>OX376654.1:10000000-15000000 GCA_947386135.1 Melanchra persicariae
GTATTATAGTCTGAAAACGACTTCAATAATAAACGAGTACATATATACGATTGTCTGTCAGGTACACTGCAAGTTTTGATAGAATTTTCTATTTTCAATATGAAAACACTTTTCCAACTCACTATAATATTACACGCACATCTTATTAACATAGTATTATCCAATGATATTATAAGTAAAAAGGTATAGATAGGTTACATAAACAACATTCGATCTTCAAGAACGGCACAATGTCACACTGTTAGATGACACGTAGAAGTAGGACGGCATGTCGTAATTATCGGGAGCGGAAAAGAGACAAGACGAGAAAAATGTGGCTGATTAGCCACATTTTGACGTGCCGCTTGCTGAGCGCTTATAACCTATCTACACCTTTTACTTAAAATATCATTGGTATTTCACACATAAAGGAGATGGGTAAAAAAGTATGGACTCTGGTCCAAGAAGTTATTGAGATTCTACTATACTCAAAACTATTGTCGTATATGGTGCTTCTCAAATACCAAGCTCATGGAAATCGCAAAAACAGGGCTATAATATTGCTTTTTGAAAAATAAATTCTTCCTTTTACTTATCTGTGGTCAGGTTCGGCACGAAAGATGTGATTGAATTTCTTAATTGACTTGCTAGTGATTTTTTTTAAGTACAAGATGGAACTATCTCCGTGAGTGAATGTGTTTTGAGAACTGAGAATCGTTTTTGGCATGAAATTCAAGTTCATTACTATACTACTGAAGAATAAGAAATAATTTCATTCCGTCACCCGACCAACACCGTCTAGACACCGTCGTTGGAGACAAGGCAGGATAAACCAATATTATTCCTACAAGCTTAAAGAAAACTTGTGAAATTTTTGTATCGTCAGTCGTTCGATTTAATAGAAAACCTGACTGCATCAGGGAAATCCGCGACGGAAGTGGTCCAATAGAACATAATAAAAAAGCTCATTTCGCTCCCGCCTCCGATTTGATGCGCTTACGTTTATCCTTCTAAATACAAGAAGAAGGAAATTAATAGAAGAAAATAATCTCCTTTTTTTAATTAATTTTATTTTCTTTCTATAAACAGGAATAGCAAATTCTCTCAAGCTTTTCTTTCACGACGTTTCTAGAAATGTAAGGTGTCTCGTTCTTTTTATAAATGGTATTCCATTTTCAAGAAATGGCGTAAATGACAGCTTGAGTTACATAAGTATTAATTCTGCTTTGCTATGCTTTCAGAATAAACTTTTGCTAAGGCCGATTTTTAATAGTCAGATAATTTTACCTGAGGAATCGAAACGGCCGCGGTGGCGGCGGTCAGGCAGTTTTTTTTTACAAAAACGGCCACAATTATTCTTTAGAAATTATCTGACTATTGAAAAATTTTTTAGTTATTGAAAAATTGGCCCTTATTTGATAAAGGGCTGATATTGTGATAACTATTATCGGAAGAAGGCCCTTTTAGAAGTCGAAATCTAGTTGACAAATAGGCATTTAGATTTATTACAGGAGTATTACAATAATTATAAGGGTTTCTTACCTAATGTTTCTCGCCACCTGAGCTTGGAATCTAATTTAATTTGCGGCTCCAAATCCTAATGACGACAGTAAAATATTAGTGATTCCGCTTTACGCTTATTAATAACATTGTTTTGTTTGGCGGTAAAACTAAATCAAAATGAATGTGAACTGCGATTTATATGTTAAAATGTTAAAATGTAATGTAAAACAATTTCAACTGTCTGTCTATTCTGGTTAATTCTGAAAACGGATGGATTATGTTTGTAGTTTTCATATTTGTTTTAACAAAAGTTTGAATTAGTTTTAGTTATGTATAAATCCATTTTTATACTACGTTATATTTCTAAAACCTATTAAAATATTCTCATTGTAAATGCGCACAGTGAAGCCTTTTGTTTCTTTGTTTTTTTTTTTGTTTTCGGGAGGAAACCTTCAAAAGGCACCTGAACTTTCAGGGTAAATACCAGGGAGTGTGGGATTTTTACTTCACTAAAAACTCCCCCGGTGATCACATCATCATCAGCACATAGAAGGGGCCCCGTTACCTCTTTAAAAGACCACTCCGGAACCCCCTCTGTGCAACGCCTTTTAGGGCACATCCCTGGGGAAACTGCATAGAGGTCTCCTCTTAGCCTCGCTGTGCACGGCAACACGTGATCACTGGCGCACAGTGAAACCTGGAAGAATGATTGCTGTTCAGAAGTCAGTCAAAAGCATTTGAGATGTTTCAAGTCGCAATCACTTCTTTAGTTCTCTATTTATTAGATGGCAATTAAGGCATTATTTCTAGAGTCATAAGAGGGGGAAGCAAACCAAGTGCTGATGAGACATCGATGATGAATAAGGAAAAGAAGAAAAAGAAGTTAAAGGAAAGAAAATAGAACATAAAATAAACTTCATCGAATTCGTTGCTGAACAGCTAATTGGATATTGTATTTCTATTTAGATCGCTGTAGGAATATATAATACTTTCTCAACCAAACATGCATAGATAAGTATAAGTCGTGCAAGCAAGAGCAAGAGTGAACAGGCATCTTCTGGGCACGCTCGCTCCATCATAGACCTCATCTATCGCTTTCCATCAGGCGGGATCGAGGTCAAAAGCAAGCCCATTCCTCAATAATAAAAAAAAAACAATTGACGACCTATCACAGTACAGTAGACATTGACATGGCCAAGATATTGTCTTCAAAACACTCAGCGTCACTCTAGCTAGTCTCTTTACGGTGGAGCATACGGTGGAGGTCTGCCCGTTTTGGGCAGAGCACTGCCGTGTCCTCGACGAAGCGATCGGCAGCGGCGACCTCTCGCGTCCGGCCCTGGTTCAATCCATGGTCCGGAGCGAGGAGGCATGGGAAGCCGTCACCTCCTTCTGCGTAGCAGTAATGCTAGTGAAGGAGGAGACGAGCCGCGTGAGGGAGGGACAACCCTCAAGCCCCAGCCGCCGTAACATAGGGAGACGCCCCGGGCGTCGGGAGTCGCAGGGCGATTCCCGGCCACCGTAGGCGCGGGTCTGCGGACGGCGAGCGTTGGGTGGCTCGCCGTCCGATCAAAGCCAGGCCCGGGTCGACGGCGCGTTGTATTCCACGCGCGCCTCAAAGAGATGTCATGTCAGCATAGTAGACGGGGTTCGTTAGGGCCGGAGCCTGCCAGGGTTGCGGATTTTGTTCGAAAGAGTTACCGCGGCCCAGGAAAGCAAAGGGCACCACGAGGAGCACGGATGGGTTTTAGTCAGTAAGAGTCGTGACACTCCCATCCGGCGCGGCGCGGCGGGAGGAGTCATTTGATGATTTCCCAACCAAAAAAAAAAAGCTTGTCTCTTTCCTCTTGTCTATGTCACCGGAAAATGGCAAACTCCGTTATAAAATATCTTGAAGGATTTTAAACTCTCGATAAATTGTCAACTGTACATTTGTAATATTCTTTACGGATCAAAATTTTGTAGTCTATAATCTCTCGAAGTCATACCGAGACACCGGTGACATCTATAAGACTTTACGACCGCACAGAACTGTCCTGTTTATATGAAAACAGAGAGGGCAGGGATTGTTTAGTGTGCTTTTCAGGAGACGGGAGGACCGTTCATTACTCACAAGCACATTAAACAATCCCTGCTAACTGAACAAATATTGTGCATTAAAATATATTTAGTACATTTGTGAAGCTTTTACAATCATGTTAATTAGAGCTTGTGTCAAATCCTGATAGTTGATCAAAATGTGTATTGCATTATGTATTTTAGTAATTTTAAAGCTTTTGTGGTAACTGTGAATAATGTATTTATGTTGTGTAATTAGTTAAGGCGCTGACATCAGCAAAAACTGAAAAATTGCTGGTTTCCTAACGAAATTTTAGCCAAATCTGTTTAGTTTCAAGCTGCAGAAATATATGTTAATTTTAACTACATTTCAAAGAACACTGTTGTTTCCGAAAAATGTTTAAAAATAAAATCCTCGATAGTAATGATCGTCAAAGTTACCTCTAACTTTGACCTTAGAAAAAAAAACCCATATTACTAGCCTACTACTACTACTTATGCCGATAAAAATTATACCAAATAATGAATCGAATCTTAATGCAAAACTTTGTTGTTTTAGATTTTTAATAGATCATCTTAGTTTTGAGGAAATCGATAAAATGCTTCATATTTGGCAATAAATAGCAAGCATTTAGTCGTCGCGCTTCTCTTTCTTTGCTATACAGTCCGAGAGTGACCGAGTTTTTGCTGTTGTCAGCGTCTTAAAATGTTCAATTGATTTATTTTGGGGATTATTTTGTTGTTGTTGTTGTTGTTTTGTTTTTGCGCAAAAACTGAAAACTTGTCATAATCCATACGCTTTGCTTCGGGGAACCTTTAAGATTGTGTTGTGACAAAGTTACATTTACTGTTAAGTTTAATTCTAAGAAGCAATATCATACTCGATATGAAGACGAGGTTGTTAGGAAACAGTTCCTCGTCGAAAGTGCCTATTTGAGTCGGTACTTAAGGATGTTGAAACTCGGCATGGTGCCTTATTTTCTAAACAACTTGAAGATTAATAAGTGATAAGGGTACTTGGTGATGGTTACCTGGCGTCTGTAATAATCCCTACTTTCCTACTTATATTATACATGCGAAAGTAACTCTGTCTGTCTGTCTATGTGTACCTTCCATCGGATCATAGCGGTCAATTGGTAACATTTAAGTTTAAAGCAGCCTTGCAAAAAATTCAAATACAATATAGGCCAATAACAACAGGCAAACTAGTTAGATTCAATGGTTCCTTACAAAATAAGTTAAATCTTTTGGGCCATAATATTGAGGATGCGAATAAATTTTATGATAATTTCTTTTCTGTAGTTCTAAAAGAATTCAACTCAACTTTTGAAAAGAAGTCTAAAAATACTTTCCCTAAGTATATATTTAGTGACTGGGCGACTAAAGGTATTAGGATAAGTAGGGAAAGACTATATGAGTTATATGGCCTTAAGCCTTTCATTAATACGGAATCCTTCAATAAATATGTAAACAAATATTCTAAAGTTTTCAGAAATACCTGCAAGGTAGCAAAAGCTCTGTATATTAGCAACAAGATCAAATCGGCAGATAACAAAATAAAGACAGTTTGGAAAGTTATTAATAATGAAACATGTAAGAATAAAGTACGAAACACTGATTTTTTACTGGAGACTGCACATGGTGCCATAAGCTCTAATCTAGAAGTAGCTCAAGAATTTGTAAATTTTTTCTCCGAAATACCATCAAAAACTACTGAACCTTTAAATTCTTCACCAGAGGTCTCATTTAGTTTATTAAGAGCAAACGTTCCAGGTTGTACGGTTGAATTCCAATTCCAACATATCAACCCTATGACAGTTATAAAAGCTTTCCGGCAAATTAAAATCAAATTGACCGAAGACATATGGGGAATGTCTATCAAAGTGTGCACGTCCATAATTGAGACCATAGCACCATACTTGGCTTTAATATTTAATTTATGTGTGGACCAAGGAGTCTTTCCGGATATAATGAAATACAGTAAAGTTATACCACTTTTTAAGTCCGGCGACAGCACAGACACCAATAATTATAGACCTGTATCCGTATTGCCGGTTTTCAGCAAAGTGTTTGAAAAAGTAATGCTCAATCAAATGCTCATTCATTTTAACATCAATAAAATCTTACACGATCAACAGTATGGTTTTACCAAAGGTCGTTGTACGACTGATGCTGGTGTCACGTTATTAAAACACATATATACAGCGTGGGAAGAGGCGCAAGATGCCATAGGAATCTTTTGTGACCTCTCCAAGGCATTTGACTGTGTAAATCACGAAACCTTGCTCCTAAAACTAGAACATTACGGTCTAGGTAAACTTGCACTCAGCTTAGTGAAGTCTTATTTAAATGACAGACAGCAGCAAGTTCAAATAAACGGTGTTAATTCAAGGGGTTTAAAAGTCAAAATGGGGGTACCACAAGGCTCAATATTGGGTCCTTTCCTCTTTTTAGTGTATATTAATGATTTACTCCATCTTTTAAAAAATCAACCACAAATGGTATTATTTGCTGATGATACGTCCTTAATTTTTAAGATAGATAGACGTTCTACAAATCTTGACGATGTAAATAAAGCCCTACAGCAGGTCCAAAATTGGTTCACTGCTAATAATTTAGTATTAAATGGGAAAAAAACTAAGTGTATTAGATTTGCTTTACCGAATGTCAAAAGTAATAATTGCGATATTGTATTGAACAAAGAGAAACTTGAATTCGTCGAAAACGCGGTTTTCCTGGGGATCACGCTTGACTCAAGGCTACAATGGGGTCCTCATTTAACATCTCTTGCGGGACGGCTAAGTTCAGCAGCATATGCTGTCAGAAAAATCCGTCAATTTACTGATATAGATACCGCGAGGCTGGTCTATTTTAGTTACTTTCATAGTATCATGTCTTACGGTATCTTATTATGGGGACGTGCTGCAGACATCGAATCTATATTTATTCTGCAGAAAAGAGCCATCAGAGCCATATATAATCTGGGTCGGCGCGATTCCCTAAGGGAACTGTTTAAAGATATTAACATCATGACGGTACCTTGTCAATACATATACGAAAATATAATGTATGTTCGGAAAAATCTCCATCTTTTTAGTAAGATTAGTGACAGGCATAATTTTAATACTAGAAATAAGAACAAATTAGATCAACCCCGATTCAGATTGGCTAAAGTACACACTTCTTTTATGGGGTACTGTGTTAAATTTTATAATAAAATACCATATGATATTCTCGGACTGAATGAGAGAAAATTTAAAACATGCATTAAACGCACACTATGTAGACAGGCATATTATAAACTGGAAGATTATATCCTTGATAAAAATGCTTGGCTAAATGCCGGTCCTGCTCCACAGCCTCAGCCGCTTGGTTCCACTAGTTAGGATTTTATATATGGAGGAGATGCTCACCCTTTTTTATTTTACTTTTTACGTTTAATAATAATAATATTGTTACGAGCTTAGGGTTCGTGACAATAAAAACAGCCGATAAAATAACCAAAATGACACTTTAATTAATCAACACTAATTACAACTTAAACTCACTAATTATAAATCACAATTGCACTACTGATCACTTTAATTCGCAGTCGAAGTTCGCTCTCGAAGTTGTCGCTTGTATCGCAAAATCAATACTGACTCGATCGCAGGCTATGCGGGCCTTATATAGGTCGGCAGATAATTCTAGAACCTTCTAGTATAGAAACATCTAGAAAGTTCGAGTACATACCGGTCCCGACTAAACACATATTGAAAACTCTAGAATGTTCTAGCATCGAAATGTCTAGAAAGATCTTGACTCTACTAGTTCTGCTACTCGATACTAGATGGCGCTAGTAGTAACTTATAACGTTATGTACCCGGCATTAATTCTGGCGCGTAACACTGCCCCCTCCTAAGACATGCTCGTCCCGAGCATTATCGGCCCCATAATAACGTGCCAGTCGATCCACATGGACGATCTTAGGAGTACTTCTTGTACCTTTCTGTATGCGGTAGGTTACGTCATTGATTTTCGTCACAATCCGGTACGGCCCGTCCCATTTAGCTTGAAGCTTAGGAGATTTCCCCTTGCTGCGAACTGGATTGTGTAACCATACTTGTGAACCTTCGTCGAATCCTTTATTGTTCATTTTGCGGTCATAACGGGTTTTCATCTTTTCAGACATTTGCTGGCCCGATTGTCTGACGTGCTCATAAATGTCATTCATTTTGTTCCGCAAGTCATTCGCATAATCGGTTATACTGCGTGGGGCATCAGGTGGTATTCCGGTAATCAGGTCTGCAGGCAGCCGTAATTCTCTACCAAAGTTTGCGAAAGCTGGTGTCACTGATGTGCTTTCGTGAACAGCACTTCGGTATGACAGCAAAAACGGCTGTATATGCTTGTCCCAATCCCGTTGCCGGTTTTCCACCACTTTTGCCAGGTATCTCTCCAATGTCTGATTAAATCGTTCCACCATTCCATCCGATTGTGGGTGGTAAGAAGTTGTTCTCGTTTTATGAGTACCCATAACTCGACAAGTTTCCTGGAATATTTGGGACTCAAAATTCCTTCCTTGATCGCTGTGAATCTCCAAGGGTACTCCAAAACGACAGAAGACTTCATGAACTAGTTTATCTGCAACTGTTGCAGCTTCTTGATTTGGAATGGCGAAGACTTCTGGCCACTTAGTGAAGTAATCCATTACAACCATGAAATACTTATTACCACTCTCACTTTCCGGAAACGGTCCAGCAACGTCTAGGGCTATCCTTTCCCATGGTGCACCAACATTGTACAACTTTAATGCACCTCTACTACGAGTCTGTGGTCCTTTTACAGCCGCGCAAGTTGTACATTTGCGACACCAGTCCTCGACATCGTCACGACAGTGGACCCAGTAAAACCGTTCCCGTATCTTAAGTAGAGTCCGTTTGACTCCCATATGGCCTCCTGAACAACCATTATGGTACAACTCTAGAACATCCGGTACTTTAGCTTTAGGGACAACCATTTGCAAATGACAGCTGTCTCCCCGAGCATTTTCCCATTTACGGCACAGGACTCCATCTTGAATCACTAAGCTGTCCCATTGGGCCCAAAAGCTTTTTGTGATTGAACTCATCGCTGAGACGTCGCTCCACGCTGGCTTAGGAGCACTGGCCTTCATCCACTCCAGAATCGGCTTTATGTCCGAATCTTCCTGCTGTGCAAGTTGTAGGCTTTCCTTCCACTCATTGCTGAGATCTGTCTTGAGCATTCTCACAGGTAGGACTTCTTTACCCTCTTGCCTAGTACAATGCTTGCAGTCTTCAGGGCAAGGTCTTCTTGACAATGCATCTGCGTTGCCATGAGTTCTTCCGCTACGATGTTCAATCTCAAAGTCATATTCCTGCAGTAGTTCAATCCATCTCGCAACTTGTCCCTCTGGATTTTTAAACTGCAATAGCCATTTAAGTGCAGCATGGTCAGTTCGTATGTGGAATTTCCGCCCCAGCAAATATTTGCTAAAATGCTGCAATGACTTTACTACAGCAAGCAATTCTCGCCTTGTTACACAATAATTCCTTTCAGGTTTCGACAATGACTTGCTGAAGTACGCTATCACAACTTCTTGATCGCCATTCCGTTGAGATAATACACCGCCAAGTCCTATGTCACTTGCGTCTGTGTCAACTATAAATTCCTTTGCCGTATCAGGATACCCCAAAATAGGTGTTTTGCACAGATTGTCTTTTAGCTCCTGGAACGCGATGTCGCAACTTTCATCCCAGCAGAAATGTCGCTTCTCTTCAGTTAGCTTGTGCAGGGGTTTGGCTATATCTGCAAAGTTCTTGACAAATCGCCGATAATAGGAGCACAAACCCAAAAATGCTCTGACCTGCGTTTTGTCTTTTGGAACTGGCCAATCCTTGACAGCGGCAATTTTCTCTGGATCCGTGCGGATACCTTCTTCCGACACTACGTATCCCAAAAAACTAACTTGCCGTTTGAAAAGTGAACACTTCTTAGGACTCAACTTGAGGTTGGCACTCTGGATCTTCATGAGCACGCGTTCCAGGTTTTGAAGATGTTCTTCAAACGTACGACCTACGATGATGATGTCATCCAAGTAGACAAGACAGGCATCACCAATTAACCCGGTTAGTACAAGTTCCATCAACCTTTCAAACGTAGCAGGAGCGTTGCACAATCCAAACGGCATAACTTTGAATTGCCACAGACCCTTTCCTGTCGAGAATGCAGTTTTCTCCTTGTCCTTAGGGTCGATTTCAACTTGCCAGTAGCCACTTTTTAGGTCTAGTGTGCTAAACCACTTCACTCCAGTAAGCATGTCCAGCGTGTCGTCAATTCTTGGCAAAGGGTAGCTGTCCTTCTTTGTCACGTCATTCAGACGACGATAGTCAACACAAAACCGCATGCTGCCGTCCTTCTTTCTTACCAGCACTACAGGAGAACACCATGGACTTGATGAAGGTTCTATGACACCATCCTTCACCATTTCCTCAATCATGGTTTCCACTTCCTTTTCACGTGCTACCGGCAATCTCCTTGGTCGTTGACGGATAGGCAATTCTTCTCCTGTGTTTATTTTGTGTTGAACTAAGCCTGTCTTCCCGATGTCAGCATCGTTTGAAGAGAAAACATCGGCGTACTTGAGTAACATCCTCTTCGCTTTGATCATTTCATTGTGAGACAGAGCGCTGCGACAGTCTTCTAAAAGTGTGGTCACTCTCGTTTGTGCATCCTTTCTTAGGGTTCCGGTCGATAGATTTTGGCATCGACGCAGCCAATCCACCTCCTCGCAAGTACCAATCAGCGTGCCTTTTTCTATCATCTGATCCGTATCACAAAGGTTCAGCACGCGTACCCCTGAGATGTCGGTGGCTCTGACCAAAGTTCGTGCCACTTTCCATGGAAGGTCATTGTTTACCCTTTCCACGAGTACACAACGATGAGTCTGCCCAGGATTCCGAGGAAGACTGACCGGCACAATCGTTTCCGATCTCGGAGGAAGGACAATTTTCTTTAGGCTGTACACATTTCCTGGTAAAGCCCCTTCCATGAAAAGTTCCTCTTGTCCACATTTCAAAACTCCTTGATTAACGTCGATCTCACAACAATTCTTCCTCATAAAGTCTAGGCCCAGGATGCAATCGTCCATTATATCAGCTACGACAACATTATGCAGGTAGATTCTGTTGCCTAGCTTCAACTCCATTTCTTTCTCTCCTCGGACGGGTATGCGCTGACCGGTGGCTGTTACCAAATGTATGCGCTCTCGATTGTATGCGGAGTCCCCAAGGAACCGACTTACAAGTTGGGAACTGACAACCGTGCGTGAGGCTCCAGTGTCTATCGTCAGCTTACATGGTGTTCCGTTGACCTCGCCCTTGATGATTAGGCTATTCCCATCGTGGGTTTGTGAGATCGAAATCCTTGGGGCTCTTTGAACATCAGCCAGCACCCGCCCCGCAGTCCTGGCTTTTACTCGTTTCCCTGCTGTTGCTGGGCGGTGCTGTTAGCCGCCCTACCCTCTGGAGATCGGTTATCTTCCCTATCTGCAGTTCGCTTAGGGCAACTGGATCGAAGGTGGCCCCTTTCCCCACAGCCATAGCACCTAGGGCTGTATCCTTTAACACGGTCGCGAACTGTAGCCGCTGCAACCTCTCTGACGCGATGGGACCGGTGATCCTGCCGCACAGCTTCCACCTCCAGTGCATGAGCCAAGGCGTCCTTAAGCGTCCCGTGGTGCCCGAGCCTCACAGCAGCTCTAACCTCAAGGTCGCGGATGCCATCAATGAATGCCTGCACCAGGTTCCCTTCAATGAGCGCAGGTACAGACTGGTATGCTTTACGGACCAGCTTTTCCACTTCAAGGGCCCACTGCTGCAGGTTTTCACTGCTACGTTGCACGCGATCCTTAAGCTGCGCACGAAACACGTGTTCCAGATGAGCGTCTCCATATCTGGCTTCCAGCGCCTCAAGGAGCTGCTCGTAAGTCACTTCCTTACCGAGAGCTTCCAGAACAGTTAAGGCCTGGTCGCGCAGGCCTAAGGTGAGGGCAGTCATGGCCTGATTTTTATTCCAGCCGTTCGCCTTCATAACAGCCTCAAACTGTATTTTGTAGGCCGACCAGGAAGATGTCCCATCGAAGGGCGGCACTTTGAATCCACGTAGCGAAGGTGTAGTAGCTACGGGAGTTGCAATTCCATCCCCTACTTTAAGGTTGCCCAACTCTTTCTTAACATCAGCAATGACGTCATTAAACTTGCTGATCTGGGTTTCAGCTTCTGACAGGCGGTTGTCATGCTGAGCAACCTTCTCCTTCACCTCCTTCATGTCTTTCCCGAAGGCCGCGCGAAGGTCCTTCATTAGGAGCATCTGTTCTTCCTGGCGGCGCGCCTGTTCCTCCTGTCGGTAGGCCTGTTCCTCCTTGTCACGCTGGAGCTGTTCTTCTAACCGACGGGCCTGTTCCTCCTGCCGCTGGACCTGTTCCTCCTTATCACGCTGGAGCTGTTCTTCCAACCTTCGGGCCTGTTCTTCCTGCCGGCGAGCCTGTTCCTCTTGCCGGCGAGCCTGTTCCTGCAGCATCATCATCAGAGCTCCAAAATCTGGTGCTGCAGATGCTGGAGCTGCTGTGGATGGGCCGGGCTCCATGGTCGGCAACTGGCCCTCCAACGTCTGCGGCGTTGCACCTCCAAAACGCCTCTGGTCCGTCTCTTGCTGGCGTTGACTTCGGGTACGGATACCTTCCGTGTCGTCCTTCGGTAGAATCGGCATAGTTTAAATATCCACTCTTCTGACACCAATTGTTACGAGCTTAGGGTTCGTGACAATAAAAACAGCCGATAAAATAACCAAAATGACACTTTAATTAATCAACACTAATTACAACTTAAACTCACTAATTATAAATCACAATTGCACTACTGATCACTTTAATTCGCAGTCGAAGTTCGCTCTCGAAGTTGTCGCTTGTATCGCAAAATCAATACTGACTCGATCGCAGGCTATGCGGGCCTTATATAGGTCGGCAGATAATTCTAGAACCTTCTAGTATAGAAACATCTAGAAAGTTCGAGTACATACCGGTCCCGACTAAACACATATTGAAAACTCTAGAATGTTCTAGCATCGAAATGTCTAGAAAGATCTTGACTCTACTAGTTCTGCTACTCGATACTAGATGGCGCTAGTAGTAACTTATAACGTTATGTACCCGGCATTAATTCTGGCGCGTAACAATATTCCACATTTCTATAATGTTTGGAATACACTTTTACTTTTCTGTTCTTACCAATTGATATTTATAGTTTTATATAAAGTAGAAGCATTTTTTATTTTGGAATCCTGTAAATGTGAGGACCATGGAGCCTTTTTATGTTAATAGATGGTTTCCTTGTTTGACATGAATGAGCAGGGGCAGTTGAGGGTTTGTCATGCTCACTCGAATGTCTCGCTGATGGTGGCGCGTGTATCGGATCATTCGGTTCCCTTCAAAATGGTTGAGCTGAATGGTGCTGATGCACGCGTCATGTTCGTGAACGGGCGCCATCAGTGGAGACTGGTCATCTCTTAGCTGTCGCTGGCTTATTTCAATAGTTTATTTGATACTTAGAATTCTTTTTTTTTTCTCTTCCTTTACATTGTTCTCACATATAGAAGCAACAAAGATAATGTAACCTGGATTATTGTCAATCATAAAATGGTTTAAAAGAGTTTCCGTGGAGTTTCTTGCACGTTCTTCTCCATAGAGATCTACGCTTTGGAACGTGTAAATAGCTTCATGTTTTTGACTGACTGACTCTGACAATTCAAAAGTACCTGTAAATGGTTTATTTGAAATAAATGCTTTGACTTTGACTTGACTTTGACTTTCTATCTGTTGCTTTATTTTTATTTTATTTTATGCTGTTCGGGAAACTTGCAGCTAATATAAACAATGTTACGCTTTCATGCTAAAACGGCTGAACGGATCGTCATGAAATTTGGTACATAAATAGCCTGGGATATGGAGAAGGACATAGGCTTCTTTTTTACGCGATTGCCGACATACACGCGGGCGGAGCCGCAGTCAAAAGCTAGTCAAGTATAACGCCAGTACTCCTTAAAGCGGTTGGCAGAGTTGGTCCACATTTTGATAGTTAGGGATGATAAGTAATAATAATAATAATATAATAATAATAAATGTTTATTTAAGGAAATTAAGACATAAGTTACAAAATATTTTAACAGGCTAATTTAGGACAATGTAAGTGGTGTAGTCATCTGTAGTCGAACTAGGCAAAGCCTGTATTTCGACTATCAGCGCCAAACCCCTCGAGTATTAAATATAAATAGTAGCCAGTAACATTTAATTTTTATTTTGTACATAGTCTTTATAATACAATTACCTTAATTAGGCATTAGGGAAGGGAAAAGAAAAAAAGTATGTGTAGTGTTTGCATGCAGGGCCTCTTATTTGTGTGAAATGGGAATGTACGTGTCTGGTGTGTAAGAGGATGTGTGGGGTGTAAATCTAGCGTTCTGCTGTGTGTTGTGTATGAGTGAGCGTGCGCACGTTTGCGGGTATGTTAATAAGAGAAGTATTGTTATATACTGCATGTTTTTTTTTTTCTTTTTTATGATGCTTTGTACAGAAGTTCAGTCTGTTCATAGGTAAGACTTTTGAGTATAGGTATATATGCAAGTCAGTTATAAATACTTTTTCTTTCTTTCCGTTTCATTCAACCCAGTAGGATATTAACTCTACTATCTCAATGTTTGAGATAACTTCCCCTATAGGTATATACCACAGTTTCACACCATATGGCGTTCATGGATTTTTCTTTGGAAACAAGGCTAATAATAGTGACCGATACGTCTTTAACGTCGTTTTATAGTTATCAAACTTTTGTGCATGAGCCTTTTTTGTTACACTAGAAAATATTATGCACACTTTTTGCGGGACCATTTTTAGTTTCAGTAACTATGAACATCTTTTATACAGAATCCGATTTAGACCCAAACAAAAAATGTACCTACTTTGCAGGTGCTTAGTAGGGAATTAGAGATAGAAGTTTCGCAATATCACTATCTCTCTCTATCTTTCCTTCATTTAACTTCGTAGTAATTCGAACCAAGGCTGGTTGCCTTGGTCTGGTTGGCATTACTGCTGAAAGAACGTCCAACCAAATATTAGACGAACACCGATCAACATTTCACTACTCACTTTTGATAAAATTTTGACTAGGTACTCATTTTTGATCAAATTTTCTTACAGATTCATGCCAATTTTTAAACGACTTCAAAAAAAGAGGGGTTCTCAATTCGGTTGTATATTTTTTATGTTTTTTACCTCATAACTCCGTCATTTATGAACCGATTTGAATATGTTTCCTTTAATGTGAAAGGTAAAATTCATTCACAAAATAACTTTATTTTCGAAAGTCGGTGTTAAATTAAACAACCAAAAACACCGACTTCCGAAAAAGTTATTTTATACTTTGTAGTGCTTTTTTAATTTGGTTGTCGGTTATTCTTTAAAATAGTTTTTATATAAAACTGTTTGATCCAGCCAGTTTGATTAAACAAACTGGCTAACTAATAATAACTATTTTTTTTCTGCATTCCTTGTTTGAACCATTGACCTGCCATGTTATCTCTCCAGCAACCTTGGTTGACTTGTAGAGAATGCCAAAAGCATATGCATAAAGTCCGCCATTATAACTATGGGCACGAAGTTTAAAAACATTCTTATGTAATGCAATTTACTTTAAGAAAAACGAAAATAAAAGACCCGAATGAAACTTTACCGTACCTAGTTCATTTCATAGAACTAAAAGGATTTACACAAAAGTATGTCGTTATTAATAAGTGGTTAGGATTACATAATAATTTCAAAAGTTTCAATATAAAACCATCAGCTTCAAAACTAAATAAAAATCTCATTTAAGGCCCTCAAACCCTCCTGAATACAAAAATGTTTTTATCCCCTTTCAAACTCAATTGTGAAAAGATTTCATTTACAAATCGTCAAAATTCAGATTATGTTGCTCATCAGCGCTATCCTTTAAAAGGGGAGGGGTGAGGGGGGGGGTGTGAAACTGGCTAATGAAGTATTTGAAGGCTCCCCGTGAAGCGCCGTGATTGGTGATGGAATACTAAGCATGGTCCGATGAATAGCTTCACGTAATTCCTTCTGATTGTACGCCGAAAAATGTGAATATTTTTCCTCGATGTGAAATTTTTCGGGGCAATTTGTTGTGTTACGTTTTTGAACGAGCTTGAGCGTTATTATATTTTGTCGCTTCATTCTTCAGATATTTTTTAACCATGTAGTCCCCTTTCCTTGCGCTAGCAACTACGCACGTCTATTTAGAGATTTTTTTTTTTTTTTTTTATAAACTGGCAACATCGTACCCCACCTCGCCGTGTCGGTCAGTTGTAACCGTCATTCTTTTTTCGTGCGCAGCAACGAACGGACGTCTTCAAAACTAAATAAGTAGTAGGTAAGTTTAAAAGTATATTTACCAAGTATTGTTATATTTAGAGAAAATTGAATTCAAATTCAAAATATTTATTTGTCATATAAAATGTTGACCATTGGTGGAGTAATTTATAATTAAGTGTTTCACTATGTGCTGCCTTGCTGGGCATACAAATATTGTACAAACAGGTGTAATACTCAAAAAACAACAAGTTAAATTTTTACACATAAAATATAAAACATACATTGACAGCGGCTTAACAGTACACATGTAAAATTATGCATTACTAGAATAAAATACGAAGGTTAGAAAAGAAGGCTTATCGTCGTCGAATAAGAGGTTTTTCGTCATCAGGTTCGGAACAAACTTCAAGTAAGTACATAATATATTTCTCATTGTTGGTGTTTGAAAAGTGATAATAAAAAGTTAAAATACTGCTTGGAGCCTGGAGGTTGCCCGAGATGGTAACAAAATGGCTAAATACATAAGTTACTTTACTAAGTAACCCAATAATACCGAGAGGTTGTCCGCGATGGCAACGCGAATGTTTAATGATACCGGGAGGTTATCCGAGATAACACGATGGCTATAAATAGAACAAACATGGTTTCTATGTACTAGAATCACGTGTGAAACTGTTCTTATGTACTCACGAATTCTTTGCCGAGTAAAGTTGTGACTACCCTCATAACTTACGAAAAATGTTAACAGGTCCAAGAGACCCCCCTGAACGGATTACGAAATAAATGTGTGCAATACAGCGTCTATAAGTCTGCCTGGAGGGTAACCGCGAGTTATACACGATGGCTAGACATGACGCAAACAATCTAAGCCTGGAGGTTGACCGAGAGTCATACACGAAGGAAAAATAAATGTGTGCAAAACAGCGTCTATAAGTCTGCCTGGAGGGTAACCGCGAGTTATACACGATGGCTAGACATGACGCAAACAATCTAAGCCTGGAGGTTGACCGAGAGTCATACACGAAGGAAAAATAAATGTGTGCAATACAGCGTCTATAAGTCTGCCTGGAGGGTAACCGCGAGTTATACACGATGGCTAGACATGACGCAAACAATCTAAGCCTAGAGGTTGACCTAGAGTCATACACGAAGGAAAAATACATATACCTACCTATGTAGATACATTGTGAGCATTTAAAGAATTTAAAAACTCTGTCCCTGAAAATGTGGACACTGGTAGACTTCGAACCAGATTCATCACCACCAGAACCACCAGCGAGCGAAGTGGTTCCTACCCCAGAAGTTGTGACCAATCTACCCAAATATTTTGGCGGCATTAGGCGAAATCACAGACGAGACACCGGAATTTGGCGAGAAAATTCATAAAAAAACATTCACATAATCATACATTTCATAATCTCGCTACAATACTTACCATTTATTTTATTAAATATAAGTACCTTTGCTAAAAAAAGGGTACTTATGACAAAAGAAAATAGGGAGATTCTTTTGAGAAATTACCTCATACTCAAAAACTGCCCGTTACTTCAAGCACCAACGCTTAACCATATGGTTTCTGCGGCCATACCGGAATGTTAGATTTCGGGAAAAGAAAATGGCCGAATTTTATCCGACTTGCAACGATTACCTTTCAGAAAAAATTAAAGCCTCTAAGGCTATTGTAAACCGGGGGGGGGGGGGCAGGGGGTCACAAACGGTCCAACTACCGAGTCTCCCCCTGCATTCAGCCAGTCGAAGATCAACTACAAACAACTTGCTCCAACACGACGTCATTGACTCAGGTACATGCAGTCAGAAGTTAAGTTTTATTATGATTGCTGGGCAAAAATCACCGATACTATGACAGTTCATAGATGGATTAGTCAAGGTGTCGATATCCCTTTATCAGATGGAGTACTACAACCCCATAGTACAACCAAAACATTTTGGTCTAAACAAGAGAAATGTGATATGGCGATCGCCATTAACAAACTCAGACCTAGGCGCGGTTAACGTTTGTGAACCTATAAAACACCAGTTTATATCTCACATATTTGTATCACATAAGCCAGACGGTGAAAAACGATTCATCTTAAATCTAAAATCATTTAATAAGTTCTTCAAAAAATGTCACTTCAAAATGGAAGATCATAGGACCGCCTCTAAACTTATTCCAAAAAATGGTTTCCATGCAACAATAGATCCTTTTTAGTTTCAATAATAAAATCATTTAGAAAATACTTGCGTTTTCAATTCAAAAATGAAAAACCGGAAACCATAACATACGAATTTAACACCATGCCATACGGTCTTTCCATTGCTACTAGCGTTTACACAAATTATGAAGGAGGTTAACCTACCTTAAGGGACATAAATCGGTCATATACTTAGATGACATCTTATGTATCGGAAAAACCTACACTGAGTGTCTCAGTAATGTTATTGAAATTTTACGTGTTAACTTGTATCGGTTTTGTGATAAATTATAAAAAGAGCTTATTTATAATACCCCAACAAGAGTACAAATTCTTAGGTTTCATCTATAATACGACAACCCTTTCGGTTTCCTTACCTAAGGACAAACGTCGTAATATCGCGCAGCTTGTTAAAAAGTTTATCTACACTCACAACGTAACGTTCCAAATATGAGTTCAAAAACGAATGCATAAATACATACTTTTTTTTTCGTGGATAGGTAAAATTAAAAAAAAAAACCATTACAGTTCAACATTTTCCTTCGATTTTTAAACAACTGCATCATAAAATAACTTTTTAATTTTTATAGCACACTTATTCTTTTTAATTTTTGGCGCGGGCTCATTGACTTAAGTCAATGAGCCAGCTTTTATCTTTGTCTATGTTTGAGCACGCTGCGCAGTCATTCGAATACGCAATGAGAATATCCGCCATATTGGAATTAACTATTTTTCCACTTATTTTATTTCAACTGTATGAGTGAAGATAAAATAGTGTATGCAACGGCATATAATTAGGTATTAAAACACTCGTGTGATGCTATTATCACACTCGGCTACGCCTCGTGTGATAAACCCACACTCGTGTTTTAATAACCCTTTTTATATGGTCGTTGCATAAACTACTATTATCTACACTCACAACGTAATGTTCTAAATATGAGTTCAAAAACGAATGCATAAACACGTACTTTTTTTTCGTGAATAGGTAAAATTTAAAAAAAAACCCATTACAGTTCAACATTTTCCTTCGATTTTTAAACAACTGCATCATAAAATAACTTTTTAATTTTTATAGCACACTTTTTCTTTTTAATTTTTGGCGCGGGCTCATTGACTTGTCAATGAGCCAAATTTTATCTTTGTCTATGGACGCGCGCGCTGTGCTGTCATTCGAATACGCAATGAGAATATCCGCCATATTGGAATAAAATATTTTTCCACTTATTTTATTTCAATTACTGTATGAGTGAAGATAAAATAGTGTATGCAACGGCATATAATTAGGTATTAAAACACTCGTGTGATGCTATTATCACACTCGGCTACGCCTCGTGTGATAAACCCACACTCGTGTTTTAATAACCCCTTTTATATGGTCGTTGCATAAACTACTATTATTGGTTTACCTCCCTGTACCATAAGAGAATTCGCTCAGTTAGGTAATCGGCGTTCTCACAGCAGCGTGCCCTGCCGTCAAATACGGGTGGCTATATACCAAAACCCTAGAGCACCAAAAATTCATTTTAGTGAATAGATTTCATAACGACTATAATTCTAAAATAAGCCTGGAATGACACATACTTAACGATTTAAATTGGTGGTCACAAAAAAAATTACATGTTCAAACTTCGTCGACATCCCCGATTTTGAATTGGAAATATTTTCCGATGCTTCGAATACAGGGTGGGGAGCATTTTTTGATGGTAATCGCGCTCATGAATCATGGAAGGAAAGAGAATATCATATAAATTACTTAGAGTTATTAATAATAATAATAATAATAATTTATTTCGGAATAAAGACATCCATATTTTGTTAGTACAATTGCGAGCTTACAACTAGGTTTCAACTGGATTTCTTAGCACTAAAAAACTTCGCGAAGGAACGACCAAATTGTTCCATATTGTTAGGAGTTGACATTAACACAGCGTTGAGTTATATTAATAGAATGGGAGGAGTACAATATCCTCACTAAAACGATCTTGCTTATTAGATTTGGCAATGGTGCGAGAACCGGAATATATGGATATTCGCATCTTATATTAATACCAAACAAAACATCGAAGCTGATATTGAATCAACAAAAATTAACCCCTATATAGAATGGGGCTTATCAGATCAAGCATTTAAAACTATCATTCGTAAACTAGGTCAACCTGTAATTGATTTGTTCGCTTCTCGCATTAATGAAAAATGTGATTTGTACGCATCCTGGTTTCCTGACCCAGACGCGTCGTTTGTCAATGCATTTACAATTAATTGGAAACACAATTTTTTCTACGCTTTTCCCCATTCTCTTTAATTCTTAAAAGCCTTCCGACGTAATATCCCCGTAGAAGCAATAGACCTCATGTAAGCGTCGCTTTCTGATAACACAAAAAAATAATATAGCGTCTCATACAAACTCTGGTGGCAGTTCTGCAAAATTACCAAAATTGATACTTTGAGAGCACGGTAGCAAAGGTATCTCTTTTTTGACAACAGAGTTCAATAAAGGCGCCTCGTATGGATCTTTGAATTCCCACAGATTCGCACTCTCGTTACTATTGGGCAACAACGTCGGTTCTGATGAATGCATCAAGCGGTTGTTAAAAGGAGCCTATAAACTTAAACCTAGCAGGCCAAAATATACATACACGCCTGGGATCCGCAATTAATTTTAATCTCGTTTCTAAATGGTACTCGAACCGAAATTTAGACCTAAGTCAAGTGACCAAAAGATTCGTTATTTTACTGGCTTTATGTACGGAACAGCGAGTCCAAACTCTTAACCTAATAAAACTGGAGAATATCAATATCTCGTCAAATGGAGTAAAAAGTAGTGATAACAGACGCTATCAAGGCTTCTGCTCCAGGAAGAGAACAACCCGTACTTTTTCTGCCCTACTTTTAGGAAATAAAAATATTTGCCCTGCTGCCGGGTACTCACAGGTTACATATTTATTACAAAAAATCTTAAGAGCTAAAAATATAAACAACTTAATACTAACAATTAAAAAACCTAATAAAGCGGCCACAGCTCAAACCGTAAGTCCATGGATAAAATTAGTATTATCAAAAGTGGGGTCAATACATCAATATTCAGTGCACACAGTACACGATACGCCTCAACTTCTTCTGCAAGCTCGACAGGTGTGTGCATTGACACAATAAGTAGAAACGCGGGATAGACCAGTCGTTCTCAAACGTTTGTCAAGTTTTGTAAAGTTAATAAAGTTAATGAAGCCGAATTTGCAGAATCAGTATGCTTATAATTGTAACTAGTTGTAAGGAATTGATTGTAAATCAAACGCATAATTATTATCATAACTTAAAAGAACATTCTTTATTTTTTCAATAGGTAGATACCTATGTACTTAAAAGTAAATAATTAATCATTTGAAAAATCCTTGCAATTTATTCAAATGAACCAGCAAATCTCATTATCTCTTAACATCTACATGGTTGTTCGATACTCGTCAACTGCCCGAGGGAATTTGTTTAAATAAAACAATTTGTTCCAAGCAAGTACCAAAAAATATATTGATATGAAATCCTTATACCCTATGCGCGGAGAATCTTAACACCGCGATTCAGCGAGACACCCAAATTGTACAACGCCATCTATCGCGCTAGCAGGGAAGCTCGCGGTCGAACATCCCGCCCACCATGGACAGAATGTCCAGAACTTTTTCAAACATGACAAGATAATTATATGACCGCCCACCGTGAAACAAAACACAAGATTCGGTGGGAAGTAAAAACACTAGTGGACTGTATATAAAAACTAAACCTCGAAAACATATAACATCTTATGTTTAAACTTAAATTGTAACTTAACCAATAATTAATTAATCCTTAACATACTACTTTATGAAGTGATTGGAAGCACGATTAACTTAGACACAGGTCTTTTGATCGTAGAACCTTTACAACGCAATGAAACCACTCTTGTGATATTGTCCGAGCCAGTATGCTTTTCAGTAATGAGCCCGTAGAGCCACCTTGCAGGTGGAAGATCATCTTCTATTACCAACACTACGTCACCCAAGTTTGGTTCTACGGTTTGATGCGCCCATTTGTGCCTTTGATGGAATTGAACCAGATACTCACGCGACCACCTGCGCCAGAAGTCCTGAACCATGCGTTGAGTTAACTGCCATCTTCTCAAGGTGTTAATATTTGAGTTTTCAAAATTGATTTCGGGCACGAGAAGCAAAGGCTCACCTACCAAAAAATGACCAGGTGTTAATGGGCCTGGATCTTCTGCGTTGGTGCTTATGGTGGAAATAGGCCTGGAGTTTAGACAGGCTTCTATTTGGGCAAGCATTGTCGTCATTTCCTCAAAAGTGAGTGTGCTTGTACCAATTACTCTTTTAAGATGGTGCTTGGTCGACTTCACTCCAGCCTCCCAAAGCCCTCCAAAATTTGGGGAGTGAGGTGGAATAAAGCTCCAAGTTGTTCCGTTGGTTGCCAACCAATCGGCAATATCAGGTGCAATACCGGACCTTTCGTGGTTGAGCAACGCCTTCAACTCCTTGTTAGCTCCTACAAAGGTAGTGCCGTTATCACTCCACATTTCACCACAATGGCCTCTCCTCGCTGTAAAGCGCTTGAAGGCTGCTAAAAAGGCTTGCGATGTCATGTCGCTGACGACCTCTAAATGTATGGCCCGAGTAGCCATACACACAAACAAACATATGTAGCCTTTGGTGGAGTGATACCCGCGGCCCTTTGTAGGCCGGATACTAATTGGACCTGCATAGTCCACACCACTTCTAAAGAAAGGTCGGCTTGCATTGACCCTAGCAGAGGGCAATGACCCCATTAAAGGATGTATCGACCGAGCGGAATGACGAATGCAAATAACACATTTGCGCACATAGTGCCTAACAATACTCTTTGCGTGTATTATCCAATATTTGGATCGCAAATAGTTAAGAACTAACTGAGGCCCGCCATGCAACGTCCTCTCATGAGCGTCAGCTATCAGGAGGTGGGTTAAATGCGACTTACGAGGAAGAATTATAGGATGCTTTGAGTCTTCATGAAGGTTGGCCCTGTGTAACCTACCGCCAACTCTCAAAATCTGATCCTGATCCAGGTAAGGATTGAGCGAGGTGAGTACCCCCTTTTTATTTGTTTCTCCTTTTGACATTATACTATCAATCTCCGACCCAAAATGTTCCCCTTGACATAATTTAATGCAAGTAACTAACGCCCCTTGAATTTCAGAATGGGTGAGAAAATTATCAAATTTTGTGTTATAATTTTTATTTTTAAATTTTAAGAACCTTTTGCAATAGGCTATTACTCTGGTAACTTTTCTAAGAGATGAATATTTTGATATTATAGAATCTTTACTTATTTCTTTTACTACTGTGTTGCATGCTACTAATGATTTTCTCTCCTCTAGGTTAGTTTCTTTAATTTCCTTTTTGTTGTAATTAATTTCTTTATTTTTCAGCCAACTAGGTCCCTGTGTCCACAACTCTAGGTCAGCGCACTCGGAAGGATTCACGCCGCGCGATGCGCTATCTGCGGGATTATCACTAGACCGGACGTGCGACCAGTGACTATTGTCCATAACGGTAAGTATTTCAGACACTCTGTTGCCGACGAAGGTCTGCCAGCGGCTGGGGTGGCTGCTCAACCAGGCGAGCACCACTGTCGAGTCAGTCCAGGCATGTATTTTTTTCTTACAGATACCCAAGGTGTCGGAAATTTCACGCAGAAGTTTTGTAAGCAGCAAGGCGCCACATAACTCCAAACGAGGTATGGATACCTGCTTGACAGGGGCCACCTTGGTCTTAGCTGCAACCAGACTAACATGAACGTGACCATTGGCATCAATACACCGCACATAGACAACAGCTGCGTAAGCGACATTAGAGGCGTCAGAAAATCCGTGTAACTCTAGTAGGACGTCAAGTTGACTCGTGTGAATCCATCGTGGCAGACTAAAGTTCCTGAGATGCTTAAGGTTGTTTCTATAAATAAGCCATTCCTTTAACAGGTGATCTGGAATTTCATCGTCCCATTCGGATCCTGCTAACCACAGGCGTTGAATAAACACCTTGGCTGTTACTATCACCGGCGCAAGCCAGCCAAGAGGATCAAATAAACGAGCGATGTCAGATGTCACTTTTCGCTTGGTTATGGGGGTTTCGAGTGGAGGAAGTTGGACATTATATCTAAACTCATCTGAATTTTTATCATAAGTTAACCCTAAAATCTTCGTGAGTGTATCTGTTTTCAGTTCTAATTTATCGTGCTTAACAGTATCTTCGTTTATTTTGTTTAACAACTCGTCACTGTTGCTGAACCACTTTTGAAGTTTGAAGCCCCCACGACCCAATAATTCATTTAGTTGGTGATAAATTTGTTCACCTTCAGCGACCGATTGACAACCCGTCAACAGGTCGTCGACGTAAAACGATGTAAGGACTCGTTCTGCCACTAGAGGAAAATCATTTCCTTCGTCACGAGCTAGTTGCTGTAAAGACCGGACCGCTAGGTATGGTGCAGAGGATGTTCCAAAGGTAACACGCAACAACCGAATATGCTTCAATTCAGCTTCTGGCTTGTCACGCCACAAAATGCGCTGATAATTAGCATCTTCATCTGCAACCTTGACCTGACGGTACATTTTAACGATGTCTGCGACCAAACTTATAGGATGACAGCGCCACCGCATAATAGTTTGACGCAAATCAGGTTGTAGGGTTGGGCCAACCATTAATTCTTTATTTAATGATACTCCGTTGTGGCCTGAACATGAAGCGTCAAAGACGACCCTAACCTTAGTGGTGCTTTTATCTTCACGCACCACCGCGTGATGTGGTAGATAGAACGCATCATTACCTAATTCTATCTGAGGGACAACTTCAGCATGTCCCAGTTCAATGTATTCATTAACGACTGCACTATACTGTGACCTAAATTCCGGTTCCTTCAATAATCTATTCTCTAGATTGATAAAGCGCCTACGGGCAATGACCTCTGACCCCCCAAACGTGCAACTGGGCGAATCTGTTTTGAATGGTAGTTTTATAACATACCTCCCGGTCGCGTCGCGTTTGGTGGTCTTAGAGTAGAACTCCTCACATTTCTGTTCTTCTTCAGTCAAGATTACACTACGAACTGAGGGCTCTGACTCCAACTCCCAAAACTTACGCAAAAGGTCATTGACATCCGCTGACTGTACTACAGTATGATAACATACTGACCTAGAGACTGCCGACGATGGGATCTCACCAGACAAGATCCAGCCCAATTTAGTCTTTTGGGCGACTGGAGATCCTGGCGGACCCTTGACTAAACCATCCATTAAAACTTCTCCGACCACACGCGTACTCAACAGTAAATCAATTTTCCCTGGTGTATCAAAGGTCGGATCAGCTAATTTTAAGGACGAGAACGACGCCGATATCTGAACGATCTTCTTCTCAGGAAGATGAGATGTGAGTCTATTCAATACATAAGCATCGACATATAGAATAAAGGTGGGGTCTAGACGTGACTGCAATTTAAATCTAACTATCCATTTAGAGGGCATGGAGTTTCCCTCGTCATCGCCTAGTCGAAATATGTCGGTGTGAGCAGGTGTTTTCTTCAGTCCGAGCAACTGTACTGCAGCCTCTGTTATGAAAGAGACTTGAGAGCCCTGGTCCATCAGAGCTCTTAAAACAAAAGCAGTACCAGTTCTCGACTCAACGTTGACCAAGGCTGTGGCTAACAGACCGTGGTTGTGAACATCCGCAAAACAACAAGTGGGTTTAGTCTCGCTTTGACTGGAAGAGGTAGCTGCATTAGCAGCCACCACCTTCGTTTCTGCTGAACCATCAACAATTTCAGCAGAATTGGCAGTTGATTTTGGGTGAAGTAGTGTGTGGTGCTTCTTCTTACACAAGTGACATTTGGTGTGCTGACGACAAGAATAAACGGAATGGTTTGTTCCTAGACAGTTGTAACAAAGCTTACTGACTCGTGCAAACTCACGACGTTCGTCACAATTTTTCTTAGCAAACGTTTTACAGTGACACAATTTATGATCTCCAGTGCATAATATACAACTTTGAGAAGCGACATGAAAAGATTTGGCATTACTATCCCGAGTACTATTCTGTTTGTTTACTTTAGGATCTAAATACTCTAAGGCTCTAAACCTAGACTCCATAAAAGTTTTGAACTCATCAAACGTAGGTAACTCATCGTTAGGACTAATTCTTAGTTCCCACAATTTACGGGACTCGGTATCTAGCTTTTCGGAGCCTAAGTATACAACAATTGCATCCCAGGAGCTGACATCAATTCCTAGACTGCGTAAACCATGCAAACAATCAACAGTCGTGTCTAGCAGTGTTTTAACGTTTGTGGATGATTCCTTAGTAATCGACGGTTGATGGACAAGCCGTTTGAGCATACAGTTAGCTAAAAACCTTTTATTATCAAATCGCTTGTTTAGAATTGACCAACACTCATCATAATTAGACGCAGTTACAGGAATATGCCGAAGCAATTGTTCCGCGTCGCCTGAGAGATGACTCTTTAAATAATGGAGTTTTTGAACGTCGTCCAGTGCATTATTGTTATGGATCAGTGACTTAAATAAATCGCGGAACGTAACCCATTCGGAATAGAGTCCCGAGAACGTAGGCAAACTAATTTGTGGCAATTTCACATTTGAACTATTTTGATTAGAATGTTTAATACTACTGGGATGAGAACTATTGCACGGACTAGTTAGAAGTAAGTGCTCTTTCAATTCAGACTTATAGGTTATGTACAAATCTTCAGTTACATCATATGTTTCTGCCATAAAATAAACATTCTTTTTTAATTCTTCGTCGGTTGCTTTTTCTATGATGCACCTATGTGTCTCAACAAATTGTTTCCACTGTACCTCTAAAGATTCTAATCTTGTTTCAATATAAGTTTGTGTAAGACGATCCTTAGGTGATTTTTTAAAGTTAATTCTACCTTTTTCTATTATTGTTTTATTATTTAATTGCAATTTACTTAAGGATTCCATTGTGTACAAGAAAGCTACTGAGTTTTCTAATTAATAAAATCAATTCACTATCTTAATGCAACCGAAGAAAAATTACAAGACAATGGACAAAATCAATAAACTTTTACAAGTGTTTATCGAGCATGGAATTTCCGTCAAAACACTTTATCGGTAATTTAATACTAAGTCCAAAACTACTACTAAATCTTAAAAGTCTCGATCACTTGAAATTGCACTAAGTTGATCTTCAAAATTCACTGAGAAATTTACAAGTCTACAAAAATAACACTGGTATTGTAACTCACAGTTTTGTCTGCCAAACCTCTCCAAACACGTCCCTGCTGCGAGTGCCTCGTCACACTCGTCACTCTTGATGTCACTGCTGATACCGCTGCAAGTGTGTCGTCACTGTTTGTGACGTCACTCTTGATGTCGTTGCTGTCTCTGCCGATGTCACTGCTGCCTCAATACTGGTGGCGCCCTCTGGCGGAGATGGCCGCAAACCTCGTTGCTGCTCTGCTGTACACCGCTGGCCGCTGCTCACCCACACACCGGGGATTTTACAGGCACTTCAGGGCGATCCACCGCTGGTTTCTATGCCACACCACACGACACAAAACTGTCACTTCACTTGCCGACGCGATTTCACTTTCGCGATCCGGTTCGATAGGACCAAAATGTTCGATACTCGTCAACTGCCCGAGGGAATTTGTTTAAATAAAACAATTTGTTCCAAGCAAGTACCAAAAAATATATTGATATGAAATCCTTATACCCTATGCGCGGAGAATCTTAACACCGCGATTCAGCGAGACACCCAAATTGTACAACGCCATCTATCGCGCTAGCAGGGAAGCTCGCGGTCGAACAATGGTTAAAAAATATCTGAAGAATGAAGCGACAAAATATAATATATGATCAAACGAACTTCCAAGTGAAGTTCGATCATTATTATATGAGTCGCTTCATTCGAAGATATAATTTCCCGACCCACCCTAAAGAACCCTGAAGAGATTTGCAAAAATCATAACTATAATCATCTCTAAAATAATGACGGTTACAACTGACCGACACGGCGAGGTGGGGTACGATGTTGCCAGTTTATAAAAAAAAAAAAAAAATCTCTAAATAGACGTGCGTAGTTGCTAGCGCAAGGAAAGGGGACTACATGGTTAAAAAATATCTTCGAATGAAGCGACTCATATAATAATGATCGAACTTCACTTGGAAGTTCGTTTGATCATATATTATTAGGTTTTGTTTTTAAGGAGCTTGTGGTAAATTGGGTTTTGTAATTCGGTGGTAATTTATTTATTTCCACAGCATACATTATCCATTCTCATCTGCCTAGCCTTTTCCCAACTGAATTGGGGTCGGCTTCCAGTTAAACCGGATTCAGCTGAAAACCAGTTTTTTACGTGGAGCGGCTGCCTACCAGACCTCCACAACCCATTAACTGGGTAACACGGTACTCCTTGGCAAGACTGGTGTCAGATTTTCTGGCTTATGACAGACGGGACCAACAGCTTAACGAATACGGAGGAATCTCATTATGCTAAGATGGTCACCCATCCACAGACCGACCCCGGCAAGCGTCTATCCGTCTGTATGTCTGTTTTTTACCTCTTTGAACGGATGTCAATGAAACATGGCACACGCAGAAGCCCTAGACAATGTGTCATTCAAATACCGAATTAATGCGACTGTCGAAATGCCAAAGTGTAGGGATTTGATCACGTGACATTTCGACAGCATTTGTCGGTCCCATACATTTTAGACGTATTTTTTTTTCTTTCTTTTCTTTTACAAAAACGTTGCCCCACACTAGGAATTTCTCCTGTATCGTGGGTGCGTTTACAAACATACAACGTCACATACACGAACAGCCAGACCCGGAACAACTATCTGTAGGCCATACAAATATTTGTTCCGTGCGGGAATCGAACCCGCGACACGCAGCTCAGCAGCCGATCGCTCAACCACTGCGCCAACCGACAAGTATAACCAATCAAGTATTGATAATCGCCTTCGTCACGCTACCGTTGACAGAATCTCACTTGTCTCGAGCCCCAGGTCGTGGGATGGGATATACGATACTTATCATCTGGAGAGGCTGTTCCTTGGGATAATTATTGACTATCACGGGTGATGCTGTTTACTGAAGCTTAAATACTACTACTGGATTTATGTCTAAACTCTATTTTACAGTCAGTGCAAAAAATACTATAGGATATAGCTTTCTAATGGCCAATCGTTAACGGCAAAACGTATCTCAAATTCTGCTTTTTCATCTCTATTCCCAGTCATCCTCAAAAATTTAAACGAGCCACAACATTCACGAAAAATATTTTACATTTCTGAATTTTTTACTTCACTGAAATCCGAGGATTTGAAGTAAGTAACGGATAAATGCGAGCTCAGCAGCTGCTATATCTGGTGCATAACATAGTTTGAAATTCTTATATGGTGAAGTTACTGCTCATGATTTCCCTGGGCTAGGAAGTTTGTGCCTTCCGGTAAGTTGAGCAGTAAATCAATTCTTCGTACGTATTACCATGCGTGATACACGAGGCCACTTGTTTTAAATGTTGAGGGGGAAATGGATACTTACCTTTATGTTGAGTTGTTTATTGTGGGCGTGACTGATTGATTACAAATAGGCCTATTTTTAATTAGGTACATAGAAAATAGAACGAGCTTAGGCTTTTACGCTAAGTTTAGAGTTTTGTAATGGTGATATATTCTGCTTTTACTTGAATATAAACAGTCACAAGAACCGTTCCAATACTTGAATTGAATTCGTGATTACTTCAATCCAACGCCACCAGCTCCAGTTAATCAACATTAGAGTTTTGTATTTAATGTTGATTTTAAAGTGAAAGTTTGAATTAAAAGGCTCATTAATTATTGATTAATACTTGAAACGTTATTAGAGATGATTATTAACAAAAACATATTGCAAAAAGATGTAACATACCTACATAATATAAAGGTGTAATAAAATTATTATAACAATCCTTTCATTCAAAATCACATTTACGAACAATTTAAAATGTTTTATATTTCAGCATCAGCATCCGCTGATACAGTAAAAACCTGCATCAGCAACAACCCTGGTTCCCTATATGGTGTACCCTAAAGTACTCTCATTTTACAGTCATGTTTTAGACCCACTGCCCAGCCCAACCCTTCGGGGTACTAAGCGCGAAGTTGTGTTGTTACCTTACCTATTGTGGAAAAATTGCGTTTCTTTCTTCAGTTTTCTCAAGCGCTACACAGTACACACTAATATCGAGAAATACTTAGAGGCTTTTAGTAAAATCACTTACCTATTGTATTCGCGTAGACAATATACCGTGTATTTAACACCTAGCCACTGGGGCGATCCTCTTAAAGACACCGTGGAGAAATCACAGTAAATGCGATTACTGAGATAAGTAAATAACTAACGTTCGATGTTAGGTGTTTGGAAAACAAAAGAATCGTTATTTCTTTTTTTTCCAGAATCGTGGATACGGTTAGGTGCTTTGTTAATTACATCTTTAGTGTTGCGTGTCGATATAGACTATTACTCTTATTTTTTATGGACTGATCTGATTTTATTTTACATCAAAGGCACACAGAGTATGTGATATACAGTCAAGTGTAGTCACACTCTACCTAATCGAAACTGCTCCGTTGGTCTCGCTTTCTCTCTTTCTCCGTTGGTCTCGGTTTGATTCCCAGGTCGGGGAAAAAGAGTTATTGGGTTTTTACATTATAATTTCTCATTGACAGCCCGGAGTTAGGAAGTTGGTGGTGTGACACCCCGTGCCTCAGAAGCCGTTGGTCCTGCGCCAGATCTCTCTCCGGTCGTGTCGGGTTGCCGTCCCATCGGAGTATGAGAGTGATGGAAAAGAGAGTGCACCTGTGTTTGCGCACACATTTGTGCAATGTAATATGTCCCGCGCCGATGGCTAGTCTCCGTTGAGATTGGCCGCCATGACGGAAATCGGTCAGGATTATACAACGTGTTAGGGTCCTTTTCCTGTCATGCGTATTTTCACAGGATAGGATATGGTCCGCGTGCGGGCTGCCCGCATTCTATAATTTCATACATGTTTTTCCTATTATGCGGGCAGCATTCACTAAATATCATCAAATCTATACGTATAATAAAACTGTAGAAGACGTCAATTCTGTACATTGAATATAAACTAAAAAAAATACTCCAGGGGTGCTTAATACAAACAGTAGAAGCCAAAAATATGTTTTTTTCTTTTTTTGTCTGTCTGTCTGTCTGTCTGTTGTTCGTCTTTCACGCAAAAACCACTGGACGGATTTTAATGAAACTTTTTTTGTTGTATAGCTATTAGTCCTCGCCAACATATAGGCTATAATTTGTTTTGAAGATCTGAATACAAGACGTGGAACCTTAGCAGCCCGGTTAATCTATAAGAGATATTAATATACCGCTTAAGGAATAGTTGGTCAACATGACGAGTACTGTCTGTCGACATAAAAAAATGAAGGTCTAGAGCACCTGATGTGGAACCCTTTCAGGGGGCTAAGCTATAGGCTATTTTAATCAATTGTCAGTAGATCTCATAGTCCGTTGGTTTAAAGCCTGCCTCTCGAAAGACTAGGTGTGGGTTCAAATCCCACAAATATTGTGTTATTATTTTTGAATTATTTTTATCTTATTTATTTCCTTATTTTTTTATTCCTACCAAACCTAGTATTTTCAAATATTAATAACATGTTATTGCTGTATTTTGCATATCTTTTTAGCAAGACAAGCAGAACCTATTTTCTGTTTTGTTTGCATCGCGATAAAAAATACAAAACTAATGTAGATAACATTCACATAAACCTGATAGGATTATGGCAATCTAGAAGAAATCAACTTATTATGTACATGCATAGTAAGTAGGGGTAAGTATCTTTAATAATACTTGCAATGCCATCTGTTGAGCGAAACTGTACTTACCATCAACAGCACGAGAATTACACCAAAAAGTATTTTTTAGTTAAAGATTCTTTTGATACTTACCTACCACGCGTTACGCATTTGATGCAAAAAAAAAAATTGCTCCACTGACTTTGTTTTCATTTTTTTTTACTTTTGATAGGAACGCGTTTGACCACTATCTCACCTGATGGCAAACGATGATGTGATCGAAGATGGAGCACGCTTGCCTATAAGTAACCTACTCACTCTTGATAAGACTCCCAGGCTGTAACTATCAGGAAACACGGACTCAGTCAGGGAATTCCACGCCATGTGTTTCCAAAACGTTTTGTTCATGTGGGTGTGAGGTCCACCGTGCGTCTTGTGGTCCGATGATGGAACGAGCTTGGCGGAATTAAACTATGCAATTCCGTCGCACACTCCCCAAATAGACTTTGGAGCTTCGACTCGGTGAGCCTTTCACCTCTTGGATTTCTTTCCCAGGATCTCCCTCATTCCTAATTATTTTCTGTTTATTTTGAAACAAAACTGTTCAATTCCCAGTCAGCTGGTGATTCGTCGTGACCAGCCTAGGGCCAGAAATTACCAGTAGCGGGTTTCACACTCCAGAGCTTCAAGGGGAACTGTGGATCCCTAGGCAATGACGCCACAGAAGAACTTGCGAAGATAGGTTTCGAGATGGTAGTGCTGGACCCGTACCCGCTCCTCCTTCTTTCTTTCTTTCTCACAGTGTCGTGCATGAATTTGCCAGAGAACAACTGAACTTCATGACAACAAATGGTCACGGGTTACAGATTGCAGTGAAAAATGGCAATGACAAGTCTATAAACGAGACTAACTAAATGACTTCTCAGCTTAAGTAAAAATTACCTCCGTAATAATAGGGATATAAATAACTAATCTAGACATTTATTCTTAATAACATAAAAGACAGCCATTTACATTATAGAATTGGTATATTATTCTTAGTATTAAATCTTTAATAGCTTAATTGGTAGTAGAATTTACGGATCATTGCCCTTATATTTTTTTAACTTGTGCACCACAGACAGCCCAATTTGCGGAGGTTGTTTCGACGCCGAGGAATCAGTCGGCTACGTCATCCTGACCATGACTTTCCGACGTGAAAAAACCTCGGAACGGTGAGGTGCAGGTTTCAAATCAAATCGTTTATTGCAATCCATAATGTACATTATACAGGTGGTAAATATAGGTTTGTGAGTGCTAAGTGATTGAGCTGACTTTAATCTCAGATTATCACTCCCTTGCGGCTTGAGTATTATCGGTCGTCTCTCCGCTCAACCTGTGAAGCACACTGGTGGCTTTTGTACATTTGGGCGGAGCTAGGCTTGCAAACTTAGCCAGGACAACGAAGTCTCTACTCTACTCTATCCGTTGTGGGTTTTTTATGGATCGGAAATCATCAAATGACTTCTTCTGCTCTGGGTGGAGCGGAAGAGAGTGTTAAACTCTTACTAACTACACTGACTAAAACACATCCGTATTCCTCTTTATGCCTTTTACGTTCCACGGCCGTGGTGACTTTTCGAACAAATTCCGCAACACTGGCTACGACGCTTCGTCGACCCGGGCCTGGTAGTGTTCGGACAGTGAGCCAACCTACGCTCGCTATCTGCGGGCCCGCGCTTAGGATGGCTGGCAATTGCCCTGCGACTCCAAACGCAACGCCTGGGTTGTCTTTTTCTGTTGCGGCGGCTGAGGGGGTCTACTCTCTTAAGCCCGAAGTCTGTAGTTTCGGCCTTAGTGTTGGGCGTTTTCTACTCCGTATCACCTACGGACTTACGATTAGTCTCGAACTAGGAATAACTGTCAAATCGTGCTGTCATTCATTCTTATATTCTTCTCCGGACCATGGAGTGAACCAGGACGCCGCAGCCGATCGCATCGACGAGGTCTCGGTGATGCTCCGCCCAAGCAGGGCAGACCTCCACCGTATACTCCACCATGTCCTCTGCGGAGACTTATCTTCTGATAGTTTCGGCATGACCATTAGTCAAGCTCAGGGAAAAACTATTAGTCGTGTTGGTGTGGATCTGCGGAAGTCCTGTATCTCGCACGGTCAGGCTGTATGTCGCTTTGTCGCAAGTAAGCAGCGCGCAAAGCCTGTTTATACGTACTGATGAATATCACATAACAAGTAATATTGTTTACGAAGAAATTTTTTATGTGTTAATATTAATAATAATAATAATAATAATAATAATGTGAGTGCTGTGACACCGGCCGTGGCAGTCGCGTCGAGCTCGAGCGACGAGTACTTCTCGCCGCCCACGACGCCACCACCTGCACGTCGACGGAGAGTACGCCGGCCGCCGGATGGCTTAGGACCTCGAGGCCCACCGGCCTCTGATAGGGTCCCAGCTCCCGGCGGAAGTGTGCAGCGCATGCGATGGACACAATCCATCAACGAAAACGTCATGCGCGCATACTATGGGGCTACAGAGGGGGGAAACAACCTGACTGCGCACCGTGGTCGGATGCTCTCTCTGTTTCAGGTACTTGAACCAGCGGTAAACGTTTCGGCGCAACGACTGTCGGATCAGGTGCGCGTCATCCAGCGTAACCGTATGTTGGATGACAGTGTGCTTGATCGGCTCCGAACTGAAATGTGTGGCCATGTCATTACTCCTCCGTCGCAGACTGTGGCACCACCACAGTCAGCCCAAATACCCAGCAACGCTGACGAGGATAGTAATGACAGGGTTACAAACGTAAGTACCCAGTGCAATGACGAATTGAGGAGTGCTTTGGAGTGTGCTATTCGAGAATATCGCTACACGCCGCCTGAACTTAGACCACGCTTACCTCGTTTGCCTATGCATAACAAAAACAGGGCGCTGGTGGCAGCTCTGGATTCGCAGTTGTCAAATTATTTTGATGACTGCGAAGACCTCACTGATGCACACTCGATAATGTACTGCGCGGCTGTAGCGGCATGTCGTGTAGCTCACGTCAAAATAACCAAGGACAGAGTTACACGACCAAAACCAGCCGTACCGGCCTGGCAGTGCAGGATCGAGTGTCGTATCGGTGGGGCCAGAGCGTTAATCGGCAAACTGATCTGCTTCAGGGAGGGCAACACTCGCCCTAGAGTGATGCGTTTTGTGAGACGGGCGTTTTCGGGGACTGATATCAGTCCCCAAGACTATATGTCCTGTGTCACAGAGCGCATCGACTTCCTGAAGCAGAAGGTGTATGCATGGGCAAACCGTATTCGTAGGTATAGGCGGCGAGTGGAGCGATACACCTTGAATCGCACATTCCGAAGTGATGAAAGGTGGGTATACAGGGCTTGGGAGCGACCGGAACAAGGTGTGACTGACACGCGCCTGCCAGAAGATGATGACATGTTCTCATTCTGGCGCAGCATCTGGTCGGTGCCTGTTAGTCACACCGAAGGAGATTGGATTCGAGAAGTCGAAGGAGCATGCGATTCATTACCCGAAATGGGGGCAATCACAATTAGCTCCCAAGATGTAGCCCGTGCAATCCGTCCGTTGCCTAACTGGAAATCTCCAGGGCCAGACGGACTGCACAACTTTTGGGTTAAGTGGTTACTTGGGTCGCATGTTCGTTTGGCGTCTCTGTTCCAAACTGCCTTGGAGTCCGGCTCGCTGCCCGAATTCCTTACCACAGGAGTTACCCACCTGCTCCATAAATCTGGTAGCACCGCGGAACCCAAAAACTATAGACCGATAACGTGTTTACCGACGGTCTATAAGGTTCTTACATCCATTTTGAGAGCTAAAATTAATAATCACATTAGCAGCAATAACATCATGTCTGCCTCTCAAAATGGATGTAGGAATGGGTCCCGCGGTACTAAGGAGCTACTCCTCATTGATACGGTCATTAGCCAACAGGTTCGGCGTTCCCGAAAGGATCTGTCGACATGTTGGATAGACTATAAGAAGGCCTATGACTCGGTGCCTCATACATGGCTCATGAGGGTGCTAGAATTGTATAAAATTGATGCAACGCTACGCACCTTCCTGACGTCATGTGTGGGGAAATGGAGGACAGTTCTTCGCTATCCAGGATGTCGAAATATCCAGAGGAATAGCGAACCGGTAAGGATCGAGCGGGGTATATTTCAGGGCGATAGTTTGAGTCCGCTTTGGTTTTGCCTAGCCTTGAATCCTCTCAGCACATTGCTGGAGAATTCAGGACTAGGCTATCGGTTGAAGAGAGGTTGTCAGGTTATATCTCACCTCCTTTACATGGATGATCTGAAACTCTTTGCCCCCAGTAATCTGCAACTGATGGAGCTACTGAAGGTAACTGAAACTTTCAGTAGTGCCATCAGGATGGAGTTTGGTGTGGACAAATGTGCGGTCATGCATGTAAAGCATGGAGAGATTATGGAATCCGTGGGATCGCAACTCTCGGATTCCATAAACCTGAGATCCCTTTCTCCAACCGATACTTACAAGTATTTGGGTATGTCGGAAGCGTTAGGCATCAGTGTTACTGACATGAAGCATTCGTTGAAGGAGCGCTTCTTTGGCCGCCTGAAGAAGGTTTTCAACAGCCTTCTGTCGGGCGGAAACAAGGTGCGCGCTTTCAACGGATGGGTCATGCCGGTATTGATGTACTCTTTCGGCGTACTCAAATGGACTCAAACGGAACTTGACGCCCTGGATAGGCGGGTTCGTACACTGCTAACTGCACATCGAATGCATCACCCACGGTCGTCGGTAATGAGACTGTATATCCCGCGAAAATGTGGAGGTCGAGGCTTTTTAAGTGCTAAGACTATCCACAATCGCGAGATATGCAGTCTCAGGGAATATTTCCTAGCTGTCGACGTGGGTATGCATCGAGATGTAGTGGCGGTGGACAAGGGACTCACCCCGCTCTCCTTGGCAAATGAGAACTGGCGCAAACCTGCAGTGCTTGACACCAACGATCGCAGGGCGGTATGGCAGAGTAAGGAACTTCACGGACGCTTTTTCCGGGCCCTACACGGGCCCGACGTGGATCAATTAGCGTCCGTAGCCTGGCTACGGTTTGGTGACCTCTTTGGGGAAACCGAAGGTTTTGTCTGTGCAATTATGGACGAAGTTATCATGACGAAAAACTACCGGAGATTTATTGTGAAGGACGGCACGGTTGACATATGTCGGGCATGTCACCGTCCGGGAGAATCAATTCGCCACATTATCTCTGGTTGTTCTCGTCTTGCTAATGGAGAATACTTGCATAGACACAACCTTGTAGCCAGGATTATCCATCAGCAACTTGCTCTGAAATACTCTCTTGTGGAATCGGAGGTTCCGTACTACAGGTATGTGCCCGACCCAGTTCTCGATAATGGCTGTATCACATTGTACTGGGATCGGTCCATCATCACTGACAGGACTATTATTGCAAATAAGCCTGATATAGTGGTGGTGGACCGAATCGAGAGGCGTGCAATGATTGTAGATATCACCGTTCCGCATGACGAGAACCTCGTGAAAGCCGAGAAAGATAAACAAATCAAATATCTTGACTTGGCTCGCGAGGTTGTCGACATGTGGGATGTGAATTCGGCAATCATTGTACCGATAGTCGTGTCAGCCAACGGCTTAATAGCCACGAGCCTCGACCAACATCTTAGGAGGCTCTCGTTAGGCAGCTGGATCAAGGGCTTGATTCAGAGAGCAGTACTTCTGGACACGGCTCGCATCGTTAGGAGGTTCCTCTCTCTGGAGCCCTGACCGCCGGTAGCTTGGACCCTGTTCCCGATACCGGTGGGCTACTATTTTTTACATTTTTGAATATTTTTTTGTATTTTAATATTTAAAAATGTATTTTATATGTATGTACCTACCTTAAATAAAGAAAATAATAATAATATATCTTGGGACAACTCACACACGGCCATCTGATCCCAAGCTAAGCAGAGCTTGTGTTATGGTAACCAGACAACATATTCGTTCTTTCTTCGTAATTTTGTAAGTCATGTCATAATCATGATTAGTACCTACATACATTTAGTGAGTTTGTGTACTTAATATCTTCCTTAATACGAAATGCACGCGCGAACGAAGTCGCGGGCACAGCTAGTTAGTAATAAGTGGATAATGTTGCTAGTAGTACAATAAGTGTTTTGTTTAATTAGTAACACAGTATGTATAACATTTAATTGTACTCCTGTTTTTTATCCCGAAATAAAATAAAATAAAGCACGTGCGCGAAACGCGGATTGGTTGCGGGCGTGCAACCCGCGTGTGTGTACTGTGACGCGGGTCGCACGCATAGTTATAGTACGCACGAGTTTAGTCACTGGCGACACGCACGACACTGCAGCGGGAAACGAAATCTTTGTCCTGCGTGTGGCCAGGAGCGTGCTATCACCCGCATGCGGACCAGATCCGCGCGCGGGTGAAAATACGCATGACAGGAAAAGGGCCCTAACAGAATAAACGCAATACTTACATCTTAAGGAGTCCAACACTGAAATCGTGAAAATAATCGACTGTTACATAGGTACATTTTTGTGAGCATCGCGACAAAAATTCAGTACTTTTTGTCGAGTTAGTTACCCGAAATCGCGAACAAAAATGAGCTGCCCAGTAATAGCTGATTTTTTTTGTGATTTCGTGTTTGGTCTCATAGTAAAAGTTGTTCATAACGATGAGTACAATGACCCCTTAAGAGGTACCTATTGCGTTTATATTATTCTGTTATACGTTGTATAATTGAAACTATCTAAAACTTCTGTAGAAGAAAGTCAATGGTCCACGCGACTTACGGCCACTTTCTATAATTTATCCAAATCCCAATCAAAGGTGAGGAATGTGTGGTGAAGGACACAAACTCGGCCGTTGATTGGTTACAGACAAGGATCGGGATCAAGATTGGGATTGAGATATATTATAGAAAGCAGCCGTTAATCGACCTGTAATTTAGATTCTATCAATCAATCTGCCAAGACTTCCCTCAACTACATTATGTTGGTCTTACCAGATACAGCTGGGGCTACTTTAGATTATATGCTGTAGATTACATTCATCGACTCGTGAACTCGTGACTCGTTCTTTGGTAAAATGTGACTGCACTTTTGACCCCTGGTTGTCATCATCATCATTTCAGGCGAAAAACGTCCACTGCTGGACATACAACTCCCCCAAGTGTCACCACAACAACCGGATCTGTACGTCTCGCATCCATCGTTTACCCGCGACCCTCACCAGCAGCCCTACCATGACGTGTTAAAGCGTGAGTCATTCGAGCGAGAAGGAGAGATGAAGCTATACACCCGGTATAGCTCCATCCCTCCTTCTCGCTCGAACGACGTCATGGTAGGGCCGCAGGTCATCGGTCCACCTTGTGGGAGGCCTTCCAACGCTGCGTCTTCCGGTACGCGGTCGCCACTCCAGAACTTTTCGGCCCATTGATCATCTGTTCTGCGAGTAATGTGCTCTGGCCACTGCCACTTCAGTTTAGCGATCCTTCCGGCTATGTCGTTAACCTTGGTTCTCTTGTGGATTGCATCATTCCCCTGGTTATACTTTCTCTTATTAACAAGGGGATGTATTAAAATTTGAAGGACATGAAGTTAAAATTTTCTGCAATACCTAAGCTTAGTCGCTTTACATGATCATTAACTCCTTCCTCTCAACGATCATCACCTTTTGTTTTCCACTTCACAAAAACTTTATCCATCGTTTATTCTCCAAGAGCTGAGACCTGGATATATTACAAGCACAAAGATAAACCGAGCGATTACCCGTCGCGCAGTAGTTCCTAAGTAATAAAACTTGAAACACTCCACTGCGAACTGCACTAATTTCCTTAATTAAAGTCTTGATAAGTTAAAAACTGACGCCATGACGTGTAATTGAAAATACGAGGATATTTGTTCAGAATTTATTATAGTTGCTGCAAACATACGAACGTGTTAAGCTTCACAACTAGGCTATAAATATCGGGGAGCGCTGAGTTATAGCTTTAGTTCAACACACAGATTTGTTCCGCGTGTTTCGACCACAATACACCTATTTAAGCTTCGGTCCCAACCATTATCGATCAATTGGCAGTCGCCACTAGTTTGTTTGCTGTTCTTTGTTGGTTTTCAGGGAGCAGTTACAGGTTGTTCGAAAGAATACGACTTTTCTGCGTACTTTGAGGTTTCCCAAGACAGAATGTCTTACGGAAAATTCACGAGAATATTTTCCAGTTATTCTCGCCTTCGAGTGTTGGTTGTTTTCATAAAAGATTAAAAATAAACAATGTTTGTATATTTTTAGTAACCCGAATTACATTTTGAGTCGAAGCAAAATAAAAAGTGTAAATAATAAAATCAAAAATGATGCAAGGCTTTTCTGATTTCAAACGTAAATGAAATAAAAATCCGTTGTTAAATTAAATCAATAGCTGCCCTGTTGGAATTCAATTTGAAACAAAGATTGAGTTCAAACAGACTGATGAACGCCTGTGATCAAAATACACTTTTATAAAATAAATACATAGTCATATGAAAACACGGATCATCTAGTAAACGATCGAAAAATTGATTGATGTTGTCGCAGCATAAAAGTTTTTGAGCAAGCCATTAAATCAGTTGCCAGTCGCTGTATCATCAACTCATTTTATTTTGAAATTGCGTCACAGCTGATTGGGATTTAAGCTTTTCAACGATCTGCAAAATCCCTGGAAATCCTAACGAAGTAGGTATTATTTCCGCAATCTCCACGATATGACTCTTTAATAAGCAAAGGTGGAGTTCTAAGTGCGAGCTAACTCGCTCAACGACATGCAAAATATTACCGCGCCAGCGCGCGGGTCCATCTGAACGTAGCATAATGACATAGTCAGCATTTGCAGAAAGCCATTTCACACAAAATGCGGGACATTATTTCGCATATTATTTTGCTATTGCGCTCGTTTCATAGTTGTTTGAATTGAACGTTAGATATCTACCACGCTCCTTCCAACCTACAATTTTCATAAATACAAGGTATAAATGAAACAGCAGCTGCTTCACCCGGATACGCATTAACATAATGAACACTTGGCTCATAATTTTTGGGGTTTCGGTAAAAAAAAATCATCTCGCTATGCGAAAAGTTAGGAGGGCAAGTTTTCTAAGAATTTTCTCTCACCCCAAAAGTTAACACATAAAGTTGTTCATCAAGCGACTGGAATCGTTTTATTCATTTACAGCGTATTTTATTTTTAAACATAAAAAACGGCCTTCGAAATGCCAGATGATAACAAAAGGGAAGTTCTTTCAGATATTGTGTAGAATGGTGCTTATAATTTCCTTCTCGGCGTTTCCCGGGCTTTTCAGCTAATAGCCTATTCACTTTTTTCCTCTTTGTGCATCTCTTGATTGTAAGGATCTTACAATTAGTTAAAAATATATTCAGCGAGGGGCCGGGTTCTCATAAAATTGAGCTAATAAAGAGAGGTAGAACAAGTGAACTTCCACAAAGAAAACTTAGTTGGTCAAGATTCTAATTTTCTTTGGACGGATTAAGGAAAACTTCTCATATTATGTTGGTTTTTCGTCTGAAGTCCTAGACCACTCTTGAGGAAATTCTGCGAACATAACATGATATTTTAATAATTTTAGAGCTTTATCTTGTACTATCAAAACATCGCTACGTAGGTTGTAATTACTAATACACGACTGTGATGGTGTTGTTTTAGCAAACTCAACCGGTTCGAGGCCTGGCCAGGAATGCAGATTTTTCAAAAAGAAAATAATGCAGTTTTAGTTTTCATTAAAATCGGGCTCAAGACTCTTTTCAGTGTATTTTGATGTTCCTTATAGTTTCGGATTTGACCATCCACACACACTTTAAAAAACACCCTGGATATGACGGAGTTATACACGAACAAACAACAAAAAAAAATAACATCCTAATTGACAACCTCCTCCTTTCTTGAGGTCGGTTAAAAATCAACTTAAAATGAACAACGATCAAAGCACAATAATAATAAATTAATAATAATAATCACAAAGCTCGATACTTGAGTTGGTGCCGGTAATCAAGCATAATTGTTTGCTGTCTCTTTAAGGCACAAAAAAATGTTCAAGACATGTCTTTTTTCGCAATCTTAAGTGATGGTCCTGCAGTGCGATTCTGTAAACATGTCGAAGTGAACACCCGGGCGGGGCGCACGACAGGTGAGTTGTCAAACCATACAAATAAGATGGAATGACAGCTCTATTGTCGTTCACTCCGCCTAGGTGAACACTGTGAGATGTCGACAGAATCGACCGACTGTAGTAGTTCACATTCATGTACAAACCTACTTCCAACCCCAGAAAGATATCGAGAAAATCAAAAGCCACCCTGAACAATCAACTTTCATAAACACATAATCCACACAATCTAAAATCAATGACCTCTATATTGACATAGCATAATCCAAAATCACCTCGAAATTGCTAGATTAAGGCAAACATCACTATTAACTACACGTATGTATATAGTCATAAACCGAAGTGTAAATTGAATTACCTCATGTAAATACAGAATTAGGTCGTTTCAACTAATTATATAATGTAATCAGCTAGTCAGTTGCCCTTCCACACATCTTGTGCACTCAAAGCCGCAATTTAGTCGTGGTTTACCTCTGCCATGCGCTGTTTACGTCTAAATTTCAAAACTAAATTTCGAGCTAATTAGAAATTATGTTCTTTGGTTTGGTATAGGATTTCCTGTTGGGAATTGTTTTTTGTTTGTGTCAGTGTTATTGAAAGTAACATTTAGAACAGTTGGTTTTGAGTGCAGCCTGTGGTTGGTTGAGTACGACGAGAGCCAGAAGAAAAAAAAAATCTAAAACTCCGGATAGTAGCGAGCATAAACTGTTGCTTTGGCTAAACTTGTGCAGTTCGTGCTACCCAGTAAAGTTTTTAAGTAAGTTTAAACAAATATATCAATGGTTACTGATGTATTGACCTCGATGTGAGAGATGAGACTCATCATTCTTTGATCTTATCCCAATGTATTTATTTAAATTTCGTAAATAATACTTTAACCTGGGAAACATGAACTAGCTTCCACGTGTAGCGCAATTTATTCCATCAGGCACAAAACTGAACCGAGCGCTCGGCGCATCCTGGACAGTCTCAGCTAATACCGTATGAGACTGGCCAATCCTTCCCTTGCGGTAGTGGCACTAGCGCCCGAATGGTACGCGACCACCCTCCCACCGCAGTCTGTCAAGTTAAGCAGCCTGCTGTGTTTCGTTGTGGAGTACCAGTGCCTTAAGGCATCTTCTGGGCACGCTCGCTCCGTCATAGACCTCATCCATCGCTTTCCATTAGGTGTGATGGAGGTCAAGAGCCATATCTCTATAATAAAAAAATACCTAACAGCTAAAATGCGCCCATGCGATTTTACCATTACAACGATATACGGTACGGTAACGGTATTAAGGACGCAGCCAAATGTCTTCATCTTCCATGCTTCTCTATTAGACGTCATCTCAGCAGTCCCCCCTTTTTAAGATGATCATGTATTTAGGTACTTCTTCATTGTTATCTTGTATTTTTCCAATCTCAGTCAAATCCATCATTCAACTTCACTTAATGTAGGTACCCAGCTTTACTTAATCTAATTATCATTAAGTAATTACCATCGTCCAAGTTGACTTTTCGAAGACAATGTGGTAGTTCATGCGAGAGAAACTATCCAGTTTCCTGTAGCTCTTCGCAGCAGAATCAATATTGAAGAGAGAAGCAGTTTCCGACTATTAAGTGTTTGCAGTAACTTGCCCTAACTATTGTTATGATTGACTATTCGGAAATGATCGGCAATGGATCTTTGTGTGCTTGGTAACGTCCGTCTTGTTTGGAGACGTTAGAACAGTTAGTGCATTTGACTTCGGTGTTATGATAGGACTGTTTTGCTTGTTTGTTTACTACGTAAGGCTGCCTGTCCATTGACGCTGAGCGAGGCAGCGGAGTAATGCGGAGCGGAGTTGCGGACTGTGCTGAGTAACGAGTTCACACAAAGACTCTGTCATTTGAGCGGGGGGGCGGTTTTTTGAAGTGAAAACTTCTTTAGCGGTGTTGTGCACTTTTCGGGATGGGTAATATGTAATATAAATTGTCATGTTTGTGTACGACGGCGCAATAAATGAATATTGTATTTAACCACATAAATGATAGTACTTTTATACTGATAAATAAAGCAATTCGTGCGAAATTATTCCTTAACTATTCGAAAATCTATCGAGTAGCTATCGACTCACCGCCGCTACTCGCTCTCATTAACTTTTGCGCTCCTTCGAGGATTCCACGTAAACCCATAACTCCACTTCGTCCTCCACAGAGAAGAACGGTGTTTGGATCTAACTCTCCATGTGCTAGGTTCTGTAGGGTTTTAAACAGTTGCGGCGATATAGTGGATCTCCATTTTGATTCTCTCACTAGGCAGAAATCTAAAATCCTGGACAGCTTATCAAAGTTGCTGTGAGGCATTCAGTTGACCATTTTTTTTTTTTTTTAGTTTTAACTACGAGTATGTTTACAGGTTTTAGTTTGTTTACAGTCATAACATTATTATCTTCTCTATAGCTTTAAGTTGGTGTGTAAATTGTACATGTATCTAAGCTTACAATCGATTTAATTTAAATTGCTCATGTGGTGTTTACCTATAAGTAGTTGTTACACTGTGCAAAGTTTTTTAATCACGATTGTTATTTTTAAGCTCATACGTGTAAACAATTGTTGGTGAACCAAATAAATAAATAAATAAATAAATAAATAAATAAATAAAATATTTAAAGATGCACAACGTTGATGTTCAAGTTTTTACTTCTGCCGGCACTCCCGGAGTGCAACCCGTTGTTTTTTTTTCACTTTCCCGCTCCGCTTCCGCTCCCCAGCCTCGCTCCGCTTCTCGGTTTGGTATGAATTTTATACAACGAGTAGTTTGCTAATCCCTGTCCACTGAAGCGAAGCGGAGATTTATGCAATTCGCAATCTTTTTTCTGTCCGTTATCCACTTACCAACCAATAGCGTTAACATAAAAGACTGATAAAAACCTCCGAAACTGGGCATCAGGCAACCAAATAATGCCGAAATAGGTATGTACCTATTCGAGTTATTTTGAAAACACTCTACTTTTCAGCTCCTGTAAAAGGTATGTCCCGTATGTCCCCTTCACATCTTCACAAACAATTCCCAAGTTTAGTCCGCGGAAACTGAATACCAAAGAGAGGTTTGCTTCCACCCGGGGACCGCGCAACCAATATTCATGTTTAAAATAATTACATAAATTCTAAAACACCTCTTTAGAGGATTCTGTTGGGGCGCTAATGAATTATGCGATCAAGATAAATTAGTTTTGATGTAATACGAATCTTAGTAGTATAGCTAAGGAAGGGTTTAATTAAATATGATAATAGGTTGAATACCCGGTCGTTGTGCACGTCCCACCAAATTCCTATGCGTAGAAATTCGATGAACATTGTAAAAGCGAATTTAGTTTTCATGAGCCTTTTGCGAATGCTGTCTCATTTGTTTCACATTCTTTTGTTTTCGCCTTTTCAGCCAAAGTTGGATATTCGGGAAGGGAAAGAGTTTGAATACGCAATAGGAAGCCTCTTTTGAAGTCTCTTAAGTACGTAATAAAGATTAAGTGGATACGTTTCTCAGAATATCTTGTACGGTTATACGTAGAGAAGGGATTTCTCAATAGTGAACTGTGTACAGTTTAGGTAAGTTAGCGGTCTACGTTTGAATTGGTAGCTGTAGTAGTTATCTGATACCTATCCAAGTCCTGAAGCACTATATCTGTATGGGCAGGATTAGTTACAAAGTTAAGATAGCAACTAAATCAGTCGAGTGGAACCTTTCTACTGTCGTGATTTTAGACACTGATAAGACCATTCTATTTTTAATTAAAAAAAGAGAATAATTTATAATCAGCTCGCCGCATTGTAATTATGATCCCACAAAGAGCTACTCACTACAAGGTACTACAATTTTGTTTCTATCACTTTATTTTTTATCACACACTTTTATCAGAGCAATTCTAATTTCTCAAGTGTGTACTCATTAGTACCTTATACATACTTTGAAATAAATCAGTTATAGACAGAGAAAAGGCTATTCATTATACTGAACAAGCTCTGTATATTCTGCAACAGCATTCACCTGAACATGCCGTAGGTATTTTTGCATATGGAGCCAGGGGAAAATCATTCACAATTAAATCAATAAATTAATAGGTACTTTAAAATATGATTTCCACGAATTCCTGTACTTCACATTTCTAGTTAAAACCGAAAAAAACTGAGCCATAGTTCTACCGTGTTCAACACCATACCAATCCCAAAATTCAAGCTGAGACTAAAACGTACACGACGGAACCCTCAACATAGTTGTAAATATCGTCCGCTTAATTAAGCCAACAAACGTCTGGTAGTGTGGAGAGAAGCCGCGAACTTTCCTCTTTAGCCGGCTCGCGTAATGTCCCCAGAGGCCGAGTGCCACCATTATCTTCACTTAATGCAACTTGCACGCAAATTCAGGCCGACGTTTAATCGTACAAGTTTGAAGAGCTCTTAAAGCAGGGGTGCCCAAACCGTCGATTGCTAGAGCTTCCGTTGCCGTATTGTAATTAGTATCAAAAAGTTTAAAATAGTAAAAACGGTGGCGATCACTGATATAACCTTGTATTTTATCGCCGTCCAAATATATTCCAGGCATAATGTAGTTATTTTTTCAATTAATGCCTGAAAAGAATTAAAATATTGAATATGTGTAAGTAACGGTTTAATTATAGTTTCTTTAGTAATATACTGAAAAAAACAATCCTAATATTCTTAATTTAGTACTGGATGAGTTTTTTTCCAGTGCGCAAACTTTAAGAACCACTTCTGCCCATGTAAATGAACAACTTTCCCGAAGAAAGCCATAGTCAATTCCCAAAAAAAATTTGAGCTTCCCATACAAAGTTGTCATCAACTGTTCACAATTTGTATGGGAGACTCAATTTTTTTTTTAGTAATTGACTATGACTTTCTTCGGGAAAGTTGTTCATTTACATGGGCAGAAGTGGTTCTTAAAGTTTGCGCACTGGAAAAAAACTCACCCAGTATGTTCAATTTTACTCAGATTATGTGATTTTGAGTTTAGTGACAGATATTCTATCGTCGTAGTAAGTTGGCAGTCGATTCCATGAAGCCTAAATACCTTATAGTCGATGGCTGATACTATAAATTTGAGCACCCCTATCCTAAAGGGTTGGACCACCTTAAGGACGATACAGGAGTCAAGGATTCACTATGGACGAAACTTTAGGAGATCATGTAAGATCATAAGTCTGTGGTAGTTACCTACTGGATATTGTTACACCGTATACAGCATGAATTTTAATTTACTAGCAATTTTTCTGAGGGTGGAAGATCGCATGAATATAAACCACTTACTGTATAAGATGCCTACTTACGAAAAAACTTTTTACAAGAAAATCTAAACGACTTCCAAATGAACAACACTAAAAGTAACTTTAATTTAGAATGTCGGTGTTTCTGATAGTGTCGAACACAGGAAGTGATTTTAAATTTTACTAAAAAAAAAATTAAAATTAAAATTTTACGTTACGTTACTATATATACGTCAAAAACATTCGTGCTGGGCCCTCAGTATGGAGAGTATGAAATCACACTCCAAAAGATATAGAAATATGGTACACCTACAAATGCTGTTGCCTTCATTGCGCCACTCTAAATTAATTCACAGCAAAACTTTTTAATTCGAATTACTCGCAACTTCTTGACGCTTGACAGGCTCATTAAATTTTACACTGTGACTTGACTTACTCCCGGGAATGTTTTATTATACTCTGTGACAATTTGGATTAGGTATAAAATTATTATGTCTGTGTATATGTTTTTAGACACACAAAATATCACGCCTGTATTTTATGAAGAGAGGCACAGTACTCTCTCATTTCCCCAGTTGTTTCGCATTGTCTAAACTTTTCGTTTTCAAAAAACTATGAATTCAGTGAAATCAGGTTTACCAAGGAACGACGCACGACGCACGACACAGAATTGCAGATGAGCTGTAAAGCCCAACAAATCATACGGTTCGAAAGTAAAATTAGGTCGATTTTACTTAACTTGATTTTTAAACAAAGACTACGTCCATAACGTCATTGGCAAAAGCAGGCACATATCATAACTCTACACAATACAAGGGTACTGTACAGGCAAGCACACACAAATGGTGTACCAAGCTACCGACGCATTTCTCAAACTCTGCAATAGGCGTTACTTAGTCCGTAGAGCTCAAAGTCTATTGTTATTGAATGTACACATAATTTCACTCACAATCAACTGGGCTCGCCTCAGGGCGTAACGACTCATAGAACACGGACACGTATCAGATAGAAATGACATTGTTGAGACTTTCCAGTATAGACCTTCTGACCGGTCATGGCGGTCAATCTCATGGAGGATTTAGCCATCGGCGCCGGAGATATTATGGTGCACAGGTGTGTGCGCAAACAAAGATGCACTCCGTCATCAATCACTCTTAAACAAAGCAAGCGTATCACCACGTATCACCGTTTACTCGCACTATGGCGTATTGAAAATTCGGTTATTTGAATTTCTTGCACGTTCTTCTCCATAGAGATCTACGCTTTGGAACGTGCAAATAGCTTTATCTTTTTTGACCGACCGACCTCGTCAATTCAAAAGTGCCTGTAAATGGTGTAATTGAAATAAGTGCTTTGAGTTTTGAGCAGTTTGTGACAAAAAATTTGCGCACGACGCACTTTCGGTGCCACGAATTTTGTTTGTACTGCCCAGTCTAGACGAGACTGGGATTATTCCAAGCTCTGTGTTTCGACCCAACCAAAGAGATGCTGAGGTGAGATATGACGCAGCAAATCTTGGTTCAGTAGCGTGCGTTAGTCTTTTGTTTTGTTAATGGGTGATTAGGACTGCATACATTTTCCGGCATATATTTTAAAGCGGTGTTTAGTTAGGGGTTCTTATCTTTTTGGCGAAAGACGTAAAGGTGGGTACTGACCGGTGTTACGGGCTGTAATGTACAATTCGCAGCGAGATGTTATGATACGCCGTGTCCTCAAATCCGAGTACCATGCGCGTGTTCGTGCTCGTGTCCACGTACTGACTGCACGAATTCTCGCTTTGTAACATGTTACATTACACCCCGTAACACCGGTCAGTACCCAGCTTAAGACGTTCATGCGAATCCACTTGTGCGAAAGGATGTTTGATGATTCGACAGATGGTAATGGATATTATATTTTTTCCTACTCCTCCGCTGTTATTTTCTGATTAATTTCGTTGCGGGATCCAAGACAGTTGAATCGTTTCTCTGAGACTCGTCGAGCTTCATTGACTCTTTCTCTGGTGGTCACCACTGTTGATCCTGGCTTTCAGGAATTGCAGTAGTTGGGAATGTGTGACGGGCTTGTTTGTGTAAATAAACGTCCCAAAATAAAACCAATGGTAATTCATATTACCATCGGTTTTTTTTTGGGACGTTTATTTCTTACTACATACTAAGCATGGGCTCAGTATGTTGTAGTAAGAAATAAGCGTCATCAAAAATTTCGCGTGTTAGTTATGTACCTAATGCATGACGGTCTTTTTTCAGAGTAGATATTCAATTTTATTTAGTTCAGCACAGGCATCCTCTCTGTGAGATGGAACCGCCTGTAGTGGTACCTAGACCGCCACGTACGAAATACAAAAAAAAAATGACGTCACACAAATCCTACATCGCGCTATCAAAGTTCTCCGTGCGATTTAAACTTATGTATATGTCCCCGGAAAATTACAAACGCCGTAAGATTGTAAAATATCGCGTGAAATTATAAACTATTTTTTCTTAAAAAGACATGGATATTTTGGAAATTATTGAATTTGGATGGGATTTATTGTACATGAAACATGAAACAATGAAAGTTGTTCATAATGATGAGTACATACACATTACCCTTCAAGAGGTATTGCGTTTATTCTGTTACACGTTGTATTCAAAACGATTTTTTCATAATTTATCGAGAAACTATAAAGATTTATTACAATCTTACGGAGTCTGCAATTTTCGGATGACTTAAACAACTGTCCGACAACAATCATCGGGCAGACACAACTCCCGTACGGTCGGAGGACACTCTCTTTTTAATGGAGGTTGCGGGGTTTTACGCCCTGTTCCATATAGGCCCATGGTCCATCACCTGGCTCCAGTGCGGGCTGGTTGATGCTGACTAGTGTTTCAAACCCCATTATTCAAAACTACACAATGATTTATGAATACTTATGAATACACGTCAAAAAATAATATTTAACATGTTGCATACACATGCCCGAAGTATCGGATTTTCATAATGACGAGCTATTATACATTTTAATGAACACCAAACCTCAATGACAGCTTTAGCCACATTTAATAAATAAAATGTTAATTAATGACTAAAATAATAGCGAATTATAATAACATATTGTGATCGGTAGAGCGTGACGACTGAATAAGTAGGTACCTACTTAGGTACATAAAACTTTTGATTTTATTACCAACCCTGTAATAAATGATTCCAGTGTTGAAGGTATTGAGGATCCAAGTTGGTATTTCATCGAGAAATAATGAATGGCATAATATACAACAAATATTCCTAGATATTGTTCTACGGACACTGTACTTGACAAGTTCACGCCTATCAGCCTTTTTGTTTAAAAACCGCATCGAAACCCATCAAGAAGTCTTAAAGCTTTTTCTGAATTCACAGACAAAGTCGACCATTTTAACTCTTTTAAGAGCTAACCATTACACAATGCACAATTACACATATTATTATTTTATACAGTAACCATCGTACCTGCATCCTCTTTTCACTCTTTCGATTACTTCAACTTTAGATTCGTTAACTGTAAACACTGAACGAATTTGTCAAGAACTACATCCTCGCATTTATTCCTTCTTAGTCAGTTTAAATAACCCATTAAAATAACAAGTTTTCCTCCTTTCAGTTCGTAAATACGTACGTGTGTACGTGTACGTAAATACTCCAATTACTAGAGACAATAACAAAGCATTGAAAATGTACAATTTTCATTGAACTTTTTGTTCAGAATAATAAACTATTCGCTGTTTAAAAGCTGAGGCAACATCTTCGAAACTTGTCTGAGCTTCGGAAATAACCATTAAAGATATTTCGACAACTCTTTACTTTGAAATATTGCTTTTTAAATTAGTTTTTTGCCTGAATATAAAATAGCAAGATAGAATAAATTCTGACCTGGGGCTCGAGACAAGTGACATTCTGTCAACGGTAGCGTGGCGAAGGCGATTGTCATCATCATCATCATCATATCAGCCGAAAGACGTCCACTGCTGGACATAGGCCTCCCCCAAGTGTCGCCACAACAACCGGTCCTATGCGTCTCGCATCCATCGGTTACCCGCGACCCTCACCAGGGCGATAGGCGATTGTCAATACGTCAAAAATGTATGGAATTGACAGATGCCATCGAAATGTCACGTGATCAAATTCCTACATTTTGGCATGTCGACAGTCGCATTCGCTAATTGAATGGCACATTGTCTAGGGCCTCTGAGGGCCAATTCTACTAATTTTTAAGCGTCGTTCACATTCGCATCTCTGTCGCAATCTGTCAAAAAACCTCAATATCCGTACATTTTGAAATGCGAATGCGAACGTTGCTTAAAAATGATTGGAATTGGCACTCAGAGCACAGCGGCTTTAGATAAGTACAATTCTCGTCAAATAACTTTGCCCAACTGAAGTTAGCCATTTGCAAAAATCGCGCAGGTGCAGTCACGTAGACGGGAGCAAACGAGACGCAAGCATGCATCGAACGTAAACGAGCGACTGAGACATAAAATTAATCCCCGCCCCCATGTCTCTTACGCATGCGCAGTTGAAGTTTGTTCGTAATTTTGACTACTACGCAGCCACTCGTAGCCAACATCAGAGGGGCAAAGTTGAGAACTGTACGAAGTCCCTGCCAGGGTTGCGGAATTTGTTCGAAAAAATCAAGGTCGTGGAACGCAAAGGGCATAGGGAGGAACATTTATGGTAGTCACTAAGAGTCTGACACTCCCTTTCGCGCCAACCAAAGCAGAAGCAAACATTTGATGATTTCCCATCCTTAAAAAATAGCGTGACGAAGGCGACTGTCAAAATTATTCTATTTCATGATATCATTATATTCTATCCTATTATATTTTGGCATTTGACATTGGTTTCGCTGATCTAATGGCACTTTGGCTAGAGCCTACAGATCAACATTAAAAAATTTAGAAAATCCGACCTCGATACATATTTAGGTTAGGTTAGGTGAATATAATATAATATTCTATTTCGGTATGACTTATGCAAAGCCAAAGAAAATCCACAGGATGCAAGCAAGTAGTCTAAAACAGAATTCTCCGAAACGCCACGGGCGCCCCGTGGTATGTACGGAATAAACGACTCCATGTCGACCTCAAAATCCCGATCTTAAAACAGTTTATGAAAAGCCTTACAAAGCGTTTTTATCATTGAATCCGCTGAAAAACACCAAAACCCTTTGATTTCAAAGGCAACCCAGTACACTCCCTCTCGCATTAGTAAGATTCGCCGTCCTCGGCATACACTTGTCGAGTCCGACGACGAGATCACAAAGATTCAGGAAAGCTGTAGGGAAACCAGTACCCTTAGAAAAAACAGATACAGACCGCGTTCCGTATACCGACCTCGCCGCCGAGGTCCGTCGCGACGACCCATTCAAAACCCTCCCCGACTTTCGCCTAACGAGCCAGCCCGCGCCGCTGAGCCTTTAGCTTTCATAACCCCTAATTAATGCAACGACCCAGCCTGTTGTCCCTTGCTGTCCCGAACTGACGTCGTTAAGCCGAGGCCGTATCCCACAGGGAATGCCCTTAGCGAGCGGTCAGTAGTTTTTAGCTTGTAGCTAGTTTTGTTGCCTTGGCTGGGGGCCTTAAATTCATTTGAGGCCACCACAGGTTAGTCTGGTTAAGCAGTTGATATCCCATGTCTGCTAACTTGCTAGTGGTCATTCCTAAAAAAAAAAGGTCGGTATTTCTGTTTCCATGTTCGCCCATTACCTTTCTTAAGAAAAACCATTATTTCACTGATCGAAAGAAAATGACAGTTCGATACAAAGCTACGAGTACATCTGAATTTTATTTAGGTCTGGAATTGTGCCAAAACGTAAGGATTTGTCGGTATAATGAGGATACGATTTTGTAAAAAAAAAATTTCGTTTTCATTCTGACTTGAATTTTTAAGAATTGAACTAATTTGTCGATATGGGAGACGCGTTACTGAAGTTCCTGTTTTACCTACAAAATAACATGTTCCAAAAAGATTTCAAATTACTCCGACACTAATAGGTATCAAGTTGAGAAGCACAAACTCACAAACTCACAATCTGTCAATCGCCAGTCAACACCGCAATGGTAACTTTAGCAACTTCCCAAAGAAACATCATTTAATAGCTCCTTTCATCCTTTTGTAGGGTCCAATTAAATTTTTGACAGATTTATAACAGCTATTTAATCCGAGGGCGTTAACAGGCCAATGAAATATAATTAGGATGGAAGCATTACAGGAATATTTGCACGTCCTGTAAGGACGTTGCCACACTAGAGCTTTTGCGACAACGCATGACTGACATTCAATGGACTTGTGTCATCCCCGCCTCAGTTTGTATTCGTCAACGTTATCACAGGACGAATTAATCACTTTAGATGTGAATACAGAATCTCGATGACAAGTTACGAACTAGCTGCAGTTACTAGTCGCGATTTACGCCGCTTCTGTCGCGCATAAATCGCGCTGTGAATGTTGCATAGTCGTTCACCCGCGCGTCACATAATCGCGTCAGTTTGAAAGTGCCCTTACTTCAGAGTTCAGAGTAACAAAGCGACGGCATCAAGTCAGGCAATAAAAACGTAATTTAAAGTTATCCCGGACTCCATAAATGGTTGACATGGGAGAAGTACATTAATTTAATTATTTCGCTGACAATTTTAACTTCGCTTTTGGTAATTTTTGTGAGAATTGTTCGCAAATTTATGTGATTAGACCTGTATTTTTTTTGTGTGAACATTAAATAAATAAAGTCACAGACCAAACACATATGTAGGTACTGTATTTTTACGATTCTTAATCGTAAAAATCTTATTATGATCATATTTTTGTTTAAATGTTTTTCGTAATTTCTTCATCACCTCACCAAGCTAAATATTTCGCCCTCTTTTCCGTTCTGAAAGTACTTCAAGAACTATGTCATGACTCCGGCATGTGGAGTATCATGTACAAGCAAGTTACTTCGGCTTCAAAACTACGCGTATTCAACATTTCCGAGAACCCGTTGAATAACAAATATTCTCTACATATTTTCTGGTTAACTCTATTATTCAACCTGACGGGGTTTCCGGTCACTAACCGGGTTTTAACATCACGTTTAGGGTTGTTTTCTGAAGTATCATTTATGAAAGTGTTTTAAGAATACTTAGAATATGCAAAGCTTTAAGTGGTTAGAATGTCGCGTGACTATTTTGCAAAACGATATTTACAATGACTCGGGAATTCAACGTCTTAAGCAGCAATATGACCATCGATCAAAATTGTGTTGCAAGTTTGTGATTCTTTTGAATGCATAGGTAGGTACTTATTAACCAAAGTGTGATCGAACTCGAATTCCCTAGTGAGCTATGAACTTAATAACCCTGATTAGGCAATATTTATGCCCAAATAGGGAGTACCACAGACAAGGTGCCCGACAACCAAGATTTACGGACAAACGCACATACGTTTATCCAATTGCGTCGGACATTTGCAATATCTGTGTGCGGTATAGTTATAAATTAGTCTAAATTGAGACGATACCTAGTGTCCAGGTGACATAATTCAATTAGATTGCTAGCCATTTGTTAGGCTGCCCTCCGACGGCCTGAGTTATGTGCTGCCCTCTCAGGGCGTTTACACACGAATTGTATTGCACTGAATTTTGACTGCAGAATGGGATCCGTTTTGTGGGTTTCTTGTTTTCTTTTCAGCTCGTGCGGTACCTAATTGAATTTTATTTCGGCTCTTGCGCGGTTTTAACTTCGTTTTCTACTTTTTTTTCGTTTCATTTTAACTGCCAGTGTTAATGTTTTCATAGCTCTAACTTGAATATTATAAGACCAAATACAAGACCGATGGCAAATCTTTTTTAAGGAAATTAAAGTTCCTTTTTCCTGACATATTGACACTTTGACGTCCATCGATGCCGTCACTAACTTTTCAAAAGTTTATCAAATTAATTGAGGAAATCACATTATTTAAAGCTTACGCGAGCGTTGTGACACTTCAAGACATTTGGCCGAAAAATTCGTCGTCTTTTAGGGAAATATTACATGTTTCATCACCTTAGAAATACCTTGCTGTGATATCCGTCCACATCAATCTTTGTACTTATAATTCCATGAATTTACATACATAGTTAACGTTAAGGTTTCACATAAAAGGATTTAACTATTGATTATCATAAAATCAGAAATTTTAACGAATTAACCTAGTTTAGTTTGGCTCATTCTGATACCAGTTTTGTAATGTTTTATAAAGTTTAAAGTGTGAGATTTGTGTTTGACTGGCAGTTTATGCACTGAAATTCTGATCCGCTCTTATGCTCTTTTTATTGGAGCTAGTTTATACAGGGTTATTTGTAAAACACCAACAACCTTTCAGTGGGTGAAAGCACTCATGATTATAAACATCTTTTGTAATGAGACCAACCCTGAAAAATCAAAAAAAAATATCTACTGTTTCATACATTTTCATCGGGTGACTATTGCATTTTGCATGAAACAGCTGATTAAATTTTTGATATTTTAGAGTTGATACCATAGTAAAAGTTGTTTAATGACGAGTACTTTCACCCACTGAAAGGTTGTTGGTGTTTTACAAATAACCCTGTATATTAACGGTTTTTATTTTTTTTGTATAAAAACTAGATCAGAGGGCCGATTCTATTATTTTTTGCGCTGGCAATCTGCAAGAATTTAGAGAAATTAGAGGTGTGTCTGACAGATTGGGCTTGAGAAGTGAATGCAAACGCTGTTTAAAAATGAGCAGAGCTGGCTCTTATTAGAGAACTTACTCTTATATCCAAATGTCTGTGAACATAAATGTATTATTTATTAAACAGGGCTCAGATTGTACAATTGCAATAAATATTCACATCGCGTCCCGCCGCCATTACTGGTGATAAAATGTTGTTCTGAGCGCATTAAGTTCGGTTAACAACATTATTCATGAGTTTGCCAGACTGTATTACGCTTTAAATTACTATTAATTGAAAATTTATAAATGTTTGCTGATGAATTGTACTATCCATTAAATTTTATATGGTTTCCATCGTTTGTTTATTTGACTGAGCAAAAATATCTAGGTATATAAATTAACGCTAAAAATATACCCGCATTTACGAACCAAAAAAGAAGAAAAGGTGCTCACAGATCATCAAAAATTCTTCCGCAATAGCAGAAATGCCCAAGTGGCTGGCAACATTGCTGCGTTTTCATGACCATGCTGATTTTTTTCTCAAATTAGGCGTGCCCTCTGGTCATGTGAAAAATCAACCAACTGCTTGACGACATCCTGGAGAGCAAGGCGCTATTTTGCATCTTTGAATGTCAAAAATACAAGACCTCAAATTATTTTTTTATCAATTTTTCATAATTAACTTATAATATAAGTATGTACATAGTTAACAGGATCTTAATTTGCTGTTTAATAAAAACTTTCGTCCCAGCAAAAAACTCCTCAATAAAACTACGAACAGAAATGCAAACTGACGTATCGGATTCCAGTAAATAATTCAGAAGAAATCATAATTTCCAATAGCAAATACACTTGATTCCCAACAATGGAAGGACTCCGTACTCGATAAATGATCGGATTCCAGCTACGCGATCCCATTTCAAGGCTTTGCATTTAAATCAGAAGCACCGTGGATGCAGTTTCCATATTTTTCGGAAATACCTACCAATGCGAAATCCTAACGTGTATTACCTTCTGATACCACTAACTTTATTGGATTTTGAGCCACAATAACACAGAAACAAGATTTGTTTTACTCTATCCTATCATGAATACCTATTTTGAAGTAATAAATGGCAGATAATTAAAATGAGATCCTATTGAAAGTTTATTAGGTTTTGAAATGGTTTCTATAGACCGAAATCTGAAACGAGCCTTGTATTGCTAATTAATTCGAAACAAAAGGCATAATAGCAACCTTAAAGGTATGAAAATGAAATAGGTAGTATAAATAATAATATATAATTTAAGTCTTACGGTAGGCGCCAGATACTCTTGAAATACAGTAGGTACATTAAATCTTTCCCTATTATGCGTAGATACCAGAACAATAAATAATTTCGTTACTAGAAAACGTAAAGGATCACGATAGAAGATCGATTCAGGACAGCTTTATGTCTTTATCTCTGTTTTTGATATTAAAAGTCAATGAATGTGGTACATGGGTTACATGGACCGTTATTGCAAATTTATGTGGGGTCTACCAGTCTTTATAACCTACAAGCTTTTTCCAGCAGCTTCACTTTCGTGATCTATCGCTTAGGAACCGTGTTTTTTTTCGATATAAAAGAATAAGAAGTACTAACCTAATTTATGGCGCTTAGTAATTTATATATTTTTATCGGTGAAATAAATGCACGGTTTTTTTTATTTGCTGAATCATATAAAAATTAGCAGCTTTCCTGTCTCACAGAAATAGATTTTTCGGGATCGAGGAAGGAAGGACTTTCACGAGTGGAAGTACTTTTTATCACGAAAAATCACGTTCTATAGTAGTTTCTTATCAACGGTTTTCTAATCGGTTCAGTTTTTTTCAGAAAACACTCTTTAACACATAATAGTAGTTTATGCAACGACCATATTATAAAAAGGGTTATTAAAACACGAGTGTTTTAATACCTAATTATATGCCGTTGCATACACTATTTTATCTTCACTCATACAGTTGAAATAAAATAAGTGGAAAAATAGTTTATTCCAATATGGCGGATATTCTCATTCCGTATTCGAATGACTACGCAGCGCGCTCATCCATAGACAAAGATAAAAGATGATGGTGGGGAAGATGATGGCGCGCCAAAAATTGAAAAGAAAAAGTGTGCTATAAAAATTAAAAAGTTATTTTATGATGCAGTTGTTTAAAAATGGAAGGAAAATGTTGAACTGTAAATGGTTTTTTTTTTAATTTTACCTATCCACGAAAAAAAGTACGTGTTTATGCATTCGTTTTTGAACTCATATTTGGAACATTACGTTGTGAGTGGAGATAAACGATATTATAGTTAAGATTTTTATTCATAGAGAAGCATCGTTCAAGCAAGTTTGTTTAAAGGCAAACTTGCCAAAACAAAGACAGGCAAGTAATGTCGTCGTCACTTCTTAATGCGGTCCACATTTCAACGAGCTCAGGTGTTCTGTCCGTTGTGGAACCATCAACAACTCCCCACTTTTACGAGAACATCATAACTTTACCGAAACGTGTGTTTTGAAGGTGGAAGAACACTGGTAACACCCGACGTTGGCCCGCGCGTATTTATCGATATTGAGAACGAGACGTAGGTACCTACATATAATAATTGAGAAATTAATGAGCTTTAAGAAAGAACTAACCACATGATTAGTTTACTACTTTGCAGATTCTAATTGAAGAATGCGATATGATATAAATTTATGATTTTTAATATTGAATTGTTTTTAATAAATAAGCTTTAGTGTTTATTAATAACGTGTCACAGCTACTTTCAGATTTAGGGCTGGTTTCTGAATTTGGCATTTTGTGGTATCTGTGAAACCTTACTTGAATGCTAAAAGACAAACTTTTAGGCTAAAGTAGAGTTTGTCAAATACTAAAGTAAGAAATCGGGGGATTGTCTACTGATACGATAGCTGTTATGTGAAAAAAAAAACGATATAAACGGAAATAAGCACTCATTGTTCTGTGCGTAAACAAGTTGGGCTCAGTTTCTCAACCGAAAATTGTCTTGACTTTTTTTAGTCGTCGATAAAATTAATTTCCAGAAAAAAAGGATCAGTCTCATTAAATAGCTCATAGTGTCGATGCGTTGCTATATTTTGGACCACATATGTCACGCGTGACGATCGCGTGTTGTGTTATAAGTCTGTTTTCGTCGTTCCAGGCTTGCCATTAATCAGCTCAGTAGGTATTATTGATTGCTAACTTATCGCGCCTCATTAGCGTAATCGTCGAGCTGTGAAGTTTTGTGCGAACAAGTTTACAGGTTATCGATGTGGAAGATTTCCGTTAAAATCGTTTAAATAATGTTTCTTTTCTAATAGCGATTACCTTACTTCGTTCTTGTCATTTTCGCCTTGTTTCTTGCTGTCATTTTGCCTTTCTTGTTAATCGTGAGTTTATATGCAAATAAAAGTTTAAATAATAATTTTCTACAGCATTGCGTAATTTAATAAATAATTTTATTGCGGGGTTTACATTTTATGCAGATAATTCGACCTTTGGGTAAGTGAAACTAATGGTCTGCGTAGGTTTTTCACATTTATATTATACCTTTTTTTTTTTTTTTTTATAGGATGGGAAATCATCAAATGATCATCCCGCTCTGGGTGGAGCGGCAGGGAGTGTCAGACTTTTACTGACTAAAACCCATCCTTAGTCCTCCTAGTGCCTTTCTTCCCAGGGCCGCGGTAACTCTTTCGAACATATTCCGCAACCCTGGCAGGCTCTGGCCCTGGCGGGCCCCGTCTCCGTTGCTGACTGCTCGTTGCTGACGGCGCGTTTGGAGTGAAACGCGCCGTCGACTCTGGCCTGACCTGATCGGACAGCGAGCTACCCATTGCTCGCTGTCCGCAGGCGTCAGTCACTGCGCCTTGCCCAGGAGCGTCAGTTCCTGAGAGGCGCAGCGGCTAACGTACGTCTGGAGGAGGCGAAATGGGGCCATTACTGGCACTCCATTCTAGCCCCCTCCTGAGCAGTTGCAGCGGCGGCGACGGTGGCGGCGGCTGCGGCGGAAGCGACGGCGGCGGCGGCGGCGGTGGAGGAGGGTTTTTTCCTCGTCCCGGCCCTGGCGGGTGGACCGCAGGCTTTGCCCCCAGCCCAGTGATCGGCCGGCTTGCCAGCTGCCGCACATGCGAAGCAGTGCGGCGCGGCGTCGCACGAGCCGGCCCTGTGACCGGGCTGACCACAGCGGAAGCAGTGGTCACTGCGGTCCACCTCCGAGGTGCAGAGTGCTCCAACATGGTTGCCAACTTGGCAACGGAAGCACCTCAGAGGTCTGGGCTCCAGCAGTTTCACCTGCGCGGAGACCCAGCCCACCAAGAGCCTTCGGCCCTCTGAGATTTTCTTGGCCGCCGACACGGGGCAGCTCACCACTACGGTTCGCATGCCCGTGTTGTCAGGACGGATGGTGCCCGCCTTCACCTCCTCTGCAGAGCACCCCCCCGTCCTGACGACGGCGGCCAACACCTCCTCCTCCGTGACGGAGTCGTCCAGGCCCAAGATGCGCATATCTATGCACTTCGTATGCCTGGACACTCGGACGTCATCCGCGCCCAAGGACGCCCTAAGCCTTTCGGCTAGAGCGTCCGCGTCCGGACCGCTGTCTGCTCCAGGGATCTGGAGCATCCTGGCCCCGGTCATGGTGACCCTGAGCCGGAGACCCCCGACGATGCCAAGCTCACCGAGGTTGATGGCCTCCTTAGCCTTGGTGAGCGTGTTGGCATACGTCACGCCCCTCTTCACCGCGTCCGGCTGCAGCGTTAAAACTACAGCCGCGGTCTTCGGGGCGCGGAGCGCAGCCGCGACGCCTCGCGCTCGCTGCCGCCGCCTTCTCTCCCGCCTCTTTGCCGCCCTGGCTGCCTTTCCCGCCTTCTTCTTCTCCCCGGCCACTTGCCATTCGGCTTGAGCCGGGGGAATTTATATTATACCTGCTAACTAATATTTCCATCTTCGACCACATCGTCGCTTACCATCAGGTGAGATAGTGGTCAAGCGCGTGCCCATCAATAATAAAAAAAAAAAAAAAAAAAAATAATTAATAGGTTGTGCCACTCCTCACATCATGAACCTACCTACATATTAGCCAAACATAATATGAGCACACAAAGGAGATACGAAAAATTAATTAAATCGGGATGAAGACACTAGGTTTGAAAGAGTTACCGCGGCTCTGGAACGCAAAGGGCATTTGGAGGAACACAGATGGTTTTAGTCTGTAGAAGTCTGACACTCCCTTCCGTTCCCACCCAGAGCAGAAGTTCATTTGATGATTTCCCATCCAAAAAATAAAATAGGTACATGTTGGCGACTTCGGGTCACTTAGGTCCAGTTTTTATAGCACAAGTAAAAAAAACTGTAACCCTAGACGAGTTACAGTTTTTTTAACGTTAATAGAGAAAAATATAAGTGATTTAAAAAGTACGAAAAAAAGAAATCAAGTTTATGTAGGTACCATACGATTCAAACGATTGTTGAAGATGTAAAAAAAAATGAATTCCTACTGGAAGCTTACCTAAACAATGCTGCGAAGCCAGGGTGGGTTGCTAGTGTCTTATTAGCAACCATGGAAGAATCCCAAGTTATCTATACCAATTATTTATAGAACAATAAAAATATGTTTGTTTTGTTAAAAGCTCCGCTTGTTATGAATAAGGTCAATGGCTGGAGAAAATGTTAATTATTGTATTTTTATTCATGAACACCGTTTGTTTATTTGGCTTTACATAAAATTTAAATCAGATTAGGCTGAGATAAAATTCCCTTTTTGAGCTTATGGTTCTTCGGAAAACATGTTACAGGAAAAAATGTTTTCCTTAAAAAAGATTTTCTGAATAGCTGCAGGCATTTTTGGAACATTGCTATTCGATCAATTGAAAGTAGAATATCTATTTTAAATACTTATTTGTGGAGCTGGTAGTTGTAGATGGATTTTTGCTTGTAGCTCCCGGCGCAGAACGGGGAACCCACCAATAGGGAAAAATGCTTGAAAAAATGTTTATTAGGTACCTAAACAGTTAATAAAACAATATTAAAAAATAAAAGTAACAGGAAAACTGAATCAAAATTGGTTAAAAAACAAACAAGATAAAACAACTATAATCAAAAACTGTCTCTCGCGAAAACGCCGTTTTCTGTGGAATCTGCATGGGCATGGACTATGACGTCATAGACCATGTTGGACCTCTCTTTCTTTGTAAAAACTTGATAACTTCGTCGCTGATGAAGATGACGATGAAGATATTAAAATATCTTTCACATTTGTTTAATTAATGCTTATTCCTTATACATGATGATGAGCAAAACGGTCTATAAAATCGAAGCATGGGTATTCTTTAAATGATCTACCAGTCGCCTAGTCGTGTTGATTCTGGAAAATTTCTCCTTTTATTTTCCTTGAGATCCGTGTTCATAAAGACGTTTACGAGCTAATTAGTCCGAAAGATGAAAAAGCCGTCGTAATAAGTTTTATTTGTTGAACCTCAGTGATGTACCAATTAATCAGCGTTGTTGAGTCATTCAGATAACGATAAAATTAATTGAGGTTTTACGAAATCCTCGCGATTCGTTGAGCGCACTTTGAGGTCGTTCGTTTTTAATTTTATTGCTGACGCGGTGTTCTGTTATCACTGGAATGATGTTTACATTTATTTATTCTGTATTTTTTGTGTGCGATGTACTTTTTCAGGAGACCGTTAATTGAGTTCGGTTTTTGTGATGAGAACGGACATTTTATTTTAGTAGGTACTTTTAAGGAAAAAAGCAATCAAAACTTAAACTCGTGCCGAACTACATTTGTTATTTATTTAGGATCCTGAATGTGGTTTTCCAAGTAGCCTGAATTATTAACTAGTTAAGTTATAATAGATCATTTTAGCAGCAAATTTTTAGACGCAGCAATATGATCGTTGGGGGAACCCGCTCGCAACGTGGTCCCTTGCGCATGCTTATACAAAAGTTGGGTATAGTTTAATTTTACGTAGCACTCGTGTTTCGGACCAAGTTTGTAATAAATGCTCGTTGTTTTTCTGGCAGCTGTCGAAGCTGAGTGTGCGGCACCTGAGCCCGGCTACCTTATCACACGTCTGTATGAATAAATCAAACGTAGAGTGAAGCTCGTTCCGTGTACTCGTACACTGTGTTTTAGCTTACACGTCTGTTTTGGTAAACAAATATGGTAGGACGATCACGAGTTTTGGTATGAATTAAAATGTTTTTCTTTTATTATGTAGCTACTAGCTAGCTCTTGCCCGCGACTTCCTACGCGCATATAACGTTTTTTCCCGTTCTGTATAACCTACAGCATTCCTCATGAATGTGGCTATCATATACCAAAAATAATGTTCCAAAACCGACTAGCGCGTTCAAAATGTTTCAAACAAACAAAAATACTCTAGCTTTATTATATTATTATAGTATAGATACAGATTTATGAATGTCTAGATCTATTTTAAAAGCTACGATAATTGTTAGGTATAAAAATTGTTTCGAATGGAAACAATTTAACAAAAAACTTCATTTGAGGCAGTCGGACAAAAAGCCTCTTTAGGTTATCGATTTTGTTTGATCGCCATGGCAGTAAAAAAAAGGAAATAAAAAACCTATATTTTTTGTTTAAAGTTAAAAAAAAATATATAAAAATTTAATTAATTAAATTATTATAGTTGTGTCATTGGTATATAGGAAAGTAAGTAGGTAGGTAATAGTACCTGCACAGTCGGTACTGATCATAGATCTATGGAACTGCGCAAACAAAGGGTTGGAAACTAGAACTAATCTTCAAGGATTTTTAATTTAACTTAAGTTCTTTCATTACCCAGTCCGTTTTAACTTTGTTATCTTTGTTTTACAAGTTTTTTCACTTGAAAACTACTTTTTGTTTAACCTACATACACTACCATTAATATTAAATCAAACGGTTTCCTTAAAGGTCGATCCTTACGTAGATACGTATATATTAGATTTCACTTGTTTTTTCGCTGACTGAGATTAAATAAAGAAAGGGTTCTGAACCTGACTCATGTATGTAAATATAATCGTAGCTTCGAATTTCGACAAATTCAATATACCTCAATAGATCGCTCTTACATAGGTAAGTACAAACACTTCTACTAAACGCTATAAACAGAACAGCCTTTTAAGTCCATTTAGACTAAATTCAAAATGAACTCAACGTTATAATTCCATTGATTTCTCAATACCTTTCAATAGAGAGAAGTGGAAACAGGGTTTAGAATAAGGGTCGTTTTTGCCCTAAAGTGGGACAATACAGCCTGACAATAATAGTTCCTCGTGCTTAAGTTTCGGTCACAGGGGTCAATCGCAACAGAAATTAGAGTAGAGTAAAATAATCTTTATAGTAAATTAAATAAAATAGTTACACAATATTGTACACTGCCGATTCCATTACTCTCATAGTTCGATGCGACTGCGACCCAACACAACCGAGGAGTGATCAGGCGCAGTAACAATGGTTTTCGTGCTTTCCGAGACACGGGGACACATTATCAATTTCCAAATTCAGGGCGTCTACTAGTACTGAATGGAAAACCCCGTAACCATGACGCTGTGATAAGGAGTCACACACACGAGATCGACACGACTAGGGCATGCAATTATGCGGCCCATTTTACTATCCGGATAATCCGGACACTACTAAAAAACTATCCGGATTTATCCGGGTAATCCGGATATTTCAGATATCATCGTTAAAAGTAAATTAAACGAATATAATTAATCAGTATTTTTTATTTCAATTTCAATTATTGATAACACGAATAAATTCATATCATTGTCATAATATTTCATGAAATAGTTTAAGAAAACATTATGTCAAAGAAGACATCAAAAAATCAAAAAGAAAACATCTGGTCCGCACTCTTGTCTTCTCCATATTTCTATATGGGGCGGAGACATGGACGATCAAATCTACCGACAGGCAAAGAATTGACTCTCTCGAAATGTGGTGCTGGCGTCGCCTATTAGGAATACCATGGACAGCCCACCGAACAAATTTCTCGATCCTCAAGAAACTGCGAATGGAGAAAGCGCAACAGCTGTCCTCAACGTGCCTGCAACGTGTCGTGAGATACTTCGGTCACATTGCCCGCAGAGGAACCAATAATATGGAAAGACTCATGAGGACTGGCAAAATAGAAGGTAAAAGACCAAGAGGCCGAAGCCCCAAACGGTGGTCGGATCAAATATCGGAGCAACTGGAGATACCGATCAGCGCTGCACTCCACCAGGCTGCTGATCGTAACAGATGGAGAAAAGCCGTTGACAGTTTGAAACGGAGTCACGATTCTCAGCAGTGAGAGAGCGATTAGGAAGAGAAGATGCCAAAAATATGATTGTTAAATGTGAAACCGTAAGAAAATAAGATGTTCGAACATGTTAGTATAACGACTCATTCAGTCTTATTCGTTTTAGTGGATCGGGGACTGGCTATACCTACATTCGGTATAGCCAGAGCGTTGGCGCTAGTATGGTTCTTGCCCCACATGCCTAGGTGCATTAGCCTGATAGCAGCTAGTGCTGCCTCCTGCTGAATATAAGTGAAGGGGAGGCAGCCAGTGAAATCGGAGCAACCTAATCTTTGTAACCGCTGCTCTGGTGGTCAAGTGCACGTCTTCGTCCACCAAATCAAAGCGACATAGGCCAGCATTGGCCTGATTGTGTGACTTTGTAGCTACAACGTAATTTTTGGGGAGAAACCCTATGTTTTGCCTAAAATTTGATGCATTGTTAAAGTACAATTGTGTTTTATTGAGCTTGTGGTCGACATGACTTTTCCAGAGCAATTTGATATCAAGGCCCACTCCCTAGTACTCAGGGAGTGGTCCTTTTAGATACCCGTCAGATTTTGTATCCGGATATACATGATATCCGGATACAAAATCTGACGGGTATCTGGATAGCATGCCCTAGACGCGACGGAACGAGATGTCAAATTACAACGAGATCATCAGAAAATATACTTAAGCTTTACTACACAGCAAAAAGATCTAAGAATATAAAATAAATACATTTCCAACACACTCAGACATCAGACAGTGCTCAACTCAAAGATAAACGCGTTAAGTCAACGAAATTAAAAAGTAAGCTCTAGTGTGTAATGTTTCAGTGTTTCAGTCCCGAAATGCATCTCAAATGTACGAGTACTTAGTAGCTGTGAGTTGTTCTTTCAGATGAAATTAGTCACATCGCGTAAGAGAATAATTAAATGAGGCTGACTAGATAGACATGTAACGTGCAGTCATGCTCTTTCACATGAACTTACCTAAGAGCTATAGGTGTTGGGATAATGTACTAGCATTACCTAGGTGTATTACTTCTTAGTTTAGTAAGTACCTAAGTGGACATCTCATGCGCTCAACTGGTTTTGTGAATAAGTACTTTCATTTTACTTATAGCTAAGGAGTGGAATAGGGTAGATGACTAAAAGAATCTAATAAGTCCGTCCGATAGATTTTCCAAAAATATTGGACAAGTATTTTTTCTTTTTGCACGTAGACAAAAAAATAAGACGAGACAGTGCGTTGGAAACTCGTGTGACGTCACATTTGAGTACCGTTTTTACCTAATCATGACGTCACAAGCCCCCCACTCTTGATCTTTGATAAGTTTTATCTTGTTCATTTTTTATTATTGGTAGGCACGCGCTTGACCACTATCTCACCTGATGGTAAGCGATGATGTGTAAGTTTATAATCATAATATAATCTAATTAAAAACTTAAAAAGCACGTAAAGACTATTCCCATTCAATTATCCCCAACTCGGAGACAAGCCGCGTAATGTAAAGGTCACTTCACAAGTCTCTATGAAAATTTAACTTGTTCAAGAATGCCACGACCTTCGAGGGCTTTTTGTTGGAGAAATTATTTAATTACCCTTCGTACCCGAGTGAATATGGACTAACAGGGACTAACAGAGACTAACAAAGCCTCTTCGGGTTTGGAGCAGTTTAAATGTTAATTCTTCATGCTCTAAAATGCGGTGTATTGTCTGTGTCGTTCATGCATTTAATGTACCTAATTGTTCCGTTTCTTTGAGTTTCGGAGTGATTCTATGAATTTGAAATGTCTTAGAGATTTGAGTATTTTGTTTTTTTTTTATCTTCATTCGTCTGTAGAACAGTCGAAGATTCCAAATGCTTTATGTATTTTTTTTTTTTTATAATTTAATGCGTATCCAAAATATTAAATTAAAAGTGGAGAACTCTAGTTACCAAACACTACATTTGAGAGTGAGCAACTCTTCACGAAAACCCAATTCCGTTCCCAAACTAATTCCAGTCGTGTAAAGATTTATAAGGACAATAATATTTGATTAAGAATGATTAAGGTTCTTTGTTACGGTGTCGTCTACAGTCCTACAATAGTTTCCTTTTGATGTACATTTGTGTAATTGTCAAAGCGTTCGCAGAAATGTCTTGGTTTTGAAGGAGGATAAATCTAATCCGGAGAATCGGCTGATGAAGCGGTAAAATCGGCTATACAGTGATCAAATTACCGAGAATTTTTCCTATTATTTTTGCTTCAAACGCTATAGTCGTTAAAAGCTTTCGTCGAAATTGTCTACTTTGTACTAAGAATTGTTATTATTTGTATTTTTTTTGGAAAACAAATAATTTTTCAAAGAATTTTTGTTTAGTATCTGTTATAATACTTACCTAACTCTTTGAACAGTTGATTTCTTACCTATAGATTGTCCTTCGAAACTTTTTTCTGTCTAAACTTTTATGGAAGGCGCTGGTGCCTGGTTTTCATGAGTTCAGGTTCTAATGATACTCTTTCTCTGTCGTTACTACTTTTTATTAGCAAATTTGTTTTTTTTTTTGATCCATGTAAAATGTGTATTTTATTCTGAATAAAATAAAAATAGGTACACATTTTACATGACCAATAATACCAGACTCTTTTAACTAGATCAAAAGAGTCTGGTATTGTCGCCCACGGTAAACCTAAGTATCAAGGTAGGTAGGGCTCAAAGAAAGCTTAATTTTCTTGTTCACAAAATATTACACGAAATCTTTGTGCTTCAGTATTTAACATGTTAATTGGCCATCCTTCTTTAGACTGCGTCGCTTGTGCATTTTTCATTATAAAGCAAAACATTTGCATAATCATGTTTCTATTAAAAAAGCGTCACTTTGAGATGAATTCTCGCTAAAGTTGTGTTAAATCAACATTTTTATAAGAAAAAAGAAAAATGTAAGGCTTTAACCAAACAAATTGCATTGAAGTCTTATTAAAATGTGTAAAAGTCCTCAGGATTTTGCTTTCTGAATACAATTTTATAAAATGCAAACTTTACTAATAGTATTTTTATTCTAATAGATTTTCTCTATTTAACGAAAATTGCAATTTAGGCAAGTCTTTTACATTTTTTAAACATGTATAAAAGTCGCACAATGCCGTTATTATAGAGTATATTAAACTTCAAAATATGTGTACAAAAACATGAAGCTCTCAGTAATTTTCACCTCGTGAATAGAAGTTTTTCCCAGAGTTTTGAACAACTCGAGTAATACCGCTTTTTATGATGAAATACTTGCGTTGGTGTTTCCTGGTAAGTATGTAGCGGAGTTACGGATAGTTCATAAAGTATACTATATAATATATCTGAACTCAAGCAATCAAGGTAACTTTATAAATGCAAAAGTTACTCTGTCTATCCATCTGTTTGTTACGTCTTAACGGTTGGACTATATCATCTGCCTAGCCTTTTCCTAACTATATTGAGATCGGCTTCCAGTCAAAACCAGATTCAGCTGAATACCAGTATTTTACGTGGAGAGGCTTCCTACCAGACCTCCACAACCCATTAACTGGGTAACAACGGTACTCCTTGGAAAGACTGAGTTTCTGGCTACTGACTATCCGTGACGGCTGCCAAAAATCTACAAGTGACAGCAGAGACCAACGGCTGAACGTGCCTTCCGAGGCACGGAGGAGTCTCGGTATGTTAAGATGGCCACCCATCCACAAACCAACCTCGTCCAGCGTGCGCGGCATCAAAAAACACTACAAAGTACAAAATAACTTTAATTCGGAAGTCGGTGTTTTATGTTGATTTTGGGAATTTTTTTTTTTTGGTGTATTACATCAATAATTATGTCATAAGCTCGTGGCTAAATAATAACAGCCGCACGGGTCGATCTTCAAGGTTAAGCATCGCTTGCCGGGGTCGGTCTGTAGATGGGTAACCATCTTAACATACTGAGATTCCTCCGTGCCTCGGAAAACGCGTTGGTTTCGGATAAATGCGCATTTTTGCCCCGGCTGTTATTAGTAGATATTTGGCAGTCGTTATGGATTGTTAGAGGCCGGAAAATCTGACTCCAGTCTTGCCAAGTAGGTACTGTGGTAATGGGTTTTGGATGTCTGGTGGGCAGCCGCTCCACGTAAAATACTGGTATTCAGCTAAATCCGGTTTGACTGGAAGCCTACCACAATGTGGTTGATGACTTTCAAGGTCAAACAAAATAAAAAGGCACTAACTAATATGATGTGAGTAGAGCAGATATTATATACCTTGTTACTATATGTTTCTACGATGAGCAAACTTTTATGTTATGTAAATTACATTTAACTCGGCGCTGAATAATCAAAGGTCGTAACGACGTAACTGGATTCTGTTTATAACGATGTGTTACACGTATTTGCATGTTTATTATTCAGTTACTTTACTTGAAATCATGTTTGTAGTATGATGAAATATGAATAAAAGCAATTTCTTAGGAATAAAGAATTGCCTAATAATCTAAATACGGTTCTAGCTTATATAGCGTGGTCATATTTTATGGTGATTTTCTATATACAACGTGTAACAGGATAAACGCAATACCTGAAAAAAAAGGTTATTGAACTCATCACTATGAACAACTATTGGACCAACCTGATGGAAGCTAACAGCTTCCCATAGTAGTAGCTTTTATTTTAGTACAATCACAGATTTTGATGTTACTAATAGTATCGCTGATCGACCGACTGCAAGATCTGGAGTCCGGGGTTCGATACCTAGGTTGGGCAATATGATAGTTTTATATTTAGCAATTACTCTGGATTGTTCCGAAGCATAAATTTATTCCTGGTTAGCGGCCGATACGAAAATAATAAGACTTTAAATGTGGTCCTGGGGAAGAATGCTGGGGACATCATGGCTTTTTACTAGAGCATATAGTTTTAATAAATAAATACACTGACATTCATGGACACCAGTATTGTTGCAACAACGACTCAATCGAACTCGGACTCGGAACTTGGAAATGTTAATGGCGATAGATCACGCGGCAGATCTCCTATACGATGGAATCACCAAAAAAATCGAAGCTGCAACCATCCTTTACACGAAAGCATGAAGGAGAGTAGAAGCAAGAGAAGAATGGAGCGATGAATGGAGTAACTGAGCGATGACATGTCGATGATACCTCAAAACAACCACGACCGCTCTGTCTAAAGTGAACCAATTATAGTGGCAATACTGTGGTTGCGGAATGTGTTCGGAAGAGTCACCGCGGCCCTGGAACGCAAAGGGCATTAGGAGGAACACGGATAAGGCTTAGTCAGTTAAGAGTCTGACGCCCCCTTCCGCTGCATTCAGAGCGGAAGAAGTCATTTGATGATTTCCCATCCATTAAAAAAAGTGGCAATACTGTCGTCTCCTATATCATGACATTCAGCGTTCTTTGAATAATCAGGCCGGTTACTAAAACTTGGTGGTAAGCTAAGAAATTGCCTAGAATTTAACCTATTATATAACGAAAGCCGAAATATATTGAAAATCCTAAAAGTATTTTCGTTCACTATAACGTCAGCAAAAATGTTCTAAAATCTAAAAGTCAGGGCGAAGATATCCCGTTCCAAGATTTAGCACAGCAATAATCGTTTGTCAGACCCTGCACACATTTCACCCACGGATTTATGATTTTATTTATCGTGAAGCGGTAAACATAATACCTTTCTACTTAGGTAACTAGTGTTTTTAACCGACTTCAAGAAAGGAGAAGGTTCTCAATTCGGTTCTATTTTTCGATGGTCGTTTAGTATCTTATTCTTACGTCTTTGGTTTTGTTATTATCTACGCATGTGATGATGAGGGATTCTGTGAGTCAAAAGCCAGAAATTCAGACAGCCAATCTCATAGGAGTTCGGCTTACCCAGGAATAGGGTTGTTATCACACAAGAGTTACTGGAAGTAATAAATTAATCTTCAGCGACGATTAAAAACTTATTTACAATACCTATCCCCTATCTACTTATCTTTTATGACTAGCCAATCCTTCCCTTGCGGTGGTAGGGTTAACACCTGCCTGGTTCGCGACCACCCTCCCACCGGAGTCCGGCGTCAAGCAGCCTGCTGTGTTTCGTCGACGCGTGGGAGTACCAGTGCCTCAAGGCATCTTCTGGGCACGCTCGCTCCATCATAGACCTCATCCACCGCTTTCCATCAGGCATGATCGTGGTCAAGAGCTAGCCCATTCCTCAATAAAAAAGAAAAAAAAATCCTAATTAAAACCGATTTTCAGAGCAAATGATTACAAAGTGCAAAATAACTTTCATTTCGGAAGTTGCGTGTCAATGGTACTTAGATACCTACTTATTGTTTTTCGTTTCACGAACCTCCCCCTTTTAGGTCGTTTTAACATACTGGTATTAAGCTGCATCCAGATAGGTATGTAAGGTTAGAGGCCGGTCCCATCAAGGCTTAACAGACAATGATATGAGCTGTGATCGGAATAATAAATAAATTTAGGGTACCTTAAACGTTGTATTAATATGGCCTTGTGGGAAGCTAGGATTTAGATTTTTTTAATCAAATGTGTTTCTTCTCACAAAAATAAATATATTCTTCATTGCTGTTCTTTGTAATTCTTTAATATTTTTAAATTCTTTATTACTTATAAAAATAATTAAATTTACTGTATTAAATTCCAACTAAGTGGGATTTAAAGACATACTTATCCGTATTAATATAACGTCACCAAATCCCACTAAATTGCACTACCTATTCGATTACGAGACATCTCAATAACTCCGTACCTACCGTAAGACTGTTTCGGATTCGGCGGGAGGAAACGCCCGGGTGTTTTCACTGCGAGGATCGCACGGAGGACACGGTGGAGCATACGGTGGGGGTCTGCCCCGCTTGGGCGGAGCACCGCCGTGTCCTCGTCGAGGCGATCGGCGGCGGCGACCTCTCGCGTCCGGCCCTGGTTTAATCCATGGTCCGGAGCGAGGAGGCATGGGAAGCCGTCACCTCCTTTTGCGAAGCAGTAATGCTAGTGAAGGAGGAGGCAGGTCCACCCGCCGCGGCATAGGGAGACGCACCGGGCGTCGGGAGTCGCTGGGCGATTCCCGGCCACCGTAGGTGCGGGTCTGCGGACGGTGAGCATTGGGTGGCTCGCCGTCCGATCAAAATCAGGCCGACGGCGCGTTGTGTTCCACGCGCGCCTGAAAGAGATGTCAGCATAGGAGTAGGGGCCCGTTAGCGCCAGTATCTGCCAGGGTTGCGGATTTTGTTCGAAAGAGTTACCGCGGCCCTGGAACGTAAAAGGCACTAGGAGGAGCATGGATGGGTTTTAGTCAGTAAAAGTCTGACACTCCCTGCCGCTCCACCCAGAGCGGAAGGGGTCGGATTTGATAATTTCCCACCCTTAAAAAAAACCCTACCGTAAGAATATGTGGCGTTAAACGTGGCACTAATGTGAACATGTTTTATCTATGGAGCAGATAATATAAAACACCATTAGGATTCGGAAACCGCGCATATTCACATAATGTTGTCATTTCCACGTCTGATATCAAATACAGGAAATGTAAGGTTGACAAAAGAGTAAAGTGAACTGACAAAAAAATAGGTACGTACAGGTATGTTTTTCCTAAGCACTTTACATTAAATATAATTGAACAAGTATCAAAACATGGCTATTTACAACTAACTAAGCAAAAAGAGTAAACTTGAGACAAGAGATGCGTTCCACCAGCTTATAGGACAATTATTTTTCGATTCAAGCAGTGCGGTTATGGAATGCCTTGCCCGTGTCGGTAAGGCGTGCTCAATCTTTGTCCACTTTTAAAAAAAATGGTCAAAATCACTACCTTAATCGTTTTTACTTAGGTTCTATGCTTTTTGTTTCAAAATTATTATTGTTTAATTTTTTTTATATTATATTATTCCCTTTATTTTTTTTTACACATACGTTTTATATTTTTAAATATTTCAATAACAAAAAAAAACAATATAAAAACATTTAAAAATATAAAAATAGTAGTCCGCCGGTGTCGGGAGCTGGGTCCAAGCTACCGGTGGTTAGGGCTCCAGAGAAAGGAACCTCCTCCAAATACGAGCCGTATCGAGGAGTACTGCCTTCTGTATCAGGCCCTTTACCCAACTGCGTAACGCCAGCTTCGACAGGTGGTCGTCGAAGCTTTTGGCTATCAAGCCATTGGCCGTAACGACCATCGGCACAATGACAGCCGAGTCCACATTCCACATGTCGACAACCTCGTGCGCTAAGTCAAGACACTTGATTTGTTTCTCTTTCTCAGCTTTCACGAGGTTCTCGTCATGTGGAATGGTAACATCGATTATCATTGTGCGGCGCGCTAATCGGTCTATCACCACTATATCGGGCTTATTAGCGACGATAGTCCTATCAGTGATGATAGACCGATCCCAGTACAACGTGACATGGTCATTTTCGAGAACTGGGTCGGGCACATACTTGTAATACGGTACCTCAGAATCCACAAGTTTGTATTTCAAAGCAAGTTGCTGGTGAATAATCCTGGCCACTTGGTTATGCCTGTGCAAGTACTCGCCGTTAGCCAGACGAGAACAACCAGAGATAATATGTCTGATGGACTCACCCGGACGGTGGCATGCCCGACACACGTCAACCGTCCCGTCCTTCATAATATGCCTCCGGTAGTTGTTCGTCAAGATAACTTCGTCCATAATTGCACAAACAAAACCTTCAGTTTCTCCGAAGAGATCACCGAAACGTAGCCAGGCCACGGACGCCGGGAAATCTACGTCGGACCCATAAAGAGCCCGATAGAAGCGCCCGTGAAGCTCCTTGCCTTTCCATACCTCCTTGCGGTCATCTGTAGTAAGTATCACAGGTTTACGCCAGCTCTCTTTAGCCATGGACAACGGGGTGAGTCCCTTGTCCACTGCGACCACATCTCGGTGCATACCCACATCGACTTTGAGAAAATATTCTCTGAGACTGCACATCTCGCGGTTGTGGAGAGTCTTAGCATTTAAAAAGCCTCGACCTCCACACTTCCGCGGAATGTACAGTCTCATCACCGACGATCGTGGGTGATGCATCCGGTTTGCAGTCAGCAGTGTACGGACCCTCCTATCCAGGGCGTCGAGTTCAGTTTGAGTCCATTTGAGTATGCCGAAAGAGTACATTAATACCGGCATGACCCAACCGTTGAAGGCGCGCACCTTATTTCCGCCCGACAAAAGGCTGTTCAAAACCTTTTCTAGGCGGCCAAAGAAGCGCTCCTTCAGCGATTGTTTCATGTCAGTACCGTTAATGCCCAACGCTTCCGACATACCCAAATACTTATAGGTTTCGGTCGAGCTAAGGGATCTAACCTGTATGGAATCCGAGAGTTGAATTCCCTCAGATTCCATAATCTCCCCTTTCTTTACATGCATGACTGCACATTTGTCCACACCAAATTCCATCCTGATGGCGCTACTGAAAGTTTCAGTTACCTTCAGTAGCTCCATCAGTCGCAAATTGTTGGGGGCAAAGAGTTTCAAGTCATCCATGTAAAGAAGGTGAGATATGGTTTGACCACCTCTTCTCAACCGATAGCCTAGACCTGAATCCCCCAGCAGTGTGCTAAGAGGATTCAGAGCTAAGCAAAACCAAAGTGGACTCAAACTGTCGCCCTGAAATATTCCCCGTTTAATCCATACAGGCTCATCGTTCCCTTGAATCGGTCGACATCCTGGATAGCGAAGGACCGTTTTCCAATGCCTCATACATGACTCAAGAAAGGTGCGTAGAGTTGCATCTATTTTGTACAACTCCAGCACCTTCATGAGCCATGTATGTGGCACAGAGTCATAGGCCTTCTTGTAATCTATCCAACATGTCGACAGATCCTTGCGGGATCGACGAACCTGTTGGCTTATGGCCATGTCTATGAGGAGTAGCTCCTTAGTGCCGCGGGACCCCTTCCTACATCCATTCTGAGAGGCGGACATAATTGAATTAGTGTCAATGTGATCATTAATTTTCACTCTCAGAATGGATGTAAGAAGTTTATAGACCGTCGACAAACAAGTAATCGGTCTATAATTCTTGGGTTCCGCGGGACTACCAGTCTTATGGAGCAGGTGGGTAACGCCAGTTGTTAGAAACTGTGGTAGCGACCCAGACTCCAAGGATGACTGGAATTGAGATGCCAGGAGCGCGTGTGAGCTGCTATACCACTTAAGCCAGAAGTTGTGCAGTCCGTCCGGGCCTGGAGATTTCCAGTTCGGTAATGGACGGACTGCTGTGGCTACATCTAATGGTGTTATGGAAATAGCTTCCATTTGTGGTATAGCTTCACACACGCGCTCGACATCGCGCATCCAGCCACCCTCGGCATGACAGACGGGCACCGACCAGATGTTTCGCCAGAATGTACTCGTGGCGATATCATCCGGTCGGCACACGTCCGTCACACTTTGTTCAGGTCGCTCCCAAGCTCTGTATACCCACCTTTCATCGCTCTGGAACATGCGATTCTGCGAGTATCGATCAACCCGCCGCTTATACCGCCGAATACGGTTTGCCCATGCACAAACTTTCTGCTTCAGGAAGTCGATACGCTCTGTGACACGGGACGTGTATTCTCGAGGGCTGAATCCAGTCCCCGAAAACGCCCGCCTCACAAAGCGCATCACACGTGGTCTTGTATTGCCCTCCCTGAAGCAGTATAGTTTGCCGATGAGTGCCCTAGCCTCATCGATACGCCGCTCGATCCTGCACTGCCAGGCTGGTACAGCAGATTTTGGTCGTATAGCCTCGTCACAATTTGGAAACTTGACGTTTGCTATACGACATGCCGCAACAGCCCCGCAGTACAGGATTGAGTGCGTATCAACGAGGTTCTCGCTGCTTTCGAAGATGTTCTGCAGCAGCGAGTCTAAGGCACACACCAGCGCCCTATTCTTTTTATGCATAGGTAACCGTGGTAATCGGGGCCTAAGGTCGGTAGGAGTTGATCTATACTCGCGAAGCGCATCCTCCAGCGCGCTTCTCAGTCGATCGTTGCACTGGCTACTTACCGTGACAACCCTATCATCTACCTCATCACTATTAATATTGGGCCGCGGTATGATTGCGCCACTAGTTGGCGCCGGTACCACGGCCTGTGTCGGAGTCGAGATGATAAGGTTGTTTAGTACCTCTGAGCGCAGCCTATCAAGTGCGGCATCGTCCAACTTGTGACTACGTTGGATGACTCGCACCTGATCCGACAATCGTTGGGCCGAGACGTTCACAGCCGGTTCCAGGTCCTGAAACAGAGACAGCATACTGACACGGTACGCAGTGAGGTTAGTTCCCCCCTCTGTAGACCCGTAATATGCGCGCATGACGTTCTCGTTCATGGACTGAGTCCATCTCATGCGCTGCACACAACCACCGGTAGCGGGGACCCGGCTCGGGGCCGGTCGGCCCCTAGGTCCCAAGCCCCTCGGTGGCCGGCCTCTCCCCTGCCGACGCACAGGTGTTGGCGACGTCGGCGGAGAGAAATACTCGTCGCTCGAGCTCGACGCGACTGCAGCCGCCGATGACACCACTGGTGATCCGATGTCTGGCGGCGGCGAGGCGGAGCTGAGCGACGAGTCCGGGGGTGGTGAGCGTGCGCGTCGCGATGCTGCTCTTGTTATCATCATCCAATAATTTTAATTTGGTTCATTATCATTTTGTTCAATTTCTTACATGACATCATGACATATGTCATCGGTTGGTCGTTTAATTTTCATTTTCTTCATAATTTATTAGGTTTTTGTAGTTTTTGAGTTTCTAATGGTTTGTTTGATTCCTGTGCGCTTCTATTGTAAAAATTGTGCATGTAAAAGGCTGAAAACTAATTTTCTTTGAAATAAAATTGCGAGAACGAAATAAAATTTTGCTTGACAGTCAGAGTTGCCAGCTTTATTATTATTATTATATTATTTATTATTAGTATTTATTTAATACAATATGTCGCAGCCAACTAGCTTAATCAGACGTTTCATATAAAGCCTAGCCTTTTCATTTAAATGCGCCGATTTTTTAGCAAACTAAGTGACAACAAACGGAAAATAGTGGCTACTTTTATCCGTTTTAGTGATTATAATAAAACTGAACAATTTAAAACTACCGTTTATAATAATATTAACGTATAATCTTGTGGAGCACAACTTAAATGTCATATTTTCTGCATTTTCATTCTAAAATAAAAGAAATAACCAAACAAACGATGAGGGCGCCACTGCGCGGTCGACGTTTGGTCGGCGCCCTCTTAATAAAGTTGCGGAATGTGTTCGGAAGAGTCACCGCGGCCCTGGAACGAAAAGGGCATTAGGAGGAACACGGATGGGTTTTAGTCAGTAAGAGTCTGACACTCCCTCCCGCTTCACCCAGAGCGGAAGGAGTCATTTGATGATTTCCCATCCTTAAAAAAAGCTAATAATGGGCTGATTAAGTTAGTTGACTGCGACACGGTACAGTCTTTCCTTTTCTCTTTAAAATCCATCCAAAGATTGTCTTGAAAAGATCGCTATTAGCGATAAGGCTGCCCATTGTGTCACCTTATGTAATGTTTTCTTCATCTGTCTTTTCTGTAACTTGTATGGTGTATAACAAAATTTCGGTTGCCCCAATACTTACTTTTGTCGACTGTACATACAAATACATCAAACCAACAGTGACGGCCGATTAGGTATCTCGTGTATTTTTGATTTAGTGTCCCTGATTGCTACATGTTATTTATTCATTTTGTATTGTGGAAACAAAGGCTTCATCTATACTAAAATTATAAATGAGGAAGTGTACGAAAGGAACGCTGTCTATCTGTTTGTTTGTTTGCTTAATTGTCATTGTCAACCGTTCTTTAGGAAATGTAACATGGTTATTGCTGGAATTAATTATTATAAGCCCGTGGTATCCCACTGCAGGGCAAAGGCCTCCCTTCTTTCTTTCCACCTCAATCTGTCTTGAGCAATCTGAGGCGGGCCATATCTGCCGCATGTCACATGGGAACTGGGCAAAAGTAACCACGGATTGGGTCCCGAACATCAGGAACCGGCGACGCGGTAGACCCAAAAGGAGATGGCGAGACGACTGGACTCCTACCTAAAGGAATTAATTGCTGTTAAAAAAATATAGAACCTTTTATCGATGTATCACGAACGAAGACGCGAGCAGAAACTAGTAACATATAAATAAGCGTAGAATTAAGAGAAAATATTTCGTTTACCCACTTTTGAACCTTTCACTATTCAAGAAATTAAAGGATTCCACATTTTTATTCTATACTTAATTCTTATTATACAGGGTATTCCAGAAAGTTGTGGTCATATTTAAGGGTGATGTTGGGTAGCTGATATACATTAAGAAAAAAATTTCAAAGAAATTTGACTACAAAAAACGAGTAAAAAGTTACGATGAAATGATGTTTGAAGCAGTTTGCAATCACTTTAGTTCAATCACAGATTTGATGTCACCAACTACATCAGACTGCTAGAAAAGTCATTTCATCTGAAGTTTTTAGTCCTTTTTTCTGGTCGAATTTTTGGTTTTGATATTTTTTCCTTATTGTCTATGACTATGCTTTTCTGGAACATCCTGTATATTTGAAAGTCGATTAGTACGTATGTAACTAAGTATTTTTATATATGGCGACGTTAGTCAATCACGTCTCAACGATGGATGAAAACTGGCAGAAGGGTACTTGTACCATGACCTGGATTAGGACAAAAGATATAATGTTTTCGGGTTCACTTGGTTTGATAAAACGCTTAACACAAACAGGTGAAACCGGGGGCAGAGACTAGTTGGAAATCGTTGAAAATACTCAAAAAAATCTTAGATCTCGTCTTAAGATGCTTTCTTTTCCAGATCAAACGTTTCGTTGCCATAGTGCTAATACATTTATGGCGAATCTACGTTGAACTATGTAAAAATTCCTAGAAAAGATAAGAGAGGAATCTATGAAGCGCAAAAAATGCCCTTCAAAAATATCGAATAGTCTCCATTTACTTGGCAAATGTTAACTAATTTATATGATTGAAAATCATTTCAGGTCTAAGAAGCTTAATAACCTATTTATGATCTGATCAATAATATTATCACAACTTGTATCAAATACCTACCTAATGTTATGACACAAAACCTACCAAAGCTAAAAGAAAATTAAATAAACCTAACATTTTTCGATCGAGCAGTGGGCCCACAAAACACAAAATTGGTGTCCTGAAATCGTGAGACGAGGCCGCAGCAGACCACGAAGAAGATGGCGGGACGACTTGGACGTCTTCCTCGGGAATTGGCAAGAAGAGGCCCACAACCGGGAATAGTGGAAAAAATGGAGGGAGGCCTTTGCCCATCAGTGGGAAAGTTCGGACTAGATATAATAATAACTTTTGTCTAATGCAACAAAACTAATTAAAATATCCTAATTCTTGCAATGCAATGGAGAAGGCTATGCTCGGGGTTTCTCTGGTGGATAGAATTCGCAAGTCATTCGCCAGAGAACTAAAGTCACCGACATTGCGCGAAGAATCAGCATGCTGAAGTGGAAGTGGGCCGGCCATGTCTGTGGACGGACAGACGGTCGATGGAGCAGACATGTGTTAGAGTGGAGACCGCGTATGGTCAAACGTAGTGTGGGGCGCCCTGTGGCACGATTGATCGATGATTTGAAGAAGGTGCGGCACCTTCAGCGGACGTGGCAGCGGATGGATGCGGACTGCTCAAGACCGGGATTGTTGACGCTCTTTGGGAGAGGCTTGCGTTCAGCAGTGGCAATTGGCTGATGATGATGATGATGAATTTTATACTACTCTTTTAATGCAACTCCTCAACGTCTAAACCGATCGGAATGAAACTTAGAACACAGGTATCATAGCTTTGATAAGGACGTAGAATACTTACTTTTTAACCCGGTAGCATAAAAATTTTCCCAGAGGAGCCAATACCTTGTGAATAGAATACTTGGTATATTTTTTTTGACTATTGTAACTCGTTAAAATACCTACATTTCATGTGAGCAAAGCCGCAGGCACAGAAGCTATGTGTATTATTACTAGCAAGGAACCTTTTTTATCCTGGATGTATAAGTTTTGGGATAATTTAAGCGTTTCACGGCGGCAAAAACCAAGTTATACATAAAGTAAGTTCGCATCTACGAAAGCTTTATTACAGATTCATACCGTACCATTAATAGGTATGTCCGTGATCCGGACTAATGAAACGTGCAACCGATGGCGCCAATTAGTCGTGCAAATGGAATTCCTAGTTATTTTCAGCATTAATAGGTAAATTATTCAAGTGGTCATACTGATCAATACAGTGGCTAACACTTACTCGATTAAGTATCTGAGATTTTTCACCCTTTTAGTGGGTAAAAGTACTCATGATTATAGACAACTTTTACTGTGGGACCAACTCTGAAATATCAAAAAATAAATTGGCTATTTCATACATTGGGAATCATTCTCTTGCTGTTCTTATTTTATTTGTGGTCTGCGCAACATGCCCATTTCTTCAATTCTTTCTTTCTCTTCTTCTTCTTCAAGTCTTTATCTCAGTAGTCACCGCCTTTCTAGTCATATCAAATGTCGCAGCCAACTAGCAAAATCAGCCGTTTCATTAAAAGTCTAGCCTTTTCATTGAACTGCACCATTTAATCAGCGACATAAGTGACATGGGCAAGTCATTAAACGATATTGAACAAAAGATGTCACTTAGCTCGGTGAATAATCGGCGCATTTAAATGAAAAGGCTAGGCTACAAATTAAACGGCTGATTAAACTAATTGGCTACGACATATACAATCCATTCATCGATTATTTGCCTACTTCTGCTCTCATAACTCTCACCATTCACATCCAAATAATTAAAACTAAATAGGTAAGTCTCAGCACAAACATAACCAAAGAAATCTAACAAAAACTTCATTAATGAAAATGGCAATAATTTATTCACCTATTGTGGAATTAAAAGCTTCTGCTCTTAATAGGCGAAGATGTTCACATCTTAGGGCGGCGCTGACGGAATCTCGGCGCTGACGGAATCTCGGCGCCGACGCAATCTCGGCGGCGATGTTATTCGCGGCGCCGACGCAATCTCGACGGCGGTGCATTTTGCGATCGCTGTCGCAACTGTGCTCCAGGTCTCTTCCGCGACACACATTCAGCGCACTTGCATTGACGCCGGAAATAGTCTTCCACAGCTGGGCAACGAGGCTGTATGTCAGTAACAACAAGTATTTAACATTTTACGAGTTTACTTATCTAGTAATAAAGGGCCTTACCCATTCTCGATATAGACCTCCTCTAAAAAAACTGAGTCCTGAAAATGTTCTGTAAATGCTCATTTCAAGAAGCAAAAGGGCTTTGATGTTCGCCGTAGTTTAGCTTGGTTTATACCACGATTTTGGAAGGAATATCATAATGTACGCATTATGACGACTCAGGACCCAGATTACCAACGGATAACAGAAGATATTTAGAAACCTGTAAGGCTGCAGATAAAATCGTATATATAGTGCTCATTTGGTTGGTTAGATTATAAAAATCTAGCACAGTTGAGATAGCAGAGTAGGTAGTCTAGACACGGACTAGACAGCAAAAGCTTTCAACTTACACGAAGCAAAAAAAAAACACCCAATTGTTTCAATCGACTTTGGTTAGCATTTTAATTTTGTAATTTCCGTTTTATATTTTACCAGGTCCACTAAGCATAGACTAAGCGTAAAACAATCATAGACAAACCTATTATAACAGGTCCAAACACTAGTAACACAGAGCCTAACAGTAACCGCAGTATTGCATTATGCGCCTCGTCCTTTTGGTACAAATCCAAACCTCGGACCATGCACACCAGGCCTGCAATTTCAAAGAATTATTAGCTACTCCCGTCCTACCGTAGTATTGTTCAACTGGGACAGGGAATTCAGTACCTACCTATTGGGTAGTTTGATCCAAAAATGTATTGAGGAAAGTTTTTTGAGCATGAATGTAAGTGTTTGTATGAGTAGAAGACCAAAGAACTGAAGAATGGGCTGTGGACTGTGTCAAAGAAATAATTTATGAAAATAATGATGTTATATGATTAGTTTAGGTACTGAACATAGGGGCAAAAATGACTACTGAGATAGCGACTAATAGAGAGGTATAGAAGAAGACATGCCATGCTGACTCTAAATAACTTGGGACAAGGGAAATATAATTGTAATAGACATTTCTATAGATATACTCTTTAGTGTACTCCATTTCAAATTACAACGAGTTTGTAACAGCATTAATGCCGCCACAAGAAAAACTAACGAAGCGAAATTTGTACCACAATAAAAAGAATCGCAGCGCCATCTATCCCGCCAGCAGCGAACTACTGAATGAAATCCTGCATCGCGGTATCAGAGTTTTCCGTGCGATTTGAACACATACAACAGTCCGAATTTCAACTTTCGGGCAGCTGCCCACCTGCACCGGTCAAAACAACCGTCTGGTTAGAGAATCCTCCCTTTTCTATAGAGGTTTGCGTTACACGCATGCTGGTGACCCTAGACATTGTACGTCAGCGCATCCTTCGTGTAGCTACTTCATCATGACGTCATCATCACTTCTCAAAGTCCCGCATACCCCTAAAAGCTTAAGAGTTAACAGTGTGTAACATTGGGCGGTATTTTAGCTAAGAGCGGTCTTTTATAGACAACATTTGTTTGAATGTATATACTTACCAGATGAAAACATGCATATGCCGAGTAAAAAAGCTGACAGTAGTAAAACACTGAAAAGAGGAGAATGTGATTAGTTTCCCATTTCAATCTTAGTTATTTTAAATTTATTTATAACATTGTTTTGATGCAATTTATATATGTTAAATTATTTTTTATTGTACAGAAGAGGATTTGCCTGTAGAAATCAAGACATTTGGTCTTATTACAATGCTGTGTAACTTCGTGACAATTTCTGTTTCTTCTGATTGGTTTTCAATAATCTGACGGGGTTCAGATCCACTTTTCTACATGCACGCTATGTGCGCTTTAAGGCAAAAAAAACCGGAAGAAAATATTTTTTTTTATCATTTCATATTTTTCCAATTAAAAAAACAAACAAGCCGCACCTAAATCTCACCATTGTTTCGATTGTTATTGTTTAACCAATATAAATTAAACTATCTATTAAATAAAACAAAAATAATTTACAAAATTATGTGACTTTTGCAACCAAAGTCAAACTGAATGGCATTACTGAAAGGTACACATAGATGAAAAATAAATTGCATGAAATTTTGGTACTAAACAAAAGAGGTAAGTTATTTTTTTAGTCATTTTATTTGGTACTTGTCTATTAACATTAAACCATTAAATAAACAATTTTTTTTTGAGAAATGAAAAAGGTTTACGAAAAAAAAATCAGCTGTTTCATACAAAAGTTCAATACCTACTCGATTAAAATGTATGAAACAGCTGATTTTTTTTTCGTGATTTCAGAGTCGGTCCCATACTGAAAGTTGTTCATATTCATGGGTAGAACACCCAGTCAAAATTTGGCCGGTCATTAAAAAATAACCCCGTATTTGAGCGTACGTATATTTTTACAATTAGTCAGGCAAGTGAAATGCACATTAAAATAGCACTACTAATATTTTTATCAGTGTTTTGCGAAGAGCCCGACGTGATGATTGAGCCTGTAAAACTAATCTAGCATCTGTGTTTCAGTAAAACTACTTCCCGTACCACTAACGCAGTCAGGAGATGAAACACTGTTTAAATCTGCAGGGCAGGCCTAGCCTAGTTGGCTGCCGCCACGGAGCGTCTCCGAAAGGAGAACGAGGGGCTCCGCGCAGACCTGGCCAGGCTCCGGGGAGCCGGCCCACAGGGGGCGCCGCAAGGGGGGCGCAGGAAGGACAGCCGGCCCGTGCCGCAGGAGAGCCAGGTGCTGGACCTCGTGCGGCAGGAGATGGCTGCCTTCCAGGCGCGGTTCTCCGTCCTGGAGGGCATCGTCCTGCGCCCCCTGTTAGCGTTAGCGGCGAGTGGGAAGGCCCCCCCAGGCCAGAAAAAGGCGTCATATGCGGCCGCCGTGGCTGCCACACCGGGGTCGTCCGGCCAGGACAAAGGGTCCGGGCCGGCACCCGCGAAGCCGGGAAAACCAGACCCGGCCCCGGGAAGGAAGAGGAGGGGTGGGGTTGCTGCGTGGACGGCGAAGGCTCCTGCGCCGTCTGAGCAGCAGCTCCCCCCGGCTTCCTCGCCTTCAGCTCCTCCCCCGGCTCAAGCCGAATGGCAAGTTGCCGGGGAGAAGAAGAAGGCGGGAAAGGCAGCCAGGGCGGCCAAGAGGCGGGAGAGGAAGCGGCGGCAGAAGGCGCGAAGCGTCGCGGCTGCGCTCCGCCCCCCGAAAACCGCGGCTGTAGTGCTTACACTACAGCCGGACGCGGCGAAGCGGGGCGTGACGTACGCGGACGTGCTCACCAAGGCGAAGGAGGCGGTGAACCTTGGTGAGCTAGGCATCGTAGGGGGCCTCCGGCTCCGGGTCACCATGACTGGGGCCCGGATGCTGGAGATCTCCGGGGCAGCCAGCGGCCCAACCGCGGACGCTCTAGCCGAAAGGCTTAGGGCGTCCCTAAGCGCGGACGATGCCCGAGTGTCCAGGCCCACCAAGCGCATCGACATGCGCATCTTGGGCCTGGACGACTCCGTCACGGAGGCGGAGGTGGTGGCCGCCGTCGTTAGGACGGGGGGGTGCTCAGCAGAGGAGGTGAAGGCAGGCACCCTACGTCCTGACAACACGGGCATGCGCACCATTGTGGTGAGCTGCCCCGTGTCAGCGGCCAAAACCATCTCGGAGGGCCGAAGGTTTTTGGTGGGTGGGGTTTCCGCGCAGGTCAAACTGCTGGAACCCCGACCTCTGAGGTGCTTCCGGTGCCAAGTGGGCCACCATGTGGGAGCTCAATGCACCTCGGAGGTGGACCGCAGCGGTCTTTGTTTCCGCTGCGGTCAGCCCGGTCACAGGGCCGGCTCTTGCGGCGCCGCGCCGCACTGCGTAGTCTGTGCGGCAGCTGGCAAGCCGGCCGACCACTGGGCTGGGGGTAGGGCCTGCGCCCCACCCACCAAAGCCGGAAACAGGAGAAAGCCCTCCGCCACCGCCGTCTCTGCCGCGACCGCCGCCGCTGTCGCCGCTTCTTCTGCCGCCATTGCCGGTTCCACTGCGGCTGCTGCTACTGCAACAGCCGCAGTAGAGCCCCTACAACGGGCTCCGGAGGGGGCTGAAATGGAGTGCCAGTAATGGCCCCATTTCACCCCCTCCTGTTGAACGTCAGCCACTGCGCCGCCCAGGAACTGATGCTCCTGAGCATGGCGCAGTGACTGATGCCTGTGGACGGCGAGCAATGGGTAGCTCGCCGTCCGATCAGAACAGGCCCGGGTTGACGGCGCGCTGTGTTCTACGCGCGCCAAGCCAGCAGTCGTCAGCATGGGTCGGGGCCCGTTAAGGCCAGAGCCTACCAGGGTTGCGGATTTGTTCGAAAGAGTTACCGTGGCCCTGGAACGTAAAGGCACTAAGAGGAGCATGGGTGGGTTTTAGTCAGTAGAAGTCTGACACTCCCTGCCGCTCCACCCAGAGCGGGAGGGGTCATTTGATGATTTCCCATCCAATAAAAAAAAAAAAAAAAAAAAAAGGCCTAGCTTAGTGCAGGGAAACTTTTAAAGAAAACCAAGATCAAAATCTGTAATCTTATTTTTTCTTGTTATAAATTATTGTTATTCTTATTCTTAAATCCCACGGTAAAAATACAAATAGTTCTTCTTTCTCGACTATCAGAACTTTTTAACTTCATCTGAAAATATACTAACCCACATTTTTCTTCAACTTGGAACTTCGTTCTTACAATTATTAGATGTCTTACTTCTTCGGAAGTCCTTATTTGTTTAAGACCAGTTGCAGAGTTACTGTCTTTGCTTTGCTGAAGTATGTACGTTTCTCGATGTAAGATGGTTACAATGTCACTGGTTGTGGAAATAGTTTGAAAAACAAACGATCCCAATGTTGGAGCTGGTCGCAAGTTTTTGTGTTAAGTTTCTTGCTTCTGATTGGGCTACAAAAATCATTTGGGAAATATGAACAAAAGATATTGTATTTACTCTAAAATGTTGGCAGATTATTTTTGTAAATTTTATGAATTCGGTAGTAGTGGATTCAAATAGTCAGCCAACGCTTTCGTTATTTCGCGCGGTAGTGTCTTGGGGGTAAAAATGATAATATATGTCGGAGACGGATATTAATACCGAAGCACGAGTTCCGGTAGATGGCAGCACCGTTGCCATCTTACAACTAACTTTGTGCAACAACAGAGCCTACCTAGTGGAGGGGTGTCGGACCAAGACTCATATTTATTGGGTCGTCTTCGAGACAAGTTCTCCTCAAAACTAGGAACTGTTCCTCACGTTTCGTTGTACGGTGTGATTTAATTTGTGATTTGTGTTCAGTGTATTAAATCGTGTTGTGTAATTCGTTGTCTCATTGCTCGCTTACCCATTTTATAGGCCCACTATGTCGGATGATGATCCTAATAATGCGGCCTCTCCGTCATATATTAATTACAAAATATAACCAGTTTATTAAAATATTGAGAATTAAATTTTGTTGCACTGAAAATGTATATTTTGTTCTTAATTTTACTTTTGAAAGCGTAAGACGAGTTCAGTTGAGTTAGGAATCTGCCAGGGTTGCGGATTTTGTTCGAAAGAGGCACCGCGGCCCTGGAACGCAAAAGGCACTAGGAGGAGCACGGATGGGTTTTAGTCAGTAAGAGTCTGACACTTCCTCCCGATCCACCCAGAGCGGATGGGGTTATTTGATCAGACTGATAGTACCAGAGATTAGCGCGTTAAAAAAACAAACAAAACATCTCTTTAGCTTTATTATATTAGTATTAGTATAAATAAATATGTTTTAGACTATAGTTATTGTTTTTATACTTATAAATATGTATTGTGTTTTATGGGCCTAAGTTGCCTGAAACAAAGGACATAAATAAATATAGAATACGGTTGGTACAACTAGAAATGCACCAAAACGTTGCCATTTCTCGGACTCCCAGAACACAGGTAGCAAACGTGTTTCTATTTTAGTTAGTAAACTAGGAACCCCATAGTCTTAACGAGGTAGTTACGTCACTAGCCAGTACCCCTGAAACATTTACCTTGTTCGTTACACGTCATTTAGCTAGTTCCCACTCCTACTTGAATGTACGGAGAAACACGAAACAGGGAAAACGCGGTAATTGCTCCAGAAATACTTGCAAAGGTACCTGTTATCAGAATTTGCTGATTACTGGCGAAACAGCTTAAAAAAATCTTGTAATAATTTGTCGCTGAGGCCGCAAAACCAACCGTCACCATAGTACCCTAAGTAACTCAAGTTTTTCAACATAAATGAATCCGGTATGTACACTAAAAGTTTTCCAATCGTTGTTTGGGATAAAATGGATGGTAGTTTCCATTGTAGAGAACGTTCCGGTCAATCCGTAGTTCCCATGACATGGATTGAGGGCCTTATTTTGACATTTTTTGGGAAAATAAAACCGACAAAACAAAGTTTCCACATACGCCATGGTTAGAAAAATCTTTTAACATTTGAATGTGGCCAATAGTAAATAGAACGCCAACAAACAGAATCGTAAACACAGACACAAAAAAAATCTTCCTTTATAGCATAGTTGCTACGCCGTAGGCACAGCGTAGCGCTGCTACGCTGTGCTACGAAATACTGATAACTCCAGTCTCAAAATTTAGTTCAAACAAAACAAGTTGTAGAACAACAGTATCCATTAATACATGAATAAATTAAATTGACAGCGATCACTGATTTCCCTAACAAGCATGATAATGATCCCTTGCTTGTTCGCCGTAGTGATTTATGGGGAAGGCCCATGTTTCAGTAAAGGTTGTGCATGTCAAACAAGCTCACAGGTTGGCTGGGTTAGTTCAGCAAACAATAGGTACCTACACATAATCTATTGTTTTCTGTTTTAAGTTTCTTTGAAAATATTGTTGTTTAAAGCATTTTTACGTCTCCACGTATAAAAATTTACTTACCCGAATTACTTTAAAACACAGGCTTTTAAAAAGTTGGTAAGTACCTCTTAAGTAATAAAGTTTCTAACTTTAGTATTATAAAATTTTATGACGAGAAGTTTTTTATTCTCGTCTATTTAACGTCTAAGGCAGAAGTCATTTTGTTTAATAGGAGGTATTATATTTTCAAGTGACTGCAAAGTACACTATCAGAAAACGACGCACGATGATGCAAGGTGGATATCTCAAACGCACAAAATGTTTTGGACTTTCACGGTGCGTTCCTACAGCTACTGAGGTTAACTCGCATAAAGAGTCTGTGTTTCTTATTACAATACAAGAGTGTATGCTTAGATGATTTTTAGTCAGGCGTGCTCAATTGTAACTGCATGATCTCTTACCTACCATCACAGAGCCAATTCCCGTAATTTTGCAGTGTGACTTCGCGAGACGAAGATTGCACGCGGCTGCGATGCGTATGCGAATGTTTAATTATAAAACATAGGTCTAAATGGATCAAAGTTCAGGATCAGTTCAAGTTCGTTCAGGGCGCTGTTGAGGCTGCCGCGCTATTACAGCACATCAGATATGTTCGCGGACGCACATGTGGATGGTTTCTTTACCACAATGCGTAAGCGCTGTGCGTGTCTGGTGCGTGCGGTGTGGGGCGGCGACAACAGTATCCTGTGTCTAATTTCGAGCAGGCTGGACTGTCCGTACGTGAATCGCTGCTGCGCCATTTCCCATGGAATGGTGCAGCCGCGGTGAAGCGTCGGTCAGTGCTGTCGCTGTGTATATTATATAGGAATTTGTTTAGGATGTCAATTAAATTTTACTATCTTAATAACTAACATAGGATAAGTTTTTAACGAACAAATGAGTCATGGTTTCTTGAATAAATAAATTGAAATTGAATTGAAAGTGCAAAACATTTTGTCGGCCAATTAAAAATAAATTTTATTCAAAAGTAATCTACTGACTAGTTAGTCACTCTGGCAGTTACGAGTACTTTTCATAGCATGTCTTTGTTTACATAAATAATCTGGAATTTTCATGCAAATATAGAGTTTAATCATTATCAGGTTAGTGTGGAAGTATCGAATGCTTTATGTGAGCCCTTGTGAGCTTCCAAAATCCACTCCAGTGAATTGTCAAAGGGGAAATTTCCACAATGATGCTCTGAAGCACGCTTTGCAAACGGTTTGTTGGTCACATTTTGCATTCTCGAAATTTAATAATACTATTGGGATTATAGAAATAGTGTAGGTACCTACAAATATTAATTTATTTTATAGTTTTCGTAAACCGGATCGAATTAAAATAAATGATGAATAATATTTTATAAATAATTATGATATTTCCTTTAAGTACATATTTACCGACCAAATCATCATAATGAATTACAAAAAACTACATTCAAACCCTCATGACTGTCGTATATAATTTGAACAAACATGACATCTAGCAATGTTGCTTTCAAAATAAATAATATCTAACATTACCGCCAGCGCACAACTTTCTAAAGTCAGAAAAAGTTAGTTTATACTAACTCAACAAACCTCGACAGGTTCGCCGGCAAAACAAACTAGCGCAATAAATAAAACAATTGTACTCATATTCATAGATCATACATATTATAATTTTCATTTAGCCTTCAAGTTGGTGCACTAACGTAGCAAGCGCTAGAAACTTTGGCAATAATAACAGACTGTAAATCTACTGGTTCTTTCATAGAAAAGCCGTTCCTCGACAGTAGTTGAATGAATAATACAGGGATTGCAAACACTGGGGAAAAATGTGCACTGTTTATTTTTTAAACCTAATGCACGTCCTGCCTCGGCGGTGCTTTTACGGGAAAGTGACAAATATTAAGATGCATAAACCGTATTTTTACCAGCTGCCAGGTATTTTCATAACGAACGCAGACAAATGAACTACCTTCTTGAATAAAATATTTTATTTAATACTCAAGAGAGATCGAGAAATGTCTGATCTGATATTGTCTCTCTAAAGAAGATTCTGAAAGGTATTACTTTGATAAATTAGTACCGATAAAAAAAGATCGTAATTTTTATTATTTTTCGTTCGAGTAACTTCTGGGTACACTAGGCATAGCTCGTAGAGGCAGGAAATAGGCCACGGCTAATGCAAATAGCACCGTTTCAATCTTTAATTAATTTAGGAAACTATTCGGGGCCATTCGGGGGAACTATTTGCTTCGCTCCGCATTCCAAAATGGTGGCGCTTCTATTCGTGAAGACTTTTATTTATTGCTAATCTAAGTAAATAAATGATTTCGCTTTTAGCACGAGCCACAAACAATGCCAAAACATGTCAAGAAGACTTGTGAATCTCAGCTGATTCTCTAAAGATAAATAGTGAAAACAATATCGAGTTCTCAAGTAAGGTCAAAATAGTTCCCTAATTGAATAACTTCAGGATTAGACAAAGAGGCTCTATCAAGAAGTTCACAAAGTAATCCCTTTATCAACGCCTACCTTATTAGGGTCAAGCGGTATTACTTGAGCACATAACATACACTTCAACATTCAGGCCGCATCCTTTGAATTTGATTTGTTTGTTTGTATTTATTTTTCCGTTTAGAAGCAGTAAGATGCGAAGTTGTGGGCGTATCGTGAACCTTATAAAACGTTCTGGTAACAAGGTTAGGATCAGTTAGTTTTAGTTACCCGGTGTAGAGATCGGACAATCCGGATTGGGAGTGCCTCCCGTTATTGTTTTACGATTTAACCTTTAACTTTTGTTTGTAGTTCATAAATTGACTCAGTTTTGGGAAAATGAAAATGTAATATCTGGTAGGGCTTGCTTTGTTGTCTCGTTTATAAATATAGTACCCCTCTTGATAGGGTTGGACCAGCCAGTTTCAATAATGTTTTGTTGTTTTCGATCCACGTGTCGAGCCTCGTTTAGACGAGGAGAGTTACTTGACCGTCGTAAGGCGAGTATCACACTTATCGTGTGAACAATGTTTTAAAACGTGAAAAAAATGCCTGCTGATTCTCGTTTACCATAATGTAAACAAGTCATGGTAACCCTTTGACAATAAATTTAGAACCTGTATTTCCAAATGCTACAAGTTAGTTTCAAATAGCTCAAGCTAGAAATATTGTAACCAACCACACCAATGTTAATTAAGATTTCAACAACAAAAGACGCACTACAAAACTGAACAATAAACATAACCATATTTATCATAAACAAGCAATAGCCTTAAATAATACCGTAACACTACAGGGACAAATAAAACGGTCACTAAAGAAAATAAACTAGCATTTAGTATCAAATGCAGAGACCGTGTTGGTACAACCTATGCTTGTTCAAGTGTGAACTAGAAACATTGCGGACATTTTCTTTAGAGTCGTGAAGATTTAGCTCTTCCACGGGGATGTAGAGAAACGTAACTTTGAGCACACAACGGCCAACTAAACAGCGTAATATATTCACTAAATGTGCACTGCCGTACAAAGGTTGATACATTTTTGAATTATGATGCCATTTTCATACGCATAACGAACATTTTCAATTGTTTTGATGTAGTTTTCATGCTAATTTCGTTGACAAAGAAGCATTGTGACGGCTTTTACTGGTTTTCATTAGTTGGTAACTAGGTCGGTTCTCTATTACCCGGCGGCGACGACGTTGGTCGTCCAACACGAGCTAAGGTCTATTAATTTTGTTCATTGCAACATTATTTAGCACTCTAGTAGTTTTGGTCTCCCTAAGCACCAAGAGTGCGATGAGCTTTTCAAAGAGGATGACTATTCTAATTATTTGGTCTTCTGACTAGACATTAAGTGGATCCAACATTATCAATTTCCTTTACATAGCAGCTTACCCCGTTACGTGACCGTCTTTTTGAATTAAGCAGTTCATCATTTCTCGAACTCTGATCTCCAACCTGTCTTTGTTATCTAAGTAGGATTTGATACGTCCTGAACTCAAAATATTCAATTCGGAAACCCCCCATAATAGGGATGATTCCTGGTTAAAAATATATGATTATATTTAGTCCGTCAGTTTGATAATCTAAAAAGTGTACATACAAGTGTCGTCACACGAGTTTTCAACATACTGTATCGTTTTAATTTAAACAAAACAAAAAGTCGGGACTAGAAATAACATCCTGCGTCGCCTGACAACTACTAGCTGGGGAGCGTCTCCACAGGTTCTCCGCACAACCGGCCTTTGTCTCTCGTATTCGGCTGGAGAGTTTGCATGCCCAGTGTGGCACGTTCCGCCCATGCTAAAGAAGTTGACATAGCGCTAAATGACACCTGTCGCATCATAACTGGTTGCCTAAAACCTACCCCTCTCACAACGCTGTACCCACTGGCAAGCGTAGCTCCACCAGATGTTCGCCGCGAAACAGCTAGCCGCATTGAGAAGGAGAAACAGGAACGAGACGGCCGACACCCTCTGCATGGTCACCAACAAATACCTGGACGTCTAAAAAGCCGCAAAAGCTTTATGAAAGGTACGACCTCGCTGGTGGACAGTGCAGCAGACGAGGGAAATACACTATGGAGACTAAAACACCCTCCCCCTCCACATTTCATCACCCCGGCAGAACATTTACCACCTGGACGCGAACTGCAATGGCCAATCTGGAAATCTCTTAACCGACTGCGGTCCCAGGTTGGCCGCTGTAAAAATAATCTGGCCAAATGGGGCATTCTTCACCCATCCCAAACGCAGTGCCAGTGTGGAGCCCCTTCACAGGACATGCATCACCTTCTTAATTGCCCCTCGTGCACAACCACCTGCACCATCCAAGATTTGAACGAAGCCAATGATAGAGCTGTACAAGTTGCTCAATACTGGTCAGACAAAATTTGAAATGAGTCAATCGACACGAAAAGAAGAAGAAGAAGAATCGTTTTAATTTTTTGTTTACGTGAAAAAAAGAAAAAATACGTGTCTTACATTTTTTGGGAAACTATCAGACGGACTAATTAGATTTTTTAGTCATCTACCCTGTTACCTAAATTTCTCTAAGGCTCTACTAGAGAACAAAAAACGCGTTCCAAAAAACCGGACCAGCCACAGCGGCTGGAAACCAAAAGTGTCTACGAACGGGAAGTATCTCTTCCGCTCACACTTGGCACATACGTCACGTCCGTCTAAAAAGCAGGAACAGGTAATAGTTGGCATATGAATCTCCGTGCTGATGAGAGGTACCGGGAAACCCAAGCGACTACCTCGTTTACCACAGGAAATTCAAAGCCTTTGCAATATTCACAAACGGAATAATTATTTATTTTGCTCTTTCCATTTGTGTAGAGGAAATTATACAGTTTTCAAAGTGTTGATAGCGCTTTAAAATAAATAGGTACTGTGAGAATTTCAAGTATTTGTTTCAATGGTTTTCAATTAATAGGTATTGTATGGTTTTATAAAGAATTGTTTAAGCATCATTTCTTTGTTAGTTAGCCTGTTTACATTTATTTTGGGATTGGCTCCATAATCTATCAAAATAAAACTTATAACATTTTTAAATATTTTCCGTTTTGATTTTAAATGGAACATAAATTTTTATGTAAAAAACAAAAATGTTTGCCGCATAAAAAGGCACAGACTATACAAAAGAGCATAGTTATCACAGAGCATAAATTACAATGAAAATGCGAGCGAAAAATCCTCTTATACTCACTCGACTAGTTAGGCCGTGCAAGCTCATTACCGATGCATTTTAAGCTTATCTGTGAGGTAGAGGATATACTGATAGGAGGGAGCGGAGAGCGGAAATTAAAAGTAATTAAAATGCTATAATCATCATCATTTTCTACGTTCCATGTTATTTCGGGTCAGTGCAACACGTTTTCTTCTGACTTTCTACATCGTCACGCTATCTTTTACGCACATTTTTCATATAATTATTTCATCTAATTTAAGACATCAATCCGTTTTAGTTGAGCACTGTTAAAATAATAATTTAGTATGAAATATATGTGTTATTAAAGTTGTAAAAAAATATTAATTGACAGCAGGATACAACATTACTTTAGTAGTAAGTATGAAAGAGATATGAAATAAATCTCTTTGTAGTATCCTGCAGTGCGATTCTGTAAACATGTTGAAGTGAACACCCGGGGGGGGGGGCGCACGACAGGTGAGTTGTCAAACCATACAAATAAGATGGAATGACAGCTCTATTGTCGTTCACTCCGCCTAGGTGAACACCGTGAGATGTCGACAGAATCGACCGGCAGCTGTCAAAACGGGCCTTTTATTTTTTGACAACTATAAACCTAGATACTCCTAAAACTTCTTAATGTGAGTACAAATAGAGGGACCTCGTAAACTTTGATTAAAACTTATGCTACAATACAAAAATGGAAAAAAAAATGGATGTATTCTTTTTGGATATTAATATAGTAGTAACATACACACAATACATTCAATTTTTAGAGTACAATGGAGGTTCCATTCAACAAGAAAATATTATTCTAGTTTTATATGCAATAAGAAAAGTATTGCCAGAGCTACATAGCATTTGGTTCGTAGAAGATAAATCTATCAGTGTGAGATTGCAGTGATGACAGAAAGCTTATATTAAATTTTTAATCTAACTTTTTCCAGTGGTTTCGCCCCTTGAAATTTAAACATTATCCTTTGGGAACATAGGTAAGTACCTACTACTTCTATGATTCAAATCCTAATCCATTCTGCCGTTGACATTCATACTTAATAATACTGGGAAGTAGGTTTAAATTAGTCTCTATTATCAAAAGTAATAGTGCAACCATAAACTTTTGTAAAGAGTTAGGATAAACTGAAAAAAAAAATATTCCGTAAGTCCAGTAAATCGCTACTATCCATTTTACTCTTCAAACTATCCATACGTTCATTAAACGGTGAACGACCAAATCCTTCATTGCTTTTAATGCCAGTTTTTGGTTTTATAACGAATTTGAATTATTTATAGGTTTGTATTTATCTAGTTGTCAATCTGTGCGTGTTCATAAAGATGACCATGTGGTCTATGTAATATAGAATGACAATGGGGTCGATCATTTCTGGAGTGGAGACCGTGTACCTGAACGCGTCACTTTGGAACTTGGTACTCCTCCCACGAGGTAGACCGATGACCTGGTCGTGAGAATTTGCTGGATGCGAGACGCACAAGAGCTCTTGATCCCCAGCAGCGGACATCTGCAGCTGAAATAATAATGATGATGATGGATGAGTATCAAGTACATATGAGTATTTATTTATCTATTAAAAACTACCGAAATAATTATTAAGCCAAAATCTCTGGGAGTGTCAGATTTTTCTTATGTAGTACCTATAAGAAAAATCTGACACTCCCAGAGATTTTAGCCTTAATAATGAAACATAATCTATGGTTCTAAAGAAAACGCAAATAAAATACCCTACTTAACCTTGCTCCCGCTACTTTTCGATAAATATATAAGGAGGCTTAATAATATAACAACTGTAACCTTGGAGCACAGAATAGAAAGATACAGAAGGCTTGAATGGAGCTGTCCATTCAGCGAACAAAAAAGACGCAGGCACACATAGACGCTTGCCTACCGATCGTTTACAGGGTGTTCCAGATGAGCGTGGTTATATTTAAGGGTGATGTTGGGTAGTTGATATATAATATTAAGAAAAAAATAGCAAAACAAAAAAAAAGTTTTTTTTTTATTCGACCACAAAAAACAGCTGAAAAGTTCTGAACAATTAATGACTTTTATATCTTTTATCTATGTATCTTAAACTACATCAGGACGAAGCATGTTGCGACTTTCAGTGCACTTGCACTCGCTGCTCGTAAAACCTATCTACATATATGTGCCCACGTTCTCACTCACTTTATATAGCGAGGCTTCTGTACACTGTCTATTCTGTGCCCACAGCCTATAGGACGATGTTCTGACAGCCCGCATACTGCCGAGTCCGCAGTCCAACCGTAGCTTTAATTAGGACCGACTTTCGGGTATAAATTCATGGTTTATATAGTTTAACTGCACCACTGTTTTGTTAACCGCATAACGTGGTTAAATTCTGTAAAATTTTAATGCTTACACTCAGTGTTGGTTCTTGTGTTTTCACTTTAAATAAATTTAAGAGTGGCTTCGCTAAACGATACGAGCTTGGTAACTCTTGGAATTTATCTTTTAGGTAAAAACGTTTTGTTTTGTTTTGTATTTATTGTGTTAGCGAAAGTTTTAAACTGTTTCAAAGGATCTTATTTAGTTGACTTACGCGTAACAATCATAGCTATTTGTGCAGCACTCAGTTAGTCGTAAATTTTCTAAAGAGATCAGTTTCTTTCATATTGAAGTACATCCTTTGAATAGTAAAGCAAGTTATAGAGAACTCCAATTAACTGTACGTAAGGTATTATCCCTTAAGAGAAATCAATGAATAACTTTAAACCCATAAAAGAAACTAAATTAAAATGGAATGCAAAAAGTTCGTATTGTTAAAATTAAAAAGAGACCGGCCGGTTACAAAAAAACATAATTGAAAGGCATCCATAATTATTTTGACTTATGCGGCCAGCAAATGTTGTAAAAGTGTTGATTAAAATTAAATGCATACTTTTTGCGCAGCATAGGTACCTGAATTGAAAGATTGAGAAAAAAATCTTTATAAATAATGAATCCGCCATGGCCATATTGAACATAATAATTTTAACCTACCATGCATTATCTTCTAAACCAAACGTGCTAATGCAATAACTGCTTTTAAATACGGTTGCAAGCTTTGACTTATAACTACATACTAACAAACAAGGCCACTTAAATAAAAACTTGTAAAACTATTGGACAGCCAGAAGACGTTTTGTTTTCGATACCAAAAACAATGTATCCATCCATCCAGTGTTCCTTAGCAGTAGACTGAAGGCGCGATTTGAAACGGTTCATGGCTACATGCTCGCCCTCTAGTACATGGAACTGGAAAAATATGGGTGCTTTGCCTAAACCTACACCTTCGCCTAGACTACACATAAATGACGTTATATTATACTAACTTTTGCCCGCGACTTCGTACGCGTATATCCCTTTTTTTCCTGTTCCGTAGGAATTTCGGAAAATCCTCTCTTACAGACCCACAAGGAACCTTCATGCCAAATTTCAGCTTTCTATGATCCGTAGTATCGGCTGTGCGTTGACTGTCAGTCACTCAATCCCTCAGTAACGGAAGAATTTTATTTATAAGGATTATCAAAAATAATCCCTTGCTCCATCACGAACTAATTTTCAATTTAATTAAATTCGAATCAATTCGCATAAAAACAAGAATACCTACGTAAATCTACTTCACCACACTAAGCTACGGGAAACCAAAGGTTCAATTTTGCAAAGCATATTGACTTAACATCAAATTAATCTCACTTTGTACTTGTATAACGTGCTCATACATTTTAAATTAGAGAGTTTACTTAATTCAAGTGCCCCTAGGACTTTGACTCGCACAACCCGTGCGTTGAAATGTTGATATAACACTGGAAGTGGCTGGAATGAAACAAGATGATTTTAAGCGCAATTAAAAATTGAAGGGATGAAATAAAGTTTTAATTCAGTTAGTTTTATAGCTTCGTTACCTGAAAAAGCTTCAAGGGTCGAAACGAATTGAGTACATGCCCCGCATTGCGTTTAATTAAACATTTCAGGCTCAATGATGGAATGAATGCTGTTAAAATTTTGTAAGTTAATCCGTCATATTAATTTTTGGACGCAGAAAGCACTTTATTTATAATCGCATAATCCTGTTGAATTAATTATGTTTGTTCTTTCATGCCATTGCAGATGGTCGTGGGAAAAGTGAGGTACCTATGGATGGTGATATAGGCTTTTATTTTGACAAAGTGATCGAACCGTCTGATTATTTTGTTTTGCTCCACCTCACAGAGAGGAAGCCGGAGTCCCGCAGAAATGTTCCTACATTACACACCTATCCCTAAATAGTATGAAACAAAGTTACTGTCCACCTCTGTCTGGTTCCCCGCTTAATTCTTCTACGGTTATCTATACTAATAGGTATTAAAGAGAGGTAAAGTTTGTGAGTTTGTGAGGTTGTAGGAGGGTACCTAATTTCTGGATCTACTGAACCGATTTTGAAAATTCTTTTTGTATATGATAGCCACATTCATGAGGAAGGCTATATATAGGTTATACGGGAACGAGAAATTCTTTCGGGATATGCGCGTACGAAGCCGCGGGCGAAATGCTAGTCACATAAACTTGTAGAAAGAGCGATAAACAAGGAAGGTTTTTTTATATAATTTGCATCCGCGAAAAGCCGGGGCGAGTTACATATATTTGATCGAATTGTGAGAAAAATACTTTTGTTTTATTTTACGATGTTTTTTATTGATGACGCAAGGCTTTTTTGTTGAAATATTACCCTTAATACCGAGTTGAATACGACAAAGTGGATTGTATTTTGTTAATAAATATCGAGGGATACAATTTTAGCGTTTGTAATAACAAAGTTTTATCGGCAATAATACGACTAAGTTAGTCGCTGTGTTTTCTCACAAAACATCTTATCTAATAGACCCTTGGAGTTACTATTTAAGGACTCTGAAATAACAGTTTGTATTTCTGTAAGGCGACGGCTACAAATATAGCTTGCTTCTCTTTGAAGTCGGTTAAAAATACTGCAGACTAAAATAAGGCTTTAACTGCTTTAAGGTACTACTATTAAGGATATTAGATATGACACCTACATAGGTACCTAGTTCGGAAAAGTGACTTAGATTTTTAACAAAAAAAAAACGAGGATATGCATTCGACGAGTTTTTTTCTTGTATTTCTCAGTATTTTCAGACAAAACTCAATAAAAGGTGTTCTTCTAATATTCTTTACTTTTAACAAAATTATACATCTTTGTTACAAGACATCGCTTATTGCTCAATCCACAGTCCCGCTTAATTCATTAAATTAAATTATAAACACCGACAATTTAAAGTGTTTGTTCAGGAACCATTTCAACTTTGGCTTAACAAATAATTTTATTTATTCTGCCGCTGGACGTCGGATCGTATATTGCTTGGAATGAATTTGATCGCTCATACATCACACTGCATCATTCTGGGTCACTTATGAAGCGGAATAAGCTAGAATTTTACACTGATATTGATATTTGGTACGAAATTATTTTATTTAGGTACGGTTGAGAGTTGTGCCAGGTATTTCTATGCTAAGTAAATAGTAGTGAAATAGTGGAATATCCGATTATAAAATATGTTGATTTTTGTCTGTCATCGAAGTTTAACGATGATCCCATAGCCAATTTGAAAGTTCTGAGAACGATGTTTTTTTTTACATAGTCGACATTTTAACTTCTTCTATTACCTAGTTCGCGAATCATTCACGAGGATTTTCCCTTGATATAAAGGTGAAAAAACAACCATGCCACATTAGGCGAACGGTTAGAAGCATGAATGATCATGTCTCGGCTGCCATGGTTTATTTTTTTAATTTAAATTATTTCTTTGAATTGTTTTTTTTTTACTCCGGACTCTTTATCCTGCACGTCTTTTACATCGTTCTCACATTTAAGTATAATTTCAATATGAATGATGTAACCATAATTTTGTAACACAATATTATTTTTAAAAGAGTGTCTGTTGGGGGGTGTTGTTGCTCGCGTCCGTAGGATTTACCACCTTCTCCTAGGCCCACCCTACACGTGCCCCCCGGGTGGTGCTAAACGAGCAACAACGCCGAGCAACAGGCGGCGGTAAATAACCTGTCAATTGCTCCCACCAGCCAAGAGGCACTAAATACCCTCCAAACAAAGTGGCTGTGGTACCTTGGGAAAGTACCATTAGACTACTTCCCAACCCCCCTTAAATGAAATGTCGAATAATATGGAATGCGATTTGTGTTGCGATCCGGCTAACCCCCGGCGCTCACCGGTACCCGGGCCGGTGAGTGTGAAATTGACTACCGAAGACACCACTGAAGCGAGTGACCAGGCTTCTGTGGCTGTGAATGCTACTGGAAACAAAAAAAAACTAGTGCAACAGGCATTTCACCCAGGCCTGTTTGTGAGAGCTCGAAGTGCATCCATGAGCAACATATCAAGCTCCGACAGCAAAGACCACTGCGATGAGCCAGAGAATGGAAACACCATCAAGCCCCCATCCTGGCAAAGAGTCCCAATTCAAAGGAATCCAAAACGGAGAAAAATAACAGATTCACCAGAGGGGACCCAAATAAAAATCTCTAACAGTTTTAATGGACTAACTGTTGACCTTACCGAGGAGAACCAGGCACCTGAGCTACAATCTCAAGCAAAGAAGCCCAATAAACCACCTCCAATAATTTTGTATGGAATTGAGGATGTAAACAAGCTCACAGAACTACTAGGAACAGCTGTAGACACATCAAGGTTGACATATAGAATTATTAACAGGAATCAACTTAAGATTGTAGCATCTGATGTAGAATTGTACAAAGATGTCATATCCATTATACGGGAGCATGGATTGATAGGTCACACATTCAATCGCAAAGACACCAAATGCTATAGAATTGTTATACGCAACCTACATCACACCACACCATTGAGTGTCATAAAAGAGGCCCTGGAAGCAACTGGGAATATAGTGTCAGGTGAAATCATAAATGCCAAATATGGACCTGAAAAGAAGCCTACATCCACATTTTTTGCGAATTTGTTACCAGGACCTAACAATAAAGCTTCAAAGGATTTGAAAGTTATCTTTCATCAGACTGTGGTTATAGAAGATCCCAGGAAAAGAAAATCAGTAGTTCAATGCCAAAGATGTCAACAGTACGGGCATACGAAGAACTACTGCATGAAACCTTATCGCTGCGTAAAATGCGCTGAAGCACACAAAACATCAGAATGCACGAAAATCGACCGTAACTCCCCAGCCACGTGTGCTCTGTGCTTAGGACCTCATCCAGCTAATTACAAAGGTTGCGAGGTTTATAAAGAAATTCTTGCCAGAAAAACTCTCCAGCGTCTATCGTCAAGGCACAAAAGAGAAGAACCTACATCATCAAAGACCACCGAGACTGCCCAGCACCTACCCGAGAATACCGAGAAAACTGGGAAGCAAAATAAGAAGCAGCAATATAAAAGATCCTATGCCGAGGCTGTTTATACAGATCAACCACAACACGCCATAAAGGCTCAACAAGATTCACTCAAACTGATTGAAAACATCTTCATTAAACAATCAGAAAAACTAGATCTTGTCCTCCAACAAATGAGTACACTCCTGCAACTCATAACCACACTAGTCTCCAAACAGTCTAAATGACTGCACTAAAAATTGCAACTTGGAACATCAATGGTTTGGCACCTAACAAAGATGAAGTTGAAATGTTACTTCACCTTCATGATCTTGACATCTTACTTATATCTGAAACCCACTACGTCTCCAACAGCCTGATCAGAATTAAAGGCTATTATGTTTACTCCACGAACCACCCAGATGGTACAGCACACGGGGGAGCGGCAGTTATCATAAGGTCGTCCATCAGACATTGTGAACTCCCGAAATTTTGCTCAGACCATATCCAGGGCACGTCCGTTGCAATATCAGACCGAAATGGAAGTTTCAACATATCAGCTGTATACTGCCCTCCGAAACATAAATTGACTGAGGAGCAGTTTAATGAGTTCTTTGACAGTCTGGGACCTCGATTCATTGCGGGGGGCGACTGGAATGCCAAACATCCACACTGGGGCTCTAGGTTAATAACAACCCGTGGCAGAGGTCTGAAAAGCAGCGTCGATAAAAACTGTCTGACCACTATCTCAACACCAGAACCAACACATTGGCCCACCGACCCAAACAGACTTCCAGACGTTCTGGACTTTTTCATAATGAAGGGATTGTCGCGCCTTTTCTTCCAAGTTGAGTCCAGTCTTGACGGATCGTCCAACCATATTCCTGTGATACTTACAGTAAGTACTAATGTACTCAGCCAGGAAAGACGACCGTCATTATACAACAAGAATACTGACTGGGACGCCGTTCGTGAAATAATAAATGAAGAACTAAGTCTACATGTAGCTCTGAAAACTGAAGATGAGATAGACGCGGCAACATCTAAATTTACTTTGACTGTGCAATCGGCTTGTTGGAAATGTACTCCAGAAATCCCTAACCTAAGACCAAGAAAAAACCAGATACCAGCAGACATTAAACGGCAAGTTCTGGAAAAAAGGAGGCTTTGAAGAGTATGGCAAACTAGCAGACACCCTGATGACAAAGCTGCTCTCAATAAGGCAATCAAGGATCTCAAAACATCTATTGCAAAATCTAACGATGACTCAATGGAGGCTCTCTTGGAATCACTTACAGCTACAAATGCTACCAATTATTCATTGTGGCGCGCCTGCAAAACCCTAAATAAATCCTCAGATCCTAAACCGCCAATTCGGTTACATAACAACCTATGGGCAAGAACGAAGCAGGAAAAAGCGGATGCATTTGGCATACACCTAGCTAAAGTGTTCACTCCAAACGAAGCTGATCCTCAAACCGACGATTCAGACATTGAGAACATCCTGAACCAACCCTTTCAACTAGAGCTACCACTCAAACATGTCAGCCCAAAAGAGGTTATTAGAATTATTCGGAAAATGGATGACAAAAAGGCACCCGGTTTCGATCTAATTGATAAAAAAGTCCTCACAGAACTTCCAAGGAAAGCTATTGTATATCTTGCAACTTTGTGTAATGGAATTTTTAGAACCGGTTATTTCCCGGCCTTGTGGAAAGTTTCGCAGGTCATAATGATCCCTAAACCAGGAAAACCTCACCATGAAATCACTTCGTACCGACCTATAAGCCTGTTACCGATATGTTCAAAAGTAATTGAGAAGGTATTGTTAACCAGACTGCTGCAGGAGATTGGCCAGAGATCCCTAATTCCAGACCACCAGTTCGGCTTCAGACAACAACATGGCACTGTGGAACAGATCCATAGAGTCTGCAAAACGGTCAGGCAAGCGCTCGAACGGAAAGAATGCTGTTCTGCTGCATTCCTTGACATTCAACAGGCCTTTGATAGGGTTTGGCATAGAGGGTTGCTGTGTAAGATAAAATCCCTACTGCCATCCTCTTTCTTTACCATCATAGATTCCTATTTAAGGGATAGAATCTTTCAAATAAAAGAAGACGAGTGCACATCAACATTTCACCCTGTCTTGGCTGGAGTGCCTCAGGGATCCGTTCTGGGCCCACTGTTATACACCTTATACACCTCCGACCTACCAGAGGGTGACAACGTTACAGTTGCAACATATGCGGATGACACTGCAATTCTGGCATGTAGCAGTTGTCCTACCGAAGCTTCCGTAATCCTGCAGGGTGCTTTGAACAATGTTGACCAGTGGCTGACCAAATGGAGGATAAGATCTAGTGTCAACAAATCAGTCCATGTAACATTTGCTTTACGCAGGGGAAACTGCCCACCTGTCTCGATGCGGAATAATCAGCTTCCACAAAGTGATACAGCCAAATATCTGGGAATGCACTTAGACCGCAGACTTACATGGAGGAAACACATGGAGACGAAAAGAGATGAAGTAAACCTAAAATATAGAGGACTTCACTGGTTACTCGGAAGGAACTCAAAATTATCCCTAGACAACAAGCTCCTTATATACAAGACCATACTCAAACCTATCTGGACATATGGAATCGAACTATGGGGTTCAGCATGTGACTCCAGCATAAACATCATACAGAGGATTCAAAATTATATCCTCAAACAAATTTCCAACTCACCATGGTTTTTGAGGATCTCGGAAATACATGAGCATTTGAATGTCAAGACCATCAAGGAAGAGATCAGATCGACCTGCTCCAAATATAAAGCACGACTTGCAATCCACCCAAACCAACTAGCAGTGCAATTGACCATTCCGGAATCAATACGTAGACTGAAAAGGAGGCATATTTTGGAAATGGACAGCTGCATATGATTTACTGTAGAGATTTTCCCAAAGGGGATTTTGCTCTGAAAGCCACAATAATTTCTGTGAGCTGTCATACCATATAACAAACAAGATGGAATGACAGCTCACTTGTCGTTCGCTCCACCCAAGTGTACGCGGTGAGATGTCGACAGAATAGACCGGCTGGTAGTGCTGACTTATGATAAAACTTTCTCTGATGGAAGTCTCGATCTATTAATTATCGCTGAGTATTAAGCCTACTTTAAACTCGCTTCGTTGCAGGGTACATGAAGGAGCCTCCTCGTGTAGCGCAATTTATTCCATCAGGCACTTAACTGAACCGAGCGCTCGGCGCATCCTGGACAGTCTCTCCAAACACCTTGTATGACTGGCCAAACCCTCCCTTGCGGTGATAGGGCTAACGCCCGCCTGGTTCGCAACCCCCCCCCTGCTGTGATTCGTCGACGCGTGGGAGGACCAGTGCCTCAAGGCATCTTCTGGGCACGCTCGCTCCATCATAGACCTCATCCATCGCTTTCCATCAGGCGTGATCGAGGTCAAGAGGTAACCCATTCCGTAATAAAAAATAAACTCTAAAAAAAGCAATTCTTGTTACATGAGTCATGGGAGCGAAGCTGCGGGAAAAAATAGAAAATAATAAATCAAAACATAACTTCCTAAGAGAACTAAAATAAAACCCGCTTACTGAACTCGTAAGAATCAATAAAACAAACTAACTAGTCTAGAACCACATAATTATCACGATTTATTAAGTATTTGTTCAGTAAACCCATTATCTTATTGGAGCACGTGAGTCGGAAAGTAACAGTAAACTTAGTTAGATACCGCACAGCTCGGTTTAATCCCTAGGGATAAAAAGTGAGAACAATATTGTGTTTTCTTTAAGTACGGTTACGGTGATTTCTAAAGTTAAAGCTTAAAAGCATGCTTATTTCCAGCAATTGCATGGTCATATAAATACATTTATTTGAATCTATGTATATTTGAGTTTTAGTATTAATAAAATATATATATTAGAAGTTCACTATTCCCATTAGAGCACCAATCAATATTTATGCTTGGTGCTCTTAAAAACGGTGCTCTAACGGGAATATTTCATATATTAAAATGCCTACATATTTGAATTCAGAATTCGAAATAATTAAGTCAAAATGAAGGTCAAAATACAATTTAGCTTGGTTCGAACCACGACCAATGCAATTTAGTAGAATTGAAACCTCGAGGTAGGTCTTTACACTGTTTCCATTAAATAATCTTGTGCGTTAAATATCCCAAGGTAGTGTTTGCTTTTGACTCAATTAATTAATATTCAGATCCCAAAAGCTAGCAAACTATAAAATAACAAACCAACGTACTCTCGCACTTCAAATCTATATAATTTCACAGTATAAGCCTTCAGGCAATCAGAATATAGACAGCAGCTATCATTCACTGCATTGTTTTGTAGTTTGTACCATTTACCAGTAATTTTGCCAATGATGTACATCCAGCTTGTTAAACAACAAATCATCGCTTTGTACGACCATCGAGCAACCCGCGTTGACAGCGAAATTTTAGCTCAATACACCGTACCGACAATTTTCAGTGAATTAAAATCAACAAAAACTGAACGGACGAAACTATAAATAACAGTGTAGTTGATCAAATAACTCGACCCCATTCACGTTGTTACTGTTCGAGCTAAAATGCCAAAAGTTTCATCGAAAATTGAAGCCTTGTGACGTACCGATATAACTGAGTTCCAAATAAAATGGAGCTTTGTCCCTAAGTGAATTAGCCGGGCTTTTTTCAGTGCCACTATCAAAGCCTGTGTTTAATAGACTTTTATTGTTTGTTAACACTTTAAAACGCTGTTGCAAACAATCTGGGCTGTGATTCTAATGTTTGGATGAACATGTAGGTACTAGTACACAGTCGTTATGTTCGTCAAAATGTTTCATATGAAATTGTTTACCAATGTGCGGGGTTTTCGGGCGCCGACTTTTTCGCTTTGATCAGACGAAATCAAGTTACAGTTAGCTCAAGTCCTCTCAAAGGGAAGCAATGAACTGAAACCAAAAGAAGCGAGGTAGCTGCACGGCGAAGGATAAAGAGGTTACTTGGATTTACGGAAAACACACGGGACCAAACTCGGCTCTGAAACTGCTAAGCCAAACTCTTTTAATTATTCTCGACTGTCTAAAATTCCCTCAAACTTTTACGGATCGCGTTAATGAACTCCGATGCCTAATGAGCTTTACATAATCCTTGACGAGGTGATTTGATAAACAGCTACAAAATGAATAAGCTCCTAAATTACTTAGTAATTTAAAATGATTTTCACAAAAATAAGCTCTTGTATTTCAATGAATAAACACTTTATAAGAATGCTATTTAAAAATAACTACGATGAAAACATCAAACCAATTGCTAATTCAACTTAGTGCCGCCTGAGTTAACATTCTCCCTTTGTGTCCAAGTTAAATAAAGCTAACAAGCATATTTCAAGTATTTTAGTAGAGCTTCAGCATCATACATATTTATTAGACTTTATGTAAAACTTATGTAGATGCTCTTTTTAAAGCAAATGAGAATACCAACTGCGTAGCAAAACGCTACGCCGTAGACAGTTGCTACGAGACAAAGGAGGCGCAGATAAAGTGAACTTGGTAAAATTATAACGTTTCGTGTCAGAACTGGCGTTTGAAGACATCACGAAAATTATGCCCTTGCTTGTAAGTTTGTGACCTACTTACATGTTGTATCCGCTCAAAGATTTCTGCGAAAATAAAACCCAATTGTGCGGAACATTTCCATATATTATCGGGGTTGTTGTGGAATGTTCGCGCCGCGTCCATCTGGGTAAGAATCTTGGTCAGTTGGTACACAATACGTCAGCGGGTAATCCTCTAGAGGCGTTTACGGACCGACACGGGGGCGTTTGTGTATTTATTGCTTTTAACAGCTATAAAAATGTTGCGAACACACATTAGCGAGACTAACCGGCGGCACGCGAGAGGCATGCCGTGATGACGGGCCGTTTCCGTCTCGCAGCCGGGTAATGTGTTAACTTTAGTTGCTTTTCACACCAAAATAGGGAAAATGAAATATTTGGAACATTAAGTGGTGTAATACGCCGGTATCCTTCGGCGTACGTTTGTGCTACATACGTGGACATTGGGTTGTCTACATTGAGAACGTGAACAGCTGACGCGAAGCTTTTCGAGCGTGCTCTAAACACGCTTTGCACGAAGTGTGTCCAATTCCCAGTTTGCGTGTAACATTTGCCAGTGTGCACAGTATCTTTGAAATTGGCAATTTTAAGTGAAATAATACGTTGAATAAAGTTTTTATTTTTGCCGCAGAAATATTTTTTGACGAGTAGTCGGTGAATCGGATCAACCTTTTGTAGCCAAGTGTCCTTTGGCGGCATTTACCTTCAGGTTCTTGATCAACATCTGAACTGAACGCAAAATAAAACGAAGAAACTATGCGCGTATCACGCGTGTGTACCTAGTGGAACACCGGCTTTACACCTTGATTTGGCAAACAAGAAACGCGCCAAATAAATCCATCGTGTATTAGACGACTAAAGGAAACCGTGGAATATCAAAGATGAGATGTAGAAATGATCGAATGTGTTCGAAGAATTATCGGTTTGAAGCGGCGTTCAAAGCTCAGCCGTTGTCGTTGTGTGTCATAGACATATAATGGACCGTCTTTTGACGTAAGCCCACGCATATTCCAAATATATTCTAGTTTGAAGGGTTATGAGAAAATAATCCGTCAGCTAGAATTTTTTTTTTATGAAGCAGCTTCTTACAGAAATGACAACTAGTTCATAACTAAGTAATTTTTCCGCGGTTTTCCCTCACGTGACTTGTCCTCCAGAAATAGTGCACATAAAAAATAAAAATTAGTCTGACTCTAGGCGACAGTGTGCAGTGTAGCTTCCATAAGTGAAAGAATTTTTGTAGCAAGATCAGTATTTTACATCAATTATATTTTAAAAACATATAATAAGCAGAGAAACAAGCGATTTCCCTCTTAATTATCTATTTAAGTACAGATTTACTTTTGTCAAAAAGGATTAAATAGCCATATTCTAATCTATACAACGCATGCTTTATCCTGTGTCAAATAAAAAAAAAACTAGTAGTCGAATGTTCCATTCCCAATACAAACAATTTGAATGGCATAGAGTGAAACAAACATTCAAACTCTGTTTGTGATGAAGATTTGATTGTACAACAGTACGGGTTACACAATTGATAAACGTGTACATTTTGTTATCAGTCGTATGTTCGAAACTTTGTAAAAAAATCGGCACCCGCAATGCGTAGGGCAGGGTCGATCAGATTTATACCTACTGGAAGATTTTTGGACAGAAGTCGTAGCTTTAATCACATTTATATTTTATAGATTTGATTTAAATGATTTGATTATTACAAAGAATTGAAGTTAGACATAAAATTCATCTCAAGATTAACGTTGATGAAACAGTTTCATCTTATCTTAATGACTTAGATACCATATTTGATCAAGGTTAGTATTTCACACCCCGTTTTTTCCTCTGCAAGGCGTTCCTTCCATCTGTAGCTGGTACCAGGACCAATAAATATTTAAGGACAGGACCCCTTGTAATCCATGTTCAGGGCCATCTAAATCGGTGGATATTTTTTTTATTCCAGCTGCATTTTTTTTTTTCGAAAGATTCACCGTGGCCTTGGAAGGCAAAGGACATTTGGAGGAACACGGATGGTTTTTATTCAGTAAGAGTCTGACACTCCCTTCCGCTCCACCCAGAGCGGAAGGAGTCATTAGACGATTACCCATCCTTAAAAAAAACAGCCATTTTTTACCTATAATTTAAATTTTTATCTGTAAACAACCAGGAAATTTTGGGATACTGAGTCCAAGTATACTTACAATAAGAAGCGGAATATAACCTTTTTATCAATTTACCTAATAATGACGGTACCTACATTTCTTTCGTAGATATAGGTATGCCTTACCGTAGGTATTATTATACTTACTTTTAGTTATATATTACCTTAGCTGTATTATATACCAGCTATCAAAAAAACTAAAAATAAGGTAAAGCTCTTACAAATAGTTTTACAACAAACTTTAACCAAAAACCAATCGGTGCAACACGAAGAGTCCGTAATGAGTGGTCTAGTAAGAAGAATGTGCTGAAACTGTGGCAAGCACAGGCCACTGTATTAATGAACGTCCGACACGCGATTAATGGCACATAGTCTACAGCATGTGCAGTGTATTGTATTGTACTGTATTTAGGTACAACTAGGGTCGCTGGACCGGAGAACACTGAACATAATTAAATAGGAGACGTTTCCGGTCGAGTTAAACGATTTTATCTTCTTTAAATATAATGCAATTCTCAGTGAAAACCAGAATTAAGTAAATCTTAACCGAAGCTGGACAGGCCGGAGACCGTTCTACTTCTCACAGTGCCGATGACGCACAAACCAGAGTTATCTTTTCACTCCAGTTTAGTTGCTAAACGAGGCTATTATGTATGATATAACGTCATCAGCAACCCTGACCTGGTCATCGGTCCACCTAGTGGGAGGCCTTCCAACGCTGCGTCTTCCGGTGCGCGGTCGCCACTCCAGAACTTTTCGGCCCCATCGACCATCTGTGATTATATAACGTGATTGCTACTAACTTAAAGTTAAACGATTATTTTGGTTCCTGCAAGCGGGCATAAAAAATATATTGTCGTCGATACTGTGACAGGAACGTTTGCCGGCCTGTCTGGTTTCTGTTAAGATTTCATTCTGGTTTTCACTGAGAATTTCATTGTAAATATAAAGAAGATTTATCATTTTTATATCATTCCAAGTACAAACGAATAAGTTTATCAATAATGTTTATCATTTTGAAACTTAGAAGACACAAATTCAAATCGTCCGGCCTTTGTACCCAATCTCAAGTTAGGGTTACCAGCCCGTTTAGGTTGGTCGTTTCGATATTTCGGCATTCGGACTTGGCAGGCAGCCCTAGATTACGACTAGCTTCAATGATATTGTATTCAACTGTTTGTATTCAAGAGTATTAAGATGCAAGGAACCAAGTAGGTACTGTGATTAGAATATTGAGTACCACAGTAGCTCAACTTTGTTACGTACTTTGTTATCTAATGATATCTTTTAGAGATTCGAATGGCCGTGTGGAAAATGAAACCAGGATCACATGTTCGCGCTGGTCTATCTCATACAGTTTGCTCCAAATTTATGGAACCGATCCAGTTGAAAATTGACAGATATGAACTTTTGTGACCTTTGGGCCACAGAAATTCATTTGTTCCACATTAGGAGGCTTTACTTACATAAATAAATTTCGAGTGTGGAGTCACTTTGGGGGAATAAATTAGCTTATTGGCTGATTGGGAGTCTCAGCTGAACTTGTGAACTATTCGCCGAAAATCGCCTGAATCGTTGATCACAATAGTTCAAACTGTAGGTAGTGATAGAGGCTTCCATGACTTTCAACTCTATTTTTTTTATTTTCATTTTGAAACCAGGAACGGTACCTCACGCTTAGGTGACACGAGAGTGCTATTCACACATACTCGAACAAACAATTTGTAGTGTGCAATATACACTGAATATTTTGTTGCTAGCACCACCTACCTACTGCATCGGGATATAAAATTGTGGTAGAGGTATACGATAATCTTTTTTTTTTTTTTTTTTTTTTTTATTATTGATAGGCACGCGCTTGACCACTATCTCACCTGATGGTAAGCGACGATGTGGTCGAAGATGGAGCACGCTTGCCTAGAAGTAACCTATTCACTCTTGACTTAAAGACTCCCAGGTTGTAGCTATCAGGAAACACAGATTCCGGCAGGGAATTCCACTCCTTAGCGGTACGCACAATGAATGTAGTCCCAAAACGCTTTGTGCGTGTGGGTGGGATGTCCACCATGTACCGGTGGCGCATCGCCGTACGTCTTGTGGTCCGATGATGGAACGGGCTAGGCGGAATCAAACTATGCAATTCCGTTGCACACTCTCCAAAATGCAACCGATAGAAAACCGACAGGCTAGCAACTCGGCGTCGATGCTCGAGACTTTGGAGCTTCGACTCGACGAGCCTATCATTGCCGACGATCCTCTTGGCTCGTTTCTCTATTGACTCAAGGGCATCAAGCTGGTATTTGGCAGATCCGTCCCAAAGATGCGAGCAGTACTCCATACACGATCGAACTTGCGCTTGATAAAGCTTGAGCAGCTGTTCCGGCGTGAAGTACCGTCGCACCTTTGCCAGAATTCCCAACTTTTTGGCAGCCACTTGAGCCTTTGCCTCTATAAATGTGCCAAAATTGAGGGTAGATGTCAACGTGACACCAAGAAGGTCAAGTTGGTCGGTTATCGGCACGGTTACACCTCGGAAAGATGGAGCTGGGTGGAATTGGCTCCTTTTAGCGGAAAAAAGACACGCCTGGGTCTTAGCAGCATTGAACTTGACCAGATTGGCATCGCCCCACTCTGAGACAGCCTGTAAGGACAAGTTCAGGCGCTCAACCATAGCCTCCCGGAGAGACCGGATCTGCGACCCACCAGCTCGTGCGTTAGACACGTATCTCTCAGCAACAGTACTGTCGTCTGCATACCCAAAGGTACCGGGTTTTAGCAGATCATTAATATGCAGCAAAAACAATGTTGCCGAGAGCACCGACCCCTGAGGAACCCCGGCATTAATATTCAGCAGTCCAGACGAGCAGCCATCTATGACCACTCGAATAGACCGATCCCTCAGGAAGTCTGCAATCCAATCACACAATCCGGCGGGTAGACCGAAGGAAGGAAGCTTACCAATAAGGCTTTCGTGCCAGACCCTATCGAAGGCTTTCGAGATGTCAAGAGAGACCGCAAGTGCTTCCCCGTGTTTCTCGATGGCCTCACTCCAGATGTGAATGGCATACGCTAGAAGGTCCCCAGTGGACCGATTTCGGCGGAAGCCGTATTGTCGGTCACTAAGGATATCGTTAGCTTCTAGGTATGCCAGGAGTTTACCATTCAGCACGCGTTCCATACTCTTACAGAGTATAGAAGTTACTGAGATGGGTCTATAATTAGCTGGGTCAGCTCGACTACCCTTCTTGGGCACAGGCTGCACGTTAGCTTGCTTCCAAGCCATCGGCACCTTACCAGTCTCAAACGAAAGGCGATATAGGCGTGTCAAGATCGGAGACAACTCAGGCGCGCAGGTCCTCAGTACATTTGCCGGTATCCCGTCGGGGCCACTGGCCTTATTCACGTCTAGGTTACGCAATACCCTACGAACGTCCTTCTGATGAATGCGAATGTTCGACATACTCGACTCGCATCCAACAGGAGAAGCAGGGGGCCTAGCGCCACCAGGATCGAGACGCGAATTTTCCGCAAACAGAGATGCAAACAGGTTCGCTTTTTCCTCAGCGGAATGGGCCAGCGACCCATCAGGTCTCAGCAGTGGTGGTAGTGAGGGGCGGCAGAAGTTCGATTCAACCGACTTAGCCAGGGACCAAAACGCCTTACTGCCTGCTGGGTATGAAGCAAGTTTGTTCCCAATTCGGCTAATGTGGTCAAAACGAGCCCTCCGCAACACCTTCTTGCAGGACTTGGCAGCTCTGTTGAAGGCCCTCTTCTTCTGACTCACGTCACCCGCTTTGCGTGTACGAGCGTCGACCCATGCTAGGTACGCCGTATGTTTGAGCGCATCAGCGCGATTGCACTCGGCACCAAACCATGGACGAGCCACGCCAGATATTGTTACGTCAGAGAACGGAATGAAATACTCCATTCCCTGCCGCAACACATCCGTCACGGCGTTTGCGCACGTCGAAGCGTCAGTCGAAGAAAAGCAAGTAGGCTGCCAAGGATAACATGCGAAGAAAGATCGCATGCCATCCCAATCTGCTGACCTGTATCGCCATACCCGCCGGGTGCCTCTAAGGCTAGGATCGGGCGGGGAGTAGACGGACACAGATTTCACCAGACAGTGGTCGGAACTTCCTAGTGGTGAAGAAATCGACACCGAGTAGCGGTCTGGATCTGTTGTCAGCAGAAGGTCCAAGCAATTGGCTGTGTGCGAATCAACATCGGGCACCCTCGTTGCCCCCTGGACCAGCTGGGTGAGATTTAACGCTAGCGCTAGCTTTCGCGTCTCTCGTCCAGCATGGTCTGTGCACTGGTATGGGAAGAGCCACTCCTGATGGTGGGCGTTGAAGTCCCCCAGTAACACCAATTGGGCAGAAGGGTATCGCTGCTGAGCCGCATCCGCCGCCTCACTGAGGTGTTGTGTGAGCCCAGTTGTCTCCAGATCTCCGCTGTGCGACCGATAGACACAGGCATAGATTATTTTATCTAGGCCAGTGTCCACCAGAACCCAAAGTGTTGAGAACCTGGAGTCCTCAAGGTTGCGGAGACGCCGATAGCAGATGTCGTCCCGGGCGTACATACATACACCCGCGCGTGGTTTAAAATAGTGCTCCAGGGTAAACCCTGGGTAAGTGAGGTACGACACGTCTGACGGACATCCGATCTGCGTCTCCGAAAGGAACAGGAGCGCTGGTTTCTCAGTCTCCAGGTGGTGATGGACTGCGGCGAGATTAGAGTGCAGACCTCGTATATTACACAGGTGCACTTTGTGGGAGAGGGAGTGCTGCCGCTGTACAGCCTTTTTAATTTTGTTCCTTTGATTCATTGAGTTTGAGAGTGAAGGAGGCAGAGGAGAAGGAAGTGAAATGAGGTTCCATGCTGCTAACCTTCAGGCACGCTCTGACAGGACGGCATCATTGGGGGACTAGTCTGGAGACTGCGGGGACGCCCGAGCCCCCCCGGGAATGTCCATCGGGCCCTCTCGTCTGGTCGCCAACCAGCACGATGGTGCATTCCGGGATTTTTCGACAGTTGGCGGGGCAGCCTTTCGTGTGTGGCTAGCACACTACTTGGGCCCCCAACTACCTGCGGTCGGCCAGCGGCGCACCGTGCCTCGGATCCCGCTACCCTCCGCGACTAGTCTCCCGATACGCCCAAATCAGAGCGAGCCTGGTTGGTCTGCCTGCATAGGAACTACTATTTCGACCCTGCTCCTCTGGATTGGCTACACTGAGCATCCTACCGGAACACGGCTAGGCCGCTTGGCGGTATGCCTTTGCCCAGTGGGTGGTCACAAGCCATCGGCCGAAACCTACCACCAGTTAGTGTCACCTGATTAGCACCACCCGGGGACCACGTGTAGGGCAACTGTGGGTATTCTCCTACGGACGCGGGTGACTCGGCCCCCAAAAAAATCTTTCCCTTGCCTTTCTAAACTGCTTTTTTGAACTCAAATATTCGAATAGGTACAGTTCTTCACTTATAGACGAACTTACGGGCAAACCTTTATGGAGTCTACTGCTTCAAAACATTAAAAGTTATGTTTCGTACAAAACCATTTTCGCGCGAGTCCGACTCGCACTTGGTCGGTTTTTAATTGAGGGAAATTATTTCTGTGCAGTGGTTGGGTTTAACTATCAACATGCCGTAGTACGTGTTTAATCCTACTTATATTATAAATATGAATGTTTGTATGTTTGTATGTTTGTGTGTGTGTACCTATGTTTGTATGTTTGTATGTTTGTATGTTTGTATGTTTGTATGTTTGTATGTTTGTATGTTTGTATGTTTGTGTAACAATCAGGCAAAAACGGCTGAAGGGATTTGGATGAAATTTGGCACACATGTAGTTCAAATCCTGGAATGAGACATATGCTACTTTTTATCCCGGTAAGTGCCATGGATCAATGAAGACTGAGGAGGAAGTGGAAATTCAGAGCAGCTGCTGCCTTAGTACTACAGATTCACAAGTACCAGGAGACCAGAAACATGTCATAGTATTTTTTGGGCTGGTATAAATTATGTAGGTAAGGTAGGTGTAGGGTAGGTGTAGGGTAGGTGTAGGGTAGGTGTAGGGTAGGTGTCGGGTAGGTGTAGGGTAGGGTAGGGTAGTGTAGGGTAGGGTAGGGTAAGGTAGGGTAGGGTAGGGTAGGGTAGTGTAGGTTAGGGTAGGGTAGGGTAGTGTAGAGTAGGTGTTTCCTGAGTAAAAAATGTACGATACAAATCAGGAAACCTTCCTATTTACGACATTCACGAGGGCGAAGCCGCTGGTAGAAGCTAGTTGTTTATAATACTGCAATCAGTAATCCGCTTAATTGAATATGCGTGGCTAGTCGGATGGTCAAATTCAGTAGGTAGAGGTAAACGTATTATGGAACGATTATACCTATATAGATACTTACATGTACTTACTGTAGATAGATACCTACTTGTGTTTAATAAGTTTTGAATTTATTGAGTAGGTTATATTTAACTAACTTAACTATTTATATCTACTAAACCTAACTATATAGGTACAAACTAGACTAAACATTTTCCAAATAATGTACTAACGTGTATAAAAACAAAATAAATCATTGAGTAGGTACCAATATAATCGAATAAAATAAACCTTATCCTTTAAAACTCAGCTAAAGTAGCTTTTTTATAATCGGATCAGTACTTCCACAGATAAGATATGTTTTATAAACCAACTATTTTTCTTTTTTATAATATTAGATATTATAGGTGAAAATATGAAGTCTAAAAATTATAAAGGCTAAAAAAAGGCTTCAATGTTCCGTGAAAAAAAAACAAAAATATTTTTCAGGAGAAAACTTTACGCTTCTTAATCGAGTATGCAAGTGCAACCTAACGCCAATATACATTTTATGAATAATGTATCTAAAATAGTCTGAAAACAAAGTTGGAAGCCAGTCTCATACGCCAACTTTTCACTAACGAAATACAAGTTTAAGCGTGTGTGCCTAAGCCGAAGGAAATTCCGCCTTCGGTAACATCATAAACAAACAAAAAACTTGAATACTTCGGTCCTAAAAACAACATGAAATTTTGCGCATCCATATAAAACTTTGGCGACATTTTATTTGTGTTGCCAGTTGACGTTACAAGATGTAGTAGTTATTGTAAGATATTATTGTGTTTGTTTTTTTTATTGTCTTACAGTTTTTGTGGAGTTTTCTTAGTACTCCTTGGAAAATTCCACTCCATTTTCTGCTCAAAATACAACTTCTGATCTTCTTTTTGCTAAATCAAGACTCTGTGTGAGTCAGTCATATTTGTTTTAATCATATTCTTAGTTTATTGTCAGAAAGAAGCGATACTCATCATTAATTTAACCCTGTTTCCCGAGGTTTGAATCCAGAAATTAAAAACAGCCTATTACTCTTTGCACCGACAGGACAGCGTCATCAATTGAGTATTAAATACTTTATAAAAGGCGATAACTAGTTAATGACACTGACCTTACATAATAAGCAATAAGCAGTACATTCGTAAGTCATTTTTATTCTTTATTGCACGCAAAACTTGCAGACACACGTATCATAGGTCTTTTATTATTGTTTTTCCTTTGTACACATAATTACTTAAGTAATACCTAAATAGCTAATTTACTACTGTTTTTATACCAACGCTTCATCGAGGCCTTTCCTGCTTGTTAGAACCTTAGTAACTATTCTCCTGCTGCCCATTGACCTGAGATAATCACTTAGCACTAGCAGCCATTTACGGCACCCACGAGACAGTAGGGAAGAGCGGTCCAATGTAGAAAAATCTCTAAGAATATGTAAAAAAAAATTGCATATTTCGATGCCTACTTCCTTCTATATTCTTAAAAATCGTATAAGCTATTTGATTTGCCTATAAAAGGATTACCCTATTTCTTGTGCGTTATTTATAAATATTATTATATACTAGGAAATCATGTCGGTGCGTAGGCGGCCACCAAGTCGGCAGTTCAGTTGATACTTTGATTGGAATCTAAACCATACTACCTACATGTTTCAGGGAACTGAATCCCGAGCATTCGAGAAAATTAAGCCATATTATGTGGAAACCGTATACAGTTGTGTACAGAGGCTATCCTAGTTTCTATTTATATCTTTTTTAATTCTGGGTCCCTACATGATTAGCTCTTCCACTAATTTCGTGTTGGAACTATTTTCAACTCGGACTTTTCACTGTGAATTTTAATTAAAATGTTGCTTTTTGTGTTACTTTAGTAATTACTAAGTTTTAAAGCAAATATATATTTAAGCTAAGTACCAGTATTTTAGATCGAATGACTGCCTATCTGACCTCCACAACCCAGTAACTGGGTAACACCTTGGTAAGACTACTGGTGTCAGGGAGTCTACTCTCTAAGCCCGAAGTCCGCAGTTTCAGCCTTAGTGTCGGGCGTAACCCGAACTAAGATTGAATGACAATGACAACACGATTTGACAGTTGTTCTTAGTTCGAGCACATGAGTAAATTAAGTTCGGGTTCGGGACTAATCGTAAGTCCGTAGGTGATACGGAGTAGAAAACACCCGACACTAAGGCCGTAACTACGGACTTCGGGCTTAAAGATTAGACCCCCAGAGTCGGAAAACTACCCGTTACAACTGTCAAAGGTTTACAAATAAATATGAAAGATCTACAATGAGCCGTGACCACCAGCTTAACCAAGGCAAGAAGGAATCTACAAACAAAAATGTTAAAAATACACATAATTTCCCAAGATTGAGCGACGGCTCTCTTCCGGGATCGTAAGCTTTTGTCAACCCCATGTCCCAGAGTGGCTTGTTTCCTGTAGTATGAAAATTCACTTTCTACCCTTCGCGCAATCACCCCAAAGTTGCGGAAAGTTTTTAAGAGCGAACCTTTGCGTCACTTTTAGTCCTTTTACAAAACACGTGACAATGGCTCCAAATTTAACCCTTGGAGAATTCAGTCACCGAAATTAAGTAAAATATAGTACATAGACGACTCGTAAAATACCCACAAATGGCTGTATTCATTCAACCAGGCGTACGATTAGCCATTAAACTTCTACATCAAAGAATATTAAAGCCTCGAGATTGAAATTACTACTTAGTTCGGCACTATTTAGTTGTCAAATTAATATGCTGATAAACCCAGCCTTGAATTTAATCTCAGAGGAATATCCAGAATATGTTATCCATCTTTGTACCTATAGCATCAACCCTTTTTAGGTTTTTCCAAACAAACATGGCTTTTGCTATGAAGCTATGAACTCACTCAAAATTATGCCTCATTCGTAGGTAAATGGTGGAAGTTTCTCGCAATGCTACTATCGAGGGCTCAAGAACTTAGGCTGCGTAATAATGCCTTTGGGCCTCCTTAGAGATTATGACCGTTAGTAGTTCCAGGGATGTACGTACAACTAACATTACAACAAAGGGTAACTAAGCCACTATACGCAGAAAGCTGCCAGACTAAACCATTAGGCGACTTATTTATAACACTACGACGAATAAAAGAAAGTGTGTCTCTCTGTACATGTATGTATGTTTTCTTAACCTCCACGAACTTTTGATTCAATTTTCATCCCGTCTTTGAAAATTGCGTTTGCAATTTAGACGTATTTTTTACTTACTTTATTGTACCAAATTTAAAGATACCTACATACAAAAAATCTTAAACTAAAATACATACAATTGGCGGCTCTTCCAGGCAACCTGGAATGGATAGAGATAGCCTGGACACGAAACGGGGTGGCACTAGGTGCAAATATAAAAATAACATAGAAAAAAACCAACACAATATACTAAAATACATACGTAGTTAATATATAAATAAGAAAATATAAAACATCAACGAGAAAAGAATCACAGTGACAAATAGAGTTCCTTCACAAGTATTTTAAAAAAAGGGAACGATTGTGCGCCTTTAATACTACTGATCGTACTTATATTCAAGCTAAAAACCTGTCGTTGTTTCTTCTATCTTATCTTTTAAAGCAAAGTTCAACTGGTAGATAAGGCCTTATTGCATTAAGTTAACCTATGTACCACTACTTTAGATTAAGTTTCAATAAATAATTAAAACACAAAGTGCTTTCCTCATATCAAAATGCTTTTAGGTTCACCTCTTAATTTTCTGTACTTGCTGGCCAAGGGAAGGATTTATAAGTCCGCAAGGCCCCGTAAACCAAGAAGGGTATATAACTGAAACCATGACTGTTTAAAGGGGACCCTGTAATAAATACATCGCTTAATCCCGATGGATGTTCGAAGCCGCAAGGCAGCGCTAATTTGCTATATCAACATTCCCTGTTACTTTAGAAGCTACGCAAATAATCCTATTAGCCTTGTAAAGTGCTAAAGCAAATTTTTTATCAAATCATTGTGCCTCGTTAGACACTGTAAACATCGGGGTTTTTAGCTACGTCGCTACTTCAAAGAATATTGTAAATGATCTTGGACTGGAGATCCCTTAAAACGCCCTAAAGCCTGTTAAGTGTTTACTCTTTGAGAAATCCTAGTAGAGCTTTTGAGTACCGTTTTAAAATATTATTAATTATTCGGTAAATTGTTGAGAATTTTCGCTTAGGAGTGATTTTGATAGATTATGTACTTACTAGCGTTCTTTTGTTTTAATTGGGGCTGATTTTTCAATAGACCGTTACTTTTTTACCCGACTACGGCAAAGCCAAAAGGAAGGGTTATGATTTTTTACTAAAATAAATTATGGCTCTTTGTCATAAACACAAAATCTCTTAAACCATAATTTTAAGAGATTTATCACTATTGAAAAATCGACCCTTACCTAAGTATATTAGATTTTTCAGTCAGTGAACTGCTGATTTACCCATAACAAGGTTGCCTACTCAAGCGCACTCAATTTTAAAGTCTATACATGCTGATGCATAGACAGAGCCACTCGGACGGGATCAACACGAGAAATTTTACTACAATTTACCAGAATGTTACTCCGAAACGGAATGCACGTCATAGAATATGTCGGGGTGTAGGTACTCTTCTTTTTCAGGTAGATACTTAGGATATTTATTTATTTATATATATACCTATACCTAATTTATTGTAAACCAAATTATAGAATACATATAGAAAACATTAAACTAAAATATGAAACCTATACTACTACTATAGCTATTGCATTTAAGCGTGGTAATGCGTTCATTGACCATTGAATGCTGAACAATGTAGGTGCATTTTTAATCGGAATTTTTAAATGATTAATGCCGTCTTGAATCGACATTAATCGCTATATTTTAGGGTTCCGTACCAAAATGGTAAAAAAGAACCCTTATGGGTGCGACTCGGTCTGTCTGTCCGTCTGTCACTGCTGGATATCTCAAGAACTACTAATGCTATCAACTTGAAATTTGGAATAGTTTTAGATGACGTTTGCTCATCTATTTTGCAAAAAAGACAGATTTTTTTTTGCAACAGGGACTGAAAAAAGGTCTTAAAAATTCGAAGTCGACCTTTTTTTTTTTTTTAGGCCGCATAGTTATCGAGTTTGACGAAAAATTTAAAAAAATACCGTTCCCTTTATTTTCGAAGTTTGCATAGATAATAATCTGAAATAATTCTGTAGGATAAAAGTTTCTGTAAAGATTACAGGAATAATAAAACGACGTCTCTAAATAGCACACTTTTTCAAAAATCATCATGATTGTACGGAACCCTCGGTGTCGTACTAGCTCTTAATTCGTTTTTTTTACTAATGAAATAATATGATACTTATTATATGTTTGGGTTGCAATCAACTGATACTACGTAAAGGGTTTAGACCACTATAATTATATTGTCATGCTAAAACGTAACAACTATATTAGGTTCAGTAAATGAAACAGCACAACAGGAAAAGTTTTTGCAGCTTAGTACCGATAAGCTTATCTACTATTTTTTTGCCCAATGTCTCAAGAATATTAGGAGCGCTGAATAATTTCATGAAGTGTACCTACTTTGTCTCACACATTTTTCCAGTCTTTAGGTTTCATTATTAAGTACATACCTACTCGTGCTAGAATTTATAAGTATTTTACTCTTGCTATTCAAAAAAAATCTATCTATGAAACTAAAGGCGTACTTCGCTGAAGAAACAGGCACTTAAACTTAATGGCGTCGTATACCGACCTATCTGCAATAACGTTAATCTGTGCAGTCTTTACTTCGCGCTAACGTGATTAGGCGCCTAATTTACAAGAGGTTAATTACAGGACGCTATGCTACCGGCTTTTAGCATCTTGGATTGTAAGGGTGCTTTTCCACAAGAGCGAGCGAGGTAGCTAGTAGTATGAAAATGTGTGGCGGACTAGCGGTGCTGTTAAAATGTTTGGATGTTTCCATTGTCGCTGGGCGAGGCTTTGAAACAGGGTGTAGGGAACTCTTTTTAGATGTGCGCGCTGACTCGTAGTCCAGCCGGTCGTTTCCAGAAAAAAAACTTCACCCCACCAATTATTAGCATCAATTATTATATTATTATTGATGCTAATAATTATTCACCAAAGTTATCACGGTGAAATTGTTATAGAATAACACTACCTTTGCTCTAGTTCTCCACACTGTTTTGTTTGTACACAGCACTTCCAGACGTTCCTAGCTATCATCGCTCGCACACATCTCTTGCTAATTTGATAATATTAGGTATGTACAAATACCTAGCACAGCTAGCCGTTTTTCGCCAGAGCTGCGCTAAGCTAGGCTAGGTAAATATAATCCCCTTGGACGATAATCCTCGCTCATCGCCTAGCTAACCAACACATCTCTGGTGGAAAAGTACCCTTAAGCTTTGAGTCTTTGACTGTTTAATGAGCACATGTTATCGCTACACAACTACACTGTTAATTGAACTGGATTTGGATTATTTATGGAGTTATATAATGTCGTAAGTACATAGTTATTGCTATTAAGTAGGGCTGGTTTGGTGTAGCAAGTTGAGTTGAAGTTTTGCTTTTAAGACGAACTTGAACAATAGGTAAGTCCGCAGTTTCGGAAGTAGACTAAACATAGGCATTTAAATTGGTTGGTTTGACTGAATAAACATCTTTCGCACGGTAAGGGCACATTGCTAGTACAACGGATGGTCGTATGACGTGTTCAGGAAGACGCAGCATTGGAAGGCCTCCCAAAAGGTAGATCGAATACATTTATTTTTGCACAAGCTGTTGCCCGCGACTTCGTTCGCGTGTTTGTATTGTAAAATGATGTGGCTAGGTAAGATCAATGTGTTCGTATATCTAATACGAACAGTCAATATCTATCGTTGCTTGCCTCCTATTTTATGTATGGGAAAACATCAAATGACTCCTTTCGCTCTGGGCGGAATGGAAGGGAGTGTCAGACTCTTACTGACTAAAACTCATCTGTGTTCCTCCTAATGCCCTTTGCGTTCCAGGGCTGCGGTGATTCTTTCGAACAAATTCCGCAACCCTGGCAGGCACTGGCCCTAGCGGGCCTCGTCTTTATGCTGACATCTTTTTGTGACGCGCGTGGAACACAACGCGCCGTCGACTATCACCTCTTCTGTTCAAATAATTTTTCGTGAGAAACGTTGTAATGATAATGCTTCTTTCATTTCATCGAAACTATTCACAGCAGTCCTAGAAGATGTCGTTAAAAATGTGGGTATAGATTGGGACTATAGCGGTATTAACGTCAATTTTCTGCGCAGCTGTCTCACTTAAGATTCGCAGATGACTACAAAGTCATCTGCAAATCTTAAGTGAGGGTCATCGAAGTTCTCAGTGAAAACCTTGTGGTTTTCACTTCGATGACCCCCAGAAAATGCTTCAAAATCTTTAAGATACTTCTTTTAAGTTGGATCTTAGGTTGAATTTGACCAAGACGAAGGTTATGGCAAACACCTTCAGCGATTCAAATCTGGAAATGAATTGTTGGAGATGATTAACCGATATGTTTATCTTGCCCAAGAAAATCAACAAACGGAGGTATCGAGAGGAACACACCTTGGATGGGCCGCTTTTATCAAAATGGACGACATTCTGAAGCCTGCCAAAATTCCGCAATGTCTGAATTTCCGCCTTTATAACCACTGTGCTTTTCCTACCATGACTTACTTACATGGACGCTCACGCAGGAGGCTGTGTACAGACCGATAGTTGCACAGAGAGCCATGGAGCGTTCCATGCTTGGTAGAGGTACGTCATCGAGATCCGAAGACGTACGAAGGTTTCAACATCGGAAAACGAATTGTAGAACTAAAGTGGAGCTGGGCAGGACACTTGGCAAGGCGCCGGTGATGATAGGTGGAGTAAGGCAGTGACTGAGTGGCGTCCGAGGACTGGAAGAAAAAGTATTGGTCGACCGGCGGCGAGATGGGCGGACGATATTGTTGCCATCGTGGGTAGGACCTGGATGAGGCTGGCACAGGAACGTGGGGATTGGCACACGAAAAGAGAGGCCTACGCTCAGCAATGAGCGAAGTTGGACTGTGGATAATGATGATGATACACGATGTTGATGAAACTTGCTAAGTTTGTTAACACGCGATAGAGCTACATAAAGTTAATAATAATAATAATAATAATAAATGTTTATTTAAGGAAAAACCAACCGGAAGTTGTCCATGGGAAAACCAACCGGAAGAGAAGTCAACCCCTGCAGAGGACACGGCGGAACATACGGTGAAGGTCTGCCCTGCTTGGGCGGAGCACCGCCATGTCCTCGTCGTGGCGATTAGCGACGGCGACCTCTTGCTACCGGCTCTGGTTTATTCCATGGTCCAGAGCGCGGAGGCGTGGGAAGCCGTCACCTCCTTTTGCGAAACAGTAAAGGAAGGGGCGGGCCGCGTGAAGGAGAGACAAACGTCACGCCTTAGCCGCCAAAACAGGAGTCCCAGGGTGATTCTCGGCCACCGTAGGCACGAGCCTGCAGACGGCGAGCGTTGGGTGGCTCGCCCGATAACAACCAGCGGCCCTACCATGACGTGTTAAAGCGTGAGTCGTTCGAGCGAGAAGGAGGGATGGAGCTATACACCCTATATAGCGCCACTGGTCCGGGTCGACGAAGCGTTGTGTTCCATGCGCGCCTCCAAGAGATGTCAGCTAAGTAGACGGGGTCCGTTAGGGTTAGAATTTGTTCGAAAGAGTCACCGTGACCCTGGAACGCAAAGATCCTAAGTCGAAACACAGATGGGTTTTAGTCAGTAAGAGTCTGATACTCCCTTCCAGTCTACCCAGAGCGGAAGAAGTCATTTTGATGATTTCCCATCCATAAAAAAAAACCGCAACGGATAGAGTAGAGTAGGGACTCCGTTGTACGTAGGTGTCTTGGCTAAATTTGCCGGCCTAGCTCCATCCAAGTGTACAGAAGAAACCAGGGTGCTTTACAGGTTGAGTGGAGAGAATTAACCGTTCAAAAAAAAAAATAACGTCAGTGGAGCAATCAGACCAAATCTTTCTTTTATGTTATGCATTAAATGCATAACGGTAAGTTTTGTATCAAAAGAATCACTGTTTATGACGTTTTAAAAGTACCATTAGTAACTTAAAAATATATTTTGGTGTAATTCTCATGCTTTTGATAGTTAGTACTTTTTTCGGTCAACAGATGGCATTACGGGTATCTGAATTATGTAGATAATAAGTTGATTTCTTCTAGATTGCTACAATTCCTATCAGGTTTATGTGTAAAAATTATCTAAATCGTTTTGTAACTAACTAACATGTAATTTTGTGCATTCAATTATTTTGTGCATTCAATTACGAACAAAAACTTTTTAAAATCAATATTGCTTACCTCCCATAACATACGGCGTGATAATATGTAGCCTAAAGTATTCCTTGGTTTACAAAGAACATTTTTGCTGAATTTCAATTCAATCTATCCAGTAGTTCTGGCGTGAAGCCGTACCATACACACATACAAACAGACAAACAGACAAACAGACAAAAATTCTAAAAAGTCACTTTTTGTCATCAGTTACGTTTTTCTAACAAAAGCCACTTATTTTTTCTCGAAAATTCTCAATGTACAGTTTTTCTTTCGTTACTGTTTTATTATATGTATAGATTACAAAGATATAATACAAAATATTACCTATGTATTCGGCCGGATTCATTATGCTTTCATTTTTTGACTTTGACTTTAACAATGCTACCGTATTCATTGGGTGAGTTACGTTATCGAGCAATATCGAGCATTTTTTTAGACATGTAGCAATGCATCTGGAATTACATTTCATTGTGAATTTCATTGCGATTTTATTAGTTACCTACACAATTAGGATGCTGGTGTGGGCCGCGGGAGTCTACTGGATGCGAGAACCACAGGACTGAAAACCTTGTCTAATAGTGAACATCTTTTGGTTGAAATGGTGATGCTGACGATGACGCGTAACTCGCGTAAGTAGTAGGTATACCCAATGTATAAACAGGACAAGCAAGGATAAAATAACAGTGGCAAAATTGGCAAGTACCTACTGTTTGAACTCAAATCCACTCACATTTATTATAAGTATCTATGGTCACATTTATACTGTGCACTTGTATAATAACACAGAAATAAAACACGCTTGCTGTTAAACCTTCTACTAACCTGAATCCGAGCATAAAATCATACGTACACAACCCAAAGTACACGAGAACGTAATGGAAAAGTACCATTAAAGTTACAAACTTATATAAAATTGTAGGTATTTGCATTGTCGCATTAGGTGTTATCAAAGCTGTTCTAAACTGCTCACTTACAATTGTCGTGACAACGATCCCATTCTATATTAAGGCTTATACAAAATTTTCATCTGGTTTTCTTTACAATTCATACAATGGAGGATTCATAAAGATAATGCGAACGCTACTGATCCTTTTTCTGTATGGTAATAAGGAGTCTGATCTAGGTATGAATTACATTAATATTTTGGGGATTTAGATACAACGCTACAAACGTTAGGCATTTCATACAAACTCTTCGTCATCTTTATTGGAAATACTGAGTAGTAATCGTATTCTATGTTTTGTATTAAGAATGTGAAAAATCACACATACCTACTTTCTGTCAGAACGTTTTTTTCGAAAAAAATCACAACAATATTTTTAGACCTACAGATTTGTATGAAATACCGCAAGCTTTTATGTTTTACAAATATGGACTCAACTTTGGATCATGACATAGTTAACGAAGCCGCCCGTACACTGTCAATTTTGAACGCTATCCATAGATCAGATCTTTGAATTTCATCGTGGATCGCGTTCAAGTCAAGTTTGTATATGGGTATTTACACCCCACTCACTCACTTTAACTCACAATGCATTCCACAATAACACTTCTTCCCACTACTGCTTCATCCAGCAACACATAATATATAAACAAACTACGTGAATTGCGCAGGTCAAGAACTTTCTACATTCCATGAATTCCATGGATGGACATAGACTATGTAAACCAAAGAACACCTATACTAGGGCTGGGGAGATGTAAACTCGGAATTGGTTAGTATCGTTTTTGCGTGCGCATAGATAAAATAAAAATTTTTAGTCGTGTGCGTCACTATTTGTCCTGCGATTGTCTGCGCAACAGTTTATTATTTGTCCATATCTATATATATATATATATTATTTTTTCTTATTTATTTTTTTTATTCAACTACCTTTAGGCTGCTCCGGCCGAACTCTCAGTGGTTACCTCCTACAAACAAGCAAACAATTTCAACTCTTTATAATATTATCAAAAGTTAGATCTACTAGTATCTATAGTACGGTAATATTCGAACTCCTTATTAGTCGATAGGTACCTATGTAATTGATCTTGACATGCTCAACTCAGGTTAACAAACCTCATGTGTTTCCTTCAAACTACAGCGTATGCAAATTCCAAGCAAGTTGCTGGAACAACGTACATAATTGTCAGGATTCCAGAACTCGGAGGACTTGGAGTATCGCAAGCTTGCCTTACATCAATTAAACGAATCATCCGTGCGAGACCGAAACAATTTCGCGGATATATCCACTACTATAGTTGTAAGCCGATTAGTGAAATTAGTTCGTCCGGCTTACGAGCTGACCCTTACAACTTAATATCGATGTATATGTTTATATAGTACGTGTATGTGTGTAGGCAGGCAGAAGAAACGCGTAATCAATTTATAGTGTTAATTGTCTAGATTAAGGTAGTAGGTTCGGAATCAGAATAGAGAAATATTTTAAGGACTTTCTCTCTCTGGACTTCGATATCTCACAAGAAGTATAAAGGTTAAGTATACCTAACTACGTAAAACTCATACAAACAAGGTTTAGGTACCTACCTCCCGGCATCATAATAAGACAACCAAGAACATGATTTTTTGAGAGAAGAAACAACAGTTTCTTGGAAATTTCTGCTAAGAAATCTTCACATAAAAATGGTTAAATGATTTGTAAATTAACCATGCCAAGACAGTCCACTAGGCAGGATAAGAAACGATAGCAAAACAGTTTTGCAATAAACAAATTAATGGTAAAATCACTACTAAATAGGTACGCTATTCGCCCGCAAGGTTGTATATTTAAATACAACCTTAGGCCTAACCTTAACCTTAACCTCAAATCATTAGGAATCTAGGAATTATTCTTTTAAAGAGAGAACATCCAAGCTTAATGATGAGCTCTCAATGAGTTTAAATACTTAGTCTCAATTTAGATCTGAAAGCCGATAAAGACAATTTGTAAATGCCATCGCCATACAATTTATTTTGCTATTCTTACAAAATGCTAGCGATACATTTGTCTAAGTTATTGCTTTAATAAAGCAAGATATTGCACAAAATTGCTGTCATTTCACTGTTTATCGCATAAATGGCGACTTTCGTGACACAGTTGGTAGTTTAAAGTGAATAATAGTGTAGGATATCAAAGAATATTTGGTGAATATGTGTTTGAGTTTGAATAGTTTCAGGGCTACGAGTGTTGCATTTTCAGTAGTTTTCCTTCAGTAGTGTTCCTTCAATATAAGGGTACCTACTCAAAACATGATTTATATTAGCCTGCCAGCCTTTTTTAAATTATTTTTTAATGAGGAATTGTATAGCTCTTGACCTCGATCACGCCTGATGAAAGCGATGGGTGAGGTCTATGATGAAGCGAGCGTGCCCAGAAGATGCCTTGAGGCACTGGTTCTACCACGCATCGATGAAACACAGCAGGCTGCTTGACGCCGGACTCCGGTGGGAGGGTGGTCGTGAAACAGGCAGGCGTTAGCCCTACCACCGCAAGGGAAGCATTGGCCAGTCTTATATAGCATGGCGAGACTGTCCAGGATGCGCAGAGCGCTTGGTTCAGTTGAGTGCCTGATCGAACAAATTGTGCTACACGAGAAGGCTCCTTCATGTATCACAGGACCCGGCCTTTGTGGAACCACACCATATTTTAGCATAACACTAACACACCTATTCTTTTGATGAGAAAGTTTGTATGTTTGTTATCACGCGGCGCCTCCGCGGCTAAAAGGATCCGGGACACCGGTTGACCATGACCGGGATTATATCTAGGATCGTTTTTATCCTGTTGATATGTTTCCGCGGGATAATATATTAAATAGCAAGCGAAATTTCATGAAACTGACGCGTTCTAACAAAATCGCCTCGAGAGAAGCCAGTACTCACCAAGCCGGTCAAATTGGTGATCATTTAGATGTACCCAACCCGTATGGGAGGTAAATTGATATTGATCATGATGAAATGATGAGTTCAAACAGCCTTCTAGAAAAAGCTTGTAAGAATTTGATAATAACCAACTTCAATAACCAAGGAAAAACAGAGGCAAAAAAAACAGAAAAAATATATTACTCAACTATCCATGCCAGAACGTTTAGATAAAGTATGAGGTTGTAAACGAGACCTTACGAGTCGCATTGGGTACATAAAAATCCGATCAAGTGCGAGCCGTTTGATAAGTGTTTTACTCTATACGTACAAGGTTATTTGTAGAACACTATGGGTGAAAATACTCATGATTATAAACAACTTTTACTTTCAATATTCACCCGATGAAAATGTATGAAACAGTAGATTTTTCCCATGGAAAGCGATGTTGGCGATTTTTTTTATGCGCCATGAGCACTATTTGCCTTTTTATCCTTTTCTACTTTTTCTTCAAAATATATTTTGTGATTAGACAGCTCGTACAGCCGCACGGACCGATCTTCAATGTTAAGCAAGTCTTACCGAGGTTGGTGTGTGCATGGGTGACCATACTGAGACTACTCCGTGCCTCGGTAAGCACGTTAAGCCGTTGATCCCGGCTGTCATTTGGAGATGTTTGGCAGTCGTTACGGATTGTCAGAAACCAGAAAATCTGACACCAGTTTTGCCAAGAAGTACCGTACCTATCACCCAGTTAATGGTTTGCGGATGTCTGGTAGGCAGCCGCTCTACGTAAAATACTGGTATTCAGCTGAATCCGGTTGGACTCGGAGCCGATATAGTTGGGAAAAGGCTAGACAGATGATGATTTTTTATTTTAAGATTATTTTTATTCTTGAACTTTTTTTGTTGATTATTTGAAAACTAAAAAAGCAAAGCTACAATAGTTAATGGATATGTTACGGCTAATAGCCGAAGTGCGGCTACACCTAGTTTTAGCCGGCTACAACTAGGTGCAACCCGGCTACAACTAGTTATAACCTAACCTCAAAACACTTTAAAATTCCTATTTCTGTGTGGTTTAAAAAAAAATAACCACGAAGGGGATGGCGGGTTCTGTGTTCGCTCGCTTCGCTCGCTCACTAGACCCCGCCATCCCCTTCTAACCTAACCTGTCCGAGTCGGGGTGCCCAATGACCCGGCTAAAACTAGGTGTAGCCGCACTTCGGCTATTAGCCGTAACAGATATACTATACAGGGTTATTTGTAAAACACCAACAACCTTTCAGGGGGTGAAAGTACTCATCATTATAAACAACTTTTGCTATGAGACCAACCCTGAAAAATCGAAAAAAATATATCTGCTATTTCATACATTTTCATCGGGTGACTATTGCATTTTATATGAAACAGCTGATTTAATTTTTGATATTTCAGAGTTGGTCCCATAGTAAAAGTTGTTTATAATGATGAGTACTTTCACCCCCTGAAAGGTTGCTGGTGTTTTACAAATAACCCTTAATTAATAATGAACTGTCCATTCCAGATTCGTAAATAAAGTTAATTAATTGGTTGCAGTTCACGACTGTGAAATTATGTAGTTATTATGATCTTCCGACAGAATACCTCTATATTTGAGCACCCTATCTACCGACTACCTAACTGTATTCATATTTACTTTCATCGAATAGTTGAAATCAGTCCGAGACAGAAACGAGCCTTAGGTATGAACATAGATGGTCATACCCATCTATGTTCATACCTAATGCTCGTTTCTGCAAAGCATGTATTTTGCCCAGCTCTGTTCATAAAAAGCTGGGCAAAATACATGCTTTACTTAAATTAAAATAGGTACTAATTACAAAATACTCGCAAGTATTTAAAATATAAAATACAAAATACAGTATTTTAAATATTTATATTAAAAATGCAAAATACTAATTACAGAATACAGTCAGCCTTTTTTCTGACTAAAGCTATCGAGCGCTGTTTTCTGCAGAGCGCACCCAATAATGAGTATGCTAAATGTATTTATGTTCAAATGTATTTTGAAGTCACAAGTATTTGAAATACCTACTAACTACAAAATACCGCAGCGTCAGGTATTTGAATTTTTAAATACCAATTACAAATTACATTTTATGAAGTAATTGAAATACAAATACCTAATACGTTTTTGTATTTCTGAAATACAAATACCTAATACGTTTTTGTATTTCAGTAACGTATTTGAATAACACGTAATTCAATTACTGCCCAACCCCGGGTATGAATCAGTTTTCACAGTTTCCATAGAATTTCTGCTTCATCGAAACCTGCCCGTCGATTCCGTAAAAATATCACCGTGAAAACTTGGTGAAGTGAGCTTATAGTGAACTGCAGTGCGATTCTGTGAACATCCCGCCCAGCAGTGCGATTTTATAAACATCCCGCCCAGCAGTGAGATTCTGTAAACATGCCGCCGCCCAGCAGTGCGATTCTTTAAACATCCCGCCCAGCAGTGCGATTCTGTAAACATGTCGCAGTGAAGGCTTGTGTGACGTAATCACGAAGTGAGCAGTCAATCCGTGTAATCAAGATGGAATGACAGCTCATTTCGTGATCACTTCACCCAAGCCTTCACTTCTACAAGTGTACAGAATCGACCGGATGTATGCTTAGTTAATGTTACGAGCTTAGGGTTCGTGACAATAAAAGCAGCCGATTAAATAACCAAAATGACACTATAACTAATCAACACTAATTAGAACTTTAAAACTCACTAATTATAAAACACAATTGCACTGCTGATCACTTTAATTCACAGTTGAGGATCACTTTCGAAGTTGTCGCTTGATTCGCAAAGTTATATTAAAATGTACCTTTTGCTATTTTATGGACTGCAGTGTAATTAAGAATTAAGTAATTTAAATAGGTAAATGATTTGATTTTGATTTTTTTGATTTGATCCAATACTGACTCGGTCGCGGACTATGCGGGCCTTATACAGGTCGGCAGATAATTCCAGAACCTTCTACTATAGAAATATATAGAAAGTTCGCGTACATACCGGTCCCGACTAACCAGATGTCGAAAACTCCAGAATGTCCTAGCATAGAAAAGTCTAGAAGGATTTTGACTCTATTAGTTCTGCTACTCGATACTAGATGGTGCCAGTAGTAACTAAATATCGTAATGTGCCTGGCATTAATTCTGACGCGTAACATTAACATGAAGTGAGCTGTCAATCCATCCAAAAAATATTGAATGACAGTTCACTTCACGCTCACTCCACCTAAGTTTACACGGTGAGATGTTGACAGAATAGACCCGCTGTCATTCCATTGTTGATGGGATATTATGGGAACATTTTAGTTTTGACCGTGAGAATTTTAAAGAATAGCATTACTGATTCTTACGATTGATGAGCTCTCCATCACTGTCAGATTGCTGATAAGCCACAATGCGACTGCAGGCACACTTCAAACGATTCATTCTCTCTGGTGAAAAGGGAATCTGGTGCATACTAGCATTTAAGATTCAGAAGAAGAAGACTCAGAAAGGCCAAGGTTGCGAAGTTTGTTCGAAAGCAGGAACGCAAAGGGCATTAGGAGGAACACGGATGGGTTCTAGTCAGTATGAGTCTGACAAGCCCTCCCGCTCCGACCAGAGCGGAAGGAGTCATTTGATGATTACCCATCCTTAAAAAAAGGCCAACATGAAAAACCTTGGCCAGACAAACGGCAACAAAGGATTCATCGACATAAAAAAGAACTCTCAGGTTCAAACCGTGAACATTTTGCTCTAGAAACAGATCCCTGTACCTCCAAGCTATTACAGCGCCAAACATTTTACTACAACAATCTCAATTACGAATATTAGTCCTCCGTCTGTTATCCCGAGTTTAGTGTTGAGCTCGCTTTTATAATTATACAGGCACTATACTTTCAATTATAATAATTAAGCTCTGGAACTAGTTCTCCAACTACGTACCCTCTTGTGGTACGCAGCTGCGCTGTACGATAAGCAGATAGTTTTGTTTCTGTAGGTAGAAAACTGAATCTGTGCGTATAAAAGCGTACTAGCTTTACGATCATACTATTATAATGCAAGATATACAAGGTCCAAGGTGTACCTAATGGTGGATCCGTACAGCTCTGCCGGCGGCGTCTTGACCACAAGCAAAGCCAGCAAGCGCCGCCGGCAGAAGCCGGCAAGTGCGGCTGTGAATCGATATTCTCAGTTAACTTGTAACGATAACATAACAACGTAAATTGGACGATAGCAGCGCAATTGCTGCTGTAATTTTGGTGTATATTCTCTGTCTAGAAAATAGAAAATGAAGATTCTGGATGAGACCAAGTCGAAATAGGTGTGATGTTAAAAATAATAAAAAATATTGGGCAAACTATACGAACTGTTCCCCCGCTGCCGCGAGGTGCGGTGGCCTCGCCGGCTTTGTTGCGATCGCCGCACGTAAAGCCGGTGGCCAGGCCGCCGGGCGCAAGCCGCAGGGCTATGTGGATCCACCATATATTGTATTGTAAATCGGGCTGGTTTCCGCAACTCCACGACTAAGCGCGTATTTTGCGTACAGAAAACACCTCTGGATCCACCATAACACCACTGTCAGGGAGAGTCAAGACCCAGATTGTAGCTACCTATTACCATTGGTTCTAAGACTATATTATATTCTACGTGGTGTTCCAGAAGTGCGTAGTCATATTTAATTTAATGGTGATGTTGGTTAGCTGATTTAAGCAAAACAAAAACGGTTTGGTCTACATTTTTACTGTAGTTCAATCTCAGATTTGATGTCACCAACTGCATCAGACTGCTTGTAAAGGAATTTCTTCTGAACCTTTTGGTCGTTTATTGTGATCGATTAAAAAAAAATACATTTTTATGTTTTGAAATGTTTGCCTTAGTTATGCCTTATTATTTTTCATCTACCCAACATAACAACACCCTTAAATATGACCACACACTTCTGGAACACTCTGTATAGGTAAATATATTACCTCCCTAGTTACCTACTTATAAATATTTTGCGCAATAATTTTTGAGAGCCAATCCATACATAACTCCACTAGGTGCATAAGTAGGTACATTTTAGTAACAGCGGCATAACAGTCTAGTTACGAACTGGCTTTAGAGGAAGAATATTTTGGGTTCATCGAGGGTCAAAGTTGCAAATACAGTGTAGTAGGCACCTAAGTGGGGCGAAGTTATATCGTAACTGAGGTCTTCATCACGCTATAAGATGAGAAATTGTTTAATCAAGACCTCTCAGGATCATTTTATTTCAAACTGTGGGTTTATGAGGTAGCTCTACACTACTATGTAGGTAAAATGATTGTGTAGGTGTAGGAAATAAAAAAAAATGTTTTTTTTTAGGAATGACGCCTAGCAAGTTAACATGCAAGGGCTTTCAACTGCTTAACCGGACTATCATATGGTCGCCTCAAATGAATTTAAGGCCCCCAGCCAGGGCAACGAAGCTAGTTAGGTAGGTACACACTAATCTACTGACCGCTCGCTAAGGGCATTCCCTGTGAGATACGACCTCGGCTTAGCGGCGTCATCAGTTCGGGACAGCAAGGGACAGGCTGGGTTATTATATTATTTTCACACCACCTGATCGAAAACGTCAAATTATATGTCATGCCAACCTAACCTAAAGTGAGTCATTTTTGGCCAGTGGCACAGCCGGGCAATAATATTGTACTGGATTTCATTATAACCCGCTGGTCAATAATGTGATTTAAATTTGGAACCTCATCTGTCTGCTCAATTGGCGGTATATTAGGTACTTACAACGCCTTCTGTCTCTGTCTCTCTCTTTCTGTTCCAGAAAGAGGAAAGATATTCTCGATACTCTTACTACTTAGGGATGATATTCTCGAATTTCTACAAAATCATAAGGATTGACCAGGGTCCAGGATTGAAGACAATATTATAAGAATAATTGGTTATGTACGGATTATTGTATGAAATGATAAGAGTAACACTTAAAAACCATTTATAATCGATTTCTTAGAATAATAACGCCTAGAAGGAGAGTCTCATACACGCTCCCTACCAAAAAATGAAGCAACTGTCGTACTTATGTGTGAGTGAGCGGTATGTAATTACAGCCACAGACGTAAAAAAATGTTGCTAGGAATAAACACTTTCCCTAAAATCGGGAAAAATGTTAATATACTTGGGACTAATCATAGATCAAAAAAAAAAAAAATGTTAAGTACGTAACTTGTCGGTATGTACTTATTGTAATCGAAATCCAAGACGGCGCCGACGAAATTTGCTAACTTTTCGTCATGGGTGTCATTTCCATGGTTTCTGGGGTCGCTAAAACCGATTATGGGGTTAAAATTGAAATCCAAGATGGCGCCGACGATATTTGCTAACTTTTCGTCATGGGTGTCATTTTCATGGTTTCTAAGGTCGCTAAAATCGATTATGGGGTCAAAATTGAAATCCAAGATGGTGCCGACGAAATTTGCTAACTTTTCGTCATGGGTGTCATTTTCATGGTTTCTGGAGTCGCTAAACCCGATTTTGGGGTCAAAATCGAAATCCAAGATGGCGCCGACGAAATTTGCTAACTTTTCGACATGACATTTTAAACATCAGGAGGAAAGATAGTGGTTTTTCACTTTTATAGAAAACTTCAAATCGTTCTCTCTCTCCTTCTAAACTCTTTTAGAAAATGTTCTCAACTAACTATTTAGACCTGGGTAGATGGCGTATGCATACTAAGTTTTCGATTTTGACCCCATAATCGGTTTCAGCGACTCCAGAAACCATGAAATTGACACCCATAAGGAAAAGTTAGCAAATTTCATCGCCACCATCTTGTATTTCGATTTTGGCCCCATAATTGGTTTTAACGACTCCAGAAACCATGAAAATGACACCCATGACGAAAAGTTAGCAAATTTCGTCATCGTCATCTTGGATTTCGATTTTGACCCCATAATTGGTTTCAGCGACTCCAGAAACCATGAAATTGACACCCATGACGAAAAGTTAGCAAATTTCGTCGCCGCCATCTTGGATTTCGATTTTGACCCCATAATCGGTTTCAGCGACCCCAAAGATCGCGAAAATGACACCCATGAAAGACTGGTCGGCACCCGCGGGGCCGACAAGGCTCCCGCCTCCCCCTGCCCCCCCCCCGGGTGGGCCGCCCAGACTGATGTTCCTTTATTTCAATTTTAAGACACGATCTCATACACAGGTGTCGGTGTCGCCGCGTGTCGCGACTATGGTTTTTTCCCATATGAAAACTGCCCAACGCGTTTAGAGAACTTTTCACTTAAAAAAATGCGCAAATTATTTGAATCAACCATAATTATTAGCTTTCGTTTCATACTTACAACTTTAAACAATAAGCATCATAATACAGGTAGACTCCAACAGTTAGTGCTTACTGTATTAAGGGTAATTTTTCTTTACAACTGGCAACACTACATTGTGATAAATTAGGTTATGAAAATTTTAATTTGAAGATCGATTTACGTAAAAATAATAGATTTAATGTAAGTACTTACTTGTGAAACGTGATTTTATCACATTTTTTTTGTTTTCCTGGTGTGTTAGAGCATCTTTTTATGCAACAAACTGTCATTTTTAAATATTTCTCGGGAGGTGCATTCAACAGAGCGTGACCTTGAGCACTGACGGCTCGCTGCGCCGAGTACTCCGTATATGGAGTAGTCTGAGTTGCTTCACTTTTGATGCTCGTACTAGGTTTCTAGGCGTTATTATTCTAAGGTCGATTTATTAATTTAAAACTATTTTCTCGAGCATCTCCTTGACGTTCTAAATTCAAATTGCATACAGCCAAGCGTCCGAGTCCGAACCCATTCTACCAGCTGATATAAAGCTCTGTATAAAGCTTTGTGTACACATAAATTGTATTAGGTTGCTAACAAGAGGCCTGCACATATTTACTTACCCACAGAGAAGTAAAAAAAAAAACGAAAATCGAGTTGGTCGTGGCCGGTATGTGGTAGGTATACCGAATGGAACGCAAAAAAGGCGCGGATAATGCAAATCCGTATGTTAAACTAACTTTTTTTAAGTAGGTATACAGTATAGTTCTAAATATATATCTCTTCATAGTGTTTGTAAATTTAAAATACTTTGTTTTTCGTATTATGGCTTCTTATTTTCTAACAGGAGGTGTGAAAAGTAGAGTATCCTCCTCGGGGATAAAGGTGTCTTTGCCTTGGGCTAGCTTGAATCCCTCGCTGCATTCAGGATTCTTGTATTAACTCCCTCGCTTCGCTCGTGAGTTAAACTCTAAACTCCCTCGCTGCGCTCGGGAGTTTACTCCCGAATCCTTCATTGCGTTCGAGATTCAATATGACGCCCGTGACACAAGACACTGCTTTATCCCCTGGGTGCATAATCTACTATTGTGGGATTTAAGACTAATGGCGGCTCAGCGACGCGGGCTGGCTCGTTAGGCAAAATACGGGGAGCGAATAAAAAAATGCTAATCTGGATCCATTTAACAAAAGAGAAACTCTGCAGCAGTGCGATTCTGTAAACATATCACTGTGTAAGTTCACGTGAAGTGATCATGAAGTGAGCTGTCAATTCACGTCATGCTCACCACCTGAGTTGCTGACAGAATCGGCTGATGTGTAAGGTAGGTATTTATTTATTTAACAGTTTTGTACACACATTTAACAAATAGATAAGATTCGTCAGAAAAATAGGTATAAAGGGGATGCTTATGTTTTTTTATTAGTCTGCGCGCGGTTGAAATCGGAACTAAACTTGTTAATTTTATAAGTAGGTGTGCTAGGTATGTAATATATCTAGTAAATTAATTATACTTACCTAGCTAGTTAATTTTTCAATTACAATTTGAGTTACCTACTTAATATTATTTTTAATTAAATGAAAGAAATATCAAAAGTATTTAAATAGGCCTGCAATTTGAAGAAGCAACACCACCCGCGCGCAGACTCTTTGCAAACTCTGTCTTAAAATTGTCCTTTACTAACTATTTCGAACTGGTTATCTAGCATACGCATACGAAGTTTCATTAAAATCGGTTCATTCATGAAATGCCATACGGCGTAAACGCTTTTAACTCCAAGTTCGTTACTAAGCATTTTGTATGAAATATGTTAGATACTATGAAGTAAAATAACTTTGGTTTGCGCAGGCGGGCCTTAAAGTTATTTTTTTTTATAATAAGGCTTTTAATATATGGTAACTCGGTACGTACAGTGCTCTGCCTACTTAGGTACTTGAATTTTTGAATTTAGAAAATCATATTTTCCTATCTACATTCGCCAGCGTCAAATACAGGCCGTCCTGGCTTCCTTATTTTCTAAAACCGGAATAAGTAATATAAGAATAGAAACAAAAGCAACATTTTCAAGATATCGTATCCATAGCGTTAATCGTATGGGACGGGATCAAAAAGAATTTTCAGTCCTTTACGTTTGTGCTGATAACGCCAAATTTGCATTTTCGTTTTGAACATCCTCGTCACGCTTCTATCTAAGAATATACCCTTAGTATACCTTTATGCAATGTACTTATATAATTGTGACACTCCTTCCGCTCCGGAAGCTCCCAGAGCGGAAGGAGTCAATTGATGACTTCCCATCCTTAAAAAATAGGTAATAAAACTAGTGTCAGGTTTTCTGTCTTCAGTAGTAGTAGCAGTCTGATGCAGTTGGTGGTATCAAATCTGTGATTCTGATTGAACTAAAATATATGGATTATGTTTTTTTTTTAAAGTCGACAGTTTTTTGTTTTCATATTTTTCCTTACTGTGTAGCAGCTAAAGAACAAAACAATATAATATGAGCACGGACTTTTGAAACACTGTAGATGCAGACGTATGATTAATTTGAATAGGTACCTACTGATTAGCAGATTCTAATTCAAATTCTCTAAAGATTTGAATAAAGAATCTTCTGATTTACGGAACTAATTTCATGACGGTTAGGTATGTACATTTTGTAATATAAATCTATTCATGTTACTTAGGTAAGTAGGTACCTACATATAGGAACTGCACAGGTATGGAGGATATCAAATTTTGGGGGCGCTACAAATCACGCAGTGCAGCATCACACAATCACCTAACTAATAACAGCAGATGACAGGTAGGTAGACACAGCTTGTTGTGGTAATTAGGAATGTGGATTAGGTACGCAACACGACCATTCCAGTGCGTATATCGAACTTGCTAGCTGCCACCGCAGACATAAATTACCCGGACAATCCGCAAGTAGGCCTTTACTGGCTGACTGAAATGAACTGGCTTAGTTCTGTCGCGGCGTTAGTAATGGTAGGTTTAATCCACTTTGGAACTGATTTTCATGTGTGATTCCGTTTTAATGAACAGAACGTAGTTTGATTTTAGGATTCTGGTAAAGTCCACTGTCGTTTGTTGTTTGTACCATACTAGGGATGTACTTAGGTATTTTTTAAGCGTGTCTAGTCTCAAACCTTACTTTTCAAACAGTGGCGTAGGTTTTTAAAGATTTGGTGCCCCCGGCTATGGCCCTCTTGGCCTGAAGAAATAGGTAGGTATAGGTACCTACGCTACTACCACAGTATTACCGTGCTACTAGCTTCAATGAAACCTCGAGCATATTATAGCTCACCTCTGATGAGATTATCCAGAAGAGCACCAGAGTCGTCGACACAACTCGCAAGACTAATAGGTACCTACCTAAGCAATGAGAGCCGACTTCGCCGGTGTTTATCGAAGGAGCGATAACCATGCAGTAGGCCGCGTGTCCATGAGCGTACCTATTTTCCGAGCAACTGGCATGCAAGTTTTATTACTATGCCGGATGCCGGGCACGATCGAGCGACTGGTCAAATTATTCCTCTTTAGCCCTGAATTTAATGCACTTGCATGCAAGCTGATTGCAGGTGGAAATTGGACTTAGAGTGGAGACCGCGTAGGTATTGGCAAGCGAAGCGTGAGACGCGGAGCTAGGTGGACAAACGATCTAGGTCCATAGGAGTCCGCCTTCCGCCGCCAGCCTGTCCTAGCCTGTGACCTGTGACACACAAACTAAGGACTAGGACAGTGACAGGCTGAGTTTATTGCAAAGCAAATGTAAGGTACTTAGGTACCTACCTACTTACTTAGTTGTCAGAGCACATGAAAGCGAGATGAAAAATCCAACAGTAAGTACCTAGCCATAATTATCTGCATATACCTAGGTACCTACTTAGAAGTGAAATGCTCGAAAAAGGCCCCTTTAGTCGCGCGCTGTTTTACTCTATCCATAAGTTACTAGTTTCGTCCAGTGGCTATTGCTAGGTAGATACTGAAGATTGCCGCTCCACGAAATCGAGACCTAAGGGTTTCCTGCACTGCTACCCAGCGTTTACACTTTCACAGGTAGGTACTCAGTTAGGGATAGTTATAGAAAAAGAGAAACTGCCATATGTACCTAAGTAAACCCAAGAAGAATCTCAAGATGGTATTTACTCTAGCTAAAATAAAATACCAAGGCACTTAGTGTAGGTAGGACCTAGGTAGGACCTTTAATACTGTTTTTGGGTTATTTTTCGGTGCTGTTTTTCCATGTTGATTTAGGAGCAAAGAAAAACAGAGTGCGTCTGTTTATCATTAACCCGAGCACATAAAATTGGGACTTGGGAGCAACGGGCTACTTGTAGGTTCGATATTTCTATACCATCCATAAGTTAGTTTGTTTAATTTAATAAATAGGTAGGTAAGTATCTACATATTCTACATGCTCACGGGACCAAATAATAACAGCCACACGGGTCTATCATTAAGGTTAAGCACGTTTGCCGAGGTCGGTCTGGAGATGGGTGACCATCTTAACATATTGAGACTCCTTCCTCACTCCCTGCCTCTGAAAGCACCCCATCCGGTCCCAGCTGTAGGTAGATCTTTGGGAGCCGTTATGAATTTTCAGATGACAGAAAATCTGACACCAGTAGGAATTACCAAGATGTCCCTTTTCTTTGAGGATGGAAAATCATCAAGTGACTCTTTCGCACAAATTGCGCAATCCTGGCAGGACCAAGATGTACCAACTTAGGTGTTACCCAGTTACTGGAATATGGGGGTCAGATAGACAGTCACTCCACGTAAAATACTGGTATTCAGTTGAATCTGGTTTGACTGGAAGTTTGGCACAAGCTAGGCAGATGATGACATACCTACTTAGGTACTCGTACCTACCTATGATCTATGAAAATAATGAAATATGAATTTCGAAGTACAAAAATCCTTCCTCATCAACTGTAATTTTGTAGTTAGGTACCTACTATTGATAAGTAGTAGGTAAGCCTTTATGTACCTACTTAGTTTTTTTTGTGACAGAAAATGTTTACCTACTAGGTACTTAAAGGTAGCGCTACCTCGTCCAATCTAACAAATTTCTCCAACAGCAGATTTATTAGGTACCTACCTACCTACTACTGTATTATTTTACAACTAAAGTGGGACGTGATAATTATAACTCAGAAACTTTTCTTTAGGTGAAAGTAAAAAGAGTGACTAATAATTTAATGCACATTGTTCTTTTACCGCCATCTATCGCACATGTTTCGTAACCACAGATCTAGTTTTTACCAAAAATTTATTGAAGAAATATTCAGTTGAGTAGGTACCTATTAAACGTACTTATTAATTTCTAGTTTGATTTACGTTTTTTTTTCACTAACGTACGAATGACGAGAACTTAATCTTTGCATTGTCTGCACTGCGATTCTGTAAACATCTCACCGTGTTTAAAGTGAACATGAAGTGAGCTAGCAATACAAACTAGATGGAATGACAGTTCACTTCATGCTCGCTCCACGTATGTTTACACAGTGAGATGTTGACAGAATAGACCGGCTGACTACTTTTATCTGGCTACTTTATAGACATTATTATAAATTTAATGTTTCAAATTCGCAGTGATTCCAAGTGGAGATTGAAATGTAATCATCATGTAATATTGTTGAAGTTTTGTGTTTTGGAATCTATGCAATAAGACATTGTGTGGAATCACAGACCAAATAGGTTTGTGGAATCAATAACAGGCGTAATCTCGATGAAGTGCAGCTTGGTATTGTTTTGAGCTAGGTACCCAAATCTAAACAACCGTCGTGCCAGAAACATGCGACACGAAGAAGTGCAGCTGAAAATGTTACTGAAGCGAGGCTTACCGAAAAGGCTGATAGATATATTTGCTGCCAAAATTTTTAACAAAATCATTAGTATCTGTTCATTTATTGACTTTTTAATCAATCGATTAATAATATTGGTCTTAACGACCTCAGTAGCCAGGTCACGAAATTACCAAAAAAACTGTGCTGTCAACTTGACATACGACACAGACAACGTAAACTGGAACAAGAGCGTTCCAGCTACCTACATCGAAATCGAAGCATCAAAAATGTGTGACAGGAGATAACTTATGCAAAACGTATTCAAGTGCGAAAGAGATGCCAACAGCAAATTACAAATGAATCACAGAAAAGTACACGAGACGAGAATAAACGCGCTCATAAAAATTTAGGTACTTACCAACCAATGAAATTGTCATGTTAGTTGTCAAAATAAAAACCAAGCATCATGGATGGTGTGTATTGTAACAAAATCAGATAAAATATTACTAGGTACCTGCTTTCTATCACTGAAAACTGAATTAAAACTAAATTATGCGAATAATGCAGGTTTTTAATTTGTAATTTGAAGTATTACTTCTACGCAAAATGTGTGATAGCGACGATCCGGTCGATGGCGAGTCTGGCGTGGATTTGGGGTTTCTGTTTGGTAATATCGACGAACGCGGCCAGTTAGAAGATAATGGTCTTCTTGATAAAGAGTCTCAGCGGATGCTGTCATCGCTTCACCGCTTTGGGTTCGGTTCTATGCTATCTGAAGTTCTTGAAAAGGAAGAAGTTACCAAGGAAGATGAGGAGGAGGAGAAAGGTAAGAAACGGTTTGGTTATCAGCTATCATGCATCAGTGCCAAATATTGTTACAAGTTGCACTGTTAGAAGATCACTATTATATTCATTTAACATTGAGTAGTCAAGATTGTGTGATGAATGATGAATAACATTACTAACATTTAAGATTTCAAATCAGTATTTTATTATTGCAAAGCATCCTTATAGCAATAGCCCATTGCAAGTTGTAATCATTATGTTTGAAAACGATTAAGACAAATGTTATAAGCATGTAACAAGTGTTCAGATGGTTTTCTTAGGCTTTTTAAAGTTAGCCCATAAAACTTTTTCTATTTCAGATTATACTCAAAAAAGTCCCTCTGCTGTAGACTTCTTTGATATGGAAGATGCTGTAGAAGATGTCAAGGTATTATTGCACGTTTCTATAATAGAGATAGAAGAAGTTGTAGTTTCTCAAAAGGCCTGAGCTGTTTGCACAAATGAAACGTTACATTTTATAAATTTTTGTATCTTAAAATTAAACTGTAATAGGGCCATGCAATCTACTGCTATCAAGTACCTACATGCTGCATAGTATGCTTGCTCAATGAAGCTGTCATAGTCACCTCCCGGTAACTTCACAAAAAAACAAAATAGTTTTGTAGTGGTAAGCAGCCTACCATACACAACACCTGTCTGGTCAGAGGATCCTTTTCAATGGAGGTTTGCGGGACTATACACCCTGTACGTAACCTCTATAGCTTATTAACAATTTTTATCATGGTTTTCTTTAAACAAATTTTGATATACTGTTCTGTATAAGGTTGCATGGCAGAATAAAAAAAATAGGTATATCTGAAAGGGCTAGTGAAATATTATTACTAGTCATCACAATAGGCAGAGCTATTTTTGGTATTTGCAACATGTGTTTTCATAATATGCATATGCCTGAGAACCCGGGCATTACTGGGATTTCGAAAATACTTATTGTTAAGATTGGTTATGATTTTTAAAGGTAGGCGGTGTATGTATGCATATGTGACTGGTAATGTCTGAACCCTAGATAAAATGTCTGCGTATACCGCATAGCATCCGACGGACATTGAAAAATTATACTTAAACTTTAGATAATTTTAATATCCTATACCAGGGTTGCGGTGTCATGTCCATATTAATACATACATTAGAGGTCATTGTTTCGAAATAGCTCTACCTACTCCAATCACTGATTATTACAAAGCAGTAGATCTACAGCTGCTGTGAAAGACAATGGAAAAAAGAGGTATTATTAAAAAATTTTTTTTTTTTTATACTGAGTTTACTTATATGAAAATTGTATTTGAGACCTGATACTAATACCTACCTAATAGCAGGCACACACACAACACCTGCACAGGCACCAGATTATTTAAAAGTAATACTTTTTAAACCAATATTTTGTACTGGAAGTACCAATTATTAGCCTAATGGACATTTACTCAATGCGCTAAAATGTCCCATTAAACACTAACAATAAAATGACAAAATGTCCCTTACGATAATTGGTATAATTCCAGTATCAATATTTTGGCAAGTCATTAACTCTATGATGGTCTATGGTAAAAATATCTGCTTATTGTTTTTTGTTAATTATTCTGTGATTTGTTTGGTGGATAAGAAAATGGTTGTTTGTCGTAAATAAGTAATTAAAACAGAATCAGTGTACTCCGTTGTAAAATGTGACATGTCAATGGTAACTTTTTGGTAAAAGATCAATGGCCGATTAAGATATTAATTGTATGAATAGATATACTTAGGTGTTACTAGAATTATACCTTGGAACATTATTTTTAAATTTTTTATTTAACCTGGCAATAATAGGCAGGCTCCAAAACCATTTTCTCGATTTCTTCTGAACAAGAGATATTTGGTTTTCAGAGTTTATGTATTTTTATTAAGAGATTAAAACTAAGTATTTTTTCTATGTTATAGAACTTTAAGGTTTTTTTATGAAATTTTAGGTTTAAAAGTCTAAATAAATATATGTATTAAAAATATAGATCGCATTTTAATTTCAATAATGATTGAACGTAAGCCCTTCTTTCCTTTAAATCATTATAATTGATATATTTTTCTGTGGGGTTTTTTGAACTGTTCAGTAGTGAACTTAATTTTTTCTGCCATTCTGTTATTAAACAAATACTTATTCAACAATGAGATTGCCATTAAGTATACCCATAGAATAAGCAATATTACAAAAGAGTTAGTTACAATTTTGATGTATATTCAAGTATATTTTATATAAAATCTATCTTAATCTGCCACTGTTCTATGATAATTGGGTTATGTTAGAGTACTTACGTGTTTGTTTTGTGACCTAATATCCTTGTTTACACTGAGAATTAAATGGGAGAGGTGCAAGTTAAAAAAAACCGAATAAGAGCGAGACGGACTCACATGCAAAGGGTTCCGAACGAATTTCAAACCATAGACTTATGGGTTTTCCTGCCATCTATAGACAAAGAACTAGTAAACGTTTTTTTTTTTCAAAATGTTATACTCAGTAGTTTCGGAGATAAGGGGAAGGAGAATGGTAATTTCTCATTTAATTTATTGAATAACCATCCAGCTCTATTTTCCGAGGTGTAACTCTTCCGATAACAGAAGAACTTGAGCTTCTTGGTGTTAATTTAACATCTACCCTCAATTTTGGCCCTTTCATAGAGGCAAAGGCTCAAATGGCTGCCAAAAAGTTGGGGATCCTAGCAAAGGTACATCACGCCAGAACAGCTGTTCAAACTTTATCAAGCGCGAGTTCGATCGTATATCGAGTACTGCTCTCATCTTTGGGACGGATCTGCGAGATACCAGCTTGATGCCCTTGAGTCAATTGAGAAACGAGCCAAGAGGATCATCGGCAATGAAAGGTTCCTTGAGTCGAAGCTCGAAAGTATTGAGCATTGACGCCGAGTTGCTAGCCTGTCGATTTTCTATAGGTTACATTTTGGGGAGAGTGGGACGGAATTGCATAGTTTAATTCTGCTAAGCCCGTTCCATCATCGGACCACAAGACGAACGGCGGTGCGCCACTGGTACACGGTGAACATCCTACCCACACCACAGATTACTGTACCCACACGCACGAAACGTTCTGGGAACACGTTCATTGTGCGTAAAGCTTAGGAGTGGATTTCCCTGCCAGAGTGTGTTTCCTGATATACAACTTGGGAGTCTTGAAGTCTTTAAAAAAACTTAAAAACCATTTCTTTAAAATAATACAAAAAAATATATTCAAAACCCTCACATTACACCCTTTCATTTGATATGTCCCACGGCATAGTTCGAAAAACTTTTTTTTTAAGTTTTCTGTTTCCATCTCCCAAAAGAGGACCCCATTTTTTAAATTTATTTATTTTCGTTACACGTCCGTGTTTGGGTCACAAAAGATAATTACGTGTATCGAACTGTCAAGTACATTCTGAAAAAATCGACGGATAGACAGAACCAAACGATCCCATAAGGGTTCCGTTTTTCCGTAGCTATAGAGGTTCGGAACCCAAAAAAATCCTGTGAATGAAATAATACCATACCCACATTTTGCTAAGTCAATTAAATTCTAGAAATTCCAAACTTCCCAATATTTTCGGATTCATGAGTTCCAAAGTACCATGCACATCTACCAACTAATTCCCAGTATACCACAGTATGTATCCAGCACACTGACATTTTTGTGTTAACACTAGGGGCTAGAAACTAATCAGGGTGCACAGAAAGACTCCACAAGCACGGAAGCACGGGAGACAGACAGCGATGTCAAGTCCCAGGTCGATGATCCCAATTGTCCACAGAGTGAAGTGAAGGAAGAGAAGAATAAGTGGAAGGAGGATGATATCTATCGGTCTGGTGGACAAGGCACAAATGATGAGGGGTATGAAGGGGATATGGAGGGGGATGGTGAGCTCATGCCACCTCCGAATACTATACCGTAAGTTTTGGTTTATTTTATTAATATTAACTAATATTGTAAATTTATGCGAATGTGAAGTTTGTATGTACCTATAATTTGTTGTTTCACGCCTAAAATCTCCGAATCGACTTTGATGAATTTTGACCTGCTGAAAAACCCTGAATATAATGTAGGTATTAGATGCTGTTTTAATGCGAGTGAAGCCGAGGGCAAAAGCTATTATTACAATATTTAACCGCCGCTTCCGTGTAGTAGTCAAACTTAGAGCCAAAGTCGCACAGAGCTGGTGCCTGGAGTGGGACTGGGTCACAAGGTCTGGTGATGCATGAAGGATATATACTAAGACGTACTAGACAGGCATCGCCAAAACTAAAAGAAACAAGCTAGCGACAGGTGAAAGAAGGAAAGCGGAGGCCTTTGCCAAAGTGGCACAGAAGAAATCTAATTAAATTTATTATTCTTACAGATCTCATAAATCCTCGGACAGGCCAAAGAGATTGGAAACACCGCTGGCTGCTATGTTGCCATCTAAATACGCCAATGTTGATGTGAAGGAATTGTTTCCAGACTTCAGACCTGACAAAGTGAGTTTTTTTCGCACCATTGCATACATTAATTTATAAACATGGAAAGCTGTGCATACATCGATTTATAAAAAGTCCAGCTTATACTGTTTTTGTTACCACTGAGTTCAAAATATAAAAAAGGGACAAGTTACTAAAATCAATAAAACATTTCAGGTCCTCCTTTTCACCCGACTTTTCGGTCCTGGCAAGTTGTCAAGCCTGCCTCAAATATGGCGCGGTGTTAAAAAGCGAAGACGTCGCAAGCGCAGCGGTAGTACCAGTAGTGATACTCCGCCCATACCGGCTGACAACCAGGAGACGCAGTACGCTAGTGATGATGAGGATAAATTATTGAAGTAAGGATCTATTTGGTGTAAAATATACTCGGTTAATGGAATATATGTCGAGCCCATAAAATATAAAACGCTGCTCAGAATCTAAATACAAATGATTATTAAAAACCAGCCAAGTGCGAGTCGGAATCGCGCACGAAGGGTTCCGTACGTATAAAAAACGGCAAAATAACCACGTATGTTGTTTGGGAGCCCCACTTAAATATTTATTTTATTTTTCAGTATTTATTGTTATAGCGGCAACAGAAATACAATCATCATCTGTAAAAATTTCAACTGTCTAGCAATCACGGTTCATGAGATACAGCCTGGTGACAGACAGACGGACAGCGGAGTCTTAGTAACAGGATTTTATCCTTTGGGTACGGAACCCTAAAAACAGGCTCAATCAAACACTAATCATGTGCTTAGTTTAAATACTGACTAGTAAATTTTGAATTCAAATTTGAATAAGGAATCAGTATTTATACATCTAAGCATAAAATATGGTTAAAAAGTTTTTATGAATATGGTTGAAAATACATACTGAGTCTTTAATTAAGTTTGATTGAAGTTATCTTTTATTAAAATTCAAAAAGTCCTTTTCACTTATTGATCATAAAGACGCCAGCACATCAAGCTATAACAATCTGTCAAATTTATTTAATAGATTTTCAACCTTATTAACTAAAGCATTAGGTTCAAGGTTGATTGGAAAAAATTTACAGTTTCGGGTAGCTTGATGTCCTGGCGTCTGTACATTGCGAGAGGAGTTTTAGAAGGTGTCAAAAATCCTTTCAACTTCTTTATCATTTCTTTTTAAACAGTAAACTAGTCCCGCGTACGTGACATACTAATTGTACCCGGTATCCGGTGCCCTTGGCAGCAATTGCACTTCAACCTTACATAATCGCAAATCATACAGTACTCAATGCTTTATGCAAAACAGGCCCATGGAAGAGAATCAGAATTCGAACAACGACAATAACTCGGGAAATTCCGGGGACAAGTCCCAGAGACCGACTCCCGCGCATTGGCGGTTTGGTCCTGCGCAGATGTGGTACGACATGCTTAATGTTCCTGAAACCGGCGATGGATTTGATTACGGGTTTAAAGTTAAGGTAAATGTTTCCTTTTATTACAAGACTAGCTTTTTCCCGCGACTTCCCCATTCCCGTATAGCCTATAACTTTCATCATATCCTATACAAAAAGAATTTTCCAAATCCGACTGGTAGTTCCATAGATTAGCGCGTTCAAGCAAACAAACTCTTCAGCTTTATTATATTAGTACTTATAGATTTTGTAATTGATCAATTTGCTTAACCTTTTTCTATTGAGGTCGGCTTTCAGTGTAGCCAGATGCAGCATTTGGTAATAATTTTATTTTAAGAGTGCCTGTGGAGTGTCTTGTCTGTTTGTCTTCATAAAAATCTTTGTTTTTGATTTGAGCATCTCAAATTTTTGATTCACTGACCAATTCTTTGAATATTCGTAAATGCATTTAAATGGATTAGACCTAATAGTTGTTTGCTTTAAGGTAAATAATATGACACTTATACCAACCATTCGAACTGCTATTAGAAATACAAAAGTATCTGTCTATTTGTAACTTTTTTACGCCTACACTGCTGAACCAGTTTTGAGATAAATTTTGAATTTGAATGAATGAAGATAGATTGAACCATAGAGCCTCTGGCAGAAGTAATAGGTAAATAGTACCTATCCTATTCTAATATGCATGTTACGCCGTCAGGCACCCTCACCGGAAAGAGAAGAAAAGCCCAAAGAACCCGAGGAAGATAAACCTGAAGAGCCAGAGAAAGAAGAGGATCCTGACAGTGGATTCCCGGACGATTCCTTCCTAATGGTCTCCCAGTTGCAATGGGAGGATGACGTCATATGGGATGGCAGCGAGATCAAACATAAGGTGAGAACTGAATACTTACAGCAAAATGTTAGATATTATCATAACTACAGATATCCTAAGTAAAGAATTAGTTTCGGTAATCATCGTCTATGTTCGGAAATGCAAAAGCGCGGCTTTGATAATTATATACGTATGTAAATTAGTGACAATCTAATAAGTCGGATTTGACAGCTGAGTAGAGAGGGATAGAAGATCGCCTTGTCACTAAGTGTGAAAGAGATTTATTTCATGTCTTTTTCATGCTTACTAGTAAAGCAATGTTGAATCCTGCTGTCAAATCTGAATTCTTAGATTGTCTCGAATATAGACCTGTTTGAAAAACCATGGAAGTACCTACTTATCCAATTCGTATTAACATGATCCAAAAATTATGGATTAACAACTCCACCAATAAAAGTGTTCGAAATTTTTAAAGTGACAAATGACGATCTACGACTACGAGTTTTACTCTCTCTGTGAAATTATTTGTAGCGGGACGTCCGACGATGCGAAAACAATCTTGTTTTACCAATTCCACTCATAACATACATACACTCATCACTTACACGCACTCTTCACATACACACTAATACTCATCACATAGTCGTACCTACATACACTCATCGCATGCACACAAACATTTGGTTGCCTTTTAGTCTAAGTCCTAATTTTAGTAAATTAAACCGTCGCATTTTGTTTGCATAAAGTGCTAAATACAAATTATTTGTCGAAAGAGACTGGATCCTGCGACACAGGGTATCCTAGTGCGGGATCCAGTGTCACACCTAAATATTGTAACACTTTTTATGACCCAATAAACTTATTATTATTATTATTATTATTATTAATTACGATTTTAATGTGGAGTCATGGTAAAATGATTAGGCAACATACTTTTCATAGGTGCTGGCACGTCTAAACAGTAAAAGCAATGCGGCGGGCTGGGTGCCGACGTCAGTGAGTCGGACCGCGCAACAGTTCTCACATCCGCGTCCGCAGCCACCCGCTCCGATGCAGCCAAAACTTCCCACGTAAGTCTGTTTAAGAAATTTCAGTCATAACAACAATGGTTTAGAGTTGAGAAACACGTTTCGACTTAATCTTTTTAGAGGCTTTTAATATGTCTTTTTAAATCGAGTTATTACTATTGCTATTGACAGCTAATTTATTGATTCTATTGCTAAAGTAGTTTGATTGACTGCTGTCATTACAGTCACGGAACCTAGTAATAATTCTTTCTTTATTGACATAATTAACTTAAAATTAGATGACCATAAAAATAAGCCATTAGAAACCAGAGTCACTCCTGATTTGCCTATTTTGTCTTGAATAGTATGTAGAATATATGAATAATTATTTTTTTCCTGGTACAAATCATAACATTCCCATTGTTAGGACAAACCTAGTCTTTGTGCAGAACTTTTCCTATTATTTTTGCTCTCCAGTACTTGTCCAATGCTGGGCAAAGGCCTCCTTTTTCCTATTTTCATCGCTACTTCAACCTTCGTGCCTAATTTCCTAACCACCATCTTACAGTGCAACAGGCTCATCAAACAAAGACCCCAACGCTAATGCTGCCGATGGAGAAGACAATACTTGGTACAGTATCTTCCCAGTTGAAAACGAAGAGTTAGTGTATGGGACCTGGGAAGAAGAGGTCATATGGGACGCGGAGAATATGGCCATGGTGCCGAAACCCAAGATACTAACCCTGGATCCTAACGACGAAAATATTATTCTGGGAATACCTGATGATGTGGATCCTTCGAAGATTACCAGAGGTACGTTGCTTGTTCTGGTGGATGATAGTTACTAATTAATTACATTATAGTATTTTATCTAGGGTAACTGATATAGCATAACAAGAAAACCTGATATCTCCCTCTCACTCAAATTCCATCCCAAATATTTTGTCTGTCAATTTATTTAAAAACGTTACCCTGTAACTGGGTTTTGGAGGTTAGATAGGCTGTCGCTTCATGTAAATTAATCCGGCTAGTAATGATGCCGACCCTAGCGTACTTAGGAAAATATTATATGATCCGTCATTTGGGACCCGCTGCTAAAAACAGTTCTGAAGTAACAAGAACAAGCAACATTTACCCAATATCGTTATTATTATTTAATACTAGTCGCCGCCCGCAGCTCCGCTCGCGTGAATGCCGAGAATTATCCCAAGGGAACATACTCCCGGGATAAAAAGTATCCTATGTGTTATTCCAAACTATAATCTACCTGTGTCAAGATCCATTTAGTAGTTTTTGCGTGAAAGAGTAACTAATATATTTAGATTATTATAAGCCCGTAGTGTCCACTGCAAGGTCCTTCCTTCTGTCCATTTGAATCTCTCTTGGACATTTTAAGTCCATTCTCTGAGGTAGGAGTCCGACTCGTCTCGCCATCCAATACCATATTTCTACTTCATATTATAAACCTATACTTTTGTTCTTTTAGAGAGGGGTCCTCAACCCAAGGTCAAGATCCCTCACCCTCACGTGAAGAAGTCTAAGATCCTGCTCGGCAAGGCAGGCGTCATCAACGTGCTGCAGGAGGACGCTCCGCCGCCGCCGCCCAAGTCGCCTGATAGAGATCCTTTCAATATCTCTAATGATGTGTAAGTATTATTTTTGACTGCTTTTATGTTTAAATCTATAGTGTAAAAGAGAGATGCAAGATATTCTTTTCAAATGTTATATAACTTTGGTCTGTGGTTTTCATAAAATCTTGCTTTATCTGTCAATGTTGTAATATTTTCTCAAATTTAAATCTATCGAAAATCAATTTATCAAAATTAGGCATCTCGCCTCTGTATATCTGTGTGCGTAAACTATAAATAAATAAATATGTAAATCCACTATTTCGACCTCCAACATTTTATTGAAATATTGCAACACAAAATATAATCCAATAACTTATCCGCAGCTTCTACGTGGCCAAGTCCCAAAACCCTCGCCTGAAAGTGGGCGGAGGTCAACTGATCCAGCACAGTACACCAGTGGTGGAACTGCGCGCCCCATTCATTCAGACCCACATGGGTCCCGCGAGATTGAGAGCCTTCCACCGACCGCCCATGAGGAAACTGTCGTATGGCCCGCTTGCCGCCCCCGGGCCGCATCCCGTGCAGCCACTGCTTAAACATATCAAGAAGAAGGCTAAGGTATGTATTGAAGAACTAAGCCGGAAAGACGTGCTTTCAACTTTTAAATGGGATAAAAAGAGCTTTTATACAAAAGTTGCCGAGATCATTCATCGCCTTCTTTAGGCTGGGTATTAAAGAAAAGAAGTGCCTTAATTTATAGTAAGCTAGAGGTTGCTTTTATTTGTAACGGAATTCAAAAACAGGAGGAGGTTCTCAATTCGACTGTTTTTTTGTATGTTTATTCAGCGATATCTTCAATAAATGATAGCAAATCTCCCGGGATTGCTGAAATCGCATGTCTGTTTATTGTTTACACCAGTTCATTACATAACATCACGCTGGTACGCTGTGAAGGGGTACGCAGATCTGTACAAGTCAACTATACTTTTGGGGTTATCTCTTCTGGCATAACTTTATTGTTTATGAACTGGTGTCGATGATTCTTTTTGCGCTGGTTTTATATATTTATATTGAAATAGCATTGGACGTTGAAAAACTAATGAACTCCTCTACTTAAAATCAGTTTAATTTAGTAAAGTTAGAGTTATTGGTAGGTTTATGTCAAACCCAAAGCGAAGTAGATATTTAACTATGAGCTGGACTTCGGACTACGAAGGCACACAAAGTAACTCTTTAACGGGACAGCGCAATCACTCACTATGGGAATAATAATTTTCATCACCACTAAAAAGTGAAAGATAAAAAAAATGCCAATGCTAACACACAATGGTCCACAGCAGGACTAAGTGCAGAACCCATACTCAATAGATAGAAGTGCAATACTGAGAATAAAGCCGACTTCCGAACAAAACACACTACAAAGTATAAAATAACTTTCAAGAAACGGAGAAACTACCAAAAACACCGACTTCCGAAATTAAAGTTATTTTGTATCCCGTATTGTACTTTTGTCCAATCATATAGATTGGACAAAAGTACAATACGTCTTCAAAATTAGGCAGGGCACTTTTTTTCGATTTTTTTGCAGTTTTTCTCCTAACTTTAAGACTATTGTGATTGATAGACGCAACATGACTACAACATCTTAAGGCCGGGACTCCACCAAAGCGGAGAGGAGAGGAGATGTGTTGAATAAACCAATCCGGTAGGCTAAGCGGAGAAGAGATGTGGAAATAACGCTCCTCTCCGATTTGGTGCAGTCCCGGCCTTATTCTGTTACCACTCCGCCAGCCCCAAAAGACTACAAGCAATTTGAAGTGAATGATGAAGTTATTAATAAAATTGCTTGCAGTCTTGCAATAAATTTTATTAATAACTTCATCATCATTATTTTTCAGCAACGCGAGGCCGAACGGTTAGCTTCAGGAGGTGGTGACGTGTTCTTCATGCGGACGCCCGAGGACCTCAGCGGTAGGGATGGCGAACTGGTACTGCTAGAGTTCTGTGAGGAACATCCGCCACTCCTCGGCCAAGTCGGCATGTGTTCCAAGATTAAGAACTACTACAAACGTACTGCCGCAAAGGTATGTGTATTTAGCATCATGTTTGGTTTTGCAAAAGGGATGCTATTCATCTTGTATAATTGCATCCTTGTTACTCATTAGAACAATGCTTAAACATGTCATGTATCTGTGGCCCCTTGAAATGTTCCTTCAAATGCCCTTTGCGTTTCAGGGCCGCGGTAATTGTTTCAAACAAATCCGCAACAAATTAGAAGAGTCTGGCCTTTGACACCTGTCAAAAAGCCTATTTATTATACCTACATACCTATGACATAAAAAAATCTTACATTTCTTTGCTTTTTGTGTTTTTTACAAACTTTTTTGCAATGAATCCCTAACCTTTACAAAGGCGCCTAACCTCATGTAGAGCGCTGTCTTTTCCTCTTACCTACTACTCCCGACATTCGATTTCTGATTAGATCGAAATGTGGGATTTTATTGTCCATGTGGTGGATCTCTGTGTATTTATTTCAGAAACCAATCATATTAGTAACTTAGTAGTGGACACAGTTCTTGAGTTTTCAAACTGATATGTCGGCTAATATTTTGGGTAAAATAATTTAAAACGTGTATTTTTATTTTCATTGCCATAGGGATCCAAAAGGGCAGGTGCCAATTCAAAGGTAGGCCTCATTTGCACATAGTAAGACTATTTCTCTTTATTATTTCCGCTTTTCTAAAATCAAACATGTACAACTTAATAATAATGTATACTGCCCAATGAACTTTGTAAACATTTACGTCTGTAATATTATACAATCAAACTTTACAAAAAAAAAACTAAAAGCTCAGGTAAAATAAAAAGCTCTTCTTCATAAACGTTTTTTTAATTCAATTTGGCTATTTTTACATAATTTGAAATATTTTTATAAAATATCTAAAACTGCTACTTAAATATAAGTTCTATTCCTATAGGACGAGGGTCCGAAACCGCTCAAATATGGCGAGGTTGCGTATGCGCATACATCGCCTTTCCTTGGCATTTTACCGCCCGGGGCGACGCAGCCCGTTGTTGAAAATAATATGTACCGAGCGCCAATATACGAACACACGCTGCAGCCGTCTGACTTCTTGATTATAAGGACAAGGTAAGTGCCCAGACGTCTTAAGTAGGTATTGTAAGCATTATGAACAAATACAGTCAGTCTAGTTAGGCCGACCTAGCGAGGCCGAGCACATCGCTGATATAACATTGACCTTCAGCTTATCTGGTGTAGTACCAAGTTTTATTAGAATCAGACATATTCTAGTTTTAACATCACTGATGTGCGGGCTTCTATTCAAGTTTTGGTGAACAAACAAAGCTGAAAAATGATAAACACATACAGAAATACATAAACCTCTTGAACTAGTGCCGAATGACAGTTTAAGCTCTCGCAATACAATGATGTAATGCGAACGGACTGCATGACTGTATCTTTATACATCTAACTCGCAGCCGCGTTGGTAAACACTGCCAAAAAGCTGCATAACAAGAGAACATGTCGTCACTAAAATATTTTCTTCCATAAAACATATACCTACATTTAAAACTTGTTTATAAATGATCGTTTGTTTCAGACAATCTTATTACATTCGTGAAGTGGACGCATTGTTCGTGGCCGGTCAAGAATGTCCTCTATACGAGGTGCCTGGTCCTAACTCCAAGAGGGCTAACAATTTTGTACGAGACTTCTTGCAGGTTGGTCATAAAAAAGTTTTACTATTAGTTATTTTCCCAATCTAAGCAAAAAGCCGCCCTTTATTCTGATGAGCTTGACCTGTTATGGACCAATCTTGTTGTTAGGACAAGACGTCCTGCCATCTGCTACGGGTCTACATTGTTACTATAGAAAATCAATGAAATGTTTTTGACACATCACCTCATTTCAAAGGAAAATAATTTGATAAAAAAACAAAATACAGTCAACTGCACATTCTCTTTTTCGTTTGAATACTTTGAATAAGTACTTATTCTTTGCAGGTCTTCATATACAGATTGTTCTGGAAATCCAGAGACAAGCCGCGCCGTATAAAGATGGATGACATAAAGAGGGCTTTCCCATCACACTCTGAGAGCTCTATACGAAAGCGTCTCAAACTGTGTGCAGACTTCAAGCGTACAGGATTGGATTCTAATTGGTAAGAGTTATTTTTGAACTCGTAATAAGCACACTCTTGACCCCGATCTCCCCTATTATTATTGTGTGACGCCTTAGATGAACGAGCCTGTGCCATTTGAGGACATCCTTTGCACCTATTTACAATTATATTAATACAAGGACAACTTATGAACAAATGCTAGCTTATCCCGCGATTAGGCTCTAACAGCCGTTTCATTTCTGTTTTTTTTTTTTTCAAATTCGCACTAGTAGGGTATTCTGCTAGGTAGAAAAAATATAATTCTATTTATTCCGTCCGTTAGGGTTTAAAACAATATTGGACACATTTTTTGCCAATCGCTAAAACATGATGATAAAGGATAAAGCGCATCAAAGTTCAAGAGTGGGGGGGCTGGTGAAAGCACGTCGCTAGTAAGTATTGTACTATCGTAGTGACGTCACGCGAGCTTTCAACGGACTGTACTTTCGTAATTTTTTGTTTACGTGACAAACGAAAAAATACCTGTCCAATATTTTTTGGAAATTATCTGACAGACGAATTCCATGTTTTCAGTAGAATACCCTATTAGTTAGTAAAATGCCCTACATTATGCTAGTACTCTTTTGTATGCTGACAGCTAAGGCCTGGGCTAGGTCCTATAACACCTTTTACTTACTCTTTAACAATTTCCAAAGGTGGGTAATAAAACCAGACTTCCGCCTCCCATCCGAAGAAGAGATCCGCGCAATGGTATCCCCGGAGCAGTGCTGTGCGTACTTCAGTATGGCGTCTGCAGAACAGAGGCTCAAAGACGCTGGCTACGGAGAGAAGTTCATATTCACGCCTCAGGAAGATGACGACGAAGAATTGCAGCTGAAGATGGATGATGAGGTATGGGGGGACGTTCTTCTTCTTCGTGCCGATTATTCAATTTAGATGTATTTTAAAGAGCTTTGAACGGAATTCTGCCATGTCGACCGTATTAGCGCTGGCCTCGCAAGGATGTTTTTTGGTAGCTGACAAATAAGTGTTTTGTAATTTACATTGCAAGTATACTCAAATGTAGAAAGTATTATTATTTTCTTTTATTAGCGGTTATTATGCTTATAAAAATTAAGTACCTAGAATTTTCACGCACACTGCCAATCTACTTTGAATTGAATCCCAGACCGATTTATAAATAAAACGGAGAGAATAGATAAGCGGTCCTATATAGGTTTGTTTTTATCTTTTGAGGTATAAAACACTTCTTCAACTGCCCTTGCATTGCATTTTTTTGAGACTATGATAGTCTCACAACATTATTCAGATCATCACCTATCCCACTCAAACTTTCACTCATGTTAATACATCTGTTCTCCAGGTAAAAGTAGCCCCGTGGAACACCACGCGCGCCTACATCCAAGCCATGCGTGGCAAGTGCCTGCTGCAGCTGACCGGGCCGGCCGACCCCACGGGCTGCGGCGAGGGGTTCTCGTACGTGCGCGTGCCCAACAAGCCCACGCAGCAGCCCAACGAGGAACAGCAGCCCAAGAGAACTGTCACCGGGACTGACGCTGATTTGAGGAGGCTCAGCTTGAATAATGCTAAGGCTTTGCTGAGGAAGTTTGGCGTGCCTGAGGAAGAGGTATGTTGGATTCAAGTGTTTGTGTAGATATTTATATAATTACCTACTAGCTTCTGCTCGCGGCTCCGCCCGCGTAGATGTCGGTTATCGCGTAAAAAAGATGCATATCCCTGGCTATATATCTGCCAAATGTAATGACGATCCGTTCAGCCCTTTTAGCGTGTAAGCGTAACAGACAGACAGAGTTACTTTCGCATTTATAATTTTGGTAGGGATAGTAGGGATAAGCTTTTACGATACCTGGGGTACAGGTTTATCCTAGTTCAGATTAGTTCCAATTATTGCAACCCATTTTCGTTCTAGTTAACTTATATTTATTTAGATAAACAATGATTGATTGATGATTCTTGGAGCTGTCACCATTTTCGTTCAGGTTTTTGGTGCTGAATATATAATACAATATGTAACAGAATAAACGCAATACCTCATAAGGAACAGCTGTTTTTTTTTCGCGATTTCGGAATTGGACCCATAGTAAAACTTGTTCATAATGATGAGTACAATGACGTCTTAAGAGGTATTGCGTTTATTCTGTTACACGTTGTATAAGTATCAGTGCGTGAAAATATTTACGTAAAATGTCTCAATAATATAAAATGTTGTAGCTACATATGCCATTGTATAGTTGATAGCTGTACTTACTTACAAAGGATTTACTATGGTAATTGGAAGCCCCATAAGTCCTCATAATGCACAACAGGTTTAGTACCTAGTTACCCATCTATTTTATTCATCGGTTAATTTCACATTCTTCTTTTTGTAGATCAAAAAACTGTCACGTTGGGAAGTTATCGACGTAGTCAGAACATTGTCGACTGAAAAAGCCAAGGCTGGTGAAGAAGGCATGACGAAGTTTTCGAGAGGAAACAGATTCTCTATTGCTGAACATCAAGAAAGGTTTGTGTCTTATTTTTAGAGAAAGATAATATTCCGTTCAATTATGGGTATATTTTGTCTTTGATTGCTATCGTAGTTTTATTGGTAGCCTTGTTTCACCCACTATTAAGTTTATGCTGCCCTTTTCTGCAATGCTTGCCTGATCTGTGCGCCTTTTTTAACCGACTTCAAAAAAGGAGGAGGTTCTCAATTCGATTGTATGTTTTTTTTTTGTTTGTTACCTCATATCTCCGTCATTTATGAACCGATTTGAATATTTCTTGTTTCATGTGAAAGTATATACTTCTCGATTGGTCCCATTGAAATTTTATCAAAATCGGTTCAGTACCTACTTTGTTTTTTTAAGTCAGTCATCCACGGTATCTGACCGTTGGTTTGTTATAAAGGAAACATCGCAAGCACTGCTTTTACCCTCTTGAAATTATTTATTCATTATTTTATTGATGAATTGATAAAAATAGTTGAAAACAAACGTTAGGGTTATGAATCTTCCACCTGACAATGTTTTAAACGTATCTATTTCATACAGATACAAAGAAGAGTGTCAACGTATATTCGAGCTACAAAACCGCGTACTGACAAGCACAGAGGTGCTAAGTACAGATGAGGCCGAGAGTTCTGTCAGTGAAGAATCAGATTTGGAAGAGATGGGTAAGAATTTGGAGAACATGCTGGCGAACAAGAAGACTACTGAACAGGTAAATACTTAAGAGCCTATTTATCATGCTATATGGTCATTACAAAATGAACTCTATCGTTATGAGAGTAGGGTGTGTTCTGTATTAACCAAGTAACGAAAAAAATGTTTAGTAGTGAAATAACCATAATATTTTGGTTTTGTAGCTATCAATGGAAAGGGAAGAAGCTGAAAGAGCGGAACTGAGAAAAATGATCCTTGGACAATCAGAAAAGAAGCCTCAAATTAATCAAAACGATCAGCAGCAACCATCAAGTCAAGGTAAACATTAATCACACCCTCTTTCGTAACAAAATACCGTTCGCTGTAATATTGTTGAAACCCAAGATCGGAAATAATAACGACGATTGGTTTTGGAATTCAAGTTATAAGTAAATTTAAATTTAATTAAATTTCGTAATTGATATTGTAGGGTTGTCCTTCTGTATCTTTACTCATTTAGTTATAAAATACATGTAATTTGTTTTCCTTTTTTCAATGATTAATAATGCGTTGCATCGTGTATGGGACTTACGGAGAAAGAATATCTCAGTAAGCGATGAAATAGAAGTATTACCCCGTACGATGTGTCCGCACTACATGGCACACACGATGTGTCCGCACTACATGCCACACACGATGTGTCCGCACTACATGGCACACACGATGTGTCCGCACTACATGCCACACACGATGTGTCCGCACTACACGGCACACGATGTGTCCGCACTACATGGCACACACGATGTGTCCGCACTACATGGCACACGATGTGTCCGCACTACATGCCACACACGATGTGCTCGCACTACATGCACACATGCCACTAGCAGGCCGCGTGCTGCGCATCGTGCGCACGTTCCGCAACGCGTCCGGGCAGCGCTACACGCGCGTGGAGCTGGTGCGCAAGGCGGCCGTCATCGAGGCCTACACGAAGATACGCCAGACGAAGGACGACGCCTTCATAAGACAGTTTGCCACCATGGATGAGTCGCAGAAGGAGGAAATGAAGAGGGAGAAGAGGAGGATTCAGGTACATTTATTTCTATGATGTTGATTTTGTCGTGGTTTATTGGGGTCGGTCAGGTAACTTTGTTGTTGAGCATATTAACAGACCATTTCAGTCTGCCGTGTTAGTTCCGTTAACTGACGAAAAATAACGTTTGGTTATTTGAATTAACGGACAATTTAAGTAGTAATTTTTTTTTATCAATCAAGATCCCTCGGTCAGTAAAATTATACTATTTAGAACATACGAATCGTCGCTGCCATATTATTCTAAACTTTGAGAATACTTCCACAGGAACAACTAAGGCGTATTAAACGGAACCAAGAACGAGAAAGACTCGCTGGTAACGTCACCGTTCCTGGGCCATTCCCTGATAGTGAGTAATTGATTTTTATTATTTGGAATCTTGCTTTAAACTAAAAATTAATGGAGTTTCGTACCAAAACACTGCCAACGGGATCCTATCACTAACCTATACATATGTCAGTCCGTTTGTGTATCTTTCACATACATATCTCCTCAGCCAGTTCAATTTTTTGCCGAACAAATGAATGAACGCGTATTCGCGCGATGACCGCTTTCTATTATAAGATTATAGCTTGATATATCTTATAAATATTTATCTCCACTAGATCCCATTATGACTTCTTCTTCGATAATGGACATGAGTTCTCCGTCGCCGTTGATCCCGCTGGGACAAATCAAGCAGGAGCCAGATCTACACACTCCGTCGTCGTCGTCATCCTCACGCCGTCGAGCCAAGTTGAAGCCGGATCTCAAACTGAAGGTAATTAATTTTATAAAAAGTCTTTAGTGCGTCTGATAAAAATACAACCGAATTGAGAACGTCATTCTTTTTTTGAAGTCAGTTAAAAAAAAAATGGTATGCTATGGTAATGGTGGGTAAATGCGCATCTCATTGCGCATACATGCTGCGTTTAAAATGAGCACCAGAAAGCAATTCATTTGGTCTATGCGCAAACGGCGTATTCTGGCTTACTGTGCATTGCAGCGATAAGTTATACGAATACTATATTTGAAAAAAAAAAAAGGATTTTCACAAGAAAAAGGACAGTGTTAAAAATAGAAAATAGTCTTCTAGTAATTTAGTTCTAGAATGACTGGGTAACAGTATTGAAATATAATGGTCCTCGCATCCTAAAAGAATCGAATGAAACCTCTAGCATCACAAGCTATTCTTTCGTATCTACTTTCTTTTCAAATAAGTTTTCCATTCCAGTGCGGTGCTTGCGGCCAAGTGGGCCACATGCGTACGAACAAAGCGTGTCCGCTGTACACGGGCTCCCTGGGCGGCGGGCCGGCGTCGCCGCCCGAGCCCGACGCGGAGCCGCCGCCCATAGAGCCCGAAGATGACGACATGGGGTACGTTGACGGCACCAAGTTGACGCTGCCTACGAAGATCATAAAGGTAAGTTACGTCTGAAAGAAGGAACGAAGAAATATCTGATGGATTTTTGTGGTGTATCTGTTGAAGCGTTGTTCAGATGGTCTTTATTTTATTATATATCCATTTGGGAATGTTTGGCATAAATCCACTGTCTTATTACAACTCATGCACATCAAGAATAATGATTAATAAAAAAGTTATGCAGATAATGGGAGAAGAATGGGAGATGGAATGAGAGCTGGTAGAAAATGCCTATGGCATTAAGTCCGCCTTTGTACAGTGTTTTTACTAGTGCATAAAGTTTTAATAAATAAATAAATAAGATTGGGTTTATTCAATATTTGCACACCACTGACCTGGTAGAACATGACGGAATCCCTAATGTATATTTGTCAGCTTGTTGTACTCGTATTCTTGCAAATAAATACTATTCTTCATCTTATTATTAAGAATTTCGTCGTTAATTGACCATTCAGAAACGAATTGTGAAATCAAGATATCGCCATTGATTCGTAATCTAATGGACACTCTCGTATTAAATACCTCAGAAACTAGGTACTGGTCTTGGTTGATTAAGTAGGATAACCACTCCATTGTGATCCAGACCTGGTTGTGAAGTCTTGAAATAACCCGTTATAAAGGATCTTCAATATCAAGATGCGTTCATTCGATTAAGTACTTACGTTTGATTTGTTTCTAAAAAAAAATATGCATGCAAAATATTAATCCTAGTTTATCAAAAATATAATAAGTACTAATAGTGAAGACAGAATCAAAAACTTAAAAGCTTTATAACTTCGCGGTTGATGAACAAATTTAAAAAGTTCTGTCAAAATGGTTTACTAGAGATCGAAGTATTTTATTTACCAAACATAAAATTACATTACTTACATAATTTACCATCAAATTTTATGTAACTTCCCTTGTTTCTCTCCTTAGCAATCAGCAGAAGAATTAAAACGCCGTGGCCCAGGTCGACGCCCAGGCGGGTCGGGCTCAGGCGAACCTCGCAGTATGGGACGGAGAATCAGACGCGGTACTGCGGGAGACTCCTGCGACTATCTCGTGCGGAGACCCGCGGAGAGGCGGCGGACTGACCCGCTGGTCACACTGTCGTCACTGTTGGAAGATGTGCTCAACCATATGCGGCATCTGCCCGATGTTCAGCCGTTCTTGTTCCCTGTCAATCCTAAGGTATGTCTTAGTATGAAATTATAAGGTTCATATTCATGTGACATGATCCGCGGAGAGGCGGCGGACTGACCCGCCGGTCACGTTTTAATAATTTCTGGCGTGTAGGTTTTTCCATCTGTAATTTCTCAGTAGCTACAGTGTAGATTCGTGCCTACAACATGAGCTGTAGACATAACTGGTAAAAGGTCCTTCAGGGAATACATGCGCAATAAAAACCGGGCAAGTGCGAGTCGGACGCGCGCACGAAGGGTTCCGTACCATTATCTATAAAAGAGGCAAAAAATCACGTTTGTTGTATGGGAGCCTCACTTAAATATTTATTTTATTTTTTTTTTTAATATTAATTGTTGTTATAGCGGCAACAGAAATACATCATCTGTGAAAATTTCAACTGTCTAGCTATCACGGTTCATTAGATACAGCCTGGTGACAGACAGACGGTCAGACAGACAGACGGACAGACAGACACACAGACAGACAGACTGATGGACAGCGGAGTCTTAGTAAAAGGGTTCCGTTTTTACCCTTTTTGGTACGGAACCCTAATAAAATGATGACTGTAAAATCACTTATTGAGCTTACAACCTCCTTTAAAAAATTCTTCTTTTGTTTCGTAGCTGGTCGCCGACTATTATCGCATCGTCTCTCGGCCGATGGACCTGCAAACAATAAGGGACAACCTCAGACAGAAACACTACCAGAGCAGAGAAGAGTTCTTGGCAGATGTTAATCAGATTGTCGAGAACTCGACTCTTTACAACGGTACTAACGGTATTTTAGAGTGAATTGATTTTTTATACTTTTTTACCTAGTCTTGAGATAAAACCGGCGTCAGATATAGCTTCAAAGATTTGAAGGCTGCAAGATGGGTTGGCGACGCATAAAATAACGAGCCCTTACCGCCGATTTATTATAAGTGACATTTAGCCGAAAATTAGGTTTTGTATCTTAAATTATATAAGTAGTCTAAGATACAAACCGAGTTTTTCAATGACGTGTCGGTTACAACAAGGTGGTAAAGGCTGGATATCAAACTCGTCTCTCACACACGCTCAAACTCGTGCTTGCGTTTTGAAGCTATGTTTGTTGCCGGTTTAAAGCTATGTCCACACTCGTGCAATGTGCATGTTAACACTGACACATTTTTTATAGGTGGTATGCTGTATATGGCATTTAAAATAATGCATGAACCATACCTACTCGAGATAGTTTAAAGATAGAAAATGCAAGATGTTGTTGTAAGTGCACGAGTGTGTACACAGCTTTAGCATGCTTCTATATTAGTCTTAGTTGCTTGTTGATTGATTGATTTTAATTAGCATGAGGAATTAAAGATTTGTAGGTATTATGTAGCTACATTTATTTGGCATTTATTTTTAAATATATAAAGTTTGTTTGTTTAAAGTAAAAGTATTTAATTTACAAGGCAGATTATATCGCTACCTATAAATCATTTTTCACTTAAGATTTTAAAGTCTACGATACATTTTATTGCAAAAGAAATGTTTCCATGTCTGCATGGCGACATGAACCAATATTTTATAATTACTAGCATGCAAAAGAATCAAAACTACTGTTACTGTGCCACATAGCCCTAGGTACTAGTACCATCATGGGTCAGAATAAAAAAAAAAAAAACTACATTTACGTGAATGAGATTGTTGAATTTGTATAAAACACAGACAGTTTTCGATAAAATTGCTACATACGAGTACATAAATAAATACTTTTAGTTTAGTACTCCAATGTGCTAGGCTACTGGGTCACAAGAAAAAGCTTGGCTGGCCACATTCGGCCCGCGGGCCGCAAGTTGTGTATGGCTGCTATACACCATGGTGAAAGGCGACTCGTACAAAGTGAAAAAATTAAACTAGACAGACACTTCAAGGTTGTTGTTTCATAAATTTTGAATATTGAAACTCGGGAACATTTACGACCCGCGTTAGAGCTCAGACTGTGAGTCAAAAGATTAAACACAAGCCTTAATATTATTCAATGTTTCGAAGGACCAACTAGCAGTTTGACCATCGCCGCTCAGCGAATGTTACAGAGATGTGTTGAAAAGCTAGCCGAGAAGGAAGAACAACTAATGAAACTAGAGAAACAAATCAATCCTCTACTTGATGATAATGACCAGGTAATACTAATGTTTAGAGATTTATTTGTATTTTGAGCTTAGTTACTTTAAGAGAACTTAAAAAATGAATCCAGCTGAACAAAGTTAAACCTAAAATATACAATGTGTAAATATGTAATGTGTAATAAACGCATAACCTGAAATATGAAATTAGAACTATATTTGTTTGATCGTTTAGGATTTTTTTGCTTTTTTATGGCTGTGTCTGATGTATTAATACAAGACTGTACTGTACTGTACACGGATTTTATCTAAAATATTTCTTCCCAGGTAGCATTATCATTCATCTTAGAAAATTTATTGACGACCAAGTTGAAGATCATGCCCGAAGCGTGGCCTTTCTTGAAGCCGGTCAACAAGAAACAAGTGAAGGACTACTACAACGTCATAAAGAGACCTATTGACATGGAGACTATGGGCAAGAAGATACAAGGTAATTATTATAACTGAACTTATAAATTTTCAAGTTTCTCGTACTTTATTCTACTGGGAATGCGATAATAGATGTGAATTCGGTATAAGCACGTGTAACTATAAAAAACCGGTCAAGAACGAGTCGGACTCGCGCACCGAGGGTTCCGTACCATCATGATGATTTCTGAAAAAGTGTGCTTTTTAGAGACATCGTTTTATTTTTCCTGTAATCTTCACATAAACTTCTATCACATAGAATAATTTCAGGTTTTTCTCTATTCAAACTTCGGGGGAACGGTTTTTTATATTTTTCGTCAAAAGTCGAAAACGTTTGAAAAAGTGTTTGAGAATGTGCAAATAGCGCTCTTTCATATGATACCTGACATGCCCTAGTAGCCCCAATTCCTAATTTTTAAGACCCTCTTTCAGTCCCTGTTGCAAAACGATATACTAATTTTTATTTCTTTCGTATTTGCAAAATAGTTGGGCAAACGTCATCTAAAACTATTCCAAAGTTCAAGTTGATAGCATTAGCAGTTCTTGAGATATCCAGCTGTGACCGACGGACAGACTATGTAAGTTGCACCATAAGGAACTCTAATAAGGAAAAGGAAAAACTCTCTTAAAGGGGTCGTCTTCTTAACCTCAGCGACAGCGAGTGTCTACCCAACCTAAAAGTAGTAAACAAGTCTTGTATCTTTATTAACTAAACCTTCTCATTTACTAAATTTTGTGTACCTAGTTTATAAAGTTCTATATTGTATTGCTACCTTGGAAAGTGCGCGTAGAGTCGCGTTGCGTCGCCTTTCGGTGTAAGCTGACTGGAATTCTGTATCAAATATGTATCAAAATGAAACAAAATAAAAATATTTCAGCTCACAAGTACCACAGTCGCGCCGAATTCTTGCGCGACATTCAGCTGTTGGTGGACAACTGTCGCGCATACAACGGACCCAACTCTCAGTTCACAAGACAGGCCGAAATCATACTGAAGATCACACACGAGTCGCTTGAACAAGTAAGATATGATTGTAGGAATTTTTTTGTCAGATTACTTTGGTCAGCTACAACGGCATCTTTTTACAGTAAAATAACTTGATCCTACTTATTCCCTTATTTTTCAAACCGAATAGCGATTTTCAGATATCAGCCTTCAGATTGCGGTGGTTGACTTAAAAAGTTCGATGAACCGTTAATACGGACCTGACCTGCAGGCCTAGAAAGCCTGGAAAAGGCCTTGGAAAGAAAACGTCATCACCTAATGTCATTTCCATACATTTTGCCGTGAGCGTCTGACGTTAACGCTACAGAAAAGTTTTTTGTCTAGACCCCTGGTACCGTTCAGTAAATTTCAACTCTAATACATTTTCAATTGACCTAACATTTTGATTGCAAGGATGCGTTTCAACTTGCAAGTGGCTCCCGTGCAAGTTTAATTATATTGCGGGGCAGGATCGAGTGACTGGTCACAGAATACCTCGATAGCCCACAAATGTAATGCAACTTGCATGCGAGCTGGTTGCAGATGGCAACGTGGCTTGACGACACAAATGTTGTCTCCGTCAGTTCGGCGAGCACGTGAGCCAGCTAGAGGCGAACATCTCGCGCGTGCAGCAGAAGATGCTGGAGGAGGCGGAGCAGTCGGACCTGGACGTGGACGAGCCGCCGCCGCCGCCGCCCGACGAGAAGCGCGGCCGCGGGAGGCCCAGGAAGCACAAGCCCTCCACCTCCACTGCTGCTGCTGATGGTCAGTCGCCCACTTTTTTGTGCTAGCCCGTATTTGGGCGTAATTTCCACACTATCACAAGACATACAGGTTTGGAAAGAAGAATGGGAGGTCTTTGCCCTGCAGTACCTACCTCTACTGAGCCTAAAAAACATGATATGTTTGTAACCGGCCACTCATAAATCATCATTTTTGTAAGCAATACGCCAACGTATTCTTGCAAAAATTATGGCTTCTGAGTGGCCGAAATTAAATAAAATGAATTAAATTGTTATGATAATATTTTTTTACTTAATACCCAATTTAATTATAAGAGAAGGTAGGCAAAATAATGTAAACAAAACTGTGTTAGCAAACTCGCAGCATATAGTATTTTTATGTCTACAGGTGCTACTCCGAGAAAACGTGGGAGACCAAGAAAAGACCAAAACTCACTGGAAGAAGGTACGATTCTAATTTAGCGAAGTTCATCAACAAAATGAATTAATACAGCTATTTTGCAGAATATAAACTGAATGTTATTATTATGATGTTTAGATCTCCAGTACTCGGACAGCGGTAGTTCCGAACTCGAGGAAGTGGAACAGAAGGTGGCTGCAGAAGCTATGGTGCAACTGGCAGTACGCCCACCGTATCAAGGTTCGTTCTATAAGTTACGAGTATAAAAATAACATTAGAAAACATGGTGTTGCAACTATCTGTAATTTCAATGTTAGGTAGATGTAGACTTAGTTGATTTCAGAATGACAAAAAATATTATCCAGTGACTATTGTATAATATTTTAATAACAAACTGTAAAACGCAGGTCTGGAGTTTTAAAATAAGAATGATGTTGAAAAAAAAATCACACACCAACTTAAGTCATTGTTATAAGAACCGGATTAAAATCTTTATTTTATTTAGCCAGGTCTAAAATCCTATATCCTTGTAACAGATGACGACCCACCACTAAGCGCGCCTAGTTTCGACACATCAGAGTTCCTAATAAAACGAGAAATGCCGGATGAACTGCCGCAACCTCCGGACGACTTTGTGGATCTCGACCAACACAGCACTGACTACTCCTTCCCGCCAGTTGTCAAGGTAATATTAACGAACAAGACGTTATTTTTGTATTACAACATCATGCCTGTGTATTTCCCAAAGGGTGTATCTACAGGGTGTTTCTATTTAAGGGGGGGGGGGGGGGGTTCCTAGCCCCCAAGTGACATTCAAATATATTGTTCTAAATGTAACAACTGCACGAAATTCTCTTCTTGCTAAATAGTGTGTGAACCCAGCTCAACCCGGGCTACACATATCTGATATACGTAAAAAAGAAATGACCGCAAATAACGACAATGGCAATACGTCTTTCTCGATTCGAATCGAACCAATGATCTGAGGGCTAATTCTACTAATTTTTAAGCATCTTTCGCATTCGCATGTCAGACGAAACTGTCAAAAAAGCCTTAATGTCAAGCATTTTTGACAGTTTCGATTGAGTTATTGAGAACGTTGTTGTTTGATAAAGTAGTAGAATTGGCACTCAGAGGGTCAATTATACTAATTTTTAAGCAACGTTCGCATTGAACGTCAGTTGCAATCTGTCAAAAAAGCCTTAATTTCCATTCATTTTTGACAGATTGCCACTGACATGAAACTGCGAACGTTGTTATTAATTAGTAGAATTGGCCCTCCGATTGTCGTCCTTGCGATACACCAGCGCGCGTCTTTTTAACAATTTAGTTTATACATCGCATGAGTGTGAATTATAAACTGCATTGGTTTACGCCTGTTTGTGAAAAAGTTGGGACGACTGGAGCTTACAGTTCTCGTCAAATAACTTTCCCCTTCTGAAGTCAGCCATTTCCAAAGATCGCGCAGGTGCAGTCACGTACACGGGAGCAAGCGGGACGCAAACATGCATCGAACGTAAACGAGCGACTGAGACATAAAATCGCGCCCCGCCCCCATGTCTCTTACGCATGCGCAGTTGCAGTGTGTTCGTAATTTTGACTACGCAGCCACTCGACACAACTTCAGAGGGGCAAAGTTATTTGACGAGAACTGTAGTTCGCTAATAAGTAATATAAGTAATATAAGTAATATAAGTATAGAAGACATAAAACCTGGACACTCATTACTATCTCACATATACTATATACATAATTATATTGTAATTTTGTAGGAGGAACCGATTGAACCTGACATGGGTCATATGGGAGGTATGAGCAGTACGGGCGGTATGAGCAATATGGGCGGTATGAGCAGTATGGGCGGTATGAGCAATATGGGCGGTATGAGCAATATGGGCGGTATGGTCAATATGGGTATGGAGCCGCAGATGTTGGGCGGCACAGGATTGGAGCCGCCTCAACAGTTCAAGGAAGAACCGCCGGAGAACTGGCAGGTAAGCAACTGGAATTTAATGAATAAACTTTCATCATCATCACATCATCAATATCAGCCGAAAGACGTCCACTGCTGGACAGAGGCCTCCCCGGGTTTGCCACAACACCCGGTCCTGTGCGTCTCGTATCCATCGGCTACCCGCGACCCTCGGTCATCGGTCCACCTTGTGGGAGGCCTTCCAGCGCAGCGTCTTCCGGTACGCGGTCGCCACTTCAGAACTTTTCGGCCCCATCGACCATCTGTTTTGTGTGTAATTTACTATAGTTTATTATGATGTATTCATACTGGTTGCGGCACCTTACACTTTGCATGGTCCGACACGCACTATGCCGATTATTTTTGTATTTTTTTTTATTACTCTTTTGTTTTGGCTAGTATCTCGGACACCTATCTCCTTGTTTAATAATCACCCCCTAGTTTGGCGAGCCCGATATGGTACCTTTTCAGCTTTTAAACAGGTATATTATATTTCCATTGATCCAAAATTTTACCTTGCTGCTCTAGTTCCCGAGTTATTAGCCAAAAAATATTGAAAAGGTACTAGATACGTTTCCAGCAAATTGTTTGTTTTAGGACGTAAAGGCATTTTTCCTATTGTACGCGCCAGATGAATTTGCATTAAAGTTTATTGACCGTTCGCTAATATCTCTTCGTAGGTACTTGAAAAATAAATTATCTTAAAGTTTTTATAGACATCGCTTCACCCGGTCTATTCAGTCTGTAAACATCTCACTGTTAAAACTTAGTTGAAGTGAGCTTGATGTGAACTGTCATTGCACCTTGATTGGGTGGATTGTCATCTCACTGCATGTACACTTCACCAAGTTAGGTGAAGTTCCAGGGTTGCATTTTGTTCGAAAGAGTTACAGCGACCCTGAGACAAAGGGCAGTACGAGGAGCACGGATGGGTTTTAGTCAGTAAGAGTCTGACACTCCCTCCCGCTCCATCCAGAGCCATTTGATGAATATCCATAAAAAAAAAGTTAGGTGAAGTTATCACGATGAGATTGTTACAGAATAGCACTAATGTATTTATTGCTATTTTTTTAAATTTAATCAATAAATTTAGGTGGGTCAATGACCGCTTTTGCAAACTTATTTGGCGTCTACCTTAGCTTGTAAGGTCTGCAACCTTTATATTTATCTTATTTAAAAACTTTCTTTCCCAGCCTGACCCGGCCATACAAGACGATCTACAAGTCACGGACAGTGAAGAGGAACCAGAAGACGGACTCTGGTTCTAAACATGACGTCATTTGTACAAAGCATTCCTGTGGACTATTACGTCATCAACTTCTATCAATCCATCATAGTTTCCTCACTTGACTTGAATTTTAATATTAAATGATTATGTTATACGTAGATAGACAAATAGTTGTTATGAAGTAACTAACTAATAAGGGGACGAGTATAAAAATTAAGTTTTAATATCTTTGTTGTTTCAAATATTTTGTATAGAAAATAGATAGTTATGATAATAAAACGATTTTTTTTAATGTTACCCCATTTTTCCAATATATTTGCACAGAGATACAAATTTCACTTTTTCGGTCCATTTTACATTCGAATACGCTTCGACTACTGTGTGGCGTACCTACCTATTCAGAGCGTTCGCATAACACGACTCAATGTAGGGAACAAGCCGCTGATTTTTAGGGATCCATAGCAAAAGGGTAACTAACCCTAAACCACCATGATCCGTCGGTCTGTCAGCATAACAACGAATAACTCGAAGTCAAAGTCAAAGTCAAAGCATTTATTTCAATTAGACCATTTACAGGTACTTTTGAATTGTCAAGGTCGGTCGGTCAAAAAGATAAAGCTATTTGCACGTTCCAAAGCGTAGATCTCTATGGAGAAGAACGTACAAGAAACTCCACGGACACTCTTTTAAAAATAATATTTTGTTACAAAATTATGGTTACATCATTCATATTGAAATTATACATATATGTGAGAACGATGTAAAAGACGTGCAAGATAAAAGAGTCCGGAGTAAAAAAGCAACAATTAAAATAAACCATGGCAGCCGAGAGATGACCAGTCTCAGCTGACGGCGCCCGTTCACGAACATGACGCATACGTTAGCCATAGCGATAGAAACACAAGCGATAAATCACAAACAAACTAATGACAGTTGAGAAACCAGTTTTTAAAATGCGAAGAGAGAAAAAAAAAACGTAGCTAGCTAACGATGTGTGACTCAACAGTGCTAACAAAAGAACACCTGACGCGCAGGCGCAGGTATGTCGCCGTGCGATCAGCTGTTGTAGATAAGAAGCAAAGTAAACGTAAACAGATGGGGTTATTCTGTAAAGGTTTTAAAGTAGCTTTTCAAGCAGAATAATTGAGTTTTAATGAATGCAAATAAGATGATGAATGATTTATCACTGAAAGACTTAAAGTGATAGTTAAAAGCACTCACTTAAATATTGCTATTTAAACATGAAATGAAGAAGAATAGGAAAAGATATAGGTAAGGGACAAATTGGAACGAACTCACAGAATGTCTAAACCATCCATAGGACAAACGATGATACTGCAAGTTCTTCTTTGTCCTTGACGATGACTCGAACTTTCGAAGGGTCCAAAGTCCGTTGTATGGCCGACCTCTAAACGATTTCTTCTCTGGGCGCGTGCGGGAGCTATGCGTAGTTTCTTCGACAGGAAATTGACGACTCCTGCAGGAACTATCGCCGCTGACGACCGCTTTCGAAGACTTTTGAGTTAAGAGTTTTCTTCCAAGACCGTTACGTTTTGAAAAAAAAACCGGCGAGATCCTAGAAGGACCAATGATGATAGCGGATAGGAAAGGCAGAGGTTGCAGACTTATTAAATCGTTTTTGGCAATCTTCATCTGTAACTCAACAAAAGCCTGTCATATCGAGCTCGTTACTGCACTATCTAGTGAAGCTTATTTAGCCGCTCTTAATCGCTTTGTGTCACGTCGGGGGAAACCGCAAAGTATTACGTCCGATAACGGCACCAACTTTGTCGGCACTTACAATGAGCTATCAAAGTTTCTTGTGCAATCAGACCTTGAGGGTCATTTAGCTCAAGAAGGTATAGAATTTAAATTCGTACCTGCATATAGTCCCCACTTCAACGGCTTAGCCGAGGCAGCTGTTCGCTCCACAAAACACCATCTTAAAAGATTACTACAATCCACTCATCTCACCTACGAGGAAATGGCCACGTGCCTCACTCAGATAGAAGCTGTTTTGAACTCCCGTCCTCTTACTCCTCTTTCCTCAGAACCCCTTGACTTTTCCGCTCTGACACCTTCTCATTTCCTAATTGGACGAACACTTAATGCTATACCTCATCCACAGGTCTCTGATTGCAACATTAATCGCCTGGAGCGCTTCAAGAGAATCGAGCACATCAAACAGCACTTCTGGCAGCGTTTCTCACTTGAGTACGTAGCTCTACTGCAGCAGAAGGTGAAGTGGCGCTCCTCGAAGACAGAGCTGAAGTTAGGCTCTCTTGTCCTAATTAAAGACAAAGCTCTCCCTCCTCTACTCTGGTCTTTAGGAAGGGTCACAAAGGTTTACCCTGGCAGCGACGGCATAGCAAGAGTTGCAGAGGTAAAGACTAAGAGGGGCACCATAAGGAGGGCTTTCAATAACATTTGCCCCCTTCCAGATTTTTGAAGTCTTCACTTCAACCCGGGCAGCATGTTGGGAATCGCACCCAACTAACACGCAGACGGCACGCGCAGGCGACGTGACCGACCTACGCGTCATCGTCCACGGCGAGCGAGCGGAGGTGCGACGCGGGTGTGCCGGCGCGGCCGGCGGACACTCGCATTCTCGGAGACCACCGCGACGGACGACACTCTCAAACGCCTTATAATTAATTTATGTTTGTCCGGGACAGTTAATGTTGAAAGTTAAATCGGCAATACAGCCCATTTTTTAAGATACAGTCCACTTTTCATTATTTCCCAACGAGCATTTCGAACACTAGCACCATTCGGCTCAACCATTTTTAAGGGAGCCAAATGATCCCACGCATGCGCCACCATCAGCCAGACTTTTGAGTGAGCATGACATCCCCAATCGCCAGGGTACATTCCAAGTCAAAGACTTGCCCAAAATGATCATTATAGTTCAAAGGTACACAGTACTCACACATGTGCATGAAATTATACAACACTAAATAAGTTGAGTCTATACAATGAAAATAAATAAATAAATACAATCTTCAGCCGGTCCAACAAACTTACCAAATGCTAAAAGATTACTTTGAGCCCCCTAGTGGCTGCCTAGTGGCGTTGTGGAGCAGGACCAGCATTAAGCCAAGCATTTTTATCTTCAATATACTCCCCTAACTTATAATATGCTTGCCTGCATAGTGTGCGTTTAACACAAGATTTAAATTTTGTCTCATTGAATTCTAATATACGGGGAGATATTTTATTATAACATTTTAAACAATACCCCAAGAAAGATGTTGCTACTTTAGCAAGTCTGAAACCTGGTTGAACTAATTGGTTCCTATTCCTAGTGACATAGTTATGTTTGTCACCTCGTTTACTAAAAAGATGCAGATCGAATCATAATTGTCAAATAAAAAAATGATTTTTCCCGTTTATGGAACAGAACCCCGCGTTTTAGTAATTTTTTAAAGTAATTTTTCCCATATGCAATGAGAGTGGTTGCTAATGAATTCAAAGTCACCTTGTGTTATCTATCCATTACGTAAAAAAACTACCTACGTGAATAAAATCGCAATAAAACACTACAAAACAAAGTTTTCAAACCATGAAAAGCTCTTGGCATATTGGTGGTCGTTCAAATTCCAATGGTCCGAGTCGGACCCGCGCTGGACTGCGATAGATTGCATTGCCGACGTAGGCATTTTAATACCGGCGCGACGAGGATGCATTGAGTTCCAGGCATTCATTGTTCAGCTCGGACTAACTTCCATGAAGGAATTAATGTCCGATTAGATAAGCAGAAAAAAGTTAAAAGTTTTTATTTTTCTCTTTTTGTGCTACCGATTGCGATGCTACGAAATGCGATTACGATGTTGAAATTGGCGATATGCGTGTACCAATAATAACTTTTCTAAGCTTCTCTTAAAAACTTCGCCAACCATACTGATGAGGAAAAAACTAGGCTAGGTACATACCTACATACTCTAGGTACTTATCTAAAAACTTGTTCTAATAGTAGATACTACACACTAACCTTTATGCAGCTATCAGCAAGTATGTTCCACGTGGGACGTATTCAACGGAACAGTTTTTCGGAAGAGACATTCCCATTCAAATGTATGCTAAACGCCTAACCTTAGTTGCGAGACGTATGAATAAAACAAGGCCGTATCCGTGCCGCTACCTGGATGGGAACCTTCATAGTCTCATGGTGGTTGTTCGACCAAATTCGCAGTTTTGTGGGTACCTACTTAGTGGGAGCGTAATTTATAAGGAATTAAGGCTTCTTTCCTTCTAGGGACAAAGAATAGCAACTGCTACGCTTACAGCTTAGATTAGAACTATCAAGCCCTAAAGTGCTTCCCTACTTGAACATCAAGTAGGTGTGCCTTATTGAAACACTTATACGAGCTTAATTGACGATACCTAGGTACATAGGTACTTACAAACACCTGGCAATTACAAAGTATGATTCCCACGGGAAGCATACTTTGTAAAGTTGTTTCCAGTTTGGCTAGGACATTGCAGGCTTGAATCACCTGATTGTCTGATAAAAGATGATTCCGTGCTTCGGAAGGCACGTACCTATAAGCCGGTGGTCCCAGCTGCCAAATGGCGGTCGTCAAACCATGTCCCTTGAGGCGGTTTAGAAACTCTGACATTAGGGTGTGTGGGGTCGTTAGACCTTACTGCCCACACGATAAAGAAGAAAGAACACCTGGCGATACTTACAAACATTCGAAGCAGTGTTAGATACCTACCACTCAAAGCCTATTTGTTTACTAAATAAAACATGTACCTATCTAAGGAAAAATACCTACACAGTTTCAATATTTATCCGTACCAACGGATAAATATTGACGAAAATCTACAAGAGCGTCGCGGAGATAAGTCACCTCGCAAAGCTATTAGCTATCGATATTGGAGGTAGATAAATCCTCGCTGTATTTGAAATTTGCAATCATCAGAGTGTTCACAGAGAGCCAATCAAATTGGCTCGATGCATAGAATATAAATGAGCAGGGTTTAAACACACTTACCCGTAGGTGCCAATTTTGCGAAATCATACTGCTTGAATATTCATAAAAGACTGAGTTATATTATCATAATTGCATTATTGCACACGCCAAGGGTAAGCTCTAGGAATAAAACACTATCTAGATTGAAGTGCCTGGTTTCTTAGTTTACGTTTTCTTTTGCCTTCCATTTAGGCCTTCAGAGGGCCTACCACGGATGTTTTTGACGATGGTATAGTGACGTAACGTAAAATTTTACTATCCTACATATAGTACTCGTTTCGCACATAATATTTATATGAATTGGATACTCTATTCACATTTCTGTATGATACAAATTGTCGCATAATATTAAACCAAAATAATACGGGGTTGTAGTTTTGTACATTCAAAATTCACTTATACGTTAACGATATACGACAAAACATTTGTGCAGGCCCTCTGCTAGTTGGTATTAGGCTATAACGGGAATTGTCAGACCGTCACATACGGAGAAATAAAATAAGGGTAATTTTAGTTTTTACTAAAAACCTAGAAATATCAACGAAAGGTCAACCTTACACGATTGTATTGCAAGAAATCCAGAGTGTAAATTTAAATCTCTAGGTACTTGTAAACTATTGTATCGTGAATATTACCTTCCGGGTATCTACTAACTATTTCATGTAAAATTATTATACCCACGGCTTTTCATGAACAGTATTATGATGTTTAGTAATAATGGGCGGGCAGGGATTACAAGGAATATGTTCGGAGAATTATTTGACAAGAGCAGGGCGGGAAGTCTCGACACAGTTAACGATCGCATAACGACCGAATTCAGTCGTTAAGTCCTAAGGCCGCCCGTACACAGTAAACCTTTAACGCGATCCACGATCAAAATCAATAATCTGATTCGGGATCGCTTTCGAAATTGACAGTGTACGGGCAGCTTTAGGAGTTATCGACTGTATTCAGTCGGTAGGCGATCGGTAACTATGTCGAGACTTTCCGCCCCGGTATCGATGGATTTTACATTAGATGCTACAAATATCATGTAGGGTAGGTAGGAGTCCACTATTGTACAACTATAAGCAAGGTTATGTGTGGGAATCGCTATACTTACAACCGAAAAAAAAATATTACAGTGCTACATAGATGAATTGATTGTAACACTTCTTTTTTCCTAAATGAACCCAGTATTGAGACAAACAAAATTAAAAATAGGTATTCAAATAGGTAAATAATCGAGCATTTTCGAGTTATTGCGAGCTAAGCATATGTCAATTTATTTTCATATAAGTACTTATGTTACTACTTATATTATATTTTTCAATAGTTTCAAATGAATGACTTGTTTGCCTATTAAAAGCAATGTAAGTAGATGGGTGACCTAGTCTTTTACATTTTACGAGACTGAATATTTTCACGACACAAAACACCTAAGCATGGATAATATTCTATGAAACATACTTACCTAAGTTACCTACTGTTGTCAAGCACACGGTAGCCTGTATGAGGCCTGTAAGCGGATTGCTAAGCGGGCGCTTATAATGTTGATCGGAGATTTCGCTCGCTAAGCTGGTTTAGGTACTGGTTATACATCGGAACAATAACTGTTGAATGCGATGTTGCGGGGAAGATACATTTGCATTACCACATATAGGTACAACGTGTAACAGGACAAACGCAATACCCGAAAAGGGGTATTTTTACTCGTCACTTTTAACACTGAAATCGCGAAAAAAATGTCCACTACCCCGTACATTTACCTTGTGCGCTCGACAAAATGTACTGAGCAGCTCAGCTTTGGTCTATTGTTTCTGATGGTCGACGTTTTGTCAGTAGATAATCTAGGTACCTAGGATTATCTACGCTAGGATAATGTACCTAGGTGGTTTCTTTACTGTTCTAATTTGAGAACTCACTAACACCGAACTATCAAAGTGCAAATCTAGCAGAATGAATTGCAATCTATACTGACTATAAAGCTGAAGATTCTAGCGAGAATCCTGTTTGCTTATTACCAACACCTAAGTAAATATAACTTATAGGAGCATTACATTTTACGTTACCGCTCCACCGGCTTAGAAGCTAGACCATAAACAGCACACAGATACCATTACATTTTGTAAGCTTTCCTTACATTCTATTCAGCTGAAGCCACAAAATTTTACAGTCGCTCGAACGGAAACACTCCAGAATTTACAAGGTTTATTTCTTGTATTAAATGCTGCAAGTAGCTAGGTACATAAGGAGTTTCACATTAGCCACATTAGAAGGAACATTAGCACCGAGAATTCGGTCATAGAGCAAGGAACCGTTCCCATCGGCAGCGTCTAGAAGCTGAGGTTAAGCGATTATCAGCTTGACTCATAAAAGAATATTAACCACATGAATACTTTAAACACCTACATGATTAGCAGATTAGGTATTCGTTAAATTTGGTAAAATTTTTGTAACGAAAAAGCTGACCTTATCAGAATTAGATAATGAAAAGAAAATAGTACCTATCTACTTCTCTGAATTGTATTTATTTTATTGCAATTCTCAAAATCTAGAGACGAGATAAAACGAAGTCATGAAATCTGAAAAAGTCGTGAGCATTTTGAAATCCATGATAAACAGAGACGGCCTGATTGCGTGTGACGTTACTTGCAACTCCCGCCATAGTGAATTTGCGTCATCCAGTACAAACACAGAAACTTTAAAAGCTAGTCATTTCTCTATTTTTAACCAATTTATTTATGACCGGTATGACTAAGGCGAAGCAAAAAAGAGGGTTTTGATTTTATCTCCACAAATCGTACTATTTTAGAAACATCTTTCTAATATTTATTCATGTAGATGTTTGATAGTAAAGAAAGAAAGAAAATTGCATTTATTGACACAATAAAAAACACCTTACAAATTGAAGAGATAATTTATATAAAACCAAAAATACAATATTGTGCCAAAAGGGCCTCAGCTCAGCATAATGTCAGGTGGCAACACTAGGTATTACCACCTAACGCTGATGTTCAGCAGCAGCCCACGGGTGCCATACGCTCGAACACGCAGTAGACATATTAAAATAAAAAGAAAATAAGTTTAGGCATATGTAAACATAATAAATACAGTAGTAGTCAAATAACTTCATCATGATTATCATCATATCAGCCGAAAGACGTCCACTGCTGGACATAGGCCTCCCCAAAGTGTTGCCCCAACAACCGGTTCTGTGCGTTTCGCATTCATCGGCTACCCGCGACCCTCATCAGGTCATCGGTCTTCATTGTGGGAGGCCTTCCAACTCTGCGTCTTCCGGTACACGGTCGCCACTCCAAAACTTTTCGGCCCCATCGACCATCTGTTCTGCGAGTAATGTGCTCTGCCCACTGCTACTTCAGTTTGGCGATCCTGGGGGCTATGTCGGTAACCTTGGTTCTCTTGCGGATATCATCATTCCTGATTCGAACACGCAAGGAAACTCCGTGCATTACCCTCTCCATATTGCCATTTGAGTGACTACGCCTTTTGATGAGGCCCTTTGTGAGCGACCACGTTTTGAGTCCATAGGTCATCACTGGCAATACGCACTGGTTTCGCTTTTGACCGGCGCTCACTGCCGGCATGGCACGGCAGCACCGACCGTACCACATTACGAAATGACCGCTGCGCAGGTTTCAACCATATTTCAACTAATTAATCAATGATAATTCCTCGACACAAAGTGACCCATTACGTCTCGTGGTATGCAATGGCGCGCTGCGGCATCCCGTGGCATGAAACGGCATGACACGTCATGCCGCAGCATGCCGCGGCGCGTTCCGTCATGCCACAGCATGGTGGTATCGAAATAAAGTAACATGAATTCTAAACTCATTGAAATAAGATTCAAAATAACTTGATTAGTAATAAAATCCTTTGCCATGCCATGCCTTGCCGTGCCGGCAGTGAGCGCCGGCCATTTGACACACTGGTATGTGAGACCAGAAGATACCACGCAATTTCCCGAACGCCGCCTAGCCGAGTCGGATTCGACGATTGACCTCTTTTAAATTATCTTATTACTATTTATTGGCTACACCTTATCTGCCCTTATTCTCGTCATACTTGAATCGGCAAAGCTCACATCTATACGTCATAATAATGTACCTGTAAGAGTAAAAGTAGTAATACTGTGACTGAACAGAGACTTGCTTGGAAAGTGTTATCATTGCCACCTCTAGAAGCGACCATAGCTAGGTGTTTCCTTGCTCTATGATTATAGTGCATTAACAGTGGACACGTATAGCTCGTATGTAACAATAACCGTATAACAGTTTCTGGGAAGCACCCAGTCCGCCGCATCGTTCCATGTTTCCTTTAAAACTATTAATAAAACTACGTCACTAATGGAACTTACTTCTATTACGGTCGGGATTTTCGTTTAAGCTGTTGTGCCATTGTTTAGGAGTATAAAGTCTTTGTTTTGTTTTGCTTAATGTTCTCTGGAAATAATTAGGCCAACATGCCATGCACAAATAGGTAATTCAAAAATTCGGTGTTTTGGGCGACCAACCACGACTCATCACAGTCATACTCATTCACTATTAAATTGTTAAGAAAAAAATCACCCCTTTTCCCCGGTTTCTGGAAACTGAAAACATTATGGACCCGACAAAAATTACTTGCAACGCAATTTGCTGTTACGGCTAGATAACGCGCGTTTGACAAATTCTCACAATATTTTTGAGATATTTTCGTTCGAGAAACTTAATGCTTAGGTATCTTATTGTTATCCTAAAATCTATAAGTATTCTTTTTAAAGTTGTATAAACAGTGTATGGGTTGCGGAATTTGTTCGAAATAGTCGCCGCGGCCCTGGAACGCAAAGGGCATTAGGAGGAACACGGATGGGTTTTGGTCAGTAAGAGTCTGACAATCCCTTCCGCTCCGTCTAGAGCGGAAGGAGTAATTTGATAATTTCGCATCCATCGTCATGCCAAAAAAGGTCTCAGGAATTTCGCACAATAAAATAGAAAACCCCTTGTCCCAGCTTTGTCCCGGTATCCTGTACCTACACATTTAACTGTCCTTTAGAGTACATTTTCTAAACAATACGGTAAGAACAACATAAGCCGGATATGTGGTACACTCTCATCGTGTTTTTCTTCCATCCCTCTTTTGTAACTGGTCTATTATGAGAGCACCCCTGTTTGCAGAATGTATTACAGCGGGACGGTCCCATCTAACCACAAAGGTTTATCCTGAGTTGTACAATCGCTCCTTCACTTATTTTTCTTGTCGTGTCTCTTAATTCTATTTAGATTATGTTGGTTTTTTACTTTTTGGAACGTGTTGCTGTCATTGTGGCGGTTTTTGAATGGCTTTCTAAAAAAATTATTCTTAATCGTCTGTGTACACTACCGCTCAAAATATTTGGTCACCTCCATTTTGTGAGGTCAAAGCTTTGTGAGCCAGTCATTATAAAAACATAGGAGGAAACTAGAATGAGTATATTACACTAAAACTATACATTTTTAAAACAGTATTGTTATAATTAGAAAATAATTAAAATAGTAATTAAATAAGTTTCAATTATTCGAACTTTTTTACACAATATCTTTTTCTGTGTAACCAAATACTTTTGAGCGGCTATCTATCCATGTATTTATTTACTTATATTTTTTGTAGGTTCGACGACTTAACTTATCTACTAGAACACAGTAAGTGTAGGATCTTTGTGATACACAAAAAAAAATCAACACAAATTATTCCATCTCTAATCCTGCACGCTGTTGTTAAGACGACGAACCAAGAAGACAAGGAAAATCTCATGTTAATTCGATCAAGTTACTTTCGGGCCTTCTTTATTAGTCCGTCGTCGTGGCGACTGATAACCCTACTCTATAATCGCTGATTTGTTGGCTTCTGATCCTTAGGCTAAAGTTCCTCAATCTTGTAATCCTCTAACACTTATGTTTTGTGGTTTGAGTGACTTCTCACACTTCTAGGGTGCAAGGTCGTCATTGTATGATATTTGAGAGCCTATAATGTAACAAGAATCTGACAATCCAACAATTTTAATCATTTTCTTTAAACATCATTGAAGCGAAAATGTGAAAATTAATTTGACCAATAGGTATATGTGTGTAATGGATATAGATGGTTTATTGTGTAAATTAAATGTCTGACAGAAGCGTAAATTTGCCATGAGTGATTTACTAAAATAATTTTATAGCGAATCTTACTTTGAGAACCCCAGCGTATACGAGAGGGTCCGTATGATGGGTTTTACGAAAGCTATTAGAGCGGACACTTTACATAGCTCCTTGTCCTACATAAATGTCGCAGCGTCCACGGGCAGGAGGCAATCAGAAAGACATTTCAGACCTCGAGAGCTGAGCGATAATGACGTTACTTCGCAAATGTAGGTATGGTACGGGACGTGAAACATTTGAAATAACTTTGTACATTTTGAAGGATGAATATTTAATATTTGGATTTTTTTCATAAATTCATTTGTGAGCGTTGGTCATGTGTAAAGTAAAATCACTTTTACTTTAGGTACGGGTACGCATTATCAAAGAAAAAGAAATGCTACGCTCCCGCGCTAGGCCCATTTCAATTGGGGCAGGAGCGGGATGGCGATGTCTTAACGTAGGTATTAATAACTGTGGCACATCACATTAGTGTTTGCACTTTAGATAAATTGAAAATGGTAGGTATAGTCATAAAACATCCATCTAAATCAAATAATACGAATAGATGTACGTAGCAAGTGTGGCTACAATACTATGCCGTACCAAGCATGGTTATAATGCTACGCCGTAGCAAGCTTGGCTATAATGCTACGCCGTAGACAGCTATGCTACAATGCTACGCCGCAGCAAGCGTGAGCTGCATATTTTTTCGATCAAAACGCCCACGCCGGCTTGCACAATTCATCTTTGGTAGATTCACACCAACAGATTGTTCAACAGATGACATTCAAACTCATAACCTCTCCACCAATCCGCGCCTTAACCGTCGAACAATATTGCTGTTTCTAAACTTTTCTCGAACCATACCCAGTCCTTATTAAAGTTCCCAAGCCCAAGCTGCAACAGAATGCTTTACTAGGAAGCGTTTATTAGCTGCGTCCCATACTCCCTAACTTTTGCGGCTAACTTGAGTGCGCTATTCTGCTACCATAAGGAAAAAGGGCGCATCTGACCAAAAGAAAAAACTGAGAAATTGAATGTTGAGCATTTTGTTCGGCGAAACTATACTGCACTTTTGCAACTCGAACAATTAAAAAAAAAACTAGATTCTGCCAGCGGTTTTCGAAAAATAAAATAAAATATGGGATCGTACTCGGTAGGTACTCCCCACTATCCTATGTCCTTCTCTAAGCTCCAAACTATCTTTATACCAACATTTATTAAGATTGGTTCAACGGTAATAAGACAGACTGACAGAGCTATTTACGCATTCTAATATTAGTATAAATATTACCATATCCGTGGCAATCTAAAAAGTCGGATTTGACAGTTGAGTAGAGAGGGATAGAAGATCGCTTTACCACTAAGCGCGAAAGAGATTTATTTCATGTCTCTTTCATACTTATTAGTAAAGCAATGTTGTATCCTGCTATCAAATTCGACTTCTTAAATTGTCACGAATATTAAAGCGCCTTATTTTCCTGATTTCAATTATGTAAATAACTCATATTTGCCTAAATGGCAGATACCCCCTTTTTCTATGGACGGTAGTATTACGGTGTGCACACACTAGCAATTGCACTTACATCGGTTTTTAGAGTATATAGCATTTGTTTTGCGTCGCGCTGGCCACTTTTATACGTTAGTCTGTGAGTGTAAACAGTTCTTTATGTTCCCGTTCCGTTTTCAAAATTCGTGCTTACGTATTTTTGTGTTTTTGTGTGTGTGTTGGTTTTCGAGCTTTGCATTGGTTTCAAAGACTAGTGTAGTATATTTAAATATGATCTACATTTTAGTTTCATGAAGTGGTATGAACAAGTATCATCGCCTTATTCAAGTTTTTATGAAACTTTATATTTGTTTATTTAAACTTTATGTACAATAGTAGTACATGGGCGGACTTAATGCAACAATGCATGCTCTACCAGTCAACCTTTGGGTTAAAAATACTACACTGTGGTTCATCATCATCATCATCATATCAGCCGAAAGACGTCCACTGTTGGACATAGGCCTCCCCCAAGTGTCGCCACAACAACCGGTCCTGTGCGTCTCGCATCCATCGGTTACCCGCGACCCTCACCAGGTCATCGGTCCACAAGGTGTGGTTGGTGTACAACAAATTAATAAAAAACTAAATATATTTTTTGTTTCCCAAAGAAAATGAAAATAAAATGTATAACACTATTAAAATACACATAATATGCTAAAATAATAGACTAATACATATACGTTTTTTATAAAATAATTTCTTTCACATTAAAGTTTTAATCTAAAATCATCCACAAAGTTTAAATCATAATTATGAAGTTTACTATCATTTCAACCTACATAGTTACAAAATTTAAACTAGAAACACGACATTTATACTAGCCCAGGGATCGCCTACATCCAAATGTCTGTATCCTCGGAATATATAACACACTAATTGTTAGCAAACGGGCCTATAAATGAGTGTTTCGGGAATAGAAACGGCAATAATATGTAGGCCCAAGGGCGTACTTCACTTTTGTTCGTAATAGTCGGAAATATTCGGGAATAATCGTGAATTGCTCGGGATAATTGTAAAGCTGTGATGACACACGGATATTCGAACGGAATTAAATCCGTATTATCGTTAGGAAATCGTGCTTTGTGTAGCTGAAGTGTGTTGTGGCCCTTATGCACAAAGGACTATTGTCATTTTACTTTGAAATTGATTTTGTACTTTCAGTGATCGGTTTTGTTAAAAGTGATAGCTTTTTGAGATTCAATATGATAAATTTTAGTTTAACAACAAGATAGGCTACTGATTATGGATGGATTGTGTTATATATAAAAGAGATGTCGGTGAATGATAGCGTGAAGATTGACAGGGGATAGTGAAAGAATAAAGTGTTGGGTAGCAACCCCGAGTAATGTGGGGCAAGGGGGGGAAGGTGATAATGATAATATATTTAAGTTGGCCGCGTTATCCTTAGTACCTACGAGTTCGTGACAGGAAATTCCTGAATTGCAAATTGTGGTAAGAACAGCGACAAAAATACTCGTGACAAGAACACAGCATCTCTACTCGACACACTGGACTTATATTAAACCATAGCAGGACACTTTCCTTTTATTCCCAGGTTCCAACGTTCCAGGTGTCGCACCGTTACGACACAACGTTACGTCACAGCTGTTGCAGCAACACGTTTTAAAACCTCCGGACACTTTACCACCCGTGTCACGCACGAACGCGGCGTAGTATGGAGCCTTAAATCATTGCAGCAGTTTGTATAAATCATCAGCAGCCGGTAAATATTCCGTACTGAGCCGGCCTGCCGCGTAAACTGGTATAACTGTGGTGATCATACTGTGTGTGTAAATCATAGAGTTTGGCAGGTGGATTGTTATTCGTTAAAGATGGTTTTGAAGAGAAAATTGTGTTTTTGAAAAGGATTGTCGTATAGTAGATTTCTTAACAAGATCAAGGTGGTTTATAAATGTCGGAAACTAATCAACATTTGTGTCGTCCATAACGCACATGGTAAATAAGGTCCATTTTCCAAGTCGGTTTGAAAGAAATCGCCACTTAGTCACCATGAAAATTTTAAATGTCATAGCTATGTAATTGTCAACTTTATGATTCGAGGCGAAGACGAGTTTAAGAACATGAACTATAGAAGTGATATTATATTATTTCATTGCTAGCGTTAATTGCAGGCTCATAAACGTGTCGATGCCACATACAATGGCGTGTGAGTTTTATAGATTATTAAAAATCAACCGTCAAGCTTATCCTCAATACTAATTTTCCCAACATTAGCCATGAAAACATGTTTCCAACTGGAATTAAAATTCTAACGACTCATCTCCTCTCCGCGTAATGAGGCGTGTTCTGTTTTTTAAACAAACTGATCGATCAGTGTCAAGCCTGTGTGTTTTTAATACATCAAACAAGCTTCAGCTGCATTTGCTTGCGGTTTGAAATTAAAAAAGTTACATCAATCAGTTTTTTTTTCAATTAAAAAGTAATTTTACTGAGTTTTTTCTTAAATATTATGCTGTGATGGGAAGCTAAATTAATTATGTTATTAATTTTACTGTTCCACTGCAGGCCAAACGCTCATACAGAGAAGGTCGACTATATCATCACTTACCATCCGGTGAGATAGTGGGTTCCTATCAATAATGAAAATAGTAGACACGAGCATTCACCACGCTCTTCGAAAGCGTTGCGAATCGCGTTTGCGATTACATTGCAAATTTTTGCTGAAAGTAGTTTATATGAATTATCCAGAACATGTTTTAGTTCACGTCCTAATACTTGTTATGAACCTCCGGCGCCAGCTTTGCACGGGTGCAAATTATATTCACAAATCTTCCTCGTTTATCGGTTTTTCGATTAGTAAAAACCGTACAAAGAAGTAAGCGGAGACAGCGGCTTTGTTTTATGTTATTTAGAGAAGAGAAGATCTAGAGATAGTATAAGAAAAAATAGCGCCGTCTAACAGCAGCAAAATCCAGATTCGGTCCTGATTTTCATTTTGACTGCGTAATTCCGTAATTCCCGATAAAAGGTGAAAAAAATCAGCGTGTCGAATTTTTCGCGCAGTCGTGTAAATCTTTAGGGAAATTGTACCCTGATACATTATTACTGTTGCAATCTTTACTGCGGCCGTGTGGTCTCAGGTATATTATAGATCACCTATGAATGCTCATGGGTGTTGTAAAACTCGAGTGAAGAATAAAATATTAGTTGGTTGGCCTTTAAAATTGCAGCTGTATCTGCCTGTACCTACTTACTACATATATTGAAAGGTATAGTATTTCTTACGGACAGCAAAGTGGGTTAAATCGTGTAAAGTTTGGGTATCGAAGTCCCCAGCAGGACATAAAAATTCTCCCAAATAGCCACCCGATTCTCCGTCATCCGTATTTATAATATAGGAGCGACGCTTTTTTTCGCACCAGGATGAAAATCAAGTTTCTGAATAAGATGTAAAATGGCTAGGTGACAAATTGGGAAAGTCTAAAAAGTTCATATTGAAATACTACATTGGGGCGCAGTCATGTGAACTTAATCCATGATGGCCCTTAGGTACAGTGGTCACAAGCGCATAATCTCCTAGGTTCGATTCCCATGGAAATAGGAATAGAGAGTGCACCTGTGTCTGCACAAAGTTGAATACTATAATATCTCCTAGGTACTTGGCTTATCTCGTTGTAATTGGCATCCGTGAACAAAATTAGGTCGGAAGAATTAAAAAACTCAACGCAAACTCTGTACCTGCTATCTGTTATCGATCTTCAATAAGTTTAGCGCAGATTAGGTTCCACAACGTATCACCCCCACATGCAAGTCTAGATAATGCTTTAACTGCAAGTTAGCAATTAGTATTCGCTTGTAGAACTGCTAGTTTGACCTACATTCGGCTTACACAAGTTGTCTATGCATAGAAGAAGAAAGTTCCACGTACTGGGATATTACTATCATTATAAGTGCCTAACTTTAAACCTATAAAGGAAGAGCATTACTTTTGTCGTAACTGAAATCTATCTGTTCATTGCTAAAATTTGATTTCTCAACGCTTAAAATACCACATTTGAAAAAGGCAACGGATAATTGACTATTCTTTTATCTCCCTCCATTATTTTACTTAAGAGCGGCCAACCCGTCATACTTTTCATACAAACGCTCGTACGTGATTATGCCGTTGTAACACATCTATCTTTGATTTTTTTGAACTAAAAGGTATCTTATGCACTATATCTAGGTTTCAATGCAAGTAAAAAAATAAAATTTGGAGAAATAAATTCAGTATAAGCCTTCAAAAATCACCACATTATTGTATATTGTACAAAAATTTATACATTTAACATTGAAGACAAGTTCATGCACAAAGGCGAACTTAACTCAAAGTTGAGTTATATCTTTACTTACAGAATAAAGAAAACGCGAAGTGTATGGTTTCAAAATAACATAAAACAAGCGCGTGCCTATCAATAATAATTAAAAAAAAAACAATTAGTACCGAACCCGTTGCGCGCTAGTCAGACTCGTACTTGGCCGGTTTCTTACTGCAGATACTTTAATGCCAAACTCAAATGGAATAAAATTGACCTGAATTAAGTTAATAGTAGTTTATGCAACGACCATATAAAAAGGGTTATTAAAACACGAGTGTGGGTTTATCACACGAGGCGTAGCCGAGTGTGATAATAGCATCGCACGAGTGTTTTAATACCTAATTATATGCCGTTGCATACACTATTTTATCTTCACTCATACAGTTGAAATAAAATAAGTGGAAAAATAGTTAATTCCAATATGGCGGATATTCTCATTGCGTATTCGAATGACTGCGCAGCGCGCTCAAACATAGACAAAGATAAAAGCTGGCTCATTGACTTAAGTCAATGAGCCCGCGCCAAAAATTAAAAAGAAAAAGTGTGCTATAAAAATTAAAAAGTTATTTTATGATGCAGTTGTTTAAAAATCGAAGGAAAATGTTGAATCGTAATGGTTTTTTTTTTAAATTTTACCTATCCACGAAAAAAAAGTATGTATTTATGCATTCGTTTTTGAACTCATATTTGGAACATTACGTTGTGAGATAAAAGACTTTTCTTTGCCGTGAAACAGAGAACTGTGTTGACACAAAAACAAAAACAGTTTCTTTGTAATGTTTTCTACATTAAAATAAACTTGAACACTCTTATCTGTCAGTATGCACACCATTCTCGTAAAAGTCGGGAGGAATTTAATGGAGATTCCGTTGCATATTGGGTTGTGTCCCGCGAGTGCACTAGGGCATGTTTTTATTAGGGTTCCACTCCGGAATGGATGCAAAAAAACATAGGAAACTATGCGAAAACAGTCGAGAGGAAAAACAAACTAAAAACGTTATGTTACAGGATCCTACAGATATAAAATGGTAGTTATATAAAATGTTTCGAGGGTAATCGTCGTGGTCGGGCTGTCCTCAACTCTTATCTTGATAAAGGATATGTCCTATGCTGTCACTATGGATTAACCCATGGATTTCAAGTTATTGGGAACGGATTTCCCATGTCTTTACTTCGGGTTTTTGTGGAACAATCTTTTAATTCTGGGTAATTCTTTTAAATCTATCTCAATAGTAAGAAAACTTTGCGAAGTTAAGTATATTTTACCATTTGGACCCGACCACAAGGCTGGCTATGCCATGTTTGATATACTTACACACAAATATGCAGTTCATCGATTTATCTTGTTCAACTTTTATTACTAGAGCCATTAAACCCGACTTCGGGTCAGACAAGACCAACTTATAGACGGACGGCTTTCTGTGACTTTTTAATTTGATGCAGTTTGCTTCGAGTGAAAAGACATGACCATATTTTTCGAGCGAAGAAGAATTTGATTTCGAAAAATTGAGTTTCAAAAATGGAATGTAAGATTCCTGTGTTCTGGTAACTTGGCTTTACGAGCCGCTAGTGCTGTCTGTGTGTCCCCATATTGGGTAATATTTCATGTAATACTGTGTTTTGTTCCCGGCAAATAGTGAAATTTATTGCGACGGCGACAAGCGGGTTTATTATCATTTAGTTTATTGCTCAGCGAGGAATGCGATGATATATTATGGTGCGGTGATCGTTCGAATCGTACTGTGAATAACAATGTGCCAATTGAGACTTGTTATCATAAAGGCTTTTTTCGTTTGTATAGAGTAATTTTTACACAATGGCAAATGTATCTCTCTATATATGTGAATTAATTTGAAATATGTTAGCCAAACAATGTATTTGGCAGTAAAAAATGCTCGCCCGTTTATCTTCAAAATGAATAGTTTATTTGAACAGCAGAATATTATTGTTTAGAAAAACAAAACACGCAGACTAAAGTAATAAACTCTCTTTGAATATTTTAGAGCATTGCAAATACAATATTAGGTTCTAAGCTTTTTATTTTGTACAACAATAATTTCAAGTTATGTTCGTGACAACCTTTGAACTCGCATTTGTAATGTTTTTCTATAGTCTAGCTTAATTGGACGTTCATAGTTATGATGAAAATGTTTATTTGGCTTATTCATACAAAAAACATTCATATTGGAGCGCTATGCTAACAAAAAATAAACACGAGGTAACACTCGCTGGCTAAATTGATGGTTTGTGTTAGTTAGTCGGTTTTACCTAGTTGAATGGTACCGGGAATTTATGACGTCATTTCGTAAAATAACTGTATCATATTTTTAAAAGCTTTTATTTATTAGCTTGATTTTAATCGTGTTGGTACGAGTACGTAATCGTGGCTAGGGTTTCCTCCAGTTTCAACTGGCCTTATTACTAAGCAAATTCTTTATACTTTCTAATGAGAATTCGAATTTAGAATCCGCCAATCAGTATTTAAACAGCTTTTATAGTTGGATTTAAAAAAAAAGAAAGAAGAAGAAGAATAAGCCTGTTTGTTTTTAATTAAATGTGACGCCCAATTTAATCGAGCGCAATTTTATATAGGTAATCCAAGATATAGTAGGTTGGGGAAAAAGTTTATTCGCATTTAAAAAAAAAATCAAAACATTTTTTAATATAGTTTATTTACATTTAACTAAAGTTTGTAGGTACCATTTTGTTCGATAACTTTTTGTCATCTTGTAGGTATTATCATAATTATTATTAATTATAATATCCCATTGCTATAGAAATTTTGGGACTTCTGATCAAAATACCGCGACAAGTGGTTTTGGCAGTCCTCTCGTGATGTTAGCCTGACACTGCCTAAAGAATTCTGAAGAGACCGATACAGGTGGAAATCTGAAGGTGCAAGGTCAGGACTATACGGCGGATGCATTAACACCTCCCAGCCAAACTCTTTTAATTTTTGCTGAGTGGCTAAAGATGTGTGAGGTCTAGCGTAATCATGATGAAAAACCACACCCGTTCTGTTGATTAATTCCGGCCGCTTTCTGTCAACTTTTTGCTTTAATCTCATCAGTTGTTCGTAGTAGAGTTCAGAATCGATGGTCCTACCTGGTGGTAACAGCTCATAATGAATAATGCCCTTCCAATCCCACCACACACACAGAATCACCTTGTTGCGAGTTAACCCGGGTTCCGCCACAGTCTGTGAAGCCTGACCGGCCTTTGACCACGACCTTTTTCGCACGTTCTTGTCGTACGTGATCAACTTTTCATCACCAGTTATCAGCTTCTTAAAAAATGGTTCGGTTTCATTACGTCGTACTTAATAAAGAATCACAAATGAGTACACGGTTCATTAGGTTTCTTTCAGTGAGCTTGTGGGGTACCCAAATATCGAGCTTTTTTGTGTACCCAGTTTTTTTCAAATGCGCCAAAACTGTTTTGTGGTCCATTCCCAGTTCTTCAGCTACGTCGTAACTACTGATACGCCGATCTTGCTCCACTTTTTCAAAAATGGCATCCATTTTATCCGTAATAGGGCGACCAGAGCGACGTGCATCTTTGACATCAAAATTTCCGGATTGAAAACGCTTAAAACAAATTTGTGCTACTCTCACAGACACTGCACTAGGTCCATAAACATCGCAAATTTTTTTCGCGGCTTGTGTTGCATTTTTGCCTTTTATGTAGTAAAATTTTAAAATGTATCGAATTTCTTCATTAGATTCACTCATCTTGACAGTACGAAAAACAAATGAAAATCCCACTTTTTCATAATTTGAATTTGGAATTATGTTCTTTAAAATTTAAATTTCCAATGATACCAAAACCAGCCAGATACAAATAGTATAGCCAAAGCGATTTTATTACAAGTTCATACATACTATAATGCGAAAAGACTTTTTCCCCAACCTAATATACAGAGTACTCGTAGAATTACTCATGCCAAATGGGTATTATTCCGAAAAATACATTGATAATAATTATAAGATTGCGCCCATAATTACATAACTAAATAATTTGGCTACGTACCTAATAAGTACTGTCTTGACAGCACGGGAAAAATGGAACTCAAAGTTGGGTTCTTCTCTTCTACAATAAAAATATTCTTCGCTTTTAATTGTTTTGGCCTTAAAAAAAGGTTGCGGTGTGTCTTGGTTAATTCCGAAATCGTATGTTATTTTAATCATCTTATCACTATTTGCTGTATTTCCATACAATTTTATTCAAACAGCCATTAAAAACTCGCCAATCTCGAACAGATACTTAGATCAACATTCCTGAATAAAAAGTGGCTTACATTTAAGCAGATAACTTGTGGGTGGTGGCACTTGAGCGTGAGAACTTCTAGGTAGATAAATCGTTGTCGTTGACTGATGGCTCGGGGTTGCCAGCGCAAAAAAAGAAGAGAGGTGATTGACTTGTGGCCTACGAGCCTTGAAGGCATGAAATGGCTTTTTAATCGTTAGCTTTTCTGGTGAAATTATTCAAGTTCCAATTATCCAGTACTGTGCTTTCATATATTTCTATAATAGCCACAATAACGAATTGTCTCTCACAAATTCATATGAAACAGATTTTTCTACTAGAAAGGCTTTTACGACTTTTTGGACTACAAAGTTTTGGTTATTGTATCTAATCTTTTAGCCCAATATTAAGAATTGGTATTATTTTTGGAAATATAATAATATTGTTCTTTATACATATTGGTTAGGTTATGTGTATAGAAGAGTATGACCAAAGTAGATAGGTAAGTATAGGTACTACTGTACAGTTATTTTTTGGATGTCAAGAAGTATACTAATCCCTAGGTATGGTTGATAAGATAAACCAATCATCGTGTCAACATCATCATAACTATGACGTGAACACCCTGAAAATTAAAAGCTAACAAAAATATCGCTAAAGCACATTAAGCACTCATTGCACCATCTAAGCTACTATTAGTCAAAGAGGATATGGCGTAATGGAGTGTTCGTAACGCGACGGAAGGCGATTGGAGCTGTCTCCCCGTGACTCAGTGTTCCATTCACTTAGTAATTACTGGAGGCAGTGTTTTATTCCGACGAGTTCTTTGTATGCTTAGTTACGAGTTAATATCGTGGGTGATGTGTTGAAGGTGTTCATCCCGGTCCCCCGAATCATGGTAATGGTAGGAACTGTGGGGTTTTAGTTGCTAGGAGTTAGATAAAACAGTCCGTCTTTCCAAACGTACTGTAAAAAAGGGAATGATTGTAAGCGAGCGATATTATGCAAAATGCGGAAATATTTAAGTGTCCTTTGTCCGTCAGCCGACTGTGTCATGACACGTTATTGGTAGACAATTTTAATTTTCACTGAGTGTGTGTTTCTTTTGTCGCTTATTTATAACAATAAATAATACAGATAAAATTAAAAGGGCTTACGACTATCTAAACGAGAAACGCCTTTTTTCTGTTTATGGTAGGGACCATAAGGTGTGTCCGACTCGCACTTGACCGGTTTTTATTATTTGTGATGGGGTTATAGTGGGTTGGGAATATGGACGCTGGCAGAAGATTCCACACCTTTGCTGGACTCGTAACAATATGGAGGAGAAGTGCTTAATACTCGGAATATTAACCATATTAGGATGGTACTGCGGAATTTGTTCGAAAGAGTCACCGCGGCCCTGGAACGCAAAGGGCATTAGGAGGAACACGGCTGGTTAGTTATGGAGAGTCTCACACTCCCTTCCGCACTGTCCAGAGCGGAAGGAATTATTTGATGATTTCCCCCATCCATAAAAAAAAAAAAACAAAAAACCTACAGCTTATTACCACTACCCACTTTCGCCTCAGGTTAACAGGATTCTGAATTACCTGACATGTGAGTTCATGGTTCTAGTGTGAGCAAGAGACGGAGATATACAGGGTGCTCCAGAAAGGTGAGGTCATATTTAAGGGTGATGTTGGGTAGCTGATGTACTACATTAACCTTCGGCCCGTCGCATGGGGTCTTTGTTGAGTTAGATTAAAAATATTTTTTGAGTTAGATTATAAATATTTTTCTGTGATGTGATCTCAAAGAGAGAAATGTATGTTCCTAATTTTAGATTGGAAGTTTAAGCACATACAAATGAATATTTTTGATATTTTTTTTTGTGATTTTATTGTCATTAAATAAATAAATAATAAACTGCTAGAACAGTAAGTTGGAAAGATACAAGTTTTAAGGTTTAAGGGTTTTGAGGAACCCCACGCGACTAACCGTGTTATTAAAAGATACGCGACGGGCCGAACTTTAAGGAAAAAATGACAAAATATAAAAAAATGTGAATTATTTTAAAAAAATCGACCAGAAAGAACAACTAAAAAGTTACGAAGAAATGATTTTTGACAGTTGGTGGCATTTACTTTAGGTCAATCACAGATTTGATGTCACCAACTGCATCAGACTGCTTGAAAAGTCATTTCTTCAGAAGTTTCTAGTGGTTTTCTCTGGTTGAATTTTTTTTTTATGTTTTGACATTTTTCCTGAATGTATATTAGCTACCCAACATTACCAATAAATATGACCACACCTTTCTGGAATATCCTGTATGTATAAACCGCATAGAACTATTCTTTTTTCTCGACCGAACCATGATGGCATGCTTAATATAAACGTTTCTGTTTATTAAGAGTAATATAATAACCATCCATCTTACATAACGATAAAATAAAAACAGCATAAACTCCACCCGTTTCGAATTTCTCTCTTTCGTAAACAATTGAGTAATTTAATGATACCAGAACAACATAAAATCAGGAGGCTCTATGTCAGCTGACGCCTGGAGTTATTTTCAAATTCCCTTTACCGGCTTCTGCTGGTATTAGAGCAAGCTTAAAGGGTCTAAACGTAATTGTATCAAGCGGAATGGGCGAGGTCAAGTAGATTTAATACGCTTTTGAAGGCACAGAGTCGAGAAAGCCTGAAGATTAACTTAATGCTAAATAGGCTTATGCGCTGTGTAATTACCGTTTGTTATTTTTGTGGCTCAGCGAACATGACTTAATAACTAGTATTTAAAATAATTATATTATAATTTAAGGGTATTTCATCGTAAGTGTTCTGCTGTGGTAGGCTTCAGTGAGTTTTCTTGGAAACGTATCGATTACATTGCAAAGCTAACTTGTTAAAATCCTGTTTATTTTGAATTACCTGTAAATATTACCCGTTGTCGCTAGGTTTATCTCATTTGGGCTTAGGTAACTACCCACATATATAACTCATCATGTGTAATACTCTGAGGGCCAATTCTACTAATTGGCACTCTGGTCATAACGAAACACAGAGGCAGACAACATTTTTTGATAAAGAAATAAACATAAGAACAAAACCACTCGACCCTATTATATAAAGCGCTCGTAATCCACTGTCCATTTTTCATATTTCGCATTACCTATACATAACTTCCCACACTGTTAAAGCTGGTCGCTTGGTTCGGTTGAGAGGGTAAAATGTGGAAAACCTAAACGAAATTTATGTTTTCCAGAATGTCACCCTTTATCGAACGTTTCCATACAAAATTCAGGATGGAGCATAAATTGTAGCGAACGGTCCGAGGACGTTTTACGGTGCTTTGAAGAGGATCTGCTCGCCTTTAATACCGAACTGGGTCGCTGTATGTTTAATATTGCTCATTCGGATTTTAGACTGACGATTAGTCGTGTTCTTTGGCAGTTTTTACGGATGGTCAGAAGCCAGAAAATCTGACACAAGTCTTGTCATAAAATGCCGTGTTCCCCAGTTTTGGGTTGTTTAGGTAGGTTGTTGCTCCACGTAAAACACTGGTATTCAGCTGAATCCGGTTGGACCGGAAATCAACAGATAATGATTGTTTGTGTTCGAAAGTATTGATGAGACACTGAAATAGTTCACTTTTTGCAAGACAGAGTGTTTGTGCAGTAAACCGATTTTTCTTTTCATTTTATGCGCTGTTCATGACTTTGACTGAACCTTTAAAATTCCCCACAGTTCCTTAAAACTTTGAGCGTTTTCGGACCTTTTAAAATACAAGATTAACTTCCTCGAAATTCTGCGGTTCGAATTTTCACTTCTAGCTCTTTCGTAAACGCCAACTTTAAGTTGCAAAGTAAAAGCAAATAGTCACTCACAGCTGACGAAGATTAAATTAAATGGGGAAAGTTTGAAGAACTATCTCCTTTCGGATTGTTGGATTGACGACGCGGACCGATTTTGAGACCGAATGCAATGGAGAACCGATACTGTCTTGAATCCAATTTTAAGTTTTAAGTAGGTATTTGAACAACAAGAAATGTACTGAGGGATTTATAGTGGGGACTTCACCGGGCAAAATAGCATTTAATATTATAGCAGTTACAGACATGAACAGTCAACATTACTAGAGATAAACACACGAAAAGTAGACAAAATGCAGTAGATGGTGGTGTTGGTAAAGACATGCATTAAAAACAAATAAAATAAAATCCTCCCCCGAGCGAGTTAGCAGGGGATTGAAGTTTGTTTGCAAACAAAGTCGCAAACATCAACAAAACTATCTATAAATACCGGAGCCAGCAAAAACATTTTCATATCAGAACCAAAACAAAGATAACTCATTCAGAAAATAATATTCGTTTCGCAGAACAAACGATAATTTCTTGGCATGACATAATAAATGATGGTCGTGTATATACATACAGGTACGCAATATAAGGAGAAAGATAAAGCTCGGAACAGAAAAACATATAGATATATAAATACGTAAGAAAAGGGACGATTCCCCGTTATTGGAAACCTCCGTCTATATCATCGCCCTTTGATTCGAGCTCGACCGAACAGGTGTCATATTTCAATGGAACTTTTTCCTCTTCCCTAATTCGATCTAGCAAATGATTTGGAAAGGCCCGATTGGATGACATCATTATTTATTATGTATAAATGCCAATGCACGGGTTTGTATAGTAGTGAAAGGCGGAAGGAAAATGCTTGGGTCGGGGAAAATAAATTATTAACTTTTCACGGAAATCTGCGGATAAACTATTTTTACGCTGTTAGGAAAATGAGAATAAGCGACTGGTAGTTTTTTTGTATTTTGTGCTCTATTGACTGTTTTTGTGATAGATTATAATAATAGCGGAAGAAAAGTACCACCCCAACCAAGAAGAATTGCTGAAGCTTTTGATTGATAATTACTTGATCACTCAATGTTGAGTTGCATTAACATTTGGTTTCAAAATCCAAATTGATGCTTAAGAAAATAAGAAGCAGCGTGGCTTGAATTTTGAGAAAAAATATCAAAATAAACTCGTAAATAAATCTAAATGTGCCATTAAAAGAAAGTAACCTTGGTTTAAGTCTAAAGTGACTGGCAAATGAACTCCCTTGACACCTTCGCAGCACTTTGATAATGTCTCAAAGTTTATGAAGCGAAAGATGACGTCACAAAAAATATCATGGCGCTAAGTAACGCATTGAATTTTTTCCCGCCAACTTATTGTTCGCAATATTCAAGTTAATGTGGTGTGAATAATTGACATGAATGCGTTTAAACACCTAATATGTGTTCGAGAATAATATTACACGTATACACAACATTGTGAGCAGTATTTCGTAGTGTTTAATGGTTCGGAATCGTGATAGTTGAACTTAGTGCCCGCATTCATAATACAAGGTTTGGGCTCGAAAGATGGCGGGTTTTGAAACCAACGAAGAATTTAATTTCTGGGGACAATATACAGGGTTATTTGTAAAACACCAACAACCTTTCAGTGGGTGAAAGTACTCATGAGTATAAACAACTTTTGTTATGAGACCAACCCTGATAAATGGGAAAAAAATCTACTCTGTTTCATACATTTTCATCGGGTGAATATTGCATTTTATATGAAACAGCCGAATTATTTTTTGATATTTCAGAGTTGTTCCCATAGTAAAAGTTGTTTATATTCATGAGTACTTTGGTGTTTTACAAATAACCCTGTATATCTTCGTTCAAATTCTGAGTGAGAAATGTAATCCGTTTTAATCTTGATTCTTATCAAATTTATAATAGACTTGGAAGGATTATTTCATCAAGCTGTGCCCATGCTTTACTCTCGTCCTTTGAAAGGTTCATATGAAAACCAGCTTCAGACAGCATTAGTCAGTCTGTATAATTATCGCTGAAATGGACCTTTTCAGTGCAACCGTGAGACACACTAGTTTTTGTCATACTATTTTTGCTGTTTCTGTGTAGGTATCATGTGTGTTTCATGTATATTATTCATCATCATCATCATCATCATATCAGCCGAAAGACGTTCACTGCTGGACATAGGCTTCCCCCAAGCGTCGCCACAACAACCGGTCCTGTGCGTCTCGCATCCATCGGTTACCCGCGACCCTCACCAGGTCATCGGTCCACCTTGTGGGAGGCCTTCCAACGCTGAGTCTTCCGGTACGCGGTCGCCACTCCAAAACTTTTCGGCCCCATCGACCATCTGTTCTGCGAGCAATGTGCCCTGCCCACTGCCACTTCAATTTGGCGATCCTTCGGGCTATGTCAGTAACCTTGGTTCTCTTGCGGATATCATCATTCCTGATTCGATCACGCAAGGAAACTCCGAGCATTGCCCTCTCCATTGCCCTTTGGGTGACTTTAAGCCTTCTGATGAGGCCCATTGTGAGCGACCACGTTTCGAGTCCATAGGTCATCACTGGCAACACGCACTGGTCATAGACTTTCGTCTTGAGACACTGTGGTATGTGAGACGAGAAGATACCGCGCAACTTCCCGAACGCCGCCCAGCCGAGTCGCATTCGACGGTTGACCTCTTTCTCGAAGTTAGCCCTACCTAACTGGATCGTTTGTCCCAAGTAGACGTAGAGCCTCCAATCTTGATAGGAGTGGGTGCTACATGGGTATTTACCATGACCTTGGTTTTGTCCATGTTCATTTTAAGACCCACTCTTTCGGAAGCTCTACTGAGGTCATCGAGCATTGTACTGAGGTCCTCCGTGGTCTCAGCCATGACGACTATATCGTCGGCAAATCGAAGATGAGTGATGTACTCGCCATTGACATTAATGCCTAGCCTTTTCCAGTCCAAAACTTTGAAGACTTCGTCCATTGCGGCCGTGAACAGTTTCGGAGAAATTACGTCTCCCTGCCTCACACCCCGCTGCAGGAGGATAGGTTCTGATGTCTAATCCTGAAGTCGGACTGACATGGTGGCGTTTTCATACAAACACTTCAGCACCTCGATGTACCGATAGTCGATCTGGCACCGTTGGAGAGACTGCAGCACAGCCCAAGTCTCGATCGAGTCGAAGGCTTTCTCGTAGTCCACAAACGCTAAGCAGAGGGGCAGATTATACTCCTCGGTCTTCTGTATAACCTGCCGCAGCGTGTGTATGTGGTCTACGGTGCTGAAGCCTTTTCGGAATCCGGCTTGTTCGGGAGGTATATTATTATGCTTAATAAATTTTATTTTTTCTTTCTTATTTCTTTAATCTAGTTACTTCAGTAAATTGGGCTGCTTCGAGAGTAGCAAATGTTTCGGAAAGATTTTTAGAAATAGAATTGAAATAGTTCTGTGATATTTTTTCTAAGTAATTTAATACCTTTATGTGACTAAAAAAACAACATACTTACCTCATAATAAAAACATCTGTTAAAGAAGTGGTTGAGAAAGATTAGAGAAGTGAGCTGAAATCGTAACTCCAACATTCTATTATTATCTCAAATCTTCGCAAACAACGGAATTGTTCCTTCGATTTTCGTTTAAATCCAATTTCGGCGAAACGTGCCGTTCATACACGTAGTACAAATCACGGTACTTTTCTCGGTAAATAAAATCAGCGCGTAGTGGCATTGACGGATCGTTCGCCCACCTACAATGAACGATCGGTGGCAGTCTGGCACTCTGGCAGGCCATCGCGAGTATGTTTCCTTACCAGCTTTTAGACGAAACGTTTCGTCCGTGAAGATTTTATACCAGAGGGAAATATGGGATTTGGAGTTAAATGTAACTTACGACCATTTCCTTTTTCGTGTATTGTTTTTTTTTTTGCTTTACAAATTAAATCTTGATTGATTTTATGTTTTTGATTTTCTATGTAGGTAGTACCTATTGATGTAAATATGAAATATTTCCCTCTGGAACTGTGCCTATATGAAGAAATATGCATGCTTTTTTAGCCAGGGGAATTGCTGAAGTTCGGAAGACGAAATATTTTACATTAATGGTTTCCTGGACACGACATATACTTTGTATCATAAATGCAATTTAATTAAAATACCAAACTGGCCGTCCGCGTTTTCTAAGTCGGTCACCGAATTCGGCGGCCGCTTTCGGCTTATCCAGATAGGTTAGCGACCGCTCGCGATCTTCAACCTGAGCGGCGGGCGTGTCGTCATCGCCATGTCATCAGGTGTGCGACCAATTACGGCTACCCGATTACCGGCCAGTCCATTCTGTTAACTTCTCACCATGAAGATTTGGGTTGAATGAGCTTGAAGTGAACTGTTTTTCCACCTAGATATAATAGATTAACAGCTCACCTAACTTGAGATCACGGCGCTATTCAGCAGGACTTGAAACGTGGTCGCTCACAATTGGCCTCATCAGAAGGCTTAAAGTCACCCAAAGGGCAATGGAGAGGGCAATGCTCGGAGTTTCCTTTCGTGATCAAATCAGGAATGATGACATCCGCAAGAGAACCAAGGTTACCGAAATAGCCCGAAGGATCGCCAAACTGAAGTGGCAGTGGGCATGTGGCACATTGCTCGCAGAACAGATGGTCGATGGGGCCGAAAAGTTTTGGAGTGGCGACCGCGTACCGGAAGACGCAGCGTTGGAAGGCCTCCCTCAAGATGGACCGATGACCTGGTGAGGGTCGCGGGTGACCGATGGATGCGAGACGCACAGGAGTGGTTGTTGTGGTGACACTTGGGGGAGGCCTATGTCCAGCATTGGACGTCTTTCGGCTGATATGATGATGATTCAATATTTTTTTGAATAGCACTGCTGTGTACACAATCGGTGACCGAGTATGAGCTGCTGCCGTATACGGTCTAACTGAATAATACAAAGACGCCATTGTAGTAACCTGTAGTTTCAATTTATAGGGTGATTTCACGCCGGTTTTACAGCCTCATACAAGTTATGGGATCCAAGATCTAGTAACCGTGATGCCGTTGCCGTAATACTATGTATGTTACATCATAGTACATAGAGAGGAAGTTAGCGAGATCTTTAATGTTCTGTGTGAAGCCATGTGTAGTGAAACCAGTTCAGTCTTTGTTCTTGATATTCATTGGAAAGTTTGTTCTGAAATAAGAGCTATTATTGTTTTGAAATAAAAGCTGTTTTTGGTTTTGTTTTGTAAAGTTATTTTTTTTTTGAAATAAATGCTTTTTTTGGTTTTGTTTTAAAGGAGTGCGCTAATTTAAATGTAACTTTTACCGATTTGTTTGAGGATTGTAAATAAATATTTTAGTGTTAAAGCGATGTTAAACTAAGAGGTAGGACATGTTACCTACCACACTTTTACAATGAAGTAAAATTAACAAAAGACAACAATTTCTGGCAACAGACAGTTCCAACTTGTCAAATGGAACCGTACTAAGAAATTGCAGATGTAAAAAGCCAAAAACACTGCCCGAATCGGGAATCGAACTCAGGACCTCATGCTCACCACTTGAGACCACTAGACTAACGAGAGAGCTTGATAGAACCCCTTTCTCTCGAAACCTGTCATTATTAATTTAGACGACGACATTCTATGCAGCCGACCGTTTTAAACCCTTCATTGTGTATTCTGTAGGCCGGTAATAAATTCCAAATTAACAAATTTCTAGCAAATTGAATTTCGGCTCCTCTCAAAACATACGAAACCCCAATGTAGTGGGAAAGTTCGAAATTAGACGTGAAAAAAGTTTTCCACAAAATTAATATCTAATTAATCCTAACAAAATTATTGCAAGAAAAGTCCGAACTCCGAACCGAATAAAAACAATACAGAAAAAGGTTTCCTTTCTTGTCCGAAATTCATGTTAAAATATTTATATGGGCACCAATTAATTAGCACAGTGGCCTACCTTCATCACCCTTAAGCTATTTAATTAAAAATACATACCGAGAACCTACAAAAAATATAATTTTTCTCTACTAAAATGTTTTTCTAAGAGAACAAGGGGTTATAAGAAGTTGTGGGGTAAAGTTATCACGTGACGCGAAGCTGGCGTGCTCCCAGCGAAAGTTGGGCTAAGACTGAACCATAAATATCGTGGTGTGTGCGCCAATAAATTAGTGTTGCCAGCATGAGGACGACCAGAGGTTGCGGTCTATTAACTTTCTGTATAAATTTTAACGTTTCATTTTGTTTTGCTGTACCGGCTGTGTTGCGGTTTTTACGGCAATTATTTTTTTGGCGAATGGGTTAACTAACTGTGAGAGGTTCTTTATGTTTTGCAACTATGATACTATTTTTTGTGGTGTTGCTTGTTGTTTTTGTATGTAGGTTTGTACGTCACCGGGTTATTCCAAACACTTGTAAGTTTATGATAAATCGCGGGATTTATAGTATTTAAAATGATCTGGGGCCTAACCACCAACTCTTAAAGCAGTATTACTTCCAGTGGGAAAGAGATGGAGCTATACAGGACGTGTAGCTCCGTCTCTTTCCCACCGGAAGTAATATTAAAGAAATACTGCTTTAAGAGTTGGTGTGGTTCGCGTTTGAGATTGACTGTGTACGGGGTGCTTTGGGACGACCGACTTGGGTCGGTAGCTGCAGCCCTGGAACGGAAAGAGCACTAGATTTAGAAGGAACACTGATGGATTTTAGTCAGTAAGAGTCTGACACTCCCTTCCGCTACTCCTAGAGCGAAAGGAGTCATTTGATGATTTCCTATCCATAAAAAAAGGCAATCGGTAACTAGGTCTAGACTTCCCGCCCTGTTAACAATCTTAATATAATCTAACCAAGATTTATTACAACCTTACAGTGTTTGCAAACAATAATCCGATGACATACATACACATAGCCATATACTTTCAACGGATCCCAACAATAATCATTGTTAGTGGCAAAAGATATAAAGGTAGGTAGGTATGCACCCCACCAACCGTGTCTCCACGTTGCCGTCGTGGTGGGGCTTGCGTGTCTCAGTGATCTTGGGGGCTTTGCCGGTAGAGCCACTCATGCCGGAAGGTCCCAAGTGAGAGACCAGACCAAGAGAGACACAAGAGGGGCACACCGTTCGGAGACTTGAGCAGTGTTCGGGTCCTCCGACGGTGTGCGTCTCATTGGCTTGCTCGCTGCTCTCTGGTACGCGTCTGATCATCAGACGTGACTGTGAGAGCAGCGAGCAAGCACTGAGAGAGAGGGGGAGAGGAGGGGAGATAGGGACCGCACCCTCAAAAAGGAAATTATGGACAGGCCTGCTAAACAGAAATTACCCCAGGGCGGTACGGACTGCACAGCGGTCCGAGAATCCGCCACGCCTCGTGCGTCAAGCCCCTCGTATTCTGGGGGGGGCAACAGGGCTGTCCACCAACCGATTGCCGATGGCAACAAGGGCCGAGGAGGCCCCCGATCCGGAACATCCTTCGCGGAATTGATCGGTTTCGATTTTAGCTCACCCGACAAAGTGTCGGCCGGGCGGAGCGCGGGTAGAAGAGCGCTACATTGGGAGAAGGGCTCGCCTGAGCGTCGCGCGGGTGCAGAGTCGGAGTCCGAGTTGGACTCCGACGACCTGGTGACAGTGAGCTCGGCGAGCTCTGAACCCGAGGGGGCAGGGACTGCAGCGGAGGACTCGAGGTCCTTCCGCAAGCGGCCTAGGCCGGAAGACGACCGGGGGTCGTCTTGCAGCGAAGAGGTTGCCTCGGCCCGGAAGATCCCCACCAGCAGGCGGGGTAAGGGCCGAGAGGGAGGCAAGGGCAGAGTCCTTGCCTCCAAGGATGCTGGACGACCCCCCGAAGATGGCGTTCGTGGGGCTCAAGGCTTGGAGTCCTCCGGCGGCGAGCCGGATGACCGGAGGGCCGGGTTTGCGGAGGTGGTGGAGGCCGCGCTTCGCGATGTGGCCTTGAAGAGGAAACTTTCCTCTAAAAACAAGGCCATAAGCGAGGCGATGGCCTCCATTCTGGCGGCAGCGGAGGTTACCAAAGGTGGGCCTCCGCCGGACGAGATGTCCGAGCTGCGGGCGGAGGTCGCCCGCTTGGCTGCCGCCACGGAGCGTCTCCGAAAGGAGAACGAGGGGCTCCGCGCAGACCTGGCCAGGCTCCGGGGAGCCGGCCCACAGGGGGCGCCGCAAGGGGGGCGCAAGAAGGACGGCCAGCCCGTGCCGCAGGAGAGCCAGGTGCTGGACCTCGTGCGGCGGGAGATGGCTGCCTTCCAGGCGCGGTTCTCCGTCCTGGAGGGCATCGTCCTGCGCCCCCCGTTAGCGGCGAGTGGGAAGGCCCCCCCAGGCCAGAAAAAGGCGTCGTATGCGGCCGCCGTGGCTGCCACACCGGGGTCGTCCGGCCAGGGCAAAGGGTCCGGGCCGGCACCCGCGAAGCCGGTGCCGGGAATACCGGACCCGGCCCCGGGAAGGAAGAGGAAGGGTGGGGTTGCTGCGCGGACGGCGAAGGCTCCTGCGCCGTCTGAGCAGCAGCTCCCCCCAGCTTCCTCGCCTTCAGCTCCTCCCCCGGCTCAAGCCGAATGGCAAGTGGCCGGGGAGAAGAGGAAGGCGGGAAAGGCAGCCAGGGCGGCCAAGAGGCGGGAGAGGAAGCGGCGGCAGAAGGCGCGAAGCGTCGCGGCTGCGCTGCGCCCCCCGAAAACCGCGGCTGTAGTTCTGACGCTGCAGCCGGACGCGGCGAAGAGGGGCGTGACGTACGCGGACGTGCTCACCAAGGCGAAGGAGGCAGTGAACCTTGGTGAGCTGGGCATCGTGGGGGGCCTTTGGCTCCGGGTCACCATGACTGGGGCCCGGATGCTGGAGATCCCCGGGGCAGCCAGCGGCCCAACCGCGGACGCTCTAGCCGAAAGGCTCAGGGCGTCCCTAAGCGCGGACGATGCCCGAGTGTCCAGGCCCACCAAGCGCATCGACATGCGCATCTTGGGCCTGGACGACTCCGTCACGGAGGCGGAGGTGGTGGCCGCCGTCGTTAGGACGGGGGGGTGCTCAGCAGAGGAGGTGAAGGCGGGCACCCTACGTCCTGACAACACGGGCATGCGCACCATTGTGGTGAGCTGTCCCGTGTCGGCGGCCAAGACCATCTCGGAGGGCCGTAGGTTTTTGGTGGGTTGGGTTTCCGCGCAGGTCAAACTGCTGGAACCCCGACCTCTGAGGTGCTTCCGGTGCCAGGTGGGCCACCATGTAGGAGCACAATGCACCTCGGAGGTGGACCGCAGCGGTCTATGTTTCCGCTGCGGTCAGCCCGGTCACAGGGCCGGCTCCTGCGACGCCGCGCCGCACTGCGCAGTCTGTGCGGCAGCTGGCAAGCCGGCCGACCACTGGGCTGGGGGTAGGGCCTGCGCCCCACCCGCCAAAGCCGGAAATCGGAGAAAGCCCTCCGCCACCGCCGTCTCTGCCGCGACCGCCGCCACCGCCGCCGCTTCCTCCGCCGCCAAAGCCGGTTCCACTGCGGCTGCTGCTACTGCAACAGCCGCAGTAGAGCCCCTACAACGGGCTCCGGAGGGGGCTGAAATGGAGTGCCAGTAATGGCCCCATTTCACCCCCTCCTGTTGAACGTCAGCCACTGCGCCGCCCAGGAACTGATGCTCCTGAGCACGGCGCAGTGACTGATGCCTGTGGACGGCGAGCAATGGGTAGCTCGCTGTCCGATCAGAACAGGCCCGGGTTGACGGCGCGCTGTGTTCTACGCGCGCCAAGCCAGCAGTCGTCAGCATGGGTCGGGGCCCGTTAAGGCCAGAGCCTACCAGGGTTGCGGATTTGTTCGAAAGAGTTACCGTGGCCCTGGAACGTAAAGGCACTAAGAGGAGCATGGGTGGGTTTTAGTCAGTAGAAGTCTGACACTCCCTGCCGCTCCACCCAGAGCGGGAGGGGTCATTTGATGATTTCCCATCCAATAAAAAAAAAAAAAAAAAGGTAGGTATGCAAAAGAATTGTGAATGGCTGTTTTGGCTTGATTGGCTTTTTTAATGATATAGTAGTAGGTAAATATGAATTCCCCGAATGAATTGAATTTTGAATGAATTTTCGTAAAGACCTTAATTACTAAATAATATAACAAAGTTTTATAATTTATTCAATTTGTTAAATAAATTATTCTTCTAGGCAGCAAAGGCAAAATTAAAAGGAAATAAATTAAAAGAACTTCTTTTAATTTTGAATAGTAGGCAAATGGAGACTCATTTACGTACTATTCAAAAGAATATTCGTATAATTAATTTAGCTCCAGGTATAAACATATTCCAAGTAAAAGATTTATGAAATCAGATTTAATACTGAATATTCCTAATGTTTTCAGAAGACATTTATCAGAAATCGCTTTTGGCGTTTTTGCTTGATAACATTAGTCAGAAATAAAATAACAACAAGATCTTTCCAACATTTAGAACTCATATTTCTCAGTAATGATGAGCAAAACAACATGAGCCATTGTTATACCTAATAATCATGTTATGTTATAACTTATACTTTCGTTAAAATAAATATAAGAAAATATTGGTGAATTCATACGCTTTTCAGCCATTACCCTATCTTACGTGACAACACTTTCAAGAAACATTTGCTTTAAAAACAACGGTTTCCTCGTTTTTATTTTATGCCTATTTTATTTATTGCGTTAAACGTGGATTTAGGAGTTTAATGACTTGGAAAATTGAAACTCCTTAACACTAAAAGTCTCATATTTAATTGAATTTGAATACATAAACCGGTCAAGTATGATTTAGACTCGGTCCCTCATTTTTCATGCAATGGTACCTAGATATATTTATTGTTATATGTAGATAACAATTTTGTTCCCTGATTCGTCACAATTTAAGGTATTTGCTGTGACCGTGTACGTCCATCAGCCGAAAGACCAGGTACCATTTTCAGGGCCAACACTGCAGTCTGACTCGTTAACCGAGCAAAAAAGCATCCCGTCTACAAAAAAAATTCCAATTGGTTTTAAAAATGCAATGCCATAAATAAAATAAAAACACAACGTTGCAATACCGAACTCACAACAAAATCATACAAACGTGGTTCCCAGCAAATTCAATATCATTGTCTCCCGACGATTTTTGATGAAACTGCTCCGTTGTTCAGGTTCGAAACGGAAACACAAGTTTACTGTTTATTTACAGCCCCATAACCATATCAACGGATTTGCAAGTTTGCGATTTACGATGAACCGTTCTGATCAACAACGCAGTTTGAGTTAAAACAATCGTGTGTTGGTTCAGAAAAGCCATTGAGTTAAGCCGAGTTAATTGTAGATCTGGTTCGATTTGCATAGATTTGTTGGTTTTGGATTTACGCTGTTTGTACGCTACAGCTTACCGCTAGGTTACCGGCGTGAAACATGGTTTTGATTCACCGTTCAAGCACCTCTGGCACACCGGTGTGCCACCCGTTTCACGCGTTTTTAAACTCTATTATTACGAAATGAAGGTATTTCATAGGATATTGACGTTTGACAGTACGGTCCCGCACCTGCCGGTCGATTCTGTTGACATCTCACGGTGTTCACCTAGGCGGAGTGAACGACAATAGAGCTGTCATTCCATTTTATTTGTATGGTTTGACAACTCACCCATCGTTAACCCCGCCCAAATGTTCACTTCGACATGTTTACAGAATCGCACTGCAGCCGGTCGATTCTGTCGACATCTCACGGTGTTCACCTAGGCGGAGTGAACGACAAGAGCGCTGTCACTCTATCTTATTTGTATGGTTTGACAACTCACCCGTTGTGCGCCCCGCCTAAGTGTTCACTTCGACCTGCTTACAGCCGGTCTATTCTGTCGACATCTCACGGTGTTCACCTAGGCGGAGTGAACGACAAGAGCGCTGTCATTCCATCTTATTTGTATGATTTGACAACTCACCCGTCGTGCGCCCCGCCCAAGGGTTCACTTCGACATGCTTACAGAATCGCACTGCAGTTCATGTGTTTTGGTATGTTACTGCTAAGCGCAACACAGGGATTGTGATTAATTTTTTGGTCATGTCTGACGGCAAGCAGCAGCATCTTGTCCAGTTATGTGAGTAACTAAAGAAGTCAGAAGATTGCCAACGAATTGAAAGTCGTATAATTCCAGTTATGGAATGATTAATTATTATTAGGTGTAATGGACTTGTAATGTGCTAATATTGCTGCTTATTATATTACCTGGACAATAAACTATTTCTACATCAGCATTACAATACTACTATGTATGTATATCGCTTAAGATTCAAAATCTGGATACCAAGACGAAGACCATCGAGTCGACGTCTATTGTAATACTTGCATTGTTCCACAAAACACTCACTTTTCGGGATAAGTACCAAAATGTGTGTCTATATTATTATGTATGATTCAGGAAATTTACTGCTCATAAGGGACAAGCAATAGGTCTACAATTCTGTTACGGCATCTTAATATTTAATTTTTAATTTGGCAAGAGTAGCCGCGCGGAAACTGTTTACTAACTAATGCAGTTTGCATTGATAATCAGCTTAGATATAAGCGGTGATTATTAGTCCAGAAAGTATGGCATTTAATGTTATGTAGGAAACGAAACATTGCACTTCACTACTAACACAATCTTTTTGGGGATAAGTAGGATATAAAAGTATCCTGCTTATCCCCAAAAGTATTGTAAACATTCCTTAGATACATCTGTTTTAAAAACATAATCTAAATGTACATTTAATAAAACTATAACCGATCACTGTCTGTACATGGAAGATATTTGAGAGAAACTATTATTTAACGACTTTTAGTATATTTGTCTATTTGTCTATGCGTTTGTTCGCGCTAATCTTAAAAGCAGCGTAACCGATTTGGGTGCAGTGGGTGGTCACTGATGTATCGTGGTAAGATTCTCACAACATTTAGAGTTTATTTTATTTCAATCGGTTCATAATCGCTGAACAGATGGTCGATGGGGCCGAAAAGTTCAGGAGTAGCGACCGTGTACCGGAAGACGCAGTGTTGGAAGGCTTCCCACTAGATGGACCGATGACCTTGCGAGGGTCGCTGATAGCCGGACCTGCCTGGATGCGAGACGCACAGGACCGGTTGTGGCGACACTTGGGGGAGGCCTATGTCCAGCAGTGGACGTCTTTCAGCTGATATTTTTTTTTGTATTATTAATAGGCACGCGCTTGACCACTATCTCACCTGATGGTAAGCGATGATGTGGCCGAAGATGGAGCACGCTTGCCTAGAAGTAACCTATTCACTCTTATTTATGATCTCTTTATAATATTAGTGTAGATGATAATGATGACGATAAACAAAAATGTTATGAAATCTTTTTATTTTCCGACATACACGCAAACGAAGTCGCAGACAACAGTTAGTTAGACATAAGAATATTATTAATTTAACCATTATAATTGGTTGAAACCTGGTTAGTGTATCACCGCTGAACACTAAACGTTAGTTGTTTTTTTGAATAAACGATAAGCCATAAATTGGCAACCCCGGGCTGTAGCTCAATCTGCCGGTCTATTCTGTCGACATCTCAACGTGTACACTTAGGTGGAGTGAACGACAAGTGAGCAGCCGGTCGATTCTGTCAACATCTCACGGTGTTCACCTTGGCGGAGTGAACGACGGGTGAGTTGTCAAACCATACAAATAAGATGGAATGACAGCTCTATTGTCGTTCATTCCGCCTCGGTGAACACCGTGAGATGTCGACAGAATCGACCGGCTGTTATTTCATCATATTTGGTTTGACAGCTCACTTGTCGTTCACTTCGTTTAGGTTTTCACTTCGACTTGTTTACAGAATCGCACTGCTGCAGTGCGATTCTGTAAACATGTCGAAGTGAACACCCGGGCGGGGCGCACGACGGATGAGTTGTCAAACCATACAAATAAGATGCAATGACAGCTCTATTGTCGTTCACTCCGCCTAGGTGTACACCGTGAGATGTCGACAGAATCGACCGGCAGGATACACGGAATTTTACTCCTTAACTGTAGACATCATAAAAAAAATTACAAGAAGAAAAGCGATAAAATATGGATCTCATAACTTTTCAATAGGGTAGGTATATTAAAGATATTACATAATCAAAGAATAAGTATTAAGTTGTATTTCCAAGAAGAGAGTTATAATAGCACACTGGATAGAAACTTCATTCATTATCAGTACCGAAGATGAACACTGTGCGGCGTTTAGATTCATTAAAGCTAAAGTTACGTTCTGTAGTTTAATTAAAGTTTTGTATATTCACTAAGGCCCTCCCGCGGCGTTGCCCGCATCCCTCTACAAACTTGCCCAGAGGAATGCGACCAGGATATTATATCATACTACATATATGTTAGTTACAAAATTTTAAACAAAGTTTTAAAACTTGTGCAATATTCTTATAGTTATTTTTCCTTAGGGAACGGCTTCCGTTGATGTACGTTACTTTGTATGTCTTCCTTTATTAATTTTATTTTGTTGACTAGTTTAGAATAAAGGATGGGTCTAAAAAATGAAAAATAAATTACCAACTTGCTTTCACTTTTATGAGGCTAAGGGCCATTTTCACCAAGCCAAACTGATCGCGATCAACGTATAAACCACGTTTATGAGCTGTCACTGTCACTATTTTTCTATGGAATATTGACGCTGACAGCTCTTGTACGCAGTTTAGATGTACTGATCGCGTTCAGTTTCATTGGTGAAATCCGCTCTAAGTAAGGTTATGAAATTGAACAGCAAACACTTGAATAATATTTTAGTAATAGCTTTGAATTAAGTATTCGTTCATCTATTATTTGACAGTTATCAAAAATTTAGATGTACGAATACTTATTTCAAAGCTAAATTGTTTATACGACTTGTGAAAAAGATACATAAAATCGATGGAAATATTTGTAGAAAATACGAGCCCTTGAAGTTATTCTTCTATCCTTGTCACGTAAAATGTCATTTGTACTGTATGTCATTCGGAATGGCGACGGGTGTGAGCGACGTCACATACAATTTGTGCTGTCTCTTTTTATCATAGTTTTAAGAACGCTCACAACACCGTCATTTTTGATATTTAAAAAAATATTTTTGAAAGAAAAGAAAGAAAGAAAATTAGTTTATTTGGCACACACAGATACACACAATGTTCACGCCATGTGAACCCCGCGCGCTAGCGCCACCTCGCGGGTTGAAGAAGCGGAAATATATTTGAGCGGGGAACGCCGTGAACATCGTGCGGTGTCGACTCACGCGCCTGCTTCACTCGCCACTTCAGAGCCATCATAGCCACGGGACCGCGCGCACGCCTACCGTCTTGCCGTCCGACACGCGCGGCTAGCCCGCCATATTATTTTTCCTATAATATTGTTACAAGTTAAAGTTAAAGGTAATTAAATAACGAACTAAATTCGAATTGTATTTATTGGTGGCTCTCATCCCTTAACACACAATGTAAGTACTCAGTTTGTTTCGGTGTTTCTTCTCAGGGTAGTCAGTCAGGAAACACCGGCCTCATCTACGCTTTTTAATACACGAACCCGCGCAGGCGTACTCGCAAGCGCGACACGATAACGTTTTACATCGACATCCTTATGACCAAAACATTGACGTGTAAAAGTGTTATGTTCAATCTACTTACAAAATAAATATAGTTTATCATAAACGCGTCTTGTCTTTTCTCCAGTCAGTCAGTCAAATACCCTATTGTTAATTTATTTGAAAAAGCATCGAGGTCCGATACGAAATTCTTTCACTCATACCTATAGAAAGTTAGACTATCGCAGACCATCGCTAAGTGTCATAGTTTGTGTGGCGGCATCAAAAAGAACCGCAACGCCATCTATCCCGCCAGCTGCGAACTAACAGAACGAAATCCTGCATTCCTGCATCGCGGTATCAAAGTTTTCCGTGCGATTTGAACATATACAACGACTGACGTTGTACCTATATGTTCAAATCTTACGAAAACTTTATAATATCAACAATCGGGCAGTTGACACAACAACCGTACGATTCGAGGATCCTCTCTTTTCAATGGAATTTTGCGGGACTTTACTCTCTGTACCGCATATCTTTTTTAATGTACTTTGACCTTAATACTAGCTTCTCGTCTAATTTTGACGGTTTAGTTACGACAGCGAAGTCGCGGGCAAAGCTAGCCTAGTCAATAATTTAACTGTTAATATTATTCTCGTATTTCCCAAATTATTTCATAGCGACAGTAATTGGTAGGAACACTAATTAACTCCATGCAAACTTACTTGCATTTCACTATACCACATTTTCACAAACACGTGCACAACATATTATTACATTCATTTTACACATGCAGACAGAAACGGAGTCATCATTAAAAGCAATAACATTAAACTGTCATATTTTGTTTGTTAAATATTTGGGCAAAATGCACATTTATTTTATGCCCGGGACAACCCGAGTGTCCCACATAATTATATTTGCCCAGAAATGCCCGGAAACTCGGGGTGTGCCCAACAGTCCATGGGGATTTATATGCAACCATAGGAATTTATCACCTGATTTATGGTTTTCTTCATATTCCACGGAATAGGTATCAAATATTTTTACGGCAACAAACCTACAGGAAAAGTTTGAATCTACGTTTGTTGTTTGATATAGTTTTACAGATTTAACCTTTTTTTTACGGCCTGAATCTGGAAAGGACAAAAATCGTTTATTCACAATTTAATTATGATAATTAAAAAGGAAATTGTTAAACAAATTAATGTAAAATATCGCTGTAGCTAAAGTAATTCATCAGCACGAACGTATCCAATTAAAATTAAACCAATAATCTAGACTGATGATAGCCATTAATTTATTATGTCATCTGATTAACAGATTCCATTAATTTTTTTAAATTAATTCATTTGGTAAGGCCGCTTATTAATTTTGACATTATTCATTGGTAAACGATTAACACAAAATATACTTAGGTACTCAACTTGGATTACATTCTCAAATATTTCAAAGTGAATTTTCCATCAAAACTTTGCCATTAATGCAAAAATTCAATAACGCCAGCCCAAGCTTTTACAAAGTGCAGTAAAGTACATTTTAAAAACTAATAGAAAAATCTGCAACGCGTCCAAACTTCCCATTTTAAAATAGATCGGTGAGCGGTTTATCCCCGTAAAATATTATTTCCTTCACGATAGACCAGCCGATGATGACCGAGCGTTACCGAAGTTACACGAAACGTGGCGAAAGAAGCTGAGTGGGTGGTGGAAAATTTATTTACCTGACGCCCGGGTCACATGTTATTTCTATGGTCTGTATTAGGGAAGCCTTTTACCACGAGTGGGGTCAGGAAACTGCCTTAAATAGGCACTTTTGTTGTGAACCCAGAAATGTTACTCTGGGTATTTCAGGGAATTTCAGGATTTTTTTTGTTAATGAAAGTCCAGTACTCCGTACGTGCTTGCTTGTAATTTGGTTTTTTACTGATTGCCAATATCAAAACACGGATGTACAAAGTAAAAATGTTTTTAAAGAAACAGTAAATGTTGAAGTTCAAAAGTGATCCTTTAGTGGTCTGTTGAAATAAATGAATTAATTTTGACTGTGATGCGTTGATGTTCAAAAAAAAATATGTGCTGGTAACTATAGTAGTTTTTCAACATTTTTTTATGTTGAAGACTAAAGACTATAAAAGTATTTAATTTTTCGCATAAAGACAATTTCACTAATTTTGAAATTGATTTCAATGATAACTTTCAAAGTTAATTAGAATTTTACGTCTAGGCTCACAATCAGCGCCACAAAAGTAAAAAAAATAACTTCCACTCACTATCGCAGCATGTATTTCTCCGCAACCTTCGCTCGCTTTTATACATACAGCTAGCTGTATCTCTTTTAGGCCAAGAGAATGGAGCCCTATTTTCCGAGCGCACGCCTCTTTTGTTTCGTCCACATTCATTAATCTATATGGGGGCTCTCAGCTCGCGGCCTTCTACGGTACTCTTACGACTCTCGACATTGCTGTATTACTTGCGTTGCCGTGGTACTTTTTAACACTTTTAGTGCCTAATAAATTATTAATGTAACACTTAACGGTTTCCCGGTAAGGGGTGAGCGGGTATGGAAATGAACAGCTTTTTTAATTGAGTTTTTGTGCAGGATGAACAAATAAAATGAGAAAAAATATGTGTGACACAGGAAAATTGCAGACCCATGTGATTGTTTTTTAGATTATTATTTCTCGATATACTGTGGAGGAATCATTTTGAATACAATTAATTCCATCCAAATTAAAAAATAGTTAAAAAAAACTGTTTCCAATAAGTATATCTGTGTCTTATTGAGAAAAAAATTGTTTACAATTTCACGCGATATTTTACAATCTAACGGCAGCGTTTGCAATTTTCCGGTGACATGTATATGATCACGTAGTACAGGGAATATAATTTATAAATCAAAAGATACTTTAAGTATTCAAAATTTATTTAATATGATATTATTAAGGATGTTTGATGATTCTGAAAATGCAAACATTAATTACATTACATAAACCACAATTTGGGATTATTGTGGTTTCTTATTATATGTAGTTTTTGTTTACTAATAAAGTAATAACAAACTAAATTAAACGAAGTCTTTCGTCGTAACATGAAAAATAAATTATGCATTTAATTTCTGCCATAAGTTCGTTAAGTTGAGAAAAGCACAAAATGGCGGAAATTATTTATTTTCCTGGCTACGGCCAGCAACACACGAACAATAAATTTTAATTATTTCGTTAGTTTGTGCTTTATTTATTTACGTCCAGTGTATTGAATGAACATAAACGTCACTTACGGATAAAATATAGTTAAGGCACATATGGCACAAAAAATAAATTGCTTACCTATACTTAACAGTAAAATATTTGTGTTTTAATGTGCTGGGCTTACGACATTAAAGATAGGTATTTTTAAGATCGTATACCTACCATCTAGCTATATATAGCTATTAATATAGTAGTTTTAGGAATATTCTGGTAACATTTAAGCAAGAACCAAATTTTAAATAATAGAAGAATATTTTCCTAGATAGGTAGTTACAATATACTTTTATACGTCTTGAACATTTCTCGGTCCCGGAACATTGAGAGGCATGTGATGGACCAAAGCCAACTTGCAGAGGCCCCGTTATGCACGTGCATACGTGCTTTATTTTTTGCAAGCCATAATAAGTAAGTTAAGGAAATATGACATTGATATTTAAGCATTCTATGCCATGCCACGGTCATGAGGTTTTCATCCATAAAAAAGTGTATAAGCCTTGTTTTTTATTTAACACAACGTTGTACAACTGATTAAGCCAACTGTAATACTAAAATAAAACCACAATTAATAAAAGCTGTTGTTTTATTTATTTCCTTGGACTAATCAAAATACTGCGCATTTTTTGCTCATAAAAATTCGGCTCACGTAAGTCGTAACTCGTAACGCAAAATATAAATGAAGTGATGAATTAGGTATTTTAATTTTACCTACATAAAACAATTGCCGATTTTAATTTAACTTCCTAGGCATAAGCAGGATACATAGTTCTAAAAAGTTATTTATCAGAGAAAATTTTCGATATGTCTTGTACAAAAAAGATATTAATAGGTTTGTTTCTATGGAAAACTTAAAATCGGTCAAATTTAGTTGTAACACTATTTTTATAAAATGTTCTCTGAAAACTTTTTAGACCTATTTGTTCTTATGCGTAAGAATTTTATTCAAATCGGTTCATTGATTTCCAAAACTAAGGACTTGAAAGTTTGTATGAAATGCCGAACATCGTAAACGCTAACAAGGAAAAGTCTAGGCATGAAACAGAAGTGAGAACGTTAGCAATCAGACTTATTTAATTATCTCTCTTGGCTTGATTGGCAGAAAGACTGATTAGCTCACTGAGATTGCCTGTGTACTCAGTGATACGGATCGCGGTTTGAGTCCCGCACGTACTGCAATTCAATGAAACAGGTACGGCTTTCCTAGTTTGAGAAGAACCCAAATACACCTACTTTATCTTGCCTTATTTTAGTAGGTAGGCCTATAACTATACAACATGTAACAAAATAAACGCCATACCTTAAAAGGGGTCATTGCACTCATCAATTATAAACAACTTTTATTAGAGTACCATAACAGAAATCGAAAACCGAAAAGTTTTGGAGTGGCGACCGCGTACCGGAAGACGCAGTGTTGGAAGGCCTCCCACAAGGTGGACCGATGACCTGGTGAGGGTCGCGGGTAACCGATGGATGCGAGACGCACAGGACCGGTGGTTGTGGCGACACTTGGGGGAGGCCTATGTCCAGCAGTGGACGTCTTTCGGCTGATATGATGATGATGATGATGAACAGAAATCGCGAAAAAAATCGACTGCCCCATACATTTCTGTGGGCGTAACTCGACAAAATGTACTAAACAGCAGATTTTTTAAAAGTTGTTCATAATAGTTAGTACAATGACCCCTTTACAGGTATAGCATTTATACTGTAACACGTTGTATACCTAACCTCAGGTAGGTTGGTATACGAAATGACTTACAATGAATCCATACTATTAATGCGAAAGTAACTTTGTCTGTCTGTCTGTTTGTCACGTTTTAATGGCTGAACAGATTTGGATAAAACTTGGCACAGTAGACCAAGTCCCGGAATCGGACGTAGGCGTAACCGTAATCGGTAGGTTCTGTGTTCGCTTGGTAAAATTTTGAAAACGAAATTCATGCGTGCGAAACCGCTGGCAGAACCTAGTATGATATTAAGTAATCTTTAACAAGTTAAAATGTTCGGTAAAGCTGGGCATTGACCCGTCCGTAATGTAACATTCGCAGCGAGCATGTCATATTACGCCGTGTCCTAAAATCCGTATAATTGCACTACACATACATAAAACCACGATGATGGTACAAATTTTAACATCGACGTGACGTCATGCGTGTTTTCAACGCACCGTAACGTCTTCATTTTTTGTTTACGTACTTTTCCAATATTTTTTGGAAATTTATTTGAAGGACTAATTAGATAATTTCAGTAAAATCGGTCGAAAAAGCCTTATTTTCCACAAATTTTTGACAGATTGCAACTGACATGCGAATGCGCAAGTTTCTTAAAAAAATAGTAGAATTGGTACTGATCTTTTCCGTATGGTGTCGGACGTAAAAGAATAGTGCCACCATCCTATCACTTCCCGTGAGTGTCGTAAGAGGCGACTAAGGGACTCACCAGAGAATGGGCAGCAGCATTCTTTGTAGGTACATTGTTACAGCTACACTGCGATCGTCAACCCGCCTGCTAAGCGTGGCAATTATTGCAAACCGCTCCATTTGGGGGAGGCCTATGTCCAGGAGTGGACGTCTTTCGGCTGATATGATGATGATGATGACTGCCTATCTTACTTTGATAACCCAGGTACTGGGTAACACAATATCCCTTGGTAAGACAGTTTTTATTTTGTAAGATTAGGATTGTACCTATTTCAATTTTAGAACTTATTAGCATTAATTAGTAAACGTCACGGACACGTTATTGTGATGTTAACAAACATTATATAGTTAACAGTTGAGTGATAACTGACATCAATCATAATTAATTTATCCGTATTGCATACTAGGTACCTCATTAGTATGGCACCTACTGCGTGTATATTTACTTGCCCGACAATTACAGTTTTACTGATGTAATTAGTATATTTGTTATTTTTTCTTATTACTAGCTAACTTACTATTACTAGCCCGTACTGTCCGACTGCGGGGCAAAGGCCTCTCTCCATTCCTTCCAATGCTCGCGGTGTTGTGCTTCATCCTTCCAAATCGTATGGAAGACATCCAGGTCATCCCGCCATCTCCTTTGTGGTCTGCCGCGGCCTCGTCTCGCTGTTTCAGGGCACCAATCCTGTATTTTACGGGCCCACAGATTGTGGCATGCGGCAGATATGATCTGCCCAGTCCCATTTAAATTGGGCATATGAAAAGAAAAAAAAAAGAAAGAAAATACGTTTATTCCGCCAGAAATGACGCACAAAAATAACAAAATTAAAAAAGAAAGTTTTCTAAAAATACAACCAATATCAATTCAATATGTTATGCCTTATATTATTATATGTTATACCTTTTCATTAATAATAGAGGGCCAAAACCTACGATTTTTTAAGCAACGTAAGCATTCGCATCTCATCTGTCAAAAAAGCCTCAATTTCCATACCTACATTTTTGCCAGATTGCGACTGAGATGCGAATGCTGACGTTGCTCAAAAATAGTAGAATTTGGCCCTTTCTAACAAACTATAAAATTTATTGAGCCTGTATGACTGTCTATCACCTCTAAGGTCGGACAAGGCAGTACTTTTGGAAATTCATTTCGTATAATCGGTGGGAGGGTGCCCAGGTTTGGAGACAGGTCCTACAGAATCGGGCGGCGGAGGAGCCTGGTTCCTTCCCCACAGGGGAAGCCGACACAAGAACCAGATGTAGTTTAATTTAGAAAAAACGAAAATTTTATCAGCCTAGGGTAATTTAGGAACAGTCACACCTGTTTACTAGTTAACGACGAGAACAAACGGCAAACAAAAGTGCTTTTTATAATCTTATTTATTTACGTAGATATTTACAATTGTTTTAATAAATACTTAACTGACTACAAACACTAGAAATAAAAATAAAAACTCCTAACTAAGTTAACCCTAAAATATAGCATAAAAAATTCATCCGGATCGCTGTCGACTGAAAGTGTGCCCAAAAGACTGGCGACATTGCCACGTTTTATGGCGATTTTTATCCTTTGTCTAAGGTGAAAGTCAGCCCTTGGGTCACACGAAGTGTCAACTAAGCGTCTTGAGAGATCTTTAAACAAGTTATGAGCACTCGGACCCCGCGACCTGAGAGTTTCAACCCCAAGCGGCTCGAAAATGTAACTACGGACCAGGTATAGATCTTATTGAAAAAATATAATTGGACTTTGAGCAAATACCTTGTTCGACTGTGTAGATTCAGACCTACATAGTACAATTGGCAAAAGGAACGAGTAGTCAGCTAACTTTGTCAACTTTTAACTCAGTTACGCGAGTGCTATGCGACGAACTCTTTGTCATAGCACGTCTGACCATGACAGGTGCAAAAATAAAAAAGAGACATGCATAACCTGAGGACATTCGATTTGTCCAGTGATTGGATTGCGCTTCGTAAAAAATAGGAATTTTCAGTTTGTTCTAGTTAGGAAGGCTGATCTGTATCATGGGAATCGTTTATTCTAATATCACGCCACATTCCCCAAAGGCATACGTGTACCTATTATTAGTTATACTACATTTCGTCAGTTATATTTAAGCCCCAGGTAATAATGGAGGGAGTCGACTGTCACAATAAATCAGGAGGTAACAAATCCAGTCTCCGGAGCTCCATCAAATTGGCAGTGAACAGTCAATGGAATCGACTAAAATTTGCATATGAATTTGTAGCTAATTAGTTGCTGCAAAACCGATTTTGTTGCTCGAACTGATTCCACAAAAATCGAGTTACTGCTATCTTCACCATAAGCTAGCAGTAAAATCACAAAATTGGTGTTAAATGATACGACTAATGGGCAGCAATTTGATGCTAATTTGTTGCTGAAAACAGCATAGGAAAAGTCTAGAAAATTTCAAAATCAGCCGAACCAAGCCAACGGAAACTGAAGAGCAGTGTCCCTGCATCTTAACTTACGATTATTATGAACTAGGAGTGGAAGTAGATTTTGTTGCTGCTCATAAACAGCATCAGAGATGCTCAGAGAGCCAGCAACAAAATAGAAACAGACAATCGGTTGATGGGTAGGTATTCATTGCATACTAAATTATTTCGCTATCTGTACACAAAGTAAGAAGTAGTTATAACATTACCACGTTCCATTTATCGATTTTATAAAACAACAACGCATTACTCATTCTGTTTAACTTAACAACAATACTGCTGTTTATACTAGAATTATTCCCTAAGTATAAGTTTACATAACAAGGATAATTTCTCGGAAACCCAAGAGGGAAAACATTGCGGAAAAGGAATAAACATTTATTAAATCATGCCGTATGTGAGAGTTAGAAATGAGTGTTTTATTACCGACCCGAGTTTGTGGCCAGGAAAATAGCGACTACAATTTCCAATCGTAGGGTTTTTCGTATTGTTGTTGTAAGATGGTTGGAAGATTATTTCCTTGTGAATTTTGAAGGAGTTCCGTGATCGGAATCTTAATGCTATGCCATCGGTTACTTCGTTTTGTATAATTACATCCTTTTTTCTTATGACGCCAGTATTCGAGACGACATCTTGGCGATAAATACGCAAGACGCATTTACTAATTCCTTGTATGTCAAAAAAAAATACATTCGTTTCAGTGCATGATATGTCAACTGAAGATATGAATTATCAATTTGCATTAGCGAATATTCAGTCATAAAATAAATACAATTTATTCCATAAACCGCCAATTTCCTGGCTCAACGTGGCATTATGAGCGACGGCTGTCGTAAAACGTCAAAACAATATTAACACAGAAAGTGCTTACATGACGTCTTTTACGAGCGCTCAGCTTAGTGCGAACCCCGGAGTGTTCCACTACACTCGATAATTAGCTCGAATTACCATAACACCTTATTTATTCTATGTCGCATGATTTTATTATGGTTGATGTTCAAAAACCGCCTGTATTTAAATAAGATTTAGCTACTAACTTTCCCTAACGACGCAATTATAACTATGTCAGAAGATAACATTCGATTCAATTGCAAAGGTAGGTATTGTTGAACGAGAAACCTTTCCGTAATACTAAAAACAAATGTCGGATTTTTACTTAGTAAGGAATTCTCTCACTATTATCAAAAATCGCATTTATTTCCCCGTAATACAAAAGTTGCACGTAAGCCGGCGTGCCGACATCGAAAAACTCGTTAAAAATCAATACGTAGCGGCAATGTTTACACGTAGTCATAGCGAAACCAGCCGTATTGGATGACAGCCAGTAGCGAGGGATATTTGTAGAAAGCCATGACAACCGTGATACGCACCTGTGCTACGAATATTTGGTCAATATCTACAACAACATTCAGATAAAACGCGAAAACGTTGAACGATGAATCAAGATGCTAAGAAAATCGCGAGCAGCCTCTACGGACGCGTCAACGCGCCGGCTGTCGAAAGATGCCGAGTTAACTTTTGCACGGACTTAGAAAAGTCAGTTTTGATGAGCAACTTCGAGCGGCGGGCGTGGAACCAAGTTGGGCCCGACGATGAATGGAACTTCTACTGGGCCTCCACGCAGACGTGCCGGAACTTATTCAGCGTCGAGAGCGGATACCGGATGAATGACAACCAAATAATAAATCACTTTCCGAACCACTACGAACTGTCGCGGAAAGACTTGCTCGTGAAAAACATAAAGCGCTATAGAAAGGAGCTCGAAAGGGAAGGCAATCCTTTGGCTGAGAAAGCCGAAGTCGCGTTACACGGAGGTCAAGTGGTAACACGCTACGTTCATCTAGACTTTGTACCTGTTACGTTTGTGCTCCCCGCCGACTACAACATGTTTGTCGAGGAGTACCGTAAATCACCGCAAAGCACCTGGATCATGAAACCGTGCGGAAAATCTCAGGGAACGGGAATTTTCCTCATAAACAAGCTGTCTAAACTGAAGAAATGGTCGCGTGAAGCAAAAACGCCTTTCCACCCACAATTGACTAAAGAAAGTTACGTTATTTCGCGTTACATAGACAATCCCTTACTAATAGGGGGGAAAAAGTTTGACCTAAGGCTTTACGTGTTGGTTACTTCTTTCCGACCTCTGAAGGCTTATCTGTTCCAACTCGGCTTTTGTAGGTTTTGCACGGTGAAGTACGACACAAGTGTTACGGAGTTGGATAATATGTACGTACATCTGACTAACGTTAGTGTGCAGAAGCATGGCGGTGACTATAATAACATACATGGCGGGAAGATGACGGTGCAGAATCTGCGCTTGTATCTAGAAGGCACGCAAGGCCGGGCGGTTACTGAGAAGCTGTTTGCAGCGATGCAGTGGCTGATAGTGCACTCTTTGAAAGCTGTGTCGTCTGTGATGGCGAACGACAGACATTGTTTTGAGTGTTATGGTTATGACATAATAATTGACAACCAACTAAAGCCGTGGTTAGTGGAAGTGAACGCGTCTCCTTCATTAACATCGACGACGGTGAACGATAGAATTTTGAAGTATAAATTAATAGACAACATGTTATCGGTGGTTCTACCACCAGACGGTGTGCCGGACGTTCGTTGGAACAAAATACCAAATGCTGAAGCTTTGGGTAACTTTGATTTACTCATTGACGAAGAGTTGATAGAAAAGGAGGAACCTTCAGGTCATAGTCGTGCCATTAAAACGAAATATAAGTGAAAAAAAACATTGTAGTCAGTGTATCTATCTTGATTAGACTTTGTAGGTAGTGATAAAAGTCGCTCTAGTACCGACGCATTTCTGAAACATTCACAATAGCGATACGAAGCTGTAACTTATAAAATTCAAATGTTTTAGAAAATTGCAGCGAGCGAGAACGAATCAACAGGAGAACGTTACGTTGAATTGGCACAAAGACTGTTCAAAGTTGCATCTTTTGAGAAATGTTAGAATTATCTAACTTGTAATTATTTTCGACTAAGATAAACTAGAAATAAAAAAATAAAAATAAATTGTAATATTAATTAATAATTAATTGTAATATTGAGTAGTTGTAGTATTGAGTTTATGTGGTGAAAATTTTCCACGGTTATTCTATAATAAAATGCAAAGAAACATGTCTGGTTGAATGTAAAGTGTCATTTTATTATTTATTTACTTCTATGTATAGGATTTTATACACATATGTACCTATGGCTATATTATGTATTCCAAATCATGTTTATTAGCAGTTTTATTTTAAGATGTTTGCTAGATATTGCTGTGCGACAAGACCATTGTACCCATCGGATTAGCAAAAGAGCTGTGTTGCTATGTTGATATGTGATAAAGTATATTCTAATCGAATGTACTCGTACCTATTTATCTAATAACTGCCCCTGCCATAGTTATTAATAATATTCAAGCCCCTATCACATGTTGTAATCTCATAAACCAGCCACAAGAGAGTGTAAAATTAGAGAGTAGACGTCAAAGAAGCCGCCGTGCATACGTCCTGTTTTGCATTTTAAAGTTTTGTGGTGTAAAAATAACACCGTCGGGCCATTCTATATGCTAAATAGTGAAGAACTTCCGGGGGTTAATGTTGTACAAGTTTTATATCTACGGCGACCGCCACAACTTGGCTTTACCGGCAACTTTATAATTTGCCGCTCGACTCTTTGGGAATTTACTGAGTTCTTTTTTTTAATTATATGGCTCGTGTCGAGGCTTTGTATGTGGTTTTGTAAAGTAGATTTGATGCGAGTTAAAAAAAGTCTTTTTGTTTTCGACCAGTACTGAAATGGTCACATTTCAGTACTGGCGGAAAAAAAACGACTTTTTTACACTAGAAATGAAACAGATTTTCAGTATATATTCACATCTTTGAGGCTGTTTGTTCTATGGTTACATACTTACCTACATACTTCTACTGTTTTTTTACGTAGCTAATCCAGTTTCAAAACAAGATCTATGAATATAATTATGTAAATTAAGCTGTGTTTGTATGAAAATTAAATTCATGTATCAAGTATGCGATTCAAGCTAAACTTACTTAATGGAGCTCTAAGTCTTCAACCGGATTTATATGCAGACTTTATACAATAGACAGTCTACACACAGCATTAAAAAAGTGCTTTTGTTATTTTGACAGTACTTTAACGCCTGTGAACTGTCAAATATAAAAAAAAACAAAAGTACATATTATAAATCCTTGCCATACTGGATGTGGCATCGCCTGTAGTCGGATATTATTTCAAATTGACCAGTGAATCACTACGCTCAGCGCTTATAATGATGTGCGTTCACGAGCTACAATGGCCACATCGTGCGTAATAGCGTCCATTTTGAGGTCCGCAATGAATGGGTTAATGACATCCACGGTCGGTTTTGTAAAAAGTAAATTATGTGATAGTGGGAGTGTAAATGTGTTTTATTACTGAAATAATCGGTGTTGCGTGTTAAATATGGGCAAGTTGTTGCAATATTTTGTTATTAATGTAAGGTCCTTGGCAGATATACTTAGCTTTTTTAGACTTTGTAACCTTGAGAAATCTTAAGCTCCAAATTGTGATTTGTTACGGTTAAACACCATATATACATATATATATATATACACATTTAAATAACACATAATTATCTATCTTGTTGATAATAGTAGGTACCTAGGATTTTTTTTAAAAGTTACCTACTATATTTGGGATACTGGAAACTTTAATTCGACGCAATCAACGTAGGTAAATAAAAACTGTATTAAAGTTCATAAAAAATCAGTATGAGCGATTCGAGTTTTTATTTATTTTGCCCGCAACGAAAAATGCCTCCACAAAAGTGTTCATAAGTGGCGTAAACATATCTGAAATGAAAATGAAAGCACATCAAAAGAAAGTAAATGGCGTAAAATGATGGATTGGTACAGAAACACGACAAGTACGTGACGTTGAAAACATTAAAATTTGCACTCAAAGAGGATAATGTGGGATCAAAAATAATACGCGAGATGTAAAAGCAAATTCAATATTACAATGAATAAAGGTTTTATACGTCACATTATTTTTTATTGAAGCTTTCAAGTGCTTGATTACGAACATGAATAAATGAAATACACAATTTAAAAAATATTATGTCATATTTTCCTTAGTAACAAGGAGATGGTAGATCGAGTGGAATGGATAGTAAAATGAACGAAAAGAAATCGGCTTATGGAGGACCACGGAACAAAAATGTTCGAAAGTTTGAGCAGGACGGTGTCACACTGTCATAAGTTTGCTCTCACCATAGGGCTTAGTTCAGATAACAAGTGCTCAACAAAAAGCCGGTTGTACACAATAGCGTCGCAGGGATTTTATTTTTAAACGTTTGCAGCATTTTATTTAAGGAGTAATATGATGACAATACAGGATAAGTGGCTCAATATTTTGAATAGGTACCTATTCAAAATATTGAGCCACTTATCCTGTCTGTCTAAGATTTGGGCAAACGTATGTCTCCATATTTTGCGATAGTCCTGCTCATCGTGGGTCACCAATTTTTCTGTTCCTTCTTCTTATTTGTTTGTTGGATAAGTGTACATAGAATAATAAATAAATAAATAACACTGAAAGCCTCTAACGTAGTCTGTGGGAGTTGGCCCCGAGAAATGTCCAACTTACTTTTAGCGTTGCATTATACCACAGCTAAGCAACGACATAATCATATAAGTGTGTCTAGTTAAACTTAAATTCATTATTCAACGAAAATAAATTAAACGCATTCAACCCTAATCTCTTCAAAGTTACAGTGTACAGGCTTCTTGGGTAAGCTCACCTCATCGTTGACTTTGTCTCTGTCACCTGTGACCTAGACTAGAGCCAAGAGCAAACCAATCCCAAATAAAAAAAAAAACTCCGTAACACGTTCAAAGCAACACACATTTTACTGAAATGTTACCGTCGTCTTTAAAACGCTCCTCATATAAACTCAGCCTTACCGACTAATATATACGACAGCGCGTTACACCGCGTCGCGCCTTCTAATGCATGCTGCATACTTTTCCCTGTCGCATGTCGTATGGTACTGCCACAGTATAGATAAGGACAGAAGGTGAGCTCCGTACGATGAGAGAAAACGTACGCACACATCTAAGACAAGCGTCTACGTGTAGCAAATTCGAGGGCAATCACGACTGTCATTTGTTTTAGGTCTTGTCCAGAGTATGTTAGTAAATGTACATTTTATTTTGCTTACTTTTCTGGTTTTAGGCACCGGCACCGATTCGACATGTGTAAATCCACCCAGAGTCTAGCAAATGGTTTTTCAAATTTTTCAACTAATATTTTCACGAAGGACTTCCGTAAGCTACTCACCCTGTCTATTGAACTTAGTTTGTGTGCTTACGCCTGTTTTCATTCGCTGTATGGAATTTTCCTTCTGTAAAATGCCTGTACATTTTGTGGTACCGCTATGTGCACATTACTTATGTAGTACACTCTACGACTTAAAGGAACGCTTAGTTGGAACCCAGGGTAAATTGTAACAAGTACTGAGAAGCTTTGAGATTTGTACAGTATTTTTTAATATTTGATAGGATTTGGCTGTTGTTTGACATTGTGGGTTTCGTTCTTTGTGAGGGCTGTATAAATATGTGAAAGAATGCGTTAGTAATGTTTTGTTTCCAATTGAGGTTAGTTCACTAAAATAATTCTTATTTTAAAAACAGTGAAGAAGAACGCCAAATGTTAAAACTTTTAAGGAAAATTTTTAGTCAACATATAAAACGTTAAAAAACAACAAAATTCTATTAAAATCTATCCACCATTTATAAAAGTTAATTAACTTATTCAGCACAGGTGTGCAAGCCTCGAAAATAAATTAACTCAGCTTAACCGAGCGTCTAAAGCACATTAGTAAAACATACCGCCACAAAACAGGCCAGAACTTTTCAGCCACTAGAGAATGGTCGAAAAAAAAAACAGGGAAAAAAGTTAGGGATGCTACCAGTGGCCGGGGAATGCCAGGGATTTTTTTCGATCGATGGGATGCCAGTGGAACTGCCTCCTGCATATTTTAATGTCACGTTTTTGCCCGAAGCTCAGAGTACGAGGTAACTTCGATTGAAAAATTCGCGAAGCGCTTCGTCACTACCGAAGTTATTAATCACATTGCGGCGAAATCGCTGAACAAAAATGTACCATCAAAATGTAGAATTGGCACTAAATTTTTCTTTTCATCTTGTAATAGTCACTGTGATTTATGGGTTCTGTGAGATTTGAGTAACGTTTTTGGCTTACCTGTATTTTTAGTATTAGGTTTGTAGAATGTTGCTCTGTCATTGATCTTGTTTAAAACTACATTTGTGTCGAAATGATTGATCTGCAAAAGTTGATCGTCTTTGAATAAGTACAAACCGTAGTTTAGAAAATTATTGTGCAATCTCAAGATTTATATCTTTTTACATTTCTGAGTATCGGAAGGACCCGAATCAACCGACAGTTTTTTCAAAAGATAGAGTTTCAAATATTATATTCAGTTTCAAAGGAGTAACCAATTGATTTAAAATTAAGGTTTAATATTGCTTGATCGTTGTGAAAGTACACGCCATAATTGTCTAAATGACAATAAGGTACTCTCAACCTTAGTGAAGTTTCCTTAGTTATTTGCTAGCTTTCTTTGGTATGCAAGCGATTGAGCGATTTCCATATACTGCTATTCACGTCCATATGGCCGGGGTTCCTGAGGTTTTAAGAAGCCGGGTGGTGGAGGGTGCTGTTCTTCCCACATGCCAATGCCATTTAATGCTCATGTTTTTGTTGTGAAAAAGAGATAATACTATACATCTAGTATAGGTCCCTTTTACCTCCTATACCGGAATCATGATGTTTTTTACACGTTATAGGTAGGCCGCCTGCTTGTTTGCCACATAGAGTGGCAATTGAAATTGAGTTGACCCTATAAAGCACAGTTAATATCCCTGACTATACATGCTGTAACACAAGTATTGCTAGTCCAAGCAATAAGCTAAGTTAGGCGCAAAACAGAACCGATTTTAAGCCACGACTACCTATAACGTTCCGCGTTTAATATCAGTAATAATATGTAAAACTGTCAGCTTGCTCGCCTATCTTCGTTCTATTTACTACACTACACTATTTAATAAACTCAATATTATAGCACACGTTCAAGAAAATCTTTCAAGCGAAAACGTAGAGCTGTTACGCTACAAATAGGATTATGTGTTTGAGAAAGAAAATATTGTATGAACGCGATACTGGTGCAGTGGAGAGTTTCAATTTTATAAGACTTTCTTATTGTACTCCAACAATATGATACGAGGAGCTTTATAGATTCAATTGTTAGTAATCCTATGGGAAATGGGACTAAAACAGCATTATATAGTAACACCCGCCTTCTAAAATGAAAAAAAAAAATTGCAAATACTGCCAATTGGTTGTGATTGGCTGGCTGGAACAACAACAGGTATTCAAAATGACTTCGACTTGAAATTGACAAACTGTTAGATATTTTACCTTTCAGAAGCAGTGATTTAATTTATAATTAGTTAAGTACCTACAGTTAAAATATTGTACTTAACAATTATTTACAGAAACCTTTAAAGGCGTCTGGGACAGACTAGTTGCGGTAGGCAGAAAACCTGAAGGATGATGTGGTTGACAGTGGAGCACGCTTGCCTAGAATTAATGTATTCACTTTTAACTTAAATTTCTCCAAGTTGCGTCTGTAAGCCAATTTGGGAAAGGTCAGGCAGGGGACTGCAAAAGGCTGAGTTTGTTGAAACTATCTGCATTAACCTCACACGTACCAAAATATTCTACCTTTTTCCATACAAGTAAGGAAATAAACTGCCTGACACACACCTTGTCATCAATATTTCTATGACAGCCCTAAACTACATGTTCCGTCATTCCGCCGGTGAACGCTGAAGGGGAACTGGCGGAAATTGCACTCAATTGAAGGCATCGTCCCTAGCCTACGAATTACGAATGTACTGCAAGTCGGAACATGCTGCCTTCCAAAAAAAAAGGACTATATCTGAATTTTTAAACAAAGTTATTTGCATTTTCGGAATCTCGAAAACATGAGAAAAACCTAGTTTTAGAATTCGAGATAGTTATCAAATTTTGGAACAACAAACTTTATGTCACGCAAAACAAAGATCGAATTCCTTTGCAATCCATTTTTTTGGGTATTTAATACCAATGTTCAGTTACAAATAAACTAAAAGCAAAATTCAATACTTGAATAATGGTGGCGATGAATTGAAGTGATCTGAAGCGAGAAGTTTAGTTTTGTAGAACTGTTGAAACGTTTTGAGATCTTCTTTTTGTCCTTAATTTTAAACTATTTTTCAGATGCACCCTTTTTGCTTTTGGCGGCAGTATGAGTAGGGATGTACAGTCAACAAAGCTATTTGGTATACAGGCAAAAATATAATTTTTTCCAGTGCACTGCCAATATTTAGGTATTTCCATTTTGTGCATTATAACTTTATAAGCTTATAACATACTTCCGAGTGGTGTACAATAATTGACTACTCAGCACACTCACATTGTTTAAAAGTAGTTGCAAGTTAGCTGCCTGCATACCAAATAGATTTGTTAACTGTACCTACCTTTACCACCGCTCGTACGTGATCACGGGAATCAAATCCTCTATTCATAGCTTGTTGTGACTGGGGGCTTCTTCAATGATTGGGAAGGGAGAATTTTACTAAAGTTGCGCTTTTTCTCTTGCAATTTATCAAGGATCTGAGTTATTGATGTACTTTGCAGCGGCTCCTACCTTCATGTCGGTAGAAAATCATCCCACGGAAACGTACTTCTAGGATTAAAAGTATCTTACGAAAAAGTAAATATCTATTTAATATAATATCTAGTAGTAAGTATCTACCAGCCTTCCAAATTTTATCCTTTTCATACATTTAAACATACATTATTAGCTCAACAATACTAGTTCCAGTGCTTGCAATCGTGACTGCTAAGCCTCATCATCGTTGTAGGTTTCTGAATTCTATTCATAGGTCAAAAGGTGAATTGATTATGATCACCTGTTGACAACTTCAGCTAATCGATACTCCTTTCCCAACTATGTTTTTTTTTTAACTGATTGGAAATCATCAGACAACTGGGCAAGGGCAGACTCTTATAGACTAAAACCCATCCGTGGTCTTCCAAATGCCCTTTGCGTTCCAAGGCCACGGTGACTCTTTTGAACAAATTCCGCAACCCTGGCAGGCTCTGGCCCTAGCAGGCCCAACATTGTTGGCGTCGGCTTCCAGTCTAACCGATTGCAGCTGAGTAACAATATTTTACATGGAGCGCTGCCTATCTGACCTCCACAACCCAATAACTGGGTAATGAGGTACCCGATAACAAAATGTCAGATTTTCTGGCTTCTCACTATCCGTAACGACTGTCAAAGATCTACAAATGACTGTGTGGACCAACTGCTTAGCGTGATTATCAAGGCACGGAGTAGTCTATGTATACAAAAGATGGTCACCCATCCTCGGATTGACCTCTGAAAGCGCTGCTTAACCTCGAAGATTGAGCCATGCGGCTGTTGTTATTCAGCCACGAGCTCTTGAACCACTGCAGCAAACCATAATTATTCGCGTGGTAATAACTAAAATCCATTAATAGTTTTCCAGAACATTCTTAAGCTTAATCTTAGAGCCAGTCGTTGAAGCTAACTTATAGCATTTCCGAACTTTCAAACTGTTATCAAAGTTCACGTTTAATATGCCCTAGGAACTACTTAGTATCACGAGCGGGGAGAGGGTTTAATGAGCTCTTTGGAGCAGAAAGCGGTTAAATTTATGAGTGTGCTGCAACTATAAATTGCGGCATGCCTGTTTACTGGTTATTAGGTTCCGTGGGATATTATATTGGTTAATTATTTTGTATGATATTCAATCTGCCTAGCCTTCTCCCAAATGTGTTGGACTAGAAAGAATTGGTGATGAAGACCTTGATCCATTGCACCCCAGTGGTCACAAGAGACCGACCAAATACTATTAATGCCAAAGTAAACAAATCGATAAATCTATTTTTTTTTCATTAAAAAGTAAAAAGAAGTCTTAAAACCGAATAGGCCCACATTTATTCAAATTTAATCTACAAGCGAAAATATTTCAGTTCAAGCCAGACGTTCACATGAGCGAAACCGAGGTTAATGGCTAGTGCAATAAATTTCCCACCCAATTTAATTACGGCCATTTAAAATACTACGAAATACGTTTACGAGCTACGAGCGACGATATTACGAGCTCTACACAAAAAAAGTAAATGAATCGTTCTGTAAAAATCCTAATAGCAAAATTATAATTACTGGAGATTTCAATATTAACATATTAAATAAAACTCTAAGGTCTTTACAATTAGAACATTTGCTGCTTAGTTATAATATAAAAATAGAAATTAACAAGCCCACCCGTATCAGTAGCGGCACATGTATTGATAACATTTTTCATAACATTTCAAAAGCTAAATCAGAAGTTTTAGATTTTGCACTCTCTGACCACACAGCGCAGTTACTGAAATGTCCTACAAAGGAAAAACGTACTACGTTAAATTATTGGTTTACATACAGACGTGACTATAGCACTGACAATGTAACAAAATTTATAGACTGCATTAAAAGCCTATCATTTTGTGAAAGTTTCGAGAACAATAATCCTGAGGAAGCATTTAATAATTTCTTTGAGTTGTTCAAGTTATTTTATGATTTATGCTTTCCAATAATTAAAGTAAAAAATTCCCTTCATAATAAGCCAATCTGGCTTACTGATAGCATCAAAAAATGTTGCAAACGTAAACGGGAATTACTATGGCAGTACCGATTACATCCCAACAGAAAAAACAAAATATCATTGAAACAGCATTCAGTACGTTTGAAACATATCCTGAAACTTACACAAAAATCCCAAAATGACTTTTATATCAAAACAGCCCAAAACAAATCAAAAGCTACTTGGAACGTGATAAAAAGAAACAAATTAAAACAGCCCCATGCAAGCATTTGTAAAATTAAATCAGATAGAAAAATGATAACCCAACCTCAAGAAATAGCTCAAGTTTTTAATGATTTTAATATCGATTTAGTACAACCGATCGCAAAAAATAACATTAATAAAACAACTCTTACTTTTAGTCATCTCAACTCAATATTCATGCCACCTGCCACACCACCTGATATCTATGAAATTATTAAATCACTTAAAAATACCCAAAGCACAGGTGATGATGGAATAAATACCAGTGTTTTAAAATCAGTTTCCAAAATAATTTCTCCCATACTCAGCCACATTATTAACCTTTGTATTGAAAATGGAATGTATCCAAGCTTATTAAAAATATCCATTGTTAAGCCTATTTTCAAAAAGGGCGAAAAGGATAATTTAAACTGCTACAGACCTGTGGCACTAATATCTGTCTTTTCCAAAATTATCGAGAAATTTATTTATAAGGCTATTTACAATTATTTTGAAAAAAATAACTTATTCACGATAGAACAGAAAGGCTTTCGGAAAAATGTTTCTGTGGATGTTGCTGTCTATTATTTAATCGAAAGGATATTGAATAATATGGATAGTAGAACACCAGTTTCAGCCCTGTACATGGACATGAGCAAGGCGTTTGACCATGTAGATTTTAGTATTTTGTTAAGAAAGCTTGAAGCATACGGAATAAGGGGTAACATCCTTGACCTACTCAAATCTTACTTAAGTAATAGAAAACAGATTACACAAATTACGAAAATATGTCCTGAGTCTAAAACTGAGATATTCTTCAACTCAAATCCCCGTGAAGTTCGCTTTGGTGTACCTCAAGGTAGCGTATTGGGGCCGTTACTTTTTCTTATATATATAAATGATCTTCCTAAAGTCGTAAATTATCCCATAGTTCTATTTGCCGATGACTGTACTGTAATATTTTCTATTGATAAAAATGAACATTTAGAAATGTACGAAAGAAAAGTCAATGATTCAATCAAATCGATTATAAAGTGGCTCAAAGAAAACAACCTGAAGATAAACTTAGATAAGACTAAAATTGTGCATTACAAACAAAAAACAAAAACGTTAGACAATATAAAGGTAAAATATGAAAATATAAACATAGACGAGGTCAATACCACAAAATTTTTGGGTCTATGGATTGACCAAGAAATGTCATGGATAACACAGGTTGATGCTATCTGTAAGAAACTTAGTAAGTTTTCTTATGCATTGTATATGCTTTCCAAGGTTGTAACACAAAAAGCAGTTTTGGCAGCTTATAATGCGTATGTCTCATCTACTTTAAGATATGGCATCATATTCTGGGGAAACTCCACTAACTGGGAACAAGCCTTTAAGGCTCAAAAGAAATGTGTTAGAGCTATTTGTAGTTTACGATTACCTGATAGTTGCAGACCACACTTTAAGAATCTAAAAATTCTAACTTTCCCATCTGTATACATATTTGAATTAGCAGTATTTATCAAGTACCATCCAGAATATTTTGAAAAATTTACCAGCCGACGTCATCGTAACAAAATTAAGGCAATCAGTCATACCACAGCTTTGTATGACAAAAATATTATCGGTATGGCACCAAAAATATATAATAAAATTCCAGCATCTATTAGAGAAATTAGTGACATAAGATTATTTAAAAAAGAATTAAAATTGTTTTTATTAAAAAATACATATTACTCAATCAGTGAATTTCTACTAGATTATGAGACTGATAGTTATGATATATCTCAGAGGTATAAGTAGAAATTCAGTAATTTCTTAAAAAAAAAAAAATTAAATAGTAGCCAATAAAATTATGCCTAGAATTATGTTTTGAAGTTTGTACTCACTTATGTTAATTATATTTGATTTAAATATAATTTAAAATATTTTGGCACATTTGAAATGTAATATTTAATGTTTGTATGCTACCTACTGTGGCAGGACACAGAGACCCATTAATCTTGTAATTGTTCCACCTTTTTCACCTGTGTACACAAATAAACGTATTTGATTTGATTTGATTTGATTTGATTTGAATCAAGTTAAAACGAAATGTTCATAATGAATGTTGTTCACTACACAACGCATGGCAATTACGTCATGTTACTACATTTGCCGCGTAGAAACCGCTACGCCGTAGGCATTCGTAGCACATGTAGTGTAGCCATAACTACGCGCTACGCGGCTACATTACCCCGCGTAGTCGAATCGTTTCGGTGAAATATTTGTATTACTGTGGGCACCTTTCACTCTGCCTTTATTGGTATTTCGAGCTAACGTAACATCACGCTAATGATCCGTAAAGGGGTAAACAGAACTAGAGCTACCCAAATCTCTTCAGACATGGGAATGGAGTGGATATAATTATTATATTATAGCAAAAGGAGCTGTGCCATTGTTTCCTTTGGTTAATAATTCAACAATAGCCGTTTCCTATTGTCATCATTTACGGCTCGCGGGACGATAGGCTGGTTTATGTACTTCGTTATGTTTTCCTTTAACTTGAGAACAACTTGAGAATTTCTAAATTAAACGACCTTTTGGAATTGAGCCGGCTGATAAATGACGACAACTGGTTTAGTTGAGGTAACTCAATAAAACTTCCGATAAAACGTCAACTCTTTGAATTATTTAAGTAACGAAGTTAGCTAAAGTCATCATTGACTTTGCGAGGGTATCTACGCATAACAAATGCAATTTAAATATTTCTCCATTCTGTTTTGTATTTTGTTTAATGATATTAAATGTTTATGGTGGTGTATTTTATTTGTACGGGAATTCATCAAATGACTCCTTCTGCTCTAGTTGGAGCGGAAGGGGGAGTGTTAGACTCTTACTGACTAAAACCCATCCGTGTTCCTTTAAATACCTACCCGTTGCGTTTCAGGGCCGCGGTGACTATTTCGAGAAAAAAAATCGCAAAATGAGCTCTGTTATCTGATTACTTAGCTCTCCTCGATCAGAGTGCGCGCGCTCGCGCAGGTGCAGTCACGTACACGGGAGCAAGCGGGACGCAAGCATGCATCGAGCGTAAACGAGCGACTGAGACATAAAATCGCGCCCCGCCCCTATGTCTCTTACGCATGCGCAGTTGCAGTGTATTCGTAATTTTGACTACTACGCAGCCACTCGACACAACTTCAGAGGGGCAAAGTTATTTGACGAGAACTGTACGAATACGAACGTAGTAGAATTGGCCCTCTGGTAAATGGGTTTAATTTCTCTTGACAAATGACCACAACTATTCGCTATTCGCGTCGCTTATCATCAGGTGAGATTATGGTCAAATGCGAGCCTATCCCTACTGTAATAATATAAATGCGAAAGTAACTCTGTTTGTCTGTCTGTTACGCTTTAACGCTAAAACGGCTGAACGGATCGTCATGAAATTCGGATATAAGGACTTAGACTACTTTCATACGTGATAACAGACATCCACACGGGCGGAGCTGCGGGCAAAAGCTAGTGAATCATAATAATAAAAAAGTCACTGCAGTAATCTTTAGGAATGACGTATTGTACGTCGAAGATTGTGGAACCAAGATGAATATGGGGGCAGTACGAATGTAACATGGAACCAAGTGGTTTATCCACCTTTTTTGTGTCCTAAACTGTTTGCATTTTTCATACTTATTGTACCTATACCCTTTTTTTTATGGATTTGAAATCATCAAATGACTTCTCCCGCTCTGGGCAGAGCGGAAGGGAGTGTCAATCTCTTACTGACTAAAACCCATCCGTGCTCCTCCTAGTGCCCTTTGCTTTCCAGGGCCGCGGTAACTCTTTCGAACATAATCCGCAACTCTGGCAGGCTCTGGCCCTAACGGGCCCCTACACCTATGCTGACATCTATTTGAGGCGCGCGTGGAACACAACGCGCCGTCGACTCGGGCCTGGCTTTGATCGGACGGCGAGCCACCCATCGCTCGCCGTCCGCAGACCCGCGCCTACGGTGGCTGGAAATCGCCCGGGAGTCGCAACTCCCGACGCCCGGGGCGTCTGGCGGCTGGGGCTTGTATACACTTACAGCTCACTTTTTTCATACACATCTTTACAACTGTATTTTCTTCAACAATGTAGTTACACTCCAAAAAGAACAGCAGTGCGATTCTGTAAACATGTCGAAGTGAGTACTTAGGCGAAGTAAACGACAAATAAGCTGTCAAACCATACAAACCAGATGGAGTGACAAGTGAGCTGTCATTCACTCCACCTAAGTGTACACGGTGAGATGTCGAAAGAATCGACCGGCAGAATAATACTGCAACGATTTCACAAGTTCCTACCGTCGTAAACCGGTTTGCAGTCAGTCTGTTCGTAATTCAAGCCGCACGTGCTCGGCGCTCAATGCAATTTGGTCGCAGATATACAAGTCGTACGATTAGTGGTCCCAATTTGTGGACTTGCACCACGTATGCAATGGTCGAAGTGGGCATGTATGAAGGTTTCATGTTTTTTTCTCAGCTTTTTTGTACAGCCTTTCTTTTGTATTTGGGACGTGGTTAATATAGATAATATAGAGTGACTGTGGTCTACCTTTAACTTCATTTTACCTAAGTGCAAAGAAAAAGAGAGAATTAAAAACTCTCAGTGACCTGCAGTAGTTTTAGTAGTAGGTACTTAAATTGTTAATAAAGACAAATAAAATGAGTAACATTTCAAGAAAACAAAGAAAAAGAAGACTAAAAACTAGACAAATGATATGATGTAACAGTAGTGTAATAATGTTATGTTATTATTCTACCCCGAAACAATAATAAATTATTATTTTATCAGGGCAGAATATTATGATAATTGCTGTAAAAATCCATGAGCATTTCAATCAGCATTATCAGAACACGACTGTGAAAATGGTCAATCAAGTTTTTTTTAAAGATTGTTTAGACTATCAGTCGATACCTGTGGACAGTTTTTCTAAAACTCAATGTGTTTCAATTTTCATTTCAACACAACACTTGACTTTTATACCATAAACACACCATACCAATAACAGTACCTACCTAACACGGCTTTTTTTTTTTTTTTTTTTTTTTATAGGATGGGAAATCATCAAATGACCCCTCCCGCTCTGGGTGGAGCGGCAGGGAGTGTCAGACTTTTACTGACTAAAACCCACCCTTAGTCCTCCTAGTGCCTTTCTTCCCAGGGCCGCGGTAACTCTTTCGAACAATTCCGCAACCCTGGCAGGCTCTGGCCCTGGCGGGCCCCGTCTCCGTTGCTGACTGCTCGTTGCTGACGGCGCGTTTGGAGTGAACGCGCCGTCGACTCTGGCCTGACCTGATCGGACAGCGAGCTACCCATTGCTCGCTGTCCGCAGGCGTCAGTCACTGCGCCTTGCCCAGGAGCGTCAGTTCCTGAGAGGCGCAGCGACTGACGTACGTCTGGAGGAGGCGAAATGGGGCCATTACTGGCACTCCATTCTCGCCCCCTCCCGAGCAGTTGCAGCGGCGGCGACGGTGGCGGCGGCTGCGGCGGAAGCGACGGCGGCGGCGGCGGCGGTGGAGGAGGGTTTCTTCCTCGTCCCGGCCCTGGCGGGTGGACCGCAGGCTTTGCCCCCAGCCCAGTGATCGGCCGGCTTGCCAGCTGCCGCACATGCGAAGCAGTGCGGCGCGGCGTCACACGAGCCGGCCCTGTGACCGGGCTGACCACAGCGGAAGCAGTGGTCACTGCGGTCCACCTCCGAGGTGCAGAGTGCTCCGACATGGTTGCCAACTTGGCAACGGAAGCACCTCAGAGGTCTGGGCTCCAGCAGTTTAACCTGCGCGGAGACCCAGCCCACCAAGAGCCTTCGGCCCTCTGAGATTTTCTTGGCCGCCGACACGGGGCAGCTCACCACTACGGTTCGCATGCCCGTGTTGTCAGGACGGATGGTGCCCGCCTTCACCTCCTCTGCAGAGCACCCCCCCGTCCTGACGACGGCGGCCAACACCTCCTCCTCCGTGACGGAGTCGTCCAGGCCCAAGATGCGCATATCTATGCACTTCGTGGGTCTGGACACTCGGACGTCATCCGCGCCCAGGGACGCCCTAAGCCTTTCGGCTAGAGCGTCCGCGGCCGGACCGCTGCCTGCTCCAGGGATCTCGAGCATCCTGGCCCCGGTCATGGTGACCCTGAGCCGGAGACCCCCGACGATGCCAAGCTCACCGAGGTTGATGGCCTCCTTGGCCTTGGTGAGCGTGTTGGCATACGTCACGCCCCTCTTGACCGCGTCCGGCTGCAGCGTTAAAACTACAGCCGCGGTCTTCGGGGCGCGGAGCGCAGCCGCGACGCCTCGCGCTCGCTGCCGCCGCCTTCTCTCCCGCCTCTTTGCCGCCCTGGCTGCCTTACCCGCCTTCTTCTTCTCCCCGGCCACTTGCCATTCGGCTTGAGCCGGGGGAGGTTCAGAAGGCGAGGAAGCCGGGGGGAGCTGCTGCACGGCTGGCGCAGGAGCCTTCGCCGTCCGCGCAGCCGCCCCACCCTTCCTCTTCCTTCCCGGGGCCGGGTCCGGTTTTCCCGACACCGGCTTCGCGGGTGCCGGCCCGGACCCTTTGTCCTGGCCGGACGACCCCGGTGTGGCAGCCACGGCGGCCGCGTACGACGCCGCCTTCCGGCCTGGAGCCTTCCCACTCGCCGCTAACGGGGGGCGCAGGACGATGCCCTCCAGGACGGAGAACCGCGCCTGGAAGGCAGCCATCTCCTGCCGCACCAGGTCCAGCACCTGCCCCTCCTGCGGCACGGGCTGGCTGTCCTCCTTGCGCCCCCCTTTAGGCGCCCCCTGTGGGCCGGCTCCCTGGAGCCTGGCCAGGTCTGCTCGGAGCCCCGCGTTCTCCCTCTGGAGACGCTCGGTGGCGGCAGCCAAGCGGGCGACCTCCGCCCGCAGGTTGGACATCTCGTCCACCGGAGGCCCACCTCGGTTAGCCTCCGCTGCCGCCAGGATGGAGGCCAGCGCCGCACTTATGGCCTTGTTTTTAGAGGAGAGTTTCCTCTTCAAGGCCACATCGCGAAGCGCGGCCTCCACCACCTCCGGAAACCCGGCCCTCCGAACCCGCTCCTGTCCGGAGTCATCCGGCTCACCGCCGGAGGACTCCGAACCAGGAGCCCCACGACCGCCATCTTCGGGGGGTCGTCCAACATCCTTGGAGGCAAGGACTCTGCCCTTGCCTCCCTCTCGGCCCGTACCCCGCCTGCTGGTGGGGATTTTACGGGCCGAGGCCACCTCTTCGGTGCCGGACGACCCCCGGTCCTCCTCTGATCTGGGCCGCTTGCGGAAGGACCTGGAGTCCTCCGCAGCAGCCCCCACCCCCTCGGGTACAGGGCTCGCCGAGCTAACGGTCGCCAGGTCGTCGGAGTCCAACTCGGAATCCGACTCTGCACCCGCACGACGCTCAAACGAGCCCTCCTCCCAATAAAGCGCGCCACCGTCCGCGCTCTGCCCGGCCGACTCTTCGTCGGGCGAGCTGAAATCGAACCCGATCAGCTCCTGAAAGGAGAGTTTGGATCGGGGGCCTCCTCGGCCACTGTTGCCCTTGGCAAGCGGAGAACAGAAAACAACGTTGCCCCCCCCAGAATACGAGGGGCTTGACGCATTAAGCGTGGTGGATTCCCTTCCTGCTGTGCAGTCCGGACCACCCTGGGGTATACCTTCTCTTTCGTTGTTCCTGTCCATGATTTCCTTTTTGAGGGTGCGGTCCCTATCTCCCCTCCTCTCCCTCTCTCTCTCACTGCCTGCTCGCTGCCCTCACAGTCACGTCTGATGATCAGACGCGTACCAGAGAGCAGCGAGCAAGCCAATGAGACGCACACCGTCCGAGGACCCGAACACTGCTCAAGTCTCCGAACGGTGTGCCCCTCTTGTGTCTCTCTTGGTCTGGTCTCTCACTTGGGACCTTCCGGCATGAGTGGCTCTACCGGCAAAGCCCCCAAGATCATTGAGACACGCAAGCCCCACCACGACGACAACGTGGAGACACGGTTGGTGGGGACCTAACACGGCTTGAGTAAATTCACGAAACAATTTGAAACACAGCACGAGTTTATCTGCAAAAATTGCTTTTATCGCTCATCCGAGTGAACTCCGGAGTCGTTCGGTAATAACTTTACAAACAGAGTTACTCGTCACGATCCAGGCCTTATTCACTCACTATACACTGTATTATGAAATTCACCATTTACAGACATAAAACTCGTCGGGTGCGACATAAAGTTTTATTTTTACTACACTTCCGTGCGATTTCATAAATGTTGAGTGCGGGTGCGACTGTGAGGCCGCGTTTACGTTTGCGTTGATGAATTTTCTTAATGAAAATCTTTTGTGGGCGCGTTCTTATTACAGTTACGCATGGAATCTAGGCTTTGCGACAATAAAGATAAAAGGTAGCAAATTGGCGAGACCCTCAACATTTTTGCTGAAAATGTTGCCTTGAAAAGGGAATACGGTAGGTTGAGTATCTCTGCGCGGCTGGCAGAGATATTCAATTGAGCGTCAATCATTCTGAAGTGAAGCCCGACACTTGATGGTTTCACGTTACGCTTGAATGGTTCATGCCTCACGTGATAGATGGCACTGTCGCCGTTCTTGGCCATCATATGTTAGGCTTCACAGGACACACGAGAGAGTTTCGTTTTTACTCTATTTTCTTCCATACGCCACATCAATCAAATTGGAATCCGTTTTCCGTTTCGCTGTTTGTAATAGCTTTTAAAAATTCTGGGATTTAGTCAGTCTTTTAACGTCTCAAGCGCCGGACATGTCAAAATTCTAAATTATTTAATATATCTTGCATAATAGTAATAATAAAGATTAAAAAGGCGTTAATCTGGCGACTCATTGGTGAGTCGGTGGAGCTGGAGCTTGGGTACCTAAAAATAAAGATGCAAGCACAGTATAAAAAAAAAGTTTTATAAAAAACATGATTAAGCTGCAAATGGTGATATCACATACCGAAATCTCAGAAAAACTGCTGATGAAACGTCTTTCTATAAAAATAAGATTAGTTTCCAATAAAAATTGAACGCAAGCCGTCTAGCTTGTTGCGGATTTGTTCGAAAGAGTTACCGCGGCCCTGGGAAGAAAGGCACTAGGAGGACTAAAGGGTGGGTTTTAGTCAGTAAAAGTCTGACACTCCCTGCCGCTCCACCCAGAGCGGGAGGGGTCATTTGATGATTTCCCATCCTAGAAAAAAAAAAAAAAAAAAAAGCCGTCTAGCTTGATAGCTTCAAGTCGAGAAAAACTAATTTATCTTCTGATAGTTAACGATTTAATATATCCAATTTCACCGTACGAACCACTTACCCGGTTCAGACCAAGTCAAGTTGTAAAAAAAGCCATTTCGTAACACCCTATACTAAAATAATGTACATTATGCACCCGGTTTGTCTTTGTTTTACGGCACTGAGGCGAGGGTGCTAAAACGAAGCATACTTACTTACCTTCCCACATGTAAACTGAATGCAGAAATGTAAAAGTAATGACAGATTTCTTGTTCTTTTACAACCTCATAAAAGCTTTTAACTTTAAGGTGCTACTTGGACTACCCAAGTAATGTAGGTTGGAGTGAATGTTGAAATATTTTGAAGAGAAAAGAAATATTATTTTATTGAATAAAGCAATTATTATGAAAAGTACGCCTGTGTGGAATGTAATACTTGTCATTTTGAATAATAAAAAACTACCGACTTCAAAACAAAAAACACTACAAAGTATAAAATAACTATAATTTCGGAAGACGGTGTGACGGTGAACTCGGTTGCTTTTTTTGTAAAAAAGTTTTTTATTTTTCACTTTTTAGTGGTTAGCTTTAACTAAACCCAACGCAAAAAGAATCATCAAGATCGGTTCATAAACAATAAAGTTATTCCTGAATAGATAACCCCAAAACCATGGTTGAATTGTACACATCTGCGTACCCCTTCAAAGCGTACCGGCGTGATGATATGTTATGAACTGGTATAAGCAATAAACAGACATGTGATTTCAGCAATCCCGACAGGTTTGCTATCATTTATTGAAGAGTTCCGTTACCTATCTCCGAAGTTCTTCATCAGATCTTCACCAAATTGAAATGGTGGGCCCATTTCAATTTGGTGAAGATCTGATGAAGAACTGCGTCGGGAAGATACTCTTCCAAATACAAAAATAATCATCAAAATCGGTTGACAATTGGCGAAAATATCGCTGAACAAACACACAAAAAAAAAATTACTAGCTTTTACCGGCTCCGCCCGCGTGGATGTCGGTTATCGCGTAAAAAAGTAGCCTATATCCTTCTTCATATCCCAGGCTATATATCTGCCAAATTTCATGACGATCCGTTCAGCCGTTTTAGCCGTGAAAGCGTAACAGACAGACAGAGTTACTTTCGCATATATACTCGTAATATTAGTAGTGATCACAATTTTTGTAATATTTCCGAGTCCAATTACAAATAGGCTGAAATCAATACGCGTAATCCAATTAGGGGACGTAAAAATAAACTGAAACATAGCATTCGAGGGGTGTCAATTATTGAGTAGTATCTATTCCCGCAGGGACTTGATGGGTAAATGAACGGTATTTTAATCGATTCCGTATCGAGTCGCAGCGGTAATTGGGATCGCTCAAAGTTTGCCGATGTTTGTCCAACAGTGATAGCTTTGGGTATGTAATGTTATATTTACATGACTCAATTAATTGGTATCTTCGTTTGTATTGCGTTAATGTTGTAATAGTTTTGGGATTTTCCAAGGTGGGGAGAAGGTTCTGGTTAGGATGGTAATATGTCATATTCCTTTTTTTTTTCTTTTCTGAAAGCTGTGGATATCCCTATTTTACTCAGTCTTAGTAAAAATATTTAAAAAAAATTATAACATGATACATTTCACAAACCTTAATTGACTAAATACTATTAAGCATTTGCAGAGTCAAAAATAATTCTCGTGACTGCCCAAATATCTTTTTTACTTCCGACGATATCATTCGAGCAATAACTAATTCAATAACCAACTTTGTAACGATAAAAATAAAGACATTCAACTCTTTTGTGTCGCATACAAATCTATCATTTACACTGCAATCAACACAAAAGGGGAACGGAATATTCCGTCGAAGTATTTCTAGATACAAAGTGATACAAAAATAGTTCCTTTTGAAACGGGTTGCTTTAAATTGCCTTAATGTATAAAGGATTCCCCGTATATCGGGCTTTTACTTGGTATAAGTGTCACGTTCTGTCTGCTACCCTTTAATCATGGCGTTTCCTTTGATTTAATATACCAGTACAGACTGTAATTTAGTTATCATACTTCTAGGGCTATATCGACATAATAGATACAATATTTTCCGTCGAAGGGAAGAATACACCTGTCATGGAAAGCTTAGTATCTGTATTGGGTATATTGTATGACAGTGGGACAAGCTTATCGGCATTGATTGGGCAGAGTTCCAATGTTAGATACAACAATTCTTACAACGGACGTTGTCTGACTATACTTTTTGATTAGGTAACTTTTTCGATATAGATTAAAAGATGTCAGAAGCATTTCTGTCGTGTGCCAGATACAATTACTCCACTAATCGGAAAACTTTTCTGTGGTCTCGCAACACATGTTATATGACAAATTGCCAAAAATACAACATTGAGAGAACAATGACACGTTTGTTAATTAATAAGAGTATTTGTTAGCGTCCACTTGTTAAATAAAATGTAGCACAAAACAATGCATGATTTTGAAAAAAGAAAACAAAAGAATGCGTAACGAATGTATAAAACGGTGTGCATGAATCTGGAAGAAGCAAATATGATGTCAGAACGTCACGTTACAAAAGGGGAAAAGCGTGACTTAATAAAAAATGTATGTGTAACATAAAAACACGTGTATTTGCATGCGTGAAAGTGCAGACAAGCGAGTGAAACAACACTCCATTCGCTGCCTCGCAATCACGAGGACCCTCGACATTTCCCACGATCCATTAGACATTGCCCCAATTTGTAAAGACTTCCATCCCCACTCCACCTTTAGAAAAGAAGCTGGTGAAGAACGAGTCGAAGTCATCCACTGGAGGTTCCGTACGTTGGTGAAAATTACTATGGTGAAAATTATCCTACATTATGAAAATAGAGGTACCTATTTAAAACACGTGTCTAATTTTGCTAAAAACTAAACTGCTTTATGTTCGTGACAATCTAAGAAATCAGATTTGATAGCACATTGATTTACTTGTAAATTTGAAAGAGACATGAAATAAATCTCTTTCGCATTTAGTGTTAAAGCGATCTTCTATCCCCCTCTACTCAGCTGCCAAATAAGAAAGAAAGAAAGAAAAAGAGTTTATTTGCGCCAAGCATGACGCACACCATAAAAATAAATGGGTATATATATAAAAGTAAAACGGGATTTTGACTTCTTAGATCGTCACGAATAATTATGGTTAGTTATTGTTCTATTTTTTGCATAATATACATACATAGAGTACCCATCGACTATTCATTTCAGACTAGCTAATAAACAATTTTGTTTAAGATAAATATGCACCGATTCCTTTTTTTACTATTTCGGTACGGAACCCTTGAAAGAAGAAAAAAGATGGAAATGTATTTATTATTTCGCCGAGGTCAAGGATTTGAGATTATACGGGACTTTTTGTAGACTCCGTAATGAATGAGAAGTGAAAGCGTACCTGGGAGGAAAACTGAATAGAACTCCTTTTATGTAAGTTTTGCTTCGTTAACGTAGGTATTTCATGAGTTTACGATTTTTTGCGATGTAATTACGAGTATGTTTAGGTTTATTATTTTATTTGTTAGACTAACGAAGTATTTCACAGGAATATTTTATATTATACATGACGTTGACGTTAATTTTACTTATGTCAGAAAACATAAGTGTTTTGATAGATGTCTGGACCTGACGCCTCAGTGCTGCCACCTGGTGCATGTCATTTCAGGATACCCTGATTAGAATGCCCATTAAACAAGACAGGCTGAAAATTACCTTCAAACAAATTTGAAAAAAAACTATGACTAGATTTTGTAAAACTTTGACAAGAAATTACTACCGAATTTAAACAAAAAATGCACTTAAAGAGGCAGGGTCGTCCCCACCAACCGTGTCTCCACGTTGCCGTCGTGGTGGGGCTTGCGTGTCTCAGTGATCTTGGGGGCTTTGCCGGTAGAGCCACTCATGCCGGAAGGTCCCAAGTGAGAGACCAGACCAAGAGAGACACAAGAGGGGCACACCGTTCGGAGACTTGAGCAGTGTTCGGGTCCTCGGACGGTGTGCGTCTCATTGGCTTGCTCGCTGCTCTCTGGTACGCGTCTGATCATCAGACGTGACTGTGAGGGCAGCGAGCAAGCATTGAGAGAGAAGGGGAGAAAGGGACCGCACCCTCAAAAAGGAAAATATGAACAAGAGCAACGAAAGAGAATTACCCCAGGGCGGTACGGACTGCACAGCAGGAAGAGAATCCGCCACGCTTGCGTCAAGCCCCACGTATTCTGGGGGGGGCAACGTTGTCTTTTGTTCGCCGCTTGCCATTGGCAACAAGGGCCGAGGAGGCCCCCGATCCATACTATCCGAGGAGGACCTGATCGGTTTTAGTTTTGACTCGCCCGACAGAGTGTCGGTCGGGCGGAGCACGGGCGAAGGTGCGCTGTATTGGGAGGAGGGCTCGCTTGAGCGTCGCGCGGGTGTAGAGTCGGAGTCTGAGTTGGACTCCGACGACCTAGCGACCGTTAGCTCGGCGAGCTCTGTACCCGAGGGAGCGGGGGCTGCTTCGGAGGACTCCAGGTCCTTCCGCAAGCGGCCCAGACCAGAGCAAGACCAGGGGTCGTCCTGCAGCGACGAGGTTGCCTCGGCTCGCAAGATCCCCACCAGCAGGCGGGGTAAGGGCCGAGAGGGAGGCAAGAGCAGAGCTCCTGCCCCCAAGGAGACTGGCCGGCGAGCCGGGGAGCTCGCCGATGCTGGACGACCCCCCGGAGAGGGCGGCCGCAGGGCTCCTGGTTCGGAGTCCTCCGGCGGTGAGCCGGATGACTCCGGACAGGAGCTTCGGAGGGCCGGGTTTGCGGAGGTGGTGGAGGCCGCGCTTCGCGATGTGGCCCTGAAGAGGAAACTCTCCTCTAAAAACAGGGCCATAAGAGAAGCGCTGACCTCCATCCTGGCGGCAGCGGAGGCTAACCGAGGTGGGCCTCCGGTGGACGAGATGTCCAACCTGCGGGCGGAGGTCGCCCGCTTGGCTGCCGCCACGGAGCGCCTCCAGAGGGAGGATACGGGGCTCCGAGCAGACCTGGCCAGGCTACAGGGAGCCGGCCCACAGGGGGCGCCTAAAGGGGGGCGCAGGGAGAACAGCCACCCCGTGCCGCAGGAGGGCCAGGTGCTGGACCTGGTGCGGCAGGAGATGGCTGCCTTCCAGGCGCGGTTTTCCGTCCTGGAGGGCATCGTCTTGCGCCCCCCGTTAGCGGCGAGTGGGAAGGCTCCAGCCCAAAAAAAGGCGGCGTCGTACGCGGCCGCCGTGGCTGCCACACCGGGGTCGTCCGGCCAGGACAAAGGGTCCGGGCCGGCACCCGCGAAGCCGGTGTCGGGAAAACCGGACCCGGCCCCGGGAAGGAAGAGGAAGGGTGGGACGGCTGCGCGGACGGCGAAGGCTCCTGCGCCAGCCGTGCAGCAGCTCCCCCCGGCTTCCTCGCCTTCTGAACCTCCCCCGGCTCAAGCCGAATGGCAAGTGGCCGGGGAGAAGAAGAAGGCGGGAAAGGCAGCCAGGGCGGCAAAGAGGCGGGAGAGAAGGCGGCGGCAGTGAGCGCGAGGCGTCGCGGCTGTGCTCCGCGCCCCGAAGACCGCGGCTGTAGTTTTAACACTGCAGCCGGACGCGGTGAAGAGGGGCGTGACGTATGCCAACACGCTCACCAAGGCCAAGGAGGCCATCAACCTCGGCGAGCTTGGCATCGTCGGGGGTCTCCGGCTCAGGGTCACCATGACCGGGGCCAGGATGCTCGAGAACCCTGGAGCAGGCAGCGGTCCGGCCGCGGACGCTCTAGCCGCAAGGCTTAGGGCGTCCTTGGGCGCGGATGACGTCCGAGTGTCCAGGCCCACGAAGTGCATAGATATGCGCATCTTGGGCCTGGACGACTCCGTCACGGAGGAGGAGGTGTTGGCCGCCGTCGTCAGGACGGGGGGTGCTCTGCAGAGGAGGTGAAGGCGGGCACCATCCGTCCTGACAACACGGGCATGCGAACCGTAGTGGTGAGCTGCCCCGTGTCGGCGGCCAAGAAAGTCTCGGAGGGCCGAAGGCTTTTGGTGGGCTGGGTCTCCGCGCAGGTAAAACTGCTGGAGCCCAGACCTCTGAGGTGCTTCCGTTGCCAAGTTGGCAACCACGTGGGAGCACGCTGCACCTCGGAGGCGGACCGCAGTGACCACTGCTTCCGCTGTGGTCAGCCCGGTCACAGGGCCGGCTCGTGCGACGCCGCGCCGCACTGCTTCGCATGTGCGGCAGCTGGCAAGCCGGCCGATCACTGGGCTGGGGGCAAAGCCTGCGGTCCACCCGCCAGGGCCGGGTCGAGGAGAAAACCCTCCTCCACCGCCGCCGCCGCCGCCGTCGCTTCCGCCGCAGCCGCCGCCACCGTCGCCGCCGCTGCAACTGCTCGGGAGGGGGCTAGAATGGAGTGCCAGTAATGGCCCCATCTCGCCCCCTCCAGACGTACGTTAGTCGCTGCGCCTCTCAGGTACTGACACTCCTGGGCAAGGCGCAGTGACTGACGCCTGCGGACAGCGAGCAATGGGTAGCTCGCTGTCCGATCAGGTCAGGCCAGAGTCGACGGCGCGTTTCACTCCAAACGCGCCGTCAGCAACGAGCAGTCAGCAACGGAGACGGGGCCCGCCAGGGCCAGAGCCTGCCAGGGTTGCGGAATTGTTCGAAAGAGTTACCGCGGCCCTGGGAAGAAAGGCACTAGGAGGACTAAGGGTGGGTTTTAGTCAGTAAAAGTCTGACACTCCCTGCCGCTCCACCCAGAGCGGGAGGGGTCATTTGATGATTTCCCATCCTATAAAAAAAAAAAAAAAAAAAAAAAGAGGCAGGGTCGTCAGTGGACTATTGAGATGTATTTTTTTTTTCTATCAAAGTTTCGAAACATTTAGGAAGCACTTCCAACTTAAATTGGCATTTAAAGACAGTTTCTAAGTCCAGTTTGTTTCCGAAGTCGGGCTTCGAAGTAGATTGAAGAGGTGTCCATCAAAATGAAACTCGTCCTGAATAGCGATCATTAAAACAGGAATAAATAAAAACTCTCCTTATGGCGCAGTCGAGTAATAAGTTTAGAATATTATTAGAACAGTTCTTGCTAAGTAATAACAGCCACAAGGGTCCCCTTTTTTTTTTTTTTGAATTTGGGAAATCATCAACCCCTCCCGCTCTGGGTGGAGCGGCAGGGAGTGTCAGACTTTTACTGACTAAAACCCACCCTTTGTCCTCCTAGTGCCTTTCCTTCCAGGGGGTCGACTCTGCTATTGCAATCGTGTCTCAATGACCGGTCAATGATCGATTTTTGACGTATAACGTCAAACTTATGACACATTTCCCATACAAAAACTGTCAAAGTTGTCAAATATTCGATCACTGACCGGTCATTGAGACACGATTGCAATAGCAGACTCGAGCCCCAGGGCCGCGGTAACTCTTTCGAACATATTCCGCAACCCTGGCAGACAAGGGTCCCCTATTCTAAGTAACAGGGTGTGATTCCTTAGGCGACTATAGGACTGACTGCACCTTTTGTAGCTAGCGACATGGCCGTCTGCTATTTCATGGAAATACATAGAAACCAGTACTGCTGCTGCCGTTGTAGTTGGCTCCGGAAACTTCAGGCAAGGTTGGTTCACCTCTGTTATGGCGTTATCGTGAACATAAATTGATAAAATCCAATTACATCACAGTACTTATTAACTCCATACAATAACCCTATTCTGACAGTTCGAATATTAAATGGAAATCAACATCGTTATTACTATGAAAAAAAAGGCTGCAAAATAAATTGAAAACTCCACGCGATACGCGAAACAAATTCACACGTTTTTGTGTCTCCCAGTGGTTTTATAAAAACTGAATGTGAATACGAATATACGAAATTGGGTGAAACATTTACATGAGGAAGATTTACAAGGAGGTTCTCCTTCATTACAGAACTGTCAGGCGCTGTGATGCTGATCTTTTGATTGCGTACGTGTGACATGGGGACACAGTGTGGCAAGTGGGAAAAATAATAGCCACGCCACGAGAAATACGGGATAATTTGAAAATAGAACGGAGGAAATTGTTTTTTTTTGGGTGGTGTTGTCAGATGGTCTAGTTTTTTCAATTTTTTTCTTATCCGACTGCCCTAGAAGAAGGATAAAGTTTTATAAGATCGGAAAGTTCAGATTTCATCGATGATGTTATTTTGAATAATAGGTATAATCTTGATCTCAGGAGTTCTAAAGTTTACTTATAAACTCCATGGCGACTTGTGTCTTTTCCTATTTAGATAACAATAATGCGCAACAATATGCCGTAATCTTTCCATTAAATCTGAAAGTCGTATATGGTAGGTAGGTACTTACCCAAAACATTAAGATAACATTGATCCGTTTGTATATACAGAAATGCACATCTAACTCGTTACTACGTGTGTGGATAAATTTCTACAGTTTTCCTTAAGCAACTTAACATATAATTTAGAAAAGAAATAACACTTTACGTAGGTACACAAACACACAGGTAGCAAACTGTCTACATAGCTACGATCTTGACACATTTCTTTTGTTTCCCTGCTCATATTTTGGTGGAAAACATAACAAAGAAATAAAAAAGCATCATCAAGTTTAGTCCCTTGCGGCGTAAGCAGAGATTGAGTGTCGGCCGCCATGATGGATGATAGGTACTTGAATACACTGCCTTTGCAGACCCAAAGCCTACCTTTTGTAATATTTTGTTTCCACGTTTTAGTACAATTTAACTTTGGTTTGCATGACACTTCTTAACATGTTTTATGGAAAGTTCTGTGAAAAGTAAGATAAGAATTTGAATAAAAAAATGTGTTGAAAAAATATATCAGATGATGTACGACTGCATCATTTCTACCAAATATCTTTTTTCTTTTAGAACATTTTTTGAAATTCTTAAATGAAAAGGTACCTATAAGTACATATTAATTTTAATTTGATATGTATTTAAAACCTAGTCGGAACGAAAAACAATGAGTAAACATTAATATAGAAAGCCTGACAAATATTTATTTTTGCTTTCCCCGTTCGTTGCCAGCTAAAAACATTGGTTCCCGCTAGAGCCAAACTTTATATATTACGTAGCGCTATCGAATAGCCGCCCAATATCCCAACTAGGGGCCTATCACGGCAAAATATTTCAGAACAAGATAAACAAATAGGACGTAAACAATAGCATATAGACCATATCGCTGTTTCCCTTTGTTTATCAAAGCTTATTCTACAAAAGGAGAAAAACAGGTATTTTCGTACCGTCAACTTTGGGTTCAGATAGGATCTGAATAATAAATCATGTGTATCAAATATGTTACACTACCTTCAGTTTTAGTTCCCCCATAAATAATTCTATGATTTTCCGCTATCCTTGTACCGTAACAGAAAGTTCACATCTAGGAGATGAAAAGGCAGATTATCGCGGCGTTGTTAAGAAAATGATACAAACAAACAAAAGAAGAAAGAAAATATTGAGCGAGATTTCCTCGGGGAATTGAAGTCGCCTCCACTAAAATTGGATGGTAAACTGAAGACACAATGGCTTTTATTCTTTTTACCTTGTCGCTAGGGGAGAGCGCCGCCCGAGCCCGGCCCACTACAAAAATATTTGATCGCCTGCCCATCAATCAATGTTGATATTTTTAATTTGCCGTTAAAAGCACGGCCCACTTTGCTTCAGATTATTAACATCAACGTTGGAAATTAATTACTCCACCACAACCACAAAACAGTATGAACATCAAAATCAACGGTGGTAGTAAAAGCAATATTTAAAAATTAAAAGTAAAATTGACAGTGACAAATCAAAACCATTGCCGAACATTTTATTTTTATTTTTGTTGAGACTATATTTTTATTTTTGTAACAATATCTCCAATTTATAATTTTTTAGAGCAAAATGTCTCAAGAATCGAGAAAGGTATCCCCCGCCGTTTACGGTAAAATCTCACCGCCGGTTTTGGAGAAAGGTAAAGTGACTTATTGTACCGACTTGGAGAAGTCCGTGATAATGAGCAACTTCGCGCGACGCGGCTGGTCCCAAGTGGGGGCCGAGGATGAATGGAACTTCTACTGGTCCTTCACACAAAGTTGCCGAAACATTTTCAGCATGGAGAACGGCTACCGAATGACCGACAACCAAATGATAAATCACTTCCCGAACCATTACGAACTGTCGCGTAAGGATTTATTAGTAAAAAACATCAAGAGATATAGAAAGGAGCTAGAGAGGGAGGGTAATCCCTTGGCTGAAAAAGTAGAGGTAACATTACCGAACGGACAAGTGATTAACCGCTATGTACACTTAGATTTTATACCTGTGACGTACGTACTGCCTGCCGACTACAATATGTTTGTTGAAGAATACAGAAAGTCCCCTCAGAGCACATGGATTATGAAACCATGCGGGAAGTCACAGGGGGCAGGAATATTTCTTATAAACAGACTTTCGAAACTTAAGAAGTGGTCCCGCGAAGCGAAAACTCAATTTCAGCCCCAATTGACCAGTAAAGAATGTTACGTAATATCGCGTTACATCGACAACCCGCTCCTGATTGGCGGGAAGAAATTCGACCTGCGACTGTACGTATTAGTGACGTCATTCCGCCCTCTGAAAGCGTACTTATTCCAACATGGCTTCTGTAGATTCTGTACAGTGAAGTATGACACTAGTGTTACTGAGCTCGACAACATGTACGTGCATCTGACTAATGTCAGCGTACAGAAGCACGGCGGAGATTACAATAGTTTGCATGGCGGGAAAATGAGTATACAAAATTTCCGTCTGTATTTGGAAGGTACGAGGGGCCGCTCAGTAACCGATAGATTGTTTACAGAAATGCAGTGGCTCATTGTTCACTCTTTGAAAGCTGTCGCCCCAGTTATGGCTAACGATCGCCACTCCTTTGAATGTTATGGATACGATATAATAATAGACAATGCACTTAAGCCTTGGCTTGTAGAAGTGAACGCGTCACCTTCTCTACAGTCGACGACACATAATGATAGAATTTTGAAATTCAAATTAATAGATAACATTGTGTCAGTGGTTGTACCGCCTGATGGTATTCCTGACGCGAGGTGGAACAAGATCCCCTCTCCTGATGCGCTCGGGGACTTCGAACTGCTGATTGATGAAGAACTCATAGAAAAGGAAGACGCCAATTCGCGCTACAACAAGTATCATCGAGTCAGAACATAACTTAATAAAATTTTATAATATTTAGTGTTATTAGTAATTAAAGAAAAAGTCAAAACCCATTTGGACTGTTTTATTCAGTTATCAATCCAACTAAAATTCACATAACACAGTACTGTACATACACACTACACAGTTTTTGAATTATATTTTAGTTTTTGCGAACGACTTTCTCACGTTGATCCATCCCCCCCTTGTACATAGAATCTTCGTCGATGAGTATTTGAAAATCCCCTAAAGCCTCAGCGGTAGGCGTTTTGTTCCAGCGAGAGTCGGGGATGCCGCCCGGAGGCAGAACTACCGATAAAAGATTATCCAGGAGCTTGGACTTGAGTATCCTGTCGTTAACCGTCGTGGCCGTCATCGACGGGGAGGCGTTCACCTCTATAAGCCACGGCTTCAAGTTATCGTCTATGATTATGTCGTAACCGTAACACTCGAAGCAATGGCGGTCATTCGACATAACGTGCGCCACGGCCTTTAACGAGTGCACTATCAACCACTGTATGCTCTCAAACAGTCGGTCGGTCACTTGCCGACCCCGGGTCCCTTCCAAATAGAGCTTTAAATTACGTATACCCAGCTTCCCCCCGTGCTCACTATTGTAGTCTGCGCCGTGTTTTTGTACACTGACGTTCGTTAGGTGCACATACATGTTGTCGAGCTCAGCGACGTTCGTGTCGTATTTCATTGTGCAAAATCTACAAAATCCATTCCGAAACATGTAAGCTTTTAAAGGGCGGAACGACGTAACGAGGACGTAAATCCTTAAATCGAATTTCTTCCCTCCGATAAGAAGCGGATTATCTATATAGCGAGATATGACATAAGTATCTTTGCTCGTGAGATGATGCTGTAAGTATGTCTTAGATTCCCGAGACCATTTTTTCAGTTTCGACAGTTTGTTTATAAGGAAAATGCCAGCGCCTTGAGATTTGCCGCAAGGCTTCAAAATCCAGGTTGTTTGAGGATATTTTCGGTACTCTTCGACAAACATGCTGTAGTCAGAAGGCAGCACGAACGTAACGGGAATGAAATCTAAATATAAATAGCGAGTGATGACTTGCCCGCTCGGGAGTTTCACTTCAGTTTTTTCCGCAAGGGAATTACAGTCTTTTTCCAATTCTTTTCTGTATCTCTTTATGTTTTTTACGAGTAAATCTTTACGTACTAGTTCGTAGTGGTTGGGGAAATGGTTGATCAATTGATTGTCTCCGAGTCGCAAACCACTATCTATGCTGAATATGCTTCTACAATTCACTGTGTTTGACCAGTAAACATTCCAGTCTTCTTCCGGCATCACTTGATTCCATCCACGTCTCTTGAAGGTGTTGATCACTATAGATTTATCGAAATCTGTGCAAAAAGTCATTCGCTTTCCAGCGGGCGTTGTACTCGTTGTATTGTTTAGTCGGTAGATGTTAGCTACTGATTTTTTGCTGTGTGATGGCACTACCCGCGAGGACCTCATCACTGATGTTCAAGTTTATTTACTTAAAAAAATAGGGTTTGTGTTATTTACGTAGTTATAGCAATAAAATTAAAATAAACCATGACCGTCCTATTTCTGACAGTAATTCTCAATCACTGTGTTAGTAAACATCCGTTGTCATGGAAACGTATAGTAGTATTTTTAAGGGAGAAAGCGAAGGAAATAACTTTATAAATCCTTGTTTACTATGGAGATTTACTTACTCGTTCAATGGTTTTTAAAATGTTGCAATTTGTAAAAGTTAATAAGACCTACGAGAGTATCAGGAAGCGTTTTATTCGCCGTTTCAATTTTAAGGATCGTAATTTTTTTAAATTTGCCTGGGAATTTAAAAGACTATAGGTACTTTCACAAAATAGACGTTGAAAAACAGCTTATACGAAGTAAGAGACTTGTAACATCCTGTTGCAAACAACTTACATCTTTTAAGATGTAAGTTGTTTGCAACAGCTGAAGTTTGCAGGTTAAAGATTTCAAGAGCTAAGCACGTTTCAATACTTTGCTCATCCGTCAAACGCAGGCTCGAAAATATTCAAGATGTTTACTTTTGACATGAAACGGGTTTTTAGTGAGCTTTGGATATCAATTTAAATATTGTGCCTGCATAAATAGACACACACATATCTGTTTAGAGTGGCCGTAAATAAATAATTCTTTTTTTTTGTAGGATGGGAAATCATCAAATGACTTCCTCCAAATGCCTTTTGCGTTCCAGGGCCGCGGTGACTCTTTGGAACCCTGTGGATTCCACAACCCTGGAAATAAATACTGCTACGTAGTAATTCTACTGCTGAGTATGAGGTTCTGGGTTCGTTTCCCGGGTCGGGTAAAGTGCCATTGAGTTTTTCATCAAGAACTTCTTAGTAGCAACCCTGGGGCTCGAGTCTGCTATTGCAATCGTGTCTCAATGACCGGTCATTGATCGAATATTTGACAACTTTGACAGTTTTTGTATGGGAAATGTGTCATTAGTTTGACGTTATACGTCAAAAATCGATCATTGACCGGTCATTGAGACACGATTGCAATAGCAGACTCGACCCCCTGGACTTACCGCCGAAATGTGGGGGCGTCGGCCGTACCCTACTACGAAATAAGACTTTTCATACGGCGTTTCCCATGAGATGTGCGAGGATGCGTGGCGGTATGTGTTTGAACCAATAGAATCGCTTACACTAAGCGTGGCGCAGTGGTTGAGCGGTCGACTGCTGCGTTGCGTGTCACGGGTTCGATTCCCGCACGGAACAAATATTTGTATAGCCTACAGATAGTTGTTCCGGGTCTGACTGTTTGTGTATGTGAGTTTATATGCTTGTGAACGCACCCACGATACAGGAGAAATTCCTAGTGTGGGGCACGTTTTTAAAAAAAAAATATATAAAAAAATGAGGCGATTCTATTGGTTCTTAACAAACACATCCCTCGCTACGCATTCTCGCTCATCTCTGGTAGAAACGCAGCATAAAGATGTGATATTATGTTTATTTTTGTAAAATAATTTTGGTACTACTCTTCTTTTATCTTCATTTAATTTCATCCTATTTTACTATGGTAGGCGCCAGATAAACGTGCAATAACAGTCGTTGACCCACATACATTTACCTATTGACTTTCCTAATAACAAAAAAACAGATAATAATAATAATAAAGACATAAAGCTGTCCTGAATCGACTTCTATCGTGATCCTTTACGTTCTATAGTAATGAAAAACGGTTTATAATTTATTGGGTATCTAAGAAGAGATATTAGGGATAGGTCAATGTACTTTATTGCAAGTTTTTCTGGCGCCTACCATAGTATGAAAGTCCGGACGTTTGGGTGTTTGTGAATGGTTATTTTTTTATTCGTTGGTTCCCTTGATATAGTTTTCATATGTCGCAGCAGCAGGCAACGTAGGCGAAGCCGCTAAAAGGGGTAAGGATAACATGTCACAAATCGCTTTCAGTGACCAACGTCAACATTTTCCATGCAGACATTTAAATCATAACTAAATAACTGGTTTCTATTACAAACATAACCTTTAGTTCTAATTCCATCCCAGTCAAAATACACTCCGTTTAAATAAATAACACACGCTAAGCTAATCGGCGTTGCATTCGTAAACGGCGTCACAAATTAATGGCGTTCAAAATGGCCGACAACTGGCGAAACGTGGCGTATGTAAATTCCACTTGAGTTTAGTGCCTATAAATTCATTTATTATTCAAACGTTATGCCCGTTTATCTTGCTTGCCTGCTAATTCAGGATCGGCTGTGCGATGAATTCGTCATCATTGATTTGGAAAAGTTCAATCAGTGATTGACAACTGAGTATTTCTTCCAGGCAAGACATAAGTAATATATCTACACAAAATAGTTCTAGGGTCCCTTATTTTTTTAAAATAGTAACCTAGCATATTCTTTTAGTGACCATATTATCTAAAAGGTTAAAACTTTTGACCTTTCGGAAAAACAAAAAAAATACAGTTCTGTGCGTAGGTACTTTTCACCCTGCCAGAGTTGCGGAGTTAGTTCAAAAGAGTCACCACGGCCCTGGAACGTAAAGGGCATTTGGTGGAACACGGATGGGTTTCAGTAAGTAAGAGTATGACACTCTCTTCCACTCCGCCCAGAGCGCAAGGAGTCGTTTGATGAATACCCATTGTTAAAAGAAAGACGGCTGGAATAAGTTTCGCATTTATAATATTAGTAGGGATTTACTAAAACACTGGAAAGCTTCCTAACATCAAATTATTCAGAGCTTTGTTAGTGCACACAAAGTTCAATTTGAAAACCCAAGTATAAACGAGTCAGCCAAGTCAAAAGCAGCAGCTCCCCGATTGTACTTAATTAATAAAACAAAATGATCGAAATCAATTGTAATCATGTGTAATCATCATGATCGTAAATTGCCAAACAGCCGGCAACTCGCAGCGCATATTAACGCCACTTGAGCTTAGCGGCCATAAATTCATTTATTATTAAACATTACGGCCATTTACGGCCACTTATCTCCCTCCCCACTAATTCACGCCGATAGACCGTGCGTTTGGCTGTTATTTGCAACTCAATGTGAGTCTTCGTATGAATAATTCAATCAACTGGAGAGGTGGAATGAGCTCGGGTTATTAATGTTAGTGCTTTTTTCTTACTTTTGTATGTATAAGGCTGTAAGCAGACGAACTTAAGCTATACCGTAGCTCAGTATACTTTGCACTCTACCTTTTTACAGCATACTTTTTTTATGTAGAATGTTACCCGTTTTACGTTCAAGGAACCGTCGTTTTATTGATATCACATAATATGCCTCTGACTGCAGTCTTGCCAAGAAGTGCTGTGTTACCCAGTTAATGTGTTGTGGAGGTCTGGTAGGCAGCCACTCCACGTAATCTACTGGTATTCAGCTGAATCCGGTTTGACTGGAAGCCGACCCCAATAAAGTTAGGAAAAGGCTAGGCAGATGATGACATAACATGCCTCTATGTACGGGATATACGTCACAAGCCACGACTACCATTCTTCTTCTTTTCGTATCGATCGACTTAATTTAAATTTTGTCTCACCAGTAGGTACTGAGCAGCCTGTGCAGCTAACGGTAACGCAGAGTCGAGCTAGCTGACTAATCCTTTCACCACGATGCCTAAAGCTCAATCTAACTTTTATTTCCGAGGTATCACCTTAAAAATGTAGTTCGTTCGATCCTTTTCATAAATTATTTTCACAGTCCGTGAGAGCGTTGACACGTCAGAGATACACACTCTGTGATAAGGAATGCAATTTCATTCCAGTGAAATAGTGACGATATGGGAACTTATTGGAAGTGGAGCGATATTATATAGGTTAGTGTGAGAATGGATATCGGTTTAATAAAAGTAATTTCACATGTTTTCCCAGTTTTTCTCATACTAAAATAAAATTTAATTTAAAAATCAAATTTCGAATTTACTGGCAAACAATTCGTTGATAAATTCTGTCGGTAATGGTGGATTTCAGTTCCATTGTCTTGTATCGAGTGGTTATTATCTTTGTCTTATTATTAGCTCCTTTACATGTCTTTATAACATGGGAACAAAGGAAATGTCAATTTCCTAACGATGATTTCCATTATTTTAGACCCACGGCTTACCAATGACGCCATTACGACCTACTTTCTATCTAGGAATAAATTATTTATTATTCACTAGCTCCTGCCAGTGGCATTGCTTTCGTGAATTTCGAAAATTATCCTAAGAGAATGTACCCCTGAGATTAAAATCCCATGTCCTTCTCCAACTTAACCTATCGTACACTAAAATTAATCAATATTTGTTAAGCGGTTCAGGTGTGAAAACGTAACAAACAAACGGACACACAGAGTTAGTTTCGCATTTAATATACCCAAGTATGGATTAGTGAATACTTCACGCACATACTTGTAGATGTACTAAGTATTTTCTACCAGTCATCCTTCGGTTAGGACAAACAGTGGTAGGTAAAATTTCAATCTTTACGAATTAAATAAACAGGCAAATTGCGAATCTGCTTGTTAATACGTTTTTTAAATGAAAAAGTAAAGAATAAAATGCTTTTGATGTAAAATTTTTGTGTGTGTGTTTAATTCCAAGCCTAACAACACGCAATATGTAACATCATATTTATTAGTTTATTATTTTAGCATATATATGTATTATATTAGTATTTTAGATATTATTGTTGCATTAAGTCCGCCCATGTACCACTATTGTACATAAAGTTTAAATAAATAAATAAATCAAAATTAGTGGTCAGAAAAAAAAAAACAGCAATTTCTTACACAAAGACTCAATACTTTCTTTATGAAATGTATATTATTTTCTTATTATATACTTATAAAACGGATAACATTCATTAATCACACATTTCTTCAGAAGCTCTAGGGTATCTTTCTAAAATTGGAACACATGTTAAAAATAAATCGTTAGAAAACGTGCGAGAAAGCAAATAGAATCACTTAAACTACAGTGTGGAAGTTGGTCAGGATTTATTGCTTCCTTGGAACAGTTAGCACTGTACTACGAGACTTTGGAACATGTTTTTTAAAGCTGTGTGTGAAAAACAATAAGTTATACATGATACATTCGTGAGGCTGGTAAATGTTTTGGGATTAGTAAGTGTAAACTCACGCCAATACTGTTTTAGTATCAAAATACTAAAACAGTATTGGCGTGAGTTTTAATTGATAGTTTTAATTGATAACCGCTGCACAAGATTCAGTATTCCGCTGCACAAAGCAGCGGAATACTGAATCTTGTGCAGCGGTTATCAATTAGTTGATGACATGATATTCATGTTAATATGACCTCTTTCAAAATTTAACTGCCTAACCTTTTCCCAACTTTATTGGGGTCGGCTCCTAGTGAAACCGGATTCAGCTGAATGCCAGTATTTTACGTGGAGCGGCTGCCTACCAGAACTCCACAACCCATTAGCTGGATCACATGGTATTTCCATTACCTGTTTGGGCCGATAAGGCCACCATAGGGGCGGCACGACATAAATTGCTTCAAAGCCAGCGTTTGGCTTTGATATTCCTATGCAAAGCGTATAGGAAGGTTACTGGTACTGGCAGGTGTATTCCCAGTCGATCTAGAGGTGTAGCGACGTGCTGCAATGTACTACTACGCTCGAAAGATCACGGACCCAGAGTTCTTACCGAAACGCGACCGTGCTAAGATCTCTAGATTACTTAAACCCCATACTGACGTCTGGGAGGAACTTTTATCCGAATGGCAATGTAGGTGGGAAAGTTCCACCAAAGGCCGTCACCTTTACCAATTCTTTCCATCCGTTCGTGAGTGGCTGGATAGGACATGGCTGGAGGTGGATCACTGTGTTGTCCAATTTCTCACAGGTCATGGCAACTTTAAGAGTAAATTATTTTCCTTTAAGCTTGTGTCTTCTCTTTTCTGCCAATTTTCTGACCTTGAATACGAACAATCCGCACATCATATCTTATGGGAGTGTGTTCTTTGGCAAACTGAACGCAATATAATGTTTGTTAGTATTCTGGTTACATCTGGAGTTGTATACTATACGGACCTTGTAGAAACCAGAACAAATTTCCGTGCGTTCAAGCGATTTTGCCATACCTATTACTGGAATCAAAAGTACCCCACAATTAAGGACCCATTATTTTAAGTGTTAATGTATAATCCGTGGTGCTTGGCAACTGGGCTTAACCCAGTTGTATATGTCCCTTGGTGCCTATTTGGCCTAGCTCTGTTCTGATTCCTGCTTAATGAGGAGGGAAGTGGAAATTATATATTTTTTCTTACTCCTCCGCTGTTATTTTCTGATTAGTTTCGTTGCGGGATCCAAGACAGTTGAATCATTTCTCTGGGACTCATCGAGCTTCATTGACTCGACGTTGTTATTCTGGTGTTTGGCAATGTTGATTCTGGCTTTCAAAAGTTGCAGTGGCTTGGGAATGTGGTGTGACGGGCTTGTCTCACAAAAAAAAAAGAAAACATGGTATTTCTTGGCAAGACTAGTATCAGATTTTTCGGTTTCTGACAATCCGTAACGACTGCCAAAGATCTACAAATGACAGCCGGGACATATGGCTGAACGTGCTTTTCGAGGCACTCAATAGGGAGGGATCTCGACATGTGAAGATGGTTACCCATCCACAGACCAACCTCGGCAGGCGCTGCTTAAACTCGAAGATCGAAACGTGCGGCTGTTACTGTTGAGCCTCGAGCTTCTTAAAGTTTTTGACTATGATTTGACGCTTAAAAATAATACACATAAGATGCATAGAAACCATTATTCCCGGCACAAACACTCACAGTTGTAGGTAATTAACTACTATCGGTATTCTGTACGTAAGTAGCTACCTATTTGTTCCGTGCTGGGTTTAAATCTGTATCACACATTACAATAGCCAATAATTTAATCGCTGACTACGTAAACTGATCCGTCAATATCACCCTCGATATGCTTCCGATTGCGATTATGCTAGGTCATTGAGGTGCAGGTGAGATGTCACGCTTGATGGAGCGTAGCCATCAACACGGCCGATACAGTTGCACCTTTGCACCGATAGCTAAAAATAAATACGGTAAGTGATGAAATATATACTGAATAGCACTTCGCCCGCGACTTCGTCCGCGCGGATTTAGTAGGTACTCTACAAACTTCAACGCCCCCTATACCACCTTATAAAGGTTAGTTTTGGAAAATTAAGCACAACGATTTTCATTAATTTACATTTATTACTTAGCCATTTCTACTTATTTTATGGTCTCAGGTTCAGCGCAACTGTTCACCCCGTTCACCCCGTCAGGAGTTGATTATGCAAAAATTGTTAGGTGCATCTGTTTCAATAATCCCATTTTTAGTTTGTTCATAGCATCCCGACGTAAATTAAAGCAAGCAATAATGTCCTCCCCTAAAATCTTAATCACCCCTGCTTCACCCCTTATTATGTAGGTATGTAGTTTATTTGCGAAAAATCCAAACATTTGTTATTCTTATTGTTTTATCGAAATCATTTTCAACTTCATCGGATCAAGCATTGATATGATTCTTCCCAGTTCGCTCAAGCCGCGACATTTTTCTTACTCCGAGCATGTTTATTACCGTCGTAACTTTTGAACGAAAGGTCCGATTTGAATAATTTAAAGTGTAATTTACACGGAAATAATCAACCTTAAATTATCAAACCATTTAAATGGATAAGGATTGATATCATGATACCGAAATCACCATTTTTTCAAATCACCAAGGATTTGCTTGAATAATTTGATCAAAAAGCGGTCATGGTGACTTAACCATAATAGTTAGATATATGGTATCGCGGACTTTTTGGTAGACATTGATGACTTCTATAAAACTGTAGTACATCACTTTGCTCTATTGTCAATAGATTCCGCAGCGTACGCGATATAAGGATTTTTTCTCACACCTTGGGTTACATTATCGAAGTTTTCATATGGATCACTAACTTTTTTGAAAATATTCTATAGCCTATGTCCATCATCGATAATGTACAATTATAATGGTGAAAGAATTTTTCAAATCGGTCCAGTAGTTTCGGAGCCTATTCATTTCAAACAAACAAACAAACAAATCTTTCCTCTTTATAATATTAGTGTAGATAAGTATCTATAAGGTAATCAAATCAAATCAAAGCATTTATTTCAAATGAACCATTAACAGGCACTTTTGAATTGTCAAGGACAGTCAGTTAATGAGGTGAAGCTATTTGCACGTTCAAAGCGTAGATCTCTATGGAGAAGAACGTGCGAGAAACTCCACGGACAAGTATATTGTTACAACATAATGGTAAAATCATCCATGTTGAATACATGGAATTATAAAACGCTAAAGAGATTGAAACAAGGTAAATGTCAAGTCATTTTATAAGAACCATGTTGGATAATATCTGAGGTGGTCTTTTGAAGAAAGTACCACACAGATTTGAGTGTTTTTTTAATTTTTTTAGGTATGACCACTAGCACCACGCAAGGCCCATCAACTGCTCAACCGGACTATCCTGTGGTGGCCTCAAATTAATTTAAGGCCCCCAGCCAGAGCAAAAAGCTAGCTACAGACTAGAAACTACTGACCGCTCGCTAAGGGCATCCGCTGGGGGATACGATTTTCCTTATACTTACTTATTTATTTAAAGTACACGAAAATTATTGTAATTTTTTTTAGATTGTTAGGTTATTTCTTATAGAAATTATTACTTTCTATCCCACTTTTATAACTACTAACGTCCATGATTCGACTCTTTACCGTTGCTACTTTTATGTTAACTTTAAACTCTAAAACACAAAGGATTAAATTTGTTTTTCCCCACCACACCACCCGCATAGCCACTGAAAACTAGTAGACTGAACCGCTGAAATAGGCTGAGGTTTGCTCCAGTTTTATTTTATTTGTGTTCTGCTAAAGACTTAAAACAATAAGTATTTTTCGTTAGATATTTCGGTTTTAAAGTAGACACTGTTGTAGGAAGTTCCTCATTTAAAGCTTCGTTTCGATAGAGGAAAATCACTTTATTCTTTATTGTCAACAAAGTACCGATACCTTGTTTATACCAACACGGGGTACTATGACGTGCTAATATCGTAATGATTCTGTTGTGAAAAAGATATAGTGCTACCTTGTATAGCTTCCTACAGAAGACCAACTATTTACCGTACCTACTTTAAAAATCTTCAAATTCAACTATTCAAGTCTCAGTTTCACCACAGCCCGGCAGCGGCAGTAATCAGTGTGTTGTCAAAATGTAGGGAACTCAGAGTTGTTATGTGCTAGTTATTTTGGAAATTTATTATTGGAATTGCCCTCTGATGAATAGGAATGTCGCTGTCCGTTTACTGTAACTTTTTATTGTCTAGCGAAAAAGAGTTAAGACGTTTTCGTTTTTTTTTTTAATTTTAATAAATGTTCATTTAAAACCGCTAGATCTTTATTAAAAGTCAAGTAATTAAAAAATGTCTGAAAATATTATACTTTATTATCAAGTTTCAAATTAGTTTGTACCGAAATAAGTTTAATTATCCAAGCTATTCAGTGAGTCCCGAAAATGAATGTTTCAATAAAAGTTATGAACAATTATAATAGTTAGTTAGCAAAGTTTTGCCTACAAAAACTTTAGCCTCTAATTACGAATGGGACTAGAGGCGTCTTTTAATTGACATTCTAGGTTGGTTATGTTAAAAGTAAAAATATTTTATTCAAAAAAAATATTGTCTCCATAAATTGAATATAAATGATCATCTTGTCTACCATAACTATGAAAAGCGAGGGCATGGATCTGGGCTCTAAACACTAGAGTAAAGGAACACACAGACGGTTTGTCGCATCAGAGACAGAATTATTTTCGCGTCGAGACTGTCTGCCGGTACCTTTATAACTATAAGTATAGATAAAGTAAGTATGTCGGCATCACATACTCACATACAAAGTCTACTTAATGAATAACGAAATGCCTACCTCCTTGAAACCGCAACCCCCAAGAGCCTACGTAAACAAAACCCAACGTAATCTTATAAATACTCATACAATAATGCTTACAAGCGTCATAATACTGCCTGGGTAATTCCCAGCTACAATTTAACTGAAAGCAGGTAATGCCTTCCAAATATTTATTAGATGTCGTAAAATAAAAGTGGGTACCCAAAATAAATAAGTGTTGTTTTCAATTCGGTATCATAATTAGGTAAATTGGTGATTATTTTTAACTGTAGCTGTGCCTGAAATATTTTAGTACAAGAAGTTTCAGTTTAATGATTCTGAGGCTGCACCACGAAGTGCCGATGCAATCATGATTACGTTCTGAAAAAAGAATAGTGCTATGCGTTTGGGCTGCAGATTTTGTTCGAAAGAGTTACCGCGGCCCCGGAACGCAAAAGGCACTAGGAGGAGCAAGGATGGGTTTTAGTCAGTAAGAGCCGGACACTCCATCCCGCTCCACCCAGAGCGGCTGGAGTCATTTGATGATTTCCCATCTTTAAAAAAAATGCGTCCTATAAACAAAAGTGGCATAATACATGCTTTGCTTAAATTAAAATACAACAACAAATTACAAAATACTATCTCGCATGTATTTAAAATACGAATACTTATTACAAAATACAGTCAGGTGTTAGGTTAGGTTACCCTTTTTGCTCACTGAAGCTATCCAGCGCTGCTTTCTGCAGAACGAACCCATTTATAAGTTTGCTAAATGTATTTATGTTCAAATGTATTTTAAAGCCGAATAAACTAAAAAGTATTTGAAATACTAACTATAAAATACCTCAGCGTCAGGTATTTTAAATACCAATTACAAATTATTTTTTGAGAAGTATTTGAAATACAAATACCAAATACGTATTTGCATTTCAATTACGTATATTAATTAAGTACAAGTGATACAAATACTGTCCAGCCTGCCTATTAAACTCCGCCGCTGTCTCAAATCGGACTCATAATGGTTGGTGGAGTGTGCTGCTGGGTTTTGTATCAGCAAGTAACCTTTACAGAATCCAATCAATGCAATTAAAATCAACATGAGAAAAACTTTTCCATTGTTTTTAAAAAAAAATTTTACACTTTTTCCCAATCTAAATTATTCTTATCTGGTCACTTATAAAAATGAGAATAACCCAAAGACTACAATAGTATATTGGCTGGAATAACCCTTACATTTTTCACTGTAGATATACTTATAAACACAAAAGAACAACATGGCGTCGTGAGTAGGAACTCGTGAAGTATTGTGTGAATGATAAATGAAGTCTCTCCCAACTCCCACGTTATTAGGTGGCTGCATGTAAATCATCTGCGATATGTTACACTTCAAATGATGTGATGCTCCTTTGTGTAACGTTTTGTTGAAAGTTTCTTTATGATAATGACTGTTTTCTGAAAACAATTTTTCCAGCATTTTTACCAGCGACTACATAAAATTAACCATTTTTTTTTATTTTATTTTATTATTAGTGATGGGTTTGCTTTTGACTCTAGTCAATGTCAGATATGACAGAGACAAAGTCTACGATGGAGCGAGCTTACCCAGAAGGAGCCTGTTCACTCTAACTTTGAAGATATTAGGGCTGTAAGCTTTTGGGAACACAGACGCAGGCAGAGAGTTCCACTCCTTTGCTGTGCGTATTATAAAAGACGTTAATTAAATAATTAAAGGCTTGTAAAGTTCATCTCTAAGGAGGTGAAACTTGTAACATCTTTAGTATTCTCCATATTTAGCTACGGTTCGGAAACATGGACATTAAAAAAGGCCGATCGTGACCGCATTGACGCTTTCGAGATGAGGTGCTGGAGGAAAATGCTGCAGATTCCGTGGACTGCATTCCGCACCAATAAGTCTATCCTTCGTGAGTTAAATATCAGGACTAGGCTTTCCACTACCTGCCTGCGAAGGATCCTGGAGTTCTTTGGCCACATAGCCCGAAAAGATGGGCATAACCTTGAACAACTTATGGTGACAGGCAAGATAGACTCCGGACCAAATCCGTTCAACACTCAACATCAAGCTGTATGATGCGCTCCATGATGCCAAGCACAGACACTGGTGGAGAGACACTGTAAAGCAGAAATTGACCACTCATCGGGGGACTCACGACCCTCAGCAATGAGGAAATACGACGCGAGGAGGAGAGTTCATCTCTGGAAGTACTGATCCGATTAGACTTCACTCAGAATTAGTTTGTAAAGCTGGATACTGACCGGTGTCACAGGCCGTATATGTTAAGCCGTGACCTAAAATCCGTGTAAAACAAAACACATAAGCATGTAAAATGCGCATGATCGTGCTCCTTTCCACGTACTGACTGGACGAATGCTCGCTTTGTTGCATGTTAAATTACTTCGTAACACCGGTCAGTACCTACCTTAATACGAGGTTAATTAACTAATATTTCAAATATAATGAGTAAGTATTAGCAATTAACTCCCAGTTTATAAGACACCTCTGGTCGATGCAAGCGAGCTTAAGGGCGTGTTTGTTTCAACCAATGGCTAAAATTCTTTGAAATGTGTTTCCCACCAATTTGAAGTAATTGTTTTTAACTAAAAGTTTTATTTGACCATTGGACAAGCTAAACAATGATCGAAAAATGCAAATTATTTAAATTGGTTAACTAATGATAAAAAATAAATGATTGCTGACTGGCATGGCATTGGCATGCAAGAAGCAGGAACTGCAGGTATATACAAAAAAAACCATTGAAGAATAGCACAAACCGATTCTGAAATATTCCTGCTATATTTCGTGTAGTCTTGTTTTCATAGTGGCTCGATGGGCTATATTTCTCTGAACACGACACACAACACTACTGACAGGTAAGTGGCATTAATTGGCTTGTTAATAATGAGCTGATATTCCGTAATTACATTTACATAATTGCTTTTCAGGCTCCATTTACGAGGTAAGGATCGTTGGCTCTCACATGCCCGATTGCGTGCATTCTTTCGAGAGGAGGCGAAGTGGCTATAAATTCTGTTCATTTTATGAATGCGATTGCGATTTATGAAATGGACCCTTATGTGATATGTGGGGAAAATCAATTTTAGATGGTTGAGCGGAGAGACTTCGAAGGTATTTTTTAATCAAGTGTTATAGAATGCACATGCTGTTTTTTTAAACGATTTAATGCTGATTCTTGTCGAAATAGGCACACTTCCTTTTTTGTTCCGTATGGTGTCGGACGTAAAACAATAGCACCATCTCATCTCTGCCCATGGGTGTCGTAAGAGGCGACTAAGGGTCTCACCAGAAAATGGGTAGCAGCATTTTCTGTAGGCAGTGTAGGTACATTACTACAGCTACACTGCGATCGCCAACCCACCTGCCAAGCGTGGCGATTATGGCAATCCCCCCGCATTTGGGGGAGGCCTTTGTCCAGCAGGACGTCTTTCGGCTGATATGATGATGACTTTTATTTACCTATATATTATATAATTATACCATCAGCTAATTTCCGTCCACTGCTGAGCATAAGCCTCCCCCAAAGAGCGGCAACCATCTCGGTCCTGAGCAGTCCGCATATATCCGCTACCAGTGCTGTTTATTTACATAGCTAAAATATATACAATATAGAAAATGCTTAATAAAGTATAACTAAATATCCACTCGGTATTAAAATTAAATAAAAGATCACAACTGTAATCATCTAAAATATAGCATCGAAAAAATTCTCCGCATCGCCAATGTGCCCAAAATAATAGCATTGGTTTTACATTCCCATAAAGTTGTCATCTGAGTTGCTTTTATATAAATTTTAGTCCCTGTGTGCCATTTCCATGAGATCTACCTACAGAACTACCGTTACTCTCTTTATTGGATTCCAAGTAAAGGTCGAACGAAATATTGACTAAATAAATTGAAGTAAAACGAAGTCTTTGAGGTATCAAGCGTTACTAAAATATTGCACTGTTTTGAAATGAAATTCTACGTAAAGTTGAATAATAATTTAAAAAAATGGAAGTGGCCAACATTCGTGGAAACTAAAATTGTTTACAAAAGGCAAAGGAGTATAAAATATACTTTGACTTTTTATCTACCATTATGTGAATCGTGGATAGTGGAAATATGAGAGAAATAAATGCGGTTTGCTAGCACAGTTTTGAAAACCTAACTGCTTTACACTTTCGCTGGTTATAAAAATGTCCAAGTTCTGGTTATGAACGGGGCATCTTAAAATAAAATGGTAGCTGGTGTCCTTATGGTACAGGCAGTGCAAGACTTTCAATCCCATTTTAGCTATTAAGGAGCAGTTGGCAACGGTTATGATTATCGTCTTTAACATTTCCAACAGTTCAGATCATCTAAGTGTCTACCACAGTAACCAGAAAAATAGATGTGAAAGGGTCCTCATTCATAGCCTCATAGGTCATAAATATTGTTATTCATCCAGTTATTCTGTGAGCGTACCTAACAAAAGCGTCGCAAATTTTTTTTTTTTTGCTAGCCTGCTTTTGTGTCCCACTGCTGAGCAACCCCCCCTTCCAAATCCTCCCTTTCTCCTTCCAAATCTCTCTGTCTTGAGCGATCTCTGGCCAAGCTTTCCCCGCAAACATGATGAGATCGTCACACCACCTTCGCCGCGGTCGACTTCGACAACGACGTCCTTCCTCAGGCATCCAGTGAGTGACGATCCTCGCCCACCTCTCCGAAGTAGCGAATTTATTTCAATTAAATCATTGTATTATTTTTTGATTGTCTATATAATAACAAAATAAAACAGAATAGAAGCAAAAACTTTATGGGTCGATTTATCAACAGTCAAAGTAAAAATTGAAAATATGTCAAACGGCAAGGTAAAAGTTATCTGAACATTTACCTTGCCGTTTGACATATTTTCAATTTTTACTTTGACTGTTGATAAATAAACCCAAACCGTGAAACACATCAACCTCTTTCAAGCCAAGAAAATATAAAACCATTAGGTTCAGCTCATGAAATATAACCTCGATTACAAAGTCCATTGGCCATACGGAAACAGTTTAGTTTGCAAGTCTCGGCACCTTTTAAATAACGTACAGCAATGGTTGTTCATATCGAGTGTCAGGAAACTCGTTTATCGCAAGAAAAATGGAGTCGCCTTCGCGTATTCTTATTTCAATTGAAGTTATTCACAAGCAGCATTTCAAGCTGCACAATTCAGCTTGAATTTATAGCGGGAAGTTATTTCAGCCGCAGTGCTTTTGTCGAGTTAGCTATTCGAGCTGTTGCGAATGGCGCTGCTAAAAATATTAACGAGTTTAAAAATAGTTTTTTTGGTTGTGTTGTTACCTCTGTGGTTTATGTTCTGATTCTATGCACTGTTTTTTGTTTACTTTTCAAGTGAAACTTTAGCCTTATTGTTTTCAGTAATTGTGTTGTCCGTAGTTTTCTCCTAGTAAATATTGATCTACTCTATGAAGTAATTTGTAGAGTATTGAACAGTAATAACTCAATCAAGGTATAAAATAAATCCGTTGGCCGCACTCTCAGAGAAAATGAATTATTAACATTAATGACGTACATGAGTGGGCACAAATTAATAACAACATCGGCATCATCAAAACCAACACTGGGAGTGGAAATAACAAACATGAATTTATGAACTCAGGAAAATTAATTGATAACCACTTTCGAATTTAATCTTCAAGAAGTTTGTAACAATCTACCAGTCACGTAGATAAATAGGTTGGGCTCAAGACAAAAAGCCACTCTATTAGCGATAACCTTTTTAAAAAGTTTAAATTTATTCAGTTGCTGTTATTTTTTCGGGCCACTTTGAAGTATGGTACGAGTACATTCGGATTTTCAAATCAATTAAGTTAACTTTATATTTATATCTTGTTGTTCTTTTTCAAAATCAGTTATTAATTTGTTTCTTTGCGTTTTTTTTTTCTGTAGTGTATTGTAATAATCCCACACTCCCTGGTCTTTTTCCCAAAAGCCCAGGTTCCTTTTGAATGTTTTCCCCGAAAAAAGAAAAAAAGTTTGTTTGATAGTCGGAAAAGGAATTAATTGATATACAAAGCGCTCAGGGCGCGGCTGCGCGCATCGACAAGTATATTTAACTCCTTTGACACCATACATTTTATCTTGTCAGCGCCCTGTCTTCGCGCCCAGTCCACTTTGAATATCAAGTCCCTTAAGGTGATCAAAATTAACATCTCTTAATGAACAGTCATCATCATCATCATCATATCAGCCGAAAGACGTCCACTGCTGAACATAGGCCTCCCACCAAGTGTCGCCACAACAACCGGTCCTGTGCGTCTCGCACCTTTCGGTTACCCGCGACTCTCACCAGGTCATCAGTCCACCTTGTGGAACAGTAATTTTAAGTAACCTTAAAAATATCGGTGCTGTAAGTATAGCGACATTTACACCAAATTAAACTTTATTCAATACTCCTGTAACAATGAATAGAACGATAAACTTAAGAATGTCTAACAGCAAGTTTAATGAATACACATATGTATGTATGTGGGTTTAGGTAGCCAGAGACATTGACTCGATATCAAACCTACTAAGCAACGGAAGCCACTCAGCTAATTTACATTAAATCCATGTTTATGTTTAATATTAATTGGATGTTATCATAATCTAATAGAGTTTATGCAAAAATCTGCATACCTATGGTTAATGGACACGATGGCATTATGTTGCTTGCTTCGATAGCTGTGCACACAAGGTGTATCGAGGTAGACAGTAATTGAACAATGGCGGCTGATGCATTATAAACTATTATTATTATGCATTATGTCGTAGCCATATCGTGTAACACGCCATATTACATATACACCGGATTGAAAAACGCCGCTGTAATGTAATGTTACCATATGTTAGTAGTAGGAGCAAAGTCGCGTGAAAATGCAATTCATCAGCCTAGGCCACTGGTTAAAGAGAGAAGAAATAAAAGGTCAAGAAACACATAATGCAAAAATTTAATCACATAAGTTTTTCTGAAAAATACACATTTTTTTTAATGAAATTGGATTTGTCAGAAAATAATTAATAATGGTAGTCTGAGTGAGAGAAGGTAATAAAAATTAGAAAAATCATACAGAAAATTTGGGTTAAAAATTGAAATCTATGGGATTGTTGAACCGGTGAATTCAGGAGGGGACAACGACAGTCTGATCAGGTAGTATTTAATATTTTATACTTAAATTAATTTTCCTAAGCTTTACATTTTCATGTTCAGACTGGTCTGTTAATCGTTGCCAGCCCACTCCAATACCATTATTGACCTTTCAATATAAAACAATGTTTCTGTTTTAATATTTTCTATCAATACCTAATGTTAAAATAATAACATGGGAACGATACCCAATAACAATATAAAGCAGGACATGGACAGGAAATTGACGTCCGGCGTTCAATATAGCCGAAGCGCTAAAATAAAAAGGTTTTGTGGGCTTTGTACAGATTATGTACTCTTTATCCCTTAGTTATACGATTAACTAAGGGGTAAAGAGAACATAACCAAAACAAAACCATGTATAGGGGGTGTAAGTTATACCCCCTATACAAGGTTAAGAATAAATGGGAATGTCAGACTCTTACTGACTAAAATCCATCCGTGTTCCTACTAATACCCTTTGCGTTCCAGGACCACGGTGACTCTTTCGACCAAATTCCGCAACTCTGGTAAACCTCGACTACTATGCTGATATCTCTTTGAGGCGCGCGTGGAACAATATTATTAATAATATTGTTATATTGGAATATTATAAGGAATATTTAAGTTGTTATTAGTTTGAAAAAGAAAAAGAAAGATAAAAATACAAAAACTCTGTAGACGGTAATGAAAAAAAAAATTAAAACTACGAGTCTAAATATGTAGGGTAAACCTTACATACTAATTTACAATCATAAAACATATGAAGAGTCGGGCAAGAATTCCAGAGGCAAAAACCATAAGCAGAGTAGGTAGGTACTCGACACGGGAATTGAACAAGACTACATGCTAAGCAGTAGCGCTTGCCCCACTTGGCAACTACTACAAGAAACCCAAGACACGTAAAACGTCGAAAAAGAGCTTGACAGCCATGTGTCAGATTCAGGATGAATATCCGCGTGTTACTATGCACACATGACTCTTTGAATATAGATGAAGCAAAGTCAGCTAAAACCTATAGTTATTAACGGATCAAAATATCAGAGCAAGCCTTTCGTAGATGTAGATTTACTGTAACAAGAAATAATCCGTATTTTATTAATTTACCCTTTGATGATTGTACCGTTCGAATGGCAGCCTGAAGGTTATTTTGACTCTTTCATTTACTTATTCGACTGATAAGGTTTCCATAAATAGCAGGTACAGTATAGGTACGTGTTATACAGTATTCATATGTGACTTCTAAGTAATATTTACCTACATACAAATATGGTTTCCGTCAAAGTATATGGAACCTTTTAGATGTTACGAGTACTAGCAATTTCCTGCGGGTTCGCTCCCATGGCGCATTTTGTACCTGCAGAATTTTGTTAGTCGACCATGGCACTCTGAAGTAGTATCGTTTTATAATTCATTCAAAGAGTTTTAGTAATCGTATCTGGTCATGATATGTACGAGATAATAATATTAACTTCACTAACTACAGCATTCAAAAATTAAATATAATTAATTGCAGGTTTAACTACGATATTCACTTCTCACACAACACCAACACACGACAAGAACATAACTCTTCGTTCAGCAATTTAACTGGACGCCCGTATGCCTCCGCAGCGATCCAGTGGAAAATCAGCGTCAAGTATATTTGCCTGACACATGCTGAGCTGGCCACCCATTTGGGAAAAATAACACTTTTAGGTATACGTCAATCTACTTTTGCCAGCTCAACTAGACGAAGCCACACTGGCTTCGTCCCTAGCTGACTTCTCTGAGAAGACCAAAACAAACATGGAGGTCAAATCTCTTATAAAGTCCATACAATGAATGTACTGGTCGAACCAGGTGGTCCTTTGAAGAAAGCTCTACACAGAAGTGAGTGGACCTGTCCTGGTAGTGACCGACTTACAAACAATCAACCAACTTTACTCTTTATAATATATTTTTCTGATATTAGGCTGCTTTAACCAGATTCCGTCTCCTAGTAATTAGACTGAACTCTAACACTACTAATACATACAAGGCGTTGAAAACCGGATATGAATTAATTAATAGATCTTTGCTGTTTCCAGCCGATTCTGCAGCAACGTTTCTCAACACAACATTCCAGCCTATCAGCTATCATGTCCAGGATGCTGTTGGAACTACCTCGCACCCTGCGCACCAAAGATACACATTATTTGGTGCGCAGGGTGCAAGCCATGATTCACATTATTTTATGCATTAATGCAAAACATCAATCAATGCATAATTGCAAAAGTCGAATCTTTTAGAAACACAAATTCAGACCCTGAGCTGCTACCGACAAACCACAGATGGAATAACCCAGGACTTTATTCTCAAAAGCGATTGCAACAATTAAAACGAGAGAAGAGAAACCTAGAAATTGTTCCTTATGCAGTAGCAATAGGTAGTCGTTCTGTGTGTTATTTAGACAGTATCCCCTTTGAATAATAGGTTGAGAAAGAACAATACCTGGAAAATGTAACAGACAGAAAATTAAAATCTCGACTACTTGTTGTGAAATGTATCGCAATAAACGTAGAAACGTTCATAATAAAATGTCACAGTTAAATTGCAAGCGAGATCTGGGTATAAAGAGGTTGGGCAAAGTACAGTTATTGGCTTTTCTTTTACAAGGGTTCTCCGTTTGTAGTCAGTTTGAAAATTGTTCCTTATACAATATAATACAATAGAATGCTCTTTATTATGTACACCATCTAAGTTACAGAAAATATAGATGGACACATAACATATGGTGACACAATGGGCGGCCTTACCGCTAAAAGCGATCTTTTCAAGGCAACAGGAAATACAGTACCATGTATTCTAGGTGTACTATTCTGCATATACAAAAAAATCAAATAGATAAATATATACCTACAATAATAATTATGGAACAAAAAGTATGCTTTTTGTTCCATAATTATTATTGTAGGTACCAAGGACCCCAAGTAAAAACAATTAGAGGTGAGTGATTTTTGAGCATATTTTTAAAAGTGAACAAAGATTGCGCACGCCTTACCGATACAAGGCATTCCATAACCGCACCGCGTGAACAGTAAAAGATATGTCGTAAAATAATGCACTTCTCTAATCTCAAGTTTGATGACCTCCGATATCTATTATATGTGTCATGAAGGAACTTGAAACGTTATTTATGATAAGAGGAGTTTGTAGAATTGAACAGAATACTGTTTCATTCTGTTGGCATATCAGCCAACTGAATACGAGAGCAAAACCGCTTTCTTTATTAACGTATAGTGTTCCCCTATTCCTGGGCATAAACCTCTCCCATATCTTTACAGACTCTTTTTCTAAACCACTACAAACCAGCCTTCGTGGTTCGCGTCCAGGTTGTCTCGCAAGCGCTTTCTGGGCCAAAATAAATACAAGTACTGGGCCTAAACCACCAACTCCAACCCCAGAATTTAGAAGAATAAATAATGTCATAACTATAACAAACAGTCACTAAAGACATTAGGGTTTTTCTTCAGACTTATTGTCCCAGAATAACAGAGAAAAGACGTACTTTTATCTTGACAAATATTAATTTCACCCTTGAGAATACTTCTCGCGAAAGTACGTTGGTTACCCAGTATACTATTGTAGTCTTTGTTGGTTACTGAGAAAAATTGGACTACATTACGTACTAAGGTGCTGACAAGTATTTCAGATGATAGTGTTTGTCTCTAGTGAGTAATAAACATGTTCTAGAAGTTCTTAAGAAGATAGATCGTTCAGCAGGGAGCTTCAGAAAACATACAATGTGTATTATATCTCGCGTAAATTGAAAATTGTCTGACTAACCTTCATAACGTTATAACTTAACTTATTCTGTAATCCCCCGGGTATCGCAACAATAGATAGTTATATTATTTATCTCTTACTAACCTAAGCATAGTAGGTTGATGACCTTGTTACTAGAATATTATCATATTGTTAAAAATATATTTTTTTTTTCGGTTCTGTCACTTCTCCGACCTCCATACGAAAATAACGGACTTGTATAATTTTAGGTATAACTATTTTTGTTATGTCAACGAATGATATAATTTAGTTTGACATAATTTTCGTTTGTTATAATCGTCTATTGTTTTATCAACTTATGATATACATCTAAAATATAAAATTTTATTTTTTATAAATAGGCTTCAGTTGATATAATATCAAACACTTACATATTATTATACCAATGGCTAAAAGTTATAATTTTTAGATTGTATAACCGTCAACATAACATGCCAAAAAGCCTTTGCTTTTGGCTTTTTGTCATGTCCTTTTAGCAGTCCTGAAAATCATGCACGGAATTAGTAAATGCGTCCTGCGTACTTATAGCCATGTTGCCGTCTCGAATAATATGTGACGTTTACGAGACAGATGTATTAATAATGAGCTGAAATAACCGATTTTTTTCGTGATTTCAGCGTTGGTCCCATAGTAATAAAATAATATCGTGATACATAAAATTATCAGTGAAATTAATTAAATTGTTTATAGGTAATTGTATTTGGAATGAATATTTGAAATAATTTAAAATTGTCAAAAATTAAAATTAATTGTTAACAAAATAAAATTAATTCAAGTTGTCAATAAATTAAAATTTTATTTAAATAAAATGTCTGTTTACAATACAAATTAAATTAAATTGTCAATAACCTATATCAAAACATTTAAAAACTAATATTACAATCAAATGATTTAAATAGAATAAATTAAAAAAAAAATAGGTAAGTACCTACATCATACTCTCATCATGTTATTAAATTAAATGAAAATTATGTAAAGTGTTATTAGATGAAGTAATTGTAATATCATTTGAGCGATATAGCTTTTGAAAAAAGAGCAAATGCTTTAAATATTAAATGAGCGGCACCCAATAATAACTTCCCCAATTGGCCCTTTTCAACCTCCTTCCCTTTCCATTAAAATACCAAACCTATTTAAATACATAAATGCTTAAATGTATAACAAAAGATTCAGTAAGCGTTACAATAACAATATTTCCAGAACCTTTCATTTCAAAGTACCCCTTCTGAAAACAACATAAGAAACTCCACAGTTTTATTGCTTCTACTGAAATAAAGCCAGTTTCACGTAAATTCTTGAACGCACAAACTCAACTTGCCTCACATTTACAATAATGCATGATGTACATATTTCCTTTGCCTCCTCACCGTCGGATATCGCAATATCTCTAAGGCATACTTCCTGCACTCAAATATAATATTTGTCTTTGGCATATTTATTTTCCAACTTTATATTGAGGGTGAGCTCGTTTTCTTATAAAAGTCGTGTGTTCTGAGAGAAAATATGTCTTGAGGTCGGGAGTTTAAAGTGATTTTGATAGAATAATATTTAAATAACCTCTGCCATGGGTTGCGGAAATTGTTCGAAAGAGTCACCGCGGCCCTGGAACGCAAAGGGCATACCTAAGGAGGTACACGGATGGGTTTTAGTCTGTAAGAGTCTGACACTCCATTCTGTTCCACCCAAAGCTAAAGAAGTGATTTAATGATTTTCCATCCATAAAAAGAGACATTTTTAATGGTGGAGAATACTTGTGTTTTTCGTCCTAAAATTGAGGTTTACTTTGATTTTAACTTTCTAGACCAAAATGACAGCTGCGTCCCTTTTTATTTAAAAAGTGTGACGACTCCTCAATTACTTTCACTCATTGATGTAAATTAATGTTAATATAATCGTAATACATTAAATATAACAATACTAGCAGCCGCCCGTGGCTCCGCCTAGCGTAATTGTCGAAAATTATCCCAAATCAACACACTAAAAGTATTCTATGTGTGTAAATAAATAAGAAATCAACAACAATTATAATATTACAATAAACACAATGAAAATATTTTTTAGGGTTCCGAACCTCTGTATGGAATAATGAAACCCTTAGAATCACTCGGTTGTCAAGTCTGTCTATCACAGCCGATTTTCTCCGAATCTACTGGATCGACTGTTGAAATTTGATACATGAACTTCTGTGACCCAAATACGGACGCGTAAGGGAAATAAATAAATTTTGAAAATGGGGTAATTTTTCGGGAGAAAATTAAAAAAAAAACTTTTCATCTGTGCCGTGTATTTATGCAATATAACAAATGAGAGGGCTCATTGTAAGGGTTTCAAAAGTGTTTTTTTCATCATTTTAAAATATTCCATTCCGAAGTTTCGGAGATAAAGGACTAAGTTATCAATTTTATACACACAGATTTTACAGAGCCTAAGAAAAAATTTTTACCTATAGATTACAGGAAAAGCGAAGTTCTTTGATTTTAAAGAAACATGTTGCAATAAATTTTTCGTTCCGAACCCCAGCAGGTTGCCTGGAAGAGATCGCGGAATGCGATAAAGCCGCGTTAGGGTTGATGCCTAAAAAAATCTAACTAGTACGTCAGAAAAACCCAGTACGTTGAAAACTCGTGTAACGTCACGTGTATGTAATTTTTTTTTGTACACGTGACGTTATTGGCCCCCTCTCCTTATCTTTCTTGCGGTTTTTATCTTCGTCATATTTTATTGATTTGACAAAGCAAAAAATAAGTGTTCAATATTTTTCGATGATCTAATTGACGCACTAAATAGAATCATATATTTTTAACCAGGAATCATCCCTATTGTATACTTTTTACCCGACTGCGAAATAACGAGGGTAATGTTCTTCGAGCGTATGTATTTATGCATGTATGTAAGTATGTATGTATGTTTGTATGTATGTTTGTATAATTGTATTTATGTCCATTTCTTTGGCACGCTCTGCAGCTCAAACGGCTTGACGGATTTTGATATAATGTGGTGTAGTTGAATTTGTCAGAACTATGGTAGTACATAGACTATATTTTTCAAAACTCACTAAAATACTGAAAACTACAAGTGTACAACTGAAAAAAACAAGTTTTTTTACAAGCAGTTCGATGCAGTTTGTGGCCTCGGATCTGTGATTGAACTGCATCAGACTGCTTGAAAAGCGACTTGTTTGTAACTTTTTAGTCGTTTTTAGCGGTCCGGTTTTTTGGCAGTCATTTTTTTACAGAAAACCTTAAACTTTACGTGTCTATAATATTTTGGTGTACAATAAAGTATATCAATAAATGACCCCTCGCACTTTACCGGGTTTTTGGCGAACCATTTCCATCTGCCTAGCCTTTTCCCAACTATATTCGGGTCGGCTTCCAGTCAAACCGGATTTAGCTGAATTTCAGTATTTTACGTGGAGCGGCTGCCTGTCAGCCCTGCACAGCCCATTAGCTAGGTAACACAGATTTTTTGGTGACGACTGCCAAAGATTTAAAAATGATATTGAACGTTTTAAAATCCGACACCCGATCCGACACGATTTGTTCGATAATTTAAAAAAGAAGTAATATACGTAAAAAACCTAACACTATGTACTACATTATTTTAATTCAGTGTTGACATCGCATCGGCATAAAATCCATTTGAGGAAATAAAAGAAGATAGACACAGAAACTTTCGCTAACACTACCACAGTTTTAACCCGCTATCTGTCAACTGCCACAAATTGCCTGCTGGACTTAATTACCTCCCTCAAAAAGGAGATATTATTCATAGTTACTACGTTGGACCAGCTAGTGGGACACGGCAAACTTATCATAGAGTCAGAGCAGAGGCTAATACATACGTATGACATTGCTGGTGTGTTTATGACCTGAAAATTAGTTTAGTATTAATTGAGACCAACCCTGAAAAATTGAAAATAAAAATCTACTGTTTCATACATTTTCATCGGGTGAACATTGCATTTTGTATGAAACAGCCGATTTATTTATTGATATTTCAGAGTTGGTCCCATGGTAAAAGTTGTTTATAATCATGAGTACTTTCACCCACTGAAAGGTTGTTAGTGTTTTACAAATAACCCTGTATAATTGGAATAACTTACATTTGATTTGACCGTAACGTGCTTTTTTTTTTTGTTATGGATGGGAAATCATCAAATAACTTCTCTTCTCTCCCGCTCTGGGCAGAGCGGAAGGGAGTGTCAAACTCTTACTGACTAAAACCCATCCGTGCTCCTCCTAGTGCCCTTGCTTTCCAGGGAAGCGGTAACTCTTTCGAACATAGTCCGCAACTCTGGCAGGCTCTGGCACTAACAGGCCCCTACTGCTATGCTGACATCTCTTTGAGGCGCGCGTGGAACACAACGTGCCGTCGACCCGGGCCTGGCTTTGATCGGATGGCGAGCCACCCAACACTCGCCGTCCGCAGACCCGCGCCTACGATGGCCGGGAATCGCCCTGCGACTCCCGACGTCCGGGGCGTGAGGGTTGTCTCTCCCTCACGCGGCCCGCCTCCGCCTTCACTAGCATTACTGCTTCGCAGAAGGAGGTGACGGCTTCCCATGCCTCCTCGCTCCGGACCATGGATTGAACCAGGGCCGGACGCAAGAGGTCGCGATCGCCTCGACGAGGACACGGCGGTGTTCCGCCCAAGCAGGGCAGACCTCTACCGTATGCTCCACCGTGTTCTCCGGGCGATCGTCACAGTGAAAACACCCGTGCGTTTCCTCCCGCCGAATCCGAAACAGGTACCTCCCGAAACAACCGTGTCCGGTGAGTACCTGCGTCAAGCGGAAGGTGAGGACGCCGTGGCGCCTCTCCAGCCACTCCTCAAAGTGGGGCACTGTCGCCGCAATTGTGGCGTGCCCTGCACTGGGTTGCGACAGTCGCTGACTCCATACCGCCATGGTGTCTTGCCGGAGCTCCGTCCGCCACGCTGCAATTTGCCGCGGCAGCGGAGTTTCGCCCCGGCGTAGCGCCTCCACGCGCCGCGCGTGGACGTGCGCGAGGGCTCTCGCCTCCAGATCCCATGGCGGCAATCCGGCAAGGAGGCTCGCCGCCTCGCCCGAGATCGTGCGGTATCCCCGGGCCAGCCGGATGGCCATGACCCTTTGGGACGCGTTCAGTTGTCGGGCTGGACGCTTCTTTAGCTACCGTAACGTGCTTGCTGAATTGATTTTGCTGATCAGAAATTAAAGCATTAAAGAAGACGGAGCATCACTTGCAAGAAAGCCCTGTTATTCGTTTAGTAACTATTGTCTTTAATACAATTTCTATAATAAGTACCTCAATATTTTAATTGAAAAAGGTAAGTTTTATTTTTGCATATAAACACGTTAAAATAAAACTGTTTGGTTAATTAATTTTACAAACTAAAGTGGATCTCAGATTCATTTAATTTATACCGAAGCAGGTTTGCATTTTTGTATTGCAATAACCTTCACACGTTATAAGTTAATACCTAAGTTACGATCTTGCAACGTAAGCCTGAACTAAGGTTTAATATTTTATATTTCACATGAAGTTCATGATAAAATTATTCTTTTACTTGACAACAAGCTTACTCACAACTTTTCCTTTAACAACAAAAAGTGGCTTTATCATATTACTAACCATAAGTACCTACTTATAAAGCCAAAAATGGCAATACTCTCAATAAATAAATATACGAAGAAATATTTTAATAACGTGTAGAAATAAGGATGGACATTACCCAAACCTTCTTGGTAACGATTGTTCTTATGTCCGGAACTTGGAAAAGGGACCGCAAAGCGATATTAATACGTTTTTTTATCTCCCATAAGCCTACGGTAATGTTGGTCTAAAGATCCCAAATGTTGCTCAGATCGTCGTAAAGGAATCTCGGCCAATCAGAAAACAATTTCCTTGGTATGTTACTTCCTATGGCGCTGCTATAAAAAGCGTGAAATTGTATGTGAGCTCGTGCGTAAAAACTGTTTTTTTTTCAATATGTTACACCTAGGTACACTCGTTTGTCGAGTTCAACCTTTCCTAATCAGTAAAAAATAACAAGTCGAAAATGGTTTTATTAGTTTAAATATTATGTTAATGGCATGGGTCGATTTGGTTTATTTATAAGGTAAATTATGCGAGGGTTTTCTCTGTTATCATGGCGATTGATTGGAGTGGAGGAATTTTCTTCACCTTAGCTGACGTTTCGTCTTTGGCATCTTAAGCGAGATGCTATAGTTGTGTTTACTTATGCAGCCTTATTAAAAAAAATACCAAAATTATGATTAGTTTGCATACTGATGACCCAATTCTACTAATTTTTAGCAACTTTCGTATTCGCGTACCAGACGCAAACAGTCAAGAAAGCATCAATATATGCTGATAGGTTAAGTTCGAATGTCTCCCGTAATTCCATTTCTGTTAAGTTCGTTTTAACTCTGCAGGCAGAAATAGGTGAGTTTTGTATTTTGATTTTTGTACAACATGACCATAGTAAAAGTAAAAAAAACTGAAGCTTATATGAAATGAAGTTTTATCTCTTGGATGTAGGTAAATCACAAGTTGTTATAACAATAGATGATTATAAGAAATGAAATATATTAAACGAAATTATTTATAGTTTGCGGTTGTTAGGTATTCTAAAAAAGGTTATACTTATCCAAAAATACACCCAATGGGAACGTTACTAAAAATTATTAGTAGAATTGACACTCATAATTATTCAACATTCAAATTCTACATTTAAAAAAAATATGAATAAGACCAAAGAATACCAAAACTACATAGGTATTTATGTTCTATCATTCATCGTTCTTGAAGCTAGTTTAAAGCAAAGGTTAAAGGAACTCTGTAATGTAAGTATCTGCTACTGGGTTAAACAGTTTCCTTGAGATGGCACATTCGATTTCCGGCTCTTAGTCAAGCTTCCCTTAAGTTACACTGGTATTATATTCTCAGTGTTTTGATATGATAGGTGATTAGAACTATAAAGCAAGTAGCTAATAATGTGTTATTTATGAACTGTGTATTGTTCTGTGCCTCGGAACAGTGAGTAATTTATTTTTGTTTATTGTTCTGAGGCAGCGACACTTCGGCTTACGCTGAAAACCAGCGCCATGGATTCGTGCCTTTGTGCACGAGCTTCGGCATTATGCTGAGCGTTAACCGTTGTGCGCGGTAGTGAGGCATGATATTTTAAGATAGGTGATGTTATTTTTAGAATAGTTCTGTAAACCTCGAGGTTTTTTCTTCACTGTTTTGAGAGCAGTAGTGATGAATTAATTTTACAGAAATTAGTGTCTGCCTGGGCTTGAACCCACGGCCTCATAAGTCGGGGCCCCCACACCATAGTTCTGTTATACATAGAGTGATCAATTTAGCAGATTTGATAAATCTTTTTTTTATGTACCGCTCCTGATAGTTCACTGATGTAATTAAAAATAAATTTATTGATAAAATCAAGATAATTCAATTTAATTACAGCTGTTATCATGACTCAAGATACCAAATGATAAATGATAAATGATAAATGATATTTATTTTGTAAGTAGGTTAAACATAACACTTTTACACGTCAATAAAACCGTTCGGTAAATTATAAGTGGTTGCTGCAGGGCAAGGCATTCTTTTAAAAAAAATGTTTAAGCTACAGTCCAAATTAGCCTAGACACAAAAGAACTTGCGAATAAATAAAGACCTAACTTATAAGCACTCCTTATTCAAATTCTAAACCCTACGATCAGAAGAAGACTCAAACCAGTTTTCCCAGAATTTGTACTAATACTAACTTCGCACGTCCGGCATAACCACTAGTTAAGTGCATTAATTTACCTATAACAAACTCCACAATAAACTGGATACTTAAACAGAAGTTAAATAAGTTTGAATGCAAATTCAAGGTAAAAAACTAATCTGCTCACCCTAAACTACTCAAAAATTTGGGAAATCACACATACCTCACAGACATATCAGTACACCTCATAAACACGTGGATTTTGTTCGAAAGAGTGACCGCGGCCCTAGAAAAAAAAGGGCACTACGAGGAGCACGGATGGGTTTAAGTCAGTAAGAGTCTGACACTCCCTCCTGCTCCACCCAGAGCAGCAGGAGTCATTTGATGATTTCCCATCCATAAAAAAACACCTCATAAACACATCGAACACATAAAAGATTCCCTTAAATTAAATTTGGTCTTTTCTTTTATTCTCCCTTCCCTATTCTCCAAAATGTACTAGCGTAGTTTATTTTTAATTTTTTAAATGCACCTTACCCATATGGTTAAGCTTAATATTCATGTAATGGACGGATGAATGACTCCCACAGTATAGCATAGGTTTTCCTAGCATGGGGGTCTCGTCTCGTTATTTTGTTCCCTAAATTATGTGTCTCCTGTAATTGTGTACTTTTTGTCAAATAAAAATGTATTACTAGTTGATATCTCATACACTTAAACTAATTATTAAAAGTAATAATGTTCATATAGTATAAGATTTCTTTCGAACCGTCAACATGACATGCCAAAAAGCAAGGGACCGAAGTTCTGAAACTCATGCATGAAATTAGCAAATGCGTCCTGCATTTGCTAATTCCATGCATGAGTTTAGAGTTTACTTATAGATAAGATCTGTGACATTTCCAAAAGTCACAGATCTAATAATGTACATTCGGCTTAAATAACGGTCGTGACCAAGAGAAGTCGACGGAGCCCCACTGCTCGACAGGGCTCCTATCTCCTATTTTCCTCTTTGTTCAGCGGTTAGATCAAATATTAATTATACAAGATGATAATTATTTCAAAAGAACGTTATACTAAATAATAATATACTAAACGAACTTTACAGAAAGTGTTGTTATAAAAAATTTGGTTAAATACTTATCCTGCGTAATATTAAAAGAAAATTTATGTTAAGTGTTGTTAAGATGAAGTAAACATTATGTCATTTGAGCGTTATAGCTTTTGAAAATAGAGCATATTTTCTTATACTATGTGAACGGCACCCCAAAATCTGACATATTTGGTACGAATTGATATCGAAAACATTACTTTTGAGTTTACTGAGCCAATCCTCTTTTTTCTGCAGTCGTTTACTTTAGTCAATCGTTGAAAGAATAGCTTTGACAAATAATAGCAATCGTTTGAAGTAAATTTTCCATCTGTGTCGGTATAAAAGGCTTGAGGCATGTTGTGTCATGTTCCGATTGACTAGGCTTTTAGGCGAACATGGATCCGAACACGTCACTTCTATGTCAGCTGTGTGAGTTAGTGTTTGAATTTACAATGTTGTATCTGTCCGTATATCAGTTCTGAAATAAACGATCTTTTTTTCAAGATTTAGTCCTGATTTTTCAATTGTCTGATTAATTTTACGGGTAGAACGAAAATGGTACTTAGTTTGACAAATTTTGTGTAGAAAATAGTAGTTTGTATTTATTCAGTAAAACAGTATCTGGGTATTGAAAAATCAGCCTGTAATAGAATATCGATTGTGCGTAATATGCTTGTTTTTTTAAAGCGGTTTTTTATAGGCAATCTAAACCATAGACTACACATCCAAAATGTCCATCCAAATCTGTTTATCCGTTGAGGCCTGATTGATTAACAAATATGTGGGCGTTTGACGGCGGCGCCGGCTGCGTGAAAAAGAAAAAAATAATTAAATTATTTATTTTTCCTCTCAAAACACGATTACACATAAGACTACATACCTATAAATTCCAAATAACTTTCTGAAACATTTTTATCTTCAAATCATCAATCAATATCAATGTACAACGTGTAACATAATAAACGCAATACATTTTAAGGGGTCATTGTACACATAATTTTGAACAATTTTTTTTTCACGATTTCGGTGTTGGTCACTCCACCAAACCAACCCAAACACAATTCCAAAAAGAGGTAATTGTACTCATGTACAAAAAATGTTTAAAGTAGGATAGCAAAACGGGGCTGGCTAACAATTTGTTGGTAGACAAACATTCGTCACAAAGTAGTGATCATTTTGGTACATCATCAAACGACTTCCGAGTATCCAAATTTTCCAGTTTTAGATTTCCTGAAAGTAGCGGGCGAAGCAGCTATTTTACATAAAAGGTAGTTCAACGAAAAAAGCCCGAAATGGACCTTGTTGGTTTCGGTAACGCGCTTCAAAGAATTCCTGGCATTTTTTTGGTTGCATTCAACGTTACCGAAGCACTAAAACAATTTTATCCAAGTCTCCTTTTACTGCTTCGAATAGCCTGCAATTTGCCTTTACCTCGTTCTATGTAAATAAAATGTGGACTAGGGTTGTAACGGGACTTCAAAAGTCTTGAACATCGACGCCGAGTTGCTCGCCTGTCGGTTTTCTATCGGCTGTATTTCGGGGAGTGTGCGACGGAATTGCATAGTTTAACTCCGCCAAGCCCATTCCATCATCGGAACACAAGACGTACGGCGATGCGCCACCGGTACATGGTGCACATCCCACCCACAAGCACTAAACGTTTTGGGAACACATTCATTGTGCGTACAGCTAAGGAGTGGAATTCCCTGCCAGAGTCTGTGTTTCCTGATAGCTACAACCCGGAAGTCTATAAGTCAAGAGTGAATAGGTTACTTCTAGGCAAGCGTGCTACATCTTCGGCCACATCATCGCTTACTATCAGGTGAGATAGTGGTCAAGCGCGTGCCTATCATTCTGTAAAGAAGTTTCATACATATTAAGATGTCTTATAACCGGGTCCCCCAAAGCGATGATTCTTAAGCGTGGCGGAACTTACATACAGTTTCTCTCAAATTTAAGATCCTCAAATGAACACCACCATGTTCTAAGTTTTTCCATTACACCACCACAGCCAAGTTCAATTCTCTTCAGCAAATTTTCATTTGCAATAGATAAATGGTCTTCAATATTTTTATATTTTAACCTCCGCATTTTTTAACCTTGGCAACCGTGAGTCACATCACTACGTACCTACGTATTTCTATTTAAAACAAAACAAAAAGCAGACTTGTATCTGATCTTCAAGGAATTAAGTAGGTGAATACATAATATTTCTGTAATTTTCTTTTACATTCGAACTTTTTCAGGGAAAGTAACAATTATAGCTTGAACTTAATCATTCTCCGTAATGCCAACATTCATTTGAGGTTTTAAATCATATCGGCTTCCAATAAATAATGGTTGTGGTTGACGGCCATCGGGCGTATTGCCATAATCAACACTTGGGAAATGGATAGGTTATCGTAATGTATTTTGTTGTAGTTAGGTCAGTAAAATGAACTAAAAAGCGCATGGCTCTTTTATAAAACGATATAAATATTATCATCTAGGTAGCTTTTGGCTTCTCCTCTGTGTCTTATCCCGCTGGGTCCTTGCATTTCAATCAAGTAGACTTTTTAAATGATAGGCTTACCTTATTGCCGAGTACCCTAGATCCGAGGACTCAGATCTAGGCCACTCGGCATTAAGGAATTGAATGTATTTTTTTAAAATGTGCGTGGATGGACAAATCCAGAACTATTGAATAAAAACACTTAAGGACCCTCGAGCTTGATTTGGATGAAAATTAAAATTGCATCATTGAATTTTTGAAAAATCGGTACCTACTCCTAACCAGGAATAGAATCGAACCGGTTGATTTAAAAAAAACACACAACCTGTATCTTTACTAGTGATACTTTTGAATATTGTAATGAATATTCGAAAGTATCGCTACTAAAGATAAAATTTTACGTTCTGAAAAGTATGAAACAAAAAAACATTTTCATTTGATTCTTATTGATGTTCAGATGATAGCCGTGGTCGTATGCCACTTATTCTGGTAAAACAGTATGTTTATTGTAATGATTCATCAAACTATAAAACTAAAGTTTAGGGGAAAGTGGACGCCGAGGTTCTTAGCGCTTATAGAGTATATTATAGGCACTGAGTCATACACTACTGGCGGCAGAGACTGGTGATCTATATACCCATAAATGAGCGATTGAGATTTAGTTGGATTCAGCAAGAGGTCAAAGGATACAGCCCTCGTGTCAAGGTCATCATTGATGGCAGCTATAAAATCTTGCTCAATTTCGATTTGGAATTAGGTCTAGCCTATGGCTTCGCCCGTGTAAAAGTCAGAAATAATCCGACGGGAACGTAACGTTGGCATAAAAATATCCTACTTCTTGATCCCAGCCAAGGTTTACGTATGTTGTATGTATGTAACTCGGGCTGGTTTCCGCAACTTCACGACCAAGCTTGTATTTTGCGTGCAGGTGGGGCAAATGTGCCATTCGATCCACCCCAGTTCCCCAAGGAAGGCCAGCAACGCCTTGGTGTTATACCTATCTCACAGAGGGTACCTGGGTTTCCAAAGTACTTAGCCCTCCGGGTAGCTTAGGAGCAGATGTGCTGCTGTCTCATTCTCCTCCATGCAGGCTGTGCAGTGCAGAGTGGACTGTCAGTTACTCCTGTGATTTACGTATGTTTCAAACATCGAAATTTGTCCAACCCTGGAGGCTTAAAGGATTAAGTAATAAACATTCAAACATCTAGATTCAAAAACTACAAACATTTGTTATATTAGTTAAAGTTGGATTTCGTTACTTAGATTAATGTATTCTCATTTCATATATCTAACTTTATAACACGAACAGACGGAGAAAATCCTTTAAATTAATTAATGTTTACCTACTACAATTTAGAAACAGCAGAAACAGATCCAGTGATAAAAGCTGGTTAACCAATAAAGTTGCCTGCTAACTATTACTGTATGTTTGCGTGAAAGTTTGAAACTTGCGCTGGATCCGTTTAATGGGCTCAGACGTCTAATTGGATGTGGTTCTGACGTTAACCGCTGTGTGTTCGTTATACAAAAGTTTTTTTTTACTTTTTTTTTCCACCACAATTTCGGCCTCGAAAAGTATTCTAATTGCTTCGGTCAAATTATTCGATGTAATTAGTTTGGTAGTGCTGTGTTCTCGGTTTTTTGTTTTTGTATTCGTGGTTTGGCTTGCGTTAATTTTTGAAAACAGAAAAGTTCTTACCTACCAGATAACGTTCATTTGTTTTTATGCAGCTCGCCGATATTAATTTATTCTCCTTCGTCGATGTTTTTTTGCTGTACTCTTGTAAACACTTAAAAAGCTGCTCTTGGACTAGACAGTTGCTGCTGCACTTCATAGTTGTTAAAAAAACATGTAATTAGCCAGTATTGATAAAAAAAATGTTTATTTTATTGCTGGAAGATAAACGCAAAGTTAAGCATATTCTTTGGGAAAAAAAAAATTGAATTGAATGTGTATAAATAAATTAATCGACTGCCCATACATTCATGTCAGCAGATTTTTACGCAATTTGGGTTTGTCCCACACTAAAAATTGTTCATAACAATGAGTAGGTACAATGACCCCTTTTCAGGTATATTAATTCTGTTACAGGTGATATAATAAATCAATTTTAATTAATTTAAGAAGCATTTAATACATCTTAGTTCCCAAAGCATATTAGAGATGCCACAAAATCGAATTTGGTATCGCTAAATGGCAGAGAACAAGATTTCTCATAGTTCGATCGACCTCCTCAGTATTTCAGCTCGAGCCGATAATAGACCAATGATAGTTGTAACACCGACCAACACGGTTATTGCCACGGGTTATTACGACCAAATTGGCTAGTTCAAGTACTGAGTTCGACAAATGAAAACCAATACTGGTAAAGTCACCTCGTAGTTGGAATGTTGATCATTATGTGAACAAATAACTGTTGTGTTTTAGCATTGCCATAGCTGTCTATTTTCCTAGGTTTTATTGAATTAAACGCGTTTTTCTCAGAATGATCCGGTTATGGAAAATGTTCCATTTTTTATTATTATTAAGAGCTGAGGTGAAATACACGATTCAAGTAACAAAACAGAGGATTTTTGCAAGGTTAAAAGCTAATTTGACTGGCCAATTATACGTTTTAGCCAGTACAAACTACAACTAGCCAAAGCTCTTTTTAATGTTGTCAAATATTTTTTTATTAATAATAAGCGCCTACCGATAATATAATAAATTCATTTCGTTGCTAACAGAACAATATGCACTATGAATTAATTCTGTTGAATAATTTTAAGCTAACAATGGCTATCACGCTGCCAGCACATGTAATTAACACATGGCATATTTTGACAGTTTATACTATGTTTTTTTAATTTTTAAACATATCTTAGTATACAAATAAATAAAATGGAAGTGTCAGTTTGTAATTTACTTTACAACAACAGCTTTTTAAAAAATGCTTTTTTTTATAACCAATATCTACACAAAAAAAATGTATATTTGTCTTTTTCTTCCAGGTAATCTCCGAAACATCTGGACCGGTTTTGACGGGACTTGCATAGGCGTATAGGTGATGTTATAAGGAGTAAGGGTCTTTTATTTCAGAAAAAGGATTAGGATTCCGTGCAAAACAATTAAAAGCCATTTTCACGGGAGCAAAGTCGCGAACTGAAGGTAGTTTATTAAATTATTCTTGAGCAGTGGTGGCCCTGTAGTAACAACCCCAACATATGCGTTCTTGGCAGACGCTCTGCTTTGGGTTTGAACTCACAGGTTATTACTACTCATGGTCAAGATTTCATCACCACTACTCTCAAAACGGTAAAGACAAAACATTGCCAGAAAACTGGGATGTACCAATAAAAAAATCGCACACGTGCAATATCTATCAAACCGCACTTGACCCGCGTAATGGATAGCTGCCCACTTCCACTACCATAGCGTAGGCTTGAATCCCTGCAAATCATAAAACAATGATTAACATTTTTTTTCTTCATTACTATTCAATTCAGATATAATGAGCTACTTTATGCAATTGTTTTGAACACTTAAGAAAGTGTTATTATTTCTATAAATATTTACTAACAAAAAAATTAAACAAAAAAAAATCTACTATTATTGTGCCTGTAATGATGGAATTTAATTTATTTTTTCACTTAAAAAATAATTTAATATTGGTAACCTCATTGGTAACTATATTTTCGAACCGTTTGGGGTTGAAACCCTTGGGCCGTGGGGCCCTTGTGCTCATAGCCTTTTCAATGAAATTTCGAAACGGCTAGTTGACACTTCCCGTGACCCAAGAGCTGGCTTTTACTTTGGGCAGAGACTAAGCATTGCCATTCAACGTGGCAATGCCGCCAGTCTCTTGGGCACATTACCAGCTGACAGCGTTGAGGACGAATTTTTTGATGCTATATTTTAATTTGTTGTAAGTTTCGTGTATTTTTAATTTAAGTTATTTTCTTTAATAAATAATTTAATATTGGCACGTCGTTGGCTGGTAAAGTTATTTTCTTTAATAAATAATTTAATATTGGCACGTCGTTGGCTGGTAACCTAATATCTACTCTATTGAATTGTTTGGTTACAAATTATTTCTAAGTACCAACGTAAAAGGGAGATACATTCCTCAAAATGCCAAATCATTTTATATTTAATATGTACCTAATATGAGCATCCTTTTGTTCACTTTACATTCTAATGAAAATAGTAGCGTAGGTATTTTGTGGGAAATAACTTGAAATATATATCTGAACAGTTCTACCAAGAACTGTTATTCTAAGGATGGCATGACTTTGATCTATATCTTGTTAAATGCAATTTGTATATTTCCTCATATTTTTTTAAATTTAATACTTAGGTCCTGTACTTTTTTTTCTGTGGAAAATAATAAAAAGACATTTTTTTAGCTACAAGTTTGGTCGACAGTAAAAACATAGCAACTTCGACCACGTATGGCATAATTAAACGGCAGGTAGATACCGGCAAATTGTGATATTTGCACGCGTCTGTAGGCACGTGCACAGTGCACATGCTTTTTTTCATTGAAACTCATCTCAACCTCTGCAATTCCAGAAAACCAGAATCAACAGTGACGACCACCAGAAAGGCGTCAAGGCACAACTTTCTGGGATCCGCAGCGAATTAATCAAAAAAGAACAGACAACACCAGAACAGTTGTATACATGTCTTGTCCAACATTTCCTGAATCTTGAAACACAAAACCGTTTGAAAACACGTGTCACAAACACAAGAATCATAATCTAATCCCAGAGTCCCCGCGGCACAATTTGGGTAAGTGCAACTATGTCACAGATAGAACACCACAAAGAGCGAAACTAATGCAATTTCCTTCATTCCGTCTATATGGAATGTTTTTGCCATTAATGTTATTGTTTTAGTAGACGTGTGGGTAAAATTGGAAGTCAAAGATTTTAGGAAATCTGAAGAGTGGGATGTTTTTCGAAAAATTATAAAACGACGAACCCAAACTCAATTCATTTGTTTCAATTTTAATCCATTTATAGGCAATCTCATTTATTTTGTCAAGGAGTCCTAAAACATAGATTTTTATGCACCGTGTAACAGAATAAAAGCAATACTATTGTAGAGAAGGACGTGCTAGAAACACAATGGACACTACAGAATAGTAATACTGTATGACAGGTTAAACAAGGAAAATGATAAAGGTTTCCGTTATAACGTTCGCGTGCGCAAGGGCTCACTATACGCACAACACCCTGGGGTGATATTGGGTAACCCGAAAAAGTAATAACACGTAGGTATAATCCAGAGTAGACAGGAGGCTGAAGTCGATGACAATGGAATCTTTTTCTATTGCATAGGACTTGAACATAAATGGCCAAATGGAGAGTAAGTTATGTGGAAAGTGTTATTAATGTAGAGATAGGTCATCTTCTGCCTAGTACAATTGAAGTCCTTAGACCAAATAAAACCCATCGTTATTTCCTTACTAATATTAAAAACGCGAACGTTTGTGTGTATGGATGTATGGATGTTTGTTACTCTTTCACGCAAAACTACTGAATGGATCTTTGTGAAATTTGGCTCAGAGGTAGATTATATTCGGGAAGAATACACAGAATACTTTTTATTCCGGGAATATGTTCCCTTGGAATAATTTTCGACATACACGCGGGCGGAGCCGCGGGCGGCAGCTAGTTAATAATATTAGTCTGTAACTTAAACAACAAAATACATAATTAGGTACTACCGATGAAGTACTCGTGTATACTTAATTATTACGAGTAGAATGAATTATAATTCAAATATTCAAATAATTTACGCAAATGTAACAAAAAGTTCCCAAAACTCGAGTAAAACTAACATCCACACTGAAAATGTTGTGACTGCTATTATTATTGAAAAGTTATTTCGTATTGATATAATAAAGTTTATTTTCCGGGTTAGAACAGGAAATTTTTGTTTCCGATACTAGCCCAGTTTCTGATGCGAAAACACAAACTAATAGTACCTTTGGGTGCTATACGCGGCGAAGTGTTCCGCGGTCAAATGGATAAGCCGATATCTAGTTACTAGTATGGTAAGTACTTCTGCCATTTTGGTGAAAATGTTCATTTGAAAATACGAGCATTTATAGTACGACAGACCACGAAGAAGAGTAGAGCGCATTTTGGGACGAGCTGGAAAAAAACAAACCACCAAGGGCCTCTGTATGACGTCTTAAAACCATCATGATACGGATGTGAGAGGGAGTCAGAGCTATACAAGACGCATAGCGGTATACCTTTTTCATCACCAATCATGATGGCTTAAGCAAGTCACAGTAAGGAGGCAGAGGTCCATTTTAGCCCTGTAGGTATTGAAACAGATATAACCCATAGAGATTGGCCGTTTGCCTAGCTGTGGGATGATTCTGGCTCAAAGTACACAAGTTCGTTATGAATAGAGTCGGTCGGTAGCAAAAAACTTGGTCTTAGCTTAGTGATTCCGTTTTCAATGAAAACATATTTTCCTAAATACCTATTTGAAGTTTCATTTGAACTGTTCTGCGAATAAATATCATTCATAAACACTATTTGAGATTGGATTAAATAAGAAAATGTTTTACACTTTTCAAGTTAACTAGGTACATATGAAGAATATAAAATATTTAATCCTATTTGTTGTACAATCTACAGAACACGAACCTAAAATTAATCATAAAGAAAAAAAGTAATTCAAGAGCTAGTCAAAATTCGTTACAAAAAACTTTTCCCCTTTATAATATAAACTTTATTTTTGCAAACTTTTTTGTTATTACCTAAAAGATAAATACCGTAGGCGTGAGTCTAATCTTCGGAACAAAAAGTTTTATTTACTCCATGCCTAGTCTTCTCGAGGTAATTAACGGAGAAAAGAGACCAGAAAAACAGACATTTCAGCCTCGTCATGTGATATTACGGAATGCGTCATTCTTAGGTACTGTATGTATTTTTCTAGACGAAAGTTTATTTTCATTTTATTAAATGTATAACCAGTAAGGCGTTTGTGAACTCAGTCGTACTCGATTCCTAGACTATCCTACTAATATTATAAAGGTGAAAGTTTGTATGTTTGTATGTTTGTATGTTTGTATGTTTGTGTAACAATCAGGCAAAAACCGCTGAAGGGATTTGGATGAAATTTGGCACACATGTAGTTCATAACCTGGAATAAAAAATAGGCTACTTTTTATCCCGGAAAGTATCATGAATTAATGGAGACTAAGGAGCAAGTGGCAACTCAGAGCCGCTGTTGCCTTAGTACTTCAGATTCACAAGTACCAGGAGACCAGAAACATGTCATAGTATTTTTTGGGCTGGTTAGGGTAAGTGTAGGGTAGGTATATGGTAGGTGTAGTTACAATACAAATACAAATAAAAAAACCTGCCTATTTCCGATCTTCACGCGGGCGAAGCCGCTGGTAGAAGCTAGTATACTCATAAAATTTCAACAACCTTTCAGTGGGTGAAAGTACTCATGATTATAAACAACTTTTGTTTTGAGACCAACCCTGAAAAATCGAAAAAAAAAATCTACTGTTTCATAATATACATTTTCATCAGATGAATATTGCATTTTGTATGAAACAGCTGATTTATTTTTTGATATTTCAGAGTTGGTCCCATAGTAAAAGTTGTTTATAATCATGATTACATTCACCCACTGAAAGGTTGTCGGTGTTTTACAAATAACCCGGTATAAGATTCTTCCGTTACTGACTGAGTGACTGACAGACAACGGATAGCCGAAACTACTGGTCGTAGAAACCTAAAAGCCATGTAGGTTTCTTGGGGAGTGTAAGGGAGCACTAAGAGAGGATTTCCCGAAATTCCTACGGTAACGGAAAAAACGGGTATGGCGCGTACCAAGTCAAAAGCTAATTAATTACAAGAATAATATTCGGGTAACCATAACTAATCGAATACCAGGCTGTGCACAAACTACGCTTTTGCAACTTGCGCCCATATTTCTGAAATTGGTATTTTCTCGTGTCAATACCATCTTTAGATTATATCTATGATATTGCATTATGTTACAATGTTGCCGAGAAAGATTGCTACGTGATTAGATAAGTTCGTAGAAGGACCGGCTGACAGCCTAGGGTGCGCCGGTAATACTGAAAAATGTCGTCATGAATGTTTGACGTCACTCGTTGGCCTTAATAATATACCACAAAAATTAAAACACAACGTCCATACATCTCCATTCCCAACTACATTTCTCACATTAATTACATTTACGTACAAACACGACAGAGTGAAAATAATACACATCTACCCACCCCACTATGAATTTTAACGTACAAACACACGAATAATTTCTATCGCACGAACGGACCCACACTAGGAAAGGGTTAAGTTAACGGATCAACGCTTTTGTTCCAAATAAACGTGGACTCGGATAGAGTCCAGATTGTATTTCGTTCCGCAAAATAATACCTCTGTAGTAAATTATTTCAAAGCAAATCAGTATTATCTAATAGAATAATAAAACGGCCGGCCATGTTGTAACGAAGTAATTCCACTGAGCTCTCGGCAACGCAAGGGTATATGAAATAAACATTAGATGAGATTTTGTTGAACAATATTTTTTTGGGTTAATACGAATACCTATAGCTGAACCATTTAGGTGATTTAGCGCCCGTGGCGTGTTTGGAGTAAGGAATTTATCAGGTAGAAATGGTGCTGTGGAATGAAACGATATCAGTGCAATAATGAGTGAAAATTGTGTAAATTAGGAATTGAGGTGATTGAAACCTTGATCTTTCCATAAGTTTTATATGAGATGGATAATGAAATGGAATTTGAAGAATGGAATGAAATTGACGTAAAGGACGTTTCATATAATGTTCGTTTTTGTATGAGTTAAGTAAATAAGTAAGCGTTCCTATGAATAATGAACTTGAAACTCTTTTAAAAATAACATTCATATTCGTATGAAACACTAACTTAACTTAGAAAAATAAAGACAAACTAAGATCTATGAATGTAGTCCCAAGAGCAGACAGATGTTTTGGGGAGGGGAGTAGGAGTTTAAAATTGTTGCCCCACTTTTTCCTTATACTCGGAAGTGGTAAAGTGCCGGAGTTTTCAAAAACTGTCTAATATAACTTTGATGTTCAAAAAATGCCCATTCTAAGCTTAATTTGAACAAATATTTTTTTGATTTAAGTCATCATTTCGCATTGATGTTAGGTAGCAACGTTAAAAAACACAAAAATGTGAAGAGATCTTTTCAGCAGAGACTGCCTTGAACGCTTTGTCGACATACGAGTATGTCCCTGACCCTGTAGGTTGCTATTTCGTAGCCGACTACAGGCGGCAAGCAGCAGGTAACGTGTTGCTGCGTCATTCCTGGTTTCTAAGTATTTCTATGAAGAACTTACGATACAAATAATACTAGCGCGACGTCGCCTGCTGCTATACCATATAAATACACAAAATCCAGTAGGAACTGTCAAGAATCACACTTTTTTCCATCATAATGCTCTCAATGACGTTGACAAGTCGACACATAACAGACAGTTTATGAATATTTCTATTTCCAATCATAGCTTTGTTAATATGGCGTTGGTAGTGAAATATTCTGAATTTGCATCAATAATGAGTTTGTCCACTGAACACGATAGATATCGACTTCTCATTAAACATTTAAATTTCAATTCTCGCATCAATAAATTAGTTTACTCAAAGTAATTAATTAAATCGTGCGTACATACTTTTACATATTAAACACGTTATTAGTTACAAATCTGACTCCAGTTTTGCCAAGAAGTACCGTGTTACCCAGTTAATGGTTTGTGGAGGTGTCTGGTAGGCAGCCGCTCCACGTATAGTACTGGTATCTAGCTGAATCCGGTTTGACTGGAAGCCGACCCCAATATAATTGGAAAAGGTTAGGCAGATGTTACCCATTTACTCTGCATTTCTGGATTTATGCTTAGCGAGAACCTTTGTATTCACCTTGCATCGATATTAAACTATCACTGCATACCATCAGGAGAGAAAGTGGTTAAACACAAGAAATAAAAAAATGTGGCTGAGATGACATTTAGATGCTACAAAAAACACAAAGTACGAAACTTTTGACAACGGAAATTATTATCACAATGCCATTGAATTTTTCATTCTGCTATTTACAAATCGCTTAATATAGATAATGTTGCAATTGTCAGCAGCATGGTAACAACGGCGCTCTTCCAGGCTTTGCAACCGTGTATAAATAGTGAGGGATCAATAGACTGTTCCCGGAATACCTCGGTCACGTTGTCTTGATTGACTTTGTAATTAGAGCCGAATTGAATGGCTTCTATTTGCAATTGTCTATGCGACATTAACGCTTTGTCGATAAAACGTCACTTTGACAAATTGGCACTGCGTTTCGGAAATATATTACAATAATGCAATGTTTACTGATATTATGTGTTGATGAAGTTAATAATCCGATCAAAAAGTTAAGAACTAAATAGATATCTTATGGGCTACTAAAATACTTGCCTAATACAATATAACATTTTTGTTAATTAAGCTAAAGTCCGTATGGTGTCGGACGTAAAAGAATAGCATCATCCCATCACTTTCCGTGGGTGTCGTAAGAGGCGACTAAGGGACTTACTAGAGAATGGGCAGCAGCATTCTCTGTAGGTAAATTGCTACAGCTACACTGCGATCGCCAACCCGCCTGCCAAGCGTGGCGATTATGGCAAACCCCCTTTTGGGGAAGGCCTATGTCCAACAGTGGATGTCTATGGGCTGATATGATGATGATGATGAAGTTAAAGTCATTCAGTCGTATGCCACTCATCAACCTGTTGTGGGTTTATAGCCCCTTTTCTCACACAGAGGACTATAGCTTCTGCCTGCGACTTCGTCTGCTTGGACTTCGGAATTGGGTTCAGAGTGAAGTAAAAAAATGTGTAATTACACATTTTTTTATTTCACTGACAGTATTACTGATATTCTAAATGTGAAGATTAAAACACTTCTTAATTGTGTCCCACGGTTTTACCTATCATGATTCCAGCCCCGGAAAGCTAGCAAGAGAACAGTTCTACATGATACTGGTCTCCTGGTAGTTAGCGAGTCTTTACTGCTTTTACAATCAGCCCGTTTCCGAGCTTCTACTCCTTCATAGCCTCTTCTAGTGAGTCATTTACCGTGATAAGAATTACCCTATATGTTAATCCAGGTAATAAATAATTTGTGTGCGAAGTTTCATTAAAATCCGTTCTGCCAGTTTTGCGTATTTGAAAGACAACCATACACCCCCCAAACATTGGTACAAACTGTCACAGTCAAAATATAAGTAGAATAATTTGCATTTAGTTGTTTCCTGGAAACAACATAAGATACCTTCAAAAGTCCAAACAGCAATACCGCAAAACGCAATACTCAAATTCACATCCGCCAAATATTCACAAACTCTATTATCCAACAAAATCCTTTACAACACACGCCTCAACATCGCCACAGACATTTTTAACTCACTTCCTTGAATGTTAAAACTCTTAACATCCGTATCGCGTCTTGTACGTTTAAAATTTACATCAGTTACGAATGGGGTAACTTTTGTAATAAAATCCGTGGGTCTCGCTCCTTCGCGACATATTTACATAAGTATGTTAAACTTCATTCGTTCGATATACGAGTTGTAATGAGTAATTCTTATTCCAATCTCGTGTCGTACGTCTGTACTTATCATACAGTTTGCTTCTTGTCAGATTTTATTGGTGACGTATGTTGGCACCAAAGTTCTATGTCACGTTTGAAATGTCTGTGATGTTGGTAGTTACATTAAACACAGATTTTTTTTTGTGTCGTAAGTTCTTTTTTCAATCTTGACTTGCCTTTGATCTATTTTTCTCGGTTTGAACCCATACCAACTAATATTTTAGATATTCAGTAATTCTAAAATTAATGCCTCTCTTCACACAATATAATATGAACGTTATATAAAACGATATATGTATGAAATAATTGAAAGCTGTCAAGCGTTCAATTAGGGTTTGGGTTTGTAAGCTAAATGTAGGCCATTTCTAATTTAATCAGTAGCAGATTGAAACGGACGTTTAAATTACATTTGGCAGGTAACAAAAACATTCTGAAATATTCTATGACACATCGAATACGCCACCTCGATACTCGCTCCCACCTAATTCGGCCTCCGTCAATATTTATCCAAAAATGTTTACGCGTAATCTGCATATTTGGACCGGCAAAACCAAATGTACAGACGGTTCCTGTCCATGATGACGGATTGCGTACAAATATCGCGATCATTCTGCGGTGAGAATTGAAAGGCAATTTTCAACGTTCCAATAACCCATATCCAGCTGTAAGCTGCTATTGGGTGACAGGCGGTTAATAAACGGTTTTTAGTTTGTTCATGTACCAATACGGGAAAATCCAAATTCTAGGAAATACTAATTCCCTGGTAGTTATAACAATAGCTTTACCTGTTGTTGCGATGCCTAAATGCTCTTTGCGTTAAAGGGCATTAGGAGGAACACGGATGGGTTCTAGTCAGTAAGAGTCTGACACTCCCTCCCGTTCCGCCTAGAGCGGACGAAGTAGCTTTACGTGTTAATTATTGACCTCAAACCGGTTTAGTTTTCAAAATAGTAGGTGTGAAGTTATGAAAGTTTGCGTTAGTAAATTAGGTGGTGAACATTATCTTTACAGTTTATTAATAGTTTTTTTTTTTTTTTCTATTTATTTAATACGGGGTTTTTGTCCACATGGATACACCAACCCCATCGTACGCTTTTAGTTTTAATTACACTAACATTAATTTTTATTGATAGTTTCAGCCCAACTTTTGACGGTTTTTGGGCGTAATGTTAAGATAAAAAATCATTCATGTTTTTGATCGAATTAAGCACTTACACAAGAACCGGATTATCTAGTATCCAACATCATTGGTCCCTATTTCCCCTACGATTTGAAGCCATGAAGACAACGAAAACTAGAACTAGAGCTCACAGCAGTGGCACAAACGTTCACAGATAAGTTTGACTGATACGACCGTGCGTGAATGCGGGTGCGATTTGTCACGAGCGAACACGAGCAGTTTTAGTACTGTTTCATGTAGCCCTGAGAGCTCCGGCCTTTGTTGATACTGGAGCTTATTTATTTTGAAAGATGGATTGGGACGATTTAAGTTGATATTGTTAGTTTACGTTTAGGTTGTGGACTAACTGGGTATCACACCTGATACTGTTGGTTAGTCGCAAACACTAGTCTATTAAAGATTAATTTTTGCCCCACTGCTTTGCTCCTGTTTCCTATCTAATAGGAACCTTTCATGATACTCAGCGCTAGTGGTGTCAAGTGCATAAAGCTAACAAAACCGGCAAAGTGCGTGTTGGACCACGCGCAGTGAAGGATTCCGTACTTGCTACAATAACAGTAGTTGCTAGAATAATTTATCAAAATCAGTTGAGCCATTGAGTAATTACGAGTGGACATAGAAATAGACGTATATACATACAGGTAAAACACAGCATTTTGGGTTTCGCCGCAGTCAGGTAAAAAGAGGTTCAACCACGGAATGAGAAATATATATTTTTTTTAACAAAACTTTTCCCCACACTAGAAATTTCTCCTGTATCGTGGGTGCGTTTACAAACATATAAACTCACAAACATAAACAGCCAGACCCGGAACAACGGCCATGCAAAATACTTGTTCCGTGCGGGAATCGAACCCGCGATACGCAACACAGCAGTCAATCGCTCAACCACTGCGCCAAACGTGTCGTCAAAACATGCTGTAAACTTGTATAAATCTTTATTTTGGCATTCCAAAGTTATCTTTTATGCAGCTTCTTAAATCATATTTTTAAAATACATTGGGATTTATTTAACAAACATGACACACAATCTGAATAAACATTCAGATCCGTTAAACCCAACACGAAAATAAAGCGCAACTTTCCGACTACGGTCTGCAAAAAATTAAAGGACAAGTCCAGTCACTCGTGCCGCTGCCTTTGGGCAAAAGTGTGACGTCATATGCACCAACGAATATTTATTTATGAATCCAATGTAGAGATGAAGCAGTAAAATCTCCTAGATATTACGTGCCGTGAATACCAAGAGGAATAAATAAAATTGAAATGTATGTTTGTTATTCGAAAATGTACAGTTTTTATGCGGTTTTTCTGTTGACTTGTTTATGGGTAACGAAGTATTGTGTGATGTTTTTGTAGCTTTAAAATCGTTATTTTCTAGGTTTCGGAATACACGACACAAGATAAGTCTGACAGCGAGCTTGGTAAAGGAGCAAATAAACTAAAATATTGAATAACCTACAATTTTTACTGTGACCAGTTTAAATTCTGGATAGTCGCGTCTGTGTAACCGTTCCAAGCTTTTTATTTAGCGTTCGTTATTTTTGTAATTTCGACATTAAAATTTATGGATGATTGGATCACGCCAGAATATGAAATACGCTAGTTCACAGTAGTTTTAAGTTATTTGAATAGATTTTAGAGCCACTGACTATCAACTGTCGTGCTATCGACAGCTACATGATTGTTATGCAAAGCTTTTGTTTTTTTTAATGCTACACTGGATGCTTGGAAGTACTATATGTATAGTCATTGTTTCTATAGGTAAAACCAGGTAAAACCTATGCATAAACGTGACCAATGGTAGAATAGTGATTTAGTATGTAAAATATCACTAATTTTGCTGCTTATGTGATTGCTGAAATATAAATTTTAGGATTTAAAAAACCAAAATGCTGCCTATTGTACTACCGCCTCTTCTATAAAACCTCCTTTAGCATCAAACAAGTAGCGATAATGGGAGCCAAATCTTGTAACATATACATAAGTACAACATTTACATACTCACTGGAGCAGTCGTCTATCTCGTGCAAAAATAATGAAAGTTCCTGAGTAACGGTTACCTTCCCGTAAAAGTGAATTTTCATCATAAACGCACGGTGGATATTAGGCACACTTGAGGCGCACATACTTAGCTACATTTATCACACCTTTATCGTATGTTACGTAAAAATTCCTACACCGAGACGTCTCGAACGCTCCCCTCTTATTTTCTCTCACAGCCTACTTGTCTTTATTTTCCTTTATATAAAGAAAGTTGTTTATCTAACTAATCCTTACAAATCTTCATCGCTTTACTTCTAAAACGGACCGGAGCCCTTCGCGTGAAAGGGCTCTGCAACTCCGCTTTTTTCATTGAATCTTTTTCACTATTTTAAATCGTTACGAACTTTACACATTTTTCTTTTTGCTTGAGCTGTAGCAATTTATTAGATTTTCTAGTGAGTTGAACTGGTAAATCTTTGAAGGAGTTTAGTATATTAAAATTCTAGAGAAATCAATTTCAGGCCAGACAGATTGCTTGTACTGAGAATTAGCATATTACGCCTGTGTTATCTGTTTACGTAGTATTATTGCAAGAACAATATTCTCGACGCCAAAGGCGATACGCAGTAAGCCACGAGTTGTTTTTTATAGAGATTTCAGCCACCGAATATTAATACGCAGCGTTATAACAAACTATATGCAACGCAAGCGAATTACGGAAATCCCTCTTGTACGAGTATCAATATTGACGGTACAAATGAATTTTGCAGGTTCGCAACACGTTATTTATTTCAAAAGTATGTAAAGGGAATGTTTGATGCTTTTACTGCTCGTTTTATTTTTCTATTTGGGCGTATGATTGCGTAATTTTTAAATGGTCAACCAAAAAAATACATAGAAACACAACACAGGAATACAATGCAAACGTGAACAATAATGGTCTATCCATGGGATTATTTTATCCAACAAATAACTTACTTTGCTTAATTGATTAAAACTTATAGACAGTCCTTAGATATGATGAAGACAATACTCTGTATTATGTACACCATTTATCAGTTACAAATAAAGATAGCTGAACAAAACATTACATAAGAGATGACGCAATAGACGGTCTTTTCGTTAAAAGCGAAAAAAATCCTCTGATTTTCTTCAGTCTGCATCAATTAGCCGATTGTTTTCTCATGGTCGTTTTCCTAGAAGGACCGATTAATAACGCGACGTCTGTGTCAGGATAATCCTGGATCCTCCGTATTAAACTCCGGCAGAAATTGATTCTTTTTCCTTCAAAGAATTTATTTAGTTTATCGTCAATCCAGTGGACACGATAATAATAAAAACTACTTCCCTTAAGAGCGGCCAACCCATCATATTATTTTTTTGAACCAAAAGGTATCTTATGCACTATATATAGGTTTCAATGCAAGTAAAAAAATAAAATTTGAAGAATCAAATTCAGTATAAGCCTCCAAAAATCTGCTGTTTTGTACATATTTTACCTGAACTTTGGCCGTACATAACGTACTCATAAATTACAAAAGTAAAGAAAACATTTTGATAGAAACCTTGCGCATGTAATGGAAATTCTAAATAAATAATATTTATTTTACAAACTTGTTAGGTTTATTCAAAAACACGTATTTCCTGGATCAAATTTTATGAAATTTGTCGAACAAAACAAGCAAGTGAGAACGCGAAAACATTGAACGAAATAGTCGTTCAATGTTATCGCGTTCTCACTTGCTTGTTAGTCAACAACATTGCGCTGGATGAAACAACAAGCTTTTCGACCATGCTCGCGTTGGCGATAGACGGACCGGGAAGGGCCCTCGTAAAGGAAGTAAGTATAGAGATGGATTCAGGGCTATAGTTGGTACACAAAACTGGAAAAGGAAACTAAAAGAGATTAGTTTCAAAGCCTTGCAGAACTGGACGAGAAGCGAACGCGACGCAGTCACCTGTTTTGCATTCGCTCCTCGTTCAATTGGCCCGCGCTGCGCTTTGCCACAACGAACCGCACCGCAACGCAGTGCATCGCATAGCACCGCAACGCAACGTTTCGCTCCGCTCTGCACTTTGCACAAGACCTCTTTGGGGAGCTAGTGAAGCGGTCCTATGGTTTCTTTCTTTTTCTATGCTTATGTCCAGCCAACTGACGGGTATGGTGCAGCAAGCTCATTTGGTCCAGTCATGGCAACATTATCAGGGAATAAAAATTACAGATCCTGTCAATTTTCACAGTTGTTTCTGTACTTTCAATTAAAACTACCGCCCAGTTAAGCTCGCTGCATTTTTTCCTTTTCAAATAAAATATAGGTACATGTTATTTCGAGTAACAACGTTAACCCAAAGTAAATGTAAATAAAAGCGTTGGCAAAATATTTCATTACTTAAAACTGTATGTTACAACTGTGTTTGAAATGCAACATAAAATATTAATTAAAGCCGAAAGGACGTGAAGTATACGCAACAATATTTCACTGAAATAAGAAACGTCGTGTAAAATATTCATATAAAACTTTGTTTTTTTGTACATTTTCCGTAGGACCGGTCATCATGCTCATAGGATGGTAAGTCGCGTATTTCGAAAAGGCTTTTTTCCCGTGCCCATTTCCCTTAACGGCTCGGGCAGACACAAACGTCAGTTGGATTTTTTTTTTTGAACACAGACTGAATGCCGTGGATGTTTTGATAGTGTATTTTTATACGACAAATAATTCTTTCCGTTTAACGTTTGCAAAACGTTTGAAAAATGCCTCAGCGAAAGTTGTATGTATGAGTTGTGATACGGAAAAATTTTGGGATTTTTGACGAATGGTATATTTTTTTTTGTGTGGGTTTGTTAGAGTAAAGGCCATTCAATTACCACGTCAATAGTTGAATAGGCATGTGATAATATATGTTCGAGTAGTGATCGCTATAAAGCGTATTTCCATATCCATAGAAATATGCGAACGGATAACCAGCTTTCTGATTATTAATGTATCAAGCATTTTAAAAGAAATAGCTAATCTTATCTTTCTCTGCTTTTTTTCATCAAAACCATCCCATACACACCGTAAAAAAACTAACACAGTGTAGAAAAACTATCATCCTGATATTTACACAAACTGCATGTATCTATGTACGTAATAGGGTTTTCCACTAAAAATCTAATTAATCCGTCAGATAGATTTCCAAAATATTATGCTGTATTGTGGAAACAATCATCATTGTATAGGCTCTTCCCTAATCATGCTCTCCTATCCCTGGTCTATGTAAGTCTCATCCAGGGGCTATTCAGCAAAGTGCCAATGCCATTACGATTGGTGAAAATTAAATTGTCATATTAGTCCTGTATAGCTCCGTCTCTCTCTCACATCAGAAACAAGCCATCAAATAGCATTTTTTTTCATTTCAAGGTATGTTAAATTGAAAAAAAATACAGGTGTTCCGAAGATTTAGAATTACGCAAAAATAAATGGTTTGAGATTTTTTTTCGCGATTTCACAACATGTTCAAAATATTGAGTACAATGCCTATCTTCTGCCTACAAAACCCTTTTTCAGATTTTGCGTTATTTCTGTTAGACACTGTATAATATTTTGGTAGGATTTTACAGCAGATTTTGCTATCTTAATCATTTTAATAGGTGTTAATAAAGGGATTTGAATAGAAATATTCTATTAAAGCCTCACCTCTTCAGGTGTCTTCTTCATTAAGAGTTGACGAGGGCGGTAATGTTTTCATTTAAATAGTAATAGCATAGTTTGTTACGGTTGAAAAAATAATTTAGAAGACGAGGATTTTTTTACCTCTCATTTTCTTAAAAGCTTTGCTTAGAAAAACTTTGTCTCTCCATTATACATAAGGTCTTCACGTAATTAAGGTCATCTAACTCCTTTGATATTCATGACAATAATATTAGTCTAAGCATAATACGCCGAAAATTAGGCTAACTTTGTAATAATTCGTAACTATGTTTTTTTGTTGTTGTGTAGAGTATATAGACAGGAAAGTATGTTTAAATATATCCCGCAAAAAGTTAACCCCCGCGTGTACGTTTTTTTGTAATAAAACATGTAATTTCAGTATTAACACAATGGAAAAAAAATTAAAGCAATAACCCTATTTTATTTAAGAGTACAATTTTTTGGTTTATGGCTACATAATATGCTAAATATTAGCGGCTTTCTTTTTATAAAATTACTTTATCAAATATCTTAACCGATCGCACACCGATGTGCGGGATAAATTCGCGCTATCCCGAATTTAATATTTATTTACTATTACGTAAGATTTATAAACTAAATTGAAAATTTCCTGTTAGAGCAAATTATTAATATTGTTTTTGATAGCTGCTGGTGGTGGACTTTCATGCCATGTTTTTTAGAATGGCCCGGTAATAGCAAATGTTTAATTTTGGCTCTTAACAAACACAACACATGATTCAAGAAAAAAATCAGAGTTACGATTTTTGCAAGGTTCAAACTTAATTTGACTGGCCATCCAGGGTTATTTGTAAATCACCAACAACCTTTCAGTTGGTGAAAGTACTCATGATTATAAACAACTTTTACTATGTGACCAACTCTAAAATATCAAAAAATAAATCGGCTGTTTCATACAAAATGCAATATTCACCCGATGAAAATGTATATTTGCACGCAGAAATTAAAGGCAGAATAAGAGAATAATTTCGTAAATTTTACCAATTTATTTATGCAAATAAATGATTTCGTATTTTTTTGTATTTTGTATTTTTGAAACAGTAGATTTGTTTTAGATTTATATAACAAAAGTTGTTTCTAATCATGAGACTTACAGCCACGGAAAGGTTGTTGGTGTTTTACAAATAACCCTGAATACTTATTTGGAAGTACCGAAATAAACCCTAGCTTTTCATGAGCCCTAAATAGCATCGACAAGTTAGTCGATGTTTATTTGAATATTATTGTGAATTTGAATTTTACACAGTACCAATAATTTCGATACTTACATTGAATATTTGCAAGTAAAGCACTTATCCATCCAATCACAGATTGAAAAGGAAAAATAAACATATTTCTATATCAAAATGCATACAGCATTAAATTTAATGTATTCATTCATTCATCCCACATGTAATAGGTATAAATCGGGTAAAGAGCTTGGAATATATTTTGCGCGGTTTAATCAACCAATAAATGGAAAATGTCGATTTCAATAAAGTTACGAGAATCATTTGAAACTGCCACTCTTAATACCATGTTTTTACTTCTAAATAGCGTTAGAATATTGCTCTTCAGTGAAATGCTGGATTTAAAGGTAAAAGCCCATTGGAGCCGGTTCTTGTAAGTAGGCTCATCTGTCTCATTGAATTTCATAAGCTACTCTGAAGAATGAATGAATTAGCTAGACACGATATCAACTGAAAGAAAATAAATAATTTAAACGGAATGTTATTAAGTACCTACTTATAAGAAGTAGCTAGCCCTGAGGCTTAGAAATGTATTTTCATTAATATTATAATGGTCTGTTAGTAGAAAATAGTAGCAAATCTGAAGGCCAGACTCCAAAGAAAAGAAGAAACCTTACCTGCAAAGCAATATAAAATCAAAGAACTTCAAGTAGAACATGTTAATGCAATCATTTAATGGGATGTCCAACAGCCGTATTTATAAAACTTTATAACCATTACATTATTAAAATACTCATAATCAGATTCTTTATTCAACATTTTCCATGGAGAATTTGAAAGTATTTTTATTAAGTTAGATAAATAAAGATAGATAGCCGCTTTTAGCCATAAAACAGATGATAAAATATCGCGTGAAATAGAAGAAAAACATATTTTTTTTCAATAAAGCACGGATATATCGTATACTATTGAATTTGGATGGGATCTGTTGTATATGATACATATTACATCGATAAATTATAATTTAATAAAGATTTATTACAATCTTACGGAGTCTGCAATTTTCCGGAGACATATACAACGATAACCGTCGGTTTAATTAAAGGGAAGACTAATTCTAATATTAGTGTCAAACTTAAAATCAAAACAAAAAAAGGAAATATACAAAACACATAACATTAGAAAAGCAAATTACATATATAATGTAATTTGCTTTTCTAATGTTATGTGTTTTGTATATTTACAGATAGCTAGAACGCGTTAAATACAGATAGCTAGTTGATGCAAATTCAACACACGTACGAGGATCGTTATCTAGAAAGATAACCAAAAAGTAGGACCGGCTAATATCAATAACGAATTAAAAATAAAACAAAAGAAGGAAACAAACAATAGAAAAGCAAATGTCATCATGTAGAACGCGTTAATACAGACAGTTGATGCAAATTAACACACGTACGAGGATTGTTATCTACTAAGATAACCAAAGAATAGGACCGGCTAATATCAATAACGAAGTAAAACTAAAACAAAAGAAGGAAACAAACAATAGAAAAGCAAATGTCATCATGTAGAACGCGTTAATACAGACAGTTAATGCAAATTAACACACGTACGAGGATTGTTATCTACTAAGATAACCAAAGAATAGGACCGGCTAATATCAATAACAAAGTAAAACTAAAACAAAAGAAGGAAACAAACAATAGAAAAGCAAATGTCAGCATGTAGAACGCGTTAATACATACAGTTGATGCAAATTAACACACGTACGAGGATTGTTATCTACTAAGACAACCAAAGAATAGGACCGGCTAATATCAATAACGAAGTAAAAATAAAACAAAAGAAGGAAACAAACAATAGAAAAGCAAATGTCATCATATAGAACGCGTTAATACAGACAGTTGATGCAAATTAACACACGTACGAGTATTGTTATCTACAAACATAACCAAAGAATAGGACCGACTAATATCAATAACGAAGTAAAACTAAAACAAAAGAAGGAAACAAACAATAGAAAAGCAAATGACATCATGTAGAACGCGTTAATACAGACAGTTGATGCAAATTCAACACACGTACGAGGATCGTTATCTACGACGATTTCAATCTGGAATACCGCAGATGGTGTTTACGGCCGCATGCAGTTTACGTGGAAATTGCATGCGCGCGACGCATTAGCGACTACCCGCAAATTACGAGCGCAATCTCCGACGAATCTGCGACCACTTTCATAATATTTGTCGACTTTATAGCGTCGTACTTGCCTCGTACAAGGTTTTATGCGAAAACTTTTAATAGCGAAATTGGTTTGTTGTGTTTTCTGTGTATCGTAGTTGTGTAATGTGGCTGGAATTTTAATGAGTTAGTCTGAAGAATTTGTTAAGTGTTGTGTTTAAGTTTTGTTTCCTGTACTAATAGAGAACACGTCTACACACGGAGCATAATTATGCGGTTGACTTGCTTTGTTGGTTTGAGATCCAATTTACTTAATAAAATGAGATATTCGATTTATGGCTAAAATCTGGTATAGATATAAAAAACAACGCAAAGCGATACGCACACAAACTTATCACAAAATCTGATCTTATTTTGGTAGTATATTATCAAAAGCTATGCAGCTCAAATTAAAAAGTGTTTACTTCATCTAACAATGCATACCTATAACATTATTTTCATTTAGTAAAACGCTTTTTTGAAATTGTTATCATTTTGTATAACTAATATTTATTTTGAATAAGTTTTATAAAATTAAAGTCAAGTCTTCAACGACTTCGTCCAAAAGCGAGCAAAACTACCTCCGGCACCCCGAAGCGGGTAGGTCAGGTCCAAACGGATCATTCATTAAATTAAGTTAAATTAATCTCAGTGAACATTATAACTTATAAGTACCTATACTTATTATAGCTACTTTCAGTATATTATGTACATAACATACACTTAAAGTAACGGTTATAAGTTACTATTGAAGATATGAAATTAAGTTATATCATTCGTTGTTATAGTATACGATACATTATTCAACCCAACCCGTCAGCAACCGGTTAGATACGCCATCTTTAAAAAATAAAAACACACGTACGAAAAAGGCTAACACATACCTCACATAAACCTCCTTACACATCATCGCGAACCATTATTCAGAAGGTAAATCCCGAACGGGTATCGCGACTAGATGTCTGTAGGCCTTATTAATGGCCTCACCTACCTGACTGAGACGGATGGCAGGTACTGACCTGACGTTGACCTTGCGCACCCTATTTATTCCAGGCCAATTTACCTTTGTTTTTATTGTGTTATCTTTGACGGTAGCATGTTCTTTCCTTTGTTGGAAAGGCTAACAAATAGGCTTGTGATTAGCGTCGAGTGGGCGCTTTCTTTGATTCTGCCTTTTTTGTTTTCTTTATTAAAGTGTTGTAGATAATGTTGCGGGTCTGCGCAGATTGTTCTTGCCAATTTCTTCTGTTATTTCGTAATTGAAGAGTCTGATTTTGGATAAACGAAACTGACTTATTGTGATTGTTGGATGTTTAGAATAGGCATTAACGAAGTCGATTTCAGAATTGGATTTGAATAATTGAAACGAACTTTAGAAAATCAAATCTGAATTCAATTTATAAATGTAAAACAATATCTAATAAAAACATTTTCCAGCTTTTAAAGCTTTGTTTTCCTACCATTGCGTACCACGCTTAGGTTTAAATATTTAATATCCAATCACGTACTAGAGCATTATCTTATAAGCGGACGGTACTAAAACCGAATCTGTTTATTAAATGAACACAAACCATTAACGTATTCCGGAATGGTACACCCTTAAAAACTAATACATACATAACTAGAACAATAAACAACAAACCTACGTAGCTTTCTGCCCGAGGATACGAAATAATGATCGACAGAAGATTCACTCGAAAACTAGAGGCAACTGACGAATATACATAGTAGTTATCCGGAACTTTTCCATTGCTAGCCAAACTGATTGCACGACTTTTCCGAACCTCTTCACTTAGTATCGAAATATAATTCATTTTCCACCGATAACAAGCAACTTCTACCAGATTTGTACAGCCGCGAAATGCTATAACAGCTGCATAACATTAAAGAAGCAATTGACATTTTGTAGAACGTGTTAAATACAGATAGCTAGTTGATGCAAATTCAACACACATACGAGGATCGTTATCTACAAAGATAACCAAAGAATAGGACCGTCTAATATCAATAACCAAACTAAAAATAAAACAAGAGAAAGAAGCAAACAATACAAAAGCAAATGACATCATGTAGAACGCGTCAATACAGACAGTCATAACAGCTGAACAAAGAAATCAACCATGCAATCTGCCTAGTTCTATCCGATTATATTGGGGTCAGCTTCCAGTCTGACCGAATGCAGCTGAGTACCAGTATTGACATGGAGTGACTGCCTATCTGACCTCCACCACCCCGTAATGGGGTAACGCGACTTTTTGGTAAGACTGGTGTCAGATTTTCTGGCTTCAGACTATCCGTACCAACTGTCAAATACAGTGTTCAAATGATAGCCGCGACAGCTTAGCGTGCTTTCCGAGGCACGGAGCGATCTAGCTTTGAAGATCGAACTTTGCGGCAGTTATTATTAAAGCCACGAGCTCCTCGAGCTTAAAAAAGCATAAAGCTTGCTAATATGAGATGAATAGGCAAATAAAACTAAAATATTTGAAAAGTGTGAATCTAAAGGCATGCTAATATTAAATTCTTCGTCGTCCTAGAGGTTGTGAGTGCTAGTGCTGAGCATGAGGATCCATAAGGACTTCAGGGTTTGATTCCCAAATGTGACAAAATATTTGTTATTTCACCAGGTCATCGGTCCACCTTGTGGGAGGCCTTCCAACACTGCGTCTTCCGGTACGCGGTCGCCACTCCAAAACTTTTCGGCCCCATCGACCATCTGTTCTGCGAGCAATGTACCCTGCCCACTGCCACTTCAATTTGGCGATCCTTCGGGCTATGTCGGTAACCTTGGTTCTCTTGCGGATATCATCATTCCTGAATCGATCACGCAAGGAAACTCCGAGCATTGCCCTCTCCATTGCCCTTTGGGTGACTTTAAGCCGATGGATGCGAGACGCACAGGACCGGTGGTTGTGGCGACACTTGGGGGAGGCCTATGTCCAGCAGTGGACGTCTTTCGGCTGATATGATGATGATGATGATGATTTGTTATTTTGGTTTTTCCACCTGAAATTCCTCAGTATAAGCGCTCAGTGTCTGGATTTATGCCTATTGCCTTCATATAGCAACAGACTCGCCCCTTTTTTCATGATACTTAGGCTGCGTTTCCACCAGAGATGTGCGAGGATGCGTAGCGATGAATGTGCTTCTTAAGAACCAATAGAATTGGTTATCTAACCTAGCCTCGCTCAGCGCAAGCGACATGCAACGCAAGCCACATCTCTGGTAGAAACGCAGCCTTAAACATAGGTGTGCTATAGATACCTAAACCTGGGATCTGCCTGACGCTTTGGGAAATATAGAAGTGATGTTTTGCTCTGTCAGTATTTGCTAACCAATGTACTTGTGTTATTTTGAAGTGGCTCTTCTGAACACGTTTTCATTGGAACTCGGGGTTTAGTTTCGTTATTTAATTATTCCGCTACTAATCCAATCCCTGAAGCGATCTAATTCAGAAATCCCTACGAGTGCCTATTAATTTACTGAATGTTGGGGATAGCTAATTACTTTAATGTAGGTATGTAATTGCCTTCTATTTTGTAGTTTTGTTTCTCTTTATCGCTAATTTCTGTTGTGTTTATTTATTGTTTGGCAAACAATTATCATGTTAATAGTAAAATTAATTGTTTTTGTAGATTATAGGAAGATTATTTATATGGTAGTATAAGTTATAAAACGCTTCAATATCTAAGCTTGGCAATAGTTGGATAGTACCTAATCGGATTAAGTTATTACCTAATAAAAATGGTTGATAAGTAATATTATTTTAAAGCTTATGTTTGTCTCTGAAAGCAAATTGAGACACTATCTCAACGCCTCAAGTTCCATGCATAAAGGCTCCAATGCAGACGCCAATGTGCCATTTTCTCATCGATAGCAACTGTCGAAATGCCAAAATATAAGGAACTAGCTTTTGCCCGCGACTCCGCCCGTGTCAAGGAACTGTGGAAGTCGGTTATAGCAAAAAAAGTAGCCCATGTCCTTCTCCATATCCTAGGCTATATATCTGCCAAATTTCATGACGATACGTTCAGCCGTTTTAGCGTGAAAGCTTAACAGACAGACAGACAGACGGACAGAGCTACTTCGCACTTATAATATATAATAAGTAGGGATAGCAGGGATTGCACACGTGACATTTTGACAGCGTTTGTTAATCTCAGTTGATGTTGAGTTTGACAAACGCTGACGAATCATCATAATTTTAGACGATTTGAAAATCGCTTTCGCTACTGCTGATAGAATTTTACTTGTGTAGAATACCAGAGTGCCAATTCTACTCATTTTTAAGCAACGTTCAAATTCGCATGTCAGACGCAAACTGACAAAAATATAGGGAAATTGAGGCTTTTTGTCAGTTCAAAAAATAGTAGAATTGGTCCTAAGGTCGCATCTTCCCTCCTCACTCGGAACAAATACTTGTATAGCCTACAGATATTTGTATTGTGCGGGCGTTTGATGTGTTCGTAACTGCTCCCCCAATGTACATAGAGCAAATAATGGACTTCTTTACTTGAGAAAGTGAGGTGGTAAAGGTTTATTTAAATATGAGCGTTTTTACATAACTGTAGCATAAAAGACATCATGTCAGCCAATTGCCGTCCACTGCTGGACGTAAGCCTCCCCCAAAGAGCGCCAACCATCCCGGTCTTGAGCAGTCCGCATCCAACCGCTGCCAGCCACCTTCTTCAAATCATCGATCCATCGTGCCGCAGGACGTCCCACACTACGTTTGCCCATACGCGGTCTCCACTCCAGCACATGTCTGCTCCATCGACCGTCTGTCCGTCTACAGACATGGCCGGCCCACTTCCATTTCAGCATGCTGATTCTTCGCGCAATGTCGGTGACTTTAGTTCTCTGGCGAATGACTTCGTTGCGAATTCTATCCACCAGAGAAACCCCGAGCATTGCTCTCTCTATTGCACGCTGAGCAACCTTGAATTTGTGGACCAGACCTATGGTGAGTGTCCACGTTTCGGCTCCGTAAGTCATTACGGGTAGGACGCACTGGTTATAAACCCTGGTCTTAAGGGATTGTGGGATCGACGATTCAAAGATATCACGTAGCTTCCCGAATGCCGCCCAGCCCAAACGAATTCTTCTGGTCGCTTCCTTTTCAAAGTTGTGCCGCCCCAGTTGAATAATTTGGCCTAGATATATGTATTCTTGCACAACCTCGAGGGTAGCGCCATTTACGATTACAGGTCTCGGGTTGACATGACCATTGTACATGACTTTGGTTTTGTCCAGATTCATCCCGAGACCCACCCGCCTTGAAGAATCGCTCAGACCGTTCAGCATCACTTCCAGCTCTTGCAGAGATTCTGCCATGATGACAATGCCATCCGCAAACCGGAGGTGCGAGATGGACTGACCGTTGATATTTATGCCTCGTCCTTTCCAATCAAGCGTCTTGAAAACGTCCTCCAACGCGTTCGTAAACAGTTTCGGAGAGATGACGTCTCCCTGTCTAACACCTCGACGCAGCTGGATTGGTTTTGTGCTCTGTTCTTGTACTTGGACGGTCATTGTTGCGGCCTTATACAGACATCTCATCACCTCGACGTAGCGGCAGTCGATGAGACATCGCTGCATGGCCTCCAGGACAGCCCAGGTCTCGACGGTGTCGAAGGCTTTCTCGTAGTCCACATACGCAAGGCACAGAGGCTGATTGTATTCCTCGGTCTTCTGGATTATTTGCCTAAGGGTGTGAATATGGTCCACGGTGCTGTAGCCTTTTCGAAATCCGGCCTGCTCCGGCGGCTAAAAAGCCATAATAGGTGGGCTATAAAAGACATAATAGGTGTCTTTATACTCATACCCTATTCCCGTTCATTTTTCTATCTGATGAAAATAGATTGAGGCACTATCTGGGCTCAAACCGTAATTCTGAAAAACCATCAACACGACCAGAAGAAAAAGAACAGGTACTATCTAAACGCCTCAAGTTCCAAGCACAAGGTCGCATGTTCCGACCCCGCGCGGAACAAATATATTTTGTATAGCCTACAGATATTTGTGAGGCTGTTTGAGCGCGCGATGTGTTCGTAACTGCTTCCGCAATATGCATACAGCATAAATGGTGGGCTTTTAACTTAAGAAAGTGAGGTGGAAAATTCAATCTGAGCATTTATTTATTTAAATAAATAAATAAATGCTCAGATTGAGCATTTACAAACAACTGTAATATAAACGGCTTAAGATTCAATTGATCCTTTTAAAATATCCAGGACAATTTTATAACACAAATTAACAGTATGTTTCTGAAGGCACCAAAATACTTTTTGGACACTAATTTTATAACATTCCGATAAGGTAGTCATTGCTTGTTCCGTAGAAAATAATAACCCAATTAAATTTACACAAACAAAACAATAATTAAATAACAATTGAACATCGCTACAAGTGCTAAAGCTACGTATACAATCAGCCCGCACCTTACCTACAAATAGGTTCACACTACACAGACTCCATTCGCTTCATAGCACCCGACAGTATTGGAAGCAAGCCGTATACGGAACCAACTATCTAGCTATCTAGTTCCACAGAATAGATAGGTGCAGTAGGTCTGCTTGATACAACGAGCGAAAACGCACGTACACAATGAGCGCACTCTGTTTCATCATCATCATATCAGCCGAAAGACTTCCACTGTTGTACATTAGCCTTCCCCAAATGGGGGGGGGGGGGTTATGGCCAACCCCCCCACTCGCCACGCTTGGCAGGCGGTTTGGCGATCGCAGTGTAGCTGAAGCAATGTATCTACAGAGAATGCTACAGCCCATTATCTGATGAGCCCCTTAGTCGCCTCTTACGACACCCACGGGAAGTGATGGGATGGTGCTATTCTTTTACGTCCGACACCATACGGAACCGTCATTTGTTTAAAATGCCTATAATATGCTCGTGTAGAAAGCACGGTAACCCAGGAGCGGGTGCGGTGGCGGACACGGTTGGGTGGCCACAGTGCATCGCAAGTTGTTGTAGTGGGCAAAACTGTTTTTTCAGAGGTTACAAACAATGTACGAAGTAGATGTAATCGGTGTAATTGGACAGCTTAATATTGCACTTGATGTTTAAAACTCGAAACTGTATGCGCGAAAGAGAAAAAGGAGTGGTGATTTACCTAATAATAAAGGTTTGAGATGAATATTTTTGGGTTTGTTTTCTCAGGTAGTGTGACCGCAACGAGCAGATAGGAAAGTATATTTCCGCGCACTCTGGACCAATATCAAGCGCAAGCGGTGATTTCTTTTGTTTGGTAATTTGCGACCGCTGACGCCACTGTACTAGCTTCATACTTTATTTGCGGCCCATAGCCATGTCCTGAGTCAATGCCCGGTGATAAGGGCAGGTGCGAGCGTGGTGCGGGCACGATTAGGTGGCTGAAGCACGTCACGTCACGAGTTGTTGTAGCGAGCAGCAGAGGCTATACGCGTGCCCTCACGGTAAAACAATCGGGAGCTAGGGAGACCGCTCCGCTATTTTCACTTCAATATGGACGCAAATGGCTAAATTATAACAGCCGAACAGGCCGTTTCAAGGTTAAGCAATGCTTGCCGAGGTTGGTCTGTGGATGGGTGACCATCTTAACATACCGAGACTCCTCCGTGCCTTGGAAAGCACGTTAAGCCGTTGGTCCCGGCTGTCATTTGGAGATCTTTGGCAGTCGTTATGGATTGTCAGAAGCCCAAAAATCTGACACCAGTCTTGCCAAGAAGTACCGTGTTACTCAGTTAATGGGTAGTGGAGGTCTGGTAGGCAGCCGCTCCACGTAAAATACTGGTATTCAGCTGAATCCGGTTTGACTGGTAGCCGACCCCAATATAGTTGGGAAAAAAGGCTAGGCAGATGATGATGGACGCAAATGACGGTTTCATATGTTTAATATTTCGTTCCCGTCTGAGCAAGGTAGTTAGGGGCCTAATGTGTGCACCAGTTTCCAATCATTGTGTGGAGCGGGCCTTCTGAAACTATCTATGTTATCTGCTGCTGTCACTACCCAATTGTGACAATATTCAGTCTGCAATATGCCTTCCAAATAGGATTGCATACGTAATATAGTTGCTGTTTTAGAGAATAATAGTCTCGCAAGTATATTTTGACTAGAATATACTGGGATTGAGATGCGCGAATTGTTTTGGCTGCATGCAGACTATTTAGCTTGGACTGTATAGAAATAATTTACTGGACTAGATTCCATTTCAGTAATACTCGTGTTATATTTGATTTAATAACACCTACATATAAAAACCGATCATGCAACTTTTACAATAGAATTCAATACATTTTATACAATTATCGTCAAACTGCTAGAAATTGTCTGCTGTGAAAAAGAAGTCTCAATGAATAATGTTATTACTAGACCAATTCAATCAGCACTGTATTTCGGAGACATGGCTCACTGGATTTTGTTGCGGGTTATCTGGCTACAAGAAGATCAAAATATGTCTGTCCTGCAGTACCTACGCTGTAGAACCAAACTAGCTGAGAGACACTTCCGAGTATTAGGCAGTCGAATTTATAATGCAGTGAATAAACAATGTAATATATGCACAACCCAATGTAATGTATCGCCAAACTTGTTTGCATATTTTGTAAGTTGATATAAATAATAGAGTGAGCCCTGGCATCCATAACACAAGTTTGATCTTAGCTTGGGTACCAGAGGTCGATAACCTGTGTTACATGCAATTTTTAATAATATTTTTCCTCGTGTTTCTCATATTCTTGTAAATTGTAAATGTGGAAATAAAGTTATTATTATTATAATTTCAGCGTTCAAGCCATCTGTTGGTGTGTTTTTGTTCCTTAGAAAATTTTCAAAACTGGCTGTGGCGAAAAATCGACCAAACATATTCAGAATGGCTGCCTAATTCTCTCATTGCAACTCTAACTACGTTATAGAATGATCGCAGCCAGAAAAACTAGCCCCAACTACATACAACAATCACAAAGGCGCAATTTCTCGCTTGTTTTGTTTCAATTGAATCCAACTGCCAACATTAAGTTCATTTGTTTGCAGTTACCGCACGAATAGTTCAGGAGTTGCGATTAACAATACAACTACGGAGATAACGCTCGCATATTCGTGCCAAAACTTGCTTTTCGTACAAAGTTGGTCCTGCAACGCTAATCCGATGAAAGAATAACACTGGATTTATCATGCTGCGCGAGTTCTAAAAGTAGAATGAGTTGGGAGTTATCAACAGTAAGATAGTTGAGTGGTTGATATAAGTGCTTCAACATTTAATGTTTCTGTTGATCGTAAACGTGATGTTATCGACAATACATCATGAGTCACGATAGCTACTACGCAGAAACCACTACGCTCAACAAGCTGTGTCGCTACGACGTTGCTACGCCATTATTACGAGTTGCTACGCCATTGCTACGTCTTTGCTACGAGTTGCTACACATTGCTACGCGGTGCTACACATTGCTACGCGTTGCTACACCATCGATACGGGTTGCTGCGCCGTAATAGTATAAGTACTTATGTGACCAGTGGTGAAATGAAAGATAATATTTATTTGCGTTTTATGTCTGTATTATAATGGCTTCAAAAACAGAAAAATACCAAATGGCTGGGAACAGTCTTCAAACACTTCTGATTTTTGTTACACTGTGGACAAAGCATAGAAACATTATTTTACTGTTACTACAACCGTAAATTCGTAAAACGCTTGTGTTCACATTCAAGCGCAGCTAGCTTAATAGAATATTCCGCGGATTAACTTTTACATGGCAGATAAAAAACGTGCAAAAAATTTCGCTGACGAGGAACAAATGGAAATCAACGTTTGGAACAAATCGTGCTTTACATCGTTGTGACCTGATTTTATTTGCAACGTGATTGAATATTTTAAGCACTAGATACAATCTACTTAAAAAAATTCAATACGCTTTGTTATGCTTACTTTCCAGGTTATTACATTTCTAGAATAAATAATCAGTTTATAAAATATGGCGTTGATGTTTTAGGTTTCCTATATTAAACACAATCAAATATTTTACAGTACCCGGTTCGTCCCGCCTAACACTTCGAGACTGGCGCTTTATCCTCTGAGGGCCTTCTCACTTTACGGTTGGTGATTCAGTCTTCATTCGATTCGGGCTCGCCAACTTTACGGTCACCAACATCCCAATACCGCAAAACATTATGTACCTATCACAATCTGAACGATTTGGATTCCTCCAATTCGTCATTTATTGAAAAACATTTGAAAAATTCTTATGCTCATGACAGCGTTAAGATCGCAATTAAATTGCTGAGCTTCAAAATGAAAGGCATTCCCGATGATTGTGACGTGTGTTACTCAACTCCCCGCGGACAGTTCTTCAACAGACATAGCAAGAAGACGATCACTTCAGTTTGGTTACTTTGTATGGCAATACATACAGTTCTCTTTCAGGCTACGTCGCTTAAAGAAAAAGAAAGAATAAATATTAAGTTGCAGACAAAGCTTATGTGCGGTGTAAATGATAAACTTATTAGCAAATCATATATAGCAACATATTAACATCCTTGATTATACTTTTGTTATATTATTAAAGACAAAAATTTCACATAATGGAAAAAACCGGCCAAGTGCAAGTTGGACTCGCGCACGAAGGGTTCCGTACCATTATCCATAAAATCCGGCAAAAAAAAATCATGTTTGTTGTATGGGAGCCCCACTTAAATATTTATTTCATTCTGTTTTTAGTATTTGTTGTTATAGCGGCAACAGAAATACATCATCTGTGAAAATTTCAACTGTCTAGCTATCACGGTTCATGAGATACAGCCTGGTGACTGACAGACATTCAGACAGACAGCGGAGTCTTAGTAGTAGGGTCCCGTTTTTACCCTTTGGGTACGGAACCCTAAAAAAAGTAAACAGACGCATGTCGTGACTGTAGTTAGATGGCTCCCACTGTCCTTGGGTTTATATCTTTCAAAAAAACAATAATACCTATCAAAAATATCCAACCAAATCCGCGTCCAAAAGCTTGTGACTTTCTATTGATATTCCGTACCGCAAGTATGTAGTTAAACAGAAACAAAGTTCTACCTAACCAAACTCCAACTAGCGACGAATGCGGGGGAAACTCGATATTTTCATACCAAGTTGAATACGTGTATGCACCTTGTATACCTGAATATGTTCCGTAAATATAAATATTAATTTCATGGCAATAACTGCCCTAAAATTGCAATAAAATAAGAATGATATATTACCCAGAATCTGGGTTACACGGGAATTATGACAACGCGTGGAACGAAATACTCTGCTTTTCAATTTGTAGAGTAATTTTTAATTTGTTACTGTGTTAAATTGTTAGACTGTGTTGGATTTGTTCTAGTTTTCTGATGAGGGTGTGATGTTTTAGGAAGAATCAGTTGTGTCCTCATTTATTGATTGAAGTAATGCCATAGGTCCCGATAAAGGAGATGATCTACGCCTGTTCTTTGTTTCATCAATTCACTCTGAAGCGCTGGTTATTTTAATGTTTGTCCGAAACAGCGGAGACCAACAGCTCTACGAGCTTTCCGAGGCATGGAGGAGCCTCGGTATGGTATGGATGGTCACTCATCCGAGGACCGATCTCAGCAAGTATTGCTAAACATTGAAGAACTCTTAATGCTTTGCTTACTTGCTTAGTATCGTTGACGAGTGACACTGTGTTGGAAATATTAAAAATACAACCGACTTCCAAATAAAAACTACAAAGTACGCATAACTTTCACAAACTAATAATTTTGGAAGTCGGTGTTCCTGGTATTTTTTACGTTTCTTGACACAGACTTCCAAAATTATAGATATTTTGGAACAACCTGTTTATGACAGAAAAATACGAACATCCAAACAAAACATCCGAATCGATCACCTTCTTCTTTTTTTGTGTGTTAAAAAACATACAAACATCATGTTTATAATTAAATGGGAATAACCCACACTGGTTACAAATTTAGTAGGAAACTAACTCCGAAAAAAATTACACTCAACCGTATTAGGAATAATTTTCCCATAGCACGATTCTCCGTGCAATGCGGTTGAGTGATTGGCTCTCCTGCATTACGGATCGTAGGTTCGATCCACGCACGGAACAAATTGCTAGCCGGGGTCAGAGTATTTATTTAACTTGAGAGATTTGTGTCTGTTAACGCATGGACGATTTTTTCCTTTAAAAAATAAGAGAATTTGGCAAAGTTATTTTATTTATTGCTTTGTATGAACAGAGTATTAAATGAAGTAGCTTTCAATTAATTAAATTAGTGTCACCTGTAATAGTGTACTTTTTGTCAAATAAATTTATTTATTATAATATAATTTGCAATCTTTCTTGTCTATAATAAATCTTGGATGAGGGGAAAGTTGTGAAGATGAAATACTTCACACTACCCATGGGATAAACTAATGACTTTAATGAAAAACTATGCCAGGAAATAACTGCACTTACTTATCTAAAGGCGGCAAAAACAAAAAATTCATTTTCATAATTCATTATGGCCTATGTTACTTTGGCACATAATGATTCTTCATTTGTCAATATTAACAAATTAACTATTTATTTATTTAACCGTAGGAGAACCAACAGCTTTATCAGATGAATAACAATTGTATATGATACATAGAGCCAATTACAGGTACCTTTACAAATGAAGTACCTTTAATAGATGGCAATTAAAGGTACTGGCCACTACAAGGTATTGGTTTAGGCCCAGGGCGTGCCAAAGAAATAAAAGATAAAAACACTCGAAAAACACGAAACTCCTTCTGATTAAAAAGAAATGTTGTTTTTTAACTGAGCTACGCGATGCGTAGGTACATAAATGTTCTGAACAGCAGATTTTTCACATTTCAGGATTTGTCTCTTTGTCTGTTGAGGAGTGTTCATGGAGTTTCTTCAATTCTTTCTGCTGTGCTGGAGACCTCTCCAGCACGGCAGAAACAGCTGTCGGTGACTGTGTTTTGCTGCAGAACAACTTGCTGCTCCTTTCGCTAGCGCGGCAGAACTAGCTTTATCTATTTGACTGACAGACCTTGACAATTCAAAAGTGCCTGTAACTCGTCTATTTGAATTAAAGGATTTTGTATTTAGTCTCGTTTTGAGATTTTTTCTAACTCATCAAAACTTCGAACCCCTGACAGATAGCCAATAAATTTAAAGCCAGCCTGTACAAATACAAGTCAGTAGGTAGGTACTCTAACCTACCCTCGCTCACTGCCTACAGGAATGTACGAAACAACTTTACTAATTAACACTACAGTAGTAAGAGTACCTACTGTTCACGACGTGCAAGATAATGGAAAACGTACAGACGATGGCGCGATGCCGCCGCAATTCCAGAACTAATGATTTGGCGCCATTGACTTAATGCGGTTCGTAACTTACTTGAATGTTGCCGGATTTGGTTAAATTACTTCTTACACTAACATTTGTTTAATCATTGTGAAGTTAGAACGAAGTTTTCTATTGTTTTGTGAGAAAGTTCTCGTGGTATTGTGGACAAAGTTTTCATTGTAGACTTTACTTTGAGAGGGAGTAAGTTTATCAGTGACTGGCACTTCAGATGTCTGTGGTTTGAGAAAAAAAAACACTTAAGTGTGCCTGTAGCGGCATTAATACCATCACAAAAATCAGCGGAACAGAATCATGAAATGAGACAGCGCCATCTATCTCGACAGCTGCGAACTAACTTGACAAAATCCTGAATCGCAATATCAGAGTTTACCGTGCGATTCGAACAGATACAACAGCCCGAATATCAACTGTAGGGCAGTTGCCCACCAGACATAACAACCATCTGGTAGGAGGATCCTCCCTTTTCACCGCAGGTATGCGCGACTTTACTCCCTGTCCAAGACATTCTATCAGCGATAACTGTTGTCAAAACGTCAAAATTGACAAATAATACCAAAATGTCATGTTAAAGTGTCCTTACCAGTGCATAACGTAGTAAGTACATACGCTCCTTTAGAATATAAGTTTAATTTTAAACGAAGTAAGCAGTTTACTTCAATGCGCATGGTAAAGTATATTCCCCGTATGTACCTATTGATTAAAGTGCATTCAATCAAGCGTACGCTCTATCAATTTTGGCATTTCGACAATCACTTCACTAGAATTTTACAGTGTATAGAGTCCAATGTCTCTATATATGTTTCATGCAAAACAGTACTCAAATATTAGGTAGGTACCTACATTATCCTGTGTTACACAAAACAACATTAAAAGCTGCTAAGACAAGGACGTAAATCGAATCAAATAAAACTACCCTACGCTAACGAAGTTACATGCTCATTAAGCGAAGTAATGGAATCACCGTCTAATAGAATCGGCACTGTCATTTACTCGCGGTCATTACTGTGACTCCCACGCCGTAATAAGAGGACCGGCTATTATAAGACTGGGAATCAAAGTAAATAGCGTTGTTAGTTTGACGTTTTCTCACTGAATTTTCTTTTTGGTTCAAAATGTCTCGAGCCGTTTTTATTTTTCTGAGATTTTGATTAATCATGTTTATTTTTATACGCAAATTGGTTATACGTAGATAATTTACACGTCAATTTTATTTACTTTAAACTCTGAGGTCGGTATTCTCTAGCTGACATCTTGAGAAAAAATACCAATACATCAATCTTAGGATAAATCGTTATTCGTCATCATCATTATACCAACAGTAAGACGTCCTCTGCGGAGGAAAACCAAGAGTCACATCTATATAGATAAAGGCTGCAAGAGTACGCTGTGTGTAAAAAAGCATAAGCTACACAAAGCATACTCTTGCAGCCTTCACCAGGTCATTGATCCATTTTGTGGGTGTCCTTTCACCTGCCAGGATTGCAGATTTAGTTCGAAAGAATCACCCGGGCCTGGAATGCAAAGGGCACTAGGAGGAGCACGGATGGGTTTTAGTCAGTAAGAGTCTGACACTGCCTCCCGCTTCGCCCAGAGCGGAAGGCGTCATTTGATGATTTCCCATCCATAACAAAAGGGTGTCCTTTCAACATTTTCATCTACCGATATGTTTTACGCTTCTGCCAGTCTGCTGTAACTAAAAATAAAAACGTCATTCAAAGCTCTGAATTCGTACAAAAGCTCAGAAATTAAACGCTCTACAATAAATTTACTGCACGTTTTCATTATAATGATATTAAAATAATACACTTAATCATTTAAGTAGATTCAACGAACTATAAAATCCATTTAAACTGTCAACATTTTAAGTGACGTCATGTCATGGTGATGTTCTCAAGGGCGTACTAAATACAAAGCAAAGGAACTATTTACTGTTGGATTCCCATAGGAGATTATCCTTCAACCATCTATTAACATAAAAAGGCTCCATGGTCCTCACATTTACAGGATTCCAAAATAAAAAATGCTTCTACTTTATATAAAACTATAAATATCAATTGGTAAGAACAGAAAAGTAAAAGTGTATTCCAAACATTATAGAAATGTGGAATATTATTATTATTAAACGTAAAAAGTAAAATAAAAAAGGGTGAGCATCTCCTCCATATATAAAATCCTAACTAGTGGAACCAAGCGGCTGAGGCTGTGGAGCAGGACCGGCATTTAGCCAAGCATTTTTATCAAGGATATAATCTTCCAGTTTATAATATGCCTGTCTACATAGTGAGCGTTTAATGCATGTTTTAAATTTTCTCTCATTCAGTCCGAGAATATCATATGGTATTTTATTATAAAATTTAACACAGTACCCCATAAAAGAAGTGTGTACTTTAGCCAATCTGAATCGGGGTTGATCTAATTTGTTCTTATTTCTAGTATTAAAATTATGCCTGTCACTAATCTTACTAAAAAGATGGAGATTTTTCCGAACATACATTATATTTTCGTATATGTATTGACAAGGTACCGTCATGATGTTAATATCTTTAAACAGTTCCCTTAGGGAATCGCGCCGACCCAGATTATATATGGCTCTGATGGCTCTTTTCTGCAGAATAAATATAGATTCGATGTCTGCAGCACGTCCCCATAATAAGATACCGTAAGACATGATACTATGAAAGTAACTAAAATAGACCAGCCTCGCGGTATCTATATCAGTAAATTGACGGATTTTTCTGACAGCATATGCTGCTGAACTTAGCCGTCCCGCAAGAGATGTTAAATGAGGACCCCATTGTAGCCTTGAGTCAAGCGTGATCCCCAGGAAAACCGCGTTTTCGACGAATTCAAGTTTCTCTTTATTCAATACAATATCGCAATTATTACTTTTGACATTCGGTAAAGCAAATCTAATACACTTAGTTTTTTTCCCATTTAATACTAAATTATTAGCAGTGAACCAATTTTGGACCTGCTGTAGGGCTTTATTTACATCGTCAAGATTTGTAGAACGTCTATCTATCTTAAAAATTAAGGACGTATCATCAGCAAATAATACCATTTGTGGTTGATTTTTTAAAAGATGGAGTAAATCATTAATATACACTAAAAAGAGGAAAGGACCCAATATTGAGCCTTGTGGTACCCCCATTTTGACTTTTAAACCCCTTGAATTAACACCGTTTATTTGAACTTGCTGCTGTCTGTCATTTAAATAAGACTTCACTAAGCTGAGTGCAAGTTTACCTAGACCGTAATGTTCTAGTTTTAGGAGCAAGGTTTCGTGATTTACACAGTCAAATGCCTTGGAGAGGTCACAAAAGATTCCTATGGCATCTTGCGCCTCTTCCCACGCTGTATATATGTGTTTTAATAACGTGACACCAGCATCAGTCGTACAACGACCTTTGGTAAAACCATACTGTTGATCGTGTAAGATTTTATTGATGTTAAAATGAATGAGCATTTGATTGAGCATTACTTTTTCAAACACTTTGCTGAAAACCGGCAATACGGATACAGGTCTATAATTATTGGTGTCTGTGCTGTCGCCGGACTTAAAAAGTGGTATAACTTTACTGTATTTCATTATATCCGGAAAGACTCCTTGGTCCACACATAAATTAAATATTAAAGCCAAGTATGGTGCTATGGTCTCAATTATGGACGTGCACACTTTGATAGACATTCCCCATATGTCTTCGGTCAATTTGATTTTAATTTGCCGGAAAGCTTTTATAACTGTCATAGGGTTGATATGTTGGAATTGGAATTCAACCGTACAACCTGGAACGTTTGCTCTTAATAAACTAAATGAGACCTCTGGTGAAGAATTTAAAGGTTCAGTAGTTTTTGATGGTATTTCGGAGAAAAAATTTACAAATTCTTGAGCTACTTCTAGATTAGAGCTTATGGCACCATGTGCAGTCTCCAGTAAAAAATCAGTGTTTCGTACTTTATTCTTACATGTTTCATTATTAATAACTTTCCAAACTGTCTTTATTTTGTTATCTGCCGATTTGATCTTGTTGCTAATATACAGAGCTTTTGCTACCTTGCAGGTATTTCTGAAAACTTTAGAATATTTGTTTACATATTTATTGAAGGATTCCGTATTAATGAAAGGCTTAAGGCCATATAACTCATATAGTCTTTCCCTACTTATCCTAATACCTTTAGTCGCCCAGTCACTAAATATATACTTAGGGAAAGTATTTTTAGACTTCTTTTCAAAAGTTGAGTTGAATTCTTTTAGAACTACAGAAAAGAAATTATCATAAAATTTATTTGCATCCTCAATATTATGGCCCAAAAGATTTAACTTATTTTGTAAGGAACCATTGAATCTAACTAGTTTGCCTGTTGTTATTGGCCTATATTGTATTTGAATTTTTTGCAAAGCTGCTTTAAACTTAAATGTTACCAATTGACCGCTATGATCCGATGGAAGGTAATTAACTACGGCTTTATCTAAATAATCACAATCGCAGAATACATTATCAATACAGGTTGAAGAAGTAGTTGTTATCCTAGTAGGTTCCGTAAAAACATTAGACAAATTGAACGATTTAAAAAGGCTTAAAAATCTACTGCTATTTGAATTAATTTCTAAAATATTAATATTAAAATCTCCACAAATAATCGCGGATTTATTACCAGCTGCAAGTTTCGCAAGGATATCTTCCATTGTTGATTCAAATAAAGTAAAGTTTTGAGGGTTTGGGGGTCTGTACACGCACACTATAACATGCTTATCCAGCTCAACACAGGACAGTTCAATGCAATGTTCCACTGACAAGCTGACAATGTCATTACGTTGCTTAAATTTTAAGCACTTTTTTACTAAGATGAGGGAACCACCACGCAACATAGATTTGCGGTTAAAACAACTGCCCACACTATAATTTTCATAACTAATTAGCATCTGGTAATCCTTCAACCAATGTTCACTAAAACATACAATGTCAATCATTGTTTTTTCTAAAAACATTTCAATTTCTAATATTTTGGAAGAGACACCTTGAATATTTTGATGAAATAATTTCAAGGCATGCTGCTGACCCCCTTTTTGAAATATAGTTACTGGAGAGCAAGAAGATACTTTGTTGTTGGAAGGCATAACTATTCTGTTACTGGTATCTTCTGTTGTCTTATGAACTAGTTTAAATGATTATCCGGAGTTTGCCCCAAGACTTCAATATCATCACTTGGCAGTAAGTTGCAACTACTTGTAGTCCCCATGTTAACAAATGAGTCTTCCATAGTAATACATGGAACCTCCTTCGTACAATTTGTAAAAGAATTTATAGCAATAGTGCTACAGTTATTTAGGCTCACCACCTGATTCTTAGTATTATTACTAAACATTGTGGATTTAATTACAGAAGACTTCGACATACTACTTATGTCTGAGTTAATATAATAAGCTAATAGCCTTGCTATTTTATGTCTAAAACTAATTGGCAAATACACAGTATTCCTAGTCGATTTTAAATGTTCCACAAAAATATTTGTGTCAAAAAACATAAACTTGTCACTATAATGAGAAACTAAGAAATGCATATGTTTATTTAACATATGAATATAATTATTTTGTTTAATTGACAATTTATTGAAATATGGAAAAGCACACAATATTATTTTTTTACAATTAACCTTTAACATCTCAGTTAGATTGTCTGTGATATCTGTTTTTTTTACATTTAAACTATTACCTATAAATACAGTTATGTTGGTTTTAGAACTATAATTATTATTTATTATTGATGCCATAATATGCTTGTAAGATGAACCAGGCATACAATAATTTTGTGTAGAATAACTCAGATTATTACTGATTAATGTACCCAAACCTCTTCCCATACTGTCCGAGAACATAACCGAATGATTACCACTATTCACAGATGAAAAATTATCAATCTCAGGCTGTTCAATTTGAGATAATTCCTGATCAAAAACAATTTTATTTTGTTCAATGACACATTCTTGAGACAAGATCTCTGCCCGGGACGGGACCTCCGTTGCTACAGGCTGGACCACACCAAGGTTTGATACTGCCTGGCAAGTACACTGACACATGACTAACTCATTGGCAGCAAGAATGTGTTCTTTTATTTGGTTCTGTGATTTTACATATTTATTGTAAAGTGAGCTCAGTGAAGCTTCAAGAACCTTTATTTCAGACTGCAAGTGTTCAGTATCAATTTCATATATTTTTTTACTGTCTTCTAATTTAATTTCATAATTGTTTAATTTACTAATCAGGTCAACACGTTCTTTCCTGAGTTGAGTATTTTTAGAAAAGTGTTTATGTTGCTTTTTGTACTGATAACATTTTTTGATAATTCTATTTAGTTTAGCATATTTTTTTAATTTATTATGACTAGCTTTGTAACTACAGTTCTGTTTCATTATGGAATCTTCAGTAAGGTCAATCGTGACTAAGGAATGAGGGTTACAATTATTAGAATTTAGTAATTCATTAAATAAGTGGTTAGTTTCCTTAACCTGAGTACTTTGTCTTTCCTTCTGCAATTTGGTAATACAACTGTTTGCATGAATCAATTCATCCTCTAGGTCCCTAACTTTACGTAAAGCCTCCTCATACAAGTTGCTACAGTTGCTGAAACCATTTGTGATCACCCGCAGTTGGTCGCGTTCTTCAACAACATCTTGGTATTGTTGACTGAGGTCTACTAGCTCCCGTTTAAGGCATGTGTTTTTATGGACCATTTGCCTTACTTCCACCTCACTTTCCTCTCTCTCCTGCAGCATTTCTTGACATTGCTGGTTCGCAGCTTTTAGTTCCTGGAGAGCAGTTCTCAGTTTAAGCTCCATATCTTGAGCTGAAGCCTTGCGGGTCATCACAGGCATGGTTTCAGGTTTAGGTACTGAAATTAGAATAAAAGAAACTGAGAATCCAAAGGACAAATAAAAAAAAAGTGGGAAATGAAAGAAGTAAGTACTAAAAAACTAGGAGAAATAAGCACAGTTAAGTGGAGAACTGAAGAAGGCTGCTGAATTGGCTATTAAAGCTTGTTATATTAAATTGTTCGCTTTTAATTGCCTTTAAATTATGGTTTTCTTAAATGTGGGTAGGATGCTTAGATTTAAATAACATAAAAATTACTTTTAAGATTTAATGCTTTTAAGATGACTATAAGTAGTATGCAAAATAACGGTCATATGCGTTATTGTTGTTGTATATAACCGAAAAATATTAGATACCAATAACAGAAATAAGGAGTCTTGACGTTTTCTAAGATGTAAACAAAGCGATATAGTCTAAACGCAGAGTCCTAAATCTGTGACAAAGTTATTAAAACTTTGCAAAGTCGTGCTACTGAGTTAAAGTGACGATTGTGTGCTATAATAAAATAAAAGTAAACAATACTTCCCCGTTTAATTCCGTAGTTCAAACGTCAGCTGTTGGTTTTAGGTTACCGGTGACAGCCGGTTACAAAAACTGCGTTTTCCTTGATATATTTACGAGAAAACAATAATCCTGTGTATTTATGCAGTTGTATTAAGTTTACAAAAACAATTACACCCTAATTACACTTAAATACTAATTAAATCTAATTTTAAAATACGGAACAAAAATTTTACATGTCACTTGAGTAGTGTTGCCACTTTTTTTTTTCAAGTCAATTTCAAGTCATAACATTATTATCTTCTCTATAGCTTTAAGTTGGTGTGTAAATTGTACATGTATCTAAGCTTACAATCGATTTAATTTAAATTGCTCATGTGGTGTTTACCTATAAGTAGTTGTTACACTGTGCAAAGTTTTTTAATCACGATTGCTATTTTTAAGCTCATACGTGTAAACAATTGTTGGTGAACCAAATAAATAAATAAATAAATAAATAAATAGTTAGCTTAAAGTAAAGGTAGGTACGTTCATTTGTGCGTTCATTTCACGCATCAGGATTTTTAATCTTTTAATGGCTCTTGACAGCATTTTTCATCATGATAGGCTTTGTAGGCAAATGAAATACCTACACGGATTTTTACTTTAATTAAATTTTATATTGAAATTACGCTCTATCTCCGTGAGAACGTCATTCGCCCGAGTTTTATGTGGCTATAAATTATTGCATTTGATGAGATTTTTTATTATACTTACCTAATCTCTTTTTAGTAACTTTTTATAAAAATGAAATTCTATTTTATTGGTTTGAAATTGAAATAGTGAAAAGATTATGAAGTAAAGGATTTGTTATTATAATATAAAATTGTTTAGTATGATTAAACTAGACACAAATTAAAATAATTATATTTTAAAATCACTAAAGTTTACAATATTCCACAGATTAGTCGTTTTATGTCCAACCCCCTAGTTTTAAGTGCGTCCCACAATCTCGAATACAAGCAAGGCTACCAACATTGTAACAACAATCACGTCCAGTTTTATCACCAACCGAACAACACGACATAATGAAGATATATCAAGCATCATAAACGGGTCCTATTCATACATAACAGTACTCAACGGATTAAAATTACTTTGTAACGTGGCTTTGCTATCTCAAATGAGATTACACTGTTACGATACGTTAAAACAAACATTTTGAAGCCTTTCAAAAGCCTCTTTCGGTTTATCTTCTGAATTATTCGGTGGTTAGTTTTAGTTGTGTGGTTTAGTCAGATTTTGTTAATCGTGTACCTTTTATGTTATCTTAGGTTGTGTGTGCGGGTTGCGGCTTATAGCAAAAGTTTAATATAGTTATTTTACAGTTTGTTGGACACGCATTTGGCTAAAATAGAAATGCGACACGTGCGACAAGGGCGGCACATGCGACAACTGCGACACATAAGCAACATACGACACATGCGACACTTAAAACACGCCTGATACGTGCGTCGTGCAACACAAGCCTAGGTACGATAAGTGTGACACATGCGACAAGTTACTATTTTCTGTAAATACATTCAGTAGGTACAAAACTAGCCAGGCCATTCCCGTGTTTTACTTTTTTTTTGGAGTACATTACGAAAAGCAATAATCCCACAAACACTAGAACCAAAAAGAAAAATAATATAATATGAAAAACACTATCTATAAATCCCTACATCTAGAGTATTTACACAAGAAAAACAACAATATTGGAACAAACAAGCTGGGTTCTCCACTTTTCCTGTTCACGTAATTGCTACTTCGTCGCTATACCCACGTGTGTGGGTAGTTTGCTTTTTGTGAATTGTTTTTGTGACCACACGTGCGCCGTGTTGACTGAAGGTACCTAAGTGGATTAGATGGTTACTCCGAGACTTGCAATATTGATTAACCGACACATTTTAAGGGTATCCGGCATAGTATGCTTTGATAAAACAAATGGACGATTGGAGATTCCTATATTGACTATTAACATTCATCAAAGGACACTAAAATTAAAAAGTAGCCTCGAAATGAATGATAAAAAAATATTATGTGGAAAAAAAAACAGTTTAACAAGTCAATCTTTATTGGTCAATTTTAACTAGATGAGGCCGGTATTTCCTAGCTGACTACTCTGAGAAAAAACTCCGAAACAAACTCAAAGATCAAAGTAAGTAAGTAGTAAGCAAATGAGCTGCATCGATTATTTTAATCTCTATTTGTTTTGTTCCGAGTAATAGGCACATTTTAATTCTAAATCGCGATGGCATTCATGAGTATTATATTGACTGCAAAATCCGAAAATTCAAAATGGCCGTCCTGACAAAATGAAGAGGGACTTTAAAAATCCTGTCATTTCCCTTTAAATAGGATTACAGAGAATACAAAGGATGACATACGTAGGTATACAGTGTTACGTTACCGATAGCACAAAATGAGGTTCGGTGATGCGAGTGTCGGATTTTGGAAGGCCCGAATATCCGGAGCTTAGGTGCCACCCCAGCAAAGCAGGACAATGACGTCGGACCAATAAATGCGCTGGTTTAATTAGGGACTCACATAATTAATGAGCTAACATGCTGATTTGAATTTGAGTTACGCTGAATTCTGGACAACCGATACCGGGAATCTGAAATTTGATTTCAATTGTAGTTTGTGATTGAATAGAAGCAGTAGCGTTTTAATTGTAGCCGGATCCAAGTTCGGGCTGCACACGTAATTGGATTAAATAGATAACCGGAGTTTCGACAGTCAGTGGCAGAGCTGGTACCTACATACAACAGCGCATGCAGGTGAGTTATACTGAGGACACACACAACAATTTTAGTCCCGGCGACTTACTGGCGGTAAATTTTTACGTGTGCGCGTGAGATTTTGAAAATCGCTAATGGTAAAATCACTGCTTGTATAATTATAATTCGAGGTAACTTGAATTCATCGCCACCAGCTCAAGTATTGATTTATGAATTAAAATTCTATTTGTATTAAAAAGGCCCTAGAAAAGGTGTGCAATGGAATTTATGCTTTGGCTTGAATGATACCAATAGAGTATCTTGTTTGTTGGACTTGTTTGGGCCACCAACAAAATAAAATTAAGAGGCCCAAAAATTAAACCTGGCTTGAATTCTGAATTCAAATAAACATTACTTAAAAAAAGAAACCCGATGCCGTGTGTCCTCCCGTTTAGTTTCCATTTTTCCTTTTAACTTCTATTGGATTTGTCTTTAAGTCTGTTTCGCATTTACAGCTGAAATTGAAACTGTCGTTTTTGTAAAAATACAGGATTTTACCGTTATTTATTTAAAACGGACTTATTGCCATTTACCATTTGAATGAGAAAATAACCTACTAAAAACGTAGGTAAATGTTTGTTCAATTTCGTCCTTTAAGTTATCACCTTCGTTGTCAGGTCTCAGAATACTAGTATTATTGTAATGAAATACCTACTTAAAAATGAGTATGTGTTTAGTTTTATCGTTTCCAACTTTTAAGTTTTAATATTTTTAAAAGTTTTTTTTTAAAACCAATAAACAGCGAAAAACATTAAAAAATCATAAAATTATTTGTTTTCTTTCCGGGTTAAGATATTTTTTTATTTTGTTTATAAGATTTTTTTTTCACGTTGATAGAATCTGTGTAATTGATTGAAATTATTGTCTAAAAAGAAACATTCACTGCATTATGTGCGTCGCTGTTGAGTCATGTTGATTCCAGTTCTGTATAGCTCCATCTCCTTGATAACGGACATCATTTGCACGTTGTAGCAGGGGAGCAGCATAGCAAGAGTGTTTGCAGGTGTGGGACGCAACACAGACTGCTGCGCCACGGTTCCGCTTGTACACTGCAATGTGAGCAGAGGACAGTTTCCCCTCGCCCTTTTTATTCTTAGGGTATCGATGACATATACTTAGATTATGTTTACTTAAATCCCTTGCCCAGTCCTTGTTCGGCCACGGTAATGGTCCTCGTGTGTAGAGAGTATGCGGCGCAAGATGAAAGGTGGTCCATGTTCTATGGAGAGACGGCCTAATATTTGTGTTATTTTTATTTAATAGCAATGTCTATAACTGTAAACCCAAATCAGTACGATGTGGCGTAAGAATAGTAGGAGAACTAACCCCAAATAAATTGATTCCAAAGAAGAAGATAAATATCCTTACCTGTGTTTTTGTGTTGTTTTTATATTGTTACCAGCTTTTTACCCGTGGCTCCGCCCGTGTGAATATCGGTTATCGCGTAAATATCCTTCTCCATATCCCAGGCTATATATCTACCAAATTTCATGACGATCTGTTCAGCTGTTTTAGCGTGTAAGCGTAACAGACAGACAGATAGACAGAGTTACTTTCGCATTTATGATATTAGTAGGGAAGTAGGGACTGCATGTATACCTTAATATGTATCTGAAATAAATGTTTAATCTTATTACCATCACCACAGGATCATGCAAACACTTGTCGTCAAAACCACCATTATCCATTACTATTATTATAGATAACTGTGTATTAATAACACAAAAAAAAATACTAAAACGTGGAATGCCTACCGCTCATTATAATTAAATTTCTGTTATGGACAACACTGACTGAAATAAAGCGGACATTAATGGAATGTTTTGAAACATACCTGCAAATCCATTGTTGTAACGGTATGTTCTTTTGATGTAAATACTTCGTCTGATCATTCAATTCAGTTGCATTTTAAAATGTCACTGCGTTATAGTCCTTTTGTCATGTTGTAATAATGTAAACCGGGTTAACTGGCATTAATGAAACATTAAAGTTTTAAAATTAAATCTACCGCGTGTTTTTATAAAAACTTTACAAAATACTTGTTAACAGAACTAAAAACCTAGTAATCAGTAGATTAGTGTTTGAATCCTCTAAAATTAAAACTTTTAATATATGTACCTAGAGGAAAAATTGTTTGTTTGTTTATGTGTTTGTAAAAGTTAATGAATGATGATGAAGCAACGAGAAAAAGTTAGTCATGAATAAACGAAGTCCTTAGGTCCTTAACACGAAGTTGCATAGTTATGCAGTGGATACTGTGTAACTATGCAACTTCGTGTTATAGAATTAGAAGCACGAAACTTTGTGACGTTGGATGAATGAATGTTTGTAGCTCTTTCGCGCAAATACCTACTTAATTTTATAGTAATTTAGCGTCTGAATAACACATAATAAAAGCATATTATGCTTAAATTTACAAAGGGACGCAGTACTTATTCTACGCGGATACGCTATTCTATACTAATACTAATTGTCCCCCGCGGCTTCGCTCCCGTCAACTGGCTACCTACACTACCAATCCATTTTTTTTCACGAAATCAGTCCAGCTGTTCATGCGTTCTGCCGTGACCAAGAGAAATATGTATTCATTTTTAACCGACTTCAAAAGGAGGTTCTCAATTCGTCGGAACCTTTTTTTTATTTCTTTTTTTTCTTGACTTGAGGCGATTTGGGTAGTTTTTTGAAGAGTACTTTCTCGGAGTGGTCCCATTTTAATTTGGTGAAGATCTGATGAAGAACTTCGGAGATAGGCAACGGAACTCCTCAATAAATGATAGCAAATGGACTGGTATTGCTGAAATCTTATATCTGTCTATTGTTTACACCAGTTTTTAACATAAAATCACGCCGGTACGCTGTGAAAGAGTAAGCACATGTGAACCATTATAAAGTGAAAAATAAAAACTTTTTGTTTCGAAATAGGTTGTATTTTATATAATTTATAGATTATAAATGCGAAAGTTTGCATGATGAACGGATCTTTACATTCTGGGAGAATGTTCTCTTGGGATAATTTTTGACATCTTCGCGGGCGGAGCCACAGCTAGTGGCAGATAAAGGTAATTTAGGACAGATGCTACAAGTATGTAACTAAATAATTACCCGAACTAAGTTCTCTATGAACCCCTATACCTTCCTTGGACTGCAAAATTCTAGTCCATGCACGCCAAACTATAAGGTGCTGTATTGTTAGTAATCCAACGAAACTATCTGAGCAAGTACTCGTCCAGTCGTTAGCTAACTTTGCTCAGCATCTATAGATAGTTCTAAAGTAACTTTGGCTTATTCAGGCAGAACTCCGTTGCCCAGTTCAGGATAAAAGAAAAACAGAGAGTGTTCGACTGTTTTTCCAACAGGTAGAGGTGTGAGTTGATAGAATTGAAATTAGGTTTATTAAAACTAGAGACGAACCTCTTCGTTAGTATCAAAACGAATAACGAGAATGCAAAAGTATCAAGTGTCTTCGGGCCTGACTGACCAGGGTATTATTTTATATATGTTTTTAAAAAAAAAGCATCCCAAGAGAAGTGTTTCGTCGACGCGTGGGAGTACCAGTGCCTTAAGGCATCTTCTGGGTACGCTCGCTGCATCATAGACCTAATCCATCGCTTTCCATCAGACGTGATTGAGGTCAAAAGCTAGCCAATTCCTCAATTAAAAAATAGAAAAAAGTGTACATTCGACAGTTGCTAACAAAAAAAAAGTTGTAAAATAACAATAATTTTGATAATGATTTTAATCACTATAAGCCATTGGTTTTTTTTACCTTATGGGCGACTACTCCTCACGGTGTTTCATACAAACTGCCTAGAGAAAGAGTGATTCTTATAGAGCAAATTTTAAACATTGAGTACATCGAAATTATAGAACACTTAAAATTGCTCTCTCTGCTTTCATATCTGTTTTTCGAAAAATTTTATAACTATCGTTTTTAGACGTAGGTGTGTATTAAGATTATTTAAAATCGGAGATTTTTGTAAAATAACTCGAGGAATTGGAATGGATGTGAATGTTCCGTATGGTATCGGACGTAAAAGAATAGCACCATCCCATCACTTCCCGTGGGTATCGTAAGAGGCCACTCACCAGAGAATGGGCAGCACAATCTCTGTACCTACATTGCAACAGTTACACTGCGATCGCCAACCCGCCTGCCAAACGTAGCGATTATGGAAACACCCCCCTCATTTGGGGGAGTCCTGTGTCCAGCAGTGGACGTCTTTCGGCTGATATGATGATGATGAACGTGAGGAATAAACACACCGTAAAACTGAAGCTGGACTAGCTTTTTTAAACTTATGCTCTGCCATTTACTATTGTGGCCGGTTTTATTTCATATTGCGTTTTGCATCATATTACGACGCAAAATGATGCCTTTGCCGCCTGCTTTTTGATGACACCAAGCACGTAGGCTTCGTCCGTACACGACGCAACACGAACTGTGCACACGCACACAAAGTTTTAATCAGCGAAATAAAATCCGTCTGTCTACCAATATAACGTAAATCGGATCAAACTGAACTTGAGTCATATTAGGTACGCAGTCTGGCTTCACCCTGAATCAATAAATTGTCTGAGTGAAGCAATACTTAAAGATGAAAATGTGTAAAAAGTGGTATTGAAATTTGGTGTGTCTAACTTTTTGAAGATTCTTTACCGATATCTAATCTTGCTATGGAGATCGTGTCAAAATTGTTTGCTGATATATATGTCGTAGGATAATTTGATACTTCGAATCTTCGCGGAAATCCTAGGGGTTTTGCGAAAACGCGGATAATTAGACATAGGCGAAAAATTATCAATTAGGGCACCCCGACTCGGACAGGTTAGGTTAGAAGGGGATGGCGGGGTCAAGTGAGCGAGCGTAGCGAGCGAACAGACCCCGCCATCACCTTCGTGGTTATTTTTTTTTTCGCAAAAATCCTGACTTTGTCCAGTAAGACTTGATAATTTTTCGCCTATGTCTAATTATCCGCGTTTTCGCAAAACCCCTAGGATTTCCGCGAAGATTCGAAGTATCAAATTATCCTACGACATATATAAGTCGAAGTTAGGTATAAGATAGTTGTACAGAAATATGTATTGCAGCCTTTGTCATAGAATCTCTAAACGTGACAATTTGTTTAAGTTCTTAAGAAAAAATACGCATAAAAACGTTTTGAGAATATTTTCATTGTGTGTTGAGCTAAGGCGTGGAATTTCCTGCCAGAGTGTGTGCTTCCTGATAGCCACAACCTAGGGATATGTAAATCAAGAGTGAAAAGGTTACTTCTAGGCAAGCATGCTCCATTGTCGACCACATCATTCGCTTTCCATTAGGTGAGGTTGTGGTCAAATGCGAACCTTCATTACAAAATCTATTGGAATAATTTTTGTAAATCAGTTAATACCAAAGCGTTCTCAATCCTCAATTTCCTAACATTTTTGACAGATTGCAAATGAGATGCAAAGGCGAAAGTTGTTCAAAAAGTTGTATAATTAGCACTCTGGTGCTAAACAGTCCACTGGTTTTTTATAAATTGGACTGATTACTTCAAATAATTACGGTACACTATTTATAGGAACAAGTTTACCGCCACCAAATTTCCTCTTCTCCTGAGTTACACTAACAAATAGTCTTGAGGGTCACTTAAATTCAAGACGAGTGCAATTGAAGATCGAGTCAATGAGTTTCCATACCCGTGTCACCCTTTTCAAAGGGATGACATGCGCCCTTAAGGCCCCTTATTTCACACCCCACGATCAAAGAGCCATAACACGAAAACTTGAAACTGTGTAACGAATATATTATGGTTACAGTTTTTTCCATTACAATTTCTTCAACAGCACTAAACATAACAAAAGACAGTTAAAAAAAGAGAACAATAACATAACATACACAATAAAATGGTGCTAAGTGTGCCCACCCCGAAAGCCGGGGTCAGGGAATTTGCTGGGCGTCAGACACCCAGCGCTGGTTTTCAGTTGGCACCCCTCAGTAACACACGGACGTGGGTAAATAAAATAGATACATTCTTGAATATTACGTAATAGTATAAAATCTACGCTTTGGAACGTGCAAATCACTTCACCTGTTTGACTGACGAACCTTTTTTTTTTTTTTTTTTACGTTCCAGGGCCGCGGTATCTCTTTCGAACAAATCCGCAACCCTGGTAGGCACTGGCCCTAACGGGCCCCTACTCCTATGCTGACATCTCTTTGAGGCGCGCGTGGAACACAACGCGCCGTCGGCTTGGGTCTGGCTTTAATCGGACAGCGAGCCACCCAACGCTCGCCGTCCGCAGACCCGCACCTACGGTGGCCGGGAATCGCCCAGCGACTCCCGACGCCCGGTGCGTCTCCCTATGCCGCGGCGGCTGGGGCGTGAGGGTTCTCTCCCTCACGCGGCCCGCCTCCTCCTTCACTAGCATTACTGCTTCGCAGAAGGAGGTGACGGCTTCCCATGCCTCCTCGCTCCGGACCATGGATTGAACCAGGGCCGGACGCGAGAGGTCGCCGCCGCCGATCGCCTCGACGAGGACACGGCGCTGCTCCGCCCATGCGGGGCAGGCCTCCACCGTATGCTCCACCGTGTCCTCTGGTGACTGACGAACCTTGACAATTTAAAAGTACCTGTAAATAGTTTAGTAGGTTTCATTGAAATAAATGCTTTGAATTTTTTAATTTTGATAATTGGAGAAAGGTTAAGCATATTGAATTTCTTCCGAATTGACATTTATCGTATTATTTTTAGAATACTAATAAGTAGGTATTGGTATAAAATTGTCTCCTCTCAGCATTTATTTACAAATCGCCCACAATTTTTTTTGTTCAAATAAATCTATGCCATCAGTTTCGTTAGTCGACCTTTATGATTCTTAAAATTAAATGTACTACTTATTTTCTTGACTGAAGCAAATGACGTCACTCAAATATGTTTCCTTTTTGGAAGCGTGTTATGATATTGAATATAATTGGGGGAGCATGATTGGTAGGGGTCAGAAATATAGAAATATTGTAGCTAACTAAATAAAGTAGACCTACCTATTTTATTTAGAACAATAAGACAAACGGGGTCAATGCAGGGGTGAATCGCCACAAAACTTTGAAGGGGAGTTTTAGGTTATTTAAAAATTATTATTGTTTGCAGCATTTGCAGTCTCTAATTTAATTGAATTAATTTATATAAAATAAAGTTGCTTTTTTAGACAACCAATATTATAATATTAAAGTGAAAAACCTTATCAACGTTCTGTTTTTATTCACCCCTCCGTTCCTATTCCGTTTGACGGTACGCAGGTAAGTAGTTTGGCACTTGTACTATATAGACCACTGAACAGATAAAGTAAGATCTATTCTGTGCATGAGTGAAAATGATCTTAGTGAAAATTTCTTTTATTTTTCAATTTAATTTGCTTTTAGGATTCCTCTGTTTGGAAAATCGGAACCCTTATAGGATCACTCGGTTGCCTGTCTGTCCGTCTGTCACAGCCGATTATCTTCGATTGTACTAAAGCAATTCAGTTGAAATTTGGTGGGTATACAATACATATAACCTTCTGTAACTCAAACACGGACGCGTATTGACAATAAATTAAATTTTGAAAATGGGGTCAGTTTTTAGAGGGTTATTAAGGAATTAAATTAAAAAAAAGTTTTTCCAAGTGTATCGTGTGATATCAAATCAACGGGCTCATCGTAAGCGTCTCAAAAAACCATTTTTTATAATTTGGAAAATTCCATTACGAAGTTATAGGAGAATATGTAGATGAAAATTTACCATTTTTCCCCCACCCTTATATCGGAAACTACTGAGCCTGAAATTAAAAAAAAAAATACAGGTTAGCTATTACAGGAAAACCTTGAAGTTTATGAACCTTGAAGTTTATGATTTGAAAGTAACATGATAAAAAATATAATTCGTTCGGAACCACACACGCGAGTCCGACTCGCATTTGGTTTTTTCTTGTTTTATTTCTTTATTTGGTATAATTTATGAAAGTACTCGTAAATTTGCTTTAGTGTGTTTTATACTTTTCTTATTGTACTAGTACCTAATAGTAGTAGTTTTCATGCTAAAGTAGAGTTTGACAAGTTCTCACCGTCATTTTTTTTATTAAAACACTACATGATGTGTGTTACCCACACATTATTTAGACCGCTGGGTCCTGAAGCCGTCACTACCAAAGTTTAATCGAAAACATAAAACGAAAAAAACTTATTCCGTATCTACCCAAAAAAAGGCCTGCAGTATTTCAACACATCCCGGCCGTTCCTATACGCGGGAAAAAGCTTGTCACCCCATGCGGGTGTTGATTTTCGTCTGACGCTGACGTCAGGCGCACGCGACAAAAAATCCAATGTGTACGTTAGGACGATTCCAATACTTATGTACCTGTGATACATAGACCACCAGTGTAGGTAATAAAAATAATAAACGTTTATTTTTCTCCACCACGTATTGTAATAATACTAATTAATAAAATACAGTACATGCTTACTCACAATCGGTGTTGTAACATTGATGTTGTGGAGACTGCAGCTTGTACTAGTTACAGGGCTCCAGGCTTCCCAAACTACTCGGATAAGTTGCTACTGTAGAAAAATTTACTAAGTAATGTAGTACTCGCCACAGTTACTTAACCATTTTCCGTGGGACTTAAATATTACTGACCAAATGTAAGCGTAGGGACTGTCGAGCCGACCTCTTTCATCAGGACCTTTTTAGAAGTATATACTTCTAAAGAGGAAACACTAATTCTGATAATGTAATAGAAATAAAATATTATTATTCTCTTAATTCATTTACCTTAAATACTGATTTACATTATTAAATATTTCTTAAAAATGAAACAAAAAAAAATCTATTAAAAATGTAAAAAGTAGTAATCTGCCGGTGTGGGGAGCAAGGTCCAAGCTACCTGTGGTTAGGGCTCCAAAGAAAGGAACCTCCTCACTATACGAGCCGTATCGAGGAGTACTGCCTTCTATAACAGGCCCTTTACCGAGCCGAGAGCCGAGTCCACATTCCACATGTCGACAACCTCGTGTGCTAAGTCGAGATACTTAATTTGTCATGTGGGATGGAAATGTCGGTATAATTTTTTTGTTAATTTTAAATAACACTAATTCTGGACCTAAACCACCAACTCTTAAAGCAGTATTACTTTAATATTACTTCCAGTGGGAAAGAGACGGAGCTATACGTCCTGTAAAGCTCCGTCTCTTTCCCACTGGAAGTAATATTGAAGTAATACTGCTTTAAGAGTTGGTGGTTAGGCCCCTGTTCGTAAAACAGAAGACGTAGGAGGAATATGTCATATGTCTGCTCTAAATACATAAGGTTCGTTTAGTTATACCTACCTCGCTCCAACCTCAAAAGTACTGTACTATCGAGATTGGAGCGAGGTATAGCTATCTTAATAGGTACCTATATTAAGACTAGTTCAAGATCAAGTATGACATATACTTTACGACCTATTCTCATACATACCAAATATTCTAAATTATAATTATAATTTCATGTCATATCATTCATTTCAAAATCGGTCAAGCCGTTTCGGAGGAATGCGACCACAAACGCCGTGACATGAGATTTATATATTTATAGATAGATATACCTCTGCCTAACCCTATGGGGAATACACACGTGATGTTATTTTATTGGGAGCACGTAAAATACTTTTGGAAATTCTATTCGTATTACGAGAAATTCAAACATTTAGAGTTCGTATCGTCCCACGTAGATATTTATCGTTTCGGTAAATATTTCTGAAGCAAGCGATTGCTCCGGGACCAATTTTCCGTCCGTTCGAAATATTTACACATTACAACTTACACCAGACGCTCGAAAATTCAATAACTAGCCCAACTTTAACAAAATAGCATAGTAACTGTAGGTCCTAACTGAAATTTATTGCAGCAACTTTTTTGTCGTTACTGGCATATGTTAACCATTTTATATGGGCTTCTGTATCCACCGCTCGTTTCCAATACAAAATTTTATTGGAAATTCGTTTAAAGATGATATTTGTGCGAGTTTGAGCCGTATTATTATCATATTCAAATATTCAGATGTACTATGGAAATTGACGAAACGTATGAACATACATGGAGGCTTGCTTGCTGGTTTTCTCTGAGAACTGTTTGCTTGAAATCAAAATTCAATAAGGAATTTATTTAAATCAATTTCCATATTCAAGTCGAATCCCTGATAATAATATTTGGAGAAGAAACCATTCTCAATCTATTTGATTACCTACTAGACAGACTTAATTAGATAAGATACCCCAAGTGAAATAACCATCTGTATTAGAACCAACTACATAGGTACGTATAGGTACTGACATGACTGTATGAATAGTGTTAATGATAGTTTCCGATAGCCATGGCCACGTTTTGATCCCCTCGGGTTCAGGAACTCAAGGCTCTCCAAACTTCAACCAAAAAGACATTATTGCTCTAAGAAAACACGATTTGTTTTTGTGACAGTGCGCATAATTTGAATAAAACATCAAAAATAACCGCAAATGTATCAATAGATTAGAGTAGAATAGCCCACGTAGTTACTTTTTAGGGTAGATATTATATTCATAACTATCTTTTTCCCGCGACATCGTCCGCGGCATACTCGTTCAGTATTGTACCAACAATTGCCATCGGTTAGGCAATGACCGTAAGTAGAAAACACGAACACGTTATGCAAAACAAACTATCTGTTTTCGAAGAAAACGACTTCACTCCGCGTATCGTCTTCAAATCGTCAGGTGTGGGAACTTTCCTCCGTATGTTTTGAAAGTATCTATCCTTTGTGAAACTGTTGCTATAATGTTTTCGGAATAATATAAAAATAAATTTCGTACTTTTTTCTTTATCAACTAGTATTTTTCTGCGACTTACCCTTCATTTTTTGTGGGTTAGACTAGAACCTCGCCGATAATTTAACTTCCTAGAAAGATTTTTCTTGATCGGATCAGTGCCTACAGAAATTACCTTTAACAAACATAGGTATAAACAAACAAACAATTTTACCTGCTTACAGTTTCGATTAAAGGCGCAATGACACTTGGTCGTTTGCCCGTATTTGGGTGCTCGAAAGATTTTAAATTACATTCGAGCATCCGATGCATTAGTTACACTGGTCATCGTACTGGTACATGCTTACGGCTACCAGTAGTTTGAATAAAGTCGAGTCGCTGAAGGTGAACTAAATTGTCCCAAGACAGACGTACCCCACCCCATTCATTTACACTTTATCGTTTTCACCAATTCCATTGCCAATCGAATGCGGGAGAACGACCAAGAGCAATTGCGTCTTTAGATTTAGATTAACAGGCAGCATGAATTTAACAAAGACTACATCAAAACATTGCAATACAAACATATCAAGACCCCAGCTAATGAGACACAATTAATTACTTACCTATTGTTTGTGGCTCTCCCAGCTGTCGGTTGGCGGAGTGCCTAGAAAGACTAATTAAAACTTGTGAAAAAACAATAATAGATAGGTATTAGTCGGCAAATTATGATTTATGATGAAAGAGCTTGTAAGAAAAATACGTTGCGAAACTTTAATACCTACTTATGGTATCCCTAAAGTAGGACATGTATTTCTTCCAGGGGCTCTAGACAAGTGACATTCTGTCAACGGTAGCGTGGCGAAGGCGATTGTCAATACGTCAAAAATCGTATGGGATTGACAGATGCTATCGAAATGTCACATGATCAAATCCCTACATTTTGACATTTCGACAGTCGCATTAGCTAATTGAATGGCATATTGTCTAGGGCCTCAGGACGGATGGCAGAAACTTGTCAAAATGTAGGTGAATTAGAGTTGTTTTCGACTATGATGCGAATGTGAAAGTTACTTTAAAATAACAGAATATAATAAAAATTTACTGAATAAATCTAATTGTTCCGTCCGATAATTTCCAAAAAATATTAGACACGTATTTTTTTTTCACGTAATTTATGAAAAGTGAAGACGATACAGTGCGTTGAAAACACTCGTGATTGACATCACGCTTGACTTCGCTGATAAAAATTGTACCATCATTGTGACGTCATGCGTGTTTTCAAAGCTCTGTATCGTCTTCATCTTTTGTTCTACGTGAAAAGAGAAAAAAATATGTGTCCAATATTTTTTGGAAATCTATCTGACGTAGGTACTAATTAGGTTTTATCAGTAAAATGGTTATTGCGCCTCAAATAGGGCGAAAGTTTCCGGACTGGCGGACTCATTCCGTAAATACAGCGTTGGAAGGCCTCTCACAACGTAGATACTAGGGAGTCCGATGGATGATAGAGTTACAGGACCGGCTGATGACTTTTTTTGGTTGAAATGATGATGACAACATGACATAGATTATGGGTAGTATAAGTAGAGGCAACCGCTGCCAATATATTGATTGGATCGAGTCACAAAGGCTGCTCCCAAAGTGTTTACTGTTCTTTATTACCTTACCCTCGTCCACTTTGCACGGCCCATAATATGGAAATGAATATTACACGTGAAATAAAGTAAAATCCCGCAGTGTCTACTTTTATCCATAACATGATTAAAATAACGCTCATTGCATGTCATAATAATTGGGCAATTTATTTTATGCATGGTATGCCTCAAGCCAATTTTGAAAATGAAGGTGAAATAAAATTGTTGTTATTTTTTTTCGCGTATAATTTTGTTGTAATTTATAGGAAATGTATGTAGGAAACAATTTAGAGGTTTACATGTTACATGTTTTCAATTCGTCTTTCACCCTGTCCCACAATAACTGCGTATTTTCCGGGATAAAAAGAAATCAGTAGGTAAAGTAACAAAACGGTTGGATTTCTTTAGATACATAAATCTAAACATTTTTTCCTGTATATAACATAATTAAGAAGTTTAAACGACCCAATAAGAGCTTCAGTCAAGTCAACTTCTTGACACCTTATACACACTGTTACGACAACCCTAACATTGTACTATAAGGCGTGAACCATACCTCTCAAACAGCTTTTATACCTCTTAAAACTGTTAAAAGAGTCTTTGAGCGTACACGATGCATGTCTGATGTAACTTTGCTTTATAAGTGTAAAACGGCAAGGGTCTTAGTGCCGCGGCACCGTAAAACGGACATTAAAAGCGTGTTACACAAAATGTGGAGCAAAGAGGGTTAGGTGCATGTTCGACTTTCTTTAGAAGTCGTTCGTAAAATGCCATAAAACGCTTTGTAATAATGTTATCGGAATCGGATAGAAAACGGTATCTGATACTCCCGATTAACGGATGTTACTAGTTAGATACGATAAGTGTTTTTAGTCACCATACCAGATACAGACGTTTTCCGTCATATTACCAAAAAGGGCATGATTGTAGCCATGACGCGACAAAGCAACAACGCGTTTTTATAAAAATTGCTCTATCTGTATGCTAACTTTGAAACGATTTCAATAATGAAACACGTTGCCGCAACGTCAAATCGTGCATTGCTTCTCTGTTTGCGACCCGAAGCGCACTTTCTTGATATATTTTAGACCACTAATGAATGCCGCGGGCGGTTCGCCTATGTAAAACTCGGAAATCATCGCATGAATACATACTCCCAGAAAATAGTATTCTATGTGTAAATCCTGTTAATACACTAAGTATACCTACGTGTACCAAATATCATTCAAATCCGTGTAGTATTTTTTGCGTAAAAATGGAAAAAACAACGCTCATTGCATGTCATAATAATTGGGCAATTTATTTTATGCATGGTATGCCTCAAGCCAATTTTGAAAATGAAGGTGAAATAAAATTGTTGTTATTTTTTTTCGCGTATAATTTTGTTGTAATTTATAGGAAATGTATGTAGGAAACAATTTAGAGGTTTACATGTTACATGTTTTCAATTCGTCTTTCACCCTGTCCCACAATAACTGCGTATTTTCCGGGATAAAAAGAAATCAGTAGGTAAAGTAACAAAACGGTTGGATTTCTTTAGATACATAAATCTAAACATTTTTTCCTGTATATAACATAATTAAGAAGTTTAAACGACCCAATAAGAGCTTCAGTCAAGTCAACTTCTTGACACCTTATACACACTGTTACGACAACCCTAACATTGTACTATAAGGCGTGAACCATACCTCTCAAACAGCTTTTATACCTCTTAAAACTGTTAAAAGAGTCTTTGAGCGTACACGATGCATGTCTGATGTAACTTTGCTTTATAAGTGTAAAACGGCAAGGGTCTTAGTGCCGCGGCACCGTAAAACGGACATTAAAAGCGTGTTACACAAAATGTGGAGCAAAGAGGGTTAGGTGCATGTTCGACTTTCTTTAGAAGTCGTTCGTAAAATGCCATAAAACGCTTTGTAATAATGTTATCGGAATCGGATAGAAAACGGTATCTGATACTCCCGATTAACGGATGTTACTAGTTAGATACGATAAGTGTTTTTAGTCACCATACCAGATACAGACGTTTTCCGTCATATTACCAAAAAGGGCATGATTGTAGCCATGACGCGACAAAGCAACAACGCGTTTTTATAAAAATTGCTCTATCTGTATGCTAACTTTGAAACGATTTCAATAATGAAACACGTTGCCGCAACGTCAAATCGTGCATTGCTTCTCTGTTTGCGACCCGAAGCGCACTTTCTTGATATATTTTAGACCACTAATGAATGCCGCGGGCGGTTCGCCTATGTAAAACTCGGAAATCATCGCATGAATACATACTCCCAGAAAATAGTATTCTATGTGTAAATCCTGTTAATACACTAAGTATACCTACGTGTACCAAATATCATTCAAATCCGTGTAGTATTTTTTGCGTAAAAATGGAAAAAACATCCATCCGTCCATCCATCCTAGCAGACCCATAATATTAGTGGTATAGGATTTTGCACCACAATCAACTAATAATACACAACACAGCCCATTGACACATGTCACATCTGAAAGGTATCAGTAATTCACTGGAAGACGGACGGTGGCTAAACATATGTATGTATTGCTAAATCCCTAAACACAGGGATTAGCACTAAAGCCAATACTCAGGTGATTAAGGCTTAAGTAATTGAGACGGCTGCGGACCTGTGGTCGAGGGAACGGATATTGATTTAATGTTTAAGTAGATGATGTCAAAGGGTGTTTTAGTGTTAGGTTTACCTTTAGGATTAAACAGTAGGTACCTAATGTTTGGTTTGTCAAATACAAAGTTCAATGTACCTTTTTTATGGATGGGAAATCATCAAATGACTCCTGCCGCTCTGGGTGGAGCGGGGAGGAATGTTAGACTCTTACTGACTTAAACCCATCCGTGTTCCTCGTAGTGCCCTTTGATTTCCAGGGCCGCGGTAACTCTTTCGAACAAAATCCGCAACCCTGGCAGGCTCTGGCCCTAACAGGCCCCGTCTACTATGCTGACATCTCTTCGAGGAGCGCGTGGAACACAACGCGCCGTCGACCCGGGTCTGGCTTTGATCATGATGATGATGATGATGATTGTAAACGTCAATTTGTACTAAAACTGAATTAAAGCTTTTTATTTCCACAGCTTTTTTTTTCTAAGCGTCCTTTTCCTGTCATGCGTATTTTCACTTGCGCGCGGATATGGTCCGCGTGACAAGAAAATGGCCCTAAACCTCCCGATACAGTTCACCTCTAAACATTTTAGGAAACAGATTTCAGAAAAATTAAATAATATTATGTAGTCTAGATACTATCTTTTACTTAATGTTATTAGAGTACTAATTTTGTGGGTTTGAATACGCCCAGGTAATTTTACGAACATCAGCACCCTTTTTAGAAAATCTATTACTATTTGAAAATTAGGTCCTTACATCATTTCAGCTCTACATAGGCAGATTAACCAGGCAGAGCCGGGACGGGCTGCTTGTATTGTAAATCGGGCTGGTTTCCGCAACTCCACGACTAAGCGCGTATTTTGCGTGCAGGTGGGACAAATGTTTCATTCGATCCACCCCAGCTCCCCAAGGAAGGCCAGTAACGCCTTGGTGTTACTAACTATGTCACAAAGGGTACCTGGGTTTCCGAAGTACTTAGCCCTGTAATCGGCGACTACCGGGCAGCTTAGAAGCAGGTGTGCTGCTGTTTCATCCTCCTCCATGCAGGCTCTGCAGAGTGGGCTGTCAGTGACTCCTATGACATAGAGGTGTTTATTAAAAGTCCCGTGGCCAGTTGTGACGACTGTGACTGTACGCAACTGTTGTTTAGTCAGTCTTAGGGCTTGTTTCGTAAAACGGCCATCAATGGAGGGAAGTGCCTCTTTGGCCTGCCTACACTCACCATGGGCAGCCCATAGTTTGTGATGTTTGTCTCTGGTGCGTTTCCTTACCAGGTTGCGTAGGTAACCGAAGGGAAGTGGCACAAAGGGTTCAGGACCTATCGTTGCCATACTTGAACCCCTTCTGGCGAGTTCGTCCGCTGCATCGTTGCCTCGGGATTCGCTGTGTCCTTTGATCCATTGAATGGTTACTTTGTTGTATCTACCAACCTGGTTCAGTCGTTGGTGACACTCTAAGATCAGCCCAGAGCTAACTGTGTGGCTGTTTAGAGCTTGCAGGACGGCCATGCTGTCCGAAAGTATGCGTATTGAGTGGTCCTTAACTTCCCTATTTAGGATGGCTAAAGCCGCCAGGGAAATTCCCGTGCACTCGGCTTGAAACACTGTGTTGTAGACCCCCAATGGTGTGGCTATGTGAATGTTGAGGTCCTCTGAGAAGATTCCCGCACCTGTGCCAGTACCTGTTTTTGATCCATCGGTGAAAATCCGCAGCTCCGTAGGGCATAGCCCTTCGCAGCGGTGATCCTCATGCAATTGGATTTTGTATTTTTTTATCAAAGATAAATTGTTTGGGTACCCGGTCGTTGAGAGCTTTTGTTAGTTCATTGTTGAGCTCCTCAAGCAGAGCGGTGTGTTGTGTTACTCTCTTACCCCAGAGATCCAGTGTTTTAAGGCGGACTGCTGCCATCGTCGCTTCCTGCTGTATGAACAGGTGGAGCGGGGGCAGTCCTAGTATGGCTTCCAGCGCCGCAGTCGGAGTAGTCCTCATGCAGCCCGTCGTCGCCATGCAGGCCAGCCTTTGCATGTGTTGTAGTTTGTTTACGGCTGTAACTAGCTTTGTGCGGATCCACCACACCACGGCCCCGTAGGTGATCATGGGACGAATTACCGCGCTGTACAGCCATAGTATTATTTTGGGAGATAGGCCCCACTTCTTACCTATCATTTTCCTGCATTGCCAGAAGGTGATGCATGCCCTGTTTAGTTGCTGACGGCTGCTTATCAATATAATATATATAAGTACCACTTTGTGTGATTAATATGTAAACTCAGACCAAATTCCAACTATAAGGGTTCCTTGTTGACTACGGAACCCTAAAAAAATTGGCGAAACGGGAATGATTGTGATCGAAATCAGTTGTTTTTACAACTTTTGACATGTTTGCGAATCGAGAATGTGACCAAAGGAAAATAAGCCGACAAAATGTTAGTTCGTAACAAACTATCTACTGATAATAAACAAAAACAAACACAATAATATCAAGGACTTTATATGACTAGTTCACAGAGTGACCATCAGCAAAAGGTTGGTTCTAAGAAACAATAAATACAAGGTATAAAGACCATCGACATCGTTTATTCTATCTAACGAGAACATTGCTAAACATGAAAGCCAATTTATGCTAGACAAACAGGCTGAGTGAATTCAGTAGTTTTCTAGTCTTTCTAGAAACCTCTGAGCCGTGCGACGGTAAAACTTTTGCCGTTTTCGTTCGAGCGATTCTTTTGTAATCGAGTCACGGACCGGAGCGGACCGGGTCAAACCGGAGACGGTTTGTTATGACGTGGACAACGCTAATAGGAACAAATGCGTCTTTTCATTTATTTAAGTAAAAGGGGACTTTGGGAACAGACTGAGAAAAACCTTTTACATTTTTTTGTGAAGCTCTTGTGAACAGCTACTTATCTTAATGGTAGGTAGGTATTTAGTTTTTGGGCAATATACGCAGTAATTTTAAATGGATGGTATAGCTATAATTATAATATGGTTGCTCCATATCTAAAATTATGTAAACAAAAACCCTTAGTTTAAGGTCACAAGACACTTGCGCGAACTTCATGGTATGACGGACGAGGTTGATACTTAAAAAATTGGGGTCAAAACCCAAGTCCAAGATGGCAGCAACTAAAATTTTGTAAATTTTTGTCGTCACTTTCGGGTTTCGCGGTATGAAATATCGAATATAGGGTCTAAATAAAAATCAGAGATAAAAAACAAAAAACTTAAATTTTCTTCATTTATTCCATTTTACCACATCTTTCGCGTATGTGGATTCGCATTTCGCATATGGGTCTGTCACAAACGTCCATTTGCGAAATTCCGTAACGTGGCGTAAACGCTCTTAAAATAGGGATGATTTCTGGTTAAAAATATATGATTCTATTTAGTCCGTCAGTTAGATTGTCGAAAAATATTGGGCTCGTATTTTTTGCTTTATCAAATCAATAAAAATAGACGAATAATAATAATAATAATATTTAATTCAGACTTGGTCCATAAACGCGACGAAGTTAGAACGCATTTGTTTACGAGAAAAAAGAAAGAATACGAAATCTATCTGACAGACTTATTAGATTTTTTTAGTCATCTACCGTATTAGTTAGGAGCAGCTGAATCGTACGTAGTGCCAAGAAATTTAACATAACTAAGACGTTTTAGACATGTACTTAGAAAGCTCGCATTCAGCAGTATTAGGTACCTTACAAAGCTAATACACCGTATTCAATATACCATATTACCTAAACTTAGTGCTTACTTACACAGGTACAGACACTTCAATCTTAATACTCGTATGACTAGAACTAAGTTCGGGACGGGACTAACTTAGACATGCGATTCCGATGTACTAATAAGTCGAGTTTATCCAACGCTTCGACAGTTCTAAGTAGTGTTTATATGGAACTTAAATGATAGGTTAGTGCCTATGGAATTTCTTACACGTTCGTCTCCTTATAAACTACGATTTATACCGATGTATAACTTTCGGACTGACTTACTACCCCTTGAAATGAACGATTTCAGTTTTCCGTATGAATTTCATCGTCGACTCTGAAGTCAATAATAATATATTAATAAAACATTTCCGATTCAGTGCATTTACTTATTGAACAATACATTAATTTCTGTTTACAATTCACTTCTGTAGAGCTTAAAAATGTTAATTTCCTTGTTTTATAGCAGACAGTATTGTTTGGTGTGAAAACATTTGTATTAATTCAATGTCCATTCATCATTTTATAACAGTATTTTGAACTCGAACAAAGGCCCTGATAATAATGTTTTTGTATAATAAAGACTTTTTTGCAGTGGACAAAATAAATGAATTTAATCACATACAAAGTTGGTAACAGATTCTTGTTTTGCGGTATCTAAAGGTACGTTACGTGTTCCAGAAGTACGTGTTCATATTTAATCTTTATCTGATATGCAGTTAGGAAATATTTTCTAAAACATTCATTCATCTATCGCTTTCCGTTAAGAAAAAAACACTTTTCAAGCTGTCTGAATGCATATAGTGGTATTTATTTTAGTTCAATCACAGATTCGATGCCACCGACTGTTGGCTGCTTGAAAAGTATTTTTTTTTGTGGTTTTTTGAGGTCGGGGGTTTTCAAAAAAAAAATTATTTATTTATTTTGATATTGATTACTGTACCTACAGCAGCTGCAGAACAGCACCCTTAAATATGTCCACGCACTTTTGGAACATCCTATATACCGTAAGACACAAACAAATCCTAAATCGCGCAATGTCAGTTTTCCGCGCGATTTGGGCATACACTACAGCCCGTCTGTAACAATCGGGAAGCTGCGCTCCTGACCGCCGTCTGATCAGTGGTTCCTCCCTTGTTAATGAAGGTTGCGGATTAGACACCCTGTTTCGCCTACCTATATCTTTATTCTTATCACATCGATTAGTGTTATCTAAATTTGGTTAGAAATATGAAAGCTATACATAACTAGGGACAAGAAAACAAGCCAAACGATAAATAAACAAACACTCTCCTACATAAATAATACATTATCTACTAACAACGACAATAGAGAGGATAATTACTAAAACCAATCAGCACTTAGCGTAATACGCGATCAATATTAATACACGAACATACACGCGTTCGTATGAGCTAAGCATGTGTAACACAGAAATACAGATCTATCTCTCTACTGAAATTACCTCTATTCATGCCGGATGCTTTAAGCTCTAGTTAATTAGCTGTTTTGTACTGTGTTAGATAACAACATTACATTCCCAGCAGTATTGAGAGTTTTCAAGGGGCTTATTGGTTCAATTACTATCACTGGTTACCATTCGTTGGTGTGGAATTTGGAAATAAATTTTCATTGAACTGACACTGAAATTAATTTGTAGTGGTGTATTGTGGGTTGGATGCTGTAGTAGACGTTTCCATGATTTTGATTTCAGTTCATATTTGTTTATTTTTTGGCCTACTTTATGTATCAAATTAACAAACAACCAGTCTTATGACAAAAATTCAAATATTTGTATGGCCTACAGAGTTATTCCGGGTCTGGCTGTTTGTGTATGTGACTTTGTATGTTTGTAAACGCACCCACGATACAGGAGAAATTCCTAAAGTGGGGCAACGTATTTAAAAAAAAAATGTCTGAGGAGTATTCCCAGGTCGACGGCGCGTTGTGTTCCACGCGCGTCTCAATGAGATGTCAGCACAGTAGTCAGGCCAGGGCCAGAGCCTGCTCAGCCGGGGATTAAGGAAGTCGCATACCTTCCCGCGATCCCCGGCGTAGGTGGAAGATGGAACACCGGGGTGGTTTTAGTCAGTAAGAGTCTGACAGACCCCTCCGCCCGTCCCAGGGTGGAGGACATCCATGAGAATTTCCCACCTAAAAAAAAAAAAAAAAGACCGGAGCCTGCTGGTCCTGCTAGGGTTGCGGAATTTGTTCAAAAGAGTCACCGCGGCACTGGAACGCAAAGGGCATTTGGTGGAACACGGATGTTTCCCAACCTTAAAAAAAAGGACAGGCGGTCGCTTCGCTAATACTTACCTAATACTGGTATTCAGCTTCATTCGGTTACACTGAAAGCCGTCCTAACTAGTTGGGAAAATATAGCATTTTTTCAACCATATTGAGGCTTTCAGTAAACGGAACGTAAAATAACTTGTGGTTTTAATGACTTATCTATCATAAGTCATTAAAACCACAAGTTATTTTACGTTCAACCTTTTCAAAAGAAACTTGGTCAAAATTAGTTTTTTTTTTATTTACCTATAAGAAGTAAATATACTTTCATAGGCATTAATTCAAAAAGCTGTTATTTTGCTACAATTAAGAAACACTTTAATTTTATTTATTTGGACAGATTGTAGAGGTATATACCTAAATAATTAAAACTTTAATTTAAGTTTTAATGATACAAAAGCAATTAACCGTGTTACTAACAGACATGCCGCACACATTTCTTAGAAATACTTAATTTTATGTTAATTTCACTGTGTTCAATATAAAAGCAAAATAAATAAAATCCTTTGACATCGGGGCAAAGCTGACAAGAAATGCTACAAATTCTATAGAGTAGTTTCCAAGGAAGCCCTTGGGGAATTAGGTACAGGGTAAATACTGAAAGGACTGATTCCCAGTTTTCCACCTATTCAGTAAAAAAATCAATGATTCAGATGTTTATTTTTTACACCATCATCCACCATTTTTGTCGAAAGATTTCCACATAAATGGCAATGCTCGGGAAAGGCAAATGTCCACCACATTTGCCTCCCTCGTGCGTCGCCATTTGTATGGGCCTACGCTTTTCACATCCAGCAAATTCCCGCGATGAGGTACCTACTCATATACGAACTGTTTCGGGCTACATAGACACAATAAGAAGACAACGCAACATGAATAGGCATTTAATCGCCAGAAAATGTAAACCTTCCTATCATTAGGTTCTATACAGCCAACCTCTTGTATCAGGAACTCAAAGCACATGTATCATTATCATCACAAACAAAGCAATCTTCTACCAATTCAAATCTTTTTTACTGACACAAAATCGCACAAGTAATCGACAGACGTACTCACATAATCCTTAACCTACAAAATGATTCCCCATTCAAAAATCCTGCAAACTCCATGGGCTTGATTCCAAATTGATTTGCGTGGAACAAAGGGGGTCTCGATCCGCAGAAATGAAAATACGATTTGGGTACGACCAGATAGCAATTTGTTGCGGCGCCATCTGATCTATTGGAAATTTGAATGGGTTCCCGCCGGTAATACACTGAACTCAATTGTTCAGTCAATACAACAAAGGAATTATTATGGGTTCACCGAAGAGATGTGGATGTTACCGCAATTTAAAAATGGATGTACACGTCTGTATTTGGTCTTGTGTTTGATGGTACAGGAAACGTTCGGTAAACTTAGGGTATTATCCCAATCAATTAAAGTTTTGCACTATTTATGTACGTGTCATGTCTTTGATACTTCATCTCAATAGTCACCCATTCCAAACCAAATCATTCACACAGTACATAATTATATCACCTCTTTGGTGTTTCCTTTCTCTATATTACTTAACTATAAGTTCCTCAGATCATTTTAATTTTTCCGCATAACAATGGTACCAAAGTAACGGTTTACTTTTCCATAGATACATATGTCAATGTATCAAGAAAAAGAGCACACACACAATAAATACAAACCTATTTGTATATCCCGCAACAGCATGGTAGCTGGAGAAATTAAGATTCAGGTTTTTGCTTCCTGATATAATTAGTTCGTATTATTAACAAAATCACTGTTAGCTTTTAATAATCTGGTCCTTCGAGATAATCAAATTAATATTAAAATATCTATTTATAATCACAATCTATTCTGTCTATCCACAGAATCCGTTCCCAGTCATACCCGCCGTGTAGTCTGCGAATATGTATTAATGCAAATGTGAACAATTGAACATGCTCCCACTAATTATTTGTATGCACCCCGATTCCACTGAATGCGTTCATTAATTAAATCTGACCATTAGGCCTGTTATACATGTTAATATAGAAGGAAATGTTACTATACAAACACAGATTTTTGACAACTCAATTGATGATTATTTTGGTACACCTTAAGTCAAAGTCAAAGTCAACGTTTATTTCAATTAGGCCATTAAACGGCACTTTTGAACGTCATCATTTACATTAAAAATAATATAAAGTGACTCTACTGTGGCACTTATGTGGCAAATGTTGATTCCTTATGTTAATTTAAGACCTTAAGTTTCTATTCACGTTTCACCAAATAAATTACATTTTATTCTGCGTTATTTTAACGTAGGTATTTCCAATCGGAATGGAAAATATTGTCAATTAGTCTGTCACAAAGCGTGCTCAGATGAATATTGTAAGATTGTTCAGAAGTTATTCCAATAAATCTTCCAATTCTGAATAACGTTGATTAAAATTACAAAATAATTAAATGGTCGCTATCAACTCGAGCGGTGATAGTTTTGTACAGATTGTACGTTTTAATTGGAAACAACACAAAGAAAGTATTTTAATTAAAATTGAACCTCTTTATTTAAAAGGCCTTTTGCAAAATGGCCAATGTTCAACAGAATTTGGTATTATTTTCGTTTTACGCTCAGTTATTTAGGACGTACTGATTACAAGTTATTTTGGTAGACACCTAAAATTGATGGCATCAATAGTGGATTGGCCTCTTTTAACTTTTTTTATAAGCACTCTTTCGAACGTAGTCATCGCAAATATCAACACAAAGATTTATTATTGTAACCAGCACTTCCTGAAACCTTATTTAGCAAAGCAATAATATGTCAAAGGTAACTTACTCTTAACCAAAATCCCAAGTTAATATTCCATCCAAAACTTCGACCCACAGCGATAATTTATCAATCGACGTCAAAAATACGTCAGCATAAATTCAGCCATTACATCCTCAATCCATTAAAGGCGAAAAAACCTAAGAACAAGTCCTCAGAAAGCACTAAAAACTTCCATAACAGCATTATTAAAGCGGCCAATATTCTGACAAGAAAATTAATATGACTTGGTCAGCGTTGTGGCCGGAACTTGGTCCAATATCATTTGCCTTCCCTATTGTTAGTCAAGTGTAGTAACTAGAGATGGGGAGTGCATTCAATGGCTCTGCAAATTTGCCTCCGTCGGACTGTAAGCATGATAAAATGCACACTCAAGGCGAATGGAGTCACTACACTATTATGCTGGCTTGCTTTATTAGGAAGCTAGATAAATAGGCAACTACAGTGATATATCTTTACTGTTTGACGTTACAGACATTGAATGGGGCTTTGTTTACGAGAATAGCTGTTTGTTTACATTGTCTTTCATTATTTAGGTGGAAGAATATCGTGGCCCTCTTGAGGAGTTTTTGTTTTGAGAAAATTGTAAGTCAGTTATTGAGGAAAGTTGTACTTTTGACTCCAAATAAGGTTACTTTATGTCAGAGTGGTTTCGTTTTTGCACAATCTCGATAGTTTATTTTGTCTTTGGATAAAAGTCTGTTTGTAGTGTCAATTCGTGGCTATATAGTAGGTAGACAAAAGATTTAGGTATGTAGTCCAAAAAAACTCCAATTCCGTAATCAAATATCTTCGATTTTTCAGCCAGGATTTTTTTCTTTCAAGAAATTGAAATCAAGCAATCAAAGCTTACATCACAGGCGCGCTTTTTACAATATTTCAAACAAATAAAGCCAATGAAGCGGCAATAAAAAAGCACAAAGAACAGTGCTTAATTGAGCGTCGTCGAACAAATTGAAACAATGTTAATCAAAATACACAGAAGAGTGAAAAGAAATATTTTACAAACAGTGAAATATTTTATTCATGTTTCAATACCAGGCAATTTAACGTTACTCTTCTTCCTTATAATTTCCTGGTACCTTTCTACTTTACATTGGAATATTTTGTAAAAAGTCATTTGGAGTGGATCAAAGTTTTCCAATAAGCTTAAGAGCCTACTGTAAACGTTGTTATGGCTCAGCATTATTACAGAGTACCTCATTAATAGGAAACGTTATGCATGAGTTACGCGTTTCTTCAGATCGTTTTCTTTTAAATGGCTTTATAAGTATCTAAGCTACGGTATCAAAATACTTTTGTTCTAAAAATATTTATTGTACAACATTTTAAGCTCAATGGCACCAGTTTTATAAAGACAATATTTAGTTTGAATAATGTCAAAATATTTTAGTGTTGGATAGCCCATTTATCGAAAAAGGCTATATAACATCATGCTACGACCAATAGGAGCGGAGCATTATTGAAAAATGTGACGCAGGCGAAGTTGCGCGGGTCAGCTAGTAGATTAATATAGTTGGTGTTATTTCACAAAATATTTAATATATTTACTAGGATAGTTTTTATCTGTGGCTTAGGTTATTTATGATAAAAAATACCGATCTAGCAATAAACGAAATCCTTGACAAAATACATGAAAACCTATGGCAAACAATGTTCCCGACATACTAGGCCTCATATCACGTCTAAAAATAACAAAACCTAACCTATTTCTTTCAAATGGAAGCCGGGCTTAGACAATTTTTTGCACGCTCCTATTTGATTCATCTCTGCCTCGTAAAACATTCCGAAACGTGCTGACTGTGCCGCCTACCATCTTCCCACTTACCGTTGACTAGTTATAAGACAAAGAGTGTTTTTAAAAACTTCAAACTAGGGATGGACCGACTAGTTGCTGGCTAGACGGCTAACTAGTTAGCACTTACTCAGCTACAAAAAAAACAGGAAACAAATAGTACCCACACAAAGTACTTGCAAAGATACACTATAAGTTGCAATAATTAACGTATTAATTGAATTCCAGTTAACATTTTGGCAAAACAGTCTAATATTGTTTTGAACTACAATGTGGTTATTTAATAAGTCACACCTAAATAGTCCCGAAAAGTTGAACCATTTCTATTAATGATTTTGTTTTACAACTTAAAACGCGTTGTTTTAAATTGTAAACTAAAATAATAGTTAATTTAAATTGTCCAACTATTTGGGGATGCCGACTAGTCGACTATTGAGCCCATCTCTAGTGCAGACCGTATTCACAAGACTTTCTAGGCTAGGGATAAAACGCAACTTCTGTTGTGGTGTGACCGAGTTACCCGGTGGAAACAAAAGTATGCTTCATGGAACTTTATCTTTCCATCTACATACATACTGAGAAAGCTATGCATTTTAAATTTTTGTTTTACAGGGAGTGTTGGGAATTGCAACAGTAATAAGGTTATCATAATTTGTTTTTTTTTTAAGTTCAATAAAGTCTTTATTTCTCACAGGATTATGCTACAGATTAGGTACTTGCATGAGAGGACCAATGCTTGATTTTAATTCAATTAAATTAAAAGAATTAAATTGGCTCTGGGATTTCACTTACATGTTATCTGTACTATAATAATATGATAAAAAGGAAGCGTATGTTCGTTTGTTTTAACGCGCTAATCTCTGGAACCACAAATCGGATTTGGAAAATTATGTTTGTATATGATAGCCACATTCATAAGGACGTCTATAGGCGGGAGCGGGAAATTCCTAAGGTAACAGGAAAAACCTGAATATGTGCGTACGAAGTCACGGGCAAAAGCTAGCTCATTCATAAATAAAAAAAAATATCTGTAAATAAATCGTCGTCTTAATTAGGTACTACTAATTAGGTAACCATAAAACTAAAGATTCTTAGGATATATATACTTAGTATTGTTTTGTTCCGTTTCAACTAGGTATTATTACTTTACTGATACGCTTTGTGGATAACCGTTTTGCTTTCTATGTCAATTTTACCTACTTGATACCCCTTTATGTTTTACTGATCAAAAGATATTTCCCTTAAACCAAGCAAAACTTTGATATCACAAAACATTGCCAAAAGGCATCATATAGCTAACCTGTTATTGGAACCCGTCACAAACATACAAGGAGTAACTGTACTCGAAACTACACAAACTCGAAGTACAGGAACTATCCCATATTAGTTAGTTAGTAAGGCGAATCAATAACTTCAATGTCTGTTCATAACAACAACATGTACGAGATATTAAATACCCCGGGGCAGTATCTCGTCAATTTTGTGGTACTACGAAATACTGGCAAAGGTGAAACGTCCGTGTATTTGGGTTTCCGTGTTCCGGAATAATGCATTGTAACTAGTCTATGCTAAGGTGATGTTACACAAGCGCCGGTGCTTTGATCGAAATCATCGTATTGCTTCCATCATCTCTATGCCATGTGATATTCTTCAATCAATTGAGATACGAAAGACGTCAGATAGACCGCATAGAAACAGTTTGGAGGGCTTAGACAAAGCGACATGATCTACCGAAATGTGACGTAGTTAATACTTAATTCTCATTTAGGATTTTTAATAATCGTTTTTGCTGATCACTATACCTGAGTGTTTAGGCAAATTTATCAGCAAAAGCGATTGACGAAATACTAAAATACATTTGTGATGGATCAACCGACATTTCGACAGCGTTTTTGTATCCCAAACATTTTTGACGGTTTGACAATCGCCTCGCTGCTATCACTGACAGAATATAACTTGTCTAGAGCCTTTGTAACTATGCATTAGACGAACGATCGAAGTTGAATTATGTCATCGATTGATATCAATCGAAATGCTATTCAAACATAATTATAAGTAAGTACATAGAACTTGGTACTAATAAATTATTGCTAATTTTGTCTCTGAAAAAAAAATCACAAAAGAAATGGACATTTCTTTTGTGTATTTTTTGCATGCATATTGAGAGGCAAATTCATAGAAAAGAATACTATATTGATTCCCTCAATATGAAAATCATAATAAAAAGCTTCGTTTATTCGGTACGCGAAAAAATATATCGTGAATAATGTTCATACGTTGTAGATAATTAGGCAGTAACATCCGGTTATCTGTTTCTACGAAAAATATACCAATAACAAGCCACAAAAAATACAACACATTTACGCTTATTTGCAGCGTAACACGAGTTAGCGAATAACAAAATCTTTTTATCATTTCAGCTGAAATATGTAGGCATTTATTTTCGCTTAGTAAAAACATTCCAATATCATTTTGGACAGGATGCCGGAAAAATTATGAGGAGGAGTACAAATATATTTCATTCTTCATTATTCCGCTGTTTTGGGCTAAAACAAGGGGTTTTAAAATTACGGAACTCGGCGATAAGGCAGTTTTTCTTTCTATAATAAAATTGGAGGGATTCACCGGATACCTCGTTTGTAATATTTGCAATGGCGCATGGCTTTTGTTTTTATTCATTTTTGCGTCCCCGTTTTCGGAAATTGCTAAGCATTTTTAAATAGATTACGATTTTTTAATTTCAATTTCGTTCTGGGACTGGAAAGTCTTGTTTTACTTTTATTCGACTTCAAAAATAAGGTTTTATTTTTATTGTAGAGGCAGTTTATGCAGCCAGCTATATTCGGTGTTGAATTTCGATGTTAAATTAATTTTCGAAATTCTTTGTTTAGAAATAAAGAATATTGAACTTACAAAATAAATAAAACTGTCATGCTTCATTATTTACATTCGACCCTTGAAAAGGTCTTAACGTTAGACTTGCGAAAATCTCAACAGAAAAAAAAACAATTTATTCTTCCCCTTAATCAAGTGGAGTGGCGCACACAAATTTCTTTTTAAGGATCGCACAGACAGGCGTGACGTTAATATGTGACAGCGATGCGACAACCACTTTTTTAACAAATTCATCTTTTTTTATATATATATGGATGGGAAATCATCAAATGAGCCCCCCCCCCTTCCACTCTGGGTGCAGAGCGGGAGACAGACTCTTACTGACTAAAACCCATCCATGTTCCTCCCAGTGTCCTTTGCGTTCCAGGGCCACGGTGACTTTCGAACAAAATCCGCAACCGGCAGAACAAATTCATCTACGAATGTTATATAACCAATGCGTGGAAAAAAATGCGAAAAATGGTTTGTGGCATTGTTGTGTTGATTCTGTCTATGGCAGCCTTTATGTCAGATCGAGGTTTACCTAGCCCTTGGTCGAAAAAAATTCAGATTTTCTCGACCAGATTTTTACCGACCAAGAGCTAGATAAATAATTTGCCGTTGACAAAGCTTCCTGCAATCCGATATACTGCTACCTACGTGTTATTAAAACAACTTATCACACAGTAAGCCTCCCGCAAATAAACTGATACGAATGATATGGGTTCGACAGGGCCGGATGAAATGTCCGATTGATTATTGAGATTGCAATCTTTTTTTGATTTGCAAGAATTAATGAACGACATAGTTATTAGCTCTTTATTGCTTTTATATTGGGAAGGGCGAGGGATGCAATACTGCTTACTCATGATTCATTTATCTCGCAGGAACTTGTCTATGAAGAGCTTGTGGCTAAAGTAGCCACATCTTTCATGGGGTACTGTTTAAAATGTTACAATAAAATACCTCCCCAGATATTAGAATTAAATGAAACAAAATTTAAATCTTGTGTTAAGCGCACACTATGCAGGCAAGCATATTATAAGTTGGGGGATTACATTGATGATAAAAATGCTTGGCTCAATGCTGGTCCTGCTCCACAGCCACTAGGGCGCACAAATTAGTTATTTAATTATTTTTTATTTTTATTTTTAGCAGTTGTGAGACCCGCTGAATATTGAAAGAACATGGATTTTTCATTGTATAGACTCGAACTAATTTTGCATTGTATAATTTCATGCATTAACGGCACATGTGTGAGTACTGTGTACCTTCAAGTCAAACTATAATTTTTGGGTAAGACTTTAATGTGCCCTGGCTGTTGGGAGTGTCATGCTCACTCAAGTCTCTCTGATGGTGCAGTTTGTGTTTCATTCATCATTTGGCTCCGTCAGCTAGGACTGGTCATCTCTCAACTGCCACGGTTTGTTTTAATTTGTTAGTATTTTGAATTGTTCCTTTTTTGCTTTTGTCGTGCACGTCTTTTTACATCGTTCTCACATGTCTATGAATAATTTCAACAAGAACAATGTAACCACAACTTTGTAATAATTAATTGATTTAAAAGAGTGTCCATGGAGTTTCTTGTACGTTCTTCTCCATAGAGATCTACGCTTTGGAACGTGCAAATAGCTTCACCTCTTTGACTGACCGACCTTGACAATTCAAAAGTGCCTGTAAATGGTTTAATTGAAATAAATGCTTTGACTTGACTTGACTTGATAATAACAGCCGCACAGGTCGATCTTCAAGGTTAAGCAACGCTTGCCGAAGTCAGTCTTTGGATGGGTGACCATTCATTACATTTCAGAAACCTCCGTGTGCCGGAAAGCACAGTATGCCGTTGGTCCCAGCTGCCAAGCTTTGGCAGTCGGTGCTTTGACAGCCAGAAAATCCGACATCAGTCTGGCCAACCTAAACAAATAGTAGTGTCTGACAATTTGCTATTGTCTCAACATTAAAGCTTGATTCACACACATCAGTGAAGTAACAGTTCCGGCACCGTGATAATTATTCTTTCATACAATCCCTATGAACTCTCACTAAGAGCACTGTTGTCACTGACATGTGTGGACGTGTTCATAGAGATTTTATGAAATAATAATTTTCACGGTGAGGGTATTGTGCCGGAACTGTGAGTTCACTGATGGTTGTGAATCAAGCTTTAAGGATTTCTCTCTATTGGCCACATGTAGGTAAAATGATGGTAGGTCTTGTATTACCTACATCTATAGGTAGTTACCCGAGACCTAAACAGTAGTGACACAAACTAGTGCAATAACTGCGGCTAGCGGTTGCCTGGCGATAATTAACTGGTCTAAATCAGAGACCACCCAATAATTGGTTAATTTTGAGTACAATAACAGGGAAGCATGTGGCTTACTATGTGTAGGTACGTACCTAAATGAGTCTATTGACTGATTTTGTGTTACCAGCTGATAGGTTTGTCCCTGTTTGAAACAAGATAAAAGGAAGCAAACGTGTAATGAAACGATCAATATCTCGTATTTACTAATACTAATATCCGTTATTCAATCGCTTATACAGGGTGTAACAGAAATAACGCAAAACCTAAAAAGACGTCATTGTATGAGACTAAACCTATAAACTCGAAAAAAAAGCAAACCGCCCATAACTACATTTATATTTTCACAAGCTTTTGCCTGTGACTTAGTATGCGCATATAGCCTCTTTTTTCCCGTTCCCGTAGGAATGTCGAGAAATCCTCTCTTCGTGCTCTCCCACACTCCCCAAGGAACCTACATGCCATATTTCAGCGTTGTACGAAAAGAAGTTTTGGCTGTGCGTTGTCTGTCAGTCACTCAACTGAATCACTCAGTAACGGAAGAGTTCAGTTTTTTCGCAATTTAAGGTTTGGTCTACAATGACTCTTTTTTAGGTTTAGCTTTTAATTTGTTTCATCTTTTTTATGGATGGAAAATCATCAAATGACTCCTGCCGCGCGTGGAATACAACGCGCCGTCGACCCGGGCCTGGCTTTGATCGGACGGCGAGCCACCCAATGCTCGCCGTCCGCAAACCCGCACCTACGGTGGCCGGGAATCGCTCAGCGACTCCCGACGCCCGTGGTGTCTCCCTATGTTGCGGCGGCTGGGGCGTGAGGGTTGTCTCTCCCTCACGCGGCCCGCCTCCTCCTTCACTACCATTATTGCTTCGCAGGAGGTGACGGCTTCCCATGTCTCCTCGCTCTGGACCATGGATTGAACCAGGGCCGGACGCGAGAGGTCGCCGCCGCCGATCGCCTCGACGAGGACACGTCGGTGCTCCACCCAAGCAGGGCAGACCTCCACCGTATGCTCCACCGTGTCCTCCAGGCGATTCTCACAGTGAAAACACCCGGACGTTTCCTCCCACCAAATCCGAAACAGGTATCTCCCGAAACACCGTGTCCAGTGAGTACCTGCGGCAGGCGGAAGGTGAGGACGCCGTGGCGTCTCTCCAGCCACTCCTCAAAGAGGGGCACTATCGCCGCAATCGTAGTGTGCCCTGCACTGGTTTGCGACAGTCGCTGACTCCATACCGCCATGGTGTCTTGCCGGAGCTCCGTCCACCACGCTGTAATTTACCGCGGCAGCGGAGTGCCGCCCGAGTAGCGCCTTGCCGAGTAGCGCCTCCGTGCCGAGTAGCGCCTCCACGCGCCACGTGTAGACGTGCGCGAGGGCTCTCGCCTCCAGATCCCATGGCGGCAATCCAGTAAGGAGGCTCGCCGCCTCGCGGGAAACCGTGCTATCCTCGGGCCAGCCGGATGGCCATGACTCTCTGGGACGCATTCAGTTGTCGGGCTGGACTCTTCTTTAGGTCCAGTGCCCACACTGGGGCCCCATAAAGGGCCATGAACCACACAATCCCCGCGTAGAGCCTCCGGTAGGAGGCGTTTGGACCCCCCATGTTGGGCAGAAGCCGCTTGAAGGCAGCCCCGGCCCACCCCATTTGTTTCACCATGTAGATATAATAATGGTCTAAAGGATGTTGAGAATGTTATGTTATGACAGTAATAATCTTTAATGCGTCACTAGTAAAATCTTCTTCGAATAATGAGATCCTCAAATACTAACCCTTTCACTGAACCTTTAATTTAAATATGTCAATATTTTTCTTATTCAAATAATTCTATACTGAATACCTACTTATGCTAAGTTCATTTAAATCCAGATAATTAACGAGCCTCCTTTAAGGCAGCTCACCGAACCGTAACTAAATAATATGATTAAATTAATACACTTTCCTTCTCGTCTTGTAATAAGTTCGCTGCTAAGCGACCGGGATTCATGAATTTTACATTTTAAACCTAACACAATTGCGTACCTACGAGTGAAGTTAATCTTGTAAATCCAGCCTTCTAAATAAAGTGAATTTATAAAGTTATGGGATATATTAAAGGTCGGGGTTGAAATAACCGCTTTTGCGCACAAGTGTGTTAAGGCAGGTTTTATAGTACATATTCGAAGCTTTGGCTAAAAGACAGTAGTTTGGGCACACTTTCAGTCAACAGCGATTCGGAGGAATTTTTGATGCCATATTTTAAGGTTAACTTTTATTTATTTAGGTATGCTTATTTTAAGTTTAATAGTTAATTAAGTAGGTAGGTATTTAAAAGAAAAAGAAGTTGTACTTACTTTAAAAAATAAAAATTGCGACAGTTTTGTTTCCATGATTTTATACAACGATAGTTTGTCGTCAAAGAAAGCTATAAAGCAGTGATGTGTGGTCGGGTATCAGAGCAGGTGCACAGTTTGACAACTTATTTTTCTTTCTGCCTTCCTGTCTTGCATAGTCTTCGAACAAGTGTTAAAATGTTTGAAGCTACGTCTTGTACCCTTTTTTTAATGATGGGAAATCATCAAATGACTTTTTCCCCTCTGGGTTCAGCGGAAGGGAGTGTCAGGCTCTTTTTTTATTTTTTATGGCTGGGAAATCATCAAATGACCCTTTCCGCTCTGGGTGGAGCGGGAGGGAGTGTCAAACTCTTACTGAAAAAAAAACCCATCCCTGCTCCTCCTAGTGCACTTTGCTTTCCAGGGCCGTGGTAACTCTTTCGAACAAAATCCGCAACCCTGGCAGGCTCTGGCCCTAACGGGCCCCGTCTATTATGCTGAGATGTCTTTGAGGCGTGCGTGGAACACAACGCGCCGTCGACCCGGGCCTGGCTTTGATCTGACAGCGAGCCACCCAACGCTCGCCTTCCGCAGGCTCGCGCCTATGGTGGGAGTGTCAGACTCTTACTGACTAAAACCCATCCGTGCTCCTTCGATTGCCCTTTGCGTTCCAGGGTCACGGTGACTCTTTCGAACAAATTCCGCAGCCCTTGTAGATGCTAGGTCAGGATACAAAGGCTGCGCACAGTTGCCCACAGTTCTAATAAAGGAAATAAATGGTACATTCAAAGCTAAGGCCGAATTAACCGTCTTTCACAATAATCTCAACGCAATTTGGCTTAATTCCAATTGAAACCGTTGTTTGTTATTTAGACATCTCATTAATCTTCCTCTGAATTACTCCGTGACAAAGAGAAGTATTCATATTATAATTCGTAAGTATTTTATGAGTGCCGAAACGTTTCGTATTTGAATAACGAAATAAAACGCCCCTTTTGTTTAAAAGTTTTAATCTTTCCTTTAGCTGTTATTGTTTTTCGGTAAATTATATCACTTGATGTTTAAATAATTAATTGTAATATTTCGTAGATCTTGCTTTTGTTTGTCGTGTTTGAATAGACATTTTGAAATCGTCATTATTACAGTCTGTTTGGTGCTACTAAGTAGATAGGCCTCTTATACAGATAGACATAACTAAACGGTAGGTACAATGTTTTCAGTAGAAACACAATCCCGTCTGATCTGACGCTTTATATTTTTCTCCCGTTCTTATATATTTTCATCGGTCTTACAGAGGTATCCAGTATTTTATCTATTAGATTTACGTGCCAGTAATATCGCATTGAGTATTTCAAAACCTCCATTGTAGTCCATTGGCGCGATTCGCACAAATCTTCGAGGTTCACAACACTACAATGGGCATTCCAATATAAATTTATATTTGCTATCCGAGTGCATTCTATAAAGATACATAACGAAACGCGACACCGTATGCGGAAAAATATTTCGGATGGCAACGCAAAGCTGCTGTGCACGACTGTACAGAAAAGGATTATGTACGAATAGATTTTTAAAATGTTTGCAGTTTAGAGCGATTTGACATTCTGGTTTGTTTTTATTGGATGAAAGCTAGCCTGTTAGTACAGTTATTTGCAGCAGACTGAAGTCCAAAGCCAAAGTTTACATTATAGAGTTATGGAGGAGACGCACTTAGTTTCACGTCAATATTGATATTGTGGTACCAAGATAAAAACATTTTTCCGTCATGTAATTCACTTCATAAACCTTTTAGTTTTACAAACTGCTAGTAGGGTCTTGTAGTTACTTTCAAAATCAGGGATTCGTCTTGATTTATTTATTATATTTATAAATAAATATTTATTTATAAATAAAACTAGAAATTCCAAGATGTAGTAAAAATGTTATAAAACTCGAAAAATTACGGAGTTGCGAGCGCTTTAAAATAATAAAATATTTAAAATAAACAGACAGTACTAATTGCTTGTGTGACTACACTCGCAAGTCACACCTTAGTGAATTTGCTCCATCCAGTACAAAAGACGTTTTGCGTGACAATGATAGCAGAATATCTTCAATAGCTTTCAATTTGTCTATTTTTCTACTGATTTCATTTTTTCCTCCACAAATCAAACTATTTCGAAGAAGTATTCATTCCTATTGATGTTTGAGATTAGTCAGTTATCCTATTATTCAAACATTGGATTATTCGTTGTACCAAGAAGTTGCTACATTCAACAGATTGCTAAGACGTATTAGACACGTATTTAGAAAACCCGCATTCAGCAGTATTACCTTACAAAGCTCATACAAGCTATTCAATATTCCACATTACCTAAACTTAGTGCTTATTATAATGTGCTCGTGACGTGCATAGAAGAATAACTTCCTAAATGATAGATTTTTGAAATTAATTAAATACCTTATTAACGGCTTACGTTCGGGTGGAACCAATTGGTTCCTGATTTAAACTTAAATTCCATGTTTTGTACGGTTTATTTTCATTTGTTTTTATTTTCAAAATAAACGATTAAATTATATAAAACAAATACTGATAGTGTCACGACAGCGATCAAGATCCCACTTCTGGGCAAACGCCAAAAGCACAGCAATTATGTAATGCCACTTTAATTAGGAAAAGGTTTTAAATGTTCTACTAACGGTGGACCTACGGGATCAGGGACATGAGGAGACGTTTTAATTAGAGCAGGTATTAGGAAAACTCGTTTAGAAAGATGAATACGCCGACGGACGGACGCGGGACGGAACCTGAGCTTAGTTTGTTTCATTTATTCAAGTAGATTCCTAGCACGAGTAGGTATACCTACATACGTATAAGTACAATCGCTCATGCCACATTTCTGTTTTGTTTGAAGTGATTTTGTTTATGTTGATTCTTTAAAACTTGTAACTAATGCTATGCAAAAATACGGAAGGTAAATGCATAGTAAAATGTCTTTAGATTCAAGCTTTTAATTTAATCCGTCCAACGCAATGATCTCTGTATGTATGTAGATGACTTTGGAGGTGTACAGATGACATTTCAGAGGTTAACGCGTTAGAAAGAAGATAAAACAGTGTACATTTGAGGTTTAATAATAGCAAGAAAACCAAAACCATTCGGTTCTTTAATATTTAAATAAAATTAGATACTTACGTCAGGTAATCTCAGACTCGGTGGTCTGTTTCCCTCAGCTTCATGTCAAACATATCTTATTATTCCACGTCAAAACTGCAAACATTTCATACAAATTTTCTTTATAATTTATTTAACTCAAATATAGCTGTGTTTTCAGCACACAGTTTCACAGGATGTAATTGAATATTGCAAGCTCAAGCTGGATCGTTCTGCGGCGAAACAGAATACCGACTGGATTCACACTGCGTACGTACATATAGCACTCACTGAGTGCTATATGTACGTATGTACGTATGTACGTATGTATGTATGTACATGAGTACATTCAAGGCAGTATTTAGCCTCTTCAGTTTTATTGGTACCTTCAGCTTTTGGTGTGAGACACAAACTTAGTTGTTGGCCAATATTTTGTAATTTCTATGTACCGTGTGTGTTTCACGCATGTGCTAAGGCCAACCTAATCAAACACCTGACTTTATTTTGTATTATTAATAGGTATTTTATATTTTAAATATAAATATTTAAAATACTGTATTTTGTATTTTATATTTCAAATAAACGACTTAAAAGTATTTTGTATTTCATATTTTAATTAAAGCAAATAATGTATTTTGCCCAGCTCTGCGTGTAGGTTATTTAATTAATTTTAAATCTGTGATTTTCCATGTTATTAATAAAGGTCATACCGACCGAAGTGGAAAAGCTTCATACTAAGTCTGTACATACCTAATAGATTAGGTTCCGTTCAATTATGTTTGTGAATTAAGAAAAACTAAACTTATTCTTTTGAAATAAAATACGACTCCCAAAATCTAAGAAGTTTTTAAAATATGTTGTAGAGAAACTCGTAGATTTACTTGTTAAAATGATACGAATGAGCCTACAGTTTGTTCAGTCAATGTTTCAAACTAGGGTCTTATTTTAAGCCTTCATTAAAGAAGTCGTTAGACAAAAGCAAATAATTCTAATTATTTACGACCCCCATATTCCCAACAACTTCTCTACAAACTGAACACCTCGAAAGTAACAATTATGTAGGAGTCAATTAATGAACTCAATTACAAACTACAATTAACTGAATTACTTTACAACTAGAACAGTTGTTGGAATGCTTTCACACGTGCGGTAAGGGCTTCGTTTTATGCTAGTCTGCCATTTGCTTTGTCTTGTCGTGTAATTAATTGTCATTTACGACTAGCTGCAGTATGATTTAGTGGAACTTGCGAATGTAGTGTTGGAACTGTACCTATATTGCTAGTGCATTTGAGGCGAGTTTGCTAGAATAATGGTTGTTAGCATTCTGTACTATTCACTTTGAACCTCATTTTAGTGATGGTATGAAATTCGTAATACCAAAATTCAAATGGCGGCCGTGTAGCTATGCCTAAAAGATTCCATACCCTTTAGAAAAAAATCTAGTTCATGATTAAACATTCAAGAATATGGGCCTAATAGTTTTCTAAATAATTTCGAGCCCCAATAATTTAGTATAAAAACTTTTAGCCCAAACATTATTTCTTTTCAGATCTAGAAGCTTTTGATAGACGGAAAGAGGTCGACACCGTTACCAATACAATAGAGTTCCTTAGACCCTTTGAGTGTCAAAATTACAGCTCTGTGATTGTGGAACCTTCCAAAAATGTGTCATATTTTTTTGGGTACTGTAAGCTGGTAGAGAAAGCTTACCTACTTTAAAAAAAAAAACGTTGCCCCACACTAGGAATTTCTCCTGTATCGTGGGTGCATTTAAATACATACCGACAATCTCACATACACTAACAGCCAGACCCCAAAAAACTATCTGTAGGCCATACAAATATTTGTCCGTGCGGGAATCGAACCTGCGACACGCAGCGCAGCAGCCAATCTTTCAACCACTGCGCCAACCGTCGTCGCCGTGTCGTCAATTTTGTTGCATTTAGTCCGCTTATACAACGTGTTCCTTTTGATATCCCATAACTTTAAGGTTACATTCTATGAATAGAAATAATGATAAATGTCTAAGAAACATGGGTTCCGAAACTCATAGCTACGCAGCTAACACCAAACTTAATTAAGATAATTCAAAAATTGGCACCAGGATAGCAAGTTTTAAGAATCTAAATCTCATTTATAAACAAGGTCAGTCATCCAATTTTGTTTTTCAAGTAAAGTCGCTTTACATGGACAGTCGCAGTTTTGTCGGAAATGAAAAAGTTGAATTGTAAAATATATCAAACCACCAGAGAATCGAATAGCATATTAAATTTAATATGCTAGTCGCCGATTATACCCCAGAGTTATGGGATATCGAAAGGAACACGTTGTGTACCAGTACTTACATAATAAATAAAATTCCGTAGACCCAAAAAAATATAACTCCATGTTTGCGAACCTACAAAAAAACTTCTTATTTTTAGGGCCCTGTAAGCTGAGTAAGTTTAATCACCAACGCAGTATTTTTTGGTAGGAAATTATTACCACGCGTGGTCGTTTGGGCAATTAAGAGTGCGCAGTCAGCCCCTCGACCCCTAAGAGTGGACGCCTTGACACCCGCAAAAAACACTTTGTAGACTCAGCGAATGTGGCGGGGCATGGGTATTTTTGGTACTCGTGCTTGGGTACATATTTTAAAATACACTGACTTGGGGGTGAAATGAGTAAGGTTTTTTGGCAGAAAATAATTGGCCCCCGATCAACGGAACAAAATTACTGGCATCCGATGTGTTTTCAGATAACTTTCAATTTGAAAACGATGTAAATAATATGAAGTAAGAAGATTTACGTTAAATTTACTTTATGGAAAAACCGATGACATGAACCCACCTCCATGTAGCAGAACTCCAAGTTATTATTGTTACCGAGTTTAGTATAATGTACCAAAGATACGAACCACTAATATACAGGAGTACCAATACAGCATAAAATAAAAAAGCGGATCAGACGTTTCCAGGACTCGTTTTTTGCTTTGTCAATTTTCTTTGTCCAAAAGCTTTTATTACATCCCACTCAAGGGCTAAAACCTTAGGCCTTTCTACGATCATTTATTAGGCACTTGAGGGAAATTCTACATTATGCGTATCCATTAGAGGGTAGATCGTAGTAAAAATTTAAACAACAGAAAGTATTTTCTTCTTTTCGAACCTTTTTGCGCACTTATATGCTATCTAGATTGATTCTTTCTCACATGAGATGTATATTTAATTTAGGTCGTTTTTCCACCAACTGTCGTAAATAGCTTTTTTAATAACGCAAACAAGTATTTAGATGGTTTTCATTAAAAAAATTCTTAACGTGTAAACGTATGTAATGTTTATGTTTACCTCGGAGACACAATTTCATATGGAATTGCGTTTCACCACGTGATGACACGTAAACAGCACACTGTAAATGTATTTTCTGTAGGTATAATACCGCGTTCCGAATCAAGGGTGGGTAGGTATGGCAAATCTCGCATCAGAGTTCGTCGACAGGAAATTAAAGTTCAGGATTTCAACCGCACGTGGTACTGAATGTCAATTTTTAATTTGTAAAATATTCAAAAAGTCGGCTCACCTTATTCTAAAAAAGTAACTTTGGTTTTTTTTTTTATTTGCATAAAGGTTTAATCATGAATATTTTGGGCCGCTGTAAACGGGTGAGCATTGTAGGTACTTATGACCCGTTTTTTTAACAGAATAGCAACGGGGTAGGTAGGTGGTGTTTTAGTGAAGAACTTTTTGTGAAAGGTTAATTTGTCAGCACTATACTTTGACATACGTTTCATTTCTATGCTGACCATTGCAATGATAATTATTTTATAAGTAAATTAGCCATCCACTGCGGCTTCACACGGGTGCAAATTGTGAACATAAAACTTGGACTGGTTTATCGCTCTTTTATTTGTGAAACCCTTGTCAAAATCTCTTGCCTTTTTAAGAAGAAGTAATCAGAGAAACAGACAGGCAGACAGCAATTTCGTTTATAAAATTTAGAGACGAAAAGATCGGTGGGTAACCTTAGTTCTGCAACAAATTCCGCAACCCTGTTGCGGAATTTGTTGGAAAGAGTCATCACCTCGGCCCTGGAACGCAAAGGGCATTAGAAGGAACACGGATGGGTTATAGTCAGTAAGAGTCTGACACTCCCTTCCGCTCCGCCCAGAGCGGAACGAGTCATTTGATGATTTCCCATGCATAAAAAAACCCTAGCTAAGAATAGCTGGCCCCTTTCTAAGGGTGTCGTAAGAAGCAACTAAGGGATTTATATAAGTAGTTGGTTGGACGACACCGACCATTTAATGTAATCTCGTAATCCCCTTTGGTCCTGCGCTTTCTAATGGGGAACAGTCCACTTCCCGAGAGAACTAATAAGGGAGGAATTTGTCATGTTACTTAATCCTCCGCATTAATTTGAACAATGATTCATGATCGTTTCAGAAATACACATCTCTTTATTCCAAATAAACAGAGGACAGATTAATTCATCCCCGGAAGGGCCCAATGTTATATGGCAACAATAAAGGAAATTTCAAATTGTACATTAATCATACGGTGTAACGTTACAAATTTGTCATGCCACAGTTGGCGGTGCGACGCTGGCAATAATTAATGAACCCATCCTGAAACAAGTAATTATGGAGTGGTCCATTTTTTTATCGACATGTTTATCTCGCATTTGTCTACCCCTGCAATATGGCTGCCGATGCCGCATCTTGTCTACGACGCGTTCATTTACATAAACATACAATCAGAATAACAAAAGACGCTCTGATGAAAACTCATTGTCATAATTTTTCGCTGTCTGCGCGCCAGAATATTCTTGATATTAGTTGAAACGTTGCGAATAATATACCTAATATGAAAACTCTGCATAACATGAGATATTGAGCATGCGAATTGTTTTAATAGCATTTGATTATATACATTGGTTTTATTTATCTGCCACTCTTGCTTTGTAAATCGTTGTTGAATTAAATCTCCATTTAGCACTAATTGAAACCGATGTAGTTTATGGATGTAGATGAAAATAGTTAAATTAAATGAGTCAATAAATATATAATTTTACTCGCGTCAGTGAATTGAATGACACGTTATTACGAAAACATAATGGAGTTTGTTCATTTTCCAATGAATATCTCCGGTGGGTGTATTAATTATTGAGTGATTCTGGGTTGGGGTCATATGTCACCCCGATAACCAATTAGCGTCGCGAACATTAACCCTACACGTTGCGAATGAAACCCACTTTCTGTTATTACTTCATTTAAATTAATATTGTAAATGAACGAGGAAATGCTTTCTGTTACGCCATAATGACCACGCTATATTTGATTGGCCAAAGTAAGTCGTTAATCGTAATTAGGGATAAGAGGATAAATTGCGAATAATTATGAACATTCTTAAACGGTATTAATGTTGACTAGAATATGCTTTCACTCCCAGAAAAATTAATAGTGAAAAATACTTGTGCTAAAACATTTCAATTGGTAAAGCCATAATATATATGAAAATTCAATAGATTAGGTACAGCAGTTCATTTTAAAGCATAATAATTTAGAGGTAGCGGAACAGAGAGTAAAGTCCCGCAAACCTCCATTGAAAAGGGAGGATCCTCCGACCAGACGGTTGTTTGTGTCTGGTGGGCAACTGCCCGAGAGTTGATATTCGGGCTTTGCATGTGTTCTAATCGCACGGTAAACTTTGATATCGCGATTTAGGATTTTTGTAGTTAGTTCGCAGCTGTCGAGATAGATGGCGCCGCGAGTCTCATTTGTTGTGATGTTGATTCTGCTACGTTGATTTTTGTGGCGGCATGAATGCCGCTACATCACTCCCCTCCGGAGACCGGAGGTCTATAGTGGATGAGTCGTCCATACATCTTGAGATGCTTGCCAGGCCAGTGGAAGGTTGGTTCCAGTGAGTCGGAACCGGAAGTCGCAGAGTTCTCGGTGAGTCGGAACTGTCTGCGTCGCAGAGTTCACGGTGAGTCGGAACTGTCTGCGGTGCCCCGATGCTGCTGCTGGCGTGACTGCTGGCGTCGACCAGGAGAGGTTCTTCAAGGCTCTTCATGTGACTGGCCGAAAGTGCAGTGTGCTTGCCAAGGTCGCTGAAGAGGTTGATGATAGAGGCTGAGGATGCTGACCAGGAATGCGCGTCCGCTGCATGCTGGTGGTCAGGATACCCGTAGAAGCCGAGGGTTCTGGCTGGCTGTATGACTCGCTGCTCGAGAGCTTGAGGTCAGGATGAGGAGAAGTGATGATGATGATGATGACGTCATGATGAGGTAGCTGCACGAAGGCTGCGCTGACGTTCGATGTCGAGGGTCACCAGTTTGGATGTAGCGGAACAGAGAGTAAAGTCCCACATACCTCCACTGGAAAGAGAGGATCCTCCGACCAGACGGTTGTTTGTGTCTGGTGGGCAACTGCCCGAGAGTTGATATTCGGGCTTTGCATGTGTTCTAATCGCACGGTAAACTTTGATATCGCGATTTAGGATTTTTGTAGTTAGTTCGCAGCTGTCGAGATAGATGGCGCCGCGAGTCTCATTTATTGTGATGTTGATTCTGCTACGTTGATTTTTGTGGCGGCATGAATGCCGCTACAATAATATCGATATACCTACACTCATTACACATTTTATTAACTTGTCTGTCAATAAAATACCTACACGAAACATCAGACTGAGATATCTTGTTTAGCGCGTAATTCGTCTTTTCCTTTCCTAAAAAAGCGTATTACCTTATTCTCATTTTTTCTTTATTTTATTTATGAATGGGTTAGCTCTTGACCGCGATCACGCCTGATGGAAAGCGATAGATGAGGTCCATAATGCAGCGAGCGTGCCTAGAAGATGCCCTGAGGCACTGGCCCACGCGTCAAGGAAACACAGCAGGCTGCTTGACGCCAAACTCCGGTGGGAGGGTGGTCGAAAACTAGGCGGCTGTTAGCCTTACCACCGCAAGGGAAGGATTGGCCAGTCTTATAAGGTGTTAGGTGAGACTGTCCAGGATGAGCTTAGCGCTCAGTTCAGTTAAGTGTCTGATGGAACAAATTGCGCTACACGAGGAGTCTCCTGCATGTTTCCCAACAAAATATTCCATTACTCTAGGATTTATCCCATTCCTGGATTCATTCCTCATAAATAAAGGAACAATTACTCATATTCTCCTATAAGACAAGGTATTCAAATTACGTGAAAGTCAAAGCCAGGTTTTACTGTAACGTCGTGTCTGATGAAGGCGGTCCTCCCAGCATCCCTGCGCTTAGTGTATAAGCTGACAGAAGGATTAAAGACGTGCGCCAGGTAGAGCAACTTACCCACATTGACATTTGTAAGCGTTTTCGCGTTGTGATGCAAACGCATTTACATTTGGCATTTAAAATCATATTTTAAGGAGGTAGAATATTATATTGTTTGTTTATAAGAGGTATGTATGTATAATGTCTGGATGTTAACAACCGTTAACGAAACTTCTTACGCTGATAGAAATCAATATGACTTGTAGTTCCATGGGCTACATTTTCTACCCTAAGTCGGAAGGCGAAGCCGTAGGAAAAGCTAGTCTTAATACCCAGCTTACAGTAGAAAAAACCGGGCTTTAAAAAAGTTTTGCTCTGACGTACTTACTAAGCTAGATTAATTGAGAAACCTTCGTAAGAAATTAAAATTTTGTGTAGCTAGATTAGTGTGAAGTATATTAAAATTGGGTTTTGATTCAACCTTATTATATTATGTTTCTTTGAATTAATTTTCAGATAATGTAAAAATGAAAAGAACCTACTAGGTATTTAAAGTCATATTACCCAATCGCCCACCATTTTATCACGTTACCTGAACTCGTTTACGATTAATTAATGTAACAAAAGACCGCAGTATAATCCCTCACACATCCACAATGAAATGTCATCTCATCCTGTATGAAAGACGTCACATTATTGTAAAACATAAATCCTCCGAACACGAATTACGCATTACGTCATCAGATAAGACATACCTACCGACGGTTGAATATTAAAACCCTTCACAATGTTCCGAAGCTCACAACAGCTAATTATATCAGGCATTGTTTGATTTTGATCTTTCTAGCTACATCAATAAGGGTCATAGGGGTTGTATATGTAAGTTCTTCATGTGAAATGAAAGCTCGCGACATAATTGCGACTGTAGCCGGAAGTTAATTGCGTGTTCGTTGTCAAGCCGCGGGTTGGGGATGATTCAAGCCTCGGATCATAGAAATAAGGGAGATAAGACGCGGAGGCTTTACATACATCCGTAATTATGTAGCAAGGATGCTTGCGGGATGAGATAAAAATGTTTTGTCGTTTACAATTACGATCGAAACCGTTGAAATGAAAAAGTTGGGGTAGGTACAATAAGGTAAAATCATTGAAAAGCACAGTTGTGTGTGTGTCAGTGTCTGAATTTTATTATTTGCAATGAATTATTTTTAAGCTACAAGGCTGCCCATAACATTGTGCCACTCTATTTAATCTTTTCTACTTTCTCTATCTTTTCTGTAACTTGCATGGTGTACACGCTATACAGTATTCTAAGAGTAGAATACTGTTTGTGCACTCTTTGTTGTATGTACACAAAAACCGTGTTACATTGTAAAGTAAATATTCTACAACACTAATGTTTCGTTCCCTTTAGAACATTATAGTGTTACTAAAAGGTATTAAAAATGTACACTTTAGAAACGACTAATAGCTTTCTTCTGTTTTCTGAAGATTTTTTCCTCCAGTGCCCACTTAAATGTTTTAAAAGCTGCCACTTTTGCAAGTACACATCCTCATTTTTCTATCTTCTTAGTTTTCAACAGACGCTTTCTATGTAGGACGCAAGTTGGCAGATAGGTACTTAGTTATTAAATCTATTAATATTTACATACCAAGTTGGTGTTTAATATTCACTTTGTATCCTATGTTTGATGAAAAGATGAAAATGTAACTTACTGATATAATTTTGACGATGCATGATGGGTTAAAAGTCAGAAATAACACTTGAAAGAGTGACGTAAAAGTATCAGGAGGGCTAACCCGAACAACGGAAAAAACCCAAGGATTGGTTGATAACTTGCTTAGCAGTAATTAGTTTTTCTGATTTAATTAACGCATCAAGCTTTTTTCTTGTCTACTATATCAAAAAATTAGAATCAGTGCATTAAATTTTCTATTTATTATAACGTAAAAATGGAACAATTCATCCACGAGATGTTCTTATAATATGCATAGTTTTCATCCCATCCATTTGTTGCATGGTAGTTATTGCTGTCAGCAATATAAATCTAATGTATGTTATAAGATTTCTTGTTAAACAGTTTGTGTATTAATGTTGATATTACATAAAAGAATATTCAATTCGACCGTTACTAAACAAACTTTAACTCAATCTGAACCAACCCACAATTAACTAACTGCAACTCAGCCACCTAATCCAAGCTCTCTAAATCACGGTGTAGTTGCATTTTAGAGTTAACCCGTTGCATACCGGCTGATGCAAATGAGACATTCAATGTAACCCTCTCCCGCCGTCTGGCACTATCGACGCGAAACGACGCTTAATCGAACGACAATCAATTAAAGTGCTACATTATCTTGTTTCTATACTGGGTGAGTTTTTTTCCAGTGCGCAAACTTTAAGACCCACTTCTGCCAATGTAAATGAACAACTTTCTCGAAGAAACCCATAGTCGATTCCTAAAAAAAAATTTGAGCTTCCCATACAAAGTTGTCATCAACTGTTCACAATTTGTATGGGAGACTCAATTTTTCAAATCTCATAAACAGTATTTGTATGTGTGTAACCAAATAGGTAATGGTTAAAAAGTTTTTATGACTAAGGGCCTATGTCTTTATGTCTATTTTAAAACCCGGCTGCTAAAAGACTTCTCGATGAAAAAAAAATATATATGCACTGTTTCGTAACTGTGGGCCCGTCAAACACTGGATTTGTGCTCTGAAACAGCGATAGAAGGCCGCGACAGATCATGAAGAAGATGGTGAGTCGACCTGGGGCTCTGGACAAGTGACATTCTGTCAGCGGTAGCGTGGCGAAGGCGATTGTCGATACGTAAAAAAATTATGGGATTGACAGATGCTATCGAAATGTCACGTGATCAAATTCCTGCATTTTGTCATTTCGATAGTCGCATTCGCTAATTGAATGGCACATTGTCTAGCTAGGGCCTCTGGATGCTTTCCTTAACGACGCTGTTACAAAGGTCAAATCATTACTTTTTAACACAAAAGTATGTTTATTAAATAAAATGCTTTGCATTCTTAAAATGTTTTTTTTACTACAAATATACTACTAACTATAAATATAATTTAAGTTAGGTACATTTTCTCAATAAATGTACCGAAGTAAAAATTTTCACTTCGGTACATATTTTGGAAAACTGTACCTATCTAAAATTATATTTACAGTTCGGAATCGTACCATGCACATCTATCAACAATTTGGGCAAAAAACATGTTAAGAATGCAAAGCATTTTATTTAATAAACATACTTTGTGTTGAAAAGTAATGATTTTACTACCCATTTGTAACAGCGACCTTAAGATTTGAAATGGAGTAGAACAGACTCGTTACCATTGGAAGGTATGCCTTGCTCAGTTGTGGGAGGGTACGGGATAATTAATTATTTCAAATCTCAAATAGCTCATAAGACTAGTTAACCGAAATGAAAACAGCCGTGCAATAAATTCACAAGTATAATTTGGGATTTGAGTGAGAGATCCGGGATACACAGTCATATGTATTGCGCACAGCCGAGGTGTTTTCTTAAAGCAATGAAGCTAACCTAACACGTTACGGTCTAGCAGACAGGTTTAGCTTTTAAAAATAGCTGAAATAGCTTGGCTTATGTGAGATTTGTGTCTGTGAACGCACTATACAGTGCAAGAGAAACTCGTAAACTTTTCTAAATAAAAGAAAACAACACTGACACAACACGGGAAGGTTCCGTGTCTTAAAATGTTAGCCCAATTCACTTCAGTAACGTTCAATTAAAATATTACGTTTTGAATGAATGATGTTAATAAATGTTTAGAAAATAATGAAACTCTTTTAATTAAATTTAATATTTAATATGAGTTTTATAAAATCAACATTTATAATAAAAGTTCATAGTAAATTACATAATAATGCCATCATCAATTTGGATTTAATTGTTAGGCAAGAAATTGTATCATAATTTTTTTAAATACAAAATTAAGGCCTTATTATTCACGACAGGTTCATTAATATTGTAATGGATGTAAAAGTTTCCAAGTGGAAATCCTCGTGCCCTTTTCTTTTCAAATGTTTAATGGATCCCACTCTCTTCATATTCGCATAATTTCAAGAATTTTGTGATGCTACTTTTAACATACTTTAGTTGAAATATTATGGAGAGGAGATTGGAGTAACAATTTCAAAAAGTATGATTGAGAACTATGACGCGTGACAGGAAATGTCTGTCTTTCAAGAAACTGGGCGTGCATTAATATTTTATAGAACCTGTTTCACATAGCTAATCATTTAAAGGACTGAAAATTAAGTAAATTCTTATAAAACTGTGATATTTTGCGTAGCTTCAAAAATGTGTTGCCCACTGATATCAAAAATCTAATTTTGTAGCCATCTCATTTGTCTAAAATCCGTTATCAACATGAATCAAAAATCAAAATCCTGGAAGCCCAAAGGATGTTGTGATTTCTTCGCCATCATAGATGGCATCGCAACTCTTGGCATGATAGATATCCTTCGGTTGGCACCTCGGGCGGAGCACCGTGCACTCTCTTCTACCCGAGCTCCGGGCATTATCGAGAAACGCCTGTAATCAACACCAGATAAGATTAATTGGTCGACAACACAGAACGGATAACAACAGAAGTTCACATAGATGCGTACGTACTACAGAAAACTCAAACTACCCCAAATTTAAGCTATTGATGCTGTGGTCTACCGGAGAAGTGTACCCGTGCAGGCGTCACATCACGCTATTTCCAGTTACTGCAACTTTCTAAAGCCAGGGACCACAGTGGCGATCACCAAAAAGTTTCAAGGCAATAAAACTCGACAAATACCTGAGCAACTCAACTATCTTGGATGTAGCAATGAATTAGTGGAACAGGGACAGTGAAAGACTGGTAAAACCAAATTCACGCCTTGAAGTGGTCTACCTGCGTTGCGAATTTTTTTTTCTGTTTTGTCATAATTCCATTAACTTTATAGGTCATTCAATTTCACGCTGTGCTTGTACACTGTGTACGTTCGTGTCTTGTCTCTCGTTGTGAACACACATGGAGTTGAGCCTTCTGTCTTCTATTTATTTTGTGTTGAAAAGCTGTCATGTGCGATGTATGAGGCCTTCTCATGGTTACTGAGAATAGTTCAGTGTGTATGTGGGCTGATAATAATTGTCAATTAGTGGTAACGGCTTGATCGGTGATTTAGGGACGTAGATTCGAAGATTTGATTCGTAGATATGTGACTTTAACTAATGATGAATGATTGTATTCGCACAATTACACCCACTTGATGAAACAGTATGTAAAAGGAGATTCTTAAATAGCCTGTTCCCATTTTAGTCGTTTCGTCTTCATCTATATTTCTAGATGATGGTTTTAGTAGTACCTAGGTAGGTCATTAAAACCTAGCCAAGCCAACGAAAACATTGGGAGAAGCTTAGGTCAAGTACTTAAAGGGTAGTAAGGGGCTTACTAGTTTGCCTTAATTTTGCGTCTTTAAAGTGTTCTCTTATCAATCCTCTTTCGCAATACTTAAGTTAAGATCAAACTGTTATACAGAGTGTGTTGAGTAAGGGTGATGTTGGGTAGCTGATATACAATATGGAAAAAATATCAAAACATGAAAAGTGAGACTTTTTTCAAAATAATCGACCTCAAAAAGCAACTAAAAAGTTCCGAAGAAATCACTTATCAAGCAGTCTGATGCAGTTGGTGACATCAAATCATTGATTGAACTAAAGCAAATGCCACCAATTGTTATAAATTGCTAGAAAAGTAATTTCTTCTCTTTTTTTTGTTTTGATATTTTTTCTTTTTACAACCAGCTACCCTTAAATATGACCACGCACTTCTGGAACACCCTGTAGAATAACCTATGTAATACAGGAAAGAAGCTGTTTTACTGACCTGGACGCAGGAATGAGTGACATTCGTTTGAATAGATGTCTGGCGGCGGACCGCAAGTCATCGTCTTGCATCAAGCTGACCAGGTCCTTCTCGCGTTTCTCCAGAGGAGCATCTGCAGCCAAGACTTCCCCTTCTAGTGAAACGTTCACACACTGGCAAATTATAATTGGTTATTAAATTTTGAGTATTAATTCCTTCTGCAGAAGTTCCCTTAAAATTAATGGTCAATAGGTATATAATACTTTCATTATGTTTCTTTCTGATGGAATTTTATAAATGATGCCCGTAACTTCGGCTACAATCGACTAAAAAAACCAACTAAACTGACAAGGCTGAAAAGTGTTAGCCTGTTATTTCCCTTACACCCTTTAAACAACCTTTGAGTCGTATACAAAACCTCTCTCTGTTTGTGATTAAAAAATAAAACTAAAATTGGTCCCAGAAAGCACTTTTGGATATTTTCGCCAGACGTAAACAAAAACAGGAGCATGAAATTCAGGGGACTGAAATTAGCTTGGATTTTTAAAAATGTTTAGCGTTTTCTTTTATTTTCTGATACTCTCGGACTTGCCCGGCTTAGGTCCGCCATGTAGCTCTTAGCTTATCAAAAGCGAATTACGAGAGGATTTTAGGATTTTAGGCATCAACTTTTTTGTCCTTTTTGTTGTCTTTCAGACTTATGTGCATTGAATTTCTTATTGAACCTAATTGGATGAGTACGACCGACTTCAACTTCTAAAAGTTTGGACCATTATAATAGCCTTCTTAGAACTTTTTATAGAAACTAAGTGAACATTCTACAAAAAGAACACAAGCCTCGCTTCAAAAGCCAAAAAGCAATATGTGTTTAGCTTAGAAACCTTAGCAACAGCCGTATAACTGGCTTTTAACGTCCAACAATATTCTCTCCGCTATGAAATTTCAAATTACTAAATGTTCTACAAAGTTGTCAAAGTTTTAAGGAGCTTACTGTGTCATAGAAGTCGGCAACTTCATGGTAGCCGTAGGATCGAGCTAGCCCGGCTGCTTCTAATAGAACTGCACGAGTTTCAGGCCGGTTGTTCTGCAGAAGGTGGCAGCGAGCCATCAGGAAGAGTGCATTCAGAAGCCACGGACGCTGGTTGGATGAACGAGCCTCTGTTGGGTAAGACAACTTGTTAATAGAATCATAATGATCTCGCTAGTCTAGTGGTTGTAAATGATACTTCTGTGGTTTTGAGTTCGATTTCTGGGTCGAGCAAAGTGTTTTGGGTATTTAATTTGGAATTCAGAATTCTGGATGGCAGATGTTTATAGAAGGAACACAATCATGATTTTATGTTATGGTTGAATAACCTAAACCTATATTCTGCGATGATTAATAGCACGCAAAGCTACACGGACTCTTTCATTACTTGTATGTGAGAGTTGCAAACAGAAAATTCAGGGGGTCTACTCTCTAAGTCCGAAGTCCGTAGTGTCGGTCTTAGTATCGGGCGTATTCTACTCCGTATCTCCAACAGACTTACGATTAGTCCCGAACCCGAACTAACGATGAATGACAACACAATTTGACAGTTGTTCTTAGTTCGTAGTATCGTAAGTCCGTAGGTGATACGGAGTAGAATACACCCGACACTAAGGCCGAAACTACAGACTTCGGGCTTAGAGAGTAGACCCCCAGAAACGCCAACCACATTTGTTTTAACCGACTTCTAAAAAATGAGGAGGCTCTCAATTTGGATGTTTGTATTTTTAAATAAACCATAATGACTTCGTAAACAAAGAGTTAATACTCTAAAATAAATAGATTATTTTTTAATGTCTATCGACGTATGTGTTTTCACAATACCTAAGCCAGTGAGACAAAATTCGGTCCTAAAGTTCTAAAAATGATGAAAACAATCCAAGTAGACTATTATTCTAACTCTTACGGATAGACTTTACTTACCTCTAAAATCAAGGTGTAAGATTTTGCTAACCTGACCGAATTCACATTAGATCCTCTGTACTAAAACGAAGAAACATGAGCTTTGTACGTCACGCTTCGAGCCACACATTCACTACTGATAATGGTATAACAGACGTATAGAAGCCAAGCCATTCATCTGGTTCGACGAACTATGTTGTAGTCATACCTACATATTACTATCCAAAGGGGTGTATTTCAAAATCAAAGCTCACGAATCTATTCAAAGTCACGGAGCGTCCTCTAAATTTTGTACTACCCACTGCAGTCAGTAGCGAATTAAGAGACAAACTTGCGACAGTTCACTCGTAGTTGGAATAAGCTGTGGACTATGCAATGCCGTTCACAATGTTACCGTCTCAAATCTCAGAATAATATATCGAATCATTGGATCGATTAATTAATTGTTTAACTGATTCACCCTTTGTATGTAACATTATTAATTAAACAGACCACATACTCTTTTATAATGCAACATATCTGTTATGAATAAACCTCGCATATAAAATTTTCAACGTATTAAAAATAAATAAAATCCCGTATTCTTGTGTGTATAACGTTGTGAAGTTTATTCATTACTTTAATGCTCTCAGTGTAGACCTGCGATTTCGGGCTTCAGCTGCGTTTCAATCTACTTACTCTATGCGAATGGATTTTACGTACCTACCGATGTTACCACGTCTATACTAACACGATTTTAGAATCTGTACAAAGTGAATTATCAAAAGAGGGTAAAGAGAAAACGACTGCAGGTACGGACAGGGGCTTCTGAGTCAATATTTTCAAAGGAAATCAAACAATTTAAGAATAAAAAGACATTCATTCGTTCGAGGGAGGCTAATTTATTTCCTTGAATCAACGACCCGTTCACTGGCCTATAAATTGGGGGCACGAGTATTTTAGTGTTAACAAAGTGATAAATTCGGTTCTACTGTAAGTGTTTGAACTTACCGGTTTGACATTTAGAAGCGTAGACTCTGGCTTTTAAAGGTTGCTTTGTGTCAACATTGAGTCGAGCCAGTTCGTGCAACAAGTAACATCGCTCGGAAGCTCGTGTGCTCATGGTCAGTGAGCGCTCCAGGGTACGGATGCGAACCCTGGGAATAAACTTAACTGTTAGGTTCACAGACATTTTTGTTACATAACAATCTGGAAACGGGCTCAGGCCGACCAGAGTCACGACAAACCACGCTCTGTTAGTCGATTCATTTTTTATTCGGAAGTATCCAAATATATATAAAATAAGATCTTTGATGTACGTCTACCTACTCTGTACGGTTCATTGTTCATTACCACGCTACGGCATTTCTGACCTTTATTAATAGATTATATTGAAAAATGTTGAGTATCTAAAGATATAAATTGATGGAAATTTTCACAGATAACTAAAATATAGTGTTGTAACAACTATAAGAAAATTGTAGTGATTAAACGTACTCTACTAATAAGTATACGCGAGTTAGAAAAGCAACAAATTTTTCAACACCACATTTTGCTTTTACATAATATATGTAGGGGGGTATGTGGTAGACCGAATCCAACATATATTATTATCTTTTATGAGCATTATGATGTTGAAAACATAAATGGCTGAAATTAAAAATACCAACATAAAGATTACCCCTTATTCGGAAAACCACACATTACTTTTGATGACAGGTTATCTAAGGGCATATAAAGGAAGAGATAAGCCACCCCGGACATTAAATTACATAAATGTTAGGGTGGGAATACCGCTTGCTAAGCTACGTCGCAGATAAAAAGGTCGAATTAATTAATGAAAGTTAGGTCAAGGCAAAGTTACGTAATACTTAGTCAGTCTAGTTTCCATATGTTACGAGGGACCTGAGTGTGCTTTAATTTATGTAAGTAGGTACTAGATTATTAAGTCGATAACAATTAACATCGTCAGATGATTAGTGGTATGTGGTAATAAGAATAGTGGTGACGAAGATCTATTTTTATCGCAATATGGTTCCAACAACAAAACTCGGCCTTTCAAAATGATATAAAAATATGTTTGAGACCTCATTCGATATGACACAACCAACACTGTTTAAAAAACTTTTTACTGTTCTCTTAATTTCCCCCAAAAATGATGCGATACTCGAATTATATTTATTTGCGTTACGCATCTGTGTTTGAGCCAGAAAAGTTATTATGATTATGTATTTCAAATTTCAACCGAATCGGTCCAGTAGTTTCGTAGCAAGTTGGCTGTGACAGACGGAAAGACAGACAGCCAGCCAGCCATTCAGCCAGACATAATTACATACTTACACACACGAGCGATCCTACCAATATTCCACTTTTTCATCTTGACGTACGGAACACTTTCATAAGAATAGTCCAGAGGGCCAATTCTACTATTTTTTAAACAACATTCGCATTTGCATTACAATCAAAAACTGTCAAAAAAGCCTTAATTTTTATACATTTTTAACAGTTTGCGATTGAGATACGAATGCGAACGCTGCTTGCAAATTAGTAGAATTGGCACTGGTGTATAAAAGCATTCTTAAACACCAAATTTCAAGCCGCAGGCTATTAAGACAACTGCAGACATAGGTGGAATACTAAAATTACTTAGCGTCTCGGGGCGGAGCGGGCGGCCGCACTCGCAACACGGAGTCGCGACTCGGCTCCCGGGACACCGACATGCCCAGCAGAATAAACGCCCTTCGCTCCCGATCCGACTCGCTCATACTTTCTCGAACACGTTTCTGAACATAAAATAAGAGAGATTTTTCACGGTCTACGTGACTTGGCAAACAAGCTCTATTAAACTTCCCAGCTTCGTAATGCTCATGGCTATACAATTTATAATAAAATACAGAAATGAACCTACCTGGTCTAGGAAAGCGTTTCCAACTATTTCGTGTAGCTTTTGCAGGTATTTATCTTTTCCAGGTAACAAGCTGGCTGGCTTTCTTGTTATTTGTTCCATTGCGAACTCGGCTTGTTCTAAACACTTGGCGGTGTCTCGTTCTTCGTAGATGGATTGAGTTGTCTGTATGAGGCGACGTGCGTCGGTAGCGTGTTGTTGTTGCGTGTGCGTCAACTGTTCCTTCCGTGCGCGTGACAGGCGGGCACGCGCGGCCGCCTCTAGCGCGCGAGCGGCATACAGCGGCCTACGCTCACGTAGAACAGCCTGATCAATATGAAATAAACGATCAAGATCTAACAAGACTCACATTAGAAAAAGCTGAATCATAATACGCTCCAGCCTTTCTGACGACGTGACAGGCTTACGCAATTTAAATGATAATATCGGCCTGAAAAAATGGACTAGGCGAAAACACAGACAGCAAAAAAAATGTTCTAAATAATGCTGGAATGTAATTTACCTACTCAGCTGTCGTGTCATATTTTGTTCGAAAAAATTGCCGTTGTTGTTCAATTAAGCTTACAGCTATGCCGCCAATTTTGTGAACACCGAATCAACCTCAGGGTTAGATTTCAATCTGAACAAGTGCTATAAATTTGAATTTAGCTGGTCGTTTATAAAGAATGGCGGCGTGCAATGTGTTATATTGTATGGGTCAACGGGTCAGAGGTAAATTTTATGAAGGTAGGATAGTGTGAGCGTACTTGTCGTTTTTCCACATCGGCGAGAGCTTTATTGGCCAGTTCTTGCAGTTTTAGCGATCCTTGTTTATTGGCTGAGACCAATCGTTCGTCCTTACATAAGGCAGTTAAGAAATATTTGTCATGTGCCATTCGCTCCAAATATTTCGAAGCCATTAACCGGGAGATTTGTTCGGCTTTCTGTTTTTCCGCGCGGGATATTTCTTGGACCTAGAATTACGGTTATTGCCAACATATTTTTTATTTCTCGTTATAAACAAAGACGTATCTGCACTTTAGTAAACGAGATATAGACGTTATTTACACGGAAGTAGTAAAATAAATCTTTTAGAATATTTATCGTCTGCGTAATAATTTATTTTGACAAAACAGCGGCGGCGTATTGTTGGTTGTTGGTAGTTGGTTTAATAAAAAATCCTAGTAAGTATTCAAACTACTCCTGTAATGTACATTCTAGCAAGAATTATGTTCGCAGATGCTAAAGCATGTCTTCAACTTTTTTAATATTTACTTTTCAACGTTCAACTTCACACAACAACAATAACCAAGCACAGTTTATCAAAATAAATAACTATTATCTAGCATCAAAAACAACAAAGTAGTTTGTCGTAGTTTGATCATTAAATTCATAGCTTCTATAAAATACGGGAAAAGTTCCAGACCGCTTGTTCCTTCTGCGGCTGCATACGTCCTCGATGTACCAGGACTTTAGGAGCATCCTCGTCTTTGGACTCCCTCTTAATCTCCACGTTGCTAAGCAACGACACAGCTGTTTGTAACACTTTGCTCGCCGTCTTCCCGGCACACTCTCGCACCTAATAACATTTGCAGTAAATTAGCGAGGCGATGTAGCTTCATCTTAAATGGTGTCGTGTCATGACCTGAATGATACGAGCATTTCGCTTTAAGTTGGTTATGTGAACAGATGGACTGTGTGAAAGATTTTGAGTTGGTATACATAATTATGATGCGTTTAAATACTTTTAAGCATAGCAGGTAAATGCCTAAAAATATTGCACTGGAAAAAATGACTATGACTCTACATACATATTTTATCCAACTGTGGGACTGCCATAAAATTATTTTACTTTGCCCCACAGCCGCGGTATTAGTGAGGCGAAGTAATAAAACCACATTTTGGAGTTAAATCTGCCCCAATAATTCGCAAATTGTGGGGTAGAATGCATCACTCTTGAGACAACAACACTTTTGTTTGCACTTTATACAATGTGTAACAGAATAAACGCTATTCCTCATCATTATAAACAACTTTTACTATGGAACCAACACTGAAATCGCGAAAAAAACCATCGACTGCTTCATACATTTCTGTGGGCATACATTAACAGAATGTACTGAATAGCTGACTATATATAAATAAAACTAAAAACAGCTTCTATTATTCCATTTTCGTACCTACTTATTTTTCTTGAGGTAGATCGTTACCGCCACTTCTGAATAGTCATAATACCGCACCAACCCAAAAAAACGTTTCAGCCCGCTCAAAAGAGTACGCAACGCGGTCGACTTATTTTTTTGCGAAAATTTGCGTTGCTACGAGTTGGTGAGAAAACATTCCATTAGAAGATAGGTGAATAGCGTGAAAACTTGGTTATTTTTTAGACGGCTCTAAGCGACTCTCTTGGACTTTTTACTGAAAAACAAATTGAAAGCGGGACGCTTCAAGATCATTTTATCAGACGATTTGAAATTGGTAGGAAGTGGAAATGTTTTAACTAAGTTGTCGGGTGATTTATATTTTAGATTTCAAGACCAAGCGCTGGGTTTGTTTTAAAAAACCATCAGTATTGAAAGACAATTTTATTGTCAAATAGAGTGATTGAGATTAAAAAAAAATCTACGATCCATTATCAAAGTTGTCATTTTGTTTCTATGTACCTATCTATAACCGTGCACAGCCTCATACAATTATCATAATGTTTATCTGAATAATGGTTGTTATTGTTTTAAATAGTACTAGTGATTGTCTAGTAGTCGAATTTGTATCGTAATTTATGAAGAAATGGGATTTAGCATTCCTCCTCCATTAAAATAAAGCTAAAAATCTTACTCCTCCGTACACGCCATTAAACTAACAAAAAATTGATCCATTGTTAATTTATTATTTTAAGTTCATATAAGCTCAATCTAGCCTGAAACACAGGTCAAACCTAGTTCAGGCAAATAAGCAACCGTGTTCTTTAAAATTTGTGAATATTTATTGTAAATGTGCCCTATTTTATAAATAAACCATTTTATTATTTATATTTCCGTCATTCATTTGTACACATATAAATGACATTTTTAAATATTTCTACAAAAATGAAAAAAAAACCTATAAAAATATTAAAAAAAATATTTTTAGTACCAATATTTTTTTTTTTATACGCCTTATACTTTAAAAGGCGTACAAAGTTTTCTTTTCACGTATTAATAAACAGGTTACCGTTTCTTCAGCACATCTTGCGCACTCAGCAAAATCAGGTGGGAATCGTCTCATACGCTGTCCTCGATGCGCCAACACCAAAGAACGTTCGAATGCACACTTTTCATATTCAGTTTGAGCACGAATTTGTAAGGCTCGTGAATTTTTAGGTTCCAACGCTGCGAAGAAAATTGGATATCATAATTAGGAGATGTGTACTACATAACACAGGCAACATGTAACTAATCAGTGGGTAGTAAGAATTATTCCCACCACAAGGACTCAAGCCTCCTCTCTGTGAATAAGATAAATTAGTCTGGTTTACAGTTGACTTATTATGAGCCGGGTATTCTAATTACAAAGAAAATTCCTCTTAATTAAACCTTGTTCCTGGAAATAATATCAAAGACTTTGAAACCTGGATGCAGTACATTCAATTTCAAAGTTTGGAATAAGAAGAGAACGACATACTATCGTCATAAAAACCATGGGTTTTATTTAAAAAGTGAAAATATGCCAACTTATATATTATATTTGTAAATTGTATACATATTACATATCGTCGGCGTCAGTGAAGTACTTTGTAAATGTTACGAAAACGTTATTTTGACATGCTACTTTTTCAAAATCTTATTAGAGACTTCAGAATTTAGGTCATATTTTGATTTGCAACATTGATAATTGACACTTATAACATCGCTATAAAATTAATCACGTAAAAACGTAAAAAAGTACTTCTTGAATTTCTTTTAAAGTAAGCATTTTTGATTGTGTCCTGTGAGAAAACAGGGTACAAGGTCCGGCACTGACGCCGACGATATGTGATCTACAATAATTAGAAGAATCGAATTACTTGTAAGACAAAGGCTATTTCAACAAAATACCTCGTATACGTTCTGTAAACAATGAGCAATAAAGGCTTACAGGTACCTATACTTGAGTCATTTTCTTCTTGCCGCACTATTAAAACTTTCAAACTATATGAAAATTTCATGACCTACATCGCGAAAAATCTTTGTCTGTGTACTTTTAAGTGCAAATTTCACATAAACCTTTATTGGCCATTATAGTAGCAAACTGTTAATACAGGTACATAGTTAATGTGTATTGTGTACCTGCTGCTTGTGCCGCGTCTGCCAAAGCACCCGTGTAATGTGTTGATTTCGCCCGGACCAAACTTCGCCCGAGAAGTGAACGAACATCAGAAGGCTGTAAATAAAATATAAATGTTCATGTTTTAGCCGCTACCGGAGTGGTTACGTACATTTTATCGTCAAAAACATGCTTAAATATGTATGTTTTATATGCGTATGAACGAATAAACGGACGGATATTAGGTGGCTTTAGTCTTCCGCTTTTCTATGCTTTTGTGGAAGCTTTTTTCAAGAATTTTTATTTTATGAAGTGAGGCGTCTAAAGCTTTAAATTAAAATGATAATGTTTAAATAATTAAAATAAATGCCAAAGGGCGTTTCAATACTGAAGGCAATATTTCTGGAGATGTGCCTACCTGATGTAAAATATATTAGTATATTTTTATATCATATCGTAATGATTGTTATTTAATTGACACAAAAATAATAGACTCAACGACGACATACATTATTAGTGTGTTATAATTGGTGTCCAATTATTCCACAGTTCCGAATTGAAACACTTGAAAAACACATACACTATAAAAATGTTTAATACTCTATAAAAAAAATCTATATTAAATATTATGTAAGTAGATCCCAGATCCCAAAGTTTACAATACTTATGCTATTTTACTTACTTATACATGAAAGGTTTATAAATTTTAGTGAAATATACATCATCATTTAATTTCAGGACCCTTTAAAACTTGCTTTGTTTATTTTACAAGTAACCCCTTTTAGTCCGGTAACTGTATTTTTGATCATTGTTATTTCGAGTACACTGATTAACTCTATTTATTGTTTTCGGGTTATTGTATGTGTGCCTAACAGAAAAAAAATGAACCACATGCTAAGAGCGTTATCTAAAACTTACTATTGTCAAATATACAAAAAATCAACTTATACCTAAAGCTATTTATATTTTAGATCTTCCCAAAGAATGACCCTCCACCATTAGTAATGCCATGGGAATCGGCTAGGTGGCGGCACCTGTCGCCAACACAACAGACGCAGCACATTGAGTGTTAAGCAATCAACGAGCCTGATTGCTTCGCACTATTTGACGGCCATTAACTGGCTTTGTTTATTCCACAATGAACCCCTTTCATTTCAGTAATTGTATTTTTGATACGATCATTGTCAAATTGAATGCAATGTTTGTAGTTTTGATAGTACCTACTTTTATCTGTTTTATTTTTAAACGTTTTGAAAAGACTTATCTTTCTGATAAGGGTTATCAGAAAGATAAGTCTTTTCAAAACGTTTTTGAACATTACAAAGTCTATAGTTGTAAGTATACAACATGCAACAGAATAAACGCAATTCCTCTAAGGGGACATTATACTCATGATTCTGAACAACTTTTACTATTGGACTAACCCCTAAACCGCGAAAAATATATCAGCTGTGTGTACATTTTGTCAAGGTATGCGCACATAAATGTATGGGTCAGTCGATTGTTCCAAACTATGAGTACAATGACCCTTAAAAGGTATTGCGTTTATTCTGTTACATGTTAAATACTACTATCGATTGATCTAAATTCAAGACCTACTCACAATATGATTGTTTTGTTAGTAGTCTTCTCATTAATGGACATTAAAGGGAGATACAAACGACTTCTTTCAGTAAACTAAGAGTGAATTTCCCGGGACCAAAAATTGCGTGGCATCAATGAAATTGGTACTAAAAAACAAAGTTATAATGTTCTAACATTTTTTTCCGGTTAGGTGAAATAGAAATCCACGTGTAGCACTAAATATTTTATTAATAAGATTAATGGATACTCCAAAATAATTAATTAAACCTCGAAATATTTCATTGCCGTGTTTGTCCACACGTCACCTTGTTGTGTATTATTCCTCATTGATAAAAATCTATTGGTTATTTATATTAAAACCTAGTTTTATTTGATACATGAATAGTTAAAGTATTGTTACGGAATATATTTATTCAAATATTTCAACAATACAACGAATGGTTAATAAAAATTCATTTGTCCCAGAACTACCGTTCATCGCCGTGTCCTAATCATGTTCAAGGATATTGTTTTACCTAATGACTTGCGTCCCCCCCGCGGTGCGCTAAACGTTTCGTATTAGTGCTGCCTAAGTGCTCGACGTGGAAGGACGTACACACGTGCCTGCGTTTTCGAGCCATAATGTAAGTTATTCAATTTTTATGTTACTGGACATTTTTTCTTTCATCGCCGTGGATAGGTATAACCTCATTTTGAATTAAGTTTGTCTTCTTGAGTAAGCATTCGATAGAACGCCATTTCTTTTATGTTTATTTGTGAAGTGTTTATTTCTTTAAATAGTTAATAGATTTTTTGTTATTTATATTTTTTGCCTTGATTTTCATCGCCGTGCTTTCATTGCCGTAGTGTTTGTGCGCGAAATTTGCTATGGCAATGAAAAAAAAGACACGGCAATGAAAAAAAATTCATTGCCATGCCTTGTAAAACAATTTATTTTCATTGCTGTGGCCAGGTATTTCATTTCCGTGACTTGTGTTTTCATCGCCATGGTATGATTAGGCAAAGAAAATATCTTTATCACCTTTTATCTGTTATACAGGTAATACCGATTACTGACATTACAGGACTCGTCAAAAAACTCTCTCTGCAATGCGATAAAACATTTAAGGATAGACTTGATGAGTTTTTACTGTACAGTCAACTACAAAAAGATTTTTTCATGGTAACGTAACAAAATGATGTAACATTTGGTACTCTATCACACGTATAATATACCCTCACATACTACAGTCTGATTTTAATAATGGATTGTTTATATTTTTAGGATGCCAAGATGCCTAAACCAAAATAATCTAAAGAGGTGAGAAAGGAGGAAAAGATTGGCGGAAGAAAAGCGACGTTAAAAATTAAGAAGCGACCCTGTATTAAGAGAGGAGTATCTAAGAAAAGAAAGAGAACGATATCTTAAAAAGAAGGCTGCAGGAGTAGTTCTTCCTCGAAGTGCAATGACTTCGCAATATTATAGGAGGATAAGGTCTTGATTCCAACACTTGTGTGGGAGTAAAATTTGGGCAAGGAAATATTACAAAAGAAGAATGAGAGTACAATAAGTACAGAAAGACTGTTGAATTACACTCGCAACACTTCTTAGAGATTTCAAAACTACAGCCTTTATTCTTATACATACTCCCATTCTTCCTTTTGTAATATATTATCTATCCAAATCTTACTCCCATACACAATTTGTCTGGGTTTGCCTTTCCCCCTCGGAGAGATATAATGTTTTTTCATTTCCATGGATTGATTCTTTCATTCCCATGGCACAGTTTTTTCATTGCCGTGGACGCTTGTTTCATTGCCGTGCACGCATGTTTCATCGCCGTGACACGGAATTTTTAATCCTGTATATCTCGTTAGTTTTTTAAGTTATCTGCTAGACATTAAGCAAGAATACAATACATTATCAAAAACTTTAATAAAAGCGTTTTTTTTTTAAAAAAAACCTTAAGATAAAAAAATACACGGAAATGAAGATTTTATAGGACCTGTTGAAATTCACTCCTAAACAATATGATTATGAATGAACCACAATAGTGCGATATAAAAAACTTTCTTCAATAAGTTCAAATAGCTTTTACCACACAAAACCGCAATCTTGCGCAGAAGTAAAATATAGACGATAAAATCTCGATTCCAAAGTTTGAGTTAGAACTTGGAGTTATCCAAGCAAACGTTATCAACGGTTTTGTGCGTCTAATTGCATGTTTACGCGCTGGGAATAGAATTTCGAGTTGTTTGTTTTTACTCACATTCCATCGGAGCGCTTCATTGTATGCTTGCGTGGAGTTATCGAAGAGTTCCAAACGCTGTAAGTAATTGCTGGAAAAAACGAGTTGGTTGGAAATGTTAAAAGAGTATAGCGATCGTTTTGAACTAAAGTAAATCAACAAGGAAGTTTGATTGTTTATTTCTTGGGAAGGTTTACGTGGCATGTTCATGATTTTGGCCTTCTTTTGGGATGGGTTTTGTGTCAGACTCTTACTGACTAAAACCCACCCGTGTTCCTCCAAATTCCCTTTGCGTTCAAGGCCGGAGCAACTGTTTCGAACAATTCCGCAACCCTGGCAGGATGACACTTAATTATACTTAATAACAGTGGGTACCGGAAGACGTCGTCACCGAGATGTATAAAAAACCTCGGTCCTGAGAAATCTGGAGAGAGCAAGAGATAAAGAGATAAAAGTGGGAGAAGTCTTTGCCTAGTAGTGGGACAACAAAGGTAGCGTAAAAAAAATGCAATCGAATTGAGAACGTCCTCCTTTTCTTGAAGTCAGTTCTTCTGGTTGAACAATATAATTACTCGACTTAACATACAATTAACTATTTAGAATCACGAGCAAGTAGATACACGTACACCTAATATTACTTATCACTAGTTTCATAATATAACTATGAACTTGGCTCATTAAAGCCACGCTGCGGTTTTATAAACTTTGAACACAACATATTTTACGCCACATTCAGGCTAAAACAGTGATTTGGCACTAATTCTAACTCTGTTGATGGTAATAGAGATTATACGTATAGTGGCTTTAAACGGACTATGTAGTTATAACGATAGGTCAATACCGATATTTTTCAGTATTAGTTAATATGCATATATTAGTCTAGCAATATTATAATATCTTAACTAATATTTAAGGATCAGTGATATTTAACTAAGACCTAATATTACGTATCACTTCCATATTAGTTTAGTGTTCATATCATATGACAGTTCGTCGGATTACTAATATGTGAATCCATAGAATATTACTAATCTCCTAACTAATAGTAATATATTCGTCACACTCCTAAGTAGCTATGTCAATTCTGCCCAAAACCGCAGAGTATAAACGTATGAGTACGACGTCATGCCGTGTGTGTACCATATTATTCAGAACACTGCATTTACAGGATGACCAGTACAACCACAACGCTGTATAAGTCATTCACAATCTACTCGTACGTATATTTCACCGAAAAATCGCAAACTCCGTAAGATTGATATAAATCTTTTTTAGATTATGATTTTCCGCTATAATGTGAGCATATATTATCATTTTGAATACAATAAATCCTAACCAAATTCACTAGTTTCCAATATATTCGTGCCTAACAAACTCAATGTCATACAACAACAAAGTTCAAGTTCCATTGCAAGCTGTGTTGTTACAGGTGAGAAAAATGAGTTTTACAATTTCAAGCAAATTTTACAATCTTACTGCGGCTGTTTTCCGGTGACAATACAAATCATCTGCCTAGCCTTTTCTCAATTACGTTTTTATATGTATGGGAAATCATCAAATGACTTCTTCCGTTCTGAGAGGAGCGGAAGGGAGTGTCTGACTCTTACTGACTTATGCCCTTTGCGTTCCAGGGCCGCGGTGACTCTTTTGAACAAATTCCGCAACAATTACGTTGGGGTCGGCTTCCAGTTTAACCGGATGCAGTTCAGTACCAGTTTTCATGGCTAAGCCCTCTTCCTCTCTCCTAATTTTGATGTGCCCGACAGGCTCCATATTGATCTTTTGCCTTTGTTTGCCAATATTTGCCATCTTTGTAATACATATGGAATGCAATAAAATATTGAGTGAGTGAGTGAGTACAGACCAGGCAAGACTGGTGTCAGATGTTCTGGCTTCTGGCTATCCATAACGACTGTCAACGATCTACAACCCCAACACGTTTCCACGTATTCCCTTCCACATATAACCCACCTGCCTATAAAGCAAGAGTGGAGAGGCATCTTCTGGGTACGCTCGTTCTTCATCTATCGCTTTCCATCAGGCGTGATCGAGGTCAAGAGCAAGCCATTTCTTCAATAAAAAAAAAATGATAGCGGGAACCCGTTGGTTCCCGCTATCATTTAGTAGTGTACCGTGTAGCTGTTATTATTAAGCCACAAGATTCAACGTATAGGAATCAACAAAAAAGTCACAAAGAGTAAATACCCTCAGCTTTTTTAATTAACTCGTTACTAAATGAAGTAATCAATCATTGTCAGCACAATATAACAGGAATCGGCAGGTAGGCTCTAGTGGCCTTCCGTTATACGGGACACCGGAACAGACAATGGGGCCGATCAATGACACTCTATGAGTTCATTTTATGAGGGATCCCTGATCACTCTATCGTGGGCCGATTATGTTGAGCCCGTGTTTCTATATGACCCAGTTCATAACATATGTAACATATAGTAGATACATAGTTTGTAACATATATTTTGTGAATTAATGTACGAAGAATAACGCGGAAAATTGTTGTCATAAAAAAATTGAAACATGAAAATGTTCTGTATACGTGCAAGGTATTATATAAAAAACAGCCTGCTGCTGTTAATATTATAGCATCGCATCGTGTCGCTCACCTGAGGCAGAGGGGGAAGTAAATCACGAAAATAAACAACAGTCCCAAATAGACAATTTGTCACTACATTCCAAAATGCGGAACTTTAGCTTTGTTTGGTTAACATACCCTCTTTCTCGGAACACATTCACCGCGTTACATATGGGTCTCTCTTCCGGCTCTAATTTCGTCTTCATGCTTCTCAGATTCCCCTTTGTCTGTTCTAAGATACATATACTCGCACTTCATATCTACACTGACTGTTTTTCGTCGCAATGTTACGAATTCACGAATAAATCTAGGTGACCTCGATTCCCTGAAGTATATAAAGCTTGGGGTTGGCGACGACGATCCCGAATTATGATATTCATGGAATTAAAATTTATTATCTGTTATTATCTTTACGATAGAATTTATGAGGAATAAAAATGATGTTAAAACGAATGGTTTCTGGTAACCGTATCAGAATAAAATATTAATTCGGAATACTTAAAATGAAACTGCACTTTTGGGTAGCAATAACTTTGCATTATTTAAATTCAAGGATAATCTACTAACCCACGGTTCCTGAAAGCTTAATATTTAATATCCTATGCTATCTTTTATAAGTTCTGATCAATGACTGCAATAGTTATTCTATTTTAGTTCAGTTACTGTCTGTTAAAGCCAAGAACTACCAGCCAAATCATTTAACTGAAAATATATTTGATGATCATTCAACTGTTTACTTTTTGTGCACTATGTAAACAACACTACAAGAATCTTTTGTTAAAAAGAATGAAATCATGTTTTCTTTGGAATTCCTCTGTTTAACACAAAAGAGTTGCAGATAAGAAAGTGCCAGCAGCACTGGTAAATGTACAAACATCAATCTGAATCGTTTGCCTGGAAACGAACGCTTCACAGACAAATGTAAAGTTTTATTGTTATTCATCCTAGTCGTAAAATATCTATGCCGGCCATTTTCGTGTCTTTGAAGACGAAAACTACGGGAAGTATTAAAAGTCTTTCGCTAAGAACTTTAAACTTGCAACTCTGAATGCGGAACTTCGTTTACGAGAAGATTTTAACGTTTGCAAAGCTGGACTTGTTTTTCGCAAACATTTTGATATTTGTATGCTCTTGTGAAATATCTTTTTGGATTTGAATGTGGCTGGCTAACATGTATATCAAACTTACAGAATCTTAGTGAATGGTTTGCCTATGCGACTAACTTTAATTCATGCAGTTAGCTCTTCTTTGTTTTGTTTGTCTGTTTTTGTCTGTAAGTCTTTGACGATATTTAAATGTTTTTTTTAGAATACTTTTCCTATGATTTTCAACTGTTTGCCTTTTCCTCCACATATAAAATGTATCATAAATGCACAAAACTTTACTTGTTTAATAATTTTCATAAAAGTTTGTTTTCTTTCAGTCCCGTTCTAATACAACCATCAAAGGTCAGTCCCTTGTCATCTGGTCCCTACAAACTTGAATTTTATTTTGTTCAAGACTATAACTTTCGTGAAATCAAAAGCCCATCTTTATAATATTGGCAACGCGTCACAAAATTTAACAGCATATGTCTTGGACCATTTGATACTCCATGAGCCGCGTACAATGTCCATCGTTTACCTTTTATAACTTATTAGACATAAAGAATAATATTGAAAAGAACTAAAAATATATGGAAGATCTTTCTTTATGACTAGATAGGTACTTATGGGATCCGGTCGGGGCCACAGTATAGGGTTTTAGGCTTTGACTCAATAGGGGCACGTGGTTCTTTTGAAATATCAACGACGGTCTACATGATAAAGAAAAAGATTCTAGGTAAAATATGATAGGTCTACGCGATTGCTACGGCGTAGCCGAATTACAACGCGTGCTACGGTTTCGTAGCCGAGAGCTTAGGTGTCAATGTATTTTTTGTAACTTTGATGTTTTCCTTTGCTTACCGTTTACTGTCAGCTTGTGTGTTCATCGCACTACTAGGCAGAGTCCTCACCATGATTTCCGGCTGTTTAGGTCCAGAACTAGTGTGAATTATTTGGTTGCACGCAGATTGATGAGCTAGCTTTTTTAAATTATTGAAAGTTTTATATTGTGAAGTAGGTATGATGCATACTGTATGGACGGCCACACTATCGATACTCAACAAGGCCTTCTGGGGTATGCCACCAAAATTTTGGATATAGTTTTATCCAAAATTTTGGTGGCATACCCTTTTTTTTTTTTTTTTTTTTTTTCTAGGATGGGAAATCATCAAATGACCCCTCCCGCTCTGGGTGGAGCGGCAGGGAGTGTCAGACTTTTACTGACTAAAACCCACCCTTTAGTCCTCCTAGTGCCTTTCTTCCCAGGGCCGCGGTAACTCTTTCGAACAAATCCGCAACCCTGGTAGGCTCTGGCCCTATTGGGCTCCGACCCATGCTGACGTCTGCTGGTTTGGCGCGCGTAGAACACAGCGCGCCGTCAACCCGGGCCTGTTCTGATCGGACGGCGAGCTACCCATTGCTCGCCGTCCACAGGCATCAGTCACTGCGCCATGCTCAGGAGCATCAGTTCCTGGGCGGCGCAGTGGCTGACGTTCAACAGGAGGGGGTGAAATGGGGCCATTACTGGCACTCCATTTCAGCCCTCTCCGGAGCCCTTTGTAGGGGCTCTACTGCGGCTGCCGCAGTAGCAGCAGCCGCAGTGGAACCGGCAATGGCGGTAGAAGAAGCGGCGGCAGCGGCGGCGGTCGCGGCAGAGACGGCGGTGGCGGAGGGCTTCCTCCTGTTTCCGGCTTTGGTGGGTGGGGCGCAGGCCCTACCCCCAGCCCAGTGGTCGGCCGGCTTGCCAGCTGCCGCACAGACTACGCAGTGCGGCGCGGCGACGCAAGAGCCGGCCCTGTGACCGGGCTGACCGCAGCGGAAACAAAGACCGCTGCGGTCCACCTCCGAGGTGCATTGTGCTCCCACATGGTGGCCCACTTGGCACCGGAAGCACCTCAGAGGTCGGGGTTCCAGCAGTTTGACCTGCGCGGAAACCCAACCCACCAAAAACCTTCGGCCCTCCGTGATGGTTTTGGCCGCCGACACGGGGCAGCTCACCACAATGGTGCGCGTGCCCGTGTTATCAGGACGTAGGGTGCCCGCCTTCACCTCCTCTGCTGAGCACCCCCCCGTCCTAACGACGGCGGCCACCACCTCCGCCTCCGTGACGGAGTCGTCCAGGCCCAAGATGCGCATGTCGATGCGCTTGGTGGGCCTGGACACTCGGGTATCGTCCGCGCTTAGGGACGCCCTGAGCCTTTCGGCTAGAGCGTCCGCGGTTGGGCCGCTGGCTGCCCCGGGGATCTCCAGCATCCGGGCCCCAGTCATGGTGACCCGGAGCCGAAGGCCCCCCACGATGCCTAGCTCACCAAGGTTTATCGCCTCCTTCGCCTTGGTGAGCACGTCCGCGTACGTCTGCAGTGTAACCACTACAGCCGCGGTTTTCGGGGGGCGCAGCGCAGCCGCGACGCTTCGCGCCTTCTGCCGCCGCTTCCTCTCCCGCCTCTTGGCCGCCCTGGCTGCCTTTCCCGCCTTCCTCTTCTCCCCGGCCACTTGCCATTCGGCTTGAGCCGGGGGAGGAGCTGAAGGCGAGGAAGCCGGGGGGAGCCGCTGCTCAGACGGCACAGGAGCCTTCGCCGTCCGCGCAGCAACCCCACCCTTCCTCTTCCTTCCCGGGGCCGGGTCCGGTTTTCCCGGCACCGGCTTCGCGGGTGCCGGCCCGGACCCTTTGTCCTGGCCGGACGACCCCGGTGTGGCAGCCACGGCGGCCGCGTACGACGCCGCCTTCCGGCCTGGAGCCTTCCCACTCGCCGCTAACGGGGGGCGCAGAACGATGCCCTCCAGGACGGAAAACCGCGCCTGGAAGGCTGCCATCTCCTGCCGCACGAGGTGCAGCACCTGGCTCTCCTGCGGCACGGGCTGGCTGTCCTTCTTGCGCCCCCCTTGCGGCGCCCCTTGTGGGCCGGCTCCCCGGAGCCTGGCCAGGTCTGCGCGGAGCCCCTCGTTCTCCTTTCGGAGACGCTCCGTGGCGGCAGCCAAGCGGGCGACCTCCGCCCGCAGCTCGGACATCTCGTCCGGCGGAGGCCCACCTTTGGTAACCTCCGCTGCCGCCAGAATGGAGGCCATCGCCTCGCTTATGGCCTTGTTCTTAGAGGAAAGCTTCCTCTTCAAGGCCACATCGCGAAGCGCGGCCTCCACCACCTCCGCAAACCCGGCCCTCCGAACCCGCTCCTGTCCGGAGTCATTCGGCTCACCGCCGGAGGACTCCGAACCAGGAGCGCCGCGGCCGCCATCTCCGGGGGGTCCGCCAGCATTGGCTCTCTGGCCAGCCTCCTTGGAGGCAGGGACTCTGCCCTTGCCTCCGTCTCGGCCCTTACCCCGCCTACTGGTGGGGATCTTTCGGGCCGAGACCACCTCCTCGCTGCAGGACGACCCCCGGTCGTCCTCCGGTCTGGGCCGCTTCCGGAAGGACCTGGGGTCCTCTGCTGCAGTCCCCCTCGGGTCCCGAGCCCGCCGAGCTGAAGGTCGCCAGGTCGTCAGAGTCCAACTCGGACTCCGACTCTACACCCACGCGACGCTCAAGCGAGCCCTCCTCCCAGAACAGCGCGCCTCTGCCCGCGCTATGCCCGGCCGACTCTTCGTCGGGTGGGCTAAAATTATACCCGATCAGTTCCTGAAAGGACGGTTTGGATCGGGGGCCTCCTCGGCCACTGTTGCACTTGGCAAGCGGAGAGTGGATAACACTGTTGCCCCCCCCAGAATACGAGGGGCTTGACGCGCAAGGCGTGGCGGATTCCCGGACTGCTGTGCAGTCCGAACCGCCCTGGGGTACGTATTCTCTTTCAGTGCTATCCTTTTTTTCCTTTTAAAGGGTGCGGTCCCTCTCTCCCCTCCTCTCTCCCTCTCTCACTGCTTGATCGCCGCCCTCACAGTCACGTCTGATGATCAGACGCGTACCAGAGAGCAGCGAGCAAGCCAATGAGACGCACACCGTCCGAAGACCCGAACACTGCTCAAGTCTCCGAACGGTGTGCCCCTCTTGTGTCTCTCTTGGTCTGGTCTCTCACTTGGGACCTTCCGGCATGAGTGGCTCTACCGGCAAAGCCCCCAAGATCATTGAGACACGCAAGCCCCACCACGACGACAACGTGGAGACACGGTTGGTGGGGTGGTGGCATACCCTAGAAGGCCTATCTAGTAGGTTCTATGGTCATGTACAAAAGTCAGAACATGGACTGATCGCAGTCCTGTAAAGTTGTCGGTACTAACATACGTCACACTCCCTGCTATGAAATTGCGAAACATGAAAAGTCGCTCTGTATAAGTTCCGTTGCACTTAGAGTCGATGTAGACGTATGTATGTTGAGTTTTTATTACTGACGCAAGTTAAAATGTGTTACGATACTTTATTTTTATGTTTGACGTAGTCACGTAATGTGTATGATACTTTTATTTTAGCTTTGAATGATATCAGTCAAATTCGCCTTTTGCATTTTTACCCGACAGCTTCAGAAGGAGGGTAATGTTTTGACAGAAAGAGAGTTTATTTTTGATGTTCCGTAAAGAATAATCAAAACAATATACTACTAACAATATACAGCAGTCTGATGCGGCTAGTGGCATAAACTGATCACGCAACTTACTAAAAAGACTATCACAACTCCCTGTTCTAAAATACACTTTAGCAACTATTGCAAGATCAACAAAATAAAACAATTTGTAACAGTAACTGCATCGACTGCGTGAACGTACTACTAGAATAAAAATCCTGTCACCTAATCCAGATCATCGTCTATTCAGCTATCAAGCTATTGAGGCGTGATTGGTCAACAAAGATCTAAATTAACAGATATCCAAACGTCCAAAAATACAGACTATCACATTTATAAGGTGAATAAACAGTTGCGGATTTTGTTTAAAAGAGTTACCGCGGCCCTGGAACGCAAAAGGCACTAGGAGGAGCATGGATGGGTTTTAGTCAGTAAGAGTCTGACACTCCCTCCCGCTCCACCTAGTGCGGAAGGAGTCATTTGATGATTTCCCATCCTTAAAAAAAAAGGTGAATAAACAAAGTATAAAGTAAGTTTTAAGTTACACTGGCCATGTTCTGTGTCTGCACGACCTAAGGTCGACTGGTACAAAACAAATTATTCTGCCTTTGCACAATATTTTTTTACTAGTCCATAAAGTGATAAAACAATGATAAAATTACAAAGTAGGATCTAAAATCTCTCTTCGGAAATATCATGACGATTTTATGAAAACATCACGATTCTTAGCCTTTATAGGCAATAACAAAACGTACCTACCTGAATATTTTGCGTCAAAATACTTTAAATAAATAATTGAATTCGAGATTGTGTTAACTCAAAGCCACTCTAAGCTAGGCTTCAGGTAACTTCGATACGTCTTCGAACTTTGTCGCAGTTCTTTATTTTAAAGGATTACCCCCGATGAATACTAAAAAGTTTTTTGAAAAAGTAAGCACGTTTTTTTCAATAAAGCCGATTTAAATATTTTAGACCTGAATGTACTTTCAGAAAGTAGTCTAACTATTTTCAAGCTCATAAGACTTTGTGTGTACTGTTTCTTTGGCCAAAACCAAAGAATAGATACAATTATTCATTCATACTGCCAACAACTGTTCCCATCTTTGCTTTAATGAAACAGAATAAGTACCACCAAGCTAACCCAGAACCAACAAGAAAATAAAATGAGAGTCCGAATTAGATTAATTTTAAGTAAGATCTCTTATCAGGATTAACATATAAAATTAATGAAAGATAGATACGAACGAATACGAGAAGCTCGTGGCAAAATCATAGCCGCACGGGCCGATCTTCAAGGCAGCAAGGCTTGCCGAGGTTGGTCTGTGGATGGGTGACCTTAACATACCGAAACTTCTCCATGCCTCGGAAAGCACGTTAAGCCGTTGTTCCCGGCTGTCATTCGAAAATATTTGGCAGTCGTTACGGATTATCAGAAGCCAAAAAATCTGACACCAGTCTTGCCAAGAAATACCGTGTTACCTAGTTAATGGGTTATGGAGGTCTGGTAGGTAGCCTCTCCTCGTAAAATATTGGTATTCCGCTTAATCCGGATGGACTGGGAGCCGACCTCAATATAGTTGGGAAAAAGATAGGCAGATGATGAGTTACGAACGAATACTAATATTAACAAATCAACAATTCTATGAACAAATTACAACAAACCACCATTTGATGGATTACCACCGCACACTGCATTACTACAAGACTGACTTAACATTCACTGATTCAAATAGAATTTGGTGAATCAAGCAAGAGACCTAGATCAAGTTTTAACCGACTTCAAAAAAAGGAGGAGGTTCTCAATTCGATTGTATAATTATCATTTTTTTGTTTGTTACCTCATATCTTCGTCATTTATGAATTAATTGGAAAAATTCTTATTTTATGTGAAAGGACATGCTTCTCGACTAGTCTCATTGAAATCTAATTAAAATCGGTTCAATAGTTTGCTTTATAAATCCAAATTGCTGGAAAAAATATATCATTCAAGTAAACGAAATTGCGTATTCTGCTTTCCTGTGACTTTCCAGAGGTGTCGTTGGGTGTGGGTGTGGTACCACTAAAAAATGAAAAAAAAACTTTTTCACAAAAAAAACCGACTTCCAAAAACATCACAAAGTACAAAATAACTTTAATTTTTCGGATTTCGGAAGTCGGTGGTAAATTACGAAGAAACTACCTAAAACACCGACTCCCGAAATTAAAATTATTCTGTACTTCATGGTGTTTTTTTTCTACAGTAAACTAGACAAGATCCAGAATTAGACTTATAAAAATTGCTCCTTAGAATTAACATAGAATATTACTGAGGAATAGATAAAATACCCACATTCACAAACTTAAACTACGAACAAACAACTACAATCCACCATTTGATAGATGACCACGGGCACACCGCATTACTTCAGACCGACTTAACATTCACTGATTCAAATAGAATTTGGTGAATCAAGCAAGAGACGTGGATCTATTTTCTATGTGAAACTCGTTCGAGTGGAAACAGTGACGTAAATAGAACGGACAAATGGACTTGTGATATTGAGATCAAATATTTTAAGTTTGCTGCTTGGTTTGACTTTTCGTTGGGCTTGATAGAGTAGTATGTAGTGTAGGTATCATGAAACAGATGTGCGTTGGCCCTGTGATAATGGTCCTGACTTGTGTGCCTATCTCGAAACCAGATAGGCGCTTGAATTGTGGGTTGAGGTGAGGAAAACCGGCATGTTCTAGAACAAACTGAAGTCAAGTGACACCATCCAAACCCTAATGGGCCCGCAGGAAGGATTACAGCAAACCACCTCACACACGGAAGGCCTATGCCCCAGCAGCGGGAAATTTATAGGCTCATTGAGCTCTATACATATAATTAATCAATTTGCCACTTAATACCGGAATTTTCATGGATCTTACTATCAGACCACAACCCAGTTACAGGGTTTCACAACTCCTTGGCTGAATACTCTCTACTTCACATTATAAAGCTGAGTTGACTGTAATGTGACCCTTGCTATAACTACATGCCCGAACATAGGTTACTAGGCACTAGCTGAATGCAACCAAGTTTCACAAGAAGAGCTTCGGCGTCCATATTAATGTATTTAACAAACACATTTTCGACGACAGCGTAAATTATAATGAAGCTTGTTTCAAGCAAACTCACAAACTTATGTTGCTACATCGCTATAATAAGAAAATCTTGTGGAATTTAGTGCTCGGTTCAGTAATTATAATTGTTTTCAGGGAAACAGTCGAGATCCTCGTAAAACCCACGTCTGAGAATAGTACTACTTACCTACCATAGTTATTAGTGACTTATTATTTTCAGGTTTGAATGTATTATAGGTCCAGGACAACCGATGTTGGTTGATACTCATTTCAGAAAGTCGATCCGGCGCTATTTTACGGCACCATTTTCTATAAAAATCTTTCAAAATATAACTTATTTTCTAGTCAAAGGCTTCAGTTATGAATTCGCATAATAATAATTACATTCTAGTGCCCCAGTTTCAGTAAAGCAAACGCTAATGGAAGTTATTTTGTGTTCCGCGTTGAATTCCAAAGAAAGATACTTTCCGTTCGTAACAGAATAATTAATTCAATTTATATCATGTTTAAATAACGAAATAATATAAAGTAAAGTAACATTTGAATTCGAAATGAAACGTAAAACCATTTCCAAGCAATTAGAGACTTGAAATTACGAAAACGATTCATTCGGAACGATAAACATAGAGAATTATATCAAGGTAAAGTTGTAAGTGGTTTCAAAAAATAAATTGCAATACTTTCATTAAAGTGTTTCATTAAAGTTTCCTTGTTAAACGGAAAGAATTAAGTTCTGAATACCCAAGAGAAAGCATGGTGAGGTGGAAGATGGAGATTGTTGATTAGGACGCACCCTTTTGACCGTCATTTCGTGATAGAGGCAGCATAATGAGCGCTTGGGTGGAAACCGACCCCCACGCAAGCCACACTCTTATTTATGTTATCCTACATAAATAAAAGCTTACCTACCTTCCTTTTCAAAGCAGATACATTTATTTTTATTCCTACTCAATACATCAAAAGTCTGTGCCCGTTTTATTGAATTCTGTATCTCAGCGAAGCCTTATCTTTACTTCTGAAGTTTGATAAACTCGTATTTGAATATAAAGTAGACCAAATTTAATGACGGAGAATTTTTGCACTTCGAAAATTTGAAAAGAATTTAATATTACAACACAGCGAATTTTTATTACTAAGTTACTACATTATTGAAAAAATATTGTGATGATCCAATAAAATATTATCAAACGTGATTTCATTTCAATCAACTTTTTGAAGTATTTTTCGAAGTGTTGTGTTATGAAACACTGCATTTTTAACATTGAGATACAACATTCTACTACCTAATTTAAAGACAAGTTTATTATTAATACCCTCTCTATTACTGCAAGCAAATAAAAGAAAAACCTTTTGTTAAGTTTTACAAAGAATGTTTCTTACTCAAGAATCTTGGAACACAATGAATAGAATAGCTATTTGAAGTTTATTTTCCTGTAGTTAATGTTATGCAAACTTTTTGAGACAAGATTCGTTCGAGCTTTGGCTCATGTCCAAAACTGCCTTCAAGCCTCGCTCTTGGTTTGCAAGACAAACTAACAATTAACTTGTCACAAAAGCTACAATTATTATGTAAGCGACGGCATTCTCTGTAGGTATATAATGTCATGGGCTTAGTTAACGAACCATATTCACCCTACTTCAACTTTGACCTATACCTATGCTCAATTAAAATGGAAGGTCAAAGGTCTTAAGCTTTTTAACGACACCGGAACCTAAATAAACTTGAAGCAATAATAAAATACCAGTGACCTTTATTGCTAAGCTGATCTGATCTGTTGTATCGCGATTTATCTGTGAAAATCACCAGGGAATCCTACACACCAATCACGAGTGGATTTCGTGATATAAATAAAAAGTTCAAGATTCAACACGAGGTAAATACAAAAGGTTGGACAATTTGTTTTCGTTTCAATCTTGTTTGGACTAATGAAAACATACTCGTAGAACTGCACTATAGTGTAGCATTGTCTATCATATGCTACCCTGGCATAGCAAAAAAAATGATTTTCTCACCATTTTGTCAAAACATTTCACAATAATTAATCCCATGGTAAAAGTCTCTCACTCGTGATTAAATCCATTCCCAGAAAGATTTTCAGACCGTAAAATAAATCCTGTATTTTTCCATTACTATAATATATTAAAAAACTTTAACATAAGTAAACACACTAAGATTGAATGCCTCAGGCTTTTTCTACCATTGCAGTCCACATACTTCACATTAGACTCTGACAGCTTTAGATCCAGGAAAGACCGATGGCTCTTCACTCGCGGTACATTAAACCACGATGCTTCTACCATCTTAGAACACTCACATTAATGTAGCTTAAAGCTGCGTTTTCAGTATCGGCGGCGGCGATCTCTCGCGTCCGGCCCTGGTTCAATCCATGGTCCGGAGCGAGGAGACATGGGAAGCCGTCACCTCCTTCGACGGCGCGTTGTGTTCCACGCGCGCCTCAAAAATATGTCAGCATAGGAGCATAGGAGCATAGGCCCCTTAGGTCCAGAGCCTGCCAGGGTTGCGGATTTTGTTCGAAAGAGTTACCGTGGCTCTGGAACGCAAAAGGCACTAGGAGGAGCATTGATGGGTTTTAGTCAGTAAGAGTCTGACACTCCCTCCCGCTCCACCCAGAGCGGAAGTCATTTGATGATTTCCTATCCTTAAAAAAAAACAAAGACTGCAGGAGATATGCGAGCATGCGTAGCGACCTAGCCTCGCTATACCCTAGGTAAATGAAGCGATTCTATTGGTTCTTAACAAAGCTACGCATCCTCGCACATTTCTGGTGGAAACGCACCCGTAGCCTACCACAGCGATAACATATTACCCATTTCGAGGTATTTTGTTACGTATAAATTTTCACATGGTATGGTAACTTTTCAGGACAGAACGCACCTGGGTATTGTTTTCAGTGCGGTGTGAGATAAACAATTGTCTTCGAGTTTGGGATCAACTTTATGTTTGTGTTTTGTTTTATTACGTCACAAAGGTTTTGTGGAAGATTTTCCAGATATTGAGGCGTGTAGGATTTTGTTTGCTTAGAGGTTTTGTTTGTTTTAACGAACATTGAAGTGGTTTCCACAATGACATAATAATATATAAAAAACTATACTTAACAAAGTATGTTTTCATAGATTAAAATCTCTGAACTAAATACTTTAAACATTTGACTAAAAATTTTATCATGGTCTTCCATGATAAAATTTTTAGGTGTCGAAATAACTCAATACGTAGGTTGATTCGGGGTGGCTGGGGAAAAAAATAATTGTCGGAAGAAATTGGGGGTGGTTTTAACCAAGCAGTGGAACAGTGTTGACTGAATAAAAAAACTTTGTCATAGTATGCGATGAATGCAATTTATATTACATACGGCATGAATCAATCAAAGCGGCTCGGCCAACAACCCGCAAATGAAAATACACAAAACGGTTATATTGGACATATTCCATAATAAAAAGGCGTCAGTTTATGTCTGTACATAATCTAGGTAATATTAATTACCCAGCAGGTGACCGCTAAAAAGGCTCAGTTTCAGAATACATCAGAAAGCTAAAAAATAAAATAAAAATGATGCCAATTAGGCCGCGCTATTAATTTGCCCGTTTTCCCGCGCCGTTATCTATTGAGTTACGAGCAATTTCGATATCAATTTATCACACCGGTAAATTCAACTGATATTGCTTTGCAGATTTATTAAGTGCTTAACGAGAGGGGACTCCCGTGAAATACTGGCAATTGATAAGGATACCATTTCAAGAACATTTTTTTGAATCATCATAAGGAGCGGTTTAAGTTTACAGAGGGTGAAATAAGTAGTTCTTTAGTAGAAGGCCTATATAATAATAGTCAAAGTCAAAGTTTATGGGCCATACTCGTATTTTTAAGGAGCGTTCACAATCGCATTGCAGTCGCTATCTACCAAAAACATCTCTAATTTCCCTACATTTTGGAAATTTTTTAAGTTTGATTGTAGCTGAGATGTTATTGCAACTTTAACGCGTTTAAATTTAAAGTACCTACGAGAATAGGGTATTTTACTAGAAATCTAATTAGTGCGTCAGATAGATGTCACGTATTTTTCCTTTTTACACGTAAACAAAAAATGAAGACGATTCAGTGCGTTGAAAACACGCGTGACGTCACGCCGCTGGTAAAAAATATACCAATATGGTGACTTCAAACGTGTTTTAAACGCACTGTATTGTCTTATTTTTTTTGGAAATTTGTCTGACGGACTAATTAGATTTTTTCAGTAAAATATCCTATTGCTCTTCTGAAAAAAGTATGTAGGTTATCTTACAGAGATACAGTCATAAGACAGCGCAAAGAGACTTGTCTGCCCCTAACAACCAAACCAAAACCTACCATTTAATTTTAATATTAAAATTCGCCCTTTTAAACCTTTCGGCAACAAAAACGTTAGGAAATGATTACGCAATAAACTCTTCTATTTACGGAGACAAAAGAACATTTTGTGAAAAGGCCTTAATAATTAAGCCTACTAAATAAGTACTTGTTGCTTTCAGTCGCGGATGTAAGGTTTCTAATAATCTTCCGTGCAACCCTTTTAAGTGTAGGTACCTAAGTAAAGACAGCGTAGTCTAAAGGGGCGAGGCTAAATAACGAGCATTTGTCCGGTCCGGCGTGAAAGGGGACTCATCGGCTGGACGTAAAGCGAAGTCTAAAGGCTTGCGTCCACAGTATTGTAAGCATCGGACGTATCGTGTAAATCGTTGGATTTTATCACAAGCTTTCATTTAAATTGCAATGTTTTTAACAGAGTTCTAAAAAGGAGGAGGTTATTAATTCGGATTCTTATATTTTTTTATGTATGTTCCAGCATTATTTAGTTTTAGGTCAGTTTTAGGTCAGATCTTGCAAGCTAAATTAAAACCACTTTTCTATTCTAAAGAGTCGAAATTTTAATGATAATAATTTCAAAAATAATAATATTTAAACGAGCGAAAATAAATTCAAATTAAAGGTGTCAAAAATACTGTATATTATGCCTCTTACTGAAATACTAAGTGGGTGAATACAAATGTTTAAAACAGCGACTTGAAAATATAAAAAAATGAGTTACTAGTTATTCAATACGGTCAGTAGGTAAGTATACGATTCTTGAGCGATCTTTTTTCTATTTTTGTGACAATTTTATAGTTTACAATAGATTTAAATTTGACTTATATGTAGTTTCAAGAGTGCTGCATTATATCCGAATTGAAGTGTTTTAATATCATTTTAGGCGAAATATCGAAAAATGTTATATCCAAGCTTAAAATGTTGCTGGGTGGTGTTAAAAAATAACCACGGATGACTCCACCATCCCCTTGATGGTGGAGTCTGAAAGACCCTGCCATCCCCTCTATACCATCGCCATCGCCATCGCATCCTCTCCTAACCTAACCTGTCCGAGTCGGGGTGCCCCAAGTCCCGAGCTCGTAAACTTTGTTTAGTCTCGTCAGTAGGTATACTTTTCGCCCGCTCTAGTATTTTATGACAGGCCTGTTGGTCTAGTGGTTAGTGACCCTGACTGCAAAGCCGGAGGTCGTGGGTTCGATTCCCACCCAAGACAAACTTTGTGTGATGAGCATAATTGTTTGTTCTGTGTCTGGGTGTAATTTATCTATAATACGTATGTATTTACAAATTATATAAGTATGTAGGTATATCAGTTGTCTGGTTACCATAACACAAGCTCTGCTTACCTTGGGATCAGATGGCCGTGTGTGAGTTATCCCAAGATATTTATATTTATATTTATATTTATATTTATATTTATATTTATATTTATATTTATATTTATATTTATATTTATATTTATATTTATATTTATATTTATATTTATATTTATATTTATATTTATATTTATATTTATATTTATATTTATATTTATATTTATTCGGTTACTTGGAATTTTAAATGAAAGCTTCCATTTTAAGCAGCTCATTTCACTTATTTTTAGTATAAATAATTATCGCCAGATAAGTTAATTCTCATAAAACTGAACTTTCGTAAATTTTTATTTGCCCGGTTATTAATTTCCCTTTCAAAAACGAATAATATTATAATTACCTACGTATAAACTGATTTAACAAATAAAACCGTGCCACTTACTATGAAGTACAAAGCGTACCAATACTATATTAAAAAAGAATAAGTACTTACTTGTTTAATTATTGATGTGACGATTTGTGTGTGATGTGATTGATTGTTGTTGTTGATTTGTGTGTGAGTTTTTTTTGTGCGTTTTTCTTTTTTTTTTCATTGTAATTTTTTATACCTCCAAAATTTGTACGCCGTTATTGGCAAAACATGGACGCTCACAAAATCTTTTAATTCAATACTTTGCATGTCTGATTAGTCAGTTTATGTAAACGCGTGTTTGACAAATAAATATTCTTATTCTTATTCCAAACATTATTAAAATTTAACACTCTCTGTGGTGCAAGCGTTAAATCAACTGTTTTAGTCTGACTATACACCAACGTTTTTACGCCTATCAAAACAGAAATATTCAGGTATTATTCTTCAGGTCGATTCTAAGCGGGTCGAGTGGGCGCGGACACGCCTCAACTAGCTAATTATGTTTTTCTTTGCTATCAATTTCTTGGGATCCAAGACAGTAGAATCGTTTTCCAGGAGTTCTTACAGGAGTGGCAGTGGTTGGCAATAGTGTTAGAAGGGACATACAAGCAATACATTGGATGCGGTAGGTACTGTGGATTCAAGTTTTTAATTGCAAAAAACTTTTTGTTTTACAGGCTCGTTTTTGACTACTATTCACCTGATGGGGTTGATGATGGAGCACGCTTGCCTGGAAGTAACCTATTCACTCGTAACTAAAATAATATCCCCAAGTTGTAGCTATCAGGAATCACACACTGCTGGAGAATTTCATTTTTTAACCGACTTCAAAAAAAGGAGGAGGTTCTCAATTCGATTGCATGTTTTTTTTTTGTGTTTGTTACCTCATATCTCCGTCATTTATGAACGTTACCAAAATTAATTCTAGATTCATGTGAAAGGATATGCTTCTCGATTGGTCCCATTGAAATTTTATCAAAATCGGTTCAGTATTTTGGTTTTTAAATCCAAATAGCTGGAAAAAATATGTGAAAAAATCATGCGAAAAGTGAAATTGCGCATTTTTGGTTTCCTTTGAATTTTCAGAGTTGTTGTTAGGTGTGGGGTACCACTAAAAAGTGAAAAATAAAAAACTTTTTCACAAAAAAACCCGACTTCCAAAAAAACACTACAAAGTTTTTTTGGAAGTCGGTTTTTTTTTTGTGAAATAGCTTTTTTTGTAGGTGTGTGTATGTGTTACATTCCAGCTGTACGCTGGAAGTATTCCCAAAAAATTGTTGTGTTTTGTTTTTCGTTTACATGCCTATTTTATTTCGAAGCTCGTATGTTTATAACATCGAAGTTCAATAGGGTAATAGTGTCCCGGAATGTTTTAATCTGTTACGGATCGTACCTGCGCTTCGAGCGCTTTACTTGGATAGACGATAAGTCTCCTCCCAAAAGTTTGGCAACGTACAGCGCAGCGCTGCAAGTATGGGAGCAACGTGTAGGTATCTGTTTATACTAAGTTAGGTACTCGAAGGATTTATGCCTTGTTTGCGTAATAATGTGTTCCGAAACAGTATGCTGCATGAAGTAACTATGCAGGTATAAGCTACACTGTGTAGCAATCGTTGCCTTTCAGATTGCTATCTATTTCGCGAGAACTGGACTGTAAAGATAAGAGATAATACTGTGAGATTGGGAAACACATCCGGGCAAAAAAATGTGGGATGTAACCCGAGTGATCGGATCAGAGATTTGCATAGGCAATGGCTTAGAGTTGTATCTACATGGAGTTGAGGTCAGTTTTGTGATAGTATTGATTTTGACCAATAATTCGATGAATTATAAGAGAACTTTGCTTGTACATCCATCCATACTTTATTACTAGAATTATGAACGCAAAAGTGACTTTGTATTTGTTACTTCTTCTCGTTAAGACGTGAAGAAGTACGAATTCGGCTGGAACTTGGCACACTAGTAGACCATGTTTTGGAATAGGAATTATCCCGGAAGTTTGTCTCTGAGGACAGTTTTCGACGTAAAAGCGAGCGAAATCTCTGATAGAAGTTATTAGTATGTATATAACTATTAGTCTTACAATCGACCAATATTTCTCTGTTCTAAGAAATACTAACATGATAATACTAGTTATGTGAGGTTGGTAACATCCCACGCGAACAAAAACTAATATTTATAACATGTTTTGGATAAGAATGTTTCCTGAAAAAATCTTACAGATTTAACTCATATCATGAAAACCCTTTCTTTATCCGCAATCGACTAGTATGTAGAAATAATACTAGAAAGGTATCTATTATATTCCCTCTCTCAGTTCTCTAATAAAATTGTTTAATTTGTAATTTCGTTTGATAACTACGTAGATACCGAACTGGAATAATTAGTTCGTTTTAATGAAATGAACACTGAGATTTAATTAGATATTTTTGGTAATAACTCATTTTGTTTCCAGGCGTAATTCAGAACTAAAATGTAGTACGAAAATAAGACATTTGTGCTACAAAAGTATAATTTATTATACCTCCATTTATTTCAGCACAGCCAACCCTAGTAATATAAAAAACTAAAGTTTCATAGTAAACTTAGCTGTTTTACCTAAAAACCTATCAGTTATATGTCTTACAGCTTCACGGAGAGCCGACAGTTGTTTCTGTAAGGAAAACTGTGCCCAGCCTAAGATCACAACGCAAACACTATGTATAAATATAATCCTAAGCAAACACACCCCGTCAAATCTAATAGACTAACATGCTCTCCTACAAATTCTAATGAAAGCATTTGCTTATTTGGTGTGAAGCGAGCCTTGAATAAAATTATCAGAAAGTCAGGCGCCTCACCATCGTCAATTTCTTGATATCAAGCCAAGTTGCTGAGTAAGCAGTAATTGCATAAATTAGCGCGAGCACACGATCAAAGGAGCCAAATGGGGTGCCGAGTGCCTACAGCCCATACTGGCCTTACTAGCGACGCGACGTAGCGTTCCTGCACAATGTAACAGCCGCTGAGTAATTATATTGATATCAAACTTCTGACCTAGACACAATGCGTGGAAGGGTAATAAGACAAATTATTGCGGCGATGAGAATAGACACAATTTAATAGTCAAATTGGCCTGCTTTTTCGTTGTTTCTGTTTAACTGATTTAAAGTTGCGGAAAATCTTAAAAAATATGAGAACTTGACGGTTTCCAAAAAATTTTTTGAAAAAACTTCTCGAAATGAAGGATAAAACTTCTTAATTTGAACTTCTTATTTGTTTTTCTTTTTATTGTCGAATTGGCTAGCTCTTGACCTCGATCACACCCGGTGGAAAGCGATGGATGAGGTCTATGATAGAGCGAGCGTGCTCAAAAGATGCCCTAAGGCACTGGTACTCCCATGCGAATACGAATCACAGCAGGCTGCTTGATGCCGGACTCTGGTGGGAAGGTGGTCGCGAATCAGGCGGGCGTTAGCCATACCACGGCAAGGGAAGGATTGGCCAGTTTCATAAGGTATTAGGTGAGACTGTCCAGGATGCGCATTATCTGAGTTCCTTAACAACTTTGGTAGAAAATTATAATTATAACGTACATATTTGATTGGAGAACTTCTTTGTTTGCTAATGCATTTTTGTGTCAATAAATAATCGTTTCCTATATTGAAATGTGTTTTGGAAATCCAACAACGATGGCAATTTAGGTCTCATCAGCGCCTTAAGCAAACGCATATTAATATATGGATCGGCGTGCCTTTTTACTTGATTAATCCTGGTGACCACATTAACGGCTGAGAGGAATTCCGATAGGCTCGAGTTGAGCTCTTCAAATCAATGTAATTCCGACTATGGTGACCGCATTCTTGGCTTCTTAATTGGGTTATGTTGAGCACGTGCTACCCGAGGAACGGAACATAAGGACAGCTGAGAACCTGTCCTTATGTTCGTGAAGTGTGAAACAAGCCAGCAGCTAAGAGAATTAAATAATTTTCATTTAACCAACTAAATTATTTGATCTTAAAAATAGAAACCAAAACACGGATTTATATGACAAAAGTGAATTTAAAAAGATAATTGTGTTTCATAATTTTCAAGGTTGTGATTAAAACACGAATTGCTTTAAAATGTGATAAAACTTTTGCAAGTAAGACCCTAAAAAAACGGAAAACTTTTGCGGATTCGCCCTGTGGGAAATTTTACTTGAGAACAAAACACAAAAACCGAGTTTCAAGAGGGGCTGGCATGGAAGTTTTTAGCAATTATCTAGTCACCTTGACATCGTGAACCAAAGGCGGACTCTGAGCTAAACCGTAAAGGCTAGAGGTTCACTTGACACCAGTAATTCAATTTGCCAACAAGGTTTACATACATTGTGGACGAAACCCTCATGTGATACAATTTTGGGATAAAGCGACACAACTTTGCGTAACAAACTATTCCTTGATGGAATTTATTTGGCAGACAATGCGACGCCAACACTGTATTTCATGTTAACTCAATTTTTCTTGAGTTTGTTAAACAAGGATTTTATTATCTTAACAATCTTTTGGCCGGAAACAATTGTGGGAGATTGAAGTTGGAGCCTTTGTGTTTTTACAATTATTAAAATAAATTGCGTTGGTTTGTTTGTCACAAATATTTTCTTAATATTTACTTACTGGTAACATTTTGTTGTAATGTGAAATTTTGTGGGACTATTATCGTGAGGTTAAACCGTTTTCTTTGTGACACCAGTACTGTCTCAAGTTCCCAAGATGATACTCAAATATCTGGTCCCCATGACTATTAAGATGTAGCTCGGCTATTGCAAAGATCTTTGCCAACCTTACTCCTTTTATGAATGGGAAATCATCAAATGACTCCTGCCGCTCTGAGTGGAGCGGGGGGGAGTGCAGACTTACTGACTAAAACCCATCCGTGCTCCTCGTAGTGCCCTTTGCTCTCCACGGCCGCGGTAATTCTTTCGAACAAAATCCGCTTTGTTCTCTTGGACAAACCCTTCTGACCCAACTCTGAATTCAAAGCCCAGGTTACACAAGGCTACCATCAAGAGCCTAGTGAGCAGTAACATGAAATGGTAATAAATGTGACTTTCAAGTGGGATTTAATCTTTGTTCAATCAATCTCCTTCTTTTAATCTTATTCTTTTCGAGTTGCTAAGATTTCAATGAGATTGCAATACTATAAAAATACTTCCAATCACACAATTTGTTGCAATTAAATACCTACTAGGTTCATTTTAACTATGCAATTACCATTCATTGCAACTGCAATGGAGTCTGTAAAAGAACTCATCAACATGTTTGTCGAACGAGAGCAGTAATGAAAATATTTCATTACGATTGTGCCGACCTGTTTGGCTGGCAGATGGCTGACGAGGTAATGTTCTTTGTTCCACTAGTTTGTTGGCACTGTAACCCTAGTAACTTACTGAGAGCTATCCGTTTAAGTGCTTATCATATTCTGGGAGTGTGGATTTATCCGGGTTGACAATATTGTCTAGCACTGCATTATGGTGCATGTTTTTTTTATTAATGATCTGTGACCAAATCCCTCTCTTTGCTTACCCTCTTTTCATTATTTATGGTCGGCTTACTTGTCTGTACTAGATTGTATAGTATTTAAAAATATGGTATGTTATAAGTGTGTATGGCAACTGCCCCTTTGGTCGCGTGTTTGCAGATGGGACCTCCGAAAGTGTGCAAAAAGTATTAAGGGCGTCTTTAGGTTGATCTTTCAGTGAATCGAAGAAAAAAAATAGTATGTAAGCGTATAAACTATCTAAGCGTCACTAGTTAAACGCAAGACAAGTGATGCGGTAAGTTGGTATTTATAAACGAGTAGACAGTCGAGGGCTTACCATTTTGACCTCTGAGTTTGTTTTGGTGTTTCTTCTCAGGGTAGTCAGCTAGGAAACACCGGCCTCATCTTGTTTAAAAAACGACCAAAAAATTTACGTGTAAAAGTGTTATTTACAACCTACTTACAAAACAAATAGGTATCATTTATCTTTTTTTATTTTACTAAACTAAACCAAAAGCCTTAGTTAACCACAGATAACAATCATAGTCTTGGCTACTTTAGAGGTACTCAGCTCAAGAGCTACTTATTAAAGTACATATTATTATCTTAACACTGAAAACGTCATCCCGTATCATCAGTCATCTTTATAAAAAAAACTGTCAGAATTGTTCTTGTAGCATTTATCTTTGTCCAAAAGAGGATTCGTTAATGGTACATTCCTTGCAGTTTTCTCAATTAATTAATTTTCAAGACAGCTGTTTCCCAGCAGTTTTGTTCTTTGTTTAACGATTGTTCAAACGGAGTCTTGTCAGTAGTGGAATGTTGGTAATCTCTTAAATTCCTGCCTCTATTTCGTTTTTAGTTTGTAGAAAAAATAAACTTATGCACAGATATATAAATCAATAGGTAACTAACTCATTTATTCGGCGCAACAAGAAAAGAAAACACAATATGCAAAAGCACAGTAATCCAAATCATATGAACAAAACAAAGAAATAATAACTAGAAACACAATGTAACCTACCTTATATTGCGATATCCATCACTCAAAGGTTTCCTAGGACAAAACTCATTATTTACTATTTATGAAAAAGGAATAACAAATATAAATTTTAAATAAAAAAATCAAATCTCAATTACAATAAAAATACCGGCCAAGTGCGAGTCGGACTCTCATCCGAAGAGTTCCGTACTTTAAACCGAAAAAAAAACACGTTTCTTGTACGGGAGCCCCCTTTAATATTTACGATTTGTTGTTATAGCGGCAATAGAAATACACACTGAAAATTTTAACTGTCTACCAATTACGGTTATGGAGATACAGCCCGCTGCTGACAGACGGTCGGACAGCGGAGGCTTAGTAATAGGGTTCCGATGATGACCTTTCGGGTACGAAATCCTAAAAATAAGAGTAGACTCTCACTTGGTTATTATAATATATTATTATAATGTTTCATAAAATCAACTCAGATCTCTCAAACAGGTCAGGAAAAGCTGTCCATTCATAGATCATACAAATATTATTCCGGAAAGTACGGAAACGGAACATACGATAACATTTCCTACCCATCTCATTCAAACGTCAAAAGATCCACAAGGCTTCAAACTTTTGTAGATGTACCTAAATACATACACAGAACCTAGGAAGAGTTTTCCTTAAAAAATTGGTCTGATGTAACTTTGTTATTTTTTTTTTAAACTTTGCCCCACACTAGGAATTTCTCCTGTATGGTGGGTGCGTTTACAAACATACAATCTCACAAACACAAACAGCTACAACTGGAACAACTATCTGTAGGCCATACAAATATTTGTTCCGTACGGGAATCGAACCCGCAACACACAGCGCAGCAGCCAACTGCTCAACCACGGCGCCAACCGTGTCAACTTGTTATCAAAATCATTACAAAACTCGACAAAGTGAAAACAGTAAACTAGTGTTCTAAGTAACATATAATATTTTGTGTAAGCACAAAGCACTCGCCACACTTGGTTACCAATATTCCAGGTCAGTATGTCAGCCCGAACCCGAACTAATAACAACTGTCAAATCGTGTTGTCAATCATCCTTAGTTCGAGTTCGAGACTAATCCTAAGTCCGTAGGTGATACGGAGTAGAAAACACCCGACACTAAGGCCGAAACTACGGACTTCGGGCTTGGAGAGTAGACCCCCAGGTTATAAAAACAGCCTAGATAGACGATGCTATAGAGACTAGACAATGACCGGCTAGGTTCCCTTCTGAAACTGAATATTAAACCCGGCTTGTACCTTCCTGACCACGTCTAGGCACTTACGTCATTGGAATATAATCCCTTTTGTCCTATAATTGACGTAGATATCTATTTCTATGGACGAAATACATACAAGTTTCACTTGAATGTACCTACACCGTTGTAGTATCCGCAGATAGATTGTGATATACAGGGTGGAAGGGGGGTGTTAAGCGTGCGACCCTATAACAGTGCTTCCTATTTCAAAAATATTATTTGTACCTAAACTAAAGAAAAAACTAAACATAAACTATACTAAACTACACTAAACTATAGAAAAATGTACATTCAAGGAGTTTGCTACGGTGCGGGGGGGCTGAAGGTGGGCGCGGGGCAGGGGAGCGCGGGCGACGTAGCGAGCCGCGAGCCGAAGCCGCCCGAGTAGTTGTTGATACCGTAAAAGCAGCGCGCACGTACAACCTCCTCGAACGCGACATTTTCGAAAAATCATCTTTACTCTTGGTTTCTTCATTAACTCCCCTACAGGGGGATCGGACCGACCATCGGACCTGTTAACATGAATTAAGTATATTATTTTGAACTTCGACTTTATTCGTTTGTTCGTGAATCATTTTACATAAATAGTATTAGTAAAAACGTGAAATTAGAAAACTATTCCTACTCCTGGTAGGTATAGTTTTTTCTAATTTATTTTTTTTTAATGTTTAATTTCTACTATTGCATTCCAGTGCAATAAATAAGTTCCAATTTAGATGCTGATGACAAATATGCGAGGTCCAAGCTAAATTATTTTGCTACCTACACTGTTCTGTTATGTCAAATTAAATTGGTTGGTGGAATGTTTAACTCCAGTTTCCCTGGGGGCAATACAGGTACCGACAATTTTATGGTTATTGCCAATCAAGTGATACAGAGAAATAAACAGTTAAAAAATCATCCTTAAAGGACTACTATAAATTTTAAAAAATTCTATAATTATTGTTTCTAATTAAAAATAAAACCAAACCTCAAACCCCAACGTTGCTTTGAACACTCTGTATAATCAACATTAATTAATTAATATTGGGATGCAACACACCAAGAGAAGAAATAATTATTATTTTTTCCCTGAATTAAAAACTTGCAGAGAATAACCGACGTTATTGCCATAGTACTTTGAGTCACATTCATTAGTACGTATGTGTGTCAATACTGAGTGTAAGCATGTTTCCTCGTTCCATTTCAGGTAAAAGCTTTTCCTAATATTCGTGGCTCGCAAATATGTTATTGCTCGGCGGGAAGGTAAATGTTTAGCCATCGCTCATACGGGCCTGCATGTAAACGATACTTGTGGCATATTGGCAAAGTACATTAGCTTGCTAATGTATGAGATTGTCAAGGAACAAATATATTTTGAGATGTTTATCTTCGCGATGTCTACTGAGAATCGGATGGACAGTACCTTGTTGGTTTTTTTTTAAGATCGGTTGTATTTTTTTTTATGTACACATGAATTTTTAGTGTGCGTGGATTTAAAAAAAAATGCCTAGCCGTGTTGTTATTAAAATCCTATGATGCAGTTTCAGTTTTAATCAAAATCTGGCTCGAGACTCCTTTCAGTATTTTTCGCTATTCCTCATAGTTTCGAATTTAGCCATCGACGCACACTTTAAAAAATCACCCTGTATGTAAATTATTTTATTAAAATAAAATATTTAGTCCACAGTCTTACTTATTACCATCTAATAAGTTGAATGTTATACTTATTCGAACTTTCAAGGTGCATTCGATGGATGTTAGGTTTTTCTCACAATACTGTGGTTTAAGAGGCTTTGTGTCTATCGGTAAATGCAAAAGCCATTATCTCTCCGCTAGGTATTTCAGAGCTTATGCATTACCACTAAATATTAACAAAGATGCCACTATCCTTTTGCGTAAAAAATACAGGAACCCCATTCCAAATTTATAATAAAATACTCAGTAAACAAATTCATCGCAAACAAAAATATATTTGACGTGCTCACTGGAAACGCTCATCTATCCAAGGAAACCAATCTGCGGGTGTCCCGAGATTGAAATCGTGTAAACATGAATTGAAACGAATGTACAAGAACAAACACAGCTTCGCGCGACTGCGATATAGGATGACAACTAAATGGCCTCGATACAACGAGACAACAGATACCGATAGATTATAATTTACTTTACCAACAGATATCATTTATTTACAATAGGATATAACTACAATATAGATACTAATAAACAACTACATTGATAAAAAAAACTTACTGTTTTCAAACGCAAAAAAATCTTGTGCTTATCGCTGAACAAAATGTTACGCCTGAAAACTGTTATCGACTATTTGGGATTTGTTTGAATACGTACTGAAAGTCGGAGCTTTTTTCAAGAGGCTCCATAACAATGTAAGCACCTATAAAAATCACGTTCATACTTTCGAGTTTGTGTTCAAAACCGGAGCCCCGTTTTTATTGATTTAGTTAAACATTTTGTAACTTCATAATTTTTAAGCAACTTTTCCTTTCGCAAGTCAGTTGCAATCTTTGAAACATATATGGAAATTAAGGCTTTTTTGCTTAAAAATTAGTAGAATTGGAACTCTGATTTCGAAATGTCCTTGCTGCATTTGGTCCGTGGATGGGTGACCATCTTATCATACCGTGATCCTCGGTGCCTCGGATTACGATAAGCTTTTGGTCCCGGTAATCATTTGTAGATCTCTCACAGTTGCTACAGATAGTCTGAAGCCAAGAAATCTGACTCCATTTTTGCCAAAGGGTATCGTGTTACCCGATTACTGGTGTGTAGAAGTCGGAGAGGCAGTCACTCTGTGTAAAATACTATTACCCACTCAGCCAGCTCCGTTTGGACTAGAAACCGACTCCAACATAGTTTTGGAAAAGGCTAGGCAGATTGGTTGAAGGGTGAAGGAATTTTTTTTTAATGATGGGAATTCATCAAATGACTCCTTCCGCTCTGGATGGAGCGGGAGGAAGCATCAGTATCAGTATATCTTACTGACTAAAACCCATCCGTGTTCCTCCTAATGCCCTTTGCTATCCAGGGCCGCGGGAACTCTTTCGAACAAATTCCGCAACAAGGATGAAAGTTTAGAAAGTCGTTCAAAAAATTGCAAGCTTTATATGGAAATCTGCAATGAAAAATTGCTGTGATGATTTTGCAATTGAGAAAAAATTAGCTTACTTACTGTTTACTCATAATTAATGAACATTATTATGTAAAAATGCTAAGCCCAAGTACAAGGGATTCACTGCAGTCAAGAAATGTAATCACGCAGTTCCTTCTCTATGGATAAGTAATAAAAACATATTTCACTGCACGCAAAATATGCGCTTAGTCGAGGAGTTGCGGAAACCAGACCAATTTACATACATACATACCTAATGGCCATTTGTTTTAGATAGATACCTATATGCACAAGGGTTCGTTCTCTGCTGACGACGTGGTTGACGTTCTAGTAGCGTATTAGTGGCGACCGGTAATTGTTTTACCCGAGCAAGATGACTGACCCTGTGTTTATTGATCGACATGCCCTGAATAATCCCTTTTGCTTAGCTAAGCTTAGTAAAAATACTTTCTGCTGATGAGAATCCGTCGACGGCATACTAAAGTCGTTCAGTTTTTCCAATAGAAGGACATCATTTTGTTTGGATATAGGTCTCAATGTTAGACTAGGTCCTATCTCCCATTAACACTGAATTAAACTGTTAGGTTTAACAAGAAACAACATTTCTCCACAGCTTCTTTGCTCGGCAAACAGTCCTCCTCAAATAATGTCGTGTGACATAAATCGGTTGGAAAATGGAACTGTTAGCACGAGCGCAGTGTACCCAAGTTGACAAGCTGCGACTTTCACTTCAAAATTAAATCAGTTTACTAGGCTGTGTGCAGGCCCATTCAGAAATAGGAAAAAAGGGTTCGTACTCGTAAAAAAATCATAAAACTCACATTTTTGCTTTACACCATTCCAGTCACGTATTTCAACGAGATCACGTTCGTCTTTTGTTTTTTTTTGTGAAGACCTAATCTGTGATTTTTGTTCTGTATACCCGCAACACATGCTCTTGATAAATTGCTAGTTCTTGAGTGAGGCCGTAAAAAATAAATAACTATGAGAAATTGATGTATGGAGGCGACATAGGTTTATCGCCTAGATTTTTCTGCGACCGTAGTAGGCCATAAATATTGCGACTTTCATTTTTGATTAAGGAATTTATTGGACCTCAAACTTACCTACGCACTTTTCTGTGAGCTACCCTTCCTGAGGCCGATAAAAACCTACAATAAGGACACAATAGAGCCACGTTTGTCGGGACCAGGTATCAGAAAAACCCATTTCCCGAGTCGCCTTTCATAACGCGATCAGAATTCGTACAAGTTTAATACCGAAAAAAGGACAGCCCTTTCAAAATTCACCCTTTTTGTACCCAATTAGTATTTCATAAATCGTTCAAGATATAGAAACTTGTTTTTTCTTAGAGTTTGCCGCGCCAGTGAGTGATGAGAATATTGGTGTTTGTTTGGGTCTCGGTGGACGAGGTGGAGCAAATAGCGTTGTTTACTGAAGGTGGCAAGGTTTGCAGAGAGATCAGTCTTACGACCGTCAAGCTAAGAGCCCTCCGACCTTTCTGAGAGGCTTCTTTACACGGGATGTTTGTCCGGCACGAATAATTACAAATCATTGCGAAGGCTTTCGGAGTAAGACGGGCGAAATTGGGCAGTAAGGAAACTGGGTAGTGATGGTTTAGGCTCAGAATTGTGTTTATATAGATATTTTTGGAGATGTTGTAAATAAACGAATTTTTCAAATGTTTCGAAAAGAGAAAACTAACTCATTTGTGTGTGATGGTGTGTATTTCAAAGTGAGATGAAAACCTAAACAAGCCCCTGTTAAATATAGAAAAGGTCCAGGAATATTATTTACTACGAATTATTCACATATATCACAAAGATCTTTGGCAGTCGTTACGGATTGTCAGAAGCCAGCAAATCTGACTCCAGTCTTGCCAAGAAGTACCGTGTTACCCAGTTAATGGGTCGTGGAGGTCTGGTAGGCAGCCGCCGCTGAATCCGGTTTAACTGGAAGCCGACCCCGATATAGTTGGGAAAAGGCTAGGCAGATGTAGAATATGGAGGTAGCTGAACAGAGAGTTAAGTCATACCCCCATTAAAAAGGCTATTTGTCAAAACGCTATTGGTTGGTCAGTGGTTAACGAATGGATAAACGACCGATGAAAACCTCAGAAATCGGGTATTAGTCATTCAATCTACGCAGCCTTTTCCCAAGTATGTTGACGTCGGCTTCCATTTTGGTTAGACTTTAAGCCGATCGGAGCCGAAGTCAGTTGGATGCAGTTGAGTACCAATATTTTGCATGAAGCAACTGCCCGTCTAAACTTCACAACCCAGTATCTGTATATAATCAAAATCAAAAGTCATTTATTCAAATAAGGCTGAGTGCACTTTTTGAACGTCAAAGTTCTAGATAAAGACAGTCCCCCAAAACGCCTGTCATTAATTCCCTAGTGTTTTAGCTAGGAAGAAGAAGTACCATTACACGGTATTCTTTCACAAGACTTGTGTCAAAATTCTTGGCTTCGTAACGACTGTGAAAGATCTACCTGATGACAGCCCGGCCCAACAACGTCAACGTGCTTTCTGAGACACGGAGGAATCTTATTACGTTACGATGGTCTCCCCCATCCACGAATGGACTCGTTTGCTTTACCTACCCTGAAGATCGACCCGTGTGGCTTTTATTATTTAGCCGAATAAATTCAAAGAATTAATTTTCTGCCTAGTAATTTAATGTGAACTTAATCGTAGGTGGTAAAACATCCAGGGTTGCGGGAATTGTCAGGGTTGCGAATTTTGTTACAAGTCACCGCGGCCCTGGAATGAAAAGGGCATAAGGAGGAACACGGCTGGTCATTAGTAAGTAGTAGTAGTAGTAGTAAGTCAGTAAGAGTCTGACACATCCTTCCGCTCCAACCATAGTAATTTGACGATTTCCCATCCATAAAAAGGTGGTGAAACATGTCCTTTGTATTTTCAATAAATCCATGGAAATAACCACACCCGTATTCAAACTACCAACCCTATATTTAGCGTAAGAAAGGTCAACAGGAAAACGAAACCAAACAAATAATGACTCCACGCCAATGTTATTCATAACGAAAATAATTCCTACCCACACAGGATAGTGAATAATATACCTACTCAGATAATGAGTATTTCTTTCACCCGAATATTTTACTGATAATGATGATGACGCACGCTAATCACGACGGCTAATAGATAAACATCTCATTTGTAAGGTAACCTTTTCAGTAATGTCATGTTTGGATGAGGAAGTTGTACTTTGTTTATCAACAGCCCTACTTTGAGGAAACTGGTTGCGAAAATGTTGAGAATCCTAAGGAGCGGAATTCTCTTCCGGAGTCTGTGTTTTCTGATAGCTACAAACTGGTCTTTGGGTGAAGAGTGAATAGGTTACGTCTATGCCAACGTGCTCCATCGTCGCCTACATCATCGCTGACCATCGGGTGTGGTTGTGGTCGAACGCGTGCCCCTCAACAAAAGATATACAAATGTTTCCGTTGTGAAAGGAATAGTGCTATGTAGTCTTGTACAGTTCCGTCTCCTAGCCCCGGAAACCAGAAACATGATGGCTTAAGACGTCACAGAACCCCAGGACTTATGACGAAAAACGTGATATCTATTTTATTTGAAGACTAAGGCTAGCCCGCCACACAATTACCAGATACTGTAACCCCTGAGAGCCGTCCAAAAAAGTACCAAGGCGTGAAGCGCGACTAGTCTCGGAAAAAACTAAATAAATATTTTGGATCCCGCTGTGAAATATATCAGTCAAGAACAGCGGAAGCGTTCGAAGAATAAATATAATTTCTACTTTATTTGAAGGGAATAGTAGGTACTATAAATTAGCCTGCTAAGGCTTGTTTGTTCGTAACTTACCAAATGATAATCATAGGTATCTTGAATACCGCTAATGGATTACCTTAAAAGAAAGTATACTTCTGTTTTTCCTATAGATTTCAATTTTTTTGTTGTAAATATACCATACTTACTCATTTGATCCCGCCAGAATTGGCCCTCTGATTGTTGCAACTTTGCAATCCTGTATTCATTTTATCTATACATAGCACAATATACGCAGTACAGCTTGTCTTGAAGACGCCCACGGTAACAGACAGCAAACTACATTTGATTCACTTAATTGGGTAGATGAATAAAACAATACCCCCCTTCCCCTGGATTTCCGAACTGTTCGGACGTGTCTACAGTTGCTATTGCTTCTTACTTATTAGTTAAAATTTTTGTTTTTAAAATATTAAAATCAATTTAATAAATCTTGGGAGCAACAAAAGTACCAGGCGCACAGAACAAGCGCGAAGTTGGATCGTCCGCGTGAGTAGCGTAGCACGCACACAAGCACACCGAGTCTCAACAGCACACTAGCAACAATTGTAAGGACGTTGGCTCCGCCCAGTTACAACTTCCACTGTGCAGGCGCACACGCTTACCGCTCACTACAGCACAATCACTGTCAATCCGCTGTCTGCGAATATGTCCACGCAACGCACGCCGCCGCCGTCAGCGCAAGTTCCGGTCCCTATGCAGTCATCTTCGTCATTTCCTTGTTTGGAAAATGCCATTCATGGTAGTTATGGCTCTGATAGTCAAATTGATCTTTCTTCTAACCAATGTGAGAAGTCAGAAGGCTCGCGTAACATCACTATGAGATTCAAGAGGAAATTTGACGAAACTGCTGATTTCCAAACATCCATAGCTGAAATCAAGTCTATGTTCGAAGGTTTTCAAAAACAACAACATCTCAAGTTAGATCAACTTAACTCAGCTATGTACACCATTCAAGAGCGAACTGAGGAAATTAAGAAGGACTTGCAATTTGTCTCTGATAAATATGACTCTTTCCTAGAGCGAATGAGTAGATTGGAACAAGAGAACTCAAAAAATACTAAAACAATTTCTTATCTAGAGTCAAAAATTGAATTATTGGAACGAAATTCACGGGCTACTTCGATTGAAATTAATAATATCCCTAGAGACCGTCATGAAACCAAGGAGTCGCTACGAGCCATCGTAAAAGACATTGGAAAAATCATTGGTCAGCCTATCAATGACTCAGATGTTTACGATGTGTACCGAATCAAAACAAAAATGGAAGGAAGGAATCCCATTATCACTCAATTTACAACAACGTTTTTGAAGAATAACTTGATAAAAAAATGTAGAACGTTCAACAAGGAAAACAATAATAACAAGTTAAATACTTCGCATATTCAGTTGGGTTCGTCATCTCAATCGCAACCAATTTATATTGATGAATTTTTGACACCTGCTGCCAAAAAACTTCGCTACCTTGTCAGGAATTTCAAAAATGAGCATAACTATCACAGCTTCTGGAATTCGTACGGCAAGATATATATAAAAGAAAAAGAATCTTCACGTCCACTTCGAATTGACAGCGAGGAAGATCTTATTATGTTAAAATCTAAATGACTAGTAGTTGTACTTACCGTCGTAATTTACTATCACATAATACTTTGTATGTTAGTAAACATCACTCTCACAATTATTAATAGCACTTTACACCTGACAGATAATCACCATAACACATTCACTGCACTATTATTTATACAAGGGGAATTTCACACAAACATAATTACAGCAAAAACTAAACTTATAAGCAATATTTTATGTTACATTTATTCAAATGGAACTTTAATCATCGCGCGTAAATGTCTATGTTTACAGCAACAACTTATTATAGAAACATGGATCGTACCAGTTCAGCAATATTACAAGCATACTACACTGTCAAAAAATTATCTACATACCCTACAACTGAGATCTTATTATTTTTATCACACCGTATTCGTGGATGTACTTTATAGCCTCGTCAAGCAATTCACTACCTTATCACATCTTATTACGCCACACTTTTACACACCGCCTGTGCGTGCATGTTGTTTACCTACTATTTCCAACTTACCAACGTTTTATATCGTTTTTATGTATAACCTAACACTACTTGTTGTTATTTTTTTTCTTATAGTTTATTTCCGCAGCTGCATCAATCAAAACAGAATCTTGCTATTCCATAATATTAAAATTCAATAGTACGAAAGACTTAATATCTGACCTTGACCGCATTTCTGTGGCGCAATCGTCCACCTGTGATATTGATAATTGTAGAAACATTGTAACTAATCCTAATCACTCACTTAAGGTTATACATCAAAATATTAGAAGCATAACTCGCAACTCACCTGGTTTGCTAACATTATTACAGAGATCGCAAATAGATTGGGACTTTATTGTTTTAACGGAATGCTGGCTTTCTTTTGCTCAAAAAATTCCATCACTTGATGGTTATAAGTACTATAAAACAAACAATGTCGTAACCCAAAATGAAGGGGTTGTTATCTATTGCAAAAATAACATTAGCGTATGTATAGAGGAACCTACCATCTCAGAGTGTAATTGTTTATTAATCAAAATTAACCAAAACACGGTGATGTTAGCAGTTTACCGACCTGCTGGCTACAAAAACCTAAATAACTTTTTTTCGTCTCTCGATCTTTATTTGAATACAATCTCTAATTTTAATAACATAATACTTATAGGGGACTTTAATGTGGACATTACAGCGACGAACACAGACTCAAATTCTGCTCATTACCTTAACCTGTTAGCATCCCACGGCATGTTGCCAGCTTGCACGATCCCTACACATAGCAAAACATGCCTGGATCACATTATTTTGAAAACGCGACTGCCAGCTTCTTGTTATGTAGCTGAAACCTCTATCACAGATCATGATGCGGTCATCCTTATTTTGGATTTGAATATGCCTAAAACTAAGACCTATAAATTAATTAAACGCATAAATTACGATAAATTAGACGTTGGAATTAAGAATCTAAACTTTCTTAATTTGTATACAATGACCGATGTGGATCTTGCCGTTCAGTACTTCGTTAACTCAATAAATAGAATTATTACAACTAGTACTCAAATAATTAAAACCTCAAACCGTAAAAAAATTACAAAACCATGGATTACGCCTGGACTGTTACGCTGTATGAGGAATCGCGACAAGCTGCATCAAAAAGCAAAAAAAAACCCTCGAAATGAAATCATTCTAACAACCTATAAAAGGTATAGAAATTTCTGCAACGATTTATTAAAGAAAATCCGCAAAGAACATGACAAAATGGAACTTCAGACTGCGGCCAAAACAGATAACAAAAAATTATGGAATACAATAAAAGAAATTACCCACACAAAAACCACTAAAAACGAGGCCTCACAACTAATTAACACTCTGGATCCTATTTCTTCCACTAATTGTATTAATGATTTTTTTGTGAACATCGGCAAAAATATCGCTGACGGATGTTGTTCTGGTAGCACTATCTCAATGCCACCGATTAAGCCACATCCCCACTCAATGGTTTTTCTCCCCACCGACTTGGATGAGATTGAAACTATCATCCATAGCCTTAAGTCTAATTGCGCTGTTGGCTACGACAACATCTCTTCCAGCGTCTTGAAGAGAAACAGCCAGATCCTCATTTCTCCAATCTTATTTATCTGCAACCTTGCCATTGACTGCGGCAAATTCCCAAACGCCTGGAAAATAGCAGAGATACGCCCAATCTTCAAGAGTGGCGACGGAGCCCGTGTCAACAATTATAGACCTATCTCCATTCTGCCAGCTTTGTCTAAGGTTCTGGAGAGGATCATGAAGAAGCGCCTGGTTGACTACCTCGAAGCAAATTCACTGCTATCAGCTTCTCAGTACGGTTTCCGATCTGGCTTATCGACCAGCGACGCCATACACGATTTGACTAAGTTTGTGTCGGAAAAGCTAGATGCAAACAAAAAGGTAATAGTAATCTTCATGGACCTCGCCAAGGCCTTTGATGCGGTCTCCGTTTCACTGTTAGTGAAGAAATTGGAGAATGTCGGTGTGAGGGATGTGCCACTAAAGCTTTTTTCGGACTACCTTACCAATCGATTTCAAAGGGTCAAGGTTGATGAATGGACTAGTTGCGATCTTCCCGTCGTTCACGGCGTCCCGCAGGGCAGTATTCTCGGTCCCCCTTTATTCCTGACCTTCATCAATGACCTCTGTGAGCTAACGTTGCCCAGCGGCAGGATAATAACCTTCGCTGATGACACAGCGCTGCTGTTTGAGGCCGATACTTGGTCCGAGGTTTACAGTTGTGCTCAGTTTGGGTTAAACCTAGTTTTATCGTGGCTTGCAAATAATCAGCTCGCTCTTAATGTCGGCAAAACCAAGTTCATGTCTTTTTACATTAAAAAACCAACTGACTCTTTCGACAATCTCAAAATTACTGCACATTCACCGTCGTGTCTGTGTTCTCGAAGTGCTCATTGCTCATGTCCCCATCTACAACATACAGAAACAATAAAGTACCTGGGCGTCACACTAGATAACACTTTATGTTTTCACCCGCACATAGATGCTCTTGCCACGAGAATCCGAAAACTCATTTATGTATTTAAAAACCTTCGTCATGTTGCGGACACGGGAATTTTGAGAATGGTGTACTTTGCGTTATGCCAATCACTTATCTCATACTGCATAACTATATGGGGTGGTGCGACAAAAACATCCATGCTTCGGATCGAAAGAGCACAGAGGGCAGTTTTAAAGGTGAGTTATTTTCTACCGTTCTTGTTTCCCACCAATGAACTTTATGAGCGAGTTGGGGTTTTAACCGTACGCCAACTTTTCATTTGCAATACGATCCTACGTAGGCACGCTCTTCTTAACTACAACCCAACCCTATTTGAAGGTAAGCGACGTAAACATACCGTCTGTACCACAATTCGGTTCCATACAGCTTTTGCCCGCCGACATTTTGGTTTCCTCGGAAACTATTTGTACAACAAAATTAATGAAGTCTTGTCAATTTATGACCTTCCCAAGAAGATGTGCAAAAAGAAGCTCTCCATCTGGTTACAAAAATTAGACTATGATGCTACGGAACAGTTACTCATTGTTCCTTCGTAAAATGGATGTGCATAATTATGTCATCATCATGCCTATTATAGCCACACTACACGTTTACACCATCATACAACCTATTCACTCATAATTATTCTCTAATCACACGATAGATCTAGACGTAATGTTAAGTTTAGTTTGTTTGTTACTGTTAGTTTATTTAAGGCAAGATATATTTATATTTATATATTAGGGTGTCTAAGGTTTGGTAAAATTTTGGTTCTGTTTACCCTTTCCCAATTTTGTTTTTATTGTCAAAACCTCCGCATAATATTTTTTTTTTTTGTCTTGTGAAATATTAGCTTTCGACGCAAGTTCGGGGTGAGGGCCTGGTGATCCGTCACACAGGGTATCCTAGTATGGACTCCAGTCTCTCACAGAGGATCATATTTGTTACGCATTGTGTGTTTTTACTTATTTTTGTAACAAATGTAAATGTATACCGATGTGAACCTTTGTGAAGAGTGAAATAAAATATACTTATTAAATACATTTAATGTGACAGACAACCAAAAAATGCTGGATATGTATTTCTTTCATTGGTTACGTAAATAAAAAATGAGGACAATACAGTGCCCTGAAAGATCGCGTTGCGTCACACCTTGGTACACTTTTTACCAAGACGATGTCGAAAGCTGAATTTTGGTGCGTTTTATCTTTGTCAATTTTATTTTTATTGATTTCATAAAGCAAAAAGTTACACGTCCTTTATTTTTTTGATAATCAAACTGATAGACTTCTTAAATAATCATCTTTTTTTCCTGGGTATACGTACTTTAAACTTATTATGGCGTTTTTTTTCACCTCATTAAAGATAACTCTTTTCATTATAGCGTCCCACTTAGTTCCACAAAAATGTTTCGTACTGTTGTTCAAAATATTTTGCACCTTCAGCACAAAAAATCCTTTCAGAAGAAGATTGTATAGAAACATTGTGAAACGACTTACAAGATAAGCGAATATTTTAGGTCAACCAAAAAATGAAGATGAAAAATCGCAATAAGATGTTGCCAGAAAAGCAAAACAAAGAAACAAAATTTCTTTGTTATTGAATTAATTAAAATTGTTTGTCCATTCTAACTCAAGGACGAAAGAAAAAGTATGAGACTTTATTCTCATTTAAAATTGCATTCTGACAGTCGTGAAGGCTTTAATTAATTTTAATCCGTTTGTTTATATTCCTGCATCTTCATCTAATTTAATTTTTGTAGTTGGAAACGCGTTCTTGTCTTTTCGTGAGCTCATTTCAACGAATGAAATCTGTTTTCTTTGTTAAAATTTCAAACAAAACATCGTCAACCTTAGCTTAACGACTCAATCGATCACGATGTCAGTTAGGCATAATGATAATTTATCATCTGTAAGCACACTTTGCAAAATGGCACGGCGCGGTGGCGGCGTAATGTTCCGTCCCGACCACCTTAGTATAAAATTTAAATTTAAGATTTATTATGTAAATGAGGATTAAACAATGTATATTTACAAACAGCCATATTGAGGTTATATTTACATTACGTAAGGGATCATTGTTACTAAGTAAAGTCATTAATCGTGTAGTAGGACGTGCTTCATTTTAAGAGTTTCTCTTTTTGAAGCAGGAAAAGAATGAGTCACTTAAGTTTTTACTTCCCCTGTAACAAATGACAGTCATATCTCGTATGCATATGTCGACGTGGGAAAACACAATATGCTCCCGACAAATTATCTGGGAACTTGTTCATAGTGTTGCGAACCGGCTCTGGGGGATGAAAAATGATACAGCTTCTACTCAAACCGCGCTCACACCGCGGTATTCCAACATAACTTGTTCTTTAAAAATATGGAATTTGTAATTTTGTCGTAGAGATCTGAATAGTAATTGGTTTAGAATACGTTTAAAATGACAAAGATTTATGTCTTTACTTTTTATCACAAGTCGAAGATTTTAATTTTCGTCTGAAAATGTTTAAGCTACTCAACCAGATTTATGAACGGTGAAATCTATGTAGATAGTCCGCGAGGGAGCACTTACAGAAAACTTCAAAAACACTTCCCTAAATAGTTTGTCAAGGTAGAGAATAAAACAAAAGTTTTACTGGAGAAGTTTATTTTTAACGTTTGTTCAAATATTGAGATTTCTGAGACTCGTAAATTTAACATTACCAGTTCAAAGTTACACATCTAGTTTTTTATATGGCGAAAACAGAAACTATTAAGAGCACTACTTATGCGATAACAGACAATTGGAGAGTTAATTACATGCGTACTTGTTAAAATTCTATAGGCAAAAACTATACATGTTTCGGGCATAGGCATAAACAATGAAGCGCCTTTATATTTCTTAGCACAACTAAACGATTACTCAGCTGCAGTTAGTACTGGGGCTTACACATCGATGCAACGTTCTAGCCTAGTTGTCTTCATAAAACGATCGAATACCGGCGCCACCCTTGTTGGTCCCGTTTTTATCTACAAAAAATATGTCCCTTTACAGTTCATTGGCTTATTTTACTGTTTCATCACGCACTATCTCACAGCTGACACAGCGACCACCACATTTCTTCTACTCTTACTTTTATTTAATTTAACGATTCTATAACTGAATTTGTGTTTCTCATGGTATTCAATACTATTATTATCTCCTCTTGCATTTATGTCTTCTTTTGTGTCAGCCATCTTTAATTTTCCTTTCACTTTTATCCATCTATCGTTCTTCCAGTCGTACTTCCTGCCCATAGCTAAGAGGATGTCTTCGAATTTAGGCCATGGCGTATTTGTAGAACTAGGTTTATTAGGCTTGTCATCGTTTATGGCTTCATATTTAATAGTATTATGTTCATCTATTGAATGTTTCGAAGGCATTTCATTAGTTATATGACTAGTGTTGGCGTATAAAAAATTCCTTTCTACTTTATCGACGTGTTCATCATTCCCTGCTTCTTTTTTACGATCCAGTTTATTTGGTACATGTTTGTAGTGTATTCTATCAACATTATCCCCCTTGTATCGCTCCTCTGGATATTCATCGTAAAAGCTTTCTATCTCGCGCTCAATTTTTTCTGCAAAGGAAATTGAAATATGTCAGACACACTTTTTGCAAGCAATTGTTAGGGAAAGGGGTGGAGTTTTAAAAGGAACAATTTTCATGACATCGTTTGTAAACAGTTTTGTTTCTGTGATGTACCGTGAAAAAGATGAACTTTTTACAAATTGAAGAGCAAAATGATGATACCTGTTTACATTTGAATGTCTGTTTTGAAATTAAGACGGCATTTTCTATCTAAAAAATGACTCTCTCTAAAGAATAATAAAAAAACAAGGAAAATATGGTGCAAGAATAACAATTTATATGCAAATACGGCTTCAACCTAGACTTGCTTTTTTAAACTAGAATAGTTATGTGTAGTTGGTAATTGCTATTTGCATTCGTTAAAAGAAACAGGATAGCTCTGTTGCTCAAAATTTAGTTATATCCTGTTTATTTTACGCAAGTGTGTCACTTTGTGTTCTGTCTATTTCCTTGGGTACCTAACTGTATTAACACTAGGTATTTAAGTATACATTTATCGCCACACTTGGCAGGCGGGTCGGCGATTGTAGTTTAGCTGTTGCCATGCACAGAGAATGCTGCTGCCCATTCTCTGGTGAGTCCCTTAGTCGCCTCTAACGACACCCACAGGAAATGATGGGATGGTGCTATTCTTTTACGTACGACACCATACGGAACATTATCGACGCCAATTCAAACTCTTACAAAACTCCAATATCGCTTCCCAAAGTTTTTCGAACGAAAACTTATCGGAAGCGGTATCGATATAAATGATAGCGAGAGTTCGCACTGGGTCATGACGACAGATCGTCATCCTGTTCATCGTAGCCTGGCTTTATATTTAAATGGTTCTAGTTGCATTTAAGTACCACCACACGATTAAGTGATGGTTAAAATTTAACTACATAATTTGTAGATAAGATCCGCGAACCGTGGTGACAAATTTTTCAAGCAACAACGTTGGCATTTGCATGTCAGTCGCAATATTTCTTCTTTATTATACAGCATCTGTCGTGAAAACGTGACAATTAGGTATGCACTGTTTTGATGAATATGTCACATTGTCAGTTACATTATGAAATAGTAGGTACTCAGGAACAATTTAAGAATAATATTGTTCCTTGGTTCATATAAACGACCAAAACGCCGACATGACATCACTGAACTGTGCCTCTGAAACTCTCTTAGGTAGATTCTTTTCCATTTTTATTTCGTAAAAATCCTTACCTGCCATCGTTTTGTACAATTCAATATCATGTCGAAGCTTCTCTTTGTCCCTTTCTTTCCAATGTCCATCACCTTGATCTGTAGGAAATAAATTAAAGGTATATTTCTACGCTGATAGTAATTTCGGGATGAATAGAAACCTCTCGAAGGTTGGATCGGAATGATCTCATTTTTATTGTATTGATAGAAATTTCGATTGATGTTTTGCCCGGCAGCACTGATATATTTTCTGTTATTCCCTTTTTCTTTGTATTTCGGTGTTGTAGTAAATAATGAATCTGAGAGTTATTGAGTTGGTTCGCGTGATTGTGATTCTAGGGAACTTGTTATAAAAGAATTCGGGTAGATTTATAATGAGTTTCATATTTAGTTAGAACACAATAACGTTGAAAACTGCTTACTTAAATCAATTAGTAAATGCTTCTTGTACCTACTCTTCAAACAACGTATAAGTAAATCAACGAATTTAGTAAAAAAATGTCGTAAGATTAACTTACCAATGCAAACTATGAAGATAAAGAGGAAGGCTGTATAGTCCATTATACGCCTATACATCAGCCTTCTAATGAAGCCTTCAGACCTGAAACAATACGAATTAGCTTAAACTCAATTGTTTAGGAAACTGCGTTCACGCATTTTTTTATTGATGAATGGGCTAGGTCTTGACCTCGTTCACGCCTGATGTAAAGCGACAGATGAGATCTATGATGGACCAAGCGTGCCCAGAAGATGCCGTAGGGCACTAGCACTCGCACGCGTCGACGAAACATAGGAGGCTGCTTGCCGGACTCCGGTGAGAGGGTGGTCGCGAACCAGGCGGGCGTTAGCCCTACCACCGCAAGGAAAGGATTGACCAGTCTTATAAGGTATTGGGTGAGACTGTCCAGGGTGCGCCGAGCGCTTGGTGTCTTGGCGTCCAAATTAGTCAATAGCATATAAAAATACTTGACTTATTTCCAAGTTAAGAGTAGTAAAAACTTCGAAAATGTACGTCGAAAAAATAAATTTTAAATTAACCTTGCGTTTCCCGCTTTAAAAATATTTAAGCACAAATATGTTATGAACTGCGCGCAACTTCCTGCTGAATATTTGCAAACTTTCTGTTGCATTTTGCGCTAAAGCATGTCGAGATTTTGGTGGAAAAATTAGAAAAGTATGTGCAGACTTTTTGTCAGCTCCGTAACAAAATGTTTGAAAAAAAAAGAATAGTTGAGTTACAATGTTTCCCCGGTGTCCCCCAGGAGTTAGGCTGAGTTATGCTTTTGTGTGGAAACAACTTCTATCAAAAGAGTTATCGCTGTTATCATCTCGTTATTGACAATTTTGTATGGACATTGTTAAAGCATTGTGGATCTAAACTGTTCTATGTAGGTACGTGTTGATTTTGAAGTGTTGTAAACTAAACCTAAAAGTCTGTATTCGAATGATTGCAATCACGGATTTTTATAGAACTTAAGAAGATTCTGGATTAGAAAATATAATGCTTTTTCTTCTGGTAGTAGGTAGGTACGTTCCGTTGAGACTTATGACTTTCACGCAGGTTAAAACGCTAGAATTATCCAATTTAGGAATAAATTGTTATCATGGATCTTTTTTAAGCATTTATAAAAAAAATGTTGTCAATGGTTATGTGTTACCGAGCTTTGTATCTTGAATTTAATATTTCGCGAGATATTAAACCTTGTATAATTGTGAACACTACAAATACAATAAATCCCATTCAAATGACATGAATGAACATTATGCGTCTCTTTTTGACAAGAAAGAGTATGATCTCAGAACTTAAGAAGATTCTGGATTAGAAAATATAATGCTTTTTCTTCTGGTAGTAGGTAGGTACGTTCCGTTGAGACTTATGACTTTCACGCAGGTTAAAACGCTAGAATTATCCAATATAGGAATAAATTGTTATCATGGATCTTTTTTAAGCATTTATAAAAAAAATGTTGTCAATGGTTATGTGTTACCGAGCTTTGTATCTTGAATTTAATATTTCGCGAGATATTAAACCCTGTATAATTGTGAACACTTCAAATACAATAAATCCCATTCAAATGACATAATTTAAACATTATGCGTCTTTTTTTGACAAGAAAGAGTTTATGATTTCATGCGATTTATTATTACCTAACTACGGGGACATACTGCTTGATTTACTTATGTAACTTGAAATACCTAGCTTTTTCATACTATTATCAAATGACACTGGATAACTCGATAGTTTTACGACAGCAAGCAAGCGTAAACACGTTGATAACGGCATTATGTACCTAGTAGATATAAAAGGGGTACAGGCTATTTATGGCACAGAAGGCCAGGAAGAACCTCCTTTAATTTGTATGTGTGTGTCGTAAACAGGGACTCAGGGATTGGGTCAAGAGGAAGAGCATCATTTTATGCCCTGAACCTTTCTCAACCATGTGTTGGTGACGTGATAGCTCATATAACACAATGAGTTCGGGTGTTTATGTACTCTTAAAGGGGTTAAGAAGTAATTAAGCTCGAAATAAGAATGGATACTTCTTCTTGTAGGTAGATATGGTTTAAATAACTTATTCGCGTTCATGGAACCTTAATTGGAAGAAGAAATACCTACCGAAGCTCAAAACTCAGAAGTGTCTTTCAAAGTTCAGACTGGTTGAATGATGAGAGGACCGGGCAGGTTAGTGTCTCAGACTGCTTTTTAAGTTCAGAACCTCCTTCTTTTTTTAACTCGGATAAAACCGTTACAGATATCAGAGAACTTGTATAATCAGTCGAATCATCAATCTCTTGCACTTATCTTAAGTAATTAATTTAGTTCAGCGCAACATGATGTGTTTTTCTTGCATGCTTCTCTTAGAAGTCATTTTTCACTTAACCGACTTGAAAAAAGGAGGAGGTTCTCAATTCGGTTATATTTTTTAATGTTCATTATCTCATAACTCCGTCATTTATAAACTGATTTGAAAACAAAATCTGTTTATGTAATAGAATCATACTTTCAAATTGGTTTCATTGAAATTTCATCAAATTCGGTTCGGTATTTATTAATTAAAAATAGCTTGGAAAAATATGTCATTCAAGTTAACGATTTTGCTTTCCTGTGACATTCCAGTGTTGTTTATGAATTAAAAAAAAATATAGGTTCTAAAGCGCGTAAAATAAAATGAAAACTTTTTTACAAAAAAATATGACTTCCAAATAGAAAACACTACAAAGTATAAAATAACTTTAATTTATTTATTTCTATTTGGAAGTCAGTTGTATTTTTTATAGAAGTTTTTTTATTCACGAACTTATTAATTTCTAAAGTATTAATTTGAGCTCGTTAAGTTGAACAGCACAACACGAATAGATATATTATGTACAATACTAATTGCCTATTTTGCAATAGTCAGAAAACTTTGACCAAAGGAAATAAAAATAGTGTTTTGAATACATTATGAAATAATGTCAAACACGTATTTATTCCCCACTTAAAAATTACCAAATTAAAAATCAACAGAAAGTGAATTGGTACCTACGTAATAAATACACTCATAAAATTTATATTTTGAGTGTATTTTATTACGTAAAATCAAAAAGGATGATGTAAGTACCCAGATCGCGACATTTTATAACAAACATTGTTGCCAAGCACATTGAACTTCCCCTTTTATTTTCAACAGAATACACTGTTGGACCCTTAGTTTTGATCAAGTCGTTCCACGTCAACCCTTATCAAACTAGACTCCTTTCTTAATAATATTTTCTCGGTTTTGTTCTGAACGAAATGAAGGCATAACAAGTAAAGGGAGCCTGCGAAATTTTCATAGATTCCAGCGTGATAGACCCATTATTTTGACTAAAATATACTTGTTGTAAAAACATAGATTTCACATCATTTAATACCGCTATTTGTACCGCCATCAATTAGTATACCTAACCTTTTTTCAAGTGTGTTAGGGTTGACTTACAGTCTACCCGGATGCTGCTGAATACCAGTATTTTACGTGGAGCGAATGCCTACCTGATCTCCACAGCCCAGTAATTGGTTAACACGACACTGTTTGTTGCGGGATATGAAATCCTAACTAATCCTAAATAGAATCCCTACTAATATTATAAATGCGAAAGTAACTCTTGTCTGTCTGTTCACACTAAAACAGCTGAACGGACCGTCTTTTTTTTTTTTTTTTTTTTTTCGGTATGACCACTAGCAAGTTAACACGCAGGGGCTATCAACTGCTTAACAGGACTATATGAACGGACCGTCATGAAATTTGGCAGATATATAGCCTGGGATGTGGAAAAGGACATAGGCTACATTTTTACGCGAAAACCGACACGCGGGCGGAGTCGCGGGTAAAAGCTAGTGATTTAATATTTGGTAATAAATCAGCTATTTTAAAGACTTATAATTTGTTATTACTTTCTTTTTAAAGATACACTATAGTGTATAACTTTTATTTGGGAAACGTAAACGATAAAGTAAAGAGTTAGGTGCGTAGGTAATTGCTATACACTAAAATATAAATGCTTATGAAAGTCTAAAGAAATAAACACACCTCTACAACCCACATTGTGCGATACGAAAAAGCCATTCAAATCCTAGCATTGCCGAAATTTTCAAGAAAAAAATATAACTTATTTTTCTCAGGTTTCCCGGCGACATTGCCCGCTAAAATGAAATTTATGGAACTCCCCTGAGCCAGGGGCAAACTTGAACGATGTGGTGACTTTTTAATTTGTTCAAGGCTTTTTCTCTCAGCTCTTATTAAAATACGTTTCGTCTAATATACGGTGTTATTATCTGCACCTGCTACCTTAATTATTTGCATATTTAGATTTTTTTTGAGGTAACTGTCTCCTGTTGAAATATTCCGGGAAATGTTTTTGTTTTATTTTATAAAATTTTACATTATATTTTGTGTGGAAAAACGAGACGGTGGTCATTGTCCAGCAGTGGGACAAGATAGGCTAGATATATATTATATTTAAATACCCTTTTCAATAAAAAAAAGAATTATCAGAATTGGACTAGGTAATCTTTAAAAGTAATGCGTGGTCATATATTAAAAAAAATATACGCGTCGACTTGAGAACCTGCTTCGTTTTTTCGTCGTATTTATAATATTTTTGTACTTCTATTCTCAGATAATTATCTACACCGATTATACATTAACTTATTTTGTATTTTTTAGTTACTCTGATTTTTTATTTTTGGATTATATCCACGCTAAAGCACGAACCGCTGTGATCAACGAAATTCCTACATAAAATTAACAAAAAGGACATAAAACTGTAGACCTTTTTTCAAAGAATGTCGGCTCGCAAAGTCTTCTACAAAAGCTCCAAAATGCCACTACACAATGAACTCTAAGTTAATCGCAATTTGTTGTTATTATCTGACCTAAGAATAGTGCTACGTTGGTGTTTATCTTATGAATAGCCCTCCCTTACAATCTTCAACATAAAACACACTAGGTCAAATGAGTTACAGTATCATCTAATTTATAAGTCCTCATTCAAGTAATATAATTTAACTTTATTTTTACGAACCAGCGTCAATCCAATGAATTTTTGACATGTCAAAAATTACCCGAGTACCTGTAGGGTAACCAAAGCTTATTACTCTAGGCTGTCCGTCTGTATCTTATGAACAAGTAGACAGTTAACATTTTCTCATAATGATAGGTCGGTTATCGCGTAAAAAAGTAGCCTAATAAACCTATGTCCATTGCCAGGCTATATATCTGCCAATTTTCATGACGATCCGTTCAGCCGTTTTAGCATGAAAGCGTAACAGACAGACCGACAAACAGAATTACTTTCGCATGTATAATATGAGTAGGGATATGAATTATAGTATAGATTGTCGCAATCACAAATCTCTCGCGTCAAAATTACATCTCAACTCAATCTAGTTTTTAACGAGAATCATGAAGCATGAGTCTTCATATAATCCAAATCCTAGCATTGTATCTAAAACGTGCTTAGGTCCGACGTGTTTCTATTTACTTCCATGTTTCGTTCCGGACAAGCTACAAGTGTGGGCTGAATTTACATAAATTGTTACTGTCAAGCGCATATTCATGGTAACTATGTGATGTTAACAGCTGCGACTATACATCGTTGTTATAAAGGTGATTTTGACTGTATCCGAAGAATTTTATTAGCTACCTTAGGAGGCAGTGGGTCTTTGTGAGCAGAACAGATGGCTGTTGCGGCCGAAAGTCACTGGTGTTGCGACGGCGTGACTACAGACTCAGTACTGGAATGCTTATGAACTGGTGGTGGGCCGATGAACTGGTGCGAGTCGTGGGAATTGTCAAGATGCAAGAAACAAAAGACCAGTTGATATGACGATGCTTGTGGGAGCCCTGTCAAGTTTTTCGGATGAACTGCCCCCTAATGTGATCTCTGTTTTTCAAATGTTTCATCATCATCATCATCATATCAGCCGAAACACTGTCCACTGCTGGACATAGGCCTCCCTCAAATGTCGCCACAACAACCGGTCCTGTGCGTCTCGCATCCATCGACTACCCGCGACCCTCACCAAATTCAAATGTTTTCTAGTAAAAACTAAATTTTGTGGTAAAATTGCCTTTGTGAACTTTTTAATAACTGTGTACATATTATTAAGAACTAAGCAAGAAAAATGACAACGTAAAGGGCAATTTTAATAGTTCACCACCAGTTTTCAGTGTTACAGTTACCACTACCACCGTACAATTATTAAAAACTGCATAGCAATAGTTTACAGCGACGACGGTTTGGAAACGTTGCCACATCCTATACAGTCGTATAAAAAGTCGCATTAGTCTACGGCAAATGAAAAGTTCGTGTTAAAATGTAAACGGTCATTAGTTGTGGATTACCGTCGACACGTGGGCAGACTGCTAGCAAAGGAGGCGTCTAGACCAAATTGCAATTTCTAGACTTGTTTGCGATTTAGGAAAGATGTAGGTTTAGCTTGCAAAGGACTTCAAATAGAAATTATTGATTGATTAGTGGATTTGTGAATCTATTGGCTTTTATGATATTTTTTGCCTAGTTGATTCCTGCACAGCGCAAAAGCCGGCCTTACTAGATGTTTTTTATTTGTTAAAATGAAAAACTTCCGATCAAAGTTTTGATCCCCTGTTAAAGTGGTAAGGATGAAAATTAAAAATCCTTTTTAATTGCCCGCCGTCCGCTGCTGCTAACTTTATCTTAAAAATTTCAGCAACCCAGCAATTGTTATTACAAACTGTTATTTATCTGCCACTGGATGAATTTAAGAATTCTATAAAGGGAGTTTAACTGATTTTCTGAAGAGTTTTAAATTAACTGTTGCAGTTCGAAAGAGTTACCGCTGCCGCAAAGGGCATTTGAAGGAATACGGGTTAGTTTTTGTCAGTAAGAGTCTGAAAATCTCTCCCGCTCCGCGCAGAACGGAATCCAAGTTTCTTGCGTATGCGTATTAAGTTTTATTGAAATCGGTTCATATATTTCCAAGAATAATTAGATTTTGGAATTTATAAGCAAGCATTTTTATTTACACTAGTTACCCTATTTTTCTAGTACGTTATATGTAGTGCGAAACAGTGTTAAATCCCTTCGATTCAAATCTTGCATAAATAGCTTATAATCGATGCAATAAATTTAGATTTCCGCTTCATTCAGTTTATTGTTAGCGTAGCGGTGATTTGAGTTTTAGGTCAACAAAACCTATTTGGGTAAATGACGGTATCGGGGCATCCCTCAAATGCAGCGTCTATTTTCTGTAAGTATTTATTTATAAACGATCTATTTACCTCACGCAAGCCATGCAGGCTTGCGTCTGGAAGCCCCTAGCAGAAGGCTCTGGAAATCCGCTGGATAAAAGAGGGGGGGATTGGGGAGGCCTATGTCGATTTATTGATGATGCATGGCACCAGAGACATACGACAAAGTTTCTTATGAATTCCGTCCATCATTTTAGCGTAAAACTGTTCATAGGGAAGTCTAATGACAAAGCATTTCCAGCAATTGATCTGTTTAGAAAAGAATGAGTGAATTAAGAAAAAACTACCCGACAACCATTAGCGGAATTATAAAGAGAGCCGACCCCACCTAAAGTGAGAAAAAGAAGAGGAAGCTTATCACAAGCCTTGAAAATTTGTGCAACAGAACAGTACATGTTCAATAATCATTATCCTCTTGACCTTATACCAATTTATTGTGGTCGGCGCAGTAGGTAGGTATGTACTAGTATATACTTTTTTTTATGTATCCTGCTCATCACAGCAACAGCACGAGTATATGTCACCGGAAAATTACAGACTCCGAAAGATTGTAATTTATCTTTATTAGATTATAATTTGTTGTTTAGAATTCCATCCAAATTCAATAGTTTTCAATTTATCCGTGTCTTATTATGAAAAAATTGGTTACAATTTCACGCGAAATTTCTTACGGAGCGTTTGCAATTTTCCGGTGACATACGCATATCCTATCATAAATCTTTATTTGCAGTCAATAGTCACCTCCTTTCTAGTCACATCATCTTATACAAGATCTTTCCATCAGTTCGTACACATCTAATAATATCGGACCTAATATCTCGATGAATTGTATTGTTTTTTCTTGAAAAACACCCTTAATGTTTTGTTTAACTATAATGAAGAATAAACAATTTAAAAACGTAGCAAGTATGAATACAAAAACGAACAACAAAATGCCGAAACTTAAGTACTTACACCGTTATTTAAAACACAAACTATGTACAAAAACACTTGAACAAACTCAGAACACAAACTATCTGGGGAAAACATTCCGGCATTGTTTTTAACAACAATCAGGGTGAACGATAAAGTTAAATTATACCCTTATCAGCAGTGATCGGAGTAGGTAGATTGATTTGGGGTCAATGAACTGGCACATATATATTTATATGGATATGCCTCCGGGATTCCGGGATTTTGTAATAATTGAGATTTTTTAGGAGTTTCTAATATTGTAATGTGTAGGATGAAGAATATATCAATATGAATAAGAAATGTTTGACCCTTTTGTTGTCTTTTAAATAGAATATGTGATCAGCCTTCTATAATAAAAAAAAAAAACGATGGCATGGCTAAACTTGAGTAAAAACGTAGCAAACGTAAACTGGGATTCTACTAATAATAGTTAATGTGCGTGCGTGCAAAGAAAGATGGTACTTGCCTCTCCGCTATTCTACTGAAGCACGGTTGTCAACGACAGCGGGTGGCGAAAAGAGCAAGGGCAGCACAGGTCAAGTCTCATGTTTCGTGGCACGCACTATGTATGTACCTACTTAATATTAATGAAGAGAAACAGTAAAGGATAGAAGAAGTGGACACTGCAACGACTCCAAGAAAAAGATAGGATAGAAAGGACGTACAAAAGTAAGATTCACTTTATTAGTTTATAAATAAGAAAAAAACAATTATAAACGTTAAATATCGCATTCTATAAACTTCAAATGTAGTATTTTAAAAATGTTTACATTCTCAATATTTGATTCAATCCCGTAAGTAACAATATGAAATCCCGGAAAAAAGGCTTATCCATGTTATGATTTCTATGACTATTCATGACGCAAGTACGTAAAATCAATCTACCTACTCCGATCACTGCTTATCAGCGAACATTATCAAAACGATTTATTTAAAGGATAAATATTTCCGTAGTCCGGTTAACGAGCGTAAAGGCATGTCATGTTTACAAAATGCCGAAAAGGACATACATTTTAATTATTTCTATATATAAAATAAAAGTTTATTAGTGCCCATCCAGTGTCGTTTATCACAAATAACAAAAGAAAAATAAATTGATGGGATTTTATTTATTTATGAAAACTTTCGGCAACACAAAGGTACAATGTCCCAGGCATTTTCTACCAGTCAACCAAGGGAAGCGATACAAGCCAAGTGCATATATTTTTTTACAGCTTGGAACTAGTTACTGCCAACGGGTTTGCCCTAATTAATGTCAGAAATTATTTCAAGAGAACATTTTACCTGGGAAAAAATGTGCTTTGTCCTTATCCAGCCTATGGTCAACCCATGTGCTAAGTTTTCATCTGTTGAAGCGTGATTGACAAATAAACATCAAAACATACGAGTAGTTACAAACCTTATAATTTTAAATAGTGGGCACCTTTGCCCTGTTAGTGTAATGGTGGAAACCATGAGGCTTGAGCTTGCGATTTTAGTTTCCATATCCAGAAAGGAAAGTGATACTGAGTTTTTCCACCTAGAAATTCCTGCATAGCTTGGATTCTACCTAGTTATTGGTACGCTATCGCTACGCCTAGGCAAAATGTGTGTACTAAACAGTGGACGCTTCTGACCGCCCTTTTCAGAACTGTTGTCGTGAGAGTTTTCGTTCATAATAAATCAATTACACTTTTGCGGACCATTGTAATCCAGTTAGTTTTATTTTACGGATAAAAATTTTGAATCCAATTATGTTTAATTAAAGTACTATATTTTGTCTTGTGGTTCCACTCACATCTGAGAGGATGTAGTTAGATGAGTAGTCATGTACCTACCAGGACAAAATTATTATATTGTGTACTCATTTGTATTAAAAGAGCAATGGTCTATAATCACTGTGCCCATCATACTAATTCATAAAGCTTATAATTATGCGTGATTGTGTTACAAACTAAGGATCTCCACAAGCATTCACATTTATATCTAGTTTTTAGTTGGTTAGTTTTTGGTATATAACATCGTGCCACTTGGTAATCATCATTATGCCCTCGTTAGGGACATTAGTTATAATAATAAAATACTAAAGTATACACTGAATAAAATAATAGTCGTTTAGTAGATAGATTGCCAATCCCCAGGACGCTACAATGATTATTGAATAATTCTCGCTAATTAATCTGGATGATACTGGCACAGGAACGTGGGGATTGCATAAGATAAGAGAGGCCTATGCTCAGCAGTGGGCGAAGTTGGGCTGTGGATAATGATAATGATGATGATGATGATTATGAATCTGACATGCATGTATTAAAAAAGGATCAGCCTCAAAACCACTGTGGTATATTTATCAGAAAATCCAGCTATCAAATAACTGGTCATTGGCACCCCTGTCTCTCAGGAGAGACAGTGGTGCCAATGGCCAGTCTGGCTACAGGTAGCCAGGCTATACCTGTATATTTCTAAGTAAATTATAATATTTTTTATTTGTACTTCCTTCTGTGCTTAAATCACAAATTCTGAATTGTATTTTTAAGACTCCAATTTATTAAATACTGCACAAAAGTTTAATTTCAAACAAAACAAAAACCCTTTTGAAACGTATGCAAATTCAAAATGAACCTACAAACCTTTATTTACACGCACTTCCAAATGCGGATTTCAAACAAACTCTTCCCAGTTTGATTGCGAACTCAAAATAAACCGAACTTTAATTTTCAGTCACAAAACTTTGTTTTTCTCCGTAACGAACGTATTCGACGCAAACGAGACGCGTGCTCTCATGCTCAAGGCTCGAACCCGACTGACTCCGCGGCTGTTCGCGAACTTCATTTACCATAGGCTTTCCACCAACCCCTCGTGTTTCATTCACGTATCTGTTACATTGACCGCTAACTGCAAACAACTGTCTAGCAAGAGAATGAGAAGCCAGTAATGGATGTAACCTACCATCATGTTTTCCGAATTTGAATGGTTTTTATAGTAAAGATGAGGGTCGGTTTTCCCACCACCCCAACGCTCCCTCGCACCGTACTTAAACTTGTATTGCATGTCTGTAAGGTAGGCTTTTCAATCAGACACGTTGCCCTTTGAATTTAAATTGTATTGGTTGTTTTTGTTACTTTTTCTTGTTAATCAATTTCTATTCAGAGACTTAATTAACTTCCCCCTGGCAGCTCGCAATAGCCACAACACTGCACTGCAGTTTATTTCACCTAATTGAATCGCTGCTTTAGATTTCTAGCTTTTGTCTGTTTATATTGAATTGCTCGATCTATGAAACGTTAAACTAAATCATCAAGAACTAATATTGGTCGCATTTATTTATAACACGTACTCTACTCACCATTCAAGAAAAATCAGTGAAGATTTAATGCTTCATTTCAACTTAAATAAAGATAAAAAAGTGTTCATCCCCTAAAACGGAGCATTCGAAACTGCTCATTTCGCGAGTCGAGTAAGTATTAAAAGCATTGAATAAACATTCATTAGGACCATTGTTCTGACGTAGTTAATCTGGTCTTTTATTTTATCGCCTGGCCTTTATTAGGTCCGTGCTCAGATGGCGCTGAACAAATTATTAAAATGGTTTTTCTTTACAAAAATGTCTGTTAGAACAACCCTCTTCAAATTCTAAGTCTTTGTCTTTTGCGGTTATTAGGCTTCTCCACACATAGTTGCGATGCGATAATGCGATTTTTATACTGCTTTTAGTTTCAAACTGCTAGAGTACAATGAGACAGGGTCACAAATGGCCCCATACTTTGCAATGAAGCTGTGTGCCAGTATCATGCGGTGGACTAATGGGAGAAAGTAGCCTCCTGGCACGTTTCTCAGCCAAGATTGTGGATTAGATTTGGTTGTTGTTAGGGTGGGCGTGAAATCAGCTATCATGGCACGTAAAATCAGAATTTACCTAAGTACCTATACAGCGTGTAGGGGAAAGTTGTAGTCATATTTAAATTTTTGCATTTAAGCATCTTTTTTCAAGGAAGTCATAGTCATTTCACAAAAGAAACTGAATTTTCCATACACGAAACTCACAACAAACTAAAATATAGCATCAAAAAATTTGTCCTCAACGCTGTCAGCTGGTAATGTGTCCAAGAGACTGGCGGCATTGCCACGTTGAATGGCAATGCTTAGTCTCTGCCCAAAGTAAAAGACAGCTCTTGGATCACGGGATGTGTCAACTAGCCGTTTCGAAATTTTCCATACAAAGTTGTCATCAGCTGATCAAAGTAGGTAAGTATTGGAGGTAAGCATATTTATTTTAGTAACGTCCGTCGTCGTCCTGCAAATATTTAATTTTAAAATGACAGGGTGAATCCGATCGACTCGTTTGATTGCGATCTTTAGCGTAATCTTGTATGTTTTTACAAGGTGCCCAGAATTCTTTCGATATTTTACCATTTTAAGTCTAAAATTAAAGGATGGATGGATGGAATTTGTGTGGAACGACATGAAATACAAAGGAGTGAATGATGTCGTCACTATCAGGGAGATTGGAAGAAGAAAACGTTTTATGCGGAATCGAAGTAGCGTTAGAACAGGGGCAGAAGGTGATGATGATGATGTGTGTGTGTCTGTGTCATGTGTAAGTCTTTTTCTTGTTTCTTTCTTCTATATATAATACAAATAGGTAGGTACTCTTGTACATCATAAAAATGTCAATACGAGCTTAAAAATGTAGGTAGCAATGGGCGGTCTTATCGCTAGTGATCTTTTCAGACAACCGTTGAATGGATTTACCAAAGACGGAGAAAACATAGTACGTAGGTAATTACGTGGTGTATTATTAACTAACTTCATTTATTTGCAAACCTCGAGATTGTATGTTTAGTAAGTGAAAAGACAGCATAGTCTTTACTCTGCAGGGTCAGGGCTTTTAAATAGTAACAATAAAGTTTACAAAGAGCTCGCGGAGGAGCTTGTGGCTAAATAATAATAGCCACACGGATCGATCTTCAAGGTTAAGCAATGCTTGCCGAGGTTGGTCTGTGGATGGGTGACCATCTAGCATATCGAGATCCCTCCGTGCTTCGGAAAGCACGTTTAGTCGTTGGTCCCGGCTGTCATTTGTAGATCTTTGGCAGTCGTTCCGGATTATTAGCAGCCGAAAAATGTGACACCAGTCTTGCCAAGAAGTATCGTGTTACCCAGTTAATGGTTTGTGGAGGTCTGATAGGCAGCCGCTCGTCGTAAAATACTGGTATCCAGTTGAATCCAGATCGACTGGGAGCCGACCCCAATATAATTATGTAGTTGGGAAAAGGCTAAGCAGATGATGAAGCATAAAGTTTACAAAAGTAGGTTTTGGAATTATCACAGTAAGCAGATTTCACTTAGCGGCCTTTTACAGACTTGCAAATTAGGGTGTTTAACAATTACTAAAGTTAGTTTGAGGACTTTGTTTTAAGGAGTAATTTAATTAAAATAATTGAAGGCTGCCCAGCTTAAATGCGACTCAGCTGGACCAGTCTCCCTCATGCTCATCGACTGGTGGACCCGTAAAATACTAAATTGATTTTTGATTTTCATTGCTAAGGCTAAGGCTGAATGGGTTTGCTTTCTTCTTTCTATTTCTTCCACGAAGGACATGGCATCTTTTTAAGGAATTAGCAAAAGAGGCACAAAACCAGGAACAATGGAAGGAATGGAAGGCCTCTGCCCAGCAGTAAGACAGTTCAGGCAAGATATTGTAATAATAATAATACGTTTCTATACTTTTTGGCCCTTATCCAATGCAATTGGCCGTGTCCTAAAATAAAATTATTCCTCTAGTGAGGTGAAATTGTTTTTGTAGGAGGTAAACTCTGGAAGTACTATGATTTTACTAATATAAATCTAGACTATTGTACAACGTACCACCTGCATGGAAAGGAGTCTCTTGGGCCTAAAACTAAGCGATAAAGTGAGAAATAATGACATCAGGAAATCACCAATGTAAAAGACAGCAAAAACCACAATGAGTATGTTCGGGCGCATCACTACAAGATGTCAACGGGTGTGAACGCGCCCCTCACTATCAAGGTCACCTTGGTCGCGTTTCATGACCATATATGGCAATGCGCGACACACAGCAGCGAGTCTCGCCCGCCAGTGCCCTTCTCATCAGCACGCGGAGCACGAACACAATCTTCAGAATTCAGATCAGGACCAGAACTTAAACTTATCAGAAAGTCTTTGTATTTTTAAGTGTATTACAATATACACCGTGTAAAGAACCAGCGTTAGTTTTTCATTCGCCTCCAGACCTACAATACCTACTCCAGAGCTATCGAATCACGGCACAGCCAGTATGACCCAAAAATGGAAATGGGCTGGGTATGAACAAAGTTCACCAGGGAACAAATGGTCCAAAATTGTCACGAATTAGTACCCAAGAAAAAGAAAAAAAAAGACGCATAGGAAGGCCATTCAAAAGATGGAGTGGTGACATAGTTGCCGCAGCAGGAATAAATTCTGCCAGAAATTTTAATTTAATTCAATTAATAATTTAATTTAGAATCCTTGAGATATAATTTCTAATAAAATAGGTGGTAACTTTTCTGTAAACAATAAACCATGGTAACCCTATCGACATATTCAAGATTCCGTTCTACAGCTTCTGAAATGTAAACCTTGGACTTTTTTGTTTTTTGTGTATTTTTATCTATTTCGACAAATTCAAATCTAGGTTTTACAAAAAATTTCAGACCTTTGCGATGCTTTTTCAGCGAGATATTGGCGATAACGTATTTTTCACCGTTTCAGTGGCGCGGCCACGTTCAAACCCTTATAAATTTTTAACCATGGCTTTGACAAATTTATGGTTTTGGGAATCAACTTTTACATTTTTTTACAAAATCTTGGCATGGTTTTAAACGTACACAAGATTTATTACTATTAAAATACTATCACAACCATGTATAGAAATGTAAAAGTGTAAGGATTAAATACAGAAATTATTTTATTAAAATTGAACTACATACTAAGGCACTGCCACAATGATCCGAGGATCCGAGGAGTTAAGGCTGCTGAAATCCTCTGCGGCTCAGCATGCGCTAGAAGCACAAGACGTGGCGACACTTTGGATAGGCCAGATGTTGCCACATCCACCAATTCTTTGTCCAGTGAGAGACTCTTTCAGCCTAAATTATGATGATACTGTAATTTTGTCCTTAGCCAATTTCGTTAGCGTTCAGTTTTTCATAAAAAAATAGTGCAGCTCCGTCCAACTATCGCAATATCGCGCAGCGTCTAGACCGGGCGAAATATCGCGGCGATGTGTCACAGCCTTTTCTCTCGGGTCGTGGGCTTATGTGCCGTGTCCCCTCTCTTGATTGAAGACCTTCATGCGTGTACGGAAATATTCTTCTTGAGAAAACGCTCCGGGTTCGTAAGCTTTCGACATTTTGACATTTGAGACTCTTTTGGTTTGTTTTCATTTCATTGAAAGATGTTTTTTTAGAGGTAGATTTCAGGGCCGACGGGCCTTTGTTAAAATGATTATTAATCAGACTGCTGTGAAAGCCAACATTTTTATGATATTTTAATTACACATAATAATATATACTAGTAATTATTAGTCAAACGAAACAAGCAATTTACGATTTAATCGAATAATAGCATAAGTTTACCTTTAATAACTCGATTTAAATTAAATAATTGGCTCTCAAATAGTTTGTTTCATGTACCGTTAACAATATCAAAATAAAATAATTACATTCATTGTAATTGAATTCAATTACAATATGTATGTGTATTATTTCACATTCCTGTGGCACAGCAATATGTAATCGGACTCGTAAATAAAGCAAATCCCGGCATTGAAAAATGTTTGCATGCTGATTCGGGAATGGAATAAAAATGCAAAAACATGTAATCGTCGGCTTCTCGTATATTTTTATTCTTTCATTGCGGCCATCCAGGAAATGGCAAGCAACTTTGCTTTAATTCCTAAACATAGACCAGACTGCGTTTTTTTGCAGAATTTATAAAAAGTTTACAAGGATTTACTTGTATTTTATACGACAGTATTTCATGTTGCAAACGACATTGGTATCTTGCTACGAGAGTGCCTACGCTTATCGCGCTACGACGCTTGTAGACGCGTAGCGCGTAGCGGTGTGCTACGCGTTATCGTGTCAAACGCTATCAACGATCAACGCTGACTTTATCTCACCTTGAAGACTAAGATATCACGCCAAAACGGAGCATCATAAATCTTCCCTAAAAAGAATCAACAAAGCTCATTGATCAAATAAGATAACCATTATCAGAGTCATTGAAAGCCGATATTTCGGCCTGAAAATATTGTCCGATCGTCTTACCAAAAGGCTATTTTCGTAAACCGTTAATCAGCCGGCCGTGCGGAAAACTGATAAGGCAGACCTTTCGCCAATTAACTTAATGGTGATTCTTTTTCGACCTTGACACAAATGGCTAGTTTATGCGATAACGGCTTAAAGGGCACATGTGTGTCGCCAAGCCCGATATACCCATTGATTGAATTTGCTATACTTAATGACCTTTTCTCATGGAGCCCATGGAACAAAAGTCAGTCAGTATGTTTAAACACAATAGAGTTAAATGATTTGAGACAATTGCTTTTACTGTTACGGTCAGTGTTTGAGAGCAAATAATGACCGTTTAGTTAAATGAACAGTTTAATGTTATAATTACCCGTTTTGTATGCGTTTGAAAGCAAATCTAAATGTTTTGGAAGTAACCGGTCATTATCGCGAGTTGAATAGAGATTTTAATTTTTGATCAAGAGTAACCATTTAGTAATAGGTATGTGTGGAGCTACCCGAAGTTTATCGAGGATCAATCGATCTTTATGATAACACCTTAACTATATCACGTCAGGATATTGTATTTTGAAGGTACATCTCGAGATTTAGTCAAAATGATGTTCTTGTGTGCTTAGACAACGATAACGATTGTAAGAGATCAAATTAATATATTTGGGGTTGACTAAAGCTCTCTAAAGGCTCCCATCTTTGTGTGTTGTCGTGTCGTGGCGTGTTTTAATGCAGTTGACTGACTACAATACTCATTTTGATATGACGCAGACTTGAAGAGATTCGTTTAATAGGTAGTACCTAGGTATATGTACCTTCAACGGCCATTAATAGCAGACCTACTAGTAAAACAATGGCAGCACACCTCGAGAGGCGCACACTACTACACACAACATGATATTGATGATAATGTGCCCGTGGTCTTTGTGACTTTTCAGCAGCACATGTGAACTCCAAACATGTTGGAATTTTACCCTATTGTTACGGCTAATAAGTACATATACGTTCCGTATGGAGTCCGACGTAAAAGAATAGCACCTTTCCATCACTTCCCATGTGTCGTAAGAGACGACTAAGGGACTCACCAGAGAATGGGCAGCAGCATTCTCTGTAGCTACATTGCAACAGCTACACTGCGATCGACAACCCGCCTGCCAAGCGTGGCGATTATGGCAAAACCCCCGCCCATTTGGGGGAGGCCTATGTCCAGCAGTGGACATCTTTCGGCTGGTATGATGAATTAAGTACATAGAATTTCACTTTCTCTAAACCTTGGCCTTTCTCTGCAAGGTTACAAGTCATGCCACTCTCCATCCACAAACACATTATTAAAAGTAAACAACATTTCATTTTCAGGTCTCAATTACTCCGTCCGTTGGAAATAAATCTTTATTAGCATCATGTTCACCTCTAAAAGGGTCTGACGTGGCAATAAAAGTGTCCATTTGTAATACCCTCATCAAGTTCATCATAAATTACTGGTTTAATATGTGGCGTTTAAAAATTTTGGTCAACTGTTATGAAAAAATGGGAACTTTTTTAACAACACAAACCACATACTGAGGCCCTAGACAATGTGCTATTCGATTATCGAAAGCGACTGTCGAAATGCCAAAATGTAGGAATTTGATCACGTGACATTTCGATAGCATCTGTCAATCCCATACATTTTTGACGTATTGACAATCGCCTTCGCCACGCTACCGCTGACAGAATGTCACTTGTCTAGAGCCCCTGATCTATGATACACGATTTTAAATGTTACCTTGGTATCTAATTACCGAGAAGATGCCAAGAGGGCCAGCCTAGATGCGAAAGCCGGAGAACCGGTTGTTATGGTGCAATTTGGAAAAGGATTATCTCCATCAGTAAAACCACATGTTTTGAATTAATATTTTACATACAGCTTGTAACAGAATAAACGTAATACCTTACGGAGTCATTTTACTCATCATTATTAACAACTTTCACAATGGGGCCAACACTGAAATAGCGATAAAAAATTCTACTGTCCCATTCATTCATCATCATCATCATCATCATCATCATTTTTTTCGCGATTTCGGGATTGGTCCCATAGTAAAAGTTGTTTATAATGGTAAGTACAATGACCCCTTAAGTTACCCCGTTTATTTGAATTTATTGGAAAAAAAAATAACGGGTTGCACTCCGGGAGTGCCGGCAGAAGTGAAAACTTGAACATGCACTTTTCAATTTTCAAATTTTAAACACCTCCTTCCGTCTTACGAATTTTCGATCAGGTCACGTGTCCTGACGCGAGTTTAACGTTTTTTACCCATCCCAAAAAGTGCACAACGCCGCTAAAGAAGTTTTCACTTCATAAATAATTGTTCCAAGCACCACAATGTCGAAATTACCTGACAATTGTCCAAATTCTCTAGACGAAGACCCATTCTGTTAGCGAATGCGATTGTTGAAATGTCAAAATTTCGGCAGCCTTTGTCAATCCTATTTATTTATTTTTTTTAAGGATGGGAAGTCATCAAATGACCCCTTCCGCTCTGGGAGTGTCAGACTTTTACTGACTAAAACCCATCCATGCTCCTCTTAGTGCCTTTTACGTTCCAGGGCCGCGGTAACTCTTTCGAACAAAATCCGCAACCCTGTGTTACATGTTACATGTTGTATACATGATGTATACATGTTTTGTCGCTTTGACAATATTTTTTTCGCCACGCTACCGCTGACAAGAAAATATGGTTTACCTTTAATTAAGAAATCGACATGTCACCGGAAAATTGCAGACTCCGTAAGATTTTAGTAAATTAAAAAATCGTTTTGTATACAATAAATCCCATAAAAATGTTTGCCATTCCACGCGATATATTACAATCATAAGGCGATTGCCATTTTCCGGTGACACATACATTTACTAGCGTGAAATCATCAACATAATTATTTTTTCCATCTGACCATTTATAACCGCAAGAAATATTGAATGACGCCTTACAAATATTATAGTTACTGCGATAAAAATAAAGTACGGAACGCCCACATAACTTAGGGATATTTATTAGAATGTCAGTCGAAAGCGCGGTGCTCGATATATTCCCAGAGGGACTGTAGTTTATGTCCTCTGTGACAGGTAACGCTACCAATCGCCCTTTTCTGAGCAATACACAGAATATATGATTAATGTGTCTGATCCGAGAGTAAAAGAAAATACGTGAAGACTTTTTTATATCTCGTAAAGACGTAAGCTGTATTGAGCAAGACTTGTAGACAGATACTGTTCAGAAGCAGGAAAAAATGAGCTGATAAATTAAAAAAAAAATAGAACAGAAAAGAGAGAGAGATAATTATCAAATTTTGGAACAACAAACTCTGTCTTTCAAAGCAAAGTTCAACTTCCATTGCATTACATACTTATAGGGCCTTTGAAAACAAATGGTTATTTGTAACACAACTTAAAATACACAACTCTAAAGTAGATATTTGAGTTGGTGGCGATGGATTCAAATTATCTTGAATTATAAATCCGAGTGTAGAAACCTCGTTATCATTCCGCTGAGCATCAATAAAAATAACAAGCAGTTGGTACTCGGCAAGCAATTTTCAGCAATAAAACCACTACCTACTTGGGTATTATAGTCCAACCATTCAAAAGTAAGTTCCCCATAAACCGTGACCGCAAGTACCTCCTCGCTAAGCCATAAAAGCAGTAATAGTACAGTCCAACTTTACCGTTCCTCGTCTCAGTTCCAATGAACGTGCTGGTTTTAATTAAAACCAAAGTCGAAATGAAAAAGTCTGAACGGCTCCTTGCTTCGCAGTCATTAGAGCCGCCCTCATTCCGATCTGAATCCGATATCAGGCCGTGATACAAGAAACTTTAAAACAAGTACAATTCATTAGGCTTGCAATAAAGGCATCGCTAAATCGGCCGTTAAGAAACGACTGTTCGGAAACTCGCTTCCAACTTATTGAAACTCGGTTCTCGAATCAATTCGAATGAGTGTTTTACACTTTCCATGGGTTCGAGTGGAATAAAAAGGGGTTCTATTTGCCAATTATTCAAATGGCCGTCTGCAACTCTAAAAGGATAAAAATGTAACACGATTCTGTAAATATTCCGACGCGATCTGAATTAGAACGAGTCCCAAAAGGATTTTGGACTGAAAGTATCGAATTTACTTATGCTAATCTTACGTCACCCTGAGGATAAAAGTCTGTTTCGGCACTAATTAACTTACAATGAACAGTGTTGTGTATTTTATAAAACAAAGACACATTGGGGGTAGGCTTTGTTTTGACAAGGTCGTTGCTGTCACTAATATTTTGGAGCTATTGTGTTCTAAATCAGATCAGCTCTTTGTCTCCCTAGTGAATGATTACTTCAGTGAACAACAAAGGAAATAGTGATCAAATCTTTTGCTATCCACGCACAAAACGGCGCTTCTGTCCATGCAAATATTTGTGTATTAACTACCTCGTTGGGTAGCAGTCGCTACCCGCGACCTCTGAGCGTGAGGTCCTGTATTCAATTACCGGGTCGCGCAAAGTGTTATTGTGTTTTTTATAAGGAATTCCCGGAGTGTGAAAGTCATTGGCATGATATCCCGTGTCTCGGAAAGCAAGTAAAGCTGTTGGTCCTGCGCTTGATCTCACCCCTGTCCCTGATAATGGGAGTAAATTAACAGAGAGTCCACCAGTGTCTGCGTAGTTCCACACTTGTATAGGTACTATAAAATATATCCTGCATACTTGGTTAACCACCGTGGGAATAATTCGGTCGGGATTGAACTGCAGGGCTCTAAAAAAGAGCTGTGTCATAAATTACCGATAAGTTATTATTGCAAACATTGACCAGATGTAAGTGTAAACGGGGCACAATATGAACTTACTCTTAACTGGCACAAACAATGATCTAGAACAGTACACTGTAGTACAAAACTGTTCGCAAATGGTAGTCATTAAAAAGTAATAAACAAGATGTTTGCTCACGCCAACTATAATCTATTTTTGTTCAGCCGTATTATTTTAAGATACTACTACCTACTTCTTCTTCTTCTCCATCTTAGAGTTTATTATAGTTATTTCAAAGTAGACTGATGCTTTATGGTTAAGAAACCTTTTTTTTAAGTAAAAAAAAAGTTATTAAACCTTAACCATAAAGCATCAGTCTCAATGGCATATTTCGGCTGAATGTTGATTTCGACAAAGTAGACTCCTTTAACAAATCAAATTATTAATTCAGAAACCGCCCGTACAAAAAAAAAATACGATGATTGTCTTTTCCCTTCCATCGTTAAAAATCATGTCCAATCATCAATCAAAACATTAAAACGAACTTTAAGGCTTGTTTCACACGTACCACACTGCACCACAAACTCATCCACACCACATCAATAACATGTAGGTGGGCACTAATTTGTATGAAAATAAATGATTTAGTTCATAGGGACCTCATTCTGCCGTCAAATTGAACGTGTAAATGCGACCTCATCATCACAAACACAACGCAAACATCAGCGACACCACGCACTAGCAGCTGGCTACCTCGCAAACACAACCATGCGTGGACGCGACGGCAGCGTGCTCTGTCTGCTGTTGCAAAACACTAGCCACAACGTAATCACATCGCAACTACTAGCGACCACACAACCACATTGACATTTTGTAGCTACCACAATGCAACTGCAAGGAGCTACAGCGACATTATTTATACTTAACCACAACTTGACCACTTTTTGTCGCTGCGATGTGGTGTGGTTGTGCTACGTGTGAATTCTGCCTTATACTGTAGAGGCTTTCAGGTATAAATACATTCAATCGCGATAACGTACATACCTACATACATCGTGTTTATACAAGGTAAGGCCACAGGGTGTCTATGCGATAATATAATAACCCTAAATACATCGCACCCTCTAAAATATTACATGAAGGTGGCTGGATCCTCGATAAATAGAATTTTATCATTAGCCTTGGCGGGTAAATTATTGCATTACACCGATATTTAGCTACCTAGAAGGTACGTTAATGACATAAACCCATTTAGCCATACGGGGATTGAAAAACCGATACAATTAACCGGATAAAATTTAGGTTTCACATTGTACGGTTATGTATACCGCGACGGTGCGGTTTCGGTTAACCCTGACCAATGTTGAAACTAGTGTGGAATATCCTTATTAATTGAAATAATAATTTAAGTTTACACTTATCCAATCAGAGTGCCAATTCTACTAATTTTTAAGCAACATGTCAGTTACAATCTGTCAAAAATGTATGGAAATTAAGGCTTTTTTGACAGATTGTAACTGACATACGAATGCGAACGTTACTTAAAAAATAATAGAATTGACCGTCTGATATTTTTATTTCTTTAAATAAAATCTTTCGAACATTATCAATTAATCAACAACCAAACATTGTCCACTTGGACTGGGACAGTTGCATAAAAATTATTCGTAAAGGACAGAAATCATGGTTGATTAATATAAGTTATCAATCCAGAATAGGCGAGAGTTAGGTATCAATTACCGCGGCTGGTAGTGGGTTCTACTTGACTGATTGTTTAGTAACTAATGTTAATAATGTCTTTGCGGACCCAAACACCGGCGCAGGCGGCTCTGACTGCTTTGGACGGGTTGTAGGCAAATGTGGGTGGGGACTGTTAAGGGACTGATTTGTGATACATTAAATTATTACAGCAATGAAATGAAAACTAACAGTCCTATAAAACAAAACTAAGCATGTCATTACATATAAAACGAGATTCTTTATTCAAATCCTCTATGGAATATTTTAATTAGCACCTAAACTCTTTTGGAAATACTATCAGTACAATTCTATGTTCTGTGTTTGCGTTTACAGCTACAGCCAGGCATCTTTAATTCAAGAGGGCAAGCATGCACCATCGTCAACCACGTCATCGCTTACCATCATGTTAGTTATCAAATACAGAAAATACCATGCGATTTTCGTAACAATCGGGTTAGGTACATAACACAAATCCATAACTTACTACAACAAACTAAAATATAGCCGCAAAAAGTTCGTCCTCAACACTGTCAGATAGTAATGTGCTCAAGAGACTGGCAGCATTGCTACGTTGAATGGCAATGCGTAGCTTCTGACCAACGTAAAAGCCAGCTCTTGGGTCACGGGAAGTGTCAACCAGAGGTCCAATTCTACTAATTTTCAAGCCACGTTCGCATTTGTATCTCATTTACAATCTGTGATGAAAAATACGGCTTTTTTGACAGTTTTCAACTGACATGCGAATGCTAAGTTGTTTAAAAATTAGTAGAATTAGCCCTTTGATTGAATAGACAAATATATAGTTTGCGTGATTTTGAATCGCATGTTTAGTTTATTGGATTTTCGTACCTATTTATACAGATTTGGAAAGCAGCCGTGATGACATAGATAGGTACTAAAACAGGCTTCTCTAATCCCCGATTATCAGATTACATGTGTTATGTCAATGCATGAAACTAAATCACAATCCAATAGTTTTAGGTGGGATATAATGAAATATTGCTACAAAATACTATTACATCATTGTCATCAGCCCAGGGTCAGGGCCCAGTTATTCGTTGGATGCGTTGTTCAAGTAAACGTGCAGGTGAACGAACATTAGGGACACTCCATACGGGTCAGTCTTAACGGCACCGCAATAAAAAAATATGATTTCTTGCCAGTAAACGAATTTTCATTCGTTCTATTTTCATTTGTTTAATCAATTTTTTTTCATAAATAAACAACGAATCAAATCAGCATAAAACATCTGGCGTCAAAAGAAAACAAATCTTCGCGAAGTATCCGACACCATTCGGATATCCGAGAAATATAATAGAGCTAAGCGAAGAAGGCCAAAAAAACATGAATGATGGTTCCACCTTATCTCTACAAACCTCGTTTGCGGGTACAGATGTCCGTAATCCATCATCAGCATTTCCAAGGCGCCATGTTTTGTTGCAACTTTAAATAAAAGGTTCTTGGTAACACAAAGAGTTTCTTGTGATATGTCTGGAAGTATGTTAAAAAAAGGTGTGAGATACTTTTCATAAGAGTTTAGAGGGAAAATATTATGCTTTGAAAAATAATCTAAGTGAGCTATACTCCAGAGCATCGGTATACAGGGTTATTTTTCAATGATCAGCTAATTAAACACTTCCGACTCTTCATGTAATGACTGTTGTCTTAGAGCGGATTTTACCAATGAAACTGAACGCGATCAGTGCATCTAAATTGCGTTCAAGAGCTGTCAGTGTAAATATTCCATAGAAAAATAATGACACTGACAGCTCGTAAACGTGGTTTATTCGCTGATCGCGTTCAGTTTCATTGGTGAAATTGGCCCTTAATGAGAAAAACAACAATCATAAAAAATATACTTTGGTTTTCAACTACCCTAACTGACTACGGGGTCACCGTCCTCAGGTAAGTTATAAGTAGTTATTATAATATTATTAGCTCGTACTGTCTCAATGCTGGGTGCGAAGGCCTTAAAATTCCAACGGTGTCGATTTTGCGCATTTTCCTTCCTTTTTTCGTCTGGTATATAATACAAACTCACAACTTCAAATGTGCTACTTGAAATTGTGAGTTTGTATTTTGTTAGTATTTGTTTTACCTCCTTAAAGCTTCGGTCTCTTGATAAGAACGCATAAATCCGCACAACGCTGCGGTGTGCGGTATGAATGACGGACTCAAAATCATATGAGAAACGAACGTTATTTCATTCCATCCCAATATGCTTCAGTGATGAGGAAGATTATGTCACCACATACCGCATCACAGCGTGGTGAGTTCCTATGAAGAAACTACTTTACATATCGAGACCCATCACGTCTACGGAGCTTTACTGAATAACTTATTTTGACCTTGTATGTAGCATAAAAATAGTGTGAGAGAGAAAAATACGGATGGAGCTCGTGGCTTAATATTTACAGTCGCACGGGTCGATCTTCAATGTTAAGCAACGCTTGCCGGAGTCGGTCTGTGGTGGGTGACTATCTTAACAAATTGAGATTCCTCCGTTCCTCGGAAAGCACGTTAAGCCGTTGGTACCGGCTGTCATTTGTAGATCTTTGGCAGTCGTTACGGATTTTCAGAAGCCAGAAAATCTGACTCCAGTCTTGTCAAGAAGTACCGTGTTACCCAGTTAATAGGTTGTGGAGGATGGTCTCCCTAATAAAGTTGGGAAAAGGCTAGGCAGATGATGATGCAGCATAAAAATAGAATCTGTAAAAAATAAAAATATTATTCCATCCCAAACACAGACTGGTGGTTTTAAATTAGAGACCTATTTCACAGTCGTTTTCCTAGAAACTCAAACTAAATAGGACTTTTATTACATAACGGTTGGCAGTCACGATGAATGATGAATTTTTTGATACGCCTCTATTGAATAATACGAATTTTGGATATTTGATATATTTTTCTATTTTTGTACCGTTACTTAGGCTTATAGAATTGCCAATTTCATATTATCATTCTATTTTTTTAAATTTTGTTTCTCTAAATTTGAAAGGAAATTTTATATAATACTTTAAATTGGTAAAGGAAGACGAAGAGAGGAAGCTATAGAGAAACGATGGATGGATTGTGTCGAAGATGACATGGCCAGAACCAAGCTGATTATTGATATGATGGCATTTAAACATAGTGATGTACCTATTGAATAAGATATTCTGCGTGGTCTGGCAGTGGTCATATGAAGAAAAGTGCAGGTTTGATTTTATGGCATCTAATGCTGTCATGTCATTGGCCGATACATTTACTATTATATACGTATAAATAAATACAGGAAAACGATCCTTATATTTTTTTACGAAACTCACGCATTGCACGCGCACCCTTAGCAGTGACTCATTAAGTGATCGGACATTAATGGCCATGGCCACCCGGATTGAAGTGGCATTTCATTCAATGAAGTTTGAAGGATCAGAGGGCCAATTATTCTACTAATTTTTAAAAGCAACGTTCGCATTCGCAGCTCAGTCGGAATCTACCAAAAATGTTGTGTGAAAATTAGGTTTTTCTCGGACCACTGTGTGCTGGCCCAAGAATAAATTGATTTAAGGATAGGGCAACCTACCCAGTCGCAAGTACTACGATGTTCTTGTTAAAGCTCTTTTAAATAAACAACTCTTCAACTTTACCTTACACTTAACACTTTTGAAATTGAACAAATTGTTAAGTTTATAAACATTTCGGAGTTATGTAAACTCCTTCGGAATGTTTAGTAGAACAAGGGCTCGTTTAAGTTGACTTGATTAACGAAGTTCTATTGAATACTGAAGTACCTAATAATACCTACTAAATATTAGCTGGAGTATCAGCTCTTGCTACTTCGTAAAATAACGGATACTTTTTTTTATTGCTATGTTATAATTCGAGGCGGTTTGGGAAAAGAATACTTAGAAAGATTCGGGGTGTCTTCTTCCAGCAGTGGATCAGAATAGGCTTAATACAAATAAAATGTTACGCTAGTTATGTCTAAATCCCATGTAATAGGGGCAAGCCTATTGCCATTAATCCAGCATGAATTCAGACTCCACCGCTATTGAGAATTTCCAAATGGAAAAACTCAAAAACATTTTTCTCAAGTTTGTTGTAGCCCGTTGCACCAACAAAAAAGTAGCTTTTTAAGAATCTTCATTTCTATTATATTTTATTCTACGTGAAAAACCACGGCAGCGAAGTTTTCTTCAGTTCGAGATACGAACATAATAAACATCTTGTATATTGTATACGTCCATGCATTGTAATGTCGAAGGAAAAGTTTAATGAAAATAGTCACAAAGTACTAGAATGGAGTGTTTCGCCGGAAGAAATTGCAAACTACTTTTCTACAGTTTCATAAGTCTGCAGTCTACCCATAACTCGTGTTGCAAGAAATATACATTCAAGGAAAAAGTAGAAACTGCTAAATAATCGTTCAGTACTGGCAGTTTTATTTATGAACTACAGTTTTATAACAGGAGTTTGTAACTTAATTAAGTCGTAAATAAATTATGTGGCTATGAAACGTGATATTTTGATGGTAAAAGTTTTTATTGCCACTTTGATTGGGTACCTACGGCCTTCAGCCAAAGTAAATAAAGGACAACATCTGGAGGTAAAATAAGTGTAGACAGTAAATTAAGTGTATTACCTTCCCCTCCTTCCAATCTTCTGTTTGATAGATTGTAACCTGAAGGACTTAAAAAGTGTTGAATACTTGATATGATACTGAAGTATAATGTGATCAATCGCAATATAATTAAACTTGAATGCAAGGTGCTTGCTTGTAGAAACGCTGCTGAGCTAAACGTTGAAAATCCTTTTTTGGGCATTCATTATAGTGAACTTAACCTTTTTTTTATGCGTGGGAAATCATCAAATGACTTCTTCCGCTCTGAATGGAGTGGAAGGGAGTTTCAGACTCTTACTGATTAAAACCCATCCGTGTTCCTCCTTATGCTCTTTGCGTTCCAGGGCCGCGGTGACTATTACAGTGTTACCTAGTTTAACTAAAACATGTTTAGTAATTTTATTTACATAACAGTTATTTGTTTCAACATTTTGTTCGTCAATCAAACCACAGCTAAAACAATAGTTCCAATTTTGTGCGATATTTACTACAGTGTAATGCAAACTAGATGGAATCTGAGAATTTTTGAATTGCTAAACATTCATTATCATGATTTAATGTTGCACAAACATTCACACACATTTCTAACGATACTGCCTCTAAATGAAAATTCTTTTGAAAGAAACACCTTCTTTGAGCTTGTTTCTCTGCTCCTTTAATTTTTAAATTTGAGTATCTATTAGTAGGCGCATGAATGGTTAAATAAAGATAAATAAAAGTAAGTTTTCAAAGGAATGTTTTGTAAGAACAAAGCATACACAATTCCACAATCGCTTTGACATGACATGACAAGACAAATTCACACTTAACTAAGGTGAAAAAGGTGCCTACTCTACTCTTTACCTCAGTAATCCGATTACAGGCGAAAGAACCGTGAATTAGTCACACTATGCGACCGGGGAGCGTTCCCCGCTCTCCCCAAGAGAGTAGACCGGGGCTTAAGTAACGTGTTGTATTAAATTTGCTACAAACCAGATGCTCAGCCCTTTGAGAATACGTAAGCCTCGTAGTTCCGTTCCGAGAGCGTTTGTTTACGGATTTTGTTGCCGTACCGCCAAAATACAGCCGCGGAAATAAGTGATTGTGTGGGCATATAACTATTTACATTGAATGTAGATAATAATATATGAGTTTGAGTAGTTTAAGTTCTTATTTCTTTATTGTAGAATCAAATGACTACTAACACAGTGATTTTAAAGAACTTGTGCAAAGGAAACCTTAACTCGTAGGTATTTGTATCGGAATTTGTTCGAAAGAGTAACCGCGGCCCTGGAACGCAAAGGGCACTAGGAGGAACACGGATGGGTTTTAGTCAGTAAGAGTCTGACACTCCCTTCCGCTCCGGGTGGAGTGGAAGAAGTCATTTGATGATTTCCCATGCATAAAAAAAAGGTTACACTATAATGAATGCCCAAAAAGCACGTAGTTGGATTTTCAACGTATAGTTCAGCAGTAGTATGATTTCCCATATATATTTTAAAAAATCAAAGGTAAACCAGAACTAAATTGACATTATTCCTATGATGAGTGGTTGCTCTTTTTCCCGTGTGGCTTCGTAGTCTAAGCCCAGACCAGCTCATAGTTCTACTTGTTAGATCTACTTTGCTTTGGAATTGACACAAATCTAACAATAGCTCACTTTACTAGTTTTAATTGATTGTAAGTTTAGGCGGTCTAGTTTATCTTTGAAGTTCAACGTCCAATGCAAATTCAACATAATTATGTTTAAAACTAAAACCAACGCAAAAAGAATCATCAAGACCGGTTCATAAACAATAAAGTTATGCCCGAACTGAAAACCCCAAAAACATGGTTGACTTATAGACATCTGCGTACCCCTTCACAGCGTACCGGCGTGACATTACGTTTTGAACTGGTGTAAACAATAAACAGACATGCGATTTCAGAAATCCCGGAAGATTTGCCTTCATTTATTGAAGAGTTCTGTTGCCTATCTTCGTAATTCTTCATCAGATCTTCACCGAAGTGAAATGGAATCTGTCCGAAAAATACTCTTCCAAACAAAAGAGAATCATCCAAATCGGTTGACAGTTAGCGAAAATATCGTTGAACAAACATACAACAAAAAAACAGTCGAATTGAGAACCTCCGCCCTTCTTGAAGTCGGTTAAAAATGCTATCTTGGGTAGGTAGTATTAAATATTTTATTCTAAAAGTAATGGAAAACGGAAAATTTACTAGGAAAACAGGACAAAATAAATTCCCTGACAAATTAAACAAATTGAAATACCTAAGTGAAAACTGATGAGAATGTTAAAAGCTTTTCAACGTCCCTATTAGTATGCTGGTAACTTTGTTACAATTAAAGCGCGGTTCGCATATCGACCTGTTCAAATATAGTTCTGTAACTACGGTTCTCTCAATACCATTGGTAATTACATACTCGTGTCGCTTCTCTAAAAAGAGTTCGTTCGAACGAGTAAAACAGAAATCCGCTTTGTATTTTTGGTGTGAAAACGAAGTTTGAATATAGATTGACATTCGGTTTGTGGTTCCGCTGGAATGATTCGACGCGACGGGGGCTAACGAGAAACATCAGACCACTCCGAACGAAATTCAATTACCCTCTGCAATCGTGGGGCCACTTATTGTTTTCGATTTTTGTCACCGTGTTTATTGACTTTGTAGTTGCTCTGTCAATGTTTTAAGCAACGTTTTTGAGAAGGATTCACGCGGATTTTTTAATGATAAACTGTCAGCTCCAATCATACCCAATAGTCAACAACGAATAAAGTGGCATATATTCTTATTTAGTAGATATTATATCCTAATTATTATTTAAAACCTTTGGTATCCAGTACTGAGAGAGAAAAAAAATAGCACAAGACGACAGTTACACGAAATGACGGGTAAACAAAAAATTTGGTTTATACCGAAACTCTCCATCATTAGTGTGGGCTAATTATGGGTAATTAGCAATGAAAAGTGGTCTGCAGTCCTATCAAAAATGTTTCAGAAAAATAAAATTGAAAATGTCTGTTTCATAATGACCATCGACAGTGATTTTTGCAAAATAACTTTAATGCTAAATAGAAGTCTTTAAGAGTATTTCAATTTTGTTTATTGAAAATTTCTAATTCCCCTTATAAATTTGAATTAACAATCTACTACTAAGTATAAAATTTGATCCCACTGTCATGGTTTAAAGCTTGATTACGCATCAATATGCATCATATATGATTATAATTTGCAAAATGCCATATCCAAAGATAACTTGAAACTAGAGAAACATAATTTGAAACCCAAAATCCAGCAATCCAGTCATTCGGATGAAGTCGCTGGCAAAAGTTACTATCTCCAAATGTTTGTATTTCCATACCTCTACAAACTCAAACTGAGCCTAAACACACAGAATCATCCATCATTTCCTCAACCCAGTCCTCAAAACTACTGCTAATGCGTAAGTTGAAACCACATGTGATGTAATGTAACTTTAATACGATATCTCATGTTAACAGTCGTTAGTCAGTAATGGTATCACATCACTATAATTTGAATTCATTGTGGATCAGCACGGTTTGAGTGAAAAGTCACTGTCATTAAGTTTTAAGGTCGATTAACACTAGGTATTGATATAGGGGTTGTCTGGCTCATTTATTTGGACCTTCTGAAGGTAACAATTTTAGATCATAGGTAGGTATTTAAAGTTTAATATTGGTACTTTCAGAAGATCCCGATAAATAAGCCAGACAAGCCCTTTATAAGTATTTTAAGTTTAGCATAATTGACGGGGTGCTAGGGCCAATGCTTGCCAGGGTTACGGAATTGTTCGATAGAGTTACCGCAGCCCTGAAACGCAAAGGGCATTTGGAGGAGCACGAGTGGGTTGTAGGTATTTATAGAAAGGTTTTATAGAAAGAAAGAAAAAAACAAATTTCATCGGAAATTCACAGTCGTCGTAAAACAGCCAATATTTTATATTTTTTTGTTAAGAGGTACGTTGATCATTTTTTTAGTTTCAGAAAATCTCAAGAGACATATTCTGTTGTAGCCTATCATCATATCCTACTTTATTTATGATGGCAAAACATGGATTTTACAGAACATACAAAACTAGATTTTCCTGCTGAGCTCTTGTATCTAATGGCTAGGTTACACAGTGCAAGCTGCTGACTAGACAGTAGATAATACTCGGATGGCCTACTCGTATGCCAGTGGCTCGGCTCGCCTTCACTGTCTTTACGATGATAGCAGCTGCCCAGTCTCTTGCGAGGCGCGGCACATAGAAATTACAGGTTCCGCTCGCAACTCCCTTGCTAACTCAGCTACTGCCGAACGCGTTCCAATGAAGCGAGTAATATCTGCAGCCACGTGATAATTACTGTCAGGCGAACAGACGAGTGAAAATAAAAATGTGGAAGTAACTCGGATGCGAGTTACTATCCAGCTCACACGTGGCAGTAACTCGTAAGATACGTCCATACAATGTGAGTTACTGCACTGCAGCTACTCGGCAGGCTGACTCGCATGCAAGAACCAATATTTTTTTCCGAAATAATGAAAAAGTTAAAAGTACAGATAATCTCCTACAGTCAAACAAACAGTTAAAACTCGTCTAGTTTCGATAATATCGCTACTCATATTTGCACTTCTAGAAATATATTACCCATAAATTAAAATATCTCGCAAAATCAGCTCCCACTAAGAAAATATGAACATTATTGGTATTATACAAAACGCTGACATGCTCCAAAAACTAATTGCGGGGTTTCTTCTAGAATGATTACTGTAGTTCGTTTTACTTTTATACACTTAAACGATGTCATTAATTAAAAGTTAGGTGATTAGCGCCAAATAAGCTATTCAAGGCAGCGAACACCGAACCCTTTGTCAACCGAGCCTGAGAAACTTCTATAAATTGATTCATTTATTATGCTTTATTCTTAAGTCAAGCGTTAATTTATCGATTATCTGCTTTTGTAATTATTTGAAGCTCTTCTAGGGTTGAAAAATCTTATAATTCTGACAATTCTTTTTTCAATTCTTTTCAGCGAAATTTTAAAATAAATGGCTGTCAAAATAAATCTGTAATTTAAAATCACACAACCACGGGTTCAGGAAATCACGAAAGCCTGAGAAAATACAGATATTTGTTCATCCATACTTTGTATTCAATAAATTGATTACGTCTACCTCACCATTGGTAATTAATCGATAGACAATTTTAATCGAATTAACCCCATCCCTAGAATTCTAAAGTGGCAACCTTGTTAACATGAGAACAGACCTCGTAGCTAAGCGTATTTTATAAGTGCGTTGCTAATCTAATAATCTTATTGAATAGTATCGAAATCTTCAGTCGAGTCCTTTTAGGGTAGGCACTGCGGGCTTTTTAGCATCGCAAGTAGGTACTTGTGTTCTGTTGTGGATTTTGTGAGAGAGTTCCGTGCTCCTCTTAGTGCCCTTTGGCACTACGAGGAGCACGGATGGGTTTTAGTCAGTAAGAGTATGACACTCCTTCCCGCTCCAGCCAGAGCAGAAGGGGTCATTTAATAATTTCCCATCCATAAAAAAAAGAAAAGTACTTTTATTCTGGTAGAGTTTAGAGTTTTGAGCTTGAAATTATTTAGAACTTTTCAGCACAATATTATTTTATTATAATTCTGAAACATTACTACAAACCAAACAATCTTAACGTACATTGGTTCTTCAAAAAGTAGGCCCTTTAAATATAAATTAACTTTTGGAAAATTCTGAAATGTGTTGCAGTCAAAGTTATAGCGTACATCCATTTTACTTTTAGTTCGTTCATTTCATCGGCTTTTCCGGAGAATACTACCTACTGCATAATATTATTTTACAAGTTCCCAAGAAGATGTCTAGATTTAAATTAAAAAAACACGTTAAAATATTGTTATTTGGTGCTGTTAAACTCGCACCGTGAAAAAATGAGCTGAAGTGACCTTAAAGTGTGCTGAAACTCTCCTTCCACCTTCGGTTCACGGCGGTGAATTACAACCACGACTGGACCCCAAGTTATGACCACTAGCTACACGCTTTCTCCAACAGCCTTCTTACTTACGTATGTCCATCTTAGCGGTGTTCTGCCTTGAGCGCGTTTTCCTTCAACCCGGCTCAGTATCATGAAGCTTAGATGAACGCTTACCATGTCCAAAAGGCTAAGGCCACACTTCTGGGATATTGCAAATAGCCGTATGGTATATGTTGAGCTTCCACATCCTAGTGCATTCATGACAAGAATGACACAGCACACTTCAACTAAGTTTCCATGTTATGTTTTCAGGGTTCATGTGTGTATGTGTGTTTGTGAGTTTCTGTTTTACAGACTTGCCTTTTTATAAGTAGCTAATCTATTATTTTGAGAAGACACTGTTTATAGCAGCGGTCTTAAAAAAGACTTGGAATATTTTGTGTAAACAGCGTTTGTCCCTACTTCCTTGCTAAAGTATGATACCCGTACATAATTTACCATAATTCAATTGTTAGGAGAAGCTGCCAGGTAATATCTACTTAACTTGGAACCAGGAAGGCCTATCAATTAGCCGGACCATTGACGCGGAAAAACTGCCTCCCCTTATAAAGGTCCTCCTCACAAAATTTCGTGAACATTTATTTACGTAATTTTCATTATTTTAATGACGACATTTCATTTTATGCTTTCTACCGAATTCAAATTAACAAGATGTATTTTTTTAGGTACCTACGCCGTGGAAAATTGTATTTTGAAATGTTCTCAGGGTTGTTTTGTAAGTATTTCAGTAATTGGATATTGGGATGAAGACTTCTATATTGGCAAAAACGATACCTATTATAAAATACGTAGACTGTCGCAAAAAGGTGATTATTATTTGTTTAGTGTCAGTGCTTACTAACATAGTTGTAACTAAGTTTTACAAACCATTATTGAGTTAAATTACGAGTTAAGTTTTTCTGAAATAATTATTTCAGGAATCAGCGGTATGAAAACGATATAAAATGTTCATTAACAGAATAGTAGAAGACCACACCTATACATATATACACACACATCCCAACATAAGTTTACCGACCTACATATAGGTACATACATCTGTAGGTAGTTAATCTACACCTACAAGAACTGGTGTCGAAAGGGCTATAAAATATGAAGTTCAACAACTATTACTAGAAAATAGCAAGTAAGAGCCCGAACGTCGAAACAAACTTGGATCGTTTGTGGGTTCAGGATAGTGAGACAGATGGTGCCACCGAGATAGTTTCGAGAAGGCTCGTCTTCTTAATGCGTCAGAACACAGAGCATAGAGACAATATTGCTAGACACGACATAGACAAAACTTTCCATATAAACTGACAAATCTAACTATGAGAGCCGAAATTTTTGTTCAACGCATGGTTACTACTATGAAATTTAGACATCCATTAATACTTATTTTCAAGATGATGTTACTAAAACAAAACAAATTCGTTGAAAAGTAAAAAAAAATTGTGGAAAATTACAGAAGTAATACGTTTTTGAAGTAATTCTTCCATCCTTGTCATGCAAAACGTCGTTTCACTTGATGAGCCGAAGTCGTTATGGCGCGACTTGCGAGGAACGTCTCTGTAGTGCTGTCTCTGTTGTTCACAGCTGCGCTCTATTTTAAGATTTTTAAATAGTTGATTTTATTGCAGATTGTCATTTCTCTAGATTCTGATAAATGCAATAAAAAAATCGACTTTAATAATATTCCAGGCAGCGCAATAGGATATTGCGCTACCAGAGCTCCAGTAGCTTCCAGAGTCGCGTTCCGTACTCTGTACGTCAGAAAGTCTCAAGTAATTCCACTGAAGAGTGAAGAACTCTTCACTAACCTTCAGTTTCGTAAGTAGCTTTTTGGAGATGTATTACTAAAAGTTTTGATGTTTTATGGCGCAAGTCTGTGTAGTGTGTCTAGTTAGCTAAAACCTGAACCAGAAGGTGTCTCGGTTTATAAGAAACATAATCTAGAATTTGATTATACACGGCTGATCAACAGGTAGACATATCCATGACAAAGGTGTCATTCAATACTGTGAGCTCAGATTCCTTGGAAGAATAACTTTGACCAAGGTTCAAGATAATAGACGCGTTGTGTTCCACGCGCGCCTCAAAGAGATGTCATCATAGTAGATCGGTACACCTTGTGGAAGGCCATCCAGCGCTGCGTCTTGCGTCTAGTCTAGTCTCTACTCCAGAAGTTTTAGGCCCCATTGACACCTGTTCTGCGAGCAATTTACCCTGCCTACTACCACTTCAGTTTGGCGATCCTTCGGGCTATGTTGGTAACCTTGGTTCTCTTGAGGCTCATCATTCCTGATTCGATCGCGCAAGGAAACTCCGAGTATTGACCTCTCCATTGCCCTTTGGTTGACTTTAAGCCTTCTGATGAGGCCCATTGTGAGTAAACACGTTTCGAGTGCATAAGTATCATTAGCAACTCGAACGGGTTATATACTTTCGTCTTGAGACTGTTGTATGTTGACTGGCCTGTTGGTCTAGTGGTTAGTGACCCTGACTGCAAAGCCGGAGGTCGTGGGTTCGATTCCCACCCAGGACAAACTTTGTGTGATGAGCATAATTGTTTGTTCTGTGTCTGGGTGTAATTTATCTATAATATGTATGTATTTATAAATTATATAAGTATGTATATCAGTTGTCTGGTTACCATAACACAAGCTCTGCTTAGCTTGGGATCAGATGGCCATGTGTGAGTTGTCCCAAGAAAAAAAAAAAAAAAAAAAAAAAAAAAAAAAAAAAAAAAAAAAAATGTATCTCAAGTCACATAACACAGTTTCTCAAGATGAAAATCTGAGAAGAAGAAGAAAGAAGAAAGTCAAAATGTGTGAGATTGACAAACGCTGTCGAAACATGTGATTTATCCCTTATATTTTGACATTTCATCAATCGCCATCGATAATAGAATGTCGATTGCGAAGCTTTGGGTGAACAAAAACCGAACCATCGATATGAAGGAGAAGAATAAAATTGGAAGAACGAAACAAAACAAAAAGTGAAAACCAACAATAACCTACCTACTACATATTTGCGTATGTTTTATGCTTGAATTAAAATATTTTGCTTGTCCAATTGACCTGCAAATGCTGTGTTTTAAATAGATAGATAACACATTTATTGACAAAATTGTGTCTTTGAGTTACCTCCGCCTTCTTCATACAGTCTTCTGTGTTCTTCAAAAGAATACTTATTTCCTCAAGTTTGTCCATAATATCAAAAACATGAGCAATAATACGACACGTAACACTCACGATGTACATACATAACGATGAACGACGATATGAACAAAACATAACGAGTGCTACAATAACGATAATAACATGAATGTTCACTGCGGTGTACAGATAGCACAAATTGGTGCAAATTTACAAAAGACACACAGTGTACAGTCACAAGCAAAAATACCTGTCATTTACGCAAAATTCAATAGAAATATCCTCGTGAAATAATGATAAAACTATGAGAAAGACCTTTTTTATTATTAAGCTCGCATTTGACCACAATCTCACCTGAGACCGGCGACGTGGTCAACGATGGAGCACGCTTGTCTAGAAGTTTCTATTCACCCTGGTACCCCTGGTAGTAGCAATCAGGAAACAGACTCCGGCCGGATTAAACTTAGCTGTACGCTTAATAGGTAGCGAAACAGAGAGTAAAGTCCCGCAGACCTCCATAGAAAAAGGGTTGTCTTCCAACCAGATGGTTGTTGTGTCTGGTATTGTGCGCGATAGTTGATATAGGGACTGTTATAAATCTTCAAATCGCACGGAAAATTTTGATACCACAATTCAGGATTTCGGTATTAGTTCGGTGCTGGCGGGATAGATGGTGTTGCGGTTCTTTTTGTTGCCGTACAAATTTCGCTACAAAAGTAGGTATTCCCAAACTTTTGAAGTCGCTTATAAAATGTTTGGAAAGACCTACGAGTACGTGCGTTAAACTATATCTAAGTAAGAAGAAAATCAGTTTAGAATATTGCGTAATTGTATCATATTTAAGCTCATAACTGTACACGCAACGGCAGTATACAGTGTGTATAAAATTTTGCGATATTGTTACGAGACTTAGTCTCGCTTTTGTCATATTATATTTTTCAATGGAAAATGGGCCACTCTGTAGCCTTGTATCTCCTAAAGAAGTAAAGTCCAAGTTGGTAATAGGTACTTCAGATGGAGATGAGAAAGTAATGATGAACACAGAAATAAGAGAGATTAGTTATTGACCAAGATTTAACCGAAGATTTATCAACTTACTAGTGAATTTTATCTTAAAGCTTTCCTATAGTAAAATTGAATAAAGTGTTGCTTAATAGTGGCATGATGTGTTGCAGGCTGGATTGTGCGTTTGTGAACTACTGCTGCAGGTTTTCGGCTAGGCCCGTCACCTTACAGCGATGATGTCACAACCCGTGTTTCTGTTTTAGTTTTGTGTTTTTAGTTTTGAGTGCCCAATAATGTTTTTGTCTTTGTAAGTGTATTACTAACATAGTTTGTGAGTACATTGTTACTAACACTATGAGTCTTGTTGTTCGATTTAAATGATTTATTATTATTAATGCTTGCATGGGGTGGTGTTGCTAAAGTTGTTTTTGTTGTCAAGACAAGAAAATAATGGTACATCAGTCTCAGAATCGTTCATCAGAATCGTAGTTTTCAATGAAGGTATAGGTAACATTCAAACGTAAACTCCTTATTCCAGTACATAAACACGAGATAAGATCTAACCTTCAAATAACATCCAAATACCCTTGTAACGTACACCAAATCATCAATAAATAACCTTAGTATCGTGTGCTACGTCATAATGATTTATTACCTGCAAAATTCCACTCACGGGCAGTCACGGTCTTACGTGGTACGCTCGACGACTCATCAAGCTATACATTCCAGTATACGCTGATCTCTCATAGTTCAGAAAGTTTTTATAAAGCGAGGTCAGTTTATTTTGGTTTTTGGTTGATTGTGTCGTTGAGTGTACTCCATAGCCCGAGGTATCGACCAAATAAGGCGTTCGGGGAATTCTCTCGGGTCCAGGTGTACCAACATGCTTCGCGTGACATAATAATGAAGCATTGTAAATGATACCGACGAAGAAGCTTAGTCCCAAACATTGGTGTAAGAAGGGCTGGCTAATTTATTAAAAGCTTGCCTGTTCCTAATGACAACAACAATAATAAGTTCAGCGATTTTCTTTTTTCTATAATTAGACTTTTACTTCAACGTGGAGCTCTTTGCTGAATAATAACTGCCACAAGGGTCAATCTTCAAGGTTAAGCAACGTTTTCCGAGGTCGGTTTATGGATAGGTGACCATCTTGACATACCGAAACTCACACTCCGTGCTATTCATTCCGGGTCGGCGGCGCTCGGTGATCACGCACGCCTCAAAGAGATTTCAGCAAAGTAAACGGCCCCCGTTAGAGCCAGAGCCTACCAGGGTTGCGGAATTTGTTCAAAAGAAAACCCGCGACCCTGGAACGTAAAGGGCATAAGGAGGAACACAGATGGGTTTTAGTCAGTAAGAGTCTGACACTTCTTTTCGCTCCACCCAGAGCGGAAGAAGTAATTTGATAATTTCCCATCCATCAAAAAGCCGTTGGTCCCGGCTGTCATTTGTAGATCTTTGGCAATCGTGGATTGTCAGAATACTAGTATTCAGCTGAATCTGGCTTAACTGGAAGCCGACCGCAATGTAGTTGGGGAAATGGTTAGGCAGATGATGATGCCATTTTTTCTTTAACGCTTTCTGGAAGTTATGTTGACGATTTATTTGTAACCCTTCAATCTAATAAAAAGTAAGCACATACAAACACATGCGTATTTTTGACCTCGCCACCCCAAAACGCAAGAGATTTCTTTCTGAGATTAATAAGGGACCCAACCTATTTAATATTTCAACAAAATACACCCCTACGTTCATCTACACTAATATTATAAAGAGGAAAGATTTGTTTGTTTGTTTGTTTGTTTGTTTGTTTGTTTGTTTGTTTGTTTGAAATGAATAGGCTCCGAAACTACTGGACCGATTTGAAAAATTCTTTCACCAGTAGAATCCTACATTATCGGCGATGGTCATAGGCTATAAAATATTTTCATAAAAGTTAGGGATCCGTATGAAAACCTCGATAATGTGACCCAAGGTGTGAGAAAAAATCCTTATATCGCGTACGCTGTGGAATCTATTGACAATAGAGCAAAGTGATGTACTACAGTTTTATAGAAGTTATCAATATCTACAAAAAAGTCCGCGATACCATATGTCTAACTATTATGGATAAGTCACCATGACCGCTTTTTGTTAATATTAGTCAAGCAAATCCCATGGTGAAATAAAAAATGGTGATTATAGTACCATGATATTAATCCTTATCCATTTAAATGGTTTGATAATTAAGGTTGATTATGTCTGTGTAAATTACACTTTAAATCATTCAAATCGGACCTTTCGTTCAAAAGTTACGACGGTAATAAACATGCTCGGAGTAAGAAAAATGTCGCGGCTTGAGCGAACTGGGGAGAATCGTACCCATGCTTGGTCCGATGAAGTTGAAACACCACGGCATTTAAATGTTTTCGATAAAACAATAAGACAAATGTTTGGATTTTTCGAAAATCAACTAGGTACATACATAATAAGGGGTGAAGCGGGGGTAAATTAGTTTTTAGGGGAGGAAATTACAGCTTGCTTCAATTTACGTCGGAATTCTATGAACAAACTAAAAGTGGGATAATTGAAACAGATCATGTACCTAACAATTTTTGCATAATCAACCCCTGACGGGCTGAACGGGGGGGTGAACAGTTGCGCTGAACCAATAATGAGAATCGTTGTGCTTAATTTTCCAATACTAACCTTTATAAGGGGATATGTATAGGGGCGTCGCAGTTTGTGGAGTACCTACTATCCCCACGCGGACGAAGTCGCGGGCGAAGTGCTAGTACAATATACATTGGAGTTAAAGTCACGTAGATAAGACGTTTATCTTCGTTATAGTGATACACCGACAACAGGAAAAACCAGCGATCATGGTGTATTTTAAAGTGGGTCTTTTCATCCGGAACTTGGATGTATACAATTTTAGATTATGATATTTTTTTATCAAATGCAAATTACCGGATATTTATTTAGGCTGGGCAATTTTGTTTGGATACCAAAATCAAATCTTCAACTTTTTGTTGCTTAAAAATACAATAGCTTTTTGTAGTGTTTACACTAAATTTGAGCAATTTTTCTGAAAAAGTGCGTCGTTCGTTTCTCAATCCGCTAACTTAGTAATTTTTTAGTACAGTTATTAACATATTGAAGCTGATGGTTTTAAAAGCAATGCATAGAAAGAATATGGATTTATTACAACTGCTCAACTTTAAGTGTGAAAAAATTTGTTTAAGTGAATGAATATTTACACATACCGTAAGATTGTAATAAATGTTGATTGTGAACAATTCATTTTTAAAGCAATAAATCCCATCCAAATTCAGTAGCTGTTAACGCCTATAATTATCCATGTCTTACTGAGTAAAAAGATTTTACAATCTTACGCGATTTACCTACTTATATCTTTAAAGTATGGTGTTAGCAATAAGTGGTGACATATATAATGTATATTCGAGTTGGCCACTCTAGACAAAGTGAAGGGCAAACCAAGAAGTATGAATTTATAAAAAAGAAAAGTGCTTGAGGCTGTTTTGTGAGTGGAAGACAGTTCTTGAAACATTAACTAATCTGTAAATTGAAAAGTATGTTAAGCTGGCGGTACTAGACATGTCTAGTTACAAGACTCCGCTGTCCCTCTGTCTGTCTGTCACCAGGCTGTATCTCATGAATCGTGATAGCTAGACAGTTGAAAATATCACAGACTTCTGTTGCCGCAATATCAACAAATACTAAAAACAGAATCAAATAATTATTTAAATGGGGCTCCCATACAACAAACTTGATTTTTGCCGTTTTTTATAGATAATGGTACGGAACCCTTCGTGTGCGAGTCCGACTCGCACTTGGCCTGTTTTTTTATTCTACAATCGCTATTAACATTTTGCGACAAGCAGCTGAGAAAAATTATAGCCAACAAAACCATATCATATTTTCTTCACGTACATTACATTCATAAGAACAACCATTTTTCTTTTCGATCAAGCGAAACAGTAATCCAAGAAAAACGGGCAAGAAATATTCGGGACGCAATAGCTTTGAATGTGTCCTCAACATGTTGCGACGCATCGGCAATTTATTGGATCATGAATTAGTAAAGTTGTAAACTAGGTCGGCCACAGCTGGAAGCAAAGAGATAGTTTCCGAAGGCCTGTTTTTTTACCCCGAGTGGATCCAACCCGTGTGACATATGGCGGTACTTATCCCTCCAAACTACGGTAATTCAAGAGAGATCCAATTCAAGGATTGAAATAAAGAGTCGTCGCCAATGTAGTATAAGTATAGCTCATATATAATGGAATCACTCGCGTAGAGTTGGTGGTGTCAATGTACCAATTTTCGCTTTGACAATTTGGGATAAGGGTCAATTCATGTTCTAGGTATCTTCGACTGTTGTGCGAGCAAGTGATCTTGTACAAAGTGACGTTGCCATCGGTTCGGAGAAGACAGCTGAGAGTTAGGTACACTTATTGACCAAAACCACACGTTGACAATCCTCAGCGCACAAGGCATCTCCAGTGGTACGCACTGGTGCCCTTCCTTTGCTACGCCTTTGGTTGGATACGTCCAAAACGTTTTCACATTAAGTAACTGTATCTGTCGCAGCCAACTAGTTAAATCAGTCGTTTCATTAAAAGTCTAGCCTTTTCATTGAACTGCACCGTTTAATTAGCGATGTTGTGTTTGTTCAATATCGTTTGATGACTTGCCCATGTCACTTGACATGGGCAAGTCATCAAACGATATTGAACAAAAGATGTCACATAAGTCGCTGAAAAATCGGCACATTTAAATTAAAAGGCTAGGCAACCAATTAAACGGCTAATTTAACTAGTTAACTGCGACAGATACACTCCATGATATGTGAAAGTAAAGTAAAAAAATAATAATATTAATTTTATATTAAGTATCTTCGAGTCAAGTTAATGCAAAATTATACCAAAATACATTAATCTTTTCAAGGCAGAGCGCCTTCTACTCATGTATATGTTACGGCTAATAGCCGAAGTGCGGCTACACCTAGTTTTAACCGGCTACAACTAGGTGCAACCCGGCTACAACTAGTTCTAACCTAACCTCAAAACACTAAAGTTCCTATTACTGTGTGGTTTAAAAAACAACCGAGTCGGGGTGCCCAATGACCAGCTAGTTGTAGCCGGCTAAAATTAGGCGTAGCCGCACTTCGGCTATTAGCTGTAACATATACATAAATAAATCCTAATTAAAGCCTACACACATGCATTAATACTGTTCTTAGTCAGAATAACTACAGTTCTACAACGGAGATTACCCATTATTACGACTTTATGGACATTTTAAGGGTAAGTATAATATCTAATACTCCGGTCTATAAGGCGTATGCCCAACAGAGCTGGGCTAATGACTACTGGATTCTATCTATCTATCGTTTAAATACAACAATTTTTTAAAAATAATTGCACAAAACTAGTGTGTGGAAGTAAATAAGTATAGGTTTTCAGTGTTATTTCGAAAAAATCTAACCATTTTCTTAGTTTATAGTTGTTTAAAGGCCCGTTTTGATAGCAGGATACAACATTACTTTACTAATAAGTATGAAAGAGACATAAAATAAATGTCTTTGTTGTATCCTGCTGTCAAAACGGGCTTATTATTTTTTGACAACTTTAATAACTGATTACCAAATGCTAAATACAAATTCTCTATAGAAAAATTTTAGAATACGAATTTAGAAACTCACAGTTCAAATCAGTAAGTAGTTTTTATGAAAAAAACGAGGAAAGCAAACAAAATATTCACTCTAGTGCTAGAAACCGTTTGTCTAGATTTATTTTAAGATCCTAGGATCCAATATTTCCTCTTCAATAATATCGTGTCGTCATCCGGGTTGTCACTCCGTGCCATATTGGATGTGACAGTTTTATTGAAACAATGTGGACCAGATAGATTTTATCTGATATCTCTTGTGCATTTTGAGAATTCGAAAGCTGGATTTTCATATGGCGGCCATGACTTAGTAGCTACATCCATAGACAACTTCAGACACTGAACCGAAAAAATCAATATTTATGCTCTGTTATTATTTTTACTTTTACTTTTTACCCCACAAACTTCAACGCCCCTCTACCCCCTTTTTAACTGACTTCAATTTTCATTAATTACCCAGCCATTTCTGATTCTGTGGTCTCAGGATCGGCGTTCACCCCGTTTACCCCGCCAGGGGTCGTTTATGTGAAAATTGTTAGATCTGTTTTAATTATCTGAAATAAATCAATCATTTAAATGGATAAAGATTAATATCATGATAACAAAATTTCCACTATTACATTCCACCCGGGTTTTGATTGAATAATTCAAACAAAAAGCGGTAATTGTGTCATAAACATAAATACAAATACCCTCGAGGACTTTTTATAGGTAAAAATAAGTACTATAATCATGCAGTACATTATTTTGATGTATCATCAATAGCCTTCTCAGCGCACGCCAAATAAAAAAAATATTAAGGCAAAATTTTACTACTTTGAGTTACATTATTGCAATTTTCGTAGGGATCTCTATTTTTTTTCGGAAATAAGTAAAAACCTAAGTTTAAAGTTAATAATGTAGTTTTCTAGTGACTTTCCAATGGATGCGAGACGCACAGGACCGGTTGCTGTGGCGACACTTGGGGGGGGGGGGGGCTATGTCCAGCAGTAAGACGTCTTTCGGCTGATATGATTATCATGATGATGATGATGATAAAGATACAGATATTTTATAATAGATAAACAGATTTCACTTGAATAGTGTTTAATGAACTGAAGCTTATACAATATTAAAAAATGTAGGTACATTCTGAAGGGTACAGTGAACATAGGACGTTGTGTGGTGACGAACAGGTGAGTACAATAACTACTGTAAAATCTTTGAAATGAATAATGTTTTATTCGGGTAAAAATTGCTTATTTTTAGGGTTCCGTAGTAAAACCAGGGACCCTCATAGTTTTGACATGTCCTTGGATCACGCCGACAAAGTTGTAAAATAAAGTCTGGTTCAATTCGTTGCTTAAGAAATAGTAGAATTAGCCCTCTGATAAAGGACTCTGAAGACTAAAAAATAAATTGATATGGACCGGTTGGAATGTGTGGAATGTTGGGGTGTATCAGCATTAAAAAGTGAAAAATAAAAAACTTTTCTACAACAAAATATTTACCCGACTTCCAAATACAAAGTGCAAAATAAGAAACACCGACTTCCAAAATTAAAGTTACTTTATAATGATTTGTGTATGGAACTCGGTTATATTTTTTTATAAAACAGTATTATAGATTCAGCGATCCGTTTACGAAATGTGGTGGTGGTGTTAGAGTCATGTGTCGCCACTAAAAACTAAACCGCTGTTCTTAAATACTTGAAAAGTATGCACAATGATACTATCTATATTTAGCGAAGTTAAAAGAAAAGCTTTCAACGTAAACCAACGATTCAATGAGTAATAGTCGCCTAACATACAAGATGTAACTGGATAAGTAAAATTGTTGGTAAAATTCTTTAGAAAATGACTTAAAAACTTACTTCTTAATTCTTATCATGGTTAATGGGACGGGTCATTACGAGCCCTACTCTGCACAGCACTTGGCGGTTTTTTTTATAAATAATATGACTTCTGAAATAGGATTAAAACACGTCTAAAAAACAACGGGGCTTATTCTTCATGAAATCACCAATTTTACGATATGGCTACGATCTATAGAGTGTATTTATTTACTCTGAATACGTATTGGACGCATATTTTTATTTTAACCTGCTAACCGTACTGTTTCGTTGACCCTATATAAGTACAAACGCTGCATGATTCAGTGACATGTGTATCTATTTATATTAATAACAATGTCAAAATTACTGTTATCAGATTAGATTAGCTTTAGTGCTACAACTGCTTTGATAAACACGACATTAATTTTCCTATTGATAATTGTTATCAGTCGTTGAATCTTGTTGTATCTGTTGCACTTAACAATTATAATGGACAGCCATTTAGTTCGGGATTTAAAGTAACTTGTGCCTGTAAAAACCTTTCTTACTAGTCTTATAGGTACTTTGATATAAAATTATAATATTGAATACCAAAGTACCTGTACTTTTGACACTTACATTGACAATATGACTCATACAACACAAGACCAAACACAATGACCAAATCAATGAAACTAATCGAAATATTAACCATGAGCACGAAAAAAAGCACTAAGGTACATAAACACTTGATTAAACTTTTTGAGGCTATGTCGATTTTAACAGCCATGAACTCATAAACAATATCTAATGTATGGATACACATGATAGCAATACTCGTATCGTAACAAAAACAAAACAAAACAAAAACATCCCAGAATGCACAAAACGCTTCACAAGCACACTATGCGAATAACCGTCAATAAAAATAGCGTTTTTGGCACTAAAAAGTGAAGCAGCTGTTCAGGAACGGCGCTCAGTAGGTACTCCTAACGAGCGTTGAATCCATTAATTATCAAAACAGAAAGGTTTTTGCTCCAAAGAGCCGGTAACTGAAGACCGCAATTAAGAACAGAGAATAAATAAATTTAAAACGGCATCACGCCAGGAAACATAATCTGTGCTTGATTAATGACGGGCTAGGAGACCTTCAGATGTCTTGAGGAAAGGCTGGCTGTGAGCTTAGATGAAATACTAACTGGTACCCGCGTCTTCATCTGCATCGAACTTTTTTAAAGCCCGTTCTATAACGGGCCTAAAAAAAAACTCGACAAATATTTTCTTTTTTTATTCGCCTCTACGTCTCCAAAGCGACATTTTTAAACTAAATGACGTGTGTTTTCAGCCCCAGATTCTAGTTAATTACAATATTCCAATTTGAATTATTTGCCTTAGTTAAAACAATAATGTATTTTTACCTCTACTTGTTTTTGACCAGTAGAGCTTTGGCCAGAAGTGCTTTGATCTTCCCGGATTTGGCCGCTTTATAAATTTCTGATTTATGAACGGTTTCTCCTCTCTCCTTGCATCGTTTTATTTCAAGACTTTCTACGTTTAGTAGTAAACATAAACTCCCTATACAGTTTCCCTGCTCAAAAATAACAATGAACAAAAACAACTAATAGGCATATTACCCACCCTTAATGAGATAACAGAACGTGTGTAAGAATGATGGTTTCATTTAGAGGCAGCGCAGGATAAAATGCGTAGTCGAGTGTAATAACAGGCAGGCATCTGGCGATACTACCACTTAGCTCCCTGATTACAAACAACGAAACATTAATTATGTTTTTGCTTCGAAAGATACTGAAGTAATTTACGTGCCCCCGTTTTTCGGGGAAATAAATGTTTGTAATAAGTCTGCGGTAGGTTCGTGCTTATAATTGTTTGTATAGGTGTCAGGCAATATCTTCGGATACAATCTATAATTTACGAGGCTTCGCTGATGGGTTCTGTGCAGATCGATCAAGGATTTAATATTTTTTGGGTGTCAAATGGCCATGATTTTTTGTGAAGCAACGCCTGTCACAGTTTACTCACCTACTCGCTCCTTTGAGTCGCCATTGGTCTAAAACTTGACAGCATCCTTACATTCGTCATGGTTCTCTAAAACTTAGAATGGCTAGAATACCTATCAGGTAAAGATGCAAGCTGTCTGTCATAACTAAGAAAGGAATAAAACACTTTAAAAAAAACTACAAAGTATGTACCCACCTAAAAACCCCTCAAATTTCGCACGTATGGAAGTTGGATTTTTGGTTGTTTTTTCGTATTTTAACACCGACTTCCGAAATTAAAGTTTACGTTTAGTTTAGTTTTTTAATTGGAAGTCGGTTGTATGTTTTTGTAAAAAGTTTTAATTTTTCACTTTTTTGTGGTACCCCACATCTAATACATCACTGGAAAGTCACAGGAAATACGCAATTTCGTTTACTTAGATGACATAATTTTTCCAGTTATTTTGATTTAAAAACCAAACTACAAAACCGATTTTAATGTAATTACGTTGGGATCAATCGAAAAGCATATCCTTTCTTATAAAACATTTTTTTTTTAAATCCGTTCCTAAATGACGGAGTAATGAGGTAACAAACAACAAAAAAATTGTATTTTTTTTTGAAGTCGGTTAATAAAACTGGCTAACGACATTCGCTCCACAAGCTTACTAAAATTCAGTACTCTTCACTTGCTCGTACGTCTATCTATCAGTGAGTGAATTACTCTTGAACCATTTAACTGATCGATGTGACAGTATCGGATTTGTACAAGTCTACGCGAATGATGCCGGGAACATGGCTAATATCGGGGATACAGAAAGCCATCCTCGAAATAGTGAGCAAATTCCGTCACAACAGTCATCCCTCACAGGATATCTGATTCTAGAACAAGAGTTGTGGGTAATCCGTCACAGAGATATAGTCTTTATAGCCACTTTATTAGTGCTTGTCGAGAAAAACATTGCAATTATACGTAGGCCGTAAATTGAGTAACGTTTTTATGAGTTTTTCTCAACTAAACTGTGGATCTTTAGTAACTAGAAGTATAGGAGCTTGTAAACATCCAGAGTATTTGAGGGACAAACGGGTTTTACGATATGTGGCGAGTTCTTATACATTAGAAACGATACACACAATTAGGCATGTGCACATAATTATGTAAGTATCAGTAAGGACGTAAGAACCAAATTTCTTTAAGCAAAACCAATTTGGTTTTATGTAACCACAATACTTAGCAGTTTTAAAATCATTCTGCCAAGTTTCGTAATAAAAAACTGCATTCTCATCGGTGCAGCCTCCGATCAGACAGTAAATTGACGCAGTCCCTAGTGAGCCTGATGTCAACCATCCCAAATTGAAATGCCAATCATTGTGCTACCAGGAACCTTACACACACACACATTTTAGTCAGCAGAATTGAAGACCTATAGACACAGACCATATGTGAGCCATGGCGGCCGTCATTCTTACCAGCCAACCTCCCTTCAGAAGCAGTTTCAATTCAATTCAATTCAAATCTTTATTGCAATCACATTTGTGTTTCAGTCCTCTCAGAGCGTTCATAATATCTATGAGTGAATTAGGTGTCCCTATTATTTACCTCCGTATTTCGGTAACGCCTGTGCACTCAAGGAGCACGTGCAATACCGTTTCCTCCTCCTACATGCATGCTCTGCATAAAGCACGGTCCGATATACCGTTAGACATAGTTTTATGAGCTTAGCAAATATTACCACAAGCACATAACTAAACAGTTTGAAACTATACACTGAGTTAAAACAGAGTGTCCATAGAATTTCTTGCGCGTTCTACTCTATAGGATTTACTCTTTGGAACGTGCAACTGTCGCGCTGGAGATAGAGTCAGTGAGTGTGTTTACTAACATTCTTGCTGTCGCTAGCGCGGCAGACAATTCAAAAGAGCCTGTAAAAAGAATAGTAGTGAAATATTTTGATTTGTAAATATTTAGATGTGTATATTGATTGATAGATTCACTATTTTTTGGTAACAAGTATATTATTGCGTTGCAATAAATAAACTTTATTATTTCTTAAAAAAATCGGTCAAGGAACCATGATTAAACTTATTAAACATTTTATTTTAAAACGAAATAAAATAACTGAACCCTTTCACGAACTTCGGGCGGCTGTACGCTCAGAATCTCGTCGGCGAGGGTGTGGGTAATATTACGACACTGAAAAAAACATAATTAATAGACGCTAATATCCTTAGTGCCGCAACATCTCAGCGATGAACTTTATGAATAAAAATCCAAGTTCGCCTTTTTTCTTACCCAGCCCAAGAGCTTTTTATACTTACCGTAAGGAATCTCGTTTAAATATTCAATTAAACAAGTAGTTTGTTTAAATAAACTGCGGAGAATTGTAAAGGGAAAAGTTTTAACTCGGCTCTTTTCACTGTGGAACTGAAAGATCTCAGTCAATTATCAAAATCATTGAAGAAGTAATAATCTTTCATTCATTTCAATCGGTCTACGTTAATCTACAAAAGAGCATTCAGCAGAATGAGAATCGAATCGTCATTGAGGGAGGGATTTTATTATATTTTAATCTGATTTTTACCCGAGCGTTTGATGGGACAAAAGCTTTATGAAAAACGTATTGAGTTTAATAAAAGGCGGAATGTTAATTAAAACAAATCAGTCGTTAATCTGTAACGAGATCTTTAGAGAGTGGCGTCTATTCACGTTCCTTAGTGAAGCAGTTAATTAAGAAGTTAGTTTGCTCACAGGAAATTTGTTGCTAAGGCACTTAGGCATAAATCTTTAATTATACTGGGGAAGTTGAGATAGTGTGTGTTAGGGCAAGTGTTCAACACTTTAATTTACATAGCTTAGCAGGCGTTGTGCCCTTTGTCTGCCTAGTTAAAAATAGATAGTCACTACTAACGCCTACACCCCGTGTCTACAAAGGTATTTTTTTGCGAATATTTATTTATTCGCAAAATTAATTTATTCGCAAAAAAATACCTTTGTAGACACGGTGTAGGCATAAAGCAATGTTGCTTTCTCTCTGTCTTACTCAACATAGCCACAGATAATTGGAATTTGATAATAGAGCTCTACTTTACCACTTTGCGAGCATGCTATCCTATGGATGAATCCATGAAAAACAACGAAATTGCCATTCAACATCAAACTATATAAAATACAATAAAAATTGGTCTGTAAACAAACAAGCTATGGCTGTACTAGGTACATTAAAAAAAATACAAACAGACGGATACAGAACCTGCTTAATTTTTGAAGGCGATTAAAAACGAAGCCATGCCCAAGCTGCCTCAGAATTAAACGGATGAAAATTCAAACGCAATGCCTCAACTTGATGATATTATTATTATAATAATATAACTTTATAGCAACTTGTTAACAAGACCATTACCAGCCTACCGTAAATCACACGCCATTTCCAAAGCAAAGGGAAACGCGATAAAGCGTCCTCGCTTTCTTGCGAGTAAATTGCCATACATTACTTTAGTATTATTGCGTTTAAAAAGATCTTGTCGGCTTGATTTGTGTTGCTACAGGAGATAGGCTGAAAATGAGCGTGGCCTTTGGCTAAGATAGATCAACCGTTTATTTCTTAAACGACAGTGAAATCAGTATTTGAACGAATGGCTTTGTACATTTCAGAATAATTGCCTTGAAATTGAAAGTATCCAAAAGGCACGTTTGTAGGCGCAGGCTTCCGGACGGCGAGCCTTGGGTGGCTCGGTGTCCCACGCGCACCTCAAAGAGATGTTAGGATAGTAGTTGGGACCCGCTAGGGCCAGAGCCTGCCAGGGTTGCGGAATTTGTTCGAAATAGTCACCGCGGCCCTGGAACGCAAAGGACATTTAGAGCAACACGGATGGGTTTCAGTCAGCAAGAGTCTGACACTCTCTTCCTCTCCGCCCAGAGTGGAAGGACTCATGATTTCAGATTTTTCTCGATGATTTCCCATTCTTAATAAAAAAGTAGACTGGTACGCAACATAAAAAGTAAAAAAATAAGCAGATTCTGATGAACACAACTGAAAATTCGAACTTCATAAAACCAAACGTGTTCATATACAAATTTCATTGGAGTAGAAACATTTGCTCTCACAGATTTAGTACAAATACCACAGTGAAAATGTAGCTATAGCTTTTTGCCGCTAACTCTTTGTCAGAAATATGATCAAATTCTGAATGTAAGTAGCTCCGTTGCCGCCCAATTACTTAAAGCGGGTCTCATTGTCGCCGGCCGCTATCTCGTCTGATAGATGACCGCGGTCCCCAATGTGACACCCCTAATCTTCTCAATTCCCGATCCTAAAGGGTTCACCACAATCCAAACTGGAGCAATTTAGAATAATTTATTCCGTGCGAACTTCAATATTTTCATATTTTCGCCTATAAAGGTGGTCCGTGCCAATTTTATAGCTCATAAATTTCGATGATAACCCCTTTGTTTGTGGGTACTTTGCCGGATTAACGAGTGCTATTGACAATTTGTATAACGAAGCTCTCAAGAAAATTGGCTGTAATTTATTATTGGATGTTGAAGATTGGCAGTGGGGTGGATTTTATCAATTTACTTAATAGAATTTATTGTGTATTTATAAACAGTCCGATAATATTGAAAGCTTTATTCAAGTTTCTTTTTAATACATTTGTAAATTGAATTACACAATGATACTACGAAACCTTTCGCATTTATTTTTTCATTCTAACTTTGCTTTGAATCTTCTTTACTTGCATTCTAAAGAAATGTATGCGTACACAGTAGGTACAATAATGGGTTTCACCTGCAATCCTATCAGATATGATCACTTCGTAGAATGCTCCACAAACAATATCATGGTAATGTCAATAGCATGGATCTCAGCTTAATTGCTGCTTAAAATAAATTAGGCAATCACTCAACGGTCCATACATTACATAGGTAGGTATAATAAGAAAATTATAAACAACTAGCTTTTTCCCGCGACCTCGCACACACATATATCCCATTATTCCTGTTCCCACAGGAATTTGGAGACAAATTATACATTTACTTCCCTCTTGAATCACTCTGTTTATGGATGAAAACCGCATTAAAATCCGTTGCGTAGTTTCAAAGATATAAGCGTACAGACGGCGCAAGCGACTTTGTTTTATAATATGTAAAGATATTGCGTACCTCTATTATTGTACCTCAATAGATCTAGTGGTAAGACAGGTGGCAGTGTAAAGTATTTGAAGATCGAGCCCATACAAGGTGTAACAGAAATAATATAAATCCAAAAAAGGGATCATTGTACTTATTAGTTCAGTACATTTTGTCGAGTTATGCAAACATAAATGTATAGGCAGTTTTTTTTGTTAGACCTTGATTGGTTACACCCTTTATATCACAGGAAGAAATGAAAATATATGCCCGAAACACCACAAAAATCCACTACACCTAAGAATCGAACCCAAACCGTCACCCGGCTGCCGTGCTTATAAACACTGGATCAATAGAGTCAGAGCACTTAGCAACTAAGCTGTTTCGGGCGTTTGTTCAGAAAATATAAAGAGAACCCTTCTTATTATTCGTGGCGTCGGTCTAAAACATTATTCGTGATAATCCGGTAGCCTTCAATGTGGAAATTTAATTAATTAAAGCGAAATGCCTAGCGAGACTTCGTTGTTCATAAACTAATATACCTACTTTTTAATTACCTATAAAATCTTAAGTAATATCAGTGCACTATGCGTCACATTTTTTAAAAAGTAATTACTGATCTGTGGGAACCCAAGACTTTATATTATTGATGGCATTAACATCAGACGAGTCGAATTGAAGAATTTAATTCTCAGCTGTCCTGTTTCTGTTATTTTGTGATATACAGGGTGCCTCAGAAATGTGTGGTAACTTCTTCTTCGTGTGGGTAGTAAGGTCTAACGACCCCATACATACACACCCTATTGTTAGAGTTTCTAAACCGCCTCAAGGGCCTCTGACATGGTTTGACGATCGCCATTTGGCGGCCGGGACCACCGGCTTATACGTGCCTTTTTTAGCACGGAATCATCTTTTTATCAGATAATTAGGTGATTCAAGCCTGCAATGTCCTAGCCAAACTGGAAACAACTTTACAAAATATGCTTCCCGCGGGAATCGAACCCGCGACCACCGGGTCACAAGGCAAACGCATAAACCACTTGACCACGGAGGCAGTTAGTATATTTAAAAGTGGTGTTGGGTAGCTGATATATATAAACGAAAACATAGCAAACAAAAAAGTGACTTTTAAAAAAAAAAAACAACCCCGAAAAAACGAATAAAAGGTTTCGAACAAATCACTTTTCAAGCAGTTTGTTACACTTTGTGGCATTTACTTTAGTACAATCACAGATTTGATGTCACCAACTGCATCAGCCTGTTTGAAAAGTGATTTTTTGTGGAACTTTTTAGTCAGTGTTTGTCGTTTTTTTTTGTTTTTCTATACATATTTTAGTAATGTATATGAGTTACCTAACATCACCCTTAAATATACTTACTGCCTCCGTGGTCGAGTGGTGGGGCGTGGTGGTGGTGGCCTTGTGACCCGGTGGTCGCGGGTTCGATAAATGCCACAAACTGTAACAAACTGCTAGAAAAGTGATTTTTTTGGAACTTTTTAGTCATTTTACATATTTTCTTAATGTATATTAGTTACCTAACATCACCCTTAAATATGACCACGCACTTCTGGAACATGCTGTAGAATATCGGAAAGGTATTCTTAAATATGAATGTACATATTATATGGTAATAACGCAGTAATGGAAGCTCGTGACAAAATCGTAGCTAATAACTGAAACCTAGAAACAAAAAAAAAAGCATTATAAGTACCTATTTATAAATGCAGGTTTGAAATTCTAAGACGTCCTTTACAATTTTACTCTGAAATTAAATTCACAATGTCTGTAGAAACGGCAAAATGCAGTTTAAAACGTGAGGAATCTTATTAAGGTGCCTCTAAGGGACATCGACTAGCCTAACGTGACAAGAAGTTTTTCATTAAACTGTCTCCGTTCTGTTTTCATTGAAGAGAACGTGCACTGTCCTAGAAACAATATTATTTCCTACGTTTCAAATTTTATATTTATTGCTGGATTCTTTTGAAAAGGAAAACTTTAGGAGACAAACGACATTCATCATGAAATTCTGCAAAAATTTTCCTTTTTAGGTTTCCTAATCACCTTGCTTAGCAATGACATCTCATAACTCTTTTGTTTGTTGGTCAATGCTCAATATGTCAAACAATACCTACCCCACCTACCTAACCTGCCGCAGATATAACACTCATCATCATCATCAACAGTGAGTAGGTACATTAACATAACGAACGGTTTCCAGTCAAATCGTCCATCCACATGCGTCAATGCCCGAGATTATCAGCAGCGCGATCTGATAACAAAAATTGAGCACGGATTTCAACACCTGTTCGTGTATTATAGCATTTAGCGGTGTTCTCGCAACCCTATTGGATCGAAAGCCAATGTGTGCTATAAGATTTAAAGCGGTAATTCAATTTTATAACGTACCCGAGTACGTACGAACCGCCGACGAAGAACGAACTTAATTAACCTTCTTATGAATTATTCGCTCTTGCAGCGGTAGAGTTCGCCAATCCAGAGTTTTAATTATATAAAAGTTGGCCTGAAACAGATTTTCAAGGAAATAGCTGAAGAGTTTATTGTTCGGTCGATCTAAATAGAAAAAGGAGTAGGTTACGATTGCCCTTTTTTTTCTACATTGTGTATTTATTGAAGTGTAAGTATAGCGGCTTTATGATAATTATACACGAAGCAGCATAGCAACAAGAAAATTTGCTCTTGATACGAAGTTGTACATAAGTGTACAAAAAAAATACAACAAACAATTTTGTTTGAGTCTGTTAAAAATACTACACTGTGGTAAGCCACAGTGTAGTATTTTTAACAGACTCAAAAAAAGAAGTTATCAATTTGACCCATATGTATGTAATATTGTCAGCATTGCACAGTTTTTGTATATGTAGGTATATGTCGGCGCATTGTCGCAGTCCTTGTCGAACTTACACATAATTTTCAACAATACACACAGAGACAGTAAATATAGCAGGGAAATGTTTCAAGAAACAATAAAGAAATACTTTACTTGAGTCAAAGGTGTTTACTTCACGAGCAGCCAAAGAATGCCCTTAAATTCGTATTACATCGGTTTTTATACACAAAATTACAAGCATGATCAGCAAATCAAATCAAATAAAATTAACATTTAAAATAAATAAGTAGAACGGAAGTCATATTGAATCCTTATAAAAGTCCAACAGTAAGTTAATATTTCTTTAAATAATTTAGAAAGGAAGTTGTCAAATTAAATCTATACAATTTTAACAGGAAAAGTAATCAAAGTAAATCCTTATAAAAACCATACAGGATGTCACAATCTTTTAAAATAATTTGAAAGAAACTAGTCAAATTGAATCTATATAATTTAAACAGGAAATAAAACTGAAGTAATCAAATTAAATCCTTATACAAATCACACAGGATGTTACAATCTTTTTAAATAATTTGAAAGTAACTAGTCAAATTAAATCTATTTAAATTCGAGAGGATATAGCAATATTATATTTAAAAGAAATAAAAGGAAGTGGTCAACTTAAATCCTTACAATATTTTTTAAATAAGACGGAAGACTGATCCAATTTAACACGGAAGTCAAATCAACTACAAGATAATCAAAAGAAACAAAATCATTGCAAATTATGGTTTCGCGCCCATATATATATGTTAGTCGATAACAGCTTCTAAACATGTGTGCCCAATTTCAAAAGTGTATGTAAATTGTATGTTGGTATGTTTGTATGCTTGAATTTTTATATGTTTTCATGTATTTATTTCTTTCCACGCATATCTTAAAAATATTATTCGGATTGCAAAAATATTATTTAGTTGGAGTAGGTATAGTCTAAACTAGGGAACAGTGCAAGTTTCATCAAAATCGGTTCAGCATTTTTTGAGATGGACAGTTAAGTGTGTAATGCTCTAGTGACTGATCACTAGGGCGTTAATCTAAAACATGTCATAATAAAAAGTATGAAACATGTTATTAACAAGCATTAAGTAAGTAGTTTCAATAACTGAAATAAAAAAGCATTTTTTTAAAATTACCTACCGACTTCAAAAATCATTTATTTAATAAAAAAGTAAAAAGTAAAAACAATCTAATTAAAGTAAATATGCCAACTATTTTTTTTGAGGTTGGTGCCAGCTTTAATATTTGGAATAAATGTTGTCAGTGTGGGTAGGCGTAGGTATATCGGTATACCGCAGTAAGGCTGGAACCTACCTCAAAAAAATAGTTGGCATACTTTCGGTGTTTTAAGAAAAAGAAACATTTCTTTTTTTAGTTATTAATTACTAGCAGCACGCCGAGGTTTCACCCGCGTAGTTCCCGTTCCCGTGTGAATACGTGGATAAAATATAGCCTATGTTACTCCGTAATAATGTAGTTTTCCATTGGTGAAAGAATTTTTGAAATCGGCACAGCAGTTTTTGAGTTTATTCATTACAAACATACACACACACAAAAATACAAATCTTTCCTCTTTGTAATATTAGTATAGAAATAAGTGACTGTTTTAAAGTCGGTTTCATTTTTATAAATACTTTTGAACCGAAAGGTTGACTGGTAGTGAATGCCTTGTTGCATTAAGTACGCCTATTTAATTGTACTACAGTAGATACATACATTTTAAATAAATATAATTACCAGACATGGTCATCACAGCTTCAAATCAAAACATTTTAAACCGGTACAGAATGAAAAACCCCAAAACGTAACGCACGTCTCCGTTTATTAATGCCGGTTTTTATTCAGAAAATGTTGTAAGTCCGTCAGAGGGCAGAGTCGTATGCACGGAATTCTGATGGCGGCCATTTGCATTGCAGATGCGTAGGAACAACGCTATCTAGTCGCGTACCGCACACACGACAGGATTTAGCACTCACAGATTATAGTAGCAAATTAGCATGAAACCTAAACAAGCTGCGCCGTTACCGTAAAATGGCTTAAAACTATTTGCATAATTGACTGCCGTGAACAACAACAGTATTGTTATTAAGTTTTCATAACAAAGTCATGATGGGTGTCATTGGCCTTCACGTGTTTCCTGTTTATACTTTACACATGAAACGTTACGGCTTTCTTTAAAAACTGAAAAGTTATGACTTCAGCGTAATAGAGATACCATCCAAATGCTATGAGAAATGAAATTGCAAACAAGAGTGGGCTGTAAAATGTACTGCCACTGCCACTTCGTGGTTTTTAATGGTTGTGAGTATACAGGGTGAATTTTTAAAGTGTGTGTGGATGGCCAAATCCGAAACTATGAGGACAATCAGAAAACACTGAAAATGAGCGCTTTCCTTTAGTTTGTCATAAATTATTACTTCCCAGAATATGATCCTTATTAGTGATACTTTCGAATGGTGTGATAATACAGGGTGCAGTTTTAGTTTTCATCAAAATTGAGCTTGAGACTCCTTTTGATGTTTTCGTTATTCTTCATAGTTTCGGATTTGGCCACCCACGCACACTTTAAAAAATGACTCTTTAGACAACGTAGTCTAAACATAAATTATAAAAAAAAACATTCGTTGAGGTCGTCAGTTAAACCCGTGTTGGCTTACTAGTTATTGAATACTGGCAGCCTGCATCATCCCACAGCTGGGCAAAGGCCTTCTTGACTTCCAACTGCCTTGAGTTGGTGTAGGCCATTGTCTGGCTCGTTCCACCATCTTCGGCGCGGTTTGCCTTGACACCTTTTAGTTGTGGCTCTACATAGTGGCTATTTTGGCCCCACAGCTCTTTGGTATTGTGGCTTTTGGTTAATGGAAAGCCAATAAGTAACAAGACAGCGAACGTATTTGAAATTCCATATGTGAATATATGCTTATGCATGGAACATCCCTAGGAGCCACAAAATAACTGGACCGAATTCGACGGAAGAGATGTCTACCGCTTCATTGGAACGACGGACTTTTGCATTATGTATTTTTCGATACTTGTGGTTCTTGGTTCAGTCGAGTTCTTCCAACAATTTATTATAAATAGGTACTTACTGTGCAACACAAGCATTTTTACGATTAAACTGACCGTGGAATAGTTTAAAAGTGTGTGTTTTTTTTAAATAAAAAGTTATAAGATTAAACTAATGTTTGTTTGTTTAAAACTGATTGTAAAAATAATCTTTGGAAGTCAGTTTTTTTAGAGATTACATACAATCCTACGATATGCAACTGAATATTAAAACCGTTATCCTGAACCGATTGTGCTGAACTTTTGCATCAACGTCTGGTTTGGTTGACAGTGCACGGTTAGCTTAGTGGCATAATAAATAATCTTAATGCAATATGGCATAGTCTCAAGAGAGACCAATTATTATTTATGGAGTCCCATGACACGGGCACAATAAAGCTAGTTTTAAAAAGTTTTCTTTAAATTATCATGTTTAATAACATGATAATTTTTTAATTTTGCCGGGCGTTTAGTGTCAGTAGGTTAGTACGTAAAAGATTACTTTTACGTACTAACCTACTGACACTAAACGCCCGGCAAAATTCTGTAGCATAGCCATGTGAGCGATGGGATGCCCATCAGCAAAAGTTACCTTTCATCCACTATTTAACCTCTAAGAAACAACTTCTCAAAAATCGATCCTTAGTTCGCAAGTTTACGAAAGCACGTAGGTTTTTATTATTTCTTTATTTATTTTTTCTTACTTATTAAATTACATATTTAAATATTTCTGAAAAAGATTTTTTTTTAAATATAAAAAAATTGTAGTCCGCCGGTGTCGGGAGCTGTGTCCAAGCTACTAGGTGGTGGGTTGCGGATTCTGTTTGAAAGAGTTACCGTAGCCCTGGAACTCAAAAGGCACTAGGAGGCGCATGGATGGGTTTTAGTCAGTAAGAGTCTGACACTCCCTCCCGCTCCACCCAGTGCCGAAAGGGTCATTTGATGATTTCCCATCCTTAAAAAAAAAAGCTACCGGTGGTTAGGGTTCCAGAGAAAGGAACCTCCTCGCAATACGAGCCGTATCAAGGAGTACGGCCTTCTGTATCTGGCCCTTTATCCAACTGCGCAACGCCAGCTTCGACAGATGGTCGTCGAAGCTACTGACCATCAGGCCATTGGCCAAGTCCACATTCCACATGTTGACAACCTCGTGTGCTAAGTTGAGATATTTGATTTGTTTCTCTTTCTCAGCCTTCACGAGGTTCTCGTCATGTGGGATGGTAACATCGATTATTGTCATTATACGTGGGTTTATTTACCTAAAAAAAAAGTAGTTACTCCAGCTGTTTATTGGCTGTACATTGTCTGTCATTGAATGACTGTTTATCAAAGAGGAATAAACAAAACACTGTCTGCAAATATTTTCTGTGGTCGTCGCCACAACTCTATAAGAAGCGTATCTTTACTCAGGTGGGAATCTTCAGATGTGCTTACCACAGGCTGTTCCAACGTTCTTACTAACACCTCACCTTCTTTTACGCTAAGCTGATTATTTACTCCCGACAAAAAGCTTTTATTACCATTGCTTTGGTTGTTCCAGACCTTTGTCTATTGCGGGAATTTTAAGTAGTTAAGTAACTGTTACTGTAAGAAGATTACTAACGAAGTTGTTAAACTTTTCTGTACTGAACTTATTTAGTGTCTGAGTTGTTCGATAGTTGTGAAAATGTCGTGCTTGGAAAGATAGAGCTGATTTAAAAGACTAGCTTTTTATTAGGCACCTAGTGTCTCCTATAGCTACCGTTGTTATAAAGTACCTCTACACTATACCTATAAGTAACTTTCATGATAGCTTTTTCATTATTTTTAGTGTTCGTAAAAACGGAACGCTTATAGGATCACTCGGTTGTCTGACCATCTGTCACAGACGATTTTCTCCGAATCAACTGGACCGATTCAGTTGAAATTTGGGACACGAACTTCTGTTACCAAACATGGGCTACAACAAAAATAATAGTCCAGTGCAATTAGCCATTATAGATGAAAAATGACGGGACCAAGTTATACTGAATGGATTTGAATGATATTTATTTCTTTTCTTTGTTAATACCATACACTAAAAAGTTTACCATTTAAAAATTTCCACTTTATTTTTATTTCAATATTTTTCAACTCCTGCATACTCGTTTAAAACTGGTTGTAATCATTCTTCAATGTACAGATTTGATGTCACCTGCATCAGACCACTTGAAAAAATTATTTCAGATCATTTCAGTTGTTTTTTATATGTCTCATTTTTATGATAAGATACTTTTTCCTTGTATATCAGCACCATAAAATATGAGCACACACTTCTGGAACGCCCTGTATAATATTATCGTTGTTACGAAACACGATGAATATGTTTTTATTGGCAAATATAATTGAGAATTTCAACAAAGACTATAAAATATTCAAAATAACGTTTCACTTCCGCACTGGCACCATACTAAACTGTTTTTAAAGTAGAATAACATCTGACACTCGTGCTCTCCACTATCCCTTCTATCACTCCCTCCCTACTCCCTTTTCTATACCTGAAATACCTATTTTTCAAGGACGTTTGATATCTCTTTGTATATTTATACTAGCTGCCGCCCGCGTGAATGTCAAGAATTATCCCAAGGAAACATACTCCCGGGATAAAAACTATCCTATGTGCTATACCTCTGTGCCAAATTTCATTAAGATCCATTCAGTAGTTCTGGCGTGATTTAGTAACAAACATCCATCCATACATTCATCCAAACATCCAAACTTTCGCATTTATGATATTAGTTATCGCACTGGACCGGTTTTCTTTCAATGGTTAATTGTCAAATGACTCCTTCCGCTCTGGGTGCTGACTAAAACCCATCCGTGTTCCTCCTAATGCCCTTAACTTTACAGAGCCGCGGCTTTTCTTTCAAAGAAATTCCGGAACCCTGGCAGGCACTGGCCCTAGCGGGTCCCGTCCATTAGGCTGACATCTCGTTGTGGCGATCGTGAAACACAACGCGGCGTCGACCCGTGGCCTGGGGCTCGAGACAAGTGAGATTCTGTCAACGATAGCGTGACGAAGGCGATTGTCAATACAGTGGCCAGGAATCGCGATTCCCGACGCCCTCCCTCACGCGTTTTGCCTCCTCCTTTGCTTTCACTACAGGCGGTCGATTCTTTCGACATCTCACGGTGTTCACCTAGGCGGAGTGAACGACAATAGAGCTGTCATTCCATCTTATTTGTATGGTTTGACCACCACTCACGTGCGCCCTGCCCGGGTGTTCACTTTGACATGTTAACAGAATCGCACTGCTGGTTCGCAGAAGAAGGTGACTACTTCCAACACCCACTCGCTCTGGACCATGGATTGAATCAGGGCCGGACGTTAAAAGTCGCCGCCCCCGATGTCGCTACGAGAAAACGGTGGTGCTCCGCCAAAGCAGGGCAGACCTCCACCGTGTCCTCCGGGCGATCCACACAGAGGTGACTGGTGACACCCGGACGTATCCTCCCTCCAATTACGAATCAGTTCCGAATCAAACGTATCCGGTGAGTACCTGCGACCACACAAAAGGTGAGGACGCTGTGGCGCCTCTCTAGCCAGCCCTCAGAGAGGGGACTTAACGCCACAATGGTGGCGTCCCCAGCGCTGGGTTGCGACAGTCGCTCTCTCCTTATTGCAATGAGATTTTGCCGGAGCTCGGTCTGCCGTGCTGCAATTTACCGCGATAGCGGATTTTATAATGGGCCATGGACCGCACGCCTTCCGCGTATATCCTCCGGCAGGAGGCGTTTTGACCCCCTAGATTGGGCAGCAGCGGGTCGCCCCAGTTTTAAAGCCAAACGTGGAAAGTATTTGGCAAATCCCACCGGCCGTCGAGGACGAGTCTTACGTCATCGCTTTATAGCATAGCTTGGTCTCAATACTTTTACACAGTTTTAAAACAGTCTGAATAATTACTGCATACTTACTTTCAAACATAGTTTCATTTCCTCGACCCGTATTTTATCAAACATAAACATCTCACGAACAAGGCAATACCAAACACAACCGTAGCTCAATCACTGGGCAAGAAGAAATTTATCGTCAAGAATAAAATTCATTGTATTCAAAAATCGTTCTCCGTACGTAATATAAATCACGGGATTAAAAAGCTGAAAACGGCAAGGGGAGCGGGTCAGCTATATATTATCATGGCGAAGGTTGATCGTCTATCGAGAAACAGGAATAAACTGTAGGAGCTGTCTGGTGGCGCCATCTGTTGGCACCGTGACTGATTTATTAAGTGTCGTCTCCTGGAAAGGGCACTTTTTTACTTTTGGTGCACGCAATAATTTAGTTTTGTGAAATATAAATAGTACATACGTTATGTCTTAATTCTTATAATGGCTGTTAATTAAATTTTTAGTGCAAGAACATTCCACTCACTGGATTTTATTTAAAAACACTTCTTAGATCATACATCCGTGAAAGCTACTGTGTGGACGGTGCCTACCTAATACTAATTCCAAGGGTCACGTTCATACATGCTTTTATCTCACTTTCATCTAAACAAACCTTACACTTCTTTGTTTGGTAATGTCTCACGAAGGGAAAGTTATACGAAAACCTAATCTTCTATATTGTGAGAAGAATATAGCCTCAAGACAAGAGAAGACTTTTGAGAGTACATCACGCACGCTACAAGTACGCACCTAATCATTTACCCTCCGCGATATAAGTGTAGGTCCTGTAATTCAGTCGTGCATGTGTCCAACATAAATTGAACCTCACAAATCCTCCGCCAGAATATAAATCTCAATGTCACTCGTATATCAACCTATACTGGTACCTCGGTGCCTCTGTTTCGGAAACTATAACCAAGTTACAGCCACTTTTTATTGTGATCAGTAAAGAAAAACAACCAGCCACAAATTGCCACTGTTCGAGAAATGGCAATAAAGTATTGAATTTATACCAGAGAACCGATCTCCTTTTTGTTGTGTTTACTGTTTGACAATAATATTGTATGGGCATAAAAAGTATTGTATAAGCTTTCGTACGATAAGTTCTTTTTTACTGCCCGCTTATAATAATGCGAACAAAAGAGCTCCCGAACTAGACTGAAAAATGAGCCGTTAGCCATTCGAACAACAAACAACTTTTTCGCGATATCGTTCAAAAGTTTTGAACTTCTCCAAATATTGAGCATTATTCTTGGGCATAACAAGTGAAGTTGGGCCAGGTATCCCACAAAAACTTGAAACTTGGATATAAGAGCAATTTTGTAAATCGCTTCAACGAATACGCATGGATCGTAACTTAGCCAGAACTTTGGGCGAATGGTGCTTTAATGCCCATTTAGCGAGAAATTGATCGCTCACGTTCGCGTTGAAGAGCTGAGATTCCAAATAAATAGGCCTAATGCAAGTTGGTGTGAAAGAAAATCCATTACGGCTTAAGTGGTGGTAACAAGATCGGCCCCGAGGTCAATAAAGGGGATCCAAGCGTTTATGGTGCAATGACGAGGTCCATTTGAATGAAAATACATTTCATGACCATCCTATCCGGCTGTAAGCAGTAAAATCATGTCGTTGCTATCTTTATTAGGGTAGTTAGGACTTTCAAACGTACAGTCAGAACATACTAGTCATGATAAAGAGTTATAAAAAAGTTACTTACGAAATTCATGAATAAATTGTTCTACATGATTTTGATACAACACTCGTGCTCTAAAGTATAAGCCCTCTTTCTGATCCTGAAAGAAGTAATCACAAGCTAGGCAATATATCATGAAGCACTGGTTTGATTACCTGCAGGCATTGTCATTAGGATTTATGGCGACAGGTTAAGCCCCTATCACATGGGAGCCATCACACGATCCTCGGCGTCCTTCACCAAGCGGTATAGGTGGACAATAGCTCAACTAAAATGCGTTTCACAATTATTTTTAGATGATTGCTATCCTGGACGCAAACGCAAAGCTTGCTTCGGATATCTTTATTGTTTGTTTTTTTTTTTATTATTTTTCTATACCCTAATTGCGTACTACTAACACTAGTTATAAGGTGTTCTACTAACAAAATGGACTGTAATGTTGTCTGAATTAAATAAATTAATAATAATAATAATAAAGCAAGGCAGTTGCTTTGCGTTTAACCTGCTGTTCAAGATAATTTATGAAATATTTATATTTTTTTAAATCTTTTTATGGACTTTTATTCTAAGCACATGTCAACCCCGTTGAGTCTTAACTAAGCAATACAACAACACAATTGATATTAATCTAAACTAATCAAGGGCAAAGAGTAACAGGATCTCAATGACGCGTGAACATTTAAAATAGGTTTGAATTTATTAGATATCTTTTTTAACCGACTTCCCAAAAAGGAGGAGGTTCTCAATTCGAAAGTATTTTTTTTGTTTGTTACCTCATATCTCCGTCATTTATGAACCGATTTGAAAAATTCTTATATTATGTGAAAGTATATACTTTTCCATTGGTCCCATTAAAATTTTATTAAAATCGGTCAAGCAGTTTGGTTTTTAAATGCAAATAGCTGGAAAATATATGTAAATGAAATTAAAGTTATTTTGTACTTTGTAGTGTTTTTTTTGGAAGTCGGTTTTTTTTTGCAACAAAATGCTTCTCACGTAAAATATTGAAATCCTTACTTAATCCCTATAAATACGGAAGTAACTCTGTGTGATACACTTTCACGCTAAAACTGCTAAACGGATCGTCATGATATTTGGCAGATATATAAAATGCCCAGGAGCCAAAGGGCATGGAGAAGGACATAGTCTGTAAAAAAAAATTACGCGATTGCCGACATCCATGCGGGGGGGGATCCGCGGGCAAAAGCTGGTTAAGATCTAATTGGCTAACTATTACAACAAAGTCGGAAATCTTGATCAAATAAAGTTTCCTGCGCTAACTAGGAATAGACGAATTCGCGAGATTTAATAACTTATCAAATAAACTATGCAGCCATTTTGAAGTAAATTATGGTAGCGTAGGTAACAGAAACTCTAATGCAGTATATGAAGTAACGTCTTTTGATAACGTTACTAGAGATGTAAATTGAAAAAAAAACTATTTTTTTTTCACAATCTTGAAAAAGATACGTGGAAAAATGCTTGGCACCGTCGTTTTTTTTTCTACATTTAGGTTTTTTTTTTTTCAAAAAAATTGAAACAATATCTAAAATGGAATAAAACACTAAACTTGATTGTTTTGTTTTTAATTAGAGTCAAATTATGTTTAAATCAATGGGTACCTATTATTATGAACTTATATAGTGTGTTACAATCAGAATCATCTGAATCAGTGTCAGTAGCTATAGCTACTTCGTAAACTACGTAAATATCAGTGCGTGTTGTCAATTATTTTAAGACATTTATATACTATTTAACAAAAAACAAAGGGCCCAATTAAACAAAATTTTTTTTTAATATCAACTCATATTCGATAACTACCTTACCATATTTTTACTTTCGTACTCTTGAAAAAAACCTACTCCAGAAAAAAACTGTTTTTTTTTTCATGTTTTTTATAAACGTTTTTTACAACTCTAAACGTTTCTAGTCTTATTGTGTTATTAAAATTGAATGTTTCGATTTTATCTCTCACAACAAACAATAAATCAGAATGGAATGAAATCCGATATAAAGTGCTGATACTATGTAGATCTTTAATCATTGATTGGAAATGGGAATTCAATTTTATATGGTTATTTTAACACACTTTTATCGAAACATAAATCAGTATTTAAATCGATCGACTGCAGTCGACCCTTGGGAAAGGGAATATATTCAATCCACAAAATTTAAGATAGTAGGTAGGTATTTGTGGGTGTAAATTCGTCACATTGTAATAATGTTGTTTCTATTAAAAGCTTGCAGTAGGTAGTCCCTTATCGAACTCAATGTTAACATTACTTAACCCTTACATATCCTATCCCTTTTTTATTTTCGGGAGGAAACCTTCAAAAGGCACCTGTACTTTTGGGGTTAAGACCAGGGAGTGTGGGATTTTTACCTCACTAAAATCACTCCGGTAATCATCATCAGCACATAGAAAGTGCCCCGTTACCCACCACCACCAAAAAACCACTCCGGAACCGCTACTGCAACGCCTGTTAGGGCACATCCCTGGGGAGACTGTAAATGGCCCCTCAGCCTCGCTGTGCACGGTACACGTGATCACTGTGCCACCGCCATTCCTAGGATCACTGGGTTGGCGGACAGAGTCCCCGCTATGCTGGCAGATAATGAAAACTGGGGGGAAATGGCCGCTTTCTGTAAGGCCGTGATGGTCCAGAAGGAGGCCGCCGAGCAGGATCGTGAGAGGGCTGATCCCGCTCGCAGAAGGAGGCGTCGGAAAGGCAACCTCCTCGACGCCTATGCGCGGAAACCCCGCCTGCAGCATTTATGGCAGGTAGCTGGGTCTCCAGGGTCGCGGGTAAATATCATTTATCATTTATCATTTATCATTTATCATTGAGCACCCGCGACCCTAAATCCATAAATGCTGCAGGCGGGGTTTCCGCGCATAGGCGTCGAGGCGGTTGCCTTTCCGACGCCTCCTTCTGCGAGCGGGATCAGCCCTCTCACGATCCTGCTCGGCGGCCTCCTTCTGGACCATCACGGCCTTACAGAAAGCGGCCATTTCCCCCCAGTTTTCATTATCTGCCAGCATAGCCCTCACTACCGCAGGCAGATTCAGGTCTGGCCGAATTCTGGCGACCAGGACCCGCCGCTCAAAGGCACACGCTCGAGGATGCCTGGATTCCGCAGAATCCAGGTCGCCTCTGCATTGGTGGTAATTTGCCGTGGCCTTTCGCCCAATCCTATTCAGGTACTCACCGACAGGTAGCAACCGTGCCCAGTCAGCACCAGAGTGAGTCTGTAGGAGACGCGCTCCCCTCTTTTCAGCCAGGCTTCGAAGTGCGGCAGGACGGCTCCGCCAACAGACTTGCGTGAAAATTGCGGTTGCAGTAGCACCACCGCTCGAGCGCGTGTCGCCGTTCCTGCCACGCCTGCCTTACTAAAGCTATTCCTGGCACGCTATTGCCGCTTTGGCGTATCTAAGCCCTACAAGAACTAATGATTCTTTAACCATTTTAGGAGGACAGCCTAGAAAACCGAATGCACAATAGTTAAGTCAAAATATAACAATCTAAAAACTGTATTCGAACCATACACCTCATTACACGAGCCATCGCCGCAAACATTTGCATACATTTACCGTAAAAATGATATATTTAAACAACATTATATTAGCATATTGCGAGAGCCGGCTATAGAAATTAAAAGCGAATGAAAATCCCGGTAATATCATTATTAACGGCATGCGCTGGCCTAGCCTTTTTCCAGACAGTCCCTTTTTATGTTTAAACTTTAATGTGATACGACGCCAAGTCCACCATTTTAAAAATAACCCAGGGGCTAAAAGGATAATTAAATTGCGAAAATCTTTTTCACGTTATTCGTGGGATAACTTTATTTCAAAGAATAAATTAAATAACATAGTTTCTGTTTTGTTCCTGTTAAATCCCGGGAAATTCCAAGAAACAAAAAAAAGTATGTTTGCATTTGCTTTTCATTTACACTGAAATACCTACAAGTCCCAGAATGCAAAACAAACTCCTAGCTATTCTCTATGTTGTGATCCTTACTTTTAGTTGGTTTTTTACTCTGAAATAAAAATGCAAATTCAAGATTATTTAAATCCAAGTAAAAATGTCGCAAATTAAATTAGCTAACTCCCAACAAACTGAGCCTTGCAATAAAATCTTTGCTTAAGCCGAGCTCTAAAATTAAGTACTCTCTAAGCCTTTTATGAGCAACAATGTATTTCTTAAAACAATTAATGTTGTTCCATAGCTGTGTAATGCTAGGAGAAGTTTTCTCAAAGGCTTAGCATGGCTGTCGTTTCCTCTTAGGATTAGCCAAACTACTTTGTTACTTGCTCGACGGTAATATTTGTCGACACAAAGTCTTGCTTAATTAATAAAAGGATGGAGGATTAGCCTTAGTTGTTGTTGTTTTAATTTAGTATTTATGTTCGTTCATTAAAACTGATACCTACCATTATTGATATCACTATTTAATGAAAGAAAGAAAAAGTGTTAAATTGAGTCAAGCGTAGGCCATGCCTTAAAAAAAGAAACATCATTTGTGACTTATACAGGTTGAAAGAAAGAAAGAAAAAAGAAAGAAAAAGTATTTAATTGCTACAAAACGACATACATACATTAGTGAAAACCTAAACGATAGTGTTAGTAGTTCTTAAATTATGTTATTAAAGGCAAAGTTAAAAAATAAATAAGAATAAAACGTGAGGAAATAAACGGGTAATGGTTGGGAAAGTAAACGCCACATCTGCACATAACGGCCATCGCTCAGCATAATGCTGAGACTCATGTGCTAGACAGAGCCATAGCTCTGGTTTTCAGCGACAGCCAGCGTTGACTGAATGACGTCGACCGGAGCATGACAAAAATGATTAGGCAAATACAGGAAAATGCAAAGCTTCATCTGAAGTTCTCATAGGCGAATAACTGCACCTAAGGTGACGTACCTACGAGATGGCTGGCCGCTATAATGCCATAAAATCTCCATCAAACTTTCGCCTTTCATTTTCGAACATTTTCAAAAGTTCAGGATGATAAATATGAGAATAACAAGAAAATAGAAAGCAGTTTAGAAACTCTGACACTAGAGTGTGTACTACCCACACGAAGAAGAAGAAGCAAGAAAATTCAGTTTAAATCTTGGGATCCTTTTTAACACCTTCAACAATACAAGTAATAAAAACAAACTTGTATCATAATTCAAAGGGACCAGTCTCTCCCTGAATAACAATGCGATGAAATTTATTACTCAATGAACAGTGGATTTATATTATTTCTCTTGGAAGATCCCGGGAGGGAACTTTCAAAACTCTCCGAAATGATTTTCAGACTCAGACAAATGTTGGGCTAAAGAAACATCCGTTTTGCGTTGAGTTTTTTTTTCTTCATTTATTTACAAAACAAAAAACAACATTGTGTTAAAAAAAGAAATTAAATTATTTAAATATATACCTGCCTACCTACTTAAATATTTTCATAACATTATACTTAATTGTTGTAACAGGTTCGTGTCGGATCCAGGAAAGAGTCAATAAGCTCTTTGTTGTAAATCTTCTCTTTCGCGTCATTATAATTCAACGCTTCACATACACGACACAAGTGATAAGATTCTGTTCCAAAGTATCCATGCTCATTGACTATTTTGAAATGATTTCTCCACATATGCATAGCAAGAAGCAATTCAGTACTATTCGCTAAGGTGTTGATATCATTACCGAGCAATGCTATATCTGTGTCCGCGTCAGCATATAGATAGGAATTTGGTGGTAGTAGGGTCTCGACATCTTCGAGTGCTGGACCAAATATTACAGGTATAGCCCCTTTCGAGTAAGCATGGTAGAATACCTTCTCGGTCAAGTATTGGAAACAACTAGTATTTTCTAGGACTAAATAAAATACATACTCTGCTACTGGGTCGCAATCCGCTTTAAAATGTCCGGGGCAACTGAAATAAAATAAAATAAAATATTGTAAATAATAGTAGTTTATGCAACGATAATTTATAAGGGGCTATTAAAAAACGAGTGTGATAATAGTATCACACGAGTGTTTTGATACCTAATTATATACCGTTGCATACATTCTTTTATCTTCACTCATACAGTTGAAATAAAATAAAAGTTGAAAAATGAGTTAAGCATGTATTCCAAACTCACAACCATGGAAAAAATAATGTGGTATGGCGGGAAATTTAGCGCGCGCATCCATAGACAACGACAGTATTTTTTACATTTTGTCAATGAGCCCATACGTGCCAATAAATCAAAAAGTAAAAGTTTGCTTTAAAAATTAAATAGTTATTTTATGATGCAGTTGTTTGAAAGTCGTTTTTTTTTATTTTTACCTATCCACGAAAAAAAGTACGTGTTTATGCAATAGTTTTTGAACTCATATTTGGAACATTACGTTGTGAGTGTAGATCTTAGAGACATTTATAGCCTGCAGTTCTGAACGGTTACTAAAAAATATTCGGCATTGTTCTGTGATAATTCACACTATCCATCGATCTACTGTACTGTTTGGATTAACTGCAACGGTAATGGCAATAAGCAGTTTAATTACTTTAATTCAGTGTACTTTTGTACAGATAAGAAACAATGCTTAAGAAAAAGATTATGTTTTGAAGTTAGAATAAGAATAAATTTATTACATAAAAAAAATAGATTACAAGAGTGATAATTGTACAAGAACGTTTGGTTTTCAAAGACTTCTTGCACTAGGCTATAAAATAATGGTGCTGTCAGACTTCCAATCTATCATTTCTTTCGTAATTATAGGCTTTGCTTCACGAAGCAATAAGTTTCTTAAGCTAAAAATTTTGGTGAAGGGTACACGAGGGTTTTCATGTAGGAGCTGAACATTTTGGGGCAAATTCTATTTAACGGGGATTATGGGTAACTTAATTATACGTTCTTTTGATTTATCAAGGTAGATCAGTCAAAAACAAGTTGGTTGCAAGCACCAAAGCGTAAGTCTCTATGTACAAGAACGTGTTAAAACTCCACGGACTCGACTACATACATGTATACATGAACTCACGCATTTTTACATTGGGGAAGGCAGTAACGACAGAACGCCACCTGGTACGATCCTTATACTGGGTATTTTTTTTTCCAGTGCCTAAACTTTAAGAACCACTTCTGCCCATGTAAATGTACAACTTTCCCCAAGAAAGCCATAGTCAATTCCTAAAAAAAAAATTGAGTCTCCCATACAAATTGTGGTCAGTTGATGACAATTTTGTATGGGAAGTTCAAATTTTTTTTTAGGAATTGACTATGGCTTTCTTGGGGAAAGTTGTTCATTTACATGGGCAGAAGTGGTTCTCAAAGTTTGCGCACTGGAAAAAAAGTTATCCAGTATACTCATTTTACTTCGTTTAAGCTCATACATCAGAGTGCCAATTCTACTAATTTTAAGCAACGTTCGCATGACAGTCGCAATCTGTCAAAAATGTATGAAAATTAAGGCTTTTTTGCCAGTTTGCGATTGAGAAGCGAATGCGAACGTTGCTTAAAAATACAACCGACTTCCAAATACAAAAAAAACACTTCAAAGTACAAAATAACTTTAATTTCGGAAGTCGGTGTTTTTGGTTGTTTCTTCAAAATTTAACACCGACTTCCAATACGTAGGTACTCTACTTAATAGTAAATCCTGATTGAAACCTCGGCATCATACCTCCGTATAACAGTTACCTCTTTTTTAAATCTTCTCTATCTGAACAGCCTCCATATACATCAACCTGGACATATTTCCTCAGCTTCTTCAAGAAATCATTTCTAGCCTTAACACCACAATTTGACATAAGTACCGCGACATTTCGGCCTTTTTTCTTTCTGTCCCAGAATGGTACGAGTGCAGCAATATCTTGTAAGGACTTATACTCCGAGTATAAAGGTTTTTTTAGTGGTAACGCTCGGCCGTATGGGACTGGCACATCGGCATCGCTCCTGAAAAATTAATCATAATTCATCTATATATAACATCACTATCTGTTTGGGAGTTTGTTACGCTACTTCTTCCCAGCCGGTTTAGAAAGCTTGCATTTTATGAGTTTTGAAGTCCAAATAATGCTGATTTATATTAAGACACAATATCGTATTACTAAGGGCTGATTTTTCAATCGTCAGTTATCTTCTAACTGAGGAATAATGATTAATTAATTAATTAATTCCCCAGATACACGTTATCTGACTATTGAATAATCAGCCCTTAGTAATGTAGGTAAGTTAAGTGATCGTCTGATAAAATGACGAAGTTGAAACACTTTATGTTTGCATCATCCTGTGTTTAAAAAGAGGGACAATTCTACATTTTTTTTAAGAAACGTTCGCATTCGCATCTCCGTCGCAATCTGTCAAAATAGCCTCAATTTCCATACATTTTTGACAGATTGCGACTGAGATGCGAATGTCAACGTTGCTTAAAAAATAGCAGAATTAGCACTCAGATGTGTGAGTATTTTATAATTACTAAAAATAGCAAGGTCAGATATTACTGATAATAAATCAGTAATATCTGACCTTGCTATTTATTGTTATAATTACTAATGGATATCGATAAAAAATTTAAGTCTTTTAACAAATAAGAAACTCAAAATGCTCTTACCGATAAGTCATAGACCAATTGAATACATCATAAAGACTGGTCAAGATCTGTTTATTTTTCGCTAAAGAAAATGCATTTCTTGGAGACTCGTCGTTTAAAAATATCCATCTTTGTGACCGGTTTCTTTCTTTCACTTGAGGTACGACGCCATGCTGCAAATGTACGATGACAGCGTCTGCTGTGTCAATTAAGCTATCATTGCCAGAAAAAACACAGTTGCTCACACTGCAACCTTCTAAAAAATTGTTTTCTTTCGTTCTGTAAAAAGAACAAAATATACGTGATTAGAAAGACTGTAGATGGGCCCATCCTACTATTTAGTGCCTAAAATAGAGATGAAAATTTAGGAACACTTTTGCAAAATTGCAGATGTCTCGAAATATTTTCCTAGCAGTGTTACGTTAGTTATCAACCGGGCCTAAATGTATATTATGATTTTTTTATTATTCTGGGTTTTTTTTATTACAAAAAGTCTCATTAGTTACTCACACTCATATAAAATGTCCACTGCCTTACCATTAAAAAAAATATGTTTTTATTATATTTTTAGCCCACATATTTCGATAAAAGTTATCAATTATCATTCAGGTGAGCGTATACAATTCTGAATTAAAAAATAATACTTTTTCGAAGATTAATTATCAACAACGATAATTACAAAGTTTTTATAAATTCTGTATTTGCTAGATGCAAATACAGAATTTGCAAGATGCAAATACAGAATTTATAAAAACTTAACCCTATTAGATTCCATAAAATTATATTTCGAAAAATTATAAACTAATCAAGATTAAACGAGTTAGAAATTATGCGTCAAAATGTTTGTTATTTTAAAGCCCGCGTTCTACTTCTTCGTTTTGAGTCGATGGTTAACTCTTTAGATTGTTTTGGCCCAGTAGATGGCTATGTTAATTGCAGCTCCGCCGGTGACATTAATTGAATCCCCTAAAGTACAGATGCATGGGAACTTGTGGAACTCCAACGTGTGGGCCGTGTTCTGAACAGACGCACCGCACTCACATTTGGCAGTTTGAACACTATCACTATTATCATCTGGCGCTGAGCCATTGCGTACTTAATCGTCGTCCACATTATCATGATTGTGGTCGACGCTTACCTTGAAATAACCCATTCACTCTTGAAACTTGAAATACCTATATTAAACAAAATATAGTATTAGGTGTTGGTAAAATCAGAAAACTGCAATTACTAGTCGATTCGCCCAAGCGCGGTATTATTATAACGATATCAATGCGTCATGATGGACTATGTTAACTATGCCTTTTGGATTTGAATTATTTTACGATACAAGCAACAAACTACAATCCGAGGTTACTGAATGAACTGGGTAAAACAAAGAAATAATAATTTCATTTGTAGCACAAAAAAAATCCTTTTATCACTTTGATACATTGTTTTGTTTTTTTTTGTTTTATATAAAACGTTGCCCCACACTAGGAATTTCTCCTGTATCGTGGGTGCGTTTACAAACATACAATCTCACATACACAAACAGCCAGACCCGGAACAACTATCTGTAGGCCATACAAACAACAACAACATATTTGTTCCGTGCGGGAATCGAACCCACGACACGCAGCGCAGCAGCCAATCGCTCAACCACTGCGCCAACCGTGTCGTCAAAATGAACGTATGTATCGACATGGCTGTAGATACATACGTTCTGCAAAATCTCGTTACGCATGGCCGCATGAATGATACACATTACACGCGTATAGCGTATTATGTTAGGACATAAAACGACGTGAGTGGCGTATCAAAACAAGGATTTGTTCTACAGAGGTGTTTAGTACCTACCTACCTCCTAAAGAGTCATACTTTTGAATTTAACACCGGCAAATTGATGTTCGATCATACTTAGGTACCTAGCCTAGTGAATTATTAGGATATATTATAGATCGCCATGTAGCCCACATATTTGTATGCTTAAGTTACTTTAAATTAAGAAAACTGGTGAAACTTCACACGAGTTCTTGTTAGAACGATAACCAAAACAAAGAAAACAAATTGACAGACTTTACTAAACCTACTTAATAAATCGACAAGGTGATATAAAATGAAATGGAGGTGATATGAAAGGTGAAATGAAGGTGATATGAAATGATATGAAACATGTACATGACCTATGTATGAAATCAGCCGATTCAATAAATATGCACATAAGTAATTGCTGTATGTATCGATAAAAGAAAATAAAAATGTTAACACTTAATATACTTAACAAACAAACCACGTCATGTATGAAATCACCTGGTTCAATATTAAAACGCAAAAACATCATAATATTATGACTTTACAAGAGTGCCTAGGTAGGTAGGTAAACGTGCGATAGAAAGTGCAGCATTGTTACGTGGACTCATGTCATTATAAACAAAAAAAAAGAAGGACAAATACAGACTGTACCTATTAGTAAACTATTTATTTGTTTTTTATTTATTTGTTTGTTTTATTTTTTGAGGGTCGAGAAGTTGGAGCAGCGTCACAACACCAACTTCCAGTCGTTTGTGGTCCGACACAAAATCTCGACACGTTCCTAAAGGAAGAGTTTTGGGTGAAGGGTGTAGTCTACCGACATTTTCGCGGCAGGCTACGCGACACCGCCACAGTTACTGTGACACCGCGCAGCGCAACTCTACGCTCGCCGACACTTCGTGTTTTAGTTTATTAGTTATATTTTGTTTGTATTAGTTTATGTTTTATATTTGTGTATTGCATTTTGCATGGGCCACAGTTGCCTGAAATAATGGAATAATAATAATAATTTACAATAATCACAACAAATTAATAGGTAAACTCATGTCAAAAGCCAACCAACAGTGAAATTTGACATTTCGAAGACCTCACACTACACTAGCGCCTCTAGCGGCGAATTCATCATTATTTCACTCATTAAGTCCAACTCAACGTGCAAATTTTTTTTTTATGTGTGGCCACTTGCCCAGTGCTTGCTGCCTTTGGCAATTTAAGTGTAATATAATTTTATACAGTGGAAGTGGCATAACGTCCCAAATATTTTATCAACTTTAACCCTGGTTACAAAATGTTCCATTGGCTGTTATAAATCAGTTGCTTAATACAAAACAGCAATAGATAAAAGATAAGTCCAAGACATGACGTCCCTTCCACCCTCTCCACTGAGAATCGTTTCACATACCCTGCCTTATTATAGTTATAAACATGCCGATTCTTGAGCCAATTCCAGTACTTCCACACGAGGATCACAAATGTTCTGTTTGCGTTGGGATTAGTGTTTGGAATTTCATCTCGATTAAATAATATTCCACCTAATTTTGAGTAGGGCCATATCTGAAAAATGGAAAAAATGCATTTAATAGTATTTAATTTTGTTACTTAAATCCATGTTCAACCTACAAAAATCTGTAGCGTAGGTAAAGATTTATTTAAAATGAAATTCGATAAGTAGGTAGCTGCAAGACCAAGTAGTTTTTTAATTCGGTTTTCCAGTTAGTAAACATAAACAACTAAAATAAACTACAAAATTAAGAATCTGGTTCTGTACATAAAAACTATAGGTAAGTAAGATGTAGGTATCAAATGTTACCGTGAGTGTAATCCTATTTCAACAATTCTATAATAACCATAATCTAGTGATCAACTCCTTTGTACAAAGAAGTCAAAGTTATACGATCCTAGCATTAGGTACGTAAGTACCGTATCAAATAAGTAATTAAATTTGCGTATTTTAATTGCTTAATTAAAATTTTCTATGGAGAGTTTGAATTTACAATCTGATAATAATCAGTATTTAAACTAAGCAGCCGATAAGTACCTAAGTGCTCTTGGTTGACTTCTTTAGTCGACCAATAGACGTGTCGAGAACGCCTGGACGTGTCCATGTAGTTGCTGATGACCGAGGACCTACATTTATATCTGAAGTGAAAACTCATCGACATGCGCATTCTGAAGAAGCCATCTTCGGAACGCCGACTTGGTCCATGACTAAGTCCTAACTCAAGGTTTGCCAAAAGGTGATGGACCGTAGCGTATCGGGTATTATACTCAGCAAATAAACAGACACGCTCCATAACAGGAATCGCTGATGGGACAACAAGGCTGCCAGGCTGAAGTAGGATTGGAAGGGCATATCTATATATAAATGTGCTTGTGGTCGCACTCCTCTGAAACGGTTCGACCGATTTTTATGTTTTTTTTTTATGTATATCTACCTATTTGGTAGGTATGAGAATAGGTCTTAAAGTATATTTCATACTTGATATGGTACGAAGTCGCGGACAAAAGCTAGTAACCTACATAATATACGAGTATGTATGTAGAATGCATCAGGATAGGTGGGTCAAAGTCGTTCTGCAGTGACAACCAGAGGATGGGTGTCGTCGCTGAGGAACACCTAGAAAATGTGTTCCTGAGCGACGTGATGACTTAGAGAAAGCAACACACCGAGAAGTTGTCCAGCAGTGAGACAAAAAAGGTAGGTACCTACTTAGATAAAAATTTAAACTATCGTCTCTAAACATAAGGTGCGAGGCTTTGAAGAGGTATAGGTACATTATTTTTCTATGCTTCTTGTATTGCTGGCTGGCAAAACTCAAAAAAAAAAAAAAAAATCAAAAATCAAAAGACATTTATTCAAATTAGGCTGAGAGCCAGCACTTTTTGAACGTCAAATTTTACATAAAGACAGTCCCCCAAAACGCCCACCCGTCACCACTTCCTAGTGTTTTAGCTGGGAAGAAGAAGTGGCGCAACAAACTCCCTAGCAACACATCTGTCTGTTACGTTTTAAGAACTTCTTCAATTTATTAAACAATAGTACGCAATACTTTAAGACACGAACAAAAAATAAATATGTATCCAACAAAAAAATTATATGAACTCATATAACCTGTCATAAGCTAACTAATAGAGAAAGAAAGAACATGATAAAATTACATTGTCTTGCGTTCAACACTGCGACCAACTATTCTTATCGTCTAAATAGTCATTAATAGAATAGTATGCCTTTGAACAAAGGTTAGATTTAACTTTAGATTTAAATGAGTTAAAAGGCAGGTCAAGAAAAGAAAGTGGAAGTTTATTGTAGAAGCGGATACCGAGCCCCACAAATGAGTCATGGACCTTACGAAGTCGGTGTGAAGGAGCATGTAGCTTGTGCTTGTTTCTGGTATTAAAGTTGTGGATGTCGCTCGTTTTAGTATATAAGTGTATATTTTGCCTAATATATAAAATGTTTGCAAAAATGAATTGAGATGCTACCGTGAGAATTCCAATATCTTTAAAAAGTTCTCTTAATGAAACTCTTGACCCTAGCTGATATATTGCTCGCACAGCACGTTTTTGCAAAACAAATATATTTTGTATATCAGCAGCTTTTCCCCACAATAGAATACCATAGGACATAACGCTATGGAAATAACTAAAATAGACTAACCGAGCTGTGTCAACGTCAGTATACTGTCTAACTTTTCTGACGGCGAATGCGGCAGAGCTGAGCCTTCCCGATAAGCTTGATATATGTGGGCCCCATTGAAGTTTGGAATCAACAGTTATGCCCAAAAATACTGCCGAGTCTACAGTTTCAAGCACCTCGCCACTTAAAACGACATTGGGTCCTAAATTTCTAACATTTGGCAAAGCAAACTTTATACATTTTGTTTTCTTGGCATTTAGAACTAGATTATTTGTCGTAAACCAATCCGTAACCAATGAGAGAGCGCTGTTTACGTTATCGAAATCTTGTCTATTCCTATCTACCTTAAAGATAAGAGAGGTATCATCCGCAAACAATACCACATCACAGATACGCTTTAAGAAAAATGGTAAATCGTTTATGTAAACCAGAAACAAGAATGGACCCAGTATTGAGCCTTGAGGCACACCTAAATGCACTGGTAGCCCGGAAGACTTCACACCATTTACATCAACACATTGAACTAAATAGATAGATGTATGTTGGAGAATAAATTGTTTACAGAGCACTTGAGCCATATAATTTCACACTTTATCAGAACAAAAAACAATTATGCAAAAATGTGTTACGAAAAGTATAATGGTAGGCTACGTTACTTAGTCCGGATGAATATTTTGAATTAAGGTTACACTATTCGGTATTTTGTCCATACAAATTTCGGGGGGGTATTACTCCACTGTTTGACATAGTACATTCAAAGTTAAACATGATATCGTTTTACCTTATTATTAGTTTTGTCTGTACGGAAACTGAATAGTAAAATAAAAAGCCATTAAAAAGTTATAAGCCAACAAAGGTTCGTTTTTCTTGCCAATTTTAACGCAACTTTGGACGCAAATAAGTAATAAAAGAAGTGTAAAATCTCAAAAACAAAGTCCGCACCGACAAACCTCAATTATAGCAGAGTTCAATAATCCTTATTTGTAATTGATTTATACAGTGGTTTTTTCTTAAAACTCAACTTTCCAATAGACTTTTCGTGCATCGTCTAACGTTGTTTCCGTTCGGAACGGTTTTGTGTGCGAGATAACAAGATATTGTGCGTGTAGATTAGCGTCTAACTGCTCATCACTGATACTGTCTCTGTCGGGCACGATGCCCGGTGAGCCAACGTGCTTTTTGGCCACGCATACCAGTGAGTTCGAGTCCGCGACTAGTTCAACCTTAAGTCTCGAGCGTTGGACTAGTAGGTATCTGTCATAGAGCAGAAACCAGTTTTATTAGTTTTTAGGTTTTGGTAGATAAAAAATAAAGGGTTCGTTACACCAAGGCCGTTTGTCCCAGCGAATTAAACACGTTTGGCTTGTTGCAAGTGATTAACTGGCACCGATGTGTTGACTGATAGTTACGGAGCTTAATAATTTTGATTAAAAAATATGACTTGTTTTTACCTCCCCAATTTAAAATTAGAAGTTAATGGAATAGCCAGTACACGACCCTGATCTTATTTAAACACTTTACAGGCCCATGGCAAGCACGCACAAACCTAAGGCACCCCACAGATCTTGAGTGTCATAATAAAGCTCAATATCAAGTATGGAAATAACTAACATTGTCAGGAAAATAAAAATGAGAACCAGAGTGATCCGTGTAATCAACACAGTACTAGTAGTAGTAGCAACCGTTAGACGAAATCTTAAATGAAGTCCGTGGTTCGTAACATGGCAATTGTATTATAGAATGGTTACCCTCAGGGTTAATACATAGAGTAGGTGCTGGTAGAAGCTAGATAACAGAGAGCGAAATTAAATGGCGAATGGAGAGGTCTATCCTCAGGAAATAAAATATGCTTAATTAACCATTATCTTGGGTGTCCGGTCTGATTGTTCCCGAGTTTGATTAGGAGAAGCACAATTATTATTTGAATGATCAAAGTGTAAATAATTATTGGTTCTAGTTTGTAAACGCGCCAACGATTGAGGAAAACTTCCTAGTACCGTTGAGTGGGCAAAAGTTATAAGAAACATCCGTAGGAGCTAATCAGAAATGTTACATCGTTTTAGCTATACTCTATGAGATTGTAGGGGGTAATCTTTGGATCTACTGAACCGATTTTGAAAATTCTTTTTTATATGATCGCCACATTTATGAGTAAGGCTCTAAGAATTTATGATAACCTATACGGCAACCGGAAACAACGGGATAAACGCGTACGAAGTCGCGGGTAAAAGCTAGTTACTCATCATTTTATTATGAATGTTAATTTAAATTGGTATAAATATTAACATATTAAATTCGAGCTTACCGCTCAAGAGTCGTGACGGAACGTTACCATGACTACTTTTTGCGTTAGACGTGCAGACATGAGATCATCACTTCAAAGAATACATCACTTCAATCATAGGTACTCACTATGGTTATTTTATACTGGCTAATAGATCCTTTAACTACATGGTCAAACCATTTCCTTATCGGTAACGCTTCAAAGGCTGTGAACGATAAATATTATTGTTTACAACATCACAAAGACATTCATGTGCATGGTCACACTGGGACAGTAGGTACGTGAGACACTCCCGTTAAATTTTTCACACGAATGAGGGTTCTCACAGTCCTAAAACCCGAAAAAGACCCGATTTTCTTAACTTATTCAAATGGCTCATCACCCGGGCACGAGTCTTTTGATCCAGCCTTCGAGGGATGTATGCTCTTTCGCGTTGCTTTTGTTTCTACTTTCAAACTGATATTAGACTCTAGTTACAAAACCAGGAACTTATTGCCGTAATGCAGGCCAAACACGTTCAAGTAATTTTATCAAATAGGCTAGTTAAAAACTAATCGACTAAATTATAGAAATACGAAATTTCATGTTTCGTCATGCCATTTGACAACTCATTTTTGATCAAATTTTCCCAATTTATTCAAAATGTTTATTTATTTATTTATATTATATTGTATTATATTTATATTATATTATATTAAACTTTATTGTACAAAAAAATATAAATACATACAGAAAACCTTAAACTAAAAAAAATATACAATTGACGGCCTTATCGTATTCCGCGATCTCTTCCAGGCAACCTGGTATGGAAAGAGAATAGCCTGGACATGAAATGGGGCTGCATTTGGTGCAAATATAAAGTTTAACAATTGTAGTGTACAAATAGAGGTAGTAAGTAATTAAGAGAAATACAAAAATAAATACACAAATACATACATACTTAAAAAAGAAGCAAGAAAATATACTGATAACTACAGTGACATCACAGTGACAAGTAGTAATGTTTGAACTGTGGTAGGCGCCAGATAAATGTGTAATAAAGTACATTGACCTTTCCTTATTATCTCTTCGTAAGTACCCCTGGAAAGTAAATTATAAATCGTTTTTCATTACTAGAACAGTAAGGATCACGATAGATGTCGATTCAGGACAGCTTTATGTCATTATTTCTGTTTTTGAAATTAAGTGTGGCAATAAATGTAGGTGGGTCAATGACCGTTATTCTTCATTTATCAGGCACGTACTATAGCCTGTTTGATCAAATTACTTGAACGTGTACCTATGGCCCGCATAAGATAAACATATCTAACTACATCCGATGATTCGGTCTAGTGTTTCCCTGGTTGTAGCCATTAGGGACACCGGATTCCTTTCATTACAGCATAGGTACATCGATAAGGTTTGATTGTTATTTTTAGGCTTTTAATTATAAGTTTGTGGTGTAAGAATTACCTATCAGAGTAGTTAGGAATGCGCACAGTTCTGACAACATCCCATTAAGAGTAGGTACCTACCTTCTTCTGGGGACGATATGAACCTTACGAGCAAAAATAACCACATGGAATGGTTTTAATTTTCATTCCGAAACTTAAATCAGTTTAATTATTGTACTACCTATTACAGGTATGATTGGGTCATGTACCTAGTTAGTAAGAAAACTTTTTCACAAAAAAAAAACCGACTTCCAAAAAAAACACTACAAAGTACCTACCTACAGAATAACTTTTATTTCGGAAGTCGGTGTCAAATAATGAAGAAGCAACCAAAAACACCGACAACCGAAATTAAAGTTATTTTGTACTTTGTAGTACTTACCTACTTATTCTTTTTTAGAAGTCGGTTTTTTTTGTGAAAAAGTTTTTTAATTTTCACTTTTTTTTTAAGTAAAAAATACCTACGCAATTTCGAAAACATGGATGATTTTTCCACATATTTTTCCAGCTATTTGGATTTAAAAACCAAATTTCTAAACCGATTTTGATAAAATTTAAATGGGACCAATCGAGAAATATATCCTTTCACATAAAACAAGAGTTTTTCAAATCGGTTCATAAATGACGGAGCAAACACAAAAAAAAAAACAATCGAATTGAGAACCTCGTCCTTTTTTTAAACTCGATTAAAAATAAATACGAATTGCCTTTTCAACACTCACCTCTCGAAGTCCAAAGAAACCGTCTAAGGCTGATGTATGCCATCTGTGCATCAGTTCTATTCGATCACGGGCCCTAACCTGCGTCGATAGACTTTTCTCGCTGTTTATATAAGATTCAAAAGGAATGAACAAGCATATACATAAAAATAAGAAAATTACAGTTTTTTTATAAGCTAGTTTTCTTCGGATTGCTACAAGGTTTGGAAAAGCCATAGTGATATTCTTAATCTTCGTTTTTTTTCATTTGTCTCATTAGGACAGTCATTCACTTAGCATCACTATCGCATTTTCAGTTTAGTTATTCAGAAACACCGCTTAGTTTTTTTTTGTATAATTTAAAGCTAAATTGTATTAATCACATTTCGATATAGAACACACCACGATCACTAAAAGCAAGTCAATAGCTTTAATTCGATACGCTCTTCTCTTTTAATTAATAGTTAAACGTGAATTGGTGAATTGAACATTAAAACCTTAATTGCCAAGGTAAATACACACTTTTGGATAATGCTAACTTTAAGGCACTGCTTATCACAGAACACTGTTTAACTCACGAATACGGATCGGTACGTTTATCACTAACGACTTAGTCGAACGTATTGGCTGGCATATCCACATGAGTTGCAACTTGCAACCTTACTACAAGGTATCATATATGCGTGGATGGCACGAAATATTGCGCGCTGATGATAAACATACTCAACGTACATTGTTACCAAAATGTAAACTTGCAATGGTCACAATAGTGTTGAAATCAGTTAAAATTAACCGATGATGACCTAGAGATTATTTTAAAAAACCGGCCAAGTGTGAATCGGACTCGCGCACGAAGGGTTCCGTACCATTATCTATAAAAAAAAAACGGCAAAAAATCACGTTTGTTGTATGGGAGCCCTACTTAAACATTTATTTTATTCTGTTTTTAGTATTTTTTCTTACAGTGGAAACAGAAATACTTATGTCATCTGTGAAAATTTCAACTGTCTAGCTATCACAGTTCACAAAATACAGCCACAGGTGACAGATAGACAGACGGACAGCGGAGTCTTAGTAATAGGGTCCCGTTTTTACCCTTTGGGTACGGAACCCTAAAAACCATGCTCGCGTACAACAGAAATAGATTGTTAGATAAGGTGAAAATGGAAACATTGATTACTTTTTATCTAGAGTTAGGTAGGGTATCCTTGAAGGGGGAAATTTAGTATGATATCAATCAACTATAAGTTGGTTACCTACCTCACAGCAGTCACATCCGACATAAAAAAGTAATGAAATTAACGTTAATTTTACGATTAAACAGTTTTATTGACTTACTGGTTGTAGTAGGTAAAAGGTAAAATTAAAGAATTATTCGTAAAGTAAAACACATGAACGTTGTCAGAAACTAGGGGCCCCGGGATTTCTTGAGATGGTGCTACATCTGTTTTGCCCGCTTTTTTAAGAAGGATTAAATTCACATCAGGACGAGCTGTAGGTACTCATATTATTAGGTATCATCTTCAGCAAAGGTTCAGGCCGGAGAGAATTAAGTTGACAATTACAGGAATAAGGTTCACTCTACAACCCCAAGTGGGGCGCGACTCAGTTTGGGAACCCATGATCTACAGCGCAATGCTGCTAGACATGGACGCCTGGATGCCGATTTCGATTCAAAACTGTAATTTATTAAATTAATAACTAAAAAAAAGGGAAAAATAAAAGTTTACTCTTTCTTTAAAAAATCTAAATTAAATATGCCAACAAATTTTCTGAGGTCAGTGCCAGGCTTAATCTATACATTATAATAAAACAGTAACGAAAGAAAAACTGTACATTGAGAATTTTCGAGAAAAAATAAGTGGCTTTTGTTAGAAAAACGTAACTGATGACAAAAAGTGACTTTTTAGAATTTTTGTCTGTTTGTATGTGTGTATGGTACGGCTTCACGCCAAAACTACTGGATAGATTGAATTGAAATTCAGCAAAAATGTTCTTTGTAAACCAAGGAAAACTTTAGGCTACATATTATCACACCGTATGTTATGGGAGGTAAGTAATATTGATTTTAAAAGGTTTTTGTTCGTAATTGAATGCACAAAATAATTGAATGCACAAAATGACATGTTAGTTAGTTACAAAACCATATAGATAATTTTTACACATAAACCTGATAGGAATTGTAGCAATCTAGAAGAAATCAACTTATTATCTAAATAATTCAGATACCCGTAAGGCCATCTGTTGACCGAAAAAGTACTAACTATCAAAAGCATGAGAATTACACCAAAGTATATTTTTTAGTTAATGATGGTACTTTTAAAACGTCATAAACAGTGATTCTTTTGATACAAAACTTACAGTTATGCATTTGATGCATAACATAAAAAAAAAATTTGGTCTGATTGCTCCAATGACGTTATTTTTTTTCTTTTTTGAACGTTTAAATCTCTCCACTCAACCTGTAAAGCACCCTGGTTGCTTCTGTACACTTGGACGGAGCTAGGCCGCCAAACTTAGCCAGAACACCTACGCACAACGGAGTCCCTACTCTACTCTATCCGTTGCGGGGTTTTTTTTATGGATGGGAAATCATCAAAATGACTTCTTCCGCTCTGGGTAGACTGGAAGGGAGTGTCAAACTCTTACTTACTAAAACCCATCTGTGTTTCTCCTTATAATCTTTGCGTTCCAGGGTCACGGTGACTCTTTCGAACAAATTTCGCAACCCTAGCAGGCTCTGGCCCTAACGGGCCCCGTCTAGTTAGCTGACATCTCTTGGAGGCGCGCATGGAACACAACGCTTCGTCAACCCGGACCAGTGGCGCTATATAGGGTGTATAGCTCCATCCCTCCTTCTCGCTCGAACGACGTCATGCGGCCGCTGGTTGTTATCGGGCCGCGCCACCCAACGCTCGCCGTTTGCAGGCCCGTGCTTACGGTGGACGAGAATCGCCCTGCGACTCCTGACGCCCGGGGCGTCTTCTTCTGTTTCGGCGGCTAAGGTGTGACGTTTGCCAAGCGGTCCGCCCCTTCCTTTACTACTGTGACGGCTTCCCACGCCTCCGCGCTCTGGACCATGGAGTGAACCAGAGCCGGTAGCGAGAGGTCACCGTCGCTGATCGCCTCGACGAGGACACGGCGGTGCTCCGCCCAAGCAGGGCAGACCTGCACCGTATGCTCCGCCGTGTCCTCTGCGGGGGTTAACTTCTCTTCTGGTTGTTTTTCCCATGGATAACTTATGTAGCTCTATCGCGTAAGTTTCATCAACATCGTGTATCATCATCATTATCCACAGTCCAACTTCGCTCACTGCTGAGCATATGCCTCTCTTTTCGTGTGCCAATCCCCACGTTCCTGTGCCAGCCTCATCCAGTTTCTACCCACGATGGCAACAATATCGTCCGCCCATCTCGCCGCCGGTCGACCAATACTTTTTCTTCCAGTCCTCGGACGCCACTCAGTCACTGCCTTACTCCACCTATCATCACCGCGTCATGGCTCTCTGTGCAACTATCAGTCTGTACACAGCCTCCTGCGTGAGCGTCCATGTAAGTAAGTAAATCATGGTGGGAAAAGCAACTGGTTATAAAGGCGGGAATTCAGAGAATTCAGACATTGCGGAATTTTAGCAGGCTTCAGAATGTCGTCCAGTTTGATAAAAGCGGCCCATTCAAGGTGTGTACCTCCGTTTGTTGATTTTCTTTGCCAATTGAAAGGATATGGCCAAGATAAACATATCGGTTAATCATCTCCAACAATTCATTTCCAGATTTGAATCGCTGAAGGTGTTTGCCATAACCTTCGTCTTGGTCATATTCATCCCAAGACCCAACTTAAAAGAAGCATCTTAAAGATTTTGAAGCATTTTCTGGGGGTCATCGAAGTTCTCAGTGAAAACCACAAAGTTTTGGAGGTAGCGGAACAGAGAGTAAAGTCCCACATACCTCCGTTGAAAAGGGAGGATCCTCCGACCAGACGGTTGGTTTGTCTGGTGGGCAACTGCCCGAGAGTTGATATTCGGGCTTTGCATGTGTTCTAATCGCACGGTAAACTTTGATATCGCGATTTAGGATTTTGTAGTTAGTTCGCAGCTGTCGAGATAGATGGCGCTGCGAGTCTAATTTTTTGTGATGTTGATTCTGCTACGTTGATTTTTGTGGCGGCATGAATGCCGCTACATCACTCCCCTCCGGAGACCGGAGGTCGATAGTGGATGAGTCGTCCATACATCTTGAGATGCTTGCCAGGCCAGTGGAAGGTTGGTTCCAGTGAGTCGGAACCGGAAGTCGCAGAGTTCTCGGTTGAGGCTGAGGATGCTGACCAGGAATGCGCGTCCGCTGCATGCTGTTGGTCAGGATACCCGTAGAAGCCGAAAGTTCTGGCTGGCTGTATGACTCGCTGCTCGAAAGCTTGAGGTCAGGATGAGGAGAAGTGATGATGATGATGATGATGATGACGTCATGATGAGGTAGCTGCACGAAGGCTGCGCTGACGTTCAATGTCGAGGGTCACCAGTTTGGAGGTAGCGGAACAGAGAGTAAAGTCCCGCAAACCTCCATTGAAAAGGGAGGATCCTCCGACCAGACGGTTGGTTTGTCTGATGGGCAACTGCCCGAGAGTTGATATTCGGGCTTTGCATGTGTTCTAATCGCACGGTAAACTTTGATATCGCGATTTAGGATTTTGTAGTTAGTTCGCAGCTGTCGAGATAGATGGCGCTGCGAGTCTCATTTGTTGTGATGTTGATTCTGCTACGTTGATTTTTGTGGCGGCATGAATGCCGCTACAAAGTCATCTGCAAATCTTAAGTGAGACAGTTGGGCAGAAAATTGACGTTAATACCGCTATAGTCCCAATCTATACCCACATTTTTAACGACATCTTCTAGGACTGCTGTGAATAGTTTCGATGAAATGAAAGAAGCATTATCATTACAACGTTTCTCACGAAAAATTATTTGAACAGAAGAGGTGATACTCGTCGGCGCGTTGTGTTCCACTCGCGTCACAAAAAGATGTCAGCATAAAGACGAGGCCCGTTAGGGCCAGTGCCTGCCAGGGTTGCGGAATTTGTTCGAAAGAGTCACCGCGGACCTGGAACGCAAAGGGCATTAGGAGGAACACGGATGGGTTTTAGTCAGTAAGAGTCTGACACTCCCGTCCATTCCGCCCAGAGCGGAAGGAGTCATTTGATGTTTTCCCATACATAAAAAAGGAGGCAAGCAATGATAGATATTGACTGTTCTTATATCTTATTGATCTTACCTAGACACATCATTTTACTTTCCGATATACACGCGAACGAAGTCGCGGGCAACAGCTAGTTGTGTATTTGTATTGTATTGTAAATCGGGCTGGTTTCCGCAACTCCACGACTAAGCGCGTATTTTGCGTGCAGGTGGGACAAATGTTTCATTCGATCCACCCCAGCTCCTCAAGGAAGGCCAGTAACGCCTTGGTGTTACTAACTATGTCACAAAGGGTACCTGGGTTTCCGAAGTACTTAGCCCTGTAATCGGCGACTACCGGGCAGCTTAGAAGCAGGTGTGCTGCTGTTTCATCCTCCTCCATGCAGGCTCTGCAGAGTGGGCTGTCAGTGACTCCTATGACATAGAGGTGTTTATTAAAAGTCCCGTGGCCAGTTGTGACGGCTGTGACTGTACGCAACTGTTGTTTGGTCAGTCTTAGGGCTTGTTTCGTAAAACGGCCATCAATGGAGGGAAGTGCCTCTTTGGCCTGCCTACACTCACCATGGGCAGCCCATAGTTTGTGATGTTTGTCTCTGGTGCGTTTCCTTACCAGGTTGCGTAGGTAACCGAAGGGAAGTGGCACAAAGGGTTCAGGACCTATCGTTGCCATACTTGAACCCCTTCTGGCGAGTTCGTCCGCTGCATCGTTGCCTCGGGATTCGCTGTGTCCTTTGATCCATTGAATGGTTACTTTGTTGTATCTACCAACCTGGTTCAGTCGTTGGTGACACTCCAAGATCAGCCCAGAGCTAACTGTGTGGCTGTTTAGAGCTTGCAGGACGGCCATGCTGTCCGAAAGTATGCGTATTGAGTGGTCCTTAACTTCCCTATTTAGGATGGCTAAAGCCGCCAGGGAAATTCTCATGCACTCGGCTTGAAACACTGTGTTGTAGACCCCCAATGGTGTGGCTATGTGAATGTTGAGGTCCTCTGAGAAGATTCCCGCACCTGTGCCAGTACCTGTTTTTGATCCATCGGTGAAAATCCGCAGCTCCGTAGGGCATAGCCCTTCGCAGCGGTGATCCTCATGCAATTGGATTTTGTATTTTTTATCAAAGATAAATTGTTTGGGTACCCGGTCGTTGAGAGCTTTTGTTATGGGGAGTTCATTGTTGAGCTCCTCAAGCAGAGCGGTGTGTTGTGTTACTCTCTTACCCCAGAGATCCAGTGTTTTAAGGCGGACTGCTGCCATCGTCGCTTCCTGCTGTATGAACAGGTGGAGCGGGGGCAGTCCTAGTATGGCTTCCAGCGCCGCAGTCGGAGTAGTCCTTATGCAGCCCGTCGTCGCCATGCAGGCCAGCCTTTGCATGTGTTGTAGTTTGTTTACGGCTGTAACTAGCTTTGTGCGGGTCCACCACACCACGGCCCCGTAGGTGATCATGGGACGAATTACCGCGCTGTACAGCCATAGTATTATTTTGGGAGATAGGCCCCACTTCTTACCTATCATTTTCCTGCATTGCCAGAAGGTGATGCATGCCCTGTTTAGTTTGTAGTCTATGTGATTACTCCAGTTTAACTTACTGTCTAGGATGACCCCCAGGTACTTAACCTCGTTAGATAACTGGAGTTCTGTATCGAAGAGCTTAGGTAGGCGGTATTGGCCTAGTGCTCGTTTTTGTGTGAACATGACTAATTCAGTTTTAGTGGGGTTTACCGACAGATCATATTCTTCGCACCATCTTTCTACGATGCGTAGTGCTTGTTGAGTGAGGTTGCAGATCGTTCCAGTCACCTTCCCAGGTACTAGGATTGCGAGGTCGTCTGCATAACCTATTGTGTAGTAACGATGTGCGTTGAGTTTGGTGATAAGGTCATTTATCACCAGATTCCACAGAAGTGGGGAGAGCACTCCTCCTTGCGGGCAGCCTCTGGCTATCAAAGCCAACTTCTGCTCTTCCTCAAGTTTAACCACTCGTTTGCTTAACATATTAGTAATCCAGTCAGTAAGTACCTGTTTAACACCGTGCTTGGAGAGGGCGGCGCTTATGCTGGAGAAGTTTGTTTTGTCGAAAGCTCCTTCGATGTCTATGAACGTGCCCAGGCAGGAACCTTTCTGATGAATCGCTTCCTCTATCTGGCTCACCACCAGATGAAGAGCAGACTCTGTCGACTTACCTGAGCTGTATGCATGTTGGTTACCATGCAATGGTAGTGCTTTTAAAGCGCCATCCCGTAATTCTCTTTCGCACAGTCTCTCCATTGTCTTCAGCAGAAAGGAGGTTAGACTGATGGGTCGATAGGATTTGGCGTTTGTGTAGTCACTCTTACCTGGCTTTGGAATGAATATGACTTTCACTTCCCTCCATCCCTTAGGAACCAGGCACGCTCTCATTAATGGCACCAGTCTGACTGCAACGGGGGTTCCTCCCCACTGCAGCAAGGCAGGAAACACTCCATCAGGACCTGGTGCCTTGAAAGGTTGGAAGCTGCTAATGGCCCACTGAACTTTTTCCAGCGTGATCATTTTTCCTGCATAAAGCCAATCATCTTCTGTTGGTGTTTGGATAACGTCTAGCCATTCTGTTACCTGCGCGAATACGCTTCCCGGGAAGTGAGTCTCTACTAGGACGCGTCTCGTTTCTTCAGGTGACGTGGTCAACGTGTTGTCGGGTTTTCGGAGCGTGGCAGCTTCAGGTGTGTTCTGTTGCGCCAGTATTTTCCTTACCCTGTTTGCTTGTTGGCACGATTCAATGTTATCACAGAATTTTCGCCATCCAGTAGTACTTCTGGATCTGATGCATTTCTTGTAGCTGGATTTGGCCGCGTAATAAGCGTCCCAGTCCTCATCCCTACATGTATTCATGGCCCTGTTAAGCGCCTTCCTTACCTTACCGCGTTTACGCTCCAGTTCCGCGCCCCACCAGGGTTGTTTTCCTGGTGTGCTACGCGGTAACGTTTCCGGGCAGGCGGTCTGGTAACTGTTTATAAGTGATTCGGTGAGCTGTGTTACTTGCGCATCGATCTGTGTCGTGTCCCCAGGGGGACTCGAATCGCCTGGTGACTCAAGTCTTGAAACAAGGCTGCGCTTGTATGCCTCTATATCCGTGTTGCGCGGAATACGTCGAGGCTGTTTCGGTGGTATACAGACCTGGATGTCGAAGCGGATCCACCTGTGGTCAGAGCAGGAAGCCTCGTCGGAGACCTGCCAACCCGTTGTGAGTTCCGCTGCGCCCTCCGTTGCCAGAGTGAGATCAATGATAGTGCGACTACGTCTGGTTACGAAGGTCGGTTCTGAGCCTATGTTTAGTAGGGATAGGTTAGTTGTGAACAAGAAATCAACTAATGCCTTACCCCTTGCGTTTTGCCTGTCCATTCCCCACAGCGGGTGGTGTGCATTTGCGTCGGTCCCGATGACAACTTCGTCCCCGCTGCTTTCACAGTGGGTGACGAGACGGACAAGGTCATGTGAGGGCGGTTCCTCTGCCTCAGGCATGTAGACCGAGGCGAAGACGATCGTCATCACATTGACGCCACGCTGCATAGTCAGCTTAGCTGCAGAGATATCTCTGCAACAGAAGTCGTTTAAGAGCTGTGGAAACCGTCCCCTCCCGGGTCCGAAGCCGGAGACAACATTATGTCGTCCGGCTCCCCCCCCGATGACAGGACGGCATCCACGGTGGCGGCAGGGGCTGCCGACTCTGCTGCTACAGCAGGATCAGCCGCGGTTGCTTCCGGGTTGTTTAGCGGGGGAATGGTCACCCCTGCGTCCAGCATCTGCTTCGTAATTGGGTCCCACCCCCGAGGGACGTCGACGAACCTGCCGTTTGGACCCTGGAACTTCACGTACACCGCTCCCACTCCAATGGAGAGTCGGCGCTCGGAGTTCATCAGGGTCGGAACCTGGTCCTCGGGGATACCCAGCACCACGAACCAGCATGCCCTCTGCTTCTCGGCGTGCAGCACTACCCACCTCTTGATGTCGATCCAGGGATTCTGATAACATAGGGCTCGACCGATGAAGGTCGAGTCCTCGTAGACACCCTGGTCGTCGGGGATGGCGATGCCACAGCGTACCCGCTTCTGGATCTCCGACTGGCTCTTGACAACTAGCGAGGTGCTAGCCGGGAGAGCCAGGCCGGAGACTGTCTTCTGTAGCCAGGCTAAATAACAACAAATAGGCAACAGCTAGTTAACTAATAAAGATTTATAACAATCATAAGGAGTCTGCATTTTCTGATGACAGCCATATTCAATTTTTGGTACATAAGGTCATGTTTGGTTTTTCATTTGTTACTTTAATATAATGGAAATATTATTTTAACTGCATATAACATAAAAACATTAATTGCAGACTTTTTTAACTTTCATAAATCAAGATGCTATTGGTTACTGTGTTCGAGGCGATCGGCAGCGGCGACCTCTCGCGTCCGGCCCTGGTTCAATCCTTGGTCCGGAGCGAGGAGGCATGGGAAGCCGTCACCTCCTTCTGCGAAACAGTATTGCTAGTGAAGGAGGAGGCGGGCCGCGTGAGGGAGAGACAACCCTCACTCCCCAGCCACCGTGGCATAGAGAGACGACCCGGGCGTCGGGAGTCGCAGGGCGATTCCCGGCCACCGTAGGCGCGGGGCTGCGGACGGCGAGCATTGGATGGCTCGTCGTCCGATCAAAGCCAGGCCCGGGTCGACGCCGCGGCGCGTTATTTTACACGCGCGCCTCAAAGAGATTTCAGCAAAGAAGACGGGCCCGTTAGGGCCAGAGCCTGCCAGGGTTGCGAATTCTGTTCGAAAGACTTACCGCGGCCCTGGAAAGTAAAGGGCACTAGGAGGAGCACGGATAGGTTTTAGTCAGTAAGAGTCTGACACTACCTTCCGCTCCGCCCAGAGCGGGAGGAGTCATTTGATGATTTCCCATCCATTCAAAAAAAAAATTTTTACTTTGTTCTACCTATCTAGTACCTAAGTAGGTACCTACTCTACAACCTGTTTCTCATTATAAATAATTCATTGACAGCCCGCATTAAACCGACGAGTTACAGTAATAATAGGTAGGTACTTATTTTAATATAATCACCGCTATGGAAAACGGGTATTGATGATAATACTACCTTCGATCGACTTATGACGTAAGTAAGTACCTACGTTGTCATTCAGAGGATCGAAAAGGTAATACAAAAGCCTTTTATGCTTACAACTGTTAAAACAGTCCGCACTAATCCAATGAAGGATTTCAATAAAATTCATGCCACCAGTTGGCACCACTTAGGCGAGAGGTCATCTTATTTGAAAACGTTACTTTGACATTGGCAAATCTTGACGACAATTTTACAATCTGTCAGAAAAGATAAGCACTTTGCCAGGCGCCTGGACTTGAAGCCTCAGTGCTGCTACCTGGTGTAGGAACAGTTGGGGTACAATGGAACGAAAAAAATATTTCTATTCTTTAGAAAAATCAGCGTTTTATAATAGGTCTTCACCTATGAAATTGCCGTTTTGTATGAAAAAATTTAAACGAATTTTTTTCATGTATTTTTTATTTGTATTAATCGAAGTAATGACCCACGCAATCATTGCATCTTTGCCAACGCAGTGGCAGTTTATTGATACCCTTCTTAAAGAAATCAGCTGGACGGGAGGCAACAAATTCTTCAAAGGCATTTTGTACTGCCTCTCGGGTATTGAATTTTTTTTCCCGCCAAGAAGTTATCCAAATTCTGGAAAAAGTAATAATAATAATAATAATAATAATAAATAATAATACGCCGGCCGCCGGACGGCTTAGGACCTCGAGGCCCACCGGCCTCTGATAGGGTCCCAGCTCCCGGCGGAAGTGTGCAGCGCATGCGATGGACACAATCCATCAACGAAAACGTCATGCGCGCATACTATGGGGCTACAGAGGGGGGAAACAACCTGACTGCGCACCGTGGTCGGATGCTCTCTCTGTTTCAGGTACTTGAACCAGCGGTCAACGTTTCGGCGCAACGACTGTCGGATCAGGTGCGCGTCATCCAGCGTAACCGTATGTTGGATGACAGTGTGCTTGATCGCCTCCGAACTGAAATGTGTGGCCATGTCATTACTCCTCCGTCGCAGACTGTGGCACCACCACAGTCAGCCCAAATACCCAGCAACGCTGACGAGGATAGTAATGACAGGGTTACAAACGTAAGTACCCAGTGCAATGACGAATTGAGGAGTGCTTTGGAGTGTGCTATTCGAGAATATCGCTACACGCCGCCTGAACTTAGACCACGCTTACCTCGTTTGCCCATGCATAACAAAAACAGGGCGCTGGTGGCAGCTCTGGATTCGCAGTTGTCAAATTATTTTGATGACTGCGAAGACCTCACTGATGCACACTCGATAATGTACTGCGCGGCTGTAGCGGCATGTCGTGTAGCTCACGTCAAAATAACCAAGGACAGAGTTACACGACCAAAACCAGCCGTACCGGCCTGGCAGTGCAGGATCGAGCGTCGTATCGGTGGGGCCAGAGCGTTAATCGGCAAACTGATCTGCTTCAGGGAGGGCAACACTCGCCCTAGAGTGATGCGCTTTGTGAGACGGGCGTTTTCGGGGACTGATATCAGTCCCCAAGACTATATGTCCTGTGTCACAGAGCGCATCGACTTCCTGAAGCAGAAGGTGTATGCATGGGCAAACCGTATTCGTAGGTATAGGCGGCGAGTGGGGCGATACACCTTGAATCGCACATTCCGAAGTGATGAAAGGTGGGTATACAGGGCTTGGGAGCGACCGGAACAAGGTGTGACTGACACGCACCTGCCAGAAGATGACGCCATGTTCTCATTCTGGCGCAGCATCTGGTCGGTGCCTGTTAGTCACACCGAAGGAGATTGGATTCGAGAAGTCGAAGGAGCATGCGATTCATTACCCGAAATGGGGGCAATCACAATTAGCCCCCAAGATGTAGCCCGTGCAGTCCGTCCGTTGCCTAACTGGAAATCTCCAGGGCCGGACGGACTGCACAACTTTTGGGTTAAGTGGTTACTTGGGTCGCATGTTCGTTTGGCGTCTCTGTTCCAAACTGCCTTGGAGTCCGGCTCGCTGCCCGAATTCCTTACCACAGGAGTTACCCACCTGCTCCATAAATCTGGTAGCACCGCGGAACCCAAAAACTATAGACCGATAACGTGTTTACCGACAGTCTATAAGGTTCTTACATCCATTTTGAGAGCTAAAATTAATAATCACATTAGCAGCAATAACATCATGTCTGCCTCTCAAAATGGATGTAGGAATGGGTCCCGCGGTACTAAGGAGCTACTCCTCATTGATACGGCCATTAGCCAACAGGTTCGGCGTTCCCGAAAGGATCTGTCGACATGTTGGATAGACTATAAGAAGGCCTATGACTCGGTGCCTCATACATGGCTCATGAGGGTGCTAGAATTGTATAAAATTGATACAACTCTACGCACCTTCCTGACGTCATGTATGGGGCAATGGAGGACAGTCCTTCGCTATCCAGGATGTCGAAATATCCAGAGGAATAGCGAACCGGTTAGGATCGAGCGGGGTATATTTCAGGGCGATAGTTTGAGTCCGCTTTGGTTTTGCCTAGCCTTGAATCCTCTCAGCACATTGCTGGAGAATTCAGGACTAGGCTATCGGTTGAAGAGAGGTTGTCAGGTTATATCTCACCTCCTTTACATGGATGATCTGAAACTCTTTGCCCCCAGTAATCTGCAACTGATGGAGCTACTGAAGGTAACTGAAACTTTCAGTAGTGCCATCAGGATGGAGTTTGGTGTGGACAAATGTGCGATCATGCATGTAAAGCATGGAGAGATTATGGAATCCGTGGGATCGCAACTCTCGGATTCCATAAACCTGAGATCCCTCTCTCCAACCGAAACTTACAAGTATTTGGGTATGTCGGAAGCGTTAGGCATCAGTGTTACTGACATGAAGCATTCGTTGAAGGAGCGCTTCTTTGGCCGCCTGAAGAAGGTTTTCAACAGCCTTCTGTCGGGCGGAAACAAGGTGCGCGCTTTCAACGGATGGGTCATGCCGGTATTGATGTACTCTTTCGGCGTACTCAAATGGACTCAAACGGAACTTGACGCCCTGGATAGGCGGGTTCGTACACTGCTAACTGCACATCGAATGCATCACCCACGGTCGTCGGTAATGAGACTGTATATCCCGCGAAAATGTGGAGGTCGAGGCTTTTTAAGTGCTAAGACTATCCACAATCGCGAGATATGCAGTCTCAGGGAATATTTCCTAGCTGTCGACGTGGGTATGCATCGAGATGTAGTGGCGGTGGACAAGGGACTCACCCCGCTCTCCTTGGCAAATGAGAACTGGCGCAAACCTGCAGTGCTTGACACCAACGATCGCAGGGCGGTATGGCAGAGTAAGGAACTTCACGGACGCTTTTTCCGGGCCCTACACGGGCCCGACGTGGATCAATTAGCGTCCGTAGCCTGGCTACGGTTTGGTGACCTCTTTGGGGAAACCGAAGGTTTTGTCTGTGCAATTATGGACGAAGTTATCATGACGAAAAACTACCGGAGATTTATTGTGAAGGACGGCACGGTTGACATATGTCGGGCATGTCACCGTCCGGGAGAATCAATTCGCCACATTATCTCTGGTTGTTCTCGTCTTGCTAATGGAGAATACTTGCATAGACACAACCTTGTAGCCAGGATTATCCATCAGCAACTTGCTCTGAAATACTCTCTTGTGGAATCGGAGGTTCCGTACTACAGGTATGTGCCCGACCCAGTTCTCGATAATGGCAGTATCACATTGTACTGGGATCGGTCCATCATCACTGACAGGACTATTATTGCAAATAAGCCTGATATAGTGGTGGTGGACCGAATCGAGAGGCGTGCAGTGATTGTAGATATCACCGTTCCGCATGACGAGAACCTCGTGAAAGCCGAGAAAGATAAACAAATCAAATATCTTGACTTGGCTCGCGAGGTTGTCGACATGTGGGATGTGAATTCGGCAATCATTGTACCGATAGTCGTGTCAGCCAATGGCTTAATAGCCAAGAGCCTCGACCAACATCTTAGGAGGCTCTCGTTAGGCAGCTGGATCAAGGGCTTGATTCAGAGAGCAGTACTTCTGGACACGGCTCGCATCGTTAGGAGGTTCCTCTCTCTGGAGCCCTGACCGCCGGTAGCTTGGACCCTGTTCCCGATACCGGTGGGCTACTATTTTTTACATTTTTAAATAATTTGATATCTTTGTATTTTAATATTTAAAAATGTATTTTATATGTATAATAATGAATAAAGAGAATAATAATAATAATTTATTTGTTCCAAAACATACAAACATTCAAATAAATGGTGACACACAACAATACACTTAATTCTAAGTTCCGATATTGGACATCTGTGTCTGAACTAGATATAAAATATCTGTATTTCAGACATCAGCGCTCTTTCCCTGTCGTGAGTTACACTTGGGAATTAACTAAGTTAGACCTTTATACACATTTATATAAGATTACAAGGAAGTTACATGGAGAAAAATCTTAATTAGTTGTATAGTGGTGGTAGCCTCCGGTGAGTAGAGTGTAAATGAGTGGATGTGTGTAGGAGGGTGAGTATTATTATAAGCTACTTAACTATAGACAACAGATTTTCAGTCTCAGTATAGTTTAGCTTGCGAATGTAGTCCACTATCGTAACTTTACATATGTTCTTAGTTAAGGGGTACATATTTACAAATTTATTTAGTCTTTCATACAGAAAAGAGCCTAAGAAACAATAGTACTTTCGAACGTATGGGTGTTTGAAGGTCGGCAGTTTATTGTGTGTGGTAACCTTTCGTCTGCGCTTGGATAAGTAAGAGGATTTGTCATAGTTTGTGTTAGCATGGTGTCTCAAGACTGCGTGCAAGACATAGAGCTGTCGGACCGTGAGGACCTCGCAGGACTGGTAAAGAAGGAAAGTTGGGAACAAGTAGGGCCGGGAAGTGCTGACTTTGAGTATTGCTCTTTGTGCAACTTCCAACGGTTTGAGTATAGTTTTCGACGTTCCTCCCCACACAGAAATACAGTACTGCAGGATTGATTGGCCAAGTGCTAGATATACTTGTTTCATTAATTTAGGTTCAGCTGCATTTCTTAAATTTTTGAAAACGTAAATCAGTTTTCTTGCCCGAGAAGTAACCATATCTACATGAGGTCGAAAAGATAAATTATTATCAATAATTATTCCTAAATATTTAACTTTGTCAGCTTTAATTAGATTAGGGCAAGAACAACGTAGGCTATTACAGCAATTGTGAGCTATAATGGAGAGAGATGAGGGAGGGGGATTACAGTTTCGCATAGAGAAGGTGAGAAATTGCGTTTTACCTGCATTAAGCGTAAGTATATTTTTCTGTAGCCAGTGGCTCACTATGTTGAAACCATGCTGCGCGCTCTTGTAAACATTCTCCCAAGAGTCAGCGGAAAACAGAAGCACCGTATCGTCCGCGTACGATATTATTTTACCTCCAGCAAGATTTAGCTCACAGAGTTCATTTAAATAGATAAGAAATAGACTAGGACCCAAAATACTGCCCTGAGGGACACCGAAGGAGACAGGAAGGTCACCGCTTATATGATCATTTATTTTCACACATTGTGTACGGTCAGAGAGGTAGTCTTTAAATATTTTGAGTTGATCTCCCCTAATGCCTATTCGTTCCAGTTTCTGTAAAAGCAATGGCACAGAGACCGTGTCAAAGGCTTTAGCCAAATCCAAGAATATGCCCACAGTCTTCTTGCCCGCATCCAAATTCCCTACCACATAATCAACAAGTTCATGGGCCGCATCACTTGTTGATTTGCCAGCTCGGAAACCAAATTGATTATTTGAAAGCTGTTTATTTGTTTCTAGGTAACTTGTAAGTCTTTTATTGAGGATGCGTTCTAGGAGTTTGGAGAGGAAATGGGCCTATAATTGGTGATGCGGTTTTTATCTCCGGATTTATGTATCGGATGCACCACTGACTTCTTTAAGACTGTAGGGAAGACACCTTGTGATAAACAAGTATTAAAAAGATGTGTCAAAAGGGGCACAAATGTGTGTTTATTTTCTTTAAGAAGATTATTTGATATGGAGTCCCAACCAGCGGAACAGAAGTTTTTCAGACTCATGATTAAACTTTCTACCTCAGCCTCATCTGTGTCCAATAAGACAAGAGATTTTACACAGGGGTTTGCATTTTCAGATGCAAAATGAGAGTGCTCCGGATTCGCACATTTTGTAGTACAGTCAGCTAGGTTTTTGCCTACACTGACAAAGAAGTCATTCACGAGACCTACAGATTCTCCTGCATTCGATGGATTTATTAATTCTGTCGCGTTATTTTTATTCTTCTTAGTGTTAGTTATAGCTTTTATTGCATCCCATAGTTTTTTGTTATTATTGCCCGCAGTTTTCAAAAGGTTCTTTTCGTACGACGTTTTAACTTTCTTTAATAGACGGTTGCAGAAATTTCGGTACCTATTGTAGATAATTTTGAGCATGCTGTTTTCAGGAGACTTTTTTGACTTTTTATGCAATCTATCTCGGTGTCTCATGGAACGTATCAGTCCTGGGGTTATCCATGGCTTAATAATTTTATTACGTTTTGATAATTTTAGGACGGTAGTGTTTGCTGCAATTTCATGCTGAATAGTGGTTACGAAAAATTCCATGGCCATATTTGCGTCAGATATAGAATAGACTGGTTGCCAATCAATTTGGGCTAAATTTGAATTTAATTTTTCAACATTTATTTTGTTGACGGAAACGTGGGCAAATGTTCGTGCCTGCCTGCGATGAAGACAAAGTAAAACAGCCTGATGATCAGTGATTGTTGAATTTAAAACAGCAGTGAGCGCCTGACATTGCGCTTTAAGCATCACGTGATCAAGACACGTCTTGCCGCTTCTCGTGGGGAGGATATGGGCGGGTAAAATACCGTGGAATGCACAAAGATTTAAGTATTCTAGGGAATTAGGTCCTCGGTCTTCGGGGCAGATGTTTATGTTAATATCTCCAATGACAGATATATTTTTATAGGTACTAAGACTACTTAAGATCTTATTGAGAGATAGAAGAAACGCATCCGTGTTCCGGTTTGCAGGGGATCTATAAATTGCCACTATTGCAGTTTCCGTACCGATTTTTAGGATGAGGCAATTACAGTCTTGGCATGGCGGCTCCTCGCAAATAGCATGGAGACTTATTTTATGAAAAACTGTAACTCCGTCATTTTGATTACAAAAAATATTTGAAGAGAATCGATTATATCCGTCGAGATTAGGTAATACAGGGTTACATGATAACCAGCACTCTGTCAGAATAATGATGTCACAGTCGAAGTCCAATCTGGACAGAAACACCGCAAATGCATCAAAATTTCGAGACAAACTGCGAATATTTTGGGTAACAACAGTCAAACAGTCATTCGGACGAGGAATCATACTTTTGCAATCTTCAACATGACACATAACCGACTTTGACACTGTTATTTCATCAATTTCCCTAGAAATATCAAGCATTTTTGACAACATAATTAGGCACAGGATCATTTAAATGTAACCTCAGACTACAATGTATTATAGGGTAATGTAACTTATGATATTTGTAGATAAATAATTTGATAGCGTTATTCAGTAGTCGAGCAAGACAAGTTACGGCGTTATTGCTATAAGTTTTCCAACAGGATATATATATTTTATGTAATTTATGAATTATAGGCGATAAAGGATTATGAACAAATGTAATATTACGTACTTTGTGGATTAGGCTGTATTTAAAGTAGCCAAGTGTTAGTGTGGAGTGTTTGAGTGAAAAATTAACTGATGTATTCGTTTTACAAAAGGAATCTTTTAAGTAAATAACATGCAATAATAAAAAACCTAAATATAATAAATGGAGACATAAAGATCGTGATGAATTAGGTTGAATATACGAGTAATATTGACATAGTCATTCTGTGGCCTTCTGTTCGCCCTTAAGCTTAATGAGGTCTTGCTCATCATTAATACGGATTTGCAGCATACCCTCTTTTTTTCGAAGATAAATTTTTCCGTAAGAAGTCCAGCAGTAGTTGTATTTATACGTAATTGCAAAATCACGCGCCAAGAAAAATAGTCGCCTACCCTTTGGTGTCAAACAGTCTGATATGAAGATGGGTTTCTTGGGGCTATCATGGCCGACTAAGCTCGTATTCAACTTCTCGGTCTTCTTTTCCAGAGTTAAGCTTTTTACACTGCTTAGGACACTTTCTTTTGTAAGAACTGAGGTGAATTCTACGACTATCGGTTTCAGCACGCCTGGCCTTGCAAAAGGACGATAAATGTCTTTAATATCCGCGGTTTGTAACTGGAGATTGAGAACATTTCCGATTTTTTTCACAACATTACTCAGCTCAGCTTTCGACTCGTTTTTTAATTTTGGAATGTTTCTCAATTCTATCTTGGCTGAACAGGATTGTTTTTCAAGGTTTTCTATTTTATTTTCCAGAGAGTTAATATATGCCAAGTTTTCCTTACGTTCACGCTTGAGGTTTTCTAATTCTTTAAGTATGACGTCATAGTTGGAAGATAAGGCCTGCATAGACGTATTGATACTGTCATTCTGGGTTTTTATTTCAGCTAAAGATGATTCTAAACTTTGTAATTTCAAATTATGTTCCTCAGAGAACTTCGCGAAGGACTCGCGTACCTCTTGCATAAAATTACCAAGCTCGTTTTCTTGTTGTTTACGTTTCATCGTACGCCTCATATTTATGTTACCCTGGTCATTAATACTTTCATTTATGTCATGTCATTAAAGTAGTAGTCTGTAGGCGCAAGGTCTGGTGAGTAGGGCGGATGACGGAGAGCTTCCAACCCCAGTTCTTGCAACTTGGAGACCGTCTGCTGTGCAGTATGAGGTCGCGCGTTGTCGTGCAGGAGCAGCGGAGACGAGCGATTGAACAATGCTGGTTGGAGATGTGCCAGCTTCTCCATCATTGTGTTCAGTTCTTCACAGTACACATCTGCAGTAATGCTCACCCCGTTTGGTAAGAAGCTGTGATGAATCACACCGGCGCTAGACCACCAAACAGTGACCATCACTTTTCTAGGGGTAAGTTTTCGTTTAGGGCATTGTTTAGGTGCTGAACCAGGATCCAACCAACTTGCTGAGCGCTTGCGGTTATCAAACAGAATCCATTTTTCATCGCAGGTAACAATGCGGTTCAAAATTCCTTCATTTGTGTGTCTGTTGAGCAGTGCAAGGCACGTCTCGACGCGTACTTCGCGCTGGCGATCATTGAGTTCGTGGGGCACCCATTTGTCAAGCTTTTTTACCTTGCCAATTTGACGCAAATGGACCAATATTGTTTTGACGCTAACGTCGAAAGCTGCTGCTAATTCAGCCGTAGATTGTGTATCATCAGCTTCCACAATCGCCTTTAATTCGTCATTGTCGACCAAAGTCTTCGGACGACCGCGAGGTTCATTTTTCAGGTCGAAATTTCCAGAACGGAAGCGAGCAAACCAATAACAGGTGGTGCGTTGGTTTGTAGTGTTAGCTTCGTAAACGTCGTTGATGTTGCGTGCCGCTTGTGCCGCGTTGCTGCCACGACGGTACTCATATTCCATAATTACTCGGATTTTTAACGTATCCATGATGACGAAAAAGATTGAAATGCGATGAAAATGTAACACTTATCAATAAACAAATGACTACTTTTGGAAAAAAAAAAACATGTTTTTAAAATAAAATTAATTTGAAATTAGAATTCTTAGCCAAACAAAAATTATTTTGATTTGAAATGGCCAGTACCTACTGCAGAACGGCAATTTCATAGGTACAGACCTAATATTATCATAATTTTTCTTTCTAAAATTTCTTAAACTGTTGATTGACTAAAAAAATGAGACCAACTATTTTTTTGAGCAATCTTACCTCCTTTGTTCGGACGTGCCCCAGGCCTGGGGTACAGTGAAACGGTATCTGGTAATAAGACTCATAAATCGTGAAATGTACATGCAATTATACAACGTGTAACAGAATAAACGCAATACCTCTTAAGGGGTCATTGCACTCATAAGTATGAACAACTTTTACTATGGGGCCAACACTGAAATCGCGAAAACAAATCAGCAGCAAGTAGAAATTCAGTAATTTCTTCAAAATTTTTAAATGGTAGTCAATAAAATTATGCCTAGAATTTTATGTTTTGAAGTTTGTACTCACTTATGTTACCTTAGGTCTATATTTGATTTAAATATAATTTAAAATATTGTGGCACATTTGAAATGTAATATTTAGTGTTTGTATGCCACCTACTGTGGCAGGACACAGAGACCCATTAACCTTGTAATTGTTCCACCTTTTTCACCTGTGTGTACACAAATAAACGTGTTTGATTTGATTTGATTTGATTTGAAAGGCAAGAAGTTATACCATATTATTTTATCTTTGTCTATTACTTCTGAAGCCACCTCCCAATCTAGGTAGCTCGTGGCCCTTTCCCTCGTGGCGGTTCCTAACTCTGTAGGGTCGCAATCCGGCAGCCTAGGAAGTGGGTGGTGAGAAGTAATTTGCTAGTTTCCGCATCGTTAATTGTGTAGGTATTCATCCTATTGAGATATCTGTCCCGGTGGTCAGGCAGGTTTTGATCCTCATTGCCTGGTTGCTATTCTCAATGTTGGTACAAAAATGACCCTGAGGCGTGTTAGTTTTTTTTCAAGATCTACGGATTGTTATAAAGCGGTCTCAGTCTCCTGGCGACCGTGTGTTCATGGCTCTGTTGAACAACCTTCTCAGTCTGTGTCGGTGTCTTTCTAGTTCTGGACCCCACCAGGACTGCCTTGCTCCCTGCCTAGGTACTGTGAGTGGGCAAGACTGTTCATAGGTAGCTTGTTAGAAGGATTGATGTGAAGTTGTTTACGTGTTCATCTATTTTGGTTATGGGGATTTCAGCTGGAAGGGAACCCAGTTTACTAAACTTTGCCTTGACTAGCCTGATAAACTTGGATTGGTCTGTGTTTCCAGAAATCCTCCTCAGTTGTGGCTTTGGTAGGTTGAAGTTGATGGTATATCGGATCCATCTGTGGTCCAAACATGATGAACCCCCACTGTCCCTATATCATTTCTAAGAATGTTATTAATAATAAGTATACCTAATTAATTCACAGTAGGTACCTACGAAGCAGGAATTCTGCCTTAGAAATTGTTATGTTATGTTATGATAGAATTTGTTACAAGTTAAAACGCAAGAAGATGCTCAATTTTATGGAATACCTATAGCTATTTCAGTGCCAGTGAAAGCGGTGAAAAATAAATCCCACGTGTGATGGATTATGTATCGCCAATTGTCAGACCCAGTACTAGGGATAAAATAAACTCATTGTGTTATGTAAACATAAATAAAAATAACCCAACCGTTTGCAATTTCGCGGGCATAATATTATTGTGAACTGCATCTTTGACAGATACAATTGTGTTAAATACAAGGCTTTTAAAACTAGGGATAGTCAGTTTTGATAAAATAAGTAAACTTATATTAGTTCTGTTTAGCTGACAATCAATCTCTAGAATAGGAATTATAAAAAAAAACTTACACTAAACATTCACACTAGCCGAAGCCCGACACTGTTGCAAAAATATCGGTTGTCTATGGTAGGGAGTTTCTAGCTCCCTAGTTTATGTGTTCTGTGGTTTCTAGTTCCCTCAAGGTGTGTTTTGCAAGGAACTTCTATTACAACCTGGAATGAGCATTGTCAATTTGACACCAATATAAAAATAAACCTTATGTTTATGAAGTTAAGTTCTATTACAGACAATCACTTGGTCAAAGAGAAATCCGGTCCGAGGGAGAAAGCGCTTGGAGAGCCCTGTGTCCCTTTCTAAAGTGTTGCCAGGAGGATTATTCCCGAATTTAGTAGGAATGGTAGGAAAAAATAATATTGTCGTGTCTTATTAAAAAAACATTAACTTTCGTTCTGATATATTTCTAATATTTTTAAATTATCTGTTAGAATGAGAACATTTTTTCTACACTAATTGTATGGTTTGTTACCATACGTCTTTTGCTGATTGATATTGATTGATAGGGATGCTAAATGCTACAAGTAAAACTATGTAATTCACTTGATACGTGTATTGAGTCCACGACCTTAACTAACGATAAATGAGGTGTTGCTATGACGCGGTCCGAATGTGAACTGAAGTTGATGTAAAATGTGTGTTAATTAATTACAATTCAATTATGATGAGAGAGCATTTACGCAATGTGCGGTTGCACCGTACATACTCCCGGGCGCGAGATGACTGATGCTGATGATGCTTAGATATGGTAGTGTTAGTATGATCTGATGATATAAGGTGATAGAACAATTTTTACTTATGTTGCTAGATTGTTAGTTGATGTTTTTAAAACTACATTTTTTGGTAACAGGTGAAGTTGCTCTATCAGTTACGAAAGCACTTGAATTGGTTTCTACTATCGCGCACTGATCAGTACGAAACACTTCACTCGCGCACTGTACACTTTGATTTGCTACACTCGCACTAAGGTCATTGTTACTGGCTCGGTAGTGCACGGAGGGTTGCCCAGGTTCAGGCTCCAGGTGCACGGTGCGGCGCCTTCGCCAGCGTATGCATGCGAACGTAGAGAAGGCTAGCCCTGCCGCCCCAACAACGTAGATGGCCACGTACTGGTGTATATCGTGAAACGACACCCCGTCAGCGATGGTCACCTCTTCCGAGGCTGCTTTCATCTGTTCTATTTGCTCGGAGATACTTTGTAGCGAAGATTGATAGCTTTCTTCTTTGTACTCGTAGTGTGGTACTGATAAATTGATAATATTATTGACAGGAGCGATCTCTACGGCAATAATATCGGGCTTAATTTTCAAGTCCATCGTTTGTTGTTTGTGTGCCGTTATTATGAAGGTCTCGCCCTTGATGACACAGTTGTTTCCGAGCGCGATAACATTCACTCCGGTCACCTGTTCAGTTGTAATTTGATCCCCACATATGATTCTCAGAGTGCATTGTCCGCAACACGTAATTATGAATGTGTTTATTGCATTCAATTCTGTCCATGTTGTTTTGCATGTTGCGCTTATGGTTGTACAGGTATCTTCTTCTGGATTTTTGATGCAGAAGTTGTTGTCCGAGTCTCGTTGATATACAGGTTTTTGTAGTTGGCATAGGTTTGTATATGTATTGAACCGTATGCATTTTTGAAGTTCATTAGCGGATATGGGTAAGTATGTATCCCTTTTGATGTTTATAGCTATGAACTCTGATATTAGTAATATACTAATCATACGACTACTTTCTTGGTGTTGAATTGGTATCATATGATATATGTCGTAACTCTCTCTGTTTAGTAATGGGATTTTTATTTCAAATATGAAGTATTCACGCGTCATGCGTGCTCTTACTTGCATAATTTGATAGATCTTGTACAGGTCTGATACAATGCTGTTGATGGGTAATGATAGATCTTTGGGCATCTGATTTGAAATAATATTTAGCTCATCTTGTAGTTGAGCTGGCGTTATGATATGGACGTTGAAATGTTGGACGTTAGTGATCGTGTCCAGCAAAGAATCTTGAATGTTCTTTAAACTGCTTAGAATGTTGTTTGCAATTAAAGTTGATAAAATGAAGTCTTCCGTGATTGCTACTTTCTCAACCTCATTCTTCAATGTGCTGATAGCTTGATCTATGTTTATTAAGTGCTGATTAAATATTTTATGCTGTTTTTCCATTGTCTGTTCAACTCGTTTGAGCAGGTTGTTCTCAGCTTCAATGATAGATGTTTGATTGCGCCAGAGATTAGCAAGATGTTTTTGATTTTCTCTGACTAATGTAATGTCTCGTTGGTATTGTTCGGCGAAATTTTCATCTAGTACACCAAAGAGACTGTTCGCAATGTTTCCGATCCCGTTGATAAGGCCTCGGCGGTTACGTGGATGCGCTTCGAAATGCTGACTGAGTAACATACGGTCGTAGTACTCCAGTTCCATGAATCCGTGACGTAGTTGTAACATGATAACGTCACAATGGGATTTGCTTTTAGTTTGTGTGCATAAGCTTTCAAGGTGTTTCATGTAAATATTAAATATTTTACACCCGTGCCAATACGGTTGCATGTCGTAATATACGACTATTTTCCATTGATCTTGTATTAGATTCATTTCTGATATTTTGTCAAAGTAAATTGCTTGTTTCCCTTGTAGTTGTGTTATGTTGTATGCAGCGTGTGCGTTGCAAGTTAGTGTTAATATTAGGAATAGTAAGGACAAGATTGTAGAGAAAGTGTAACTAAGCGTGTATTATAAAGAGGAAAGATTTATTTGTTTGTTTGTTTGAAATGAATAGGCTCCGAAACTACTGGACCGATTTGAAAAATTATTTCACCAGTAGAATCGTACATTATCAATGATGGACATAGGCTATAGAATATTTTAAAAAAAGTTAGGGATCCGTATGAAAACTTCGATAATGTAACCCAAAGTGTGAGAAAAAATCCTTATATCGCGTACGCTGCGGAATCTATTGACAATAGAGCAAAGTAATATACTACAGTTTTATAGAGGTCATCAATGTCTACAAAAAAGTCCGCGATGCCATATGTCTAACTATTATGGTTAAGTCGCCATGACCGCTTTTTGTTCAAATTATTCAAGCAAATCCTTGGTGATATGAAAAAATGGTGATTTCGGTATCATGATATTAATTCTTATCCATTTAAATGGTTTGATAATTAAGGTTGATTATGTCCGTGTAAATCACACTTTAAATTATTCAAATCGAACCTTTCGTTCAAAAGTTACGACGGTAATAAACATGCTCGGAGTAAGAAAAATGTCGCGGCTTGAGCGAACTGGGAAGAATCATAACAATCCTTGGTCCGATGAAGTTGAAAATGATTTCGATAAAACAATAAGAATAACAAATTTTTGGATTTTTCGCAAACAAACTACATACATAATAAGTGGTGAAGCAGGGGTTGCAGCAAGTTTTTAGGGGAGGACATTGTTGCTTGCTTTAATTTACGTCGGAATGCTATGAACGAACTAAAAATGGGATTGTTGAAACAGATGTACCTAACAATTTTTGCATAATCAACTCCTCAATGACGGGGTGAACAGTTGCGCTGAACCTGAGACCATAGAATAAGTAGAAATGGCTAAGTAATAAATATAATTAATGAAAATCGTTGTGCTTAATTTTCCAAAACTAACCTTTATAAGGGGATATAGGGGGCGTTGAAGTTTGTGGAGCCTACTAAATCCGCGCGGACGAAGTCGCGGGCGAAGTGCTAGTTAGCAGTAATTTAGATACTGTATTGAAATGTAATTAAAAAAGAAAAGATTATTAGTAGAATATATAATTATATAAGTTAGACTGGTAACCCACCAGCCATATTTATTTGTTGTAAAACAATCAATTTCTTTATTCGGATGTAATATAGATGGTTAAAAAGTGTGCAATTCAAAAGCTGTTCGGTTGCAAAAGCGAATCCTATGCAGGATGCGGTGTTTCTTTCTTCAAGTAAGTATATTGCAATTCTTGAAGTAGGGTGCCCATAATGAACGAAATTATAAGATTACTAGCACTTCGCCCGCGACTTCGTCCGCGTGGGGATAGTAGGTACTCCACAAACTGCAACGCCCCTATACATATCCCCTTATAAAGGTTAGTTTTGGAAAATTAAGCACAACGATTCTCATTATTGGTTCAGCGCAACTGTTCACCCCGTTCAGCCCGTCAGAGGTTGATTATGCAAAAATTGTTAGGTAGGTACATGATCTGTTGCAATTATCCCACTTTTAGTTTATTCATAGAATTCCGACGTAAATTGAAGCAAGCTATAATTTCCTCCCCTAAAAACTTATTCACCCCTGCTTCACCCCTTATTATGTAGATATGTACCTAGTTGATTTTCGAAAAATCCAAACATTTGATATTCATATTGTTTTATCGAAAACATTTAAATGCCGTGGTGTTTCAACTTTATCGGACCAAGCATTGATACGATTCTCCCCAGTTCGCTCAAGCCGCGACATTTTTCTTACTCCGAGCATGTTTATTACCGTCGTAACTTTTGAACGAAAGGTCCGATTTGAATGATTTAAAGTGTAATTTACACGGACATAATCAACCTTAATTATCAAACCATTTAAATGGATAAGGATTAATATCATGGTACTATAATCACCATTTTTTATTTCACCATGGGATTTGCTTGACTAATATTAACAAAAAGCGGTCATGGTGACTTATCCATAATAGTTAGACATTTTTTCTCACACCTTGGGTCACATTATCGAAGTTTTCATACGGATCCCTAACTTTTTTGAAAATATTCTATAGCCTATGTCCATCTCTGATAATGTAGGATTCTACTGGTGAAAGAATTTTTCAAATCGGTCCAGTAGTTTCGGAGCCTATTCATTTCAAACAAACAAACAAACAAACAAACAAACAAACAAACAAACAAACAAACAAACAAACAAATCTTTCCTCTTTATAATATTAGTGTAGATTTACACAATGCAGCATATAAATAGGAGGTAGTCTTCAACGTAAGCATAATAAAACTTTATATGGAATGGTGTACCGAATACTTAAAAGACGGGATCATGAAATTTCACATTTCCCGAGGAACATTGTAGGGAAATGGCAAAAAAGTTTCAACTTCCCATATTAATCGCTGATTTAGGTGTGTTACTTCGTATAGGTACCTATTTGAAATAAATTTAAAAAATATAATTTCAGACTGCCTGGAGAAGAATCAGGGAGAAAAAATGGCTTGATGTCATTCCAAGTCATTCAAACATCAAAAATTATTCCGTTTTTGCAGTCTTCATTTCAGGCCCAATTATATAATAAAACATAGTTTAATGCGTTTTACTTTAATCCATCCTTATTAACTTATGAAATCAAATTATTGGTTAATATATTATATCCTATTATATTAGTCTCAACCTACATTATATTGGTTGGTCACCCTAATGAAAGGGACAGAGGGCTCTCGCGAAGCTATCTCCCTCGGACCGCGTATCGACAGCCTGTGCACATTCCAGGTTGTAATAGAAGTTCCTTGTGTGTTTTGTGTTTCTGCCAACATGACACATTAGTTTTGATATAAACACATCGTGAAATAATTGTTACAATTATCTCATGTCGATTATAAAATAAAATAAAACAATGTAAGGGATAACTTTAATATTAGGGATAATTTTGATAATAAATTATTATCCAAAAGGAATTACTGCGATCAGACCATACATTCTTGTAGTCTTTGGCAAGGTTTAGGTTTGACATAAATATTGGATTAGGTATGTTGATTAGGTATTTTTCGATGCGACTCCGTACCTAATCCAAAGCGTCGAGGATTAGGTATGGCATAAAATATTTATACAGTCTACTACACACACAGAAGATATTCCGTACCTTAAAATGTGGGGGTTAAGTTTCAAGTTTAATAGCACTGCCGCCAGCGCAATCTATGTAGAATACCACTGGACTTGTTAGTGTTCTAGCGATGTATGTCGTAACGAATATACGTCGAAATACACCTTTTGTGTGAATCTATACAAGATGACAGTCCTAAGCCTGTGAGAATGACTAATAGACGACATTTTAAGATTCTCCGCCGCACCATCATTAACACAATGTGCAGGTGCATCTTTAAGTATGAAGGGTAATTTTGATCGCTCTAATAGACGTTATAAACAAAGTTAGTATTCACGTTGAGTAACGTTTGCCCATAAAAATATGAAATTTATTCCACCGTTCCACAATTTATCAGAAACGGAACGTCCATAATCCATGCCGAATATTTCTTACCCAATCCACATACGATACTTAATATCGGTAACAGGCCAGTGGATTGAATAAAATTAAATATTCGATCCATGCCGAGTATTTCTTACCCAGTCCACATACGATACATAATATCGGGAACAGGCCAGCGGCTATATTGAATAAATATTAGGATTAGGTAAATGGATTAGGTATTTTTAATTACTAGGATTAGGTGGATTAGGTATCGTTTTCACCTAATCCAACCCATGTCTATTTACTACGTGACGTCACCCTGGAAAAATTATTAATGTAAAATGTCAAACAAAACTACGTCAAAACCAGTCAAAACAAACTAAAAAGTCAAGAGTGAAACATTATAATTTTACGACGAAATAAAACAAGAACATGTTACAGCATTGTTCATAACTCGGAATTAAGCGTAAAATTGTAAATGGTCTTTATTAGTGATAAAAAACAAACGAGTGTTGTAAGTGAACTGTTTGATTAATACACGTAACTTAGCAATTGTGAAGTCGTACTACAAAACAATCACAAAAGTGCAGTGAAATTGCATAAGGTAACAATTTAGTTTAACTTAATTAACGGCAACTAGAATTTACAAACAGTCAACAAATAATAGGTTTGAATAGACATCCAGCTGGTATAAATAGCTAAAGATAAATTATTATTTAGCTAAGAATACATTACCTACTTGATTGTTAATAAAATCCATGATCCTGATCATTTCGATAATGCGGAATGAGTCACCATAAATCATGACGGCAACAGTAGTCACATTGTTCTTTGTCTCAGTTTTCTAATCACTAATTTACATGATTACATGTCCGCATCTGTACAGTCCCACTCTTATTTGAAATGATGATGCAATGTGTAAATATTTCAGACTAAAATGACTTCAGAGCACTTGGGATTAATACAACAAACTGAAAATTTCGAAACACTTCCCGAGTCAGTTGTATTACAAAATGAGAATGATCAAAATGTTGAAAAAGCCGTTGAGGCTATGATGAAGCTGTCTCCAGTTCAGATACAGCAAGAGTATTATGAAAACTTAGGTGACTGCGACTGGGTGAAGTGAGTATTGTTTAAATTGCTGGAGTATTAAACATATTACAGTAACATCCATTTTTAATGACATTAAAGGGAAAGTACATTAAAGTGATGAACATGTCATGTATTGTATTGTATTGTATTGTGATTCAGGTTGGTTTCCGCAACTCTACGACATTTATGAATACTTGTACCTATGTAGATACACAAATAAATTCTAGGTACAATTTTTAATAGAACTAGCATGTGAAAATTATGATGTGACAGGGCAATACTGCCAAGCTTGTAGTAAATGATAAAAGTGTTCCTACTGAAAGATGAATACGACATAACTTCCTTTTTCCCATGAAGCAATATTTCTTTTTGCTACTATTGAAATCAGGATTATTAAATTGTTATTAAAACATTTTGTTCAAAAGTGTATAGTTGCCGTTTGTTAAAGCTTAAAAGTGGTGCCAGTGATGGTAGCTTGAAAGCTTGTCTTGTTATGGTCATGTGATGAAAAGCATGTTATTAAAAGAGTTATATATATAAATGTAGATGAATGGAAAGGGTGTGGAACGCCAAAGAAAATACGAATGGATTGTGTGAGGAGTGATATAAATGAAAAGGGAGTTAGTGATAGCGTGACGGCTGACGGGATAGAATGGAAGAAAAAAACGTTGCACCAACCCCAAGGAACATGGTATAAGGGCAGGAAGATAATGATGATGAAAACATTTTGTTCAAGTGTTTCAGTAGGTATTTAACTCAATACTTCAACATTGTTTATTGTTAGATTGTTTATCTAACACTACAGGAAATGAAGACCATACTTTATATTGAAGAAGCTATTTTTAGAATACTTTGCCATCCCATGAAACACCAATTTAAAACAAATTGTTCATGATGATAATGTTAACAAATACCTAACACATTATTTAAATAATTATGTTCATATATTTATAAATTATAATATGAACCAGAAGGTTTATATAACCAACCTAATTATTTACAATATAGTTATGTCACCATTTTAATGAAACTAAATGATTTTAATGCAAAGTTTGGAATGGATCACTGGTTTTTTAATGTCCTCAATTGGTTTATAATGTACAGAAATTATTAATAATATCTTATTTGCATTTTTTCAGGTATGAAAAAAGCAATAGGAACTATTTGCTTCAAAATGTAGCATTTGCACTTTTTGGTGGTCCAACCTATGAAGGCGAATTATCAGAAGTGGTTGGTGATCAGAATGCACACCTTGAAGGTTACACCACTAGACAGAAGGAACAAGTCATGAGAGTATATGAGAAATTGTGTGAACAAAGTAAGCATTTTACTTTAGGATACAGTTAACACTGTATTCTTTTTTCTTTTGATTCTTGATTCTTCTGATACCATATTGCAAAATTTATGTATAGCAAAATCATTCAAAATAAACAGACACATAATTTTGTTTACCATGGTCCCAACAAAACAAAAATCAAAAGTAAAGCAATCATAGTCACTCTTATCAATACTTTACAACGGGATTAAGTGATGCTAATTCTTAAATAATAACAAAAAAAATTGTGAAATGTGTCAAAAAAGAAGAATTTGCATTGTCTCAGAGTAACCCTGCATATTTCCTCATTGTGCTGAAACTTATTCATAATTAAAGATTTATTTTCTTTACTTTTTTATGTACAGTTATGCCATCATTACTTGCACTAAAGAATAGGATACTTATGATCTAATTTGACATTCCATGTTTTTGTAGTCAGTTTTTAAGGCTCCTGTATTTTTACGAAAATGCGTTCTCGCGTTCTGTCTAGAATTTAGTACCTACTTAATGTTTTTTTTCCCCACTGCTAAGGAAGGGTTATGTTTATCGTTTTGCTATTCTTACAACTCTTTTTTCTAGGTAAATATTCTCACAATGATGACGACATAGTAATGTCAGTACTTCTTATTGTGTGCGCTAAACCGAAACCGCTGAAGTTCTATCAGTTACAGCCATCAAGCTACTGGCTAGACCTTCACGAAAGAACAGACACGGACATGTGGTGTACCGCTGTGTTCAGAGTTAGGAAGTGTATACCTACTACAGTTGGCAGTAAGTATAAATCATAATCATGATTCCCTTTCCATACTCCACAACACAACATGTATTTTTTTGGGGTTGGCACAACATGTATTTTTCTACCAAACATCTCTATTAGTCTAATCTTAGTAGTCACCCCTTAATAGATATACCTACAACACTTGTGTGCAAAAAAAATCGGACCACCCGTATAGTCAGGAGCCCTGTTCATAATCCTTTTGAACATCTGAAGGATGAGCTTAACATGCGCATTAGCCTTAGGGCTAGAACTCAAGCTGCAAAAATTCTCAATGACTCATCAGATCGATTTTTTTGCTAGCAAGTGTATTATTATCACTTTTCACACGATCCATCCATAAGCAGCAGTACTATCAATAAAGGTACTTAACAAGGCTGCCGCACATTTTGACGAAGGGACTGCAACGTAACGTAACACAAAAATACTCCTACGTCACATTCGTACATTTTGCGCTTTCCTTAACTGTTCTTTTTTTGCTGTGGAGTGATTGTTTTTCTAATATATTATTTTTTTTCTTATTTTAGTGAAATCCTGCCGCGTATACATAGATGAAAATGCACGCGTTTATCAAGACTGGAATTCGTATATAACAGACAATACTTTGCCAAAATGTGTCGTCATTGTGCCTGAAAATGGAGAATATACTGGAACTCTTCTTGAGGTATTTTAATCGAAAGGACTTTAAACTTTCAGTGTCTTGATTTTGCTCATAGTTTGGCTTGGCATGGTAGATGACCTTTTATGTAAACAAGTATTTACTAGTATGGACTCATCGCGTGCCTGCCTATCCCACCTCCACAACCCAGTAAATGCGTAAAAGAATACCCCCGCCCTGTAACGACTATCAATACCTAAATAAATGACAGCAGGGGCCAACGACTTAACGTGCTTCCCGCGGAATACTATGAGCCTGTTGTGACCCTGCTAGGCAATGGCCTCCCTTCCTTGCACTTATCTCTGTATTTTTAGCAGACTTCAAAAAAGGAGAAAGTTCTCAATTCGCTTGTATTTTTAGCCAATCCTTTCTAGTTTAACTCTTCACGCCATCTTCCTCTGAGTTCTGGGGCTACTAATATAAGTTTAAATTTTTTTTTACAGGGCGAAGAATCTTTCGCCGTAAAACTGACAGTGGCGCCAACACCGTCACTGGGTATAAAGGCGCGCGTGCTAAGTTCAGTGGACTCTGCGACCACGATAGCGTCTATAGGTGCCATTGGCGTGATTGGCGTGGCGGCCTTCACGCCAGTGGCGCCAGTAGTGCTGGCTGGCGCAGCGGCCGCTACTGTGGCCACCGGGGTGTACGGCCTTGTACGGTCCTCGCTCCATTTGCATGATAGAAGCGTGCATGAACAAGTAAGTTACAACATGGTATTAAGGAAGAGTTTAAACAGCACAGAGGTATTAAAGAAGTACTGATTTGATGGGAATTTTATCTGATACTCAGTCCAAAGCTCAATGTGCGAAATTAACGCAAGGTTGCTAATCAATTCTCTGGTATTGTGTATGATTGCTGAAACCACAAAAGTTCCTGGTCGACCAAATTTCGCCGTTATGCTCTATAAGGTTGAAAAGTGGTCTATCAGTAACTTTCCCTTGCGCACCTACTGTCTAATCCTATGAGGAAAACTAAAAATACTCTCTTTAAATTGAATTCGTTTATTCCAGAGTATAAGCCCAGCGGACGCGGAAGCCCGCGGCAGCTGGCTGAACATCGCAGCGTCCAGCGTGGGGCTGGCCGCCGGCGCCGCCAGCTCGCTGCTCTCGCGCTCCGCCGCCGCCGGCACCAACATGACCAAAGTATGTGTGCCTTGTTCAAATGTCAACCTTATGCTAGTCAAAACTATGTTGGATTCAGAATGACTTCAAATTATCAACCTTATAATTGGGAAGTTAAAGTTGATTTCAGAATGACAATACTAGTATCTACTGTTAAAAAAATCATAAAATTGTTGTGTAAAACCTTTTTTACAGAATTTCTGTTCCGTGTAAAATCAAAACATAAACTGGCTTTTACATTTACTTTTCCAAAACCACACACACATACTTATTTTTTGTTTATATTTTTCTAAACTAAGTGGCAAATGTATTAAATTACATGGCAATATCCTAAGTTTTAGTAGTGATAGAAATACAATTCCTTAAATCCAACTCCCGCAACCTTTTGCTATTGTCTTTCTTCAGAAAATCAATCTACCTACCTAGCCTTTTCCCATTGCGGAATTTTTTCGAAAGCCGCCCTAGAACGCAAAGGGTATTAAGAGGAACACGGATGGGTTTTAATCAGTAAGAGTCTGACACTCCCTCCACCCAGGGCGAAAGGAGTCATTTGATGACTCCCAGTCTAACCGGGTGCAGGTGAGTAGTTCGGCAGTTGTTAAAAAATATTCAGTTATTCTTATTCCATTAATTTATAAACAAGTTTCGTTATTTTAGACAGGACAGGCGCTAGCGGTGTCGGTGGAGGTGCTGCGTCACGCGAACATGGTTACCGGCGGAGCGGGTGTCGTCAACAGCTTGCTGCACATCATACTGAAGGTACATAGGCGAAACGGAACCTTATAACACAGGGCGTAGGGGCGAAAATTTGCTCGCATTTTTTCCCAGAATATTCCCAGATACTTGAAAGATACGTTAAAGAATTTCTGACTATAGGAAGTAGGTACATCTCTAAGAGTCAGGTACTGAATGAGTTTCAACGGCCGCAGCGGCCTTTTAAGTTTTCGACTGTTTTAAACGGTTTTTTTTGCGTTGAAATATTTCAGTAATGCGTACCAGCGTACTGCGTCCGCTCTTATTACATTACTACAATAATTATTTTGTTTTAAGACTTATTTTAACGTTGAAACTTTGTGTTCAGTATCGCAAGCACGGAGAGAAGCCCACGAAACTAGAACTGTTCCAATTCGCTTCGGCGACTCTGTTCTTCTGCCACGCTGTGGTATCGAACCGAACGGCGCAGAGCATCATTGAGGACGCCCAGGCTAAGGCTATCAACGAGTATCGCTCCACGCTCAGGAGCAATAGACACAGGTCAGTCACATATGTTTTATAGGTAAATAGATTATTTCTATCGTTAATTTTGTAGGAAGTAAAGTTGCGATCTTCATTTGTAATAATTTTATTTGAATAAAAAATCAATGTTTATTATATTTTGAAAAACCTATGCGTATTAAAAATATATCAATTTCATCATCATCTGCCTAGCCTTTTCCCAACTATATTGAGGTCTCCCAGTCAAACTGGCCATCCCAGTCTACTGGCAATACCAGTATTTTACATGGAGCGGCTGCCTACCAGACCTCCACAACCCATTAACTGTCGCAACACTGTACTTCTTGGCAAGACTGGTGTCAGATTTTCTGGCTTCTAACAATCCGTAACGACAGGCAAAGATCTACAAATGACTGAAATGAAAAAAAAAATCAATTTGTTTTTTTATTTTATTTTTCCTAGAAAAATGTTCGACAAAATCAGCGCTGAATCAAGAAGGGTACAAGGCGCAGTTCAGGGCAACACCGAAGTCATCCGAGGCATACAGAACATCTTCGACAAAGACCAATACTTCGCCGACGTTCTCCGAATCAACAAAGACGTCAACCAACACAAGCTCAGAATATCCATGACTTCTGACGGCCAGGTCAACTTGAACTCACAACATAAGTTCAATCCTACAGAGCTATATAACCTCGGAAAGGAAGGCAGGGCACAACTTTTCAGTAACCTTGGCCCTGCTTCAGTGAATAGTACCAACGTGCCAACACGCATAGCTCCCACAACGAATGCAGTAGGTGGGTATATCGAAGACGAAGAACCTAACACGTTGGTCGGCATTCATCCCGGAGAAATACTGAGAATCGGCTCCTTGCTTGTTCGAGTCAGCGCATCCGGAGCCGAAAATGTCGCTCTCATGCTAGAAAATTTAAGTCAAGATGTCTATGCTAACTTAATGACAATATCCTTCAACGTGTTGTCCAAACTTGTCCCAGAAGACATTGCCCGACTTAGGCTGCTGAGTCCTGAAGAAGATCTAATAGTCCAAATAGTAAAGTTTGTCTTCAATTACATGAAACACGAGAGACCGCTCGGCGACGCGAGTAGAGAGAACGACAATGGCATCACGATCGTGTTAAAAGAATTCTTCCAAGAAGGTGTTGTTCGTCAGGAAACGATCTTGTATTTGAAAGATCGGTTACTCGGCTGGGTCGACGGCGAAATGGATCGTAGGAGTCTAGAGTTCCCAAACAAGAAGTCAATTGTATGTGAGACTTGCAGAGGTATTAGGTATGCTTAAGAATCTTATACTTTTGAGACCAATAGTTTTATATAGATCGAATTTTCATAAAATATTCCTGGAATTATCTTTGCTGAAGTTTTATGTAGGTATGTCAATAGTTATTATGAACACAAGAAGCTTGGTAAACCGCTGTGATGTAGGTAGGTACATGCTATTTTCCGATACTTCGATAGCTTCCTTTAGACTAATTGTAAACACAACAATGGGCTTATCATGAGGAAAATTATTACATTAGACTGAATATTTATAATTGAGAAAATATTGTACAAATAATATTAGGTACATCATTATTGTGACAGATATTACAATAATAGTAACTTGAATCCTTCAATGCATACCCAGTGCTCTAACACGGGTCTTAAATATTCATAAGGTTCAATATTTAAATGAACATCTATAATACATCGACTTTGAAATGACTACAGATTACTGGCCACTTTATATGAGCCGTCCTTTAAAAGTAAAAGAGATTTCCTAGCTTCAGCACGAATTCTTTTGTCAATAACGATTTGATTAATCCAAGACTCTAGAAAAATACAAAAAATCGCACATATCAAAAATGTCCAAATATTTAGTAAAAACTAAGAAAATAAGGCTTAATTTGTAACGGTTTTATCAGATTACAGTTCCACTTCCAATTTACATTAGATATACTTATCTAATTATTAATACGTGAAGCAAAAACTTTGTACCCCTTTTTACGAATATTACGCGGACGGAGGAGTAAGATGGCACAGTTAAAGTTTATATAGAAAAGGAGTGCAGAAAGCTAATATTTTTCTTTTTATAATATAAAAAAATGTGGTCTAATTTCGACCACTGGTCGACCAGTAGTTTGTATCATGTGATAGATTCACCGCTGCGGCCCCGACATGTGAAAATTCCCAAAAAAAAGTAAATCTTATGTAATAGGTAAATAAATTCGCGATTAATTCGCGACACACCGGTGTGTCGCCGGGGCCGGAGCGGTTCACTTACTTATAAAGTAAGGATAGGGCGGACCGAACGTTTTTTTCTGAAGCCACAACTTTGCCTAAGCCTAACTAGACCGAAGCAAATCCACGCCACGCGGTCGGGTGGCTTCGAGAGTGTTCGGAACTTCGGATATCTTCGAGAGTGGTATGGTGAACGCGTTTATGCACACGTTCGGAAAGCCCTACCTCTACTGTTTAAATCTATGGATAGATTTCGCACTGTGATAACACACCACTGATTGCTAATTCTTAGGGAATTGTAATAATTAATACTGCACAAAATATAGTGCCTTTTAGATTGTGTAAAATCTCATGAAGATAGAAAACGATTAATATTGTATACACGCTAAGGTAGATATTAACCAGTAAGCTGCTTAATGAATAATGTATAAATGTTAAATATTGTTATATAAAATAATAAACTGTCTTATCTGTCTTCCGTGTAATTGTTTTGACCTCGATTTAAGTGCGTTTATCATCGGCATGATTTCATCATTTATTAGTCCTGGCCACTACCGTGCGATTAGATAATATTTTATTCATTTTCTACTACTACAATACCTACCATAAACTAAACATAAAATTATATTCTACATTTAAATCAATCCTGAAATCCTGAATCCTTTTTCGATAAATCTTGAAATATGTTTAGAGCTTCTGATAGGTAGTTTTTAGTACAGAAGCCATGCACATCAAACTATACGAAACTGTCATTTTTCCAGTCAACCTTAAACCTAATGCTGAAGCGATAAAATTGAAAATCTATTAAAGTAATTTGACAGATCGTTGTAGCAGAATGTGCTGGCGTTTGCACACTAAAAGCTCCTGAATGTTAAAAAAATAGAAGCTCCCACCGGAGTCCGCCGTCAATCAGCCTGCTGTTCGTCGACCCGTGGGAGTACAGTGCCTCAAGGCATCTTGTGGGCATGCTCGCTCCATCTTAGACCTCATCCGTCGCTTTCCATCAGGCGTGATCGAGGTCAATAGGTAGCCGCAGTCCTCAATAAAAAAATGCAAAACCTGCACGCGACTCCGACTTACACTTGGCCGGTTATTTTTAATTTTCTTTCTAAAACAACAATATTTACGCATGCACACTATTGATTCATTCTACAACAAAAATAAGTTTGGTATAACACAATAAATATGCCGAAAAACTAAGTTACTTAATCAAATCAGTACAACTTTAAACGGTATCTCACAAATTATTGGCTGAAATAAAACAGTCAGTCAGTTTTTTGTCATAGATAATGTAAACGGGGTACCCGTTTCGTTATGATCTCGTGATACAATAGGTACATCATTGTTTAGCGACACACAGAATACCAATAGGCCGTAGGTACATGGGAATCCCTGAATCACTTACTGTGTCTATATTGGTTGTATAGACCATCAAGAAAATGCACTAAAAACGTTTTTGTGAAACCTGGCAACCCTGTTGTCGCGAAACTTGTCTATGGTCGGTGGTTTCCTTGCTGCGCGGCGCCGGCGTTAAAAGACAGCGTGTCCACACAAGACCGGCGAAGCTTATGTAAGTCACCCGTTGCTATTTGCATTCTACAGTTGTGCGTCTGACTGACAGGTTGTGAGTTCTTGAGTGAGGGAGTGTTTTTTTTATTGATTACAAGGTATGTATTATTTTTTCAATAAGAATGTATTATTTAATTCTTCTTTATGCTGTGTTGACGCCGTAGTAAGTAATTGTTATGTTGTGATTTATTGGCACGAATAAAGTCAATTATCTGGTTGAGAGGCACAGAAATAAAACGCTCATTGAATGTAAACGAGTAGTGTATTAACGTGACCATGTTTTCATCCAATTAATAAACAGTTTTTGAATTAAATACTTCGTCCTTTGTGCCTTTCTACTTTTTTTTTGTTAAGTAGGTACTTTAATAGTACCTACCTACTTGCACACCTTTATTTATAAGAAGTTATTTTATAATGTTCTATCTGTTTCTAAATTCATTCTAACTTTTAGTTTCACTTTGTGAATCGGGCGTGAACGGCTGCGCATGCGTCATCGTTTGTGTGAACATCTTTATTCTGTTTAGGTTAGAGCTAATTTTAGCCGCTGATGTTTTGTTGTACAAAGTAGTTCGGTAATAAGAAAATATCATATTGTTGCGTATTTATGTATGTAGGTATTTAATTAGTATCATTTTGTAGTTTTGAATTTGCAGTTTTATACAATGATTATTTTTACCATTGATTGTTTTTAGTTGCAATCAAGATGGAAGATCCAAACAGACGTCTCGACATGACCGCGGTTGAGATACAACAGGAATATTATGAGACAATAGGTGATGCTGATTGGGAATTGTAAGTTATTTACCTACCCTTATTTATTGCCTACCTTTTTATATTTTTAAATCGAGCATCAAAACTCTCCTCCGGGCTCTATTCAGACAGTCTTCCCTATTTTGTGGCTGATTTTTTGACTAACTTAACTACTACCACTTTTTGTTACACACGTTTCGTTTTCGTGATTGTTTTTATGGATATTATGTATATGTTACACACGTGGAATCCGCTTTTAAATATCCGTAAAAAATGTACAATTAGGATTCGGAAATGAGAAGGTACCTACATACTTCAATAACCTAAACAGTAGGACCTAAGTAGGTACCTACGAGGTTCTTCAGTTTAGTCAAGATTACTCAGATAGGTAGGTATGAGTACCGTTATCATATTACTTCAGGCATTGAATGTATAATAGTGCTTCAGATAATGCACACATAGTTCTTCGTTGTTCAGTAATACAAAAAAATACAAAATAATTTATTTCTGTACCAATAAATATAAATTAGTTTATGATTGGAGCCTCCTGTTAAGCGTGATGACGCCTGTGTTAGGAGACTCCGCAGTAAGCATGTATGTAGTGTGGTATTTTGGTACCTACCTACTTACCTACATAATTATTATCTGTATGTTCTGTACCTAATCTGTCTGCCCCAGTGAACGATGAGCAACAAAAACTGTTTTGTTATCAGCGGAACTGCCTGGTCATGGTAAACCGTTTTAAATACATATTGCAAAATCTATCAAAGCAAATCAAAGAAAGAGTGAGCTGTTTTTCTAATTACTTAGCTCTTATCTCGTAAAGAAATACAAGGATCAGCGAAGACAAAGTAGAAAATGCTCGAGAATGGTCTTTGGAATCAAATTATACTAGTGAACACGGGCCATTTTGGAGTCTATTCGGTCGTGATGTAGTTATTTTTAGGGTTCCGTACCCAAAGGGTAAAACGGGACCCTATTACTAAGACTCCGCTGTCCGTCCGTCTATCACCAGGCTGTATCTCATGAACCGTGATAGCTAGTCAGTTGAAATTTTCATAGATGATGTATTTCTGTTGTCGCTATAGCAACAAAAACTAAAAACAGAATTAAATAAATATTTAAGTGGGGCTCCCATAAAACAAAAGTGTACTTTTTACGGTACGGAACCCTTCGTGCGCGAGTCCGACTCGTACTTGGCCGGTTTTTTTATTTATTTGAATAAAAACATGGTGTATTTTGTTTGATTGTCTGCACTGACACTAAGGCTTTGTCATCATGTCAGCTGAAAGCCAACCACCACCACGACTTAGGCCGTTAGGCCTCTACAAGACACCAAGACTTCGCTTTGCCACATTTTTGATTTGCAAATAAAACACACACACAACGACCGGTTCTATGATTCGCGCATCCCGCGACTCACATCGTGACAATTAAATAAGTAGGTACTTACTATGAATTGTTTGAGTAAGTACGTTACTCCAGGTGGAAAGTGGTTCCTACAGTGATATGAGAGGAACTTATAATTACCTACTGCGTAATATTATGATATAAATGTGCGACACATAAAAAAAATTTAGGTAGGTAGGTACGTCTTGTCGTGTTGGAAAAAAACGGAAATAACGATTCCCGCTGGAGTAACGTTGTTCCAGCAGGAAAATTCTAAACAAATGATCGGAGAGAGAAATATTGTGTATAGGCAGCTAGAGAGCTTATGTAGATATATGTATTTGTGCAGAAATGTGCGCCGAAAATATAATTTGTGCGTCTTCAGGTTTTCGAGATATTGCATTTCCTGCTGGAGTAACGTATTGCAGAATCGTGCATCTCTCAAAGCATTGTATTTTCGCCTGTACCTATATAATAAACATACACGAGTAGCTCTTTATTTGTGCATATTTGTGGCAGAATTAGATATGAGATAATATTAATAATTTTTGTAGTAATCGCACTTTTTTTAAAAGCAAAAAAAATATCGCTGCGCCTAAATGAAAATCGCATTAGCTTGCTGAAAACTAAGTAAGTAGATAAAAACAAAAAACAAAACATGTAGGTACCTAAACCACGACTATCCGACCAAATGCGAATGACTACAAAAAAGCGACGGATTAGCTGTAGTAACGTAGGTACTAGAGTGGTTATAAACCTCTATATTTCAGATACGAGAAAAAAGACAGAAAATATCTACTGCAAAAGATTGCAGTAGCTCTTTGCGGGCCGCCTAGCACCGAAGGAAATTTAATGGACTGCGTCAAAGGCAATGATACTAACCTGAAGCTGCAAGGGTATGAAGCGCGCGACGAAGACACTTGTATGAAAGTGTTTGACAAGATACTAGAACAAGGTAAACAAATCGATTAACTAGATTTTCGCAGTTTAAAACATATTATCACGTGACTCTGTGTTGGTACCTACAGTCAACCGCTCATAAGCAGTACCTAAGTTGCTCTACAAAATTACCCCTTACTACATAATTACGACAAAGCGCTGCCAATTTCAAATTGGTACCACTAATGTTCGCAAGCGTATTACCTAAATAGGCGCTAATATCAAAACTTAATACATCCAGGGCGCGTTTAGTTCAACTTCACTGCGGACATGAAGCACTCTTTTAATCGCGTACGCCTCTTCCAGTCGACTTTAAACGCCGCTTATCATAATCTAGGTAGGTACATCATACATGATGCTTTGTCATGTACTGATGTAGCCTACATTATGATAAGAGGCACACGCGTTGAGATCGCGATCACGACGCGTTTACGACGACAACGCGGTTACTATTTTTGCGCTGAGCCTGTGCGGCGGATAAGGATTGTACGTTGTTGCAAGCGCATAAAGTATAAATTCCAATATCTCTAAGGTAACAAATGCGCGTGGAAATCGCGCGGGCTGTGTCCCACGGAAAAAGTCGAACCGACTTCCTTGATTGAATGAATATTTCTGATGAATAGTCGGTTTTGATACTATCTACTTAAATTTATAATACCTATCTACCAACAGACGTACCTACATAATAAGTACAGACCTACGTAAATGCCTAGGCGTATGAGTTTCTCATGAACTAACAATGTCTGTTTTTTTTTCAGCGAAATATTCACACAACGGTGAAAATTTAATAATATCCGTGCTTCGAGTCGTCTGTGTTATTCCAAGGCGAGAGATAGGGTTTTTCGAAATAACCCCAAAAAATTATTGGCTGGATCTTCACACGAAAAAAGGGGAATCTATCCATATTTTAGTGTTCCATGTGTTTAGTATAAGGAAATGTATTTCTATGAATTCTGAAGGTGAGTTTAAATACCTTACAACAATTTTTTTTTTTTTTAAATAATTATTGTAACAAGTAGGTACTTACCTATTAAGGTGAAAGCGCCAGGATAGCCCGCGAAATTCAAATTTTCTTACGTTTTTTGCAGATCGGTATCAGGTTGTATGTTGGTCAACAACCTGATACTGACCTGCAAATTGCAAAAAGCGTAAGAAAATTTGAACTTCGCGGGCTACCCTGGCGCTTCCACCTTAAACAGTCCAATCCAATAGTTTACTAAAAGATTAGGAGTGGGGGCTTATGACGTCACTTTCCGGTAAAAAGTGTATCGGTCTGTGGTCGAGTTTTCAACGCACTGTATCGTTCTCGTTTTCTGTTTACGTGAAAAAAGAAAAAAACGTGTCCCAATATTTTTTGCTTATCTTTCTGACGGAATAATAAGATTTTTTCAGGGAACATCCCTATTCAGTACCTACCAATGTCCAATAATGTCCTTTGACCATTTTTTTTTCTTTTATTCTTCCGTTTGCCAAATCTTGCCAAGGGGTAACTTGTTACTTACCCAATTACTAAGTTGTGGAGCTTAGACAGGCAGTCGCCCCATGTATAATACTGGTACATCCGCATCCGGTTACATTGGAAGCCGAACCTAACAGTTGGGAAAAGGCTAAGCAGATTGATTGCTCCATTTTACCTTCATCTTTTATGATTTTCCAATCGAAACTGTATCGAATAATCGTATATCGAAAATCGAAAATCTTAACCCATGTTATAATACCTATGTCTTTCAAATTGCAGTGAAGGGGTGCAAATTATTCATAGACCACGATGCTAGAGTATATGAAACCTGGATCGACTATCTGACTGAAAATAAACTGCCTAAATGTGTGATGGTGGTGCCTAAAAATGGAGAATATACAGGAATGTTGGTTAAGGTATGCAAGCATAGATTTAAATAGTAAAAAATAGGGACGTCAGAAACTTTTCTTGCAAGCGTTCACCATGCAACAATAAAAAACTGATATAAGTACTTACATTAAGGAAAAATATAAAAAAAAACTTTTTAAAAGTTCGCCCGAAAAAAATGACTAAAAAGTTCCGAAGAAATGACTTTTCAAAAGTAACGTATAAAAATTGAGGCTTTTTGATAGTTTGCGATTGACATGTGAATGCGAACATTGTTTAAAAATAAGTAGATTCGGCCATAGACTGCTTGAAAAGTCATTTCTTCGGACCTTTTAGTTGTTTTTTGCAACGATTTAAAAAAAAGTCTTAATGTACCTACTTATATCAGCTACCAATAATCACCCTTAAATATGACCACGCACTTCTGGAAGTTTTCTATATAAAGGGTGTGTATACAGAAAACTGGCAAAAATGTCAGTCAAATTGCCGAACTGAAAAATATGATTCGATTTGGAGGTTCCTTTGATAGAACAATAAATTACTAGACCGCAATAGTTAAAACTTATTGCGTAAGTCGCATGAAATCGTTAAGTTAATTCAGTCCAAATTCAAAGTTGAAGATGATGGTGCAGAACTTTAGTATGACACGTGGAGCTCAATGCTAATAACAGCCGCACGTGTCGATCTTCGAGGTTAAACAATGCTTGCCGAGGTCGGTCTATGGATGGGTGCCTCGGTAAGCACGTTAAGCCGTTGGACCCGGCTGACATTAAAATTTGTAATTATTTGACAGTCGCTACGGATAGGCAGAAGCCAGAAAATCTTAACACTCGTCTTGCTAAGGGGCACCGTGTTACCCAGTTACTAGGATGTGAGTCAAATAGGCAGTCACTGGTTAGACTGGAAACCCACCCCAAAATAACACTGAACAGGCTAGGCAGATTGATGTCTCCAAAGTCGACATGCATTCAATAAAATTGGTATGGATAACAACTACCTAATATACAGCTTGAATTATCTTATAATTAGGAAATTGTTCATCTGCAGGACGGAGGCATGCCGCTTGTAAACCTGACCGTAACGGCTTCACCCGAGCTGGGGCCTGGTGCGCAGGTCATTAATGCCGTTGACAACATAAGCACAGGTATGAGTTCTTCAAAACGAACCTGCAGGACCTGGACGTATAGGTCCTGCAGGTTCGCAAATCCGTCATAACACTTTCATCTTGAGCTGGCCTAGCGTAGTACAGAGTTTCGTTAGAACACAAGGCCAGCATACTTGTTTTGTTATTTGTTTGCACCAACGTGCGACCCACCGTGTAGTCGGCAACAGAGTCAGGTATCTAAGAGGAAAAAATATGCATCTTTAGGCTCAGCTGCCAGTGTTACTTAATTCTCATTCTGTGCACCCGTTACATCATTTACAGTACAGATGGTGCAGTTCACGGACGAACGTAATGTATACCTTACTAGCGTTTGCGTCGCCCGCATGAAAGTATAAAATTATCCTATGGGAACATGCTCCCTGGATAAAAAATGTCTCTTTGCTCTATTTCAAGACATGGCACAAGAGTAGACTTCGTGTTCCAAGTTTTATCCAAATTAGTTCAAACGATAAGTCGTGAAGAGGTAATAAACATACAAACAGACAGAGCTACATAACATTGGTATGAATTACGATTATGTAAAGTTCTCATGACAATACCGTTAGTTTCATCTCAGCAATTCGGTATTTACAGTTGCCAATGTTGGCGCTTTGGTAGCGGTCGTGGGGTCGTTGTTCGCGACGCCCGTCGTGGCGCCTGTGATGGTCGGGACTGCGGTGGGCGTGGCGACCGTCTCCGGGGTGTACAGCATCGGACGATCCATTGGAACCCTCGTCGATAGGGCTCAGCATGAACAGGTATGAGAATTTGTCTGTAGCACACCCCAGAATGGGGAGCAGTGAAAATAGTAGACAGGGACAGGAAAAAATAATGTATGGACTTAAGAAAGCACATTCCGGTAGAGCAAGAGTAAGAGTCTGACACTCCCTCCCGCTCCACCCAGAGCGGCAGGAGTCATTTGATGATTTCCCATCCATAAAAAAGTGCACCATGTTTCTAACATTTTTTGTTTGTTCAAGCGTCCTATATCCATAAAAAAAACAAAATGGCGGTTAGTGACTATGGCAGCTCCCATACTGACCTAAGATATAAAGAAAAGGTGTTTCACAAAAACTGTTTTTGTTTTTTTTTTGTAGCTGTACCGTCCTGTAATTTCACACACTGGATCTGGCAACGCTAATTCAGATACATAGGTACACGGACGTGGATAATAAGTGCCACAAAATTCCTACAATTTTTGGACCGGCGGACTCCCCCCCCCTCCCTTGTGAAAGCGATAGCTACCACGTGTTGGAGATCACCTTAAAAACTGATTTCTATCAACGTTTAGTAAAAACTCCTATACTCAGCCAGTATTTCGTTCAGTAGTTCGTGCTTTTGAAAAACTTAAACTTTTCTTTTCAGAGTATCGGCTTAGACAATATGGAAGCTCGCTCCAGCTGGATCAATATAATGGTATCCACCGTAGGCTTGTCCTTCACTACAGCAGGAAAATTACTAACATGGGCTGCTACGTCGGGCAGAAACGTCAAGGTAAGGATAATCCATGACTATTCTTGCATCCTGCTACTACAACACGGAGTGCGCTGAAGAGCTGTTCGATCTTACCCCACCGCGCTTCTACCACAGATCGTTCCGTCCTCGCGAGCCCTCTTTTTACAAGCTTTTATTTTTTTTGTTTGTTCGGGTGGATTCCTACAACTCAATTTTGAAGCAGATATCTTCAACCGATTGAGCTGAAATTTTTAATAAGTACAAGTTTATTTAATTAGGAAAGGAAAGAGGAGGGTTGGGTGGACACCCATACATTTTAGATACCTGATTGTCACACTTAACCTGTTTCCGACGACTATTTCTACGGACCTGCAAAATGACGAATGAGCGGCTATCGGTGGAGGTCCGGCATGGACAGCTTCAGATAAAAAAAATAGAGTCCTCTTCGGAAAGGGTAGGCAGCACCCTTGTTTTAGACGTCCACAGGCGGTGCTGACCACTTACCATGGCTTGTTTTCCACTGAATGGCATAAAAAAACGTGGAAGTACTTTTAGACAAAATACGAATGATCTGGATATCTTAGTGATTTCTTAACAAAATTGTTTCTAAATAAAAAAATGCTTTCAAAAAATATTCTTAATCTGGACTTAATGACGATAACATTTTTTAACAGATCCTAATGAGCGCATTGGACTTTTTGAAGTTTACGAATCTTGCAACTGGATTCATAGGAGTTGCCAACGGCTTGGGCGACATGATTTACAAGGTTCGTAGTACAGTCAACAAAAAGGTTAGGTTGTACACTTACGTTGACTGTGTACTTATTTTATTTCACACTACCAACTGACGGATTTCAAAATAAATTTTACTCCTCCTTCACACTTAGCGATCAAATAAATGGCCATATTTTTCTTCAATTTTCAGTTCGTTAGGTATGGAGAGACACCAACAACCATTGAAGTGTTCCAATTCACCACATCCGCTCTGTTCCTTGGGATCGGTGTGATGTCCAATCAGACTGCACAGGAAATTGTTAAGGACGCACAAGCCAACAAAATAAATGAAATCAGAGATTCATTGTCTAGTAACAATAAAAGGTAAGAAAATTAAACGTTATTTATTTATTAAAGGCTGATTGATTATTCAGTCGTATAACTTTTATTATTTCGTAGAATAAAGATGGCGGTTTAATATATTTTCAATGCAAAAGCTGTCAGACTGTCATATTTATTCCTTGAAATTATGTTATGCTTTCAGCTTTTTAGTACATTTTGTCGTGTTAGGTGCACATAAATGTATGGGGCAATCGATTTTTTTTTCGCAATCTCAGTGTTCGTGACATAGTGAAAATTGTTCATAATGACGAGTACAATGACCCCTTAACGAGGTATTGCGTGTATTCTGTTACACGTTTTGTAAGTAGGTACGAGAAGGTATATTGATTTTTAAGACAATCCTTGACCACATAGGACTGTAAATCAATAAATTAATCCATGATGCCTGGCATCTACCTAAGTTTCAAAAACATTATTTAGCGCTGATTTTTCAATAATCAGTTAAGACATTTTGCGTTTATTCTGTTACACGTTGTATAAACTTTTCCGTTACTGAGTGACTGACAGACAACGAACAGCCGAAACTACTGGTCTTTGTCAATTGGGGAGTGTAGGGGTGCACTAAGAGAGGATTTCCCGAAATTCCTACGGGAACGGGATAATATTATAAACCACTCTTAAACGAATACTAAACTTATATTTTGATAATAAACAACTACATAACTGTATAATATTTGCAACTTTACTTTCAGAAAAATATTCGATAAAGTGACAGCTGAAACCCGAAGAGTGAAGGGCACCATAGATGGCAACACTGATGTTATAAGAGCTCTTAAAACTATTGAAAATAAGGATGAATTTTTCGGAAAAATAAAAACCATGAATAAAGCATTCAACAAAAATAAAGTAAGGATATCATTATCTCCAGATGGCAAAGTGTTGATAAACAATAGTCACAGAGCTAATATTAACAAAATGTATCGGATGGGGCCGGCAGCTCGCGATAAACTCCTTGCAAGATATGGACCTGCGAAGGTGACCACTAGAAATGCTCCTACAAGAATATATCCATCCGACCAAGTACCCGGCTCCTCAAAATTACCAGTAAAAGAGTTAGTATTATGCGCAATTCGCCCTGAAGAATTGATCAAAATTTCTGCATTTATCATTAATTTGAGCAAGGCTGATCAAGATTTCATAATAAATTTAATATCGACGTTGAGTGAGGCGTTACATGATGGATTTTTGTTAGTCTGTACTGAATTCATAATTTCATTAATACCCGCAGAATTAGACTTCTTGAATTCCATTGACCCTAACTGGAAGAGGCGATTGGTATTCTTTATCTTTCAGTATTTAAGATCAAATATAACTGACGATGAAAACGACAGTGTGTTCATGGCTGCCTTAAAATCATATATACGCGATGGCAGAATAAATAGAGAAACATTATTGAAACTGAAGAAGACAGTAATGGCCCACTTTGAAAAAGTAAAGAGAGATAAAGAATCTCGTAACAAAAATTGGGACGAGGGGGACGAGTACATAAACAATTACCTGGGTGGTTTTAACACGCTTCGAGTGGGACAAAAGCTCGTTGTTGGGCCCCATACAATCCTTGTGAAACTAACCACGGTAGATAACTTCCAAAAGTGGCTTGAAAACTATTCACAAGTACAATGTGATTTGTTTATGGAATTATGCTTTAAAATTATAGCAACTTTTAACACAAGCGATGTTCGCAGTTTAAATGCTATCAATCCAGATGAAGATATACTGATGAGGGTTTCCGTTTTCTTACTGGATAGATTTGACATTGACACGTATGCTGCAATGATGTCCGCAGTTGACGAAGATACGGATACGATTCTGACATTTAGAACTGAAATTGTTAACTGGTGTCGTAACCAGCGTCTAAGAAAACAGTACAAGTGTAATAAATGCAAGGGTATAAGATATTGCGCGAATAAGTGAATTACGCAAACGTAGTCATTAATGAAACGTCAATGGACCACACTCGGGGTCTGCAAGCGAGCAATGGAGCGAATTATCTATTTTTAGAGCCAAAATTACAGACTGCTTAAGAAAAAATATTAGTACTTCTTTGCAAAACTCAAATCGCAGACGTAGGCAACGCAGCCGCCAATTTTAACTGGGCTGGGCCTAAACCACCAACTCTTAAAACAGTATTACTATATTGAAGTAATACTACTACTACTAATATTGAAGTAATACTGCTTTAAGAGTTGGTGGTTAGGCCCCAGGTCTCCTCTGCCTCTACAAATATCCCAACAAATTGGCTTAAAAAATAGGAACCAGTGATGCGGTCGGCCTTTTTTTCCACTTGCGTTCCATGGCCGCGATGATTCTTTCGAACAAATTCCGTAACCCTGGCAGGCTCTGGCCTTAGCGGGCCCCGACTAAGTTACTATAATGCTGACAATCCAATGAGACGCGCGTGGAACACAGCGCGCCGTCGACCCGGGCCTGGTTCTTAGGGCGGCAAGCCACCCAACGCTCGCCGTCCGCAGGCCCGCGCCTACCTACGGTGGCCGGATGCGAACGGCCTAGATAGCGAGACGTATTAGAACCAAACGATTGTCCAGATTTTGTAACGGACCGCGAAAAATAGAAATACCTTTGCTCCTCATTGGCACACAAATAAACTCATATTAATAATAAAGTAACATGGCAATTAGTACGTATTACCTAGTCTTATTACCTGAACTTTCAACTGTCAGCCATCAAAATAGTTGGCGGAAAACATCAAAAAGTTCGGATCTAGATTGATCATATAAATTTATATTCAAATCAACTATAAAGCAGCAAATAAAATAGTGAATTCAGAGAATTTTCATCAACATTTAAGTGCCTTAGTTAAAATTATAAGTAGTTTTAAGTATTTTAATAGAAATGTTTTTGTAAGTACCTTCCTACGTATTATAGCACATAGATTTATAATTAAGATACTTCACATAAAAGAAGTCACGAGGCAATTAATGGAACTAATGCGGTGAAGATACTCCACCACTACAGTACCTACTGTATTTCCTTTTCTCTTTAAAATCCATCCAAAGGTTGTCTTGAAAAGATCGCTTTCAGCGATAAGGCCGCCCATGTGTCACCCTATGTAATGTCTTCCTTATCTATATTTTCTGTAACTTAAATGGTGTACATAATAAAGAGTATTCTATTCTATTCTATTCTATACTTGCCTAAGTATTTTCACCGCATTAGTTCCATTAATTGCAAGCACCGTCACGTTTCGGTTTAACTGACCCTTCAGTTAAACCGAAATGTGACTGTGCTTGAAGAGACCAGTGGTATCGCGCAGCGGTGTACCTATTTTATTTAGTTTTATTTTAATTCTTCCACTGAAAATGAGTACCTTTTTTATAGCACCATAAAGTTCTATATCGTAAAAAGTGCGCGCATCTCGGTGAGAGCTGACTCTTACTAAAACGGTCTGCCAAAAGGTAGCCAAACATTAGGCTGATACTCCACAAAATTGTTCTTCTGCGCCCAGAATTCTTAGGAGACTATTCCGTTTTGTGTTCTCGGGGGGAAACTTTCTGGTCGGACTTTGGGCAAAAGACCAGATTGTTGGAGTCTTACGAAAACTATTGCGGTGGCCACCATCAGTACCTACATGGAAGGGTCATTCCAAGAGTTCCTTATACTGGGTAATTTTTTTTCCAGTGCGTAAACTTTAAGAACCACTTCTGCCCATGTAAATGAACAACTTTCCCCAAGAAAGCCATAGTCAATTCCTAAAAAAAAATTGAGTCTCCCATACAAATTGTGGTCAGTTGATGACAATTTTGTATGGGAAGTTCAAATTTTTTTTTAGGAATTGAGTATGGCTTTCTTGGGGAAAGTTGTTCATTTACATGGGCAGAAGTGGTTCTCAAAGTTTGCGCACTGGAAAAAAAGTTATCCAGTATATTCTGAGCGGGAAGAAACATAAATTAAAATTCACCACTCCGCCTCAGAGGAGTGTCAGCCTTATGTCGCACAATTTTAACGTGGGGTCTACGGGACTTCTTTTATGTAAAACATTTAAGGGTTCATACACTCACATCAGGGACGTCGCTATCATATCACGGTCGAACGGTCGATCACGTCAAGAATACGTGGGTCATATAGGTAAACCTTGTTTAGTTAAAGAGTCGACGCCGACGTCGTTACGTTACGATTATACGACTTCAAGTATAATCGTAACATCGCTGTCGTCTACTTGACGATGCCTGATGGTGTGGACCTTTAAGGTCAGTCCACACATATCCGGGCCGGGCATGGCCCGGGATGTGGACGGACCGTGATCTGTCACTACGTGGACCAACACGACCCGGACGCGGATATGGGTGAATAAGTTTTCATATATTATAGGTACCTAGGTATTATGTGCCTAGACCAGGCACCTAAATTTTTGAGCTCCTGACGGACCATGGTCCGTCGACGTTCCAGGCACGACCCGGATATGTGTGGATCACACTTAACTGATGCGTGTGAACCTAATTTTAATCGTAAAAAATGTGATATTAGCCGCGTTCCCATTGATTAAATCAAAAGCATTGCTTAGAATTGTTATGTCCGTTTATTTTAGTGTGGGTATGTTTCGTTTTACCTGAATATTGGATGTATTTTTTTTTTGTGTAGGCTAGGCAAGCAGCAGTATTTTCCAACCATTTTTTTTTTAAAGATTGGTACATAATACAAGATATCGTATTTTTCGTAATATTTTTACATTTCTTCTACACTAATAATATCTAATTGTCGTCACAATGCGTATAAATATAATATTAATTAGTAAAGCAATAATAATATGTTCTCAATGTAAAAAATATATTTGTCTTATGGAATAAAATGTCTTTCTTATAGATAGGTATGTACATGTTTGTTGCCTACTATAGTGTACTTAGGTATGTCTTATATTCAAAGTTTATACCCATAAAGTTTTTATACATTTACGAATTTTATACAAGTGTTTTATAAGTATTAATAAAAAGAAGAAATAGTTTTATATAAGCGATTTATTGATACAAAATAAAGATATTTCTATGGAAAATGTAACAGTTATTTTATTCCGGCATTGATCCAATTCGATTTTCTTTTTCACGTTCTTCGGCAGTCTGAGGTGGATTATACTCGAAAAATTTTGCTATGAAGTACCTGTTAGTAAAGTGTGATAATTAATAAAACAATAGGTACCTATGATTCAGCCTCCTAAGTACAGGTACAAATGGACTTGAAAGAGCTCACATAAATGATTTGGGAAAAACAGATGTGACGAACAGTTATTATTTCAATGTAAGTAAACTGCCCGTTGGTCTCATACTGCCGAGCGTGGTAGGTTTCTGGTTCGATTACTGGGTCAGGCAAAGAGTGTATAAGTTGTTTTATCTCACGAGTGTGTGAGCTTGTGTCAGTCGCTCTCAAGGTTACGCACACTAAGACAATGTGCACGTACATTTACCTACACAACTATGGCTCGCCCGCACTCGTGAGATAAAACAACTATACCTATCTAATAGGGAATATGCATGAATTTTTTTTTCTCCAAAATGAAATACTTAAGTATTGTATAGCTTTTGATATATATATAAGCAATTATGAAATAATTTTTAAAATAACTTCATCGACGTCAGAGTCCATAACGCCTATATAGCTGCCATACAAAACAGCGTTTCCGCAAGAGGGACAGATATATATTTGTTTAAAATAGTTAGATCTCGTTGGTTTTTTGATCAATTTTGATTCTATTTGCACTGTTAGTATTTTATTTTTGTATAAGTATTTTATTCTTTGCATATTATTGGGTTTTTCCATTTGGAATTTCTCAGTGACCCCCGGTAACTCCCGTGCCTCTGAAAGCACGTAAAGCTGTTGGTCCTGCGCCAGATCTCTCTGGTCGTGTCGGCTCTAGAGTGATGGAAGAGCGAGTGCACCTGTGTTTGCTCACTCACTATAATATATCCCGCACCGATGTCTAGTGTAGGTATGTATTATTGCATAGGTACGACCTAGGTATAACCTACCAGACTAGAATTTCAACGGTGATGAGGACTGCAGCGGCGGCGGTCTGCGCGGCGACCCGGCCCGGCTCGGCTGAGCCGCGTAGTACGGCGGCAAGCATGGCGTCACTGGCATCTGACGCCGTCTCCAACGCGGCCACCAGCAGCGCTGGGGCGGCCAACCAACGAGCTCCTCGACGCCACCAGGATTGCTTCGGTCAAATAAAATTACTTTTGGCTCGACAATATTGACAGTCACACACACAGCGATGACAATAAGAAAAAAAAACAAAACTGGGAGTCGCTATGTGATATCGAAAAGCCACGTGGTCAAACCCAAACATTGATCGCCGATAGCATATTACTAAATAAAATGAAAGTCTAGCGCATCGGGTGAAACTTCAGAGATAGGTATCTATAGATACGTACGTAATGGAGCTTTTACGAAAAAATAAAACAGAATTGTGTAAACTCATAATTTCAAGTGTTACTAACGTATTTAACGATCGCATCTAGTAACTTTTAAAAACAAACACATAAAGGGCGATGTAAAGTGGGTTAGTTAGACAAAACCCTAAAAATACCTAGTTATATTACAAAAATAGCATACCTTAGACATAACAGCCACTAATAAAAGCAATGAAGTTGTTGCGGTGACAAATGCACTGAGTTTCCCATAACCCATCACCAGTCGAATAGTTGGTTTTGTTATTCTGTAACATGTGAATAATAATTACTGGTAAAGTAAAAACCTATAACTACCAATACCTACCAACCTATCTATAGCTTGAAGATGAGCTCTGAGCAAGCGTGCAGGAAGCAGAAACGACATGCAACTTTAGTCACCAGCAGGCGATATCGACTTGTTAATTTATTCATACTGGCCAAATCGCAACAGCCTCACGGGTCCATCTTCAAGGCTAAGCAAAGCTTGTTGAGGTCAGTCGCTAGGTGAGGTAACCATCCTTTCTAGAACCCTCCGTGCCTCGGAAAGCACGATATAGGTACCGTCGTAGAAAGGTGACAGTTACGGCTTATCAGAAGCCTGAAAATCGTTCTGCCAAAGGGGATTCGTGCTATCCAGTTACTGGTTTGTGCAGGGAGGTAAGATAGGCAGCCGCTCCATGCAAAATATTAATTATTCGGCATAGCGTTAATGAGAAGCATGACAGTACCTCCTAGCGAAGCTGACGTTGTTAAGTTTCTGTGCAACTTCATCGTCGTCCAACTCCAGCTCGACCGGCTGGGACGCAAAGGCGCATGCCGACATGGACACGCCTAGAAGCGCGACCAGCAATGCTCGCAACTTTATTTTCAGGCCTTCTGAATTTTCACCGCTGATGTGGTTTAACTGTAAAACATTTAAGGCTAGTAAATGAACTACGAAGGTATTCTTCAAGTTGCAAGAAAATGTAAGTTGATACTTCGAGCTATATCAACATCTAAACGAGGTCCACGTCTGCATCCGCCGCTTGCGGTGACGGTGGAATGGTTTTTCACGGAACTTCCGCATTTGCGGAGGTGTAGAAAAGTGGCAGATAGGTACAATACAAACAGGCACAGTTTATGCAGCTGTGAGCTATTCCGCCAAACACCCATTAGTAACTTAGTTCCATTAGTAATCCCACTTATTCTACAGGTATACAAGTGAGACTAACAAAATGTTAAACTTACAACATTTGCGTGATTTTCATGCTTGAGCCGAAGCTGACTCAAGAAAGCGTTACTTTCAGTTTCCATGTTGGTTCATTTCAATCACTGTTTACCATCTTGGTAGCGGTCACGGAAAAACTATTCTAACGTAGATTCCATGAGTAAGCACCCGAATTTTCTCGCCAAATAATTTTATTCAACGTTATTACATAATGCAGCACATTTAAAAGTATGAATTGGTAAATGACAGCCGGATGACCTGTAAAATGTTCCTTGCATTGCCATTGTCAATGTCAAAATAAATTACTTTTAATAAGAACTTGCGATGAAAACAAGTATTTTATAAGACTCAGGTAGTCGTCACCATCACTGATCGATTTTGTTCTCTTCCATTCATATTTCCACGAAACACCTTTGAGTAACTAACTCTATGTCCTGCCAGACATGGTGCCGGCAACACTATTTTCAGGGGCGCATCTTCAGAACCTCCGCAAAAATATGTTTTCTTTTGCCCATTCACTCATACTTAGATAGAACTAAAGAAGATGGGTGCTAGGCCGAGCGAATCGAGCTCGAAGTGCCTACCTCGCTTCGGATTTGCTAGATTCTCTTTTACTACATTCCGCTTGCTTGTTTTCGTTTGTTCAATTTTTAATAATTGAAAGCCAGGGGTTGCAGGTGTACACCTTTGCACCCCGTCCCGGCGCCCATGCACCGAGACATCACATCATCGGCTCATAAACAAAAATTTCGTTGCGGGATCCAAGACATCCAAGAATCGTTTTTCCGGGACCCGTCAAGTTTCATTGACTGTATTTCTGGTGGTCGCCACAGTTGATTCTGGTTCTCAGAAGTAGAGTTGTAGTGGTAAGTAGAGTAGTAGTAGAGAGGTAGTGGTTAGGAATAGTGGGGTAGACTGGTCCCAAAATAATGATAGTCTTGCGTCTTTCGGGCACGCCTATTTATGGTTGGAAGCTTGTTTAGTTTGTTTAATTTTATCCTTGAGCTTGTCTATTCTTGTTGGCATAATGGATTGTGTGCGCTAACAAGTGGCAAATCATTACATTTCATGCTTTAAATTTGTAGATAATCTACGAGTATTATTTTCCTGTGTCATGTAATGTGTAATGTGTAAATGTAACTTTGCACACTATTTTATAAACTCTAAGTTCTTCCTACTAAACATACCGATGTCTTGCTAGGGAGCAAGATCTCCTACGTCTCAAGCAAAATTAGGAAATAGTAACAGGTGCTGGTTTTGGGGGTCTTTATGTAAAACTAAGTTCAAAAAGCTAGCTCTCAGCCTTATTTGATACCTATTGATTCTGGGATTTTCCTCTATCAAATAACAGAACACTATTCAATCTAGCATTCATTTTGTCAGCAACACTACTTTATGTATAATTTTAAGCCTCTTTTGTCTCACTGTAAGGGCTGGCTTTCCAATCGTCTCTATTGGCGCATAAACGCTACTGAAATCAGACACAGTCGATCAATAAACCAGTTGATCACCAACAAAAACACAATTTGACCGCACAAACAATTTATATACAAGGAACCTTTCATAAGTCGCATATACATAGGTATTGTCGAAACACACAAAATTCTTGCAGCCAGTTGAACGTCATCAGGACAATAGCAGGCACCTTGTGGCTCAGCCTGCCGATAGATTTTGTGTTGATGGGAACCAGTACCAGGAGAGCATTGAGAATTTTCACAAAAACGACGAGCAACTGACCAGTGAGATGTGGAATAAAAAGAGATGGATTTTCCTGCAATTAAAGAATAATCGTTATTAATAAAATTGCACCATTTAATTTAGGTACTGACAGAAAATATAACTCTGGTATTTCATTGGGGGATACAATAGATAAACAGAATAGATTTTTAAAAATCTGTTCTGTTTAGGAAACAGAATAGATTTTTAACATTATTGATATTTTTTCGTATAGGTATCTAATACATTCGTTCTTGGTTTCCAAAAATCTAATCCAGGGATTAGGTTTAATACATTTTCCTAAATAGGTACCTGTGATAATAATAATAACACAATCTACGTTTTAAAAATATGTACCGTCAAGCAACCAATTATTAAACAAGCGTATTGCACCAATCCCATCGACGTGGCGATAATCTTCAAATCGTGAACCAGCATGAAGTTGTGTTCATCTCGGACTTCAGAGTCTGAACGCACATAGCGCTCGGGAGGGGTCTCTCCCAGATGTTTCCTCAAATGGTTTGCGCTTATAAGCTGCAACAATAAAATTTAACAAGTAATAAAATCTTCACTATTTATAGCCTTTGCTGTTTTAGTGGTCTAGTACACAGTGGAACTTTTCAATGTGTTGCTGGATATTTGTATTGTTTCTTTTAAGCTTTATGTGCTACTGTGCTTCACTAATGATCCTCGCATTGTAACTGATCGTCATAAGACTGTATCAGAAGAGTATGAGAATACCTTCTTCCAAAAATGTCAAAGGGCATTTGTATTTTTTATTATTGCAGAACACAAGCCAGCGATGCTTATTACCCGTCGGTGGCTTGGTTAAAGTCCGTTTGCTTTTCCATTAAATATGTGGGAAAAAATTTACACTCACTTCATTTTCTTTGCCAGGCTTAGCGCAGCTCTGATGTCAATGGGGTAGCAGAGCTGGGTATTTTTGAAATAAAAAATAGCGACTGCAGACAAGTAATGTGTGCGAGAGACGTGAGCAAAGAATATAGTTATGTGCTTACATACATGGCAGCTAAACTGAATATGCTACACATCCTTTCACCAGTCAAATAGACCTTTTCATAACATTGCAAAGCATCCTCGCATCGCGCAGCTTCGTTACAAACTTTCGGTGAAATTAATTTCACAATTTTACAGCACATCGCTAGTGAAAAAAACACCCTTATGGTATACCTAGGTGTAGGTACGCGATCACTAGGGATACTGGACAACACGGTCACTTTTCCTGAAGATTTGAAATACAACATAAACACTTACAAAACCAAGAACTCCATATATGTAAGTGTAGTAAATGCTCATGCTAAATGTCGAGTGATGGCAAAATATTCTTGTACGACCGAGGTAAGGCTTTAATACAGGAGCCAAAACTAAGTTAAATGGAAGTTTCATTGTTAATATCTATAGTCTAGCTGTGGATTTATTTGTATTAATAACATAATGAACTGTAATTTTTATACCATTGTATTTGCAACTGTCAAGATATTTTCATGTACGCAAAGAGTATGATTATCAGTTACTGTATCTCTTTGGTATGACTTAATCCGACCTTCAAGTAGGTACAGACCAAGGTACAGACACGTACAGGCACAGATGTTTCCCTTTTCTTTCCTAAAAAACCTTCAATCTGCGGCAAGTGCTACGCTGCCGCAGATTGAAGACGGCAGTACTACGACAGTGCTACGGCAGTGCTACGGCAGTGCTACGGCAGTGCTATGACAGCGCTACGGTCAATCGTCGCGCTGCCGTTTGACACTATGATCTGGGCCAATTTTCGACTTCGAGATTTAAAAAGTTTATTTCATAATTATAGGAAGGTTTCTCAACTCACTTACCTGTTTTCATTGACAATAAAAAATACACATCAATACTGACACATCCTGCTAGGTCAAAGAAAGATGTATATCAGAACGTTCGGCCAGTCGAGATAGGGAGCTGGCTGCTACTCCAGTTTTTAGTGACGATTATGTGACGCATAAAGATGCCAGCCAAAGAATTTGTGACGGAACAGTTCGAAAGTTATAAGCATTTGTTTATGGCCGAACGACCTGATATCAGAACGTTCGGCCAACCTGAATCTCCATAACTGAGGACCTTAGAGAAACTGTTACTGATTAAAGATTTAGTGACGATTTGGTGACAAACAACCACTACTTTACTTTTAATCGTAATGCCACCGGTTAAAAGTAAAATTAATTTTAGTTCCTGGAACATCAGGACGTTCGGCCAACGTAATCTCCATAACTGAGGACCTGAGAGAAACCGTTAATGAATAAAGATTTAGTGACGAGACTGAAACTAATTTTTATTGCTTTATTTTATTTTGTGACGGCCCCTTTAAATAGTAAAATGAAAATTTAACATATAACCTCAAAACATTGGGATTATCGAATCCTCCACAAGGAAGAAGCCCAGAGAAACCGTTAATCAATAAAGATTTAGTGACGACACTGAAACGAACTTTTATTGTTTTATTTTTTTTTGTGACGGCCCCTTTAAATAGTAAAATGAAAATTTAACATATAACCTCAAAACATTGGAATTATCGATTCCTCCACAACGAAGAAGCCTAGAAGACTCGTAAAATCCCTGATGTGTTTATAGGTTTTCAGTGCAATGGTGTCAATATTTTTGTTGATTTAAGATTAATCTATAAAAATGCACTATGGCGGATGGCGACTGAAATAGGGTGACCATATATTCCAATGAAACAAGTATTTATCGAGTACTTAATTACCTAAACAATGAAGCAAAACACGTCGTAATATTAAATTATATAGGTACAAGCAACGTTGAGCTGATGCCTGCATACCAGTGTCCACTTGTGAAGTTTTTGTCATATTAGTCGAGTCTATTTTGGCTAAAAGCAAACGAAAGTGGAAAGGTGACTGTCATCGGAAATTTGACTAAGTACAAGAATACTTAAATAAATAGGTACACAAATGAAAAAAATCTTTATTTGTAATCAATCATCCCAAAAAATGTGGTAGCTAGTTAAGTACATAATAATTTGTATTTTTTTAGAATTACAGTTAAATTGGTTCACCACAAGAGAAGATAGATCGATTTGACAGCTTCTTGTGTTTATTGCTAGCCTAGGTGAATGACTTGAAACATGTCAAATCGGATTTCTTTCGGTGGCCCGACCATCTTATTATTAGTTTGATAAACTAGATTACACATTTTACAATTAAATTACAGTTCTAAAGATAAATCACAGTAAGATTATACAATAACTACACCAAATGAACTCTTAAAAATACTAATCGACAACATTACGGCTTACTTTCCGGTAAGGTCAGCCAGAACTTAAGCTACCCATTTTCGATAGTCCTGTCTGGTTCTATTATAGTACCAATGGATCTCTACACCTAACCTCGATGTCGTCACACCAGTGACATGACTGGCGGGCGAGAGACAACAAGGCGCCCCGAGAAAGTTGCGGGGGAAGGAAAGCATTCCACGCGGGTGCAGAGATCCCTTGGTATTATACTATACTATCATAACGCATGGTGGTGTGTGTAATGTTTTTTTATAACAAGTTATTTCTAATGCATATTATATAAAATATTAGTTGTTTGCACTTCTTTCCATATTCCTCCTTCCGCGTAACTATCTATTTATTTTTTTGCAATACCTACATCGTCACCTTCCTTCGACGTGTTTTGCTTCATTTAGTAGGTAAATACGATAAATACTTGTTTCGTTGGAATACATGGTCACCCCATTTCAGTCGCCATCCGCCATAGTGCATTTTTATAGATTAATCTTAAATCAACAAAAATATTGACACCATTGCACTGAAAACCTATAAACACATCAGGGATTTTACGAGTCTTCTAGGCTTCTTCGTTGTGGAGGAATCGATAATTCCAATGTTTTGAGGTTATATGTTAAATTTTCATTTTACTATTTAAAGGGGCCGTCACAAAAAAAAATAAAACAATAAAAGTTCGTTTCAGTGTCGTCACTAAATCTTTATTGATTAACGGTTTCTCTGGGCTTCTTCCTTGTGGAGGATTCGATAATCCCAATGTTTTGAGGTTATATGTTAAATTTTCATTTTACTATTTAAAGGGGCCGTCACAAAATAAAATAAAGCAATAAAAATTAGTTTCAGTCTCGTCACTAAATCTTTATTCATTAACGGTTTCTCTCAGGTCCTCAGTTATGGAGATTACGTTGGCCGAACGTCCTGATGTTCCAGGAACTAAAATTAATTTTACTTTTAACCGGTGGCATTACGATTAAAAGTAAAGTAGTGGTTGTTTGTCACCAAATCGTCACTAAATCTTTAATCAGTAACAGTTTCTCTAAGGTCCTCAGTTATGGAGATTCAGGTTGGCCGAACGTTCTGATATCAGGTCGTTCGGCCATAAACAAATGCTTATAACTTTCGAACTGTTCCGTCACAAATTCTTTGGCTGGCATCTTTATGCGTCACATAATCGTCACTAAAAACTGGAGTAGCAGCCAGCTCCCTATCTCGACTGGCCGAACGTTCTGATATACATAAAGAAAGACGATGGGTCGTCAGAGAGCGGTGATTTGCGTTGCGTCATCGCATTTGTTCGTGTGGCACCCGGATGCGGACGCGATGCTACACGGATCGGCAACGCCGTGTGGCACCTCTCTAACTTATACGGCTCCATTAAGTCGCTCCATTAAGCTTTTCTGATAATCTTTTTTATTTTGCAAAAATATGTGTCCTCTGCAGGCAAAAGTCTCCCCTTTATCTTTCTTTCTATCCTGAGCAATCTCTGGCTGACTTTGACGCGATCTCTGACCAACTTACCGTTTGCAAATTATTACAGTGCAATTCTAATCGTATAGCAATGATAGAGGATTCTTGACCACGTATTGTCTAACAATGAAGTTACTGTCACCGTCGCAATGCTGCACTTGATCCTTTAGTGGAAGAAAACTCTCACCATAAGGCACTTTGTACCTTTGCTGCCTTCGTTCAACTGCATCAGCTGCTTGTCGGCATCGAATCAAGTTCTTGTATGCTCTCACAAATTTCTAATGGCACCATAACTGAGGAAATGGCGGCAAGAGTTTGGTACTTAGCAGAGAACAGATAAACTTTTATTTGTTCTCTGGTCCTTAGAGCTAAACTGTAGGACACCCCAAGAAGTTGTCAAGTTATTTTACGATACTGATAGTTTGCTTCATAATATGCTCGTGTAGACTGGACGCTACCACACCGTCAGATGCCGCACCACCCCCTCACCGCCGCCTCATAATTTTGCCACATCACCATATGATTTAAGCATCTAATTCCGCACGAATACCAACTTGTCATGCAATCGTAGACGGCCGGTAATGAAATGGACAGTTCAGCCTGGCCACTCTGCAGTGCGATCTCTCAACAGAAAATGTAAATTTTCGAGAAAGAGTTCAGGGGGAAGGATATAGTGATTTTTCACTTTCTATAGAAAACTTAAAATCGCTCTGTCTCTCCCTCTAAAATCTTTTTCAAAAAAAAATTCTGACCTGGATATCTAGCGTATGCATCCCAAGTTTAATTAAAATCGGTTCATTGATTTCGAAAAATAAGAATTTGAAAGTTTGTATGAAAAGCCGTACCGCGTAAAGGCTCTTAAGTTCCCTTTAACCTCGAACAAACCTCGGCCACATCATGAAACTTTATTTTTTTAGCTGGCACATTATTATTTGCTTTTTTTATCGGAATAATTGTCCGCAGCCATGATGCATCACAAAAACAGAACGATATCAGCGTCTGTTACGATGGATAATGTAACTATTTTACGATAATTACGATGTTTGACCACATCATGAAGCCTCCATAGCAAAACGTCCTATTCTCAAAACGTCCTATTAGCAAAACGACGTCCTATTCCCAAATCGTCATAACAGCAGAATGGGAAAAGTACAGCCTTACCACACATAAACATAAGAGATTTCGAATATTCTTGACGACATAAATAACGCCCTTTTGCAGGTCCAAAATTGGTTCACCGTTAATAATGTAGTTATTTAAGGGAGAAAACTAAGTGCAGATTTGCCTTACCAAATGTCAAAAGCAGTGATTGTGACATAGTGTTGAACAAGGAGAAACTGGAATTCATTCGATAAAACAGTTTTCCTGGGGATTACGCTTGACTCTAGGCTACAATGGGGTTCTTATTTAGCATCTTTTACTGGACGGCAAGTTCAGCAGCATATTTTGTTAGAAAAATCGCCTCCATATCAAAACGTCCTATTCGCAAAATGACCTATTAGCAATTTGTCTTATTTGCAAAACGTCCTATTCGCAAAACGTCCTAAAAACAAAGGAATAGGAAAAGTACAGTCATACCACACTAATTTGTTATAATTTTTTTTTTCACATTGCTTTAAAATTAATGTGACACATAAAATCCCACTGCTATATTGAACAAGCTTTTTTTCGAAATAAAAATAAATATTAGGTATATATTGAAATAATGGCTTTTTAACTTACTTCGTTGGTACATGTATGTGTGTGTTCCAGTACTTCGCGACATTCAATAAAGCTGAATCTTGACTAAGTATTAATGCAATGTTTCCAAAGTTACATACCTATAACTTTGGAAACATTGCATTAATAATTATGAAACTATGGAGTTGATCTTGATGATGGAGCTGGAAAAGTGGCCATAGCAACTCCTCAACCAAACAAGTTAGCACTGTCGTGTTTGGACTCATTGGCTATGTATTGACCAGTGACATTACACTATGTGGTGCCCAATGTTAAATGATGAAGCAAGTACCTACTTGCTGAGCAAGTAGGTGTCCAAAGCATCTCTTCAACTTAACAGGATATCACCATCACTTTTAGGTACATCATATATTTACAGCCAAGTAACATTAGACTAGATTGTGCCTAATTTCTGATAATGGAGCAAAAAGGTCACCATCAGAAGAACTCCCCAACCAAACAAGTTAGCCTGTAGTGTTTAAGCTCGATGGTTCTATCTCGATAAAACTTATAGCCCAAGGTAATCCAGATACATACCTTTACTAGACAAGGAAGCTCCGTTGTGTTTTGATCATTTGGACTGACGTGAAATCGCTGTCAGCTAATACGATGTGAAAATGACCAATGACTTATCGGCTTCATAGGTACATTTGGTACACAATAAACAAGTGTAGTTCAAGCATTAAATCCATGATAAGCTAGCTATGGTAGGCGCCAGATAAATGTGGAATAACCTACATTTATTATTGACACACCTAATTTCAAAAAACAAAAATAGGTTACGACAAACTGTGCTGAATCGGCATTTATCGTGATCCTTCCTTTAATGAAAAACGATTACTTATTTACTGTCTGGGTACCCTACGAAGAGATATTAGGGAAAGGACAATGTACTTTACTCGACATTTATCTAGCGGACTATCTTGGTGCACAAAGAGTTTTTTTTTGTTTAAATTAAGGTAAAGTACCAATTGAACTTGTGCGTCAACGCAAAGTATTGTTGATAAATAATAGATTATGATACCAAGTGTAAATATTGCCTTTACATTACATTACAAAGATTAATCTCTAATGAACCACATCACATCAACACATTTGTGTTCACACCCATCGTGAAAACCACAACACGCCACAACATAGTAGTGTATTTCTACCTTTAGTAATGAATGTCAGACAAATACTTTTTTCTTAAGTGCCAGTATGTAGGTCTCCTTTAATCACTTGTTACCCGTGGTCCCGGATAAAACACCCATGACAAAATGTAAGTAGATTTTCGTATCGTGCAAGTGTACCTACCGAATCCGCAGATGATGAAATTAATTTTAAAAGTAACAGTGAAACGAGAAGAGGAAAACTTAGGTACTTCTTTCTACCATAGATTTTTTTTAATATAAGTAGGTAGGTATTAAAGGGTGTCGTTACCCGTGGTCCCGGTGGGTCGACCCATTACCGGGTCCATGGGTAATTTTAATTACCCGTGGTCCCATGGCATTAGGAATTGTTTCCTGGACTTCTGAATATATCGATAGAAAATGAAAACCATCAGTTACATACAATATAGTTTACTCATTCAAAAGCAAATAAAATAATTCCATCCTTGGGGACAAAAAACCCCGAAAACCACGGCTAGGACACCCAATTTCTATCAAACTTTCGTGGGCGCTATCTTGGTTTTTCAGGAATTTGACCTCATAATCGTTACCCCGAAAACCATGGAAAATGTCTTTCACACAAGTATCCTGGGTACCATGGCCCTTGAGAAAAACCGATAGTAATTTTTCACCATAACTGTACTTTGACAATAGGACGTTCTGCTAATCGGACGTTGTGCTAATAGGACGTTTTGCCAATAGGAAAAATCAGCCAATTTACGGATGTTGATACCGCGAGACTAGTCTTATTTTAGTTACTTTCATAGCACATGATACTATGGTGATCTTACGGTATTTTACTATGGGGATGGCCTGCAGACATCGAGTCTATTTTTATTCTGCACAAAAGAGTTTTAAAGGCTATATAAAATATCCACCGGCACGATTCTCTAAGTTTAATTATATGAGGCGAAAGAGATAAAGAGTAGCTCAATGAATATTTATAGACTTGCTCAACTAAGCTGCGTGATGTCAACTTTCAAGTAAATGGTTTAATTGAAATAAATGATGTTTACAGAATAGCACTGCTGATGGTCCTCAAACGGTTGAACAGATTTTCTTGAATCATAGAAGTAAATTTAAGTTGTAACTCCACCTAATCTCGTGTTCAGTCCAGCCGGTCGATTCTGTTGACATCTCACGGTGTTCACCCAGGCGGAGTGAACGACAAGTGTTTGACAACTCGTGCGCCCCGCCCAAGTGTTCACTTCGACATGTTTACAGAATCGCACTGCTGTTCTTACGTTAGTCTAGTCGCTAAGTCACTGCGATTTGTTGCAAGATTAGTTTGTGCGATCAGTCGCAAGATTAGTTTGTGCGATCAGTCGTAAGATTAGAGACTGCTATTTGACGCTGCGACTAATCGTAGCGTGAAATCGCAGTATAATCTTGTTAGACTAATCGGAACAACTCATTGCAATATTTGTTGTTGCGATTAGTCTGAGATAAGCGTGTTAACAAACATAACTAGTGTAATTAACAACACAAACAGTTTTTTATTTTTTAGATACGAACATTTAATACTAAAATTGACCAAAAACAGTACTTTTCGATGCTTGTTCAGTGAAACACTTATTGAAATAAAAACAAGAAATAGCAGAATATTAACATCAAATTAAAACTAAATTAAATAAATATTGTTGCAGTGGGAGTCTTTCGTAAATAATCCTGAACATTGCGTTAAAAGTGCATCTTGAATGGCAAATTTAGGGTGTATACGTGGACAGGGAATGGAGATCAGATGTTTTAAAAATGGATGCAGTTTCGAAGAAGCTGCGACAAACATTCCATCAGAATCAATAGAGAGAAGGTGAACTTCATCATTTTCAGATTTTCCAGCATTTCCAATCTCTGGCTCTGGTAAAACCTGCGAAGGCGCGATACCACCAGAAAATACTGATAAGTCATAAAACAAAACTACTCCACGAGTTTTAGTTTTATTTTGCGTCACAGTTTTTTCAGATTCATTTAATTCCGCTGTTTTATTTTTGCCATTCATTTTATTCAAGTTATTAATTTGCAAAGCATTTCCAGCTTCATTTATAGTAAGTTTTAATTTATCTTGGTTGACGACGGGATTGGACAATAATTGATATTCGTTCTTGTTTAAATCTTTGTCGTTTGTCAAATGTTTAGCTTCTATAAAAACATTTGAAGTTGTTTCAGATTTATTACTTTTGTCATTTATCGGCTTAGAAACGACCCCTTTGCTTCTGTTAGTACGTAACATAGGTTCAGACAGTTTTTTAGACACACTATTCTCAGTACTAATTTGAGGAAAGGGAAAGTTTTTCGTAAGGAATGTTCTTGTCTCGTTGAAAAATTGATGCATTAATCCATTAAATATAGTGAAAAACTGATATTCTTCTTCACGGTCAATTTTGTTGAGAGCGTTTGTGTATTCTTCAACTGTGATACCATCATTATGTTGTTTTAGTATAGCGGAAATTCTACGATCTACATCTTTAAGATTATTATGCTTGTCATTGAAGTAATTCAAGTCCATGGCTACTCCTCCGTTTTGCCAAACTGAGAAAATTCTTGCATAAAATGTCAAGTGTGAAAGTGGTATGTTCCTCCACTTGTGGTTCAATGGTATCATATTTATGTACTTACTTAAAGTCATAATCGTAACGTTCACATTTCCATATCTTCTTGTAAAGTCTTTAATATCTCGAAAACCACCTTTAACATACAAACCAGTGTATGGTAAGTGATTGTACGTATCGAATAACATTGTTTCTCTTTGACTTCGTCTGGTAGTTTCCAGCGAGTCATCCACAAGAAAAAATACGTGGAAACAAAGTGAAGGGTACAGTGTGGCTACGTTGGAGAGATAATCAGCATAAAGCAAAAAAGGACAATAGGTGCCTCGTTGCACGATATGGTGGTAAAAAACATCACTTCCCGTTAGTGTCGACTGGCATTTTGGGATCAAAACAGCCTGTCTTCGACATACCTCCTTGCCCCATGGATAAAATAGAAGGAGTAGTAATCCCAACCAAACAAAAATTTTCGTTTCTGAGAAGAGTTCTGAAAAAAACAAGTTACATGTAATATAATCATTTACCACTTTATCATTGTTTATTGACTCACATAAACGTAAGTGGTGGTGGTGGTGGTGGTGGTGGTGGTGGTGGTGGTGGTAGTGTATTTATGACCAATACACACTTAGAAAAAGTTAGTTTAACAGCATAACGATTTGCGCCTTTTTGCGTTCTTCTCGATATACCACTTGGCCACGACCAAAGACTATAAAACCACTTGAAATCTGATGATCTACTTGCAGCTGTAAGGAACTTTAATAAGAAGAATGAGTCGGAGAAGCTAAACAGCAGCCATATTGGTATTGGTGGAGAAAAACAGCCGATTTTTGCTGTGGAAAATTTGACTATGGCCAATAAAAAACTACATGCAGCAACAAGAATCGCCGCAAGGGAAAAGAAATACAATTTTGTATGGGTTCGGAATGGTCGTATATTTGTAAGAAAAGACGCCACAACCAAATCTCTGCAAGTTAAAAGTTTTGAATGTCTGGAATCCTTATAACTGATTAATTGTCTTGCCTTGCATGCTCAATAGTCTTTTCAGAATTTAAATTCAACTTTCAAATCTACTATCAAAATGTAAGAGGCTTACGAACTAAGACAGAGGCTTTTTATACCGCTGCTTTGAATTTTGACTATGATATTATAATTGGCACTGAAAGTTGGCTTAATAATACGGTGTTCGACCATGAAATTATAGATAACCGATACAAAGTGTTTAGGCGCGATAGGTCATCTACTGTATCCTAGACTACAAAAAGGGATGGTGGAGGGGTGTTTGTTGCAACTCTCGGCAGACATGAAGTCACGAGGAGATTAAATTGGGAGTCCTATTGTGAGGAATTGTGGATAACAATCAAATGTGAGAGTGGCTTTAATATTAACATTTGTGCGGTTTATATCCCACCCCCCATCAAGCAAGATTATATCGATGACCTGTTTAGAAACTTCACAGAAGTAATTAACAAAAAGTGTTAAACCAATTCTATCAATTTGCTAATCGGTGATTTTAATATGGGTAGTATTTCTTGGGAATATAGTGTGGACTTAGGGCTTTTGGTTCCCAAAGGATCTGGCTGTAATCAGGAAAACATTTTTATAGACATGCTAGCGTTTTATGATCTTCATCAATACAACACGGTAGTCAACGCTTCTAATCGAATTTTAGATCTGGTTCTCTGTAGTGGTAATAACACAGTGTCGGTATCTCAAGCCTCATATCCGCTTATCCAAATTGATCCTCATCACACAGCGCTCGAAATCTCATTGTCAACTAATCACACCAAACCTCTGATGCAAACCAGGGTCCCGTACTTAAACTTCTATCTCTGTAATTACGAAATGGTCAACGCTGAACTTGCAAAGGTTTCTTGGTCTGATGAATGGAATTCTATAACTAATGTCAATGAAATGGTGCAAAAATTTTATGATGTTCTTATGCCAATTATAAAGAGATATACTCCAATTACAAAACCACGAGATGAACGCTATCCAATTTGGTATACCCGAGCTTTACTAAGAGTCATTAAAGAGAAAGCTAAATATCACAAGCTATTATAAAAAATACGGGAACCCTAGGGATAAAATTACGTTTGAATGCCTTAGAACGCGATGTGACAAACTGATAAAAGACTGTGTTATACAAACTTTAAAAAAATGTAGCTGAACATCTGTGCAAAAATCCTAAGTATGTCTGGAATTACTTAAAAAATAAACGGATAGGTGACAATTATATTCCCAACAAAATGACTCTTAATAATACTAGGTTTGCCAGGGGCGGCCAGGAAATTTGTGATTTGTTTTCTGAGAATTTTCAGTCCATTTACGGAACAAATAAGAGTATACGCTCTTTATCGCCACCTGATACCACTCCCAGTAATATAAATACTTTCAGCCACTGCCAACTGGAAGAAAAAGAAGTTTTTGAGTGCTTATCTTCCCTGAACTGTGACAAAGGACCAGGACCTGATTCGATCCCGCCTCTCTTCCTTAGAAAGTGTGCAGCGAATCTAGCTGAGCCTCTATCGATCATGTTTAATTTCTCCTTGTCACAGGGCTGTTTCCCTGATCATTGGAAGATAGCGCATATCACGCCAATCTTTAAATCTGGTTGTGTTGAAGATGTTGCAAATTACAGACCAGTGTCGATTCTTTCTGCGTGTGGTAAAGTTGTTGAATCGCTCGTCCAGAAAAAAATGTTTTCTCACATTAAAAATGTGCTCGATGACAACCAGCACGGCTTTCGTCCTAAGAAATCGACACTGTCCAATCTAGTTGAGTATGTTTCTTATGTATCATCTGCATTAGATGATGGAAATGAAGTTCATGCAATATACACTGATTTTAAAAAGGCTTTCGATTTAGTAGATCACTACTTACTTATAAATAAATTGGAGAGTATGGGGGTTCATGGGTCGTTACTGCGCTGGTGCGAGTCGTACTTAAGGAACCGCTCACAACTGGTGCACCTTAAGGGGTTTAAATCAAAGCAGTATTACATACCATCGGGGGTGCCACAAGGTTCACATTTGGGGCCTTTATTTTTCTTAGTTTTCATAAATGATTTGGGCAGCAAAATTGACTCTGAATATAAACTTTTTGCTGATGATTTGAAAATATATCGCACTATTTCCAACGATCTTGACATTGTTCAGCTCCAGAAAGATCTAGATAATGTATCCAATTGGTGTGTTGAAAATAATGTTTGTAAACGAAAACAAATGTTACTGGATCAAATTCAGCAGGAAAAAAAAAACATGTCGAATTTGTTATTCTATTAATAACAGTCCGCTTCAAGAGGTTAATACCATTAGGGACCTTGGTGTTTTGATAGACAGTAGTCAGGAGTCATTACGACCAAATCATTAGTCGGGCATCAAAATTGACAGGTTTCATTGTCAGGGAGATGAAAATTTTCAGAGAACCAACGCTGACTATTTCCATTTAGTTATAACAGTATTATTCGTAGTATTCTGGAATATTGTAGCACGGTATGGAACCCGTTTTACCAAGTACACTCAGACCGGATAGAGCGCGTTCAAAAAAGGTTTTTGTATCACCTATGTTACTCGGAAAACAGATGTCGTATTCTGAACTCGTTACAATTCTAGGTTGAACTTTTATAAAATGTCATCTTTAAACGCACGCAGAAAATCTTTGGATTTAATGTTTCTGTTTAAATTAATAAATGGTCAAATAGATTCTCCTGAACTATTAGAAAAAGTGAACATAAAGTATCCCTCGTAGTGGTAGCCGCTTAATTAACCGAAGAACTTTCGTCCTGCCTCACAGTCGAACTAACGTTGGTAATTTTTCACCCATTGGTCGCATGCTCTCTATTGCCAACTCCCTTCATGGCGAAATAGATGTCTTTGCTGGTTCTGTAGCCTCAATTAAATCGAAACTCAGAGACATAATCGTTTAATTTTTCCCGTTTTTATCGTTTTTTTTATCATACATTTTGTCTGTTCAAATTATTTTCTTTTTTGTGTGTTTAAGTTAATTCGTGGTATTCAAACCACTTGTTACTACTACTACGTTAAACTAGATATGTTTTCGTTTTTGTAATTTTTCTTTATTTGTGAACTGTTTTTGAATTTTAGGTGATTTACTTTGAATGTGCATGTTGAAATCAGATCTAGTAGGTGTCAATGATATGTTTATTATTGTTGTTTTTTTCTGTTGTTTGTTTTGATTGTACATCAGTTTTGTGAAAAACAATAAAAAAAAAATACCTCCGTTGAAAAGAGAGGATCCTCCGAACAAACGGATGTTTGTCTGGTGGGCAACTGCCCTTCAGTTGATATTCGGGCTTTGCATTTATGTTCTAATCGCACGGTATACTCTGATATCGCGATATAGGATTTTGTCCAGTTAGTTCGCAGCTGTCGAGATAGATGGCGCTGCGAGTCTCATTTGTTGGTTCTGCAACGTTGATTTCTTGTGGCGGTATTAATGTCGCCTACATCACTCCCCTTCGGAGACCGGAGGTCGATAGTGGATGAGTCGTCCATACATCTTGAGATGCTTGCCAGGCCAGTGGAAGGTTGGTTCCAGTGAGTCGGAACCGGAAGTCGTAGAGTTCACGGTGAGTCGGAACCGTCTGCTGCTGGCGTCGACCAGGAGAGGTTCTTCAAGGCTCTTCATGTGACTGGCCGAAGGTGCAGTGTGCTTGCCAAGGTGGGTCGGAGCTGTGCGACGTGCTGACGTGACTGCTGGCGTCGACCAGAAGAGGTTCTTTAAGGCTCTTCATGTGACTGGCCGAAAGTGCAGTGTGCTTGCCAAGGCCGCTGATGAGGTTGATGATAGAGGCTGAGGATGCTGTCCAGCAGGCCTAGACAAAAGACTTTTCTGTAGCGTTAACGTTAGACGCTCACGATAAAATGAATGCGCGTACGCTGCATGCTGGTGGTCAGGATACCCGTAGAAGCCGACTCACTGCTCGAGAGCTTGAGGTCACGATGAGGAAGTGATGATGATGACGTCATGATGGAAGTGATGATGATGACGTCATGATGGAGTAGCTGCACGAAGGCTGCGCTGACGTTCAATGTCGAGGGTCACCAGTTTGGAAGTAGCGGAACAGAGAGTAAAGTATACCTCCGTTGAAAAGGGAGGATCCTGCGACCAGACGGATAGTGTCTGGTGGTGTGTTTTGGTCCAGTTAGTTTGCAGCTATCAAGATAGATGGCGCTGCGAGTCTCATTTGTTGATTCTGCTACGTTGTTTTTTTGTGGCGGTATTAATGTCGCCTACAGTCTCAAAGTTGTTTATAATCATGAGTATTTTCACCCACTGAAAGGTTGTTGGTGTTTTACAAATAACCCTGTATAGTTCAGCGATACCAACGATGTATTTGCCTATTTTTGGTATGTTTTGTTTTTATTGTTATAATGTTGAGAAAAGTCAAATCGTGAATATAAGAAACATTCATTCTTTACATGCTGCACCAAATAGTATGACTCTAATACTAATGTACCTGGGCCTTCGCATCGCATTTTTTTCATTGATTTTAATTGAGTATTTTTCGTAATGTTAAAATCCATTTTATCGATATCGAATATTTTCCCATAATCAAGAAAAGCCAGCCCTAACGTGCATACCTACGCTACTTGACCATAAACTGACCAATTGCAGCCGCGCGTTCTTCCTCGTCCCCCGGCCTGCGGTGGTGTCGTGCGTTTAGAAGAAATCGGCCTTTAGGCTCTCTATGGCCAACTCAATGTTAAATTATTATTTTGTTACTACTTTGTAGTTTTCTAAGTGCCTATTGTTAGCAACCTAATAAAATTGACGATTTGTGTAAACTAAGTTTTATACAGGACATTGTTTTTTCAGATACCGAAATTAGGGTTTATCTTTTTTTTTAGATTGAATCATTTCTCCGGGACTCGTCGAGCTTCATTGATTCGGCGTTTTTCTGGTGGTCGCCACTGTTGATTCTGGCTTTCAGGAGGGAGTTGCAGTAGTTTGGGAATATGTGGCGGGTTTGTCACAAAAAAAAAAGTCGAAATAAGGTAGGTATATTAGGATTACCCGTAAGCGTTAACACCTGGCTCAAATAACGTTTTGACCGTTTTAATTTAAATTTAATCATTAGGTTTCGATGAAAAGCGCATCAATAATAAAAAAAATAAACGCAACGGTAACATAAACGCAACGTGGCAAACTGACAAACTACCTTAAGGGGAGCGCACATTTTTAACAAATTACACAGCTGTCAATAACCCTTAACAAGGCACAAGTTCGATTCTGCATGGAGTATTGCAGCCACCTTCCTAAATACCAACTTGCCACGCTTGACCAAGTGAAACGCAGACCTTAAAAGGTTCATTAGCGACGTAAAACTTGTGGATGCCAGCTTCACAGCTTGGCTCATCGCCGCAAGCTTGCGTGCTTGTCGATATTCTACAGATTGTACTTCAGAAGTGTGCCCAAATACTCAACGAACTCATCTCACCGGCCCCCTTCTACCATCGGACATCTAGACACACTGCAAGTTACCATCCTAAGATTGATTGCTATTGCATCAATTCAAATTCCATTCCATTCCATTCCAAACGTCTTTTATAATGCGCACAGCAAAGGAACTCTTTACTTGCGTCTGTGTTTCCAATCTCAAAGTTTGAATCATCATATCAGCTGAAAGACGTCCACTGCTGGACATATAGTCTAAGATCCCGATATAAAACGACCTTCACCGAGATGCTTATTTAATGAAACGTATTTTATATTTAATTTAATATGTCAATAAATATAATCCATATGGGTTGCCTAGCAAATTTCAGTCCAGAGTATGTTTAATTAATAATTTAAAAAAAATATTTTTTTAAACATTTCACCGGTATGATTATTAGATAAATTCTACACCAATCGAAAGTATGAAGCCCATAGAATATGCAAACGTTAGGTTGCCTATTCTTTTCCGGTCACAACTATCGGGTTGCTAGGTATAAACAGGTAAATCTGTACTAGCATTTTGCAACGGTCTGTTTATTGAATGAAATTTAAATGAAATTAAAGATTATTTTATTCTGAACACGGTGGTATAGGGTTGCCTGCGAAAAATCAGTCCAGAATTGCGGTTGTCGAATTTTAAAAAGTAAAATATTGCTCCGAGTGAATGTGTGCGACTGAGAGGTCCCAACCGACCATCCCATGCGATAGAAGAGGACACAGCATAGCAGCTGTTTAAAGTCCGACCACTTAAGAAAGAGAGTGCGCATGCTATTTGGGCTTGGAAAAGAAAAGGATAGCGATAGACTCGTATATACTATGCATCATTTTGGAGTAGTTTATTATTTAAATAGAGAAATAGTTATTTAATTATTTTTTTAAATCAATTAATTATTTATGTGTATATTTTTTATGTGACACTAAAGTATATATACATCTTTAGTAAAACAGAAGGTTATAGTGATACATATAATTATAATACTACCCTGATTAAAAATATTGATTGAAAAAAATTAAAAAAATTTACTACATGCAAATTATAAATTGTCTGGAATTTGCGAATTAGGTGTGCACCAATGCAATGTACTCGCCTCTAGGAGTATATGTACCGGTTTCTTTTTCAATGTACCTCTGTACTTTTGAAGAAATATGCAAAAAAGGGGGCCGTGCCAGCCAAACGTTTTCAGCACGGCCCTCGTGTAACTTGATAAATAAATAGCGTATTCAAAAGTTTCTTAAACTCAACGAATGTACCCTCTATTAACACGTTATATGTGCCGCAACAGATACTGTGAATTCGTAATAACAAATAATATATAGACGTAGATAGGGGGCCGTGCTGGAAATAAGGATTATAAGAAAATATCTAAAAAAGACAAGACAACCTTAGCCAAAAACTATTAAAATATAATTGATGTTTGGCAAGTAACATATGTAACGCATTGGTGTCTCATACAACTTGCTAAATTTGAAAAACAAACCAATTTTAGTTAATTCAGCACGGCTCTCTATATTTGCCTATATCTTTTTAAACATGGCATGTTTCTTTACAAAATTCGACTACCTGAATTATGTGCAGGAGTACGTTCGTGCACATAAATTGCGATTCTGCTGTATTAGTACTTTAAAAGATAAATTGGATCAAACATATCACACACTACAACTGATGGGGTGACCATGATTTCATATATTAGGTAGGTACATATTCTGTATCTATATTAAATTATGTGACTACATAAAAATAAAAATTGTTTTTTACATAGTTTTTTTTTTAAACTTGTCGTGTGCGGTCGCTATTAGTTCACTGAAGCTACCGTAATTTTTGAAGATGCGCTGGTATCGCGGTTACTTCATATTGCACTCAAGTGATCAAGATTGATCAAGTTTTAACTGATATAATTCCTTTACAAGATGTCATCGATAATATTAAATTCGAAGAAAAAAACAAATTGTAAAAAAGGGTTACCTATCATAAACCCGAAAAATATTTGACCGAATTTCATTTCACCTAAAACTTTTCAACATAATAGTTGAAAAGTTTGGCGTTTCGTTTTTTTTTTACTTCATCGAAGTCACGTTTGTCACTATCAGTTGACTATTATCAATTCGATTTTTTTCGTTACTCCAAGGTTTCATTTGGTCGAATTTTTTTTACCGAAGTTACACTTACCCGAAACAACATTTGTTCGAAGTATTATGTTCCCGAACATTCAAATTAATTATTTAATTGTAATGGCACTTAATAAAACAGTTGATTATGAACAAAAGTGGTTTTAAGTGGTAGTCCAGTAAATGGCCAGTAAGAAGTATGCAAACAAGGATGCTTGCTTCAAGCATGCAGCGTATAAGCAGGCATGCAGCATGCAAGAAAATAAATAGCACAACATATTAACTTTTTATGACACTGTTTTAATTTAATATTGAAAATGCTACCAAGTATCGGCTATATGTTTGTGACCAAATAATGTTCCGTAAAATGTTATTTCGGTGTGGTGAAAATCTGGCACATGAAAAAAGTTCAAAAGAGGCTTCCGCCAATAGCAAAAAGTTAATTTGTAAATCGGCGAAATTTAGCTCAGTAAAATAATACATAAGCACATGATACTTCGATGATCTAAAAATATATCAAATAATGCATACGGCAAAAAAGACGTCGGTCAATAGTTTTCGATAAAATGAAATTCCAACAAAAACAATTTGGAAAAGTGATCGGTTCCCGTAGAAAAGAATGTTTATTTGAATGTAGTCACATACTTTTATTAATATAGGTATAGAATATGTACCTACCTAATATATGGAATAATGGTCACCCTATCAGTTGTAATATTAGTCCAGTAGGGATACAATATTTTTTCCAAAAATTCTTCGATAATTCCAAAGTCTTTTATTTTCGCGGAGTGGATAGGTTTAGTGAATTCATTGCTATGTACAAAAATGCTAACAGTTTAGAGTTATGCAATAGGAGATAAGCAGGTATTTCCTATTATTTCGTGTTATAACAAAATTAGAATATTTAAATCAAAATACTATGCTGGTTCTTTGTAAGTACTATCTACAGGATATATTAGTGAAAATGCTAACAGATAGGTACTGTGGAACAATAGAAATCTGAAAATGTCCCTTAATTCATTCAATAAAAAATTTAAGTTTTCAAATCATTTCTTATACACATAAAAGGGATTAGTTATACCTTACAACAAAAGTTCTAACAACTAAGTATTAAGGATCACAAGTAATTGTATTTTTACTTTGCGATTAGCGAAATATTGAATTTAAGTTTATAATTTTGCGCCTACATATTCGTATTAATAAACTCTGCCACCATACAAAAGTTTCAACATATACATGCTATGCCTTTTGTTTAATAAATAAAATACAATTTGGATATTGGGGCGCAGTGTAGATACGCGGCAATTCGTGCAGCACGGGCCACGGCGCGGTAACACTTCGAACCAAACTCACTGCAAACGTACCTATTGAATGAGGCGCGAAATCATTTAATTATTGTCACATCTCACAAATCACTAGGTACGTACTTACTCTGTTCCAGTCCGAGACTTCGCCCACGTGTAATTATGAAAATCCCGTCACTGCTGTTTAAAAAATTTGTTTTGAAAATACGTTGTTGATAGTTTATTTCAAAGAATTTAATACCTATCTACCAAGATCGCAATATGTTGACTATAGTTTTATTATTATTATGTATCTACTTGTTATATGGATAGAGGAACAGAGACAGAAAGTGGAGATTCCATTACAACATATTTTTCCGGGATAGCTGTCCCGGGTTTTGGGACATCACTTAAGTAAGTACAAAAATAATTATAACAAAGCAATAAAATAATTGGATTCAATAAGTAGGTACCTGTTTTTGTTTCATTATTAATTTAATGTACACTTAGTGATACCTATCCCGATACTCGAAACAATTTCCTGAAAAAAAAGTTGTCGCATGGAAGTCACTATTTGTCTCTGATACTATAACAAATGCTGTCTACCTATTCCGATCTGTCAAACAGATGGTGCTTTTAAATTTTCCCCATTCACATAATTAAGAGGCCGTGCATATAATTCACTTGTTAGATTCGCTGCAAGGCTATGTTCGTGTGCATCGTTCATGCAGCTACACGCACACGCGCGCAAAAATCGAGCTCAGTGAGCGCTCAAATAATGTTGATCCTTTAGAAGATATTATTTTAAGTTACAAAATTAAATAGTAGTAAGGTTTATAAATAAAAATCTGTAACGTCTGTATATTTTATATTTATCACAATTCCCATTAAATTTATTCAATTTTGTGTTAGATGGATGTTGATACATTGAGACATTTAACAAAATGATAAATAAAAAAACGATACAATACAATGATACTTGTTTTTTGTAAAATGGTTGTACAAAAAAACACTTTCCATACGGACATATTTACGAGAATTCTCTTTTATTATGATATATTGTAATCTTGGTGTAAATTAGTGTCTAAGATGTTTTTTTGAGGATGGAATCATGCACATTAGAGTATACCTGTTCAGTCAGTGCAACCATTTGTGAAAAATTACTTTGACAAAACAATACAAAGTTGAGGTTGTCGTTAAAAAAGGAAGTAAAAAGACAAATATACAGGGTTATTTGTGAAACACTAGCAACCTCACCTACAATACTAGCTATTTGGCATTGCCGAGTGTCGCAAACATTATTGAAAACAAAACTGGTCAACTGTTATACATGACTATTAAAAATACGAATTGTGTCGTGTATGACCAAGCAAACTTCATATCGGATTTTCAACAAGCAAGGCGTCATAGTCGAAGATTCAACTAGGAGGTAAAACGTGAAATCCGGCGAGTTGATAGCAGATGATGATGATGGCAAAGTCACGTATATAACGTTTAAAAAGATATTGGAAGCAGAAAATTAAAGTGAACAGGTCCTTTACCTGCTACAACGGAAAAATTCGAAATGGCAATCACCAATCATAAAAGGCTTTACTCGATCGGCAAATGCGTAATAAGGTTTCTAAAAGCGCAGTATTTGTCTCCTACTGAGCAGATTATAAAAAATAAGTATTTTAAACAGTCCGGTGCATATCTTTGGTTACCACCACGCTTGTAAGAACTATCACTATGCTAAAAATAGGAAAGTAGAAGTTAATATCCTTATAAAACTGCACGGCTCAATTATTATTCATTAAGTAACAACAGAACTAAGCAATTTAATCAATTGCGGCAAAATTAGTACGCGGAAATCGCATAATTAAAAAGAAAAAAAATCGTATCCAGCACGCTGTTATATCACAGTTATTTCATTTAATTCTACACGACCTCAGTACGCCATATTTTAAAAAACGAAATTGAACAAGAGTCCAGGTATTCACCATCACTATATCAGGTTTATTGGCTACAATAGACCTGTCAGTGATGATGAGTTATAATAAATAATAAATAAATAAATAATAAACGTTTATTGGTTCAAATAAATTATTGTTAACATTATGAACACTGTCACTTAAACTAGGTTTAGGTACCTGTGCTATAAGCAACAGTAACAATTCGTGGTTGATCTATTTACTTAAGAAAAAATAGTTTTGTGCAACAATCCGTTATTAATATAAATAAATAAGTTAACTAAGTCTTACTACTTTATTAACTTTACAGTTAGACAACAAAAAATAAAAGCAATTAAAAGTAGAATGTTTGTATGACACGTGTGTGTGTGTGTGATGGTGTAAGCGTGTGTATTTGAGTGTGTGTATGGCTGTGTGTTTTAAAATGTATATAATATGTGTGTATGTAGGTAGATATACAGGTATGTGGCATGTAGATGTAGAAGTTTCTCGTATTGTAGGTTACCCAGGAACACTTAAAATATTTTCAGTTTCTTGGTAATTTAACACAACTAACAAACTTTTAATTACTTTTTTAAATTTAAAATGGCGTATTTTCTTTAGGGACACATTTTTACTCATTTTATTGTAGATATAGGGAGCTACTATATAAGGGTATCTTTTTGCAAAAACTGTCTTGTGTGGAATGGTTTTGAATACAATGTCGTTTCTTCTTCTATTATCTGTTTTGGATCTGTTAGTCGGTAAATGGGTGTGTGCATAAATAAGATTGCGTAAAATAAATAATTGGCGAACAGTGAGGACATCAAATTCCTTGTAAAATCTTGCAGTAGGGTACAACCTTGGTTTGGACATAAGGACTTTGATAGCCGCACTTTGAGCTCTTTCAAGCTTAATAAGAAATGTCTTGTGAGACCCTCCCCAGACAGAAATGCCGTATCCCACCACTGATTGACAAAGTGAGTAATAAATTAATTTCAGAACATTTAAATCGTCTAAATGGCGTACCTTTTTGAAAATGGGCATTAGTTTTCGAATTCTATTCGTCAAAAGTTCAATGTGGTGATGCCAGTTAAGGTTTTCATCAACCCAGACACCTAGATATTTAAGTCTATCAACTCGATCGAGCTCAGTACAGTGGCACAAAGTGCTGCTGTTACTATGGCAGGTGTGGGCTCTTATTTTTATTTTATCTATTGCTGGCGCTCCTGATTTTGTAATACAAAAGGTGAGATATTTAGTTTTACTAAGGTTAACAGTCAGCGTATTTTTATTGAGCCAGTATAAAATCTGTTTAATGCCACTTTCTGTGCTGTTAGCTACTTCATCCCAAGTTTTCCCGTAAAAGACTATTGCCGTGTCATCTGCAAAACTTACTATTTTAGCATTATGAAGATGAAAGTTGCACAGTAGATTTATGTACATCAAAAACATTGGGGGGGCAAGTACACTTCCCTGTGGGACTCCATATGTTATTTGAGCCACTTCACTTACATATGAGCCAATTTTTACACGTTGGGTTCTTCCACATAAGTAACTAGTGAAAAAATCTAAGGCTATACCCCGTATTCCCATGTTTTCCATCCTAGCAAGTAGTTTGGGAATAGAGACAGTATTAAATGCCTTCGCAAGGTCCAAGCCAATACATTTAGATTTATTGTCAAGTGATTTAACAATAGTTTCAGTCAAGGTTCTTAGAGCATCTTCTGTAGATTTACCAGGAATAAATCCAAATTGATTTTTTGACAACAGTTTAAAAGTTCTTAAGAAATTTGTTAATCTTTTGTTTAACAGCTTTTCGAGTATCTTGGACATCGCTGGAAGGATCGATATGGGTCGATAGTTGTTTACACTGTCTCTATTCCCCGACTTAAATATAGGATGTATGAGCGCTGTTTTGAAGAGCTTAGGAAATATTCCCAAGTGGAAACTCAGGTTACATATGTATGTAATAACAGGAGTCAGCACACTATTCGCAGCTTTTAATAACCTATTTGAGATACCATCTATTCCTACCGCGCAATCATCTTTCAGGTTCATTATTATAGACCGTACTTCTTCTTCGTCAGTGTCAAGCAAAACAAAGGAATTTGTTGTTTGTTCAGCTAGATCTTGTTTAGATATTTCACTAGTGTCTATGATGTCGATATTTTCAGCTAGTTTCTGTCCCACGGTTGCAAAGAATCTATTGACTACATTAACAGATTCATGGGGGCTTGGGTCAATTTCTAATAGGGATTCATTTTTATATTTCTGTTTATTTAAGGATGCTATTGTTTTTATTAATTTCCAGGTATTTTTTAAATAATTTTTTGCCTTTTTGAATTCTAGGTTTTCATATGCACATTTAACTTTTGCAAGAATGGTTTTGCAGAAATTTCTGTATCTGTTGTAAATAGGTTTAATTTCTAAGTTCTTTGGGAAGGGGCGTTGACTGTAGTACAATGTGATATTATCATTTTGGAGAACTAGATCGGGCAAATACCTATAATATGGCACTTCCAATCCCACACGGCTTTATCTAGAGCAAATTACTGGTATTTAATCCTGGCTACAAGGTTGTGTCTATGCAAGTAATCTCCGGTAGTTAGTTATCATCATAAGGTCATCCATAATCCATAGAGTACATCAAAACCAGTATGATCCAACGGACAAAGGCACGTGGAGAACTAGATCGGGCACATACCTACAATATGGCACTTCCGATCCCACAAGGCTCTAATTTAGAGCAAATTGAGGGAAAATAGTCCTGGCTACAAGGTTGTGTCTATGCAAGTAATCTCCAGAAGTTAATCATCATCATTACTTCATCCACAATCCAAAGAGTACCTAAACCAAAACCTAAAAAAATCTTAAAATGTTGTGTCCCTCAGTGGCATGGAGCGAGTTTTTCTCGGATCTACTATTTCTGGTAGAAGACAAGTATTGTGACGGACGGACGGACTCACACTACCTTTTTCCATAGCCATAGAAGCTTCTTCTTTACCGGCAGCAATCATACATGATTCAGCCGTAGTCTTCCACCAGTCATACAAGTTGTCGTGACATTTCTGGTAGGTCGATTTGCTAATAAGTGGCAAATTCATGGATGCTGCGAGCTCGTTCAAGTTGGCACGACCACAACCGATACTAACAATACCCGAAACTACGCTATGGTTTACGTGCAATTCGTTTTCTTACTCTCACATGTGTTTATTTCGAATCGACTTCCATGAAAACGACACCCATGACGAAAATATTGATATAGAATACCTATTGCAGTCGCCATCTTGGATGTACTTATTGTTACCACTATCACTATTGCACTATTAGCTTAAAATACCCTCAAAACCACCGCATTAATGATTTACAAGTAAGTTCACGAATTCATTATGATCGATCACACGGACTTATACGAAATTCGATAACAATTAAATAACAATAACTAGAAATCATTCTTACCTTTCAATGTCAGCAGGAAGTTTAAAATACGATAGCTCCGGTTTTGATGAAGCCGAGTTCAAACAGCCGTATAGGTACTACGCAATACTTTCCTGGCATTTTCAAAACGATCGCGGAGATAAAGTTAAACGTGACCACTCGTCTTGATGCGGCACTCGCTACTGCTAGTCCCGCGAAGTCGCCTTAGGAGTCTCGTCGGTGTGCATGTTTGTGTGAGTGTGCCGTTTCGAGCGTTTGTAGGCAGTTTCCCTACTGTTCATATTTATATTGTGGTATAAGTAACCATAAAAAATGTCAACATTCTGTGGATGATAATATAGCTGCACTTAACCATTGTAGATGCCATTAGAGAAAGTATTTTAATTTAATAGTAGTAGTAGAGTAATTCCGCAGATTTACTTTTACATACAAACATACAACCGTTACCTCTAATTATTATAAAGGTGAAAAAATATAATCAGTCCTAATAAACAAACAAAATATAAAAAATAATACTTACTCAAAATGTGGTAGTCGGCGTACAATTTTGTAAATGTATTTACGTAAAACAATCGAGCGGCTGCGAAACAAAGTAGTACGTGCTGACGCTGTGAGAGCCCGATCGGTAGTGACGCGATCGAGTTTGCGCGCTCACTAATATAGCTCAATTTGCTTGTAATTTACGAAATGACGTTATTGTTTATTTATAAAATAAATTTTAGATTCTATTAAAAGGTTAACTTAAGACTATTGTGCAATTTTTAAATTTTCTTAAAAGTGTGTCTAAGGTATAGAAAAAAATATTTATTTGTATAGATGTTTTCCAAGAATTCCGTTTTTTCAACACTTTTTTTCTGCCATATTTTCTATTCAAGTCAATAATGTTTTCAAAGCATCTGATTGTTGACAATACAATGATGGTAGTGATATTTTTTTAAATGTTATAAATCTGTCGTAGTTTTGTGTAAAACGTAACCAAACATCACTCGCTCGTTACTTTTGCGAAAAAAGGGTTTTAAATATGGGTAATTACCATTAATACATACATTATTTTTGAAAAATTCTCAAGCCATCTGAGAGAATAAGAATTTGACTTTTATCATCTAAAACAAGTAGGTTCAAATTCTTCTCACCTTTGTCACAAACGATGTTCAAAAATGTTCAAAATGATTTAATTTCATGCACGGCCTCTTAATACCCTCAACATAATTAATTTACAGAAAGTTTACTTTACTATGTTCGAGACGTTCTTGTGCGGTGATGTAGATGGAATACAGTTAGTAGGAATTTATAAATAGAACTAGAACTTACTCGTTGGCTCCAATCGTCGTTATGTATTTCTGCAGCCCTTAATATGGTCACTTGTGTATCTGATCTTCTAACTTGAGAAACCGTAATTCTTTTATCAGCGGAGTATTTTTGTTGCGAGTTAATAAACTCTTGATCCGCAGTTTCATTGCAAAAAATGCAGTTTCCAGGTACGTATGTTCTACTGGTGGGGTCATTTGGTTCTCTCTGTATCTGTTGCACCGCTTTGCGCTTCTTGTGGGCTATGATACAATTTTCATTTGTACATCATTCGGCACTTTCTATGTAATTGCAGTTCTTCTTTTCCTTGGAAAATAACATGCTTCCCGTCTTTTCGCTTATGGCTAGCGGTAATTAGTGTGTGTAGTGCCCGTAGTTTTACAGTCACTACGTCGGAATTTAGAAAAAGGTCACAAACCGCACATTTTTCACTCATTTTAAAGTAAATCGCTCGTGCTCAATGTTTTATAAACATTTATAAACCAACACAACACACAGAATGATTAAAAACAATATTCAAACGTGACGTGCAATGCAAACGCCAAGGAGAAAATTAAACAAGAATGAACAAGAGCGGTCAGTATACGGAGCTAGGTACCTACATCCCCGATCGGAGCTGTAGTGTTGCGATCGCACGCGCTGTACCTACGCGGCTCGGTAGCGAAAATAGTTATTTGCAATTTAAACAAAAGCCATAATATGCATTTGTTGAAACTTTTGTATGGTAGTAGAGTTTATTATTACTAATATGTAGGCGCAAACTTATAAACTTAAATTCAATATTTCGCTAATCGCAAAGTAAAAATACAATTACTTGTGATCCATATTACTTAGTTGTTAGAACTTTTGTTGTAAGGTATAACTAATCCCTTTTATGTGTATAAGAAATGATTTGAAAACTTAAATTTTTTATTGAATGAGTTAAGGGACATTTTCAGATTTCCATTGTTCCACAGTACCTATCTGTTAGCATTTTCACTAATAAATCCTTTAGATAGTACTTACAAAGAACCAGCATAGAATTTTCATTTAAATATTCTAATTTTGTTATAACAGGAAATAATAGGAAATACCTGCTTATCTCCTATTGCATAACTCTAAACTGTTAGCATTTTTGTACATAGCAATGAATTCACTAAACCTATCCACTCTGCGAAAATAAAAAACTTTGGAATTATCGAAGGGCATATTCTTCTGGCTACTGGACTATATATGTGATATGTTTGATCCAATTTATCTTTTAAAGTACTGATATAGCAGAATCGCAATTTATGTGCACGAATGTACTCCTGCACATAATTCAGGTAGTCGAATTTTGTAAAGAAACATGCCATGTTTAAAAAGATATAGGCAAATATAGAGGGCCGTGCTGAATGAACTAAAATTGGTTTGTTTTTCAAATTTAGCAAGTTGTATGAGACACCAATGCGTTACATATGTTACTTGCCAAACATCAATTATATTTTAATAGTTTTTGGCTAAGGTTGTCTTGTCTTTTTTAGATATTTTCTTATAATCCTTATTTCCAGCACGGCCCCCTATCTACGTCTATATATTATTTGTTATTACGAATTCACAGTATCTGTTGCGACACATATAACGTGTTGATAGGGTACATTCGTTGAGTTTAAGAAACTTTTGAATACGCTATTTATTTTTCAAGTTACACGAAGGCCGTGCTGAAAACGTTTGGCTGGCACGGCCCCCTTTTTTTGCATATTTCTTCAAAAGTACAGAGGTACATTGAAAAAGAAACCGGTACATATACTCCTAGAGGCGAGTACATTGCATTGGTGCACACCTAATTCGCAAATTCCAGGGGGCCGTGCTGGGCAAACGTACATCTAATTTCGACTAATTAGCGACATTATTTTGTTTTCAAAATTAAAATTCCTGATGGTGGCCATGCCAGTGTCAGGTACCTACACACTAATGAAGACATTTAAAAATCTTTTAGATACGTGTAGGTACATGAACTGATTAGTTTTTATATACACAAACTGGAAAAGACATGCTTTTTCCCTATTCTACTTTCTAGTAGTGCAGGCCACCATACCATCGCTGGACAGGAGGCCTACCACAACCTCTTAAAACAATATTATTTTAATATTACTTTGTAATTTCTGTTGTTGCATTTTCAACTCTCGGCGCTGATCCGAGCGTTGAAAATCCAATAGAGCGGAACGCAAAGTAATATTAAAGTAATATTGTTTTAAGAGGTTGTGGTAGGCCCCCAGGTCGAGGTTAAATTTTATTCGACTTCAATGCCCTCCTAAAAAAAAATCTCAGATTTTGCAAAAGTAAATTAGTAAATCTGAACGAAAAGTTGAGGGCCAACTTTTCGTTCAGATTTACTAATTTACTTTTGTGTCAACAAGATACGCCATCACTACAACAGCTTTGAAGGTCGCGATTTTTTGTCCTTTCGAAAGTGGATCGTTTCTAAAATAATTTCAGTGTTCTTTCATCATGCCACACTCCTTTATCAATTTTTCGTCCGGTAAATATGCTTGCTAAAAACTCTTTCGGCTGCCCAACCAAGGAATATTTTGACTGAAGTGTCAGTAGTTGTCCTAATACAAAGCGATTATCGCGCGAATACGGGAACGTCGCGTTCATTTGTACGTCAAATCCGATTGCGCCGTCGCGCTGTCATATAGCACTTTCCAGTTCTGCCGAACATTTTAACGCGTTGATCGCGTATTCGCACGATGATCGCTTTGTATTAGGACGATGCTGAAAACTGCCTCGGTCGGCGCGACGACGCGATCGTGTTTATTAATATCAAATTATACAAATAAACGCAATCATCGCGAATTCGCGCGATGATCACTTTTGTATTAGGACGACGCGCGACGCTTCAAATTATTCGTCTCAAACAATGTTTTAACAGAAATTATTATACAATTTAAACAATAAATTGAAAATAAGAATATTTTTATTACTAAAATTGTCTAAATACAGTACATTTTCCATGTTTGCTCTTTGAAACAATTGAAAAAAAAACCACATAAATAGAAGAATATTAACAAACATTAACGTAAACAACAAATTAAAACTAAAGTAAATAAATATTGTTGCAGTAGGAGTCGTCCGTAAATAATCCTGAACATTGCGTTAAAAGAGTATCCTGAATAACGAATTTAGGGTGTATACGTTGGCAACCGGGTCCAGCTGAGATCAAATGTCCTAAAAATGGATGCAGTCTCGAAGAAGCTGCCACAAACATGCCGTCAGAATCAATAGAGAGAAGGTGAACTTCATCATTTCCAGATTTTACAGCTTTTCCATACTCGGAGACTTTCTTATTTTGTCTAAAATCGGTGTGCATTAACGTTTTAGGCAGAACGTACGAAGGCGCGCTACCATCAGAAAACAAAGAAAAATCGTAAAACAAAACTACTTGAGGAGAATCGGATTTCTTATTCATCTCAGTTTGTATATCAGATTTATTAAATCCCTCTGTTTTATTTATTCCATTTAATAGGCTGGAGTTAGTAACTTGCAAAGCTTTAAAAGCGTCATTAATAGTAAGTTTTAATTTGTCTAGATTTACGTCGGGGTTGGACAATAATTGATACTCGTTCTTCTTCAAATCTGTTTCTTTTGTCGAATTTATAGTTTCTACATAAACGTTAGAAACGGCTTTAGATTTATTATTTTTATCATTTATCGGAATAGAAACGTCCCGTTTGTTTCTGTTCGTGCGAACTAAAGGTTCGTTTTGAGACACAGCATCTGCGGTAGTCATTTGAGTAAAGGGAAAGCTTCTTGTAAAGAATGTTCTTGTCTCGTTTAAAAGTTGATGTACTAAACCGTAGAAAATAGTGAAAAATTCATTTTCTTCTTCACGGTCAATTTTATTGAGAGCGCTCGTGTATTCTTCAACTTTAATGCCATCATTATGCTGCTGCAATATAGCAGAAATTCTACGATCTAGGCATTTACGATTGTTATAATTGTTATTGAAATGATTCAAGTCCATGGCCACTCCACCGTTTTCCCAAACTGATAAAACTCTCGCATAGAACGTTATGTATGGAAGTGGTATGACCCTCCAATTGTATATTATTGATGGTGTCCTCGCCATGAACTTATTCATGGTCATAATTGTAACGTTAACGTTTTGATATCTTCTTTCAAAGTCTGCAATTTCTCGTTTACCATCAGTACCACCAACTTTGATGAAAGGATAGCTTCCTTGGTTTCGTAGCATCAGATTTTTGAATAATTTAATTCTTTGGCCGCGGTATGCAGTTGCATACAGAGAGTCATCCACAAGAAATACTACATGGAAACGGAGTGACGGATACTGTGTGGCAACGTTCGACAGATAGTCAGTATAAAGCATGAAAGGACAAGCGCTTCCTCGTCGAACGATATGATGGTAGTAGACATCGCTTGCCGGCTTAGTCGTGTTGCATTTTATGATCAATACAGCCTGTCTTCGATATACCTCCATTCCCAACGCATAAAAGATAAGGAAGCATATGCCCAATAAGATAAAAGTCATCCAGCATGTTGAGATGTATTCTGAAAAACAAGTAACTGTAATTAAATCTTTTACCACATCATCATTGTCTAGTAAAACTGACAAATTTTAATGTAGTTGTACCTACTTATTCTGTCTTATTCTCGTAATACAGCTGCACTGGTCTTAGCTGGTAGGTTGGATGTAGACATGGTGATAAAGAATTTAAAAATATATTCAGGCATAGCAACTGTATGAAATCTATGCAGTTATATCAGGAAGCTTTTCCAATATACGACAGCATTGAAATTTTGTGCAGGTGTCGTATTAGATGACTAGCTTGATGATCATGACTTTCTTGAAATAGGTACCAGTGATTGTGTCTACTAATGGGTAGTGTCATAGGCTCTGCTGTCGACTAACTCAAACGCGTGTTACTCGCGTGAAAACCAGCTTTAACACTTTCATTGCCATCTTTATTATCATGAAGTCTATAAGTAGACACACGACAAAAACACACCGCGTGTGTGATCACCAAGGGTACATTTTCATGAAAGTAGGCATAGTTGGCTAGTACCAGTCGGGATTGATGCCCACGTGTATCAAAATACATTTTCAACAAATTTAGGAAGAAACAATTAAATAAAATGTCAAACAAAATTTTGTAACCAATGTTTTTGAGAAACTGTCCTCAGATTTTTATCGCGCGTTGTGTTATACTGAATTGGTGGGTGGTGGCCGCGGCACATTTTCTCTACGAGTGCGGCAAAATAGAAACAAACGTTTATTGCTTGAAATACACTGCATTGTGAGCCTTAAAGCGGTGCCATAAGAACCTGTTTTCGAGTAACTGTATTGAAAAATAATAAACAGTTTGTTGCTATGAATAAGGGAGAAAGAGATTCAGATATTAAGAAAATTTGCGCTATACAAGAACATGGTGAAAAACGACATTGTTTTTTTTATTTTATGACATTTAATTGCAACGTAACAACGTTGCAATAAAATATCATCAAATAGGTAGGTATCATTACAATAATAGTGTCAAACTCAATTCAAGGTAAACCAATTTCGTAAATGATGTAGACACATCGTCAATTTTTTTTATTAAGGTTATTTTTATTATGTTTCGTACAATAATACAGTGACAGTAATGCTGTGTGTGTAGACTAACCAACATCAAAAATATTTAAAAAAATAAAGTTTGTTTACGTACGAGAGCATCCAAGAAATTTCACTGAGATGAAAGTTGAGGGCGGAGGTGACGGTTTAGGTTGGGAACCACTGCTTTACTACAAGTGATTTTGCTCAACTGGCCTCGATTGAATTAGAGGTTATAAATATTTGAATTCTTCATAAAAAATGCTTAAAAGGGTTAACGTAGGTAATTCAATCATTTGTTTAATTTACTATTTATTGAAATGCATGTGAATGAGTGGTTTCGTTCGTCTTCAGGTTTCGCCAAATATATCAATGCGACAATCGCGTATTCGCGCGATGATTGCTTAGTGCTAAGGACGACGCCTAAAAGGTTTTTCAGCAAGCATATTCAAGATAACTTGTGATAATTGGGGCGCGATGAGAGAAGCCGTGAATGAAACGAAAATGCATGAAAACGACCATAAAAAAAACATTTTTTACTCCGTTGACTTCAGGTTTTGGGATCTGACGGAAATAAAAAATATTTGTTTAAAGTTGTACTCTTACTCGTAAAAATGAATTAAAACTAGTAGATGAAGCCAGTTTTGCCCCATTTCATTTCTCAATTCGTGTGGCATTCTGCCGCAACAGAAGCCGTACGATATCACAATATCTCTCGGGCTCTTGCTTTATTACTTTTTAGGAAAAAAAAATACACACATTTGTTTTAATATCAATAAAGATCCTCACAAAGCATTTTTTCTGATTATTAGGAATTGGACCAGCAAAGTAATCTGCCACAATATCGCATGACGGTGAGATAAGTAAAACACACACGCGAGTGGGATGTGAACCTAGAACTATGCAATTTTCGAGTTTGTTCTAAAATTGTTTTTAACACTGGGCCACCTTATGCAGAAAACATGCAATCTTTGAATTGTAAGTACAACTCAATTCCCAAAACATTAAAACTCCAAATCCAATACACGAGCAGCGTGTGAGCATCACCCGAGCTAGAATTTACAAAAGCACGGAGATTTGCTGGCACTGAAAGTGTTAAAACTGTCTTTAATTTTTAAGAAATAACTGTGATATTTGCCCCAGGTAGGCCACACAGATCCACAGCAGATCACATTCCAATAAAAAAAAGGCTGGTGCTACCTAATAACTGTATGCGATCAGAATGCTTCATTTAAAAAAGCCTCCGTATCAAAACTTATTCGCAAATCGTCCTATTAGCAAAACGTCCTATTTGCAAATCGTCCTATTAGCAAAACGTCCTATTTGCAAATCGTCCTATTTGCAAATCGTCCTATTAGCAAAACGTCCTATTAGCAGAATGTCATATTGTCAAAATACAGTGAAACTGAAAATTTTGTATCAGTTTTACGACATGGCTCATTGTTTAATTTATTTTTAAACTAGCTTCTACCAGCTGCGGCTTCGCCCGCGTGAATATAGGAAATAGCAAGGTTTCCTGATTTGTATTGTACATTATTTACTCAGGAAACACCCACCCTACACCTACCCTACACCTACCCTACACCTACCCTACACCTACCTTACACCTACCCTACACCTACCCTACACCTACCTTACACCTACCTTACACCTACCCTACACCTACCCTATACCTACCCTACACCTACCTTACACCTACCTTACACCTACCCTACACCTACCCTACACCTACCCTACACCTACCCTACACTTACCTTTCACCTACCCTACCTGCATAATACCATCCCAAAAATACTATGACATGTTTCTGGTCTCCTGGTACTTGATGTTTCTGGTCTCCTGGTACTTGAAAATCTGAAGTACTAAGGCAGCAGCGGCTCTGAGTTTCCACTTCCTCCTCAGTCTCCATTAATCCATGCCACTTACCGGGATAAATAGTAGCTTATTTTTTATTCCAGAATATGAACTACATGTGCGCCAAATTTCATCCAAATCCCTTCAGCCGTTTTTGCCTGATTGTTACACAAACATACAAACATACAAACATACAAACATACAAACATACAAACATACAAACATACAAACATACAAACATACAAACTTTCACCTTTATAATATTAGTAGGATTATCATTCAAACGAAAAAGAGGTATACATCTGGTGTGGACGCAGCCTGTGTCGGGCACCCTAGTTCAATTTCGGAGACGGGCTGAAATCTAGAGCGGTAAAGATTCAAACTACCAGGAGACCTGAATCATGAAGAAGTATTTCCAGAGCTGTAAACATGAGTGGTAAAGATTTACAATGTACCAGGAGACCAGAATCTTGAAGAAGTATTTCCGGGGCTGGAATCAGCATGAGTAGTAACTAGTCATAGACCACCAGATCGGAATCATGGAGAAGAACTTCTAAGGCAAAGTAATAAAAAAAAAACAGTCAACCCAATTTTGAAGAAATCTAAGCAGACAAATTCGTGGGCTGTGTCCCCATTTTATGAACTGATCGCGAAAAAAAAACTGTCGGTATTTACTTGTAAACTACATAATATATAAAAATCTTATATTGATGTGTTTATGAGCGCCTTCACACTAGCATTTGTCCAGCGTAGGCGTTCGATAAACGTATGCGCAGCGCAGACGCCACAACAACGCGGCGCAGGCGTTGCGTTGTTGCGGCGTTTCCTCTGGAGTCAATTGAACGCTGCGCTAACGCGGCGCAGTTGTCGTTGACACAATTGCATTGTTGTTTCGGAAATATACTTAACAAAATTGATTCTGACGAGGAAACTCTATTGTTGGCTTTGCTTTTAAAAAGAAAATTATTGCAAAAACGTGAAAATAAAAATAAAAGGATATGCGAGAACCCATTAGCAGGATTGTAAATGACTCCACAGTAAAGTGTGTGACAGTGCGTCGTGCACCTGCGGTGCATGCGTCGCGCACCTGTGGCGCTAACGCAGCGTATTCATTTACCCTTGCACTGACGGCGCGACAACGCGACGCCTGCGCCACATAGTCGCGGTGTCTGTGCTGCGCCATGTAGTCGCGGCGTCTGTGCTGCGCATACGTTCATCGAACGCCTACGCTGGACAAACGCTAGTGTGAAGGCACTCTCAGACTGTGCTTTTCCCATTCTTCTGTTTTTAGGACGTTTTGCTAATATTAAGACAATTTGCGAATAGGACGTTTTGATACAGAGGCTTAAAAAATACTACTATATTAAAGGAGAGTATTTCTCGTAACTGAGCTTAAGCTGACATAACTTAAAAATGAACTGTGACATTTCAAAAGTCAACGGATGGCTAAGAAGAAATGATGGTAATATTAACCGGGCCAGCGGAAACTCCAGGATTTTTTGGGGGTGCAAGTAACTCCCCAACCGGGACTGGGTAGTGTCTGCGACGGTTGTTGATGGACCCCGCCATCTCCACCTCCTCCAGCCACCTTCAGCAATGGATACTGTTCATCACGTCTTGGCTGTGGAGCACGCTCCACCATATTGTCCTGTAAGTGATGCATTATATTTCTTAGCTCAGCAGCTCAGTAATAATCGAGGGCAGAAGGTTAGAAAACAAAAACCGGCCAAGTGCGAGTCGGACTCGCGCACGGAGGGTTCCGTGCCACGGCAAAAAATCACGTTTGTTGTATGGGAGCCCCACTTAAATATTTATTTTATTGTTTTTAGTATTTGTTGTTATAGTGGTAACAGAAATAAATCATCTGTGAAAATTTCAACTGTCTAGCTATCACGGTTCATGAGTTACAGCCTGGTGACAGACGGACGGACGGACAGCGGAGCCTTAGTAATAGGGTCCCATTTTACCCTTTGGATACGGAACCCTAAAAATTTAATTGACAAACAAATTCAGAATTCATCCGAGATCGTTGTCTTGAAGGTAAGGTGACATTCATCAACATTGCTTTCAAAATGTTTCAATTAAAAAAGTAAGATGTGTGCGGGAGGGTGTATGCCAACCCCATATTTTACCCAGAGGGGTTCATTTTAGATTAGTAGGTATTTAGACAACCCCAAGCACTTTCCATTAAATTTGTCGCGTCCAAATTTGTCGCCTGTAGACTGTGAATACACTCGCAATCTTACCGAACCCACCTATTATTTTTCGAGGGAAGATTACCTAATAAATCAGTTATTAAAATACTTACGTTACCCTCTGCTTTGGAATATTAGCTTATGTTTTTTTTTATTTATAACTCTGATTAATCAACGTATGTGAAAAATTGAAAACGGGAGATCGACATTTGCAACAAATTTTGTAGACATTCCAATTTTGAAATGAACGTCATTTGTTTTTGTTTTTTATGTTTGTATAGATAGCATAATCAATTCGAGTGCCTATAATACTCCTTGATCCAAAAATAAAGTAATATTGCAGACCTTTTGTGTATCACGTTGCCGAGCTATTTGGAGGTAAAGTCGCCGAGTAAGAACAATGACAATCATTAAAACCTACTGCATAAAAGTACGTGGTTAGTTACCACGTACTTTTATGCAGTAGATTGTATTTAAATAAAATTTTCCGGGTAGATTTAACCAATTATAAAACAACATTTTTTGCTATTAAGTAGGCAAGTTTTTAAGAGCGTTTACGCCGTAGGGCATTTCATACAAACTTTCAAGTCCTTATTTTTCGAAATGAATGAACCGATTTTAATGAAACTTGACTGATTTTTCACTTTCTATAGACAACATTTTTAATTATAAGTAGTGATTGTTCGCACATGGCGACTTTACCTCCAAATATCTCGATAACGTGACATTTAAGAGTTTTGAGCACCATATTGCTAACATTTTTTGTTTGTTAAAGTGTCCTCTACCTATACCTACATATCAACATGTTTCATCCTGCGCCGCGATTTGAAAAAAAAAAAACAAAATGATCGGAGGGGGCTATGTCACAAAGGTTCTAGGGTTCTAGGTATCCCTTTATGATAGAAATATCATATACCTGCATTATGAATAATAACTATGTACATGTAAACTTCAGTAGCTATAAAATAATAATTTTCTTATTTAATTATGTATATAATATTGTATCCAACATTCCATTCTAGTTATTCGATAGTGTAACAGGTTGCAAAGAAATTCTATCAGAAACGCCAAAACAGAGCAAAACGACCATAACACTAATTTATTCATAACAATGTCATATTCACCTTCACAAGTGCAAAGTCGGCAAAATTCAGTAACAATCGTAACTGAAAAGCAAATGTACGTGAGACGAATCCGATGTTGAATCAACAAAATTATTGCGGAAAATGTAAACGTGCCGCCGTCGTTATTATAGTATTATTATAATAATATAGGAACTTACGTGCATATTCAGTTTGTAACTCACCGAGTGCTAGGACCGAACACACACGTATCAGTGAAACAACCACATATTAGAGGACCGAAAACTATTCAAAATAAGTGATTTTATACAGGAAACACAAATGACGGTAGGTCTTAATGTTTTGTTTGTTATTTTTGATAGGCTTGCATATGATGATCATGATCTCACCTGTTTCAATCTGATGAAAAACGATGTTGTGGACGATGGGGCACGCGTGCCTATCAATAATAATAATAAAAAAAAAAAAAAAGTAATCAATTAACTCTTGACTGACCTCACGGTAGTAGCTATTCGGAAATACAGAGTTATTGTGAAACAAACTTTCATATTAATCAGATATTCAGGTGATCAATCAAAAGGTAGGATAGATAACCTTCAAAATAAAGCTGAAAACTTGGGCTGAAAAGCGTATTTTCGCTGCAGTTTTCAACACTTGGACCATAGCAAAAATAGCAGTTTTGTGATCATTATTTAAAGTTAGAAAAGAGAATGTTGTATAGCTACGATCTCGTATTCTAGTAGGTACCTAACCATTTTTCAAAATGATGTCGCTGCTTCTTTCTTCAATGGCCTGATTGAATTCAGCAGCAGAAACGAATGTGTTGCATCTTTTATGAACATATCCCTCTAAAATACACAACATTCCCAGTAAAACTTAAAATAATATTCTACTTATAAATTAAACCTCTTTTTTATGACGAAAAACTAAAAGTGCCATTTAAAATTCCCAAGTGATAAAAATCACAGGAAACGTCATTTGTGAATGTATCAAATCATTATAACAAATTATAATATCATTAAAAGCACAGATTTAACGTCCTAATATTTTAGATAAGCTGTAAATAAGTCTTCGATTTCGTATTAGAACATTACGACTTCTCTTTTTTTTGTTAATAGTAGAACCAATGGCAAGTGATGAGTGAATACTACAAGGAGCAGCACCCGTTACTATGTGAGGAGATTTCGGAAGACGACCACTTCAGTCCTCGATACCATCGGAGGCTCCGACCTTCGAGCTACAAGGGGCGAGCTAGAGCTAACCTGAAGGGAGCTGCTTCAATTTTAACGCGTTGGCCAGGTAATCATCCCATTGTTAAGTTACATGTTTTACTTAGACCAGCGGCCCTACCATGACGTGTTAAAGCGCTTTAACACGTCATGGTAGGGTCGCTGTTATAACCCCAACGGATGATCTCTAATATACCAGTTTGCCCTTGACCATGCAAAATCAATTATTTATTTATTGGTTTTACTTTAACAAAAGTGGCTATCCGCCAATAACATTAGTTAAAGCTAGGCCCACAAGTAAAGATCACACACTCATCTCACAGAACACGTCAGATGTTCTGTGAGATGAGTGTTTGGCACTGATATGATCGTCTCCATTCGTCCACGAAAACATTGCACAGTCAGGATTCAGTCCAAGAGAGCTTTGAGCACAGTGAGAGTGCGCGTTAGGCCTCGTTTACGGAGACGTGGGGCGTCTCGCGTCGCGTCGACGCCGCTGCGCGCGCGTCAGATCTTCTAACGTGCGGTGGAAGCGGCGCGAGCAGAGGGCGTTCGTTTTTAATCCCAGGGACTAATTTGACATCTCAAGTGATTGGTGGTGGGTATCGTAACGCGGCGATGCTATCCGCGGGCTCCGCCTGCATCTCAAGCAAACGCGTGTTAAATTGCTTCTCCGTAAAAGTTCTCATACAAGGCCGTTTGTTTGAATTTAGTGCGGGCCGCGTCGCTGAACGTACCGCTCGACGCCCCGCGTTTCCGTAAATGCAGCCTTATGCACAAGATGTAGTTTCTCTAATATTTTATCTAATTGGTCAGCAACCAATCGAATGTACATTATTGCTTGTCTTTACAGATCACTGGTCATCTTTTCTTGCATACTGGTGGGTAGGACTCGGAATGATTAGTCTCACGACGTTCATTATATATAACAGTCTGTTTGCATTTGCTGTGTTACCGACTGCTAACTTGAAACCTACGAGTCTGATATTAACCAATACAAACGACAAATCGCTACCTAAAACTTCACCTGACGTGTTTATGCATGTTTTTGTCAAACAATATAAAGATTTAGACTTTGATGAATACATGCCTTACATTAAAGAAACATCAAGTAAATATGATAACATAAAATATCATTTTATCGTAGTGGCTAACGACACGAACTTAGGTTGGCTAAGCGCTGAAGAAAATAACGAATTAGCGTTGAATTCACTTTGGAATAAAATCCCAAAAACTGAACCATCAAAATCTAACAACATTGCAATTGAATATGTAAGTCTATCGGCCTACATGGAAAACTCGCCTTTAAGAAAATATTGGCAGACATTGCCTCATCATCTTATTGAATTTTTAGCACGTTCTGTTTCTATCTGGGATAAAGGAGGTATAGCTTTTGATCCTATTATTTTGACACCAAGAACTCAGCATACCGTTTATAAAGAAAAACTACATAAACTACTAAACAAGTATTCAGATATTAAATCAGACAGTCAGCTTAAAATTACGAATAAACAAAACAAAACTGCCAAGAAAGAAAGAAAATTAAATAACATTCGGGACATAATTAATGCTTTGGAAACTGAAGACGCCTCGATTAACACTTTTTCCGAGGAAACTCTTACTGAGGCAGAAAACATACAATTCCCGATTGTAACAAGAACTCAACGGTACTTAACTACTACAACAGAGACCAAAGAGATGGAACAGAATCCTGAGCCGATGGATATACAAATTCGCCCTCATATAAATTCTACAAGTGAAGGTAACATTAAAGAAATAAGAGATCATTTTGAGGTGATTAATAGTACAGAATCAGCCATTGCTTTAGATGCTAGTCAGAATATCACCAAGTTGAGTCTACTACCTTTATTTTTAGAGTTTATATTTCACAACAAACTTAAAGTTAAACAAAGTTCAACAGAAGCAGTGACAACAAATAGAACACGCAGACGTGTAATAGAAGTACCTAAACCTGAAGACGTTAAAAGTACTTTGTCAACTCAATCCCTGGTTAGTGATGCTAGGAAAATAACTGACTACAAACCAGTAATAATTTCAGCGGCAGGCATTTATAATAAATCTGAATACAATAAGTCTTCGACAGTAATCCACAGTAAAGATACAGATAAAATTTTGGAGAAAAATCGACTGACAATTGATTTAAGAGGGAAAATAATAGCAACTGATACAGCATGCCATGCTTTCCTTGGTACAATTTTCAGCAATGCAGTTCATCACAGTGAGGAAGAAAGTGTAACAGATTTCATAATTGCTGAACTAACTATTTTTTGTAAAGGACTTTTGTCTTCGTGTATGGGTATTGATTTGATTTTACTATAAAATGTATTAAATTTAGTTATTGTTATTTTAGGATTTTTTTAATAAATTGTTTTATTGTATCTTTTGTTTTTTATTAATAGGTCAGGATTTTGAAGAACTATGACAAGTATGCTAAGTTTTTTCTTTCTAAAGTCGAGTTGGTTCATGGTTGTGAAGAAAACAAAATATAATTTGCAAAATAATTTATTTTCTTGCTCATTTAGTTACATCACTTACACACTAATAAAGTCGTGATTCAAATATTGTTTTAAAACAGTTCTCAATATTTGGTTCACAAGTTTTTATTGTTCTTAATATTATGGCAGCAAGTATTGTTTGTAGAAAAAAATATTATAATATATATATTATAAAATATTATAATATAAAATATTATTATAGACTAGATATTTTGTAAAACATATAGAGACATATTTGTTTTGTGTGAAAATAAAATACAAATTCAGTATAGATTTCAGAAACGAAATAAATACCACTACAAATACCTGAAAATAACATGCCCAATTGGGTAGAATTGTTCATGTGTTGATAGATTTGTTAAAAACTATTTGTACATTTTCGTTGTGGGAAAATTTCTCACCAAAATTGTTATTGAATGCTTTGCTCATTAAAATGATCAAATACTTACTTTACACTTATTTTACTTTACCTAGATATTTAGTACATAAAGCACGAAATGCACAGTATGTTGTATCACAAGAAAATGCCAAGGCTTATATTCATAGAACCTAATTTATCAACACTGTATCTTCTATGAAGGCGCTACATTTCTTCTTTCTACTGGGATCTCCCATCTTCCAGTCCAGTTATTTTGTGAACGTCTGCAGTCTCTTATTCTATTAATTGGCTCACATCGTTTACTTATTGACCAATAAAGGTAGCCCGATGGACACTGATATACAAATCCTCTGATCTTTTTTGTTTTATCTGTTTTACATTTTAGGAAAGCTGGTGAACATTCACTATCTTTTTCAAACGAAAAGTAACCGGCGCTTGGACATGCGTGACTTTCTTTGGTTACCACAAGCTGAAAGAGAAAAAGATCATTAGCATTATTCGTTTTTTTAAAAGACTTAAAAAAAGAAAAGTTTCTGAATTCGACTGTTTTTTTTTTGGTGCTTGTTTACAGTATTTTCGCCAATCGTCAACCGATTTTGATGATTCTTATTTTGTTTGGAAGAGTAATTTTCCCGCACTGGTCCTATTTCAATTTGGTGAAGATTTGACGAAGAACTTCAGATATAGGTAACGGAACTCTTCAATAAATGATATAGCAAATCTCCCGGGATTACTGAAATCACATGTCTGTTAATTGTTAACACCAGTTCATAACATAAAATCACGCCGTATACGCTGTGAAAATGTGTGCAAGTCAATTATGGTTTTGTGCATAACTTTATTGTTTATGAACCGATCTTGATGATTCTTTTTGAGTTAGGCTAACTCGAATTTGCATCGGACGTTGAACTTCAAAGGTAAACTAGTGTCCTCCTCAATTAAAATGTACTAAAGTGAAATATTGTCAGGTTTATGTCAATCCTAAAGCAAAGTAGATATTTAACTATGAGCTGGTCTGGACTTAGACTGCGAAGCCACACAAATCAACTCCTTAAGAGCGTTTCCGCCGTACGGTATTTCATGCAAACTTTCAATTCCTTATTTTCGAAATGAATGAACCGATTTTAATTAAACTTCCCATGCGTAAGCAGGATAGGTCTAATTATTAAGTATAGAGAACATTTTCGAAAAATAGTGTACAGCTAAATTCGACCGATTTTAAGATTTCCAATTGTCTTTTCTTAAATATGATGTTTTTCAATGTTTTCTAATAACTTTTAAAACGCTTTTAACGGCAAATAGCGCAACCAATCATTATTGGGAATAATGACAATTTAGTTGTTGTTGACAACCAATAAAAAGTGAAAACTAAATAACTTTTTTCCAAAAAAATACAACTGACTTCGAAATAAGTCGTCAAAAAACGAAGAAACAACCAAAAGCACAACTTCCGAAATTAAAGTTATTTAATCGTGTAGTGTTTTTATTTGAAAGTTGGTATTTTCTTTGTCCAAATATAAATATTTAAAATTACTTTAAAAATCAATACTTACTGGCTCTTTGTAGTTTCTGTCCAATCGTTTAAATCTCCTTTTTTGCGCTATTTTTCCATCACACTTTTTGTCGGCTTTGCTTTCTTCCATGCAACGAGTTTGACTTTCATCATAAATAGTGTTGTTGGGGCAAGTGAATACTGCTATTTTTACGTCATGTGTGTCATCGTCCTCATCACATTGATAGAACAAGTTGCAGTATTTGGGATGTCTCTTGAATGACGTCGGGCATACAAATAATGATTGGTTATCATCGGTCTCTGGACATTTATTTTCTGATGTACTTTCACCAGTACCATTTTCTGTCGTCGAGCTATCGTTTGTTTGTTCCGTTGTCGACTGCTCAGCTGTAGTTGATTGTTCAGTGGTTGTTCCTTCACTAGTTGTTAATTCTTCGGTTGTACTTTGTTGGGATGCTTCAGTGGTCGTTGATTGTTGAGTGGTGCTTTGCTCGGTGGTGGAAGCCTCACTGGTTGAAGTAGATTGTTCTGTCGTAGATTCACTGGTTGTAGATTGTTCTGTAGTAGATTCACTGGTTGTAGATTGTTCTGTTGTAGTTTGCTCTGAAGTTGTAGATTGCTCGGTAGTCGTAGATGATAGAGTTGTTTGTTCAACAGTGGTTGGCTCTTGAGTAGTTTGTTCAGAAGTGGTTGCTTGCTGTGTCGTAGTTAGCTCTGATGTCATCGACTGTTCAGTAGTTGTTTGATCAGATGTCGTTGATTGTTGTGTCGTGGTTTGCTCTGAAGTTGTAGACTGTTGTGTAGTTGTTTGCTCTGAAGTTGTAGACTGTTGGGTTGTTGTTTGCTCTGAAGTTGTAGACTGTTGGGTTGTTGTTTGTTCAGAAGTAGATTGTTGTGTTGTTTGTTCAGAAGTAGTTGATTTTTGAGTGGTTTGTTCTGAGGTAGTTGACTGTTGGGTAGTTTGTTCTGAGGTCGTTGATTGTTGAGTGGTTTGTTCTGTGGTGGTTGACTGCTGAGTTGTCTGTTCCGACGTAGTAGATTGTTGTGGAGTTGGTTGTTCAGAAGTTGTGGATTGCTGTGTCGTTGTTTCCTCAGAACTGGTCGACTGTTGAGCAGTCGTTGGTTCGGAAGTTGTAGACTCAGTTGTTTGTTCAGTACTCGATTTTGTCGTGGATGTCGTTTGGGTGGAAGTACTTTCTTGCGAGCTTGTTGTTTCTTGCTGTGTTGTAGTGGTTCCTTCAGTTGCTGGTTGATTTTCACTTTGCGATTGGGAACCACTACAATCTCGTGGTGGATATACTGACTCTTCATGATTACAAGTTTCAACTGCTGGATCCCATATCGTACCTTCACCACAGTCAAAGTGATAAACAGAGAATCGTTTACCATCGCCATCCCAGTCCACGCATCTATAAAATTTCTTACAGTCGTTAGGATTAGCAAAATAACCTGCTTTATCGCAAGTAATATTTTGATTTGCAGGTTTTTTAGACGAATCTTCTTGAGAGCAATTTGATGAACCTGGTGTACTTTCTGTTGAAGTTTGAGATGACGATGTTGTTGATGAAGAGTCACTGGATGACGAAGACTCACTGGTTGCTGAAGACTCGCCACTGGATGATGAGCTAGTCGCGGTCGTCGATGTTGGACTGCCGTCTTGATTTTGATTACAAGAAGGATTGACAACATCTTGTGGATGATTACAAGTAACAACATCCTGATCCCATATAGTACCATCGCCGCAAGTATAGTCATACTTTGTATAACCTCCTTTTCCATTGTCCACGCATCTATAAAACTTTTTGCAGTCTTGCGTATTCCCAAAGTAACCTTCATTATCACATGTATCTTTATTGCTTGTGCCTTGATTATTAGATTCGGAAGTAATTGTACTGGATGAAGTTGTACTAGATGAAATTGTACTAGAAGCCGTTGAGCCAGAAGACGTACTAGAAGATGTTGTGCTAGAAGTTTCTGTTGACGGGCTATTGTCTTCGTCGTGCATTACAGGTTGTGTTTCACTAGCTCCATTACAAGTTTTAACTTGATCTATATGATTACAAGCTTGAATTTCAGAATCCCATGCCGTGCCATCACCACATGTAAAGTCATATTTCGTGAATCCTCCTTGACCGTTATCTACACATCTGTAGAATTGCCTGCAGTCATTCTTATTTCCGTAAAATCCTTCTGACGAGCAATCACCGCTTCCTGATTGAGATGGTTTGTTGGAATTTCCGTTATCATATTCATCTTCTTGTTTATCTATCGTCGGTGGTTCTGATGACGAAGTACCTAACTCATTATTTTCAGTTGTTTGATGATGTCCTTCAGATACTGAAGGTTTGCTCGTGGGTTGAGTAGTGCACATTGCTTCACCGGTATCGTGATCACAGGCTAGTATATCTTGAACCCAAATTGTACCTTCACCACAAGTAAATTCGTATTTAGTATACCCTCCCTTTTCATTACTTACGCATCTAATGAAATTCTTGCAATCGTTGGGATCTGCAAAGAATCCCTCGGATGAACATTGATTGCTATTAGAAGTAGAAGCAGATGAAGTATCCGTTTTCTCTGTTGAATGCTGGATCTGTGAAGCTGTGGTCATAGAAATATCATCGCCTGCATTCGGTGGATTTTTAGTTGTTTGAGCAGTTGATGGGGAACCAGCGGAACAATTTTTGTTGTTTGATTCATGATTACATGCTTGTATTTCTTGGTCCCAAACAGTACCTTCTCCACAAGTGAAGTCATATTTAGTGTAACTTCCCTTTCCATTATCTACGCATCTGTAAAACTTTTTACAATCATTCTGATCGCCATAAAATCCTTCTGATGTGCATATTCCAGAGGAAGCAGGCGGTTGCTGGGTTTGTTCATTAACGTTTCCTTCCGTTGACGAGCTAGAAATAATTGTTGCTTCCGTATAAATCTCGTCATGTTCTGGTTGAGAGGTTTGTGTACTGGAACTGCTTTCTGTTTTCCCACAAGTTTTATCAGAGGTGGCATGATCACATGATAGTATTTCCTGATTCCAATAAGTACCTTCACCGCAAGTAAATTCGTATTTAGTGAATCCACCACGGCCATTGTCAACACATCTGTAAAACTTTTTACAATTCCTTTTATCACCGATAAAACCCTCTTTGGAACACGTTTCGCCTGGTAAACTATCAGGATAGCTGCTTGCTGTCGCCGTGCTAGGTTTTTCAGTATTTTGAGGATATCCTTGATCTTCTTCTTCAGTAGTTAACGTATCTTGTGTTGGACTTTCACTCGATGGGTGTGGAGTGCTGTCTCCAGTTTTACCACAATCTTTGACCGCCCAAGCATGGTTACACGCTTCAATACTTTGATCCCACAAAGTGCCTTCACCACAGCTAAATTCATAACGAATAAATTTACCACTGCCATCATCAACGCATCGATAGAATTTCTTGCAATCATTTTTGTCTCCAATAAAACCACTGCTTATACAATTGTTGCCTTCACTAGGTTCTTTTGAACTTTCACTTGTAGAATGAGTCGAAGTACTTTGTATAGTTGTCTCGGAACCTGTATCAATGTTGGAAGGATAGCCGTTATCAATTTCATCACTCATGGTAGGATGAAATTGCGTTGTAGTTTCGTGGTGACCAGTCGAAGAATCAGCAGTGCCACCACAGTTTTCCACCGCCCATGCATGATTACAAGCTTCGATTTTTTTATCCCAAACAGTTCCTTCGCCACAATAAAATTCGTATTTTGTGAAAGATCCTTGTCCGTTTTCTACACATCTATAAAACTTTTTACAATCATTTTGATCACCCATAAAACCACTCTTTGTGCATTCATTACTCATAGATACTGATTCAGTTACAGTTGAGGTACTAGATGTGGTGCTCGGCTTATGTGTAGATGAGCCGGTGTTTATGTTGCCTTCTGCAGAACTACTATCGATGATTTCATGAGTGGTTGGTTTAGCTTGAGTCGTTGCTTCCTGATGGTCAACTGTTGATCCACCACATTTTTCCACAGCCCAAGCGTGATTACAAGCATCAATCTTAGCATCCCATACTGTTCCTTCGCCGCATGTAAATTCATAACGAGTATACCCTCCATTGCCATTATCAACGCATCTATAAAACTTTTTACAGTCATTTTCATCTCCCATAAAGCCACTAGACGTGCAAACAGTACCCACAGTAGAACCTTCATTCTGTGGTTTTTTAGTCGTAGTCATCGTAGGAGAAGCATCGTTGTTTGCAGATCCATAACCGGTATCATAGTCATCATTTTGTGTAGCTGCCGATTCGGTAGATGTTTGTGTTACTAAAGTACTTTGTGTATGAGCAGTGGAGAGCGTATTTTGTTGTTGTGTCGTTTTTTCAACATTATTAATATCTGGAGATACATTGCCACCACATCTTTTAACTGCCCAGGCGTGGTTACATGCTTCTAGATCCGGATCCCAAACAGTACCTTCACCGCAGTTAAATTCGTATTTTGTAAAGCTGCCTTTGCCGTTTTCAACACACCTATAAAATATTTTGCAATTATTTGCATCACCCATAAACCCACTAGATTGACAATTCCCATTAGAAGGCAATTTTTCTGTTGTGGGGCTTGCAATTGTTGAACTCCAAGTAGTTGAGCTCAACATAGTTGACGAAGACGTAGTGGGGTTTTGATTTTGTTGACCGTAGCCACTGTCGTTATCATCCGTTTGAGTGAGTTCTGAGGTCGTATGGTGGTTTTCATTTGATACCGTAGTGTAATAATTTTGTGTAGAGTGAGAAGTACTTGTAGCAGCTTGCGTAGTACTTGTAGTTTCTGCAGGACCTTTTCCTCCGCAATTTTTGACGGCCCAAGCATGATTACAGGCTTCAATACTTTGATCCCAAACGGTTCCTTCACCACATGAAAATTCAAACTTAGTATACCCACCTCTCCCATTGTCAATACATCGATAGAACTTCTTACAGTCATTTGAATCTCCCATAAAACCTGATCTTTCGCAACTGTTACCTGAATTACCTGTCTCTGTATTGACATGGCTCGTAGAAGAGGTTGTAGAGGTTGAGGGTCTTGAAGTGGTCGATTCATGAATCTGTATCTGGGTTTGACTTGCCTGTTGGGAATGATCAATTTGTAACTGTGTTTGAACGCCTTTATCACTATAATCAATTTGAGTCTGTGTCTGGCTAACCGCTGATCCATGACTTATTTGAGTCTGATTTTGTTTACCTTTCGACTTTTTGTTTGGATTTAAGCGATCACCGTAATTGATTTGAGTTTGATTTTGTGTTACTGATGACCCATTACTTATTTGGGTTTGAGTCTGGGTAACTTTTGAGCCATAACTTATTTGCAGCTGTTGTTGAAAAGTTTTGTCAGTTGAGCTGTCTTTTTGAGAGATTTCTGCATTTGTTGCGAATAGGGTTTCCTGGTTACTTCTACCGCATCTACTTCTTTTTACTGCCCAAGCATGATTACAGCTTTGAGTGTCATCATCCCATACCGTTGTCTCACTACACGAAAACTCAAACCTCGTGTAGGTACCTCTTTGATTAGCCACGCATCTATAAAACTTCCGACAATTCTCGCTGTCGCCCATGAATCCGTCTGAGGAACAAATATTGTCTCGGGAGTTTGATTGAGGTATGGCAGATGTGGTTGGCAACGAAGTGGTTTTGGATACCATAGTATATTGTTGATTTTTAATTACTGTATTTTGTTGTAAGTTGAATGGACTAACTGTATAGTCAACGTTAGTATGACCTGCCATTGATCCCCATGGAAACGGACTTGTGAATACTGCAGAAACTTCTGCAGGTGTTTGACGTTTTGTGGAAATGTTAAGAATTGGTGAGCTAGATGCTGTCCAAGGATTCAAAGTGGTGAATGTAGCCTTAGCACTGGTTGTGCTTTCTATACGAATGGGTTTGTTTGTTATTGGAGATGGTATCTCATTCTGTGTTCCCTCAATTTCATTATTATTCAGCCTATCAACTGCTGCAGCTGGTGGCGGCGATAGACCTCCACATTCTGAGCGTTTTGTACTACGAGGATGATTACAGACTTCGGTTTCAGGATCATAAACAGTACCAGGTCCACATTGAAACTGTAATGATAAGATGCATTTTATAAGTATTATTTGATGTCATCAAAAATATTGCATTTTATTTAGGGCTACATAATTGGTAGAGCCATCATTATTAAAACTTCTTACCCTGAATACTGTATATTTGCCACTTCCTGACTTCATGCAGCGATAGAATACTGCGCAATCTTTAGGATCCGCTTGAAAACCCTCACCAGCACACAGGATTGGTTCAGGTCTCGTGCCGGAATAAAGTTTTACTATTCTACCGGTGACTCGAGACTGTCGACGCTCGGGTGACGTATCTGCAATTTCATTTTAAAGTCGTTATTAACAAAATAAAACACTTGAGGAAGGTTGCTTTACTGACAATTTTATTTTTTTATACTTATCCTCTTTGCCGTAACGTCGACTCCTCGAGTCGACGCGCCATTGCTTTACTATTGTGTCTGCTATTATGGCGGCTGAAGATATAGTGTAAGGAATATCGGTATTATTGTTAAAAATCTTACCATTGCTATTTATGCTCGTTGCCTCAACTATGAAGCTAAGAAGAATGACTGTATATAATTTACAGAATCTTCTAAATGTGATGTCCATTATGCTATTAATTCTGCGCTGGTTATAACTTGCAGAACATTTTTGGACCTACCTGAAACAAACGAGGAATTTGTTTATTCGAATAACGTAGGTATGTATAATTAGAAATTGGAATAATGATTGTTACTATAAATTCTTTCACTATTCGTAGTGCTCAGTCATTCTCATTTCCTTAATTTTTCCGTCATTCATCAACCACGATGAGTCATTTATTTATAGTAGACGAAAGATTAAACACGTTCTAAAAAGGAATTTCGCTTTAATTATGCAAAGGCACACTTTATTTCATTAGTCACTTAATATTGCTACGAAATTCTTTTCACAGGCAAATTAACGTGACATTTTTGACAAATTGTACGTCTGTGTGTGGTTTTTGTACGCAAGTGTACAAAAACCGTAAAGTGAACCATATCTACCAAAATCCAAATCAGAAAAGGACATTAAAAAACAATTTCCACTTCCCCCATATCAAGCACTCCTGCTTGATATGGAGGGAAGTGGAAACTGGCACAGCAGAGCTAGGCCAATAAATTGGGAAATTAACAGCTACGGTAAGCCTAATGTGTCTATGCGTGTGTGTGTGGGTGTGTTTGTGTCTGTGTCTACTGTGTTTACTGTTATTATATTTATGAAAAATAACTTCTAATAACAAACAAGAAGATGCTTTTTCTACTGGTTTCAATTAAGAAACACTAATCGCTTTTTACGTCAGCCAAGAAAAGACAAGGAGACCTATTCTTAAACGGGAAGAAACAAGTCGGGGTTGTATCGCAAAAAAAATAATTTAGTAATCACTCGACAAAATGTACTGAACGGCTGATTTTTTTTTCGCGATAAAGGGTTTGGCAATGACCCCTTTTCAGGGTTTGCGTTTAATCTAAGTGCCAATTCTACAAATTATCAAGCAACGTTCACATTCACATCTCAGTCGCATTCTGTCAAAAATGTATGGGAATTGAGGCCCTCTGTTAAGTCTTGTACACCTTTGTATAATTCACAACTATAACCGTTTATTGTTTATTGTTTACTAAAACTTAATTTTGAGAACATTAATAACCCTATAGACAATTCGAGCCACAATAGTAATCCATATAGGTAATCTTCGGATTGCACAAACTTGCCAGTGTTTCTTGTTTTTTTATTGAATATTATTCAGTACGGAACCAATTGCGGGTTCATAAAATACGTGATATTATGCATGCTGGAATTGTTTTGTTACATGGTTATTATGTGGTTCGAGAAGAACGTAAGTTTTAGTATTGATGACGAAACAAACATAGGGATTACTGGGCTCTGGAGAATTAAGCCCAGTGCTGGGCACGCCATAATTGCGGCGATAGTGCCCCTCTTTGAGGAGTGGCTTGAGAGGCGCCACGGCGTCCTCACCTTCCGCCTGACGCAGGTACTCACCGGACATGGTTGTTTCGGAAAGTACCTGTTTCGGATTCGGCGAGAGGAAACGTCCGGTTGTTTTCACTGGAGGACACGGTGGAGCATACGGTGGAGGTCTGCCCTGATTGGGTAGAGCACCGCTGTGTCCTCGTCGAGGCGATCGGTGGCGGCAACCTCTCGCGTCCGACCCTGGTTCAATCCATGGTCCGGAGCGAGGAGGTATGGGAAGCCGAGACCTCCTTCTGCGAAGCAGTAATGCTAGTGAAGGAGGAGGCGAGCCGCGTGAGGGAGAAACAACCCTCACGCCCCAGCCGCCGCAACATAGGGAGACGCACCGGGCGTCGGGAGTCGCAGGGCGATTCCCGGCCACCGTAGGCGCGGCCCTGCGGACGACGAGCGTTGGGTGGCTCGCCGTCCGATCAAAGCCAGGGGGTCTGCTCTCAAAACCCGAACTAAGAATGAATGACAACACCATTTGGCAGTTGTTCTTAGTTCGGGTTTGGGAGTAATAGTAGTAATATAAAAGCTTAGAGAGTAGACCCCCTGGCCCGGGTCGACGGCGCATTATGTTCCACGCGCGCCTTTAAGAGATGTCAGCATAGGAGAAGGGGCCCGTTAGGGCCAGAGCCTGCCAAGGTTGCGGATTCTGTCCGAAAGAGTTACCACGGCCCTGGAAAGCAAAGGGCACTAGGAGGAACACGGATGGATTTTAGTCAGTAAGAGTCTGACTCTCCCTTCAGCTCCGCCCAGAGCGGGATGAGTCATTTGATGATTTCCCATCCATAAAAAAGGGCTATGTTAAAATCGAATCTAGCTAACCTAACAATATAGGCTAGCCCACTGGACCGTGAGGCCTTTTTTCCCTGCATTCTGGCAATTCTCACTGCTGGTCAAAGGCATGCCTCTTCCTTTTCTACACAAATCTCGTTTGGTGTGGGTACTTTCGGTAGGAGTCGAGCTGGTCTCCCAAGTCTATCGCGATATGGTCTAGTTTTTAATGTGGCCCATTTGGTTGTTCTTTATGCCAATTTATTTTCGAACATGAGTGTTCCAATCCAGCTTAAGCTTAGCAGTTTCCTGGGCTACGTCCATGGTACTCATCGCATGCAAAATATCAAATATGTGCTCCTTACCAGTGTCCCACGATCACGGAAATATTCCCACGATTCCCACGAGACACAGTCACACTTGTGACGTATATCGAAGAGGCTGACTAACACCTATGATAAAAAGTGCTATTAAAAATTATAAACATTATGCTGTCAATATTATGAATCATAACTTAAACTCGATATAATCATAAATTACTTCAGGTGCTAGCTTTTAATTGGATATGCACCTACGTATGTAGCTCGATAGCACGCATTCGGCTTTTATTATGTTATTTGAAATTGCAAAGCGAAGCTTTTATAAATAACAAGAGCTCTACCTGAGTTAACGATATTTTTATTCAACTGTGCACATAATCCCATCCATCTACGTTTATTTTCTTTTTTGGTAGTATTTTGTAGTTATGTAGAAATGGAATTGACTTTTCGCGGTCCGTGTAAATACTTATTAAAGGACCAAGAACTCATCCAAAACCTGTGCAGGAAAATATAGATATAGTAAAAAGTGCATAAATATGTATAGCATGTAAAAGCATTATGCTGTTAATAAAACTACCAAATCCGGGGTTTATAGAGGGTTTTGGATGTTTGTTCCATAATATACCTACCATTAGAGCAGTTTAACGCTAATTATAGAAAAATATAAATGATGCATAATGTCCCACGTATCTCCGACATTGCATCACTATTAGTCACTTGCGTGTTATTTTATGATCAGGGACATGTACTTGATGGTGCATTGTTTTATAAAAATTGGTTTCAGTCATGCACCTACATAATGAAAAGGTGCATGAGGTAGGTATTTGTAACTATAACGATACTAGGTACTGAGTGAAACAATTTACTACATTTGCTACTACGACAAACGTAGTAGCAAATGTAATAACTTGTTCCACTCGTGATGACTAAAGAGTAGGTATTAGGGATCGCAAGCGTTAGTGTCGAGCATAAGATCCTAGAGTCCGAGGTTTGATTCCCCGATCGGGCAGATGCCCGTAATCTGGATTTGTGATGGGTTAAAGGTAATAAGTTCACCCCCTATTACATGTTACCTAAAATAATTTGTGGGTGAACTTTACGTACAGGTACGCTTCTGCCCAACCCTTCGGTACCCCCCCACCTTCCTTCCTTCCTTTTTCTTTGGTTTCCTTTCGGTAAATAGAGGCGTGATTTCATGTCATGATAAATTATATCGTAGTTTATTGATTAATGCTGTCAAAGGTAGAAATGGCACAGACAGACAAAAAAAAATAGTATAATCCTGTTTATTTATTTGACTTTAAAATTGGCTATAAAATGAATTAAACAAAAGAGGGTTAGTGCAACATTCTAAACAAACAATTCTGCTACCTACCTTAGGTATTTCATTTATATTATTATCTGACCAGTAGCCGAAAAAATGCTGTACTTAATTATAATTCGATCTAATTCTGTGTTACAGTTTACAAAAACAACACACAAGTAATACCACCTGCCACCCATGTAATTTTAATTTCTAGACTAGCATTTATGAAAGCTACCATATTATTTAACAATTTAATAGCAGCTAATCTCAGTTATATTTACCGAGCATTTTTTATGACAAGACCTAACAAAAAAAAAGGCGTAAAAGTATCACGCTAGCCAGTACTCATTCGCAAAGAATTTCCAACGATTCCTCGGGCTATTTTCTAAAGGTCATAAGTGAATAACCAAGTATAGCCTTCATAAGAACAAATTGATCGTTGTACTGTAGTTCGTTGCCATTAATAATTACAACTCCTGAGATGTTGAAAATAAGGCAAAACGTATATAAATACGTCGGGGGCAAGTTTCTTTTTACACAGAGTTGGACACTGTCATTACGCGCCCGTATGACGCGAGTTATGCAAAGCAAATGAGCTGAATAATCAGTAGCGGCAGCAAAAAAAAGTGTGTATACTTATACTTAATTGGATTGTTATAAGTACGTGTAATCTATGTGGTTTATCTTGTACCTAAACTTATGATTTAAGGAACATTGCTGGCATTATAGCAGACTGTCAATTAGTAGAATTGGCCGTCAGATGTGTATTTATGCGCCGATTCCTGAATTTGGAGTTAAGTGCGTGTACACCGTATGTCATTTCATAGAAACTTCCAAGTCCTTATTCTTCAAAATGAATGAACCGATTTTATCGAAACTTGGTATGCATACGCTAGATATCCAGGTCTAAATAGTTATCAAAAAACATTTTTGAAAAAGAGTTCAGGGGGAAGGATATAGAGATTTTTCACTTTCTATAGAAAACTTAAAATCGCTCTGTCTATCCCTCTGAAATCTTTTTCAAAAATGTTTTCTGATAACTATTTAGACATGAATATCTAGCGTATGCATACCAAGTTTCGTTAAAATCGGTTCATTCATTTTGAAGAATAATTATTTGAAAGTTTGTATGAAAACCCGTACCGCGTAAACGCTCTTAACAGCGTGACAAACGTTACATTAATTTCAAACGATGACAGGTTTTCAGAAAAGAAAAGTATTCTTGTTCTAATAATCTGGAAATGAAGGTAGATAGTTGTACCAATCAGTCACAATTTTAGGGTATCCATTAGACATGATAAGTTTTAATATACCTACAATCAAAACAAATACAGATCAAATGAACAGGGTGCCTACCACACTGACCTAATTTACGCCTTTCACAAGTTTCACATAAGCATACAGACCTATTAAATACAAACCATAATAAACTCTTACTTTCAATGACTTGAGTAAGTTGCATAGGCGACTTTTAACAACCGAACCGGTGCCAATAGTTTATTACTACGCACTGAAGGGCGCAATAATATAAAACTGGTTTCTTGAAGATTCCCTTTCCAGCAGTTGTGGTGGGGCAGCATTCTTGTGGCCGTTTCTCGATTGAGTCCCGATATTAACGTCCAGAAATAAATTGGCTAGCCAGTGTAAACTGTGAGCGTTTATCGGGCTTTAAGTGTACAACAAAGTTCTGGCTACACCTGTTATTGCTATTAGGAAATGTGCTGTTTCATGCTTTGATTTAGCTTGCTGTTTTTCTCATCCGAGGACCCGGGATAAAGGACGAGTGCTGTCAAAGTTATTTCTAACGACCCGCGCAACCCTATTGACTATTGAGATACCAGAGTGCACATTTTCCTCATTAACGTTCGCATTTAATTCTCATTCTCAATCTGTTAAAAAATGTATGAAAAATTTGGCTTTTTTGAAAGTTGGCGATTGACATACGAATGCGAACTTTGTTAAAAAATATTGTAGAATTGGCCCTTTGACATGATTCACTAGCATCACTAGCCGGCGCCAAACCACGTCTGATATTTTACATCTTTCGTCAGGATTATGTACTGGTTAATGGTGTTCAGTAATGAACGGAAGTAAGGCATTCTTCAGTGGATGCTACTTCACTAAAATTGATCGGATGTTAGCCCTAATACTTCCTATATAAAGAACGTGAGCTTCGTGTACCATAACATAAGCCCTTACATTTCAGATAAACAAAAATAGCGTAGGTATGTACTTCGTGGGATACAAGATTGACGCCAGCTTTGCGGTCGGCCATCCTATCAGCATCTTGTGGTTAGGGCAAAAAGGGAGCGTGCCTCATCGATTTCCTTTATTATTTCCCTAATACACGATCTATGATCAGGATTCACTAGTCATCATCATTATCTGGTAACATTTTGAGTTCAATGGCGTACCTAATCACATACTTAATCACTTAATTAATTACATTGAAGCTTAATTAATTGGTTACTTGCCGTATCGAAAACATCCAAAGGTAAAGGTTACGATTTTAACAGTCTATGTACATGTGTTTGTATTAACGTGTGTTCCAACGTAGAGCCCGATTTTGATGAATATTTGTAAGAATCAATCTTACAAATGCAAACTATCACAGATTAAGAATTTACGACGTAAATATTGAAATGGATTCACTCACTCACAGGCATTAAAAATAACTACCATTAAAGGAAAAAGTCCACGAGCAGGTTCACTACAGCAAGGGATGCCATTTTTATGGTACGTGAGTATATCATGTCTGCGCCCCTTTGCACGGAGGTAAACAAAGGCATACACTTGGAGTTCCTCATAAATTGTAAACGTAATTTCGCTTAGTAAAGTAGATGTTAGAGAGAATAGAAATTTACTAAACAATATTACAGACTAAATTACAATTAATATATAGACCGTGATTTTTTTTTAAACTCGCGTTATTACTTACAACTTAATATTTACGTTAGGTACCTAGTACTAATGAATGCGTAAAGATTACGATGCAACGACCTTGAACTTGCCCCTGCAGGTACACGCGCTGATGCCAACTGGGCCGACTTACTTTCCCAGTAAGACGAGTATAGTAGGACTAAAATATATACAACGAGTTATACTGTCTACATGCCAACGAGTGTAACCGTAAAACGAAGGGTGAGATAGAAGACTGCCAGGGCTATCTTATAACCGACGACTGAAAATTCAAGCTGTGGACTACAGTATGCTGTTTCCTTTACGTTATTTATAAGCTCTTGATGACTAACAAGACCATGTTAAGGGATATGCTATTGACATCTGCAAAATCATCAATGACAACAACATCATGCAAGACATCACAAAAGTGTTGCTACCGATGACCTAAAAGCAAACATAGGTAGAATGGAGGAATAGTCTGTTGATGGGACTAAACGTAGATATAGTGTGTACCTAGGTGGTAGATATTCCTTAGGAAGTAAAACGAAATTCCTAAAATCGCAATTCAAACTATATATCTGCCTAGCCAGATAACTAAGCCGAGGTGAACTTTCAGTCGTAACTGATTGCAGTTAAGTACCTTTTACATGGAGAGATGGAGAGGCTGCATATCTGACCTCCACATCCCAGTAAATGGGTAACACGGTAACCCTTGGCATGACTAAGACCAACATTTTTTGGCTTCTGACTGACCATCTGTAATTACTGTCAAAGTGGCATCCTGGATCAACGGCTCACCATGTTTTCTGAGGCACGGAGGATTTTCGGTATGATACGGATGGCGACTCATCCATAGACCGACCTGGGCATACGTTGCTTAATCCCGAAGATCGAGCTGTTATTATTTTTTTGCAAAAGTCGGAAATCAAGAACATTTTTAAAACCTAGAACTAGAACCAACGCTTCTTCAGCATATTAGACATTTTGAAACAAAAAATTCATCCAAATAAACAATCCCTCTATAGCTACTGAAAAGTTTCGCTATCGTAATAAATAAATTCTGGCTGATGCAACTCGACTCGCAACAGCACCTTGCTACTAGTTCATTGTCAAGGTTACGCTGACTACGCGCGGTTTGTTTCGTGTTTACTCACTTACGAGCGGCAATTACTGGCTGGTTTCGCCACTTAACGATGAAACTGGTCCTGATAGCTGTGACAGAAGATTATAAAGGCTTAATTTGTTTAAGAGTGGTTGAAAGCTTGACTAGAGCTTTTGTGTACCGATGTAAGGAAGTACAGAATTTAAGCTAATGGACCAAACATTAAATTGAATTACACTTTGCCAAATTGCAAGACGAACGGAAAATGCCTGGAAGAGCTACTGGTCCACGAAGGAGCTATTTAAGGGCAATTTGCCGATTTCACTGAAGCGTAAGCTGATGGATATGTGTATTCTCCCCATCTTGACCTATGCACAGACTTGGTCTTTGACTAACATCCAAAAGTCCAAAGTCAAGGTTTGCCAACGTGCTATGGAGCGCAGTTTATTAGGTGTTAAATTAACAGACCACGTTCGAAACACTACACTGCGCTCCAAAACGAAAATCGTTGATGTGGCTCGAAAGGCTGTCCAACTTAAATGGGACTGGGCAGGACATGTCTGCCTCATGCCGGACAATCTGAGAGTCCGTAAAATACAGGATTGGTGCCCTGAAACAGCGAGACGAGGCCGCGGCAGACCACGGAGGAGATGGCGGGATGACCTGGATGTCTTCCTTACGAATTTGAAGGATGAAGCACAACACCGTGAGCATCGGAAGGAATGGAGGGTGGCCTTTGCCCAGCAGTGGGACAGTACGGGCTACTAATAATAATATTTGCCATCGACACGCTAAGAAGAAGCTCGCCTAAAAACTGATGAAAAATTATCAGTTACCTACGCGATGTTTGCTAGAAGATTTATATTCAAATCCAACCAATAAAACGGCCGTAGATGTCCCATATACCTACTTCAACTTTGGCACGGAACGGATTTTGGTCATACTGTGCATTTACTACCAGCCCAATGAATGCCAATCGCGGCAATAGTATATCAACAGTAACGAATATTAGTACAAAGGTGGCTTTATGGGAATGACCGTGCCAGATAAGTGTGAGAAAGAGACCCCATCATGAAATAAAAAATTAAAGAATACTGACAGGATCTGGACCAAGTGCTGCCCAGGATTGAATGCACCTAATGAGATCTTAGCATTACCCTAATATACACTAAAAAAAATAGTAAAAACTATTGGCACCAGGGAAAACAAAATTTGTTAATTAATTGTTTTTTTCTTAAACCATATTTTGAGATGTTTTGCTCTCCAAAATAAGTAAATCCACGTTTAAAAGATCCCATTACATCGCGGCATCGTCCCGGAGTACGCTTGGCTATAAAACGTGCCCTAGTGAACCCTTGGTCTATGTAGGTAGATTTTACTTTGCAGCAACATGCCAAGCGTGAAGAGCTGGACTACGAGAGATGCATTCCGAAAAGCGGTTTAATAGTGAACTGTGAAGCAGTAGCGACCCCACAGACTCAATCTCCTGGAAGAAGTCCTGTTTCACGTCTCCAGCTCGCCTTTATTGACCAGCTGGAGTGAAAAATAACGAGGAACAGAGCTAGCTTCACCTATTTTTTGCCTTAATTGGGCGGCCTGAATGGAAATTTGCTAGAGCACCAATTCTCGAGAGAATGTGGTGTAATCTAGTAAGATGCTGGTAAGGCTCTTGACCATCCAGGGTTGCGGATTTTGTTCGAAAGAGTTACCGCAGCCCTGGAACGCAAAGGTCACTAGGAGGAGCACGGGTGGGTTTTAGTCCGTAAGAGTCTGACACTCTCTCCCGCTCCACCCATAGCGGGGTCATTTGTTGATTTCCCATCCATAAAAAAGGGCTCTTTACCATAATTATGAGATTGTTGATAGTTTTGTTTTTAGGTGGACAATGGCGGTCGTCAAACCATGTCAGAGACCCTTGAGGCGGTTTAGAAACTCTGACAGGGTGTGTGGGGTCGTTAGACCTTATTACCCCACACGAAGAAGAAGAAGGGTGGATAAGGCACAAATTTGTTATAAGGCGTATCTAACTGGATTCTACGTCCTCCTAAGCACGTTTGCTCCAGCGCTCTCCACTCATACCGGTCAATAAAGGCAAGAGAGAGCTCTGATTCTTAACAGTGTTCACTCCGACCCAGTCAATAAAGCCAGAGACGAAGAACAAAACTTCTCCCGCGAGACCAGGAGCCTAACCACCAACTCTTAAAGCAGTATTACTTCAATATTCGTCCTTCCCATCCATCCGTCCATCCGTCTCTTTCCCACTGGAAGTAATATTGAAGTAATATTGCTTTAAGAGTTGGTGGTTTAGGCCCTGGTCTCTTTTAGTTTTAATATCTAATATTCCTAGTTCAGACCGGATCAGAAGTCATATTACAAGTAATAGTCGTCACAGAAGCACACAACCGGCGGCTTCAGCAAAAGGTGGAAGTAGATGAATATTTCTCATCTCCATAATGTAATCGAAACCAAGACCGGTTCCGTTCCACCGGATGTACCTCATTGAGCAAACAATTAGTTCACTGCATTTGCGACACAACTCGATGTCTGTCAATGGTAATTATGTATGCGCTTACGCAATTAATTGATCAGATCAACAACGTAACTTGACGATTTTTCCTTCCTTGGTTTTTATAGCTGAACTACTTCCTCCTTAGCGACAGGTGATATCAGATTTGTATTTTTAGCTTCAAGTTGAACTGAAGATGGAGCCGGGAAGTTTACGTATCTAAGTAATAGTAGTGTCTAAGTAGGAGATCATGTTTTGTTTTACATTTTGGCTATAAGTTCTATTGTTTAAATATTATATCTTCGTATCGATTGCCTTGTCTAATTTTGTCCAACCAGCTACATTATATAGCTTGACTCCTCCCGCTCTGGGCGGAGTGGAAGTCCGTGTTACTCCTAATGCCCTTTGCGTTCCAGGGCCGCGGTGAGTCTTTCGAACAAATTCCGCAACTTAGGTTCTTATTAAAAATCCGATGTTGCTTATTATAAAAAGTTGTTTAAACCCACTGAAGATAGCATGGGGACATGAGCATTCATAGTACCTAACTAACTATACTCATACAAAGAAACATAAACTGCTCCTAAAAAGGATCGTAGAGTCACGAAAGAAAGGTTTTTTTGTAGGCCTTGAAGGAAGTTTGAAGTTTGTATCCCCATAAGTATTGGGAAAAACACTCTAGATGTATGTCAACTGAACCATAAATGATAATTATTTTATAATTGGTGAAAAAAATACGTTTAGTAATATTAAACGAGATTTGGCTGCATATGGTATCTGTATGTCTTTAATAATTAATGCATATTATGTAGTTCAAAAATTCATAAAACTCAATAACAATTATACACGTGTAAGTTATTACAATCGTAATCCTCCACTGCAATTATACTTCGAATAACCAATGATCTTCTTTTGTTCAATTAAAAGTTTTCTGCGACCACAACATACCTACTAACTTATACATGACTAACTGCTACATATTCAAGAAAATGAGTTCATAGAAGAATTAATTATGTAGGTAAATCAATTATTATAATTAAATATATCACACTACTGACCATTATGATAAACGCAGTAGAATGATATACGCAGTACATTAAAATGAAGATAACATGTTACCGTCTTGGTTTTAGAGTTCCGCAGTAAACGGGTGAACCTAAGTCAAAAAACTTAGGTTCCACTAAGTTCCCGTTTAAGTTAAGTGGTAAGCTTAGTTAGCAAATGAAACTCACAATCATATTGCTATGGCCAGGCTAAAATTTTGTTCCTGCTCTATATTTTCCAATCTTTACACATTTGTAATATTAAGAAATAGGATATTACTCTGAAATTGCATATGTGAAAATTTGTATTTAGGTGGGTATCAGTCACGTCGCAACGGATGATCGGATTTAAACAGCGAGTGACAAGGATTTTTTTTTTTTGGGACAAGCCCACCACATTCCCAAGCCACTTCAGAGCCAGAATCAACATTGGCAATCACCAGAAAAAACACCGAGTTAATGAAGCTCGACGAGTCCCAGAAAAATGATTCTTGGATGGCTTGGATCCCGCAACGAAATTAATCAGAAAAAAACAGCGGAGGAGTAGGAAAAAAAAATCCACTTCCCTCTTTATTAAGCAGGAGACAGAACAGAGCTACGCCAAATAGGCACCAAGGGACATATACAATAAATTGTGAGCTACTTTTGATTCCAGTAATAGGTATGGCAAAATGTGACAAGGATGGCTTTGTGAAGGTGGAGAGGAAGAAGCCTCCTTCTTGGTTGGAACCAGTGCGGGACCGCGCTGGCAGGACCCAATATGCTGCGTCCGGCAATACCTACGACGCAGCTCTATGTGTCCCGTCTACATCACACGACGAAGGTTGAGGAGATCGTGTAGTAGGTTCGAGCGAAGACCAGCTGGACCTTATGTTCCAGTTAGAGTCGCGCTCCAACAAGAATTTCAAGTCGTTCGTGATGCAAGTTCCGACTCATCATACTGAATCCTTCCTCAAGGAAGAGTTTTGGCCGAAGGGTATCGTGTATCGGCTATCGATTCCGCGGAAGGCTACGCCACACCACGCAGCGCAACACGACGCCGTCGTGTACCTACAATAGTTTAATTGTTTATTAATATTTATATGTAAGATATATTAGGTATGGGTTTTTGTTACCCGAAATAGATGATATATTATTATTATAAAATGAAACTTGACACAAGGATAAACCATGACAAATCATTTATTATCCTGGTTATACGTTCATGTATGTACTGAAGGGCGGAATGTACTAACCCAAGCAATTATTTTGCTTAAAAGGTCACTCCTAAAGTAAAAAATTTAACTATTGTAAGTTATTGAAATAAACATTTATTATTTATTATTATTATCTCTTTATTTATTTTTCTGTATATACAAATTTACATTTTTAAATATTTCTTACAAAAAAAAACTTTTAAAAATATAAAAAAATAGTAGTCCGCCGGTGTCGGGAGCTGGGTCCAAGCTATTATTATTATTATTATAATGTGTAATAATTTTGCAAAGCTGCTGGCTAAATAGAAGGTTATCCGGAACCCGTAGTGCAAAGGTTCGACTCAAACGTAGCCCGGTCTTTTTTCATCATTTAACTGGATCGTTGTAAACAATTATTTTGTAAGTGAGGAAGACGCAGTTGTAATGAGAATATTATGCATGAAAAACTTCCTGTAATATTTTGTGATGAGTAGATATCACAAAGGTTTCTTTTTTTTTCAGATTTATATATAGCGTCTTGCTATACGGTAATGTTTCTGTTTTCAAATGCGTGTATATGTCGTAGGATAATTTGATACTTCGAATCTTCGCGGAAATCCTAGGGGTTTTGCGAAAACGCGGATAATTAGACATAGGCGAAAAATTATCAAATCTTACTGGACAAAGTCAGGATTTTTGCGAAAATACTCGTTACTATAGTAAGATTTGATGTGCTCAACACTGATTGGCTACAATTTTGCTGGCTGACTTCTAATTGGTTCCTAGTTTGCCGATGATTAACTTCAAGTATTGTATCATAGAGTTATGAAGGTTTAGAATAGGTGAGAAAGGAAAATCACTAAATTTAAGTCCAAGTAGGTACACTATTTACGATAAAAAACAAAACACTTCTGCAATTTAACTCAGACACAAACGTAATTCGAAATCAAATTATCCTACGACATATACATGTCGCTGCCAACTAGCTAAATCCGCCGTTTCATTAAAAGTCTAGCCTTTTCATTGAACTGTGCCGTTTAATCAGCGACCTAAGAGACATGGGCAAGTCATTAAACGATATTGAACAAAAGCTGTCACGTAGGTCGCTGAAAAATCCGCACATTTAAATGAAAAGGCTAGGCAACCAATTAAATGGCTGAGTAAGCTAATTGGCTGCGACATACATAAAACGAAATCTTTGTAAATATTCTTTAGTTAGCTGTGTTGATAATTTTAGACGAAGCTTGGTGACCGACTGTGGATGGGTAATATTGGTTTTTGCTCCTTGGTTGAGACAATAAGTATCAATGTACATGTTTGCTTTGAAATCTTTATATTTCAGATGAATACCTATTATTGTAGGTATAATGACAAAGGTATCAATTGTCATACCAATAATTTACAAAGATGTTCTTGCATTTCAGCAACATTTTCATAAATTTATTCATTTTCTTAAAAAAAAAAACACTTTAAAGCTGCACTTATTTTGTAAAGTGAAAAAATTCTTTGTTTGTTTGTTTGTATACCATATTTTAAAAAGATCAGATTGTTAACACTCTATATTTATGTTTATTGCCATACGCTAGTATCCCGGAAAACTGCACGGTTTTAGTAGGACAGCCTACGGGAGCAAAGCCGCGGGAAACAGTTATAGTTAATAGAACTTTATGAATATGTTTTTGAAAAATCTTTACAGCACCTTGACTTGATTTGGTACTAGGCTACCATAACTGATAGACAAGTAAGTTTTCCCTCACAATCACGATTTTCATGCGGGTCGGGCATGAGCGATGATTACGATGACTTCACAACGTCATTACCAAAGGAATCCTGTCGGCAATTATGTTGGATACGTAACTACTGCCATACTATACATATACCAGTTTGGATATATTTTTTTTAAGAACTAAGATGAGCATTTAGATATACAGGTTGAATTTTCCAAGTGAGCGTGGATGACCAAATCCGATACTATGAGTAATAGCGAAAAACACTACTCGTAAGAAGAATCTCAGGACAAATTTTGAATGAAAACTAACATTATTGGATTTTTGAAAAATCAAGATTTCTAACCAGGAGTCGAACCCGTTGTATTTTAAATAACAAAAAAACACGCGCTGTTTATTACACCATCTGAAAATGTCGCCTATAAGAATCTAACTCTGGGAAGTTATAACACACAGCAAACTAAAGAAATGAGTTCATTTTAAACAGAATACTTTTACCTTAACATTAGCTGATAGTTTTTTCAAAAATCTAATGATGCAGTTTTAGTTTTCATCAAAATTGGGCCCGAGAGTCCTCTGCGTATTTTGTGAGATTCCTCATTGTTTTGGATTTCATCAACTACGCACTTGATAACAACACTTGAAAAATTTACCCTGTATACGAGTAGGTATCTACCGTCTGTGGTTTGGTGGACGGTTTTTGTCTTTAGTGTTCAATGTGATGATCTCAAGTTAATATTTTATTGTAATAGTCAGATTGTGGGATTAACACTGGTCTACAGCATATTATGTAATAAAATATGACGGGGTTCAATATGCTAATTGCTATTGAACTTGGAACAGCCGGTTTCTTTCATGATCTATTTTTGCCTAAGGCCACAACGCTAGCCAGAAAGGGCAAAGGTCCAGAGCGGGAGGAGTCATTTGAGGATACCCTCCGTAAACCTACATGAGGCGGCCTTAAACAGCCTTAGCCTATACCATATATTCTAGCGTTAATCACACCATTCTCCTAAACAATACAGGAATTAAAGTACAGTAAATCAATCCAGCACAAAATCGTTTAGTTTGGCAACCCGCGTTACGGGCTACGAGTCGTAGATGCTATCGACCATCCGGCGATTCTGAAGTTTGATCGTTGCACAACGGTATCTCCTGGAATCTATTCACTTTCTTATTGTTTTGTCTTAATTATATGGGCGAACGTTCAATGGCAAGTCGGGAGGTAAATAGAACAAGGTGTAAGGTCAAGTTGACTTCATTTGGACCAAAATAGTGTATTTAGTTAATACGCTAGAAGGAATTGTGTTCAGTGCTATTGATTAAAACCTGAAGATGTTGTGCACGTAGCATATAATTTATGTGTTTACTTATGTGCATTATGTATGTGAATATGTTACGGCTAAAAGCCGAAGTGCGGCTACACCTAGTTTTAGCCGGCTACAACTAGCCGGCCCATTGGGCACCTCGACTCGTACAGGTTAGGTTAAAAGGAGATGGCGGGGTCTGAAAGACCCCCCTCTTCGTGGTTATTTTTATTTAAAGTGTTTTGAGGTTAGGTTACAACTAGTTGAAACCGGGTTGCACCTAGTTGTAGCCGGTTAAAACTAGGTGTAGCCGCACTTCGGCTATTAGCCGTAACATATACATATAAATGATCAAGGTTTAAGAAATATTAGTCAACATAGCTCTACAAAATATCTGACAGTAAGACTGACTGAATAGAAAATATCTTGCTTCTTTATGTTATTCATATTTGTTTCTGCAACCACCGCTCAAAATTAGCGTCCCAAAAATAATTATCATAACAGAAAACTACCTCAAACAAAAATAAATTACATACATTTAATTTGTAATCACTGAAGACCTACACCTAAAAAGCGAACTCAAATTCGTATACCTGTAAAGTCACACTTATTTTATTTATTTATCGCTTTGTAACTAAGAAACCCAGGTTTATGATTAAGGAGAAAAACATCAATAACATGGTATAAGAGTTCATTGATATCCAAATTTTAATAATAGACCAATAAAGTTTATTACCGCTAATTGCACTAAGAACTTGATTTTCTTTAGTTTTTTTCGATACTGTCGTTCACCTATAAATTGCATGGATGACGTATTTATACAAGAATCTTGACACGTATTGCAAGTAAACATGATCGTTACCTTCACAGAATTTTTAGGGTTCCGTAGTCAACAAGGTCCCCTTATAGTTTTGCCATGTCAAATTTCGTACAAATTCCATTGAAAATTAGTCAGATCAAACAAAAGTACCATTCTAAGTTGGCAATTGTAACTTATAACTACAGAACCCTACACTGCGCTTGGCTCGACACGCACGTGGTCGGTTTTCATTCTGCCAGCGGCTAATGTTCCCAAGAGAAGGCATTCCCGGAATAAATGTATCTTATGTACAAATTCAAGGTTTGCCTTGGAGAAGGTCAGGTTGAAACTCAGCGGTGTACGCGTGAAGGAAAATTAAGTTAACTCATTAAAAATGAAGACACATTTGGTTTTAGTAACATCAGTCAGTTACAAACACTGTGCTAAAAAGTTACGTAGTGTGTTAAAAACCTACTTGTGTGTAAAATGCAAACTTTTACGATTTTGATAAAATATCTTCTCGTTAAACTAACAAACCACACTTGATTAACGTGAAAACAAATAAAAAGAAATGCGTCACGCGATTATTTTTTTACTAATCATGTCAACTCCAACTGTGTCAGTCAGTGTCATAGTTTACAATAAACGGTATTTTCTACAAAGATTTATTAGAAAAAATGTCGTAAAATACTCCACAAACAGAATAAAAATTAATCACGAACCGTTCACTCCGTCATTATGCCTCATCAATGAGTATCATGGCGAACAAACTTTATTTATTTTGTAGTATAATTTTCATATAAACTGAGATAATAATAATATCTAACCGAAGGCATTGACCTGGTGAATATTTCGGACCATTAGATCTAATAACATGCAATCATAGCACAAATTAAAACATTATTTTTTGTTACTTAGATATTTAGAAAAAATGCAAATCCTTTATCAAGTATGAAATCCTAAGAAATTGTAACGTGCACAGCTATTAATATTTTTTACAATCTATTTCTATTAGGGGAATATTGATTTATAGTGATCAAAAACTAATTGCCGCAGTCATACTACTAAGTGCCGTTACAATTACTCACATAATTTTAATACACTTGGACATAATTTATGATCCATAATTGCATATTTTCTTACGAAAGCTCTACTTAGTTTTGGTAGGTATAGATGGATGTAGATAACTTAGGTTTGATCTTAAGGACCTCATGGGAAAAAAAATATTAAATGTACCTAGTACATAATGTTTTTTCTTTTAATGTTAAAATATGTACCAAAAAGTTTTTTTACATTATTTATTCTTCAGTGCTTGCAGCTTTAATCTACTAAGCACACAAAGTTGGAAAGGCAAACCTAACGCCCTTGTTGCCACAATAGAAGAAGACGCCCCGGGCGTCAGGAGTCACAGGGGTCAGGGCGATTCCCAGCCACTGCACCTTAGGCGCGGGCCGGCGATGGCGAGCGATGGGTAAGGACCAGGCCCGGGTCGTCAGCGCGTTGTGTCCCACGCGCGCCTCAAAGAGATGTCAGCATAATTAACGAGGCCCACTAGGGCTACTGTCTGCCAGGGTTGCGGATTTTTTTCAAAAGAGTTACCACGCCCCTGGAACGCAATGGGCATTTGGAGGAAAAAAAAGCACGCATACTCGTAGTGACAGATACTTAGATATTAAACAGGCATCCCCTGGAAGAGAACGATATAGTTCTCGTACTTTTATTTGGTAGCCGGTCCTGGCCCACTAACAATACCTCCATCCACCTTTCTCGAACCTTACTCAACAATATTTTTAATATATGAAACAAAGTTGGGTTAGTTACAATATTTTATCTAACTACTCGTAACTCAAGAACGGTAAGTAATCTTTGTGATCTTTGATTTTTTGAGTTTGAACCATGAATAACAGTAAAAAAGAAAAGTAAAATTTTCATATACTTTGCGGTATACAATGCCTTATTTTTCCATCATGACAGCAACAAAACATGAAAATGGTCAACTAGTTTTTTAATAATTCAAAACAAAAGCTTGCGGCCTTGCAGTTTGTATTTAATACGGTAGTTAGAAGAACCATGTCTGTCTGTAACCACCTTAACTGTAACACTTTAAGACGTAATAAAACTAAAACCATATGTGTAACATCCGCTGGTAACAATTATAAAACAAAGCGTTATTGTTAATACGTAGCTTAATTTGGTAAGATAAAAAAACTTTAGTTGTTGGCTCCTCATATGAAACAAAACATCCTCATTAAGTACGGTGTCTGATAGCAATCTTTGTGTAATTATATCTGAGGATTATAAAGCAGTTCAATGGCCGTGTCACAAGCACAACAAAGAAAATATTTGACGAAGATTTTCAAACATAAATCAAGGACAATTTTGAACCCAGATTAGTTTTAATACTAAAATTATGTAAATCATAATCTTGGCCCATTTAAGCTGGTATTTTAGAATTTAAGTACCCGTGTTACATGCGTAATACTGGTTAGGGTGTGTACTTAAATATACGGATAACATTAAGCTTTTTCACCCTGATTGACACTTTTAGGGTTTGTACCTCAGGCATAATAAACATGTGAGTCATTTGAGTTGTCCTTAGATAAATTAATATATTATATTATTATTAATTACAGAGGATAAATAACGAGAGTTATTAAGATTTCTTTTTTCAACAGTCTTCCGGGAATACCCGTTTGAGGAATTTTAGAATGTGAAGTCGAAACACCAGCTCGATAAAGACTCCGATGTGATTGGCAGAGAATTAAATTTGGTAGTTCCATATGATCCGTCCATAATCAATACACAAACGTACATGATGGTGGTCATCCCACCCACCCATACAAATACTTTCATGTGCGTAGTTATAAAGGTCTCAGCTGGAGTCTGCGTTTCCTGATAGCTATAAACCTCGGAGCTTTGACGCTAGAGTGAGCAGGTTAGTTCTAGGCAAGCATGCTCCGTCGTGGACCCATCGGTTGAGATATAGGTCAAACGCATAATATGAATATTAAAAAAAACTCTAAACATCGAAGTTCAAAGGTGCAATCAATATTGCAATGGTTTCGGACTCTGGAGTTATGTATAAATAAATGTTATTACGACATAATAATTTACTGTTACATTGTTTCTTGTTTACTTTAAATCATTATGTAATTAAAGTTATTTGACTGTAGAGCTATCGACCGCTCTACTAACCTTCAACAGTAAATTAAATCATTTGTAAGGAAACAACTATTTTTTACAGTTTTGAATAATATCGTATTACTTAACAACAGTCAGTTATGTAGTTTTTTTTATGAAAAAACCAGATGTTGAATTAAGTGACCGAATTCCTTCATTGTTTTATCGTAAAATGCTTATGAGCTCATTTTAAAATCATAATGCATACTCTAGTTTTGTAAATTCACACAGTTTTAATTACCTCAAGACGTATGAATAGATTTGAATGATAGACGATTTCCGTGATGCATTTTTGTGTAAAATAATAAATCGTAATAGACATGCAATTATTATAGACATTAAATGATCTTTGGGCTTTCACTAAGTGTAAAAAAAAAAAAAAAAACATTTTAAATCTCTACAACTAAAGTCTAGTGTCAGTGTGAAGGTACCTATTTGTAGAATACCGACTTCCTAATCCTACAATTTTCAATAAAGTAGCAATAAATAATACGATTTTTATTTTTCTAAGAGTCAAGAAAAAAAAGATATTAAAAAGTACAACGATCGATAAATTATCTCGTCAATATTTCGCCAAATCATCTCTAACCATTGTTGTTAATAAGAACCTCAATACTGAGGACTGATAGGTATCTATTATTGTATATACGTACACATTCAAACATGTGTACAGTCAGCAGCAAAAGCAGCGAATGCCGCGAAAGTTTCATTATGAAGTCAACATCATTTTCTACAGTGAACTGCCACATCAGGACTTTTTTTAAGCTTCTTCAATTGCATGCAAGCCAATGAGCTCCCTTGGAGTTCCTCAAACCTCAAAAGCATTTTCGATTTGACGATCTTTGACAGCCGTAACAAGTCTTATCATGTTATCCACTAACTGCGATGTGTTGGTAGCGCTTCTTGTAAAAAAAATTGGTCATCAGCTGTGTCTGGTTAGACTAACAGCCAAACCCAAAATAGTTCGTAATAGTTGAGAAAAGGCCAAGCAGATTGACTGAATTGATTGATTACCCCATTTATCAATCAGCTTTTGATGCAGACCGTACATCAGTCCACGATCAGCGCACCTTTATCTCGCGTCGTTAGTCAGTAGTTCAGTACCCTGTCACCTGTGCTCCGTGTCCCGTTCATTCTTTACTGTTACGCATTGTCCTTTGACATGAGATTAATGCTCGATTGTTTTATCCACATTCTGATTAATTGATGCTCAAATACGCATAAAAGATAATATTATAATACAAAAATCACTAGACCAAATAATTATGTCCATTGGTAGTTCCGTTGGTATTCTTTATTCATTTTGGATCCTGTGTGACAGTAGTACTCAGCAGCATCCAGTTAGTCGTCGCCGTCTCCAATATAGTTGTGCAAAGGCTAGGCAGATGGATTGGGTCCTCTGTGACTATCGGTTTGGTGCGATCTATAAAATAATATAAATTACCTTTTGCCCGCGACTTCGTTCGCGCATATCCCGTTATTCTCGTTCACGTAGGAATATTTTCTGCGCAATTTTCTTAACTTTTCTATCCGTAAGAACCTTCTACAAAGTATTATACATTTAAAAAAAAGGTCGAACGAAATCGGTAAAGTTGTTTTCAAGTTAAGGCGTGACCAAGGGAAACAGGAGGATTTAATTTTATATTGTACATATACACAAACGTAATAATAGCTCATGTTCTAATAAGAAAATTATCAGTAAGCAAGGCTGGGTGCGGAGTCCCCGTGTTCACTTCCCACTCTACCTAGGGTGTGCCAGATATTATCATGAACCTCTTTTAGATAAAATGAACTTGATGAGCCAGACGATACGTTCCGCAAACGATACATTGTCAACAGGCAAGCCAGAATCAATCAAACTGCCTCAGAATCGGTCGGAATGTCTGTAACGACAAGAATGCAGGTATGACGGTCTCATTCATTGATGCCAAAAGGACAACAAACTTCGCCTTAGAATAGTAGCATAATGTAGTGTTATTGAGGAAGATCAAACGGATTCTTGGCATTGAACTTGAGAGCGAACCCAGTTGGCGGGCCTGCCAAATGTGCCGAATACATTGTAATCTCTGTTTGCGGTTGATACCGCTTTGAATTCGTAAATATTCGTTGACCGACTTTTTGACTAAATAATGGCGGAACCTTACATTTATGTTAACTTCGAAATTAACCCATATTTATGAACCGTTTACTGGTGATCATGCTGATTGGGTCTCCCTGTAACTGCAACTATTAATATTGTAAGCGGAAAATGCTTCTTGCATTTGATTGACCAAGGTGTATTTTCCAATTACTCACAGTCATTAGGAAAATATGACAGATTTTATATATAGGTATAATCAAACAGGACTATTTTGTTTCATCCTTTGCCTTTTTTATTTTTTGACTTCAATTCTTACTCTTGCTACTTAATGGTATTGAACCATCAATTACCATAATGACAAAGGCACCATTTCGTACAAGTGAGTCCATGTCTCGTCCATTGACGTCTACACAATAGCCCAACATTACAAGTTCACTTATTTAGATCATCTCGTCAAAGAAATACTTCGCATAAGGAGCAAAAAATGGATTTGATTCAAATCAAGCGTACAATCTGTACATATGATTATTTCAAAGATCAGATACTGACTAAACGTTAATGTAAGTATTGTTTATTATTACAGTTGAAGTCTTGATTAATTTTCGGCTATTATAAATGATTTACGACGTATCAGTACTAATAATAAAATCATAAGTATTTGGTACATTACTTAATTATAAGTTTTACACAGGTCTTTCATAGTACTAAATTAAATTTAGTACTATGAAAGACCTCTGTAAAACTTCTATTAGGTACTGTATGACTAAAGGAGAAGGGAAATCTTGGCTTGTGTATTAAGAAAACCATTAAATTTTTCTAAAGGAAATCACAAAATACAGTACCATGTTTCTATCTAGGAAGCGAGAAAAGTTTAATTGAGTGATGAAACTAAATAATCGATTAAATATATGTCTGAAGACGTAGAAATCGAAAATGAATAATTCTATAAAATCTCAGAATGTGTATGAAAATCAAATGAGAAGTGCTAGACAATCGTTTCGTGGAATCGATCAATCAAGTTTTTCTCCAGATAACAACACTGGTCACAGACTGACAGATGACAGGCAGAAAAAAACCGGCACTCGTTCCTTTTCTTTCGTTCTGAGTGCGCATGTTTTTCGCCACGACCTCGGTTTTGCATATTAGATTCGATGGATCAGGCTACTCTGAATTACCTGATTCTCAATTTTCAAAAATATTTCTCAAAAAACATCAAAATACTACAATGTTATCATATAACTTCACTTTTACTATACTTCATGTAACTTGATTCCTGGACAGCCAAATATCACCAAATTTTCAGTGAGGTCTTGTTATTATATCCTCTAACAAATAAAGCTAGTTTGATTGAGTTAACACCTGGGCCCAGAAGACTATGGAGCCTTACCCTTCTCCTTTTAGTCATACAGTACCTAATAGAAGCATGATTTAACTATTCTAAAGTACCCGTTTATAGTCAACAATCTTCAAATCTGTACTCATTCCACTGAAACGTCATTATTTATCAAAATCAATAAACTAGTTTCCAAAGAAAATTCGCACTTCTAAGTATTTGTTTGTCTAGGAACAGTTACAGTGGCCTTATTGGCCGTGTCAATGTCTGAAGGTAATGCACTATTGAGGGATGTGATAATTGGACAAATGTGAACATTTTACGGTACATTAACATGTGCTCGATTTTATATGTAAAATTAATTTGAACCGGGACTTTACAACAGAATTCAAAACACGAAAAACCACATTCACAAAAGTTACTAAGTACTATATTAAAACTTGGCCCGCGTGGATGTTGGTTATCACCTTCTCCATATCCCAGGCTATATAATTGCCAATTTTATGACGATCCGTTCAGCCGTTTTAGCGTCAAAGCATAACAGACAGGCAAGCGCAATTTTAGTATTAGTAGACATTGTAGGGATGAAGTTTTTCTTTCATCAAAAACTCTTTAGCATCAATTCAACTGTTTGCAAATAATAATCAGAAAAAAAATCTCGTCTAAAAAGATTTTTTTTCTGATTATTGTTGCAAAAATTACAGACTCATAAAACGAGTATCAGCTTTTAATGTAATAAATAAACAGCCTAGGTTCAAGTTCGATCTTGAGTTACTGAACCACTTTGTACAGTAACTCAGGATCGAACTGGTTTGCACTATTGACGAAGTTCTATCAAGTCTTGCAGCTTTTATTGTACGCTCCAACGAAAACATTGTACTTACCATCGACTAAAAAATAAATAAACTGCAGTACAAGTTTGTGCAATTCTACATCGCATGAAATTGCACCTGTTATAAAATAAAATGCTTAAGATAAAAGCAAGTAATGTCGGTAGGCCGATTCAAAGCGCGATTAATCATATTTGATACTTGATATTTTGATTCGTAGTTTAATTCAATACTTAGATCGCATCTTGATTATAACTTGATACTTTAATAACAGGTGATTTGTTGTATTACTGTTTATTGAGCTTGTTGTACATTAGTATTGTTGGTTATACACGATTAAGTTTGTACAACAGGGAACTTTATTTGGATTTAAACTTATTTTATGTTCAATCTACTGGTACCGAGTACTTTCCTTTGCGTATTAAAACCAAGCTGTACATTATTTCAAATATTAATTTTTGACCATGGTACAGTTCGCGTCAAATAACTGTGCCCCTCTGAAGTTGGCTACGAGTGGCTGCGTAGTAATGAAAATTACGAACAAACTGCAACTGCGCATGCCTGGGGCGGGGATTATGGCGGCGCAATTTTATGTCTCAGTCGCTCGTTTACGTTCGATGCATGCTTGCGTCCCGCTTGCTCCCGTCTACGTGACTGCACCTGCGCGATCTTTGCAAATGGCTAACTTCAGAGGGGCAAAGTTATTTGACGCGAACTGTATTTCAGGAAAGCTTTTGACCACTTATGTCATAAATTGCCGATGCTATCTGGTTCGATGATTATCTTTAGAAATTTCTCAGTAAATGTCTACAATATCTCTTTGTAAGAGATAAGATTCTACAAAATGGTCAAGAATATCCCGTATAAAAATAAAATTATAAAGAAATATAGCCTGTAAAAGATAAGTCCTGTTTGCAAAGGGTTTCTTCGACGAGGTATTCTATTTAATATTTTAATGTAAGCGTTCTTGTTACAAGTTTCTTATTTTTATACGAATACCAAGGTAGGTATTCGTTTCTCTATGAACCTGTAATCAACTATGTGGTTTTATATTGATTATTTACAAATATCGAATAACAAATCACAGAGGCATGAATCATCTCATAGAAGAATCCGATGGTGTGATTTAGAAATAATATGAATAGCTATGCCATGATAGAATATGATAGTAAGTAATCGAATCATTGTAGGTACAAATAATTAGCTTTGTTTGAATTAATACTTTTCTTTTAGTTAGTATTTCAGAAGGGACTTTAGGTGGGTCCTCTGCCCAGCAGTGGGATGGTATTATAAAGGATTAAAAAAATACCAGTTCTGTAACCTGTTTCCATTTTTAAATTAATCATCCGATTATATTTTCAAACTCCATAATATAGTATTTTTTTCTATTCAAGTCTAGATTCCTTACAGCTGGATGCACCGCGTAGTTTTTTTTGAGCCATCATCCGGTTGTTATAACAAGTTAAATAAATACACATAAAATTGTATCAAGTGGGAAGCTGGTTTTCTGGTCGCTACAATCTAGCGAGTGTTTTCTATGTTGATTACATTTGCAGAATCTAAGAAAAACAGCGACGGTAAATATGCTTTAATTAAATCAGTAACAGGGATCTCTGCTACAGCGTTAAAAGTTGTTGAACAATTAAGTGGTTGACACATCAATGGGGGAATTTAAAACTGGTGCTAAGATCTAGTTAGATTGGATAATATTTTCCCTATTATTTTCTTTGTTGTTATAGGTATACTGAATGTTTTTGCCATCGAACTTCTATAACATTTATAACATTTCCGTCAAGGATATCGACTTTTTCTGTCACAGGCGCTACTTTCAACTTTCTTTTATAACGCTCGCGCTCACTCATTCTTTCTGTTATCAATTCTTGTCACAACCCATGGGCCTCTTATTTTGACACTATTTTCGTAATATCCTTTTTACAAAAATGTTTAATGTAAGCGCATCTTCATCCAAGTACTGATTGTCGATTGTTACTAGCAGATCTGTCATCAAGGTGGCATACATGACGATCTTGGAGCCATGACGAGGGTGCAAATGAGGCGAATCGATGGCGCCTATCACTAGCTTTCGTAATAGTCACACGATTACAGAGCGGGTTTCATAGAAGAGGTTTGAATACGGTTTGAGAAAATATAGAGAGGACACGTTGTTTTACTTTATACGTATACCGTAAAACAATCTCGACGGCAAAAAATACTACTAATGCAATGCCACTTTTGCCAAAAGCGCAGATAATACTAGCGTACTATAAAAGCGGAGGACATTGCAAGTTCCTGGATTAAAAAATGGTATAGGAGAGGTTCCAATTTTCGGAATCCAGGAACTTGACTAGGGACTAGAATGTATACTTGGCTACGTTAGTTTATTGTTGTCTGTTTTATTGATTAGACATATTCTTATCGTGAACTACATGTTGTCTTTAAAATAGAACAGCCGCTATATTCTGTCGACATCTCACCGTGTACACTTAGGTGGAGTAAACGACAAGTGAGCTGTCAATCCATATTTTTTATCTGTTATGACAGCTCACTTGTCGTTCACTTCGCCTAAGTTTTCACTTTGACATGTTTGCAGAATCGCACTGCACGGTTTTTTTTTTCAGTCGTAAGTAAATTTTTTGCTAAACTTATCGACGTTTTCAATCGCGAACTATACCATTGTGCTAATCTATTACAGCAGATATTACAGGATGCTACACTATTTTAAGACTGCTACGGGTTTTTGTGGGCATTTTTTGCATGTCTGAACATTGCATTGTTCTAACAAGAAGAAATCAGTTACCGTACTATAATTACTAACTGAAGACCCAAGGGAAGTGAGGAAGCGTTACAAAAATCTCTGCTTGGCCGTGATCAACTTTTTTATGGAGAAGATCTTGCTCTGTATCTTTAGCAATCCTATTGGGTAGCGCTGAACTAGGCATATGAAGAAACGCATTTAGAAGATACTCATAAAAATGTCGGGCAAGAGATGACGGACTATTTATTCAGGTAGTAGTAAACATCTTCAAGTAGAAAGAGGCTATGGCCATTATGCTATGTTAAAAAAATGTTTTTTTTACAACACAATTATTTTTTTGTAATTATTGTACCTATCAGCAGATCGTCTGTAAATTTGTCTAAAAATTTCGCCACGCAATTTTAAAAAAATAGTTGACACCTACCAAAAAAACCTAAGTTGTACAAAATAAGTTCAAACGAAAAACACTATTTTATTTTAACTGAAATACGGTTTATTGAATAAAGGAACATTAAAACAGGTAGTAGCGCATTTAACAGTAAATATAGTAGACAAACCAATGGAAATAAATAATTTTACGCCATTGTCAGCATTAATTGTTTATCTCGTCAGGAGTAATTAGGAATCGTAAATAAGTAACTAATTACATGACTTTTTATGATTCTTTTTATCAGCAATGATGTGTCTTTTCAGGGAGATCCTCAATCCCAACTAATATATGCCATACAACGTGGCAATACCGCCAGTCTTTTGGGCACACTTCCAGTCGACAGCGATGCGGATGAATTTTTTGACACCATATTTTGGGGTTAACTTATTTATTATTATATTATTATTGTTGTTGTTGTTGTTGTTGTTATTATTTTTTGTAGTAGTTAGTTAGGATATTTGATTTTTATTATTATTGCTGTCTCTATTAAATATCAATTATTTTTTTTATATTCCCTAATATTTTCAAATATAAATAAAATGGCTGTCTAAGGTTTCATATATGCGTAAGTTAGTTTGTTCGTATGATACGATTTCACGCCGCAATTGCTGAATCGATTTTGATTAATTTTGGTACAGAGATAGATGGGAATCTAGAGACGGTTATAGGCAACTATGTTGGTGTCGGCTTCCATTCTAATCGGATACAGCTGAATACCCGTCTTTCACATGGAGAGATTGCTTAACTGACCTTTTTTTTTAAGTAGGTATGGGAAGTCATCAAATGACTCCTTCCGCTCCGTCCAGAGCGGAAAGAGTCAATTGATGATTTCTTATCAGTAAAAAAAAGAAAATGGTACTCATACACTTTTTAAAAATTAGCGTTTTCTTTTAGTTTGCCATGTGTGATACAGAACACCAAGCAAATGGTTATAACTCTGCCTATCCCTTTCAGGTAAAGACGTGATGTTTAGTAAAATAGAAAAAAGAAAATGTCAAAAATATCACTACACCTGCTTTTCTCAAAGAGTTATCAGAAAAATATTGACAGTATAAATACCCACGCCAGTTGCGTAATTCCAATAAACAGAATAGTAGTTGAGGCATCCATTACAAGCAGTTTACTTATCTAGCTGGTACACCCGCGGTCACTATCGAACTATCGATCGAATTAGCATTAGCCGTGCGCCCGCGCAGCCTATCGAGGAATCTCCTTACAAGCCCTGCGCTACACTGCTACAAACTAACAATGTTAGCCTTTACATCAACTAGAAGATTTTTCTCTTGGATTAAGTTTTAACAATTTATTAGACAAAGGCTTGTTTTTCACGTTATCAGAAACACGTTGTCTAGAAAACTAAATAAATTCTTTATTTCTCATTTGGGTACATGGTTATATTTAACAAACATAAATATTTATATCTACTAAACCTAACTATATTCAAACTAGACTAAAAATTGCCAAATTATGTACAAACGTGTATAAAAACAAAATAAATCATCGTTGTCTAGATAAGTTTGTTTATAGGAATAATAGTCAGTAAAGTTTATTACTGTTTTTTGAGGTTGTGGTTTCGATTCAGGACTGTTTTGATTCGAGAAAGTGTCAATAGCATTCTTGACCTTACTTAACTTCGGAAGGAATATTTTAAAGACAATAGTGAATTGTTTAAAAAAGATTTTGGAAATGACTAATACTAAGGAAAGTATAAATTAGAAAGCTGTGTACCTTCTACTACTTACGAGGAGTTAAAAATAACGTTATTTAATAAGCTAACCTGACAGAATTTTTCCAGTCCCAATATCCCAAACATTTTATTTACCCAACTTTTCCACTTTTTTCACTTACTATATTCTAACTAATGGTAATTTTAAAAAGTAAGCAAAGTCAATCCAACTATCCTCAAGAGATGCACTTAATCAGGAACAGCATTTTATTTTGATTTTAAAATAATGTTCTTAAGTCAAATCCAGAACTTCTAAATTCAAAAACCTGCCATTGTGAAACCTCTGTAGTCTTTGCCTAAAGTGTTTCCGACCAGTGACATGGTGTTGGGCGATAAATCGCTTTGCTACAAAACCCTTCGTCACGACCGATGCATGCATGCATAATGGAACACAGCCTACACTTTCGAACAATTTTCAAAAAACCTGCATGTCCTTTTACTGTCTTCAATCACTTTTTAACGGGATTTAAAGCTTTTAATTGCGATAAAAAGCGATTGTAATATATTATGTCAATTAAAATATAATTATTGTATCATTAATTCGGAAACTAAGTATGTTAGCTGATAAAGATTGTTCCTTATTTAGACTTCAACGCGCAAACACAATTTGTGTGCTTTCTTAATAATTATTATTATTGTTTAAATTACTTGTATAAACATTTTATTTTAAAGGGAAAATGATTGTTTGTTTTATTGTTTTCTTTATTTATATGTTAGTTAAAAATATTTATAGCTTTTCCATCTTCGGTTTTTATTAAAACCAGACTCTTAAACCTGCAGAATTTTAAAAGACAAGTATTATCACTGGTACTCACCCAAAAAATCCTTCAGCACTATTCAGTAATATCACAGACACTGTAACGTTCAGTCTTATTCTGGTGCAGAATAATCAAAACTAGCGTTAAATTAAAAAAGGTCGTTTTCGAAGTGAGCTTCTCGCTGAGGAGTCGTAGTGAAAATGGCTAGTGATCGTAGGGGCTGCAATCGTCCTTGCTTGCGGGCAAGGTCTCCGCAAGGCTGTATAAGGCTGTGTGTGGATGCGCGCCGCGGCTCCCCAGCCTCTTATACCGTGCGTATGGGCAACACATGATACACTTTGGCACTCATATCGATACTATTAAACGCGTCATGATCATCCGTCGTGGGGGCTCCGCTAGTGTTATGTTTTTTACTATTACTACTTGTGTAATGTAAGTGTCTACCATCTGAAGCGATCGCGATTAAATAGTGATTACTGATTCGGTTAGTGTGCACAGTCATCGCTGTATGGGATTATAATGAGTTTGGATAACTAGTCGAGTTTGTTTGTTTTTTTCGGTGGAAAGGGCTTTTTGTTAATATCAAGGAAAGTTGAGGTACCTAGTGTACCTATATTTAATTGTAAGATATTTTTAAGTTGCTAGCTTGTGCAATGAATCTGTATAGGTATGTCCTTTCTTATAAGATCCTTCAGCGATTCATTTATTGAACATGAAGGGGTTTTTGTATGATGGAAGAACAATGTGGGTATTTTGTACCACAATGCTGTGTATTTATTGGACAAGTACGTATGAAACAATTAAATGAAAATTACTTAATAGCACGGCAGTTTTATTAGAGGAAAAATCTGCAAGTTTATTTCAGTGAATACCTAATAGTTTCCTTGTAGAGATGTATTTACAATCTAAGGTGCTGCTTTTTTATTTTTTTGTTTTGAGAATTACAATTAATTTAATTTTTAACCGACTTCAAAAAAAGGAGGAGTTTCCCAAATCTATTGTTTTTTTTTTTAATGTTAATGTAAATAGGTAATTTAAAATTATTATAACAGAAGTCAGTAAATCAGATATTAAGCTTCATAATAAGTTGTTTCAATGGTCTGGCATTACCTATAAATAGTAACCCACACAAGTGGCGATACGTACACTTAATTACTATAATCACACGTCCGATGCACCCTAGGCAGGCAGCCATACCACTATATAACTCATTGGCTAGTATTTTTACTACGTTTCAAAATTAACACCACCTTTTCATAAACAGTTAAACACTTTGATCTAGCAATAAGGTTCTTTTATTACTTGTACATCAGTTTTGTGCTGAAAGAGTAAATATATAATAGTTATGTCACCGGAAAATTGCAAAAGCCCTAAGATTGTAAAATATCGCATGAAATTGTAAACTATTTTTTCTTATTATGACACGGACATATTGGAAACTTATATTGAATTCGGATGGGATTTATTGTAAACAAAACAAAGTTTTTCATAATGTATCAAGAAATTATAATCTAATAAAATATTCATTACAATCTTTTAGAGTCTGCAATTTTCCCGTGACGCATACAATTCGAAAGATAGACAAAACCAAACTTTACTGCTTCGCCAGACGAGCTATTTTCAATTGGTCTGCTTTCCATATCACTGCAAAAAACAAATGTAACGTTTTGAAATTAATTTCTCGTCGAATCTGGAGTTCGAGTAATAACGTCATCAGCGAAGATCATAAACGGGATTACAAGTATTACTGTTATAAATGTACTAAAAACGGGATGATCACAGGGGGCCTACCACAACCTCTTAAAACAATATTATTTTAATATTACTTTGTAATTTCTGTTGTTGCATTTTCAACTCTCGGCGCTGATCCGAGCGTTGAAAATGCAACAACAGAAATTACAAAGTAATATTAAAATAATATTGTTTTAAGAGGTTGTGGTAGGCCTCCTGACCTTACCAGCTTATTACCATTTAAATGTGATAAACCTGCCATTTAACTGATAAACGTTTGTACATTGTCAACTCAGCGGGGATTACGAAGTTAAGCTAAAGTTATGGAAGAAAAAAAAAGAACGGATAATGAAAGATTTTTAAGTTGATTTTTTATTATTAATATCTTTTTATTCCACTTAAAGGCCCATATTCCAAAACGTAAACTCCAACTCAACTCGGACACCAACTCTATCGGAGCTTGTCATAAATTGAAGTTTTTGCATTTGTTCGCTCATCTCTCGAGTACGAAAACGCGAATTAGACAAGCTTTCATTGACATTTTCGTGCTCATGTTGGAGTTGGAGTTCGAGTTGAGTTGGAGTTTTGTTTTGGATTATGGGCCATAGACTCGTAGTCTCGTGTACTCACATTGGTTCTATTGGTAAAAGGCTGAACTCAATTCGTAATCATCATTTCAGGTGAAAGACATCCACTGCTGCACATGAGCCAAGAGTCGCCACATCTACCAATCCTGTGCGTCTCAAATCCAGCGGATGCCTTCACCAGGTCATCAGTTCTCCTTCCTCCATGAGGCTTTCCAACGCTTCGTCTTACGGTACGCGATCACCAACCTTTCGACACCATCGACTATTTGTTCATAATCATTCATCTCAGTTGAAAGACTTTCATTTGGGGATGGTCTATCCTGCGTTTCCAGAGCAACTGAATTATCAAAGCAATGGTGAAAAAACCAAGTTGCTACCTTCTGGCTGTCTTATTAAATAATTGATAGGTTCACGTTGACCATGATGTACTAATTTCATGTGTGGTCTGGCTCACAAAAGAACACTGCGTAATTTTTAAAAACCGGGCCAAATTTTTCAAAGCACATTAACGGTTTTTTTATATAACGGTCCCTCCTACACGTACCTAAACGGTTTTTATTGAAAGTATGCCCAATTCTCTTTGAAAAATCGCCTTGTCTATATAACCTTTTTATTTTTCTATCTGACAGACCAACATTGACTGAACTGCAACCTGAAATTTCGTTTATTTTAAATTCCTTCCGGGATTTTTTTTTTCCGGGCTCAATTCTGGGAAACAATCGGAATTCCGGGAAAGGTCGAGTCTGTTACAGCTGCAACCGAATTTTGAATCATATTAAGTTGTGGTAGTGTAAAAACCTATACTTATTCCCTGAAGTGTGAAGCAGAGGTGAAGACACCTTACTGTATTATTATACATATGATAGGAGGCGAGACTACAACTGGGCATAGCCTCCGGGCTACTACTAAAGAATTCCGAATGACAAACCCAACAGTACTTTGTGCGACCCGGGTATCGAACCCAGAATCTCTAGCGTGCCAGTAGTTTTTTTTTCTTTACATATTACCACTAGACCAAGAAGGTAAGTCAGATATCGATGTCGTTTTTAATAACAAAAGCATGTGTTTTTCTGAAACCTACTTCAGAATCTAGGCTTATGACGTCACACAAAATTGACCCAGCGTGCATGATAAAACATGACTATCAGTCATGCAACAGTAATTTGTAATCATCCTTTAGTTAGACAAGTGAATAGTCACGAGATTGTAAAATCAAACATATCATAATCTGACATGCCTATGAATATGATTGTTTATGGAAGAATTAGTTTACACCTACCCGGAGATGTAGGTAGGCTTATGATAATTATGCGGATCTGGACAACCCAGCGGAACCGATAATTCTCCCAATGCTAGGATCTCTACGTCTAAAGTAATACCTACCTATTTGTTTTATTATGATTTTGATTGTAATGAATAGTAACTGCTGGGCAAAGGGATCCACGCACGGGAGCTGAGGAAGGACGGCATCGCCGAAGCTGGCCCTGAGAACGATGGCGAGATGACCAGGTCGCGCACCACGAAGGCTGGTTCGAGCAGGTGACGCAAGATAAAAGTTTCTTGAAAGTTATGGGGGAGGTTTATGCCCAGCAGTAGGATACCACCAGTACCAGTAGGATAGGCTAATAAAAATATATTATTAAAAAATATCTGGAAGTACCGATCCAATTACGACAAATCTTTCAAAAGAATCTTTCAGGAGAAAACTCGGAATCACTTAGTGTGTGCGTGTAGCTACTTTTCGTGTTAAAAATGTGCGGGTACTGTCGCCGAAAACATCTAGGTATTAGAAATAAGGAATCAATGGATGGTTGCGAGCAACGTAGGATCAGTAGTGTTGTGGCGATAGAAGAGTTGATATAATGAGATTATGAAATCAATACAATGTTATTATCACCAACAAATTACTGTTATTTTTGTGTGCACCAAGGTATTCGTTGGAAGAAAATTCATGTAAATGTAAAATTCTCCGAAAAGAAACCAGAGCATTTTGTTATTACCTACTATTAATAAAAAAGTGAGTGTTCCATGATAATTTTTGGAATGCATTTCATTACGGTTGTTATCTTGTTATTTGAATACGGTGTTTTAAATAGTATAATATAAATTTAAAAATTACGTTAAAAAACATGTTTATTTACATGCATCGTGTTAAACGTTCACACATACCAGCTCATAAGTCACTGAGAATTTAGTGTTGACTGTTTTATTGGTCTATAACTCACGGCTCTAAAGTCAGGATCAAAAAAACATTAAAAAATATAGCTTAAATAAGTCTCGAAATTAGGCTAACGACTTAATTGACAAGACAAGCGACAATGCTAATAATTCCCGTTACGCTGCGACATCGCTGCGACCGTTTGACAAATTGGACATCATGCGTTATCATTCCAAATTAAAATAAAACACCGAAATACTATTTATAGCTGTTTTGGCACCCATAGGCCACCAAGATACGTAACTTCAGAGGCACGATCTGTCATGTTTTAAGATTAAAAATCACTTAAGTCATCGGAAACAGATTGTGGCGCGGAACTCCCGAGACACGTACTAAAAAGATGAACGTTTTATACCGCGAACCGTTATGTGATCACGCCCGCACAATCTGCATTTTCGCGAGTTGCATGAACATGCAAAAAACAACATAGGTGGTATACAAAACGCATTATTAATATTTTCTCATAATTGTCAGCAATTTGTCATATCGTTGTTGTTAAATGTTATCTGAACATGATACCGTGGTTTGCAGTTACCTTTTTAGGGTCAAACGATTTGTCAAGCAAATATTTTTTGATAAATATTGGATATTTGTAAAATGTGACCAATTTTTCACGGTAGTTATGACACCTAAATGTCCCCAAAGGTTTATTACCTGTGCTTAACCGGATATAGGGACATCTTTAATGAATTATTGTGTTTTTCATGTTCTAATGATATGTTGTAGGTACGACGTGTATCTATGGGTTTCTCTTACATATGTAAGGTAAGCAACAGCTTTGTCGAACTGCACCACTCCCGTGGCACAGGAACCGTACGGGTACATTGCCCGGGATAAAAAATAGCCTATAACACTCGGTAATAGTGAGCCTTCATGCGTTCCATATTCCATACGGCTGATAAATCGAGTTCCAAACGTCGCCGTCGTCAAGTTCCGAAGACGTATGAAGGTTATCGACATCGGAAAACGAATTGCATAACTCTAATATTGATAAATGGACAAAGCACCTGGCAAGACGCGGTGATAATAGGTGGAGTAAGGTGGTGATCGAGTGGCGTCCAAGGACTGGAAGAAGTGTCAGTATCCCAGCGGCGAGATGGCCGGACGACATTGTTGCCATCTCGAGTAGAACCTGGATGAGGCTGGCACATGAACGAGGGGATTGACACAAGAAAGAGAGGCCTATGCTCAGCAGTGAGCGAAGTCGGGCTGTAGACTACATGCATATGAATAGTGTAGCTTTCTATTAATGAAATAATTTTAATGAACGTATCAGTAAGTCCTTCTTGAGATTTTCTCCTATAAACAAACAAATCTGGTCCGAATATCAAATACCGGGATGTTGCCCACCGGAGACAACAACCGTCCGGTCGGAGGATCCTGCCTTTTCAATAGAGGCTTGCGGACTTTACACCATGTTCCGCATACCCTCCATACTTTTGTACCCCTTTATAACATCAGATGAGTTTCTCCACAGAACAGATAAAAGAAATCATTGTACTCATCATTATCAACAACTTTCACTATGCGACCAACACTGAAATCGCGAAAAAAAAATCGAATGCCTCATACATTTCCGTGCGCATAACTCAACAAAATGTACTGAACAGCTGATTTTTCGATTTCGGGGTTGGCCCCATTGTAAAAGTTGTTCATAATGATGAGTACAATGACCCCTTAAGAGGTATTGCGTTTATTCTGTTACACGTTGTATAAATAAGATTCATGTCAACCAAAAAGGTCCTTGTTTTTGACAGTCGTATAATATTGTCGTATCAGAACTTGCTCCCGTAGAAGCCCTAAAGTCAGAAATCCTGTCTGTTTTAATGAAGGTTAGTTTCCGTTGTTCATTACCCCGCTCTTGGGTTTTGGAAGTATTAATTGGATACTTAACGGTACGTGTTCCGTGCAAAACACAGATATATCCTCAGTTAATTAGTGTGATGTACGAGTATAGGTACGAACAGAGAAATGTATCTCATGGTTTTAGATCTAACAGTCTCTCAACCTTTATATGACCATCTATAAGTTTTTCTTTTACAAAAAGACTTATTTTCTAAAATTAAACCTAGCATCTTGATGTTCAAAAAACATCGCAGTTCACGGTATTTGCAGAATGCAGAATTATTAAAAAAATCTGACGCACATACTTTGCCGTTCGCCGACACTAATGTCTCTGAGCACAAGGGACCTTTTCTTTTGTATATTTTTTATACGCAATAACGCATCTCTAAGAGCATGTTTGCTTACTTTACGCTCAATGGCTTAAGTTAAACATTAAGTGAGTGCTAACATCTAATAATTGTTGTCTTTTTCCTCGCTTCACTTATGACTAACGCGACAAAAGGTGTCGCCAGATTAAGCCAGAGTAGTTTCAAGTGTGCTAATGTCATATCGTATTCTTTTTCAATGCACAGATCATTTGATCTTCTAGTTTAAATAAGTACTATTGGTTTTTCTTGCCGGTTCTTGAGAAAAAGAAGTAATTAGTGAGTGAGTGAGTGAGTGGTGAGTTATTTTTCATTCGTGTAAACGAAAACGAAAAAACCGGCCAAGTTCGAGTCGGACTCGCGCATGAAGGGTTTCGGTACCTATATACTGTATTATCTATTAAAAAACCCCTTAAATATTTATTTTATTCTGTTTTTAGTATTTGTTGTTATAACGGCAACAGAAATACATCATCTGTGAAAATTTCAACTATCTGGCTATCACGGTTCATGGGATACAGCCTGGTGACACACAGACGGACAGACAGACGGACAGCGGAGTCTTAGTAATATGCTCCCGTTTTTACCCTTTGGGTACGGAACCTTAAAAATTACTTTAGTTAGACGGGCACTTGGAACGACCAAAAATTATTATCACGGAGAATGCAAAAACTTCTCCCGAATAAGGACCGAAGTGACTATAAAATGTAACGTTCCATGATGATGTAGTGTAGTTAATGACTTACAACGAAAACCGGCCATTTTGAAACTGTAATTATTAAAATAATGATTGAAGCTCCAACTTAATGGGAGAGGAGTCTTTTGCATAAACCACAGACTAGACTAGTCGAAAAGATAGATTTAGCTTTTTTAGTAAGATGGAAGAGTTTTATTTTATTAATATTTGAATACCTAGGTATACCTACTTAGTTTAAAAACAAATTGTAAACTTTTGCTACCGATCGTAACAATTAGGTATATGGGGCGCATGGCGGTAAAAAGCCGAAACTTATGAGGAGATCCACTTTGATTCGTAGTACCTAGGTAGGTATAGATCTATTGTATCTATTGAAGTAGGCAATAGGTATTTTCGGAATAAAGATGCAGCAAGAATCTTAATTTCTTGCGTGTTGTGTTGTACCGGGTCAGTTTTCCAAACACAAGTATTGTTTAGGTACATAAAAAGTGTGTCCGCAATGACTCACAGTGGACAATTCGTCAAAAACATTAGGTTTGTGTGTCGGTACTTACCTATAGGTATGTGTCTTACATAGTAAAGTGCTGATCAACCTTGACTCGGCAATAACCTCTAGATATCGAGGTGAATGATTCGTGTTTAGTTTCTATAACAGGATATTATAGGATAATTACTTTTATAGTAGGGATTCTTTTGTTTTGAGACCTTGATGTCGTATTGAAGGACCGAGAGTCCGAGAAGGCCAATAAAACCACTTGGATTGGAGTAGGTACTTACCTACAGCTACGACATAATAATGAATATCAATGTGACTATCACAACAGTCCACTAGGTGCAACTAAGATCCTCCAGAAATGAAGATCGAACATGGCACACAATTTGGACCCGGTCCCGCCACAATCTTTACTGAGTTACATTTTTACCCCTATTTGAGCTAGGCAGGACTTTATGGCTTAACAGCCATAGGACAAAGTCAAATGATGGACTTATTTTCAATTGAACGCCGACGCCATTGGGAAGGTAGTCCACTATTTCCTGTCACTAAATAGGTAGGTAACATGCACATATTTACTAACTATTCGCTGATCGTCTTTCCTAGTTGCTCTTCGGTTTTGCTGCGGTCACTCTCAGGTTTTTTTTAATGGATGGGAAATCATCAATTGACTCCTTCCGCTCTGGGCGGAGCGGAAGGGAGTGTCAAACTCTCACTGACTAAAACCCATCCGTGCTACTCCTAGTGCCCTTTGCTTTCCAGGGCCACGGTAACTCTTTCAAACATAATCCGCAAACCTGGCAGGCTCTGGCTCTCCCCGTCTGCTATGCTTTGAGGCGCGCGTGAAACACAACGCGCCGTCGCCGATCACTTTTAGGCTAGTAGAGGATTTATGTCTTGGGAGGGGGGTTAAATAATAAAATATAGTCAGGTGTTAGGTTAGGTTAGCCTTTTTGCTTACGAAAGCTATCGAGCGCCGTTTTCTGTAGGTGATTCTTCAATAATTGAATTAGGTACAAATAGGTACCAAATAACTACCTACGTAATTATAATTTTAATTACCTACAAGTAATTCAAATACCGCCCAACCCTGCATACACCCACATAATATCGCCGTTATGTTAAAGTCACGTGTTTGTAGGTAATGGGGGCTCATGAAGTACTAAATAAAATACACTTTAAATGTTTATGATTATTTACATTGGCTGCAGTTTTAACGGGTGATGGTAAACGGAGCACATACATTAACTTGATAAGGTTTGCCTCGCGAATGTTACCACTTAAACGCGAGTCGATGACCTCGCAAAACGTTTAGGGTGCGGCCACAATGTAGCTAGGCTTACCAATCGTGCGAATTTCTTAGGATTTTCCTATAAGAATGTATGTAGTTATCAATACCTACACAGAGGAGATACTAAGACTTCTAACCTGACCGACCAAAGTATTTAATGCATGCTTGCAATGCTTCTGATTTCGCAAACCTGATAGAGTATACCAAATCAAAAAACCGGCCAAGTGCGAGTCGGACTCTCACACGATGGGTTCCGTTCCATAAACCGAAAAAAACACGTTTCTTGTATTGTTATTTGTTGTTATAGCGGCAATAGAAATACGTGCAATCTGTGAAAATTTCAACTGACTACCTATTACGGTTCTTGAGATACAGCCCGCTGACAGACGTACGGACGGACAGCGGAGGCTGAGTAATAGCCTTAGGGTTCCGTTGGTTACCCTTCTTGTACTGAACCCTGAAAAAATAACTCCAGCTGATTATGGAGTCAATGACCATTGGTAGATACCTACATTTTTTTATTTTCTTTTATTGAGGAATGGGCTTGCTCTTGACCTTGATCACGCCTGATGGAAAGCGATAGATGAGGTCTATGATTGAGCGAGCATGCCCAGAAGATGCCTGTTCACTTTTGCTTTGAAGGCAGACGGGTTATATGTGGAAAGGAACACAGACCCTGGTAGAGAGTTCCACACTTTGGCTGTGCGCATAATAAATGTGGAGGAGAAGCGCTGAGTACGACTGGTCGGGATATCGACCAAGTGCGGATAGTACCCAGCAGTAGGTACCTACGTCTGGTATACCGGTGGTAAAAGGGCGATGGTGGGATCAGGTCGTGAAGTTCCGGCGCACACTCTCCGAAGTACAATCTGTAGAAGACCGACAGGCAAGCAACACTACGCCGATGAGCCAAGCAGCTGTGAAGCTTAGCCACCAGCGACTCGTCGTCGCGTCGAGTCCAATGCAGCAAGCTGATATTTTTTTCTGAGCCATCCCATAAAGAGCTGCAATACACAATGCAGGAACGGACTTGTGCTTTGTATAGACTAAGGGCCATTTTCACCAAGCCAAACTGATTGCGATCAGCATACAAACCACGTTTATGAGTTGTCAGTGTTACTATTTTTATGGAATATTGACGCTGACAGCTCTTGAACGCAGTTTAGATGTACTGATTGCGTTCAGTTTCATTGGTGAAATCCGCTCTCAGAAGCTGTCCAAATGTGAAGTATCACCTAACTCTATGTAGGATGCTCAGCTTCTTGGCTGCAGTCTGTGCTCTTGACTCGATGGTTGAGCCGAAGTTGAGATTAGACGTCAGCTCCATGCCTAAAAGCTATAGGCGATCGGTACCTTAACAGCCTAGGTAGGTACAGACGCACCTCAGAAAGTAGGAGATAACTGAAACGGACTCCTTTTGGCAGTGAAAAGCCACGCGTGTGTCTCAGAGCATTGAATTTGACCAGATTGTCGTCGCCCCACTGGGAAACGAGATAGGTAAAACCCACCTATAAACCCGAGTGCCGTGTGTAATAAAAATTTCGATTGGCTTTTTGTTTTCGTCATACATTAGATACAAATATAGTCAGATCTTAAGGGATTGTCACGAATACAGGATGCCTTTTACTTATTTTGACCCTGTAAATTATTTTTTACACCACCTGATCAAAAACGTCATTTTACTTAAAATGTCATGCAAACCTAACCTAATTTGAGTCATTATTGGCTGGCCTGGGGCACAGCCGGGCAATAACGTTGTAAGTACTGGATTTCATTATAACCCGCCGGTCAATAAGGTATAAATAAAGTGATTTAAATTTGGAACCTCATATATGTTAACTAAATTGACGGTATTTAATACTTACAACGCCTTCTGGTGTCAGAAAGAGGACATCATTATAGTAGAAATTCGAGAATATCATCCCTAACTAAGAGTATCTAGACTCTTAGTTAGGGATGATATTCTCGAATTTCTACAGAATCAGACTGTTTCTTCATATCGTTGCTGTGTTTTCGTGACATAAATTGTAAGAGTAATTGTATAAGTAGGTACGGATCATTGTATAGAATAACACTCAAAACCCATCCATAGTCCATTCATCACATTTATTCATTAAAAACTATTTCTTTCGTCTCCTATGACGTTCTAAATTCTCAATTCAGTTGGTTCAAGATTTTAATACGGTGATCCTAGCCATTATGCTTTTATAGGCAGATTATTATTTAAACACATTTTTAGAATAGTAATAATAATAAATTAATTAACAGTACCTACTTATGACATTAATCATGTGGATATTTTTATTGAAATAATGACGACTTCTCTTTTAACCTTATGAAATTCGAATGGTCAAGTATTATAGAGCAGCTAAATCGCTTTTTCTTCAGGCACTTAAGTATCAATCAATACATTTAGTAATTAAATTAGGTAAAACATTTTGGTCGTAAGTAGGTATTAGGTACTATTTTTGAATGGAAATATTTTAAACTAGCTTCGTATTTTTATACTTGAAAAGTATTTTTGTGAGTTTATATTACAAATATAAACTCACAAAAATACTTTTCAAGTACGGAACCCTGTATGTTACGGAACCCTGCAAGTGGTTATTGTGGTTATTATTTTAACTACCCAAAAATATTTATTTATTTTTATGACCATGTTCATAATTATTTTCTTCTCATCTCAGTTAATTTTATAAACCACCTCATTGTATAATTTACGAAAGCCTATTTTCTACTTTTTATCCGCCGTCAAGTTGTATACTTATTCAGTTGCCTCCCCAAAAATACACTGCAAATTTTTAAACAAAGCAAAAAGCTGCTACATATTATATACTTAGAATGCTACTTCACTGTAGCTGCCAACCTATTATTTTTCCTACCCATTTTAGTTAATTTTAAAACCCTAAATCACATTAGTTTGACACGAATCACGTTAATTTTCGCCACTTTACGTGTCTTCAAATTTTTTATCAAGATTTTATTTTATCACTTTGTCGGCGTTTTTTGTATACCCATGCCAATTTCCAACTATCTAGTCTAAGCGTCTCTGAGCTAAACCGCGGACAGACGGATACTTTGTTATTAATACCAGTTTGTATGTGTGTATGTTATAATACTTTTGAAATTCAAAGGAAACATGAGCCAGGACTAGTGAAACTGTATTTTCTTTGCCTAAAAATGTGTTACTGGCCTTTAAAACAATGTTGCCAAATAATATTGTGATAAAATTTTAGTCGATTTGTAATAATTTGCACCAATAACGAAAGGAAACGAGTTAAATTGACAATATTCTGCAATATTTTGTCAAAGATGTCTTCCTTGTTACTTTAATGGTGATCTTGAAATCCTTGATTTAAAAAAAATAAATTATGCAGTCAGTGCTGTGGTGATAGATTTACTACTACAGATTGCAAACACAAAGCACTGAGACGGTTTGCCAATCGTTGTTTGAGTTCCCATGCTCTGTGACTGTAAATAACTATTTTTAACGTATAAATGGTGAATTCTGGATTAGTGAAAATAACGTTGCTTGCCTTTACACACTCATTCCTTTTCGTTCTTTCGGTTGATCAGTAAGTTGACGGCCAAATGGTGAGCGCGCTAGCATACGAAAATCATAGTCCCTGTTCAATAGCGTTCATTAGTTTATTTTCTTATTCTGGACCTAGTTCTCAAATAATCACTAAAGGGGCGCGGTTTTTCGAAATCGACGAAAACTTTTCATATGGCAACATTAAATTTATTATCTAGGCTAGGCTACGTTTCGATTTCGAATTCCGGTTCCGACGAGACGTCAACGCTAAATTTATCCAATTTTTAGTATTTTGCTTACTAATTTCCCACAAAGAATAAAACCGCATTCAAAAACTTAATCCTAAAATAACATAAAAAAGTCGCTAATATATAAATTCAATCATGCCACGCGGTAAGTTTATCGTATACGTGTTGTTTTTTCTCAATGTCGTCCAATGTTATGGGAATGTGCTTTCATCAAAACTTCTCAATGATTTGTAGCTGCCCAGTTTAGATATTACAATAAGAATTGCGTAAATAACTTAGTACTGTATGAATTCTTGAAGGAAATTCTTTACTAATTCGTGGTTTCAGTACTATTGATTGTTTAGTTGGCCTAACCTTTGTGACGAATATTTTGTTTGTGTTACGTTACAGGTAAGTTCACGAACCACAAGGGCCGGAACCGCAAGTTCACCAGTCCAGAGGAGCTTGAGGAGCAGCGGAAACAAGAAGAACTGAAGCAGAAGTTAGTGATTAATTAATTATTTGTGATATTATTGTATATGATGCAATTAACGCCTTAGATCGACGCATAAGCGTTTAGTGCTCAAAAGATAATTAACATAACAATGTGTTGTAGGTAAACTTTAAGTGCAATAAATTATTAATTATCATTTGAAAGATCTGATAAGCAAGTTATTTGTTGTGCATTATAAGGTCATTCACTTGAACAAAGTATGTGAAGGCTGCTTCTATAATAATTTATTTACTAATAACTGCATTGTAAACACTATTAGGTTTGTGAGCAGTCAAAAACTCATCACATGTAAGTGATGAGTTTTTGAATGAGACATCCAATGCATTATCATAATGCAAAAGGCATGTTACTGAAATGTATATCTCAAAAAAACACAAACCATGTATGACATTGTTTGCCTGTCTCAGAAATTCTAATAAGCATTAGTCAACTCTTGCAATAAGACTCATTAAATGAGGCAAGCTATTTCGAGAAGAGGTTGATCTTCCAAACATTTGAGTGTTGATAATACCATTCAACCGTTCATATACTGCTGTGCTAAACGCAAAAGCTGTATCCGAGTGAAAGCGAGTTTTGAGAAACTTTAAATTTCGTTAGGTAATATAGTTATAAACTGAAATAGGGTACATGGTGGACATCCCACCCACACGCACAAAACGTTTTGGGAACACATTCATTGTGCATACAGCTAAGGAGTGGAATTCATTGCCAGAGTCTGTTTCCTGATAGCTACAACCTGGGAGTCTTTAAGTCAAGAGTGAATAGGTTACTTCCAGGCAAGCATGCTCCATCTCTGACCACATCATCGCTTACCATCAGGTTTTTTTATTATTGACAGGCACGCTTTGACCACTAGGTCAAAGCGTGCCTGTCAATAATAAAAAAAAAATATGGAAAACTTTTTTTAAGAGGTTTTTATATGTTTCTATAAGATACCGCTATTTAGCTTAGTTTATTGGATGCATATTTGTTTAACAATATTTTTTTTAGATAATAATAGGCTAGGATACTTTTGTTTTAAAGTCTCCCCTGCCCAACTGTCAGTCTGAACCCAATAAATTTAAAACTAAGGTTTTGTGTAAGTTAAAGATTTTGGAAAAAAAGATGCTGAGTTGGAGCTTATAACATAATACATATACCTGTACAAAGCTGGGACAGGTTGCAAGTAAATAAATTTAATGAATTTGCCAAACAGTTCCATAAAACACGACTCGGTTTATGATTTGAAATCAAGGTCCTCTGAATCTCACTAATTTAATTAAACTTTCTAGGTGGAGAAAAGAGCATGGGAAGGAAAGCTCCAGTGAAGAGGAATCAGAAGAAGAAAAATCTGGCTCCGGCAGTGATTCCGATAGTGACTCGGATGATGATGTAATTACATTTTGTATGTTCTTAGTTTTGACTTGAATCTCACACTGTTCTTGTCTTGTCTGGGTGTTCACATTTTCTGATTTAGAACTGTTAGAGAAAAATCTTGTTTGAATAGTTTTTAATTCTTAATAAGAAAATTACAGTGGAGTAATGGTGATGGTGGAGGCGGAGAATTTTCGTTGACGGATAACACAGAAAATCCCATTTGTCCCCATTCAGACCCACTAACCCTACACTCAGTAGTAGTTTATATGACTTTCAAGCAAATTAACACTATAGTTTAATTTAAGCATAAAATGATTAAATTAGAATATGAAAGAATTTTAACAAAACTCATTGTGCCTAATATAACATTCCATAAGCTATGCTTGTAGCCATGTTAAACGCTCCGCAGTACGGCCAACAGGCAGCCTATAGCTTTGGTCTCCTTTAGTGCGAGCTTTAAGCTTACTCGATCGTATAAATGTAAACTGAATAACTATTGAAGAACCATTTAAAGAAGATATTTATGAACTTTTACATTGAATATGACAAATATGCTGTTAAGAAATCAAGTTAGATGATTATACCTGTGTTTTTTTAGAAGTAGTTTTGTATAAAATGTTTTTATTTTTGACATGTAACTTTAAAAGGAAAAACTAATGCATAATCTTATTGTAATGTTTCAGAGACCATCCAAAGCCAAGGGTGTATCAGGCCTCATTGAAGTAGAAAATCCCAACCGGGTAGTAAAGAAAAACAAGAAATTGACCAACTTGGACAATTTAGGCGAAGGAGAGAAACCTCAATTATCAAGGTATAGTCAATTTCTCTATCATTAATAGAAAGATGAATACAAGTGTAATACAAGTGTTCAATTATTATATTCAAGGAGTGTCTTTTCATGATTCTTGTGATTATTCCTTTTTAACCAACTTCAAATAAAGGAGGAGGTTCTCAATTCGACTGTTTTTTACCCGTAATAAACGGCAATTTCATAGTTAAAGACCCAATAATACTATTTTTGAGCCAACTTTAATGTCCCACTTCTGTCGACTCGCAGTTTCAATTCCAATATGTGACAGGCGTGAACGGGAAGAGATAGAGAAGCAGCGCGCGGCGGCGGCGTACCAGAAGCTGCACGCGGAGGGCAAGACCGACCAGGCGCGGGCCGACCTCGCGCGGCTCGCCATCATCCGCCAGCAGCGCGAGGAGGCCGCCAAGCGCAGGGAGGCTGAGAAGAAAGCTAAGGATGAAACACCTAAGAAAAGGTAAATCCGAGCACTTATTGAACATTTGTTATTTCTCCAAATGTGGCCCCCGCGGGCTTATTGTGTAACGTGTTTCGGCAAAGGCACTGCGGTTCTCTTGCCTACGATTCGCTTGAGAGCGAACGCCGTACGGCATTTCATACAAACTTTGAAGTCCTTATTTTTCGATATGAATCAACCGATTTTAATTAAACGCATTAGCAAGATCTAAAGGTCTAAAAAGTTATCAGAGAACATTTTCGAAATATCTTAATTAAAAAAAGATAATTGGAAATCTTACTATGAGGGCTGGTACGAGTTGACTATTGAAAAGAATTCTTGGAAGGACTTAGGGGAGGCTATTGCCCAGCAGTGGGAGAGCATGAGCTAAATAAAAAAAATTGGAAATCTGTTCTATGGAAAATTTAAAATCGGTCGAATTTATCTGTAACACTATTTTTCGCTTATGCATAGGAAGTTTAATTAAAATCGATTTCTTAATTCATTTCGAAAAATAAGGATTTGAAAGTTTGTATGAAATGCCGTACGACTTACGCTCTTAAATAGCGACTTCCGAATCATGTAAGGCGCCTTATGTGTCTAATCTGTGCAGAATGTGATTGTTTGAAAATACACAATTAGGCTGGCTGTTCCTAGACATACAAATTAAACGCAAGTCAGGCAGGATGCTATTGGTTGCTGAAATTTATTCAAACAATCAACCTAAGTCGTGTTAAATTTTTCACAATATTTTTCCATAATTTTCGTCCCATAAACTGGGCTTGCACTTCCTAAAGCTACAAACAAAACCACGCATTCAACATGCACCTCTAGTGACGGTGCTTCTGTTTTTCATGATGAATTTGTAGGGACTCGTTCACACCGGCGCGGCCGGGCGCGTTCAGTTGTCGATTAAAGATGTAAATAGAATGCCGTCAATCGACGACTTCGAATGCTAACATGCAATGCGTGTTTTGCATGGCGTCCGTATAACGTTCATCGGTCGACCAGTAGATAGGCGTAGATGCTCGGTATCGATCGATCGCTATTTAACATCAAACAGATTCTATCATGCTTTGAGGCGATCAATATCGGCTGGTCGATTACGATCGCGGGCAATCTAGTACTACATTTTTCGTTTAAGACCTAGTCGACTGGTCTGGAGCTCAGCTCCCCTAATACGTGTCAATACCGTATTAAATTTAATACGATTGTGTAAGTTCTTCCACAATCTAAAACGAGATGGCCCCGTCTCTCAAAACAAATCATGATGGAATCATAACGGCATTCTTTCTTTAAAAAAAAGTTGCTAATTCAATGGTGTTGTTGGTGGTGTTGTTGTTGGTTGTTGAGTTGTTGTAGTTATTGTTGTTGATTTTTCCTGTATTGTGGGTGCATTTATAAACATATAAACTCACATACACTAACTCCCAGACATGGAACAACTCTCTATGAGCCATAAAAATATTTGTTCCGTGCGGGAATCGAACCCGCGACACGCAGTACAGCAGCCAATCACTCAACCACTTCATAGTAGAGCGCCAAGCCACTATATCAAGTTTATTTCTGCAAGAAAGACTTCGCAGCTTTGTTTGAGCACTTGAAACCTGTCTTTCATAGGTTCTCGAAATAAGGGGGATAATAATTTTACAATCCAAATTAAAACTATTGTATACTCACAAGTATTTTTTTGTATTTCCAGGTAGACTATCGAGCTGACGACGTGCCGTTTCGCTGTTTCGCATGCTCATAATCTCAGGCTAGGTGGCTTTCCGAATCACACTCCTGTTGAATATTGTGATCTTTTAACTTATACAAATTTTTGCATATGGAATTGTTTGTTCATGTTTAATGCATAATATATTTCTACATCTCTGATTTTTCTGAAGCTTCCCTAGCTGTGACATACTTCTTATTGTGTGAAATCTTATTGTTTCTTCATTTGACAATCCTGACGGCTTTGTTTATCAAAGTGGCTGGTCATCAAATTCTCAGTCAAAAGTTATAAAATTTGCAAACTGAAAATCAAGTGTGTTAAGTATACCAATGTGGTGAATGTTCATTGTAGTCTTGTTGTTTTTATATATCTAGGTAAATTAAATGTTATATTTTACAAGATGTGAGCAGCATTAATTTTAATGATATGATATTATTATGGTTTATAAATGTCTACATTCTAAATAAAGGTAGTACTCTGTATCAGATGCAATCCGTGTGTGTTTTATTGACGAAGTTCTGTCAAGGACTGGACATGGGTTAAGAATAACTCGATGTTCGTCCTTCCTTTGCATGCCATCCAAATGTAGACATTTATGAAGACATCGCAATATGTTTATGCCATAATTACTTAATTACGTCAGTGTTAGAATTCCATCTAATTATTAAACAATATTGAAATGATTTCGCAATTAAATGTCGTAATACTGAATAATGGATATGTAAATTTAAATATATGTATAACTTATAAATAAATATGTAATAATGAAGGGTACGTACGATGTCAACATAGTTATTTTGAATTCCACCGGAATATGAGTTGCTTTATGAAATTGTCACAGGGAAAAACCAGACCTCAGTGTCTTGCGACTGTAAAGCGAATTCCCCAATAATAGAACTATCAAGATAATATTTACGAACTAGACTCGCCATGAGAATTTCATAAAGCAACATGAATATGAATTTGCTTAGGACTAATTGTTAGATAGTCTCACTAGACAATTTTTATAAAGCAAATGTGTATCTATACTTAATAAAAATTGAAAATGATCTTAACGTTTTCGTTTTCTTGCAAGGTCTTATTCAAGTTTAAAACTTGAAATTGATAAGCATTTTATGGGACATCCCTCTTTAGAGCAAGCTTCCTTCACTACGGAAACCTAAAACTTCGAACTTTTTTATTAATTTGAATAACTATGATCCTGAAATAAGGTCTGCAAAACACAATACTTGCCCCACTCAACCTCGAACCTAGTGCTGTAGTGATAAAGTTGAAAATCTATTAAATTTGACTGTTGTAGCTTGATGTGCTGGCGACTGTACGTAAGTACATGCTCATCGAACAAAGCTGTTCTCCATACATGTTCCACCTTGCGTCTACACGTAAAAAGCTTGCTCGAAGAACATGTTTAGTGTGCGTTGAAAATCTTCGAGCATTGGACAATTCGTTGTTGTGTTCGGTGGGCATCGCCTGCTACATTTACTGCCGTGGAAGGCGTCGTCGTCGTTGGGTTAGGCCAATGTTGTAAAGAAGAGAACGTCACAGTCATGTTAATTTGATAAAAGAGTTAGAACCTGAAGAGTTTCGTTACTATCACTTTTTTTTCTCTTCTCCAAGATGGTCTTAGTGAATCTGTCGTTTTAGTAACTCCGTTCTTGTCAATATTAGATTCAACAGTTTTGCACAGTAAAATTAAACGTTCATGAGCTGCGTTTCTTTTACCCTTACACCCTAACATGTTCGACGTCGCACGGTGGGCTGAAATCGCGAAGTTGGGACTTAAGGATTTTTAAATATATATTTGCATTGTATATACTTATACCATACTTTTATGTTTTGGAACTTTTTTTTTAAAGTAGGTTATTACCCTAAAATTTCAGAGATTTAATTTGTATGAATAAAACAAAGAATTCGATGCATGGTGCATATTATTAGGATTATTATTATTAGTTTGTTGTAAATATTTTGTGCAACTGCATTCCACACCACTCTTTCCACAACACCAAAACCGGTTTTCTTATCAGTAGACGAGTCGTCATTAGTGACGTGCGCCAATCAGAGGGCAGTAAATTTGCAGGTAAAAAATATTTGGGGTAGCAAGTTGAAAACAATGATATCAGTTCGTTGTAACCACCCTTTACATACGGACTACCCGCTCGTTACTTGATTTTTGTTAAAAGTTGATTTTCGAGAATTTTGTGAAAATGTTTAGTTATTTAGTTACTAATGTTGATATGTTTGTGAAATTGAAATCAAGTGGTAGTATTAAGGATCATAACTTTTTATACAGTGCTATCAAGTCAAAATTGTGTGATTTAAATCAAGATAATGATAATTTGCTAAAGGAATTCTGCGCAAAGTATTGTTATAATACTTATAAAAAATGGGAAAATGCTAAACGAAAAGAACATACATTTAGAAGTAAATACAGTGATTGGTTGGCATCGGAGATAGTTTGGCCTGAGTTTATGAAAGATTTTGCAAAAAACGACGACGATCCAGTTCCTAGCACATCAACTACATCTCATGAAAAGGTGTCTGTTGGTACATCAACTCAAGTAAGTCCGAGAAAACCATTTACAGAATTAGGTCCTAAACAAAAAAAGAGACGTACGGAACTTACTACGCAAACTATTGCTTCAGAGGAGTTGTCACATGCCCATGTTTTTAACTTAAAAGCAGAAGGAAAGGAAGATGTTGCTGACATATTACAGCATCTGCTCAAGCATCCACAGGACGTGCAAAAAGTAAAAGATTGTCTTTTTGGAAATAAAAAGAAATCAGTATTCTCTCCAGATGAAGCTTTAGGCTTGTTTTTGTCTTTGAAATTGTCAAAATGGCAATATAATACGCTACGAAAAAGTATCGCAGAAGTAACTGGTACCAACGTATATCCCTCTTACTACGCACTGCAAAATGAAAAAATTAAATGTTATCCACCTAAAACTGCTATTGTAGTAACAGATAAAACGGCTACGATAGAATTGCAGGCACTATTGGATATTACTGTGAAGAGAATTATAATGTCAAACGAAATTAGTGAAACTTGTAAAGATTTGACACTGATTAGTAAATGGGGATTTGACGGAGCTTCGAATCAAGCCAATTATAAGTAGAAAGTTGGAAGAGAAAATGAAGAAGATGAGGACTTTGACGATTCTAGCGTATTTATGGGTAGTTTGATTCCTATCAAATTAGTGTCTAGTGACAGAGTTATATGGGAAAATGATTCCCCAAATTCCTCATTATGGTGTCGTCCGCTGTTTTTTAAATTCATGAAGGAAAACAAATTCAGCATTTTGCAAGAAAAAAATGCGATTGAGGCAGAGATTAACAATTTAGTTAAGACAGTGGTTGATGATTTGACCATCTCGCACAACCTAATACTAACCATGATAGATGGTAAAGCGACTGCAGTTCTTTGCGATACATCAACACAAAGATGTGACATATGTAAAGCTACTCCAAAGGAAATGAATGATTTGTCCTTGGTTTTGGCAAAAGAAATTGATGTCGATTTATATAAATATGGTTTATCGTCGTTACACATCTGGATACGATTCATGGAATGCATTCTTCATATAGCGTACAGATTAGATTTGAAGACATGGATGGTGAAAGGTGACAGTAAAGCTATTATGGAGAGCAAAAAGAGAAATATTCAGGAAGCATTTAAATCCGAAACAGGACTTTTAATTGATGTTGTGAAACAGGGTCATGGTACAACAAATGATGGGAATACTGCGAGGAGATTTTTCGAAAACCCCGATATTGCAGCTTCGATCACAGGAGTAAATGAAGAATTAATAAAAAGATTTAAAACTATATTAGAAGCAATTTCGTCGGGTCACCGTATTGATATATTGAAGTTTAAAGATTATACCGAAACCACCATGGAACTATACATTGAATTATATAATTGGTTTTACATGCCTGCAAGTGTTCACAAAGTTTTAGCTCACGGAGCAGCTATTATTGAAAGCTTGGGTATAGTGCCCATTGGAAAATTATCCGAAGAAGCAGCTGAAGCACGCAACAAAGATTTTCGGAGATATCGTGCTCATAATTCGAGGAAATTCTGTAGAAAAGCTACTAATGAAGATATTTTGAACAATTTGTTAATCAGCTCTGATCCACATATTTCAAAGATACGACACAAACTGGTGCGAAAACACAAAGCCTTTTCAGAAGAAGCAACAGCTTTGTTGATCGTTAAGGATACATTTGTTGACGATGATGATCAAGAAAATTTAGGGGTTTTAACTGAAGACCCGTTATTGTCAGAGCATGGTGTTGAGCATGGTGCAGGCCCCTCCTAAAAATATTGGTAAATGATTTGAATTTTGAATTTGTCTTTGTAAGTCTCACACATACAGAACACAGATTTGTAGTCGTGGATTAGGCCTATTGGGGAGACCACTGATAAAAAAAACGCGCCTAGTTCTCTACCTCTGGGGTGGTGTGGAATAGAGAATACAATAATTATCACTGCTAAGTATTCTGAGATTTAGGTGACTTTTAAGATATTTTCGTTCAAAAAAATCTAAAAAAGTCTAACTACCTACTAAGTCACAGTAAACTACAGTAGACGATTAGATGCAAATAAATTGTACTATTAAAATACTTATCCAACAATTGGAAGAAATTTGAGATTTTGTAGACTTAAATGCGATTTTAATAAGAAAAAAAATAAAAAAAAAAAATTCTCCTAAATCGCAGCAAAGCGCAGTAGCTGACTAGTTGTAAAAATAAGCTAATAAATAGTACTATTTTAATATATACATCGCAGTTGGAGATGTTTTCAGATTTTTGAGATTCTTTAGATTTTATGATTTTTTCTATACAAAAAAATATTTAAAAAATTGTAGTACTAAAAATAATGCGTAAAATAAAAAGTCATAGAACAATAATTTACTGTATTAGATAGTAGAACAAATTTGCATCATTAATCAGTAAAAATAAGATGACTTTTTTTTTAATGTCCTAAGTCCACTACGTATATAAATCAACCCACCGTGCGTCGTGGCGTACAAACATGTTTGCTTCGAACATCGAGCAAGAATTATGGGAAATTCTTCGAATCGAACATATTAGTTGACTTCGAGCATTTGTCTTGCTTGAGACTTGCATGGTAAAGATGTTCGTACTTGCTCGAAATCGAGAAGTTTATCGAGCATGTACCTACGTACCTACGTGTGTTATACCATTAAAATTGCTCACGTTTTTAAATTCGAAAATCGCGTTCTTTGTTTATTTTAAGTCTTGTGAATTGTTCCTACCTGTGCCCTAGTGTTTTTGTTAAAAAAGAGAACTTTCCCTTCTGATCTTGAACTTTGCCATGTGTACTTCCCAGAATTTGATGTGATGTGATTGTGTTTTTTTTACCCACGACGGTACGGAGATATTACGGCGTTTGTTCATAATCAACCGGTTCGATTCCTGGCTAGGAATACCGATTTTTCAAAAATCCAATGATGCAGTTTTAGTTTTCAACAAAACCAGTCTCGAGACTCCTCAGTGTTTTTCGCTAATCCTCATAGTTTCGGATTTGACCTTCCACGCACATTTTAAAAATTCCTGTTTATGGCAGGTTTACAGGGTGTTGCAGAAGTCATCATCATCATATCAGCCGAAAGACGTCCACTGCTGGATATAGGCCTCCCCCAAGTGTCGCCACAACAACCGGTCCTGTGCGTCTCGCATCCATCGGTTACCCGCGACCCTCACCAGGTCATCGGTCCACCTTGTGGGAGGCCTTCCAACGCTGCGTCTTCCGGTACGCGGTCGCCACTCCAAAACTTTTCGGCCACATCGACCATCTGTTCTGCGAGCAATGTGCCCTGCCCACTGCCACTTCAATTTGGCCTATCCTTCGGGCTATGTCGGTAACCTTGGTTCTCTTGCGGATATCATCATTCCTGATTCGATCACGCAAGGAAACTCCGAGCATTGCCCTCTCCATTGCCCTTTGGGTGACTTTACTTTGGTTGCAGAAGTACGCGGTCACATTTAAGGCTGGTGTTCTGTAGCTGCTATAAAGTAATCACGGACACGGATTTTATGAAGGAATACGGGACTTACAGCAATGGCCGAGTTTCAGTCCAGTAATTACTTAATTTATCCAGCTTTCTGTAAGTAAATTTATATTCTTTGTGTCGCGAAATAATTTAATCGTTCGTTATTTATGTGGTTTACTGGTTTGTTTACTTTGATTTCATTCTTCCGCGTTCTAATACGTTTATTTAGTGTGATTTCCACCAATAATAATATCAACTAATGATCACCCGCCAGATCCAGGCGGAGACATCTGTCTTTGTACTTAATACAAAAAGTCTTAGGGCAGGAAGTCTCGACAAAGTTAACAATCGCCTACCGACCGAATTCGGTCGATAAGCCCAAGAGGCCGCCCGTACAGAGTCAATCTCGAACGCGATCTACGAACAAAATCAATGATCCGTGGATCGCGTGGCCACCTAGAAACGCTTATAACTTTTTTTTCTCATCAAAATTAAAATCCCTGATGGTGGTCATGCCAGTAGGACACGAATAATTCGTGGTTTTTGGTAACTGGGCTTAACCCATTTGTATATGTACCTACCTTGGTGTCTATTGGCCTAGCTCTATTCTGTCTCCTGCTTGGTAAGGAGGGATGTAGAAATTATATTTTTCCTACCCCGCTGTTCTTTTCTGATAATTTCGTTGCGACAAAATCCAAGACAGTCGATGGTTTCTCCGGGATTCATCGATCTTCGTGGACTGTGCGTTTTTCTGGTGGTCGCCACTGATAATTCTGGATTTCAGGAGTCGCAGAAGTTGGGAATAGTGACGGAAAAAATATTTCACCATGTTAAAAGAAATGTTATTTTAAGACATCAAGTAAAAAAGTAAAACTCGACACTTTAGTATATAATAATATATGGCTTCAATTCTAGAGGAGATGCAGCTAGTCCAAAACCGATTTCTTTGAACGGCCACGGGCGCCCCGTGGTTTGTAAGGAATGAACAACTTCATGTCGGCCTCAAAATCCCGACCATAAAACAGTTCATGAAACACCTTACAAAGCGTTTCATTTGAATCAGCCGAAAAACATCTCCCGCATTAGTAAGATTCGCCATCCTCGGCATCGTCGAGTCCGACGACGAGATCACAAAGATTCAATAAAGCTGTAGGGAAACCAGCACTCTTAGAAAAAACAGAAACAGACCGCGTTCCGTATTCCGGCCTCGTCGCCGAGGCCCGTCGCGACGACCCATTCAAAACCCTCCCCGTCTTTTGCCTAACGAGCCAGCCCGCGTCGCTGAGCCATTAGCTTTAAACCCCCTAATTAATGAAACGACCCAGCCTGTTGTCCCTTGCTGTCCCGAACTGACGCCGAAGCCGAGGTCGTATCCCACAGGGGATGCCCTTAGCGAGCGGTCAGTAGTTTTAGCTTATAGCTAGTTTTGTTGCCTTGGCTGGGAGCCTTAAATTCATTTCAGGCCACCACAGGTTAGTCCGGTTAAGTAGTTGATAGCCCTTGCGTGTTAACTTGCAAGTGGTCATTCAGAAAAAAAAAATCTAGAGGAATCCCATTCCTCTACAATTGAAACCATATACTGCAGTTTACGCCAGTGCAGCGCCGTCAATAGGTAAGTTGTCGTGTTAAGTGATTGAAAGCGTGACTGCTGAGCATGCTGGTCCAGGGTTTGATGCCATAGGCGGGTAGTTATAGTATTTTAAAAAGGAATTTCTTTCTGTAGCAGCCCGGAGCCTTAACTTGAGCACGATTGATGGAATTAGGCTCGCTACGCTAGGACTTGAAACAACTGCAATGCGAAGTTGTGGATGTGCTATTCATAGACATCTGGCCAACCCTCCGTCGAATGCTAGCGTGATACTACATTATGTTTGCTTGCAATTTTAATAAATGCCAGGCATGTTTATTGATTACGTGGCCAATGAGTACCTACAGAAGAAAATCATAAATGCTAAGAAACTGTACTAAAATAATGTTGCTAACTTTTGTCGTTTTGGTTGGATGGGTTCAAGTAACAAGATGAGATTCGGTAGCGGCCTGACTGATGGCTGCGTTTAGATCTACAAAGTTTTCACATAAATTCTATACTTAGTTTTCGCTAGTTTTTACGGTTCATGATAAGAAAACACATTCATTTTAAGATATTGTTCATAAAACTTCATGAGGAGTGTTTTGCACACAATAGTAATAGGAAACACGATAGGTATACCCATACCTACTTAACCAAAAATGGACATTTGTTTGACACCTAGCAGGTAATGTTGTAAGCAGAGACAAAATTTCGGAGGGAGGAAACGCAGGGTGTTTTCACTGTGAGGATCGCCCGGAGGTCACGGTGGAGCATACGGTGGAGGTCTGCCCTGCCTGGGCGGAGCACCGCCGTGTCCTCGTCGAGGCGATCGGCGGCGGCGACCTCTCGCGTCCCGCCATGGTTCGGAGTGAGGAGGCATGGGAAGCCGTCACCTCCTTCTGCGAAGCAGTAATGCTAGTGAAGGAGGAGGCGGGCCGCGTGAGGGAGAAAATCCTCACGCCCCAGCCGCCGCAACATAGGGCGACGCACCGGGCGTCGGGAGTCGCTGGGCGATTCCCAGCCACCGTAGGTGCGGGTCTGCGGACGGCGCGCGGCGAGCGTTGGGTAGCTCGCCTTCCGATCAAAGCCAGGCCCGGGTCGACGGTGCGTTGTGTTTCACGCGCGCCTCAAAGAGATGTCAGCATAGACATAGCATAGATAGAGAAGGGGCCCGTTAGGGCCAGAGCCTGCCAGGGTTGCGGATTTTGTTCGAAAGAGTTACCGCGGCCCTAGAAAGCAAAAAGTACTACGAGGAGCACGGATGGGTTTTATTCAGTAATAGTCTGACACTCCCTCCCTCCCGCTCCACCCAGAGCGGCAGTATGGATTCCCATCCATAAAAAGCAGCAACAAAATCAAACAATGCCTTTAATTTTGACAATTCTACAACACTTATTATTAGGTATTTGTCGAGTAGACTATATTTTCAAACAGGAATGGTATTGGGAATTTACTTCAAAATCTTTCGTAGGTATTGTGTTAGTGTGTTACGCAAACGTGGTGTAGAATTCTACAAAAACCTACTGTCTTCATACAAGTTCATAAACCCATCACCTATTTGGCACGCGTGATCTGCTCCTAATATATCAGTCCTATAACTGAAAAATGCGAAGAATCTCCATAGTTCACGCATCATTATCCCCTGGGAGGGTAATGTGGCGTCGTACGATACTCCTAGATGTATGCGCATATTTAGCCGCGACCTCGTATGACTTACACTACACCTTATCTTTTGCTGTTTTTTGTAGTTTTATGGATCTTTTCGTTGCTGGGTTGGCTTAGGGGTCAAAGCCTTTGCTCGGCAAGGGCAAGGCGTGGAGACTTGCTCTAAAATGTAGGCCTTCGTTTTGGTCATATCATTTTACCTCATCCCTTATTTTACCACAAAGTGTTCTGGCCCAGGCAATGTTACTTGTAGGTAGGACAGATATTATGTAGAAAGGTATGGTAGGACTTTTACAATTATAAACGCGAAAGTTTTTGAGAGACGATGGAGTGATGATTGTGACTCTTTCACGCAGAAACTACTCAACGGATTTTGATGAAATTCACTCATGGATTATTATATCATCATCATCCTACCGGCCGAAAGACGCCTACTACGACATACTGCTGGATTTGGGCCTCCCCCGGATGGGGGAGGCCATGCTGCTGCCCACTCTCGGGTGAGTCCCTTAGTCGCCTTATACGACACCCACGGGAAGTGATGTGATGGTGCTATTATTTTACGTCCGACACCATACGGAACCATACCATACGGGTATTATATAGAGGTAAATAAATATGTAGGTACTACCCGTATTTACAAAATCCACGCGACCGGCAGCTAGTCTTAAAAAAAAGAAAACAAGAAAAGTCTACTTATATATTATAAGAACAAGCTAAAATAGGAAGGAGTAGTGAGTAGCAAAAATGAGGTTAGGTAATTTTACAAAATAGGTACCTACCTACCTAAATACGACCGGAGTCCGGACTAATACATAAAGCGCTTATTACTAAGCACATAAATTTTGTAGCTTGGTCGTCTTCCTTCAGATTTCGTGTGACTTGGATATATTAACATCATTTACTTAATATGCGCATACATAAAGTTCTTTACGAGACAATATTTTCATGGTAAAACACTATGTACGGAAAACAGAGGCGAAAATATGTTCCTAAGATGAAAAACAAACCTACCTTTTTTCTTTGCTTATGTTGAAATAGCATCAACCTGACTAAAATAAGTCTGTTGAATACTTCATAAAGGTTACCAACAAACCTACCTACCTTCGTACCTAAGTACCTACCTACCCTGTTTCTGAAATGATGATGGAGTTGTTGCAGCCAACTAGCTTAGTTAGCCGTTTCATCAAGCCTAGCCTTTTCATTGAACTGCGCCGTTTAGTCAGCAACATTAGTGATATTGAACGAAAAATGTCACCTAGGTCGCGAAAAATCGGCGCATTTAAATGAAAAGGCTAGGCTTTTAATGAAATGGCTGATTAAGCTCATTTGCTGCGACATAGGTACCTACTTAATGGTATCCTGTAGATTTCAACAAGGTAGGTAGGTATAGGTAGGCACCGATACCCAGTTACCCATCATGTTACCTAATCGTTATTTGTGGTCTGGTTATTCAGGATTTGTGTCACACGTACATACGTATGTACAGAACCCCAGGAATCACCAACCAACAAAAAGGAATCGCGTGTTTAGGAGCTGGCATTGTGAATCGCAGGTGAAAAGGTTTTCGTGTTTCTGAGGCAAACAACACAGTCATAACGAGAATACCTCAAAAACAAAAGAAACAAACTGCCATTCCCCGTTTGGAACAGAATCAGCCTAATCCCTATCCAAAAACGGATCGAAGACACACGCACATTATTTTAATGGAGCTTTCCCTACAAAACGTAACAAAACAATTACCAGGCTATTTGTTATTCACCCATCTCCCCGAAACGTTTGTTTATTCAAGCCACTTACACATACTGTCCAATACCTTCAAACCCGGGAATCTAAACCACCCTAATACCTATCTATCACGCCTTCCCCAAATGGAACGCTTTTGGGATCGAATTTACGGGAGTACTCCATTACAAAGTGTAAACCCTAACGCGGCCGCAAGATATCGGCTCCTCAATTTTTGTAACACAAGGGTGCAGTCAAATTGCCGGCCGATAAGCATAGGGGAGCCGTAGGGTTGGACGAAGGTTGATGGAGGTAAACGCGGATCTAAAACGGAGATAATATTGGCTCCCTAGTCGCGCAGCCCTATGTAGATGACTTCTCACCAATTTTTAGGCCTGTATCACTCTCTCAGCCTTAGTAACCGGGTTTAGTACTAGGACCTCCTTTAACCCCTATAAAGGAGCGTTGTAAAACTGAAGTGAGGTGAGGTTACGAGCTACGACGTCTTCAATATACTTTCCTTTTGCATTATTAAATTCAGTTGTGTTTCTACTTTAGCTTCGAAAATCCCTATTAATATTATAAATGTGACGCTTTCACGGCTGAACGGATCGTCATAAAATTGGCAGATATATAGCCTGGGATATGTAGAAGGACATAGGCTTTTTTACGCGATAACCTATGCAGCCACGCGGGCAGAGCCGCGGGCAAAAGCTGGTACCTACTGTAAGACAAAGTAGACAAAAATGAGGCACATAATAAAACATATAGATAACACTTTCGGCGGCGGCTTTTCATTTTTATTACAGCTTTTATCTGTACACTTGTAGGTACAGTTTGTAATCCACTAAATATCAATATTCTTTCACAGTTATTTTAAAAGTTACTTTTCATATTCGAAATATCATTCAGAGACTAATTGGCGGACCGGCCGTCGGATTGGAATTGAGTAAAATTTTATTGCACTATGATGGTGCCGAAACAATTATTCACGGATAAATATTTTGGAAGGAAAAACTACTACGATAAAGCGAACGAATGATGTGTATTAATTAGGAAACTACTTTAATAGAATAACTCCTGTGGACGATTGTGATGGGCTATTTCCGTTAGTAAAAAGCACCTAACTCAAAAGTTTTTCAACTAGGCAGAGAGATAAGGACGAACCTGAAAAATCCACGGTAGGTATTTTTGTACCGTCAAAGTTTGACTTTCACATGGGGGCACAGCTCTGCACAATAAAAGAAAGGAAACTACAGGATGCTCTGGTTAGAGCCGTAGTTATTGTACAACAAACTGAGCCGGTCTAACTATGCGATTTTCTTATCTATTCAGGCTCCTTGTTGTAGAAACAGATTTAGATAAAAACTTACCTCTGTTTCAGATGGACAGTCTCAAACAATGACTTCATGCTAGTTGTTTGAGTAACAGAGTTCGATTTAATACTAAACATAATAATTGAGACCCTCACAAGTCCTTTCGTTTGTGAAGTCACAATATTAACAGTTAGATTTTTTTTTAAAGCTTTCATTTTGCATCGCAAAAGTTACCCGTGGATGTGTGAAAATTTTGAGTTGAAATTTTCGGTTTAGTAGGTACGGAGAAAATTTGGTGTGATAGACAGACAAACACATGGCACGAGTGATCCTGTAAGGGTACCGTTTTTCATTCGGACGTACGAAACGATGAAAATAATGAACATCTAGGAACTTTTCACAAAATATGACCACTTAGTCTGTTTTTTATATTTCTATATGCCCGCCCATTCTAGACATTGGCATCTGAGTACCCCAAACACAGCCAGAACAGCAAATAAGAAACACATTAACACAAAAAAGGTTTACCAAGTTAACCCACTTATTCCCATAAGTTGGTCTCCAGCGTAGCCTAACTTATTGTCTGACTGCCTAACATATTACGAGTACGTGCCCGAATATCTAAATGCGTCGGGGGCATCCGAAAAGCAGTAAATTCTCATTACAGGTCTGGCCGCGGTGGGCCATCGAATGCTATGCTAATTTAACATACATCTCCCAGTCGGCCTGAACAAGTTACTAGTAGTGTTAGGTAACATTAAAATCTTTCGTAGTCTGCTGTAATGTTTTGTTATCATGTAAGGTTACAGGCATGCCTGTACGGTCTACTCTTGCACCAGCGAGGGGTGTCTTAATAACACCGAGTTTGGTGCTAATAAGGGCCCATTATAGATGAAATATTTTGATAATAAACCTCGTGTTAGCCGCTAAATCGAAGTTAAGCTTTCGGTGCAATTGTGCCTCAGTAGAATAGCTAATTCTGTTGTTGATTCAAAACTTAGCTATCGACAGCAAATAGGTACTTTTCAGCTTGTGAACATCAACCACTGAAAGGGCGCCTCAAAAACCTAATGAATAAAGTGACGTTTAAAAAGTAGGTAGGCTTGTCTACTATACCAATACCAAGTTTAATTTAGAAAATGTGCAGCACCGTAGAGCCACACACACGACTTTTCGTAATAAAAGAAAGACTAGGTTTGCCTAGGTTTCCGAGAACTGGGTCCAAGCCGATCTGTTTGACCTAATAAAAGTCATAGCTAGAGGCTAGAGGTAGACTACATTTTTTGAAAACCACGTCGTCGTGGATTCTGTGTCGTGTGCCACTATGGATCAAATGCCAGGCTCGGAGGCTCGGGGCACATAGCTGTAGGGAAAATATTTTTGATGCGAGCAGGAATTGTGACTATTTGCGTCAACCTAGATGTGCAACAAGTTTCAGCACATCAAAATGTAATGCTTTTCAGAATGGTTGAGTTAAGATTCTTACTTTGTTGTTAAAAGTATTTGTGTACTTTAACATGCACTTGTGGTATAGATTGTAATGTTTGGGAAAATAATTGTTTATCGCCTTGGTTACTTGCGTTATGAAAATACCTACTATTAGATTCAGCCTTATTAAGTGGGAATTATTGTCAAATAGGTTTAATACAAAAAATATTCCTCTGATTTGAACCACGACTAAAGTGTGTTTTTCAATATTTTGTAATATTTTATTTTACATAATTTAGTAGCAAAAGCTGTTACCGACTGAAGCACGTATGCAGACGTAAAACTTCATTGAAACTGCATATCCCATTTGCATTGCAAAATTTTCATTTTGCGCTAAACATAAAGTAACATGGAATGTGACGGTATCTTCTTTTATTACCACGCAGGTAGGTTCGGTAGAATGGGGGTAGTTTTTAAAATAAATTCCGTACGGCATTCGCAACAAAGTTCAGTGCGGTAAATAGAAATGTATCAGACTGCTCGTGGCGTACAAAACATGAAGTAATTTGAACGTGGTCGGGAGTGTCCGACTGTTCTTAATCAATACGTGAACGCTGAACTGCGCTACAAATTAATTATCGGTGTTTAATAACGTGCTCGCGTTGAGTTTAATACTCGGTATTAATTGGAGCGGGTTGTGATTAATTATAAGGTTTATTTTTTTAATAAAACTGTGTATCTACCTAGTTAGGTATTTCAAGTATACCACTAGGTACTAAGTAGGTATGTAGACGGACTTACTGCTACATGGTGTTTACCATCGGTAGCTGATTTGACCGTTAAAATAAAAAAAAGACGGGCAGGTTTCTGAATTTTGAGTTTAGAACGTGTCAAATTTTCAAGCTAAAATAGAGTTTGAGAGTATTCAACTTCAAAAGCAAGCAACTCAGAAACCGGCCTTTTCCCGGATATCTGAAGTAAAGATATCCGAGGAAAGGCCGGTTTCTGAATTGAGTATTTGGAGTTAAAAACGTGTTAGACCCTACTTCAATGCCAACATTTGACAGGCTAAAATCGAGTTCGACAAATACTTTACTTCAAATTTTTAATTCTGAAATCGGCTGATTACCTACCTATATCCTTAGTGGGCATGTACTTACTTTACCTAGATATCGATTCGCTACAAGCGAGCAAATAAGTTCAAAACTTCACCAGCTCCCAACAAATATTCCTGAGAGACTCAGGCCGCAAACAAACCTTGAAGGATAAAAGTATCATGCGATCTAATTGAATAGCTAATAAACAAAGTGTCTAAGTTCCCCGCCGCGCAATAAATAATAGATAAATTAAATGGCCGAGAGCCGGGCGAAACAGAATTAAAACTTTCCGGGAGGTTTCACGTAAATCACAGTTGGCTGATTTATATTTCACGCACCTTCGCAGCCTCGCCGAGTATCGCCTGGGCGGACTAGCGTGGAATTCTATCAATGGACTCTGATATCAGGTGTGCTCTATTCTCCTGCGTTGCTCTGTAGTATCATGTTCGTCAAAATTCTATGGGAATCCCTTTATGATTAAACAAGCAATAATAAGCGATGTTTTTATTTGGATTTTGCTGTAAAGCCGCCATATTCATTCTGAGGCCCGCCAAGCTTTTCTTTATCGTATCAACGTATCAACGTGTTAGGTACTTTACTACGAGTATTTATCTATTAATCCTTTCCTTGACGCTGTGCTGAGACCATAGGCTGAGACTATTCACTTTTAGCAATTAATTAAGTATATTGTTTTTAATACTCTATAAAATTCACGAATTAGTTGTCTATAAATTGTTACTAATTTGTCTATTAATATTGTGTGTAACTATTTTTTAATGTTACTAAAACAATTGACTAAATATTTGCACTGTACCTACCACATTTTATGCAAATAAATTATAATGATGATTATGATTATTCAATAAAAGTCATTCATGATTATAGTAGAAGCGCTATGTGGTCCAGAAGGGCAGAAGGTTGAGTAAGGTCGGCCATCAACTCTTTCTATAAAAGTTCTCACTATATTTGATTTCTTTCCATAAGTTTTTGGGGAAACTTTTCCGCTCCAACACCTACTCTCTATGCACTACAATAGAGCCTTCGGTACTTCTGTAACTACGTCAGGCATACCTTGTGATGGGCAGCCAACTGCGTTTAAGACCTCTCGCATCCTGCCATGGTCCAATCCATAGTCCGGAGTGATGGGGCATGGGAAATCACAGTCACCTCCTGTGAAGCAGTTATGTAAGCGAAGAAGGAGGCCAGCATAATGAACGAGGCCTGCTAGGGCCGGGGCCTGCCAGGGCCGGGGCCTGCCAAGGTTCCGAAATTGTTCGAAAGAGTTACCGCGGCCCTGGAACGCAAAGGACATTTGGAGGAACACGGGTGGGTTTTAGTCAGTAAGTGTCTGACACTCCCATCCGCTTTGCTCACCGCGCGAGGAGTAATTTAAAGATTTCCCACCCAAAAAAAAAGCAGACCAAACTTACCTTTCAAATAGTTCAGGACATTTTTTGTTGAAAGTTCAGACACGTGTACCTACTCTTCTCAATCCAATGATATCAGTCTTCAAATGTTTCCTATTGGATGGTTATGTTTATCCATGCGTGCTTCCGGAGATAGAGAGTTGGATTTAACGCCTTCCTTCGTGCTTCGCGATGATCGTTAACCACATTCGCTTACCCTTTCATGCTTAGTAAAGTTAAAGCTAATTCTTTGAGTTAGAATAAGAATAAGAATATTTTATTTGCATAAAACACGGTACATTTAGGTCTTATTTTAGAATTGTGTTCTTACATGTTTCGCCATTTACTGGCATACAAATATTTGAACAATGTTTAAGGATACAAATTTTATTAAGCTAGATAAGTCTACCTAATAGAAAAGTATTAAAACATCTATTAATATTTGGTAAGACTCTCAGGTACACTAAAGTGCTTACATTAAAAGTAAGTATAGCATAGTACTTACTTAGTTGAAATCTTAATAGATTATGATAAACTAATTGGTAGGAATAATTAAAGTAATCGGTAACCATATTTGTCTGTTACTTTTTTATCCGTAAATTCTTTAACACTATAAAAACAATTACCAATCAGCCATTTATGTAATTTGGATTTAAAATGTTTCAAAGAGAGTTCCCTAATTTCTTTTGGTATATTGTTGTAAATTTTTATTGACGTTATGAAGCTATTTTTATGGCATAATGTGCTTTTATGTGTTTATTCTTAGTAGTGTAGGGTCTCGACGGGTATATTTTGAGTGTAATTCACAGGCTGTGAAAAATTTTGAGTGCACTTTAACAAAACACACCAGCTTGCATTATTAAAAGTCCTATTAATTTTTAATTTTTTGAAAATAGGTCTGCAGGAAGTTAAAGGGCTGAAACCATAGATTTCTCTTAGGCACTTTTTCTGCACGCGAAAGGCATCATTTATGTTGGTGGAGTTCCCCCAGAGTAAGAGTCCATACCTTAGTAAAGAGGAAACATATCCGTGGTACCTAAGCAGTTAGAGTAACTGCTTCGCTCGCAGTACTCCTTAAACGTTTAAGGGCAAAGACAAATTGATTAAGTTTTTTGCAAACATGTTCAATATGCAATTTCCAGTTACAATTCTGGTCGAGAATAAGGCCAAGAAATTTGTAATCATTAACTTCGCTGATTTCTTGTCCTTTACAAGTAATTTTAAATCTTTTTGGTTTACTGTTGTTTTAAAGCTGTAGGTAAATCATTGATGTAAATAAGGAAAAGTAATGGACCGAGTATACTTCCTTGGGGTACTCCTGATTTAGTTTGGCTGTAATCGGAACTGTATGATGTTGACTCGTTATTTTCGTTAGTTGAGTTTATTTTTACTTTTTGTTGACGGTTAGAAAGATAGCTGGCTATCCAGTCAATTGTTATTCCTCGGATCCCATAGCTATTGCATTTTTGTAAAAGTAAATCGTGGTTGACAAAGTCAAAAGCTTTGCTCATATCAAAAAAGACGACAGATACTGGAATGCGACTGTCTAAATTTTCAATTACCTTTTTTATCAGTGTAAATGCTGCTAAAGTTGTGGATTTCCCTCTTTGAAAGCCGTTTTGTTCCTCTTCAGAAAATCTGTTTAGTTTCTGATCCAGAATGAAGTTATCCCAGGGTCTGGCTAGACAAATCGACGTTGTATCAGCGATACCGACTGTCCAAAATGTATAGGATTGAAAAGCGTTTTCAAAATGTCACGTTACAATTAATTTAGATTAATTTTACGATGTAGGTATGTGTTTGTTAGTTCTGTAACTGTAAAAACTTTTTCTTTCTTTGTTGTCTTTAAACATATTCATATTTTTTGTGGTGCCCATTCGTTCTCTTAGAAGAGTCTTTTGCTCTGAAATAGTAGATCTACTTGACGGTATAGGACACAATAATCACTTTGATCACTTCTTAGTGCCAGTTTTAAACCAGAGCTCATAAATCCACAGCTAAATTATGTAATAGTTCAATGTTACACCAAAATTATTGACATCATACCATACCTAACCTAAAGCTGTGTGCAGAATACACAAATTTAGTTGATGTCAGTTTAGCCGTCTGAAGCGAGATGAACCCGTAACTCAGTGTACACAAGGGTTTATTTGTTCCTTTTCGAACTGTAGCTAACTAATTGAGCTGGAGCTAAACTTCCGCTTTCACTTTGTTTATGTTGTGCACACTGCTGTTGAAAATATAGGATAGGTAGGTAATAAGAAGTTTTTATTAGGTCTTTACCTATGAAATTGCCGTTCTGCAGTACTGGCCATTTCAAATCAAAATAATTTTTGTTTGGCTAAGAATTCTAATTTCAGATTAATTTTATTTTAAAAACATGGTGTTTTTTTTCCAAAAGTAGTCATTTGTTTATTGATTAGTGTTACATTTTCATCGCATTTCAATATTTTTCGTCATCATGGATACGTTAAAAATTCGAGTAATTATGGAATATGAGTACCGTCGTGGCAGCAACGCGGCATAAGCGGCACGCAACATCAACGACGTTTACGGAGCTAACACTACAAACCAACGCACTACCTGTTATTGGTTTGCTCGCTTCCGTTCTGGAAATTTCGACCTGAAAAATGAACCTCGCGGTCGTCCGAAGACTGGTCGACAATGACGAATTAAAGGCGATTCTGGAAGCTGATGATACACAATCTACGGCTGAATTAGCAGCAGCTTTCGACGTTAGCGTCAAAACAATATTGGTCCATTTGCGTCAAATTGGCAAGGTAAAAAAGCTTGACAAATGGGTGCCCCACGAACTCAATGATCGCCAGCGCGAAGTACGCGTCGAGACGTGCCTTGCACTGCTCAACAGACACACAAATGAAGGAATTTTGAACCGCATTGTTACCTGCGATGAAAAATGGATTCTGTTTGATAACCGCAAGCGCTCAGCAAGTTGGTTGGATCCTGGTTCAGCACCTAAACAATGCCCTAAACGAAAACTTACCCCTAAAAAAGTGATGGTCACTGTTTGGTGGTCTAGCGCCGCCGGTGTGATTCATCACAGCTTCTTACCAAACGGGGTGAGCATTACTGCAGATGTGTACTGTGAAGAACTGAACACAATGATGGAGAAGCTGGCACATCTCCAACCAGCATTGGTCAATCGCTCGTCTCCGCTGCTCCTGCACGACAACGCGCGACCTCATACTGCACAGCAGACGGTCTCCAAGTTGCAAGAACTGGGTTTGGAAGCTCTCCGTCATCCGCCCTACTCACCAGACCTTGCGCCTACAGACTACTACTTTTTCCAGAATTTGGATAACTTCTTGGCGGGAAAAAAATTCAATATCCGAGATTTAATTGCATGGGTGATTACTTCGATTAATACAAATAAAAAATACATGAAAAAAATTCGTTTAAATTTTTTCATACAAAAAGGCAATTTCATAGGTAAAGACCACTTGCTCGGTGAAGCGCGTACTGTGCGTACGCGTATTTGTTTGTTTCGAGTATCTTTACTTTGTTTTCGTTGTTATTTAACTTATGTATAATGGAGGAAAGCAATAGTGATGAAGAAGGCTCCAATGGTGGTTCAATTATTTTGGACAAATTACATCGAGAATATGAGCAAACAAAAGAGAATAATTTAGAAATGTTGATGAGTGGGGAAACAGTGAAAAGGAATGCAGAGAAAAGAAAGGAAAGGGAAGATGATAATAGTGCAGAAGATGATAATAGTGCAGAAAAGGACTTTATTACTGTTGTGAGAAGGAAAAATAAACGTTTAATACGAAGAGATTCGCTGGATATTACAAATGAGGTGAGGGTAGACAAAAATAAAAGTTATCAGTCAGAGGATGCTACAAAGTATGAAGTTTGTGTGACAAGTATGGAAAGTTTGCCTAAACAAATGGCCTTAGCAAAGTTACTCAGATCGGAGAATATCAGGGGTATTACTAGAATTAAATATAAAAGTTACAATAAAGTGCTAATACAATTTCAAAGTAATGAAGATGCTAATAAGTTGATAGACTGTAAAAAACTGAAGGAGATGGAGTTCAGATGCCAGAAAATAAACGAAATGTCACTATCGTATGGAGTTGTAAAAGGGGTAGACAGCGAACTGTGTGATAATGAATTGCAGGAAATAATAGAATGTGAAACAGAAATTAGTTCTATTAAAAGGCTTAAACGTTTAAATGCGGATGGTAAATGGGTCGACAGTGAGTCAATTAGAATATGCTTTAAAAGTGGTACCCTACCACCATATGTATATGCATATGACTGTCGCTTTAAGATCGAAGCCTACATTTTCCCTGTAACACAATGCTCAGGTTGTTGGCAGTTTGGACATGTCTTTAAGTTTTGTCCTACCAAGAAGAAGTTATGCCCCAAATGTGGAGACAATCATGAGAACTGTGACAAAATTAATGTCAGATGCCTTAACTGTAAAGGAGCACATTTTGTGTTAGACAAAAAATGTCCTTTTTACCTAAAAGAAAGGCACATAAGAATGATTATGAGTGAAGAACAAGTACCTTATCGGAAAGCGCTTCAAATTCATAATGAAAAGCGAGAGACGGCAAAACAAGGAGCTGAAAACCTACAGTACTCTTCACTGAGTACAAATACAGTCAGAGGTACTGAAACATATAGCAGTATTGTGGCTGGCACATTAGTACACTCAGGACAGAGTTTGGAGCCAGAGCCAACCGTATTTTCAAATGACATTGTTATCGAACCTACACAGTCTGTACAGTTCAGTAGAAGTCGTATTAATAAAAAGCAGAGAAAAGAAGAGAGTCAGACTTTTTCGGATCAAATAGAAGAGGAAAGTATGACGCAAAGCCGAATTCAAGAAAATGAAAAAGGTAAAAAAAGAGATGAACAGATAGAGTATAAATTAGAATTCAAAAGATTACTATTAAAAATGAAAGGTATTTTTATGTCAAATGATAAAATGGAAGATAAAATTATATCAATTCTTAAAATAATTTGGGAAGAGTTTCGAAAGTTTGTAGTACACCTGTTTACAAAAGGAAATTACACGGATATATTTTTTAGTTTCATAAATGGCTAATTCTATAGATAATACGAAAATTAATATATTACAGTGGAATGCACAAAGTATACGACCTAAATTAATATCATTCGCTGAACTTTTAAACCAGGAGAAAGTCCATATAGCTGTTATTAGTGAGACATGGTTAAACAGTGACTCTCATATTAATATTAGGGGATATAATATTTATAGGAAGGACAGGTATGATTCCTATGGAGGTGTTGCCATTATAGTGCATAAATCCATTCAATCTCACTTGAACTCCGTTAGCAGTACTAATTCCGGAATAGAAATAGTTAGTGTGAAACTGATAAACTGTAGGGATTTAAAGTTTGTGGTAGGTATTTATTGTCCTTCTTCTGTCCACACCCAACAATCTGATTGGGACCATCTGTTTTCAATATTTTCTAATGCAACTATAATTGCTGGGGATTTCAATGGGCACCATACCATTTGGTCGGACAGAACTGATACAAGAGGCACCCAAATTATGGACTCTGCTTTGGAAAGTTCTTATGTCTTTCTAAATAATGGTGAAGCTACCCGAGTAAAATTAGTTAACGGAATTCTTCAACAGACTTCGCCGGACATTACATTTGTTTCGTCTGATATTGCCATAAAATTTGACTGGCAGGTTTTTAATGAAAATCTCGGTAGTGATCATATGGTAATTAAAACGTCAATTAATGTAACAAATAGTTTCAGTGTAGTTAAAAAAAGAAACTTTAAAAAGCTGATTGGGGGAAATATAGAAAATATTTATCAGACCAATTTACTATTTCCGACGGTGGTGATATTCAAGAGTCATATAGCTCTTTCGTAAATAAAATAAATGACGCGGCTGATAAACATATACCTTTTATAAAATGTTGTTATAAGCCTGCAACTGATTTTAAACCTAGAGATTACTGGAATCCTGAACTATCAGAAACAGTTGCTCAGCGTAGATTAGCGTTGTCAAAATTTCGTCGTAATCCCACCCCGGATAACTTAAGTAATTTAGAAGAGAAAACACTTAAGGCTCATAAACTGATAAATAAAGCAAAATCATTAAGTTGGCAACACTTCTGCGATTCGATCGATCAGGAAACTTCGGCTGCTGATATGTGGCGCCGCATGAGATGGATTAAAGGTTTTAGGCAAACCAAAAGCTTTCCACCCATTGATAAACAAAAAGAACTCTTGCGGTCGCTCACTCCCGACTACGTCCAAAGCGCCTCTCCTACGTTTATTTCGCGAAATGTCAAATTAGAATGTTCGTTTACAATTCAAGAACTTGATAAATGCCTTAAGAAAAAGGATTCCGCACCGGGCGAGGATGGAATTTCCTACTCCATGATTTACAACCTCCCGGATGAAGCGAAACTCTTCTTACTTGACATTTACAATAGTATTTTAAATTCAGGTACTGTCCCTTTACAATAACGATACATCAAAATCGTCCCTATTCCTAAATTCATTAATAATAGTTCAGAACTTAAACTAAGACCTATTTCCCTAATGTCATGTCTGTGTAAAACATTTCATTTAATGTTGTTAAAACGAATAGAGTGGTTTTCAGAGAAAGAAAATATTCTTTCACCATATACCGTTGGTTTTAGGAAATCCCGTTCCTGTCTCGATGCAATAACGCGACTGGTTACCTACATACAAATTGGCTTCTCTAATAACACTCCCACGTTGGGTTGCTTCCTGGACATTCAAAACGCCTACAATAATGTTTCAATTGACACTGCGATAAATATTTTAGACAAACTTAATCTAGGGTCGAAGATATGTTCTTATTTGTGGTCATTTTTAAGTGAAAGAAAATTAAAAATTGATCTAGATAATAGCGGTGACTCAATTATCTCCAGATGGACTAACAAAGGTTTAGCGCAGGGGGACCCTCTGTCCCCTCTAATTTTTAATTTAATAACATATAGGATAGGCAGATTACCTCTAACTGTAGAGATGTCACAATATGCTGATGATTTCGTTTTGTATATTAAAGACAGAGACATTAAAAAAAGCGAAATCTATATGCAAAATGACCTTAACTCCATGGCTTCGATGTTGGGTGAATTGGGTCTAGATTTATCTCCTACTAAATCCAATTACTGTGCTTTTGGTAGGGGACGAAGGAGAATGTTACCTACATTGAAGTTAGATGGACAGAATTTGGCTTTATTAGAATGTACTAGATATCTAGGTATGTGGTTGGACAGAAGTTTGCGATGGGGGAAACACATCAATGAAACTACCGAGAAATGTGCTAAATTTCTAAATATACTCAAAATTCTTGCAGGAACCTCATGGGGGATACACACTAAGCACTTGCGTAGGCTGTATATTAGTTTAATAAGAAGTAGAATAGATTATGGATCTTTTATTTATGACTGTAGTGCGAAAACACATTTGCTGAAATTAGATAGGATACAAAATCAAGCCATGAGAATAGTAGGAGGTTTCATTAAAAGTACGCCGATTCATGTCATGGAAAGTGAGTTGAACATTTTGCCGTTATTTTTGAGAAGACAGTTCTTAGCCTTTAAATACAGTTTGAAACTAATGTCGTGGTATAATAATGACACAGTAAAATTGATCTCTAATTTGGGTGCTCTCACTGATAACAGCTATTGGGAAAACAAAAAAAAACCATTACTTATTAGAACTTGTAATGACGTAAGACAGTGTAATATTAACTCTTCTCCAATTCTCAGAATGTTTACTTTGGAAATTTGGGTTACAGGTATTGAAACCAAAAATACGATTATTTTAAATCTTCATAGTATTCAAAAGTCGAAAGCCGCTTATGAACCTAATATATTGATAAGTAATGTAGTTAAAGAATTAAGTGAGACCTACAATGGCTGGCACAGGATATTCACAGATGGATCTAAAAGTGATCAGGGTCTAGGAGCCGGATTTTATGACCAAATCTTGCAACATAGGGTTGGTTTTAAAATTAATTGTGAAACATGTATAATGACGCTGGAACTGATTGCAATTTTTCAAGCCTTATCTTACGCAATAAATCAAAATTTACACAATATTGTTATTTTTTCGGATAGTAAGAGCGCGCTACAGCATGTGGCTCGATGCGCCTCTGGTAGCAGAGGTGCATCGATAGCCTATGAAATCTTAAAAGCTATTATTACACTAAATAAAAGCCGTAAAGAAGTGAAATTGCAATGGGTTCCAGCGCATATTGGGCTTAGGGGGAACGAGGAGGCGGACCGTGTAGCTAGATTAGCAGCTGTAAATGGTATTATTATAGACTATCGATCAGACGACTGGGAGTTAGTGCCTAAGTTTAAAAGAGTTTGTTATAATGACTGGGATACACACTTTAATATTATATCAAAAGACAAAGGCATTTGGTATAAGACCATACAATGTGAACCTCCTCGTTGTCCTTGGTTCGATGACACTAAGTTAAGCAGAAACTACATTAAATTAGCTTTAAGAATTAGATCAGGTCACTATCCATCAGCAAAGTTTTCATACCTAATGAAAAAATCCGTCTCACCTAATTGTATTCTATGTGATAAAGTAGAAGATGTACACCATTTGCTGTTGGAATGTGTCAGAAATAAGAATGAACGTGAATCACTTTTGAACTACCTAAATTTGAACTTAATGGATGTGGGCCTGATTCAAAATATTTTATGTTACCCAAAATCAGAAGCTGCCAAAAAACTTTGTCGCTTAGTAACAATACCTACAGTTCATCAGTAACCCTGACGATAATGTTCTTGTAGTATGTGTTTGTAGTATCTGCGGAATTTCTTGTTTGCTTAGTATAGGAATAAGAGTTGTTACTTGTATTAGGGTACGATGGGGTTGACATGTCCTGATGGGACAAAAACCCCAAAAAAAAATAGGTAAAGACCTATTATTAAATCGTGTGAAGCTGGATATGCAGCATAATTCATCTTACCACCATTCCAATAACTTATTTTTATTTAATTTCTGTATTGTTTATAGTGTTACATTGTGGTATACATGTTGTGGTCATATCAATCGGCAATTTCATGTGGCCTAAAATTTCATGAAATAGTTGTATTTCATGAGATGGCCAGCGAAAACTGACAAAATCGTTTAAACGTCATCGTTTGATGATGTATCAATCCACGTTTGGCCATATCATGACATGCCTGGCCACATCATGAAATGACAACTTTAAACCTAACTTAGGCGACGAAGCCCCACAACTCAGGGCTCCTATTCCTGTCTGCAGGGTTTAAAGTAACTTAACATGAACTGTACCTATCCCATTCGAACCTAACCTATTCGTGTCGGGGTGCCCTAAGTTCGCTGAAAGCCGTGTGTAGCTGTTGATATCGACAAACACTGAGTTACACATTGATCTGGCCAGACCACATCATCATATGGGCAGCGCGTATATTCCATTTCATGAAATTCAACCATTTCTTGGACCACATCATGAAGTGATCTATTCTATGATATGGCCACGACACATTCACAACAGTCTATCCTGAGCCACCAAGATACAGTACCCGTTGTGGTATCCGATTATTTTATTCTTCATTATATAGATTGTTTTTTCGTAATAATTAATTGTGTGTGTAAATAAATAAATATGATTAAATTGCATTTATGTAGTTAATTTTCACATAGCGTATCTAACAAATGCACACGGCAAATTACCTCTATGGTGTGAAATTAAATGAGCTTTTGATTGGTCTAAAACATGAAGTAGGTTTATACTATGAACTTATCCATTAGGGTGATACGTGTATCGCGCCTTTGTACAGTGTAGATTAGGTTATAGGTATCAACAATATAAGTCATAATTATACCTAGGCTATAACTACACAGCTTTCTTTCCTCCCTGAGTAAAATTAACAAGTACAGTGGGATCATAACTTTAATATTAATAAGTAAATTTTCACTGTCAAATCACTGAAATAGCCTCACAATTACTTTACCCTCGAATCTAGTGATGAGAAAATCGCTGAGTTTGCATAGAGTTGGGCCAGACATAATATTTCTGAGTGGGTTGAACATTCCCAGGCAAATCTGCTAGGTTTGAATATAAAATGAACGAAGGTTAAGTCATTTATGCAAATGGGAAAGTTCCGGAACTCGCCTTTGATATGGAGTTTTAGTTTTTCATAATAGAAATGGATACCTTTGACATACGCCGTTTTATGTTTCCTATTTATGACAATTTAATTTAGACGACTTAAAGATTTAGCGTTTGCTTAAAGTTTCAGCTTTGACGGTGATAACTGTGATAAGGTTTGTCGAAAGATTTAGAATTTTTGAATATTAGGTATGTGTCCTGGGAGCTAAGTTTTCTGCTTCGTTGAATAAATAATAAAACTAGTATTAACGTTACTTACCTTTGAACTTTTCAAAGTAAACATTTTACGTAGGACATAAATTGAAAACAGGTTCTGAAATCCATTAACATTTGTATTTCTTAGTAAATGGTTACTTGGCATACTTTTTATTTTATTTGATTTACTTAGTCCAAAGGTTACATTTTAGTTGATGTCTCGGGTAGACCTACCTAAATTCCTCTCAAACTTAATTTGGAATGTTCGGCATGATATACTTAATATTTATTAGTTGATTAATTAGTTTTATATAAATATGTATTTTGTCCTATAAGTATCCAAATTTCATAATAAGTATGTATTTCTAGTTCGATTTTAAATATCTATACTTCTATACTAATAATAATAATATAATAATAATAATATAATAATAATAATAATAATAATAATAATAGTAATAGCCACGAGCCTCGACCAACATCTTAGGAGGCTCTCGTTAGGCAGCTGGATCAAGGGCTTGATTCAGAGAGCAGTACTTCTGGACACGGCTCGCATCGTTAGGAGGTTCCTCTCTCTGGAGCCCTGACCGCCGGTAGCTTGGACCCTGTTCCCGATACCGGTGGGCTACTATTTTTTACATTTTTAAATAATTTGATATCTTTGTATTTTAATATTTAAAAATGTATTTTATATGTATGTGACTTAAATAAAGAAAATAATAATAATAATAATAATTTACATTATTCCAATAGTTCTCTCCACGACAGGCGTAATCCCACACCATCTTCTCCGAAGCCTAAAATTACTAGATTTAGAAGAATCCGTTTATATAAACCTACAGAAAGCTGCCATATTAAATACATGTAGAATTGTCCGAAAATTCATGCAGTTGGAAGACGAAAACACACTCTCATCTTGAAAACCTACACATTACACGCTGCATTTACTTGGCTTTGACCCGTAAATGTAGTTGAAACCAGCTAAGAGCTGAGAAAAAGAAAACATCCGAAAATAATAATAATAATATAATAATAATAATAATAATAATAATATTATAAAGAGGAAAGATTTGTTTGTTTGTTTGTTTGTTTGTTTGTTTGTTTGTTTGTTTGAAATGAATAGGCTCCGAAACTACTGGACCGATTTGAAAAATTCTTTCACCAGTAGAATTGTACATTATCGATGATGGACATAGGCCATAGAATATTTTCAAAAAAGTTAGGGATCCGTATTAAAACTTCGATAATGTAACCCAAGGTGTGAGAAAAAATCCTTATATCGCGTACGCTGCGGAATCTATTGACAATAGAGCAAAGTGATATACTACAGTTTTATAGAAGTCCTCAATGTCTACAAAAAAGTCCGCGATAGCATATGTCTAACTATTATGGTTAAGTCACCATGACTGCTTTTTGTTCAAATTATTCAAGCAAATCCTTGGTGATTTGAAAAAATGGTGATTTCGGTATCATGATATCAATCCTTATCCATTTAAATGGTTTTATAATTAAGGTTGATTATTTCCGTGTAAATTACACTTTAAATTATTCAAATCGGACCTTTCGTTCAAAAGTTACGACGGTAATAAACATGCTCGGAGTAAGAAAAATGTCACGGCTTGAGCGAACTGGGAAGAATCATAACAATGCTTGGTCCGATGAAGTTGAAAATGATTTCGTTAAAACAATAAGAATAACAAATGTTTGGATTTTTCGCAAATAAACTACATACCTACATAATAAGGGGTGAAGCAGGGGTGATTAAGTTTTTAGGGGAGGACATTATTGCTTGCTTTAATTTACGTCGGGATGCTATGAACAAACTAAAAATGGGATTATTGAAACAGATGTACCTAACAATTTTTGCATAATCAATTCCTGACGGGGTGAACGGGGTGAACAGTTGCGCTGAACCTGAGACCATAGAATAAGTAGAAATGGCTAAGTAATAAATGTAAATTAATGAAAATCGTTGTGCTTAATTTTCCAAAACTAACCTTTATAAGGGAGTATAGGGGGCGTTGAAGTTTGTGGAGTACCTACTAAATCCGCGCGGACGAAGTCGCGGGCGAAGTGCTAGTTATTAATAATATTATTAAATATGATCTACCCTCCTGACCGACCACAGTGTAGGTACTTACTCTTTTTGAACCCAAAAGTTGACTTACCTATCCAGTCAAAGAACTCTACCGACAATGCCTTGTCGCATCAAGTCAGCTTATGTATGAGTACCACTACTAGGTACATAACATTTTAATATAAAAATAATTACATTTAGTAAAAACAACACGTTTAAGGTATGTAGGAAATCAAAATTTGATTACCTATAGGTCACAAACTTCAACGTCAATCGATCCAAAAAGCCGAACAAGATGTACTTATCGCATTTCCCGACAATACACCCAATTTCCTGCCTCCGCTCCAATCGTGATTGCATAATTTTCTTTTATTTATCATCGTCTACAAAAAAAAGAAACAAGTGAGGCAGTGGCGAGCGCTTATTCAGCCACCATTAGTGAGCCCGCCCGGCGAGGAGCCGACAAGTCAATAAATCATTTCCCCGGCATCGGCATCTCTTATCGATTCTATTGAATAGCGTTTTATTCGCTCGACGCTTAATCGCCGCTTTTCAAATATGAGTAGGCTTTAGGCACCTAAGTAAATGTCTGGGAAAATAAAACCTTGCTTGTGTATCAGCTATAATTGATGTTTAAGAATGTGTTATGTAAACTTGGATCTAAAAATAAAATAATATAGAGTTGTGAATTTATTTTCTTCACAACAAACTTTGTTTACGTCAGTCCATGTACTTACAACTGATTACCTATATTAAAATGTTTCATCTCTACATTTTGCTAGCCTCTTTATGAATAAGTTTTACATATTTTATATTTATGAAGAAAATACAGTCTTGTACCAGACTTGATATTACTTCTTTTAAAACACTTAAATAGAGAGGTTCAGGTTGATTACATTATTCTTTCATCAAGGGTGGAAAAAGTCTCTATTTACATTTTCTAGCAAAGAAACAACATCGAAGTGCTGGAAAGTTCTTATATTTTTTAGGCGAAATTAAGAGTCATTTACTTTGTTCCTGAACGTGTGTATCCCAAATTTTTGGTTATTGAAATTAATTTTTTTATTAATTCATTTATGTACACACAATAAACTTAAAAAAAAAGAAAATTGTATAAAGAGAAAAGAGCACAGAGGTACTTTATTTTTTATTTTTTTTTATTTATGAATGGGCTAGCTCTTGACCTCGATCACGCCTGATGGAAAGCGATAGATGAGATCCATGATGAAGCGAACGTGCCCAGAAGATGCCTTGAGGCACTGGTACTCCCACGCGTCGACGAAACACAGCAGGCTGCTTGACGCCGAACTCCGGTGGGAGGGTGGTCGCGAACCAGGCCGGTGTTAGCCCTACCACCGCAAGAGAAGGATTGGCCAGTCTTTTAAGGTGTTAGGTGAGACTGTCCAGGATGCGCCGAGCGCTCGGTTCATCGGCATCCCGTACTGCTTATTTAAAAAAGAAATTCTTCCAGCACTTCGATTATTATTATTGATAAGCCCGCGATTAACCACAATATGTCCTGATGGAAAGCGATTATGCATCGATGAAGCACGCTTGCACTTTTGACTCCAGGTTGTACAATCAGGAAAATCGGGAAGCAAATTCCACTCCTTCAATCTATTTCGGTAGCTTGGAACGAATGTTTACTCAACTCTATCCAGTTCCAGCAGTCATGACAATTTACTGCATCTTTAAGTGACACACAGACTTCTATAGTCTCAAAAATAGAGCTAGGTAGGTATGTTTAAAGTACGGGAGGATGACACAGAAGTTTAATTTTCGCATTTTCATATTCAGCTCGACTTCTATTGCCCAATTCCGTTATCAGCACTTTCGGCACACCCGGGCACTGAACCTTGTGACCCTGTAAAGTGGTTAATCTTCTTACCACGACTTGAGCTTCTTTACTACCTATAGTACCAGTCACGAGTTCGATTTTTTTTATTTAGGGTGTGTTGTTTTCACCAGCAAGCAACTCGCATGCAAGTTCAATTACATTACGGGTCATGATCGAATGATTGATAATATTATTTCTCGGTAGCTCGCAATGTAAGTTAGCATGCAACGTATACAGGGTAATCCAAAAGTGCGTGGTCATATTTGAGGGTGGTGTTCTGTAGCTACTATACAGTAAAGAAACATTTTCAAAATAAAAATACTTTTTTGAAAAATAATCGGCCTCGAAAAACGACTAAAAAAAACTTTTTAAAAAGTCTGATGCAGTTGGTGGCATCGAATCTGTGATTGAATTAAAATAGGCGCCACTAACTGCATCTGCGGCACCAACTGAAACGCGTTTTTTGGACCTTTTTAAAGAATTTTTTTTCAAAAAAGTATTTTGATATTATGTCTTTAGGTAGGTACTTTATAGCAGCTACAGAATATTACCCTTCAATATGACCACGCACTTCTGGAACACCCTGTATAATAGAATAGACAACATTTTGCAACAAAAGCGCAACATAACAGTTACATATAGGTGGTAAAAGAGTAGAATAAATGTTACAGAACAACATGCCGATACCAAAAGTGGTACAGCGCTTGTTGGGCGTAAGACACCCAGCGCTGGTTTTCAGTTCGCACCCTGCAGTCAACACACGGACGTGGATAATTACAACCTAAAGGTATCGTACCTATCGATCTTCCAAAACTTTAATCACTTAACTCAGCCTACAGTCGCAGTGTTTCGCTAGCCGGCTTAGTTGCACCAAAAAACCCGGGCTTTCCCATCCAATCTGCCCTAGGTAGTTTCATCATTGATCGAAATAGAAAACTATCTCATACGTCACATAAACAAACATTTCCAACATAAAAGGAAAGTGAACTATTCAAAAACCATTAAAGTTTGTTGCGCTAGATGCGACTAGGGATTGTATTGAATATGCATAAGTTCTACATGGATGCCGCGCAGGCACGCTCCGGGGAACGAGTTGCATTCGCAAGTAATATTTGAAATTTTACTACAAATGTTCCGGAATAGCGCTTCGAGCATATTTTGTTATTAGGTAGGATTTAGAACCTCAATATGCTTGGAAATTGTTCAGGCTAAGTGATTTTGTAAGTTGTAATAAAACTTTGATCTATTTTCTTCGTAGTCTAATTTTGGCTTTGGTAGCTAGGTACAGTTTTATCTAGTGTTTGAAGTTTCTTTAAGCGAAGTAAGTTCACTTCAAATAATTTTATTCTAAGGAGGTCTATTTCGATACAAGTGCTTTTTTTAACATCGTTACCTGGCTTTTTTTGGTTGGGAAATCTAGGTGGAGCGGAAGGGAGTGAGACTCATAATGACTAAAACTCATCCGTGTTCCCCCTGCCCTTTGAGTTCCAGGGCCGCAGTGACTCTTCGAACAAATTCCACAACCAGATCGACCCGTGCGGCTGAAATTATGTAGCCACGAGCTCCTCATATTTACCAATAGTTATGTTCATAATTCGCATTCACATCGTCATTGAAAAATACCGAAGAAATCATTATCAAAATCAAATCATTTATTCAAACTAGCACTTTTTGAACGTCAAAATTTACATGAAGCTCCCAATCGCCCAGCCCGTCACCAATTCCTAGTGTTTTATTAGGTACCTCGTTCCGTTATGTTTTTCAGTCCTCGCTAACCAGGGTAATAACTAACCAAAATCTGAATTTATTGCTAGGCGTCGCAGCAAAGAACGCAAATCGATCACCAAGTATCTGGTAATCGGATCTTTGCCCGCATGTCTCGATACATAACGTTTCGCGGTGTGACAGAGGGTTTGCTACGTAAATAATCGCTCCACATTTATATCTACTTTCACTTACTTTTGAGATATTTTTTGCTGCCTGCCACAAGCGACTGCTGATCGGAAAAATTGTAGTGACTCTTACACGTTAGCCATTGATATCTAATCAAGCATTCATTGAGATTTCGCACTCATTCTCTTGGATAGATTTCTAATTACATGAGGATAAATTTTGAAGCTTCGGTGGAATGCATAGCAAAAAAGCTTATAGGCGACGAGACGGGTGGCTAAGCTTCACAGCCTGGCTCATCGGCGTAGTGTTACTCGCCTGTCGGTTTTCTACAGACTACTTCGGAGAGTGTGCGCTGGGACTCCATGACCTGATCCCACCATCGTAATACCAGAAGTACTGCTGGGTACCATCCGCACTTGGTCAATATCCCGACTAGACGACTAGTCCGGATATTGACCGTACCTACTTAGTGCTTCTCCACATTTATTACGCCTGCAGCCAAAGTGTGGAACTCTCTGCCAGCGTCTGTGTTCCCTTCCACATATTACCAAATAGGCATCTTCTGGGTACGCTCGCTCCATCATAGACCTCATCTATCGCTTTCCATCAAGCGTGATCGAGGTCAAGAGCAAGCCCATTCATCAATGAAAAAAATAAAAAAAAACAAAGCAAGCAAGTGGCTCTGACTCCGGCACTGACTCCAAAACTGTAATGTATTTATTTACTAACTAAATAAAAAGAACTAAAAATCTAAACTAAATATTCCTATTTTTCTGAGGTCGGTGCCAGTGCCAGCCTGTTAAGGGTCCTACTAGCTACAAAAATAAGAGTACCCCACCCTATTAACAATCCTAGCTTAAGACCCTAGTTTATTATCTTTCGAACAAGACTATTAGCTTAGAAGTGAAGCTAGTATACAGCATCATCATCATATCAGCCGAAAGACGACCACTGCTGGACATAGGCCTCCACTAAGTGTCGCCACAACAACCGGTCCTGTGCGTCTCGCATCCATTGGCTACCAGCGACCCTCACCAGGTCATCGGTCCATCTTGTGGGAGGCCTTCCAACGCTGCGTCTTCCGGTACGCGGTCGCGACTCCAGAAGTTTTCGGCCCCATCGATCATCTGTTCTGCGAGCAATGTGCCCTGCCCACTGCCACTTCTATTTGGCGATCCTTCGGGCTATGTCGGTTACCTTCGTTCTCTTGCGGATATCATCATTCCTGATTCGATCACGCAAAGAAACTCCGAGCATTGCCTCTCCATTGCCTTTTGGGTTACTTTAGACCTTCTGATGAGGCCCACTGAGAGCGACCACTATTAGTATCAGTTCTGTATACACTAAGCAAGAATTATTAGCTTACCAACATTAGCTTACAAGTCTGGCTTGAGAAACTAGCCTTGTGTAGCCGGGTAAAAGGATTAGTACTAACAGCTTCTAAATGCATCTCACGTAATACCAACTCATCTGAAAATATCCCTAATGAAAGGCCCTAAAATAATTGTTACGCCAACACATAGATATATATTCGTTCGTTTAAATTACCATATAATCTGAACAATAAACAACGTGGTAACAGGATTAACTCTGTCTAATCCGATATGCGTGCTGGTGGCACTTGGTATTATACGTTAACCACATATTGGAAACATGATGTGGGAACAAATTATAGTAGTGGTTATCAATTTAAAAGTCTGCATAGTTTATTATCATCCCTAATCAACGTTTTCAGCCTTATTTTTGTTTTAAAAACGCACTTACCGTTATTTTGCTTTCGTTTGAAAAATGATCCTCTCTTGACTAGTACTTAATTCTCGCAGCATATTTCAATGGTCAAATATAAAGATATACCAATACCAATCCACATAATGTACTTACCCATATTTACCTTCCAGTGCAGAATTTAATGTAAAATTTTATCTCTACTTTACTTAAAACAACGTAAAATACACTCTCATTACCCTTTCCTTTTACGTAAAAATAATTAAACTCGCAAGCTTTACTGCATCTCATTTTCAGCGTTAACGAAAATTAAACGTTCCGTCGCATTATTCGACTACTAGCAATATTAAATTCCATATGTATCATCGCATACCGGATTATATTAAAAAATTTAATTCGTTCATAATTTTGGCTTTATTACATTCACTTTGCTGTCAGGCGTTACACCGGGCGGTATTAATACCGGTCCGATTTTCATTTTCGCAGCGTCGTCGTGGGGTGTCGCGACAAAATTGCTTTACAATATAATTACAGAGTACTATTGTTCAGGAATCCGCTGGCTGGGCTTCGATTTACATTCGGAACGAGACGAAATTCGTACAAATTGTTCGAGTAGTTTCATTAGTGATGAAATTGTGCCATTTCCTGCTGCATTCTATGAATTTAAGTTTTTTTAATTTTAAAGAAATTTATTCATTTTTGTCACTAGCTTGGTTATCTTTTCGGAAATCCTTAGCACCTATTTTTGATCCAGAGCCATTTCTGGCCAAGTGCCGTGCAAGTATGGTGCTTCGTTACTTATGCCTTTTTAGGGTTCCGAAAGTCCGTATGAAAAAACGGACCCTTATAGTATCATTCGTGTGTCTGTTTAGTTTTAAAAATACTCACGATGGGGATGGTTCCGGGTTAAAAAATATATGATTCTATTTAGTCCGTCAGATAGATTATCGAAAAATATTGGACACATAGTTTTTTGCTTTATCAAATCAATAAAAAACCGGCCAAGTGCGAGTTGGACTCGCGCACGGAGGGTTCCATTATCTATAAAAAAAAACGGCAAAAAATCACGTTTGTTGTATTGGAGCCCCACTTAAATATTTAGGTATTTTTCTGTTTTTAGTATTTCTTGTTATAGTGGCAACAGAAATACATCATCTGTGAAAATTTCAACTGTCAAGCTATCACGGTTCATGAGATACAGCTTGGTGACAGACGGACGGACGGACAGACGGAAGGACAGACGGACGGACAGCGGAGTCTTAGTAATAGGGTCCCATTTTACCCTTTGGGTACGGAACCCTAATAAAGACGAAGATAAAACGCATCAAATATCAGGAGTGGGGGCTTGTGACGTCACGTGTAGGTAAAAAGTGTACGTCGTTTTGCTTTTTGTTTACGTGAAAAAAGAAAAACTACGAGTTTAATATTTTCTTGGAAATCTTTCTGACGGACTAATTAGATTTTTTTCGTCACCTACCCTATTGCAAAAAATGGATTTACATTTTCATTTCTGCATAAAATCTTCCGTTTCGATTCCATAAACTGAATCGTAACACCAAGTGAAAGTGTGTTCTATTCTACAAACACCAAACTGTTGTCGTGAAATCCATAAAATCCGATTATGCAAATATAAGATCTAGACAATTACCATATATATTCGCACACTGTCGCCAAATAAATAGGTATTAACATAACGTGCATTATTTAAGGCGAACTAACAACCGTTTGTCTTGTGATCTGAACTGTGAATGAACTGCTCCCTTGTAACTTTCTTACTGGTAAATGGGAGAGAATATCGACTTCGATTTCGACCGAGTTTTTTTATTTTGGTCGGTAAATCTTAAGTTTGCTGTTGGACCCCTGATCTGATGTGTTCACATTGAGGAGTTATTTTTCTGTACTTACCTACCTACATACTCGATGTTCCTCAGCCTTTTTTTTTAAGGATGGGAATTCATCAAATGACCCCTTCCGCTCTGGGTGAAGCGGGAGGGAGTGTCAGACTTTTACTGACTAAAACCCATCCATGCTCCTCCTAATGCCTTTTACGTTCCTGGGCCGCGGTGACTCTTTCGAACAAAATCCGCAACCCTGGCAGGCTTTGGCCCTAACGGGCCCCTACTCCTATGCTCTGTGAGGCGCGCGTGGAAAACAACGCCCCGTCGGCCTGGGCCTGGCTTTGATCGGATGGCGAGCCACCCAACGCTCGTCGTCCGCAGACCTACGGTGGCCAGGAATCGCCCAGCGACTCCCGACGCCCGGTGCATCTCCCTATGCCGCGGCGGCTGGGGCGTGAGGGTTGTCTCTCCCTCACGCGGCCCGCCTCCTCCTTCACTAGCATTACTGCTTCGCAGAAGGAGGTAACGGCTTCCCATGCCTCCTCGCTCCGGACCATGGATTGAACCAGGGCCGGAAGCGAGAGGTCGCCGCCGCCGATCGCCTCGACGAGGACACGGCGGTGCTCCGCCCAAGCGGGGCAGACCTCCACCGTGTCGTCTGGGATGTTCCTCAGCCTTGCGTCCGTATTTCTCAGTTCCACATTATCTATCCGCTCTTCTCAGACAGCGGGTTTAATTCAAGTTCAAAAGTTCTCAATCAATGACATTCTCTGATTGAGCGAATAAACCAATTCAGCAGAAAATTCTTTAAGGTCGACTGGTTGATAGTGGTTCTTTGTTTGTATTGTGTTGAATGTGGACAGTGTCTATTTGTACTTATGGTATCCTATGTGAGACAATTGTGTAAACAAGGTTTTATGTACTGCCAACGCTTTCATACAGCACCATTCGCGTCTGATTGTAGATCAGCCTTACATGCCCACTTTTAAGAATGACAAAGAAAAACACAATTTGGTTTCACTAAAGATCTTTATTTCTTATAATACAAATAACGTTATTTACAATATGTTTAATACATTATCGTTACAATATCTTAACCTAGTAGTATTTTACACAGTACTATGTCATCACTGCTAATTTATGGTTTAGTTCAAAAACATTTCTGGGTATTTATTTGATGAAATTAACTTAGAAGATGGAAGTGTGTCTTATTTTATCATTTTACGTATAAGAAATTATTCGGTTAGTGTTGCCGTAAAATAAAAAATCAGTTTTTTTTTTAATTATTCCTGAAACGCAATTTGACACGTTTTTTTTTTCTTTTGATATTTAATGGTTTTTCAATCTACTTCAAGTTCAAAACTAAAACCATTGAGTTATTTTCATTATTAAGTCCATATTTAAACAGGGTCATCTAAAACTTGTTAATACCAAATAATGTGTAATATTGCGATCACAAAATAATACAATTTTAAACTAAGCGAGTGTTGATGTAAAGAAGTGATAAAATTGTAGGAAAATAACAACAGAAATGAGTTTTTAGCACACCTAAATTATTTGTGTAGTTTTTAATGCAGATAAATAACAATAGAACTGGTTTATTGTTCTTGAACAGTTATTGTAGATAGAAAACGATCTAGAGGACGACACTAAGTAGGTTTTGATGATGTCAAAAGATCGTGAACCTAGAATTTGATGAACATTCTAATAGACGGAAGCGGAAACGTAACAATTAATTGCCTCAAGTTTTAAATATGTTAGTATCCAAGCAAAATGTATAAGAAATGGAAAATATTATGAAGTTATTATTTATTTACAAAAAAAAAACTAATAAACAACCATTGGCACTACATGAATAACAAGTTCCTTAGTTGTACATCTCGGTGAAGGATTTGGTTTCAATATTAAATCGATCGTTGCTTCAACTACTTAATTCATATTTAAACCTAATATAATTTGTATCAATTGTATATACACGGCACATATTTTGTTAAATATAACAACACTATTCAAACGAAAAATACGTCAGTGCTTTTAAATATTTACACAATACTTATTAAAATAAAATAAGGTACTTCAAACCATTACATTTTAAAATGGAGTTATACAAACATAAAATACAATTTTGTTTTGAATGAGCGCATAAAACTTTATCTTCTAGGCGGTAGATACAATAAGATTTATCTCGAGAATATAAATATTTTTAAAGATGAAATCGTCTACGATTCATCATCTAGTTTAGCTAGACGTGAACGTAATTTCAAATGCAAGTTCATTGCCATTCAAAACAAAATTATCATGCCCTCGAATATATCGCTAAAGTTCATTTGCTAATTATTGTTTTAATAATTAACAGTTTTCACTTCTATATTAGATCACTTTTCGCTTTCTGTACACTAGTACATCGTACCAATCACGTCAATCGTTGCTACAATCACAAGCCTCGGGAGGGCTTGCATACAAGCTCCCAATCAGGAATGTCCGTGTAGCCGCATACCGATCGGTTTTGTCTAGATTCCTGCTAGAACGACGAACGAAGTTCGTGTATTGTGCTAATGCTTGATGCGTTACAAGTGTGCTAGTATGTCGATTTCTGAAGGTGGCTGTATGTGTGTGTCATTGAGCGCTGTGGAGCCTGACACGGTGACAATTACAGGTTGTGAGTCTGTGTGTACTATGGTGACGAGGTGTTCGTCTGGGTCTTTCTCCTGTTCGGGTTTGGGTAAAGCTTCGATGGTGTTGTCGCCGTACTTGAGGTCTATGGGCGTGATGGTGGGCAGGTTGTCGGTGACGTTAACGGGGGGGTCTGCGCGGGGAGCGCGGTAAGATGGCGGCCCGCTGTACTCGGACCCGCACCACGCTGCGCCCGTTGATCCTCTGCTGGGGACATGGGAACAATCATTTAAAATCCATGGAATCCTATAATCTATTTGATTTTGACCAACTGACTAGTAGTAGACCGTGTTTCGTATAGTTTCAGCTCTACTCAATAGAATAGCTACAATTCCCAGATACAGTAACTTTCTGGATTCCTAATTTCCTACTGACTTTTACACACAAACATTATTCTCAGTTTCAAACCATTCGTTTCCATTTCCTCCACCATTTTAAAACAAACGTTAAACAATGTGTTTTACCGTCCACATCGGACGTTCGTATTTGATAACATTTGGAGATATTTTCGTTCCAATAAGGAAAGGCATTTGAAGACGAAACAATCTGGCGATAGGTTTCAGTTTCCGATTGTATTGACTTTGCTCGTACCTGACTAGACTGGCTGAATTTGATCTGTAGGTCGGGGGAGGCGACACGGCGGGCGCATTTCTGTCTAACAGAAGTAACCTGGAATTAAAAATAGTGGTCAGTTTGTGAGGAGGATATTGCACTACTGTTATTGGCTTGTCTTTAAGCGATTTATATATAAGATGGTTACTTGTAGGTATCTAAATAAGCGTAGGTCCCTAAATTACAGTACATTTTGGGCAGGTATGGGTCTCCTGTATACATTTAGAGAGTTCTTGTTCTGAGCACTTTTTATAAGTGAAGAAAGATCCTAAAACTCATTTCCTAAAGATAAATTAAATTGTCTCTTCATGATCTTGTTTTGGTTTGTGAATTTCGCTACATAAAACAGTAAGTATACAAATTCATAGTAAGACAGCTAAAAGTAAAATTCAATTAGAATTTCCAACTTTCTCTATATAGTTCAGTAGGTACGTGGGAAGTTAAGTTTTAACTAATTTTCCTTTTAGCTTTTCATTTCTAGAAGCTTTTTGTTTTGACAGCAACCTACACTGTTTATTCTGAAATAGGCTATCTACTTCGCGAAAAGGTCAAACTACTTGCCAACTTTTATTCAATCAATTTTAGGGAAAAATTATAATGAAAACAGTAGTTGTGAACTTGTGATTGATTACTGAGTGGAGAAAATCTATCACGAATCACGAGTCGCGGCTAATGATATCATTTTAACGTAGATATTCACGTTACTCAAAAGGATTCTACTGTCGCATTCTTCAGGATAAGAAACAAGTGTTGGTTTAATAAAAGCCAGGGTTAGAATATCCAAGATACCTCAGCTACAAACCTCATCCTCTACCCAAGCATTAAAACCTTTTTATGGCCATTCAGTACACCAGCTCTTAGCGGCAAAAGAGGAAGAAAATGTCTACGAACCTAAATCTATATTCTTGCATTGAGGCCTGACAGCTGACAGGTCTTAAAGCGGAGTTTGGACTGCCTTCAAAGTTTCTTCTATTTTGCCTTCTAGGACACCAGACCTCGTTGCTATGGAAATTAAAGGGAGAATATTGATACATACCTTACAGTTTGTGTTATAGAAGACCAGGTTTTGAGACCAGGGGTCGTACTATGACGTGTCAATGCCATCACGACTCCGTTGTGCGAAAGGGATAGCGCTATTTGTCCTGTACAGCTATTTCCCTTTCTGACACTGAGACAAAGATGGCGATCACACGTCATAGTACAGTCCCAAGCCTAAACAGTTTGGGGATGTGTTGACACCAACCTGAGTCTATATTCTTGCATTGAGGCTTGATAGGTGGGGGGTGGCGGCCTGTAGTGAAACTCTGGATAGAGCATGGCCGCGTAGGGATGGTGCGGTCGCGCGTAGCTCGGGGGCAGACGAGGCACGAGGCGTCTGCACGAGGCACGGCGCAGCCCTAGCAAGGCACAAGGAGCATCACGCGCTCCCAGCCGCCACGCCAGCCCCGCTGCCGTTACTAACACTACTCCTATACCTGGGAACAAAGGATATCATGAGTGTCACTGGTTCCACTGCTGGAAGTAGGTCTTAGAAGTTTCTGAAAATGTTATACTGTTTAGCGGAAGTTTTGTATGCTATAGCGTTATTTTTATTTATTTATTTAGGTAAGTTTTCTTTGCCTAGGAAATAATGTCAAGACTCAGGAGAGCTGCTTTAATAGAGCTCTTTCAAAATACTGATCTAGTTTGATCGGCCAGAATCTAGGTTTGAGTCCAGTTTGACCTTTGCAGAAACGCATAACCTCTGACCATAGGTTATGTAAAAATGTGGCAAAATACATGTTTTTGCAACTTATTCACATGACCTACGGTCAAACGTTATGCTTTTATTTGGGTCAAGCATTATCTGGGTTTAAAAAATAGCTGTTCGTGTTACATAAGTTTATAGACACATTAGCAATGAAGATAATTTAAAATCTGCTTCGCGAGGACTACATTATTCGAAACGGTTCTGGGTCTTTAAGCTAGTGTTAAAGATAGTGCCGTAATGTCGGCAGGAATTGCCACTTCCTAATTGTTGATTGTTTGAATATTAAATCCTTGACATAATCTGATAATATTTCATTTAAATTTATGATACTCACGGTTTATGTGAGAATTTTCGGAAAAAATATTGTAATCTTTAACGCAGGTAGTGTTTTTAGGCACACCAATTTCCAATACTGCGTTCTTATGCAAATTATTATTAATTTTAATTAATAATACTAAAATGACTGGATACTATGACTATTGTATACAGGAGCTGTATCTGTATATAATGGCCAATGTTTGTCGCTGTGATTGACAACCTGACTATGAAGGTATTTCATGGTCTAGGTAGGCACCGAAAAACTTTAATGGAATTTAACCGCTCGAGCACTCCGGCACACCGGTGTGCCGCGAGATTTTCGCCATTTTATTGTTTATTATTAATATTACGTAAGATTGATTTTTTATTTTGGAATTTTCACATGTCAGTGCTCGAGCGGTGGAAGCATGCTTACTACAGATTCAGAATGTGCAATTTTCAAAATTAAGTTTCACTATTTCCAATTTTGAAAACGTCCGGAATGCCAATTGTAAGGACTCACCTTACTTAATTTACAGTTTTACTTAGGTTACTAAACTATCCCTATCAAAATCAACCACACGTGACAACAAAAATTTTGATAACACCAATCAATGAGTGCCAGATGCCACCCTAACAAAATGGATATTAAAGCCATGATAGCTGTCAGAATTAGCCACAGATAATAACAGCAACTGACGCTTCAGCAACTGTTGTTAATTACTTTCGTGCTCGCGATCACGAACACTATGTTCTGGAGTAATCCGGGGCTTGCCACTGACTTTGAACGTGGGGTTTCATTAATTTTAACGAACAATAAGGCAGACTCAACGAAGGAGCATTAACGAAATTGAAAATAGACATTTTAATCGATCACTGATAGAGCTTCCTTTTTTTAAATTTAACAAAAGAACGCAAACTTATTGAAAACAAATGTATAATTTGAAATTCGAATCATGACTATGCGGCCAGCCCTTTTTAAATATCTGCCATGAGTTTCAATACCAACAGGATATATCGCTATTAATTTAGTCAGCGGTGGTCGATAAGCGCCTTATGCTAAAACAGTGCAGATGCGTGAAGTTTCGTCGATGGACGGCGTTGAGTGACGCGTACAAATTGCCCCGTCGACACAACAATAGATCGGTTGCCTGTAACAATATCATCTGTCCCTAACGCTAATGAAAATCCAATTAATTCCACTCTAAAACTCATTAGAAGTTTAATTGAAAACTCCAGCGGCTCTGTGAATGATGTAATGAGATTTCGGCCAGACTTGTTATTGTCATATGCATAGCGAATAACAAATGAGCCACCGCAGATTGTTTCACGGTTAATTACGTGGGTTATGTCGCCGTGTGAAACCGTTTCGGACATATTTATGAATATTAGAACGTGGACATTAAATTTTATGCACATCTGCAGGCACGGATGAATCTCGCCAGCTTTCGTTTGGCTGGTTCGCTCATCGGACCGGATAATTTTAATCAGCTATGAAGAAAAAACGCTTTAGCATGAAATGAGTTTGGAACTGTTAAACGATCAAAGACTTCGATTATAAGAGGTTTTATTCAAATCAGCGAATAAAACGGTGCACTGATATTTTATAATATTTAAAGACGTAATAGGAAGTGTGCATTATCGATAAGTATATCAATTCATAAAACAGGTGCCTTTGAAATTAAGAAAGAAACACGCAATATAAGCACGCCTTATTCCCAGTCCTGAAAGCTAGAGCCAGCAGTGGGGAACAAAATAGAAAAGTGACTCTTGACGTGTGAACGTCTGAAACGTCACGTCGTCTCTCGTGACCCGGTGAAGCGAACTGTAATGCACAGAAAATAACAGCGGAGCCGTGAGAACTTCTTCTTAAATGAAGGACTACTGTATCTGTATCTTACCTATCATGAGTAGGAGTAATGTGAGCGGGGCCCGAGGGTGCGGCCTGAGGGCTCCCAGCACGGCGCCGGCGGCCACCAGGCAGGCTCCCACCACGCCCAGGAACAGCACGCACAGCCGCAGCGGGGGCCGGCCGCAGCAGGACTTGGGCGCGTTGCCTTCGCCCTCGGAGCAGGCGTAGGCCGCGCCTCTACCTGATCTGGAAGTAACAAAAATAAAACAAATGAATGTCAAGTCTCAGTAGAATCACCAGATTCTGAGGTGAGATAATAGCGGAACAGGGGGTAAAGTCCCAAAAGCCCCCATTGAAAGAGGTGGTTGTTGTTTTGTTGGACTGTTGATGTTTAAATCGCGAGGAGAGTGTATTTGTAACGTATAATATAGATGTTACCAGATTCTAGTGATAGATTTCCTAACGTTAAGTTCTTTTGAAGATTTGGGCCAATACGGTCAATGTAACGTCACTCGTCGCCAGAAAAGATTATTCTCTTTAGGTAAATTAGGATTTGGTTTGTTCCAAAGTAGAGAATCGGCCATTGATCAAACACGGTAAGACTAACTTTGAGTTTATCATGCTGCTATTTCTGTGAATCTCCATTTAGATTTTACGGTTAACATTTTTTATTATTGTGACCGCATCACGAATGATGTGAATGGGCCTCATCAGAAGGCTTAAAGTCACCCAGAGGGCAATGCTCGCGGTTTCCTTGCGTGATCGCATCAGAAATGATGATATCCGCAAGAGAACTAAGGTTACCGACATAGCCCGAAGGTTCGCCAAACTGTGGTCGTAAAAAGTAGAAAAGTGGCAGTGGTCAGAGCACATTGCTCGTAGAGCAGATGGTCGATGGGGCCGAAAAATTTTGGAGCGGCGACCGCGTACCCGAAGATGCAGCGTTGGAAGGCCTCCCAGTAGGTGGACCGATAACCTGGTGAGGGTCGCGGGTAGCCGATGGATGAGAGACGCACAGGACCGGTTGTTGTGGCGACACTTGGGGGAGGCCTATGTCCAGCAGTGGACGTCTTTCGGCTGATATGATGATGATGATTATTGTGACACAGAAATGTCTTGCATCTACTATTCATCCTTATATCAACGATAAGATATTATTTTCATATTGCATATTGTAGTATTCAAGTATCATACCCTGTTACATAACGGGTTAATACAAGATAATAATATGAGATATTGCTGAATAGTCACTCCAATCCTTTGGAAATTACCAGCATATTATGATAGGTATTCATGTTGAGTTGTTAACGGTTCCATTTAAGCTGAAAGCGAGGGAATACCATTGTAATGATATCTTCATAACGTGAAGCACTGAAACCCCATCCACGCCGCGGCGTATAAACTTTTTACAACAAAACCGCTCATTTATATTTTATGTACTGCAAAAAGTCACATTAAATAGTACCGTGCATATTCAGACCCTTTTTTACGAGCTTTCCGTTTATTTCAGCTAAAAAGTTGCCAAATCAGGGCAGCTGAGGCATAATTCTTATGGAAAAAGTGTTTTTACATGCGTAGCGGTTGCCATAAAAATTAATTACGGGGAAACTTGGTTTTTCGTAATGCCATTACGAAACGAGGTGAGGTGACATTTTATGTTTCTAAAATTTTAAATTTAACTATGCCGTCAAAGTTACGTTCAAATAAAGTGGAAAACGCTCGCTAAGAAAATACATTTCCCGTTTTATGGCATCGCCATCGTGAATTTTGAGAGACTGAACTAGTGATGAAATCTTGACGAGGGAAATTTATTGTAGTCGTAGGTTGCCATATTAAAATTCCTGCTCCGCCTAATTTCTAATTTTAACTTTTTTGTGGCTTCATTTTGTTCCATGAATTTTATTTTGTTGAAAAAAGAGCAATAAGTTTTTTGTTCTTTCCTGAAATACTGACCAGCAGATGCCTATTTTTTTAGTAATTTGAACGATATCGCAATTGTATTTTCTTATTATATAAGCTTACCTTTGAAAAAGTTTTACCTCTTTAAAAATAATGGTAGCATCACTAGGTACTTTGACTTTAATCTTTAAACGACAAAAAAAACGTTTGCAAAAAATATACCTGGTTTTCGGTCCTCTACAATACATATTTTAATCAAGGCTCAGTTGATTGTTGCTCTCATAATTAAAATCATGAAAGTGCTCGATTCTCTTTTTCGGGCTTTTTAATAACGATAATGCTCTTCAATTTTAAATACTGATGGAAAACTCTTATTAACAAAAGACACTATTATAAGTTATAATAACAATACCATGTAGGTACCTACTAACATTAAGTAAAAATTCAAAGAAATATGCGCAACTCTTTCTTATTACCAACTATGAGATAATTTCAGTTTCTAATTAAAATCCTGAGTTCTTCATTAAAATTCATTAGTAAAATAATCTTCCAATAAAAAAAGAATCATCAAAATCGATTGAAAATGGCGAAGGTATCGCTGAACAAACATTAAAAAAAACAATAAGTCGAATTCAGATCCTCCTTCTTAAAATGTATCTAAAAGTCATATTCCTTGCATGGGTTCGATAAGAAATCTTACGAACTTCTTGATACGCAAAGTAAAACAAAAGAAGCGCAATATTAAAGCGAGGCACGAGGCCTGTTCCGCCTCGCTTCTAAATAACCCTATTATTGCTCATTCAACGTTTGTGCAGCTTTTATCTTATAGTTAGCGCAGCGACGAGCCATAGCTATACCGTGTTCGAATTATGTCTAGTGTTGTGCAAGTGTTTTCAGATATGCACTAAACAGTGGTAACGTTTCTACTAAACAGTTGTAACGCTGCTACTAAATAGTGATACGGCTATGGCTACGAGTACATTTCGGCGAAATACAGCCCAGATACGCGAGCTTTTGGTTGAATGGAAACTATAGTTGGCGGAACTAATTCCGCGTTTCTCGGTTGTACTTTGATGAATATGATTCCACCGTGGGATAAGTTATGCTTTAAGCTCTTTCTGTTGACAATTCGTCAGAAGTTATCTAGTGTTACGATTGCGGTTGGAAAAACTATTTGGTTATGCAACAATATGCGCAAGTAGTGAACTACCACTATATAACTAATACCAGAGGTTTATCTATCGAATTATCTGACTGAAATATCCCAAACTACGTTTTCTTCTTAGAGATTTTGGCTAAGAGACTACTTTGTTCCACTAGACAACACTGGATTGACACGTCCAGCCCGCTGCCACTTCAGCTTGGTTCTTTGCCAGTATGAACGCCTTCAACAGTTTCTGGAAGATCTCCATATAAACATCCTCATTTCGTGTATTTAATTAGAGCAGAGGTGATAAACTTTATAAACGAGAAAGTGCCCCTGCTCACCGTTACTCAAGCAGGTGGCCGAAAGGTTCTGGAGTGGTGACTACGTATCGAAAGATGCAGCATTGGAACGCCCCCAAAAGACGGACGATGAAAGTCACGAGAATTTGCTGGATGGGAGACGCAAAGGACCGATTGATAAGGCGACGCTGGGCTTATGTCCAACAGTGGATGTCTTAGAATAATGATGATGATGATGATGATGAAACCAAATTTAAGTAAAGACCGTAATTTAGTGTCTCATTAGCTGGTAACATCACTAAATAGTGCGGGTCGTCATGAGCGCGGTAACTGGCTCGCGTCGCCCTGCATTATGCAGCCGTGTTCTCACATAATATGAGGCTTACTGACTCTTACCAAAACACCATTAAACCAGTGATGACTCACTATCTAGGTCTTCACATTAGTGAAATTAGATTAGGCTTTTAATTTTAATTATCGGCCATGAAGTTGAAAAATGCAGTTTGCATGGAAAAGTATTTTCAGGGGATTGTTATTTGTTACGGCTTGCTTTGCACTATTTAATTAAACCTTTGTATTGGTCTGTGTTATATAGACTCAATTTATTTAGCATTGTATAATTTCATGCATTAACGGCACATTTGTGAGTACTATGTACCTTAAATTTAAACTATAATGATCATTTTGAGTAGGTCTTTGACTTGAATGTACCCTGGCGATTGGGAATGTCATGCTCACTCAAAAGTCTGTCTGATGGTGGCGCGTGCGTTGGATCATTTGGCTCCCTTAAAAATGGTTGAGCCAAATGGTGCTAGCGTATGCGTCATGTTCGTGAACGGGCGCCGTCAGCTGAGACTGGTCATCTCTTGGCTGCCATGGTTTATTGTAATTATTTCTGTGAACTGTTTCTTTTTACTCCGGACTCTTTTTTCCTGCACGTCTTTTACATTGTTCTCACATATGTATTATTTCAATATGAATGATGTAATCGTAATTTTGTAACAAAATATTATTTTTTAAAAGAGTGTCCGTGGAGTTTCTTGCACGTTCTTCTCCATAGAGATCTACGCTTTGGAACGTGCAAATAGCTACATCTTTTTGGACCGACCGACCTTGACAATTCAAAAGTGCCTGTAAATGGTCTAATTGAAATAAATGCTTTGACTTTGACTTTGACTTTGTTGGTAGGTACATTAAATTACTCACTACTCTGAACTCGGTTATTTTAATTTTAAAATTGGTTACTTTTTTTTTAGGGTAATATCGAGCCGATCAGTGGATCGGGACAGTTAAGCATGTAAATTGCACTGAGGTATGTAGGTACACCTACTCTATATGCGGGCACTCCTCCAATTAGGCCTAGGTTGAACACGGTAACACAGCTCTTTATACGCTAATGGACTTTTCATGTTTCACGACATTTTTCAACTCTACGTACTTTGTACTTTTTTTTAAGCTCACCCAGGAACTCGACAGCATAAATTAATTCGGGGCTCTTTCCCTACATTCGTGCTCTGCTATCTAAGCGACTACTTAATTTGCCTTTGGTAATACTTTTGAATGCTTGTCTATCGTCACATTATGTCTTCGTCACAACTCTAAATCCATCTTTTGTGCGACGTTCATATTAACGACTGCCATTGAGAGCGATCACAGCTGAATGCACACGAGTTTGTCGACCCCACATCGTCTGACCCCTAAAGAAAGAGGGTTCTTATAATGTTAATAGCTAATAGCGGCGCACATATACAGATAAAACTTCACTTTTATCTCTGTCACGCTTCACAAACGAACTTTTGAACCCATTCATACATTATAACCAGTCGTGACTCCTATTGATCCGTAGTCAAATGGGCATTAATTTCTATTTAACAAAAACAATCGGGGCCAACAGAAGCCCACGAAAAGCCAACATCAGTATTCAGCCGGCGTGATTTGACTTACTTAAGAATGGAAAGCCGAGCTGTCAAAGGCAAAACATTTTATCTTTTCCAATGCAGTGATTCTAATAGATCCGTATCTCAAGTGTAAAAGCAATAAGACTGGGACGCTATCATTGGTTAAATTTCATATAAAGCAAGCGGTGCGATAGTTGTCGGGCGGTACGGTCGACGGACATTTTGATAAATTACTATTGGTACAATAACATTCATTCCGTTGCTCGCGCGGTTCTCTTCTGTTTTTTAATTCGACGAGTCATCGTCGACCTCGCCGCTGAGTTCGACGAAAAACACGTTTTCCATTTCTACTTCACTGGATAAGACCTTTCATAACATCCGAGTTTTTATTGAAGCTCACGGGTGTATTATCATAAATTATGGTATATGTATTTCAGGCTCATTTTCCTATCGGAGTCGTTTATCCGCCGATAGCATCACAGTAGTGGGATGAAATGAAAAAGTTCGCGTGCCAGATAGGTTGTAACATGGCAATACAATAAAGTGCATCGAATGACGCCATGTGTGCCGGAGATCGGAGCGATAAGCGGGGAAGAGATGACTCACTAGTTTATGTCCGTTGTAATAGCCCTCGCCACGCGATCCGGGAATACTCGTTGTAGTACTGTAATTATGTGCGGAGTTTTATCACTTTTACAACCTTTATGTGCTCGGAAAATGTTGTTACGGTTTCGAAATTTTACAACTCACAATACACTGACTGCTTTTTAATATGCGCTTTCATAATAATGGACCTGACTTCCCATTATGTTATGTTAGTGCGCTACCATTGTGAGTACACAGGCAGTCAGATGTTACGCGTTCTGCAAATTAATAATGCTACACCGTTTTATTAGCAAAGGACGAAAGACTCATTAAGTCAGCTAGGTTCTTGCGCTCATTATTGTCTCACGTTTTCAAGATTACATCAAGTTACGCAGTAACAGTAAGGACAACGCAGATTAACATTGTCTTGTACTTAAAGCCCCATTAGGCCTCGAACACTTACTGACATAATTCCTCCGGCAGACACGGCGCTGAGTGTGTTATGCGCATATAAACCCGCATCTCGTCTCGAGTGGTGTGCTTCGGAGCGCGAAATTTATGTCGTTAATAAGGGCTAGGAGGGTTAATTAGCTGATTTATGTTGCCCATATTGCGGTGCGCACTCCGGATTATGACCCTCTGGCATTGACAGTTTAATAGCCTCTCCATATAACACGGCTATAAGTCGTCACGGACGGCAATTACGATGAACAAAGATTCGGCGGTGATGCGTGACGAACCAGGATAGATTCGAAGAGATTTCTTGATTGAACGAGTAAGTGGGCGTTTGAAAAAGTGTTGATTTTTTTTTTGTCAGACCTACTACAACTTTTGCTGTCCGCGGATTAAGTAAAACGAATTGCGGAGAAACTGTGATGATCGCTGTTAACTACAGTGCTTGTAATAGAAGCTACATGCGCAATTAACTTGTTAGCTAAAATATCCGTAACATTTATTTAAAAGAAATATGTATAGACGCCAGTACATCAAGCGACCTGAAACTGTCAAATTTTCCCAATCAAATGTATACATACTTGATGCTTTAGCGATAAAGTTGAAATTCTATTAAATAATTTTGACAGATTGTTGTAGCTTGGTGTGCTGGCGTGTACAATCTACATCCTCTATTAATTTGTTTCAAGAATGAATAGAAGTGGTGTTAAAAATTAATACATACTAAGTATACGTGATTTTTGTCAAAATCTTAAATCAAAATATCGTAACGTAATTTGCACTAACTATTAAGATATCCTTGTACGTACAGTGTCCGAGTGACAACAGAAGCAGATTAAAAGCGAGAGAATTGTCCAAATAAAATCGAGTCGTGTCTCCGCAGAGCGTATTTGCGGTGTGACGTGACGCGACGCGGGACGTCAAGCAAGTAATGCCACGATATGATCGCCTTGCGTGCCATAAAAATAGCAATTTTGTGAACAAACAGCCGTGGCCCCTCGGTACAGCCAGACTGGATGCGCCACGCTCCACCAATCTTAGAACGTATGGCATCTAATCATCGCTCTCGTTGGCATAGCTCGTGCTGGATATGACATCGGCTTTTTTTTCTTAGAATTTAGATCATTTTTTGTTACGGTGGAAGCGAGAATAATATCGAGCGAGTTAAAATTAGCGCTATTTATAGGCACATATTTATAGAAGGTGTTAGTAATATTAATTAGGTATTCTATTTCAAAAGCAGAACAGTTACCAAAAGCTCAAATACGCTTTTGAAAAGATTTTGGACAAACTAGACATTGCAGCTTCATTCAGCATTCTTTTTTCATATTGATAACGCATTACCTACCTGACCGAATTTCCAAATCTATTCCTATCACTTCTGGCAACCCTAGAGCCACACTAGTGCAACCCGTACCTAACGTACGGTCGGGCGGCTATCGCGACGTCTGTCATGCCCCCCACATCCTGTGGGCGCGGTGCCCCGCCAAGCGTGCCTAGCTCAAACATATCGCACCCTGCCGCCAGCTATTTGACATTTGATTCGCTGTCGATATTGCAACACTTCGCTAGTCTATCCGGTAAGCTTTGAGGCACATAAATGGTAGGTTTGGAGGTTTGGTTATATCTGTTTTTCGTTTGCATAGTTGTGTCTGTTGTGTAGAAAAAAAACGCGGTTCGAAGTTAAGTGTTTAAAAATTGAACTGACAATTTTTGATAACTCCGAGTCTTCAAATTAAATAATATCGAATTATCTGTATCACAAAATGGTGTTCTCTCAGTTCTTGAATCACTCACTAAAGACACAAAAACTAAGTTTCACAAAACCATCAATCGTTAAAGACATCGCTTTTAAACACCGAACAAAAAAATCATCAAGCTTACAACTCACACAATCACATCCCTAGTCCACAGCTATTCATGTAGCTATTGCGTTTCACTACCTCCACGCACACACAGCAAATACCAACACAAAGTAGGCATCGATTTACCGATTACACGTGTACAGGGTCTCGGCTCCGTGCATCGCATCGCCGATGATATTCAATAGAATTACCGAGAATGGTCCCTTTGTGAAAACCTAGCACCGGCGGAACAGATAGGGTACTCTACTCCACTATCTCGAATTCTCGGCAGATGGGCTCTGAGCCTCTGATCTAGTTTACACATTGTGTAGCTGTGTGCGGTTGACTTTTGTATGGCAGAGCCTTTATTAAGCGTCACGCTTGCTAAATAACGTTGCAGATGGCAGAAAATAAAGGCATCCTTTTTTACTTGTTTTATAACATAAACACATTTCAAATCATAGCCTAAGCCAACAAAATGCAGGCAGAAAAAAAACAACAGTGAAAAACTAACAATACGCCATGCACATTTGCAGTGTTACGGATCCAATACTGGTAGTTCATAAAGCTTACGTTAAAAATTCATATACATTCTAAAAATGCTTTAAAACTGAAGTGAAGCTTTTCGTTTATGAGACTTTTCGTTTCATTGAAGCCGATATTAATGAGAAAAGTGCTTAATATTTTAATACGATGAAACGTTCCATATTTAATAGAAAACGATCGCGTTTTATTACTGACTAATTAAACCGGAGGGGATATTAAGTGTGTATGTTGTTAAAATGAGTGATGAGCGATTAAACACCGAGCCGTCGAATTGTAAATATACGTGTAATATAACCTGATTATTGAATAATCAGTTGGAAACAAGTAGGAGCTGGATAATATTAGTTAGAGATAATTAGGTGTCTATCCTTGTTTATTGGTTTCAGTACTGTAGTACATAGAAGCACCGTTAATATAATTACATGAGAACCCATTCCCTTTGTTCAACACACAAAGCGTCAGGATTAACCAGGGATTTGATGAGATAGAACTGATTGACAACGGACACATTATACGGGTTAAGCCATAAGGAAAAAAGTGGTTAAAATATGGCTATTAGGTGAAAGTACGTAGGATTTTGCCTAATTTTCAGTTTGAAACTAGACAAAATCCTAAACCCACCGACTAACCGAACGTCGATGCAAATACCTACGCATCAAGCTTCTGACATTAAAATAATTTTCTAAGCTTTGTCATTGTAAATTCCCCAAGAACGCAAAGGCCATAAAGGAGGAACACGGATGGGTTTTTAGTCAGTTAGAGTCTGCCACTGCCTTCCGCTCCAGCCAGAGCGGAAGAAGTCATTGGATAATTACCCATCCATAAAAAAAATCTTTGTCGTGCACTCGCTTATTCCTCTGGCTTCCTCTCGTGGCCGAAGAACACTCGAGACGTTACTATAGCGTTTTATCAGTGAAATGATTATTACTATCAAAGATTACCTTTTACAAACATACAAAGAACTCTGAGTCAAAATACTAGTTCACACGGCCTTCAGCAAGTTGGTACACAGTAGTCCCCGAAGCAAACTTTTTGTTCTAGTTGTAATAGTGGGTGTACAAGGAAGAGGAAGCCTAAGATCACGACTCGGCTCGGACGCTCCGTTCACACGCGTGGTCGTACTATTAGCAACGAGTCATTTGTACCGTCACTGGATGTAAAAGCATCTTAATTGATCACGTGACTTCCTTGGTTGCTTACAGATATGCAGATGTAGGTAAATTCCTGATTTGTTACTGATGTTTTGTGGGTACCTACCATTTGATTTGATTTGCTATCGGGTAATATCTTGTATTGTAATCTTCTTAAGGTGACATAAGTGCCAAGCTCCGAGAGTGAGAAAAGAAAATTTGTGGGCAAGCTTGATACTATGCTGATGGAAAACGAAGGTAGTTGACCGGAAAATTGATAAATGGACTGTGTGAAAAATGGGGTGACTGTTGAGAACTTCTTCTTGGCGTATCGGCGATGCCTACTTTTAACTGTTTGGGCCCAGTACTTGGCCACGTTTATTGCGGCAACGAAGACGTCGTACAGGTCGTCAGGATGCAAAATTGATAGGTGAGGGGCATTTGGGACATAACATGCAAAGGAGCACCACGCTCGCATGGATGCATCGATGAGCCCCACTCCTTCAAATATTGTTTGCAGCGGCCTACCTGGGTATGCAATCGATTCAGGCTAGTTTCTACTGAGATGACAACTAATAGGAAAGTATGGTAGAAAAGACATGTTGCACCGAACCAAATCAATTGAAATCCGAATTACGAATACTAGTTTCGAAAAAATGTATGGATTTGAACGAATGCTGCACCACGCAGTTTTAAACAGAGCATAGTTTAGGTCACAAACAATGTGCGTCATGTTGATTTTACCGCACGAAAATTTGCAGCTTTTTCAATTCAACTGTGCACACAATTTACAAATCGATAGTTCATGCAAAACAAATATCTAGAGAACAATGAACTGTTATTTATGATTTCACTGTTACACGTTCCGCTCCAGAGAGTTTATTTATTATTTTATAATAGGCCACTAGTTTTATTGTGCCCTATTCGCTTTATTCTCGTATATCGAACAGTAATAATATTTGTAAGAATGTGGCACTAACATTGTTATTGACCATAAATGTCAGAAAGTGAGTTGTAAGTGTTTATTTAGCTGAAAGTTAAGACGTTGTGGAAGAAAACTTTTATACGAAGTTCGGGAATCATTTTCTAGTGAAAATATTTACGAATTTCAGATTTTTTTTTAAGCAGCCTAGCCTTTTGCGAAGAAAAAGCTTTAAATTATGAAGATCAAACTTTAATAAGTGTAAACCTTTTTTTATTTCAGAACTAGTGATAAACCCGAGAGATTAACTATATAACTATAACGAACAGAAAGCACAGTAGCTCCCGTCTGGTTATCACAGCCTTTTGGGAAACTAAATATTCCAGAGCTCTTCAGTTGTTCAATCTAAATACTCAGAAATTCTTGTTTCCCGATACCACAAAACGGTTAAGCTGCTTTTATGAGTAGGAAGTAACACCTACATACATAAGATTAGCCGTTATGTACCAACAGTTATCGCCAAGCAATGACCAGCCACCGTGATTAATAAATTTAATACTACCTACTCATCTTTGTTTTGCTTTCTCAGTAAACATTTACTCAAAACAAACCACATTTTATTGTGGTTACTGACGATCATCGTGTAATTCGAAGAAAATACGGCAGGCGACAGTATGAGTCGTCTATGACAAGGTTTACGTGGCAATCCCTCGGAAATAAATTGGGGCCACGATAAGCGTTCCCTTTGACGAGAGTCGTACGGATTAGGATGTGAAAAATGATAGCTTAGGTACGCAATGACGGGTACAGTGCGAACGTACCCGTGATGTGTACGATAATAGGTGTGTGACAGGCCTGTCGTCTTGGTGCTTTTATGTTTTTACTCCCTTAGGTAATCCTGAGGAGGTCAACAAACTCAAGGTTGTGGGTCTCCCGTCTCTGTCTTATGTATAAAGTTAAGCTTACGTATTTTGTGCCTTCAATTCGCTTTTTCCCGGAAAATTACCCATCCTTTGTTATTTTCAATTTTGTAGTCACCTATGGGTGAACAAAAAGTGCCAGTTAGGGTGACAAATTAATAACAAAAGATTTATATTTACGCGGCGCGAATATTGTAACCCTTTTTAGCTTTTACGTCGGGTCGAACCTAAATAAAAATACAAAGCCTGGCTAAATCACGCGCCGGCCGTGTGCCTATTTGGCCAAATCCACCCAAAACGTGAGTGGATGTATGCTGGGGTGACACATGTCAAAATTCGCAATTTAGAGCTCTTTTCACAATGTTTATTGTTATGTTAAAGTATAAGCTTGTATTTTAATACAATCATATTTCATGATTCAGTGGTTTTGTTTTGAGTTATACAGGGTTATTTTGTGTTTTGGTTATTTGAAAAGTATTTATGGTAATTGAAAGGGCTGACGTCGATTATGGATAAATCGGTTAACAACCAGTCTTTTATTCGATACCCGTCGTGGGATTACCAAAATGTTGTTACCACCAGTTACAACAATAAATATGTAATATTCTATGCTATACATTACCTACTAACTCTAAACCGTAGGTATTAAAGTTTCAGCCCAATCCATAACATTAGGTACCTACATATTATTATTAAATCAAAAGTACTGTCTATCGATCAATCCATCATCTGTTTTTTTTTCATTTTCATGTTCGAACGGATTTGGATCAATCTTGTCATACGGGTAGGCGATATCCATATCCTGGATTAAGACATAATATAGGTGGCCAGAAAAATAAAGGCTTACCCTTTAATCAGGACACTGTTTTCCGTCTTGTATAACACCTATTACAATACCTAGAATCATTTTCCACGATCCATACATCACACCGAACACAGAAACACACCATCATCTAGTTTTATTCCAAGAAGGCAACAATACCGTCAGTCTCGTTTCCCGAACGCACGTCGGTAACTAAGTTGAGTAAAATATCTTGTAAACACACTAGATGGATGTAGGTAGAGCATCTGTTTCATCTCGACTTGGGGTTCGCGTACAATTAGTCACAGGATGTTTACATGCTCGATTGTTTACCTCTTTAGTTGGCGTAACGTGTGGCAAAATCACTTTAGGACAAAATTAAACTGTTGCTTCACTATCTCTATCAATACCTACGTACAGATAGTCTTCTGCTGACTTTTAACAGCTATGAAAACCAAATCTGCATACGACAAATTTACAAACACTTCTTTAAAATCTAAACATCAATAGACTAGCTTTTGGCCATTAAAGTGTGATGCCGGTAGAATTGCATTTAAGACATCCCACGAAAAAGACTTCTTACTTGAATACGGCAAAGCCAAAAGGACGAGTTATGGTTTGAGCAGTCTATATATTTTGCATACGCTATAGGTCCAGGTAGAGTGACCTGGTGAGGGTCGCGGGTAGCCGATGGATGCAAGACGCACAGGATCGGTTGTTGTGGCGACATTTGGGGGAGGCCATGTCCAGCAGTGGACGTCTTTCGGCTGATATGATGATGATGACGCTATAGGTAAGTAGCAATTGTTTACTGCCCACGTTCCATGGGTTATTAACTCATATCGCATTAATGCAGGTTGATCCCGCCAATCGATTGCCTCGATAATGCAGTTAAATTCACTGTCAGCGATGATTGGACGATATCCAAATTAGCATCGACCGATGCCATTAACTCAACTAATGATAAAATGTTTATGCAAATTGAAAATTTAACCTCAAACACGTATTTGGTAGCTTGAATATTGTATAGAATAAAGTGTTTGAGTGGTTCTGTATTCATTCGCGTCAATTTCAATGGAAAAGGGGGAAATGCATTTGAATATCTTACGGGAAATATTCGCTATTGATAGGAATATTTGTTTTCTGTTGAATACACCGTGGTAGTATCACTGGGGATACATTGTACAAACATCTCGTTGGCTTTACGAGTTTATCTCGCCTTGTCTTCCGTTTCTATCGGTTCAAACTTGATGGGGCTACGACATAAACAAATTGTATGCAGTTACTGAATTTCGGAGTAACGGCTTTGGTTTTTTTATTGTGTTAGTATAAATTAGAACTAAGATCTCTATAATAATGTAAGTTGTTAATATTACACGAGAAAGTCACTACTGTAATGAAGGAAAGCTCAAGCCATAAACCATCATCTTCACTGATATTCGCTAAGTACTTATCGGGGTCAAAGGAACTTTATGTATCTTTCAACAGAACATTGACATAACCACGGGGAAAAATAAAAGTGAAAGAAACACGGTGTAATACACATAAACAAAATTAATAATTCTCATAATAGTAATAACATTGCAAAAGTTGTCTACCTGTATCATTTTGCTAACATTTTATTACGGTATCGTGTGCGTTCGAGTGGTTCAGGTAGCATCTTTTTATATTAGCTGTCTTTGTGGGCGTAGATGACAACGAAAAAAGGTGTAGGTACGTTCCTCCGATGCCTTTCAAATCGAACCCGAGGGTTGCGTTCTATTGGGATCCTTTAGGGATGCGCTCGGCCCCCGCGGCTGGTTTTTGTACGAATTTACAAGCATAACCCAGCTGCTGAATGAACAGAACCAGATGTGTCCACAAGATTTATTATGTTCACAAAATCACGGTTACAGAATATTTATTGTCTGTTTACGTTGTCACAAGTTAGTAATGAGATACAACTTTCTAAGTGGAGGCCATGCAAGAGACGACACAATAACGTTCTTCAACGAAAACACGTTAAAACTTTTAATAGGTACCTTATATCTATTCGTATGATTTTTCACCCGCAACAGAAAACAAAGACTCTAAAAGCATTATGATAATAAGGTTTGTAATCGATATCCGACGCGTAATGTAAACAGATGAGTTGTAAAAAGGGGAAAATAAGGAAGAAACGGTTTATAGGCAGTTAAAAGTAAGTAAATTACATTTCGATGGACGGTCGCAGCAGTCCTTGGTCCGTGTAACTGTCGGTGAATTGACGGACCCTTGTCCTCGACCTAATACCGGCTGAGTGGAAACAGTTCCGAAGTTCAGCCACTCAGACACGTTTGATTGAGACGCCGGTTGCACACTGACGAGCGACGTTTATGACACCTAACTCTAAAAACATGCACAACATACATGTTATGGAGCATACGAAAACTTGGCAAGGAAATAGTGTTTACAGGAGTTTTATACGTCGCTAACACGTGCAGCAGTTATTCGGTAGTAGCAACGGACGGTATAGTTTTCCACTTGGAGTTATAATAATTTTCGTATGAAACTGATGGAGAATTTTTGGTAGGTGTGAGTTTTGCAGTAATTTTACCGTGTGCAACTATTTATCCTCGTCAAGCATAGGGAATAAATACAAAGATTTAAGCTATTTACTATAAAGTCTTACGTTAAATACTAGTTTATCCATAGATTTAAATGTAAATAGCTACTACTATTCAGATCAACAGCTTAGCGAAACTGACCAATTGCTGAAATTAAATTAATCCAAATTATCAAGCAGTTAAGAATTTCAGTGATAGAAATAACAAAGTTCATTGAAATTCATACTACGTTTTGACATCCCCAATTTTCGTGAAGCGAATTGTGACAATGTCCCGAAATGGAAGGTATTTAAAGTGCGTCGGGAGAAATGGGAGAATCAACATCGTCGGTAGCTCGGGTGTCGTCGGGCCATCCGGATATTCGCGGCTCTCGATTCAATTTGGCATAACGCTTCGGGGCGATGAAAAATTTCCCTTCCAAATTATGAATTTGATACCACCGTCACGCACTTCATCAATTTAATTACGACTAAGAATTTGTTTGCGTCTTATTAAATTCGTCTCCTCGCTTCTCAGTCATGAATAATGAAAGTCAAGAAAATAGCGTTTCGAAACTTTGTTTCAGACAGGTAAAAAGGATTTTGACTCATTCTATTAAATTCCAGTTTTAAATAGAGATGGATAGTGATGTCAGCGAGAATGAACTCAGTGAATGATTCAAAGCGCCGATGACAAGAGACTAATTGGTGCGGCAGAGCCGAGAGCACACTCTATAGTGCTGATCGACGAATTTAGAACAAAAGGGTGACAAAGCTATCGCTTTTACCAAACCGAGACCGAGTGATATTGCATTGAATTAAGTGTTATGTAAAACTTAATAAACAGTATACTTACCGAGACGTTTATTGACGTCCAAGCAGATAGGATCATAAAATGTTAACAAGTGGTTTAATTTGTCATTCTAAAAAGAAAGTGAAGCGAGATATGAATACGAATTAGCTGTTTAATTAAATAAAACAATCAATGTGACAGGTTCCGAGTAGCTAGACCACTGAGGAGGTCATACTCCGTGTTTGTGGTCACCATAGTCTCGCGACGAAGAAAACGATCGACGACTCGAAGCATTGAGCAAAACGATATCAGCAGCCCGAGGGATTATCGGTATGCTATTAATCATCCCGCTAGGTATTGACGCTCTGTGCGGGCACTAGACGGGTTCCCAGTCTGTAATCCTGCCGTGCCGAGGATTATACTAGCGGTGCCGTTATACCCCAAGCTAAAACCCACACAATCCTCTAGAGGCTACCTTCTTTGCCAAATTGAAAAATCTTGTGTTGTTTTTGTCCAAGGACGGAAGCGTTGGGGACGCTGGGCTGGTTTTATATTTCTTAGCTCACTGTGCTTAGCATTATTTATTTACGTGACAATATTAACTTGGCTATTTTTTTCGCCGAACAAGTTGTAGTAAAAACGTCGTGTTTTAGGAGTTAGCTTTTAAAAGGATGATCCATATATCTAATACATTTCTTTTGTCCGACGAAGAATCAGCAAAAAGCTTTATCTTTTTTTCTGTGTTGGTAGGTATAGCTGGCTAATAAAAAAAATAATATTAAACCTCTCATCTCATAGAAAATTACGCATCGAAAGAGCAAGTAAAATCACACAAAAAAATCTTTACTGCGTAAAGGTCACAATAGAATTATTATGAGTGTACATAAACACTTGGTCATTAAGCAGCACATTACAGCATCGTTTTGGACCACAAAACAAAACTCATATAAAAGTGGGGGCCATTACCGTTCGTAACGAGGCAGTGTCTAGAGCTCCATTAGTAAACCAGCTTAGATTTAGAACATTAAAGTATTTTCCGGTAACAACAGATTAATGAGGAAATCTTTCTGTTAAGGAAAAGAGGGATATTGATTTCTTGAGACGGTAACGAGGACAAAGGTTTGAAAATGTTGAGCTTTCCACTGTATTAGAAATGGAAAATGAGTATTTAATTGTGTTAGATTAATATTGGATAACCTATAATGTTCGTACTCGCGCATTCTTGGTACTAAGGTACACCTGTGCCTAACCGATGCTACATTACTGAATTCTACTGAAAGTTAGGAATCCTAAAGGCGTAGGTATTTAGGTATGTACCTTCCTGGATTCCTACGAAGAATAATATATACCTACCTATGTGCTTTTTTTTACACCGCTCTTTTACAATATTCTTATAGTACGATCATAATTTTATTTCTTCTCAAAAAGATACAGATTATAAAAAATAATCAAGTAATCAATGCATTTTATAACAGAGCATAAAGTTTTTTAAGTGAAAACTTCTTTAACGGCGTTGTGCACTTTTTGAGATGGGTAAAAAATGTTAAACTCACGTCAGGACACGTGACCTGATCGAAAATTCGTAAGACGGAGGGAGGTGTTTAAAATATGGAAATTGAACAAAGTGCATGTTCAAGTTTTCACTTCTGCCGGCACTCCCAGAGTGCAACCCGTTGTTTTTTTTATTTCATACATTCGTTTTATTTCATTTGTGTTCTATAAACAACGCAGCTGCAATACACAAGCAAATTCACAATACAGATGAATTGATTGTTTTCAGTTGATAGTAGTTTTATTTAGTAGTGTGTAGGTACTACAAAGCTTCCAACACAGAAAGCTTTTACCTTTTTTCAGAAACGGAAAACTATTGTTTACCTAAAATCCAATCGTGTTTTCCGTGAAAAAATGATTCTGTTGTAATTCCAATACCCGTGGTCAATATATTTCTTTACTCTTTTCATACAAAAGTAATAAAAACACAAATAAAATAATGTTAACGTAATATTTACGATCAAAGATTGTTGATTGTTCTGAAAGTAACGGTAATTAAGAACATTATATCCGCACATAAATCCATATCCGATGACGGTAATAATGCTAATATGACGTTGGTGTATTTGTTTTTCTTTAGAACATTCTCTGCGAGGAGACACCTACGAAGACTCTCCAGTTTTTCAGACTTACCTATCTATATCCACTTCCTTGGGAAAATGAGTTTCATAAGAAAAATAGTACAAAAAAAATGACGCAAAAATCTCTCTATCTCCAACTCTCTCCCTAGAAGAGAAAAAGAAAGAGTTTGAAAATCTCTTTTTCTCTCCTAACTAGCTTCCAAGGTGGGTAAAAAAAATTGTTTGTAAATAAGAGGTAATCTCGAAACTCTTGAAGTCCTGGGGCTCTAGACAAGTGACATTCTGTCAACGGTAGCGTGGCGCAGGCGATTGTCAATACGTTAAAAATGTATGGGATTGACAGATGCTATCGAAATGTCACGTGGCCAAATTCCTACATTTTGGCATTTCGACAGTCGCATTCGCTAATTGAATGTAACGTTGTCTAGGGCCTCTGCACTCTGGTCCAATTTCGAAAGCTCTGCTACGGTTAATTTTCATTCCGAAAAAAAAAAGATTTCTAAGGAATAGACTGGCAGCCACGGGAAAAAGTTGGATTCCGAGAGACCAATTACCTAAACGATCTCCAAAATTACACGTGAATGGGTAAGATTTTCTATGTACCTACTCATATTTTAACCTTATTACTGTTTAACTGAAAGTAATTTCAGCACGGTCCAACTCATAAAAACTATTAAATAAAGTAGTTTTCACCACACATATATAGCCATATATTTCTCATTTAGTAGGTAATAAACATCGAAAAGCAAATACCTACCTATGTAGGTAATATGAAAGCTGAGCCAATATCGACAGAGACCGCAGACATGCTAGAACCGTGTGCGTTGATCCAGCGAAATAGGTGATTTGCCCCAGGGTCGGTAAAGCACTATAACAGGGTACCTAGTATATCTACCTACCTACCTACGTACAGACTAACGTTGGCAGATACTAGATAGGCAGAAGATTCAGAATGCTCAAGGATTCACGGGTAATAAAAGGATTTGATCATTTGCCTAGCCTTTTTCCCAACTATATCAGGGTCGGCTTCCAGTCAAACCGGATTCAGCTGAATACTGGTATTTTACTTGGAGCGGCTGCCGGTACTTCTTGGCAAGACTGGAGTCAGATTTACTGGCTTGTGACAATCCGTAACGACTGCCAAAGATCTTCAATTTGCAGCCGGGACCAACGGCTTCACTTGCTTTCCGAGGCACAGATAAATCTCGGTATGTTCAGATGGTCACCCATCCACAGATCGACCTCGGCAAGCGTTGCTTAACCTTGAAGATCGACCAATGCGGTTGATAAACTTAGTATAATTGTACATACACTATGACAAAACGGCTTAGTACTTTTGTTTTGTTTGGCCTGCCTATAATAACGGTGTGTAGGTAATATGCCAAGGACTAAGCCTTCTGTACCATCTGCTCTGTGGTAACGGGGTCGCCATTTCCCGCCACCTGGCCACACGGATGTCAAGTCAACTTCCCCGCATTATATTTTGAAACATTTTGTATAATAATTATAGGTATATGCTTTAAAGTGATGTGGATGTATGGTTAGTTATGGTTATGATATGACTTTAAAACAATACCTCCCTATTTTATTTGACATTTCCCAATAGAAATAATTTATTATTATAACGACTATCGGTACATTAGGGAAGTACTCATCCCACTTGTTTCCAGTAAAAAAAAATACAAAAACAATAGATCACAATCTAAATAAATGGAGTCAAAAACTTTAGAAAAATCAAACAACTAATGTCTTGTCTAGAGAGAAGTTTAATTTGCAAGTGACTAAAATGACAAAGATATTCTTAGCACGAACGAAAATCGTGGAAATTGGAAAAGGGTACAAAAAGCTCTATGTACTCCAAGAACCTACTACTCTCACGCGCGTCACTTAAACCAATCGATGGGCACCTCATTTGTCAAAACCTGTCCAGCGGTTTACTTTATGAAGACGCATCCATCTTTTAGTACGTCTATAAGTGATATCGGAATGATATCGTTGCCTTCGGTGTTATTTCTGTCTGGAAGAATTAGAAGCAAACAAACGTGACATTTTATATGTATGCAAAGTAAAAATTGATTGATTGAAAACAGTCATTCCATGAATCAATTTCTCGTTTCCGAGTTCCGATTCCAAATTAAGCCCTGAATAAATACTTTATGCCGCACAACCATAAAATATTGTTATAACTTTTCCAACTACTGGAAAATTTTAATAAAAGCTACGTTAAAAAGTTTCACGTAAAACTGTAGCTTGATAAATAATTTAATTTGTGAAACGAATGACTATGGAAGCTGTTACAAGAGTTTTATTTTTACTAAGATTGCTCTAATTAGTGCTGTCCTCTCTGTTTTCTTAGGACCATCATTTATAAAGTACGTAGGTAGTCTGAAATTCAGCAGTTTTGAATTTACTAGACAGTTCTATGATTCAAACATAAAATGATCTTTATTTCTGTAATCGGTTGTACGCACATTTATTTGTACAACTAGGTCACCGGGTGAGCCAAGAGAAGACACATTTTCCCCAAAATGAGGTATTCACCAAAGTAGGTATATACTACCTACCACATTGAATGGGTCGCGAACCTCGTGCGCAATTTGTCTCTAAATGCCCGAGCAAAAAATGTTAGCTCTACAATGAAAGAATATTTTAAATCTTACTTACTTACCTGAGTCATTCATAACTCCATTGTAACATGTTCTATATTTTTTGCCATAAACCGATCTGTTTTTTTTACCAATTATGTCAGATACATAATCATACATAACTTCCTGTTGGGTAAGTTGACATTGTACTCAGTAAAGTAATATTTTACTTGCCACGTCTTTGTCATGTGCCTGATATTCGGCCCTCAAAAGAAGACAAAAGCGGTCCGTCCCAGGCTAACGATCTTGACACCGATATGCTATTGTCCACATAACTAACATTGTTCAATAGCTTCGATTTATGGCATCCCTTACGTCACTAGTGTGAGCCAAGACTCAAATTCGATATTATATTGATGAATGGCGAGTATTTGTTACAAGTCTTGGTAAATTCGTAAGTTTCAGCAAAAAGGTCTTATTTCAGTCGGGTATGATATATTTTGAAGGAGAAAATATGTTCCGATATATTACCTACATGGCAACACGGCCTTGATATTGATAATTTGTTACATGGTTACTGAACATAGACCCTTGATCGGTACAATGAATGGCGTTGAAGATAATGTCATAATCAACACGCTTGTGAAGCTGGAATACGCCGTTATTACCAGAGTACGGCCACCTTCCGATACCCAAAACAAAAGGAGGTTATACAATTCCAGATGACAGATGGTTGGAGATGAATTTCATTAATTTTGTTCACCTTGGAAAGTTCACAGAAATACGGATATCTTTTTAAACGTGATATTCTGAGATATCACTTCAAAGATATCAGTCATGTTTTCTTTTTATGAGAAGTTCAGCGGCCGCGATATTTTTATAATTCAATAAGTATTGATCGATCGTTCTCGAACACCCGTGTGATTATTATTCTACAATTTGACTTCATTTATAATATTACACATAGCTGCAATTTACGTAGATGTTTTATTTGACGACATTAGTACATATCGTCACATTACATCAATTCTTATCTAGCGCAATGGCATTGCAAAAACAAATGATTACCTAACGCTTGCATCCCTAACGAAGCTAATAAATGCAATGTCACGTACTATTACAGTTTTTTTACTAACAATACACTGGCATTACCCGTAACCAGTGACCTTAGTCGTGGTCACAGATTCCTCGCTCGCCATTGGCAGTGATCTTGATATTTTTTCTCACGACTTTTTGTAACGCGGATTTTGTCAAACTTCTGTTTTTATCCCGAGAAAAAAGCAATAAGCGAGGTGAATCTAAGTACCGTACCTTTATTGCGTTACAGAGGAATGATTCTTTTGACAAAAAAGTGAGTTACGATTCCAATGTATTCATCTACATTGCTCGCCTACGTAATTCAAAAGCTAATAAAAATTTTGATGGTTCTTTGTTGCAGTGGCAAGGCAATTTGAAGCGATCAGTTTATGTGCGTGTTTTAAAATTAATTTAACTTTATACCTTCTCAGTTTTATTGGCGTGACAAAGTGAGCTTTTATTTGGGCTAAGCATATTTCGAACTGCTTTATTTTGTGGTGGGTGACGAACATAATTTTTACTCTTTTGAGCTTTTGAAGGAGCCCTTTCTTTTTATTTACTTTTTCAACTCGTGACAGAATTTGTAAGCATATCAGTTCTGTCACAATTAATAGTTTCTCTTTCTTTCTAAAGGCCAGTTCCACTCATTTTAAAGCAACATTCCCATTCGCAAAGCCTCAACTTCCATACATTTTGGACATATAAAAATGAGTAAAATTGTCACTCTGATCAAATCAAGTACAAAACTATACATCTACAGAAAATGCCAAAAGTAGCAGTCAATTTGATGATTTGAAGAGTCGAATTGGAGATAACAATTAATATGTGCCTAAGAAATGTCAATAAAGCAAAATCAAACCCCGAAGGTCTACAGTTCTAAACAAGCGTGTGAATTGTTAACCTAGCAACGCAGTTTAATTTCCCATACCGCATGGTTGTTGACTGGGGCTTGTTTTAAAACTCCGCTGCTGCGCAGGCGCTGCCGTGTGAACGCTCCGACCTTGATGTCACGATACGTGTCAGTCTCGAGACGTTTTTGTGCTATTTCCCTTTGATACTTATCTTGACTATTAACATACATTCAGCATGCAATGCAAGAATTTTCGACACTTATATTCCCGAATTCGGCATTTCGACGTCTCGTTTGGGTAATACGATGAGAACGTCTAATAACGTAATGCTAGTTAAGAGCTTATTGTTCCGAAGATATTGCTCTATATTTGTGACGAGATTCTTTTGATGAATTACTTCGAAATGAATTTTAATCTTGTATAATAAAATTGGGCGGACGACATTGTTGCTGTCGCGGGTAGAACCTGGATGAGGCTGGCATAGGAACGCGTGGCATTTGGCATTTGCATAAGAAAAGAGAGGCCTATGCTCAGCAGTGGGTGAAGTCGGGCTGTCAATGATGATGATGATGATGATGATGATGATGATGATGATAGTAAAATTTTAAACGCTAAAGTTTGTGAGGATGGATAGATGTTTATTACTCTTTCCCGCAAAAACTACTGAATGAATTTGATTGAATCTTTACAGTAAAATAGCTTAAACATCAGAATAACAAACCGTGAGCCGCATCACATGAACAATAATTGCATAGAGCTTGCGTGCTTTATATTACTTAAGCAATATTTAGGTTTTATTTGCATTTTATACATGATAATTTAAAGGCCATTGAAGACGGTCAAAATTAACATGTTTAAGTGTCCATAACCATAACATTTGGAATTAGTTAACCATATTAAACTTAATTTTAGAATATTAGGTAAGATGACCTTCCTCATGCTAAAGATCTCTTTCACTTTTTAGGGTTCCGAGCGTTCAAACGATAATACGGAACCTTTATACCTACTTTTCAGTTAATTTTGCAAACAAACTAGATAAGTCAGTTACAACTAGGATCAATAAGAAGAGTTTATAATGCTATTGAAGCACATTCCATTAGTGAAGTGTAAGAAAGACTTTCCATTGTGATAGGCATTGCTTACATATAATTGTGAGATAATAACGTACCTTGACTTAACATTGTTCAGTTATTACGCCCTATTGTTCTTGAAGCCATTACGATAGCATCAATAATAGCCGTTAATCAGCACCATATAGAGGTAGTACATGTACCTCTACTCGGATGCGTATTCACGCATTAACTTTGACCCAGACCGAACGGCGAATTCACGCACGCACGTCAATTAACCTTGCCAACCAACTGCCCATTCACACGATCAAAAATAACCTGATAAATATCCAAAATCAAAATTTTATTAGCCATACGCAAAATGGTCAGTTGCCAACCCGACTCCATTAAAACGGAGTCCAAAATCTCATAAAATTTTTGTTCGCGCATGACGTCGTAAATGCACCCTGTACGGAGAAATAAAACGAGTCCATAAAATTCGGGTGAAAGGGAATTCCTTTAACACACTGCAATAAACCGTTCTTTATCGGTATAGCTAAAAAATTCGCTACACTTTAGTAAATAAATTACGAATCTAAGAAGGAAGAGGTTATGTTTCTTTTATTTCGTAAACGCTGTGAAATTGAATGAGGAACGGACGCTTAGATAGGGGGAGTATCATCACTCATACGTTTCCCAATCGTTGGAACAAAGGCTGTCTATTTCCGAAGGAGGTTCACCACGCGTTATTGCGAGAACCGTTCGAACGTGATAGTTGGGACACGCTCGTGACTGAACTCTGCGCGCGCGCTCCACTCGGCGGCGTTGCTACATAGCGATATGGAGACCTAGACTTGCCTGTGTGCCTAATAAACAGGATATAGAACTGATTGAAACAAACATACAATTTGTAAAGTGTAACGTTACTGATGAGGAGATCGATTGGCTCTGGAATCAGAGTAATTGGAGAGCTGTGTGTGCCAAACTGACATTTGGACGTTCGGTCCTATCATGACATAGACATGAGTGCTTTAATGAGCCACCTATTAGGTTCGGTCGGTGCAAATGACGCGGGTTCGTAATCAGCGCGGTCGGAGCGTGATTCCGCGCTGGGTCGCTGCGCCGCTCTTTGGACGGATAATGCCCCATTGACAAATCCGCGGCGCTCACTGACAACACGACATTTGCTTAAGTGTCCTTAATTATAGTACGCAATGAAACGCGTGTTGTGATTAACGGTAATGACGGTTTAACGCACACGGTGTCTGTTGTTACACGATTGTGCTAGTTTAATTGGGTACATACGTGGTAGGTTCAATCAATTGTATTCGTTTATTAACTCGTTATTTTTCAATTTCATCGATAGCAGGAAGTGTGATCTCTTTCCGAACGCCAGTTGCGACTTGAAAATATACTTCATTTTCTTTATATCCCCGCCAACACGTGCCATAATTTTTATATTTTATTGCGATGCCACAGTATTCCAATTACACATTAGTATTCCTCGGTTTCTATTACAAAATCACATAAATTACAATAAGGGCCAGGTTCATAAAGGCCTTGCACACACCTTCCCGTTTGTGTCATCAAAATGCATAGAAAGCATGAATATTTAAATCCGACATTTCCATTTACAATTGTTTAAATAAATGTTAATTATAGTATTTATAGCTAGCCAGTAGCTTACGAATCAAGTTTCAAAACAAATGTAGAAAGACGTAAACGAATCGGTAATTTGGGAATGTTTTGCACGTAAAACATGTTATGCGCCGCTTTCTAAAATATATTTTTTTAAACTAAAATATTTAAATTCTTTTGTTGTGTTCCGAGGTATTTAGATAAGCTAATAAAAAGGAGATAGAAAGTTGTGATATAGAGCAAGTGTCTTTTTAGGACCGTATATGGTAGGTTTATGTGTAGGTATGTCTGTATTTATTTATTTAAATTTAGTGTACCGTGGCGATACATAGGTGGACTTCCAACAAGGCATCATCTACCAGTCAACCTGTATGTAGTACTCAGACATACATACAAATGAACTTAAACATACAGACATAGATACATATCTACAGATTTGTTTTGTTGTCAGTCTTACATTATTGACGGACGGAACGATTCGTGCTGACGGTATAGGGAAGTACTTCCTGTAGTGAGTGAGATGTTTTCAGATGAAAAGATTAATGTGTTTGATGTACCGCTCGCGGCCACGATTGAAAAGGCGTTGATGTATCTCTCAAGAGCCTTTTACCTAAACAAATATCGTAAGTGGATTCGAGATTACGTCGTCGCCTTCTAATTGGATTAATTGAACAAAGCGAGTAACTATATCAATAATTGGTGTGTTGTTATGTGGTAACGAAGCTGTAACTACAGAATTTAACTTAAAACAACTTTTGTTCTGATTTCGGGAAACGACTATGTTCGTTTATTTATTTATTTATACACACAAAAAGTGTTTATCTAGCTAGAGGAGACACATACTTTCCTGTGAGGTAACTGCGTGACGGCGTAATACACATCAATGGTAATGAGTTAATGACTTTGATTGTGACCACTTAATAACATTCATTGCGTTATTTACGTTGACGGGAAAACGATTTTTTCAAGCATACTAAGCAAATATTCAGTAGATAATTTCCTTTAAAGTAATGGTAAAAACTATAGAAAGATAAGAGAAGACTAAAAGTGAGAGTAAATCCTTCGTATTTTAATACACAGTATGTTCATCATCATCATCATCATATCAGCCGAAAGACGTCCACTGCTGGACATAAGCCTCCCCCAAGTGTCGCCACAACAACCGGTCCTGTGCGTCTCGCATCCATCGGTTACCCGCGACCCTCACCAGCTCATCGGTCCACCTTGTGGGAGACCTTCCAACGCTGCGTCTTCCGGTACGCGGTCGCCACTCCAAAACTTTTCGGCCCCATCGACCATCTGTTCTGCGAGCAATGTGCCCTGCCCACTGCCACTTCAATTTGGCGATCCTTCGGGCTATGTCGGTAACCTTGGTGATCTTGCGGATATCATCATTCCTGATTCGATCACGCAAGGAAAGAAAGAACACAGTATGTTACGCAATCTAAAACCAATATTTTTGTAGGCCCGTAATTAATTATACCTAGGTACATGAAATTACGATAAAGAAATATCTTCGTTTCCATGAATTATCTTTGACCTATGTAAATTCAACCCAGGTCAACCCTCATAATTGAATGAAATCCGTCTGGTCACCTGACCGCTCTAATATTTGCCCAGCATTTAAATTAATACATGCAAATTGTGGTCTCTCGTGTTTTGTTTTTGATTTACTCCGTACTAATATCATGTTTTACGTGAAACCATTATTTCGGTCTGTCCGTACAATTATCGTGATTAATTCATAGTATGGTGGCGTGGATACGAACTAATTTCAGTAATAGCATAATGTAGCTCTCTCGTTAATTATTTAGATTCACTAATTATTTTATTATGGGTTTGTTAGTTCATTTGTTGTTATGAGTTTTTGAAGTACTTAAATATGGACTAAGTTATCATTTCGATGTATCTGAAAGTAACTAAAAAACGTATAATTTTCCAAAAAACTTCCATAAATTGAAAGAGCTTCCTAAAACCTTTAGTGGCGGTAACAGTATGGTGTCCTGGTGTCCTAAAATACAGGCTTCGGCTTAGTTTAGGCACCAGTCTCCCACAAATGAAATAGTTTTTCCTATGTGTTACATTTCTTATAATACTTACCTACTTAAGTCATCACGATCGAAGTTATGTTCCTTTATTTTTTAATATAAAGTTTTTCAATTGTTTTATTTGTGGATGAGTATATATTCGAAACTAACTTAACATTTCGAGGTATCTGAAAGAGCTTACAATAATCCTATAATAGTTAGGCAAAACTCAATACCTATATCCAACATAATTGGCGGTAACATTATACATTCCAACAGTAATAACAGCGAACCTTCCCAATCTATCGATAAATTTCAATATTCATTTCACGTCTCTATCAGGCATCGCTATTTTAATGACATGCCCATTAGCTGTTCTAAAATCGGTTCGATCATTACAACAACAACACTGGATGTTTATATCGATTAGAATAACAATCATAATGATACAACTAGGGTTGTCTAGTTCAAGAACTGAAAAACCGAACTGAACAGCCCGTTGATCCGGATTTTTTGGGTAACAAAAGGCTGATCATCTTAGTTTAAGATTTATTTTGTGTGTTAGTTCTATAATGGAAATCATGATTGTATGATCATAATATTCAGGTTTTTACATCTTTTAAAACTAAAAATTGCTCACTCTGTGTGTCTAAACTCTCTTTTTAAGAAAGTTAAAGCAACTAACGTTTTAGACCAAGGATCTTGCATACGCGAATCAAGATTTCATTAAAATAGGTTAATTCATTTCTAAGAAAAAGGACTTGCGAATTTGAGTAAACAACTTCTAATGAATTACCTAATACCGAAAAGTAACTATTGAAAAGCCGGACAATCCGGTTTAACAATCAGTCTGGCCGGACATGCATCCAAAACAAATAACTATTTTCGAATGCCTCGCAACCCTAGATACGACCATTCGTTGTGACCTTAACCTATAACAATCGAAGTCAAGTGTCCTCACACTTCCTTATTCAGACGGAGGTGTACGACGCATTGTAATGTGATATGAAATGCGGGCAAGGATGTGAATCGATACTCGATCGAAGTATTTAATCAATTGTCGTCGTATGCATCTCGATAAGACGTATTAAGTAACTTGGTATCTTTTACGCGCTTTAAATGGTGGTTATTTAAAAATAACCATCATTTGATTGGTATGTATAACTTCTCGAAGCGATTTTCAGAAAACTTTGAGATGTTGGGTCATTTACGTGCGTTTATTCTTGTTTTTGTGCCATAATTATTAGAGCTAAACCTACCTAGACAAAGTGACATCTATCGGTTTCAGTAATGATTGGTAAAAGTCCAACATTATGTAGGTTTGAACACGAACCATTCCGGTGGCGCATGTCAATCCCATTTATTTCGGACTTTTCGACAACCGTTGTCGCTGATGTCACCATCTCTAGGCCCTAAGGGCGACATAAAATAATTTAGAAAACTACACTCTAAGGGTGAAACAGACAACACCAAATAAAATGATTAGTTTACTGGTTGTAATGATCCTGACGGTAATTTTATAGCCTTTCAGTGGTTCCTTGGTACAGCCCAATGAGCAATCCCGAGTAGTGCCGTTAGGTTGGTATATCGTGTTCTGCCAACCACAAACAAACTAGGGGCGGTACAAAGCGATATAAGTAATATTACTATGATTGAGGTAAGTAATAATATTAGTATATTAATATTATGTAACCATGCAGCAACTTCCTTATTTAGACATTGTGGTGACAAACTAATAACAAGGATAAAGAAATGCCCTTTCTTAGAGAGTAACTCGACAGTCTAAATGCAAATGCAATAGATTAAGGACTTGACAATTTAAAATTTATTTGGTATTTATCATACTCATCGTTATGAACAACTTTCACTATGGGACCAATACTGAAATCATGTAAAAAAAATCGACTGCCCCATACATTAATTTGTGTGCAGATAACTCAACAAAATTAACGTATTGCGTTTATTCTGTTACACTTTGTAGAACCTAAAAGCTAAATAAATTGTAACCATATCCACTTATGTAGGTACCTATGTACATAATATAAAGGGTGTGTCCGAACTAATCAAATAACATTACCTCGTGTAGGTCGTACGTTTATAGCAGTTTCGTACGTGTTTCCATGATTAGGCTATAAAGCGTATGTGTTACCTGAAACAAATAAAAACGTTGTTAATATATTTAATGTTGCCCATAAAACGTGGAATAGGTTTTTCAATAGTCATAAACGCAACTGGTATTGCGAGTGCGAATCGCACTTCATTATTTTTCTTGATATTTTTTTTTGGTAATTTTCTGGTTTTTGATTGAATTCTATTAAAAAAAACTCATATTATTCAAAATCTTCTCAGTGTAAAATTAGTATAGTAATAGCTTTTTTTATGCATGGGAAATCATCAAGTGACTCCTCCCTCTCAGGGCAGAGCGGGAGGGAATATCACTCTTACTGGCCAAAACCCATCCGTTTTCCTCCAAATGTCCTTTGCGTTCCAGGGCTGCGGTGGCACTTTCGAACAAATTCCGCAACCCTGGCAGGCTCTGACCCTAGCGGACCCCGACTGCTATGCTGACATCTCTATGCAAAATAGCTACACATCTGCTTTACAAGAAATCTTAATGTTATGGGTACAATGGCGGTCTTATCGTTAACAGCGATATCTAATATACAACCTTTGGATGAACTGAAAGAACTTGAAATAAAAAGGGAATATTAAAGGGGAAATAGTAGGGTAATAGTACTTCCCAACCAGGGCCCGAATCAATTACCACCTCGTATAGAAAACCTATACTAAATTTAAAATTACACCATGTCATGCTCTAAATTATTTATCTCGTAACTATGTAGAACACAGGCGATCACAAAAGGTTAGAGTAGGTACTTTGAAACCCGGTAAGGTTGTCGGCAAACTGAACGCTGATAAAAAGTAGGAACAAGCAAAGTATCGAATACTTCGTAGAAAAACTAGCGCCAAGCTCGAATGTCACCTGAAAGAGGAAACTAGACGAGAGACAAACAGCTTTATTGTCGATACAATAAGAAATTAATATAAACGGTGTCGTGTTCAACGGTGCCTAACTGCCTGCCGACTTTGGTTTTGTCAATCGATTTGGACGAGCGAAAGTTTTACTCGACAACTTAGAAATTGAAATACTTAACTTGATTCTATTGTACGAGTTTATTGGTCATAAAGAACTAAGTATAAAATGATACTTGTGGTTTTCGTATGAAAAAATGGAACCTTGATAGAAGCACTCGCGTGTCTGTCTGTCCGTTTATCACAGCCATTTTGTTTCCTGTCATGGCAGCTGTGTCTTTTGGCGCGTAAGAAGTGTTTTTTCGAAAAAAACAAGTATAAGTACTTCCAATTTTGAATTAATTAATTTTGAGAAATGTAGGTATTGACCAATGACCACTATTGACATGTAAAAACGCAAATTTTATTTTATGGGATCGACGATATCGACATAGGTTTTTACAAGGTAGGCCGAAGATTCAACGAACCTAACTTTAATCAGGTCATTGATATTAATGAAACTACTTCCAAGAGCAATCTAGTTTGCCTCTAAGTTATGATTATGAATTATATGAGTCATAACAGTCATGGTACGAATAATAATTACGTATAAAGTCACTAGGGCGTAACTTGGTAGGTGTGAGTTGCGTAACATTACCGTACTTGGTTATTAGTGATCACTCAGTGTGCAAGTAGATCGAGAGATGTTTTTATTTTATGGCGGCGCGGCGGAGATAGAAGGATGTGTGGTCATATTTTTTTTGCGTGTTTTTTTGTTGGGTTCAAGTGTCTATATTTTGAAAGAGGTAATTATGTGATAAATAAGCTTAGGTAGGTATTCAGTTATTAATTTTTTTTCGAGTGGTTAACTCACTGTGTAGTGCACAGACCAAATAGGTTGTGGAGGAGGATAGGACAAGATCTTGCTGATGATATGCAGGAAATTTTCAGACCTCTTCGTATGACAGCATTGTTGTACTATTTATGGAACAAACCGCTTCATCATTTCGCAGCTCCAGCAAATAAGGTTTAATATCCTCCGTCGAGATTAAATTAGTCTGCCTACAATTTATACCTACAGTTTGAAGACAGCTGCAAGGCAATCACAGCCTTTATTGAACTTATAATTTCAACAAAGGAGCTTCGCGTCGCTCCAAGTATAATATTTAATTAGACCACTATCACTGGAGAGAATGTTCTAGTTTCATTTGTTATGTTTGAATAATATCTTGTCGCGAGAGCTTGTGCTTAACTTGAGGAAACATCATTGTTTGTGTTAATTTCTTCAATCTGTCTACCTACATTATCCGAACTAATATTACAAATCCGAAAGTGATTTTGTTTGTTTAGCATCGTTTTTAATCAATTTTGGTACAGAGTTAAGTGAGACACTGAAGACGGTTCTATGCTACATCAGCGCAAGTGAATCCGCAGGCAAATAAAATGGTTTTATCTGCCACCCTCTTCAGTTTCAATATTTTTATGGAAACTGAAGAGATGGTGGCAGATAAAACCATTTTTTAAATGTCTCAAATTAACGAGCCATTCAAAATATTACTGATAGCTTTTGCCCGCAGATTCATTTTTTTTTTTCGGGAAGTTCTTCAGGCATAATGCCTTCTAACCAGCGCCATGGATTCGTGTCTTCGTGCACGGGCCTCGGCATTATGCTGAGCGTTGGCCGTTTTGCGCGGTGGTGACGCATTACATTATGGTTCGATGTATAGGTTTACACCTGATTTTGTTTATTTTTTTATTTTTTTTTTATTTTATTATTATTTTTTTTAGTTAGGCCTAATGTAAACTATTTTGTGTATCTGCGTCACTTTCACGTAAATAAACAGTTTTTCTTTCTTTCTTTCTTTCTTTCTTTCTTCTCGAACTTCTCGTGGCCCGACGGTGGCCCATAAGGATACGTGTTACTTCCGACTTGTTTAATATTCGTTTTTTATTAAGTCTAGAATGTGGCAGTATATCCAACATAGCGTTATTTTTTGTGCGATTCAAAACCAAAAACCAAACTAACACTACGATGGTGCTCCAAGGCACTTAACTTCTCGTTTAACAAACGCAGGTTGCGTTTGGTAAACGAGAAGTTAAGTGCCAACAGTTGATATAATCAAAGTAAACAAATAGATTGTTAAATAAACTAAACCAACTACTATCAAAACGATTACAATTACATAACCTCTAGTTAAAGCCTACAAACGATTAACTTACAGTTTTTTTTTCTCAAATTCGTTGCATTCTTTGTTCCGCGGGTTCAAGTAACAAAGTAATTAGTAACTGTCGAAAAAATGCGGAGTTTCGTGTAGATTAGACATGGCTGTCTTGTTTCGCAAAAACGAACCATGTGTTTTGTATATAACATAAATTGATGTAACATTTATGGACGCTTCAGTTCCGCTCCATTATCTTTTTGTTCGGCAATATGGTGGTTCAAGCTTCAAGCTTTCAAACGTTCGTGAGTTCCGCTGTGACTTTCATGTGATCTTTTGTTTGTGTGTGTCTGTCTATCTGTCCATACGTCATGTGGTGAATAGGATACGCACATTGTAGATTGGGCTTATGACATAACGCTATTTTGGTATACATAACTCTTCCGAACTATTCAAATCGTGACCAAAAATTTGCCTAATCATAGATGAAGGCCCAGTTGTGCATAGCAATGAGAGCGTAGCCATTTAAGCCGGAAGATGGTTGAGAAAAAAAAAGGATCACCTCGGAAACCTAACGTAGCGGAAAGGGTTATGTTTGACGATGCTTGCATTTGGTATTATTTTATTGATCGATGCGCACGGTCACCAAGTTGCTTCTAGGTCTTGGTATCTCAGCGATCGTCTAATCAAATCGAACTTTTATTAAAATGGTCAGGTAGTAGAGCTGTACGTACAAAACTGCGTTAAAATGGTAACATACACTGCCGGATGAGCGTGACATGTTCAATTAAAAATACTATTAGAAGAAGTATTTTTGTTTTATGATAGTTATTCAGAGTTATTGAAAAAAGAGCATCTTATTCGTTCGCGGCTACTCTATGGTACGAACATGTAGCTGTGTAGCACTCTGATTTTAACCCTATAAAACTGTTATAAATAAAGATAATTCCTCAAACGATTTAAACAGATAGGTTCTCTTTTCCAATAACCCTGTACCTACCAGTCTCATCGTCATGTGATTGTCGGCTCGGCTGTGACAGGCAGCCCATTCAACACACGTACCCACCTCGACGTGCGACCAATACCAAGCGAGCATTTGAATAATTGTCCCCCTGATTGATACCTTTGATTTGTAGACATATAATATTAGTTCAATTTAGAATAAGAAAAAAGAACTCGTGGCCAAATAATATAAGTCGCACGATGCCGAGGTCCATCCGCAGATGGGTGATCATGCATTAGGTTCATAGCGAGACTGCCTAATGCCACGGAAAATCACGTAATGCCGATGATCCCATCAGTGATTTTAAGATATTTGGGGATTCCTTACGAATAGTCAGAAACCAGAAAATCCGACACCAGGCTTTCCAAGGAATATCGTGTTACCCAGATACTGGGTCGGGGGGGGGGGGTCTGATAGGTAGAAGATCCATGTAAAAAAAAATGACTAGCAAAAAACCCGACCGCTAAAAACGACTAAAAGGTTCCAAACAAGTCCCTTTTCAAGCAGTCTGATGCAGTTTGTGGCCTCAGATCTGTGATTGAAATGCATCAGATTGCTTGAAAAGCGACTTGTTAGGAACCTTTTTGTCGTTTTTAGCGGTCGGGTTATTTGTCAGTCATTTTATTTCCTACATTTAAGTGAATTACATTTTTTTTTTCATTTGCGGGCGCCATTTTGAAAATCATTCACCAATCACATTGCCTATGTTAATATCACAATTCTGATGACACCTCATATGTCTTTTTCACGTTTGGGCTGTAGGGCGTGCCAAAGAAAAGGACATACAATGCAAACATGCATACCTACATACGCTCGAAAAACATAACCCTCCTTCTGGCGCAGTCGGGTAAATACTAGTACTCAGCTGTATCCGGTTGGACTTGAACTGGACTGGCCCCAACAAACATATAATTACAATGATTTTTTGCTCTTATTGAATTACCAAGTTGGTCATCAACCAGTGACACGAATAAAACAAATGCCAAAGTCAAGCCGACAACAACAAGTTTGAGGACCAACATCACTTATTGTTAATTATTAGATAATAGTTTCCTATCACGAATATCATGCTATCACGTATACAAACTCTTCAAATTCTTCGAAGTTATCATTAACTACGTGCCTATCATTCAACATCTAATTAATCTAAGAAACATGTATTGTTCAACTTATTAATATAACACCTGTGCATCATATTAGGACATGCATTGTAAATAACTGCTATGTATTTCCATACATAGCAAAGCAGACAGATATGAATCACTATGAAACATAATATTTGATATAACACATCAAACGGATTGCTTTTATGCATCAGCTTTATTCAATCCATCTTACAATGTTTATAGCTACTTGAGCGAAGTGTTTCCTTTCATCTTTAACGTTATGATAGAGTATAATGCAGGGCTGGCCACGCCTGCAACCGTGCCACACCGAGGTATACTCTACAAAGTTAGCTGCTGATCACTTCTCATCTTTAAGCCCTTATTTATAAGATGGATGGGGACAATCCAAAATTTTACCCATTGCATGTACAATGGGTAAAATTTTGGATTGTCCACACAAAAAAAAAACCGCCTTCAAAAAAAACAAACAAAAACCGTTCCCACTAAAAAGTTGAAAATAAATATTTGAATTGCTTTAAAGAAACATCATTTAAAAGTAAACTTATTTGACATTAATATTTTGCAAATATTTAAAATTTATTACTTCTTTTTGGAGCCGGTGCCAGCAGCTTTATTAATTGTTGGAACTTGATAAGTATCTAGTTATATTTAATATGCCGTGCCTTTGTTTTTTGATCTACAATGACAAAATTTAAAAACAGATGCATAAAGACAATGCTAAAAATGTCAAAGTATTTACTTAAAAAGTGGCTGGAATTTTTTTATAAGTATATTTTTTTCGTTTAAAAGAAATTATTGTGCATATTGTTTAAATTTTTTCGAATTTAGTCTAGTCCGTATTCGTCTTTTAATTAATATGTGTATGCAATTGGTATCTTGGTAGTTTTATAGTTAAGTTAGAGGTAGTTTTTCTAGGAATTATTGCCTATTCGTATTTCCTTGCTTTGGCTGGCACCGACTCCAAAAAGAAGTAATAAATTTTAAATATTTGCAAAATATTAATGTCAAATAAGTTTACTTTTAAATGATGTTTCTTTAAAGCAATTCAAATATTTATTTTCAACTTTTTAGTGGGAACGGTTTTTGTTTGTTTTTTTTGAAGGCGGTTTTTTTTTTGTAAAAATGTTTTTTATTTCTCGCCGGTTAGTGTTTTTTTTATTATTAAAATGAAGGCAACGAAGTTAATATCGTTCCTACATTGAATATTCTTATGAAAAAGGTACCATGTCGTAAATATTGTACACTGTTTTTTTTAAACGTTTTATTCCCGTGAAGGGATGATACGCCGCATAAAATACCTACTATCGATGTGTCTATTTCAAATAAAAAAAATGTCCTTTGTTACAAATTCGAATTAGTTCTCGCCTTACGAAAAACCGAAAAACTAGCAGTACTCAGTAGGCATTTTTCTCACCTTAACACTGCTAGAATTCATTGTTTTATTATGAAGTTCCCATGCCTACCTTCTACCTTCCGGTTCCATCATCAGAACAGTCTGATAGTACCTTATAGCCAAAGTGCATCTCATGACAATTCTAATAAGCCCAAACACGGCTGGGATACATTGATTAATTACGCAGTTCCGGTGCCTACCATCCAACTCCATCATCATCAGATCAGTTCGATGATACCATTCTCAACATAACTATTCAGAATCATTTGTTAATTTGCATTGTCATAGTTGCATTGTGATATTTATGCGAGTGTCAAGTTCCGTTGGCCACTGGTTTCTGATCTTCTCCACCAGTTCCACTTCATCAAATGTTACTTTTTGACTGTAGATGCTTAAGTTCTCGATGAAAATACCAAAATAACTATATGGTTGCCTATAATATTTGAGGAGTTCCCTCGATTTCTCATAGATTCCATCATCAGAACTGGATTTTGAAAAAAATGGGACCAATCTGGAAGCATATCAAGCAAGGGGGAAAAAAAATTTTGCAAATCGGTTCATGAACGACGGAGTTCTGAGGTAACAAACATAAAAAAAAAAAAAAAAAAAAAAAAAAATACAACCGAATTGAGAACCTCCTCCTTTTTTGAAGTCGGTTAAAAATTGGGAGCGAATTCAGGTCCTAATTTATATAATTTAAATTGTCGAAACAAAGCGCCGAAATATTTATTTTCGTTGATATCGGAGAACATTGGTGCAACTTTATCTTATATTGATGCAAGAAAGTCGTAATGCGCAGAATCTAGCGTAACGTAGGGACAAAAGTGAGCAGTTTTCCTCCCCTGCAGTAGCTTGAAAAACAATACTAATACTATATACTATACATGCATAATAACTGTCTGTTAGCATCGTATGCGAGTAGAGGCCACATTAGCAAAACTTACACATGTAGATTATGTGGAGACATATGGCTGTCCATCTTCGAAATACCAATAAAAAAATCCTACAGCTTAGAATGTTAATAGCAACAACATGAAAATAAAAAGTTTATAAAAGCAAACAAGATACTTATATATCATAATGTTTGATCAGGTCGACGAGCGAGATGTTTCCAGGTCAAGTGCGAGCGCCGAACGGTACCCAGTAATTACATAAACGGGTTTACACAAAATCGCGGTAACGATACTTCTTGTATTTAACCTCTGCGAACTGTACGGGTATGGAACAATTTGACTTGGTACAGTTTTTTGGTATACGTCAATGCTGGCCCTAAATAACTTGCTGTCTCTTTTATATCCCCTTTTCTTGGAAACGTGCGGTTCCGTTTTTTTTTTAATGTAGACACGATTTGACCGTTTTTCAGGTGCACGATTTATTTCTTTTACAAGAGGCCATGAAACTGAGCTGCAAATGTAATTGAAAACATTTTGTTCTTAATCGACTCATTTATTTGCATGATTTTACTATTCAATTAATTATTTTCTCACCAATTTATTTGAATCGAATGCAAGCCTAAAAATAATTGATTTTGCGAACAAATTTGCAATAAACATAAAAAGCTACAACAGCTAATGCAATCCCAAATGGAAATATGCTTGAAAGCACTTTGAACTTTATGGTAACAATGTGTTAGAATGTAACGCAATATAGAATCCTATTCACACACATTTACGTGTGTATTCGATTCTATAAATCAGCTCTCTAAAAGTAACAACACAGAATAGGTATTAGTGAAACTGGGTCGCGTTTCGCATTCGCGGTGAATCCATTTTGCAGTGTTGTGTTCCGCGACCATTGTCTCATGTTCCGTGATGCTCCGACTCCTTCCGTTTGCATTAACTATTCGCACATTTTTGTTCCATTTTCTTTTGTTTTGGACGAATATCCTGGATAATTATCCTTTCCAATTAAAGTGCGTTGTGTTGCACTGTTTTGTAATCTTTGAAGGTGTTGGACTGTTCGGGAGGTCGTTTTACGCTGTGGTGAGGATAAACATGAAATATTTTCCGTATAATTAATTTTATCAGTGAATACAGTTACAACAGACATAAGAAATTTCAAATAAGATAACAAATTATCAATCCATTATGATATTTATGTTTTGAACAAAAAGTTTGCTCCAACATTATTTTGAAAGGCCATATTTTTTTACTATTTACTTACAAAAATTGTTTATTTAGGAAGTGTCAAAGAGCTATCTAATCTTAACCATAAAATTGCGGACATATGGACGGGCCACAAAATATGGTGTCCATAACACAAGACAGGAAGTGACAAAAAAAGTTAACCAAAACTTACATTTAAATATGTCATGTTGACCACCCAACGTCAACTTTGCAAAGGTAAATAATAATTTATGTTCTCTAGAATATTATCAGATTCGTCTATGTATATAACTTTTGGTTCTGAAAAAAAAATTGATAGGTAAATACCTACTTTTTTAATGCAATTTGACCAATGCAATTTGTAATATTTAATGCAAAAAAACTTACTTTGATTTGCGGCATATAAGAAATTAAGGTTGGAGGTTCAATAGTGCAGGTTCTTAAGAAATAAACGTTTCTAGGTAAAAATTATTTGCAAGGGCGAAGGATGTTCAGAATAGAATACCAAGAACTAATTTCTTTGTGAGACTTCTGAAGTTGTAAACAAGTATGTATGTACGTCCATTTTTAATAATATTTTGGTTGTTTTAGAGAAGAAGAACACGGAAGACTTTTAGAGCATTTATTATTATTATTATTTATTTAAATTACAGAACCAGTCCAGTTAATAAGACCACCCACACAAAGTGTGGTATCTTCTTAGACTCGTACATGTAAAAACGACAACATTAGATTATTAAAATAAATCAACAAATACATTAACTATGTCTTCAACAGCCAACAGTAATCAAAACGAAAGTGAAAATAAAAAGGATTTATTCTTCCGAACATTAAGATGATTTATTTACCAAATATCCTCGACCATACATCCTCGATAGTGACTGAGATTGGCGCTAAGCCAACACACATGAGAGTATCCTGTTTAATCATTCTTATTCAAAACTTGTATATTTACAGTCCTCACCGGAAAGGAAAGTTTTGGACAATAGCCTGAACAAACAAATAATATGTATTTCCAACTATTTAAATCTCAAAAGACGCTGAATGTTTATTCTATGATCTCTGTCAGTATAATGAGATTTAAATGTGTGTTTATTGACGTAGGTAAAGCATTATCGATGCAAAAGTGTGTGTTTTACATTCAATGGTATTCTAAATTTTATAAATAAATTTTACTTTTAAATTTTCTGAACAGTCAGCAATCTATAAGACTTGAACTTTGACCATCATTTAATGATTTACCTGGTCTTTGTCGCATTGCCATTGCATTGCATGGTACTTTATCGCCTTGCATGACATTAATCTTATCTTATCTCATAGTTTTTACTTGGATACTTTTACATATTTTCGTTAAAACTTTACGATGTGAAAACAATATTGACTGAATTAGAAATATTACCCATAACGCATCTGTTGAACAACGGCGTAATTGAAAGTAATTGATAGTCGGCTTTCAGTTTTCGAAATAAAGTAATTATCATGGACGGACAGTTTATTACAAAACGTGTGCTTGATGAACATTGAATTAGTAGGAACTTAATGCGTGCATTCTAACGTATAATGGTACGTGTATTATTATATAGCCGTGTGAGAGCGAACAATTATTGAAAACAATGAGAGGTCTTCAAGACCCGTTCGACCGGTCGTTGCATGAGGAATAAGTTTCTTCCTTGAGTTCAAGCTATCGTGTCTTGCCTTGACTTTGTTACCACTGCTGCGCGTAATGTTAGATTATCTACATCTTGGACAAGGACGTTTGAAATCAGAATAGTACTCTCGGCTTTCTCGGTGGCAATTAAGCTGTTAGTCAATATTTAGCGATGTTTAGAAGTTTATGGGTAAAGTTTCTGAGAAAGCTTCCATCATTTCAAACTTCAGTCGGGTCCATAGTCTGTTTTCCGAATAACTACTCAGATGTAGGTACGATGACTTAATCCAGATAATACCTTTTGTTAGTCGGTAGGTAGATCCACCAAAAGTTTTGTTGAAAATGTACTGATAGACGCTCTTAATTTTAATGTGTTCCCATGTACACCATACGATCACAAAATCAAAGAGCGCATCAAGTCACGTAAAAACGTTAAACACAGGTAAAAGATATGCGTAAAATTATATCTTCGCATATACGTTACAAGTACACGATTTACAAAAACATTACCCTCCTTTTCGCACTCAGTTGGGTAAAAGGGACGCAGCAAAGTATGATACCCGTCAACGCAATTACACTGTAAACTAGTTCTGAGCACGGTTTTGCTCAGTGCACCGTGCGTGGGAAACTAGGTGTTGGAGATGAATCACTGTACCGCTGTCTGATGGTACTGGATACTAGTGTATGTTGCACTTTGTTCCTTGTAGGTACGTATCTATAGAAAGATGCGTGATTAAGGTGGGAATTAACAATGGCATTGATTTACGGGTTACCTAATCGTCTAATCAAAACCACGAGTTCAAATTCTTCAAACTTAAACTAGTGTTTAAAAACACTATGTCAAACTTTTTATTTACTTGCATATGTACGTGTTCGTGCTGAGTTACAGTTGCAATAAGCTCAAGCAATAAGTTTATTCTCCAAAGGAATTTCCCCCTTTTATCCCCTCAAAGGTGGATTTTAACACCTTTACGCATTGTCTTAATGTTATCTAAATTTCAAGTGTCTACGAGCAGCGTTTAGGGTATGCGATGTCTGTCAGACAGTCAGTAAGCCAGTTCTTATAATATTTATAAGATATACCCAGAAAAGGCTAGACTTAGACCCCACCAAATGCTCAAGGCTTTAATAAAAAAAACGTGCAATTTGTTCGGAATGAAAATACGAGCAAACAAACCAATATGTTTCTGTCAACCAAATAAAAATCTAATACAAACAATCCCAACTGTCTTGCCTAGTCAAGCACAACTCAAACAAATACATATTAATGGTACTCAACTACTTGGACAGTGGATAGCCTCCACATCGCCCTGACACATATACCGAGTACGGGCAGCTCAACGATCAAGAATCTTGAGCGCTCATTACCGATACCATAAAGAGACAAACGATCAACTTCTATGGTCATGTCTCTTCTGTTTGTTTGTGGTCTATAGATTTCGAATTTGGAACTTGTCACGGGGGAGTAAATGATAGTGAAAGTGATCCAAACGTGGCTTGAATTAATGCATAATTAATTGATGACGACTATTAAACCCATGAAAGATGGTTGAAGTTTTCTAAAGGTGGCATTTGTCAGAATATTCGTGTTTCTTGGATTATGGAAAATGAGCCCTAAACTCATCGAGATAAAGTGCGCCAAGTGAAGTGCCACCATAACAATTAATGTTTAATAATGGCCATTTTTGGTTTCCAAGAACTAAGTTAAAAGCGATTAGGTCGCTGCCCTTTTGCTGCAAACTTGCCATGGTTATAAATTCATAGATTTTCTGGATTAACCATTCACAAATGCTTTTGGCCTTAAACTAATTTATCTAAAAGTAGGTACCAGTATTCCTACTCAACTTATTGCGTTCAAAGGCAAAGTTTTGAGAAATGAAAAGCTCTTTTCAAGATTAACTTTATTATAACTCTATTTACTAAACTTGTAACATAAAATCTTATAAAGTTATTTATAATTAATATTAAAAGACTTGGTCTTCGTTAATTACCGCGTTAACCCGCTAAGAAAATCGTTTCTCCATAATTAAATAGATTTTTTTACTTTGCTCGTAAAAGAATAAGAGTAATAAATTTTCCGGGAGAGTTCCCGGAGTTTCCCGGGACTTATGTAAGGAACACGACTTCACAGTTAATTTCTTTGTATCCTGTTAACGAAGTGCTAACTCGCAATATGTATGCAGGTCTCAGTGCCCCGTTTAATAAATTGACTTACAATTCGCGCCTGTTCGCTACTTTTTAAGACGATTGGCCTGTTAAGGAGGCGGAGCTCGGAGGCGTGAAAATGTTCATGACTTAATTACTTTTTTTTTGGTGCAAAGAGGGGATGAAAATATTGTTGGCCATTTTGCATGGGTAGATGTCAGTTTATGTAATGCGACATATAATGTACTTATTAGCTTTTTTGAAAACTTAACAAAAAACAAAATGCGAAGACTCATATTATAGGGTTAGTATCATAGGCCTTAAAAACTAAGTGTTACACGATACGGTGACACATGTAACTGACAGTAGTGGACAGTCCATTCTGTTAGCAATCATCTTCAGAACCCTGTTAAGACTAGCCATGACTCGAGCCCACTGAGTAAAAACTGCATAGGTAATAAAATTGCATCGCCTCGGCTTCCAGTCCAACCAGGTGCAGCTGTATGTATGCCGATACTTCACTACTCCATAACCCAGTCACTGGTTACACGATGCTCGTTGGTAAGCAATCAGACTTTGTCAGACTTTCAGGTTTTTGAAAGTCAAAGTCGATTAATTTATTAAATAATTTAAAATTTACATTTTGAAAATAAAATATTATAGTGACTCTAGTTGAATACGCGTAACAACTGTCAGAGATCTTAAATTCGAATGACAGGCAGCTAAACATAACTGCACGTCCCAATTGTGAATATGTTTAAAAAAAAATATGTATTATCTAAACAGTTTATCTAGTAATGTACAAAAATATAATACTGACAGTGAAAATAGAATCAAAATTTACCGAAAAACAAAAGAGATATAACTATTTTTAAACAAATATATCTGTCCCTCTCCCGAAAACGCTGTTTTCTATGGCAGCTGTATAGGCGAGATGGTATTTGACGTTAGAGTTGGTATCGGTCTTCTCTTTCAATTGTAAACTATGAAGCTTCATAACTTCATCGCTGATGAAGGGATTTTAAAAATTATTATTTATTGTTTACTACAGCAAATTTTAATAAGTTTATGTTTAAAAAAAAAATTGCATGCATATTCCCTATTGCGGACAATTAGAGATAATCTTAGAAAATATTAGAAACTACCTTCGATACAGAATTGTGATGCAAAATTTCGAGTCAGGTACAAAGCAGGTGTAAGGAGAGAGTGTTGGCTCTCTGCCTATGCAAAATATGGATAGCGTTGCGATTTTCTTCGCGATAAAGTCAGCTGTTTAAACCAGATTCTATTCAGGGAACCCCAACATACTTTACGTGCATGCTTATGATCCTTTACTGGATAAGCCAAGTTGCAATTCATGCCAAAACTTTGTAAAGGGAACTTGAGTTGGTTAAATATCAGTTTAGTTTTAGGCTTATGTTTTGTAGTATTTTTTTTAAACCTTCTAAGCTTCTATTTTAGAGATGAAAAAACATGTCAGATTATAATTATATTTATAATAAGACCTTAAAGGTGCCATGTTTAAAAGGAATACAAAATTCTTATTCTTAAAAAATGAAAAGTTTTTTAACAGTTGATTTTCTGAAGTACTGATCCAATTACGGTTTTTTTACAAAATCAAAAAAGGAAAGCTAGTTGCAGGCCTTTTAACCGACTTCAAAAAAAGGAGGAGGTTTTCAATTCAGTTGTATTTTTTTACGTTTTTTACCAAATATGTCCGTCTTTTATCAACCGATTTGAAAAATTCTTTTTTTTTGTAATATGAATGGTCCCGGTTTCGACTGGTCCCTTTGAAATTTCATCAAAATCGGTTCAGTAGATTGCTTTGTAAATCAAAATTACTGGAAAAAATATGTCGAATAAACGAAATTGCGTATTTTGCTTTTCTGTGACTTTTTATCCACAAAAATGCACATCTATAGGACAAGCTACGTGACAGAAGCCGTGGATAAAATACTAAATATGTATTTGATGGTACTGTACATTTTACCTGAGAGATACTAACTGATAACTTAGCAGTTTTATTTAATCGCGTAGACAATGATAGTGAGCCTTAATATTCTACAGCAATGACAAAGCCTTCATTTTTCTTTTAATTAAATACTTCCGGTCACCTTGAATGGTAAATATATTTTTTCGAATTAGTAAAAACTGCGTACAATAGGTATAAGACCTCCACTGTTATTTGCAAGATGTTTGGATGCGCTTGTTGACTCTAAAACTAATTCAAGGATAGTTTTATGCACGATTGGGCTGTCATCAACCTGAGTACCAAAATTTGTTTTTGCTTTTCTAATTGATTTAACTTAGGTATATATCATCGTGTTTTAGTCATATGGCCAGGGTTTTCTTGTAGGATAAATGAGGAACTGATGGCTAAATAATAACAGCCGCACGGGTCTATCTTCAAGGTTAAGCAAGGCTTGCCAAGGTCGGTCTGTGGATGGGTGACCATATTAACATACCGAGACCCCTCCGTGACTCGGAATACACGTTAAGCTGGTTGTCAGAAGCCAGAAAATCTGACTCCATGTCTTGCCAAGAAGTACCGTGTTACCCAATAAATGGGTTGTGGAGGTCTGGTAAGCAGCCGCTTCACGTAAAATACTGGTATTCAACTGAATCCGGTTTGACTGGAAGCTGACCCCAATATAGTTGGGAAAAGGCTTGGCAGGCCAAAACCACCGTTAATTATAAATTACTACACAACGATCATTAAAATCACTTCACTCCACGCAGCTGTAAACCAAACTAAATAGTTAAACTACACATACATACACATTCGTACATTACAGAGTCCATAAAAAGCCTTCACAACTGCCTCTATTCATGTCCTAACTTGTATGTAAATGAAAAACTCCACTTTTGTTACGCGACGACTGTTGGTACTCAACTACTCAGAGCAACAGATGTCAGGGGAAAATTTCATATTTTGACTTGTGATTGTGAGCTTACGTCATGGGTATTTTTTTAAATTGACATGATTTGTAATGGTAGCTTCTAACTGATTTAAGAATTTTCAGGAGTGTGTTTAGTTGGACATGTGGCGTCAAGGATTGGAAGAAGTGTTTGTTTTCCGGTGGCGAGATGAGCTGACCACATTATTGCCGGTTAAGACATGGATTATTAGCACAAGAACAGAGAGTATTCGCTCTATATCATAATGGCAAGCAGTATTGGCTACTGGTTGCCATTACTTATGGCAAGCAGTAGGCGAATTCGATATTTACATGGCGATGTTTTTTTTACTATGATAGGCACGCGACTGACCTCTATCTCACCTGATGGTAAGTGATGATGTGTTCGAAGATGGAGCACGCTTCCCTATAGAAGTAACCTATTCAACTCTCAGGTTGTAGCTATCAGGAAACACAGACTCTGGCAGGGAATTCCACTCTATAGCCATACGCACAACGAATGTATTTTAAACGTTTGATAAGAAAGAACCATTCACAATTACTACTTACATAATTATGTATTTATACGAAGAATTTCAGTATGACTGAAGAATGTGGCCAGTATATCCTCAAGTGCACATAAAAGCAATCTTGGTTTAGTATGCGTATTCATTCAATCAAATATTGTAAGTTTTTTTTTAAATATTGTATTTACAATTTAGAAACCGGAGTCTAGAGGATAGCTCCTTAATTTTAATGAAAATCGCCTGAAAAATAACACGTCAGAGGCATAATTAGAAAATAGCAAATAGATAGATTTTATTTATATTTTCATACGCAGAAAATTGCAACATCCACTGATTATCGGTAGGATATTTATAGCAAGACCAAGCGCTGTTCGAACCGATATTAATTATATTAAATGTATAAATAATTCTGTCAACGTTATTTATACTATCTATTAATTATTTTGTATCGTAAATATTACAACAGTTAACACGGCTGATAAATGCCTATCGTATATTAGCTTCAGATAACTAGATGGTAGACATGGTAGACTCCACTGCGGTTATATATCGGCTTTCCTAATAACTTAATAGTTAAGTTACAACCGCTACGAAAGCAATTTAACAGAATGAAAAGTTAGTTCATGCTTCACTTGGCTCAACTACTCTGATATCTGTATCAGACAATTTGTTATAACTTTACTTCCTTGCTAAATATATGTTGTTATAGACAGTGTTGTGACCGCGTGATCTCATCAGCCAGAGAGTCAAAAGTGTCAAACTGACCGACAAAAACGTTAGATGAATTTTTATCTGACCCAACTGCATAGATAAAAATCGGTTTAAAAAAGCAGAATAAATGCAAATTTATTGAAGGTAAAGCTTAGATTTTTCGTTACTGTACCAATATCTTGAAACGCATACATATCAATATGAAGAAAAACGCGACCAATGTATGTGTCGCAGCCAACTAGCTGAATCCGCCGTTTCATTAAAAGTGTAGCCTTTTCATTGAACTGTGCCTGTGTTTAATCAGCGACATAAGTGACACGGTCAAGTCATCAAACGATATTGGACAAAAAGTGTCACTTAGGTCGCTGAAAAATCGGCACATTTAAATGAAAAGGCTAGGCAACCAGTTAAATGGCTGGTTAAACTTATTGGCTGCGACATATGCATTAACAAAAAATTACTCTTCGATTCAGCTATCTAGCCTATTTTTCCCACTACTAGGCAAAGGCCACACTATCTTCTTCAATACACTGCGAACATTCCAAAAGTGCTATTAAAGCACTATATTCCCAGTACTATACAAAAACTTTAGCTGTCAAGTACCTACAACAAGTACCTATGTAATAAATGGCAGTACGCTTCAAGCTTCTAACAATGGGTTCATTTTCAACTGGTCTTGAAGTTAGCTTAATTGAACAGACAAGTGACAGTTTACACGTTGCGAGTACGGAATAGGGCGTACAGGGAGTACTCCCTCTTTTACCGGAATATATAATATGCTAAGTGTTGTTTATTTGTTTGTTTGTATGTGAGTTTCGTTTGTAATTTGATTTATGCATGATTGCGTACTTCATTAGTATTCTGAGAACTACTAGGTTATATTTAGGATTACTAGAATTACAAATAATAATATAAAATAATAAATACTTAGGATCACAAAGAACTGAATGAAACGTCTCCGTGGGTTGATGCTACTAGAGACGGCAATGCAAAAACTTTTTGTACAAAGAAAGCCTTAGTACTAAGTATCACAGTTAGCTCTGATATTGACGATCCCTGAGAATTCGGACTAAGCATGTTCCAGTCAAATATTATTCTCAATGCAAATAATCTATACATGCTATCAGAGTCAAAAACATTCTAATTTCCCTATAATTTGTAAATTTTTTTATAGCTGACACGATATTGCAACTTGAAAATGAACGCTTTTTAAGTTCGAGGATTGTTTTCTAGGCAGTGGCGTAGCTAGGAGGTTGGAGAGTAGCCCGCCCCGGGTGACACCCGTTTAAAGGTGATACACCGTTCGTTGACTTTTTATTGTCTCGGTCAGGTGTCACCCCTAACCGGTTGACGCAATGAAACTTGTCGAAAGTGGGGTGCAAAATTTTTGAAGCGAGCAAACTCTCTTAGTTCTTGAGGTTTTCTGCAAATAATGATCAAAAAAATAAATTATCCGTGTTGAGGTGCAAAAATTTCTTAAGTTCTGGAGCTTTTCTGCATTTAGAAGCGACACCCGACCGATCACTAACGATTTATTGTAACGTTCAGGTGTCACCCCTAAACGAGTGACGTAATGAACGGACAAATATTATATAAGAACATTCCTGAAAAAAATCTGCGGCAAAAACGGAGCAGGGGGGGTGCTCCGTTTTTGCCGCAAAATGGGTAGCGACTGCTATCACCAGAGCACCAGGTGTCACCCATGCTAACTACGCCACTGTCTTTATTTGTAAAGCGGTGATTTCAAGCTCTATGCTTAGCACCACGTTAACCTATTTCTTACGATAACATAAAGCTTTAGGGTGATTTAATAGCGATTGGTGTACCTTCCTTGGCCTCACCTAAACATAACTATGAACAACCATGTCCCCAAACATAATTCGTAATTCGAACTTGGATCGTCCCTCAGTATCTCGATACTGAATACATAATAAGGCGATACTGTCCCATCGCCATAACCATTAATGATTAGTTTAAATTATTAATGTTCGGTACTTTGGTCCCCATAAGTATACCTGTGTGTTTCTCTTCTCTTTCTTTATTTGTAAACGGCATCATTTGAGTGCAGCAATTTAATTTGTGTAGTTTAGTTCTCATTATAATCTATATCTTTATTTTAAAGTACCTACTATTATAACATTAATTATATCTACTGCGGAAATCAAACTTCGCTATCATTAATAAAATAATAATAAGGAAGATCACTCTATTATTTTATTTAAAACCCGCCTGTTAGCCATGTCAAATAAATGAGGCTTCCGGCGACTGGGACCACTCATAGATAACTTAAAAAAATCTATAATTCAAGCCAAAATCGGTACAGTCAAACGAAAAAATTTTTAAAATCAAAAAGGATTTTTCTTCAATTGAGGAGCGTCGGAACAAAAACCGATATGTCGCATTTATGCCATTATTTTTTTATATTTTTTTTCTTTTGCAAAATGTTGTATTACATACCCTTCAGGAAAGAAATCTATTCAAAAATAGACATTTCCAGCTTTAAAAAAATATCACAAAACAGTGGTCCAATCAAAACCCGACACATACATATCTAAGGAGGTTCAGTTTCTAGTTGTGTAAAATACTTTTTTCTAATTTGTGTAAAATACGGTAACTTGGATATATCGTTCTTTGTTCCGATGCTCCTCAATTATTACATCTAAAAATTGTTCGTATGACTGTACATTTTTTGATTTCAGTTATCATTTATGGTGGTCCCAGTCGCCGGAAGAAAAATATTTATTTTTTACGGATCCGGTGACTGGGACCGCGGTCCTAGTTAATTGCGGTCCCAGTCGCCGGAAGCCTCAAATAAATGTTACATTTCAACAAATTCAAAATTTGACTATGTGTTACAAACAATCCAACTAGATATATTTATTGGTCAGCTCTCATGCTGTAAGGTTCCCTTCCTTCATAAAACACACTAGGTAGAAATAACTCATTTATTTTTCTAAAAGGCACATTACAATTTGTTAGCTTTCGATTACAGGGCTGGCAATATTGACATTCTCTTAGAGCACCTTCATTCTTAGAATAAATACTTAGTTACCGTTTACTAATGGAAGCGCACACTGTACAGTTTGATCAAGAAAATTGTATTTAAGGCTCTAACTTTAATTCTATTTTCTTGAAAACGTTATGAAATCACTTTATCAATTGATTGAGAAGTTGCGAATATTACAAATGTCGCAGTAGAAACAATAACAACTGATGACGGTTTCTTATTTCAGTCAAGATAGAACCGAAACTTGAAAACATTATTCCAGTCGAATAGTGGCAGGAAACACGTCCTAACAAAGTCTCCTAAACAAAGTAAATTATAATTAAAATACAAACGTGTATTCTCCAAACGACAAGGAACAACGCACAATAAGTAACATTCTATTTAACGATGAACAAATCAAATGTGAACGGAACGGGAATAGAAAAATAGGAAATAATTTAAGAGCGAGAAGATAATTTAGTGGGCCGATAAAGTTGGGTGTTCATAAATAATGAAGAGAGCAGAGAGCTTAGTTTATTTTTTTTAGACGCGTCCAAACGGCGTCGACTAAAAATATCCGGTCGTTAGTCGAGTCGTTCTTGGATTAAAATTAGTTAAGAGCGAGCGCCAACCCTGTTTAGGGAGAGACTTCCTTAACGTGAGCGCCAACAAATTAAATCCCGTTTACACTTCTGCGCTAATCTAATCTAATTCTGTGTCAGTGTTCTGTTTAGTTTGTGTTTCAAAGACATTAAAACTAAACTGATGACTAAATGAATGCCCTTAAAATCAGCTGTCCACTTAACAAACATGTGCTTACTTTGTTTACTAAAGAACTTTGTAATTTCGTCAACAAAAGGGTGCCAAACGCAAACAAAGGAGCAATTTAAGCCGTTGAATAAGCGATCAAAAATTAATTTACAGCTGCTGTTACTGTGACTTTAATAGTAAATCTCTCGACAAATAAATTACATAAACAGCAAACGTAGTAAACAATACATAACCGCAGGCAGAACGAAAACAGATTGATAAAATAAAAGTTACTTCAATAATCTTTTGTAAATCTTTATAAGCTGTTTCGTCGTTAGCATTATTAAAAGTTAATTTTAAGTTCGACATAATGTGATATAACCAAACATGTCTAATTTAACACAGAGAACAAAACATCGCATTTAAAAAAATACGTGGGTGTGTTAAATACAACTATGTTAAACACAAAATTGTATAAAACACAAACCTGTGCTGTGTTAAATACAATACATGTTTTTTTTTTAAAGATGCCAACCAGAAAACGTATCTAGCCAGTTCTACATATTTTATCTATCTCGTTTTCCTCCAGTAAAATGACAGTACAAATTAAAGTAACTGTAATTACGAAAAGCAAATTATTATCAAGAGCGTACCCGAAGACAATGGGTTGTGTTTGAGCGGCCATTGGCGCTATCGTCGCTGCCCATTATAAACGTTTAGCGTTGCGATGCAATAAAGGCAATGAAGCGTGATGACAGATAAGAATTACGACGGACTTGCTTAGTTATACCTTATTCGGGGACTTCGATATAGAATGTTCAGCGCAGTTTTTCAGTAGTTTTTTGTTCGAGGTTTTTGGGATGAATGAGCTCGTCTAATGTCATCTTTTGTTGATTTAGAAAAATGTCTTTCTATAGAACGTTACTGATCAAGTGATCACAGTGATCACTGACAGGCTGACACTTGATCAGTTTGTAATACACACCTAAAGATCTTTTGTGATAGTTTCCCTAGGCACAGTAGCCGCTATATCTACTTAGGAAAATGGTGCATAGTTACAGTGAATAATAAAGAAAATTCTCTTAATTACAAAGAACAATAATTTCTGCACGTGGATCTTCATTCAGTTCATTTGAATGCCAGTGACGTAACGAACATAGAAGGCAAACATTCCGCGCATTCTCAAACAGGTACACTACAGTTGTTTCGATGAATCTCGGCACGCCATAAAAAAATAAAAGGCACAATTCCCCCGGAGCAGGCACTTAATGAAAAAATCCATTTAGGAATGCCTGATTAAAATACGTGGCCACCAGCCCCACTCCGTCAGGTCGTGGTACTGGATTAGTTTCGGGTGCTCTTTATTTTTCCGCTTTACGTTCTCGTTCGTGCACTAATCGATGTCGCTGATGTTTTTCAACAATAGCCGTCAGGTGGTTTGATTACACAACGAGAATCATTGTTCACGAACATTGCTACCACCTGAGAATATTTTTCTTGAATTTTGAAGATTTTCGTTGCTACGAGTATGTTGTTTTTTCCGCTATTACTAAGGATAATAACTTTGACTGCATTAAATGTAATCGCAATTATACAATCAAATAAAAGCATTTTTTCTCTCTCTATTTCACTGTCTGGCTGACAGGGTCCTCAATGATCATAATTTTTTGAAAGCACCATTTATGGTCACATTATGGAATTGCAATATTATGTAATTAGTATGTATTGTATTGAGAGACAAGAGTCATAGTTTTTAGTCCAGGACCGTATCCTACAGGGGATACTCTTTGCGAGCGATCATAGTTTTTAAATTCAGCTAGCTATATATTTTTATGGAAAAAAAATTGTATTGAGTATTGACATACACGTGAGCACACCACCACACAACAAGTCTGTAATTAAATCAATTTAAGTTCCGCCCATTCTATCGAAATTCTGGTAAGACGTGAAACCATTCGAGATTCCCAAGATACTTAGCTCAATGGTGTCGTATAAAAGCGAAATAGAGCATCTCTGCATTAGAGTGCACCCCATTAAAACCACATGTGCTAGACGTCACCTCGTGTCTCGGGGCCAACGGTTCTCAATATTGCTTCACTTACGTTTTAATTCAGTGGGTTAGTGAGGCATGTTGATACTGAGGTTTCAGCTATTTATATTCTGTGATGAGTTAATTTGTGTGCGTTTTTCATCGATTTATGAGTGTGACCTGCAATTAAATGACGTTTCTAAAAGAATTGATCTTAATTTGATTTCTGGATTCCTGGTACAAGATAAAGTCAGACAGACAAAGTTTAGTCAGACAGAGTTTAGTCAGACAGAGTTCAATCAACAGAGTTTAGTGGCCAAAAAAAATTGTTTTAAAGATCATGTAGTTGCTAATAATCTAATTTAAAAAATGACGCGTTAGTTTTATTTATGATTTTGTTTACCACATCCATAATTTAGCAGGATTGCCTTACAATAAATATCCTAAGATGAAAATATAACGAAGACATTAGGTTACAAAAATCCCATCCATTTTGATTAATAAATGACGATCGGCTGCTTATTTCATTAAACGGGAAGAATTTAATTTTTCATTATGACTTAATGAATACCGTTAGCGACCGAATTATGTCAGAAAAGTCGGAATTAATAAATTCTTTCGTTCATTTTTGTAGCGGCAACAATATAAAATTTAATGACAACTTTACCGGTCTCTCTGATTATACAGATTGTTTTGTTATGGTGATAAAAGGCCACAATTAGGGGAAATTTTGATTGTTTAAGTTCATTATACGGGCCAGGCTAAATTAGTAAGTGAAACTCTGAACACGTGATGGCCATCGAGAAAACAAGCTAATCCTTTGATTTCAAGTAACTACACTATCAGCGATCGTTGACCCCGTGATCAGCTGTGATCAGTTGAAATTAAAAGCTTAGTATTTTTTATCACGACTGAAACATCGATACCCATCTTCTGCGGAGTTTCGATAGCTAATTAACCTGTATAAATGACAGTTTAATTCTCAAGTCAAAAACCGCTTTAATTCACCCAAACGTTGATTCGCATATAAATTCACGAATCATAGGAAGCCAGAGCTGTCAGTCTGATTTCAATAATTGGAAAACAAACTTGGAGCTTAGACAAACACGCGATTGGAAGTTTGAGAAGCAATGACGACGATAATTTGTTTGCGGGGCGGTGCGCCACGCTTTCCTCTTGTTTATACGAGCCCTAATATTTATACTGTCGGATCAAGTCGAGGATTTACATGAATGCTGTGTAGTTCTTTAGATGTCATTTAGATAGATGTATCTTAAGCCGCAGATATGAATATAAACACAGTATGTTTTGGTTTAAATTCAATTAGCATCAGCCAGTGGCTTTGCCCGCGTAGTATGATACCTAATAAATACACTATGAGTATGTCATTCCAGATCCTAGGCTGTAACTATGTTATATTTCATTTATATCGGTTTAGCTGCTTAGACGTGCAAACGTAACGAACGGACGGATAAACTTGCTTTCGTAATAGCTGAAAAGCAACGTAAAAACTATTTTATTGCATATTTTCAAAATAATTTAAGCTCGTCTGATAGAATGATCCCTGCGCTTAGATAAGATCTAGACAATGAAACCCTTCACTAAGTGAATTTTAACAACCAAAATATTCATCATAATAATTTCCACTTTATCGTCGTCGGTTTAAATAAAGCCCGTTATCGCTCATGATTTATTGTAACATTTCAACTTTATGTATTTTTGATTGCTCACACATGTCGCCGAAATACCGCCGCTACGTAATCATGTTATCTGTTCTAAGCTCAGCACAAAAACGCGTCTTTATTTAGAACATAAACACGAGAAAATTGCTTTCACAAGACATCAAAGGATCTCAATAAAACTCTTATTTGAACAGTTGCTGAGAGACACATCTGCTTCTAATAAAATAAATTACCATAGGAATAAACGTAAGAGACCATTCCCCGTCATCTATCATTTTATATTCAGGTCGGGGGTACTTATAAATTGATAGAAATTCAATTACCTGGCTGTGTTTACGATTGATGAGCGCGGTAGATATAACATTACGTTTTCTTATCATTCTTCTGAATACTAAGCAGGTGGTGCCAACCTAATAACACAACGCTCATATACCTACTTATTATGTCCTGCCTTAAACATTTACCTACATAGGATTATTTTATTAGATGTAATAACAGCACTTGCCTTCAACAAAATCACAAAATTTAATTAAGAAACATATAAAAGGCTAGTACGACATCAATTCCAGATCATTACAAGTTGGTAAAATACTAAACTGCTCTCGAGCCACCCGCGTTGTCTTACTGTCGGTAAAACATTTATAGCTACACCAGAGAAGACATCAAAAACGAATGAACCAGTTACCTATTACCATTAATTCTACCTCCCATAACGATCAAGCTTTTAATAAATTAAATCACTCTAAGATTCCCACTGGAGGCAATTTATAAAATTGTCCCTTAATGTACCCACCAAAAGTAAAAACAATTTCATGTCCAGGCTATTCTCTTTCCATACCAGGTTGCCTGGAAGACATCGCGGAATGCGATAAGGCCGCCAATTGTATATCTTTTTAGTTTAAGGTTTTCTTTATGTAGGTATCTATATTTTGGTGTACAATAAAGTATATATAAATAAATAAATAAAACAAAATCATCTCATCTTTAAATAAGCATTATTTCTTTCAGCGCCTTTAAAGTTGACCCATAAATAAAATCTATAAAAAACAAAATACCGAAAAGCAGAAAATAAGTTCGAATGGCGTTTCGCTTTCCTATTGCATAAATCTTAAAACAGTCTCTAATTGAATATTCTCTTTGCGTAATGCCGTCTTATTTCACCCTTTAAAACAAAATAAAGGCCGAAGGCAAAACATGTAAATTTTATCGTGTCTGGGCACGGCCGCCGGGACAGGCACGGATTTTTTACCATTCAAGGTAAAGGAGGAAACTTGGCTCGTATTTTCAGCTAAAACTTCCCCCACTGCAATGCTCGTTGAGAAATACTTTTGTGACTTACGGAGCGAGTTATAAAAGAATGGCGTATTGTGTGGAGCGGGCAGGAGCTAACAAATCATTTCAAACGCTCCCACCAAGAATTTGGGGCGGTCAGTGTGAAAGTTACTAGAGCGTGTAGGCTGCGGGAAAAGCCGCTACGTGTGAAATGTTTACATTTCCTGGACAGTATTGCACAAACTTTGAATTTCAACGCCGGATATAGAACAATGTTAAAAATACATAAAACATTTTATTTGAGCAGTTTTTGCCATATACATTTTTAGCACGAAAGTTAAATCCACCTACGGTCCTGGACCAAAATGATTTCATTTCGGCGGACTCTCTTCAAACAAAAATTGTCACTCGGAACACATCGGAACTCATTCCGTCACGACACGATTCTGTATTGAGACAGTTATTTGGTAAGCTCAAATTTTATTCGTCTATAATCCGGCGTTTCAATAAAATTCAATTGCAACGTTTTTTTATAAACAACAATAAAAATGTATAACTGATCGTACGTGACTTATTAATAACAGAATTGAGTAGTTTGCCAGTTCATTAGTATTGACTACATTTTATAATAAATAATAGTGACCCGCTTCGCACCGGTTCAATGTTCAAATAATTTACAACCCTTTCTAGTTTATCGGCCTTTCTATTAGTGAAAATCTTATCAAAATCTGTTGCGTGGTTTAGAAGAAGTTAGCAGAGAAACAAGATAAGAAGATGGCGACTTTGTTTCAAAATTAGAGAAAAGAAAATCATTTGTTTTGTTTGTCTTAAGAAGGAAGTAAGCTCAGAAAGTTCAGGCTCGACGTTTCACCATTAGAAAACTAAATCCTTCTAGGGTTGCGGAATTCGTTCCAAAGAGTCACCGCGGACCTGGAAAGTAAACGGCATAAGGAGGAACACGGATGGGTTTTAGCCAACCAAAGCGGAAGAAGTCATTTGATGATTTCTCATCCATAAAAAAAAGATATTGCTGTATGCAATATAGGCTGATTTTTATCTCTTATATATGTAAGATTCCTATAAAAAAAGCCACGGGAAACAAGCATCGGGAAAAAGAAATGTAGCGTATTTAGCATCCCAGCATCTGAGATAGTTAATGATCTCATTATAAATTCCTTTTATTACCTTTGTTTACTTATAGCAACCGAGCTACTAACTGTTAGTTTACGATCTATAAATACGTAATTCATGACCTAATCACATTGCCATGGGCGACTTTCAATGCTTATGCATAATTAATTAATTATAATTGGCATTTTGCAGTTTACCCATAATCTAACTACCTATCACTTTGCTTGCAACTGTTGTATTTAGGTACTGTATCTACAGGCTGCAGTAGCCAAGTTTATCTTCACTGAAATGCTTGGCCTCTTAGTAAACGATAAAACCTAAACCTGTCGTGAGTTCTGTCAAACGGGATCTCCTGCTCGACTAGATTAATGTACTGCTGAGTAATCACTGAATCTCAGCAGACGATGGTAAAGACCTGGATGTTAAAAATAGTTCATAATCCAATACATAATTAAAATAATATTATATCTTATCTTGGAAAACTTACTATCATCATTCTTGGCCCGCACCATGTTTTCGTCTTCCATGCTTCTCTGTTAGTTGTCATGCCATAGTCATCCCCTTTCGCGCCATCAACATTTTGAACTAGGAAGCTAACTATGTCTGACAATTTTTTTTTGACATAAATGGAAGAAGAAACTTTTCGCGGTGTGTGCATAAAATATTCATTATATTCAGACCATTAGGTAACCAGTTTAATCTAGTGGAGAGTAAAATGCCACTTCTTGCATATTTCAATAAAATATACAGTATCTAAAACCCACTGACCTAGCTATTACATTTTGTGAAGAATACTTCCTACAGCATTTAACATTATTTTTCTTCTATTAATCCTCGGTTTTTCTAACCCTCAACTAATTCTTCTACTTTTTTTAATATTTAATTTTAATATTCCAACAGGGAAAATGCATGCAATTTTTTTTATTTACAAAATGAAATACTTATTAGCTTTAGAAAGTACTTATGGAATTATTTTTAAAATAACTTCATCAGCGATAAAGTTTTACTAACTTCATCGCTGATGAAGTTATTGTAGCTTCAAAGTTTACAATTAGAAGGAGAAGTCCGATATGGACTTTTTCAAAGTCCACAGCTGCGATACAAAACAGAGCGTTTTCACGAGAGGGACAGATATACTTGTTTAAAGTAGTTATATTTAGTTGGTTTTTCGATCAATTTTGATCCTATTTTCACTGTTAGTATTATGTTTTTGTATATTTTGATATAAACAGCTGTGTAGATTACAAATATTTTTTCATGCATATTCCCTATTAGAAAAAATATATTATTATCACAGAGAACTGTGGTGTTATCTGACATGACAGGATCCTGTAACTACCCATAATAAGTAATATTACATGTCACATGCATAAGTAAGGATTAACGTAAGCGCCATTCACGTTAACAGGCGCTGAATAATTTAAAGTTTAGACATATTACATCAAAGAACTGAGAACCCAACCTAGTTTTCACTGAATCCTCCACTTAAATTTCATGACACGTAAAGTACCTACCTTTGTTAAATACATAATCCGTGTTGAGAAACTGTAAACGAAACTGCAAATAATATGTTCATTTCACATTAGTGACCGTATTTCGTAATAGGTTAGGATTCAAGTACAGAGCATTTCTATAAATAATACGAAGCAGGATCCAACTGCTAAACAAAAGAGTAACCGACCGAGTATAGAGTATTGTGAACATAGCAATGCCATTTTCCAGCACACAAAAAAGACGCTCAATCGAAATGAACCGTATCAGAAACAAACTAAAGTTCGAATTCTTTCAGCATCCATGTGATCTGAGTCGCTCACTTCGTGGGTAGTGGTTTGCCTTTCACTCCGCTATTTATTGTTAAACGGGCTTAGGTATATATAGACGTTATAAGGTATGAACCTGAGTCGGAGGATAGTTCGATTAGTGCAGTTGCGGTACTGTTAGCTCACCGCCGAAATAGGTCAAAGTTTCAACTTGCTTCATATCCACCGTGCAGCGTGCAAATCTGTCGATTCCGGTTGACCTCACTTTCGATGGACCGTTAGACTGTTTAGCATCAAAACGAGACAGTTTTGTTCGCTTTGTGGTGCATAGCCTTTTGATGTTTCTCTCGAGCTTTTGAGATTCATCTTGTAATTAGTTTGCTTTGAATATATGCGTTTTGACTGCATACCATCATAAAAGCTGTAATAAAACTACTTTGCAGCTGAACTTACTTAGCATATGTGCAGCACCTATGAATAAAGACGTAAACTTGTGATTTACGGCTCTTGCAAGCTCAATATACCTAGCTATAAAAGTTATTACAATTTTAATCTTAATATTTATGGACATAGGTATTATACATTTAATAAACATATACTTATAAAAGCGAAAGGTCTCTCACTGATTAATCACGAAATCTCAAAACAAACGGACCTTATGCAGATGAAATTTGGCATGGAGGTAGATTATGAGCAGGAGATGTCAGCTAAGAAAGAAAAGATTTTAGGAAACTCCCCCGTAATCAACCCCTGAAGGGGTGTAAAAGGGGTGATGATGATTTTAGCTAAGCATATTACTGCTTGCCTCAATTTACTTGGAAATTGGTATAAACAAAATTAGCCTTTACCCTTCAAAGGGGGTCGGAGTGGGGGGTGTGTCGAAGTTTGCAGGAGAAAGTACTAAATCTGCGCGGACGAAGTCGCGGGCGAAGAGCTGAATTTATATACGATAAGTACGAATATATGATACCCAAATTAGAAACAGTTTATACTTTGGCCAGTTTTCTCATCTAATGAAGTTACTTACTTTATAGCTCAGGCTTTTTATTATTTCATTAAAAATGCCAGAATATTTTTTTTTTTTAAAACGTTGCCAATTTAATTCCCCAGTTATAAGCTAACTGACTATTGAAAAATCAGCCCTTAGTCAAATAAATTACGTCATTTGCTATTTGAGTAATGGTCAACTCAATGTTTTATTTTTGCCATTTTTTTAAAACTAATTAATTACCTTAATGTTGAACACGCACAAACCTAAACTATGTATTTCTAAATTAATTTGTTCGCACTAATAAAGCTGGAATAGACTGGTTTAGTTTTCTGAAATAAGTAAAGTATTTCATTCGTCTGTTTATCAAAACAGACGAACTGGTATTATAGTTTTGTTTGCTATAAACAGATTAGTTAAACAATCAAGCGAATAGCGTAACGTCAACAATTAATGTTATTATAATATAAGTGTATACGCAGGTTACACAATGTGTTAGCGAAAACGAGACGAGCGACGCGATACCGCTTCGGTCTTAAGGAATTTTCTCTCACGACCATATTTTATTGTTTATTGTAGGACTATTTGGAATAGAATTTTGATAGAAGTCTTCATTATTTCACGACTTTCTACTAAGCAGGTATTTTCGAAACGAAACTCGAATTATTTTCATACGATTTTTTATACAATATCTACGAATTTACTTTTTCACGTGACATTTTGTAACTATTATATTAATACACCAATAAATCTACAGTAAAGAAATGTTTAGCTTGATGCTTTTATTAATGTCACTTAGGAGTCATGTTGGTCACATTAATAATTGCTGTGACCTAAGTAGTAGTAAAGTAGAATCTACTACTTAGGACTTATCTAAGTCCTATAAAGTAGTAGATTCTTATTTAATGATACACTACAGAAAATATTTATTCCCAAAAAATATGCCTCATACAAAATTGGTCCAATCAAAGGATGCAACAAAAAAGCTTAAGAATTTGTTTGTTTGTTTGAACGCGCTTATCTCTGGAACTACCAGTCGGATTCGGAAAATTATTTTTGTATATGATAGCCACATTCATGAGGAAGGAAATAAGGAACTAGGGAACGAACGAAAAAAACGGGATATGCGCGTGCGAAGTCGCGGGAAAAATATAATTAACAAAATCATGACAGGCACATCCCTTTGAGAAATAATATTAATATTGAAAAAATAAATGTGGCAAACAAAAGGAAAAATAGAAGACGTCGTTACTTCATGAAATTTTCGTCTTTACAACATGTAAGCTCCACACGCAAACCAGGCAAAAACTTTTACGTAGAAAATAAAACTACTAAAACATCAAATTCATCGTAATGAATATTTATGAGTGACGTTTATGAAGACGTCTTATTTTTAGGCCGTCCAAATAATTGAAATGCCATAAAACGGTCATGTCAACATTAGGTTGCTTGCACACTTAGTTTTACGACTAATAAAACGTTTGGTATCAATGCTGATGAACAAAGTTTCATGTGGAGCCGGATTTTTATAAAATAAACACTGTTAGAATTAATGAAACCATTTGATGAAATCATTTTAATATAAGTTAGAATTAATGAAACCATTTGATGAAATCATTTTAATATAAGTGTTCATGTATTATCATGATTATGGAATTGATAACTAGATAACTATGTTTTAGCAGAATATCTACTATTAACTATCCTTATGTGTTGTTCGGGAGGAAATCAATAACGAATAAAATAGAGCATATCAATAGGATCGATATACATAGGTACATATTTTACAAACCCGAATTAATTAATTAAATTGACCTAAATCTCATATATTATGCATAATTTATTTAATCAAGCAACCAACATTTCAAGCAGTCCGTGTGACCCAGATCAAATAAGCAATCACGGTTTTTCCTTTGTGGCGTACGTGTGTACGTTTATAGATCAAGGAGACAGATTAATTCGCCAAGCTCCAAACTTCGCCAGATGCCGGCGAAAAAACTCAACCGTACTGTTTAAAGGCAATACCGCCTTCATACAGCAACAATAATATATCTGTTGAACGATCAAACAAAAAACTGTCGGTTACTCAACAAGCTGAGATTTCAATCATCAACATAAGCGGGGTAATTTGAGGCAGCAGCTACAATGAAGGTCGCTTCCGATGTTATTTAAACAGCTGGCGATACTGAAACCATGTATACGTAAATTGAACTATTCAAAGAATGGTACGTAAACGGCTATGCGACTTTTAACGTTGTCGATCACCTTAGCATAAACGTCAATTTGTATTGAAACTGCACAAGCGCCTTCTGGTGACAATAACGGAAAACCTTTTTTTTAATATTTGACATATTTATACTTAATCAATATTTATTTCAACATGCATTCATCAAAATAGTAGTAGGTAGGTAGGTGGTTGTTTGTGTATGTGAGTTTATGTTTGTAAACGCACCCACGATACAGGAGAAATTCATAGTGTGGGGCAGTTTCTTTTTTTTTTTAAAAAGGTACATTATCGATTTAATAAATGTAAGTGCGCAATTAGCGCTATCGATTAGGTCTAAGTTACTCGCTCACAGAGCTTTGTCAGGTAGTGGACCCGCACGTATACATATAGGCCCCTCCTCCATTGTAGACTTTTCAAAGCGAAGACTTTTAGAATGTTTTTCATTTATCGAGAATTAACAAACAACATACGCGAACGCTAACGCTTACGCGATCGATAACGTTAAAAAACTCTCACTAAGGCCACAGACATCACAACACCCACGAGAAAATAACGTATTGAACATCAAACAAAATAAAACTTGAAACCCGATCTCCATAATGCTGTGATGAGGAGAAATGCTTACCTACTGTTACGTGTTAAATCTTTTTCTTGTAACTTTTCTTTTATCGAATCCAAAGTTGAGTGAAATTTCAGGGGTATAAAACGTGTGGCGTGCAGGCTTAGCGCGGTAGGCGTAGCGTTTACAAGTCGACGGGGTAAATTGGATCCCCCGGGATTTACTGACGCCTCCTCGCAAACGTTCTGCGCTCCAGCCTTCAACGCTTACGTTGGCGCGTCAAATATTCAACGTCTTTGTCGATGTTATTTATAAGACGCTTCTTGGATAGATAAGAATATTTAGCATTTTACTCGAAGCTGGGACGCTGAAATTGTAGTATTAAACAGCATTAACGAGTACACGTACAGTGAACACAACTGGGGACTTTGGAGCAGGCGTGCCTCTAATAACGTGGGCCCGGGATTAGTCCTTACGTAGATGTTTAGACTACAGCGGTAGACAAAGCTGAGCATTGCTAATTGTTCATTCTCTTGTTTAGCGACAAATCCTTGAGGATGAAGGTAGATGTGGGTTCTTAGGTAAGCTACACAGACTAATGGCTTTCCACCCTTGTTCTGCTTGAAGCCTTAATTTATTATCTACGAGATTTCTGCGTTTTACATACGACCGTGTACGTAGGTCTAGTAACTTATATCGTCACATGTAGACAATAAACATCGTTATCGTCATAAAACACAAATACTGTCAGATTCGAAGGCAGCGCAGGTACACGGACTAGTAATTGGGAGCGCCTCCCGCAGGGCACCCATTTCAAATCCTTAACGTGGGTCGGGATTACTTTAATGACGCATATGTTGGGAGCTTTTTGTGCCTCCTTAGAAACTGATCGTTGATAATAGAGTGAGAAAAAAACGGTTTTGAAAATTGACAAATTAAGTTGCGTTTTGGGTTTGCAACATTCAATATCGGTAGCTTCTACGAAACGAAGATACATAATTAGAATATGTTGTTCCAGGAAGTCATATATGTAGAATATACATGACAAACAATAACTTCGCGGCTTATGACGATAATATCACAGATGTTCCCACTGCTCCAGTGATAATAACACAAAAGTGTCGATAGTAATATTGCAGGCGCTCACAAGAGCTTGCATTTCGGAGCGATTTGCGCTGTGATGTCAAGTTAACAGTCGGCACAACGCAATCGCTGACGGGACACATTCGAAGGAGCCCGAGATGAAGTATATTCTGTCATTTATTATTCATCTGCTGGAAAGTGGGATATATACAGAGGTGTACGGTTGTACGTGGCTTCGCTTGTCAGTCGCATCTCAACGTAACAGCTTTATGCTTTCTTCTCGTTGTGATCACTGCCATTGCCAACAATTTTATCTTACGTCAGAATGCGCTTCAAAATACCTTTGTTTTGTTCATTTAAATTTGATTACGTTCTAAATTTCCTTTAATATTTTTCTACTGAGATAAATATCTGCCTTTTATGATCACTTATTTAGTCGTGTTCTACATACGAGATAAGATCTTCTTACTAGCGTCTTCAATTTACTCTCGTTCATCATTTACTGAGTGACAGCTTCGTGCTTTTTGAGACAGACAAAGGTCAAATGGCAGAGTACAGTCGCAACCAACGTTGCCTAACCAAACGATCTGCTAGGAAACTTCTCTAATTATATTGCGCAAGAGTTTAAGCAAATTGTGGCGAATAACCGTCTGTTCAACGTGCAAGTACGGGAATGCTGAAATTTCGTAAAAAAAAAGTGTTCGTTTATTATTTTCCTTGTACGTAAGAAACGTACCTACCGTCTTCAATTATTCTTTCTGTTGGCTTTTAAATATATTATCGATGATATCCAAACTACATAGTTCAACGCAACTGTTTAACTAATGGACTGTGTCTATTGTTATTATAACAATTTTTTTTATTCTCATATAAATAACTGATTTAAATTTTTTTTTCAGGTTTTTTGTGTGAAATAAACTATTTATTGTGTCTGTTTGGTGTATATTCAAAATTTTTTGAGGTTTCGAACACGTGGCAAAGGCTTAATGACTTGAGGGACACCCGTCGCGTCGTACCTTTGCTTCTAAATATTCCGATTACCCACAACCTAGTGGGTTTAGCTCGTAGGAATCCGACATAACCTTCCTCGAAAAGAGTACCAATTGAAATTAGAGGAAAAGAATACATACAAAAATATCTATACTTCTATACTAATATTATAAAGAGGTAAAATTTGTAAGTTTGTATGTAGGGGGTAATCTCTGGAACAAATGATCCAATTCTAAAAATTTTTTCACTGGTAGAAAGCTACATTATTCCTGAGTGCTATAGGCTATAAATTATTTTTATAACATGTATATTAAATTATTAACCGAGCTATCACAACTTTTGTCTAGCAAGTGGGAAAAAAATACCTCAATAAAATAGAATTATTTGCATGCATGTATGTGTAGGGTAGGTGTAGGGTAGGTGTAGAGTAGGTGTAGGGTAGGTGTAGGGTAGGTGTAGGGTAGGTGTAGGGTAGGTCTAGGGCAGGTGTAAAGTAGGTGTAGGGTAGGTGTAGGGTAGGTAGGTAGCCAGTTGACGGGAGCGAAGCCGCGGGGGACAGCTAGTATTAAATGTCAAGCTAGTAATATCAATGTGATCACCAATAGCAATGCCAAGATTGTTTATGCAGTGGTCTGTTGAAGAGGCAATTTACAGCCGTATACGTTTACGAGTTTATTTGCTATCGAAGCCTTGATACGTGTCCCTATATCAACTATATCTAATACATATACAAGATGATTCAGAAGTTAGTTGTCGAAGAAGTAATTTGATGATTTCCCATACATGAAAAAGCGCTCTAATATGCAGTAAGGAAACAATAGCAAAAATAATTTAAAAAAACACGACCGTAAAAAAAAAAAAGTTCCAAACAAATCGCTTTTCAAGGATGCAGTTGATGGTATTTATTTTAATTCAATCACAGAGTTTACACACCCTAATGTTGTCTAATGTTATAACTAAGTGCTGAATCTATATGCCATAGTAGCGTGATACATATTATGTTCTATAGCTATGTTTCCAAATTCATAACTATAACTGTTATTATATTAAGCTTGACCTTAATAAATAACTAACTTAATAAATGGGTAAAGTTCGGAAGTTCGGACTCCAGATTATTGAATGTTATAGAAATGTATAGCAAAACTTTAATACTCACAATAATTAATGCTAGTTTGTGTTTGTTTATCAATAATTTTAGATTATAGTTTATTGAAATTAAATTAATACAACAGAGTAATTGCGAATTAAACTCCATTTAAATAAATATACAGGTATTTAATTTTATTGAATCACTTATGCAATATTTTTTTAAATCTATGCATACAAACTTTTTAACGATATGCTTAGTTTAAATACTGACTCGCAGATTCCAAATTCTAATTCTCTATGGAAAATTAATGAAAAATAAAAATACGGCTGAATAAAGTTACGTAACATTTTTTATGCGTAGCAAGCACAGGGGTTGACCGAAGCTACGGCGTAGCAAACGTGCTACGGCCTACGACGACCCTCACACGCCAGTTTTATTGTCACATTATTATGTTTATCTTTTCATACATGCGCGCCGGCTGCGAGTACGCACTTGACCTTTCTGAGAGAGCATAGCGTGGTTTATTTTAGACTCTTCAAAATTCATTCTTCCATATCGTGAGAGCTACGTAATTTCATTTTTTTTTTATAACGAAAGAACAGGACGTCGAAAGGCCATGCCACGTATTTTCGGTTGCAAAAAAGTAACTAGCGAAATAAAATCCGGCAAGAGGAACACTGTTCCGAAGAACAACGGTCGAATTTTTTTAACTTTTCTACTCAAGTCTGTTGTTTTACGAAAAAAGTTCTTTGAATGTTTTACTTTTTTTTTCTGTTGCTATGCAGGTTTACGAGTGAAACTAACTGTTTAGTGCACAGATATTTGTGGATTGTTATCTTTGCGACCTCGTATACCAACTCAGAAATTAAAATATAATAATGTTTGCAGTTTATGTTATTGAAAATTCAGAAATTTGAAAACATTTCTAACATTCTACACAATTTTATTACCATACCAATAATGAAATTCTTTGATCAAAATGTTGCACAAAAAACGTCCGCTTCGTTAAAACGAGTTCATAGTTCGTCATAATAGTATTTTCAATTTCAACATAAAATTGCCTCTAGTAAATTTGTTCGAGAGTGAACAAACGTCTGACCGTTCGATTTTAAAAGCTCGCGAAAGCAAAGTCGAAGGCCTTTGTGCAGTAAACTAAGTGAGTGCGCCACATTACGACCTTTTACCGGCCTTGGAGGCTCGCAGAGAAAATCCATGCTAACGACAACAACCATTGTTAACAGTTCACCGATAAAAACTTTCATTATAACGTTAAACGAATGGTTTTCCAATTATTCAATTATTCGCCAACCAATATTACCTACTATGGTTCGGGATATTATCGAAATTCCATACTAACCAAATATTAATTGTATTTTGGTACTCTTCTCGCCAATTGAAGTAAATAATTTGCACGTTCACATACCTGAAACAAATATACCACATGTTGTAATAATATTATGGTTGACATTTTATAATGCAAGTAGGTATTGAAAAATATCTGAAATACACGCCACTGTTGAAGTAGCCTACAAATTGCGCTCATATTCTGCAAACATTTCAAAATTGTTTACTGTTTACACGTTTAACACGATATTTTACGTGTGCATCTGTACCAAGCCGGATTTACACACGTCTATGAATTTTATAAAAGCAATGGAATTGAAAATTTAATGAAAAAACACTAGAGCTTTCTTTTATTATCCTTCATTTCGTTTACAATAAACCGCATCTGTTGTAAATCACAAAATGCGCCATTCGCAGAAACAAGAAAAATAATTAATTAAACTGAGCTTGTCTAGAATTATTCAAATCACGTTCACCTTCCAACCGACCTTCTCCCTTTTAGGGACCAGTTTGAAATAACTCGAGTACTTGCAAAAAAACTGCAGTAGAGTTTTACGAACTAATAACGAGCAGACAAATTATGAAAATTTCGCTCGCGTTTATGTTAATCGATTTTTATTAGTTCGCCACGTGATTGAATGCTCTCGCTTTTCGTTGCTCCGCTTCTGGACATGACATTCTTTCCAACTTTCCCACGGGTTTCAAGCAAATCGAAGCTCCGTCGTGTCGCGATACACTTTGCCGCCATTTGCGCTGTATCTAAATGCGATAGAAAACTTTGAAAAGCCGCATAACAATAGAAAGAATTAGGTCTGTTTGGAATACGAACACAGGTTTGTCTTCACATCACGCTAGCTGAAGAGATTTGTGATATACACAGCGTTGAAAGTGTTTCACAAGACGAAGTTAAGGCGAGCCTGACTTGAGCGCGTAGGCATCTAACGCTTACCCCAGGCCCCGCAAGGAGTAGCAATACGTAATAAGTTACGATGCGCGGGAGACGCGCGCACCAAGCGCACCGCTCGCTCATGAGTTCACGGACTCGGGTAGGTACTAAGTTCCGTCACAGGATAAAGTAATGCAGTAGATCAACTTGAATTGATTAGTATAAGTTTATTTTGTTTTATTTTTCTATTAAGTATTTTTTAAGGTTATAGATGGATTAAGTACGTATTGTACAAACTTGAATCCAATTACTAATCATTAAAAATCAGTAATAATACTTATTTATTTTAGAGTATATGGTGGATTTAAAATCTGACTGACACGAAAATTATGAATACGAGTACGATACAAAAATACGCGTCGCGCGCTATTTGGCTTTGGTGCGATACCTTCGTAAAAATCAAGTAGTAGGTAGGCACACTTACTTTAGGAAAATTATGTTACAATTCTTGAATATTATAATTCAAGAAAGCTTAGAAGTATAAATGGTTTGGAATTTGCCTAGATGCTATTTAAAAAAAAACAAAAACGTTTTTATATTTTTTAATCAAATAGTTAACATAATAAAAGTTACCAATGCAACTGGCTAAAATTCGTTGAACTGTAGCTGTCTCGGTTTGCATGGACCTAGCTGAGTAGATTGACACGGAATATGGTCCTTGGATTTGCTTGGACCTGGCTGCACAGGCTTATCATTAACATTTTCTTTGTTTTCTTTCAATATTATGTCTCGTATTGGCATACCGCGATTTTGGCGCGGATCCACAATCTCTGGCAATATACATTTCAAATAAAAATCTATAATTTTTTTCTCCATATGCACCCGCCAAAATTCGTCATCTCTTGAAATATTTTCTACTACTAGTTTTCACCGAACCATATTCCAAAAATGCATTGGTTCCTTTCTGTTACATGAAGTTGACCCTGCACTTGGTAATACCAATTACTTTTTTTGTTTAATAACCCTGGTATGTTTTATTCTATCGAATTTAAATATATGTATTTTATTTTCTTCAATAGCAGCATTTCCCTTTTCTAAATGCCGTTATTGGACATTTAATTTCAACAATGGTGTCTTTCCCAACTATACCGTCGGGGGTAACCCCAATAAATGAGTATTATTTTGGAGACAAGTCACGCCCTTCCGCATGCTCTATTGCCCTGTAACGCAAATTTTGATTTTGATTTGTTGGTAATTAACAAGTAAAATTTTAAAAACTTACAAAATATCCCTGTTCAATAAAGATAACGGAGCTACAGTGCCAAAGACAGATACACAGGCACACAGACGCACGTACACAGAAACATAGATAGCAAACCGTTATAAATAAATAGGATAGAATTGTAATATGGTGTGTGTTTAATTTCTTTATGTATTTTATGGTGTTACAATAATGATAATGAGATACTACTTTATTCAAATCTATACTAAATAATATTACAAAGTGGAAGTGCGCTAAGTGCGCTGTGGTAATAGCTAATTATACGTAAGTACCATGTACAACAAAGATATTGTTTTTCATTCGATCAAAAAAAAGTCCGCGACGTTACACCTATATCTATCTCTTATAAATATGCCACACTAAGGCATTTTATGTCAAATAATTTATTTAAAAATTAAAGGTGGTTTTTCAGCATTAATATTAGGCAGGCATATTAATCCTTACTAGCGAAAGTTACTTCATCATCAAGATAATTTTATGAAGATAAACTTTGTCTTTTACAGCATGTTATTTGAACTCACCGTTTAGGAGATAATGTAAAATTAAAATAATTCAACAATATTATTAAATCGAACGGGCGGGGCGGTGCGCGAGACGCGGCCACCAAACGAGAACGCGTCGAGCCTGCGAGACTGCGTGCGACGCGGTGCAAGAAATTCTTTTTTGTATTATGATTATGAATTTATGATAGTTACATTCATGGGGAAGGCTGTACGGCTATACGGGAACGGGAATTCCTACGGGAATGAAGAGTTCCGTTACCTGTCTCCGAAGTTCTTCACCAGATCTTCACCAAATTGAAATGGGATCAGTCCGGGAAGATACACTTCCAAAAAAAATAGAATCATCAAAATCGATTGACAATTGGCGAAAATATCGCTGAGCAAACATACAACAAAAACAAACAGTCGATTTGAGAACCTCTTCTTTTTTGGAAGTCGGTTAATAATATACAATACAATAGTCAATTAAAAACAGTTTAGTGTATGTAATTTATAATTTCTATACATTTTTCCTCTTGCCAATAAACACCGATAAAGTAACGCATTGGATTGGAAAAACTATCCAAACTGACCACATAGTTTTTTGTATGTCTTGTCATAACTTGATACATTGTTAGTAATTAGCAGTGATCGGAGTAGGTAGATTGATTTTACGTACTTGCATCATGAATAGTCATGGAAATCATAACATGGATAAGCCTTTTTTCCGGGATTTCATTTTCGTACTTACGGGATTGAATCAAATATTGTGAATGTAAAGATTTTTAAACTACTACATTTGAAATTTATGGAATGCGATAGTTAAACGTTTAAAATTGTTTTTTTCTTATTTATCAAGTAAGTACTAAAGTGAATCTTACTATTGTGCGTCCATTCGAAACTTACATATGACTAATTTAGTAGTTATTTCTTCTTTTAACTATTATTAGTAGAGTCTTGCTTTACGTTTGCTACGTTTTTACTCAAGTTTAGCCATGCCATATTCTTTTTTTAATTATAGAAGGCCGATCACATATTCTATTAAAAAAAACAGCAAAAGGGTTAAACATTTCTTATTCATATACTCTTCATCCTACACATTACAATATTTGAAATTCCTAAAAAATCTTAGTACAAAATCCCAGACTCCCGGAGGCATATCCATATTAATATATACGTGCCAGTGCGTCGACCCCAAATCAATCTACCTACTCCGATCACTGGTAATTAGTAAGAGGATGGACTCTAGTGTACAGCGCATAAATGAGCTGGTCCGGTAGCCTAAACGTTACCAAAAGTATGTTATTATAATATTTTCATAGGAAATGGTCATACTGTAACACTTTTACACTATGGCACGCGACTCACGAGTGCGCTGCGCGTATTGTTTGGCATAGACGAGACCTACACAAACGTTGCGGACACCATAAATATTATTATTTGTTGTGTTGTGGCTGTGAGTAGGTACCCACCTAGCGTATAACTACACTTATATTTCTTCTCTACATGAACACCACAACATTATTGCACCGATATTCAACTCTCATGTAGGAAATACGAGCTATTATTTTTGCATTTGTTTAGGAGTAAGATAAGTGAAAACGGACATTTCTAATAAATAACAAATATTATAAGACTTATACAAACTCTCCGAAACCATCAAGACTAACGTAGCGGGGTGAACTACCTATTTGACATTTGAAAACAGTAAATCATTGTATCATGTGCGCGCGAGGTGGCTTTATGCACTCTGAAATAGGGTTCAAATTCAATTGTTTTACATACTCGATGCGGTTGGTAAATCTATTCCGCGCGAAAACTAAACCACTAAAGCGCACGTCTTTATGCGTATTGAAATAAGGTTTAAATTAAACTGTTTACACACATGTTCGCGGTGTGTAAATTTATCTGTTTCGTGTCGGTACTTACCTAGTTAGTAAAGTAAATTATGTATATACCTATATACCTTTTTGTTTATTCAGCCAAAGTTTATAAAAAAAAGTAGTCACCGCTGCAACGAAGAGCCGTGACAACTATTTTTTCCCCCATTTTTTTTTACAAAATTATAGCTACATCTAATAAAAACTAACTATATTACAACTGTTTGAACACTAAATTGTATACAAGTATTATTATTTAACCACTCGACACGTGAAAATTCCAAAATAAAAAATAAATCTTACGTAAATAAACATAAACATTAAATTCGCGGCACACTGGTGTGCCGGCAGTGCTAGAGCGGTAATCAATTTAGGCTTAGCCAGTAACAGAACTTAGCGGGGGTGGCGGGATCGCAAAAATTTGGCACACGTCCGACCTCCAACACGTTCCGCTCGGGACTAAATGACACGGGGCGCGCTCATGAAACGACAAAATCACTTGATTTTGGAATTAGTGGGATACGTATTTTCATATTTCACATTATGACGGCCGATTTATATCACATTTTTTACGACCTTTATTGTGGTATAAGTTTTATTACTCAAAACCTTATATAACTCAAATGAAATGATAATTACATCTTGATTTTGACTTGTCTTTGCGATTTAATTGGATGCAGTAAAGTGCAAGTAATCGTGTATCGCATGGCCGAAATCGCAAGATCGAAGTGTGAAATATGTAATATATTTTTTTCAAAATTTAAATCCGTGTTGTTTACGAATAAAACACAATTTTACACAATGCAAAACAACGTTTTTCCGGAAAACCTGGCCTTAATGTTTTAATATAAACCGAACTGGGTTACTGCAGTAAGAGAGAAATAAAGCTTGTAGAACACAAGAGGTTCATTGACAGTGCGGATGCGGGCACAGGACAGTTTGGTGGTCGCCAACTTTACTATCTGTCAGTTGACGGATCGATGCGCGTACAGTAGGAAAGTTTTAATTAAAGTAGGAAGTAAATGAATACTTCTTTAATTGCCATAAATGTTCCTATGAACAAAATAGTAAATTATATCGCACGTTAACATACTTCTAATTTGTTTCTTATATGTTTTTATCAAAAACCGATCAAGATGCCAAATTAAAGTTCGAAATGTATGTTATGTAAATAATATGTAACAGACCAACAGATTATTAAAACCTCATAAACTTGACCTTTATACCTTAAGAATAGAAAACATTTCGTATTGTGAATTTGTGAGTCGAAACTTCAGTTGCATGGAACTATGGACCAATGGAGCACTGGCCAGCATGCGTGAGCGCCGGTGTGGTCCAAGCGAACAGGGCGACATCTGGCGGGCGAGCATCGACCTCGTACAGCGCCACAGCGGTACCGGTTTAGAAGACTCTCTGCAGTCTGCGCTCGCGCATTCACTTAGCATCTTATAGTAAGCACTACTACTCAATGTATGCACGCTCTAATTCAATTGTTTACGTGAGCGAGCCAACTATTTACTACGAGATTAGATTATACGTGTGCCGTAGTAGTGTTTTAAAATTGTTTTTTCGTTTTTTATTAGAGAAAAATGGCCTGATGAACAGAAAGTCTTTGACTATTAGAGCATAATTTATTTTAATAATTTCATTAAAAAAATAATGAGACCTTTTTTTAGTATTTGATTCGATATCAAAATTAATTGTCATAAAATATGTTCGTATGAATAGACAACTGTCTAATCTACCATGAAAACAATTTACATAGGTAGTACTTTTTTGTACAACACTTGAAAAAAATCCCGAGGTAACGCTCAAGTCGAATAACATTTTTTCTAAGATATCAAAGAAGATGAATAACCGAACAAAGGCCATAGGGATTCATCATTTGGTGTTGAATGGTATCCATGGCTACCGAGGCGTGATCGTTCCACAGACTTGTTCCCAGTTATTCGCCGACAGTGCTGTTACGAAATCGCTGAGAAAAACGATTTACATAACGTGATTCACTTTATATCATGATGTAAAAAGCTAAGTATTAAAAGGAATAGAATAAAATACAATAATATTTTGATTTGAAGTTATAATCATTCGAAAATAAGAACAAATAGGTACGCATCGCGTTGGAAACAAAGGCCAATCATATAAGCTATAAAATGAAAGGAAGGACAGACACCTTGTTTCCATTGGTTTCCCACGATACTCGCGTGCGTAGGCTCACGGTATTTCGTCTCGTTTCAGGATCAACTTTAGTAAGTGTGCGAGTGAGACAGAAAATTCCCGTATCGACATGTTGCAACCAGAAAGAAAGCCGTCCTGGAGGAACAGGTTTCTTGATAAAACTAAAAATCAGGGTCAAGGATTTCGTCTAACCTCTCCTCAATCTTGCTTGTCTAAAATAAGCCCAAAAAGCTCACAAGAAATTCGATTCGGTGATCAATTTAATACAATAGCAGACAAAACTATACAACCAATAACTGATCCTCAAAAATGTTGCTTTGTCCAAGATAACCTTGAAAGATCAATGATGGTTGTCAAGCGAGAAGCGAACCTCACAATAAAGCATGGGGACTAAAAGCGGCCATTATGAGTCGGAGTCTCGGGGAGTACTTACGCATTGTTACAATAAATCGGCCACTGCAGGTAGAGAGCTATTGTAGGATAAACACCCGCCGGATGGGGATGACACAACGCAAATCGCCAAAACTGATACAAATCTGTTTCCCCAAGTGTTTTGTTAAACCGAACTGCTATTGACATTACCCGTAAACTTTAGCGTAATCGCAGATTTAAGCAGTTTTGCCGAGTTCGAGGGTGCTTTATCTCCTATCAAAGTTCAATCGAATGTAAATTTATAAGGCAAAATCAAATTTGACTTAGTGGATTCTAATGCAATATGCCAAGTTAGTGTCTTTGTTTTATTTGTTTTTGAAATGAAAATGTTATTTAAACAAATCCAACTTTCTAAATATTCTGGCAGAAATTTAAAGCGACAGATGACAATCATTGGAATATCTGATCGATATTTTTTCACTTTACTAATATGTACTACGATAAATTCACCCAAATTCGCATGAACAAATTTCACAAACGGCGTAATTCGAACCACGTTTTCTCAACCAACTATGAACTAACCAAGCATACGAAGGTCCAACGTAACATGAATAGAGAACTGTTGAATAAAGGTTATCAATACATTCTCAGGCGGGGGCCATTTCTATAGCAGGTAAGGCATCCCTTGTCACATGAATGTTTCATCCAACCACACGTGCGCTCATACAATAAATCACTGCTAACTCATAATGTCACCGTGTAGACAGAATATTATTACTTCGGAGATAAATTAGAAAAGAGACAAATGTCAGCATATCTAAATAAAAAGCATTATCCAAAATACGCAAAGGTGATATACCCATCTCTATAGACAAAGTGACAAATTTCAACGTCGGTGCCTTGATTAAGCAAACACAATACATTTATTTTCAAATATTAACCCAATTGGTCCCTTTAGATGTAGAAAAGAGCAACAAATTAACTATATTATTTGCATAAAATCCAAAATTTGTTCCATTTTGTTCATTGTAGCCCAAAATTCCCTAGACACTTTTTGCGGCAAATGTTGTTCCGGTTTATTATATGTTCGATACACTAGCCGTTCTAAATTGGGGTGACTGAATTCAACGTTATGTAACTTTGTTGTGTACAATCATTTCAATGTATGTAATCCTTACCTGATACACCTGAGTCATCCTTTTATTGCTCCAGAAACCAGTTTCAAAAAAAAGATATGCCAAGTTGACCTGCGCTCCCGCAACTGAATACAGACACAAAACGTCGCTGTGTGAGTGAAAGCGCTTGAGTAGTTTGCTTTAGAAGCTGCAAGTGGTGCGTCTGTGTGTGTTTAACGAGTTGTAACCTGTTCAATGTGGTTGAATGAAGAGTGGACCAGGAGGTAAGCTACTTTCTACCGGTCGGTCGACGCGCGCACCACGTGACTGCGATGTTTACCGAATTCTACGGTATCCACTTTTAAACCTAATTCCGTTTTGTTTATGATCCGGTTTCTTGATTTTTGGTCACATTTGTACCTAATTAAAATTTATATTTGCACTGAATTCACACATTTGCCCTCTATTTTTATCTGTGTTCGCCGTTTTATAGTAATGTCACGTTTGAAAGTTATTTCGTTATCGGCGAGGCCGTTTTGTGTTACAACACTGACATTTTTGGACTTCATTTTATGTATTCAATTAGAAAAGTTTGTACGCGCTTCGTGAAGCTTTCCATTTTTTATTTTAGAAGCACGTGACCTCAAATTAAATTTCATATTCAATCATTTCTCTTCTGTATGTTCTACGTTTACCCTTTGTACAAATGTCAAATGTTTCATAATAAACGGAACATCTTACCTTCCTAACAAAATAAATCTTGTTTCTTATAAGGATTAGGAATACGTTCGATGGGTAAATAAACTAAAAGTTATTTCCTGTTCCGGATAACCCTCGGATTCAGGTCGTAACAAGATTTGAACACATCCGACATGGAATAATAGCAGTGCCCTATTGGACCTTATTTGAAGAAATGGAACGCGGCTCAAAGTTGTCCTCTTTTGATACATTAGACTTCTTTCTTCCTTTTCAAGCGTTAACAAAGCCCTTCGAGTTCTATTGACAATATTCGGAGCTTGGTAATTTATTTCAATGTTTTGTCGCTATTTCGTATTTTCTGAGAACACTCTTGCTGGTTGATATTTGGCACAAAGATATTACAAAGTTTTAACAAATTCATTAAATGTTTAATTAGATTTGATTTATGAATCACTTACTTTGATTGGCAGCTTTACATTTATTTTGTAAGTCACATCTTCCTTTCTCATAACATTATTTGCAACACTATTAATATCATAAACTTTACACATTGATATTTAATTGCAACAAATTATTCATTAAAACATTGAATTCATAATCAGAACTCAACAGAATCAGATCGTGTGCAGAAACTTTCAAAAATTTTGTTCATGATAATACTTTTTCACTCAACTCACCTAAAAGAATAAATCCGAAAATTGTAAAAGGAGACTGAACTAAAAAGGCTTAATTACAAGATAAAACAGCCAAGTAAAAGAATAGAGATAATTCTGCGGAGGTGTGAATTTAGGGCGCGCGGATCTTAATTCCAACATTGAGTCTAAATTGTCCGAGGGGGTACCAGAGCGGGGGACACAAAGGGCTGTATCCACGCCATTAGAGCCCATTGATACAAACTCGGATGATATAGGGGATGTTTGGGATACAAACCAAATATGACGACGAAACTAGTTTCCACACCTGCGTCCTGCGTTTACTGAGTAGTTTTAAAATCATCGAAGTCCGTCGAAGTATTCCCAGCTGCGTATTTCATTAGGAAAAAACAATAGTTGGAACTTGTTCATCTTCATTTCCATTGATTACTGTTCTGAGTTTTATATTTAGCATTGACTTTGTTATAAGTGTCTGATTTTTATTCATTTCATATATTGGTTATCGATTGGAATATTACCAAAGTTTTCAACTACTTTGTTTTGCTTTACCAATTCAATGTCTCGAGTATCACGAGCCATAACTTCATCAGAATCGTTCCCATTTTTATTTTATTCAAATGGACGTTCACGGACGATACGAATACAGCCAAGAGGTACAATGTAAGTACCTAAAATATAGTTGTTCGTCCCGACCCCGACCGCTGGGCGGGCACGCGACATTATTTATTAAGACCGAACTCGTGTCACCAGCAATAACCAAACTGCTACATGTAAAACAGATTTGAGAATTTTCTCCTCCAAACTCCGGATAAATGTTGGGGAATTTATGTGGATAATCCTTTGGACGAAATTGGACCGTATGGTATATCACCGCTGTAAATAATGTGTGTAGGTCTAATATTTTGTCCTGAAAGTTGTGTTTTTCCTTCAGTTCTTTTTTTCCTGCGGCAGGGTTATTAATACTGGACTAATATAACAAAGAGGAAAGTTTTGTTAGTGTGTTTAGGGCTTGCAGAGAAATAGTGTTGATACGATTGACCTCTACAATCTACTTATACAGTGGCGTAGGGTTAATAACTTCCGACGGACTTATTAGTTTTATAACAAGACTATTGGAAGTTGTTATCGCAACAAAAACCTTTTTCCTTATTAACCTTTCAAAAACACCAGCACTGGCACAAGAAAAAAAAGAAAAAGAGGTGAAATTAAAAATGACCTCTTAATTGAATTCTAAACTTCAATACACTCGAGTTGGGGATCCAAGTTAATGAATTCGAATTGTTCGGGTGGACTCGCGGCCGGCATCAATAAATACCAACCAGGATACGACAATAGCTTCGTGGATTTGTAAGTAGTTCGTATTGGCTCGCAATAAATTTAAATTTTATTCTTTAGGTCAGGTCGGTTGAGTGTATTTAAAGAGTTACGTGGCACCAATGTTGTGATTATGTCACCAAATCGGTGGCCAAGTGATGTGATTTAGCAAATTAGTGTCGATTAATATTAATAGGTCCATCTCATCAGTCTGCAGTGTTGTAGTTTTCCACATCAGTATCTAGTTACAGGTCACCAATATATCGTGTACCAATAGTCTAGGGACTATTGGTATATCTATTGGTGAAAAAATTAGGACGTAAGGCTTGATAATATGTTTTCTAAATTTGCATATTTTTTTAAAATCCCTAGTTTTTAAAAACAACTTTTAAAATTATTGATTTTATTATAATAGTCACAGTAATCAAAAACCAACCCTTCATCATCTTTTATTGTTAAAATTGAAAACAATCCAAAACCAGGACAGTGTCTATATAACTGTGGGACCCCTACAATTATTACGGTCATAAATTTATCGACACACGACACATTATTGTACCTATAGGGACACAATATTATATTCGGTACCCAGCAGGATACAAAGCCATTACACTTATTAGGAAAAAAACGATAACGCCATATTGGTTTTTAAATAGCATTGAACACTATAACGTTCTAAGTTTTATTGTACCAAGTTTTCAATCAAAGTGATAAGCCGTCGCAAACAGGACCGCAATAATTCAATTAATATTTCAATACTCAGTATTGGGTAACCAAAGTCTGATAAAGAGAACTTGTTGAAAAATTATTTTCCTGTTTAGCACACAACTAAAACGCGAATTATTTATCATACAAGGAAAAATTGTGTTTACTTCACATTTGTATTTATTATTATTTTAATTAACCCGATTCGCAGGAAATGATGACTTATTATTTTTATTTTGTATTATTTTACCCAATGGAAGTTGTAGGTTACTTTGTAATACACCTACATAATACTTGTAAAAGCTGCTGATGCTTTGGTTTTCCAGAAAGCCTCGCATACCTAATGTTCGCCGAAAATATACATACATTTGTTAAATTATGCATGAGTAGGTATACAATCGCATAGTTGTGTTACTGTATGTTCATGCCATTTGTATGCAAAATTCTTAGTTTCTAAACTATTTTAAACGTTTTGTTATCAAAATAGTGGTTATTAGTATTTGTTTCTCACGCATTGACTGATCTCTAACCGTAAACTAATAGACAACAGCTACCCAATAGAGAGGCTCATAACATAATACAATAGTAAGTCCGCAACAAGCTTAATTAAGACTGCGATTAAAACAACAATAGGTGGTAATTGCGAATGCATTGCCACGATGACTGTCGCACTCACAGCAAAGCTCATTTCATATTTGGGAGGGTTCAAAACAACGGTGGGACAGTCCGGGGTCGGGTCGCTCCCGGCGGGCTGTCAATGTCCCGTAATCATAGACACACATTCCCACGATGGAATGACAGACTCCACGTTCCACAGAACAATAGAATACGTGGGTAGGACAAAGATAATTGATTTGAAGAATCGTGTAATGACTTTCATACGCAACCACAACTTTTTGATTTTCGAATTCTTATTCTCCTGAAATAATGCAAAAGTTACGTAAGCAAATAAAGTAGCGGTGTGATTTCATGATTTGACTAGGGAATCAAAGTTTGGTTGGAAATTTTTGTCTAAACAAAAGAAACGACTTTGAAAACTCAGCTAAGATTGTTACTTTATGAATACTTTGTTAATATTTAAAAGCGTTAGGGTCTTGGCTCGATGTCAGTTGGTGGACGACCTTATCGGGCTCTTGGGTTATGAAACTTATGAAATAAAATTGAACTTCACCATCCCTAAATCGACAAAGCTTTCTGAAAAAGTTAATTGAAATAATAATAAAGTCTTATATTCCTTCAACTTCACACCGGTAACAAAGTCACAACACTAGAAGTCCGGACACGCCGCCATGTTTTATTCCGTTTTAAAACGTTCCGTTTCTCGAATCGATGTGATTCGATACTGAATAATGTCTTTTGATACGTCTCGCTTTATGAAGCTCTCGGCTCTCCGCTATTTTTCCGTTTACGATTTATTTGCGTTGCCTCATAGCGGAGTTTACCTAGATATTCCTTTCATTTTATTCAAGCTTTGAGCTGCTTTTGAGTCTGTGTTTATTCTATTTATGAATCGCATGTTTTTTTTCGAAACGTTTACAAATATAAATGAATGTTCGTTTGGATAACTGAATGGTAAATGAAAATAAACAGTTTCACTATTTACTAAATCACTAGTGTATAATAAATTGATTAAATATTGATCATTTATCACGTTGTAAGTAGGTATCTTCATGTTACCAAATATTATCCATAATACGTAGGTAGGTAAAGTCTATTGGGGTATGAAATTATGTTTACCTATATATTTTCATCCTTTATTTTAAACCAAATATCACATAAATTTCGTAGTCACAAAACTGTTTGTTAAAATTAACGAATCAAGCTTTTACACGCTTGTAATTTCAAATGATCCCATTTTGGCATTACGTACCTACTTATCAGAAAAAAATCTTAACCACCAGATTGTTTGAAAACCTGCTCGTATCACAGTAATAACATACATCATTACCGTTCATTACTATCAAGAAAAGGCACCTGATTTCGTCATAGAAACAAATTGCACACGATAAGTGGTGTTTGGTACAAGGTGCGGTCTACCACAAGACACGCGCCATATGAATTTGGGCTCTATGATTATGGACATTAGAGTTATGGAGTTGTTAGAATGTAAAGTGCAGGCGTGTGGGTCAGTCGCACCGAGGCCGTTACCAAATGTCAGCCAGGCGGGATCCGTGTCATTGTCACTTTGACTGAACTAATCAAAGAAGTTGTCTTTCAAACCAAAATTGAACCTAGAAAGTTAGTTCAAAATATAATTTAACCTGACATCGGGGTATCTTGTGTTATGATTAGATAGTTGGGAAGAATAGCTAGGAGAACATTTAATGACTTTATTTTTGTAAATAATGTTAACTCAAAGCCCCTATGATCTCCTATGATTATGATTATTGTACACCTCAAAACACAAGTTAAATTCATGAAAAATTCACGCCTTTATTTGATTTTAATATTCACTTATCGCAAGCAAGTACTTTATCTAAATTGCCTACATAGACAAAACTCTTTTGTTTTAAACATGACACTATAGCTATATGCTGTACTAGCTGTCTCCCGCGGCTTCGCTCCCGTCAACTGGCTACCTACCTACCCTACCCTACACCTACCCTACACCTATCCTACACCTACCCTACACCTACCCTACACCTACCCTACACCTACCCTACACATACATGCATGCAAATAATTCTATTTTATTGAGGTATTTCTTTCCGACTTGCTAGACAAAAGTTGTGATAGCTCGGTTAATATACATGTTATAAAAATAATTTATAGTCTATAGCACTCAGGAATAATGTAGCTTTCTACCAGTGAAAAATTTTTTAGAATTGGATTATTTGTTCCAGAGATTACCCCCTACATACAAACTTACAAATTTTGCCTCTTTATAATATTAGTATAGATGTAGCAATATTTACTGAATGACTAATACTCAACCTTCGTTTATTATCTACCAAATTAGGAAAGAACATTATCAATACTTTAAACAAATGTACTTTCTAATGAGTCAAACATAGCACCTACCTCAACATTCAAGGCACGGTATAAATAACCAAGACCTTAGTGTCATCAGCCCTACTAAAATACCGACTACGTATTGCATTTAAAGGATTCGATCAAATACGAGTAGAATAATTCATTTATTCAAAAATAATCTTACACTAGATTTTTATTGTGTTTTGAGATCCAGGGCTCCTTCGTTCCGATTACTTTAATTGTTATAGATATAATAAAAAACACATTCAAGATAATTAGGTTCTAACCCTCCTTTTCATTTCACCAAGCAACAACGGACTTTATCTATGTAATACTCCATAATATAAGGGAGAAGATAAAAAAAAACTTATTTAAAAACAAAATCCGACTCATCCATCACAAGTATTCATAAGTACAAACCAACATAATAACAGCGATCAATCAATTAAGAGAAATGCAGCGGCGCCTTGTAACCTTTTAAAAAACCCAAAAGGTCAGAGTTCAGAAACATTAAAACCTAGTAAGTACAGACGACAGCACGCCGTTGGTGGTAACATTTTGATCTTAGACTCATGAAAAAGTGATATTCTAGCAGTGTTAACATGATGTCGATAACAGGATGTCGAAAAATCCGAAATGTTTACCACGACATTTCAGCAACGCAAGACAATTGACATCAATCTATTTCCGACAATCGTCTTCACTGATAGAATCTCACTTTATGTAGGCTCTCATGGCGCTGGCCTAGCGCCGTACAGAATCTCAACTGAATACTAGGCCAGCTTACTGGCTTTGTTACCACTGACTGGGGCCTATTGTACAGAGAATATGTAATGACTACTGATCGTCATCGCGAACGAATCGTGATAATTTACATAATGACTGCAGCAAATGACAGTGAAAGATATTGCGCAAACGGGAGAAGAATGTTTGTTGCTTTTGTATTACATTTTCCGCTAGCTGTTACAGTATCAGCATTGAAGAGATCCGCAGGAGAACCAAGGCAGCAGTAGCTGATAAAGCCCAAAGAATGAAGGCCATGAAGGCCTAACTGAAGGGGCGTACAGGACACATTGCTGCAGTACGGAAGGTCGATGGGTCCGAATGGTTGGCGAGCGCGTACTGGAAAATGCAATGTTGAAAGGATAAATCGCACCGATGACCTGGTGACAGCTGCGGGAGACGGCCAGGTGCGAGTAACACAGGACTGGTCGATTTGGCGACACCTAGGGGGAAGTATTTATTCAGCAGTAGTCGTTTATCGGCTGAAATGATGATGATTATAAACACTACAAAGATCTGAATGGCCAATGATGACAGACAAGACTGCATTAAACGCAGCTGTAGACAGACAGAATACTTCCGTATGCTTAATCCACTGACCGATCGAACACTAATGAGGTCTATGATGCAAGATTAGAAATTTAAATTGAATAACTAGCCAGGTCCCGTCCTCGAACTTATTTAGAAATATTCCGTTCTAACAATAGACTATGTAGAACAATATTTTATATCAATCAGCTGACTTGTAGTTCAGTTGTTCAATATTCTCCAGTATTTATTGACTGTCGAAACATTTTTTGCAACTCGTTACAGTTTTAACGGTTTTAAATAACGTTTGTTTGACACCTGTGCTTGCTACAAAGTGAGTAAATATTACTAATCGGTTCACTTAAACATTTTTAGTTAGGAACGTATGTTACGATTCCATGGTTGTCAGTCACCATACTTAGATAACGACGAAAGTGTTCAAATGTGATATTGTGCAACGCTTATTTAAGTGAGACCGAATAACTCCTAAAACGTTACGTTGCTATACCTATCTCTATTCAGTCGACAGTGGCGCTTGCGCAACCAATACGATTGCTTTGTTTATCATTATGTTACACAAAAGTGGAACAGCTGTATTTTCTAATGTTAATCTGAGTCATGAATGATTTTGGGACAAAGAAATTGGTGTTAAATACTTGAACGCTATCAATTATGGATACCACTTAGAGCAAATGCAGGACACGTAACAGAGACCTAACAAAACCTGACATTCCCGTACCTACCAGGCAAAAACCTAGTTATTAGTAGTTATACCTTTGCACAGTAAAACAAAGAAGTGTTTATTACGACGAATCATTAAATTACAAAACATTAACGTTGTACGTTCCGTGTTATGACAATTTTCATGTAAATTGTAGGATCGCGTGCATCGGTACAACGACACAGTACAATTAGTCGGCGATGATAGACCGCTGCGTGCTCCGAACTATTCAGATCTGAAGCATAAACATGACCATAATGCGCTAAACTAATAAACACTTGATACGCATGGGACGTGTCTGGCGGTCTGTCACATTAATAGTAAAAGCTTTCTAGAATTGATGCCATAAAGGATATTATTACCCTTTATCACGCTTTTAGCAAGGTCGGCTTTCCAGTTACTACGCTGTTTTATGCATACTTTTGTCTACATAATAAATAACTCGCTTGCATTACTGTTATGCAAACGGATCTAAATGCGGGTGGCAATAATAGTAAGGTCATTTGTTGATTTAAGTTTAAACATTAAATTCTTATTGATCACCAAACGAGCAGATTTAAAAGCTAGGCAACATTAACGATAGTTTTAGAATGTCACACAGCAGATTAATTTTGATGCCTAAAATAGATGCAAAGCAAGAACATCTCAAGAGTTAAGTTAGAATCTATCAATATGTTTGTGCCATCATGGACTTCATCTTAGTAAGTCATTCCTCATATCACTTTAAACTGTTCCACTACTCAGGCTCTACTCAACTCGCAATGTACCTACATATTGCAAGAGTTCGTGCACAACCACAAATGAGTTTCTGAAGCAATTATTTTACCATGAAACGAATTGTAAACCATCCCTAAACGTAGTCATTTAACTTTCCAAATCATAAGTTAGTTACGTTAAAGAAATACGCGAGATGTGGCGTATACATAAATTTTAAAATATTCATTGTTTATGATGGAAAATTAACGTTATCTTGGCAAACATATTTTATTATCCAGGCCTGCCACTATATCATTTGTATGGTAACGAGTCCATCATTTTGACATTAACCCTAAACCACCCTACCATGCCTAAAGGAAAAACGAAACAATAGATAGAACGAACAATAACATGTTGATCAAACATTTGACGACAAGAATGCGAGCACCAAGTTCATTGAACATTTTAATGAAGTAAACATAAATTCAGCTAGGTACAGAGAACATTCACTTCGCTTGACGTCGAATTCCATCTGTAAATTCAATTACAGTTGACAAAGCGTTAACTTACTCGCCTTGGATAGTAAGACATTCGACACCGGGCACTTTCACCGAGCCGTGTCGACTTGCGCCAGTACTGGCAGAAAGTCTACGAACGTTGCAGCTCTGATTTGCAGGCTTATGAAGTCATTATCTAACAGTTACCTAGATTTACTTAACAACCGCTCTATCAGTTAGATTTTAACTGGTAGAGCGTTTGTTTCTCATTTTTTACTCTCACTTTTTTCTTCGGTGTCCAACATTAAGTTACTCCTATTATTATGTCTTCAATTTCAATAAATCTGTCGCTTACTGCTTGTCCTTCTCTCTATTAGCTTCATTCGAGTCTTAAAACACATCGTTATACATTACTATAACAATGATTGCAATCATTTTACATTCATTCATATTAATATCGCTGCTATCTAAACTATCAGTAACCATTGTTTCATCAGTAGGTATTTACAAACGCATTTAAAACATTTGCCTACTATCACTTTTATAATCTATTTCATAAATGAAACCAGACCTGAATTGCGTTATGATCTATGCCTTGTTCAATACAATACACACGTATAAGATTTCGCAAGCTTGCTCCACTAACTGCCCACTTTGCCTACTACAGCGTATAAAATAGCATAAATAAGTTAAGTCCTTCATACATTTTAATAATAATGTTGTAGGAAACCATAAATCGCATCCTCAATATGAATTTACTGAGCTATTATGTTCGTTTTAATTACTATTTTAGTCAAGGTCCGTTTGTTGAGTAAACTACATAGATATTATTACAATTTTATTGTTCCTTTAGATCATCTCGAACTAGTAGGTATATGGGTAACTGACTAATCAACGCAAGGCAGTACTTAATTTTTTTAAATTAATTGTTAAAATATGTGTAACTTTTCAGAAAACTCTTAGATTTTCTATGTGTACTAGGACGAAATTATTTCCTTATTTCAATATTTCAGAGGGTTACAAATAAACATTAAAAGATGGCATAAGATTTGTGTAGACAGACGGACAATGCACTCGGAAATTGGATTGCCTCTGGGCCGAGCATCGTCCGAAGTCGAGTCGTAATTGGCCGTTCGGCTCGTCTCAGTCACGAGCCGCAACGAACAATCTTGAGCTCACTCGAGCCACAAACACACCAGCGCGAACACACCGGCTATTGTGATACAATCAAAGAAATTGAATTACGATTTCAAAAACGAACAGAAAGCCTTTACACTCTCTCACAACAAAAAGAGCTCTAACCTTGTAAACGTTATTGTTAGACGGTCGACATGAACATTAAGTAAATCCACTTCGAGTCGCAAGTTTAGTTTCCAATACCGATGCTTTTCTGGCGGCTTTGGCGCGAGGCCCGAGCCATTAGGATGTTGGCAGAGCGCCAACATCGCTCGAGGTGCAAGTATTTATTTGTAAGCTCAACATTCAAGGAAGTGTGGAATCTTGGAATAGAAGCCACGTGGAGTGTCGACTCTCTAGAAATAGTGCGAGGGAATTCTTTATCCAAAATGATTAATCAGTTTTGGCAAAGTTACCATTGGAATAATCTGGGCTGAATATAGAACAGATTTATGGAAAATTATATAACTCGTCCATCATAATCATTTACGCCATAGTTTCATGGTGTTAGGTAATTTTATAATGTGTAAAGTACAATAAAATACGCATTATTCACGGATGTGGCGAAGAGGCACATTTCGTGCAACTGCGTACGCGCAGAGATTTCGCAATGGCGATATTGACCGACAAACCACGTTTGGAGGACAGAACTGTTTACTACTCGAACACAAGTAAATTTCGCTTGCGACACAAGAAATACTGAAAGCGATAAAATGTGAAAATAAGCATTTATAGTCCCAAGTTTCAAAATAGATCCATTAAGAATGCTAACACCTAAAATCCACAACCAGGCGATGTAACGTATGAAGACGTAGACTTTCATTTATGTGGCAGCTGAGTAAATAACACATCATTCCTAAACTTAGAGACAATATAAATTTATACAAACTTAAATAAACACAGTGCCATAATTAATTGCTTAATTTACTGTCTTGTTTATTTTTGTTTGCTAGGTTGATCTATTTAGAAGAGAATTAATCTACTAAAATGTGCAGACGATACAGAAATGGTCGTCAATAACATTGTTTGCGACGTTCGTGTTAATGCGATGCACTTTGTCAACAGTTTCTTTTTTCCTATTATTACAATAGCTTATTATCACCAGATGTTAACAGTTGACAACGGTGACTGCGACTGTTAACCGTTTCCTATGTTTTCAATAAAAAAACTGCGAACAACAGCGGACATCATTCTGATTGATGGGTTATCTATCTGTTTGTAATTGGAAAACCTATCATTGAAAACACGCAGCAGGTAGATAAAACACAATTTTAAAAGGGATTTAAGCAATGTTGAAACTTGTTAACATGGCAAGCGATACAAAAGCAAGTGTAAACGATTCCTACAGCTAATTAACAAGTACAGTTAGACGAGTCGTTAACAGAAGTCGCATTTATATTTAAAGAACCGGTCGTATAATTAACCGATTGACAGAGAACAATGATAAATACCGTAAGTAGAGATATAACTATATCGCAGTGGTGTGGTGCTGAGATGCATCGGCCCACATCGACCGGCGTGTGCGACCTACACGGACCTTGTTAGGATGTGGGACACACACACAGACACACACCACGAACTGATATACATACAACTCATTTATATTCGATTGTTGACAACCCACATTAATATCGGCAGACACTAAAATAGTTCTCTTGAAATAGGATTTCCCTTAAACGACGGCACTCGATTTATATCCAATTGTTTACAAATATGAAATAGCACGTTAAGCCGTTGGTCCCGGCTGTTATTTGGAGATCTTTGGCAGTCGTTACGGATTGTCATAAGCCAGAATATCTGACACTAGTCTTGTTAAGAAGGAACGTGCTACCCATTTAATGGGTTGTGGAGGTCTGGTAGGCAGTCGCTCCACGTAAAATACTGGTATTCAGCTGAATCCGGTTTGACTGGGAGCCGACCCCAATAAAGTTGCGACAAAGACTAGCTAGGTAAATGATGTTTACAAATATAAAACACCAATTCATAATTCCATGAGAATCTATAGTTTAAACAGACTTCAATAACTTTCCAGAAAACCAAATAACTTCTAAATAACCGTCTGAGTCCTGAATCTGACCTTTACAGTTATTTACCCATTTGAAATTCCAATAACATTGGTTAAATCAAATTGAAATAGAAATACGTAAGTCGAAGTTCTCTAAGATATCTACTTTAATATAAACTTTGTATTTGCAGATACTTTGTGAAAAAACCTTTCAGAGCTTAACTTATTCAAAAAATAAAATGTGATAGTGTGTAAGAATTTTATTACACCACAAAAAATATTTTATCTCCCCAAATACATAATGTAGTAAATAATGCGTCGACCACAAATTAGGCAAACTTTTCCCAAGAACATTAACCCTTGCGATATTTTTTATAAAAGCACTAAACTCCTTATCGGCATCGAACAAATGTTCGCATTCCCAATACATCGATACAATTAAGCGGTTATTCGTACCACTTACATCGCTATCTCGCAACTGGGGCGCAATGTATGCAATCAACCTCTCTATTGAAAGCAATCAAAATCGATATATTAGTTTATCGGTGAACGTACTCTAATCGATTGTAACGAGCATTTTAGTGCTTTTATTAATGTAACTTGTTGGTTTTTACGTAACAGATGTTTCTATTAGGTGCTATTTTATTGATGTTTGCGGCTACCAATAAAACATTGCGAAACTATCTTCTTAGATAAGAGTGTTTAGAAGTTATGATGTGTGATTATATTATCTCAACAATATTTTCTTCATCAATTTCTTGTCTACTATTATTTCAACCTTAATATCTACCATTTACATTTTCTTGAATAAATTTTTGAAGCATAATATCAAGCAGTCGTAGTGAACTAGAATATTGAGATTCTCTTCCAGACGAAAAGTTAACAAAATTATATTGTAGTCTCATAGTCCTTCGTTAATTAAATGATTCCCAACGTTTATTGAATCGTACTGCTGTTTGATTTCTAAACGTTTGCCAAATAGATGATAAAATATATGTACCTATATTCAATTCAATGAAACATCATATAATTTTACCTACTATTAAAGGTTTCGACAGTTCAAATTATTTGATAGGAGAATTGATTAATCTAGTTAATTGGAATACATTTTTATGTAAACTAAGCAAGTTTCATCTTTCTATCATACCAAAAAAATATGTATGTATATTGAATTACTAATTTCAATGAAACACTTAATTGTTCACCAATTCAAAATGGTTTAATTAATGAAATGAAAAATATCTATTTGAAATAAATTTAAATGTTAGAAAAACAAGGTAGACATTTATTTATTTATTTATATATACTATATTGTACACCAAATTTAAAAATACATACAGGAAATCTTAAACTAAAAAACATACAAAAGGCAACAAAAAATAACAAGAAATATGTGAATAATTCAATTAAATTAAACTCAATACTTTGTTTACCATTTCACATGATTAAGCTAGTCATTGTAATTTGTATATATTATGCTACAAAAGCAAGGTAGGTCATTCTATCAATGCGAGTGTACGGTGCACTAAAACCTCGCTGGATTGTATATAACACGATCTGACTTGTGTTAGCTGTAGCCTCGATGCCGCCACTTTCCACCATGTGCCTCAAACCTGTTTCTGTTGCCACAATGAGTACTAGTACTAGTGTTTCTAACTCAATAAGCAGGTCTAACTACTTTTTTACTTGAACTTCCTAATGCTAATGAATGTTGCGCTTCCTTTGATTAATTTTCTTGAACATCTTCGAATATTTTGGCTGTATGCTGTGTGTTATCTTTATCTTTATGTCTTGTATATAATCATCTTCGAGGATTGCTTTGTTTGAACTGACCAGTTTTTAATACGACGTCCTTGTATGATTCAGCTTAGCTCTTTTTATAACTTTTTTCAATCTTTTGACTGCGTCCAACATTTCAATACGAGTCGTTTAAAATTATGCAGTTTCCAAATATCACAACAGTTGCTTTATCAAAAGCCTTGAGCCCACGTGTCTAGTCACGATTTAATAAATATTTCAATATCTCTTTAACCGCAGTAAGTCATTAAACCAATCTCTAATGCTTCTAAGGTTTCTCGTCGAGAAGCAACTCTGCTTTCCTCGATTATACATCAAGCAAACCTAAGCTTGTGATTTTTTTCGTACTTTATTGTTAATTCGCACATTCAGTGACATTGGAAATTCCACCAACCACATGTGCTGTTAAACTAGTTCATCATATCGAAAGAAAACATTCCAGACAGCATATTAATGTGCTAACACTGAATCCTTAAAACTGTAGCTCGACCTTGTCTGATATGTGTAAACAATCCGCTTACATAACGAGGCCACCCTAGTTAGCGTCCATTACTGAGCGCCTGAACGTTAGTCGTTGCATGACCGAAACAATTTCAATTACAAAAAACAACTGCGCACGCCTGATGTGTAACGAATACATATACATTTACAATGTGTACATTTATACATAATAAAATATTTGTTTCTTCATTTTTGGTAGATCGAATGGCAATTACTTTAGTGGAGATGTTAGTAGATAGTAGATAAGACAGAAATGCATGGGTATCTAACTGATCGAAATACGTACTGCTTAAAACTTCTCCAAGCTCCTTTCAAGAAATGATATGCATCATCATCATGTTATCTTAGGTATATCCTCATTCGTTTCTAAAGACATTTTCTACATGGTTTTTCCAAAGGGTGGAAGTTGTAGTTGCAAGTATTGATAAAATTCAAGTGTATCGTTTATTTGAAACGTTTGCAGCTGGTACTAGTCTAAAATTAAATGTCGACGTTATCATTGCATCAGCAAAATTTTTCCAAGACGACATTTGGATTCTGATTCTAGGTCACATTTTAATTGATGAGCACATGAAGAACGTATGCTGAAGGCCAAGTCGTCTGCCTTTTTGGTGCGATCGTTCCATAGTAGGTATAATGTGCATAATTGTCGGTATGTATGGTATAAGCTTCATACTAACTACTTCTCTTTTCTCTCTTCTTGTCTCTTTTATAAAAGAAATACTATCGTTTCATTCAACCTATTGCGTTTGTGTGTACCTACTCAAAAACTTTTTAATTGTTGACTTGTACAATGTATTTTAAATTTTATTTGAATAGATTTACGAAGGAGGATGACAATTTGATTTACAAATTTGTTCCAAAACGGTTGATCCAATTGAAACCTTTACTATTAATAAAATTAGTTTATCTTATATGTAAAACAGTTTATCCAATTTGTGAGGAAGTTCTACATGTTGATCCAATTTTGTTTCACGGAACATTTAAGTGCCCAGATTGGTATATGTATATTGGATTGGTGGCATATGTGTATGTGTGTATGTTTCTTTTTAGAGGAAGTTGTAGGTGGTCACTGATAGGGCTTGAATTATCTTAAATATAATAGAGAGGTCAGTAGATCAAATATTATACCTTCAAACAAGTCCATTATTATTCAATTGTGTAGAACAAGTCGATGTGTGTGATATTATTAGACTAGGGTTTCTCACATCCTAGTTTCATTTGCATTGTCATGAAAGTCATTGATGTTTTGAGATCAGTATTCATGATAATTCATATTGATAATGTTCATTTTATGTTTTGATGCTGTTTGACCACTATTAATTACTTCATTTACTTATCCTTCTGTCTTTATCTGTATTCCTTAAATATGGGGATGATTTTGTGAATCGTTAACATACTATTTAATCGTTTGATGTCCTTAATATCTGTCGTTTGCAACATGTTGAATAGAAAATATTTCTCGGCTTTCATTTGCAAGGCCATCGTCGACGTTGATTCGCTCCACTTTTCGTTAAAACTTTCTGTTTGCGATTTAATCCTACAAAGTCTAGCTTACCAGAAATGGAAACTACATTATTTTTTGTATGCGACGCGATGTTTACCGAATCAGTTTCTTTACGACGTGAACGCAGTTACTAACCTTTACGTAACTTTAGTATAAAACAATGACTTTAATTTCAGTTCAGTCTATGTAATAGGCATTTACTGTTATTGTACGTCCATTCACATCATATATGAGATTGTATAATCGCTAATGATTTCTAATAATAACTGAGTTACATAAATAGATTGAAACTTAACAAAAGACTTCAACGCACGCTTCAGCAACATGAACATGTTACCAACAGGCTCCAAATTCTACTACGATTGGGTATAGATGGTGAAGAGAACAGGAATATCTTCAGGTACTAAAAGAGATGGTATTCTATAGATTCATCATGAAGAGTTTAAGATGTTTACAGATATGTAGAACCAACTTAAAAAAGGGAAGTTATTGCTTATTAAAAACATTACAGATAGCCGTATACTTGTTTTGTGTTCCACCACATTGGTGGTCTTCTTCTGTAAAATGTGACTTCGAACGGCCATCAGTTTTCTTTGTGGTTATTTGTTTTATTTACTAAGTCACGCAAGAGAAATCGTGTGAAAGAAAAGCTAAGTCTAGCTCTCAATATTCACTTAGGTGGTCCTCAAGTAGGTCAGATGTGCAAACGCACAAGTTGAAATATCTTTAACCAATATTTGTTTCTTTTTGTATTCACCTGAGAGGAATTGGCTGGAAGGGGAAACGATGTGCAGGCGGATGCACGGGTGGGTGCACGACCGGGTGCGGCGCCAGGATGGGCGCCGGCGGGTGCACCGGCACCGGGTGCGGCAGTGGTGGCAGCGGCAGCGTGCTGTACGGCGGCGGCGGCACGTTCTCCAGCTCCGGCGGCCGCGGCGCCCGCGCACGCCGCAGGCGCCGCCGCCGCGCCGGCTCCTCCGTCTGGCACTCGGCACTCGCCACACTCCGCTCCCTCTCCGTCTGCACCGCACTGTTCACATTCACGGGCGCATCCTGCACCTCCACTATGTTCACGTTCACACTGGACACGTTCTGTCGGCTCGGCTCGCCCGGGACACGCACCGAGACCGAGTCCGACTTGCGCAGGCCGGGCGCGGGCACGGGCAGCCGCATATCGGTGTAGGCGCGGGATGACGCGCGCGCATGTCGACCGCCGTGTGGCGACTGGCCGCCCCCCGCGCGGTGCAGCGCGGAGTCGGTGCGCGAGCGCGCGAGGGGCGGCGAGCGGCACTCGTAGGGCTGCCACAGCAGCGCGGACAGCGCCTCTGCGGCGGACGGCGGCTGCGGAGCGCCCACCACGCTCATCTCGGCACCGCGCTCCGCTGCCGCGCCAGCGCCGTCACCCGCCACCCGCCGCCGCCGACACCTGCTGGAAAATATCGGCTTTATATCATGCTGGCAACGCAAAGTAAACCACTTTGGTACAAAATAACTTTAAAAAAAATAACCCTTAGAGTAAATACTGATAGATATAGATAAATTCTCCATAGAAAATTTGAATCAAGAATCTGGTAAAGCTCAATAGTCAAACTTAGGTAAGTATAAGCATTTAATAACTAAATATGCCTACATAACCCTTAAAAATCCTGAAAGGTACGAAGAGAAATCAGAACTTCTCCAATGGCAATAACCTAAACAAAAAATATAGAATGTGGCATAGAAATGAAGAACAAGGTTCCAAAATAGAAGCTGATGAGCTTTCAATCCTACAAGACCATTTCGGCCAAACCAACATTGATGAAGGTGAACAATCAAGAGATTAGTTTTAGTTTTCTATAGTTCTATTGAAAATAATGACGAACATCAGGTTGAAGTTGAAATTCATGTGCCACAAATTACGGAACACTAAGCAATGTTGTCATTTTGCTTGACCGCAATAACTCAGAGAGCCATAGTTTGGGCCGGACGCCGGACGGACGGTACACTCTTGCATTTGAGGCGTTATAATAGGGCTGCGTTCTCGTTAGTTGTAAAAGAGTAGATTTTTTTTCTAACTTTCGACTACCTGGACTACAATCGTTTTGATCTTCGTAACGCATATTAGACATCCAGCTCAGGAGCCTGGCACGGCACTGTCGAACTCTTTTATCTGTTCTGTGGTCGGCCCCGACTCGGATTTATGAAATTCTAAGTTCCATTTTACTGTATTGTATGCCTTTCACCCATTTTTCGTCGTTTCTTTTATTTAGATCTGGTTTGAAAATACTACTGGATTAAATAATAGTTCAGTAGGTACTTTCTTGGCTTTGATTCAAACAAACTCAGAGAAATTAGTTTCAATTAAAATTACACTTGAGACTATAGTAATCCAAATTGAGGAAGTTATTAAGAACTTCCTACTTAGCGGCTCATACATAATATAATACAACACGTTCATAATTTATGTTCGCTAATTCTCCTACACATTACGTGTGTATGATCGTACAAGTGTAGATTATCTTTGAATCTGTGAAAAGTACATAATATGTGTGTTTGGAACTGTGTCCGCTTCGTTGCCCCTTCCCTTACGTAACTTTCTGTTCGCTCCACTTACTCTACTCATGTAGCCGTCCCCTTATCATTGTTCTTTTACATTTCTTTCGAAAACTTTTATCCTGCCTACATTGTTATTGTTGTATAGTCCTTAGAAAAAATTCGCAAAAAAAAATCTTTTTTAACTCGTAACACAGTTGCCATTCACCAAACACACACGCACTCAATTTTCCATACGAAAACATCCTTCTGTTGCGGTGAATCGGACATTTGCATAAATAATTCACTGCCTACGTTGTTTTCTTTAATCCCTTCGTACTAACTCTCCAAAAGAATAGAAATTTACTACGACCGAGCTTATGCAGCAAAGCTCTTATATAAGAATAATCCCTAGACAGCGGGGAAACTTTATGAAATTTTAATATTCCAGCTCAAAAAAGTCGAGTGACTTAATAATTCTGACAGTGTAACGTCCTAATAGAAACTTGTTCGTCACAATACAGACGACAACAATACAAATTACGGTGGAACCTCATTATGTAACAAAAATTAATGGCTTCCCCTATTAGGTACAATGAGACAGAATAAGTACTGTCCACACGGAAAGCTTTCATGAGAAACACATTTTGAACTCTATTACCACCACTAAATTAAAGCCAATATTCAAAAAAGTACCTATGTACTTTTAATCAAATAAGTGGCACAAAAACATAAAAAAACGTACCCAAGATCTTTCAAAATAATTACAGTCATTTCGACGTCATCAAAACACAACAAATCATTGAACTTCAAAGGAGATATCGTCCATTACGTGGATATCGCAGGGAGATCAGCTGGGCCCGGTAGCTGAGCGCCGAGATCCGAGGAGAAACCGCACTCATACACTTTCTCCAAGGCCGCGCGGCGCCGGCGCCTCCCACTACAGCTTTGATCATACACATATAAAGCCCCCAATATGTCCGTCTATCTGTCCCGTTGATGTGTAAAACTGCTGTATTGGCTTAGAGAAACTTTCTGGTTGCGAAAGGGCCACCTACCATTTTAGGGCAGACTAGGAATAAAAGACGAGTAATGCGTAAAAGATGTCAAATTAAGTTTATCTGTATTAGTTAATACTAATAGTAGGACGAACTTAATTTACTTTACCTAACGGTAAAGTGAACTTTATTGATTCCTTAATTACTGCTTGAATTTCAGTTTTTATCGGAATACAAACCACCGCTTCGGATGAAAATGGAAACCCCACAATGAAAATGGAAGTTAAATTTTCATCAATTTGTGCCCTTGTTCTACCGAAGGCCAAGTTGCGAAATGTGAAGTTTCCCCAAGCAAATCCGTAGCAAAAACGTAGATGTAAACAAACACACGGATACTATTATATGATTATATCACATATTATTATTGTACACTAATAATCATAACTTTCGTTTATCGTTGACACTTTACAAACATCTTCCGTTTAGTCTGTGCATATAACTGATTGTACATAATTATGAAAGTAATTAGACGAGGATTAAGATTGTCCTACATTGTTGTACATAACGGTAATTAATATAAAAGGAATTATAGTGTTACGTGAGTTAAGCTGAAATGAGGCCGTAGCATATTGGATTAAGTACCTGCTAAGTGCGTACTTTTTTCCGTAACGTTGGAACAATGAAAAAAGTGCTTTATGAAGGTGTTGTGAGAAGTTTTTGTTTGTATATAATAGATGTTGGGGAAAAAAGAACCAAGCTAAAGTGGGAGAGGGCTGACCACGTCGCACGAATGCACACGGAGAGGTGGGCGAAGATCGTCACTCACTGGACGCGTGAGGAAGGACGTCACAACACTTAACGTGAATCTTTTTGTCAATTTAAACTAGTTGATGTCGCTTTTGCACATCTCTCTGCACATTGGATTTGTATTCACATTCACATAGATGTTCTCCATCGAATCATTTTTCTGTACTACTAATAGTTTCTGCTAGCTTAATGGATATTATGGTGTTGTTTTTGTTGTCTTGTTGTTCGTTGTAATAGTTTCGGAATTATCTAAATCATTATCTAATATTGTGAAATACTGAGCTTCCGTGAAGTTTATTTCTTCAGACATCCGTTACTCTAGAGTAATCAGGAAAGGTAATGTCTCATTTATGTAAGCAGATAGAAACTGCTTTTACATATATAATGGTACATATACGAGTTTGTCATTTAAATAAACAGGGGACTCTGTTCAGATGATATCAATATTAATCACATCACAAAACATAACACGCCTCTAATTCTCGAAGGGTTTGGAACGTACCATAGGTTTATTCAAATTCAATTTATTTATTTCAAATAAACCATTAGCAGGCACTTTTGAATTGTCAAGGTCGGTCAGTCAAAAAGATGTTGCTAAGCTATTTGCACGTTTCAAAGCGTAGATCTCTATGGAAAAGAACGTGCAAGAAACTCCACGGCCACTCTTTTGAATCATTTTTCTTAACAATTTTATGGTTACATCATTCCTGTCGAAATTATACAAACATATATGTGAGAACGATGTAGAAAGAAATGCACGCAAAAGTATCCGGAGTAAAAAAATAAAAATAAACAACAATTTAAATAAAAAATAACAAATCATTAAAATAAACCGTGGCAGCCGAGAGATGACCAGTCCAAACTGACGGCGTCCGTTCACGAACATGACGCACGCGCTAGCACCATTCGGCTCAACCATATTTAAGGGAGCCAAATGACCCAACACATGCGCCACCATCAGGTAGACTTTTGAGTGAGCATGACACTCCCAACCGCCAGGGCAGTCAAGTCAATTAAAAAATAAATAAAAGTAGTATGAGGTTCACAGTACTCACACATGTGCCGTTAATTAATGAAGTTATACAATGCTAATTACATTGAGTCTATACAATGAAAATATAATTTTTACAGTCTTCAGCGGGTCCAACAATGTTTGTAAATGCTAAAAGATTAATTTGTGCGACCTAGTAACTGTTTGGATGTACTCTATAGTACACCCAAATAGTAAGATTACGTACCTACCTATAATTACATTGATTGCAACCTTGTTACCGAATAGAAATCTGCTATAACTTGTTTCATCTAAATAATCGTTTTAAAAGTATAGATCGGTCAAATGTTACGCTTTCTCTGAAGGTCGTTTGACAGAAAGCAAACTTGATTGCCCACGGCGTCTTGCCCCATGGCTTTGAAGTTTCTCTTACTTATAATTGGAGGAGACACTAATCCACAAATACTTCGAGCCGGCGTCGCTTTGAATATCCGTCAGAGCCGATAAAGATCTCGATCTAACAATCATGAAATGACGAACGATGATGTAACTTTTGCGACTCGATATTTGTGTTTCGGAAGTCATATTTTGCGTATTCATTGTAAATAATGTGTGAATGTGCTGCTAAATTTAATGTTAATGAAGAAATAATTTCGCAACAACGGTTTCCGATAAATTAATTTTCATTTAACGTTCGTCGATGGGTCGTACCATCGTACACCAGCGCATTATGAAGTAATTTATCAGGAGCCGCGGACGTTCGCATCGTAATCCATCCTCATAAGCGGACGACTGCAGAAGCGCCCACAAACCGGTTACTTAATCCTCGTCAATTTTTCACAAACTCTCACTTTGTAATTTTTTTCTGCGCCGCCATATTCTTGCGTTGATTTCGGATTAATCAGTGCGCCTACCAAAAATTCATTGGTGGCCGATTTTTACCAGAAAAGAAAGATAGTAACAAATTATGAAATGCTACCAAAAAATTACGCGAGGAACCACTGTTACAACAATTCAATCTAGGTGGATATTAGAGAGAATCTTTTGGTAATCAGCAAGCCCTTTGATCTTAGTTGAAAAGATGCAAAAAGCCTTCATTTAGACCTCGGCTTTTGATTTACAACAAAATCGATCGTCTGAAAACACCCATAGAGTAAACGGTACCTACCCTCATCGGTGGATGTTCTAAGCCGCAGTTGAGAGCATCAACAAAAGGATCTCGGTAGTTATTGTACCGCCCGATGCACCGGTAACCTGACACAACTAAAGCACTGTTATGACTTTAAAATCGATATCGAGCGAGTACGATCTCGAATCGAGTACATTTTGGTATCGATATCAATTGCAGACAGCTCTACTCGCTCGTAAAACAAAGCATGATACAATGAAAGATTTAGATACAATAAAAGAGTTGTTATATCATAAGACGATCATGAGATTTCATCATGTATTTCACATCAATTTACGATTTCTCTTGGAGGTAGCTGCATAATGGGATTTTGAGCTTGATTGTGTTATATTCCTAAGCTATAATGCTTTGCATTCAGAATGCTTGATAGTTGATAGAATTTGCTGAATTATAAGCTAGGTTAGGTAGTTTACTTTGGTGCTACAGTGCTTCTGTGGCTTTAAATATTAAATGGTGATGTATGGTCTGCAGACTGAAATGAAAATGTTTCAGATAATTCAGGCTTCTGAAACATGTTTATGATTCTCTTAAAACCAAGGACCAGCGTAAGAGCATCATAGCAACGTTCCATGCGAATGCTCCTCATTTCTTTTTTATCGCAAAGAAATAATCAAATAAAACACTCAAACTAAATAGTGAACAATCATTAATCCCGACAGCAATCAACAACAAAATCATACTCAACTTTAACTAAAACAACTTATAAACAACAGGGAGTACACAAAGCAAAACTTTTGAAATTACCTACCTAATAAATTTTATTTACTTTGGCTTTTTGTTAGTTGATGAATAATAACGAGGGACCTGTGAAAATACATAGGGTTTAACAATGTATTAATATAATAAGTATTACATAAAGAACACTTAAAAGTTTATGAGAACAGACGTGTTAAAGACAAGCGGGGAAGTCGCGGCTTGACTTTTATGTAATGCTTTCTCCAAAAACGCATTTGAGAAATAAAATAGAATGCGTTCCCTTTGTAGTGCTCCAACAACAATGGCGTGGCGCCGGAACTTGGTATAAAAATGAAAGTGGATTCGCCTGTTATTTTTATAAACCCGACAATCTTGTTCTTGTTTGTTTGGTTGGCTCCTTATTAGCGTGGTGTCCGCGGCGAAGTCGAGTCGTACGGCTAAACTCCTAACGCGTATTACGAAAACTCGCTTTTGGCTTCAGAATATGTGCCAAATTAAATTACCTACTTTTAGACACGACACGTAATTGGTGTTGACAGGTTTTTCAAACAATTTAACATAATTCGCCGTCCCGTGGTGTAAAATAAAAGCGTTATTGGTTGTACTTTCTTTTTAAAAGGAAGCGTTTAATTTATGTTACCCTTTGAGCCGGTTAAGAAATAAGAATACTCTCAAGAGAAATCGATTAGGTATCAGGTCGTAATGAATTCGGATAAATAGGAATCCGCCATTAGCAGTTTCGAATAATGAAGTCTGATAAACTTGAGTTTTTAGTAATGAAATTAATTTGCAGGTTTTTAGTCTACAAAATAAGGTTTAACGTTGTGTCATAGGCTACTTTAAATGGCGGAAAAATGAACAGTTCATATGGGATACGTACGACACGGACGAAAAGCCGCGGGAAAAAGCTAGTACATAAGCAAAGATACCACTTAAGCAGAGACAAGGAGATTATGAAGAGCATTTTCGCATAAAGTAGTTCAGACTTTACCGCCACTGGCAGTAATTTTTACTGAGTTAGTGAACCTGTAATTGATTAAATCATTATATCCTATATCCTATTATCCGGTAGGTCAAGATCAATTTATCAAATCACTAATACCTGAATTAATTAATCGTGCATTGGTATCTAGGCAACCATGTCGCTATACAGCGGCGATTATAAAAACAAATGGGTTTGACTTTCTTTGGCTAAGATTCGGTCAATCGGTCAACCGGTCTATTACCGACTCTTTTATGAATAATATTAATTTGTTCATTCGCGATCGAACACGGAAATTGTTTATTACTAAATGAATGCGGGACTTTATTAAATGGAGCCGCAGTAACGAGGCAGACAGACAAACGACCATAAGGGTTTCTGTTTTTATCACAATGATACCTACGGAATTATATTGGATCGGAATCTATGGATTATGGTATGCCCATATAATGTCAATATGGTAAGATATGGCATAAGAGATGGCTTCATGGCTTTCATGGTACAAAAAGAAAGGTATGGGTGAAAGAGATTTACAATTTTTTTAAACGGCTGTACTAGTAGTAGGTGTACCTACTGAAAACAAGCTAGGTAAAGATTTAGTTAAATGTCTGAGATTTATCACCTCAGGTATGTATTTAGGATAAGCTGACTAAAAGCTTTGGACACTTACTTTAGCGGAACTTGTCTTTCTATAAAGTGGTGTCAGATTCATTTTATAAAGAACTTATTTCAGGTTTTTTTTTTTACGTATCAATATAATAATTATAGTCATGTTTTAAGGTACGCGGCATAAAATGTATGCCGCATGGTCTTTTTAACGTTACGTTAAAGTTTCGCTGGTAAAGCCATTCATTCCAATTCTCATTTAATTTGTGCAATCGTACCTAAACGAGTGTGTTTATCTTTATTGATATTAACTGAGCGAAATGTTACCACGCATATGATAAAATATATTCGACAATCTTTCTTAATAAAACATTTTACAACATATCTCACTAATAAAAATTCGGACTGACCGAAAAGTTAATACTTTCCATGCAACTACATAAATATGAATATCAAAATGGTTGTATATGCCGGAGCTGAATAAAAGGTTGTTATATTTTACATAGCTTCACTCTTTTGCCTTGGACCACCGTAGCAGCTTTGAAGGGAAAGACAAAAAGTTACAATTGATGTCTTTTCAAACCATGTAACTTCCAAAGTTCCCAGTTTAGCCATGTCACTCATAATAATCTCTCAAAATGTTCCGTATGGTGTCGGACGGACGTAAAAGAATAGCACCATCCCATCAGTGGGTGTCGTAAGAGGCGACTAAGGGACTCACCAGAGAATGGGCAGCAGTTCTTTGTACATTGCTACAGCTACACTGCGATCGCCAACCCGCCTGCCAAGCGTAGCGATTATGGCAAATCTCCCATTTGGGGGAGGCCTATGTCTAACAGTGGACGTCTATCGGCTGATATGATGACTCGTAATAATAAGTTACCTATATGGATTTTAAAAAAGTACATACAGCTTCAAATCAAATCTGCCTAGCCTAACTGGGATGGAGTCAGCTCTCAATCTATCCGGATGCTGCTGAATACCAGTGGTGTAACGTGTTTCGGCAAAGACACTGTAATGCACTTAATATGTCAAAAAACCACATTCAAAATTTGTTTGACACATTAGGTGCATTACACAATTCCACAGTCGTTATTTTAAGCGAATCGTAGGCAACGGAATCGAAGGCATCGCAGTGCTTTTGCCGAAACACGGTACACAATTAGGCCGCAATATTTTAAAGCTCGCGTCAAATAACTATGCCTCTCTGAAGTTGGCTACGAGTGGCTGCGTAGTAGTCAAAATGACGAACAAAACTGCAACTGCGCAAGCGCAAGAGACATGGGGGCAGGGATTATGGCGGCGCGATTTTATGTCTCAGTCGCTCGTTAACGTTCGATGCATGCTTGCGTCCCGCTTGCTCCCGTCTTAGTGACTGCACCTGCGCGATCTTTACAAATGGCTAACTTCAGAAGGGCAAAGTTATTTGCCGCGAGCTGTACATGAAGTGTCTTCGTCCTATATCTATTCCATTCTTCCACAAAGTTCAGATTTTCTTGCTTCATTTACTACTAATCGACTGTCAAGATCTACAAATGACTTAGTTACTTACTTAATGAGCCTAACGTGCTTCTCGAGGCAAGGAGGAGTCTTGGTGTGTCATGGATGGGTTACCCATCCGCGGACTAAACTCATTTACTATACACTATTTTACTAATATAATAAAACTGAAGATCGTTTGTCACGTGACACGCTAGTCTCTGGAACTACCAGTCGGATTTGGAAAATTATTTTTGTACATGATATACACATTCATGAGGACGACTATAGGCTATACGGGAACGGGAAATGGGAACGGGGTATGCGCGTACGAAGTCGCGGGCAAAAGCTAGTATATCTGAATAAAGCTGATACTGTAAACATCATAATACATTAGATTTATTTACCAATACCAACCCATACAAACAAACCTATAAAGAAAAAAACAATGTCGACTTAAACCGAATTTTAAATCGATATTATCCTAAGACAAACTCTCATATTTATATAACCAGCTGTTTACAGCTGTTGAATGAACAGATTAGGTTTAACTAAATCTATATCAAACAAACAGTAAACCGCGCCAGACTTTACCAAAATGATCTCAATTTAGCGCAAATCTGTTCACATTCAGTGGCACAGTGCTATCGACCACAGCGACAGAACAACAGTAGACACTGATGTAATGACGACAGTACCTACACACTATAGCTGTTGCGTTTTGACGTGGCAGTAGCTATCATTGACCCGCCTATTTAGATTGTCATATTTTAGATTGTAAAACGGGAATCCGACTAATGTTATGACTAGACAGACTGGATGTTTGTAAACCAATCACGCCTCGACGGCTGATTAGATTTGGATGAGAATTTACTACATACTTTGTTAAAAAAAAAACATCGGAGTGATTTAACAAAGAGTAATGACCTTTATTGCCAAGCAGAACCGAAACGATTTGATCAAAGTTGACCGCAGAGAGATTAGTCGATCAGTTGATTACGACTTATTGCTTTCTGCCCTTCACCAGGCGAAATGTTGTTCGTGAGTTATTACTGTTGCCCATTTGTAAGCCGGCAATCTTCTATATTTGGTTTCAGTACTTTGTGGTCATGATGAGAAACTGTCAATCACAACTTAGAGACGTTACACCACACCACCAGACATTGAAATACCAATGATTACGAATTTTCCGTACAAGTAAATACCTACGACGATTTTAATTTGTCATACTTATATAGGTACGAGTACCTATACGAAGAAGTTTGAAAGTCTGAAAAGTGACTGAAAAGTGATGTCGAAATCAGTGATTCTGATATGGACGTGCCATGTTATGGGGAGAAATGAGGTACATGACATGATCGTATAGGAAGACCAAAGAAACGATGCAAGGAATTTGTGCAAGATGTTACCTACTGCTAAAAAGAGGACTTTTATATTGAGATGTCAACGAATATAGAACAAGAAGACGACCAATAAGATTTGGATAAGGTCAAGAGGATGACAAAGTATGAGGTTGTACATGTTTCGATTCAAAACTTTCACATGCCTCTATCCTGCGTACAAACTCCAAGAGTAAGAGTACCTACCACCACCCTCATTCCAGCGCTAGGTGTCTGACGCCCAGCAAATGCTGAGGTAACCCTTTCGAAATAAGCACGCTCAGCGCAATCTTGATGTTTAATTTTACTATTTTTCTCTTTTACTTTGTGCTGTTGTGCTATCACTGTATCGAATTGATATTTTCTATTCTATTCATACCGTTAAAAGCTACGCCAGTGAAAATCATACATGCAGGTATGATATCCACTTACCATTTCATGCAACACTCGAAAGTACATCACTTTCATGTCATAACTATTATTGCAACACAACTCAATACTTAGATATCCAAATTAGCGCATGAAACTCACGAGCCGATAAGTTCATTACGATTACGAGCATGATACACGTCCGAGTTGCAATGAATTAGTGGCAATACAGGTAATAACAATAGCTGAATCAGATTGCTTTTCCACCAGAGAAGAGCGAGTTAACTGGGCGTTTTGCGTGGAAGGGAACCACCATTTGCCTAGCCTGGTGTCAAAGGGCCTGCGCAACAACGTATTTGGAATGTGTGCGAGGAATGCGTGAGCTAACGGACTGCTGAAACCTCGCACCAGTCAGCTACACACCGTTTAACAGCTTCGCAACATATCCTTTCATTTCATTGCAGAAGCTCAGCGCACAGCTTTGGTAGAAACAATTACACATTTTCATGGCACTCTCACTCTTCTCACCGTTTAACTACCTCACACATCTGGACAAAAAGCACCCTTAAATAATAGTTCCATAGGTATGCCTAGATAGGTACCTACGATCGAATTACAGCCACTATTATTTCATTAAGACTATCGCTGCCTCGTCTAGATCTCGGATGATGCACACACGCCTGACCAGATTCAATTACTACGAAATTGATTACCATCTGTCTAAGCCGAGGCTAGCATCTGCCTACGCGCCCCTTATGCTGCGTATTAAGTACAAAGCGACGATTTGATTCAGCGGCTAAATGGTTTTACCTCGTCTGTGTTCTGATTTATTGTGTAGGTAATGTAATGAAGTTCTTGTTCTTACTGTGTTGGTGGATAAGAATGTAGGACAAAAGAGTTTTTTCTGTAAGATTTTTTTATCAGGTTAACAATTAGCCGCATCAACAATTTACAGCAAATTTACCCATAGTTACTTGTTACCAAATTAAGATAATGGTGGATTTCATAATAATATTTCATGAACCACAATAAATCCTCGTTAAAGCAGTTTTCCCGTCAGCATATAATATGAAAGATCCTGCAATAAAAAATTACACAATCACATTTTTTCACTCATCATTTATTCAAGCGTATGTGACATTCACATCGGACGCATGCATGTAGGTACGTACACACGCTACGCACCGCACTCCACACACTGGCGCCAACATTGGCCGCCAACGTTTTGTTCAGCGAACTCGTAAATTATTTATGTGCAGGATTACTTGTGAAAAAAGTTTGTCACCGTCGGTCTCACCTGTCCGAAGCTCGGGGGTTCAATAAAATCCGAGTCGTCGCCAACAAGTGAAGCCAGCACCCGCAGGCCGGGGTGCATAAATAATTTAGCCAGGCAATCCGCCGCTTGTTTGCATGCGGATTATCATATTAAACGGATATCAGGGTCGACGACCGCGGGCCCGATACAAATGCAAACAATATCATGCAACATTTATAAAGACAAACAGTGGCAACAGAAGCCGCCCAGCTACCGCATTGAGCTGTCCGGTCGGTGCTGAAACCGGAATCGCACCGGGCGTACCTCTGGTCCGAACAAACGATTATCCGTCGACTATTAGACGGTTTTCTTCAGTTCTCGATGTTACACTTTGATCGAATGGACAGCTCTCTCGGAACGGATCGGTTCGATCAAAAGGAGAGCAATTCTATTTTCTAACAATTTTCCTGTTTGTCCTTCCAACGCTCTTCGACTAAAGCTTTTGAGTCGATAGGGGTCTTTGTTATTATGTAACAAGGAAACCATCGACTGAAATCTTGATTAGGAAGAACTAAAAGGAACAATAATTACTGTATTACTATACCTATCAATCAACAGAGCAAAGGTATCCGAAAACTTGAGAACTACCTAGTGAAAAGTTTATGAGTGAAATTCAATTATAATTGAAAAGACATGACTCATACAGCGATCTTAAATTGAATTAATATATTTTGTATGTTTTCAAAGATATAATTGTTATATCTTTGTGTACCTATTTAATATAGCTAGTTCTTACGATACTGCCCAGGCAGTGGCTTAGTGAATATTAAATATCATGTATTCATGTCAGTAGACTGCACGTTGGCTAATTTTGGCATTTCCTTACTTCCTAGTAATGCAACGATGTTGCTAAGGAATTGAACTGGAGATTTTCTGAAAATTAACAGTCCCTTGTGTTGTAACTTTTTTCAAGTAAACGGAGGCTGTAAGCTATGAAAGAAATCAATTATAAAATAGTAAATCTTAATCGTAACTTTATTATTATTTTAAGTTGTATTATAAATGCGATTGAGTATGTTTCTTTGTTACGCTTTGACGCCTTTTTTTTTTTTTTTTTTTATTGGATGGGAAATCATCAAATGACCCCTCCCGCTCTGGGTGGAGCGGCAGGGAGTGTCAGACTTCTACTGACTAAAACCCACCCATGCTCCTCTCAGTGCCTTTACGTTCCAGGGCCACGGTAACTCTTTCGAACAAATCCGCAACCCTGGTAGGCTCTGGCCTTAACGGGCCCCGACCCATGCTGACGACTGCTGGCTTGGCGCGCGTAGAACACAGCGCGCCGTCAACCCGGGCCTGCTCTGATCGGACGGCGAGCTACCCATTGCTCGCCGTCCACAGGCATCAGTCACTGCGCCATGCTCAGGAGCATCAGTTCCTGGGCGGCGCAGTGGCTGACGTTCAACAGGAGGGGGTGAAATGGGGCCATTACTGGCACTCCATTTCAGCCCCCTCCGGAGCCCGTTGTAGGGGCTCTACTGCGGCTGTTGCAGTAGCAGCAGCCGCAGTGGAACCGGCTTTGGCGGCGGAGGAAGCGGCGGCGGTGGCGGCGGTCGCGGCAGAGACGGCGGTGGCGGAGGGCTTTCTCCGGTTTCCGGCTTTGGTGGGTGGGGCGCAGGCCCTACCCCCAGCCCAGTGGTCGGCCGGCTTGCCAGCTGCCGCACAGACTGCGCAGTGCGGCGCGGCGTCGCAGGAGCCGGCCCTGTGACCGGGCTGACCGCAGCGGAAACATAGACCGCTGCGGTCCACCTCCGAGGTGCATTGAGCTCCTACATGGTGGCCCACCTGGCACCGGAAGCACCTCAGAGGTCGGGGTTCCAGCAGTTTGACCTGCGCGGAAACCCAACCCACCAAAAACCTACGGCCCTCCGAGATGGTCTTGGCCGCCGACACGGGACAGCTCACCACAATGGTGCGCATGCCCGTGTTGTCAGGACGTAGGGTGCCCGCCTTCACCTCCTCTGCTGAGCACCCCCCCGTCCTAACGACGGCGGCCACCACCTCCGTCTCCGTGACGGAGTCGTCCAGGCCCAAGATGCGCATGTCGATGCGCTTGGTGGGCCTGGACACTCGGGCATCGTCCGCGCTTAGGGACGCCCTAAGCCTTTCGGCTAGAGCGTCCGCGGTTGGGCCGCTGGCTGCCCCGGGGATCTCCAGCATCCGGGCCCCAGTCATGGTGACCCGGAGCCGAAGGCCCCCCACGATGCCTAGCTCACCAAGGTTTATCGCCTCCTTCGCCTTGGTGAGCACGTCCGCGTACGTCACGCCCCTCTTCGCCGCGTCCGGCTGTAGAGTAAGTACTACAGCCGCGGTTTTCGGGGGGCGGAGCGCAGCCGCGACGCTTCGCGCCTTCTGCCGCCGCTTCCTCTCCCGCCTCTTGGCCGCCCTGGCTGCCTTTCCCGCCTTCCCCTTCTCCCCGGCCACTTGCCATTCGGCTTGAGCCGGGGGAGGAGCTGAAGGCGAGGAAGCCGGGGGGAGCTGCTGCTCAGACGGCGCAGGAGCCTTCGCCGTCCGCGCAGCAACCCCACCCCTCCTCTTCTTTCCCGGGGCCGGGTCCGGTTTCCCCGGCACCGACTTCGCGGGTGCCGGCCCGGACCCTTTGTCCAGGCCGGACGACCCCGGTGTGGCAGCCGCGGCGGCCGCATAGGACGTCGCCTTTTTCTGGCCTGGGGGGGCCTTCCCGCTCGCCGCACTCGCTAGCGGGGGGCGCAGGACGATGCCCTCCAGGACGGAGAACCGCGCCTGGAAGGCAGCCAACTCCTGCCGCACCAGGTCCAGCACCTGGCCCTCCTGCGGCACGGGCCGGCCGTCCTCCCTGCGCCCCCCTTGCGGCGCCCCCTGTGGGCCGGCTCCCCGGAGCCTGGCCAGGTCTGCGCGGAGCCCCTCGTTCTCCTTACGGAGACGCTCCGTGGCGGCAGCCAAGCGGGCGACCTCCGCCCGCAGCTCGGACATCTCGTCCGGCGGAGGCCCACCTTTGGTAGCCTCCGCTGCCGCCAGAATGGAGGCCATCGCCTCGCTTATGGCCTTGTTCTTAGAGGACAATTTCCTCTTCAAGGCCACATCGCGAAGCGCGGCCTCCACTACCTCCGCAAACCCGGCCCTCCGGACCCGCTCCTGTCCGGAGTCATCCGGCTCACCGCCGGAGGACTCCGAACCAAGAGCCCTGCGACCGCCCTCTACGGGGGGTCGTCCGTCAGCGACGAGCCCCCCGGCTCGCTGACCAGCCACCTTGGAGGCGGGCAATCTCCCCTTGCCTCCCTCTCGGCCCTTGCCCCGCCTGCTGGTGGGGATCTTGCGAGCCGAGGCAACCTCCTCGCTGCCGGACGACCCCCGGTCTTCCTCTGTTCTGGGCCGCTTGCGGAAGGACCTGGAGTCCTCCGCAGCAGCCCCCGCCCCCTCGGGTCCAGAGCTCGCCGAGCTAATAGTCACCGGGTCGTCGGAGTCCAACTCGGACTCCGACTCTGCACCCAGGTGACGCTCAGGCGAGCCCCTCCTCCAATACAGCGCGCCTCTTGCCGCGCTCCGCCCGACCGACACTCTGTCGGGCGAGCCAAAACTAAAACCGATCGGGTCCTCCTCGGATGGTTCGGATCGGGGGCCTCCTCGGCCCTTGTTGCCATCGGCAAACGGTTGGTGGACAGCCCTGTTGCCCCCCCCAGAATACGACTAACGGCCGCTTTCTATAACATATCTCAATCCCAATCTTGATCCCGATCCTTGTCTGTAACCAATCAACGGCCGAGTTTGTGTCCTTCACCACACAATCCTCACCTTTGATTGGTTACAGACAAGGATCGGGATCAAGATTGGGATTGAGATATATTATAGAAAGCGGCCGTTAATCGCTGAACCAATTTTGATGAATTTTGGTACAGAAATGGATGGAACCTGGGACCCAAGAGACCAAAACCTATTTTTTGGCAAAAATCTACAGTAACGAAAGCGAAGCTGTGGGCAAAATCTAGTATAATCTAAAATGCAATATAAACCCCTAGGGAATATGTATAGAAGTTGAGGATAACTTACTGTATACAGTGCACGTCGCAGAAGAAATGAGAAACTTGTTATCTCCGGCACTTATTCCATATTAGTTTTACATTCCATTTATATTTTCCATGTTTACCTGTGTATCCGAGGAATTTAAAATTTCATTACAGCAGTAGCAGTAAGCCTTGAACGTACATAGGACGGCTAGGATAGCTTTAAGCGAAATGAGATTTTAGTGGATGGCCTCGCGCTGTACAAATAAAATAATACTACAGAGATGTGTGCGCCATTTTTCTTTTTATTTTTAGTAAAGTACCATACGTTTTCTACAATGACCTAAAACATAATACCTACTGCCTAGTCCAGTTTACATTAACAACCGCAAAAACCAAAGACGTCCGAGTTCAAACTTCAAACAGTCATGGCGTCTTTGACTCGGATTTCGACCACAATTCACGAGCAGACAAAGACGATAATATTCTAATTATATCACAGGCTTTGATACAAAACACAATAATACCCAAACTTGTTCGTTAAAGTCGTGACGTCAGCAAACTCCGGTAGACTTCTGAAATCCAGTGGAAGTCGTAGAAGCAGTCGTTTCATTTTGTAAACGGGTTTCCGTTTCCATTCCGGAGATCAGCCAACAATGCGCAGGGGTAATTACGTACGCAAACAATTTTCTTCGAGTTCCCTCAGTGTACAAAGACAACGTGACAAGAAATTAGTTTATTATTGGCAAACTTTGATGTTAGTCCGCTCCGAATTTGTTCAAACACCAAATCTTAGAAACAATTGAGTTAGAAACAAATGATAAGTTTTGCATTGGAACAATAAAGGTTGATCCACGCATATTCGGGCCGTGCCCGGGACGTATCAGAACACGTTGTAACAGTCCACGGCCTGGCCCTGACATCCAAACGATCACAAAAGCAGGACACTTCTCAAGGCTTGTATTGTGGCCGCTTAGTCGCAAAAACAGTAGAATTACTGCTGGTTGTATAAGGTGGATAAATAAAACGAAGACCCACTTTGACTATTGGACACGAGTGAATGTGGGTTGAATAAATAAATACTAACGAGTCCGCTGGAGATATAAAAATCAATGAAACATAATAAATTCGGTTTCATAATCTGCAATGCAAAATTTTAAACTATTCATTTTGTAAAATATTTACAACAGTAACATTATGTTAGGTTCATAAAATAATTTTGAACGAGAGGCCATTACGTGTAGCTTTAACTTTATATTCTTTTAGCCGGGTAAAACAAAATCCTTTTAAAAATAATAGCAAAAATTTTTTAAGCAGGACTTACCCTGAGATCTGTGAAAGCAAAACCGAGGTCTCTAAATTCATCTGCGAGTAAGAACGAGTCGGTACAGCTAAAGACGCTCACTAAAGTAGACCCTTCGGGATTTACAACCAGCGTCCCGCACCCCTTTGGTCCTAATTCTCTACCTTTCTTTCGCTGCAAAAACAACTGGGAATCCGCTCGAAAAATAGTAAAAGCACTTTTCCTGTGTTTATCGTATGAATAGTATATGTGCTAAGTTAAATGTGTACCACGTTTTCAGAACGTACGTTAAATTTATTTTAAAGCTACTTTTTTGTGTGTTTTTCTTGGCCTAATTTTTTGCAAAGGTTGGTAAGTGGTGCTACTGATAGGTGGTATCTTTTTACCAAACTATTTATTACTTTTATCCCTTGTTTTCGTTCATTTGTTTCTATTGCAACTCCCTCGGTCCACTTCTTCATTTACGTTACACAATTTTAATGGCAACCTCATTTCGTGTTGCTTCCGACTACGAATGTTTCGCCCCTCTTATCCCATGGGTCGAGCCGTCTCATATAATTGTGTTACCAGATGGATTATGGGCAGTAACATCCACTAGATATCTTGCACGTTATAATGCGATCATCCTTTGTCTGTGTAGTTCAATGATTATGGCACTATCATTTCGAAACCGTTCGGACGATTAATGTTCAACAGTGAAATGATTCAAGGCATGTGTACCTATTTGAGCAAATATAACTTTGCTAGCTTTTGATATAGAACCGCCTTAATAAGAAGTAAAAAAATAGTCTCCAGGGGCCCTTATTCTATCTCTGTACCAAATTTCACCAAAATCGGCGTGAAAGCGTAACAAACAAACATCCTCACTTTTGCATCTATACTAGTACTAGGTTTTGCCCGCGGCTTCCGCTCCGCCCGCGAGGATGTCGGTTATCGCGTAAAAAATAGGTTGTCCTTCTCCATATCCCAGGCTATACATATATGTATATCTGCCAAACTTATTTTAGTAGTTTTAAAAAATATTTTAGTATTGGATAGCCCATTTATCAAGGAAGGCTAGGTACGACCAATATGTGACGCAGACGTAGTTGCGCGGGTCAGCTAGTTTCAAATATAAGTTAGGATTTGCCGACAGGTTTTAATTCATTTTAATATTTAAATCCAGCTGAGCCATCCGCGGTTAACTAGACATTCTAACCAAAAGAAAACAAGCTAAATAATCTTCTAAAATAAGCAATAAGCCAATCGAATTACTAAAAAGGACCTATAGGTGCAATACGGTTCGATGGCTTTACAAATCCTTTTCGAGGGTACAAAAGATCGCACGCCTCGAACCGATAACTGGCTGCCGATTTTATCTGTGCCTTTGTGGTAGCTATCAGACTTACAAAGAAATGAGTGACGAATAAAGCTTTAGCTATCGTTCCTTGTGACGCTGGCGAAAAAAAAAGAAAGCGTTCTAAGATTCGTATTTCAAATTTGAACCACCCGCGTAAATATCGATCTAGTGTGCTTTGTAGTTTGATAAATTGGTGTTGGTAACCTATGTACTTATGTCGAAAAAAATGTGATACTATCATATTCCAAACAATTTGATGCCGCGTGGTATGCTGAGCCAACCATTTACTAAGCCGCGGCGTTAAAAGATAATTGCGAATTGGTTAATAGTTATTTATGATATTAGTGCGGTAAGTTGTTTTTTACAAACGAGTAGACGAATGTAAGCACGAGACGAAGTCGAGGGCTCACCATAGTCACGAGTTTGTAAAAACCAAATCCGCACGTGTGTCATACAACGTTTTTCGACACATTTGCGAGAAAACATTACAATAAGTTATTAAACACCTTTTTGTCTTTAGAAATCAGTCTGAAAGTCGCAACAATCTTTGACGTTTCTAATATGAAAATGGCGCGAATTTGCAAAGGGCGCCACATGCGCGTGGTGAAAATTAGAACCCCATATTTCCTTTTTTTATGTAAGTATCTTCTCTCATTTTCTCTATAATATTAAAATGAGACAAACGTATACAGCAAAAGCGCTTTCAAGGAGGTTCGATTATTCATATTATTTATTCTCGTGATGTGAAACTCCTTGGTGGAATTCTTATTAATTTTTATGGAAATTAAAAAAAAACCGTAAAGAATACGCACGGCGCTACACAACGGAGTTTGCGGTAAAATATGTACTTAGGTGAGAGTACCTATTTTGCCGCACGTTCCATTGTGTGGTGCATAATTTTTAACTTTCGAACAATGCATACAGGCTTCGTTAATGCATTTTTTGAGTAAATGTGTTGAAATAGTTATTTATGATATTAGTGCGGTAAGTTGGTTTTTACAAACGAGTAGACGAATGTAAGCCCGAGACGAAGTCGAGGGCTAACCATAGTTACGAGTTTGTAAAAACCAATTTCTGCACGTATATCATACAACGTTTTTCAATACATTTGCGAGAAAACAGTACAATAGATAATTAAACAAACTTTTTGTTTTTAGATATCAGTCGGAAAGTCGCAACAATCTTTGACATTTCTAATGTGAAAATGGCGCGAATTTGCAAACGGCGCCAAAATCGCGTGGTGAAAATAAGAACTACATCTTTCATTTGTTTATTTTATTATTCTTTTCTCATTTTCTCTTTAGTATTAAAGTGAGTCAAACGTATTGAGCAAATGCGCTTCCAAGGAGGTTCGATCATTCAGCTTATTTATTCTAGGATTGTGAAACTCCTTGGTGGAATTCTTATTAATTTTTATGGAAATTAAAAAAAAAACCGTAAAGAATACGCACGGCGCTATACAACGGAGTTTGCGGTAAAATATGTACTTAGCTGAGAGTACCTATTTTGCCGCACGTTCCATTGTGTGGTGCATAATTTTTAACTTTCGAACAATGCATACAGGCTTCGTAAATGCATTTTTTGAGCAAATGTGTTGAAAAAGACATTTTCAAGATAGTTGCACAAAAAACAAGTCCTTTTTATTTATAGAAAGGCCTTAAGTATACAATAATGTTAACAAATATCACTGACACAATAAAAAAGATATGACAAGAATAATGTTTACGTAACAAAATATCTTGTGGCATTTACGAAAACAAAAAGTGGACATTGACAAGACCCGGGTAGGCTTCAAATTGTTTACATTACCCTTTTCAATCGAAATCCTCCTTGTCTACTCGGTATAGAGATATATACATTGGTTCACCCCGTGGGTACACCAGTGTGTTTATTTCTTTATCCCACTCAAATGAAGCTGTCTTATAAGATACTAGCGTGTGTCCACGACTTGGCCCGCATGAAAGTCGGAAATTATCCCAAGAGAACCAGCTTCCGGCATTACAAGTCAGTGTCCTATGCCCTAATCCAGGATATAGTCTACCTGCGTGCAAAGTTTCATCCAAAATCTATTACATTGAACACGTAACAAGGAGACAGACACCAATCAGTCTCAACCATCATCTGCCTAGCCCTTTCCCAACTATATTTGCGGTTGGCTTCCAGTCAGACTCGATTCAGCTGAATACCTGTGTATTACGTTACCTGCCTACCTGACCTCCACAATCCAGTAACTGAGTAACGGGGCTTCTTGGCAAGACTGGAGTCAGATTTACTCGCTTCTTACAAACCGTAACGACTGCCAAAGATCTACAAATGACAGCCGGAACCTTTTCCGAGACACTGAGGAGTCTCGGTATGTTACCCATCCACAGACCGACCTCGGCAAGCATTGTTTAGCCTTGAAGATCGACCTATGCGGCTGTTATCATCTAGCCACGAGCTCCTCAAATCAATCTGTCTCAACCATGGTGCCAAAAATGGTGATCTATGCCCTTTTTTAACCGACTTCAAAAAAGGAGGAGGTTCTCAATTCGGTAATTTTTTTTTTTTTTTTTTTAATCCCCAATAACTCATGTTGATAATGACGAAGGCGATAGTCAACGAATCGTGAATTCAAATAAACAAATCAGAATAAAAAAAATATGCTTCGAAACAAGAAAGACAGGGGGATACATTAACATTTTTTTTAAACCAATTTGCCAGTCATTGTAAGACTCCATACTACCCCAATACACGTAGTAGTATGTACCTACAGGAACTGTGCTCAACCCAAGGTCGACGCGAAGGGAACAGGAAACGGTATTGTAATACCCCGTACGTGTTGAGGAAATGCTACAACAAAGTATTATGATGTACCAGGCTGCAAAGTGAAGAGGGGCTGCTAGACGTCACAACTCACAAGTAATAGGCAATTAAAATAATATCCTTATTAGCTTACCTCCTGTTATTGATGTGAAAAGTGGTTATATTTTGTTACCTGCTTAAACAGGTAAACTAAGACATGATAAATTGTTTATCTACACTCACAACGTAATGTTCCAAATATGAGTTCAAAACCGAATGCATAAACACGTACTTTTTTTTCGTGGATAGGTAAAATTTAAAAAAAAAACCATTACAGTTCAACATTTCCCTTCGATTTTTAAATAACTGCATCATAAAATAACTTTATCTACACTCACAACGTAATGTTCCAAATATGAGTTCAAAAACGAATGCATAAATACATACTTTTTTTTCGTGGATAGGTAAAATTTAAAAAAAAAACCATTACAGTTCAACATTTTCCTTCCATTTTTAAACAACTGCATCATAAAATAACTTTTTAATTTTTATAGCACACTTTTTCTTTTTAATTTTTGGCGCGGGCTCATTGACTTAAGTCAATGAGCCAGCTTTTATCTTTGTCTATGTTTGAGCGCGCTGCGCAGTCATTCCAATACGCAATGAGAATATCCGCCATATTGGAATTAACTATTTTTCCACTTATTTTATTTCAACAGTATGAGTGAAGATAAAATAGTGTATGCAACGGCATATAATTAGGTATTAAAACACTCGTGTGATGCTATTATCACACTCGGCTACGCCTCGTGTGATAAACCCACACTCGTGTTTTAATAACCCTTTTTATATGGTCGTTGCATAAACTACTATTTTAATTTTTATAGCACACTTTAACTTCTTAATTTATTGGGGCGGGCTCAGGTGAGCGCTTCAAGGCTTAAATTTTTTTTACGTGTTTTTCAATTTGCAGTATGTAAGTAAGTATTTATATAGAATTACAATAATTAAAATCATCAATACAACTCTTTCAGTTACAATTGATGTCAAATGTAGTATTTCATGAAATCATCACATTTGTCAATCAATTTGAATATCGCGGAGAAACCTTGGGCAACAGCTAGTAGTCAATACAATTGTACACTGAGGTTTAATATGGTGCTTCCTCTTACTATGTCTGCTATGCCAATAAATTAAAGAAATATTAATATTCCTTTTACTAACATTGGCTTCTATTTAACATTCTCAACCATTTTTAGCAACTTATTGTTACTAATATACTGTCGGGTAAAGATAAGTTTGCCTATTAAAGCTTCTGAAGCGTTACGAATTTCCAAAAATATGAAAAAGTCGTAACAAAAAAATGGGTCCTTTGTGTAAAATTAACTTGAAACTTTTCCTTAAAACGCCCCAAATGAATGAACTTGTATGAAGAACGCCTGTAGCTTTATTAATGTTTTTAAATTGCTCGCAGTTATTCTCAAGGCGCACAATAGTGTTATGCTGCACTAAGGAAACAGGCGTTAATTGAACATTATTAAATATGAAACTGGAGAGAAACAATAACTAAATGTAGGTATTAAAATATAATACTACAAATAAAATAATATACATATTTCTACCTTATAAATATTTGATCCACTTCATAATTATAAATGTAATTCAAATAAATTTGTAACGTAAATAAAACTTTAATACTATAATTTCCAATAGCTATTTCGTTTTTACAAAGTTTAATTTCAATTTCGAAGAATTTAAAAGATATAGGTTGGTACTTCATAGTAAAAATATGTAATTATATTTTTCTCTGAAATGTACGTCTATCGTGTTCATATTCCGAGCTCCATCTCGGAACTCAATTAGCAAGTTGTAGGAGCAAATATTTACTAAGTGAGTTACAGTCATGATTACAGTACTTTAGTATTAATTACGAAGTAGATACAAATCCAAGCATAAAAGTTAGTCCGAGCTTACTGCAGAGAACTTGCTCGGATTGAATTTATCCAGATTTACTGTCTAGTTCGTTCCGCCCGGTGCTCCTGAGTTTTTAGCACCTGACACGACTTACAAATTGTATTGGCAAGCTTCACTTGTGCCAACTTTAGCACAGTTGGGGACTTGAATTAATGATTATACTCACACAAGTTTGCTTTGGCCGTATTCTTTCGTGAAATATATGGTCTGTTTCAAGCATAAGAAGTTATACCAAAATTTATAGCAGTGTGCACGGTATTATGAAAAGAAGTTGGTATAAGTTTGCTTTGGTCTGAACTTGTTTATTGTCTAAGTTTTGCGTAGGTATATACTGGGTTTTTTTAACCTTGACTGACCTACAAAAATTCTATCTAAACTATATTGTTCAATAATATAAGCTCTTCCATTTTTTTTTCACAACGTTAAATCACTCTGCCGAGTTAACGCCACTAGCTTTGAAATTAAATTAATAGACAAGTACCAATTACTCTTTACAATTACCAACTATGTAATTACAACAATCACTGCATAGATCAAGTAGCAAGATTTGTTGCAATGCAAACACTAATCAAAATTAAGCTAATTAACTAGCCTGCATCCAAACTCAATTCGATTAAAACGTTGACATTCACGAATGGATATAACATCGGTCGCAGTCACATCGCTCCTTCGTTCGTTCATCCATTCACTATTAGGTCAACCAGTTTGCCATCTCGAGCTCCCCAGTGCCGCTTTTACCCTCGATTTCAGTTCGAAACGTCTTCAATTCAGAACTAGGAGTTAGTGACCTGAACAAGCTTTTGATAGTTGAGCGATTAAACGTGTCTGATTCCGTGAACCGTGCGTTATTGCCAATACGGATTGTAAAGTTTTTATATTGCCGGGAAGCATGTTTGCTTTGGTTTGAGTAGCCATATTATGTTTTGAGTTTTTAACTTGTTGATGTAGAGCACTGTCTATCAATTTTTTTTAGTTGGACGCTCTATTTTATACAGCTTACGAGAAAGTGTTTAGTTTAAATCTATACAAAGTCTATTTATTACTACTAATATGATTATCTATACTATACTTACTTATAATATTATAAAGCTGAAGAGTTTGTTTGTTTGTTTGAACGCGCTTATCTTTGGAACTACCAGTCCGATTTGGGAAATTATTTTTGTATATGACAGCCACATTCATGAGGAAGGCTATAGGCTAAACGGGAAAAATGATACCTATGCGCGTACGAAGTCGCGGGCAAACGCTAGTTAAAAATAATTTGAGTTTAATTTACATTCACTTTTCATATAGAAAATATCGTTACTACCTACTTACGTAATCGAATAACCATTTCAACCTCTTGTGTGTACCTACTTCTACCTACCCTCAGATAGGGTACTAGTTACTAAACTTTTCTTGAAACAAAAACATCATTTAAATAAGTAATATAGTCTCTGTTTTTAATTTGATCAACTTATAACATTACTTAGTTATACAGACCATTAAAGAGGCGCGTAGGTACTAACAGGCGGATCAGTTGACAGTACAATTTAGTTAATTTATTCTCGTGTAGCCAGCGCGCAAAAAGTTTCCCTCGTTAACTAAGGCGACAACACTAGTAAATCACGCAGCGCCACTCGACTCCTATCTCAAACGCGATTACTATCATCAAATTAGAGTAGGGTAAACAGGGCTGCCGAATTATGAACTCTATCTAGGTAGATACAGCTCATAATTCGGATTTTCACCTACTTAATATTATGGAGATACGAACCTTTTTTCAGGCCACTGAACAATGGTGCTTAATTAATGATTTCTGTATTAGTTATTATTAGGTACATAAAAAAACGCAACCCTAGACATGGATAGTTGGAAAACGACATTAGCCTGATACTCTTTACCACTTAAAATTTTCAGATTTTCACGGTGAAACGTACGCGTGCGAAGCCGTGGGCAGAAAGCTAGTGATATCGTTATTGGAAAAATCAAATGTTGCAAATCTTCGTTTTTCATTACGGAGACACAAAAACGTGAATTAAAATGTAGAAAAAAAAAGAAGTTCAAAAACTAAAACCCGACTACAGAAAATTCACTTTCTAAAAGTATGAAACAAGAAAACATTCTCATTTGAAATTTATTGATGTTCAGATGATAGCTCGTATCGTATGCCACTTTGCCCTAAACCTAAGTGTTAAAGTTTGATGTTTCATTACTATAAACATACTTTTGTACCAGAATGGGTGGCATACGACCATACTTTACAAACAAGACTTACATACATACCGGTCAAATTCATAACCCTTCTTTTTGCTTCGCCGCAGTCGGGTAATAAGCAGTGGTTTTTAGCAGTGGGTAATAAACCTGAATTATCAAGTTTGTAGGTCGCAGCATCCAAAAAGAAACAAAGTACTTATAGGTGCATGTCATGGACCTATAAGCAAGATATTAAGCTTGCCTCTCTGGTGAAGTGATCGCTACCACTACTACTTAGCATTAGGTCCTCTGTTCGAATCCCGTCGTTCGAATAATGGGAAAAATTTGGATAATCTATAGGTAAGAACTCTTCTGCCTTACTTTGCGTGCTGCTGTTCTAGAAGTAAGTTATTATCATCTTTAACGTTGTTTTCTTGTGTAGATTATGAACGAACTTCATAGTTCATTAGTGCTGCTGCCCGCTCTATGTTTTACTTTAGAAGCTTGGTGACTTGATGCTCGCTCATTAGAACACCGTGATGTAAAGTAATGAAATTGCTTCCAATCTAATACAAACTTCAGTAGTCAATATCGTTTGTAAATAGACAATACACAAAACAAAGTAACATCCACAATAAAGACAATAACACAAACACAATAAAATGGATTCTATTCTATTCTACACCACTGCCAACTGTCAGGTGAAATAGGAGCTAAACAAGATATAAAACAATTAAAATATGTTTTTTCTTTATTTCAATCATCACAACACTGAAATGTTGTACCAATCTATTTATTGTTTGCAAATAGTACACGACTACACGTATAGAGGCACCTCAAGTAAATTTTATGTTCTAATCCTTATTGTCTAATCATAAGTAATGTTATAAATGGGAGTTTGTTCTTTCGTAATTCTTTCACGCCTAAGCCGCTGTACTGATTTTGATGATACGTTACGGAGATAGATGGGACCCCAGAGACGGTTATAAGCTACTTTTCTATCGAAGCCAGGGCCAAAAACTAGTTAATTATAAATCATCGAAGACTTTGACGTGCATACGATATGTCCGAACATAAACTCTCAATACAACTTCGTAATCGATCCAGTCCAACCATCATCATGATCTGCCTAGCCTTTTCTCAACTATATTGGGGTCGGCTCCCAGTCAAACCGTAAATCGAAGCCGCTCCACGTAAAATACTGGTTATGACTGACTGAATACCAGTATTTAACGTGAAGCGGCTGCCTACCAGACCTCCGCAAAGCCGCTACCAAAGATCTCCAAATGACAGGTGGGACCAACGGCTTAACGTGCATTCCGAGGCACGAAAGAGTCTCTGTCACCCATCGACAGACCAACCAGTCCAACCAATACCACCGAAATCGATTTTGTGCTGGAAGCTATTTAATAAAGTCAGTGTTCAGAAGATAAACTAGAAAAGCAAACACTTTGCCTAGCAACGCTGGTGGTTGCTGAAGGAACGCCAAGGAATTTTCCTTGCTGAACTTTAATTGTGGTTAGTTGGTTAGTCCAGGTAACAAATAACTCAGGTAACTTAACTGAAATTTCTATGATTTCTCTAGACCGCGTAGTCTAGTAAACCGCTAATTGATTTAAACTTTAATTCTATGTTTTTTTATATCATTTTATTTTCATTTGTTTTTATTTTCATTAAATTGGTTCCCCCGGACCCGGATGATAGTAGCGGATGGGGCCGACATTTGAACCTCCGTAATTTACTGAAGGTTTATGACAAAATTCTGGAAAATCCCCTTTGACACAACAAACTCTCCTCAACAGCTAAAAAATGCACAAAGTGGAAGAAAATATCTGTGGCCATCAATCCACTATTGTAAACGCAAACGTGTGTCTGTCTGTCTATTACGTTTTTATGTCTAAACCGCTAAACAGATTTTGATGAAACATTGAACACGAATGGCCCTAGTTTGGGGCATATGATAGTTTTGTTGCGGAATTAGTTCGAAAGTGTCACCACGGCCCTGGAACGCAAAATGCATTTGGAGGAACACAGATGAGTTTTAGTCAGTCTGATACTCCCTTCCGCTCCACGCAGAGCGGAAGAAGTCATTTGACTATTTCACATCGTTAAAAAAAAAGGATAGTTTTCATCCAGGTAGTAAGGATGATAAAACCATTTTTACGCTGGCGTTCCGTGGGCAGAAGCGAATTATACATATCCAACTTTCATTGGAAAAAGCGTGATAAATACCTAACAAAATTAAATAAAATGCAATATCGGTATAACGCAAGCGGTGACAGGAAGAAAGATAGAGCAGACTCGGTGTCGGCTACTGATTAATTCAACAACATGAACGAACAGTTCTACTTATTACCTATGTCTGTCTGTACGTAATATCGTCTAATGAAATGCCACAGTGCCCGGTGGAAAGCAAGAGCAAATATAGATTTTAAGACAGAAAGGTGATCATTAGTAAGTATAGTATTACTTTCATTTAAATAGTAGTATAGAAGTATGGTATAGGTCCCAAATCACTTAATATTTAATTTTAACAGAATAAATCAAAATAATACAAATAAATACAAAACGTAATAACATCTAGTAATGTACTTAGTAATGTCATACCACTAAATTAGTAATTAAGTTCTAGTATATAAGTTCAATACTATTAAGTAAAATAGTTAAGAATATTACTAACTTAGGTTATTAAAAATGGGATTATTTAAATCGTAACTGCAAAGAAATATAAGGCTTTTTATTTATTAAGAAGTATGCAGAATAGGTTAACAAGCCCCGCAACCTCCATTGAAAAGGTAGAATCGGCATTCGACCAGGCGGCGGTTGCAACAGGCCGGTGGTAGTTGCCGAGCTTTTGTATAGGGATGTTCAAATCGTGCAAAGAACTTCTATAGCACGATGTAGGATTTGTGTGATCAGGTATTTTCAGTAGTTCGTAGATGGCAGTAAATGTGCTGCTATTTGATATACAATACTTAGTAATTGTTGGTAAAGAGCAACCAGATTTTTGTTTTTAATAAATCTGAACTATAAAAGCCACAAAACTTGAATGACCTGATGAAAGCCGGGGGAATATGATGGATGCGAGACGCACAGGACCTCTCGACGTCACAACGTTACTTGGGGGAGGCCTACATGGGTACAAGTAGAGGACGTCTTTCGATTGAAATGATGGTGATAAAAGCCACAGTCACCTACACACTCCTCATACAAAGTATTCTTTGTACCTTCATAACTCTCAAAGACCACGAAAAAAATAGACTAAAATATATCATGTACCTACCAAATATTACACGGGGAAAACAAAGTAAAAAGCATCGCTCGAAGTTACCTAGGCTTCGCTGCAGCACCTCCGCTTTTCATGATAATTCCCGACCAAGTTTCCCTTTATATCAACTTTTTTATTTTTCCAGTTTAATATCATGCAAAATGAAGGCCGGGCACGCCACTCCGAATGGTCGGCTCATTGCATCCCGACCGTAAATTCGACTCCCTTGTCGGCACGGCGGGCGCGAGTAGTATAGTCTACAGGGTGTCTCAGCCAGTTGATATCAACAAGAATATAAAATAACTAAGTACATTAAATTCTTAACTTAAGGCGCTGTGATTAACAAAAACTGAAAAATTGCTGTTTAGTTTCAAGCTGCAGAAAAAATATATAATATGTTAATTTTAACGATATTTCAAAGAACTCTGTTGTTTCCGAATCATGTTTAGAAATCCTTTGAAAAGAATGTCCCGTATTACTAGCCTACTTATGCTGATTAAATAGGTCATTTAATTAATCACGGTTGGCACAGTGGTTAGCGATTGGCTGCCGCGCTGCGTGTCGCGGGTTCAATTCCCGCACGGAACAAATATTAGTATGGCCTACAGATAGTTGTTCCGGGTCTGGCTGTTTGTGTATGTAAATTTGTATGTTTGTAAACGCACCTACGGTACATGAGAAATTCCTAGTGCGGTGCAAAGTTTAAAAAAAAAAAAACAAAACCTTGTTTTAGATTTTTAATAGCTCAACTTAGTTTTGAGTAAATCGATAAAATGCTTCATATTTGGCAATAAATTGTAAGCATTGTGTCGTCGCACTTTTCTTTCCTTTCTATACAGTCCGAGAGTGACCGAGTTTTTGCTATGACAGCGCCTTAATATTGTTATCCTACCTTATTAAGTGGATTTGTTTGTTACGTTCTCTCACCTTTATCGCTGAATCGATTTTGATGAATTTTGGAACACAGATATATGGGACCCTGGAGACGCCGCCGCCGAGGGCAATGCTCAAAGATTACGTTACACTGTTGACAGCCTAGAAAAAGTTCATACTTGAGATTTGAACATTATCGATTGAAATAATAGGTAGTTTCGTTTTTAGAAAAATACACATTTTACATGGATCAGAAAACGAAACTGTTTCGCTAGTAAACCGATGAAAAAACTGATTTTTTTAAATTAATTTTCTGTTATACTCTACATTTTCTTTTTTCGTATCAAATAAGTGTTATTGAAAGTATAAATGACTTAGCTTTCAAGTATTACGCTTTCTAAGTTCCCTTCAGCGTCTCTCCTTTCAGTTCCATATCAGCGTAACTCGCTTCTGTATATTTCGCCTTATTCATAAAAAGTTCATATCTATGAATGCTGAAAAAATCTGTACAAGCGACAATGTCGCTTTCGTTCCAATAAATCGCGACGACGATAGAGTTATAGCATTTTAGTAATGGAATAAAAAAACTTTTACGTTCAAAGGGTTGCGACTTACGATCTTTCGCCGATAATATTTCTTTTCAATCGTTCTTAGTCAGTTGAATGAGAAAACTTATTGTGCATTAACAAGGATGTTAAAGGATATGTAATAAAATATTACCTATGTATTTTTAACGTGGGTGTCGCTTGACCTAATGACCTTTAACTAAAGTGACCCCGTCTTTAAGAGGCTTTCATTTACTCGTAAGACCTTCCATAATATAAAGATCGGGAACGGGAATCTGCTAATACATTAATTGTTGCTAAGGCATTTAATAGATGTCAATCAGATAAATAAAAAAGTAGTAGTAATGGTAATACAAGATGCAACATTTATTTTGCATGTTAGATCAATTTTTTTTACCTGCATAAGTTTTATGAATGTAAAAAAACGTTTTTTTGTCGTTTGCCTCCACCTTTCACCTATCCATGCCTAGAAGGAACGTCGTAGGTATTTGAGAAAACAATGGTCGATTTTATAAAATACTTTACAATACATTATAAACTAGATAACACCTGCGCGACTGTGGGTTCGCTAGCTTTAAAAGTGTTTTTTTCTACCTAGATTAAAATTATTACATATCCTAAATCCAGGTCATAGTCAGCCAGTCAATTAAAATCAGTTCAGCGGTTTAGACTGGAATACGTTATAGTAATTCAGAAATTAACCTAACCGAACCATGCCTTGATGGAAAATCGTATCTCACAAAGTAAATATCAAAACAACGACTAAAAAATATAACGATATAATCATATACTTAAACAAATAGGTACCTACATTCCCTATCGCAAACTAACCGTTCATTACAGCCACCTGCGGCCCTACCATGACGTGTTAAAGCGTGAGTCGTTCGAGCGAGAAGGAGGGATGGAGCTATACACCCTATATAGCTCCATCCCTCCTTCTCGCTCGAACGACTCACGCTTTCACACGTTATGGTAGGGGCCCTGTACTTTATACTGCACAAACACAAAGCATGGAGTGTCGTTATTCTTGCTATCGTCTCCCAGGTGACAACCAGTCAGTTACAGCGTCGCCATTTTATAGCTTTAGTTTTAAACAATGCTGTATTTCTTGGATTTAGCTTAGAGCTAGAGTGAAAGGATTAGTTACTATGGCGAAAGCACATTGACCTTATCCTAATAAACCTTTGTAGATACCCGAATAATACATTATGAACCGTTTTTCAATACTAGACAACGTAAAGAAAACAATAGAAGGCGGTTCAGGACAGGTTCTGTTTTTGATTTTAAGAAAGTTATTAAATGTATGTGGGTCAATGACCGTTATTGCACATTTATCTGGCGCCTACCATAAGTAGGTACTCATGATTTAAAAAAATTGTATCTGCAGTTTCACCAGCCATTTTACTTGTTTCGAGGAAACTTACTACTTGAACTATCCGTGTGTCAGGGTTAATTACAATCCGCTCAAAGTGGTTCAAACTTGAAAACGTAACAGATATTGAGACACTTACCTAACCTAACGGAACCACACCTTGAAGGAAAATCGTATTCATCGTGAAAATCATCCAACCGCATCATGTATCCCAAGCCCACCAATCATTAGAGCTACCTTGACTGTATAGTGCACAAACACAAAGCATGTTTGAGCTTAGGTAAGAGTATCGCCAACGTTAAAAGTGTCTAATTGTCCCAAGGAAACTTACTACACAGATGAAAAGTAGCATGAAAAGTATCAAGTTTTATCAAAACCCGTTTTTAACATGAAAGCCTAACAGATAGTCAGACACACTCGAATTTATAATATTAGTATGGATTACCTATGTTGCCCCAATTTTACCAGATCACGATAAAGCATTTACCGGTACAAATATTTATTTTGTATCAAAAGGATACGTAACTCGGATACTGGATTTTAATCCCATTTTTATACGGTAAGTATCATAAGCCTACAACACACGCCACGCTTCGAATCCCCGGCTTTTTCGATAAAACTCATATCGGATATAAAGCTTTTAATACCCAGCGATTGCTTCCCTTACCAAAGATATCAGTACTATTATGTTTACTGCTCTCTCAAGAGTAATAACTCTTAGATGATGTACTCGGAATCGACCCTAGTAATAAATTCATTGCCGTAGACCTCACATACATGAATATTACGTCAGCAGGAAACTGAATTACGATTGGAACTCGTACGTGTAGGTAGTTGTAGGCACTCACCTCAGCCATTAGCCACTTGCAATGAACTAACAGCCTCGGATCGGAATAACTCTCGAGCACTGTCGCACCGCTTTGTTCCTTAGTTTCAACTACAATAGATTAGAGTTCTTGTAGTTGTTCTTGTCCCCTCCGCAATGCGATGAGGGCTCCCTAAACGATTAATTCTGAGTGAAGTGAGAAGATTCATTCTGCAGCAATACTGTTAATTAGTTTAGTGCCCCTGCGGTCACTTGATGAATGATCAACTTGATAAATTACACAAAAACCGAATGCAATACATATGGATCGCTCTTATCCTTTCCGCTTTCCCCTATTTTATCCGGAGCGGAAAACAAACACCTAATTCTGAATTCGATTACAACTAAATAACTTTTGATTCCTCTTTCATTCGCTTCTTCGATCAAGTTCAAGAATACTGTAATTTCAATAAAAAGAAAATACAAACAGCAAAAGTGCTTGGAGCCGTTTTACAATCAAGTCTAAATTAGAGGCTGCTACGTTTGAACGCGGGCGAGCCTACAAATCCCCACGAATGCGGCTTTATTTCGTTCCGTCGCACCAATCAGAGCAATTAACGGACAATAAAAAGAAAAAATCCCACCCCCAGCGGACGTGTGGGGTGTGGAACCAGGGACGGCAAGGGATTCCTAATTGTTCACTATTGAGCAGACAATGCGTATACTTTGTGAATATCTCCCTGATTATGAGGTGAGTAACATTCAAGAGCTGTAATTAAGTTAGTGTCAGAGAATCTCATAAACATTATTACAACTTCTTCATCGTAGCAGTGTCACTGTTCTCTCTAGATTTCGCCAATTTCGAAATCTGAGTTATGATGATTTTGCGGTTTGAGGCGTAGCAGTAACCGCCTCTCCAACTGTTAACCAAAACGGTTAACCAAAATTACACATTATAATCTTGTAATTTTTGTCAGCGTTCTTTCAATATCATCGATATTAATAGGTACGTACAAAAATTAAGTATAAATAAAGTAATATTTTCGTAGCAGGGTCTACGAAAGTGCTACGAAAAAGTTTGCATCGATAAATGCGTCTACAACATGTGAAAACATTTAATATCGCTTCGAGTGAATGTTTCGATATGAAAACATTTTTAAAATACCCTCATTTTTATATTAGAAAGATTCCATTGTGAGTATACATCGATCGGGGTGATGGGTAGTATTTCACAGGCTATTTTCTTTGACGGAGGGAACGTTTTGAATATAAAACACAGTCGCTAATGACGTAAACGATTATTGACAAAACGTTCCGAACGACCGATAGAATGATAAAGCAATTTACTAAATTAAGTTAGGTGTGGGTACTTTGATATGTCATGGATTTGTGTGAATGTATTTTTATAGATAATTTTTTTGGGAAATATTTATAGTTATAACCTACCAACAGTAAAAGATCTCTCGGGCAGTAAATACTAGTCCATGATTTAAATTTACCGTACAGGCTGATACTTTAAGGTACATCGGCAAACTATGCCAACGTCACCACAAAGGCCCCGATGATTAGTTTACAAATACTTGTCCATTCAAAATGTTCAGACTATATTTATCACGCGAGTGCGCCGCGAAACTTGTCTAATAAAAGTTGTGGACACACTGTTTGACGTGGTTAACCCTTTCGTACGCGCGTGTACACTATCCGCGACTCCACACTCACTTAATGAGCTTAATCTTTCTAAAAACTAGTTCAAACTAGTTTAAGTGGCTCACTTTTTCATTCGACAGTCCCACTGCTCTACATTCATGGGTTCTCATTTTTAATTAAAACGTATCGCAAGACAGAGTCAAAATTCATTTCGTTAAAATAAACTAGTAAGTGTTTGAAATTTTCTCAAGTATTTTCAATTCAATTCGAACGAATGTTTTATTTCCAGTGCTACAAATACAAATCCAAACGGAGACAATAGCAATAGGAACTGTAAATAAACAGTCGAAGTACATCGATAGCATCTGGTTTCTGCACGTGTCTGTGAATAAAAAGGAAACGACTAATCGAGCGGAGGACGCTCAAGAAAACAAAACACTGCCTCTTGGGCTCCTGGCAATGGCGCATTCACCGAGAAAAATAAACTTCGGCCCCGAGACACTTCCAGAGACTTACCGTTCGTGCAAATGAAGTGGAGACTGCACGTTCAAATGTTTACTTACAGGACTGAATAGGAAAGGCGACATTAATTTAATATTTCGTGGAAGTCTCAAGAAATCGTGTGCCAGTCGTTTCACGGTTCAGTTGCCACTCAACCCAACTTCATGTTTATATTTTCTTTTGAGAATTGTTTTTTAAGTAGCATAAAACTGGCGGAATGGACGACATGTCAAAGTGGCTCGTTTTCTTTCCGTCTGCCTCGTGAAAGAATTTATGATACGATAATGTCTTGTGAGTGAAGGGAACCTTCTGTCTGTCTACATTATGTACTGTTTTATGAGCCTGTGAGCTTTTATACAGACGAGAAACAGACTTATTTGGAACCTGTGTAGGCGACAACCAATTGAGTTTTCATGATGAAATGCCCTGACTATCGCCTCTTTTATTTTATGGCTCCGATTCGAGGAGTACGAAACTAAACAATAAGATTTCTTTTACTAACTTTTCTTTTATAATGCCATGTCATGATTCTGAGTTTAACGTGATCGATCCTCATCGGAGGCCAAAACATTAAAATCTAATTAAAGAACTGAGCACAGCCAATAATTCTATAGACATTTTAATTAAACCATCGTCAAAAGCCATTAAGAATGGTATACAAAAGGGAGACAGTTCCTTGCGTTAGACAAATTACTTGAACGTATGGGCTGTCGGCACATAGTAAGGGATTGTAGTGATAGTATCGCCGAGTATCGTGCAAGTGAGGCTTAGCGTGACTGATGTGTACGCGGCGCAATGCCGACGGTTCCAGCGAAACCGGTGTTGTCTTCAAATTCAAAACCGTTATTATTATGCTATTTATAGCTAACTTGTATTGTGTTCAACTTGACGTTGAGTTATCCATTTTTGGTGACTGGTTATCCTTGATGCATAGGTAACTAGTAGAAGCGACTTGTTTTGGGTCTATCTTGTTGATATATTTATGTCACTGGGTTATTGAAAAACACGTTTATAATAAACTCAACTTTATGGTAAATCGATTGAATTTGGATGGTATTTATACAGTAAAACCGATTCCGATAAGTCGAATTTAAATTATTTTGTTTATTTAATTTCCGGTTCCTGATTGCTCAGGAACCGCAGGTTGACACATATTTCCGTGCACACATAGATCGATGATCAAAATATTCTTTAGTTTATAAGCCTATTCTATGTTGTTGGCTTGCTATACGCTTTGGTGAAAACTGTAAGTATAGTAAGCAATTGTTATTAAATAAATAAATAAAGGGAACCAGACAAAACGCGTCTTAAGCGGGATAGGGGAAAATAAAACGTATTAAATACGTATCGTGTGGCTAAAGAACAACAGCTACACGGGTCAATCTTGACAACGCTTGCCGATGACGGTCTTTGGATGGGTAATCTTAAAACATCAAAATTCCTCCGTGCCTTTGGTCAACTTGCATTGATTTGGAAAGCACATAAGCCGTTGGCTGTTATTTGTAGATCTTTGGCAGTCTTTACGGATTGTCAGAGGCCAGAAAATCTGAAGTACCTACCGTGTTACCCAGTTAATAGGTTGTGGAGGTCTGGCAGGCAGCCGCTCCACGTAAAATACGTAAAATTCAGCTGAATCCGGTTTGACTGGTAGCCGACCCCAATATAGTTGGGAAAAAGCTAGACGGTTGATGAAGTACTTATTTATGTATTTAGAAAATTATTATAATGTTACGTTTTATCTGGAAATTATCATCTAAAGCTTTTAACCAGTCGATGAAAAAAGGCTTGTCGTTCTTACGTTATTGTAGCAACGAGGATTTTTCGCCTGACCAATACCAATCAAACTTTTCCGTCCGATCAGAATTCAGAATTGGCACAATAATTAAGCCAATTCAATCAGTCTCTCTTGCTTTAATCTCTCTCTCGCTTTAGTTTCTAAGTTTCTCTCTTGCTGTGTAAGAAAACATGCGTTTGCAGATGACGTATTTTACGGGATGACGAATCGTATAAGCGTGATAAAACGTATGAAAACATGCCTCAAATTGCAAGAACTGACGTAAAATGGCGTATTACGCGGGAAATCGAAATAATCGTGATCGTATTCAGCGGGTTTTACTGTTTATCGAAAGTTTATAATCCAATCAAGATGTATTCTCTCTTCTCTTCTTAAGGTGTTTTCAAGAATCTGGGGGCATTATAGCCAGCCGGTTATAATTTTGTTCTACTATCCATAAAATCTGCTGCTCAAAGTGCTACTGCAATTCCGAATTGAGTAAATACAAAAGTAAATCTTCCTCTAACATCGACATCCTATAACTTCGCTCTTACGAGTATTTAATGACTATGTTCTCTAAGCACTTTTATTTTATCGCTTTTCAAATATATTGCTTCTCACTCGATTAAGCATCCATAAAGTGCATGCTATCCTGCCGCTTGAATATTGGCGTCGAAGCGAGCTTAGATTATGCTGATGCAAGCCATGTTCGTCACCGCACGCTTTCAAGATGTTAATCGTTCTCCTTTCAAACATACGACGCAGACAAATTTAATTAAACAGGCTTTTACACTGTACCACGTTCCATTATTAATTAGTCTTGACGCGGAATAGGTAAGCAACTAAGCAGGTATTATCTAAGTTTACGAACCAACGGATACCTGTGTGTGTTCCCGGTAACGCAAACTAAGGAACCTTGAATTAAACGGGCCATATTGACCCCTTTCGTCTGTGTACAGGTTACACTGGATTAATATTGTATAGTTTGTGAATAGTTCTCCGAATTAAATTAGCGGCATATATCAAATGTAGAGCGGCAAATAACTCAAACTAGATTGGGTTTCTACGTAACAGATTTTGAAGTGTACTAAATTTTCAAGGAAATCAATAGCTAAGTACTATTTACAACGTGGATTGGGTGTTTTACTGAAAAAAATATTATTAGTTCGTCAGATAGATTTCTAAAAAAATACTGGTCACGTATTTTAAACGTAAACGAAAAATGAAGACGATACAACGCGTTGAAAACTCGCATGACGTCACGCGATAGTACACTTTTACCAAAACGTGACGTCACCATGCCCACGATTTGTTTTTATCATATTTGATCGATTTAAAATGAAAAACATGTCCAACATTTTTTTTAAACAAACAGACGAACTAAATAGAATTATCATTATACTATCCAGTGAAATACCCTATTGAAACTATATTTTTTTCGCAATTTCCGGTTTAATTCCACGTTGTTAATCCCTTTTCAGTTTTTACCATTACTTGACACGCTGTTTAATATTTATTTATTTATATTGCTCTCATAATACTCATCCACTCTGACTACTCTGAGGTATGGACCTGTGAGAGATAAACATCCACTCCCTAAAAAAACCCTCGGGGTTTTTTTAGGGAGTGGATGTTTGATGGTAGTGAAGACTCGTGGTATTGTTGTACCGTGGAGATTGAGTTGAATAAATAAGTTTTGATAAATATAAGTTGCGAGATTAATAAATAAGTTTTGAAAATTAACTGTGGTTATTTCTGAGAGTCACTTCATCATGAAGTGACTTATTTATTCAACTCAATCTCCACGGTACAACAATACCACGAGTCTTCACTACCTAACCATCAAACACCCACTCCCTTCGGCCTAAACCACCAACTCTTAAAGCAGTATTACTTTAATATTACTTCCAGTGGGAAAGAGACGGAGCTATACGTCCTGTATAGCTCCGTCTCTTTCCCACTGGAAGTAATACTGCTTTAAGAGTTGGTGGTTAGGCCCCTGGGATTTTATCCAGTTCAACCATATGCTGAGTTTTAATATTCGAAATGAACTAACCACAGAAAGCTGTTTCACGTTTATCGGTATTCATATTTATATTGTTTCGATAACAATAGACCCGCGACTGTACGATATCGATATGAAAACTATCATCATCACACACCGCAGTGTTATTCTGAATAAAACAAAGTTTAGATATACCATCGTAGAGTAGTTCTCTTGCAGTTGTATCTAAACATATAATAATAATTATTTAACAAAGATGTAAATGTGATGTTTATATGAACTGTACGCGCTTTAGTGTTTTTTTTTAACTAATAAAATCGTTTATTTATTTATAAAGGTATAATTTACTACCAGTCAATCTTTGGGTTAAAAAGTCTACACTGTGTTAGGTGTAGGTAGTACAACAAATAGCTGGGTTCCGGTTCCGGGTCTGGCTGTATGTGTTTGTGAGCTTGTAAACACATCCACGATACAGCAGAAATTGCTAGTGTAGAACAACGTTCTTAAAAAATAAATAATACATAGGCTAAAATAATAAACGTATTATGATAAAGAACAAACACTTTATCTTCGTCGTTTATATCTTTTTAAAAGGTAAATACTGTTTTGAGTACGAATATTCTTTCATTGGTAGAAAGTTACACTATCTCTGAGTGTCAGAGGCTTCTTTATCACGAAAAAATTAACGGTACCTCTGGGCACGGCAAAAAGTTAGTTCTGAATAAGGCTGCGTCTCCACCAGAGATGAGCGAGGATGCGTAGCTTGGGATATGTTTGTTAAGAACCAATAGAATCGCTTGCGCTGAGCGTGGCTAGGTAAATGAAGCAATTCTACTGGTTCATAACAAACACATCCGTCGCTAACGGTACGCATCCTCGCACATCTGTGGTAGAAACGCAGCCTTAGGCAGATATCTTAGACTCCAATAGTGCGTTAAATTATGTATGCCTTCTATGACACCTAGTCAAAAAAATATTCTAAATAAGAATATTATTTCTTTCGTGATATCGTATGCTATAGAATATTATGATCATAGTGTCACCGTCGCTTGACGTAGTACATGATAGACAGCTGAAACATCTGCCGATAATTGAAATGTCAGACGCCGACGTCAAGCAGCCTACAAGTGCCCGACAGTACCCGACAATGCCCGACAAACGAACAATTTATAGCGGAAATATTCACTTTAATTATTTGTTAACGAGTATTTTTCGCATTTCTTGATAAATCGTATGCCGATCGGATGAAGTGAAATACAAAAACTGAAGTAGGTAGTTCCTGGAAAATTAATATGCAATAATTTATTTCTTATCGTGCATTTTCTATTGAGATTAAACAGCTCGCGTAACATGTTTTATCAATATTTTAATGATTGCTTACAGCAATTTATTACGCAAAAAAATGTTAACACAACGTATTCGGCAAGTTTTTAATATCAGAAATTGCTACGTAAATATAAAGAGCAAACAAAGTACGCTCAAAAACGAATTTCGCTATCAATAACAAAGAAAACAATATTAAATATTCATAATACAAAAGCCAACGACACCGATACCTTTTAAAGAAATTAAAGTATAAGCCCTCGTAAATCTGTATAATAACTAAAACAAAAGCCATTATCTTTATTTTGCCAGCTCTCTATCCACGTAAAAAACGCGGAGCTAAAATTTCAAGGCCCATTTAGCAGATCCGTGCTCTGGACAGAGATTAACGTGCTTTCTGTTTCATTAATAAATCCTCAGTTTATCAAATCCAGGAGCGCGAAGCTCCTGGCCGGGATAGCCTTTGAAAATCAATAACCGAGTCACTATCAAAACTTTTACCGCGTCATGTTATTTTGTAAATAGACGTTAGTTTAATTAAATTCTATTGGAAAACACTTCAACGTTTTCTCTTCGAGGTAAATAAATCACGCCAAATGCTTTTATATGCATTCTGTTGTTCAAATTGGTTCTAGGCTGGAATTCGAGTCCTTGATTCTATTTCTGCACGAACTCACGAGTTGTAGAGCATAAAAACAATTATAAGAAAGCGCTCCTGACGATATTAAAACGGAACTTGTTAAAAGTTTCCGTAGAGTACTTTATAGGCTGTGATTTCATCAGATCATCATTGCGGTCACTGGGCATAATTGCAATTAAATCCGACATAATTTATTTTTGGAGTTGTTATCCCGGGGGCGTCGTTTGTGGATTACTTGCGGCGGCGCGATCAGGCTGGTGTGCGCCAACTTTACCGCCAGCGATAGACTTTTATTATGAAACTTTCTCTTGAGAACTAAAAGCGGGGTACGGCACTAACCCATCGCCTATGTGTGCGACTAATAGTCCAATCAACGAGGATATTAGTTGTATGGAGACTTCCGAATAATTCTCCCGCCTATGAAATTTGGCATGTGATGAAATTAGGTGATACAGATTACAGATGTACAATAATCCAACATTTTTTTTTACGAGAAGTTAGGTTATTTTACCTAAACATGAAAATTGCTTATGAGGCTCTGTGAATATTTCCTCAGGCTGAAATACTTTCTGTTTACGAATGAATGTACTAGTTAGAATAAGTATGTAAAGGAATCCAATATTTTTTCGACTTCGGTGATACCCCAAATTTAACTTTTAACATTTTGCACTATAACTTCCGCCGGAAAATTGCTCTGCCAATTTTTATGTTTTCATATGTATTTATGTCTCTAAACACATAGCTTTCTTTAGTTATCCAACAGATTTTCCTTTTTAAACTTGTATTTTTTATTTTTGCTTAATTATGTAATGTGAAAAAATCCTCCGTCCATTTTTATACCTTTATTAGTCATATGATTTTATATTAAAACAGATTTATCAATAATCCAACAAATTTTCCTTTAGGAAGAACATTTTTTTTTCATTTTTGCTTTATTAAGTCACGTGAATAATTGCTCAGGTTAATTCAATGAGTGTATTAAGTTATGAGTCGCTGTATTTTAATAGATTTTCTAATAAGCCAACGGAAATTCGGCCTAATACTAAAGTTTTTACAATCTCAATAATTGCATTGCCGGCCGTCGGCTAGCAACGACGGTCTAAGGTAACGGCGAGTTGTGTGTGTTGGCTGTGTAATAAAAAAAAAAGTAGGTAATGTTATACTGGGGTTTGCTGAAGTGACAAAAAAAAATACATCGAATTGAGAACCTCTTCCTTTTTTTCAAGTCGGTACAGTTTTCAGTGAGATTATGTTTTCTCATTTAGGCGCAGCGATATGTTTTCGGGTTTACGAAAAAGCGCGGTTAATTGAAAATTTTGAATATTTTCTTAAATCTAATATTCTATCACAAATACGCACAAATTAACCCATTTGAACCCAAATACAAACCTAGCAGCAAAATTCTGGAAAAAACTTTACTAACGTATCTATTGCAGTCTAGAAAGACATTTTATAAAGAAAAAAAACCTTCCTTTTGTGTTAGAAAAACACCATACCAACTCAAATAGGGCCAATGGGCTTATGCATAGTATTGTTCAAAACATCCTTTTTCGATGCACAAAATGCATTTTTTACATTGCCAACGTGCTTTCGTGTGGCATTCGTTGCATCGTAGCTGGCTTGACAGATTCTGGGGGTAAATTCCACTCATTTGGTAGCGCCAGATGTGCGCTGACCCTTGGTATAGCAAATCTTTTGAATTAATTATTATTTCACACGTTTCGGAGATTTAACCAAGAGTTATTTTATGTTTAAGTGTATTAGTGTTTTCTACAGCTTAATTAAATTGTATTGGTGGACGCAGATGCTGAAAAAAATTATAAGCTAACTGGTACACCTTTGGACAATACTTTTTTTTCTTAACTCGAAATCTCCTTAACTTTTTGACCATTTTTCCGCATAGTTTACAAAGTCCGTTTATTTTAAATCCATACAATTGAAGTAATAAAAATTCTTTAGAAATAGGTATAAGCGAATGTCTGAACGCCGTTGTACAGTCAACCGCACATCAGCAGTGCGATTCTGTAAACATGTCGAAGTGAACACTTGGACAGGGTGCACGACAGGCGAGTTGTCAAATCATACAAATAATATGGAATGACAGCTGTATTGTCGTTCACTCCGCCTAGATGAACACCGTGAGATGTCGACAGAATCGACCGGCAGGTTATACGAAACTGTCAAAGGACAGAAACTATAGAACTTTGCCCCACTATCATCTGCCTAGCCTTTTCCCAACTATATTGGGGTCGGCTACCAGTCAAACCGGATTCAGCTGAATACCGGAATTTTACGTGGAGCGGCTGCCTACCAGACCTCCACAACCCATTTAATTGGGTAACACGGTATTTCTAGGCAAGACTGGTGTCAGATTTTTCTGGCTTCTGACAATCCGTAACGACTGCCAAAGATCTCCAAATGACAGCCGATACCAACGGCTTTTCGTGTTTTTCGAGGCACGGAGGAGTCTCGGTATGTTAAGATGGTCACCCATCCACAGACCAACCTCGGCAAGCGTTGCTTATCCTTGAAGATCGGTCCGTGCGGCTGTTATAACTTTGCCCCACTAAAAAAAGGAATTTACAAGCATAAAATATGCAGCATTTTATAAGTAGCACAAAGTCAGCAAGTGAACGAGAATTGAGATCCGTTGACAAAAGCAAATGTAGGTAGCGAAAAACAATAAAAATACACACTTAAATAAAAGACTTAACTTAAGCTAAAAATAATCTAAAATATGGCGTCGAAAAATTCCTCCGCATCGCAGACCACTGGTAATGTACCCAAAAGGCTGGCAGCATTGCCACGTCATATGGCAATGATTATCCTTTGTCCCAGGTAAAAGCCAGCCGTAGGGTCACGCGAAGTAGCTCGCTATCCGATCAGGTCGCAGGCCAGAGTCGACGGCGCGTTTCACTCCAAACGCGCCGGAAAGAGCAGTCAGCAACGGAGACGGGGCCCGCCAGGGCCAGAGCCTGCCAGGGTTGCGGAATATGTTCGAAAGAGTTACCGAGGCTCTGGAAAGAAAGGCACTAGGAGGACTAAGGGTGGGTTTTAGTCAGTAAAAGTCTGACACTCCCTGCCGCTCCACCCAGAGCGGGAGGGGTCATTTGATGATTTCCCATCCTCAAAAAAAAAAAAAAAGGGTCACGCGAAGTGTCAACTAAGCGTCTTGACAGATCTTTAAACAAGTAATGAGCACTCGGACCCCACGATTCGTTAAATTGATTTTCATTAATTTACATTTTCTGTAAATTGCTGGGGCGGGATATGGCACTGTCTTTTCTCCAAATGATTTTAAACCTTAAGAGCGTGTATTCGATTCGCGACAAAAACTTCATGTTTTTTTAATTTTTCAAGATCAAAATCGTAATCATGTGAGCAGATTATTTCACAGAATATTACGGTTTTAGAAAGATTAAGTTTTTATTTACTACACTACTCTGAAAAATATAATTTTTGTTGACACTTTTAAAAAGAACAGTTAGCATTTGACAAAAATGGACGTCAGAGTTATCTTTCAGGACGAATACAACCATTGTAATGTGCTAAAATATTTTATATTATACGTTTGTCCAACTGAATATGTAGTCTCAAAGCGCACTTTATAGCTCAATTACAAAAATATGGCTAATTAGTATTTAATAAAATATATAGAAAATCAGTTAACTTTAACAATTTTTTTTAACAGTGTTTTACTATAAACATAAATATTATAATTATTTTAAGAAAATAAAGGTATTGCTAAATATCCTGTTTTTTTTGTCAGTCCTTTTATGTACTCATTTATTTTACACGATAAATAAATCCCCGCGCGCAATCGATTACCGATCCTGGGCCCCAAGTCTGCTATTTTCATAAATTCGTCATTCCAACACGATCCCATTGTCATTTTGCAATAAGTTCGTAATCTGCTAAATTCATAATGGTCAATCATTGGTCGGTCAATGGTCTCGTAATAGAATCATGGTTCTAAATATTCAATGTCTTTGAAAAGCAATGACTGCACAAGGACTGCAAAAGAAAGAACAAGAAGAAGAAGAATGGTAGGTCACTGATCAAAGGAACTGTCAAAATTTTAGCAGATTACCACATAGGGTAAGGTAGTGCAAGAGTGCGCACTTTTTAAATGAGGCTTTGTATTAAAAAGAGTATTATAGTCAGCGAAATCAACTTAATTTATTTTAAATCTCTATATATCTTAGAACAAATCAACATGAAGTTAAACAAAATATTGCTATAATTTGAAGACAAAGTATCACATTTAAAAAAAAAGAGAAATGCGCACTCTTATACAACCGGTCGTATAAGAGTGCGCGCCAATGTGTATAAGAGTGCGCATTTTAATTATGTGCGCATAAATCACACTTAAAGAGACCTTGGCCCCCACCAACCGTGTCTCCACGTTGTCGTCGTGGTGGGGCTTGCGTGTCTCAATGATCTTGGGGGCTTTGCCGGTAGAGCCACTCATGCCGGAAGGTCCCAAGTGAGAGACCAGACCAAGAGAGACACAAGAGGGGCACACCGTTCGGAGACTTGAGCAGTGTTCGGGTCCTCGGACGGTGTGCGTCTCATTGGCTTGCTCGCTGCTCTCTGGTACGCGTCTGATCATCAGACGTGACTGTGAGGGCAGCGAGCAAGCATTGAGAGAGATGGGGAGAAAGGGACCGCACCCTCAAAAAGGACAATTATGGACAAGACCAACGGAATAGTATTACCCCAGGGCGGTACGGACTGCACAGCAGTACGAGAATCCGCCACGCTTGCGTCATGCCCCACGTATTCTGGGGGGGGCAACGTTGTCTATTGTCCACCACTTGCCATTGGCAACAAGGGCCGAGGAGGCCCCCGATCCGAACTATCCGAGGAGGACCCGATCGGCAGTAGTTTTGGATCGCCCGACAGAGTGTCGGTCGGGCGGAGCGCGGAAAGAGGCGCTCTATATTGGAGGAGGGGCTCGCCTGAGCGTCACCCGGGTGCAGAGTCGGAGTCCGAGTTGGACTCCGACGACCTGGTGACTGTTAGCTCGGCGAGCTCTGGACCCGAGGGGGCGGGGGCTGCTGCGGAGGACTCCAGGTCCTTCCGCAAGCGGCCCAGAACAGAGGAAGACCGGGGGTCGTCCGGCAGCGAGGAGGTTGCCTCGGCTCGCAAGATCCCCACCAGCAGGCGGGGCAAGGGCCGAGAGGGAGGCAAGGGGAGATTGCCCGCCTCCAAGGTGGCTGGTCAGCGAGCCGGGGGGCTCGTCGCTGACGGACGACCCCCCGTAGAGGGCGGTCGCAGGGCTCCTGGTTCGGAGTCCTCCGGCGGTGAGCCGGATGACTCCGGACAGGAGCGTGTTCGGAGGGCCGGGTTTGCGGAAGTTGTAGAGGCCGCGCTTCGCGATGTGGCCTTGAAGAGGAAGTTGTCCTCCAAGAACAAGGCCATAAGCGAGGCGATGGCCTCCATTCTGGCGGCAGCGGAGGGTAACCCAGGGGGGCCTCCGCGGGACGAGATGTCCAAGCTGCGGGCGGAGGTCGCCCGCTTGGCTGCCGCCACGGAGCGCCTCCAGAGGGAGAATGCGGGGCTCCGAGCAGACCTGGCCAGGCTCCAAGGAGCCGACCCACAGGGGGCGCCTGAAGGGGGACGCAGGGAGAACAGCCAGCCCGTGCCGCAGGAGGGCCAGGTGCTGGACCTGGTGCGGCAGGAGATGGCTGCCTTCCAGGCGCGGTTTTCCGTCCTGGAGGGCATCGTCCTGCGCCCCCCGTTAGCGGCGAGTGGGAAGGCTTCAGGCCGGAAGGCGGCGTCGTACGCGGCCGCCGCGGCTGCCACACCGGGGTCGTCCGGCCAGGACAAAGGGTCCGGGCCGGCACCCGCGAAGCCGGTGCCGGGAAAACCGGACCCGGCCCCGGGAAGGAAGAGGAAGGGTGGGGTTGCTGCGCGGACGGCGAAGGCTCCTGCGCCGTCTGAGCAGCAGCTCCCCCCGGCTTCCTCGCCTTCAGCTCCTCCCCCGGCTCAAGCCGAATGGCAAGTTGCCGGGGAGAAGAAGAAGGCGGGAAAGGCAGCCAGGGCGGCCAAGAGGCGGGAGAGGAAGCGGCGGCAGAAGGCGCGAAGCGTCGCGGCTGCGCTGCGCCCCCCGAAAACCGCGGCTGTAGTTCTGACGCTGCAGCCGGACGCGGCGAAGAGGGGCGTGACGTACGCAGACGTGCTCACCAAGGCGAAGGAGACGATAAACCTTGGTGAGCTAGGCATCGTGGGGGGCCTTCGGCTCCGGGTCACCATGACTGGGGCCCGGATGCTGGAGATCCCCGGGGCAGCCAGCGGCCCAACCGCGGACGCTCTAGCCGAAAGGCTTAGGGCGTCCCTAAGCGCGGACGATGCCCGAGTGTCCAGGCCCACCAAGCGCATCGACATGCGCATCTTGGGCCTGGACGACTCCGTCACGGAGGCGGAGGTGGTGGCCGCCGTCGTTAGGACGGGGGGGTGCTCAGCAGAGGAGGTGAAGGCGGGCACCCTACGTCCTGACAACACGGGCAAGCGCACCATTGTGGTGAGCTGCCCCGTGTCGGCGGCCAAAACCATCACGGAGGGCCGAAGGTTTTTGGTGGGTTGGGTTTCCGCGCAGGTCAAACTGCTGGAACCCCGACCTCTGAGGTGCTTCCGGTGTCAAGTGGGCCACCATGTGGGAGCACAATGCACCTCGGAGGTGGACCGCAGCGGTCTTTGTTTCCGCTGCGGTCAGCCCGGTCACAGGGCCGGCTCTTGCGTCGCCGCGCCGCACTGCGTAGTCTGTGCGGCAGCTGGCAAGCCGGCCGACCACTGGGCTGGGGGAAGGGCCTGCGCCCCACCCACCAAAGCCGGAAACAGGAGGAAGCCCTCCGCCACCGCCGTCTCTGCCGCGACCGCCGCCGCTGCCGCCGCTTCTTCTACCGCCATTGCCGGTTCCACTGCGGCTGCTGCTTCTGCAGCAGCCGCAGTAGAGCCCCTACAAAGGGCTCCGGAGGGGGCTGAAATGGAGTGCCAGTAATGGCCCCATTTCACCCCCTCCTGTTGAACGTCAGCCGCTGCGCTGCCCAGGAGCTGATGCTCCTGAGCATGGCGCAGTGACTGATGCCTGTGGACGGCGAGCAATGGGTAGCTCGCCGTCCGATCAGAACAGGCCCGGGTTGACGGCGCGCTGTGTTCTACGCGCGCCAAACCAGCAGACGTCAGCAAGGGTCGGAGCCCATTAGGGCCAGAGCCTACCAGGGTTGCGGATTTGTTCGAAAGAGTTACCGCGGCCCTGGAAGGAAAGGCACTAGGAGGACTAAAGGGTGGGTTTTAGTCAGTAAAAGTCTGACACTCCCTGCCGCTCCACCCAGAGCGGGAGGGGTCATTTGATGATTTCCCATCCAATAAAAAAAAAAAAAAAAAAAAAAAAAAAAAAGAGACCTTGGCCAAGATAGGCGGTACAATTCTCGTGCCACCACTCTTTGCGGTCTGAACACTGTTGCAAATTCAAAAGCTAACCCCCTCAGTGTTTTCGCTATCATGCCAAAATACATGTCATCTAAAAGTTTTAGATGTTCAGAGAAGTCTTTTTCCATACGTTTAGTAAATGTTGTTTCGAACCTGCCCAATTTTGTGGCAGGTTCCAACCTCTTTAGTCGTTTTCTCAAAGTTGACTCTGCCATACCGAGGGCGGATTTCGATTTACCCTCTTCTATAAGCTTCCGAGCCTCCTCCATTGTTTTGGCCTGACAATTCTGTCACTCAGTCTTTCTCTCTCTCCTAGATATACTGCTGTAAATAAATAATAAAGCTTTAAAGAAGGTAATCTAACCAAAATGATTGAAAATAATTATATTGGAAATCTCAGGTGTATAAGAGTGCGCGCGCACTCTTACACACGTCACGGTCCGCACTCTTACACGAATCGGCCTAACGCGGAATGACGTGTCACTAGCGACATATCTTGAAAAAGATCGTCATTTTATCTTTAAAACTGTTTGAGCAGATACCAAGTTTTGTACTTAAAAGTTTTGACTAATGTTTCCTGGATTCAATGGAAAACACAAGAAAATTACGTGTAGAGAGGTAAAAATCTATTGGCTTACCTAAAACCCACGTAAATAGTCTTACATTAATTATTTTTCGGGAACACAACGGCGTTCACTTTAACATCAAAATACGACTGAAGTTAGTTACAAATGTCACTCGGTACTCGACGTAGGGTCGATGCGCACTCTTACCGACCGCGCACTCATGCACCACCTTACTACGTCTGTCAGTCATTTGTCATTATGTACGAGATTACCATTCTATGATATTTCTTTCAATGGGAGGGTCAGTGGTTGACCATTGGAAAGTCAAAATGACGCTTTTATATTAGTAGATTATCAAACTTGTCAAAATCAACAATTATGAAATCAATGGTAGACCATTCTGACACTATTGTAATAGCAGACTTGAGGGTCGTGCCGAGCCCTCCCAGCGACTCGCGAATCGAATACACACTCTTAAAATGTTGAAGGTTAAGTTCAAAATCAAATGAGAAAATTTGTCAGGTTTTGGTAACTTGATGTGCTGTTGACTGTACACACGTTGTGCATATTTATAGAAAAAATATTTGTAATAATATCGGTAGCCATCAAACATTACTACATTAGTATTTTCAGTCAAGTGATGGCCAACCCTTCGCTCTAGCTTATAACAGTGAAATATCGTAACAAATATTGACCGTCCGAAAATTTGTTGGATGGATAATTGATAAATATGTTTTAATATAAAATCATGACTAATAAAGGTATGTTGAGATTGAATTTATATTATTGAGATTGTAAAAACTTTTGTATTAGGCCGAATTTCCATTGGCCTATTGGATAATCTCATACACGTATTGAATTAACCTGAGCAATTATTCGTGTGACGTAATAAAGTAAAAATGAAAAAAAAATGCTCTTCCTAAAGGAAAATTTGTTGGATTATTGATAAATCTGTTTTAATATAAAATCATATAACTAATAAAGGTATAAAAATGGACGGAGGATTTTTTCACATAACGTAATTAAGCAAAAATAAAAAATACAAGTTTAAAAAGGAAAATCTGTTGGATAACTAAACAAAGCTATGTATTTAGGGACATAAAGACATATGAAAACATAAAAATTGGCAGAGCAATTTTCCGGCGGAAGTTATAGTGCAAAATGTTAAAAGTTAAATTTGGGGTATCACCGAAGTCGAAAAAATATTGGATTCCTTTACATACTTATTCTAACTAGTACATTCATACGTAAACAGAAAGTATTTCAGCCTGAGGAAATATTCACAGAGCCTCATAAGCAATTTTCATGTTTAGGTAAAATAACCTAACTTCTCGTAAAAAAAAATGTTGGATTATTGTACATCTGTAATCTGTATCACCTAATTTCATCACATGCCAAATTTCATAGGCGGGAGAATTTTTCGGATCATATAAGCCCCGTTGATTGGACTATAATATCAAGCAAAAGAACGTGTAACTGACGCAAGCGACATCTGAAAGCTCATGGCTTTCAGCTGTCGTTTCAGCGTCAGTTACACGTAAACAATATCGCAATGCTTTGCATACTAATTTGTAAATACAGCCACAATATCGTAAGCCAAGTAGAAAAGTAAACATTGAAAACGAAAATATTCTTACTACAGAGGGCTTAGTGTGAGTTTTTAACGTACTCGATCGCGTTAACGTAAACGTTCGATTATGTCAAATTGCATAAAAAGAAATGTTGAAAGTGAGTGTCGAAATTGACGTTTACGCTAACGCGATCGAGTACGTTATAAAACTCACACTAAGGCCACTGAGGGCCTGCCAGGGTTGCGGATTTTGTTCGAAAGAGTTACCGTGGCCCTGGAAAGCAAAAGGCACTACGAGGAGCACGGATGGGTTATAGTCAGTAAGAGTCTGACACTCCCTCCCACTCCACCCAGAGCGGCAGGAGTCATTTGATCACTTCCCACCCATAAAAAAAGGCCTAAAATGTAACTTAAAAAACTATAATACTCGTTTCGCACTTAATATTTATTTTAATTGAAAACTACATTCACATTATTGTATGATACAAATTGTGTGTGTCACATAAATACTATGCCCAAAATACTATGGGGTTGCAGTTTTTTATACGTATTCAAAATTAACTTACGTTAACGTTACTATACCCAAATCAAAACATTCGTGCTTGGGCCCTCAGTATGTAAATGCCATCGTGAATTTCCTGAAAAAATCCTGCAAATGTAATGAACCTGACAATACACGTCAACACCGCTGATGAGCACGAGACAGGCTCGCAACAACCCCAAAAACTAATTAAACATTTATCAATTACAACTGAAAAGGGTTCAAACGACCAGTCCATATTCCTCACGTTTTTATTGATTGGTATCGTTCGAGTGTTCTAGAACGAATGCTTCTTCATTAAATAAATCATAAAGGTAAAGGGAAAGTCCACAATCAAATATTTCTCGAGCCAACACGCATATGCGTACCGTTGAAAGTAAAAACACTTGATTCATGCGTCGTTAAAGGAATTTATACGGGTTTACATACCCATACATAGGTAATGCCTACACGATATACGGAAATATTTAAGGAAAACGGAGTAAAAGCGATTTCTTTGTTCGACCTTATTCGTTTGTCTTTTGAGTTTTCGCCAGTTAGGAAGGGTATCCCTTGATCATTAAGTACGCTTGTTAGATGGCGTTTTCTGGAAATTCTTTTGATGAAATCTTTTGAAACAATAATACGAACGTAATTACCTGCTTCTTGTAGCCTTTGCTCACAAATTACCCAAACTAGAAAAAATACAAAAGCTTGACAAATACGGCTCAATATAAATACAATGAAGGACATAGTGGAAGAAACATTGAAGAAATTGCTAGCTAATTTATTTTCACAATTCAGTCAGCTACCAAATAGTAAAGTTTCATATCAAAATATTTTCTTATTTGAATATTCGTATGTGAAAAGATATTCACTGAATCTTCTATTTGAAGCAATATTTTTCAAACAAGTAAAAAATAAATGCTAGCTCTACCCCACATGTCGAGATTGCTTTCCAAATGGTTTCAAGAATATCCATTACATTTGGAAGTTCATTAAATAATAACGCCATGTATTCAGGCTCGGGGGAATAGACAGGTGTTTCTAGATGTCACTTGTGTGTTGAACCGCGATGAATAATTAACTGTTCATACCTTCTTTCTTTCGCGCTGAAATTCAGAGGTAGAATATTTGAAAGCCCACAGATGTTCGGTTTCCAACAATGTGGGGAACAATAAAGAAACTATTCCACTTCCATTCCGTTATCCTCGTAAGGACATCATCAAATACCAATGAGAGCAAAAAAGTGAGAGACAAACTTTTACGAGAATACAAGAAAATAAACGTAGAACTTCTACATAATATATGAGTTATATTTATATAGTGGTGTACATACACAACTATATAAATGTAATTTATATATTATGTGTATTAGATATCTCAGTAAAGATTCAATAACGCTAGAATTCAATAAAGTCGCTCTATACTTTTATACGTACCTAGCAATTCATATCCATTTCGTATTGCAATATTTACGTAGACAAATAAACACAGCGGGATATGGGAGCTGTGTTTGCTATATCAAAGCGATAAACATTCAATTAGACGCATAAATACATTAAGTATCGAATATGTATTGTATCATCATCACCATGTCTAGACGTAGGTAAATATCTCAAGAGCGACCCAGCGGGCAGACAGACTTAAAATAAAACTGTCATAATCACCGCGGTCATCAAATTCTGATTGCTAGTTGCAATTTAATTTCTCCGGACAATAATTTTGGGATGCATGAAGGAGCCTCCTCGTGTAGCGCAATTTGTTCCATCTGACACTAAACTGAACCGAGCGCTCGGCGTATCCTGGACAGTCTCACCTAACACCTTATAAGACTGGCCAATTCTTCCCTTGCGGTGGTAGGGCTAACGCCCGCCTGGTTCGCGACCACTCTCCCACCGGAGTTCGGCGTCAAGCAGCGTGCTGTGTTTCATCGACGCGTGGGAGTACCAGTGCCTCAGGGCATCTCCTGGGCATGCTCGCTTTCATCATGGACCTCATCTATCGCTTTCCATCAGGCGTGATCGAGGTCAAGAGCTAGCCCATTCATAAATAAATAAAAAAAAATAATTAAAAACTGGCCAAGTGCGTGTTATCCGTCTCATAAATCAAGCCAAAAAATAGTAAATGTTACTATAACATTACAAAGTTACGAATGCTCTTAGTTTTAAGTTATTTTATACCACGGACGGACGGACATGGCGAAACTATAAAGGATCCTTGTATTACTACGGAACCCTAAAAAGACTGGTGACTTTTAAAACAGTCCTCTTTTTACGATGTAGAGGAAGCCCTAATGAAAAGATTTTTTAATTAAACTTTCATTTCAGTATTCCAATATATCGTACCAACATACCTACATAATATTATATTTGTCACTTTCAGTAGATTCATAATCAGTGCCAGGCGTCGGGTCAAAGTGATATTAAGTAATAAATTCGTTGTGGGGAGCGCTCTAAACGCTTTCGAATTACCGAGTGGCGTAATGGGCAAACTTAATATTCAAGAAGGGATCAAAACGAACCGGAATCTATGCGGGCACGCGCCGCACTCAGACGTTTTATGTCCCAACCGATAATTTGTATATTAATATCCGATTTTTTGTAAAATTTTCCAGTCTCGGCCGAAATTTTTCGACTTATTTTGTAATATATACTAGATTTCAATGTATCCGAAACACATATTTTATTTTTAACAAAAATGCTTTGGGATTTTCCTGATTAATATTTGTAGACTTACAAACAACCTAATATTATGATTTACGCTTGTCTACATCTCCATACATTCAACACAGAAACAAATACATGAACGCTTCATAACCAAACATAATGTAACAGTAATATATGCTACGAATGTTAACTCCACGTCTACGTGTTAAAATGTAAATAAGATAAAGCGAACAGATGAAAAAATTACAATAACTTCTGATAATGGAAGCTACATTTTATTACGCGTTCAAAAGGCGACACATAATAATTTATTGAGCCCGCTTCCGTCGCCTTTAACCTCAAGATATATACGCTTTTATTATTAAGTTTCATCAAGAAATATGACCCGCAATCAGTATGAAATAGATAATGGAAATTATGAATTAAACGGTCATTACAAAGCCTTTATCGCAACACTGAGCATCATTAAGGACATTGTAAACAAATCCCCTTACAAAGTTTGGATAAACGAGATGAAAGGGTACTGCCGCAATTAACATTTAAATATTTTCACAAGAGGTAAGTGAAATTAAATTCATGAAATCTGTACCTCCGTAGAAGCTGTACGCCAAAATACGCTACGTTAATTCTGTGTGTATTTAACATACAAAATGGGTGGGTAATTAAAAGATCTTGTTTGCAAATAAATGTAACTTAAAGGTCTACGACCTGATCAATAGAAGGCCGCTGGCAAGCAATCAAAACACAATAGTTGGAGCGTGTTCTGGGCCGCCCGCCGGTGCTACGCGCTACGAGCCGCTACGACTCGCTACGACCATCAAACGATATCCCCATTGCATTCCTTTTGTTATCCGCCTATGAGAACCATTCTCTCCAATCCTCCGCATTTTGCATTATTTTCCTTTTTCCACTAACGAATCGAATGTTTCATTCGTATATCAATGTCGATGTCGAAGCGCAATCGGAGTTTGTTCGTGATTTTGTGATACCTTTTTCATCGGTGAATTATTGCGATTATTTTTCATCGGTTTTGTTTTTACGGGTAGACGGGTACTTTTTATCTAATACCATGATGCTGTAATTTTTTACTCCGATATTTCCAAAAACGATCAAGTGTGATTTATGTCTCTATGAAATGAATATTAATCAATCTATTAATATTAATGGTATTAATCAATCTATCGTAAAATTTATTCGACAAGAGTCCCAGCAGTTTATAATTGAATGTCGATCATCGCGGTCACCTTTGACATCCGATGCAGCCACAATGTGGTGAGTATATGCAATACATGATAAATCCACCAATCACAATATATTTCACTTAAATTACTACTACATTTTAACATGCTATAAACTGGAATTTTTAGCAATTTTTATTTTGACCAAATAGCTTTTTCATTCAAACAATAACGAGATTTTTAACGGACTTTGAAAGTACGTTTTCATTTGTTCACCAGACTGTGTGTGGCTACAAAATACAGTCACTTTGAATGCTGAGTGGTAATTATGATCTAGCAGCATTCGTTTGTGGAAGGTCCAGTCCAGTCGCGAGTCCAACAGTACTTATTCACCGGCAGAAATAAATGAAAAATAATAGTGAAATATTTTGGCAACATGTCGCTTCCGATATTACCGTGTACGGCTATTAAATTACGCACCTAAATAAGTTTAACGGCAGCACAGGCCGGGTTTATAATCCTGCATTCACCCGAACCCGTTGTGAGTTCACAATATTAATGTCAATTATTAATTATAACGCAAACAATTATCCTGCTCCTTAATTTGGAGACCGCGAGTCGGCGCCGGGCTCGAATTATTGCGCTAAATACGCAGCCCAATTTATCTTGAATCTCGTCAGTTTGAAATTTAAATTAAAATGTAAATGTTGGGAGGGCGAGTCCTCTCTAATTGCGAGCGAGTCCGTCCGTTGTCAAAGTTGTTCGTGAGGTTTAATACACGACTCGTATGTTACCTATCGATATGCTCAATCAACGTATGGCCAGCTAGTTTGGGAAACTTAAATAATCCCGATGCTGTTTTGTTACGATATTGGATGTGATCATGTGAGGGACATCCAACCCTAAATTCAAATCAGTTTTGTTGAAATTGAACAAGTTATCGCAACTTTAAAACAATCAAAAACATGTAAGTACCTTATAACAGGAGTTATTGTGTTCAATTTTATAAAAGATCATTTTCCTAAAACACAAACTAACAGTTTCGCAATCTTCTAATTCCAAAAACATGCAAAATTAACCCGTAAATCTACCAAAATACGCGGGTTTTCTTAATTGAGGCATCCAGCCAGATAGTTGTGGCAATTTGGCTCGCAATTCCGTCTGATACACTTTTCAAGTTAAAACTCCTTGTCAACTGTGGCGGGCGAAGCAATCCGCGCGCTAAATCAGTTTAATTGCTTTAGAATCTCTGGACACTGTTTGTTAGTGTGCACAGGAGCCATAACTGGGAATAACTTACTGTCCTGTTTTATAACGTCTCTGATTTAAATTATAAGCTTTTAAAGTGAGCTTTTTATTTTTTCTCATTTCTAATTATAGCTTGCTATTACTATAATAGAGGCTAATATTGTTACAGGTAGAGAATGCCTTGTTGCATTAAGTCCGTTCATGCGACACTGTTTTACTTAATGTTAACAAGTCTTACAAACATTTGCTAGTTTATATTAGATCTAATCAGCAATACGAAGAATCTAACTGTAGTGTTTCTACGAGCTAGTTTCACAGTACCCATATTGTGTACCTACACTATACTAAATTGGCCGGAACTTCAACGGAGGTGGTAGCCATAAATCTGACTGAAGTGATGATAATGGCTATTTGCCTTTCATCCATTTACTGGATCAGTAAATTGATCCGAGTTAACAATTTGCTGTTGATTTTCTGATTTTACGACTATGATGATGTTTTCTGCCTGTTTTTTCTTATGTAGCCCTTTACTTAAAGTCAACACGGCTCACTCTTATAGCTTGTATTAAAATCGTAATAATTATATTGACATTAATCAAGGATATTTTCCGTTGTCGTGGAGACTGTATCAAGTGGAGGTCCTTTAAACAGAGGGACAATTCTACTAATTATAAAACAATCTCAATCGCAATCTGTCAAAAAAAAAAGCCTCAATTTCCAGACATTTTTGACAGATTGCGATTGAGATGCGAATGTGAACTTTAATTAAAAATTAGTAGAATTGGACTTCAGACTTGAGACGGGATCTTCGTTGCGATGTGGTTTCGATAACGATAATTTCATATGACGATATATCGATGATGAATTTTAAAACCTATAAAAGGCAATAGCGAAAGGGATCGGAGGGATAAATAGAATATAGAATATTTATTGAATGCAACTAAATTACATCAGTGTAAGAGACAACATTTTTGTACGTATATTATTATGTAAACTGAACTAGTTGAACACTGGCACCCAAAGTAAGATTGAACTTGTGTTTTAGGTACCAGAGCTCTCGCAATTAACAGGGCATATAACATAAGGCATTGTAATTAGGTCGTGTGATTACATAAAACAATTAACTATTTTGAAACATTCTTAGAAAAAAAAAGAGACTAAGAGAAAAAGAAACCGTTAATATATTAAAACAAAAACATGATTATTTAAAAAAAATAAAGCAACGTTCGCATTCGCATTTCAGTCGCAATCTGTCAAAAACACCTGTAATTTCCGTACATTCCGACAGATTGCGACTGAGATGCTAATGCCAACGTTGCCTAAAATTAGTAGACTTGTCACTCTGATATGTATTTAAATATTTTGTGCTCATTGTTTATGTTTACCCAGGTTTTCCGGTCACATTTTGAACAAGGAAAAGGCTCCGAATGGCTAATAAAACGTGTTGGTAGGATCTGAAGCTCGGGCCACGTGCCGCAAAAACGTGTTTGATGTCGGCTTACCTATTGCAGTATCTATTACCTGGGTAATGATGTACAGTTGGAAGATCATCGTATTTTTATATTGGACTTGACTGAATCATGTAAGTCCTCGAAAAATTTCAAGAGCGAAAATTTAATTAATAAATACCTATTCATAAAATCTGAACAAAAACATGATGAACACATATTTCATTGGCAAATTCATTCTTGATTCAAATTTTCTGTAGATGAAATCACGTGATTATATTTTATAAAAAAGCCTATATTATAAGTTTGAAACTAAATACGGAAATGTAAGCTTTTCGTGAAGGTTTTGCCTAGTAGATAAACGGAGAACAGTACTTGTTTCCCTGGTCAACCCTTCATATCAAACCGACTACGGGCATGATTACATTTATCACGTGCATCAAATTATAACAACCAGTATCGCTGCGCATAAGTAAAATCAAAGTAAATTGTACCTTAGGTATAATTAATAGTAACCCATATAGGTATAGTAATAGGTATCATTATTTTATAAACAACCTTGGAATACCTTGTTAAGAAACAAACGAAACACGACTGTCAACTTTAATTACCAAATTCGCCAACAACAAATCTCATCAGAAAAGTTTTCCATTTTCGTCAATAATAAAAGTTTTCCGCTTCTTAATGGAGTCTTAACTACTAATTAATACTGATACTTACTTATTTTAGTCATTCCAAATATCAGAAAAACATTACTATCCATTAACGCCTTCGGTAAACGTCCATAAACTTTAGCTGATCACTGTATCTCTATGAACGATTGAAGTAAGCTGACGTCACGTTTTATGTTTTCTTTTACTAATTGATCACACTGGTATTATTGTTCATCGACCTAGATAAGCTGGGATGGCATTGGCGCGGTGGTATCGGAGTATTATTCGTAGTTCCCGCTCGCGTCCGACGCGTCTGGTCCCGTCGCCGCGCGTGTTTCGACTGCCAGCTTTTCCCCAAAGCAACACATGATTTTCTGAAACAACCCCCGCGTTAACTCGGTCGAGAGTGCAAAACCTTCACACAGTGACACGAGGGTGAAACATAATAGCAGTTCGTTAGCATAACTTCCGACAGCATCGCCTGACTTTACTAAAATATTTGCCTTATTAAATGATTTTCAACCCTTCGAATTTCATTGTTTATGCTGAATCAGGAATAATTTTGGGCGTCCCGCCATTTGGAATTCGTAAAACGTACAAGGAAGACTGCTCACCGTGAAAAATGTAATGAGTATTATGCCTTTAATTTTTGTAGATACTTAAACGTTGAGAAATTTTTGTTTAGTTGCATGTAGTATTGCTACATTTGTAATCAAAAAGGAAATGAGCATAGTACATTTTCTTAGGATTGCACGTGTTTCTTGAAGTCCCTACTTTCCTGCATTTACCGCTATACACTTTACTTACCTAACTACTTACCAAGTTAAGCTGCAAAACTGTACTAAGTTTTAATAGGTTATTCTACATGCAAGCTACATGTTTACTTTTATACTTAATTCTAGTTGCATCTCATTATAACGACTCGGTTCGCTGAACTGGCACCCTTCGCGAGTTAGACTAATGCGACTTCGAAATAGAGGTATACTGACACACTGAGCAATTGAAGTATACTAAGTACTTATATATCTAAAATGGTTTTTTTCATTGTTACAAAACTTTAAAAATGTGTCGTCGTATTTTGGCAACGGAATAACCAGAACTGTAACAATAGCGTATTTGAATACTATCAAAAATCTACATTTATGATCATTCATGTAGATTAGTTATTACTACTTATTTGTAATAAATTAATACGTATTTAAAAGATGTTATTAGAATAGAAAGATTTCTGAAAAATATAAATAAAGTCGGAGAAAAATTAGTAAAGTTCAATGCTTTCAAGTATTCTTTCAGTGACGCGTGAGCAGTCGAAGCGCATGCACGTACGCTTGGACCGCATTTTACTATCGCGTTGTTTTCATATATAAATGACAATGTACATTGTTATAATAAAAAATGGATGAAGTAAATGATACTTTGAAGTTGAGAGCCTTTAGTAGCGTTGAAATAATGGAGGAAGAATCAGTAATTGAATGTGAACAACAACTTAACAGCATTTTGGCTAATGAGAGGAGCACGAATGAAAATAGTGAACAACAACTTGATACAACTTCAACGGAGGAGACGAATAAGAAAAGAGACAGTGAGCAACGACTAGCAGAGAAGAGAGGTAGACAGGATGATGAGGAAATAATAGAAGAAGATGGATTTGTAACAGTAAGAAGGGGACATAAAAAGGCTAATCGAAAAAATTCTAATAGTGAAAAAAAAAATGAGGAAAACGATGAGGCCGGAAAACCTAAGGTAATCGTATCAGTCACAGGAATAGAAATATTACCAAAACAATTTGGGATGGCAAAACTTTTACGTTCACTAAATATTCAAAATGTAACAAGAATCCTATATAAAAATGCGTTTAAGGTCTTAATTTACTTCAATAACAAAGATGATGCATCGAAGTTACTGAGTAGCGAAAAGCTAACGGATCTAGGATACAGAGTACAAATGACTGACGAGGCTAATCTATGCTACGGAATTCTTAAACAAGTAGATTTAGAAACGGAAGAAAAAGAAATTTTAGAGAATGTTACTTGTGAGTACGACGTCATATCAGTAAGAAGACTAAGAAGACAATCTGATAATGGAGAATGGGTAGCGTCTGAAACAATCAGAATTTGCTTCAAGGGTAACATTTTACCACCGTACGTATATGGTTACGGTTGTAGATTTAAAGTGGAACCATACACTTTCCCAGTGTCCCAATGTTCAGTATGTTGGAGATTTGGTCATCTGTCGAAGTCGTGTCCAAGTAGGAAACAAGTATGTCCGAAATGTGGTAACAATCACCCAAATTGTGAGACTGAAAAATACATTTGTGTGAATTGTAAAGGACCACATATGGCCTTATTCAAAAAATGTCCCATTTTCTTAAAAGAAAAAGAAATTAGGATCATTATGACGGAGAATAGCTGCAATTATCGGAAAGCGCTTGAAATTTATTTGAAACACAAAGAAACACAAAAATTAAACGATGAACATCACAACTGTATTGAAGAGAACACTCAACAATCGTTTGTCAACTCACGAGATAAGTCACCGCAGGATAGTCTTAAGACATCATATAGGAATGTACTTGTCACTGAGGCTCTCATTCATAATGAAAGAGAGATAAACCAGATGGAGGTAGAAGATCGTCAACAGGAAAATATTCAAAAAAAGAGGGTAGCTCAAAACAAGCAACGGGAAGGAGTGGCTCAAGAGGTAAACACGACAACACGACATCCACGCCAACAGGGAAAAAAATCGGAAGAAAGTTGCAAAGAAAGTTGCAATAGTCGGCTACAAACAGCAATTCTGGAGAAGGAAAAGAACCCAGGTTCTGAGGAATCAAAAAAAACTTTTAGTATGTACCTACAGTATTTATAAAAGAATCAGAGAAGTATGTTTATCTGACGGTAATTGGTTCGCTAAATTTAAACAACTAGCTAATCTTTGTATAGAAATATGTGGTCAATGGTTTTTTAAGGTTCTGAGTGGAGATGATCTGTGGAAAAATGTAGTGTCTTTGTTTAATAATGGCTAAAGAATCTAATAATATGGTTTTGCTCAATATAATACAGTGGAATGCAAGAAGCTTGCGACCTAAACGTAATGAATTAGAACTCCTATTGCAACAAGATAAAATACACATTGCGTTAATATCCGAAACATGGTTACAACCGGAATCGCATATAAATATAAGTGGCTATAATATCTACAGAAATGACAGAATTGACGGATACGGAGGAATAGCTATAATTTCACATAAGTCGATTAAAGTACAACAAAATTATGTTAATATTAATAATTCGGGAATAGAAATAATTTCAATTAAACTTTTGAACTGTAACCAAATTAAAAATATCGTACTTATATACTGTCCTTCATCGGTACGTACAAGTAGGTACATCCGATTGGGAACAAGTATTTTCATTAGTGCCCAATAAATGTATTGTAGCAGGAGATTTTAACGGCCATCACGCTACTTGGTCGTGTAAGTCCGACGCGAGAGGTATACAAATATATGACACCGCGTTAGATAATGGCTTCATTTCTCTTAATGACGGTAGCGTAACAAGAATTAGTTCTGTTGATAACACTATTCAACAAAGTTCTCCCGATGTGACATTTGTTTCTACCGATTTGTCGCATTTATTAAATTGGAATGTTATGAATGAGAGTTTAGGGAGCGATCACTTGTTTGTTAAAATCTCTTACAAATATAATAGTGAAGCACACTCTGTTTATAATACCAAAAAACGGAATTTTAAATTAGCCAAATGGTCAGAGTATACTAAGTGTTTAGAAAATTATTTGCTCCAACCTGTTGAATCTGTCACTGTACAATCCATGTATGACCACTTTATTAAACAGGTGGAGAAAGCCGCAGATCAGTTCATACCTATTATAAAGGTATGCGATAAACCTAGTAATGGATTTCGACCTAAACCATATTGGAGTCCAAAGCTTTCTCATTTAGTTGCCCAACGAAGACTGGCCTTAAAAAAATTTAGAAGCAACCCTACTCCCAACAATTTAACCGTCCTTGAACGAATAGCAGAAACTGCGAAAACGGCCATACAGCGGTCTAGAACAAATGACTGGCAAACATATTGTAGTAGCATCGATGAACAAACATCCAGCTCCGATATGTGGAAACGTATGGGCTGGGTTAAGGGAATTCATTCCTCACGATCATATGTCTCCAATGAACAAAAACTCGAACTGCTTTGCAATCTAGCTCCCGACTATACGTGTCGACAGCCCTATAACAGTTTTAAATCAAATAATACAGAATTAGATAATAGCTTCACTGTACAAGAAATGACTCATTGCTTTAAGCGAAAAGACACAGCGCCTGGTAACGATGGTATAACATATTCACTAATTTTTCATCTTTCACCGGTCAGTAAGCAGTACTTATTAAAATTATATAATAATATCTTTTATACGGGGGATATTCCAAAACAATGGCGCGACATACTGGTGACGCCCATTCCTAAAAATTGTCCTAATAATAGTCTTAAACTACGACCAATTTCATTAATATCTTGTGTATGCAAAATTTTCCACTCAATGTTGACGAAACGACTTGAATGGTATATAGAAAAAAATAAATTGTTATCACCATACACGTCCGGGTTTAGAAGAGGGCAGTCATGTCAGGATTGTCTGGTTAAATTAGTAAGCCAGATTTATGTAGGATTCTCGCATAAGCTTCCAACTATAGCTTGTTTTTTAGATATTTCAAACGCTTATAATAATGTATTAGTAGACGTACTGATTAATACTCTAGACGAAATAGGAGTCGGACAAAGAATTTGTCGATATCTATGGAGCTTCCTAAGTGAAAGACACCTTATGATGAAAGATGAGACTGATCAGCATAATTATTTTATTAGGTATACTGATAGAGGCTTGGCACAAGGAGACCCAATTTCTCCCCTTCTTTTTAATGTGGTCACAATGACTTGTTTCCATAAGATTAAAAATGTGAGTATGTGTCAATACGCGGATGATTTTGTTTTGTATTGTTCTTCTAGAAATCTTAGTCAAAGTAAACATGAATTTCAAGTAGCGTTAAGTACATTTTGTAATATTTTGAATGATATGGGTTTAGAATTATCGGCATCTAAGTCTAAAGTATGTATTTTCACTAGGGGATTCAGAAAACTAGAAATAGATTTAAATATAAATGGACATAATTTACAGTCAGTAGACAATTACAAGTATTTGGGAGTGTGGTTAGACAGTCCATTGCGTTGGAGTAAACACATCAATATGATAGCCGAGAAAGTTCAGAGGAGTCTATGTTTACTCAAAGTCCTGGCTGGCACTGCATGGGGCCTGCACCCTAAACATTTGAGACATATCTACATAGCCTTGATTAGAAGTCGCTTAGACTATAGCAGTTTTTTATATGATGTGAGTGCAAAGTGTCACCTAGACAAACTAAATAAAATTCAAAACCAGGCTATGAGGATAATTGGAGGTTTTATCAAAACTACACCTATCCATGTTATGGAAAGTGAGCTCTGTGTAGTTCCACTGTATTTACGGAGAAAATATTTAGGTTATAAGTTCTGTTTAAAATCTAAGTCGATTGAAAATAATATTACCAATAATTTGTTAGGGGAGCTTCACACTCTTCGACAGAATAATTATTGGAGAAATAAAAAGATTCCTCTACTGATTTCTTTATATAATGAAGTGAAAGTAGATCATATAGCATCATCACATCCCTTGCTGATGTTTACTCTGAGGACATGGATGACTAACATTAATATTCAAGAAGTAATTATTTGGGACTTAGATGTAGTGAAATTCTCTAAACAAAGCTATAATAGTGATTTATTAAGATTTGAAGTTATTGGAGAGTTGCATTTGAAGTACAATGAATGGCTTAGTATATTTACAGATGGGTCGAAGAGTGTAGAAGGTCGTGGAGCAGCCTTTTATGTGTCTAGTGAACCAATAAATTGTCAAAGTAATTGCTTTAAAATAGATAAGAAAGCGTCCATAATGACGTTGGAGCTTGTTGCAATCTCTGAAGCACTTACGTTCTGTGCCAGCAGTCAACATAAAAATATTGTTATTTGCACGGACAGCAAAAGTTCCCTACAACATTTAGCTCGATGCGCCTCTGGCCACAGAGGTGTATCGCTAGCTTATGTGATTCTATCCAAAATAGATGAATTAATGCGTAAAGGTGTTACATTGAGATTGCAATGGGTTCCATCGCATATTGGGATACAGGGCAATGAAAAGGCTGACATGCTAGCAAAATATGCAGCTAAAAATGGAAAAGACACTAATGTAATTTTGGATTATTCAGAAGTTTTACCTAAATTTAAAAATAAGTGTTATGATGATTGGAAGGAATATTTTGACAAGCGTTCTTTAGACAAAGGGATCTGGTATAAAACTATGCAAGGTCAGCCTTTTCGTGTGCCCTGGTTTGTGAATAACAATTTAAGTCGAAAATTAGTTGTTACGGCTCATAGACTCAGATCTGGACACATTCCATGCAATAAGTTTGCGTTTATGATGAGAAAAATGAACTCGCCTAACTGTGTGCAGTGTGGAGTTGTTGAAGACTTACAGCACATATTGATGGACTGTGTTCGGTATGAGTCTGAGAGAAATGATTTGTTTAGGGTCTTGAGGTTGAACAGACTTGAAGTAGGCACATTCCATAAAATCCTGGCTCAACCAAATGGTGATGATGCGAAGAGTCTGTTTAGGTTCATGGCCCAGATATGACCAATGTGTATTTAGGGTACGATGGGACTGACATACGCATTGCGATCATAAATGTCCCTAAATAAATAAAGAAAAAAAAAAAAAAAAAAAAAAAGTATTCTTTCATCCTTGTCTAGGAAAACGTCGTTCCTATTGGATGGCGCAAATTCACTACGGCGTGACGTGACATGCAAGTGACGTCACTCGAAATAAGTTCTGTCTCAATTTATAAAACTCTGTCAATTCTTAATAACTGCAGATCCATAAGGAGGACTTTTTACTACGTATAGATTTTGATAAATGTAATTTAAAAACATCCAGTCAAATACACCATTGCTTTATCTTTATAGCACTATAAATGTATACAAAACGAACTGTATACTACAAGGTTTAGTCCAAAAGTATTAGCATTTAGCTAAGTACGTTTTCAAATCTCCTATGACGATTATGGCATATCACCTTTATCATTTTATCACAGGGTTGGGTTCAGGGACCATTTAATAAGCCCAGCCGATGGCATTACAGGGCTAACCCTACCCTGTTATGACGTAATGAGTGTCATCACCCCTCAAACTTATTCCAGCGAATGTAAAAGCAAAGAGTATAAACTAAGTCCCCTTACTATTAATTTCAAACAGTATTACAGGGGTGGAAAACTATCGCACAACGAATTTAGTTATTTATACCTTAGAAGTATCGGACTAAGTTTTATAGCATGTGTCCGCGTCCTTGTATGCGTTACTCCTTCAAGGATAACTTTGCTAATCTGAGATTTCGGGTTCACAAAAAGGATCGGGAAAAGTTTTTATGGGAAATTGTTCACTGTTTGAATCGTTGGTACCCGATAACTCATGAAAGAATTTTATTCTTTCACTTACAGCTTAACACCATTACCAGGAAGCCATATTGGTTTAACAATAGCAAAAATGTTTTTTAATCTTAATAAATATTTATGAAGATTTCGCATTAGCGTTTACATAAAAAAAAATATATGTGTAGCTTTTAAACAAATTGAAACAAATGTCAATTGCTTTTTATTCTCCATATTGCACCTTCCACTATTCCCTGCATTACCCAAAGGTTGACTGGTAGAGAATGCCTTTGGCATTAAGTCCGCCTGTGTACATTTGTGTGCGTAAAGTGTTCAATAAATAAATAAACAAATATTCGTTTTCAACTGATTATTTAAATAAAACCAATTTCTGTAATAAATCAAATACCTACGTAAATAAATTGATACATTAACATTTTCTTTTTCAAATCATCTCGAACGCATGTATTAGATATGTGAACCACGTTCCCACTACTTACATCGGGGCAAACATATTTTTTCACAAAGTGCTGAGTGCAATTCTGTAACAGAACACGTAGACATATTTTAAAGTTTAAAGTGTATTCAAATCACGGTGTAGGTGGGACCGCGGCTAAGTAAATTGTGTACGTGCTTGGCCCAGTGCCGAATAGGTCAACCGCAAAGGATGCATACCACAACACACATAACCTAGGTACCCGAGTACGTAATACTGTTAGCCGCTAAGTTCCTATCTATTTTGTATTCCACTATTGTATTGCTGGTGATGGTACACTCACTTATGGGATTGCCGAAACTTAAAACGGGTTCATTTTAACATTTGTAGGGCTTTGTACTCAACGATTTGTACGTTTACTGAATTAAATTCTTTTTTTAAATATTTGAATGTATGTACCTACCATCTATGGGTACACCTCAACCAACCCCAAATTAGGTTACGTTACTGGAAACCTGGGGCTCGAGTCTGCTATTGCAATCGTGTCTCAATGACCGGTCATTGATCGAATATTTGACAACTTTGACAGTTTTTATATGGGAAATGTGTCATAAGTTTGACGTTATACGTCAAAAATCGATCATTGACCGGTCATTGAGACACGATTGCAATAGCAGACTCGACCCCCTGACGTCTCGACTTTAAAAAACAAGTACATAAGAAACGCCTGAAGGGTTCCGCTGCTAATTATTTAAAATCATAGACAACGTTACAATATGAAGCGAAACCCGAATGTTTGGAGTCATAGCTTCTAGACTCCCTGTTCGTAAGGCATTTCCCCACTAGACTTAATCTCGCCTAGGTTCTTAGACAACTTAATAAATGTGGCTTGTAATTTATTAATATTAATCCAGGTATTGTTTTCGTTGTCATGGCTACTAACTGGAGTGGAGTAAGTTTCCTTCAAGGCTTAGAATATTGTAAGTGCTTGAACAATGCATGTCGAATGGCCTTGTCAATAACAATTTACAGGTAAGACTTCAGTTTGAACCGGCAACCGGCCTGGGAGACAAACTTCGTAGTCGCTAAATTTTTAAACACTTTGGTACCAAAGCGTCTGACCCAATTCGATGTGCCGTGGGTACTACGTCCGAGCTTCTAGATCAATCACATATTCCGTCATCTCCACCCGTCTTTGAATATGCGCCAAAGGCATGTTAAAAATTGCTTGAAGTTATTCTTTATTGTGCAAAAACAAATAACAAAACATAATCACAGAATCATTGAGAAAGTGCCATCAATACATTCTTATTTGTTCACTGGCTTTGCCAGAAGCTTCGCCCACGTGCAAACAACTTAAGGCGAGCCTGACTTGAGCGCGTAGGCATCTAACGCTTACCCCAGGCCCCGCAAGGAGTAGCAATACGTAATAAGTTACGATGCGCGGGAGACGCGCGCACCAAGCGCACCGCTCGCTCATGAGTTCACGGACTCGGGTAGGTACTAAGTTCCGTCACAGGATAAAGTAATGCAGTAGATCAACTTGAATTGATTAGTATAAGTTTATTTTGTTTTATTTTTCTATTAAGTATTTTTTAAGGTTATAGATGGATTAAGTACGTATTGTACAAACTTGAATCCAATTACTAATCATTAAAAATCAGTAATAATACTTATTTATTTTAGAGTATATGGTGGATTTAAAATCTGACTGACACGAAAATTATGAATACGAGTACGATACAAAAATACGCGTCGCGCGCTATTTGGCTTTGGTGCGATACCTTCGTAAAAATCAAGTAGTAGGTAGGCACACTTACTTTAGGAAAATTATGTTACAATTCTTGAATATTATAATTCAAGAAAGCTTAGAAGTATAAATGGTTTGGAATTTGCCTAGATGCTATTTAAAAAAAAACAAAAACGTTTTTATATTTTTTAATCAAATAGTTAACATAATAAAAGTTACCAATGCAACTGGCTAAAATTCGTTGAACTGTAGCTGTCTCGGTTTGCATGGACCTAGCTGAGTAGATTGACACGGAATATGGTCCTTGGATTTGCTTGGACCTGGCTGCACAGGCTTATCATTAACATTTTCTTTGTTTTCTTTCAATATTATGTCTCGTATTGGCATACCGCGATTTTGGCGCGGATCCACAATCTCTGGTAATATACATTTCAAATAAAAATCTATAATTTTTTTCTCCATATGCACCCGCCAAAATTCGTCATCTCTTGAAATATTTTCTACTACTAGTTTTCACCGAACCATATTCCAAAAATGCATTGGTTCCTTTCTGTTACATGAAGTTGACCCTGCACTTGGTAATACCAATTACTTTTTTTGTTTATAACCCTGGTATGTTTTATTCTATCGAATTTAAATATATGTTTTTTACTTTCTTCAATAGCAGCATTTCCCTTTTCTAAATGCCGTTATTGGACATTTAATTTCAACAATGGTGTCGTTCCCAACTATACCGTCGGGGGTAACCCCAATAAATGAGTATTATTTTGGAGACAAGTCACGCCCTTCCGCATGCTCTATTGCCCTGTAACGCAAATTTTGATTTTGATTTGTTGGTAATTAACAAGTAAAATTTTAAAAACTTACAAAATATCCCTGTTCAATAAAGATAACGGAGCTACAGTGCCAAAGACAGATACACAGGCACACAGACGCACGTACACAGAAACATAGATAGCAAACCGTTATAAATAAATAGGATAGAATTGTAATATGGTGTGTGTTTAATTTCTTTATGTATTTTATGGTGTTACAATAATGATAATGAGATACTACTTTATTCAAATCTATACTAAATAATATTATAAAGTGGAAGTGCGCTAAGTGCGCTGTGGTAATAGCTAATTATACGTAAGTACCATGTACAACAAAGATATTGTTTTTCATTCGATCTAAAAAAAAGTCCGCGACGTTACACCTATATCTATCTCTTATAAATATGCCACACTAAGGCATTTTATGTCAAATAATTTATTTAAAAATTAAAGGTGGTTTTTCAGCATTAATATTAGGCAGGCATATTAATCCTTACTAGCGAAAGTTACTTCATCATCAAGATAATTTTATGAAGATAAACTTTGTCTTTTACAGCATGTTATTTGAACTCACCGTTTAGGAGATAATGTAAAATTAAAATAATTCAACAATATTATTAAATCTGGTCCGGTAGCCTAAACGATACCAAAAGTATGTTATTATAATATTTTCATAAGAAATGGTCATACTGTAACACTTTTACACTATGGCACGCGACTCACGAGTGCGCTGCGCGTATTGTTTGGCATAGACGAGACCTACACAAACGTTGCGGACACCATAAATATTATTATTTGTTGTGTTGTGGTGGCTGTGAGTAGGTACCCACCTAGCGTATAACTACACTTATATTTCTTCTCTACATGAACACCACAACATTATTGCATCGATATTCAACTCTCATGTAGGAAATACGAGCTATTATTTTTGCATTTGTTTAGGAGTAAGATAAGTGAAAACGGACATTTCTAATAAATAACAAATATTATAAGACTTATACAAACTCTCCGAAACCATCAAGACTAACGTAGCGGGGTGAACTACCTATTTGACATTTGAAAACAGTAAATCATTGTATCATGTGCGCGCGAGGTGGCTTTATGCACTCTGAAATAGGGTTCAAATTCAATTGTTTTACATACTCGATAATAATAATAATAATAATAATAAAGCTTTATTTAATTCCATGCATATTACATATTAAAACGATAACAATTGGTAACTTATTAGCCTATAAAATTCAATTACATTTGTTGGTCTTGGAATTAATTAGATTTCTAATTATAAATTCTATTTTGTAATTAATTAGTATTTGCTCTAATTATCAACTACCTAATTATTTAATGCATGAACCCCGGTCGGGTAAAAGCCTCCCCCAAGGAATGCCATCCTTCTCTGTCATTAGCTCTGACTAGCCATCTTCCACCCGCGCACGCTATAATTTCGTCTGCCCATCGTGCCTTTGGTCGACCTCTTGGACTGGTGCCTACACACGACATACTCGATGCGGTTGGTAAATCTATTCCGCGCGAAAACTAAACCACTAAAGCGCACGTCTTTATGCGTACTGAAATAAGGTTTAAATTAAACTGTTTACACACATATTTGCGGTGTGGAAATTTATCTGTTTCGTGTCGGTACTTACCTAGTTAGTAAAGTAAATTATGTATATACCTATATACCTTTTTGTTTATTCAGCCAAAGTTTATAAAAAAAGTAGTCACCGCTGCAACGAAGAGCCGTGACAACTTTTTTTTCCCCCATTTTTTTTTACAAAATTATAGCTACATCTAATAAAAACTAACTATATTACAACTGTTTGAACACTAAATTGTATACAAGTATTATTATTTAACCACTCGACACGTGAAAATTCCAAAATAAAAAATAAATCTTACGTAAATAAACATAAACATTAAATTCGCGGCACACTGGTGTGCCGGCAGTGCTCGAGCGGTAATCAATTTAGGCTTAGCCAGTAACAGAACTTAGCGGGGGTGGCGGGATCGCAAAAATTTGGCACACGTCCGACCTCCAACACGTTCCGCTCGGGACTAAATGACACGGGGCGCGCTCATGAAACGACAAAATCACTTGATTTTGGAATTAGTGGGATACGTATTTTCATATTTCACATTATGACGGCCGATTTATATCACATTTTTTACCACCTTTATTGTGGTATAAATTTTATTACTCAAAACCTTATATAACTCAAATGAAATGATAATTACATCTTGATTTTGACTTGTCTTTGCGATTTAATTGGATGCAGTAAAGTGCAAGTAATCGTGTATCGCACGGCCGAAATCGCAAGATCGAAGTGTGAAATATGTAATTTATTTTTTTCAAAATTTAAATCCGTGTTGTTTACGAATAAAACACAATTTTACACAATGCAAAACAACGTTTTTCCGGAAAACCTGGCCTTAAACCCACAAGAAAGTACTACCAGTATGATAGGATCCTATGTACCAAGGACATGGGCTACCCGTGTGCCAAGACTGGCAAGTTTCATCCAAACCATTCAGCCGTTAACCGGTCAGGCCCAACATGTGAAAATTCCCTAATATAAAATAAATCTTATGTAATAGGTAAATAAACATTAAATTCGCGACACACCGGTGTGTCGCCGGGGCCGGACAGGTTAAGCAAGAAGTAACATAGGATCCCACAATCGCCCTTTTACCACCGGAATACCAGACGTACTGCTGTTTACCATCCGCACTTGGTTGATGTCCCGACTAGTCGTGCTCAGCGCTTCTCCTCCACATTTATAATGCGCACAGCCAAAGTGTGAAACTCTCTGCCAGCGTCTGTGTTCCCTTTCACATATAACCTGTCTGCCTTCAAAGCAAGAGCGAACAGGCATCTTCTGGGCACGCTCGCTCCATCATAGACCTCATCTATCGCTTTTCATCAGGTGTGATCGAGGTCAAGAACAAGCACAATCCTCAAAAAATAAAAATACATAGATAAAGTTACTTTCATATTTAGTACGGGATACCCCAAAAGGCAAAAAACTGCTATGTTATCCTTAACATAGTAGTAATAGGATCTACCAGGTACGTAGGTGGCATTAAGTCGCTGCATCTATACAACGTGTAATAACAGAATAAACGCAATAAGTATCTCTTATCATCTTTAAAGTTGTTCATTGTACTCATCATTATGAACAACTTTAACTATGGGACCAAACCCGATATCGCGAAAAAAAATCAGCTTTTCAGTACATTTTGTCGGGTTATGCGCATATAAATGTATGGGGCAATCGATTGTTTTTTCGCGAGTTCCGCGTTGGTGCCATCGTGAAAGTTGTTCATAATGATGAGTACAATGACCATTTATTCTGTTACACGTAGTAACTATTCAGTAATCTGTGGTAACACGTTATATTGCCTAGACTCATACATTACCTCACGATTTATACCTTCGCACTTGCCTGTATTAAAGTCTTCTATTCTCAACATGGAGGCCTCAACCAATCATGTTAAGTGACAACATTCGCGACGCACACTATAGTAAGCACCGACAAGTGTTGCAATATCTCTCAAGTCGCGCCCAGGACTTAATCCTGACAATCAAGCCACTTGACCCCCAGTCATCATGTCCCTTTATAAGCACCCTCGGACATTTATTGTATAATTGTAAGCCAAGCAATTACTTTTTCCTGTCTGGCTGGGTTTATGATTATGACTTGTTATTTGATTGTTGGGTTGATGTTTTGAAATGTTTTCTCGTTATTCTGCATTCGTGGAAATGTTTTTGTAGCGCTTTCCCTGAAAATGATTTGAGTATTTTGGATATTTTTTAGTCAAAATACTTTTATTATGTGTGGGAGAGGTTTAGCTTAGTGGTAGGATATAATTATCATCGTCATCATCATATTAGCCGAAAGACGTCCAATGCCGGACATAGGCCTCCCCCAAGTGTTGCCAAAAGAACCGGTCCTGTGCGCCTCGCATCCATCGGCTACCAGCGACCCTCACCAGGTCATCGGTCCATCTTGTGGAAGGCCTTCCAACGCTGCGTCTTCCGGTACGCGGTCGGCACTCCAGAACTTTTTGATGGGATACAATTTGATTGCTGGTAAAATGTATGAATGTGGATATTTATTAAACTTGGAGTTCAACTGTTGGCTAAGCATACACAACCATACACAAACAAGTTCAAAAAGGACGAATTTTTGATACTATATTTTGGTTTGTTGTTGTAAATCCATTATAAACAATATTGTACAAAAATTTAATATAAAACTCATTCATGACGACGTCGTCATATTGACACAACCACGCATAATGTCTTAATTCAAGAATAACTATAAGAAAGTCGCTAAACGTATCGCATGATCTATGAAGTTCCACCGAAACTTATCCGCCGGGCTAAAGACGAATATCGCGAAAGTTTCAGCTCAACTTTATCGCGAGTTGGGAACAAATAGCTCTATGTATGAACTAACGAGAACAGTTTGTAAGACTTCCTGCTTTGTGTCATCCCTGTATACCTACATTTATACCTAGGTACCTGTCTTACCATTTGCATATCCACGAAACTTCGCAACAATAATGTCATTTGTTTCGACTCCAATGTAATGAGGAAATGTGCAGGAAAACATTTCTATTTTACTATTTTACTGAATTTCCACGTGCTTCATTACTGTTCCACTTTGAAATTTGCAAGCAAATATCATGAGAACTAAGTACCATCTAAATTCATAAATTCAGCAAAGGCTATAAGTGTTCTTCGCCGTATTTCATTAAACCTCTGTGAAACATTTCTGTAACTGTACTCGTATTACATTTGTAGAAGTCCAAAGCGAGGCTATTAAGGTACGAAAATATTTTATTAAAATAATGGTTATTTACTTTGGAATATTATTATCAATACTTACTCCGATAATATTTGAAGAACGAAAAACAAAATTGACTCCTATCCCGTTTCATATAAAGCAATCACTCACGTTTGCATACATTTACACAAACACGTCTGAAAATGAGAAATACGAAATATTTTTCTGGGAAATAATTTAATTCTATCAAAAGAAAAGTCATTAGCGAGAATGTTCCGAGAGGGATACTCAAGTGAGGTTATTAACAGAGACAATAACGGTTCCAAGGCTTAGTATGAAAATAAAGTTTTCAGCTTTGTCGCGGCGTGTCCCGGTTTATTTCAACGAAAGCGTGAGGCGTCGACAACGGAGACGTTCTCTTTTTATAGCGAGACGTTTCATCAAGATTATTTTCTTTTCAAGACGCTCTCGATGTCCCGACACTTCAATGGACGCTATCAATTCTCGAGACGAGAAACCACGACATCGCGTCGTGGAATCGTTCAATATACCTATCTCGACAGCTATCATATAATAGAACTCCTCACAATTGGCACAAGTTTCTTCTTACTCCCCATTACTTTAACCTGAAAAGGCACAGTCACGTCCATTAGCGCAAATAGAAAATGTATCTAATTGAATTAAAAGGGTGCAGATAGATCTCCACTTACAATCTGCGGGAGAGCAATAAACAATGGAAACTTTAGACAAGTTTGAATGTATTGTGGGTGTGATTTTGTCAACAGGAAAATGGCGGACCCGGCTGTCGCTTTCGGATATTTATGAGCGCGACTCGACAAATTCTGCATCCTTTTATTTTCAACGCCGGACTAACTGAACGTGAAGGTAAATACTACGATAAAACAAACACGCGTCGACTAGCGCACTATCGCGATAATGGATTGCGCAAATATAACTGTTTATTAACGTAGGTAATATTAATCATTAACTGTCCATCTATTGTGTTTAATTTGAACATTTGTATTTATCCCGCCAGGGATGCTGACATGTTATTTAGGTATGACAATGGGATAAAAACGCACTGAAATATTTGATTTTTAATAACACTTCTATGGAGTTACCACAGTTACCATATATCTGTAAGAGTTACTCTGTAGGAGATACTTTTTAAAAAGTTACATTAGGTATAATAATGACAACATGAGCCTTCTTCAGACACGTAGTTAATAAAGGAAAATTGATCACCCATCGTTTTTCATACAAACTTCGTCACCGTTAGTTACCTGGAAAATAATAATAAAACGAAAATTCATAACTAAATAGTAAAAGATCTTTATTTACTGTAACTTCCTCAAAACAAAAATCTCTTTCACCTTCACCTTCCACAAGCATCTTTCATGCGTATAATTTTCTAATTACCATGCCCGCGGCATCTTTATACTGTTCGATCTATTGCAATTCTAATTAAGTGCGTAAAAACCACGAGCACGAGGGTGCATTAGTATTCCGCTGTCGAATTCGTCTCTGCCCCAGGTGGAGTCACCTCGAGGCGAGGCGGCCAATACTCGTAGCGTAACATAACAGTGTTATCGCTCCGTAATTCTATCAAGTGGTTTTAGCCAGCCAATATTTTGGAATTTTTGCTACAACACGTAGGGATTGGACTTGGATACTCGGTTTTCCGTAGTTTTTTTTGTAGGATAGTTCAAACCGTATGCAGACCACGAGCTAAACTAAATTACTTCAAGCTTATCTCTTAAAGCGGAAGTCATTTTTAGAGTTCCGAACGACCGACTCGGTTTTCCGTAGTTTTTTTTGTAGGATAGTTCAAACCGTATGCAGACCACGAGCTAAACTAAATTACTTCAAGCTTATCTCTTAAAGCGGAAGTCATTTTTAGAGTTCCGAACGACCGTATGTTAATAATAACCCTTTTAGAATCACTCGTGGTTCTGTCTGGCCCTCTGTCACATTTATATGCGATCTAAGCTGAACTAGCTTAGCTCTTGGTATGCAACTGGCTTAAAGATGGTTGTTACATTTTGTCCTAACCCTACTTTGGTATAGTAAATCCCCGCAGGTGTCTCGTAGAAGTCTCGTCGCACACCATTAAGCAGACCTCTTTAAACCTAGAAATTGCCAAATTTGATTCTACTTAGGAACCTTGTGTGGAGAATGCCACTGTAGGTACACAATACATACACTCAGTTTAAATCTAATATATAAAATTCTCGTGTCACAGTATTAGTTGCCATACTCCTCCGAAACAGCTTGACTGATTCTTATGAAATTTTGTGTGTATATTCAGTAGGTCTGAGAATAGGACGTAAACTATGTGAAGGGTAGGTGTAGGGTAAGTGTAGGATAGGTAGGTAGCTAGTTGACGGGAGCGAAGCCGCGGAGGACAGCTAGTCTATCTATAAATATAAATAAAACAGAAACTGACTGACTGACATATCAATGCTTAGCCGAAACTTTTGTGAGTAGAAACATGAAATTTTCACAAGGCTTCCTTATGAAATGTAGGTGAGCATTACGATTTTAGGCAATTCAATCTATACAGGGGTTAAAATAGCTCGCCGTCCGATAAGGAGTAGCGGCGTCCATTCTCCCAGAGCGTAAGAAGTCATATGATGATTTCACACCCATAAAAAAACCTATCACAGCGAAAAGTGAAGTGAGCGCGAAGTGAACTGTCATTCCATTTCGATAACATGGATTGACAGCTCACTTCGTGATCACTTCACCCAAGCCTTCACTTCGACATGTTTACAGCGTTGTGTTCCACACACCTCTCAAAGAGGTGTCAGCATTTTTGACGGGCCCACTAAGGCTGTGCCTGTCAGACAAAAAAAGGGGGTGAAAATGGGGATAATTATTTGTATTAAATCTGCATAGACGAAGTCGCGAGCGAAGTGCTAGTTAACAAATATCTAAGCAGCAAGATATGTACGTAAGCGTGAGAATAATCTGTCAAAACATTAAAGAACTAAAGTAGGTAAAACAAATTTAGTATCTAATTCAGTAAACAATTACTGTACAATCGGTACACACACTAATAATATTACAGCTAACACAGAAATCATTAATTGCTCTTTGTAATGCTGCGCCTATATTATTATGCCAGTAATTAAATGTAGATACCTTCCTAACAGCGGATATAACATAGGTACCAATTACGATTCATCCTGCTTATGAAACATCATTTGAATGTAGTTAATTGAAATGTGATTTCGGTTTACTATATTACAAGCAGGTAATTCCCGTGCAGAAGCAAAATAAATTCATACTTAGATAGAAAATCTTCGTACTTAATTCGTAAGTCTGTGTAACCTGCTTTTTTTTTTATTTTTATTTATTTTATAATACAGTTTGTGTACAGTTTTAAGTTTCTTATTGTACCATTAAACCATGATTGGTTTGTCTTGGTACTCACAATTCGCTACAACAATACACCTTAATCACTAAAACTTAATAACTAATAATATTATTCGATAATAAGTTCAAAAGTTCAAAATGTTACCAAGATACCCACATTATTTAATGTGGGTATCTTAGGAACACTTAACTACTTACTTATTCGGGAGGAAACTACCTTAACATACCTGTGTATTACATATATGATAATTATAAGAAAAAAGAAAATGTTATCAAGCTGGGGTAATTTAGGAACAGTCACATGAAGCGTTAAGTTATAGCCCCTATTTCAATTTCAGAATGGATCATTCAAAATTAAGACTATTTCAAAACATTTAGAATAAGAAGTTATCAAAATAAAAGCCATGATTACTTAAAAAAAACATCGTTCATAATGGTAACCGGCAGGTAAGTGGCCATCAAGTAGGGCACAAGGCACAAGTTTGCATTCCACGGCAGAGGCAACGTTCGAAAACAATCCCACGCTCCAATACACATTGATAAACTTGGTGGCGGCGCGGTCCAATTCCCAAATATAGCAGCCTGGACAGTGGACAACGATGGTCAACTGTACCCTGCCCAGTGCCCACAGTAATCGCCTTTAGTTCGTGCAGTTTTAATACAGAGGTGCCTTCGCAGCATGCAGAATTTGATTAATAATAGAATTATACCGCGTTCTTCATAAAGTAACTCAATGTGCCTCTAGTGGCCTCTACATATTTCAGCGTAAAGCGGGTCCAAAAATTATATAAACTTGATGGTCGCGCTTTCCGATTCCCAAATATAGCAGTCTGGTCATGGACAACGATGGCCAACAGTACCTACCCTGCTCAGTGCCCACAGTAATCGCCTTAAGTTCGTGCAGTTCTAATACAGTAGCCTCGCCCTAGCAGCATGCAGAATTTGATCTGTAATGGAATTATAATGCTATTGTTAATTAAGTAGCTCAATTTTCTACATTGCTCAAGGTGCCTCTGTATGGATATTTCAGTGTAGAATGGGTCCAAAATATTTATAAGCTTAGTGGGCGAGCTTTCCTATTCCCAAATATAGCAGCCTGCCTTGTGTCTAAAGATTTTAGTTTCAAATTCCATGCCTTAGAAGCATGCAGAATTCGATTAATTGTAAAAATTTACCGGTAATTTTCATAAAAGTAGCTCAATTTGTTACTCTGCTCAAGGTGCCTCATCGAACTATGTCGATGTTAAGTAGGTCCAAAAAGTTTGATAGTTCAAAAGAAAGTAAGTTACACCAAGAAAATTCGGTTTGCTATGCCAGATTTGATACGGCTTAAACCAAATCTGTAAAAAACAACCATGCAATTAGACACATGCTGCTTTATTTCTACAAATATCGTCCCAAAGTGTTCCGTTCACATAACTGCAAAGCAAAGCATTTCATAAGGAACAGTCCCGTACAACGAGCAATTAAATCGTTTGCCGGTAGATTTAGGGCGCAACTCGGCGCAATACATTCCGAGCAGCGATACCGGGGACTAATGGCTGGAACACACGTGTGCTTTGTGGACCGTTCCACGTTCTATTTTTAAACTCTGACTGGAAGAAGAACGAAAACAATGCTATTAACGGGTTTCGGAAGAACTGGTTGAAGGAATACTTTTTGTTGCTGCCAGGATGCCCGATCACAACAGTTAAAAAAAAGAAACGTAACGAAATGTCTTTAAACGACATTACTACTCTGTGGGAAAATATTGTCTGTTTAATTGAATAGGTACTTTTGTGCTGCAATAAAATATCTACTATATTATAATAACAACTCACATTTATGTTTATTACGTTATATGCTTCCTAATAAAGTACTCGTATGACAAATACAGTCGTAAAACCTTGGTTTCTTACGTAATTCAATTAAAATAATTCAATTTTTCCTTCATGTGGCTTAAGCCTTAATAAGTACCTACCTACTGCCATAATTCGCAATTGAAACTAAATACCGTATACCTGTACCTCCGGCGTATAATCCTATATGCATTCAGGTGATACGCTTAGCGCACATTAGTAGATACTTGCATAGCATGATAATTGAAACACTAACGTTGGCTAATATCGTGATGGGAACCTGCGCATAGTGCTGAATCGAACAGAGATAACTTGATACTTCAAGTCTGCACAAATGAAATGAGTGTCGCTATTTGTGTCGATAGCTTGCCTTCTCTATATAAGCAAACATTTTGAAAAACACCTTCAAAGCAACACAAAGATAGAGTTATGTGTTTTCATCACTATCATCATTATTTCAGCCGAAAAATTTCCACTGCTAGACAAAGTCCTCCCCCAAGTGTCACCACATAAATCGGTCTCTTGCGTCACGCATACCTACAGCTGATACCCGCGGCCTTCACTTGGCCTGCATGTCCACCTTGGTGGGAGACCTTCCTACCACACTGCGTCTTCCGGAACGCGGTCATCACGCCTTTGAATTTCGACCCCATCAACATCTCTTTTGCTTGTGCTCTGTTTTACACCTGACAAATTACACTGTCAATAGGGACCTACCAAAGTCACAAATAATTTGGTCATCATCATCTTCATCATATCAGCCGAAAGACGTCCACTGCTGGATATAGGCCTCCCCCAAGTGTCGCCACAACAACCCGTCCTGTGCGTCTCGCAACCATCGGTTACCCGCGACCCTCACCAGGTCACCGGTCCACCTTATGGGAGGCCTTCCAACTGCCCACTGCCACTTCAATTTGGCAAACCTTCGGGCTATGTCAGTAACCTTGGTTCTCTTGCGGATATCGTCATTCCCGATTCGATCACGCAAGGAAACTCCGAGCATTGCCCTCTCCCTTTTGGATGACTTTAAGCCTTCTGATGAGGCCCATTTTGAGCGACCACGTTTCAAGTCCATAGGTCATCACTGGCAACACGCACTGGTCATAGACTTTCGTCTTGAGACAATGTGGTATGTGAGACGAGAAGATACCGCGCAACTTCCCGAACGCCGCCCAGCCGAGTCGGATTCGACTGTCGACCTCTTTCTCGAAGTTATCCCAAGGTCACGGTAAATACCCATGTAGCACCCACTCCTATCAAGATTGGAGGCTCTATACTCGAACTTGTTCACGAGTACGTCTACCTGGGACAAACGAATAATTTAGTACTTACTTATTATTCAGGTACCTAACTGATAAAACAACACAACCCAATCCATAATACTCATGTGACATATCCATATTGTCCATGTAGTGAATGGTATTATTAATAATAACATAATTTAATTAAACAACTGAATCGTTAAATTGTTGATAATTATCGAATATAAATTATTATCGATGTTTACATTGCGATATTTTGATCGGCACTTATTACTTTGTTTGTATCGAACGAAACAGCTTTATATGGGTACAAACAATATATTGTTGAACTGCAAACAGAATACTTGGGCAGGCAGACAAAGGCTAGTACTGAGTTTTAATCATTCATTTTCTCTCTCACAATATGCAGGAACGAATCCTCACATTCCTCGCAGACTAAAGAGCAAACATTTTTCATTAACAGCGGGCATTCAGTGTGAACGTTTTTTATTCGACGCCGCCCACATGCGCAAAATATTAATTACCTACTTTTAATTAGCTTTGTACCTTTTGCTAGAGATTTTGTTTGTTTGGATTATAACATCCAGACAAACAAAATCTACACATAGATGCAGTACAGTGTGAAACAATTTAAAAGTGCTATAATTACTTCCAGTTCCAGTTAAAACAGGAATTAGTTTTGAAATCTGATTATCTGCTTAATTAGTAATGTAACTGGAATATTATCTTTAGCAGTAAAACCTATTTTTTTTTTTGTATTCTAATCAGAACAGACCGCAGCCGGTCGTTTCTGTAAAAAATTTCACCATGAAATCTTTAGTGGAATGCGCTGTCAATCACAGAATCACAGCGCATTCCTTCCACTAAACATTTCATGGCGAAATTTTATTTTCGCATGTCTGTTTACTGTTTACACCAGTTCATAACATATAACATCACGCCGGTACGCCGTGAAGACTCTACGCACATGTGAATGTCAATTTAGTTATGGAGTACCTATCACCACAAAAAAAAGAGAAAAACAAAAGACTTTTTTTTTAAGTCGGTTTCAAAAAACAAAACCAAAAACACCGACTTCCGAAATTTTAGTTATTTTATACTTTGTATTGTTTTTTTGGAAGTCGGTTGTATTTTTGTAAAAAAGTTTTCACGTTGAGACTTACAAAAACACACTATTGGGTGGAAACAGCTCACTTCAACTAAATTGTCACCGTGAGATTTTTAGAGAATAGCACCTTCCTAAGCTTCTTTCATCGTTTAATTAAGTGAGCGAATACGTCTTAGTTTTAACTTTTAGTTTGGAGTTTTATAGGAACCCTGCTCAACGTTACAAAACTGTATATTAGCATGACCAATAACACATCACGTGGCAATGACAGTCGAATCATTGAAACTAATTTGTATTATCGAGCAACGATCACATTCGTGTGCACAAACATTTCGTGAGCAGCTATGATGGATACATCCATCCCCCGTAGGCGATGTATTATTCATATAGGCGTAATAAATCACGTTTGTTGTACATCCCTCTAGATTTCCTATTATTCCCTTTTCTAAATCTGAAGTCCATTAGAAGGAATGAGTCAAAGAGGGGGCCGTTTCCAACGGTGAGAAGGATATGCGATTATTTGCACTTTGACACCCTGTTTTTAGAAGGACCTTTGATGTAGCAATAGCTGTTTTGTTTCGTGTATCATAGGAATGAATGTGACTTACTGCAGTGTATGCTTTATTATAATCAGTTCGACTGAGTCTATGCCCAAGTCGAGTTGGTAAAATCATACTTGTTCTTCTTCCGTTTGCCTTTGGCCCATGTTCCTTTGACACTTGTTCTTCTTTTCTATTTTCTGCCGTCTGAGAGTGTCTCAAGAAATATTGTCTGGAAGGATATGGGGGAGGCTTTTGCCCAGCAGTGGGACACAATAGGCTATTAAAAAAAACTGCCTTAGAGGGAAAACCTCGTAAGTGAGAAAAAACTGAAGAAAATATTTAGTTTATATCTGTTTAAAAATACGTTTCAAACATGAACAGTACTTACTTTCTTTCGGAAAACACTAATTATACAGCTACAGCAGGATAAACTCAAATAATCAATTTTCAAATAAGAAACGACACGTTCGTTGCAAGGTATTCACGCCAAACTGACAAATGCGAGTATTTACGAGGTTCTCATTTTCTGTCATAGATTGCGCTACGATTACCGAATGATCTAATTAGTTAGATCAGGATGTGCGTTGCGAGGTTTTCTTCCTAGAAACGCAATAAAATTAATTTGAGCAAAAATGCATTCCAGAGGATTTCACTCTAAGGCGACGCTATATTGCTTATTCATAATTCATTATCGTACACCAAACAACAGTACCTATTCAATAATCGCGAGTTTTTCTCTGTGAGTAGATAAGTATTAGAGTGAGAGATCAGATTAGTGGATAGGATCCAGTAGCTCGTTCAAATATAAACCTGCACAAAAAGCCTTAATTATTAAAGACATATTTCATTAAAACTAAATTAATCATCTAGGTATATCTTAGCTGGAGGGCATATCATTAGATTACAATTATTATAATAGCTTAATAAATTATACAGACATATAGGTAATATATATGTACCTATACTAATGGCATCAGTGTCATTGACATTGGTCATACTCATTACGTTGTATAACAATGATTACTATCCGTAATAATATTACACGTCAACAACACATAAGGATAGAAGATGCCTTTCAAGTTTCAAGCTGTCAGTGCATAGTGTTTATCGTCATTTTCAAACACCATACTTACTACAACGGTTTAAACTTAGTTGTTGTAACTATTTGTTAAACTCAACTTAACCCGTCAAGCACATACGCGTAATTTTCTGCATGTAAGTGCATCCATACAATGTTAGTAGCAGAAAATACTCAATACGAAATCTAATATTCGAATATTATCCTCCATTGCAACACTTAGTTCCTAGCAATGCAAAATAAATGGTGCTTTCTCCATTGTTATCACACCCATTTGCCCTGCGGCTGAGTCGCGAGCCGCGCAATGAACTGCTATCAACGACTCTTTTGTTATTCGTGTAGGTAATAACATAGTAATAATACCCAGGCATGTACGAATTACGTGTCTCTATTGAAGATAATGACGTATTCATGACGTTAAATTACTTAATAGTTAGCATTTAAAAACTTCTGAACTGTTATGGAATCTTTGGTGCCTCAGCATCATCATCATCATTTTGTTGATAATAGCAGTGCTTTTAACATCATAGTATAAAGGTAAATAAAAAAAAAGAACTCTGCTTCTTGAAGTTAATAAGACGCAGAAATTAATATCCTTTGCAACGCATTGAATGCGTATCTGCAATTACAGAATGGTTACAGAACTAATCTAATTACGAGTAATTCTAGTAAAACAATCCACAGCCTGCGACGAATCATATCCCAAGGCGTTTTTATTCTTATCTGCCTAAAATAACAAAGAAACACGTAATTTAAATCCAAAAAAAATTAAGTTTATACGCTGTGTTCTGAAGTCACGAAGTGAATATCGGCTTACCGAATCGTCCCGTACAGTACGTGTGAACACAAAACTTTGTACAGAATCGTACGAGGGGAAACAATAAAATTCACGGGTCGCTAGCACACTTGTACCGGAGTCGGGGTTGCGCTTCGATCGTGGCTATAAATCTGATAGTAAGCCGACCGATCCCGACACTTCCGATAGTGCAGTTTCGATCTTGAACCAACGTAACTACACTTGACAATGACCCCTAACGCTTTGCCTTGCGTTTGCGACGCAAACACGTACTAAATTGTTTACGCTTTACGCGACGGGGAACAGAACAGTAATAAATAGACGCTTCATAGCCTGCGCTTAGATTTCCTGTGTAGACAGTCCTGCTAACATAAATCACAGCCGGATTTGGAAACTATGTTTAGTTTATACAAACTTTCAGATTAACCCAGCAGGGAAACAGACACCCCGGCTACGACATTTGGGTCACCCTCTTGTAAAAAATCTCAGGCAGCGAAATCTGTTCAGTGCTTATTTTTTTCGTCATTTTGCCACACGTGTGTTATGATATGACGAAGTAAATGTGTTTCATAATGAAACGATGTATGTTATATTATATAGTGCAAGTAACAACACATGTTGCCGCTTTTACGACGGTAGCTATATTATTATTAATGTTACATGCTGAAATAAGTTTGCACGAGGTTTCAGTATTCTGGTAGACTTACCTAAAGGATTAAATGAATATTGTTATTCTGTGGTTTATAAAGGTGTTACATAAATTCTGCTTTAACTATGTTATTAAATACTGAGCTGTACATAGATACTGCGCAATTATTAGCACATTTGTTATAACTACTGCTGAGTTAAAGCTATTTTAAAAAGCTGAATATGCGCCATTAGCACCCGAAATCATCCGTATTTATAGGCAAACTGTGAATATTCTGCATTTTCATTTCCCAATACATTAATGTGTTTCAATTCCCGTTTCAGTTTCAGTGACACAGATTTGTTTGATGAACCGTAAAGAAACGAGGAATACCGAGCTGCGAACTCACATGACATGTAAAACGTTTGACCTAAATAGATTTTTATAAATGTCAACACACTCAGCGAACTCTCATCATAATAAAAATGCAGATAAAAAGTGTTCAGTCATCGGCGTTCAGTAAATCGCGGGAGAAAACCAAACAAATATCCTTCGCGCGAAAATGGGTCGCTTTCCAATTGACAACACATGATTAATGGATGCCCAAGTTCGCATAAATCACGGGGATGTTGTGCTATCACATCTGAAGATATTACAGACGCTCTCGTGGTTTCGTAAACGAGAATGGCTTAACAAACCGTGTGTAACATATATGTTACACGAACGTAAGTCATTTTTGTTTTAATGAGATATGTAGATGTAAGTAATTGCCAAATTCTCTACTTTTGGTTTTGTAACATCTTATCATTTTACTAAATCTGCTGAATTTTGTAACATCAATGTACAGTTATTAATAAACACTGTAACTAAATGAAAATGGTTATTTTTTGTGGAACCTGTCTACCTACTCACCGAATGTTCCCTGAATTTTTCCAAGACAAACTTTCTTTCCCACCTTGGCAACGAGATATTAAATGCCAAAGCCAACAGCTATCGACACGATATCAAACACATACCTACCTATATAACGTGTCCAGGAGCCGAGTCACGCAGAGCAAAGGAACATGAAATGAGCACCTCTGTGAGGCGGTCATGTTATTGGATTGATCCGAGTATCCCAGCTACAAAGGCCCAATTACGAGGGGATGGCACGACTACAAGGTCAATCAGTCGACTGACTGCCCGTCCGCTCAGTAATGACTCTACCCGGATTTAGCGTCCTTATACTCTAAATTCTGGGACTATGTTTTCCTTTACATTCACGCACACATGAATGGGGACACATCCCTTATAAATAATGGTGTGTATACTAAAAGGCACTGTTTACGTAACGTCGGCAAATTCGTTACAGTATCAATCAATTAATACTCAAGACAATAACATGAAGTTATCGCTTACATTTGCTGAGTTGTTATTTTAAGGCACGCTTTCTACAGAAATGTTTGATAAACAGAAATCGCGCACACAGACACACTGACCGTGACTTTGTTCTCGGTAAAGGCCTGTTCAGGCTATTCACCAATACAGTCGCTTTATGATCATCTCCATCGGTTCTCCGGCACGCTCCATTGTCCATTGTATGTACAAAGAATTCATTCATTTGTGCGAAATGAAGACTGCTGCAATGTGTCGATATATCAAGCTCCTATTGTCTATTTTCTGGACAAGAGTAAGTACATACGAACCCCGTTTATCTTCGATCCGTCATTGCGTTACAGAATGTTTCTGGAAAAGAATGTCGGTAATGGATGTCCACCGTATTGAGCAACCTACAGGTAATATTTCAAGAGATTGTACGTGACCAATCGTAGCCACGGCCTCTTTTAATTATGCATGGGACGACATGATTATGACTCTATGATTGAATGCGCAACGATTACAGTTCAAACGGTCTACGGTCACACGGACATGGTAATTATGCAATAATGCCAAAATTGGTAATTTCGTAGTGCAATGTCAGGACCAAACAAATATATGTACTTATGTCTATATGGAGTAGTGCGATAAGGGTGTCATATGAAGTGTCGTATAGACGGTCTGCTGAAATATATTGATTTAATTTTACTTTCAAAATATGAACACATTATTATTTTTGAGTTTTAATTTATATAATTAAGTAACAACAGCAAACACTCTGTTACCGTGTCATAAGAATGCATGTTAAATGTTCTCACTACAATATCAATCACGTTAATAATTGCAGTTTTTGCGGAACAATGTAGATATCATTTTGTTCTGTATAATTTCCCTTCGTACATTTAACCCTGACTGCGTAGTACTCAGCGATAACCTAATATTCGTAACAGACGGCACGGTGGAGCTAGGAGCACAAGGTCCCCACCGGGTCAATTACTAATCAACTCAAGGAACGGTCGGTCTCAGACACTAATGACCAATTATTCCAATTAACTCTTGACCAAAACATTTTTGTTCGTACCTTTGGTAGCCATGGGTTATTTCGACATAGGCGTGAGGATTAATGTTATTTGATTAAAATTAATTATGGAGACGGATTTAATGAGGTATATAATTAATAATGTTATATAGGTGATCTATAATTTTATTCATAAGGTTCTAACATTGAAATTTATAAAAAGAAAAGATTTACAGTTAAAGTGAAGTAGGTAATCTACCTACTAATACTACGTAGGTAATAATCACATGTATATTTAAATTAGCTGGTACTAATAATACCTTCAAGTTCTAAGTTATGTGTCTGTCATCCATTGAAGTTCCTTTCAAATCAACAGTAGAAAAGTCCCTACTTTTCCAGAAGCAGAACGAACACATTTTAGTAGAAGCCATAAAAAAGCTTCTTTTGAGCCGGGAAAACTAGGAAATTTTCATGCTGACACCCACTTAGCGTGATATATTTTTGGATAGATTCGTAGTTTTTGAGGTTAACGCTGATTCAAACTAAATCGAGTGAGATGTTCGGTGTGTTATATTATCATCCCTTTACTATATTTTATGTCTAGTTAATGGCGTCGATGTTTCCTATAGCATTAAGGCCAGGTTTTCTGGAAAAACGTTGTTTTGCATTGTGTAAAATTGTGTTTTATTCGTAAACAACACGGATTTAAATTTTGAAAAATAGTTATTTATGATATTAGTGCGGTAAGTTGGTTTTTACAAACGAGTAGACGAATTTAAGCACGAGACGAAGTCGAGGGCTTACCATAGTCACGAGTTTGTATAAACCAAATCCGCACGTGTGTCATACAACGTTTTTCGACACATTTGCGAGAAAACAGTACTATAAGCAATGAAACAAACTTTTTTCTTTAGAAATCAGTCTGAAAGTCGCAACAATCTTTGACGTTTCTAATATGAAAATGGCGCGAATTTGCAAAGGGCGCCACATGCGCGTGGTGAAAATTAGAACCACGTCTTTCATTTATTTTTATTTATCTTCTCTCATTTTCTCTATATTATTAAAATGAGACAAGCGTATACAGCAAAAGCGCTTCCAAGGAGGTTCGATCATTCAGCTTATTTATTCTCGAGGTGTGAAACTCCTTGGTGGAATTCTTATTCATTTTTATGGAAATTAAAAAAAAAACCGTAAAGAATACGCACGGCGCCATACAACGGAGATTGCGGTAAAATATGTACTTAGGTGAGAGTACCTACTTTTCCGCACGTTCCATTGTGTAGTGCATAATTTTTAACTTTCGAACGATGCATACAGGCTTCGAAAATGCATTTTTTGAGCAAATGTGTTGAAAAATATATTACATATTTCACACTTCGATCTTGCGATTTCGGCCGTGCGATACACGATTACTTGCACTTTACTGCATCCAATTAAATCGCAAAGACAAGTCAAAATCAAGATGTAATTATCATTTCATTTGAGTTATATAAGGTTTTGAGTAATAAAACTTATACCACAATAAAGGTCGTAAAAAATGTGATATAAATCGGCCGTCATAATGTGAAATATGAAAATACGTATCCCACTAATTCCAAAATCAAGTGATTTTGTCGTTTCATGAGCGCGCCCCGTGTCATTTAGTCCCGAGCGGAACGTGTTGGAGGTCGGACGTGTGCCAAATTTTTGCGATCCCGCCACCCCCGCTAAGTTCTGTTACTGGCTAAGCCTAAATTGATTACCGCTCTAGCACTGCCGGCACACCAGTGTGCCGCGAATTTAATGTTTATGTTTATTTACGTAAGATTTATTTTTTATTTTGGAATTTTCACGTGTCGAGTGGTTAAATAATAATACTTGTATACAATTTAGTGTTCAAACAGTTGTAATATAGTTAGTTTTTATTAGATGTAGCTATAATTTTGTAAAAAAAAATGGGGGAAAAAAAAGTTGTCACGGCTCTTCGTTGCAGCGGTGACTACTTTTTTTTATAAACTTTGGCTGAATAAACAAAAAGGTATACCTATAGGTATATACATAATTTACTTTACTAACTAGGTAAGTACCGACACGAAACAGATAAATTTCCACACCGCAAACATGTGTGTAAACAGTTTAATTTAAACCTTATTTCAGTACGCATAAAGACGTGCGCTTTAGTGGTTTAGTTTTCGCGCGGAATAGATTTACCAACCGCATCGAGTATGTAAAACAATTGAATTTGAACCCTATTTCGGAGTGCATAAAGCCACCTCGCGCGCACATGATACAATGATTTACTGTTTTCAAATGTCAAATAGGTAGTTCACCCCGCTACGTTAGTCTTGATGGTTTCGGAGAGTTTGTATAAGTCTTATAATATTTGTTATTTATTAGAAATGTCCGTTTTCACTTATCTTACTCCTAAACAAATGCAAAAATAATAGCTCGTATTTCCTACATGAGAGTTGAATATCGGTGCAATAATGTTGTGGTGTTCATGTAGAGAAGAAATATAAGTGTAGTTATACGCTAGGTGGGTACCTAATCACAGCCACCACAACACAACAAATAATAATATTTATGGTGTCCGCAACGTTTGTGTAGGTCTCGTCTATGCCAAACAATACGCGCAGCGCACTCGTGAGTCGCGTGCCATAGTGTAAAAGTGTTACAGTATGACCATTTCCTATGAAAATATTATAATAACATACTTTTGGTAACGTTTAGGCTACCGGACCAGCTCATTTATGCGCTGTACACTAGAGTCCATCCTCTTACTAATTACTAACAATGTATCAAGTTATGACAAGACATACAAAAAACTATGTGGTCAGTTTGGATAGTTTTTCCAATCCAATGCGTTACTTTATCGGTGTTTATTGGCAAGAGGAAAAATGTATAGAAATTATAAATTACATACACTAAACCGTTTTTAATTGACTATTGTATTGTATATTATTAACCGACTTCCAAAAAAGAAGAGGTTCTCAAATCGACTGTTTTTTTTTGTTGTATGTTTGCTCAGCGATATTTTCGCCAATTGTCAATCGATTTTGATGATTCTATTTTTTTTGGAAGTGTATCTTCCCGGACTGATCCCATTTCAATTTGGTGAAGATCTGATGAAGAACTTCGGAGACAGGTAACGGAACTCTTCATTCCCGTAGGAATTCCCGTTCCCGTATAGCCGTACAGCCTTCCCCATGAATGTAACTATCATAAATTCATAATCATAATACAAAAAAGAAATTCTTGCACCGCGTCGCACGCAGTCACGCAGGCTCGACGCGTTCTCGTTTGGTGGCCGCGTCTCGCGCACCGCCCGTTCGATTTAATAATATTGTTGAATTATTTTAATTTTACATTATCTCCTAAACGGTGAGTTCAAATAACATGCTGTAAAAGACAAAGTTTATCTTCATAAAATTATCTTGATGATGAAGTAACTTTCGCTAGTAAGGATTAATATGCCTGCCTAATATTAATGCTGAAAAACCACCTTTAATTTTTAAATAAATTATTTGACATAAAATGCCTTAGTGTGGCATATTTATAAGAGATAGATATAAGTGTAACGTCGCGGACTTTTTTTTAGATCGAATGAAAAACAATATCTTTGTTGTACATGGTACTTACGTATAATTAGCCACAGCGCACTTACCGCACTTCCACTTTATAATATTATTTAGTATAGATTTGAATAAAGTAGTATCTCATTATCATTATTGTAACACCATAAAATACATAAAGAAATTAAACACACACCATATTACAATTCTATCCTATTTATTTATAACGGTTTGCTATCTATGTTTCTGTGTACGTGCGTCTGTGTGCCTGTGTATCTGTCTTTGGCACTGTAGCTCCGTTATCTTTATTGAACAGGGATATTTTGTAAGTTTTTAAAATTTTACTTGTTAATTACCAACAAATCAAAATCAAACTTTGCGTTACAGGGCAATAGAGCATGCGGAAGGGCGTGACTTGTCTCCAAAATAATACTCATTTATTGGGGTTACCCCCGACGGTATAGTTGGGAACGACACCATTGTTGAAATTAAATGTCCAATAACGGCATTTAGAAAAGGGAAATGCTGCTATTGAAGAAAGTAAAATACATATATTTAAATTCGATAGAATAAAACATACCAGGGTTATAAACAAAAAAAGTAATTGGTATTACCAAGTGCAGGGTCAACTTCATGTAACAGAAAGGAACCAATGCATTTTTGGAATATGGTTCGGTGAAAACTAGTAGTAGAAAATATTTCAAGAGATGACGAATTTTGGCGGGTGCATATGGAGAAAAAAATTATAGATTTTTATTTGAAATGTATATTGCCAGAGATTGTGGATCCGCGCCAAAATCGCGGTATGCCAATACGAGACATAATATTGAAAGAAAACAAAGAAAATGTTAATGATAAGCCTGTGCAGCCAGGTCCAAGCAAATCCAAGGACCATATTCCGTGTCAATCTACTCAGCTAGGTCCATGCAAACCGAGACAGCTACAGTTCAACGAATTTTAGCCAGTTGCATTGGTAACTTTTATTATGTTAACTATTTGATTAAAAAATATAAAAACGTTTTTGTTTTTTTTTAAATAGCATCTAGGCAAATTCCAAACCATTTATACTTCTAAGCTTTCTTGAATTATAATATTCAAGAATTGTAACATAATTTTCCTAAAGTAAGTGTGCCTACCTACTACTTGATTTTTACGAAGGTATCGCACCAAAGCCAAATAGCGCGCGACGCGTATTTTTATATCGTACTCGTATTCATAATTTTCGTGTCAGTCAGATTTTAAATCCACCATATACTCTAAAATAAATAAGTATTATTACTGATTTTTAATGATTAGTAATTGGATTCAAGTTTGTACAATACGTACTTAATCCATCTATAACCTTAAAAAATACTTAATAGAAAAACAAAACAAAATAAACTTATACTAATCAATTCAAGTTGATCTACTGCATTACTTTATCCTGTGACGGAACTTAGTACCTACCCGAGTCCGTGAACTCATGAGCGAGCGGTGCGCTTGGTGCGCGCGTCTCCCGCGCATCGTAACTTATTACGTATTGCTACTCCTTGCGGGGCCTGGGGTAAGCGTTAGATGCCTACGCGCTCAAGTCAGGCTCGCCTTAATAGGTACCTACAATACAACTATTTTCTTAAAGACCCGCAGTAAAGACTAGGCAGATGATAATATAATATTGCCTACTTTAGAAATATGTCGTCGATTTCCTTATAGTAATTCCCTTTAGCGTTAAAACTAATGTTGATTACCTACGTGTACTTGTGCATAGGTATAGTTTACTTATGGTATGTTAAAGAGACGTAATTGCTTTACCGGATTGAAACCTGTTTGAAAATGCGTAATATAAAGAAAATATTTCAATCTAGTCTTTGTTTGTGTCAACATGTTTTTATGGAGCTTTTAGTCATGATTTTCTGTATAATTAATTTTTAAGCCTTATACGATAAAAACAAATTCAGGTAAACTAGTTTTTACCCGACCATGGCGAAACAAAAGGAGGGTTACTACCTCATCTAAGCTCTCTGACCTGCATTGCCAGTTCAATCAGAAAACTTTTCATAGACAACAAACCAGCCAGTAATTTTATCGTTCTCTTTTGTTACCACAATGTAAAGGTTAGTACACACTAGCAACAGGAGCGCTGTGAGCCACGTGCGCGGTTGTATTCACCGCTTTCCACGAGCTGCTGTGTCGTGCCTCGGTCATTACTTCGGCCCACATCCACTCTCACTACTACACTTCCCTACACTTAGCATTTTACCTCCTTGTCCTTACTTAGTTCCTTTCCGCAAACAGTTTTCTTTAAGTGAAAACTTGGAAACTTGGAATATTACAGAAAACTCCCATTTTCTGTAATATTCCAAGTAGAATAGACCCGTAACTTTAAATAAACAATGAGATTTCTATTTTAGCCTTTGTTTCTTCAAATATCAAAACGAATGAATCCTTGACATTTCAAGTTATCTTTAAGTCAACTTAGCCCACCATAATATTGAAAGTTGAAAAAGGGCGAGGTCACATGCGCTCGGCGCGACCTGTCGCTGTTACTGTCAACAGTGTTCTAGCTAGCAGTATAGTCATCAGTCAACACATCAATTGCCCGGTTACGGTTGAACCAAACCAGTCGTAGTACTCAGCCTGAGTTCTTTCTGCGTACTTGTAGTCCCCGTCACGCGCGCCAGTCACCGCTGAGACGTCCATTCGTACGAGCGTACGGCGCGCGCGCACTTCATAAGCTCCGAATTCGAATTTCTAATCGTGACGCAAAAGAGTGTTGTGACTTGTGCCAAATCGTGACAGTGTATCGATACCATCTATGTTACCAATACAGAATTAGCAAAATTATAATGACGTGAAGTGACAGATATGTGATTGTTCAATACTGGTATGGAAGACGTTTACATTTTTATGGTAAGGAAGTATGTTTTTTTTATTATTTTATGGGTTCGTTGACATTGTTAGTGCCCTTATATTCGCAATGCAATTTTCTTTGTAATATTTTTTATGTGCGGCATACATTTTTTCAATGTTTATTCAACTGATTAGATTTCAGTCATAAATTTTTGTTGTAACTTTCATAACACACGTTACGTTGCATTGGGAATAACATTTATATCTCTACATATTTAAATATAACTAACAAAAAAAAACATAAATAAAATAAAATTGTCCCCAACGACCCCGATGGTGCCCACCTAAGCAAAAAACGAATTATTAATGAATACAGTAGCTAGTAATAAATTAAGTCGCAATCGTAAAAAAAACGTAGTCCATGCAACCTTCTCTTTTGAAATAAACTATAATCCAGTAGGCACCTACTAGATGCCCATAAACATTTTGGAGTAATTAAAAATTGCACATTGCAAGCCACGCTTCTCTAGTTTCATAATTGTTTTAATAAAACAACAAGCGATATTGAAACTGGAATAAGTAGACTGAATCAGCATAAAGGCGTAACCGTGTAACATCGAGAGTCGTCTCACCTCTCGCACATAGCAGCGATTGCCATATGGACTCGATGCATATTAATGTGAACCGCATAACAACTCCTTACCTCCGACAATGTGGTTACGACACTTCCTGGTACCAGCCACAGCCGGAGCTGCAGGAAACAACACGACAAACGAATCCAACGGATTTCGTTTCGAGACAAAAGCACCTAAACGTGACTTAGAAAGCAATCCCTTGAATACGTAATTAAATAACTTGGCTTGAATAATCTTTGCAGGTCAGCGATAAATAAAATTAAGTGAAAAGTAAAACATGCTTAGTCACTTTGATATCAAGACTCGTAATTACGAAGTACTATCGCAGAAAACAACTTCTCGATCAAACAAGGACACATATGTTTCCAGACGATCATGAATGACGCTCATACTTGATATTGTTTAATTCCGTCATCAATATTCATTTTGCGCCATGGCCTTGCTGATTTAATATTCCCATACATTTGACAATTGCAAAAGCATTGTCTTAATTAAAGCTATCTTGCGAAGTAAACATTTAAAATTATTTGATAATGTCTTCGTATGTAAAGTGGACCTACGAATACTCAAAACGTAGAAAAAATTTCGGCAGGCAAGCTCTCTTTCAGATGGTACCAGCCCGTATGCTAGACTCTATTAACCCAAACAAAGATTATCAAAAGGAATATATACTTCGGAATCCTGTGCATCGTGATGTACAAGCAACATGCTCAGCTTCTGAAAATGAAACGAACACGGTACAAATTAAAACTCACGATCAAAACGTAAATCACACTGAAGGTGGCTGGCCGCGAGAAGTGAACCCTAACAACGAAGATCATGTACAACGACATCGCCGCAGAATTATGCACGAAGATAGTTATATACAATCCGTACAAAACCTGTCAACATCGCTGTTTCACTATGCAGACCAAAACAATGCCATAGAAATGTACCAAACATATTATGCTGCCATGCCTGAACAGGAACCTGTAGAAAAATATGGTATCCGAGTCGCCAATGTGTTTCGTGATGAATCTCAGAGACCAATATCATGCGTCAAATGGACAAATGAAACAAATTCTAAGCTGGCAGTTGCTTACTGCTTCAAAACATGCATGCCAGAGCCGGAATTAAACAAAATAAACGATTGTTATTTATGGGATGTACATAGGCAAACAAAACCAGTGTACCAAATACGACCTGAATACCCTTGTTGGCAACTAGCGTGCTCTCCTTCAACTCCTGAATTGTTAATATGCGGACTTGAAAAAGGTATTGTTAATGTATTCGATGTCCGCGTAGGCACAGCAGCTGTGTCATCTAGTTCTGTCTACAATTCGCATCGTGAAGGAATAACATCAATACTTTACACTCATTCTCGTACATACTCTGAATTCTTTACGGGATCCTCTGATGGGCAGTGTCTGTGGTGGGATTTACGTAAGCTCTCATATCCTCTGGATCGATTGCCAATGTCAATTAGGCTTAAACCATCAGAACATCCAAGTCTGAGTAACGCAGAAGGTGTAAGCACGTTAGAGTTTGATGACGGCATGCCCACAAAGTTCCTCTGTGGAACAGAGACGGGTTTAGTCATTAACGCAAACCGCATGGGAAGAACACATTCGGATATTTTAGTTTCATACTGGAATGCACATGATGGAGCAGTACAAGCAGTACAAAGAAGTCCTTGTACATTTAGAATGTTTCTTACGTGCGGAGACTATACGGTTAAAGTGTGGAGCGAGGAAGTTCGAACAGAACCCATCATCGTTACGAGACCATATAAGAATCCTGTATCCGACGCCGCTTGGGCTCCGTTGAGATTCTCCTCCTATATGTCGGTATGTGCAGGTGGAATGTTTTATTACTGGGACCTACTGCGTAAATATAAGGAGCCAGTCGTAACTCTACAAGTATCTAAGTATGGACTTACAAGAATGACTCCACATCCAGAGGGTGATTCAGTTGCTGTTGGGGACTGTAAGGGAGCATTGTATCTTATGCATTTATCAGAAAATATGGCAATACCGGGAGGTCGCGATAAGGTACTGATGGGACAAATTTACGACCGGGAGACTAGGCGCGAACATATATTAGACAGTCGTTTGAAAGAAATCCGACTAAAAGCACGAGCTGAGGAAGAAGCTGCTGCTGCGGCTAATGACGAACCTGAAGAGACAACTGATGACGATGATGTGGAACAAGCAGCGGAAGAGGCATATTTTAGAATTGTTCAAGAGGAAATGGCAAAAATGGATATTATTCCCGAACAACCTGAATAACTCCTATATATATTTTTTGTGCAAAAGAGCTTCGTTGTTTTATTTCATCTTTGGAGTTAATCATTTAGACTCAAGTTCTTTCAAATACTTTACTCATTCCTCGGTAGTTTATAAGTACGTCTTAGCTACTGACCCATTCAAATGTTATTATTATTAAAAACATCTACCTACTGTTAGACAATAATAAACATAGTTTATATTTATCGCAAAGAATAAATCTAAACTCGCGATCTCGTTGATCTATCCCGATTCTTTGTTCCATGAAATTGTGGAAAACTTTATAACTTTACTTAGTTTATTATGTGTTTATAATCACAGCGCACCAGGCTTAAGAATCAATGAAGAAAATGAATTACTTCACGATACTCGATAAGGTTTGTTGAATGTTTGTGAAATGGCAGCTTTGTGAAATAAAATAACTGATTCACGTATTATTGTAGTGACTCGGAGGCTTGCTTGCAGCAACAGCTACATAAGACAGGAGTACATAATTAACAATTTTAATACGAAATTGTTGAGCACCTGATCAATTTTGAAAGAGTCGGCAATTTCCTTTTTGTACTGTAACTATACTTAGTTTAGCTTGTGTCTCGTCTTTTCCTTTAGTTTTCTCATGTACTCGTATAATAGTAGATATGCACCCAGGGGCTAAAGCAGTGTCTTACGTCACGGGCGTCATATTGATTCCCGAACGCAATGAAGGATTCGGGAGTTAACTCCCGAGCGTAGCTAGGGAGTTTAGAGTTTAATTCATGAGACAAGAATCTTGAATACAACGAGGGATTTAAGCTAGCCCAAGGCAAATACACTTTTATCCCCGAGGAAGATACTCTACTTTTCACACTTACTGCGAGAAAATATGAAGCCGTACTACTAAAATCAAAGTATCAATTAAATTTAAAACAAGCAGGCAGTAGTAGTAGTAGTATTTAGAACCACAAAATATACACCTACAAAAAGTTAGTTAAACAGCATACGGATTTGCAATATTCGCGCCTTTTTTGCGTTCCACTCGGTATACTACTAGGTCACGACCAACTCGATTTTCGAATTTGTATTTTTTGTAGTTTTGTCTATCGTTGACAACCTAATAATACTGCCAAAATTTGGGTAAAACAGGGCTTTATATCAGCTGATAGAATGTGTTTTGGCGCTTGGCTGTATGCATTTTGAATTTAGAACGTCTTATGAGACGTTAGAGAAAATAGTGGGTTTTAAGTGTTATTCTAATTATGTTAGAACATTATTGCCCGGCTGAGCCCCTGGCCAATAATGACTCACTTTAGGTTAGGTTTGCATGATATATAATTTGACGATTTCGATCAGGTGGTGTGAAAAGTTAGGTACTTTCCTCTCGATCTCCCCTCTTTTTATTTTTGCCTCTTAGTAGTAGCAGAACTCTCCATAATGAAATTTCTACAAACAAGCCTCCAACTCCCTTTCCGTAGGTACATACTTTTTTTTTGAGTTTAACATGAGTAACATTATTTTCATAAGCACCCGGAAACAATTTTCGTTGTTTCGTCCATGTCATGTGTAATAATCAAGTAAGTTTACAAGAACGACGGTGCCGGATGTTTGGTACAGTCGAGAACCCGCATGGCTCTCGACAGATCCGGCGACTGAGCACTGAGCTGCAAGGGCCATGACCGCCGATTTATACAAAACGACAACTCTAACGTGAACCACCAGATTTCAATAGAGATGCCCCTTTGTAAACATATCTGATGAATTAATAAGAGAGGCGGGGGAGTTCTCATTAGAGTGGTGGCGTAAATTACTCGAGGCTCGTGAGTTGCGTGAATACAAAAGTGCGTCACCGGCAACTTTCACCGCGGCGAGGTACTCAGTACCCCTGCAGACGCAGGCGCACGCACCGTGTATGCGGTAGCCTCGATTCCATTCAATGTGCTTATTTACTTCTATTTACTTTTTACATTTGCGTGTTCATGATAAAATATGTTTAGCTAGGTTAACAAAGAGGCTTTAACTCATTTTAAACGATACAAACAATCTCGGATGCGATTAAGGTGAGAGCTTTTCACTTGAACAAACTTTCAAGCTCACAATTTAATTAAGAACTCCGGATACTTACGCTCATAGCGATAGAGCAAACTTAGATTCTCCATTTAGCAAACCAGTTTCATATAGCACATTCACTTATAAAATGATAATTAATAATTAGTTATCTAAGCGATTAATTACGTAAGAGCTTATGAACAAATTTTAGCGTTTAGCTAATCTAAAGCTCGGAGGTAATATTTACGAGGAATGTGTTCATAAAGTACTTCCACAAATGTAGGTTAATGTCTACCACTCCAGATGTAGATATAGGTAATAGCTACTCATAGCATATAACATTATATACCTATAAATTATACCTGTGCATGTATAATAATAAGTATAGACACTACTAAATGTAATCTGAGGTACCTACCGCAGTTTATCAAGCTATATTGAAGGTTATTATTGAATCGATTTCATGATTGCAGGTTTGGTTTTCTTTCTGCGAATTATTTCTGAAAAGTATGAGCGGAAAATCGAATTGATTTTGGAAAATTAAAAAGCATATCAAAGCTAGAAATCGATGCTTCTGCGACATCTACTTTACGAATCAATAATGGACAGTAATAAAATAATACCTACAACTTCTCATATTTTCACTTTAATAGTTACAAGGACCTACCCAGCATACACAAAGTACTATAATCTAGTACGAAGGTAACAGCTGGCCGTACCTAGAACCTAGACCTAGGTATACTTAGTACCTAGTAATGTCTGGTATAAGCCAAGTCGTGCTCACAGCCATTAGCAACACCCAGTGTTTCATAACCTTAGCTTAGTCAGACGTGATTATTAGATACGGCCAAGTATACGTAAATACACTGGTAACACGCAAATGAAGCAGATAGTGTATTTACTTTGATTTTATATATTTATTAAGCTTCAATGTTTCTGTTAGTTATATTTCAGGGTAGTAGCTTTGTTTCCAGATTTAGTACTACTATTGTAGTTACAAGAAGATCTCCTCTTATTACTCAATTATGAACGAGTCGTTCATGTGATCGACTTCCGCAGTTGCTATCTATATCCATACATAAAATAATATTTGTTTTACACCGAACTTTTTTGTCAAATTAATTAAACTACCCTGAGAAGTATTATTATGAGAATCGTGTCTGACTAAAGTCAGAAGTGTTCTTTTGAGGAGAGCACCTCACAGATTTGAATGGACCTGTTTAGACACAAGCACCTTAAAACTTTCAGCTCAACGATTTAAATCCTTCAAAGTACATTGTCAATACTATATACGATAACTACCCAGAAATGTGGGGCTCTACTTCAAAAAGCCCGGTCTATTTAATCTGTGTTGCAATCTCTATGTCAAGTTCTTAGATTGAGTGTTGTGATTTCCGACAAGTAATCACCACAGTTATCGTGAGATTTGACAATAGGATTTAATCGACCTTGGCTTATTGTAGAGGTACATATTGTTCGACAAATAAAAAACTGACTCTACTTAAATTATTATGAATACCCCTTATTTAAATTAATCTTATGTGGTGCTAAAATAGTTTGTCAAGGGTTCATCATCATCAGTCAAAGTATTTTCATTATCAAATCAGTGCTTTCAAAGAGAATTACGGTTTAGAATCGAATCGAAGTCCTGATTCGATTACGAAATATGTTCACTGATAGAAACTATATTCAGATGGTCAATTCTACTAATTTCAAAGCAACGTACAGATTGCATCTCAGTCGCAATCTGTCAAAAAAGCCTCCATTTTCATACCTACAATTATGATAGTTTGCGACTGACATTGACAAAATTGTAGAATTGACACTCTGGTATGGCTGAGTTTCATATTAAGCTTATACTTTTTACACCTGAAAAACACACGGTCCATGCGGGACAGACCAGGGAAGCGAGCGATCCTCAAGAAAACCTTGCCCTGATATCCCTTCGTAGATACCCGAACAATAAATTATGAACCGTTTTTCATTAGTTAGACGCAAATTTTGCTTTATCGTACTTAATAAAACAAGTGCAATTAGCAATATTACGTAACACCACTGTTATTACAATAAACAAGAAACTTAATAATATTAAACCTTGGATCACTCCTGGCCTGATCCGGTGTATAAGACACAGAGACAAACTTCATCAGTCATCTAGGAGAGACCCAGGTAATAGTATCATTAATACGACCTATAAAAGATACAGGAATTTTTGTAACAATCTCTTAAAGAATTTGAAAAGGAATTATGATAAAAATGAATTGGTCAGAGCAGGAAACAATAGCAAGCAACTTTGGAAACATATTAAAAACGTCACATACATGTCAAAACAGCGTGAATCAAATTCGAGTTTATTGTTAACTAATAGTTCGCCTCTTTCATCAGCCAACCATGTCAATAACTTTTTCGTCAATGTTGGGAAAAGTCTTGCCGAACAGATACCCCAGCATTACAGTGATCAACCACCTTCCCAAGCATTGAATAATAAGCACGCACTACAATCGTTCGGACTGCTTGACACTGACGAAGACGAAATAACACGAATTATTAGTGGACTAAAAGATGACTGTGCTGTTGGATGGGATAATATTAGCAGTAAGATCCTCAAACAATTCAAGCATATCTTGGTACCTCCCCTGACCTATATTTTTCGTATCTGTTTTTCTGAAGGCATTTTTCCTAAATGCCTTAAAAAAAGCAGTTATAATCCCTATATTTAAATCCGGGAACAAACTTTTGGTTAATAATTATAGGCCAATATCATTACTCTCATCAATTTCTAAAATTCTTGAGAAAATCTTAAATAGCAGGTTAGTTAATTATTTAGAAAAAAATAATTTACTATCATCTACGCAATTTGGTTTTAGAGCCAAATTATCCACAGCCGATGCGGTGCACCACCTGACTGATTATGTCTCAGAGGAACTTGGCAAAGAAAACCAGACGTTAGGGGTCTTCCTTGATCTAGCGAAAGTTTTTGACACAGTGTCTGTTTCTAAGCTCCTAAACAAACTAGAGACTATGGGAATAAGGGGAACCCCGCTGAAACTATTTGCTGACTACCTAGGCGACAGATATCAATGATTTGTGCAATTTGAATATACAACATGGCAAAATTGTTTCATACGCCGACGACACGGCCTTAATATTTACCGCCAAAACCAGTAAAGAATTGTACGAATACGCTCAATTAGGTTTCAATAAGGTGACTAACTGGCTTCAAAGTAATTTACTAACATTAAATGCTGACAAGACTAAATATATTCAGTTCTCCATGCGCAAGCCTCATACTAACATTACTCATCCTCATCTGTTTGCTCATAAATGTGCACTCCACATTATCAGTACATGTGATTGTCCTTTTATCCTTCAAACAAGCAACATTAAATATCTCGGAGTAATAATAGACGATACCCTCTCTTTTCGACCACATATTGAGAGTCTGGTTAAAAGAGTGCGCAAATTAATCTACGTCTTTAAAAAACTGCGAACTATTGCGGATCCAAAAGTAATCGCACAAGTTTATTTGGCCCTAGGGCAATCCGTAATCCAGTACTGTATCACTTCATGGGGTGGAGCATCCAAAACTTACTTACTCCCTCTTGAAAGAGCTCAGAGAGCCATCTTAAAAGTAGCCAATTTCCATCCCTTTCTATATCCCACAGATCTCCTATACAAATCCTGCAACGTACTAACTGTTCGCCAGCTTTTCTTTATGCAACTGGTATTAAAACAGCACACCATGCTTACTTACAGCACCGAAAAGACCAATAAGAGACGGAATGATATTGTCTGCGAGTCCAACTCATTCTCAAAATTTGTTTTTATAAAAAGATTTTTTACATTTTTAGGTCCATTTCTATACAATAGACTGAACAAGGATCTAAATATATATAAGTTAAATTATTATAGCTGTAAAAAGATAATTGTGCAATATTTATTAAGCATCTCGTACTTAGAGACAGAAGACCTCCTTTTTGTGTGTAAATAAAATTGTTATGTGTCCTTTAATTTTAAGTTTTTATCATAGGTAGTTGATAAATTGTTATTTTATTATTAATTTTAAATTAGCGCTATCTAGCCTGAAACACAGATTTCAATCTAGTTCAGGCAAATCAGCAACTGTGTTCTGTAAAATTTATTGTAAGATATTTTATTGTAAATGTGCCCTGTTGTATAAATAAACGATTATTATTATTATTATATTATTATTATTATTAGGTACCTACCTACTAGAGAACGTAAAGGCGTTTTTCATTAGGTAGGTACTAGAGAACGTAAAGGATCACGAATCACGATAGAAGTCGAATCAGGACTGCTTTATGTCCTTGTTTCTGTTTTTGATAAAATCAATGGATAGTACCTATGTGGGTCACTGACCGTTATTGCACATTTTATCTGGCGCCTACCATAGACGTTAATATTTTTGGAGTGGCCAACAATATAACTCCAGCATGGTGAAACGAATAACACTAAAAGAATATCTAGACTTATTTTGGGATTTATGACGCCTATAACCTACACGTGTGGTCCTATAATTCGATGGAAGTTCGCTCACTCTCTGGCAGTTCATTTACTTACACGCACTCTGTAATATGCCTATGTAGGTAGGTACGTGGGTACAAATAGTGGTTAGTTCTGCACGCAAGCAAGAAAATTACAAGAAAGGCTGACACGCGATCGTGACTTACTTCATAATGTTGTGTTTGTGTTACATCAATTCTTTAACCTTCCATCACCTTACCTGAAACAGTGGTAACCCTGAAAGTGTTTGGTTTTAGACTTGATCGAGGTGAGATGCTGCTTTTAGTTTAGGAAAATTATGTCATTCACTAAAAATATTTATTCCAGGTTTTATTTGTTTGAGGATAGGTTTCTTTCCAGGTAGGAATGGGTTATTGCTAGCTGGACATCATGCTTTTCCCATGTGTATATTCATGATTCCTGATGGCACTTCAGATTTGCGGAGATCCCAGTACCTATAAATCCTCATACATCCAGTATTCATAATCGCCAGATGTTTCGATGTTAGCAGCACTACAGATAGTCAATTTGGCTTAGCACGCCATGTGAATGTAAGTAGGTACTATCTAAACCGCAGCTATTTATTGCCCAAGCCTTATCAAACATTCAGACATATTGATCTGGGCAATCAAATTAGAAAGCGGTTGATTTATGACGAGCCGAATAATATTGATGCATATCGATATAAAGACATCATCGAGTCGACTTGCCACAGACACAATCTTGCATCTCTATTATAGCAGGCAACTATAGTTCACTACGCCTGTCCGTTTGAACGCTAATTTCTAAAAATGCTGAACGGATTTGAAGTTTCACCAATGGATAGATATCCGTCGGAGAAATATAGATACCTAGTTTACAAGGCCTAAAATCTAGTTCAGAAATCAATCTACCAATTTTGTTAATAAACAAACAAACAATAAGCATAGAGCACATAAATATTGAAAACACGTGGCGTGTAGGAGTTCGATCAGTGGCGGTTATCGAATGCCAATGTCAACTGATTTGCAAACCCGTCGTACTGTTACAGCGAGACGAACAGACGGACAGACGGACGGACGAGGCCGTCTGACCCACATCCCACATGGCCAGTATGGCCACACAATATTATTAAGGCGCGGATTTTTTGCTAAACAGGACATTGGCCGAGCAGTAATAATACTCCGTGACTCATCAGTGGTCGACCAACGCATCGTTATAAGGATTTCATTATGTCACGGACATTTATAAGAAGTTTTGAATATGGAATAAAAGTAGGGTTTAATTATCCGTTACAGTGCAGTTGCAAAAAGTGAATGCACTCATTACTGACGTTAAGGACATAAATATTGATAAAAATAATAATATAGTGGTGTATTGTGGACATGATAGTTATTTATTTATAAATAACCCTTCGTACATAAAGTGATAGCCACTATAGGTACTACATAATAATCTATCCATTCATACTCGTTTCTATTTCTCTCTCTGTCTTTTTGTTATCTCTTCACGTCTAATTGCTGAACAGGTTAGACCATGTCCTGGAATAGGACATAGGATACTCCTGTTCTCGAGAGTAACTTCCCTAGAGATGATTTTAGACATTCACTAGGGCAGGGTTGGAAAACCTTTATGTATCAACGTGCCATTTTTTCTAAAGTAATGTTAAATGAGGTCATAGACGTGCCATCACATAGCATCGCAATTTAGGGCCAGCGCACAATATAATTATAATAATAAATACTATTTATAACTCTAAACTATTTACTACAAAAAAAAATACTTTTTGCGATGTCACAGTTATACCTAGGTACGCGTAATTTAAATATAAGTATAATTAGTGAGACTTCTGTTATGACATACATCGCCCAACGGACTTCGTGAAATAGAATATCTGTACCTACTTCACACTTTTTTTATAAGTGCATTATGAATTTTTGTGATAGGTGACGTGCCCAAAATATTGTGTCGCGTGCCATTCATGGCACGCGTGCCATTGGTTCGCCGTCCCTGCACTAAGGCGAAGCCGCTGGCAAAAATTAAAGGAGAATTAAAGAACTCTTAATTTGAATCTCAGAAATTATTGTTTGACGTAGTATTTTCAATTTTCAGAAGTGTTACCTTGTTTAGCAAGTTAAGTGTGGCACAGCAGCAGTGTGTCATTTCGCGTACAAACAACACAGTTAACGTTTTCATGTTTATAAACAGGACAATGCCGTATTGATCGGAATTAATAACTGTCATTGTTAAAGCTTCAATTTCAATTACCTATCAATATATTTAAATTATTCCTTTACTGGTGAGTGGTGACTGACTGAGTGTCTGACAGACAAGGCATAGCCGAAACTACTGATCGTAGAAAGCTGAAGTTTGGCATACTGCAGGTTCCTTGGGGAGTTTAGGGGAGCACTCAGGAGAGGATTTGCCGAAATTTCTACGGGAACGGGGAAAAACGATATAAGTATTATGCGCGTTCGAAGTCGCGGGCAAAAGCTACTATCAAATAATATTGATTTAAAATTCCTTTTCAACACATTTGCTCAAAAAAAGCATTTACGAAGCCTGTATACATTGTTCGAAAGTTAAAAATTATGCACCACACAATGGAGCGTGCGGCAAAGTAGGTACTCTCACCTAAGTACATATTTTACCGCAAACTCCGTTGTATATCGCCGTGCGTATTCTTTACGGTTTTTTTTTAATTTCCATAAAAAATAATAAGAATTCCACCAAGGAGTTTCACATCACGAGAATAAATAAGCTGAATAATCGAACCTCCTTGGAACCGCTTTTGCTGCATACGTTTGTCTCATTTTAATATTATAGAGAAAATGAGAGAAGATAAATAAAAAAAGGAAATATGTAGTTCTAATTTTCACCATGCGCATGTGGCGCCCTTTGCAAATTCGCGCCATTTTCATATTAGAAACGTCAAAGATTGTTGCGACTTTCCGACTGATTTCTAAAGACAAAAAGTTTGTTTCATTACTTATTGTAATGTTTTCTCGCAAATGTGTCGAAAAACGTTGTATGACACACGTGCGGATTTGGTTATCACAAACTCGTGACTATGGTAAGCCCTCGACTTCGTCTCGTGCTTACATTCGTCTAGGTACTCGTTTGTAAAAACCAACTTACCGCACTAATATCATAAATAACTATTGTTATTAAATACGATAAGATTATTGACAGTCAGTCATTTGCCATATTATAATAACGTTTATTTTCAGAATCACTTCCACATTTGTTAGTGCGGTTATGGAATGCCTTGCCCTTGTGTCGGTAAGGCGTGCTCAATCTTTGTCCACTTTTAAAACAATGATCAAAAATTACTACCTCTCTCTTTAATCGTTTTTACTTCGGTTCTATGCTTATTATTTCCATAATTATTATTGTATATTTTATCTATTATGTATTTATTGTATATATAAATAGTACACCTAAGACTTACCTACAGTACTGCATTTCCTTTTCTCTTTTAAATCCATCCAAAGGTTGTCTTGAAAAGATCGCTTTCAGCGATAAGGCCGCCCATTGTGTCACCCTATGTAATGTCTTCATCTATGTAATAAAGAGTATTCTATCCTATTCTAAGCTGCGTAAGGCACGCCGAATGCCTACTTGACTGCGTGCAGTCATATCTAGCGCCCCAAGATCGGAGAGTCCCACCTATCAGCCATCGTTCTAAGAATGGTGTTGGGGCTGGCGCGAACACGGCGTAGTTGGTGATGCGCATCTCTTGCGCAGGATGGCCGAAAAACTATCAACGTCCGCGTCGGCAAACATGCCGGACGCGCTGCAAAAACGCGGCAGCCCGATAAACACCCAGAACGTGTTATTATTATGATAATATTATGTGCCCAGGCTAACTTAAATATTAATATAAATGTAACCCCTTGGAATCATTCCGCTTTAAACGATGCTGCTTTTGCCCGATACGACGTTATTGTTGCAATATTTTTAGAAAATAAGTTGTCATAGTTAGGTTTGCTTCACTATTGCATTGGGTTGTACCTGTAATAATACAAGTGATTTTGTTTCCTACGCCGTCACTGCCCATCACGCCAAAATTGCTGAACCGATTTTGATAAATTTTGGTACAGAGATAAATGGGACCCTGGAAACGGTTATACTTTTTTTGCGAATATCTATATTACGCGAGCTTAGCCGTGGGCCAAAATCATTCGCACCAAAAAAGAGATTAAAAACGTGTCATAAAAATATGAGAGCTATCTTAAACCGGTTAGTCGTCGTAATGATCACTCTCAAGCAATTGCTATAGATGTAGTCATCGCGCACATTACATATTGAAGACATCATAGTGAAAGTTAATGGGAGGTTTTGCGTGAACAGAATCTATTCGGTGAGTTACTCGAATTAAACGTAGGTACCTATGCCACGCGTTAAGAGGAAGACAAGAGGCACACTGTTAAAATAGATTGATTTTTGTTCAAGATTTTAGACAAAATATGTAGTTTGAGGTTGCGTTAAAAAATATACCTTTGTTGTCAATCTAAGTAGGTACTACCTAATTAATATTATAAATGCGAAAGTGAGTTTGTTTGTATGTTACGCTCTCACGCTAAAACGGCTTAACGGATCGTCATTATATTTGGCAGATATATAGCCTGGAATATGGAGAAAGACATAGGCTACTTTTTTACGTCATAGATAACCCACATCCACGCGGGCAGAGCCGCGGGAAATATACAGTAGACAATATTTCTGTGAACTCGGTATTTTCCGAAATACGTTTCAGAAAGAAACGGTAAAATTCCTAACGTACCAACGTAAATAACGCATAATATCTTAATGCAGAACTTGGTTGTTTTCATTTTTAATACCTCAATGAATTTTTGACTCAAATCAATGAAATGCTTCATAGTTTGCAATAAATTGCAAGCATTGTGTCATGGCGCATCTTCCTTTTCTTTACACTCCGACAGTCACCACTCTTTAAATCATGTCGCGGCCTTAATAACATCCATTTTATTGCTATTAGAGATTTTAAAGCTACGATTAAGTACGACTTAACTGTTTTATTTTATGGCGATGTCACAACAAAGAAACCGAATCTGTGGTTTTGTATTACACATAAAGGCAGAATATTCAAATTCAAGTGACATTACCTACTTGTTTCTCACAAAAGTGATGTCATGAAAAACAGTTACGGAGAAGTTTATAAGCCGGTTTGAAAGCTTCTAGCTACTTTATCATTACCTCGAAATTGTAATATTTATTAATAACTAGTAGATAGTAACAACAACATTTATGTTTTGTTGTAACTGCTTTGCTACCGTAACTTAAAATATTCTTCTACTAAACGGAACATTTTACTTATTTTCTTGAATACTGTTAGAAGTGTCATGTAATTCAATTAGACCATTAAAATGCACTTTTGAAAGTCAATATTTAGCTTTCTTCATAATTATATCTTTTCTGTAACTTATATGGTGTACATAATAAAGAGTATTGTATTCTTTACGGCTTTTTCTTTTAATTTCCATAAAAAAATAAATAAGAATATCACCAAGGAGTTTCACAATCCTAGAATAAATAAGCTGAATGATCGAACCTCCTTGGAAGCGCATTTGCTCAATACGTTTGTCTCACTTTAATACTAAAGAGAAAATGAGACAAAAATATTAAAATAAATCATTGAAAGATGTAGTTCTTATTTTCACCACGCGATTGTGGCGCCGTTTGCAAATTCGCGCCATTTTCATATTAGAAATGTCAAAGATTGTTTCGACTTTCTGACTGATATCTAAAACAAAAAGTTTGTGTCATTATCTATTGTACTGTTTTCTCGCAAATGTATTGAAAAACGTTGTATGATATACGTGCAGAAATTGGTTTTTACAAACTCGTCACTATGGCTAGCCCTCGACTTCGTCTCGGGCTTACATTCGTCTACTCGTTTGTAAAAACCAACTTACCGCACTAATATCATAAATAACTATTACAACATTAAAGCGACTCTAGTGTCCATTCGCAAAGGTCTTATGGAGAAGAACGAACCAGAAACTCCGTCGTAACTCTTTTCAACTTAAAGCTTAACAATATTGTGTACCTAACCTATACTTTAATAAATTATATGTGAGGACGATGCAGGATGCACCTAGAATAACACTATACTACTAATAAACACAATGTAATTCCTCTTTTCCATTTCCTAATACCTTTTGAGCACTTAGGAAGTAGACGATGCATCCTATTAGGTAAGTAGTAACAAAGTACGTATGGCAGTCCACAACAACGTATGCGCTTGTCATTCCGTGAAAGTTGTGAGCGCTGACTCGAGGAAATGTTAATAAGCGCACGTAGGTGTCGATGTAGCAACGCCTTACTACTTATGGCACATAATTAGCTATGAATTTCACACGTTACTGCGATCGACTCCGGAGTATCTACTAGTAACAAGTAACGAGAACTGTTTCACTTCTATCTAAGCTTTTAACGTTGTGAAAGGTTTTTCTTGCTTGTTATTAACTAACATTAAGGTTTCGTTATATGAACAACTTATGTAAACGAAACCATATAATTGCCTCATGTAAAAATGGATTTAATAAAGGAAATCGCTTCGCTAATGTAACGGAGATTAAAAAAAAATGATTTTGACAGCGATCGCAGCGTGCTTAAAAAAATTAGCACGTCGGATAGGTACGATACGTTTAGATCTTATACAAAAAAGAGCTTCAGAATTAAGGGCATGTAGATTGTTAGAGCAACCCAAGCTAGCTCGATTTTATCACCCTGTTTCAGTTAGGTTAAAATTTTACCTAAAATTAAATCTTCTTTTAATCTTCACACAGATATAGAATTATTTTTGCAGACTAATAAAGCACTAAATAACGAATACTAGGGATGCATGAGCGAGCGTAGTGCTAGTGAGCTCGAACATTTTTGAACCCCACCGAGGATAGATTTGATTTTCTTTTGACAAACATGAAGTTACAGACTACAACCAACAGTTTAATAGTAGGTACTACTCTCAAGAGGTTTTCGAAGTCAGTTAAAACTTTGCCTTTCGCAACTCTTCAACTGATTTCTTCTCTCCCTCCCACAGTGAAGTCACGATGAGTAGCGGAGTGCGATGAGGTGCGCGGCGCTGGTGGCGGTGGCGGTGCTCCTGACGACTGCGCACGCGCAGCTGCGGCCGGCCGACGCGCCTCTCGCCATCAACGACACACGTGAGTGAGTCCCGGATTACTACTACCCTCTAAGAGTCATTGTTCAAATGAATTCAAATTTATATAAGCCCAAATACCTACTGTCATCAGTTGGAAGCCTTTCTGAATGTATCGTAATACCCTTAAACTGGGTTGAAGACGTCAGATGTGTATTAAACTTCATTCGGTTTGATTAGAAGCAGCCCCAGGAATATTTAGGAAAAGGCTATTAACCTGATGATGATGATGATGATGACGGATATGAGATGAGAAGAGAAATGATGTCCGTCATGCCAGAGTTGATTTATAGATGAAACGGGATCTTACTTGTTGCTTTCAGATTTACTCGTTTATCAGCTCCTTAAGAGATGCATCATACAGGCACCCTGGGGGTCGAGTCTGCAATTGCAATCGTGTCTCAATGACCGGTCAATGATCGATTTTTGACGTATAACGTCAAACTTATGACACATTTCCTATACAAAAACTGTCAAAGTTGTCAAATATTCGATCAATGACCGGTCATTGAGACACGATTGCAATAGCAAACTCGAGCCCCAGGTCCTGTGCCTTCCGCAGTTGTCCCTCCCTTTTGGCTTTGCCGTAGTCCGGTAAAAATCAATCCAGCAGACTACACCTGATCAGGGTTGCGGATTTTGTTCGAAAGAGTTACCGCTTCCCTGGAACTCAAAAGGCACTAGGAGGAGCATGGGTGGGTTTTCAGGGGTGGGTGGTCAGTAAAAGTCTGACACTTCCTACCGCTCCACCCAGAGCGGAAGGGGTCTGATGATGAGATGTGATGATTTCCAATCCTTAAAAAAAAAAAAAAAGACTACACCTGACCTGACTTTTAATTTATTTAACGAAGACATTTACAATACAGGTACCTACTTAATTGATATCAAGCTAACCGGTTTTACCTTTTCGTAGATTAATTGAGCCTCCATTAGTATCCTATTTCTAATTCTAGACATCCATCGTAAGGACCTCTACGAAATATGAACTAAGGACTAACCCCACTATCATTAATCACTTGAAAATTAATGAACCTGAAATACTAAGTAACGATTTACTAAGTTTTGAGTTATTTATAGCAAACAGCGTTAAGAGAGGACGTCCGTTATTCAACAATCAATCATGATTAAATGTTTTTTGATATTATTTATATCTTACTTAGTCGTCAAACATTTTAATATAGGTACATACCTTATTAGGTAGGTACCTATTTAAAATGTTTTCCAATCAATTGTTGATTGGAAAACAATTAGACACAGATAATTAAACCTGGTTTCTCCGGTAAACTAAGAATTAAGAATACATAGCTTTCTCCTGAACCTACTTACAGTTTTAATTATCGAATTAAACATGAATAGTTAACGCCTTTTACTCAAATAATCGTGACACGATCACTAAACACGCGATGTACAAATACTTTAGAATTGATTGATTCCGCAATTAATTTAAAAGAGATACTTTCCTATTATTACAATTTTTATTTGATCGTCTTCCTTAACTTTTAGAAATCCGATTATAAGAAGAGCTTAGCAAGTATGATATTTCGTGTTACTGTCTTGCTTATCAGACTCTTACACAACATGATTAAGAAATCATTAACTTTTTTAGCTTTTACATAGAAGTGTCACACTTCCAACATGTCTCACACGAACAAGTCAATTACAGGCAATCGAAGCAAAAATGACATCACTTCAGCTTATATATAGAAACTGGAAGACATTAATAGATAGAACTTTCCAAACATTGTGAAGCCAACAGTCGATGAGAACTAAGACACTACAAGAAAACAAGATTTCTATTTTCTACCGCACAAACGCTGCAACTGGTGTCAATGGTCTCATATCTTTAGCGCCAATTGTACTTGAGAAGGCTGCACCCAAGTTCCTGTCAGCGTGAAAACGTTTCCGTATAGAAAAGCAGTGTGATTTGACTGCCAAGTACTTATACAGGCTGTAGCAGATTAAACGCAAAACCCAAAAGGCGTCATTGACTCATCATTATGAACAACGTTTACTGAATCGCGAAAAAAAATCAACCGCCCCATACATCTAAGGTACATAATTATGTTTTCAAAACTTGGCAAAGTAGGTATAGGTACTGAACAGCAGATTTTCTTGACCCGATTTGAGGATTGGTCCCATAATTGCGTTCACAATGATGAGTACCTACATTAATAATCCCTATTCAGGTTTGCACTTATTCTGTAACATTATCTTTAACAATCTGAGAAATCTGGTGCAAATATTATTGCATTTGTGAAAAGGGAATTGTAGGGAAAATACTAATATGATGCTGATGAGATACGTGCCTGATTAGTAAAAAACACTTGACATTTTAAGCCAATGAAATTGATACGCTAAATGAATACAATGATCAATCATTCTCCGAAATAAATAGCTACAAGCGGAAGTTTGATGGATCGTTATAAATGGGCTCATAAATATTGTTTGAAATTAAGTAACTATTAATTAAATGAGCTGGAGCTATATCAATGCTTTCCTTTTAATTTCAAAGGGGCATTCTATTTTTGTATTTTTACTCTCAGCAAACGTGGAAACTCGGTCCTGCCTTTATTAAACCCCATTAAAGACAGCACCGAGTTTACCTATTACCGTTATTATTTTCAATTCTGCTTTCACAATAATAACAAAGCCTGTGCCTCTTGGCCTCCCTTCAGACTCCCACTCACAATGCCCAAGTACCTACTTCAAATTATACGGTAACCTTTTTCTAGGTAACATAAACAAAGGGCAGCACATTTCAAAGAACCTTATAGATTGGTGGTCTATAACCGACCAACCGCCAATTGACAAATAGGATGAGCATCAAATTTACTAAGTAGGTACTCGTACAAACGATAAATTGGTATCAAACACTAAAGTGCCGGTAGCCAGAAACTGCCTATCATGCAGCGCTGTGCACAGGAGCCGTATTATGCACGTAATGCTGAACGTACAGTAAACAAAACACAGTAATGTGTCTACTCGTCCGGCCGGTCCCGTTAATTGAACACCGCACTAATCGCATATTGCGCGCGCTTTCCCTTTGGAAAGTATCGAAATACGATCCAAATCACTGAAGTTGAATATAAATCGATTTCCAAAGTCATTGCTTCAGAAACGGGGAATTAAGTGAGCCCGTACCGTAAGTTACTTCTGTATAATGTACCAGTAAGCAGTGAGGCCACAGTAAGGCTCTGAACTTTATGCCAAGAGCGAGCTCTAAAGCTTGACATTTAGACGCTGACGAGCTTTGTTTCATTTGTTTCAAAGCAGGCGGCAAACTTTTTAATGTTCTAGTATATTAAGTAAACCGCTCGTAAACTCATTTTAATATGCAAATTGCGCTTGTAAGTTCTACTTTTCAACGTAACTAAAATTTGTGTTGTCTTACATAAGTTCCGCATTTGCTGGTTGATTTTGGGATTTTCGGTCATCGCTGCGGTTTGACCCCTACCGATATGAATTTATTATAAACATTAATGGCTTTGTATGGCGATGCCGTGTAGGAGAGGTGAAATTTTACATTCACCAGTCTGCGTTTGTATCGAGCAGCCGAATAAGCGTCGTGCATCGCCATGAATACATTACACCCAAACATGGTACCATTTATTAGCATAGAAATTCGAAATATTCCAATGATACGATTTCGAGTTACGTAGGTTGTATACAAAAAAATCAAGGTTTTTAAAGAACTCAAGACATAAAAGTGCAGCAAGCAAGAAAATACGACTTCAATGCCGTAGCGAAATATCAAAGATAAAATCAGGTCAACGTTCCTCACTTCGAGACTCTTATCAAGGCTCATCAAACCTTTATAAACTATTGGAACTACGCTACCGTAAAAAACTTCGACAACTTGTAGTCAAGCTTTTCAATAAACTTTTCCTCTCGAAACTAAGTTTCTTTTCAACTCAAATCTTCATTTTGTTTTTTAGGAGAGAAATGGTCTAGTTGAAGAATCGGAGATTTTTTTAAACTCGGTATAATAAAACAAAAATCCAATCTTTCAATGTAAAGTAAACTTTGGAATGTTGAAAATTCCAACTCGTTCGATTGGCCAATAAAATTTATGTAAACATTCCTTTATTCAGACAAGAGTAAAAAAAATAGAGGCTTATAAAAACACGCGAACCTTGGTCATGCCCAAGCCTTTCTTACCGGCAAACACAGTCTTACTCTTCGGCACAGGCACATTTCTTCCATTTCTTTCAGTGTTTGGCTTTATCTCGCCAACCCTCGAGGAAGCCAATGTCCAAGAATTTAAACTTTCTTCTTTATAATCGTTCCCTCATTGCTGAGGATCGTGAAATCTAAATCGATTTAGATCACTCGCTCGGCGGAGTACGACGTTCATGGGTACCTCCAGTTGTTCAGAGATCTAGTCTGACCATCTTCTGGGATAAACCTTTAACATCTTCTTTTCTTTCCAGGCTGTGGTACGGAATGCGTGCGGTGCGCCGCCGACGGCTGTGTCAAGTGCGCTCGGCTACTTGTGTGGCCAGGAGGTACCTGTGCTCACGACTGTCCTGCTGGCAGCCGCGAGGCTTGGGCCCATGACGACCACCTCATGGGCAGGGTGTGCTACCCGGCGCAGACTTATAACGAGGTATGACAAACTTTTCGGTTAGAGGACTCTCGTTAGAAGTTGTTGATTACAGTAAACTAATGCGCACTATAATTATTGATGTCAACGGCTAACAACGTGTCAAGACAGTCCTATATATATTTGTTAAACCTATGTACTCTAGACATAATTCAGATCGTATAAGCTTCAAGGAAGTAAACTAAATAACTAGAATGCAGACGGCATGAAAAAGGAAAGAAACTAGGTCTCAGGATATTGCCCTGTGGCATTCCGATGGACATGTCGCTTCAGTAATCAATCTCTCACATGCATCGTTTCTATAAGTACAGATATGCATAAATATATTAGCCTAAATCAAATGCCAGACCATGAAAGTTCAACGCTTCACAGATTAAAACACTATGATGCAAGGGCTTTGATGCGCGGTACAGATGTGGTCCACGATAGGTAGCTTCATCTAAATCATTTTAAATGGTGAATTCAAACGATAATTCTGCACTCAGAACTTTTATGGGGCCGTTCAACAGCCTAAAATAGTTTTAATGCTATTTATTTTTAAGATCAATAATTCTGTTATTCTGTTTAGCATTTAAGTTTTCTTTTCTATCAAGTTAGGTTTGTTAAAATTTTGAATGTTAATCAGCTTCAGCGTTGTTACAATGGATTTCTTCATCCACGTTTCTCTGCCCTCTCAACTCAGACTTATACCTATCAGAATCAGATGACGTACGAATATAGCTATTCGCGAACAATGTTAAACTAAATAAATAAACGGCTCTATTGTAGCAGGTGCTATTGCGTTACTCCTCAGTGGCGTCAATTGAAAAAGACCACTAGTATAACAGGGCTTGGAGCAAACGCTACTTGTGACTTCGGCCGTCACTCGCGACATTTAGCTTGATGCTACATGCATGAGAATCAAACGGTTTAGCGATTTCATTGACTGAAAAACGAAGGGAGCCATTTCAAGGAAGTAGGTACATGTTTTGTACCTATACATTCAGCTCAAATAAATATTATACTTGTTGTGTTCCAAAAATGCCTGGTGATACGTACCTATTTCTATGATAGTCTCTAATTGATGACGCTATCAATAACGAAGCACAGTTTTATTATTATTCTGAACGAAATAACAAAAGTTTCCAATTCATTTCATATTCACAACATCATTTTGCGGAAAGAATCGATAACGAATTTAATACGATATTCTCAATTACAACCGGATATCCCTCAATTGTCACAATCGCTGTAATCACTGCTTCCAAACAACAGACTATCACTTTACTCTGATCGATATTAGCTCCTAGTTATTTTGAGACTATTATAGTATCTCTGTAGCAGTTCATAGGCTGTAACTAACACAAAGATCTATTGGAAAATTATCATCCGCCTAAGCTAACCTTTTTACGGCTATGTTGGCTCCACACTTTGATTATATAAGGATCCACAATTATTTTTTATTTGGTTTAGATACCTTTAGAAAAAATTAATGAATTAATTGACTGAATTAATTGAGCTAAATTTTACCATTTATACTGGCTGATGTAGGTACCGTCATTTGCGTTCTTCATCATCTCAATCATTCGTTAGTTAGTGATGTAGGATGTAATGCAACACATGCGGGTACGCTTAGTTTTGTTTGGTTGCCCCCTTCATACCTACACCCATTATGATGACCTCGGCCCCATTACTTACAATCTGAAAAGGTCCCTACTCAGCTATTGGCAAATTGTTAGTGTGAGGGATCAAGTAGACAATCGCCTTCGACTTACCTGTTTTATGCCGATGTCGTGCTCACGATTTTTGGTCGAATCGAGGGTTAATGAAGCAATAAATTTTATCAGGTGCCCGCTTATTGTACAGCTATTTTATTGATTAGGTTATTATTGGTTGCATTGTGATGTGGGGAAGCAGAATGGAATCTGATCTACCAACCAAAATACCAAGCTATTAATATTATTGTCGAAAGCATCAATTACCTTATAGAGGAATGTCCTGTCAGACGATAGAACATTTGAATACCTACCTACAATCTCATAAACTGACTCTGATCAACTTTGGCTTCCCAGAAAAAACAGAGCCTATGTTTACCCGAGTTTACGTTGGATTCCATGCAAAGAAACATTGCAAAAATCTTATGATCAATCAAAACAAGTACCTAGGTAATGCTAAATTTTTAATAGTCATATATTCTATGGAAGTAGTAAAACGGGGCGAATAGAAGTGCAGGGGTTGAATAGAAACCAAACTTTGATTGGATTCTACACTTTATACCGTATACCGAACTCGTATTATTGTCTCTCGGTGTCTTACGAAGCAATCATTTTGAAAAATTCCTTAAATGCTGCTAACAATATTAAAATTACGTGAAAAACCTGTTCACCCCTGCAATAGAAATCCAGTCGCCCCCTTTTACCATGCACTTTTATGACCAGCGGCCCTACCATGACGTGTTAAAGCGTGAGTCGTTCGAGCGAGAAGGAGGGATGGAGCCATACACCCTATATAGCTGAGTTGTATGGTAGGTACTTATAAACAAAAAATGCACCTAGGTATATCTTTATCTTTGTTTGTCAGGTGATAGTGGGCGCTTCCTGCGGGGTGGCAGCTTGCATCGCGCTGGTGGCGGCCGCAGCGGCGTACGCGCGGTGCCGCAACAAAGCGCGCGCGCAGCCCCAGCCGCTACCGCAGCGGACTCACCACGACGACGACACGCGACTACGAGAGTTTCACAAACAATTGGACTGCTTGCGGGTAGGTTACTAATTTCATAAATCTTATACGTACCGCATGTCACCGGTTAAGGGGAAAATCCCGAAATCGCGATAAAAAAAAACAGCTGTTCAGTAAAATTTTGTCGAGTAATGCGCACATTTATAAATGTATGGGGAAGTCGACTTTTTTTTCTCTTTTTCGAGGTTGGTCCCATAGTTTTAAGTACAATGACCCCTTAAAAGGGATTGCGTTTATCATGTTATATGTTGTGGGTATACGTCGCAGCCAACTAGCTTAATCAGCCGTTTCATTAAAAGCCTAGTCTATTCATTGAACTACGCCGTTTTATTTGAAAGATGTCACTTAGGTCGCTGAAAAATCGGCGCATTTAAATGAAAAAGCTAGGTCACCAATTAAATGGCTGATTAAGCTAATTGACTGCGACATATTACACTACATACTACATGATCTTTTCAGAATACCGATACCGAGAGTTTATCATCATCCTATAAAGATTTATTAAGTACAATCTTTTGGTGTTTACAATAATCCGGTGACATCCGGTTAAAAAGTAGGTACCTAATAGAATAAAAAGATCGCCCTCATGGGATTGTTAGTTTTTCAAGCTTGCTTACTATCGTTGTATAAATAAGATTGAATACCTAAAATTGATCTAAAACACAAAATCAAAAGATCTAAAATAACATCGATCTAATTCAAAAACTAAGAACGTAAACGAGCATTTAAAAAGTGAGAACAACTTTGAAACGCGGCTTCGTATTTGAATATAAATCACAGTCGTTATGTTAAATTCATCAGCGCCAATTAAAAGTAGTTTACACAAATATAACTCAGGTATGATTGGCTTACTAACGTTGCAGTAAACTCTCGACAGTTGTTTCACATATTATGATGCTGTATTGTTTTTCACTCTTGTGTTTCTCTAACACCTACTTTTAAATTAGAAAACTGACAAACCTGAATCCACAGACAGCAGAAAGTCAGAAACATCAAAAAAATTTATATTATTCAAGCAATCAATTGATATTGCAGCCTAAATAAATTTAGCAGTTACGAAACTTTCAAAGTAGGATGTGGGCTTCCGAATCAATAAATTTCGTAAGAACCTAATCATAATCACCGACTAAGAGATAGAACCGATAAATGATAAAAAATAAATGAAAATGTTAAGAAATCAGGAGATTTATCGACGCCCACATTAAAATCGCACGATATGTCATAAGAGCCTACTTTTCTTCTACAACATTTCATAATTTGCTCTAGTTGAGGATTACAAATGGCTAACATATCTTGACTCACTGAGAAAAATGGAACTCGATAAAATGATCTTTTGACACAAACAGGCAACTAAGCTGCAAACGGCCGGGTTAAACAGGTCAGACTCTCTTCTAAGTCTTAGTAACTGATAAGAATGTTGTTATAATTACAGCCCCACGCTTACACCTTGCTGGCGATCCTGAATCACACGCGGAACCAAGTACGGGAGCTTTATCAGCTTGGCAACAATGATGCTGCAATGGCTTACAGGTATGTGATCTTTTATGTGGGACTTTTACGAGGTTGTTCAGTACAAAAAGGTTTATAAGGTGGCTTGGGACATGGCCGGTGGCTTTACATAGTAGATCCTGGGATTAGAGGGAAGTTTAACAGGGACACTGTCTTTATTAAATATAATATTACCTACTATTCAATGAAAATGTTGCAGTTATTTATAGATAAGTACCCCTATTAATACCAGAACACAACAAAATATCCAAGTTTTGAGTAACATCGTGACTGCATGTTCAAGCTAACTTGAGATTAGAAAGCAGACCATACCGGCTCTACCTCCATTCTAATATGTAGCGATAAGCATAACATAAACAAAATAAGGTCTACGTGCGAACATTCGTTTTTGTACCATAGTGGCATTTCTTTCCTAGAATGCAATCACTGCAATGCTAATGTACCAAGCAAGCAAAGGAATCAACAGACCGACATAAAGAGGTTGCAACACTGCACACTGCTCTAATAACATAGCAAGCGAGTCTGTTGACAGAGCTACCAACCTAACCTACAAAAACACATTCCAAACAGTAGGTACCTCAACCAACACTGTAGCACGGTGTTTATTTACGTTAGATACTTGAGATAGTGCGGTCTAATATTAGCTTCTGTTACAGTTGCATCCTGAGTGATCTGGCCAAGTTGCTGATACTGTTGAACAAGCAGCAGGTGCCTGTTGTTCCGGATGAGTGGCCGCGACTCGCTAGTTGGGCCGAAAGGTTGGTTATGGTTTTTTTTGTATCATTTATATTTTTCGTCTTGAGAAGCAGTTGCTGAAATTCATAATTGTCCTCTTTTTTTTAGATCGATGTTATTACTTTAGTGCCAATCGTTAAAATTAAGGTTGGGCTAGGACTAATCCTTCCTTCCCCTTTTTACATAGGTAATAAAAAGTATTGATAATTTTACCATTTTACATACCTATTACAGAATTCTGAAACGCTACAGCCGCACAACTGGTGGTCCACAACAAGAAGGCCAGCTAGTTAATTTCCTTCCTGCCCCACCAAGCCAGGGCTCCGACTCGGAGACAACCCAGCAATCCTTCTCGACGTTCAAACCTCCTTCGTACTCCCCCACGTCATATGACAGCAATATCATAGACAAGGAGATGGAGTGCGAGTGGAGTGACGTTGGCAGACCGCCCAGCTACTCGCAAGTAGAGAGAGAAAGAGAGACAATCGTCCTCTCCGACCCTTGGGAGAGAAGACCGATTGTAAGGAGGGAGAGCGTCTGGCTAGAAGATGAATTCTTCGAAATGTCAAGGCGGCCCCAAGACGAACTAACCACTGAACTTTAATCGTGTAATATTAGTTTTATATAGCATTTGGTTCACCATTCCAAGTCTGACAAGTACAAAATACAAGATTACTAATATTTAATATTCTGTAAGTTTGTAGTGGTGCTTTCAACCTTGTAAATAAGTGCATAGCTCCCTGCTCGTTTCTTAAATATAAATAAAAAATAAAAATGCCAGAAAAATATAGTATGAGAATTATTAAGTTTATCGCTGATGCAGTAATTAAATTATATTTGACTTTATTTTAAAATTATATCTGATAAAATCTGAAAAACACGTGTTAAACTGCACAGAACTATATTTTGATATATAAATAAGCAATAAATAAGCAATTGGATATAAATAAGCAATTGTAGTATGCTTTAAGTAGATTATCCAGAAATAACACTATTTTTAGACATTTTAAAACCAAAGTAGAATGTAAAATAGTTATCTAGTCTAATAAATAAATTCAAATAAAAAATGTATGGAATCTCAAAACAAAATGGTTAATTTTACGAATTGTCAATTTATAAAAAATAATTTTACCATCTGTGTAAACTAAGGAACATACCTTAGTACCTACGTATGTACGTATAATGATGAAGCCACGGTACAGTATTTTGTGCAGATAAAGAAGAATACAAAATCCAATTCATTTGGCAGGCAATAACATAAGAAGGTTCTATTTGGAAATTTAAGTTAGTATGAATCTACCTGCTTAGGAAAATATGGCGATAATTACCTTATTTATCTGCCTATGTAAATAATACAATGACAAAGTAATTAGGTAAGACTAAGTGCCTAAATATTGTAATAAAGACAACGAAAATACCTATTTGTTAAAATAGTCTAGATTATTTTTTATTATTGTTAAATTAATAAAGATGAATATATTCTTGTTCACGATTTATTTGTATGCACCCAATACCTACTTACTCTACATTAAAATACATGACGAATCGGTGGTGCATGGCAGAACAATTTTCTGGAGACTGTCATCCCGAAGAGACTAATATTTAATTTATTTGCACAAAATTCAGTTCTTAAAGCCGAAGAATAGTCATAGAGGGACATACCCATAGTCTAAGGAGCAACAGTGCAATAATTGCACATAAAAAAATACCTTATTAAGATTCAGATACTTAAATTATTATAATCAATATAATATATTTCGAGTGTCTTATTCCCCAAATATCATGATTTCATTAAATAGTTATTCTTACGGAGGACTTTTTAATAACATACTACCTAATACTGAGCTGGTTAATTGCTAAAAACGTAGAAAAACAAATTTCCTGCATCCACCTGCTCGTCCATTGCGACTGCTTGTGACGACGCGACGGCTACCCCCGGCCCTCCCATAATAACAATAATTTGAAACTATGTAACCGTTCCTATCTGCAACCTTGTCAGATCCTACCCAATGGGAAACATAATTGTGACGCGAAATTGGTTCGAAAGAGTCACTGCGGCCCTGTAACGTAAAGGGCATGAGGAAGAACACGAATGGGTTTTCGGAGAGCGGAAGAAGTCATTTGATAATTTCCCATCCATAAAAAAAAACATGGTTGTGTGTTTACAAGTTACAACCATGATGGATGATGAACGACATATAATTTCACATTTATTTCAGGATAAGTAAATGTGAAAGTTTTTGTGTTTGAATCTCAATCACGCAAAAATGGCTGAAGGGGTTTGGATGTGGGCGGCACACATTATAGATCATGGTCCTGGAATACGAATAACACATAGGCTACTTTTTATCCCGGTGGCAAATGGCAGGCTTAATGGAGACTGAAAAGTGTACCTACGTGGAAATTCACACTCGCTGCTGGCTGAGCCCTAACGATTCACAAGTACCAGGAGATTAGAAACATGACAAAGTATTTCCGGGATCGCTAAAGATTCACAAGTACCAGTAGGAGAACCATGAAACATGTTGGAGTATTTCAGGGGCTGGAATTGTGCGTGGTAAAGTTCACAATAACAGGAAACTAGAAACATGTCGATGTGGTTTGATTATTTAGTCCTCTCTCGCAAATTCGCAGGCTGAAGTTAATTAAAAAACATACTAGTTCACTGGTATAGCAGTAGGTATTTTGGTATCACAACTTAAAAACTTAAATTCATTTGAGGTCACCCTATTTGGTCTGTGAGGTCATCACAGTATAGTCCGGTTTAGCCCTAAATCTGCTAGTGGCCAATAAAAAAATAAAAAACTGATATATAGAACAAAACCTGCAACGTGATAATCACTTTTCATGCGAGCAAAGCCGCAGGCGGAAGCTAATCCATATACCGTCGACCAAATTGTGTATATCATAAAAGTCTATTTGAAAAAGTGAAAACAAGCCTACTGCTACTACTTCTTTTTAAAATCTCAAATTATTTTAAGTTAGGTTATTTTATGTTTGAATGGTTCAGGGTGATTTTGACCCATAGACGATTTTAAAGTAAACAAACATAGACGAGCTTCTCGTTGCTACTGTCATTTGTACCTTGACAGTTCAAATATTTGCGTTGGCAACTTTCAAACTGTCAAAATCTTAGTGTCAAAATCAAAGTAAAGATTTCTCGTCGTTCGTTGTTTCGCAAAATTCAGTCGGTCGTGTTAATTATATTACTGAAATTTTATTCATGTAAGTTTAGTGAATTGTGGGTCAAACTGTGTTTCTGTAAACTGAATCATATTTGCCTACAATAGTTACGGGCTGTCAATATATAAATTGAGAAAAATGTAGCGCAAAAGACTGCATAACGGTAAAATTCTAAATAAAGCCTAATTATTACAATACTGCATGCGTACAATTGTGTTGCTGATCCATAAATTTTTGTAGGTGACCTTTAACCGATGCTTTTATTTATTCATCATTGAACAGTGCAGGTTATGAAGTGATCCCAAAATGATATTTCATAACAAGTAACTTGTTGACATACAGCTGATCAAACATTCTTTGTTCGAAGTATTGAAGAGCTTATCAGTTATGGAAATAATGTTTCGTTTTCAGATGTCTTTATATAAACTTGAGTTTTGATTTCACTGAAATATTCAACTAACAATCTGCCATCAATAAGACAAATGGTGAGTAAAATTAGTCAGCTGCTTAACTTCACAGCAGTCTGTCTAAATATCTGTGTAATTTGTGGAGCAAGTCCATTAATAACTAATTAATAAAACTTGAAATCATTAGGGTAAATATGTGAAATTATCTTGAGTATTAGTTTCTTTCAAAACATGTTTTACTATACTGAAAGCTGATACCATTAACAGTTTTTTTTTCCTAGATGTATTTGAATTTGTTCAGTCAGGTTATTTCATACTTTAGTGAATCTTCTCAAGTGCTATTAAATAAACTTGTAATTGAATTGCAAATGCTTGTATAACATTCTGGCATATTGTACTAATTATTGAATAACTTAGAAACATTTAGTGATAATAACAGAAGAATTATAATTATGTTTTTCAGTGTAATCATTATAATATTTTCAGCTTTCAAGCACAATCAAAGTGAGGTTATTAGAAACATCTTCTAATTTTTCTGCTCATCATGAAGCAATTAGCAGCATGGTAAGTGTAGTTAATTTGTATTACCAAGTTTAATAAAGCCGGGACATTCTTCCTTCATCGGTGGTACCAAACTCTGTACAGGTTTCAGTGGATAGCTATGTTAACAACCTTTCTGACTGATCAGTGATCGACCTTTTGTCTTTTGACTTGAGACAAAAAATAAGTGATAAATGCAAGGATCTACTTGCGCCAATAATAAAATAGCAATGTAGTCTTCAAGACTTATTTAGGATTTGATGGATCCCTGTCAGATATTTCCAGGGTATTTATTACTACATGACTGTTATAGAGGGGTAAAACCATTTCTTTATAATTTTAGTTGGAAATACGGAAAATTTCAAAAATTCTTTCATTAATTGATTGATAGATATCTAAAACAAGTCATACGGAATAAATCACAGACAGAGACTAATATTTATTACTAACTAAAATTACATACATTACACTACTGTTGCAAGGAAACTTTATCTGACAACTGCATTTATCTAAATAGCTTAACATTATCAAGCTATTAACAATGATTCAACATTATAAATAACAGGCTTAAACACACTATTTTCCTTATTTTTTATGATTGTATCACAATCACTTTATGAGGCAATACATGAACAAAAAGTAGCAATAGTAAACAATATATATTGTTCCTAGAATTTTATGTTTGTAAAGATTGTGATAAGTTGATTGGGCAGTGTATGTGAGGCCAGTTGCACTGTGGTTATAAAAAGTTCATGCTATTTTCAATTCTTTTTTATTTTTATTATTATTGATAGGCACATGCTTGACCACTATCTCACCTGATGGTAAGCAATGATGTAAAAAATTTTGAAGAAAAATGATTATTCAGTATGAGTTTTATGAAATACATGCTTTTGCCAGTGGCTTCACTGCATGTAAACTGGAATTATCTCAAGGAAACACACTCCCGAGATAAAAAGTATCCTATTCTATAACAGGACATGGTCTATCAGTGTGCCAAGTTTCATCCTAACCCACTAAGTTGTGAAGACGTGACAGACTTTCATATTTAAATATGGATAGTAATCTAAACTTATATTTTATGAAGAGGAAAAACTATTGACTAAGTACTTTTATCCCAGAAAAATGTATGATTCCTGTTGGATCGGACATAGGAAATAAAATTCAACATTACCTTTAATCTTTCGACTTCGTAACAGGTATCAGAAGAAAATAAGTTCTTACGACAAAGAAGAATGGGAGACGATGGTGGAACAGCTGCTGATGCGAGGCACTTATCGCCGCCGCATCGTCGACTTCACCTCGCATCCCCGCTCCTACCTCATTGATGTGGACTTAGTCAGAGGTACACGCATACTTTCATTTGTATAAAATTTTGCTAGCTACCCCCTCCTTGATACATTATGTATCAATGTAAGTTGTAGATAGTAAAACTTGACATTTGCAAAGCGAACACTTTCAAAGCCGTTGGCTTCTTGTGAAAGGGAAGTTCTGCGTAATTTATGCACCACACATACAACTGATTTATAGGACAATACAAACACACTGAACAATCCCATTGTTTTTTAGTAGTTTGTGAATTTTTGAACGACGTGGGAACATTTGTTTTCAAGGTCCTAAAATTAATTTCAATTTCAGTATAATTCAAATTTGAACTTCACATAAATCATTGAGTTTGTGTTCCCAACACTTGAGTCCTGGATTCCATATTCAATAATACGTTTTTATTTGAACAGGATCATCGTTCCCAAAGGCTAAGCCTACACTGAGCATGCGTCGAGTGATATGGTACGCTCTAGTCCGACTATTGTTCCTACCAGCACTGTACCAATGGTGGACCCAGCAGACCTCGCCAGCCTGCGCCAAGTTCCTCCTCACCCTGTGGCTGATGCAGGTCTTCAATATAACCATATACTTCATGACTCCTGACTTGGTTGAAAGCGATGTAAGTTACCATTTCATTTTGAACACTAAGGCTCAGCATTTAAGTTTAATTTTAATTGTATATAGGTGTCGTTTATTCATGCTCTTTGCTAGTTCTATCGACATGTTAATGTGAATTGCAAATACAATAGGTAGAAAATTAACTAGAATTACAATACTAATAAGGCGGACGCTACGCTTCTTATGAAATACAACTATTACAACAGGTTTTACTTATACATTCCTTGACAGATGTGTCATGGTTAAAACAACTTGAGATATGAAATGAACTTTAGCAGGTTTTTTGTGGCTACATAATAATTGTTTTACTACAATATTACACTAGGGTAAATGACTAAAAAAATTTAATTAATTCATCAGATAGATTTACAACAAATATTGGATACATATTTCGTATTGTATACAGTGTGTTGAAAACTTGTCACATTCACAAGCCACTCTCCTGATCTTTGATGCGTTTTATCTTCGTTAATTTGATAAAGCAAAAAAAAAAATGTGTCCAATATTTTTCGATAATCTAACTGATTAAATAGATTCATATTTTTGTTACTCAAGAATCATTCCTATTCTACATCGAAATGATTGTGGTCATTGTTCACACATTTGCTTTAAACTGGGCAGTAAACCGACTCAGATTAGTTACTAAAGTTTCCAACAGCATACTACCTATTTATTATTGAAACATGCATGTTCTTATACATAGGTACAACTCATCCATTCCTACCCCGACCATGATTCAAAATTCGCCATTTAAAATTTTGGCGCCCAACGTGGGACACATATTTCGGAAATACAAAAATAATGTTAATTTTTTTTTTTCGTTTTGTTTTCCAGCCAAATTGTTGGCTAGTTCCTCTAGGTTTGATGCTGGTACTCAGCGTGGTGCACTCACAGATAGTGAGCACGACTGAGATGGAGCTCGCCCGCGTCCGACCCCGCACTACATTCCGCCGCAAGTTGCCTAGATATTTCAGGTAATTGCTTACACAAGTTATTTTATTTAAAAAAATGTATGTATAGATTTTGTCATTTTCATTGTACCTATGACTTATCAAAATAACTCTTTGAGTGGGCAATTTATGAAACAATAATTACTGAACATTTTTAATTTATTTCAAATTATTGACATACAGTAGCATAGGTAGTAAACTAAGGGTCGGTTCACATCTGACGGAAAATGCGTCGCGTAACGCCAGAACAGACAATTATATGATAAAACATTCAACCTTGCACACTCAACCGATGATGCGTTATACCACGTTATACCGAATAGACGCGACCGTTGATACGCTCGACGCATCTTCCGTCAGATGTGTACCTACGGACCCTAAGGCTGTGATTGATATTTGTTACTTAGCACGTGATTTGGATTAGACACGTATGTTCTCGTCTCTATCTTGGAGTTGCAGTTTGACAGTTGTGCGACAAAGTAAAGTTTCGACCTTAAGGTCCTGTAAAACAGAAGTTAGTATATTAAACTAAGACCAAGATTAATAAATGTTACTTAGCACGTGTGTCAGTGTAGAAATGCATGTTTCCGTTCCTATCTCTTCCAACACTAGCTGTTGTGCGACAGTGATATAAATAACTCTAAGCCTCTAACATTTTTAATCTCGGACTTAATGTCCTGCAAAACAGACGTTAGTATAGTAAACTAAGACCAAGATTGATGAACGTTACTTACCACAAAGAAATACATGTTTCCGTCCCTATCTTTCAACAGTAGCATAGCATTTGTGCGACAGTGATAGAAATAACGCTACACCAAAGTAAAGCTTGTTAATCTTGGTCTGAATGTCCTGTATACCAGGCGTGGAAGAGATTGCGATGGCGGCAGCGGTGGCGGGTCGGCCGAGAGTGGCGCCACCTCCAGTCAGAGCAAGACACCCACCACCAAACCCGCCAAGTTCCGTCGAAGACAATCACGTACTGAAATCGCTGAGAATGGACTGAGGTTATTGCCTTACCTTTATTTAGATTAGACAGAAATGGATCCAATCAAATTAAGATAACATATTAACTAAACACAGACAAATAAACAATCATTAAAAACATTTTTTTTTTTTTCGAATTTCAGAAAACGTAAGAAGGATCTGACAAAAGAGCTTTTAATCAAAAACTTGGAGCCTGTTAAAAACAAAACTGTCATAAAAGTGAAAGCGAAAGATTCTGATGACGAAGACTACATGGTTTGGAAGAAGCCTGATCTCACGGCACCTATTGTGACGTTCACCCCACCGCCCGACGATGCTACTCCCAGCACCTCCTTTAGATATAAACCCAACGTACTAACAAAGAAACAACTAGAATCGTTCAATGTGAGACAAAACCAGCAAATACTCATATCCAGAGCACTTGCTGATGGCGACGACGGTTTTGAAAGCCTAAATGGATACAATTCTAACGGCAGCGAAGGAGAAAGAGTTAAAAATGAGACTGAAAACCTAATACAGAAAGAAAAGATGAGCTCTAAAGAACAAACTAACGAAAAGCCCCCAGAGATAAATACTCCAGAAATAAAATTGACTGAAACTCCTAAAGCTACTACCAAAAACGAAGAGCCAAAGAGTAATGAACCTACTGTAGTATTTGTTAAAGCTGACATTATAAAGAAAGACGAAGATGAGAAATCTTTAGATGCTGATTCTGATGGTGTTGCACCGACTAGCAGTCCCAGTGCTGGTAAAAGAATCGGAGTACGATTTAGAAGTTCTTGGGCTCAAGAGGGCATTCACATTCAAGAATCTAGCGACGAAGACTTCGCTACTGTTAATAAGAAGAAAGAAAAGGTAAATGTTGAGGCTCTTTTCTCCTAAGCATGGTCCCTTCAAAGTTGAATAAAACTTGTAAAAAAACACTTTTTTTTAAAGGTGAACACTTACTAAGTTGTCCTATCTCTTAACATTAGGTGATTGATGGGAGGAATGTACCGCACGCGAATAAAGGTACCTATTGGCTGATTGGGACTGTGACAGCATGTCGATAACACCACGTTCGTCAATGTCGCTTCTAATACCTTGATGTGTTTTTCATTGTTTTAAATGGTCTAATATGATAGGCTATTCTTTGGGTTCTATAGCCTTTTACAATAAACTTTAATGATGCTAATGATTGATAAAATAATGAAACACGTTTTTTTCTGCAAATAACTGACTTGTTAGATATTCCTCTAAAAAAAACCTCTCAAACCTATCACAGGAAAAGTAAACAATAAGTACATGAAATATTTAATCATTATAATTAAAATACTGAATGAATTTCCATAGAAATTAGACAATTACCAGTCATCGTCATCGGACGGGGAATGCTCGGCGTCCGCGCCATCCATCGCCCTCCCATCCCATCATACCATGTCTGATTGGGTTGGGCAAACTACTAACAGTAAGCATCCATTATGTATGTTAACTATCAAATATTTTTACTTATGTTTCTACGCATTTATTTTATAAAGATTTGCTCGTTTTTGGCAATTAATTTTTGTTTTACCTGGGACTCTAGGCAAAGGACTCTCAAAGAACCTGTCGATGGGGTTGACATGCGCAACCAAATGTCACTGTTCGACAATCGTATACCACAATATACGGCAAAAATCGAACAAATCTGAAAATTCCATTGAGCATGCTTACAATCATTAATTTCTAAAGCAACATGTTACTATAATATAAATTTTATGTATTGACAGGTGAAGAAAGCAGTTATTGCTCCCAATCGGAAGGTGGACACTCAGACGTAGGCTTTCCATACACAGCGGATAGTTCATGGGACCCTTTCGCTATTCTCAACCCGACTAGTGATACAGGTAACTAACCTGTGTTCGCACTTTAGTTTCCATACCACTGTAAGAATGAGTTTTGTAAAAAATAACTTCAATTCGTAGACATGTGTGGTTTATACTACAACTTAAACATTATAGAAGACATTCAAATACTAGTCATTCTAAAATCACCTTATTCACGTTACAATAAAGTCTATATTTTGTGAAAAATCAATAGTTGGAATGAAGGATTTGAATAAGATTCAATTTGTTTATGACTTTCTAGGAGTCTGGGACCTTTTGAAACCCTAACAAGTATTAATTTGCAATGGAAAACATAACGGAAGACTGTTACCATCTCGCTCACACAAAATCTCTACCTACCTATATTGTGCGACCAAAATATCTGTAAAGGTTTTATCCACACATATCAGAGCGTGCCCGTTTACGGACCGTGGTCAGCCAGAACTCGTCATATAAAATGTACGCGCAATTTTTTTGTGCTCCTGATGGACCGTCCACGGCCCTGGTATGTGTGGATTCCACACACCAATACCACAACTTGTTCATACTTTACCATAGTAAAGTGCACGATGTGGGAGCGTGGGTCGACGCTCCGCGCGGAGCTGTCGGCGGTGGACATCAGCTGGTACGTGGTGGCGCGCGCAGAGCGGAACATGGCGGCGGATGGCTGTCTGTGGGCCGGCCTCGCCATGGCCGCCGCCGTCGCTTTCATCAAACCTCTCATACGATTCGCTCAGGTAAATTGAATATTTATTTTTGTCGACTCCTCAACCGTAACCATCTTTAACTGTTTACTGATAATGCCACCAGGTGTCGACCCAAAACATTAAATCCGAGTTGATAACTCTTCCACAACATCGCAGCTGTCTACAAAAGTGTTATTACAGTATCAGAACACAAGCGATATTAAGAGGCGTGTAGACAAAAAATACAGTTTCCATAATTTTTCATTGAGGATTCATATTTTCTTGTCACTCTCAACTAAGTCAGACATGACGCATAGAACATTTTCGTACTTACTAATAGTTGTCAAACTTTTTTGTCGTAACAAGATTGCTGCAGAACAAGACAGTAGAACGGAGGAAGAACTTCAAGCGTTGTCCGTTCTCACTTACTTCCCGACGCTAATGGCCAGCTACAAAGGATCCCTGATCTCAGTCTTCAATGGTGCTTTTGGTGATAACATTTGGTAAGTCTAGTCGGCTCCCATGTACCCTAAATGTTCTAACATAATTATAAGCGAGTTTTCCTCATAAGGTTTATTTTAGTATGAAACGCGCTGTGAGTGATGTCAAAGATCGGATATTAAGTTCAAATATATCCTACTGGATCAATAATAGCGACATCAATAAACTGTAGTATTTTTTAGTGATGTATCATTGTTGCAGCTATAAACTCGTCTATAAACTCCGTTTTTCCACCAGGCTAGTATCAACCAACCTGCTGTCCTGCATGCTACGCTTCGCTCTGGGCGCCCTGGTATTCTTCCTGCTGGCGGTAGCGGAGCGCGCATTCAAGCAACGCTTCCTGTACGCCAAGCTGTTCTCGCACCTGACGTCGGCGCGCCGGGCCCGCAAGTCCGAGCTGCCGCACTTCAGACTCAACACTGTCAGGAATATCAAGACGTGGCTGTCGACGAGGTCTTATTTACGAGTAAGTGTTCATCTTCATTATTTCAGCCGAAAGTTGTCCATTGCTAGACAAAGGCCTGGTGCGTGTCGCATCCAGCGGATACCCGCGGCCTTCACCAGGTCATCGGCCTACTTTGTGGGAGGCCTTCCAACGCTTCGCCTTTTGGTGCGCGATCGCTATTCCAGAACCTTTCGACCTCAACGACTATCTGTTCTGCGAGCAATGTGCCCTGCCCACTGCCACGTGTTTGGCGATTCTTCGGGCGAAATAAGAAACAACCTAACCACGGTTCAACCTTTTCTGCATCCCTATCTCTTTCTCGTTACTAACGTTGCTGTCACTTGCACAGCTCCGCTTAGCTCTGGGCTAGCGGTTTAGTCCAAGGCTAAGTTTACAAATCTGCAGAATAGTCTTGCACAAATATGAAAACGTAGTTAACCCTGTCTAAAACTGTATTTTTAGTTATTTCACTATGGCCTCAAAAACCCAAAATGTGTGGAATAGAGTAGTGTTAGTATGTACTTTTTATTAGGGTAGTGTAAGTGTATTTGATGTCTCCCTCCCGCTCTGGGTGGAGCGCATTAAATGACTCCTTCATTTGATGATTTCCCGTCCTTAAAAAAAAGGACTCTTACTTACTCGAAAGTGGCGGCAACTGGTGAGCATGAAAACGGTAGCCCCTAGTGTAGTGAGATAAGTGCCATAGTAAAAATGTTACCCTGCGTTATAATGACAATAAAACCATCACAAGTAGGTACACCAACAACGGTTGCTAATATGTTTAACGACTTCTTTGCTTCGGTCGGCGAACCGCTACCCAACAACACGACGAATACATGCCCAGTTCTTACCTCATCAATAAATTCTCTATTTGTCCAACCCGCCACGGAGCGTGAAATCTATAATATAATACGCAAAATGAAAAACAAGCGCAGTGCCGGAGTTGATGAAATACCATCTTTCCTAATTAAAGAGTGCATTAATGAATTGACACCACCTATAACGAAACTAATAAATAAATCCCTTGACGAAGGTATCTTTCCGGATAAATTAAAAGAAGCTAAACTACGACCAATATTTAAAAAAGGCGGCAAGCCCCAAGATCCCTGTTCCTACCGACCAATAGCCCTTCTACCAGTTATATCCAAAATATTCGAGAAAACAATGTCCAATAGAATCTACAAATTTTTAGAAAAATTCAATCTCTTAGACATAAATCAGTTTGGCTTTAGGCAAGAAAGATCGACCACACTCGCAGTATATAACTACGTACAAGAAATATACAACTACATTAATGACAAACAACATGCCATAGGTCTGTTCCTAGACATGACTAAAGCATATGACAAGGTTTCCCATGACATTTTATTACAGAAATTATATGGCATAGGAATTAGGGGTACGGCCTATAAATGGCTAAAATCCTATCTGAAAAACAGAAAACAATATGTCGAAATAGAATATTACAACAAAGAAGCAAACGAAATACAAATAATTAAATCACGGACAAAGACTATTAATCACTCCATTCCACGAGGCAGTGTGTTGGGGTGTATATTATTTATCATATATATAAACGACCTACCTAAAACGATTGACTCGAAGTGCGTTCTATTCGCGGACGACGTATCGCTAGTGTTCAGAAGCACTGAGAACACTGAAACTTTGACCAACATTGAAAATACTTATAAAATAGTTAAATCGTGGTTAGAGAAGCACAATCTACAAATTAATACTAAAAAAAGTAACATAATGCAATTTAGAACATACCAACGAACGCCGCTAAACATAAATAACCTTAGTAACCAATTAAATATGCCAGAAAGGGACGATTTAACGCTTCTTGGCTTAACATTGGACAATAATCTAACATGGAAAAAACATATCGAAAACCTAAAGACTAAACTATCGAAATTCATATACGCACTAAGCAAATTAAAAAGCAACACAGACTATGAGACCGCGCTCTCAGCATACTATGCTTATGCTTATGCATGGTTTAACTATGGCATAATATTGTGGGGCGAAAGTACAAACTTTAATGACATATTCATCATGCAAAAGAAGTGTATACGCATCCTTATGAACATTAAGCCATGGGAAAGTTGTAAACCACATTTCATAAAAAAATAAAATAATAACGTTACCCTCTCTTTACATATTACAAATAGCTACGTTCGTCCAAAAACACAGGAATTACTTTCGATCAAACATAGAAGCAAATCAAAACTATAACCGAAGAAATAAAAATAAGTTGATTACACCAATACCAAAATTAAAAATAATGAAAAATAGCCCCAACTATAGAATTGCAACAATTTATAATAAGTTACCAAACTACATAAAAGATGAGGAGAATGCAAATTTATTCTATTGTAAACTAAGATTACTTTTAATAGAGAAATGTTATTATATGGTGGACCAATTCATGACGGACAAAACTTTATAGATGTACCTACACAAATTATGATTATAACCTTTTCTGTAAGATCCGGTCTGATCAAAACATAAATATTGTTTATTTCGGCGACATTTTTATTTTATTGTATTTTGTATTGTAAAATGACACACCATAATTCAATTCAATTTAATCACTTATGATATTGACATGACATGATTGTAATTATTACCTATTCCATAATATTGTTATTATTTATCCTATTCAATCTGACTTATATGAACTTACGTGTATTATTGTTTAATGTTTATTATTGTTAACTGGACATCATAACGACTTTTGGACATATTTTGAAATGAAATGTATACTATTGTTTATTGTAAGTTATTAATAAGTTTTGACTCAATTTATTTATTATGTTAATTTCAAAACTCAACAGCAAACCAGCATTGTGCTTTGCAGTGCCCTGACAGGGTTCATGTACAAAAACCGACAGTAATAATGTAAAAATGTGTGATGTGCATGAAGGCAAATGAATAAATAAATAAATGCGCAAACAAACGTAAAAAAAAATACAAACATCCGAATTGAGAACCTCCCCCATTTTTTAGAAGTCGGTTAAAAATAGCACACTGTTAGAAAAATCATAAACTTGTATGTTTATGGCGTGTCTCTGGGACCACCAAATAGTTATGATAAATGATAAATGATATTTATTTTGTAAGTAGGTTAAACATAACACTTTTACACGTCAATATTTTTTGGTCATTTTAAGCTAGATGAGGCCGGTGTTTCCTAGCTGACTACCCTGAGAAGAAACACCGAAACAAACTCAGAGGTCACAGTCTCAGAGTTAACCCGGAGTTACTAGCCTGCACTTGAAACAGCGCTATGCAAAACAAGTCTCAATTAATAAGTGAATTAATTAGCCCAAACTAACAAATCTGGGTTAACTAGATAATTTGCTTATTTTTGCGCAATTGGCTCTAAGAAGCGTTATTCGCTAGACTAGAGCGAAAAGTCGGTCTGCAAACATTCGTGTTCATTCGCATCAATAGCGCTTTTAAATAGGGATATTTTTAAATGCACATCTGTATAATTTTAATGCATACCAGAAAAAATAATGCTGTGCAAAAAATCCCAATTGATTAGAAAACATGTCTTACAAAAAAAACTAAAAAAATCATCCAAAACGAGATGACCTTTTTATCGAATTCACACCAAAAATGTGGTTCATACATCGGATTTATGATTTATAAAACAAAAATACGAATTGTTTATCAAAAATACTATCTTGCACTCTAAATTGCACTTCCCTGAAATAGCAGGTGGTTATCATGGTTACAATAGTAGCCGGTCATTGGGCACCCCGACTCGGACAGGTTAGGTTAGAAGGGGATGGCGGGGTCAAGTGAGCGAGCGAAGCGAGCGAACAGACCCCGCCATCCCCTTCGTGGTTATTTTTTTTTAAACCACCCAGAAATATCATTAGCCAAATATTCGTTCAGTAAAACAGTTCTGCAAATACCATTAAACAGTATATCTAATATGATTTATTTAGTGTGCATAATTTGTGTGCAAGTCAGTATTTTTGATTTAACGTTGAAATATTTTGTTCGAAAAAAGGGAAAATACAGATATCGATTTAATTACATGCCTTTTAAATATATTTATTTTGAATTAGGTAAGATAATGGAATGGAACATGCTGATCTGTGTTCAAATTTGATTTTTCCCATTTTGGCGACTATTCACGTCAATCGCTTACTAGGTACACTTCAACATTTGTTTGAGGGTGAAAGCAATGCATAAAATTTTAAACTTATATCTCTCTTTAGCGTCGGGGTCCTCAGCGGTCAGTGGAGGTCATCGTGTCGGCTGCATTCATGCTAATAGTTGTATTACTAGGCTGCGTTAGTACACACCTATTGAGAGTAAGTGCTGTGAAATCATTCTCTAATATGACTTCAGATATATTGTAGCAGACTTAAGTATTTGGTCACCTGACCAAATACTTGTGAACAATTTGAAATATCAATAAGTTCCATACAATACAAGTTACCATTAATATCTGGGCATTCATTACTTCATTGGACATTCATAGCTTGCTTATTGTTGACAGTTTAAATTGTTCAGAAGCATTTGGTCACAGTGTCTGCTACAATATATCTGACGGCGACTGTACACTCGACATGTAATATAACTGTACTATCTTTCTTATAATGTGACTGAATGGATCGTCTTCTTAACTCCGACTTAAAAACAAGAGACATTTTACAAGACGTCTCTTTTAATGATTTTTATTTGTATTACATAAATGTCTTCGCCATATCTTAGAATTTGGCCATTTCATGATGTGGCTGGCCATGTCATGATATGGCTGGCCACTGCATGAAATGACACCTCAAATTTAACTTCGACGATGGAACCTAACCGTCGTCAATTCATGAAATGGCCAATTTCACGATATGGCCACGACACGTACCTACACCAAAATCATCACATATTAGTTTTTAAATAACAATAATCTAATCTAGAACTACTGTACAACTTACAACACCATGACTCAAGCCATTACAGTGTTCAAGATCAGAAAATTAATAAGATTAATAACAGTGTAATAATACTCAGGACTCAGTGACGTTAGAGAGCGGCTGGCTACTCGAGGTGTTACTGTGGAGCTTCTGCATCGGTATATACCTGCTGCGCCTGGGCACTCTGGGCAGCAACGTGAACAAGAAGTATCGCGGCTGCCTGTCCGCCATATTGACAGAACAGATCAACTTACACCTCGCCATAGAGCAGCGACCAGAGAGTAAAGAACAACTGACGGTCGCTAATAATGTACTCAAACTGGCTGCTGATTTACTAAAGGTAAGGTTAAGAATAAGAAGGCTTTTAAAAATGTATTTAAATAAATTAGAAATCATTTTTGTAAGGAATCCTCGCTCCAAGAGTCTTGCAATTAAGACGCCTGGAGCGATGATTCCTGCTTTGCATCCTTTATGTATGATACTAACAGCGAAAATGCAGCCATGTGCCAAAGACCCTTTGCCCAAGAAAATGTGGAATAAGGCATATTAATTATTATTGGCTGCTATGAGTATACTTACTACTATACAGTATAAACTTCCACACTATTTAAATTTTAAATGCACTTTTAGTCACAACGCAACTGTTGCCATGATTTTGCTTACACAAAAAAAAAAACTTGTTTGTTTCAGGAACTGGACGCACCTTTCAAAATATCTGCATTATGCGCTAATCACTACCTCTACACCATCACTAAAGTGGTGATACTGTCGGCGCTCTCCGGGGTACTATCAGAGATGCTCGGCTTCAAGCTGAAACTACACAAAATTAAAATCAAATAAAAGCGTTAAGACCTCATTATTGCGCTACTTTGTAGTCCAATAGTCTACTAGTCTCGAAGGCCATTTAGTTATTCAAGACATCACATCATCATCAACTTCATCATGGGTTAGTTTTGGCGCGCAATTATCACGAATAATGTAGATACTTAAGAATAATTTATTAGACATCAAATTATACCTTTTATGCGCCTAATCCATCACAAAAATCACGTTTAAAAAGTTAAAAATCGGGAATGCAATACTTACGCAAAATCTAGGTATCCATCTGAAGGTACAAACATAATAATATGTATTGCAATAAATACTTAGAGACTTATTCTACGTTTATCAATCTCGATAGTTAGTTTTCAAAAGCCTAGGTAGTAACATAATGTGTTAAATTTATAAACAGGGATATATTTTGTAAGTAAATGAAATATTTTAATGACAAATATAGTACTTTCTATCACATATAATAACTTATGTAGAAAATTTCAACAAGACGCGTTATTTTAGTTTCATCATAAAACATATTATTTGAATGCATGAGCAATATTCAGATAAAATTATCGAGGAAACAACACAGAAAAAAATTTAACTGACCATCTCCATCTTTTCGAAAATGGAGATTTTGATTCCGTACTATGTGCCAAAAGTATCTAATCTTTTATAAAACTCCATAGTATAATTATTGTGTTTAAGACATACGTTTTACGAACATAGCCAGAGGGCCCTATTGAATTCTACTAGATGCAAGTTGCAATAATTTTACAAATTATTTCACTAACATCTTCGGCATGTCAGTAAACCGATTCAATTGCGTGACTTGCATCTTGCATCCATTGCTTCATCTACTCAATAACGTAGATAGTGCAATGAATACCGTTTAATATTAATGTAAATATTTTATATTAGCCACAGACGACAATTGCTTAAAATCAGTGCTTCCAAATGTGTTTTTCACGCCTTTGCTACTTAGCTGGTACAATTATGTGGCACATTTATGAACCAAGATAAAATTATAATTACTTCTTCTCTCGCAAATATAATCACAACACTTTTCCTATAAATGACGCTACTATTGTTATGATCTCATTTAAACTCATAGTTTTATTTTATCTTTTAATAAACTGTAGCTGAATTTAGTTGGTTTTCTTATATAATAACTTTTTGAAACGGTTTCGTTTTATCTCCCGTACTGACTTGCATATACAAATTTTACTCATTGTTGAGTTATCGATTCTTATCCATAAAGTGTACCTACCAAATATTTTCAATAATATGTTTGCCTTGTAAAAAGTAGGTATATTAACGAAAAACATTACCCTCCTTCTCACGCAGTCGGGTAAAAAAGGCGGTAAATATGAACTGTCATAAATAACTGTTGATTTATTTAAAAGCGCTATTAACTTATAAATCAATTGACTTCTAACCATAATATTGTGTGTACCTCGTCAACGAAATCATTGTATTTTCAGTTTTAAATGCCAATGGAAATAAAGTCCACAATACGGGCCTTTTCGTTGACCAACGACAGTAATATACCCGACCACAATAAATAGTTACCTGACACAAAAAAAAACAAGCGACGTATTTTACAGCGCAATTTACGTTTTAGTAGCAATTATAATCACGTGTTAGGAGGCTACACACATAGGTAATACAATACTTATAGGTAACTATGAAACTCTGATAAGATTTAGGTATATTTTCCGCTTAAATTTACTACTTAGAAATGTTTAGATTATAACAAAATTATTATGTAAGTATCAAAATCATTTTTTGTAGTGAAATGTTATTAGTGTTTAATTTAACTTAAAATGCCATTATTTTTATACCTTAACTTTCTCTATGTTCCTAATAACAATGAGGTCTTTAAATATTCTCAAAAGACATTACTTAGTAGATTATTGTAGTAGTAGTATATAAATTTCACTTATTAGACAAAAGCTATATTCGTACAGCCATATTCATAAAAACTTTATAACCATTACATAACTAAAATACTGATAAAGTAAATTCTTTATTCAACATTTTCTATGGAGAATTTGAATTTCGAATCTCGTAAACAGTATTTTAACTAAGTAATGGATAAAAAGTTTTTATCTACACTCACAACGTAATGTTCCAAATATGAGTTCAAAAACGAATGCATAAATGCATACTTTTTTTTCGTAGATAGGTAAAATTTAAAAAAAAAACCATTACAGTTCAACATTTTCCTTCGATTTTTAAACAACTGCGTCATAAAATATTTTTTTAATTTTTATAGCACACTTTTTCTTTTTAATTTTTGGCGCGGGCTTAAGTCAATGAGCCAGCTTTTATCTTTGTCTATGTTTGAGCGCGCTGCGCAGTCATTCGAATACGCAATGAGAATATCCGCCATATTGGAATTTACTATTTTTCCAATTATTTTATTTCAACTGTATGAGTGAAGATAAAATAGTGTATGCAACGGCATATTATAATTAGGTATTAAAACACTCGTGTGATGCTATTATCCCCATACTCATCTCGATAAACCCACACTCGTGTTTTAATAACCCTTTTTATATGGTCGTTGCATAAACTACTATTATGAATATGGCTGGTAGTGTTTATATCAGTATTACTGATTTAGAACAATTTGGGTGATCATAAGTGATAGTATTTCACTTTCGATTCTGGAGCCTGATTACAAGATTTCTAATGTTTCTGCTTGTTATCATTATTTTTAATATTTTTTAAACCAATAATTTGTCGACTGTTGTCAACGACCAACGACGACAATGGTTGAAAACGACGACGATGGTTGTACCTATCTTACCTAAATCTGCGAAATCTTAGAAATTGTAATTAAATAAAACGTAGGTGCTTTCTTAAAATACTGACAGGTATTTTTTTAAATACCAAGTAGGTATAGTTGTTAAAATTAATTTTAAGTAAGTAAATTCTTATATGGGCATAAAATGCTCCAAAATAAGTCAAGGAATAAATGAACTATACTTAGATTGTTGTCATATTTAATTAATACCCTTAAATAACGCAAACTGAACACGGTTTTGGTGGACATGAATGTCCTGAAAAAGCGTGGTGAATTCGTGCCACCGCACCGGTGTTTCGAATTGATACGCTATAAAGGTGGCACCTCAACTGGCGTATTTGCGCAAATATTCGTCTAGTTTCTTAAAACTTGAACTTTATACCAATGAGTTTAGGGTATATTTTCTATTATCCAAGTAAAAAGAATGTTTTAGCAAATACGTCAGTGCCATTTTAATGTTAGTAGTTCGACCCCAAATGCTAATACTTTAGTGTAAGAAACTGTAGACCAAGCACTTTATTTGTGAAATAAAGTACATTTTTTCTGTGAATAAACATTATTATTGTGTAGGTATTGTCACAGTATACTTGGGAAGTGACCCTGTGACAATACCTACATACTAGTCAATGAGAAATTAAATGATGTTATGGATAGGGAGCGCGGGGCGTTGTCGGTTAGTACCTACCTAATATGCTTTCTCGCAGGTTACGCGATGCTCACGTGACGTTAAACTCGCACTATTCAAAAGCTATTGCCAAACGTTATACACGTGCAACCTGTGGAGCAATTACAGTAAAAAAGCCTGCAATGCTCTGCGCGTCCAGTATTACAACGCGTTCGGGGGTTTGTTGGGGCTCCCATGGTGGTGCAATGTCTCCGGCATATTCGTCGACCATAGAACAGACGGCTTCCAGACGATGCATCTCAAAAGAACGACCTCCCTGTGGTCTCGGGTAAAGGTTGGAGTTGGCACCAACACGCTTCTGAGTGTGGTGTCGGGCATAGTGGACAGCCAAATCCTGAAGCAGTGGTCGCTCATACATGTCCAAAAGTCCAAATGAATAATGATTTTAATTTTTACTAACATACCTAGCTATAAGTATCTACCTACTAACATAATAATAAATAAAAATAAAAACTGTTTATTTTCAGACAACTTAGTCCATAGAAAAAGTTAGTAATGTGAATCAAGGTGTGTGTATTCCCAGCGGAAAAAGGTCGATTTTCTTAATTTCAGTTAAGCAGATATTTAGTGTATGACGTCGTGTAAATGTGTATGGTAAGTACGAATTTGTGCATCCAACCATTGGCGAGTTATTCAACAAAAACTGTTTCCGCTGGAACTACGTCATCCCAGCGGCACTTTTTTTTTCCTATGGACGTACAAGAAAAAAAATACATGCAATAATTAGTGTGTGACGAGAGGTAAATGTGTATGTTTAAATGAAATTTGTGTGTCTTAAAACTTCGAAGATATTCAAGTTTCCGCTGCGCTGACGTTTGGCTATTTGATGGAAATCATATAAATCGGTTTAGTGCAGAGTTGATTTTTTTTAAGCACGTTGCTATGAATTTGTGTATAATGTTTGTGAAAACAGATTTTGAAAAAAGCATACCGTTTAGGAGATATACACGTAAAGGTGAAATATGGTTATTAGGTCCAAGTACTTAAAATAGGAACTTTATAGCCTAACTTTTAACGTTTATTTGTATCTTGTAAGGGTCTACAACGTCTTGCCAAGTTTCATTTATGTGCGCTTAGTAATTAATGAGCAATGGCATAATTTACTACGAATGGACCACTATATTTTATGACATCCGATTGTAGGACTTTTTAATGGAAAAGCAAAATAAAACATATTCCACTATTTAGTGTATTAATTCAACTATTCATATGTAAAATTTCAGCTCATTACGCTCAATTATTAAAGAGATATAATAAAAATACCAGAACAACCGAATTACATGGATAAACCGACCAAGTTTGAATGGCTACAAAAAAGCGGCCTTGCAGTACATAGAGCTAACGTTCTAGAATTTCCAGTATAGTATCGTTATCGTGTTTAATAGATTCGTACAGGCGCGTACACAATCGTTTCGCAGAAAATAAAACAACTGCATTAACTTTGTACTCTTAAAATTATTTATTAGTTACTGACTATTAAAATTAGAAAACATTATTTACAAAGTAATAATAACATCAAATAAAATCAAATTATTGTTAGGAGTATTGTGCCGCTAACAACGCCACCACACATTGATATAAAGAATCAGTCTTTTATAAATAAGAAATACGTTGCCTACTGTAAAAGCTCAAATACTTATGTATAGGTAAATCTTAGTTATTAAGTACCTACTAGTAAATTTTCGGAAGTTGGTCTTCTCGTTCGAGCTTTTACAGCAACAAATAAGTATGTCTTACAATCACAGAATCACAGATCAGCACTAAGTAATTGACTCAATTTGAAGGTAGGTTTATAGTGTAGTGCAGTGCCGATCTACTTACCTACGTTCTAGCGCATATTCTTACGGGAACGTGAATACCTACGGGAACGGGAAAAAACAGGATATGCGCGTACGAAGTCGCGGGCAACAGCTTGTATTATATAAAAATGCGGGCGGGGCTTGACTGTTGTTCTGTGTTTCGCGCTTGCAATGCCTGACAGGTTAAAAATAAGTAGGTACCTACGTAATATTATTGCGGGATTATACCTATTAATTGTGGTTTGAATAAATGCAAACAAGAACAAACGAAATTCTCGTCTCACACTTCAAAGTACCTACCTAGAAAATAAAAGGTACCTACCTACACATATTATTCTTAGAAACAAGTTCGAATAAGAGACTGCAACTTTTGAACAGCTGAACCAACTTTCATCAAATAACTATAGGTCTTCCAACAGATAACATTTTCATGAGGTATTTTATTAGGAAGTACTTACCTTGTTTATCTTTTAATCATTCTCACTACTGGCTCAATAAGTATGTCACAGTCACTTACACTATGTCAATAACCGAGTCCAATAGGTACATAATATTACGTTGCGGCAAAATAAACAGCGCATACGCACGTTGTCCTTGGGTGCACATTTGTGACTGATAATCAAAACAGAACAGGAAGCGCGCGCATAACTACTACCCGTACGCGTTAACTTGGCACCTGGCTCGACACATTTCGAATGACGTTTTAATTAAAATTGAACAATTCAATTTCGATGTACCTAAATAATATAATCGCAATGGTAACAGTGATGCCAAGTAAAGCGTTTCGAAACGTATCGAGCCAGGTCAAGAATTGTGTTCCGACCTGTACTAGTTCAATAATGGTAAAACACTGGAAATTCTAGAACGTTAGCTCTATGTACTGCACGACCGCTTTTTTGTAGCCATTCAAACTTGGTCGGTTTATCCATGTAATTCGGTTGTTTTGGTATTTTTATTATATCTCTTTAATAATTGAGCGTAATGAGCTGAAATTGTACATATGAATAGTTGAATTAATACACTAAATAGTGGAATATGTTTTATTTTGCTTTTCCATTAAAAAGTCCTACAATTGGATGTCATAAAATATAGTGGTCCATTCGTAGTAAATTATGCCATTGCTCATTAATTACTAAGCGCACATAAATGAAACTTAGCAAGACGTTGTAGACCCTTACAAGATACAAATAAACGTTAAAAGTTAGGCTCTAAAGTTCCTATTTTAAGTACTTGGACCTAATAACCATATTTCACCTTTACGTGTATATCTCCTAAACGGTATGCTTTTTTCAAAATCTGTTTTCACAAACATTAGATATACACAAATTCATAGCAACGTGCGTAAAAAAAATCAACTCTGCACTAAACCGATTTATATGATTTCCATCAAATAGCCAAACGTCAGCGCAGCGGAAACTTGAATATCTTCGAAGTTTTAAGACACACAAATTTCATTTAAACATACACATTTACCTCTCGTCACACACTAATTATTGCATGTATTTTTTTTCTTGTACGTCCATAGGATAAAAAAGTGCCGCTGGGATGACGTAGTTCCAGCGGAAACAGTTTTTGTTGAATAACTCGCCAATGGTTGGATGCACAAATTCGTACTTACCATACACATTTACACGACGTCATACACTAAATATCTGCTTAACTGAAATTAAGAAAATCGACCTTTTTCCGCTGGGAATACACACACTGAATCAAGTAATAAATTAAATTAAATGATTCTTCACTAACCTGCACCTTTCACATGCTGGTCAGTGAATCGACGCATGACCGCCGAGTCCAATCTGTCAGCTATCATTTTCAAGATGCCGCATGCCGTTACAGCTCCCCCTCATACTGTGCACAACAGACATGTTTTTTTACGCATTATTGCATAGAAAACATCTATGTGCGCATCTACAAACATGCCTGAAGGACCACAACCTCTTAAAACAATATTTTCAACTCTCGGCGCTGATCCGAGAGTTGAAAATGCAACAACAGAAATTACAAAGTAATATTAAAATAATATTGTTTTAAGAGGTTGTGGTAGGCCCCCAGTACCGTGGAAGCCGCACCAGAGTCCTAAAAATGTTATTATGTATATTGAACTCGGAGTGCATTATAGGCTCGCGCCCGCTTTGTGAAACTGGCCCATAGACCACCCATGTCAAAAACTTTAGTTTAACGACATGACAATACGCTTAACGTAAGTTTAACGTCCGTCAACTGTACAACGAGCGAATCTATGAGCCAGCATATTTCTACGGACCGACAACGCCCTCCGCTCCCTTTCCACATCATGGTCATCTGTTAACGTTTCTGTCACAATATGACCAAGGTACCTAAACTGCGCAACCTGTCTCAAGTGTACAGCGCAGGAACACTATTGGGTTTCAAGTTTTTACCAAAAAAACCATAAACTCGCTCTTGAGTTTAAACCGTTGCTCAGCATAGGTCTCACAGAATTTTAATAGCTTCCTCAGTCGTCCGATTGAAGGGCTCAACAGTACCTATCATCTCCATAACTTATGTTATTAACACTTACGTCATCTATACGGCAACCAGCATGCATGCTGCTCAATAAGACACGGTAGTCCTACGGTAGTCACGCTCATGAAATGATAACACAAAATAGGTGACTAAAAAAGTAAGCTTTTATTACTTACTTAAATGCTTTAAAATGAAGAAACATGTTTATTTTGCCCAAGTCCGGATTTTTTTCAATTGTGTTCAGGTCAGTACCTACAGCTGTTTTTTAGTGCATATCCTGCTACGTACGTTATTGCTTTTTCTGTTGGAAGGTCAAAACACAGCCGTCTATACTGCAATATGTACGAGATTTAGCCATTAATTATTAAGGGAGCGGGTTCGGTATGCACTCGAGCAAGCGCGTGGTAACCGAATGGATTTTGTTCGCCAAGACGAACGAGAGTCGTAGGTTACCTTGAATGAGTGACGGAGGCCGCCGTGGTATTGTGGATGTGGTAAGTCATCGATGATGAAAAAGAAACGATGATTATCCATTAATATGATTTTAATTTTAACAAACGAAAAGCACTAAACTACTAGTTACATCATGCCTTATGTAAAACTGATGCAATATTTGACTTGTTCCTGAAATATTGGCCATCTTATCGCTTCTGCAACATCTAAAATAAATTCATCCCATCATATAACTAGCGCAAACGAACTAGGTACCTATACCGACACGAAATATACTTAATATTTCAAATAATATTACATTAATACCTAACAAGTCTTACATATAATCTAAATTATAACTTTTATATCACCTACTATGCTAAAACCTGGACGATCAAACACAGATTTCAGTTCTGTACCTACTGCCTGTCGTTTGTGTTTTGTAATGTTTAGAGCGCATTTTTTTAAAACGATACTCGATCGTCCAAGTAATACATAATAATATAAGGCCTCTGACTCGAATCTTGTAGGCAGCGGGGCGGCGGCGGCAGCGGCGCGCGGTCGAGGAGGGATGGAGCTATATAGGGTGTATAGGGTGGCCCTCCTCGCTCGAACTACTCACGCTTTAGCACGTCATGGTAGGGCCGCAGATCGCGCGGCATTATAGCGGCGTAGTGTTGTGTTCGTGGTTGTATCGTCGAGATATTTGTTTTTATTCGCTAACGAAATGTCTGAACAACGGCGAAAACATCTTTTTGATTCAAATTTATTCCTAACGCTCGATTTATTGTAGGCTAAAGAAGAATCTCTACTATAGGGCAAGGAAAAGAAAAGGCGAGTTTTATCGAAATTATGAAGAACAGAGACAGTGTCCTGACAAATTCTACGACTAGGTACACCAGAATGAGTGTAGAAACTTTTGACTATATTCTTGAAGCCATCAAGGGCGATTTAGAGTCTGGAATGAATCCAAAACGATATAGAGGTATATCTCCAGCAGAAAAATTATACTTGACTCTAGAGCACGTCCGTGGACATTTCGACACATCACATAAATAAATCAACACTGCAATGCAGACGCGCGGACAGTCACCGCTCGACTGGAGCACCGATCGTGGCCCGCCGCTCCCTTAGGTTGTACGCATTAGATCCTGCCGCTCCCGCGCCGCCGCCCCGCTGCCCGCAAGAGTCGAGGCAGAGGCATACAGACTGGAACTTTACTTTAGTCACTTACATTTTCAGTCAAAAAGATTGTGTCAAATAGAATGAAAGTAAACTTTAGGCTTTAAATACATTCCTCCTATGTCGGCAGTGCTAGTTTTAATTAGTTTTTACTAACCTAATAAGTTTTTCGGTTAAAATACAACATTGTTTTATAAACTCTCTAGAAATTAGAAATATACATCACGGTGAGAAATATTTTTTTTAACCTTAAATAAAACCATGAAATAAACTAAATGTACACACAACTATTAGTGATGAAAACGCATTACATTATTAGGCATATAAGATTCTAAAATAAGGTACAGTGCAAGTTTACAATTATTAAATATTGGTATTGCATAAATCCTTTTTATTCAGGCATATTGCGATTAAGTAAATAGTCATTAAACTTGTTAATTGAGAGGTAAAGCTACTTAAACATACCAGCACATTTCCTCATTACTTTGACTAAATCAATTAATGCATGAGAAAATTCGATTGGGTCATAAGTGTGATATTTAATCAACCACACCGTAAGTTTTGAGAGAGAAAGAGGATCATAAATTATGAATAAAGGTGTAATAACGTCAGCGGCTAGTCCCGCCTGCGTTCTTTCGAGGAGGAGCGGTGCGAGCGACTGCGGCGAGGTTCGCGCTCACGTTCGCGCTCGCGCTCGCGGCCACGGGAGCCCTCGCGCTTACTCCTGCTGCGTGACCGGCTACGTCTGGTAAAACAATGATAAAAATAAATAATAGAACATAGACTGTTCGGCTCAGGTATTGGTCACCGCTTAATGCTGTCTATGTTTAGCTGAATATTGCCAGTCCCCACACATTGACGGACGGACTAAATAGAATTATTTTTTATCTCTCTAGGAAAATACCCAATTGATTGATAACCAAATGACCTTTCAACCATACCGGTTTTTCCTGGGTGGTATTCCCTGATTAGGCAGTAATATTGGGTTTTTCTATCAGGAATTTCTCAGTAGTAGATTGAGCTACTACTTGGCTCACCTTTTATTACATGGGACTTACACAATAACTGGCAATTTGTCGGTGTTGCTAGGCCATAACCCTTCCACGAAACCTTATATTTGACAGTAGTAGCCAGCCAGATGAACACATTATTTAAAAAAAACACACCACTGTCTTCTTTTTTCAGAAGAAAATAATTAGAAAGTTAGCACGTATTGGAGTTTACCTCCGCTCACGTTCACGTTCTCGGTCGCCATCCCGGCGATCCCTGTCCTTGCGCTCGCGGTCGGAGTCCTTGTTGCGGTCCCGGTCCCGCGCCGACTCGCGGTGGCGGCGCGCGCGCCGGTCCAGCTCGCGCCCGCCCACGTAGTGACGCCGCCCGCCTGTACGTTCGCGCTCGAAAGCGCCGCGCTCTTCACGACGCTTGTCTACACTTTTCTAAAGGACCACAAAAGTAAAGTTACTTCACATCAACGTGCAAAAAAAAAAAAAACGATGACTATAATAGCACATCGTACATTTACAAGGATTACCTTCAAATCAGACAACTTCTCTCGAATCGTAATAAATCCAAGATGAAGTTTTCCTCCAAAATGATCAGCTAACCGTCTATCATTGTCATGTATACCCAGGTATGCTGAGCACACTTCACAAACGCGCAGTTTCTGTTGTTGATAAGAAGAAGCAGGCATGGAATTGCGATATTCTTGTTCAGCTACAGCCTTCTTTTTGCGTAGTTCATCAATCTGGAAATTAACATCTAAATAGTAGGGACTGTCAATCAAATGTTATTAAACTAATGACTAGCATTTAACAGATCTCACCTCTCCCATAAGTTTAACACTTTCTTCTACCATTCCTTCTTCTCCTAGTGCCTCAGCACGAGCTAGTTTTTGACCAATCTGTTCAGCCAGCTCATGCACAGCATTAGCTTTCTCTGTGACTTCAGCAGATAGTTCTTCTTGAGTTTCAGCAAGGCGCTGTTTAGCCGCTGTTGTACGACGATCGCAGTCGGCTATAAATGCCTCTAAATGTTCTGTTGCCTAGGCATTATAATTGAAATTAAAATTATTTATTTTAATGATGCAATTTTTTTCTCCACAAACTTTACATACCTCACTTGAAAGTTTTAAAAATAAAAAAGTATTTGAGACTACTTTATAACAGCCAGCACTAAACTAAAAAATAATCACAATATAGGGAATATTTTTTTGAAACTGCTTCTCATTATCAAACAAGTGATCACAAAGTTCCGTATCTGGTGATAACCTCACCAGTTATGGAACTTTGTGATTGCTTGTTTCAAAATGCAACAAAACTTTAATTTTACAAAAGAATAATACTTACATCAATGTCATAGAAATAGTCTTTGGTTTTTGAAGCTAATTCATAATCTGCACGGAGTGCCAAATCATGTATTTTTGGACACTCACCTAAATCCATACGCTGTAAAAAAAATTAAACCACATAAATACTAAGTGCCCATTAATAAAGTGTTCAACAAGTTTTGATGTTTTACCATATAATGAGATTAACTTTATTTATTTTTCTGTTTTATTTATACAATTTTATAATTATTCCCTAACAGACACAAATTATTTAAAAAAAAATATATTGTCAATACACAAAATCTGTCATAAAAATATTTTAAAGAAATACATACTACATCACCACAGCTCACACAGCCCAGGTTCACGCACAGGATAATGTAATTTATCATAAATACTTACAAATGTTAGAGGAAACACCCTCCCGAATATCCTAACTAGACCGAAGATATATTTAGAGAGAACAGAACAAAGTTAAAGGTCACAGACAATTTTTACAAAAATTAACAAAATATCAACTTAAAAAGCAATCTGAATTAATATTTTCGTTTATAAATTGATTTCGTGATTTGCAATTTTGCAGATTTTAATGTTCCAAACTTTAATACTTATTGAAAATAGTGTGCAGTGTTTTTGTCACCAAGTAAAAATGTTTCAATCATTACCATAATTATTAGCATTTTTTAACTAGTATCAAAACATTTGTTTGCTATTAAATTATGAATACTCAGGCAAATTTCATTAATCATGATTTTTTTTTTATTGTTAATAGAAGACAAATATCTATGACTTGTCAAAATCCAATTCATTTCTTAAAAATTGAGTACAATTTAACTAAAACATTCAATAATTTCATACTTTGAAAATTTTTCTTGCTCATGCAAAAGTTTGTTGGATATGCTAGCCATTTAAACAGCACAGTACGTACCCAATGTAGTTAGAATGTATGACACCAAATTGCTCTCACCCGGGCTTATGTTTTTTCATGTTCCTAAAATTTTCTCATGTACTCACCGAAGCAGCATTAGTAACCGTTGGAAAATTTAATTATTTCATGAGCCTTATTAAATTAAATACTGCATAGCAGTAATAATACAATCAGCTAACTATAAATGTTTTTATACGTACATCTTGGTACTTACAGAACAGCCTAACTCATACAATCTATCCCTCATCTGTTAAGTATTGTGATGAGCAATAAAGACTAGTGTTGGGCATTTTCTGAAAAGCATATTTCACCACAGTTAATGCCACTCCGATGTAAGAATTCTCCAGCGAAACTAAATTCATTAGATCATACGGCAAGAGATGTGAAAGTAAAAAATCAAACACATACATTAAGATCAGTACCAACTAGTTCAAATAAAATGAATCAATTGGTTCTAAGCATGTGTAATACATATCTTAATGTTTGTGGACCAATATAGCACTGCAAATCCCAATATAAAATCAAATTACTGAGATTTCATTAACAATTCAGTAAGAATGATGAACATAAAATTTAAGTTTACCTTCTTGCTAGTAAAGCAAAAACGTGAAATATTGTATAGGTAGGTATCGATTCATACATCCATAAAAATATACTTATATACAAAATTTTAATGAAAACTCAGAATTTATTTCAAAGTTGTTATCAAAACAGAAGATCTTACCGTGGAGGATAGGATTTCATGAGGACAACATTGTAATAAAAACGATTTGCACACTGAATCGTCATAAAATTTAACCCCGTGTTTGTCTGTTTCGCCTGAAATAATTCGTAACGGATGCATCAATAATCATGAATAAATGGAAGCTTAAGTTTTTTAAATAAAAGTGTGGACACAAAAGTTCGAGGGCAAAAATTGAAAATACAAAATAATTTACCATTGCGAGCGGTGCCCATCAGTTGGTCCAACATTGCCCTCATTTGCTCGTGAGCTGACATATTGAATCGGAAATTTAGCCTTTTCCAATTCACAAGTCTATATATATATAATGATATCCTAATTGGCTGGCAAGAATATTTTTATCATGTATTCCAAACTGGTTTTAATCTCAATTATTCTCAAAAACCTCCAGTCGCCACTACAAGCCAACAAATCAATCAAATTCCAAAACTAAAATGGCGACGAGTGTTTTTTTTAATTTCTTAGTTAAATTTCAGTTCTGGAACAATGTAATTTGGCAATACTTCTACACACATGATTATTATCCGCTCCAGCCCTGACATGTGGAAATTCCCGTCCGTTCTTCTCCATAAGAATCTACCCTTGCGAACGGACAGTAGAGTCACTTTATATTATTTTTAATGTAAATGATGACGTTAATTTTGACTTTGACTTTGACTTTGACTTCCCAAATAAAATTCCCGGTGTGTCGCCGGGACTGGAGCGGTAGGACTAGCTGTTGCCCGCGACTTCGTTCGCGTGTATGTCGGAAAATAAAATGATGTCGCTAGGTAAGATCGCTAAGATAAGATATGTGAACAGTCAATATCTAGCATTATTTGATCCCTTTTTATGGATGGGAATTCATCAAATAACTCCTTCCGCTCTTGGCGGAGTGGAAGGGAGTGTCAGACTCTTACTGACTACCCGTCCGTGTTCTTCCTAATGCGATTGGAGATGATTAACCGATAAGTTTATCTTGGCCGTATCCTTTCAACGTGCAAAGAAAATCAACAAACGAAGGTATCGAGAGAAATACAGCTTGAATGGGCGGCTTTTATTAAACTGAACGACATTCTGAAGCCTGCCAAAACTCCGCAACGTCTGAATTCTTGCATCTATTACCAGTGTGTTTTTCCCACCATGACTTACGGTGCTGACATATGGACGCTTATGTAGGAGGCCGTGAACAGAGTGAGAGTTGCATTGAGAGGCATGGAGCGTTCCATGCTTGGCATGGTAAGTCTAATAGATCGAGTTCCAAACGTCGAGATCCCAAAGCTTAGGAAGATTTTCAACATCGGAAAATGAATTTCGGAACTAAAGTGGAGCTGAGCAGCACACCTGGCAAGGCGCAGTGATGATAGGTGGAGTAAGGCAGTGAATGAGTGGCGTACGAGGACTGGAAAAAGAAGTTTTGGTCGGCCGGCGGCAAGATGGGCGGACGATATTGTTGCCATCGTGGGTAGAACCTGGATTAGGCTGACACAGGAACGTGGAGATTGGCACACGAAAAGAGAGGCCTATGCAGCGGTGTCAGCAGTGGGTGAGGTCGGGCTGTGGATGATGATGATGATACACGATGTTGAAGAAAGTTGCTAAGGTGTTAACACGCAATAAAGCTACATAACGTTGGCCATGGGAAAACCAACCAGAAGAAAAGTCTACCCCGGCAGAGGACACGGTGGAGCATACGGTGGAGGTCTGCCCTGCTTAGACGGAGCACCACCGTGTGGCGATCGTCCGCGGCGACCTCTTGCTATCGGTCCTGGTTCACTCCATGGAGCGAGGAGGCATGGGAAGCCGTCACCTCCGTCTGCAAAGCAGAATGCTAGTGAAGGGGGAGACGGGCCGCGTGAGGGAGAGGCAAACCTCACGCCTCAGCCGCCGTAACAGAAAAGACACCCCGGGCATCTAGAGCCGCAGGGCGATTTCCAGCTACCGCAGGCGCGGGCCTGCGGACGGCGAGCGTTGGGTGGCTTCATGGCGGCTCGCTGTCCGATCACAACTAGGCCCGGGTCGACGGAGCGTCGTAGCTAAGGTTGCGGAATTTGTTCGAAAAAGTAACCGCGGCCCTGGAACGCAAAGAACATAAGGAGAAACATGAATGGGTTTTAGTCAGTAAGAGTTTGACACTCCTTTCCACTCAACCCAGAGCAGAAGAAGTCATTTGATGATTTCCCATCCAAAAACAAAAACCCCGCAACGTATAGAGTAGAGACTCCGTTGTGCGTAGGTGTCCTGGCTAAGTTTGCCAGCCTTTTTATTTCTTTTTTTTTAACGGGGCAAATTCTCATGGATGTCCTCCGCCCTGGGGCGGGCGGAGTGGTCTGTTAGACTCTTACTGACTAAAAACCACCCCGGTGTTCCATCTTCCACCTACGCCGGGATCGCGGGAACGTATGCGACATCCGTAATTCCCGGCTGGTGCCCACCTCTGCGGGCCACATCTCGTAAGCGGGGGGAGTGAGGTGTTTAACTCCTCCCGTGACGTCAGAGAGGCGCACGGGAACACAACGCGCCGCCACCTCGGGTCCGGATGAATGGGGGGCAACGGACATCCCCAAGTTCACCGCCCCTGGACCCAGTTAGGTGGGCCGAAGGAGGGCAGTGTATGCTCCTCCGACGCCCGGTGCGCCTGCTGCGGGCCGGGAGAGCACTCGACATCTCCCTCTGCCTTTCCGCAGCCTCCTTCTGCACGATAAGTTTCGCAGAAGGAGACCACCGCATCCCAGGACTCCTCACCGCAGACCATAGAACGAACTACAGCCGGCAGTGAGAGGTCACTGCCTACCACAGAGACGAGGGCACGGCGCGGTTCCTCCCAAGCGGCACACTCTGCCAGCGTATGCTGCGCCGTGTCCTCCCGACAGTCGACGCAGTGGTGACACCGAGCATCCGCCTCCCTGCCTATGCGACACACGAACCTCCCGAAGCAACCATGCCCCGTGCGGACCTGTGTCGCACGAAACGACAGGGAGTCGTGCCTTCTCTCAGAGGTCGAGCACTGGCCGGATGGCCTCGATAGTGACGAGGCCGGCGGTAGGGCATGAGAGGCTGTTCCGCCATTCCGCCACCAGGACCTCGCGCAGCTGCGACCAACGCAACTTGAAATGTCGCTGCGTCAGTCGCTCCCCGAGTGCCCGCGCGTCCTCGCGCCGCCGATGCATTGACGCGAGGACTTTTGCCTCCAGGTCCCAGGGCGGAGATCCGGCGGCGCCCGCCGGGGAAGTTTGCCAGCCTAGCTCAATCCAAATGTGCAGAAGCCACCAGGGTGCTTCACAGATGGAGCGAGAGACCTCACCGTTCCGAGGATTTTTTCACGTCGGAAAGCCACGGCCTCACTTCCAGGATAACGTAGCCGACTGATTCCCCCTTTTTTCATGTTGACAGAAAGTACTTATCATGATTACCAACTATTCCTAAAGCGGTATAATCTCTTACCCTCTTATTACACGGAATAAAGTTATTCCAAGTTTAAACCTATGAAAATGTATGGTTATTCCTTTGTTATTCCTGGTATTAACTTTATTCCGTGGTTATTAATAAGAGGGTTATAGATTAGCTGGGCTGCCAAGGTTCCACGACTGGTATTCAGATCTTTAAAATAAATTATAGCCTATATGTTAGCCAGGACCAATAGCTATACAACAAAAAATGTCGTACTGTGGATTTTGCGTGAAAAACGAACAACAGACAGACAGATATACAGACATATTTTTTTTAACAGGCTTCTTCTGTTTGTATGAAGCACCCTCGGAGTATTTTTTTTAGTATATATTCAATGTACAGAATTGGCCTCTTCTGCAGTTTTATTATATTATTATGTATAGATTATTATAGGAATAGGAGGATGATTATTATTATGGTTTTATTAGATTGTTAGTGATATTTGTAATGTCAGGGGTATTGTTAAAATCACTTTCGTTTTTATTGTATAGTTTTTCAGATGTTATTCTAGAATACATATTTTCCTGAGATGGTTTCCTTTGCGATTTGGGCCTTTTGCACTTTCTGGTTTTGCTGTAAATCCATTATTAGCCACCCAACACATGCATCTCGTAAAAAACGGTACGAGATTTTATTTTTCTCGTTTCTCGTACAGAGACTGCTTAATCTCGTAAAGGTACCTAGTACAAGATTTCTCGTACACCTGGCAACGCTGTAGGGAGGTCATAGAGGAAAGTAATATAATAACAGGTAAGAATACTGCTGCCTATATTTCCAGTATACTTAGTCTTTGATTTCCACATAATTCGAAAGAAGTGTTTTTCAAGGGTTATGTTGCCTTCACAGAGTACTTTATGTTGCCTTGGAAGATAGGTAACACTCGCACGATTTATATCACCCCACGATTTATGAGGGAGGTTCTCTATAATGACTAGTGGTGGGCGATACAAACTATACGGTTTAGTTACGAAATCTATATAACGGTGCAATATCTAAAAACCGCTTACTGGCACGTTCGAAAACTATGTATAATGTTACAAAATCTATAATTATATTGACGTACCGCTCGCTCCGCATCTCTGACTAGTTTAAATAGTATCCGATCCGATATCGCATCGGTACAAAAACTAAATTATTAGCGTATCGGATCGTTTGATAATACATACCTACGCGTACGCACAATATTATAGGTATCTAGATATTTAATTAATATTCGATGAAAATTGGTAATGTAGATTTGTAAATCTCGATTTTCTTCGAATATCGTCGCATCCAAAAAACAGGATATCCTCTTCACGGTCCGAGCGACTCGTAGAGTCGAAATCGAATACCGCGTGTCTGTCCATCGACTCCTAGAGTCGACGCCACTGCGACGTCACGTTTTGGCTCATAATTCAATGAAAACTATATCGATGTTGCTCTAACATGCACAACGTGTAGTGTAAAAGACGAGGATGGCATAATATCACACACGAAGTCTCTAAGTTCCTCATCTGGCGGTGCGTACGTGACTAAACCAGTGCTGTTTTAGACCGCGCGCCGGCCAGGCGACGTACTTTTAAGTGTTCGTAATGTTAAGTGTGTGTAGTGTATATATCGCTGTGAACATAAAAACAGGATGAATATGTAAGTAATAAACAGTTTTTAACTTAATAGATTGTGTATTTGATAAGGATTTTGTCCAGAAATAGTGATTTGATCAAGCATCGGTAGGCATTTTGCGCGCCAAACCGTCGTCATGCCGGGTACATTTCCACGTATTACGAATACTAAACAAGCTAATTGTAGTAAACTGTAAATTGTAACAACATTGCGGTACGTCACAGCATACGTTTTAAGCATTTAATTTAAGTATTACAATTAAATAATTTACGTAATAGTTAAATGAAAAATACGCAACATAAACAACAGACTCTAGGAGTCGAGTGGACAGACAGGCAATTGAGGTCAATGACTCCAAACCGCCATTATTTTCGATTAGTGTGGAGAAGACTTCCGTGGATTTCAATTCAATATTATTGGAAAAGCTATTTTTTCCAAAAGATTCTTATCTATTGCAATGCTACCTTTTTTAATTATTTTTATTTATATTTTTAATTATTTTTTTATTTATGTTCACATTTCAAATTCAGATGTGAAAGTTAAGTCTTCTCCATGTTATGTTAGCATGAACATTTATATTTAGGTACATTTTGGAATTAATTGACCGTTTTGTGTGTTGATTTGTGGGATGTTTTTGTTTAGCAACATACCCTTGTGTTATGTTTTTCCATTAGTTAATATCATTATCGTGTGGTTTGTAAAAAAAGATTTCAAATAAATGCAATAGTACTTGCTCTCTGATCCAAATGATGAAAGGGTCTTTTTAGGCGCCCTCTTTCAAGTGTTTGCTTTGTGACTCATGTTCGTAAACTAAACAATTCTAACTGCAAAAACTTTGTCTGCGATAAGATTGTGTACCAAACTATGTAATAAAATAGTAATCTAAGCCACTTGGCTTACAGAGTTCCCAGAACTAAAGTGTAAACATACCCAATTTTTTTGCCGGCGGCCGGGTCAAGTACCTGAGACATGTTTTTGTAAAGCTTGTGGTATGAAAAAAATGTATGGGGAGGTGTGTTATTTTAATTGATTATTGTGAAATAGGGTGTATTCATGTAAACAAAACAAAAACTTTTTGAAATAATGGTTAATTTTTTTATTTCTACCTACTTTTGTAGAGTAAAATGGAAATATTTCGCTCACACTGATTTCAAAGTAGAATTAACAATACATTACAAGGCAAAACTGGACAAATACATTTCAAATGTGATAGTTTATTCCATTAAGATTCCAATAACACACGTTTCATAGGGCTCACAAGCAAAATTTTAGAGATATCGGCATTTTAATCACACGCGCCGTTATGGCGCGAAACTTTGACAGGTGATTTTGACATAAGTCAAATTAAAAAAAAAAATGGCCGGACCCTGAAGAGGATATCGGATTAGGTATCCAAATATATAGGTCTGTACGCGTACCTACGAACAATATAAAGATATTGAAATATATAGTTTTGAAATCAGATATTGAAACTCGAAATCTGATTCAGATACAATTCTCAAAAAAAGCGATTCACAGTAGTTCACATTGTTCTACTATTTATATGTCTATGCATTGTTCACACTATGTTCACACTTCCATATAAATAAAAGTACTCTGTGGTTCACACTTCACAGTAGACATGGACGTTTTCGTATTTAGTTGCAAACGGATATGTAACCGATATTCAGTTTTCATATCGATATCGAAAACCGTTTTCATATATCGATATCAGTAGTACGATTTGCACAAGTAACTGTGAAACGAACGAAACGCAAACTAACGACAAACGCAATCTCACAGTTTTATAACTTATGGAATCTTTGTTGTAACTAAATGAATAGAAACTAGACCTTATTGCTAGCGCGTTAAGATATAGATATTACGCACGCACTATTATTAACCAAATAACCAATCACTAGCCGAAGTTACGTAATTTTCGCTTTATTACTTTTACGCCAGTAAAAAATTGAATGGTAAGACAGAGACAAAGCGAATAAAAACCGTCGATGTCATATCGCTCGTGATGTGAAGTTTGCGTTTTGTTCGTTATTCGTAGTTCGTTCTCGTTGTTGCGCTATGGATAAACCATAACTCGATGAAGTTTTTGTGAAAACAGTTATGTATATTTAGATATCGATATGGTATGATAATAAACACATATCCGATATAAGTTACGTTTTGATATATCGAACCCATGCCTACTTCACAGCACTGTCAAGTTGACAGTTGTCAGTTGTTCTTGTTATCATTGTATTGGTTTGTTTTTTTTTTTATTTGTTTGATTAAACATTAACAGTTCTAACCAATATAATTTAACACAGCTATGTGACGATAACTTTAAAAAAATGGCAACTACTGTAAGAATACTGCTGCCTATATTTCCACATAATTCTAAAGAAGTGTTTTTCAAGGGTTATGTTAATGCCTTGGAAGATAACACTCGCACGATTTATATCACCAAATATACAACAAATAATGAGTTATGGTCTGAGAAACAACAAGGAAATGAATTATACGGATACTGTGGCCACAGTGGGGATTACTTGCTGAAAAAAGTGTCCAGAAAATTTATGAATTTTCTGGACATAGAACAAAACTTTACACTTATAAAAATCAACAACCTTATAATAAATGGAAATAAAGTTTTCACCTCCAATAATTGTATTCTTATGCTCTATGATTATAACAGTATAAAAGACTCCCAAGCAATTACTGAAACCAAGAGTAATTATTTTACAAAGCTGGTGCATTTGATTCAAGAAGAACACGGAACAAGAATTGAAAAAGATACTAAAGAAAACATTAGAACCAATCAATGGCTTGCTTCATCTATGTTCCTTCAACATATTCATAATTACTGGAAATTAATAAATTGGCTCGTATCAACTGTCCAAAAAGACAAAAAAGTAAGTTATTTATCTAAAAATGTACAAGTTATCTGTGATACATTTTATCAAATTAGTAACCAGTTAGAAGTTGGAATAATAAGAAACTGAAAGATCTTATAATAATATACCTATCTACTTACATTAAATTTCTATAGGTAACAGTAAAACAAGGCAATTTAATTTTGGCCGTGTTAATGGATGTCCTATTAGGATACCTTGCTCTACAGTTGCTTTCAGAGGACAAAACTGATATCAGCATAGCACTAATGGGAGTTCTGGAGGTAAATGATATTATTTTTATTTAAGAATATTTAATATAGAACCGGAAAAACATTATGAAGTCCTGCTTAATAGTTTTTTTTAGTTGTACATAAAATGATTAATTTTCTATACATTTTTAAAGTTATCTTATTTACTGGCCAGAGATTGCTCAGGATAGAGGCATGGAACAAGGCTACCAAAAACTACAATCATTCTATATTCCATTGATGTTCTTTAAAATCTCAAGAGCACAAGAACAGATAACGGTAGCTAATTGGGGTTTGATCCCCTTAGAGCATTTTGAGTGCCTTCATATTTCAGGATGCTTGAAACCAAAAATATTAATATTAATATTTTTGTGTGTGTTTTTTAATTTAAATAGAGTTTGTCATACTACTTCTTTGTAACTGTTCCATAGGAGACAAATTCATATTTATTTACTTAATTACCTTACCTTTTTCCCAGGTTAGTAAAACTAAAGCATCCCACCAACACTACTTACATACATACCTGTTTTGCTTTGTTTACTTCATCTTTATCCACAGCCTGACTTTGCCCACTGCTAGGGCTCTTTTTCTATGCCAATCCTCACACACGTGCCACCCTCATTCAAGTTCTACCTGCGACCACTGCAATGTCGTTTGCATCGCTGCAGTCCGGCAGCGTCATCGTTCAACCAATATTTTTTCTACCAGTCCTTGGATGACACTCAGTCACTACTTTACTCTATCCGCTACCAATCGTCACCGCGCCTAGCTATTTGTCCTGCCCAAGACCATTTGAATTCCATGAAGCGTTTTCCATTATCAAGGACCTTGTTATCTTTGCATTAATATTAACATTTGGCACTCGGTCTAGTAGCCTTATGCCAAGCTTAGAATTCTCTATGACTCTCTGTGCAACACTTGGCCCCTGTCCAAAGCCTCCTACATGAGCGTGTATGTATCAGTGCTGTAAGTCATGGTGGGCAAAACACACTGATTTACATAATATAGAGGCGTCTTTATATTTTTTTACTTTGTTTACTAATGTACCTACTTAAACTTATATTGCAGAAATTGATCAATTCACTGTACTCTCTACTGAAATGGCTTATGGGGGCGCCAGTTGGATTAAAACTGAACAATGCATTCAATAAAATGTTAGGAAAATACTTCTCTTATCATGTGCAACTATGGTGGCTGTTTTTAGGTAAAATATTATAATAGAATCACATAAATTAGACAGTCATAAAAGTGTGAAATATAAAACTTATGAAATTTATATTTCAGATGTATCAGGGGAGAAACTGGATACTATACTTCATATATACCACTACATTGGATATTTGGGATTCACTTTTCAAACTGCTATAGTGTCTGATCTAATATGCATTGCCACATTCCATTCTTATTGCATCTATGTGTATGCTGCCAGGTAATAAAATATTTTTTATAAGTAGGAAATATCTCAGCTTGGGACATTTTCTACTAACCCCACATAAGGATGACGCGATGTTCTAAGTCATATTTAATTAGCTAATCGTGATGCACATCACGTTATATTTACTAGTAGGTCGTGAGTTTGCGACACCTTTTTTGCAAGTGTCCCAGGAAGATTTTATTTCGTTATACTAATTTCAGCCCTATGCTGTCGTAGCTTAAGTTGAGTTTAGCCAGTATACTATTGTAGTCTTTGGTTGAGTTTCAAGTTCGCCACACGTCGCTCCATGTCGCTCTTTTGGTCTGCGTCGACGTTTAGTTTACTGACTGCCTTCATTATATTAGTCTATGACTGCCTTGGCAGATATTGGTAACAGCTGCTTCCTCAGCCTTTATAATGCAAAAACAATACCTAATTATGCTGTCACAACCTTTTTCAGGTTATTCAACATACAAATATCTGGACTAATTGCACTACTGAGATTGTTTGTGGGAAGAAAATATAATCCACTGCGAGGCGGCATCGACTCCTGCGAATATACGAACCAAGAGCTTTTTGTAGGCACTGTAGCATTTACCATATTGCTGTTACTATTGCCTACAACAACTCTTTACTATATAGTATTTACAGTGGTAAGGAAGCTGACTTTTTTAAGCTTACAATATTTATGCATGGCCTAAATTTTAATTCAGTTTTGAGCCATTTAATCGACCTTTATGAGAAAGCACCATTCATACTGTAACTTCTTCAAATTCACATCATTATGGATACCATGACCCACATTATGCTTTATGTGTATTACCGTAATGCGACATGCTAATAAGAGAATACAGTTTGAAATTTGTAAAGAAGTTAAAGTTTACATTACAAATAATGCGCATGGGTTCATGCAATTTTTAGCTAAGTAGACTTCATTTTAACCTTCTATGTGTGATATTGTTTTTTTTTCTTTTGCAGTTCAGAGTTCTATCTCTGTCAGTCCAGCATTTACTAGCAAAATTGATCTACATGGTCCAAACACTACCCTTGTATGTAGTGACCCTATGGATTACTCATTCTCCTAAAGTTACAGGTATGTCTATTCATAATTGAATATAAAGAAATGGAATGCCAAAGCTATGTTAAAACTTTTCTATTTACAGGTAATATTCTTATGGAGGTAATAAACCAAGAAGAGAACGCGCCCTTGATACTTAGAATAAAGTTATTCAATAAAACAATCCCTGAATTGGTAAATATTTTTAAACCTCCAGTTGAAGTTCCCAATAAAGTAGAATGGACCAATCTACTGTCGAATGTACTTGTTGGGAAGCAAATAGTTTGAATAACCAACTGCATATTTTCCTGTATTACATTTATCTATGTATAAGGAAAGTTTAATAAAAGAAACCAGTCAGTTTTGACTTACTTTATTATCGTTCGATATTTTATATTGCGTAAAAAATAAAAAGTTGTTTGGTCACCACACGCGTGAACGTATAAATGCTAGATACTTAAAACTATTTGCAGCAAACTGGGCAAATACATTTGAGTAATATTACGCAATAACAAACCATTGTTTTGACCAACTAAGAATGTAGATATTACTAGAACAATTTTCAATACATAATTATTTATTAAGACATCACACAAATTGTTTAGAGGTATGATACACTGTGAGTTTCTAAATTATACTATTTTGTTTGGGGCTATTATATTATGTGTATGTTATATGTATAAAATGCAGTGTTTTAATAGCAGAAATATTTAAATACAAATTCTACCTACAGTCATTTGTTTTCATTTAAATTTCTCTTGTTACTAAGTTAATGATAGAATGTTATGTAACTTAATTATAATCAAAATTAATTAATTACTGCCACTTACTAATGAGAGTTGATAAGGCAAGACACGACTCACTTGTCATAATAATGTTAAATAATAAAATTATTTTGTACCAAGCTTATTTGTCTACGAAAAGGATCTAGAGGAGTACATGTAGAATTATTTTCTATAAACTTGGTAAAGACAATAATGACGAATGCTTCTAAACATGTAATACGAATATGGGAATGACAAACACATAACACAATATTATTAGTGCATGCTAAGAACAATGTAGTGACACTCATGCAATTATTGCCCAATAGTAACTAACGGTTAGTCACGAGTATTTTTATTTCTGCAACACCTAGAAAGTTTTCAAAATCTAAGAAACCATACTATTCTTAATATTATGTTCATTCTATTTCAGTTCCAAGTATTTAACTAAATTGTGTAATGAGCACCTGGTTATAATATTATAGTGGTGTTATAAAATTATTCTTGTCGCAAATTGTAAAAAGCCCTTCAATATAAATATATTATTTCATGATGGTATAGCACACTAATGGAGAAATCTAACTAAAACATTTATTGCTTTAATAATATTCTCATTTCAATGTATTGTCGAATACACAGATCTGATTGTATCTACATAAATATGTTACTATTATGCAAGTACAAAATACATAAATTTATACATGTCATTGCAATTTCTGCTGATAAATTTTAATTTTTAATTTTAACAATTTCATACATACCTCTTTACTTACTATTTACATAAATATCATTCGAAAATATTTTTGTCCACTAAAGTATCTTATTAATTTATTGTAGTAATGTAAAGGTGAGTCCAATACTCTTAACGTTTACACCGAGAATACGTGCACTCAAGTGATAAGTATATAACTGAATATAACAATTATTATTTATGTCTGGAGTTAATCAAACATAGATCTAAATTACCGCTAATTTCGGTAGCTAAAACTCCCTTGAATAGATTTTTTTTAAAGATGGACGCTTTATTTTTTTTTTATTATCTTTTATAAAAACAACACATGTTTCGTGAAGCTAGTAACTACATCATGTGCGGCATTGAATTCACACAGTGCTAGTTCTCCGGTGGGTAGGCCAAAACCGTTCACATAGATATACCGATACTTAACTATTTCATTATCATCACAGATATTAGTAAAATTAGGAAAAATGTGATTACGATCACAGTACTCGAGTTGAATTATGATCAGCAAGATTAACTTGAAGCGATGTTTAAAGATTCGCTTGATATAGTATCACACTATGATAAAAGCTAAACGCTGCGGCGGCACGTCATGATACAGATGTGATGATATGAGGGACGTATCTAGTTCTTGAGTACACACCTGTAGTCCTTATTGACATCCGAAGCTGAATTTGGTGTAAGTTCTTTAGGTCTAACTGTACCGCGACACGACGCTAACTTTGATTCCAAAGCCTACAATGAAGAAAAGTACATAGTAAATGATGATGTTAATATTAGTAGGTGATAGGAAGACATTTGTGTGCGGTGATAACCAACACCTATTATTCAAAGCGTACTGTAAAATATGTACAACGATGCGGATGACAAGCTGAAAATATACATTTAAATAAAATTATGTGCATTATAATACAGATATTATTATATGGTGCAGCAGTTTAGGTTGGTTCTTAAAATTCTTATTATAAGAGTAACATTATAGAATAATCTACATTACAAACTAGTTAATTCCAACTAGATATTACATTGTATGCCTGTGAGTTAATACACCACAATAAAAAAAGAATCAAAACAAAAAAAAACATTTATCTCTAGTAAAGCTATCACTATGCATTGAACAATTTTCTATTTATTAAAAAAAACTAGAAATCTCATTAGTTTTGTACTTTTTTCGTTTGATCTTGCCCTTTTCTGATGGAAGCAAAACTGAGAAGGTTTTCTAAACCCTCTCGAGAGCGCACAGCAAATGATCTTCTCAACTTTCCATTCCCTGCTTGTGCAGATCGCACAAACGGTTGTTCTGATGCGCGTTGTGTTAAAATAGGCGGTTTCCTCGCTGAGGAATCGTGTTCAGATCCAGAATTCGAGCGTACATATAGTCTTTTGTTTCTGTACTCTACAGAATCACAGTTATCTAAGTCATTCTCTTTCGATCCATTCTCTGTTGTGCTGGAGTCGCTCTGCGTTGTTATTTGAGAAGCAGCTGCAGGCGTTTCACAGGAGCATTTAACCTTACCACATTCACGGCAAAGAAACCTTTCAAGCTGTAAGCAATAAATTTCATGCATACTACACAACACAACCATGCAAATACAAAATAAAAAAAATCTACAACTAATGTTTGTTATGAATCTACTGCTATCTAAAGTACAAGTTTTCTTTGGCTGTGATGTTATTGATTCACTTACTAAAATTACTAATTTCTATTATGTACTAAAATCAAATTGTTTTTATATGTTAGTAACCATTTTCTCTGATCATGAGATACATAATAGAGGGTGATAGATCTGAGATAGCAAAGAGGTTCGATATAGGAGATAAATGAATTATATCTCTCTTGAAATTTTAAGGTTGAGCTCATTTTAAGTATAAGATGCATAATTATTTTTATTATAAAATTAGAATGAGAAGACACTCTGCTTCAAGTCAAGAAAGGGTGGATTCCAGGGATCGCAAAAGGGAAGTACATTTACCTAAACTTCACGAAAGGAAGTACGATAGAGTGGATAATACCTCCTCTTAAATGCCGGATTAATAATTAAACCCAGGGTTTCACGCCATTTTTTTTATTGGACTTTCTTTGCACATAAATCGAAACATTTTACTTGACCTTGACACAACCTTACCCTAGAAACGTGAAAACAAAATTTTGATAGTTGGAAAAAATATTTGATAGGTTTTTTTTTTATTAAAAAAATCGTCTGATTAATCCCAGGATTAATAAATCCCGATTATGTATCCGGGATTTCAGTAGAGGTTTCATCCACCCAATGTTAATTCCCGCTGTCCAGTTTAAATATACTTTACCTATTCCAAACACTGGTGATTAATTTGATAATTTATTTGCTATTCTACATATTACGAAGAAATAAATAATTTGTGGACCAACTTAAGTTTGCTTTATTCCAAATCCATACTTACATCTATCGTAGATTTAACTGTATACATAAAAATAAGTATATATTATAAAATTGTGGCATTTGTGCTTTCTACAGCTTAATAAGTACATATATAAGCATAAATAATACATGATTTCATATACTATAGATACATAAATTAAATAAATTATGATAATTTCCCTTAGCTTTAACCTTGCTATCTGGTGCATTCTAAAGTGACTAGTGCTACAATTAGGACTAATACAGCTTTGAATAGTGTAAATATATCTAGTTGACTCACCCCCACTTTACGCAGTAGATCGCCGACTATATTTATGGCTGTTACTCGAGACGACGGTGTCATTGCGTTGCCGTTTATTTCGCCTGTAATGTTTTAAATAATAATATACATGTAATACTACTAGATGATCCCACCCCGCAGTTATTTTGTGGTATCGAAAATTTCTCGATGATTTTTGATCTCCCCAGATCTCGGTATTGCGATGACCTAGGTAGGACATCTCATCTATCTTAGTCACTCAAATTCTGAAATGCCTCAAGTGGCGAGAATAAAATTAGTGTTCTTGCTCCTTGCAGCATCGAATCATTTCTTGATTTCGATATAATGAGATTGGATGCTCTACTTATTAATGTTATGCTAAGGTTGCTTCACAAACGGTGTGAAGAGTTCCACCCACACTAGAGCCAATGACATAGTTATCATAGTGGTGAGATGACAGGTGCAACAGTTTTTAACTAAATTTTTATTCATTTACCAATGTATAGATATGTCACAGGAAAATTTCAGAGTCCATATAATTGTAATAAGTCTTGATTAGATTATATTTCCTCGATATATTATGAAAAAATCGTTTTGTATAAAATAAATACCATCTAAATTCAATAGTTTCCAATATATCCGTGTCTTATTTAGAAAAAAATGTTTACAATTTCATGCAATATTTTACAATCTTACAGCGTTTGCAATTTTCCGGTGACAGATACATTAAAAAACCTGACCCAAAAATTTAAAGCTGATAATATGTATTTAGCAGTCAGCTGAAACAATAAAGCTGTATAGTGGGTGCGTTTGCAAACATACAAACTCAAATACACCAACAGCCAGATCCGGAACAACTATCCCGCAACATATCTTTGTTCTGTTCAGGAATCGAACCCGACACGCAGCGCAGCAGCCGATCACTCGACCACTACGCCAACCATAATGTCAAAATGAATCTGTATAGGTTTTAAGAAGAAAAATGGCTTTCCCACTTACGTTTTTGTGGTGATATCAGAGAAGTTTGTGTTTCTATCTCAACTTGAGTTCGAGACGGGTTTGGAATATGTCCATTGACTAATGAGCTTTCAATTGTACTGTCATCTCCCGTCTTCGGTTTTGGAACCTTTTCCATTACTCTTAGTTCATGCTTCAGATCTGAAATTAATATATTATTTGAGGACTTGTATGTATGTAAATCCTAATTCTAACATGTCCCTGTGTTGTTTGGAAAGTGCCCATGTTTCACATCCATAAGTAAGGCAGGGGAGGATACAGGTGTTAAAGACTTTACACTTGATTTTGCTATTTTCATAATCTCCAAAGAGCCATGGAAAGGAGCATGCTGGGAATCAGGAAAAAAGATAAGAAAAGAAACACATACATAAGAGCTAGAACAGGTGTGACCGATGTTCTCACTAAGATAGACCAATTGAAGTGGAGATGGACAGGCCATATGTTACAGAGCCCTCACGAGAAATGGAGCAAAATTGTAACGGAATGGTACCCTAGAAACGGGAAACGAAATAGAGGTCGGCAACGCAAAAGATGGGAGGACGAACTCAAGTTAACAGTAGGTTGCAACTGGAGAAGAGTTGCAAAAGATAGAAAACAGTGGAAATCGTTAGAGGAGGCCTTTGCCAAGAGGCACACCGAACTCCATCCGGGACATATTATAATAACATAAAAAGAACATAATGAATAAGGACTAGTAATAGTGAAAAACAATGGAGCTTCGGGATAAGAAGGCTATATTATTATTATTATGTATGTAAATCGGGCAGGTTTTCGACTAAGCGCGTATTTAGCGTGCTAAAAAAATTCTTCTACTGGTACTGAATTTTATGAAGTTATGACGACTTTTCTTTTTTTTTTGGATTTGGCCACTGGCAGATCTAGCGCGCTAGGGCTATCAACTGCTTAACCGGACTATCCTGTGGTGACCTGAAATGAATATAAGGGGGGAGCCAGGGCTAAAAAGCTAGCTAAATTCTAAATTTCTACTGACCGCTTGCTAAGGGCATCCCCTGTGGTATACGGACCTCAGCTTAGCGGCGTCAGTTCGGGGGAGCAGCAAGGGACAGCCTGGGTCGTTTGATTATTTATGGGATTTAGGGTTAATCGTGGCTCAGCGTCGCTGGCTGGCTCGTTAGGCAAAAGACGGGGAGGGTTCGACGAGTGTATGACGGCGAATCTTGCTAATTCGATAAGGAATATATTGTGTAGCCTTCGAAATCAAAGTGTTATGGTGCTTTTCTACCGATTCGATGAAATGCTTAAGGCGTTTCATGAACTGCTTAATTGTCGGGATTTTAAGGTCGACATGGAGTCGTTCATTTCTTACAAATCACAGGGCGCCCGTGGCCTTCCGGAGAAAACGGTTTTGGACTACTTGCAAATTTGGCAAACGCATAGGTCATAATCGGAAGTAACATGACATTTGTCAAAAAATTTCAATGCTGCAAATTATGCAGATTTACTAAATGATCAGATATCTAATTGAAAGATGCAGTTTTCCACAATATTTAAGTTATACCAATAAATACAAATGTGTTTCAAAATGAAAACATAATTACTATAACCATACCTCTGGCTTCATCTGTTGCCAGCCTCATCTAGCTTAAAATGACCAAAAAATATTGATGTGTAAAAGTGTTATGTTTAACCTACTTACAAAATAAATATCATTTATCATACCTCTGGCTTCATCTGTTGCTCTCTGCAACCTGATCCTCAAATTCTCAACTTCATCCACTTCACTCTCAAGGACGGCATTTCTTTCGTATGCTTGATTTAACATTGATTCAATGCATGACACAGATTCTGATATAACTCTGAAACAGATGTCATATCTTTACATTCCACTATTGTACCTCTTAGATTGACTAGTGGAATGTTATTAGTAAAATTGAGGACTTAATAAGCATTGTTCATTAATGAGACAAGTAATAAATCAATAGTCAAATGACCCCCAGGGGGCCAAGCACATTGATGGATTTCATGCAAATAGTTTTTATCTGTTGGTTATCTCGAAAAAAATGCTTTAAACATAAATAAACAGAACAAAAGTATGTTAAAAGAAGAAAGAAGTGCAATGACCAAAGATTAATTTCTAGAGCATTTTACTGACAAGGCAAAGTAAGGAATTATATTGTAAAAATTAACAATACATATATCATGTTGGTACTACTTTGCCTTTAAAAAACAACTTACTGTAGTTATAGTAGATTATTTTCAAACTTTAGTTTTTGTTAGGTTTGTAACTAATATTATTAATATAAATATGCTGCCATGCAATACTGTTGTATCTTACATCAATAAGAATATGAATAAATATGTAACTTGTAACTTATGTAACCTCTTACCTCTGACCTCTCTCCAAATCATCGTTTTTTTGCTCTAACTCTCTGATGTACACTCCTTGTTTATCTTTATCTATTTTTAAAGCTTGCAGTTCATTCTCTAAGGCATTCGTTTCATGCTGACTTCTTTCCAATTTGTTCTGAAAATAAGAAATATTATAGTCGAAACTAATATCAAAACCATAAGCTATTAAAGAATTTAACTATATTTACCCTTAACATTTCAATTTCATTTTTCAGGCGTTGATTCTGATGTTCCAGATCTCTGTTTTGTTTCTCAACTTGTACTAGTGAAGCTTCTAATTCTTTTTCAAGTTGTGCTGAGTTTTCTGTGTATTCATCTAATTCTTGTTGTATATCGATAACCCTAAAAAAACATACAAGTAGTCGTGAATCATGGAAATTATAGTTGTCATGAGCAATACAATGATGTTTTTACATTTCTTCGAAGGCATATTGATTGTACTTACTTTTGTTCGTAATACTTGGCTTGCTTCTTCCAATACTCGACAGTATCAGAATCTGACTGTCTTGGAGATTCCATGTTTGCAACAATTTTCTACTTTCAATAAAAGAGATTCCAAGGATGTTTAACGAATCATAACAAAGTAATGTTATAGGTTCTACAAACTAGTGCGCAGATACTATTATTGTTACTTATTCGTATCGAAGTCGTTGTGATCAATAATTTTCACGTTATCAGCCGTTAAAACACAAAAACTGACACAACTTCGTCGTCAAAAAATCCAAAACAGTAAAAATCCAATGAATTAAAATGGCTGCGAAACGACAATGACAATTAACGTGAAAAAAGTAAAATGTCACTTTTTACCCAAATTGAAAACAAGGATTTTTAGAACAGTGCAGTCGCCACGCATCGTCATACGATTTTCTTTAGTTCTTTTAATATTCTGTGTTCAGTGGGTTTTGATCGAATCAAATATGTTTATTTGTGTGCACAGGAAAAAAGGTAGAACAATTAAAGGGTAATAATAAATTACAGGTCTGTGGGAAACCCACATTTTTATACCATTCAGCAGGTTAATCGTCGGTCTAACATATTATAAATAGTTCTAAAATCAAATAATCAATGTGACATCAATCTCGAAGCTATGGCATATCGTATTAGGTCCCCGTGTGCATGTACAAGGACTTAGGTTTACCGACTTAAAAAAAAGGAGGAGGTTTTTCTATTGTCTATACTAATTTTTGAATTTTGTTTGACAGCTGACAGCTTACACAGCTGACAAGCTGACATGAATAGGTAGCCCCCCACGAATAAAATTGATTGTTATGAAATAAATAAAACGGTTTTACAACTATTAAGTGAAAATTTATTATGAATTTTCCATTAAACTTACTTAGTATTATTAGTTCCAACTCGTTTCACACATTCCTTTTGCAATGCTGTGTTATCGATGATCGAATTTCAATATCATTATTGTTTTTGAATGACGTGTAATGTTTCCAACGGCGGACGCTGATGATATTTCGCAGGTCACGTCATTAACAACAAAGTCAGGTGCTAGCGATGCCCAAAACTCGGTTGAAAATACTCAAGTCGCAACACAACAGAGCACCAGGGAATTAACACTCAATATGTTAATCAAAGAGATGTTATTCTGCTTGGCCCTGGCATTGACCACGTACGGGGCCCTACATAACTCGTAAGTGTCACGTTTATTTATTTACCAACATTCACCAACTTGTAGTACCTCAATTAATAGGGAACATTATGTATGTTCTTTATTAAACATCAAGTTCAATGTACTTAGTCAATACACTTTAATTTGTTAATTGATTTTAAGTACGTAACTAATACTAAGTTACCTAACCTATAGTATAGGTTACACTATAAATTTCATACAACAATCTTTTAATATAAAAAAAATAGCTTAGAAAAGGTGCGTAATGATTAGGAAATTTGTTATGTATGCTGTTGTTGAATAGAATAAAGGAATAGTTGTTTCTTTACGAAAATATGATGTTTCAGACCAACAAAGGTTTCTAAACACCCACAAGCCACAAGGTTCTTCAGACCTGACTCGGTAGTTCAGGATTGGTACCGAGGACAACTCAACAATGTGCTGACTAGTGTTAATCGCGTGGATGTGTCATTTGTCATGTACTATGCACCATGGGATGCAGAATCTCAGTATGTTAGGGGGGAGTTTGAGAAAGCTGCTTATATTCTCAAAGATCGTGTGAGTATTTATCCTTTAATTGTTTTTTTTTCTCCTTAACAAATTACCATTTTATTAACTTTACTACCAATTGCTATTGCAAGCTACAATATTTAGAAATTAATCAATCAATCAATTTGTACTTTCCACATTTAATTTTAATTTGTGTGAAACATTTACCTAGAATGAAATTTTAAGCCCTGTTGAGCATTATCCCATCAGAAAGTATTTATGGTATTATTAGTATCCACTTCTCTAACAATGATAACGAATAATTTAAAAGCAGGGGTTGATCTTCAAGATTAAGCAACGCTTGCCGAGGTCAGTCTGTGGTTGCATCTTAACATATCGAAATTCTTCTGTGCCTCAGAAAGCACATTAAACAGTTGGTTGCGGCTGTCATTTGTAGATTTTTGGCAGTTGTTATGGATTGTCAGAAGCCAGAAAATCTAACATCAGTCTTGCCAAATAGTAGTATGTTACCCAGTTAGTGGGTTGGGGAGGCCTTGTATACAGCTGCTCCATGTCAATAAAAGGTATTTAGCTAAAGCTGGTTTGACAGGCAGCCAACCTCAATATAATAGTTGGGAAAAGGCTAGGCAGATGACGGTATTCATATGGAACTATTCTGCATCAAATTTACATCAAGGTATAAGATGATATAACCTTAATAATAGTTACTAATCATAGTAACTATTACATTAGATTTAGAGCATTTAATTTGCGCCTTGAACTAACTACGACAGGAGTACTATTCTGTATGACGTAGCACAGCTTTACAACAAATTGCCTCATAATGTAAAAAATCTCTTTTAAGAAACACATTTTAGGGGATTTAAAAATTTAAGCTATCTTCGGGTACTGTACCTACTAATCTAGCTTATTTTTTTTTGGTTGTATAACTGTTGCATCCCCTAATGTGTATAATAATTAGAAATAAGTTTTTACTCTGAGAAATAAAAATAAGTCTGTGAATAAAGGCTATTTTGTTTTTATGTTTATTTTATATCATCTTTTCTATATAAATTTGTGTATTGTTCCAGGTCATGTTTTCTGCAATAAATTGCTGGGATCCAGGAAGTGAATGTAGATTACACAACAACAAAATATCATCATGGCCCATTTTAATGGCATATACAACCATATCAACAGGAATACTGTACTATGGTAGGTACATTTTCGTTTTGAATGTTATATACATTCAAAACGAAAATGTTTTGAATGTTACATACATTCTTTCATTCTTCAACATTCAATGATTGTTCTGTTCAATTATTAAAATTATTAACCAAAAATAATAATATTGGAAGAAATTAGGTACCTGTTTATTTTCAAACAACAACATAAACACTACACACACATTCAGTATCTATCAAGGAAAATCTAAAGGCATTTAGTAATTAATTGTTGAAAAGCTGTAAAACATAAAATTACAATTTCAAACATACTTCAGTTACATTATCAATATTGCTATCAGTCAAGTATGACGACATTATCAATGTTAGCAACATGAACCTTTCACTTTTATACAAAATAGCATTCAGCTGGCACCTGGAACTTGGGGGGTTTTACTTTTTGATTGTCATGAATTAAGAATAGTCATTGGCAAGTAGAAACTAAGAAAATCAGCCTTACTTAGGGTAATTATATTGCCATAGGTTACGAAAGGTTGAAAGGCTGTATTTCATTAGATGATACTGAGCTTGTTCTAAAAAATTAAACTGGTGCTAGATTAGTACTAAGTATGACAATATGTGCTTTTTCAGGTCCTCGGGATGCTCATAGTATGGTCAACTTTTTAGAAATAATAATGAAGCCTTTAAGAAGAGTTTCGTCTTCAGAGGACCTCGTGAATTTACTCTCGCGTTGTGATGTGGGTACAAAACTTATTTTGAGCACTTTTCAAACTGTGTTTTATAACTGGATTAAGCCTGAAAGCATTCAGAAATTAACTTGTCCCCTGAAAGATAAGCAAGCCTAAATGATGATGAGTAATTTAGAACACAAGTGTAACAATGTTTCTTTAAATTAGTGCACTTTGTTTTACTGTCTTTTGTCTTTCATTGGTGACGTCATGTTTGCAGGCTGTAGCAGTTGGGTACACACCGCTAACAGACACTTCAAAGTATTATAATACTTGGTACACGGTCGCGTTAAAGACGAGAGAGATGGATAGTCTGGGAGAGATATGTTTCGCGGCTGTGACGTCAGAGGAGCTCGCAGCCGAGCTGGGCGTGGAAAGCGTGCCGAACGCCCGGCTCATGTTGTGGAATGATACCAAGGTTAATACGTAACATCTTATTTTTGTGGGTTCCTTACCCAAAGGTTGACAATGGAACCCTATCAATATGCGTACTTACAACTACGAAAGTTCCTGTTCGTCCACTTAAGCCTTTAGTAAATAATGGTGAATAGTGGTTGACCTGGAACTTTTGCCCACTTACGTGTTGGTTTATCAGAGCGGTACCTTTTTAATCGCAATTTAAACAGTTGAAACTGAAGCCTAGATGTGTAGATTGTACGGTTATTTTCGACTAATTGCTGACTTTGTCTAAATTGTTAATTTAAATGTAGCATTGTTTTTTCAGTTGTTTACCTTGTAAGTATACAGTTATAATGTTTGCTTCAGGAAAATGTGTTTCAATTGTGTAAATTTTGATAACATTAACGGCATTAACTGGGTTTGGTATCACATTGATATACAGCTTTAATTAATTTATTGTTTTCTTTTAACAGGAATACATATCGCGAGACGGTGACCTTCAAGCATGGAACCATTCCTCGCTAAGAAATTGGATATTAGACAATTTTTCCCAGCCAGTCGCTAGGATAATACCACTGTGGAAAAAGGCGTTCAATTTCGAGAGATATATAGACGGGAATCCTATATTAATCCTGTTTACGCCACTGAATCCCTTGTATGAACAACTACCGTCGTACGCTTTGGTAAGTTTAAAAGTAGAATCTGTTTTCAAACAGTCCCTTGTATAAACAACTTTCACTACACTACACCGCTTTTATTTAACAAAAACAAATAAACAACTCTCTCAAAGGCCGCGCAGACGCAAGTTCACGACCACTAGTGTGCGTGACATTGTGCAGAACAATGTCGAGTAACACATGTACATATATTTAAATATTCTGTGTATTCTGCAACTGCATATTCCTGATGACAATAACGTTTTTATATCGTAGCAGTAAGGTCGGTTTTTGTAGTTCAAGCCTTATCACAGACATGACTTTTCCTATGCGCGCAAAATACGCGCTTAGTCTTGAAGTTGCGGAAACCAGCCCGATTTACATTACATACATGCCTTTTCCGGACCGTGCCAATCCGCATTGAGCAAGCGTAGTTATCATTGCAGCTCATGTATTCTCTGAAGGGACCTTCGCTCGTCACTGCGACAAAAGACTAGTTTTATAAATATACCAGCAATTGGTGACAATGTGTCCGGCAGCTTTTGTTAACCAGTTAACTCGATTTTTTCCAGTTACGTGAAGTAGCAATGGAATACTACAACTGTAAGAACAAGGACAGTAACCAATGGACATCGGAATTACAGAAGTTGCAACAAGTACAGAGACTCCTCTATCAGCAGAAGAACTACACGAAATTCTGTAACGAATTTAAATTCAAGAAACCTATTAGAAAACAAAGTCGAATTTACAAAAAAGGTGTAGAATCACAAAATAATAAATACCCTTGGTATAATACTACACAGAAAAATAACAAGAATGGAGTTTTCAATTTTCTTTTGAAAAGAGGTTTTACTACTTCGAAAGCTCTTGAGAGCTTAGAGGAGAGTTCTCAGTTGCTAGCGTCGTTGGATTGGTTGCAAGAATGCGGCATGAAGGCTTTACCGGCTGAAAGGAGTTTCTATGAGCATTATGAACAATGTCAGTCATTTGAGGAGAGCTTCAGTCATGAACATGAAGCAACTCCCGAAGCAGAAGAGTAAGTAGATTCACTATTATTTAGGTATCTTAAAACCGTGTCTGGTGTTTTAAGGAATAGATTTATTCAACTAGCTTTTGCCTTCGACTTCGTCCGCTTGATTGTCGGTTATCGCGGATGCGGTCGAAGTTTATAAGTAGCCTATGTCCTTACCTAGGTTTCAGACTATCTCTTTATCGAATTTCATAACGATCGGACCAGCCGTTTAGGCGCCGAAGCGTAACAGACAGACAGTTACTTTCGCATTTATCTATCTATCTATGTAGGAATATAACTTTGAAACCATCCAACCGATGTGCCCTAAACCGGTTTCATTAGAAAGGCAATTCGAAAATGATTTTTGACCACTTAAACGATGTGCGCGTACGAAGTAGCGGGCAAAAGCTATAATATATAATTATATAAGTATGGATTACGATGACGAGGCATCCGATTTTTATCGCAGTGTAAAAAGTCTTTAAATAAAATAACAATAAAACCTTTTAAAGATCTTTCATTTCATGATGACATCATCATGAAATGAAAGATCTTTAAAAGGTTTTTATCTTTACCTATATCGTAATCGTAAGGCTAAAACAATTATCATTTTGCGATGTATTTTTATTTAGTTGTAATGTGTTGTTATATTTGCATACCGAAAGGTATAATATGGTGATACAAAAACTGTAATATACCACTGTTACATGATTGTACAACATCTACATTATTACTTACCCATATTTGCGAATAAATGTCTTTGTCTTGTAATGTATACTTAGTGCAGGCTCATATTCAACAGCATGTTATTTTAAGAATGAAATTCTATACTATTGTGTTCCATCTTGCCTGTAGGTATTGTTTCATAATGAATAATGAAAATAACTTGAGATTAATAACAATGGAACGTGGAAGTAGCAATATGTAAGATTGACTGTAACATTAATACATGCTTGACGAACAAAACGAGAGAACACTGCAAAGTTGCAAAATTAGGTTACGCAATTTTGAACCTTAATTCTATGAAGGTAGTGTTGATTATAATTTTACACAAAAATAAACATATACCTCATTACCTATTTAACTATATAGCATACGGATGGCGGACCATACAATGACTAAAAATAGTAATAATGATTTCAATATTTCATTTCAGAATAGAAACTACGATGCTACCATTTGAAGATGACCCGTTATCACCAGAGAATCTTTTACAAGACAGTGTCAAACACTTTTGTAAGGTGTATCGGTTTGCCCAGGAGTGGGGATCTCCGATCTATCCTTCGGGACAGCCGAACATTGACGAACGTCGTACAAACGTTACTCATATAGAGGGGTGGTCTTGTGAGCGCAACTTTAGCTTGCACATGATTGCAGTCGATAGTACGAAGAACCATCACTTTGCTGAATCACTCGGCATAGATATTACTAATAAGAAGGATATGACGGCTGTCGTTATATTGGATAGTAAGGTAAGACTTCTATTTTATCTCACAATGTTATGATGTGGTGTTCCCAAGTTGGTCCATATTGCCAAAAGATAGAAAACGATTGTTGCCGTATTTTACAACCAATCCGAGGACAGAATCAAAAATACCGATCATTTTAATTTTTGCTCTACGCTTCAAAAACAGCGGCAGAAACAAAACGAACTATATTAACATGATAGCAAAGTCGATTTTTGTTTGTGTGAAAATAACGTTTGAGATATTAGCGCAAAAATACGCACCCAGCGATAGTATTGACGCTTTGGCATACTTAACTAAACTATAAATTTTTATATTTATGTACTTATTCCTAAAAAGTAACCACATGATTAGTTTAAATTTAAATGATCGTTTTATCCTTAAAGAGAATTTGAATTTAGTCTTGTAAACTAATCCTATAATTAGAATGTTTTTTTATGAATAAGCCTGAAATTCTATTTCCACAGCACGAAAGCCAGTACTTATTATCAGAGGACTACAGCGCGAAGTCAATAAGGGAGTTCATAGCGAACTTCACGAACAAAGACCTGAAGCGTTCGCTGCGGTCCCACGTCTACGAGACGGCGCATACGCACTATTTCGGTTCGAATGGCGCTTCCGAACAAATGGGCATCAGCAAGAACTCTGTGTATATCGAGGACCTTACTTCGAGAAGTTTTAGGAGAATGGTGAAGACACCAGGCACTGTGAGTCGTATCTTTTAATCCTTGTTGCGATTGATTAAAAATCGGTTCGGCCAATTTTCTGGTAGTTTAGTTGGTTGTCGCTGAGCGGGAGGATAATAAAGGTTGGCATTAACACAAAGCAACGTAGGGTCGGCGTAGATCGAAAGGAAGCCATGCCAAATCGTTTTCTTCAAAACGATGCTGAATAAATATTACTATAATACTAGATGTCCCCTGCGGCTTCGCTCCCGTCAGCTGGCTACCTACCCTACCTACATTACCTACCCCTGTATGTATGTAAATCGGGCTGGTTTCCGCAACTCCACGACTAAGTGCGTATTTTGCGGTGCAGGAGGGACAAATGTTTCATTCGCTCCACCCCTTCTCTCAAGGAAGGTCAGCAACGCCTTAGTGTTACTAACTATCTCACAGAGGGTACCTGGGTTTCCAAAGTACTTAGCCCTGTAATCGGCGACTACCGGGCAGCTTAGAAGCAGATGTGCTGCTGTCTCATCCTCCTCCATGCAGGCTCTGCAGAGTGGGCTGTTAGTGACTCCTATGATATAGAGGTGTTTATTAAAAGACCCGTGGCCAGTTGTGACTGTACGCAACTGTTGTTTAGTCACTGTTATTACCTACCCATTTTTTGATGTCTTTTTTTTTAAACCTTCCCTGTATTCTGGCGGACCAAATAAAAAAAGAATCATTCAAATCGGTAAAGTCTTTCTCATGTTATTTGAGCACATACATTTCGGCGGTTCATTTTTATATATAGATTCATAATAAAGTGCAAAACATTGACACAGACATAAAAAAACTCTTCAGACATCGTCAACGGCTTGTTTTCACGATAAGAACGTGTATTGTTGTCTATACGTTAGTTCAAACAGTCACAAGCCCCTTATTAGTTGATAGGTGGCGTTATACCGGTTTTTTTTTTCAAATGACTTCACCCTCTGGGCGGAGCTGGAGGGAGTGTCAGACTCGTACTATCTAAAACTCAACCATGTTCCGTCAAATGCCCTTTGCGTTTCAGAGACATCTTTCGAACAATTTCGCAAACCTAGATGGGTATCGGTACTTGATGACAATATGTAGGTAGACATCATTTCAAGTATGTGAATAAATAATGTCGACATTTCTACAGATGACGATAGTAGCGGTGTGCGGCGGATCATGCAGCGCGCTCACCACCCGCGCGCTGAGTGCGGCGCGGCGCCTGCTGTGGGCGTGCGGGCTGCGCGTGCGCGTGGCGCGCCTGGACGCGCTGCGCCACGACCTGCCCTGGCACTACACCGTGCACCACTACCCTACGCTGCTTGTGTTCCCGGCGCACAGGTACAAACTAATATGAACCTTATGTCTCAGGAAATTCAGTTGACTTCAGAATGACTAGCACTATTGAAAAAAATTCAATTTGTAGTGCAAACTTAAGTTACTCCTCATGACATCAGCTAACTGTCAGTGAAGTCCTGTGAAAATCAATCCAGCTGATTCGGAAATTAGCCGGAACAAACAGACAAACCGATATTTTCTTTGTCCACTAGGCGCGGCGAGGCTGACAGCGAGTCGTACCCGGGCGAGGAGCGCGTGACGTCAGCGGGCGCCGTGGCGCTGGCGCTGCGCTCGCTGGCGGCGCCGCAACACCTGCGCGTGCGCCTCGCGCTGTGCGCAGCCGTGCAGGTACATACCTTACTAAAATTAAAGTCTCTCTAGCTTGCCCTTTTGCTCATAATTCAAAGCCTATAATTGTGGAAAATTGTACTTTTCAAATGGTGAAATAATTTTTGGAATAGGTGCAGTGGTTCCCGAGATTCCCCCACAAATACGCGGACTCGAAATTTGCTCTCTCTTTGTAATAGTCGTATAGATTGGCTGTCATTAATAAACTTAGGTACCTACCGGCACGAGGCGTCGCCGTGGTTCGGGCACGGAAAAGTGCAACTAGACTGCGGTCGATCGATGACGGGCACGGAGCTCTACCTGTTCAGGCTGATCCAGTGCGTGGTGCAGCGGTTTTGGTGGTCGATCGACGTTGACTGCTTAGTAGATAGTACAGTTGTATGCAATGCAATGGAAAGCCGGTACGAATCGAGGTGTATCAATCTTGCCTCTACGGTTTTCATGTGGATACAATAGTAACGATGTTTAAGGCAGGTCATCCAAGGCGACATTTTGCAGCGACACAATCGTAAACCACGATTCGGCATTTCGCCAAACAACATGTATACAGACGCGAGACTATCTGTGAACTCCTGTCAACGCTGTTGTTGGCATCGATGCAGTTGCAAATGCGAAAACCACCAAAGTTAAAGATGACGCGTTAATAAAATGCGGTACTGATTTGATGCAAAAAGTCGTCTTGAAAAGGCGACTTCCCTAACGATGGTCATGGTTCATCGATCGACAGTAGAGTTGTTTTATATTCGGTAATAATTATATTTTTCTCCCACAGGGTCATACCGAGAAAAAGACATGTTTAAGAGACATAAAAGAACACGTGACATCGGTCATCGGCAAAAACCTTAAATACTGGCGACAGATTGAAGACAGAGAGCTTAAAGAAGCCTTATTTAAAAGACTGCAACACTTACACACACTCGCGTTGAACTTAAGTTTATTCCACGTCAGTGATCTTAGTGCAACTAGTGTGAAACAGACATCACTATCGAATACTCTTAGTATATTATCGAAGAACTGGGACATCGACTCAGTGTTAAGAAAAAATGCCACAGTCACATCACTAAAGAAGAGGAGTTGATATTAGATTTAATTTTGTAAATAGTGTACATTGCTCATATATAAATATTTAACTATGTTATTTATTTTTGAAGCCTGAAGTACTATTAAACGTTGAAAACAAAGATATTTTACTTGTTTTTTTTATCTTGTTATTCTATGAGTAATTTTATGGTTATATTTTTGAAAATGTGTATAATAAAGTTTTATAACAAATAAAACTATGAAACTAACTTTAAGGTGGACTTTCGATTTCGTCTCATGGATTATCCCAGGACCTATATTAGGAAAAAAAATATAAACGCTTTGGTAATACATAATGTTTTTTTACATTTTTTTTCAACATAATCAAACCAAATTAAGATCGTCGATTTTGAAAGCCCGTCACATTTTATTTCACTGCAAGTCCTGAAAGCCTGAAACCGTGGCGAATCAAGTGTCTTGGATCTTGCAATGAAATTGATCAGAAAAGAACAGCAGAATGATATAATTTCAACTTTCCTCCATAAGTCCATACCAAGCAGGAAACAGAACCGAGCCAGACCCAGTAGACATTTAAATTACACCTGAAAAAGGCTCGGTTGCCAAGCACCACGTAGATAGTTTATTGATTACCAGTTCAAAGACGTGCATATCCAAAATAATTTATTCAGTCATTCTCGCTACATCATACATCTTCAGAACTCGACATCTCTCCCGAAGAATGAGAGCGTGTTTTGTTTAGTACTGCTTCGCCAACCGCGGATCAGGCTCATTATAGTTGCGATAGACTTCTTTACGTACAGATCTGGCAATGGAAGAAAGAGTAGGTATATGTACACATGCCTGTAACTTGCACAAAAGTATGTACTTAAGTAGCTTGCATGCCATAGTGACATCCACCAATCAGAAGTTGTTAGGGCACAATGGTGTGCAAGGCTTTACAGACTTATTATTTATTAATAAAAAAAACGTTCTAGCTCACACAAAGTGTTACCCATTTTTGCAGAAACCCGTCTTCTGTTATATTAGGCTGATTGAAATAACAATACGTAGCCATTAAAATCACTTGACATGCGGTTTGACAACAGATTAAAGCACACATTTGGAAAAGCTGTCAGAAATTGGAGGGTTCGCTGAGAACGAGATTCATATATCGTATCGAATATGAACATAAAGTTCAACGTATAAACTTTTTATCGATTTGTAATTAAATCAGTTTGTAAAAAGTTGGTTTTTGTATTTCCGGGATAAAGTGTACGCACCGAGATTTCTAGTGTCCGTGAAATTAGGGAACATTTCGTGGTACGGCTTGATGAGGTACACGAGGTCAATGCCCACCACGCCGCTGACGTAGTCACTCAGAGTGCCCGCAACGCGCTCGTCATTACTGCTTTGGTGAACCTGAAATGCAGAATAATACCACGCCCTGTTTTCCTTGAGTGGGTAAGCAGATGTAATACCTACTTTTTGTTTTGTTTTGTTTTTGGTAGGTGAAGGCGGGCACCCTACGTCCTGACAACACGGGCATGCGCACCATTGTGGTGAGCTGCCCCGTGTCGGCGGCCAAGACCATATCGGAGGGCCGAAGGTTTTTGGTGGGTTGGGTTTCCGCGCAGGTCAAACTGCTGGAACCCCGACCTCTGAGGTGCTTCCGGTGCCAGGTGGGCCACCATGTGGGAGCTCAATGCACCTCGGAGGTGGACCGCAGCGGTCTATGTTTCCACTGCGGTCAGCCCGGTCACAGGGCCGGCTCCTGCGACGCCGCGCCGCACTGCGTAGTCTGTGCGGCAGCTGGCAAGCCAGCCGACCGCTGGGCTGGGGGTAGGGCCTGTGCCCCACCCGCCAAAGCCGGAAACAGGAGAAAGCCCTCCGCCACCGCAGTCTCTGCCGCGACCGCCGCCACTGCCGCCGCTTCTTCCGCCGCCATAGCCGGTTCCACTGCAGCTGCTGCTACTGTAACAGCCGCAGTAGAGCCCCTACAAAGGGCTCCGGAGGGGGCTGAAATGGAGTGCCAGTAATGGCCCCATTTCACCCCCTCCTGTTGAACGTCAGCCACTGCGCCGCCCAGGAACTGATGCTCCTGAGCTTGGCGCAGTGACTGATGCCTGTGTACGGCGAGCAATGGGTAGCTCGCCGTCCGATCAGAACAGGCCCGGGTTGACGGCGCGCTGTGTTCTACGCGCGCCAAACCAGCAGTAGTCAGCAAGGGTCGGGGCCCGTTAGGGCCATAGCCTGCCAGGGTTGCGGAATATGTTCGAAAGAGTAACCCGGGCCCTGGAAGGAAAGGCACTAGGAGGACAAAGGGTGGGTTTTAGTCAGTAAAAGTCTGACACTCCCTGCCGCTCCACCCAGAGCGGGAGGGGTCATTTGATGATTTCCCATCCTCGAAAAAAAAAAAAAAAAAGAAAGGAATAGAGGGAGGCCTTTACCTAGCAGTTGCACAGTTCAGGCTAGATAAAATCATACCTAATTTTGATTATTTATGGTACATCTGCTCGCGTAATTTCTGGTAAGATACAGACCTCGTACAGTCGACCATCTGGCAAACGAGCTTGCCTGGCTGCGTACTCGCCGATGTCCTGTAGAGTGCGGTAGTTGCTCGGCGTTCGCAGCGAGTAGCGCCATGGATACAAGATGTACTCCTACAAAAAAAATATACTTAGGTACTAATATTTACTAATGTAAATTATTAATAAATCTTCTCTCGTAACGGTGAACATCGAAAGACAACTTCTATCTAAAAAAAGTAACCACAGTTACTTCCCAGTTTTTCCTACAAGAAACGACCAACTGCAACTAGTGCAATAGCATGACTCAATTTAGAAAAAGACGTCTACATAAGTGCATAGGCCCTAGCTTAATCGACTTTTATGCTGATCGTACATACACGTCCATTAAACCTATGAAGCAGGTCTCCTTGTGTTATTTGAGAACAAAAAGGTTACTAACCCTCTTAGGTGAGAAACTCGCATGTAAATGTATGGCCAAGTTAATAACATCTCCCAGTTTATCCACATATTTCCGAATCGCTTTCGCTTCTGCAGTGGAAAAGGGTTTTGTACCTGGATAATACTGACAACACCGAGGTGGAGTTTTATGTACGTCATCTGTAATAGGCAAGTATAAGTCATGTAGATAAATAGTAGGCGCTTATCAATTGCAGCACGTGGGCTTATATGGCGGTCAATCTGACCACTATCTGATAAAGAACTCATTATCATATCTGCTTTTTTTTGTTTTTCACGATTGTGTTTAACTGTTGACGTGGAAGAACTCTTCTATTGAACTTATTACTTATGTATTTGCATAAAAATCGAAAGTGAATTTGTCATTTCAGATGTTTTACTTTGTAGGAAATATATAAAATATTTTTTTTGAGTTTATCTGTGTGGTCTTCAAAATCTCTTCCTAACTTAATTAGAAAAGCATGGTGCACTACCTGCGGTTTATCCCAACATTATCGATCAGGGGATTTTCCCACTAAAATTATCACAATATTTACATGCGTATTAATATTATCAGTTCACCTTGCCAATGATAAGCGAAATTGCGATTGATATTTGTCCCGAAGCAGGCTGGGTTCTTTTCCTTGGCTTCCTTGTCTACGTTTTTGTGCCACTGAGTTGGGCGAGTGTGAAGTCTCATAGTTTCGTTTCGCGCCCACTCTTCGTAGTCCAGTGGTGGACGCGAGCGCATCTTGTGGGTAAACTCGACGCCATCCGGATTAGCCAGCGGTATCAGATACCTAACATAGAAACGGAGGTAGTTATGTAGGAAAAAAATACTAGCTTATTTGGTATCTTAATAAACAAGCCACCTAATGTGAACACTTTTCACCGAATTGGGATCCTGGAGGCTAAGCTCATATTATATGGCAGTAAGTGTAATTACCTAGCTACCTAGCTACAACACTTATGATGCCCTATAAATCAGGTTTTGAACACAGCAACGCTACATGGCCATAGCCAGCTAGGTGTAGGTATGGTGGAAGTAGGTAGGTACTTCCCCGGGCGAGCTCCTTCTTAGACAGGTCAACAATCAACCTAATCTAAAACTTATCAAACAATATTTCTTTTCTTCTTTCTGTCTCTTGGTTCCGCTGGCACCACAGTTATTTAGATCTGAGTGGGCCAAAACATTGCCTTCCACGGCAGCACAGCCAGCGTATGCCGCGCCGTGTCCTCCCGACAGTCGATGCTCGGTGTCACCAACACCGAGCGTCCGGCTCCCTGCCTATGCGACACAGGAACCTCCCGAAGTAGCCATGCCTCGTGAGGACCTGCGTCTCACGAAACGACAGGGAGCCTTCTCCCGAGCCCGTTTACACGTGCAATGGTATAATCTAACACTTTATAGGATTGTGACTGGAAGCACAAGTGATGAACCAGGAGATCTAGATAGGAGATCGTGCGATAACCCCTGATGACTCTGACGGCCATCACCCTCTGCGGCTTTCGCAGAACAGAAATGGTGCCGGCCGTCAGGTCAACCGCCCAGATCGGGGCCCCATACAGGGCCATCGATCGCACGATCCCCACGTACAACCGCCTGCAGGCGGTGCTCGGGTTCCCCAGATTGGGAAGCTGCTCCCAACAACTTGCGCGCCAGCCGTCGGAAGTGGGGGCCGAAATCCCACCGGTTGTGGAGAACAATCCTAGGTACTTCATGGTGGACTCGACAGCGATACGGGCCCCACCGACCACGATGTGCGATCCCACCGGCGGCGACCGCCGGGGGCCATGAAAAACTATGGCCTCTGACTTGTTGAGGGCCACCTTTTTTTTTTTTTTTTTTTTTATGTATGGGAAATCATCAAAATGTCTTCTCCCGCTCTGGGCAGAGCGGAAGGGAGTGTCAGACTCTTACTGACTAAAACCCATCCGTGCTCCTCCTAGTGCCCTTGCTTTCCAGAGCCGCGGTAACTCTTTCGAACATAGTCCGCAACTCTGGCAGGCTCTGGCCCTAACGGGCCCCTACTGCTATGCTGACATCTCTTTGAGGCGCGCGTGGAACACAACGCGCCGTCGACCCGGGCCTGGCTTTGATCGAATGGCGAGCCACCCAACACTCGCCGTCCGCAGACCCACGCCTACGGTGGCCGGGAATCGCCCTGCGACTCCCGACGCCCGGGGCGTCTCCCTATGTTGCGGCGGCTGGGGCGTGAGGGTTGTCTCTCCCTCACGCGGCCCGCCTCCTCCTTCACTAGCATTACTGCTTCGCAGAAGGAGGTGACGGCTTCCCATGCCTCCTCGCTCTGGACCATGGATTGAACCAGGGCCGGACGCGAGAGGTCGCCGCCGCCGATCGCCTCAACGAGGACACGGCGGTGTTCCGCCCAAGCAGGGCAGACCTCCACCGTATGCTCCACCGTGTCCTCCGGGCGATCGTCACAGTGAAAACACCCGGGCGTTTCCTCCCGCCGAATCCGAAACAGGTACCTCCCGAAACAACCGTGTCCGGTGAGTACCTGCGTCAAGCGGAAGGTGAGGACGCCGTGGCGCCTCTCCAGCCACTCCTCAAAGAGGGGCACTATCGCCGCAATTGTGGCGTGCCCTGCACTGGGTTGCGACAGTCGCTGACTCCATACCGCCATAGTATCTTGCCGGAGCTCCGTCCGCCACGCTGCAACTTGCCGCGGCAGCGGAGTTTCGCCCCGGCGTAGCGCCTCCACGCGCCGCGCGTGGACGTGCGCGAGGGCTCTCGCCTCCAGATCCCATGGCGGCATTCCGGCAAGGAGGCTCGCCGCCTCGCCCGAGATCGTGCGGTATCCCCGGGTCAGCCGGATGGCCATGACCCTTTGTGACGCGTTCAGTTGTCGGGCTGGACGCTTCTTTAGCTCCAGGGCCCAAACTGGGGCCCCATAAAGGGCCATGGACCGCACGATCCCCGCATAGAGCCTCCGGCAGGAGGCGTTTGGACCCCCTAGATTGGGCAGAAGCCGCTTGAAAGCAGCCCCGGCCCGCCCCAGTCTGGGAGCCAAACGTCGGAAATGCTCGACGAAGTTCCATCGGCTATCGAGAACGAGTCCCAGATACTTGATCGTCGACCCGACGCCGATGTGAACCCCTCCTACCGTTATTTGGGATCCCGGTGGTGGCTTGTTCCGAGGACCATGAAAGCACATGGCCTCGGACTTGTGCAAGGCCACCTCGAGACCCAATTGCCGGATTCTCTCAACGACTATCGCAACCCCGCGTGTCATTAAGTCGGCCGCCGCCTGGTGCGACCCCCCCTGAGCCAGGACGAGCGTGTCGTCAGCGTAACAAATCACGCTGACGCCGCTAGGGAGGTTGGCACGCAGCACCCAGTCGTAGCCGATGTCCCACAGACATGGCCCCAGAACCGAGCCCTGTGGAACACCGCACGACATCTCTCGCCGAATCCACTCTCCCTCGTGACCGGGGTAGATGACGGCCCTATCCGTCAGATAGGCCTCGACCACGCGACGGAGGTAGGTCGGCATCCGGTGATACCGGAGTGCCTCCCTAATGCAGCTCCATGGAAGGGTGTTGAAGGCGTTGGCGATGTCAAGAGACACCGCCAAGACGACCCTGCCCCGGGATACTGCTTCCCCCGTCGTGAGAGCTCTCACGCGCATGATGGCATCCACCGTCGAGCGCCCCGTGCGGAAACCGAACTGGTTCTCTGCCAGATCCGGCCCCACCCTCACCAGGTGCGCGACGAGGCGGTTTGCTATAACTCTTTCAAAGAGCTTGCCCACCTCGTCGAGCAGCACGATGGGCCGGTATGCAGACGGAGAGTCCGCAGGGCGCCCCGGCTTCTTAATGAGGACCAGTTTCCCCGTCTTCCAACGAAGTGGGAACTGGCCCCTCTCCAAGCATGCGCTTAAGAACCCCCTTAGTCGAGGCCCGAGAGCCTCCAAGGCCAGGACCCAGGCTTTCCCAGGTAAGCCGTCGGGTCCTGGGGCGGTGTTTCTGGCCTTAAGCCGGTTGACCGCCACTCTTAGGTCTACCTCGGTCACTTCCGGAACGTCGTCGTTGTCGTCGGAATGGTCCGCAACGGGCACCGCAGGTGGCGGAGCCATAAGCGGAGGAGTGTGCTCCCCTCGCAAAGGGAACAGAGCGCTCACCACGTCCTCAACAAGCTGGGGCCGGAGACTCTGAGTCAGCGGGGGGGCCCAGGTGCGGAGCTTATCTCGCACCATTTTATAAGGGCGTCCCCACGGGTCCAGAGACTCCAGCATCTCCTTGCGAGCCAGATCTTTGGCCCGCAGGATCCCCGCTCGGAGGGCGGTCTTCGCCACTCTGTACTCCTCGTATAGCTCCGCCTCCCTGGCCTGCGCATCTGGAGGGCGGATGCGGAGCCTGCGGTGCCTGGTGTACTGGCGCCGTGCAGCAACGCACGCCTCGCGAAGCGCTGCCAGCTCTCGCGACCACCAGTACACCTGGCGGCGGGCGCTTCCTTGCCGGACCCGGGGCATTGCCACGTCACATATGTCGGACATGGTCTCCCGGAACCACTCCGCCTCGTCGTTGATATCAGCAGGCCTGTCCGGTGGTGACACCCAGGCCTGCACGATCGAGGCTTCCAGGAGAAGCTCCCGGTCCAGCTGCTTCAGCGCCCACCGCGGACCACTCGGGGTCTGTCGGACCGACGCGGTCGAGGTCTGGGCGGAGACGTCAAACCGGATATACCGGTGGTCGGAATAGGTCTCCTCCTCCTCTAAGACGCGCCAGTCAATGACACGCTGTGACAGAGCAGAACTGGCGAACGAAATGTCCACCACCGACTCACCCTGCATACGCACACAGGTGGGGACAGTACCCCGGTTTAGGATGACCAGGCCTGTCTCCAGAGCCCAGTCTTCCACCATCCTGCCCCGTGTGCTTGTGTAACGGGAACCCCAGGCCAAGTGTTTGGCGTTGAAATCCCCGAGAACGAGCACGGGGAGGGAACGATACCCGGCGACGACGTCAACCAACTCCGTAAGGGAGACGTGGAACTCGGCGAGAGTTCGGTTCGGGGAGAAATAGACTCCCACCACGACAATCTCCCCGAACCGTGCTGCTACGCAACCCCGTCCTCTTTTGACACTCTCGAGGGACGGAGTACCAGCAGCGGCCGACGAAATTAGGGTCACTGAGCCGTCCAGGTCCTCCACCCAGTTCTCCCTGGGCGGGACAAAGTACGGCTCAGCGACCACGGCGATATTTATCGACCACTGCGCCATGCTCTGGAGCAACAGGTCCTGAGCAGCAGCGCAGTGGTTGATGTTCGCCTGGAGGAGGCGTAATGGGGCCGTTATTGACAAGTTGAGGGCCACCTGCAGGCCAAGGCACCGTATGCGTCTCACCACCTGTGAGACCGCGGTCATCACTAGCAACGCTACCTCCCTGTTCGAGCTCCCCCGGGCAGTGACCAGCGTAATACGTCAGGTCCAATCCCGGCTGGAGCTCGCCCCTCAGCACCCAGTCGTACCCGATGTTCCACGGGGGCAGGCCCAAGACCGGGGGTTTACTGACCTCACCCAAGCTCTTTAAGCTGTATATGAACGAAATGATCGTGGAACTCGGCAGGAAACGCGTCGGATGCTGGATAGACAGTGTTTGCGTTAACAACCTAAGCTACGCAGACGACATGGTTCTGCTGGGTCCTACGGCTGGCTCGATCAGGGAGCTATTACATAAATGCGAACAATATGTTAGTAGCCATGAAAAAAAGTGTTTTTGTCATATTTGAGGCCTTCGGTAAACGTGTGGATACTGTCCCAATAATCACACTCAATGGGATACAACTCGAAAGGGTTTCTTTTAAGAATCTGGGGCCCATCGTTACCGAAGACCTGAGGGATGATGCAGACGTAGAGCGCGAGCGAAGGACGCTTGCGGTCCAGAGGCAACATGTTGATTCACAGGTTTGCTCGGTGTAGTAATGAAGTTAAAATTACACTTTTTAAAGCATACTTATTGCCAGAGTTTTTACACGAGCAGCCTGTGGATCAAATGTACAAAGAGGTCGCTGGATGCTCTAAGAGTGCAGTATAATAAGTGCTTTAGGATGCTGTTCTGTTGGGACTGCCGCGTTTTTGTAGCGCGTCTGGTTCACGACGCGATGTTCACGACCGCGCATACCAGTTATTTTTACGCCATCATTTGCAAAAAAACCAGCTCTTTGTTAGCAAGGACGCGGTCGAGTTCAAATGGTATCCTGAGTATGTTGATCCATAAACCTGATGCGCCATGGCTGTGTCATGCTATGAGCATACTTGAATGAGCATGATAATTTAGTTAGGTCATAGCTTATTTTATTGTATTTTATTTAGTGTGGTTGTGTTTTCTAACATTAGAATTAAGTAGGTAAACAAAAATTGTTACTAACACCTTGGGCCTGAGTTGCCACGAATAAACAAAGTTATTATTATCTCGTATATTCATTTAAATCCCTATCGTTATATTTTTAAATGTTTCTATACAAATCAATAAAAAACATATAAAAATATAAAAAATAGTAGTCCGCCGGTGTCGGGAGCAGAGTCCAAGCTACCGGTGGTTAGGGCGTATCGAGGAGTACTGCCTTCTGTATCAGGCCCTTTACCCAACTGCGTAACGCCATCTTCGACAGGTGGTCGTCGAAGCTTTTGGCTATCAAGCCATTGGCCGTAACGACCATCGGCACTATGACAGCCGAGTCCACATTCCACATGTCGACAACCTCGTGTGCTAAGTCAAGATACTTGATTTACTGACATGCCCGACACACGTCAACCGTCCCGTCCTTCATAATGTCTCCGGTAGTTGTTCGTCAAGATAACTTCGTCCATAATTGCACAAACGAAACCTTCAGTTTCTCCGAAGAGATCACCAAAACGTAGCCAGGCCACGGACGCTGAGAAATCTACATCGGACCCATAGAGAACCCGATAGAAGCGCCCGTGAAGCTCCTTGCCTTTCCATACCTCCTTGCGGTCATTGAGTATGCCGAAAGAGTACATTAATACCGGAATGACGCAACCGTTGAAGGCGCGCACCTTATTTCCGCCCGACAAAAGGCTGTTTAAAACCTTTTTCAGGCGGCCAAAGAAGCGCTCCTTCAGCGATTGCTTCATGTCAGTACCGTTAATGCCCAACGCTTCCGACATACCCAAATACTTGTAGGTTTCGGTTGAGCTGAGGGATCTAACCTGTATGGAATCCGAGAGTTGAATTCCCTCAGATTCCATAATCTCCCCTTTATTTACATGCATGACTGCACATTTGTCCACACCAAATTCCATCCTGATGGCACTACTGAAGGTTTCAGTTACTTTCAGTAGTTCCATCAGTCGCAAATTGTTGGGGGCAAAAAGTTTTATTATTGTTATTTACTTGTACGGGGCCCCATAATAAGCTTTTCTTTCAAGATTTTTTTTACCACTTTTTCGGCGTGATTAATATGTATAGGTACCCATACCAAATTCCAAGTATCTATTGCTAAGCATCTTTGAGTCAAACCGCGGACAGATAAACGGACAGACGGACATGGCAAAACACACACCCTGAATAAGGCATTGGCGCGAAATCTTTAAAATTTACAGATTGGATTGGTGACCGCAATTCAGTTTAAAACAGAGAAAATGACAACATCTAGGGAGAATAGAGATTCTAATATGCAGATGGAAGAGAACGGAAAAGAAATAATTTTCAGTCTGTTGCCGCATGGCGCATGCACAGCAAAAGAGTGGAATTCTCTGCCTGCGTCTGTTTCCAAAAGCTTACAACCCTAATCTCTTCAAAGTTGGAGTGAATGCTCTATCTGGGTAAGCTCGCTCCATCGTAGACTTTGTCTCTGTCATCTCTGACATTGACTAGAGTCAAGAGCAAACCCATCACTAATAAAACCAAAAAAAGAAAAGGTCACAAAGCATGTATTAAAATAATTTTGAAAAGTTTATGAAGTGGATGACAGAAAAACGAATGGATTCGCTTACGGAAGGATTTTTTAGGGTTCCGTACCCAAAGGATAAAAACGGGACCCTATTACTAAGACTCCACTGTACGTCTGACTGTCACCAGGCTGTATCTCATAAACCGTGACAGCTAGACAGTTGAAATTTTCACAGATGTGTATTTCTGTTGCCGCTATAACAAAAAATACTAAACCATATTTAAGTGGGGCTCCCATACACCAAACCTGGGTTTTTTTTTCGTTTTTTTTATAGATAATGATACGAAACCCTTCGTGCGCCAGTCCGATTCGTACTTGACCGGTTTTTTTTTATTTTAATTAATTTTCCACATAATCGCGAAGAAAATCAGCTGTTCAGTACATTTTGTTGAGTTATGCGCAAATAAATGTATGGGGCAGTCGATTTTTTTTATCGCGATTTGTGTATTGGTTCCATAATGAAAGTTGCTCATGATGAATACAATGGCCCCTTAAGAGGTATTGCGCTTATTCTGTTACACGTTATATACCTCTCTGTAAGAGGACCGTAGGTACCGCGTGCAGGATAGTGGATGTCGCGCGCGTGACTTCTGTTCTACGAGTATGCTCATGCAGTGGTGATAAATTAATGTTTTCATTGAGTGGTGGAAAAACAAGAGTAAAAGCAAGTTCATACTTGTTGAAAAAGCTTAGGAGTGTACGTGTAATCGTGTATTGTACCTAGTTGTAACTATGTACACTTGTAACAATCTATCAATATATATAATAACCATTAATCGACAAAATAATAGGCCTTGCCGAGAATATTTTATTTCACGAGACATGACAAATCATTTTTCTAATCCTGTCTGCTAATAGATTAAGTAATTAAGCAGGTAATCACAAAGATTACAGCTTTGATAGATGATTTGTAAAACGCTAATGAGTGTACTATGGTTGGTTCTATAGAGAAAGAATAGTGCTTGCAATGCATGCATGACAGGCAGGTAAAGCAGGAATGTTTCAGCAAGCATTTCAAATGCGTTATAAGAGGTAACCAAATGAGGTAAGGAGAGGTTGGCAAATGCTGATCGAAAACGAGGTAGCTACCTAAACAATGTAGGTGTTGGCGACAGATCTGGCAACCCCGTTGCTAGGGGCTTGTTGGTGTTCGTTGGCTAGCAACGGGACGGTTTACGTGTTTTTCTTTACTATTTTTTAATATTAATACACCCGATTGCTCCTTAACCGTTTTTCATTTGGTGCCTAACATTGTGGTCCTTCGAGCCGGATCTGAACCAGCGACCCAATGTTAGGCACCAAATGAAAAACGGTTAAGGAGCAATCGGGTGTATTAATATTAAAAAATAGTAAAGAAAAACACGTAAACCGTCCCGTTGCTAGCCAACGAACACCAACAAGCCCCTAGCAACGGGGTTGCCAGATCTGTCGCCAACAATAGGGGTACTACATTGTTGTTCTAGCAACTATAGTTAGAGACAAGCTCAGTGGCAGTTTGGCAGGGGATCATGGTTCGAATCCTGAGTTGGAGAGCAAATCAAGCCGTCGTTGGTAATGCGCCTGATCTCTCTCCCCTCGTGTTGGATTGCTGCCCATTGAAATAGACGATAGTATGACATTCAGCAGTTTGGGGGTCTCTTGTTCTTCGTTCCGCTGGCACCACAGTTATTTAGATTCGAGTGGCCCAAACTATTGCCTTCCACGGCAGCACATAGGTCTTTTGACTTTTGCAGCATGTTTCTGGGTACAGGGCGTAGTGTAGGAAAAAAGCAGTCTGTAAAGTTTTGATCGAAGCTTCAGTGAATGAAGCTGCGGATCTTTGCATCGCCAATAATACCGAGAGGTTCCCAACGTCGCTCATCTCTGCGGAGAATAGCCAGCGACGAAGGAGATGTACATAATGAACGAGTTTGTATCACAGGCGCAATCTGTATTCCCTCACTGATATTTTAATGGGTGCCAATTCATCAAAACTAGTGAGAGATCAGACTCCGGATCAATGGCTTAACGTGATTTCCGAGGCACGGGAGGAATACCTACACTGCCAGCTTCCAATCTTTGGGCTGCCCCTTAGAAAATTGAGACTGAATAAAATATATATTTATTCGAGTATCTTTATCTCCCAAAATGTACTAAAACTTACGACTATGTTAGTAAGCACTGGCACTATTAAGAATAAAACAATCAATACAACAAAAGACCATCGCTGCGACATGAGATAGCACAACAGCTTTCCACGTACACACAGTCCAAATGACTTGCACTAATGAAAAAACCCTATTATACTAAGACCAGATTAAGACAACAACAATCCGTTCCATCACAAAAATATCATTAAAAAGCCATTGCGAGCGTGATAACATCAGTCTGCAGCCGACCCGCCGCCGCCGCGTGCCGTGATGCCGTCCGCATCGGCTGGTGATATTGTTGACGTCAGTCGGAACGGGCAGACAGTCTGAAGCCTGATAACGTATCGTCTGAGTCTCAAGGTCATTGTGGCAGTTGATCTACCTACTATTTTTAGGTACCGATTGGAATGCAGACGCTTTTGGGTGTCGTAATTACCTGAACATACCTACCTAATACGCTACCAGTCATTTGAGTACCTACCGATGTAGGTACTTATAATCCCAAATCAATTGTTCGTTACTAACTAGAACATTTTAAACTAGGCTCGCGTTTGACCACTATCTCAACTGATGGTAAACGATGACGTGGTCGACGAGTGAGCACACTTGCCTGGAAATAACCTTTTACTATCTAGTTAAGGACCCCTAGGTTGTATCAGAAAATACAACTCCGGTAGGGAAATCCACTTCAGGTATACGCACAATAAAAAAAGCAATAGAAAAAAATTACAGCATCAGTTCCAAATGTTGTCTATTTGCTTTTATAATTCTGTAGCAAAATAGCTTGACCGACCTGAAATGAAGTGACCATCACTCCTCCCTGTAACACCAGATGCAGCTCTAGATGCTTTCAAATCTCGGAGAGAATGCTGAAATGCGTCATAAGTTTAACGGCACCCGTACCCTTCAGACTTGAAGTCATAAATATAGCAGCGCTAATAGGCGTCAGGGTAATAGGGTAGAGAGAGAGAGGTATATTTTTTTTTTATTATTATTATTATTGATAGGCACGCGCTTGACCACTATCTCACCTGATGGTAAGCGACGATGTGGTCGAGAAGGAGCACGCTTGCCTAGAAGTAACCTATTCACTCTTGACTTAAAGACTCCCAGGTTGTAGCTATCAGGAAACACAGATTCCGGCAGGGAATTCCACTCCTTAGCGGTACGCACAATTAATGTATTCCCAAAACGCTTTGTGCGTGTGGGTGGGATGTCCACCATGTACCGGTGGCGCATCGCCGTACGTCTTGTAGTCCGATGATGGAACGGGCTAGGCGGAATCAAGCTATGCAATTCCGTTGCACACTTTCCAAAATGCAACCGATAGAAAACCGACAGGCTCGCAACTCGGCGTCGATGCTCGAGACTTTGGAGCTTCGACTCGACGAGCCTATCATTGCCGATGATCCTCTTGGCTCCCCAACTAACATTAGGCGCTAATATAAGAGTTAGAACAGATATATAAAAGAGCTAAACAGATCCTAAGGTCATCAATAAGTGCTATCACATGGGAGTTATAGCGAGCTATAACTCTACTATACCCCTGGATTGGGCACAAGTTCTTATGGTCTTAGGTTCCATTATGGCGATGTAGTGGAGTTATAAAATGAATTTAAGAGATATATTAGAGCAATTGTGGAGGTATAGTAGCGCTAACTGAGACTTAAAGCTCTGTGAGAGTAGTATTTAAGTGACTAGTGACTCCTCAAGCGGTATGATAGAACTACATGCTACTTACTGACTTTTTGAGCGCTATAAAGGGAGCAAATGTATGAATATAATATCCGTAAGGGGTATAGTAGATCTATGATGTATCTTACTAACTATTTGAGCGGTTAGAGTGGTGGTAATAAGGTAAATTGTTACACCTTGAGTTGCAGTATGGATATACATTAGGAAATTTTAGCGTCGAAGGATATAATTTTTTACTTTTTTCATAGCCGGCTATGCGGTATGTATTTTATAACGTTGTTATGAATAATATGTTCCCTTGTCAAAAAACCAAACATTGTGTTTACGAAAATAAATGGCGGAGTTAAGTGCTAAAATTTTAACTTATTGTTAGTGGAAGCTGAAGCGAAATTTTCATTGCGAAGGTAAGTAAACTGTCAATATGTGTATGTATTATTAGCAAATAATTGAAGGGCCCACTCTTTGATGTCTATTTATCTAAAAAAATGTTTTGCTTTACATGGAGCAAAACATTTTTTTTACTAAATATGTAACAAAACCTAACCTATTGACTTAAAACTGTCGTGACCCAGGTATTATACGCTAGAATAATAAATACCTTCATTGTATTAAGTTTTCGTTTCGTACATTTTACTGTATTTAATTAACTTCATAATCTAAAAATGGTGGGTGCATGAATTTGGGGATCCGTAGTCATTTCCCAAAACCACTACCTAGCCTAAGCACGACTAGTACACGTATCTCATAGCTAGACGAGTGCTAAATTGTTTGATTCGCACACGTCCCTGTCTGTCTACATATTTAAATACATACTGTACAATTCTGCCAGTTAAAGCCTGAATATTTGTAGCGATGGAATTTAATATGGTCGTTGCATAAACTACTATTTTACAATGCAGACTGAGATTTTTTTACGATACACAACCCACCTTTTGTGTTTTTTTTTCAGACTAACCAATACAATTCACCCGTAATTTCTGTACCCGATGAGTCCAGCGAGTCTTCCTCTCAAATCATTTTGACTTCAGATAACCAAATCCTGGGTATACCTACAAATACCTACTGTGTGCTTGCTGAAAACCAAAAGCACTTTATAGACAAAACACAAGAAAATAGTGATTTAAAGAGTGCCGCAAATATTGAACAAGACGCAAACAAGACTGAAAAAAGCCATAAAATAGCATTCGCGGCAACTGCCGAAAATAATTTTGAAAATCAACCCAGCGATATACCTGGAATCAAAAATGATTCCGTAATACTAGCCCCAAGTGACGATTCAATCGACGTCGAAGAAGAGTCCCTATGCTAATTTTTTAATTCATTTATATTTTCTAAGGTTATTTTTGTTGCTATAACTCATTAATTATTAACAATACACAATAACCAACATAATTTTATAACTGATTTAAGTAAGTATAAGTTATATCTTTTAGTTACAAAGACAAATTAAAATATAATTGTTTACTTTAAGCTAGTTGTTGCTATAACCAATAGATGTTTAGATATGTATCTTTGTGTTCTTATCTAAATGTAAACAAAGTAATATTATTATATAAATTATATTAGAATTAAATAAAATTAAAATTATAATAGAAAAACGAATACATGAATACTAGCCATTTAGAAACATCACTACCAAATAGCAGCTATTTTAGGTTAAGTACTAGTACCTATCTTTTCTTGTTTTCTATTAAAATAAACATTGTTGAATAGTAGACAAGAATGTTTATGTTGCGATGCCATTTTATACACGGGACCACGGTACTAAAGTGGTAACGAACTCAATAATTTAACCTTAAATAACATAGAGGCTATACTTGACAATATAAGTTCTATTAATAGGGAGAAATATCTCTACTATTTAGCCTTAAATTATACAAGGGAGTTTTGTATCCCTTAAGGAGTTTGGTGTTGTAAAAGATTTAATGAACACCATGGTAGAGCTAGTAGCGTTAATTGCTCCTTTTGTGCAACTATCAGCGCTCCGAAAGAGTTTGTGGTAGCTTGCTTAGAACTTTAGAAGTTAATAGTATATGTTAATTTCTTATATGGATCTTATAGTCGTAAGATTCGTTCAAAGCTATTACACAGAAGCTTTGGTCTATATTGTAGGGATAATAATCGCTGCTCTACGCGTTTAACCTTCATACATTGCTCTTATAAACTTGCTTTGTGACTATAAGCGTTATATTTTATTACTAACACTCTTTTGTCATCACACACTATAATTGCAGCTACTACTCTACCTTCATAACACTTTGGGTTCTAAAGTAAGCTCTATTTGCAGCCATAATGTTTGTTGCTCTATAGACTCAAGGGCATCAAGCTGGTATCTGGCAGATCCGTCCCAAAGATGCGAGCAGTACTCCATACACGATCGAACTTGCGCTTGATAAAGTTTGAGCAGCTGTTCCGGCGTGAAGTACCGTCGCACCTTTGCTAGAATTCCCAACTTTTTGGCAGCCACTTGAGCCTTTGCCTCTATAAATGTGCCAAAATTGAGGGTAGATGTCAACGTGACACCAAGAAGGTCAAGTTGTTCGGTTATCGGCACGGTTACACCTCGGAAAGATGGCGCTGGGTGGAATTGGCTCCTTTTAGCGGAAAAAGGACACGCCTGGGTCTTAGCAGCATTGAACTTGACCAGATTGGCATCGCCCCACTCTGAGACAGCTTGTAAGGACAAGTTCAGGCGCTCAACCATAGCCTCCCGGAGAGACCGGATCTGCGACCCACCAGCTCGTGCGTTAGACACGTATCTCTCAGCAACAGTACTGTCGTCTGCATACCCAAAGGTACCGGGTTTTAGCAGATCATTAATATGCAGCAAAAACAATGTTGCCGAGAGCACCGACCCTTGAGGAACCCCGGCATTAATATCCAGCAGTCCAGACGAGCAGCCATCTATGACCACTCGAATAGACCGATCCCTCAGGAAGTCTGCAATTCAATCACACAATCCGGCGGGTAGACCGAAGGAAGGTAGCTTACCAATAAGGCTTTCGTGCCAGACCCTATCGAAGGCTTTCGAGATGTCAAGAGAGACCGCAAGTGCTTCCCCGTGTTTCTCGATGGCCTCACTCCAGATGTGAATGGCATACGCTAGAAGGTCCCCAGTGGACCGATTTCGGCGGTAGCCGTATTGTCGGTCACTAAGGATATCGTTAGCTTCTAGGTATGCCAGGAGCTTACCATTCAGCACGCGTTCCATACTCTTACAGAGTATAGAAGTTACTGAGATGGGTCTATAATTAGCTGGGTCAGCTCGACTACCCTTCTTGGGCACGGGCTGCACGTTGGCTTGCTTCCAAGCCGTCGGCACCTTACCAGTCTCAAACGAAAGGCGATATAGGCGTGTCAAGATCGGAGACAACTCAGGCGCGCAGGTCCTCAGTACAATTGCCGGTATCCCGTCGGGGCCACTGGCCTTATTCACGTCTAGGTTACGCAATACCCTACGAACGTCCTTCTGATGAATGCGATTGTTCGACATACTCGACTCGCATCCAACAGGAGAAGCAGGGGGCCTAGCGCCACCAGGATCGAGACGCGAATTTTCCGCAAACAGAGATGCAAACAGGTTCGCTTTTTCCTCAGCGGAATGGGCCAGCGACCCATCAGGTCTCAGCAGTGGTGGTAGTGAGGGGGGGGCAGAAGTTCGATTCAACCGACTTAGCCAGGGACCAAAACGCCTTACTGCCTGCTGGGTATGAAGCAAGTTTGTTCCCAATTCGGCTAATGTGGTCAAACCGAGCCCTCCGCAACACCTTCTTGCAGGACTTGGCAGCCCTGTTGAAGGCCCTCTTCTTCTGACTCACGTCACCCGCTTTGCGTGTACAAGCGTCGACCCATGCTAGGTACGCCGTATGTTTGAGCGCATCAACGCGATTGCACTCGGCACTAAACCATGGACGAGCCACGCCAGATATTGTTACGTCAGAGAACGGAATGAAATACTCCATTCCCTGCCGCAACACATCCGTCACGGCGTTCGCGCACGACGAAGCGTCAGTCGAAGAAAAGCAAGTAGGCTGCCAAGGATAACATGCGAAGAAAGATCGCATGCCATCCCAATCTGCTGACCTGTATCGCCATACCCCCCGGGTGCCTCTAAGGCTAGGATCGGGCGACACAGATTTCACCAGACAGTGATCGGAACTTCCTAGTGGTGAAGAAATCGACACCGAGTAGCGGTCTGGATCTGTTGTCAGCAGAAGGTCCAAGCAATTGGCTGTGTGCGAATCAACATCGGGCACCCTCGTTGCCCCCAGGAGGCCTACCACAACCTCTTAAAACAATATTATTTTAATATTACTTTGTAATTTCTGTTGTTGCATTTTCAACTCTCGGCGCTGATCCGAGCGTTGAAAATCCAACAGAGCGGAACGCAAAGTAATATTAAAGTAATATTGTTTTAAGAGGTTGTGGTAGGCCCCCTGGACCAGCTGGGTGAGATTTAACGCTAGCGCTAGCTTTCGCGTCTCTCGTCCAGCATGGTCTGTGCACTGGTATGGGAAGAGCCACTCCTGATGGTGGGCGTTGAAGTCCCCCAGTAACACCAATTGGGCAGAAGGGTATCGCTGCTGAGCTGCATCCGCCGCCTTACTGAGGTGTTGTGTGAGCCCAGTTGTCTCCAGATCTCCGCTGTGCGACCGATAGACACAGGCATAGATTATTTTATCTAGGCCAGTGTCCACCAGAACCCAAAGTGTTGAGAACCTGGAGTCCTCAAGGTTGCGGAGACGCCGATAGCAGATGTCGTCCCGGGCGTACATACATACACCCGCGCGTGGTTTAAAATAGTGCTCCAGAATAAACCCTGGGTAAGTGAGGTACCTACGACACGTCTGACGGACATCCGATCTGCGTCTCCGAAAGGAACCGGAGCGCTGGTTTCTCAGTCTCCAGGTGGTGATGGACTGCGGCGAGATTAGAGTGCAGACCTCGTATATTACACAGGTGCACTTTGTGGGAGAGGGAGTGCTGCCGCTGTACAGCCTTTTTAATTTTGTTCCTTTGATTCATTGAGTTTGAGAGTGAAGGAGGTCTACCTCCTTCAAGAAGAAGAAGAGAAGAAGAAGAGGAGAAGGAAGTGAAATGAGGTTCCATGCTGCTAACCTTCAGGCACGCTCTGACAGGACGGCATCATTGGGGGACTAGTCTGGAGACTGCGGGGACGCCCGAGCCCCCCCCGGGAATGTCCATCGGGCCCTCTCGTCTGGTCGCCAACCAGCACGATGGTGCATTCCGGGATTTTTCGACAGTTGGCGGGGCAGCCTTTCGTGTGTGGCTAGCACACTACTTGGGCCCCCAACTACCTGCGGTCGGCCAGCGGCGCACCGTGCCTCGGATCCCGCTACCCTCCGCGACTAGTCTCCCGATACGCCCAAATCAGAGCGAGCATGGTTGGTCTGCCTGCATAGGAACAACTATTTCGACCCTACTCCTCTGGATTGGCCACACTGAGCATCCTACCGGAACACGGCTAGGCCGCTTGGCGGTATGCCTTTGCCCAGTGGGTGGTCACAAGCCATCGGCCGAAACCTACCACCAGTTAGTGTCACCTGATTAGCACCACCCGGGGACTACGTGTAGGGTAACTGTGGGTATTCTCCTACGGACGCGGGTGACTCGGCCCCCAAAATATATATACGGGTGTGGAGGTACTTTTCCGGAACAGCCCCTTCATATGAGCTATATTAAGTACGTACCTACCTAATAACTAACTACGTACTACTTCATTGGCAGTTGGCACCTCCGACGGCTGTATGTAAGTGGTACTCACCAGTCGTAATCGTTGAAGAACGGAGTTTGATAGCTCGCATCATAAAGTAATTTCTCTGATAATTCCAATATGACATTTGGCGCCCCCCAAGCCATTGGGTTCAGTGCTGTAAGTAACGAAAAATGCATTAGTTATTGTATGGCATGAGACATTTAAAATCTCGGCCTGGCGGGCAGGGCAGCGATGACTTGCTATTTACCAGTTGATCAACCGTAGCGCAGTTTGTTAAGGATTACCTATTGTCAAAACGGTTTTAAAGCCAATGTAATGAAGACACCCCAAACCTTCAAGGATTGCAAATGTGCCTTGATGTTATGTTTAAAAAAGTAGATATTATACTACCTCCAATGATTAGAATGCCAGGTTTTCTGGTTTGCTTATCACTGCGCAGCTCCATAGCCAATATAGTGCGGTTTTCAGAAGTGAACGGCGTCAAGTGCACCACATTCACGACCTCCGGGTCATGGCGCCGGAACTGGTCCACCGCAGACATCACCATCTTCTGATCGGCGTAGGGTTTAAATTGTAAGTCACTTGTAGTCCTGCTCATCCTTAATTTTGCTCCAGATCTGTATGGTTAAAAACATTTAAAGTTAGATACTCAAGCAAAGACATCGAGACAACACTAAGAAGCGGTTTGTTTTAAGAAAAATCTATATAATTAAGTAGTTGAAGCTGCAAAAAAAGATATCCTCCTTCATACCTCACATCGATGCATAGATCTATGGGACATTTCAATTAAACACAACTGGAGAGATAAATTAGGTGCAGGAGGGACGGCTCTCAGAGCCGGGCTTTTATAGCTTCCCAATCCTGATACAAAAATATTACTAACGGAATAAATCTTTGCTCGACCTGAAAAATACCAACTGGGAATCGCGCTCAGCAGTCGTGCATGCGACGACTATAACAATAAAGCAGTCAACTAGGCTACTCACGGTTCAAAATTTCTCGGTGGAAATAAGACCATAAACAGGGCACCAAGGAAGTATGAGATAGCGATCAAATATATTTTAAGCTGCAAAAGCATCTTTGCAGACAAGACAATCAACTTTAACTCTCAATTATTGGCCGTTGTCCGAAAAGTTCGAGTAAATCTAGTACAAAATGCATTAGATGCGGGAGGATTGAAATAACGATGAATCACAAGATCTTTAAAAACCTGACAGCATGAAAAGACAGCATCGACAGCATAATATTCCATGAGACAGCAAGTAGGTAAATGACGTGAGGCGTTCACTACTCTATGGGTAGGTGGGGCCTCCGGGGCCTCTCATATAAATATAGTTTAGGAATATTTGCCCTATTTAAAAAACTATAACGCTCAAAAGACATATGCGTTTACTTCATCTACCAACACTTTATATAATTTCCATAGAATATAACGTTCAGTTTCTATAACAACAAATGTTTTAACAACATTTCTCTTACGTACTTTATTTAATACTAGCACTTCGCCCGCGACTTCGTCCGCGCGGATTCTTTAGGTACTCCACAAACTTCAACGCCCCCTATAAAAGGTTAGTTTTGGAAAATTAAGTACAACGATTTTCATTACTTACTTAGCCATTTCTACTTATTCTATGGTCTCAGGAGGCCCTCGACAATGTACCATTTAATTAGCGAATGCGACTGTCCAAATGCCAAAATGCAGGAATTTGGTCACGTGACATTTCGAAACCTATACATTTTTGACGTATTGACAATCACGTACGCCACGCCACCGTTGACAGAATCTCACTTGTCTCGAGCCCAGGTTCAGCGCAACTGTTCACCCCGTTCAACCCGTCAGGGTTTGATTATGCAAAAATTGTTAGGTACATCTGTTTCAATTATCCCGCTTTTAGCTTGTTCATAGCATTCCGACGTAAATTGAAGCAAGCAATAATGTCCTCCCCTAAAATCTTAATCACCCCTGCTTCACTCCTTATTATGTATGTAGATTATTTTCGAAAAATCCAAACATTTGTTATTCTTATTGTTTTATCGAAAACATTTAAATGCCGTGGTGTTTCAACTTCATCGGACCAAGCATTGGTACGATTCTCCCCAGTTCGCTCAAGCCACGACATTTTTCTTACTCCGAGCATGTTTATTACCGTCGTAACTTTTGAACAAAAGGTCCGATTTTAATAATTTAAAGTGTAATTTACACGGACATAATCAACCTTAATTATCAAACCATTTAAAAGGATAAGGATTAATATCATGATACTAAAATCACCATTTTTAATTTCACCATTGGATTTGCTTGAATAATATGAACAAAAAGCGGTCATGGTGACTTATCCATAATAGTTAGACATATGGTATCCCGGACTTTTTTGTAGATATCATTGATGACCTCTATAAAACTGTAGTACATCACTTTGCTCTATTGTCAATAGATTCCGCAGCGGACGCGAGATAAGGTATTTTTCTCACACCTTGGGTTACATTATCGAAGTTTTCATACGGATCATTTTTTGAAAATATTCTATAGCCTATGTCCATCACCGATAATGTACGATTCTACTGGTGAAAGAATTTTTCAAATCGGTCTAGTAGTTTCGGAGCACGGAAACAAACAAACAAACAAATCTTTCCTCTTTATAATATTAGTGTACATAAAGTTATTTTGATGTAATTATCATTTTGTATAACTAGCTTCTACCAGCTGCGGCTTCGCCCGCGTTAATATCGGAAATAGCAAGGTTTCCTGATTTGTATTGTACATTTTTTACTCAGGAAACACCCACCCTACACCTACCCTACACCTACCCTACACCTACCTTACACCTACCCTACACCTACCTTACACCTACCTTACACCTACCCTACACCTACCCTACACCTACCTTACACCTACCCTACACCTTCCTTACACCTACCCTACACCTTCCCTGCACCTACCCTACCTACATAATTATACCAGCCCAAAAATACTATGACATGTTTCTTTCTGGTCTCCTGGTTGTGAATCTGAAGTACTAAGGCAGCAGCGGCTCTGAGTTTCCACTTCCTCCTCAGTCTCCATTAATCCATGCCACTTACCGGGATAAAAAGTAGCCTATTTCTTATTCCAGGATATGAACTACATGTGTGCCAAATTTCATCCAAATCCCTTTAGGCGTTTTTGCTTGATTGTTACAAAAACATACAAACATACAAACATACAAACATACAAACATACAAACATACAAACATACAAACATACAAACATACAAACATACAAACATACAAACATACAAACATGCAAACTTTCATCTTTATAATATTAGTAGGATTAACATTTGATCTTACCGCTGAACAAAGAGCGTGCGCGGCTAGTTCGGGAACTTAAGGCACCCGTCACGGATAGGTTCGGTTCGAATGGGATGACGGGAGCTAGAGTGAGCGAGCGATCTGAGTTCCAGGGATTCCGTAGATACAACGATAGACTAGCCGATAGTGGAGATGTCTGAAAATTTATTGCATGTCACAATATTCATCAAATGTTATTTACGAACAGTATTCAAAGACATCACCTTCATAGAAGAAGCTCCTTGAAATATAAAAACAAACGTTGACAAGAATCTGGCCACTTCAGTTCTACATTTTATGATAAATTACTCTGAATCAAACGTCAAGTATGGCATCATGTTATGTCAAAATATGAAGATTTTGTTATCATGAAAACTTATGTATTTTTGATAACATTAGGTTTTATACAATTAGTTTTCTGCACCTGCGACCTCAATATTACCGACTATGACTTATACCCAGTTTGTCCCATTCATTGTAAGTACTACTACCGCTTATCTACACAGGAGTATCAAATTCGTTTTGTTCTTAGTATCTCGCATTATTATATGTTACTATAGTAAAATTCTATGTTCTTCGTGTTAGTTTTCCGCCGGAAAAGGTCATATGCAGAATACACACGGTGGCACGCCAACCAAGACCTGACTACAAACGAGTTCCTAGTGAAGGTTTTAGATGAAGACTTGACAACTCCTCAAACGAAGAAAATCGTTGCTGTTAACATTCTACCCGTGACGGCAGGAGGTGAGAAGATAATAATAGGTGGCGCGAAGGTCCCACCTCCGACTTCTGCGACAACGACCACCGACACGCTGATAGACTACACGCGATTTGCAGTACCTCCTACAACGCTAGTTGTAACGCGGCCAGACGATGAACTTGTAAATGCCCAAAAACAACAACCAACAGAAGTAACATTTCCAGTAGTACCACCCCGACCGCAACTAAAGGGTCTGTTAAGTGTTTTTATTTTATTTACTCCTAGGTACTCATAAAGAATCATTAATTGTAGCCTATAACTAGGTATCCGTACCATATTTTTAGTTAGATATTATTATCTACCCATTTAACACGGTATGATACTTTTACAAATTACTTATTAGTTGTTCTTTACGTTGTCTATAATATCATTGAAATTTTATTCAGGCATCAACATTGTTCGGAATTCCCAACGTGATGATAGCCCACCTGCCAGTCCTCAGTTCCTAGCGCGGACGCCTGTATTGTTGAGTCGCCAGTACGCACCGATAGCCCCTGTCGCATTCAATCGTCGAACAAATATTGCTCCGTTAACGCCTCCGTCAACAAGTGTATGTGACCATTCAATTATTGCATTAATGACATTCGACGTAGCTATAACTTTTATATTTAAGGACCTTTCTTACAGGAGCCAGAATTGGAGTCATCCTCACATTTGGTTCCTACTCGAATTCCGACACTTTCGGAGATTACAATTCCGTCAAGAACTACAGATCAAAATGATGAATTCCGAAGATTTAATACATTTGATGATATAACCGAACGACTGACCCATCCCGAAATAGTTACTCGGTCAACTTATGCAATTCCGGAAAGAACATTAACACCGTTTGAAATAAACGAGGTTGAAACTGAAATTGAATCGACGACTGAACAAAAAAGAATATTAGAAGATGGTAGAAAACGAGATGATGAAATAAAAAAAGTCGCTGAGAAAGATTCTGAATCTTCGTATAATATGATGTTTTATAACGATGAAGATAGTAGCGATGCTAATTCTAAAAAAGATGATCAAGATATCAATGATAACTATTTCGATAAAAAAAGCAGCCACGAAGATTCTAACGAAACAACTGCTGCAGAAAGTACAGGAGACGATATGGATTACATTGATCCCAAAAATTATACGTTTACTAAAGAGTCACCTACTACTCCAGAAGACGATGGTTCAGATAATTCCACGGACAAAATGTTACCTACCAGGGAATTTGGCATTCCTGCCGTAGAAACAAAAACATTTAGGGGTCCGAAAGAAAACTTAAGGGATAAACGTCGTCCATTTTGTAGTTTACTTACACTGAGGCAATTAAATTTTAACTCACCGAGAACGTTACCGGAGGTTAATACAATATTTTCTTTTAACATACCAGGACGCCTGTGTAAGCTGAGGTTTAGCTGAGGTGTATAGGTAGTACCTGCAACCATATATACTGCTAGATACTTGGCCGAACCTCCGCCCCATGGCCCCTCTCCATCTTGACTTTAAACTAAAAAAAAACATTTAAAATTTTTCACTAACCGAAGGAAATGCAGCTAGAATATTGGTGCTTAGTTGCATCCGGTTAGACTAGAAGCTTAGGTATTCAAATCATAACTGGGTTTTACTTAATCAGAGTAAAACGCAGATTGACTAAAGACGCGAGTGGCGGGACTTTGTAAACGAAGGGTGCCGAAGTTTAGCCTCTTGCGTTTCTCAAAGTTTTTTTCATAAATCAATAAAGTAACCCATTTCTGTATGAACAGTCTGTTCGAGCTCTTTAGTTGATATTTTCTTAAGATTTTCGGCTAAGCGGCACGGGAGCCCATTTGTCTTGCCCCCCTGGCCTGTCTCAAAAATTCCTACTAGGTACTTTTCAAGTTTTTTTATTTTTGTCCCACCTCTAAGCAAATGCTAGGTACACCCATGGTATGCATGATTAAGAATCAAATAATTCATAATTGAGAGCTTATTGCCACTAACCGAGCAGAGATTCTGCTATATTGACTTACGCAACCGATTGTAAAAAAAAGTTTTATTAAATAGGTTAATCGTATTTTAGATAACGAGTCAGTTGAAGCAATGGGCAGAAGTCAGCCCCGTGGCCAAATGCGTAGACATAACTAACGGAAATTTCACTTGTATGGAAAATCCTATTTACATGATTATAGTAGATGACCCGAGTAGCGGCCAAATTATTGCAGCTAAAGAAACTGTTATGATTGTTGCAGGTAGAGTTAATGAAATATGCGATTGTGTCTGACAGAAATATTGAATTTATAGTAAAAAAGCACTCTTATACTGTGTCATGGATTATTTCCAGGTATACAAGGACGTGACCACCATGCTGTCGCTGCCGCTATGTATGTTTTATATCAACTTATAGAACGAAGCGAAGCTCATTCGGATTTGCTGACCAGATATCGGTTCTGGATCGTGCCGGTATTCAACCCGGATGGATACGACTATTCTATGACGTTTCCTCATGTATATATGTTTCCGTTTTTTAATGTTTTAATTGTTTTGAATATCCTCCTCATGTTTTTACTAAGTCTTACAATTTTTTAGAGGCGAGAATGGACCAAGAACTTGCGCCAATCATGGGACGTATGTAAAGATCGAGCGACATGTGAAGATTGCGAGAAACACGGCTTGCGATGTCTGATTCAGCCGTGTTATGGAGTAAATCTTGATAGAAATTTTGAATATCAGTGGATACCTGGTGAGAATTTTGTGATTTATTTTTGTTGCCTAGGATAAGCACCATAATTTCGTCCGAGACGCGAGACGGAGGCAAGCCGGTTGCCATAAAAAACTGTGAACACAAAATCAGTCTTGTAATTTGCACTCTTTCAAGTTGTAAAATATTAATTTGTGGTCTTGCGGTGCGCTAGCGGTGGTTTATGTTTGATACGAATACTTCGCGCCCGCATTAGCACCAGCGCAAGCTCCTCAAGTCCTCACTGTTTACTGGAAGCCCTTAGAAGATATTATGGCAGAAGCATTAATATGCCACGTTGTTGGTCTCGTGGTCGCAATAACTATCGTTCGTGGAGTCCTTGGTCGGGCAAAAAGTGTTATCTACTGGGTTTTTCCATATTCAATTTCGTAGCAGTAGCCCGGAGTTTAGAAGTCGGTGGTGTAATAACCCCGTGCTTAGAAAATCACGTAAAGCCTATAATCTCTCCCCGATCGAGTCGAAATGCCGTCCCATCAGACTATATGAGTAAAAAAAGAACTTGTGCACTAAACAGATTTTATTTAAATGTCATTTTTTATTATAAATGATCGTTGGCAAGGTGGGTTGACGTTGCTAACGCTCATCATCATCATCATTTTTATGTCTCATTGTTGAGCCAAGGCTTCACAGATCAGAGTTTCATTATTTCAATATTATCAAGATAAGGTCCAGGACTCCACGCTTGGCAGTCACGCTTGTGATCGCGATACCAACGGAGCAGTCAAAAAAGGTCGGGAAATAAGTGTTATTGGGTTTTTCCAATAGGAATTTCTCTGTCAGCCTGGAGTTTGGAAGTTGGTGGTGTGACACCTGTGCCTCGGAAAGCACGTTAAGCCGTTGGTCCTGCGCCAGATCCCTCTCCGGTCGTGTAGGGTTGCCGTCATCGGAATATGAGAGTGATGGAAGACGGATTGCACCTGTGTTTGCGCACACACTTGTCCACTATAATATGTCCCGCGCCGATGGCTATAGTCTCCTAGTCTCTATTGAGATTGACTATCATGGCCGAAATCGTTATGAGGATACGGTCTCATTAACATTTTCTTATCTAAGCATAGAACCGCTCCCATCGACAGCCGACCGACTATATAACGTGACTAGTTAGTACCTTTCGGTCTAGACAGCGTCCTTATAATGCGCGCTCTGTGCTATTCTTATTGTTTTAAGAAGCACCTTACGGACACTAAAATAAAGATGGCCTAGGGAGCTGGGTGCCGCAGCCACCTCACGAGGCGGCCCGTTTAACATATGTCGGTCGGGCCATTGGAAAGTGGAGGCAGTGTCCTTACTGTTTGCGTCAACGGGTTTCATGTTTGGCATTGGTTGCAGCGGAGGAGCTTCGCGCCGAGCACCCTTGCGGCAGCCTGTACTCGGGCGTGCGTCAGCTCAGCGAGCTGGAGACGATTGCTCTTACGCAGTTCTTGCACCAACACCCCTCGTCCCTCTACACCTTCATAGCTTTCAAAGAAGGAGACATTCTGGTTGGTCTTTCAGAAATAGTATAGCTTTAAACATTCTGTTTACTACTTCACATTCAAGTTGCATTACGTTACGGACAAGCGAGGTAGGTATAACATGATCAATGGCTCGATCGTGTCCCGTAATGAAACTAAACTTGCATGCGAGATACTTGCTAGCAGCTTACTTGCAGCTGGAAAAGCGACCTTTGAAGTTTTCAAACAGAATTACTTTTATTGCGCGGCTTCGCTCTCGTGCTCGATCTATGTAGCCCATGCTCACTCAGCGGTATAGCGGTATATTTCTATTAGTGAAGAATTTTCGTAGGTAATGGGTTCAGCACCCCCAGAGATTTTCTTTCTTCTTTCTTTTACAAATAAATCCCATGATGGAATGGACTGACCATTTGCTATGGGAATCCGCTTGATGCAAGCTACTAAGAGAGGTCTTTGACGAGATCCTTGGGGAGGTCTTTGCGCGGCAGTACGAATCAAACGAGGTTTTGTTTAGCGGATCATAGTACCAACCTACTCTGTTGACGCCACTAATTATCTCTTTTCTTTACAGGGTATCATGTATCCACATTCGCACACTAGGAAGAGGCGTTCTTTCGATCATGTTTTTGTTAGTATGTCTTTTTCACCTTTTTGTGCATACAAGCTATAGTTCCATATTGCCCAACAACCGTGTCCCGTTTAGCTGGGCTTTGAAAGAGCTTTTGTCACCACGCTATCTCCACAGTTTCAGCATTGTTTTATTCAGGTTTGGAACTTAGTATGAGCTGAAAAATCACGTGATCACAAGAACTTTTATTAATGTCTCTCTGTGATACACCATTGTAGCACTATTATAAAGATTTGTGTTGCAATTTTAGCCCTTATTAAGTTTTTTTAGTAATAAAGAGCCAACGACGTGTACACGGTCTGGATTTTTATCAATAAGAAGAGCTATATAAACCGAGAATCGACCGTAATGTCAGGTGGAAATTCAGTCATATTCGTCACTTAAAAACGTGCCTACCTTAGTTGCTTTATAACTTTGCAGAGACAACGGGCTCTGCGGGCAGCCGCCGCAGCCTCCAGCATCAGCAACAGACCGTACGTTGCCGGACAGACCTCCGAGTTCTTACGTGAGGTTCTTTTACATAAGCATTCAGTGTAAAACTTTTCACTAGATCTATTATCAAACTGTAGCTTGCCGGCTTCGGCCGCTTTGATGTGATTAGTTGGTTTTCATTTTTTTGCACGGAACCCTAATCCTTTTTCTAAAATAAAAATAACATAAGATACAACATCAGCTATTACCCAGTAAAAGAAACGTAAAAACCGGATCAGCCGTTTTGGAGTTTATTCGGAGTAAACAGACAGTAAAAAAAAAGTTATTTATTTATTTATTTGGATATCCAACAAAGGATACACAGTTATAGTCACAAATGATACTAGTGGCTCATTTACGTGTGCTCCTTCAGTTATAGGTGACAACAACATGTACAAAGAACTAGGTTTACATAATTAAATTAAAAATAGGATAAAATACAAATAAATTTTGCTATTCCAGTAGATTACATGATTAAGTTATGTCTAATGCAAAATTCAAATTAAACTGAGACGGTAATAAAGCCAAGGTTAGCTATAAAGAAAAGAAAAAGTACATACCTACTTCGTTTTTTTTTTGCTGCGACTAAGTTCTTTTTGAACTTTGTGATTGGGAGGGCTATGTCCAAGTTAAAACGTTTTGACCATTGTCTTCATCAACAACTTTTACTATGTGACCAAAACCGAAAACGCGAAAAAAAATCAGCTGTTAACAGCTAACATTTTCGGTTAGAAATTTATTTCTCAAAAAGAACATACTTAGTTCACTTAAATATAAGAAACTTAAAAAATATAAATATCGTTCGATCGATCTATCGTGCACATACAGTTGGTAATGAATTGTTATTGTTGGTTTGCCAAATACAACATTAACTTATTTTTAAAAATATTCAATGATGATGAATCCCTTATTTCTTTCGGTAATATAGTATATAGCTGCGCTCCCTCAAACTGGACAGTTCTTCTACCGTACAACGTCCTATTTGAGGGCAGTTCTGTACTATCCCTATTCCTGGTTTAGTAGTGGTGAATTTTATGCTTAAAAGTATTTTGTGAGTGTATTTTGTTCGTTAAAATTTTCTTTATTAGTATCGATGTGTGATAATTTTACAGTTTTTGTAGGTTTGTCGAGTTGTGCTCACACAAATGTATGTAGCAGTCGTTTTTTTCCCGATTTCAGTGTTGGTCCCATAGTAAAAGTTGTTCATAATGATGAGTACAATGACCCCTTAAAAGGTATTGCGTTTATTCTGATACACGATGTATATAGCCTTCCTTATTAATGTGGCTATTATATACAAAAATATTTTTCCAAATCCGACTGGTAGTTTCAGAGGTTAGAGCTATCAAAGTAACAAACAAAGTATAGAGAGGGTGAGGGTTCGCAATATTTCACCAGCGTTAATTTCTAGCCTACAGAGAGTAATTAGGCAAGTTATGTTAAATGTTAAAACTTGACAGTAGCGATGACGTTGTATTTCTATAGACATTACGAAGTTTTCAACAACCAAGTTACATAATTATATCGTGGCCAGTTAGCGCGGTTTTGTCCTTGTACTTACATCTCGTAAATGCAGAGTAACCACTGCTGGATTTCCTTTTACTTTTGATAAAAGACCAGAAAATATTAGGATATTCTAAAACCGCGGTTACAGGAACAATTTGGTATGGGTAGGTAAACATATTAATCACGCCGACAAAGTGCGGGAAAAAAAAATCTCGAGAGAAAAATTTGTTAGGGTACGGCCCTACATGTATAGAGGCGATGATTTTTTTTTGATCGTCTATCCCATGGTGTGGTGTGTCGTTGGATAGATCGTATTTAAAAATTTTGAGGGTGTGCGAAAACCATATTTTCATCCAAGGGTCCATTTGTGAAATGTTAAGCTTTCTTTTGGGAGACGTGAAAAAATTCATGGTAGCAGCATATATAAAGAATTTAAAAGTAAACTATTACATCTAAGTAGGCCTTACAAGTTAACGAGTTATAGTCGACCAACTTATAAAATGTAACTGATTAGGTAAAAATTTCGTAGTGACCCCAAAGAAAATGACTTAACTACGGAACCCTAAACTGTGCGTGACCCGACACGCACTTGGCCGACTTTTATAAGAAGCTGTTGCTTTGATATTACAAACAGACTCAACCATTTTATTTATTTGTAGAAATGTATAGATTTATTACAATCTGCGGTTGAATATTCATACATTGTAATTGTTTAACGTCATCTCTCTCGATCTAAATAGTTGGTTATAAGAAAAACCGTTTTTGTCAGATTTTTCAGGGACATGTGTATGTGTATACTAAATCGGAACCATCTAGAGACCCACTCAAACACACCCAAAAATTTTAATCAAATCGGATTATTTTATAAATAAATTTTATATCTATGCCGTCTGGCGCAACTGGGCTTGCCAGTTTATGCACTAGTGAAAAACACTGAATAAAGGCGGACTTAATGCCTCAGGCATTTGCTACCAGTCGACCTTAGGGTGGTGCCGAGAAGGAACGTATATAAGTTTCTATAACCCTAATAATTATATTTTTCTTTTTCAGCATTATATGCTGGTGGTATGGAGGACTGGGTAGATAGCCACTTGGGCATCGACAACACATACACTATTATGATGTTTCGCCCTTCGGATGCTTCTTACAACTCCAAACTTATCACCGAGGTATTTTTTCTTCTAATACTCTAATACTTTCGTAGGCATATTGCCTGCACAAAAACTCGACAAGTATCGATAATGGCCGGTTAAACTTACCAATAAGCACGTTAATTGTGCACACAACATAGATTCAAATTATGCTGAAGTCTATCTGCCTACTTGAAACAAAGAAATAATATGTAGACCCAAGTACACTGTTAAACCTGGCAATCTGACGGCGTATCATTTTTTTGACCTCATTTGTTTGGGGTTGGCGCAGCATGTCTTCTAGTTCCATCCTTCTTTCTTAAGTGGTCACTCCCTTTCGAGACATTTCATTTTCATATCGTCGATCCATCGTTTCTGTGATGTTTACTAACATCTTATACCCATCCACATTCATACTCAGAACTGTCTTTTATTAGTAATTTACTTTCGCGTCCCAACATTCCGATGCATACAAGACTGCTGATCTACCCATCGTTTAATAAATCTTCCCCTTGCTAGTGGGAGATACAGACTATTCCTGTGACCTGCTGCCATCATCCATCCAGCGTTATATCTGTGCTTAACGTCCGATCCACTTTGCCATCGCTTTGCGCAAATGAACCGAGACACAAAAAGTCGGAACACTTAAAGAGAAGCTCGTCAGGGGGTAGTACTGGACATGAATATCATAAACTTCTAATAGAGTAGAAGATTATTCATGAGTTTGAACTTTAACCCCGTAAAGATTGAAAATTAATTAAAGGTCAAGGTTGACAATCAATTAAATTTTTCGAAAAACGTTTTGAATTACGTTTTTTTTCTTTCAGCGTGTGGTCCACGAAGCATATGCAGCAATGGACACTCTTCTACTCCAAAGTATAGAGAAGGCACCAGTTCCACCTCCTCGAGTCGCGTTGAAGCGGGCTGGAGGCCAGTTTACATCCACTAGCCACTCAATACGTCTACCACGTCATCATTTACTTACTATACTTCCTATAGTCGTTCTTTTCTACGGTTAAAACTTTGTGGCTTTAGCAGTAACGTATATTATATTTTGTAATTAGAATGTCAGTAGCTTAGATCGAATGACGATACGTTTTTCTCTGATGAATTTAATGATTTTAGAAACCGTTGTTTTTGACGTTTCTAAAGAGCGGCTTTACCTATATGTTGTCATTTTGTTCGCTACCATTTTGTATGTTAGTATCTGCTGGTCTATTCAATATATCACCGTGTATACTGTAGTGCGATTCTGTAAACATGTCTATGTGAACACTTGGGCGGGGTGCATGACGGGTGAGTTGTCAAACCATTCAAATAAGATGGAATGACAGCTCACTTGACGTTCCCTCCGCCAAGGTGAACACCGTGACATGTCGACAGAATCGACCGGCTGATGGAGTGAGCATCAAGTGAACTGTCATTCCGTCTTGTTTGTATGGACTGACAATTATTCACTTCATTATCCTGCACACCTTAGTGTACGACGGTGAGATAATTACCTACAGAATCGCACTGCTGTAAACTGACATCTAAAACACAAGAAGCGGACGAATCCTGTGCTTTGCCTACAAGCAATGGCTGCTTATTGCTCGTACGCACTGGAAGTAATCACAGTAAACAGCCAATACAAATATTGGCTGTTTACTGTCACTGAAAATTCCGAAGTTTCATGCAAACATGAAACTTCGGAATTTTCTTGAAGCTCCTTGTTTATTTTCATACACTACACTTTAGTGCACATCAGTCAGTACTGATTGGTTTGAATAATTATGTTTTTCTTTATATACCGACTTATGTACATTAACTTATATTTAAATAAATGAGTTTTCTTTGAAAGTTAGTTTGGTTTTAAAGCGGACTCACCTAACACCGCGGGGTATTAAGGAAACAACAAATGAACAAAGATGTCTAATGACCGCGGGGCCATTAAACGTCTTTGTTAATTTATTGTGAGAAAATGACAATTATCTTTTTGGAAGAAACCTAATGCTAGGTATGGTAGACACCAGATAATAATGTGCAATATTGGTCATTGACCCACATACATTTATTGACTTTCTTAAATTTCAAAAACAGAAATAAAGACAAAGCTGTCTTGAATCGACTTCTATCGTGATCTTTTATTTTCTCTAGTAATGAAAAACGGTTCATAATTTATTGTTCTAGTATCTACGAAGGGATATTAGGGAAAGGTCATTGTACTTTATTGCAAGTTTATCTGGTGCCAACAATAGTTGCACTATGTTGTAATAGGTACTATTTATACACTTCTGGACACATCTATTGGCCCACCTTAGAGTTTAGGTTTCGATGGCCCCTACCGAAATATGATTGCTAGATTGAACAAAAACTGTTGATGCAGTTTTAAACCTGATACATTTTACCATCTTTTTCGATCGTATTGTTTTAAATTTGAATTCAGAATACCATACGACATGGAGCTACGCCTAACAAGTCGGATATGCGCCTTGTTAAAGGCAATTGATTTTTGAATAAAAAACATGTTTTATCAAATAAAGGTTTAATTTAATAACGCGTGTTGCCTCCATGGGCATCTACCACAGCTCTCATACGATTAGGCATAGAGTTTATCAACCGCTCTATGAAATTTTGAGGGATCATCTCCCATTCCTCTTCTATGGCAGTTTTCAACTCCTGCATCGTCTGGGCAACTGGTTGACGAGCCCTAACACGTCTTTTTAGCTCGTCCCACATGTGCTCAATGGGGTTCATGTCTGGGCTTCTGGCTGGCCAGTCCATAACTGTGATGTTCACATCCCGAAGATATTCCCTGACGATGCCGGCCGCATGGGCTCTTGCATTATCATGCATAAAAAGGAAATTTGGGCCCACATAGTCCGCGTATGGTATCACGTGAGGTTCTAAGCACTCACGAATGTACCTTTCAGCATTTAATATTGGCAGCCGTGGTCCTGTAACAACCTCAAGTTGAGTTTTGCCGCTCGCGGATATACCGCCCCAGACAGTCCATGAGCCACCGCCATAAGCAACCCTCTCTTCAAAGCAGCATTGTGCGAAACGCTCTCCCTTACGTCGGTAGACCTTCTTCCTTCCATCATTGCCATGTAACACAATATTAGACTCATCAGAAAAGAGTACACGGCTCCAATCTTGCTGTGTCCAATTTAAATGACTGCGTGCGAAATGAAGGCGCGCTGTTCGGTGGGCTCGCGTTAGTGTGGGCCCATTAGCTGGCGTGTGTGGTACCATATCGCGTTCTTTTAACCTTCTCCGAACAGTTCGAGCGCTCACAGATACTCCGTGGAAGTCGCGAAGTTGGTTTTGTATCTCAATGGAGGTAAGGTGACGATTTCTCAAGCTGGTCGTCACGATGAATCGATCCTGCCTTTCAGTTGTGACCCGAGATCGTGGCCTTCCTTGGCGACGAACAAAGCCGCACGTCTCTAGGTACCTCCGATAAACATTTCGGACCGCAGATCGACTTAAATTAAGTTGAGCACTCACGTTTCTTTGGCTGTGTCCGGCCTGAATAAGTGCCACAGCTTGGGCGGCGACTTCAGGTGAAGTATCCATAGATTATTGATAGAACCTCACCTTAATGTTAAGAATAAGTAATGTTTGTTGCAAAACCAAAGATATCAATCACTTTTTCAAGAATTAAATCCAAGTAAACCAATAAAACCAAGTTTTCTTAGTATTCGATTGTTTGATATCAACAAACAGGCTCCAAATTGTCTTTTGTTTCTTTAAATTCTGTGTTCGAAATTCAAAAAAAGACTATTGAATGAAATTGTGAATGTGCCAGGTTCAAAACTGCATAAAAACTTTTTGCTCGACCTAATATAAAATTTTAGCTAGGACCAAACGAAACTGAAAATGCAAGGTGGGCCAATAGATGTGTCCAGAAGTGTATATTCCCTTTGCAAACTGGGGACATGATGTGTCCTACATACATGCCTGAAAATTGAGGAGAGGGAAGTGCCGGGTCTATATACCTTTTAGGCCGGCACTTAAACTTGTGACCAAAGAATAAAAGTCTGTGTACCTATATGTACATAAAATATACGTTGTATGACACGTACGGAAATTCATGGTATTTACAAACTCGTGACTATGGTAAGTCCTCGACTTCGTCTCGGGCTTACATTCGTCTATTCGTTTGTAAAAACCAACTTACCGCACTAATACCATAAATAATAAATGACGACACGGTTTGCGGTGTTGAGTGATTGACTGCAGCGCTGTGTATCGCGGGTTCGATTCCCGCACGGAACAAATATTTGTATGGCCTACAGATAGTTGTTTATGTATATGTATATGTGATAGTTGTCTACAGATGGTCTAGCTGTTTGTGTATGTGAGTTTCTATGTTTGTAAACGCACCCACGATACAGGAGAAATTCCTAGTGTGGGCAAAGTTTAAAAAAATAAATAACTATAGTCGCTTGCCTGAACCGGGAATCGTATTTTATTCAACTAATAAAGCCTCGCGAGAAGATACTGAAAATAAAAGAAAATCACTGGCGCCAAACGGACCTTGTCCTCTGCCTACTTATTAACTCGCTCATTATCAGATGGGAATACAAACATATCTAGATATGGACTTACGTATATAGATTAATTAACAGTTTAACATGAAATGACATGGTTTTGTAGCGATAAGGCAAGAATATTTTGGAAGCATGTGAAAGAAGAAAATTAGCAAAATTGGGTATGCAATGACATCGTTGTCAGACAGTGAGGTCAAAGCAGTTTTGTCCAAGTTCTTGTCTTGAATGGGCACGAGCTCCATGAGAACCATCATGCGGTAGGTATTACTTGGTTCTTTTCTTCAAAAAGACTGCAGCTTATCAGCTGCGGCTGCTTGGAGTAGTGCTTATTTGTACCAACAAAAGTCGATTAAGAGCGTGGCGTCGTAATACCGTCTATCAGGTGGATGCGTGAGCATTATCCAAGCGGTCCATGCTATAGAATCCAGAAGAGTCATGGATACTTATATTCGTATACTCTTCAATCCCTAAGGAAGAATTACACCATCTCGACCCTCAAACATGAATGCCATGCGGAGATCAGAGAGAACTATAATAAGTCTTATTTAATTTCTGAGCATACAATGGCAAAATGAAATAGGATAACACCATTAAGCATGACTACCTATTTTGCTGAGCCGTATTTTGAAATTTGGCGCCCCGGGCCAATAAGTTTCGCCGCCCCAGAAGTCAAGGAAAAATACTATTTAAGTGAATAAAAATAATACAAATTTTTAAACTATCTTTTTAATAGCGTTTACATTTTTTGCGGTGTACAAAGGATGATGGGTTTTGGTACCCATGTCCAATCAAAATAAATTTACCATCGTTGTATAGCTCTTTTCAAGAGTACAAAAAACTGAGCTGGCAAAAAACCCGTAATAGTCTGTTTTGAAATAATATCTAGTCTTCAGAAGATACTGGATATTTAGTTCGAAACAGAGTTTTAAATTGACCGATTTTAATGATATTTGCACAGATTTTGGACTAAATAAAATTCAGTTTATGTATGAAAATCACAACAAACTCTCAAGGAGTGACTTTCAAAACGGCTTATTTCGTCTTTTCAGATTTTTATGCTAATCGGTACTTTGTGTGTACCCATATCGTATTATGAGAAGTGTCCGGTGTTGTAATACTTATTTCTCTCAGAAAAAAATACTTTGTCAAAAAACCCGACTGCTGAAAACGACTAAAAAGTTCCAAACAAGTCGCTTTTCAAGCAGTCTGCAGTGCAATTCTGTAAACATGTCGAAGTGAACACCCGGGCGAGGCGCACGACGGGTGAGTTGTTAAACCATACAAATAAGATGAAATGACAGCTCTATTGTCGTTCACTACGCCTAGGTGAACACCGTGAGATGTCGACAGAATCGACCGACTGTAAACATGTCGAAGTGAACACCCGGGCGGGGCGCACGACAGGTGAGTTGTCAAACCATACAAATAAGATGGAATGACAGCTCTATTGTCGTTCACTCCTCCTAGGTGAACACTGTGAGATGTCGACAGAATCGACCGACTGATGCAGTTTGTGGCCTCAGATCTGTCTTTGAACTGCATCAGACTGCTTGAAAAGCGACTTGTTTGGAACTTTTTAGTCGTTTTTAACGGTCGGGTTTTTTGACAGTATTTTTTTTTTTTCCTACATTTTAGTGAGTTACATTTCTTTTTCATTTGCGGGCGCTATTTTGAAAATTTAGTCTATGTCACTACCACAATTCTGACGAATTCAATGACGCCTCTTATGTCAAAATCCGTCCAGCCGTTTGGGCTGTAAGGCGTGAGAAAGAAATGGACATGCATACAAACACACCTATGTTCGAAAACATTACCCTCCTTCTGACGCAGTCGGGTAAAAATGGGCATAAAACTGCTGTCCGGAACAAAGTATAATAGATTATTTCAGAGGGCCTAGGACGGTTTTTTTGATGTATAGTAACGTTAACGTAACGGTAGGTAACGTTAAAAGACGATTTAGGGGGCGTAAAAAGTTTGAAGTTATAGAAGAATCTTATTATTTGATCTAATATGCTTGATACTTGGTGCAAAAACTGCTCGAAGTAAATAATAATGGTTGTTATTGTGCGTTATTCACAAATAACTCCAAAAGACGATTTAGGGGGTGTTAACTGGGTAAATAATAAAGGTTTTCATATCAATGCCACGCTAAACCCTTTTTTAACCAAGAGAACTACAATTTTACAGAACGGCTTCCTATATGGTTTGTGCAGGGACTATGAAATAATGTTTCGTACATTCAACCCCTAAGGGAGTGAATTGGGAGGGCAAAGTTTGAATGGAACATTTATTTTTGTGGTCAGATTTATTTGAAACTTGATCTAAATGCTCTTTGATAAAATTAATCAAACATCTATTTCGGCATATTAAAAAAAAATCGAAATAAGTAGATGTAACTTTCAAAATTACTTAATGTAACATAATCTAAACTTAGTAAAAAGGAGTGGCAAAGTACGACGTAGACTGTGTTCCGGAATGGACTTAGGATACTTTTTAAACGAGGAATATGATCCCTTGGGATAATTATCGAATCTCACTCGGGCGAGGCCGCTGGCAGAAGCTAGTATTATTATAAACTTACAATACTGTTAAATAACTAACTATAATCTGTTATTTAAATGACTGGATAAAATAAAACGTTTATATATGAGCTTATTGGGTTGTTGGAAGATGGTGAGACGGTGTCGCGGCCCGGTGACGACGAAGGGACGGTGGGGCAAACGAGACAGATTTCGCCAAAACTGAAAGGAGGAAGCGCCGTTTTCCGAAAGGTTGAAAGAGTCAAAGTCAAAACGTTTATTTCAATTAGGCCATTGAACGGCATTTTGAACGTCATCATTTACATTTAAAATAATATAAAGTAACTGTACTGTCCGTTTGCAACGGTAGATTCCTATGGAGAAGAACGGACAAGAGACTCCATAGTAACTCTTTTTAAATAAATGTTTTACTTTATTTGGTATAGAAAAATGAACTGTAATATAATATAATTATGTGAGGTCGATGCACCTAGAGTATTCTAAATAACTTTTTAATTTTTATAGCACACTTTTTCTTTTTAATTTTTGGTGCGAGCTTTTATCTTTGTCTATGTTTGAGCGCGCTGCGCAGTCATTCGAATACGCAATGAGAATATCCGCCATATTGGAATTAACTATTTTTCCACTTATTTTATTTCAACTGTATGAGTGAAGATAAAATAGTGTATGCAACGGCATATAATTAGGTATTAAAACACTCGTGTGATGCTATTATCACACTCGGCTACGCCTCGTGTAATAAACCCACACTCGTGTTTTAATAACCCTTTTTATATGGTCGTTGCATAAACTACTATAATAATTCAACCAGTTTGATTTTGTCTACACTGCACCCTTGATTGTTCGATGGAGCAGGACCAGCATGTTTCCAAGCATTTTTATCTTGAATATAATCATCTAGTTTGTAATATGCTTGAGTGGAGAGAGTTCTTTGTCCAGAGGCCCTAGACAATGTGCCATTCAATTAGCGAATGCGACTGTCGAAATGCCAAAATGTAGGAATTTGATCACGTGACATTTCGATGGCATCTGTCAATCCCATACATTCTTGACGTATTGACAATCGCCTTCGCCACGCTACCGCTGACAGAATGTCACTTGTCTAGAGCCCCAGGAGTGGATCAGAAACGGGTTAGAAGAATAAAATAAAAAAAGTAGGTGGACTACAGTCTACCTACTTAGGTACCTACTTAAGTACCTACTTTGGTGTGTTGTACCGACCTAGGTACGTGTGAGGTAAGCATTGATGAAAATCTTCCAGATAACCACTGACAGTTGAAACGCAAGTGGTATGTGATATAGATAACGTATTAGCAAATGAGATAATCACTATTTTTTGTTAAATATAGCCATTACTTATTACTAATAAGTAGATAACAAGAAATGTGCGCATGTTTAAAATTGCGATATGGCTCGTGTTTAACATAGATATAGTCTTGGACGATAAAAGTGGTCGTCACAGCGGTGTGGTCTTCGCACGGCTTGCTTAGCAGAAACTTAGGGTTCGATTCCGGAAAAAAACCAGTACCTAATTTTGAAACTTACAAGCCTACAAGCCACTTTGCTCCACCTTGATGAATTGATTTCTCAAAAACTGCTTGACCGATGAAGATTACACTTGGTATGGAGGTAGATTATGAGTAGGAAACGTCAGTTAAGAAATAATTTCCCCGAGGGGTGAAAGACGGGGTGAAAGTTTGTTTGCAAATCTTATCCTTGGGCCAATAAAACTTTGCACGAACACTGAACGAAATAAATAACAATTACTTTTTCACTTCAGTAGCTCAAACATGTACGTTTTGCTGCCTGAAATCAGAGAGCAAAATGCGATTTTGCTCACTGTGTGAGACCAAGTAACTTTTTTTTTTTTTTCAGAAAGCCGTTTATATCTTATTCAGCCTTGGGTTAATCATACAATTCGAAACATTCACACTCTATCTCTTTCCCACCATTGGAAAGAGAGAGAGAGACAAAGACCAGCCCTTTCGAAATTCCGATTTTGAATTCGACCTCAAAGACAAACACGTTCGGAATTTCGTACTAACTAAATAAATTTTGCAAAAGATAATTATGTCTTTTAATGTAATTTATTGAATTTTTAACTTATTGTTGTATTTAAACGAAAATAAGTATTTACTACAAATAAAACTGATATTTTACCTGTAAATATTTATTTCTAGTTTCAATAATGTTACGTAATATATTTTGAATAAAAAAATATCATGGGTGCTATTTCCGAACACGCCTTTTGGCGCTTCCCTGACCAAATAACCTTGAGCATTCGTACCCTCTTTGCCGCACCCCACCTCTACAATATTTCGTTAAACACTACTAGCGCCATCTAGTGAACAATTTACGAATACAAGTAAAAGTCACAGACCTTAGAATTCACAGACACGGCGAAGCAAAAAGGAGGGTTATGAATTTGACCGGTATGTATGTGTATGTTCATCTGTTCACTCACAACTTCTAAACCATCAACATAGATGATGATCGTGATGGGTCGTGATCGATATCTGAATGAATGAATGTGGCGAATTTGGTCAAAATTAAAATCCAAGATTGCGGCTGCAAAAACTTTCATTATATTTCGTCATGGGTGTCGTTTTCATGGTTTTTGAGGCTGTTAAAGCTGATAGTGAAGTAAAAATGAAAATCCAATATGGCGGCTGCGAAAGTTTTGTTTTTTATTTAAATCATACGTAAGAAGGAACTTCGTTCCTGACATTTCTAGTTTACATATCCCCAAAATCTAAATAACGGGTACATGTAGGTGTGTTTACGTCAGAAGGTTCGTTACCTACACTTATATCTATAACTGCTGTCAACTCAATCTTTTTATTTAATTGAGGAATATAAATCAATATTTTCTTTATTTTTTTCTTACTCCTCAGTGCCTTTTCGATGTATGAACGATTTCTTATATTCATACCTCGAGGGTACCGGGGGTCGACTAACTCTGGCAACAAACAATCTACATAAAATGATGAAAGCTTTTCTTTCATATTCTCCTTCCAGAATTTATCATCTCTATCGATGTATTCCGTTTTTAGCGGAAGGTTTTTTGACCAAACTGCAAATAAACACTTATAACGCTTAGTAACGCCCCTGCACTTGAACTATCAAGTGCAGGGGCAACTACAAGAGCAGGAAATCAATAAAAACCAACATTGAAAGAATAAAATAAGTCACCGTAACAGCAATAAAAATGTTCACAAAATAAAATCACATTTTCATGAAAAGTTGCGGGCACGGGCGTCGCGAGGACGAAGAAAAGAAAAGTGGATAGATAAGGTTAATAGGGAAAATTGGTTTCCAACAAAGTACAGTAGGTACTTACTGTTTGTTCAAGGCACTTCACTCTCGATTGTTTTGAATATTTAAAACAACGCAGCCGTTTATTTAGTTCAGAGATACCAACGATGTTTTTGCCTATTTTGGTGTTTAGTTTTTATTGTTATAATATTGGAAAAGTCAAATCGTTTGAAAGTCAAATTAATCCCTGGATATTAATTATCATCAAACTGAAACAATGCATGATTCAGAAATATTTGGACGCTTTTTTTTTTTTTTTTGAGGATGGGAAATCATCAAATGACCCCTCCCGCTCTGGGTGGAGCGGCAGGGAGTGTCAGACTTTTACTGACTAAAACCCACCCTTTGTCCTCCTAGTGCCTTTCCTTCCAGGGCCGCGGTAACTCTTTCGAACATATTCCGCAACCCTGGCAGGCTATGGCCCTAACGGGCCCCGACCCTTGCTGACTACTGCTGGTTTGGCGCGCGTAGAACACAGCGCGCCGTCAACCCGGGCCTGTTCTGATCGGACGGCGAGCTACCCATTGCTCGCCGTACACAGGCATCAGTCACTGCGCCAAGCTCAGGAGCATCAGTTCCTGGGCGGCGCAGTGGCTGACGTTCAACAGGAGGGGGTGAAATGGGGCCATTACTGGCACTCCATTTCAGCCCCCTCCGGAGCCCTTTGTAGGGGCTCTACTGCGGCTGTTACAGTAGCAGCAGCTGCAGTGGAACCGGCTATGGCGGCGGAAGAAGCGGCGGCAGTGGCGGCGGTCGCGGCAGAGACTGCGGTGGCGGAGGGCTTTCTCCTGTTTCCGGCTTTGGCGGGTGGGGCACAGGCCCTACCCCCAGCCCAGCGGTCGGCTGGCTTGCCAGCTGCCGCACAGACTACGCAGTGCGGCGCGGCGTCGCAGGAGCCGGCCCTGTGACCGGGCTGACCGCAGCGGAAACATAGACCGCTGCGGTCCACCTCCGAGGTGCATTGAGCTCCCACATGGTGGCCCACCTGGCACCGGAAGCACCTCAGAGGTCGGGGTTCCAGCAGTTTGACCTGCGCGGAAACCCAGCCCACCAAAAACCTTCGGCCCTCCGAGATGGTCTTGGCCGCCGACACGGGGCAGCTCACCACAATGGTGCGCATGCCCGTGTTGTCAGGACGTAGGGTGCCCGCCTTCACCTCCTCTGCTGAGCACCCCCCCGTCCTAACGACGGCGGCCACCACCTCCGCCTCCGTGACGGAGTCGTCCAGGCCCAAGATGCGCATGTCAATGCACTTGGTGGGCCTGGACACTCGGGCATCGTCCGCGCTTAGGGACGCCCTGAGCCTTTCGGCTAGAGCGTCCGCGGTTGGGCCGCTGGCTGCTCCGGGGATCTCCAGCATCCGGGCCCCAGTCATGGTGACCCTGAGCCGGAGGCCCCCTACGATGCCTAGCTCACCAAGGTTTACCGCCTCCTTCGCCTTGGTGAGCACGTCCGCGTACGTCACGCCCCTCTTCGCCGCGTCCGGCTGCAGTGTGAGCACTACAGCCACGGTTTTCGGGGGGCGGAGCGCAGCCGCGACGCTTCGCGCCTTCTGCCGCGGCTTCCTCTCCCGCCTCTTGGCCGCCTTCTTCTTCTCCCCGGCCAATTGCCATTCGGCTTGAGCCGGGGGAGGTTCTGAAGGCGAGGAAGCCGGGGGGAGCAGCTGCACAGACGGCGCAGGAGCCTTCGCCGTCCGCGCAGCAACCCCACCCTTCCTCTTCCTTCCCGGTTTTCCCGGCACCGGCTTCGCGGACCCTTTGTCCTGGCCGGACGACCCCGGTGTGGCAGCCACGGCGGCCGCATACGACGCCGCCTTTTTCGGCCTGGGGGGGCCTTCCCACTCGCCGCCGCACTCGCGAGCGGGGGGCGCAGGACGATGCCCTCCAGGACGGAGAACCGCGCCTGGAAGGCAGCCATCTCCTGCCGCACCAGGTCCAGCTCCTGGCCCTCCTGTGGCACGGGCTGGCCGTCCTCCCTGCGCCCCCCTTGCGGCGCCCCCTGTGGGCCGGCTTCCCGGAGCCTGGCCAGGTCGGCACGGAGCCCTTCGTTCTCCTTTCGGAGACGCTCCAGGCAGCCAAGCGGGCGACCTCCGCCCGCAGCTTGGACATCTCGTCCGGCGGAGGCCCACCTTTGTTAGCCTCCGCTGCCGCCAGAATGGAGGCCATCGCCGCGTTTATGGCCTTGTTTTTGGAAGATAACTTCCTTTTCAAGGCCACATCGCGGATCGCGGCCTCCACTATCTCCGCAAACCTGGCCCTCCGACATCGCTCCTGTCCGGAGTCATCCGGCTCACCGCCGGAAGACTCCGAGCCAGGAGCCCCACGACCGCCATCTCCGGGGGGTCGTCCAGCATCCTTGGAAGCAAGAACTCTGCCCTTGCCTCCCTCTCAGCCCTTACCCCGCCTGCTGGTGGGGATCTTCCGGGCCGAGGCCACCTCCTCGCTGCAAGACGACCCCCGGTCGTCTTCCGGTCTAGGCCGCTTGTGGAAAGACCTAGAGTCCTCCGCTGCAGTCCCTGCCCCCTCGGGTCCAGAGCTCGCCGAGCTCACGGTCACCAGGTCGTCGGAGTCCAACTCGGACTCCACCCGCGCGACGCTCAAGCGAGCCCTCCTCCCAATATAGCGCGCCTCTGCCCGCGCTCCGTCCGACCGACGCTTTGTCGGGCGTACTAAAATTAAACCCGATCAAGTCCTGAAAGGACGGCTTGGATCGGGGGCCTCCTCGGCCACTGTTGCACTTAGCAAGCGGAGAGTGAATAACACTGTTGCCCCCCCCAGAATACGAGGGGCTTGACGCGCGAGGCGTGGCGGATTCCCGAACTGCTGTGCAGTCCGGACCGCCCTGGGGTACATCTTCTCTTTCAGTGCTATCCATTTTTTCCTTTTAAAGGGTGCGGTCCCTGTCTCCCCTCCTCTCTCCCTCTCTCACTGTTTGCTCGCTGCCCTCACAGTCACGTCTGATGATCAGACGCGTACCTGAGAGGAGCGAGCAAGCCAATGAGACGCACACCGTTCGAGGACCCGAACACTGCTCAAGTCTCTGAACGGTGTGCCCCTCTTGTGTCTCTCTTGGTCTGGTCTCTCACTTGGGACCTTCCGGCATGAGTGGCTCTACCGGCAAAGCCCCCAAGATCACTGAGACACGCAAGCCCCACCACGACGGCAACGTGGAGACACGGTCGGTGGAGATATATTTAAACGCTCGTCTATCATTTTTTACAAAGAACAATCAGGACCCTAAAACTTTAATTCGAAAAGCATAGGTAAGTACACCAAATTAATTCATTTTAAAAATCAATAATAACAGGATAGGTACTTACTTTCATGTTTTTATGTATTTATTGATTTTGATTTAATATCATATAGGTATACGATCTAATTGAGTATTTTTCATAACGTTAAAATCCATTTTATCGATATCGAATATTTTCCCTTAATCAAGACAAGCCGTGCGCATACCTACGCAACTTGACCTTGAACTGACCAATAGCAGACGCTCGTTCTTCCTCGCCCCCCGGCCCGCGGTGGTGAGTCGTGCGCCTAAGAGAAATCGGTCTATAGGCTCTCTAGTGGTTATACACTCTATGGTAGGTACTCATATAATATTAAAAATGTTTGAAAACAAAACACGGAGGGAAGACGACGAGAGCGACACGGCCTCCTTCGTACGAAAGCATGCAGCGCACTGCCGCCCGCGCCCCGCGCATGCTTTTTTATCATAGAATTCACACAATTATTTTAATAAAAAAACACAAGCGATCCTTTGAAATTAAATAAAACGTGAATAAGTTAGATTTTTAAATTACCTATCCATTAGTCTAATCCTCAAATGATTAGAGCCGCTGCCTTTAGCAACAGATGCAAAAAATCAATAATTTTAGTCATTTTTTAAAAGTCTATTTTAAATGTATTTATAATACCTAAAAATAAATTAAAACGTGGAATGTGAAGATAGGATATCGGAAATTAATAATGTGCTTTTAGATGTAGTTTATTTCTCTTACCTAATGAGTTAATAGCCTCTGAATAACGAAGAAAAACGCATTGTCGCAAGGTTTTGGTCGGAGTAGAGCCTTAATTTAAATAAAAGAGCGGGAATAAAATTTCGTGGCTGGCGTAAAGAGTTGAATAAGTTAAAAAATATTAAAATATGAGTGAAACTAGCGACGAGAACAGTATTTTAACACCGGAAGAGTTAAAACAACAAGTTATTAATGCAGAATTAAGTTTCCTACCTGAGAAGTCTTGCGAGAAATATCTGAAAGCATACCATGTCTTCAATGAATGGAAACTTACAAAGGGCGCAAGCAGTTTTTCGGAGACAGTGTTGCTAATGTTGCTATCTTATTTTTTAGATTTATCACAGACGAGGCGATCATCTACAATGTGGAGTATTTACTCAATGTTGAAAGCTACTTTAAAAACAAAACATAACGTGCATATTAAAACATACGCAAAACTCGTATCTTTTCTAAAAAGAATGTCAGTTGGGCGGGCATAAGGCTAAAAAGTCCAAAATTTTCACGGCCCTTAACATAGCAAAATTTCTTAATGAAGCTCCGTACTGCAATTTTCTTGCCGCTAAAGTAAGTGGTACCTATGAATCTATGTTGTTAGTTATTAAAATTTGTGTGTAGACTGTTGGTGTATAAAGGTACTTACTGCCTACTCCTAATTTTTGGAGGCTCAATGAATTCTAGTCTGGCTTAGCAATACTGTTAAAACATTAATTACGATATGTAAAAGATGCTGTAAATGTTAAATTATGCATTTTACAGGTTGTACTGATCATACAAATTAGTGGAGTGTGTCGCAATAACGAGCTATTACAGTTAACAGTTAATAATATCGAAAAGCATTCAGATAAATTACTGTTAGTAAAATTGAAAAATACAAAGACGAACCTTGACAGGTCTTTTGTCGTACGCGAAGAATAATGTAACTATTGTAGAAAAATACCAAAATTTACGTCCAGCCAATATAAAATCCGGCCGATTTTTCAACAATACCATAATAATAAATGCTCAAGACAGCCTATGGGAGTAAATAAAATAGGTGGTGCTATACCGCGAGAAATTGCCACTTTCTTAAAACTGGAAGAGCCTCAGCTATACACGGGTCACTGCTTTCGGAGAATTTCGGCAACGCTCTTGGCCGATTCCGGAGCCGATAGCACGACCTTAAAACGTCACGGCGGGTGGAAGCCAATACGGTTGCAGAAGGCTATATTGAAGCCTCAATAGAAAATAAGTCGAAAATCTGTAAGCGTATAGTGGAAACAATAAGTCTGAATTCGACCTCGGATCCTTGGTCTCACCCACGCCCATCCACTTCCAACGACGCACAGTGTACTTATACAGAAAGCCGATCAGTCACCAACGTTCACCGTTGTTCCTTCTCAATACGCCACCGAAACAGAAAATCAAACTCAACTCAATGCAACTATAACGTTGCCAAATAAATCTGTTACTTTTGTTTTGCAGAATTGTAGTCATTTTACTTTTAACTTTTAAAATGTTCCATTTTATTGAATTGGTACCTCTATCTTCAATGCAAATTATTTTGATTCACAATAAATAGTTATTTCAATCTATTCCTGTTTATTATTTTATCTCTTAAAGTGTTCTCGCTGCTGAAGTGAAAAGTTATGTGTTACACGAGAGCAAAGTTTTTTGCATCTCATGCCTTTGAATCCCTCGCCACACTCAGGATTCAAAATCAGCACTCTCAGCAAAAACCGACTTTGATCTCTTGTTGCACAAATAGGTAACTATTTCAAAACTACTCCCCAATGCGTGTTTACCGGGTATTAAAGTTTGTAAGGAATTTTAAGGTTTTGTTCAATTAAATTGAAACTCGGCATTAGATATTAAAACTTATGTGTAGGTATTTGGATTTATCGAAAAACAAATAAAGGAGTTTTGAAGTTTTTCTGCTTGTAATACAAGTCTACCAGTATTGAATCAATTAACTAGTAAATTGAAATGAATAATCTAAAAGTATATTAATGGAAACGTAGCATACGATTTCTTTATAATTAACCTTCATCAAGGCATATCTACTCATGTGATCAAGGTAAGAAAGGGTAAAACGGAGTCTATGAAAAATCCAATAAAATTTAGAATTATAATAATGTCTAGGTAGGTACCTACTTAAAAGAAAAAAATATTATTACCTAATATTCTAAAACTACATTTCAAAAGGGGTGGAGAATTTATGAAAGGAAACAACGAATTAAAAAGAAAAAACCGACTTCAAAACTGACATTTATTTTATTAATAATTAAAAAAACCGAAATTAGTTTTTATCTTTAAAAAAATCTAAAGTAGGTAACTAGGCCAACTATTTTTTTTAAATAACTTACTATGGAATAGCTGAGATTAGTTAACTATTGTTTTGAAAAAACTGACATACCTTACTGGCTTGACAACAGAACAAAGTTGAATGTAGTTGGGTTCGCATGATTTGCTTCTGAATTCTGACGAACCCAAGCCCCTTATCTTTTCAGGAGATACAATATTACAAATTAACGGCAAAATCAAATAACCTTGTATTTATCTTTGGACCTGATGTCTAGACATTTTGGTATGCAATGCAGCCGTAATGGCACTGGCATACATTACACGCATGTCCGAATAATTATACAGGGTGTGGAGTAATAACCAGATTTTAGTTAAAGATTTTTTCATATTTTGCTATTTCAGATACACAAGAGACAAGAACTGGAACAACTATGCCAACTGAAGAAATGGGGAATGTTAAAATCCATTTAATAAATAGATATTATTTTGATTGACTTTATTCATAGAGAAAGTAATGAAGTAAGAACTGGGAGTATTCTAATTATTTTTATGATTAACAATCAACAACAAAACGTTGCAACTGACCATTCGCAGACACTTCATAAAATCAAAATTGGATGTTGGTGTCGGCACCCAGTCTAACCGGATACAAATGCATACCAGAACTGTACATGGTCAGACCTTCACAACCCAGAAACGATAATCCTTAGTAAGACTGTTTGTTAAACTTTCGGGTCCCCAACTAAGTAAGTAAGGACTGTCTAAAGTAGATCACAAATTACAGCTTATGAGACAATGCTTTCTGAGGCACAAAGGAGTCTCGATATGCACGTTATGGACGGTCACCCACGGACTGACCTCGATGAGCATAGCTTCTATACATATCTGCTGTTTTCATTTAGCCAATTACTCTTCTTATCAAATCATAATACAAATAAATAACATAACACGTTTATCACTATTATTAGGCAGAAAGACGATGCTGCATGTAGAACACTCCAAGCGTCGCTACAACACACGTGCAGCAACTTTAGAAACAAATATTGATACAAAAGGATATATACTCACATCAATAAAAATTAAACACCCTATATGGAGATGTTTACGTGTAGGTAATTAAAATCTGCTTATAATAAAAGAATATTGCTGATATGAGCCTAGTCTAGACTCTAGATCTCTTTGATTGTAAATAAGATAATCAGATAATTATAGCATTCGTAAGGGTAACAACAAATTTCATAATACTTTTATAGCTTATCAGTTCAATAGGGCGACTGAAAAAACCAGAAAACAACCTACATACACCTTTTTATTTATTTATATAAGAATGGCTAGCTCTTGACCTCGATCACGCCTGATGGAAAGAGATAGATGAGGTCCATGATGAAGCGAGCGTGCCAAGAAGAAGCCTTCTATTAACATTTTCACACCACCTGATCGAAAACGTCAAATTATATGTCATGCTAACCTAACCTATAGTGAGTCATTTTTGGCCGGTGGCACTGCCGGGCAATAATATTGTACTGGATTTCATTATAACCCGCTGGTCAATAATGTGATTTAAATTTGGAACCTCATCTGTCTGCTCAATTGGCTTGGGTATATTAGGTTTGTGTATATTAGGTACTTACAACGCCTTCTGTCTCTGTCTCTCTCTTTCTGTTCCAGAAAGAGGAAAGATATTCTCGATACTCTAACAAATCTACAAATTCATAAGGATTGACCAGGGTCCAGGATTGAAGACAATATTATAAGAATAATTGGTTATGTACGGATTATTATATAAAAGGATAAGAATAACACTTAAAACCCATCTATATTCGATTTATTAATTTAAAAACTATTTTCTCGAGCATCTCCTATGACGTTCTAAATTCAAATTGCATACAGCCAAGCGTCCGAACCCATTCTACCAGCTGATATAAAGCTCTGTATAAAGCTTTGTGTACACATAAATTGTATTAGGTTGCTAACATTAGGTCTGCACATAATATTTACTTACCTACAGAGAAGTAAAAAAAAAAAATGAAAATCGAGTTGGTCGTGGCCGCTATGTGGTAGGTATACCGAGTGGAACGCAAAAAAGGCGCGGATATTGCAAATCCGTGTGGTATTAAACTAACTTTTTTTAAGTAGGTATACAGTATAGTTCTAAATACATGTCTCTACTTAGTGTTTGTAAATTTAAAATATTTTGTTTTTCGTATTATGGCTTCTTATTTTCTCACAGGAGGTGTGAAAAGTAGAGTATCCTTCTCGTGGATAAAGGTGTCTTTGCCTTGGGCTAGCTTGAATCCCTTGCTGCATTCAGGATTCTTGTATTAACTCCCTCGCTTCGCTCGTGAGTTAAACTCTAAACTCCCGAATCCTTCATTGCGTTCGAGATTCAATATGACGCCCGTGGTACAAGACACTGCTTTATCCCCTGGGTGCATAATCTACTATTATGTCTAGGTCAAAAATTTTACAATATTTGGTAGGATGACCTTTTTACCATTTGAATTGGTTCGATTCACGGACATGGTAGGATCCTAATAGGTAGGCCTGTTGATCAATCCTGCCGTGTCCGGTATTCAGGGAAAGTACCTACTTCCCGTCCAGGGCCAGCTTCAACTATCTAATAATACAAAGTTAAAGTGTTAAATAAATGAATACCTAATATAATTTGTCCGCCTCAAGTAACGTAGGGATCTAACTTCAGCGTTTCGCAAAGAAAATCACAATGGATGCTAATGATACTAATTTAAGTAGGAAACATAGGTAATGGTTTGTGCACCTGTCATATGTTTAGCTTGTGCGATCAACAAAAGACGGTACATAATATGTATATGTATGTCTTGCTATGAAGAATTCACTTATAAATAGATAGGTAACTGTAGACATTGGTAATATAGAATTCAAAGCAATGAAGTTACTAGAGGAGGTAGGTATAAAAGCCCTATAAAACTAACTAGTCACAATCACTACAACTGCTGAAAGCCAGAATGTACAGAGGCGAACACCTGAAAAGCGGTGAGTCAATGATGACCAGCCGGTCTATTCCGTCAACATCTCACCGTGTACAGCGGGCGGGGTGCACGATGGGTGAGTTGTCAAACCATACCATAAGATAGAATGACAGCTCCCTTTTCGTTCACTACGCCTAGAAATACACCGTGAGATATCGACAGAATCAACCGGCAGAATCGCACTGCTGTACTGTCATTTCTTGTTTGTATAGATTGACAGCTCACTTCATGTTCAATTCACCTATGTTTTCACGGTCAGAGGTTTACAGCATCGCTCTGCAGTACCGGAGAACCGAGTGAGTACCTATCTTGAATCCCGCAAAGACACACGGCACCAACATGAAGTTGTCGACAAAGCCCTCAGCTGCTTATTGCAAGCAGAACCAGCGATGGGTCATTAGTCGTAGACCCGATGACCGTTCGAGCTTGATACAGCGACGTTCTTCGTAGTTATATGTATAACGCCCAATGGGTCTGCAATAGGCTGTTATTGATAACACCCATAACCCTGACCACAATTTAGGTGCGCTACCGAATCTTTGAATGAGGCCTCCACATTAGTCAAACATATTTATAATTCTACCTATTAATGTATATGTAGGTATTCGTCAATCGTCTATCACAGTCCACTGTTGGACCTGGGAGTGCAGTTTTTCGAATCAGCGTGTTCGCGACAACGTCAACGGTTTTCGAACTCGTAAAGTTTTTCGAAATAGCGTGCGTCGCAATAACGGCATTCGAATCTTCATTATCACTCCCGTTGGATAAAGGTGTCTTTTTTTTAAGGATAAAATGAAAATCGAGTTGGTCGTGGCCGCTATGTGGTACCTACCACATAGCGGCCACCAAGGTAACTAAGGCAACGGTAAATAAGAAAATCAGATAATTATAGCATTCGTAAGGGTAACAACAAATTTCATAATACTTTTATAGCTTATCAGTTCAATAGGGCGACTGAAAAAACCAGAAAACAACCTACATACACCTTTTTATTTATTTATATAAGAATGGCTAGCTCTTGACCTCGATCACGCCTGATGGAAAGAGATAGATGAGGTCCATGATGAAGCGAGCGTGCCAAGAAGAAGCCTTCTATTAACATTTTCACACCACCTGATCGAAAACGTCAAATTATATGTCATGCTAACCTAACCTAAAGTGAGTCATTTTTGGCCGGTGGCACTGCCGGGCAATAATATTGTACTGGATTTCATTATAACCCGCTGGTCAATAATGTGATTTAAATTTGGAACCTCATCTGTCTGCTCAATTGGCTTGGGTATATTAGGTTTGTGTATATTAGGTACTTACAACGCCTTCTGTCTCTGTCTCTCTCTTTCTGTTCCAGAAAGAGGAAAGATATTCTCGATACTCTAACAAATCTACAAATTCATAAGGATTGACCAGGGTCCAGGATTGAAGACAATATTATAAGAATAATTGGTTATGTACGGATTATTATATAAAAGGATAAGAATAACACTTAAAACCCATCTATAGTCGATTTATTAATTTAAAAACTATTTTCTCGAGCATCTCCTATGACGTTCTAAATTCAAATTGCATACAGCCAAGCGTCCGAACCCATTCTATCTGTCTGCAATAGGCTGTTATTGATAACACCCATAAACCCTGACCACAATTTAGGTGCGCTACCGAATCTTTGAATGAGGCCTCCACATTAGTCAAACAGATTTATAATTCTACCTATTAATGTATATGTAGGTATTCGTCAATCGTCTATCACAGTCCACTGTTGGACCTGGGAGTGCAGTTTTTCGAATCAGCGTGTTCGCGACAACGTCAACGGTTTTCGAACTCGTAAAGTTTTTCGAAATAGCGTGCGTCGCAATAACGGCATTCGAATCTTCATTATCACTCCCGTTAGATAAAGGTGTCCCCAAACAGCAACAAAAAAACAGTACTTCTCTTTCTGCCCACATAACTTTGGGGCGTTTCATGTCGATATACTTACTACATTTTGTACAATTTTCGGTTTCTTAATAGAGTTCTTTTTTTTAAGGATGGGAAATCATCAAATGACTTCTTTCGCTCTGGGTGGAGCGGAAGAGAGCTCTTACTGACTAAAACCCATCCGTGTTCCTTCTATTGCCATTTACGTTCCAGGGCCGCGGTAACTCTTTTGAACAATTGAGGGTAGCTTTTGATGTAATTAAAAAGGTTTGCGTCTATTCAGTCAGGCTCTTTTAGCTCCCAAATGCAGCAACAAGGACACTAGTACTTGTTGCTGCATTTGCGAGCTAAAAGATTGAATTATAAGTGTAGGCCAGTATAGCTCGTACTGTTTTGTTTTTAGTACTAATGAAGTCATGTTATAACTTTTATCTTAATAAATATTGCAATTACTTTTACTTGATGTTACGTTCAAATACTCGTAGGTTCCTAAAAAAAATGTAGGATGTAGGAACGTTGTTACTCAAGGCTGCGTTAAATAAGTCCCAGCTCATCACCTACTTATAATGCCAGACTAATTATGTCTGTAGCTGGTTTTGTTCTTCTGTAATAATGGATTGTTCCAAATAACAGCATACATACACCCATAAGTATAATGAATATCTATAAGCATTATTTATTACGAGTTCGGGTCAATGGCATAAGGAATATCGTCTTATTGTTTTACTGGTAATATAAAAATATAAACCGTAATGGTACAAAATCGGCAATAGGAAACTAAAAAAATATTTGGTTAGCTGACGACTGACGATTCACACAAGTATCACTTGTGTGAATGTTGTGAACTTACCTACTGATGTCAAAAGCAAAAGCCTTTGGGCTGCAAGCAGGCACTGCCAAAAGTGCTCAACGCTCCTCCCATGCACTGTAATCTTATTTTATGAGAATCTTTTGAGATTCTATTATCATCGCGAATCACCGCAAAAAGCAAACCTAAGTATAAAGTGCGAGAGCGCCTGTTTAAATTATGTTTTCGTAGTAAGACATGTGCTATAGATATACATCGTCTACATAACAAGTAAAGTCTTTAACTAACCGTTACGCTATCTTTATCAAAATAATTATAACTTTGTACTGTATGTAGACACGGCGTTTACCACTAAACATGGTTTTATCTCTGATTTTTATCAAAATCTGAATCTAACACTTACAATAAGTCCATTTATTAAAACTAAGGAAAACTATGTTTATCGAATGAAATCGTAAATAACATCTAACGTTTTTTTTGTACTTTACTTACCTACATAGCGCCACCGAGGTGACATCGATTATATAAAGATAGATATTTCTTCACATTCTTAATTCAACTTTATCATCGGTTTCCAGTCTAACAAGACAAAGTTTAATAATAGTATTTTACGAGAAGCGACAGCCGATCTAATTACCACAACGACCACAACCCAATAACTGGGTAGCAAGACTTGTGTGAGAATTTCAAGCCTATGACCCGTAACGAACGGCGAGCGTTGGGTGGCTCACAAGGCCCGGGTCGACAGCGCGTTGTGTTCTATGCACGCCTCAAAGAGATGTCAGCAAAATAGACGGGGTCCGTTAGGGCCAGAGCCTGCCAGGGTTTGGGGAATTTGTTCGAAAGAGTCACCGTGACCCTGGAACTCAAAGGGCATAAGGGGGAACACGGATGGGTTTTAGTTAGTAAGTGTTTGACACTCCCTTCCGCCCCACCCAGAACGGAAGAAGTCATTTGATGATTTCCTATCCATAAAAAAGCGAAAGGTCACCAAGGGATATTTATAAAAAAAAATGACACGTAACGACTGTCAAAAATCTGCAAATGTCCGTGCTTCCTGAGGCATGAATGACTCTTGACCTGTTATAAATGGTCTAGAACCTTGAAGATCGACTCGTACGGCTGTCATTACTTAGCCGCGAGCTCCTCTAGATGTTTCCAAGTTAACCTCAGATATAGAGAGTTATGTAAATCATCAGCTGATCTCCAAAGACCGGAGTTACTGCAGTATTTTATACCATTTACCTGCTGCTTATGGAAATGTCAGCGGAAGAACCTTCGCACAGTGCAAATGTAGAGTTCACAGTCATTGCATACTTGTTTTTCTTCCACTTTGTATTTATGTAGATCCTAATTACGATCCTATTAATAAAGTCAGGTCAAAAGCCAGTCATGCTACAAGTGCTTACGTTTTACTTAGATTCGAGCCTTCCGATGCTTCATGTATCTAAGTATCTAAAATTTTTTAGTGAGTAAGTACTTTGTGGCTTTTGCGTTATTAGTAGGTAAAAGTAGATGCTTTTTTATAGATTAAACTCAAACCTCCACTACACCCCAGTTTGAAATGCTGAATACAGATTGCACGATTTGCGTACCTAGTCCTATTCAATTCATATCTACAGTGCATCATTCATACATACGGTACATTTAAACACAATGTCTTACTCGTACTATATTGTTCTTCTCCACGATTTGCTGTCAACTTCAATGGTGACTCTACAGTAAAGAATTTGAAAGGATCACGTTTAATAACTACAATGTCATCATTTTCGAAGCGATCGTACTATAATAGTTCTAGTAGATTTGACACCCCGTATGAGCATTCGAAGATTGTCATTTTTGGGTACGTACAGTCGTACTTAGCCACACAACTACATACATGCTAACCTCCCATGGTTTTACTTACGAGTCAAATATATAGGTTCTAGCTTCCAGGTACCCATGCCTGAGATGGTTAAACCCAAAATTAGAAATGGTTCAGATCGAAAAATGCGGCATTCCGAACGCTGGGTCGGTCAAGTGCATAGAAATATAACTTGTGTGTCTATGGTCAAGTGGTTCATGATTTTTGTTATTTAATAAGTACTTTAGTACTTATTAGCACTATATGTGCACAAAGTTGCGTTAAGGTATTTCCATTTTTACGATATAGCGATGGCAAAAAATATTCAAAGAAACGTTTCTTGTATCCCCTTAATTTTTTTTGTTAAAGAGTCAATTAAAAAACATAATCAATTGTCTACCTATTATCACGGTAAAAATATCTATACTGTGACAAAATATGGTAAATAATAATACCATCAGCGTAAGGCTTCTTTGAGCTTTATAAATTCGTTTTTTAGGAAAAGTCATTGGACTCATCGAAAAGTGTCGCTATCATGTCAACTAATGTCAATCTTACTTATGTTAACAAACATTTTAAGTTGTTCCTTGTCGTAAGATATCCTCATCCTCAATATCGTCAGCAGTCGGAAAAGGATACATCCCAAGTGAAGCCCTAAAATAAACGACCAAAAGTCATGTGCTACGAATATGTTAAGGATAAGTTACCTACGGAATTCGAAGATTCATCCATCCTTATGTAGGTCAATGTCAGTTTAAAATTTATTAAAAGGCATGAATTTAGAGTAAAAATTAAGTCTGTTTTTTTAATTAAGTTATCAAAAATAGAGTTGAACAATGTCTTCGCCAATAAATGTTTATAAATAAGTATTTAAAACTGATGACAGCTGAGAGCGCTTGATTGATTGATTTAATTTGAACTGAATTAATAAACCACAAAATTATAATGATGGCTCTGAAATAAGCATTTAGATTTTTGCGACCTTATGAATGGGTACACGATTGCATAAAATTATACATAACTAACTTGACTCACGTAGAAAGGTAGAACCTTTAAATAATATTAGTAGTCGAGTTATTTCAAGGTATTCTAAAATCAAAACGGTAGCTTAACTCACTGACTGAGATCAGTAAGCAAGGCTGCGTCGGGTTAAGTGGTGCATTCTGTACCGTCTTTAAGATATTGCAAAAGTGTTGGCTATTTTTATTATTTAATTATAGATAACAGAAGATCTGTCATCGAGGCCGGCCGGTGCTTGACGTTTGATACGTATTTGTATAAAAAGTGGCGAAGAGCGCGCAGTCCGTGTCACTCGCGAGCGGCAGGTGTGCGTAGCCTAGCTGTTTGCTGAACAACCCCTCAGTAGTGATCAGCTGATTGTTGTTTCATGAACAAATTACTAAGTGATCTGTGACAATGGTGAGGAGAATTTTTAATTATTTATTTGTTGTTCAATAGCCCTTGGATTTCAACAGCCCAGATGGAACCACCAGGTATTTTTTTTGCAATTTAATTATATAGACGAATTTTAGGATATGAGTCAACCTACAATTTATTTTATAAATCCAATAATTATTTATAGTAGGCATGTAATATTTTAATTTTGGCTGTGGCTATCATGATAGCTGAAGATACGATACCTGTGAATAATAAATTAATAACGCGATAATTTTGCTCGCTACAATATTTAGTAGTTTATTTTATTAGTTTTCCGCGTGTAATATCAAAAAATTTAAATCTATTTAATACTTTCATCTCGATTTTGAAACAACAATTTATTTAACTAAGTATATAAATCTACTAAACCTAACTATATACACAATATGTACCTATAGGTATAAGTACTTACTTAATTTGCATAAACATTTTGTTTAACATAAGCTTTTGTTTGCAAACATAAACAATAACATAACAATGAAAGGAAACAAAGCTATACACACTAGACATCTAGGTCCCTACTCGTAATAGTTAAGTACTGAATTCCCATTCTTTACCTTCACGTCAGGTTCAGTGGTAATTATTGTACCTTACTCAAAGAATACAATACAAATGTTGATAGAAAATAAAGTCTTGACATCCCTAAATTAATGTGAAAATACAGTAACTACTGCGACTTTAGCACCACTTAGAATACCTAATAGTAACTACTGCTTTACTATAACAGTTTACGTTTACTCAATACTGAAACTAAAAGTTGAACGCGTAGTACGAACACGAAAGTGAGTCGATGATAAGTCATTCATTACATATGCGCCGTTCATGAGGTCGGCACAACCTTGGTAATGACTTGCTCGTCAATACCATGGTCGAACGCAATGAATACTTCTCGCCTCAGCTGCAATAGAAATCATGAACAGAGCAACTCCCAAAAATAAAAACAAATCATTCGGGTTTCCGTTTACATGAAAGTGAGAGTATTGTCTGGTTATTTATACTAGTTGGCTGATAAAATTTAAGTGTTTCACTTAATATTAGCGTAGGTCCACTTGCAAAGGTAACTCTAGGTAGGTACTTCATATATAGAGTAGGCACCTAACTCATCAGGTTATCTATACTAGTTGTCTATATAAACGCCCACTTTGTATATACTGAGTTAAGGTAATGGTCAAGTTATAGGAAATTGCTTATTCTTCGTTTCACGACAACAGCCATCAGGCACCCAGTTACTTAGAAATTGTATTTCTTTAGTACCTACCTACATTTTTTTTTTATATTGTTATTAACCTAACCTAACCTCATCTGTTAGACTACAGACATTCTATCTATAAGTTCAGAACTGTGGTTCAGTACATTTTTCGGCGCATGCGCTTCCACGGTGGCACTACGTATGCATCTTATCAGCCAACACTTTCACTTCCCCGGTTCCAACATAACACAACAACATTGATAAATCCCTATCAAACAAAAAGGTAAATATTTAACACATGCTTCAAAGCTCTACACGTAAAATTTATTACTAAAATGATTGAACGCCAGATAGTAGCTAGGTCCTATCGTCCATTCGTAACAATATTCCAGCCGCGCACTTTATTCTGTTAATCGATTATGAATAAGTAGATAGTGCCTAGTAATGAATCGTGTCTACGATCAGGTGGTAAGGAAAAGATAAAACCGGCCATGTCCGAGTTGGACTCGCGCACGAAGGGTTCCGTACCACTATCTATAATAAAACGGCAAAAAAACACATTTGTTGTGAAATATTTAAGTGGGGCTCCCACCCCACTTAAATATTTATTTTATTCTGTTTTTAGTATTTGTTGTTATGGCGGCAACAGAAATACATCATCTGTGAAAATTTCAACTATCTAGCTATCACGGCTCATGAGATACAGCATGGTGTCAGACAGACGGACAGTGAAGTTTTAGTCCCGTTTTTACCCTTTGAGTAGGTACGGAACCCTAAAAAGTACGCATATTTTTTTGAATAAACTAACTGGCCTTCGTAAATAATAATAAGTGTGAGTTATAATTAGGTACTATAAAGCTATAGGTATCCGGATCCGGTAGACTACTATAAATATCCTATCGCAATGTTCCAAGTTTATGATGACTAGGCTGATGATGCTTAACATTTTATGCTCTTTGAATGGACAATTGAATGAACTATTACTTTTACTTTAGATATTACCTACTGACCGATACCTTGTCTATATTAAAAGGTTTCTTCATATCCTTGACAAAATTTAATCATATCAATCATTATCGCGCTTAATTACCACTAAATGATCAGTCTTTTATTATCGTGACGTATCGGTGATTTTGATATCCATCTACATAGTTAATATGATAGTATATAACGTATGCAAAACGTGTGAAACAGCATAATTATTACTGAAATGTAAACTATATATGGCCCTTATTACTCGTAAACTCCAACTCAACTCGAACTTCGACTCCATCGGAGCTTGTCATAAATTGAAGTCTTTCTATTTATTTGCTCATCTCTCGAGTGCGAAAACGTCAATTAGAAATTCACGGCATGTGAAAATACTACGTAGTACTAAAGCAATGTGGCTTAAACTCTTTAAAATAACATTTAGCTAAATTTGGGTGACAAAAGTCACCTTGCGCGCTTTGGAAGAAGATTTATACGAGTAAAAAATTTGGGTGACATCATTGACATGTTCGTGCTCATGTTGGAGTTGGAGTTCGAGTTGAGTTGGAGTTTACGTTTTGAATATGGGCCTATGTGTTTGTGTGCACAATAGTAGGTTCTTTTTATGAAGTTTTTTTTTTCCTTTTCAACGCATGTAAGTTTGGCCAATTTATTACAACTACTTAGTAGTCGCGCAGTCGTCCAGTGTTTGAAATTATAAGAAAAAAAAAGTGTATTCTGCATTCCTTTTCCATAAACACCTTAAAGGGTACCTAACTTAGTTTTTTTTACTATTAACGTAATTAATTTCACCAAAAAAAAACCTCCACAGTTTACATGAAGTCATAAAGAACAATTTGTCGAGAATTTTGCAATTAAGCTTTGGCTTGTGTTTAAACACCGCCCAAAAAAGTACCTATTTTACTACCAAAATGGATAAATGGTCACCAAATAACGTTTCCTAAAATATTATGAAATAAATCCATTTTTTCGTATTACTGACTGCCATAAAAATATATGGACGCCTTTAAAATACACTTTAGCGCTCGCTCGGCTCGCGCGCGTTTGGTCACAGTTCTAACCTAACCTACCTAACTGGATAGAATTTGGTGACCAATTAAGGCACCAAAAATAATATTTGTGCAAGGTTTGCGATTTTTCTGATGTTATTTCATTTATTTTGGATCATAATATTATATTCTTTAGGGCCCTTTCAATAAAGTCAATTGATTTTTTTTGAAGTTGTTTATTTTATTTGGTGCCTAGGCTTAGTCTTAAAAATGTTTTTGGTGACCGTCTAAATTATACGCTTAAGCTTTTATTGTAACAGTAGTTTACATAAATTACTTACCAATAGTCCAATATTAGCTTTTTTTTCACCTAACAAAAAGTTCTCCACGAACTTTCCCAAGAACAAAGTCTAAAATGACCAACAATATCCCAAATATTTTTTTTATTTTAATTACCTAATCCATATTGGCATCATTTAAATTTTGATTACCATTTCCAGATATCGTAATCTTTTAAATAATGACGAAGGATTAGATAATGTACTATCGATAACAAAGATACGGAATCTTCAGCAATGTGTTTATGAATAACCAGATAAGGGATTTATGACCTTAAGCCACGTGACTTTTATTTACCAATTGAATGATGACTGGATCTCTAACAATTATCAAAGTTCCTTGCACTGTTGCTATTAACCTTTGCTAACGGTTTCGCCCGCGGAACCGACGTGAATGTGGATGAAAATGTGTCATATGTCCTGATCATATGTCGTGGTTTACCACTGGGTCAAGCTTTATCCAATTATGTTCAGTCGATGATGACAATCTGATGAAAACACCAAAATTTGCAAATACGTATCTGAACTTTCAGTCGATAAGCTAAATAGTAATTTTGCCATTCAAATGAAAACGAGCTAAATGTATGATTTGAGCGAAAATTTATGTTTGAACAATATTGTATTCTAATATTTATTGTGTACCAACAACTGTATAATAAAGAATGCAGGCCAACTATACCACTTTAGTACTTACCTACATATAAAAAAGCAAGGTCGTCGTTATCATACAATTAGGTGGCCAGCTAGATATAAAAAACATGAAAATTATTCATGTTATTAAAAGTTGTTCTTGAAATGCTACATTGAATTAAAATCAATAAGGTCGTCAATTACGTGTCTACTTGGTATTTAAACGTTCGTTATCTGGGTTAAAATCATTCTATCTTTTTGATTATACTGAAAGAATTTCTTTGTTTGAAACGATTACTACCTAGGGGAATCAATTGAGCAAACCAGTCCAGTGATTGTGATACTCACGTAATTATATATTTTATTTTCTCACGCGAAATGTGCCTGTTGCTAATGCCACCCTTTGATACAAAATACCTAATCGATTCCTCAAGGGCAAGGCACACGTGGGAATACACAAACGTGGAAAATAAAAAGCAAAAAATTATCCAATGCAAATCTTCCATGAGAAATCTATACATCTCTATTGTCACCTTATTAAGTCATTGCGCAGATCGTTGTGAAGGAGATTAAAATTGATTCAGTTCTTCTCCTTTGCGTCAACAACGATTTTTAATAATTCCTCATTTCATACCGGCCCGTCAAGTCTTTTATAAACGTTCCTGTTCCCTTATGGAACGTTAATAAAAGAATAGTCTTTTACTTATTTTTATTTGCCAAGCATCAATAATTGTATGCACAGGTACAAATGTTAAAATAATGTTTAGCTTTGATCTTTGGTCAGTGTTACAATATCTTATAGATTGGTACAGCACGCCCTATGGGGCATGTATGTCTTCTTTTAATTTGTTTAGTGCAGATCCGTGTAACAAAAGATGTTCGGAAACTCAGCTGAAGGTTATTTACCGAATACGTCTCCATGTAGAACTAATATTAAAAGGTAAACTTCAATTACCAGTATACCTAGTTGAGTCACGATAGGCAGGTTGCCAAGCACAAAGCTTCTCCTTTCTTGACACAAAATATTCCTATATCTACGTCCGTATATATTTAGGAATATTTTGTGTCAAGAGACCCCGGTGTTATCATCCTATAGGTTAATCCACCTATAAATTAATCCAGTGTAATCTAAGCCATATTTCAGTCAAACTGCAATAAAATAGCCGAAATAATTACAGAAACACAGCGGCTTATCAAATTCCGTCAAACAATTGCGTACGATCGTCGTAAATAGAGATCCTATCTCCATTGGAATGTTTGACTAAATTCTTGTTCAAATATGTTTTCAGAGCGGTCAAGACAATAATGCCTTCGACATATCGGAGGATCCTTCGAGCGCTGGGAGTCCACCAACTGAGCAGACGACACAAGCCCAGCCGCTGTCCGAGAAAGCTCCTTTTGATGGAGTCAACGGAGTAAATGAGAAAAAAGTAAGTTTCGCATGTTTGGTCTATTGGTTCTAGTAAATAATAAAAGTAACAAGAACGTCTAACAAAAATATGTTAAGTAAAATCTTAGCCTTAATAAATTTTACTAGAAGAGTGATCTGCAATTTCCCCTAATGTGTGAGATGAATTGTGATTTTTTTCTTCGTGATCAAACATTTTTACATCAATACCTACTAACCTTCAAATTGGGCTACATCTAGGTAAATAGGTACTTAAATATGCAGTAAACTTCACACACTCTTTGATACGCCATCAAAAAGCCGGGTAGGATTGGTTTTTTGCAACCTTCCTGTTATTTTTACATTATGCAGATAAGATAGTTAATCTTTTTGCATTCTTTATGATGACCAATAATAGGGTGAAGCGCGTTGCCTTGTTCCAACCTGTGCAAACACGCGACCATAATAAACATTGAAGTGTCATAGCAAACGTGTTTAAGTTCAAAACAAGATAACACTAATCTTCCGTTAGTTTACCTACTTAACATTAATAATTAAGTAAAAAATAATAACAGAAACATAAAAAAATACGATCTTTTTTATATTCTGACAATAAAAACACGAAACCAAGACGGCCCAAGATCGCCGTCTCGCTGAACTAACACAACATCAATTTTTTTGTAACAGTCATACCTAATAAAATAAATGCATCATTTCAGGCCGATCCGGAAAAAAGCGAGCCTCAGCGTGCAGTATGGGACAATCAACTCGAGTTCCTCATGTCCTGCATCGCCACATCCGTAGGTCTGGGCAACGTGTGGCGCTTCCCCTTCGTCGCCTACGAGAACGGAGGCGGCGCCTTCCTCATCCCTTACATCATTGTACTGCTACTCATCGGAAAACCTATGTACTACCTCGAATGTGCCTTGGGACAGTTCAGTTCCAGAAATTCAGTGTCTGTATGGTCATTGAATCCAGCTATGAAAGGTGAGACATTTTGTTTGGATTTCAAGAGCAGTAGAGTAGTATATAACAAAAACTCGTTTCATTTGCCTGATTTAAGTACTAGAGATCAATTAACTGTTTCCCACTGCATCGCTTGCTTATCATCACACGGCTCACTGGAACCCACCGAACTGAACTGGAACATGCTCCTGGGAAAAAATGTAGTTTATGTATGTAACTCAGTGAAAGTGTAACTTTCTATTAATGATAGCATTTCAGCATACGAGTAATAACCTACCCTCGATAGCATTTTCAAAGTTTGAATCTTCAAAGCAACTCATTTACGTATTTTGTCCAATTTACCAAGCTATTCACAAATCTTCAAAGCCCGCCTTTGAACCTCCTTGCAAAAGTATAATAACAATAATCTTGTCTCGTTAATGATTTCAGGCGCCGGCTACGCCACAGCCCTGGGTTGCGGGTACATCCTGTCGTACTACGTGTCCATCGTCGCGCTGTGCTTCTACTACCTGGCCATGAGCTTCCAGCCCACGTTGCCCTGGGGCGTCTGCCGTGAAGAGTGGTTGAATTGCGTGCCTTCGGATCCGAACCAACCCGCAACAACCCCGATCGGAGTACCCGCTAGTAGCGCTGAGCTGTATTTTACGTAAGTATTCTAAAGATATATATTTAAACTTATAACATATATCACACAACATATAACGTATGCATATATTTTTTGACTAAACTTAATTATTTATTTGCCAGGAATAACTCTAAACATGTAAGACCCACTTGCGCAAACCATGGAGTCTATTTTCTAAGCCCGAAGTTCGTAGTTTCGACCTTAGTATCGGGCGTTTCCTACTCCGTATCACTTACGGACTTACGATTAGTCCCGAACCAAGAACAACTGTCAAATCGTGTTTTCATTCATTCTTAGTTCGGGCCCGGGACTAATCGTAAGACCGTAGGTGATACGGAGTAGAAAACGCTCGATATTAAGGCCGGACCCTGAAGTCCCCCAGACTCTTATCATCTCCTAATTCGAAACAGGTATTTTTTGCTTAAAAGGAGGCTCCAATCATCGACTTGCTAATATTAATTTTAAATAAACATTTTTTTATTTATATTTATTTTCTCCGAGTTAGTTTTAACCCGGGGGCATGTATGGAATATTTGTTGTTTGACTTCGTGTTAGGAACTAACTCTGAATTAAAACATTACTCTTGGTCTGCGCAAGTCGACCCAACTGTTCAGAGTTGAGAGTAACATCTGTCGCACTTATTGATAAAGGTATAGCCGAGTTATTTTTTAGTTCATATCGATTAGAAAAAAATTCATTCCAAGCATAACAATTTCTTTAGGTTTCTTTGCAATACCAAGTTCTGCGTTTTTTTTTTTCTAGTAATGAATTTCCTTTGGGAATGAAAACGGATCAAACCGCGCGTTCACGCGGTAGGAGTGTTTAGCAGAGGAAACTGTTATATTATGTAATACAATCAAGTATTTTTCCATTTACAGCCAAACAGTGCTTCAGCAGAAAGAGGGAATTGAAGGAGGGCTTGGTAAGTTTGATCATATATTACATATAGTCAAAAGGCCAATAAAATTCTCGTACGTCTCTTACTATTTGTTTAAATTAAATCTAATTTCGGCGACAATCAATGTCAAAAACTTGTTAAAATGTAGGAAAATTAAAGGTGTTTGTAACGATCTATTCTTTATTTAATTATCATATTCGCGATACCTTTTATATGATTGACATTGGATTTTCATCATATTATACTGGGTAATTTTTTTTCCAGTGCGCAAACTTTAAGAACCACTTCTGCCCATGTAAATAAACAACTTTCCCCAAGAAAGCCATAGTCAATTCCTAAAAAAAAAATTGAGTCTCCCATACAAATTGTGGTCAGTTGATGACAATTTTGTATGGGAAGTTCAAATTTTTTTTAGGAATTGACTATGGCTTTCTTGGGGCAAGTTGTTCATTTACATGGGCAGAAGTGGTTCTCAAAGTTTGCGCTCTGGAAAAAAAAATATCCAGTATATACTGTACTTATTAAAAATTGACGATATGATTTTGTATTACAGGTCTGCCTATCTGGTACTTGGTGTTGTGTCTCTTCGCCTCGTGGTTGGTGATCTTCCTGATTGTCGCCCAGGGTGTTAAGAGTTCCGGCAAAGCTGCCTACTTCTTGGCTCTGTTCCCCTACGTTGTGATGATTATTTTGCTTATCACGTAAGTTTATTATTTCATTTTTTTATTATTACAAACTTACTTATACGTAGGTAATATTGTGGTGAAACGTTTTTTTTTTAATTTTCGCTACAAAATGCCATCTGCTCCGTTTCCTTTTGCTTCGTTTACGTTCATGCAACTTTTTTGCTTCATAACTATATCGGTGTTTTAAGTAACAATTTTATTTGTACAATTTTAGAACCGTTATCCTCCCCGGAGCCGGTGATGGTATCCTCTTCTTCTTGACGCCACAGTGGGACAAACTTATAGAACTTGATGTAAGTAGCACAGTTTTATCCATTTTCATAGTAGTATGACATGACACGTAAACAATTATTTAGTTACTAGCACTTCGCCCGCGACTTCGTCCGCGCGGATTTAGTAGGTACTCCACAAACTTCAACGCCTTCTATACCCCTTTATAAAGGTTAGTTTTGGAAAATTAAGCACAACGATTTTCAATAATTACATTTATTACTTAGCCATTTCCACTTATTCTATGGTCTCAGGTTCACCGCAACTGTTCACTCCGTTCACCCCGTCAGGAGTTGATTATGCAAAAATTGTTAGGTACATCTGTTTCAATAATTCCATTTTTAGTTCGTTAATAGCATTGCGACGTAAATTAAAGCAAGCAATAATGTCCTCCCCTAAAAACTTAATCACCCCTGCTTTACCCCTTATTATGTAGGTATGTAGTTTATTTGCGAAAAATCCAAACATTTGTTATTCTTATTGTTTTATCGAAATCATTTTCAACTTCATCGGACCAAGCATTGTTATGATTCTCCCCAGTTCGCTCAAGCCGTGACATTTTTCTTACTCCGAGCATGTTTATTACCGTCGTAACTTTTGAACGAAAGGTCCGATTTGAATAATTTAAAGTGTGATTTACACGGAAATAATCAACCTTAATTATCAAACCATTTAAATGGATAAGGATTAATATCATGATACCGAAATAACCCTTTTTTCATATCACCAAGGATTTGCTTGAATAATTTGAACAAAAAGCGGTCACGGTCAAAGTCAAAAGTCAAAGTCAAAGTCAAAGCATTTATTTCAAATAAACCATTTACAGGTACTTTTGAATTGTCAGAGTCAGTCAGTCAAAAACATGAAGCTATTTACACGTTCCAAAGCGTAGATCTCTATGGAGAAGAACGTGCAAGAAACTCCACGGACACTCTTTTAAACCATTTTATGATTTACAATAATCCAGGTTACATTATCTTTGTTGCTTCTATATGTGAGAACAATGTAAAGGAAGAGAAAAAAAAAAGAATTCTAAGTATCAAATAAACTATTGAAATAAGCCAGCGACAGCTAAGAGATGACCAGTCTCCACTGATGGCGCCCGTTCACGAACATGACGCGTGCATCAGCACCATTCAGCTCAACCATTTTGAAGGGAACCGAATGATCCGATACACGCGCCACCATCAGCGAGACATTCGAGTGAGCATGACAAACCCTCAACTGCCCCTGCTCATTCATGTCAAACAAGGAAACCATCTATTAACATAAAAAGGCTCCATGGTCCTCACATTTACAGGATTCCAAAATAAAAAATGCTTCTACTTTATATAAAACTATAAATATCAATTGGTAAGAACAGAAAAGTAAAAGTGTATTCCAAACATTATAGAAATGTGGAATATTATTATTATTAAACGTAAAAAGTAAAATAAAAAAGGGTGAGCATCTCACGGTGACTTAACCATAATAGTTAGACATATGGTATCGCGGACTTTTTTGTAGACATTGATGACTTCTATAAAACTGTAGTACATCACTTTGCTCTATTGTCAATAGATTCCGCTGCGTACGCGATATAAGGATTTTTTCTCACACCTTGGGTTACATTATCGAAGTTTTCATACGGATCCCTAACTTTTTTGAAAATATTCTATAGCCTATGTCCATCATCGATAATTTACAATTCTACTGGTGAAAGAATTTTTCAAATCGGTCCAGTAGTTTCGGAGCCTATTCATTTCAAACAAACAAACAAACAAACAAACAAACAAATCTTTCCTCTTTATAATATTAGTATAGAAGTATAGATAGTATAGATATAGATTTTTTATTACCATCATTTTATTGACATTTTTATGTAAGTTTAAGACATCATCATCACCCCTGCCCTTGTCCCAATTAATATGGTTGTTGGCGCCGTAAGTCTCCTTCTTCCATACATCTCTTGTAGCGGCATCAATGCCGCCACACCCTATCCTCCGTCACCTCAATAGTAACCTCTTTTCTCGTCATATCATCTTTCACAAAATTCATCCATCGTGTCTTTGGTCTTCATTCTCCCCTATAACCAGCCACATTCCTACATGTACAACATTTATACGTGTTTTTCGTTCCAGGTGTGGTACGCCGCCGTAACACAAGTGTTCTTCTCTCTCTCCGTGTGCACCGGTGCTATTATTATGTTCTCTTCCTACAACGGCTTCAGACAAAACGTTTACAGGTATTAAAATATCATTTAACAATTATTCTTGCACGTACGAGTATAGCCCGGAGTCATGGATGGGATCAGGATGGCAATAGGCTTGCCATTTACACGGTATTTTCAAACATAATTGGCTAAATGTGGGTGTGAGTGAGTGCCCATACGGAACATGACATATGCCGTTCCGTATGGGTGCCACCCCGAAAATACGCCTTCAGAACTAAGAAAAAAAATCGATCCATTTATGTACGTTTTCTCTGCTTGGAGAAACTAGGTTGTGTAGGTATTACTACTTTAAAACTACTTAACAAAAATTCACCAAATTCCTTTCTGCCACAGGGATGCCATGATTGTGACGACGTTGGACACGTTCACGAGTTTGCTGTCAGGTATCACAATCTTCGGAATCCTGGGGAACTTGGCGTACGAACTGGACCAGGATGTATCAGGTGTCATTGGTTCTGGTGGTACAGGACTCGCCTTCATTTCCTACCCTGATGCTATTTCTAAAACTTTCTTGCCACAGGTAAATCTTGATTCTTGTTGGTGTATATGATAATATAATTATATTGTTGTTCAACTTGAACGTTTATCAACGCTATCTTTTGCAGTTGTTCTCAGTGCTCTTCTTCTTGATGATGACCGTGCTGGGTATCGGGTCAGCGGTGGCCCTGCTCTCCACTATCAACACGGTCATGCTGGACGCCTTCCCGCGCATCCGTACCGTCTTCATGTCCGCTTTCTGCTGCACCGTCGGTTTCGGCGTCGGACTTGTTTACGTTACACCTGTAAGTTGTTGATTAAAAGCTATTCGCTTGATTAACACAGGTTTCTGAATTGAAATATGGAATTAAAAATATCATGCCACCCTTCTAAAGTTTGAAAAGTATTCAGCTTTAATAATTCAATTCAGAAACCGGGAATAAGCAAATTGTGAAAATTGCGTGACCCCACTTAATACAAATAAAAGCTTGACACATTCATAAATTAGACATGAAAAACGAATGCACATTCGTTTGCCTTACAACATTAATACAATACCTAAATTTTTATGTTGCAGGGTGGTCAATATATCCTGGAGCTGGTTGATCACTTCGGTGGAACTTTCCTGGTTCTCTTCTGTGCCATCGCCGAAATTATTGGAGTTGTCTGGATTTACGGTGAGCAGTAATTTTGTTTCGCAGCATTATTAGTTCATGTACCATAACATGCCTTACTACGAGTTTTTTTCACCATCCAAAATTTGTCCAGCTTTACTAATTTTGCATAAATTGTGATATAAACACATTTTACACATGAATAATCTCCAAGCAATATATTTTTGCTCGTATAACTCGACAAAATGTGCAAAAGAGCTGATATTTTCCTGTGGACCTAGTACCCAATAGCATATTGCTAATATTTAATTCTTCTTCTACGATTAAGCTTGTGAACCATCATAAAACAAAATCCTTCTCTTCAGGTTTGGAGAAATTATGCGTGGACATCGAATACATGTTGGGTATCAAGACCGGCTTCTATTGGAGATTCTGCTGGGGCCTCATCATGCCTGCTATGATGACCACCGTCTTCATCTACGCTTTGATCACGAGCGAAGAACTGACGTTCGGCGACGACTATGTCTACCCAACAGCTGGATATGGTTAGTGGATATTCATTGTTAATCAAATGACATAATGATTCTGTTTGACGACAGTACACGATTATCGCAGTGGTTGATCGATTGGCTGCTGCGCTGCTGCGTGTCGTGGGTTCGATTCCCACACGGAACAAATATTTGTATGGCCTACAGATAGTTATGTTCCGGGTCTAGATGTCATGTGAAAAATATATATTTTTTTTAATTTATTTATGAATGGGCTAGCTCTTGACCTCGATCACGCCTGATGGAAAACCCCACAATTTAATCGATTTCAACGTAGTTGGGCAAAAAAAGGGTTTTTTCCATTAGGAATTTCTCAGTAGCAGCCTGGAGTTTTGAAGTTGGTGGTGTGACACACCCGTGCCTTGGAAAGCACGTAAAACCGTTGATCCTGCGTCCGGTCCCGCCCCGGTCGAGTCGGATGCCGTCCCATCAGACGATGGCTGTTAAGGGAGAGAGAGTGCACCTGTGTTTGGGCACACGCTCGTGCCACCACCACCGTTATTGAAATTCGGTCGGGTGGTTATTTTATTATTCAATATCGGTTATCGGTTGAATTGTGAGATTTATTCAATTCTAAATTTCCTAATGCTTCCTTATATAATTAGTTGTGCGTTACGCGAAACTCATTTCAATATTTTATTTTCAGTGTCGGGATACCTGATGCTCGTCATTGGTATCCTGTTCGTACCGATTTCTATCGCGCTGACGATGTACAAATATAGATCCGGAAACTTCTTGCAGGTAAGATTTACAACATTTACCTAATTAGTATAAAACAAAATTTAAATAAAGTCAGCTATTTAGTTATGAAATCATTTTTCAACAACCTAACTCGAAAACTGTGAACCTATAAGCAGTGCAATAATAGCCCTTATTATACTGATTTTAGACTCAAAATACAATGTATTTCTCACTCATCTGAATTAGTATTCTTATTCGCATTAATATTAGTCCATTATCGTCCAATTCCTAGAGCCAGAGATCCTTTTAGGCATTTTAGTTTTGTGAATATTCAATCTGTGTAAATAAAACAACAGTTATTTTAATTGAATATTAAAATAACTGTTCTACATGCAAAAATATTCAGTGTATTACAATCCTGTTTTACAAGTGTGTCGAAAATAGGTAATCGTTTGAGAAGTACTCGTGAGCATTTGTCATTGGAATCTCGCCCCCATAATGTCCTAGCCGCTCTGGCTACAACAATAAACTTAGCCAACTGGTATCAAAATGCACTATTTCACAGTTTTCGTCTTTTCGGACGTAAAATGGATACCTACATATTGTATATAATATACCTACTCGATTACTGTTAGGTACTATCTCTATTACAGAAAGTCCCGACTTCTTTCTGTCAACTAAACAAGCAACATTGTAACAACTTACTTATCATAAAGCTGTTGTAACTAAAGTGAATGCTTTTCACAGACGGTAAGGCGTTCGTTCAGCCCGAAGCCGTCTTGGGGACCCCGCGCGGCTCACGAGAGAGCTGGCTGGGAGCAGTTCACTATTCAGGCCAAGGAGGAGCGCGAGAGGCTCAACACCACCCTGCCCCGGCACGTCTGGTACATCCTCACCGGCGGCTACCGAAGAAGACTATAAACCACTAGTCATTAGCTTTAACTAATTTACTATAGGTAGATTTAGGGTAAAACTACGTAGGTACCTTAATCCCGATACCTAAGTGACGATTTGTTACAAATTGTCAATACTTAAATCGTGTAACTAATTGCCAAAATGATGTTATTTAAATAGTAATAAAGTGTAATGATGTTGTATTATATGTCAGGGTATTCTATTTATTAAGTTAATTTCAAATATGTTGTAAACCTTTTATACTATCTTAAAATACATTTTTATAAAAAAAGTTATACAAATTGGGCATTTTGAATATTCTAACCAATCACCGATCCACTACACCACATGACTTACCTACCTCTTCTTGATCTAGTAGGTACGAAGTCTACCTGCTTGACCTACTACCTTCTAAAACTCTTCGACTTGTTATGGTAGACATTTATGGGAACTAATATCTGTCCTTTTTTTTTTTGAGGATGGGAAATCATCAAATGACCCCTCTCGCTCTGGGTGGAGCGGCAGGGAGTGTCAGACTTCTACTGACTAAAACCCACCCATGCTCCTCCTAGTGCCTTTTACGTTCCAGGGCCGCGGTAACTCTTTCGAACAAAATCCGCAACTAATATCTGTCCTTAGTGTCTGCCTTGTACATCTGTCACGTCATCAACATTTGAGCAATCAAAATGAGTATGTTCTTGGCAGCATGGCGGACGATTTGGAGGTTACTGCAGACTACCAAAATAGGGGTAATTTTAGTCGGCACTAAACTACCTCAGCCAAAATCTAACCAAACCAACCTCAACTAACCAGTTGTGTTCTTAGACAGTAAGGGACTTGTAGATTCCACAAACCTACCACAAATTCGCCTACCATTTGTAAATGATCTCAGAAATCATGCAATGATGAATGATAGGTACCTATACAATTTATTGATAGGTACATATTGTAGATAAAATTAATTTCCAAGGTTGATTTGGAAAAGTTTCTAGGATGGGAAGTCCCAACAGGACATTTTTCGCAGAAACTAAAGAATTAGTACGAAGATATAAATAAGCACGTGTCGGACTTATGATTTTGATCGCTTCAATCGGCTTCAACTTGATAAGCTCTCGATAAACATAATCCATTATGCCCGCATTAATGACTACCTACTGCTTACCTACTTATAATTTATTATACCTACTGCAGGAACGTGCGATTGATATGATCCATCGCAGACGCAATGTATAACTATTATTATTCGCTGCCTGCCATTGTTCCGTGTGACTGCTACAACTGGCTACAACCACGCAACTCGTTTTCTTCTTTCATTCTCCCCTGTCAACCATCACGCTATCATTCATCATTCAGTCCCTTTTCTTTCATCTCGCTGCTCCAAAATCTTGCGCCTCTCTCGTCTTTTATCCACATTTATTTTCAACACTCTATTAGTAACTTGCTTTTCTTTTTTCTTGTCTCCTTGTCGCACCAATCAACAACGTAAAAATGTAATGTACTTTGAATGTATAGGTAGACTTTGAGAAAATAGATTGACTTTGTCTGTTATGTTTATGTATAATAGGTACTTTATGTTTAAATTTATGGTGAAATGGGACATTTATTGAGATATTGGGGTATTCCAAATAATTAATTACCTGCAGTATTTCAAATTAAAGACTGCCTTCCCCCTTTGTGCCAATGTGCTGTAGAACATTTAACATAATACATTTGATACAGTAAATAAGCATTAAAACACATAACAATAACCAATATTTCAATCGAAGAAGCTGGAAAGATATATATCTACAGGCAAAACTTGCGACCCTTAATATAAAATTATGACGATTCCTAGAAAATAAAAGTTTTATGAACATTTGGACATAATAAAACATTAATAAAACCATTTAGATATATAATCAAGTGATAGATACTAAGATAACCGTATCACAGAAAAATAATCTCTATCATATTTACATATTTTATTAGGAAAAAGAATCCAAGAAGCGGTCACTTCAACCACGTATGTTGTGGTGGCACGTTTAGTTTTGAGTACACCACAAATACTGTGAAATGGTAAATACCTAAATAGTTGATACAAATACTTCATAATACAATCGAAACTATTTCTTAGTTATTTAAATAACATTAAATTAATTCTGATCTATTTTCACAAAGGAATCAAACGACGTAAACGTGGTTGAAAATGGAAGTCGTGAGAATCCAGCGTTTAACGCTTCACCTGAAAATGCAGACGACACCTTCCCCAAGAAACGACCATCAGGATTAAACCCAAAGAAAGTGGATATGTCCTCGAATTTGCCTGAAAAGCCCATAGTAAGTAGTTTAAACTCACACTGAACTGTATCTAGAGAATAAAATCTAAAATTCAGCAGCATCCAGCTGTATTAAAAGTTGGTTAGACGTCAAAAGAACAGTTTTACCTATACATAAAAATGCTCCTCACGATTAAGTTTATTTTTTTAATAATTTTTCTTATCTTGTATTTTGAGGTCTTCAAACGATTGGTAAATAGATAGTTTATGTGATGATAGTGGACAATAGATTGTTGTCTGATTTTAATTACCACAAACAATGCATTTATGTAGGACTAATCGGACCTCCCATATTTCACAACATTGATAAAGAATAATTATCTTCATGTATTGGTATTTAGTACGCTATTGGAATTTCATCAATCATTCATTACCCAATACCATAATTTACGATTTACGTTTATTTAATAATAGGTATGGCTTTTAGTAATCTATTGAAATAATAGGTATACAGAATAATACGGAGATACTTATACGAAACAAAAACGGAAGAGAAGAAGACCTCTTTCTTCTTATTCCTGGCTATTGTCCCAATTTACTTGCAGTCAGCCCTCGTAGTAGGTACTCCTGCGGCACATCGTACGGTTGTGGGTTGTCTCTTCGCTGGTGTTCAGGTCTTTTTAATTGTTTGCAACCAGTGGGCCAATTCTACCAATTTTAAACGTTCAACGTTCGCATTCGCATGTCAATTGAAAACTGGCAAAAAAGCCTTAATGTTCATACATTTTTGACAGTTTGCGATTGAGATGCGAATGCGAACGTTGCTTGAAAATTAGTAGAATTGGCACTCTGGTCATTGGTTGTCGTCCACAGCCTCTCTTGTATTCTTCTATAGTTAAAACTCTCTTGGTCAATATGGTCATCATCTCAAACAAGGAAGAGGTCAAATATTAATATCAACATCACTATCAAAGGGAATAATGGTGTCCGTAAACTATAGTGCGATCAATCAAAATTGCAAGGAAGCTAAAAATATTGTAAAATAGTGAATTAATATTTTTAGCTGAACAAAGAACAGAGTACCTACCTATGTTATGAGGACTTTTGTAGTGCAGATGCATTTCTGAATTGTCATTGTCATAATCATTTGATAAATCGTCACGCCAGTGATGAATAATATCAAATGATTTACTTCGTGATGATATTAAACATTTGAATTTCCAAATCGTTCGAAAACTAGTTCGTTTTTTATTGAACTCGAAGCTTCCTTTTGACAAGTTAAGTAATCTTCTACTGTCTTACTTTTTTTTTGTTTAATATTATTTATTTCATGATGCTCGTAGCAGTTTGCCTTCAGTTTAATACAAAAATAGATGGCAATAGGCTTACGTAAAACCAAGTTAGTTAAATACTTTGTAAACAATAATTTGGGCGCTCATAATCTTTACTATAAACCTCGTAGTTCCTAGTATTCCTCGGTTCCTTACGAGTAAGTTAATACGAAATCGGTATGTATTTGAACAAAGCACAGAAATACCGACCAGCTGCCAAAACCTAATAATTTGTTTGAAAGTAAAGTAGTTTTCTTCAATTTTTATGTAGGTACCTAGTTCTCAAATATTCTAGTACTAGCGACCCGCCCCGGGCCCTTCGCACGGGTGCAAATGTGCAATGCTGATACTAAATATACCTACCTACTACAGAATGTCCCTATAAACAACGTTTACAGCTTTTCAACGCGCCGCCGCTGGCCGGGCCGGTACCGCCACACCGCTATGTCCCTGCATTTGAAATCTGTAATATCTTCGGAAATATTCATTTAAATTAAATGCTGTAAAGGGCCATATTGATCTATATTAAATGGACAATGTATTTAAGGTACTTAATTGGATAAGGATTAATGCTGTATTGCTTAAAATCACTTCTATACATATAATAAAACTGTAGAAGAGGTCAATTCTGTACATTGAATATAAACTAAAAAAAATACTCCAGGGATGCTTTATACAAACAGTAGAAGCCAAAAATATATTTTTTTCTTTTTTTGTCTGTCTGTCTGTCTGTCTGTCTGTCTGTCTGTTGTTCGTCTTTCACGCAAAAACCACTGGACGGATTTTAATGAAACTTTTTTTGTTGTATAGCTATTAGTCCTCGCCAACATATAGGCTATAATTTATTTTGAAGATCTGAATACAAGACGTGGAACCTTAGCAGCCCGGCTAATCTATAAGAGATATTAATATACCGCTTTAGGAATAGTTGGTCAACATGATGAGTACTGTCTGTCGACATAAAAAAATGAAGGTCTAGAGCATCTGATGTGGAACCCTTTCAGAGAGCTAAGCTATCGGCTATTTTAATCAATTGTCAACAGATCTCATAGTCCGTTTGCTTTAAAGCCTGCTTCTCGAAAGACTAGGTTTGGGTTCAAATCCTACAAATTTTGTAATTATTTTTGAATTATTTTTATCTTATTTATTTCCTTATTTTTTTATTCCTACCAAACCTAATATTTTCAAATATTAATAAATATGTTATTGCTGTATTTTGCATATCTCTTTAGAAAGACAAGCAGAACCTATTTTTTGTTTATATGTATTCTGTTTCTACAATATATAATACTAATGTAGAAAACATTCACATAAACCTGATAGGATTATGGCAATCTAGAAGAAAACAAATTATTATCTACATGCATAGTAAGTAGGGGTAAGTATCTTTAATGACACTTGCAATGCCATCTGTTGAGCGAAACTGTACTTACCATCAACAGCACGAGAATTACACCAAAAAGTATTTTTTAGTTAAAGATTCTTTTGATACTTACCAGGCGTTACGCATTTGATGCAAAAATAAAATTGCTCCACTGACTTTGTTTTCATTTTTTTTTACTTTTGATAGGAACGCGTTTGACCACTATCTCACCTGATGGCAAACGATGATGTGCCTATAAGTAACCTATTCACTCTTGATAAGACTCCCAGGCTGTAACTATCCGGAAACACGGACTCAGTCAGGGAATTCCACGCCATGTGTTTCCAAAACGTTTTGTTCATGTGGGTGTGAGGTCCACCGTGTACCGGTGGCGTACCGCCGTACGTCTTGTGGTCCGATGATGGAACGAGCTTGGCGGAATTAAACTATGCAATTCCGTCGCACACTCCCCAAAATGCAACCGATAGAAAACCGAAAGGCTAAAAACTCGGCTTCGATGCTCAAGACTTTCACCTCTTGAATTTCTTTCCCAGGATCTCCCTCATTCCTAATTATTTTCTGTTAATTTTGAAACAAAACTGTTCAATTCCCAGTCAGCTGGTGATTCGTCGTGACCAGCCTAGGGCCAGAAATTACCAGTAGCGGGTTTCACACTCCAGAGCTTCAAGGGGAACTGTGGATCCCTGGGCAATGACGCCACAGAAGAACTCGCCAAGATAGGTTTCGAGATGGTAGTGCTGGACTCGTACCCGCTCCTCCTTCTTTCTTTCTTTCACACAGTTTCGTGCATGAATTTGCCAGAGAACAACTGAACTTCATGACAACAAATGGTGAAAAAAGTGAAAAATGGCAATGACAAGTCTATAAACGTGACTAACTAATTGACTTCTCAGCTTAAGTAAAAATTACCTCCGTAATAATAGGGATTATTATTACGGATCATTGCCCTTAAATTTTTTTAACTTATGCACTACAGACACCCCAATTTGCGGAGGTTGTTTTGACGCCGGCTACGTCATCCTGGCCATGACTTTCCGACGTGAAAAAATCCTCGGAACGGTGAGGTGCAGGTTTCAAATCAAATCGTTTATTGCAATCCATAATGTACATATACAGGTGGTAAATATAGGTTTGTGAGTGCTAAGTGATTGAGCTGACTTTTATCTCAGATTATCACTCCCTTGCGGGTTGAGTATTATCGGTCGTCTCTCCGCTCAACCTGTGAAGCACACTGGTGGCTTTTGTACATTTGGGCGGAGCTAGGCTTGCAAACTTAGCCAGGACAACGGAATCTCTACTCTACTCTATCTGTTGTGGGTTTTTTTATGGATAGGAAAACATCAAATGACTTCTTCTGCTCTGCGTGGAGCGGAAGAGAGTGTCAAACTCTTACTGACTAAAACACGTCCGTATTCCTCCTTATGCCTTTAACGTTCCAGGGCCGTGGTGACTTTTCGAACAAATTCCGCAACAGTAGTTAGTGTTCGGACAGTGAGCCAACCTACGCTCGCCATCTGCGGGCCCGCGCTTAGGGTGGCTGGGAATTGCCCTGCGACTCCCGACGCAACGCCCGGGTTGTCTTTTTCTGTTGCGGCGGCTGAGGGGGTCTACTCTCTTAAGCCCGAAGTCTGTAGTTTCGGCCTTAGTGTTTGGCGTTTTCTACTCCGTATCACCTACGGACTTACGATTGGTCCCGAACTAGGAATAACTATCAAATCGTGCTGTCATTCATTCTTATATTCTTCTCCGGACCATGGAGTAAACCAGGACGCCGCAGCCGATCGCCTCGACGAGGACACGGTGATGCTCCGCCCAAGCAGGGCAGACCTCCACCGTATACTCCACCATGTCCTCTGCGGAGACTTATCTTCCGATAGTTTCGGCATGACCATTAATCAAGCTCAGGGACAAACTATTAGTCGTGTTGGTGTGGATCTGCGGTAGTCCTGTATCTCGCACGGTCAGGCTGTATGTCGCTTTGTCGCAAGTAAGCAGCGCGCAAAGCCTGTGTATACGTACTGATGAATATCACATAACAAGTAATATTGTTTACGAAGAAATGTTTTAAGTGTTAATATTCGTTCGTTCTTCGTAATTTTGTAAGTCATGTCATAATCACGATGAGTACCTATATACATTTAGTGAGTTTGTGTACTTAATATCTTCCTAAATACGAAAAGCAAGCGCGAACGAAGTCGCGGGCACAGCTAGTCGTAAATAAGCCATTTTTTCCCGTAAAATGTAAAGGATAAAAAATGGTTATTGTGGGTTATCCTTAAGAGATAGATATATACCATCGCGGACTTTTTTGTTGACATTTTTAAGGTGTACAATACTGTAGTACATTATTTTGATTTTTCCCGTGGGGTTAAAAAAAATGTGTTTATTTACAACATCACATTAGAAACCTCTAAATTTATCAGTGTTTTTCTACAATATTATGCATGTATTATACATGTAAACCTTCCTCTTGAATCACTCTATTTATTGAAGAAAACCGCTTCAAAATCCGTTGCGCAGTTTTAAAGATTTAAGTATACAAGGGACGGACAGACAGCGACAGCGATTTTGTTTTATAATATGTAGTGATAGTGATGATGATGATCTATTCTCATTGATTCTCTAGCAGTTCGTATTAATGTACCCCGTTCTCCGTCCCCGTTTTGTTTTATTTAGTAACTAGCAGCACGCCGCAGTTTCACCCGCGTCGTTCCCGTTCCCGTGGGAATACGTGGATAAAATATAGCCTATATTACTCCCGAATAATGTAACTATCCATTGGTGAAAGAATTTTTGAAATCGGCATAGTAGTTTTTGAGTTTATCCATTACAAACATACTTACATACAAATCTTTCCTCTTTGTATAATATATATATTATACATATATCTACACTAATATTATAAAGAGGAAAGATTTGTTTGTTTGTTTGTTTGTTTGTATGTTTGTTTGTTTGTTTGAAATGAATAGGCTCCGAAACTACTGGACCGATTTGAAAAATTCTTTCACCATTAGAATTCTACATTATCGGTGATGGTCATAGGCTACAGAATATTTTCAAAAAGTTAGGGATCCGTATGAAAACTTCGATATTGTAACCCCAGGTGTGAGAAGAAATCCTTATATCGCGTACGCTGCGGAATCTATTGACAATAGATCAAAGTGATGTACTACAGTTTTGTAGATGTCATCAATATCTACAAAAAAGTCCGCGATACCATATGTCTAACTATTATGGATAAGTCACCATGACCACTTTTTGTTCAAATTAGTCAAGCAAATCTTATGGTGAAATAAAAAATGGTGATTTTAGTATCATGATATTAATCCTTATCCATATAAATGGTTTGATAATTAAGGTTGATTATGTCCGTGTAAATTACACTTTAAATTATTCAAATCAGACCTTTCGTTCAAAAGTTACGACGGTAATAAACATGCTGGAAGTAAGAAAAATGTCGCGGCTTGAAGGAACAGGGGAGAATCGTATCAATGCTTGGTCCGATGAAGTTGAAACACCACGGCATTTAGATGTTTTCGATAAAACAATAAAAATAACAAATGTTTGGGTTTTCCGAAAATAAACTACATACATAATAAGGAGTGAAGCAGGACACAATTGATTGCTTCAATTTACGTCGGAATGCTATGAACAAACTAAAAGCGGGATAATTGAAACAGATGTACCTAACAATTTTTGCATAATCAAACCCTGACGGGTTGAACGGGGTGAACAGTTGCGCTGAACCTGGGCTCGAGACAAGTGAGATTCTGTCAACGGTGGCGTGGCGTACGCGATTGTCAATACGTCAAAAATGTATAGGATTGACTGATGCTATCGAAATGTCACGTTTCCAAAGCTAACCTTTATAAGGGGGTATAGAGGGCGTTAAAGTTTGTGGAGTACCTACTAAATCCACGCGGACGAAGTCGCGGGCGAAGTGCTATATATATATATATATATATGTTATATTATAAGTAATAAGTATAGATTCACAATTTTCTATTTTGCGTACATAGATAAGTACCTACTCGAATAGAGTCAAGCAACAATACTTTTTAAACCTTGAAACCGGTCATTTCCCGGATCATGTTTAATATACAAGGCTGAATGTATGATCAATGCCAATTTGTTATTAGGGACAATGTTAACAGATTAGATAGTAAAACTTTTTTATTGTTTTCATTGATACTCTTTAGGTACCCAACTTAAATTAATTTATGAATCAGACAATTTGCAAACATAAATCATTTATTATTCTACGTAAAATAGTGTTACTCGAGCTGTTTACGATTCGGTCATAAAAACCTAAATTACATTCTTCCTTTTGCGTATTTCCAAAAATAAAAGTTTACTTATAATAAAAATGGTAAAAACATTAGCAATATCAAAATAAAATAGCGTCCAAATGAGTCGTAGTCTATCTGTCGAAGCCAACTGGCTTAATCAGCCATTTAATTGGCTTCCTAGCATTTTTTTTTATTGAACGGTGTCACTTAGGCCGCCTTTCAATGAAAAAAGCAATGCCGCCAATTCAACGGCTAATTAAGTAGTTGGCTGCGACAAATACATAATTATCTACACCAACGCATTCGAATAATTTAGTTTAAAACATAGTATAGGTTTTAACTTTTATAATATTTGTAAATATGGGTTATTTTTTACCACAACATGTAGTGTAAACTAAATGGTTAAATGAGGACCATACTCAAGATATGTCTGCACATAGGAACGCGGAACGATAAATTACATGAAAAACATTATAAATAAAAGTAAACCTTAATATTATCATTGTACTAGTATAGGGGTGACTGACCTTTTATAGGAGGCCATCATTGGTAAGGGGTTCTTAGATGATAAGGACGTATGAACTTTAGGGCCTCAAAAGTCCTACCAAAATAAACCAAAGCCGGTATTTAATCAAACTGGTACCTATACCGACATAATCGAAGACATTGTTTCACCTGTAGAAATAAAATTGTTCTTTCAAAACCTGCTATGGTTGCTATGGTTGCCCTAATCTCAATAGAGATTCAGTGGAGTCATTTTCAAGTGCATTTATTTCAACGTCATTTTTATTCCAGGATGCACCACCATCAAATGAAAGACCTCAGTGGGACAATCAGTACCAGTTCCTCATGTCGTGCATCGCCACATCGGTGGGTCTGGGCAACGTGTGGCGGTTTCCTTTCATCGCCTACCAGAACGGAGGCGGCGCCTTCCTCATACCCTATATCATCGTGCTTATACTTATAGGAAAACCTATGTACTACCTAGAAACCTCACTAGGACAATTCAGTAGTAGTAATTGTGTTAAAGTGTGGGCTTTGTCACCGGCAATGAAAGGTAGGTCCATCAGTTCTACTCTACACTATACTTACCTAATCTAAAATATCGACTGTAATGACTTCATCTGATCAATTATTTTTTCAGGAACGGGCTACGCTCAAGCTCTTAGTGCTCTCTATGTGGTGTCTTACTATATGTCAATCGTGGGACTATGCTTGTATTATTTAGTCATGAGTTTTCAAAGTACATTGCCTTGGGCTCTCTGCGAAGATCACTGGGAGAACTGTGTCCCGTCAGGACAGACCGTCAATGCGAGTGAATTGACCGGAGAACCAGTCAGCAGTGCAGAGTTATATTTCACGTGAGTTCACTTGTTCATATTAATTTAATGCACGTCACCCCGTGTCAGCATAAGAAATAATCCGACGGGCAATCAATCTAATAAAATTATAATACCACAGTTCACTGCTCGCGATATAGTATTATAATTAATCGGAGAGGTTAATATTAAGCCGAAGTATCGACTGCAAATGACGAACTTAAACTCTGTTCAAAATGACTGGGATTTACAAGTGCCGTAGTGCCCAAGCACCAACTTCAGAGATATTTAATAAGTTGTGTTAGATAGAAGTATTTGATCACATCGGCAGTTTTATAATATCGTAAATCACGCAAATATCGCGACGTTTGTTGTGTGTACTTCGAGAGAAAATTGGGACTGTTTACCTAAGATTTCTTATGTTTATGGATTACGTATTATTACTGAGTGGATAGCTTTCAAACTAATTGAAAGGCCACTCATAAAAGTGACTGCCACATTCTCCTTTAAAAAATAAAAACATTTCATGTAGGTATTTAACATTGTTAGCTATCTAATCATGAAACATTTAATAATCAACAAATAGCAGATAAAATATTTCATATCATATAATGTTTACGCTGCTTACTTACGCTGATATATGTAGGTACATTGGTCATTTCGATTAATTAAATCGTAGATAAGATATGATAATTAGTTAGGTTGGTTCACTAGGGCCTTAAAATCACGTGGAAGTCAAAAAAGTCATGCACGTGGGACCAATTATCCTCAATACATGCTTTGATTTTTTAATTGATAGTAGATATGCTCTCTCTGATATCTTCCGAATCGCTTTCACTTACAAGCTCAACATAGTTTTATTCATATGCAGGTAGTTAGATTGAACTTTTAATTTAGAACTTATTAAAGATTTTTGTTAACAGGCAAACCATTTTGCGGCAGTCAGATGGGATCCATGATGGAATTGGTAAGCAAACTATACTATAACTATAAAACTATACATATATTAATGTGTGTATGATCCCTTAATAAAAATAGTATATGTCAATACAAGTAAGAATAAGCATTAATATGATTTTGTCATTTTAGAGTAGATGCTAAGTTAGTGCAGCTATGTGATCTATTATTTCTAACTTACACCGAAGTTGGCATAGTTCACTTGAAAAAACATCTTAGCTATGGGAGCTAGCTTAGATTGACTCGTGGTTTGCGGCTCTGATATATTAAAAGCAGCTTTTTCCCGCGGCTTCGCTCCCCTATCCTATCCCACAGGAACCTTGCAGCTTTCCGATAATGTAGTTTAATCCTATATACGTAAAGTGATTATTTAAAAAATCGTATTAGGACTTCCAGAGATTGCATTTACAAACATTAATTAACAGATAAACAATTTTACATCTTTTTATCAGTTTAGATCAACTCGACTATACACGATGTTTGTGGTATCTTTGCAGGTTTGCCGTTGTGGGACCTTACACTCAGCCTATTCATATCCTGGCTGATCATCTTCTTGATAGTCGCAAAAGGTGTCAAAAGTTCCGGGAAAGCAGCCTACTTCCTTGCTTTGTTCCCATATGTCGTTATGTTTATATTGCTAATCAGGTAAGAAAAAAAGAAGTTTCAGCTTTTCCACTTACTGTAGTATTTACTAGTAGATTTTTCGTAACAGCTTGAATCGCAATAGAAAAGCAGTCAACGCAGTTTGCGGTTCAGCAATCGCAGCACACACGTAACAGAAGTCGTAGCATACGCGTAGCAGCAGTCCTAGCCCACGCGTTGGAGTCGTAGCTCCCTTGTAGCAGCAGCCTGCTGCATGTAGCACACGCGTAGCAGCAATCGTAGCCGACACGTAGCAGTCGTAGTATCGTGTAGCAGCCGCTGTAGCACACGCGTAGCAGCAGTCGTAGACGACGCGTAACAGTCGTAGCACCCGTGTAGCAGAATGCGCGTAGCAGCATTCGTAGCAAACGCGTAGAATGTAATGTCGTAGAATTAGTGTAGCAACTGGCTATTATTTTATAAAGTGAATCTCGTAGGCACAACTATTGGCTACTTTGTGCGAGAAGTTGTAATGCACCTTCTACATTTATGTTTCATATCGTTTGTTTCCAGGGCTGTTACTTTGCCTGGCGCTGGGATGGGAATATTATTCTTTATTACACCGCAGTGGCAAAAAATCTTGGAAATGAGAGTAAGTAGTATTTTTAGTTAAACTTAAGTACCTATTTAAAAAGTATTTTTGTCAAGTTTAGGAATCGAGAATTAAGTGTTTGTTAATTTTTCAGGTGTGGTATGCAGCAGTGACACAAGTGTTCTTCTCTCTTTCGGCTTGCTCAGGAGCACTTATCATGTTTTCATCGTTTAACAAGTTTTCACAAAATGTTTACAGGTTATTACTTATTATTACTTAAAATCCACTCTTACCTAACTGATATTCAACTGGTTTACTGTGCTTTATTCATGGCACGAAACCACGACATTTTCTCATCTGACAATACAAAAATCTAGGTATGAAAAGGCAAAACCCTGGTTAGGCATCCTTTTTTTCTGATTGCTCCATTTGAAGCAAGCTACTTAACCAATTGCGTTCAACTCAAATGTTACACGTTTGCTTAATATGTACGGGTTTTTTTTTTTTTTTTTTGAGGATGGGAAATCATCAAATGACCCCCCTCCCGCTCTGGGTGGAGCGGCAGGGAGTGTCAGACTTTTACTGACTAAAACCTACCCATAATCCTCCTAGTGCCTTTCTTTCCAGGGCCGCGGTAACTCTTTCGAACATATTGCAACCCTGGCAGGAAATATGTACGGGTGCCACCACACCTACAATCGATCGATTGTCGACCTATGAAATTGATCAACGTCGATTGATTGCTGTGGTGGCTTTTTCAGACCGATGGGTACCGATTGATAGTGGTGGAATGACCATCGATCTATCGTTGATCGACGTCGATCAACAATGGGAATGGGGTGGGACGATTCTACGTCGACTGATCCGTTCTATCGTCGATCGATGGCATCTATCGACAATCGTTCTTTAGTGTGCTGGCACCCTACCTGTCCATTAAAAACAAATTTCTCGTTTTCAGAGACTCGATGATTGTAACCACACTGGACACGTTCACGAGTTTAATCTCTGGCATTACTATATTCGGTATTCTGGGGAACCTCGCGTACCAGCTCGGCTACGACAACATCAATGACGTCATCGGAAGCAACGCTGGTGGCTCTAGTCTTGCTTTCATTTCCTACCCTGACGCTATTGCGCAGTCGCCCTTTGTGCCACAAGTAAGTTATTATATGCATTTGCCATATTATCTCTCCACCACCCTTGGTTGACTGGTAGAGAATGCCTAAGGGATTAAATTCGCCATTGTACCTTTGTGGATGAAGTTTAAATAAAATTAACACCTTTTACCACCTTTACTTTGACTACCTATATTTTATTCAGTACTAATCATTCGTACGAAATATGTTTGCAGGCCTACCTAACGAGCCAGCCCGCGTCGCTGAGCCGCCATTAGTCTAAAATCCCAAAAATAATATAATGACCCAGCCTGTTGTCCCGAACTGACGCCGCTAAGCCGAGGTCGTATCCCACAGGGGATGCCCTTAGCGAGCGGTCAGTAGGTTAGCTAGTTTTTATTGACATGGCGGGCCTTTAATTCATTTGAGGCCACCACAGGTTAGTCCGGTTAAGCAGTTAATAGCACTTGCGTGTTAACTTGGTAGTGGTCATTCCTAAAAAAATCTGCATTTTTTTGTACCTACTTTCTATGCAAATAAATAATTATTCTATTCTATATTCTATTCTATTCATATTTTTTTCAAATGCCATTACATTCTAGTTCCACGATTGAACGTAGGTAAAGTTTTTCTTCGAAGCAAATGAATACCTACTATTACCTACCCTTAACAGCTAAGCGAACACTTTGCACGACTTTATGGTGTCCTGAGATAGGTGCGGCTCAGGAGGTCGGGAAAGTTCCTGTCGTTGAGACTTTGATGGCTCAATAGACGAATGATATTGCATTAATGTCCGTTTTCCTGGCAGCCTACCTTATTGTACATCAAAAATATGTACACTGTTCTTTATATAACGTCACGAAACGACAAGTAGGTACATGTAGGTAGCATTTTTTTAGCTTTGGCAAAAATTTTATACCTACTTCCTGTTTTTTCCAGCTCTTTGCTGCCTTGTTTTTCTTGATGATGGCAGTGCTTGGTATCGGGTCAGGAGTAGCCTTATTTTCAACAGTTAACACAATATTTCTCGACGCATTCCCAAAAGTGCCCGTTATTTATATGTCCGCGTTGACCTCTTCGTGCTGCTTTTTAATTGGACTTGTGTACGTTACACCGGTAAGATTTTCTTTTGAAACCTATACTTAGATGCCTATGTTCTTACATGCTGTAACATAATTAATTATGTAGCCGGTTGCAGACTCAAAGTGTACTTGTAAACATATAATAGAACAACCACGTAGTATCAGCAATATCTACAAAATGTCCTTTGTCTTTAGAGGTGTAAAAGTAACGAAAAAAAGCGTACCCGTATGTATTCGTTACAATAACAATTTGTACTCGAAGAAGTAACAACTTAACGTAGCGATACGATAGTAATATCGTATCGTTACGTTACTTGTTACTTCTGATACCTCATAACATGCTATGTTATGTTAGAGCAACGAATCGAGTCGTATTGCGTACGCGTACAGTATGACGTCGCGGCGTCGCATTCGCATTCCTGAGTAACGTTTCGTTACTCGGTACTTGATGGCGCACCCGTTACTCAGTACCGAATACATACAGTTTGCTACAGCTCTATTTGTCTTTAATTTCCTTTTTTTTATTTGTATTGAATCAATATTCATAAGTAGGTACAAGTACTGTCTTTAAATCATATCATGATTTTTATTAATACTTGCCAATGTTACAGGGCGGGCAGTACATTCTGGAAATAGTGGATTACTACGGTGGAACGTTCATGAGATTATTTGCAGCAATCATTGAAACCATGGGTGTATTTTGGATTTACGGTAAAACAGTTTTTTTTTTTACCTTTATGATGATGTCTTAACTGCTGCTGACATGTGATAATTCCCAAATAAAAAATAAATCTTATGTAATTGGTAAATAAACATTAAATTCGCGATTAATTCGGCGCACACCGGTGTGTTGCCGGTGCTTGAGCGGTATTTAGTCCTATTTCGAAAGAGTTCTTAATTCGGGCTTATATCCTGATACCTAAAGTCAAAACACTTCCTAACGTCACATAATTTTACAACAATCGACAATGTGTGCAGTGCACACACATTTTGTGTAACTAGACGTTACCTATTTTAAAGATTTAAGTTTTGTTATTTTTAATCCCTGATCAAAATGAGGGGTGTATACTACCCCCTTAGGTTGACTTTGTATCTCTGTGTGTCTGTCTGTGGCATCGTAGCTTCTTAGCGAATTAAACCATTTTTAATAACTACATTGACATTCCAGGTTTGGAAAATATGTGCCTGGACATTGAATTTATGCTGGGTTTGAAGACTTCGTTTTACTGGAGAATATGTTGGGGTATTGTTACTCCACTCATGATGATGGTTGTATTCTTCTATTCTCTGATTACAACTGAACAACTACTGTTCGGCGGGACGTATGTATATCCGAACGGTGCTTACGGTGCGTATTGGTTCCTAATCTTTTTTTTAAAGTTAAGAACCTTTGGTTTTTTTCTACAAATTAATTTGTTTTTTTTTCAGTTGCCGGTGCGATTCTTCAATACTTCGGAATTGCATTGATTCCTATATTCATGTTGGCTACACTATGGAAATATAAATCTGACACATTTGTTGAGGTCCGTTGAAAAACTAACCTGTCTAAATGAAATACAAATTATGTGTAATTATTATTTTATTAATTTACTAACATAATATTTTGTAATGTCTATTTACAGACTGTTAAAGCTTCGTTCAGGCCTAAGAAAACATACGGACCCAACATCCCCCAGAAGCGCGAAGAGTGGCGAGAGTTCCGCCGCAACGCCAAGTATGAACGGCAACTCATTCGCAAAAACTGGTGGCACCATATCGGTTTAAGTTTAATTGGAGGTTACCGACGAGGACGCAAATGAACATGACTTGAATATTTTTTATCTCGATATTAATTTATTAGATTATTGTTTAGATTTAAACTGTTTGTTGTGTTGTATTTATTTTGTATTATACCTATGTAAAATAAAGCTATATCTAAGAGAAATTAATTAATGTTTATGTCTCATCATTTCACTAGCCCTCTTATTAATAAGAGGGTTAGTGTTTAATACCAGCAACAACAACAGTGTTAAGCACAACTCAGCAGTGCGATTCTGTAAACATGTCGAAGTGAATATAGTGCGTTTCAACAAATAGTACCTATGGCGTTATGATGGCACACCCTGTCTGTCAAACTCATTGGCACGAGAAGACGCTCCCGCAGATTTTGTTTATTTCATTTGATTTTCGACTGAAATCATGCCCGAAACTTTGAAAAGTGGTGAAAGAATGATGGTGTTAAAGGTGAAGAACTTTTGTGAACGTGAAAAACGTAATGATGCCTCATTAATTCCTTTAAGATGTGTTCAGGCTCGTGTTGCCGCCCTTACAGGTAAGTCAAAATAGGGTTACCAGTAGCAGATAATAAATTTATAAGGGATTAAATATAATGACCACCATAAAATGCTTTGATACCCTTAGTTCTTTTACCAAAAATATATATTTGACACCAGAAAAATGAAGTCTAAAATTACAATAGTACTAGCTATTTTAGTCACGACTGCACCTCAAATTGTATTCGAACACCAAATGTAGTAAATGATCACCAAATCTTAGCGAGCAAATTAATGCGCTATTTTTGCCTAAATAAACTACTGTTATTGCCATAAAATGTAGGCTTGGGGTTACAAACTGGATAAAATAGGTTAGGTTAGGTTAGTTTAGGTTAGAACTGTGACCAACCGCGCGCGAGCCGAGCGAGCGAAGCGAGCGGTGCCGCGGCAGCGGCCGGCGAGCGCTACTTCTCGAATATTTTTTTGGAAAAAGTTATTTATTTCACACTTTTTTAACTCCAAACACCAAACAATAGCTGCCAATAAAAATGAAAGAAAGCTTATAAATTAAAATAAAGCTTTATATTTACTTAAAAGTTTTGGATTAACAATGATTTGTTTGACATTAGTTTGCTTAAACAGGATAGCAAGATGTAAAAACTTTGATTTTAATTTTACATTAAAATGCTGGTATGATTTTGGTGATCATTTACTACTTTTGGGTTAACAATGATTTATTTGGAGTCATTTTGTTTAAATAGGATAGCGAGACGTTAAAATTTTGGTTATAATTTACTATTTTTGTCTCCTAAATGTTACTATATCTGGTGGTAAGTTAAACATAAGCCAATTTATAACTTAAAATGCAATTTTCTATTGACTTTATTGGTTTATGTATGATTGTGACAATAAACAAATAAACCGAAATATATGTTTTAGGTGTATCCGAAAAAACCGTGTTTAAAATCACCAAAGAAGGTGAGGTCGCAACCAGCACGTCGACTAAGGTTTCAACACCCCGGCCTAAAAGAATCGAACTAGATGAAGAATGAACTGAAGAATGTGAGCACGGGAAAAAAGTGGAAGAAAAATATTACGCAGATGTTCCAGTTATTGATAGCGAGATGGACAGGTTTATCATTGAAGTGGGAGACGATAGTGACACTTCTGATGACGAGGATGATATATAAGATGAAGATGACGACGACCGCTCGGGTATAAGTCCGTTGGATGAGCATAACTACTCCAAACACATTTATTTTGTCTGAGCATTATTAAAATCAAAATAATTAAATTATGCATTTTATTACTGTGCTGATTTTTAATATGATAACAATAAAAAAAATTGTAAATATGTAAGAATCTAACTAAAAAACAAACAAATCACCCTTACTTTGAGGTAGGTTATTATAGGTAATGTGAAAACACTGTTAAACATTGCTGCCAACATAACGCCATAGGTAATATACGGTGAAACGCACTATAGGTATAGTACGTTTCAACAAATAGTACATATGGCGCTATGATGGCACACCCTGTTTGTCAAAGTCATTGGCCAAAAAGACGCTCCCGCAGATTTTGTTTATTTTCATTTGATTTTCGACTGAATTCATGCCCAAAACTTTGAAAAGTGGTGAAAGAATGATGGTGTTAAAGGTGAAGAACTTTTGTGAACGTGAAAAACGTAATGATGCCTCATTAATTCCTTTAAGATGTGTTCAGGCTCGTGTTGCCGCCCTTACAGGTAAGTCAAAATAGGGTTACCAGTAGCAGATAATAAATTTATGACTTAAAATGCAATTTTCTAATGACTTTATTGGTTTATGTATGATTGTGACAATAAACAAATAAACCGAAATATATGTTTTAGGAGTATCCGAAAAAACCGTGTCTAAAATCACCAAAGAAGGTGAGGTCGCAGCCAGCACGTCGACTAAGGTTTCAACACCTCGCAAAAGCGGTCCCCGGCCTAAAAGAATCGAACTAGATGAAGAATGAACTGAAGAATGTGAGCATGTGAAAAAAGTGGAAGAAAAATATTACGCAGATGGTCCAGTTATTGATAGCGAGATGGACAGGTTTATCATTGAAGTGGGAGAGGATAGTGACACTTCTGATGACGAGGATGATATGGAAGATGAAGATGACGACGACCGCTCGGGTATGAGTCCGTTGGATGAGCATAACTACTCCAAACACAATTATTTTGTCTGAGCATTATTATAATAAAAATAATTAAATTATGCATTTTATTACTGTGCTGATTTTAATATGATAACAATCAAATAATTAGTGAATATGTAAGAATCTAACTAAAAAACATACAAATCACCCTTACTTTGAGGTAGGTTATTATAGGTAATGTGGAAACACTGTAAAACATTGCTGCCAACATAACGCCATAGGTAATATACGGTGAAACGTACTATACATATAGTGCGTTTCATCGTATATTACCTATGGCGTTATGTTGGCAGCAATGTTTTACAGTGTTTCCACATTACCTATAATAACCTACCTCAAAGTAAGGGTGATTTGTATGTTTTAGTTAGATTCTTACATATTTACAATTTTTTTTATTCTTATCATATTAAAAATCAGCACAGTTATAAAATGATAATTTAATTATTTTTATTATAATAATGCTCAAAAAAAAAAAAATTGTGTTTGGAGTAGTTATGCTCATCCAACGGACTTATACCCGAGCGGTCGTCGTCATCTTCATCTTCCATATCATCCTCGTCATCAAAGTGTCACTATCGTCTCCCACTTCAATGATAAACCTGTCCATCTCGCTATCAATAACTGGACCATCTGCGTAATATTTTTCTTCCACTTTTTTCACGTGCTCACATTCTGCAGTTCATTCTTCATCTAGTTCGATTCTTTTAGGCCGGGGACCGCTTTTGCGAGGTGTTGAAACCTTAGTCGACGTGCTGGCTGCGACTTCACCTTCTTTGGTGATTTTAAACACGGTTTTTTCGGATACACCTAAAACATATATTTCGGTTTATTGTCACAATCATACATAAACCAATAAATTCAATAGAAAATTGCATTTTAAGTTGTAAATTTTATTATCTGCTACTGGTAACCCTATTTTCACTTACCTGTAAGGGCGGCAACACGAGCCTGAACACATCTTAAAGGAATTAATGAGGCATCATTACGTTTTTCACGTTCACAAAAGTTCTTCACCTTTAACACCATCATTCTTTCACCACTTTCCAAAGTTTTGGGCATGATTTCAGTCGGAAATCAAATGAAAGTAAACAAAATCTGCGGGAGCGTCTTCTCGTGCCAATGACTTTGACAGACAGGGTGTGCCATCATAACGCCATAGGTACTATTTGTTGAAACGCACTATACTTGGGCAGGGTGTACGTCAAGTGAGTTGTCAAACCATACAAATAAGATAATTATAATCTGTGGCTCGACTGTCAAACAAATTAACACCAATTTTTTCACGTCCTATTTTAATTTATTTTATTTATCAATATGTCCATAAATATAGTACAATAGAAAATGGCAACAACAAGATAAAAAAAGGGGAAACAATCACATAATACAGCAATACAGCAATACCTACCTATGTTATAATACCTATATTAACAAAAAGGAGACGGTCAGTGCCTGTCAGTCACACCCAAAGAGATTTAAAGAAACAATAGAGCGGCTATCAGAAGAAATGTCATCGAAAAACTGTGATCCCATGCCTCAGTGACGCCATCTGACTTTGACTAGCAAACATACGAATTAAATTTATAAATTCAGCTATCACTCGGTAGATGGCCAGTCAGTTATAGGGATGTCAACAGCCATTTAGTTATTAGGTATCGACTATCGATAATAAAAGCTGTCAATTTTTCTTCACATTGGAAAATATTGAAATGCCAAAAAAAAAATGCAGCAGTTTCAGTGCGTATTATTTAGCTATCTAACTTTTGCCCACGACTTCGTACGCGCAATCCCGTAGTTTACCCGTTCGCCCATCCGCATAATTATAGCCTTTCTCATGACTGGCTATTATATACAAAATATTTTTTTGACTAAAAGGTGTGATGAAGTTTTTAGGGGAGGACATTATTGCTTGCTTCAATTTACGTGGAAATAAAAGTGGGATAGGTAATGGCAACAGATCTAACAATTTTTGCATAATCAACTCCAGACGGGGTGAACAGTTGCGCAGAAGCAATGAGCAGAAGAAATGACTGGGTAATTAATGAAAATCGTTGTGCTGAATTTTCCAAAACTAACCTATAAAAGAGGGTAGAGGTGATGTTTGTGAAGTATCTACTAAATCCGCGCGGACGAAGTGCTATTATTATATTGTTAGGTTAATTTTTGCGATTTGTCGTAAACAAGTCGCCTGACAACCTGTAGGTATACAAGCGGTTGCGCCCGCGCGCTCTGCCCTTACACGGGTGTGCGTTGCCTTACGTAGTCTTAGGGACGTAATAGACGTTAAACACCTTGAAATGGTATATTATGCTCTAATAGTATCAAGGTTGAGGTATAGTGTTCAGTTTTGGGGTAATAGTTTCAAATATAACTGCCAGAGAGCCTTTGTGCTCCAAAAGAGAGCAATACGAACCATGGTACGGATACCGCAAGTAGAGAACTGTCGGCCCCACTTTAAAAAATTAAAAATTCTTACTGTGCCCAGCCTCTACGTTTTAGTATTATTAGTGAATTTTAAAAAATATCTTCATAACTATGAAACAGATGAGGAGAGACAGCTAAGGGAAAGTACGCGTAGAAAGGATTTTAAAAACAAAATAAAACCCCAACTTAATGTTGTGCATTAGTCCTCAATATCAAGCGGTGGAGATTTTTAACAGGTTGCCATTGGACTTAAAAACCATTCTTTACAAAAGCTCATTTAAGTCGAGACTCAGGGCATTCCTGTTGGACAAATGTTTGTATTCGGTAGAAGATGACATATAAATGCATTCTAATATTTTAGTTCTATGGTTTCTTATTTTGTAATGTAATGTGATTATTTAATTGATTATTATTATTTTTTTTTTGATGATGACATACCTATGAATGCATTTTAATATTTTAATTCTATGATTTCTCAATTCTAATGTTATTGATTATTTAATTGATTATTATTATTATTTTGATGATGATTTTTATTTACATTTTAATATTTTAATTCAATGGTTTCTTAATTTGTAATTTTATTGATTATTTAATTGGTAATTATTATCATAATTTTTTTGTGTTTGTACTATCTTCCAAATTTGAGTGATATTGTTCATGTGCCTCTTATTTTAATGTGTTAGCTTTTATAATTTTAATGAACATGTTTTTTTTAATTTATTTATTTATTTATTTATTTACACATTACGCACATAGATGTACAGAGGCGGACTTAATGCCTTGCCTTATTTTGTTATTTGTATAGATGTATAATTTCAAACACAATGAGAATTGTTATCTGAATAAATTGATTTGAATTGAATTGAATTCGTTTTCGAGTAGCCGCGCGCCCGACGAAGCTCCGCTCACTAGGAGCAACCAAATAACGGGCCCGTTGTTACGGGCCGAGGGGTGCCCCGCGGGCAGGGAGCTACGCTCCGTGACCGGACTCTGCCCTTTTCTTTGCCGGATCTCGTTGAGTAAGGTTGTCTAAGTGGTGATCGGCGCTGTTTACAATAAGTTGTAATTATTCCTTGATTATTTTTGTGTGTATTTTTGCGTGTGTTATTCTTTTGTATTATTGCGTGTGTTATTATTTCGTTTGGAAGTGATGATTAATTGTTCATTCGTTTTCAAAGTAGGTAATTAAATTGATGTAAATGATTTTCAGCTGTAAAGCTAGTGTTTTTTTTTAAATAGAATCCTCCTTCTGGTTCTTATTTTTAGATTTTACCGATAAAAAAATCGATAAACAACATTAAGTACATCTCTTACAAAGCAAGGTTAAGCTATTCGTCAAAAGAGGGCGTATCTTACACAATTAGCAAATATTCTAGAACTTATTATGAAAATTATTGAATTTTAATTAATTACCGAGTAAATACAAAAAATACCAACGAAAATAAACCAAAATTAGGTCCAGTCGTTTTACCCTATCTGGATTTGCAATATCGTAATACGCAACTCGGCATGTTTTCTCAGTAAATTAATTTTCTTTTGGTGGATTGAGTGGACATAAATACGAGGTGTCATGCAGGGGTGTCACACTAGACTGAGCGATTTTTAACCACAAGGACATAAGTATCGGATTACGATTTTGTTCGCTATGTCCTGTCTATTGCTAGTATAAATTTAATGTCTTTGGTCACACCGAAGAAGATTGGATGCGAGAGGTCGAACGAGCATGCGACCCAATACCAGAAATGGGGGCAATTACAATCAGCCCCCAAGATGTAGCCCGTGCAGTACGTCCGCTGCCTAACTGGAAGTCTCCAGGGCCAGACGGACTGCACAACTTTTGGATTAAGTGGTTACAAAGGTCGCATGCTTGTTTGGCATCTCGGTTCCAAACTGCCTTGGAGTCTGGCTCGCTGCCCGAATTCCTTTTAACAGGAGTTACCCACCTGCTCCATAAATCTGATAGCACCGCGGAACCCAAAAACTATAGACCGATAACGTGTTTGCCGACGGTCTATAAAGTTCTTACATCCATTTTGAGAGCTAAAATTAATAATCACATTAGCAGCAATAACATCATGTCTGCCTCTCAAAATGGGTGTAGGAATGGGTCCCGCGGTACTAAGGAGCTACTCCTCATTGATACGGCCATTAGCCAACAGGTTCGGCGTTCCCGAAAGCATCTGTCGACATGTTGGATAGACTATAAGAAGGCCTATGACTCGGTGCCTCATACATGGCTCATGAGGGTGCTAGAATTGTATAAAATTGATGCAACGCTACGCACCTTCCTGACGTCATGTATGGGGCATTGGAGGACAGTCCTTCGCTATCCAGGATGTCGAAATATCCAGAGGAATAACGAACCGGTAAGGATCGAGCGGGGTATTTTTCAGGGCGATAGTATGAGTCCGCTTTGGTTTTGCCTAGCCTTGAATCCTCTCAGCACATTGCTGGAGAATTCAGGACTAGGCTATCGGTAGAAGAGAGGTGGTCAGGTTATATCTCACCTCCTTTACATGGATGATCTGAAACTCTTTGCCCCCAATAATCTGCAACTGATGGAGCTACTAAAGGTAACTGAAACTTTCAGTAGTGCCATCAGGATGGAGTTTGGTGTGGACAAATGTGCGGTCATGCATGTAAAGCGTGGAGAGATTATGGAATCCGTGGGATGTCAACTCTCGGATTCCATAAACCTGAGATTCCTCTCTCCAACCGAAACTTACAAGTATTTGGGTATGTCGGAAGCGTTAGGCATCAGTGTTACTGACATGAAGCATTCGTTGAAGGAGCGCTTCTTTGGTCGCCTGAAGAAGGTCTTCAACAGCCTTCTATCGGGCGGAAACAAGGGGCGCGCTTTCAACGGATGGGTCATGCCGGTATTGATGTACTCTTTCGGCGTACTCAAATGGACTCAAACGGAACTTGACGCCCTGGATATGCGGGTCCGTACACTGACGTCACTGACATCGAATGCATCACCCACGGTCGTCGGTAATGAGACTGTATATCCCGCGAAAGTGTGGAGGTCGAGGCTTTTTAAATGCTAAGTCCACAATCGCGAGATATGCAGTCTCAGGGAATATTTCCTAGCTGTCGACGTGGGTATGCATCGAGATGTAGTGGCGGTGGACAAGGGACTCACGCTCTCCTTGGCAAATGAGAACAGGCGCAAACCTGCGGAGCTTGACACTAACGATCACAGTGCGGTATGGCAGAGTAAGGAACTTCACGGACGCTTTTTCCGGGCCCGACGTGGATCAAGTAGCGTCCGTAGCCTGGCTACGTTTTGGTGACCTCTTTATGGAAACCGAAGGTTTTGTCTGTGCAATTATGGACGAAGTTATCATGACGAAAAACTACCGGAGATTTATTGTGAAGGACGGCACGGTTGACATATGTCGGGCATGTCACCGTCCGGGAGAATCAATTCGCCACATTATCTCTGGTTGTTCTCGTCTTGCTAATGGAGAGTATTTGCATAGACACAACCTTGTAGCCAGGAATATCCATCAGCAACTTGCTCTGAAATATTCTCTTGTGGAGTCGGAGGTGTCGTAGGTACTACAGGTATGTGCCCGACCCAGTTCTCGATAGTGGCAGTATCACATTGTACTGGGATCGGTCCATCATCACTGTCAGGACTATTGTTGCAAATAAGCCTGATATACTAAGTGGTGGTGGACCGAATCGAGAGGCGTGCAATGATTGTAGATATCACAGTTCCGCATGACGTTCCTCGTGAAAGCCGAGAAAGATAAACAAATCAAATATCTTGACTTGGCTCGCGAGGTTGTCGACATGTGGGATGTGAATTCGGCAATCATTGTACCGATTGTCTTGTCAGCCAACGGCTTAATAGCCACGAGTCTCGACCAACATCTTAGGAGGCTCTCGTTAGGCAGCTGGATCAAGGGCTTGATTCAGAAAGCAGTACCTACTTCTGGACACGGCTCGCATCGTTAGGAGGTTCCTCTCTCTGGAGCCCTGACCGCCGCGCCGGTAGCTTGGACCCTGTTCCCGATACCAGTGGGCTACTATTTTTTTACATTTCTAATATTTTCATATCTTTATATTTTAATATTTAAAAATGTATTTTATATGTATATACCATGAATAAAGGAAATAATAATAAATATTTGTTCAAGTTATGTGGTAAAACAGTATCTAAATACATTTTTGCTTAAATCTATGTCAAGTTCACAAGTGACAATGTGCCTGAACTAGGAAATCCTGTGTTTCAGGCGAGATGAGGTAAACATTGTGAAATAATCACGGTAAAAAATAAAAATACAATAGTCATTATAAAGGTATGTGAAAAAATGGTGTAAATAGTAAAAAGTAAATAAATTCTAAACATACTTACTTCTAAAATCTTAGTATAGTAACTTAGTTAATTAATTAAAAATAAGTATAACACTAGGTAGGTACCTACTATCTTTATTTCAATACAGCTAACAACTTCTCTGTATCTTCATAAGACAAACTTTGAAGAGCGACCTTGAGAGTTTTCTTACAATTTCTAAAACTTAGCGAATAGATGCCTGTTTTTGCATTTAATCTGTTATAGAGTAGTGGTCCAGAAAAACGTAAAATTTGGCTGTGAAAGCATGTTTTGTACTTTTTGTGGGGCAAACTATGTCTTTTCGTCTCTTTTTTGTAAGTTCAGTGCTGTTGCGAAGAGCTGCGTGTTGTTTTAGTACAATGCTCATTATGAATAACTGTCGAACTTTTAGTACTTCACAAGATTTATATAGCTGGTGTGGGAAAGAGGAAAGGGCGGCAAGTGGACACCTTGAGAATCGCTCTTTGAGCTCTTTCGATAGGTAGTAATAAAGTTTTACCTGCTCCACCCCACGAGGTAATGCAGTACGTCAAAATTGACTGATATAGAGCAAAGTATACTTGCCTAATTATAATGTGTCGGCAATATATCGTAGCTTTTTGAACACGAATATCAGCTTACGAATTCTGTTATTTAATGCTTCCATATGTGGTTTGAAGGTTAGTGTTTCATCAATTATTACACCCAAAAATTTTTAGTGTTAGTCTTATTAATATTGGAACACCAACGGGCAAACTGCAGGGACTGTACAACAATTAGCATACAACGTTGAAGGAATATAAGAAGTTTGTTTGCGCATCGAAAACTTTATATAATGAGTCTTAAGTGAATTTAGCGTTAGTGAGTTATGCTGAAGCCATTTATTTACAACACTGAAGCCTTCTTGCGCGAGCTTGTAGACTTCATGTTCCGATTCAGCCGAAAAAAGAAGAGCAGTGTCATCGGCGTAAGATATTGTTGTGCCATGCTTTAGCTTTAGATTACAAAGGTCATTTATGTCAATCGGAAATAAGGTGGGCCCTAAAATACTTCCTTGGGGAACACCAAAAGACGTGTTTTTTTTATCTGCGCTGAGGACACTGCCAATCTTCACGCACTGGGTACGGTCTTCTAAGTAGCTTTTGAAGAGTTTTAGCTGAATGCCTTTTATGCCCACTGTCTCAAGTTTGCGCAACAGAATAGGAATGGAAACTGTGTCAAAAGCTTTAGCGAGGTCCAGGAAAATTCCTACTGTATGGTTACCCTTGTCAAGTTCTTGAGCCAGATAGTCAGTCAGATGATGGACGGCGTCGGCAGTTGAAAGTTTAGATCTAAAACCAAATTGTCGTTCCGACAAAATAGATTTGTCCTCCAGGTATTTGAACAATCTTAAGTCATGATGAAGTCAAGATGGAATGACCTAGCTCATTTTTCGTTCACTCCGCCAAGGTGTAGGTACACCGCGAGATGACGACAGAATCGACCAGCAGACCATATCCTATCGACATCTCATCGTAAAATCTTAAGCGGAGTGAGCACTGAGCAGAAAGTGAACTGTCGATCCATCTTGTTTGTTTGAACTAACAGCTCACTTCACGTTCATTTCACCTAAGTTTTTACCGAGAGATGCTTACAGAATCGCACTGCAGGCTAGCGAGTGGTCCTGGGTTCGATTCCTAGGTACGGAGTGTCGTTGGATTTTTCATTATTAATTTCGCAGTAATAGCCCGTACGTAATTTGTGCCCAATTGCTGGAAAAAGGCTCGCCAGCTACCTATTACATGGAATTTGACTAGGTATCCACGCTCCTACCCAACTTTTCATGAAATATTTCCCTCTGCATGCTCTTCACTATTATGATAAATGATCCTTGTGCTCCCGATTATTTAAAACGATATTTTAAAGTGTTGGGCAGTTCTCAGTCTTAACCTTCGTGCATCCAAAAACTTACTCCTTCATGTTCCTTCTCACCGCACCGGGTTTATGTCTAATTCCCACGCTATCTCAACCATAAAACTCTGGAATATGCTACCCCTTGACATCAAGAAGGCTGAGTCCAAGTTTTCCTTTAAGCGTAAAATCCGAAAACACTACTTAAAGCCTGTCATTCTTAGTTTGGTCTTCGTCATAATTATTATGAGTTCTCTCAATCAGAAAGATTAATATATGTAACATCATATTTATTACTTTATTATATTAGCATAATGTATTTTATTAGTATTTTATATATTATTGTTTATTATTTCCAAAACAAAATTCTATTTTAAATCTTATTTATTTGTTGTACACCTACCACAGTGTAGTCTTTTTAAACCAAAGGTTGACTGGTAGAGAATGCCTTGTTGCATTAAGTCCGCCCATGTACCTACCAATATTGTACATAAAGTTTAAATAAATAAATAAATATTTTAAGCTATTTCTTGTGTGTCCTTTTGGCCAATTGTTATCTGCTATAGAGGTTAGTATGTTTTTTTAAAGCTACAATTATATAGAATATTTTCAATCTGAACGGATAACTAACATATTAATGTTAGTTATCCGTTCAGATTGAAAATATTCTTCGAGAATACCTAAGTATTTTAACTACTGAGAGCACACATCTAGGCTTGCATATGTTTACGTCAGAAGTAAACTACTTTTTCGAAAGTAAGACCTTTTGCCTAAGTGGCGCCAAATGGTGGCCTGAAAAACCTCAATAACCTACTGGTGTGCATGTGGTGTGAGAATTTTCTGATATAAAGAAGCGTTAACAGTTTAAACAGGGTATAAAGTTAATGCGGGCCCTGGAAAAATATCCATAAGATTGCTTTTCCACCAAAGATGTGCAAGGATGCGTAGCTAAATAACGGTGCGAGCCTGCGAGTCAAATATGTGGTCGGAGTGCGCTCTCGCGTGTGTGACTGGTAGTGCATACTCACTCGCGTCCCTCGCACATGTTCTCGCACGCATCCTTCGCTCGCATCCCTCTTCACATCTCTAGCCTTTTTTGTAAGTAGGTACCAACACCTCACTCCGCTAGCTTTTCCACCAGACCTGCGCTAGCTAGGAAAATAAAGTGATACTTACTATTGGTGCATTTTTCCTCGCACACCGCTCAGCTTCCTCACACATCTCTGGTGGAAAATCCATAATATTTATCTTACCAATTTTTGCTTAATGGACATGTCGCAGCGAACTAGCTTAATCAGCCGTTTCATTAAAAGCCTAGCCTTTTAATTGAACTGCACCGTTTAATAAGCAACATTTATAAGCGACATGGGTAAGTTATTAAACGATACGGAACAAAAGATGTTACTTAGGTCGCTAAAAAATCAGCGCATTTAAATGAAAAGGCTAGACCACCAATCAAACAGCTGATTAAGCTTATTGGCTGCGACGCACATATTCAATCTTTTTTTTCCAAAAGTAGGTACCTACCTAAGTAATTAGGAAACCTACATTCAAAGATTTGGACCCTCCAGAGCATGATCTTTTTACCAGTCTCAAAATATATGTAAGTACCTAGTCATTACATGAGCTTGCAAATATAATGCTCGGAAAAATATAAAAAAAAATCTGTGAGTTAGTTAGTGAATTAGTACCTTAGTACTAATTCACGTTATAATGCATGATGTGCCATACAAAAAACTTATTATGAACGAACTAAGTATTGGGTTGAGATTTTTTTTATATTTTTCCGAGCATTACCTATATTTGCAAGCTCATGTAATGACTAGGTACTTACATATAATTTTGAGACTGGTAAAAAGATCATGCTCTGGAGGGTCCAAATCTTTGAATGTAGGTTTCCTAATTACTTAGGTAGGTACCTACTTTTGGAAAAAAAACATCGAATGTGTGTCGCAGCCAATAAGCTTAATCAGCTGTTTGATTGGTGGTCTAGCCTTTTCATTTAAATGCGCTGATTTTTTAGCGACCTAAGTAACATCTTTTGTTCCGTATCGTTTAATGAATAACTTTGTCAACGTAGTGAAGTTTGGAGCTGATTTTCTAGTTGATTTTGTTCAGAGTTACGCTTCTTGACTTTTAATATTCATAGCAGCTAGCCGATGTTCTACGGAGTAACTAATTATGTTTTAGAAAAAGGCATGGGATTACTTTAAAAAATAAAACCCATTTCCACCCCGCTTATGTCCGAAACGGCTGAACCGATTTTGACGGAACTTTCACTGGCAGATATCTCATGTAATAAGGAGTTCCTAACTCTTACTTCTTGAAAAAAGTAGGTTTATGTGGGAAAAAAATTAAAAACCACGCGGGCGAAGCCGCGGGAGAAGCTTGTCTCCATAAAATACAGGAAAAGGGGCTCTCTTGTATATTCGTTACTCTGTAGCCGTTCTCGAGTTTGGTGCAAGCTGATGTCCACACAATTTCCCTGTGTTACTCAAGCCGCGTATCCACTTAGCAACATTTGACGCGCGACACGATGCACAACATATGCTTCATGTTTAACGGCAACAAGCAACATTTATTTAGGTAGTAATTTTGTCACTGTTACGCGCCTGCTGGCAACGTCGCGCGTTGTTGTGCAACGTTGCTGAACATGTTGGGCGTCACGCGTTGCGCGTCAAATGTTGTCTAGTGGAAACGAGGCTATATTGAACCTACATGGGTAGGTATTGAGACTAATCAAACTTGAATGAATCGGATGTTACAAAACTAAGGCCATAAAATAAAAACAAAATTAAGTATTGTGAATTTTATTTAAATAACACAAGTTTCTTCTTTTTATAGCTAACTCTACTTAGAGTTTAATATAACTTATGCCTTCAAACTGATCAGAAAACCCAATTACATTTTAAGTATAGATGTAAGTTAATTAATAATGAACAAAAAAACTGTATTACACATACAAGCAAAATAAAAGCTTACTTATGTTTAGATTTCTTCTTCTTTTTACTAGATTTTTTCTTATGCTTACGTTTCTTCTTCTTTTTCTTATGATCGTCAGAGCTCGACCCCGACTCGCTATCGCTTTCACTTGCAGCTCGTTTTTTCTTTTTCTTGCTGCGTTTCTTCTTTTTCTTACGTTTGCGAGCGTCAGACGACGATGATGATGACGAATATTCTGAATCACTAGTAGATTCGCTCTCGGAATCAGGCTTCTTTTTGACATTGGTCAAATCCAGTTTAATAGTTTCGTTATCAATTTTAGCTTTCTTATTTTCGTTAAAAATGTTGGGTGACGCTGAACGTTCACGTTTCTTAACGATTTCTTCTTTATTCTCATGATCAGATTCTACAGTTTCGTCATAATCTGGCTCAAAATGTGCTTCGTCTAAAGTAGATTTTTTCCTCTCACGATCCGTATGAGTACTTTTTGCTTCACCTGACACATTTTTATCCTGACCTCGATCTCGTGTGGCGACTTCATGAGTATTGGATTTTTTCTCTTCTTTAAAATGTTTCTCGGTGTGTTTCTTTTCAGTAGGGCTTCGCGCTCGATGCTTCTCAGTCTTTACAGCTTCAGACATCACCCGCCTATCACTCTTAGAAGGTTCCGCTCTAATGATATCCTGTTTTCGACCCCTTTCTCTTTCCACGGTCACGCGTCTGTAGGGTTGTTCACGCTTTGGAGTTTTTGATCTAGATTTCACGCGCTCTACGGTACTTTGAACAACTCTCGGCTCTCTACCCCTTCGTGCTTCTTCTACTTTCCCACCGAGTCGATCTTTAACGGATAATCGTGGTGGTGGTGTTTTTGAATATCTCCTTTTTCTTTCGTTTATTTCAATTGACCTCGGTTCAGATTCAATCACTGGAACCGTGATTTGTATGTTATTCATAGAAGGTTTTGGCACTTCATCACCGTAAAGTTTGATACGATCACTGCTGATTTTCTTTATTTCAATAGGTCTCAGAGAATTTATTGCTTTAGCAAATATGGCGTTTTCAGCTCGTTTAATAACATCGGATGTAACTTTACTTCCGTCTTCTTCTTCGTCCGGAGAAGTAATCTCTCCTGGTTCTTTGACCTTTTCCGCGTGATCCTCGTCCACTTCCCACTTAGATAATTCAGGTAAAGTTGCCAACATTTCTTTATTAGTTGGGTTGCTTACTTCTATCTCAGCTTTAAGGTCTAATTCCTCGGCGTTCGCTTGGAGCTCGATACCGTCAAACGGTTCATCTTTAGAATTGTTTACATTCTCTGTAATTTTAGTTTCCGTGGATAGGTCATTGTCTTCAGTTTTAACATAATTTTCTATAATTTCTTTATCAACAGCTTCCGATGCTTCATCACCATACAAGTCATCTGTAGGTTTCTCTGGGGATTCTAATTTGGGGGATTTTTCTTTTATAATAGAAACTACTTCGGTATTCTTTTTTTCTACTTTCACGATGGGAGGTATTTCGATTTCTATTTTAACTGTTTCTTTTTCATCAGTTTTAGCTTCTTCTTTTTCAGGTTCTTCATCCTCTTTTTTAACATGATCCTTATCTCTCTTATCTTTTTTGTCTCGTTTCTTCTTCTTTTCGGTGTCTTTTTCTTTTTCCCTTTTCTTCTTCTTACGTTCCTTCATTTTCTTTTCTTTATCTTTATGATCTCTGCTTCTATCAGCAGACGATTTCTCCCGAGCACGTTCTTCTTTCTTTTCCCTCCTGCAATCTCGGTCACGAGAACGACCTTTGGATTCGCTACGTTTTTTCTCTCTTGCTTCTCTACTACGTTTTGGTGAAGAACGAACCTTCTTTTCGGGAGAGGTTTTTTCATGCTCACGTTCTTTTTCATAATCACGAGGTCTTTCATAATCTCTTGAGCGATCTTCACGATTTTCACGTGTGTCTCGATTTTTGTCATATCCAGTTCTTCTGTCAGAATCTCGGGTTCTTTCCACTTTATCTATCGGCTCTCGGTTATCATTATACCTCTCCCGATCACGAACCTCTCTTTCTCTGTGCCTATCATGTTCCATATTAGTATTGCGCCTGGGTCCACCCCTATTACGAACGTTGGGTCTGTACCCAGGCCTAGAATGATCTCGAGATGCACCACTATCATCTCTGAAATTATCGCGGTAATTTGGATCATGATAACCAGGTGGAACTGTCTCTCGGGGATCCGTACTAGGAGGTCTGAAGGGAGCGCCTGGTTCACGAAAACTATTATGAGATGGATTATCTCGGAATCCAACGTCCCTGTATGGAACGTTTCTGTAAGAGTTATCACGGAATGGAGGAAGTCCTCCTCTGAAGTTAGGGTCACGATACGGTCCAGGTGGTCCAGGTTCTCGATATGCTTGTCCGTCTCTGAACGGCATGGGTCCTTGATCGCGATAATGACCTGGTCTATAATTATCTCTATAGCGAGAAGGTTGCTCTCCTACATGAACAGGAATCTCGTTTTGGACAGGAGGAGGTATTGACATGTCCCTGTAACTAGTAGGCCCTTCGCCATATGGCGGTGGTCTATAAGGATCCCTATAATTAGGCGGTGGCAAACGATCGCGGTCAATTGGACCAGACTGACCAAATGGTGGTTTTTCGAAAGGCGAAGGTTCAAACCCGGGAACTGGTGGTTCGACACCAGGAGGGATTTCTTCAAATGGAGGAGCGTCATAGCGACCACGATACCCCGGTTGTTCAGATTGCACGGGTATATTACCCATTGGAGGCATCAGTTTCACACCCATCGGTGGGTACCCAGGAGGTGGTGCACTGCTTCTAGGCCCATATCTGGAAACAAAGACATTTAACTTTGTTATGTACATGAAAGAGTAAGTATTTAATATGGGAGCAAAAGATGAAGGTCATTTTAAGAGTAAAACTTATTGTTTTATATAGCTAGGTATTCGTTGTAATGCGTCAAGCCTCATAGATTAAAATAGCCCTTAATTATTTTTTTAACTTTTAATCAATTCACTCATATTTTAAAAGAAAAAAGTATAAAGGGTTTTAGTAAATATTTTTATAGCTTTTTACTAATTACGGACCCAGAATTTTGCTAACGATTTTGTGTAAGACTAATCAATTCTCTTAGAACAGGCAGGATTATTAATTAATTTATCATTCCTAAAATGCTTAAGGCAATCATTTTTGTGTATCACATACTTGTTTTCTCTGAAATATAACAACAATGACCCGTGTCGATGCCACGTGAGTAATTGCTGTACAAAGGGTGTGGCCCTTTCAACACATATTACAAATATGTAAATATGTTTAATTTTCTACGGCGAAAAAAACGTGTGAAAAAAGGCACAACGTGAATATAATTATAAGATTCACTATCGACATTATTGTCTCAAGTAACATCCCAGCTAAAATTATCTTGTAATTTTGGTAACGATAAAGATTGCTCTAAGAAAACTGCTTTTCGTTAAATTCTCTTCAGGTCGTTAGGCTTACTAGAGTGGGAGATCGTTTAATGAAAAAGCATCCCTTTTTTTACTTATGCCGTTCTAAAATGTAATTATGACTAGATAGTAGATACAGAATTAAATTAAATCAGAAGAATTGTTCGTATAACTCAGATTGAATATTTTTGCCTCGCGAATCGAACCTGCAAAAGGTATATAAATCAGAATCAGTTGTTTAGATCACTATGTACAGTTACTTATTCAGTTTTTTCAATGACTTAATGAAACTTTCTGAAGTCCTACGCAATAAACAGAAGGTCCTAAGACCTGCATATTAACAAAAATATGAGCATAAAATTAAATAAGTAGGTATATACAATATTATTGCATTTTTCCAATTCGGAAAATAAAAACATTCGGAATGAAATCAAGAGGTCAATCTTGAGGAGCCCTTTTATTAGTATAATTATTTCTACTTATTATATAAATACGAAAACATCCAAGGGCGAATGACTTTTAAGTAAATGTGAATTCTCTGCAAATACCAAAAGTACAACAGGAAGTTCAATTAAGTCAGGCGATGTTTTATGAAGTCTAACTGGATGTCTGCGATTGGGTAATTTGAACTGTTTCCTTTACCACCAGCATATTGAACCTAACAAGTCGGATACAGTGCCCTAAGCCTTTTTTCTGTTGCTAAGGACTTGACACAAGTGAATAAATTAACTTTTAATACGGATTATCCATTCAAATTGTGGGTTAGCGGAAAAAAGAACGTGGTCATTGAATATAATTGTCGCCTCATAAAGAAAAGCTCTATTTCAGTTCATTATACCAATTTGAAACAGCACAATGTTTCTGTTAAGGTCCCATGACCACTTTAGTATTTCTTTAGAATGGAATACCTTAGCCTGCTCTAAATGGAATACTTATTCGATATTGAAAGAAATACTCGTGTTAAAAAATACGAACGGATAGCAACCAGCACGAACCTGCAACATATCATGTAAAAACTATAGAAGGGGAAAAATTTTGACGTAACTTCAACGTAAGTTACAATTTTGTTGGGGGTCTCAGCTGTATTATGTCGTAAAATATCTGATACAGAAAACACACCATTGCTTTTCATATTGAGATTAAGTTTACCCGCAGTATGGTGTAGCAGCCTTCCCAGGCCTGCGGAAGGATTCTTTCAGGATCTTGCAGAAACGAGTCATCTTCTTCGCTAGAAAAGTATCTCAGATGAAGCTGCCTTAAAATAGTAAAGTAACAATTTAATAGGTCTGAACCATTTAAATTAACAGAATAAATATCGATACATGATATAATTTTCTCTTTAAATTAATACAAAGACTTTCGAAAATCTAAACAAAAAAGTATTGTTTTAACTTAGTAAATATCAAGTGCAAAGAATCCTATCAGCACTTGCTACTTGTTACACAAAACTGGACCACTTGTTTATAAAACATCAATAAGTACTTATACAACTTAAATACATATATATACACCTGGCAATTCTTTTAATTAGAAAATTGCCCATTCCTAATGTGATGCTTGCCATAAATAGAAGCCTTTTTTTAAGACATTAAGAACCGGAAATTCGTTATTAGGTGAATCGTAAATATTACAGGACAGTCTACAATATTCATAATACATAGTCATAGTATGTCAAGAAAGTCAGCAAAACATTTCTATAAACATGACGTCTTTGACCTAGGGAACGGGCTGTATCTCCTAAAATTAAATTTATTACATACATTTTAGAAGGCCTCATCTGATTAAACACTTGGAATACCTTGCTTTTAAGTTGACAAGCAAGCGAAATTAAAAGTATGTAACTACATACTTTTAATTTCGCTTGCATTTCGCTTACATTATTGAAACAAATAAATTAATCGAACATTTGTATGTTTATTTTATGACAACAAAATGTATGTGGTGGTAATGCCAACAATACTATAGTAGGCGCCAGATAAATGAAGAATAATGGTCACTGACCCACCTACATTTATTGACACACTTAATTTCAAGAACAGAAATAATGACAAAGCTGTCCTGAATCGACATCTATCGTGATCCTTACTGTTCTAGTAATGTAAAACGATTCATAATTTACTGTCTGGGGGTACCTACGAAGAGATATTAAGGAAAGGTCAATGTACTTTATTCCACATTTATCTGGCGCCTACTATAGTGACGCTTGACGCTACTTTTAACTCGTGTATATCAATTGGCCCAACATAAAATTAAAATTATCATAAAATTAGGTTTGTTACAATTATTGGAAAACGCATCGTTTAAAAAAGGTGAGAAATCGTAATACGTCAACAAAATTGCAGTTAGTTCGTGTTTTCTATGTCGTCGTATTATGTCGTCTGCATTCTCAATTACATTAGTTTTGGAACTTACATACTAGACTGGATATTATTAAAAGTTCAAAGGCTGCAAACAACAACGTATTAAAATTTTAACCAGATACATATTCCTACAAGATGTTTTTTATTATCATCTTTCGAGGCAAAATTTGTATTTCGCGCATTATTCTATGGGAGCTAGCATCCCCCAGCCGCCATTTTTTAACCGACTTCCCAAAAAGGAGGAGGTTCTCAATTCGACTGTATTTTTTTTTTTTGTGTTTGTTAGCTCATATCTCCGTCATTTCTCATAGAACCGATTCGAAAAATTCTTGTTTTATGTGAAAGGATATACTTCTCGATTGGTCCCATTTAAATTTTATCAAAATCGGTTCAGCAGTTTGGTTTTTAAATCCAAATAGCTGGAAAAAATATGTGGAAAAATCATACGAAATTGCATATTTTTGCTTTTCTGTGACTTTCCAGTGGTGTTTTTAGGTGTGGGGTACCACTAAAAAGTGAAAAATAAAAACTTTTTCACAAAAAAAAACCGACTTCCAAAAAAAACACTACAAAGTACAAAATAACTTTAATTTCGGAAGTCGGTGTCAAATAACGAAGAAGCAAACAAAAACACCGACTTCCGAAATTAAAGTTATTTTGTACTTTGTAGTGTTTTTTTTGGAAGTCGGTTTTTTTTTTCAAAATTGCGGCGCACTACGTAATTAAGTTGTTCAATAGTATTGAGCTGTTTAAGAGATGTACAGTCGTGCACATACATTCATTGATGTCGGAATAGTAATCAGCAGTTTAATATGTATAATTATTATACAAACTGTGTACCTAGGTAAATATTAAGAAAAAACAATGACCAATATAATTAAAAAAGAAACCATTGACAACTTAATTTGGTCGGGTTATACGCGGAGATTTAGTATGGAAAAGTAATGAAAACTGATTTCTCTTAAAATACAACACTTAGGAATATGAATTTTTGGTCACTATGACTTCTTTAGGAGTACTAATTCTGAAATTTGGGCACAAATTACAGAGTTTTTAATAGGGAAATCTTGAAATGAAAATTTAACACCGTGACTACCGCCACCCCACCAATGCCATGGTATATCGCGTAAACTACTGGAGCACTTACTTTGAAATTTGGGTACTAATTCTGTCTAGCAGGGTACTAATTTTCTACGTAGGTTCGAGAAAAGCGACAAGCTCCTGAAACTTGGAATCGACATTCAAAGTCGTGGTCCTGCTGAACGACCGCACGTAAGTTATCATCGTTGATTTCTCGGTAAATACAAATATTTTTCTGTTTTTTTAAGAAATAAACCACATTTAAGGGTACTAATCATTTGTGTTTTCTTTTTTGTTGAAGTGTCTTCTACCCATTATGCATGCTAGATAAAAAAAAAAAACAAAATTGCGACGGGCGGACTATGCCACACTTCTTCTATCCCCTTTACGTTGGCAAATTGGAAACAAAAATGGAACTAAGTAACACCTAAATCTTACGAAAAAGTAATTTATAAAATAAACTTTATTTTATAAAATATAAAATAAAGTCCTAGTGACTAATACACACACTCTCCATCTCATAAACTACTGAAACGATTTTAATTAAACTTGCACTGTTCCCTAGGTTGAACTATTTATAAGATAGATTTATTGCAATCCGACTTATAGTTTTTGAGATATGCGCGGACAAACACAATTATGAAATTTTGCATACATGTTTAGAAGCTGGTAAAAACTAACAAAGACTAACATACACAAAAACTGCAATTCTGACAATATTACATACATACGGGTCGAATTGATAACCTCATTTTTTTGGAGTTGGTTAAAAGGGTGAAAAGTTTACCTTGTATAACTACATAATATGTGAGTTAGTTAGGCATATATTCATAAAGAAGGTAGAAAGCCGAAACAAGATGTTATCATCTATCCACCTTTATATGCAGATGCTACAATGAAATTGAAAGCGGTTTCTTTGCTGCAGTATGTATCCAAAATACAAAACTAACAAAAAACTCAACCTATACAACGTGTAACGGAAACATTAGAGGCATCTATGTATATCACAATGGTCGTGCCAACCCAAGACCTGTAATCGTAAATGGCGCTACCCTCGAAGTTGTGCAAGAATACATGGATATATCTAGGCCAAATTATACAAATGGGGCGGCACAACTTTGGGAAGGAGGCAAACAGAAGATTTCGTTTGGGCTGGGCGGCATTCGGGAAGCTGCGTGATATCTTTGAATCGTCGATCCCACAATCCTTTAAGACCAAGGTCTATAACCAGTGCGTCCTACCCGTGATGACTCACGGAGCCGAAACGTGGACACTCACCATAGGTCTGGTCTACAAATTCAAGGTTGCTCAGCGTGCAATGGAGAGAGCAATGCTCGGGGTTTCTCTGGTGGATAGAATTCCCAACGAAGTCATTCGCCAGAGAACTAAAGTCACCGACATTGCGCGAAGAATCAGCATGCTGAAGTGGAAGTGGGCCGGCCATGTCTGTAGACGGACAGACTGTCGATGGAGCAGACGTGTGTTAGAGTGGAGACCGTGTATGGGCAAACATAGTGTGGGACGCCTTGCGGCGATGGATCAATGATTTGAAGAAGGTGGCTGACAGCGGATGGATGCGGACTGCTCAAGACTGGGATGGTTAGCGCTCTTTGGGGGAGGCTTACGTTCAACAGTGGACGGCAATTGGCTGATATGATATCTATGATATATTTATGATGTATATCACCGCTTTGTTTAAATCGACTGTGTACTAAGGGGCTAGTTCACTTAGGGGTTCACTCCATACTCCGGGCTGCTACTGAGGAATTCCACACGGAAAATCCAATAATACTTTGCCTAATTCGAATCTGAATCAAACCCAAGTTTTCTGCTTAACCCGTCATAGAAGTGATCTTATTTTTTCAAGTTACCTTAAAAGAAGTTTTTTTTATTTCTTAATAACCTTTCTTCGCCCCATCAAGGCGTTCTCGTTATCTTGTGATAAGCAGAAAATTGATAGTTTTATGAGCCTAGTGAAAGGTTTACTAAGAAAATATTATAAAAAGGATGGGTATGAAACTTTTAGTTTCATACCCATCCTTTTATAACATATAGTTATAGTTACGAGGCATTTAGATTCTAAATAATCAATGCACTTAGTATTAGTGATGCTTTCTTGTTACACGTTGTATATATTATTATAATACTGAGTACATACAACCTAGATTTTCTAAACAACGGGCCCACCTATCGAATTCTAATATAATTATGGTAACAATTACATATGATGCCAAACTTATAACACTTACATAATTCAAAATTCAACTATCCAAAATAATTATTTTAATAAATAACATTGTATTTTATTTATTTAACACACCAATAATCAATATTATAAATTAGATATCCCAAATATTATCGAAATTATTACATGCACTTATTATTCTATACAAGATAAATGAGTAAATAAAATACATCTCGGCTAAATAAAAAACACAACAAGTATTACTAAAAAGTTTTATCTTAAAACAATATAATTGTTATAACAAGAAATAAAAAACAATAGTATGTAAAGACATTTTTATTCAAGTTTATCACAGTTATTCAGTCTTTATGTATGAATATAACAAATGTAAAGATAAAAACAACATAATTAGGCCGCAATAGCTAGTATGTGTTCGCCTGGAAGAAACTCTGTTAGATATTCCAACGCATGTATTATTCTCACCACACGCTACACCGGTGGTGAATTTTTAGTAGGTACGCTTCTTCTATAACCCGGTCGTATTGAAATATTTCAAGTTATTTTCAACAATGTTAGAAATTTCTGAACTAGGCAGCTGTGTTAGGCCAAAAGCACGCTGTGTAAGGGTAAATTTTTAACAATTTAATAATTAATTATAATAATAATTAATTGGGCTACCTACGCACTATGCGGTTAGCCGTAATGCGGTCAGCCGTCCGGCTAACCGCAGGATGCGGTTGCGCTTGTGGTTAGCCGGGTGGCAGGTAGCAATTTATTTGCGCTATATAGCGCTCAGAACGACCGGAGCGGTCGGCCAGCAGCCGCATCGCAGTGCCGACAGAACCTACTTTCTCGTACAAGGCTGACCGCATTCCGGCTAACCGCATAGTGCGTAGGTAGCCTTACATTAATAATGGATATTGACTATTTTTGGGAGTATTTGAAATCGTGCCAACAACGTGAACATTAAGAGCGTTTACACCGTACGGCATTTCATACAAACTTTCAAGTCCTTATTTTTCGAAATGAATGAAACTTGGTATGCATACGCTAGATATCCAGGTCTAAACAGTTAGTAGAGAACTTGAAAGTTTGTATGAAATGCCGTACTGCGTAAACGCTCGTTAACTGAATTTGTTACAAAAATATTGATATATTTATCCTATATTGATTTTTATATATAAGAAGTATAAACTACCGCCTAACGTTTAAAGGCACTCAAAAGCACCAGAATTTTTTATTGCAATTGAGTAATCCAATTTCTGTCAATCCCTTCTTATAGATTTATTCAAATTCAACTATTATCATTAGAAATCGGATAATCGAATGAATGAACCTTTAATTTTTTGGTCCAAAATACGAATGGACCACTATATTTTGTGACATCCGATTGTAGGGCTTTTTAGAATATTTTTTATTAAAAAATTAGAGGCCCGCCCTGGGTTCGCCCGGATGTATTTTTGTTTCATTTTCTTTCATTCAGACTTGTGTGTGTATTCCCAGCGGAAAAGTGTCGTTTTTCTTAATTTCAGTTAAGCAGATATTTAGTGTATGACGTCGTGTAAATGTGTATGGTAAGTACGAATTTGTGCATCCAACCATTGGGGAGTTATTCAACAAAAACTGTTTCCGCTGGAACTACGTCATCCCAGCGGCACTTTTTTTTCCTATGGACGTACAAGAAAAAAAATACATGCAATAATTAGTGTGCGACGAGAGGTAAATGTGTATGTTTAAATGAAATTTGTGTGTCTTAAAACTTCGAAGATATTCAAGTTTCCGCTGCGCTGACGTTTGGCTATTTGATGGAAATCATATAAATCGGTTTAGTGCAGAGTTGATTTTTTTTAGGCACGTTGCTATGAATTTGTGTATAATGTTTGTGAAAACAGATTTTGAAAAAAGCATACCGTTTAGGAGATAAACACGTAAAGGTGAAATATGGTTATTAGGTCCAAGTACTTAAAATAGGAACTTTAGAGCCTAACTTTTAACGTTTATTTGTATCTTGTAAGGGTCTACAACGTCTTGCCAAGTTTCATTTATGTGCGCTTAGTAATTAATGAGCAATGGCATAGTTTACTACGAATGGACCACTATATTTTGTGACATCCGATTGTAGGACTTTTTAATGGAAAAACAAAATAAAACATATTCCAATATTTAGTGTATTCATTCAACTATTCATGTGTAAAATTTCAGCTCATTACGCTACATAATTAAAGAGATATAATAAAAATACCAAAACAACCGAATTACATGGATAAACCGACCAAGTTTCAATGGCTACAAAAAAGCGGCAGTGCAGTACATAGAGCTAACGTTCTAGAATTTCCAGTATAGTATCATTATCGTGTTTAATAGATTCGTGCAGGCGCGTACACAATCGTTTCGCAGAAAATAAAACAACTGCATTAACTTTGTACTCTTAAAAGTATTTATTAGTTACTGACTATTAAAATTAAAAAACGTTATTAACAAAGTAATAATAACATCAAATAAAATCAAATTATTGTTAGATTTATTGTGCGCTAACAACGCCACCACACATTGATAATAAAGAATCTGTCTTTTATAAATAAGAAATACGTTGCCTACTGCAAAAGCTCAAATACTTATGTATAGGTAAATCTTAGGTATTAAGTACCTACTAGTAAATTTTCGGAAGTTCGTCTTCTCGTTCGAGCTTTTACAGCAACAAATAAGTATGTCTTACAATCACAGAATCACAGATCAGTACTAAGTAATTGACTCAATTTGAAGGTAGGTTTATAGTGTAGTGCAGTACCGACCTACTTACCTACGTTTTAGCGCATATTCTTACGGGAACGTGAATACCTACGGGAACGGGAATTCCAACGGGAAAAAACGGGATATGCGCGTACGAAGTCGCGGGCAACAGCTTGTATTATATAAAAATGCGGGCGGGGCTTGACTGTTGTTCTGTGTTTCGCACTCGCGATGCCTGACAGGTTAACAATAAGTAGGTACCTACGTAATATTATTGCGGGATTACACCTATTAATTGTGGTTTGAATAAATGCAAACAAGAACAAACGAAATTCTCGTCTCACACTTCAAAGTACCTACCTAGAAAATAAAAGGTACCTACCTACACATATTATTATTCGAAACAAGTTCGAATAAGAGACAGCAACTTTTGAACAGCTGAAGCAACTTTCATCAAATAACTATAGGTATTTACATAGCTGTCATAAACACTGTATGCACTGGAATCTGTACATAGCAGATATAGACAACTTTTAGGTTTTCGGCGTCGTCGAGATGTAAGTAACATAATACAGTTGTCACTAGAACCTATATATCTACCTTCCAACAGATAACATTTTCATGAGATATTTTATTAGGAAGTACCTTGTTTATCTTTTAATCATTCTCACTACTGGCTCAATAAGTATGTCACAGTCACTTACACTATGTCAATAACCGAGTCCAATAGGTACCTACATAATATTACGTTGCGGCAAAATAAACAGCGCATACGCACGTTGTCCTTGGGTGCACATTTGTGAGTTGACTGATAAAGCGCGTTAAGAAGACACATAACTACTACCCGTACGCGTTAACTTGGCACCTGGCTCGACACATTTCGAATGACGTTTTAATTACAATTGAACAATTCAATTTCGATGTACCTAAATAATATAAACGCAACGGTAACAGTGATGCCAAGTAAACCGTATCGAAACATATCGAGCCAGGTCAAGAATTGTGTGCCGACCTGTACTAGTCAAATAATGGTAAAACACTGGAAATTCTAGAAAGTTAGCTCTATGTACTGCACGGCCGCTTTTTTGTAGCCATTCAAACTTGGTCGGTTTATCTATGTAATTGGGTTGTTCTGGTATTTTTATTATATCTCTTTAATTATGTAGCGTAATGAGCTGAAATTTTACATTTGAATAGTTGAATGAATACACTAAATATTGGAATATGTTTTATTTTGCTTTTCCATTAAAAAGTCCTACAATCGGATGTCACAAAATATAGTGGTCCATTCGTAGTAAATTATGCCATTGCTCATTAATTACTAAGCGCACATAAATGAAACTTGGCAAGACGTTGTAGACCCTTACAAGATACAAATAAACGTTAAAAGTTAGGCTCTAAAGTTCCTATTTTAAGTACTTGGACCTAATAACCATATTTCACCTTTACGTGTTTATCTCCTTAACGGTATGCTTTTTTCAAAATCTGTTTTCACAAACATTATACACAAATTCATAGCAACGTGCGTAAAAAAAATCAACTCTGCACTAAACCGATTTATATGATTTCCATCAAATAGCCAAACGTCAGCGCAGCGGAAACTTGAATATCTTCGAAGTTTTAAGACACACAAATTTCATTTAAACATACACATTTACTTCTCGTCACACACTAATTATTGCATGTATTTTTTTTCTTGTACGTCCATAGGAAAAAAAAAGTGCCGCTGGGATGACGTAGTTCCAGCGGAAACAGTTTTTATTGAATAACTCCCCAATGGTTGGATGCACAAATTCGTACTTACCATACACATTTACACGACGTCATACACTAAATATCTGCTTAACTGAAATTAAGAAAAACGACACTTTTCCGCTGGGAATACATACACTCAGACTTCGCCCCAACAATTACGATCACAAAAAAAATTGATCGTTCAAGGCGTTCTCAAGTTATGACGTGACCAAGGAAAACAGGGATTAATTTATATATATACAGTAGATAAAATCCCGGGAGCCCGGGGTTGCATAAGTTTAAGCCACCATTTTAAGTCTGTCCCTGCAACTTGAGGCATGTTTTTATACTTTTTTTACAGTTAAATTCGGGAATAGCAACCATATTACGTTGTTACAAGGTCACTGACATTTGTGTAAAATTGGGCTTATTACATCCTGACGGAGTTAACACCTAATTTGTTGATCCCAGAATCACAGGTTTTTTTCGACAAGAAAGTGCTTTCCATAATAGCCAATATCTTAACTATAGGCAAATATGCATTCGGATATCCGATCTCTAATTAGCACCTATTATTTTTGCAAATTCGTTTACTACCCCAACACTATTAATTTGCGCAGAACTATCCAGTAAATATACGAATTTGGGTCGAAACTTATATTTCAGACTATTGAAGTTCCAAACGTTTAATACCTACCTTGTTTTTACTACCACCACAGTTGTAAGTTCGGATACGATTACCACTGGCACTACTGCATTGATAGGCACCATTTTGCACTCATAAGAAATCACATCTAAAACATTAATTAAGCCTAAATTATTTACGTTCTGGGCAATTAATTGTCACTGAAGTAAAGAGCAATAAGAATAATAATAATATGCCACTTATTCACGTACAGGCATTTAAAACAATATTAAGAATAAGATAATCCCTACTAGAGAAACAAATTTTTGAAATTGAATAAGTGCAATTTGATGCAACCGAAAATACCAAAACAACGAACGTTTTGAGTTCCTTTTTAGGGTTCCGTACCCAAAGGGTAAAAACGGGACCCTATTACTAAGACCTCTCTGTCTGTCTGTCTGCCCGTCTGTCTGTGTCTGTCTGTCACCAGGCTGTATCTCATGAACCGTGATAGCTAGACAGTCTGTTGGTGCAATAACAACAAATACTAAAAACAGAATAAAATAAATACCTATTTAAGTGGCTCCCATATAACAAACATATTTTTTTTTTGTCGTTTTTATAGATAATGGTACGGAAACCTTCGTGCGCGAGTCCGACTCGCACATAGCCGGTTTTTTTACAACCACCACTATTCATTAATGTTAAACAATAGTATTTGAATTATACTCCAAAACTTTCTTGTGACTTTTTAGGTGGCGATGGAACTTCAATTCTAATGATGGTAATATTTTTGTAGACAGTATTATTAAAAAGGGGCTTGTAAAGCCAGACGCATACATACACACAATTTTTAATCGAAAACTATTTAGATATGTGTCCAAAGTATATGGAGAACGGTAGATGTTCTCCATATACCTCCCCACCGGAGTCCGACATCAAGCAGCCTGCTGTGTTTCGTCGACGCGTGGGAGTACCAGTACCTCAAGGCATCTTCTGGATACGCTCGCTCCATCATAGACCTCATCTATCGCTTTAAATCAGGCGTGATCGAGGTCAAGAGCCAGCACAATTCTCATTAAAAAATAAAATCTTTTAGGACATCCTCATACTGTCAACTCTATAATTGCTCGAGGAAAAAATCACATCGATCAGTTTTTATTTAATCAACCGACAGCTCAATGTATTACGCCCGACTAAACAGTCGTCGACTTTAATGTTTAGTCGTCACAACCACGTAACTTGACTAAACATTTTGGTTGATTTGAAAATTGTATGTATGCGCCTGGCTTCAAACAATCAACATTTTCACTCAATGCCCAGCACCACATGATGAATATATTTGCTCAATTGATGACATGCCATGTTTGGCTCAATTATTCCCAGTAATTAATTGACATTTAATATTGCCCAGGATTTATTTCAACACAAAAGATGATATCGATACTGAAAATCAGAATAAGGACACTTGTATTTGATCGCTGACGGCGACTGTGAGATGCGTGACATAAACTCACATAAATATATCACTTTCCGGCTTTACTAACTCACTTCTCAGCAAAGCTTCATAGTGCTTTGATGATTTTTATTCGTGTAAATGGCATTCACTCATAGTTATATATTATATGTGGTATTGCATAATTCCCTTTTATTTATAACTGTTTTTATTTTTTATTTTGTAACTGTTTAAACTCGACAACAAGGTTTTTATTCCCCAAAATTTAAAAAAAAATAATGGTTTGTTTGTGGTCTCCATAGACTTACATAAGGTTGTTTAACACGTTTTTCCATAGCACATCTGACATTGGCAGAATTGTCGACATCGGCATCATTTTGCCAAAAACAAAAATAGAATAGAACCTCTCCTGTATCAGCGAGAAAGAAACAGGATACCACCTTAACTTTCGTTTTATTCTCTATTCTATTTTTTATTTTTGGCAAACAGAGCCGATGTCGACTATTCTAGTGATGTCTAAAGTAAATTGCCAAAAAATATTTATTCCATTTCCATTCATTGGATAAGTATTATTTGATATATGTTTATATATTAATCTTTTACAAGTTCTATAAGGATGTAAATAAATGAATAATAACAATATTTAATTTAACGCAATAGACCACAACATGGTAGCGCCGTTTCGACTTTGATGGTCTACTACACAATTACGTTATCATTGCTAGAGATAGTAGATTCCACTCTGCAATAAAAGTAATTTAACATTGGCGCCGATTCTCTTGTACACAAACTAAACAAAAATTGGAGAATAATAATAATAATAGAATAGACATCTCTTACTTTAGTGAGCTACAGCAGTAAAGGACGGTGAGCTACATAGTTTTCCAAATGGCGTTGTCAGAAAATGAAAAGAAAATGATAAATTACGGCTATAATAATTTGTTAGTCCAACATAAACGTCACCAGTATGATTTGAGGAAGGCTAAGGCTGGCCGCAACGGTTTCCAGATTAGGTTTCGAGGAATTTAGATTACATAAGTTTTACCAAGTATTTAGGTTTCACTCTCTACAACATACTTCTAATCGTGTTGTGACGAGTGTCAAGATGCCTTAAATAAATTTAGCTTGTAAACAAGGGAATCGACACCACTACCTAAATAATCGATCAGAAAAAAATATTAATCGTAAATTGCCATTTTATGCGTTTCTAACAAAAATTAATTATGAGTAGTAAAAACTAGGTTTGTTATTAATGTACAGAACAAAAATTAAGAACAAAGTCAACAACGTAAACTTTTAGCTTCGACCTGCGATGAAATGGATATTTATTGGGAGATCTACATTTTATACAAAGGTTATATTTACAGATCGTAAGTCTAGATATATGAGATGAACAGGCAACCGCACGTCAGTGAAGACAGTATACAAGTACAGCTATTAATTAAGCTATTATTTACTAAGCCCCGCTGTTAATATCAAACTGATACAATTGACGCACGGTTAACTGTAACAAAAATATAACTACACCTTATTATTTAAACACATTCAATAACTTCAGCCAGTACAGGTAGATATTGTTTGATGAACAGACGATTTCAAGCATATCAATAATAATTGATGAGTATCAGACTTATTGTGAGGGGGGCGTCCTATATATACCCAGAATGTCAGCCCTAGCTGAAGGCGGGGGGGGGCGTAATGCTGCCGAGAGTGTAATGCCAAATGCTCACGCGTTTCAAATGACGCTTCTTGACGCACTTGCGTGAAAACAATAAATAAAATTGAACATGAATATTTTGCATACAAAGTAATGGAAGCTGCAAATTGAAAGTTCGAGTTCATATAATTCTTTTTTTTTATACATTTTTTTTTTTATTTTAGACTGAATGTCAATCTGTCTTTTACTTATTGACTTAATTTACTTATTGGCTTATTCTACTCATAACAATGTTTAAAAATTATTGGTATAACACGTGTGGTTCGAGTCACAGTTCAATCGCAAAATTCTACCATTGCCCGTTTTTTTTAATGGTACTCGTATAATGGAGTGTGCTAGCTAACATGTTGTAAATAATATTTAATTTTATGATTTCCATGTTGTTGGATACATATTTATTTTTTTGTTCGTGTCTTAAAATACTTTGCGTACTATTGTTTAATTGAAGTTCTTAAAACGTAACAGACAGATGTGTTGCTGGGGTGTTTGTTGCGCCACTTCTTCTTCCCAGCTAAAACACTAGGAAGTGGTGACGGGTGGGCGTTTTGGGGGACTGTCTTTATGTAAAATTTGACGTTCAAAAAGTGCTGGCTCTCAGCCTAATTTGAATAAATGACTTTTGATTTTGATTTTGATTTTGAAAAATCGCATATATATATGATTTTAAACAAACTTTTCCGTTGTCACCCATGCATGGTACCAATCTAAAACTTTTTAGGGTTCCCAACATCCGTAAAACACGGAACCCTTATAAGATCACTTGTGTCTCTGTCTGTCTGTCCGTCTGTCTGTCACAGCCAATTTATTCCAAAACTACTAGATCGATTCTGTTGAAATTTGGTAACATGAATTTCGGTGACCCCAAACACCCAGACGCAATACGCAAATAAATACATTTTGAGTATGGGGGCACTTTTAGGAGAAAAATCAATTTTTCCTTTTCAAACTGTACCATGTGATATTTCAACTAAAATATGGTTTATTGTGGTTTTTTTTTTCATAATTTTATAAAAAAATGGTTTTAAAGTTAATTAAGAAAATAAAGGAAAAACCTTACCCCGTTATCGCAGAACAACTGAGCCTAAAATTTTAAAATAAAAATACAGTAGTTCTTTATTTACCTATAGATTACAGGAAAACCTATAACTCTATGGTTTTAAAGTAACATGTTATTTTAAACTATGTAAATATTCCTTTGCACGCGAGTCCGACTCGCACTTGGCCAGTTTTTCCTACGACTTTGATCCATTTGTGTTCATTCTTCCAAAAAGTAAAAATAATATGCAACCCGATAAAAATTGTAAATTTTGAAAAGGAGAAACTGAATCATGGACCAAGTTTAAAATCATATGAGTTTCCCCATAACCCTTCAATTTAATTTGTTCGGCTTCAATACTATGCTTATATCATGTTTTGGTATTTGAAATGCGCAGCCTTAATACTCCCGGCCAGGCAGTCCTGCCGCCCTCACACCGCCGCAGAACGTAACGAAACGAAAAACTTGCCCTAAAATATAAAGGGCACGGCAAAAACACTGTCAGAGCAAATGTATTGAAAAAAATCTCAAGTACGATCAGAAAGTTTTGCATCCCTAATTTAGTGCTTGAAATCGTTGTTTCACAATAAAATGTACCTTAACCACATAGGATCTATCTTAAACAAGGATCTTAAATTACTTTATCACAGCTTCGCAGTTAAAATTGATGTCAAAGATTCTCGTCCGTGTTAACAACTTTTGTTATTAACTTCTGCATAAAAATACTTACCACAATGCTGACGAACCTATTTACATCTCACCAACAAATTTGCAGTTAGTACACCTATTTTATTTATTAATGAAAATGTCATACATTAAACAAGTAATAACATTTCAACTTACGCTAACACAATTTAAAATACATATCGCGATATCCGGTTTTGAACAAGTTTGTACACTGAAACGCGAACACAGGTTCAATCCGCTCAGCAATTTCATAACGTCAACGAACAAACGCATTCTTTTAGGTGTCGTTAAAGGGCGCATGAAGACACTATTTAGACTGTTACAATCGTACCTGGATCCGTAGGGCGGCTCAACAGTACGTCGGGGCGGAGACAACAGTTCGTCGTAAACACCAGCATACCTGTCAACAAAAAAAAAAACAATACTTGAATTATCGAAATCTCTGTTACAGACGTTCAAACTCGGATCCTTCAATGATACGTTACACAGCACAGCCTGGCCATCAGGTACGCTATCTTGTGAGGTTAAAAGACAATCTGAACTTAGAACAGATGGAACAGTGTATTTGTGCAACTTAGTTCCGATCCAAAATTAATGAATGGATCGATAAGACAGCTATAGACTTACCGATGTGGAGAAACATTGCGTGGCGGCGGCGAGCGCATGGGTGGACGAAGAGGTGAACGCATCGGCTCGCGCGGCGGAGAGCGCACCGGCGAGCGAGGCGGCGAGCGCGGCGGCGGCGAGCGCGGCGGAGAGCGCAGCGGAGAGCGGAGCGGCGAGCGTAGCGGCGAGCGGAGCGGCGAGCGGAGCGGAGAGCGGAGCGGAGAGCGAAGTGGGGAGCGGTAGCGCAGCGGCGAGCGGTGCCGGCGCCTCGGGGATGGCGATCTGATGTGCAATAAACATTTATTAGTTAACTGAACCCATTAGGGTGCGCTAGTCGTTGCGAATTCTGTTTGAAAGAGCTACCGCGACTCTGGAAAGCAAAGGGAAACTACGAAGAGCACGGATGGGTTTTAGTAATAAGGGTGCGCTAGTAAGAGTCTGACACTCCCTTCCGCTCCGCCCAGAGCGGGAGGAGTCATAAGGGTACTTCCATGCTATAAATAAGTTTCTGAAACAGCTTATTGCCAACATTAAAACAACCAGTGTCATAGTAACCATATTATAATCCAAACAAGTGTTTTAATCAGAGACCGGAATAGGTAGACTATATTTACCTAAAGTTCGAAGAAGTAACATACGAGTTGATAATAACTCTTCTAAAATCCCGGAATCATAAACATGACAATTAAAACCCGAGATTATGAAAACATGAACTGGACTTGATTATAGTTACAAAATATTTATTTGAAGAATCATATTCCAATTTTATAAGTATGTAAATCAAAGCTCTTTATTTTAACAGTTTCAGTACGGAACTCTAAAAACATAATAAGATTCTTCAATATAATAATTTAGTTCAAATTTCTTAAATCCCAGGATTCAATGGTCATGTTTATGATTTCGGGTTTTTAGAGGAGGTATTATCTTCGAACTTTAAGTCTACCTATTTCGATCTCTGGTAATAACTAAATAGGGAACTGACCTTGTCAGCGACAAAGTCCTTTCCCGAGTTCGGCGACGTCGCGGCGACCAAGGCGACCGACGCAGCCGACCGCGCGACAACGAGCGAGACCTGTAACGTAAAAATTATATAATTTTAATCTGGTTCCCTTTTGCTTAACTTGTGAGTCTTCATTAATATTGCTATGAAGTGCTACAATACATGAGCATTTTGATCAGATCCATTATTCACAGTCCGTGCAACATAAATACATATACATAACATAGGCCACATTGTGTAATTTTTTTCAGCACTGCACGGATGCTGGCCAAACAAAATGGTTATTTATGGACATTAAACGAGAAAATAAAACAAAATAGATGAAAATTTTAAATCATTTACAGCCAGACTACTTAAACAACATTACATCACTCGTCAGCTTAATATTGACAGTTTTATTATTAAGTATGTCTTGCTTCGAAAGTTTTGATCAGGAAATTTTTAAATTCGACTGGTCTGAGCGGAAAAATGACAGGCGACTACAAAGACTGCACAATAACAAATGCGTACAAAATAAGCAAGCACATGCATACAAATATGAAGCATAGACAATAGACGATGAACAAACACATAACCAACTATATTACTCAAGTAGAACGTGCAAAAATGAGGACAGTCAACGAACCTAGAGTACCGAAGACGGCTGGAACCTCGACTACGAGGTCGAAGGCGCGGAGAGCGCGGTGAACGTGGCGAGCGGGGCGAACGTGGCAGCCGGCCAGGCGAGCGGGGCGAACGTGGCAGACGGCCGGGCGAGCGGGGCGAACGTGGCAGACGGCCGGGCGAGCGGGGCAGGCGCGGCGAGCGAGACGTGCGGGCCGGGCGCGGCGAGCGGGACGCGCGGGCCGGGCGCGGCGAGCGGGACGCACGGGCCGGGCGCGGCGAGCGCGGGGAGCGTGGTGAGCGCGGCGAGCGCGGCGTGCGGGAGCGCGTACTGCGCGAGCCGGACTGCGCTCGTCTGCGCTCTTCCTCTCGCCGCTTTGCCCGCATCTCTTTCTCGCGAATCATTCGGTTGAAAGCCTCGAGAGGATCCTCGCCGTGCCTACGACAACACAATATGCAACGGTCCTTAGCCGAACGGTGCAGCCCGAAGTGGTCTTCGAGCGGGTTTTATCCATCGAGGGAGACGACCGTCTAATTTAATAATGCTATTGAATCAAAATTGAAACGGCGAATATCAACGCTATATAAATTTTAAAAATGAGTTAAAGTAGACGAAAACATTATACGGCTTTGAAGCACTTCATGAATGAAAACAAAGTGGAAACCAGGATATACATTATATTAAAATCAGAAACCAATGCAGAAAAAACAAATCACGACTGTAGTCTCCGATTCGATGTTAAAACCGCGATAGCAAAAAATACATTATTTTAATACTGTACCCGTTAGTGGGCGAGTCTTTAATGCCAGGCGGTGGAGGCTGGTAAGGTTCCGGAGGATAACGCTCGTTGTACGGTCGCGGGCCCCCGGGTCGCAGTGTTCTGCCGAATGGTGGACTGGTAAAATAGGCGATATAGTAATTTAATAAATACTGTATCTTAAATCTAATAAGTGATTATAAGTGTAGAAAGTAGATGGTCTGAAATAAAACTGCGCACCCCTCCACTCAATACGCTGAACAACACAAGTGGAATGAATGTATACTTAGAAGGAGCGCGCCATTTAAATTTACTATCCACGTTAATTTGTTACTACTAAACACATCTTACTTATAGCGACGCGACGGCGGCGGGCCCGGCATGAATGGTGGAGGTCCGCGATTGAACACTACCTGCAATTACAATAATGTTCCCATAATGTAACCGATTTTTACATTAATAATCAATGCAGTTCTTTACTGATTAAATCCGGTTTGACTGGATTTTATAAATAAGGAACATGCAATATTTTCATTTAAGCATTAATTTTACAGAAGCTTCCATTTTAAGGAATTCAATCTAGAATAGCCCACCACATAAATAAAAAATGAAAACGCTTTAATTTATTGGCAAAATTGCGGTTTCAAACTAATAGTTTAAATTTTTGCGTGAAAACGAACGATGAGATGTCACTCCTGTCTGTCACTGGTCAAGAACTGTCATGAATCAAACTCATAGACCAAGATCCCAGTGCTCCCAGACCTTAATTATTTTCTCAGTAACAAAATGTGTGGGATAGAATACCTAGTGTTAGCATGTAGGTACTTTGCAACATAATTATGCATACTTGCTATGGTAGGGGCCCATGATGTTAAATGTGGCTCGAGCGTCGCGGAAACCTAATAGATTTGGTAGATTAGATGATTGGAAGAATAAAATGATCTCATACTGGTTGAAGGTACTTATCAATATGTAAGGTATCCTCCCTTATATTAATCTGCCGAGGTCGAGTAAACTCAAAAATCCCTTCTAGGGCTCCCCTACCACTAGCTTAGGGCGAGGCGACGGCCAAATTACAAGTATCATCATCGGGTGCTAAAGCTATAAAACGACTACCTAGATAGATCACTTTACTGATAAGTATGTGGCCAAAGAATTCCAGGATCCTTTGCAGGCAGTTAGTGGAAAGCCGTAGTCTTGATATTCAACTCACGAAGGATAGACTCATTGGTGCGGAATGCAGTCCACGGAATCTGCAACATCTTCCTCCAGCACCACATCTCGAAAGCGTCAACAAGGTCACGATCGGCCTTTTTTAATGTCCATGTTTCCGAACCGTAGCTAAATATGGAGAATACTAAAGATGTTACAAGTTTCGCCGTCGTCTTGCGTGATATGTTGCGGTCCTTCCATATTCTCTGTAGCTGGGACATTGCGCTTTTGGCTATACCGATTACCGATACGCCACCTTATCTCACCCTCGCCCGTATTGCTTATTATAACACCCAGGTAAGTAAAGTTATCCACCCTTTCGAGGGATAGTGCACCTGTTATCTGCAGTGTGTTGGCACGATCTACCACCATTACCTTCGTCTTACACTGGTTGATTTTCAGGCCCAGTTCCTTGGTGATCTGTTCTATTCTATCCAGGAGAATTGCCATTTCAGCTTCCTTCGCACCCACAAGCGTTGTGTCATCAGCATATCGGAGATTTGTTATTCTAGTGCCACCTATTGAGATACCACCCTCCCAGTTTTCGAATATACGCCTGATGATATATTCACCGTATGTGTTAAATAGAATAGGGGACAGGATGCAGCCTTTCCTTACCCCTTTTCCAAATCTGAAGGACTTAGATGTTGCCCTTTCGACTTTCACAACGCCTTGATTATTGTCCTAAAGCGATTGGATTAATGCAATAAGATGTTTCGGTACTCCCAGTTCACTAATACTTTCCACAGGGCAGACCAGACGACGCAGTCAGTCAATAAAACACAAGATTACAGGAGTGTTAAATTCATAGGACTTCTCGATCAGTTGGCGAATGTTCAAGATTTGTTTGCGAGTCCCCTTGCCTTTTACGAAACCAGCCTGCTCCAGTGGTATTTGCCAGTCCAAGAAATAGCGAATTATGTTGTTGATAATGTGCAACAGCACTTTGGCACAACTAGCATGTGCATGTGATAATAATGCTTGAGTTCTGTAGTTATCGCATCGTAGGTTGAGCCTTTTTTGTGTAAGGGCAGAATAATTGATTTTGCCCAGTCGTCAGGCCATTTACCAGTACGCCAAATTTTATCACATATTTTGTGTATCGCGCTTGCTCCTGCCGGTCCCGTTGATTTTATGATCTCGGCTGTTAGTTGATCTGGCCCGGGTGCTTTTCTATCTTTCCGAGGCAATCGCGGCTGTGACTTCAGAAAGCAGTATAGGGAGGCTCTTGGGTTATATTTTCCCATGTCGTTGAAATGTGCGGTGGTACGTGGCCGTGTGTATCTTTATAGAGGTCCTCGCAATACTTCCGCCACCTTTCTGCTACTGCGTCCAAATCTTGAATTCGTGCTCTATTCTCGTCTTCAACTACCCACGTTTTGGGTTTGAACTGTTTTGACAGGAGTTTAAATATGTCATATACGGTAACCTATATCTACATCACTAAAAAAATTGGCCGTCGGACGGAACGACATAGCAAATATGCGTACGTTGAAATTACACTAAAATACTCTATCCAAACATTTTGTTACAGAGAAAATAAGTAACGTATGGGGGCCCTGCAGGAATGACGTCACCAGACTCTGATTGTTGTACTAAAACACGTTCCGTCTCACATTACTTTTAATTCGTAATCATTGTTAAAAATCAATATTAAGTGAAATGAAAACGTTGTACTGGCCTTTTTCTTTTATGTTTTTTTTACATTTTAGTCACAAAATATTGATAAATATTATATCTGTATCTTTCCCTGTTGCGAGAAAATGGCGATTTCAATTAATTTGTTAGTTTTTTTCAAGTTATCGTATAAATAAAATACCTGGGAAGACATAGGATCTCTTCTTTCATCAATAGTCGGCGTACTGGCTCTCTGCTCATCAATCCGCGGCATCTACAAGAAAAAAAAACCAAGAAAAATCAATTATGCTTTTTTTCTAAATAATCTCCTTTGAGTATATTTCGCTATTCCTCATATTTTGGGATTTTTCCATCCACGCCCACTTGAAAAAAGCACCATGGATGTATAGTGAGAATTTTCTTTACTCTGCTACTTTAATCACTTACATTCATAGGATTTTTTGGCGGGGCGTCTATTCCAGGAGGCTTTAAGCCATGTGGTGGTCCTGAAACAAACAAAATGTTATAAATGAAATACACTCTGCTAAAAAAAAGTCAATTTATATAAAGAATATTGTCATTACATAAGGTGCCACTAGCTCTTATTACTAACTCTCCCCATCATCCTAAAGTACCTTCTTCAATCACATCATAAAAAATCACAGAACAGAAAAACAGTAGAATTCGCAAGTAGGCGGGGCTCGCGTAGCCCTGGTATTGCGGAGTTTCGCAAATATAGGCGCCAACGCGCTGTCGCGCACATCAGTCTAGTTCCGACTGCGTTTACGTCACTTACTATCGAAAAAGCGAAAAAAAAATAGAAACATGCCGTATTGTACTGTTTTAGAGAGAAAAAACGACAGCCGTACCAAAAAAAGTATACAATAGTGGTATATCGTATCATCTGGAAGTCCTATTTTATTTTATTTAAATTCATATTTGATAAGAAAATTGCTTATATTTTTATTAAAAAACGATAAACAAAAGTTGAGTCTATGCGTAAAACGATAAAATCTACTTTCTTTCAAACTCAAACCTGCTATTCTAGAAGATTCCATCTATGCCTTGTGACAGTTAGCTACACAATTAGAGATTGACGTTATCGATAACGAGTTGTCGATGTTTTAAACTTGGAACTTGCTTTTATTATGATGTAATTAATTGATAGTAATATTATTTGGTATTAAACAGATATTAATTTATATAAATCCGATGAAAATTAAAAATCGTGAGAATGTGCAGATTAATGATAATTAATTATGAAAAACGTGTGCAAAAATGGGTTACGTAATAATATATCGTGATTTTAGATTTCCTAAGGCTCCAAGTATAAAGGAAAAATGGATTGAAGCGACTGGCAGGCAGAATTGATTTCCTGCTTTAGCAGGAAACCAATTCTGCCTTTTTTTTTAAGGATGGGAAATCGGACGGCGAGCCACCCAACGCTCGCCGTCCGCAGACCCGCACCTACGGTGGCCGGGAATCGCCCAGCGACTCCCGACACCCGGTGCGTCTCCCTATGCCGCGGCGGCTGGAGCGTGAAAGTTGTCTCTCCCTCACGCGGCCCGCCTCCTCCTTCACTAGCATTACTGCTCCGCAGAAGGAGGTGACGGCTTCCCATACCTCCTCGCTCCGGACCATGGATTGAACCAGGGCCGGACGCGAGAGGTCGCCGCCGCCGGTCGCCTCGACGAGGACACGGCGCTGCTCCGGCGGTAGACCTCCACCGTATGCTCCACCGTGTCCTCCGGGCGATCCTCGCAGTGAAAACACCCGGGCGTTTCCTCCCGCCGAATCCGAAACAGGTACCTCCCTAAACAACCGTGACCGGTGAGTACCTGCGTCAGGCGGAAGGTGAGGACGCCGTGGCGCCTCTCCAGCCACTCCTCAAAGTGGGCACAATCGCCGCAATTGTGGCGTGCCCTGCACTGGGTTGCGACAGTCGCTGACTCCATACCGCCATGGTATCTTGCCGGAGCTCCGTCCGCCACGCTGCAATTTGCCACGGCAACAGTTTCGCCCCGGCGTTGCGCCTCCACGCGCCACGTGTAAACGTGCGCGAGGTCTCTCGCCTCCAGATTCCATGACGGCAGTCCAGCAAGGAGGCTCGCCGCCTCGCGGGAGACCGTGCGGTATCCCCGGGCAAGTCGGATGGCCATGACCCTTTGGGACGCGTTCAGCTGTCGGGCTGGACGCTTCCGTAGGTCCAATGCCCACACTAGGGCCCCATAAAGGGCCATGGACCGCACGATCCCCGCATAGAGCCTCCAGCAGGAGGCGTTTGGACCCCCCAGATTGGGCAGAAGCCGCTTGAAGGCAGCCCCGGCCCGCTCCAGTCTGGGAGTCAAACGTTGGAAGTGCTCGACGAAGTTCCACCGGCTATCGAGAACGAGTCCCAAATACTTGATCGTCGACCCGACGCCGATGTAAACCCCCGTGATTTGGGATCCCGGTGGTGGCCTGTTCCGAGGACCATGAAAGCACATGGCCTCAGACTTGTGCAAGGCCACCTCGAGACCCAATTGCCGGATCCTATCCACGACTATCGCAACCCTGCGTGTCATTAGCTCGACAGTTGCCTGGTACGACCCCCCCTGAGCCAAGACGAGCGTGTCGTCAGCGTAGCAGATCACGCTGACCCCGCTAGGGAGGTCGGCGCGCAGCACCCAGTCGATAGCCGATGTCCCACAGACACGGCCCCAGAACCGAGCCCTGTGGAACACCGCACGACATCTCTCGCCGAATCCACTCTCCCGTCGTGACCGGGGTAGGTGAAACCAATTCTGCCTGCCAGTGTCGCTTCAATCGTGCTACTTTTGTAGCACGATTTGCTCAGTGCATTTGGTAGACAAAGGTATCTTAAAGAAAAACGGGGAAAAAATACCTAACTGACACAACAGTGCCAAAAAAAAATGTATACGTAATTTTTGACAACTACTATTGTCAAATGGCTAACTTTACGCACACGACGGATAATGTTATTCCAATTGAAAACGAATATAAATGGTAACGGAATGCACATATTATACTAAATTTAGATAAGTAAGGTTAAGACATTGTACTCGTTAAGCAAATATTAATCTTGTTCTCATTGAAATACTGCATACAATCGAATGTATTGCAATTTAGTGACATCTAGCGTTGGGTAGCGGAACTTGCTAGTGAAACTATGCCTACGAGCTTTCACGGAAAACTACGATTTACCTACTAGGCTATTTTATGACGTAAATGCACTTTTTTCAATAAGAGACGACTGACCAGAGAGTTTTTGACACGGTCGACACGGACCAACCACAAAACGAATTTGCTAATGTGACATAATATGATTATACTGAAGATCTGTTTGTTAGGGGCACGATGGTTCTGATAGTAATGAAAGCGTTATGCGATTTCTGTTTTTTTCTGTTCTGCGTAAAAAATAATTATTAGAATTAATGAAATATTTATAAAATACATTATAAATTGTCAGCATTCAACAATGTATTAAAATCACCACAACCGAATGAAACAAGCAAACATTCAATGTTACTGGCAATGTTAGTAAAAACATAACATATAAAGAAGCGACAAACTAAAATGATCCAAGATGTTTATTACCAGGGACCCTTAAAGCATTCAGTTTATATCATCGGTTTTATCCCACTAAACCACGCGTGGTGGTTAAATAACTACATTTGAAGGATACATCTGCTGGCGTGATTTAACGGAGGCAATCTAGTCGTAAACTATACTGGCGCTAACAAATGTGTCGATGATAGAGTTCCATTAAAGCATGCGGACATGTGGCATGCAGCGAGCTCGGCTGAGTACCGTAGCGCGGGTGCCGCCGTGTGTGTGGTGCGTCGTGCCGGGGCGCGCGGTGCGGCGCCGGCAGCGTGAGCGTGATGTTGTCGTCGGCCGAGCCGTCCGAGTCGTCGCCCACAGCGCCGCCCGCCAAGACGCCTCCCCCGCCCCCGCCCCCGCTCGCCCCGCTCACCCCGCTCGCGACCACCCGACCTTCTTTAATACAGAAGCCAACGCAACACTAAGACAGATGCCATCATCGTCGCTTTTGACAATACGACCAATAAGCAAGATTTTTAAAAATCTGTGATAATAGAATAGTAAAATTTCGATGCAAGTATAAAGTTTGTCATTGCAGCCGAGGCTGGCGGACTGCAGCCTGAGATGAAGACGTGGGCGTAATGGAGCCGAGGATGAAATGATAAATAAATGTCTCAAACGATGTTTTTTAACACTCTTGCGAATAAAAAATAGTAAACTTTCCTGTACTTAACACTTAAGTTATAACATAATGTTTTGTAAAATTCATTTTAATTTTTTTTTAATGGTGTGTTGTTTTATTTTCTTGCGCCATAAATTCGGCACCTCTGGAGCAATCTTTTCGTCACAAAAACATAAGCTTCTCATATCCTAAACATCCCGTATAGTAGCTCTATCTACCTTAAGATATTCGGTCGGATGCGTGCATCGTTTTTATATCGATAGAAATATATGTGTCGCAGACAACTGGTTAAATCAGCCGTTTAATTGACTGCCTTGCCATTTCATTAAACGGCGCCATTTAGTTAGCTGCTTAAATGCAATCCCGGCATTTAATTGAACGGCTAGGCATATGACTTGGCTCACTAACATTTAATGGTTTGCCTAGCCATGTTCACTGAAATTTAGTTCCAGTTTCTGACACTTGGCGCGGTGTAGTCGGAACTGTCATGCCGCATTTACACATTCGAGTTCGCCATTCGCCAACATTTCGACGAAACATTCGTATACGAATGCTGTCGCGAACTACTGTTCACACATTCGCGAGGTGAATTATTTTGACATTCGCACACGAACATGGAGGACGTGAAAATAATGGCGGCATGCGCGCTACATTTAATGAGTTTATACAATTATTTAGATATCCTGCCCAAAAAAGTAAAAAAAGAACCGTCGACGCAGACGATGGTGGATGATAGATACCTATTTCTAATTTCGAAGATGTATACGGAAACAGGCCATTAATTAATTCTTCTTTAATTTTAAATTGCTGACTGGCAATCCAGTATACTCCCGTTGTCCCCGTAGGCCATGTCCCCGTTAAAGGGGACAAAGGGAATTTAAATAATTAAAATTACTTCCATTGTCCCGTTAATTTATTGTAAGAATTAAATATACTTTTCAAATTATGTTGGTAAACGAGCTCGGGACTTGGGGCACCCCGACTCGGGTTTTTTTAAACCACCCAGAAATACGTTTCGTAATGTACGTTATGGGGACAACTAGCACATAGCTAGATAGTCACTAACAAATAGCTTCATCTTTTTGACTGACCGACCTTGACAATTCAAAAGTGCCTGTTAATGGTTTATTTGAAATAAATAATTTGAATTTGAATTTGAACGGGAAATAAATTTAATCACGTCCCGCTGTCCCCGTGACGGGGATATGGTATACGGGGACAACGGGAATAAAGGGGCAATCCCGTATCAGTTGATATACGGTTCCATGCATCGTTTGTCCATTTCTATGATTGCAATGTTTTGGGTTCCAAATGAGCTCTTCCTTTTGATAAAGTTCTAGGAATTCTAAAATTCGCACTTTACTCCACTCCATTTTGTCTATACGTCCTGTTGGGTCGGGCGCTAGCTGTCAACTGAATGCAGGCGAATGTGTAAACAGTAAGTTCGTATTCGCCATTCGTGCCCTTTGATTCGCGTCCGAAAAACCGCTCCCAACGCGAACTCGCGAATCGCGAGGCGAAACACGAGGCGAATAGCGAGCGCACTGTTTACATATGCGTGTTCGTTATTCGCCTCGCCATTCGCCTCGCGATTCGCACGAATGTGTAAATGCGGTATCATTTATTGCGTCGACCAGCCCCAGGGTTCCCAACTTAGGGTTTTTCTCCCAAATTTAGGGGTAAATAAGTGGTATATTTATAAGTTTTATTTATTGACCTAGCGATACGTAATCAATTTTAGAATAATTCCTTGTGACTACGAATGTGGAGTTTAATAAAGAAAAAACAACTATCACTAGTGTGAACCATAAAAAAAGGATTATTTATTGTCTCTGGTTACTTTGTCTATGCTTACTGGAAAATAAAAAGGTTTAAGTTTAGAATCGAGTCCTCATAGTAGGAGTTAGCCCCCCACCTTTTCTCGCAGCCGGAGGTGCGTGGTTTTTTTATATTAATTGTTTAAGTTTATTTATTTTTTTTGAATAATTACTGAGAAAAATTGCCTTAATAGAGAGGCAGGGGGAGGCGATGTGTCCTCCCTCCACCGAAGTAATACTAAAGTGTAGCTGACGGGGCTCCTATTTCTGGGTGGTTAAAAAAAATAAAAACAACCTTCTAACCTAACCTATCCGATTCGGGGTGCCCCAAGTCCCGAACTCGCTTCGCTCGCTCTTGCACCAAATAAAACACCAAAATGTTAATTACTTATAATCTAATCGGAGTCCAAAGGCGTAGCGAATTTGTCATAAATGGCAAGCTTTCGGTGTCCAGAAGGGTAGCAAAAACAGGAGGCAGATAACAATAACGATATGGAGCACATTTCACGGATTGACAGATAGAACTTCATAAACGTAAGAATTTAGAGTAATTATAGTTCCGTTTAACGTTTTAATAGTGATTTACAAATATTTTTAGAAAATATTTCGACGCGACTTCTTGCTTGAGGTAAGCCTCCTTGACCCCCCACAGTGACAGATTCGTGAAATTCAAAGGACTTGACTCTAAACCTAACCCGTTTTCACTTTGGTATTAGCGAAAATATTTTTTGAGAGCTAGTAAAACGAATGTTTCTGCGAACATTTTGAAAATAAACTCAAAGATTAACCAACAACATCAAAGTACCAGGTGGGCCAAAAGTAATCACCCTATTGCTCTATGCTCTTATTTTTGCAAATGGCGGCCAATGTCAAATCTGTTTTGACATTTGTGGACTAGACAGATGTAGAATACAAGTGAACAAGCCATGGAGCGATACACTCCCCAAGAACGCGGAATAATCGTGAATTTAGCGATTTTTCGACCAAAATCATAATGAGCGATGAGGCTCATTTCCACCTCAGCGGGTACGTGAACAAGCAAAACTATCGCTTCTGGGGCACCGAAAATCCACGAATGATGCACGAAAAGCCATTACACCCGCTCAAAGTGACTGCATTCGCCTCATCTCTCGTTTTGGCGATTTGCACTGGCCCGCAAGATCGCCCGATTTAACCGTTCCAGACTTTTTTTGAGGGGTTTTATGAAGTCCCGTGTTTACGTGAACAAGCCCGAGACCCTGGTAGCCCTTAAGGACAACATTCGACACGAGTGCGAGAATCTGCCGCCCGAAGTTCTCGCCGAAGTGATGAAAAATGCCATAAAACGAGCCCGTATGGCAATCAATTGTGACAGCGCCCATTTGGCCGATATAATCTTCTCGACTTGACCAATAAAATTGTAAAGGTTCAAATAAACATAATCAAAAAACAGAATCGAAGTTTTTCATTCAGAAAAAAAAATGAGAGCCAAACAACATCGGATGACTTCTTTCGGCCCACCTTGTACATAATATCGTGTTTTGTTTGTGTTTCCGTATTTTATCGTATAATGTGTTGTAATCGGCCCACCTTGTACATAATATCGTGTTTTGTTTGTGTTTCCGTATTTTATCGTATAATGTGTTGTAATCGGCCCACCTTGTACATAATATCGTGTTTTGTTTGTGTTTCCGTATTTTATCGTATAATGTGTTGTAATCGTATTTAAGTACCTACTGTTATTATTTTAAAATAAATGTGTTTTGTGACGGCCTAAGCATCTGCTAAGCCTTTTCATTAAATATTGTATTAGACAAGTTGGCTGGATGTCATTTAGGCAGCAAGTTAAACGGCGCCGTTCTATGAAACGGCTAGGCAGCCAACTAAACGGCTGATTAAGCTAGTTGGCTGCGACATATGCATTACGTTGTGGCGATAAAGGTCAATATTCTATGTATTTTTTCGCTTAGACTTGAGGAACTAAGATACTAACTATGGTTAGGTATCTTGCACTTCTGATACATTATTTATTCATACGGATAAATACTCAAATTTTGAGCCCATCGTAATCAGCTAACCCGAAGGTAGCTGATTACGATGGGCTCAAAATTAACGTCCAAGATGGCACCGACGGAGTTTGTCGATTTTTCATCATGGGTGTCATTTTTACGTTTTCAGGGTTGCTTTATCGGGTTTGACGCATTTGGTGCACATCTCAACTTGTACACCATGCTCAAATGGTGAACTTAGCAACTGGTGCACTTCTCACATGGTACACTTCGCAACTGGTGCACTTCGCAAAAGGAGCACTTTTAGAGTTTAATTAATAGTAGTTTATGCAACGACCATATAAAAAGGGTTATTAAAACACGAGCGTGGGTTTATCACACGAGGCGTAGCCGAGTGTGATAATAGCATCACACGAGTGTTTTAATACCTAATTGTATGCCGTTGCATACACTATTTTATCTTCACTCATACAGTTGAAATAAAATAAGTGGAAAAATAGTTTATTCCAATATGACGGATATTCTCATTGCGTATTCGAATGACTGCACAGCGCGCTCATCCATAGATAAAGATAAAAGCCCGCGCCAAAAATTAAAAAGAAAAAGTGTGCTATAAAAATTAAAAAGTTATTTTATGATGCAGTTGTTTAAAAATCTTAAAAAAAAAAATTAATTTTACCTATCCACGAAAAAAAAGTACGTGTTTATGCATTCGTTTTTGAACTCATATTTGGACCATTACGTTGTGAGTGTAGATAAAATTATTTTTGTTTTGTTATAATTATTTTGCAGTAGGTAAATCTTTCTTACATATTTTTTTTTATTACTTTCGTGTGACTTTTTATATTATTATTGAAAATTGTTTAAGTTTAAGTAAGTGTGTACCAACTTGAAAGGTATTTGTTGATTGTATTTTTAAGAAAATTACCTACGCAAAACCAAAGATTCTTTGTTTTTTAGATAATTTTTCCAAATCTCCACTCATCTTAAAAAGTGCTCCTTTTGCGAAGTGCACCAATTGAGAAGTGCGCCAGCTGCGAAGTGTGCCATATGAGAAGTGCACCAGTTGCTAAGTTCACCATTTGAGCATGGTGTACAAGTTGAGATGTGCACCAAATGCGTCAAACCCGCTTTATCAGCTCAAAATCAACATCCAAGATGGCGCTGACGATGTTTGACAATTTTTTTATTATGGGTGTCATTTTCATAGTTTTCCGGGTGACTCATTACAAATATGGACACAAATATGGACACAAAATCAACATCCAAGATGGCGCTAATGAATTTTCTTTCATGGGTGCAATGCTCATGGTTTTCGGGGTGCCTGATTACGAATATAAACTTAAAATCAACATGCAAGATAACGCCGGCAAAGTGTGACAACTTTTCGTCATTGGTGTCGTTTTCGTGGTTTTCGGGGTGGTTAATTACGAATACGAACTTAAAATCAACATCAAGATGGCTCCAATGAATTTTATGTCATGGGTGTCATTTTCATGGTTTCCAGAGTAGCTAATTACGAATATTAACCGAAGATTTTGATTTCATATTTGTAATCAGCTACCTCGAAAACCAAAAAAAAAAACATTTTTACAAGCCCAAAACCATGGTTGACTTGTACACATCTGGCCTGCCTACCCCCCTTCACAGCGTACCGGTGTGATGTTATGTTATGAACTGGTGTAAATAATAAACAAATATGCGATTTCAGCAATCCAGCAGATTTGCTATCATTTACTGAAGAGTTCCGTTACCTATCTCCGAAGTTCTTCATCAGATCGTCACCAAATTGAAATGGGACCAGTTCGGAAAGATACTCTTCCAAACAAAAAAAGAATTATGAACAAAAAAACAACATCAGTCCAATATTGAGAAACTCCTTCTTAACCGATTCAAAAAAGGAGGAGGTTCTCAATTCAGTTGTATTTGTTTTTTAATTATTTTTTTATGTTTGTTACCTCATTATATCTTCGTCATTTATGAACCGGTTTTATTTATTTTTTTATGTGAAAGGATATTATACTTCTCGATTGGTCCCATTGAAATTTTATCAAAATCGGTTCGGTAGTTTGGTTTTCAAATCCAAATAGCTGGAAAAGATATGTGGAAAAATCATGCATGTATACGACATTGCGTATTTTGCTTTCCTGCGATTTTCCAGTGGTCTTGTTAGGTGCTTACCACTAAAAAGTGAAAAATAAAATAAAAAAATTACAAAAAAAACCGACATCCAAAAAAAAACACTACAAAGTACGAAATAACTCTAATTTCGGAAGTCGGTGTTAAATTACAAAAAAACAATCAAAAACTCCGACTTCCGAAATTAGAGTTATTTTGTACTTAAATTTTTAATAAAAAGATGCTATTATTGTTTAAACGAATTATTCAAAGATAAAATATAAAGAATCATAATTATGTAGGTTAATCCATACTGAAAATGACAGTAGTGGATCTGGTTCACATATAAATTAAGCTGATTAAAGCTTCCTCTCTCCTACTATATTTTTAATTCTTTTGCTGTGCCCGACAGGGTCCATAATGATCACATTTTTTTTAACTTACCACCTAAGTACACATTGTGGAATGCAAATAAAGTATTGAGTACTTTGTAGTGTTTTTTTAAGTTGGTTAATGAAAACTGTAGCCATGACGAAAAGTTGTCAAACTTCATCGGCGCCATACTGGATGTTGATTTTGAGCTCATATTCATTACAAGCAACCCCGAAAACCATGAAAAGGACACCCATGACGAAAAATTTACAGACCTCTGATCAGCGGCGTCATCTTGGATGTTGGTTTTGAGCTCATATTCGTTATTAGCTTTACGATAGCATTTCTATTCATTTTGTCAGTTTCGCAATAATTTTATTCATTGCGTTTTTTTCGTTGGTAAACAGACAAATTTGCCAAAAATTTAATTATGTATAAGAAATTTCCTTCAAAATAGAACTTATTTTGATCGAAAGTGTGTTACGCTAATGGGGTGCAGGTAAGGGTGTGGCAGAAAACACGTAAGTAATTATTAATTTGGAAACGCAACCATTTTATTTGCTCAAAATAACTACTACTACTAAAATAATCAGCGAACAAAAATAAGTGTATTTTTGTTCGCTGATTATTTTAATTGTAGGTATCTAATGCGATTTTCTTATTTTTTTTTTTAACCATTGTCCTTATTTTGGCGGTCTGAATGATTCATAAAAGTTTGTCCATCTATTTTAATGGGATCTTATATATATCCACCATTTTGAGTATTTATCCCAAAAAATGGGTAAAAATGAGTATTTATCCTCCGCCCATCACTATTAACCCAAGAGCTCGTGACGATCAGACCTTCGTTATTTTATAAAAGCTGAAAGTTTCTCTGTGTATGTCTCCAATATAGTTAAGATCAAAATTCAATACAGTTCAACATTTTCCTTCGATTTTTAAACAACTGCATCATAAAATAACTTTTTAATTTTTATAGCACACTTTTACTTTTTAATTTATTGGCGCGGGTCCGTTCATTTAAGGTGATCGCTTTGTGGCTTCAAATTTTGTTACGTTTTCTGCAATTTGCTGTATGTAAGTAAGTATGTATTAATAGAATTACAATCTTTAAAATCATCAATACAACTATTTCAGTTACAATTGATGTCAAATGTAACATTTGTCAATCAATTTGAATTTTGCGAGCTACCTCGAAGCCAGCTTTTATCATTGTCTATGGATGCGCGCGCTGCGCAGTCATTCGAATACGCAATGAGAATATCCGCCATATTGGAATAAAATATTTTTCCACTTATTTTATTTCAATTGTATGAAGTGAAGTTAAAATAGTGTATGCAACGGTATATAATTGGGTTTTAAAACACTCGTGTGATGCTATTGTCACACTCGGCTACGCCTCGTGTGATAAACCCACACTCGTGTTTTAATAACCCCTTTTATATGATCGTTGCATAAACTACTATTATAGTTTCAGGATGTCTGACATGGGTACGCCAATATCGTGGCGATAATTCCTAAAAGACCTGAAAGACCTTTGAGGAGTGGCTAGAGACGCCACGGCGTCCTCACCTTCTGCCTGACACAGGTCTCCAACGGACACTGTTATTTCGGGAGGTAACTGTCGGATTTGGCGGGAGGAAATGCCCGGGTGTTACCCTTGTGTGCATCGCCCAGAGGACGCCGTGGAGCATACGGTGGAGGTCTGCCCTACTTGGACGGAGCACCACCGCTGCACTGTGTCCTCGTAGCGGCGGCGATCTCTCGCGCCGCCTATTATAATCCATGGTACGCAGAGAGAAGGCGGGACGCGTGAGGGGAGGCAAACATTAGCTAAACGACCCGCTTGCCCAGCCGCCGCAGCAGAAAAAGACGCCCTGGGCGTCGGGAGTCGCAGGGCGATTCCCGGTCACCGTAGGTGCGGGCCTTCGAACATAGTGATGGGTGGCTCGCCGTCCGATAAGGACCAGGCTCGGGTCAATGGCGCGTTGTGTTCCACGCGCACCTCAAAAAGATGTTAGCATAATGAACGGGGCCTGCCAGGGTCGCGAAATAGTTCGAAAGAGTGACCGTGGCCCTGCAACGCAGAAGGTATTTGGAGGCACAAGGGTGTGTTATCGTCAGAGTCTGACACTCCTTTTCGCTCCCCCAGAGCGAGAGGAGTCATTTAATGATTTCCCATGCAAAAAAAAGGGTGTCTGACAAGAGGTTGCAACCTTACTGAGTGTCTGAGACTTAACAAAGTCATTTCTAATATTATTCCATATAAAATTTATGAAAACAGCTTTATACTGTCATGAATACGAGGTAAAATTTTATACACCTTTGTAACCAGCCAAAGCTGCCATGATACAAACTTCATAGTCACAGAGAAACTTTCATCTTTTATAAAATAAGGCAGGTCTGATCGACGCGGGCTCTTACTCTATATCGTATTTTACTTTTGAAACCAAAATAACGCCACATCTGTAAATCTGACTCATGCGATTATCCGAGGGGGTCGCTCAAGATAAAACACATTATTATTTAATCATAAACATGCACTTGAAAGTCACTTCTCACACTGTAAATATATTAGTTTTTTTTTCTTTTTATTATGGATTCCAAAGGTCTGCCCGATCAGAATTAGTGTACAAAAAAGTCAAACCAAACCTAATAATTAAAAATACTAACCACCACTACTGGAGCCAGGCTGCACCGGACCATTTGGCGGTGGCTGGACTTGTGCAATTGGAGGAGGTTCTACAAAAAACGAAAAAATTTTCAAGTACATTTTTGAAAAAAAGTCCATGGAGTTTCTTGCACATTCTTCTCCATAGAGATCTATGCTATGGAACATGCAAACAGCTTAATTTCTTTGACCGACATGGACAATTCAAAAGTATAACAAAAAAATGGTCATAAGTAATAATAAATGATAAATGCATATTTGAAATAATAAATAACGTGAATAAATAAAATACAATTACCTAAAACAGGCGGGTGTTGTTGAATAGGGGCAGCGGCTGGTCGATGAGGCATTCGTCGGCTATAACCAGTTTGATTACGGAAAGACGACACCGAATTCCTTAAAAACCTAAAAAAAGATATAATCAAAAACCAAGTTAATGATATTCAGAATCAGGATATTATCCTAAATAATAAACAATAAAACATTAAAGCTAGAGAAACTCCGCAGGCGTGTGTATAAAGATGGGTGGTGAAAAAACCAGGTAAATTTCCATTTGGGAATTAACCCGATATTTTCCCGGGAAAAGACCCCAACAGGATAATATATCGTATAGCAATAATATTACGAGGGTGAATCAAAAAGTTCTTCGAAATAGTATAAAGTACAAAACATAAAATGGAAAAAATAATTTATTTTTCTACGTAGTCTCCTTCCAACTCAAATACATTTAAGAGCGTATACGTGGTACGGCTTTTCATACAAACTTTCAAATCCTTATTTTTCGAAATTAATGAACTGATTTTAATGAAACTTGGTATGCATACGCTAGATATCCAAGTCTAAATAGGTAGTTATCAGAAAACATTTTTGAAAAAGATTTTAGAGGGAGAGAGAGAGCGATTTTAAGTTTTCTTTAGAAAGTGAAAAATCACTATCTAATCGGTTCATTAATTTTGTAAAATAAGGATTTGAAAGTTTGTATGAAAAGCCGTACTGCGTAAACGCTCTTAAGGTATCGCTTTTCTAGATTCCTTATTACCTCCGAAAAAAAATAATTTGTTTGAGACTCAAAAAAACTCTTCTACGGCAGCCATAACCGCATCGTCATCAAATTTTTTTCCACGATTTGCTCCTTTAATTTTGGAAATAAGTGGAAATCACTAGGGGCTAACTCACTAAGTCTGGAGAATATGGTGGGTGGTGTAGGATTTCCGTGAGCGCCACTTCCGAACGATGAGCCGGAGCATTATCTTGGCGAAAGGATTCCTTCACTATCCCAAAAGACGGCCATAATCTTGCCGGCGGATGGATCAACCCGAAATTTCTTCGTTGGCGGAGATGATGGTCTTTTCCAGGACATGCTTTACCTCGTTGTTTCAGGATCGAAATGATGAGCCCATATTTCATCCATTGTTACAAATCGACGACAAAATTGATCAGGATCACGCTGAAAGATATCGAGATTGCGCTTCGAAATGTCCAATCGCCGTTTTTTGTTATCCTCTGTCAACATACGCGGTACCCATCTAGGCGAAACCTTTTTGAACCCTAATTCATGTTTTAACATATTTTGAATGTTTCCAAAAGAAATCCTGAGGATCTCAGCTAAATGATTGATAGTAATTCTCCTGTCTTCTTAAACATTTTTTTTCCACTTTTCGGACGTTTTCCTCAGTGAGAGGTGGAGGGCCGGCCAGAGCGGTCGTCATCTTCACAACAAGACCAGCCTCTTTTAAATTCAGCAACTCAGTAAGCAACTGTGGAATATGATAACGCACTATCGCTTAATGTTTGCTTCATGTCCAAAAAAAATTCCTTTGTTGTAATTTTTTCAGGCACAGATATTTTATCACTGCCCGCAACTCGTTTTTTTTCCATTTCAACGCGATTTCAATCATTCTTCGTACCTATTCAAAAAATAATATCTGAGAAAGAGCGATTTAAACGATACTCAGCTCGGTAATTGTGTATTAAACACTGCTTGAAATAAAATAAAAGTACCCCTCAAAAGTTTTGTCTTAGTAGTCTATTCTAAGAACTTTTTGCTTCACCCTCATAATTTAATATGTAAGCATGTGTGTGTATGCTTCTATTTTTCGAGTCTCGGCTACATTAATGAATGTTATATGGATGGGAAATAAAAAAAATAAACTATATGAAATACGTCAAAAGAATAAAGAAAATTTAAAAAACGTTTGTGATGATTAAAATTCTTACAAAGGTTATTGATTAGCACTAATCGCTATCCGAATCGATTTCGTATTGGTTAACATCGAAAAATTCGAAATTCTGTAAATATCCGGTATGTCCGGCTCACTCTGCAAGTGAGAAAGCAAATTTATTTGCATCTCTCTTTGCAAACAATTCACATCTGGATGCTGGCTCCAGGCAACCACCAACTGTACGTCGTTGTGACTCTTCTATGTCGGAGATCGCAGTTCACATTAAAGAGGTCCGAAGATTATTGTACACTCTCGACAAGAACAAGGTCAGCGAGCCTGACGGCATTCCGGCGCGAGTATTGAGGCAGTGCGCCCCTTTTTTTTTATTGATGGGAAATCATCAAATGACTTCTCCCGCTGGGCAGAGCGGAAGCGAGTGTCAGACTCTTACTGACTAAAACCCATCCGTGCTCCTCATAGTGCCCCTTGCTTTCCAGGGCCTCGGTAACACTTTCCGCAGACCCGCGCCTACGGTGGCCGGGAATCGCCCTGCGACTCCCGACGCCCGGGGCGTCTCCCTATGTTGCGGCGGCTGGGGCGTGAGGGTTGTCTCGCCCTCACTCGACCCGCCTCCTCCTTCACTAGCATTACTGCTTCGCAGGAGGTGACGGCTTCCCATGCCTCCTCGCTCCGGACCATGGATTGAACCAGGGCCGAACGCGCCGCCGATCGCCTCGACACGGCGGTGCTCCGCCCAAGCAGGGCAGACCTCCACCGTATGCTCCACCATGTGCAGTGCGCGCCTGAACTGTCTCCTATGTTGACACGCTTGTAGAACCTCTCTCTTGAAAAAAGAATGGTGCCAAAATCCTGGAAGCTTGCAAATGTGCAACCTTTGCACAAAAAGAGTGAGACGTGCAGACCCTGCTCTGCCCTGCAGCGTCCGATCGCCATTACCTCCATTCTGTGCAAGGCTATGGAAAGGGTCCTGAACAGTCAGTTGCTGACCTACCTTGAAGACAATGATCTCGTCAGTGACCGTCAAAATGGCTTTCATCGGGGACGGTCAACTGGCGATATTCTTGTGTATGTCACGCACTGCTGGGATTGCGACTTGCTGTATCGCTTGATATCTCGAAGGCCTTTGACAGAGTCTGGCATGCAAGTCTACTCATCAAGCTCCCTACTAATGGCGTCCCAACTGAATTTTGTAGCTGCATATTAGACTTCGTTAATGAACGATCGATCCGAGGGTTCGTTGACGGCTACTCCTCTCTTGTGGTTATTGATACCGAAGTTTCTCAAGAGTCGGTGCTCTCTGCAACTCTTTTCTTGCTGCACATCAATGACCTACTTCAGCATGGTATTGTTGGGTATGCAGATGACAGTAAGGTTTCAGAGAGATACTTGGCCAGCGCAAAAACCAACGGGGATGCGCGGACGCGGACAAAATTGACCTTAAGTCTTGTCTCCCAGTGGCATGATGAAAATATGATCACACCATCAAAACAGGAGTGACCAAACTCCTTCTTTTCGGGTTACATCTGTTCCTATAACTGATCGGCTCGAGCTTGTCGGTATGGAGTTGACATCCAGTCAACTTGGGCGCCGCCATTGAGTACAAAGCCCAAACTGCGGCCAAAAAGCTGGGCATCCTAAATATAGTGAAGTGACACTTCACGCCTGGACAGTAAATGATAAATGATAAATGATATTTATTTTGTAAGTAGGTTAAACATAACACTTTTACACGTCAATATTTTTTGGTCATTTTAAGCTAGATGAGGCCGGTGTTTCCTAGCTGACTACCCTGAGAAGAAACACCGAAACAAACTCAGAGGTCACAGTCTCTTTTGAAGTCCATACAAATTGTACTGGTCAAATCATACGATACGATACAGTTTTTAACCTTTTACAAGACACAAGTCCAATCCTGCATGGAGTATTGCAGCCACCTTTGGGATGGCTCAGCTAACTAGCAACTTGCTGCGCTAGACGCGGTGGAAAAAACTGGTGGATGCCAAGCTTCACAGCTTGGCTAATCGCCGCAAGGTTGCCTGCTTGTCGGTCGGTACAGATTGTACTTCGGTGAGTGTGCCCAAGAACTCCACGACCTCATCCCACCGGCTCCCTTCTACCATCGGACATCTAGACGCGCTGCAAGTTACCATCCCTACCTTGTTGCTAATCCACCAATACGCACTAAGCGTTTCCAAACGTTTTTTATAATGCGCACAGCAAAGGCGTGGAACTCTCTACCTGCGTCTGTGTTTCCGAACGCATTCAAACCTATCTCTTCAAAGTTAAAGTAAATAGGCTTCTTCTGGGTAAGCTCACTCCATCGTCGACTTTGTCTCTGTCACTTCTGACCTAGAGAGTCAAGAGCAAACACCTCCCAAGTAAAAAGAAAATGTTAGGTAGAAGGTTCGTTTACAGTCACAGGACTAGTCATGGGGCTATTTATTGATGAAGAAATGATGTCATCTTCATCTTCGTTCTAATTGATGTTGTCGTATTTGCCTTTTTTAACAAATTCTAGTTAAAGGACACATACGAAATTTTTGCTAGCATAGTGCATAGCTAGCTAGCATCGCTTGGATTAGAATTGCTTGAAGAGACAAAACACTATTCGAGCGCGCACTCTTAGTATTTCATGTCTTTGTCTATCAGCGTGGTTAACTTAGGTGTTTGCATGCATGCAATGCAAAATTACTACCAAGTTATTTCCTAGTGAGGGCAAAAAAAATTAAGCTCACAGACTTTATCTGTTATTTCACTTGTCAGTGTCATTTGGATTGACGGTCAGAAATTTAAGCGCCTCATGCGCCTTATGATCTTTTGACGTCCGTCTACTAGATTATACATTTTTATCAGACAGACATTTCTACGTAGTGCCGCTCTGGAGGAAAAAATCTATTGAATGCAATTAACCATGTTTGGGATGCATGAAGGAGCCTCCTCGTGTGGCGCAATTTGTTCCATCAGACACTCAACTGAACCGAGCGCTCGGCGCATCCTGGACAGTCTCATCTAACACCTCATAAGACTGAAAAATCCATCCCTTGCGGTGGTAGGGCTAACGCCCGCCTGGTTCGCGACCACCCTCCCACCGGAGTTCGGCGTCAAGCAGCCTGCTGTTTCGTTGACGCGTGGAAGTACCAGTGCCTCAGGGCATCTTCTGGGCACGCTCGCTTTCATCATGGACCTCATCTATCGCTTTCCATCAGGCGTGATCGAGGTCAAGAGCTAGCCCATTCATAAATAAAAATAAAAAAAAAAAAACAACAAATTAATGCCATCGTGGTGCAACCTAATGCCGTGCCTAAAGTTGCCAGCGTTGCTGTTACCATAATTCAAAAAAGAAATACCAGTAGACGTACGTTTAAATACTTCTAATAGAAATAAATTCCCATGATCGGGGAATTTTCCCAGGAAAATTGGGAATTACCGGACTTTTACCAACATTGAATTTTTCCGGGAATTTACCGGGTAGAATCCCATCTCTACGAGTGATAGGTATCAATATCTTACCTATTAGGTATTAACGTTGTCGGGGCAATTTCTTTTTCACGACAGTCCGGACATTCGTGATCTTCCGATTCCAATAATGCTCCTCGTATACCTGTAAACGAAGAGTGAGACAAACATACAATAATTGGATTATAACACATGTGAATTGTACCTCAAAAAGGAAAAGCAGCAGAAACACGTTCTTCTACAGTTTTGTAGTTTGACTTTCTAAAAATTTAAAAAGACGAACATTAAGTAGTACTCACATTCATCACAGAACGAGTTGCCACAACAGGGTATCATAACAGCGTCAGTGAGTAGGTCGCGACACAGGCTGCAGATGAGTTCGTCGGGAATGTTCGGTTCAGGAGCGGCCGGCGCGTTCGTCGGCGTGTCTGCGCCACCCGCACTCTCGGAAGCCAAATATGCATCACTAAAAATAAACATTCAAATAATTTAAAGAAATATTGAAGGAGACCACTTTATTAAGATAAATATATGTGCTTGCTTCCTCGAAAACTGCGAGCGCTTACCGATCAACTGCCGGGACGGCAAAAGTTCCACTTGGAGTCATCATGGCGCCAGGAGCTTTTGGCCCTTCAACAGGGACCATAAAACTTCGCGGGATTCCTGTACTTCGCCTTATCTCTACCGGGTCGCCCTAAAAGAAATACAAATACTTAATACTTCAAAGAGATTCCAAATTAACACTCTAATTATGAAAAATAAGTGTTGATAGTTAAATCTGCAAAATCAATCTAGTTAAATCTGTAAATTCTGATAAATTTAATTAATTGCATTTCGCAGCAGGAACTAATAAATATGCTGCTATGAACTCAATTTAGTAAAAAGCTTACAATATGGTTAGGTAATTTTTTTCCAACATGTCTTGTCTCAATCCCATCAAATTTTCCAGTGACATATATATAATACATACCGCGATTGCTGCTGGACAGTCTTTAATCCAGTGTCCACGTTGTTGACACTTGTAGCAGATATAATTAGTGGGAACAAGACCTCGTTGATTTTGCCCTCTAATCTTTTGATAACTAAAAGAGAAATTTTGGTTTTTAACAATAGGGATTTGTGTGAATTTTCTTTCTTTTTTCAATTATTGACAGAATGAAAGTAATTGCTTTATCTAGGTTAACCTTTAAGTAGTGACGTTGGTGTTCCTTAGATGGCTTTCTTTGTTAGAAACCTTATTTCATCATTATAAATAACTAGCAGCACGCCGCAGTTTCACCCGCGTAGTTCCCGTTCCCGTGGGAATACGTGGATAAAATATAGCCCATGTTACTCCCTAATAATGTAGCTTTCCATTGGTGAAAAAATTTTTGAAATCGGGACAGTAGTTTTTAAGTTATTCATTACAAACATACACACACACAAAAATACAAATCTTTCCTCTTTAAAACATTAGAATAGATTTTAAACATGCGCTGCCTCCATCCCTAGCTTCCCAATTTGTGATTAAGATTGGCCAGTCAAACTTGCGCTCATGACATGTTGAGTTAGTCTTGTGTTTGCCTATTTGCACTCAATAAAAATAAACTATTTGCATTTAATGCACTGAAAGTATAAACATTTCAGACTGATTTAAATACACATTTCTTTCCAATATTAGTATTTTTTTTAGATACAATTTATGATATATTTCTCATGTTTTAACATTAATTTATAGCATTTACTGCAGTTAAAGGTATCAATTGACAAGTCACAATAAATGTTGATTTTGCAATAAGTATATTTTGTATCACATTTTATTCTGTTTCTGAATAGAGTAAAAACATTATGTAGATATCATAATCATCTGAATATGTTGTTATCTAATTTATACATACATACATATAATAAACTTGTAGACTTGCCATGTCTGTACATTGAATATTTTTGCAGGAAAATCTGAGACATTAAGAAAAATACATTTTTTTATTATTATTATTGATAGGCACGGCTTGACCACTATCTCACCTGATGGTAAGCGTTGATGTGGTCGCAGATGGAGCACGCTTGCCTAGAAGTAATCTATTAACTCTTGACTTAACGATTCCCAGGTTGTAGCTATCAGAAGGGCACTGGCAGGGAATTCCACTCTTTAGCAGTACGCACAATGAATGTGTTCCCAAAACGTTTTGTGCGTGTGGGTGGGATGTCCACCATGTACCGGTGGCGCATCGCCGTACGTCTTGTGGTTCGATGAATGGAACGGGCCCGGCGGAACTAAACTATGCAATTCCGTTGCATACTTCCCAAAACGCAACCGATAGAAAACCGACAGGCTAGCAACTCGGGCGTCGATGCTCACTTTGGAGCTTCGACTGACGAGCCTATCATTGCCGATGATCCTCTTGGCTCGTTTTTCAATTGACTCAAGGGCATCAAGCTGGTATCTGGCAAAGATGCGAGCAGTACTCCATACACGATCAAATTTGGGCTTGATAAAGTTTGAGCAGCTGTTCTGGTGTGAAGTACCGTCGCACCTTTGCTAGGATTCCCAAATTTTTGGCAGCCACTTGAGCCTTTGCCTCTTCGAATGGGCCAAAATTTAGGGTAGATGTGTACATAACACCAAGGTCAAGTTGGACGGTTATCGGCACGGTTACACCTCGAAAAGATGGAGCTGGGTGGAATTGGCTCCTATTAGCGGAAATGAGACACGCCTTGGTCTTAGAAGCAATTAACTTGACCAGATTGGCATCACTCCATTCAGAATGCATAGAATGCAAAAACACATTTTTTTATTTTTTTCTGTGTCTTTATTTTTATGGAAGCATCACGCAAAAACCACTAATTGGATTTGAAATATAGGTACTTAAAACTATTAAGTGTTATCTCGAGTTACATTTAGCGTTTCTTTCATTAAAATATACCCACAAAATCAAAAAATATCGATTTTTTAAGTTTAGTAAGAAACTATGAGAGCGCTAAGCGTCGTCGATCTTCAGTCCTGCATGCATAACGTAAAAACTACAAAACCAACATACATATTGGTTTATACAATCATGTCACTGGAAAATTGCAGATTCCGTAAGATTTTAATACATCTTTATTTGATTATAATTTCTTGATATATTATGAAAAAAAACGTTTTAAATAAAAAAAATCCCATCCAAATTATAGTTTCCAATATATCCATCTCTTATTTAGAAAAAATAGTTTTTTTATCTTTTTATTGAGTAATGGACTTGCTGTTGACTTCGATCACGCCTGATGGATGAGGTCTATGATGGAGCAAGCTTGCCCAGAAGTTAACAATTTCACACAATATTTTACAATCCTATGGGGTTTGAAATTTTCTAGTGACATGACAATACAATACAATGATGCAGTTTTAATTTTCATCAAAACAGGCTCGAGACTCCTTACAGTGTTTTTTGGTATTTCTCATAGTTTCAGATTTGGCCATCCACGCAAACTTTAAAAATTCACCTGTATATCTACCAAACTTCAAGACAGTCCTTTTAGCCATTTTAGTGTGAAATCATAACAGACAGATAGTTACTTTCACATTTAAAATATTAGAAGGGATGTAGGGATAATACCTATTCTAAATTCTTCCTAACAATGGTCACAATACCATTTATGGCCTGACCTAACCATGTCAGTACTCAAAAGTTAAGAATCAATCAGGATCCAGGATTAAAGTTTCCTACAGTGCCACATTGCCAAAATACTTGGAATTAACAACTTACGTCCAGGTGGATTTTTAAGTAAAAATCAATTAAAACAAATCAAAACAAATTGGTTTCCCCCAGACAATACATACATATCACAACACCACAGCACTATGGAATAATACTTCTGCCCAGGGCCCCAAGTCTGCTATTTTTTATAAATTCATCATTCCAACACGATCCCATTGTCATTTTGCTATAAGTTCGTAATCTGCTAAATTCATAATGGTCGATCATTGGTCAGTCAATGGTCTCATAATACAATTGTGGTTCTAAATATTCAATGTCTTTCAAAAGCAATGACTGCACAATGATGTTCTAATGGTAGGTCACTGATCGAAGGAACTGTCAAATTTTAGCAGATTATATAATATGCAATGTCTGTAATTCATTTGTCATTATGTGCGAGATTACCATTCTATGTCATTTCATTCAATGGAGTGACAGTGGTTGACCATTGGAAAGTCATAATGACACTTTTATATTAGTAGATTACCAAACTTGTCAAAATCAACAATTATGAAATCAATGATAGACCATTCTTTCCAGAAGGTTAATACGTTTATTAGGATCAGAAGGGGTTAGTGTACCCCCTTCTGATCCTAATAAACGTATTAACCTTCCTTTAGGTACCCAGCACAAAACCGTCTTTGCTAAATACCAATATTACATTTTAAGCACTTACATTTACAAAAAAATCCATAAAATACTAAACATAATAGACCTTAATAAAAATCAACTCAAATCTTAATTAACAGAATGGCTTCTCCAACAGAACTACTCACAAACTGAATCCTTGCTCACATACATCGCCTAAACACTTCCAATCCTCACATATCCAAACACACATACATACACCCCCCACATCCACACGCCTACCTTCATACACTCACACACCCCCATTCACATATACACACACCCCCATTCATACATGCACCTTCCAGTGCTAGTAAATTCATTTTAAAAACTATTCTTTTTTACTTATTTATTGTTTGTTAGATCAACACAGTCCACATGTTGTAAAAATCAAACTAGTATAATCTCTTAGCCAAACACTGCCTCCTAAAATACAGGTTACCCTAGTTTGGGAGGCAGGGTTTACCGTTTTATTGTTTACAGATTTCTGCAACATCAATCTCTTGCAATGTTAAATACGAATCCAACTTACGTTTAAAAATTATAATTGTTTACCATAGTTTACTATAATCTGTAAGTTTGCTGAAAATAAATTTATTATTCTGGCACTATTGTAATAGGAGACTTGAGGCCCAGGTTCAGCCCTTAAGCCTTTGAAGTGTTATTGTTTAACAAACATCTAAACACATAGGCTTTCATATTTATATTAGTAGGATAGGATACAATGGTGTCCATTTCCCAGACTCAAAATACTGTAAAACAGGCCAGGAATGCATGAAAATAATAATAATTATATTTATTTTAAATTGTTTATGTTAGTATCACTTGTAAATTAAATTGATGATACTGAATTATAAATATAACATTACTGGTGTGAAAATAAAAAAACCTGTTGGACTGGTTGTGGACTTGGGAGTACAATCACCCAGATTGAATATAAATTTCCATTATCCAGCCATAGATTTTATTTTAAGGTGATGGCAAAATTAAATGGCAGAGAAAATCCAGTGTTATCTTACTTGCTAGGGTCGTAGTCAAAAGTGGATTGTGAAATCATAGCATTTATTTTATCCTGTTCGCTACCTTCCATGCGAGACAGATCAGCCAATCCTTTGTTAGGAGCGACATCTTTGTGTAGTGACTGATTGCTATTCGATCCTTCCCACTGTTTCTTCGGTTGTTGAGAAAGTGGCACTCTAGCAACAAGAAGAGATGTATTCTTTGGTATTAGAGTGTTGTCATCCACATAAACTGTAAAGAATTAGAATCATGATATCATCTAGTTGTGCTCGTAACTTCCTGTGTATGTCAATCAATGGAAGATTGTTGATATGTATATAATGAGAATGCATATGTCGCAGCCAACTAGCTTAAACAGTCGGTTAATTGGTCTAGCCTTTTCATTTAAATGCACCAATATAATCAGCTGCTTATGTGATATGTTTTGTTCAATATTGTTTAATGATTTGCCCATGTCACTTATGTCGCTGGTTAAACGGCGCAGTTCAATTAAAAGGCTAGGCTTTTAATGAAGCGGCTGATTATGCTAGTTGGCTGCGACACATACATGTCACAGTCAGTTACACAAGGTTACACTTTGGATACTCTTACCCACTTGTATTGATGATGATTACTATGTTTTGTGTCATTGGCGTTATAAAACTATCAACCTCACTATGTACATGAATAGGGTTTAGCTTACTAACCTTCTTTTGTTTGGGCATTGGTTATTTGGAGATCAAAATCTGACGTCTTTCCAATTCGTTTCTGCTGTGATATTGCAGACTTTAAATCCCCTACTGATATATGTAATCCATCAAAAGTAACTGTGTCGTAATCCAAAGCACTTTTGAATTTGTAGTGTACAGACATTTCAGTTTTTCAAATAATAATAGCAACATGACAAATCATGAAATCACGTTTACCCAAGTAAGATTTCACAGAGTTCATTTTTTGAAACTGTAAATGCACAAATAATAGGAACTTCAAATAAAAAAACAAACGTGCGTTTTTCTATCTAAAAACGTTGTCACATTAATATCAATAAAATAACGGCTACCTATCAATTCGTTCCACTGCGAAACCGAATGACCGCCATTTTATATTAATGTTATGCGTATGTGTGAATATGACCACAGACAAAATGTATAATAGCCGTAACAGACGTTCGAATTTGGTACGGCGGACTAACTCCGCCCACAAGATTTGGTACGCTCCCGGACCATATCCGCCCGTGTGTATAGCCGTAACAGACGCTCGGATTTGGTACGGCGGACTAACTCCGCCCACAAAATTCGATCTCGCAACACACGACGGGATCAGTAGGCTTACTCCTGACAGCTTCGAGTTCTGAATCAATCGAGTTTGATTCGAATTTGCGCCATTTCTTACTCTTGAATCTGACGCCAGCGCACGATCGCGCGGTGGCTCGAAACGACACTAACTTGAATCGAACAATCCGTTAGGATCGAAAAATGCATACTCTGCGCGCCATCTGACAGTTATGAATCGAGTTCGTGGATCGAAAAGAAACGTCAAAAAATACGATAACAAAAAAGCTACTTTGTTTGGATCGAGTAAGATAGTTTCGTGTATTTATAAGTGAATTATACGTTATTATGGCTCGTCTTGCGGCATTTTTCAATGTTCTCGAAGAAGCAAATCGTGTTAACATACGTGCAAGAAGAAATATGTTAAGAATGAGTCGCTATAACATTAGCGCTATGGAAATGGATCCTGAAGAATTCCGAAGAAATTACCGTATATCGAAGGAACTATTTGATGCATTGGTGGCAGATTTAACACCATACATGAAGAAACCAAACAGACGAAGTGATATTTCTATTAAATGCAAGGTGTGTTAACATGTCCGAGATAGTACCTGTTGTTGTCATATTTGGGTTATTTTTGTAAGTAAAAACTTGTTTATTAAAAATTGTAATTGTAATTGTATACAATCAGAACTTGTAATTTTAGATTTTGGTTGCATTGTCATTTTTTGCTACTGGAAGCTACCAAAGAATAGTTGGACGGAACAATGGCACGACAATGTCTCAACAATCGGTTTCACAAGCTATAAGGGAAGTCACCAACGCATTGAACCACAGAGACATATTGACAAAAGTTATCAAATTTCCTCAAACCACTGGAGAAAGGAATACTATTAAAAGAAAGTATGTGTACACTCTGTTTAGCAGTTAACCATTATTTTGAAATATGTGACTGTGATTGTGACTTATATCTGATTATTACAGATTTTATGAAAAGTTTCACATCCCTGGTGTTTTAGGCTGTATAGATGGAACCCACGTGGCTATAGTTCGACCTACAGAGCATGAGGAAAGATATTTTAACAGGAAACATTATCATTCCAGAAATGTACAAATTGTAAGTTTTGATTTACCATTGAGTATATACATATATAGTAAGAGTATCACTTGTACTCTATAATACAATACTTTAACTATTCACTATTTTTTTCAGATATGTGACAGTGAAATGAATATTTTAAATGTAGATGCCACTTTTGGGGGTGCCACTCATGATTCTTTTATTTTTAACCAGCATCCAATCAAGACACATTTATTAGAATTATTAAGTAGGGGAGAAACTGCATATCTATTAGGTAAACTAAATCAATTTAATAACACATACATATAGTAGAGATACTAGATATAGCACTACAACCTATTTATCTTTTTTAGGTGATTCTGGTTATGCCCAGAGAGCTTACATGATGACACCTATTGTTAATGCGGAAACTGGATCTCCTGAGGAATATTACACCCAAAGACATTGCTCTGCCAGGAACACCGTTGAGCGAACAATAGGACTCCTAAAGGCCAGATGGAGGTGTTTGTTGCGTCACAGGGTTTTGCACTACAATCCTCAAACTGCAAGTAAAATAATAAATGCATGTTGCGTGCTGCATAATCTGTGCAACAAAAATAACTGCCCTGCACCTGACAGCACCGAGAATGAAGATGGAGAACAAGAAAGGCATGCTGTAAGCAATGACACCCAGCCATCAACATCACATAATGATGAGTTGCGACAGGGGCAAGCAGCCAGACAAAGGCTTGTTCAATCTTTGTGGAGGAGTAGAAGGCCAAGATAAACTTATTTTAATTTATTTAGTCTATAATATTATTTTTTTATACTTTTCTACCTAATCAATCTTCTCTTTATAATATGGAATACATTCTACATGTTCACAAAAACATTATCCCATAGTGAATTGATAATAAACAACATTTTTATATATTTAACATTTAGTTTTATTTAAAAATCCTTATAATAACTTAACATACTTTAGAGAAATGACACAGAAAGACATAAATATTAAAAAAAAAATTAAAACTATGAAAAATAGATAATCTAATAACAAAAAAAAAACTAAGTCCACTTTCATTCAAAAAAAAACACCATACTACTGTAAAGATATGTAGGTACATGGGTAAAACTTTAGCTTGACAACATAACTTTAACAAAGAATAAACTATGAAAATCTAAATATAATATCAAATTTTCCCCGAAAGGGCAGATAGAGGTGTAGTATCTCTATACTACAACCAAAAGACACATACTGCACACACATCTACAGAGGCTCAACAGAACCACCAACCACCCGAATTTTACTATTACTTAATTTAGTTATAGCTTCATTTTTTTTAGATGTGCACCTAAAGCAAAATAAAGCTATAAATAAATTAAGAATTATTTTGCTGGTTTTGTATGGCTTGTGCAATCTTATCTGCAGCTGTAATTATAGCAGTAGCTAAATTATCTATGGAAGGCCCAATACTTTTCAAAGCTGCAGCATTAACTTCTTCAGCTGCCACTCTCTTTTCTTCTATTCTTATCAGTCTTTGCCGCTCGATTTGAAGTTGGTTCTGTGGCAAACGTCGACGCCTGACACGTGGACTTTGTATTGGAGCTGTAAGGGATGATGAAATTATTATTAGGTGCTATATTATATTTATAAGAATTCATAGAACATAAAATTGTATTTGTAATACTGACTGGATGGAATGGGAGTTGATCCTTGTCTAACTGGTGAATTTGTAGCTTGTGAGGTACTGGGCATGGGTTCATTTTGTACTTGCACGTCAATGTGGACGGGCGACTGGGGTACTGTAGCTTCTGGTTCCTATGAAATATGAAAAAAAAAATACAATTCTTACATGTGCACACAGGGTATAAACATAATGTTTTACAACAATCATTATAAGTAATTAGCAAAGGCTACAAGTATTTGATGTTAAATATTGTAAATAAATTAAACTTACCAAAGGGTTGATTAATGGGACACTCAGTTCTTGATCACCCGCTGCAAAGCTGGATCCTCCCATCACATAAATTAGTCGTTCTTCCAGCTCTGTTGTAGGCTGCAGGTTACTGACTCCACCACCAGTGCGGTTTGCTGAAGCATTTCGTTGTGCCACTAGTTTTTTGAGAGCATATTTCTTGTCAGCCCAAAACTAAAAAAAAAAACAACTAAATAAAAAAGTGAAAGAATAGTTTAAAATGCATTCATACATAATACAAACAATCAACCCTAATTTTTTTACACAATGGGGCAGTACAATACCACTTGTTCATATAATATAAACATTGTTATCATAAGTGTGTTCAACTTACTTTAGCCCATGACTTGGCGTCTTTTGTGGTCCCACCTAGGGAATTCAACGAAACAGCTATTTCTTCCCACTTTATTTTTGTCTGGTGGCGTGCTTGAGCCGTACGCAAATGCCCTTTTGCAATTCCTGGATTTTCTTCCAAGAATTGCACCAGCTTCTCCATTTGAATTTGAGATGGACGAGACATTTTTGTACAAGAAAAAGTGTATAAACATTAACACGCACTTAATAGTTTATTAAATCACTTATCTAATAGTAATACACAACTAAAGTCGAATTAAACTAAAAAAATTAATGGATATCACGCTTCGCGTACATAAAAATAAATGTAAACATTTGAACAACCGCGCACTTTGTATATGATTTGACAGCCTATAGAGTATAGCACAGACTAAATACGAATCTTGCGTTCTTATTGCCTATGATTGATCTTTATTCCCAAAAAATATTACAAATCATACTCATTTTCGTAGGTTTTAAAAAGCTAAAGCTTTTTACGTTAAAATAAAAATTAATATATCATTTTTTGAATGCTAGGATAATAAAAAAAGATTTTTTTTCAATTATTAAAAAGTTTTTAACCATAGACCAACAGCACTTAATGGTGACGTAATCAACCGGATACACATAACGACGCTGATAGTACTCGGTCGTAACACGATCCTGGTTTACAATTCGAATTTGTTCAGGAGTACGGTTTTAAATCGAGTTCGTATCAAAAACGAATTCGAATCAGAAACAAAATCGGAATCGAATCAGTTTCGGGAGTAAGCCCCCTGGTCCGGCGGACCACGCGGCGGACTAACTCCGCCCACCACGCCACAGAGTATATATACTATACTGAATTGTGCGCCTTCAAGTACACAAAAATTATGGCGGTAGAAGCAACAATAGCAGCAACATTACAACCACCATGTACCAACCACACCGTAAAAAGCGGAAAAAAAGCAGAGGATAAGCTAAATTTTATTAAGAGAAATACATTTTTTAAATTTTTATGGTAGTCTGTGGTAGTTTGGTACGGCCCAAGCGTACACACGTCCAAATTTGGTACGGAGCGGACCAAATCCGCTGTGCAAACAAGCGGACCGCGGCGGACTCAATTAATAATAATAATGTTCGCGGACCACTCTACACACGGGCGGATATGGTCCGGGAGCGTACCAAATCTTGTGGGCGGAGTTAGTCCGCCGTACCAAATTCGAACGTCTGTTACGGCTAGTAGAGTGGTCCGCGAACATTATTATTATTAATTGAGTCCGCCGCGGTCCGCTTGTTTGCACAGCGGATTTGGTCCGCTCCGTACCAAATCTGGACGTGTGTACGCTTGGGCCGTACCAAACTACCACAGACTACCATAAAAATTTAAAAAATGTATTTCTCTTAATAGCCGTAACAGACGTTCGAATTTGGTACGGCGGACTAACTCCGCCCACAAAATTCGATCTCGCAACACACGACGGGATCTGGTCCGGCGGACCACGCGGCGGACTAACTCCGCCCACCATGCCACAGAGTATATATACTATACTGAATTGTGCGCCTTCAAGTACACAAAAATTATGGCGGTAGAAGCAACAATAGCAGCAACATTACAACCACCATGTACCAACCACACCGTAAAAAGCGGAAAAAAAGCAGAGGATTGGCTAAATTTTATTAAGAGAAATACATTTTTTAAATTTTTATGGTAGTCTGTGGTAGTTTGGTACGGCCCAAGCGTACACACGTCCAGATTTGGTACGGAGCGGACCAAATCCGCTGTGCAAACAAGCGGACCGCGGCGGACTCAATTAATAATAATAATGTTCGCGGACCACTCTACACACGGGCGGATATGGTCCGGGAGCGTACCAAATCTTGTGGCCGGAGTTAGTCCGCCGTACCAAATTCGAACGTCTGTTACGGCTATAATAAAATTATACTGACTAAAATTTAGTCTGCCCCGTTGGGATAAGTTTTCGCCTGGCTAGGATGAATTTTAGCGACCTTTTTAGGTCTCTAAATTTTATCCCGCTGTCAGACTGACAGCTGTTTGTTGTCATATTTATTCGATTCGCGCCAAAGATTGAGGATGCGAAACGAATATTTTTTAAACGAGTAGTTACATACTATTGTATTGTACGTGGATCATGGATAATAAAAAATAATGATGCAAATTGTTGTAAACAAAAGACATAAAAATAATAACAAATTGTATATCTTTTTGTAAACGAAAGGGACAGAATGATTGACAGATTTAATGACAGCCAACATTGATGAAAACCTAAGACTCCGTTCGGATTTTGCTAGTGTCTTGGTGAGATTAAGCACGTTGTTTTAATATCAAAATCTGTTTTTGGTGTTGTAGGTATCTATTTTTTTGTATTGTCTGGTGTAGGAAACTAGTTGAGGTTAGTATTTTAAGCTTTCTTGACGGGGGTGGAGGGAGACCTCCAGATATAGAGATTTTTTTATATATGGTCCACACCCCCGCAGTAAAAATCCAGTTGTAACTATTTCTATTTATTCTTGTACTAGCTTCTACCAACTGCGGCTTCGCCCGCGTGAATATCGGAAATAGCAAGGTTTCCTGATTCGTATTGTAATTTTTTTACTCAGGAAACACCCACCCTACACCTACCCTACACCTACCTTACACCTACCCTGCACCTACACCTACCTTACACCTACCCTACACCTACCTTACACCTACCCTACACTTACCCTACACCTACCCTACACCTACCCTACACCTACCCTACCTACATAATTATACCAGCCCAAAAATACTATGACATGTTTCTGGTCTCCTGGTACTTGATGTTTCTGGTCTCCTGGTACTTGTGAATCTGAAGTACTAAGGCAGCAGCGGCTCTGAGTTTCCACTTCCTCCCCAGTCCCCATTAATCCATGCCACTTACCGGGATTAAAAGTAGCCTATTTTTTATTCCAGGATATGAACTACACGTGTGCCAAATTTCATCCAAATCCCTTCAGCCGTTTTTGCCTGATTGTTACACAAACATACAAACATACAAACATACAAACATACAAACAAACATACAAACATACACCTTTATAATATTAGTAGCATGTGAATGTTTTCACGCATGTAGTTCATATCCTGGAATGAGACATATGCTACTTTTTATCCCGGTAAGTGGCATGGATTAATGAAGACTGGGGAGGAAGTGGAAATTCTGAGCCGCTGCTACCTTAGTACTACAGATTCACAAGTACCAGGAGACCAGAAATAAGTGAAAGTATTACCGGGGCTGTATTGGGTAGGTGTTGGGTAGGTGTAGGGTAGGTGTAGGGTAGGTGTAGGGTAGGTGTAGGGTAGGTGTAGGGTAGGTGTAGGGTAGGTGTAGGGTAGGTGTAGGGTAGGTGTAGGGTAGGTGTAGGGTAGGTGTAGGGTAGGTGTAGGGTAGGTGTAGGGTAGGTGTAGGGTAGGTGTAGGGTAGGTGTAGGGTAGGTGTAGGGTAGGTGTAGGGTAGGTGTAGGGTAGGTGTAGGGTAGGTGTAGGGTAGGTGTAGGGTAGGTGTAGGGTAGGTGTAGGGTAGGTGTAGGGTAGGTGTAGGGTAGGTGTAGGGTAGGTGTAGGGTAGGTGTAGGGTAGGTGTAGGGTAGGTGTAGGGTAGGTGTAGGGTAGGTGTAGGGTAGATGTAGGGTAGGTGTAGGGTAGGTGTAGAGTGGGTGTAGGTTAGGAATAGGGTGGTTGTAGGGTAGGTATAGGGTGGGAGTAGGGTAAGTGTAGGATTGGTGAAGGGTAGGTGTAGGGTAGGTGTAGGGTAGCAGTAGGGTAGGTGTTTCCTGAGTAAAACAATTACAGTAAAAATCAAGAAACCTTCCTATTTCCGACATTCACGCGGGCGAAGCCGCTGGTAGAAGCTAGTGTATATTTATTTAAAGAAAGAAAGAATTAGTTATTTACATGTTTTAAAACTTATCTGTGCCGTCTTTTATGTATTTTGTTTTATTTAAATAAAAAAGGTTGTTATGAAGACTTTCTTTACATAGGTATCGAAACTGTTTTGTCTTTTTTAGCATGGTGAATAATGGATGACATCGCTACAAAATCAGTTATCGTAATTGAGAATCGACCATTATCATCGTACCTTGACATTGGCAAAATCATCGAATGTTCGAAGATGGAGCCACATAAGAATTGAATTGAATTAAGACTCCGTTCAGCGAACCCTCGCTAGCATAATTTTGCGCACCCTTGACGCTGTTAGTGTTTTGTACCCTTAATACTATACTTAGTAGTATTTGGTGTATTGTTTCTCCTCATGGAATTACTTGGTACAAACTTAGCTGCAATCAATGCCAAGAAGCACCAGAAAGTAGGTCTTGAAAGTGTAGCGGCATAAATGCCGTAAGTAACAAAAAATAAAAAAACCTAGCAAAATCTACATCGCAACAAAAAGAACCGCAACGCCATTAATATACCCGCCAGCTGCGAATTAACTGAATGAAATGCTGCAACGCAGTATCAGAAATTTCCGTGCGATTTGAACCGTCCGGTCGGAGGATCCACCCTTTTCTATGGAGGTTTGCGGAGCTTTACTCTCTGTACCGCACACTCATACCTCTAAAACATAAAAAAAGTCTGAACGAAACTGAGTGGACCCCTTCACTCTTTTTAAATAGGTACAGTTCTCGTCAAATAACTGTGCCTCTCTGAAGTTGGCTACGAGTGGCTGCGTAGTAGGCAAAATTACGAACAAACTGCAACTGCGCATGCGCAAGAGACATGGAGGCGGGGATTATGGCGGCGCTATTTTATGTGTCAGTCGCTCGTTTATGTTCGATGCATGCTTGCGTCCCGCTTGCTCCCGTGTACGTGACTGCACCTGCGCGATCTTTGTAAATGGCTAACTTCAGAAGGGCAAAGTTATTTGATGAGAACTGTATATTTATAATTTGGTAGAAAGTTTTCAAAAAGTACATTGCCAGGATGACTTGGTCCAGCCAAGTGCTGCCCCGGAGTGAATGCACAGAGAGATTGTATACATGAAACAATAAAATATGTTTTGCTTTATTTTTTAAATGAAACGTGGCTCGCTGGGCTAAAGACGTGCCTCAGTGAACCCTAGGTCTCCGCAAAATGCCAAGCGTGAAAAGCCAGGCAAGAGTGATCCACGGAGCAATTTTATGGCTAACTGTTGAGCAGTAGCGAACCCACAGACCAAAAAAAAGGTCAAAATCTCAACCATTGTAGGCGACATTAATGCTGCCACAAAAAGTCAACCTAACAGAATCAAGAAATGACACTCGCAGCGCCATCTATCTCGACAGCTGCGAACTAGCTTGACAAAATCCTAAATCGCGATATCAAAGTTTACCGTGCGATTAGAACATATGCAAAGCCCGAATATCAACTTTCAGGCAGTTGCCCACCAAACACAAACAACCGTCTGGTCGGAGGATCCTCCCTTTTCAATGGAGGTATGCGGGACATTACTCTCTGTTTCGCTACCTTCAAACCATCACCTTAACGGATTCTACTATGATTCTACTTCGTCCTCCTGAAAATCAATGATCTGATCTGATCCGTGGATCGAGTTTGATCGTGTACGGGCGGCCTTTGGACTTATCAAACAAATTCGGTCGGTAGCCGATCGATAACTATGTCGAGACTTCCCGCCCTGGGCACGTTTTCTGTAGCGAATCTCTACTCTTACCAGCTAATAAAGGGAAGGGAGATGTGAGAGCTCTGATCCTTGTCAGTGTTCACTCCGACCCATCAATTAAGCCCGAAACAACTAACCACTAACCAACCAATGGCGTTATGACAATTAGCGTTAACGGACAGATAAACGACCGATAAAAACCTCAGAAACCAGGCATTAGTCTGGCTTCTCACTCAGACCTAGCGTTAGTTAATTATATAATTTTTACAATTTTAGTATTTTTTTTAATCATAGGAAATCATCAAATGACTCCTTCCGCTCTGGGGCGGAGCGGAAGGGAGTGTCTGACTCTTACTGACTAAAACCCATCCATGTTCCACCTAATGCCCTTTGCATTCCAGGGCCGCGGTTACTCTTTCGAACGACATTACACATAACATTCATCAATGATTTAAGTATTTTCTCACTGTCAATATTATTGGGTTCATTTACAAATATATAAGTTCATTTTTTTCTTTAGATCATAGATAGACTCACGATCACCCGAGGTAACTAAATTATTTTTGTAAGTATTTAGAAGGCTTGGTCTTTGACTAACATCCAAAAGTCCAAACTCAAGGTTTGGCTATGGAGCGCAGTGTATTAGGTGTTAAATTAAAGACCACGTTCGAAACACTACACTGCGCTCCAAAACGAAAATCGTTTATGTGGCTCGAAAGGCTGCCCAACGTAAATGGGACTGGGCAGGACATGTCTGCCGCTTTCTGAGGGCCCGTGAAATACAGGATTGGTGCCCTGAAACAACGAGGCCACGGCAGACAACGAAGGAGATGGCGGGATGACCTTGATGTCTTCCTTACGAATTGGAAGGATGAAGCACAACACCGTGAGCATTGAAGGAAATGGAGTGAGGCCTTTGCCCGGCAATGGGACAGTACGGGCTAATAATAATAATAATATTAGAAGACGCCATGCCCCCGTCAAAGGGCTCCGCCTTCTGCCTGCGGTTGATGCCGTGGCTTCTGATCCCCAGACCTGTAAATAAATAAATAAATCGTTTATTGAGGACCAAACATAAATACATTGTATACACCCACCAAACTGCGTAACAATTTGTCGGCGGGGATAGCGCTCGTTTTGATACGTTATTTGGTTCAAATATTATATAACAATACAATCTAATGAATTACAAACGTTTAGCCGTCGCACCTCAGGTGCGCAATTTTATTGTCTTACGTATAGTCATTAGCTTAGTGATTATTGGGTACATCATTACAATGTTTACATTAGGTTTATCAAAAGTTCTCTCAAACAATAAAACTACAAGATTGAAGTGTTGTTGTGACTAAAAAGATTGACGTGCAAGTGTTATTTACAACCTACTTACAAAATAAATATAATTTACCATTATAACAAAAGTTAGTGGGTATTTTCACATCTTGCGACAAATTCAATAAGGAAAACAGTTTTTATTTTATTTTTTTAGTGTTTGTTTACATAGTCTAGTGTTATCTTTTCTCAGCCAATCGAGATTATTGATTTTTTTGTAAAAATAGGCCCCTCTTTGCCAGCTTACCCAATAGGTATATGCGTGCGATTGCTGACGAGGATTGGCATTGGTCGATTTGGTCGACATGAGCGAACGTCATTCTTCCTCAGAGAATCTTAACATCGCGGTACTTTCTCCTTTTGTTTTCTTTTCATAAAACATATTTGTGAAATAAATACGGTGATCCCCCCTACTCATGGAATTAACAGCTGCAGTAAGGCTCAGAACTCAGGATATAAATAATAAGTCGTAAACAACTCTGCTTGTTTACAAATTAATGGAAAAAACTTTCGTCTAAATCCATTATGCTTTTTGACAAACTATTTTTGGGTGGCTTGAAATGAGCAAGTGGCACAAATGTACCGATCTCTCCAGCTATTTTATAGGGAACATGCACGGCGTTGACACTGCCATCGTTGCATATTCGAAACTTATATTATTATACTTTAACACTTCACTGTGCTGCCCATAAAGTTACCGCGCGTTTCCCATAGTATATGGATCAGTTGCTAAAGTGTGAACAAGAAATGCAATCGCCAGCGACTAAAGTAGCGTGTGGACCCAGCATAAGAAAACTGGAATCACAGACACAATACGCAGTTTACAATGAAGTGCTATTTTTAGAATGGCAAGATGAAACATCTATATCATGGCAGCATTTCACCGGAAATAATCATAAAATATATTAGTTAATTATAGTATTTTAAAATAAATGCTACTTTTAACAAATAATGGGAGAAAAAAATATTTTATTTAATTAATAAAAAATTTCACAGTTTCTACGTTATTGAGCTTTGTTTAATCCTAAGTAACAAGTGAATGTTTCTCTACTTATTTGGCAAATTGCCATGAACTTCCGGTTTCAGATAAAGACACACGCGGATCTATCGAGAAAAAAACGCGAATAATCATAGAAATAACTTGAAAAGAAAGACTTATTTAGTAAATTTACATTGTCTGTTTTTAATATGTCCAATAACGGTGCTCCGGACTCTTGGGAAAGTCAAGCTGATGTCATAAGTGAACAAGGTGCAAAAGATTCGGACGATGTGTCTGCAAAATTTTCCACGTTGAACGTTAATGCCACGGAGTTCGTGCCTTCTTTTTGTAAGCCTTCACAGGCTTCCGACGATTCTGAATCCCCCACTACTCCACAAAAATCTGAAAGTGGTTCAACAAAATCTGTGGGGAGTCCTGTCTTAAACGGTAAGTCAGACGTCTTGTCATGTCTATCTGCATTGAAGCTTTTCGTGTTCGAATTTGTCAGAATTTATCGTTTACAATTTATTACAAAGCAATCACCTTCACTGTATCTGTACACAAACTGATATCAAACGGTTACTAAAGCGGAACATACGTGCGATGACTTTATTTTTTTTCTGAATCCAGTTATAACGGGTTATTTGTCGACACGCGGCGCGCGACTTTATACCTATAAATTCCGTATTTTATAACTTTCTCTTGGATAACGTTATGAAACAATAGATTCTGCGACAATAAGGAGGAAAATGGTTAAAGGTGTGTATAACTATTTACTATCAGTCTTCACATAATTTAACAAGTTATTTCTCTGTCGTTAGCACGAACATTATTTCACATGCATATGGTATTGTTCAGTTTCCTAGTCATAAATATTATTGTGCTAAGTTCATAAAACCAAGCCAGTCAAATAGAAAGTGCATGTCAGATGTTTTCTGTAGATCATCTGTTCATTATGTTGCATCCTATTTCATAGTTATAACCTACTTGAGCTTTTCACACATTGGGTATGGCCTTTTCCTTGTAGTTTTGGGCCTAGTGGAAAATGATTAATAATATTTCGGAATTATGAAGATTACATCGTTTTATGTAACTTGTTTACTGAAACAATGATTGTGTGGCATGTCCTTCAGACAATACATTGAGTATAAAAATGAGGTAAAATAAGCATTAAAGGATGAAGGAGGATAACATGTTCACATATTAGATAGTTTGTAGGAACAAAACCATGAATCTATTTATTTATTTGTGACCAACTTATATTAACAGTTTAAACCACACATACAAGTTATAGGCATATAAACATACTTCAGGTTAAGGATACCTGTATAAAAAAGTAAAAAAATTAAAAAGGAATAAAAAATAACTTATATTAGAACATAAAATAAAATGAAAAACAATGAAAAAAATAAACACAAAAAAAAAACAATTTAAAAAGCAATGGACTCCCGGGTATCGAGCTGCAGTTCAGTACTCGTGAATATATCTAGAGAGTTGTCAAACAGTAAAATATTATAAAATGAGGGTAAGGGACGAGTATGACTGGTTTTAAGTGGAATAGAAAATAGAGGTTGCTGCCGCTGGAAATAGAGAAAAGGGAGCGAAGTGTATGCCCTATGGGGGGTAGAGTTTTAAAGGGAATATACTCTATTATAGAAGCACATAGAATTCCTTTATTTAGAATGTGTGTCCAAAGGCTATGTTGGCATGAAGCATTTATTTGTGAGCTTGTTTACACACAAACATAACGCAGTTTCTTCTTTGCATCAACACAATTCATGCATTAGGATAAGCATTTGTAAATGTACAGTGTAGCAACCTAACACTGGTTCCTTTATCTAATTTCTCTGAAAGATTTATAGCTTAAGGCAGACCAATATAATTATGGTAAATGGGTCTGTCAGCCAACAATACAAAATATGTATATCCACTTAGCCGTCTATGGAGATTGTACGTCCCACTAACATTCTTGCCTTACACGTATTTGGTGACTACAATCCCTAAACAACATCATTCAGTTTACACACGAGTACGAGTACAGCTCTAAAGTTGGCTGATAATAATACAGTAGAGAATTACTAGATGGAGCGCTATGAAATTTGTCATCCGTGAGAGTGATTTTTTTCTGTACGATGGCAACAAAATATTTAGAAAAAAAAAACGAAAATGACAGTTCGCCATTTTTGTTTGTAAACAGTTGAGTGTGTGGAAAAATGTGGTAAGTTGTCTGTTTTAATATGTTTTCTAATGTTGTTGTACATCAAATTTATTTTGAAGATATATCCTTTACGAAATTTGTAACATTACGACAATTCCAGAATGTTTACATCGTGTAATTTGGCTGACAAAATATGCGATTATCGTGTGATGATTAAACCGTAATTTTCATTCTTTATTATTAATATGAGCAATTTACTTTTAATTAAATTAAATTATGTGTTCTTTGAGCTTTCCGTAAGTGTATTTTACTTGAATGTAGCTGTAGTAGTTTTTTTGTAGTATTTGTTTTTTAAAGGGGACTCACTCGTTATTCATACCAGTCCATGGGGACTATGGTCACCTTTAGGGATTATTTGGGGAGTGGAGTGGGCTTTGTTTATTTTTATTCACAGAAAGCTTAATATTTATATTCAGATATTGGTGTCATTATAAAGGCTATATAATGTACTATACAGTATAAAATATTTTTTTTTGTAACTTTTATACTTGTAAAACTCGAAATAAAAAATAAATATAATATTTTTTTATATATTCAACATTAAGCTTTATTTTCGTCCTTTATTATTAATATGAGCAATCTTACTTTTAATTTAATCAAAGCCAGCATCTGTATCATTATCATATTACACTCAAGTTTGAATTTTTGTGGACATCTGATATTATTTCCATTTGTGTGACATATGTAATTATGCTATGCTGTCTACATATCCATAGATTCAACAAATCCAGAACATTTTTATTTATTTTTTACCTGTTTAATCCTCCTACAAAATAGTATAAACCTGGTTTGAGTGATGGAGAATGATCAGAATGATAAAGATTAGAATGGTTTAATTATCATTCTTAACATGCACATGTTAAGAATGATAATTAATAAGGGTCTGTTACCATGTTACCTCACTCAGAATATTCTTTAACACTGCATGTAGTATTCCTCGCATTATTGATTAATAAGTGAGAAGAATGAGGTGCTTGTCTTATTGTTATAAAACAGGTGTTTTAAACTTGGATCTATGCAGCAATATAAACAAATCCACAAATCTATTTTACTAAGAAACATAGATTCTATTTCATGGTTTCTACTTCAATTCCTCATTAACTCAACAGTAATGTCTGTTCACTTTTTTTTTCTAAATAAAACTGCAGACAAGGCCTGACGTTGCAAGATATAAAGCAGCCCTATGTTAGACTAAAGCAGTTTAATACTATCGTAGAGTGATATTTTTGAATTTGTTAGTGTGATTCTAGAAGTATTAATTGTGAACTATTATGATAATAGGTTGTGGTGATGGTGGCGGAGAAAGTGGAGATGGTGGAGCTGCGTCGGCCTCGCCCCGGGTGGAGGAGCCGCCTCCCGTGCCTCCCGCCGCTAGCAGCCCTGCCGTAGCTTCGCCGGCCAGCACCCCTGCGTCTGGCACGCCAGTCGACGGCAGCCCTGTTGCCGGCACGCCCGACGGTGCCTCTGCGCCCTCAGCCCCCGCGGCCGCACTACCTGTACCAACTGATGTCTCCCCTACTGCCGATAGCTGGGAAGCAGAAGCAGATGATGCTCTACTTACCCCTGAAGATAACAACGAACCTGAGGATGAAGAAGCTGAACAACAAGTTAGTTGATAGCGGTTATCCCAACTAAAAAATTAGGGTTCCTAAACCACATAGAGTAGTCACCGGATTGCCTGCCGTAATAGATCGCGCGCAATTTTACCGAAAAAATAATAGCATTCCAGGAAATTTCAATGACTGCCCTTGATAATTCCAGGACATTTTACTCATTATTATTTAAAAAACTAACAACCACATAGTTGCCTTGTCACCTGGAAATGGTTGTCACAATTACTCATCATTTTGGATGAATCATCAATGTTGAAGAAAAATTTGATCTCCTACCTAGGTATGTACACCAATTGAGTTTGGTATTGTTAGCTAGTGAGTGTTATAAAGTATTGTAAATATTTTTTAGGTGATTTTTCCATAAATTGAGTTAGTGTTATTACATCACTAAAATGTCTCCAATGGTGATAAGCAGGTAGATACAGATTAAAGTGCTCACGTATATAAGCGACTGACGCCTTCTTACCAACGGTGATTGCTTCGTAAACACTTTATTTTAATAAAATGACGATAAAGGCAAACATTATGATGTGTTTGAGTTATTATGACTAGATAAAATAAGTTTCTACTATTTTTGGGCCCCTTTCTTACGATAGCTTAATAGTTTAAATATTATCTTGTTCAGGAGGATGGCGAGGCAACAAAGAAAATCCCCAAAAAGAAACCGCCACGGGTGGAAGACACCTGTAGCAAAAAAGAACATGTAAATGTTGTATTCATAGGACACGTAGGTAAGTGAAGTTTCACTGCGTTAAAACCATTATATTTAGTAATAAGATTCCTGTAAATAATAACTTTGTTTTATCAGATGCTGGAAAGTCTACAATTGGTGGTCAAATTATGTCACTAACTGGAATGGTGGACAAACGAACACTGGAAAAGTATGAAAGAGAGGCACGGGAGAAATCTAGGGAGTCCTGGTACTTATCATGGGCACTCGATACTAACCAAGAAGGTATGCAACATTACTTTTCTAAACTAATATTATAAAAATGAAAAAGTAGTTATTTGTTATTGTTGCAAAAGTTAGTAGAAAATAACATTTTTTTTTTTTTTTTTCAGAACGTGACAAGGGTAAGACTGTAGAAGTGGGTAGAGCATACTTTGAGACTGACAAGAAGCATTTTACAATCCTTGACGCTCCTGGCCATAAGAGTTTCGTACCGAACATGATTGGTGGTGCAGCTCAAGCTGATCTCGCTGTTCTGGTATGTTTAAAATAACTTTTCTTTCATTATGTTATTTCTAAAAAAATCTTATACTCAAACTAACCATATTATTTTAGTTAAGACTATGGAAGCTAGGCATATCTGTTGAGTTATTTAAATTGTTTAATATGTATTGCGCAGGTTATATCTGCGCGTAAGGGAGAATTTGAAACTGGTTTCGACAGAGGAGGCCAAACTCGAGAGCATGCGATGTTGGCTAAAACTGCAGGCGTCAAACATTTAGTGGCGCTCGTGAATAAGATGGATGACCCTACAGTTAACTGGGATGAAAAAAGGTATCTTAAGATCTTTTTAAATCCTTTCTGCGTAATGGTGATTTGTTGCGCCGACAGAGACCTCCTACCGGTTTTACCGAACAAATGATTGCGTCGATAACGTATTCGCACGATAATCGCTTTCTGTTAAGGCGAGCCTAACTTGAGCGCGTAGGCATCTAACGCTTACCCCAGGCCCCGCAAGGAGTAGCAATACGTAATAAGTTACGATGCGCGGGAGACGCGCGCACCAAGCGCACCGCTCGCTCATGAGTTCACGGACTCGGGTAGGTACTAAGTTCCGTCACAGGATAAAGTAATGCAGTAGATCAACTTGAATTGATTAGTATAAGTTTATTTTGTTTTATTTTTCTATTATGTATTTTTTTAAGGTTAGATGGATTAAGTACGTATTGTACAAACTTGAATCCAATTACTAATCATTAAAAAACAGTAAGAATACTTATTTATTTTAGAGTATATGGTGGATTTAAAATCTGACTGACACGAAAATTATGAATACGATTACGATACAAAACTACGCGACGGTATGGTTTTGAATTTGCCTAGATGCTATTAAATAAAAAACAAAAACGTTTTTATATATTTTAATCAAATAGTTAACATAATAAAAGTTACCAATTCAACTGGCTAAAATTCGTTGAACTGCAGCTGTCTCGGTTTGCATGGACCTAGCTGAGTAGATTGACACGGAATATGGTCCTTGGATTTGCTTGGACCTGGCTGCACAGGCTTATCATTAACATTTTCTTTGTTTTCTTTCAATATTATGTCTCGTATTGGCATACCGCGATTTTGGCGCGGATCCAAAATCTCTGGTAATATACATTTCAAATAAAAATCTATAATTTTTTTCTCCATATGCATCCGCCAAAATTCGTCATCTCTTGAAATATTTTCTACTACTAGTTTTCACCGGACCATATTCCAAAAATGCATTAGTTCCTTTCTGTTACGTGAAGTTGACCCTGCACTTGGTAATACCAATTACTTTTTTTGTTTATAACTCTGGTATGTTTTATTCTATCGAATTTAAATATATGTATTTTATTTTCTTCAATAGCAGCATTTCCCTTTTCTAAATGCCGTTATTGGACATTTAATTTCAACAATGGTGTCGTTCCCAACTATACCGTCGGGGGTAACCCCAATAAATGAGTATTATTTTGGAGACAAGTCACGCCCTTCCGCATGCTCTATTGACCTGTAACGCAAATTTTGATTTTGATTTGTTGGTAATTAACAAGTAAAATTTTAAAAACTTACAAAATATCTCTGTTCAATAAAGATAACGGACACAGCTACAGTGCCAAAGACAGATACACAGGCACACAGACGCACATACACAGAAACATAGATAGCAAACCGTTTTAAATAAATAGGATATAATTGTAATAATTACGTAGGTATGTACTTATGTGGGGGTGTGTGTTTAATTTATTTATGTATTTTTATGGTGTTAATTGTAACAAAATGATAATGAGATACTTACTATTTTATTCAAATCTTTACTAAATAATATTATAAAGTGGAAGTGCGCTGTGGTAATAGCTAATTATACGTAAGTACCATGTACTACAAAGATATTGTTTTTCATTCGATCTAAAAAAAAGTCCGACGTTACACCTATATCTATCTCTTATAAATAAGCCACACTAAGGCATTTTATGTCAAATAATTTATTTAAAAATTAAAGGTGGTTTTTCAGCATTAATATTAGGCAGGCATATTAATCCTTACCAGCGAAAGTTACTTCATCATCAAGATAATTTTATGAAGATAAACTTTGTCTTTTACAGCATGTTATTTGAACTCACCGTTTAGGAGATAATGTAAAATTAAAATAATTCAACAATATTATTAAATCAAACGGGCGGTGCGCGAGACGCGGCCACCAAACGAGAACGCGTCGAGCGTGCGTGACTGCGTGCGACGCGGTGCGAGAAATTCTTTTTTGTATTATGATTATGAATTTATGGTAGTTACATTCATGGGGAAGGCTGTACGGCTATACGGGAACGGGAATTCCTACGGGAATGAAGAGTTCCGTTACCTATCTCCGTAGTTCTTCATCAGATCTTCACCAAATTGAAATGGGATCAATCCGGGAAGATACACTTCCAAAAAAAATAGAATCATCAAAATCGGTTGACAATTGGCGAAAATATCGCTGAGCAAACATACAACAAAAAAAACAGTCGAATTGAGAACCTCTTCTTTTTTGGAAGTCGGTTAATAATATACAATACAATAGTCAATTAAAAACAGTTTAGTGTATGTAATTTATAACTTCTATACATTTTTCCTCTTGCCAATAAACACCGATAAAGTTACGCATTGGATTGGAAAAACTATCCAAACTGACCACATAGTTTTTTGTATGTCTTGTCATAACTTGATACATTGTTAGTAATTAGTAAGAGGATGGACTCCAGTGTACAGCGCATAAATGAGCTGGTCCGGTAGCCTAAACGTTACCAAAAGTATGTTATTATAATATTTTCATAGGAAATGGTCATACTGTAACACTTTTACACTATGGCACGCGACTCACGAGTGCGCTGCGCGTTATGGTTGGCATAGACGACAACTACACAAACGTTGCGGACACCATAAATATTATTATTTGTTGTGTTGTGGTGGCTGTGAGTAGGTACCCACCTAGCGTATAACTACACTTATATTTCTTCTCTACATGAACACCAAAACATTATTGCACCCATATTTAATTCTCATGTAGGATATACGAGCTATTATTTTGGAATTTGTTTAGGAGTAAGATAAGTGAAAACGGACATTTCTAATAAATAACAAATATTATAAGAATGCTCTCCGAAACCATCAAGACTAACGTAGCGGGGTGAACTACCTATTTGACATTTGAAAACAGTAAATCATTGTATCATGTGCGCGCGAGGTGGCTTTATGCACTCTGAAATAGGGTTCAAATTCAATTGTTCTACATACTTGATGCGGTTGGTAATACTATTCCGCGCGAAAACTAAACCACTAAAGCGCACGTCTTTATGCGTATTGAAATAAGGTTTAAATTAAACTGTTTACACACATGTTCGCGGTGTGTAAATTTATCTGTTCCGTGTCGGTACTTACCTAGTTAGTAAAGTAAATTATGTATATACCTATATACCTTTTTGTTTATTCAGCCAAAGTTTTATAAAAAAAAGTAGTCACCGCTGCAACGAAGAGCCGTTGATGACAACTTTTTTTTCCCCCATTTTTTTTACAAAATTATAGCAACATCTAATAAAAACTAACTATATTACAACTGTTTGAACACTAAATTGTATACAAGTATTATTATTTAACCGCTCGACACGTGAAAATTCCAAAATAAAAAATAAATCTTACGTAAATAAACATAAACATTAAATTCGCGGCACACCGGTGTGCCGGCAGTGCTCGAGCGGTAATCAATTTAGGCTTAGCCAGTAACAGAACTTAGCGGGGGTGGCGGGATCGCAAAAATTGGCACACGTCCGACCTCCAACACGTTCCGCTCGGGACTAAATGACACGGGGCGCGCGCATGAAAAGACAAAATCACTCGATTTTGGAATTAGTGGGATACATATTTTCATATTTCACATTATAACGGCCGATTTATATCACATTTTTTACGACCTTTATTGTGGTATAAGTTTTATTACTCAAAACCTTATATAACTCAAATGAAATGATAATTACATCTTGATTTTGACTTGTCTTTGCGATTTAATTGGATGCCTATATTTGCAGTCTTATGATTGTGTAGACTGTAGAGGTCTCCAGTTGTGCATCTTATAAGTACGATAAAATTCTAAATAAAAAAGTTGTTCCGAATTTATAGAACTTTTATAAATGTTTTCATATTTAAATTTCAGATACAATGAATGTCGAGACAAGATCATGCCTTACCTCAAAAAGTTGGGTTTCAACCCAGCAAAGGATTTGTCGTTCCTTCCTGTGTCCGGTCAAACAGGACAGGGGCTACTTCAAAGAGTAAGCACTTTACAACTTGATCCATCTACACCTAATATTTGGTCTGATTTTTGACTAATATCATTTATGTTTAAATTATTAGGTAACTGAAGAAATCTGCCCGTGGTATCGCGGACCGTCCTTCATACAACTGATTGACGAACTTCCTTCGCTGGACCGCAAGATGGACGGACCCTTCATTATGCCAGTCGTCGATAAATACAAGGACATGGGTACTGTACTCATGGGGAAAGTGGAGGCTGGAGTTACTCGCAAGGGTGCTGCCCTATTCCTTATGCCTAATAGGGTAAGAAACTCAATATAACATCGAGCCTGCTCCTTGAAGGAAACTTTTACTTCCCAGCTTTTACGTACAAGCAGCTTCCATTCTTCTTTCCTCTTTTTTCAATACCTTTGATTTTTTAAATTAAGTTTTACTGTTGGTATTTTTTTTTATTTTACTCGTTTTAAGTATTATAATCAGGCAAATCAGGTCGATCTTCAAGGTTATTATTATTAAGCAACGCTTGCCGGGGTCGGTCTGTGGATGGGTGACCATCTTAACATATCTAGTTACCTCCGTGCCTCGGAAAGCACGTAAAGGCCCTTGGTCCCGGCTGTCATTTGTAGATCTTTGGCAGTTTTTACAGATTGTCAGAAGCCAGAAAATCCTGACTCCAGTCTTGCCAAGTACCATGTTACCCAGTTAAAAGGTTATGGAGGTCTGGTAGGCAGCCGCTCCACGTAAAATACTGGTATTCAGCTGAATCAGGTATGACTGGAAGCCGATCCCAATAAAGTTGGGAAAGGGCTAGGCAGATGATGATGATATTATAATCAGCAGCACTTACATGACAAAATTTTGGAATTTATTTGTAGCTTCTGCCAGCGGCTACGCCCGCGTGAATGTCGAAATTTTCTAAAATAAAAAAGTATCCTGTCTTTCTCCAAGGTCTAAACTATCTCTGCACCCAAATGTCATCAAAATCGATTAAGTGTAACTTTCGCATTTATAATATTAGGAGGGATGATAGATTTTTGTTCTGAATGTAGGTACAAGTAACAGTAGACCAGTTATGGTCTGACGACATCGAAGTCACGTCGATTGGTCCTGGTGAAAACGTGAAAGTCAAGCTCAAAGGAATTGAAGAAGAAGATGTCTCTCCTGGCTTCGTTCTTTGTGACACTGCTGAACCTATCACTACTGGAAAGGTAAGCTTCAACTTAAGAAGAGTCACATTGATACCACTATCTATTTGAATTTAAAGTCAGTATTTATGAGGAATTCAAAGTACTTCATTCATAATAATAAGCAATTTCTGTCATAAAAATTGATTGCGATTGTATCCATGCACCGTTACATAATTATTATTAATATAACATACATAAATATTCTGTTTTATGTACATGGAAAAACAGTAAAAAACAACCAGTGTTTTACGGTTTCTTATTTCCGTCCAACACAGGTCATTTAAACTTTTTATTAGTTCTTTATATATTTAGTATTTTTGGGCAGTTGTTATTTATAATCATTTTGTTCTTTATATAACTTGTAACTTATTAAGCTTGTCTTTCAAATTATTTTGAGCACAATAAACATTCGTGGGTGAGCACTGTTTGTTACAGTTGGTTGCAGCTATGAAACACAAAACTTTTTAGAATTGACATGTAGTTTTATGGAGATGTGGGGCCCCTTATGTCGTTACTAGGATTTTGTCGCCAAATGCTTATCGAAATAAATGATGAATTCAGCCTGAAGGTTATACTGTAACTTAGCACTGTACTTACAAAGACAAATGTGTCAATTTTACAGGTGTTCGACGCCCAAGTCGTGATCCTCGAACACAAATCAATCATTTGTGCGGGCTACTCGGCAGTTATGCATATACATTGCGCAGCTGAAGAAATTACAGTGAAGGTAAATTCTGTTGTTATTATTAAATACAGAGAAGAAGAAAGAGAGGTGGATTTTAAGTTGACTTGGACCCCTTTTCCATAACCTCCAATCTTGAGTATTGTATGAGGTGAGTAATAGGCTTCAGACCTAGTGCTTATCATTGAGAATCTAGCATGGAGGTGGGTATAGGTAAACCACCAAAAATAAAATTCCCAAGGAGGGGTGCCAGGCAGGCCGATTGTCAAACTTGTGCCAAAATGTTTCGATGTGCGATAGGGCTGGTGCGTACTCCACAGACGACGGGCAGCGGATCTGTGCCCAGCTTCTGTAGGTAAAAGACAAGGGTTGTGAAAGGGTGTCGGAAATGGAAGAAGAATGGTAGATGTTTTAAAAAGGTTATGGTTATGGTACATGCTTGAGTCGAAGTGGAGTTGTGTGAAGGCTAACGAGAATCACGTACGAAATCAATTTTAGTGCTATGGCTGGCAGCATTGGCAAGGGAAATGATGTGGGTATAGGTTTGGATAAGCTAATTGAAAGAATAACAATAATATAATAATAAAAAATCTTCATCCAAAATTCAAATTGGTACAATGGAATAAAAACTTTTAGAAAACAATATAGGTAGAACAATGTTAGATGCCTGTACTAGGAGGGTTCTGTATCACAGGTGAATGTACAATAAATGGTGAATAGTTAACAAGTGAGAAACAGCTGTCAAAGCGCACAGTTTAGTTCCAAATTAGTAATTGTCTATGTATAAGCAGCATTATTTACTGCACCATTATTTATTGTTTATACACAATAATTAGAGTGAAAGAACTTATGAATAAAAACATTTTTTCCTAGGGAATCAAATCTGAGGTATGAAAAATAAATCTGTCCACTATATTTGGTCCAGTTAGTTATGCGAACATTAATGCGGACACGAACAGCGGTATTTTATTTTTGAATACGCGAGTCGCTAGTTCAATATAAAACACACTAATTTTCTGTTTGCAGGCACTGATCTGTTTGGTGGACAAAAAGACTGGCGAAAAGTCAAAGACGCGACCGCGCTTTGTGAAACAAGATCAAGTGGCTATCATGAGGATAGAATGCGCTGGAATTATATGTTTAGAACCGTTCAAAAAATTTGCTCAAATGGGCAGATTTACATTAAGAGACGAGAGTGAGTAGTGCATCTTTTATTTACTACATTTTGTTAAGCAAATTAGGACAAAAAAGTAAAAATCTATAAAATAAATTGATTCTATAATAGTCAACAATTGCGGCAGTGTCAACCACTGACTTGAGGAATGTTGGTTTCAACTTACTCATTTCATAAAAATGTTATGCAACTCGTAAACCTAAATTTAAAAAACTTTGAAATCGCTGTTTGTGGTAACTAAGTTTAAGTACTTAATTGTCAGCCAATTTTAATGAGTATTAATGACATGACCATATCTTAAAAGCATAATTAAGAATTTTGTCTTTTTTTTGTTTCAGATAAAACAATTGCGATTGGTAAAGTCCTGAAGGTGATCGAGTAATCTGGCACTACAATTTGTAATTTAGCTAGGATAGGCCTTTCCAAAACCTATATCAACAGAGAATGCATGTAATATGTAATCCATTTTGGGATCTGTATCCTGTGAGAGCTCGAGTGTATTGCTTCATCATGATCACTAAATAAATCATTTCCCATTTTCTCAATATCATAGAACAGCTAGGCTTTATATAAGAATACTTACAGTCACAGCCACAAAGCGGCACATTTATACTGAATTCCTCACGATGCTCTTACGTGTTTCTAATGTTTCTTATCATTCATGTGAACTTTGCTTTAATGTTTAAGCTCGTAACTTATTTTGTACAACATTGCCAGCAATGTACTAATTGCATTAACTTTCTTTAGTTCTTACACTAGCTTCTGTTTCTTCCTGCGCCATATTTTAAGAATGTACTACTTTTATTGCAACTACGTATTCTATGCATTTCTTAAGAAGCTATGGATTCTCCTGCCTTGGTTTTGATCATGAAACCTACTGTAATTCGTCCATTCCCGTCGAGCATCGCGTAGAATTTTAGTATTGAAACGCTTGAACAACGTTTGTAAGTTATATAATATTGTCTATGGAAAAGCCGCAATTATTTTACTGTAACACTTCTATTATCATAAAGGTTGATGTGGTTTCGATGGAAAAGGCTCTCATGTAAATTGTTATAGTGATCAAGATCATCCATAGTAGTTAGTTACATATTGTTTGTATTTTACCTTCAAACACCTCAATGTATTAATTGTAGGGTTTTCAACAGTTCTCAACAGCTTCTTACTTGGATGTGGTGATTACTTTCAACACATTTATCGTATTGATATATATTTTCACATATTATGGAAATAATGGTTATTATCATACTGTTTCGTATTCTAAAACAAAATTATGTTTTATTTAAAAGTAGTTTGCTATGATAACAGTACATTGTTTATACTTTTATTGATTCAGTTTGATCTGGAAGTTTTATTTGTGTACAACAACATTAGTTTGGCTCATATCTGTTTTAATGTTAATTATAATAATCTGCAATATTTTAACTAGTTATGATAATAGATTATAATTTATTGCGAAATAAAGATATCTATTTTTGTCAGACTCCGTCAGAACGAAAATTATCGTGGGGATGTCTCTGAAATGAATGCGGCTGATTTCTTGCTAACTAATAGACAACATTATATTTTAGAAAAATTGGTATCGGACGTCTTCTCCTAAATAACGATATACAACACAGACTTGATCAATATATATTTGGAAACGCCCACATTTTTACTCATACATAAAGTATTAATATGTAGAAACATAATGAGAGTACTTATGGAAAGATGTGTAAAGGAGTTCGCTTTACGAATATGATTTCTTAAAATGACGGCCCTAACTCGGAATCGTTATGATAATGTATATTATGAATTTATAAATTGTCAGCTTTTTTAATATAATCAGATTTACATTTAAGGGCGTTTGTATAATGTCATATTTTGTGTATATCAGGATAAGATGTGAGGCACACGTAGTCCCCCGAGCCGGTTCACCTCATGCTCTTGTGTTCGTCGACATGCTTGTGTAGAGGGAAGTAGTGCGCGGAGAGGCCGCGGGCTCCGGTCCGCGCGTAGTGCCTTGTTGCTAGGGGGGCCGCGTGCGCCGCCGCGCCTCCACACGACCGAGCACTGGCAGGCTGCGACTATATTATTTTGTTTAAAATAAAATTTTATTAATACCACATACTGCACTTACTTTTTACCATGACACTTGGCCGCATACATTTTATTTTTAATCCTATAAACAAGTCTAGGAGGAGCAGCCGTCCAGCTGAACTAACCACTGTCTTTTAGTGATGAACTGATGAGCGTGACTACTATATAGGTTATTTTTTTCTTAATATTTACCTAAGTACCTACACAGTTTGTATAAAAAATATAGATATTGAACTGTTTTTATCACTATTCCGACATCAATAAGTTTATGTGCGAATTCAATACAATTGTCTCAACACATTGACAACTTAATTTGGTCGGATTATACGCAGAGATTTAATATGGAAAAGTAATGAAAGCTGATTTCTCTTAAGGTTGAACAAGTCGCGGGCTCGAACTCACTCGTAGGCATGGCTAAAAAGCACGCTGTCTCACCGGGCATCGTGCCCGACAGAGACAGTATCAGTGATGAGCAGTTAGACGCTAGTCTACACGCACAATGTCTAGTTCCCACGCATACAAAACCGTTCCGAACGGAAACAACGTTAAACGATGCACGAAAAGTCTATTGGAAAGTTGAGTTTTAATAAAAAACCACTGCATAAATCAATAACAAATAAAGTTTATTGAACTCTTCTATAATTATTGAGGTTTGTCGGTGCCGACTTTGTTTTTTGAGATTTTACATTTCTTTTATTAGGTATTTATTTGCGCCCAAAGTTGCGTTAAAATTAGCAAGAAAGACGAATCTTTTTTATTGGCTTAATATTTTACTATTCTGTTTCCGTACAGACAAAATTAATAATGAGATAAAACGATATCATGTTTAACTTTGAATGTTCAATGTCAAACAGTGGAGTAACACCCCTCCGAAATTTGCATGGACAAAATATCGACTAGTGTAACCTTAAAATACAACACTTAGGAATGTGAAATTTTGGTCACTATGACTTCTTTAGGAGTACTAATTCTGAAATTTGGGGAGAAATTACAGAGTATTTGATAGGGAAATCTTGAAATGAAAATTTAACACCGTGGACTACCGCCACCCCACCAATGGCATGGTATATCTCGTAAACTACTGGAGTACTAGTTTTAAATTTTGGGTACTAATTCAAAATCAAAAGTCATTTATTCAAATTAGGCTGACTAACTTTTTGAACGTCAAATTTTACATAAAGACAGTCCCCCAAAACGCCCACCCGTCAATTCTGTCTTGGTACTAATTTTCCAAGTAGGTTCGAGTAAAGCGACAAGCTCCTGAAACTTGGAATCGACATTCAAAGTCGTGGTCCTTCTGAACGCCCGCACGAAAGTATCATCGTTGATTCCTCGGTAAATACAAATGTTTCATGTTTTGTTTTTTTTACGAAGTGAACCACATTTAATTTAAGGGTACTAATTATTTGTATACTTAGAAAAGCTGTAGCATGCCCCCTTTTTAGGCGCTCATGGTGGTCCTGCTGATGGGAGCGTGACTACCACCAAAAGACGACCTTCAAAGTCGATTTCTCAACTGCCAAATTTTTGTTCGATTACTAATTATTTACCGAATATGGAACCAAGCGATTATTGGCGTTGGTGGTTCGGCGGTAGTCACGGACACCCGTTTGGCACGTGCGTTCGCTATAGAAATTATAGTTTACCAAAAGTTCATATTCATAAGAGTAGTATTTTGAGAGAAGTTAACTTTCATTACTTTTCCATATTAAGAGCGATTATGCACTGCATCCGATCCGAATCCGTGAAAATATGGACACAAAAACTCTGACCAAATTCGGATATTGCTTTTCGCACTGAATCCGATTCGAATTCGTGAAAATACAGATCTAGAGCAGACCTACTCAACCAGCGGGCCGCATGTAGCCCGCCAGTGTTGTAGGTACTTCGCAGCACGACCATGAACGCATTCAATAGAAGTTAAGGCCTGAATTATACAGAAAAGGTGAGATGAAGACGCGGCGCAGGCGAGGTGTAAGGCACGATGCCGCTTCAAAAAGTTTCAATACAAAATGTAGGTAGGCGACTATACGCAAACGACGCAGCGCAGGCGAGTGGCGTGTGCTGCATGCCTGCTTGTTTGCATGCTTCTTACTAGAACCACTTAATACCACTTTATTATGTGCCATTACATTTAAATAATTAATTTGAATGTTCGGAAACAATACTTCGAACAAATGTTATTTCGGCAAGTGTAACTTCGGTAAAAAGTTTTTCGACCAAATTAAACGTCGGAGTAACGAAAAAAATCGAATTGATAATAAGTCAATTCGATTTTTTTCGTTACGTTGATACAGTGCAGACGTGACTTCGATGAAGTAAAAAAAAAACGACACGATACTAGTTGAAATGAAATTCGGTCAAATATTTTTCGGATTTATAATAGGTAACCACCAGGGGGAACCGATTACTTTTCCGAATTGTTTTTGTTCGAATTTCGTTATGCTGTCAATAGTATTGAGCTGTTTAGGAGATGTACACTCGTGCACATACATTTATTAATGTTGGAATAGTAATAACAATAGTTCAATATCTATAATTTTCATACAAACTGTGTACCTGGGTAAATACAATGACCACTACAATAAAATTAAAAAAAATTGACAACTTAATTAGGTCGGGTTATACGTGGAGATTTAATATGGAAAAGTAATGACAGCTGATTTCTCTTCAACACTTAAGAATAATTATGAATTTTTGGTCACTATAACTTCTTTAGTACTAATTTTTGTAAAAATTTGGGGAGAAATTAGTTTTTAATAGGGAAATCTTGAAATTAAAATTTAACACCGTGACTACCGCCATCCCACCAATGGCATGGTATATCTCGTAAACTACTGGAGCACAGTTTTGAATTTTGGTTACTAATTCTATCTTGCAGGGTAGGTACTAATTTTCAATGTAGATTCGAGGAAAGCGACAAGCTCCTGAAACTTGGAATCGATATTCAAAGTCGTGGTCCTGCTGAAAGACCGAACATAAGTAGGTAATCATCGTTGATTTGTACAAATGTTTCAGTTCTGTTTTTTTAACGAAATGAACCACATAGGGTTCTAATTATTTGTATACTAAAACTAGTTGTAGCATGCCCCCTTTTTCTGCTGTGCTCACGGTAATCCTGCTGAAAGGAGCGTGACTACCGCTGGACCACTTTCAAAGTCGATTTTCTCGAAAACTACTGAGGTACCAATTTTGTTGTTCGAGTACCAATTAGTACCATTTGAGTACTAATTGCATATGGGCCTCATCAGAAGGCTTAAAGTCACCCAAAGGGCAATGGAGAGGGCAATGCTCGGAGTTTCCTTGCGTGATCGAATCAGGAATGAGGATATCCGCAAGAGAACCAAGGTTACCGACATAGCCCGAAGGATCGCCAAATTGAAGTGGCAGTGGGCAGGGCACATTGCTCGCAGAACAGATGGTCGATGGGGCCGAAAAGTTTTGGAGTGGCGACCGCGTACCGGAAGACGCAGCGTTGGAAGGCCTCCCACAAGGTGGACCGATGACCTGGTGAGGGTGGCGGGTAACCGATGGATGCGAGACGCACAGGACCGGTTGTTGTGGCGACGCTTGGGGGAGGCCTATGTCCAGCAGTGGACGTCTTTCGGCTGATATGATGATGATGATGATGTGATGAGTACTAATTATTTACTAAATATGGAAGCGATTGGGGTTCGGGGTCCTGCCGTAGTCACGGACATACTCCGGACGCTTGATCGTGCAAGTCTTTCTACATCGTTCTCAACGTTCTCATCATATACCTATGTTTTTGTAATTTTCACACAAATGATGTAGGTACTTACCTAACCATTTCATTGTAAAAAATATTGATTTATAAGAGTGTCCATGGAGTTTCTTGCACGTTCTTTTCCATAGAGATCTACGCTTTGGAATGTGCAAAATATAGCTTCATCTCGTTTGACTGCCTGACGTTGACAATTCAAGTGCCTAGGTTTATTGTAATTATATGCTTTGATTTTGTTTGATTTTTGGACTTCTACGTGCTTTCAGGAGCTCGGTCGTAATTCCATACTCACCACGGGCTTTTTAATTTTTAAGCTGTCTAAGACCCGTTTTAATTTCGTCTTGGCTGACTTCTGGCAGGTCTTTCGTGAAATGGCGGGTTAAGGTGGCTCCAATCCTCACTTTCGGAATCAGGTCGGGATGCATGCGATGCGAACAATTTATTGGCCGTAAAAGGTGACCGTCAGGATGGCTGGACCAAACGAGATATGTACATGAGACCATGTGCACCGTTTACTACCTATTTGCTACTATTTACTACCTATAATGAAATATTTGCTACCTTTGCGTTAAGAGAGATATCAAAGAAATAAAGTGGTCAGCCATTCTGACGTCAGGTTGGCTGACCACTCTCAAGTTCTCATAGTTTTAGCGTTGTATTAATTGCGTTATTAATGTAAATATTTACTACCTGTTTGCGTCACCAAGTATTAGTAAAGGAACCATATTCGAAAACGCCCCCGTTATTGAGATTCGGAAGTGCCAGCCATAAGTTTTATACGTAAATTCAAGATGGCTGGACACAGATTTTTGCATTTTTCTACTAAACCACTTATCACAAAACTTTTAGCTGCGTGCCCGTCACAAATTTATGTGACGCCCGTTGATATGCAAAAAGTCGTCAAAATCACTTCCGTTACCGAGATTGAGAGACCAGCGAAAAGTGGTTTTTCAAGATGGCTGGACACGTTTTCGATCGATTATCTAAGATTCTGTAGCGTCACAAATTCTGAAATAAGGGTGTTTAGCCGTCACATAAAGTGACCTATTGACCTAGTTAAATGCAAGCTATTTTGAAGCTTTGTCCAGCCAACCTGAGTCACGTCAATTATTGATGTCTTTTCTTCTCATAATTATTGCTAACAATGTTTTTGCAGGCGCTTAGTGGCCTAAGAACAACTTGTTTCTGGATATCCATAGGATATCTTTTTGTTGCTAGTCCCCGCCAGTTTTCTATTAATCTTGGATTTTCCGTAAAAATAGATTCTTCTGCATGTTCTATACACTTACCCACTTTCACATTCTTCGTCTCCTTTTTATTCTTTCCTGTATTACTTATTTTTCGAGTTACTTCATTATTGTCGCAAAGAAGCGAAATATTGTATCGTAATTTGATCAAGATCAATTTAATAAATCACCAAGTACCTACATACTTATATTTCTAAGAATAAATGCGATATGTAAATAATTAAGTATTTAATTTTACAAATGCAAAACATTGTTAGCAATCATTCTGAGAAGAAAAGACGTCAATAAATGATGTACAGGCGTTTAAATGGCTTTTAATAATAACTTTTTATAGGAGCTTCTTAAAGTTGTGTAACAAATATATGTTAAGGTAGCAAACAGGTAGTAAATATTTACATTAACAACGCAATTAATACAACGCTAAAACTAGGAGAACTTGAAAGTGGTCAGCCAACCTGACGTCAGAACGGCTGACCACTTTATTTCTTTGATATCTCTCTTAACGCAAAGGTAGCAAATATTTCATTATAGGTAGTAAGTAAATAGTAGCAAATAGGTAGTAAACGGTGCACATGGACTCATGTACATATCTCGTTTGGTCCAGCCATCCTGACGGTCACCGTAAAAGCTTTCGACTTCGAAACGACGATATCCCCACTATAATAGGTTTGGTCAACTTCGTCAGGTGACTCTTCCCAAGAGATTGGACAAACACTTTCGAACCCCGATTTTGCTCAATCGCTCGCTCTATGGAGCGTGTACCTGTGACCGACAAATTCGGATATTTGGCGACGAATTTCGACTAAATAGCGTGTCCCTTCGTCCAGCATACTCACCATGGAATCCTGATATTTCATGAATGTCAAAAAACTGTTCTGAAATAGTGCTAAATAGTGCCCAAAGGAAAAAAATAGTGCTCTTGTACTTGCGAAGTTATAGCCATAGTTCGATGAGTATGCTGGACGAAGGTTTCGCCCAGCATACTCACCTCCGTCCGGAGAATCTGTATACGCTTCAAACATAATTCATACTTCAAAAAATAGTTCCCAAATAGTGCCAAACGGTGCCCAAAAAGAAAAAACAGTGCTCGAATAACTTCGGAGTTATAGGCTTCGTTCAGTGAGTATGCTGGGCGTAGGTTCTACGCCCAGCATACTCACCTCAGTGCGCGAATATCGAACGAGCTATAGGTACAATTTACGTCTCAAAAAATTGTGCTTGAAATAGTGCCCAATATCAGTCCAATTTTTGCTTGACTTTTGACTTAGAAAACCATTAAATTTTAATGTAAACTTCTACATACTAACGTAAAATGGGGTACAGTCGTCGACACATGTTTTTGGACAAAAATATTAAACTTTCTAATTGTAGACTTCATGTTATTGGAAATAATTATGGTATTTTCTCACATGTCAAAAACTTTCGATTAAATGCATTATTATATATTTTATAAATAATAATAAATGAATGAAACTTTAAGCGTAAATGAAGTCTATTACTTCATTGCATTGTGTGTTTGTCTGAATAAAAACAGTCATTTGCAGCCAATAAAATTAATATCTTGAAAAACTCGCTTGCTACCTAGTTTTACAGTGCAATTAATGAATGAGTGTAAAATCAATTTAGTTAAATGCCACTATTATAAATTGAAATATACTTACTGATTTGGGTGCAGCTCCTATATTGATTACGTACTAGATACACAATTTTATATAGGTAAATAATGACATCACCAACACATTGTTTGGTTTTGCAACCCACTATGTAGTCAAACTCAAAAGCCGGCGTTATTATAATGATGTGCGACGAAGTAAACAAACAAAGAAACTGAGAAGCGCTTGTTCGTTTCGATTGCTTTGTGACACAAAATGGACCCTTATCACCTTCAAAATACAGATCAGTCTTGTCTAATAATCGTAAGATGTTAGGGCAGCGCCATCTAGTATTTAAACATAAACATATTCATTTGCGTCGCGGGCGCCGCGCGTCGCTTTGTGACACAAAATGGACCCTTATCACCTTCAAAATACAGATCAGTCTTGTCTAATAATCGTAAGATGTTAGGGCAGTGCCATCTAGTATTTAAACATAAACATATTCATTTGCGTCGCGGGCGCCGCGCGTCGTAAGCCCCATACCTATTGACCGTACGTGCATCCATTACTGCCACACTATATTGAACTTTATGACATGAGGAATACAGGTCAATTCCGTAAACGTTGTGGTACCGTCCTTGATCCGGAAAATGATTATTTTGAATAATTTTGTCAGTTGTAATGTAAGCATTAATAACAGCAACTTTATTTTTCATGCATGATTTACTTCATTTGATATCTTAATCCTTCAAGCGCCGTGATCTAGACAAAATATATAAAATCATTGTTCCTAGCTACCGGGGTCCCATGCGACGCGCGAAGGCTTAATCATATTATTATAAAGTATTATTAAAATAATGTGTAATTAATAATATTGCGATTCTAAAGTAAATACTCCCTTACATAGACAATTAATAATTTACACAAGACAAAAATTGTTAGAAAGAAAGTTAATAATATTGTATTCGACTGTACTCAATGTAATGTATGTAGAAGTTTACAATCAAATTTAATGGTTTTCTAGGTCAAAAGTCAAGCAAAAATTGGACTGATATTGGGCACTATTTCAAGCACAATTTTTTGAGACGTAAATTGTACCTATAGCTCGTTCGATATTCGCGCACTGAGGTGAGTATGCTGGGCGTAGAACCTACGCCCAGCATACTCACTGAACGAAGCCTATAACTCCGAAGTTATTCGAGCACTGTTTTTTCTTTTTGGGCACCGTTTGGCACTATTTGGGAACTATTTTTTGAAGTATGAATTATGTTTGAAGCGTATACAGATTCTCCGGACGGAGGTGAGTATGCTGGGCGAAACCTTCGTCCAGCATACTCATCGAACTATGGCTATAACTTCGCAAGTACAAGAGCACTATTTTTTTCCTTTGGGCACTATTTAGCACTATTTCAGAACAGTTTTTTGACATTCATGAAATATCAGGATTCCATGGTGAGTATGCTGGACGAAGGGACACTAAATAGCGAATATGTTTTTGTTACCTTTCAAAATTAAAATCCCTGATGTTGACCATGCCAGTGTCAGTCACACTCTATGAGTGTTTCCACCATTTGCTCGAAAATAATTTCATAAATATATTTATAAGTAGGGTAGGTACCTACTTACGTAATTACACAAACGACAAGTTATAAATACAGACGATTTTTTTTGTGACAAACCAAATTCCACTAACGGTGAGCAATAGCTAGTTATCCATAATACGCCTAGCTGACTGGCTATATTTACCTTATGGCTGGCTGGCTATTATTGATTTCATGAGTAACCATAAGTCCATGTGAGTAACTTCCTTACAAGCTTAAATTAATCTTATTTTGGGAGTTTTCTGCAGCACTTGTTATTTAAATACTTATCACAAAATATTGTAGTATTTTACAAATTACAATTATTACTAAATTATTCTGCAATACAATTATGCTTAACTTTGTTGGCCTGAATGTGGTTGTTACCCAATAAGCTAATACGTCAATCCGCCAAGTAAGTGCGATAGCATAAAGTTATATTTACCAATGACCTTCATACTCATCTTTTTTGTTTGATTTAACCCATGGTGATTTTTTGCAAAATTATTTGTTACTAGCACTTCGCCCGCGACTTCGTCCGCGTGGGGATAGTAGGTACTCCACAAACTGCAACGCCCCATACATATCCCCTTATAAAGGTGAGTTTTGGAAAATTAAGCACAACGATTCTCATTATTGGTTCAGCGCAACTGTTCACCCCGTTCAGCCCGTCAGGGGTTGATTATGCAAAAATTGTTAGGTACATGATCTGTTTCAATTATCCCACTTTTAGTTTATTCATAGAATTCTGACGTAAATTGAAGCAAGCTATAATTTCCTCCCCTAAAAACTTATTCACCCCTGCTTCACCCCTTATTATGTATGTACCTACCTAGTTGATTTTCGAAAAATCCAAACATTTGCATTCTTATTGTTTTATCGAAAACATTTAAATGCCGTGGTGTTTCAACTTCATCGGACCAACCATTGATACGATTCTCCACAGTTCGCTCAAGCCGCGACATTTTTCTTACTCCGAGCATGTTTATTACCGTCGTAACTTTTGAACGAAAGGTCCGATTTGAATGATTTAAAGTGTAATTTACACGGACATAATCAACCTTAATTATCAAACCATTTAAATGGATAAGGATTAATATCATGGTACTATAATCACCATTTTTTATTTCACCATGGGATTTGACTGACTAATATTAACAAAAAGCGGTCATGGTGACTTATACATAACAGTTAGACATATGGTATTGCGAACTTTTTTGTAGATATTGATGACCTCTATAAAACTGTAGTACATCACTTTGCTCTATTGTCAATAGATTCCGCAGCGTACGCGATATAAGGATTTTTTCTCACACCTTGGGTCACATTATCGAAGTTTTCATACGGATCCCTAACTTTTTTGAAAATATTCTATAACCTATGTCCATCTCTGATAATGTAGGATTCTACTGTTGAAAAATTTTTTCAAATCGGTCCAGTAGTTTCGGAGCCTATTCATTTCAAACAAACAAACAAACAAACAAATCTTTCCTCTTTATAATATTAGTGTAGATTACAATAATCCAGAATTATAGCTCTCAAAGATTTTTCAATTATCTTGCTTGATAATGCACCCTTCCCCTTACACTTCCATGTTAATATCCTTTTTGAGAGCTCACTAATCTTTTTGAATTTAAATAAAACTTCTTTACTGCAATAATAATCTATTATTTTTCAGGCAATATTTTTTGTGCAAGATTTAGACTCAAAGTAGCAATGGAGAAAGGTAAAAGTAAAATAAAATATACAGCATTAAAGAAATAAAAGGTACCTTTGATGCAACTAAGAACAATATTTACACAATTTTTGTCTAATTCCATCACTGGAATGTTAAATAATTTAAAAAAATAAACCTAAAGATAAACATTTATAAAATATAAAAGTACTTTATGTACATTTTTAAATCTCACAATATGTACCTACGCAATTTTGTTCAGTACGTAGTACTAATAATACATTCATTTACCTTATTAACACTTAACTTCACCAGAGATACAAGACTAACATCATTGAACATTCATTATCAGATTATCAGTCTCAATATCTTAATTAAGTACCTACAGAAGCTAAAATTTGGCAATGGACTTTAATCCTCTGATTTGATATCATTCCTCTTCACATTTTGATTCATTTGATCATTTTCATACTCCACAAAATCATCAAAGAGACTAGGCCAAGCCTCTGTGTCATCATAACTGCTGAGATCATCTCCGATGAATTCACAGAAATTCAAAAACATATACCAAGTGTCTTTTGGAATGCCTCTTATGTGTGGATTCTTTTCTAAATACAACAACCATCTGTCTAGAATAGGAGGCTCATTATTAGTGAAGACTAGACGCCACAATAGGATAGCAATGTCTGTTGGCAGTATTCTCTGGCCAGTGCTCACATCTAAGCCAAATTTAAAGGTAAATCTATACAAATCCTTAAAGTTTTCAGTATCTCTCTTGAGCTCACTTGTTATCTCATTTAATTTGTGTTGAATACCCTTAATTGATTCCGTTTTCATATTCTTCAAGCCCTGTATAAATTCAGATTTTGTAAACCTACACATTTGACTAGCATTTAATTTCCATGCCAAAACCAAAACTTTAAAGTCATCAGGGTTTAACTGCAGATCATTACACAGGTTTTCTATTCCTTCTGCTAATATAGCATCTTCTAATGAGTCTTTGTATTGGTCAAACAGCTGATTAATTTTAGATTCAGATATGCGTGAGTCACCCAATGATGACATAGTCCGGGGAATAGTCGGCAATTTTTGATAAAATGGTTTAGGTATTCTTTCTGAAACTAAATTTGTTTTCTGTGTGTTGAGTAACTCTACTGGGCTCTGCTCTCCAGACAGTGTGCTTGAAACTTGTGAAGTACTTGTGTTTCTAAAGTTGTTAATACTATTTTGATTGTCATGAAGGAGTGGTTCTTGTTGTGGATAAACAGAAACTGTGACTGCTATTTCTGTCATCTCTGAAATAGTAAAGTCAAGCATTATAAAATCTATGCAGAATTGTTTTATCACCTTAGCATGGTTAAAGCGATGTTACTCACCATCTTTGTTTCTGTTAGGAGAAGTGGTAATATCTGCATTAGCTTGGTTTTTGAAACAGCTTAGACAATGGCCCATTGGACAAATTCTGCTCGAATATCTTGAAAGTCATAAAACTTTTAGTGAGCACAGAAACAGACTTTACAAGTTTTTCATCATAAATGCTACAAAACATAATGATAAAAAACAGTCCGCTGATGTGACCTCTTCAGATTTTTCGCCGAAAACCTGAGATAAACAAATTATTGAAAGAAAACTAAAATAAACACATGACATACTGATAAAATCAGCCCAATAATTTGCTTACCAGAAATTCATATCCTTTCTAGACACGAAATAAAATTGTTCATCAACAAAGGGTTTTACATGACAGCGTATTAATTTAACTGTTAGTAGAACTACCTACAGAATAGTTTCAATAATAAAATTATGAACTCGTCTACAGCAAATACATTTTAGATTCACGATCTTCATGGACAAATTTGACATTTCAAGTTTTCAACGTTACCCACACACAAAAGCAGAAACTACGAGGACTACAATTTTTGTATCCGCTTGTAGAGGTGAGCATTCGGAATCAGTCGGGCCTTTAGTCGATTTGAGAATTACGTGTCACTATTTTATTAAAAAAACAGTAACTCTATTATCATTGCTTTATGGTTTGAGGTGAAAGATAAAAAGCGCCCCGAGACAAACAAATAGTTTCGTTTGATTAGTTCAAGAGCCCCAAAAAGTTGTGTTGTGTGTTCGATCAAATCGTGTCGGTTTGATAACCCATCAAAACAAAATCCTACTAATATCATAAAGGTGAAAGTTTGTATGTTTGTGTAACAATCAGGCAAAAACGGCTGAAGGGATTTGGATGAAATTTGGCACACATGTAGTTCATATCCTGGAATAAAAATAGGCTACTTTTTATCCCGGTAAGTGGCATGGATTAATGGAGATTGAGGAGGAAGTGGAAATTCAGAGACCAGAAACATCAAGTACAAGGAGACCAGAAACATGTCATAGTACTTTTGGGCTGGTATAATTATGTAGGTAGGGTAGGTGTAAGGAAGGTGTAGGGTAGGTGTAGGGTAGGTGTAAGATAGGTGTAGGGTAGGTGTAAGGTAGGTGTAGGGTGGTTGTGGGGTAGGTGTAGGGTAGGTGTAAGGTAGGTGTAGGGTGGGTGTTTCCTGAGTAAAAAATTTACAATACAAATCAGGAAACCTTGCTATTTCCGATATTCACGCGGGCGAAGCCGCAGCTGGTAGAAGCTATCAACTTGAAATATCTATTCTGAACCAGCGATACCCCGCCGCGACTTTAAATTATTTTTTGTCTGTCTACCCTACACCTACCATACACCTACCCTACACCCTACATACAGGTGTGGGGTAGGTGTAAGGTAGGTGTACGGTAGGTGAAGGGTAAGTGGAGGATAGGTAGGTAGCCAGTTGACGGGAGCGAAGCCGCGGGAAGTAGTTAGTTAGTATATAAGTAGGATTAAATATTAGCTTATGACAGTTCGTCGGATTACTAATATGTGAATTAATAGAATATTTCTAATTTCTTAACTAATCCTACTATCCTAAAAATCAGGGCTTATTAACGTTACCAAATAACAAAATAATAACCGTTACATAACGTTAATTTCAATAGTGAGACCATAGCAACGTTACAAAATTTACCGGTATTTGATAACATTACCAGTAATATGTACGCCGTGTACGCCGTATGTCATTTCATACAAACTTTCAAGTCCTTATTCTTTAAAATGAATGAACCGATTTTAACGAAACTTGGTATGCATACGCTTGATATCCAGGTCTAAATAGTTATCAGAATACATTTTTAAAAAAGATTTCAGAGGGAGAGAGAGAGCGATTTTAAGTTTTCTATAGAAAGTGAAAAATCACTATATCCTTCCCCCTGAACTCTTTTTCGAAAATGTTTTCTGATAACTATTTAGACCTAGATATCTAGCGTACGCGTACCAAGTTTTATTAAAATCGGTTCATTAATTTCGAAAAACAAGGATTTGAAAGTTTGTGTGAAAAGTCGTACCGCGTAAACGCTCCTAAGTAACATTTAACGTAAAATACGAGAATTATCGATTTAACGGTAAAATAATTAGTGTTTACCCTACACTTACCCTACGCCTACCCTACACCTACCCTATACCTACCCTACAAAAAAAAAGAAAGCTGAGAGAGAGCACACGAAGGAAAGTTATTAAAAATGTAATGGTGCCTAAATTTAACATAGTTCACGTTACCTAGCAATAGAGTTATATAATAAGTTACCAGCTGATTTAAAAACTTTAGTCTATGACACAAACTTATAAGGCAAAACTGAAAGCCTTTCTATTAGAAAAATGTATATATTCTGTATCCGATTTGATGATGAATGATTCCAGCCCCCCTAGACAAAAAACTTTTCTGTAGCGTTAACGTCAGACGCTCACGACAAAATGTATGGGAATGACATTAGGTAATGACGTTTCCTTTCCACACCTAATGTCATTCCCATACATTTTGTCGTCAGCGTCCGACGTTAACGCTACAGAAAAGTTTTTTGTATAGGCCCCAAGGTGTGTGTAAATTATTTGAAATGATACACGACATTTCATTTATTTAATTTAATCTGACTTGTAACATTTAATTCTCTATAATCTACAACATGTGATAATTATGTAAATGGTAATTTGGTTGACATTTAATTTATATCTATTTGACATTTAATTTTTATTTAATTAAATTTAGGTTTTGATCTCTTTATGGTTTGGACATCTGCAAACAGTAAACTTAATTGACATTAAATTCTCAGTTGATTTACGTTAATTGGAATAGACATGGTTGTTATTGTGCTTTTTATCGTTTGACATATACTTGAAACGGTTTTTGAAATATTTTTATTCTGATTGCTTTAGAGCGCCTTCACATTACGTCGCAAGTAGCGCGGCAGCAGCGCGGCATTCTTGCGACGTAATGTGAAGGCGCTCTTATATTTATATTTAACTAGCTTCTACCAGCTGCGGCTTCGCCTGCGTGAATATCGGAAATAGCAAGGATTCCTGATTTGTATTGTATTTTTTTTACTCAGGAAACACCCACCCTACACCTAACCTAACCTAACCTAACCTAACCTTCTACCTGCACCTACCTTACACCTACCCTACACTTACCCTACACCTTCCCTCCATCTACCCCACACCTACCCTACACCTACCCTACACCTACCCTACACCTACCCTACACCTACCCTACCTACATAATTATACCAGCCCAAAAATACTATGACATGTTTCTGGTCTCCTGGTACTTGACAAAGTATTACCGGGGCTGGAATTGTGAGCGGTTAGGACTCACAAGTAGGTACCAGGAGACCAGAAACATGTCATAGTATTTTTTTGGGCTGGTATAATTATGAAGGTAGGGTAGGTGTAGGGTAGGGTAGCGGTAGGGTAGGTATTTCCTGAGTAAAAATATTACAGTACAAATCAGGAAACCTTCCTATTTCCGATATTCACGCGGGCGATGCCGCTGGTAGAAGCTAGTAGTAATATATATTCGTCACACTCCTCAGCGACGAAAAACGATTTATTATGGAACGGAACAATATGTTCAATCGATAATGGTCATTCTGTGAACGCACTCCTAACCAGTAATATAAACAAACAAGCACGGTGACAACTTTGTAACGACTTCATGTCGACCTTGTCGACCTTAAAATCCCGACCCTAAAACAGTTTATGAAGCGCCTTACAAAGCGTTTCTTCGAATCCGCTGAAAAGCACCAAAACCCTTTGATTTCAAAGGCAACCCAGTACACTCCCTCTCGCATTAGTAAGATTCGCCGTCCTCGGCATACACTCGTCGAATCCGACGACGAGATCACAAAGATTCAGGAAAGCTGTAGGGAAACCAGCACCCTTAGAATAAATAGATACAGACCGCGTTCCGTATACCGACCTCGCCGCCGAGGTCCGTCGCGACGACCCACTCAAAACCCTCCCCGACTTTTGCAAACGAGCCAGCCCGCGCCGCTGAGCCTTTAGCTCTAATAACCCCTAATTAATGAAACGACCCAGCCTGATTGTCCCTTGCTGTCCCTAACTGACGCCGCTAAGCCGAGGTCGTATTCCACAGGGAATGCCCTTAGTGAGCGGTCAGTAGTTTTTAGCTTGTAGCTACTTTTGTTGCCTTGGCTGGGGGCCTTAAATTCATTTGAGGCCACCACAGGTTAGTCCGGTTAAGCAGTTAATATCCCAAGTGTGTTAACTTGCTAGTGGTCATACCTAAAAAAAAAAAAAAAAGTGACAACTTTGTCAGTTATGTACTATTTTGAATTCAAATAAAAAAAACCTGTTTGTGATTTTGTTGTTTGCTATTGATCTTGTGTTTGATGATTCGATTTTAGTTTAGTGATCAAAATGAGTATCATTGAAGAAATTTGGGACGTCAACATTAATGTAAACATAATTGAGGAAAACAGTTACATAGAGTTTGAAGCTAAAGTGGTTTCTATACATGAACATGTCCTCAGTGTTATAGAAAACGGTTTCAGAGTTAAGAAATATAATTGCAACAATAATGTAGCTCAAAATCATGACGATGATCTGAAAACTTTAGTAGAACGTAATAAGCAGCTAAGGCATGATATTGACTCGAAACTTGAAGAGCTCTCACAACAAAAAAATCAATATGAAAACTACAAAAAAGGTTTGTACTCGTCGTAGGTATAAAGATTCCTTAATTATATATTTGTGTTGCATTGTTATTTCTATTACTATGAATGAATTTCAACTGCATCTCTTTTAGTGTGATACATATAGATACCTACTTATATTAATCTTGTTTTGGAGGAGCTCGTGGCTAAAGACAGCCGTACGGGTCGATCTTCAAGGTTAAGCAACGCCTTCCAAGGTTGATTTGTGGATTGGTGACCATCTTAATATACTGAGTTTCCTCCGTGCCTTGGAAAGCACATTGCCAATAAATCTGACTACAGTCTTGCCGAGAATGACCATGTTACATTTGGTTGGGAAAAAGCCTAGGCAGACGAGATATATAATAGGTCTTTACCTATGAAATTGCTGTTTTGTATGAAAAAATTTAAACAAAGTTTTTTCATGTAAGTATTTTTTATTTGTATTAATCGAAGTAATCACCCATGCAATCAATGCATCTTTGCCAACGCAGTGGCAGTTTATTGATGCCCTTCTTAAAGAAATCAGCTGGACGGGAGGCAACAAATTCTTCAAAGGCATTTTGTACTGCTTCTCGGGTATTGAATTTTTTTCCCGCCAAGAAGTTATCCAAATTCTGGAAAAAGTAGTAGTCTGTAGGCGCAAGGTCTGGTGAGTAGGGCGGATGACGGAGAGCTTCCAATCCCAGTTCTTGCAACTTGGAGACCGTCTGCTGTGCAGTATGAGTCCGCGCGTTGTCGTGCAGGAGCAGCGGAGACGAGCGATTGACCAATGCTGGTTGGAGATGTGCCAGCTTCTCCATCATTGTGTTCAGTTCTTCACAGTACACATCTGCAGTAATGCTCACCCCGTTTGGTAAGAAGCTGTGATGAATCACACCGGCGCTAGACCACCAAACAGTGACCATCACTTTTCTAGGGGTAAGTTTTCGTTTAGGGCATTGTTTAGGTGCTGAACCAGGATCCAACCAACTTGCTGAGCGCTTGCGGTTATCAAACAGAATCCATTTTTCATTGCAGGTAACAATGCGGTTCGAAATTCCTTCATTTGTGTGTCTGTTGAGCAGTGCAAGGCACGTCTCGACGCGTACTTCGCGCTGGCGATCATTGAGTTCGTGGGGCACCCATTTGTCAAGCTTTTTTACCTTGCCAATTTGACGCAAATGGACCAATATTGTTTTGACGCTAACGTCGAAAGCTGCTGCTAATTCAGCCGTAGATTGTGTATCATCAGCTTCCACAATCGCCTTTAATTCGACATTGTCGACCAAAGTCTTCGGACGACCGCGAGGTTCATTTTTCAGGTCGAAATTTCCAGAACGGAAGCGAGCGTTGCGTGCCGTTTGTGCCGCGTTGCTGCCACGACGGTACTCATATTCCATAATTACTCGAATTTTTAACGTATCCATGATGACGAAAAAGATTAAAATGCGATGAAAATGTAACAATAATCAATAAACAAATGACTACTTTTGGAAAAAAAACCATGTTTTTAAAATAAAATTAATTTGAAATTAGAATTCTTAGCCAAACAAAAATTATTTTGATTTGTAATGGCCAGTACTGCAGAACGGCAATTTCATAGGTAAAGACCTAATATTATACTTATTTCATAATATTATGTAGGTGTTATTTTCCAAATGCATCTGAAATACATGCACTTAGGTTTAAAATTCACAATTTAAAATGTGAAAACTATTTTAGAAAAAGTAAAACCTACTATTTTTTTGTTGCAGACCAAAAACTGTTGTCTCAAGAAATTAAAGAAACTCATGAAGCTTTTTTGATGGCAAAGAAATATTATAAGAAGTTTTTAAAAATGTACTATACCATTGAATCAAAAAGTGAGGGATCACAAACTGTGTTTGTGCAGTTTTTTACAGAAGCTAAAAAAGAATCTGAAAATTATTCTGTCCGCCTATTGAGAAACGCAAAGACAGGATGCTATCAGTGTGAGTAATTTTTTTTTTTTTTTTAAATAAACGTTGCCCCACTCTAGGAATTTCTCCTGTATCGTGGGTTCGTTTACAAACATACAAAGTCACATACACAAACAGCCAGACCCAGAACAACTATCCGTAGACCATACAAATATTTGTTCCGTGCGGGAATCGAACCCGCGACACGCAGCGCAGCAGCCGATCGCTCAACCACTGCGCCAACCTCGTCGTCAATTTATGTATCAGTATTTAACATTCTCCGTATATTTTTTGAACAAATTAATACAATGTGCAAAAGAATAAACGCACTACCTGAAAATTGGACATTGTACTCATCATTATGAACAGCCAGCAGGACTATTTTCATGGGAGGTGCAATTAATAATCTTTGATTGCATTGTGGCCGTTCGCAGTATACAGACGTGCTCGTTAGCAGTATTTATTTTACCTACGCAATAATAGTGACCTTCTTTGGTATTTTTATAAGTGTGTAGTTTATTAAATAATGGAAATATAGAAATAGTGAAATGGATAACAGCCCCGGTAGTCGAGTGCAATCCAATGCCTCGCCAGCAAAAAGCGACCAGTCTAATTTCACAATAGAATTTGCATCCAAACCCGAAATCCAAAAATGGATGTCATACATTCAGCAGAAGTTAAATGAGGTTTGCTCTATTGCCACGGGTGGCAAACTCAACTCGGAGCAGAAATTGAACATTACTAACCTATGCCGTAAAGTAGAATCTGACACCTCGCAAATGGCAGTTCTGTATCAGGCCCTGAAGCAGAAAGCCCATCAAGCCCTTAACATTATCGATGACCTGAAAGAAAAACGCAACCTCGCAGAACAAATTTCGGACCTCAAACAGTCAATTAAGGAATCTGGTGCTGTGGGAAACGCTTCGTTTGCTGATATGGTGAAGAAGGGATCCAGTGAATTCGTTCGACCAAATAATCTAAGTTCCGTAGCAGTTTATCCCAACGATAAATTGAAGTCGAGTGACGAGACAAAAAACCTAGTACAAAACATCATACGCCCTGACGAAATGAAGCTTCATGTACGTGGTGTACGGAAAACCAAAAATGGAGGTGTTATAATCAGCACCGAGACCAAACATTATATTTTAAACTGTTTGTCATTATATTTAAAAACTGTTTTAGCACTTTGGGTACTTGAATTTTCACTCTGAATGCTAATTTTAATAAGTCATAGTTCTTTGTTGCTGACATTAAAATCCATGTGTACCTATGTATTCAACACAATGTAAATTGTTCCATGAATAAATAATACAATACAATACAATACAGGATGCTGATAAACTCAAGCACGCAGTCTAGATGTCTACATCAGGACTCACCGCCGACGAGCCTCGCAAACCACGCACAAACCACGGATCACGGTTATAGGAGTACCGACTTCTTTGGCTGATGCTGACGTCTTCAGGTTCATGTACGAGCAGAACATCGCCGATAAGTTTCCAGCGATGTCACTGGAAACCTTTTTGGCCGAAGTTAAATTTAGCCACAAATCCGGGAAGAAAGATGCATCTACCTGTAACTTTGTTGTCGAAGTTACAGCCAAGATACGTAGAACCTTAATATCGCAAGCAAGACTTTTTATAAATTGGACTTTCTGCCCTGTTAGGGACTTCACCTTGGTTACCAGATGCTACAAATGCCAACAAGGTTTAAGAAGCCCAACAATCATAAAACGGGAGATGTTGAGTGCCCTGCTAGGAAATTAGCAGAATATAGTACCTACATCAACTCCATTGACTACGAGGGCTAGGTATAGACTTCCGCGTTGAACGCATTTAGCTGACACAAAAAACATACCACTGTGCTGACATACTTACCATCGATTTTATTTTAATTATTTTGTTGTCTAAGCACATTAGTTGATAGGTGCAAATACCGAATATAAACAAGAGTGCCTCGAATGTGTTTTTGTAACTTAGTAACTTAGTTTATAATTCTGCTGATGCAAATACTTTCCTGTAATAATTCTGTGTTTAGTTCTAAGTTAGTAGAGTTTAAGTTAATTAAAATAAGTTTGCCATTATGTAATGTTAGTTATTAACAAAAAAAAAAAACATGTCCTACAGCATACTGTTTGATCTCCTGCAGCCTGTGATACAGGATTATCCTAGTACAGGCTATCTAACATTATTATACCTACATTTTTAATTATAGATTCATATTGTATTCTACCTTTTAAAATTCTGAATAAAGATTTATTATTTATTATTAATTCTTTTACCCATACACAGAGATACAATTAAAGAAGATACGTGCAAGGCCAAGCAAAGAGAGCTTCAAATACCTAACTCGCTCCAGATTTGCATTCTTCTCTTAACTTATGCCGCTTGTCTTATATATGTTACGGCTAAAGGTGGTTGTGAACATTTAAGATTAGCTAACCTTAGGTTTAACGGCTAGTTCTAACCTAACCTCAAAACACTTAAAAATTCCTATTTCTGAGTGGTTTAAAAAAAAAGTTGGGTCGACCTAGTCGGGGTGCCCAATGACCGGCTAAACTTAGTATTTTTTAAATTTCTTCGCAAACATGTAGTAAAAGTAGTAAAAGTTGATCATAATCATGGGCACCGGGCGGGTCCAACACTGAAATCTCATCTTATGCCAGAAAGCTTTTTACACAGTTAAGACTATTATGAAGACAAATGGCTTGGGATTGAGTTGCTTCAATGATATGTACATGGCCCAGTGTTTATCTTTGCTTTTGTACTTTTAGATTTTATTTTACACATAGACATTTTGATATATTTATTTTGTATGCTTTTCAACATTAATGTTTACTTTTCAAAATTAAATTTAAAAAAAATGTAGAATACATTTTTTAAATTTATAATTTTCATTTCACATGGATACTTTGTGAAGTTATTATATTTTTTATTTCAATTCACTATTGTGAATGTGAGGACTGTAAGGGTTATTATTTTATTTTTTCTCTTTTCAAGATTTTTTATAATGTCTGGCAGTTTGAGTACTTTTGTGGCCTACCAAAATGTCCTTTCATTGGCATTGTTTGTCGCTTTTTGAGCTCCTTTTTGGTTCTAATTTGAGCTACTCTACTATTGACCAAGGCTTGCACTGACTGGACAGGTCCACTCAAATCTGTGTGGTTCTTTCTGGACCTCAGTACAATGCTCGATGACCTCAGTAGAGCTACCGAAAGAGTGGGTCTTAAAATGAACATGGACAAAACCAAGGTCATGGTAAATACCCATGTAGCACCCACTCCTATCAAGATTGGAGGCTCTGCACTCGAAGTTGTTGACGAGTACGTCTACCTGGGACAAACGATCCAGCTAGGTAGGGCTAACTTCGAGAAGGAGGTCAACCGTCGAATCCGACTCAGCTGGGCGGCGTTCGGGAAGTTGCGCGGTATCTTCTCGTCTCACATACCACAGTGTCTCAAGACGAAAGTCTATGACCAGTGCGTGTTGCCAGTGATGACCTATGGACTCGAAACGTGGTCGCTCACAATGGGCCTCATCAGAAGGCTTAAAGTCACCCAAAGGGCAATGGAGAGGGCAAGGCTCGGAGTTTCCTTGCGTGATCGAATCAGGAATGATGATATCCGCAAGAGAACCAAGGTTACCGAGTTATCGACATAGCCCGAAGGACCGCCAAATTGAAGTGGCAGTGGGCAGGGCACATTGCTCGCAGAACAGATGGTCGATGGGGCCGAAAAGTTTTGGTGTGGCGACCGCGTACCGGAAGACGCAGCGTTGGAAGTTGGAAGGCCTCCCACAAGGTGGACCGATGACATGGTGAGGGTCGCGGGTAACCGATGGATGCGAGACGCACAGGACCGGTTGTTGTGGCGACACTTGGGGGAGGCCTATGTCCAGCAGTGGACGTCTTTCGGCTGATATGATGATGATGATGTCTGAAGTGGTTTTTTGAGGAAAGTACTACAGATTTGAGTGAACCTGTCCAGACAGTGCAAGCATTTGTCAATTATCGTGTAGCTCAAACTTAGAACTTTAAGGAGCTCAACGATTTGATGAACAATACCAAAGTAAGGACATTTGGGTAGGCTGCATAAAGAAAGTTCAAACTGCCAAACATTGTTGACTAACATGAAATGAACCCCTATCATATAGCGAGGAGGATCATGCAGATCAGTGTTTGAAATGGTCTTTTGAGGAAAGAACCACACAGATTTGAGTGGACCTGTCCAGTCAGTGCAAGCCTTGGTCAGTAGTAGAGTAGCTCAAATTAGAACCAAAAAGGAGCTCAAAAAGCGACAAAAAATGCCAATGAAAGGACATTTTGGTAGGCCATAAAAGTACTCAAACTGCCAGACATTATAAAAGATCTTGAAAAGAGAAAAAAGAAAATAATAACCCTTACAGTCCTCACATTCACAATAGTGAATTGAAATAAAAAATATAATAACTTCACAAAGTATCCATGTGAAATGAAAATTATAAATTTAAAAAATGTATTCTACATTTTTTTTAAATTTAATTTTGAAAAGTAAACATTAATGTTGAAAAGCATACAAAATAAATATATCAAAATGTCTATGTGTAAAATAAAATCTAAAAGTACAAAAGCAAAGATAAACACTGGGCCATGTACATATCATTGAAGCAACTCAATCCCAAGCCATTTGTCTTCATAATAGTCTTAACTGTATAAAAAGCTTTCTGGCATAAGATGAGATTTCAGTGTTGGACCCGCCCGGTGCCCATGATTATGATCAACTTTTGCTACTTTTACTACATGTTTGCGAAGAAATTAAAAAAATACTAAGTTTAGCCGGTCATTGGGCACCCCGACTAGGTCGACCCAACTTTTTTTTTAAACCACTCAGAAATAGGAATTTTTAAGTGTTTTGAGGTTAGGTTAGAACTAGTTGTAGCCGGTTAAACCTAAGGTTAGCTAATCTTAAATGTTCACAACCACCTTTAGCCGTAACATATATAAGATAAGCGGCATAAGTTAAGAGAAGAATGCAAATCTGGAGCGAGTTAGGTATTTGAAGCTCTCTTTGCTTGGCCTTGCACGTATCTTCTTTAATTGTATCTCTGTGTATGGTTAAAAGAATTAATAATAAATAATAAATCTTTATTCAGAATTTTAAAAGGTAGAATACAATATGAATCTATAGTTAAAAATGTAGGTATAATAATGTTAGATAGCCTGTACTAGGATAATCCTGTATCACAGGCTGCAGGAGATCAAACAGTATGCTGTAGGACATGTTTTTTTTTTTTGTTAATAACTAACATTACATAATGGCAAACTTATTTTAATTAACTTAAACTCTACTAACTTAGAACTAAATACAGAATTATTACAGGAAAGTATTTGCATCAGCAGAATTATAAACTAGGTTACTAAGTTACAGACTTTTTATAATTTTTTTTTTATACCTATATAATAGGTATAAAAAATTGATTAATACTCATTTTTATAAGCCATTCAGTACATTTTGTCGGGTTATGTGCACAAAAATCTATGGGGCAATTTATTTTTTTGTGGTCAATGATCCCTTTTCAGGTGTTGTGTATATTTTGTTACATGTTGTAAATGTTTATCAACTACTTCACAATCATTACTCAATTCAAGAGAATTGGAGGCGCCACCGTTTTCTAGTCTTAATCTTATCTCTTGCCTCTCTTGTCTTATTTTATTAAAAATCTCGTCTCACAGTGTTTTTGGTCGCACGCATGACGCAATCCTCCGAAACGGCACGACCGATTTAATGATTTTTTTAAAGTATATTTGGCAGGTATGAGAATAGGTCGTAAAGTATATACTTGATATGCGCGTATGAAGTCGAGAACAAAAGCTAGTATACTTATAAAATAACTAGCTTTTGCCCGCGTCTTCGTACGCGCATATCCCGTTTTTTCCCGTTCCCGTACGAATTTCTCGTTACCGTATACCTAGCCTATAGCCTTCCTCATGAATATCATAATTATACAACAAGAATATTCCAAATCCTACTTCTAGTTCCAGAGATTATTGCGTTCAAACAAACAAACTCTTCAGCTTTATTATAATACTTCGCCCGCAACTTCGTCCGCGCGGATTTAGTAGGTACTCCACAAACTTCAACGCCCCCTATACCCCCTTATAAAGGTTAGTTTTGGATAATTAAGCACGATATTTAGTATTTACTTAGCCATTTCTACTTATTCTATGGTCTCAGCAGGCCCTAGACAATGTGCCATTTAATTAGGCGACTGTCGAAATGCCAAAATGTAGAAATTTGATCACGTGACATTTCGATAGCATCGGTCAACCCCATACATTTTTGACGTATTGACAATCGTCTACGCCACGCCACAGTTGACAGAATCTCACTTGTCTCGAGCCCAGGTTCACCCCGTTCACCCCGTCAGGGGTTGATAATGTAAAAATTGTTAGGTATACATCTGTTTCAATTATCCCACTTTTAGTTTGTTCATAGAATTCCGACGTAAACTGAAGCAAGCAATAATGTCCTCCCCTAAAAACTTAATCACCCCTGCTTCACCCCTTATTATGTATGTACCTAGTTTATTTTTGAAAAATCCAAACATTTGTTATTCTTATTGTTTTATCGAAATCATTTTCAACGTCATCGGACCAAGCATTAATACGATTCTCCCCAGTTCGTTCAAGCCGCGACATTTTTCTTACTTCGAGCATGTTAATTACCATCGTAACTTTTGAACGAAAGGTCCGATTTGAATAACTTAAAGTGTGATTTACACGGACATAATCAACTTTAAATTATCAAACTGTTTAAATGGATAAGGATTAATATCATGATACTGAAATCACCATTTTTTCATATCACCAAGGATTTGCTTGAATAATTTGAACAAAAAGCGGTCATGGTACCATACCATGATACCATAATAGTTAGACATATGGTATCGCGGACTTTTTTGTAGACATTGATGACTTCTATAAAACTGTAGTACATCACTTAGCTCTATTATCAATAGATTCCGCAGCGTACGCGATATTAAGGATTTTTTCACACCTTGGGTTACATTATCGAAGTTTTCATACGGATCCCTAATTTTTTTGAAAATATTCTATAGCCTATGTCCATCACTGATAATGTAGAATTCTATTGGTGAAAGAATTTACAAATCGGTCCAGTAGTTTCGGAGCCTATTCATTTCAAACAAACAAAAAAACGAATCTTTCCTCTTTATAATATTAGTATAGATATAATAAAGCTTAAGGGCGTATTTCACCATTTCTAAAGCAAATCGCGTGTAAGAAAACTTACTTCTGCTTGAACATCAACATTGATCTCGATTTTCGTCTAACGGATTTTACCAGCCACATTTTATTGCGTTCACGAGAGCCTAGTCTCTTTGGCATAGAATGTAAATATTATCACATAAAACGCAATGCGTTTAGAATTGACATCATGCGGTAGCGACCTACTGCGATTATAAAACCAAAAAGTTTCAATTGATATCACTAAACGTAGCCGGTTACCAAAACTTTTATATGATTTCGACTTTGTTATGTACTGTGTTAAGTATTATCCATGATTGTAACAGTCATTATTGTCACGAATGTGATACTGTGCACCCATATTGTAATAATATGTATGTAGAGATTTCAGATTTATCTGGAAGTTTGATTACTTCAACCAGGTAGCCTTACTTTTGGTACCTATTGATCATCGGGTCGTTATGTGCACTATCTAGACAGATTGTGCACACAATATAGTGGACCTGTCCAGGTTCACAAGTATCTATGTGGTGCTATCCTAAAGATTCCAATTCTGACATTGTCCCTACTCATAAGATCTAGACATTTCAATATACCTAATTGTTTATAATTGTTGAGCCTATGGCTTGTCGGTGTTTCATCTCGAAATATATAGCCGGCTAGGAAACACCGACCTCATAGTTATAGATAGGTATAGGTACTTAGGAGAAAAAAATAACTCAAAATAAATGCTTATTAATTATTTATGTTTAAGTATAGTTTTATTATGGTTTTCACATACTTGCCTTTAACGTTATTAATTTTAAAATAGGTAGGTACAAAGTTACCAACACACAGATCACTTTTATAAACATTATGGGTACCAATAATTGATTACCGATTTGTTACAACTAGTTGACAAATCCCTCCAATTGTTATTATCTGATCAAAATCCTTTTCAAGTCAATCCATTCCAGTTTATGATTTGTTACAATGTAATCTTGCTAATCTGAAAAGAAAACATAAATAATTACATCTAATTTTATAAGTATTAGGATATTTTCTGGTGTCTAAAGAAGAAAATGTGGCATTGTCGGGTGAAGCAATGGCAGCACTGAATTTGTGCAGTCAAAGGGCTAAATCCATATACTTACACAGCATCTGAATAGCACCAAGTTGCATGGACACGCAGAACATACCTACATTTTATTGTTTTATGCACATTGGAATATCTACGTAATAAAAATAACATATTTTGGTACTTACATATTTGTAGGAAACAGTATTTTATCTTTAATACACTCCAATACATGCAAAACTGTTAACAACGACGAAATTTTGTAAAACAGTCTTGGTCATCAAGGGGCTTGAAGTTTTGTTCCCTCTCGCAACATCTTTGATCGTGGACGTCGCGCACTGTACTAATCTTCATCCCAATTTTTGTCAAGGCATATTCTTTATAGTATTTTCATTTTAATCCACGATATACCAACAAAATTAAATAATAAAATTCACAAAACAATGATGACACTGACAAACTCTGACAGCCCTAGAACTCGATCAAGGAGTCTGATCGCCCAAAATCGGCCGAACCTAATGTGAATGTGTTGGTGAAATCAAAAAAGGAGTTTTGAACTCCGATCAAGGCTTAAATCGAGTTCAGCTGGGCTTAATCGCGATCAGTTTGAATTGGTGAAAATGGCCCTAGGCAACGGGAACGGGATATGCGCGTACGAAGTCGTGGGCAAATATTTTGAAATGCGATGTCACGAAATTTAGGACCCGTCCCACCCCTTTTCACTCTTTGTAGAAACCTCCCCTCATTTGACGTGTGACGTAATTTATGGATGACCTCGCACATTGATAGTTATTTTCTTAATCGTCACTGGGTTTTTACTAGCATTTTCCTTAGTGTGTAATATTTTTTTATTTTTTTTTATTTCAGTATCTAGTGTCACACCAAAACTTCATGTTTTCAAGGAGGTGCAGAAAAGACTGCAAGAAACTAACGACGCTCCTGGCGCACTTTGTTGCATAAGACAAGCATTTGTGATTAAAAGGAACAAGAAATAATGAGTGAAATTATTAAATGAAGATGTATGATGTAAGGTACCTAATCATGTGTCTTTACCATGACAATATGTGCATATTTGAATAAGATTGATTAATAATTATAAAATGAAGTAATCATTATCAGTATGAACCCTTTTTTAAAGCAACCTGTATTGTCAAACTGCTGGGCAATGGTCCAACCATTGCTAGATAAGATAAGATAAGATAAGATAAGTCTTTATTTGCCTTAAACATGGTATAAAGTTGTTACAGTCAGATATTAATCTAAAGTCCACATGTTTAGCTATACAGGATATGTATCAATTGCATGCAAAATAATAATTATTAGTCAATTTTAAAGTTCAATGTCACAGATGCAAAGTCAATACAATAATAATAATACAATGACAGTAGTTTTCTCTCAGCATTATCCGCAATAACAAAAGTCCAGAAATTCATAGTTTATTGTTGAGAAAATCTTTAATGTCATAAAACATGTGTTCTTTCAACCAATTCTGTAATCTGTTTTTAAATGAGTTTATATTAAATAACAATTTTGTTTCTTTGGGAATTTTGTTATAAATGCGTACACACATGACTAGGAAACTTTTCGCATACTTGGCTGATTTAGGAGTATCCTGAAATGCAAGTCTGCATGGATCTCTGTTTCGAGAGTTCAATTGATAGGCTTTTTTGAACAATCCCTTATTATTATAAACATAACTACAAATTTCCAAAATGTAAAGTGACGGAAGTGGTAATATACCTAGCTTTTTAAAGAACGGCTTACATGACTCATCAGGACGGATACCACAAATGGCTCTGATGCATTTCTTTTGCGCAATAAATGCTCTGTGTCTATCTGTGCTGTTTCCCCAAAGGATAAGCCCGTATCTTAAGACGGATTCTACATAGGCGTGATATGCTGTAATTGCTGTTTTTTTGTTGGTTATGTTCTTTATTTGTCTGAGAGCATAAACAAACTTATTAATCCTACTGCACAAACTATCCAGATGTACTTTCCAATTCAGATCTTGATCTATGAGTACTCCTAAGAATTTAGTTTGTGGAACTTCTTTTAACCTGTCAATATGAAGTTTGAAATTGTATTTAGTATGTTTTGATTTATTAAACTGTATATAATTAGATTTATCTAAATTAATTTTCAATTTATTTGCCTGTAACCATTTTATAATGTCGTCAATAGTATTATTAATGTCCATCTCATGATCAGATTTCGTTTTACACTTTTTGTCAGAAGTCACAATAATAGAAATGTCATCTGCAAATAATACACATTTATGATTAGTCACTAGCGGTAAGTCGTTTATGTATATTAGAAACAATAAGGGTCCTAATACACTCCCTTGGGGGACGCCGCAATTATTAACCCTACAGTCAGATGAATACGAGGTTAATAAATTGTCATTATCTTTATCAATAACAACGTATTGCTTTCGGTTGCTTAAATAAGACGCGATCCACTGCAGTGCTAAACCTCTTATTCCATTTTTTTCTAATTTTTTCAACAAGATGTCATGTGCCACAAAGTCGAAGGCTTGTGACAGGTCGAAGAATAGTCCTGTCGTTAAATAATTTTTATTTAGGAAATTATGAATATGCCCCAAAAGATTAGCAATTGCAAGTGTTGTTGACTTGTGTTTCTGAAATCCGTACTGTTCTTTTGTTATTATATTGTATTTGCTACAGTAGTCGGAGAGTCTCTTTTTCATACATTTTTCAAATAATTTAGATACTATGGGTATAAGGGTTATCGGACGATAGTTTCTAACATCATTTTTATCGTTTTTTTTGTGCAGAGGTTTAACGACTGATAATTTTAGCGCATCAGGAAAAGTACCAGATGAAAATGAAAGATTAATTAGATACGTCAAAATAGGAATTAATTCTGTACTACAAGTTTTAATTACTTTTGTACTAATTCCATCGTAACCTTCTGAGTTAGTGTTATTTAAAGCTATTATTTCTTTCTTAATCTCGTCTTCAGTCATAGGGCTAAGAAACATGGAATTAGGTATTGTCATGGTTTTATTAGACTCGTCATTATCATGAAAATTATTAAATGTCACATTGCTAGTCGAATCAATAAAATAATCATTAAAAGCATTTGCTATGTCAGTGGGATTAGTCAGTATTCTCCTATCTAATTCTATTTGAGAAATATTATTGTCACACTTTGTATTTCCAATTTCACGGTTAATGACTGACCACGTAGCTCTGCATTTGTTTTGACTGTTATTTATGTATTTGATGTTTGAATTTATTTTGGATTTAAAGATACATTTTTCCAGTATTGATGAATATTTTTTATATCTAAGTTTGTACGTTAGTGTTTTATTTTTATAATAGAGATACCGTAAACGTCGTTTAGTTTTGCAACTATTTCTGAGACCCTTGCTTATCCATTTTTGTTTATATGCATTAGAATTGTTTATTTTAATCTTAATCGTTGGGAAGCATAAATTATACAATAAACATAAAAGCTCGTGAAATTTATTGAATGCATGATTTATATCAGTTTCGAGGTGTACCTCTGACCATGTTAAACTTGCAAGGCATTTTTTGAATCTACTTATATTTTCAGTACAATAGTCTTTTTTATACATAAAATATGATTTGGACTTTAAACTTTGCTCTTTTACTGGGAAATCTAAGAGTTGCGCAGTGTCGTGGTCTGATAAGTATAGGGATAAAACCTCAGTAGAAGATTTTTTTATGTTACTTAGTATGTGGTCTATGCACGAGTCTTTACGTGTGGCCACTTTAACGTGAATCTGCAAGTTATAGTTGTTGCATAGATCCGTTAAGTAGTTGGTGACTTTCCCTTGTATAAATGTATTTATATTGAAATCACCGGCAATAACTATTTTTGTACTTGATCCATATTTTTTTACCGTTTCGCACATAAGTTGATCAAGTTTATCTAAAAATATGTTAGGATCAGACTTAGGCGTTCTATAAAGACACACGATTAGTAATTTGTGCAATGGAATTTCCACGCCACAGGCTTCAAATGATTTTTGGGTTGAGTACTTTTTAATGTGGGAAAGCTCGTTATAAACAACACCCTGTTTAGCGAGTATACAGGTCCCCCCTCTCTGTGTGTCTCTACTAAATGCAGCTGCTACGGTGTAGTTATTTAATTTTAAATATTTCTCGTTACCGGCACGCATGAAGGTTTCAGACAAACATAATATGTCAGGTTCTTTATTTATGTCTCGTAACTCCAGCAATGTTAGTTCTAAAATTTCCTTTTTTGAGAGAATACTAGCAATATTTTGGTGCAATATTTTAAAAGTTTTAGGTTCATTTGTTACTATGTTGTCATTCACGAAAAAGCTGTTTGTGATCTATAACTTTAAAATAGAATGGAATAGTACCTTTTTTCGTATGAGTAGAGTTTTCAATATCAGGACCATTTGTAGCTGGGCATTTCGTTTGATGACGTGCAAAATAATAAGGGATTGTACCTTTCGAAGCTTTTACATGTTTGCTATCAGGTTTTTTACAGTTGGTTTGATTACGCTGTATTATTTTCTTCAGTTCTTTAACATTTAAATACTTTTTTTCATAATCGTAACAGTCAATAGCATAGTTTATAGATTTACATGCATTGTACAATTTGTATTCAGAATCAATATATTTACAATATTTGTATTCATTGCAAATATTACGTATAGTTTGTTTCAAATCATTTATATTTAAGTACAAATTCTTAAGTGGGCTCAAAACAATTATAAAATTATTACTGAATACGTCGAGGAGTTGGCGTAATTGCGCAGATAGGATTTTTGCATCATAGTCATTTTCACCCACACAAATTATAAGTCTGTCGCCACTCGATGTAGAAATATTTTGACAATTCTTAATGATGTCACTAGTAAGCGCGTATGGTTTTGTTTCCGCCGTCACAGTATATTGTACATACGGAGTAGCTGCTCTCGATTTTATCAATGCAGAAGAAAGTCCAACACATTGTTGTGTCCCAAAGATAAATATCTTGTTAGTGCTGCATTCTTCTTTTAGTTCAACAGAAGTTTTCTCTTCTTTGATTATTTTACCGCTCTCTTTTAAATCTAATCGCTTCTGTAGTTTTAGAATTTGTTCATTGAGGTGCACTATATCGTTTCCTGCCTGTTTCAACTGATCCTCCAAGTCGGCGATGTTTATTTGTAGGCTTAGGATATTCGCACTTAGATGTTTCTTTGTATGTGTATCTGTTGTGTTATTTGAGGTTCTATTCAAATTTCTAGGCGGTGTAAAGTATGTTTGCATATCTGAATGTAATAAAGAGTACGATGCATTCGCTTTTTTTGTACCTACATTGCTGTACAATACTTTTTGTGGGCACTGGTTTAAGAATCCTTTTAAAGTCATATTATCTTTAAGGAGTTTTTCATTTTGTTTGCGAAGCTCAATATTGTCTAGTATGACATTATCAAGTTCGTTCTGTGAACTCCTAAGTTCTATCTGGAGGTGTTCAATTGATTCTTTGAGCTCAAGGTTCTGCATAGGCTCAATTGTTGTATAGTCCATACTTCTTGACAATGTTTTATCGGATATGGCAGTTAAGTCATCGTGCATAATATGTTCCATTGTGAGTATATGTGAGTCATAATAAGCTTCAGAAGTTGTGCTCTTTGGGGTGGACCAAGGTGTATTCTCTTCCGGTACGTTTTGTGTGACACATCTACTTGATTCTGCTTTAGGTGATGAGTGTTTTTTCCTCAATGTCACATTGGACACTCCAGGGGTAGGTATATTCTGCTCTTTTGCTTTTTGAGAGCATGGTTTGCACACCCACCTAAATGTTTTTCTCTCCTCTAAATTCTTCAAGCGATACACACTCTCCGGATAACCAGCACAATCAAATTCAAAACGGTTCTTACAAGAAGCGCAAAGTAGCGTATTTCTTTGTTCCGCCAGTTTTTTACATTTAAAACAAGTGACTAGTGGCTGCTCTTTTCGGCCGCTGTTGGTGCACTTAGTTACAGTCTTCGAAGACATGTTAAGTTTCTTGATTGGACCTAAATTGTATTTAATTCCCCGAATCAGTTAGTTCCGTTTGTTGGCAGCTCTAATATATGGTTACTTTACTAATCATTTCATTTTACTAGTCTTTGTTTATTTTTTTTCTTTTTGTTTCTAAATTGAAGGAATTGAAACAATTATAACTTCCAAAAAGTACGGCTAGATGCGGGGTTCGAACTCGAGACTCGACGCGTTGTCGGGTGGCGGCTTACGCCTTTAGACCACCGAAGCTCTAATGAACACGGTCAAATTAGATGCTCTGTTGCTAATACTTTGAAACCCAGACGTGTGTCATTGATCCGTTCAAAGGAAACACAACACTTCTACCGACACAAAGAAATTTATAGCGTTCACTTTTTAAAAACTTTGAGATTGTTTTGCTTGTATCACCAGTGATAGTTTGTACACAGACTTAGTTTTTTTTCACTGTTTGATAAAAGTTTTGTTGAGCAATCATAGTAGTAATCGTAGTTTAAATTATTTGATTTTTTTTCCTCACACTGTGTCACTTTTTGATATTAAGTATTTTCACTGTTTTTGTTTATGTTATGGTTGTCAAACGATTATTAACGAAGTGTTTGTTGTTATTTACCTCCAATAAGTCTCAAATATCACACAGAAAATGGTTTTTGTCACAAATTTTGTCCACACTTAAAAGTTATGTTTATATAGTTCACAGTAAATTGTTTGTTACGATAACACTGTCACACACGCATTGTACCATAATCTTCACTATTACAGTGTACTTAAGCGGATACTGTTCATTAAACTTTTTTATAGAATTTTACAACGGGAGCACGATGTTTACATGGCAACTAGCGCCATCTGTCCAGGTAGGAACTTGCTGATATAATAAACAAGGAGCTATGCCCGGTAGACGAAAATGTATCGGAAACCTATGTCTTCAGTTTGCCCCTACCACTACACATGCAGTTGAGCAAAAGCAATAGATACGCAGTCGCGTATACTACACAATCAATTATAAACCTTATCTCTTCTCACACAGTGTGTATTTTTCATGCACCGTACAACTTACCCACACAAAAACATGGGACGCTATCGTTGTGCTGTGCAAATGCAATTATTTTACAATACGCTAGTGATTGACTAACGGCCGCTTTCTATAATATATCTCAATCCCAATCTTGATCCCGATCCTTGTCTGTAACCAATCAAAGGTTAGGATTGTGTGGTGAAGGACACAAAATCGGCCGTTGATTGGTTACAGACAAGGATCGGGATCAAGATTGGGATTGAGATATATTATAGAAAGCGGCCGTAAATCGTAAAGTTATCGAATCTTCAATTGTACAAAAAATGTTTGAGGTCCTGAAAATAAATTAAATAAAATGTAATCCATAAATTAAATATTATAGTAAATACTAGCTGTTGCCCGCGACTTCGTTCGCGTGTATGTATTGTAAAATGATGTGGCTAGGTAAGATCAATAAGATATACGAACAGTCAATATCTATCATTGCTTGCCTCCTTTTTTATGTATGGGAAAACATCAAATGACTCCTCTCGCTCTGGGCGGAATGGAAGGGAGTGTCAGACTCTTACTGACTAAAACCCATCTGTGTTCCTCCTAATGCCCTTTGCGTTACAGGGCCGCGGTGACTCTTTCGAACAAATTCCGCAACCCTGGCAGGCGCTGACCCTAGCGGTCCTCGTCTTTTATGCTGACATCTTTTTGTGAAGCGCGTGGAACACAACGCGCCGTCGAGTATCACCTCTTCTGTAGTAATTTTTCGTGAGAAACGTTGTAATGATAATGCTTCTCTCATTTCATCGAAACTATTCATAGCACAGTCCTAGAAGATGTCGTTAAAAATGTGGGTATAGATTGGGACTATAGCGATACTTTTTTTTTTTTTTTTTGGATGGGAAATCATCAAATGACCCCTCCCGCTCTGGGTTGAGCGGCAGGGAGTGTCAGACTTCTACTGACTAAAACCCACCCATGCTCCTCTTAGTGCCTTTTACGTTCCAGGGCCGCGGTAACTCTTTCGAACAAATCCGCAACCCTGGACTATAGCGATACTAACGTCAATTTTCTGCCCAACTGTCACACTTAAGATTTGCAGATGACTTAGTGGTTTTCACTGAGAACTTCGATGACCCCCAGAAAATGCTTCAAAATCTTTAAGATGCTTCTTTTGGGTTGGGTTTAGGATGAATATGACCAAGACGAAGGTTATGGCAAACACCTTCAGCGATTCAAATCTGGAAATGAATTGTTGGAGATGATTAACCGATATGTTTATCTTGGCCATATCCTTTCAATTGGCAAAGCAAATCAACAAACGGAGGTATCGAGAGGAACACACCTTGAATGGGCCGCTTTTATCAAAATGGACGACATTCTGAAGCCTGCCAAAATTCCGAAATGTCTGAATTTCCGCCTTTAAAACCAGTGTGCTTTTCCCACCATGACTTACTTACATGGATGCTCACGCAGGAGGCTGTGTACAGACTGATAGTTGCACAGAGAGCCATGGAGCGTTCCATGCTTGGCAGAGGTACGTCGTCGAGATCCAAAGACGTACGAAGGTTTTCAACATCGGAAAGCGAATTGTAGAACTAAAGTGGAGCTGGGCAGGACACTTGGCAAGGCGCGGTGATGATAGGTGGAGTAAGGCAGTGACTGAGTGGCGTCCGAGGACTGGAAGAAAAAGTATTGGTCGGCCGGCGGCGAGATGGGCGGACGATATTGTTGCCATCGTGGGTAGAACCTGGATGAGGCTGGCACAGGAACGTGGGGATTGGCACACGAAAAGAGAGGCCTATGCTCAGCAGTGAGCGAAGTTGGACTGTGGATAATGATGATGATACACGATGTTGATGAAACTTGCTAAGGTTGTTAACACGCGATAGAGCTACATAAAGTTGTCCATGGGAAAACCAACCAGAAGAGAAGTCAACCCCCGCAGAGGACACGGCGGAGCATACGGTGAAGGTCTGCCCTGCTTGGGCGGACCACCGCCGTGTCCTCGTCGAGGCGATCAGCGACGATGACCTCTCGCTACTGGTTCACTTCATGGTCCAGAGCGCGGAGGCGTGGGAAGGAAGGGGCGGGCCGCGTGAGGGAGAGGCAAACATCACACCTTAGTTGCCGAAACAGAAGAAGACGCCCCGGACGTCAGGAGTCGCAGGGCGATTCTCGGCCACCGTAGGCACGGGCCTGCGGACGGCGAGCGTTAGGTGGCTCGCTACCCGATAACAACCAGGCTCCCTACCATGACGTGTTAAAGCGTAGCGCTACTCAAGCTTTAACACGTCATGGTAGGGCCGCTGGTCCGGGTCGACGAAAACAAGTGACAGTTTGCATAAATATTGTGTGATAGATACTCTTTAATTTGAATGTCGAACTTCTCCCACAAAGGTTTTATATATCCACTTCTAGGAACTTTTTGATTCACCCTCGTACTTACAGCAGTTCACACCGATAGTTGATAAAAAAATGCGAGACAAGCGTAATAAATTCCTCGCGGTACCTATGCTTTCGAATGTTTTTCGTGAGCGCGCTGACCTTTTTAAATAGGGTGGCTTCGTTAGTTGACACCGACTTCCGAAATTAAAGATATTTTGAACATTGTAGTGTTTTTTGGAAGTCTGTTTCTTTTTTTTGTGAAAAAGTTTTTTTAGAAAAAAAATATGCAAACATCCGAATTGAGAACCTCCTCCTTTTTTAGAAGTCGGTTAATAACAAATCATACTAAACACAAAAAAAAAAATATGTAAGTGGGGCTCCCATACAACAAACGTGAATTTTTGCAGTTTTGTATAGATAATGGTACAGAAACTTCCGTGTGCGAGTCCGACTTTCACTTGGCCGGTTTTTTATTATTTTATTTAAACTTTATGTACAATAAGTGGTACATGGGCGGACACATTAACCTCTCGTCATACACTAATTATTGCATGTATTTTTTTCTTGTACGTCCATAAGAAAACAAAAGTGCCGCTGGGATGACGTAGTTCCAGCGGAAACAGTTTTTAACCGACTTCTAAAAAAGGAGGAGGTTCTCAATTCGGATGTTTGTATTTTTTTTTTTTTTTTTTTTTTATGTTTGTTCGGGCATAACTCCGTCGCTTGCCAACCGATTTGAAAAATTCTTTTTTTGTTGGAAAGGGTATACTTCCCAAATGGTCCCATTGAAATTTTATCAAAATCGGTTCAGCAGTTTGGTTATTAAATCCAAATAGCTGGAAAAAATATGTGGAAAAATCATCTATGTATACGAAATTGCGTATTTTTGCTTTCCTGTGACTTTCCAGTGGTGTTGTTAGGTATGGGGTACCACTAAAAAGTGAAAAATAAAAAAAAGAAACCGACTTCCAAAAAACACTACAAAGTTCAAAATAATTTTAATTTCGGAAGTCGGTGTCAAATAACGAAGAAGCAACCAAAAACACCGACTTCCGAAATTAAAATTATTTTGAACTTTGTAGTGTTTTTTGGAAGTCGGTTTCTTTTTTTTGTGAAAAAGTTTTTGTTGAATAACTCCCCAATGGTTGGATGCACAAATTTGTATTTACCATACAAATTTACACGACGTCATACACTAATATCTGCTAAACTGAAATTAAGAATGCAGAGGGATCTGAGGAGATCCCTCAGATCCCTCTGCATGCTCTTCACTATTATGATTTTTTGACGAATAATCAACCATTTAAGCTGAGAACGAAATGAAGGAATGTGATAATATTTACGAAGGCAAAAAATGAAACGAATACAGTTGTTAAGAAGTCGATCCGAAGTTCTTGGGATAGATCAGAGTAGCAAACATCTGCATCATCAATTATAGGAAGCACAAGTGATTGGACCACAGTGGTTTTAGTACTTGAAGGAAGAAAATGCTTGAATCTATAGAGACCGCAGTGAAGTTACTTTCTGGCTAACCTGAGCAATCTGCTTATTCCAACTTAACCTGTCGTCAATGTTTAGGCCTACGTCTTTTACGTGTGGTGAGAGAGGGATGACGGCATTGTTGAAAGTAAGCGGCAGTAGTTGGCTGGTGTCCATGTTACGTAAAAAATATGAACTGCCAATAAAGATACTATTTCGCGATTTCAGTGTTGGCCTCATAGTAAAAGTTGGTCATAATGATGAGTACAATGACCCCTTAAGAGGTATTGCGTTTATTCTGTAACACGTTGTATATAGCCTACGGTACTGGTGAGTTGTGTCCAAGTGTTAGACCTGTGTACACGCTAAATTATTTCGGTTCCTATAACGTTTTTAAGCAATTAGAACGCATCAAAATGCCTTCATGCGCGATGAAGTGGTGTGGGAAACATTCTTAGACAACTAACAAAAAGGATGGCATAACTTTTCACCGGTAAAATAAACAGTACCTACGAAAATTATTTTTGATTTAATCAGATTACGAGCGACCTCAGGGGTCTAGTTAAAATGGTGGCTGGGAAAAAAAACCACACCGCATTGATGTCTTTTGGAAAAGTCTCGTTCTTTCATCAGACAATTAAATGCTTTATCCCTTTCTTTCCCTTTGTTGGTTTATCGTAAAAATCTGTGCTGTTACCTTTAATACGATGATATCGATAACTTGATATCGATGTCATTTTTTTTTCATCTCTTTGTTTGACATACTTACCTACATGATTTTACTTTACATTTCTGAAGATTCCGGAACAAAAAAACTAAAGAAAAGTGGATAGATAAGGTTAATAGGGAAAATTGGTTTACTGTTTGTTCAAGGCACTTCACCCCCCATTGTTTTGAATATATTTAAAACTTTATGAACACAAATGTACAGAGGCGGACTTAATGCCTTAGGCATTTTCTACCAGTCAACCTTTGGGTGATTTAAAACAGCGCAGCCGTTTATTTAGTTCAGCGATACCAACGATGTTTTTGCCTATTTCGGTGTTTAGTTTTTATTGTTGTAATGTTGGAAAAAGTCAAATCGTTTGTAAGTGAAATTAATCCTGGGGATTAATTTCACTTACAAACGATTTGATTTTAATTATTATCAAACTGAAATTTCATCAACAAATCATTTAATTGAATTGGCAAGAGGCATAATTCAGAAATATTTAGACGCTCGTCTTATCATTTTTTACAAAGAACAATCAGGACCCTAAAACATTAATTCGAAAATCATAGGTAAGTACACCAAATTAATTCATTTTAAAAATCAATAATAACAGGATAGGTAAGTACCTATCCTGTTATTATTGATTTGATTTACTTGCATTTTTTTTTTATTGAAAAAAAATGCAAGTAAGTACTTGCATTTTTTTTTGTATTTATTGATTTTGATAATATTTCGTGGTTTCATTTTCGATATAAATAAACAGGTAGTCCTTTGACCTACAAGGCAACACTCGCACGCTTTTAAAGTTATTTATAATTAGATTAAGAACTCGATTTATTTTTAAACAAAATAAGTATCGATTCGTCTACACCTCACTATACAGTGTCAGTGGCCTCATTCTTTTTCCGTGCGAGGCAACGAGTGCACGCGCTCTTCCTACCTTCGATTGTTTTTTAGTTATTCGTATTTTAAAAACCGTAATTCGTTGGATTCACGATGCCTAAAAGGTCCTATGAAGAACGAATTGATTATTATATGAAGAAGATGGAAAAATTACGGGATAAACACCGTCACAAACGCCGACGTCAAGAAGATTCTTTCTCATGTTCGGACGACGATAACCAACAAGGTTAGTTACTATTAATCACTGCTACTTCTACTTACCGTACAAGTACTGGTCAAAGCGACAGTCTTGATACTGGTAATTTGCCATAGATTCAATTTTGAACGCGGCAAATTTTCTACCCGCCATAGATTCCATAGTGAACGCGGCGTTACAAATAAATTGGCAATAGATTCGAATTTTGAACTGTTACCTTTTACCTTAACCTCATACTCACATAATGTATAGTTGAGTTACGTTGATTATTGTTTCTCCTTTAGGAGATGGTACGGTGATGTGGGACTTATCACAACCACCCATAGAAATTGAGCCGCAACCTGATCTGGTGCCTGAAGACACAGTCGTTATACCTGACCCCGTTGGGCCCCCGCCTGACATTTTGCTGGAGTCCGTTTCAACTCAACAGGATGAGTTGAAGTCGTTACCACCGGCACCGCCGCCACCGGCGGAGCTTCCTGAACCTCCATTGGATCCAGAGATCCTGTCCGCTCTTGGCGAGGCAACTGATGACGGACCAATCTGGGGCCAGGAAATACATAGCAACTTAACCCAATTATGGTTACCATTACTCAAAAAGGGAATGGCTAAAGAAATGAGAGACAAAATATTAAAACAGTATCTCATACCCAGTAACTGTATATTACTTCAAGCGCCAAAATTAAACATTGAGATCTCAGCCGCGGTACCAGAAATGGAAAGGTTACGCGACAAAAAAGTCGAGACATCTCAACAACAATTGGGTGCAGGTATTACTGCTATTAGCAAGGCGATGACGTCACTAATAACCAGCGATAACAAGATCGAAACGATCAAAACACTCCGTGATGGCTGTCGCATTTTATGCGATTTACATAATTCCGAGACCCAGGCTCGGATAAAAATGATCACACCCGGGCTAGCAAAGCCTTTCCTCAATGTCATACAGGACAGCGAGCGAGATGAGACGTTGTTCGGTTCCACTTTACCGGATAAAATAAAGGCGTCTAAAACCATTGAAAAACAAGGTTTACAGATAAAGAAGACGGGTCCACCGCCAGTAAAATCTAATACTAATGCTCAGTCTCAAAACACAATGTCTGCGCGCCATCAGTTCCAGGGAAACTGGGCCGGACCTTCTCGCTACCCAACGAACAGGCGAGGAGGTCAGAGGAGATTCCCCACGTTAGCGCGTCGATCAGCAGCGGCGACGGCGACAGCGACGTCGCTAACCAAGGCGAACCAGAACCGGTCACGTGCCCCTGCACGCCATTAACTCAAGTACATGCAGGTAGGGTACAACATTTCTATAATTGTTGGACCCACATTACTAATAATACCAGTATTCTTAATTGGATCATGAACGGAATACCTATTCCGTTTATATGTGAGCCATTTCAAACCCATATCCCTCGAATTACGTGGTCATTGGGGGAACAGCGTGACATGTCATTAGCTATCGAGAATTTAACTGATTTAGGTGCTATTTCACAGGTTGAGTCTAGTCCAGAGCAGTTTATTTCTAGTGCATTCTTAGCTCCAAAGTCTAACGGTGGTAAAAGGTTTATTCTAAACTTAAAATCGTTGAATCGATTTATACCTAAAACTCATTTTAAAATGGAGGATAGTAGAACTGCCTGTAAGTTAGTACAACCGAACTGGTACATGGCGACCGTAGATATGAAGGAAGCATATCTACTTATCCCTGTTGCTAAGCAATTTCGTAAATACCTTCGATTCCATTATATCGCGCAAAACTCAAACAAAACAATAACTTACGAGTTTAATGCATTACCCTATGGCCTTGCCATAGCTCCTAGGTGCTTTACTAAGATTGTCAGAGAGGTTGTAAGTTTCTTACGTAGTCGCGGGTTTCTATCGGTGTCTTATTTAGACGATCTGCTTTGTTTAGGGAGCAGTTACGAAGAATGTCTTCGTAACGTAAAACAAACGGTATCATTATTAGAATGTTTGGGTTTTGTAATAAATTACAAAAAAAGCAATATGCAACCTCAACCATCTTGCAAATTTTTAGGATTCATTTATGACACCACTTGTATGACTTTATCGTTACCTCTAGACAAACGAAACAAGATAGCCTGTTTAGTACAAAAGTATTCAAAATTACCCACAATTTCAATTAGAAATTTCTCCCAACTGATAGGAGTACTCGTAGCAGCGTGCCCAGCGGTGCGTTACGGTTGGTTGTATACAAAGATATTAGAAAGATGTAAATATTTGTTTCTACAACAACACAGTACATTTGACGCAAAAGTTAAACTTCCTCATAACATCTTAAGCGATTTAAACTGGTGGTGTCAAAATATTTACGAAGTAAATAATCTAATGAAGCCACAAAGCTATGCGCTGGAAATTTATACTGATGCGCAAATACTACAATAGTATACTGGCTATAGACAGGCAACTCTACCTTATTTTTTAATACTAGGAAGTGGTCGAACTCAGCGCCATCTAGTTTTTAGTTAAGGGAACTAATTTATATAAGTAAATGTATAGGTTGGTAGGTGTATAGCTGCTGTCTGATCTTTTATGATATTAGGTAGAGAGATGAGTGTATCCGCTATATACTACAAACATACGTACTACATAAAGGAAAAAAAACCACATAATTGAATATTAAACCATTTTATTTAGAAAAACATCACACATTTTACAATAAAATTTTATGTTCGCCTTTTTCGTCCCTTATGATTAAGGTAGTGCCGATTAGCCTTTTTTTTCATTGAATCGTTAATATTCCAAAAGGTTATTTGGCCAGTGAGAACATTATTGATATCTTTGCACCAGTTGTTTACAACAATACACACAACACAACACAACACGAACGTACGAACGAATTGTAACGCGGCTCAACAACATGGAGAAACGAAAGCTCAACTCAACCTGCAGATGCACTAGCGAAACAACAAAAACTCTATTGCAAAAGGAAAATAAATGCGCACGAGTAGTTATACTCTCACGCAGCCATTTGCAATTTAAGTGTGGCCATTCAAAAACAAACTTTTGCACGTTTAACCTGTCCGGCCCCGGCAACACACCGGTGTGTCGCGAATTAATCGCGAATTTAATGTTTATTTACCTATTACATAAGATTTACTTTATATTAGGGAATTTTCACATGTTGGGCTTGAGCGGTATACCAAAATATAACTTCTTCACTATTAAAGCTCATAATAAAAACCTAATTATGTACTAATTCATATATTGTATTATTTTTATATAAGAAGATCATGAAATTATATTATTTTTCTTGATTAATGTTAAAGTTAAAGTAACTCTCAGAAAAAAAAAAATTAACCGTAGCAACACCGCAATTTGTTTCCCTTAACTAAAAACTAGATGGCACTGTTTTCAATAAAAAAATGGAATTTTAATTTTGTTCTAAGTTGCCATAGCATGCTGATGCGTCACGCACAGGCTGGGGAGCATTTTGTAACGGGGTACGAGTCAATGGTGCCTGGAAAGAAAGTGAAATTAGTTTTCATATTAACTATTTGGAACTATTAGCTGTATTTTTTGCCCTTAAATGTTTTGCTCGGGACCAAACTGGCTGTGCTCTTTTACTTCGCGTGGATAACACTACCGCGATAAGTTATATAAACCGCATGGGTGGTATTCAATTCCCACACTTGAGCGCACTTTCCCGTAACATTTGGCAATGGTGCGAGATGCGAAAGCTGTGGTTATTCGCTTCGTATATAAATACAAAAGACAATGTCGAAGCTGACGAAGAGTCACGCAGGGTGAACCCCGACGTCGAATGGGAGCTATCACAGCCTGCATTTAAATATATTGTTAAACAATTAGGTCAACCAGAGATTGACTTATTCGCTTCTCGCATCAATGCCAAGTGTCACGAATATGTTTCCTGGAAAAAAGACCCAGATGCAATAGCCGTCGACGCATTTACGATAAGTTGGAAACCAAAATTGTTTTATGCTTTCCCACCATTTTCCCTAATAATAAACTGCATACAAAAAATTATACAGGATAAAGCTACCGGCATCTTGGTTTTCCCAATCTGGCCTGCACAGGCATGGTATCCTATGTTAGTAGATCTATTAATTGGAAAAATTGTTGTCTTAGAACCGCACCCAAAACTACTATTGTCGCATTTCAGACAACAACACCCGCTCCACCAGACGCTTTCCCTGGGAGCAGCGCTGCTCTCAGGCTCGCGTTCTCCCGCCGCGGTACGCCGCCAGCCGCCCTGCGCTTGATGCTCGCCTCACTAGCAGAAGGGACACTAAAGCAATATAGCGTTTGTTACAAGTTGTGGTAGCAGTACTGTAAGGACCATAATTGTAATGTGTTCGAGAGTTCCATCCCTCACATAGTCACTTTTTTAACTGAACAGTATGATAAAGGTGCGTCTTATGGCACGATTAACAGCCATCGTTCAGCCTTATCCTTGCTCATAGGAAACAATTTAGCTTCAGACGAGGGGGTCAAACGCCTTCTTAAAGGGATATTCAAACTGAGACCATCTTTTCTTTACCTAAATACTCAACTATTTGGGATCCTCAAATAGTGTTGAATTATATTTCGGAATGGGTTCCACATACTCAGCTTAATTTAGAAAAAATAACTAAAAAACTTGTTGTTTTACTGGGTCTGTGCACTGCACACAGAGTACAAACTTTTTCTTTAATTAAATTAAGTAATATTAAAATTAATTCAAACGGTGTCGAGATTGTTATAACGGATATTATTAAAACCTCTGGAATAGGACGGGACCAGCCGGTTTTGTATTTATCATATTTTCTAGAAAATCCTTCTATTTGTCCAGCCACAACGCTAGTCGACTATATGTCTGCAACGAAGGCATTAAGGCCTTCAGACACAGATCACCTCTTAATCACTGTGAAGCGTCCTTACAAGAACGCAACAGCACAGACTATAAGCAGGTGGATCAAACAGACGTTGTATGCGAGCGGCATTGACGTGTCAGTTTACGGCGCGCACAGCGCTCGCCATGCTGCCACGTCAACGGCGCGCGCGGCTGGGTTAAGCCTTGATCGTGTACGTTACCCCAACAAGAAAGTGTCTCCTAGAGTTATATGAGTAGAACGTATTATTGGTGCCTTATCTGTTGTAAATGTGCCCCCACATAAAAAATGTGTGCCCCCTGTCGTTTTGGAAAAAAACGGAAAAAACGATTCTTGCTGGGGTAACGTTTTTCTAGCAGGAATATTCTAAACGAATGATCGGAGAGAGAAAAATTGTGCATAGCCAGAGAGCTTATATGTGTGCCAAAATGTGCCCCCAAAAATAAAATCTGTGCCCCTTCAGGTTTTCGAGATATTGCATTTCCTGCTGGAGTAACGTTTTGATGAATCGTATATCTCTAAAACCATTGCATGTGCCCCTGTAGAATAAACATACACGAGTAGCTCTTAATGTGTGCCCCTTTGTGCCCCAATTAGATTTAAGAAAATTTTTATAGTTTTCAAGTTATCGCGGTTTTATGAAAACCCGAAAAACCATCGCAGCGCCTAAATGAGACAAGGCATAACTTCGCTGAAAACTGTATCGGTTCTTCTTGACGCTAATAATAACCATACAAAGTTTCAAAACTGTTCATGCATGCGTTTTTGAATAATCATGCTAAAAGTAAAAACGATGGTGTCATAACTTTGACGGCAAAATACAAGGAACTGGCACAATCCCAGATGTGTAGGTGTAAACCAAAATCTTGTGCCTTTAGTCAAAAATATATGGTGAAAATATTGAGCTTCAAATGTTACGCATTAAGTAAATATAAACAAAAAACCAAAATATGTAAACAACGGCTGGTTATCCGACCAAATCTGAATGACTACTAAAAAGCGACGGATTCATACATATCGATGACCTTCTTTATTGGACGTATTATACCTAAGCTGTTGTCCATACAGTCGCGTTCAAAAGTTTTGAGGGCTAATTAAAAAATATATTAAATGCACCTTGTGACTATATAAATGAAACAGCTTGTTGATGTGGAAATTATTATTTTTATTCCCTTAATTTTAATTCTTAAAGTAATTATTGCATCAAATCAAAGATCAAATTTCCTACCTATAAATATTAGAAATTATTTGCACGTTGTGTAGTCATTATTATTTAAATCACAGATCAATATTAAGTATAAGAATAAAATTGTGTAAAAAAATATAAAAATTGAAATTACAGGTAAATAATATTCTTACGAGTAACTTGCATATACATAGATTCAGATAAAGTGTGTTAGTATAGTAAACCGCATAAAGATATAACTGTAAACATCGAATGTGCACAAATTAACTGATGGTATTTGGCTATAAATAAACATAATATTTATCCCATCAACGTAACAACATTATCACATGACTGTGGAATGACACTTAGATATCTAAAACGCCATCAAATCAAAATTATGTGACACTACATAATCAGCATTAATATAATCGTTGGTTAATAATTATAAATCCCTCATAGGTACGTAATACGACATACAAAATGGAAACACGTTGTTGCATCACAGATCATATATCAATGAATGTTGTTGTTGTTGTTGTTGTTGTTGTTGTGTATTGTAGGAATGAGTTTTTCTGTTTTTTCTTTTTTCCTACGCCTTTATTTAGTACGAACATATTTAGTGTCAGTTTATTTGTTGTCACGAAACGTCGCTGCAATTTGTACAAAAAAAATACGTGTGAATAACAGTGCATTTCCAAATAAAGAAGCGAGTATTATTTTCATAGCATTAGCCTATTAATACAATTCATGTATGTATCGTCTTTATCTATATATTACAAGTTATTCTGATATTGTGGCTAATTGAGGTTGTTTCTCACGAAAATGCTACACATATGAGTCACATTTCGTCACTCATATGACGTAACTCACATCTACGTGTAAAGTTAAAACATGTTTACACTACGGCTGAAAATTTTAACAAATTATATGCCGGCGGCGTCCGGTGTTATCTCCATACAAAACGTTTCACTAATAAATAAATCAGACACTTACGGAAAATAAATATAAAAGAGTTTTAGTGTAATTTTTTAAAATAATAATTTGGATGTTTCGAATAAATGCTGAATTTGATCATTAAACCTGCATTTTAGCTCCCTGCCGGACCCTGCTCAATTTGAGCAGTAGGACATAGTTACATGTAAACTCTGCTTTACAATAAATGTGACTTACATTAGTATAAAAATACAGGTATGTCACAAAACAGTTTGGTCACGATTTTGAGCATGTTAGTCACATGTACATTTTATTTGAAAATGGCTCTTATAAATGTACTTAATCATGTGTAAGGTCATAGAAACAGCTATTAAAATATAATCCAATAACAACTTTATTTTATTAGATATTACTTTTCTACTTCAGTGTACTCAGGCACAACACGTGTGAAACGGTTAGTGAGTAAAGTAAAGAAGGTCATCGATATGTATGAATCCGTCGCTTTTTAGTAGTCATTCAGATTTGGTCGGATAACCAGCCGTTGTTTACATATTTTAGTTTTTTGTTTATATTTACTTAATGCGTAACATTTGAAGCTCAATATTTTCACCATATATTTTTGACTAAAGGCACAAGATTTTGGTTTACACCTACACATCTGGGATTGTGCCAGTTCCTTGTATTTTGCCGTCAAAGTTATAACACCATCGTTTTTACTTTTAGCATGATTATTCAAAAACGCATGCATGAACAGTTTTGAAACTTTGTATGTTTATTATTAGCGTCAAGAAGAACCGAATACAGTTTTCAGCGAAGTTATGCCTTGTCTCATTTAGGCGCAGCGATGTTTTTTCGGGTTTTCATAAAACCGCGATAACTTGAAAACTATAAATATTTTCTAAAATCAAATTGGGGCACAAAGGGGCACACATTAAGAGCTACTCGTGTATGTTTATTCTACAGGGGCACATGCAATGGTTTTAGAGATATACGATTCATCAAAACGTTACTCCAGCAGGAAATGCAATATCTCGAAAACCTGAAGGGGCACAGATTTTATTTTTGGGGGCACATTTTGGCACACATATAAGCTCTCTGGCTATGCACAATTTTTCTCTCTCCGATCATTCGTTTAGAATTTTCCTGCTAGAAAAACGTTACCCCAGCAAGAATCGTTTTTTCCGTTTTTTTCCAAAACGACAGGGGGCACACATTTTTTATGTGGGGGCACATTTACAACAGATAAGGCACCAATAATACGTTCTACTCATATAACTCTAGGAGACACTTTCTTGTTGGGGTAACGTACACGCCTTGATCTCATCCGAAAAACTGCCGGCTGGACTGCGTCCTCTCAGGCCTTTGCTAAGTTTTACAATCGGCCTATTATAGGAAAATCTAATTTTGCAAAATCCGTTTGTTTACACAACTATACCCATGATTAAGTATTAAGAATAATTTATCGATGGAATACTTACGAATTAAGTGATTGTATAATGTACCTAATTGGTTGCTGAATCATTTAATATAAGAAGTTTATGATTTATGTTTCTCGTGTTTGAATTGTTATACACCTACCCAAGAGGCATAAAACAAACGTAAAAATATGAAAGTCTCTGAACATCTACCTGTTTATTTATATCGAAAATGAAACCACGAAATATTATATATGATCAAACGAACTTCTTAAGTGAAGTTCGATCGATATAATATGAGTGGTTTCATTTGAAGATATAAATACCCAACCCACCCAAAACCCAGTAATTTTTACTGTAACACGAGTGGACTTGAACTCAAGTCGCAACTCTAAAAGAATGAGGCCACTGACACTGTATAGTGAGGTGTAGACGAATCGATACTTAAATCGATTATTTTGTTTAAAAATAAATCGAGTTCTTAATCTAATTATAAATAACTTTAAAAGCGTGCGAGTGTTGCCTTGTAGGTCAAAGGACTACCTGTTTATTTATATCTTCAAATGAAACCACTCATATTATATCGATCGAACTTCACTTAAGAAGTTCGTTTGATCATATATTATATAGGTATACGATCTAATTAAGTATTTTTCACAATATTAAAATCCATTTTATCGATATCGAATATTTTCCCTTAATCAAGACAAGCCGCCCTAACGTGCGTGTTAGATATTAAGTATATATGTAGATATATAACTATATATCTAATACATTTACACCTATGTAAATATATAATTGTATCAAAGGGAAAATATAAACAATAGGATTCAATTCTTAGTAACTTTATATTTATCTTTTAGTATATAACAACTACATAACTATCGTAGTAGTGTATATGACACAAAAGTCAAAGCCAAAGTCAAAGTCAAAACGTTTATTTCAAGGTGACTCTACTGTCCGTTCGCAAGGGTAGATTCTTATGGAGAAGAACGGACAAGAAACTCCATAGTTACTACATACACAACGTTACGTTATAATATACCAACCATAATGAATAAACACGTTATCATTACCCGTATTTAAAATACACCAGTCATCATAATAACATTACATAACACTTACATAACCATAATATTACATAGTATTACATTATTCATAAGAACTTCATAGTTAGAATTATAATACACAATAATAGCAGCAATAAAGTTACTTAACTTTTACCTCGACGTCTCGAACAAGAATGGGCTGAGCCACTCGGGGCTCCCCCTTTTATAGTCGTGAACAAACAACTTGAATATTTCTATCTACCGTCATCAAAAATATCAACAACATAAAAGGTGGGTATCCGTTTGGAATATTTTATATGTTTTCTACATTATTCCTTAATATTTTTACTAATGTAGGTACTTTTACAGACATACTGAAATAATGAAAGCAGAATTGAATAATGTAAATTAGGTATTACATACTTGTTACAAGTTTAAGGTTATGCAAAACATTACCTACTATTTTATCAAGTTTTAACAGTAAAAGGAATACTCATGATAACAATAACAATACCTATAGTTAGGATAATCTATTATGCGCATACCTACGCAACTTGACCTAGAACTGACCAATAGCAGCCGCGCGTCCTTCCGCGCCCCCCTCCCCCCACCCCGCGGTGGTGAGTCGTGCGCCTAAGAGAAATCGGTCTATAGGCTCTCTAGTGGTTATATACTCTAAGCTTCTAGGCAAGCGTGCTCCATCTTCGACCACATCATCGCTTACCATCAGGTGAGATGTGGTCAATCGCGTTCTCAATGATATTTATATAATCTGAGGTAGATACGTTTTACCTGTTCAGGGTCATAATGTCCAACGGTTTCAAAGTGTCCAATTCCCAAAATGTACAATCTTTGAACCTAACTTCAAAACACTTAAAAGTTCCCTAAAAGGCGTAGTAGGAGTCCCGCTTCGCGGGGCTCAAGGGTTTAAAATATAACGAGTCGGGGTGCCCAAAGTCCCGAGCTCGCTTCGCTCGCTCTTGCATCCTAAGTTCTTTTAGGCAACTTTAAAGTGCTTTGAGGTTAGGTTCAAATATTGGACATTTTGAGAATTGGACATTTTGACCCTGAGCCGTTTTACCGACGTCTGCGCGGCGATACAAACACAAGCTGATCAGCTTGAGTGAACTCAGTCCGTCCTGCGTCTGGCCGCGATGCGAACGTACGTTTAAGCGGAGTGAACAATATGTTTAGCTCTTTTTGACATTGGGGTCCTATATTATATCTGTCATCTTCTAACGTACTCAATGATAGAAATGAAGTTGCTTAGGTTCTTGTAGGTAGTTACTAAAATATCGCCATGTTTTTATTTCTTTACAATGAGTATGACGTCTCTATTGATAAAACCTCATTGCTCGTACCTATAAATAATAATAGTTCGGGAGCAGTGGCGCAATTTTCTAACATGTAATTTGCTTGCAAAGTCTCTGCTCGGTCGGTCTGCGCTGGCCCTAATGATAAGGTTTACAAATAAAATCAGTGAAGTAAAATATTTTTTTATTAACCATATAAAATACGTTAAATATAAAATTAATTTGTAACAAAAATAAATACAATTCCATGTTTGAGGTATACATAAGTAGGTATCACATCCACACATTTGATGCGACACCAAGATTTTCGATATTGGTACATTTTAAAGTACCTACATTCACGGTAATTTGGGCTGATCAGTTGACGTACCGAAGCTCGAAGGCTGGTAAAAATGATCGCGAGTGTCGAATCCAGAAGTAGAAAGAATTCGTCAGTCACAGATCCATCATTCCATCCTTTGTGCGTAGGGTTACGATTTGTGGCTTCGATTATGGCATCAGTTGCCACATTTGTTTAGAATTCAAACTGATCATTCCAAATGATCGTAAATAGGCTACTTAATGCAACTTTGGACATAATATTAACAATAACCCTTCTTGGCTTTTGGGTAATAAGCATTTTGCAAATGCTGTGTCGTCCAAATGTAATACTTTACAATTCTCTCTTAATAATTTTCTATGCAAAATCACATGGAAACATTCAGTTATATTATAATGAATGAATTTCAGCTCTACCAAGAGTTATCATCTAGTTATTCTCGGTTTACTTATTTTTCTATATTAGTTGCTAAATATAGAAAAAAATAAATGACAAATTGTTACAAACTATCAATTTAAAATAATTACATTTAAGTTGTGTCATAATTGAAAATAATTATCATGCAGTACTTATGCTTTAGTGATAGAAATGATCAATTCAAGTTAAACATTAATACATTTACAAGATAATAAAAATGCTCGACGGGTAAATAAAAATTGTTAAACATATTTCAAATGATCTTGTTTTATCAATAGTTGGACAGACAGAATAGGGAATATGCATGCATTTTTATATGCAAAATAAAAGACTTATTATCTCTAGTTAACAATTAAGAAATCATTTTTAAATACCTTCATCAGCGATGCAGTTTTATAGCTTCAAAGTTGACAGTTAGAAAGAGAAGTCCGTTACCAATTCTGACGTCAAATACTATGACTCTTATATAGCTGCCATAGAATGGCGTTTTCGCGAGAAGGCTGTCCTTCTCGCAAAACAAAACATATCTGTATTGATTTGTAAATAGTTCTCATTTGTTTTCCGGTCAATATTGTTTACTGTTAGTATTATAAGTATTTTTGTATAATATTTATAACAGTTTATACTTATAGAAACATTTCTAGATAAACTGTTTAGATACCTAGGCAATAAATATTTTTTTCATGCATATTCCCCTACTTCCTTTTAATTACTATTTGCAGTTTAGTGTTTAAATACAACTAATTTAAAATAACGTTAAAGATATGTTAATTTTTTAAATAAACTTACTATATAAATAGCTAATGTAAAAAATAGAGACTCAATAATTTTATTCTGAAAGTATTCGAAAAATTTAATTATGTACAGTCGACAAAAGAGATGAGGAACCAGTAGCTTAAACTCTTTTTAAAACATTTGACACTGTCATTGGTAAATGTTTAAAACGTTTACGGTTAGGTAAACTACAAAGATGTTAATTTGCTGATTAGTTATCTCTTTTCACTTTTACACTTATAATTAACTAGCTTCTGCCCGCGACTTCCTCCGTGTGGAAGTAGAAAAAATATGTGTCCGTTTCGAAGGCGCGGCGACGTTTTTTTTAAAAAAATTACGCCACAATTTTGTAAAAATTTGTAAAAGTAGACTCCCAAAACCATAAATTTGTCAAAGCTATGGTTAAAAAGTTATAAGGGTTTGAACGTGGCCGCGCCATTGAAACGCTCCGAACCGCACGGCCACGGAGATCTTTAAAACTAAGCATTGCAGAGACCTGAAATTTTGGTAAGTAACAGATTGAATTTGTAAATTTCTTTTGAAAATATAGAAAAAAATCCTGGGCTTATATTTTTGGAGCTGTGAGACTAATACGCCATGGCCGCGCCATTGAAACGGTGAAAAACACATTTTCGCCGATATCTCGCTGAAAAAGCAACGCAGACGTCTGAAGTATTTTGTAAAACCGAGATTTGAATTTGTCAAAACTAGTAAAAATAAAACAAAAAATCCTAGGTTTTTTTAAAAAAAAACGACCGCGCCATCGAAACGGACACAAAAATATAATTTGCATCATTCATGGTGAAATATTTTCATTATGACATACCTAGGTAAAGTTACAAGAACAACGGATAAAGGTTTGGTAGGTCTCAGAGGAAAATACTGAGATATGGGTTTTTTCAACAATTAAGTATACCTCTATTAAATAGAGTACAATGAAGTTGATTTTCGAGTGTGTAACCGCTAATTATTCTTCTTACTACGCTGCTAATTAATTGCTGGTTTTATAACGTAATTTTAGCCTAATCTGTTTAGTTTAAAGCTGCAGAAAAAATAAATGTTAATTTTAACTATATTTCAAAGAGCACTGTTGTTTCCAAAACATGTTTCAAAAATAAAATCCTCGATAGAAATGATCGTCAAAGTTACCGGCTCTAACTTTAACCTTAGAAAAAAAAATCCTGTATTACTAGCCTACTTATAATATTAATAGTAAAATTTATATCAAATAATGAATCGAATCTTAATGCAAAACATTGTTGTTTTAGATCTTTAATAGCTCAACTTAGTTTAGAGTAAATAGATAAAATGCAACATATTTGGCAATAAATTGCAAGCATTGTGTCGTCGCGCTTCTCTTTCTCTTTTTCTATACAGTCCGAGAGACACCGTCTGTTTACTGATAATATTAGAAGTCATCTGCCAGGAATAGATCTATGATATGTCATTTAGTCGGCTAGTAAGCGTCACAAGAAGCCAGTAATTACAAAGATTCCAGTTTTTAACATTCAAATTTAAATTTTATAAACAATTTGCAGAAGCAGACCAATATCTGTCATTATTATTTACAAATGCAATATAATATAAAAAAATCTGTATTGGATCTGTGTTTATTTTCAGACCAGAACATACTTAGTTTCTTTTAATTACGTGCTGGTTTATATTGCCTGTATTATTTGAAGTAAGTTCTAAGCGGCCCAAAAGAATGTACCTACCTATGGAGTATAAAAAAAATTAACCGAATAAGAACTATAGTATGTAACTATGCAACAAGTTTATGTACTATACGGCGATAATACTGAGTTCAATGAAGTCTCCACACTCTTTCTGGCTTATTTCAAAAGACAAGGTCTACTAATCTTCCTGGCTTATTTCAAAAGACAAGGTCTACTAATCTTCCTGCCGTTAATTTATAATTTTCGATGAAAAATACATAGGTACCTACTACTAAATTAAAATATATAAAAAAACATTAAATTCAACCATATTGTTAAAAAAGTAAGGTCACGATAACACATGATTATAATAAAAAATAAAAGTCAATAAAAAACTAAAAGCAGCATCATTTTCGGGTGAGCTGGCACTAATATATAAACTTTGTGATATTCAATTACACATTTTCATATTCATTGACACACCTCAATCAGTACCTTTGCTGTAATAGGTACTGCATAAAAATAAAAATATAATTTAAAAATAAGTTGGTGTTCGCGCCTCCACTCCGCCCACTGTGAGATAGCCCTTGACTTGACGATCTTTACAGTAACTCAATTATTTCACTCACTACAATTATTTTTTTATGGAGGACAAATAAAATTATCCGGTGGCCTATCGTATCGTCATTGCATCTTGAACTATCAAATAGATGGTGACTGCTTAGCTGACCGATGTCGGCTTTAACTGGCTCATTCATTAGCCATTGCCAACTTATTTAAAGCTTCGAAGGAAATGCTTCGAAAGGACTTCGAAGGAAATAAAAGACTGCATTAGCTTAGAATTCAGATCGAAGCAAGACGACTACCACGGGAAAATCGTCGCAAAAATCCCACTACCGATGCTAGTATCTCAAGAACTAAATTGATGGTTGCAAGGATCCTTACTTGCATGAGTTGATTGATGGGCACTTTTTTTTTATAAGTTTGACTCATTTTTATGGTTAAATCGCACATGATAGAAAAAAATAATTATATCAAAATTGTTCCTTTATGTTGTTGTCTGCGCAAATAATATTATAGGTAATCTTACAGTGGATCAAGTTACGGCTGAACCCTAAATATTCATTCTGTTCCCTTCGAGGAGAAAACCTGGCTAATTTCATTATTATTATAGCCTCACCAAGCTTATTATTGTATCCTATATCTCGATGTTATTTATTTCTTTGAGAAAGCTGACAGATGGTTTTTTTATGTATTTAATATTTAACTGATTTGGTTGTCTCAATAAAAAAACTTTAAATGACTAAAAAAGTAAAGCAATACGAACGGTTATTATTTTTTTAACCGACTTCCCAAAAAGGAGGAGGTTCTCAATTCGATTGTTAGTTAATTAAATGCAAGAATTCAATGCAAGTTTGTTCAGTATCAGAAATGGAGACATAACGATGCGATACTGCACGCGAAATGGTAAATTAAAGGTTTCTGAAAGGGCCATTTCTAGGAGATAAAATCGCGTATCTGCGACGTAGGCATGACCAAAGAATATCCCTAGCCTTAAAAGGAATGACACAAATTTAGAGACCTATAACAAACCAAATTGATGCAACTGATGAGGGATAAGTCGAGGAAGTTAAAACTTACATGTACCTAAGTTGCAGTTATCTCAAAGTGAAATAAAGTTGCATGAGGCGCTTCCAAGGATAACAAATTCCTTTGTTTCTGTTGACGTGACGATAAAAACATGTAAAGGAAAGTCATAATAAACGGGCCAGATAGCCCTTCAATGGCAAACCTAACTAACTTATGTTATTTTAAGTTTACCATTTAATGTTTCTGTTGATTCAGTTGATGTAGAAGTTTCTTTACTGGATCGTTGAATAGATGTAATAGTTTCTTCTTTAGTGGATTGTTGAATTGTTATAGTACCATCTTTATTGAATCGTTGAAATGATACAATTGCTTCCTTACTGGATTGTTGAAATGTATGCGGAGGCTCTTGTATTCTTATGCGAGTAGTGCGAGTAGTTGACTTTTCAGGTATAAGCAAAGCACCCAACGCGATGAAGTGGAGAGAATAATAAAATTTTCTGAAAAAAAAAGGTGTTTCATTTTGTGGTTTCGGTTTAACCGCTCGAGCACGGACATGTGAAAATTTAAAAAAAAATCGCGAAAATCCGCGGCAGGTAATATACTACAATATGAATAATAACTGCGAGATAGTGTCCCAACACCATCAGAGATTTTAATTTTGACAACACAAACAAAGAGTCGCTAAGTAGGTAGGCGAAATTAGGTCGGGTTTATAGGTGGCCGATCTGGGGAGAATCTCCCATCTTGGCCACATTTAAATAACCAGAAATGTGGTCAAGCTGGGGAGATTCTCCCCAGGTCGACCACCTAGAAACGCTTATAATTTTTAAACCAGTGACCAACTAAGTAATTCTGATATTTGGCGACTGATTCTGGGAGAAAAAAAGAACATCGCTAGGTACCCTAGCTTTTGAGATTCAAATTGGGCCAAGCTGGGGACTCTCCAGATCGGCCACCTATAATCCTTTATAACTTGTGAACCAGTTGGCGACTAATTTCAACTATCGACGAATTTTTTGTAATAACTAAATTAAAATCTCTAATGATGGCCATGCCAGTGTCAAGGACACTGCGAGACACTTATTCGTTTATTAGCTTAGAATTAATAGAATAACAGTTAGCTAAATCATATAGTGCAATCTTTCTTTTCTTGACACAGGTACCTAGATCATTACCAGGTCATTGATGTAGGTATAGGTATGTTGCGCGCCACATTTGATGCCGGATACACAGCGGTATTAGTTACCATTAGCGCCATCTTGTGTCGAATAGCAGAACTAGTAGAGTCAAGATCCTTCTAGACTTTTCTATGCTAGAACATTCTAGAGTTCTCGACCCTTTATTCCCGTTGTCCCCGTACCTATGCCATATCCGGGGATATATATATCACGGGGACAGCGGGACGTGATCAAATTTATTTCCCGTTGTCCCCATAACCTACATTCGGCTAAAGGGGAAAACAGGAAGTAAACCATATTTCTGGGTCTGGCTGGTTTGGCGGGGTCTGTTCGCTCGCTCACTTGACCCCGCCATCCCCTTCAAACCTAACCTGTCTGAGTCGAGGTGCCACAAGTCTCGAGCTCGCTTCGCTCGCTCTTGCACCAACATAATTTGAAAAGTATATTTAATTATTACAATAAATTAACGGGGACAACGGGAAGTAATTTTAATTATTTTATTAAATTCCCTTTGTCCCCTTTAAACGGGGACATGGCCTATGAGGACAGCAGGAATATACTTTCTCGACATCTGGTCAGTCGGGACCGGTATAGAAGCTCCGCTCACTAGGAGCAACCTAATGACGAGGGTTGCCTCCGCGGGCAGGGAGCCATGCTCCGTGACCGGTCGCCAGTGACTTCTACTGGCCCGGGTCAGTATTGGGTATTTGCGATACAAGCGATAACTTCGAAAGTGACCTTCAACTGCGAATCAAAGTGTTCAGTTGGGTTGTAATTAGTGTTGTTAATTTTATTAAAGTGTTTTGGTTATTTAATCGGCTGTTTTTATTGTCACGAACCCTAAGCTCGTAATAGGTAGTTTAGGTGCTAGCAACACAGTAAACACATAAGACTAATGACGTTTTATTAACTGATCAGTGCCCCTTACCCTAATTTTGCAAGCTGTGCTCGCTTTTTGCTGGTTTTTTTTTCACATTAGTTTGAAGATAAAAGTTGATATTAAATGTGTTTTAATTAGGTACTCAAAATATACGAACCCATAGAAAGCGAGACTAGGCGCGAGATGAAGTAGAACGAATGGCACCGTGGCGTACGTCATGGCGACCCTCGTGGTGATGAATGTCAGTGAATTGTAGAACAGCTTCTTGGGTGGACTGTCTAGAAACATTGGACGAGCCACGCACCTTATCTGTAACACATCTGATATTTTGTAGTGGATTACTAATAAGCGTGCTACATATTTATTCGGCTCGAAATTAATCGGAACAGCGAGGCGGCTTTAAATACAAAAGAACAACTATGTAGCACGCCCAATGTTGAGCACGCCACTATTGTGGCGATAAGTAGCCGTGAGGAGTGGCTAGGGAGGTGCCACACGGAGTCGCAGGGCGATTCCCGGCCATCGGCACCGTAGGCGCGGGCAGCCACCCATTGCTCGCCGTCCGATCAGTCAGGCCCGGGTCGTCGGCGCGTTGTTTTCCACGCGCGCCTCAAAGAGATGTCAGCATAGTAGACGGGGCCCGTTAGGGCCAGAGCCTTCCAGGGTTGCGGAATTCGTACGAGACTCACCGCAGCCCTGGAACGCAAAGGGCATTAAGTTCGGATGGGTTTTAGTCAGTAAGTCTGACACTATCTCCCGCTCCCAAAGCGGAAGGATTCATTTGATGATTTCCCATCCTCAAAAAATCACGCCCAATGTACCTACCTACCTATAAAAAAAATACCACCCTGTACAAAAGATTGTAAAGTGTATATGGCCGTTCATCGTCATTTTACCTCCGGAGACATAAGAATGCTGTCAGAGGTAAAATAATTTTGAACTCACTATAGTGATGGAACTTAATCCGATGATAGTTACCTTCCTTGCTGCAACAGTGAAGAGGCCACCGGCGAAGAAGGTCAAGTAGTATCCTGGATGGAAGCCATGCCAGACGGCAGAGAGAGCATACACCCGGGCAGTCCGCCACGCCGCGCCGCCACGCTCGTAAGCCACGTCCCGAAGCCACGCGTTCGTGTTCTTGTTCCAGCTGGAGATCGCTATGCGAAAGTTCTGCGCAAACTAAACACGAAAAATGTTTGTGCGAGTTGAAAACATTACTTATCTTTACTATTGGTTTCACAGATTTCACTTGACATTTGCTTGATCTAAATCTATACAAACATAATTTCAGAACAGATAAGGGTATAAGTTAGTCACATTTTAATTTTTTTTTAAACTTGCTCAACACAGTACATAATCATACATTTCCAGATGTCAAGTGAATGCGCAGTCCAGTGTGTTGTACCAATTCAGGTATGCAAAATTTATCATTAAAATTATTTAATTTCATTTTTCCGATTTTAATACGTATTTAATCATCTGCCTTTTTTTTTTTTTAAGAATGGGAAATCATCAAATGACCCCTTCCGCTCTGGGTGGAGCGGCAGGGAGTGTCAGACTCTTACTGACTAAAACCCACCCATGCTCCTCCTAGTGCCTTTTGCGTTCCAGGGCCACGGTAACTCTTTTGAACAAAATCCGCGACCTATTTAATCATCTGCCTAGCCTTTTCCCAACCAAATTGGGGTCGGCTCCCAGTCAAACCGGATTCAGCTATACCGGATATGATATGATATTCGGATATACCTGTATTTTACGTGGAGCGGCTGCCTACCAAACCTCCACAACCCATTAACTGGGTAACACGGTAGTTCTTGGCAAGACTGGTGTCAGATTTTTCTGGCTTCTGACAATCCTTAACGACTGCCAAAAATCTACAAATGACAGCCGGGACCAACGGCTTAACGTGCTTTCCGAGGCACGGAGGAGTCTCGGTATGTTAATATGGTCACCCATCCACAGACCAACCTCGGCAAGCTTTGCTTAACCTTGAAGATTGGTCCGTGCGGCTGTTATAATTTAGCCACGAGCTCCTCTCCTCCTCTCCTCCGATTAATACGTATTTATAACATGTAAAAAAAAAACAATTAATACCACAAACAATGTCATAAAATTCCAATTAATAAGTACCCTATAAAATGTCAAAAATTCAAAAGTATATTCACCGGTAATTAGATACTCATCTCTGAGATAAGTACCTACCTGCTGTCATTAGCAGTGAAATATAATTTAGATATAGAACAAATGGATGCCGTATCTGCCTTCCTACAGGGTGACATAAAAGAAAATATATAATATGGTTCAACCTCCGAATTTCGAAGTGATCAATAAACACAGGTGCGTTTGTTGAAAAAGTCACTTTACGGACAAGCGGCAAGCCAGCAGACAATGGAACCAGAAATTGGATAAAACACTAAAATAAATTAGTCTGAAACAGTAAATACTAGATCCCTGTATTTATGACAGAATAAGAAATGAAGATATAACTTATATAGTAGTGTACGTAGTGCAGTGTGGTCACTACATAATTCTTTAAATCACTCCAAGAATAGGAGGAGGTTCTCAATGCAGGTTATATTTTTTCTTTTTTATTTCAAACCTTTTTTTAAGCGAACTTTCATGCTTAAATTTTTAATTTTTTTGAGTGTTTGAAATAGGATTGACATTTTTTGACAACGAAAATGTAGATTTGTTTCCTTGTCGGTGTTAAAGGACCCGTGTGTGTAGTCCCAGCGGAAATATGTCGATTTTATTAATTTCAGTTTAGCAGATATTTAGTGTATACATACGTCGTGTAAATGTGTATGGTAAGTATAAATTTGTGCATCCAACCATTGGGGAATTATTCAACAAAAACTATTTCCGCTGGAACTACGTCATCCCAGCGGCACTTTTTTTTTCCTATGGACGTACAAGAAAAAAAATACATGCAATAATTAGTGTGTGACGAGAGGTAAATGTGTATGTTTAAATGAAATTTGTGTGTCTTAAAACTGCGAAGAAATTCAAGTTTCCGCTGCGCTGACGTTTGGCTATTTGATGAAAATCATATAAATCGGTTTAGTGCAGAGTTGATTTTTTTTACGCACGTTGCTGTGAATTTGTGTATAATGTTTGTGAAAGCAGATTTTGAAAAAAGCATACCATTTAGGAGATATACACGTAAAGGTAAAATATGGTTATTAGGTCCAAGTTCTTAAAATAAGAACTTTAGAGCCTAACTTTTAACGTTTATTTGTATCTTGTAAGGGTCTACAATGTCTTGCCAAGTTTCATTTATGTGCGCTTAATAATTAATGAGCTATGGCATAATTTACTACGAATGGACCACTAAATTTTATGACATCCGCTTGTAGGACTTTTTAATTAAACATATTCCAATATTTAGTGTATTAATGCAACTATTCACATATAACATTTCAGCTCATTACACTACATAATTAAAGAGATATAATAAAAATACCAGAACAACCGGATTACATGGATACAACGACCAAGTTTGATTGGCTACAAAAAAGCGACGCTGCAGTACAAAGAGCTGACGTTCTAAAATTTCCAGTATAGTATCGTTATCGTGTTTAATAGTTTCGTATAGGCGCGTACACAATAGTTTCGCAGAAAATAAAACAACTGCATTAACTTTGTACTCTTAAAAATAAGTAGGTAGGTTACCTATAAAATTATTGCGGGATTATATTGATTGTGGTTTGAATAAATGCAAACAAGAACAAACGAAATCCCCGTCTCTCACTTCAAAGTATTACCAAAGTACCTAGAAAATAAAAGGTACTTACACATATTCGAAACAAGTTCGAATAAGAGACTGCAACTTTTAAACAGCTGGACAGACTTTCATCTAATATAGGTATTTACATATGGCTGTCATAAAAACTGTAGGCACTGGAATCTATGCATAGCAGATATACCTAGGCAACTTTTAGGTTTTCGGCGTCGTCGAGATTTAAGTAACAAAATACAGTTGCAACTTGAACCTATATACCTTCCAACAGATAACATTTCATGAGGTATTTTAGTAGGAAGTACGTAATTTATGATCTTACCTTGTTTATCTTCCAAGAATCATTCTCACTACTGGCTCACTAAGTATGTCACAGTCAGTTACACTATGTCAATAACCGAGTCCAATATGTACATAATATTACGTTGATGGCAAAATAAACAGCACATACGCTTGTCTTTGGGTGCACATTTGTGACTGATAAACAAAACAGAACAGGAAGCGCGCGCTAAGAAGACACATACCTATTTTATTGATTCCCTACTACACCGTTAACTTAATTCTTATTCGTATTTCTATTTTATTCAATTGTACCGTGTAACATTAAAATATTTGTACGCTTGAAGCAGCAGAATATTAAGGACATAATAATTAGGTACCTATTGTAACAGCACACAACAGTAATCTGTTGTGTGCCCACCTGTACTAGTCCAATAATGGTAAAACACTGGAAATTTTAGAACGTCAGCTCTTTATACTGCAGCGTCGCTTTTTTGTAGCCAATCAAACTTGGTCGGTTAATCCATGTAATTCGGTTGTTCTGGTATTTTTATATCTCTTTAATAATGTAGTGTAATGAGCTGAAATTTTGTATGTGAATAGTTGCATTAATACACTAAATATTGGAATATTTTTCATTAAAAAGTCCTACATTTGGATGTCATAAAATTTAGTGGTCCATTCGTAGTAAATTATGCCATAGCCCATTAATTATTAAGCGCACATAAATGAAACTTGGCAAGACATTGTAGACCCTTACAAGATACAAATAAACGTTAAAAGTTAGGCTCTAAAGATCTTATTTTAAGAACTTGGACCTAATAACCATATTTTACCTTTACGTGTATATCTCCTAAACGGTATGCTTTCTTCAAAATCTGTTTTCACAAACATTATACACAAATTCACAGCAACGTGCGTAAAAAAAATCAATTCTGCACTAAACCGATTTATATGATTTTCATCAAATAGCCAAACGTCAGCGCAGCGGAAACTTGAATATCTTCGCAGTTTTAAGACACACAAATTTCATTTAAACATACACATTTACCTCTCGTCACACACTAATTATTGCATGTATTTTTTTTCTTGTACGTCTATAGGAAAAAAAAAGTGCCGCTGGGATGATGTAGTTTCAGCGGAAACAGTTTTTGTTGAATAACTCCCCAATGGTTGGATGCACAAATTTGTACTTACCATACACATTTACACGACGTATATATACACTAAATATCTGCTAAACTGAAATTAAGAAAATCGACATTTTTCCGCTGGGACTACACACACCATTCTAGGACCAAGCACATAGACATTCATGATAAGGTGCGTTTAAAGAAGATTGTCATCGAATATATCCAAACAAGTGAGATGGTCGCTGATACACTGACCAAAGGCACTCCGCAGATGAAGCTTGATTATTGTTTTTCAAAAATGGGATTATGTCTAAGGGAGGATATTAAAATGTAGACATAAAACGCTTGAAACGAAACGTTTTAAACTGCGACTAGCCCGCCTCTCGCGTTCTTAATCTGTCACTACGATATCTTTCAAATATTCGTTGGGTTGTATCAGTTTTCTTTTCCTTATTAAAACGAGAAATTATTACAAATCGTTTTTATTTATAAGATCAATTGATTTTATTCACCCACTTTTTTACTTGTGAACTGATTCTGTTTAAACTTGACAAATTTTGTGTGAATTTTTAGAGAAGGGAGACAGTCGCAGTCGAGGGAACTCCTGAACGATCTACAGCAGCTACCTCGTGTTTGGCCTTATTTTGTCCATCTTTATGAGAACTTTATAGGTTATAAGCTTTTGCCCGCGACTTTGTCGTTCAGGCTCAGAGTGTCCCTTTCCCAAAATGTCCATTGGTTTTAAAAAGTCCCTTTCCCGAAATGTCCCCTCCCCATAATGTCCATTTTCCAGAATGTCCCTTTCCCGAAACGTCAATTTCCCAAAATGCCCCCTTCCCGAAATGTCCCTTTCCCGAAATTACCCTTTCTCAAAATGTCCCTTTCCTACGACAGCTACGCGTTTAAACTAGGAATATTTAAATAACAAGCTAAGTAGTCAATCAACTTTTAATCACATAATTATAATATAAAAACGTCAAAACCCAATAATGATTCACGTGAACTCCTAACTGTTAACATAATCATATTATATAATTTAAAATAATATTATAGAAATCAAGAAAAGACATCGAGCTCGACAAAAAATATAACAAATACTTAAAATATACAAACTACAAACAAAACATATCACAGTGGCACAGTTTTTAACTAAAATAATATTTTTGAGATTGTGCTTATTTCATTAAAATACAGTAATCATTAAAATTCATTACCAAGACTTTGTTGATTTCTATAATGTTATTTTAAATTGCTGTCGTAGGAAAGGGACATTTTGAGAAAAGGTCATTTCGGGAAAGGGACATTTTGAGCAAGGGACATTTCGGCCCGCATTTTGGAAAATGGACGTTTCGGGAAAGGGACATTCTGGGAAATGAACATTATGGGGAGGGGACATTTCGGGGAAAAGACTTTTTGAAACCAAGGGACATTATGGGAAAGACATTCTGACCCTGAACGATACAAAAAACTTCCTGGTACTTCCAGAGATTAGCAAACTCTTCAGCTTTATCTATTTATTAGTATAGATAATTGCCATCGAGAGTGTTATGGTTATGATGGAAACGGAAATCTGAAAGCTAGGTATAATTTAGCTAAAGAATATTTTAAACATCTTAGTTACTTACATAAAAATAATCGAAGCTTTACTCTCTCTAATTTAGTACTTAGGTTATAATTTTATTTTAAAACAATCAAGCAAAAATGTAATTACCTCAAAACCAAATATATCGATGTTGGACATCTTATCCCATCTGGGCGTGCCGTCGTGGTCGTAGCCATTGAACCCCATGCCACAATTGTTGCAGATCGCCTCGGACAGGAGCCATGCGTGGTAGTACTTGCACCTTACCACTAGAGTCGACAAGTAAGCGTACCACAGCAAGTACAATGCTGACCATGAGCGGGATACTTCTGACGTAGGATCGGTCAATTCTGTGATTATATAAAATAATAATAGTAGTTTATAATACTGTCACATGACAATGACAAAATAAATCACATGACAATAAAAGTGTGTTTTTAAGCCGAAACCGAGGCGAGATTTTGTTTTTGTCCTTTTTTGGAATACGTTACTCAAGCAGGCAAGTTTCTAAAGAGATATGAGTGGAACGTATAATTAGTGCGTAAACTGCTGTAAATGTGTGCCACATAAAAAATTTGTGCGTCTTGTCGTTTTGGAAAAAAAAACGGAAAAAACGATTCCTGCTGGAGAAACTTTGTTCCAGCAGGAAAATTATAAACGAATGATCGGAGAGAGAAATATTGTGCATGGGCAGAGCTTATATTTGTTCATAATGTGCGCCAAAAATATAATTTGTGCGTCTCCAACGTTAACCCAGCAACGCCATTACTCCAGCAGGAATCGTTTTTTAACCGACTTCCCAAAAAGGAGGATTTTTTGTGTTTGTTACCTCATATCTCCGTCATTTATGAACCGATTTGAAAAATTCTTGTTTTATGTGAAAGAATATACTTCTCGATTGGTCCCATTTAAATTTTATCAAAATCGGTTCAGCAGTTTGGTTTTTAAATCCAAATAGCTGGAAAAAATATGTGGAAAAATCATACGAAATTGCATATTTTTGCCTGTGACTTCGGTTTTTTTTTCGTTTTTTCTTTCAAAATAACAAGACGCACAATTGTTTTATGTGACGCAAATTTACAGCAGATTACGCACTAATTATACATTCCACTCATAGCACTCTAGCAGTCACTTTCCAGCTGGAGTAACGTACTCGCTTTTTTATGTAATTTTGGAACTTTGGAGATTTAAGAGTAGGAGATAAAATAACTTATTAACTTTTTGTTGTCTGTGTATAAAGTCTGTCGATAAATTGGTACTTTACGATTTCAGAGTAGGTATAGGCTATAATCACGTCATTGCCACCGCGGGCTATAGGTCAAATAATGATAAGGACGACCACTAACTTCTATATTTACTTGCACTTTCTGCAGCCCAAGATTGCAACGGGGTAATTGCGGAACACAAAAACTTATGCAATCGGTCGTAAACTTTTTCATTTTGTCAATTCAACAGTATTCATCAAGTGTTTTATTACTTTGTAGAGCTGAAGAATTTTTGGACAAAAAAGCTGTGATTGAATCTGTGATTTTGTATGTTAAGGCATTCGGGCACCGGTTGGCTTCACTTTGACTCGAAAAAAAAACAGGTACCTACAGGGCCCGATCTAGCTATTTCGCCGCTACGGGTAAACAAAATATTTGGCGTTTACAATGAAACGGCAGCCCAGTTCCGAAAAGCAAAATCTATATACAAGTACCTAAATAATTTGGGAGAATTTAGTTTTTTTGCTTCCATTCAATACATTCAAAATTCAATTTTTTTTTAGTAGGTAGTCGCCAATCTGCATTTTGCCGTTCTGGGCATAATTTGCCCAGGTCCCCCCTACCAGCAGTGCGATTCTGTAAACATGTCGAAGTGAACACTTGGGCGGGGTAGGTACACGACGGGTGAGTTATAACCATACAAATAAGATGGAATGACAGCTCACTTGTCGTTCACTCCGCCTAGGTGTACACCGTGAGATGTTGACAAAATCGACCGGCTGATAGGGCCCCGGGCCCCGGATAGGCGTTACTAATAAACGCGAGCAATCAAAAATTAATAAGACATTTAAAAGGTTGCTTAATCTAGTAGTTACCTTCTAAAACGGTCAAAGGATATTTCTTAGCAAGAGTTAAGTATAAAACAGCGGCAGCCACAGAACCGCCAACTTTATAGAACACAGCTTGACGTGGTGAGGGCTCCGTCACATCTTTCCTTCTCTCAAACTGAAAGAAAAAAGTAATTATGATATGATATTGATCGATTATGAAAAAATAAATGAGGATCGTTTGTATTTTCTACGAGTTTCGACAGAATTGGGAAAACAAAATTCATAAGTGATACGGAGGAAACTGTTGTAGGAATCATTAGCTCTTTTTCATGCAAATAATAATTTTGACGTAAAATCCGTTTTGTGCATAAAAATAATAAAATCTACTTTACTTGGGTTAAAGCCAATTATAAAGCAACCATTTCGGAAAAAGAACAAACAGAGATATGAGCATTTTTCTGTCGATTTTCGTCGATGGGTGTCCTTCGGTTGCTTATTGAGTTTCTGCTTATTTTATGTTTGAGCAATAAACCACCGAAGGACACCCATCGACGGAAATCGACAGAAAATTGCTCATATCTCTGTTTGCAATTTTTCCCGACATGGCTGTTTTATGCATAACTAAGTAGGTCCAATTGACTCCGGTCACAATGCGTCGTGGAATTATGATCTCGCGACGTTTTATGACATTAGGTACCTACCTACCCATTCAAAGTTAAAAATAAAATCTTACCTCATCGACACGAGCACCTTCAATAAATTTTATATAGTCAGAATAAAATACTACTGGTCCACACATTAACGTTTGGAAGGCTAGTGTGAATGCGAAGTATTCAAGCGGGGAAGGTATCTTCTCTATTTTCCCTAGTTGAGGATTCGTTCTAACAGCTTTTCCTGTTAAGCTGTCCTGTAGTAAGTAAGCTAGTGATGTTACCCTTTGAGTGATCACCATTAACGGACCTGGAAAGAACATATTCTGTGAGATTGAGAGCTAGAATACAGAGATGTAAAATCAGGGAAATTAGCTGTTAAGGAAATTGACTTCCAATTTTAACACGACGCGATTTTTTTTTTGTAACACGACGCGGTTGGCTTATTGTCAACGTGATAAACAATTAATTTCACATATTACCTATATGTATTTTTGAAGAATACAACTTACCTGTTATATCTAAAGTGTAGTCATCTGTATGATATATCTGTCGATGTACATGGAGACATGATAGATATATCATAGAAACTGCCAAGCTTACGCTGAAATTAATTTAGAAGTCTTATTAGAAAATCTCCAGAAAATGGAACATTCGGAATATTTCGGAAAAAGTCATTTGGAAAGCGCAAATATTTTTTTTAAAGGTACTTAATATGAATTATTGCAACTAAATAAAGTTTTATTCACTTACTTTCCCACACTTTGATGCGACACACTCTTTAGCAAAGTATAAGTTAACATAGGTAGCAACGATAGATGAATCGCTTGTCTGAAAAAAGACATATAGGTACTTAACAATCAGTAAAAAAACACAGTAATAGTTTACTTAACGCACCCTCATAAAAAGTCTTGTTTTTCCAGCCTGGGAGGGCTATAATCCAGTCAAGGATTACATAAATACCAGCATTATCTGGATAAGCACAGTATTAATATGACCAGTACTTTAACTAGGCCCCCGAAATCCGATCCAGCCTGTCCCTGGCGATCCTTCTTCCAGCAACGTCACATGATAGCCCTTTAGCGTGTGCCCAGACTGTGGAGGCTTTAATTTACAAAGACAAACAAATCCGGTTAAGCAGAGAGTACCTCCTAGGTTGATAAGGAAGAAGCCTCACAAAATTAGGAACATTTTTAAATAAACCATAATACCAGTTGGCGTACTCAATCAATTGTAAACGCTATGAGGTAGGTAGGTACCTACGTGATCACAGCTTCAGTCACAAAGCCGACGTTTTGAATTTTTTAGTTAGTGAATTACTGAATAGATTGCTCCCAAAATCGATTTCTAAGTATCCGCACGTAGCCCTATTCAGAATTAATTTTCAAAATTGAGAATAGTGACGGCCATATTTCGTTTATTTATTTTTGCTCGATTCGTATTTCGATATGTAACCAGTAATAATAATATTCAGTATTTTTGATACCATTTATTTGTCTTTCCAATTTCCACATTTGTAGCTGTGAGTCACAGCACACATTCTGACTATGTTATTTTATTTTCTATAGGTCACAGCCTGTGACCTATAGATCGTAGATTTACAACATGACATCGATGCGGTAATCGAACCCGTCATGTAGGTAAAAATAGCGTTCCAGTAGAAGCGGACAATGGGTAATTAGGTGTCTTCAATCAAGCTAAATGTACCTATACAATACCCAACCATAATTGTTGGGTATTGTTATTAAACAGTGGAATTATTCCACTGTTTAATAACTTATTTAATCACATATTATTAATCAACGACTCCCCCCTAAAACATGCCCGCGGATATGTTTCACAGGTATTTACGAGTAATAACCAGTGATCGGAGTAGGTAGATTGATTTGGGGTCGATGCACTGGCACGTATATATTAATACGGATATGCCTCCGGGAGTCTGGGATTTTGTACTAAGATTTTTTAGGAATTTCAAATATTGTAATGTGTAGGATGAAGAGTATATGAATAAGAAATGTTTAACCCTTTTGCTGTTTTTTTTAATAGAATATGTGATCGGCCTTCTATAATTAAAAAAAGAATATGGCATGGCTAAACTTGAGTAAAAACGTAGCAAACGTAAAGCAAGACTCTACTAATAATAGTTAAAAGAAGAAATAACTACTAAATTAGTCATATGTAAGTTTCGAATGGACGCACAATAGTAAGATTCACTTTAGTACTTAATTGATAAATAAGAAAAAAACAATTTTAAACGTTTAACTATCGCATTCCATAAAATTCAAATGTAGTAGTTTAAAAATCGTTACATTCACAATATTTGATTCAATCCCGTAAGTACGAAAATGAAATCCCGGAAAAAAGGCTTATCCATGTTATGATTTCCATGACTATTCATGATGCAAGTACGTAAAATCAATCTACCTACTCCGATCACTGGTAATAACATAACGACTCGGACTGGCGCACCGAGGGTTTCGTACCATCATATTATTCAGTAGGTAACCAGGAGCCTATTAGGAGCTTTCTTCGTATAGGCACCTAATAGTTCTGTGCCCAGAAAAAAATAAAACTGTGCTTCACCCAAAGCAACCTGCGAGTAAGTAGGAGGACATATTGGTTGTGAAACGTGAAATGTTTTAAATTTTCATCGGCGAGGCCTTAGTCGTCAGAGAATTTTAACACAGCTGTGTAGAATATTGCAGTTTTAGGTCAGCGTCATCTCTTGACCGATAGTGGAACTAATGTAATTTTTGTTGATGATTTCTGAAAAAGTGTACTATTTATAGACATCGTTTAATTTTTCCTGTAATCTTCACATAAACTTCTATCACATAAAATAATAAAATTTTAGATTTTTCTCTATGCAAACTTCGAAGATAACGTGGGGGAACGGTATTTTTTTCAAAAAAAAAAAATTATTTGAGAATGTGCAAATAGCGCTCTTTCATGATACCCCACATGCCCTAGTAGCCCCACTTCGAATTTTTATGAACCCCTTTCAGTATGTTGTAAAAAAAAAATCTTATTTACAAAGTAGTTGGATAAACGTCATCTAAAACTATTCCAAATTTTACAATTCAAATTCTTGAGATATCCCGCTGTGACAGATGGACAGACAGACTGAGTCGCACCATAAGGGTATCTTTTTACCATTTTGGTACGGAACCCTGAAAATGATAGGTACTTTTACCCTAACGCACTACCATTGGCGTTAAGTAAATATAAATTAAAACATGCATATAATTCATAAATTAACGGAAAATAGATAATTACCTTCCAAAACAGAAATACCCCATCATTAAACCTATAACAAGGCACACAGAATGTCGAAATTCCGGCGAAGCAGATCTCAATGGTTTTCGAAACAGTCTTGCCAGGCATAGTGCAGCTACTTGTGCGATCAAAAAATTTACCTATTGACAAATAAAAAAATAAACTAATGAATAATGTGCAGCAAGTAAAAGAAAAATGTGTAGGTACAGTTGGGCCGCTAATATGGTACATCGATTATTGGAAAAGTTCTTTTGTGACAAGATTGTTTCTCTCTCATAGATTTTTTTTTTTTCTCACTTACCTGTGAGAAAGTTCAAAAGTTTGATGTGTCACATTAACGTCCCGTTATTGTAGCATACAGTACATAGACAACAACTTAGGTAACTAGTTAACTACAATGAAATAGTAATGTTGATTCTTGCCATCTACGTCAGTAACAAGCTAAGCACAGTAATAAAAACGTAAAAATTGCATAATAATGTAACTTGACTATATTCGCAATGCAAATACCCTATAGCATGTGGAAAATAAATTAATGCCGATGAATTAGTCTTTATGGCCGTATACCGCATACGAAATAGTATAATTTGTCCCCAGTTTAGTGTGTCTGTGTTAAATTGTTTCTTCTTTCAAGTACCCCTTTTTATGAACAAAGATTACTCGCTTGGGATAATGCGGCCTTACAGCTAAACAGAATAAACTACCTACTAATTGTTACTAATGATCAGAGCTTGGAAAAATAATTAAAATACCTTTAAAATACCTACAAATTACAAAATACTATCGGCATGTTTTTGAAATATAAAATGCAAAATACAGTCAGGTGTTAACAGGGCTGGGCAGTACTTATTTGAATTACTTGTAATTAAAATACGTACTTAATTGAAATAGAAATACGTATTTGGTATTTGTATTTCAATTACTTCTTAAAAATGTAATTGGTATTTCAAATACCTGACGCTGAAGTATTTTGTAGTTAGTTTTTCAAATACTTATGGCTTCAAAATACATTTGAACATCAATACATTTAGCAAACTTATTAATAGGTGTGTTCTGCAGAAAACAGCGCTCGATAGCTTTCGTAAGAAAAAAAGCTAAACTAACCTAACACCTGACTGTATTTTGTAATTTGTATTTTAATTAAAGCAAAGCATGTATTTTGCCCAGCTCTGGGTGTTAAGTTAGGTCGGCCTTTTTGCTTACAAAAGCTATCGAGTGCTGTTTTCTGCAGAACGCACCCATTATCCTTTTGAACGCCAGAGCGTAAACGCATCACGCCAAGCCACAAATTCAGCGTAACAAACTACAAAAAAATAGGGATTCCAACATATCGATAAGTTATCGATAACTAATAAATCATTGCTTTTCGTTTTGTTTCCCTTATTTTTGTAATAAATTTTACTCGATACATTATTCTTTTATTTCATTCGACCTTATTTCGTATCATAATATCATTAAACAGCAGTTACAAAGTTCTAAACAACCTAAAGGCAGACATTAGAACTACACACAAATAAATCAAATAATAATAAGGTAATTACATCACTAATCTCGTTCGTGACGTTATCCGCTGTCGGGAAGAGCCGACTCTGGCGTGGCTGGCACGATCTCTTTGACAACTTCTTCGCATGCGAGTAGGGAAGTGACATCGTAGGATACAATAATTATATAGTATTTAACAACAATTTAATCAATTTACTTGTTTCATCTAAGTCCTTTTGCTGTCGCACTTTTCTTACAAGGTTCAGTAAATTTACATATACGACACGACACACACACACACACACACACAAATATTTGTATGGCCTACAGATAGTTGTTCCGGGTCTGGCTGTTTGTGTATGTGAGTTTGTATGTTTGTAAACGCACCCACGATACAGGAGAAATTCCTAGTGTTTTTTAAAAAAACAAACAAACATATGTTCTTTTCTGGCACTCGATCCAGTTCAAAAGCGATGAGTCTTCCAAACCTGCCTACTTCAGCTAAATTCGAAATGGAATTACAAGAGAAAAGATTCAAAATAAATGTAAGTAGGTATAATAATTTGTTGCATAATAATCTAAATAAGTAATGCTTGCGCGAAGTGTCAACTAAGCGTCTTGACAGATCTTTAAACAAGTGCTGCCAGCGTTTTGGGTACATTACCAGTGGCCTGCGATGCGGAGGAATTCTTCGACGCCATGTTTTAGATTATTTTTAGTTTTAGTTAAGAGTCTTTTATTTAAGTGTGTTTATAGTAATAGTTGTCAAAATTTACAAAATAATAAAGTTAGGTATCTAATAAGTAATAGATTAAAGTGACTATTTACCTTCTTGGCTGTGTGCGAATCAACATCCGGCACTCTCGTTGCCCCCTAGACCAGCTTGCGAGATTTAACGCTAGCGCTAGCTTTTGGTATTAGTATTTCAATTACTTCAAACAAAAGCGATAAAAAGGTAAATAGTCACTTTAATCTATTACTTATTAGATACCTAACTTTATTATTTTGTAAATTTTGACAACTATTACTATAAACACACTTAAATAAAAGACTCAAACTAAACTAAAACTAAAAATAATCTAAAACATGGCGTCGAAGAATTCCTCCGCATCGCAGGCCACTGGTAATGTACCCAAAACGCTGGCAGCACTTGTTTAAAGATCTGTCAAGACGCTTAGTTGACACTTCGCGCAAGCATTACTTATTTAGATTATTATGCAACAAATTATTATACCTACTTACATTTATTTTGAATCTTTTCTCTTGTAATTCCATTTCGAATTTAGCTGAAGTAGGCAGGTTTGGAAGACTCATCGCCTTTGAACTGGATCGAGTGCTAGAAAAGAACATATGTTCTTTTCTGGCTTCTCGTCGAGTCGAAGCTCCAAAGTCTTGATCATCGACGCCGAGTTGCTAGCCTGTTGGTTTTCTATTGGCTGCATTATGGGGAGTGTGCGTCGGAATTGCATAGTTTAATTCCGCCAAGCCCATTCCATCATCGGGCCACAAGACGTACGGCGATACGCCACCGGTACATGGTGGACATCCCACCCACACGCAATAAACGTTTTGGGAACACATTCATTGTGCGTACGCTAAGGAGTGGAATTCCCTACCAGAGTCTGTTTCCTGATAGCTACAACCCGGAAGTCTTAAGTCAAGAGTGAATAGGTTACTTCTATGCAAGCGTGCTCCATCTTCGGCCACATGATCGCTTACCATCAGGTGAGATATTGGTCAAGAGCGTGCCTACCAAAGTACCAATAATAAAAAAACAACCAAATACGTATTTGTATTTCAATTACAAGTAATTCAAATACTGCACAACCCTGCTAATGATGATGACTAGTTCTCTTGCGCTCTTACCTTTTTTTTTTACGGCGGGACTCAGACTTTTACTGACTAAAACCACCCCGGTGTTCCATCATCCACCTACGCCGGGGATCGCGGGAACGTACGCGACTTCTGTAATCCCCTGCTGGTGCCGGCCTGCCCCCGCGGGCCACATCTCGTAATCGAGGGGAGTAAGGTGTTTAACTCCCCCCGCGACGTCAGAGGGGCGCACGGGAACACCACGCGCCGCCACCTCGGGTCCGGATGAATGGGGGGCGACGGACGTCCCCAAGTCCGCCGCCCCTGGACCCAGTTAGGGGGGCAGAAGGAGGGCAGCGTGTGCCCTCCTCCGACAACAGGTGCGCCTGCTGCGGGCCGGGAGAGCAGTCGACATCTCCCTCTCCCTTTCCGCAGCCTCCTTCTGCGCGATGACTGTTTCGCAGAAGGAGACGACCGCGTCCCACGACTCCTCGCCGCCGACCATAGATCAGACTACGGCCGGCAACGAGAGGTCACTGGCGTCACTGCCTACCACAGAGACAAGGGCACGGCGCGGCTCCTCCCAAGCGGCACACTCTGCCAGCGTATGACGCGCCGTGTCCTCCCGACAGTCGACGCAGTGGTGACACCGAGCGTCCGGCTCCCTGCCTATGCGATACAGGAACCTCCCGAAGCAGCCATGCCCGTGAGGACCTGTGTCGCACAAAACGACAGGGAGCCGTGCCTTCTCCCGAGCCAGAGGTCGAGCAGTGGCCGGATGGCCTTGATAATGACGAGGCAAAACCTACAAAACAAGTGCCAGCAATCAAGATGATGAGGTAAAAATCATGCTTAAAATTTCACACAGCAGAAACTCATCTAAATCAAGTAAAGTGGTGTATTAGCGACGATTAATTATTATTATTATTAATTACATCTCTTGGGGAACCCCTCTCCCCCTTTTAAAGGTTAGTTTTGGAAATTAGGTACTCCAGCGATTTTCATTAATTACCTAGCCATTTCTGTTTATTCTGTGTTCTCAAGAGGCCCTAGACAATGTGCCATTCAATATTAGCGATTGCAACTGTCGAAATGCTAAAATGTAGGAATTTGATCACGTGACATTTCGATAGCATCTGTCAATCCCATACATTTTTGACGTATTGACAATTGCCTTCGCCACGCTACCGTTGACAGAATCTCACTTCTCTCGAGCCCGCGTGACGCGTGCGTGACGGGGTGAACAGTTTCAGCGCAATTGTTCACCCCATTCGCCCCGTTAGGGGTTCATTATGCAAAAATTGTTACATCTGTTTCAGTTATCCCACTTTTAGTTTGTTCATAGTATTCCGACGTAAATTGAAGCAAGCAATAATGACCTCCCCTAAAAACGTTGTCACCCCTCCTTCACCCCTTACTGTATAGTTTATTTTCGGAAAATCCTAATATTTGTTATTATTTTTTTTATCGGAATCATTTATATGCTGTATTTCAACTTCATCGGACCACGCATATGATAAGATTCTCCCCCGTTCGCTCAATTTTGTTCGGAATTTGATAAATTGGTGTTGGAAAAGCTGCAAGTGGTGAAATTTAGAAGTTCTTAAGCAACTTCTAAATTTCACCACTAGAGATTGAAAATTAACAATTTTTCATTATTTTTTCATTATTACCTGTATTTGAAGCGTGTTTTAGATTAGATGGGATAGTTTGTCCAACATCTGTTACTGTCCATCCAGAGATTAGACTTGCGCATAGTAGTTCGCGACTGGGAGTGCTCATTTTAGTTCACTAATCGCGGCTCTTTGGCGAACTAGTTGGCTCTTTTAGTCCACTAGCTCGCGGGGTCTTATTTTTTTTTATTTTTTTAGGTAACACACTTGGGATATCAACTGCTTAACCGGACTAACCTGTGGTGGCCTCAAATGAATTTAAGGCCCCGGCCAAGGCAACAAAACTAGCTACAAGCTAAAAACTACTGACCGCTCGCTATGGGCATTCCCTGAGGAATACGACCTCGGCTTAGCGGCGTCAGTTAGGGACAGCAAGGGACAATCAGGCTGGGTCGTTTCATTAGCGGGGTCTTAGCGAACTAGTTGGCTCTTATAGTTCACCAGCTCCCGACTCTATGTTCCGAAACGGGAGTTGACTGAGCTAGTGGGCTGAGAGAAAAGCAGATCGTTCGCGCTCTTTGTAGTTTGCTGTTGCGTGCCTTCTTTTGTTAGTAAAATAACTATTTTACGGTATTTTTTACTTTACATTCGTTGTACTCGTAGTATTCTAATTGATTTATTAGTTCAATTTAGAAAATTGCTTATACGAAATATCGCGTTTATTCTAAATTTGTAAATAGTAGCTTGTACATTGCATTGTATTGAACGATGAGAAGCGCATCAGTGAGTAAGTGACCGGCAACGCAGCTAAGGGCAGTCCTGCGCTCCCGCTCACTCTCGCTATACTATTAGGTCGGTCATGAAGAAGGAACTAACGAACTAAAGAGCGGTGGATCTGGGACCTAGTTCGCGTAGTTCGCGTGTGAGAGCGCTCTTTCGAACTAGTTCGTTCGCGAACTATACATATTACAAGACTACCAAAGATAGCCTGATGACCATCGCGAGACAGCGTTTTATATACATAAAAGTACGGAATTACGACCAAAAACTTGTAAAGAAAACATTTACCTACGTACCAATTTTTTTATTTCTCAGAAATGTGGCAAGAGTAAAAAGGCGTGGCCTGCGGTAGGTAGTATATAATCTATACTAATATTATAAAGAGGTAAAATTTGTAAGTTTGTATGTAGGGGGTAATCTCTGGAACTAATGATCCAATTCTAAAAAATTTTTCACTGGTAGAAAGCTACATTATTCCTGAGTGCTATAGGCTATAAATTATTTTTATAACATGTATATTAACCGAGCTATCACAACTTTTGTCTAGCAAGTCGGAAAGAAATACCTCAATAAAATAGAATTATTTGCATGCATGTATGTGTAGGGTTAGGGTAGGTGTAGGGTAGGTAGGTAGGTAGCCAGTTGACGGGAGCGAAGCCGCGGGAGACAGCTAGTAAATAATAAGTACTTACTTAAAGTACCTACACACCAATGCCAAATCAATTTAAGGTGGAAGCGCCAGGGTAGCTCGCGAAATTCAATTTTTTTTTACGTTTTCGCAATTTGCAGGTCAGTATCAGGTTGTATCTTGGTCAAAATATGATTCGCGGCCGTAGCAAGTATGTAATAGAATTATAATCATTAAAATCATCAATAAATAGAATAAAACGCAAGAAAAATTGAATTTCGCGGGCTACCCTGGCGCTTTCACTTTAACTGGTCAAACTTCACAGACGTGAACATTTTAGTATCGATTTTCTTAACATTATAATTTTTTAAAAATACCTACACTAGGATTTATAGCAGTAGTTGCATTACTCACTCTGTTGAACCAGTTATAAGTTGTATTTGCTTGAAAAGCAATTATGCAGTTTAGAAAGTTTTTCAAAAATGATGTGTCGTGAAAATTACCATTAGACAACTACCCTCTAATGTCTGTACTTACAATTTTTTTTAAGCAAAATAACTTCCTTCACTTGACCATCCTTTCCTTGTTCATCTACATGGGCAGAAACAGTTTTCAAAATACTGGCCATAACACCCTTTAAATTGTCAATAAAATATCTACGCTATCTAACAGGCTATCTAACAGGCGATTTTTTATACTGGCGAAACTTCACTGACCAGGTGGCCTACCACAACCGCTTAAAACAATATTATTTTAATATTACTTTGTAATTTCTGTTGTTGCATTTTCAACTCTCGGCGCTGATCCGAGCGTTGAAAATCCAACAGAGCGGAACGCAAAGTAATATTAAAGTAATATTGTTTTAAGAGGTTGTGGTAGGCCCCCTGGTGTCAGTGAAGTTTCGCCAGTATAAAAAATCGCCTGTAGATACCTATCTATCAAAGAATAGAAAATGTAAACTGAAACCCATTTCAAAATCTATAAGTAGGTACCAACAAAGTGTAAGTAACTTTGATGAATCATTTTTGCAATCAAGGTTATCTTATCCACGATAAGTGGTTCTTTGTAATAATAATAATTATTATGTGAATGAACTCCACCATGAAACATAAAGTGTCCTACTCCGATCTACAAGAAATCTAAAAACATTAGTCAGTGCGTAAGCAGCTACTTATATACTTAACTACACTGCAAATGAATGATGCATATTTATTAAGTGAGCAAATATCTTCCCCTCTTCCACAATTTGTATGTTAGAAATGATGTTTCAAAGACATAAGTAGAGAATTTATTGTGTATTGTTTTGAGTAAAATAAAAGAATTCCCATTAAATAAACAAATGAATCGTCTAAGTACCATGAATATACCCATCACCACATTGACCCTTCAGCTATGCATTCTATTCTGAACATAAGTAACATTGAACAAAAATTGTTACTGGTATTGTAAGTGACTTTTATTTTTATGTGTAATTCTGCTATTTTTTAGTTTCAGTAGAAATCATTGAGCCTAACACACAAAACATACAATTAGGATTGCAAGATTTCAGGGTTACAAATGTCACCATCCTTACTTACTTTTAGTATTTTACATTTTATGAAGAAGATTGATTAATAAAATGGTGTTGCTATTTCATTACAAGTAAAGACAGTTTTATGATTAAGGTTCAAAGACCTAAATTTATATACAATTGAATCAATTGAATAATTTTTATTATTTGAAACTGCCAAGGCTGGCAAACTGGCTAAACGGGCCGACCTGTTCAGCTTTCCGGTTGAGGACTAGGTAAACCTATGTACAGTCAGCTTCGTCCCTTGGTTACCCCTCACGCATTAAAATAACTTTAAAAAAGTGGTAACAAGTTAATGACGCAGTTCCTACAATAGACAAGTATAAGGGAAGCAGGGCCTGAGGGTATTTTTTTTTTTGTTATAATGGTCCAACTTTTATATATAATGGGACTTGCAGTACTCTTCAATTTCTTTTTTGTGCAAAGTACTTATTATCTTGAACAATCTCACAAAGTTTAGGAAATGAATACTTTCTAAAATAAAAAACAATTAACCTTTTAATCGCTTACGTCGGATAAATCCGACAAATATTTTCGGGGCCATTTCGCCAGGGTAGTATATTTACAACCAAAATATTGTTTAATGCTTGTTTAATCGGTTTTATTAATTAATTACACTGTATTATATAAAAAAGATGTTCATAATAAGTAAATAGTTAATTAAGTAATTATTTACAATTTAATACTCTTTAATCTCTTAATTAGAAGTCCTAAAAATAATGTCCAAAGTTGGATGAATTACTAATATTATTCACTGCCGGGCACTGCGGCTATGACAACTAATATGAAGTCGGCGGTTAAGAGGGCCCTTCCCGGTTCGTCTATCGTCAACACAAGTTTGGTTGAAAAGCTTGTTGTTTCATCCAGCGCAATGTGTTTGAGTAACAAGAAAGTGAGAACCCGATAACATTGAACGAAAATAGTGTTCGTAAAACTAATTCCAGGAAATACGTGTTTTTGAATGAGCCGTACAAGTTTGTGAAATGAATATTATTCATTTAGAATCTCCATTACATGTGCAAGGTTTTTATCCAGATGTTTTTTTTACTTTACAATTGAAAAAATTTCACCTGAACTTTGGCCGTTCATAATGTTGAGTACATTATGAACGGCCAAAGTTCAGGTGAAATTTGTGCAAAATGCAGATTTTTGGAGGCTTATACTGAATTAGTTTCTCCAAATTTTAATTTTTTGCTTTCATAGAAACTTAGATATAGTGCACAAAATACCTATTACTTCAAAAAATTCGAAGATAGATGTGTTACAACGACATAATTACGTACGAGCATTTGTATGAAAATTATGACGGGTTGGCCGCTCTTAAAATGTTAACTTCTGAGCTAATTTTCTTGCAGTTGATTTATTAACACATTATTCTGTATATAAGGTGTTATAAAATCAACTGCTAGAATTTTTAAAGTGTGAGTGGATGGCCAAATCGGAAGCTTAGCGAAAAACACTGAAAGGAGTCTCGAGCCCAATTTTGAAGAAAACTATTTACTTACTTTAACGCACAATGCACCAAATGGGAGTCTAAGTGCGGAAAATGGAGTCCCTACTGAAGAGTAGGGACTCCATTTTCCGAGAATTAAGAGTAGAGTAGTCTTGATGAAAACTAAAACGGCATCATTGGATTTTTGAAAAAATCTAAATTCCTAGCCAGAAATATAACCAAAAAAATTTGATAGATTTAGAAAAAAAAACACCATCCGAAAGTGTTTGTACTAAGGATCAAATTCGGGGACGTAAGAACACATTGCAAACTAAAGGAAAGCTCTCATTTTTAATAAATTAGTTTAAAAATTTCTGACTAAACCTACCTGATAAAATAGTTTTCCAACTGAATATTCATTGAATTATCACCAATTTTAACCAGGAAATCACCATGTATGACCTACTTAATAACTTTTTGGTGATCTTTCAACAAAGTTACAGAAATAATTCAGTATCATAAAAAATCTTTTACTGGAGATACTTACTACATCTAGAGGAAGCCCAATTTTGATTGATAAGAACAGGAATATTCTACTGCCATCATAGTAGTCATAATACGTCATTGTTGTTCCAAGCTATACACTGTGAATAAATAAACATGAGCATTCAAAATATTAATTGAAGCACCAAAACTATAATCACAAGTTTTTAACAAAATATCGATATTTTCTTACCTTGGCTAGTGTGAGAATATACCTTAAAGCTCGTTTAGTAACTGTAATTTAATTTCTAGAACCTGAAACACTTTCAAGGCTTTATTGTTTTCCAGTTAGCACAACACCAATTTGTCAATTCTATTGAATAGCCTTCAAAACAATCGGCTTATATTGCCCAAACTACGTAGCTATCCATTGAATATAGCATCAATTCACGTCAATTTTGCACTACATAACGTATATAAAAGAGATTGTTAACAATGTATTTTCCAATTTCGTAAAGTTGTGTCGATTACAAACAAACGTCATTCATTTCAATTGACGGCTTGACGCTAGACGGCATCGCCAGTTCGGCTGAGTTCGGCATCACACCACACCACACCCAAGGTTGCCATCATACATTTACTAGGTACTCTGCAAAATTGCAAATAAGTAAACCTGGCGGAAATAAATGGCAAATAAATAATCTTTCACATTCGCAGTGGCATGGAATTAGTTTTTATCTTGTAGTCACCAATCCAGTGAAAGACACTTTTGAAAGACACCGATTGATTCAGTCTGTTTATTGCATTGGTTTATTGAGAGCTATTTTATTTCTGGCAGCAATTATTGTAAGCAGCGGAAATAAAGACCACAGTGATGTAAAATCAGGGGTTTTTAGCGGAAATAAAAATCACAGTGATGTGAAATCAGGGGTATTTAAAGCGGACTAGCAGGTAGGACTAGTAACAAGGGTGGATTAAGCTTTCATGTCAGGGAGGGAAGGGTCACATAGTTGTGATCTAGTCATGAAAGGCTCGAATCCGATTACAATAATACTTCAAATTATAAACAAAGTGTTTCAAAACTTATTCTGTAGGTTTAGAGGGTTTAGTGTGAGTTTTATAATGTACTCGATCGCGTTAACGTAAACATGTTAAATTGTATAGAAAAAAAACTGGTTGTCCGTGAGCGTCACCAGACAGCGCTTATTCAGTTTCAATACTAATTGACGTTTACGCTAACGCGATCGAGAACGAAAAAACTCGCATTAAGGCCACTGACCGCAACTTCGTCTGCATGAAATTCATAACTGTCTCCAGAGAGAAATCAAAAATGTGCAATCCTACTAAGTTCCACATGGTGTCGGACGTAAAAGAATAGTACTATCCCATCACTAAGGGACTCACCACAGAATGTGCAGCAGCATTCTCTGTACATTTCAACAGCTACACTGCGATCGCCAACCCGCCAGCCAAGTGTAGGGATTATGGCAAAACCACCCCATCGAGTTTTTCGTTCACAGGTCCCTTTTGTCCAATGTGGTGAGAATTGAGAGTGTGTCAAACAGGGTGGCGGACCTTACTCTCAGATTATCGCCAAGATATTCGTTGAATGTCGTACCGGTTTACGCCCCAACCACAACACACCCCGACGACGAAATAGAGACAATTGTCTCTTGATCATGCATGGCTCTGGATACATTAATGTATCTAGAGCCATGCATGGTCATAAAACTCACTTCACCGTGGTCATGGGGAATTCAACGCGAAACTGGGCAAATGAGACGGGGACGAGCGACTGTCCCGTTTTATGGAGGAGGGCCGAGCGTGAGCACATGAGGTGGACCTGGCTGAGCCCCGACACGGTGCAACTAAAAATGAGATTGACTACATCATGTCGACGAAGAAGCAGATATTCAATGATGTCTGTGATCAACGCGGTGAAAACCGGCTGTGATCACTGCATAGTAAAAGGCACATTGAATTTTAATATCAAGCTGAAAGGGTCTCTACCGATGAAGTCTACGCTCCGTCCAGCACAGATCCATATCCAAACCTTCGAAAGCTTTCTAACTTCGCCTGCCTAATTGTAAATCTGGAAATGAGTTGAAGAACGAGCCTCGCGGTCAGCCGGTAACCATTGTCGACAACGACGAATTGAAGGCGATAGTGCAAACGCTTGACAAGCGGATCCTACTCAATCTACGGCTATAAAGCTAGATATGTGGGTGCGAACTAAGCGACCAGCGAGACTTACGCGTCGAAGCATGCGTAGTACTACTGAATCAGACGGCGAATGTCTATTGCCAAGAATTGCAAACAATGATGGAGAAGCTCGCAATTCAGCAACCAAGACTGGTCAATCCCTCTTCCCCATTGCTTCTCCACGACAACGCGCGAGCTCACACTTCTTCAACTTGGCCAAAACAGATTTAATTTTTGTTTTATATAATTTTTTTTCAAGTGGGAAAAAGTTTAAAACACGAGAGGCTTAGGTACGCTCACATTGAAGTGAGCGTACCTAAGCCTCTCGTTAGCACAAGTTGCACGGGAGGCAATGGTCTCCCGTGCAACTTCTATAGTAAAGTATAATAAACAAACTGCTATCAAAATGGCAAAATTGTGTAGATTTGATAAAATAAAAATACTTTGATTAGATAAAATAAAGAAAGTTTTTTTTTTAATTTTCATACATATCTCAATTTTTATATTAGGTAATAATAGAGACCTAAATAGCGACATCTTTGGTAGGTAACAGTTAGTTCTTCACTGTTCCGCTTCTGTTCTATTTTTCTATAGGGCAAGGTAAGGTATATAGGATTATTTTTTGACATTTGTTTTGTTTTTGTTTGCCATTTGGCTGTGCGAGTCAGATTATCTGTTATACCTACTACTTTCCTCTATGAGTTCTCTCTATATAGTTACTGTACTCTGTGAGTCAGATTCTGATTTCTGTCTGTGTGATGAGATGACATTTCATTGTTTATGTTTGTTTACATTACATCGCAGTTTTCATTGGAAGTTCGGAAGTGTGTTTCTGCATTAATTTGAAAATTTTGCGGTGCGGTGTGGTCGTATTTGCATTTATACATTTAGCAAAAAATAGAAGTACTTTGATTGCATTAATCTAATCAAATATTAGCTAAAATGTCTATAGGTTCAGTCTACGAAACCGCTTACAGAGGAGACTATAACCAAGTTAAAGTAAAGGTAGATGAAGATAATGCTATAATAACTAAGCCGGATTCAGTAAGTTTACCTATTAATTCAGATTCTAAACTTTAACCAAATCATCAAATTCACACGGGGGCCTTTGGAACATAGCTACTAGAGCTATATTCCAAAGGCCTGTTTTTTAAATAAGTAAGTAAATTTTATTTGCGAAAACTAGTAGTAGTAGTTTTCGCAAATAAAATTTAAATATGATGTTACATACATTATTGGTGCATTTCGCCATACTATGATAGCATGCAAATATTTATATTTTTAACATAAATTGGACGTAGTTACACAACAAGGATCCAATCCACATTTAGCTAGTTTAGAGATATTGATTTTTAAAGTTTACATCGGAATTCTTCTGTGATGCGGTGCTGTAAATTTGTTGGTTTTATTGGAATTAGAAGGAACCCTTTTTATTTTTTAACTTTAAGTCAAATTTACTTTGTTAAATTTCATATTTCAAATAATATTCAAGAAAATAGGGCTCTGGATCCTTTTTGATAAATAGTAGTCTCGATAAAACCAGCAATAAATGACGTATCTCAATAAGGAACCATTTCATGAACTGGTAACAAAATCTTTAAAAATAAATAAAACTACTAATAATTCACTAAAAAAAAATTATTCTTATAAACGCTCGCATCTTTTCTCATTAAATTTAAACAAAAAAATAATAGTTATACCTATTACTAAAGTATTAAAGTGAGATTCACACGCTGCATAATGATTATTATGCTTATTCTTCCTGACTTTCATATTCTCCACTCGGGCCCAACATGTGAAAATTCCCTAATATAAAGTAAATCTTATGTATATGTAAATAAACATTAAATTCGCGATTAATTCGCGACACACCGGTGTGTCGCCGGGGCCGGACAGGATATGAAAATCCGGCTGACCACTAAATCCTTCGAGGTCATCCTCTATATTTTCATGCCCCTCTAGAGACTTGTAAAAGTCTAAACAATCTTTCGGAATTAAGTGGAACATTGACCTAAGATCGTCTAGTTTAGGTTGAGCAATTTTTTTGCCTAAAGGCCACAAAATTGTAAAGTCCCTTTCTGAAAAATCAAAAGATTTTCCTTTCGTTTTCTTTTGAATATTAAGTTCATGATAATGGTCTTCATGTATGTCACTTTTCATGTAAATAATAAATTTCTCTTCTTTTTTAATGAAATTACCTTTGTTTGTAGCCAATTAGTTTTCTGCTTGTTTATAAAAGTTTTTCTGTTTACTATATTTTTTTCAATATTTTTTGAGCTCAGGAAGTCCTCTTTAACCATTTTTTTACTTCGAGCGGATTCTTTCTTTTACAACTCCTAATAACTTGCATATAGTCTAAATACTTTAGTAATTCATGAAATGGTTCCTTATTGCGATACGTCATTTATTGCTGGTTTTATCGAGACTACTATTTATCAAAAAGGATCCAGAGCCCTATTTTCTTGAATATTATTTGAAATATGAAATTTAACAAAGTAAATTTGACTTAAAGTTAAAAAATAAAAAGGGTTCCTTCTAATTTCAATAAAACCAACAAATTTACAGCACCGCATCACAGAAGAATTCCGATGTAAACTTTAAAATTCAATATCTCTAAACTAGCTAAATGTGGATTGGATCCTTGTTGTGTAGCTACGTCCACTTAATGTTGCCAGTTATTATTAGATATCTATCAAAAAATTGTGAATCTTTTTCTTTTTTTGCACACCGATAAACATATTTAAAATTATTCGGGTACTTTGGATTCCTTTAGTTATTTTAATGAAATGTTATAAAAATGCAAATAAATATATCATATGTGACTCACGTGCTTTGGATTCTTTTTGAGGTTTTCAATACTGTTTAACAAGTTATTATCAATATTCAACAGAAAGGCTTTAAGTGTTTTGGATCCTTTAAATGATTTACTATGTATCGGTTTTTGAAGTAAAACTAATTATCAGAAAGGATCCAAGTGAATTGGATCTCTTCTAAGATTATATATTTTGAACTAGTACCAATAAATACTGTTTCTCGCTAATGATCCATGAAGATTGGATTGTTTCAGTGGATTCATAATAAATGCCCGCCATACATGTGGACTGGTACCTTGTGTTGACATCACCGTCTGTGTCTGTATTTCACTGGGACCTTTTTGCTGAACGAAAGTATCGACCTTTACGGTTTCTTTGGTATACTTAACTCAATTTTGGTAGTTTTGTGGATTGGATCCTTTTCGTGTAACTACGTCCAATTGTAGCTACATAAATAGGTACATCACTAAACAAAGCAGCAATTATTATCAAAAGAAAAAATCAATAATCCCTATTAGGTAATATTATAAATGCGAAAGTAACTCATGTCTGTCTGTCTGTTACGCTTTAACTGACATCACAACATCACCATGTAACATAAAATAGTAGGTATTTATGAAGTAAAATTTAAAAAAACAACTGAATTGCGAACCTCCTCCTTTTTTTGAAGTTGGTTAAAAAGGAAATGCAATAAAAGTAAAAAGAACAGATATAAAATTTATAAAACACGAACAAGAAAGACCAACAGAGTCAAAGCTCATAATGCATTTCTAAAACTGTAAGTACCCGAAGAGTATTTTTTAAGAAAGTCGTAGATGCTGTAAAAATTTTCTTGTATTACCCATTTTTGTAAGCAAAATAAACTAGGTATACAAGTCAACTATTCTCATAAGATTCGAGTTATAAAGTAATGGGGGCATTACATACATCTATGGGCAGCTATGTCTGAACAACCACCGGTAAACATAATGTAAAGATAACCAATCATATTTAGAATTCTAAATATGATTGGTTAACTTTACATTATGTTTGTGTTATTTTTGTTTAGAAAGAGTTTCTTTTTGCAATTAACCTTAGCTATTTCACAAATGAAGATGCTAGGAGCGGTTAAAAGGTTCGCTGATTTACAAACATGTTGGCAAGAATCAGTCCACCGCATGATATTGAATTTAGTTGCAGTATAATGATGTTGTGTCGTATTCGGTTTAAAATACTCTTTTGAACCAAATAAGTAAAGTTTAAATTCAGGTCTATAAATCTTAGAAGACTTTAAAAACTCAGTTGGTCCCAAAGCAACATTTGAAATTATTAAAATTTTTCAGAATCAACGGCTCCTTATTCATTGGGCAGCACTGGGTGGAAACGAAAATTTAGTGGACTTTTTGATAGATTTAGGAAGTCCAGTTGATCCACTGGATGACACAGGTTCAACTCCTTTAATATTGTCCTCTTCTGCTGGAAGAGTAGAAGTAGTGAAACTACTGCTAAGCAAAGGAGCTGATGTCAATAAAAAGACAATTCGGGGACAATCATCTCTACATTATGGTTGCTCGAAAGGCCATTTGGAGGTAATTTCAATCAAATAATCTATGCGAAAATCATTATTTCACTAGAGAATTGATATACTCAGCAACTTCATTCAAAATAACGTTTTGTATTTGTAGAAGAGATCTGCAAAGACTAATCTCGATAATGTTGTATTGTATTGTAAATCGGGCTGGTTTCCGCAACTAAGCGCGTATTTTGCGTGCAGGTGGGACAAATGTTTCATTCGATCCACCCCAGCTCCCCAAGGAAGGCCAGTAACGCCTTGGTGCTACTAACTATGTCACAAAGAGTACCTGGGCTTCCGAAGTACTTAGCCCTGTAATCGGCGACTACCGGGCAGCTTAGAAGCAGGTGTGCTGCTGTCTCATCCTCCTCCATGCAGGCTCTGCAGAGTGGGCTGTCAGTGACTCCTATGACATAGAGGTGTTTATTAAAAGTCCCGTGGCCAGTTGTGACGGCTGTGACTGTACGCAACTGTTGTTTAGTCAGTCTTAGGGCTTGTTTCGTAAAACGGCCATCAATGGTGGGAAGTGCCTCTTTGGCCTGCCTTCACACTCACCATGGGTAGTCCATAGTTTGTGATGTTTGTCTCTGGTGCGTTTCCTTACCAGATTGCGTAGGTAACCGAAGGGAATAGGCACAAAGGGTTCAGGACCTATCGTTGCCATACTTGAACCCCTTCTGGTGAGTTCGTCCGCTGCATCGTTGCCTCGGGATTCGCTGTGTCCTTTGATCCATTGAATGGTTACTTTGTTGTATCTACCAACCTGGTTCAGTCGTTGGTGACACTCCAGGATCAGCCCAGAGTTAACTGTGTGGCTGTTTAGAGGTTGCAGGACTGCCATGCTGTCCAAAAGTATGCGTATTGAGTGGTCCTTAACTTCCCTATTTAGGATGGCTAAAGCCGCCAGGGAAATTCCCATGCTCTCGTCTTGAAACACTGTTTTGTGGACCCCCAATGGTGTGGCTATGTGAATGATGAGATCCTCTGAGAAGATACCCGCACCTGTGCCAGTACCTGTTTTTGATCCATCGGTGAAATTCCGCGGCTCCGTAGGGCATAGCCCTTCGCAGCGGTGATCCTCATGCAATTGGATTTTGTATTTTTTATTAAAGATAAATTGTTTGGGTACCCGGTCGTTGAGAGCTTTTGTTATGGGGAGTTCATTGTTGAGCTCCTCAAGCAGAGCGGTGTGTTGTGTTACTCTCTTAACCCAGAGATCCAGTGTTTTAAGGCTGCCATCGTCGCTTCCTGCTGTATGAACAGGTGGAGCGGGGGCAGGCCTAGTATGGCTTCCAGCGAAGCAATCGGAGTAGTCCTCATGTAGCCCGTCGTCGCCATGCAGGCCAGCCTTTGCATGTGTTGTAGTTTGTTTACGGCTGTAACTAGCTTTGTGCGGGTCCACCACACCACGGCCCCGTAGGTGATCATGGGACGAATTACCGCGCTGTACAGCCATAGTATTATTTTGGGAGATAGGCCCCACTTCTTACCTATCATTTTCTTGCATTGCCAGAAGGTGATGCATGCCCTGTTTAGTTTGTAGTCTATGTGATTACTCCAGTTTAACTTACTGTCTAGGATGACCCCCAGGTACTTAACCTCGTTAGATAACTGGAGTTCTGTATCGAAGAGCTTAGGTAGGCGGTATTGGCCTAGTGCTCGTTTTTGTGTGAACATGACTAATTCAGTTTTAGTGGGGTTTACCGACAGATCATATTCTCCGCACCATCTTTCTACGATGCATAGTGCTTGTTGAGTTAGGTTGCAGATCGTTCCAGTCACCTTCCCAGGTACTAGGATTGCGAGGTCGTCTGCATAACCTATTGTGTAGTAACGATGTGCGTTGAGTTTGGTGATAAGGTCATTTATCACCAGATTCCACAGAAGTAGGGAGAGCACTCCTCCTTGCGGGCAGCCTCTGGCTATCAAAGCCAAATTCTGCTCTTCCTCAAGTTTAACCACTCGTTTGCTTAACATATTAGTAATCCAGTCAGTAAGTACCTGTTTAACACCGTGCTTGGAGAGGGCGGCGCTTATGCTGGAGAAGTTTGTTTTGTCGAAAGCTCCTCTCGATAATGTTATTAATATTTTATTATTTTATATTGGCAGGTATCAAAGTTGTTAATTAACTTTGACGCAAATGTTAATGATGCAGATATACTGAGTGCAACACCACTGCATCGTGCTGCTTCCCAAGGCAGGAGTAATATTGTGGAGCTTCTTCTTACTGCACCACAAATTAAAGTAGATGCCTGTGATTCCACTGGCTCAACACCTCTGTAAGTATTTGGATTTTGGTGTGACTTTATAAAATAATTAACTCCCATGTCAGCTAGAGATACCAACATTGATTTTTAGAAATTCTTTTAAAGTTCATCAAACATCATCATCATATTAGCCGAAAGACGTCCACGGCTGGATATAAGCCTCCCCAAGTGCCGCCACAACAACCGGTCCTGTGTGTCTCGCATCCATCGGCTACCAGCGACCCTCACCAGGTCGTCGGTCCATCTTGTGGGAGGCCTTCCAACGCTGCGTCTTCCGGTACGCGGTCGCCACTCCAGAACTTTTCGGCCCCATTGACCATCTGTTCTGCGAGCAATGTGCCCTGCCCACTGCCACTTCAATTTGGCGATCCTTCGGGCTATGTCGGTAACCTTGGTTCTCTTGCGGATATCATCATTCCTGATTCGATCACGCAAGGAAACTCCGAGCATTGCCCTCTTCATTGCCCTTTGGGTGACTTTAAACCTTCTGATGAGGCCCATTGTGAGCGACCACGTTTCGGTTCCATAAGTCATGGGTCATCACTTTCGTCTTGAGACACTGGTATGTGAGATGAGAAGATATCACGCAACTTCCCGAACGCCGCCCAGCCGAGTCGGATTCGACGGTTGACCTCTTTCTCGAAGTTAGCCATACCTAACTGGACCGTTTGTCCCAGGTAGACGTACTCGTCTACGACTTCGAGTGTAGAGCCTCCGATCTTGATAGGAGTGGGTGCTATATGGGTATTTACCATAACCTTGGTTTTGTCCATGTTCATTTTAAGACCCAATCTTTCGGAAGCTCTACTGAGGTCATCGAGCATTGTACTGAGGTCCTCCATAGTCTCAGCCGTGACGATTATATCGTCGGCAAATCGAAGGTGAGTTATGTACTCGCCATTGTCATTAATGCCTAGCCTTCTCCAGTCCAGTGGAGGATATCTTCAAGTTCCAAAACCTTGAAGACATCCTCCATTGCGGCCGTGAACAGTTTCGGAGAAATGACGTCTCCCTGCCTCACACCCCGCTGCAGGAGGATAGGTTTCGAAGTCTGATCCTGAAGTCGGACTGACATGGTGGAGTTTTCGTACAAACACTTAAGGACCTCGATTTACCGATAGTCGATCTGGCACAGCTGGAGAAACTGCAGCACAGCCCAAGTCTCGATCGAATCGAAGGCTTTCTCGTAGTTTTACAAACGCTAGGCAGAGGGGCAAATTATACTCCTCGGTCTTCTGTATAACCTGCCGTAGCGTATGTATATGGTCTATGGTGCTAAAGCCTTTTCGGAATCCGGCTTGTTTGAGAGGCTGGGAGTTGTCAAACCTGCGCGCGAGACGGTTCGTGATGACTCTGGAAAACAGTTTGTAGACATGCTTGCATGACCTTGGAGCCCTTATTCCGCTCTATTGCGTATTTAATACTTTCATTAAAGCGGCGGAGGTCGCTGCAGACTACAGAATCATCTCCCGCTTCTCCTTCATGACCTTGAGAGTAGGATCAGAGAGCCTCTTGTTCTTATCTGTTCGGCGAGCCTTGAAGAACTTAGACCCGACCGTATAGACAGTTTCCACGAACCCATCGTTGCATTCGTCCACGGAGCTCCCTAGGCACTCGAAACGATTTTGAAGTTCGAGCTGAAAGCTTTCGGAGTTTTCTGATCTGTGCTGGACGGAGCGTAGACTTCATCAGTCGAGACCGTTCCAGCTTGACATTGAGGTTCAATGTGCCTCTTACCATGCGGTGATCTGTTCCGTTTTTCACCGCGTTGATCACAGAGACAGAGACATCATTGAATATCTGCTTCTTCGTCGACATTATGAAGTCAATCTCATTTTTAGTAGCACTGTCGGGGCTCTGCCAGGTCCACTGCCTGTGCTCTCGCTTTCTGAAGAAGGAGTTCATCATATAGAGGCCCTCCTTCTCCATCAAACTAGGCAGTAGGTATCCCCGGTGGTTGATCCGAAGTTAAGTAGGTACCTACCTTGCAAGAGGTACCTGGATGTCTAGCATTTAGTTATGACCGTACCTAACCCCTAACACTAGATTTGACTAATTATAATTAGCAGTGGTACCTAGTAGTGTAATAAAAAAAAAAACAAATTGCTTTGCAATCATTTATTGAAAACCAGGTTTACAGTAATTGTGATCTTTAGATGAACCTGCATACACAACTTCATCCTGGTTGTGACTTGTGAGGCCCTACTCCACTTATTTCCGTACCACTATCATTATCGCTTTCGGTTTCAGTGTCACTTACCACTTCTATAATAAAAGGTTTATCTAAATACAAATCATGTTTTAAGTATTCTCCTTCTAACCTGCGAACGTGTTTACAATGCTGTGCCCACTCATGAACTGTAATAGCGTCAAAAGCTTCTCTAACTAGGCGGGGAATTTCAGCATTTTTGTGCTCAATATTTACATCAGCAACTTTTCTTTTCATTGTGCTCCATATGAGTTCAATGGGATTGAGATCACAGTGATAAGGTGGTAAATATAAGCATTTGTGTCTAGTCTTCTAAAATTTTTTCAATCTCATATACAGGTTCAGGCTCGTTTCTCTTAATTATTTCTAAAAGCTGAGAATTAGTCAAATTCTCTCCGTAGTCAATTTTATTTTGGGTCAACTATAATTGCATAATATCTTTTTTTACGGAATTCGTATTTGGGATTTTATTCAAGTTTTTCAATAACCCACTTTTTAAAGTTGGTACTATTCATCTCGTCATGATAATCACCACTTTTTGTGTTTGATTTAAACACAAGTAGTGCATTTGTAACAAATCCAGTATCTCCTTCGCATGAACAATAATATATCTTTGCCCTTTCGATACAGGCTCCAATACTCCGTCTTCACCCTCTCCTTGCCAAAATTTACCCGATGTATGCGAAGAGTGCATATAGGTCTCATCTAAATAAATTATGGGCCGGGGCTGGGGAGATTTATTATTTTTATCCACTGCATGCAAGTACTTAGCTCTCGAAGCTGATATTTCATTACGCTCCATAAGAACCTTCCAATTGGATTGAGATTTTTTAAAACGAAATCCCACCTTGTGAAGCAGCTTTCGCAGACTCTCTCGCTGTGTTGTGTAATTTATTTCTGTCTTTAAGACCTCTAAAAGCTTTTTAACAGTAGGGACCTCTTTTTCAGCAGAATAAAATTCATGTACTTTCCTCCGTATCAATCCCATGTCAAAATCATCAACATGCACAAATCCACTTTTACGTTTTCTCTCCTTGCCTGGTGTCCGAATTTTTGTACCAGTTTCTTCTGCTGCGTTCTGCGTTCCTTAACTATTTTTGAAATTAGTCCATGACTCACACCTGAAATATAAGAAACTAAAATAAATGTTAGTAGAAATTTGAAATCTGGAAGGTTAGTTTGATCACTCACTTAGCAGGTTACCTATTAGATGTACGTTACCGTTACGCTAACCTGCAGCAAGAATAGAAACGAATATTTCGTGGACTTCAATAATTAGTTAAGTACAGTTCTCGTCAAATAACTTTGCCCCCTCTGAAGCCATTTGCAAAGATCGCGCAGGTGCAGTCACGTACACGGGAGCAAGCGGGACGCAAGCATGCATCGAACGTAAACGAGCGACTGAGACATAAAATCGCGCCCCGCCCCCATGTCTCTTACGCATGCGCAGTTGCAGTGTGTTCGTAATTTTGACTACTACGCAGCCACTCTACACAACTTCAGAGGGGCAAAGTTATTTGACGAGAATTGTATCGGGTAATTTATAGCAAGAAAGTTGACAACACTAACCTGTCGCTGCCGAAAATCGTTTGTATATTTGATTAAATGGAATAATCGGAGACCCCGCCCGAGCTTCTTCTTCAAAAAAGGTTTTAACCTGTAGAATAATATTTCGAGCATCACTTTTAATAGCTTTCGGCATATTTAACTTTATAAATTCAGCAATTTCACGACAAAATAACCCAGAGAACCCGAATGTAGTATACACTGACAATCGAATGACATTTCAACATGATGGCCGTAGTTCCAATTTTCGCCATTTCACAGATAAGTTGGTAGGAGTGTAGGTCAGTTTTGAATCACCAACTAGAAACTACAAAACTCTCTGAAAAAAAATAATGACATCTATTCTGAAAGTGTTTGAACAAGAATCAAGAAAATTCTAGAACAGAGCTGACCCGCGCAACTTCGTCTGCATCACATTTTTCATTAATGCTCTGCTCCTATTAGTCGTAGTGTGATGTTAAATAGCATACAACCTCGATAAATGGGCTATCCAACACTAAAAGATTTTTCAATTCGAACCGGAGATTAGCGCCTTCAACCAAACAAGCAGAGAGACTCTTCAGCTTTATAATACTTATTACTATAGACATTCCCTAAATTTTATTTCATAATTATCTAATCCAATTTTTTTTATAGGCACATTGCGTGTGAAGAAGACAGGGAAGCAGTAGCTTGTATGTTGGTGAAAGCTGGGGCTAATATAGAATCACTTAATAAAGATAAAAAGACACCACTTGATTTGAGTTCTGTCAAGATGAAGAATATTTTATGTGCAATTTCAAAATAAAACCAGTGTTTGAGAAACATATATGCTTTTTGTTTAATCACCTATATCTATATAATTATATATAAAAACTAGCTGTCCCCCGCGGCTTCGCTCCCGTCAACTGGCTAGCTACCTGTAATGTCTCAGGAGCCAATAAAACACACTTATAAGCACTCAGGTGGATATAGGGTATGCAAGATACAGAACACGTGTGCTCCCGGCTACGGCTAGTGAATGAATGAGGCGCCACCACAATCGTGCATACACTACATCCCTTCTTTATTTTAATTGATTTCATTGATCAAAATTACATCAAAACTTAAATCTTTATAATATGACTAGTTACCTCATCGGATGTTGTAAATATTATTAATACTTTAAATAGGTAATATATTACAGATTTTCAATACATTTTTCACGAATAATTTTCCCCTATTTCCAGGTACCTATATACCATACTTTTCCCTTTTTTCTTCACTTGCTTCCCAAACTGTCTTTTATAAAAGTCTAAGTCAAAACGTTCATTTCAATATGGCCATCAAACGGCTCTCTTGAACGTCATCATTTACAGCCAAATACTATGTATACAAAATAAGGTGACTCTACTGTCCGTTCGCAAAAGTAGATTCTTATGGAGAAGAACGGACAAGAAACTCCATAGTTACTCTTTTCAAATAAATGTTTTACAATATTTTGAATCCAAAAATTACCTATATGTGAGGTTGATGCACCTGGAGTATACTACTTGTAGGAATCAAAGTATTACCAGCAGAGGTAAACTTTTTCATTCTCTTAATAAGTACATGGTACTCACATATTTACAAACTAGCTGTGCCCGCGACTTCGTTCGCGCGTGCATTTCGTATTTAGGAAGATATTAAGTACACAAACTCACTAAATGTATAGAGGTACTCATCGTGATTATGACATGACTTACAAAATTACGAAGAACGAACGAATATTAACACTTAAAACATTTCTTCGTAAACAATATTACTTGTTATGTGATATTCATCAGTACGTATACACAGGCTTTGCGCGCTGCTTACTTGCGACAAAGCGACATACAGCCTGACCGTGCGAGATACAGGACTACCGCAGATCCACACCAACACGACTAATAGTTTGTCCCTGAGCTTGATTAATGGTCATGCCGAAACTATCGGAAGATAAGTCTCCGCAGAGGACATGGTGGAGTATACGGTGGAGGTCTGCCCTGCTTGGGCGGAGCATCACCGTGTCCTCGTCGAGGCGATCGGCTGCGGCGTCCTGGTTTACTCCATGGTCCGGAGAAGAATATAAGAATGAATGACAGCACGATTTGATAGTTATTCCTAGTTCGGGACCAATCGTAAGTCCGTAGGTGATACGGAGTAGAAAACGCCAAACACTAAGGCCGAAACTACAGACTTCGGGCTTAAGAGAGTAGACCCCCTCAGCCGCCGCAACAGAAAAAGACAACCCGGGCGTTGCGTCGGGAGTCGCAGGGCAATTCCCAGCCACCCTAAGCGCGGGCCCGCAGATGGCGAGCGTAGGTTGGCTCACTGTCCGAACACTAACTACTGTTGCGGAATTTGTTCGAAAAGTCACCACGGCCCTGGAACGTTAAAGGCATAAGGAGGAATACGGACGTGTTTTAGTCAGTAAGAGTTTGACACTCTCTTCCGCTCCACGCAGAGCAGAAGAAGTCATTTGATGTTTTCCTATCCATAAAAAAACCCACAACAGATAGAGTAGAGTAGAGATTCCGTTGTCCTGGCTAAGTTTGCAAGCCTAGCTCCGCCCAAATGTACAAAAGCCACCAGTGTGCTTCACAGGTTGAGCGGAGAGACGACCGATAATACTCAACCCGCAAGGGAGTGATAATCTGAGATAAAAGTCAGCTCAATCACTTAGCACTCACAAACCTATATTTACCACCTGTATATGTACATTATGGATTGCAATAAACGATTTGATTTGAAACCTGCACCTCACCGTTCCGAGGATTTTTTCACGTCGGAAAGTCATGGCCAGGATGACGTAGCCGGCGTCAAAACAACCTCCGCAAATTGGGGTGTCTGTAGTGCATAAGTTAAAAAAATTTAAGGGCAATGATCCGTAATAATAATCCCTATTATTACGGAGGTAATTTTTACTTAAGCTGAGAAGTCATTTAGTTAGTTACGTTTATAGACTTGTCATTGCCATTTTTCACTTTTTTCACCATTTGTTGTCATGAAGTTCAGTTGTTCTCTGGCAAATTCATGTACGAAACTGTGATAAAGAAAGAAAGAAGGAAGAGCGGGTACGGGTCCAGCACTACCATCTCGGAACCTCTCTTCGCGAGTTCTTCTGTGGTGTCATTGCCCAGGGATCCACAGTTCCCCTTGAAGCTCTGGAGTGTGAAACCCGCTACTGGTAATTTCTGGCCCTAGGCTGGTCACGACGAATCACCAGCTGACTGGGTATTGAACAGTTTTGTTTCAAAATAAACAGAAAATAATTAGGAATGAGGGAGATCCTGGGAAAGAAATTCAAGAGGTGAAAGGCTCACCGAATCGAAGCTCCAATGTCTTGAGCATCGATGCCGAGTTGTTAGTCTGTCGGTTTTCTATCGGTTGCTTTTGGGAGTGTGCGACAGAATTGCATAGTTTAATTCCGCCAAGCTCGTTCCATCATCGGACCACAAGACGTACGGCGGTACGCCACCGGTACACGGTGGACCTCACACCCACATGAACAAAACGTTTTGGAAACACATGGCGTGGAATTCCCTGACTGAGTCCGTGTTTCCGGATAGTTACAGCCTGGGAGTCTTATCAAGAGTGAATAGGTTACTTATAGGCAAGCGTGCTCCATCTTCGATCACATCATCGTTTGCCATCAGGTGAGATAGTGGTCAAACGCGTTCCTATCAAAAGTAAAAAAAAATGAAAACAAAGTCAGTGGAGCAATTTTTTTTTGCATCAAATGCGTAACGCCTGGTAAGTATCAAAAGAATCTTTAACTAAAATATACTTTTTGGTGTAATTCTCGTGGTGTTGAAGGTAAGTACAGTTTTGCTCAACAGATGGCATTGCAAGTGTCATTAAAGATACTTACCCCTACTTACTATGCATGTAGATAATAAGTTGATTTCTTCTAGATTGCCATAATCCTATCAGGTTTATGTGAATGTTTTCTACATTAGTATATTTTTTTTCGCGATGCAAACGAAACAGAATACATATAAACAGAAAATAGGTTCTGCTTGTCTTTCTAAAAAGATATGAAAAATACAGCAATAACATATTATTAATATTTGAAAATATTAGGTTTGGTAAGAATAAAAAAAATAACGAAATAAATAAAATAAAAATAATTGCGAAATTGGTGGGATTTGAACCCACACCTAGTCTTTCGAGAGGCAGGCTTTAAACCAACGGACTATGAGATCTGTTGACAATTGATAAAAATAGCCGATAGCTTAGCTTCCTGAAAGGGTTCCACATCAGGTGTTCTAGACCTTCATTTTTTTATGTCGACAGACAGTACTCATCATGTTGACCAACTATTCCTTAAGCGGTATATTAATATCTCTTATAGATTAGCCGGGCTGCTAAGGTTCCACGTCTTCTATTCAGATCTTCAAAATAAATTATAGCCTAAAAATAGATACAAAAGTAGCATTATAAATAACTAAAGTTCTGGTAACAAATTATTAAAAAATATTACAATGCAAATCTACTCTATGCATCTACTGTTCTGTTACCCAAAAGTTTGGCGTGTATTGGCCAAACTTGGCCAAACATTTGTGGCGCTGGTTTTAAATCGATAATTTTATTCAAGATATTATTTGTTTGTTTAAAGCTTAAAATATAAATTATTCTATATGTAAATATCGAAAATAAGACACTCCGGCCGTTAAATTGCTTATTTTTGCAACTTTTGAATACACATTGCGGCATTGTGAAACGTGTTAACATTGGCTGTGTTTCAAGCAAATTAAAACAAAAGAAGAGCTCACATCTCAAGTGCGCTGTTATTTGCCGAGTAGTATTTTTAGCGTCGAACCGATATCTAGTTGTAATTGTTGATTGAAGTGTGAATCCATAAATTATGTTCATGTTATGTAATCAATGGATTATGTGCATATTAATTATTAGCATATGACAGTTCATCAGATTACTAATATGTGATTCCATAGAATATTACTAATCTCTTAACTAATAGTAATATATTCGTCACACTCCTACATGTCAATGTCAATTTGTCATTGTTGCGCACATCAATAGTAAACAAAACAATGAAATAAAATTATCGATTTTATCAAAAGTATTAAAACTTTTGTTTTATCACAACCTTCTAAATTAAACCGAATAATTGAGTACCTAAATTCGGATACGAAATGAAAACCTTTTTGAATATGAATGACATTTTAGTTTGCAATCACTATTTATTAATAGGGGCTGTTTTTCTCGTTTATTTGGTTTATCGCATTCTTCATTCTCTTTTTTCCGACAGCAATTACATGCGGACACGATATAGAGTCCGAGGTCATACTTGGAGAAGCATTCAGTGTAACAAATCTTTACCTTATAATATTTATGTAAGTGCATTTTAGATCTCCATACACCAAGCACGGTGTGATGCGGCGCAATGCTGTTTGCTACAGAATTTCATACTATTTATGAGCCAAAGAGAATAGGACCTTCATGAAAAATCCAAGTTACGGTACCTACATAAAACTTCTCCACATTGCATCACGGTTGGTGTGTGGAGCTCCAAAATTAATCAGCTAAACTATAATTATGGATATATAATTTAGGATCTCGGTGGATTTTAGCCAGACTTATTTTTTAACTAAATTCCATTTAATTACAGTGCACAAATTGTGATGAACTCATGTTACCAACAGTGGGACTGTTTTGTGAATGCTGTGCTGTTAGTGCGTGTAAAAGGTGTCACAGATCTATAGATAAAAATATCAGATGTAAACCTGTCTCTTGGCCAGGGGATAAGCCATTCTATCATCATTGGGTTCATGGTATGTGTTCTGGAAACTTCTTGTTTTATTAATTGTCTTGCGTTTGACCACTATCCCAACTAAACATATTGAAGTTTTAATAACATTACTCTATCTAATTTAATGTTTTACAGTGGGAACAAGTCAATCTGAAAATGTGGATCAGCCTGATGAAGGCCTTAAAAGATACTTCTGTTCATGGTGTCAAAGAACCAAACTATGGGTCCATGCACTTGCTAGTGATGCAGAGGTAAATATATTATAACTGTATACTTACCTAATTAAGATAATTTACTAAACAGATATCAATTTAATGAATTTTATGGTTGGCTTAATTGATGCATGATTTAATGCAAATTGACTAGTATTAGGTATTTACATTTGTATGATGAGGATGATTGAAGTTTATTCATAACATGAATCTATTGTTATGAATAAACAGCTGAACTTTTGCTTCCAAGTAGATTGCAAGCAATAGGCTGTAAGTCATAAAATTAAATCTAAAAAATTATGAGTTGGCAGGGCCCAGCTATTTAAAAAAATCTTGATATGGTTTATAACTTTGACCTTCCTTCTACAAGTTTCCCATTAGAATGTAAATATAATTTAAGGGCACTTGACTGGATTTTTAAACCTTTTTTAAAAACAAAGAAGAGACAAGAAAAAAAAAACGGAGCCTTCAGTTTTCGTGCTCACCAGTTGGCGCCACTGGCGAGTAGGTAAGGTCTATAGGCATAGCATTAAAGATGTTATTACATGCATGTGAACACATTTAGAAGGATAACATTTATAATGCCGTAAACTTGCGATTAAATTCAACACAGATAGTGCAGCAGTGTTACGTGGACTCATCGTCATAATCGAAAAAAAGGACATAAATAGGTATAGGTATACCTACATCTTTCCAACAAAAAAAAAGTTCAATGCAGTGGTCGCCAGAACAGGCTGTTTTAGTAAAATATTCACAACTAGCTGTTGCCCGCGACTTCGTTCGCGTGTATGTATTGTAAAATGATGTGGCTAGGTAAGATCAATGTGTTCGTATATCTATACGAACAGTCAATATCTATCATTGCTTGCCTCTTTTTTTATGTATGGGAAAACATCAAATGACTCCTTTCGCTCTGGGCGGAATGGAAGGGAGTGTCAGACTCATACTGACTACAACCCATCTGTGTTCCTCCTAATGTCCTTTGCGTTCCAGGGCCGCGGTGACTCTTTCGAACAAATTCCGCAACCCTGGCAGGAACTGGCCCTAGCGGGCCTCGTCTTTATGCTGAAATTTTTTTGTGACGCGCGTGGAACACAACGCGCCATCGAGTATCACCTCTTCTGTTCAAATATTTTTTCGTGAGAAACGTTGTAATGATAATGCGTCTTTCATTTTATCGAAACTATTCACAGCAGTCCTAGAAGATGTCGTTAAAAATGTGGGTATAGATTGGGACTATAGCGGTATTAACGTCAATTTTCTGCCCAACTGTCTCACTTAAGATTTGCAGATGACTTTGTGGTTTTCACTGAGAACTTCGATGACGCCCAGAAAATGCTTCAAAATCTTTAAGATGCTTCTTTTAAGTTGGATCTTGGGATGAATATGACCAAGACGAAGGTTATGGCAAACACCTTCAGCGATTCAAATCTGGAAATGAATTGTTGGAGATGATTAACCGATATGTTTATCTTGGCCATATCCTTTCAATTGGCAAAGAAAATCAACAAACGGAGGTATCGAGAGGAACACACCTTGGATGGGCCGCTTTTATCAAAATGGACGACATTCTGAAGCCTGCCAAAATTCCGCAAATGTCTGAATTCCCGCCTTTATAACCAGTGTGCTTTTCCCACCACGACTTACTTGCTTACATGGACGCTCACGCAGGAGGCTGTGTACAGACTGATAGTTGCACAGAGAGCCATGGAGCGTTCCATGCTTGGAAGAGGTACGTCGTCAAGATCCGAAGACGTACGAAGGTTTTCAACATCGGAAAACGAATTGTAGAACCAAAGTGGAGCTGGGCAGGACACTTGGCAAGGCGCGGTGATGATAGGTGGAGTAAGGCAGTGACTGAGTGGCGTCCGAGGACTGGAAGAAAAAGTATTGGTCGACCGGCTTCGAGATGGGCGGACGATATTGTTGCCATCGTGGGTAGAACCTGGATGAGGCTGGCACAGGAACGTGGGGATGTGGCCCGCAGAGGCGGGCACCAGCCGGGGATTACGGAAGAATTATATGGTCTCGCGATCCCCGGCGTAGGTAGAAGATGGAACACCGGGGTGGTTTTAGTCAGTAAGAGTCTGACAGACCCCTCCGGAAATCCTCATGGAGGACATCCATGAGGATTTCCCCCCCTAAAAAAAAAAAAAACGTGTTGATTGGCACACGAAAAGAGGCCTATGCTCAGCAGTGAGCGAAGTTGGACTGTGGATAATGATGATGATACACGATGTTGATGAAACTTGCTAAGTTTGTTAACACGCGATAGAGCTACATAAAGTTGTCCATGGGAAAACCAACCAGAAGAGAAGTCAACCCCCGCAGAGGACACGGCGGAGCATACGGTGAAGGTCTGCCCTGCTTGGGCGGAGCACCGCCGTGTCCTCGTCGAGGCGATCAGCGACGGTGACCTCTCGCTACCGGCTCTGGTTCACTCCATGGTCCAGAGCGCGGAGGCGTGGGAAGCCGTCACCTCCTTTTGCTAAACAGTAATGCTAGTAAAGGAAGGGGTGGGCCGCGTGAAGGAGAGGCAAACGTCACGGTTTCTCGACCACCGTAGGCACGGGCCTGCGGACGGCGAGCGTTGGGTGGCTCGCGGCCCGATAACAACCAGCGGCCCTACCATGACGTGTTAAAGCGTGAGTCGTTCGAGCGAGAAGGAGGGATGGAGCTATACACCCTATCTATAACCCTACCCTCCAAGAGATGTCAGCTAAGTAGACGGGGCCCGTTAGGGCCAGAGCCTGCTAGGGTTGCGGAATTTGTTCGAAAGAGTCACCGTGACCCTGGAACGCAAAGATCATAAGGAGAAACACAGATGGGTTTTAGTCAGTAAGAGTCTGACACTCCCTTCCAGTCTACCCAGAGCGGAAGAAGTCATTTTGATGATTTCCCATCCATAAAAAAACCCCGACACGGATAGAGTAGAGTAGGGACTCCGTTGTGCGTAGGTGTCCTGGCTAAGTTTGCCGGCCTAGCTCCGTCCAAGAGTACAAAAGCAACCAGGGTGCTTTACAGGTTGAGTGGAGGGAACTAACCGTTCAAAAAAAATTTAAATAACGTCAGTGGAGAAATCAGACCAAATCTTTTTTTATGTTATGCATCAAATGCATAACGGGAAGTTTTGTATCAAAAGAATCACTGTTTATGACGTTTTAAAAGTACCTAGTAATTCTCATGCTTTTGATAGTTTGTACTTTTTTCGGTCAACAGATGGTCTTACGGGTATCTGAATTATGTAGATAATAAGTTGATTTCTTCTAGATTGCTACAATTCCTATCAGGTTTATGTGTAAAAATTATCTAAATGGTTTTGTAACTAACTAACATGTCATTTTGTGCATTCAATTATTTTGTACATTCAAATACGAACAAAAACCTTTTAAAATCAATATTGCTTACCTCCCATAACATACGGCGTGATAATATGTAGCCTAAAGTTTTCCTTGGTTTACAAAGAACATTTTTGCTGAATTTCAATTCAATCTATCCAGTAGTTTTGGCGTGAAGCCGTACCATACACACATACAAACAGACGAACAGACAAAAATTCTAAAAAGTCACTTTTTGTCATCAGTTACGTTTTTCTAACAAAAGCCACTTATTTTTTCTCGAAAATTCTCAATGTACAGTTTTTCTTTCGTTACTGTTTTATTATATGTATATTCACAATAATCACAACAAATTAAATAAACTCTTGTCAAAACCCAACAAGCAGTGAAATTTGACATTTCGAAGACCTCACGCTATACTAGTGCCTCTAGCGGCGAATTCATTGCGAGCGAATCGCTTCTCACTGATCAATCACAACTCACACCATAGTGAATTTGGGCCATCCAGCTGGTCGATTCTGTCGACATCTCACGGTGTTCACCTAGGCGGAGTGAACGACAATAGAGCTGTCATTCCATTTTATTTGTATGGTTTGACAACTCACCCGTCGTGCGCCCCGCTCGGGTGTTCACTTCGACATGTTTACAGAATCGCACTGCAGTAGTACATACAAACGACGCTTTGTGTGACAAGCAAAGAGGAATTAATTACTTCAAAGCATGTAGCTCCTCAATTTTTCCACAGATTTTACCTGCTCAATTAGATAATTTAAAAAAATGCTATTGAACTGTTTTCGTTTTCGATAGTTACCTACTTGCAAAAATGATATTAAGTATCCAATATGCATAAGTATAATTCAAATATTTTCATAATAAGGTACTGCTTTGCATGTTCATTCTCCTTCGCTTCACTTTTGAAGTATTGACAGACCAGTCGTGTTACCAGTTACAATGAATTGTCGCGGGAGTTGGTGTGTTCCTCGCCTCACGATCTCTCTTCATCTGGGTATATTTACAGGGTGTCCAATTGTGGATTTCATTTGATCAGAACACCCCATCGGTGACTTCCCACGTGGCCTATTGCACTTCACTCTGACCAGTATGGCCAATACCATCAGGCACTCTACAGAGTCATTGCTCCGCTTCGAGAAATGGCCAAAGAATTCAATTCTGTATTCTCACTTAAACAAAAATGTCCTGAGATATGGTTACTGAGATATATTTGGAGGCAAACATGGAGAGCAGGGTTCGTCTGGGTTTGCTGGGTGGCGGAGGTTGGTTCACCTTCTTCCCCCTCCACTACCCGCTATTTGCTCCTCCTGAGGCGGAGGCGTCTCGGGCCTGTATGCGGCTGCCATCAGTGGGGCACTTGGGGTCACACTGTCCTCGGAAAAGTTTATACTGGAAGGGTTTGCCCAGCAAAGTTAACAATGGCTAACAATGTTGTGTGATGATTTTGCAGCACTGTGACTTTCAAAAGTACAGGAATATAATAATTCCGCCTGCATGTGTACAGTTAGAAAGAGGACGTGTATCTAACATAAAGCACCTAGGTGACGATGACTGGGAACCATTCATAATTTTAGGTAAGTATGTGTCGTCAATGAATCATTACAGTGTACCAATAAGACTTAGTGTCTTCTGCATAGGTACCTACTTACTCTAGCTAAGGTACTCGTAAATTACTTTTTTTTGTTTTGCTAGCCTACTTTTGTGTCCTACTGCTGGGCAAAGGCCTCCCCTTTCTCCTTCCAAACCTCTCTATCCTGGGCGATCTCTGGCCAAGCTTTCCCCGCAAACATGATGGTGACGAAGGTGGTGTGACGATCTCGTCACACCACTTACGCCGCGGTCGACCTCTACGACGACGTCCTTCCTCAGGCGTCCAGTGAGTGACGATCTTCGCCCACCTCTCCGGGTGCATTCGTGCGACATGGCCAGCCCACTCCCGTTTTAGCCTAGCTGTTTTTTCTCCAACATCTATAACTTTAGTTAGGGAGCGCAGGGTGGTGTTTCTAACGCGATCTGTTCGCTTAACACCTATAATGCTACGCTCCATAGCCCGTTGACAAATCTTGAGCCTGGACTTTTGTTGTTCAGTGAGTGACCAACTTTGTGTAAATTACTTGTGAATGTAAATTCATAGTCAATGGAGCAACCTGAAGTTTTATAATTAAATGTACCTACCTATTTAATTCGTTCCTTCAAACATTTCAACTTTTTTTTACATCTCTCTACTATTGTAGCACAGGTTACTTGCTTTTTCACCTACCTACCTAGTGTCAAAAAAGTTCAGTTTTACAAAGCACGGTTAACGGTTAATATACCTACTACAGGCTGTTCCAAAAGTGTCTGGTCATATTTAAGGGTGATGTTGGGTACCTGATAGGTATACATTAAGGAAAAAATATCAAAATGTAAAAACGCGACATTAAAAAAAAACACTAAAAAGTTCCGAAGAAATTACTTTTCAAGCAGTCTGATACCGTTGCCGTTGGTGAAATCAAATTTGTTATTGATTTAATTTACTTAAGTTCAATAACAAATTAAAGGAGATTGCTCAGTTTTCTTCTAGCCGTGGTTGCGCATCAAAACATTTTGTATGATAGCATAAATTGGATATAGAAGTGAACTAAGAGAGGTTAAAAAAATATTTCATAATTTATGCGTATATTTTTAAGATCATACCTTCTACTTTAAAGCGATACCTACTGTCGGTGGTCAATGTCTTTTGTTTACCAATTTTTTCCTTGATGTTCCTACAGCTACCCAAAATTCAATTATGGAACACCCTGTATAAATAGTTAAGTTTACAAATGTGAAAAAAATGCATGTTTATTTGCAATTTGCAATTGAAATGAAAATTATGGTACCTACCTACCTACTAGAAAATAGGTACCTAATAAAAAACGATAATAAAATTATAATATTAGAATGAATGAACTGTTTACTATACTTAACTTCGTCAACAAATGGCGAAGGAATAGCAAAATACAATAATAATTTTAATTTGCACAACATTTCAGCAAATCCAAAGTCTGGAAGCAATAGGAGTGATGAACTACTTTCTTTGTTTAGAGGGCTCCTAAATCCTATTCAAGTGAGTACCTACCTATTTTATTTGACTGTTCACATACCTAACTTATGTGCAAAGAACTTGTGTTGTAATTGTAGCATTATAAAAATCAATCTGAATAGGTACCTACCTACTTACTATTTTACTTAAATAGGTACTAAGTACTATTAACATAAATGCGAAAATTTGGACACAGGATACTTTTTAGGCGGGCGAAGCCACTGGCAGAAGCTATAATCTCATAAATCGTACAAAGAAATCTGATATTCCCGCACAAATTCAAGTCTAATATGAACTTGCATTAGGTGGTGGATATTAGCTCAACTTCCCCAGAGAGCGTAGTGCGGTGGTTGCCTCCGCGTTGTCGGATCCTCGTCGCTGGCGGAGACGGAACCGTAGCGTGGGTCATGAACTCATTGTTGTCTTTCCCACACATAAAGGTAAATATGTAAAAAGACATACTTAATTATTTTTATTTATTTATTTATTTATTTATTTATTACAACAATCTTACCTACACTATCATTACAGATCTATGATCCAATGCGACAGAGTGGCTTAACTAAATCCTAAATCTACACCTTATACCTAGTTAAAAAATATCTTAATCTAAATAACTTATTACATATAGTGTAACTTTTGCGAATTCACTCAAGTTGCACCACAATACATCAACCCTTCCGTGAACCTCATTCACCACGCGCATGGCTCTCGTGAGAGGAGTTCTCGCCAGTAGGTTGGTCCTGGCTGCAGGCACCGCGAGCAGGGGCGGGCGTTGCCGCCTCCACACGTACCGGTCGGGCACGTACAGCTTTAGGTGTTGCAGCACTCCCGGGTTATGCGCCACGCCACGTAGTAGTTTCACTACATACGCTACGAGCGAAAACTCCCGTCGTACTCTTAGAGTGTTATACCCTACCATACCCAGAACAAATAGTGTAGGGTACATCAATGGGTATAATGGATATACCCCATACAGCTTGTAATACAAGTGCCTCGTGAACTTATTTTGGATACGTTCCTAGTTAAGTAGGTACTTTACTGTAGACCACAGGGCTATGGCCTGGGGGCTACGTACTAAATATTATAAATAAAACTCAAATGGAACTTAAAGAGACTTGTATTGGAGCCCCACGGCTCGAAGCTAGACATTACATGATCTGTCAGTATCAACCAAAAACGTTCTAACAATATTTCCTAATTTAAAAATGAACTTATATTCTAGAAGAATATAAGTTACCTACTTTATAGCCGTAACAGACGTTCGAATTTGGTACGGCGGACTAACTCCGCCCACAAGATTTGGTACGCTCCCGGACCATATCCGCCCGTGTGTAGAGTGGTCCGCGAACATTATCATTATTAATTGAGTCCGCCGCGGTCCGCTTGTTTGCACAGCGGATTTGGTCCGCTCCGTACCAAATCTGGACGTGTGTACGCTTGGGCCGTATACTACCACAGACTACCATAAAAATTTAAAAAATGTATTTCTCTTAATACAATTTAGCCAATTCTCTGCTTTTTTTCCGCTTTTTACGGTGTGGTTGGTACATGGTGGTTGTAATGTTGCTGCTATTGTTGCCGCTACCACCATATTTTTTGTGCACTTGAAGGCGTACAATTCAGTATAGTATATATACTCTGTGGCGTGGTGGGCGGAGTTAGTCCGCCGCGTGGTCCACCGGACCAGATCCCGTCGTGTGTTGCGAGATCGAATTTTGTGGGCGGAGTTAGTCCGCCGTACCAAATCCGAGCGTCTGTTACGGCTATTAGAAGCGTCCGGTAGAACCGGACACTTCTAAAGTAGGTGTGTTTAACTTTGCTGCAAGAGGTTACAGCCAAGGAGGTTACAGTAGGTACATTGATATATGACATGAAGAACTGACCAAGGTGTGTTCTGTAGGAGAGGCAGCTTAATCAGCACCACTAAAAATAATCTAATAAAGGCGCAGGATGCTCAAGGCACGAATACGATTACTGGATGCCTGTTGTACCTTCTTATTTATAAGTGAATATCGCCCCCTACCGTCAAATACAGGCCCCATCGTTTTTTAAATTTTAGGTTCATAAAACGGAATCCTTATAACTTCGTCCATCCCTCCAGTCTACTTATTTTTTACTATTTATAACCAACTTATATTTACAGCAACCAAACATACAAGCTGTATTGCATTTATCCTGTCCGTCTGTCCGGATATTTCGCAGACATTTTGTTTTGAAACCAATTGGCACTTCAATAGTTCCTCAATAATGCACTTCTAAAGTTACGTTACAACCGCACTATCTAATTTTCTGTTGATTTAGGCTGCAGTAGCGATTTTACCCATGGGTACCGGCAATGATCTGTCTCGCGTGCTGGGCTGGGGCGCAGGTGGCCACACTTCTTTGGACGCGCACAACATCATCAACGCTGTCAGACAAGCCAGTCTTCAACCACTGGACAGGTATACAAATCTCAGATTAAAATGGCAAGGGGCAAACTTTCAAAATTAAGAACTCTTTACGGTTTAACTGATGAATTTTAGTTCAGCTCGGGGTCTTACACTTATAATCAGTAGATACCTAATGTTGTTTCTGGCGTTCCCATCGCGGGTTGGGTCTGAAAACAAAACTTGGACACGCCATTATTGTGGCGATAGGTGGAGTGGCTGGAGAGGCACCACGGCGTCCTCACCTTCTGCGGAGGTCGACTGTGAGGATCGCCCGGAGGACACGGTGGAGGTCTGCCCTGCTGAGTGGGAGGGAGTGTCAGACACGGACCATGGATCGCCGCCGTGTCTTCGTCGAGGCGATCGGCGGCCGCGACCTTTCGCTTTCGACCCTAGTTCGATCCTTGGTCCGTGGCTGACACTCCCTCCCGCTCCGCCCAGAACGGAAGGTGTCATTTGATGATTTACCATCCTTAAAAAAAACAAACTAAACTACCATCATAATTCGTCCTATCTGAAAATCAATAGTTAAATATTGTGCATCCCGCATCGATCGTCTTCGAATCATACACATTGGACATTTCTGTGGAGTTTTGCTAGGAACTGTTGAACCTACTATTGAACTAGTTCCGGCTCTACATATAGTCTATAATATAGACTATATGTAAAGCCGGAACTAGTTCTAGTAGACTCTATATAACATGTAAATCGTATGAAAAATAGTGCTATTCTGTGAAATTAGCCTTGAAAACTTAGGTGAAGTAAGCTGTAAATCTTTAGATTTAAAATCTCATCAAATTGTATGAACAACTCAATTCTCATAGGTATATTTTCACGGAAATGTTCTTATTGTTACAGAATATAATAATGGTTATAATAATAATAAGCTATACGACCAAAGCCTGCTGCACCAGCCTGGCAGTGCAGGATCAAGCGGCGTATCGATGCGGCTAGGGCACTCATCGGCAAACTATACTGCTTCAGGGAGGGCAATACACGACCACGTGTGGTGCGCTTTGTGAGGCGGGCGTTTTCGGGGACTGGAATCAGTCCTCAAGATTACACGTCCCGTGTCACAGAGCGCATCGACTTCCTGAAGCAGAAAATTTGTGCATGGGCAAATCGTATTCGGCGGTATAAGCGACGGGTTGACCGGTACTCGCAGAATCGCATGTTCCAGAGCGATGAGAGGTGGGTGTATAGAGCTTGGGAGCGACCTGAACAAAGTGTGACAGACGTGTGCCACCCGGATGATATCACCACGAGTACATTCTGGCGCAACATCTGGTCGGTGCCCGTCTTTCATGCCGAGGGTGGCTGGATGCGCGATGTCGAGCGCGTGTGTGAAGCTATACCACCAATGGAACCAATTAACATCACTCCATTGGACGTAGCCAAAGCAGTCCGTCCGTTACCGAACTGGAAATCTCCAGGACCGGACGGACTGCATAACTTCTGGCTCAAATGGTATAGCAGCTCACACGCACTCCTGGCATCTCAATTCCAGTCATCCTTGGAGTCTGGGTCGCTACCACAGTTTCTAACAACTGGCGTTACCCGCCTGCTCCATAAGACTGGTAGTGCCGCGGAACCCAAGAATTATAGACCGATTACTTGTTTGTCGACGGTCTATAAACTTCTTACATCCATTCTGAGAGTGAAAATTAATGATCACATTGAGACTAATTCATTTATGTCCGCCTCTCAGAATGGATGTAGGAAGGGGTCCCGCGGCACTAAGGAGCTACTCCTCATAGACATGGCCATAAGCCAACAGGTTCGTCGATCCCGCAAGGATCTGTCGACATGTTGGATAGATTACAGGAAGGCCTATGACTCTGTGCCACATACATGGCTCATGAAGGTGCTGGAGTTGTACAAAATAGATGTAACTCTACGCGCCTTCCTTGAGTCATGTATGAGGCAATGGAAAACGGGCCTTCGATATCCAGGATGTCGACCGATTCAAGGGAATGATGACCCTGTATGGATTAAACGGGGAATATTCCAGGGCGACAGTTTGAGTCCACTTTGGTTTTGCTTAGCTCTGAATCCTCTTAGCACACTGCTGGAGGATTCAGGCCTAGGCTACCGGTTGAGAAGAGGTGGTCAAGCCATATCTCACCACCTTTACATGGATGATCTGAAACTCTTTGCCCCCAACAATTTGCGACTGATGGAGCTACTGAAGGTAACTGAAACCTTTAGTAGCGCCATCAGGATGGAATTTGGTGTGGACAAATGTGCAGTCATGCATGTAAAGAAAGGAGAGATTATGGAATCTGAGGGAATTCAACTCTCGGATTCCATAGAGGTTAGATCCCTCAGCTCGACCGAAACCTATAAGTATTTGGGTATGTCGGAAGCGTTGGGCATTAACGGTACTGACATGAAGCAATCGCTGAAGGAGCGCTTCTTTGGCCGCCTGAAAAAGGTTTTAAACAGCTTTTTGTCAGGCGGAAATAAGGTGCGCGCCTTCAACGGTTGGGTCATGCCGGTATTAATGTACTCTTTCGGCATACTCAAATGGACTCAAACAGAACTCGACGCCCTGGATAGAAGGGTCCGTACACTACTGACTGCAAATCGGATGCATCACCCACGATCGTCGGTGATGAAATGGAAGGCTTTTTAAATGCTAAGACTCTCCACAACCGCGAGATGTGTAGTCTCAGAGAATATTTTCTCAAAGTCGATGTGGGTATGCACCGTGATGTGGTCGCAGTGGACAAGGGACTCACCCCGTTGTCCATGGCTAAAGAGAACTGGCGCAAACCTGTGATACTTACTACAGATGACCGCAAGAAGGTATGGAAAGGCAAGGAGCTTCACGGGCGCTTCTATCGGGCTCTTTATGGGTCCGACGTAGACTTCCTAGCGTCTGTGGCCTGGCTACGTTTTGGTGATTTCTTCGGAGAAACTGAAGGTTTTGTTTGTGCAATTATGGACGAAGTTATCTTGACGAACAACTACCGGAGACATATTATGAAGGACGGGACGGTTGACGTGTGTCGGGCATGCCACCGTCCGGGTGAGTCCATCAGACATATTATCTCTGGTTGTTCTCGTCTGGCTAACGGCGAATATTTGCACAGGCATAACCAAGTGGCCAGGATTATTCACCAGCAACTTGCTTTGAAATACCAACTTGTGGATTCTGAGGTACCGTATTACAAGTATGTGCCCGACCCAGTTCTCGAAAATGACCATGTCACGTTGTACTGGGATCGGTCTATCATCACTGATAGGACTGTCATCGCTAATAAGCCCGATATAGTGGTGATAGACCGATTAGCGTGCCGCACAATGATAATCGATGTTACCGTTCCACATGACGAGAACCTCGTGAAAGCTGAGAAAGAAAAACAAATCAAGTATCTTGACTTAGCACACGAGGTTGTCGACATGTGGAATGTGGACTCGGCTGTCATTGTGCCGATCGTCGTTACGGCCAATGGCTTGATAGCCAAAAGCTTCGACGACCACCTGTCGAAGCTGGCGTTACGCAGTTGGGTAAAGGGCCTGATACAGAAGGCAGTACTCCTCGATACGGCTCGTATTGTGAGGAGGTTCCTTTCTCTGGAGCCCTAACCACCGGTAGCTTGGACCTCGCTCCCGACACCGGCGGACTACTATTTTTTATATTTTTAAATGTTTTTTTTATTGTTTTTATAGAAATATTTAAAAATGTAAAGATGATATGTATAGAAAATAAATAAAGGTGATAATACTAATGGTTTATTCATCTTAACAAGTAATCCATAACAAGTAGTGATTGGAGCCCCCTTTTAAGCAAAAACAAGCCTGTATTAGGAGACTCCGCTCTTCCATTTCTAATTTAAGTAACAATTATAGGTATTAACTTGTTTTTATATTTATAGACTATAAGGAACGTTCATGGCGTAGACCGTGCCACCTAGCGTTGCAAATTCGAAACTTTCACTTTATAAATAGCTATGTTTCTGAGCTACCATTTATAGTTCCTTACACGCCCCCATTAGGGGAACGTGCCGGGTGTGGGCAGTGCCATCTAGTGGCAAAATTCGAAACTTTTACGTTGTAAATACTTCAGATTGACACTTCTGCATAGCTCTATAACGACAGGATAGCTATATTGATAGTGTCATTGTGGGATCGACCTAATTTGTTGGCAGATGGAAGGTAACGATAATTCCGAAGCGCAGCCGCCTGATCCGCTACCGGCAGCCGCGCGTGCTGTACGCGTACAACTACGCCAGCATCGGAGTGGACGCGCAGGTCGCGCTCGACTTCCACTACGCGCGCGCGCAGTTCCTCTACAGATACGCCAGTCGGACGGTCAACTATGTAAGTTAATCTGACACCTGTCTTACCCTATGAGTTTTTCGCGTTTTTCCATTATATTTAATTAAATACATAGTTAAACAAGTAAATCGACACCTCCATGCAATAACATCGTAACTCACTTTTTTCCAAAAATTGAGTTACAACGGCATTGTTATGTAAATAAAAAAATGCATTTTTTCTGTACTATCATTGTAATTCTATTCCCTTTCGTTTCTAAAATAAACCAACGTCAAAGTATTGTAACTAATCCAAAAAATATTTTTTGTCAACAATATTATTGCAACCTGATTTACAATTTATAGAAAATATTATGAGTAGCTTGTTTATCAAGTACAACAACATTGTAACATTAGATACAATCTATGTACATGATAAAATTACGGTTTATGATCATAAAATGTACTGTTACTGCATTGAGTTACAATGATGTTGCACGGATCTTTTTTTTTTTTTTTGAGGATGGGAAATCATCAAATGACCCCTCCCGCTCTGGGTGGAGCGGCAGGGAGTGTCAGACTTTTACTGACTAAAACCCACCCTTTGTCCTCCTAGTGCCTTTCTTTCCAGGGCCGCGGTAACTCTTTCGAACATATTCCGCAACCCTGGCAGGCTCTGGCCCTAACGGGCCCCGACCCATGCTGACTGCTGCTGGTTTGGCGCGCGTAGAACACAGCGCGCCGTCGACCCGGGCGTGTTCTGATCGGAGGGCGAGCTACCCATTGCTCGCCGTCCACAGGCATCAGTCACTGCGCCATGCTCAGGAGCATCAGTTCCTGGGCGGCGCAGTGGCTGACGTTCAACAGGAGGGGGTGAAATGGGGCCATTACTGGCACTCCATTTCAGCCCCCTCCGTAGCCCTATGTAGGGGCTCTACTGCGGCTGTTGCAATAGCAGCAGCCGCAGTGGAACCGGCAATGGCGGCCGAAGAAGCGGCGGCAGTGGCGGCGGTTGCGGCAGAGACGGCGGTGGCGGAGGGCTTCCTACTGCTTCCGGCTTTGGCGGGTGGGGCGCAGGCCCTACCCCCAGTCCAGTGGTCAGCCGGCTTGCCAGCTGCCGCACAGACTACGCAGTGCGGCGCGGCGTCGCAGGAGCCGGCCCTGTGACCGGGTTGACCGCAGCGGAAACATAGACCGCTGCGGTCCACCTCCGAGGTGCATTGAGCTCCCACATGGTGGCCCACCTAGCACCGGAAGCACCTCAGAGGTCGGGGTTCCAGCAGTTTGACCTGCGCGGAAACCCAACCCACCAAAAACCTCCGGCCCTCCGAGATGGTCTTGGCCGCCGACGCGGGGCAGCTCACCACAATGGTTCGCATGCCCGTGTTGTCAGGACGTAGGGTGCCCGCCTTCACCTCCTCTGCTGAGCACCCCCCCGTCCTAACGACGACGGCCACCACCTCCGCCTCCGTATGTTGCACGGATCTGTACGTTAGTTTTTAGTGCATTACGACAAGTTAAGACGAGTTGCGATGTTCTATTTAGTAGTTTACTCCCGCTCATAGAATTTCGTTTTATCTTTCAAATTAATAAGACAACATAATAACGAACACAAAAATAGGTATAATAATAATACATTATCGCATTATGAGATGTGTATTTACAGATTTGTTTTGGATTGCATGAATTAACTTAATTTTTACTATATAAAAACATTTTATGTAACTTAACACCTTGGAGTTACAATTATCTGACCACAAAAATAAATTAAACTACAAAAAAACTAAATTGTAACTCAGACATACAATGTTTGACCTCGTAACTTATATGTCATTTCACTGTTTAGTTTTTCACGTAAGTCATGAAAACCCATGAAAACAATTTTTCTTTTACAACTTAACCATACCTATTTATAGTCCGCCTAAACTATATTAAATAGAGCCAGCTTCAAAAATTGTACGGGGTGTTTTGAGTTTGCTATAATTTTTCAAACTTTAAAATCGCTCTCCTGTAAAATCACAAAAAGTGAGTTACGATGTTATTGCATGGAGGTGTCGAAATGTATGTCTGCCGGCCTGTTCAGATAGCCTACCTGTTCCTGGGCGTGGGGCGCGCGCTGGACGCAGGCGGCTGCGACGCGCTGGAGCGGCGCGTGCGCGTGCGCGTGGGCGGCGACGCCGAGCCTCTGGCGCTACCGCCGCTGCAGGCGCTCGTGGCGCTTAACATCCCCTCCTGGGGCGCCGGCGTCGACCTCTGGAGTCAGTATACATACTAGATAACCTTTATTTATTTAAGTTCTGTTTCAAGACAAATCTATGGATTTATATTGTGTATTACACAGCACTGAACTAATAGCTATACTTAATTTACTTTTCATGAATTTGGAACGGATAGTAGTGCTGTCGTATCAAACAATCGCTACAGGGAACGTGCACGAACTATGTGGCAGCACAAATCCAAACGAGAGCCAAAGTGTGGTTGAAAAGCGAGTCGGACTCGCATGCAAAAATGACGTTTGTTGTATGGGAGCCCCACTTGAATATTTATTTTATTCTGTTTTTAGTATTTTTGTTGTTAAAGCGGCAACAGAAGTACATCATCTGAAAATTTCAACTGTCTAACTATCACCGTTCATGGGATACTGACGGACAGACGGACAGTGGAGTCTTAGTAATAGGGTCCCGTTTTTACCCTTTGGGTACGGAACCCTAAAAAGAACCTTTTAGATCTGGCATCGTGTTGCCGTCAATGTTTACATTCTAATTATGATTAAAATGATAAAATATGGGTTCCGGCCGATTAGTAATGATCGTCAGCGTCAGTGGCGGCCTTAGGGGGTGGCGAGCAGGGCCATCGCCCGGGGCCTCGCTCTTGCAGGGGCCTCGCGCAACCCGAGTTTAACAATGAAATGAGTTATTTCGTATTCATCATTTCTTTTTTCCCAACTAGATATTGGGGTCGGCTCCCAGTCAAACCGACTTTAGCTGAATTCCAGTAATTTACGTGAAGCGGCTGCCTACCAGACCTCCACAACTCATTAACTAATGAGTTATTTCGTAGCTCATTATGATTTTACTTAAAATTTTACTCGGAAAAGCCGCAATCATAATCAGAAATACCTACTTTTGAATCATATTCCTTACCTAAATTTAAAAGGGCCTCGCGAAGGTCTTCCGCCCGGGGCCTCGCAACGGTAAAGGCCGCCGCTGGTCAGCGTCGCCAGAATATCTTAATTTTTTATTTTGTTGTTTTATTATCATCATCATATCAGCCCAAATACGTCCATTGCTGGACATAGGCCTCACCCAAATGTCGCCACAACAACCGGTCTTGTGCGTCTCGCATCCATTGGCACCCTCACCAGGTCATCGGTCCACATTGTGAAAGGCCTTCCAACGCTGCGTCTTCCGGCACGCGGTTGCCACTCCAGATCTTTTCGGCGCCATCGACTATCTGTTCTGCGAGCAATGTGCCACTTCAGTTTGGCGATTCTTCGGGCTATGTCGGTTACCTTGGTTCTGCATTTTGATGTAGGTAGGTACATATACTGAAACAAAATGATTTGAGGTTAGGTTAAGTTTACTTATAGATTTTTGTTTGTATCGAAAAGTACTACTACATACAAAACTTAGCTATTCTTACAAATAACATTATTAGTAATTTCTAAATGTTTTTGAAACTCATACCTACTTACTTTTGACGTTTATTACACAATCATGGAAAGTGAGTACCTACCTACTATTTTTGGGAAAGCAACAAAATCTTACACCAGTTGACTTATTTTTTATTTTTGTTTCAAGTGTTGGAGCATCCAGAAATGCAACAATACCTTTTCACTTAGTTAAATATTATTTTTCACTTCTTGAATATAATTATTTTTAACGTGAAGTGTCAATGATTCGGATCTGCGCCACTAGGCAGCAGAGCCTTCGTCGTGCACGTTCCTATTTGTGATCCCGCTCCATCTTCGTGGAGCGGACGCACCAATACAGATAGCAATATTCGATTTTTCACTCGTCTCGAATTGCAATTGCGTGCCGCCTAAATCAAAATCATCTGCTTATATTGTAGGTATGGGCAGTGAAGAAGACGTGGACGAACAGAGCATACACGACGGAAAACTTGAGGTATACAAGACTGTTTACCTACCGCATTATCAAAGCTTCTTTATTTGCATAAAAAGACGAATATCACATTTATTTATACCTACAACGTGTAACAGAATAAACGCAATACCTCTTAAGGGGTCATTGTACTTATCATTATGAACAACTTTTACTATGGGACTCCGAAATCGCGAAAAAAGAATCAGCTGTTCAGTACATTTTGTCGAGTTACGCGCACAAAAATGTATGGGGCAGTCGATTTTTTTCACGATTTCAGTATTGGTCTTCCATAGCGATAGTTGTTCATAATATTGATGAGTACAATGACCCCTTAAGATGTATTGCGTTTATTCTGTTACATGTTGTATATTATAGTAGGGCCATAAGTTTACATTCAGCAAAATAGACCATTAGTGCCCATAATGCAGGGCAACTGTAAGTGATGAGGCGAATTTAATGTCAACACACATTCAACTTTTATAATTATACAATGTTTACTTTTGTGATCCCTACTAATAATAGGTCTTTACCTATGAAATTGCCGTTTTGTATGAAAAAATTTAAACGAATTTTTTTCATGTATTTTTTATTTAAAGGCATTTTGTACTGCCTCTCGGGTAGGTATTGAATTTTTTTCCCGCCAAGAAGTTATCCAAATTCTGGAAAAAGTAGTAGTCTGTAGGCGCAAGGTCTGGTGAGTAGGGCGGATGACGGAGAGCTTCCAAACCCAGTTCTTGCAACTTGGAGACCGTCTGCTGTGCAGTATGAGGTCGCGCGTTGTCGTGCAGGAGCAGCGGAGACGAGCGATTGACCAATGCTGGTTGGAGATGTGCCAGCTTCTCCATCATTGTGTTCAGTGCTTCACAGTACACATCTGCAGTAATGCTCACCCCGTTTGGTAAGAAGCTGTGATGAATCACACCGGCGCTAGACCACCAAACAGTGACCATCACTTTTATAGGGGTAAGTTTTCGTTTAGGGCATTGTTTAGGTGCTGAACCAAGATCCAACCAACTTGCTGAGCGCTTGCGGTTATCAAACAGAATCCATTTTTCATCGCAGGTAACAATGCGGTTCAAAATTCCTTCATTTGTTTGTCTGTTGAGCAGTGCAAGGCACGTCTCGACGCGTAATTCGCGCTGGCGACTTTGACGCAAATGGACCAATATTGTTTTGACGCTAACGTCGAAAGCTGCTGCTATTCAGCCGTAGATTGTGTATCATCAGCTTCCACAATCGCCTTTAATTCGTCATTGTCGACCAAAGTCTTCGGACGACCGCGAGGTTCATTTTTCAGGTCGAAATTTCCAGAACGGAAGCGAGCAAACCAATAACAGGTGGTGCGTTGGTTTGTAGTGTTAGCTCCGTAAACGTCGTTGATGTTGCGTGCCGCTTGTGCCGCGTTGCTGCCACGACGGTACTCATATTCCATAATTACTCGAATTTTTAACGTATCCATGATGACGAAAAAGATTGAAATGCGATGAAAATGTAACACTAATCAATAAACAAATGACTACTTTTGGAAAAAAAAAACCATGTTTTTAAAATAAAATTAATTTGAAATTAGAATTCTTAGCCAAACAAAAATTATTTTGATTTGAAATGGCCAGTACTGCAGAACGGCAATTTCATAGGTAAAGACCTAATATTATAAATGCGAAAGTATCTCTGTCTGTCTGTCTGTTATGCTTTCACACTAAAACGGCTGAACGGATCGTCATGAAATTGATTGACATGAATTGGCAGATATATAGCCTGGGATATGGAGAAGAAGGCTACTTTTTTACGCGATAACCGACATCCACGCGGGTGAAGCCGCGGGCAAAAGCTAGTTAAATGTAAACTAGTATGTACAATTGCAGGTAGTTGGAATCTCATCATCTTTTCATATAGCGAGATTGCAGTGTGGGTTGGCAGAACCTTACCGTTTTACTCAGGCTTCTAGTCTCAAGGTAAATATAAAAGAGAGAAAAAATAAAGTAAATTATTTTCTTTAATTTACGTTGAGTTTAAGGTGGAAGCGCCAGGGTAGCCCGCGAAATCCAAATTTTCTTACGTTTTTTGCAATTTGCAGGTCAGTATCAGGTTGTATGTTGGTCAAAATATGATTCGCGGCCGTAGCAAGTATGTATTTATAGAATTATAATCATTAAAATCATCAATACAACTCCTTCAGTTAGAATTGATCAATTGATGCCAAATGTTATGATTTCTGAAATACTACATTTGGCATCAATTCTAACTGAGAGAGTTGTATTGATGATTTTAATTTTTACAGTTCTGTAAATACGTACTTGCTACGGCTGCGAATCATATTTTGACCAACATACAACCTGATACTGACCTGCAAATTGCAAAAAACGTAAGAAAATTTGGATTTCGCGGGCTACCCTGGCGCTTTCACCTTAACTATCGATAGTTCAATTCTGTGTACGTTACTCCAACAGGAAATTTGCGTCTAGAGTGATATAAGTGGAACGTATAATTAGTGCGTATTCTGCTGTAAATGTGCGTGACATTTAAAAAATTGTGCGTGTTGTCGTTTTGGAAAAAAAACGGAAAAAACGATTCCTGCTGGAGTGACGTTGTTCCAGCGGGAAAATTCTAAACGAATGATCGGGGAGAGAAATAGTGTGCATGGGCAGAGAGCTTATATTTGTGCAAAAATATAATAAGTGCTTTTTTAAGTTTTCGAGATATTGCATTTCCTGCTGGAGTAAATTTTTGTAGAATCGTGTATCTCTAATAGTAGTTTATGCAACGACCTTAGAATAATAACGCCTAGAAGGAGAGTCTCATACACGCTCCCTACCAAAAAATTAAGCAACTTTCGTACTTATGTGTGAGTGAGCGGTATGTAATTACAGCCACAGACGTAAAAAAATGTTGCTAGGAATGAACACTTTCCCTAAAATCGGGAAAAATGTTAATATACTTGGGACTAATCATAGATCAATATAAAAAAAAATGTTAAGTACGTAACTTGTCGGTATGTACTTATTGTAATCGAAATCCAAGATGGCGCCGACGAAATTTGCTAACTTTTCGTCATGGGTGTCATTTTCATGGTTTCTGAGGTCGCTAAAATCGATTATGGGGTCAAAATTGAAATCCAAGATGGTGCCGACGAAATTTGCTAACTTTTCGTCATGGGTGTCATTTTCATGGTTTCTGGAGTCGCTAAACCCGATTTTGGGGTCAAAATCGAAATCAAAGATGGCGCCGACGAAATTTGCTAACTTTTCGACATGACATTTTAAAGTACCTATGTGCTCCGTAAGTGTATCCGTGGCATCACAGGGCCCTATCGGAACACCAGCGCTGTGATATTTTATTATAAGTATCGCAGCATAATGCTGAGATAGGGACCTTTTTGGCCTCGCCTTGCTTGTGTACCTTTTGTTACTTCTATTATTATTACTTATTTTTTATATTATAATTTTTTTTTTTTTACTTTTTGTGTCTTGTGCGAGGTACAAATAAATATTTTTCTTTCTTTCTTAAACATCAGGAGGAAAGATAGTGGTTTTTCACTTTTATAGAAAACTTCAAATCGTTCTCTCTCTCCTTCTAAACTCTTTTTAGAAAATGTTCTCAACTAACTATTTAGACCTGGTTAGATGGCGTATGCATACTAAGTTTTCGATTTTGACCCCATAATCGGTTTCAGCGACTCCAGAAACCATGAAATTGACACCCATAAGGAAAAGTTGGCAAATTTCATCGCCACCATCTTGGATTTCGATTTTGACCCCATAATCGGTTTTAGCGACCCCAATGATCGCGAAAATGACACCCATGAAAGACTGGTCGGCACCCGCGGGGCCGACAAGGCTCCCGCCTCCCCCTGCCCCCCCCCCCCTGGTTGGCCGCCCAGTCTGATGTTCCTTTATTTCAATTTTAAGACACGATCTCATACACAGGTGTCGGTGTCGCCGCGTGTCGCGACTATGGTTTTTTCCCATATGAAAACTGCCCAACGCGCCTAAAGAACTTTTCACTTAAAAAAATGCGCAAATTATTTGAATCAACCGTAATTATTAGCTTTCGTTTCATACTTACAACTTTAAACAATAAGCATCATAATACAGGTAGACTCCAACAGTTAGTGCTTACTGTATTATGGGTAATTTTTCTTTACAACTGGCAACACTACATTGTGATAAATTAGGTTATGAAAATTTTAATTTGAAGATCGATTTACGTAAAAATAATGGATTTAATGTAAGTACTTACTTGTGAAACGTGATTTTATCACATTTTTTTTGTTTTCCTGGTGTATTAGAGCATCTTTTTATGCAACAAACTGTCATTTTTAAATATTTCTCGGGAGGTGCATTCAACAGAGCGTGACCTTGAGCACTGACGGCTCGCTGCGCCGAGTACTCCGTATATGGAGTAGTCTGAGTTGCTTCACTTTTGATGCTCGTACTAGGTTTCTAGGCGTTATTATTCTAAGGCAACGACCATATAAAAGGGGTTATTAAAACACGAGTGTGGGTTTATCACACGATGCGTAGCCGAGTGTGATAATAGCATCACACGAGTGTTTTAATACTTACCTAATTATATGCCGTTGCATACACTTTTATCTTCACGCATACAGTTGAAATAAAATAAGTGGAAAAATAGTTTATTCCAATATGGCGGATATTCTCATTGCGTATTCGAATGACTGCGCAGCGTGCGCATCCATAGACAAAGATAAAAGCTGGTTCATTGACTTAAGTCAATGAGCCCGCGCCAATAAATTAAAAAGTAAAAGTGTGCTATAAAAATTAAAAAGTTATTTTATGATGCAGTTGTTTAAAAATCGAAGGGAAATGTTGAACGGTAATGGATTTTTTTTTTATTTTACCTATCCACGAAAAAAAAGTACGTGTTTATGCATTCGTTTTTGAACTCATATTTGGAACATTACGTTGTGATGTGAGTGTAGATAAAATTAATTATAAGTTATGTAGAAATTAATAACTAGAAAAAGAAAAAATTAACAACGTTTATTGACCGGTTAAGACAAACCGAATCATAAAGAGAAAAAAACACTACTCTTAAATGTTTCGTTCCTTTATGAATCTACCAAAGAGTATTTTTGTTTACTATTTCCACAAGTTCCACTCATATCACTCTAGGAGCCACTATCCTACTGAAGTAACGTAGAACGTACACTTCAATTCTTCAACATTGTCACGGTACAGATTTAATATAGGTACATTGTTCATTGCAAGCAACATTGTTTTTTGATTATTTCAGATTGATTTGGAAGGATCTTGTGCCATGCAAGTGGACGGTGAGCCGTGGATGCAAGGCCCTGCTACCATATTGATAGAACCGGCTGGCCAGAGTCTCATGCTACGAGCGTGCGGGAAACAGCGCCGGAGTGAATGATCTATCTTATAACAACTAAGAAGACACAAACTTTGAGTTGAATTTCGAGTCTCACTTGGCTTTATAACCGCTATTTATAGTAGAATAAATAATTTAGGCTTAGGGTAATGTACGATTTTAAATGACACAATCCCACCACTAATTTTACTGCCAATGTTTTGATGCACACGGCATACGTAAGTTTGTCACAAAAATAATATTATAATAAATGATATATTATGATTTATGATATTTCAAGATATGTGGAGTTTTTTATTAAGCCGTGACAAAGAGAAATCCCGACATCAAACCTGAAAATCCGGGCACTGCAAAGCAATAAATTATTTAAGGGTTTAAATAATTCCCAGCTAGTATTATTGCTAATATTAGGACCGGGATCTGGTCATCATCTTAAGGCGCTATGATCCGACAGAGACCGCGCTTACTGGTTTTTGAATGCATGGGATTTGGGAAACCTAAAAACCAGTGTTGAAAAATTTATAAGATATATCTTATTTATGGATCTGGCGGATCGCCAATCGTTTGTAGTAACACGATTAGATTAACTTTGCTGGATAGAAAAACTTCCCAAAGTTTTTCGTAATGTTTAATTAATCTAAATCATAGCTACAAAACAGACGTTTTTTTTTCTTATTTAAATGAAAATGTATTAAGATTGTTTAGCGCTATTCGCTGAGTTTAGCGTGATAAAATGATTATAATAATTACTATGTTCCACTGTGTCCACCGGGCGATCCTCACAGTGAAAATACCTGGACGTGTCCTCTTACCGGATCCGAAACAGGTACCTCCCGAATCAATCGTGTCCGGTGAGTACCTGCGTCAGGCGGAAGGTGAGGACGCTGTCGCGCCTCTCCAGCCACTACTCAAAGAGGGGACTTACAGCCGCAATAGTGGCGTGCCCAATGTTATAATACCTACCAAATAAGTGACGAAACCAGACACGAGCGGCCGCGCCCGCGCCTACTTCAGTCGCATTTGGTAGGTTTTTAACATAGTAATTATTATAATCATTTTATCAAGATAATCCAAAGAATTGCGCTAAACATTAATAAATTTTCATGTATTAAATATAAAAAATAATAAAACAACCCCTGTTCCGGTTTCTCCGAGAAGCTATGGTGGAGCGCTTGGACTTGTCTTTACAGGCTGTCTCTGAGTGAGGCAATGCCAATCTGGTCAAATTCAATGCTGCTAAGACCCAGGCGTCTTTTTTCCACTAAAAGGAGCCAATTGGTATTCGAATAACAAAATTGGTAGGTACCACAGTAGTTTTCGAGAAACACGACTTTGAAGGTGGTCCGGTGGTAGTCACGCTCCTTTCAGCAGGACCACTATGAGCGCAGAATAAGGGGGCATGCTACAGCTATTCTAATTATACAAATAATTAGAACCCGTAAATGTGGTTCATTTCGTAAAAAAAAAACAGAACTGAAACATTTGTATTTACCGAGAAATCAACGATGATAACTTTCGTGCGGTCGTTCAGCAGGACCACGACTTTGCATGTTGATTTCAAGGTTCAGGAGCTTGTTCCTTTTGAAAATTAGTATCCTGCAAGATAGAATTAGTAGGCACTAAGCACCCAAAATTCAAAATTAGTGCTTCAGTAGTTTACGAGATATACCATGCCATTGGTGGGGTGGCGGTAGTCACGGTGTTAAATTTGCATTTCCCTATTAAAAACTCTGTTATTTCTCTCCATAATACAAAAATTAGTAATCCTAAAGAAGTCATAGTGACCAAAAATTCATATTCCTAAGTGTTGTATTTTAAGCGAAATCGGCTTTCATTACTTTTCCATATAATATATAGTATAACCCGACCAAATTAAGTTGTCAGTGGTTTTTTTATTATATTGGTAATTGTTTTTCTTAATGAGTATTTATTATATATTTACATTGTATGTAATATACATTGTTATATATAACTAACTTAACTATATACAAACTAGACTAAAAATTACCAAATTATGTACAAACGTGTATAAAAACAAAATAAATCATTGGGCATCAAAAAACTCATCCACATCGCTGTCAATGACAAAAGTGCCCAGAACACTAGCAGCATTGCCACGTTGAATGGCAATGCTGATTATTTGGCCAAAGAAAAGCCCAGCCCTCTGGTCACGTGTACAGTCGACTAGTTGTTTGCTGATGTCCCGAAAGACTCGGTGCGCACTCGGACCCCATGGACCTAAAGTTTCAACCCCAAACGGCTCAAATATATAACTCCCAATAAGGTATTTGCGCCGTTTGAGATTTTCTGCTCCTGCAGCAGCCGCCCCAGCGCAGCCCGCCGTGCTAAGAAGATGGGATGACGCAAGGGTGTCGACACATGTTGCATCCTACACCAAAGGCCTACCCACCTTCCAAGGCATTATTGTCATCCCATCTGGGGCTCGAGTCTGCTATTGCAATCGTGTCTCAATGACCGGCCAGTGATCGAATATTTGACATCTTTGACAGTTTTTGTATGGGAAATGCGTCATAAGTTTGACGTTATACGTCAAAAATCGATCATTGACCGGTCATTGAGTTGAGACACGATTGCAATAGCAGACTCGACCCCCTGGCCTCTTCCCATCGTCGCGTGCCAAGCCATTAGGTTCTAGAACAGCTGGCACCCCGGCGGTGACAAGAGCCCGACGGATGATGTCATTAATGCTGGCGTGCCGCGCTAACCGACCAGCGCTCCTACTGCAGGACAGGCCATGGTGTCCGAGGCGGTCGACTGCTTCACCGCATTGACAACGATGTGGAGCTCCGCTAGGAGCACCCAGACGCAGACACGTAGCGATCCGGAAAGTACCGACACTCAGCATGGTACCTATGTTGGGTGACGGTAGGGCCTGTAGCCAAAGACCCGACTCCCATTTACCCACAGCCAACAGGCGGGCACGCTCCGCTTTTCTTGATATCTATACATATAATAAAACTGTAGAAGATGTCAATTCTGTACATTGAATATATAAAAAAAAAAATACTCCGAGGGTGCTTCATACAAGCAGTAGAAGCCGAAAATATGTTTTTTTTATTTTTTGTCTGTCTGTCTGTCTGTCTGTTGTTCGTCTTTCACGCCAAAACCACTGGACGGATTTTGATGAAACTTTTTTTGTTGTATAGCTATTAGTCCTCGCTAACATATAGGCTATAATTTATTTTAAAGATCTGAACACAAGGCGTGGAACCTTAGCAGCCCGGCTAATCTATAAGAGATATTAATATACCGCTTTAGGAATATTTGGTTAACATGATGAGTACTTTCTGTCGACATAAAAAAAATGAAGGTGCCTGATGTGGAACCCTTTCGGGAAGCTGAGCAGCTAAAAGCCTTGACATAAATAAGATCGGCTATTTGAATCAACTGTCATCGGTACTCATAGTCCGACGGTTTAAAGACTGCTTTTCGAAAGACTGGGCGTGGGTTCGGTTCTCACATAAATTTTGATTATTTTCGAATTATTTTTATCTTATTTATTTCGTTAGTATTTTATTCCTACCCAACCTAATATTTTCAAATATTAATAATATGTTATTGCTGTATTTTGCATATTTTTTATCTAAGAACCTATTTTCTGTTTATATGTACCTATTCTGTTTTGTTTGCATCACGTTAAAAAATACAAAACTAATGTAGATAACATTTACACATAAACCTGATAGGAATTGTGGCAATCTAGAAGAAATCAACTTATTATCTACATGCATAGTAAGTACGGGTAAGTATCTAAATGGTACTCGCAACGCCATCTGTTGAGCGACATTGTACTTACTATCAGCAGCATGAAAATTACACCAAAAAACCGCGTAAAAAAAAGTTTTATTTAAAAATAATTTAATTGACCTCACTGTTGACAAGTCTCCCAGGCTGTAGCTATCAGGAAACACGGACTCAGTCAGGGATTTCCACTCCCTGGCTGTATGCACAATTAATGTGTTTCCAAAACGTTTTGTTCATGTGGGTGTGATGTCCACCGTGTACCGGTGGCGCACCAGCGTACGCCTTGTGGTCCTATGATGGAACTTGGCTTGGCGGAATTAAACTATACAATTCCGTCGCATACTCCCCAAAATGCAACCGATAGAAAACCGACATACTAGCAACTCGGCATCGATGCTTAAGACTTTGGAGCTTTGACTCGATGAGGCTTTCACCTCTTGGATTTATTTCCTAGGATCCCTCTTTTCAATTATTTTCTGTTTATTTTGAAACAAAACTGTTCCATTCCCAGTGAGCCGGTGATTCGTCGTGACCAGCCCAGGGCCAGAAATTATCGGTACGGGTTTCCACTCCAGAGCAACAAGGGAACTGTGGATCCCTAGGCAATGACGCCACAGAAGAACTCGCGAAGAGAGGTTCCGAGATGGTAGAGCTGGACCCGTACCCACTCCTCATTCCTTCTTTATTTCTTTCTCACAGTTTTGCACATGAATTCACCAGAGAACAACTGAACTTCATGACACCAAATGGTCACGGGTTACAGATTGCAGTGAAAAATGGCAATGATATGTATACATACACACAGATACACGCGACTAATAAAACGACTAAGCTTAAAAATTACTCCAGTAATATTAGGGATTATTACGGGTCATTGCCCCTAAAAATTGTTAAAATAAGCACCACAGACAGCCCAATTTACAGAGGTTGCTTCGACAACGAGGAATCAGTCGGCTACGTCATCCTGGTCGTGGCTTCCCGACGTAAAAAAATCCTCGGAACGGTTAAGTCTCTAGGTTTTAAATCAATTCAAATCATTTAATGCAATCCATAATGTACATATACAGGTGGTAAATATAGGTTTGTGAGTGCTAAGTGATTGAGCTGACTTTAATCTCAGATTATATATCACTCTTTTGCGGGTTGAGTATTATCGGTCGTCTCTCCACTCAACCTGTAAAGCACCCTGGTGGCTTCTGTACATTTGGACGGAGCTAGGCTTGCAAACTAAGCCAGGACACCTACACACAATGGAGTCTCTACTCTACTCCACTCTATCCATTGTGGGTTTTTTTTTATGGATGGGAAATCATCAAATGATTTCTTTCGCTCTGGCGCGCGTAGAATACCACGCTCCGTCGACCCGGGCTTGGTTGTTAAAGGACAGCGAGCCACCCAACGCTCGCCGTCCGCAGACGCGCGCCTACGGTGGCCGAGAATCGCCCTGCGACTCCTGACGCCCGAGGCATCTTCTTCTGTTGCGGCGGCTGAGGCGTGAGGTTTGCCTCTACCTCACGCGGCCCGCCTCTTCCTTCACTAGCATTACTGTTTCGCAAAAGGAGGTGACGGCTTCCCATGCCTCCTCGCTCTGGGCCATAGAGTGAACCAGAGCCGGTAGCGAGAGGTCGCCGCCGCCGATCGCCTCGACGAGGACACGGTGGTGCTTTGCCCAAGACCTTCACCGCATGCTCCACCGTGTCCTCTGCGGGGGTTGACTTTTCTTCTGGTTGGTTCTCCCATGGACAAATTTATGTAGCTCTATCGCGAGTTAACAACCTTAGCATCATCATGTATCATCATTATAATCCACCACCCTGACTTCGCCCACTGCTGAGCATAGGCTTCATCCTGGATGAGGCTGGCGGTGACTCTTTCGAACAAATTCCGCAACCCTAGCTACGACGCTCCGTCAACCCGGGCCTGGTTGTGTTCGGACAGCGAGCCAACCAATGCTCGCCGTCTGCAGGCCCGCGCTTACGGTAGCTGGGAATTGGACTGCGGCTCCCGACGCCTGGGGCGTCTTTTTCGGCGGCTAAAGGGAACTGGGAATAACTGTCAAATCGTGCTGTCATTAATTCTTACTTCGGGATCGGGACTAATCGTAAGTCCGTAGGTGATACGGAGTAGGAAACGCCCAACACTACGAAACTACGGACTGCGAGCTTAGAGAGTAGACCCCGAGGCGTGAGGTTTGCTTCTCCCTCACGCGGACCGCCTGAAGTGAAGGAGGCTCCACTAGCATTACTGCTTTGCAGAAGGAGGTGGCGGCTTCCCATGCCTCCGCGCTCCGGACCATGGAGTGAACCAGGACCGGTAGCGAGAGGTCGCCGCGGCCGGTCGCCTCAACGAGGACATGGTAATGCTCCGCCCAAGCAGGACAGACCTCCACCGTATGCTTCACCGTATCCTCTGCGGAGACTTCTCTTCTGATAGTTTTGGCATGACCATTAATAAAGCTCAGGGACAAACTATGAGTCGTGTTGTTGTGGATCTGCGGAAGTCCTGTTTCTCGCACGGTCAGCTGTATGTTGCTTTATCGCGAGTAAGCAGCGTGTAAAGCCTGTTTTTACTTACTGATGAATATTACATAACAAGTAATATTGTTCACGAAGAAATTTTTTAAGTGTTAGCGTTCGTTCGTTCTTCGTAATTTTGTAAGTCATGTAATAATCATGATGAGTACCTACATACATACCTACATTAGTGAGTTTGTGTACTTATGTACATATATACTTAATCTTGCTTAATACGAAGTGCACGCGCGAACGAAGTCGCGGGCACAGCTAGTAATTTACATATAGATATTGAACTGGTGTTATTACTATTCCGACATCAATAAAATGTGTACGAGTGTACTTCTCCTAAACAGCTCAATACTATTGACAACTTAATTTGGTCGGGGTCGACACAAAACAATGGCGTCATACTCGTAGATAAATTAGGTGTCGCGACAGTCCAGAGGGGGTACTAATTATTTGTATACTTAGAATAGTTAGTAGCATGCCTTTTTCTGCGCTCATGGTGGTCCTGCTGAAAGGAGCGTGATTACCGCCACCTTCAAAGTCGATTTTCTCTAAAACTACCGAGGTAGGTACCAATTCTGTTGTTCGAGTAACAATGGAGTAGGTACTAATTATTTACCAAATGTGGAAGCGATTGGCGTTTGTGATCCTGCGGTAGTCACGGGCATGGAATCGTCAAGCCCATTCCATCATCGGAGCACAACACGTACGGCGATGCGCCACCGGTAGGTACATGGTAGACATCCCACCCAACCTATTTGGCCTGTGTCCCACCCACACGGACTTACGTTTTGGTAACACATTCATTGTGTTCCCAAAACTACAGGCGAGCCTGACTTGAGCGCGTAGGCATCTAACCGCTTACCCCAGGCCCCGCAAGGAGTAGCAATACGTAATAAGTTACGATGCGCGGGAGACGCGCGCACCAAGCGCACCGCTCGCTCATGAGTTCACGGACTCGGGTAGGTACTAAGTTCCGTCACAGGATAAAGTAATGCAGTAGATCAACTTGAATTGATTAGTATAAGTTTATTTTGTTTTATTTTTCTATTAAGTATTTTTTAAGGTTATAGATGGATTAAGTACGTATTGTACAAACTTGAATCCAATTACTAATCATTAAAAATCAGTAATAATATATTTTTTATATTTTAGAGTATATGGTGGATTTAAAATCTGACTGACACGAAAATTATGAATACGAGTACGATACAAAAATACGCGTCGCGCGCTATTTGGCTTTGGTGCGATACCTTCGTAAAAATCAAGTAGTAGGTAGGCACACTTACTTTAGGAAAATTATGTTACAATTCTTGAATATTATAATTCAAGAAAGCTTAGAAGTATAAATGGTTTGGAATTTGCCTAGATGCTATTTAAAAAAAAACAAAAACGTTTTTATATTTTTTAATCAAATAGTTAACATAATAAAAGTTACCAATGCAACTGGCTAAAATTCGTTGAACTGTAGCTGTCTCGGTTTGCATGGACCTAGCTGAGTAGATTGACACGGAATATGGTCCTTGGATTTGCTTGGACCTGGCTGCACAGGCTTATCATTAACATTTTCTTTGTTTTCTTTCAATATTATGTCTCGTATTGGCATACCGCGATTTTGGCGCGGATCCACAATCTCTGGCAATATACATTTCAAATAAAAATCTATAATTTTTTTCTCCATATGCACCCGCCAAAATTCGTCATCTCTTGAAATATTTTCTACTACTAGTTTTCACCGAACCATATTCCAAAAATGCATTGGTTCCTTTCTGTTACATGAAGTTGACCCTGCACTTGGTAATACCAATTACTTTTTTTGTTTATAACCCTGGTATGTTTTATTCTATCGAATTTAAATATATGTATTTTACTTTCTTCAATAGCAGCATTTCCCTTTTCTAAATGCCGTTATTGGACATTTAATTTCAACAATGGTGTCGTTCCCAACTATACCGTCGGGGGTAACCCATTTATTGGGGTTACCCCCAGTGAGTAGTGAGTATTATTTTGGAGACAAGTCACGCCCTTCCGCATGCTCTATTGCCCTGTATCGCAAATTTAGATTTTGATTTGTTGGTAATTAACAAGTAAAATTTTAAAAACTTACAAAATATCCCTGTTCAATAAAGATAACGGAGCTACAGTGCCAAAGACAGATACACAGGCACACAGACGCACGTACACAGAAACATAGATAGCAAACCGTTATAAATAAATAGGATAGAATTGTAATATGGTGTGTGTTTAATTTCTTTATGTATTTTATGGTGTTACAATAATGATAATGAGATACTACTTTATTCAAATCTATACTAAATAATATTATAAAGTGGAAGTGCGCTAAGTGCGCTGTGGTAATAGCTAATTATACGTAAGTACCATGTACAACAAAGATATTGTTTTTCATTCGATCTAAAAAAAAGTCCGCGACGTTACACCTATATCTATCTCTTATAAATATGCCACACTAAGGCATTTTATGTCAAATAATTTATTTAAAAATTAAAGGTGGTTTTTCAGCATTAATATTAGGCAGGCATATTAATCCTTACTAGCGAAAGTTACTTCATCATCAAGATAATTTTATGAAGATAAACTTTGTCTTTTACAGCATGTTATTTGAACTCACCGTTTAGGAGATAATGTAAAATTAAAATAATTCAACAATATTATTAAATCGAACGGGCGGTGCGCGAGACGCGGCCACCAAACGAGAACGCGTCGAGCCTGCGTGACTGCGTGCGACGCGGTGCAAGAAATTCTTTTTTGTATTATGATTATGAATTTATGATAGTTACATTCATGGGGAAGGCTGTACGGCTATACGGGAACGGGAATTCCTACGGGAATGAAGAGTTCCGTTACCTGTCTCCGAAGTTCTTCATCAGATCTTCACCAAATTGAAATGGGATCAGTCCGGGAAGATACACTTCCAAGAAAAATATAATCATCAAAATCGATTGACAATTGGCGAAAATATCGCTGAGCAAACATACAACAAAAAAAAACAGTCGATTTGAGAACCTCTTCTTTTTTGGAAGTCGGTTAATAATATACAATACAATAGTCAATTAAAAACAGTTTAGTGTATGTAATTTATAATTTCTATACATTTTCCTCTTGCCAATAAACACCGATAAAGTAACGCATTGGATTGGAAAAACTATCCAAACTGACCACATAGTTTTTTGTATGTCTTGTCATAACTTGATACATTGTTAGTAATTAGTAAGAGGATGGACTCTAGTGTACAGCGCATAAATGAGCTGGTCCGGTAGCCTAAACGTTACCAAAAGTATGTTATTATAATATTTTCATAGGAAATGGTCATACTGTAACACTTTTACACTATGGCACGCGACTCACGAGTGCGCTGCGCGTATTGTTTGGCATAGACGAGACCTACACAAACGTTGCGGACACCATAAATATTATTATTTGTTGTGTTGTGGTGGCTGTGAGTAGGTACCCACCTAGCGTATAACTACACTTATATTTCTTCTCTACATGAACACCACAACATTATTGCACCGATATTCAACTCTCATGTAGGAAATACGAGCTATTATTTTTGCATTTGTTTAGGAGCAAGATAAGTGAAAACGGACATTTCTAATAAATAACAAATATTGTAAGACTTATACAAACTCTCCGAAACCATCAAGACTAACGTAGCGGGGTGAACTACCTATTTGACATTTGAAAACAGTAAATCATTGTATCATGTGCGCGCGAGGTGGCTTTATGCATTCTGAAATAGGGTTCAAATTCAATTGTTTTACATACTCGATGCGGTTGGTAAATCTATTCCGCGCGAAAACTAAACCACTAAAGCGCACGTCTTTATGCGTACTGAAATAAGGTTTAAATTAAACTGTTTACACACATGTTTGCGGTGTGGAAATTTATCTGTTTCGTGTCGGTACTTACCTAGTTAGTAAAGTAAATTATGTATATACCTATATACCTTTTTGTTTATTCAGCCAAAGTTTATAAAAAAAAGTAGTCACCGCTGCAACGAAGAGCCGTGACAACTTTTTTTTCCCCCATTTTTTTTTACAACATTATAGCTACATCTAATAAAAACTAACTATATTACAACTGTTTGAACACTAAATTGTATACAAGTATTATTATTTAACCACTCGACACGTGAAAATTCCAAAATAAAAAATAAATCTTACGTAAATAAACATAAACACTAAATTCGCGGCACACTGGTGTGCCGGCAGTGCTAGAGCGGTAATCAATTTAGGCTTAGCCAGTAACAGAACTTAGCGGGGGTGGCGGGATCGCAAAAATTTGGCACACGTCCGACCTCCAACACGTTCCGCTCGGGACTAAATGACACGGGGCGCGCTCATGAAACGACAAAATCACTTGATTTTGGAATTAGTGGGATACGTATTTTCATATTTCACATTATGACGGCCGATTTATATCACATTTTTTACGACCTTTATTGTGGTATAAGTTTTATTACTCAAAACCTTATATAACTCAAATGAAATGATAATTACATCTTGATTTTGACTTGTCTTTGCGATTTAATTGGATGCAGTAAAGTGCAAGTAATCGTGTATCGCACGGCCGAAATCGCAAGATCGAAGTGTGAAATATGTAATATATTTTTTTCAAAATTTAAATCCGTGTTGTTTACGAATAAAACACAATTTTACACAATGCAAAACAACGTTTTTCCGGAAAGCCTGGCCTTAAGACAAGAGAGTGAATAGGTTACTTCTAGGCAAGCGTGATCCATCTTCGGCCACATCATCGTTTACCATCAGGTGAGATAGTGGTCAAGCGCGTGCCTATCAATAATAATAAAAAACAACTTCAAAAAAAGGAGAAGGTTTCTCAACTCGTTTTTTTTTGTGTTTGTTACCTCATTTCTCCGTCATTTATGAACCGATTTGAAAAAATCTTGTTTTATGTGAAAGGATATACTTCTCGATTGGTCCCATCGAAATTTTATCAAAATCGATTGAGTGGTCCACACCACTCAATCGATTTTGATAAAATTTTAAATCCAAATAGCTGTAAAAGATATGTGGAAAAATCATCCATATACAACGTGTAACATAACAAACGCAATACCTCATCATTATGAACAACTTTTACCATCGGACCAACCCCGAAATCGCGAAACAAAATCAGCTGTCCAGTACATTTTGTCGAGTTATGGGCACAGAACTGTATGGGGCAGTCGATTTTTTTTTCGCCATTTCATTGTTGGTCCCATAGTAAAAGTCCTACTATCCTACTTCCTCCTACTAATATTATAAATGCGCAAGTTTGTGAGGATGGATAGATGTATGTTTGTTACTCTTTCACACAAAAACTACTGATTGGATCTTGATGAAATTTGGCACAGAGGTAGATTATAGTCTGGAATAACACATAGGATACTTTTTATCCCGGGAGTACCTATGTTCCCTTCGGATAATTATCGACATTCACACGGGCGGAGCCGCGGGCGGCAGCTGGTTGTTCATAATGATGAGTAGAATAACCCCTTAAGAGGTATTGCGTTTATTCTGTTATAGTTTGTATTCGAAATTGCGTATTCTGCTTTCCTGTGACTTTCCAGTGGTGTTGTTAGGTTAGAAAAGAGTTCAGGAGGAAAGATAGTGATTTTTCACTTCCTATAAAAAACTTAAAATCGCTCTCTCTCTCCCTCTAAACTCTTTATCTAAAATGTTCTCAACTAACTTTTTAGACCTGATTGGATGGCGTATGCATAGGTACCCAGTTTCATTAAAATCGGTTCAACGGTCATTTCGAAAAATAAGGACTTGAAAGTTTGTATGAAATGCCGTACGGCGTAAACGCTGTTAAGCAATAGGGGTTAAAGATAGGATATGAAATATAAAACAGAAGATTCAGTAACAAGAATTTATTTTAATATACAACCACCACAATGGAATCTAAAATAGATCGCAACCTACACATTAAGGTCACCGTCAGACATGCCTTTCTGAATGAAGCATGTGAACTGAACCATCCGGGATTTAGAATCTTCAGCTTGCATACTATTTCCCATTCACATCGCATACTGCTGAAAATTTCCGGTGCCGATTGATTCAGTAAAATCTGAAAGACAAGTAGGTTGACGACCGTTCTGGTTCTGAATTCCGAAACGGTACCGTACTTACCTACACAAGGTGTAAACAATCAGATCCACAGCCCAATTGTTGCCAAATGCCAAAGTAGGGCTGCAGGTAGAATCAAACCTAAGGGCCCTTTTCCTGTCATGCGTATTTTCGCCCGCGCGCGGTTTTGGTGCGTGCTATCACCCGCATGCAGACCAAAACCGCGCGCGGGCGAAAATACGCATGACAGGAAAAGGGCCAATCTCATCTCGGAACAAACCGCGAGTCGCCACGCAGTCGGAAATTTATATGACAGGAGAGGATGGGGTTCTGCTCAGCGAAAAGTGAACTTCATAGGCGTCGTTAAGTTTCAATCGACCCTATACCCGTTATCAAAACAGTTAAAAAAACTGATTCTCGCTCCGGCATTCATAAAGGCATTTCGGATGTTTAGGCTGCGTTTCCACCAGAGATGTGCGAGGATGCGTAGCGAGAGATGTGTTTCTTACTAACCAATAGAATTGCTTCATTCACTTAGCCTTTAGCGAGGCTAGGTAAACGAAGCGATTCTATTGGTTCACACAAACACATCCCTCGCTACGCATCCTCGCACATCTCTGGTGGAAACGCAGCCTTACACTTAGACCAAGTCCTATCTGACTAATTGGACACATTTATTTATTTATTTCGACTAATGATGGAAAGTCTTTCATTTCCCTTTACAACGTACAACACTAAGTAACAATATAATATACATAAAATAAATTCATAGGAAACAATTACCTAAAGATTACAAATTGTGACTATTGAACACAGGAATTTATCTAATAAGTTATCATTTTTGGGAAAACTATTAGCTACATAAGTCTAATGTCAAACATTAGAATACCTTGGGTACTAAGAACTTACGCGCATTATAATTTGTATAACATTCATATAATAATTTACTTATTTATATAAGTTAGGCTATAACATTTATGTCAAAAATTTTAAAATAACGATTCTAAAGTTTTAAAGATAGGATTTGTAACCGAATCGGTCACTGGTTTAGGCCACTTGAATGAAAGAATTCTATGTAGATTGAATACAAGACAAGTGTGATATTTTTAATCATAGTTAACACGCATGAGCTGCCATATTCGGACATGCCGTAGCATATTAGTTATGCGTGTTATACATAGTATGTACCTAGTATATTTGTATAAAGGTTACACGAGTTAAAAGTCATAAGTAATATACTATTCATACAATAATACGAGATACTTCTCGCTGACAAAAGGGCGGTTTTACACAATTATTATGATACTGAACACTGCTCACCTTAGACAGATACTGTTCATGTAATTTATGCCCCTCTTCACTAGCACTGTTAGATTTTCAACGGTCGGCCCAAAGGCCGAGAGTTGAAAACCCAAGTGATGAACACTAAATATTTTTATTTATGCGTTAGGTTTCTTAGTGTTAGTGAAAATGGGTATTGGTTGGACTTTCAAGACAAAAATAGTTTTAATAGTTTTTGCCTAAATTAAAACATTCGGCTCTGAATGTCACAAAATGTAAGAAAGAGTGATTAGATTACTGTCTAATAACATAATTATCATGATGACTTGTTTACGCCACTAAAACAGACATTTAAACAATTTATTTACAATTGGTGGTCGTCAATTCTATAAGCAACACGTAAATAACAGTACCTACCTATACATATGTATTGTGTATTTGAATACTGTTTTTGAGGAATGTTTGCATCTCAAATCATCAAAAAATACATCCAAAAATAAAATCTAAAAAGTAGTTTGTAACCACTGTCATATAATAGGTAATGGAATAGTGTTTTAAAAACCATGAAATTCCCATTTTGTTAAAGATATTATTTTGGCACAATATAAATGTCGCAGCCAACTAGCTGAATCCGCGGTTTCATTAAAAGTCTAGCCTTTTCATTGAACTGCGCCGTTTAATCAGCGACATAAATGCCAAGGGCAAGTCATACAAAAGATGTCACATAAGTCGCTGAAAAATCGGCACTTTTAAATAAAAAGGCTAGGCAACCAATTAATCGGCTGATTAAGCTAATTGGCTGCGACATAAACATAACATAATTTCTTAACAACACAGCCCAAATTGGTGCATAAAGAAAAATCTCTTTTCTTTTCCCTTACAGGGACAGATAGTACCTTCTAGGTGCCAATAATTAAATAACCAAGATCACTTGATGCTAGTGCCTAAGCTTATGTTTGAAAACCTATAACAGATCATGACATTTTAAATCTAACAAACCGGTTTTTCATCACATCTTCAATGATTTACCGTTACAATCGTGTTACACCTAATTACCTACTCCATACATTTATGCTCGGATAACTTGACAAAATGCTGGCAGTAAGTTGTTCAGAATGATAAGTAGACCTCATATGAGAGGTACCTATTTCAGTTATTCCATTTGTCTAACAAATAGAAAAACGATATAATGTATGTAGATTAAAATTTAATATTATTGGTTTAGCCTGATATCAGTAGCTAGGCAGTGTGCCAATATTTATTGAGCAATTTAATATGTAGAATATCTTTCAATAACCTTAAGTACCTACTATTATTCTTTAAGTATTAAGGTGGTACCGTCTTTATTATATCTGTTGGCAAGGCGTAGGTTCGAAATAAAATACGGTAGGTTTGGTCGTACCGAGATTAAAAATGAAGCAATTTAAACAAAATGAAATAAACTCCAAGTAACCTAAAATACGTGCCCTGGGCCCCAAGTCTGCTATTTTTTATAAATTCGTAATTCCAACACGATCCCATTGTCGTTTTGATATAAGTTCGTAATCTGGCAAATTCATATTGGTCGATCATTGGTCAGTCAATGGTCTCGTAATAGAATCGTGGTTCTAAATATTCAATGTCTTTGAAAAACAATGACTGCACAATGACGTTCTAATGGTAGGTCACTGATCGAAGGAACTATCTAAATTTTAGCAGATTACCGCAGACGTCTATAATTAATTTGTCATTAATTCATTATGTAGGTACGAGATTACCATTGTATGCCATTTCTTTCAATGGAGAGTCAGTGGTTGACCATTGGAAAGTCATAAATGACACTTTTATATTAGTAGATTACCAAACTTGTCAAAATCAACAATTATGAAATCAATGATAGACTATTCTGACACTATTGTGATAGCAGACTTGAGGCCCTGGGGCCGTACCATGACGTGTTAAAGCGTCAGTCGTTCGAGCGAAAAAGAGGAATGGAGCTATACACCCTATATAGCTCCATCCCTCTTTCTCGCTCGAACGACTGACGTTTTAACACGTCATGGTAGGGCCGCAGTTCCATTTAAAATATCTCAATAAAAAAATATTTGTACAACTTTATAAAAAAAACATCCAAGAAAATGGTAACTATGTATCAAAATTCTCTCACACGACTTATGAGTAAATTATAATTTATTTCCCGACTATTCCAGGCAGGGGCGGATACAGAATTGTCGTTTGGGAGGGGCTTGACCCCACTGAGAGAGGGTCGGTTTTAGTATATTCGACGCCCCGGAACTGGCATGGTTTTTGAGTAAACTTATTCAGGGCGAAAAGTTGATAGTCAGAACAATCTGAAAATTTTCAGATAATGTTCTCTGTGGTTAGGGACCCACTTTAAAATTTCCAAAAAGTACACTTTTTATCATGATAAAATCACTTTTTGGAAATCTTAAAGTGGACCTCGATTTAAGCAAAATTACATAATAGACAAATTGTAGGCTTTCCCCAAATCTAACACGCACATAGAATTTTTAAAAAGATGTTCTGAGCGAAAAAATATTATTATGTGCAATAGTGGACACTATTGCACATAATAATATTTTTTCATACATGTCCTGATAGTGAATTTACTCATATTTGATGGGATGCTGGAGCCTTTTGGACGTGTCTGTGATTATAATTTTGCAGAAATTTTTTTACCCAATAGCTATGATGACTGATTGAATTTAAGATGATTCTTTGGTAAAGAATTGGTGGTATTCAGAAGTTTGAAAACACCAAATACTTGAAAGTAATATATATATATATAATTAGAACGTAAGTACCTAGCTAAATAAGAATATCATCGAGGTATGCCAAAACAGGGTTGAATATTTCAAAATTTTACTATGGCACTGACCGAAAAGTAATTAAAAAGCTTCCATGCCATATTTATAAAAAATCTTATATGCTATTAATATTTATAAAAAATATTCAGGGATGGCCTGTCAATCGTTTGATGAAACTGGCAAATCAGGAAATACAAAAAATAACTAAAATTAACGGAAGCACAAGTAATAAAGTCTTTCCTAGAAATAAAGCTGGAGAGACTCTCCAGATCGACCTATAAGTATATGTAACCCTTGTTATAACTTTTAACCGGTGACCGACCAATTCTGATATTTGACGACTAATGTCGACTATTTGGCGACAATTTTTTTGTGTTATCAAAATTAAAATCCCTGATGGTGGCCATGCCAGTGTCAGTCACGCCAAATCTTCACCAGAGGATTATGATTGAATTTTAAGATAAATGCTAAATTGTGATCACTGGGAAAACAACCTTAAAACAAGGACAGTTCGACATATTTTCCAAAAGGCTCCATCATCTCGTCAGATATATAAGTCAGTATGAATTCATTATCGGGATATGTAACACTCTTGCGCAAAAGAAAATGTGTTCGCACTGAACGTCATTTTAAAAATTGCCCAAATTGGAGTTTTCAGTCGTCGGTTTTGGCGAAAGCCCACAATCGTCAAGCCGCACCTCAGGATCAGGATTTATAGCAAACCTCCTGAGATAACTTTTCTTTCATTTCTCAAAGACTTCGGTTCTAGACTACTAGAGATTTGGTAAATATACATGGCAGCGAAACCGGTCAACATATCTTCGGTCATGTTGTCGTACGAAGGTACGGTTTTACTAGATAAAGCAAAGAGAACTCAGATGCTTTTGGCTTGAGCCCCTGGATCCGCCAATGAGTCTAAGTCAATCCTAAAGGTGACGAGACCGAGCCGTCTTAGCTAATAAATTACAAGGAAAAGAGAGGATTGGTATCCTGTCCATTTAAAATATATTCCAAAAAAACCTGCATTATTTTGGTGCCTTTTCAATATAATAATGAAGCAGATGTATTGATGTTTTTGCAAGGTTTTTCCTTAGGATTAACCATACAGTAGCCGGAAAATGTTTGTTGTATTGTCAGTCATCACATTATGACATCATATCATGACAGACGCTTGTTCTGTGGACCAGTTAAGCGACAAGCATAGTTTCAACAATCTATACAATCAACTACGTTATTTCTGTTGTAAAATTAATTAGATGGTTGAATGAACTTGAAAAACTAAATTCATCTATAAAATCTAGTCAGCACACATTCTCTAAAACCATTCTACAAAACTATGCAAAAGTATGTGTCCCACCTCTGACAGCAAAGTCTAGCTCTAGATGGTTAATATTTCAGTTGGTTTGATCAAACCAAATCTCGTTCTCAATTGTTCTAGAAATACGAATGTCAAAATAGTATGAGGTGCAAGTCTGACGAATGCTGGAATGTATCCTTTAAAGAGTGCAAGGGGACCTTCCTTTGCAGTACTGGTGATGAGATGGAAAATACCATTAAATTCGCCTGGCTTGGCGTTCATCGCTCGGGTTTTGAGGACGTCCACTGGTTGTGTCATAGTTGTTGCTACACCTCCCTGCAAATATTAAAAAGTATTGTCACTTTCTGGAGAAACCAATGAACTTGTCGAAAAGTATCTCAATCTGCCTCCTTATCCTGAGCTCGTTTTAGCTTATATTATGTCACGAAGCTCAGTGTGCCTGTTGGCAAAGGCCTCCTCTAGCATCCTCCATTGATTTCGGTCCCTAGCGACTCTTCTCTAGTTGGGACCCACTGTTAAGTTTATTTCGTCTTCCCATCTTTAATGTTGTCTTCCCCTTCTTCTTTTGCCATCTCTAGGGTTACTTCTTAGTGCGGTCCATCTCCCTTTCAGTTGGTCGAAAAGTATACATAACTTTAAAAAATAACTTTACCGCTAATAAACTTGATGTGACATGCGTTGCGACGTTCTCGTCGAAATATGCAGTGGTGAGCAGTAACATCTTGATCTGATCATAAAAGGCTAGTTGTCCTATAGTCATGAGGGCTGCACGGCTGCACGTCATGGTGGCGCCCGCCCAGAGCCGGGTTATACCTTCAGTGGCTGCTACTCGCCATAAGCCATGGATAGCATTTTTGTAGCTGAAATAAATTAGAAATTAAAACTTTTTCCAAGTAAGTTACTTCTGGATTGATGTTCTTTAAAAGATTGTCTAAACTGACTAGTCTGTGCAGCTTTCCGGATTTAGGCCCTGGACACAAAATTTTAATGTATTCAGTATTTTGTTTGTGTAGCATGCACAAACCAACAGACAAAAAATGTAAAACTGATTTTAACTCTTATCTTTTGTGAACAATTACTACTTTCTAATAATGTTTGTTTGAATGTCTGATCACAGTGATTATACACAAAAAACCTTAATATTTCGATGTTGACAATGTAAATAATCAAAATTATTACGCACTTCCTTCTTTGCTCAGGTGGCAGTTTGACATCATTTTGCATTCGTACATTGACTAAATCTGCAGGATTTCCAACAAATCCTCCAGCAAATCCACCAAGTCCAGCTATAAATGCTGACATATAAAATGCTATGGGACGACCCTGAAAAATATAAAAGAAATACTAGTTTTACTACAGAAAGTTAATTTTTATCACTAAAATAAAAACCATTGTTACAAATTTTTTTTGGACTTTTCTAATGGACTATGCGAGTGCTCACTGCTCTTACTACTTTTTTTTATTACTATTCTATTTTAGTGGTTCCTATATGGATACATTGCAATGTACTGCAATTTTGAATATGACTCATTTTGTTTAATTTTTACCATGAAAAAATATGATTGGAAATGGGATATGAATGGTTTTCAGTGTATCACTCTCTTCCTACTCGGGGTCAGCGGAGCATCTATTTCTAGAAATAACCTTACACCACGTTAAAATTCTTCTAGGAGTGACAAGTCCCAACCTTAGTATCGATTTCCATATATATAAAAGTACTCTGTGGTATCGATTACTTTGATTCTTTTGTTTAGTTTCTAAACGATTTCTGTCCTACTTAAGACCATGTAGTCTTAATGGGTGACTTTAACACATGCCTTCTTAAAAATGACTGTTGTACTCATAAACTTCAAGCTCTTTTATCTTCTTTTAACCTCAGTATTCTGCCTCTCTCCGCTACTCATCATTTCCCCAATTTTACCCCTTACCCCTTCTCTTTTGGCCCTTATAATTGCTTCTAAACCTAATAATGTATCTGTTCACGGTCAGCTTACTGCTTGTTTTTCGTATCACCATTTAATTTTATGTCATACAAGATTCGCCCTCCTAAGCGCAAGCCGCAATATATATTTTCCTTCGGAACTACAAGGGTATGGACCTGGAGGCATTGCTGCGTGATGCTGGTAGCATTTTTTGAACAGAAGTTTTTGAGAGTTTCTCTATCAACAATATGGTTCAAATTCTCAACAGCAAATTTCTAAGTGTATATGATCAACACGCCCCAATGCGACGAATTAAATTAAAGTATGTTCCGGCTTCCTGGCTAACTCCTGCCATTACAGATGCGATGGCCAGTAAAGATCGAGCCAAAAGGAGACTAAAGCGTTGTCCTTCCTAGCGCAACCCGAGTTCTTACAAAGAGCTGCGTAATCGCTGCAGTCGTAAGACGCTACTTTCATAATTCTCTTGACAACCGGAACTCCTCTGAAGTCTGGAAGTTTCTAAAAACTGTCGGTATTGGCAAAACACCTGCCGTTTCTAGCAAAGACACTGACGTGTGTGCTCTAAACCAATATTTCTCTCATCGTCCAGTCATTTAAGATCCACACATAAAATCAGCAACTCTTAATAAGCTTTCCTGTTTGCCATTGCCGCAGTGTTCCTCTTTCGATTTCAGTCCTGTGACTGAAATTGATGTCAAAAAATCTATTTGTGCTCTATCTCCTCCGCTGTTGGCAATGATAATCAATGCTCAAGAATGATCTCTCCTATTCTCCCTGCTATACTTCCTGTTTTCACTCACATTTTAATTTCTCCTTGTTTTCTTGCAAAGCTCCTGATGCTTGGAAACAAGCCCATATCATCCTGTTACCCGGTCTCGCTGACCGATTTCAGACCAATTTCCATCTTTCCTTATCTCTCCAAAGTTCTTTGGCACATTGTCCATCGGCAACTTTCTTTTTTTTTTAATTTTTTTATTAAGTAACGGGCTTGCTCTTGGCCTCGATCACGCCCGATGGAAAGCGATAGATGAGAGCTATGATGGAGCGAGCGTGCCCAGAAGATGCCTGTTCACTCTTGAAGGGAACATAGACGCTGGCAGAGAGTTCCACACTTTGGCTGTGCGCATAATAAATGTGGAAGAGAAGCGCTGAGTACGACTAGTCGGGATATCTACCAAGGATGGTACCCAGCAGTGCGTCTGGTAGGATCAGATCGTGGAGTACCTGCGCACACTCACCGAAGTACAGTCTGCAGAAGACCGACAGGCAAGCAAAACTACGCCGATGAGCCAGGCTGTGAAGCTTAGCCACCAGCGTCACGTCACCTATAAGCGTTCCACCGAGTCCAAAGCAGCAAGCTGATATTTTTGCTGAGCCATCCCATAAGTGGCTGCAATACTCCATACAGGAATGGACTTGTGTTTTGTACAGACTTAGAAGCTGTCCAGATGTGAAGTATCGCCTAACTCTATTAAGGAGCTTAGCTTAAGCTTCTTGGCTGCAGTCTGTGCTTTTGACTCGATGGTTGAGCCGAAGTTGAAGTCCGTTTCTGTGTGTCTTTCTAGCAATGATCTTCTTAGTCCTTTCCAATCCGGCTTTCGACCTGGTCACAGCTCTTTTAAAGCTTACTGATGACATCCGCTGGGCTATGGACCACAGATCTCGGACGTGACTTGTACTTCTGGATTTCAGCAGCGCCTTCAACTCTGTTGACTTCGATATCCTTCTTGGGATCCTTAAATATTTCAATTTCTCTTCTTCTCTTATTAGATGGTTAGACTACTATTTTCGAGGCCGCTTGCAGCGGGTGCGTCTTGATGAATCTTCTTCGGATTGGTGCTCCCTTGTTGCGGGTGTGCCTCAAGGTGGCGTACTTTCTCCTCTTCTCTTTTCTTATTAACTTTATTACTTAAGTTATTTCCTCTAACTTCCATCTCTATGCCGAAGACCTGCAGCTTTACCATCATTTTCTGAGTCAAGATGCGGAAGCCGTTGTGTCCGCCGTGAACCGTGACCTGATGTTGATTGGAGAGTGGCCGCGGTTCTTTGGGCTGCAAATCAACCCTAAGAAGTCTCAGGCCTTGGTTATCGGCGGCATATATATGCGGAACAGGCTGGATATTGCGACGTTGTCTCCACTCTGGTTGAATGGAGTTCAGATAGAATACGCAGTCGGCTAAAAAACCTAGGGGTTATCATGGACTCCTATTTATCGTCGACTAACCATATCGCTGAAGTCAGTCGGAAGGTGCACTACGTTTCACTAGCTGAAATGCCTCCAGAGCTTTTTAAACCTTAAAAAATACGATCATGTTTCAGGATTTCGTAAGACACTCAAGTGACTCCCGATTCGACTTCGCAGGAACTCTCGTCACAACCCTAAGGGTCCGTACACATCTGATGGAAAATGCGTCGAGCGTATCAACGATCGCGTTTATTCGGTAATAACGTGGTATAACGCATCATCGGTTGAGTGTGAATGTTTTATCATATAATTGTCTGTTCTGGCGTTACGCGACCGATAATACGCGACGCATTTTCCGTCAGATGTGAACCGACCCTTAAACGCCTTGTAGGTCGCATCGTAGAAATCTTCTTAAATCCCCTCCCTACTCTACCGTTTTTTATTCCCACTCATTTACTGCGCACGCGGTACGGTTGTGGAATTCACTGCCGCCTGACATTAGGGACTGCAAAATGCTTACAGTTTTTAAAAGAAGAGTGAAAGAACACTACCTTTCCATACCGTCATAGTTGCATAGACTCGTATGTATGCATTATTAATTATTTATCTTATATTATTATTATTTAGTATGTATTACTGTCATATCTTTTTTTTTAGTAAATATTTTATGTTATATTTAAAGTTTATTGCTTTATTCTTACTTTATAACTTTTACACACAGTGTCTAAATCTCTTTTAAACGACTTTCGTTTCGCAGGTATGCTGGAAGAGATTTCATTAGAAATAAGCATCACCTTTGTACCTATTTTTCTGTCTCCTTATCCTTATCTATTTGTTAAATGTGTGTACAAAAACTGTTAAGTAAATTAAATAAATAAATAAATAAATGGAAGGTCATGGGGATAACTTTGTCAGAAGGGAGAAGAAAATATTGTGATTTGAAAAGTCGAGTTCTTGAGTGTAGCATGTGAATTGGAGATTTTCAAATAATCCATACTTATATCATAAATACGAAAGAAACTGTCTGTCTGTCTGTTACGCTTTCACACTAAAACGGCTGAACCAATAGTCATGAAATTTGGCAGATTATAGCCTGGGATATGGAGAAGGACATAGGCTACTTTATTACATGATAACTGACATCCGGCGAGCGGGCAAAAGCTAGTTTCAATAATAATTACATAGCCTTAATGTGCCCACCGTTTTTAAACATTAATATTAAAAGCAAATGCTCACATCTTTGGGTGTAAGTTGTTGTTTAGCCATCTCATAAATTCCAAATCTTGCTGTTGAGTATGTTAGCTGTCTTAGCAATGAAGCTGAGATACCATTGTAAAGACCCATGATACCTAAAAATAACACATTTTAGTACCCATCTCCAATCTATCTATAGTAATAGCCAGCATTGCTGCCAGCTGTTATTATAGAGCCAGCTTTACAACATCCAACATCAATAAAATCAGGGGTTAATATTTTTGTTTATAATTTTAAGAATGAGTAAGTATTATTATCTGTTTCACTGTGACACTTGTTTAATTTATTTTAATTTATAGGTAAAGCTTTACAATTAATTGTAAATTTAATATGGTTTTACCTTGATTTTTAACAACTATTCCAACAAGTTGAACCATAGAGATATTCTTTCCTTTCTGGGTTTGCATCTGAACTTTCAGCAAATCCAATGGGTGTGTGACACATGCAGCTCCTGCGGATGCTAACCCTCCAAAATACCATTTTGATACTCTTACTTCCTTATTCATTGTGTAATCTGAAAACCAAGGCAATGTTTACAAAATATGTGTCAGCGCAGAGTGCAGTCAGTATAAACAAGGAACATTCAAAGAAAGTTTATTTCCGAGTAATTTTGAAGTAATGAGTACAGGTTAAGCGATCCTTTGACGTTATCATTGATTGTATTTTATTTAATTTTTGTGGTATCGGTATTACTTGTTGACGATAAGTAAATTCGAGATGACTTAGATATACCGATGATTCAAAAATAAAAGTATCCTTACTTGTTACAAAATATGTATTCTAGGCGGCAAATTAATTAAAGGAACAGGAATCCTTATATTTTAAAAACCTTTTAGATGCGATTTCTGCTTCCACTTTAAAAGTTACGTCCATACTCGACCAACTGACGTTTGACACTACTAAAACCAACCACTATCAATACAAATTACAATTTTTGCAGCCCACAGCACAAGGATTTTTGACACTAAGACTTGTCATGAGAGAGAATGACGTTTTAAAAATTGATTAGGTACCTAGGTACTAATGATGACGTTTGGTTCGTCCATACTTCCATAGAGAAAGTTCCACACAGGACAATTATTTATGATTTGTGTTCGTGACTGTACACTTTACTCAATAATATTCGCATTCGTATTTTTTCTTGAATGGATAAAAAACATTGATCCGATTTTAACGTTCGTGAAATATCATGAATACCGTGTAAAAATATGAATGGAATACGATCAAGTGAACAACCACTCTATGGAAAATATTTGGAACCGTTTTTACGATGTTCGTAAAATACATCCAATACACCTATCTACACGCACCGAATAAAAGTGAGTGCCCCGTTCACCCTATATTATATATTTTAGTCTGTGGTGCAGTTATATTATAAACAGTTTTCGAAACGAATGCAAATGGTAACATAATAAAATAAAACCGATCTTATTCTTTTCGTGTGCCAAATATGTTCTACGAATGACGTTTTTTCTCTCCCTAGTTTCAGTGTGTTTCTTTCAATGAGTTTCTTTCTTCTTCTTGCTTGACGTTTATTGATGTAGATGAAATGTGATAACGTCATATCAATCATGAGAAGAGTTGACGTAACAAAATAACCTCTAAATTTATCTATATATAAAAGTACTCTGTGATTTAAGTTAACCTTCAAAGCGGTCATCATAATTTATTATTTTCAAGGTTACTATAAATACATTGGCAGATTTCCCTATAATCCATAAATTTGTGAACATTTTGAACTTTAAAATATTTGTAAATAAATAAAAACGATTACCTACTGTGCGGCCGCAAGCTTATAAATTGTCACTAGGAACACTTATTACGAAAATAACTACTGTGTACGTTTACATCAAAATCTAGTCGAGAAATGTTAATACCGGTAAACTAGCGAGCACCTACTGGCTAAGGTCGTCCGGAGCTTGCCTTTCATATGATGAACACGCGGCGTTTTAAAACACCCAGTAATGACTGAGTTACGCTTATCGTACGCTACTGAGGGTTAATGAAACTGAAGTCGTAATTCCATGCCAAACTTTATTTTATTTCGCGTTTCTCATCACTTGTTGCTCAATTTCATAACTGTAATTTTGGAAGTTGTACAGTCATTCATTTATTTTGTTCCAGAATGTCATCAGATGTAGTAACATTGCTACAGCTGGATAAATCATTATCCAGTAGAGCAGTTGTTGTAAAAGAAATTAATAGATGTGACAGTTCATTTATCACAAGTTGTGTTTTAAATTATTGCATCAAGAATAAGACTGCTGTTATCATAGTGTCAACACACAATTCTTTGCAACACTACCAGAATGTGGGTCTCAAGATGAATTACAACTTGCAGAGATATGTGGATACAGGACTAGTAGACTATTTGAACATAGGAGAGTATTGTATAAACAAATTGCTTTCTGACAATGTTTTACCACAATTGTTTCCTAAAGTGAAAGAAAGAGTATTGTCAATGCGGCAGAAGCACAATGCGGTTAATGTTATATTGGATGGTGTTTCACATTTGTTTGATTTGAATTACACACTCAGAGAAGTAAATAACCTGTGTCAAGAGTTGATTCCATTTGTAACTTGCTACAACAATTCATTTATTCTTTGTCACTGCAATGAAGCTATTGAGGATGATGTTACATGTGTAATGTCAAATCTACTTTCACATAAAGCTCACACAGTGGTGGAGGTTGAGAATCTACCTTCAGGTTGGAGTTCAGATGTGTCAGGACATCTAACTATTAAGTACCCAGGTCTAAAATTTTACAATGAGCACTTGTACATCATGGACATTAAACCATCTCGATATCTTTTCAAATTATTTGATAGAGGTGTTAAACTGTTTGCCCCAGGTACAGTTTAAATTTGGAAATAAATATTGTATATTATATGTATGTACCTACTATGTTGTTACTGTATAATATAAAAATATTTAAAATTGTTAAGAATAAATGCTATCTCTTTATCTTTGTGTTTTATTTATATGAGATTGTCATCAATCAAAATAAGCCCGAGTCTTATCACCTAATTTTAGCAGCCTTTGGAAACTGTTGGATATGCTGATATAAAATACTAAAGTAGTACCTATAGAAGGCGCCAGATAAATGAAGAATAACGGTCATTGACCTTTCCTTAATATCTCTTCGTAGGTACCCCTGGACTGTAAATTATGAATCGTTTTTCATTACTAGAACAGTAAGGATCACTATAGATGTCGATTCAGGACAGCTTTATGTCATTATTTCTGTTTTTGAAATTAAGTGTGTCAATAAATGTAGGTGGGTCAATGACCGTTATTCTTTGTTTATCTGGCCCATACTATAGTTCCCTGAATACACAGGGGAAGAAGGGAGGTTTTTTTTTTGGTTGGTATGATTTACCATCCAAAAAAAAAACGCCCAGAGCGGAAGCTGACATGTCTTTGAGGCACGCGTGGAACACAACGCGCCGTCGACCGCGCCTACGGTGACCGGGAATCACCTTGCGACTGCCGACGCCTGCCTGGGTCATCTTCTATTGCAGCAGCTGGGGCTTGAAGCTAGCCTCTCCCTCACGCGTTTCTTCTCCTTCGCTTGCATTACTGCTTCGCAGAGGGAGGTGACTGCTTCCCATGCCCTCTCGCTCCGGATCATGGGTTGAACCAGGGCCGGACGTTAGTTAGAGGCCCCGCCGCCGCCGATCCAAAGCAAACTTCCGAAGAAATGACTTCAAGCAGTCTGATGCCGTTGGTGACATCAAATCTGTGATTAAACTAAATTAAATGTCTCCAAATTAAATGTAACCATTATATAGGTAATGTAATGTAATCATAGAAAAATATATGGACAAAGTTAAACAAAAGAAATATCGTAATTTAAGTTGTTACATTGTGTTTGCCCACCTTAATTATAAATATATATAAATTTAACATCTACACTAATATTATAAAGAGGAAAGATTTGTTTGTTTGTTTGTTTCTTTGTTTGTTTGTTTGAAATGAATAGGCTCCGAAACTACTGGACCGATTTGAAAAATTCTTTCACCAATAGAATCCTACATTATCAGAGATGGACATAGGCTATAGAATATTTTCAAAAAAGTTAGGGATCCGTATGAAAACTTCGATAATGTGACCCAAGGTGTGAGAAAAAATCCTTATATCGCGTACGCTGCGGAATCTATTGACAATAGAGCAAAGTGATGTACTACAGTTTTATAGAGGTCATCAATATCTACAAAAAAGTCCGCGGTACCATATGTCTAACTATTATGGATAAGTCACCATGACCGCTTTTTGTTAATATTAGTCAAGCAAATCCCATGGTGAAATAAAAAATGGTGATTATAGTACCATGATATTAATCCTTATCCATTTAAATGGTTTCATAATTAAGGTTGATTATGTCCGTGTAAATTACACTTTAAATCATTCAAATCGGACCTTTCGTTCAAAAGTTACGACGGTAATAAACATGCTCGGAGTAAGAAAAATGTCGCGGCTTGAGCGAACTGGGGAGAATCGTATCGATGTCCGATGACGTTGAAACACCACGGCATTTAAATGTTTTCGATAAAACAATAAGAATATCAAATTTTTGGATTTTTCGAAAATCAACTAGGTACATAAATAATAAGGGGTGAAGCGGGGGTGAATAAGTTTTTAGGGGCGGAAATTATAGCTTGCTTCAATTTACGTCGGAATTCTATGAACAAACTAAAAGTGGGATAATTGCAACAGATAATGTACCTCACAATTTTTGCATAATCCACCTCTGACGGGCTGAACGGGGTGAACAGTTGCGCTGAACCAATAATGAGAATCGTTGTGCTTAATTTTCCAAAACTAACCTTTATAAGGGGATATGTATAGGAGCGTTGCAGTTTGTGGAGTACCTACTATCCCCACGCGGACGAAGTCGCGGGCGAAGTGCTAGTAGTCTATAAAGTTTTTCTGTTAGACAACTATTCGCCGAATATCGAATAGTAGACACTATTATTCGGTACCTATTCAACGAATAAGAAGAAAATGTCGAGTAATGCCGAATAGTCGCGCGCGGCATCTCTGGGCCCCAAGTCTGCTAATTTAAGAATGGCTCAATTGAATATCAATTGGATCTCAGTAGCAGTTTTAACTAAATTTGGTATTCCGCTACTAATTTAAGACCAATGGTTTTCCAGTGACATTCCATTGAACTGCTATCGGAATATTTGCTAGTCTGCTCTTCAATCGTGTGACAATTGTGAATCGATTGTGGACTACCGGTATTCTACACTTATTTGACGTTTGTTTGACATTTACATCAATGGACACTCAATTGAATCTTAGTGTCAATTTCACTATTGAAGTAAGCAATTAACGACTAAGCGATTCACTGCAGATAATATAGTTCGTAATTGAATCACAAAAAATTATAAAAACGTATATTTAAATCAAACCAATAGTTCATTCACTCATTCAGCTTCTTGGTAGATTTTGAATGGCAACACCTGTAACTGTTCAACTGAGAGTCAATCACACTTACACTACGATTCCATTACGACTCTATTGAGCTTACATACAAGATTTTGCAGAATACCAAATTTGTTCTAATCGTAATGGAGTCGTGATTGACTCTCAATTGAATACCAATAGCATGTGAATTAAATAAAATTAGCAGACTTGGGGCCCAGGGGGCCTAGACAAATAACTTTTCTGTAGCGTTAACGTGCACAAAATGTATGGGAATGACATTAGGTGTGGAAAGGAAACGTCATCACCTAATGTCATTCCCATACATTTTGTCGTGAGCGTCTGACGTTAACGCTACAGAAAAGTTTTTTGTCTAGGGGGGCATGTCTTCTAACCTAATAATTTACCTCATGGAACCTGCCTGCCTGTTAAGAAATGGGAAATAAATAGGTAGGCAATATTACGCAGGACGATTAGTGTGTGGTGTGGATCCGTTGCGAGAGCATCCATATTAATCGATGATTCTTTCGTTGATTTTAGTGCAAATTCTACAAATTTTTTACACGTTCGCACTTGCATGTCAGTCGCAATCTGCTTTTGGCTTTTTTGACAGATTGCGAATGCGAACGTTGTTTAAAAATTAGCAGAATTGGCTCTCTTGTGATCTATAGTCACTGGCTTATAGGTACCTACAGCAGCAAATCATGAGGTTCATAGGCTATACGTAGATCGGATCAAAAAGCTATTCGGTTTCTCCCTCAAATTAAATTGAAATAGGTACCTAGGTACTACCCGTACGCGTTAACTTGGCTTGGCACCTGGCTCGAATTACGTTTTGACGTTTTACTTACTTATTGAAATTGAACATTTAGATTTAGATGAAAATAATATAAACGCAACGGTAGGTAACAGCCGTAACAGGTGATACTAACGTGTTTATATTTTTTTCTTCGATATCGAATACCTAGTTCACTTTCAATTAAAACCTCAAAACGTCATTCGGAATGTGTCGAGCCAGGTGCCAAGTTAACGCTTAGGTACTAGTAACTAGTAGTAGGCCGGAGTAAGGAAGTTGGCGGTGATCGGGACAAGATCGAGAGGGAGATGTCGAGTGCTCTCCCGGCCCGCTGCAGGCGCACCGGGCGTCGGAGAAGGGCATACGCTGCCCTCTTCCATCCGGACCCGAGGTGGCGGCGCATGGTGTTCTCGTGCGCCCCTCTGACGTCGCGAGAGGAGTTAAACACTTCACTCCCCCCGCGTACGAGAGGTGGCCCGGCACCAGGTTTTAGAGAGTAAGAGTCAGACAGACCCCTCCACCCGCCCCGGGGCGGAAGACATCCATGAGGATTTCCGACCGTAAGGCTGGACTCATACATTCTGAATTACTCTTTGATTTCAGAGTCGGAATTCATATTATTAATTAAGAAAGCCCGGAAATACGTACAATTTCACTATGCCCCACACACATTCTGATTTTTTCTGTTCGATAGTGAAATTGTATGCATTTCCGGGGTGAGTCCAGCCTAAAAAAAAAGGTCGGGACAAGGTACCTTGGCGAATACGGGCAACCGTGGGTCTACGCCTGAAGTTTCGCATTAAAATTGTTCAAGAGGATGGCTATACATATATTGCATAATTAATAGTGACTATTTGTGAGACACTGTGCTGTGCACTAAGCAAAATATTAATATGTCTTGAGTACGGGTACTAAGTACCTACCTAGTTGGATAATAATATGTTACCTGTACACTCATGCATAATTATGTGAGTAGGTACTTAATTATGCATATTGTAACTTAGTTCCGTTTAAATTGGCTGCTGTTTTCCAAATTAGGCAGTAAAGCTAGTGAGTAATCTATAAGGTGAAGTAAGCAAAGTTAGGTAGGTAGGTAAGTATCTATGATACTAATGGTGTCTATATAACCCTGCCTATCTACATAACTAGTAGAGTTCTACACTACGGGTTCTATTCCAGCGCGGAAAAATAATTGTACGACCAATTAACAATGACTTATAGTAATATTTGTTGATTAAGGAACACAAATACCTGCAACTTGGGCTGTTGCTGGAAATTTAGGTTTTTATTGTGAATCGAACCAAGTAGGTAGCAACCGCCACTTGCATAGACATATATGAGTAGGTACCTACGACTACATACAAGGCGAAACAAATAGGTAGATGAAATGCAGAAGCCTGAAATGACTGTGGAAACAATTAACCTAGCCGGTAGGTACGCATAGTTAACACATAAGTATTAATGTGGAACTGAAAGAATAATATTTTGCCATTTAAGCACATCACATTATATCTTAACGTAGGTTATATTTAAGGACAGATCCCAATTTATGGAAGGTTTATAATTAAAACTGGACACAAGACGGCGCATGAAACTTTTATTTGTGGTGATTAGCTGTTGCCCCAGCGACCGCCCAAAGCGAAGGCTGTATTTTGACCAGCATTCAGTCCACGTGAACCGACGCGGGCGGAGAACGTTTCACTTCGCACCCTTTGAATATTACCCTTACAAAATAACGTTTAATCCTAGTTATTAATAGTAACTGTCAGGTTTTTCTTGTTAATAATTTGGGATAATTGTTTAAAATGTGTTTATTATTTTTGGGCTAACTAAACAAGTGTTAATAGTTTGGATCAACAGACCCCAGGGACGTCATTGTGCTTGGATGCGTTTGAATCAACGAAGTGATGCCATGACTCAGAGCACACTGGCTGCCTCTGAAAGATCACACGGCAGCATCCGTACCGTCTCCGAGGAGAAACTGATGGTAATTTAGTATAATAATAAAACCACCAATAGGTCGGTATAGCGCTTAGTAGGTATTTGCCACTATAAATGTTTAATTACCTACCTATTTAAATACCTGATCATACAAACTCTTTAAATACAGGCAGATTCTTAGTAAAAATCCAACTTCACAAGGGAAGTTAGAAAAAATATTAAATCTATTTGAGTAGGTACCAGTGTACCACCGCTGCACCGCGAGTAAAGGCAACCGCATGTAATGAAGATTGATAACCCGATACCCTGACCGTACCGTGACAGCTCTCAGTGACTGAATGATAGGTGGATAAGGCGGGGAATGGAAGACACTAAAATAGGCTCTTGTTTAGGCCGGGACTCCACCAAAGCGGAGAGGAGAGGAGATGTGTTAAATAAACCGTGTTGGAGACTCTACGTCCGGGTAGTTGGCATTAACTGCTCCACCCGTAATCTTTGACAACACAGTCATTCCGTTTGGTTACGAGGATCTTGGTCTGCATGTCGACGCCTGTCTTGACTGGCGAAAGCAAATCACGAAAAGTTACCGGAACGTTGCGGATGCTGTATCGACTAAAAAATCTTTTACCAGCTCACATAAAGGCAATGCTTGTATAGTTCCTTATTTTCTCTATAATTGATTAAAGTGATGTGTGCTTCTGCGACTTGAATGTATATCTCATCAATAAACTTGGCCGCCTTCTAAATAACTGCATTCGATTTGTCTTCAACCTCCATGAGTATGATCAGTATCACGTACCCGCGCATCGACCACTATGAAAATGGGTACCTACCCGTTCGTCAGTGCGGAGCGCTTAGGGCCTTGACTAGTCTGTTTAATTTTCTTAATAATCCTTCTTCTCCCTCTTAGCTAACTTCACAAATTGTATTATTTTGCTCCGGCCACAGAAAAAATCTTCGCTCTACCAATAATCGTCTTCTACGATTTCCCTCACACCGCTTTGGGTTCATCCACTCCTCTTTCTTTGTCCAGGTGATCCTCCTTCGGAATGCGCTTGCTCTGAACATCAGGACGGCAACAAGTCGGTTGTAGTCCTTTAAGTTGAAGGCACGTGAGCATATTCGCAAGACGTTGGTAGAATCATCAAAGCCTTAATTTGTTGGTTTCGTTTCTCTTAAAAACGTTGTTAATTTTTGGTTCCTATGTATGTATCTGTGTATTATTATCAATTTATTTTTTTCTCTGTCTTTCCTTTGTTGCACATGCCATGTTGTCTCTGCACCACCCTAAGGTCGACAGGTAGAAATTGCCTATGGCGTTAAGTCCGCCTTTGTACAGTGTTTTGAGTTTGACTAGTGCATAAAGTTTTAATAAATAAACAAATAATAAATAAGTAACCTTATATGTACTACCCTTTTACGTACGTAGGTAACTAACAACTTTTTCCCAAGCTCAGAGCCCAGGTTCAGCGCAACGGTTTACCCCGTTCTCCCCGTCAGGGGTTGATTATGCAAAAATAATTGTTACATCTGTTTCAATTATTCCACTTTTAGTTTGTTCATAGCATTCCGACATAAATTGAAGCAAGCAATAGGTAATGTCCTCCTCTAAAAACTTTATCATCCCTCCTTCATCCCTTAGTACTATGTAAGTAGTTTATTTTCGAAAAATACAAACATTTCTTAGTCTTATTTTTATTGAAATCATTTAAATTCCGTGTTTCAACTTCATCGGTCCAAGGTAGATATGTAGAAGATAAGATTCTCCCCAGTTCGCTCAAGCCGCGACGTTTTTCTTACATATAGCATGTCTACAACCGTCGTAACTTTTAATAAGTAACCTTATAATGTACTACCCTTTTACGTACGTAACTAACAACTTTTTCCCAAGCCCAGAGCCCAGGTTCTTAAAAGAATTTTTGTAATCTTTCCAGTAGTTTTTAAGTTTATTCGTTAGGTACATACAAAAATACAATTTTTTCCTCTTTATAATATTATGAATGTTGATTATCCTTTAGTTTCGGATAGTTTCGGTTTCGGATATTAGATTTCTCAGAAATTTTATAAGTAAAACACAAAATCGGCTAGTGTCCCGACTCGGCGGGCGCGGCGGCGGTGCAAAAAAACCTGTCGTAACTGTCTCATTTAGACATTTAGACTCCGCCTAAAATAATTCAAATAAATTAAGTAAATCACCATAAAGTAAGTTACAGTAAGTAAAAATTACAATAAAAAATTACAATGATAAAAAAACAATATGTAATAAAATCAATTAAAAAATAATAACAATAATTCAGATTACGACCTAAAATCTGATGCCCGGGATGAGATGTCTAGTTCTTTAATTGCTTTGAGAATAAAATTTCGGAATCGTCCGGGAGTAGTGAAGAATAAATCAGTACAGAGAAAATACTTCTTAACCGACTTCCAAAAAAGAAGGAGGTTCTCAATTCGATTGATTTTTTGTATGTTTGTTCAGCGATATTTTCGCCAATTGTAAACCGATTTTGATGATTCTTTTTTTTGTTTGGAAGAATATCTTCCCGGACTGATCCCATTTCAGTTTGGTGAAGATCTGATGAAGAACTTCGGAGATAGGTAACGGAACTCCTTAATAATGATAGCAAACCTGCCGGGATTGCTGAAATCGCAAGTCTGTTTATTGTTTACACCAGAGGCCCTACCATGACGTGTTAAAACGTGAGTAGTTCGAGCGATAAGGAGGGATGGAGCTATATAGGGTGTATAGCTCCATCCCTCCTTCTCGCTCGAATTACTCACGCTTTAATACGTCATGGTAGGGCCGCAGTTCATGATATAACTTCACGCCGTGCCGGTACGCTGTGAAGGGGTACGCAGATAGATGTGTACAAGCCAACCACAGTTTTGGGGTTATCTATTCGGGCCTAGCTACATTCGGGTATAGGTAACTTTATTGTTTATGAACCGATTTTGATGATTCTTTTTGCGTTGGGTTTAGTTAAAGCTAACAACAAAAAGTGAAAAATAAAAAAGTTTTTTTACAGAAAAATACAACCGACTTTGAAATAAAAAACAACCGACCGTATAAAATGACTATACTTAATTTCAGAAGTCGGTGTCAAAATACGAAGAAGACAACCACATAACCTATTTTATACGGTCGGTTGTATTTAAAAAAAAAAGTGGTGCTCGCACACCAGCATTTGTTCGACATGCTCTCACTGCAAAAAGTGACTGCTTCTTACACATTGCACCCATACCGACACAACACTCAGTAATGTTTCTTCTGTAAGAGATCTTGGTGTGTTAATTGATGACAAGTTGTCCCTAAACCAGCATGTTGAAAAAATTGTGAATAAAGCATTTAAAATGTATGGTTTCGTTATGAGATCGTCCACTGAGTTCAAGCGGGTTTCCACGTACCTTTACCTATACGTATAAAACCCGTTTTACCAGAAATCGTCTATATATTATATAGACGAGATTGAAAAAGTCCAGCGGAAGTTTCTACGAGACATGCATTACAGATGCCACAAAACGTATTTGTCGTACTCACAATTATTGGAGAAATATGTGCAGGTCAACCTTGCGTCTAGACGTAAGTATCTCGAAGCGTCTGTACTGTACAATATTGTTCATGGGGATTTTGATTGTATCGATCTCACGAGCAAACTATGTTATGTAGTTCCCCGTAATGTACGTAGTGTCTGTGCAGGTACCCTGTTTGCTGTCAATACCTTAGGCCTGGGTCGTATCGCTTTTTTTGAGAAACGTATCTGAATCAGATTTCGAGTTTCAATATCTGATTTCAAAACTATATATTTCAATATCTACCTATATATTGTGCGTAGGTACGCGGACAGACCAATATATTTCGATACCTAATCCGATACCCTGTTTTTTGGACGCGATGATATTCGAAGAAAATTGAGATTTACAAATCTACAATACCAATTTTCATCGAATATAAATATCCGATATAGCATCGGTACAAAAACTATATTTAAGTTTTTGTACCGATGCGATACCGGATCGGATACTATTTAAACTAGTCAGAGATGCGGAGCGAGCGGTACGTCAATATATAGATTTTGTAATACCTACATAGTTTTCGAACGTGCCAGTAAGCGGTTTTTAGATATTGTACCGATATATAGATTTCGTAACTATATACGGTTTGTATCGCCCACCACTACAATACCTGTCGAACTAATTCTGTTTTGCGCTGCCCTATCCGTCGAATGGCTGAATCTTATAAGTAATTGTAATTTTAATAATATTGATATTTTTTTCTGCTCAAAATTCAAATTTAAATCTAATGTAATGTTTTTTTATTTTTTTTATTTATGAATGAGCTAGTTCTTGACCTCGATCACGCCTGATGGAAAGCGATAGATGAGGTCCATGATGAAACGAGCGTGCCCAGAAGATGCCTTGAGGCACTGGTACTCCCACGCGTCGACGAAACACAGCAGGCTGCTTGACGCCGAACTCCGGTGGGAGGGTGGTCGCAAACCAGTCGGGCGTAAGCCCTACCACCGCGTGCACCGCAAGGGAAGGATTGGCCAGTCTTATAGGTGTTAGGTGAGACTGTCCCGGATGCGCCGAGCGCTCGGTTCAGTTGAGTGTCAGATGGAACAAATTGCGCTACACGAGGAGGCTCCTTCATGCATCCCAAAATTATTATGAAAATTATTATCGTGAAAACTATTATGAACCAATAATGCTATTAATTAGAATGTAAGCAAATCAAAATCAAAATTTTATTATTTATTTAATTGTTTCTAGTGTTGATTATTACTCTGTTCCCAAGCAATCAATCAATTAGAATTTCTATTTTGCATGATATTATTTATAATTGATAATGTGATGTAATTATTTATTGAATATCAAGTGGCACTAATTAATTATATGTACCTATATTATCTTTTGTTAATATGCGGATAATGCAGTGGGCTGCAGTCTTGTTAATATTATGTACTTATTATCTCTGTTCTAACACATATATTGTAGCTGTTTGTTGTCCCTAAATAAATAAAATAAAAATAAATAAAATAAAATAAAATACCGCATACGTGCTATTATTAAATAACATTCCTGTAAATGATGTTGATATTTGAAGGCTGAGTTGTATAGGTTCCTATTTACTTCATTGGAACGCTGTATAATTCTAGTAACTAAGCACGGTGTGTTTGCAATAGGTGGCGGTGCGCGTGCGGCCGCAGCGAGCAGATGAAGGTCCCCGGATCGTGCACGTGGTCAGCGATAAGGTTACTGCACTACCTAATGCCGGGTACAGGCCAAGCGAACGAAGGTAAACGAAAGCTAGCGAGTGCGCTGCGTGTGTGAAGACGAGGGAGCGTGCAGTGTTCATCAATCGTTCGCTTGGTCTGTAGGTACCCGGAGTAATAGATATATAGATAACCACATATCCATCACACTAGTAATTTAGATGTTGTTTGATAAGTTTAGATACTTACTTGTTTTAGATACCTACCTACCTAATGTTATCATGTTAGGTATTTATCACACTAGTTTTATGCAGTTAGGTAACTGTTAGACAATTTCTAAAAACAATGGCAATTTGTCTACTTCATACCACTAAGGACGGATCGTAGTAGGTTTTATTTGTTTGTTTAATTTAGATAAACAGATAAACTTAAAGCAAGGCACCTACCTAGTACCTACCTAGTGTACCTAGCTGCGTAAACATAAGCACAATACAGATAGGTACCTACTAAATCTACTGTGTGTAGCTCTTGAAAATGACGATTCCGTAAATGGTAAGTAGGTACCTTAAATGTTTTGTTAGATTGTCATTTTTATCGGGCCCCTCACGCGTCTACAGAGAATTTTCTTCCAGTCTTTGGTTGAACTAAAAAATTTAATCCACGTCAACAAGATCGTTGAATTTTTGGTGAGCATTAGGTAAGTAGGTACCTACAGTATATTCTGCACCTTTTTGATGTGGTTACCTATGTGTAAGTAAGTAACATTGAGGAAAAGTGAGGCACTATGTACTTATGTAGGTACCTAAGCAAAGCTGTTGCGTGTTAGATTCAGAGCAAGCGGTACTCACAAATTATTACTAAGCCAAAGTGTTCTTTACAATACGTACCTACATTATTACATTACACCATGTTCATGCATATCTATGTAATATTGCTTGCTGAATAACATTCGCCAATGGTAAAAATAACTGCATGTTATATGGGGAGAACTTACTCGAAATATTAAAACGTAAAACTACGAAATAAGCCTTGTTAGGTATGTTGTTTATGACTTAAATAATTAAACAGGCACGTTTACAGCACACATTTTTTTTTTACAGTTGTCTCAAACACAAGCAGGCTTATTAATAAAAAATCTAACAATATGATAAGATTAAAAATTATTAGTGCTGCACGAATTTATCTTACCCATCCTATACTACTACACAATTAATACTAGGCACCTGCTGTGCCTAGTATTAATTCTGTGTGGTATTCCGCACTCTAAAAGTTGTAAAAAAATGTTTCAAAATACAACGTGTAGCAAAATAAACGCAATACTTGTTAGTAGTCTCATTGAACTCATCATTATGAACAACTTTCACTATAGACTAACACCGAAATCTCGAAAAACACGTTACACGTTGTATAGGTACCTACCTATACATATACCAACAAGTTTCAAATCATTACATTTAAAAAACACAAAAACATTTTTCCCTTTGTTTTTCTATCGATCCACATTACTTAGGTATCACATAAATATAAGATGTCAGCGAAAACAGCATGTTTTTGTCACCCGCCAATTCAGTTCACATTTAAACTCTATCGTGTCATTATTACCGACAAGATAACGTGTGTTATCAGATGCTGGTGCTGGCTGAGGAAGCGGACAGCCGTCGAGATGTGCTGCGTCAGCGGCGCCTCAACGACAAGCACTACGTTTACGACCGCGTGTTCGGAGAGGGCAGTACACAAGTGCGTGACGTTCACTGCTTCCTATTAAGTATAGTATCTCACAGTCTGGTGCAGCAGCAGTCGACAACGACAAGCACTACGTGAACGACGGCGTGTTCGGAGAGAGCAGCACACACGTGCGTGACGTTCACTGCTTCCTATCATAGTATCTATCACAGTCTGGTGCAGTAGCAGCCGACAACGACAAGCACTACGTGTACGACCGCGTGTACGGAGAGGGCAGCACACAAGTGCGTGACGTTCACTGCTTCCTATTATAGTATCTCACAGTCCGGTGCAGCAGCAGTCGACAACGACAAGCACTACGTGAACGACGGCGTGTTCGGAGAGAGCAGCACACACGTGCGTGACGTTCACTGCTTCCTATCATAGTATCTATCACAGTCTGGTGCAGTAGCAGCCGACAACGACAAGCACTACGTGTACGACCGCGTGTACGGAGAGGGCAGCACACAGTGACGTTCACTGCTTCCTATTATAGTATCTCACAGTCTGGTGCAGCAGCAGTCGACAACGACAAGCACATCGTGAACGACGGCGTGTTCGGAGAGAGCAGCACACACGTGCGTGACGTTCACTGCTTCCTATCATAGTATCTATCACAGTCTGGTGCAGTAGCAGCCGACAACGACAAGCACTACGTGTACGACCGCGTGTACGGAGAGGGCAGCACACAGTGACGTTCACTGCTTCCTATTATAGTATCTCACAGTCTGGTGCAGCAGCAGTCGACAACGACAAGCACATCGTGAACGACGGCGTGTTCGGAGAGAGCAGCACACACGTGCGTGACGTTCACTGCTTCCTATCATAGTATCTATCACAGTCTGGTGCAGCAGCAGCCGACAACGACAAGCACTACGTGTACGACCGCGTGTACGGAGAGGGCAGCACACAAGTGCGTGACGTTCACTGCTTCCTATCATAGTCTGGTGCAGCAGCAGTCGGACAACTGTTGCAATGTGCTGCGTTAGTGGCGGCTCACAGCCAAACACTAGACGTGCCTATGATCGCTGGCATGGCCACGTGTTTGGCAATAGCAGCACATCAGTGCTTACAGTATAATTACCACCTATACTGTCTAATATGACGCAAAAATGCTAGTAACTAAGTATCGGAACTAGCGTATTGCGCTAGTTCTGATACTAACTTACTAGCGGTGAAATACATCCATAGCTAACTGTACTTTGTCACCTTAGATTATGCACCCAGGGGATAAAGCAGTGTCTTACGTCACGGGATATTGAATCCTGAATGTAATGAAAGATTCAGGAGTTAACTCCCGAGTGCAGCGAGGGAGTTTAGAGTTTAACTCACGAGCGAAGCGAGGGAGTTAATACAAGAATCTTGAATGCAGCGAGGGATTCAAGCTAGCCCAAGGCAAAGACACCTTTATCCCCGAGGAGGATACTCTACTTTTCACACCTATTGTGAGAAAATAAGAAGCCATAATACGAAAAACAAAGTACTTAAGTATTTTAAATTTACAAACACTAAGTAGAGATATGTATTTAGAACTATACTGTATACCTACTTAAAAAAAGTTAGTTTAATACCATACGGATTTGCAATATCCGCGCCTTTTTTGCGTTCCACTCGGTATACCTACCACTTAGCGGTCACGACCAACTCGATTTTCATTTTTTTTTATTGAACAACTCCCTTGCTTCGCTCGTGAGTTAAACTCTAAACTCCCGAATCCTTCATTCCGTTCGAGATTCAATATGACACCCGTGACACAAGACACTGCTTTATCCCCTGGGTGCATAATCTACTATTAATTATCAAACCATTTAAACGTATTTCACATTTCAAAGAAGTGGAACACGATATTGAAAAATGCTAACATAAACTGGAATGATTACGTGAATTCCTGCAGACGTAGGTATCTTATAGAAAACTATGTAGGTATTATGTGAAAAATAAATATTTGAAATTATTTAACACCAACATAGCAAGTCAGTGTTAATACGATACCTACAAACATTATGCGACGTAACAATCTATTTTTGTGAGTCTCCGTGAGAGCAATACGTCAGTCGCGAGTTCGCGACATAATGTTATCTCAGTTACAGTTTACATGAAAATAATAAATAGCTTTGTGGCTAGTGCCAACTTCTCCAGTTTCATCCTAAACTCAGAGATGTGTTACACATATATGTGCTTACACGTCCTATGAACCTTAGAGGTTAAAAACTAGTTTGAACCAAGTTGCCGTTTTTAGCCTTTCTATCTATATGTCCGTCTCTCATACCTACACTAAGAATGCTGTGTAGCATTCTACTAAGGAATATGGTATGTGGTAGGAACATGTATGGTATCACCTACAAATTACTTGGTGATGCACTGACGATCATAGAGCCAGTTTAGATTTCCTGTCTTAGAGAAATGGGCTGGCGTATTTCACAGAGGTATAGGTACGCATTCAAAAAGCGCCACATAAGTACTCTACTGTTCACGATTTTTTTTTTTAGGTATGACCACTACCTCAACTGCTTAACCAGACTATCCTGTGGTGGCCTCAAATGAATTTAATGCCCCCAGCCAAGGCAAAAAAAACTAGCTACAGACTAGAAACCCAGACATTCCTTTTGAAATAAGTATAATTTTTGTGCATTTTTGTTCTCTTCCGATTTTTATGTAGGTACATAAATTGATACTAAAACTGTCGTTGTCTGTGTGCTAGGAAGACGTGTACGATGCAGTTTGTGCCCCCCTCGTGGGGAACACGCTGAAGGGGTTCGCCGGGGCAGTTTTCGCATATGGAGCCACCGGAGCCGGTAAAACATACACCATGACCGGGCTCATGTCCCGGGCTCTCAGCCATCTTTTCGCCAGCATTGCTGAGAGCGAGGATCCTCAGTCATACGAGGTAAGTCCTAGTTAAACTTCAGAATTCTCTATAATTTGAAGTTGGTTCTTTTACGTGCTGTCTTAAATAGATGAAGTAATGTCGTTATCACGTGCAGATATTACGTACCTACTTTAATATAAAACCTAAATTAATTTGTTACGTGACTATCTCGCCATGACGTTGATTGACTCGGTGCTTATCTAGATCCATATCGTGTACACTTTTATTGTAAAGATTACAATTACCTATATTGATTTTTTGCGCATGTTACCAAAACACAGAATGGTTTGATGGTGGGAACTGTTCGTGAATAATGCTGAAAAGCCGTTTCATTAGTCCTCTTTACTTTGGAGGTCGACTCGCACTATCATTGTGGGTTTTAGGTGGTATAGAATCGTCGTCGCCAGGGTCGTCTTGCAAATCTCTATTACCGATTCTTTTGTTACCTTCGTATGCATCGTCCTTTGTTGGGTTTTCCACTATCACTGTCCTCTATTGTTCTGCTGAACGATTAATAGGTACTCTCATAACATTATTCATTGTTAGTTAATACCTTACAATAAGGAAATCAAAGAAGTAGCTTAAAAATGAAATCACAACGGATAAACTTTTGTATTAGGGGTTTTATTTTTCAATAATTAATTAGTTGATAGGTACATACCTAATAGTCACGTTTTAAAAAAGTTTGTCAAATACGAAAACTCACGACTTCGTTAGTGCAAATGTTGTGAAGTTGGAAGACTGTGAAATTATCGGAAGTCTATACCAACAAAATCTTGGAATGTCATTTGTCATGTGTTATTTATGATACCTACCTAATTCTTGGCAGTACATATGATCTACTCTTTGCTATGTTTGTTACATAAACGGTGAAAGAAATTGAAAAAACTGAGATTAATTTCATCATCAAACATAAGTTCATTACAAAGTATATTATGGGAACCTATAGTACCTACCTACCTCCGTTAACGAGTGGAAAACTAGAAAAGTAGCTAGGTACCTACACAAAAAAATCACTTAGTGAATAACTTTTTTACGAAATTCTATAATCTACGAAATTATCATCACAGACCTCCAAGTTTTGCTGAACCGCAGTTGGAGGCTGTCGATAAATTTAATCTCTATATGTCGCAAACTAAGTTTGTAATAAATTGTGGTGGGTCAGTTCGAATCTATTAATTGGCAGACTGTCAATAATCCCTACATTTATAATAAGAAATATCTGTCTGTCCCACAGTCTGCTCACACGTGATAGTGAAAGACTTATCAGACCCACGTGTTCCTACTCGTGTTATGTGAATCAGGGAATAGATTATTATATCTACGAAAACTGTTTACTTTTGACAGTTTACGGTACCTAATGGCATTAGTTAAAACCAACGAGTTATTGGAATTTCTCAATATTAGCCCGAAGGTCAGATTGGTGCCAGGTTGGTGGCAGTATAGGCACTCCATTCCATGGGACGTAACTGGCGAAATGTATATGTAGATGCACTTCTGCCTAGCCCTTCATGTCACACGTTATATTATGTACAATGAGCAGAGTTAAATGGCGTGATGCTTCAGACCTTGTGTTACATTGTTCGGTCACAGCGGACATGGAACTGCATGAATACCTATTATTGTGCTTGCTTGATTCAACATCGTAACGCACTTAGCATGTTTTACATTAGGTAAACATAATTAACGACTCTACATAAACAATTCGTCATTATCTATCGTATTTATTCGTCCCATTTACTGTTCACTGGCACATTGATACCATGGATACAACGCGTGCCAAGTGTATCGCGATGATTGGCATTTGATTAATTTAATTAACTATTTATTTAACTATTTCTGGTGTCTAAAAATAAGCGTGTCGGTACTTATACGAGATTTTATAATTATTAGTCATGGTCCAATCTTCAGTCCATTATTAACATAAAATAAATCGTCGTAGGGTCAGTAAAGATTTTAGAGACAGAAAATGAGATTATGTGTGACGGCAAGCATCATTTGCTAATTTCTACGGCTTTCTACAATATTCTCGACTCTAGACCTGTATTGATATTATATATATACGCTCTAGAAGTACAGCTACATTTTGTATTGAAATACTCAATAGGTCTGTAGTCGGACACTTATTATTTGTCGATCTCTTTATCTGGTATCGCGTATGACCTGTTATTAGATAACGGCCAAGTTCAATACTTCTCGCAGAGGTCGTGCATGAGTGTACACTGTTCACCTTATATTACGAAACGTTAAAATCACGAGATTAGTCGAAGTCAGGCGGGTGGGTGCCAAGGGTAGGTGGCGAGGTGGGTCGTATGTAAATGTGGCGAGCTGACCGCAAGCCAGCGCCGTCGACCTTGACCAAACGGAAGTTCTTTACTGTTTTTCATGCATATTTACGAACCAAACTGAAATTGCACGAGCCATGAAATCCATTGTTGATTTTTATTTATTCCGTGGTGCTTACTATAATATTTAATTACAAAATTACCTTGGTTAGAAAGAAAACCGTAATTAATAAAGTGCATAAATTAATTAAATTACTAAACCTACGTGCTAGCTTATGAATTATTTTCCTTATTCGTGTGGTGCGCAGTCACTTAGTGCAATTTCCCCAGGCGAAGGAAGAGATAACACCGGAAAGCCAGTTGAATGTAGGTATTATAATATCCTTAGGACATGAAATGCATTACTTTGGTCACTATAAAACATACCTAGCTGCGTAGTACATATTTCCGATTTCTTCTAGGGCTACGGGAAGTTGTAAGATAATACCTAAGCAGGTGCAAGTTGTAAACTAGGTAAATTACCTACGTAATTATTTCTAGATATTGAGTAGGGATTGTTAAGTAAGTGCCGACAATGTCATCATTTGTTTCACATTACTCACTTCGTGACAGTGACATGGCTGAAACTTGGAATTTTCCAGTAAAACCTCCATCTGTTCTTTGATTGACCCCGGAGTCAAGATCCAAGTACTAGATAGTGATATCCATTAGATTGATGATATTGTTTAGTAAATTAATATAGCTAAAGTACCAAAGTTTGATAAGGAAATCGACCGCTCTCGTCGAGTCGAGAACGCTTGGAAAATAAATTCTGGAAAGTTAATCCTCAAACGTCAACACAAAAACTCGTGTATTATGCCACCCTAACTAACGGTGCACCAATTAGGAAACCGGATCGATTCTGAGAAGTCCAAACTCTAACAAAGAACATAGGCTATGATTGTGATTGGTTGTAAACTCAGCGGGTGAAGTAATTTGGGACGAAAGGTTCGAAAGAAAACGCCGATTTGGGCTGAATTGGAGACCTTAAGATTGCCTATGATGAAACATAAAATAATTATTACCTGAATGCCGAGGAGCAGATGGTCCATCGTCGTCATGCTATGTGATTGCTGCCAAGGTAGGCCAAATACTTAATGCTGATCTGATAACTCAGAAGCGGCCGTGAGATACCTGAAAAGACAGAGGAAGTGCCATTTCCTAATGGCACTTCCTCCATATTACAACTTGTTGTGTCCTCACAGCAAGTTGTAATATGGAATTCACAAAAACAATCAATTATGATTTTGTGGGAAGTAGTGAACAGTATTGGAGTTGGAAATTGTCCGATTCTATTTCGAGAGCAAACCTTTGTGTAGCTGATCTCATTTGCGAATACAAATATAGTACATTGCATTAGTTCCAGAACGTCATTATTTATGCTTATGCAATCCCTCTAAAACAACACGTCGCCCCTTGAGACAAACATGGCAGTGGGTATCTTATCGATTAATCTACAGATAAGCAGATAGAATGAAGGGGTTCCAGCTAAATGACAGTAACAATCAAATATACGTTAGTGGTGTAAGGCAGGCTGTAGCCCTGTCAGTCACCGGCCGCAAGGTCACTGTCGGAGCCCCACTCGCGTGATTGACACCGCGGCAACCATTAACCTATGACGATGCTTTCTTCAATACACTTATGTGCTCACCACCTACCTATACCCACACGTGTTAGGTATGTGTCATGAACAGCCATTTACTAGAAAATACTTGACAAAGAATTAACTTCTTTTAGTATTTGGTACTTATCGTTAAAATAGGCCAAAGCATGTTTAAGTCATTTGTCAATGTTTAAAATGTTTGTAGGCAAGTTTAAGTACCTACTAATACCCATCTGTTCCTTAGTATTAACCTATATTGAAACAACATTAGATTTAGTAAAGGGCGGTCTACACGTAAATGATAGGTACCTAATTCTATAAAACGACATTCAAATATAAACGGTAACTGCAAAAGTTTAAATTTTACAACCTCCTCGAATGAATGATCATTTCGTAACATAACCAGACAATCCAGACAGCAGTCTATGAACAGCATAGTGTAATTTCACCGTGAATACCGTGATACCTTATTAATGCCAATCGTCTATTTGTGGCCACCCTCCATCTTATGTAGAGATGGCGTGGCCGCGTGGGAAGTCAAGTTCACTCGCGGCGCAGCCCGCAGCCGTGAAATTGGCCTACATACGTCACTCGTCAGTAGCTCTGTAGTCAGTAGAAGAAAGCAGCGATAAAATATTCAGGGTTATCGTGAGACGAGGCATTCTATTAGCCTGAGCACGCAAGCGTGACCCGCGGACATATAGGTGATAATAACCATAGGTAACGTGTTACAAACAGGTGTATCAACATAACTAATGATCGAAAGTTATTCGTAAGCGAACCTCATTTAACAATGTTATTGACCAATGTAATTTTAATTCGAGCGTTTCGCATTAAAACGTTTTTTAAGGGTTGGCCTCAATTAAGACGGTTTTTAATAAGGCTTGCTATTTGTGGGGCGACATTCTAGGACAAGCCAGACGCTGTGACCTTTACCTAGTTCGGTGAGCTGGTTAGCGGATATCTTGCTTCATAAATAGCAATAATGTACGTATTACTTAATAAATATTGATTTAACGACAAAATTAGGGTAAACGCCTGCCAGCGCAAAGGGAGAAATATTCATCTTTAATTTTTGGGCTAGTTGATCAGTTGCACTAGAAAGTGAATCTACTTAATGAATGAGTGTATCTTATTTATTTATTTGAGGAAACGACAATTTTATTTTAGGTATAATATCTTTTACTATTGACATTATAGTATGTAGGTAGTTAGATTAATAATAATTATATAGGATGTTAGGTTGGCTCTGGTACCTAAATGTTACAAGGATCAAAACTTGCTACCTACGTGTTTGTTGAAGGCAAAAATCTTTTTCTTACAGTCGATTATTTTTCATTTTCTTGTAAAAACGTGTATTTGATATTCGTTTTACCACGCATCAACCCTATTACTGAACCTATTACTCAAAAATGCAAGTTCAGTCAAGTTTTCACGAATAGTCCTAAATATTTTGCTAATCAATAAAGCACCGGGGAAGATTTACTTCAAAATGGACGGCGGAAGTTAGTATAAGAGGCCTTTTCCACGATGAAGTGTGTAGATAGCCGGTGATCGAGCGATAAACACCATGAAGGCTGGAAACGAAGTATCGAGGCAGTCGTGCGCTTCAGTGAAACGTTTGCTTTGTATGTTCCATCTGATAACAATACACTGCATTAATGTTTATTTCTTGCCGCATTGTGTTGTGTATGCTCGAACCATTTATTACGTAACTGGGTCTACTTCTTTAACGGTTTCGTGGCTATTCATTTAGAATGTAAATTACTTTTTTTATTGCGATTCAGCCGGTCGATTCTGTCGACATCTCACGGTGTTCACTTCGACATGTTTACAGAATCGCAATTCTGTAAACATGTCGAAGTGAACACCCGGGCGGGGCGCACGACGAGTGAGTTGTCAAACCATACAAATAAGATGGAATGACAGCTCTATTGTCGTTCACTTCGCCTAGGTGAACACCGTGAGATGTCGACAGAATCGCACTGCAGATCTCCTGACGTATGAAATTCATTCACTTGTTTAAAAAAGGTGGCGTTACTTTATACTAGACAAAAACACCATCTTAGTAATTCATAAAAATCTATCCAACCACCATTTGCTTAGTGTAATTAGCAGATTCTTAATTCAATTCTCCATTAAAAATAAAATATCTGCTAATAAGTATTTTAAAACTAAGCATCTGGTTGACCAGTTGAATGAATGTAACGTGTGGGTTAGCCATAATAATATGATTTGCAGGAAAAATTGATTTCTTGAGTCAGTAAGCCACATAAGGATAAATTATTATGTAAAGTTCCCTAGTAATGAATCATTTAATTGGTGAAGCAGATCACCTCTCGCTCTGAGGAAATTACGCTTGTACATAAACAACATAATATATTGATATTTACCTGTCATAGAAACATTACAACTGGTACAAATTACCTTCAGTATTCTTCATCATAATTACTACTCCTAGCGAAAAAATATTTATCGATTGAAAACTCGTAATATTCGATGTTAGCGATGTATTGTTTCCGAGACTAAATAAATGAGTACCGAGATTGTTTCAGATATCGTGACGGTTCGTCGGAAGTGGCTTAATAAGTTAAATCATTGAAGCCTCGTTATGAGGGCCATCCAGGGCCACACGTTCTACTCAATTATTGATTGTATGAACTTCAGTAATCGTAGGTATAGAGTCATGATCCTATTTCGAGTTCAAATACATCGGTTCGTCATTAGCTTTTAGGTAGTAAATAATACTGCCAACTGGCATTAGCTGGAGTTGTAAAATTATAGTGAGTTGCTGCATAGAACATTCCAGTAGCATACACCAAATCGAGAATACTGTATAATTAAATGCTTTGTTAAATTACTTTAAACGTAGTTTTTAAATTAAAAATGCATTAGTAATGAAAGCTACGAAAAGACGTAAACAAAATCCTAGCCGTTTGCAGTCAGAATTATGTCTCAAAATTAAGCTTGTGTAGCTGGGTCTCGTAGCATTCGTAGCTTGCTACGAGCTTTCGTAGCCGATAGAGAAAGTCCCGAAAAACGCATCGCGGATAGGCGATAAGTTGGCGTAGCAGGACTCCGTAGCATTCGTAGCAAGTGCACGTTGTCTTCGTAGCCGCGGTTCCAGTTTCTATACCATTTTATTTTTTGCGTCGCAGCTGTGAATTTTATATCATTTTGTGTTCCATAGTGCTGCAGTAGAAAAGTTACTGCGACCGAAGTTAGTACAAATCGGTAAAGAAAGCAGGATGTCGCAGCATTTCGTGGCCCCTTTCTCGTGACACTCAAACATGGCCATACATGGCTATACAAAAGTTCACCAGAATAAAGACAAAAGGTGACCGTGAGTTTATCTTTATCGTCAATTGGATAGAATTAAATATTTAATGACGAAGAAAGTATTGTTCCGTTATCATTAAAAGATTTGGAGACAAAAAATATAAAATTTATTACAATTAGATACATCCCTCGATGTATTAAGTTATGATAATTCTTAATCTTATTTACCTGTCAACGTTCCTGCATGTATGCTGAATAATTATATTTATTGAACAGTCATAGCCGTGTATTTTCTTGTTTGTTCTCTATAAGCAAGTGGTTCACGTGAAACTACCCCAATTTAGCTTGTTTACTTTGCCGGCAATTTAATATTCAAAAGTACCTCGCATTGAAACCATTATTTTTATGAATTGTGCTTTTGATAAATTTTCCATTCGGAAATGTTGTTTGCTAGATACACTGTGTAGTTGTGTACATTTCATAGATATTTGATATTCGTAAAGACCGAAATGGATGTTTGCTGTACATGGAAGCGTGCAATCAATAGGGGCGAGTGGTGTGAGTACGAGTCCACCGGTCTGCGCACTAACGATCCCCTAATGGTGCTCGATGTTTGTTCTGTGCGAGAAACAAACAGTTCAGCGATGAGACATTACTGTTTCACTCAAACAACTATGACACACTATGAGTTCGTCGGTAAACAGCAAAAGTCGATTTACATTTTGGAGTGTTTGATGAATCATTATTTTAATCGATTTTGATGCAAGTCTACTACGGTCACCGACTTTTGATGTACTATAGCAAAAAAAACATAAATTTACTTGTTTTCAGACGTTGTAAAATATAAAGACTTTGTTTAGTAGGTATCATCACATTAATCATCATTTAGTTGCGCTGTTGTCTGAATGCTTGTACAATTTGTACATACCCAGATAACTACTCTTTAAAATCTTAAGTAGGTGTCGCAAAGTGTGGGTTTCTGGTGTTTTTTAGAAGTCAAAGGGCTCCGTCTATGTGCTGATGGTGATCACCAGGGTGTATGTGGTAATTATCCGACACTTGCCGGACTTTTCTCCATAACAAATGCAGGTGCCTTCTGAAGTTTCGCCACGGTAACAAAAACGAAATAAAAAGGTATACCTAAAGTACATTATTGAAATAATAACAGATACCTACTCTTATCCTTTGAATGTAGTGACTGGTTCAGCTGGCCTGGTTTTTAATCAATTTGTCGGTAATTTTGATAGCAGCCGTAATTGACATGATGGGTTTCAATTAACTATACAGTAGCTGCGATGATGATTGCCACTTTGTGGGCTTAGATCCACTAAACTAGTATGATTGTCAACAAGAGTGGGTTTATGTCGCATTTGGTTTCAACAACACGCTTACATTCGGGAAGCACTTAAGGTTTACGCTTAATTAAGACTCATGTGATTGTATTCTTGAGAGAGGGGATTAGGAATGGCCCACATTTTCAAGTAAGTAGGTATTCTGATGTTCCCGTTAACACAACAAATGCGTTAAAAGTGGGCTTCTTTGGTGCATATTGGACAGCACCAACAGTATTCTAAGCATGATTGCGAGTCGCCTGGACTGTGTATACCTAACTACTTTTATATCTTATAAAAAAAAAAGTTGCCTTACACTAGGAATTTCTCCTATATCGTGGGTGCGTTTACAAATATTTAAACTCACATACACAAACACACGGGTTCGTAGTGTAGTAACATAGTGGTTCCGGGTCTGGCACCCACTATCTGTAGACCCTACAAATATTTGTTCCGTGCGGGAATCGAACCCGCGATACACTGCGCCAACCGTGTCGTCAGATAGTATACCTATGGGTCACTGTTGTGTAATATGTCACCATTTTTTGAACAGGTAAAAATGTCATATATTGAGATCTACAACGAGATCATCCGGGACCTGCTGAACCCGAGCGCGGGCCCGCTGGAGCTGCGGGACGAGGGGGGAAGCGGTGCGCCGGTGGTGGCCGGGCTCAGCGAGCTGCGTGCCAACAGCGCCGCGCACGTGGCCGAGCTGTTGGCGCGCGGGGACCGCTCGCGCACCGCTGAGCCCACGCATGCCAACCAACACTCTTCCAGGGGACACGCACTGCTCAGGTATTACTAACAGCTGATGTATGATCAATCCGATTTCTGTACACAGGTGAGAGTTCCAGTAACCGTGCTAATCTTTGTCTATGACAGGCCGACTAGCGGCAGTGTCTATAATGGCTATTGTATGGACTATGGGTTATTTGTCAACCAACCCTGAAAAATCGAAAAAAATACTGTTTCATACATTTTCAATAATTTTCATCGGGTGAATATTCGATTTTGAAAGAAACAGCCGATTTATTTTTTGATGTTTCAGAGTTGGTCCCATAGTAAAAGTTGTTTATAATCATGAGTACTTTCATCCACTGAAAGGTTGTTGGAGTTTTACAAATAACCCTGTATATTGCCCGTGGCTACGCTTGTGTTCAAGTAGCCAATAACTGTTTCCAGGGCCCATCTATCTTTGTATCAAAATACATCAAAATCGATTCGGCAATTTAGGCGTGTAATCGTAATAAACAAACAAACAAACACACTTTCGCATAAATAATATTATTTAGAAAACATACAAATACTAGGTACTCAAGTCTTGGAATTGCATGTTTCCCTGGTACTAGAACATGATTTCTCAAGATGAAAGTCTATGACCAGTGCGTGTTGCCAGTGATGACCTATGGACTCGAAACACCCAAAGGGCAATGGAGAGGGCAATGCTCGGACTTTCCTTGCGTGATCGAATCAGGAATGATGATATCCGCAAGAGAACCAAGGTTACTGACATAGCCCGAAGGATCGCCAAATTGAAGTGGCAGTGGGCAGGGCACATTGCTCGCAGAACAGATGGTCGATGGGGCCGAAAAGTTTTGGAGTGGCGACCGCGTACCGGAAGACGCAGCGTTGGAAGGCCTCCCACAAGGTGGACCGATGACCTGGTGAGGGTCGCGGGTAACCGATGGATGCGAGACGCACAGGACCGGTGGTTGTGGCGACACTTGGGGGAGGCCTATGTCCAGCAGTGGACGTCTTTCGGCTGATATGATGATGATGATGATGATGAGAACATGATAACGTCCAAGAAAAAACATATGTGGCAGACAGACAAAAATAATAAGTTTATTAAAAGTTTTTATTTTCTTTTCAACGTTGCATCAAAAAAGTTGGTGGATGCTAGGAGACCTACTTCTTGAAGGTAGGTACATACATACATAAGTGGTATTAGATACCCCATCTGTTTTGCAGTGTGACAGTTAGCCAGCAAGTCGAGAAAGGTACCCAGCGCGGTCGTCTTTTCCTCATCGATCTGGCCGGCTCGGAGCGCGCTGGCTTGCGCTCGCGCCGGCTAGAGGGCGCGCACATCAATCGATCACTCCTGGCTCTTGGAAACTGCATCATGGCTCTCTCTGGAGGAGCTAGGTAAATAAGTTTTATTTTATGCATTCGTTATCCTAGCTAGATGGATTATGCTGACGATAGATTGCTGTGGATGCATATGCATATGGCGCCTTTAGAAATTATAGTTGCAACAAGTTCTATAATTTGAATTGATCACTGTGATATCTATACGACTGCAACGGCGCGCTTTCGATTGACTATTCCTCTGTAGATATAAAGCTAAACGAGTAAAGATAAATATAGATTTTCTTAAATATATTATCGGATTTCGTTATCTCCCTTTATATTACATCCTTACTTACATACTTTATATAGTTTTTCAAAATAAATAGTCGTGTCTAAAGAGTTGCTTGATCTGCAAGTTTAAAATCAGATACCGATTTTATTTATTTTTTATAATAAGAACTTTTATTCATAAGCGGGACAAATCATTTATTAGATAGGTACTAACATAAATATAGATATCTAAAGCTAACCAAGAAGATGCGCTCGCACCATCGACAGATCCGCAAAAATTGCAATATTTGAAAGTTAACTTGTAAGTGTTTTTCGTGAGATCAGCGGCCCTATCATGACGTGTTAAAGCGTGAGTCGTTCGAGCGAGAAAGAGGGATGGAGCTATACACCCTATATAGCTCCATCCCTCCTCCACGTCATAGTATGGCCGCAGTAGTCGACTCTTCACGAAGAAGAGTACTGATCTCATACAAGACTTAGACAGATAACAGAACAAGAAGCTTAAATATTTTCTTCGGCAAAAAATCAGCACTCAACGTGGCAATGCTGCCAGTGTTCTGGGCCTTTTTTCCGTTGACAGCGATGTGGACGAATTTTTCGATGCCCTATGGCCCTATGAGTTCTTCCCCTCCCCTTTTTAATCCCGCGTTTAAATTATACGTTACTATTTTAATAAGTCTGTATGTATCTGTATAATCGGGAAAAAATTTAAATAAATTAACGACTTGTAAGTTGTAACTTGTAGTCACACATATGATGTTGACGGCAGATACGTGAACTACCGTGACTCGAAGCTGACACGGCTGCTGCGCGAGGTGCTGGGCGGGCGCTGCCGCACCGCCATGGTGGCGCACGTGGCGCCGGGCGCCGCGCACCGCGACACCACGCGCTCCACGCTGCACTATGCGCAGAAGGCCTCTTCTATCACCAATAAGGTACTTTCTTTTTTCGAACATGACCAGTTCACCTTTTTAGCGATTGCTACAAAAGCGCCTAGGGATTTTTTCCACTTTTTTACACCAATAGGCACTTGGCCAATAGGCACAAAGAGACGTTTACAACTAGAAATACTGGAAAACGCCCAGTTGCCAAGCAACTTGTATTCATCTTCGTTCGTCTTTGGAATCGTGACCTGTGAACTTTTTGAGACCACTTTGGTAGTTACAGGTTTTCATCTTTCCGTTTCTTTCTATAATTTTCCTCGAAAGGACAGTCCGAAAATAATCGTGTTCTCATGTGCCAGTTTTTTCTCAGAGGTTTAATTCTGTGTATTTTTAAGGCACATAAAAAATACAATTTTATGACCACGTGAAACACATATTCATCGACCTTGGCGCCCATGCAAGGCATAAACAAGTAGTAATGTACAAGCTGGCGGATTTGTCTCGTTATGTTTTCCACCTTTTTTATGTTCATCTTTGCTTGTTCACTTTAGAGAGTGAAGTGAGTCATGACAAAAGTACCCTTTCAGGTGGAACGCGACTTGGTCGAAACTCCGATGCCTCTGTCACAGTACCGTACCGTCATCAACGAGCTGCGCGAGGAAATCGCTCGACTGAAACTGAAGATGAAGGACGATAGAACAATGTAGGTTTTTTGCTCAATGATGTAGGTACTGGGGTATTTAAAAACGAATTAAGAAAGGCGAACGAGCTCGTTGCTAAATACTTAATAATAGTCACACGAGTCGACCTTCGAGGTTACGCAGGTTACGCTACGTCTAGCAGGGTCTGGTGACGTACCAGATGGGACGGGTACCTAACTCTTACATACCGAGTTTGCCGTTGGGCCCGGCTGTCATTTGAACATCTTGAATTTTTGACAGTCGTTACGTGTAGTCAGAAGCCAGAAAGTCTGACACCAGCCCCGTCTAGGGGTATCGTATAGTAATACGATACCCCTAGACGGGGCTGGAATTAAGTACAATTGCTGGGTTGTGAAGGTCTGATAGGAAGTCGCTCCATGTAATATACCACATAGTTGGGAAAAAGCTAAGCATATTGATTGACTAGCACTTTGCCCGCCACTTTGTTTGTGCGGATTTAGTACTCCACTCCACAAACTTCAACGCCCCCTCTACACCTTTTGAAGGTTTTTTAGAAAATTAAGCACAACGATTTTCATTAATTACCCAGACATTTCTACTGCTGATTCTGTGGTCTCAGGATCAGCGCAACTATTCACCCCGTTCATCTCGGTCACAGGTTGATTAAGCAAAATTTTTTAGCTATGTTTCTATTATCCCATTTTTAGTTTGTTCATACTAATTCCAACGTAAATTGAAGTAATCAATAATGTCCTCCCTAAAACTTCTTCACTTCATTTTCGAAAAATCCAAACATTTGTTATTCTTATTTTTAATCGAAATCATTAATGCCGTGTTTCAACTTTTTCGGACCAAGTATTAAGATTCTCCTTAATTCGCTCAAACCAATGATATTACTCGCTGAGCAAGCGGTACGTCTAAATGTGGCTAATTAGCCACATTTTCCTCACGATAATTACGACATGCTGTCCTACTTCTACGTGTCATCTAACAGTGTGACATTGTGCCGCTCTTGAAGATCGAATGTTGTTCATGTTACCTATCTACACCTTTTTACTTATTATAATTATCATTGGCTCAAACCGCAACATTTTTCTTACTACTTATAATAAATCTGTAGAGAGGTCAATTCTGTACATGAAATATATTTCCAAAATAACTATCAGCGGGTGATTAGTGATCGATACTGACGCCAAAAATGCAATCAGTAAAATTTTTGTCTGTCTGTCTGTATGTTCGTTATAGAAACAAAAACCACTCGACGGATTTCAACGAAACTTGGTACAATTGTTCTTCATACGCCTGGGCATATAGTATACTTTTCATCACGCTACGATCAATAGGAGCAGAGCAGTGAAGGGAAATGTTGGGAAAACAGGAGAACTTACTCCATTTTTAAGCTTCCGTCGCGTGTGCAGCCTTAATGGTTAAAGCTACACAGAAATCATGTATGACGGAAATGTTCTCCTTAAAATTATATAAAAAATATTCCACGACAGCAAATGACTATCTTTTATGGTTGACTCACAATAACACGTGTAACTCCAGATAGCTTAGCAGTTCGGAGCTTTCTGATTATATTTGTCTACTCTTACGTTTATAACACTCTCACTCATCCCTAATTAAAAAATATTAATATTATTACCTATTTAATTTAATTTCTATACTTTATCATCATCATCATCATCATCATCATCATCATCATCATCATCATCATATTATAAAGAGGAAAGATTTGTTTGTTTGTTTGTTTGTTTGAAATGAATAGGCTCCGAAACTACTGGACCGATTTGAAAAATTCCTTCACCAGTAGAATCGTACATTATCGGTGATGGACATAGGCTATAGAATATTTTCAAAAAAGTTAGGGATCCGTATGAAAACTTCGATAATGTAACCCAAGGTGTGAGAAAAAATTCTAACATCGCGTACGCTGCGGAATCTATTGACAATAGAGCAAAGTGATGTACTACAGTTTTATAGAGGTCATCAATGTCTACAAAAAAGTCCGCGACACCATATGTCTAACTATTATGGTTAAGTCACCATGACCGCTTTTTGTTCAAATTATTCAAGCAAATCCTTGGTGATATGAAAAAATGGTGATTTCGGTATCATGATATTAATCCTTATCCATTTAAATGGTTTGATAATTAAGTGTAAATTACACTTTAAATTATTCAAATCGGACCCTTCGTTCAAAAGTTACGACGGTAATAAACATGCTCGGAGTAAGAAAAATGTCGCGGCTTGAGCGAACTGGGAAGAATCATATCAATGCTTGGTCCGATGAAGTTGTAAATGATTTCGATAAAACAATAAGAATAAAAAATGTTTGAATTTTTCGCAAATAAACTACATACTTAATAAGGGGTGAAGCAGGGGTGATTAAGTTTTTAGGGGAGGACATTATTGCTTGTGAGTACTGTGAACCTTATACTACTTTTATTTATTTTTTAATTGACTTGACTGCCCTGGCGGTTGGGAGTGTCATGCTCACTCAAAAGTCTACCTGATGGTGGCGCATGTGTTGGGTCATTTGGCTCCCTTAAATATGGTTGAGCCGAATGGTGCTAGCGCGTGCGTCATGTTCGTGAACGGACGCCGTCAGTTTGGACTGGTCATCTCTCGGCTGCCACGGTTTATTTTAATGATTTGTTATTTTAATTTGTTGTTGATTTTTATTTTTTTACTCCGGATACTTTAACGTGCATTTCTTTTTACATCGTTCTCACATATATGTTTGTATAATTTCAACAGGAATGATGTAACCATAAAATTGTAAAGAAAAATAATTTAAAAGAGTGTCCGTGGAGTTTCTTGCACGTTCTTCTCCATAGAGATCTACGCTTTGGAACGTGCAAATAGCTTCATCTTTTTGACTGACCGACCTTGACAATTCAAAAGTGCCTGTGAATGGTTTATTTGAAATAAATAATTTGAATTGAATTTGAATTTGCTTGCTTTAATTTGCGTCGGAATGCTATGAACAAACTAAAAATGGGATTATTGAAACAGATGTACCTAACAATTTTTGCATAATCAACTCCTGACGCGGTGAACAGGGTGAACAGTTGCGCTGAACCTGAGACCATAGAATAAGTAGAAATGGCTAAGTAATTTTCCAAAACTAAACTTTATAAGGGAGTATAGGGGGCGTTGAAGTTTGTGGAGTACCTACTAAATCCGCGCGGACGAAGTCGCGGGCGAAGTGCTAGATTTTAAATAAGAAAAATGTTGGCGTGACGCGTTGGAGGCGTTCATGACGTATTGGTTGGAAAGAGCAACACACCGGGAATAGTGGAAGGCTATGGGGGAGACCTTTGCCCAGCAGTGGGACAATATAGGTTGACAAAAAAAGAAAATAGTAGATTAATGCACCCAGGGGATAAAGCAGCGAGGGATTCAAGCTAGCCCAAGGCAAATGCACTTTTATCCCCGAGGTCGATACTCTACTTTTCACACTTACTGTGAGAAATATGCTATGTCGAACAACCGCGCGACACTGCGCGTCACCCAGCTTTTGTGGGGCCATAATAGCCTCGAACTGACGGAACCATGATTTGGACAAGTCTGACCATCTTTATTGACTTTGGCCAATATTTTCACCGAACTTCAAGAAAATTGGCTCAAGGAATAATATTTTTCATACAAACTTCCAACCCCTATTTCACCCCCTTAGGGGATGAATTTTCAAAAATCCTTTCTTGGAAATATTCCTTTATGGTGTAGGCATCCTACACCATAAAGGAATATTTCCCACAAATTTCACGTTCCTACGACCAGCGGTTTAAGCTGTGTGTTGATCCATCAGTCAGGACAAAGCATTTTACATATTCTTCACGTTAACATGAAAAAAAAAAACATTTAACAGTAAACCAAAAGAGTTTGCGAGGGTCGAGGAAGAGGTCAGCAAAGAGGATGCAGCGGAACATGCAGCACATTTGAAGTCTCTGCGCGAAGCTATCGTGTCGACGTTCAAGCAACAGATGCGCTTGCGACGGCGGCTGATGGAGCTGGACAGCCACCTGCTGGGCTTGGCGTTGGACGCTGAGCGACAACACGCCGCCATCTCGCACTGGGAGGCGAGGTTCAACCGACTCTACAAACCAATCAACATTCCTGGCTCAAGACTGAGCACGCAGCAGAGTTACAGGTAAATTAGTGTGAAGTGACATTTTATACTTCGGGTACCTAGATATTAACTTTCACTTCTATCTAAATATCTAAAAATCACTGACGCAGCGTACGGTAACCGTGACGAAAATATATGAAATATTTTACTACCATTCGAACCGAATGTCAGAGTGCCCTAAGCTCCTTGTGCCCTATGTTCCGCTACTTGGCTAGGCAAGTCATAAAATGATATTAAACCAATTCATTTGTCACTTAATTATAATTCAATTAAATGCCAGGATGTCACTTAGGCCGCTAATTAAACGGCGCCGATCAATGAAAAGGCTAGGCAGTCAAATAAACGGCCGATTAAGCCAGTTGGCTGCGACATAGATAATTTAATGGGAATTTACCACTGGCTTGAAAGAAGAAACTTCGAGTCGAAGAATGAGTTATAGGTACCTACTTACTTATATTGGTATTATGTACCAAGCTTACAACGTACAGCCTGAACTGTTTCGCGTCTGTGTACTAACGATCATCATAGAGCGGTAAGATATTACTGACAACAAAATATTTTAAAGTCAGAATTATTTTTGTACTTTTTTTACATATCACAGAACCTATAATATTTCGAGATCATGAGTATACGTGTGTCCAGGGGCGGCACCGGGCTGTCGTCTAGCAGCAGTGAGCGCGCCGAGGCCGAGGTGGCCGTGGAGCAGGCGTGGGCAGAACTCGCAGCTGTGGAGAGGGAGCAGGAGTCCGCGCGCACCGAGCGGGAGCGCGTCGAGAGGCAACTGGAGCAGGTCCGCCTGAGAGGCGCCCAGCTGGAACAGGTACCACTTAACTACGTAATTATTAACATCCGAGGTGCAGAACTCGCACCTGTGGAGAGGGAGCAGGAGTCCGCGCGCACCGAGCGGGAGCGCGTCGAGAGGCAACTGGAGCAGGTTCGCCTGAGAGGCGCCCAGCTGGAACAGGTACCACTTAACTACGTAATTATTAACATCCGAGGTGCAGAACTCGCAGCTGTGGAGAGGGAGCAGGAGTCCGCGCGCACCGAGCGGGAGCGCGTCGAGAGGCAACTGGAGCAGGTCCGCCTGAGAGGCGCCCAGCTGGAACAGGTACCACTTAACTACGTAATTATTAACATCCGAGGTGCAGAACTCGCACCTGTGGAGAGGGAGCAGGAGTCCGCGCGCACCGAGCGGGAGCGCGTCGAGAGGCAACTGGAGCAGGTCCGCCTGAGAGGCGCCCAGCTGGAACAGGTACCACTTAACTACGTAATTATTAACATCCGAGGTGCAGAACTCGCAGCTGTGGAGAGGGAGCAGGAGTCCGCGCGCACCGAGCGGGAGCGCGTCGAGAGGCAACTGGAGCAGGTCCGCCTGAGAGGCGCCCAGCTGGAACAGGTACCACTTAACTACGTAATTATTAACATCCGAGGTGCAGAACTCGCAGCTGTGGAGAGGGAGCAGGAGTCCGCGCGCACCGAGCGGGAGCGCGTCGAGAGGCAACTGGAGCAGGTCCGCCTGAGAGGCGCCCAGCTGGAACAGGTACCACTTAACTACGTAATTATTAACATCCGAGGTGCAGAACTCGCAGCTGTGGAGAGGGAGCAGGAGTCCGCGCGCACTGATCGGGAGCGCGTCGAGAGGCAACTGGAGCAGGTCCGCCTGAGAGGCGCCCAGCTGGAACAGGTACCACTTAACTACGTAATTATTAACATCCGAGGTGCAGAAATCGCAGCTGTGGAGTGGGAGCAGGAGTCCGCGCGCACTGAGCGGGAGCGCTTCGAGAGGCAACTGGAGCAGGTCCGGCTCCGAGGGGTCCAGCTGGAACAGGTATCACTTAGCTATTTACGTCATTTTAAAATTAACATCAGAGGTGGTCGTCGAACAGGTATGGAACGAACTCAGTCAACGATAGGGATGCTAAATGCTACAAGTAAAACTATGTAATTCACTTGATACGTGTATTGAGTCCACGACCTTAACTAACGATAAATGAGGTGTTGCTATGACGCGGTCCGAATGTGAACTGAAGTTGATGTAAAATGTGTGTTAATTAATTACAATTCAATTATGATGAGAGAGCATTTACGCAATGTGCGGTTGCACCGTACACCACTGTTGAGATCTAAGCAGGAATCCGTATTGTATTGATTGCGGCCTGACAAAACTTAGTATACCTAAGTGTAGTAGTTAAATCAACTAATTACATACTAACGATAACTAATTGCAGGAGTTACCAGCCACCATCAGCAGTGGTCCAGAACGTGAAGTGCTGGCTCTAGTGTGTCGCGTGCACGAACTGGAGGCCGACAAGCTGGCGCTGCAGGGCGAGCGAGCGGCGCGGGCGCACGAGCTGCGCAGGCGTGACCTCGCGCTGCAGCGCCGGGACGCGCAGCGGAGACTCTCCGACGAAATTATTACCAGACAGAGGCGCGCACTTCAAGGTATAACTTTTGACAGTCAATCAGTCTACGGTACACGGAATGGACAAATAGCGACAAAACAAATCCTTCCATCCGAATTTCGATCACGGCGGCAAATCTCATCGGACATTAGCCATAAGTATGCAGGAAATATTTATAGTTCACATATGTGTGCGCAAACACAGGTTGGCAAATAATGCCTTATGCTCCTTTACAGAGGTCGGCATTGGCGTGCCTCCCGAGTTGGCCCAGCTGTACGAGTTGTACCAGCAAGAGATCCACGCGTCCACCTACACAGAAAGCAATGACATCTACACGCCACCTTACCGTCTGCCGCCTATCTCCACCAGGTACATAAGCTTTCTGAAAGAAATGCGCATATGATCAATGTATACAGAGCATGACCACGAATATAACAGCCCAGAATGAATTAGTACTTAGTACGTAACACTGGCAGAACCTGACACATAGTTGTTTCGTCCTAGCATGTCGGAGCTGACGTGGTCGGAGAGCTCGAGCGGGTCGGGGCGCGGCTCTAGTTCGGGCTCGGGCGGAACGCTCGCCTACGACTACCGCCTGCCGCGCCTGGCGCCCACGCCGCGCCCGCGCACCCGGTATAGGTGAGTTGTCAATGTAGCCAGCTAGATAGCTCGCGATCGGGCGGAACGCTCGCCTACGACTACCGCCTGCCGCGCCTGGCGCCCACGCCGCGCCCGCGCACCCGGTATAGGTGGGTTGTCAATGTAGCCAGCTAGATAGCTCGCGATCGGGCGGAACGCTCGCCTACGACTACCGCCGGCCGCGCCTGGCGCCCACGCCGCGCCCGCGCACCCGGTATAGGTGAGTTGTCAATGTAGCCAGCTAGATAGCTCGCGATCGGGCGGAACGCTCGCCTACGACTACCGCCTGCCGCGCCTGGCGCCCACGCCGCGCCCGTGCACCCGGTATAGGTGAGTTGTCAATGTAGCCAGCTAGATAGCTCGCGATCGGGCGGAACGCTCGCCTACGACTACCGCCTGCCGCGCCTGGCGCCCACGCCGCGCCCGCGCACCCGGTATAGGTGAGTTGTCAATGTAGCCAGCTAGATAGCTCGCGATCGGGCGGAACGCTCGCCTACGACTACCGCCTGCCGCGCCTGGCGCCCACGCCGCGCCCGCGCACCCGGTATAGGTGAGTTGTCAATGTAGCCAGCTAGATAGCTCGCGATCGGGCGGAACGCTCGCCTACGACTACCGCCTGCCGCGCCTGGCGCCCACGCCGCGCCCGCGCACCCGGTATAGGTGAGTTGTCAATGTAGCCAGCTAGATAGCTCGCGATCGGGCGGAACGCTCGCCTACGACTACCGCCTGCCGCGCCTGGCGCCCACGCCGCGCCCGCGCACCCGGTATAGGTGAGTTGTCAATGTAGCCAGCTAGATAGCTCGCGATCGGGCGGAACGCTCGCCTACGACTACCGCCTGCCGCGCCTGGCGCCCACGCCGCGCCCGCGCACCCGGGTATAGGTGAGTTGTCAATGTAGCCAGCTAGATAACTCGCGATCGGGCGGAACGCTCGCCTACGACTACCGCCTGCCGCGCCTGGCGCCCACGCCGCGCCCGCGCACCCGGTATAGGTGAGTTGTCAATGTAGCCAGCTAGATAGCTCGCGATCGGGCGGAACGCTCGCCTACGACTACCGCCTGCCGCGGCTGGCGCCCACGCCGCGCCCGCGCACCCGGTATAGGTGAGTTGTCAATGTAGCCAGCTAGACAGCTCGCGATCGGGCGGAACGCTCGCCTACGACTACCGCCTGCCGCGGCTGGCGCCCACGCCGCGCCTGCGCACCCGGTATAGGTGAGTTGTCAATGTAGCCAGAAGATAGCTCGCGATCGGGCGAAACGCTCGCCTACGACTACCGCCTGCCGCGGCTGGCGCCCACGCCGCGCCCGCGCACCCGGTATAGGTGAGTTGTCAATGTAGCCAGCTAGATAGCTCGCGATCGGGCGGAACGCTCGCCTACGACTACCGCCTGCCGCGGATGGCGCCCACGCCGCGCCCGCGCACCCGGTATAGGTGAGTTGTCAATGTAGCCAGCTAGATAGCTCGCGATCGGGCGGAACGCTCGCCTACGACTACCGCCTGCCGCGGCTGGCGCCCACGCCGCGCCCGCGCACCCGGTATAGGTGAGTTGTCAATGTAGCCAGCTAGATAGCTCGCGATCGGGCGGAACGTTCGCCTACGACTACCGCCTGCCGCGGCTGGCGCCCACGCCGCGCCTGCGCACCCGGTATAGGTGAGTTGTCAATGTAGCCAGAAGATAGCTCGCGATCGGGCGGAACGCTCGCCTACGACTACCGCCTGCCGCGGCTGGCGCCCACGCCGCGCCCGCGCACCCGGTATAGGTGAGTTGTCAATGTAGCCAGCTAGATAGCTCGCGATCGGGCGGAACGCTCGCCTACGACTACCGCCTGCCGCGGATGGCGCCCACGCCGCGCCCGCGCACCCGGTATAGGTGAGTTGTCAATGTAGCCAGCTAGATAGCTCGCGATCGGGCGGAACGCTTACCTACGACTACCACCTGCCCCGCCTAGCGCCCACGCCGCGCCCGCGCAACTGGTATCTAAGGTGAGTTGTCAATGTAGCTAGCTAGATAGCTCGCGATCGGGCGGAACGCTCGCCTATGACTACCGCCTGCTGCGCCTGGCGCCCACGCCGCACCCGCGCACCCTGTAAGGTCATTTGTCAATATAGCTAGATAGCTCGCGATTGGGCAGAAGGCTCGCCTACGACGACCGCCTGCCGCACCTGGAGCCCAAGCCGCGCCCGCGCACTCGTTATAGGTGGTGAGTTGTCAATGTAGCTAGCTAGATAGCACGCGATGTGGTGGGACGCTCGCCTACGACTACCGCATGCCGCGCCTGACGCCCACGCCGCGACCGCGCACTAGGTACAGGTGAGTTGTCAATGTAGTTAGCTAGCAACTACACTAGTTGTAATGTTTAACTCTGTTTAAGTATACTTTCCTTACGCCCACAAAACAGTTACAAATCAAACTTCTCAGGATTCGGTGGTCAATGCTTTACGTGCTATGTTTAACGTTATAGATAAAAAATAATACTAGCGGTGACGTAGGTAATGTTTATTGTTTTCAGTCAAGCAACCGCGTCAGCTCTAAAGCGATACGCGAGTGACGACAGCCTGGTGACGGCGGCGCACCGCGGGGATGACGAACCCGAGCCCTGACTCAACACTCGTCACTAATGCGGCTCTAGCTTCGCGTGATCTCGCAGTAAACGATCTTGTCTTGCCAGATAATATGGCACTATTCAGAAGCCATTTTTCTAAAGCCAAAGTTGACTTTTTGGGATTAAACAAACAGTCGATGGTGACAAGCTAAACAGCAAAAGAATTGGTTCTTCTTTTCATTAAACTATAAATATTACATTTATTGATAGCAAGATTGTCGATCGTCGGTCGTAGGTTTCGGCCCTCACTTGATTTTGGCTTTATGTGAAGGTGGTTTCCACATTTATACAATACTAGACAGTGTGAATGATCCAACACGTAGTAACTGCGGAAGTTGGTATTGCGTGTAGTCATTTTAGTGGTGTTGTGGATTGTTATGTGTCAGTTTGCTTTCTTTGGGCTTGCGTTTCAAGCAAGATAATTATTGTGAATTTGTTTTGTAAAATATCTAATAAATATTTATCGCCACTTGCCTGGCATAGAAGTTTTTTTGACTCTATTAAATCTTCATAATCCTTCCAATCCATCCTGATTTTTCAAGTGCATTTTACAATTTAATATCGCTTAGTTGCAGTTTAATATCGCCGAAAAAAAAGGGATGTTATGAACGTTCAAATGCGCTGTCCTGTCAGAAAAAGAGTCCATAAAATAGTTTTTTAGAATATCATTTGTAACTCTATAACATCTAAACGAATATAAACGCAATACTTAAGGGGTCATTGTACTCATCATTATTAACAACTCTCACTATGGGACCAACACTGAAATCGCGAAAAAGAAATCGACTGTCCCATACATTTATGAGCGGATAACTCGACAAAATGTACTGAACAGCTGATTTTTTGTTGTTTGAAAGGGTGGTCCCATGATCATCAAGTCAGGATCTGATGATGGGATCCTAGAGAAATAGAGAGAACTCTTCAAATTTTATAGGCACACTTGAAGCGATTTTGGTAGATTTTGGAAGAGTACTTTCTCGGAGTGGTCCCATTTCAATTTGGTGAAGATCTAATGAAGAATTTCGGAGATAGACAACGGAATGCTGGCGCCACTGCTTCATAGCTCGAATATCACGAAGTCAAGCGACGCACCGTGGGTACAGGGCTGCCACCTGCGGTGGACCGGGCGTCGGAACGTTGTTGGCTACCCGCATCGGCTGACGTCACTTCAGTGGGGGAATACAAGTCTTTATAAACCCCGAGCTCAGTGGGCTGAGCTCTTACGTCCGATAATATCTTATGCGTGTGCTGCCTTCGCAAGTTCGCACAGCCAAAGCAAATCCACAAGATGCAAGTAGTCCAAAACAGATTTCTCCGAAAAGCCACGGGTGCCCCGTGGTATGTACGGAATGAACAACTCCATGTCGACCTCAAAATCCCGACCATTAAACAGTTTATGAAACGCCTTACAAAGCGTTTCATTGAATCCGCTGAAAAACACCAAAACCCTTTGAGTTCAAAGGCAACCCAGTACGGAGTGTACTGGGTTGCCTTTCTCTCGCATTAGTAAGATTCACCGGCCTCGGCATACACTCGTCGAGTCACAAAAAAAACACACTATCCGAGGTGATATTTTTTACAAAGAAATGTTTGTACTAACAAACATTTCTTTGTAAAAAATATCAGTGTTTGAAGAGTTGTATCTCGTCACCATCTCGTCACCTATTCAACCTATAGACCTACGATTTATAGTAAAACAAAACGATTTGGATTTATGGTGTAGGTAGGTACCTACCTACACATTGACTTTTTCGTAAAATGCACCGTTTAGAAGTCAAAATGTGAAAGAGAGAGAGAGAGAGAGAGAGAGAGAGAGAGATTTCTTTATTTGTTTAAACATTGTATACATACAAGAGCATGCAAGATATTTAAGTACATTGTTTGAGTCCATTCATGTTTAGCCGTAAGTCGGCGTACAAATATTTCACATAATAATTATGTAACATTGGATGTAATTACAAATAATAAATATACCTAAATAGACAATAACAAAATTTAAAATTTATAAATTTAAATATATTCTTAGTCAAAATTCGTTATTCATGTAAATTTAGTATTAGAGTCAAATATAATTTAGTATAGTCAATATTCCATAATCAATAGTAGTCAATTTATAATTCAATAGTTAAATGTAAAAAAAAAAATAAAGCAAAATAATAATAATAGCGTCAGCGTCAGGAATTAAAATGTTCAAGTAATTCAATCAGTCAAAAAACACTTTTCAGCTAGAAAGTCAGACACACTATATAATATGCTTTTTGCGAAAGAAACATTTTTAACTGGTGCTTGAATGCCCTAACATTTAGCTCCCTCCAACTTTTAGGCAAAATGTTAAATATAGTGGGCGCCATGCAGACGATACTTTTGCGCATGAGTGCCGTTTTTGCCGGATAGACTCGAAGAATGGTCATATCCCGTCTGTTACGCGGTACCCCGTCCTGGAGACGTGGAAACAAATTGGGGTTTGTTTTAACAAACATTGCGGTTTCGAGGATATAAAGAGAAGGAAGAGTTAATAGCTTGAACTTTTTAAAATATGGTTCACATGTCTCGACCGTTTTTAGACCAAACATCGATCTAATGCATCTCTTTTGGGCCTTAAATGCCGTGTTAGCGTCGGTTGAATTTCCCCAAAATATGATACCGTATCTTAGGTGCGACGCCACTAAGCCATGGTAGGCCGCAATCAAGGTATCCACATTCACAACTGCAGCTAGAGAGTATAATGCAAATGCAGAACTACAATTTTTTTTGCAAAGGTTCTCAATTTGTGATTTCCAGTCAAGCCGTTTATCAATTATTAGTCCTAGGAATTTAGTAATATTTACTATTTCAACAATTTTATTAAGTATCTATATTTATGTCCATATTTTCCATTGTCAATCGTTGGCTAAAGTGTATGATTTTAGTTTTATCTAAGTTAATCTTTAAATTATTATTGTTTAGCCATTCTATTATCAATATCAAGGTTTTGTGTATGTCTAGTTTATATTGGATCATGTCATTATCGTTTCTAGAAATTGTCACCGTGCTGTCATCTGCAAATAAAGTCATAGGGTGTGGAATTGATTTTGGCAAGTCATTAATATATAGAGTAAAAAGTGGAGGTCCTAATACACTACCTTGTGGAACACCAAAAGTAGTTTGACGTTCATCTGATAAGTATATATCTTCCTTTTTAGTTGTTATATTAATTCTAGTTATTTCTGTCCTTTGTTTTCTATTGTTTAAATAGGATTTAATTAAATTAAGAACATTACCTCTTATGCCATACGATTCCAGTTTTTTTATTAAAATGTCATGATTAACGTAGTCAAACGCCTGTGTCATATCGCAGAAGATCGCACATACAGGTATTTTTTTGTCCACTTTTATCAATACAGTGTATAGAAAGTCATAGACCGCCATATTTATAGTCCTATTTTCGCGAAATCCCTTTTGCTCATTACATAATAAATTATTTTTTATGTACCGGGTTAATTCAGTTTGAATAAATTTTTCAAATATTTTCGAGAAGATAGGAATCAAAGAAATAGGTCTATAGAATTCCATGAGCTCTCTTTTCTCTTTCTTAAATAATGGCTTAACGATCGCTATCTTTAGTGCATCAGGAAACGTGCCAGCTACAATCGATAGATTTATAATATGAAAGATAACTAAATTTGTTTTCCGAGCCCCATGAATTAACACAGGTCTTTCGAAGCTGCAAATTTGGTTTCACACCATTGGTCAACCGGGTGAAATGCAGAAAATATGTCACCAATTCTCAAAAAGTAATGCACCTGAGAAATAACGAAACTGATCAAATAAATAACGAAACTGATACTATAAAGGTGAGATCACACAATATGGTCAAGGCAAGCCAAAAAACAAAACTAAAAGGCGTTTAATAAGACAGGTTCTATGGCTTCATGTGTCACTTGAACATGGTACCTATGCTTTATGTCAAATGTTCCGAAAGCACATTGTTTTTAAGCTTGAAATAGATTGATTGAGTATTAATTGAATGTAAACGCAGCCTTATATTTTCTCAGTTTCGTTACGGAACGAAATAATAACTAAATTGATAAGAACATCTGAGAATTTCTAACCTAAAAAATTATAATAACTGATAGCTTTTGAAAACCAACTAATATTACAGCGGATTACAATATATTTGGAAACATGTGAATAGTTTCCTTTACAGAAAACATAGTTTTAAAGCATAAAACATATTAATTTATCACCGTTAATCACCCTGATAAAATAAACAAGCAAATTGTATACTCGCCGAAACACACACTTTCTCCACCGTAACAAAATGGCTGCAGTTTGACATGTGTCAAAGAATATACTTACGAATCTAATGTGGCCAACTTAAAAAAAATACGGATTCGTTCTAAAACTTACTAAAACGAATCCTGAGTAACGAAACATTTGTTTTTAGAGACAATACATTTGGAGTGAATAAATACTATACAAAGCTTGTATTATGAGAACCATATAAATAATATAATATTTATTGATATGAAGAAACTTTTAAAGTAAAAATTAAACAGGTAAGTTCAGCAGAAAAAAAATAAAAATTAACATAATGTGTAACGACATGAAAAGGACACTACTAAAATGTATGGGAATTATTTTAATCCATTTTTCAAAACCTATTAAGTATGGTTTTTGCTATTACGAAGTAATAAATAAATGTTTACGATGTTGGTTATAAGGTACAATATTCAAAACTAGCACTTCGCCCGCGACTTCGTCGGCGCGGATTTAGTAGGTACTCCACAAACTTCAACGCCCCCTATACCCCCTTATAAAGTTTAGTTTTGGAAAATTAAGCACAACGATTTTCATTAATTACATTTATTACTTAGCCATTTCTACTTATTCTATGGTCTCAGGTTCAGCGCTATTTTCACCCTGTTCACCGCGTCAGGAGTTGATTATACAAAAATTGTTAGGTACATCTGTTTGTATAATCCCATTTTTAGTTTGTTCATAGCATTCCGACGTAAATTAAAGCAAGCAATAATGTCCTCCCCTAAAAACTTAATCACCCCTGCTTCACCCCTTATTAAGTATGTAGTTAATTGCGAAATATCCAAACATTTGTTATTCTTATTGTTTTATCGAAATCATTTTCAACTTCATCGGACCAAGCATTGATATGATTCTTCTCAGTTCGCTCAAGCCGCGACATTTTTCTTACTCCGAGCATGTTTATTACCGTCGTAACTTTTGAACGAAGGGTCGGATTTGAATAATTTAAAGTGATTTACACGGACATAATCAACCTTAATTATCAAACCATTTAAATGGATAAGGATTAATATCATGATACCGAAATCACCATTTTTTCATATCACCAAGGATTTGCTTGAATAATTTGAACAAAAGCGGTCATGGTGACATAACCATAATAGTTAGACATATGGTATCGCAGACTTTTTTGTAGACATTGATGACCTCTATAAAACTGTAGTACATCACTTTGCTCTATTATTGTCAATAGATTCCGCAGCGTACGCGATATAAGAATTTTTTCTCACACCTTGAGTTACATTATCGAAGTTTTCATACAGATCCCTAACTTTTTTGAAAATATTCTATAGCCTATGTCCATCACCGATAATGTACGATTCTACTGGTGAAAGAATTTTTCAAATCGGTCCAGTAGTTTCGGAGCCTATTCATTTCAAACAAACAAACAAACAAATCTTTCCTCTTTATAATATGATGATGATGATGATGATGATGATGATGATGATGATGATGATGATAAAGTATAGAAATTAAATTAAATAGGTAATGTTAATATTTTTAATTAGGGATGAGTGAGAGTGTTATAAACGTAAGAGTAGACAAATATAATCAGAAAGCTCCGAACTGCTAAGCTATCTGGAGTTACACATGTTATTGTGAGTCAACCATAAAAGATAGTCATTTGCTGTCGTGGAATATTTTTTTATATAATTTTAAGGAGAACATTTCCGTCATACATGATTTCTGTGTAGCTTTAACCATTAAGGCTGCACACGCGACGGAAGCTTAAAAAATGGAGTAAGTTCTCCTGTTTTCCCAACATTTCCCATCACTGCTCTGCTCCTATTGATTGTAGCGTGATGAAAAGTATACTATAACCTGCCCAGGTGTATGAAGAACAATTGTACCAAGTTTCGTTGAAATCCGTCGAGTGGTTTTTGTTTCTATAACGAACATACAGACAGACAGACAGACAGACAAAAATTTTACTGATTGCATTTTTAGCGTCAGTATCGATCACTAATCACCCGCTGATAGTTATTTTGGAAATATATTTCATGTACAGAATTGACCTCTCTACAGATTTATTATAAGTATAGATAAATGTTTGTTGCGCATTATTTAAACACGCAATTAACTCAATGCGTTTTAAAACCATAGGATACAAACACATTCAAAAGTTACAAGTTTTCTGCAATTCACCCCACCATTGGTCACCATCTTACATCCCAAGAAATGAGAAGAGTGCCATTTATGTCGACCTTACGCGTTTAATCTGTGTACGGAGACTGGCCTAAATTAGGCGTTGCTACTCCGGTTAAGGACCAGCCCCTGGAAAAAAATCCTAGATAATTATGCCAATGCTCAAGCATAAACCATATGCGTTAGTTAGAGCTAAACATTCGAGGCATTGCATGGATGTAAGTAATCTAGTAATAGCTTATAAGGACAAATATATCCACGTGCGCCAAACATCTTATCGAGGGTGATGTCCTGAGAACAGCATCAGACTACACGACAGATGAATAATAACGAAGTGAATAACCATCTGCGTTTACCTCGTTAGGGAAAATAAACATAATGCAAGCAAGCAATAACACAATAATGATGATTCGAGTTTATATTATTGAGATTACAAACAGTAGGTACCTACTTATCTAACATGAGACAAGTTTTTTTACTCTATCTTAAATAATCTCTTGAAGGCACTTAATTAGTTTACAAAATTAAGTAAAACAAAACATAATCTATATGCATTATGTACATTGTGATGTATTCTAAAATATTCAAACCTAGTGGGTTATTGGTATCAATAACTCTCTCTTGTAATAATAAATTAATAACAATTTTATTTTTAAACTGGTAGTCACAGTCATATTCATCTAAATATTTTTATTCATATACATATAGCTCATACATATCCGTATTTCCGTAACGCAATCAGACTAACAATGGTACTTATAATTTACTTTGATTATGACCCCGGATGTTGACGTACACTTAACTAAATTTACTACTTACCTACATTAATTATTCTCTTACAATATTTCGTTGACTAAAATCGACTAATCTCATTTGATATATTTTTACATAAATGCGAATCGAAAACAAATCTTGTGATATGCGTAGAGCAAATCAAAATTATCTTAAGTACTTAATTACCTAACAGGTCCCTTACTTTCGAAATGACCAATTATCGCAATACTGTTATCACACTCACTCAAAACAGTTACAAAAAGCGTCCACTACAAATGTAATGGGGTCGCGAATAGTTGTACTTACGTAATAGGTATAATAAATAAATTATTTGCAATAAATATTCCTTTGCCAAATGTTCTTCCAAATACTTTCGAGATATCACAACTGCGCGGCGGGTGCTCTATTTTGCTACCCAACAGTTTTAAGAATAAATAGGTAGACTCGATTTAACCTCGCGTAACTAGAATATTAATAGGCAAGTCCCACGGATTGGCAAAAGGAGAAAACTACTCTTAATTTGATTATCAAATAACATTATGGCCACTAAAGTTACCTAAAGGTAGCTACTAGAATAAAGTTTTTATTGTTTTGCCTCTACAACAGCAAAACATGCCTTGTTTCCTTTTAAAAAGGGGCTTTCCAGTTGAATCACCAGTGCCTACCTGCTTAGGCTTATTCTGTGACAAATTTCGTATTATAATAATGTAAATAATTTATAGTTGATCGCCAGAAGTCCTGATGTATATAGGTATGTAGGTGCATTTCAGCTGTTAAAGACAGTAGACAAAAGTCCAGTAAAAGATGTTGAAGACGATAAACATGAGAGGGAAGAGTATGCGGGAGCGTTTGTCGATCCACGTGGCGATCTCTTGCGGCGTCATGGTGGTCCAGTTGTGCTTGGGCGGCTCGTCGGAGCCCTCGCTGCCGCCGCGCTGCTGCTTGCCTCCCTGCCCGATGAGCTCGTCGAAGCTCTGCGTCGTGATCGTTGGCAGGTTCATTGCAGATGGGAAGCTCTGTAACATCAAAGAAGGCTCACGTTTAAAGCTGTGTATTTCATTTCCTTGTGATGGACTCATAAACCTATGGCAACGTAGCACTTAAGAAGCCTCGTTTTAAGAAGACTCAATAAAACCACACAGGTGGTAATATCTACAACAAAGGAAGAATGTTACTATTTCCGCATACTGACTGGCATTTTTAGTCATAAGAATGTCAAAGGCTCATAGGTTGATTGTTTTCATTCAATACAATCATGTTTCCTTATTTAATTGCTGTTTAATTAAATTATGATGCACGTGCTGAATCAATATGTACCTATCCATTATTTGTGAACTACTGTTGATAACAAGTAATTCTAATTTACCTTGTCACACAATTGCATTGTGAAATTATTATGATTATGCAAATTAATGTTGCAGTAGATATTACAGCATGTCACAGGCAAGTCACAAGTCTTATTGTACGCACACTCATAAGTATAGGGCCCCTATATATATTGGAAACAAGAGCTGAAAATAGATCATGTTATATTCTATGCAAGATGAAATGAATGAAAAAAAAAAAAACATTACATTTTGAGCTGTACACCTAATACCGGTGCCACGCATAATGAACATAGAAAGAGATAGATATCAATTCGTAATCAAATCCTGGCAGCCTCAATCATGTGAATGGATGGACAGAAGTTAGGAAATGCATTAGTAAATCTACATAGTGGTTTAAAGTTTCAAACGTAAAGAAACAACGTACGTGTACGGTCAAGTAGTTGTTGTATCCGGGCCCGGCGGGGTCGGTGCTGGTCTCCTGGTTGAGCGACGAGCACGAGCGCGACTTGCTCAGCTGCGGCGACGACTCCTGCAACTCCTTCTGTAGCTCCTTGCGAGCCAGCCGCGGGGTCAACGTACTCTTCAATATATACTTGCTGTTCACCTTCTTCAAGCTCACCGCTTTCCTTTAAAAAAAATACAACATGATCACCACAAAATCCCAACCAAAAACGTAATCATATCTTTAGGGGTTCAACTTTCCGAGTGTCCAGGCCCACGAAGTGCATAGATATGCGCATCTTGGGCCTGGACGACTCCGTCACGGAGGAGGAGGTGTTGGCCGCCGTCGTCAGGACGGGGGGGTGCTCTGCAGAGGAGGTGAAGGCGGGCACCATCCGTCCTGACAACACGGGCATGCGAACCGTAGTGGTGAGCTGCCCCGTGTCGGCGGCCAAGAAAGTCTCGGAGGGCCGAAGGCTTTTGGTGGGCTGGGTCTCCGCGCAGGTAAAACTGCTGGAGCCCAGACCTCTGAGGTGCTTCCGTTGCCAAGTTGGCAACCACGTGGGAGTACGCTGCACCTCGGAGGTGGACCGCAGTGACCACTGCTTCCGCTGTGGTCAGCCCGGTCACAGGGCCGGCTCGTGTGACGCCGCGCCGCACTGCTTCGCATGTGCGGCAGCTGGCAAGCCGGCCGATCACTGGGCTGGGGGCAAAGCCTGCGGTCCACCCGCCAGGGCCGGGTCGAGGAGAAAACCCTCCTCCACCGCCGCCGCCGCCGCCGTCGCTTCCGCCGCAGCCGCCGCCACCGTCGCCGCCGCTGCCACTGCTCGGGAGGGGGCCGAAATGGAGTGCCAGTAATGGCCCCATTTCGCCTCCTCCAGACGAACATCAGTCGCTGCGCCTCTCAGGAACTGACGCTCCTGGGCAAGGCGCAGTGACTGACGCCTGCGGACAGCGAGCAATGGGTAGCTCGCTGTCCGATCAGGTCAGGCCAGAGTCGACGGCGCGTTCACTCCAAACGCGCCGTCAGCAACGAGCAGTCAGCGACGGAGACGGGGCCCGCCAGGGCCAGAGCCAGCCAGGGTTGCGGAATTGTTCGAAAGAGTTACCGCGGCCCTGGGATGAAAGGCACTAGGAGGACTAAGGGTGGGTTTTAGTCAGTAAAAGTCTGACACTCCCTGCCGCTCCACCCAGAGCGGGAGGGGTCATTTGATGATTTCCCATCCTATAAAAAAAAAAAAAAAAAAAAAAAAAAAAAAAAAAAAAAAAAGGGGTTCAACTTACTTTCTACGCCAAATAGTGTTGACGAAAGCGAATTCGACTAATGCAGAGAAGATGAAACCAATGCAGCCCAGGAACCAAATCTCACTAGCTTTGATATAAGACACCTTCGGTAATGTTTTCGCCTGAGAGGATGCCAGTGTAATGAACGATAACATCGTGCTTGTACCTGGAATTGGATATTATAATGATAAACTTCATGTGTCAAAGTGATTAATTGAATTCTAGTCAAGTGCATATTAAATTTCAAGACTTACCTAGCGTTATCCTAGGAGCAGAAGCGTCTGCTTGCAGCCAAAATGTTACCCATGACATAGCGACGATCATCATCGAAGGAATAAAATAATCCATCAGATAGTAGCCCACTTCACGACCTAGTTTGAACGTGAATTTGAGGGCACTGTAATTTCCCGCTGGAAAACAATACGTCAATGGTTAATTATTGCCGAAGTATTTTGTAATTAAAGGATAAAGACGTCACAGAGAGAAAAACGACATTACATCTACCTTCACCGAGCCTCATGTTGACGATATCCCCGCGTACAACGGACTCATTCGTCCAAAAGTCCAACAAGGAGTACTCCGTAAGATGCAGTTCCGACGATAATCGAACTGGGCTGTCTTTTTCCCACATTAGCCGTAAAATGGATGCGTTGTATTTCCCTAAAATTAATATAGAAGGAAAATTGTTATTATCCAAGGCACGAAAGACACATTTTGCAGATTCGTGATTCACGTACGATGACGAAAATAAGCTCGATGAAATTATAGGTAAACAGCTTTACGTATTATGTTTCTTGCAATTTTTAAAAAGTAATTAATTATTTCTTTGCGCCTTTTGGCCTGTATAGGCAACTTCACCTATTTTTACAAATGAGGATTCTGCTTTAAATTCACCATTTAAATTAAGTTTTTGGCTACTTACAGCTTTCCAAATTCATTGAGCAGGTTTGGTCGTCAAATGGGAATTTCTGTAGATTCATCCAGCAGTAAAGAACAGCTTGCATACGTCGACTGAAGAGCACCTCACCGTTGGGTGCAATGGATATCAGCACATCTTTGCTGTCAGTGCCCATCAAGCTTGACGACTGTTCGTTTGACATGTACAGATGAGGCACCCATATTCTCTCTCTCAAATCGTTCTCCCCAATAATCTTCGACCTCTCTGGTGAGAACAATCGGTACGCTAACCTTGGGTCAGTCCACCGCAGTTGAAGGAGGAAGTGGAGTTTGAAGTTCTGAAATCATGAAATGAGTGTATTAAAGTTAATGTGCATTTGTATCCGCCAACCACAAAGATGAGAAAGACGGCAGATGGTGTAAGTCTGTAGACAGAGTTAAACAGGGATATCTGACGAGAAGGATGAAAGATCACATGACTAGTCCAAGTCCTGAGTATCAACACAGGTTGAAAAAACATCGAAAAACTTCCTCCCTAACTTGGACTAAAGGCACAAGTGTACAGTATGTCTCGACGACCAGGACAGACGTCTGATAAAAAAATACAGAGACATAACCCCAATAAAGAAAAAGATAAACGATAAGTCTAGGAAGGTATAGAAAGAGACTAAGCGAGTTAATCGCTACTTTGACTTGGTACGGCGTTTTATTTCTTCGCTGAATTATGTAATGAATGTTTCAAAATTTACAAGAGAAGAAGTTTCTCACCAGATCGTGGGCCTCGGCAGGCTGTATGAAATAGACATAGGCGCTAGCGTGCACATACACTACATCGCCGGACGTATAGGTAGGCAGCAGCAGCCGATCGTAGCGGCACTGGTGCGCCAGCCGCGACAGGAACTCCGACTGGGTGTAGTTGTCGCCATCCGTGAGCCCAGGACAATCCGCTAAACTTGGCCTAAAAAAAAACAATCAGTTTATTACTATGACAGTTTGACAACAATAGATCATTCGTCTTCTCATCACGTAGCGGACGTCCACTTGTACAGACTGTTAAATCACGCGCGCTATTAGCGGCCTTACTCGAGGGCAACACGCAAAAATTGTATCATTGATTTTCAAGCTGTAGTCAATGGTTTTCCTTATCCCGATTCCTGGTCTGTTGATAATACATGTAGTTGAGGCCGCGGGTAAAAGCATCTATTAGTGCTAATGTGCGACACCTCATCAATAATTATTATCTGCTCGTCTAAAGTTAGCTGCGCTGTCTGCGTGTCGCGTGATTCGTGAGAACGGACAGCGGACAGGTAATTAAAACAAACATAGCTACTGGTATTCGTCACTATTGCCATAGACATCCAGTGAGCTTGGTGGTCGGTTAGGATAATAACTTATTACACAATTGGATGCCAATCTTTCAGATGGAATTATAGCAACGGAAGTTTCTGGCCAAGTAAAGGTATCAGGGGCCTAACCACCAACTCATGTATAGCAGTATTACTTCAATATAACTTCCAGTGGGAAAGAGACGGAGCTATACAGAACGTATAGCTCCGTCTCTTTCCCACTGGAAGAGTTGGTGGTTTAGGCCCTGCAATTCGTGCTTAATCGCAGAAATACCGTTTTGTGCAAACTCTACTATCACGAGTTTGGATTACACGGTGTGTGGCAACAAAGTGGGTGGGTATATAAAACGGATTTCCAGGTGTTTAATGAACAGTCTTAAACGAGGCCGTCATACCTACGCAAAAGTAGATCATAACTACAAAAAGCAAGGAATTTCTTACAAATGATGAACCGTCTATCACATGATCGAATATTGTCGTTAAATTTCTATTGAGCCTCACATTACGCTATTTGTTCTGTTATTATTTACCCCTATTTATTATAAAAAATAAAATTCTTTAGCGTAGCCAAAATGCCAACATAATAAATGGTACAGTTTAAAAAGAAATGGACAACATAATTATCCTATTTAAGTGAACAATAAGGAAGCATTAAATCGTAATGAAGGCCATAATAGATTGTCATTGTTAAAATTCAGCTACCGATCTCAGCGAAATTCATAGTCCATCACCATTTTTCATGTTAACAAAAGAACGTCGTAATTTAAAAGTATATCTGATGTTTCTCTCTTTCTGCACTGTCCATCGAGTATAATCTACATATTTTAGTTCTGCTCCAATCATGCATACAATTTACAATTTATCTTGCATCAAAAGTTGTATCCGGCTCTAGCAATAAGCGTTGTTCAAATAAGCAGCGTGTTTTTGAGATACTATGGAACGGTTATTTTTTTCACTAGGACTTGTTTTTTAAAGAGAGTCAAAATCTAGTCTTGATATGGTGGAGGTTCCCTGCTCTAAGGAGGCATATGCATATAGGTTATGGGGACCTTGTGCAATGCAATTGTGCATCCCTAAATTTTAACTTTTACTACTCTATGATAAACAGTGTTCTGCAAAACCTAGATATACCTAATCTTTCAAGTAGGTATCTATTACTTTTTAACCGAAATGATGAAACGTAGATACCTATGAACAAACAACAACACGTTGAATGATTGTAACGTGTACGTATCTGAACGTGTGCCTTTATTTCAGCGAAAACAAAGTACGAACGTAACCTTACCGGCGTTATGTAGTTCATTATTAATTTTATCTATGCTCGATCACGTCTCACGTCTACGCGCTGTGACAGTGAACAAACTCTCTTTTCAATAACAATACATACCTAATTGTTTACTGAAAGACGTTGTAGTACCTATCAGTTTAATATATGGACTCATGGTGCGGCAAGGTCGCAGAGGGAGCTGGTAACGACAACTGAGCTAATATTTGTGGTGCCTGATAACATTATGAACCAATTCTGAGAGATATCAACAAGATTTACTCTCAGATTACGGCTAAGCCGCCCGCTACGTGTACGTAGCTGAAATATAACATTCTTATGCAGACTGAAAGTACTGAACCAAATTAAGCGACTTAATCATAATTATGATGTTGCGGAATTGGTTCGCTAGAGTCGCCCCGGCCCTGGAACGCTAAGGCACTAAGAGGCATACGGATTGGTTTTAGTCAGTAAGAGTCTGACACTCCCTTCCGCTCCGCATAATTATGATAAAATTTTCAAGATTGTTCACCCAAACAAAATGTAATCTGAAATAATCCGTCTGAAACTATCATGCAAAAATTAAGTACCTAAGTGATGTAGAAAGAAATCATAGCAAAAGCATCAATAGATAACTGAATTCAGACGGTGTCAATTCCTTGATCCTTGGACGTACCTACATAGCTAAAACTGAAAATTCTACTGGTCACACAGTGGTCTAAGACTACGGAATTTACAAAGTGGGTTAGACCCTTTTTCTCTTACATTTCTTTGTTTATTTACTTACCTACCTCAGCTAATGTATCTAACTACCACGTAGGCTTAATCAAATTTGTTCTGCGGCACTTATATGTTAATCTGAGCACACATTATCTAAGAATTTACGCAACTAATATAAATTTTGTTCTGATAAAAGATAACAGTAGTACGGATACTTTTAAAGTACTTAAACGGATAACAAGCTTTAAGTGGAATAACTTACTTTTAACTTATTAAAGTAATTAATGCCGTATGAACTTCTAGCGAGTACGAGTAGAAACGCTACTATTGTTTCTCTAGACTTGGTGATAAATACTAAATGCGGGTGACATCATTCACCTGAGAAGCATACTTGTTTTAGTTTAATAGCTTGTAAGAATTAGCTGAATTATGTATTTTAAATAGCTGCGACATATCAGTTACTGCTGCTAGTTACGTTTTATGTACCGCTACTAGAATTTATTTAAATGTTCAGTCATCTGTGGAAATTGCTGCAATTATGAACCTACAATTGTATCTGCAGTCTTTAATTCAAAAACCGAGATATTTCAAAGAAAAATGTTTGGCAAGCTCAAAATTATTTTGAAAGAGTTTGTCATGGCGTCAACAAACTGAAACAATGACTATTAGATACTTGTCGGTCTACACGTCACTAAGCGGTGTCATGAAACTTACAAGTATATTGTACATTTTATATGTCATGGCAAAACTTAATAAATTATTAGGTAATTCTTAATTACCCTGTTCGTAATATAAGGTAGGAGCTACGTGCGTAGGCGCTCCACAATTTGTTACCGCAACGAACGTGGCATCACTTCCATGGAAATGCATTCGTATATTTGTGCAATAGTTTCTGCTTGCACATAGGCACCTACTATATTGTGAGACATTGAACAAACAAAACTATCATGAATAATAACAAAGTGATAAACAAAGATAATTAAGATTTTATCAGAGACTACTGTGTACTATCAAACGCAGCGTTAGTCAAAGTAAATAAAATATACAAGTGTGCATCGAATGTTACAGTTTTCTATGAAAAGCCTTTAATAAACGGGTGTTAGTTTTGGATTACAGTTTTATGTGTATTTACATACATTTACTTTATTCCGCTCAAACAAGGTGACTAAAGCTGATGCAGTTGTTATTAAGATGGGTGGCCTTAGTGTGAGTTTTTTAACGTTCTAGATCGCGTTAGCGTAAACGCCAATTTTTATTGAAACTGATTAAGCGCCGTCTGGTGACACTCACGAACAACCTGTTTTTTCCTATACAATTTGACATAAGCGAACGTTTACGTTAACGCGATCGAGTACGTTAAAAAACTCACACTAAGCCCTGGTCGTGTATTAACTACCTATACGTGATTAAGTTTCTTCTAAGAAAGTTTTCAAGTCATCATTAGATATTATAGTCATTGCCTCAATACCTACTCGATCGATATAGATCGCCACATTCAACCACACTTAAGGCACTCAGCTCCCGTCAAGCCATTCATGTTATGGGTTCCTTTAGACCCTGCAGAAGGAAATAGCAGCCCCGCGTAGCATGGCTCCCTCGTCGAGGTTAGAATATGTGAAATTTAATGTTCTTTGAATTTAGTATTCCAATAACTAATACTGGTATTCAGCTGAATCCGATTTGACTGGGAGCCGACCCTAATATAGTTGGGAAAAGGTTAGGCAGATTATGATTCCAATAACTAATGCAGGAATTGTTTACATTCATACTCTTTATGTACAAAAAGTTATGGTCTTGCGTCTTTACTCTATATTAATTGTCAGTCAATAAATAAAATTCAATACTCCTCCTGCATCATTTTTTTGGGTCTCCCTTGTTTTACCGAAAAGAAATTGCCAAATTATCACTTCCCAAACAAATTTTCGCATAACTTCATTTGCCAAATTATTACTTACCAAACAATCTCTTTACAAATAATTGTTACGAAAACCTATGTTTGGCAAGTGAACGTTTGAACAATAACTTGTTCACCAACTAGTACTTTTACCATTTTTTATCTAGTCAAATATTTCAGTTGGTATAACATATTTTACGCAAAATTAAATAAGCCCAATATTTGGTGTCGTCCATATTTTTCCATATTTTTTTCTATATAATCTAGTCGTTTCTGGCACTCGCCGGCCGCTGCCGCGGCACCGCTCGCTACGCTCGCTCGGCTCGTGCGTAGGTGGTCACAGTTTTAACCTAACCTAACCTAACCATTTTTTTTAAATTAATAACCTACTGTAACTAGTTCCATAAATAACCTATTGTCCATAAATTTTTTGCCTTTATATTTTTTGTCATAACAATTCATTTGACTAAACGTTTATTGTCTAAATATTGTTTGCTGTAATAAATCATTTGATTAAAGACCAAAAACCTTAATGACATTATCCTTGGTAACAATCTGCCAAGTAAACATTTGACCAAATGAAAATGTGCGTACTAAAATTATTCCAAATATTACATTGGTATAAAAAAAGGTTGCTAAAATTTGTTTGGGTAATGAAAATTTGGCAAAATCTTTTCGGCAAAACGGCAGGATCCCCATTTTTTTAATAGGTAGGTACCTAATATGTATATTCTTCCAACAGGAATTCGTTTTTGAATTCCTTTTGTCCTATTGGTGTCCATTTTCGCAAAACGGAACATAATAGATAGAGAAACGCGTGTTTCTAAATTATCTTTTAAATCTCGACTGAAGTTTTCAGTCACAGTCTCACAGAAAATTTTCAATAGGTATAGATAAAACTTTGAGTTTACTTAGACACCTCCTAAAACCAACGGTTATCGTCCTTATAGATGCCTGTCTATAACATAGTCTGGGGATGTAATCAGGCACACACATTATCCTAAAATCACACATCCTGTTAAACATTTATGAGGGATAATAAAATCTATGTAAATATTGCATGTTAAATGTAACTACTTACTATGGGTTATCCTTCAAATTAAACCACAATGATCATGTTGATCATGTCAATACTAAAGTCCGCATCAATCTTAGGCATCATTTCGTTTCTGATGATGATCAAAATTATTCTCGCGACCTTTTCCTAAAATTAATTAGTAGCGATCTATCTTCGCTTGTTTAAAAAACAAATTGACGCTGTTATCACGGTTGGCGACCTCGAGAGCTCCATAAAATATGTGTAGGCATATAAATTAGATGTCTAGTGCCCAGCAAAGATGTACATACACACGTAACGCAAGCTGTTAATTATCAGCCTCAGCTGTTTGAACTGTGCTGAAGGCATCTTAACTTCCGAGAAGCGTGAGTTTTAGAAGCGGGGTGGGTGATATGGACATGGAATATAAGATATTACAAATTTATTATTCCACCAGTGTGCAATATTTTTCCTTTCTCTAAATATAAAATACTGTGTGTTTCTCCGCTTACTTATTCTAAACCACGCAACGGATTTCGATACAGTTTTCACTGTTTAGAAAAACTGGCCAAGTGCGAGTCAGACTTGCGTACAAAGGGTTTTTATTTAGGTATACCACTAGCAAGTTAACACACTTGGGATATCAACTGCTTAACCGGACTAACCTGTGGTGGCCTCAAATGAATTTAAGGCCCCCAGCCAAGGCAACAAAACTAGCTACAAGCTAAAAACTACTGACCGCTCGCTAAGGGCATTCCCTGTGCAATACGACCTCGGCTTAGCGGCGTCAGTTAGGGACAGCAAGGGACAATCAGGCTGGGTGGTTTCATTAATTAGGGGTTATTAAAGCTAAAGGCTCAGCGGCGCGGGCTGGCTCGTTTGCAAAAGTCGGGGAGGGTTTTGAGTGGGTCGTCGCGACGGACCTCGGCGGCGAGGTCGGTATACGGAACGCGGTCTGTATCTGTTTATTCTAAGGGTGCTGGTTTCCCTACAGCTTTCCTGAATCTTTGTGATCTCGTCGTCGGATTCGACGAGTGTATGCCGAGGACGGCGAATTTTACTAATGCGAGAGGGAGTGTACTGGGTTGCCTTTGAAATCAAAGGGTTTTGGTGCTTTTCAGCGGATTCGAAGAAACGCTTTGTAAAGCGCTTCATAAACTGTTTTAGGGTCGGGATTTTAAGGTCGACATGAAGTCGTTCGTTCCGGCGTACAAAGGGTTCCGTACCATTATTTATAAAAAAACGGCAAAAAAAACACGTTTGTTGTATGGGAGCCCCACTTAAATATTTATTTTATTCTGTTTTTAGTATTTGCTGTTAAAGCGGCTACAGAAATACATCATCTGTGAACATTTCAACTGTCTAGATATCACGATTCATGAGATTAAAGCCAGGTGACAATCAGACGGACTGCGGAGTCTTAGTAATCTAGGGTCCCGTTTTTACCCTTTGGGTACGGAACCCTAAAAACAGCTATAAACGAGGAAGGGTTATGTATATGTCGCAGCCAACTAAGTAAATCAGCCGTATAATTGGTGGCCTAGCCTTTTCATTGAACGGCGCCGCTTTCGTCCCGGCATTAATTGAAGTTTTTTTTGTTATGAATGGGCTATCTCTTGACCTCGATCACGCCTGATGAAAAGCGATAGATGAGGTTCATGATGAAGCGAGCGTGCCCAGAAGATGCCTTGAGGCACTGGTACTCCCACGCGTCGACGAAACACAGCAGGCTGCTTGACGCCGAACTCCGATGGGAGGGAGGTCGCGAACCAGGCGGGTGTTAGCCCTACCACCGCAAGGGAAGGATTGGCCAGTCTTATAAGGTGTTAGGTGAGACTGTTCAGGATGCGCCGAGCGAGCTAGGTTCAGTTGAGTGTCTGATGGAACAAATTGCGCTACACGAGGAGGCTCCTTCATGCATCCCGACTACACGAGGAGGCTCCAGCTGGGCAAATGTCTTGGTTTAATAAAGTCGTTTAATGACTTGCCTAGCCAAGTAGGGGAACATAGGGTACAGGGAGCTTAGGGCACCCCGACACGGTTCGAATGGTATGACCGGGTGGTGAGTGAGCGAGTGAACCGAGCGAATTTAGCTCCGTCATGCCATTCATGTTAGGTTCCTGCAGACAGAAGGTCCCGCGCAGCGGAGCTCCGTCGTCGAGATTAGAATGTTGAAATTGAATGTTCTTGAATTTAGTTTTCCAATAATTAAAATAATATTTCAAAAATTCTCGTCACACGGCCTATGTATCTGCCAGCCCGTTCATTAAATGTTGGATTAGACGCATTGGCTGGATGTCATATATAGGCTGCTGATTAAACGGCGCCGTTGGCTAGCTTGCTTAGCCGGGTCGATAGTGTTCTCTAAACATTTGTAATTCGAATTTAGCGGACTACTTACTTATTGAAGAAAATTTAATTAAGAAAATCTATTCCTTTTTTTATTTTTTTATTAGTGATGCGTTTGCTCTCACCTACAAATTAGCTTGAACTTAAGATTTAATCCTAAGAGTTAGGTACTTAGGTAGCTTTTAGTAGGTATTGACTAGTTATTACTGCCTTATTGATAGTTAGTTGCTAGTCAATCATTAGATACTTAGGTACTAATAGTCTCAATGAATCAGATGTAGGTACTGGTACCATCATTCCGAATTATGAATGGTAAGCAAACAGTTAATCTTTACTTCACGAAAACCTATTGTGATGAAGTCGTTACCTCGTCTGCATACGTAAGTAACAGTTACGAATCTAACACAAATCATTGCAAATCACACAAATAATCATTTAGTGCCTACGTGTGTCATTATTTCCTGTTTGCACACTTATAATTGTCGATAATATGGTTCGCAAATAATTCACAATAAATTAGCCAAGAGTCACGCAATGTTGTCACGAAAAAGTCTATTAGATATTAACATAATTAGCAGTTCATTACAACAACAGCAACTTACGTCTAGTCCGTATTACCGGACGTACGTCACTGTTTGCTGAACAATTAAGATTTCACGAAATAAATATACGTTATAACTATGCGGTTCATAATCATTATTTTCCTTTTTCTCATTTGTGTTGAACACACAGATACCAACACAGTTTTATTAAAAAAAACTACTTGTGAGTAAATTAGTACTTTCCAAACTTCACATAATAATGAGTAGGTAACTTACAACAATTACTACCACTAAATACAAAATACAAATAGAGCGATAAAACAAGGGGTTTTATCGCTCTATTTGTAACTCGGGGTAAAATTAAGTCAAACTTAAAATTTGCAAAACATAAGTAGATAAAACAACAAAAATAAATCTAGATACGTATGTTGGCGAATTATTTAATAATAGGATCTCAAATTATAAATATCTAAAACGTGACTACGGAAAACCAAAAAAGAAACAAGTTTGGCGTATTTTATTGGTTCGATTATATTTTCCTGCTGCCAAAAAGCTAAAAGGTTTCGTGAGATGTCAGTCTGGTTCATACCGGTACATAAAATTGGACACTGTCGCCACCGCCACGGGCAATTTATTTAGAAATTAATAAAGAGGTAGGTTGGTACTGCACGGTTGCGGCCGGCACCGGCGTCTATTTACCTATTACATAAGATTTATTTTTTATTTGGGAATTTTCACATGTCGGGCCTGGAGCGGTTAAGGCGCTGCCGCGCTGTGATCAGCAAAAACTCGGTCACTCTCGGACAGTATAGAAAAGAAACAGAAGCGCGACGACACAATGCTTGCAATTTATAGCCAAATATGAAGCATTGTATCGATTTACTCAAAACTAAGTTGAGTTATTAAAATTCTAAAACAACAAAGTTTTGCATTAAGATTCGATTCATTATTTGGTATAAATTTTACCGGCATAAGTAGGCTAGTGTAACACGGGATTTTTTTTTCTAAGGTCAAAGTTAGAGGTAACTTTGATGATCATTTCTATCGAGGATTTTATTTTTAAACATGTTTCGGAAACAACAGAGTTCTTTGTTATATAGTTAAAATTAACATGTAATTTTTCTAAAGCGTGAAACTAAACAGATTTGGCTAAAATTATGTTACAAAACCAGCAATTTTTCAGTTGTTGCTGTTCACAGCGCCTTAAAAGTGCAACCAGTTGCATACCAAATCGTGGGACACACGGGGATGCACAGAAACGGGAAGTATGGCAGAACAAATGGGAGGCCTATACCCACGGATGATGTGGATGATTCCGGGCTGAAACGGCAATGAACCGCTACCTTCCAGAATAATAATAAATTATGTCATAGTACCTAGATATGAGGCCTATGTCCAGCAGTGGACGTCTTTTGGCTGAGATGATGATGACCTTGATATGCAAAAAATTATATATTACTCAAAAAACTTTCTACTTTAAAAAAATTAAACCGACTTCAAAACAGTTCTTAGTTAGTTTAATTTAACTGAAAAGGGAGAAATAAAAGTTTTTTTCTTTTAAAAAGTGTAAATATTCCAAATATTTTTTTGAAATCGGTGCGAGCCTTAATATTTGAAATAAACATTGTCACTTGGTAGTCGTATGTCGTATATCGGTACCCAGCCTGTGGCAGTTAGACTGGCACCGACCTTAAAAAAATTGTCAATAAAATTCTCTATCTCAAAAACTACTGGACCGATTTTGATGAAACTTGCGTTCTTCCCTAAGTTGGACTACACTTAGTCCAACTTATATTCATACATGCACTTATGAAATTTGGCAGACATGTTTAGAAGCTGGTATAGACCATCATAAACAAAAAAGGTGCATTTCTGTCAATATTACATTCATACGGGTCGAATTGATAACTTCTTTTTTTTAAGTCGGTTATAATTCAAGAGTGATAACATAGGTCCAATTCTGCTTATTAATTTTCAGACAGAGTGAAGTAACAGGGCGAGAAGGCGGGATGGAGCTATATAGGGTGTATAGCTCCATCCCTCCTTCTCGCTCGAACGACTCGCGCTTTAACACGTCATGGTAGCCGCAGGTCAATGAAATTTCTATTTAAAGGTGCGGATCATATATATAGGCAGATGTATTGGTTTCTCACTTTGACCCATGATAGGAGCCAGTAAAGAAACCGGTATGAAGCCAGAGGAGTACGATAACTTTTTATCATCCCCAGAAGGTATGAGTGGGCTGGACAGTATCAATGAAGACTTCCCCAGAGAAAAAAGACATTCCACGGACTTTTCGTTGAGTTGAGTACCCACCTACAATCAAGTTTGACCAATGGTCGTTTCGACTAACATTAGGTAGGTATACGTAATGTACCTTATACCTACGCTACGTCACGATATATCTTAGACCTACATTTTTGTATTGTTGCTTCGTTGCAAAAGCACTGAGCGTTAGTTAAGGCATTAAGTATTAGGTGTCCTAGTGATAAAGGGCGTAAGACCGCTAATATAAAACTCTTCCTTTGCAACTGAAAAGGAAATTACAGAAAGTAATATGCTATGCTACGTGACATCTAGCACATAATTATATAGGTACTCGTAGAGTACTACCTGCACTACCAATAGGTATCTAAAGCGGTCACTGACAACTGAAATGACTCTTCAAAACAAGTTAACGTCAAAAATATTTTATTCAGTTGTAAGTAGTTGTACCTAGTTGTAGTTGCAGCTACAGAAATTATTTTTAGGAGATTTTCTGAGAACACGGCAAAGAAATGTTTACAATCATCTACTAGAATTACTTCAGTAGGTACCTAATGACAAAAGCAATGCTTACATCTTTTTTTTTTTGGAAAACATCGCGGTTTACTAAAAATGTTTGCTAGTGGAATAATAATTTTAAAAAACTTTTTCACAAAAAAAAAACCGACCCAAAAAAAACACTAGGTACAAGTACAAAATAACTTTAATTTCGGAAGTCGGTGGTTTTGTTTGCTTCTTCGTTATTTGACACCGACTTCCAAAATCAAAGTTATTTTGTACTTTGTACCTAGTGTTTTTTTGGAAGTCAGTTTTTTTTTGTGAAAAAGTTTTTTAATAATTACTTTTTAGTGGTACCCTAAAAACCACTACAAAGTCACAGGAAAGCAAAAATACGCAATTTCGTATACATTATAGTTTTTCCACAATTTTTTTTTAGCTATTTGGATTTCAAAACCAAACTACTGAACCGATTTTGATAAAATTTAAATGGACTTTTACTACGGGACCAACAATGAAATCGCGAAAAAAAAACCGACTGCCCCATACATTTCTGTGCCCATAACTCGACAATATGTACTGGACAGCTGATTTTTTTTTCGCGATTTCGGGGTTGGTCCGATAGTAAAAGTTGTTCATAATTATGAGTAAAATGACTCCTTAAGAGGTATTGCGTTTGTTATGTTACACGTTGTATATGGATGATTTTTCCACATATCTTTTACAGCTATTTGGAATTAAAAACCACACCACTCAATCGATTTTGATAAAATTTCAATGGGACCAATCGACAAGTATATCCTTTCACATAAAACAAGAATTTTTCAAACCGGGTCATAAATGACGGAGATATGAGGTAACAAACACAAAAAAAAAAAAACCTACAATCGAAATGAGAACCCCCCCCCCCCTCCTTTTTTTGCAGTCGGTTAAAAACAACGTGACACTTAATTCCAACAAAATAATAAAATCAGTTTTATTATATGTATAGATTTTGTTGGAATTAAGTTTTTCGTACCATGTATACTTATTTATCCTGTTATGCACATAAAGCGTAGGTAGCGAGAACTAAACAAACGTTGCTGAATTGGTTGTCAATAAGATGATCCGTGCAGCTCATTAACCTTAACCATAAGGTAACGAATACAATGGAGGAAACTCGATTCGGAAATAGCTTCGCATTCATTTATTAGCATTTCATGTAGTCTATAACAATGCTGCAGGGTTCGCGGCGCGGCGTAAGGTCGAACGAGCGAGGCGCCAGCGCGCCAGTGCCGCGCACGCGCATCCATCTGCATCAGAATAGACGACGCTTCGCCACGCTCATTGTCAACTAACAGATGTTAATAATTATAAATGATACTGCAACTTCCTCTTCTCATTAATATTCAGCAGCAACAGTCGTGAGCTAAAATCACGAAAACAAAGTGCACGTCATAGTTTTCTTTTTAATAAGTACCTAGTAATTATGTAATTATTATGCGACGTGCAGATAACAGTAACAGTAGCATCACTTATAATAATGTGATCATTATATTTATTTACCGACCTCGGTTCATAAACGTGCGTCAATTTTTATCCCGTCCTAATTTTTATATTATCTAGGTAAGTTTATAGGTAGAGTATTTTTTTCCAAAGTCGCATTTAGAACTGGTTTATTTGAATATTTGTTAGCTTTTACATAAAATAATATGGTAATTAGGCAATAGAAACATGTGATTTTTGGCAAGTGGTTGATTGGCGATGGTCGGTCCACCTTGAATCTAAGTCATGTGACTGATGAAGTGATGACCGAGAGCGCGTCGATTACTTTACTTCCCTTTCAATGAGTAAGTAGGTAACTTCCTTTCGGATACATTAATTTATTTATCTACAAGTATTTGTACCTAAAACTAGTTGCTAGCGTTTCGACCTAGCGTTGCATATTGAAAAGATCATCGTTCGACAACCAATGAATGAGTGAAGGAGGAAAACATGAAGCATACCTACCTAACCACCATGTTTTATCACGTGTACAAATCCACGTCTACAAAAGAAACTAAGTAGATAAATTGGCGTTTTTTTTAAATTTACATAATAATCAGTTATCACACAAAAAATGTGAATGGATGCTAAATGCTTTAAATTCTGTATTGAACATAAGTAGGTACTTAAATAATGTTTAAGAATGCGGAACCGGAGGTAAGCAACTGATACTGAGTGAAAATTAGTGGATCATTGTAGATATTGATTGAGATGAAGAGCAGTCAAAGTTCGGGTTTTAGTGACGAAATAGGATCTGTCTAGCTCATATACAGGGCGTGGTCATATTTAGGGGTGATGTTCTGTATCTGATGTAATTACAGTAAAGAAACAATGCCATGATTCCGTTTTTAGGACTTTTTTAGGGTTCCGTAAGTACCTCAAAAGGAAAAAACGAACCCCATGTACGATCACTTCGTTGTCCGTCTGTCTGTCACGACCCTTTTTCTCAGGAACGCATGAAATTGTATAATGTTGACATTAATATCAAATACGTAGGTCAATGGTCCCTTGTAGCTCTAGATAAATCAACCTTCTAAATCAACGCAATAAAAAGATACGTATCGTACGTATGCGACATTCACCGCTCCAGCCCTAACATGTGAAAATTCCCAAATAAAAAATAAATCTTGAGTGCTTGAGCGGTTCATAGTGTATATTGATACTCGCAATCCTTTAGGGTACTTCCCGTAAGGCTTGTATTAAATTGCAATTAAGTATTGCAATTGCAATTGCAATTTAGCATGTAGCAAGGTCTTACAGCACAAGTAATGGAAAAAGTCTGAAAATTGTTCATTTGTAGTTTTATCATATTATAAAATCTTTTGAATGACAGAAAATTATTTTCAACTACAAAGTTATGCTTGTCCTTCAATCGTACTTATCTTTTCGTCAGAGTAACGAGAGTGTTTTCATCCATACTAATCCCTACTTCCCTACTTAATACTATAATAAATGCGAAAATAACTCTGACTGTCTGTCTGAACTTACGCTTTCACGTTAAAACGGCTGAACGGATCGTCATGAAATTTGGTAGCTATAGAAAAAGGATATGGAAAAGGACATAGGCTACTTTCTTACGCGAAAACCGACATCCACGCGGGCAAAACCGCGGGCAAAAACTAGTATTATAAATGTGAAGGTAACTCTGTCTGTCTGTTACTTTTTCACGACTTCACGGCTCAAGGGATTTGGATGAATCTTGGCACATGAGTAGAGCATGTCCTGGAATTGGACATAGCCTACCCTATGTCTTTATAACGCGGCTTTCACGCGGGCGCAGCAGCTGGCAGGATCTAGTAGTTTATAAATTTCAGTAAGTACCTAATTTAATGTAGGTATACCTACTCAGAAAAAATCGAAATACGATAATAGACGAACTACTTATCGACATACGAGTTTGTACGGAACCCTCGGTGCGCGAGTCAGACTCGCACTTGTCCGATTTTTTTTGCGTAATCTAGTTTAGGAAACCCTGCTTCAGAGCCAAGTTACAAGAATTGATAGTGTGTGTGGTATAGAACCTCCTCCTTTTTGGTTAAAAATGTTGCGGTTTGAGCGAACTGGGGAGAATCCTAATGCTTTGTCCGATGAAGTTGAAACACGGCATTAATGATTTCGATTAAAAAAATAAGAATAACAAATGTTTGTATTTTTTTTTTATAAACCCTTATAAGGGCGAAAAGGGGTGATGAAGTTTTTAGGGGTGGACATTAGGTATTGGTTGCTTCAATTTACGTGGAATTTGGTATGAACAAACCAGAAATGGGATAATTGAATCAGATCTAAAAAAAATTGCATAATCAACCCCTGACGGTGACGGGGTGAACAGGGTGAACAGTTGCGCTGATCCTGAGACCTGGATTTTAATGAAATCGTTGCTAAATTAGTACCTACTAAATCCGCGCCGGACGAAGTCGCGGGCGAAGTGCTAGTGAGTTTATATGTTTGTAAACGCCCCGATACAGAAGAAATTCCTAGTGTGGGGCAACGGTTTTTTTAAATAGAAACAGAAATTAGGACAAAAACGTTCAGGTTTTTTACAAAATTTAGGTCGACCACTAGACTGATGACTTCATTCGATAAGCGAGTGCCTACCTACATTTTGAGCTTCCTTTTCGACTAGGTACTTGTAGATAATCTAATTCTAAATAACTTTGGCAAATTAAAAGGAACTACAGTCCACACTTAGAGCCAAGTGGCTGTCAAAAGCAGCGTTACTGTGTTTCTGTTTATCGAAGGGGAAAATCGACAAAACTGTGCTGGTTCCTAGGCAAATCTAGATTACAACCGCATTGCTTCAAATTTACCTAATATTTTGGCAATACTACCAAGACCCAGAGCTGGCAGTCGAGGTCCCAATATTATACCGGTGAGATAGATAATGTTTGAAGACAAACTCTATACGATCTCAAGCACAACCCCTCAAACCTGCCGAGTTATATTTTTTATGAACGTAATGTTCCAAAGCTAAAGAGATATGAGCGATGGGACAGGATACTGCACGAAGTAGGTGCAGTAGGTAGGCTACAACCTACTGCACAATCTGAGTAGCGTTACGAAAGGACGCAGTTCAAAAGCAATTATTCTGTGTAGGTAATAAAATTTAATGATGTTTTTCTACCTCAATTTATTCGGTAAGTTCTAGATTAATAGGTACCTACGTTTCCCATGAACTTAAGTAGTTGATAAGTACTTTATGCAAGTACCTATCTGCGTAGTTAAGTAGGTCTATCAGTTATTCTACATGTATTTAATAGGTATTATTATATTTAGTGGCACAATATCATATCCGCCGCTATTAACACCTATTATTAAAACTACAACAGCTATGATCATAATAAAAGGTCAGTGTCGTTGTGGTCCTTAGCATACAAGGGTTGTGCAAGTAAGGTTAGGCGACATAATGGCATATAATCACCAGTAATAATCTGATATGTGGACACACACATATTTTGCATAATACGTTGTTTGACATTGTACCTCTAGTTATCCCACTAATTCATGGCCTGAAGTTCCGTATCTGATCTATGACATCGAAATGCTGTACGAAGTACCTACAGTATCTTAACATTTACTTAACAATCTCGAAGATAACACTGAAATATTTGAAGACCCAAATATGTAACGTGGTTCATATTTATTGTAAAACTGCCCAAATATAATATGTAGTGTAGCTGTTCCCTACCTAAAACGAAGTTTCAACTTTTCCAGTCCATAGAAAACCAATAAAATTGTGATCGCCTTGCATTAGTCACAGTCACAGCATATTTTGCAGCATGAAGTTAATAATGTCACCTCTGCTGTAATGGTAATCCTGACTACAAAATAGGGATAATCCTACCACTGGCGAATGGTACAATTACAAATAATTTAAATGAATGAGTCAACTTGGACACGGGTAGGTAATTGTTTGTATTCAAACGATTCAACTGATCATGACTTAGCAGACTGATCGTTGTGATTATTCTACTGTAAAAAGTTCTTACTGTGCTCTTAATTCACAAATTCTAGATTGTTTTAATTAACTTATAATGACGCGATATATTTTTTTTACTTGATGAAATAGTTAAGTAAGTACGTCTACATATTTTTGAAAATGCTATACATATAATGTATGCTTACGTACGCTGTAGCTACTGTGTGACAGTATTTGATGGAAAAGACTGTTTCACTATAGCGATCCATTAACTCGGCGCCTTGAGCGATAAAAACTTGGTAAAAGGTCAAGTCACCGCTTCCTCGCTCTATCACGACAATTAGTTGGGTTGTAATTGGTTTTATCACCCATAAAAACTATTATTGACTTAAATTCGTGAAAGTGTTTGGTCAAAAATTGAGTTCAGCAAAAAAAAAAGAGAATGGCTTGTAATTATATAATTCTTGTTAAATATAGGTACTAGATACCTACTTCGACATATTTTATAATGTTGCTAATTCTCATGACTCGGTCTAAGAAAGGACGGACGGGGAACATTTTGAAAAGAAAGGCTTAAAAAGGATGAATGAATAGGTAAGTATCGGGTAGGTAGTGCTATTTAGCTAATTTTAATACAACTAAATAGGTTTATTTTATCGTAACCGCAATCATGAATTTTGTTTTTCACAAACTTATCACATTAGCATATAGGTAGGTATTATTATGAGCAATTATAAGATTAAAAAAATAGGAAGTGTTCTCTATTATAAAGCGAGAATCATACAAAGGCAAAACGTTCCCACTGCTGGGCCAAGATGCCTTCTCTATCACTTTGTGGGCTGTACGGTACGACCGGATTCTTAAGGGTAGGTACTGGCCATACGAGACGGCCGGATTCGTCAGGGTACGGGCTGTAGTGAGGCACTGGCGGATCGAGGGGGAAAAGGGTCCCTGGGGGCAAGCTGCCCAAAAGACCGAGATATAGATAGATCTGCACGCAAAATACGCGCTTAGTCGTGGAGTTGCGGAAACCAGCCCGATTTACAATACAATACAATACAAGACCGAGATATCTTTGGTAAAGAAAAAGTGACATAACTTTGGATGGTTCAGATAGCATAATTAAGGTGTTTCTTATTTGCTTAGGTAGGTACCTAGGTAGGTAATCAGTAGGTACGTATTCCTTTCCAATGGTACCTGGACTTTATCAAATAGGAGCTTTGTAAGTTAACCTAGACTGATTTCAAATCGGTCGTACTTCTAGCGATAAGCAAGAGCTTCGAAAAAATAACCTGAATAACACTCAGGTCACTGGATCCTGTCCTCCTGCTAGGCTGCTACCTATATGGGCGTTGCAGAATTCTTCCGAAAGAGTCACCGCGCCCTCGAACGCAAAGGGCAATAGAAGTAACACGGATGGGTTTTAGTCAGCAAGAAGAGGCGATCCACCCAGAGCGGAAGAAGTCATTTGATGATTTCCCATACCTAGTTAAAAAAAAGGCTGCCCATATTTAAAATGTCAACTTCTGCATGTTTGTTAAACCTGATTTAATTGTCACATACCTTATGGGCAAAAAAACCGTCTCGCCTCAACGGTTAAACCATGCTTAAACGGATTTGGATGAGCTGAAATGTAATAACGAAAGGCAAGGCAACCAGAAACATTGATTCTACGGAGAAGCATCTACCTATAGGTAGACAACTACATATTACCTGCGATATTGTAAAAAGTGAAAAAAGAAGATCACAGTAGGTATGTTTGTTTAGGTAGTACAGTTTATAAAAATACTGTAGATAACCTGTTATTTATATTTTATCTAAACACGGAATTTATAGACAATGTCTAACGCGCGGTCACGGTCAATTATCGGACCGTGTCTTAGAGCCGTTCTTGTAACTTATTGTAACTTTTTATCAAGCAAATAATAATGATCAAAATATCTTCTTTGAGTTAAAGTAAATAGTTCTGGGTATTTTAAGTTTGTTCTTCTTTAATGTCTCGATGACGCTCTTAGACTTCACACGACAACTCGATGTGATATAACCGCTGCTTGTACCTACTTCAGCCGAAAAGGGCCGTATCATGAAAAAGGTATTTTTAAACTGACATGCTTTGAATTGGACTGAATTTGTACCTGGTTATGGTGACAATAAGCCCATCCCTTAGGAAATAAATAATCACTACCGGACACTTCCAAAGTATAATAGGTGTGATTAGCTTGGTTGCCAGAGGTTGTAGCCAATTGGAGGCTACAGTACCCACAGTCAGCCGTTCAATCAAAATGAATGAAACACACATGCTCATTGAATGATCAATGAGCATGAGTTTCTATTTTGACGACACGACTCTTCCATTTTCAAAGATACCAACCTACCTAAGTACTTACTACCTAACCTACCTAAGTAAACCAAGGTAGGTTGATATCTTTGAAAATGGAATTACCTAGTAATGGTTATAATCTACAACTCAATTGCAGTGAAACAGACCCAAAGCGTAAGTAAACAATCTATACTTCCTCTATTATATAAAATCACGCTACGACCAATAGAGGCGGAGCATTAATGAAAAATGTGACGCAGGCTAAATTGCGCGGGTCAGCTAGTTCGCTATATAAGGTTATTCATGTGGATGTAAGAGGGGAGCTTTCAAAGGCCCACGGACCTCTCCTGCCAAGCCATAAATACTTAATCCGAATGACCCAGCCTGTCCCTTGCTGCCCTCCTGAACTGACGCCGCTAAGCTGAGGTCGTAGGTATCCCACAGGAGATGCCCGTGGCAAGCAGTATGTTTCTAGTTTGTAGCTAGCACCACATGATAGTCCGGTTTAGGAGTTGATAGCCCTTGCGTGTCATACCATGATCATCAAGTTTTTGCACAGTAATTAAACTGCTTGCTTACCATAGCTACAAGCTGCAAAACAATAAAGATCACAGATTCCTTCTAACCTAACCTGTCTCAGTCGGGGTGCCCCAAATTCCGAGCTCGCTTCGCTCGCTCTTGCATCCTCCTAGGTTCTCCTAGTACATTTGGTGAGCATTTAAATTGTACCCATAATTATCATTTTCTGTCATTTTTTTTTGTGTTTTCATAGCGAACTAGCTGACACCTTTAAACGGCTAGACCGATTTGGCTGTTTTTATTTACCTATTCGTAATTGCCAGGACAATGTTCAGACGCGCTCTCGCTTCAAATTTACTTAGGTTCAATGTTTGGTGCCGCTTTCAGTCGAAAGAAATTTAAGGAGTTGCGGTTTCAATTAGGTAGCTACTATTTGCCGATAGAGATAGTTGGCGTCATGGTCATACTCATCCCAGATCTGATAAAAGAGCTATTTCGTCATTTTGAATAAGTACCTTATTATAATTGCAATGATTACCTACTTAGTCGTACAATCTTGATATCCTTCTGTGTGTGAGATACTTGAAAACTTTATCTCTGTCGTCACATATTTACCCAAGCAATGCAGGTGCAAAATAAACATAATCTTCAAAATAATTATACTTTTTATTGCAGATATTGTGACGGTGAGACCTTGAGGGACGTACGTAAGTATACCTACCTAAGGGGTTGGGATCAGAATCATGCCACGTGGGATGGGAACCATAAGTAGGTACCTATGTTATTTTGCAACTTTAATGTTTTGAGAATAAACCTGGCAGACGAGCATCATAGCCCGCTGTGTTGTGCCGGGTTGTGGCGTCTTTGGCGTACCTAGTTAATTAACTACAAATCTCGGTATGACATAGGCCAAACCGATTCGTTTGAACGGTGTAGATATCTGGTACCATTTTTTTTTGTCTGGGTGGAAATCCTAATGGATGTCCTCCGTCCTGGGGCGGACGAAGTGGTCTGTCAGACTCTTATTGACTAAAACCACCGTGTTCCCTCGCAGCCCCCGACTGGTGCCGCCGGCCCGCCTTTACAGGCCCCGTCTGCATCTGGGACCATGACTCTCAACCCGACACTATGTGGACTAGCTTTAGATTTTATTATTTGGATTGAACCTATAAACCTTCCTCATACCTACTTCCAAAGTAAATCAGGAAGACCATTAAATGCTCTTGGTATAGATCTATTAAACGAACGGCTTAACCCAATGTTGTAGACAGGTATAGATTTTATAATAATCCTTTCATACCGGTACACTAGGTACCTACATATCGCCTTTCAGCCTGTCGACTTTCGTCACGATGTCGTGACGATTTCAAAGTCGTTACATAGATCCTGCGTTGCTGTACCAGCACCAGCAAACTGTTTTTTTTTGTGATGTACCTACGAGTGATCTCTATCTTTTCGCTTGTCGTTAAACAACACTTTTCTTTGTTCATAATTAACCGTCGGTTAATAAAACATTGCGGTCATTAGGGGACGTCGTCGGCGACGTTAGAGATATACGTAATTAAGAGCTTATGGTGCACCTCATGATTACAGATAATGTGATTAACACGCGGGGAAATTAATCCGAAGATAAAGTTCTAACAAAAAGAATTTCACCTTACAAACAGTAGAGATATTCATTTCAATGAGTTGGTATAAAGTGCTTCAGATTTGTTTAGGCTCAACAATAGGTAGGTACAGTGCAATAAAGGAAAACGTAAAGATCGTCGACTACTTACTGTTATTTAGTTGGACTAGTAATAATTGACTGTTCATTATGAATCTGTTAATGAGTAGGGTAGCCTTCGTGACCACGGATCATTATTAAACAATAGGAACAAACACAGACAGTCGGCACGACAGAAAACAGGCACTTTTCCTGCGCTCGAGTGGTGCTGATATTTGCGGACACTGTCGCGAAACCACTTTATACGAAGGCCATCCCCTAGGATATAGCTAGTGTTGCTAACTAAACATTTTATGTAAACCAGTGATATTACCTACGTACCTACGCATCAAGAATCACCTACATCGTCGTATCCGTACCTGCCATCTACGAGGGCCTTCATTTAGCCTTAATATTTAAGAAAAGGAGTGATTATAGGTACCTAAGGGGTACCAACCTAAACCTACATAGGTTTAACTCACTGTACGTCGTACTCCAAAGAAAAGAGACTAGTTAGTACTTATCTTTTAAAGTATAAACAAGAAAGAGGAAGAGTGTTTAATTTTCTTATTGAACACCAATGAATGGTTACGTTTCATAATAGGTAAATAACTTTAGGTAGGCTAAAGTTATTTTAACTATTTTTTATATAACTACGGTCAAAAGACCTATTGTTACAATACCTAAAGATCGTTTCATATATTTTTGTATTAACTAATGAACGAAATACATAAAGGAGAATTCACCTACGGTTAATTCAGCTACAATTAATAAACTTACGGCGGATTGAACTTGAAAGGTTTTTTATCAATTAAAAAACCTGATTTTGTCTGTTTTTGTGCTTTGGCACCCCGAGGTTCGGTTTGGTTAGGTTCCTTTAAACACTGCAGATAGAGAATAGGAGCCCCGCGCGGGGCTTCTACTTCTGGGTGGTTTAAAAAAACCATGAAGGGGATATCAGACCCCGCCATCCCCTTCTAACCTAACCTGTCCGAGTCGGGGTGCCCAAGTCCCGAGCTCGCTTCGCTCGCTCTTGCCTCCTAAGCCTTTGTGTTTTCAATAATTACACAACGGTTTCAGTCATAATTTTATTACAACATGAATAACAATCTGTTTCTCAGTTTAACACAAAATGTGTAGAGTGTACACGTAACGTGTAAAGACAATGACATTGTAAGTAACTACCCACCACTTTAGAAATCAATCCAGCGTTTTTACTCTTATTACGAGAACTTAGAAGGCAAGAACGAGCGAAGCGAGCTCGGGACTTTGAGGTTAGAAGGATGGCGGGGTCTGAAAGACCTCGTCATCCCCTTCGTGGTTATTTGTTTTAAACCCTTGAGCCACGCGAAGCAGGGCTTCGACTACACCTTTTAGGCAAATTTAAAGTGTTTTGGACATTTTGATCAAAAACCAGATTTTGTCTGTTTTTGTGCTTTAGAACCAGAAGAAAAAAACCCTGCTGACAGAAATAGAAGCCCCGCCCCGCAGCGGGGCTCCGTTGACCGTCTCTTTCTGAAATATAATAAAAATAAACTGTAGGCGAGTCGTCCATTACATATTTCATACATAGTTGAAATATCCAATATCTTAAGCAATCATTAGATTAATCGTTCGTTAGTGCAATAATTTTAGTTTAATCTCAATTAGGTAGGTCAACGAGGAACTTTATTAAAGTAACATTATCAATGTTGCGTGCTTGCAGCAATGTCGCACGTTGTTGTGCCTAGGTACGGTCAGCACCAAAAGTCGATGAACAGAATTTTTCCCGTAACTCAAGTTATAAAGCGCAGGGTTTTTCTTACTGCGTTTGTGGGCAAATCTTGAGTTTCGACTTTTGTTGTTTAGTTAGTGACCAAAGTGCACCGTAAGTTAGGAAAAACCCTGCGCTTTATAACTTGAGTTACGGGAAAAATTCTGTTCATCGACTTTTGGTGCTGACTGTACTTAAGTAAAACAGTAGTTCAGTCGACCAATTTGTGTGAAAATAGTTAGAATAAGTATATGATACGTAACCCAATGAATTACCTGAAGAGGCTGATCGTTTGAACAAGAAAACATAATTCAAGATCTAAGAGCACCAGAGGCGATAGTATCTACAATAGGTATAAACTTTCAATTTTTCCCAATCAACCTTAAACCTATTAGGTAGATACCTATACCTTATTAAATAAAGACAGATTGTTGTAGCTCGATGTGCTAGCGTCTGTACCTTCTGTTTCTGTTCTGCGGCCCTATCATGACGTGTTAAAGCGTGAGTCGTTCGAGCGAGAAGGAGGGATGGAGCTATATAGGTTGTATAGCTCCATCCCTCTTCACGCACGCACTTCACTTCTCGCACGAACGACTCACGCTTTAACACGTTATGGTAGGGCTGCTGTTCTGTGAAGCTCTGGGACGCATTAAAACATACACCAATGAAGTTATAGTTAGGTACTTTCACATCAAACAGCGCACCGTGTAGGCACGCTTACCTATCCGACATAATAATATATAACAGTCGGCTAGCCGCGGCTAATAACATCTTTGCTAACCGAAAACCAACAACAACCGAACTCGAATAAAATCAAAACAACGTAAAGTCAAGCAGACTACACCTACCGCCTCCAAAGGGGTAGACATAGGACTGTTAATTTATAGTTCACCCACATTTCACCAGATTAGGGGTTACCACATAGCCTAGCTGACATTTTATACCTAGGTACTTTGGGAACATTGCCCGATCAAGGGATCACACCCAACACCTACCCAAACTTCAGTAGTCACACTTGCGGCCGCTAGATTAGAGAGGCAGAAAAATCAGTAAGAGCCGGGGTTTTGAGTTCAGTACCTAACTCAAAAACCTAGCTCCAGTCGTTATTTTCATATTGTCTGCAGGATGATAGCATACCTATAGCTTTCGAGCTTTCAATAAATTTATACCTACATGAGTTTTAAGTAGCTAGGTATGCATCTAGCTACTCGAGTCTCTCAATAGAGATTAGCCAAGTAGGCAGGAGATATTAATGCACAAGTGCAAACACAAGTGCTGTATCTAATTCTGTGCCTTTCTCATTAGTTCGATGACATAGCAATTTGGCACGGACAGGGAGAGACGCAGGACCAACGGCTTTACGTGGCTTTAATCATCGCAAAATCCTAAACTCCAGGCTGCTACTGAGAAATTCCTAATGGAAAAACCTAAAAGTAGGTAGCTACTGCCTAGGATAATTAAACCTAGGAATACGAACCCTGGACCTCACGCTCAGCACTCTCAGTTTGCAACCACTAGACCAACGAGCTAAGTTTAATTTAGGGTAACTGAAAACCTTAAAAGGGGTGTGCTCAACTTGGCCAACATAATATGACGTAGGTACGGTATGTCTACTAGTCAGTTAATATCTTTTTAGAATAAAAGGCCAGGTGCGATTCGGACTTGGGTGCAAGTGGTTCCGAACGTGTACTTATCTTTAATAGTAGATTATGCACCCAGGGGATAAAGCAGTGTCTTGTGTCACGGGCGTCATATTGAATCTCGAACGCAATGAAGGATTCGGGAGTTAACTCCCGAGCGCAGCGAGGGAGTTTAGAGTTTAACTCACGAGCGAAGCGAGGGAGTTAATACAAGAATCCTGAATGCAGCGAGGGATTCAAGCTAGCCCAAGGCAAAGACACCTTTATCCCCGAGGAGGATACTCTACTTTTCACACCTCCTGTGAGAAAATATGAAGGCATAATACGAAAAACAAAATATTTTAAATTTACAAACACTAAGTAGAGATATGTATTTAGAACTATACTGTATATCTACTTAAAAAAAGTTAGTTTAATACCATACGGATTTGCAATATCCGCGCCTTTTTTGCGTTCCACTCGGTATATCTACCACATAGCGGCCACGACCAACTCGATTTTCGTTTTTTTTTTTCTTCTCTGTGGGTAAGTAAATATGTGCAGGCCTAATGTTAGCAACCTAATACAATTTATGTGTACACAAAGCTTTATACAGAGCTTTATCAGCTGGTAGAATGGGTTCGGACGCTTGGCTGTATGCAATTTGAATTTAGAACGTCATAGGACATGCTCAAGAAAATAGTTTTTAATTAATAAATCGAATATAGATGGGTTTTAAGTGTTATTCTTATCCTTTTATACAATAATCCGTACATAACCAATTATTCTTATAATATTGTCTTCAATCCTGGATCCTGGTCAATCCTTATGATTTTGTAGAAATTCGAGAATATCATCCCTAAGTAGTAAGAGTATCGAGAATATCTTTCTTCTTTCTGGAACAGAAAGAGAGAGACAGAGACAGAAGGCGTTGTAAGTACCTAATATACCGCCAATTGAGCAGACAGATGAGGTTCCAAATTTGAATCACATTATTGACCAGCGGGTTATAATGAAATCCAGTACAATATTATTGCCCGGCAGTGCCACCGGCCAAAAATGACTCACTTTAGGTTAGGTTGACATGACATATAATTTGACGTTTTCGATCAGGTGGTGTGAAAAACCTTTATATAGGTTTTCCCTATAAAAAGGTTTCCAAATCAATTGGTAAAAAACAATTGTAAATATATTTTTCCAGATTTTAGGCTCAGTAGTTTCAGAGATCAGAGGGAAGGGTAATTTTCCATCTCAGTACTTAATTTTTTTTTTTTATATTTTAAAATTATCAAAACAAATATTTAACCCTCACATTTAGCCCTTGTAAAACGACTTTTTTAAATATTTGGCCCCCCAAACGTGACCTCATATTCAAAATGTAAGTAGATATTTTCTTTTACGTAACGCGTCCGTGTTTGGGTCACAGAAATTCATACCTATGTATTCCGAATTCCAACAGAATCGGTCCAGTAAATTCGGAGAAAAATGGCTGTGGCAGACGGACGGACAGACACACGAGCGATCCTATTTATCTGGGAATAATAAATCAATCTTCCTCGCCTTTCTGTCTTTTCCTAACTATAAGATGTTGGAGTCGGTTTCCAATCCGAAGAGTCACACAGCTGAATAGGTAGGTAGGTAACTACCAGTATTTTACAAGAAGCAATTGCCTATCTGCCTGCGACAACTGTTGCGAGTAGGTACCTACTACGGTAAGCATTTTGCCCTTTTGGTAAGACTGGCTGTCAGACTTTCGGGCCGTGCCCGTCAGGACCGTGAAAGAGGAACCGCGACCAACGGCTAAGCGACTATAATAATGTGCTTTCAGGCGGATCACAAGCCACAATTGAGTACTTACCTAATTAGATTAAAAAAAGTCGTACGCTGTTTGGTTTAGAGGCTCAAATTATTTTAAGCTTCGGAATTCATAAATAGGTTTAAATGTCCTAAAAGCTGGGCGACACTTAGGTAGGTTACCTAATTCTCGGTATAGGTAATCCTACAGTAGGAAGGTACCTACACCTACGTACTTTGGTAAATCTTTTAAAAGTAGCTGTCGGTTCAAGTCGGGTGCAAGTCGGGTGTCGTTGATTAACCTGTCTACCCCTGCCTCGGTCGAGGCGATGAGCTGACCTTATCACGATGATTCTGTTCGGTTTTATTCACCTCGCACGCATAATGTAAGTAGGTACCTACATAAATTATCTCTTGTTTAAGCTACTGCTAATAAAGTTTTTCTTATTCCGACTAGTAAGTGCTCAATCGTTCAATCGAGGTCGAAGGTATTTGAGGGCCGCGGCCAAGGCTGGTTGACGACATTTCGATGTCTCGTCTCGGGAATCATAAACAGAACTTTATTTTGCCTATCAAAATCGTTTAAGTAGGTATTCCGAAAAAGTGTTGCTGTTAATTAAAAAAGGATCTATGTGGAGGGGCTTTAAATATTCCCGGATTATTTAAGTAATCTTAATTTTGGTGCACCATTACAAACTAATAAGTAGGAAGGTGTACCTACTTGTCGTTACATATAACAACATTATTATTTAGCTATTGTATTATCAGCATGGGTTACGAGTAACTGCAGATATACTTATATGTATTTCTACGGCCCATTGTTCATATATTTAAAATTGGTTTCTTATGGAACAGTCTGTAGAGATGCTTTAAATATTTTGAGTCGTGGTTTTCATGTTGGCCCATTTTACCTATCTTAGCAGCACTTGTCTCAACATCTAAATCGTCATTTGCTTCTGCTAATTATACCGAAGTGTTGTGGGCACTTGAAACATGCGCGTCATAGTAGTTTACAGAAAGTCCTGAAGTAATTTGAAAATTGAGGTGATCCATGATTTAATTATTGCAATGTGGAAAGTAATCTATGCTTTGTCAAGTATTTAGCTAAAACTCTGAAGACTTTAATAATGTTTGGTAGAGCTTATGACTGCTAGGTATGTATGAAGATGAGATATTAAATATCTATAAAATATTATATAGTTTCTACTTATCAGGTAGGTTAGTAAAATACGCTGGGTATTTTACTTAGGTACCTACTATGTAGAAATTTTACTTAGTAAATCCCTGAATCATTATATTAATGACGAACCTGCCTGTCCCGGTGACTAAGTTGGTTTATTAGCTAATTTATGAACTTACTTAATGTTTTCATTTATTAAAATTTTATGTTATGATATAAATATACTTAAAGTAAAAACTTACACTTGCGATTTTTGTCCTTGCACATGATTGCAGATTATTAGAAGTAAAGTATAAATAATTGAGATTTTTATATCCATGATTTAACAACTAAACATTTGCGACTCGCGGAAAATAGAAGCGCGAATCCGCGAGCGGTCCGCTTCGCGTGATCGATTCACTACTACTGCGTGCACGCAGGGTGAACTTGCTTTCCGCGGAAAAAGGCTGCGCGGGCGCTGACGCGCTCTAATATCTGAGCTTTTACATAAAGAACAAGCAAATTAACATTTCGCAAGTTTTGTTTGAGAAGAAATATTTACATGCGTCATAGGTTATAGTCTGAACCAGATAAATACGGTTAGCGGAGTTAATTCGAGTGCACATAAGGCAAATTAAACATTTTGTAAACAAATGTTAGAATTTGGAGCATAGAACCTTTATTTCTCATTTAAACATTGTTAACAGCATGAGGTTGCATACAATTTACAGTGTACGTTATAAAGTTAAGATCCTGTAACAAATTTGTTAGTCTTTCAAAATGTCTTTCGGTATAAGGCAATGCCCCCTCAATGAAACTAGCTAAAGCAGGAACTTTTAAATTTCCAGCTAATATTTCCGGCGCCAATATGTTAAATACGAGTTGTGCGGCATGACAGTTCTTGTTGTTCGTATTCCATTCTGCAGCAAACTTTAACAGCGTTTCCTTTTGAGTGTGGTTGATTTCTTTAAGTGTTTCATAAAGTTTTTCATTGCCACCAGCTAATACCTCATTGACAATTTTTAATACATGCATTGGTCTTTGCATACGCAGAGCTAATTTCAGAGCTTTAATCAGTTGCTTATCATGCAACAAATTGATCAATTCTTGTTCTTGTAATATCATTTCTTCTCTTTCTTTTGCTAGCTGTTCCCTTTTTTCCGTTGTAACATCTTTCAGTTTCACTAGTTTGGAATCAGAACCACCTGTTATTACGATAGATTCGTTCTTATTTACTGCCAAAGACCACACTTTGCCCTCATGATTATCTAGAGACATTTTGCTCTCAGATGTTTTTATATTCCATAGTTTGAGAAGTCCATCTGCTCCACTTGATAGTATTTGTTGGCCTCTGCTCACAAATTCGATTTTCAGAACTGAACTCTCATGACCTTCAAATGTCTTTAAGCAGCTCAAATCAACTATAGACCATAACTTTATTGTACTGTCTGCTGAAGATGTCAATACAACTTGATCCACAGGTGAAAATCTCACACACCAGACACCTCTTCTGTGACCTTTTAGTATGCCCAATAATGTCAACTCCTCTGACCATAGTTTGGAAGTTTTGTCCTGAGAGCCAGTAGCAATCATTTTGTCATTAGGTGAAATAGATACACAGTTTATATCCATCTGATGGGCTAATTCAGTGTAAGTAGATTTAACCTTTTGAGCAGTTGTTGTGGACTCCTTAGGAACACTCCAGACTTTGAGGCAACTGTCTTGGCTTACAGAGGCAAAGAAGTCATTTGATGTCTGAGAAGTAAACACTGACCCAACAGATGCTGTGTGTCTAGCTCCAACCCCAACACAAGATATTGTATGATCTGGGTTTTGTAGCCAAATTCTAACAGAGTTATCTTTGCCTGAAGATACAAACATTTCAGGTTTTGTTGGAAAACAAGCTAAAGCTAAAACTATATCAGTATGACCCTTAATTATCTGGCAATTCATGCTTTCAATTTCATAGTATTTTAGATCTGGGCTATTTGTAGCAACCACCAAGTGCTTTTCTTCCTTTCCCACAAATATAATATCTAGCACTTCATCTGTAAAACCAATTAACTGCTTCTTACAATCAAATGTTTCAAGATCATGTATGATAATGTTATGGTCTGCTGTGACAACAGATAAAACATTCCTTAATTCATTAAATAACAAATGTGTTACAGCTAAGCCACCCTCCTCAGATGCTGGTGACACAAGACTGTTGCTCTGCTCATACATAAGCCGGCTCATCAGTACATTCCACACTTTGACGACACCTTTCTCACCAGCACAAGCAACATATATGCCTTCTGTTTCTAGTTTCTTCTTAAAATTTGGTATTCTAAATGTTGCAGGTAGCAAAATTGTGGATTCTATGCTTTCATATACAGGAACTACTCGAAGAGCCTTACTATCATTTAAATTCCACAAGATTAATACACGGTCTCTACCAGAACTGACCATATATTCGCCATCAGGAGTAAATTGCAATGAAGTGATTTTGCTGAAATGTCCTGAATATATTAAATGTTCTTTGCCAGTTTTGGAGTTCCATGATCTTATTTTTGTGTCATCAGCTGCTCCAAATATCAACTGTTTATTGGAATCTGGATGATACTTCAAAACAGAGAAAACACCCATTGCACCTCTTAGACTGCTTGTACATGTGTTGTGTGCCAGATCCCATAACCGTATGTTGCCATCAGAACCTCCTGAAGCTATATTTTCATCTGTGTTTTCAAATGCTAATTTGGCAACAGGTCCTTTATGACCAGATCTCCAAATCTTCTGTTGTATGCCTGTTTCTTGGTCCCACAATTTCATCAACCCACTTTTGTGTGCAGTAATAACCAATTTATTATTATGTGACATTTGAAAAGTATAAATTTGATCTGATTCTGCATCTTCTTCAATCTGTCCTATTGTGTAAGCTGTAGAGAATGTGTTGACATCAACCACTTTAATGACATCTTCACAGTGGCACAAGAGATGCACCCCGTCAGTTGTCCATTGGACATCCCCACCAGTGTAAAATGCACTATACTCAGCAGTTTTTTCATATCTGAAAAGATGCAAAGGAGTGTTTTTTTAAAAATGCCAAATTTGCACTAACTCAATAATGTGAAGAAAATCATAGGAAATATTATGTTCAGACTTGGTCAATCTTATTTAAAACTATAATTTTGCAGATGCTTAGCATTGTAAGTGAATAATTATAATATCGAAAAAGTAATGTTAGTGACTAGAATAAAATTTTATTGTAGTTTTAAATCCCAACACAGATGTTGCTCAAGCAACAATTTAGTGCTGTTCGCAATCGCACCCCACATGTGGTTTTAAATAAAACTCTTGTGATAGTTTAGTACCTACACTAATGTAAATACTAACATTTGTCTCTCAAAAACCCGAAAACACAAATCAATTTAACGTGACTAATATTATGAACAAAATTATATTTATACATTGTGTACTGATTGCTGATACTCACATTTCTTTCAATAAACTCGTCATTTTATCGTTTGTTATTCCAACACAGTAGTACTTAACCTATCAATGGTAGTCTACCAAAAATTAATTTTAATACAACAGGTTTAGCTCAAACTATTTTGTTTAGTTCTTGTATCATCAGACGTGATAGCCGGAAAAATACTAATTATTTCCGTTTAATTAGACGAAAAACGAAAACTTATCATGACGACAAATAAAAAAAACATAACATAGCCATGCTTGCCCCGGTTAACCTGGGCATAGACTAGGCATGGGTTCGATATATCAAAACGTAACTTATATCGGATATGTGTTTATTATCATACCATATCGATATCTAAATATATATAACCGTTTTCACAAAAACTTCATCGAGTTATGGTTTATCCAAAGCGCAACAACGAGAACGAACTACGAATAACGAGCGATATGACATCGATAGTTTTTATTCGCTTTGTCTCTGTCTTACCATTCAATTTTTTACTGGCGTAAAAGTGACGAAGCGAATATTACGTAACTTCGGCTAGTGATTGGTTATTTGGTTAATAATAGTGCGTGCGTATTATCTATATCTTAACGCGCTAGTAATAAGGTCTAGTTTCTATTTATTTAGTTACAACAAAGATTCCATAAGTTATAAAACTGTGAGTTTGCGTTTGTCGTTAGTTTGCGTTTCGTTAGTTTCACAGTTACTTGTGCAAATCGTACTACTGATATCGATATCTGAAAACGGTTTTCGATATCGATATGAAAACTGAATATCGGTTACATATCCGTTTGCGACTAAATACGAAAACGCCCATGTCTAGCATAGACAATATGTGCAGTGTTGCCAACTGGGTTTTAAGGTTCGGGGCTAAACAGAGTCAAAAAAGGGCTAGATGGGGGCTAAATGTATTTTGCACACATTGCAATGCATTCAAAATTCAGCTCGGCCAGTATTTAACAGCAAGTAACACACCCTCGCCGAAATGAATGCGTTGGGTGGGTCCTGTTTGTGAAACTGTACTAACTGTACTAATAGAGGTGAAGTCGAACCTTTTTATATTACTAACATTAATTTAAATGTCAAAACATTAACGTTTAGATTAATGACATTGACATTTGATGAATTTGAATGATAGTGTGTGCAAGGAACTTCTACTACAACCTGGAATGTGCACAGGCTGTCGATACGCGGTCCGAGGGAGATAGCTTCGCGAGAGCCCTCTGTCCCTTTCATTAGGGTGACCAACCAATATAATTTGATTTCATAAGTTAATAATAATTATGCTTTAAGGATGGATTAAAGTAAAACGCATTAAACTATGTTTTATTATATCCTGGGGCCTCAAATGAAGACTGCAAATAACGGAATAATTTTTGATATTTGAATGACTTGGAATGACATCAAGCCATTTTTTCTCCCTGATTCTTCTCCAGGCAGTCTGAAATTGTATTTTTTAAATTTATTTCAAATATACGAAGTAACACACCTAAATCAGCGATTAATATGGGAAGTTGAAACTTTTTTGCCATTTCCCTACAATGTTCCTCGGGAAATGTGAAATTTCATGATCACGTCTTTTAAGTATTCGGTACACCATTTCATATAAAGTTTTATTATGCTTACGTTGAAGACTACCTCCTATTTATATGCTGCATTGTGTAAATAATCTTATAATTTCGTTCATTATGGGCACCCTACTTAAAGAATTGCAATATACTTACTTGAAGAAAGAAACACCGCATCCTGCATAGGATTCGCTTTTGCAACCGAACAGCTTTTGAATCGCACACTTTTTAACCATCTTTATTACATCCGAATAAAGAAATTGATTGTTTTACAACAAATAAATATGGCTGGTGGGTTACCAGTCTAACTTATATAATTATATATTCTACTAATAATCTTTTCTTTTTTAATTACATTTCAATACAGTATCTAAATTATTGCTAAAAAAATGTTCTCATTCTAACAGATAATTTAAAAATATTAGAAATATATCAGAACGAAAGTTAATGTTTTTTTAATAAGACACGACAATATTATTTTTTCCTATCATTCCTACTAAATTCGGGAATAACCTCGTGGCAACACTTTAGAAAGGGACACAGAGCTCTCCAAGCGCTTTCTCCCTCGGACCGGATTTCTCTTTGACCAAGTGATTGTCTGTAATAGAACTTAATCTCATAAACATAAGGTTTATTTTTATATTGGTGTCAAATTGACAATGCTCATTCCAGGTTGTAATATAAGTTCCTTGCATATAATACTGAAGTTAACAGATAATTAACAAGTGTCGGATTTTTTTTCAAGAAATCAATAATATTACAAAAAATAAAACTAAAAATATAAACACGTAGAAAATTAGAAAAACTAAGTGCGATATTTTTACATTTTTATTTCTATATACGGGATTTGGTACGGCGGAGTTAGTCCGCCGTACCAAATCCGAGCGTCTGTTACGGCTATAAGTGTGCACAGTAGAGATCATTGAGATAGACAATTTATATGTCTATGAAATAGACAGACACCATCTGACACTGACAGATGGTGTCTGTCTAATAATGGTCTATTTCCATGCCATCTGATTTTACTTTCGAATTCGCTCTCTGAGTCGCTGCTGATCATAATTATGTTTTAATTATCTAATATAAAACAACGTACAAAAAATTGAGGCAGTAGTCATTATTATATAGAAATGTTGAAATTAATATTAGGCAGCAAAAAGTGTAATATCAGCAACGTAAGATGTTATTCCACTGCAAAGGAAAATGTTGTACCATCCGCACCTGAACAATGTTCCAGTATTTATGAAACCGTATTTTCATTTCCTTTCGTTAGATATATTGCAGCATTTAATAGGCTTAAAGTTTACCACTTGACAGGATCATCTTTAGCTGTGCCTGGTTGTAGTTTAATGGAAATATTCGATGTACTACCACAAGGTGCTTTTTTTACAGCAGCATACATAGGTGAGCTTTCTGTCTAATAATAACTATTTTTCTGTGTGTCAAGACAGATAGGTATTTCCAGAAACCATTTCTTAGTAAAAGGTTGCAGCAAAAAGTTAATGACTTTCTGAATGACCAAACTCCTTGACAATACAAAAGAAATTTAATCGAAATGTTTTGAGCTTGAGTAGGTTGTATCTCCTGTTTGTGTCAAATTGCCTTCCCATCAGAGTAAAGGAAATGCAAACTGCAACTACTGTGTACACATTTTTGCATAGTCCCTGTTGTACATTTGTGACAAGCTTATCTGGAGGACTCTGCAGAATCTCGAAGTCACATACTTACTTATGCATGCTAAATTGAGGTTGCAATCTATGCATGTATCTATTGTTACGAATATTACACAAATGTGCCTTACTGCTAATTTCACAAAATAATAAAATTCATAATTTTTGAATTGTATCGTTCACAATTCAGATATAATCCTTAACATATAGAAGTCTAGGGTTGGCAGTGGATTTTCCATCAATTAACTGACCAAAAATTACTCCATTATTTATGGTTTCAAACAGGCAAACACTGGAGGAATTAATTTGCTTTCCAAACTATCCACGTTGTATAATAATTCTACATATTGGCAAAACAAAAAAATCCCCCAGTTAATCTTAGTTCATGAGTCACTACATCATTTAAAAGTTCATTGCAGTAATAAGTTAGATATGTATTCCCTGAATAAATGGGTCAGTAGTATTGATAGCAACAAATTAATAAAACATGACGTTAGTTTTATGACCAAACCAAAACAGCAATACAATCCTGTTAGCTTAAGTAACTCATTTATTGATTATATTAATTCGGAATACTCGACTTTTCTTAAAATATTTACAGACGGATCTTAAGATGGTGGCGGCACGGCAGCCGCCTTTTATGAGACTGACGGACATTCAATGAAATTTCAAATTAATGCCAGTGTGTGTATAATGGAAGCTATACTGATTGTGATCACAGAAACTCTGTCGTATGCAGAATCAATCCATGAAAACAAGATTGTCATTCGCACAGACTCCAGAATTTCGCTCCAACACTTGGCTTGATGTACCTTGACATTTCGAGGAACACTGATAGCCTACACTATACTGAAAATTATTTTGCAGTTACAATGTTCTGGAAAACATCAGTTCTTCAATGAAAATAAAAGGCAATGAAATTGTTGATAAACTAGCCAAGCAGGCCATAAGTGATGACATTCCTATTAACTTTCCTCCTTAATTCACTAACTTTATACTTAATATCAAACAGGATTGCTATTCGCTCTGGAAGGGGTACTTTGATAAAAGATCATAAGAAAAAGGAATCTGGTACAAAACGATCCAACCACATCCCTTGAACTCACTGTTGATAGATAAGAGTAGAGTAGAGTAGAGTAGGGACTCCGTTATCCGCACTTAGACTCTCATTCGGTCCGTTGTGCGTAGATGTCCTGGCTAAGTTAGCCAGCCTAGCTCCGCCCAGAAGCACAGAAGTTTCCTGGGACCTTCACAGGCTTCGCGGAGCGACCTTACCGTTCCGAGGATTTGTTCTCGTTGGGTAGCCACAGCCTCGCATTCCAGGATGACGTGGGCAGCTGATTCTTCGGCGTCAAAACAGCCCCTGCAGAGTGGGCTGTCCGTGGCGCCTATGTTATAGAGATGTTTGTTTAGGGGGCAATGGCCCGTAATTGTCCCTATTATTGTTCTCAGGTCGTTTCTGCTTAGGCTGAGTAGTCGTTTAGTTAATCGCGGGTTTAGACATGGCATTGCCATTTTTGACTGCCTGCAGTCTGTGGCCCGTGACCATTTGTTGTTATGGAGTTCAGTTGATCTCTGGCGAATCCATGTACGAAACTGCGAGAAAGGTAGAGGAAGGAGTGGGTATGGGCCTAAAACTACCATCTCGGAACCTCTCTTCGCAAGATCGTCTGCGGCATCATTGCCTAGGGATCCGCTGTGTCCCTTGATCCACTGGAGGGTGATCCTGTTAGACAACGATATACTCTCCAGGGCGAGGTGACACTCGAAAATTAGTTTACTGTTGGTTTGTTTGTTCTCTAGGGCTTTAAGCACAGCCAGGCTATCAGATACGAATCTAATTGCGTAGCTGTGTATCCCTAGACGCTTTACGGCTGTTGCGGCTTGTGTTAGGGCGACACACTCGCATTGGAATATCGAGCTGTGTTCGCCTAGTGGTAAGTGAAAGTTAATGTTGAGGTCTAGGGAGTGTATGCCAGCCCCTGAACCCTGTGGAGTTTTTGAGCCGTCTGTGTAGACGCGTACTTCATTGACTCCTGACTGGTCCCTCTCTTCCTCTGTTGTTTGTATGCTATAGCTTTTGTTAAACATGAGTTTATTCGGTGTCCTATCACACGGGGCAGCGATGAGAGGTTGATACTCGATCGCCCGGTCCAGGATGCCAGCGTGAGGACTAGTATGGTTCTTGTCCCATATGCCTAAGTGCATAAGCCTGATGGCTGCTAGTGCTGCCTCCTGCTGTATGTACATGTCGAGGGGAGTTAGATGTAGGGCTATCTCCATTGCTGTAGTTGGGGTTGTCCTCATGCAGCCCGTGATAGCGGAACAGGCTAACCTTTGGAACCGCTGGAGCCTGGAGACGGTGGTCGAGAGTTCAGTCCTCGTCCACCAAACCAAGGCACCGTAGGTCAGCATTGGTCTGATCACAGCTGTGTAGAGCCACAGCGTGATCTTTGGAGAGAGCCCCCACGTTTTTCCTAGCATTTTTTTGCATTGGTAAAGTGTGATTGTGCTTTTGTTTAATTTGTAGTCAAGGTGCTTGTTCCAGAGTAATTTGCTATCAAGTATCACTCCTAAGTACTTGACTTCTTCTTTGAGTGTTAGTTCGGTGTTAAAGAGTTTAGGTAGTTTATGAGGTCCAAGGACTCTCTTGTTGGTAAACATTATTAGTTCTGTTTTAAGGGGGTTGACCGATAATTCGTGTTTTGTACACCAATTCTCGATTTCTTTGAAAGCTTTCCTCATGAGGTCACATAAAATGCCTTCAAATTTCCCCGTGATTAGGATTGCTATGTCATCTGCGTAACCCACCGAGTACAAACTGCTAGCGTTGAGCTCATTTACAACTAAGTTCCACAGTAGTGGTGACAGCACCCCACCCTGCGGGCAGCCCCTACTTACGATTCCTCGTGTGGTGGTGTTAACAGTGAATTGAATAGCGCGGTGTTTTAGCATGTTGTGTATCCATTGTATAAGCTTTGGCGCCACACTGTGCACGGCTAGTGCCTGGCCGATGCTGGCGAAATTTGTTTTGTCAAAGGCACCTTCTATGTCAATGAAGGCGCCCAGTGTTGGGTTTTTGGTTTTGAGAGCATTTCCTATGCGTGTTACTACGCAGTGGAGTGCGGACTCAGTTGATTTGCCTGCACAGTAGGCATGTTGGTTTGGGTGTAAGGGTTTCAGTTTTTTTTTTTTTTTTTTTTTATTGGTGATGTGTTTGCTCTTGACTCTAGTCAATGTCAGATATGACAGAGACAAAGTCTACGATGGAGCGAGCTTACCCAGAAGGAGCCTGTTCACTCTAACATTGAAGAGATTAGGGCTGTAAGCTTTTGGAAACACAGACGCAGGCAGAGAGTTCCACTCCTTTGCTGTGCGCATTATAAAAGACGTTTGGAAACGCTTAGTGCGAATTGGTGGAATATCTACAAGGTAGGGATGGTAAGATGCAGTGCGTCTGGATGTCCGATGGTAGAAGGGGGCCGGTGGGATGAGGTCGTGGAGTTCTTGGGCACACTCACCGAAGTACAATCTGTAGAAGACCGATAAGCAGGCAACCTTACGGCGATGAGCCAAGCTATGTAGCTTGGCATCCACCAGTTTTGCGTCACCGATGAGCCTCTTAGCTCTGCGTTCCACCGAGTCAAGCGCGGCAAGCTGATACTTAGCTGAGCCATCCCATAGGTGGCTACAATACTCCATGCAGGATCGGACTTGTGCTTTGTAAAGGGTTAAAAGCTGTCCAGGCCTGAAGTATCGCTTCACCTTGTTTAGGATGCCCAGCTTTTTGGCCGCAATTTGGGCTTTGTACTCGATGGTGGCGCCGAAGTTGAGACTGGATGTCAACTCCATGCCTAGGAGCTCGAGCCGATCAGTAACGGGAACAGATGCACCCCGAAAAGTAGGAGTTTGGTCAAAGCGACTCCTTTTTGCGGTAAAAAGACACGCCTGTGTTTTGGTGGCGTTAAAAGTGACCAGATTGTCATCACCCCACTGGGAGACAACGCTTAAGGTCAAATTTGTCCGCTCTACCATGGCCTCTCTCAAGGAACGGACTTCATCCCCGCCGGTTGTTGCGCTGGACAAGTATCTCTCTGAAACCGTACTGTCATCTGCGTACCCAACAAGACCAGGCTGAAGTAGGTCATTGATGTGTAGCAGGAAAAGAGTTGCAGAGAGAACAGACCCCTGAGGAACTCCGGCATCAATAACCATGAGGTCAGAGGAGCAGCCGTCAACGACTACTCGGATCGACCGTTCATTTAGGAAGTCTGATATCCAGCTACAAAAACCAGCTGGGATGCCATAAGCAGGAAGCTTGTTGAGTAGACCTGCGTGCCAGACCCTGTCAAAAGCCTTCGAGATATCGAGCGACACAGCAAGTGCTTCGCCGTGTCTCTCGATGGCTTCGCCCCAGCAGTGCGTGACATACACAAGAAGATCACCAGTTGACCGTCCCTGGCGAAAGCCATATTGACGGTCACTGAGGAGATCATTGTCTTCAAGGTAAGTCAGCAGCTTACTGTTCAGAACCCTTTCCATAACCTTGCATAGGATGGAGGTAATGGCGATTGGACGGTAATGTGCAGGATCAGCACGGTCTCCCTTTTTGGGCACCGGTTGCACATTCGCAAGCCTCCATGATTTCGGCACCGTTCTTTTTTCAAGAGAGAGGCGGTACAGGCGTGTCAACACAGGAGACAGTTCAGGTGCACATTGCCTCAACACTCTCGCTGGAATACCGTCAGGTCCGCTGGCCTTATTCACGTCTAGACTGCACAATACTCTTCGGACCTCTTTAATGTGAACTGCGATCTCCGGCATCGAAGAGTCACAACGAGGTAAAGTTGGTGGTTGCTTGGAGCCAGCGTCCAGACGTGAATTGCTTGCAAAGAGAGTGGCAAATAAATTTGCTTTCTCTCTTGCAGAGTGAGCCAGGGAACCATCAGGTTTTAGCATTGGAGGCAAAGTGGGTCGACAGAAATTCGTTTCAACCGCTTTCGACAGGGACCAAAACTGCTTACTACCCGGAGGGTGTGATGCTAGTTTGGCCCCGATACGTCCGACATGGTCAAAACGTGCCCTACGTAAAACCCGCTTGCAGGACTTGGCAGCAGAATTAAAGGCTCTTTTCCTCGCGCGAACCCTACGTGCTTTAGCCTTTCGGTCGCGGGCCTTGATCCAGGCTTGGTAAGCAGACTCTTTACGGGCCTCTGCGTGGGCGCATTCTGCATTATACCAAGGCCGGGACTTGTGACCGAGCGGGATGTCGGAGAATGGAATAAAATACTCCATCCCCTGCCGAATCACGTCCGCAATCACATCAGCACAGCACGAGGGGTCACCCGAGGAGAAGCACACTTGCCGCCAAGGATAAGACGCAAAAAAGTGCCGCATCTCATCCCAATCTGCTGACTCGTATCGCCATACTCGTCTCGTGCCCCTAGGACTCTTATCTGGAGGAGAGCAGGTCAACACGGATTTCACCAGGCAGTGGTCAGACGTTCCCAGCGGAGCTGAGACCGATACTGAATGACTGCCCGGATCGGTTGTCAGCAGAAGGTCCAAGCAATTGGGTGTATGGGCGTCAACATCCGGTACCCGCGTTGCCACATTCACCAGCTGGGTTAGATCTAGCGTTACAGCAAACTTGCGCGCCTCTAACCCGGCATGGTCAGTTTTCTGGTACGGGAACAACCACTCTTTATGGTGGGCGTTAAAGTCCCCCAGAAAAATGAGCTTCGCTGTTGGGTACCGTTGCTGGGCTACATCCGTCGACTCCACGAGGGAATTAAACAGCGCTGTTGTCTCCTGGTCACCGCTGTGCGATCGGTATACGCCAATATAGAGAAGTTTCTCCACGCCAGTGTCCACAAGTAGCCATATGGCAGAGAAACCCGATTTCTCAAAGCAACGGAGACGACGACAGCAAATGTCATCGCGGACGTACACACAGACCCCAGCCTGCTTCCTGAACTTGTGTTCCAGAGAGTAGCCCGGGTAGTTGAGGTACGCCACGTCCGACGGAGTTGTTATCTTCGTCTCCGTTAGGAAAAACAGGTGCGGCTTCTCGGTCTCGAGATGATGATGGACCGGAACGAGATTTGAGTGCAACCCCCTGATGTTGGTGAGGTGCACTTTGAGTGGGAGGAAGTGCAGCCGTTGTTTAACCTTATTCCTTTTTGCTTTGGTCATTGTAGTTTTAGAGTGTTAGGGGAAAAAGTCGAACTGTCGAGGCGCTGCTCAGTGAACCAAGTGGAACACTAGAGCTAAACCAACCTATGGGGAACTCATTTGGAGACTGCGGGGACGCCCGAACCCCCCCAGATATGACCACCGGGTCCTCCCATCCAGTCGCCAGCTGGCACGGTGGAGCATACCGGGATTTTTCGCTAGTTGGCGGGGCAGCCTTTCACACGTGGCTGGCGTGCTACTTGGGCCCCCTACTAACTGCGGTCGGCCAACGGCTGGCACCGTGCTTCGGATCCCGCTACCCTCCAAAATGAGTTACCCGGAAAGCCCAGCCCAGCGACCAAGACCAGTTCTGAGCAGAGCAACTGACAGTCTCCTTCTCCCCCAATGGCACTGGCACTCCCGCACTCCGACGGAAGCCCGCGGGTTTCAGTAGCGAGATTTGGCTCCTGATCTCTCGATCCCCAAGCCTCTCCAGCGTCTTTAGGAAGAACGAGGTGAGGCTGATGGGTCTGAAAGATTTGGGCAGAGTGTAATCGCTTCGACCTGGTTTCGGAATAAAGATTATTTTTACTTCTCGCCATATCAAGGGGATGTAGCGGTGAGCCAGACAGGCTCGGAATATATTAACAAGGTATTCAGCTAGCGAGTCACCGCTCCACCTAAGCAGAGCTGGAAAGATACCATCCAACCCTGCTGCCTTGAAAGGTAAGAAGGTGTTGATTGCCCATATTATTTTATCTTTGTCTATCACTTCTGAAGCCACTTCCCAATCTAGGTTGCTCGTAGCCCTTTCCCTATGCGGTTCCCAGCTCTGCTGGGTCGCAATTTGGCAGCCTGGGAAGTGGGTGGTGAGAAGTAATTCGCTAGTTTCCGCATCGTTGGTTGTGTAAGTGTTGTCTGGTTTTTTGAGGCATCCTATTGAGAGTTCTGTCTCAGTGGCGAGACAAGTTTTAACCCTCATTGCCTGGTTGCTATTCTCAATGTTGGTACAGAAACGCCTCCATCCGTTTTTACCTCTAAGGCGTATTAGTTTTTTATAAGTTCTGTGGGTTGTTGTATATCGGTCCCAGTCTCCTGGTGACCGAGTGTTCATGGCTCTGTTGAGCAGCCTTCTCAGCCTGCGACGGTGTCTCTCTAACTCTGGACCCCACCAGGGTTGCCTTGCCCCCTGCCTAGGCACAGTGAGTGGGCATGACTGCTCAAAGCTAGTTACAAGGATTGATGTTAAATTGTTTACGTGTTCGTCTAAGTTGGTTATAGGAATTTCAGCTGGTAGGGCGGGTAGTTTACTAAACTCTGCCTTGACTAGCCTGATAAACTTCGTTTGGTCTGTGTTACGAGGTATTCTCCTCGGTTGTGGTTTGGGTAGGTTGTAATTGATGGTATAACGGATCCATCTGTGGTCCGAACATGATAGTTCACTGGACACATGCCAGTCCTGGATGGAGTTGGAGATACCTATTGTTGCTAAAGTTAGATATATCACTGTTTGTGATCGTGCGTTTATGAAAGTTGGTTCTGAGCCTTTGTTGAGTAATACAAGATTATTGCTAAGAATAAAGTCAAGCATTGCCTCACCTCGGTTGTTGGTTTTGACATTACCCCAGAGAGTGTGATGCGCGTTGGAGTCAGTTGCTAGGATTAGTTCCAGTTTCTCCCTTTCACAGTACTCCACCAGTGAGGCGAGCTCTGGCAGGGGCACGTCCTCGTCGCCTGGCAAGTAGGCCGAGGCGAGGACAATGTCCGGGAGATCCTGTCCTGTTCTGGAAAGCCTTGTTGCTGTCAGGTCTCTTGAACAGAATTCGTTGATTAATAGGTTAGGTACATGTTTAGGGATAAAGATGCAGGTTCGTGGATTACTTACGGAGGTGTCTAGCAGCAACTTACCTCCGATGTTTGAAAGGCCACAAATTCTGCCACCCGTGATCCACGGCTCTTGGATGAGGGCGATGGTCTTTTGGTGTTGGTTGTCCAGCACTCTGCGTAAGGTAGCCGACGCAGTTTGGCTGTGCTGGAGATTGGTCTGCAGGATCTTAGTTTCCCCGCATGGGAGAAGAGTAGAGGCTGCTACCATCGTCCTCACTCTCCTCCCCCGCCGGAAAGCAGTCCTCGTCCGAAGTTAGTCCGGGCGAGGGTGGATCCTGTGGTGGTTCTTCGTTTGTTTCCTCCGTCACAACCGGGGAAGAAGCCCGCTCCTCCACCTCCTCGACGGTCTCCATCGCGGTAGGCGACGGAGACCGCACAGGCGGCGGCGGACCAGGCTCCAAGCCAGGTGCGATGGGGGATGCAGTGGTTTTAGGCGCAGTACCCTCCTCACTGGCGACACCCTCCTCCAGGAAACGGATGTAGATACTGCCCATGAGGTAGTACACGCGCCTGCTTTGGTCTTTAATAATTTTGACCATGGACTCTGGCACACGAAAGAAGAGACAGGTACCCGGGGGCTCCTGTCTAGCCCTTTCATGTGTCAGGGTCCAGGTGTTAATTAGTAGGTTGGGATTCTGGCGGGTAAGTAGCTTGACTAGTGCCGGAGTGTCCTCGGTGTTCTCCGGCACGAACAGCATACACAACGCCTTTTTAGGTATTTCGGCTTGTGGCCGAACTGTTAAAATGGTCCCTGGAATCGGGGACTGCATGGTCTTTGCGATCCGCTTGAGCCAAGCCAGAGTGAAGTCGTCCTCGCACCAGGTCTTGAGAACTCCTTCGGCGAAGTGGGCCTTGCCTCGGAAGTGGATCGCCGTGTTTACAGTTGGGTTGGACGGGTCAGGGTCTGCCATAAGCAACGCCCGCAGTTCTTTTTCGATCTTTTGACGGATCCCCTCTGCCTGTTCTTGCGTCATGTCCTCGAAAGGTTCCGTCATGACGGCGACGCACAGCTCGTTGCTCCTGTACGACGCGGCGGCTTCGGCGTAGCTCACCAAAGAACCGTCTACCATGTGGGAGCGAGCAGGCTTGCTCTTCTTGCCTATCCCGGTTGGTGTGACGGAATCCTCGGGTCGCTCACGCTTCTGCGCCCTGGCAGGAAGTTCCCCGTCGTTGGTTTGGTGTTTTTTGTGTCCCCTAGGTCTCAAGCTGCGCTTTCGCTTAATCGCCGTGGCTGCCGCGCCTGCTGGTGCCGTTGTTGTTTCCAACACTACGGCAGGGGCCGCCACAGCGTCCTGCTGCGCAGTCTTGAGCGGTGCAGACAGACGCCTCTTGGAGGACGATGTCTTGCGGGAGACGGTGGTCCAGGTTTGTTTGACCGGAGATTGAATGGCGTCTCTAAGAGACGACATGTCGATCCCGGTCGTGTTGGTTGTCCCTGTCGGTAGGGCTTCGGTCAGACTCGTTAGGTCCCTCTCCGAGGTCACTGACGCTGACGCAGCCCTAGTGGGCGCATCCACGCCAGCAGCCGTCTTTGAGTCGCCGTGTGCGAGAGCTGCCCTAGGCCTTGCGGACAGGGTTGTGTTTGAGCGCGCATCCTTGGACGCAGATGAAGTTGGCGTTACCTTCGACGCAGCCTGGTTTGGCGCATGCCCGGCGATTGCCTTCCCCATCGCATCCTTGGACGCAGCGGAATGTTTGTGTTTCTGTTGTCTGTGGGCATCCGAGGACGCAGCCTTAGGCGGTTTTCGCTTGGGCGCATCCTGGGACGCACCTCTGTTTTTGGTTGTAGTTGGCGCATCAGAAGACGCAGCCGTTGATGGTTTGTTGGTTGTTTGTTTCGGCGCATCAGAGGACGCAGCCTGAGTGTTGGTTTGGTGTGAAGTCTCTTTGTCCATAGGTTTGGATTAAAGATTTTCACCGTCGGAGCTCTCCACCCGCCACGGAGCCCTCAAGTCGGGAACGCCACTCGCTCCGCGAGTGGACGCCAGAGCTACTCCTTCGGTATAGGACCAGCTTATGGAGAAGTAGACGAGCCCGCACGCAACGGAGGATCGCGAGACTGTAAACGGCACGAGACTATGCCGCCACTCATCCCGCAACCCCACGCCACGCCGGCTGCCCCCCCTCCATAAACCGGCCCTCGCTTGACGACCCGCTTATGGGACGCCACAGCCGATTGATCGTGGGTAGCTACCCCACAACCTCCCGTGTGAGAGGAATTCCAGACCAAAGTGATGTGTTGTGTGCAACCTGCTCCACTCAATCACCAGGATTCCTTCATCCCTCCGTACGGGTCCCCGCGCACGGCACAAACACGCGGGAGGTCATTACTATCCACCATCTGCTCTTGTTTGATGATGGACACCCAGGGGCATGACCTCGCCACCCCTGTGATATTTCGCCCGGTGGTTTCAGTTGCGTCTAGTTCTGAGGGAATTAGACCAAAAACGGGGCGGCAACCTCGGGAAGGTACACCACCGGACTTGCTTTGAGGATCTACACGACCGTTGCGCTCTCCCTCAAAACCCCGCCACCCTACCGCCTCTGAGGGAGGAGGTAGAGTAGGCCTGTATCTACACTACCAAGCCAGCTAAGCATGTCGTTGTGCAACCGCAAAAGCATAGGTACAGAGCCCTCTCCCTGTTGATAGATAATCAGCTGTTGAACAGTTGTGATACTGTTATCACGCTAAGACTTCAATCCGGACACATTCCCTGCAATAAGTTTCTATACCTAATGGCAAAATTAACAACGGCTAAATCTGATTTTTGTATTAATTCCATTGATGATGTAAATCGCATATTAACCGAGTGTGTCCGCAACGAGGAATTTAGTAATAGCTTAGATTGTAGACTTAGAGAGGTAGGTTACTGTAATAGTGTTCTAGCTGTGCCACTTTCTGACACAGCTAGGGAACTTTACAAACTAGCGATATCTAATTTTGTTAAGCCAACCGAGGCGGCATAATCTCATGTGGGACAAAGCCCTTTCATTTTGAAGAAAAAAAAAACGTCTTTGCCATTTTTGGTAGGGGAGCCCGAGCCAGAGAAGGGATTTCGGGATTCCCTAGAGCGCGACAGATTAATTTAAGAATAGAATAGAATAGGTACCTACACTATTTATGTTACAGAAAGTATAGATGAGGAAGACATTACATAGGGTGACACAATGGGCGGCCTTATCGCTGAAAGCGATCTTTTCAAGACAACCTTTGGATGGATTTTAAAGAGAAAAGGAAATACAGTACTGTAGGTAGTCGCACCTTCAACCAGTATGAGCCCTTAATATACGGGGGTACACTCAGGAGAAGCCGTCAGATCAGATTAGTAAAAAAAATCGATCATCTGACATACTTGAGCGCATCAGACTATGTTATGGGGGACTCTTAAGCACTGACACGTGAAAATTGCAAATTATGTAATATACCTATCTTACGTAATAGTAATAATAAACATTAAAATCGCGTAAATCTCGCGGCACAGCAGTGTACCGGCAGTGCTTGAGCGGAAGTACTTACTAGCTAAGAAGTGTCAATTTTGCTAATCTGACGATTTGACCTTAACTGGAGGTGGGAGGGTAACAAAGTGGTAAAAAAAAAACGATGACGGCTTACTCGAGCGCGGTTGTTTTTTTATTTATTTGAAAGGTAAATAATAGCAGAATTACAAAAAAACAATCTGACGATTTCTGCAAGCCGAAGGTAACAAAAATCGTCAATTAAGTTCAGAGCGTGCAGCTAGGGTAAAGCATGTGTTTCCCATTCCGCGCCTCTCGGTCCCTTTCACTTTTTCCGTACCTTTGACTCTCTCGCACCTTCCCCACACAGCTTTCCGGCGCCATGACACCATTACAGCTGTTCATCATCATCTGTCTAGCCTTATTCCCAACTATATTGAGGTCGGCTTCCAGTCTAACCGGATTCAGCTGAATACCAGTATTTTAGGTGAAGTGGCTGCCTACCTGACCACCACAACCCATTAACTGGGTAACACGGTAGTTCTTGGCAAGACTGGAGTCAAATTTACTGGCTTCAGACAATCCGTAACGACTGCCAAAGATCTAGAAACTACAACCGAGAGCAACAGGTTTACATGTTTAAATAAAATAAAAAAGCATTTTTTTTCATGTTGTCAGATTACCAATGCCTACCCCTCAAAATAATTGTCAGATTTTTGGTCACTATGGTTGGGACATCATGATGAACCTTCAGTATGCTAATCTGACGCGCTCGAGTATTTCAAGATGGCGATATTTTTTTTACATTTTCAGGAATTCGCTGCGAGCTTACGTCACTTCCTAATCGTCAGTCTAAGAAATGGGTGAAAATCAGACGCGTTTGAATAAAATTTTTTTAAATGTTTTTTCACCCTTCCCGCATGCATGGCCACAAATCGGCAGAATCAAAGACATGTAAAATAAGCATGAAAAATATCAATATCTGACACGCTTGAGTATTTCCATGTCATTGTTTTTTTTTTACAATTTTGAAAATCTGTTACGCTTCCCCCACCGCTGAAAGTGAAAACATGAAAGGACCATTTATTCTCCAAATCTATTAGGTTTTCGCGACGCTCGAGTAAATCTACATTTAGCATCATGGGCTCCCCTACCATTATTCAATTAGCATTATCAAAACAGGTAAAAGTTTAATAAAGGAAATTTCCCATCCCATTTAAGATACACCATTTCTTTATTGTTGTTTCCATTTGTTACAGGTATCACCGGCACAGCAGTTCTATCACTTGGTAGTTTACCATTCAGAAACATAATTGGATATTTATACTTAAGAGTAGATGATAAGAAAATCAAGATATCTTCAGTTGATTTCTGGGGGAGAAGAAAAGATAGAATAGTGAAAGTAGATGATTGGTTTCCATTACTTGATATGCCCTCAAAAGCCATGGACGCCATATATCTAACGCCATTACTGGCAGATGGAACAAAATACAAGTTGTTTGTAAAGTTTGGTAATGTTTTAGATCCTAAAAGAATGGGCAGAGTTTTAGAATGACTTGATAGTTAAAAATTTAATGCTAAGGTAGAGATTGTAAAAGAAACAACAAATTCATAATGTTACCAATCTACTTCTTAAACATACAGTAGTATTGAGAACCAAATCTTATAAATAGGTGAATTTAGATAAAATACACTGTTAAAAACAATTGAAAGTGACTTTTTCTTTAATTTTTTAATGAATTTTCATCCATGTGTATTAGTGAATAAAATACTTCATCAGTATTTTTAATTAAGTGTACACTTGATAGCTTAACATAAATTAAAATAAAATAACGCATGCCATTGATTGTTGGCAGTCAAAGTTGCCTTATTTAAAATTATGATGTCAACTCCAATAATAAATAATATCATAAGCTCTTCATTTAGACAAATAATTATAAGCAGAGAAGCAACAACTTATGATCAATCAAAAATAATCAAACCGTTTGGAAATATTTAGCCCATCTATGGTTAACAATAACATACAATGATAAAATTCATAGGTAATAATTATTTAGTTGGTATATACAAATTTATAAAATCACCTACATGTAGGTATATTTAATGATCCATTTCCTAACCCAAACATCTTACTCGGCCAGGTGAAGGAAGTTTGCTAGAAGCAATTTATAGTCGACCACACGTCAGGTAATACAATTGTTATGAGTGACGTGCGGTCATCTGTAAAATTTGTTACTGCCCTCAGTGCCCTCACAACAACAAATAATTGGACCTTTTAATTGGTTTTGCAAATGTTGCAGACTTATAGAATGTTATATAATCCGGTATATAATTTTCCGGTGACATTATAATATAATGTCACCGGAAAATTATATACCGGATTAATGACGTTTTAATGACGACGACAGTACCAAAAGAGGCTGGGCGGTGTGGAAGGGGAGGGTAGGCCCGTGCATCCGTTAAGTAACCACACCCTCGCGCACCCCACAGCTACCTCAGGCACCGTCTCATTTAAGCAGTCGGACTGTAGTAGTAGTCTTTTTGAACTGAGAAAATACTGGTAATTTAAAAATCAGGAAAGAAACAAAACAATCCATAGATATTTGAAAATTGGTTGTTTCCTCAAAATAATAAATTCACCAATGCCATCAATGCAATGAATACTCCACTAAATCACTGGCTATGCTATAAGACTAGAAAAGACTAGTCTGCAACATTTACAGGGTTAGAGTTTAAGTACTTACAGAATTTCGTCTTTACTGTAAAAGTCGTCCTTATTTCCCAGCTACCTAACCTTGACATTCTCATTGCAAGGATTTCAAAATCAGAAAGGTAGGTACTTGTTTGATCACATGCAAAAATATGTGACACTTACACATTAAAAATTCAAAATAGAGTTCAGAACTAGTAGGTTACTGAAAGTGAAATCATAACAATATTATGTGTTTTAATAAATATATAATTAGGTAAATGTTTGATGAAATATAATATAATGATGAAATGTTTTTGTCATAAATTGTAAAAAGTGAAATTACAATATATTAAAAGATAGGAAGTTAACAAAATTATCAATGAGCAAAATTTTATATAAATAATAACGTATTATTAATATGGCCATTACCCCTATCATGAGCTGTATACATATTTTTGCATGTGACTGTACAACAAAAACACAATGCATTAAATAAATAATAAAAAAACTCATAAATGCAGAAGCAGCAGTGTGGCACTAAGTAGATATACTTAAATAATAACAACATTTTGAAATTGTTTAAGAAATGACAGCAGTACTTACATAAATAAATTGAATTTAGAGCAAACTTTAAAACTAACTACTATCAGCAGTTTCGTCAAAATCTAGATCAACTGTAAAATTATTTTCAGAAATTATTGTCACCACCATCTCAGACTGTTTTTGTAATCAAAAACTTCTGGTCTGGCATATACAATTCTACAAGTATTGCTAACAAAATTAATCGCTCCTGCTTGTAAACCCTTTTGAATCAAGTTATTACACCACATAAGTAAAAATGGCTGTCTTTAAGTGATGTGCCCTTGCATTTAAGTGAGTGTGTCCCTACATATATTAAAGAATGTTTAGATAAAATAAAAAATAAAATGTCACTGCCGCACCTAACTAGCTTAATTAACCGTTTCATTAAAAACCTAGCATTTAACTGCGCCAATTTTTTAGCGACCTAAGTGACGGGCAAGTTAATTAACGATATTGAACCAAAGATGTCACTTAGGTCGCTGAAAAATCGGCTCAGTTAAATAAAAAGGCTAGGCCACCAATTAAACGGCTGATTAATCTAGTTGGCTGCAACATCACCACTATGAATGTTGTAATTTATTGAGACTACTCTGGTTGCCGATACACTGGTATCGCTTGAATCACTGGATTCAGGCGTTTCTGAAGCCATTTTTGACCCACTCCTAAGGACCCCAATATGTCTAAATTCAACATTCATAGCAGAATTCATATTATAGATATTATACAAATTTTGCAAAGTTAATATAATATGTTAGTTATGATGTTACACTTCTAAAAAACACAATCACATTTTATTTATGACAAATCACTGGCAATCAACAATTTTTCTAGTTGCCCTAATGTACTACACAGTAACTGTTTTGATGCCTATTTTATTAGTCACATTCAGTCTTGACTTCTGAACATGTTCAACCTTCTTCAATACAGGGTTTAATGCGAGTTAGAAATCTATGATTTTGTTGTGCAAGGTAACCTGAAAGTGACTAATATTATGCTAAAACTTCAAAGCTTATTGTTAAAAAGATAGGTACTATATCAAGGACAATCCTATTTAGCTTGTACAGATTTTGTTCATAAAACTAATCATTATTGCTAGTCATGTAAAGATATTTTGAACACTTTTTCTTAGGTACTGCTGATAAAACAACAACCAATGTCGGGAGTTGTATCAATTTAGTATCTTCCTGACAATTTTAGATAACCCTTGAGCAGAATTTGGATTTATAAAATATTGCAAGTGTGTATTGGTGTTATTAAGTTTATATTAAGCAAATACCCCACACAATCATTTTAGATATTTAATCGACCCAAGCTTGTGCAGGTTGGTCTGTTGTGAAAGGACTAACGCCATTACGCTCCATGGCTTCTAAAATTTCACAAACATGTTCAGCAACTTCAGCCCGGTTTTGGTCAATGCCTTTGATAAATGGATGTTCCAATAGCCTGTTATATTTAGGTCGCTGATTTTCTTCTTTAATGAGGCTGTAAATTAAAGATTATATTATGTTAAGATTAACAGATGATAACTAGTTACTAAATAAATAGTTCATATAAAATCTGAATGTCTTACCAAGTGTTGACGAAGTTGACGAAATTATTGGAGAATGCATTGTTTGTATTAGTTAGTCTTGGCGGATCGCCCTGTACGACCTGCTGCAGCTGCTCGAACACAGAGCCCCAGCGCGGGTAGGGGAAGGCGCCGGTGGCCACCTCCATCAGCGTGATGCCGAGCGACCACACGTCTGACCGCACGTCGTAACCACGAGCTCGTCCAGGATCTATGCGCTCCGGCTATGTGCAAAACAAGCAAGTGTTTAAAACCACACATCTTTTCTATAAATATAGTTTCGCTAGCACAAATCACAAAAAAAAACAACAAATTTCAATGTAAGTTATTTTATACTTTGTAGTTTTTTCAATTTGGAAGTTGGTAGTATATTTTTAATTTAAAAATACAACCGACTATAACTATAATTTCGGAGGTCGGCGTTTTTGGTTGTATCTTCGTTTTTTAAAGACTTCCGAAATTAAAGTTATTTTATTCTTTGTAGTTTTTTTAATTTGGAAGTCGGTTGTATTTTTTTTTACAAAAAAGATTTTTATTTTTCACTTTTTAATGGTGGTAGTACCCTACAACTAAATTGACATTATTCCCATAATGAGTTAGGTACTTATTGTGCCTTCGTAGTCCAAGTCCAGACTAGCCTATAGTTAAATCTCTACTTTGCTTTGGAATTGACATAAACCTAAAAATTACTAGATTTTAAGTTAAGAAGGTCATTAGTTTATTTATCTTTTAATTTCAACGTCGAACACAAATTCAATATCAAAAGTAATCAAGACCGTTTTATAAACAATAAAGATATGCCCGAATAGATAACCCCAAAAACTTGGTTTACTTGTACACACACACAGTACATTGTCTTCACAGCGTACTGGGGCGATAAAAACGCACGTTTTTGACCGACTTCAAAAAAGGGGAAGATCTCTCAATACGGGTCTATTTTTAGGGTTCCGTAGCCAAATGGCAAAAAACAGAACCCTTATGGATTCGTCATGTCTGTCTGTCCATCCGTATGTCACAGCCACTTTTTTTCGAAACTATAAGAACTATACTGTTGAAACTTGGTAAGTAGATGTATTCTGTGAACCTCATTAAGATTTTGGGGGTTCCCCATTCTTAGAACTGAAACTCAAAAAATAATTTTCATCAAACCCATACGTGTGGGGTATCTATGGATAGGTCTTCAAAAATGATATTGAGGTTTCTAATATTTTTTTTTTCTAAACTGAAAAGTTTGCGCGAGAGACACTTCCAAAGTGGTAAAATATGCCCGGTAACTTCTAAAATAAGAGAATGATAAAACTAAAAAAAAATTTTGATGTACATTACCATGTAAACTTCCACCGAAAATTGGTTTGAACGAGATCTGGTAAGTAGTTTTTTTTTAATACGACATAAATCGTATACCGCAATTTACCTTTCATTCAATCAACTCAAATATAATTTTCACAGATGATGTATTTCTGTCAGAATAAAATATTAAGTGGGGCTCAAGTGTGCTACGAGTGTGAACATCGACCACAACAACGTTCGGAACTCCTGGCTAGCCCTCGGGAATCAGCGGTTAGCCAAAAATAAGATGTCTACAGTGTAAAGTGAGCAGTGATCACAGTGTAAAATGTGCAGTGATTCAGTGAAAATGCCACAGGTACTTTTATTCCATACGACCAGGGGAGTAGTAGGTAGAATATTCAGGTACATCAACATGTTTGTTCCATATAGCTGGTCTGACTCCGATTGCATTAATTAAAAGTTTAATGTCTAAATGACATCGACCGCCGCCATCACCGGAGAAACGCCAGGTAACGACATATCTCTGTTTGTCGTGGGAATGGTGGGCATCAACACGCTAGAACTGCGACGTAAATGTGCGCTATTGATGCACTACTACTTACTACTGAACAGTAAGATTGACGACGCGACCACGCTAGCTCGCTGTTCACTGTTCGCTCCGGACCGACAGCGGGTTTCGCGCGCCGGTGCCTCTCGATGCCTATTCGCAGTTCCTACGTCTCGTACCCTTACGGCTCGTTACGCCCCAACGGCCCAAGCGATCAGTTTGCTGAACGCCCTGATTGCTCAGGAACCGGAGGTTGACATATTTGCGTGCACACATAGATCAATGATAAAAATATGTATAAATTCTTTAGTTTATAAGTCTATTCTATGTTGTTGGCTTGCTATACGCTTTGGTAAAAACTGTAAGTATAGTAAGCAACTGTTATTAAATAAATAAATAAATATCTGTGTCGCGTACCAAAGCAACTGAGTGTCTCTAAGCGATTCAAAAATATGTACGGTAGATTCATCGCAAATTTGCAGCCAGAGGCCAACGATGACTTTCCCGCATGCGTTTATTTCACCGCAATGCGCGCACTTCTATGACACTCTATACTTCATAGATTATGCGTTTAAAAAACGCAAGGCAATGCGCGCTAGGCCTAAACAGACACGCGATTTCAGCAATCCCGGAAGACTTTCTATCTTTTATTGAAGAGTGCCGTTGCCTATCTCCGAAGTTCTTCATCAGATCTTCACCGAATTGAAATGGGACCAGTCCGGACTTATTACTTTTCCAAACAAAAAAGAAACATCCAAATCGGTTAACAATTGGCGAAAATATAGCTGACAACACAAATTTATTTTTTTTGAGCTAAGCTAACTCAATTTAGCTGCGCCCCTGGCTTGAAAATAGGTACTTAATATTACGATTTAAGTACCTACGTAGGACTAGACACATTCTGATACCACACTGTGCGTAACTTAACATGCATAACCGCATAATTATGTAGATTAAACAAATCAGGTACTATGTAAAACACCACTTAAGAAATGGGATAAAAATTAATATAGGTAGAAAACTTACTGCCATGTATGGTCTGCAACCAGCATCGCGCGTGCGCGCTATTGAGTCCACTAGCTTTCCAGATATACCAAAATCACATAGCTTTATGTTTCCTCTTCGGTCCAATAAAATATTAGATGGCTTCACATCTCTGAAAATAAATGTAATTACTTTGTTAAACTGCGAAATCAGAAAAACGAAGTTACATACATAATTGAATAGTGAAACCGAAAACCTCACCTGTGTATTATTTTTAATTTTTCTTTTAAATAATTTAAAGCTTTAACTGTTGCAAGAGTTATTTTAGCTAAAATGGTTTCAGGTATTCGAGTTTGCATCCGTTCACATATAAACTTATAATATTTGTCTAATGAAGTATCCATTAACTCCATGCAAATCCAGCAGTCACCCTGAAATTCAATCACAACATTTGGATTGTTGGTCCAATTTTTATTGTAACACAAGCATTATAACGATACTACATAATACATCACAGAGACCTCGGTGCTGTGGCCACATGGCATTTTCAAAAAATTCTGTAAAAACCGAGTGTGTTGTCTGACTGTGATGATTTACTCATAAAAATTGACGGCCTGAGACAGTATTGATTACGGCGATCAGCACTGAACCTAGTGCTCATTGCAAATAACACAGGCAAAAATATTATGTATTTAAGGACTTGAATGTTTGTATGAAATGCCGTAAGGCGTAAGGGCTCTTAAGAAAGAAGAATTGGTAAAAGAGCAAAGCCTTTGCCATGCACAAGGAAAACAGGCTTACAGAAGCATAATATTTTGTACTTATTTTAGGGTGTTTGTATGGGTTATTCGCACTTCGTCCCATTCGCACTTCGGACCGCGTTCGCAGTTGGTCCCATTCGCACTGGATCCCATTCGCACTTAGTCTGTCAGTAGGCTGCATAAACGGTTAAAGTTACGCAAAAATCATGTATCATGGAATTGATCCCCTTTAAAAGTTCTAAAAAAGTCCCCGACAGCACACGTCTGTATTTTAAGGTTGACTCACTGTAACCTTTTTCATGGTAATCTTTGATCTAAAATAATTAATTATTTGCGAAGTAGTTTTTATAAACATGAACAAAACGCACAAACACAAAACAACAACAACAACATACAACAACACATGAACAAAACTACTTGTATGGGACTAAGTGCGAATGGGACCAACTGCGAACGCGGTACGAAGTGCGAATAACCCATTTGTATTTTTTATTATTTTTATTATTTGAAATGGGTTTGCTCTTGACTCCAGTCTAGGTCAGAGACTAAGTCAACGATGGAGCGAGCTTACCCAGAAGAAGCCTGTTCACTCTAACTTTGAAGTGATTAGGGTTGTATGCGTTTGGAAACAGACGCAGGCGGAGTTCTACTCCTTTGCTGTGGGCATTATAAAAGACGTTTGGTAACGTAGTATCGTAACTTAGTACGAATTGGTAGAATAGTAACAAGGCAGGGATGGTAACTTGCAGTGCGTCTAGATGTCCGATGGTAAAAGGGGGCCGGTGGGATGATCGTGGAGTTCTTGGGTACATTCACCGAAGTACAATCTGTAGAAAACCGAGCCAAGCTGTGAAGCTTAGTATCCACCAGTTTTACGTCGGCTAGCTCTGCATTCCACCGAGTCAAGCGCGGCAAGTTGGTATTTAGCTGAGCCATCCCAAAGGTGGCTGCAATACTCTAAAGCTGCCCAAGCGTGAAGTATCGCTTCACTCTATTTAGGATGACCAGCTATTTGGCCGCAGTTTAGGGTTTGTACTCAATGATGACGCCGAAGTTGAAACTGGATGTCAACTCCATGCCTAGGCCGAGCCGATCAGTTACAGGAACAGATGTACTCCGAACGACTCCTTTTTGCGGTAAAAAGACACGCCTGTGTTTTGGTGGCGTTAAAAGGGCGTTAAAAGGGGACCAGATTGACATCACCCCACTAAGAGACAAGGCTTAAGGTCAAATTTGTCCGCTATACCATGGCCTCTCTCAAGGAACGAACTACATTCTTGCTGGTTTTTGCGCTGGACAAGTATCTCTCTGAAACCGTACTGTCATCTGCGTACCCAATAATACCAGGCTGAAGTAGCTCATTGATGTGCAGCAGGAAAAGAGTTGCAAAGAGAACATACCCCAGGACTGTTCTCTTTGTGTGTCCTGGTCGAGAAGCAGCCGTCAACTGCTACTCGGATCGACAGTTCACTAAGGAAGTCTGATATCAAGCTACAAAAATCAGCTGGGATGTCATAAGCAAGAAGCTTGCGGAGTAGACTTGCGTGCCAGACCCCATACACAAAAAGATCGCCGTGAACGTATTGAAGTAAACGTCCCCGGAAAAAGCTATATTGATGGTCACTGAGGAGATCTTGTCTTCAAGGTAGGTAGGCAGAGAATGGAGGTAATGGCAATCGGACGGATTACCGTCCGATTGCTATTACCTCATTAGTGCAGCGTCTACAAGCTTCAAGGGTTTTGGCACCATTCTTTTTTCAAGAGAGGCGAAACCAGCTTGTCAACACAAGAGACAGTTCACGCACACTGCCTCAAGACTCTCACTGGAATGCCGTCAGGCCGCTGGCCTTGTTCACGTCTAGACTGCACAATACTCTTCGGACCACTTTAATGTGATGTGATGCGATCTTCAGCATCGAAGATCGTATCAACGAGGTATTTGGAGCTAGCGTCCAGTCGTAAATACTTGCAGAGAGATGTAAATAAATTTGCTTTCTCACTTGCAGAGTGAGCCAGTGACCCACCAAGTTTCAACCTTGGTGGAAAAGTGGCAGAAATTCGTTTCGATCGCTTTCGACAGGGACCAGAACTGTTGACTACCCGAAGGGTGCGATGCTTGTTTGGCCCGACATAGTCAAAGCGTGCCCTACGTAGAACCCGCTTGCAGAACTTGGCGGCAGAATTAAAAGCACTTTTCTTCGCGCGAACCCTACGTGCTCTATCTTTTCGGTCGCGGGACTTGATCTAGACTCTTTTTGGGCCTCAGCGTGGGCACAAGGCCAAGGCCGGGATTTGTAGCCGAGCAGGATGTCGGGGAATGGAATAAAATACTCCATCCCCTGCCTAATCACGTCCGCAATCACGTCAGCACAGCACGAGGGGTCATCCGAGGAGAAGCATACTTGCCGCCATGGATAAGTCGCAAAAAAAAAGTGCCGCATCTTATCCCAATCTGCTGACTGGGATCGCCATACTCGTCTCGTGCTTCGAGAGCTCTCATCTGCTGGATATCAGGCCCTGGAACGCAAAGGGCATAAGGAACACGAATGGGCTAGTCAGTAAGAGTCTGACACAGGGAATGCCGCTCCACCCACACCGAAAGAAGTAATTTGATGATTGCCCATCCATAAAAAAAAAGTGTGCAGACGTTCCCAGCAGGGCTGAGTCCAATACTGAATGACTGTCCAGATCAGTTGTCTGCAAAAGGTCCAAGCAATTTGGTGTAAGGTCGTCAACATCCGGTACCTGCATTTACCAGCTGGGTTACTTGTGCCCCTCTATCCCAGCATGGTCAGTTTTCTGGTATAGTTTTATGGTGGGTGTTCAAGTCCCCCAGAAAAAAAGGTTCGCTGTTGGGTACCATTCATTGCTGGGCTACGTCAGTCGACTCCACGAGGGAATTAAACAGCACTGTTGTCTCTGGTCACCGCTGTGCGTGTGCGCGGATGTACACACAGGCCCCAGCTTGCTTCTTGAACTTGTGTTCAAGATAGTTAAGGTACGCCATCTCGACGGGGTTGTTATCTTTGTCTCCATTAGGAAAAACGGGTAAGTATGGCTTCTCGGTCTATAGGTGATGAACTGATGATGGACTAGATCGAGATTGGAGTGCAACCCCCTAATGTTAGTGAGGTACAGTTTTAGTGGGAGGAAGTGCAGCCGTTGTTTTACCTTATTCTTCTTTGTTCTTGTCATGATAGTTGAAGAGTAGTTTGGCAAAAAGTCGAACTGTTAAGGCGAACTAAGTGGAACACTACAGCTATTCCAACCTATCGGGAACTCATTTGGGTCTCCAAATGAGTTGGGGGGTGTTTTGGCGTCCCCCGAGTCTTCCGGGGACGCCAAAACACCCCCCGATTAGGACACCTCCCATCCGGTTGCTGGCTGGCACGGTGGAGCATACATCCATTTATCGTGAGTTGGTGGGGCAGTCTTTGGCAAGTGGCTGACGTTCTACTTGATCCCCCTACTGACTGCAGTTCTGAATAGCGCAACTGACAACTTCCTTCTCCCCAAAGGCACTGGCACTCCCGCACACTGACGGAACATGTGAGATGGTTGCGAAGCCTACCGCATAAGTCGTTCAGCAGTACCAGGCAAGCCTCTGGTGCCGTCGCTTGGGGATCACTTCAAAAACTTATTATTTTACAGTATCTGGTCTAATGTCAATGTATCACTGTTTTGTTTAGGTAAATAAATAAAATACCTCTTTAAAGAGTGCTCCATAGAACTGCACAATATAAACACAATCATTGCTCTTCATAACAACCTCGAGATCCATCAACAGTTGCTTTTGTTCCTTCTCGTCAACAGTGGAGCGGATACGTTTCACAGCCATCACACGGTTTGTTCTAAAATATTTATGGACCAGAAGAAGTGAATAGTTACTCATAAAAAAAGAATTAGATGTAGCACACTTTTGAAAGCTATCCACTAGGGATAGATTGTGTTGTACACAAATTGATTCACTGAATTTCATCTATATTCTGAAGGCTTCATAATTTCTTGCAAACAGAAAATAGTACAGGAAGTATAATTTTATATCATAATTCTAATTGTTAATAATAATTTTAAGAGAATAACATTGAATCAATGATGCACTATTGTATTAACACAAAATTGTATATCACGTTATGTTATACTTGAACATGTACATTGATTATATTCATAAGCAGTATAATACTAAGACTACAAAGATAGTTTAAAAAAAAGAAATATTTGAGATTTTCTTAGTGCTTTCAATATTAACTTCTACTTTCAATTGTTTTTTTATTTGTGCATAGTAAATGATGACTGATGAAGTTACATGACATCTATATGGAACACTATTGTAATGATAACAATATTTTCAGTTTATTTTAATGAAATATCCTTACATTCTGTGGACCATTTTGTTTACAGCTCCAAATGCACCTCTGCCTATTTCACCAAGATCCTGTAGATCATCAGATGTGAAGTCATACACTTCTGCTGCAGAAAATTGCAATTTCCCTGATGATTGCATGGACGGATATATTCTACATCTGTCTCTGGAATATTGAGAGTAATTTGTTGTTTACTGATCAGTAACAAGGTATAAATAAATATAACAACATGAGCAAAAAACCATGGCAAACTAATTATTTTTGCTATACAGACTAGTTTTGTATTTTTCAACAAATGTATGCATTTCTACAAAATTAAAGAAAAAAAACATCATTAGATAATGGGCAATCAATAAACACAATCACCTCGCATTTTCAGGCAATATTTCTCTTATAGTACGCGATGGGACTCGGGGTCTCTGCACTGGAGGTGGATTGGCAGGAAACGGCATAAATGCTGCCCCACCTGATGGACCTCCGGCTATCTGCAGGTTTAAACCTTTGCGCTTCTCCAAACCAAATAAATTCAATTCAGGCTTGGGCATTGTCGGTCTACTTGGGCCTAAAATATTATAACACATTAATAAATCATTTTTGACGAATATAATCACATAAAACAGACAAATGCACGCATTTCAACGTTAATATTTTCTTCATATTACCTTGATTTGATGACACTTCGCCATTCTTCGACATTTTTATCTTATAAGAAACTGTTAATTAAAATGTTTTCACTATTCTTTGGTGCAAATTACAGCTTCCAAATTCTCCATTTGAAGGTTTTATAACGAAAAATTGGTCACGTTTTCATAATATGCCATGTAAATATATTGTCGAATGTAAGCATCGCGATCGTACCAATCGACAACATACGATTCGTTCAACGATGGCATACGTTTGACAGCTGCCTAAGCTGCCTTGTGTGGCCTTGTGTATCTATACTCTATGGTATACCATTGTGGTCAGTGGAGGGCTTCGAGAGTCAATAAAATCCATTGAAAATCGCAGTGTTGGGAGGAAGACATAAAAGTATATTTTAGTAATAGTTTGGTGAACTTACATTTGGAACGCCACACTTCACACACGGTACAGATACAATCAGAGACAACAACAAGTCAATGAAGCACAGGCATAGAGTACCCACATTATACTAAACTGAAAAGCACAGGTTATTAAAAGCCCAATTAGCTTAATCAGCCGTTTCATTAAAAGCCTAGCCTTTTCATTTAAATGCGCCGATTGCACAGCGACCTAAGTGAAATCTTTTGTTGGCTGCAACATATTTATATTGATACTCAACATCTAGGGTAAAATATCGATTCGCTGAACCGATTCAGTGTTATGCAAGTGGTATGCAGTACATTTCGATTTAAAAAAAAAATGTCCGTGAAATCGTTTCTTTGAAATCGGTTTCGATCGCTATCCCTACTTTATATTTCCATGTTTTCCATGCTCTATGGAAAGGTTTATGGTTGTTAGTAGTTGAGAAAAAAAACAAATATTTGGGATTTTACATTTGGGGTGTAAAGTGATGTCAAAAAATCATTTACTTTTGTTTGGTGCTATATTATTGAATTGAATTAAAATTTATACATGCGGTGATAAAATGTCAACAATTATAAAATTTGATATTAAAGAATTGAAAAAATTAGCTAATGATAAGAATTCTTGTATTCTGGAAAAAAAAGTGACACAAAACCTAGCACTACAACCCTGGTGTCTTGGTAACCTCAAGGAATCTATAAAAAACTTGTTGGACTACAAAATAGGAAAGTTTGATAAAGAGTAAGTAATTTTATTTTCTCATAAAATTGTAAAAATCTCTCGAAACATTTTATTTATATCTGTACAATGTTCTCATGCATTTTGATATAGTAAATCCTACAAAATGTAAACTGGGTGTATTATCATAAGCCCAATAAATAAATGAATCCAATATTACAGGTTTAATGGAATTCTTTTAAGTTACAAAAACCTCAGAATTCTACAGAATGTTGGAACCATCAGAAATGATAATGCGGATATTCACTTTCAAGTCCAGGCGGATTACTTCATTTTTCGCCCTTATGTAGGAGCTACACTGACAGGAATAGTAAATAAAAAAAGTACCACACATTTAGGCATCCTTGTGCACCGGTAAGAGTTACAATTTTTTTTAAATAATGTTTTTTTTACACTTTAATAACAGTAAATCTTGAATGTATTTATTTACTTGTGTTTTCATGAATATTATCATATTAATTTGTTTTCAGTTGTGTTTCTACTTGTATTTCCCACTCATATCAAACATTGTGCAATCTCAGGTAAAATGTTATGCAATTTTTATTTCAGGGTGTTTAATGTTGTAATTCCAAGACCTACAGAGGAGCCTGGAAATATGTGGGTTGGCTCTAATATCCAGGAAGGACAAGTGGTCACATTCAGAATAGTAGTATTAGACCTTTACGGAGCCCTGCCATATATTAGAGGAGAGCTGGATGAGAGGTATCTTTGATGGAAACATGTTAATTTGTATACCTGTTGTTTGTTTGGTGGGATACAATTACTTAATTTTTGTTCAAAGGGTTTAAAAAAAATAATTTTGTAAATTAAATTACTGGAGTTGTCTTATAATTAAGTGAGCATACTTATCTTAGAACTGTGCTCAATGATCTGGACCTGAAATTAAATTCTATATATTTACTTAGCCCTTATTTTTTCTCATGAATCCTATTTTCATAACAAAACAATTTGTTTTTTATTAATTTCTGTATTTATCTTTTAATTTTAGATGTGCCAAGTTGGGTCCTGATGGGGATGATGATGACGAAGTAGATAAAAAAGGAGCTCAAGCAATCAATGTATCATATGTTGACTTTAACAAGACTAAACCATACATTCAGAAACAAATTGGAGATGGGCTTCCACATTCAGCTTCAAAAAATAATTCAAAGAAAGCTAGTGAGCCAAAGAACAACACTGCAGCAGCAGACAATCATACTCAGGCAGTTAACGGAAAATCTGGTTTTACAAAAACAAAGAATGTTGAAATTGACAAAATTAAGAGGCAGACTAGAATAGTAGAGTCTGAGCAGAAGCAACTGGAAACTCCCATCTCTAGACCATCTAAAAAGCACAAACGCGATATACAATAACTATGTAAAGATAGATATTTTAATTCAAGTTTTACCTATTGTAAAATTGTTGAGTTCATATTTCATTTTAAACTATTAAAATAAATTTATTTTGTATATTACTCACCCTTTTCTTTAGCAATAGTATTATTTGCTAAATATTTTAAATATTACTATATTTTATGTTTATTAATTAGGATTATTTTATTTGCATTCTTCTGACTTGGTAATTTAGGTAGTTTCGATTTTGATACTAATCTTAAATGGTGTTATGGTGCTTGGTATTAAATCTTCCCATAGAAAAATTTCTTGCTTCATTTTTTAATTAGTTATTTCGAATAGATTCGTTTGGACCACGGTGATCAGGTTTATTGCGCGGTTGGTGTGGTTCGGATTACAAGTATGCTTTAGTTTAGCAGCATTGTATTTTCTGCCTACGTTCATGAAAAAGTGATTGTCTCAACAAACAATTCATATTATTCAAGAAAACTAGTGCATTGATTTTTTGTGGCTCAAAATAGCATGCATTATCCTTAGATTAAAAAGTCAGTCTGGCTTTTGTTTCCCCGCTATAGAATCATTGAGATAAAACAAATATTGATAGAATGCAAAACAAAAAAAGACGTAAGACTAGACGATTTGGCCAAAAGACTAGCCTTCTCTTCGGCGTAAATAAAAAAAACAGTGTATTCTATTCTATTTTTGTTTATGGCAATGATGCCGATGCTCTGAATAAGGAATCCTATGGAACTGCCATACCTACGAAAAAAACGTGCATACCTACGGTAACCAAACATGGCCGCCTAGTGTTGTACTAGTCCTGGTTTTTCACCAAAAGATATAGATAAAACGCACATTTCGCAGTGGTAGCTTTTTAAGGTGAAATGTACAGGATAGGCCAAGTGCGTGGCGGACTTCGCACATTTAGGGTTCCGTACCAAATGAGGGAACTATCAAAGAAAAATCTGATTTAATTATATATTGTTATTTGTTAGTAAAATATACGTTTTAATTAATATTATCACCAAAAATCATTGGGAAAATAAAAATTCTTCGAAACAAAATTTTGTGACAACAATAGGGTTCCATTTGGAGGCTTCGGGTACGAAACCTTAAAAATTATGTCAAGGAAAACATAAATATACAACGTATTATTGAATTGACTGAAACCTGATAAGGGTCATTGAACTCATCATTATGAACGTCTTTTATCAGGAAATCAAACCAGCAATTAGGTACTCAAAAAAAATCAGCTGATCCATAGTAAAATTATCATATATTATGGATCAGCTATACACACACAACACATTTTAATCTGTGTTCACGAAACTTGAAAAAACGTGTGGATCAGCTGACTTTAATTATCGATTTCCCTAGTACAAGTTGTATATAATTATGAATTCAATGACCCCTTTTCGGGATTTTTTTTGGAGTAATAGGTGGATTGCATTTTGTATAGGGAAACATAATGAAAAAAATCAAACAATATTTAAAACGTTTATTGAACACTATTAATAACCACATATAAATCATGTTTATGTATCCATTTCCGTCACACTTTTTACTAGCACTTCGCCCGCGACTTCGTCCGCGCGGATTTAGTAGGTACTCCACAAACTTTCATTTCCAATGGCTTCTAACCACATTCTTTTCTTTGCTTCATTTCTAGGTAGCCTGAGAGTGAAAAATACAAAGTCAGTCGTGATTAATGTATAAAAGTTACGACAAAAAAACTGTCGATTAGTTTTAAAGCATTTAGCACATCACTATTATCAAAATAAAAACAATGTTCAAAAACCCAAAATATCAGTATATGCTAACTAAATTACACGCGAATTGATTATACAGAAGAATTTCATATCGATTTAATGACAGACTACAATAATTTCATGTATTTCCAGGCTTTTTTTATTTTAAATAAATTTTAGGTTACTCACTTGTGAAACGATAAATTTGGCCGATTTTGGCTTTTAGACACACAACAACCCACAACAGCGCACTTAGGAGGCATCGCAATTTAGTGTCTTTTCACTTTTATAAATAATATAAGCACAATTTCCTTAATAAATTGAGAAAAAATAGTTAACAGCAAAAGTAAACAAAGGCAAACTCAACGTAATGTACTCTGTGACCGTAACCAAACATGGCGGATTTGCACGCAAGTAGATTAGAGTGACGTCACAGGTAAAATGTTGCCAAAATCAGCAAAAAACAATCTACTATCGTCCTGCTTTCCTTACGCGAGACAACATAAGTTAGAAAGAAAAAACAATATTTTTAGTATTGCTATATCGATTTCACCAACAAATGTATAGGCAATTGAATATATAGTAAGTTACGCCAACTCCATAGTATTCCTACCTCTATGTGCCGATGTCGACAATTCTGCCAATGTCAGATGTGCTATGGAAAAACGTAGACAGAGAACAATTTTTATTAAAATTTTGAGCAATAAAAACCTTGTTGTTGAGTTTTAAACAGTTACAAAATAAAAAAATCAAAAATAAAAACAGATATAAATAAAAGGGAATTATGCAATAACACATATAATATATAACTATAATTGAATGCCATTTACACGAATAAAAATCATCAAAGCACTAAGAAGCTTTGCTGAGAAGTGAGTTAGTAAAGCCGGAAAGTTGATGGGGACAGGGTTTTTTAATTTAGGGAGATGTTTATACAAATCATGGGATGGGTTATTATTGGGGCAGTTAAAGAAAATGTGCTCCAAAGTACCTTCGTCCAACCCACATTCGCAAAGCGAGGAATCTCTGACCCGAATTTTATGAAGAAACACCGGAGAACAACAATGACCTATTCGGAGGCGACATACAGTGGAAATAACCTTTTTTGAGATCTTTTTATAGGGGAAAAACCATGGCTTAGGGGTAACGTTAGGCTGAATGGCATGATAAAAAGCGCCTTTACGTTTACTCGATTCTTGCAACTGCACCTGCCATGAAGACAACAAGCTCTTTCTGGGAAGGCTTAACAAATCATAGCCCTGGCATTGGAAATGTTTAAAATCAACCGATTGGGACGAAACTGCATTTTTAGCAAGCACATCAGCATATTCGTTTCCTCGTATGCCACAATGGCTTGGAATTGTGAAGTTTGCTTTTAAAAGGATTTTGCTTCAGAGCTTGCAAGCAGCTAAGAGAGTCTGTAAAAATGACACCGAGACTGATGCTATGGGCCTCTATAAAAATGCATGCTTCTAGAATGGCCACGCACTCGCCCGTAAATACTGACGATTGTACAGGGCATTTAAATTGCATAACAATTTTGGAGTTCTGGTAGTAAACCGCTGCACCAGTGCAGCTGGAATCCGATAATTTAGAAGCATCGGTGAAAAATCTCTCAAAATTTAACCACCGCTCACCAACCTTCGCATTAAAAATTGAGTCCGCCGAAACTGACCTTTTCGAAATACCAATGTTAAAGTAGACCTCTGGTTTATAACAAATAACCTCATAATCAAAACTATAAATGGGGAGTTTAGGAAACTGAATAATAGGGGACCCGTAATTTTTTAAATACCGGTACGATTTTAGTAATAAAGGAACCTCTTTGTGACTCCAATAGGTAGATCTTCTGCATTCAGCATCTAAGTCATTCATTTTTTGTATAAAAGGGTGGTATGATTTGGGGATAACTCTAGCCCAGAATCTCGATGATAGATACTGCCTCCTCAGAGCCAGCGGAGGTTCAGCGCATTCTACCTGTAGAGCGTTAAGTGGCGAGGACTTCATACAGCCGGAAATTATTCGAAGGCACTGAGCCTGAATTCGGTCCAGTCTTGACAAAGCGCCCTTGTTACAGGGAATCAATAAAAAGGATCCGTAGTCCAATATACTTCGAATAAGGGCATTGTACACCAGTTTCATGGTGTAAGGGTGGGCACCCCACCAGACACCGGCCAGCACTTTTAATATGGGGATAGCTCTCTCACATCTACTAACTAAATAATTTAAATGAGGTAAGCCAGTCAGTTTGGAATCTAAGAAAACGCCTAAAAATTTAACTTTTTGAACAAACGGTATACAATGACCTTGGGTATCCACTGAAATTTGTGGGATTAATTTCCTGCGGGAAAACACAACCACAGCGCTTTTAGGGGCAGACAGACTCAGCCCGTAAACATTAAGCCATTGGTTTAAAGAGTCCAGGGACACTCGAAGAGATGACGCAGCGTCGGCAATAGAGTTGTTGGTAACATACAGAGCCAGGTCATCAGCATATTGCAAGATACGACAGTCATTGTTAAGGCAGGCGCCAAGGTCAGCTGTATACAAATTATATAGTAACGGACTGAGAACAGAGCCTTGGGGGAGGCCCTTCCATGATACCCTGACATCAAATTCGCCTGGTACTCTTAAAACCAAAGATCGAGACATTAACAAACTACAAATGCACTGAACCATTCTCTCCGGTATTCTCATTTGTATCAACTTTTGTTTGAGATACAGAAGGACATTGTCATACGCAGAGGAAATGTCTAAAAAGGCAGCGACAACGGATTCGCTTTTCGAGAAAGACGTGCGAATGTCTGAAACCAAAATCCCAACACTATCCATTGTACTCAGCCCCTTTCTAAACCCGAATTGTGACTCAGGAAGCAGGTTCCTAGATTCAACAATAAACTCCAATCGATTCTTAATAAGGTGTTCCAGTAATTTTGCGAGAACGGATGACAAAGCTATTGGTCTGAAGCCGTTTGGGTCATCAGCTAGCTTGCCTGGTTTCAAAATGGGAATGATAACCTGGGTTTTCCATGAATCAGGGACCCAACCGTTATAGTATGAATAATTTAAAATAACTAAGAGATACTCTTTAGCTTTCAGACCTGCATGAGATAAAAAGGAATAGACAATGCCATCTATGCCAGGGGCTGAGTCACGGGTATGCTTTAAAATAGAATCAAGCTCTTGAATAGAAAATGGCATATCAAAAGGATCATCGGAAGGAATGAAAATAGGCTGATAACATTCAGCTTCCGTTGGAACATACGGAGGGGCCAGTTTGTCGAAAAACTTCTCGGCAGTCTCTCGAGTGATGGGAGATGAGAAAGAAGGGGAACAACCTGATCTAAAGCGATTGATCTTCTTCCACACCATTGATAAAGGAGTAGACGGGGACAAGGAGCCACAAAAGATTGCCCAGCCCGCCCGTTTCTTTCTACGTAGCAACCGTTTCGATTTAGCGAGGGACCTATTGAAAGCTATTAAATTAGAGCTAACCATTGACTGATTGTATGCTTGTTCGGCTCTATTTCTCTCTTTTATTGCTGAAGTGCATTCCTGATCCCACCATGGGGGAGAAGGAATCTTGCCGCGAGCTGAGTTTTTAACAGGGAAGGATAAGTCAGCACTGTCTGTTATGGCAGAAATTAGATTGTCGTAACAGTTTGACACATGTAGTGAATCAAGAACACAGGAAACTTTTGGAAGAGAATCAATTTTGTCCTCCAATACTGAAGAATACTTTGCCCAGTCTGGTTTAGACAGATTAAATCTCAAGAGAGGCGGATTCGATTTTTCTAAGAAAGTTTTATCAGTCAAAGATATTACAATAGGGAAGTGATCACTACCATGAGTCAAACTGGTACATTCCCAATGACATGATGCCGCGATATCCAACGAGCAAAAGGTAAGATCAACGCAACTCTTATGCTGACCAGGGAGTGACCTACGGGTTGGGCAGCCATTGTTTAATATACAAAGGTTAAGTTCATCTAAAATTTCTACTAAACCTTCCCCAAAAGAGTCGCAACGTTCAGAACCCCACCTAAAGTGATGGCAGTTGAAGTCCCCCATAACAAGTACAGGGCCAACTATGTTTCCTAATATCCGTTTTAGAGTTGGGAGGAAGCTCTGATGGGGGTGTGCAGTGTAAACGGATAAGAGGGTTATACCCTCAACTCTACCAGCCGCTATGCTAATATCTACACCTAAAGAAGGCAAAGAAACAGGCACAAGTGGAACACGATTGTTCACGCAGAGTGCTGACCCACCATAGCCATCAGATCGATCGCATCTGAGAATATTAAAAGAAGGTAAACGGAAAGAGAGACTTGGAACTAACCAAGTCTCGGCGAGGGAACAAGCAAGAGGTTTGAATTTATTCAAGAGAAATGTGAGTTCGTGCTTCTTATGCCACACGCTCCTAACATTCCATTGAAGGAACACGCACCGCGCCATTATTATGATGAACAAGAGAATTTATAAGTGATGAAGCAACGTTGGGCGGTAATTGGGATTTATTGGAGGAAATTAAAGTTAAAAGTAGTTTACTTAGTAGTTCAATTATTGAAGACAAGTTTTCGGGTGATTCGCTTGGTTGACTAATAGGCCTATTGAGAGCACAGCCGTTAGGTTGAGAAGATGATGGTGAGTTACTAAACTGAAGGTGAGCAGCTGTATCATAAGAAGGGGAGAGAGTGGCATGGGTCTTTGGCTTTAGAAATACTGTTTTACGGTATGACTGAGTTTGGGATTTGGTAATGTCCGCGTAACTGCGGGAAGAAATGGGAACGGTTTTGCTAGCGTCTGAATACGACATAACTTTTTCAGCCATTACGATTTTAATCGTCTTCTGCCTGCTATACTCCGGGCATGCCTTGCTATTCGCAAAGTGGCTCCCAGAGCACAGCACACAGAAAGCTTCGCCCTCAGCAATGCTGCAACTATCACTGGGGTGATCATTGCCACACTTACTGCAGCGGGATTTGGACCGGCAGAGAGACTCCACGTGCCCAAACCGGCAGCACTTGCGACATTGAATAGTGGGATAAACATATTGGCTAACAGTTAGTGATGAATAAAAACAGAATATTCGATTTGGAAGAACTTGTCCATCAAAGGTGATTACACAAGTTTCTGTAGGCCTGTACTCATTTACGCCATCTTTGGTGACTTTTCTATTTATACGACGGATTTTGATGATTGGTCCACAGCCTGCTGGAACCTTTAAGAAGGACATGGCTTCCTCATCTGAAAATTCAGTTGGAACTCCACTCACAACCCCCATACGGGTTATATTAAAAGATGGGATAGCTGCCTCAAATAAGTGTATACCTAGAATATTATTTGCTAAAAAAGCGTTTGCATCCTGAGGGGATGCAAACTCTACTGAAACGCGGTTTCTGCCGACTCGCTTGATATCTATAATATTGGGAATGTTGTTACTGCTTAAAAATCTTCCGAATGAAATAGGGTGAAGGGTAGTTCCAGCGTTATGTTGGGTTTCTTGGCGGGAAACGTGTACAATGAAAGGGCCTTTATCTAATACAGAGTATATCATACGACCTATATGAGTCCTGGGTTGTTTTGGAGGCCGATTCACTGTGTCTGCTTCATTTACGGAGCGTTTGCGGTTGGATGGAGGTGTCTGGGATTCTGTAGTGCCTACCACATCAGCAAATTGGCTCAACGGGAAGGCAGATGAACTGAAATTTGATGAACGCATGACGGACCGAGACGGAGAAGGGATATCAGGAGGATCGGGGGGTTTATTTTTATTTATATCCATTTTATCGTTAGAAAATAACTTTTGTAAATGAGAAAACACACTGGGAAACACAATAGCAAGAAATAGAGAACACAATCACACTTAAACCACCAAAAATCAGCCAAAATTCTGAGCACACGTGTGACCAAAAAGCACAAAAATCAAAAAACAGTGTAATAAAATTGCAATAATTAATTACAAGTTGACATGACATGACATTGACAACTGTGCTGTCAAGTCAGGTGAAACCAAAAACCAAGCAAAAAGTAGGGTTATGTTACGCTGATTATCCCGGACTCGACAGGATTATTAATATTTTAGACTAAATAAAACATGGCTAATAATATCAGGATTTTAAATAAATGTTTACCGTGGTACCCATCTTGTTACTTTGTTCCTAGGTACGTACATTATTTATCTCATAAAATAATCAAGCGATATTTTCTTGAACAAAAATAAATTTTCTCGAATGAGAGACTTTGAATTTGATAGTGTGGACAATGTATTTGTCAAACGGCGTTGTTCATTCAGTAACATCCATAACCCATTTTTTGCAATAAAATTATATTGGTCTACTGACTCATACAATGTTTGAACTGTAGAATTTCAGGGGTACTTCAATCCAGAGAATATTCAAGACCCACAGCTTTCCCAGACTATTTTCAAAATCCAGTCTTTAGAAAAGAAGATCAAGCAAAACTTATAGAAAGTTCAGAGTTGAGTAAGATTGCTGCCTTGCCTGTAAGGCCACCAGCTGTATATGAAACCAGCTCCGTGTACCATGACCCATTGGTAAAGTAAGTACATATTTACAATGCTTTATAAGAGCGAATGTCATTATTAGCGATCTTGGTAGGTAGATACTCTTTGATTGTTTATCATAGTTCGTTTTTGGGAATAGCATAAGTTGTTTTTTTGGAAAAGTTTTTATTCTTAATAATTGATATGATAACCAACCTCAAATCATATACTACCCATACGCGTTAACTTGGCACCTGGCTCGAATTACATTTTAGCACTTAAATTAGCAATTCAAACTTAACACGTTCATATTGTTTTCATCGAAATATAATTTTTCAATTTAAATTAAAACCTCATAAAGTCATTCGAAATATGTCAAGCCAGGTGCCATGTTAACTCGTACGGGATATACATGCAGCTAAAACAAAAATAGACACAGAACGAGCGCAGCATACATTATTAATAAAAATAATGTAAGTCTTGTATTTTAAAAACAAAAGATTTGCCACTGCTAGCTTATACCAAATAAGTGAATTACTCTCTTTAAGGAAACTATTATGTAACCCAAACCATACTAAAAACATAAAACCCTACCATATAATGATAAAAAAAAATCTAAAAGGAGAAAAGATTTAGTTCCCCAAGTTCCCCAAACAAAAACTAGATTTGCATACAAACAATTCAATAAATGCTTTACTCAGCTCTAACAAAATGAATAAACATGTTTATGTTTATTATAAAAGCAACCATGACTGAAAAAAAGTATAATTGACTGGATAAAACCACTTACCTATGAGGAAACCGAAGCACTCCTGGAACACGTTGAGTAGCCGAAATATGTCACGTATATATGTCACAGCCAACTAGCTGAATCCGCCGTTTCATTAAAAGTCTAGCATTTTCATTGAACTGTGACTTTTTATCAGTGACATAAGTGTCATGGGTTAGTCATTAAACAATATTGAACAAAAGATGTCACTTAGGTCACTGAAAAATCGGCACATTTAAATGAAAAGGCTAGGCAACCAATTAAGTGGTTGATTAAGCTAATTGGCTGCAACATATATACTATAAACTTAAAACACTTCACCTAACACCATACAACACACCCACACATCATACCACACCTCACACCATACCATACCACACCACACCACAACACACCACACACCTCACACCACACCACATGCCTCACTACATATCACACATAACACGGCACTACATACCTCACCACACTATACACTACATAATATGCACTAACAGGGAATAAGTTTTTTAAGTTTTATTTTTACTGTTAATAATTCAAAGTGCAACTTTACTTGTATATTTTTGTTTTTATTGTCTTAAGATTAGTAAATTTAAGCTAAATACGGAATAATATACCTACATTGCGGTCTCAATACACTATATTAACTCTAGTTAGAATATGTGTATGACAATGATGTGAAAGAGCGGAGCCTCTAATACAGGCATTGTTTGCTTAAAAGGAGACTCCAAACACATATAAATTAAAATGTAATTTTCTATATCACATTTTGTATTTTTGTATACTTTAAAATTAATCATCTGCCTAGCCTTTAAACAACTATATTGGGGTCGGCTCCCAGTCAAACCGGCTTCAGCTGAATACCAGTATTTTACGTAGAGCGGCTGCCTACCAGACCTCCAAAACCCATTTACTGGGTAACACGGTACATTGGAAAGACTGGTGTCAGATTTTTGGCTTCTGACAATCGGTAACAACTGACAAAGATCTACAAATGACAGCCGGGACCAACGGTTTAACGTGCTTTCCGAGGCACGAAGGTATCTCGATATGTTAAGATGGTCACCCATCCACAGACCAACCTGGGCAAGCATTGCTTAACCTTGAAGATCGATCCGTGCGGCTGTTATTATTTAGCCACGAGTCCTCTCTTTCACTTTAAAAACTTCCTCACTTTAAAATTGATGTAAAAATATATAAATGTAGCATACATTCATTTAAAAGTGGTATTTTGAACCAATTTATCTAAGTTTTGCTAATAAATGTCTTTTTCTATTTTAGCAAACTAATAAACCACGTCATGGAAATGGGAAAAAAACAGTTGGCTCGAAGTCTTGTTGAAAAATCATTTGAAAATATCAAGAGGTCACAGATTGAACGCTACCACTTGGCATCAACACCTGAGGCGAAGGCTAAAATAGAGCTAGATCCAAAGAAAATCCTTCACAAAGCTATTGAAAATGCAAAGCCACTTCTACAACTGCAACCTATCAAGAGAGGAGGTATCACATATCAGGTAAATATTGCTAATGTGAAAAGAGATGCCATGCACTCACTTTTTAAAGTCCAGCACATTTCAGAAGAAGACATGTACAAAGCAAATGACAGAGCTATTCAAGAGACTATATTGACAACATTTTTGTAGTATTCAATTACCTAAAGAGATTTACTGTTATAAAGAACAAGTGACCTGTCCCGGCTTCATACGGGTGCAATTTACAGTTGTAATTCTATTGTGAAACTGCTGTGACTGTATTTTTTATAAAACCTTTTAAATAAATGTTTTAATTATAATTACAGACTAATTAAATCTTTGTTTAAAAGAAATAATGTGTGACCCTTTTAGATCTGAATATTTTTTATCTATTTACAGCTGAGTGCATTTTTGGGTTGTAAAGTAGGTAATTACTATTCAGTCAATTATATATTAGGTTTCCACCTTTCCTATCAAAACTGTATTTGAATTATAAGTCATAATATTTTCTTTGCAGGTACCAGGCCCCATTACTGAGAAGAGATCTTTGTTCCTGGCTATTAAGTGGCTGTTAGAAGCTACATACGAAAAGGAGAGAACAGTCCATTTTCCAAAACAGTTTGCTTGGGAACTTCTTGATGCTGCCAACAATACTGGAAAAGTTATTAAAAGGAAACAAGACTTGCATCGCATGTGCGAAGCAAACAGAGCATATGCGCACTACAGGTGGCAATAAATATTAGAATTACACTTTCACATTAGTCTTCTGTTGTTTTAATATAATTAGTAAATGATGTGTGCCTATTAAGTGGTAAAGTGGTTTTGGTTATAAGTATTACATTGTAGATTTCATCATAATGATTGGTTTTATTTTCTATTCCATCATGAATTACTTACAGGTTATCTTAAATTAAACATTTATGTAACATATCTATAAACATACAAGGCGTAACAGAAACAATGCAATGTTTAGAATGTGTGGAATGAAATGTCTTGTAGTAAACCTAGATGGCTAGACGTCGTCGTCGCGAAAAAATAAAACTGCCCCAATGTTTGCGTAACTCGACAAAATATGGCCGAGTTCCTTTTCACCTATGATGTGTATTTGATATTATTTTAATTTTATGACCTGTTGTAATTACCTTGTGAATAAATAAGTAAATAATAAAAGTTGTTCCTAAGTATGAGTACAATTCTTGAAAAGGGGTCATTCCTTTTCAAGTATTGCATTGTTTTTGTAACCTAGCCAAAATATCTCAAGGAATATCTGAAAGATTGGTGATGCAAAGATTACGCGCGCGCCTCTAGCGGTTAACTTAAAAGTTGCCTAAGAACGACACTTGCAGCGTTTTACCAACACCAATTTAACAAATTTCCCAATTTGGGGACAAAAGTCTACTGATTCCCCACAAAATCCACTCTGGCCCGACATAGCAAATGACAGAGTTGTGTGCAAAAGGCAGAGGGAGGTCTTTGCCAGCAGAAGGACAAAATAGGCTAGAATTTGATAGATGTATTTCGAGCGCATCGGTCGAGCGATATAAATCAATTTAGACAAAGGGAGTCATTCGATATGCATGAGCAACCTATCGAAAAGGTTTTCAATTTCTTGAAAAAGTGTTTTGGACTTTGCCCGGACCATCGATATTCAAAATCCTCACATTTTCCCCGCATAATGCTAATCTCCAATCGACTGGAGATTACCCACAGAATGGGGAATTTCCCACACGTTGACAACGCTGTACGAAAACTGTCAGTGTCGTTCTTTGACAGCTTCACACCCCACCGAACGTGTCTCCACGTTGCCGTCGCGGTGGGGCTTGCGTGTCTCAATGATCTTGGGGGCTTTGCCGGTAGAGCCACTCATGCTGGAAGGGGCACACCGTTCGGAGACTTGACCAGTGTTCGGGTCCTCGGACGGTGTGCATTTCGTTGGCTTGCTCGCTGCTCTCTGGTACGCGTCTGCTCATCAGACGTGACTGTGAGGGCAGCGAGCAAGCATTGAGAGAGAAGGGGAGATAGGGACCGCACCCTCTAAAAGGAAAAGTATCGAAAGCACAAAAAAAGAGATATTACCCCAGGGTGGTCCGGACTGCACAGCAGTTCGGGAATCCGCCACGCTTCAGGCGTCAAGCCCCTCGTATTCTGGGGGGGGCAACTGTGCTATCCGTTCTCCGATTGCCAATGGCAACAAGGGCCGAGGAGGCCCCCGATCCGAAACATCCTTCGAGGAATTGATCGGTTTCAATTTTAGCTCGCCCGACAGAGTGTTGTGTCGGTCGGGCGGAGCGCGGGCAGAGGCGCGCTATTTTGGAGGGAGGGCTCGCTTGAGCGTCGCTCGGGTGCAGAGTCGGAGTTTTTGGACTCCGACGACTCGGCGACCGGGATTAGCTCAGCGAGCTCAGGACCCGAGGGGGCGGGGGCTGCTGCGGAGGACTCCAGATCCTTCCGCAAGCGACACAGACCGGAGGACGACCGGGGGTCGTCCTGCAGCGAGGAGGTGGCCTCGGCTCGTAAATTCCCCACTGGCAGGCGGGGTAAGGGCCGAGAGGGAGCCAAGGGGAGGTTGCTTGCCTCCAAGGAGGCTGGCCAGCGAGCCGAGGAGCTCGTCGATGACGGACGACCCCCCGGAGAGGTCGGCCGCGGGGCCCCTGGTTCGGAGTCTTCCGGCGGTCAGCCGGATGACTCCGAACAGGAGCGAATTCTGAGGGCCGGGTTTGCGGAGGTCGTGGAGGCCGTGGTCCGCGATGTGGCCTTGAAGAGGAAGACGTCCTCTAAAAACAAGGCCATAAGCGCGGCGATGGCCTCCATTCTGGCGGCAGCGGAGGTTAACCGAGGTGGGCCACCGCCGGACGAGACGTCCAAGCTGCGGGCGGAGGTCGCCCGCTTGGCTGCCGCCACGGATCGTCTCCAGAAGGAGAACGAGTGGCTCCGAGCAGACCTGGCCAGACTCCGGGGAGCCGGCTCACAGGGGGCGCCCCAAGGGGGTGCAGAGAGGACAGCCAGCCCGTGCTGCAGGGGAGCCAGGTGCTGGACCTGGTGCGGCAGGAGATGGCTGCCTTCCAGGCGCGGTTCTCCGTCCTGGAGGGCATCGTCCTGCGCCCCCCGCTAGCGAGTGCGGCGAGTGGGAAGGCCCCAGGCCGGCAAAAGGCGGCCTCGTATGCGGCCGCCGTGGCTGCCAAACCGGGGTCGTCCGGCCAGGACAAAGGGTCCGGGCCGGCGGCACCCGTGAAGCCGGTGTCGGGAAAACCGGACCCGGTCCCGGGAAGGAAGAAGAAGGGTGGGGTGGCTGCACGGACGGCGAAGGCTCCTGCGCCAGCCGTGCAGCAGCTCCCCCCGGCTTCCTCGCCTTCAGAACCTCCCACGGCTCAAGCTGAATGGCAAGTGGCCGGGGAGAAGAAGAAGGCGGGCAAGGCAGTCAGGGCGGCTAAGAGGCGGGAGAGGAAGCGGCGGCAGAGAGCGCAAGGCGTCGCGGCTGCGCTCCGCGCCCCGAAGATCGCGGCTGTAGTGGTAACGCTGCAGCCGGACGCGGTGAAGAGGGGCGTGACGTATGTCAACGTGCTCACCAAGGCGAAGGAGGCAGTCAACCTCGGTGAGCTTGGCATCGTCGAGGGCCTCCGGCTCAGGGTCACCATGACTGGGGCCAGGATGCTGGAGATCCCTGGAGCAGACAGCGGTCCGACCGCGGACGCTCTAGCCGAAAGGCTGAGGTCCTTGAGCGCGGATGACGTCCGAGTGGACGACTAGACGACTCCGTCACGGAGGAGGAGGTGTTGGCCGCCGTCGTCGGGACGGGGGGGTGCTTTGCAGAGGAGGTGAAGGCGGGCACCATCCGTCCTGACGCCATCAGAGAGCCTGCCAGGGTTGCGGAATATGTTCGAAAGAGTTACCGCGGCCCTGGAAAGTAAAAGGCACTAGGAGGAGTATGGGTGGGTTTTAGTCAGTAAAAGTCTGACACTCCCTGCCGCTCCACCCAGAGCGGAAGGGGTCATTTGATGATTTCCCATCCTCACAAAAAAAAAAAGACAGCTTCACAATTTTACACTAGAGGCGCGAGGCAAGACTCGTAGCAAAACTCGTAGCCCGTAGCATCGCTTGTGGCAGACTCGTAGCAACACGTGTAGCAGATTCGTTGCAATACATGTAGCAGACCCGTAGCATTACGCGTAGCAAACTTGTAGCAACACGCGTAGCAAATCCGTAGCAGCACGTGTAGCACTCTCGTAGCACCACGCGTAGCGGTTCCGTAGCATTACGTATCAGAGCAATACGCATAGCCCGTAGCATCGCGTGTAGCAGACTCGTAGCGACACGCGTAGCATACTCGTAGCAACACGCTTAGCGGACCCGTAGCTAGCTCCGCGTGTTGCTATGGGCCTGCTACGCGTGTTGCAACGAATCTGCTACACGTGATGCTACGAGTCTGCTACACGCGATGCTACGGGTCTGCTAGGCGTGTTGCTTTGAGTGCGCTAAATGTAAGCAGGATAAAATAAAAATTCCCCAGGTTGTGTGTTAAATATCAGCTAAAATGTGTTAAGGCATTCAAGTGCTGTAAATAAAAACAATAAAATACTATTATTTTAGAAATAATCAACTTTATTAATAAAATTTGAAGAGTATGAAAAATCAACTTAAAAATTTGGCCTTCAGTACCGGCCAGCATAAAAATGTTCATTTATACGAGGCAAAAATGACAAGTGTAAAAATTTGTTAGCTCTGATATATTTGCACAAGCCTCATGGACCCAAACCTTGCAGTTTCCACATTGAATCCATACCTCTTCATGAGATTCAAGGCACAAAGGACAAATAGTCTCTTCCTGGTTCGATCTGTCGGGTGGACGCTGGTTTTCTTTTTTTTTATCTTTTCCTTTCTTGCTGACATCTTTTCCTGAAACCAAGTTCTTGCCTTTCTTGCTGGTATCTGGTCCTGAAAGCAAACTCCTGCCTCGCTTAGCTGACTCAACCCTTTTATTTGCTCTTTTCTGTTCCAGCATCTTTTTGTATGGAGAACTTGTGTACCTAAATTTCACTTTCAGCTTTCTGAAAGTTTTGTGAAAACGACCCATAACTGGCTTAATGGTCACCTCTTTATTATTTTTAATTGCACTAATTCTGTCATTTAATGTAGTTCTTGGTACCTGATAAAGTTCTGCAGCTTGACGCGCACTCATTTCATTACTTACCACCTTTTGCACGGCTTTATGTATATTGGCGGGATCCCGAGCACCCTTCTTTTTCTTCGTCTCACCATCACTATTATCGCCTAGTGTGGCATCTTTGTGTACCTATAAGAAAATAAAATCACTCAAAAATAAACCTAAATAGTGGCCGGTACTGGGGGACAATTTTATGGCCAGTACTGTAGGGAACGAAAAAAATATAATGTGCGACCCTAGAAAATAATTTACAAATAAATATTGAAATTAAACATATTTCATAATAGCTATATAAATAACCAAAACATACCAGGTTTAACTTCTTTAGAACTCGTTCTATAAACTTCTGTAATCACCCACAGAACTTAAGTTGTGTATCGTGCGTTCACCATGCGCAACACAAATCGGCGTACTGTCAGTAAGCGTGTTGTGACAGGTCGCCGCCGCGCGGGGCATATACTTGTAAGAACGTATTATTTTAATGGCAAATACTTATATCATCTCTTATAGAGTTCAGGAAACTCTAACTGGCCGTGCTGCTACGGATCTCCTTCGCGTGTTGCTACAAGTTTGCTACGCGTGTTGCTACGAGTCTACTATACGTGTTGCTGTGGATCCGCTACGCATGTAGCTATGAATGTGCTACACGTGATGCTACTGGTCTGCTACGCGTGTTCGCCTGCGCTACGCATGCTACGGGTATCGTAACAATGCGTAGCGGATCCATAGCATCACGTGTAGCAGACTCGTAGCAATACGCGTAGCATACTACTAGCAACACGCTTAACGGACCCGTTGCATCACGTGTAGTGCACTCAAAGCAACACGCCTAGCAGACCCGTAGCATCGCGTTTAGCAGTCTCGTAGCATCACGTGTAGCAGATTCGATGCAACACGCGTAGCAGACCCATAGCAATACGTGTAGTAGACTCGTAGCAACACGCGTAGTGGATCCGTAGCAACACGTATAGCAGACTTAGCGACACGCGTAGCAAACCTGTAGCATTACGTATGTGTTTGTGCTACACGTGTTGCTAGTAGTATGCTACGCGTGTCGCCACGAGTGATACACACGATGCTATGGGCTACGCATATTGCTACGAGTCTGCTACACGTAATGCTACGGGTCTGCAACACGCGATGCTACGGGCTACGGGTATTGCTCCGAGTCTGCTACACGTGATGCCACGGGTCTGCTAATCGTGTTGCTACGAGTATGCTAAGCGTGTTGCCAAGTCTGCTACACGTGTTGCTACGGATCAGCTAGGCGTGTTACTTTGAGTGCGCTACACGTGATGCTACGGGTCCGATAAGCGTGTTGCTAGTAGTATGCTACGCGTGTCGCTACGAGTCTGATACACACGATGCTATGGGCTACGCATATTGTTACGAGTCTGGTACACGTAATGCTATGGATCCACTACGTATTATTACGCTACTCGTAGCATACGTAGCGCAGGTGAACACGCGTAGTAGACCCGTAGCATCACGTGTAGCACATTCGTAGCTACATGCGTAGCGGATCCGCAGAAACACGTGTAGTAGACTTATAGCGACATGCGTAGCATACTCGAAGCAAAACGTTTAGTGGACCCGTAGCATCACGTGCAGTACACTCGTAGCAACACGAGTAGCGGATCAGTAACATTACGTGTAGCAGACTCGTAGCATCACGTGTAGTAGATTCGTTGCAACACGCGTAGCAGACCCGTAGCATTATATGTAGTAGACTCGTAGCAACACGCGTAGCAGATCCGTAGCAACACGTGTAGCAAAGTCAAAGCATTTATTTCAAATAAACCATTTACAGGTACTTATGAATTGTCAGAGTCAGTCAGTCAAAAAACATGAAGCTATTTGCACGTTCCAAAGCGTAGACCTCTATGGAGAAGAACGTGTAAGAAACTCCACGGACACTCTTTTAAACCATTTTATGATTTACAAAAATAAATATGAAATAAAAAGATTTTATTTTATTTTATTTATTTATAGCGGTACGCCACGATGACACCACGCACCGGCAATGACTTTATTTTTATTAGTACCTAAATGAGTACTATCTTCTCCCTGCAGTTTCGATCCCTAGTCCTATCCCAAAGAAACCGTCTGTTTTTCGGAATAGTAGCATGACGATAAAGTAGGTTTCTATCAGTATAATATTTTTTGTTATCACATCAGTAATTCCAAAGATTAGCTCCTGAAAACAATTAATTTTACATATTGTTAATCTAAGTTATGATTAAGATAATTAATTGCTATAACTAATGCCAACTCGCACTGGGCTCACACAGGGGGACTGTTTAGCAAACAGTGAGGACGTTATAGGTTGCAGTATGCTTATATTGTAACTTTAGAGAGAACAACGTGTGTGAACTTTCTTTATTCTTTGAATCGTCATTATACCTTATCTACACATCGTAAATAAAAATCTTCAGTAATTCAGTAATTATTGGGGCGCCCGTGGGTATGGCAGATCACACCTGATGCTCTGCCTAAACCTCCCTGTTGAGCATGAGACTAATGCATTTTCAAAAACAAGACTAGATAAATATGAGTCAGGCAATCTCAACTTGTCTTTCTTGATAAGGCGCTTGAGTCAGCATAAGATAAGTGCGTGAGTCACAAAAGCACTTAAAATAATTTCAAATGGTGTCGATATTACATAAACATGTGATGAATGCGTCTCACCTCGCAGATATACATAGGTACTTAAATAGATAATCGACCCTAAGGGGGTATACTGATAATAATAAGGTTCCTACAGTTTAAGATACTTTTGGATAGGAACCAGATTTTTTTATTACTTTCATTATTCAAGCATAATGGGTTAAGTAATGAGTTTGTATATTTGGAAAGTATGTTTGCAAGAGATGGGAAAACCGCAACAGATGGTGGGTTTGGCAAAAAGATATGAAAGTAGAATAAATGCTGTAAAAATGCGTTCCTTGCGAGGTACTTACTTGTGATACTTTTGAATTATATCTAGATTGAGAAATTATGTTACCTATAAGTTTATAAACACAGCGTTGTGGTTTAAAGAAATGCTAAGATGGTTCGATGAATGACAAGGCAGACGTAAGTAGAAACGCCGGCGACGCCCTAGATGGACATACACACATGACGTATACCTTATTGATGATGTTCCTCAGAAAGACCAGGGTTATGTGATTATTGAGAATTCCTATTCCATTGACCTACTGACATTATATTTGAATAATGTGATACTGTAAATAAAATATGCTTAAGAATCCATATTTTCACTAGAATAGCAAAAGGGCCATTCACTTACATAAGGAAAATATAACAATAAATGTCTATGCCTAGCAATGAAACTCGTGCTATGTGCACATGTCTTTAGAATAGTTTAGAATATGAAAATTACATAATAAAACCTTTAAAACAGATAGTTATTCAATGACCAAGAAGGACATCGTACCAAACATTTGCAAATTATTTTATAATTATAAAAATGAAAACCTAAAAGTAGTTGTAAAAATTATAAAAAGTATAAAAAAATTACTAAAAAATTATAAAAAAAAAATACAACAACTTTTAGATTTCCCAGACCCTAGGGTCCTGGTTTGGAAGGAATACGAGGCACCTAAGCCACTTCTTAAACGCTGTTTTCAACCGACGATTATCCCTGTACTGTATGCACTATACAAAAGCACCCAAGAACCACCCTCGGTTTGTGCGGAACTATTGCAAGATATTGTATGGGTGGCTAAACTGGACTGGTTACTTAGAACTGTGTTCCTCATCAGTATTCACTCCGGAAGAGATGAAGAATATGACTCTCCCGGGAGCTTGCCACTTAGCTGCCCTGCGGATTGAATCTCTCTAGGTGAAGCCCCTCGCCCTAGAGATGTAGCGGAAAAGTGAAGTCCATCGGCACAGTCATAGTGTTCACTGGAGCGCGCAAGCCCCACCGCGACGTTAACATAGAGATACGGCAAAGGCTTACAAAAACTTAAGTCTACTGTCAGTCTATACACGACGCCGTAACCGCTACGGCGCATAGACTGACAGTAGACTTCAAATGATTTTATGAAGATTTATTTCGTAAACTCGTATAAACAGACATAAATTGAAGTATTTGGAATGATGTAGCCATAGGCCTACTTTTTTACATTAACCTTTAAAAGAGAGACATGGGGAACTTCAAAAGGGCCTATGAAGTATTGATTAAAGCGCTAGTTCTATCTTAATGGAAATATAGTACATAGCTCTATATTTCGGTTAGGTAACATTATTATCAGCAAACCTGCAATCTAAGGAACTATTTTCTGAGTCATCTGAGTTTTTCAATAAAAGTTACTCCACATTATTTTCTCTTGCTCACCTCTTAATTTAAAATCGTATAGTTTACTACCTACCTACAACTCTGGTGGGATCATCGTGAAATATTGAAAATAGCTAGACCAAGTTATAACTAGACTAACAGAGTAGGTATACGAAGAAGACTAACTTATCCCAATCTACAAAAATTTTGATCATTACCTACCCTACCTACCTAAAAATATTATTATGATCGCGTGAACAAAATACCAACCATATTATATACTTCAAGAAATATCTATAATTAATAAGATTACCAGTTTGATCAAATACTGGAATTACTTGGAAAACAATCTTCTCATCAACTTTTGTATTATGGTGGGCTTACACGGTTTACACACAAACCGGCAGCCCAACCGATGGTAAATGTTCATCGCCGCCTAAGGTCATCTGCAATCTACAAAACAGACGCATGCCTGTGATGCTTTTACCTCTTCTCAGGTTATCAATAAGTTAAAATAAACTAGAATATATTACTTAACAATAAATTATGAAACAAGTCATGTCATCTATCAGACATATAGTCGTTGAGCTCCTTATTGTTCCTAAGTACAGCTACTCAACTACTGACCAAGGCTTGCACTGACTGGACAGGTCCACTCAAATCTGTGTGGTCCTTTCCTCAAAATACCACTTCAGACACTGATCTGCGTGGTCCTCATATAACGTATTGTGAATGTGGGGATCATGTAGATTGCCATATTAGGGTTTCATTTCATGTTGGTCTGGCAGTTTGAGTTATTATGTGGCCTACCCAAATGTCTTTACTTCGGTATTGTTCGTCAAACCGTTGAGCTCCTTAAAGCTCTAAGTTCGAGCTTCACGATAACTGACAAATGCTTACACTGTCTGGACAGGTCCACTCAGATCTGTGTGGCACTTTCCTCAAAAGGCCGCCTCAGACATTAACCTACATGGTTCTCGTATGATTTCACAATTTGTACTTATGACTTCAAAAGAAACTGTGACCTCGAGTTCATTTCGGTGTTTCTTCTCAGGGTTGACTACCCTGAGAAGAAACACCGAAAGCTAAGAAATACCGCCCTCATCTAGCTTGAAATGACTAAAAAACATTGACGTGTAAAAGTGTTATGTTTAACCTACTTACAAAATTGACGACATGGTTGGCGCAGTGGTTGAGCGATCGGCTGCTGCGCTGCGTGTCGCGGGTTCGATTCCCGCACGAAACAAATATTTGTGTGGCCTACAGATAGTTGTTCCGGGGGGTCTGGCTGTTTGTGTATGTGACTTTGTATGTTTGTAAACGCACCCACGACACAGGAGAAATTCACAGTGTGGGGCAACGTTTTTTTAGCAAAAAAAAAAATATCATTTATCATTTGTCATAGTTATTCGTATTTTTCCAACAACTTCGAGAAAACTGATTGGCAAGGAATCCGTCTACAAAATTTCAGAGTTTCAGCATCGTTGTATATAAACAGTATCTACCACATCCAGCCTTCAGTCCCGATGACTCCACCATCCTTCAAGAGAGCCGAAGACCAGTACTCTGCGCAAACCAAGACCGCTGTCCTTCCGCCCTCGCCGCCGAGGCCCATCGCGACGTCCCCGTCAACGCCCGGTACGACCCTTGCACCTTGCTCACTTGCCTTGGGCACTGGCAGAATTAATTCCAGGAACTTGCAGCAGCAGTGCCACATTATGCCTTTTACTGCCACATTTACTTCCTCAAGATTTCCTAGGATTTTAGAAAAAGCCAACCAAGCTTGTATTTTTTATGAATTGGATGCAAGAGCCAGAATACCAGATGAGCGATTTCGAAATATTTTTAATTCTTTTTTTAATAGTTAATATTGTTTTTTACCATTCATTCAAGAATAGATTCTTGCGGGCCCGGCAGCAGCAATTAACGTACACAATGCGGATGACGTGGAAAATGAAAATTCATATATTAAAAATGGAAAATCCGTGATAAGACCTGTCGTGCTGTATGGATCAGACAGAATGTTGGGGGCTGTGAAAAAGACGGATGAAAATAGATTGCATGTAGCGGAGATGAGAATATTGAGATAGATATGTGGAGTAACGAAAATGGATAAAGTGAGAAATGAGTTCATGAGAGGTAGTTTAAAAGTGGCGCCAGTGACGGAAAAGTTGAAAGGTTACCGCTTCTCCTGGTATCGTCATGTGAAGAGAAGGGATGAAACGAATGTTACTAAAAGGGTTATGTATATTAATTTGGATCGATGGAGAGGAAGAGGAAGGCCAAAGAAAAGATGGATGGATTGTGTGAGGAGCGATCTGACAGAAAAGGTAACGGCTGATAGAATAGAATGGACGAAAAAAACGTGTTGCGCCGACCCCAAGTAACATGGGATAAGAGCAGCAAGATGATGATGGCCTGGAAAGTATCAACAGTGATTGCTTATTCAGATAGTTAAGTTCAGTACTACACTCTGTGGCCGACGGTTTGCGTAGTACTGAAATGTCATCTGTACACCCGTGTGTACACTAAAACAACAAACAAATTGCGACTGACATGCGAGGACTGGAGTAGGTACCAATTTAATTGTATTGTAGGTTAAAATTATGGTTATTACCTAATTATGACGGTGATTGGCAAACTCTGGTATCCGCCATCATCAATTTTTATTTTATAAAACAAGGTTAACATATATGTAGGCACCAAATATAGAAAAAAATGTTTACTATAACAATAAAAGTCAAACTACCGCGTTGTTAAATTACTGATGTGTGGAACATGGAAGTGTTACATTATTGACATTAATAACATAATGTTAGTATTTAAAATAATAGATGGTTTGACCTTGACGCCTCTACGAAGAGTATTCCCCTTAGTGTACACAATACGTTCTCAACGAACTGTTGCATTGTGTGAATCTAAAGCTTGGTTGATTTGGAAAATCGTGAACATTTATTTATTTATCATGCATTGTACCAGGATGAAACCAGGAATTCGACTAGAAAACCTTGGTCGGCTGGGAATCCCACTGTAAAGGTGAGTTTCATGTAGATAATGACATTATTATCTACTGATTATAATATGAAAGATAGATACTATTATCAGCGACCACTCGCTTAATTTTTCAGCTAACTGAAATCGTTGAAAGAAAGTAAAACTTTTCCCTCTCTCCCAACAATCAATAGAGCGACCGATTTTGATGAGCGATGAAATATTATAACTATCTGATTTTAATGAGCGATGAAATATTATAACTGTCTGATTTTGATGAGCGATTTAATAATCTAACTGTCTGATTTTCCTCTGATATAGGCTTAGGAGATCAGTCAGTATCACTGTCAAAGATTATCGTAATTGTCGATCAACTGTGAGTTCGATAACTCGTGTACATGACGGAAAAGACATTTGAAATTAATAAAGATGTTTCTATACAATATAACTTAGGGTAATTTCATGAGATCAAAATCAATTAAAAATCATTTATTCAAATTAGGCTGAGTATCAGTACATAATTTTTTTCGCTTGGAAGAATAAGTACACAAACACAATCATCATCATCATCATCATCATATCAGCCGAAAGACGTCCACTGCTGGACATAGGCCTCCCCCAAGTGTCGCCACAACAACCGGTCCTGTGCGTCTCGCATACATCGGTTACCCGCGACCCTCACCAGGTCATCGGTCCACCTTGTGGGAGGCCTTCAAACGCTGCGTCTTCCGGTACGCGGTCGCCACTCCAAAACTTTTCGGCCCCATCGACCATCTGTTCTGCGAGCAATGTGCCCTGCCCACTGCCACTTCAATTTGGCGATCCTTCGGGCTATGTCGGTAACCTTGGTTCTCTTGCGGATATCATCATTCCTGATTCGGTTACGCAAGGAAACTCCGAGCATTGCCATCTCCATTGCCCTTTGGGTGACTTTAAGCCTTCTGATGAGGCCCATTGTGAGCGACCACGTTTCGAGTCCATAGGCCATCACTGGCAACACGCACTGGTCATAGACTTTCGTATAGATGTTGACTTGACTATATTGCTCGTCGTAAGCAATGTTCTAATTCTGAATTTAAATAAATAAATAAGTATAACGATTTCTACACATACTCCAACTCGAACTTTTTACAACACAAACACAATAAACAATTTTATTTATTTTATTTTTATTTAAGTGGCGCCAAAAACTCCTTTGTAACTTATCTGTCTGGTGTCCAAAGCTTTAAGGAAGGGGTAACTTATCAACACGCAAACATCAAGCCACCCAAATGAGTGATGGACTTTATAAAGTCGTTGAATAAGAGCATGACGTTTGTACATAATTAAGGTGCTACAGTTATGGGTATCCCTTGGTTTGGAGAACAGTATGTTTACTTTCTCTAATAATATGTTGCCAATAATTAATTGGGATGTCACCGTGACCCATCAATCTCTTTGAAAAGTTCTGTTGAAAAAACTCTGGACTTTATAATAGCTGGTACAAATTCAAACAACTCGTTTTAGTAGGAAAGGCATATTTTGTAAAACTACACCTAGTCGTTAATAGTTGCTTCCTAGTGCTTCTTAACTAGGAGGCAGAAGTCAACAGAACTCTGAACTGAGGGAGCGTTTACATATTATTAGTTGAGTTAGAACACTGCTGTTGGACGTGTCCGCCTAACAGCAGTTTATGAATAATAGCGCGTACGCGTAGGTACTATTAGTGTACCTCTCAAACAGCGGCTTATCACTCTATTATCTTTGTACCGAGTGGAATTCCCGTACCGTTAATATTTTGCGATTTTATAAGTATTTGACCGTTCTATTTTTACAATACTGAATAGTGTTTTAGTGCTTCTGTAACGAGCGAGTAAGTTTTGTGAGTATATAAACCATGAGTATTTTTTTCAGGCTTAGTAATAGGCATCTAGAGTTATTGGTGCACCTAATCAGTAGGTACATACTCCTTTAATTCGTGCGTAAATTCGTAGGTATAGGATATAGAATTATCAAAATTAAAATGTAATCAAAATAATACATACGATAATCTAATGAAAGTCAAGGAGTACCTAAATTACCTATTAGGATGATTCATACCTTCAGCTACTACTATAATCTAAGTGAGCACTTCTGTCTGGATATAATTTAAAGTACCTACCGAGCTGATTTATCAAAAATGCGTTGGTCACAGTCTTATTGTGAGATGAAGTAGGTACCTATATCTTCTTATCTTTCTCTTCTATGTCTAGAACAAGAATCATTGGACTATGAATAGAGCGATCCCATTATTCTAGAAACCTAATAGATTAAATAGTCAGCTTGATCAAATAAACAACTATTAGTATTTTTTTTACTATCAGTTAATAACTTTAACAATTGATCGAAAAACGCATTTCAACGAAATTTAAACACAACTTTTATCCAATGGTTGAGTTAACTAAGGATATATACTAAGGATAAAAAAGTCGCCCTAAGTCATAAAGTAAAGGCAAAAACACTACTTAGGATCTTATGTGATCGTTCGCAGAGACTTGTTTACGGTGGCTCCTATTATAGCTAATGTTGAACATAGCCCAAAAAAATAAGCCTAAGTCCATTCGTCTGTCAGTGGGCACTATCTCATAAACCGACATAGGAAGAGAGTTGACATTTTCAGAAAGTGTGTATTTGTGTGTGTGTAAACCTACCTACTTAACTACTTTTTACAAATGCATACAAACTTATTAAATAGTATATTTGTCACCGGATAATTGCAATATCCGTAAGATTATAAAATATATTGCGGGTTTGTAAGCTCTCGACAATTGTCAACTCACATTTGGAATAGGTACATTCTTACGCATCAAATAGACTCCGAGAAATTGTGAACCGACATAAACTGACGACATGTTGGCGACCAATCAGGGTACGGTTCTACGATTTATCGGATTTTTATGCTTAGCCAAGTAGCGCTAGATAAGCGGCACAGGGAGCCGAGAGCCCTAACCTATCCGTGTAGGCGACGACACGGGTAACTTAGGTTCGAATGATATTGTATGATGGGAACTAGAATGAGCGTGCGAACTTAGCTCCCGTCATGCCATTTATTTTAGGTTCCTTAAACGCTGCAAACAGAAATAGGAGCCCCGCAGCGGGGCTCCGTCGTCGAGGTTAAAGTGATTAAATTGTTATAACGTTTCATTACTGGCTATTCCACAATGTCTCGGAATGATTTTGTGAGATTATAGACTATTTAATTTTGATGCGTAAAAAGTATTCCAAATGTTCAGTTGACAATTTATCGAGAATTTACAATCTCTCAAGATATTATAATCTTACGGAGTTTGCCATTTTCCGGTGACAAACTTATACAAGTTTATAGAAATAAAATAAAAAGATATAGGTATACAAAGATATAAAGGGGAGGGGAAAAACTATTCGTCCACATCGCTTCGTCCGCATCGTCAATGGGAAAAGTGTCCAAAACACTGGCAGCAGTGCCACTTTGAATGCCAATGCTGATTTTTTGGCATTTCGCGAAATATTATGTTGAAGAGTAGGTACTTCGATATAAATATTTATAACATCCACGTACTTACATACATTATACAGCTGTTGTGTATATTATGTCCACAAAAGCGTAGCCGTCTTTATGTTTTCCTTTACGTTCATGATAGATGCGCAGAACGTGTTGAGTTTTAATGAGGCTTGTTAGTCATAATATAGAAGTGTCAAGGCGCATTATCCTAGCAGGTCACAGGTCTATTTATTATTCTATGTATCTTCTTTCTTCATTACATTACTACATTCTTATCACCTGCCTAGCCTTAGTCCTTACTATGTTTGCGTCGGCTTCCAGTCTACGCGGATATAGGTGAATCACAGCATTTAACATCGAGAGACTACCTACTTATCTTTGGGTACCACTCCGTACAACCCAGTAACAGGGGGTATCGTGTTACTAACATAATCCCATGGCTTACGACTTGTCGTTGTTGTTGAAAAGGACGTACCTACACAAACCGAAGTAACCAATTACCGACATTAAGAAAATAACTGAAGGTATGTAATAAGGTAAGGTTACTTCGTTTTATGTAGATACCTAGAGGTACGTCCTTTTTTCTTATGGTGGCAGTATGGTAGGCGCCAGATAAATGTGCAATAACGGACGTTGACCCATGTATGTGTATCAAAATTAGAAAGAAAGACATATAGCTTCTGAATCGACTTCTATCGTGATCCTTTACGTTCTCTAGTAGTGAAAATCGGTTCATAATTTTATTTATTGTTCGGGTATTTATTTGGCGCCACCCATACGAGTAGTAACGACTGCCAAAGATACGGTTACGCGACATCACGTAGCGAAACACGTAGTTTATTATTGTTTAGGTTAATTGTGTGTATTTTATCTATGGGCCTCAGTTGCCTGATAATAAAATGATTATTATTATTAAAGATCTATAAATTATTTTTTCATCCCACCATCTCGGAAAGAGTATTTTTAATCTTCAATATCTGAGAAGCCGTTTTTATTCTCTAGAGGATAAAGTAAATTGAATTTAGAACATCGTGTGCACTAAGTTTGTGAATTAAAAAAAACATTAAACCTATTTACTGCTACCTCTGTGGTGCCGAATATATCATACAACTTTTTTTTAATTTGTTAAAAACTCAGACTCGGAACCTTCTTGGTGTTCTTTATTCAATTTGCTTTGTACGCGGTTCTTTACGCGGCATTTTTTCACGTCATTGTTAAACCTTATATTAAAAACAAGAAACTTGAAAACAAGTGAAAAAACTAAAATGAGTGATTCTAGCGACGAGGAAGTTTGTTTGACGCCAACAGAATTGACTGTTAATAATGCGCAAATGAGCTTTCTCCCTCAACAATCACGCGAGAAGTATTTAAAACAGTACGATATGTTCAACACGTGGCGACTAGCAAAAGGAGCCAAAACTTTCTCAGAAAACGTTTTGCTGGCATATTTTATAGAATTATCCGAGAACAAGAAAGCAAGCACTCTATGGAGCACGTATTCGATGCTAAAAGCAACAATAAAGATGAAAAAAGACATACATATCGATACCTATCCTAAATTAGTGGCATTTTTAAAAAGAGCCTCATCTGGTCATCAACCAAAAAAATCGAAGGTTTTCACAGTATCTGATATTGAAAAGTTTCTTAACGAAGCACCCGATTCCGTATATTTGGCGGCAAAAGTAAGTCAGTTGTACATTCAGTATCTACTTAGGTATATTAATCTCAATTAAATAGTATACTTAGTAGATGTTGATAGGCATAATTATGCGTTCATATCAATTTTATTCATTTATCTACTACAATACTCTTTACGTTACAGGTTGTTCTTATTATTGGAATAAACGGAGCATGTCGAACTAATGAACTAACACAACTTAATGTCAAAAACATTGAGAAACATTCAGATGACTTACTATTAATTAATTTACCTAATACAAAGACAAAAAGCGTCATTCGCAAGGAATACGTAACGATTTTTGAGAAATATCAAGCCTTACGCCCGCCTAACACTCCAATCAATCGATTTTTTCTACAGTATCGCAATGGAAAGTGTGTTAGACAGCCTATGGGTACTAATAAAATTGGCAGTCTCCCACGAGAAATAGCAACATTTCTTGAACTTCCAGAACCCCTGTTGTACACGGGTCATTGTTTCCGACAAACTTCAGCCATACTTTTGGCTGATTCCGGAGCTGATCCCTGTCCCTTAAGCGCCACGGAGGCTGGAAGTCCAATGCAGTTGTAGAGGGATACATAGAGGATTCCATCCAAAATAAGTCTAAAATATGTGAAGGCATCGTAGGAGCCATTACACTGAAAGAGCCTCAATCGGATCCTTGGACTGGCCCTTCTACATTAAAAATAAGCCGTTATGAAACACCTAACCATCTCCCTCTCTCTCCAACATTCACGCCAAGGGAATCCGATGAATCAGTACAACTATTAAGTATGACAGATAGTTTACCGAAAAACAGTACACAAGTGACTAACACCAATATTACAGTACCAAACAAAAATATTACACTCAATTTAAATAACTGTAGCAACGTTACTTTAAAATTTTCTTAATTATACCTTAGTATTATTTTGTTATAATTTAAAGATTATTCTGTAATAGTTACCTGTCATAATGTAGTAATTAATACCTAAACTGAAATAAAAGTGTACCTATCTTGTGATTGTAAACGTTTTTTTTTTGCATTTAGTCATTTCCTCGCTGAGGTGGAATGAAAAGTTACGTGTTGCACTCGAGTGCAAAGATTTTTCACCTCGTGCTCTTTTGATTCCCTCGCTAACGCTCAGGATTCTAATTTTGAATCACTCGCTGCGCTCGTGATTCAATTTTAGAATCCTTCGCTTGCTCGGTCATCAAAATTGAACACGCGGTTAAAAAGCAACTTTGCACTCTTGTATAACAAATAACTATTTTTTATATTCTACGTTTAATTAAATGTATTTCACAGTAGTAAAGAATAAGAAGGCTAAATAAATACAATTACTACCGTACCCGTACGGTATAGATTAAGCACACAATTGCACAATGTACGGAATGAAGTCATTCACTTTAAATTGTTCATGACTTCATATTGCTGTCCGTCCACTTTATGAAATGCATGAAGTTGATATTTTGGTTAAAATAGAGCTCTACTGGTAAGTTTGGTATAGGTACACGCTACCAGCCACACCAAGGTCGGTCAATAGTGTGTGAAGTGGATTACTTTTGGACCCATAGGTATATATTATTATATGTAAGTAAAGTAGTCTGCCATGAAAACTGGAGAAATCATGCTCTTGTTCGTGTGTGTGAGTTTATATGTTTGTAAACGGAGCCACAATACAGAAGAAATTCCTGGTGTGGGACAAAGTTTTATTTTAAAAGAAAAAAAAAGTGAAAAATTATTACCTAACGATTGAGCTAGGTAAACAATTTTGACAAAAACAACAATCGACATAATAGCAATACGTCGGTACGCATGCTACGCGTATTGATTAGGGGGCCATTATCTTTAGCAAATTCCTTATCTATTATGTAGATATCAGGTATATTATACTTCCAAGCCAGTACAATTTTGACGAGTGAACATGTAGTAACAGTTGTAGATAATATTCTATAGTGACAATTTGCTTATTGATAATAATTAAATCGATAGAAAAACTAAAATAAGGTAAGAGTGTGTTCAATATTACGAGGTTTTTTTTTAATATGTGTAATTTTCTCAAAAGTGCAGTATTTTATAATACAAGATAATGTGCATTTGAAAATTACATAGTACCTACGTACAACGCTTTGGATGTTCCAACCTGTTATGTTGATCTAGAACTTGTAGGTAAATAAATAAATACAAATATTGCGAACATTTGTTTCTCCTTAAGTTAGGTAATATTACTTTATAAAAGCATTTATGACGCAATTCCGACTCCGTCACGATGATTGCTACAATCCATTTAATTTACTTACTTAATTTTCCGAGTACACTAAAAATTGACAAAACCTTTATACCTACACAAGGAAAATTACTTCCACGTCATTGTTTACGGACTTAAGTCTGTGATCTGCTACCATAGTGCGTAGTGATGGTTAGATTCTTTTCTCGTAGAATATCAAGATTTATTTTTGTACCAGACGTTACGTATAATACTCATATTTAGGTACACTCAAGGTCATGTCCTAAGTGCATCATGTTCTAAGTGCACCTAAAGCGTTTACTGGCCGACAAGAATGAATTATTGAAAGAAACCACGTGAAGCCTTTTTCTATAAGTTAACTTAGTATCATATTCCGTTTGTTTGACAATGCGCTACACGAAGTGAGTTTCGCGCTTTTTAAATATCTTTGTGAAGTCTTAAGGAAATTCTTTGAGGTCTAAACAAGGTTGTGGAAAAGTGCCCTATCATATCCGTATCACGGATAATGAATCTCAAATCGACATTATCTAATAGATAATAGTAATCCTAATTAAATCAGCTGTGACTAATTTAGTATAACGAAATAACTGCCCAATTTAATTTTTCCCAAAACTGCTCATTGGATTTTCCCGCTTAGGGTTTTTCTAATGATATTCCTGAACATGGTGTGGAGCCCAAAAATTGAATGGGTTGATGGTAGAAGTTATTCACAAAGCCACTACCGTATTGTAGGTAGGTATATCACATGTTATTGCCTGCAACTAGCTACTGGAAAGTGTGTGTCTTCAAACTAGAACCAGTCCCTCCCAGACTCCCGGTTATTGTTAAAGCCATTATAATAATTTTATTGCTATTTATAGGGTAAAAAAGTCGGTGTTTTTAGGATTTTTTCAATCAGAAAATTTCAATGACAATTTGTTAAAACCGAATATTGAACCTGTTGTACCTAAGACCCTTGCTGACCACTACTAAAGTAGTCCTCCTTCGAAGATTACGGGCTTCGCTAATTTAAGCGAGTCATAAAGATGTACACCAACGTTCGATCGAATGACAGGTTGATTACCTAGTGTAAACGATTGTATTAAAATTACAATAATGTGACCTCTGCGCATCAATCATTTGGGCTATGAATTGAATCGGCACTTTCCTTGTCTGGAAGTGAATAATGGTCATGTCGAATTTTAATTAGATTCAGACGTAGGTAGGTATATGCGTTCACGAACGAATCTGAGGCATGTAATACTCGTTAGTTTTAGTTCGAAATGTGTTCCTCACTCGAAGAAGACTTGCGATTTGTTTGACGCTTTCAAACCTATATTTGTGCTAATAACCTTTAAATTGCTTGTCCTTTTGGAATATAGTTATGGCCGTTTCGTTTGAAGGTTTAATTTAACTGGTGAGTTCCTTTTCAAAAGCTTGTTGAAACGATTTAATTTGACCAATGCTGCCGAGTGCAGTATTATTCAACTTTTTGCATCAGTTTCAAACTTTTTATTTGTTTTTTTTCTGTAATATAGAGGTACCATAAATATCTGTTTTAACATTTTTGTACACTGACATTCTTTGTCTATCATTTCCATCCATCCTGAAATGAGTGATGAAGAAAGATATAAAATTCCTCGTTAGTCTAAACAATTAGTAAATTAACATAAATGAGAAACATCTTCATGAAGATTTTGAGATGAGGAGTCAATATTCACATTGTTCACTTCTGTTTAGGTATATACTAGGTAGGTATATAGTTAAAACAGTACCTACATACATATGGTCCACCTCCCTGTACCTACTTATGAAGTAGGGTGCGTTAGGAAGACCCTAAATAACAATCACGTTTTCCTCAACATGTTATAATAAGTGTTTTGGTTTATCAACACGGGTACTTTACTTCAGCGGTTAATAGGTAGGTACGTACATTCAGTATTAGGAACGTACTGTACTTCTGTGAAGTGCTTTTACTAGTATTATTGTTTTCACTCGGTGCATCGTTAGTGCAATGTTTAGTCATTCTCGTAGTGTTGCACATACATTTCGATATTTTTTGTTAAACGGTTAAGCTTGCTTTAATGAAGAAGTATGAATTGTACACTTTATGAAATCATAACATTAGGTACATATATTACGTACGTTGGCTGGCTTATAGAAAAGGTAGGTACCGACATTACATGTCTAATGCAATGCTTATTGAAGTCGGTTAAAACGAATGGAAACCATGACGGTTTCTTGTGACAACTTGATCTTTAAGAATTATATTTAGTTTATTTTAGTGAATGAAAATCTAAAGTTTGCATGAGTTGACATTATGGGTACTTTCCTAATTGCTTTTATTTTAGCCCGTGTGTGCTAAAGAAGATCATGTTGTTTAGGTTGAATTAATAACTATGAGGAACATAACTGATAGTAAAGCCTTTCATTTTGATGATTCAACAATTCATTGCGACGTGGTCGAGCAGACGAATTTTATCAACATAAATGAAGTGATGGACCAGAAAATTCCTTCAGAATCCTTCGGCTTGTTGTTGAAAGCGTGTTACGTAATCAGACTGCTGGCTTTTCAAAACGTGTCCTGATGTCTGATAACAAATATACTTAGTTATCTAATATTTAGTAAAAGAAAATAGCTTATAAACTTTAGAAGTAAATGTGGCTCGATTTCAATAACAACCATTGTTTTCATGTACCCGTAGCTAGTCTAGTCTTGGTATTCCTTCAGCTGGCGCATGTACCCTTACACCGAACAATAAGCTCCGGTTACTGACCTGTATAAAGCCATATTTATTACTTTATTTCCAGTGATATTCATAAGTAGCCTTTATCAATTCAGGACTAAGTTATGTATACCTACACTTTAAAACACGTGATACTAAATAACAACTGTTACGTACATAAATAAATTGAAAGCTAGTTTGTCTACTTAGCTATTACCTATCTGTCTTATTATTTTTTTATCTTTTTTTATTTCCAATCAGGAAGAAAATTAAGCGTTTCAAATTGTGAGATAACAATGAAAGAACGAATAAAATAAAAATATTCCTTCATTAAACAATGCGATTTAAATATCAAAGTAAGTATAACTGTTTAATATCGCGCAGGGCGCATACCGTCAAAATGAAGATGAAGCTAGAAGCGAGGCATGCCAGCGCTGCCACCAAGTTCCGGCTGCTGATGTGGAAGAACTTCCTGCAGCAATGGAGGCATCGAGCGCAGACGGTCGCAGAGCTGCTGCTGCCAGTACTCACCATGACCTTGGTGCTCATTCTACGGTGGCAGATATCACCTTCAGAACGGGAGACAGTTACCTTCCCATCGTTACCCGCACATACACTCAACTATTCTAGAGAAGTACTGTGAGTTATCCATACTATTTGTTTTCTATTTATTCTCTGTCTCATCACCGTAAAACTTCTTATCGTATTCACAACGTACAACTAATGTATATTTTAATATCTACGCGCACACACATTTTTGCTATTAACAGTGTTTTCTGTAGATACTTAGTTTACGTCTTTGTTTTGGCGAAACTGTGAGTGATAATTTTGTAGCTGTAGGTATATGTTGATTATTACGATCTGGTTCTAGGCACACCAGTCTCCATGAATTAGGTGGTCAGGGCAGAGCGATTTTCTTCCATAAATCAGCTGTCTTAGCTTGAATCTTGCATCTTCCATTCTAGATCTTCTCTTATAAGTATATTTATCTCTTATGAGTATATTTAATTTCGGTCGGATTGATATAATTTCACGATTTTTTCGTTTATCGATTTTCATTGTTGCAAATAGCTTGTCAAAATACGTCAAGCTGTCGTACCTAATATAATGCGATTATCTTCTTAATAATTAATTTACATAATGCGCAATTATGGACGGCACGATGCATGCTCGTGTGTAGATTAGCTTACGTAACCTATTCAACATGTGAAATAGAAGGTCCAAATACGTAAAGCAACCTGTATATATGCAAAATGTGTATAATAATATGCAAATATGATCGGCATACGTAAAGGGTCAGCCTTAAGCCCCTATCCCTACTAATATTTAGATGCGAAAGTAACTCTGCCTGTCTGTCTGTCTGTTGAGCTTTCTCGCTAAAACGGCTGAACGGATCGTCATGAAATTTGGCAAATACTTTTGATGACTACTTTTGACATCCACGCGGGCGGAGTCGCAGATAAAATATGTTCTAAGTAATTGTAATGCTAGTGTAATGCTATCTGGCTTTTCAAATTTATTATTAAACAAAACGTATAATGTAGAATGAAATGTGCTAATTAGAATTAAAACATTATGTTGCAGCTACATCTATACAAATATTTAAAAAATATTCATATTATCAGTGGATTATTTTTTGCGTCAGTTAAAAGTGATTATAATTAGTTACTACGCCACATTCTATTGTAATTACACTTTGGGATAATCCACCATCAAATTATTGTGTAATGCATTATTTGCAGATCATTCTAATGTACTACGTAAGTAGCGCCCTGTGAGCGCACGACATGAAATTAGATGTTCAATTAATATTTTTATCATGATACTAGCTGACCCGCGCAACTTCGTATGCGTCACATTTTAGCCGACTGCGCGACGCAAGGGAGGGTAATGTGTTCATCAGCCTATGTATGTATGTATGTTCCTTTGTGGCACTACCAAACGCGTGGGCTGATTTTGATCATTCTTACGTCAATTGATTCGTCTTAATCTTGCGAGTGCTACTTATAAAGACGTGACAGTAATCAAAATACAATATGTCGGCAAACAGACGCCATATTGTGAAAAAAAACAAACAATCTTCAGACAATAAACGTTAGGTCAAATGATTTGCTATGACAAAAAAAAGGCTAATTATTAAAAAAAATGTTTCGGTTAGGTTAGAACTGTGACCTCCTACGCCAGCGCCGGCTAGCGGTGCCGCGGTAGCGGCCGGCGAGTGCCAGAAACGACTAGATTATATAGAAAGAAAAATGGAAAAAAAGGCTACCGAAACTGAACTAGTGTTTTATTCCAACTGAAATATTTGACTACATAAAAATTGGTAAAAGTACTAGTTGGTAAACAAGTTATTGTTTGAACGTTCTCTTGCCAAACATTAAGTTTGCGTTACAATTATTTGTGAAGAGATTTTTTGCTAAGTAATAATTTGGAAAATGAAATTATGCGGAAAATTGTTTGGGAAGTGATACTTTGTCAATTTCTTTTCGATGAAACATAGGTAAACCATTTTTAAGGGTTCCGTACCCAAAGGGTAAAAAAGGGACCCTATTACTAAGAACTCCACTGTCCGTCTGTCCATCTGTCTGTCTGTCCGTCCGTCCGTCTGTCTGTCTGTCTGTCTGTCATCTCATCAGGCTGTATCTCATGAACCGTGATAGCTAAACAGTTGCACAGAGTTAGTTTAACAGAATAAAATCAATATTTAAGTTTATTTCCTATACAACATACGTGATTTTATTGCCGTTTTTTTATAGACAATAGTACGGAACCCTTCGTGCGCGAGTCCAACTCGCACTTGGGCGTTTTTTATAATTAAATCTATTTCCCCAAACACTGAGATAATGATAATTCTTGTGATAACAAAAGTACAATGTCATTACGTGTATTATATGTTAGACATATTTTTTTCAGAGGAGGCATGAATGTGACTGAACTATCGATCGCATATTCACCGGACAGTGAGGTGCTGGATGATGTTATGAGAACTGCCGTCACTAATTTACTAGTACAAAACATGAAAGATCTGATTCCTATTTTTATCGAAAATTTACCAGAAAATTTTCCAGAAATAGAATTTCCACCAGATATAGATTTAAATTCGACAGTTATTATCGAATTTATTAAGTCTCGGATAAGGATCGTTCCGTACAAGAACAGTACTCTAATAAGAGGGATATACATTGACGAAGAAACTACTCGTAAGGTTATCGCAGCCGTCGAGTTCGACGATAAGCTTTATGGTCTGTATTAAACCATTTTTTCTTTATCTTGCATACCTACTACAAATTTAACTATCTGTGTCACTAACAATGGTTTTTTATTTGTTTCAGGAGCAACGCAATTGTCAAATAATTTATCATATTCTCTACGCTTTCCTGAGAGGCCACGTCTGAATTCATTTTATCAAACTGGAGGGCGCACTTGGAGAACTGATGCGATATTCCCTGTTTTTGAATCTCCAGGCCCAAGATTTTCTAGATCTTGGGAAGGTGGCAATGACCCAGGTAACTTATTGCCAATCACTAGCTACAATCATTTTCTTTAACGTATTTAGCAGCTCACTTGAAATAATTTTTAAATTGAATTAATTTTTTATTACTATTTGAACAGGTTACGTTAACGAAATGTTCATAGCACTACAACAAGTGATTTCTTCCGAGTTGATAACAAGAGTGACCGGATTAGACTTGAAATCGTTCAGCGTGAACATACAGAGGTACCCTCACCCGCCCTACGTCAAGGACATGGCAGTCGACCTTCTGCAGTTCACGTTCCCCATGTTTATCATGTTGAGTTTCAGTTACACAGCCGTCAACATTGCAAGAGCAGTTGCAGTAGAAAAGGAATTACAATTAAAGGTTATTATAAATTTTCTTCGTATGCTGAATCATCTATTTACAGTCTATTATAAATAAGTAATTGAGTTACTATTTGTTGAAATTGTCTTATTTCAGGAAACGATGAAAATTATGGGTCTCCCTACATGGTTACATTGGACCGCATGGTTTTGCAAGCAGTTTTTATTTTTATTAGTGACCGCAATTCTAACTGTTATACTTCTAAAGGTGAGATTGCAAAATTGCGCGTCTTAACCTACATATTGGTACCCTTCTTAGTTGTAAATATTTGTTGTTACTCACATAGTGTTTATATTATTTTTAGGTAAACTGGTTTACTAACGAAGCTGGCTTCAGTGAATACGCTGTATTTACTAATACGCCTTGGACAGTTTTGCTATTTTTTATGGTACTGTACTTATCTTGCACGATATTTTTCGCTTTCATGATAAGCAGTATATTTTCGAAAGGTATGCTTTCTTCCTATTTATTATTTGTTTCGATCACTGCTTACATATTAGTTAATCATTGATTTTTTTAAGGTAGTACAGCTGCGTTGTTTACTGCGATGGCCTGGTTCCTGACCTACATCCCCGCCTTCCTCTTGTCTGTGGACATCAGCATGTCTACTGCGGTGCAGATTTTCACGTGCCTCAGTCTTAACTCAGCCATGTCTTATGGCTTTCAACTTATACTAGCTAAAGAAAGCACTGGAGGTAATTTTTTTGAACTTATGTGACCCAAACCAAATTAACACAGTGAAGAAATTAGCATAACATTAGGTCATACGAGTAGGTCTCCTCTCTGTGCGGGGGAGCGGGCTCTACTTACTACAAACTTTTGGTTCTGGGACATGCCGTTTTCATCACGATGTGTTTCTTCATAGTTTTGCGAACAGTGGTGATGTGAGAATGAAGTAAAGTACTGTCTGCAGCCTGGGCTTGAAACCGTAATCTACAACTTACAACAACTACACTACGACCTAAATCACGGCCGTTATCACTGTACCAGTACAGTTTAAAAGAAAATATAAATATGCACAATCTCCTTTTTCAAATAATTATGCAATTTGCAAATAATAATTTGCATACTGCAATAAGTATTATACAGAATGAGTGGTATTTAACTGCAAATCAATAATCCTTGAATTTTAATACAAATAAAATCCATATATGACAATCAGAAATACTAATATGCACAGCAAAATAGTTACCTGAAAATATTCTAATTTTAAGTAAGGAGGAAGGAGTTTCCTTGCGTGATCGAATCAGGAATGATGATATCCGCAAGAGAACCAAGGTTACCGACATAGCCCGAAGGATTGCCAAATTGAAGTGGCCGTGGGCAGGGCACATTGCTCGCAGAACAGATGGTCAATGGGGCCGAAAAGTTTTGGAGTGGCGACCGCGTACCGGAAGACGAAGCGTTGGAAGGCCTCCCACAAGGTGGACCGATGACCTGGTGAGGGTCGCGGGTAACCGGTGGATACGAGACGCACAGGACCGGTTGTTGTGGCGACACTTGGGGGAGGCCTATGTCCAGCAGTGGACGTCTTTCGGCTGATATGATGATGATGATGATGATGATTCTAATTTTGGCAACAATTTAAGTTCGTGGCGCATCGCTATTTATTTAAAAAGAAATCTTTTTTATGAACGCATATCTAATAATAACTAGTGGTCAACAAACACATTACATCATTTTTTTAAAAACATTCTTTTATTTTTTTATTGCATACTGCAGTTTATCTAAATAAAACACCATTTATTTGTCATTATAATCTAATAATTCTTTAATCAAGCAAGCATGCAGCAACCATGTAGCAAGCATGCAAGCAAGCATACAGCATGCAAGCAAGCATGCAATATGCAGCAGTCATGGTTTCTGTCACGGCTCCGGCGTGGCGGGCTTAAATTACACTCTAGGGGTAGGGCAGACAAGACTACGTGGAGTCGGTTTTGCAGCGTTTCGTTTCTGTCACTCACTTTTGTAGCACAACATATTATTATTGACTTTTTAAGACAATAATTAAATTTTAATTTAAGGTTAAAAATGCTATTTAATTAATGCGTAAATGTTATGGTATCAATATATATTTTAAACGGTATACTTAATGATTTTTCGACTACTCTTGCAACGTTCAAAAGGAAAAAAACATTTCAAGAATAGTTATTTTGGTACGAGTATGAGTATTATTTATAAACGCCCGGTTAAATTTGCTGTGCAATCAGTATTATTGATCTGAAAATAATATTTTTATACAATAAAAAAAAATATTGACGCGCATTTGAGGAAAAATGATGATACACAGTTGATGTATATTTTCGAATTATCTGAAGTACAAGTTTTGTTAAACAGTTGGTTTATTTGTAATGAGATAATTTATTTGATTAAAAAACTATTAAAATTGATGAAAAAAAATTGATGTGTGAAAAGTTTTTTGATGTGCATTTAAAAATAACCCTTATGGAATTTCCCTAATTTGTTTCGATGATAACGTAATACCTTTTATCTTATATAACACGTGCTTCATGATGGCGACGTGGGGAGTAATTGGAGTGGATGTTACACATGTGCGTAGGAGAATAAATTCTAACATAGCGACCGACTAACTGCTAAATTGCCTCACTGAACGTATTCCTTCAATTAGGCTTGCAATGGGGCGACTTCATGTCGTCACCCGAGACGGAGACGACTCGCTTCGTGTTCGGCCACGTGGTGCTCATGATGGCGGTGGACTGCGTCATCTACATGCTGGTTACCCTCTACCTTGAACAAGTGCTGCCAGGACCCTATGGCACACCTAAACCCTGGTACTTTCCCTTCCAGATCAGATTTTGGTGCCCTAATTATAAATCAGGTAATTATTGTTTTTAGTTATATGAAAGTCAAGTATGTTTAGATGTTTACTCATAACGTAATGTCCCAAATATGAGTTGAAAAACGAATGCATAAACACATACTTTTTTTTCGTGGATAGGTAAAATTAAAAAAAAAAACCATTACAGTTCAATATTTTCCTTCGATTTTTAAACAACTGCATCATAAAATAACTTTTCAACACATTTGCTCAGAAAATGCATTTACGAAGCCTGTATGCATTGTTCGAAAGTTAAAAATTATGCACCACACAATGGAGCGTGCGGCAAAGTAGGTACTCTCACCTAAGTACATATTTTACCGCAAACTCCGTTGTATAGCGCCGTGCGTATTCTTTACGGTTTTTTTTTTAATTTCCATAAAAGTTAATAAGAATTCCACCAAGGAGTTTCACATCACGAGAATAAAATAAGCTAAATAATCGAACCTCCTTGGAAGCGCTTTTGCTGTATACGTTTGTCTCATTTTAATATTATAGAGAAAATGAGAGAAGATAAATAAAAAAAATAAATTATGTGGTTCTAATTTTCACCACCATGTGGCGCCCTTTGCAAATTCGCGCCATTTTCATATTAGAAACGTCAAAGATTGTTGCGACTTTCCGACTGATTTCTAGAGACAAAAAGTTTGTTTCATTACTTATTGTAATGTTTTCTCGCAAATGTGTCGAAAAACGTTGTATGACACACGTGCGGATTTGGTTTTTACAAACTCGTGACTATGGTAAGCCCTCGACTTCGTCTCGTGCTTACATTCGTCTACTCGTTTGTAAAAACCAACTTACCGCACTAATATCATAAATAACTATTTTAATTTTTATAGCACACTTTTTCTTTTTAATTTTTGGCGCGGGCTCATTGACTTAAGTCAATGAGCCAGCTTTTAACTTTGTCTATGTTTGAGCGCGCTGCGCAGTCATTCGAATACGCAATGAGAATATCCGCCATATTGGAATTAACTATTTTTCCACTTATTTTATTTCAACTGTATGAGTGAAGATAAAATAGTGTATGCAACGGCATATAATTAGGTATTAAAACACTCGTGTGATGCTATTATCACACTCGTATTTTAATAACCCTTTTTATATGGTCGCTGCATAAACTACTATTGTTAGTCGATCACGCTTTATCGACTGAACAGATTTCGATGTAGGAAACATGGCTAGGGATTAGGACATAGTACTATTTAACGCGTACGTTTCCATGCGATCAAAGACTACAATAGTATACTGGCCATGCCATCATTTTTGACTTTCCGACTTTTCCGTTCGTGAAAGCCAAGAAATGTGAAAATCCCTATATTTGAATGAATTTTGGTACACAGGTTTTAATAAACCCGTGTACCGAAAAATGCTAGATAGGGTTAAATAAGACAAACAATAAAAATAAATTACTTTTTCAGATTCAATTTATATTTTGGAAAATGAAAATAGTGAATTTGAAGATATCATAAAGGAAAAGGATCCCACGGACCGCGAAATTGGCGTGAAAATGCATGTAAGTGTATCAACAACACACGAACGTGCTTACAACATTACCTACTGTTTCAATTATTTTGATGTACTATGAATAACTTGATGTATTTAATTACAGAATTTAACAAAAGTCTTCGAGAATAACATAGCAGTTAATAACTTATCTTTGAATATATATGATGATCAAATCACAGTTTTACTTGGACATAATGGTGCAGGGAAATCTACTACAATATCTATGATGACAGGTTTGTAGCTTTTGTTATATTCTTAACTTTTATGAACAGTTATTTCCTAACACGCTCCCGCTCCACCCAGAGCAGAAGGGGTCATTTGATAATTTCCCATCCATAAAAAAAGCCTAGACTTGAGAACTGTTTTGCACTTTCGTTAAGAGCTGTATAGAATAAGTATTATCATGACGTGTCTGAGTGGGTGCAGCTCAATTGAGACATGCACTTCTGGTAGGCAACGGAAGTCGGAACCGTTGCGCAACTATATTATTGTCTAGCAAGTGGGCCACTGGGTTTAATGTAGCGTTGCCAGCTAGTGCGATAAATATCTAAATTAGAGTTGAAGGTTCTTCAAACATTCTTCAGATTACGACTAACATAACTGCAAGTTTAGAGGCATGCGGAATCTACTTATTTCATAAAAATTGCCACAATCTTTTTTTTATAATTTTTTTTTTCCGAGGATTTTATGGGAATTTAGAATTTTTTTAAACGGTTATTTTTAACGTTACAGGCAACTTAAAGGTTACTCGTGGTTCAGTGAACGTTGCCGGATTTGATATGGCCACTCAGGGCTCCTTGGCTCGTTCACATATTGGGTTGTGTCCACAGCACAATGTGCTATTTAACGAGCTCACGGTCAGAGAACATTTAGAATTTTTCGCAAGGCTGAAAGGATTTAAAGGCAAAGAGCTGCATGCTGAAATGGATGAGCTCATTGAGAAATTAGAACTACAAGAAAAGGTTGGGTTATTAACTTTTGAAGTAATTTGTGCGTTTTTTTAATTTGTTACTTTGAATTTTAACTTATTTGGTTTTTGTTTTACAGCGAGACTATCCTTCAAAGGGTCTTTCCGGAGGTCAAAAAAGACGATTGTGTGTGGGTATAGCTCTAAGCGGAGCAGCGCGTGTGGTGTTACTAGACGAACCTACATCTGGCATGGATCCTTCATCTCGCCGAGCACTATGGGAGCTCTTGCAGAGAGAGAAAAAAGGTAGAACTTGTGTATTGTATTTTTTTAAAGCAATAATGTTAACATAGACGTAATCTGGAGGCCTACCACAACCTCTTAAAACAATATTATTTTAATATTACTTTGTAATTTCTGTTGTTGCATTTTCAACTCTCGGCGCTGATCCGAGCGTTGAAAATCCAACAGAGCGGAACGCAAAGTAATATTAAAGTAATATTGTTTTAAGAGGTTGTGGTAGGCCCCCTGGTCTTTTGTTATCATGCAATAAGAACGTTTTGTAATTTTCAAACTAATACAACGTTTACTTCATTCAGGTCGCTCGATGATCCTGACGACTCACTTCATGGACGAGGCAGACATTCTGGGCGACAGAGTGGCTATAATGGCAGGCGGTCGCCTGCAGTGCGTGGGCTCTCCATACTTCCTCAAACGTCATTACGGTGTCGGATACACTCTTGTCATCGTTAAGGACGACGACTTTGATTTCCATGAGTGCTCTATACTTATAAATAACTACATTCCGGGAACTACTGTTAAGGAAGATCGCGGTAAGTTGCTTCTGCTTATCTTATGTTGTTTTTTCTACCTTCTTACTTTGTGCTGCATCTACGAAGTAGTGCAATAATAAAATATTCTTTATTTATAGGTACGGAAGTCACATACAATTTAGTCAATGACTATTCACATCACTTTGAAGATATGTTAAACGATCTGGAGAGGAATATCGATAAAATTAAATACAAAAACTATGGATTAACTGCTACTACATTAGAAGATGTATTTATGTCGTAAGTTGATCTAATTTATCCTTGTCGTAAGCTATCTTTGGCGTGTTGTTATATCTAATAGCTTGCCCCTGCTATGGTTATCCACTCAGTGGCGTAGCTAGCATGGGGGACACCCAGTGTTGATAATGGGGTGTTCCATTTGTGAAACTGAACTTTTCAGGAATGATCTTAAATCACTTTCTTAAAGACAATTATAGACTATTTTTCCGCAAATTGAGCAGGCAAGGTGAGCTCGAAAAAAAATTGCACCCCTAATCATTCATATTTAATTCAAGTAACTTTGTTGACTGATGCGGGCAAGGACAGACATGAATGTAAGAGTGAGTGTAGCAAGCTCGAGAATTTGTGATTTTTGAAAAGTTTTGATTTTCTTTTGATTAACTATTATTCATACTCAAATAGAATTAACTTTGTAGACTGATGCAAGTAAAGCGAGCTCGTAAATTTTTGCACCCCTCCTTGGACTGTTTCATTGTATCACCCGTTTAGGGGTGACACCCGACCGTGACAGAAAAAGTAAGCGTATGGTCGGGTGCTGAACCGGTGTCACGGGTGACGCGGGGCGAGCCGCATCCCCCTTACTTAAAATATTATTAAAATTATAATAATCTGTTGTGTTTTTCAGCGTTGGTTCGGACCTGTCACCTGTTGCTTCAGAAGCGGATGACGCTGTGACGACGACGACAGATTCTACTATAGATGATACGCTGAAAAACGAACTTGATTCGTCTTTAGAAGAATGTAAGTTTTTATTTGTCGAGCCGCAAATGGCCCATAGTTGTGCAAACGCCTCCCGCTCCCGTTCCTTGACTGTTCAATTACATAAAATCTGATAATATTTATTCGGTGAACTTTATGCAAACAATCTTCAGCGAAATTAATAATTTCTCTGAAATATGTTAGAGAGGATTACTATTTATTTGAAGAATGCGACCATTTTCAACTTGATCTATGCTTAACTTAGTCTATTGACTTATCAATAAATCAAGAGATACCTTTGATGATCGCTTGACGGTACTGCAAGCTGCAAGGCATTTTCTTCATTAATGAACGAATTGACTCATACAAAACTGTTTTATTTGCTAGTGGACAGAGATGAGAGTAGCGTGACAGGCTTCAACCTGTTATGCCAGCAGGTGTTGGCCGTATGGATGAAGCAGGGGCTGGTGCTCATCCGCTCGCCTTGGATCATGGTGCTGCAGTTCTTCGCACCCATCGTGCTCATCAACACCACGCTCGGAGTGCTTAATTACGTGTTGTCTTTAACGCCAACCATACAAGCGAGACTCCTGATGCTAACGGAAGGGTAAGTCAATTTTTTTATCTGAATGAAAGCTGTTTTTATAAACTGGACCATTCCGTTCAAAGCCTGTTGTATTTCAGTAAATACGTAGTACTTGAAGTAGTCTAAATAGACGCAAGTTTTTTTTAACTCAAAGGTGATCTTGTGGTACCTGTCATTGCTTGCCTCGCAACAAATCGCTCTGAATGACAACGTTGCTTAAAGCTTTTTATAATGGACTGGAACTGGGATTTTAATTGTCCGCTCCAGCAATGTTACTGACGGAGGAAGGCTGACAAATAAAAAAGGGTTAAATTAAGAAAAGCATAATTCTTTCAGATACTCGAGTACAGAAACCCTGCTAAGCTTCAACGGCACTCTGACAACATCACTCGGCGCTCTTGCAGCGGACGCTTACGATCAGTTGTTTACCATTCCTGATATTCCTACCATGGAGCTGACTGACATCGGCAATATACCTGTCGAAAAATATTATCTAAATAGAGTAAGTCGATTATATTAACGAAGTCTTTGAGAAAACTCTCAACAATAATTAAAGTATTAAAAAATTCAGACAGATTTAGATACGACTATAAATATTATAATGATTAAATGTTTGTTGTTAGGAGGACCTAAAAGCTGCATTTGCTTATCACATATTCTTGACGTCATAAAAAGACGTGATTGACATTATCCTTAGCGTGCTGCATGTGTGAAAGAACCAGCCAACAGAGTCGAATTCTTTTGTTAAATAAAATAGAGGATCTTAGACTACACTACAACTTACTTCGATTACAACCCGACCATTTTTGGCGATTATCATAATGAATATTACTTAACATTTTTTAAGATAGAGGATAAAAAAAAACATCACTACAAATTCAGTGATGTTGTTTTTAATTTTTGTATGAACTGAAGGGGCAAAATAAACTGAAGAGTGTATTAGCCCCTTCAACATTTTGTTTTTTTTGTTTATTTAGACACAAGAAACCACATTATTGGGAACGCTGCGTCACCAGATGTTGATAGGCTCGACGTTCGACGACAACTCTGCGACAGCCTGGTTCAGTAACTTCGGTTACCACGACGTAGCTACATCTTTGGCCGCAATCCACTCAGCTATTCTCAGAACCAGAAACTCTAGTGCCGTACTTAATGTGTACAATCATCCATTAGAGGCCACGTATAGAGATCAGGTAAAATATAATTTGATTTTAGGATTTTTTTTTCTGTATTACTGATAGGCTCGCGTTGGACCACAATCTCACCTGATTGAAAGTGATGATGTGGTCAACGATGGAGCACGCTTACCTGGAACTTAACTATTCACTTTTCACTTAAAAAACCTCGGGTTGTAGCGATCTGGAAACACAGACTACATCAGCCGGTCGATTCTGTCGACATGTCACGGCGTTCACCTAGGCGGAGTGAACGACAATAGAGCTGTCATTCCATCTTATTTGTATGGTTTGACAACTCAACCGTCGTGCGCCCCGCCCGGGTGTTCACTTCGACATGTTTAGAGAATCGCACTGCAGGTGATTCCACTTAGCTGTAGGTCTATGAAAGTATTCTCAAAACGTTTGTGCGTATGGATGGAAATCTCACATTTAAAAATCGTTACCTGCAACAAGCCTGTGCTTACTAAACGAAGTTTTGTTTTTTTTATTGAAATCAACACTACCCAACTCACCGTTTTTAAAGATTATTTGAAATAATTCCAGAGCGACATGCAGATGATGATATCTATGCTCTCCATGCAACTGTCATCCGGGATCGGCAGCAGTGTGAGCATCGTGAGCGCTGTGTTCATCATGTTCTATATTAAGGTAAGTTATATTATTATAATATTATTCATAGTGCGTTCGCATTCCATCGCATTTGCGATCTATCAAAAACTATTCTAATTTTCCCATATTGTGACATTGATTGTCTTTGAGATGATATTGCGACATGAATTCGAACGTTTTTTAAGTACCTACGTGAATTGGTCTTCAGATGTTTGTATAAGAAAGTACGCGGACGACGTATGAATCGTAGTACTTAGGTGACTTCGTGAAGTTTCTACTGAGATCCGTGAGAAAATACATGAGTTAACAGTTTAGCATGCATGTGTCTATATTGTTGCCCTAACTACCCTCAAGAAACGTTATGGTTTCGATTGATTGTTAAAGGAGCGCATGTCTGGAGCGAAGCTACTACAGAACGCGGCGGGCGTGCAGCCGGCCGTGCTGTGGGGCAGCGCCGCGGTGTTCAACTGGGCGTGGTTCCTCATCACCTGTGTCTCCATCGTCATCTCCTGCCTCGCCTTCAACGTCATCGGCTTGTCCACTGTGCAAGAGTTAGGTAGTTAATTCAACATGTTTGCAACACGACAGAATATTACTTTTTCTGTTGTAGGTAGTCGTTGAATATTAGTCTATTACAATTTAACTAGCTTCTACCAAAGACTACAATAGTATACTGGCTTCTACTCGCGACTTCGTCTGCGTGAACTTCATCTCGGGATCAAAAGCACTTCATGTGCTAATCCAGGTTATACCTACGCTACCTGTATGAATTTTATCCGGATTCGATGAGTTTTTTGCTTGGTAGAGTAACAAACATCCATCCATCAAACCACTATCATATCTATACTCTATAATCTAGACCAAAAATAAAGCTAAAGGTTTTGTTTTGTTTGTTTGAACGAGCTAATCTCTGGAACTACCACACGGATGTGGAAAATTATTTTTGCATATGATGGCCACATTCATGATGAAGGCTATACGGGAACGGGAAATTCCTACGGGAACGGGGAAAACGATATATGCGCGTACGAATTCGTATGACAAAAGCTAGTAATATTATCAAGTTAAAAGAACGAAGAAATGAGTTAGGATAGTGACTCTTATATTGAAGATGCTCAATACATAGTTATTTTGCTTCAGGGCGCATGTACTTGATGATCACGGTGTACGGAGCTGCGATGTTGCCGTTCACATACATAATGTCGCTGCTGTTCAAGGGACCTGCTATTGGCTTCGTTGGCTTTTACTTCGTAAACGTACTTTTAGGTAAGTGACGGAATTGCTAAACATAAAAGAAATGAGGTAATTAATGCGGATCGGGTTCACTTTGCTTCAAAATAAACCCATCCATTGATGTCTTTCACCTAATTTAATTGTATCCTATTATCTGTCTTGAGAGCATTACCTACAGGAGAACTGCTCAACGCATTTTATTTAACTGATTTAGTTGCTTGGTAACTATCCGAGATTTGTAAGTTGAGGATTTAGTTGATATTAGATTGTTGAAGAGTACGTACCTATATAGGTATTTTAACTGCAAGCTGCTTTGATATTAACTGCTCCTGTTGCTCCGATATAATGCAGATTTTCAGTCATTTGCGGGCTGACAGGTTGCTGAAAAGTTTTGTTTTTCGAATGTTTGATCAATCATTGGTTTCGATAACTACGTACATAATAATATGTATAGTTTTACACATTGTATCACGTTAATTTGTTTTGTGTGCCAGGAATGATTTGCGCACAAGTGGTAGAGGCGCTATCGAACCCTATGCTGGACACTCAAGAAGCCGCCCAAATTATTGACTACGTACTGCAGTTCTTCCCACTGTACAGTCTCGTCACTTCAATCAGGTAACTAGCTATTATTTTTAACGTAACCTCAAACGATATCGGTCTCATTGATGAGGAGAGTTTAGTTAAAATATGTGATTCTGAAACATTTCTCCGACATTCGTTTCGCCGTTGATCGGTTCACCGACAGAACGATTCACTTCTCATTTTTTCTCCGACAAAACTTTTCAATGACGAACGTTTCGCCGACACAACGATTCACTTTTCATTTTTTCTCCGACAGAACTTTTCAATGACGAACGTTTCGCCGACAGAACGATTCTCTTTTGAGAATTTCATCGACAGAACCTTTCACCGGCGAGTGATTCGCCGACACAACTGTTCATCTGCCCCAGGGGTAAAAAACATAGGTATTCGACATGTAGACCTGTTTCCGTTTAGTGTAAGTTTTAAGTAAAGTAGGTGTAACACTATTTCTTATAATTAATTATTCTTATTGAATCCTAACTAATATTATTTATAAGAAAGTGAGTTCGTTTGTTGCCTCGTCATTTCTTAAATGCCGAACGGAATTTTGGTAGCTAGTACAAGCTTTTCAGTTACGTTTGGAAAAGCTTGGTTTAAGTTTTAGGTATAGGTGATTATATCAATTCAAAATGTATGAAATAGGCATTTCTCATGACAAGAGTACCGCGGAGTAATCCATTCTCCAAACAGATAATACAATTAGGAAAATACGAAACTGGTAGCAATTTTTACTCTAAATGACTAAATATTGTGTATACGAAGGTCAAAGTAAATAACGGTTATTTTTATTTTGTTTTATAATGCTCCCTTTAGATTATTCTCGACTTTCACACAGGCGGAGCCGCGGGCAGCAAAGTTTTTTTTTTGGTGTTTTTTGGTATATGATACATGTATTGACGTTGAATCAAATTAAATACGTTTTTGTCATTTTTTGGTTAGTTTTGTTCAAGTTTTGCATTAAACTTTAAGTTTCGTCTTCACAACTTGATTCAGGTGTAAACAACAGGAAACAGGTCTACATGTCGAATACTTATGTTTTTTACCCCTGGGGCAGATGAACAGTTGTGTCGGCGAATCACTCGCCGGTGAAAGGTTTTGTCGATGAAATTCTCAAAAGTGAATCGTTCTGTCGGCGAAACGTTCGTCATTGAAAAGTTCTGTCGGAGAAAAAATGAAAAGTGAATCGTTGTGTCGGCGAAACGTTCGTCAATGAAAAGTTCTGTCGGAGAAAAAATGAAAAGTGAATCGTTCTGTCGGTGAACCGATCAACGGCGAAACGAATGTCGGAGAAATGTTTCAGAATCAAAATATGTGTGTCGACGTTCGACAGTGATCAAATTAAAAAGTCGAAGTCGTTATTATTTGAATCGATTCCAAGTGATTTAAAACGTAAACCTACACGTAAGGGGCAAGGCAAAGAAGATCGTACTATGTACGATATAATTAGTGTGTTTAATACGAAAACGAAATAATTTTACTCAAAAATCATACGGCGCCCTTCGCATCCAATACAATGACGCATTCAGGGTGCTGATGGGGTTGCCCCGATACTGCAGCGCGTCAGGGATGTTTGCTGAAGCTCACGTAGACTGCTTCTATACGGTGATGCGGAAGCGGTGTGCATCCTTGGTCCGTAGGGTGCGGGGCAGCGCCAACAGCATCCTGTCTATGATGGCAAGCAGGCTGGATTGTGCGTTTGTGAACCACTGCTACAGGGTTTCGGCTGGGCCTGTCACCTTGCAGCAATGATGTCACAATCCGTGTTTCTATTTTTGTAAGTGTATTACTAACATAGTTTGTAAGTGCATTGTTAATAACACTATGAGTGTTGTTGCTTGAAATAAATGGAAATTAAATTAAATTAAATTAAATTATTAAAACGATCAAAGCACATAGATGACTTGTACCACACTTTACTATTTTTCCCCGACTTCAGAAAAAGAGGAGGCTATCAATTCGGATGTTCATATAATTTTTATTTGTAGGTTCGTTCAGGCATAACTCCGACATATATATTTTTTGCAATAAAAGGGATTTCTTTTTTCCAAAATAGTACAATCGGCTTCCAAATAAAAACCACTACAAAACACAAAATAACTTTAATTTTAGAAGTCAGTTTATATTTTTTTTTTAATTAAAAAAGAAAAGAAATTAAAAAAGTTATTTGGCACATAGGTACATAAACTTAGAAACAGATCAGACGAAAAATCTGACGTAATTTTTTCTTCCTTTCCGTAAGAATTAATATGTTTTATTATTATAACGATGAATGTCTTTCTGGATTTTTTTTCCATATCAATTTTTGTTTTAACGCTGCCAACGCTGCCACCACCGTCGCCCTCCAAAAAAGATTTGATTGAAAGTTATTCTTCTTTTTTTTATTATTATTGATAGGGACGCGCTTGACCACTATCTCACCTGATGGTAAGCGACGATGTGGTCGAAGATGGAGCACGCTTGCCTAGAAGTAACCTATTCACTCTTGACTTAAAGACTGCCAGGTTGTAGCTGTCAGGAAACACAGACTCCGGCAGGGAATTCCACTCCTTAGCTGTACGCAAAATGAATATGTTCCCAAAACGTTTTGTGCGTGTGGGTGGGATGTCCACCATGTGGGATGAAACGTTTAAACACGTTTCAAGTTACAAGAAGAAGAATAACTTTCAATGAAATCTTCTCAATTTGATTCAGGTTCTTGACCCAGATTGGCTTACGCGAATACACGTGTCTGCAAGGCTGCGAGTACCTGCAAGCGGTTTACCCCAACCTTGAGTGCACCATGGAAAACTTGTGTACACACTCCGACAGCTGCTGCGGTAAGTTCAATCCTTTACTTTTAGAAGAAATGAAGTTTAGGTAGGTACCAAAGGGCAATGGAGAGAGCAATGCTCGGAGTTTCCTTGCGTGATCGAATCAGGAATGATGATATCCGCCTCAAGAGAACCAAAGTTACGGACATAGCCCGAAGGATCGCCAAATTGAAGTGGCAGTGGGCAAGGCACATTGCTCGCAGAACAGATGGTCGATGGGGAAGAAAAGTCCTTCAGAAGACGCAGCGTTGGAAGGCCTCAGACAAGATAGATCGATGACCTGGTGAAGGTAGGCGATGGATGCGAGACGCACAGGACCGGTTGTTGTGGCGACACGGGGGAGGCCTATGTCCAGCAGTGAACGTCTTTCGGCTGATATGATGATGAGATACCATACCATAACTGTATTATTCAAACTCATATGGAACCAATCTGGGCAAATTGTTGATCCTTGATGGTAAAACTGATGTTATGTTGTTTAAATGTTGAATTTATGAATGATTTTTCCTTGCAGTCCGTGAAAACCCATACTTCGATTGGGATGAGCCCGGTATCCTGCGGTATTTGCTCAGTATGTGTTTTTCCTGCGTCGTATTCTGGTTCATTCTCATGACCATAGAGTACAGACTTTTACAGAAGGTAATATTTATTATTATTAACGTATTATATGATACCATGGATCAATTATGATTTTTAAGGTTGAGGTCTTATCTTAGGTTATAACATTTTTATAACAGTTATAACAAGGGGACGACGTGTATCAAACGTTTAACACAGTTAAGCAGAAACACATAAAAGTTCTTTAAACATAATATTTTGTAACAAATATTTGTGAGAAATGACGGTGTTGCAAGAGGTTTTTTTTCGGATACCGTGGTCAATTTTTGTAACCGGGTGCCAGCCAAGAATGGCTATATAATACAATAATCTGAATAGCAGAGGTCAGCCGCGCACTTTACTGCGCGAATTCATAATAAATGGACTCCTTGAAATGCAATGCAATGCAGCCTTAAAGCGTGCAGTGGGAGCCAGTTCTGAGTTGTTGAATTAACCATTGTAAATTTTTTAAAAAATTATTGAAAACTATTTTGATGGACTAAAATATGATATTTTTGGCACAGTTGTTTACATGGAAGAAGAGCCCGCCCCCAGTGGACGAGAGCTCCCTGGATGAGGACGTGCTGCAGGAGGCCGAGCGCGCCAGCCGCGTGGCCGCGCCGCGCCGCGCCGACCACGCGCTGCTCGCCAACGACCTGGCCAAGTACTACGGGAAACATCTCGCCGTCGACCAAGTCTCATTCAGTGAGTCATCTAGCTTTTATTTTATGGGTTTTATGGAACGAAGGTACGGGTGTACGAAGTCTTTCGACTGAGCGGTTTAATGTGTGCAATCTATTAGTTACGATACGTTGCTGTCGAGGACCTATAACATTTATTGATGGAATGTGTCCAATATGAGTCCAGTAGAAATAATTTAGTAAGGTCCTTGAATTTGAACAGAACTGATGTAGGCATGTTCCATACAATTCTATCCCAACCAAATGGCGACAATGCGAAGAGTTTGTACAAATTCATGGCCCATGTCTTGTGAAGTAAAATTGTTTAGGATACGATGGGGCTGGCATACGCTACGCGTAAAAACCCCTATAAATAAATAAAGAAAAAAAAAAAAAAAAAAAGATACGTTGCTAGGGAGTTTGATGCGCCACTTCATCATTCCAGCCCTTCCCTAAAACCGCCCGTCACCACTTCCTGTAAAACATCAAAAACAACTTCCTGAGTGGTAACGGGCGGGCTTTTTGCGGGACTGACTTTGTAAAACTTTGACGTTCAAAAATAGCTGGCTCTGTGTCTAATTTGAATTAAGGATTTTTGATTTTGATAGCAGAGGATAATTTTAACCGAAGTTTTCTCACATTCAGCTTAGACAAATTCTATCTAATCTTAAACCTACTTTTTCAGGTGTGAACGACGGTGAATGTTTCGGCTTACTGGGTGTGAATGGCGCCGGAAAGACTACCACCTTCAAGATGCTAATGGGCGACGAGTCCATCTCAAGCGGCGAGGCGTATGTCAGCGGATACTCCGTGCAGAGGAACCTCGACCGAGTGCACGAGAATATCGGTCAGTATCTTAGAGTCCCGGTGCCCCGGTTTAAAGCTTGTTCTTAAGAATCATTCTCCATAAAAAATAATTTTCTCAACCATGTTTGGATGGTCATATTACTCATAATAGAATACCAGTATTATAAATACCTATCCTAGCAAGGTCAGTAACTAAGTGACACGATACCACATTCAATAGAGTGCCAATGTTTCAAATATCATTTTTGGGCGGACTTATCAATCAGAAAGTTATCTTGTGATGTTCCAGGCTACTGTCCGCAGTTCGATGCATTGTTCGGTGAGCTGACGGGTCGCGAGACGCTGCACATGTTCGCACTGATGCGAGGGCTGCGTATGCGCACTGCTGCACCCACCGCCGAAACGCTCGCGCATGCGCTCGGCTTCCTTAAACATCTTGATAAAAAGGTAATTTGTGTACCTAATTAATACACAATAGGCTATTTCACAATAGGTGCGTACAACATAACTGTCTCTTTGCTTTCACATACTCCACGTCGTGAGCCCACATTATCACGGTCATGATTGGTGTGTTCTTTGTTTCCTCGCAGGTACACCAGTACTCTGGCGGCACAAAACGTAAGCTGAACACAGCGATAGCATTCATGGGACGAACGCGGCTTGTGTTCGTCGATGAGCCTACTACTGGCGTCGATCCCGCCGCCAAACGACATGTACGTATATATCTCAGATACTTTAATAGCTTAGATTATTGGTGTTATGCTTATTTGCTTAAAGTCTGACAATCTGGAGATATCGGCTATATTTCTCCCAAAGATCCTCGTTAGTGAGATTGTAGTTCGTTAGACACTTAGCTGCTAGAATTACGTTTGGCGAGTCTTCCAAAGCACGCCATTCAAAACGGTGCTGTTAGATTATTAAGTCAGATCTTATCATTACTGCAACCTGCAAAAGCAATAGCGACGAGAATCAATATGAGCTTTCCCCAACCATGTCAGCTTGCAGTTGAACCGGATGTAGCAGAATATTCGCCTGTCTGACTTCCACGACCCAGTCACTGAGCAATACGCCAGAAAATAACTAATAATAATTAATTAATTAACATAAATAAAAAATAATGAGGACAGTAGTATGAAGTGTGTTACGTTTTCATTGATGAAGGTATGGCGTGCGACGCGTGGTGTGCAACGCGCAGGACGCGGCGTGGTGCTGACGTCACACAGCATGGAGGAGTGCGAGGCGCTGTGCTCGCGGCTCACCATTATGGTCAACGGACGCTTCCAGTGCCTCGGCACGCCGCAACATCTCAAGAATAAGTTTTCTGAAGGTATTTCGTCCTCCTTTATAAGATGCATTGCTCGATACAGACTTACCCTGAAGAAAATTTTTGATGATTAAATCTGTCTTATTTTGCAATCACCACTGACTTGGAACAGCTTTATAAGCTGTGATAGAAAAAGAGGTTCTGATGGTTGTCGGACGAGTGGGCCAGGCCCCGTTCTCATTCCATTCTCTGTATTATTATAACTTTGACAAGAATGCGAGTTTTCCTAGATTACATTAGTTCTATCTAAGTAGAATTATAATTATTCGTAATTTACTTCCTTATTTTTAGTAGAGAACAATCTATCAATTTAAATAAAGATTTAGATACGATGGAATATATCCTATCGTATCATAAGCTGTTCAAATTTAATCATTTTATAAAAATAGCGGCATGATATCAGATAGGTAGGTAATCGCAAATAATCTCGATGTCAACGAGTAGTAATTTCCAAAAGATTTGGTCAATTTGTAAGAATACCTTTTTTATGGATGGGAAATTAGCATATGACTTCTTCTGGAGCGGAAGGGAGTGTAAGACTCTTGCTGACTAAAACCCATCCGTGTTCTTCCTTATGCCCTTTGCGTTCCAGAGCCGCGGTGACCCTTTCGAACAAATTCCGCAACCCTGGCAGAAATTTGTATTCATAAAAACTTAAAACCATTTATTAGATTTTCTATGGAGAATTTGAATTTAAAATCTCTTAAACTGTATTTTAGCTAAAAATTATGTTTCAGGTTTTACGTTAATTATAAAAATGAAGATGGAAGAAAGTGAAACGGCGTCGATAAGCAGCGCGCGCAGTGTAACTGAAACTGTCAAAGAATACGTTTGCAATCATTTCGAAAGTCCGCGAATAATGTAAGTGTGTTTAAAACAATCTTTATCTAGATCAAGTGTGTGACTATCAGACTAGCGTTTTCTGAAACATAACCGAAGATATTGGGTGTGGTAGTACTACTACACCTTTGTCTACCCGTTATGGGAAATTCAGGTCCTCTGATACCACGTTATGTTTCAAATACCCCCAACAGACCAACGGAGGAGCCGTTGGTTTCACGGTCGCAAGCGCAACTGCTGAGCGCGAAGTCCTGGGTTCGATTCCCAGATCGGGCAAAAAGTGTTGTTGAGTTTTCCAATAGCAAATTTTCTGTGAAATTGGCCTTGGAAAGCACGTTAAGGAGTTGGTATTGCGCCTGATCTCTGGCCGGTCGTGTCGGGTTGCCGTCCCATCGGTCTATGAGAGTGATGGAAGGAGTGCATCTGTGTTTGAGCACACACTTGTGCCCGCGCCGATGGCTAGTCTCTGTTTAGACTGGCCGCTATGGCCGAAAGCGGTTAGGAGGACTATTGTGTTTGAAATGGGAATAGAAACATGTTCTGGGTAAGAAAACGTCAACGCCAGCTGTCGCTGAAAACTAGCGCTGTGGCTCTGTTTCGCACACGAGTCCCAGCATTATGCTGAGCGATGGCCGTTTTGCGCGGATGTGACGCTTATCTTGCTAACTTGCATAACCTGATCAATTTTTATTCGTTTTTTTTTTATGGTAGGTATGCGTCATACTTGGCGCAAATGAACTCTTTTTCTTTCTAAACACCCATGACATTAGTAGGTACTTGGTAGTGGTTGCATGTAACTAGAACAGGCTCCAAAAGCGTAATTAGTTAGTCTTCTGTATTTCAACTAAGTATATTCTTAGGGTTACCTAAATTTCGCTTATTTTATTTTTCAGGGAGGAGTATGAGGGTCTCCTGACATACTACCTTCCGGACCGCAGCGTGGCGTGGTCGCGCATGTTCGGCATCATGGAGCGCGCCAAGCAGGAACTGGAGATCGAAGACTATAGCATCTCGCAGACCACACTCGAACAAATATTCCTTCAATTCACCAAGTATCAGCGACAAGAAGGCACGACACAATAGCGAATAGTTAATGACTAGTTTGTGTAGATAGAAAATTTCTAATCTCGGTTTAATAAGTCGGGAAAAACTTCCTTGTTTTCTGTACCCGACTAGTTCTGATATCTGACTAGTCTGGAAAAAAATGTGAAGGTAAGAAGAAATTCAGAACTTCTTGGATTTTTTTACTAAAAAAAGGGAAAACAAGTGACTCGATCCGCAAATGCAATTGTGTCAGTTTATATTATACGCGTTGAGTGCGTTTACGTAGATGAATGATGCAGCTTGACGGAGCAATTTTAGAAATCGGCACTTGGGACACATCTTTTCCCAACTTATATTTTGTATCTAGGTAATGATTCTGTAATATCGTGATGGGTGTTACCTACCTACGACAATAATCAATGAACGCTTTAAATAATGTTTAACGGGAGGAACCGGGAGGCGCATGCTTACCCATAATGAGTATCTCTAGCGCCGCCGCGATGTCGCGTAGGCAGTCAGCACAGCACTATATAGGTACTGTCAGGGACAATAGTGCTTAGCCACTTGTCAGGACTATCAAAGAATCACAATTGTGATTTGATTTGAATTAAAGGACTTAACCTTCAGTACGTGCTGCCTGTTAATAAGTAGGTATGCGACGTCTAGTGGCTAAAAGTCGACGGTATTGAATTTTAATTTTAGCGATTTTCCATGACTTTAATTCATTTTTGGCTTATAGAGAGTAATGGAGGCTGTCGAGAATAGTAAATTAATTGTAACATACTGTAAATAGATGTATTAAATCTTTATTTGATAAACCTGCCTGATAGCAAAGGAGAAGTTACGTCCATGTATTTATTATCTAATGTTAAGTTTTACGATAAATTGATTTATTTGTAACACATGCTCAAGCGCTTTGCATGCGCCTGTTTTTATTCTTTAAGTCGATGTAAATAATTAAAATGTGTGACAATAACTGTTTTGTAATATTTTATAACTTATGCGATTAAATCAAAAAATATATTTTTTACTTTCATACCAAAAAGCTTTATTTAGCATTTAATTTATTTGTGGAATGTGTATACAACACCTGCATATTATAAATATTGAGTTAGTTTTAGGGTTATTTATTTATAATACGACTACCTACATGTGTGATCAAACATAAGAATTTTATTAAAAAATATCATGAAATATACACCATTCGTATTCATCAAAACTACCTACCTATCAAATACTAATCAACCGACTTCAAAAAAAGGAGGATTCTCAATTCGGTGGTATTTTTTTTACTATTAAGTTTTCCTAACTACCTATCTCCCCATAAAATATGGTCTAACAATATGAGTAATTTCGCAGTATTTTGTCATCTTTTAATTGACGTTTCATTACCTACTAAACCATTGCTAACAATTTGATTTTTATCGAATGAACCTTTCGACTTACCTATCATTTGGTTTACTTGATGTTACTTTGTCGTGTACCCTTTAGCGATCGACATCGCACAAGCGTCATCGTTTTCAAATCGACACGGAGCGATTGCCACTTGTATAGGCCCCCAGCTAGCTAAATAGTTCGCTAATGTGTAAAAAAAAATACAACTGAATAGTAAATAGGGGCTGATAATGATAGGTGCTTGGTTCGTTTTTACCTAATAATACTTGCATGTACAGTCGCCTAGTACATTAAGTTAGCTAGTAACAATCTGTCAAACTTTAATGATATTCAACTTTATCCGATAATTAAATTTTCGCTACCTACCTTGAACCTAATGCTGCTACAGCATTAGGTTCAAGGTTGATTGCGAAAATTTGTCAGTTTCAGGTAGCTAGATGTGTTGACGTCATATAGATATCTACACTAATATTATAAAGAGGAAAGATTTGTTTGTTTGTTTGTTTGTTTGTTTGTTTGTTTGAAATGAATAGGCTCCGAAACTACTGGACCGATTTGAAAAATTCTTTCACCAGTAGAATTGCACATTATCGATGATGGACATAGGCTATAGAATATTTTCAAAAAAGTTAGGGATCCGTATGAAAACTTCGATAATGTAACCCAAGGTGTGAGAAAAAATCCTTATATCGCGTACGCTGCGGAATCTATTGACAATAGAGCAAAGTGATGTACTACAGTTTTATAGAGGTCATCAATGTCTACAAAAAAGTCCGCAATACCATATGTCTAACTATTATGGTTAAGTCACCATGACCGCTTTTTGTTCAAATTATTCAAGCAAATCCTTGGTGATTTGAAAAAATGGTGATTTCGGTATCATGATATCAATCCTTATCCATTTAAATGTTTTGATAATTAAGGTTGATTATGTCCGAGTAAATTACACTTTAAATTATTCAAATCGGACCTTTCGTTCAAAAGTTACGACGGTAATAAACATGCTCGGAGTAAGAAAAATGTCGCGGCTTGAGCGAACTGGGAAGAATCATAACAATGCTTGGTCCGATGAAGTTGAAAATGATTTCGTTAAGACATAAGAATAACAAATGTTTGGATTTTTCGCAAATAAACTACATACCTACATAATAAGGGGTGAAGCAGGGGTGATTAAGTTTTTAGGGGAGGACATTATTGCTTGCTTTAATTTATGTCGGGATGCTATGAACAAACTAAAAATGGGATTATTGAAACAGATGTACCTAACAATTTTTGCATAATCAACTCCTGACGGGGTGAACGGGGTGAACAGTTGCGCTAAACCTGAGACCATGGAATAAGTAGAAATGGCTAAGTAATTAATGTAAATTAATGAAAATCGTTGTGCTTAATTTTCCAAAACTAACCTTTATATGGGTATAGGGGGCGTTGAAGTTTGTGGAGTACCTACTAAATCCGCGCGGACGAAGTCGCGGGCGAAGTGCTAGTATTTTATAATTAGGTAGGTACTGTCACAAAAATCCCCAAGATAAATACTTGGCTTATCAGATATCAAATGATAAAGTAAAGTTAGTACAACGAGGTTACCGACAGCAGTGACGTACTTGCGTCGGGTGATATTTAGGTAATTTGTTGATTTAATTTATCGATATCGATATCAACATTTTAATCAAAATAATTGGGTAGGTACTATATTAATCACTCTGTATGAGAAGGTAAAATAATAGAAGGTAAATGTTTTGATAATTAAGGTTGATTATGTCCGAGTAAATTACACTTTAAATTATTCAAATCGGACCTTTCGTTCAAAAGTTACGACGGTAATAAACATGCTCGGAGTAAGAAAAATGTCGCGGCTTGAGCGAACTGGGAAGAATCATAACAATGCTTGGTCCGATGAAGTTGAAAATGATTTCGTTAAGACATAAGAATAACAAATGTTTGGATTTTTCGCAAATAAACTACATACCTACATAATAAGGGGTGAAGCAGGGGTGATTAAGTTTTTAGGGGAGGACATTATTGCTTGCTTTAATTTATGTCGGGATGCTATGAACAAACTAAAAATGGGATTATTGAAACAGATGTACCTAACAATTTTTGCATAATCAACTCCTGACGGGGTGAACGGGGTGAACAGTTGCGCTAAACCTGAGACCATGGAATAAGTAGAAATGGCTAAGTAATTAATGTAAATTAATGAAAATCGTTGTGCTTAATTTTCCAAAACTAACCTTTATATGGGTATAGGGGGCGTTGAAGTTTGTGGAGTACCTACTAAATCCGCGCGGACGAAGTCGCGGGCGAAGTGCTAGTATTTTATAATTAGGTAGGTACTGTCACAAAAATCCCCAAGATAAATACTTGGCTTATCAGATATCAAATGATAAAGTAAAGTTAGTACAACGAGGTTACCGACAGCAGTGACGTACTTGCGTCGGGTGATATTTAGGTAATTTGTTGATTTAATTTATCGATATCGATATCAACATTTTAATCAAAATAATTGGGTAGGTACTATATTAATCACTCTGTATGAGAAGGTAAAATAATAGAAGGTAAATGTTTTGATTTTCGGTTCGATAAGTGCCAATTTAATTATAAAGCAACGTTCGCATTCGCATCTGTCGCAATCTGGGAAAAAATCCTCAATTTCCATACCTACATTTTTGACAGATTGCGACTGAGATGCAAATGCGAAGGTTGCTAAAAATAAGTAGAATTGGCTCTCTGATCTGTTGCTAGAGTCTGTCCAACGTAAGAAGTCCCGCGGAAATAAATGGAACTAACAAGATTTGTTAGAGGATAGCGTACACTCGCATAGAAACTAGCGCCGCCGTTGCGAGACTTCTTTCGTTGAACGGACTCTAACTGAACTCAACCAGTATGTTCTTAGTTACAGAAGCACGAATCAATCTTATTGTCATGTTTATAGGGGCTCGTAGCTAAAAAATTGCAGCCGCACGGGTACATCTTAAAGGTGAACCAAGGCTTGCCGTGGTCGGTCTGTGGATGGGTGACCATTAATAGCATAGGTGCCGCGACGATTGTCCCTACTGTAATTTGTAGAAAAACTAGCTGTTCCCCGCGGCTTCGCTCCCGTCAACTGGCTACCTACCTAACCTACCCTACACCATGTCCGTAAGAATTGAGGAGCCACATCAGATTTTTAAAATCTGATCTCACCATTATTTAGTAGCAATGTAGCTTATTTTGCAGCACGAATTCTAGATTTAGCAGCAAAATATATCACTAGTTATTTTAATGCAAAAGTGGCTCCTCAATCTAAACGTCTGAATTGAGGAGCCACCTGGAACTCGTTAAGTAATAGATGAATATTTATGAAAATTTTGTATCATTTAGTAGCTATTGTTACGCGCCAGAATTAATGCCGGGTACATAAAGATAAAAGTTACTACTAGCGCCATCTAGTATCGAGTAGCAGAACTAGTAGAGTCAAGATCCTTCTAGACTTTTCTATGCTAGAACATTCTAGAGTTTTCGATGTCTGGTTGGTCCGGACCGGTATGTACTCGAACTTTCTAGATGTTTCTATACTAGAAGGTTCTGGAATTATCTACCGACCTATATAAGGCCCGCATAGCCTGCGACCGGGTCAGTATTGATTTTGCGATACAAGCGACAACTTCGAGAGCGAACTTCGACTGCGAATTAAAGTGATCAGTATTGCAATTGTGATTTATAATTAGTGAGTTTAAGTTGTAATTAGTGTTGATTAATTAAAGTGTCATTTTGGTTATTTTATCGGCTGTTTTTATTGTCACGAACCCTAAGCTCGTAACAATTGGTGTCAGAAGAGTGGATATTTAAACTATGCCGATTCTACCGAAGGACGACACGGAGGGTATTCGTACCCGAAGTCAACGCCAGCAAGAGACGGACCAGAGGCGTTTTGGAGGTGCAACGCCGCAGACGTTGGAGGGCCAGTTGCCGACCATGGAGCCCGGCCCATCCACAGCAGCTCCAGCATCTGCAGCACCAGACTTTGGAGCTCTGATGATGATGCTGCAGGAACAGGCTCGCCGGCAGGAAGAACAGGCCCGAAGGTTGGAAGAACAGCTCCAGCGTGACAAGGAGGAACAGGCCCGCCGGCAGGAGGAACAGGCCCGCCGGCAGGAGGAACAGGCCCGCCGGCAGGAGGAACAGGCCCGCCGGCAGGAGGAACAGGCCCGCCGGTTGGAAGAACAGCTCCAGCATGATAAGGAGGAACAGGCCCGCCGACAGGAGGAACAGGCCCGCCGACAGGAGGAACAGGCCCGTCGGTTGGAAGAACAGCTCCAGCGTGACAAGGAAGAGCAGGCGCGCCGCCAGGAAGAACAAATGGTCCTCATGAAGGATCTGCATGCCACTTTCGGCAAAGAAATAAAGGTGGTAAAAGAGAAGGTGGTTCAGCACGAGAACCGCCTGATAGAAGCTGAAACCCAGATTGCTGAAATGAAAAAAGCAATGGACAACCTTAAAGTAGGGGATGGAATTGCAACTCCCGTAGCTACTACACCTTCGCTACGCGGGTTCAAAGTGCCACCGTTTGATGGGACATCTTCCTGGTCGGCCTACAAAATACAGTTTGAGGCTGTTATGAAGGCGAACGGCTGGAATAAAAATCAGGCCATGACTGCCCTCACCTTAGGCCTGCGCGACCAGGCCTTAACTGTCCTGGAAGCTCTCGGTAAGGAAGTGACTTACGAGCAGCTCCTTGAGGCGTTGGAAGCCCGGTATGGCGACGCTCATCTGGAACACGTTTTTCGTGCGCAGCTCAAGGATCGCGTGCAACGTAGCAGTGAAAACCTGCAGCAGTGGGCCCTTGAAGTGGAAACGCTGGTTCGAAAAGCATACCAGTCTGTACCTGCGCTCATTGAAGGGAACCTGGTGCAGGCATTCATCGACGGCATCCGCGACCTTGAGGTTAGAGCTGCTGTGAGGCTTGGGCACCACGGGACGCTTAAGGACGCCTTAGCTCATGCACTGGAGGTGGAAGCTGTGCGGCAGGATCACCGGTCCCATCGCGTCAGAGAAGTTGTAGCGGCTGCAGTTCGCGACCGTGTTAAAGGATACAGCCCTAGGTGCTATGGCTGTGGGGAAAGGGGCCACCTTCGATCCAGTTGCCCTAAGCGAACTGCAGATAGGGAAGATAACCGATCTCCAGAAGGTAGGGCGGCTAACAGCACCGACCAGCAACAGCAGGGAAACGAGTAAAAGCCAGGACTGCGGGGCGGGTGCTGGCTGATGTTCAAAGAGCCCCAAGGATTTCGATCTCAAAAACCCACGATGGGAATAGCCTAATCATCAAGGGCGAGGTCAACGGAACGCCATGTAAGCTGACGATAGACACTGGAGCCTCACGCACGGTTGTCAGTTCCCAACTTGTAAATCGGTTCCTTGGGGACTCCGCATACAATCGAGAGCGCATACTTTTGGTAACAGCCACCGGTCAGCGCATACCCGTCCGAGGAGAGAAAGAGATGGAGTTGAAGTTAGGCAACAGAACATACCTGCATAATGTTGTCGTGGCTGACATAATGGACGATTGCATCCTGGGCCTAGACTTTATGAGGAAAAATTGTTGTGAGATCGACGTTAAGCAAGGAGTTTTGAAATGTGGACAAGAGGAACTTTTCATGGAAGGGGCTTTACCAGGAAAAGTGTACAGCTTGAAGAAGATTGTTCTTCCTCCGAGATCGGAAACGATTGTGCCGGTTAGTCTTCCTCGGAATCCTGGGCAGACTCATCGTTGTGTACTCGTGGAAAGGGTTGACAATGATCTTCCATGGAAAGTGGCACGAACTTTGGTCAGAGACACTGAAATCTCAAAGGTACGTGTGCTGAACCTTTGTGATACGGAACAGATGATAGAAAAAGGCTCGCTGATTGGTACTTGCGAGGAAGTGGATTGGTTGCGTCAATGCCAATATCAATCAACTGGGACCATTATTAGCAAGGAGGCACAAACAAAAGTGACCTCACTTTTAGAAGACTGTCGCAGTGCTCTGTAAATTTTTTAAATTGGAGTCTGTAAACGATTAAATTACAAAATAAACACAGGAGAAGAATTGCCTATCCGTCAGCGGCCAAGAAGATTACCGGTAGCACGTGAAAAGGAAGTGGAAACCATGATTGAGGGAATGGTGAAGGACGGTGTCATAGAACCTTCAGCAAGTCCATGGTGTTCTCCTGTAGTGCTGGTGAGAAAGAAGGACGGCAGCATGCGGTTTTGTGTTGACTATCGTCGTCTGAACGACGTGACAAAGAAGGACAGCTACCCTTTGCCAAGAATTGATGACACGCTGGACATGCTTACTGGAGTGAAGTGGTTTAGCACGCTAGACCTAAAAAGTGGCTACTGGCAAGTTGAAATCGACCCCAAGGATAAAGAGAAAACTGCATTCTCGACAGGAAACGGTCTGTGGCAATTTAAAGTTATGCCGTTTGGATTGTGTAACGCTCCGGCAACGTTTGAAAGGTTGATGGAACTTGTACTAACCGGGTTAATTGGTGATGCCTGTCTTGTCTACTTGGATGACATCATCATCGTAGGTCGTACGTTTGAAGAACATCTTCAAAACCTGGAACGTGTGCTCATGAAGATCCAGAGTGCCAACCTCAAGTTGAGTCCTAAGAAGTGTTCACTTTTCAAACGGCAAGTTAGCTTTTTGGGATACGTAGTGTCGGAAGAAGGTATCCGCACGGATCCGGAGAAAATTGCCGCTGTCAAGGATTGGCCAGTTCCAACAGACAAGACGCAGGTCAGAGCGTTTTTGGGTTTGTGCTCCTATTATCGGCGATTTGTCAAGAACTTTGCAGATATAGCCAAACCCCTGCACAAGCTAACCGAGGAGAAGCGACATTTCTGCTGGGATGAAAGTTGCGACATCGCGTTTCAGGAGCTAAAAGACCATCTGTGCAAAACACCTATTTTGGGGTATCCTGATACGGGCAAGGAATTTATAGTTGACACAGACGCAAGTGACATAGGACTTGGCGGTGTATTATCTCAACGGAATGGCGATCAAGAGGTTGTGATAGCGTACTTCAGCAAGTCATTGTCGAAACCTGAAAGCAATTATTGTGTAACGTGACGAGAATTGCTTGCTGTAGTAAAGTCATTGCAGCATTTTAGCAAATATTTGCTGGGGCGGAAATTCCACATACGAACTGACCATGCTGCACTTAAATGGCTATTGCAGTTTAAAAATCCAGAGGGACAAGTTGCGAGATGGATTGAACTAGGTACTGCAGGAATACGACTTTGAGATTGAACATCGCAGCGGAAGAACTCATGGCAACGCAGATGCATTGTCAAGAAGACCTTGCCCTGAAGACTGCAAGCATTGTACTAGGCAAGAGGGTAAAGAACTCGTACCTGTGAGAATGTTCAAGACAGATCTCAGCAACGAGTGGAAGGAAAGCCTACAACTTGCACAGCAGGAAGATTTGGACATTAAGCCGATTCTAGAATGGATGAAGGCCAGTGCTCCTAAGCCAACGTGGAGCGACGTCTCAGCGATGAGTTCGATCACAAAAAGCTATTGGGCCCAATGGGACAGCTTAGTGATTCAGGATGGAGTCCTGTGCCGTAAATGGGAAAATGCTCGGGGAGACAGCTGTCATTTGCAAATGGTTGTCCCTAAAGCTAAAGTACCGGATGTTCTAGAGTTGTACCATAATGGTTGTTCAGGAGGCCATATGGGAGTTAAACGGACTCTACTAAAGATACGGGAACGGTTTTACTGGGTCCACTGTCGTGACGATGTCGAGGACTGGTGTCGTAAATGTACAACTTGTGCGGCTGTAAAAGGACCACAGACTCGCAGTAGAGGTGCATTGAAGTTGTACAATGTTGGTGCACCATGGGAAAGGATAGCCCTAGACGTTGCGGGACCGTTTCCGGAAAGTGAAATTGGTAACAAGTATTTCATGGTTGTAATGGATTACTTCACTAAGTGGCCGGAAGTCTTCGCTATTCCAAACCAAGAAGCTTCAACAGTTGCAGATAAACTAGTTCATGAAGTCTTCTGTCGTTTTGGAGTACCCTTAGAGATTCACAGCGACCAAGGAAGGAATTTTGAGTCCCAAATATTCCAGGAAACTTGTCGAGTTATGGGTACTCATAAAACGAGAACAACTTCTTACCACCCACAATCGGATGGAATGGTGGAACGACTTAATCAGACATTGGAGAGATACCTGGCAAAAGTGGTGGAGAATCGGCAACGGGATTGGGATAAGCATATACAACCGTTTTTGCTGTCATACCGAAGCGCTGTTCACGAAAGCACATCAGTGACACCAGCTTTCGCAAATTTTGGTAGAGAATTACGGCTGCCTGCAGACCTGATTACCGGAATACCACCTGATGCCCCACGCAGTATAACCGATTATGCGAATGACTTGCGGAACAAAATGAATGACATCTATGAGCACGTCAGACAATCGGGTCAGCAAATGTCTGAAAAGATGAAAACCCGTTATGACCGCAAAATTAACAATAAAGGTTTCGACGAAGGTTCACTAGTGTGGTTGCACAATCCAGTTCGCAGCAAAGGGAAATCTCCTAAGCTTCAAGCTAAATGGGACGGGCCGTACCGGATTGTGACGAAAATCAATGACGTAACCTACCGCATATAGAAAGGTATAAGAAGTGTTCCTAAGATCGTCCATGTGGATCGACTGGCGCGTTATTATGGGACCAATAATGCCCCGAGCATTTCTTAGGAGGGGAGAGTGTTACGCGCCAGAATTAATGCCGGGTACATAAAGATAAAAGTTACTACTAGCGCCATCTAGTATCGAGTAGCAGAACTAGTAGAGTCAAGATCCTTCTAGACTTTTCTATGCTAGAATATTCTAGAGTTTTCGATGTCTGGTTGGTCCGGACCGGTATGTACTCGAACTTTCTAGATGTTTCTATACTAGAAGGTTCTGGAATTATCTACCGACCTATATAAGGCCCGCATAGCCTGCGACCGGGTCAGTATTGATTTTGCGATACAAGCGACAACTTCGAGAGCGAACTTCGACTGCGAATTAAAGTGATCAGTAGTGCAATTGTGATTTATAATTAGTGAGTTTAAGTTGTAATTAGTGTTGATTAATTAAAGTGTCATTTTGGTTATTTTATCGGCTGTTTTTATTGTCACGAACCCTAAGCTCGTAACACTATTTTGCATATTACCGTCTAAAAATTTAGCTTCTGTTGCGCTAAAATGAAATAAAATACAATACTTTAAATATGGCTCCTCAATCTAAACTCAAGAGGTGAATTTCTATTGGATGTGAGCGATAAAAATACGATGTGGGTCGTGGCCGCTATGTGGTAGGTATACCGAGTGGAACGCAAAAAAGGCGCGGATATTGCAAATCCGTATGGTATTAAACTAACCTTTTTTAAGTAGGTATTCAGTATAGTTCTAAATACATATCTCTACTTAGTGTTTGTAAATTTAAAATACTTTGTTTTTCGTATTATGGCTTCTTATTTTCTCACAGGAGGTGTGAAAAGTAGAGTATCCTCCTCGGGGATAAAGGTGTCTTTGCCTTGGGCTAGCTTGAATCCCTCGCTGCATTCATGATTCTTGTATTAACTCCCTCGCTTCGCTCGTGAGTTAAACTCTAAGCTCCCTCGCTACGCTCGGGAGTTAACTCACCAATCCTTCATTGCGTTCGAGATTCAATATGACGCCCGTGACACGACACTGCTTTATCCCCTGGGTGCATAATCTACTATTAGTCATCTAGGTACCTTATTGTAAGCGTGCAATGTAATGAACGCAACCACTGTGCTTATGTGTGTGTTGTACAGACGGCAGCAGTGGGCTTGATATTCATAGCGTTTTTGTTACTACAAACGCGTACGGTCTACCTAAATTGTTAAGAAACATCGAAAATTGTGATCATGTTTAAGGAATTAGTTCAGTAATTTAGTTTAAAAAATGTAACCTTTAAGTATAATAAACTTCGATGTCACCGAAGAACAAACAATACTAAACGGGCTGTCTGTAAATCAGTTAAGCCACGAATTTTTCTAACAGCATATGCTGCAGAGCTGAGTTTTTGGACAGTCTGTCTATATGGGGCCTCACTAGTTCCGCCTAAGAACACTGTGCTATCTTCGGGTTTCAACTCTTCACCCTTTATTGACACAACAGTTCACTTGTCTTACGCGAGGTAAACTTTATGCATTTTGTGTTTTTCTCGTTCAAACTATCTGTAACGTTATAGTTTGAATAAAAGCGTCGTAGTGTCGTCTGCAAACAACACTATATCATGTCTATCCTACGGCAAGTCATTGATATAAATGAGAAACAGGAAGAGGCCTTAAATTGAACCTTGGGGGACCCCATCTGACAACCGATCCAGGAGATTTTCACCGTTGACATCAACTCTCTGAATTCTATCTGAACTCAAGTATGAAGATCCAGAGAGGCGCAGGCGTCCCGGATTCCGTAATAGTGCAATTTCCTGATTATTGTTTCATGAAGAACGCAATCAAATAATCATCATATCAGCCGATAGACGTCCACTGTTGGACATAGCCTCCCCCAAAAGGGGTGGGGGGGTTGCCATAATCGCAGTATCGAACGTGGACCAATACAGGCCGATAGCTGTGCTTTCGACACCAGCTAAAGTACTAGAGGCTGCAGTACACAATAGCATTCTCTCGCAGGTCAATGTACAGCTTTCAGATGAGCAACACGGTTTTAGACCTGGTAGAAGCACCACCAGTAACCTACATGAGTTTTATTGTACCTGAAGTGGATTCTGGAGGACAGGCAGATGTAGCTTTCTTTGACTACAAAAAAGCTTTCGACTTAGTGGATAATGACATACTGCTCACAAAAATGGCAGGTGTAGGGTTTACTCCCCACTTACTAACCTTTTTTGCTAGCTACATGCGGGACAGACAGCAGTTTGTAGAATATGCGGGGTGTAGGTTAGAAAATTATTTTACTAGGTCAGGAGTAAGTCAAGGCAGCAACGTCGGTCCGTTGGAATTCATACTAATGATAAATGACCTTCCGAAGGTTGTTAGAGATGCTCATTGCACTTTATTTGCTGATGATCTGAAACTGTATCTTGCTGTTAGGAACAGAGAGGATTGCCAAAAGTTGCAACAAGATATAGATAGGGTGGTTACCTGGAGCAAACACAATAATTTGCAATTTAACATTTCAAAGTGCATGACTATGACTTTCAGCCGGGCGCTATCTCCAGTTAAGTACCAATACCAAATTAACGGGGTACCAATAGCGCAAGTGTCTGAAGTCAGAGATCTAGGTGTAAACTTCTCCTCTAAACTAGAATTTAGAGATTATGTAACTAAAATCTGTAGGAAAGCCTACAGAAATTTAGGATTCGTGCTTCGGGTAGCTAAGGGCTTTCAGAATATCAAGGCGATTATTGCATTGTATAACTCTTTAGTGAGGAGTCATTTAGAGTTCAACGCAGTCGTCTGGTCTCCACATGAAACTAAGTATAGCATCATGTTGGAGAGAGTGCAGAATAAATTTATAAGATATTTATATAAGAAATTTTACGGAGTATACCCATTTTACCCAAATAACTATCCTACCTTATTTATATTAGGTATGGTAGGATACAATGAGTTAGAAGGAGCTTAGCGCTAGTCTCATATATCTTTAAGGTAATGAGAGGAAAGATTCACAATCCGGACGTATTGCGACAAGTGTTCATGTGTGTTCCGGACAGATAGGTACCTACGTGTGGCGGCGGCGGCGGCCGCGACTGCTCGCAGTGCCGCGCGGCCGCACTAAGCTGGTGAATGAGGCGCCATTTACGCGCGCACTCCGTATCCTCAACAGTATAGCGGAAGACTTTGACATATTTTGTTGTACTCTGGGCGGATTTATAGTGAGAGCTCTCTATGAGATATGTTACGGTCCTACTGTCACATAGATAATAATAAGGTGTTTGTAGTAGCATTTAAGTATCTACGATCGAAAACTATTCGTTTGTAACTATTTTAGTTGTAATAAAAATAGTTATCTGCATTATCGCATTAGGTGGCAAACCTGTAAAGATATTGTATGATGGAAAATAAATAAATAAATAAATCGCCACGCTTGGCAGGCAGGTTGGCGATCGCTGTGTGATTGTTGCAGGGTGATTTTCAAAATTTTTGTACATATTGTTGTGTGAAAACGTCTACTTGAACATTATCCAAGATAATGCATTGAAGTGATCAAACTGGTATTAATATTCTTGAACAACATTTTTCCCAGATAAGTTTCAATACTTCAGATCATAATAATCAGTAATTTAAAAAAAATATATGTTTAGTTCTTCAGTCTCATAATATTTTCATACAGCAACCTAATGTCTCTAAGCACAAGAGCGTAACAAAAAAAAACATAATGAAGAAACTACTCACATATTTACATGTCCTAGTTGCACAATATCTTAAGGACTCTAATTATGATGTAAATGATGTGAAATATAAATAAATAACCAAAAGTTTATTATTAATAACATTGTTTAAAAATGCGTCTTGCATTTCGTTCATTTTTGTTATTCTTTATTGTAACATCAATATTAGTAGAAATTTGAGATTTTCAACTGGCAACATTCTCCATTTAAAACCGTCCAATCACAGGACAGCAGAACGTCTGTCCACCAGTTTGACAGCGGGTGCCACCAACAACGAAAGTGTGTTTGTTCCTGTGCAGTGTTTTTTCAACAATAAATTTTTCATTTTAGTTGTTCAGCTATAAAACAACGGTAAGGCTTTCTCTTATTATTTTTTTGTAAATTTAAAGAATAATTTTGACCAACCACTAAAAAGAAGCTGGATTATTCCAATAAGGTTATTTCTACCCTCCAAATGTTTGAGGTTGTAATTCAACTCATGGTTTATTTTCATTTTTCTAACGATTTGTTACGTTTTTTTGTTGCATAACAAAAATGATGTAACAAAAATGAAGTAAAGCTGATTTCATACAGAATTATTATGTTAAATGAGACCATGTGTTATTTTGTACAGGAATACTGATGAGTCCCGCAGAACGACAACGTAAATACAGAGAAAGACTTAAGTTAAACAATCCTGAAAAGTATAATGAAATAAATCAAAAGACCTTAGAAAGGATCAAAAGTAAATATGTCAAAGGTTCCAAACTAACAGAGAGTCAAAACGCTTTAAGAAGAAGGAATTGGAGAAGACTGAAGAAAAATCAGAAACAAAAATGTCAAGATATAAATAAACATGAAAAGAAAACAAAATCACGGAAGTTATATTTAAGAAATAACTATAATTTGAAGAAGAGAGTAAAAAAGCAGGCCTGCAAAATAGAAAAACAAAAAAAAACAAATAGCGGCTTTTCCTGATGCAGAAGTTTACGACGGAGAAGAAATTCCTGAACCAATTTTAACACCTGATTCAAAAGTAAATTCAATTATACAAGAATTGAGTACAAAGTACAAAGAAAAAGATAGAGATAAAGTAAAGAGAGTTATTTTAGAAAACATGATCTTGAATGAAGCTTTAGCAAAACAATATAAGGCCGCTAAAAGTAATAAGGAAAAAAATATTTTGAAAAATATCTAGTAATATTAGAAATAAACAATTTTGAGACTGATTTTATGACTGTAAGTCAACAGACTGATTTTATTACTAACTAGCTGTCCCCCGCGGCTTCGCTCCCGTCAACTGGCTACCTACCTATCCTACACCTACCCTACACCTACCCTACACCTACCCTACACCTACCCTACACCTACCCTACACCTACCCTACACCTACCCTACACCTACCCTACACCTACCCTACACCTACCCTACACCTACCCTACACCTACCCTACACCTACCCTACACCTACCCTACACCTACCCTACACCTACCCTACACCTACCCTAGACCTACCCTAGACCTACCCTAGACCTACCCTACACCTACCCTACACCTACCCTACACCTACCCTACACCTACCCTACACCTACCCTACACCTACCCTAAGGATTCTTAAATTTTCTTATTTTCCGCGCATTTTTTTATTTTTTTTTTTCATAAGAACCTTCTCCTGACAATAACAAACACAACAAAAAAAGAATTAGTGAAATCGGTCCAGCCATTCACGCGTGATGCCGTGACCAAGGAAAACGGGTTTCATTTTTATATATATAGATAAATGATTAAAATGCGATTTCGTTGTTTTAATTGTCTTCTGTGAAATAGCCCTAATATTTCCTTTTTGTTATTTTTTTGTGACGTAGTTCATTTTTGTAACGGTATTCGTTTTTGTTTCATTTTTGTAACTGTACAAAAATTTTGAAAATCACCCTGCAATGTACCTACAGAGAATGCTGCTGCCCATTCTCTGGTGTGTCCCTTAATCGCATTTTACGACACCCACGGAAAGTGATGGGATGGTGCTATTCTTTTACGTCCGACACCATAAGGAACTATCAAATGCCTTGGACGTGAACATCAGAATGACTGGCCAAAATGAACGATCAGCTTTAAAATATTACTAAAATCTAATACCTATTTGATACCTTTGTTTAAATAATTGGTACCTAATTAACAACTGAGAAAATGAATTTACAAAATGGGCAGTCATTCTGATGTCAGGATGACTGCCCACATTTAGAATCTCCACGTAAGGGCTCCAAAATTTAAATTCGCCTTTACAAAAATTTAGGGAATGGCGGGGTCAAGTGAGCGAGCGAAGCGAGCGAACAGACCCCGCCATCTCCTTCGTGGTTATTTTTTTTAAACCACCCTAAAATATTTATTTATTTATACTAGAATCACTGCCAATTTAAATTTAAACAGAGCTCACAACTCTATATAAAGCTGCTACTTTATACTTAAAATGCTACTTCACTGTAGCTGCCAACCTATTATTTTTGCTACCCATCTTAATTATTTTTAAAACCCTATAACAGGTTAGTTTGTCGCTGCGTTAAATACATGCCTTTATAAATTATGAATACAATGCTGAATAGGTAGGTACCAATAAGTCCTTGGCAAAACTAATTTATGGTCACCCTAAATGTTTTGCAGTTCCAGGAATATTTGCGAGCGAATATCTTGAGAAGTAGGTAACCGTTCTTTCAGCGAAATTGCTTTACACAATTTTGGTAGAGAGTTTCTATTAAAATCATCAATCATACGTTACTAATAATAAGTATCTACTTGGTGAGCTATAAGCAAATGCTTTTTTTGACAGCATCAGGATTGAAGGTCCTCGTTTTGGCTTTATAATTATTCTTTTTTTTTTGTTTTACAAATTATTAGAAGACTTTACTAAATATTAGCTACGTAGCTATTAAAGCAGTTAAGTATTTTAATTGGTGAAATAAAGATATTTAGTACCTAACTAGTAAATTCAGACTCCTAAGTAGGTACATTCCAAAATTCGAACAATGTACCTGGCAAAACCACCGTTAAGCAATCGGTTAAAAATACCTAAATCACGTCTCTTGTACTCACCCCAGGAGTGCGCCAGCCCCACGTACAACGCCATTAACGCCAGCACGTACTGCTCTCGACCAATTTTATTTTTTCACAATGCAAATTGGTTTCAACAAAAGTAGATGATACGGCCGACCTTTGTGAATGCTGTTTGCATATTAAAGCAAGGTTTTCCGCAAACTTGCTAGGACAAAAATAGTAGTGTCTTATCTGAGGCTGCGAGCTTATTGTTCTCAGTGGCATTAAACATGATGCTCGAGACAGTTTCGGTATGTGATGGTTGGACACTCATCCACAGACTGACCTTGGCAAGTGTTGCTTAACCTTAAAGATTGACCCGAGAATACAATAATATAAAAGTGATACAATAATAACTATTGGACCAATAACATTGTTAAATGTACTCTACTCTGGAAAATAAACTCAAACTTATCTGTTAACTCCTGTAAGTTTATTTTAGACCAAAACAATTGTCGAATAACAATTTACCAAAAAAAATACCCATTCCCCAACCAGGGGATGACGATGATTATTAATAAATGAAAACACAAAAAATGATAAAAATATCCTTAGTTTTATTAAAAATTGTCTATAAACACACATACAAACACCGTCCTTATGAATGTAATATACAAAACATCGAGAGGTACAGAAATACTTTAAAGCCAGAATGTTGCACAAACTATAATTAGTTATGTATACTGTTGAAGCGTAATAATTAAATAGTCTTTGAAAGCTGCGCACAGTTCAGAAGACTATTTATCAAAATATGTTTAACAATACTTCTGTTCAAAGGAACTTGTACTAATTAAATAAAAAAATAAACTAGCCCTGATTGTAAAATGGCATTAGCTATATAATTAGCACTGGGCATATTCTTCAAAATTACAATAGATCACAAATCATATCACACAAATTCACACATTGTACAGTGTATTTCTAAATTAACATTAACTATTGCGTCGCTCTCCACGACCAACAGTTATATCAGAATTGCTATTAGTAAATTACACCTTTAAAAAAAGTTTGATAAATAAGAGAGAGCGTATCTTAAAAGATTATGTATATGTCGACCGATGTTAACAATGAGTAAAAACTTGCTTTCTTTGCATATTGAGAACTGTCATGTCAGACAGATAAATCTTACCATTTTATAACGGTACAGCTTAAGAAAGGAAAGACAAAGGTCAAGTTACAAAGCAAGGTGGTGAACGAATATCCCAGTACCACAAGTTGTGTGTTCATCAGGCGACATATATCTTAATGTAGGTATTTGCGTGGCTGCGAAAAATTCATCCAATACATATTTTGTATGCCAGGCTTTGTCTTCCTTTTGTTAAACTGAGAGTTAATTCTACCAGATTGCGATAAACATTAATGTAAAAAGCCATTTTCTCATTAAGAAAAATTAATGTAATGGCAAGATGTTACATAGTTTTATTGAATTGAAATTCATCTACATTTGCTTCTTTTTAAGCTCAAAATACCTTTGGTATTTAGAATAAATTAATAAAACATACACACATAAATATATAATAACATAATTTTAGGTCGTGTAAAGTAATTTATAGTTACATACAGATCTCAAGGTATCATCTTAAAGTATGCGCCTCGGGAATCGTCGTCTATCTTGGGAAATAAATAAATACTTGAATATTTTGTGTCTAATATTAGTAACGTAGCATAGTTTAGGGCGCTGTCCTAACCCAAAACATCGAAAAATGCAGTTATACGTTTAATCTATACATTTTCAAGCTAGAATAGTGCAGTGTATAAGTCGCATACACAATTACCAAAGCGCACCTTTTTATGGTATAACTTTGATACTTCCATAATTATATGAACTGCCACCTGCTACGTTTACATTTCACCCTTTGACCCTTACATTTCCACTCCTTTTGCTCCGTTAACGGTTTTAAGACCGTTTACGTGGTAAGGCATTTCATAAAAACTTTCAAGTCCTTATTTTTCGAAATGAATTAACGGATTTTAATGAAACTTGGTATGCATACGCTAGATATCCAGGCCTAAATAGTTAGTAGATAACATTTTCGAAAAAGAGTTCAGTTTTCTATAGAAAGTGAAAATCACTATCTTTTCATTAAAATCGGTTCATCGAAAAAGGACTTGGAAACTTCGTATGAAATGCCTTACCGCGTAAACGCTCTTAATTTCATCGACATGTTTCGAACATAAATTAGCACTACATCACGCCTCAAAACGAATAAAGGCACACATTTCCCTTTGGGGAAAGTATTTCCTCAGTTTTGTTTAAGTGCTATATCAACGGCGACCCAGTTGCTAACCAAACTGTATAGCTACTGAGAAATTAACAGGTTAAAAACTATATATTTGTCGAAAAATTGTTTACAACTTATTATTGAGCAAAAAGAGCTGTATGGTCCACCAAATAGGAGTAATTTCAATTAATTTAATTTTACACGACCTCATTATTTACCTAAAAGAACAAGCACCATTTAATTATCTCACTAAAATAAGTACTGAATAGGCACGTTATGTTGAATACTGCAATGTAAAAAAAAAATCGGCCGTTTCGACTACTCGTAGTTTTTGTTTGAATTATTAAAAGTCAAACCCCTTTGTTATGATGTATTCTTAAATATGGCATTTTTTGTAAGTCAACGTAGCCTAACTCAGGTAAGATCTTAGAGCGTATTCGATCCTGCCAGGGTTGCGGGATTTGTTGAAAGAGCCACCGCGGCCCTGGAACGCATAGGGAATTTGGAAGAACACGGATGGGTTTTAGTCAGTAAAAGTCTGACACTCCCTTGTGCTCCGCCCAGAGTAGAAGGAGTCATTTGATGACTTCCCATCCTTACAAAAAGAGCGAATTCGATATCAACCTAAAATAAAAATAGTAAAAAAAAACAATGATGATGTTAAACATCTTGAGATTATGTTTGTGAATGTTCAGATCAATTCAGATCTAACGGCACTATAATACGAAAATATGGAATGGCGTAAATTATTTATTCGTTTATTTCAGCGGAAATTCTACTGTACTTTGAACCACTTTAAGTCAACGAAAATATAATGAGATGACATGAAGCATAAGAAAACAATCATTGTGTATTTATATGCTTTGTGTGACAAACTACATGGCAACATTTATATTGAGCTTGAATGAGACGATAAGAAGTGGCTTACTACAATGTTTTCAGATTGAATGTTCAAAGGATTTAATATAAGCATTTTGACGGTTTTGGAAAGATAATTTGGCTAATTGAAGGGTTCTGAAATTTAACCCTTGTGGAACTGTTGTATTGCGTAAATTATATTTCATGCATCAAACACATCAACAACAACAACGATACAGTTGCAATACACTAACTATATCTAAATATTTATTTATGTATTTATAAGTTTATATTCACATTTAAAATATTGAACATTCAAAATGGCTGTGTTTTTTACCATGCATAGAACTACTTATTGTTAAGTACTAAATTGAGTTTCATATCCAAATTGTCAAAACTTGGACCGTTTAGATCGAGTTTTATCGACGACAGAGCTAAACGTAAACGATTTGTTATGTAGAAATGTAAGTACACTTAAGTATATAGCCAGCTTTTCATCAGTAGTTATATATAACTTCCAAACAACAAAGTTGTACTTTTGCTTTACATAAACAATCAGAAAAAGTGTTTATCTTTGATTAGGCGTTTAGAATTCAATTAATATCCGATTACTCCGTATTCCGATTACCCTGATGCTAAGTTCGATTTCAAAGATGTTTAAACCTCGGCGTTGCCTTGCAATCTGGTGAATTGCAGGAATACCTGCTCAAGCGTGGTTTGTGTGACGGAGTAATCTTCGATGGGGAACTGGTTGCGCGCGAGCTCCATGACGTCGAACAGGCGCCACCACGGCAAGCCCACGTCGTTGATGTAGTACGTACTAATGCCCAGGTGAGATTCACTGTAACGAAGGTTTACCATCAGTATGTATAATTCGCATTACGTTGACATTCCTTAATAAAGTAGTGAATGATCCAATATCTGGCTAATGCTTATTCAGTTCCTTATACAGTAGGTCGAGTCTACATTCAGGGCGTTTATACAGAATTTCTTGGAAATAAAAGTACTCACATAAGTTTGGATTCGCTAAAATTTTCACCAACGTAATTATGTATCTTGACCACGTCCTTGTCTCTGTCTGGGCCGGATTTGCATTTGACTATTAAGGAGTAACCTGAAAGTTTAAAATCGATTTAATAGAGGCCTACGACATTTCTTCGACGTGTGCTAATTAGTTGAGAAAGTAATATTTCAGTCGATATTGATCATCTCAACATCCTGCCTTCGATCAATTTTGCTAGTTGGACCCGGGCCTAGGGCCCTGTAGGTGGTTGGATCAAAGTCGAAAACAGTAGACATCGATCGACCATTATCTAGCGGCCATCAGTGACTGCTTCGATCTGAAACGGTCGATGTCATCGATCGACAGCTTTAAATACTGCATCAGCATTCAGAATGCCCCGTACTGGGCGAGATACTGTAGTCTCACCTTGCGAGAACTTGTTCTTGAGATGCTGCAGCGGGCCGAGGCAGTACATGCGCCCGTTGACCATGACGGTGAGCCGCGAGCACAGCGCCTCGCACTCCTCCATGCTGTGTGACGTCAGCACCACGCTGCGGCCCGCCAGCACCGCCTCGCTGATGCACGACCACACCAGGCGCTTCGATGCTGGGTCCATGCCTGGACAAGCTCATTTATTTACTTGTAATATATACAGATTGATGGAGATAATAAGATACGGAGACCAGGAAAAACATGGGGGATGCAGTGTGACAAAATATGCTTGGCTTATTTTGCTTATAATAATCGCTGCTTTTGTAGAGCTTAGGCGTTCACATAGGGTACACACTACATAAATACGAAAAACTTTATTCCGTGAGTCACAAATACGAATTTCAAAATACCTATTTTGATAATTCCGAATGGTTCAAAATTCCTATTATAACAACTCCGAATTATAATTCATCCTATTTTTATAATTCCGAAATTTCAATATTCCTAACATTTATAATTACTATTTCAAAATACCGAGTTTCAATAGACCGAATAACAAAAAATCCGACTTATTGATAATTCGAAACATCAAAAATACGAATTCCGATTATGATAGTACCGATAGTCAAAGTCAAAGCATTTATTTCAATTGTCAAAGTCAGTCAGTCAAAAACATGAAGCTATTTGCACGTTCCAAAGCGTAGATCTCTATGGAGAAGAACGTACAAGAAACTCCATGGACATTCTTTTAAACCATTTTATGTTTTACTAAAATCCTGGTTACAATATTACTTGTTGCATCTATATGTGAGAACAATGTAAAGAAAGATAAAAAAAGAATTCTAAGTATCCAATAAGTATTAAATATTGAAATAAGCCAGTGACAGCTAAGAGATGACCAGTCTCCACTGACGGCGCCCGTTCACGAACATGACGCGTGCATCAGCACCATTCAGCTCAACCATTTTGAAGGGAACCGAATGATCCAATACACGCGCCACCATCAGCGAGACATTCGAGCGAGCATGACACACCCTCAACTGCCCCTGCTCACTCATGTCAAACAAGGAAACCATCTATTAACATAATAGGCTCCATGGTCTTCACATTTACAGGATTTTAAAATAAAAAATGCTTCTACTTTATATAACACTATGAATATCAATTTTCAAAACAGAAAAAGAAAAGTAGTATTTAAAACATAATATAAGAAAAGTCCAAAATTTTTATTAGTCCACACAAAGAAGGGTGAGCATCTCTTCCAAATATCTTAACTAGAGGAACCAAGCGGCTGAGACTGTGGAGTAGGACCGGCATTTAGCCAAGCCTTTTTATCAAGGATATAATCTTCAAGTTTATAATATGCTTGTTTACATAGTGTGCGTTTTATGCATGTTTTAAATTTTCTCTCATTCAGTTCTAGAATTTCAAGCGGTATTTTGTTATAAAATTTAACACAGTACCCCATAAAAGAAGTGTGTACTTTAGCCAATCTGAATCGGGGTTGATCTAATTTGTTCCTATTTCTAGTATTAAAATTTTGCCTATCACTAATCTCTCATTAAACTCTGGAATATGCTACCCCTTGACATCAAGAAGGCTGAGTCCAAGTTTTCATTTAAGCGTAAAATCCGAAAACACTACTTAAAAGCCTGTCATGCTTAGTTTGGTCTTCGTCATAATTATTATGAGTTCTCTCAATCAGAAATATTATTATATAACATCATATTTATTAGTTTATTATTTTAGCATATGTATGTATTTTATTAGTATTATATATATATATTATTTCTTTATTATTTCCAAAATAAAATTATATTTTAAATCTTATTTATTTGTTGTACACCTACCACAGTGTAGTCTTTTTGACCCAAAGGTTGACTGGTAGAGAATGCCTTGTTGCATTAAGTCCGCCCATGTACCACTATTGTACATAGAGTTTAAATAAATAAATAAATAATCTTACTAAAAAGATGAAGATTTTTCCGAACATACATTATGTTTTCGTAAATGTATTGACAAGGTACCGTCATGATGTTAATATCTTTAAATAGTTCTCTTAGGGAATCGCACCGACCCAGATTATATAATTATGGCGCTGATGGCTCTTTTCTGCAGAATAAATATAGACTCGATATCTGCAGCTCGTCCCCATAATAAGATACCGTAAGACATGATACTATGAAAGTAACTAAAATAGACCAGCCTCGCGGTATCTATATCAGTAAATTGACAGATTTTTCTGACAGCATATGCTGCTGAACTTAGCCGTCCCGCAAGAGATGTTAAATGAGGACCCCATTGTAGCCTTGAGTCCAGTGTGATGCCCAGAAAAACCGTGTTTTCGACGAATTAAAGTTTCTCTTTGTTCAATACTATGTCGCAATTATTACTTTTGACATTCGGTAAAGCAAATCTGATACACTTAGTCTTTTTCTCATTTAATACTAAATTATTAGCAGTGAACCAATTTTGGACCTGCTGTAGGGCGTTATTTACGTCGTCCAGATTTGTAGAACGTCTATCTATCTTAAAAATTAAGGATGTATCGTCAGAAAATAACACCTTTTGTGGTTGATTTTTTAAAAGATGGAGTAGATCATTTATGTATACTAAAAAGAGGAAAGGACCCAATATTGAGCCTTGTGGAACCCCCATTTTGACTTTTAAACCCCTTTATTTAACACCGTTTATTTGAACTTGCTGCTGTCTGTCATTTAAATAAGACTTCAGTAAGCTGAGTGCAAGTTTACCTAGTCCGTAATGTTCCAGCTTTAGGAGCAAGGTTTTGTGATTTACGCAGTCAAATGCCTTGGAGAGGTCACAAAAGATTCCTATGGCATCTTGCGCCTCTTCCCACGTTGTATAAATGTGTTTCAACAACGTGACACTGACAATTCCGAAATAAAAACGACTTGTAAAACTCAAAAGCACGACAAATAAACACAATTTGGTTGTCAGAGAGAAGTATAATATTATGTTTAGTATGAGAAGGTAGAATTAAAAACTAATGACAGATGCGTTTTCTTACTCATGCTTCCTAATCAAAAATACTGATTGCATAGCCATGCATGCAGCAACCATGTAACATGCAGCAAGCATGAGGCATGCAAGCGAGCACGCGACATGAAAGCAAGCATGCAACATGCAAGCGAGCATGCAACATGCAAGCGAGCATGCAACATGCAAGCTAGCATGCAACATGCAAGCGAGCATGCAACATGCAAGCTAGCATGCAACATGCAAGCGAGCATGCAACATGCAAGCGAGCATGCAACATGCAAACGAGCATGCAACATGCAAGCCGGTTTTGCAGCGATTCGTTTCTGCCACTAATATCCCATATTATACTAATTTAATCAAAATCAGAATCCTAATTTTAGCAGTTTATGCGAAGTATTGAAAATCGGAATGTCGTTTTTCGGATCGAGAACCCATCGAGCATTTTGTTTCTTCGACTTATGAAAATCGGAACACAAACAAATCGCACTTACGACTTTCGGTACAATAAATTTCGTGATTTTTAATAATAGACATTATAATTCTTAGGTATTATGAACTTCGGACTTTTGAAAATCGGAGCATCGAAATTCGGTATAAAATATTTCGGAGTATTTGGGTGTTCCCGTTGACAAAGTGTGATAATGTAATTGCGTAGTATCGTGTTCGCGTGAATGTACTAAAGATACTCACAACTCCATTGCGGATCGTTTTCGCTGCGATTACTTTTGAAGGCACTAGATGCGAACGCAACAACAGAAGATCTTTATTTTTTTATTGCACTGGATGTTTTTAAAACAATAAAGTAATATTATTTTGTAACATTTTTAGAAGACATTACCTGTAGTCGGTTCATCAAGAAACACCAGTGATGAATCTCCGAGCAGCGACACAGCCGTGCTGATTTTCCTCTTAGTTCCACCGCTACATTCATGTACCTTTTAATTAAAAAACAAAAAAAATGATAAACGAATTGCCTTACGAACTTGCCAGTTACACGGGACCAGGGCAGGGAGCAGATCATAGTCAGAAGTAAAGTTATTACGCTTTTGAAACATAATTTAATTTTAAGTTTTCTTTTATCTTTAAAGTTAATTAATTAAGCTGGATAATTGCATGTGCCGTGTCGTTTCTGACGCCTGCTGACGCAGTTTTAGCCGATGACACGGATTTATTTGATTGATGTGTCCCGCGCCACATCACGAAGCGACACAGTAATGTGCCTGTAACCTGTATCCTCAGGCACCACCTCCATGGGCGAGGGTCTTGCAGAGGCGATGTTATCGTTCTGCCGCTTCATTATATACGAACTCTATGAACTAGTCTACACACAAGGGTCGCACCCGCCGCGAGACACGGCGTACTCGCAGCTCGCTCGCCTGTCAGAAGAATAATCGTCTAGTAGAGATGAGTGTACGATAGCACGGCGGAGTGCCTAGTGGTGCGGGTGTAACAGGTTGCGCCTAGATCTGTCATCTGCATACCTTCTTATCGTAGTGCCCCAAGAAGCCGAGCGTGGTGGCGAGGTGCAGCGCGCGCGCGTTGCCGACGGCGGGGGGGATGCCGCGCAGCAGGCAGAAGAATAATCGTCTCGTAGAGATGAGTGTACGATAGCACGGCGGAGTGCCTAGTGGTGCGGGTGTAACAGGTTGCGCCTAGATCTGTCATCTGCATACCTTCTTATCGTAGTGCCCCAAGAAGCCAAGCGTGGTGGCGAGGTGCAGCGCGCGCGCGTTGCCGACGGCGGGGGGGATGCCGCGCAGCAGGCAGAAGAATAATCGTCTCGTAGAGATGAGTGTACGATAGCACGGCGGAGTGCCTAGTGGTGCGGGTGTAACAGGTTGCGCCTAGATCTGTCATCTGCATACCTTCTTATCGTAGTGCCCCAAGAAGCCGAGCGTGGTGGCGAGGTGCAGCGCGCGCGCGTTGCCGACGGCGGGGGGGATGCCGCGCAGCAGGCAGAAGAATAATCGTCTCGTAGAGATGAGTGTACGATAGCACGGCGGAGTGCCTAGTGGTGCGGGTGTAACAGGTTGCGCCTAGATCTGTCATCTGCATACCTTCTTATCGTAGTGCCCCAAGAAGCCGAGCGTGGTGGCGAGGTGCAGCGCGCGCGCGTTGCCGACGGCGGGGGGGATGCCGCGCAGCAGGCAGAAGAATAATCGTCTCGTAGAGATGAGTGTACGATAGCACGGCGGAGTGCCTAGTGGTGCGGGTGTAACAGGTTGCGCCTAGATCTGTCATCTGCATACCTTCTTATCGTAGTGCCCCAAGAAGCCGAGCGTGGTGGCGAGGTGCAGCGCGCGCGCGTTGCCGACGGCGGGGGGGATGCCGCGCAGCAGGCAGAAGAATAATCGTCTCGTAGAGATGAGTGTACGATAGCACGGCGGAGTGCCTAGTGGTGCGGGTGTAACAGGTTGCGCCTAGATCTGTCATCTGCATACCTTCTTATCGTAGTGCCCCAAGAAGCCGAGCGTGGTGGCGAGGTGCAGCGCGCGCGCGTTGCCGACGGCGGGGGGGATGCCGCGCAGCAGGCAGAAGAATAATCGTCTCGTAGAGATGAGTGTACGATAGCACGGCGGAGTGCCTAGTGGTGCGGGTGTAACAGGTTGCGCCTAGATCTGTCATCTGCATACCTTCTTATCGTAGTGCCCCAAGAAGCCGAGCGTGGTGGCGAGGTGCAGCGCGCGCGCGTTGCCGACGGCGGGGGGGATGCCGCGCAGCAGGCAGAAGAATAATCGTCTCGTAGAGATGAGTGTACGATAGCACGGCGGAGTGCCTAGTGGTGCGGGTGTAACAGGTTGCGCCTAGATCTGTCATCTGCATACCTTCTTATCGTAGTGCCCCAAGAAGCCGAGCGTGGTGGCGAGGTGCAGCGCGCGCGCGTTGCCGACGGCGGGGGGGATGCCGCGCAGCAGGCAGAAGAATAATCGTCTCGTAGAGATGAGTGTACGATAGCACGGCGGAGTGCCTAGTGGTGCGGGTGTAACAGGTTGCGCCTAGATCTGTCATCTGCATACCTTCTTATCGTAGTGCCCCAAGAAGCCGAGCGTGGTGGCGAGGTGCAGCGCGCGCGCGTTGTCGACGGCGGGGGGGATGCCGCGCAGCAGGCAGAAGAATAATCGTCTCGTAGAGATGAGTGTACGATAGCACGGCGGAGTGCCTAGTGGTGCGGGTGTAACAGGTTGCGCCTAGATCTGTCATCTGCATACCTTCTTATCGTAGTGCCCCAAGAAGCCGAGCGTGGTGGCGAGGTGCAGCGCGCGCGCGTTGCCGACGGCGGGGGGGATGCCGCGCAGCAGGCAGAAGAATAATCGTCTCGTAGAGATGAGTGTACGATAGCACGGCGGAGTGCCTAGTGGTGCGGGTGTAACAGGTTGAGCCTAGATCTGTCATCTGCATACCTTCTTATCGTAGTGCCCCAAGAAGCCGAGCGTGGTGGCGAGGTGCAGCGCGCGCGCGTTGCCGACGGCGGGGGGGATGCCGCGCAGCAGGCAGAAGAATAATCGTCTCGTAGAGATGAGTGTACGATAGCACGGCGGAGTGCCTAGTGGTGCGGGTGTAACAGGTTGCGCCTAGATCTGTCATCTGCATACCTTCTTATCGTAGTGCCCCAAGAAGCCGAGCGTGGTGGCGAGGTGCAGCGCGCGCGCGTTGCCGACGGCGGGGGGGATGCCGCGCAGCAGGCAGAAGAATAATCGTCTCGTAGAGATGAGTGTACGATAGCACGGCGGAGTGCCTAGTGGTGCGGGTGTAACAGGTTGCGCCTAGATCTGTCATCTGCATACCTTCTTATCGTAGTGCCCCAAGAAGCCGAGCGTGGTGGCGAGGTGCAGTGCGCGCGCGTTGCCGACGGCGGGGGGGATGCCGCGCAGCAGGCAGAAGAATAATCGTCTCGTAGAGATGAGTGTACGATAGCACGGCGGAGTGCCTAGTGGTGCGGGTGTAACAGGTTGCGCCTAGATCTGTCATCTGCATACCTTCTTATCGTAGTGCCCCAAGAAGCCGAGCGTGGTGGCGAGGTGCAGTGCGCGCGCGTTGCCGACGGCGGGGGGGATGCCGCGCAGCAGGCAGAAGAATAATCGTCTCGTAGAGATGAGTGTACGATAGCACGGCGGAGTGCCTAGTGGTGCGGGTGTAACAGGTTGCGCCTAGATCTGTCATCTGCATACCTTCTTATCGTAGTGCCCCAAGAAGCCGAGCGTGGTGGCGAGGTGCAGCGCGCGCGCGTTGCCGACGGCGGGGGGGATGCCGCGCAGCAGGCAGAAGAATAATCGTCTCGTAGAGATGAGTGTACGATAGCACGGCGGAGTGCCTAGTGGTGCGGGTGTAACAGGTTGCGCCTAGATCTGTCATCTGCATACCTTCTTATCGTAGTGCCCCAAGAAGCCGAGCGTGGTGGCGAGGTGCAGCGCGCGCGCGTTGCCGACGGCGGGGGGGATGCCGCGCAGCAGGCAGAAGAATAATCGTCTCGTAGAGATGAGTGTACGATAGCACGGCGGAGTGCCTAGTGGTGCGGGTGTAACAGGTTGCGCCTAGATCTGTCATCTGCATACCTTCTTATCGTAGTGCCCCAAGAAGCCGAGCGTGGTGGCGAGGTGCAGCGCGCGCGCGTTGCCGACGGCGGGGGGGATGCCGCGCAGCAGGCAGAAGAATAATCGTCTCGTAGAGATGAGTGTACGATAGCACGGCGGAGTGCCTAGTGGTGCGGGTGTAACAGGTTGCGCCTAGATCTGTCATCTGCATACCTTCTTATCGTAGTGCCCCAAGAAGCCGAGCGTGGTGGCGAGGTGCAGCGCGCGCGCGTTGCCGACGGCGGGGGGGATGCCGCGCAGCAGGCAGAAGAATAATCGTCTCGTAGAGATGAGTGTACGATAGCACGGCGGAGTGCCTAGTGGTGCGGGTGTAACAGGTTGCGCCTAGATCTGTCATCTGCATACCTTCTTATCGTAGTGCCCCAAGAAGCCGAGCGTGGTGGCGAGGTGCAGCGCGCGCGCGTTGCCGACGGCGGGGGGGATGCCGCGCAGCAGGCAGAAGAATAATCGTCTCGTAGAGATGAGTGTACGATAGCACGGCGGAGTGCCTAGTGGTGCGGGTGTAACAGGTTGCGCCTAGATCTGTCATCTGCATACCTTCTTATCGTAGTGCCCCAAGAAGCCGAGCGTGGTGGCGAGGTGCAGCGCGCGCGCGTTGCCGACGGCGGGGGGGATGCCGCGCAGCAGGCAGAAGAATAATCGTCTCGTAGAGATGAGTGTACGATAGCACGGCGGAGTGCCTAGTGGTGCGGGTGTAACAGGTTGCGCCTAGATCTGTCATCTGCATACCTTCTTATCGTAGTGCCCCAAGAAGCCGAGCGTGGTGGCGAGGTGCAGCGCGCGCGCGTTGCCGACGGCGGGGGGGATGCCGCGCAGCAGGCAGAAGAATAATCGTCTCGTAGAGATGAGTGTACGATAGCACGGCGGAGTGCCTAGTGGTGCGGGTGTAACAGGTTGCGCCTAGATCTGTCATCTGCATACCTTCTTATCGTAGTGCCCCAAGAAGCCGAGCGTGGTGGCGAGGTGCAGCGCGCGCGCGTTGCCGACGGCGGGGGGGATGCCGCGCAGCAGGCAGAAGAATAATCGTCTCGTAGAGATGAGTGTACGATAGCACGGCGGAGTGCCTAGTGGTGCGGGTGTAACAGGTTGCGCCTAGATCTGTCATCTGCATACCTTCTTATCGTAGTGCCCCAAGAAGCCGAGCGTGGTGGCGAGGTGCAGCGCGCGCGCGTTGCCGACGGCGGGGGGGATGCCGCGCAGCAGGCAGAAGAATAATCGTCTCGTAGAGATGAGTGTACGATAGCACGGCGGAGTGCCTAGTGGTGCGGGTGTAACAGGTTGCGCCTAGATCTGTCATCTGCATACCTTCTTATCGTAGTGCCCCAAGAAGCCGAGCGTGGTGGCGAGGTGCAGCGCGCGCGCGTTGCCGACGGCGGGGGGGATGCCGCGCAGCAGGCAGAAGAATAATCGTCTCGTAGAGATGAGTGTACGATAGCACGGCGGAGTGCCTAGTGGTGCGGGTGTAACAGGTTGCGCCTAGATCTGTCATCTGCATACCTTCTTATCGTAGTGCCCCAAGAAGCCGAGCGTGGTGGCGAGGTGCAGCGCGCGCGCGTTGCCGACGGCGGGGGGGATGCCGCGCAGCAGGCAGAAGATGCGCAGCGTCTCGCGCCCTGACAGGTTGTCGAACAGCGCGTCGAACTGCGGGCAGTAGCCTGCGCATGCGACATAACAATGCATTCTCATTTTCCGTTTAACAAATTATATAGAGTGAGAAAATTAAGAGATTTTTTTCGAGTTTGAGTGAATTAAGTCGATTTTAGAATGATTGCTGCCACTAATAAGTAATAAAAATTTAAAGTCGTTAAAATAGCACTGGAAACCAAATGTTATGGTCTTGGGGAATCTGCTTTCAGAAAAATATTTCGTTAAAACCATTAAAAAATCCTTGTTGTTAAATCCCGGGAATATGTTACTCTTATTTTCTGGGATTTCAGAGATGTTATCCACTCTCTATTACTAACTTTGTTGAGGTTTATGATACTATACTGTAAGTATTCCAATCTCTGGTTATTTAACAAAATATTTTGAAAGCCTGACAGACCGATGTGCCGGTAGACGTCCTGCAGGTCCGTCTTGATGGAGAGGCCGTGCACGAAGGCGTCGCCCGCGGAGATGTGCACGTCGCCCGTGAGCATGCGGAACGTGGTGGTCTTGCCCGCGCCGTTGATGCCCAGCAGCCCGAAGCATTCGCCCTTGTGCACCGCTGGAACCAACCAAACCGATGTCATGAACAGCTTTCTAAACGACTTCAAGAAGATGAACGTTCTTTGGTCGTTTGTATGTATATTTGATTATTGCTATGTACCTACAAGCTTTTTCCGTGGGTTCAACCACGTCAAAGGTATTAGGGGCAGCTCATACCAAGACGTGACGATAAAATGTGGAACTTTATTTACTTCAAAAGAAGGTATGCATTTCAGTGAGAGAATGAGAATACACCTTGCGGCACCGCGATGCAACTGTCCTCTTCAAGCATCGTCGTGTCACAACGCGTTTGGCTCTGAGCTAACCCTTAAGTGGTAACAATTTTTCCAAGAGAACTACGGATTTAAAGAAACTTTGCATTATCATTGTATATAGTTTCCACCGTGACTCAACTAACCAAACGTAAGTCTGTTGACAGCGAGGAACTGTTTGAAGTACTTGGTGAGGTCCCTGCACACGAGACTCTGCTGCGATATCTCGGTTCTGGTCAGCGCCTGAACGTTGTGGCGCTCCGCGGCCACGTCGCTGTCTTCTTCTACCACAGAGGCTGCTGGCTGGTGCTTCGAGGAGTAAAACACCTTCGTGGAACATAAGGAATCGGCAATTTAATCGTTGAGCTTTTCAATGTTTTGAGTTGCCATAACCCTAATCTTTAAAAAGTTAGAGTAAACAAGCTTCTGGGTAAGCTCACTCCATCGTCAACTTTGTCTCTGTCATCTCTGACCTAGACTAGGGTTAAGAGCAAACCCATCTCAAATAAATAGTTTAATAACTGATAACTACTTGAACTGTCTGGACAGGACGGCTCAAATCTGTGGTGCTTTCCTCAAAATACCAACTCAGACAAGTGACACTTGCTTTGGTCGGTGGTTTACTTGAAATAAATACTTTCGAGTTTGACTTAGAATCAAACGTTTAGTTAGAAAATGCAACCTTTCAATTTGACTCAACATACCTTGTTCAAAAGCTCGTATTCCTTGATCAGCAGCAGGGTGAACGATGTTATTCCAACCATGCACATCATGAACAGATATCTTCCGATGCCGGGCTCAGACCACTGCATGTAAGGGTTTTCTTCGACTGTGAAATACAAACAGGTACAGTGACATGTGACAACTGCGGAAGTGTTGATATCTTTAGAAGATTCTACGAAGTTACAACATTCAAAGCATCGTTCAAATAAAATTGCCAATAAGTTATTTCATTCATTTTCTACACAACTAATAACAGGTACCTATATTTAGAATGTATAAACTGGAAGCAGTCATCAACATTGAGAAGTAGTGTAAGAAGATAATAAGTCAATAGATACAGGGAAAAATACGCCGCTATATGCAGATGCGATACTGTTCGCTTATGTATAGTTCAACAATAATTTGCATGTCACGTCCGGCGTGCCCTTATGTTAAAAGATACGCTACTGTTAATATAATACTTATACGTAAGTTCTTTGGTCTATACTCTTAGATTCCAGAACCCAGACTCCAACGCTCAGTGTCATTCGCTCTGAAAAACAACTATATAAGCGGATCGCCAATGAAAAATTTTGCAAAAACGGGGAAAATGTATTCCTTTTGAGAGCTTCCGTTGCGTGCGCTGCGTAAATTGTTCCTCTTAAAAAGTTCTAAAAAAAGTCCGCGATTACATGTGTCTATATTTTAAGGTTGACTCACTATACCTAACCTTTTTTATGGTAAGTAATCAAATTTGTTCTAAAATAATGCATTATTTACCAAGGTGTTTTAATAAACATGGTATTAATCTTTACCAAATACAAAATCTTTATTATAAATAAATGGGTCTACCTTATATAGCAGAACTTATTATGTGACTATATTATTTTGCTTATCAACGGATAGCATAAAAATAATTTCGCAGAAAATCGTTTGGCATACACTCATTTATCATAGGTTTCATATCGGGGTCCCGTTTTTACCTTTTGGGTACGGAAACCTAAAAAATCAATAATCAATCTTCAAATTAACCAATAAATATTACCCAATACAATGTTTCTCCTGGTTTCGTCCGCGAGGTTTAAATTAGCACTGTAACTGTAGGTACCAAATTCTCAAGTGGTTCGTGGATAAAACAAAGAAAGTTTCAGCTCCTTTAGAATTATGTAAGTAAAAGGTTCCTACGACCCTCTCTCTCTCTCTTATGTAACGCAAACTACTATTTTTTAAGGATGGGAAATCATCAAATGACTCCTGGAGTGTCAGACTCTTACTCACTAAAACCCATCCGTGTTCCTCCTATTGCCCTTTGCGGTTCAGGGCCGCGGTTACTCTTTCGAACAAATTCCGCAACCCTGGTAGGCTCTGGCCCAAGCGAGCACCGTCCTCTTTAATGCCTTCTCTTTCCGGCGCGCGTGGAACACAACGCGCCGTCGCCTCGGGCCTGTTCTGATCGGACGGCGAGCTACTTATTGCTCGCCGTCCGCAGGCATCAATCACTGCGCCATGCTCAGGAGCATCAGGTCTTGAGCGGCGCAGAACACGTAAATGCTGTGGTTACATTATCGGACGAACATTATTTCGATAAAAAATAAAATATTCGGTCATCGGGAATGTTTTGTCATCACAACGCTGAAGAAATCTTCAGGTGAGGATTTGCACAGACACGTGGTTAAATTAGTGTCCGTTTCGATGGCGCGGCCACGTTTTTTTTAAAAAAAAATTATGCCACGATTTTGTAAAAATTTGTAAAAGTAGACTCCCAAAACCATAAATTTGTCAAAGCTATGGTTAAAAAGTTATAAGGGTTTGAACGTGGCCGCGCCATTGAAACGCTCCGAACCGCGCGGCCACGGAGATCTTTATAACTAAACATTGCAGAGACCTGAAATTTTGGTAAGTAACAGATTGAATTTGTAAAAAATTTGTAAAAATATAGAAAAAAAATATATTTTAAGAGCTGTAAGACTAATACGCCATGGCCGCGCCATTGAAACGGTGAAAAACACATTTTCGCCGATATCTCGCTGAAAAAGCAACGCAGACGTCTGAAGTATTTTCTAAAACCGAGATTTGAATTTGTCAAAACTAGTAAAAATAAAACAAAGAATCCTAGGTTTATATTTCAGGAACTATAAGACTAATACGCCATGGCCGCGCCATTGAAACGGTGAAAAACATATTTTCGCCGATATCTCGCTGGAAAAGCAACGCAGATGTCTGAAGTATTTTGTAAAACCTAGATCTGAATTTGTCAAAACAGGTAAAAATGCACAAAAAACCCATTTACATTTCACGAGCTGTAGAACGGAATCTTAAATACGTCTTGAATATGACGATAGGGTGACCATGGCTTATTGTTTACAGAAAACTTTTCAACTATTTTACTAGAAATTGTATCTTAAGGATTCTAAATGAAATAAAAGTGAAACATTAGTATACAAAACCATGTTTATTTGTTTAAAAATCGTTGTTTGCTAGCTGAAAATACTGGTTTTGAGTGCGAAAACCATAACAGATAACTTTGCATAGCATTCGTAATGACTAATGAGTATAAAATAGCATAATTTGAGGAGTAAGACTAAGATTAAATTCTGCCAGAAATAATCCCCGTAATTAAGTCATGTATTCTAACATTGAATAGCAGGAGCAAAGGAGCGAACGAAACGCGCGGGTGCAGCGCGGGAGACGAAGGCTATGTCTAATGTAGTGTATAATCTATGTTCTTAGTTTGCATATGTCTATGTATGTTACTCGTGTACTTAAATACCAATCCTTATTAATAAATGAGTGAGTTATCAACGAGCAGTCAGAGCGTTTTATTCTTCTCCAATACCCAACTTTACATGGCGACCCTGCCATGTTTGGTGATGGGGTGTCGGGTCACAATGCAGGCGCACGGTGCGTGAGGTACAGACTCGTTCTCCGTAGTTCGTAGCCGTCCAAAAAGAGATATCCCGCCGTCACATCTCGTCTTCCCCCGCCAAAAGCTTTTTCTCGATTAGTCGTCGTTTTACTTTCAGTTAATTCGTAAGTAGTACTTGCTGGTGTTTTAAATTTTGGCATTCATTTTTACTTCATTTAGAATCAGCAAACACTAGAAAATTGCTGGTTTCCTCACGAAATTTTAGCCAAATCTGTTTAGTTTCAAGCAGAAAAATTATATTTCAAACAACAGTGTTCTTTGAAATATAATTAAAATTAACATACGTTCATTTTAATAATATTTCAAAGAACACTGTTGTTTCCCAAACATGTTTAAAAATAAAATCCTCGATAGCAATGATCGTCAACCTCTAACTTTGACCTTAGAAAAAAAAATCCCATATTACTAGCCTACTTATGCCGATAAAAATTATAACAAATAATGAATCGAATCGTAATGCAAAACTGTTGTTTTAGATTTTTAATAGATCAACTTAGTTTTGAGGAAATCGATAAAATGCTTCATATTTGGCAATAAATTGCAAGCATTTAGTCGTCGCGCTTCTCTTTCTTTACTATACAGTCCGAGAGTGACCGAGCTTTTGCTGATCACAGCGCCTTAAAATACAATATCTAATAAAATAGGTGAAATTTTTTCTGTAAACAATGCGCCATGGTCACCCTATCGTCATATTCAAGACGTATTTAAGATTCCGTTCTACAGCTCCTGAAATGTAAATGGGTTTGTTTTGGGCATTATTACCTGTTTTGACAAATTCAGATCTAGGTTTTACAAAAAACCTCAGACCTCTGCGATGCTTTTTCAGCGAGATATCGGCGATTACGTATTTTTTCACCGTTTCAATGGCGCGGCCATGGCGTATTAGTCTTATAGCTCCTGAAATATAAACCTAGGATTATTTGTTTTTTTTTTACTAGTTTTGACAAATTCAAATCTCGGTTTTACAAAATACTTCAGACGTCTGCGTTGCTTTTTCAGCGAGATATATCGGCGGAAATGTGTTTTTCACCGTTTCAATGGCGTGGCCATGGCGTATTAGTCTTACAGCTCCTAAAATATAAGCCCAGGATTTTTTTCTATATTTTTACAAATTCAATCTGTTACTTACCAAAATTTCAGGTCTCTGCAATGTTTAGTTATAAAGATCTCCGTGGCCGCGCGGTTCGGAGCGTTTCAATGGCGCGGCCACGTTCAAACCCTTATAACTTTTTAACCATAGCTTTGACAAATTTATGGTTTTGGGAGTCTACTTTTACAAATTTTTACAAAACCGTGGCATAATTTTTTTTTAAAAAAAAACGTCGTGTCCGCGCCATCGAAACGGTCACGTTAAATTATTATTACAGTAACTTGCGTGCTGCGGATGATGACAAGGTCCAAGCATGTAACAAAGTGGTCAGGCTCGAAAAGCAAACACAGACAAGCAAGACCCCAGGGTTGCGGAATTGTTCGAAGCAAAGTGCCAGTGCTTGGCCAAAAATGGCTTACAATAGCAAAAGACCACAAAACTAGGCACAAGCTGGAGGAGGCCTTTACCCAAAGAGGCCTCCTTAATTGAGCATGTAAATTCATTAGAAAAAAAAAAATATATTGTCACTGTATTTTTTAAATTAGGGATTATAAGCTTTTTAATTTATATTAATATAAGCTTGCCAACTAAATAACTACATACATAACACGCACCCACAAGACTCACTTACTACAACACACGGAGAGGCGCAGCTGCTGGCAGATCGTGTGGCGCGTGCAGTTGACGATGTGCAGCTGCGTGCACAGCCCGTCGCACGCCATCAGCTGGAACGACGCCACGCTCATGTCCCTACGGAACAAGCATTACAATGAAACAGACTCAGACTTGCTTTCTGTAGCATATATTTTCAAAAATCCATGGTATTATTTTCTTAGATGCTTCATCATTTCATCCGAAAGATGACCACTGCTCGACATAGATCTCCCCCAAGATGCTTATCATCGATATTTACAAACTATTGGTCGTGAACGAAAGCTTAAGCGACCAAATGCTAGGCAATAAACAATAGCTGTGCATAAGACTGAGCTGTAAGTTTTTTACTTGTGCAGATAAAACAGCAGCTACAATATTATACCTCTTAATGCGTGAATAAAGCGTGTTTCCGGATTATTTATTCCAATATGTTTGTTATGATAATTTTAGTTATTATGACTATAATAATAAATTTATTACCTGAAACTTCTACTGATGCAGTAAATGGGCAACGGAGAAAAAACCCAGTCGAAGATGTGAGCGTAAAACGGACTGCCTACTTCTGGTAATCTCAATAATTCGGTGATTAAAAATGGCATGCAACCTGATGAAATAAAAACAATGAGTATATTATTCGCTTTCAAATTAATACAGCTTGTGATTTCTGTGCCATTCCCAAAATACAAGAATGATAAATTTCAAGATTGATTTCATGATTTTATTGTGTAAAGTAAATTTAAGTAAGCTGTTCATGTTTTACCGTTACGTATCTTTTGAATATTGTACGTACTCACCCGTAAATATATTCATGAAACACATTTTCGAGAAGCCCGTTGCGGGGGCTTCGAAATAGAAAGATGCGAGGTAATGTACCGGTATTGTCGCTACGGAGAACACCATTAAGACTAGAAGTACTCTGCCTGCAAAAGAATATAGTCATTTATATTTGTCATGATAAGCACTAGCTAATTTCCTCTGAGTTAGTAATTGATAAAAATTATATTCATGGCACAGACCTAATTCAGAAGGCGTAGCTAGTGTACTCTCTTGAAAGCAGGCGAGAGTGGATACAATACAGAGGTAGACCAGGAACAGCCACACCCAGTCCCACACGAAGGCCGTCACCCACATGACCGCGGGCCGCACGCCCGACACGCGCTGAAGAAGCTTCGCACCGCTTATGCGCTCCTGGTGATAAAGTGTTGAATCAGTTTTCGAAAAGTTTGTGCTTTTCCACTGAGGCGGAGCTGGTCGGAGCAGAGTGAAACGTGGTGAGCGTTTGGACTAGAGCAGAGCGGCTGTAGTGGAGCGGCCTGTAGAGGAGTGGATAGGAGCGGAGAAAAGTTGAGTGGAGCGGAGTGGAGTTGAGCACCGATCAGGTTCAGTCTCTCAGAAAGACATGTGATGTTGTCATTAAAAATAACCAAGTGCGGGTCGGACTTGCAGACGCAGACAAATTATATTTTTTCAACACATTTGCTCAAAAAATGCATTTACGAAGCCTGTATGCATTGTTCGAAAGTTAAAAATTATGCACCACACAATGGAGCGTGCGGCAAAGTAGGTACTCTCACCTAAGTACATACTTTACCGCAAACTCCGTTGTATAGCGCCGTGCGTATTCTTTACGGTTTTTTTTTAATTTCCATAAAAAATAATAAGAATTCCACCAAGGAGTTTCACATCACGAGAATAAATAAGCTAAATAATCGAACCTCCTTGGAAGCGCTTTTGCTGTATACGTTTGTCTCATTTTAATATTATAGAGAAAATGAGAGAAGATAAATAAAAAAAATAAAGTATGTGGTTCTAATTTTCACCACGCGCATGTGGCGCCCTTTGCAAATTCGCGCCATTTTCATATTAGAAACGTCAAAGATTGTTGCGACTTTCCGACTGATTTCTAGAGACAAAAAGTTTGTTTCATTACTTATTGTAATGTTTTCTCGCAAATGTGTCGAAAAACGTTGTATGACACACGTGCGGATTTGGTTTTTACAAACTCGTGACTATGGTAAGCCCTCGACTTCGTCTCGTGCTTACATTCGTCTACTCGTTTGTAAAAACCAACTTACCGCACTAATATCATAAATAACTATTTCAACATGTTATTTTAATACATGGGTTTAAATTCCATTTTATAAGTTTTATTATGAAAAAACAAAGTATTTTAAGAGCGTTTACGCTATGGAATTTCATACAAACTTTCAAGTCCTTAGTTTTCGAAATGAATGAACCGATTTTAATGAAACTTGGTATGCACACGCTAGTTATCCAGGTCGATATAGTTAGTGGAGAACATTTTCGAAAAAGAGTTAAGAGGGAGAGAGAGAACGATTTTAAGTTTTCTATAGAAAGCTAAAAATCACTCTAACTTTCCGCTTGAACTCTTTTTCGAAAATGTTCTCTACTAAGTAGTCTACTAAGTTCGAAAATGTACTCTAATCTAATAATCGTAAACGCTCTTAAGTATCTCTTTTAGTTTCGGGAATATTTTGTTGAAATAAATACATTTTAAACATCACAAGCCCCTTCATTTGATATTCACATACACTGTATCAGTTTGAAAAACTTTTTTACGTACCCATCGCGGATATCAGTCTAGAAAACCTCCAGTTCCTGTCGGACTGTGTAGGTGATAACAAATAGGTACTTATAAGTCAGACTTATACACACATCAATAGACACATCGACAAATACTTATAAGTCAGACTTATAAGTATTTGTCGATGTATGTATTGATCGAGTCTATGACCTTTCAAGAAATACGGTTTTACGTATAATTTAATTACGTGTGCGTTTGATAATTAATAATCAATATTGACTCTACCTTAACAACAAAAAGTACGAGGAAAGCAGTGACGAAAGCCATACAAAATCCGATGTTAAATGCAAACTGAAATCCCATGCTGCTGCCAGAAGCCATCACCTTGACCTGAAACCAATTACATGCAAACTTAAAATGGTCACTAATTATTCAAATAAGTACTAGAACGTAGAACTGTATGATTTGCCTGTTAAACGCTCGAGCCCTGACATGTGAAAACTCCCAAATAAAAAATAAATCTTATGTAATAGGTAAATAAACATTAAATTCGCGATTAATTCGGGACACACCGGTGTGTCGACGGTGCTTGAGCGGTGAGAGATGAACGCCGCATTCGTCAATATACAATTAAACCAATATTGTTACAATAGTATGTCGCCTTCTCATTAAAGTCTGACCCAAATACATTCAATTGGACGAATAGTGCATTGTTCAAACAATTTAGGCTCTAAGATATAGATAGGCTATCATTGTCACTGAGAGAGAAGACACACTCGAGTAGTTAAATAGCACCTATGAGGAATCAATTTCTAATGTTTGAACTACTTAATAAACTATAAACTACTAGCACTGGTAGAAACCAGTGGAAATTATCCCAAGGGAAAATACTTCTTTTTTATTATTATTGATAGGCACGCGCTTGACCACTATCTCACCTGATAGTAAGCGACGATGTGGTCGAAGATGGAGCACGCTTGCCTAGAAGTAACCTATTCACTCTTGACTTAAAGACTCCCAGGTTGTAGCTATCAGGAAACAGCCGGAATAAAGATCACTACTATAATACTAAGTACTGTTTTCTATTTCTGTGTCAAATTTCATTCAGATCTGGTGTGATTGAGTAACAAACATCCATCCATTCACCCAACCAAACTTTCGAATTTATAATAATAGTAGTACCTAAGAGAGTTTCACAAATATCACTTACTAAATGTTCAATAGAGTACGGCAGCGGATGATTGACAATACTCAAGGTGCTCCCAGGTGACAGAGCGCCCATGATCGCATTGTTCACATGTGCCAGAGATATCGCCGAGTCGTGGTACCCGTAGTTGCTGAACCAAGCGGTGATGTTGTGAGCGCCAAACGTCGCGCCGATAGGAATTTCGTTTCTCACCTTGGAGTGTTCTGTTGCGCTCTAAAACAAAAGGATCTTGTTATAGTCGACTAGAGACATGTTTTTGTATGTTAATTCGACTGGTGAAGTCCAGATATTCAGGAGTTCTATGTCAGAGATAGCATACAATCAATCAGAATCACTATTATCTTGAGCCTTTTAAGTAGTGAGTTAAATAAAAGAGGGCTCGGTGGTACGCTTGTAATGAATAAACCAGGCACTTACCAGTTTTAAATAAAATTTCGCTAAATTTGCCGTTCCTAAGTCAGTAAGCGTCATTCCTGGGTACTTCGATGTTTTCAAGTAATTTTTATAGGCATTCATGGCCTTAGCTTCAATACTTCCATCAATTACATTTGCTTGAGACATCAAAGTCTGCGTCGCCACAAAACCGCTCTCCAGACTTAACGTTAAGGGCGGCAGTTCCGATAAAAACTTCCAAGATCTCGCTATGACCACAGATATTGTTATGTTAATTATAGGCGTCACGAACTGTATTATGGCAGTCAGTTTATTCCTCATCGAGTTGTAGGCCAGTTTCAAAAACATCGCTTTTATGTGGTTCCCGAGAAGTTTAAATCCGCGCACTTTTTGTATCGGTTCATTGTCCGCTAAAAATAAAAGAATTATTATAAAATCTGACGTGTTTATTTCCGGTTGAAAAAAGACGAAGCTCTATCTATAATACTGACCTGAGTTGTGGGGATTGGCCAGAGGTGCTATGGCGCAGTCGTTGTACGGTCCAATGCTGTTATTCCTTTGCACCGGTGTAGACTCTATATCCTCTGCGCCTGCCCTATTAATAGTTTACTTATTAACTTCAATTACTCTTTATTGAATGGTCATTATTCAAGCAGATGTTAAAGATAGATAGATAGATGTCAATACGTACTTCATAAAAACTTCTTCTAAACTAGTAACGGACAGCCCATAGCTAGAAACACATAATTGTTCCCGTTTCGCCTCAAATTTTTTAAGCATTTCTGGGAATTTACTAACATTGTCACTCGGCAATATATATGTTAATTCCGAACCTGAAAATTAAGTGTTTTAAAGAAGCCAATAAAAAAATAAAATCAAACATGGCGACCTTGAACAGAGGTAGGTAATACATATTACGAACAATGAACTCTTTTTGTTGAAACTTAATAGCTGATAGTTAACTTACGGTTGCGAATTATATGTACATTTAAGTTTTACCAAAGCAGAATTTACAGACTTTTTCAAAGACAAACCTATGTTGGTGTTTTCTTTTATATCAGGTACATAAATTCTGAAAAATTTGGTGACTTTATCAGCGATACAGTTTTCTCCTTTCACTATGGTCATTTTGTAGCCGATCCCGTAATGTTTCTTGAGGAAGTATGGTGTTCCCACACACTGCAGGCGCCCGCCGGCCATGATAGCTATTCGATCACCCAGCACATCCGCTTCATCCATGAAATGTGTTGTGAGTATCATTGTTCGACCTGAACAGAATAGTAACTTGTGTGACTAATGTTGTCATGCATCTTACGTTTTTACGTGTATAAAGGGGTAATCCACAATATATGGAAAGGCACAAATCAAGATTATATAGACTGCATTATAAATACGTAATGAGTTATTATGAGTAATGACATTGAATAGTAGATTGTACATCGAGGGAATAAAGCAGTGTCTTAAGGCACAGGCGCTATATTTAACCCTGAGCGTAATGAAGAATTCCATACTACTTTTTCTCATTTTTTATTTCCTTGATTGATTACTACGTGTTATATGCAGCAGCTATTATATTGCTACGCTAAGTATCACAAATACCGCGCGTTTTAAAAGTTAAAGTTCACAATGAATAAGGTAGGACATTTTCTGCTAGGTCATTGCCTACAATTATTATAATAGGATGTTTCACTCTAATGACTCAGCCGAGACGACGACACGGACACGACGAAATAATAAATTGCCTAAAATTTACATTTTAATACATCGATTGTTTGTGTTACACATAGACACGAACAGAGTCGTGAATGACCCATCGATCTGATCATGAATGTTCAGACACTGTTATCGTTTTGAGGTCATTCAAGCTTTACGCATAGCTATATATATAGAATTCTTAGTTTGTAGAAACGGATTCAGTGAAACCTTTGGATCATTGAAAACAACAAACAAACTTTGATAGGATGGAACATCGCCATATAGGTCGAAGAGGAAGAAGAAAAGCGATAAGTACATGAATTCTACGAATTCTTTCGGATTCCTACAAAGAGATGTTAGGGGTAGGGCAATGGCCGTGACGGCGTCACGCTTCGTTCTTCAAGGTTAAGCAATGCTTGCCGAGGTCGGTCCACAGATGGGTAAAATTAATTGCTTGCCGTGACTCCAAAATCCATCGGAAAGCACTTTAAGCCCGCTGCAGCTGGTCTCGGCTGCCAGTCACGGTGTTGTGGAGGTCAGTCGCTCCATGTCAATTATTGGTATAGTTGGGAAAGGGCTATGCTCGGGTTAGGCTAGACGCTAGGCGGATTGATGCAAACCTTTCTTTTCTTTCAGCAGCAGGTCCCAGAGAGCGCGGCGCGCGGCGGGGTCCAGCCCGGACGTAGGTTCGTCGAGCAGCACAACCCGCGAGTTCCCACACATAGCCGCGCCCACCGACAGCCGGCGCTTTTGACCGCCCGATAATTTGTTCGATGTCACTTTACGCTGACAACGTATACAACAAATGAGCATATCTCCTAGCCACATCATCTTCATCATTTTAGCTAAAAGACGTCCACTGCAAGACTTAGACCTCCCCCAAGTTTAGCCACACATTTTTATCTAATTACATACAAGGTGCAAACTGCTTCAGAAAAATTTTAGTTTTCGTCCTTTTCGTGTGATAACGCCATTTGCAAACATAGATCAATATCGAAGTATTAAGAAATCATAAAATATTTATATAATACGCATACATTTTCCGCGAAGTCATTGAGTCGTGATATGTTGATGGTACGTGCCATCTCACCACAGTGTATGTCTGTGTAGGTAGGTACAGAGGTCAGTTATGGAAGCAAAAACTAATAGCCAACATCATTCCTATTACGGAGAAAAATTCTTATATCATAGTTTACATTTAATAAGAAGTAACTTACCTTTTCTTCCAATTCCAGCAGTTTAACAAAATGATTAACTTCATCCTTCAGTTTACTATTCGGTACACCTTTTAGTCTTGAATAAAATATGATGTGTTCGGCGACCGTGAGGTCTGGGAAAAGCACGTTATGTTGCGGACAGATGCCCAAAGACTTGCGAGCTAGGCCGGTTTCGTTCACTATGTTGTAGCCGCTGATATACGCATTACCAGAAGTCGGTGGGACAATACCTGGACAGGATTAGATACATGAAGAAAAATAAATAGTATCGTAGGTAACTTAGGTAATTTATATTTTTAACAATCAAAGCAACTTTAGGCAGGTACCTATAAAGTAAGTTTGTGTATTATTTTATGTACCTAAGTACTACCTAATCATTTAATCAAATACGAAAGAAGAGCTCCGATTGATCAATGGATAAATAAATTAAATGTATACCAAAGTTACTGTGTAGGATGATATTATGTTGCTGATTTTGTTCGAAAGAGTTACGGCGGCCCTGGAACGCAGAGCAAAGGGCAATGAAGGAACACGGATGGGTTTTAGTCAGTAAGAGTCTCGCACTCCCTCCCGCTTCACCCAGAGCGGAAGGGGTCATTTGATGATTTCCCATTCATTGCATTGTCAAAATCCGCTTAGCATACCAATTACTAAGTAGGTACCTACGCACATTATTTTGTGCTGGCTAGCATGGAGAAACATTCATTTCTACGATTGTTGTGGTTGTAATCGGAACAGCTAAATTACAGTTAAGTGGCTGTAATTGGGCAGTTGTTTAACACGCGAGTGCTGACTTACTGGTGTTACTACAGCCGTTCGATTAGAGGAACGTTGTTAACCCTTCCATTGAACACATTCTCAATGGTTCTCCCTCTAATTATGTCATCCATTCACGCGGACACTACAGTCGAGCATCATCAAATTACTATGACTCAAATTATATAAGATTATAGTGTAGGGGTCCGTCAGCTCGTTATCAAACGACATTATTTTCACTCACATTACTTCTGTGAATGCGATCGTGAGAATAAGGTAATTATTAGCATAGTATGTTGATATCGTGTCGTAATAGTTAACAATTACGGGATGGATTTCCCGTCTCCTACTTAGTACATGGTACAATTTTTACTTACTATGCTGTCATGCTTTACGATAATGTTGACCTCTAAAGATCCTGTGCTTTTTTATAATAGCAACTAGCTTTTGCCCGCGACTTCGTACGCACATAAGTATGTATCCCGTTTTTTCCCGTTCCCGTAAGAATTTAAAGAAATCCTTCCTTCTTAGTGCTCTCCTAAAGTGTAGGAGAGAAAATTTGGCATGTTGGTTCCTTAGGGAGTGTAGGACCTACACTCCCTAAGGAACCAACATGCCAAATTTCAGCTTTCTACGACCAGTAGTTTCGGCTGTGCGTTGTCTGTCATTCAATCAGTAACGGAAGAATTTTATATAACTATATTAATTGCAACAGGTATACTTACGTAAAGTATTTTTTGTTGTAACCTTGAAATCCTAAATTAAAGAAACCTAGACTATTACATTAAATTGAAAGCTACAATTTAAACGATTCTACTTAACATAAGATTTTCCGTGAATCAAAGCTAAAACGAGGCAGTCATAAATTGTGTAAGTTATTTTTCAAGCAACCGCTACACAAACGACTAAAGCCATAATAAACTAAATGTCTTCATAGTTGTAGCAGCCCAATTCACGTTGAATTGGGCTGCTACAACTATGAAGACATTTAGTTTATTATGGCTTTATTGTGGCAGTCAGTGCCAATGTCGAACAGTCATTTTCCTTAAAGTTAAAAACATAATAAGGAAGAACCAAACAAAATACCAGTAAAAACCACAACCCTATAGGATCTGGACTGTGTGCAGTTGCAATGTGCATTCTACGCAAAGTTATGCAAATTAATATGCGTGTGTGTAATAATGTTATAATAGATGAATAATAACCTGTAAGCATGGAGATAGTGGTTGTTTTCCCGGCACCGTTGTGACCCAGTAATACAGTGATCTCGTTCTCATACATCCTGAGGTTCAAATTGTCGACGACTTTCTTACGACCCTTATATATTTTTGTAAGATTCTGAAACAAAAACACACTTTTTCAAAAAGTGGCTCGTTTTCGTGGCTATTTTGGAGAAATCGTCCAATAAAAGAGTTTTACAGCGATGCTGTAGCGATAACATCTCAAAACGATCGCGATACAGTCGGGGTGCTGTTGCTGTTGGCGAAGGTGTGGCCCACGTAAACACGATTAGGCTTCGTAGTAACGAAGCGATTTTACCCCGACACAAACGCGATGCGGAATTCTGTCCGTTTGTGCCCAAGACCCACCAATCCTCCCTTCACCCTATGTCCGAAGCGGTAGCGATGTTGAACTGCTGCTAATTCGATCATTTGCGTAACGCTTTTGTGTGTGTCACAAATGCGAAAAAGGTCAAAAGTATAAATGCACAGGCTGCGAGTTAACGAAACACGCTACTAAATATATGCAAAAAGTCGTGGGCACCACGTTTACGAGTACTTCTCATACTTGTGTCTCCTACTCGTGGAAAGTGGACACAGATAATATGCCATTAGTCAAATATGAAACAATTCAGAGACTTACGCATTTTACACTTCAGCAAAGAGCCAAGTAAACATCACAAAATTGTTTACTGATAACAACAAAATGTGAATATTAATTTGTTTTCTAAACACAAAAAACATTTTTTTAGATTTTTTTAGATTTCTTCTTTCATAAGTAGGTTGTTTGGCAGTTTGCTTCTCTTTCAAAGAGTGTTCTATCTACTTACATATTATATCTTCAACTTATCGACATATTTGACCCTTTGAATGATGAATTAATAAAAATTACGTTGCACTTCCATATTATAAGGTAGTTGCGTGAATTACATCCACCCATCCACCTCTGTCGTATGAAACGTCAGCAGTCGGTTCACGGTCATCTAAGGTATTTTGACGAGGTGAAGGGACATGGTCGATTAGTTTTTCTAGTGTACTAGATAAACAGTAAACAGAGTATCTCTATTAAGGCGTTCCTTCGTCGATGTTCTTAATTAACGAACACGTAATTGAAGTTTATATTGCACGAACTTATCGCTATTACAGTGTCGGATATATGAGTTTACTACTACCTACTCTGAAGGTCGACAACGCATAGAGAAGGCGTATAAAATTGTGAGTGAAATATATGATTGACAGGTGCATTCAATGCGACACATTTTAACCATAAGACTGTTTAAATAGCCGCATACTGTACAATTCATAAAAAAAAACTAGCAAATTGTTCAGCGAGCTCTTTCTACGAATGTTTGCAAAGCAAACACACAATATGACAGTTATGTAACGCCTTCAATGAAAAGGCTTGGACTGTTTATGGATTTCATTTGAACCACTGAAAACTTGCCATGTAAACGTTTTTCAAATGCGGTGTTATTTTAACACCGGCACCGTTACTTCTTAGCCCCATATTCAAATTTAGTTTTAAGACCTAATTAAGTTCTAGCTTCTCGATAAAAAAGGTAGTAAAGCTTATAGCAGAGTTAATGTTTTTAATTTTAATAAAGGGTAATTAATGCGTTTGTGAAATGAGGAAGTCATAATAATATTCGAAAACATAATATTCGGCGGCACGTGATGCGTGACTTACCTGTATGTTGACGCCTACGGGTACGCCCTTCGGCTCCTCCTCGTGGTCATGGACAACCTTCAACAGTGCATCATTATACTCCAGATCACGCGTATCCTTCCTGTTTATCTCTGAAAATATAAAGTTTCATAGTAATGTGCAACAGATAACGGAATCAATAGTGCTTGCTTAGTCACAGTAACTCATCGGCGTTAGAGGTTTAAAGTTCAAAATGTTTATTTGATTTATTGTATGAATACTTGAACGATTCGCTTTTTGTAGGTAGTTTAATAAAACATTCATATCGGCAACTTAATTTCAAATGTGCATTTATACACGATAAGAACCTGCCTGCGCGTTTGAAATACTTCGCATTACAGAGATCTTTAAACTGAAACAAAACTTAAGATGATCTCATTAGGAAGGCAAAGCTTGAAGACATTAACAAAATTACACCAATAAATTTGTGCATAGGTACTGTTTTATTAAAAACCGCATGTTTTAGTTTCCATACCTAAATCAAGAAACCTGTTTGAGATGTTGAACAATCTCAATTATAATGACCTTCATTGCATAATGACATCGATGACTGTAAGCGATTCATGTTACATGAGTTTCATAAGGTTACATAAGGAACGGAAACCGAAAATAAACGTCACGGAAGAGCGCTAACACAAAATAATGTGTAGGTTAAAGTTATTGAGCCAATATACAAGAAAATTTTATATTGAAACCTTTTACCTAAAACTGTATAGGTATCAGTTTTCTACAGGGAAAATTAATTAGAAATTTTTTCTGTTTCAGAAGTGCGTGGGCGTATTTAAGGGTTATGTTCTGTACTTGATATACGCCATTAAGGAAACAATTGTAAAAAAAAATATATATCAGAAAACCCGAACGCAAAAAACTGCGTTCACCCTTAAAATATGACCAAATAACAAACCCTGTAACATAAGCAAAGGTAAAAAGTTGGTAAAGTTTACGTACAAAACAAATGCATGAAACTAACCTGCAACTTTACGCTTATTCGGCATCCAGAAGCTCTTAGTGAACGGAAAGTACCAAGGTAGAGGGACCCCGTACAGCCCCGGGCGTATCTTCTCCACGTACATCGCGATTAGCATGTACAGTATCGTGTCGAGTATCAGCATTAGAACTATGTGGCCCGGCTGCAGCTGATCCTGATACGAGATGGGAGTGAAGAACTCGCTCCATTGTAGACCTAGGAAATGTTTTTTTTTTTATTTTCTTAACTTCTATTATAAGTACCTACTTAGGTTTCTTTTTTGTCAAAAGCTTAATTCTAGAAGTAATGATCCGCTTACGAAAATTCTTTCACTGACAGCAACCTAAATTATAGCTTAGTGTCATTAGATTTTAATCCTGTGGGATAGGCGACGGGAGCGAAGCCGCGGGAAAACGCTAGCCTTACCAAGTTTTTTTCCACGTTAGAAAATGCAGACTGTGAATTTTTCTTTGTGACGAATACGGGCGTTACAATCGCAAGGAAATGACAACCAGCAAGTGCGCAGTCTGTTATATTTTTGGGCTTAATATATTTGAGGAATATTTTGAAGATTGCAAAATAATAATTAATTATTCATATGAACTTCGACTGTCGCCTTCCACTACACACTTATAACTAAGTACTTACCTAAAAGAAACTAAGACAATAGCTGACTAATATTAACCGACCTATCTATACATGAAGTAGGTCTGTACATATTATTAGGTACGTTTTGTTTCTTTGTTTGGTTCTTCTAATTTAATAAATATTTTTTCTCCTTACTGGACATAATATTATTATGTCCAGTAAGGAGAAAAAACTACTTCATGTATAGATAGGTCGGTTAATATTAGTCAGCTATTGTCTTAGTTTCTTTTAGGTAAGTACTTAGTTATAAGTGTGTAGTGGAAGGCGACGGTCGAAGTTCATATGAATAATTAATTTCTTTGTCTAGCGATTTAAGATTGTGTGTTCAATGAAACATTGTAATAAAAAGACATATTTTAGAAAACTAGTAGGTAAGTACCTAAGTTATAAACTTCTAATACACCTATGTCAACATAATAGCGCAATACGGTATTTTCTAGAAAAAAGATATTTGTTCCGTAAGTTAGATTACCAAAAATTATGACTTCATGAGACACGTATTTTTTCTTCTGTCACGTAATCACATTAACAAAAAAGTAAAACGACGCACAATACCAGACCATATAAAATTATCATTCCACATTCCACCAGTTATTTTCCTGGGTGGAAATATCCAGGAAAAACACCTGTTCGTGGGCCCATATCCGGGTGCTTGAAAGATTACTCGATTTCGGGCACCCGCTGCGTTAATTACATTGTCACTGGAATAATAGGCTTAAGAGAAGTCTAATAGCTAAAGTTGAAGAATTATAGGTTATTTTTTTTAAACCACCCAAAAATATTTATTTATTTATACTAGAATCACTGCCAATTTAAATTTAAACAGAGCTCACAACTCTATATAAAGCTGCTACTTTATACTTAAAATGCTACTTCACTGTAGCTGCCAACCTATTATTTTTGCTACCCATCTTAATTATTTTTAAAACCCTATAACAGGTTAGTTTGTCGCCGCGTTAAATACATGCCATTTAAATTTTCACAGATGGTGTATTTCTGTTGCCGCTATAACAAAAAATACTAAAAACGGAATAAAATAAATATTCAAATGGGGCTCCCATACAACCGCCGTGTTTTTTTTTTTGCCGTTTTTGTATAGGCTAGTTTTCACACTGACAAAAAACCGGCCAAGTGCTAGTCGGACTCACGCACGAAGTGTTCCGTACCATTGCACGGAACACTTCGTGCGTGAGTCCGACTCGCACTTGGCCGGTTTTTTGTCTATTTTAATATTAACAATGTCATGTTATCTATTTTTATTCTCGATCCTAGAAGAAAACCGGTTGGGATGGTTTGCATCTTTTTCATTCATTGGCCGCCGGCCGATCATTTATTTAGATGATAATGTGACTTCTAAAATATATTTATTCAAGTTGAATGTTTAGTTGTTTCAGCAATTCGAGTTTGAGCTAAAAAAAAAGTGCAAAACGAATTGATGTCTAAGAAACGTTCTAACAAAAACTAAACCAAAATCGGATTATACGTTTAGGAGCTACGATGCCACAGACAGACACATACACACATCAAGCTTTACCCCTCTTGTTCGTAATAAATTCTTCTTCTTCTTCTTCTTCTTTAATAAAGGGTTAAAAATACACTATGCCAGCACATACCTTCTGAAGTTCCTTCGCACATGACGAGCATTTGAAATGCATATCCCATAGCAGTGTTAGATATCAGACTTAGCACTAATTTCGTTGTCAGACTTATATCTTCGTAGAGCACTTGAGTTACCATGTATATGGAGTAAGCCGCGAACCATGCCAGGCCCATAAAAGATGCGGCGGTGTTAGCTGCAAAACATCATTATCATTACAATTTGATAACATGGGCATATACGATATTGCCGATAGTGATACGATCTCTAATAATTGTTGGTCCAATATTGTGTTTTGCAACTAAATTAACTTTGTGACGTTACTGGTGGGAAATACGAAGTTCATGCAAAATGAGAGACCCGTATCGAAATTGTATTAGACACATAGCTGTTTTGCAAATTATTTCATTTTTGCCTTTACCTCGTGAAAAGAAGACGCTGATCATAAAGGCGAATGCTAATGAGGCTATGACGAACAGGATCAAAAAGAAGAATAGCACACTCCATGGTGTGAATGTAAGTACTGAGTATCCGTGACCAGCCGCCGTCCGGTTGAATGGAATCTACAAAAGTAATTCAGAATGTAGGTACACTATATACAGTGATGAGAAAAGTTTGATTCCCATGATTTTTGATGCGTAGTACCTACTTACCTAATAATTAAAAAACAAAACTGATACGACTTATTAAATAAATGAAATTTATGCCAAAGCTGATTTAGTATTTTGCTCAATGTTTTCCTTAACTTAGCAGCTATACTCAAACTGCGGCCCGCGGGCCACATAAAAAATGTGCTAGGCTACAGCCTAGCACATTTTTTATGCTCAGTCAGTGTATCAATGTGTATTTATTTATACTGTACCGATTCACTCCTTGACGATGTGCATGAAAAAGTTGGCCTATGCCCTATGAAAACGGTCCTTTTGTCACAAATTCAAAGTCTCATACATTAACCGACTTTCTTCAAAAAGGTTCTAAGTTCGACTGTATGTATTTTTTTATATGTATGTTCACCGATTTCGCCGCCAAATGTAGACCGGTTTTCAAAAATATTTTTTATTCGAAAGCCTATAAGAGCTAGCCAAATCAGAATTGAATGATGGGATCCCAGGGAAATCGAGGGCAACTCTCAAATTTAAAGGCACATACAATGTTTTTCATATCCTTTGTAACGCAATTCGGATATTTGTACCTGATAATCATCACCTCACGTTGCTATGCTGATGATGAAAGGTATAAGTCAGGATCTGATGATCGGATCCCAGGAAAAATGTTTGTTCAGCGATATTTTTGCCAATTATCAACCGATTTGGATTCCCGGACTAGTCCCATTTCAATTTGGTGAAGATCTGATGAAGAACTTCGGAGGTAGGCAACGGAACTCTTCAATAAATGATAGCATATCTCCCGGGATTGCTGGGATCGCATGGCTTTTTATTGTTTACACCAGTTCATAACATAACATCACGCCATTATGCTGTAAAGGGGTACGCAGATGCATACAAACGGGCATACAATTAAGTAAGTACTTTATTGTTTACTAACCGATCTTGATTACTTATTCTTTTTTCGTTGGGTTTAGTTATAGCTAGGTATATTGCATTTGCATTGGACGTTTAACTTCAAAGATAAACCAGTGACCTCATCAACTTAAAACCAATTAAATTCTTTAATTAGAAGTGTAAAATAAAAAAACTTTTTTTACAAAAAAATGCAACCAACTTCCAAAACAACACAAAACACGTCAGAAAACGAAAAAACACCGATGAAATTACAGTTATTTTATTAGTATTTTTTTGGAAGTCAGTTGTTTTTTTTTGCAAAAAAGAAAAATTGCATTTACTCATACTATTCAATGTAGAATTTTATTTTACTGTAATACCTAGGTTATTGCGGCACATCATGAAAATAGTAGAAGCGCAATGTGGCCCAGAGAGAAAAAAGATTGAGTACGACTGCCGTTGAGTAAATTTTATACTTAAGTACCTACCTAAATTTTACAAATAGATGGATTATAAAAATATAAATTGATAAAGTCACATTGGAACTTGCCCGGATTTGAACCCACAACCAAGTGTACTGCAATAATATGCATGAAAGGCGAGGCCTTAGCCTCTGGACCGTCACGCCATCAGGTCAAACGTTGATGTATTTTTATCTAGATTCCTAAATTTTCCAAAATAGATCCGAGACTAATCCTCGATTTCTGAATTAAGAATTTGAAGCTGAGTATTTGTCAAAGAGTCTATGAATAACTTAATTAATATCAGATTGCCACAAGGCTAAAAACAGCTCCCGTATTCCTCTCATTAGTTCTAAATTATGTTTAGAGCGGTAATGGTCAACTTGCTTGCAAAAGCTTTCCGCGAACCGCGCTCTTTTAGCGAATGTGTGTACCTATTAGTACTTCGATCCTCTTTCCGACAAAACAAGCGCATACAGAATACTACTAATCATAAACGTGAATATGTATTGTTCGTTATTCAATCCCGCAAAAAGGGCTGGATGGATTTAGATGAAATTTGGATCACTGATAGTGAAGTCCACACAAAAGTCTCTGGCAGAAGCTAATACTGCTTGTAGATGCTATATAGCATTTTCAACGTTTCTGTTTTTTCCTAGCAGGTATTTCATTATAATTGACTGATTGGTCTCGAGGTTTAATTTAATCAGGAAATCCTCTGGAACAAAACTGGGGTTCGAAATGTTGGTACCCGGAATGGCCCGGATATTATTGATTGGCTTGCGTTTCCTTACCTGTAGGCAGGGCTGGGCAGTATTTAAATTACTTGTTATTAATCAACACGTAATTGAAATACAAAAACGTATTTGGTATTTTTATTTCAATTACTTCTTAAAATGAAATTTGTAATTGGTATTCCAAATACTAGATGCTTAAGTATTTTGTAGTGAGTATTTGAAATACTTATGGTTTTAAAATATACTTATTTAGCAAACTTTTTAATTGGTGCGTTCTCCAGAAAACAGCGCTCAATAGCTTTTGTAAAAAAAAAAACCTAACCTAACGTAACACCCAGGACTGTATTTTGTATTTTAAATGCATGGCTATATAGGGAATCAATAACTACGTCGCCAATCTGTGTGTTCTTGTATATACTGAGCCTATAATAATGAGAACAAAAATCGAACCGTGAGCATTAAATGATTAAAATAAACTTACCTTAAACAATATCACTATAAGTACAACTGATATCATGAGGAACGAGAACTGTTTGATGAACCAAGCCAGCCAGTGTAACCACGATGGAAGGCCCATTATTGTCATTGTTTCCTGTCAAGACACAAAATAGAGATCGTTGGGAAATGACTTTATTATACACTGTACACACCTCAAGGCAAATATGATCAGAGTCAAACATATTGGGGAAGATTACATCAACGTGATCATGCCAGCGAAGTTTTGCTGTCTATAAGTTAGAGCTGTTTTATTTCCAAAATACCATTATTGTTACCTTTAATTGTAACTCCTTCTCGAAAGTTACAACCCTGACAGTATTCACGAAGGAATACGCAAAGCAGAGCATGATGATCATCGATATAAATCTCTCCAGCGCGACTAGCAGCAGATCGTCCCTGTATGCAAGCTGAGGTAGCCGTTGTAAGTACACCTTCGTGCCAATCGATTTCCCCGTTTTCTGCTTTATGATTTCCTGTGATACAGCATGCTGTACAGCCAAAAACATTTCTGGTGTATACCCTAAAAAATAAAAACCCTATTTAGACTGATGTTTACACGTCCGTCGTATTAATACATTTGTTTATGTACTCTTAGCAAGTTCTTGGTTATTTTGCGTCACAAGCTAGTTTTACGATGGTAATTTTGACAGCGTTTTTGTAACTAATTTAATCTCGCAACTTTACATAAGACAATGTTTCTGATAAGTTTATTTATTTTTTATCGTTGTAGGTTTATATAGCCTTGAATTTGAGTAGGTACACAATATATCGTTCGTAAAAAAAGTGTTACTAACGGAAAACCTCGAAATAGTTCAGTGGTTAAAGGTCACGATTTTAGCATGATGTATTAGCTGGCAGCTATCCATCTACAAGCGTAATTGATTATTTTGTGACTCCTTACATGACGAACATGTAAGGAAACCAACAATTAAAATGGGCTCGCGGAGACGATACCTAAAATATAACTCATTAAAATGTAGGTTAAATAAAAACATTAAAAAAACGCGTCTGCTTCAGACTGATTGAGAGTGACTTGTTTGGAATTGTTTTAGCAGTCTTTGCAGTAGTTCTGTGAAAGGGCCGGCCGGCATATCAACAACAAAACTGATTTAGCCTTGAACTAGTGATTTTTACCTAACGTTACTAATTTTACGAACTTTTAATCAGCAGTTTATAAAGAAAGAACTGGTGTGATCTTAAAATTTATATTTTTAACAACGTAGGTACCTATAAAGTAAGCTATATATTGTAGTTGTTATTAATAACACAACAACAATATAATATATTGTTGTTGCTATTAATAAGCATATTATTGTAGGTATTACCTAATCAAATACGAAACAAAAGCTCCGATTGATCAATGGATAAATAATTAAGTGTCTACCAAAGTTACTGTGTAGGATGATATTTAAATAAATTATAAAAGAAGTTGTGAATACAGAACCTGGTGTATATCCGCCGTACATGTCGCCTGGATCACGGGGCCCTGGCCGCGGGAACAGCGGATATAATAAATTAGTTCTCCAACTGGCTCTCAGTGGGTGCTCTACCATTGGTGTTCTCATCACAGCCGGGAATCTTAACGTTACCTTTACGTTTTTCGGCCATTCTGTGGCATCTGTAAAACATTTAAACTTACAGATTCTGTTTATTTCATTCCTTTATAAAATAGAAGATAAGTTTTGGTGCACCCACAAATTGTGAATTAAAGTAGATATTAAACTTACTTGCCATACTGTCCTCAAACTGAATGCCAACAAGAATTTGGCTCATGGCATCAGGTTTTGTAAGAGCTAACTCCATTTCTTTTGCATTCTTGTAGCCTATAGGTTCAGGCAGAATATTCGAGTCAAACAGGAAGGTTAAAAGTATGCTGAAATTGTCTGTTGCTACCATAACTATGGCATCTTTAGTTACTTTTCTAGTGAGTGGGTTTTCAGGGGAGAATGCCAGTGTTCCTGTTTTTGTTGTTGTTAGATTGCCTCTGAATAAGAATGTAAATCATTAGCAATGTGTTTTATTGACGATGGATGTTCTTGTTCAAGGAATAATTACTTACAAATTTCGTCCACTTATATTAAAATAAGTTGGTAGAAAAGGTGGGTAACTTTTTTCGGGTTTTTCTTCCGGATTCACTAAGCATCTTGTTAATATTAAAAACAAAGAAAATATCACAGGTGATGCAATCTCGAATATAGTTTGCCATTTGTGCCGTCTCTGTAGAAGAAAGTTCTTCCAAATCAGAAGTTTTAATTTATCAAATGACGACATAGTGCCAGGTGATGCTCATCTAAAAAAAAACATAAAATTCACTGAGCTTCTATTTTTTATTATTACTATTGATGATTGAGCACGATTTTATCAAAGCAATGTTGAAACATGGAATGTTACTCTGCCTAGTTGTTTGGCATTTTGAAGTATGCGAGTTGCCAAGACATAATGTCCTGATAGTGCGGAATGCCGCAGAGATCGGTACGACTGGGTGCGCACCAGTGTCAGCGTCACCTGCTACGCCCATGACACATTAGCACGGGGGAAGACAAAAACAACACCTCCACATGCGATAGGAGATGCCAGCATTGGTATCGAGACAAAAATGAATTCTTTGGGACTCGTCCTCGGCAGTTCGCACTTCCAACGGTTTTGCCCGGTTGATGGGAATCGCGAACACGATCTCGTAGGTACGGCTCAGTCTGCCCCATATCTCTTGCAGATGGCACTATAAGGGGCATGGCATGGCCCATGGGGCTCTAAGAAACACCACGTGTCCCACCTGTCGGCCTGCGACGCGTAATACTTCGAATACCGAAGAGACTCTCGTGCAAAGGGTTCCGAAAATGAACCCCTATTTCTCCTGGTCAAGCTATAACTTGAGAACGACTTTACCAATTTAGCTAATTCTTGTTTTGTTTGGTCCGCCAGAATATAGGGAAGGATAAAAAAAAAACTAAAAAAAATGTGTAGGTAGGGTAAGTGTAGGGTAGGTGTAGGGTAGCGTTGACGGAAGCGAAGACTCGGGGGACAGCTGACAGACAACCAAATGATCCTATAAGGGTTTCGTTTTTCCATACAGAGGTTCGGGACCCTAAAAACAATGCAGACACCAAGAAAAGGGACCCCATGGTGAGTGTAGGCAGGCCAAAGAGGCACTTCCCTCCAATGATGGCCGTTTTACGAAATAAGCCCTAAGACTGACTAAACAACAGTTGCGTACAGTCACAGCCGTCACAATTGGCCACGGGACTTTTAATAAACACCTCTACGTCATAGGAGTCACTGACAGCCCACTCTGCAGAGCCTGCATGGAGGAGGATGAGACAGCAGCACACCTGCTTCTAAGCTGCCCGGTAGTCGCCGATTACAGGGCTAAGTACTTCGGAAACCCAGGTACCCTTTGTGACATAGTTATTAACACCAAGGCGTTACTGGCCTTCCTTGGGGAGCTGGGGTGGATCGAATGAAACATTTGTCCCACCTGCACGCAAAATACGCGCTTAGTCGTGGAGTTGCGGAAACCAGCCCGATTTACAATACAATAGAATACAAGAAAAGGGACCATTTTTACAGACTAACTTTTTTGCTCTTAGTATAACTATTGAACCATAACAAACAAAATGAACTAACTAGGGTTACAGACAGTACTAGAAATCCCACTAAAAGGCATTGGGTAAGTCCATTGTGGTCATATTATATCTAGTGAAATATTTATTTAAACTGAAATATTTTGCAAATCATCAATCAAAGAGTTATTTTCACTAGATCCCTTTGTTTCCTAGACTAGACCCTTGACAGAATCTTTTGGTGTTAAATTAGTCAATAAAAAAGGTACTTACAATCGCTTTTCTATTTTAGTTAGTAAGTAGTTGGCATTCAAAATATCCAGATCCATAATTAATTCATCTATAATCATCAATCAATATATATATATATAATTATGAAACTCTTCCGTTACTGGTGACTGACTGAGTGACTGACAGACAACACAAAGCCGAACAACTGGTTGTAGAAAGCTGACATTTGGTATGTAGGATCCTTGGAAAGGTAGGGGCTAGGGGAGCACTAAGAAAGGAAGAACCCAAAATCCTACAGGAACGGGAAAAAATGGATATGCTGATGAATCGCGGGCAAAAGCTAGTTTATTATAAATAAAAAATATTGCTTGCCATATCAGTCATATATCTATTGCAGCCAACTAGCTTAATCAGCCGTTTCATTAAAATCTTAGCCTTTTCATTGAATTGCATTGTTTAATCAGCAACATAAGTGACATAGGCAAGTCATTAAACAATATTGAATAAAGGATGTCACATAAGTTGCTGAAAAATTGGTGCATTTAAATGAATCTAGACCACTAATTAAACGGCTGATTAACTAATAGGCTGCGACATATACATTAAAGTAAACCATATTGTAGGTAGTAATAACCCTAAAGTTATTAATACTAAAATATTTTTAGATGAAAGAACTCCTTTTTCTTTCGAATATTTATTGCAATTTTTACAGACAAAAATAATGCGCTGTAGGCTAAATATTCAGTATTATTTTCGGTACTTTCTACTTTGACAGGAAGGCTTTCTGTAATTATTTATAAACACCATCATTTCACTTATAATCATAATTAACTAGTTCAATCGATCGTTGGTGTCTTTACTGTACTATTTATAGTGCAATTTTTTATTATTTTCGTCGCAGCAATCACTTACCGACAGTAAAATTATTACAAATCTTACCTGCGCATTACGAATTCATCATATCTTTAAAGATTTTATTTCACACACTCACACTGGCCGCGGTTAAGGCACAATTAAACACGATTTAATTAAATGAGAATCTTAGTGAAGGTCATTTTATGAACTGAGAGCGAAACAAACCATTCGACAGGAGCTGAACCTCCCATCCACTGTGAGAAATAGAAATTAAAGAATTTTGTCAGTGTCACTGTCAGTGTCAAGTGTCATTATCAAATGATTGACGTTATTGATTCTAATTGCCAGATGTACGACGCTATCTTCTACAATATTTAGTGTACACTAGCCAGTATACAAGTGCAGTCTTTGGTGTACACACACCTTACAAATTCGGTATTAGACGCTTTATGTAGGTACACATTTGTGGTATGACAACATAATATTCTAATTATAATTATTGTCTTTCGGCTACATATTATATAGGTATTTATTGGTTTTTGTAAAATAAGTTAAAACCTATAAGTGCAACAAAAAAAAGTGCGTAACAAATACCTACAGAAGCTGGGCAACTAATTATCTATGACTGTTCCGCATGACGAGAACCTCGTGAAAGCCGAGAAAGATAAACAAATAAAATATCTTGACTTGGCTCGTGAGGTTGTCGACATGTGGGATGTGAATTCGGCAATCATTGTACCGATAGTCGTGTCAGCCAACGGCTTAATAGCCACGAGCCTCGACCAACACCTCAGGAGGCTCTCGTTAGGCAGCTGGATCAAGGGCTTGATTCAGAAAGCAGTACTTCTGGACACGGCTCGGATTGTTAGGAGGTTCCTCTCGCTGGAGCCCTGACCGCCGGTAGCTTGGACGCTGTTCCCGATACCGGTGGGCTACTATTTTTTATATTTTTAAATATTTTTATAACATTTATTTAAGTATTTTAATATTTAAAAATGTAATTTATATGTATTGTACAAATGAATAAAGGAAATAATAATAATAATTGAGACTAATTCAATTATGTCCGCCTCTCAGAATGGATGTAGGAAGGGGTCCCGCGGCACTAACGAGCTACTCCTCATAGACATGGCCATAAGCCAACAGGTTCATCGATCCCGTAAGGATCTGTCGACATGTTGGATAGATTACAAGAAGGCCTATGACTCTGTGCCACATACATGGCTCATGAGGGTGCTAAAGTTGTACAAAATAGATGCAACTCTACGCGCCTTCCTTGAGTCATGTATGAGGCAATGGAAACCGGTCCTTCGCTATCCAGGATGTCAACCGATTCAAGGGAATGATGAGCCTGTATGGATTAAACGGGGAATATTCCAGGGCGACAGTTTGAGTCCACTTTGGTTTTGGTTAGCTCTGAATCCTCTAAGCACACTGCTGGAGGATTCAGGCCTAGGCTATCGGTTGAGAAGAGGTGGTCAAGCCTTATCTCACCTCCTTTACATGGATGATCTGAAACTCTTTGCCCCCAACAATTTGCGACTGATGGAGCTACTGAAGGTAACTGAAACCTTTAGTAGTGCCATCAGGATGGAATTTGGTGTGTTCTGACTACATAAGTCATGCATGTAAAGAAAGGGGAGATAATGGAATCTGAGGGAATTCAACTCTCGGATTCCATACAGGTTAGATCCCTTAGCTCAACCGAAACCTACAAGTATTTGGGTATGTCGGAAGCGTTGAGCATTAACGGTACTGACATGAAGCAATCGCTGAAGGAGCGCTTGTTTGGCCGCCTGAAAAATGTTTTAAACAGCCTTTTGTCGGGCGCAAATAAGGTGCGTGCCTTCAACGGTTGGGTCATGCCGGTATTAATGTACTCTTTCGGCATACTCAAATGGACTCAAACAGAACTCGACGCCCTGGATAGAAGTTTCCGTACACTGCTGACTGCAAACCGGATGCATCACCCACGATCGTCGGTGATGAGACTGTACATCCCGCGGAAGTGTGGAGGTCGAGGCTTTTTAAATGCTAAGACTCTCCACAACCGCGAGGTGTGCAGTCTCAGAGAATATTTTCTCAAAGCCTATGTGGGTATGCACCGAGATGTGGTCGCAGTAGACAAGGGACTCAGCCCGTTGTCCATGGCTAAAGAGACCTGGCGCAAACCTGTGATACTTACTACAGATGACCGCAAGGAGGTATGGAAAGGCAAGGAGCTTCACGGGCGCTTCTATCGGGTTCTCTATGGGTCCGATGTAGATTTCTCAGCGTCCGTGGCCTGGCTACGTTTTGGTGATCTCTTCGGAGAAACTGAAGGTTTTGTTTGTGCAATGGGGTTGGCAACTGTCAAAGTGGCGCTAGCATAGCTTTAACCAAAATATAAGAATTTTCTATGAACATTTTGAATAACTAATTATTTTCACAATTCCGAAGATCTGTGAAAAACCCCTTTTATAAGGAAATAGGTGCGCATCAGTTTCCTAAAGATTCAGCAGTGACAAAAAAGTGGCTAAAAGCCATAAGGAGACAAAACTTCAAGCCGGATAAAATTCGAGGTTATGTCGTAAACATTTTTGGAAACAGATTACCATAAAACTAGTTTTTATACAGGTACGTCACATTAATTGTATTCTTAAAATATTCGGCATCGTAATAAAAATGTTTTCTTTATCCTTTTTGGTTGTTTCAAGGCATTGAAAACAAGCACCGTTACCTGAAAAAATCAGCAGTCCCAACATTGTTTCCCTGGACTACTAAAACTCTTTCTCAAGAAGCTCAAGCTCGAGAAGAGCAGTTATCAAACCGAAATATTAGAAAAGCACTTTTTGAAGAGATAGACACATCAGCTGTGCAAACTACCAGTTCAGAAGATTTGACTCTTCCCGACAATGTATATATTTCTACCCAAGATGATGATTGAACGCAGCTCATTGATTACTTTGTGAGATGAAGGCGATATTGTGATGGTGTCATGGCTGATAGAGGATTTAATTTAATGTCCAGGACTTGTTTGCAGTGAAAAATGTGTCAATTAATATACCCGATTTCTTGAAAGGCAGATCACATTTGTCAGGTTTTGTATTAAAGCGCGCGTGATCAGAAACTTGAAAGTCTAAGAGTACACATAGAAAGATTATTATATTGAGACTGTTGTGTAATTTTAGAGTAAGGATTATAAATAATAAAAAGAAATTCAAATAGTTATGTTTATTAGTTTTATTGTCACACCCTAATAAAATAACAAATAATACACTAAAGAAAACAAGAACAAAAAAATCTGAAAATCTTATTATAGGTATCGTAACCTACCTACAGCCTATTTATAATTATTGATATGTTTTTTTAATTAGTATTGCTGATAATGTCCCGATACATGCTAGAGTGAGGAGGATCATCGTGCCTTTGAGTTCCTGTGTTTCCAAAGTAAAGATTCCGGTCATACAGCTCTAATCTGTAAACAAAACAAGAGTTCATTCTTTATAGAAAAAACTTAAAAAGCACTAACTCGAAAGCTTATATTTTCGATAAAACGTTTTGTATCAAAGTACATTAGGTAAACGAGAACCAAGCTAGCAATCACCCTTTCAAAATCATGTATTTAGAAGGGAAAATTTGTGATTTATGGTTATAAGGTTATACCTGTCGACTAGGTCTGCTTTCCTTCCTCGTAAAGATGCACCTCGTTTCTTCAATTCAGCTTTCAACCCACTTATCCGCCATGTCGAATACATGTTTCGTTCACAACAGTTCTTTCAATATTATAAAAAAAACGCACTCAACAAGTAAAGCCAAAACACAACACAAACATGACAGGTGAAAGCTATGCTAGCGCCATCTACCTAAAGTTTTCACTGGCCAACCCCATTATGGACGAAGTTATCTTAACGAACTACTACCGGAGGCATATTATGAAGGACGGGACGGTTGACGTGTGTCGGGCATGTCACCGTCCGGGTGAGTCCATCAGACATATTATCTCTGGTTGTTCTCGTCTGGCTAACGGCGAGTACTTACACAGGTATAACCAAGTCGCCAGGATTATTCAATAGCAACGTGCTTTGAAATACAAACTTGTGGGTTCTGAGGTACCGTATTACAAGAATGTGCCCGACCCAGTTCTCGAAAATGACCATGTCACGTTGTACTGGGATCGGTCTATCATCACTGATAGGACTATCATAGCTAACAAGCCCGATATAGTGGTGATAGACTGATTAGCGCGCCGCACAATGATAATCGATGTTACCATTCCACATGACGAGAACCTCGTGAAAGCTGAGAAAGAGAAACAAATCAAGTATCTTGACTTAGCACACGAGGTTGTCGACATGTGGGATGTGGATTCGGCTGTCATTGTGCCGATAGTCGTTACGGCCAATGGCTTGATAGCCAAAAGCTTCGACGACCACCTGTCGAAGCTGACGTTACGCAGTTGGGTAAAGGGCCTGATACATTTCAGGCTACTTTGGTGGCAATTGTCCGCGGAAGCGACGGAACACCACGTCCTGTGGCCAAAAGTCCTCCTTCATGACGAGGTGTTGATAAAATGTTATATATGGGTAGAGGACACTTAGACTAACAAAAAATGAGTTGGGTTTAGAATCAAGTCCTTTGAATTTGAGGAATCTGTAACTGTGGGGGGATCAAGTAGGCTTATCTCAAGCGCCTCCATGCAAAATATTTTTACGACTAAGACTCAGACAGGTTAGGTTGGAAGGGGATGGCGGGGTCAAGTGAGTGAGCGAACATATCCGGCCATCCCCTTCGTGGTGATTTTTTTTTAACCACCCAGAAATAAGAGCCCCGCGTAGAGGTGCTCCATTGATTATAGTTTAGTATTACTTCGACGGAGGGAGGACACACCGCTCCCCCTTTCTCAGAAATTATTTATTAAAAATTTAAACTTTTCAGAATTATAAACAATAATATTAAAAAAAAACACGTACCTCCAGCGGCAGGAAAGGTGGGGGCTAACCTACACTAAACCCAACTATGAGTGTCAATGAATAAATTACTCATATGTATTTGTTTAAATTCAATTACAGAGAAACACCACCTTGATCTAACCATAAGTACATGATTCATCGTGTGCGTGATTTTGAAAATAAAAAAATGGCGATGGGTGGTTATGCCAGTTCTCATACTGTGCAAATGCTTTGCATGCATTTATTTTTTATGCATCGTTTCGTTGTTCTTGCTGACCAACAAGTTATTATTTTGGAGTGTGATTGTTGCAGGTAGGGTTGCCAACTTTTTTTTTGCAAAAAATACAGTATATTCAGGTTGGAGAAAGAAAATCAACAGTATTTCAATAAATTAACAGTCTATATCTTTTTAAAAGCTGCTTCTCACAGAACTTAGCAATTTAGTGTCATTTTTGAAGGCTTCATAAGCTTCACTACTGCAAGTGAAATCAAAATTAAAGTAAATGAGAAGCTCATTTTTTATACAATTTATAGAAGATCTTTGCATTCATGACAGAAAAAACTCTTTCTGTAAATGCTGAGGCGGGAACAGAAAAAAGATACTTTTTTATATTTTTAAATTCTTCTGAAGTGTTTAACTACGAATGTTTCCACTTTTCGCCAGTACTCATTTGAATTAAATTTATGTCTTCTGATACACTTTCATAAATTACTCTGAACTTTAATAATTCTGAATATAAATCATCCATTCAGTCAAATGTTTTACGATTTTGACATTGACAGTTGCGTTTTCATTCTGAAACGAATCCTGCGCTGCATGCACTGCATCGCGCGACAGTGTGGTGTGGCGTGCCTAGGCTATTACTAAACCAGTGATGTAAAAAATAGTATTTTTTGTACAGTTTTTTTGACCGACAGTAAAAGTATAATAAAGTGAAAAACAGTATAATACATACTGTTTTTAACAGTATGTATTAGCCTGCAACTAGGGTTGCCAACCAGGCAACCCTAGTTGCAGGCTCCTACAAACGGACTTCATAATTTAGATAAATTTATTGTTAACAGTAAAACAGTTGCAACCTGATTTTTGTGTATTGCAAGATTTATCGACTGGCTTTTGTTGCTTACCAAATTTCATAACTTCAAATCTGCCGGTAAATTAGATTTAAATATTTTGAGTATGTACTTTCAAAAAATTATGTGTAGGTATGTCGTTATGTCGTATGAAACGCACTTTTTTTGAAGTTGTGAGTCGTCACATCTTCACTAAACGGTGCAGCTAGAATAGTGGTCGTAGCTGAACCGTTTACTTTTCGATTGCCCCTTTAGTCATTTTAGTATTTGAAAGCACTATCAATCATTGACAAATCGGGAGCACTTGGCAAATTGGCAAGAAATAATCAAAATGGCGTTTACGTCAGTGACATATCAATGTTTTCTAATGGATTTTTTGTTTAAAAATAAGTTATAAATCTAAAATTGCGACAATTTTTTCTTTAACATGTCTACCAATAATATATCTTCAGTTTTAAAATCTTGTTCAGAGAGTGAGTTGATTAATGAAGTGTCCGATAACAGTATGACACAGAAGCAGGTAGAAGGATCCCGATTAAAACGTACATTTACCCTGCCTCGAAATCCTTTTGGGACTACAAAGCCTGGATCCAGTAAGAATAAGAACAACGAGAACGAAAGCAAACCAGCAAGTGCCAGTTCCACACTTCTAGATACTCCAAAAGACGAGAATGGTGTAGAAAGGAAGTTGTTTAGAAGGCCATCATGGAAAAGATTCCTAAACAAGATAGCGCAACACATGAGCACTGTTCACGTATCAGGCGTAAGCATAACATGATCACACGTTAATTTCTTAACTGATTTTCACTCATGCAATTCCCTGTGCAGTAAACTTAGAATTACTTTACTCTATTATCATTGTTTTGTGATGAATCAGACAGCAACTGGAAGTTTTATTATTAAATGGTGATCTATATTACGTTGGTACCTACTAGGATGATTACACACTTACTGCAAACTAATATTATTTCAGCATATTGAAACATAAGTATAAACTGAAAAATTATTACTACATAGGTAGTAATATTTTTCTGAGCGTGAGTCTGTAATATGGCTGAAAATGAAATATTTACACAGGTCAAGTCTGCACCTGCACTAATGAATGGTGAACGTGTACCATGCAGTGGGGATCCGCCATGGCCTCCTGGTTCAACCCCTGCGGCCACAGGAATAAAAAATCATGGCAACACTTGCTATATGAATGCCGTCTTACAGTGTCTCTCACATACTGATGTTATTGCTGAATACTTTGTTTTGGACCATTATAAAGTGAGTATAACATTATTTAAGAATATTGTATATTTAAAACAGTCATAATATTATAAATAAGTTTACTTTAAGAATTTGTATGATTATAGCATTTGTGAGATAATAAACATTGAATTGAATATTGAGTCTCTTCCTTTTTTACAGTTCTCGTCAAATAACTGTGCCCTTCTGAAGTTGCTATGAGTGGCTGCGTAGTAGTCAACATTATGAACAAACTGCAACTGCGCATGCGCAAGAGACATGGGGGCGGGGATTAATTTTATGTCTCAGTCGCTCGTTTACGTTCGATGCATACTAGCGTCCCGCTTGCTCCCGTCTACGTGACTGCACCTGCGCGATCTTTGCAAATGGCCAACTTCAGAGGGGCAAAGTTATTTGACGAGAACTGTAAGTGGGTAAATAGGTGATAAATAAACATCACAATCCTATTATTATTTACTGCTACTACTTATTTCAATACATCATAAACAACACATCATATTTAAAAAAAGTATGTCGTACGTAAAGTCTACTTGTTTTAATGACTTACGTCCGGGTAGATCCAATTGGAAATTTGATGTTTACTTAAATTCCACTTTTTGTGGATTTTTTTATTTGTTTATAATTATTTATAAAATTGGTTCCCCCAGACGAAAGAGGTTAAATATGTTGTGTTAAAGAGTATTAAATCTATCTTATTATTCTGTTTCAGGTGGATCTGCAAAAAAGGAATAAAATAAATTCAAAGAAATATGGCACCCGCGGTGAAGTGACTGAGCAACTGGCAGCGATACTAAAAGCTCTCTGGGCTTGCCATTATACTCCTGACATGAGTACTACTTTTAAGGTAAAATTAAATACATCATCTACATCATCAGGGAACTAGGACTATGTCTGAAATAATTATATGAAATAATTAATAATTTTAATAAAAATTATAATAATTGAATCCAATTCAATCTCAACCTTGACTGCCTTTGACGTGATTTTGTATTTAAATTTGGCTAGGAATATTACCAAACTATTGAAATGTTCCAACTGGTTATTTAAAGCGAGTTGTTAAAAAAAATCTTATTAATTATGATCAAAATGGATGTAATTTTTGTTTTTTCGATTTTAGGGTGCAGTTGAGAGGCATGGTACACAATATAGAGGGAATAGTCAACATGATGCACAGGAGTTTTTGTTTTGGCTACTAGATAAAGTGCATGAAGACTTAAATACAGCTACTAAAAAGAAATATAAAACAATTAAGGTGCATAGCTCAAATTAATCTGACCTTGTAAGTTTTCAACGAACACATTTCCTGAACTGTTTTTCATGAGTTTCTTAATAAATTCTAGAATACATGTGGTAAGCCTGATGAAGTAGTTGCAGCTGAAACATTAGCCAATCATGCCAGAAGAAACAGTTCATTTGTACAGGCTGTATTTCAAGCTCAATACAGGTACATAAACATTATTATTGCTTTTCATACTCATAATATTGTTGCGCGCCAGAATTAATGCCGGGTACTAGCGGCATTAGTTCCCACTAGCGCTATCTAGTGTCGAGTGGCAGAACTAGTAGTCAAGAACTTTCTAGAGTTTTCTGTACTAGAAATTTCTAGCAATCTCGACACCTTGTCTGTCGCGGCCGGTATGTACGCGAACATTCTAGACCTTTCGACGTCTAGAAGGATCTGGAAGTAACTGACGCCTTATATAAGGCCCGTATGGGCCGCGACCGAGTCAGTATTGGATTTGCGATACAAGCTATAATTTCGGAAGTGATCTTTAACTGAGAGTTAGTGTTCAGTAACTGTAGTGTTAATGTGTATTTTAGTTAGTGAGATTAAACTTGTTATTAGTATTCTAAATTAAAGTGTAATTTTGGTTTAATCGGCTGTTTTTGACTGTTACAAACCCCAAGCTCGTAGCAATATTTTATACAGTGCTTGGTTTTCGTCATTTGTTTATTTCGCCCAGCTTCAGCATTTCCTCAATGTAGGATAATTAGGATATACAGCAAATGGACTTTTAATTTTACAGGTCAGCATTGACATGTGCAAAATGTGAGCGCACATCATGTACATTTGACCCCTTCCACTGTGTGAGTGTGCAGTTACCTTCTCGACTGGCCACCGCTCAGCCCTCACCGCTACCTGTCAATGTAAGTCTTGAGAAGCTTAAACTAAAGTACTTTATGTTCATCTAGTTTCTGCATGAGGTTTCGCCTGTTTGGTTGTGTTAATATCCCAAGGTTAACTACTTACTGCCAACCCGAAAATTATCCTATGTGCTAATGTAGGCTATGGTCCACCCATGTGCCTTGTGCCATGTGCCATACAGCAGTTAAGGCATGAAAAGGTAACAAACAGAAAGACATGGTAACTTTCTCATAGTATTATTTGAATGGATTTGTAAGAAGTAAGACATCTTGCAATGGTAGTTACTGCTGCAATTGAAATGTTGACAGACGCAATATTGGGGTCAGTCGCCATACCGTCTCTGTAGACTTCTTTACGACTACGTCATATTATGTTATTTTGTTGTTGCTTTAATATAAACAATGATGTTAGTGTTAGTGTTTTTTAACATAATTTGTTATCGCGTGTTGGCCTCAATCATATCACAATTTTGAGGCATCTGTTTCGGAGTACAGATGTCGTTTTGTTACTCAACTTATTTGAACGATTTAAGAATTTATAATAAAATTATGGTTCATCTTTAAAATTAAATGTATTTCAGGTAGTGTATGTGAACCAGCAGCCTCGACAAGTGCGTATTGGTGTAGAACTGACGCCGAACGCAACCATGGAAGATTTGCGAACAACACTACACAGCGACACGGGCATCGATAGGGATCACATCATCATGGCGGAAATCAACGAAATGGGTAAATTCATTAGACATGAATTGCATACAACAAGAAAAAACAAATATCAAGAGCAAAACCAGCTTGTCTCGCCTTAATTGTGAACATCACAGGACTGGTTTTTGACACAGCTACGTAAATTCATTGTTTCATACAACTACAAACCTTATTCTCTTAAGGAACAAGGTTCATATGAATCACCTGTTTTCTACATTTAAGTTAATTTCTGTATTGTCAGGGTGGTGCAACGCCCGGGCGGGGTGGGAGGCGGCGGGCATAGACTTCGGGGCGCTGTACTGTATGGAAGCGCCGCCGCTACTACAGACGCCCACCACTCCCTACCTCCTTATCTTGTGGGTCAATTTATTGGAAGGAGAGAGATTTGGTTAGTATTATTAATATATTATAGCTATCACGTTTCTGCTACGCCCGAAGTGCATCATCGAATAGCCACTACTCAGGAAACTAGACCTACTGCCTTTCTCCTAGCAAAACTTAAAATAACTTTAAATAACCTACACTTAGTATAACAAACAAGCTTATCTTGACTTATGAAATATTTTGAAAATAGCTAATTACACCCTGTTTATTACAAATTGTTTTATAAATAAATTATTTTTCTACATTTCATAGGATCACCTTACGCTATGCAAGTGCCTCGTGAGATCTCATACGAAGACTTACAGAAGCTGATGTTGAAGGAGATGTGCCAGGTGGTGGCTGAGCGAGTGCTGGAGGACGCGCAGGGCGCCGATATCTTCCGCGCCAGGATCGCCGAGGCGCACCGCCCTAGGGATCCCGCGTATTTGCAGCCAGAGGTATGTATTATGATGTTGAGGAGTAGTAATCTACGTCTTTCGAACAAATCAATTCTCGGAACTTACCTATATTTATAAAACCTATTTATAATTATCTATTTAATCCACAGCTTCCACATCCGTTGTTTTCTCTGGATGTGGAGCAGGCATTGTGCGCACACGACAAGCATCCTCATCTACGACTCGAACTCCTCTGGGATGCAGCGCATAGGGACAGGTAATAAAATATGCTTCTATTCAATGTTTACAACATTGAATAGATTACTTTGCAGTTGAGATTTCATTTTGCGGGAAGTAATTTTATCGCGAAAACCATTGAGTAGAACCACATCCTATGATAAATAATGCATGATAATATGAGCCTTGACCTTCACACTGATTGCGGAAAACTTCTGATTTAAATACGTCATGTATTTTGCAGCAGTATTTTGAGCAGTCTGTTTGCAAACATCTCTGACTGAAAATTGAACCTAACACAGTTGGATAAAGGCTAGGTAGTTGAGTTTCGTAACAATCTTCACAGTAGGTTTCTGTTGGATAATTCACCGAATAAGCGAACTCAGTAAGATTATAAAATATCTTAAGTGATAGTAAACTCCAAATTAAAAACTTGGCTTTCATTGGACTCAATGATAAAAAAAAAAAAACATCGGACAACGGTAGGTCCATTTAATTCGTAACAGTGGCGTACATGTGCGCTCACACCAGTATAGACCAATGAGGGTCTAATCTCCAACTTTACAATCACACCAAATCGGTTCACAATTTCTCGAAACAACACGGAGAGATTATACAGGGTGTTCCAGAAGTGCGTGGTCATATTAATTAAGGGTGGTGTTCTGTATCTGCTATACAGTAAAGATAAATTATCAAAATATTTTTTTAGGAGTTGTATCAAATGCTGTTTAATATTCTTTCTTTACTGTACTTACAGCAGATACAGAACATCACCCTTTTAATAATAATATGACCACACACTTCTGGAATAATGGAAGAATCTACCCTTGCGAACGGACAGTAGAGTCACTTTATATTATTATTTTAAATGTAAATGATGACGTTCAAAAGTACCGTTTAATGGCCTAATTGAAATAAACGTTTTGACTTTGACTTTGTACACCCTGTAAAATACAGGATTTTGATTCATATAATTATGGTAAGTTGTCAATTTATCGAGAGTTTACAATCTCTCACATATTTTTAATCTTACGGAGTTTGCAATTAGCCAGTGACAGATACGGCACCTGGCATTAGGTCAACCTAGCCATTCGTCAGACTTATACGCAGTGCAAACGGGAAGTTACCTCTCAAACCGGTGAAGGAAAACATCATTAGGAAATATGTTCTAGAATTAAATTTCGAAAAACTGGGCCCGCGTGGTGAATCGCAGCCCACTCCCTCTCACGGAAGAGGCCTGTTTCGCAGCAGTGGAGCATTTAAGCGTAAAATAGTTGGCAATAATTCAAAAAGTAAATTTTAGTCTTATATGAAAAAAAAATTCCACACGTTACGTTGCGTCAGCGTTGCGACAGTGGAGCGATGACGCTGCGCTGTTTTACACACAAATCAGAACGACTGCCATACTGTGCCATAGATTAACTAATAGTTCCTTACGGAACAGATAATAGGGAAAATGACAAAAAAATCTAATTATTCCGTCAGATAGATTTCCAAAAAATATTAGCCAGGTTTTTTTTTTATTCTCGTAAACAAAATATGAAAAAGATACAGTACGTTGACAACTCGTGTGACGCCACTTGTATGTACACTTTTCACGTACACGTGACGTCACCAGCCCCCAATCCTGATCTTTGTTGCGTTTTATTTTCGTCTTTTTTAATGATTTAATAAAGGCAAAAAATACGTGTCCAATATTTTTCGATAATCTAACTGACGTGACAGACTAAATATAATCATATATTTTTTAACCAGGAATCATCCCTATTGCCTCCATAGGAAAAGATAGATACCTAACGCTATAAAATTACCCACAAAAATATAACAGGCGTACGTGCGCTCTAAAATGTACCTTACGCTGACGCCCGACAGTATCTACTACGTCGTCTGCCGTGATATCGGGCGATCACGTGCGTCATTTTACGCTACACTAGGGCTGTCTATGTTAAGAAATAATTACAAAAAAGAATAGGTAAAAAAAAGCAAAGATTTTATTATTTGCTTTTAAATTAAAGAAACATGTTTGTTTTGTCCAAGTCCGGATTTTTTTTCAGTTCAGTTGTCAGGTCAGTACGGTTGTCTGAACAATTAATATCCTGCTACGTAGGGTATTGCATTTCTGTTGGGAGGTCAAAACACTGCCGCCTTTTTGGTCTCGCGTCAAAGGGGACGCGCATTGTGAAACTATTGTACGGTTGATTCAACTTCATGATTTTTTTCACCGGGTTTTGTGGGATAGCAAACTAATTTACTATCGAAATAACGATTTACGCGAATATGCAGGAAGCAATTTCAAATGAAATGAAAATTTCAATAGAATTATTAAAAAAAAAAGATGTATACTTTATTAGCAACAAATAGAAAAGAAGTCATGGCGGATGACTGGCGGGGTTCGCGTAGCGCTATGAATCGATTGACCTTAAGTTTCGCGGCGGTCCGTACAGGAGCTGAACGTGTATCCAATATATGCGCGGACAGCGTATTCCGATTACTACACACCTTTATAGGCGCGGGTGCGGTATGCACTCGAGCAAGCGCGTTGTAACCGACTGGATTTACCAACTCGAACTCCAACTCCATCGGAGCATCAAACTGTCAATAAAGCTTGTCATAAATTGAAGTTTTCGTGCTCAAGAGATGAGCAAGCAAATGCGTAAACGCGCTTGCTCAGCTAAAATTCATCTCTCGAGATCAACTGCAACGACATAACCAAATATGGTCACGGCTACAGACTGCACCGCGACCAACAAAACGACTACTAAACCTTACTGAGCCTAAGTAGAAATAACCTCAGAACAATAATAGGGACAATTACGGGCCATTGCTCCCTAAACAAACATCTCTTTAACGTAGACGCCACGGACAGCCTCCCGGCTTTGCTTCGTATCGACCTGTGCGAGTGTTCTGATCTGACCAAGCCTCTAAGCATAATATTTTCTCCCTCAGTATAATCCGGTCGCCGAGTGAGGCGTGCGAGGTGCACGTGTCGGCGGCGGGCTCGGCGGCGCCGCTCACGCTGCACGCCTGCCTCGCGCACTACACGCGCGCCGAGCATCTCGCGCAGGAGGACGCGTGGAGGTAACTAACACACTTACTATAATCCGGTCGCCGAGTGAGGCGTGCGAGGTGCACGTGTCGGCGGTGGGCTCGGCGGCGCCGCTCACGCTGCACGCCTGCCTCGCGCACTACACGCGCGCCGAGCATCTCGCGCAGGAGGACGCGTGGAGGTAACTAACACACTTACTATAATCCGGTCGCCGAGTGAGGCGTGCGAGGTGCACGTGTCGGCGGTGGGCTCGGCGGCGCCGCTCACGCTGCACGCCTGCCTCGCGCACTACACGCGCGCCGAGCATCTCGCGCAGGAGGACGCGTGGAGGTAACTAACACACTTACTATAATCCGGTCGCCGAGTGAGGCGTGCGAGGTGCACGTGTCGGCGGTGGGCTCGGCGGCGCCGCTCACGCTGCACGCCTGCCTCGCGCACTACACGCGCGCCGAGCATCTCGCGCAGGAGGACGCGTGGAGGTAACTAACACACTTACTATAATCCGGTCGCCGAGTGAGGCGTGCGAGGTGCACGTGTCGGCGGTGGGCTCGGCGGCGCCGCTCACGCTGCACGCCTGCCTCGCGCACTACACACGCGCCGAGCATCTCGCGCAGGAGGACGCGTGGAGGTAACTAACACACTTACTATAATCCGGTCGCCGAGTGAGGCGTGCGAGGTGCACGTGTCGGCGGTGGGCTCGGCGGCGCCGCTCACGCTGCACGCCTGCCTCGCGCACTACACGCGCGCCGAGCATCTCGCGCAGGAGGACGCGTGGAGGTAACTAACACACTTACTATAATCCGGTCGCCGAGTGAGGCGTGCGAGGTGCACGTGTCGGCGGTGGGCTCGGCGGCGCCGCTCACGCTGCACGCCTGCCTCGCGCACTACACGCGCGCCGAGCATCTCGCGCAGGAGGACGCGTGGAGGTAACTAACACACTTACTATAATCCGGTCGCCGAGTGAGGCGTGCGAGGTGCACGTGTCGGCGGTGGGCTCGGCGGCGCCGCTCACGCTGCACGCCTGCCTCGCGCACTACACGCGCGCCGAGCATCTCGCGCAGGAGGACGCGTGGAGGTAACTAACACACTTACTATAATCCGGTCGCCGAGTGAGGCGTGCGAGGTGCACGTGTCGGCGGTGGGCTCGGCGGCGCCGCTCACGCTGCACGCCTGCCTCGCGCACTACACACGCGCCGAGCATCTCGCGCAGGAGGACGCGTGGAGGTAACTAACACACTTACTATAATCCGGTCGCCGAGTGAGGCGTGCGAGGTGCACGTGTCGGCGGTGGGCTCGGCGGCGCCGCTCACGCTGCACGCCTGCCTCGCGCACTACACGCGCGCCGAGCATCTCGCGCAGGAGGACGCGTGGAGGTAACTAACACACTTACTATAATCCGGTCGCCGAGTGAGGCGTGCGAGGTGCACGTGTCGGCGGTGGGCTCGGCGGCGCCGCTCACGCTGCACGCCTGCCTCGCGCACTACACGCGCGCCGAGCATCTCGCGCAGGAGGACGCGTGGAGGTAACTAACACACTTACTATAATCCGGTCGCCGAGTGAGGCGTGCGAGGTGCACGTGTCGGCGGTGGGCTCGGCGGCGCCGCTCACGCTGCACGCCTGCCTCGCGCACTACACGCGCGCCGAGCATCTCGCGCAGGAGGACGCGTGGAGGTAACTAACACACTTACTATAATCCGGTCGCCGAGTGAGGCGTGCGAGGTGCACGTGTCGGCGGTGGGCTCGGCGGCGCCGCTCACGCTGCACGCCTGCCTCGCGCACTACACGCGCGCCGAGCATCTCGCGCAGGAGGACGCGTGGAGGTAACTAACACACTTACTATAATCCGGTCGCCGAGTGAGGCGTGCGAGGTGCACGTGTCGGCGGCGGGCTCGGCGGCGCCGCTCACGCTGCACGCCTGCCTCGCGCACTACACGCGCGCCGAGTATCTCGCGCAGGAGGACGCGTGGAGGTAACTAACACACTTACTATAATCCGGTCGCCGAGTGAGGCGTGCGAGGTGCACGTGTCGGCGGCGGGCTCGGCGGCGCCGCTCACGCTGCACGCCTGCCTCGCGCACTACACGCGCGCCGAGCATTTCGCGCAGGAGGACGCGTGGAGGTAACTAACACACTTACTATAATCCGGTCGCCGAGTGAGGCGTGCGAGGTGCACGTGTCGGCGGCGGGCTCGGCGGCGCCGCTCACGCTGCACGCCTGCCTCGCGCACTACACGCGCGCCGAGCATCTCGCGCAGGAGGACGCGTGGAGGTAACTAACACACTTACTATAATCCGGTCGCCGAGTGAGGCGTGCGAGGTGCACGTGTCGGCGGCAGGCTCGGCGGCGCCGCTCACGCTGCACGCCTGCCTCGCGCACTACACGCGCGCCGAGCATCTCGCGCAGGAGGACGCGTGGAGGTAACTAACACACTTACTATAATCCGGTCGCCGAGTGAGGCGTGCGAGGTGCACGTGTCGGCGGCGGGCTCGGCGGCGCCGCTCACGCTGCACGCCTGCCTCGCGCACTACACGCGCGCCGAGCATCTCGCGCAGGAGGACGCGTGGAGGTAACTAACACACTTACTATAATCCGGTCGCCGAGTGAGGCGTGCGAGGTGCACGTGTCGGCGGCGGGCTCGGCGGCGCCGCTCACGCTGCACGCCTGCCTCGCGCACTACACGCGCGCCGAGCATCTCGCGCAGGAGGACGCGTGGAGGTAACTAACACACTTACTATAATCCGGTCGCCGAGTGAGGCGTGCGAGGTGCACGTGTCGGCGGCGGGCTCGGCGGCGCCGCTCACGCTGCACGCCTGCCTCGCGCACTACACGCGCGCCGAGCATCTCGCGCAGGAGGACGCGTGGAGGTAACTAACATACTTACATTATCATCATCATCATCTTCATACTGCAGTAACCGAAGAAATTTCTCAAGCTTTATGGGTGCATTTTATTGGCGATGCAAAAATTACGCGTGCGGCTCTAACGGCGAAATTTTGAAGTTGCCTAAGAACGACACTTACAGCGTTGCCAACACCAAATTATCAAATTCCCCGAAAACCAAGGCGAAGATGGCGGGACGAGCTCGATACCTATCGAAAGGACTGGCCCGACATAGCAAATGGCAAAGTTGAGTTGTGGAAAAGCGGGAGGGCAGCCTTTACTCAGCAGTGGGACAAAATATGCTGGATAGATAGATTTCGAATGCATATGTCGAGCGATATAAATCAATTTAAAAAAAGGGAGTCATTCACATCCATGAGAAACCTAACAAAAATGTTAAGGATTGTTGTTGTGTTGTTTTTTTATTTTTCTTTCTTAAATTTCTTGTAGAAGTGTTTTGACTTGGCCCGGACTATCGATATCCAAAATTCCCGCATAATGCTAATCTCCAATCCACTTGATATTCCCCGCAGTTTGGGGAATTCCCCACACGTGGGCAACGTTGTACGAAAACTGTCAGTGTCGTTCTCAGACAGCTTCATAATTTTGACACTAGATGCGCTAGTTAGAATCTTTGCATCGGACAGCTGACGACAGGTGTTGTTCTTACGTTGAGAAGTATGTGAGCCTAGACTAACATCTACCAAGAAGTACACATGGTTGTGAGGCTTGACAGCCTCAAAACATTTTGTTGACATTCTTCCGTTTTATTACATTTGTTTATTCTAAATTATATGTATTTAATTAATTTATTTTTGTTTTTTCTTTAGATGTCCACAGTGTCAGCGATATATGCCTGTGGTGAAGACTCTCGGTCTTTGGTCTCTTCCGGATATTTTAGTAATACATTTAAAGCGGTTTCGACAGTGAGTATTTTTTTTACCTTAGGTGTGTACATATATTGTGTATGGATGATTTCTTAAAACAATATATTTTCAGGCAAGCAAAAGGTCGTACGAGCACAAAGTTAACAGCAATGGTAGAGTTTCCTTTGAACGATTTTGATATGACACCGCATCTGGTTAGAAGGAATGTACAAACGGCGGAGTCCCCGGGCCACTCGCGCGCGCCGCGCCGCCGGCCCTCCCGCGCGGGCGGCGCCGCGCACGAGCACATGTACGACCTGTACGCCGTCTGCTACCACCACGGCGACGATCTGGAGACTGGACACTACACGGCAGCTTGTAAAAACCCATATGACGGACATTGGTACAAATTCGATGATTCTAAAGTTACACCAGTCGATGATGAAAATGCATACAGTGAATTAGTTAATAATACTGCTTATATGCTTTTTTATAAGCGCAAAAAACCAATTGTTACACATTCATATTCCTCTGACGACCACAACGGCCATTGGGCGTTACGTATGCCGAAATACGTGAAACGAACGAACGAAACTGTAAACGAACTCACTGAGGTTAAAGAAGAGAGCGTCATTGAAGAAGTTAAAATTGAACCGCCCGAGCCAGATTCTGAATCAGATATCACTGCTCTCACGCACAGCCCCTCACTGTCCCGAAGTGTTGCCAGTCTTCCCGATGATAGCATTAGTGAAGTGACGTCTCCAGTAAAGCACACGGTATGCGTGACCGTTATTCACAACACAACTTCCGTGGTGCAGTCGCCGACGCTACAGCGGCCGCTGATAGTTGAAGTGAACGGGAATAGTGCTGCTGACGACACAAGCGAACACGAAAATCAGACGAGCGTGTCACTCGAGCCTTACATCCACAAAGACGTGCACGTGAACCCGAAGATGACGCCCGTGGACACGCGGCGCCCGCGCTCCGTGGACTACCCGCCGCGCTCCACGGCCGCCACGCCCACCACCAGGGACACCAACAGGAACTACGAGAGTTCTCCATTAGTAGCTAGTATAAACGAAGTCGAATATCATCCCACCACCGAAGATTTAATGTTATCGATGTTCCAGGAGTCTAAATTCATTGTTCCTAGGCATACTAATCAATTGACAGGGGAATCTCATAGAACAGGTTAGTAATTCATTGAATCACATTGCTACATTGTACAACTCGTGCGAGTTAACTTTACACCCCGCGCGGCACCCCACCGTTGCCGTGCGAGGCCAGTAGCGTTAGCATCACTGTTACCGGTGCATCTATAATATTATTTTCATCGAAATCAATTCAATCAATTTAAGTACATAGTATTAAATTTAATATGTTACAATTATAATTATATTCTGTTACAGTAGAGTCGGTACTGGGAATCTGAAACTGGATTAAATATTGATAAACATTCAATTTACGGCTTTTTTAGAAATTAAGTATTACTCAAGTTAATGAAACAATTAAATTACCGAACCTAACTCGATACCTAAATTCCTAAAAAGCCGTAAATTGAAAATACATCAATATTTAATCCAGTTTCAGATTCCCAGTACCAATTCTACTGTAACATATATTTCTATGATTACTATCAATATTTCTTTCAAAATAGATTGCGATATCATATACAACAATGCGATTGCGATATCATATACATATCATATACATGGGTCCAACAATAAAATCGACAAAATGTACGGTACTGAACAGCAGATTTTTTTTTCTTAAGAGGCACCGCGTTTATTCTGTTACACAATGTATAAAGATATGAATTGCTAAATATTATCTAGGTAAATATATACAAGATACCACCTAATACCAATTTATATATTCGATTTAATAATATACATGAACTAGTTTAAAAAAATAATAATTTTCGTAAAATAATATGAAATGGAACAAACGTTTTTTGCACACTGTACTTTGCACAAACATCATTCAAGCCAGGTGTCAAGTTAACTTGCACGAGTAGTAAATGTGCTTTATAATGATTTTGCTTGCCTTGACTGAATGCATTGAATAATTTTGTACATATTCCATGTATCTATAAAACAACATCATATTTACAGGAGAGAAGTCCGCTGTATGGAAAACTCGAATATCCACATGAGAGCAACAGATGAGGTCTGAAGAATACCATATTTTACACACCTGTTCTTTATTTATTTTCTATTTATACTTAGATCTGAGGAATTCGTGTAGCTGACAGTTCATTTTGCGCATTTTTAATAGGGCAACATTATGGAGAGGCTTCTAATATAGTTTCTGTAGTTAAATTATTATAATACATCCTCGAGTTCATTCATGTTCATTTAGTGTTTATAATTATTGTTCGTATCATCGTTGCGGTTTTAAACCTTTTAGGTGTAAAAATTACTTTTACGACAAAATCGATAAAAACGGTCCACTATAACAGCAAAAAATCTTACAGGTGACAACATCATTGATTTTTTCGTCGTAATAACTTTGAGGGAGGTCTTAAAAGTCGCAACGACGATAACTAGCAGTAGCCAATACCCAAATGACTATCACTAAACTTATATGAAGATTGTATCATGTTAAGGTTATATCCCGAAGAGAGCGAACGTCGCAGTAATGCTGATATATTAATATTAAAAATATTTAATAAATATTTTTACCATTATGGATATTATTAAAACTATGATTGGAGGCGAAAGTGATTATTTAGATGTACTTTCAAAGATTGATAAGTACATAGGTACTAATGTTAGTAAATGTACTGCCATTTATCTTATCTTGTATTACGTTTGGCAATTATTCTATTCTACTAATGATGCACTACTAGCTTCATAAGTTCGGTAGTAATGCTAGTAACGTAGTGTAGCGGCACTATTCTGTATACTGCACTCTACATCGGGATATTATCTTTATCAAGCTTTTCAGATATGTTTTAAGAGGTAATGAGGCCTTACAGATTCTGTTTGATATTAAGATTACGAGACAATACTAAATTCATAGTTAACAATAATATTTGTTAAACAAATAGGACCAATCATGCCCTCTTACATTTTGATATGTTTTTCATTTCTTTTCTGATGTAAAATAATAATCATGTACCTATATTATTTAATAACGTACAATCTGTAGATAAAATAATAACTTGAATTATATGAATGTAGCTAGAGGGCGTTAAAGTAATCACATTTGTGCCTTGGCCCTAGAGATGTTGTGATTTTAAAATTGATCATAAATAAATACATTTTGCTGTGTACACTGTGACTAAAGATTAATATTTGTACAGCTATTACAATATACATATTGGTAAGCGAAATATTACATGTATAAGTAAAACTTGGATAAGTAACTGATTGATAAAGTGCGTCGATATTTATGTTGGATATTTGTCTACCGTGATTTATAATGATGCCACTTAACAAGGAGTATGTGAGATCATTGTGATTTATTAAATGTTTTTATTCACAAAATATTGTACATATAATGTGGGATTTATGTACGTTTTTTTATTGTGATTTGCTATTATTTACCTAAACTGATATTTGAATTTGGATTAATATAACTTTTTGTAAATAAAAAAAATATTTTGTATGTAAATGCACATAATTTAGAATTTCTTTATGCATTTTACCGTGATGATTTATTGATTAATTTATTGTATTGAAATTGATTTTATTAAAAGACATTTTTTTGTTATATTATCACAATTTATGAGACAGATATCGCATTACGAAGAGGTTGATGAGCAGCTATCTAGCGCCTACTAGTGCGTTATCTGTGTTAGCCTGTACTGTAACGTGGCCTAAACAATGTACCTGTGATCCATATTATAGTATATATCACGATACAAAATTTCTCATGAGATAGTTCAGTGACATTTCCAGCATTTTGTGAAGATATTAAATGATTAAATATAAATTCGATTCAATAGTTTTGTGCTATGTATGATTTTTCACTGGTTTTATAAATAGGTCAACAAAATGAAGGTAAATCTGTATTGTGGTAGAATTGGTTCAGTGCTGAAATGTTTCTGGATACATGCCGAAGTGCTTAATTTAAAAGATTATGTTAATTTTGTTGTATTGGAAAGTTGATTGTTATTAATTATACCTAAGTATAAATGTCTGGCTCTCAACTTTGATCGCAGATTAATTTATTTATAAGTCTTCGGGGGTACCGACTCAGTAAAATAATTTTGTAAATCGATTTAAGTGTTCGCACTAACAAGATAATAAAATAACTAAAGATAAAATAAAATAACTAAATAGGTACATATAATTGAAATCGACGCGGGAATGATTTAATATTCGTGATTTTCTAAACCAGTGCTCTTAGATCAATAATATTAATATTTCATGAAAAACTTTATTTAACCTAGGCAGTTTTCTAATCCATCAAGCAACACACTGTTGTTGAAAGTATAAAATGCTTTGTTAGAACAATTTTAAATATTATATAGCATGGGTCGACCTCCGAATATTTGTATTATGTTCGTTGTTTTAATTTAAAGATGTTTATTTTAATTTCACCATGTTATGTTAAAATATAAGCGTTATGTCCACAGTTGAGTAGTTTGATTTAATCCCAACAAACTAGATTAGAGTACGTTTGAGAGTGGGTCATGTTTCAGATAGTCTTTAGGGACCGAAAGTATTTGCTTTCACAACACAGCTATGTGGTCAATTTCGTTTAGCGTGGGAATCATTGTAAAAGGACCAACAAGGACCTTTACATTATACTTTTTGTTCATAGAATTAGATCACTTCGCTAACACTAACTAGGATTTAAATCAACGCCTTGTTTGATCACTGGCACAGCATAACTTAACCGACCCGTCAAATAGCAGACAAGGGTATCGAAAGGTGCCCACCTTGAACTAACTTGATAAATTGTTAGTCTGTTCATGTAATGTGCTGTACAGCTAAATTGATTCCGGAAGGCTATTATTAGGGTAGGTATACACAGGCACTTACATGCACTATTTATGTGGCATTTATTGTATTTATGCATATTTGACCTTATCTTTCATTTATCTCTAACAAACTAAAATGCTGCATTTTTTATATAAAATGAAATTAGTGCTGGTTTTTTTTTTGTATAATTTAGCAATCAAACCATAACGGACGATTAAAAATTCAGTGTGCAATTCCAAATAATAACAACGGGTTGAACAGGTGTTACAAGAATTACTGGTCATCAGCAAAATACTACGAACATGAAGTATCTACTTACTTTGTTGTGTTATGTATCTACTTACAAGAATTTAAATAAATAGGTGTCGTGAAGGGCAAACATTGATGGTAATGTTCATGGGATAAGCAAAACCAATTTAATCAACGATCATTGATAAAAAAATCAATAGGTTTTGACACAAATCAACCAATATTTAATGAAAATTTTTGTTTACGAAAGTAATTTTATGATAAGTAGGTGAATTCCCTTGGAGAGTGTCTAGGTAGTTAGAATCTAGTACCAGGAGTACATGTTTTAAAGGGTCAGCAGCTACAGCAGTGGTGGTCAATCTTGGGCCCGCGGAGTGTATGTTGTCTAGCCGGGACGAGTTGTACGCGTCGCGGGTGTTCCACACCAACACGTCCGAACATTCGGTGTGGCGGAGAAACACGTGGAAACCGTCTGCACCCAGCAACACCACTGGTTTGCTGTGCTCGCCGAATACTAACGACAAAAAAGATTTACATTATATGCACTTATTCAAAATACATTTTATTTCCAAGAGGCCTAAGCAACAAGTAAGCAATGACAATGGGTGCCTAAGCACATTTTTTGTATTAGTTCAGGTTTATAATTAAAACTACATTTTATGCCTTGTGACTGTTCAATTTTTTATTGTGAATACTTATTGTAGGTTGTATGTTATAAAATCTGTATTGTTTGCTAGGTTTTATACGTTAACCTACTGCCAATCTACATTTTATTACATCAGTTAACGCGCGCTAGCATGCCATACAAAAAGTGATGTAAAAAAAGCTAAGGAATTTATTGTACAGTCAGCAACGAAAGTCTTGTTAGCACTAAATCATCAATAACTGCGTCTACGCTAGGTGAGTGGAGATTGAGTAGAGCAGAAGGGGAGCTGATTCGTTGTGTGTAAGCAAATGGACATACTCACAGTGAAGAAGGAGACTCTTGCCCTAAAGTTAAATAAATATTTTATTGATTTTATGGCAAAATATCTTTAGTTATTAAAACGGATGATGGATTGAGAGGATTCGACATAAGTGACATTTGTTTTGCTTCTTCCATTTTGAAGAAGAAGAAGTATTGAACCTTACTTATCGTGTTTCCTTATTTTTGTTCTACCTCTAAGCAAGTGCTGGGTCTCTTATTTACCCACCTGTGAGCGGCGCAAGCGAATCCTTCCTTCGTAACGCAGTGGTATCCAGCTCAATGATGCCAGGGTAGTGAAGCCTGACGAGGATCAAGACGGTGTGCGCCATCCGCTTCACAAGTGCGATCTGCAGACCAGTGTTAGGTCCACACGCCACCACCGACCAGCCGGCCCCCGATGAGATCTCGTGCACCAAGATTGCTCCACGCGACGCGTCTGATGCATATCTAGAGGATGGTCGTCATAAAAAGATGCCAAGTCAGTTGTCTTTGTAACTAGCTAAATTACTATCTACCACTCATAAAAGTGTTACAGGATGCTGTACGCAATGCCTTTTAAAAATCTGTGACATAACTTTATCATCAACTAGCACTTCAGCCGCGACTTCGTTCGCGCGGATTTAGTAGGTACTCCACAAATTTCAACGCCCCCTTTTAAAGGTTAGTTTTGGAAAATTAAGCACAACGATTTTCATTATTTTCCTTGCCATTTCTGCTTATTCTGTTGTTTCAGGATGTCTTAGACAATGTGCCATTCAATTAGCGAATACGGCTGTTGAAATTCCAAAATGTAGGAATTGAATCACGTGGCATTTCGATAGCATCTGTCAATTCCATACATTTTTGACGTATTGACAATCGCCTTTGCCACGCCACTGTTGACAGAATCTCACTTGTCTCGAGCTCAGGATCAGCACAACTGTTCACCCCGTCAGGGGTTGATTATGCAAAAATTGTTGGGTATATCTGTTTCAATTATCCCACTTTTAGTTTGTTCATAGCATTCCGACGTAAATTGAGGCAAGCAATAATGTTCTCCCCTAAAAACTTTATCACCCATCCTTGACCCCTTACTATGTACCTACTTAGTTTATTTTCGAAAAATCCAAAACATTTGTTATTCTTATTTTTAGGGTTCCGTACCCAAAGGGTTAAAACGGGACCCTATTACTAAGATTCCGCTGTCCGTCTGTCTGACTGTCTGTCACCAGGCTGTATCTCATGAACCGTGATAGCTAGACAGTTGAAATTTTCACAGATGATGTATTTCTGTTGTCGCTATAACAAATACTAAAACCAGAATAAAATAAAATTTTTAGTGGGGCTCCCATCAACAAACATGATTTTTTTGCCGTTTTTTATAATTAGTTAATGGCACGGAACCCTTCGTGCGCGAGTCCTGCTCGCATTTGGCCGGTTCTTTTATATCGAAATCAATTAAATGCCGTGTTTCTTCATCGGACTAAGCATTGATACGATTCTCCCCAGTTTGCTCAAGCCGCGACATTTTTCTTACTTCGTGCATGTTTATTACCGTCGTAACTTTTGAACGAAAGGTCCGATTTGAATAATTTAAAGTGTAATTTACACGGACATAATCAACGTTAATTATCAAACCATTTAAAAGGATAAGGATTAATATCATGATACTCAAACCACCATTTTCCTTTTCACCCGGGATTTGCTTAAATAATTTGAATTAAAAGCGGTCATGGTGACTTATCCATAATAGTTAGACATATGGTATCGCGGACTTTTTGTAGATATTGATGACCTCTATAAAACTGTAGTACATCACTTTGCTCTATTGTCAATAGTTTCCGCAGTGTACGCGATATAAGGATTTTTTTTGGTAATTCTTCACACCTTGGGTATTATCAAAGTTTTCAAACGGATCCCTAACTTTTTTGAAAATATTCTATAGCCTATGTCCATCACGGATAATGTAGGATTCTACTGATGAAAGAATTTTTCAAATCGGTCTAGTAGTTTCGGAGCCTATTCATTTCAAACAAACAAACAGATCTTTCCTCTTTATAATATTAGTGTAGATAAACCGTCACGAATTCTGTTCACCGAAATGCAGACATTGGTTTGCAGCACTACGTAGTCTCTCTCCATGACTTTATAGTAGCTCTAAAATACTGGTAAACATTTGCATACAGAAACTAATCCCAACATACTTACTTCAAAAAAGGCTAGACAGATTGTAGTAGGTAACTGGAAAAGACTATGTTACCTAAGTATGTATGTTACAGTTACGAAAGCGCAGTTGTAAGCTGACTGATAGATTGACTATATGCATTTATCGCAAATAAGATGTGGGTAATTACAACACATCGAGACTGTAAGATTAATTATAATATAAAATCTTATTTGGCTATCGTAATAATACAAGACACGATGTATTGCAAAATATAGTGTCAGTGTCGCCTAGACAAGTTTTGAAATTATGGATCGACTAACTTTTATTTTCTTGAGGTAGGCTTAGGTAAGCAAATGAAATAGATAGAGAGGCAGGTCAGGTATGTTAGAAAGGCATGTCGAGACAGAGACTACAAAATATGTGATTGTTAAATTGCTCCATTGACATAAGTAAGTAGGCTACATAATTAACTAAGTGCCCAACTAGAATGTGAAACTATTTTGAGGCCTAAATTGATATCGGTTTAATTTGATGTCGATTGCTTTAGGCAATTCATTTGGAAAAGCTATGATTAGGTAATTTAATGTAGCTTACCGCTACCGAAAGACATCCTTAGCTTAAAACTTAGGTAACTTTAAGGGGTCATATCTAGGTATGGATTTAAATACCTACAGTCTGTCTTCGGACGTCTTTCGTTTGAAATGATTATGATACCTACATCAGACAAATACCGAGTAGGTAGGTACTTAATAGAGAGTGGAGAAACACTTACATGAAAGTCTTGCCTCCTAATCCATACTCAACGACTATGTTCTGTAGCAAGGAGTTCGCTTCCAAGAGAGAGGAGATATCGATGCGCTTGATAAGTTTTCCTAGCAGTAAGTTGATTACAATTACTTTCGGCGGGCAAGTGCATCGTGGATTCGCAAGTGTATCGATTATGCCAGTATCCAATACCCACAGCTTTCCCTGTGGAACAAAAAAATATTTCAACATTTTAGATGTTTTTTTAAACAATTACTAATGTCGAATGCCTTTAAGTTTCTAACAGGTTGTCTTGTATTATCACCAATTCATCACGCTTGGAAAATATTGGAACAACAAATCGTAATTTGACATTATTAATGAAACTAGTAGCTTTTTCGCTGCGTAGTTCGCTACGCGGCCTGTAGCATGCTCTTCTGCTACGTAGCCAGTGCTACGCGGCCAGTGCTGCGCGTACTGTGCTACGCGGCCTGTGCCGCGAGGACTCTGCTACGCGGCATGTGCTACGCGGACTGTACTGCCGGTTCCGACATAAGAAAAGAAGACGTATCTACACAAAACGAAGTAACCGATTTCCGACATCAAGAAAATAACTTAAGGTCGTACAGTACGACTCGTACCTCGTTTTACGCGGCCTGTGCTACGAATCCTGTACTACGTGTCCTCAGCTACGAGACTCGTGCTACGTGGTTTGTGCTACGCGGCCTGTACTACGCGGCATGTGTTTAGTAAAGTTTGCTACGCGGACTGTACTACGCGGTCAATGCTGGACGCACGTGTCTACGTAGTCTGTGCTGCAAGGTCTGTTCTATGCGGCCTATTATGCTACGCACGTGCTGATACTACGAAAAACGTCGCTGTGTCACGGGTGTGTCATATCAAACGCTGCAACTATTTCAAAATACTAATGGCTGTCACTGATTAAGTATTCAAAATAGCCAGAAGCTAAATCTGTAAAATGTATGTACCATATAATTGACATTACGCAAAAAATAGGGGCAAAAAAGAAATGAATGATTAATTAGGTAGTGTTCAATGAAGCAATTACCAACGTGCAAAATAAATGTTTGGGAGCGATAAGAGCTTATGAGGTCGACACTGCGCTCGCTCTAGCCATTCTTATTGTTGAAGCAAATACATGCCTATAGTTTCATAACATTTTATGGAAATCAATGATACAATGTGTTTCATCGTCCCAAATAAAATATTTATTATGACATGTCAAGGAGCAAAATACACTGTGGGGTAATATGTAACTTATTAGGGAAAACTGTATTTTGTTTCTTTTTTTAATATTGTTAGGTACCTAGAATATTAAAAAAAAAGAAACAAAATACACTGTAGATTTAGTTTCCTTTTTCTAATTAAAAATAGTTATTTATGATATTAGTGCGGTATGTTGGTTTTTACAAACGAGTAGACGAATGTAAAAACCAAATTCGCACGTGTGTCATTCAACGTTTTTCGACACATTTGCGAGAAAACAGTACAATAAGTAATGAAACAAACTTTTTGTCTTCAGAAATCAGTCGGAAAGTCGCAACAATCTTTGACGTTTCTATGAAAATGGCGCGAATTTGCAAAGTGCGCCACATGCGCGTGGTTAAAATTAGAACCACATCTTTCATTTATTGTTATTTATCTTTTCTTATTTTCTCTATAATGTTAAAATGAGACACGTACCTATACAGCAAAAGCGCTTCCAAGGAGGTTCGATCATTCAGCTTATTTATTCTCGTGATGTGAAACTCCTTGGTGGAATTCTTATTATTTTTTATGGAAATTAAAAAAAAAACCGTAAAGAATACGCATGGCGCTATAAAACGGAGTTTGCGGTAAAATTTATAGGTGAGAGTATCTATTTTACCGCACGTTTCATTGTGTGGTGCATAATTTTTAACTTTCGAACAATGCATACAGGCTTCGTAAATGCATTTTTTGAGCAAATGTGTTGAAAAAATATTATTGGATACCTATGTAGATAATATTGTGGGTAATATTTACTACATGAGTAGTTAGACGCTTGAAAGGAAATGCGATCTCATATTTTATAAAAATCGGATTGATTTAATGCCAATCGGATATAATTTTAAATAATTGCTGAAATTGACCACGATGTCGCGTTTAGGCCGTCGAGTTTAATTAAATAAATAATGTAGATAATAGCTCAGTAATAGCGGGATTCCGCTCTACGTCGTCGTAGCGCAGGACAAGGTGGTTCTCGGTGTCCCGAGTGAGGCAAGAAACAAGAAATTAAGTATTCCACATCCTTTTTCATGACAGATCTCTTGATTCATGAGTTGAATACTATTTAGCCTATGATGATGCTGTAACCACTGTCGCAATATACTATACCTTGAGAATTGTTTTCGTCATAAAAGTAGACAAGAGAGTATAACCGTAAAAAAAATGGTTTTCCCCAAAAGATCTCTGATTGATGGATGATAGATTTGATCGTCGACCGATGCTATCGATAGTAGTAGGTAGTAGAATTGATTCAGTCAACATCGTTCTACAGTTCCTACTACAGCAGCTATCTAAAGCTAACTCAATCAATTGTCGACCGACGTAGTTCAACGTCGATCACGATCGACGATCGATCTATTGGTGTGGTAATTCCCCAAAAGTTAGGTGAGTCCTACATTTTACTAGTGTTTTCCTGCATATTAAAATACTTACAAGGTGATCCAGATAGAAGTCTACAGCATTTTGTATGGCGTTGCAGTCACTCAGTTTATGGTCTTTAAGCTCTGGGTAAGGTTGGAGTTCCACGCCGTTTTTCCCGCGAATGATCAACCAAAGTGTCGCCAGAACACCTTGCTTCATTCTGTATGTTAAGAGAACTCTATTAGGTACTTACATTAAACAAATTACATTATTGTGACACACTTATTCTGGTCGACCAGTATAAAAAAGTGTAATACCTACATATGTATATTTGACAGCACGTATTTCTATTAGGTAAAAATGTTTCTATAAGCCGAGTCTTGAAATTTTAATTTTATGTCAAGTGATTTTTTATGGCAAATAACCGGTTTATGTAAATACTAGATTACCTTCCACCTGCACATTGTTTAAGTCGAAAGTGCCCATTTTCATAATTGTAGGAAGGTAAGTACCTATTTGCGAATATTGGTTATATAAGTACTTTCTAGACGTACCTACTTTATTCCCAATGGTTAATCATGCAAACACATAAGCATTTGTATTTTATTTTGGTTGGTAATACATATTTCTAATAACTATAATGTCTAGCAATGGGTTGTCTAGCAATTTTGGGTTCCGTACCCAAAGGGTAAAAACGGGACCCTATTACTAAGACTCCGCTGTCCGTCTGTCTGTCACCAGGCTGTATCTCATGAACCGTGATACCTAGCTAGACAGTTGAAATTTTCAAAGATGATGTATTTCTGTTGCCGCTATCAACAAATACTAAAAACAGAATTAAATGAATATTTAAATGGGGCTCCCTTGCAAAAAACGATATTTTTTTGCCGTTTTTTATAGAAAATGGTACCTACGGAACCGGAACGTGCGCCAGTCCGACTCGCACTTGACGGTTTTTTTTACATCTTTTCGAGTCCAAATTTTAGTGGAGTTATACTTGTAAAGGAACAGTTCGTTGCCAGTCTCAGCAGCGAAAACCATATTTTTTTACTTTGTTAGTAGTACGAAAGATGTGCAACAGATATATAGTTCAGAAAGTAGGCATCTCAGAAGAACGTGAGCGTAATATTTCACACCAATATTTAGATATAAAGAAGCGCTCGGTGCGTTGGTTGGGTGCCGCTTTTAATCACTATGCATGCATCAAAGTGCACACGTATGACATCAAATGTCAGGTTTGGCGTTGTTTCAACAGGATAATCAAGAATTTATACGTCGCTTCATGACAGTTGACGAAACGTACCAATACACACCACAAATCAAAAAACAATCGAAACATTGGATTGCTTCTGGGAGACCCTTCGCCGAAGAAGGCTGGAGCCGTTATTTTAGTCAGTAAAAAGTGTTTTGGTATGCACATGGAAAATCCACATTTATTAATTATCTTCAGAAAGGTAAAACGATTACTTTTGGAAATTATGTAGATATGCCAATCTGTTGGACTTATAAGTAGAAGAAAAGCCTTTTTCAACAAGGCAATGCACGAGTGGTCGAGTGCACATCTGGCGCAATTGCCATGGCCTTATTCTTCTCTTTAACAAAGTATTAATTCCTTTTTTCAATTTTACCAGGTTTATCACTCTGACCTGATATGATTCTGATGTCACCGGAAAATTGTTGACTATGTAAGATTGTAATAAGTCTTGATTAGATTATAATTTCTCGATATATTATGGAAAAATCGTTTTGTAAACCTAAGTACAATAAACCCCGTCTAAATTCAATAGTTTCCAATATATCTGTTTCTTATTTAGAAAAAAATGTTTACAATTTCACGTGATATTGTACAATCTTACGACTTTTGGCATTTTCCGGTGACGTATTATATAAATCATGGAAAAATATCTGCGATTTTTGGTTAAAAAAAATTAGCTTAACCTAAAGTTATATCTTAGCTAACCTAACCTGCATCCGAATTGGCCATCATGCATTTTAGTATTAGGTAGGTACACTGCCTGCAGTCAAATGCTCCTGATCCAACCGCTTCCTAGTTGACCTACAGTATGAAGGCTAAGTATAGGTACCTTATTACCTTGGCGTGATGACATAAATATCATCTTGATACGGTAATGTCTTCACAGCGATCACGTTGTCCTTCACGTACCCACTGCTCATCCACAGATCCGCTCCGTATTCACACTGTAGGTGCAGCGGCCCTCCATTCCAAGCTAAATTCTTCGAGTGACCATCCAACATCACTATATACCTCAAAATCAATACAAAAACTTTTACAAAATTGTGCATCATTTTGTTACGATACGATCAAAAATGTAGCGCGGTTCCAAATATTCTTTGTCACTATGTGAGTCGAATAAATTATTCGGAAGAGTACTTCGCGAATTCCATTAAAGTGCTAACGTAGAAAGTTTCGTTTCAGAGAAACGTACATTTTGCTTTGTTTTAATTAGTCATACCTACTAAAGTTAAAATAATTTCATGTGCGACTTTTTTTAATTTGAAATACTTATTGCAAACATGATACGTGCTTACAAAATGTTTTTTTAACAACCTTAGATAGAATTACGAAAGCAAGATAAATGTAAATCGATAGTACCCGAATTCCGTTGCGCTCTAATTGTTTTTGCAGGAACATGAGCTAACTCTTCCGACACACAGGGCTGGGCTCATGTTTCCTGTTGCTCTCACAGTCTCCAATACCGCGGCATTATATCGATCGAGGACAAAAAGCGGCAATTGTGTGCTGCCTGGGAACCAGCTATATTCGAAGAGCTACCTGATAGTTGCGGCATTTACCTAGTACCTTGTACCTATGAACGCTGCGCCGGCGCCGTAATTGGTAATCGCTTGTTTCATTACCTTCCATCATTATTGATACCTTATTAATTAATTGCCCTATTGCTGACTAATTTAAGTGCTCAGTTTAGCGTGGAGGCTGATAACGAATTTTTCATTTAGGAAGGATATACTTACTTTATGCAAAAGTTAGGCACCCAGGTAAAGACGATATTAGTGTAGCTAATTAGGTATACTGTCAGAATGTTGATTACCAATTAGATAAAACAGTACCATTGAAACTAGAACGTATCAAATAGGTAGAATACTCGTTTTAGGTCTACATTTTGTTGTAGAAAACCTTCAACATCAAAATGTAGTCTGTCTATTTTCAATTGCGTACAAAAAAATAACAAATGTTTCATTTGAATTAATTAAACTACTCAAATTTCATTTGAAATAATTAATTAATCTACTTAAAGCACTTAGACCGGTCTATAAAAAATCCATGAAATCCGGCCAGTTTAAGCCTAGGTATAATTATTATTACAGCATAGACAATAGACATGTAGCCTAGATAATTAAAAGCAAGCAAGGCCGACTTCAAGTGGTTTACTTGTGTAAGCCTAGATTCAGTTACGAGAGACCTAGCCTGCCAAAAATATGATCTTGACATTTCCTGATTAAAATGCGTGATTGGCAAGCGTGATAGCAGCTATCACAATTGCCAATCACGCACCTTGATAATAAAATAATGGTGTGGGCAATGCCGAGTCACGGCTGCTGCCGGCCGGCTGCCACGCCTTCGGGATCGACCACTTTTACTTTTAAGGTGTTATATTGTGTAGAGGGGCGAGTAAAATCGGTGCGAGTGCGAAGGTTCTCTTCCAGTATAGGTCGTAGGCGGCGCACCGTGACACGCTTCGCCTCCCTGCGTAGCTCGCGAATTTGTGATTGAACACGTGCTGCGACCGATCGCGCGCGTCCCGACACCGGCAACCGCCACGCTCCGACATACAGGTACACAGTGCAAGTGCTCTTTACATACTATCCAACATTCGTGCAGTGGTTTGTCAATAAAATAATAAAGTTGTTACAGCAAATTGCGTGCGCATTACAGCAAAAGTACGGCAATTGGATTTGGAAATTCGTAACTTTTTTACCCCAAAAACAATTGCGCTTTAAAATACTGTTAAATTTTTTAACAATTTATACCGGTAAATCTGTGAAAAACTGTTGAAGATACACGGTATTTGGATTTTCCAAATCGTTGTTAAATAATCATGAACTTCTTCAGGGATGTTTATGAATCATGCCCCCATTAAACAAAGAGAGAGTAGATTTGTTTTGTTTATAATTACTTATTACTATATCATTGTAAAATATTATGTGTACCTCTGTATAAACCCTGTTTTTCTAAAAAGATCAAGTAATTATCGTCTTTACAATTAAGTGTTATTCAGATTTAATTTCGGTGTAAGTCAATTCATTGATACCACCAGCTCTACATTTTAGTTTACCTGAGATGTTAATTCAATTGTTGCATAATCCCAAATACCAATGATAATAATATGTATTAGTCCCTATACATTAGTGTTACTAACACATCGTCGCGAAAATTCATTCATGCGAGCATCGAAATCAATTGTGAAAAATCTTTGCATAAGTATTTAGCGGATGCCTTCAGAAATGGCTATTCATTACAATAGGTAAATTTCGTAATTGAGTTTATTAGGCAATAGCTAATAATCTGATGTAAACAATAGTTCATTGTCTGATAAATTGGCTGTTATGTGTTTACAAACACGAGACAATGAGTGGACGTCTAACAAGCGGAGGAAGTTGTTGTAGCTGTCCAGCTATCTTGTGCCTTCAACAATAATTTTATTATTTTGTTACGCACATTAGGTACAGTCACCATGAAAGTCGACTAACGCTGCAATTTGTTAACCTTATTTTTAGACTCATTCATTAAAAAAACCAACTAAATGAATAGTTTAAATACTGATTAACACCTTTATTAATTCAAGCGTTCTTTCTATACATCATTTGAATTTACACTCGAACGTGGAGTCAGGTACCTACCAATTCAGTGATGCTATCGCAAGTGATGTAAAGTCCCACAAGCTTTAACTATTACATAAAATTTTAATAAAATGCAGTTTTTCTAATGCATCATGTCGTATCAATTTAGGTGAGAACATTATAAGACTTTCGTTGCTGACCGTATTTCTTCTAAATCTAGATATTTAGTTGTTTAAGAATGGCTAATTACCTACTTAAGTGTTATTTAACTTCTTTTTCATTTAATATTTAGATTCCGCACAACAACGCTATTAATAACTAATATTAGACAGAGGAGTACTAATAAGTATTAAAGTTTGTGTTTGTTCTAACTATATAGGTAGGTACTAGAAAAGTAAGTCAATCTTTGGAAGTTGTGTTCCGAGAACGAAAATTCTTTCACCGGTAGAAAGCTACATCACCGTTTTGTATTATGGCTACAAATTGGCTTATTATCCTGGAAAAATACACGTTTTCGGTGGAAAAATCCACGAACCTAGGGAAGAATGTTGCCCTTTTCAGTGCGGTAACACCTTCGTTTGCTTGACAATTTCGTAACTGTGTAAAATATATGCAATCTAAGTACTTAAGAATGTGTAATACATATAGTACATCTAATTTCCCACGAAAATCTGTTTTTATCTGATTTAATCAATAAATACACTAAGTATGTCAAATAAGCCGAAGTTAACAGGATCCAATTTGGAGGCCGTTATCATAATATCCTGAGTCGAGGAACTTCCTTTAAAAGGAAATTAGAATATCGGTTTTGATAGCAATAAAATTAATAGTACGAGTTGAGTCTATTTTGGCTTTACATGTTTCTCATAGCAGGAAACAATGGTGTGGATGCTAGAGCATCGTAAACATTGAGGCTATCATTGAAGCTAACAAACACCTTTTGTAGGTACTCCAGGAAGGCATATTATTATCATAGCATAGATAAAACAATGGCTTCTACCTACGTTATTCATGTTTTAGGGACATGCACGATTAAGTTCCTAAAACATGAATATCGTCGGTAGAAGCCATTGTTTATATTTATATATGTGTCAAAATATTTACAATACGCATGTTCCCGTACATGCCAGCTATTGTTCTGAGGTAAGTGGGTAAATATTACAATCGGTGTGAATAAGTTCTGCAGCATTATGTGTATCGAGACTTTGCGACATAGGTATCGGAAAAAGTGTGCTCTAAGTTTAGAGCGTACGAAAACGGTACTTGGGAATTGAGTGGTTATAGTTTCACACTATAAATAAACACTACACTATTGCATTCTATCTTTAATTAGACCTTTGTCTCTGGTAATAGCATGTCATACAGTGTAAGGTATAAACAAATACAGTATTAGTTTGCGTGCGCAGTCATAATCTGCAGATTATGATCATAGCATTTACGAGTTGAACGTGGGCCCTTTTAACTCGAAGCTAGTCGAAGCTCCTAGATCTAGTGCCTACCTACAGAGAATCTATAGTCCTTAGGGATTTTAGAGTTGCATTTGCGTCTGTTGCAAATCTATGTGAGGACAATCTATCTCTCCAACATATAGGGCTTTCCAAAAATATCTATGAGACCAATAATAGTCCAGGCAAATTAGCTAACTTAGCAATAACTCTTTACTCAGATAAAGATGTATAATCCCGCAAAAGGTTAACCACCGCGTATACGATTTTAACAGCGATTTCGATTTTAATAAAACATCTAATTTCAACAAGTAACTCGATGAAAAAAATATTAACTTGGCATGTTTGTTTGGAGCAATGTAGAAGAGATCGTGTTTTACAAGTAAGCCAGTAAATTAAACATTTTTAATCTTCGATTGATTTTGTTCCTCAAACTAAAAGTTTACTTTCTTTGTATAAAATAAGGTACCTACCTACTTAATTAAATATCTAATTACGATTATCAAAATAAATACTATAATAATTAAACAATATCTGTTAGAGCAAGTTATATTAATACTTAAAATAGGTAGCACTTTTTATGCAATAAAGATACAGGCAAAAAACCCAATTAAATTCAGTTACATTTTAGCCTGCACCTATGCATAAATATAGGTAACTGAATGTAATTGAGTTCAATCCTAACTTATAGGCCGGCCATGTTTGACTTAATTATTAAAGAAAAATAAAAGTTTAGGTAATTTTTTTTTCACAATTTTCCAAAAATCTTTTTTTTTATTTTAGAGATATCTTTATTTTCCAAGTTTTCATTAAAATGAAGACGTTTTTTTTTAGCATGACCCGGTTTCGTATAGGTAATGATTTCTTGTTATTATTAGAAGAGCAAATATCTATAATATAAAACCTGAGTTAGGATTTTTTGCAAGGTTTAAAGCTATTTTTTTTGGCCTATAAAGCTAATTTTAATGTTGTTTTGCTGTTCGTTGTTTTTTTTTTGTAAATAGGTACCTTGTCATGCTCTTTTCGTTTGCTGAAACTTATACAAACACGGGTGGTGTTTGGGTTCTTACAGGCGATAGTTCACTGACTTTTCTTTGCTTTGTCCAGGAGGCCTACCACAACCTCTTAAAACAATATTATTTTAATATTACTTTGTAATTTCTGTTGTTGCATTTTCAACTCTCGGCGCTGATCCGAGCGTTGAAAATCCAACAGAGCGGAACGCAAAGTAATATTAAAGTAATATTGTTTTAAGAGGTTGTGGTAGGCCCCCTGAAGCCTGAAGTGAGGTCGTAGGCACTCACGTCCAATGTATGCATGCACGTACAATACGCCAGCAACTCTCGCAAACAACAAAATAGGTAGGCCCCCAGGGCGCGGACGCTCGGTGTCACCACTGCGTCGACTGTCGGGAGGACACGGCGCGGCATACGCTGGCAGAGTGTGCCGCCTGGGAGGAGCCGCGCCGTGCCCTCGTCTCTGTGGTAGGCAGTGACCTCTCGCTGCCGGCTGTAGTCCGTTCTATGGTCGGCGGTGAGGAGTCCTGGGACGCGGTGGTCTCCTTCTGCGAAACTGTCATCTTGCAGAAGGAGGCTGCGGAAAGGGAGAGGGAGATGTCGAGTGCTCACCCGGCCCGCAGCAGGCGCACCGGGCGTCGGAGGAGGGCATACGCTGCCCTCCTTCTGCCCCCCTAACTGGGTCCAGGGGCGGCGGACTTGGGGATGTCCGTTGCCCCCCATTCATCCGGACCCGAGGTGGCGGCGCGTGGTGTTCCCGTGCGCCCCTCTGACGTCGCGGGGGGAGTTAAACACCTCACTCCCCCCGCTTACGAGATGTGGCCCGCAGAGGCGGGCCGGCACCAGCCGGGGATTACGGAAGTCGCATACGTTCCCGCGATCCCCGGCGTAGGTGGAAGATGGAACACCGGGGTGGTTTTAGTCAGTAAGAGTCTGACAGACCCCTCCGCCCGCCCCAGGGCGGAGGACATCCATGAGGATTTCCCCCCGTAAAAAAAAAAAAAAAAAAAAAAGGCCCCCAGGGCGACAAAAAAGACTACAGAAGACACTATATTTACTACGTTTAATTTAACGTGTTAATTTGCGGTAAGCAATTTAATTAATAACGTCTTCATCAACGAATGAGTAAACACTGATAATTACATAAAAACAAAAATGCATGAAAGTTCTTCAACGCGTAGTCGCGTAGCATGCGTATTTCACAAGTATGGCATTTTGATAGTCTCCTTTTTCAGCGGCCAGTTATAAGGCATTCTCACACGAGGTGTGTTAATTATAATGCTGGAGGCCATGCATCGTGTAGCAATCCATCGGATTATAGGTGGCTTATAGTATTGCAAAACTGTAACTGTGACAAGTGATTCATGCTCTTTTCCTCCTCAATACTTCGCGAAGTCTGCTGCTACAATTTTGGCGGCTGCTCTACATCAACTTTGGTGTACGTTTTAAAATCTGTAGGTAACTATGGATTGCGGTAGGTTACTCATGGAATTAGAGCACAATGTCATTATAACTAATTTGACGTTGTCACTTCGTTGTTCATAAGTTATATTTTATAATTAAGTTTTTTTTTTTTTTCCTAGCCTACTTTTGTGTCCCACTGCTGAGCATAGGCCTCCCCCTTCTCCTTAATTAAGTATTATGTTAAGTTTTTAAAGTTTAGGCACCTATTTGTGTATTGTATTTTGTATGGGCCACAGTTGCCTGAAATAAAGAAATAATAATAATAGGTACAACGATGTTTAAGTCATACATAACTTTCCATTAAAGGCACTGCAATGGATACGAGCATAATCATAAATATCAGGAAATTGCAGTGGCACATATTTTATATAGTACCTACTCATATTTTATTTATTAAAAGTATCATACCGACTTATAAAAAAAATCTACCTCCATATTTAAATACAACAAGTTTATACTTTGGTTCAATGTCTAAAGTATTTAAATTTAGTACAACTATGTTGTAAGTGAACAACGTATCCTTGGAACCATTTTGAAAAAGCGCGCGGCGTTCGGTCGCATACCTATCTCGACATTAACAATAGATCGTTTAATCCGATTTAGAGGTTTTTGAATAATTAGGGCTGTTCATGTCTTGTAAGAAACAATTTCTCAATGTAACTATTAAGTTATTCTAACAGCTAACATTGCATGGGAACCAGCAGATTTGAGGCAGCTTTAATACGAACTTGCACTTTTCGAATTCAATAAATAATTCTTCACAAATCCCTATGCGTGAATATGGCTGAATTAAACTTGATGTAGATGTTGGTGTTAATTTTATTTGTGCAATTACTTATGTCTTTTTTCCATTTAAATTCTGACTTTATTTAGAACAGTTTTCTTTAATCCATTGGCGTAGCTAGACTCCAAGGGGCCCTGTATCAAAAGTTTTTTTGGGGGCCCCCTTTTTACCTGACTGTGAAAATTACCACAAATGCAGGGTTGTTTTGTTTTACGAAATTTGCGGTACTACCACAAAACTGTAGCTCATATCATTATTAATTTATCCATTCATAATTTTGCCTAGCCTTTTCCCAACTATATTGGGGTTGGCTTCCAGTCAAACCGGATTCAGCTGAATATCAGTGTTTTACGTGGAGCTTAAAAAAAGCTCTTATTACTAAGATTGATGAATGATTTGAGGTTGCAGACAATATTTTATTTTTTGCTTCAATACATCGGAGCCCCTGTAGTTCGGCAACGTATAATTGATACGGCAGATACGGCGGTAGCTACGCCCCTGCTTTAATATCACAGGTTATCGAAACATTAATTCATTCATATTTTGGGAGAGGAAAGTACTTATTTTTGCCCATATTGAATTCTTGTTACAATGGTACGAAATAAGCTGAAGAGGCTATTTAACATCACACTACGACCAATAGGAGCGGAGCATTGATGTAAAATGTGACGCAGACGAAGTTGCGCGGGTCAGCTAGTTTCTTCATAATGTTTGTAACGAGTAAAAGATCCTGGTATCGGCAATAAACGTATAGAAAACATAATAACAATATTTCGTGATGCGGATCTTTACGATACTGAACTTCACGCATAGCAATCAGTGGTCAGTTAATCGTTGCTACTGTAGGGTTAGCAGCAGTAAATAAGAAAATATTTTATATTTCTCTTATATATATTATATAGCAATAAAACGGGCAACAGTTTGTAAAATGGTGCGGCGAAAAATCCGCTCGTCACAGTACCTATTACAGAATTTCACTTTTTATTTTGCACTTTATTATGTTTGTTATTTATTTTGCGTAAGAATGATACCTATGCGTTTTGTGCTAACAAAGCGTAGAAACGCATACTTTGCACGCAATTGGTTAAATAACAAAGAGCTAAGTCATTCGCGGACATAAGTCTAAATATCTCTTTCATAAGTCATAAAAGCCACATCTTGTAAGGTAATACATCAAGCGCATAAAACCTATAATTATCATTGTTTTGTTATACCTATGTACGTACTCTCCACGTGATACAGTTGTAGTAAGTTAGTCACAGTACAGCCCTAGTGAAAGTGGTTTGTTATGGTTCAATGTGTCGAAACGCGTCATCAGCTGATACATACCTACCTACACTGTTACCGGTTTGCGCGTAGGTATTCACTTTTTGCTCACTTTCCGTCTTAACTGAGCCGCTTATTGTATCGATCGACTGTATTCATATTGCTTTTAATATTGTTCATGAAATGTTCCAATCAAAATTTACACTCTAAACGGAACTCGATAAAAATGTGTGATCCATAGCGATCGTGGAAAATGTTTGAATTGTGTTTGCATTTTCCCATATGACTTTGCCGAGTCTACCTACATTGTGTTCATTCGTATTTTTTTGTAGTTTGGATGGAATTCAAGCCCAAGATTGAATTGATTTCTGTGTTACCTAAGGGTATCCAATATCTATAAAAAAATAGTCAAGGCCTAAACTTTAACTGTGTATGTAATACGCGGTGTTCTATTCGGTATCAAATATTTAGTTACAGTTTGGATTGTTATTTTCCATCAAGTACCTAAGTTAATTAATATATTGCGAAATAAAATAATCAGAGCATACCATAATAGGTGGTTAATTACGGAAAGGAAGTCAAATCGTTGGTAAATATTAAAATTTTATAGATCCACGGTAGCTGTAGCGAATTAGTTCAGTAAGTAGTTCTAGATTTGTGCGCCCGAGCTTTTCAATATCAATGTCGGCAGCCTTGAAGTTTGACAATATCTAGGTATGTACCTATGGTGCAGTGTTGCTTGTGTATCCATTCACCGTGAATAGCGACTTTGTTTTTGCAAGCAAGCATTGCCCGCATTATGTATCTACATTTTCACATTTTCCACTATTCAGTGATAGGCCTGGATACGTGTCTGTACACATCTTAAAGAGAAACCTAGATTTCGATTCGAAATAACTTGATTTACTTAGGTATTGCCATCCTTCAAACCTTACATAATAATTACTCGAACATCTACTTCCGATGACAACATCAGAGTGGTACAGTCAATCACGCCAATTACTGTCGAAACATGCATGACACAGCCGTCGTAAATAGTTATAAATAAGTGCTGGTCAGAAGAATAGAAACAATGCTAATAGTGGCGTGCGCACGCGCCGAAGACTTATAACTAACACCGAGTCTGGCGGCCAGCAATTAACGTCTGAGTTTCACTCTTTAATTTTATTTAATGTGTTAATGATTTATTTTATCTCTGTTTATTTAAAACACACGTGCTTACTAAACATAGTAATTATAACTAATTAGGCGTGTAGGTCCATAAATAAATTCATAACAGTTATGAATGAAAACCCTGACGAAATTAATTTGATGCAATGCTATGCAATTGCATAGCATTGCATCAAATTAATTTCGTCTGGGTTTGAATAGCAAGATGAATGTCAATGTCACGATAAATACAGACATCTTTTATATCGTTTAGTTTTGCGTAATTTATCTATATCCAACATTTTTGTTTGTACAACAACTAGGAGAATTCACGCCGTACGGCATTTCATACATAAACATACATAGATCTAAAAAGTTATCAGAGAACATTTTCGAAAAAGAGTTTGGAGGGATATCTCCCTTTTGACAGCGAGTTTTCTATGGAAAGTGGAAAATTAGTCTTTTCCCCTGAACTCTTTTTCGACATTGTTCTCTACTAATTATCTAGTCCTGGATATCTAGCATATGCATACCAAGTTGATTAAAATCGGTTCATTCATTTCGAAAAATAAGGACTTGGAAAGTTTGTCCGGCTGGAACTAATTGGTTCCAGTACCTATTGCAAATTGATTTTTACTAAATTCGATTTATCCGTTTTTCAATCATTTGTACATTTTTCATTTCATATTTAGATACATTTATCTAAACTTAACTATATACAAAAAATAAGTAATACTTATACAAAAATAAAATACACTTAGGCATCGAAGTATTCCTCCGCATCGCCGTCATCTGGCAACGTGCCCAGAAGGCTGGCAGCATTGCCACGTTGAATGGCAATGCTAATTCTTTGGGCAAAGAACGAGCCAACCCTCTGGTCACGCAAAGTGTCGATCAGTCGGCGAGATATATCCTTGAAAAGGAGACGTGCACTTGGACCCCATGACCCAAGCGTTTCGACCCCAAACGGCTTAAAACCAATAAGGTTACAGTATTTGCGCCGCTTGAGGGCCTCAGCAGCCGCAGCGGCAGCGCTGGCACAGCCCGCCGTACGTACTTGGAACATATGATGGTGCAAGGGTGTCGATACATGTTGCGTCCCACACCAGAGGCCTACCCACCTTCCACGGCACCAACGTCATACCATCTGGTCTCTTCCCATCGTCACGTATCAAGCCACTTGGTTCTAATACCGCAGGTACTGTGGTATTTATACTTAAGTTCGACTTTTTTACGGTTCATTTTTTTTTTTTTATTTTCATAAAATTGTTTCCTCCGGACGATAGAGGTTAAAAAAGATAATTGGAAATCTCTGTTTTTATGGAAAATTTAAAATCGATCGAATTTAGCTGTAAGTAGGTACTTTCTTTGTTAAATTTTAGACCTATGTATCCTGCTTATTCGTAGGAAGTTTCATTAAAATCCGTTCATGCTTTTTCAAAAATAAGGACTTGAAAGTTTGTATGAAATGCCGTACGTCGTAAACGCTCTTAATACTTTTTTCGGTTGTAAAAATGCGCACGCGGCGTCTACGTAAACCGCCTCGGCATAGGTGAAGGCATTTTCACATCAAGTCCGGTTTCACTTACATACGGCCTCGATCACGTTCTTATCCACCTGTACTGTCAACCGCAATAATACGAGTGTAATCATCAGAACACGCGTCGTCAAAAAAATATGAAGTCCGAATTATCTAAAATGGTCACGTAATGCGTCTTTCATTTTAAAAGCGGTACAAAGGAGATTGATGTTTCTCGAATGATATTAATCGTTTCCCATAAATTTATCTAATCTTTCGCATAATATTTCAATTCCCTATGGAATAGGTCTATTTCATTATACGGGCAGAATTCAAGATTCCGGGCCGTTACTAAAAAAAATATTCATGGAAAACCTCAGTAACACACGACCCACTAACGTCGAATAAACTTCATGCTCGTTAAATAACAAAGCCATAACTCAGATCATATCGAACAGTTTATGAAGTTGATACATTACAAACCATTTTCAATTAAAACAATGTTGAGTCTAATCTCTTAACTAATCACATTCAGACATCCGGCTAAAACATTCAGAATTAAATAAATAGTCCATCAAATGTAGATATTGTTTACAGCCTTCGGAAATTGAGTTTTGTTATACGGAAATTGTTTTGAAAATTATATGTTGCCAAGGCACGAGCCGCGGAATTTATCCTTCGTACTATTTCAATCAAATTAATCGGTTTTATGTTGTTTAATCGGTTTTATTTACGTACCGCTGCTATTTCGGCCAACTAATAACAACACGGCTGTTATGATCGGTTGACATGACATTTGACTGTAGATTTACTGATCAGACTCTTGATTATCCCTTTGGAAGGTTTATGTTCTTATACCGTCATACATATACACCAATATTATAAATTCTTATTCTCATTTGTAATGCCCATTTATGTTATTATGTGATCATATCTAGCATGCGAGTCAGATTTCGTTTGTAGGACTTAATTCATAACGAAACTGTGGCTGACCATATAGTTAGTTCTTTATAACTACAAAATCTTTGTACAATGTGACCAGATGTAGACAAATAATAATGACCACATTGAAACTTATCTAGGTGTCAATTAAGATTTAGAGGTGCAGTAGTGAAATATGTTAGTATGTATTTCTTAACCATACTAGAAGTCTAGGGCTTAGCTGTCAATGTTGGTAACCTCGGGAATTACTGTGAACTTTAAAATAGCTGAAACTAAATAATATTACAATGACAAATCATTTTAAAACCTGCATTTGCTCTAAGCTTGAAAGTGCCTGGTCGTCAATTATTAATTCATACTTACATAACGCCTATTACTGAGGTATCTAAATAGATACAAGGCTATCGGGTGTCGATCTAGTTGTAGTGTCTTTTCTATATTCAGATTTCATCTCGCAATCATTTCATAACCAATTTTCATTCAGGATTGGATAGCGAAGCACTCAATCAGGTATTTCAAACTTATAAGTGGTGCAACATCCATCAGGTCCAGCCTGACTCATAAGGACTATGTCTAAGTAATTGTTTTGCAATTTCGTGATTGTAGTCTGTGTAATCTACTGCTCGATCACTTCCATGTGAAAATTTGTAATTCTGTTTGAAACAATAATACGTGTTGAGTAACACTGAGCAATGAACCTGAAGTGCGTAGCTAGCTAGTAGCTAGTAGCTAGTAGGTATAGCTACTGCAGTTTTTTGCGTTACTGACAAACATTAATCAACTCGTTTATAAAACTGCATTGAATGTCAGAGCTGTCAAAAGTTCTAAACGAACATGGTTATATATGTCGGCCAATAGTCTTATATGTTTCATTAATTCTAGAACTAATTAATTGCGTTTTACAAGTACGTTTTTGTGCGGAATCAATAAATTCAGTATTAGAATCCTGAGTAACGTTCATGACCATACGAACATTGGGGTCAATGCTTCCATCGACTGCGTCTTATGAACACAAAATGTTCTATTAGGCCGAAAATAAACATCTTGATCCTAAACTATAAATAGACTGAAAGGAAATATTTATCATTATAATTTTAGTTCGGCCCTAAACGTAATTCCGCACGTTACTGAGCACTACAAGGTGAAACAATACATTCACTTATTATAATACTGTTAGACATTTGATCACTAATCATAATCACCATGTAGTGCTGCTGTGTTCAACTATGCTAGACATGTCCTTCCTCTGACTAATAACATAGGAAAGGCAATCTACTTTTTATTTTTTATTGGCTATAGACATTATATAGGCTTTTTTGTCACGACTACTTCCCCAAGCGGTGAACGCACTCCAACCTTGGTGTCACATTAGAATAAATCCGGTACGAGTGTGCCCGCGGTCTAAATTACACTACGCACAATTATTTACTATTCAACATTCAAATGACTACAGATTGGACTAGCCCAAACTTCCTGTGAATGTCGTAAGTCTAGTGGAATCCATTATCTATGTGGTAGGAGGATGGGCATTCACTTATGTACTCCAACATTGTCACATACATACGCACTTTGGGTCGTTTATCGTTATACATTTTGCATTGACCGTCGTTATGTCTCAACACCATTGTGTGGTCAGTGATCCATGTGTCTAGTGTATCAGCAAGGAGTAGGTACTTTAAGAACTTCTAACAATTAAGAGAATATTAATTAAATAAGGTTGACCAAAGTTAACCTTTTCTTTAGCTCGCCCATGATATTTCACTTTTGGGCAAGTCTTTCCAAACCGCATGTAGGTACTCTTTTCTTGTCCACCTTTAACCAGTTTCATCAAAAATGGACGCCGTCCGTCCAGTTTTGAGTCATCCTTTTGACTTTTGGCCAGCGGTCATTCTGCATGCGGCTAACGTCTGCGCAATCCCAATGGCAATCCTGTACAGTGTCTTTAATTCGTACCTAGGTACTTATAATTACAAACCTTCTGAAAAACGGATTGCAATCAATCGCAAATTTAGTACATAATAACTACGTCAGACTGTAAAATATGGTAACAATTTAATTCCTAAACAACATAAAGTACGGTAGGTTATTGTTCTATGAAGATGTCAACACTTCACTATATTATTTCCTCAAATCCACTCACCGGTTGACATTTTGAGTGGCTTGCTGACATGAAAATTGAGCTTAATTTGATTTAATGCCTTATTCTTAACTTGATAACTACATAATACGAGAACAATGGACTACGCAACAAGTAGGGATGAAGACAGTGCTTTATGTGTAATAAATCTATTCCATGTGTCTTGTATAGAATAATAGCTTGTGCAAGGATTGAAATTCTGTACCTAACCCATCCTTTATGACCTCATTCTGGACGTCTTTCGTTAAAGTCCGGTGAAACCTCTTCTAGATCACCTATCCTTAAATCTGCAAATGTCACGCGAGGTCTTGCGATAGTCGACCAAAAAGCAATCACTGCTGACGACAGATTAAATCGATTAGCTTGATGAACCGAGAGTTAGTGTTGAACCGGCGCCTAAGTTAACTTCTTGTAAGCCTGTTTGCATGGCATTAGTAAAGGCTCAGAACCGGTTTGCTGTTTCATTATATCACGGTCTCGCCCCATATAACGTTTAATTTGACTGAACGCTATTATTTTACGCCCATGAATGACGCCCATGTCAGACTGCGTTAGTTTGAAAACTCCTATAATATTTTGCAGTGCCTCGTTGGCTCTAAATTTGACTAAAACCTAATTTATCAATAAGGCTGGTTTACAAGTACAGTGTTGCGCAAAGACTATTAATACTCTATGGTGTTGCGTAATGTCATAAACAAAAAATAATGAGTGCTAGTTTTCGAAGCAGTAATAGTTGATAAACTAGTTTTAGTAACAATAGCTATGTAATTAATTACATAAGCCTAGGTAGAGGAAAGTCACCAAATATGGAATACCATTTTGTTTTTGGGATATAAAAAAAAAACTTCTTATAAATTAAATCAGTTTCATGTTTTTACTAATCAGTCATACATTTATACGTAGTAATTAACAGCCTTTAATCAAATATATTAGTTATCAAATTAAAATCTAACACAAAAAACAAAATCACAAATGAGTAACCAAATATGGAATAGGTATCCATATATGGAATATAAGCATAAATCAACATAACAATAACAAAAATGGACATTAATTAATGTCCATTTTTGTTATTGTTATGTTGATATCTTTGAGATCAATTAAATGAATATAATTGATCTCAAAGATAATATATTGTGATAAATGAAAGAAGTTACATAATTACTTGCAAAAGTCACAGACCCAAGTATCAAACTCTGGACCAGCACAATCATAATGTGCCCAGAGCACATCAAGCATTTAATCCAGTTTTCTCCACTTTTATCCATGGAAAAAAGTCTTGAACAGAACATGCATCAGCAGAATAGTAATTAGAACCGACGACTGTCCATATTTGGATTTTTATACTAGTTCAAACTCTTCTAAATATTTTTTAAAGTCACAATATTTTAATGACAAAAGATCACAAAATGGTGAAATAAACATAATACCGATATACTAAATAGTATAACACTTATGTAAACAAACATATCAGCTGGTAATACTCGTTTATTACTTACATTTAAAATTTTCTGCACGACAACAAAACCAAACATGCCTGCCACACGTGAAGCATTCGCGCAACTGACTCGATGGTGTGGGTGCGATAGTCAGTAGACCAATTGAAACAGAAGATGGTCGAGTGTTGCGTTTCAAACTTATAGTTTTAGAGAAATGAAGGTATTCCATATTAAGATACTATTCCATATTTGGTGACTTTCCTCTACCTTTTGCGTCCCTTATTTATAATTCCTTGCTTGAACTAGCTGCAACTGAGAAAGATATTAAATTGAAATAAATGCTTATTGTTGGCCAAAATATCGAGCTTATTAGACGATTGAAGATAGTTTTTCTTAAATATTTGAAAAAACCGAAACCAACTCCGGTCACTCCTCGCAAATGTTAAAATTATCTGAAAACGGGCGAAATAACAACAAATATACAAGTTTGATAGAAAAAGGTTGATGCAGGAGTTTTATCCTGAAAATAAATCTTGCATGTAAAGTTTTTGATTGAATAACGCGAAAACAACTGGCCATTTCTGCTGAAAATGTTTCGCAAAGCCATTAAGTACTTATTTCTTTTTAAAAAATTTTTTTTTCTTCGAATGACTTCCAAGTATTCATGTTTATCGACATCAGTCAGTATTTTATTAGGTAGGTATAAAAATGTTTAAATATTTTTTTTTAAGAAGACAGTTTTAAAAACACAATTTCACTACTTAAAAAAATATGCGTCTCCGATAGCAAAATTCCAAATTAAACCTTCTTTTAACGTTATTTTTGCTGTTAGTACATTTTCAAATACAAGCCACTTCTGCAGTAAAAACAAATGGATGCCATTATCTTTTATTTAGTTTTATTTTATTAAAAAGATGGCATCAAAAATGATTTTACTCGGAATCAGCCACAACGGTATTCAAGTACCTAGGTATTTAAAAAAAAAAATTTTAAAGTGACTTTCGAAACGTTTTACCGTAACAAATTACTGAGTCAAATAATAATTTTCACATTAAGGTTTGCTCTTATTTAAGTTTATTCTGAATATTCAGCTTAAGCTAAGGCTAGTTACATACTCTTTTCAAATCCTCCTTAATCACAACCAGTTTATTAAAAAAAACACGGATTAGTAATGTTTTTTTGCTTTTATAAATTACATTCCATGTCTCATTTCGGTTATTTTATTAATATATATTTATTAAATAGTTAAGAACCTCAACTATTTATTGCAAGGTAGGTACGTACCTACAACTGAGGTATTTACACAGGTTGTAGTCTTGTAGAAATTAGAATGTAGGTATAAGTTACAGTTTCATATTCAAATTAAATTGTACCTAAGTAAACGGAGCTTGAAAGCGAGAGGACGGCATGAAGTTGTGTACTCGTTACACAAACTTGTAGACGAGAATCTAGTTTTCAGTAGGTACGTCATAATCATCTCTGCTGCGGAAGCGTCCTTGAACTAAAAGTAAAAGTCGGTCACATGCCACGCTAGAGGTCATTATCAGGCGTTTGTTTTTGACATGCACGTCTGAATGTCAAGACGCATTTCAGGTACCTACAATATTGTTTAAATGACACCGGGATATTATTAAAATCCACATTTTGACGTGCCGCTTGCTGAGCGCTTATAACCTATCTACACCTTTTACTTAAAATATCATTGATCCAGATTCGATATTTTACAATTAAGGTTCGAGAAGAAACTCTTTGCTCTTTAATATCACGTGCATATTTCTCATTAGTGCAAATTCTACAAAACATGTCAGAGTAGGTACTTAAACGTATAGTTTAAGATAATTACAATGCAACCAGTGTGTTGGTGTACTAAATATGTACGTAGGTTAGGAAATAAGTAAAAATCTCGGGCATCAGGTCACAGGCCACTCTGCAATAATTGCAGCGTTCCATCCAATGTCAATGTTGCTACGCTGCGAAGCGTCACGTTGTACTAACGATGTCATTGTTTAGTTACATTATTGCAGTTTTCACTCTCTCAAATTCTTGATTATTTGACTACGTGACCATATCAAGTAGGAAGTCCTAAACCATACGATAGATTATTTTAATAATAGTTTTAGCACGGAAATCGATAAGTATATAATAATTGTACCTACTCAAATTTGTAACTAATTGCTCGACATTGGCCTAAGTCAATAAAAAAAAACCTGTTTTTATAACGTTTTTTTTATAGTTTACCAAAATACTATTTTCTATTGTTTCAGACCGCGACGCAATGAGGAGGCACATTGTAGTGCTGTTGGCTTACATTGCCGCAGCAAGCGCCACGCTTGAAGTAGTCAACCAATGGAGTTTGATGCAGTTTGACTTTCCCCCTGACCCAGTGCTCTTGGAGAAGTTCCAACCAGAGAACACTGTTCCGACTGGGCTTGAGATAGGTTGGGATAGACTCTACCTGGGAATTCCAAGGCTTAGGGCAGGAGTACCCGCTACTTTGGCCTGGATACCTCGGAGTTTGCCGCCAGGCGTCAGTCCAGTTCTTCAGGTAATATGAAAATCAACTTTCTTTTTTTGCTCCATAAAATAATTACGCACCGCGTACCTCTGTCTTTGAGACGTATTCATTCAATCGATATTGATTCAGTTTTTTGTAGACACTTATTGAGTTTTTAACCGACTTCTAAAAAAGGAGGAGGTTCTCAATTCGGATGTTTGTATTTTTATAGTCAAAATAACAAGGTAGCAAAATTGACTTACTTACCACGGCTTTTGTAGCTACAATGGCATTCGTGACATATCACGCCGCTGCCGATCAGTCGCCTCGAGAATGAGAGGCCACTGAACATAGATTTTACAATTACCTAGAAGCTTAATATAGTTACGTAAAATTAAAGCATTTATCAAGGGACTGTACGTAACATTTTCTTGTGAAATTGGAGCCGGTGTCATCCATCATCATTACGTCATGATTCATGCTCTCTTATGTTGGTACTTGTCAAGATCATGTCGAACAGACCTGTTATAATTAATGTATATGTTACGGCTAATAGCCGAAGTGCGGCTACACCCAGTTTTAGCCGGCTACAACTAGTTCTAACCTAACCTCAAAACAATTTAAAGTTACTATTTCTGTGTGGTTTAAAAAAAAATAACCGTGTCGGGGTGCCCAATGACCGTCTAAACTTAGGTTTATGTTCACACCCACCTTTAGCCGTAACATATATACCTACTACTTACATTGTAAAAGCTTATTATTAAATTGTTTGTTGAAGTTCTGATCCGATTACAAAATATCTTTTACTGGAATAAAGCATACATTTATCGAAAAATGCATGGTTCTTGAGGGAGAGACCACAAGAAATGCTAGTCCTACTAGTAAAGATAAGCTGTTAAAACGTAATATGGACTATCGCAGATATTACACATTCACAATTTGCCATGTAAACTTTAATGTATTCTTATAACTCTGCTCTTAACATGAAAATTATTATGTATTTAGGTTTTCTGAATCCAAAGTTACTAGATTATTGTTGTTAAGTAATTTCAACATCAATTTTCCTCAGACCTATTCTGTGCTTACCCACTTTGTGCTAAACACCTTAACATTTATAAAACGAGTCATGCTTTATGTGCAATCAGCTAGTTATTTACGTGTCTTAAAGTTATTTTATTAGTGTTGTTATGTTTATGCACTTACATGCTTTTGTGTTCTTATATTTTGCAAGAGATGATATTTACACAAGACGCGTTCTAGTTGAACATAGGGAATGCAATTATCCGGCCAATTTTAATATCCAGATAATTCGGATACTACCAAAGCACTATCCGGATTTATCCGGATAATCTGGATATTTTTAGTAATCATCCTAAAAAGTAAATTAAACGAATATAATCAATCAATAATTTTTATTTCAATTTGGATTTTTGATACCATGAATAAATTCGTATAACTGTATCAATTGGTTTTCATGAAATACTTTATGAAAAATTTATAATTATCAAGGATATAAATTAAATGAATTGTTGGATATTTTCATCCATCTGCCTAGCCTTTTCCCCAACTATATTAGGGTCGCCTTCAGTCGAACCGGATTCAGCTGACTATTAGTATTTTACGTAGAGTGGCTGCCCATCAGACCTCCCCAACCCATTAACTGGATAACACGGTACTTCTTGGCAAGACGAGTCAGATTTTTCTGGCTTCTGACAATCCGTAACGACTGCCAAGATCTACAATTTAATTGTTGGATATTAAAACGCAAGAAAATAAGCTTTGCAAACATGTTAGTAGTAGTTATAGCGACTCATCCAGTCCGTTTTAGTGGATCGGGAACTGGCTAAATCTGGCGCTATCACGGTTCTTGCCCCATAGCCTAGTTGCATTAGCCGTATTGAAATTAAAGCTTCAGTAGCATTGGCTGATTGCAGCTGTGTGACCATAACGTAGTCTTTGGGGAGAGACCCCATGTTTTGCCTCCGATTTGATGCATTGTTGAAGTACGATTCTGTTTTTATTAAGTTTGTAGTTGACATGGTTTTTTCAGAGCAATTTGCTAACAAGGATCACTCCCAAGTACTGGGGACTAAGTATCCGGATACTAAATTTGACGGATATCCGCACAATTCGGATATCCGGATTGCATTCGGATTGCTTTAGTTGAACATTATCAAAAGTAAGGTGGTTTACAATTTCCCTCTTGTATTAGTAACATCGTCTTTCGAAGGTCGGAGGAATGATAAATAAGTATTTCAGAATATAAAACGGAAAGTCAGAGGAAATCATTGCCTATTTCAAAATCACATAATTTACCTGTATTTTTACTACAATCTTTAAATAGCTATCAACCTGTGCCATTAACTTATTTTTAAGAATCTTAACAGAGTTATGTGTGACTGAACTGCAATTATTGCTAATTACAACCTAATTTTCCTTACAACCTAATTGTAATGTGTAACTGTTTTCTGTCCCAATAAAGAAAAATAAAGAAAAATAAAATAAAAATAAAATTACTCCTAATAAATAGTATTGTCCAGTACAAATTAGGTTTATCCGGGAGTTTCGTGCAGCTAATATACGCACGCATCTCCATACAGAATGTCAAACACTCATAACTTAATACGACAAGTATAAAATATTGACTAAGAGCGAGTATGTCCGGTATCTTAGCTGTTCTACGAAATAAAACCTAATGCGATCATGTGTTTGAAATAAATGCTGCAGAAAACAAGTCGCAGTGTTTGGATTTCAACCTAAAGTTGTGCAATACTTTGCAGAGTTTGTGTCGCCTTCGAAAGCTGAGTTTGTGTAAATGCGTTCAATGGGACTGGGTACTGCATGACCTACTTAGGTACTTATGTACCTTAATCTATTTACAAGTAAGTTTAGGAATTTTGTGGTTGGCGTACAAAACCAGTAAGACAATTCGAGAATATCATTTTCGAGCCTATCATAACAGCTTGCAAACTGTATCTAGCTCCACCCTAATAATTTATTCTGGTCAGGGGCCTAACCACCAACTCTTAAAACAGTATTATTTCAATATTACTTCCAGTGGGAAAGAGACGGAGCTATACGTCCTATATAGCTCCGTCTCTTTCCCATTGGAAGTAATATTAAAGTAATACTGCTTTTAGAGTTGGTGGTTTAGGCCCGGGACAGGCTTTTGTTTTAAAAGTGAGCAGTAATATTTAAAGATAATTTTAAGTTAATTTTTAAAAACAGCACGTGATTAATGGGCGACCCCTAAGATTTGAAGGTGTTCAAGTTTATCAGATATCTATACTTGCCTGTCAGTCTAACTTCTAAATTTCAGATCAATTGCGCAAAGCTTGGTTGTCTAAATTAGCTAGATTGGACTAATTATCTCTTTTCTTGTCGGCTTTATCGGTATATTTATATCGTTTATAAGTTCCTATTAGGAGTTGCAGCTATACCTTAAACGTAATAATTATGTATGTTTTACATTTCCAATCCGAAATATAAATGTGGATTGTTAAATATAATAATAGCTGTAATAATATTACTTTTGTGGGTTGTTCCAAGTTGAACTAGTTCATTAATTGTCTAACATTGGCCATAAGTTACACAGTTCCGACAAGTTGCTAGTTACTTTCATTTTAAATCGGCAATAGGTACAGAAAATTGCCTATTATCAAAGCTTCATTGTGAACCCAGTATATACATGTTTACTATTATTGCTTCAGGACGTTACACATGCAAATGGTTGATGTGCAAACTTCGGTTGGATAGGTTATATTATATAAACTTTATTGTAGGCGCTTGGAATTCGCATAATATATATAGGAATTCCAAGCGCCTACAATAAAGTATTACATATATGAAAATAATTTCATTCGCCACTCTACCCTAGCGTCAATCAAAATCACATATAGATAATATTGTGTCCACATTGTACATTACAAAAATATGCGAATAACATTGATGTTTTGCTTTTGCGTTAAAATAAGATGTAAAATGATTAAATGAGAAAAAGTCTATTTCGTTTTCCGGGTAGAAAAACTGTTTGTGTATGTACCACCACCTGTACCACTTGAATTGACTAAACAGGTCGTACTTAGAAGGCTGGCCGTATCCATTTGTGAACTACCGAAGCGCATAAGGCGAGCATGTGCTTGAAACGAGTAATTTTAATGAATATTCCGTGTCGGAATTAGATAACGCAGGCTGTGTTATAGTTGTTACAAATACGCGCTGTACGCGTAAGGCACTGGAAAGCGTGAAGGGCACACATTTTGCGGGGCTGGCCTTGTGAGCCGCGGCCTGTGACACTTAGATGTGCGACACTCGCGTTTGCACCAACATAGGTAGGTACGTAGATACCTTACCGTGCTATACCTCACATTGTTTTTTGTGTAAGTGGCTGTAGCTAAATAGTATCAGCAGTATTACGGTCCTCATCCGTCTACACTGCATAGGACTGTTTAGGCAACCAGCGATCATCTTCAGTATGCCGTTGCTACTACCTCTTACGCGTTGGCAAATAGAGGCAACCCTTTTGCGTATAATCGCATGATATCCATCTGTCCGCGCCTCTCCGAACATTCTGCCGTTAAGCCGTTAATCTTTATTTTTTTGGAAATAAAATATAAAATAGCGAAATCATCAAATGATTTCTTCCGCTGTGGGTAGAGCGGAAGGAAGTGTCAGTCTCTAACTGACTAAAACCCATTCGTGTTGTTCCTCTTCATGCTCTTTACGTTCCAGGGCCGCGGTGACTCTTTCGAACAAATTCCGCAACAAGCCATTTATCCCTGCAGCTGTCATTTGTGGATCCTAGTCTATGTAGTTATCTACTCAGCTGTATTCGACTGGAAGCCAGTCCCAACAAAGTTGGGAATAGGCTAGGCAGGTGATGATTAACTTCGGGATGATCCGATTGCTCAGAAGTAGTTTATTGAGTTAACCGATTATTTTGTCTCAGAAGCAATAGTGAATAGTGTGCTGGTACAATTCAATGCAAAAGACGTCGCGACGTCTTTTGCATTGACGTCGCGTCGTTATGAAACCTCTACCTTATAATATATATTGAATGTTTGTTGTACAGAATATTTAGATCCTGGAGAGAGTTTGTCTAGAATTACTTGTAGGCTTACATAAAAGATGTGGTGCTATTGAATTTAAGCACAAACGTAGCTTTCCAATGCGACACCAAGAACAGAACTTACGTAATCTAGAATCGATAGGTTTTAGATAGCTAGGCATTGAATCTGCATGATATTGAAGTTAGTTAAGTATTGAAAATTGTTTCTTTTATAGATTTAGAATAATGGTATTCCTATTGGCCACCAGCTACAGCTACACAGCATAGCTACACTAATCATGCAAACAGATCTTTTAACTACTTTATTTTTGGATGTACCTGCAGCGCTATATCTTCACCAAACCACCACCCTTGGCTGACTGGTAGAGAATGCCTAAAGCATAATGCCCACCTTTCTACCTTTGTGTTGTATGAAGTTTTAATAATAAATCGTTTATAGTATTTATCATTGAATCCATTCCTGTCCCTATAGTCATGTATACGAGTGTAAATGCACATTGCGATGTCATCAACATTATTCATCCTTTGTTCGTTTGGTCATTTGTATGCCGCCATCGAAAACACGCTACGTCAATATTGAGATGTTTCCCATTTAGCAATACGTTCATGGGAATCAAATCAATGGACGACGCGGTAAAAGAATACCAATCGTTGTTGACAAACACATTTATTTATAGATAGTAACTCTGTAGCTACCGATTTTGTGGATTATATTCAGTAGTTTTTGCTGCTACAAGCTATAGACAATTGGCGTTTCAAATGTTGATCAACGATGTTTGAGTCATTCGAATTATTTTTAACGAACTTTTTTCTCACGCCGCATTTGCAAAAAATTCTTCAGCAATCATTGCATTATACCTACCAATATTTACAAATGTTCTCTGTTTCCAGGCATATCCCGACTGGTCATGGCATACTGCTGGCCGGGGCGACATCAACTGCACTGGCCTGATCTCCGTGTACCGCGTGCGCGCCGACCGCTGCAACAGACTCTGGGTCCTGGACGCTGGAGTGGTCACCAGTATCGACGACTTCAGGAGAGTCTGCCCACCCAAGATCCTCATATTCGATATGGCTACAGATCGTTTGGTAAGCTTAGAATAAATGATTGATGGAAATTTCTGACTCGCTAAAAACAGCGCAAAAATTCCAATGAATTTGTGCGCCGATCGATTCAATAATCGATGTGCAATATTCGGATTTCCAAAAAAAAAAGCTACTTATATACCTCTTATTTGTTATTCCGTATGCACGAAAATTCAACTCATGAATTCGCGCAGAATACAGACATGGGAAATTTTTGAAGCCTAGTAACCTATGTCGCCTCTAATTGGAGACATTTGTATTCATCTTAATCCATCTCAATCCAACACACGTCTTCTTACTTTCTACTAGATTCGTTGAAATTAGAAAAAGCCTACCTACTTTTAAATTATTTTCACGTTTCTTGTAGACTTTCGAGCAAGTGCTTTTGCAATAAATCTATGTACAAAAACTGCCTGTTAGTACGCGACTTGTGCGGTCTCGTTTACGTAAGGACTGTCGCATATTGAATTTATCCAAGTTTTTAATTAATTGCACTTTATAGGTGAGGCTCTTGCGATTAACATACATGACGAGTATGGAGTTCCGTGTTCTTGGATGGCAGAAATTCCTTTATGGATTCTAAGTGTCCCCATAAAACATGATACCTACGAATTTATTGCCGTTCGCTTCAAACCCGGAATATATGCAGAAACATGCAGAATATGCATGCGATAGTATTAATTATGTTTTAGCAATAAGAGTTCTATATCTTTTCGTTTGTAGAAATATTTTTTGAATGATGAAACCATATAATTAACCGTAATCATGGTATTCAAAAGTTACCTGCATAGTTACCGGATACACATATCTATAACACGTACTTAAGGTGGTAATACCTGAATATTTGAATACGGATTAAAATAAACCAATTATTCAGTACTCCACTAGGCCAATTAAAGAAGTGCTTAATTAAGCATGCATTTTGTAACAGGAACTAAACAAAGTCGTGCCAGAGCTTATCTTGATTGGTAACCAGAGTTCTTAGGAGTAGCTTAGCCGCGAGTTACAGGTGTTCAATGTTCTAGTGGCAAAACAGTCGAACAGTCATTTCACATCAGTTTTAGAATATAAACGACTTATAATTGCTACAAAAATGGTGCTATTTGTTGCGATATTTGACGCTTGAATATTTTGACATAATGAATGTCGCACCTACGCAAACAAAGTTGCAATTAATGTGGAATAATGTCACATTCAGTTTATTTGGATTATATTATGTGTAGTCGTAACATACGGGGAATAATTTAAGTCAAATTCTGTTCGTATCCAGTCAAGTCCTGAGGGTGTTATTTAATAACCACCATATACTTAATCAACACAGTAGTAGCAGCCTACCTTTGGAATTACTTGCCCATGGCCCATAAATTAACAGCACCATTTGCTCTTAGTATCGCACATAAATCAAATAACAACTTTTTCGTTTTCTACTCTGGCTAAAAGATGCCTATGCAAAGTTAATATAACCGAGACCGAGACTCCTCCGTGCCTCGGAAAGCACGTTAAGCCGTTGGTCCCGGCTGTCATTTGTAGATCTTTGGCAGTCGTTACGGATTTGTCAGAAGCCAGAAAACCTGACACCAGTCTTACCAAGAAGTACCGTGTTACCCAGTTAATGGGTTGTGGAGGTCTGGTAGGCAGCCGCTCCACGTAAAATACTGGTATTCAGCTGAATCCGGTTTGACTGGGAGCCGACCCCAATATAGTTGGGAAAAGGCTAGGTGATGAAGACATTATCATCCGTTAGTTTAGCCGATGAATAACTGTTTAAGTATTGGTTTTCACCAAAGACAAAGACACAACACAAAGACTAAGTGCAACAAAGTGATATAACATATTATGAACTTAGGTTAAGGTATAAAATTTATCTAGGTATGGGTATTTGTTACCTGAAAACAAATGGTTTATTTATTATTTACTTCTCCGCATGTAGGGGCACCACTTAATTAATTATGGTCGAATGCAAAAGTAATATAAAAATTTAATGTCTTCACAATCAGTGCGAAGTTGGTTACTAACTAAATTTCAACAGATGAATGGTTGTGTTTAGTTGTTTCATAAAAATTCTTTTATCATCACTTTTGTTAACAGTCAAACACTAAATGGCTTATTTCCGGCGAGTGTTATACTTGGACTTATTTTAAATTTGTTTCAATTAAAAAAGAATTTAATGTATGATGTTTGTTTAAATTTTAAAATTATATTTAAAACAACTATAATACATTATGTTAGATGCATTTAGGGATATAGTTATCACAGTATCAGCCCAATCAATGAAACTGGGCCAAAGAGTTAAAGTAACTCTTGGGCCTTGTTTCATTGATACGACCACTGTGGAAGCAAAACTCGTAAAATATTAACCACAACCTCATATCCTTCTTTATTGATAAGGGCCTGTAATCAATGAATGATGTCACTGAAAATAAACTTATCCAGCATAGGCACTTTTCTATAATACCAGGAAGTTAATAATAATAATAATAGTTTATTAACACAAAAACCTTAATATACAAAGCTCTTACAAAAACACATAGGAACATTAAAATTTGGGAAAAAGGCTGTATAAATAGTGAAAACCCTGCCTCCTAAACTAGGGGGGGACCCTGTGACTTAGGAGTCAGTGTTCTACTGTAACTTCGTGTACAAACAATCCTTATCTATATGTGACAACATTTATGAACCTATAATGACCTGGTAACTATTTTATTTTAAATTTAGTCAATAATGTACAGGTGTTTGTGTTAAAGTAGGGAGATGTGGTGGTGTAGTGTGGTGTGTTATGTTGTGGTGTGTTGTATAGTGGTGTGGTGTGGTGAATGGGTGGTTTGTGTTTGGGGGCGCCTGTTTGAACGTGAGAGGAGTGTTCTTGTGGTGTTGCATGGGTTTCTGTATTCGGTTTTGTAGAATAGTGATTATTATTATGTGCCTATATTATTTTAGAAATAAGATCCTCTGTACGGGAATAGTCCTGATCATACAGCCAGTTTTGTAGTTTGGCTTTAGCTTCGTGTTTATTTAAATTTCTTATTTGGATATGCTTATTCACCCTTCTGTAAATGAGCGAGCTTATAACATAAAGCTGGTGGCTAGCGAAGGCAGTATTGTGAGGGACAGATGGACATGCAGATTTGGCTTTACGAGTGGTTGGATCTAATAGAGGAACCTGACTATGCTTTCTGAGGGTTGCATTAAGTACAAAGAGCTGCCGCACAGTAAGTACCCTGCATTCCGCATACAATTCACTAGTGGGAAATCTATACGGCTTGCAGAGCATCACCTTAAGCACAGCCCTCTGGGCTCGCTCCAACCCAAGAAGTTTAGTCTTCGCGGTGGCACCCCAAACCGGAATGCAATAACTGATGACAGACTGGCAAAGTGCAAGATAGACCATTTTTAGTGTTTTGGGGTCAGCGCAGTGCCTTAGAGACTTTAAGATATAAATAAGTTTCCTTACCCTTGACGTCAGGCTTTCAACGTGAGAGTACCACTTTAGTCCGTCATCAATTAAAACACCCAGGTATTTGGTTTGTCTGACACGAGATAGTGGCCTACATGAACATGAGGTGGAGCCCAGGCAGGTATGAGCAAAAACCTTCAAATCAGATGGGGCTTGGGTCCTGTGACTAATAGAGAAAGGAATGTAGTTGGTTTTAGACAAATTAAGCGATAGAAGGTTGTTTTGGAGCCACTTAACGACTGTTTGTAGCGATTGTTCTGAATAATATTTCACGTCTGACCATGTATTTCCACATACTACGATCGCAGTATCATCAGCATATGTGAAAATCCTGGTGTTGGGGAGCGCCAATGTGCAAAGGTCGTTTATATATATTAGGAAGAGCGTAGGCCCCATCACACTGCCTTGCGGAACTCCATATGTGATGATTTCTTCATCACTAGTGTATGAATCAATCTTAACACGGAGTTTTCTGTTTTGGAGATAGCTCTTGAAAAGGTCATGCGCTGTTCCCCGAATGCCTATGGCTTCCAACTTCGACAGAAGAGTAGGAACAGAGACCGTGTCAAAGGCTTTCTGTATGTCCAAGAATATCGAAAGGCATTTACGATTATTATCTAGATTGATGATAGAAGTTATAAGTATTACTAAAAATTAATAAGAAATTCAAATATTTGAGCACTCGAATTGGTTTTAAGTACTTAGTAAAAGTACATTATAACCGAAAATAAGATTTTTGCGAGCTCAAAGACTTGATAACGTGAAAGTTGTTTGAATGACAACGACTACATTGTATTCGGGTTTTTTATCATTTAGAGCGCGAATGTGACAGGTACGTGTTGGTAGTGTTGCGATAATGTCGACATCCGTCCGTCGTGAAGTGATTCTATCATCGACTTTTCAAGATCAAATCGAGATCTAAGCACGATTTCTGTCTTGGAACATTTTGAACAATTACATTTTTGTTTTATGTAACAGAGACTTCATTCATACTCGTAGCTATGCAATTTAATTACTCGTAATTGTATAAATCTAAATAGATATACTTGGGTATCAGATAAGTTTTAATAGATACTAGCTGACCCACGCAACTTACGTCTGCGTCATATTTTTCATTAATGCTCCGCTATTATTGGCCGTAGCGTGATGTATAGCCTATAAGCCTTCCTCGATAAATGGGCAATCCAACACTTAATTTTTTTTTCTATTCAAACCAGTAGCGTGTTCAAACAAACAAACTCTTCAGTTTTTATAAAATTAGTACTGATTTCATAGTGTAATAGGTCACTTGTTTTAATTGTATTACCTCAGGTATGTATCTGCTTCGATTCCTTCGTTAAAGAGACGTTAGGAAGGTAATAAACGCTGGTTTTATATTTTATATTCTAGTTAGTTGCAAAACAAGGACAATTCAATAAAGTACAATACTAACTAGCGTAGGATTTAAGCTTCTATGAGTCTTTCGAAGGCGAGCTTTTATGAAAAAGTTTCTCGGTAGATTAATGTCTAGATTAGACACATTTGACAAAAGAGTTACACAGCGTGTAATGAGGTTAAGCTTCTTATAAGGTAACCTTCTTGCATGTTATTGTTTTTATCTAGACTGTTTTACTATGCCTAAGCTTAAGAAGTCACGAAAAAGATAATATCGTCTTTTATCAGTAGGTACCTATAAAAACGTAGAACATTTGCAGTGAAAGGGGATTTAGATAATATTCGTTGCGCTGTGATAACTAATATAAGCAATAAATTCTTTGGTAACTGGATACTGGTGTCGAGTAAGTACCTAGCTTAGAGTTTATTATACAGGAACCGGAATCCCACCGAAGTTCTCTTAGAAAGGGTACGAACTTACTGCATACTTATCTAATCCCAGTCGATTTATCTTAGCAATAACTATGGTTTCTCTTTTACCAACTTTATATACCTTATATTAATAATGCGTGATTTAAAGCAGAGGCATGATTTTTTTGTAAATTATTTGGTAGACTTAAAAAACAAACACATCAAGAACAGTAAATTACACTGACAGTTAACAATTGCCAGTATCAGGTTCTCCGATTTATATTAGGATAAACGTAGAGCTTGGCTGACAACAGGATAATGTACTTACATCTAGAGTTATTAGTTATTCACACATACACCTCAAGTAGGTATTGTATAATTTAAGTGTTTATTTAAGGCATAATTTCTGTATAAAACTACTGGGAGAAGACACTGATTCCTGTAACACAGGTTACATCCTAGCGCAGGAGTCAGGATTCCATAATTATATAAATGTAACATACTTTTATGTCAATAAAAAAATATTATATTAAAATATTATGATCTAGAGTTATTACCTATGAGAAAACGTTGATTGGATCAATTTATATTTATGTCTTTTAATTTACATCATTCCATCTCGGAATACGACTTATAGATACAAGATGCGTAGGCATGTGCAATGTTGTATAATTCATTTGAAAGTGAATAGCAATACCTATGCAATTTATTAGTTCAAGTAAAAGTTCAAGGTGGTTACTGCATCAAATTGGAGCCTATGCACATATATTTAGAACTTTGATGTGCGTGAAATTAATTAATCATTATCTCATTAATTCACGTATGTACGGAAGTTACGAGTATTCAAGGCTGTTTGGTGAAATCTAAGTAAATATTCAGTATGCTTCTCGTAACAAAAAATATGAATGAAATGAGCGGTCATTAGAACAAAAACGTCCATGATACTCTATGATTATATCCGTGCCATTGGCGTATTGTTTATAAAATCCCTGACTAGAAATTCCATTCGCAGTTTTGATGGATTGAATTGGTTGATTAATAGTTCACGTCTGTTAGCAGCAGCGCCTACATCTTGTGGTACCATTATTCATTTTTTAACCGACTTCTAAAAAAGGAGGAGGTTCTCAATTCGGATGTTTGTATTTTTTATGTTTGTTCGCGCATAACTCCGTCGCTTGCCAACCGATTTGAAAAATTCTGTTTTTGTTAGAAAGGGTATACTTCCCAAGTGGTCCCATTGAAATTTTATCATAATCGGTTCGGTAGTTTGGTTTTTAAATCCAAATAGCTGGAATAAATATGTGAAAAATCATCCATGTATCCAGTGGTGTTGTTAGGTGTGGGGTACCACTAAAAAGGGAAAAATAAAATAACGAAGAAGCAACCAAAAACACCGACTACCGAAATTAAAGTTATTTTGAACTTTGTAGTGTTTTTTGGAAGTCGGTTTCTTTTTTTTGTGGAAAAGTTTTTTTTATAGAGTTAGATGCAAATAAATTATGAGCTGGTGTTAGCGTCGGCAGCGGCAGGCGAGGTCGAGTTATTATTTGAAAGGGTGTGGCTTGCCCGATTGTCAGTGCTGCAATTGTCCGTTCCGACTTAAATACGCACAATTTGTGGGTGACCAGTAACCATGTACTGTATAATTCTAAACTAGTGAATGGCATTGTAACCTCGCGGACGGCCACACGATAAAATTCGCGGTATTTGTTCTTCACGAAATCCGCCTATACGCTAATTGTATCATGACGGGAAGTATTGCATTTCTCTTTGGCCTTTTAACGATCAATTAGGTACATAGATTTATAAGGTCGGTGTATTGAAATACAAACAATAGTTTAGAGTTTTAATTACAAATAGGCAATTTAATTAATAGTAAGACTTGTCAAAATGTTTTTTTTTAAATTCATATTACCCAGATAATGAAATATGGTACGCATTTTTGATTATTAGGGTAAATCTAATTTAAACATTTTAATCGAGACACGCACTCTTATAGTCTATTTATGTAAATATAGTTTCTATTTGTAGATCTTAGGCTTTCATTTTGATGACTTCTTTTTAAAAGAAATCGTAAATACATTACAATTCGTGTAGTAGTTCCGGAAATTAGTAGGTACGGTTGCAAAGACAGAGATACACACTATTCTTTACATGAGCGCTAAGTGAATGCTAATGCACTTACTGCCATTTTATTAGCACTTTTACACTAAACGTGCTGACATAAATCCACTTAAAATCTGTATGTAGTAACCTACCTATTACATAGTGAAAGCTTTTCTTCATTATTTGACTGGTCGAATGGTTTAAATGTTCGTTTTTATGGAAATTACTGTAGGATAATGGTTTTATTGTTATATCTTATAGCTTGACTCGTTGCCTAATGACAGAGGAGGGCCTAGCTTGTTTTGACGTATAGTATGTCGCATAAAATTAAACCAAAATACTTTGTAGTTTTTTTATATTCAAAATTGACTTACGTTAACGATACTGTAACGTTACTATACGTCAAAACAATTAAGTGACATCCTGTCAGCGGTAGCGTGGCGAAGGCGATTGTCATAGATGTCAACAATGTATGGGATTGATAAACGCTGTCGAAATGTCACGTGATCAATCCCTTACATTGTGACATTTCGACAATCGCATTGGCTTATAGAACATAGACTAATATGTTATAGAATGGCCCTTGAGTAGAGCCTCAGGATGCGCTGGGAATGTTATTAAGAGCATTTACGTCGTACGGCATTTCATACAAACTTTCAAGTCTTTATTTAAAAAAATGAACGAACCGATTTTAATGAAACTTGGCATGCATACGCTAGATATCCAGGTCTAAATACTTAGTAGAGAACATATTTAATCAAAAATGAAAAATTTCGGTTCATTCATTTCGAAAAATAAGGACTCGAAAGTTTGTATGAAATGCTTAAGATCTGGACCGTCCTGGATGCCTGTCGGAGAGGCTCTTTTAGTGCATTCGAATAACAATATCTCATAATAATCTTCAATCGTCACATTCCAGGTTCGAAGCGTGTATTTCCCCCGTGAGCTGCTGCGGCCGAGCTCCCTGCTCACCAACTTGGTGTTGGACGACACCCGCTCGTCTGGTTCCCGCCTGTCATCATCCTGCGACAATCTCTTTGCGTACATCAGTGACACTGTTGCACCAGGTTAGTACAAACCAACTAATAGGAGAGACTACCTTTACCCCCGCTTTTCTCGTATGACTTATATCACAGCTACGCGACGTGCATTTTCGGGATTTAAAAGCAATACACAGCGATGTTGTAGCTTCCTATCAGTGGAATATTATTTGTAATCGCTTCGCTATATGGTCCACCTAGCTACATACACTGAAGATCCTACTTGGTGCATTTCCTTCGGCCCTCACTAACATAGGGAAGAAGCATGTGACTTCCTTGCTGCGAAGTGGGGTAATTATAAGCTGTTTGTTTTGAAAAACGATTAATTTTATAAGCATGCCGAAAAAAGGTGGAAGTCACCGAACGACAGTTTAGAAGAAGTCAGGTTTGGTCAGTGGCACAATCCAAATAACTCTTTGTTATCACACTAGTGCAGTTAGGTAGTTAATAGCAGTTTAAATATAACATTCCAAGATTTCGCAATTTACGTGGCAGCAGCCTTCGCTCATAGGAATAAACCATGCTGTTTATACTCTCCTTTAGAGTTTTCACACGATTTTGAGTACGCAATTATAATAGTAGGTACAACTTGGTCACGTTAACTCTATTAATGTTTCATTGTAGTTTTTTGGTTCCATAATTCCATTGTATAATAGGTGCTAGGTATACGACCTACTCAATTGATTGCTGTCGTTCTAGTTTCATTCGCGCAGTTCGTAACAATTAAAAATAACTCAATTAACGATTTGTATACCTATACTTGTATGTATTTTGAGGTTCTTTTTTATTAAATATGCTGAAGTAATTGAAATGCTTGCAAAACCAAATAAAAACTAATAGTAGGTAGTAACATCGTGTTATATTATGTTTTACAAACCAATTTCCCAACAGAAAATTAAATGTACACTTTGCATGCTCTTCAATTCGTATTAATTTATTGGTAAATCATCAGTAAGTTGTTAAAGAATCGTTACGGCACATGAGCTTAAGCTGATATGTAAGCGGATGATGTCTATCAGTTTTTATACATAAATAGTGGTCACTTTTAAATAGCCAATTGACTATTCATACTTCATAGTACAAATTAATCATCGCATAATTTAGCGGCTGTCCGTCGTAAGTGGTACATTGAATAATTGCAAGTTAAACACATATTGTTAAACACATACGCTGTTTAGTGACCATCCAAGCATGCGTCGACCAAAACCCTGCTTTCTCCGAAAAAGTGATGCAATTGCTAACGTACAAAGTCGAAACAAATACTAATTAAATTGACAGACTGTGTTATTTCAAGAAACTGTATCATTGCGTAACAATAACAGTATTGTGTGAAACGTACAATTTAGGGTACCTTTTGGTTTTTCTTCAACGGCCTATGTCGAGCAAGAACATTCTGAGAATTGCACTTGCATATATTATTAACTGTAACACTGTAGCAGTCTAAAAAAATACTTTTGGGTTTTTTCTGCCAATTAAATAGCGGCTGGCAGCAAAACACAAAAACGGCAGGTTTTAGCGGCGACTTTTAATCAACTTCGTGCGTGGATCGAGTACCTACGCAACTGGTGACAACCGGTTGATACAAATATTGGATATCGTTCAGCTATTCGATCATGGTCCTAACTAACACTTCACTGCCACTTTGTGGTAACTAGCACTTCGCCCGCGACTTCGTCTGCGCGGATTTAGTAGGTACTCCACAAACTTGAACGCCCCCTCTACCCTCTTTTAAAGGTTATTCTTTTAAGGTCTCCGGAGGCCCTAGACAATGTACCATTCAATTAGCGAATGCGATAGCATCTCAATCCCATAGAGCCTAGGTTCAGCGCAACTGTTCACTTCGTCAGAGGACGATTATGTAAAAATTGTTACGTCTGTTCCAATTATTCCACTTTTAGTTTGTTCATAGCATTCCGACGTAAATTGAAGCAAGCAATAATGTCCTCCCCTAAAAACTTTATCATCCGTCCTTCATCCCTTACTATGTAGTTTATTTTCGAAAAATACAAACATTTGTTATTCTTATATTTCCATCGAACTAAGCATATATGATAAGATTCTTCCCAGTTCACTCAAGCCGCGCCATTTTTCTTACTTCGAGCATGTTTATTCCCGTCGTAACTTTTGAACGAAAGGTCCGATTTGAATAATTTAAAGTGTAATTTACACGGACGTAATCAACCTTAATTATCAAACCATTTAAATGGATAAGAATTAATATCATGATACTCAAACCACCATTTTCCTTTTCACCCGGGATATGCTTGAATAATTTGAACAAAAAGCGGTCATGCTGACTTATCCATAATGGTTAGAAGACATAAGGTATCATGGACTTTTTTGTAGATGTTGATGACCTCTATAAAACTGTAGTACATCACTTTGCTCTATTGTCAATAGTTTCCGCAGCGTACGCGATATAAGGATTTTTTTTTGTATTTTTTTCACACCTTGGGTTACATTATTGAAGTTTTCATACGGATCCCTAACTTTTTTGAAAATACTTTACAGTCTATTTTACTCAGTGATAATGTAGATTTCTAACGGCAAAAGAATTTTTGAAATCAGTCCAGAAGTTTTTGAGTTTATTCTTTACATACAAAAATACAAATCTTTCCTCTGTATAATATTAGTGTAGATGTAGATGACCCTAAGAACCACCTTTGATCGAGTAGCTGTTAATAAACTTTCAATTATGGCATTCAAAACGTATTTAGCACTTAAGTGTTTATAAAATAAACTGATATTAGAGATAGGCAAACCCATGAATCATATTATTGACAGTGGTATTGGAATTTGACGTAAGAAGTAGGCATTGGACCATTGAAATTATTTATGCGTTGACCGCTCGATTGCTAACAAATGGTTGTTAAGAAAATAATGAGGGCTAAAGTACCAAGCCCGCGGGTATCTATTAAACCTAGCAGTGTAACCACGACATGAACACTAATGGACAGGTAGCTAAACTTCGATGATAAAAGGTTCCTCTTTTTATACTTTAATTAATTTATGTCAGCGATTTAGGTTGAATTTCACAAAACAGTGTCGGGTGTTTGTTCTTCACACAATGAAAGAAAGTGAAACTGTAGAAACATAATAATTTATATTATCGTGGAATGAAAGTACCTACGTAATTTCCACAATTATTAAATATTTCTGGGAACGAAACTTGTTATAAGTGCAGTTTCACTGTGTATTACTTGGCCAAAATTGTTGCCAGTTAATTCTAGTTTGAAGACATTATTTAAACAGGACCTAAGACCCTAACTTATGTGGGAATTGCAGGTTATCGTGTAGGCGCCTATCACTTTATTCATAGGCAACATTTTCTCACAGTTGATACGTATTAAACATTTGTTTGGGAAGACGACAGATTCTCACATTAGGTATTTTATCTTCTTTGTTACTACCACCATGAGAACAATACAAGTGGTGAAATACCAAATACGTTTATGGATTTTGCAAGCCAAATTACACTATAATTTTTATAAGTGACTTATACAACCCCTGGTTCTATGTGCAAAACATTTAATCATAAAAGATGAAAACTTCGTTAATTTATCCAGTGATAATTGAAAATAATCTAATCGATTCAATAGATTATATAATAGTTTCTTTATTCTTGTATTTCAGGTATCATCGTGTACGACGGCAGACGCGACAACGCGTGGCGAGTGACCCATGCATCCATGTACCCCGACCCCGACCTGGGCGAGTACGATATCGGAGGAGAGAGGTTCACCCTCATGGACGGAATCGTGGGGCTCGCGCACTCCCCCGCGCAAGGCTTGCTGTACTACCAGCCTCTGGCTACCGACAGGTAAGCTATCTACTACTCTACCGTATATAAGCCTGGGCGTGTACTTTATTAGAGTAGACAGAAAGTTTCACGCTCATGAAGATGAAGTCGATGAACGCATGAACTTTATCGTGTGGATTGCACACTCATCCGCGCGAGGCTTTGCTGACTACCGGCCACAAGCTACTGACAGGTAACTAACGAACTTAGTATTGCAACATGCAATGTGATACTGGGTGAGTACGATATCGGAGGAGAGGTTCACGCTCATGTATGGCAATATGGCTTTGTGGAAGTCTTGCTATACTACTAGCTGGCTTATGCTAGCCGAGTACAAGGACCTGGGACATAATCAATAACCATGTCGCCATAGAGACAGACTCACCCACTTTCCCACACAGAGCCTGTGGGTGCTTATTACCGAGAGGTAAAAAAGGTAACTTGTGTTTCACAAGCTGAAGCAAATCACAAACAGTATTCTTATCGACGGCATTGTTGGGTTACTTAGGTTAATTTAATAACTATGTACGAGTAGATATGTGCATATCTTCGGAGCAACACTATATTAACCGTTGGGTTCAAGACTAAAAAAAAGAAGATTAATAATCTTGATGCTTTCTCCAATTCCTGATATTACCAGGATCTCTTTAGCCGAATACATGAAGTAAATTGACTTTATTGGTCGATCAAATACGACGTCGGCGACGAGACGAGTCTCTAATAAGTTTTTATTATGGTTACAGATTGTTCAGCGTATCGACAGCAGTGCTGGCGTCAGGCCCGCCGGCGGAGGGCACGGACCTGCCCGTGAACCTGGTGGGGCGCAAGTCGTCGCAGGGGCTGGGCGTGGCCGTGGACCCGCGCGACGACACCATCATCTTCAGCCCTATGACCGAGACCGCCATCGCCGCATGGAACCCCATCACCAACTCGCACAAGTAAGCTCTCAGTTTTTGTGGCATGTTCGTGAAGTACGAGTAACCAGCAAGAGCTCTTGCGCGCGTGTCGAACTTTTTTTCCTCCTCGTCTCGGAAAGTATTACGTTAAGCCGTTGGGTTCGGCTGTCATTTGAACATATTATTTGATCGTCGTTACGGGTAGTTAGAAAATCTGACAGCATTCTTGTAATGGGGTACGGTGATACCCAGTTACTGGGTTGTGGAGGTGAGATAGGCAGAGGTTCCTTATAAAATACCGGCATTCAGCTGCAGCCGGTTAGAATGGAAGCCGATCCTAACCTACGAGTAGTAGGGAAATGGCTAGCAGATTGATTGATCGTGATGTAACTTAGCAGCTGCATCGTTGCAGCAAGACTTATATGAAAGTATAGGCCGACCAATTAAGTTACCAAGTCAAGCAGCTGCTGTATTTGTTTTGTAGGCACACGTGGTGTGACTATATCCAGTGCAGATGACAAACAAAGCGTGTATCTTCGTCGCTCTTGTGTGTTTTAAAGAAAAAGTAACCGTGAGCAGGAATCAAGTTTGTTGATTTTCTATGTTGAGTTTCTTTGGTAAAGTATTTCCTATTCGTTGGCCTGATCTCAATATGCGAAAAAAAAATAGAAGAATTGGCACTCAGACCATTACATTAAAGGCAGTCAGTAGGATAGAACCAGCCTATATTCTAAATATTTCAAATGATTATTAAATTATTGGGAAGAACTGGTTTAGCTACGAAGTTACCTACGGCGTAGCAAGAGCTACGAAAGTTGTAACTCATTTTGACAAATCTATCTAATTATTATGTAAAACATTTTGTTTACTATTCCTGTTCCATCTACTTTTCGGTAGACTGAATGCATATTTGAAGGCTTTATCTGAAACGGAGGTAATGCATACCATACATACACATACCATAGCAACTTGCTTTGCCGTAGTCACCGCGTTTTGCAAATAATTTCTTCAACTGCAGGAAGTTTATAGTTCTAGGTGCCATTCTATGCTCATATAAACAGATTGGGATCCCTTCTTTTCGCATAATGTTCTTTGTCCTAATATACTTCGGCATAACGATTTTGGCACAATTTGTTTTGGCATAATAATACTTCGGCATAATTTTTTTAGGCATACATTTTATGTTGGCATAATCATCTTAAAGACTAATTTGTTTTGGCATAAATTTGATTCGCATAACGTTAGTAGGCCTAATGACTATTAGCATAACGTTAGTAGGTCTAATTACTATTAGCATAACGTTAGTAGGCCCAATGACTTTAATATCGACTGAATTTAATATGCTTTGCAACAAAAGTTAGTGACAGAACCGAATTGCTGCAAAACCGACTCCACGTAGTCTTGTTTGTCCTACCCCTAGAGTGTAATTTAAAATCGCGTAGGCGCGTAGGGGCGAGGCGGCCCGCGGGCTGAGGAGCAGGCGGATGCGAGCGAAAGCCGTCTGCGATGATTAGCACGCGTGGGGCCGCCGGAGGCCCGCAGCGCCGGAGCCGTGACAGAAATCCTGCCTGCTGCATGTTGCATGCTCGCTTGAATGCTGCATGCTTGCTTGCATGCTGCATGCTTGCTTGCAAGTTGCAAGCTTGCTTGCATGCTGTATGCTTGCTTGCATGCTGTATGCTTGCTTGCATGCTGTATGCTTGCTTACATGCTGTATGCTTGCTTGCTTCATGCTTCCTACAGCGAAAAAAAAACCCACAAAATTGTTCAATACGTTATACTATATTAATATGTTACCTATATATTACCTGATTCAGGAGATATGGCTCTTTTCCAATCGTCGAAATAAATTGTTATACCTATAAAAATATGTTTTAATATCATTATGCGTAAATAAATTTGTGCTTTAGGATATTATGCTTAATCATTATTATGGTTAGAGAAATTATGCTTAAAAAATTATGCGTAAGCTGTTATGCGTAACTACATTATGCGGAAATATAATTATGCTAAACAAAATTATGCTAAGTTATATTAGGTCTTAAAATTTTATGCAAATGGATAGGGAAATAAGAGTGTGATGTTCGCTCCTGAAGTCAAGAGTATACTGTTTGATACTTTGTTAGAATGCAGGATATCTGGTGCGCAATACGTTCCATTTGATCGTGACTTTTCCGACACGAAATCCCCGTGCCTAATTACCTAAACCCCGTATTTCCTCAAACTTCCATCTTCTAAGTCGTGATAAATGGCACGATTCCTGATAAGCAGTCCACTGCAATCGATGACTCATCGATAAAAAACGTTTGAAAGAGGATTGCTTATGTTTAAAGTTTTCCTTTTCATTACGGATCAGTTTTTGCTCAACGACGTGGGAAATTCCGATTGATTGCATTCCGGTCGTTGCAGTAATATGCACCTGTTGCAAGTGATTGTGATGAAAGGTCGATGAAGCTCTTGCAACGGAGGATGCAGCGGGAAGTGGGTAATTAAATGATATTACATTCTGCCAGCGACTTCGCTCACGTTATTGTCGAAAACTATCCCAAGGGAACATAATATACTCGGAATGAAAATAATCCCATGTCTAAATTCAGGATTTGTTCTACCCGCGTTCTACGTTTCATCCATATTCGTTCAGCTGTTAAGACGTAAAGAGGTAAAAAACAAACAAACGGACGGATAGACAGGCAGAATTACTTTCGCATTTATAATATTAGTATACAAGTATGAACTATCGCAACTGAAGTTTATACTTGATAGGTCAATTACTCATCGCGTGATCTGCATGACTAGGCGTGAACTCTTGTTAACTTGTGCAATGTATAATAGAATCTTCAAACGATCATCGACTTTTGACCTTGGCATTGCATTTAAAGTTACCTAAATAAAAATAAGCATTATTCACGATATCAAAGCGTGTCTATCTTAATGTTGTGTTAGTGGCTGACAAGTGAGCCAGTTCAGATGAAACAGTTCTAGAATGTGAATCAGTAAAACATATTACGAGTGTTAAGTTCAAATGCTGCTAAAATCCCACCCAAAAACGTATCTTCAATTTTGACAAATCGGAATGAAGCGTGACCAGCCAGATTTTGTAATATTACTTAGAGTTTTTTTTACGACAGGCATTTTCTTCAAGCTGTTATACACAGCTTGAAGAAAATGAATGTTAAAACATATTATAAATTATATTAAAACATATTATGGTGGATTGTTTCCATATAATTATCGTGTGATGGTTGGCAGGGTGCTGGCACAAGACGCGGAGAAGCTGCAGTTCTGCGCGGAGGTCCGCTGGGCCGAGCGCGACAACGGCGCCGTGTGGGCGCTCTCCACGCGCTTCCACAAGTTCTTCCGCCGCTCCGCCTCCAAGCACGAGGTCTGTATACAAAACAAAAAAAAAACAAAATACTTAAACAATTTTTTTTAAGAAAAGCGAACGGAACAAAAGAAACTCCGCCCACTGACACTTAAGATGTGCACTGAGGGTTTGCCACGTTTCCGCGAGCTTCTTTTGTTTGCCAGTCCTATCGGTCAATTTTACAAACATCTCATCATCGACGTGAAAATTTCGGTTGAATGAGCTGGATTGGAAGTACCTTGATTTGGATGGATTGACCGTTCACTTCAATTCACTTAACCTAAGTTTTCCCGATGAGATGTTTACGGAATAGTACCACTGCATGGCACGGCCACGCTCTGCAGTAATGACCGTGTGCCTTTGACCTCTTTTGTGAAAAGAACCAGTAAATTGTCTCATTGTAATAAATATTTTGCTCAGCGGCTGACATATTGAACATTCGTCGGAATATGCTACGGCTTCCGCTTTAAGTTTTTATTTATTGGTTAATATGTGTTTTTTTTTGTTTTTAAAAGTAACAATATGTTTAACTTGACCTTACAGACGAATATCCGCATACTTCGCGTGGTGGACAGCGGCTTCGTGTCGCTGCAGCCGCACGTGCTCAAGCGAGCTGCGCGCGCGCCGCAGTTCAACGCCACGCTACATGCCCTGCACTAACCAGCGCAAGCATTATGCTAGCATCGTACGAGCATAATGCAGCATTGCACGAGCATAAAGTGGCATCATGCAAGCATTTTGCAGTATTATGATAGCATTATGCAGTATTATGTTAGTTAGCATTATGCTAACCAACGTCTACTGACGTTCACTGCCAATCAAAATACAGCGTTGACGTGAATACACGTCAGTCAATGAATTAATATAGTTCTATATTGTTTAGCGGTGGCACTCATACTTTTTGTTTCAGGTGACATAACAATAAGGGCCAAGGTCATTCCTATTAATTAACCGCTCACATTTGAGTGGTGGATAAGTAAAAATAAAACTGGAATAAATTGCAGATGACCTTTGCACGATGGTTAGCTTGCCTTGTGGTTAATAATACCGGTTTGATTGTTAATGGGCAATTAAAAAAATTGGCAGGTCCGGTTATTCGATTTTATAATATTTCCTTACTCAAGCAACCATGGTGCGCCTAAAATGATCGTTGTGCCATCGCAAAACAACGTGTCAGTAATAAATAAGTGTACATATTATAATTGAGACGAGCAACTGGCACAGGCTAAGGAAAAGACAACACCACAATAACCTCCTTACAAACACACCGAACCTTTTTTTGGTAACCATCTCGTAATTACAAACATTTTATGCAACGCAGTCTTAACAAAGAATACGACCACAATGCACGAAAAAAAGATTTAAATAAAAGAACTGTTATTCATTCACTAAATTATTATGTTATTTAATGCGGACAGATTGTGTCTTTGAATTCTCTGATGTGTCATTTGCTGACTACACAAAAACTATTGACGTAAAATAAAAAAACAATGCAGGTTTTTGTATCTATAATAATAAGTCAATATTGTTTGTTTGCGGTTTCACAAAACGATCACATTATTAACAAAAACATTGTAATTAAATGTCAAAAAAGAATTAGTTTGACATTATATCCGTCAACTCTAACAAAAAGGAAACAAATAAACAGTTTGACCGAGTAACCGCAAACTGTATTCTGAACGAATAAATACGAATAATGTGTTTTTCGTTCTGATTGATCCAATGTCCATTGTAAATAGTTATCGATGCTACTCTGATAAGTTAAAGTTGTACAATGGCAATAATTACATAATCGTCGTAAAAGTAACGTTAACCTACATCCGGATTCAATAAACTACCCCTAAGCACGACCATTACATAATTTTCTCTATTTTATTTTATTATTTTATCCATATATTTTGACTTTTAATTCAGGAAGTGGTGTGTTGGTACTCGTAAATATAAACAACTAAGTATATTGGAATCAAGACTATGAAAAACGAAAAAAAATATCAGCATTTTCAATATTTTTTATATCTTTATCGCATGAAAAAGTAAAACTCAACCTGTAGGCTTGTTTTCAGAGCGATCATTCTATTACGAGCACTGCCGGCACTAATAAGTAAGATTTATTTTTTATTTTGGAATTTTCACATGTCAGTGCTCGAGCGGATTCATTAGGTACTGTAACTACTGTTTCACGTTTTTTTCATGCTAGGAGTAGTTTTCTTAGGCGCCACCTCCACGAGCGAGTGAATCGACGCGAGTTAACGTTTTGCTCGTCAATGTGTGACATTCGCCGAGATTTGACATCGTCACCTTAATTATCGCGTGTTACACGTTCATAGAGTTGTTACAGAATGAAGTGGCAGGACGAAAATATCGCCGCGACACGCTCGCTATAATAATAATATGCCAATTATGTATATTATGGCAATAATATGTAATATGCCAATCGAAGATTGATATTTATCTCAAATACTCGGTCCATTTCATACAATACAGTGAGAAGATGAGGCTAGTTTAATACTTTTCATTTATAATTTATTTACAATATATTCCGCGGGTGAAATAAAGAAAGGCGTGAGGCTGGAAACATTTTTATATGTTGGAATGTTTGAAAGAATTTATTCTATTCTCTTATAAGATAAGCAAGGCAAAATTCTGCCATCAGTTAGGCACAATGCCTAACTTTTTTCCCAAGAAATTATAAACTTGATAATCATCTGTCGCTCACTAACAACTTTGGAACTATGTGTCCACTAAAGGTCCACCAACTATTTTAATTATCGCATCTACTGCTTAGAAAAGAAGCTTACCTAAATCTGATAGCATGCTTAAGCCCGTTTTGACTAATACTAAAGGACAATTGGATTTTCAAAACCTAGCTCAGAGTAGTAAGTTAAAAATTAGGTGTCCCCTATTATTAGTGAACACGGATTCTAAAGCCTAACGTAAATAATAAACGTAAACAAGTAGGATTTTTCAGGGTTACGAACTACAATATGACTAAAATAATCTCTACTCGTACGTTTGTACTAAATAAGTACTTTTATCAACAAGGCTTCCTCTTGTGCCATATTTGTATGGTATTCCAATGTTTTGTATCATTTTGTAAATAAATAGATTTCACAATAGGTTTAACGGTATTGGCTTAATTTGTTTAAGTACTTATACCAAATATTGGTTCCAGATTAAACAGTAAATCTTCGACTGCCCCATCTCAAATTTTCCAACCAACTTTGATACTCCCAGAGCTTTTTTCATCATTTCCATTCAGTGCATGTTTTTTATTTCAGCGCTAACTACTTTAGAGAATTGCAAAACTACTTATAAGAAAATCTTGCCATTTAAATTGTAAACATAAATTATATACAGACCTGTAACCTTTTAATAGTAATTAGTTTTCCTGTAACTAAAGGAAAAACCTTGCCTCACATAGTACTGTAATATTAACATTACCATTATTGCATTAACTGACAAAATATTTAATGAATATTATGTTATCGATGTGGGCCAAGGAAAAGTTTCAAAGTTCGTAGAACGTTAGTGACGCGAGCCTTATTTTTTAGTCCCATGGTTTTTCCATTCAATATGTACTTATTCTAATTTTTAAACACCGCGTCGAAGTTATCTTAGAATTTTAGTGTTTAACCAATGAGATTAGGAGTGTACTAACACTAGTAAATTACCTATACCAGATATGTTACGAAGAATTTACCTTTATGTCATTATTCTGCTTACTAAGACATTATGCTATGTTTTATAAGGGTATTTTTTAATTTTAATCTCTATAACACGAGATCGTCTCTAAGGTCTAGTCTAGGCGTATGACATGTACAATATAAACATGTCTAAAGATAATGTTACAAGATATCACACCTATTCGATTAATATTTCAGTTTTTAGTAGCCGATTTCAGTAAGGTACAATTATTTTTCTGAAATTATGTTAAAAAGGTTTCGACTAAATAACACACTTTTTTTTATCGAGAAACTGCTAAAAGGTGTCTCATTCATTTTCGCAATTATCCTTATTTCGATGGTTTGGTGAAACTACTTCATTTAAATTCATGAACAATGAATTATGTACTGTACTGTACAGGTGTGTAAATAAAGTTTTGTTTAGTACATTTATAAAAAATGCAAAAAAATTACAATTATTGAGTCAATAAGTACCTACCGATATTAAAAGTAAAATGTTATCTGCAGTTTTCAAATGAGTGAAGTAGTTTCATATCATCAGTTTAAGTCGGCACCTATACCTATCATGTATTTAATCATGCCATTGTTTAATAATTATATTTTTAGTTACCTACCTTTATATATATTTAAATAGTTAACAGTGCCTGAAAGTAGGTTAGGTAATTATACCACTTTTGCTCGGATTTATTTATTGTTTTCATGTTCAAAAATGCTCATAGATGAATTTAGATAAAAATTTTACATAGATACCTAACTTTAGTTCAGGCTAGCCAATTCAGCTTTTTAGAGACAGTTAGTTTAAAAATACCGACTACCTATTCAATTTATATGTCTTTACAATCTGTATTTGTTAAGTCATGTTTCTTTAACATTTAATTACGTCTGACATCATGTAAGTATGTATACCTCTAGGTATATCAATATAAATGTGATGTGAATCATAAAATATGACCATTGTTATATATACCTACTTAAGTCATAAACCGACCGCAGGCGTGGTCAGCTATCGTCCGGGGGAACCAATTTTATGAAAATAAAGACAAATGAAAATAAACCGTAAAAGACATGGCATTTAAGTTTAAACCAATTTGCGGTATACGGAACCAATTGGTTCCACCTGGACGTAAGTCGACTACCAGTCAAAACGACACGCCTGTAACAAAATAGTAAATAATAGACCCAGTGCAATACCTATAAACTACATATCTACTTATAACTTCTTATGAGCTCGCTTGTACGCTTTTGTAAATTTACACATTCGCATGATTGTGCTTATTTATACTTAGTTACATTATAAGGATATCGATACGGGAACGTGTATGCTTTTTTTTATATTTTAATAAAAAAAAAAGATTAATTACAATCTTGTTTTACTATCCTCATAATTTACAACTACGGTTCATCTTAAGGCCATCGTTTTATTAATAGAACCTTTAAAGCTATACCTATATTTATTTATGTTGAAATAAATATATACCAATCTATGTTGTCGAGCTAGTCCAATTTGTTTCTTGCCCAAACAACTAATACTACATAATCTGCCTTTGAAGAAGCTGCACATTCAATTACATTGATTTGGTGACACCACCATATCTCTACTTATACTTAGAGATAATATTTATGAGTTTTAGGGCTCTTTCAATTTAGTCGTTTCGTGTTTGACTGCTGCGGCACTGCATCGGTGCGTTTGTCGTACTGCGGACGTCCGGTTGATTCCTGCCATACAATTTATAGACCAAGAGTGCAGTGCGGCGCCGGTGCCGCACACGCACGACAGCAGGACGAGTATTTGTGTGCATAAATTGTATGGAAAAATCATCCGGACGTGCGCAGTACGACAAACGCACAGTCCGACACGAAACCACACGAAACGTCTAAATCGAAAGAGCCCTTAGTAACTTAGCACTATTTACTACCTTTACAAAGTGATCTTGAAGTAGACTGGATTGAAAGTAGGTAGAGACACTGAATTTGAATGCTACCAATTTTGACTCAAAAGAAACACAGACAACGTCTTGCTTCAACTTAAGATTATTTGTAAGAAAAGTATTTTAGTGTCAAAATTGCTTTTTTGAAATGTTGACATCAAAAAATCATCAGTAGATATGTTGTTCTATTTGAGTTCAGGCAAGTAACATTAAAAAATGTTTGAATGCAGAAGAAAAGAAATGGAATGTTTCCTTTGTACCGAAGTTAAATTGGTAGTATTAATGTTTAGATAAATTTCTCATCAAGTCCGAGTTGGCGTATAATCTAGAGCAATGAATTGCGCCTGCGCAACTCCGACCGCGTGCAGCTCTACTGTCAAACTGTCCAAATTTGAATGCTCTGTGCTATAGACTATCCCAGAAATGTTACCTTACCGTTTAACGGACTTAATGATTAACGGACTACGAAGATTGGATTCGCTACGAATCAAAATAGAGTTAGAAAAAAATACCACCACAAGATAATAACTAATTCACCTATCGCATCAATCAAATCTTCAGTTTAGATTGCAAAACGATAAAAAATGCTAAAAAAATGCGCATTAGGTAATTTGTTATTGTATCCATCACATTTGGGACATACCTAGCTATCAATGAAGTACAAAAAAAATAATGACTCAGAGATGAGATTCTCTGAATCATTTTGATTTTTGATAATGAAGAATACTAATTGCAAATTAAATAGCGATAATTTGTACATAGGTATATTAAAAATAACTTAGTAATGAGTAAGTAATGTTTCGCTTTAGAGACATTTAGTTTTCACCGCCCCACAAATGAGGATCCTTATGAGAATCATTGTTAAAACATTTCTATGTTAGATAAGTAAGTACCTACCATTAATTAGGTAATCACCGCTAACTATTAGTAAATAGAGTAATATTTGTCTGGGATGTGCGTGATAGGGGAATTTTCAGGCCCATCGATGATTCACACAAACGACTGATGAGTTATTTACAATAACAATGTTTTTATCTGTTTTGTTCTGGTACAAATCATAACCGCCTCATCGCTTGAGGGCAATAATTACTAGCAAAATTAATAGAGGTCGTGAGTTGTGATGATCGTGTGGCTTACAGAAGCTTTAATTATATTTATATTAGCATAATACAATAGGCATGCATATACCGTACTACCTAATAGTGTTAGCACATTGGCTATTATGTTTGTTCTGCACGTATAACGGTGTCTTCTTTGACGTTGATGATCAATGCTAGTTTCTCCAAAGGGAACTGTAGTTACCAAAGTGAACAATACAAGAAGTAAAAAGCATTCCTCAAAGGCTGGGTTTTTCCATACGTGCGAATGTGCGATTAGCATTTTAAACTATTAGAAACAGGTTCTCTAATTTGCTGTATTCTTATGACGTTGCGTTCTTTTTTGGTATCGATGTATCCGGGGCGTTCCTAATGATTTTTAAAAAACAAAACGAAATTTCAAAATATGTAGATAGGTACCTACTAGGTTTGTGTGCCGATGACTCTAAACCACGTGCTGTCTTAAAACCTGATCTCATTTATATCTCAAAAAACTTGCTGATACAGGCTAAGCATGCACTACTTGTCTATTTTGATAGTTTTTTTTCAGTTATTGCTTGCATTTGATGATGCATAAAAAACAGTAGCACTTTTCGTCAGTTTTTGTTTAAATGGCTGAATACCTAATCTTAAAAGTTACCTTAAAAATTACTTACCTAATACTAAAAATACAATCCCGAACGAGAACTCACTTGGAAATGATGGCACAATTACATAACTTATGACCACATCTCCGATGACTTCGTATAGGGTCAGGATGCAGTCGTGCGTAAGTAGGTATGAGGTTTTCCTGGGGAAACCCTACGGCGTCATTAGTACCTAAACAATACGCGAAGAAAGTCTTTGGAGACTGATGTTAAATACTGACAATAAAACTCTTTCCAATCGTTGCCTAGACTATCTGTTATAAATAGTTTTGTGACAAATTTTCCCATTTAGTTTGTGGGATTTTTAATAAACGTCTGAGTAAACAAACGTTTTCTGCCGGTACTAATCTCCCCACAATTAAAAATATAACGCGAGTACTTAATTGACTATTGTTTATAATAATTGGTACTGAGGAATATTCATTACAAATAGACCGTGAAATTGATATATTACCTGAATAAAAATAAAATAATATTCATCTTATCCTTCGACTTATGTAAAGGATCTTTGAGTTTGTTGCTACGTAGGAACAGCTGGATGATTAGTACTTATCTACCTTGAACTTGCCATTTTAAACCTTTATCTACAGTTTGAATTAAACAATCAGTAATTAGTACTTAATAGGTAGACACCAATTTATACCTATAATACTAGCTTCTGCCAGCGGTTGCGCCCGCGTCAGTGTCGGAATATTCGAAAGTAAAAAAGTAGCCTGTCCTTCTCCAAGGTCTAATCTATCTCTGCACCTATATATTTCATAATTATATAAATTTCATCCAAATCCCTTCAGCCGTTAAGACGTACAGAGGTAACAGAAAAATAAAGTTATTTTAAAGTTTTTTATGATGTTGGTATGGAAGTTTGGGCTTCTATTGTCGTTATAACAACGTTCGACTCGCACTTGGTCAATTTCATTATTTGCTTTAACTTCTAAGCTTGGCCCTGAAAACCGTTAGAAAGAAAGAGTGCTGATCATGAGTATTTATGTGAGTATAATGAGTATTTATTTATAATGCCTCCGATGGAATTTACCTCAGCACGTACAAATACTCAGGAATAGCAACTATTGAAAAAATCCGGTCATGCGTTTAGTTGCTGAGTAGGTTCTCGTATTGATTACAGGGAACACGTGACAAGAAGTAAGTGAATCTATCTGATACAATGACACAATCTATTGTTCAAAAACATGTATTATTTAGCGTAGAATTTCATCCGGCTTTTGTTGATTATCTCGATCAAATACAGTGTATCGACACACGTTCATAGTTTTGGAGCCTACACTCTACCAAACGTTAAAATGAATAGTTTATTTTTGTAACAAAGAAATGTATTTGGAACAAAATAGTTACGAAATATTAGAAAATTTCTATTAAATGTTAAAAATATTATATCATTATGTTAATTGTGGTTGCGGTAACATTAAATATCACTTCAGTTTATTTTTAGATACTTAACGAACCACTGGACAGTTATTCATTTCATTTGGTTTGGCCGAAAGAGTAATGCGTTAGATGACTTAAGTCGCAGTGAGTTGAAATTATATATATTTTTTAATTAAAACTTAAATATTTTAATTAAAAAATATAAGTTAATGAGGCTACAATGCTTTTAATAACACAGAAACAAAGTAAATCTTCTACGTAGTTGTCACCTGAACAGTGGTTGTGAATTGAATACGCCTGTGATATGACTCTGTTCGTTTGTAGTACGAGTACACCGAAGTGCGAAGAGGAAATCGCTGAAGATGCGCGCCGAACCTTTCCGGTCAAATACGATCTACGGGTTTTATTTATAGAATTTTGAAGGCTTTCGCAACAGTTCACGTTCGTCTCTCGCGGGAGACACACCGCATATTTCAAATATTTTATAAGTACAGTACTTACCATAAGTATTTACATAAACGAGACTAAAGAAGCAAGGCTATCATCATTTAAATAAAGGTATGTAAAGATTAGACTTAAAAATCATCACTTATGTTGATGGTAGTTTTTGCCATAGGTCATTTACAAAACAACCATAGCTGATTGATATGATTGTGATGTTTATATTTTTTTGGTTTCTAAATACTTATTCATGTTATTTCGATTGAACTTGTTTACTTTACCGCAATTTTGGAGTTTCAACCATTCAGAAAAAGTATTCCGCACTTTCAGTTTACATTTGATAATTAGGTACCTAGGTATGTCAGCTAATACTCCTACCTAGACATCTAGATCTCGGTTTTGCTTATAGATAAAAAACAAGTTGTGGGTCATTATATGAATAAATTATGTTTCAACTAATTTTAACTTAGCGATTTCCTGTTTTCATTATTTTTGATACGTAATTAAATTTCCAGTTCTTTCAACTATCTAATAACGAATTTCATATTCAGATCTAAAATAAGAACTTAGTTTTATTTTTAGCTCAACAGTAAAAAATCTGTTGCAAATGTTTTCAACCTAGATAAAAAATGTAACGGGAATAACCAATACCCAGCTACATCAATATTGTAAATTATTCAAATAATAATTGCAATAAGAAATGTAAAAATCAACTACCTACATTATTTGCATAACCTCGTTGATCTAGTGGTTCTAAGTGCGGTTGCTGAGCGCCCTGGATTCGATTCTCGGGTTGGGTAAACTGTTATCGGACGTTGGATTCGATACTTAAAATTCTTATCAGAAAGATTGCAGTTTATTACAGAGATCTTGTGTCTCATATCACTAGAAGTGCACGCGCGACTATGGTAAAATATTATTAACCGACTTCTTTTGGTTCTTACGGTTCTACGCATATCAAATGTTCATATTATAACCTATTATTTAAATTATTTTTTTCTTATTTTGATTAATCTATATTATCTTTTTTACTAGGTATAGTGTAGTTACTGACACGACGTCAGCGTCACGACAAATGTAGTAATACCTAATAGATTGTTTCGAAGTCTATAATAATCACTTATTGAAAAACAGACATATCACGATATTGTTGCGTCTGTTTATGCTTTTGTTACCGGTTATTGATAAATAAACCGCCATTTATCTTTTTTTAATGAATGAAGGCAGTACCTACGTACTTATGTATCTAGGTATAAATAATTAAATACTTGTATCATCATCATCCTCCTAGCCGTTATTAGGATTTGATCTCTTACAAGCGAAACTAGCATTCAAGAACCAAACTATTAGATTTTAATTCGATCAGTTTTGTATAATTGAATTTCATAACTAACAACCAGGACATTGTGGCGCGTTTAGGTACCTATGTTTTTTGCATGTGTTTATGTCGCTGATGAGTTTTAAGAGTAATACAGTACATTATAAACGTGTGTCTCTGCTTGTTCCGTTATTACGTCTAATTCACTGATCGCATTTTGGTGAAAATTGGAAATGAAAATCTGGACTAAAACCAAGTGCGGAAACAAATTCTGATAGATACACTGTGGTCAGGATTATTCTTATCATCCGTTTAGTACACACTACACCCATGTCAAGAGAGCATCACTGGCGCCAACTTGGAATTTGATTTGGAGCCCATTTTCGATATAATTTTCTGGTTCGGAGTAAACAGGAAATCATGAAAATTATTTAAAGTTATTCGTTGGCCATCTTGGATTTTAATTTTGCGTCTACTTTTAGTCATTTTCTATGCAGCGCACGGACGGACGGACTTCGCGAAACTACACGGGTTCCTTGTTGTTTTACTACGAAACCATAAAAATAGGCATTTAATTCGTATATTAATTAATAATAATTCATAGTATTCACGTTTTGCTCAAGGTGTTCATGTGAACTTTTGATAATCTATTGTCACATTAGAAGTAGGAAGAGCGATGTTTGGAATGGCGGGCACAAAAGACACGGATTTGTAATTTATGGGAATTTATTTAAAAAAATTATGTGCGACTATTAATGGGACACTTTATTACAAAGCTGAGCGGCGTTAAATTAGTTTTACAAAAAAGTAACTTAACTGGCACTATGTGTTACTACAAATAAGTGAAATTAGCTGCTTAAAGTGGGAAATAATGAATCGAAGCACTAAGCTTGCATTTAAAATTTAAAGTTACCGAATAAAATACTAGAGCGGGCAAAAATTATACTGAATGGGCGACTAAACAAAGTTTACTAGCTCATGACTTTGGGGACCTCGACTCGGACAGGTTAGGATAGGGTGGCGGGGTATTTCAGACTCCGCCGTCTCCTTCGTGGTTATTCATTTTAGAACCATAAGCTTAGGTATAACAATTTTCGATATTTCGCCTAAAATGATATTAAACACTTGAAACACTTGAATCATCATGTCTACCCAGATGACTATAAAAATGTAATTAGTCCGTCAGATGGATTTCCAAAAGAGATTAGACACTTATTTTTTATTTTTTCACGTTAACAAAAAATTAAAAAGATACGGTGCGTTGAAAACTCGTGTGACGTCACTTATATGTACACTTTTTAAGTACACGTGTCGTCAACAGCCTGCCACTCCTGAACTTCGGAGGCATACGCAAGATCAACAGTCATAATATCAACAGTTAAAACATCAACACCGTAAGACCAACGATTCAAAATCTCAACACTTCAGAATCTCAACAGCTTAGTAAGTCAACAGTTCAGAAGATCAAAGTTTAAAATCCCAACTTTGACATGGGGCACGAACTGACCCCGCCATACCCTTCGTGGTTATTTTTTTTCAAACCCTTGAGCCCCGCGAAGCGTGGCTCCGACTTGCTAGTATTGACCTAATAGGTACTTTCAAAGTTGTGTTGATGTTTTAACTGTTGATATTATGACTGTTGATCTTGCGTATGTATCCCCCTGAACTTTGTACTTAACCTGAACTTTGTAACTTTGTTTGTAAATAGAATCATATATTTTTTAACCAGGAATCATCCCTATTCAAATGTTAAAATATATGCTATAAAATTGACACTAAAGTAGAATAAAATCGCTCTTGAAGAATTATTACCTATACTGATCGTATTGAATAACTAGTAACTAGTAACTTTTTTTAATTTTCAAGTCGTTTTAAAAAATTATACTTATTCGCCCACTGTTTGTCGCCTACTTAGTGTTTAAGTATTTTTGACACCTTTAATTTGAATTAAGTTTCGCTTGTTTAAATACTATCCGTAATTTATGTAGTGGAAAACGAAAAACTAATATATGCGGGTCTGTATATGTGTGAGTCGGAATCGCGCATTAAGTGTTATAATATGTTACAGGGGGTTTTACATGTTACTTTAAAACCATATACTTCTTATCTATTTGTAAAGAACTTTTAGTCAACATTTTATTATTAGCAACTTGTTTCGTAATTAAGAGGGTATGTTACCATTTCTTCTATTTTCTTGAATAATCCGGAAATCAGCACAATCAGTCCTTTCATTTGCCATATCACACGGTACAGTTTGAGAACGTTTTTTTGTAGTTTTTTTTTGTATTGACCCCACTCAAAATTAATATATTTACAGTACGCGTCCGTGCTTGCAACACAGAAGTTAATACCCAAATATCAACTGAATGAGTCCAGTAGATTTGAAGCAAATTGGCTGTCACAGACAGATTGATTGATATATGTAACGGTTCCATTTTTTTTCATTCGGACGTTCCGAACTATAAAAATATGTCTTATGCTTATTAGGTTTATGAGTATACAATTATATACAGTTTTTAAAGCCTTAAGACTTAAGAACGTTAATTGAAAGTTTAAAAGTTTGCTCGAACTTACTTTTTAAAGAGATTAGGTATAATTAGTTAATGTTTTCTATAAAATATAATTTTGATGAAGTTTTACGAATTTAAATCGAAGCATTATACGTACCAGTTTTACCACTGGTTTTTTTGAACGTACGTTTTGTAAATTAAAATTGGTTTTGAAACCGCAAAATCGCGTCTTAGCGATATTTTATGATTATTTGGTAATCCATAACTTGCTATTATACAAAAAAAAACATAATAGCCATACAGTGATACAAAATGCCAGTCCGTCACGTGTCCGACCGGCTGACTATTGTAATTGTGCTATGATGTCACTATTAGCTACTTTACTACAATTTTAGTTGTTTTATTCCATCTGGATATTGTAAACTTGTTAGTAGTTTACTCAGAAATACTATCTGATAGGTGATTAATTGAATCAAATTATCCTAAATGTCATTATTCAATCACTTTGTACACATATTATTGCTAAAAAAGTGATACACATAATACCATAACACCAAGTAAGTCTCCAAAGGATCAGGCGGAGGTAGTCCCATAGTCCCCTACACCTGCATTTCGCTAGTTACGCTTAGTGATCATATACTCATATTATGTATAGGAAGCGAGACTTGCTATCAAGCGGAGCATCCGGGCTGCTACTGAGAAATTCCGGACGGAAAAGCTCAATAAACCGAGTTTTTTTATTTAAAACCTTAAATTGATATATTCATCGAAAAACGCAACTACTATTTTCTGTACATTATTTCGGCATCGTAAAATGAAAGTAGGTAGTTACAAGTGCCAGCTGAAAACAGGTCAAACAAAGAAAATGAACACTGTTATTTAGCGGAATGTCTAGACATGGTGGACACGAGTGAAACGTATTGAATAAACATCTAGGTGATTAATAGTGTTTGTCCTCAAACTTACCAAAAACATGATAACTTTGCAAGTACAAATGTATGCAAGTAGGTAAAAGAACTATGCTATTGTTGTTTCAGCAAAAGGCAAATGACCTTCTTATACTGCGATTTATACGTACCTACTTACGTAGAAACAATACAGTCATACTTAGAATATAAGTATAATTATAAGTTAATCTAGCTTATCCGGCGGCAATCCCCGTGGCTCATCTCACAGAATCATAAAACGCATGATTCTGATCGGAATAAAAAAAAAAAAAATTTTTTCACTTTTAGATTATTTAGCTTAGGTAACCCAACGCAAAAAGAATAATCAAGATCGGTTCATAAACAATAAAGTTATGCCCGATTAGAAAACCCCTAAACCATGGCTGACTTGTACACATCTGCCTACCCCTTCACAGCGTAGGTACTGGCGTGATGTTATGTTATGAACTGATGTAAATCAATAAACAGACATGCGATTTCAGCAATCCCGGGAGATTTGCTATCATTTATTGAAGAATTCCGTTATCTCCAAAGTTCTTCATCAAATTTTCACCTAATTGAAATGGGACCAGTCCGGGAAAATAAAACAACATGTAAAAGAATAAACGCAGTACCTCTTAAGGGGTCATTGTACTCCTTATTATGAATAACTTTTACTATGGGACTAACCTCAAAATAGTGAAAAAAAATCAGCTATTAAGTACATTTTGTAGAGATAAGCGCACAAAATGTATGGACCAGTCGTTTTTTTTTCGCGATTTTAGTATTGGTCTGATAGTTAAAAGTTGTTCATAATGATGAGTACAATAACCCCTTAAGATGCATTGCGTTTATTATGTTACACGTTGTATAAAAAAAGAAGCCGCAGCGTTTTTTAACCGACTTCTAAAAAAGGAGGGGGTTCTCAATTCGGATGTATGTATTTTTTTTATATATATTTGTTCGCGCATAACTCCGTCGCTTGCAAACCGATTTGAAAATTTCTTTTTCAGTCAGGGGAGGACCTTTTGCAAACATAAATACCACAACAAAAAACGATTTAACCTCTTTATTATTTTTTAGTTATCCGAGGCTCCTGTTTAACCTTTACCTACCCACATTTCGATTACAATTATGTACCAAAGAACCTATTGCAATCATCCGGGCACAACTCAAAATTCCGGGCAATGGAAATAATAAAAAAAATCATATGTAAGTACAGATGGCTTCCATGTTCAGCAGCGTGACAATACCTTTGTGAACCATGAGTAGGCGTTGAATAAATTTAACTCGCCTTCACCCAAATCGATATTTTAATATAGCAATATTCTTGAGCAATTTGTAACTTGAATGAATTTCTTATCATTTGGGATTGTAAAAATAGATATACATTTAACAAAAAAGGTGATTTGATTACGAATCTGATAAAATCACTGATTTAAAACAAAACTTTTGCTGATTGCCACATAAAACTCCTTATTCCGAAAATTTAAAAAATGGTTTCTGTGGGATGAACCACGGGAGCAGTGCCGCCGGAAGCAGCTAGTATTTTGTCTTTACGGGGTGATATCCTCATGGATGTCCTCCGCCCTGGGGCGGGCAGACCCTGGTGTTCTATCTCCCACCTACGCCCCCCGGCGTTGGCATTGCGGGAACGTATGCGACTTCCGTATTCCCTGCTGGTCCGGCCCGCATCTGCGAGCCAGCTCTCGTAAGCGGGGGCAGTGAGGAGTTTGACTCCCCCCGCGATGTCAGAGGTGCACGGGAACAGGTAGAGAGTGTGTGTGTGTATCTATGCTAAGTAGTTGCTTTTCTAGAAGATTTGCTGGTAAAGTGAGTTTTGCTAATTTTCAGTATGTTCGAAGTTAAGAACTTGTAGCGCCCTTACAACCGTAAGATATACAGCATTGGAAAGAACTTTTAAGAAGAATATTTTTGTACGCCCCCTTATAAAAAAAACGCGATCTAATAATTATTGATAATTTCTCAACGGAAACGGTTACCTATATGAGTTATTTATACGTCGCGTCGTCGTGTAGATATTAAAGTGTTCTCAGACTTGTTATGCAAAAAAATACGGTAGTGTAGCGAGAATACCTAACCCGACTCATCATCATCATCATCATATCAGCCGAAAGACGTCCACTATTGGACTGTGCGTCTCGCACCCAACGGCTACCCGCAATCCTCACCAGGTCATCGGTCCATCCACCTTGTGGGAGGCCTTCTAACGCTGCGTCTTCCGGTACGCGGTCGCCACTCCAGAACTTTCGACACTAAAATTACAATTTCGAACTTTTCGGGAAAAAATACCTATCTTTGAATCTACAGAGCTGCGGAAACCCTCAAGTTGTTGCAAATTTTGTCAGCTTTAAAAGTGTACCTACTGATTGACTTTCTCCGTGGAATGCACTGTTTAGGAGAATTAAACCTTTATTTACTTAGGTACTTTTTTATAAAATTTACCAAGTTACCATATTTGAGTATTTTTTGAGTAAACACTATTAATCACCTATTTATTTAATACATTTCGCTTCTGTTTATAGTTTGCACCATGACCGTGCAGACTTTTCGCTAAATTAAACTGTCTTTATTTTCTATGTTTGATCTGTCAGCAGCTTGCACAGGTAGGTAATACCTACGTGCATTTTCCGATACTGAAATAATATGTAGAAAATGGTAACTTAATTCTCTATTTTTTATTTTTCAAAAAAATAATTCAAAGAATCACAGATCGAATACAGGCCATTATTAGGAATATAGTAGGAAACACGCGATATTAAAAAGTAAAGAAAATTATGACACTCAGTTTTTATAACATTTTGCAGTGTTTTAAAATTGTCAGTGTAAAATTCCTTAATTCTGCCGAAATGCGTCCTGAATATTCATTAATGAAATGTCTCACCAAGTATTTTCTTATCTTAGTGAAGTAATTGCTGTCTCAATCATGTCATAAAAAATATAAATTACCACGTCATGATAAAAGTTGCATTTCCGTCGGAGACTCGTTTATTCAATATCTTTTTGACAAAAATGTTCATTCTACATCAAGAATGATAACTGCTTATGCTAATTACTAATTAGGTACTGATAAGGCGATCATTTATTTTCAAAAGTACTTAAGGAGGTGTTGCTATAAAACGATCATTAGTACATCGTTTCCCGTGAGTGTCCATCGATTGTTTTACTGTCGCGGAAGCACGCTTGAGTACGCTCGCTCAGAGCTTTTCTATCTTTCGGTTAATCACGGCCTCAGTGAGAGTAATCACCGGAAAGATCATTTTTTAGAAGACTGGTTTTTGTGTCCTCACCGTATTAGAAAGCAGAAAAAGGTATTTATTAAAAAAAGTTTCCTAGTTTGACGTTGTGGTAGGGTCAATGATCTAAATACATAGAAACGGGTTTGAAGAAATCGATAAAAAAAAATCGATCCGTTACTTATAGGCGTGAATTTTTGTGTCAGATTTCTACATAACAGTATGGGTAACAATATTTGGTTTTGGAGTAGGCACGTAGGTACCTGCAAATTGGATGTATTATTTTAGTAATAAATAAACTTTCCGGGATTGTTAAAACAAACTTTATAGAAATACCTGATCACATCGGTACAATATACTCGTATAACAAAAATACCACCAATTTCATCTGTCTTGTAAATTAAAAAATAGGCAACCATTTAACGCAGTATAAAAAGAAACATTTACAGAGGTGACTATAAAAAGATATTGAGGAGTGAAAGTGTTGTGTCAGAGAGCCCCATGGGGCAGCCGTCCCATGACTTTGAAACGGAATAACAACTGTGAAATGCCCATGAATGATGGCAGATCAAGAAATCAGTTCAGCTTTACATAAAATATACAATTTTATATAATAATACTTCTGTGTAGAAGATTGAATTTCTGAGGAAAATACGTATCAATTAAATTGTAATTTTATACGCGTTGTGGACCTACAGGCTGGCCCTTGGTCCTTGCAAAACCAGTAGATTAAAATGATGATGATGTGTTTCATTTAAGTTATCAATTTAGCATACCTAAACTTTATTATTACATTATACTTTGCTTATTTCTTTATAGAAGCATAGCAATAGATGTATTCTGGAAGAAAACGGTGACGCAATTCAGGAAATTGTTACCTTTATCTAGAGTAAGACAAGTTGTTTACCGTGTTGTATTTAGTCAATCGGAATCGAGTTAATTTCACTTCATTGTCACAGGGTCAAAAGGTGCCATTGTTTTTTTTCTTATATATTTTTTATTGTACAGTCGTACACAATGTGAACATTCAGGTAGATTGCGTTTAGAAGGCCCGCATTTGTTTGGTGGTTGTTTCGTTTTCTGATCACATTAGTAATTCCCTTCAATTAGGACGGTCAGTCAGTAGAACTAATAATATTCACTTAGTTAAATACACGCAATTATTGATTTGATTTAAAACATACTTAAATACAGGACTGTTAAACATTACAAGATCCTGCGATACGGAGAAAAGTTGTGACTGCGAGCGATAAGGTTAATTTCATAGGGGCGGACGCTTCATAGTTTGGGACGGGCCTAAACAAATTGATCTGTAATTGTATCTCAATTATTTGTAAAGAATTGCAACGGAAATTAAGTGTCGCAACAGTTTCCAGTGTTCAATAGTTGGGCCGCAACCACGACACCACAAGATTCAGTCAATAATTTGCGTGTAGTGTTTCGTGGCCAGTGCTAAGTGCTTATATTTTTAAAAGGTTTATTTATTATGAGTTTTAGTACAAAATTCTGTGATAAGTGGGTTGATAAAAATGTGGGATTGTATAGGGAATATCTTCGTAATGAAACCAGATCCTTCACAAGTATGTACACTTAGTACCTGCCTAATTGGAAAATAGGTAAAATCGTACGATTTTACCTATTTTCCAATTAGACAGGTACCTCGCAAAAACTTTAAATGCGTTTCTTTAACATAATAGTTAATTCCGAATGTCTATAGGTACCATGTTTACTACATAGCGGTAGCGAGGATTACCTATAAACTATACTATTCAAGTATTATTAGTTACAAGTAGAATGAAGTCACTTACCACGTACGGTTTGCTGAGAATATTAATGAATGTTAAAATATGCTTTGTTTTTAGTGATCTGAGTAATAAAAAGTCGGTCAACATGTCACACCTTTGGTCAGAATAGTTAAATATTAATATAAGTAATTCTCATTGACACCCATCATTTAGACGAGATAATGACGAGGTCTGACACGAGGATGCAGCAAACAATCCATGTCTGATGATCAAGGATTTTAATTAAATTATAGCGACTATAAATAACAGGGCAATCATCTTGTATCGTTGAGAAGCTAATAATAAGGTTTGCACAACATCGTCTAATGTCTGCTTAGGAAAAACGTGTGAATTTAGTATTTTAACTACAACCTAAAGATCTGTTCAAGATTCCGTATATCTAGAAACAAGTGACCTACGGGTTTTCCGCAATTCCTTCAAGATTTCATCTGAAGTACTTGTAACCATAGTTTTCCTTACATTGTAGCTCAGTTTGTGTTTCAGTTGCAACTCGAGTTCCAACGCTTTCAGTTCAAAATACTTTACCAGTTCAATATTAGTGCAATAATTATCATAACTCAGGATTAGTAATCCAAGTGTAAAAACTTAAATATCGTAACTTCAGTTCATATTATTGTAAAATTATTCAAAAAAATGTCTACCTCATTTATTTTAGTTAGAAGTCAGTGACTAAGGCCCGTATTAATAAACGTTACTCAGCTCGCGAGATCGCACTTGAGATGAATGTTGAGATCCTGCTCGTATTAATAAACGTGATTATTGACGTTCTCAAGTTGCGGATTAGGTTTACGGCATCAACCAAGTGATGGACTGATTAATAAACGAAACTCGACGCTTAAGTATACGACGAGTGCGGGTTCTTGAGATACTATATCGTGAGTGCAGACAGTCCGTGACTTGAGGTGTGATTAGCGTGGCGCAAAACGTGGAGTTTGAAAATATTTTAAGTAATATTAATTATTACGATGAAATAGACCACTATGACGATATTTTGTGGCCTTTACGTTTTCGATTACCAAAAGATTATATAAGGGATGCTTCAAATCCTTTTGATTCACATGGATATTTTTTTTTTAAATAACCAGCTTGTTTGTGGTCAACAGAGTAAAATAAAGAGTACTAATGTAAAAATAATTAGTTTTTTTTTTTTTTTTTCTTTTCGGTATGACCACTAGCAAGTTAACCCGCAAGGGCTATCAACTGCTTAACCGAACTATAAAAATAATAAGAGTAAAATAATGTAATTATTTACCAAGGTCGATGCGTGCGGACCAGCGGTGTATTCTGCACTTATTATTTTCCAGGTCTCATTTTTATCGATTCATTCATTCATTATTTCGCGACGCACCATCGGAGTCCTTGTTTTCCACTACAGCCTTATATTTTGTTTAAATTTCATATTTTTTGATGCTATATTTTCAAAACTTCGGTCAATGTGACGTCATCGTTCACGAGATCAAGCCATCAAGTACAACTACTTGAGATGCTGATCTTGGTTACTGAGATACTGTATTTATGTGTCTATTAATTAGCAATAATCTTGAGATGCTGATGACGTCATAATGGCGTATCAAATGATAACGCACTTGAGTACGTTTTTGAGGGCCGTTTATTAATACGGGCCTAAGTTTTTTTGTTTACGTTTTAATGACGTGCTTTAGTGAACCCTTTACACAACGCAATTCATGAATATTTTATCATAAGATATAGGTAGATGAGTAATCAAAAATTCAAGACAATACAGTATTTTCATATTTATCAGTGATATTATCATTGTATAAAATGTTTCAGGTAGCTTATTCCAAAATTGAGAGGGCAGTAAACTGTCACAACCATAGATATATAAAAAACAGGTCACAACCCTGACTTTGTGATTTTCTAAGATACGTAACATACAGACTAGAGCAACAATCGGGACAGGGAAAAATTAAAATGTTTTTCAGAATTTCTTAATTAATACACATTATTACGTAGCTCAACACCTGCTTTGACATTTACTTAAGCCAGTTGGGTGTAGTTAATAATTTTATTTTGATACATAATAAAAATTAATATGCGGAGCTGCATACCATCTATAATGTGTGGAGGTAGCTTAGCTTAAATGGCCCACAATGTGTTGGACCTGATACCCATCGGTCAGTTTAGAATGAAAAAAGAGTAGCGACAGACGTTCCGCGATGTGAAGTTATATCGTTCGCGTGACTTTCATAATAATACTTATTTACAACGATATCGTTAACTGTAACACAAAGTAAACTACAAAGGTATAATAACTAGACTAATTGGATTAATAAAAATATTAATGATCTATTTAATAATTAGTTTCAAACCCTTACATCAGTTAGTAATGTTGTAGAACAAACCGACACCGGTGTTTTTTGTGAAATAATTTTTAAATGATTTCTATGCATTATTCTGTGACTTTAAAGTTTATAATTTATTACGTTTATTCAAAGGTTACTAGATAGAGTGCACATGTGAAAATATTCTCTATTAGTGTTGTGAATGGGGCTCCAAAAAGTGTGTTTTGCTGCTGTGAAAATATTGGTGATATTTAATCTGTATATTAAACAAGCCGCGATGGTTCCATCATATGAACAACAGGAGTACTGCGGAGTATTGCTGAGTCAATATGGTATTTAACTGATTTCGTATTTATTTTAATATACGCTATTTATAGAACGCACTTTCTTTATGCACACTTTACAAACTGAGTCACCAACAAGTTTTACTCAATATTTATCAAAAGGCGCACGCACACATAAACACACAACGTTTAGTTAAAAAGACAAAAAAACACAAATTATCTTATTCAAAATGGTTCAGGACACAATTCTAATTTCTGTAAATATTTCGGTTGAAACCAAAGATTTATCTATCTACAAGCTGACTCGCGCAACTTCGTCCGCGTCACATTTTTCAATTCGAACCAGAAGTTACTGAGATTAGCGCAGTCAACAAAACTCTACAGCTTTATAATATTAGTGATAGTATTAAGATCTACATCCTATCTACTTACTAACGGATATGAATATCTACTTTACCTATACCTCATAACTGACATAACAGTATTTTATATTCCTAAGCATTGTTTAAACCGTACCTACCATATTAACTTTGCGGTTGTTTAAGATTTATGTTCGAAATATACCTGTGTAAACATAAGTTAAAAACACAAACATAATAATGAAAACTCTTAAAATTAATTTCTCGGAGTATAAAACCGAAGCCCGCATAAGACACGAAGCATTTGCGAGCCGCGTTATTTATAAAATCTCTCGATTGTTGTTTAAATCTTGTGCTACCGGTTAGGAGAATATCTTCATCATGCATATTTCAAACAGAAATATCTTTCGTCCTTCAGATCCGCACTTGTTGGACACTTTCAAGTTGGAGATGTCACAAGGAATCGAGAGGTTCTTCCTGCTGTCGTACTGCCTGGCGTGCTGCTGGCCCGGCCTGGGCGCCAAGAGCGACCTGCGCGTGGTCCGGCAATGGCCGGAGCTGCAGTTTGTGTTCCCTAGCGAGGAAGCTAAACAAATAGCCATTGAGAAGCGCTTCTATGTCCCGGGAAATTCTGTGCCCATAGACGTCGATGTGCATCATAGACAAGGTGAGTTACAAATAGTGAGAAGTTGTTTTTAAATTATATTTAGGAGAGAGAAATTATCTATAGGGACACATAAACTTTTAGAACACACAATAAATCGTTTTTGAAACATCTATGAGACTATCTCAATATCCAAATTGGACATTTCTTGGAAGCATGATCGAATTCGATTATGCTTATGTACCTAGAAACTTACTAGAGAATCTGTTCTGATTTAATTTAATGCATGTACAGCAATTTTAGTATAGGCAAGTTAACTTTATGTGTTATGTGGAAACAACAACAGTATTCTGTGAATTGGCAAAAGTGACACCCACTCACATGAAATGACTGTTGACTTCGCAATAGTTCAAAGTAAAACAGTGCCTTGCGAAACGTCTCCTTTTCAATTAAATTAGACGATATTTTGCAACTTATATGCCTACCGTTTGTAAGTGGAATCTCCAAGCTTTGACCGATTACCATTTTATTGTTAGAAAGCCCTATAGTGCCCGGCTGAGAAGAAGGCTTGGCCATTTCTGTTAGGTATTGAGCGACATCCACGGTATCTGTGTCAGTATAAATATCATGATATGGTATTGTTGGTATCATCAACTCGAATTCAATGTACTCTATCCATGAAAGGTTTATTTGAAAACTTGCTTTGAAACCCGTTATTTGTGAAGGTCAAGGGTAGAAGCCAATAATTTATTTAATTTCAAGTTCGCGGACTTTTTCAATATAGGTACTTACCCAGGTGTCCGTGTCACCAGATTATCGCAAACACCGTAAGTTTACAAAATATCTTGAGACATTATAAACTCTCTCGATAAATTGTCAGCTGAACATTTCTTCTAAAATGATGCGAATAAAAATTCTATACTTAATAATTTCTTCAGTCGTGCCAAAAAATTGTAAACTGAAGTAAACTGGCGACCAACCAGTGCGCAGGTCTTCTACAATTTATCTGTTTTGGTGTGGCTTGGAGCTCGTGGCTATAAATACCAGCCGCACGGGTCGATCTTCAAGGTTAAGCAATGCTTGCCGGGGTCGGCCTGTGGATGGGTGACCATCTTAACATACCGAGATTCCTCAGTGCCTCGGACAATACGTTAAGCCGTTGGTCCCGGCTGTCATTTGTAGATCTTTGTCAGTCGTTACGTATTATCAGAAGCCAGAAAATCTGACTCTAGTCTAGGGTTGTGGAGGTCAGGTAGGCAGCCGCTCCACGTAAAATACTGGTATTTGGCTAAATCGGGTTTTACTGGAAGCCAAATCTAATATAGTGGGAAAAGGCTATACATAGACAGATGATGGTTGGGCACGCCACTATTATGACGATAAGTCCCCGATGTTTGTAATCTTATGGGTTTCGGAATTATTCAGTAACATCTTTACCAAAACGCCACAACCTAGTACCTACTTCGTGATAATTGCAAGAAATATCTCGCAAAAACAAAAAATTCTAAAGGATTTTGTCGAGTTGGAATGGCAGCAAACTGCGCCTAAATAATTAGATGAGCACGAACGCGTCTTTTTAAAAATACCAGTTCATCAACTGATAACGACAGGGGTCTTTCAGGTATTTTTTGTACACCGCAAAAAAGTTGTTAATGCATACCTAGCGTTTAAGCTGAGACGCAAATCTTGACATATTATCTTAAACGGTTGAGGTCATCATACGAATTGTTTTAATTGAACACTTGTGTTATTGTGCATACCTAGTTTTTATTTAAATTCCTTATTTGAGCTCATAATAAGATAATCTTATTGATGGTTGATAGTGTGTTGTGTACCGTAAATTGCTTAGGTATCTTAAGACTAGATAGATAACTAAAAGCTGTCTAATTAATTACATAAGTAGGTTTATTGTGTTACAAAGTTAAATACGGAACTATTGTGCGTGTCCGACGTCCGTGTAGAGTTTATTACCTTCAGAACAATACGAGTTTTTGTTGTACAGTGATAAATTCATAAGATCAGACTAAACAAGTTATTATTACTTCAACAAAAGTCAGTTGTAAGGTGGGTCGGTGACGTATCTTACGGGTGATCTTTGTACATCAACTGGACTAATAGAGCAAGTTTTGTGCATACTTAACATAATAAATATTAAACGACGTTCGTCGTATAAGACGCACGGTCTTCACTATTTAGAATATTTACCACATTTGAGATATTGGCGGTAACTCGTTAACCTTGAAACAACTGGCTTTTGAAGAAGATCGTTCCTATTTGGGAAAATGTTACTAGCTCCTACCTCCCTTGTAGTTCAACTATATTGACACAGCACACGTACTTTACCAGCAAAGAATGAACCACCCACCCGGTGCCAGCTAAAACAACGAAATACAATAGTACATAGTTTCTGATCAGATCTCAAATAACGGGTGTAAAAAAAATCGACTTCCAAAAAAAAACACAAAATAGGTAAACTACTTAACTGTAATTTCGGAAGTCGATGCTTTTGGTTGTTTCTTCGTAATTTAACAACGACTTCCGAAATTAGAGTTATTTTCTACTTTGTAGTGTTTTTTTTTGGAAGTCGGTATTATTTTGTGAATTTTTTTTTTATTTTTCACTGTTTAGTGGTACCCCACACCTAAAAACACCACTGGAAAGACACAGGAAAGCAAAATACCTACGCAATTTCGTATATACATAATTTTTCCACATATCTTTTCCAGCTATTTGAATTTAGAAACCAAACTACTGAACCGATTTTGATAAAATTTCAATGGGACCAATCGAGAAGTATATCCTTTCACTTGAAACTTAACTTAGAACTTTTCAAATCGGTTTATAAATGACAAAGATATGAGGTAACAAACATAAAAAAATAGGTATAACCGAATTGAGAACCTCCTCCTTTTTTTTAAGTCGGTTAAAAAGACACTAAACGAAGCCAACTTGTTGTCATTACTTCTTTTTCTTCCCGTCATTGTGATATTTTGTTTTGTACTATCATACCTGGAACCCCGCTGGGAGCTATGGAGATATTGAAGGTCAAAGTTTCAACTTTTTGGCGATATTATACTAAAAACAAGATTTGAATCTAAAACTTAAGTTTTAATAGGTTTTAATACTAGCACGTGTCTTGTCCCGTTCCACAATCCATTAGCACAATGAATATTGTGTGTAACATTGTCATCATCATCATCATCATATCAGCCGAAAGACGTCCACTGCTGGACATAGGCCTCCCCCAAGCGTCGCCACAACAACCGGTCCTGTGCGTAACATTGTGCGCCGCCGCAAAACAGTGATTTACCAACCCAATTTTTAAGTAGCTTAATTTTTGAATAATGTAACTTAGTTTGGGGTACGCAATTTCGATGACTCTTTTTGAGCACGGTGCAAATTATATTGAGAAATTCATGTCAAAAACCACCAGATGAAGCAAAAGAAGTATTACAATACATATTCTGTAGTTCCTGTAGTTCTTATTATTATTATTATTTATTATATACTTTATTGTACACCTCACATCAATCACAGGTAAAAAGTTCACTTTAGGAGAAAGGCTTGCGTTTACCTACATAATGTATGTAAAAAACCTTTTGTTTTTACATTTTGACTCCAAAGCCTGCAAACATTATTTTCAAAATGTAATAATCCTACTTATTTTTTAAGGTTCTCATGCATCTCGGATCTTCGTGACTATCCCCCGGTTCGACGAAGGGCGCCCCATCACCCTGGGCACCGTGGACGAGCAGGGCAACATCCTTGCGTACCCAGACTACTCCTGGCATGACAACCAGGGTGTCAACTGCCACGGCTTCACGTCCGTCTTCAGAGTTGCTGTACGTAAGATGTTACAAAGATCTGAGTCACAATCTGACAAAAACACCTCTAATCTTCCTACGTCATTTTTGGCGGATTGTGACTGCGATACGAATGACGTTTGTTAATTTGTAGAATTGGTCCTCCGATTGTTAATCTACATCATCTTTATTTATTCTTAGTCCCTTTGTTTAAGAACCCAAAAGAAGAGGTTATGACTGCCCATAGCTCAGGTCTGACGGCATCATAATTGGTTGCTGGTTATAGGCTTTTTTAAATGATTCATTTATTTACCTAAGACTATGAAGGTATGCATTTAATAAGCATTGTATGTACCGTCGTTTCTCATAACTGTTTTACCTAAAATAAATGCAAGTACGCGTATTGATAACGAAATATCGCAAGCCAAATATGTAACATGTTGCTTTTCGTTCGAAAATCAATATTGCATAATCCATCAACAAACTTAAGTTTTTTCGCGTAGTAACAGGAAAATATCATTTAGCTTGCTATAAAAAAACATTAATTAGGTACTTACTTATGTTAAAGATGTTGTTGTTTTCGTAATTAACACATAAAGTGAAGACCTAGGGAAAACCTTGTGTGCTCATACTTGTTGTTCAATATAATCAACAAAGGCCATTGTTGAGGTAATCACGTTTATGGGCTTTATTCCATTGATACTGGTACCTATAATAAGATGTCCTCAGAGCAACATTGAGACCTGGAGTTATTGCGTGACATTTCCGTGTCTGACGCAGGTTTCAGACCTGCGTCAAATGTTAGAAGTTAGGTAACGCAGGATATTGAAGACGAAGAACACGCGATGATCGCGATGGTCTTAAAAAAGGAACGGCATCTTGATGTAGGTACTATCGAAACAAGGTTTCAACACAATAAGCTATACAGTGTTATAAAGTAACTATACAAGTTGGTACAATGGTTTTTGAATAAGGGCCAGCATTATTTTGTGCCTATTATATTGATGCCAGACCTACAAGAACATACCTAATTGTCAAACGGAATGAATAGGTAGTGTATCAGTCATAGAGCATTACTATAGCTTTATGATAATATGCATTACTTTATGCTTTATCTATTTTTGTTTTCGTACCATCTAAGTCAAACATCTTCAAGATAAAAAACACAGGACGTGACCAGTTTTCCTTTTAACTGTAATCAGTCATTGTGGTTGGTTAAAAACAAACAAATCAATATCATCATGAGTAGGTAGGTGCGCAGGTCAACACACCCGGATTTAAAGGTCGTTTAGATCTAAATCTCTGTAACCATCATTTTATGGGTCGATTACATTTCGATCGTTACACTTGCCGGGAAAGCCTACGTCGAATAGTATTTGATTGATCTGCAATTTATGACTATGTTTCAGCTCATGCCCGGCTTTTGAAGTACCTGGTCAGTTTAAAACTCATAATTTGTACCTACGGCGAATATTATAAGCTTTCAGTCAGAAACAATCAATCAATTTTCAGAAATGCGAAATCGAACTACTCGAACTGATCGTGATGTAGAATTTATAAACTTCGATTAAATGTAACGTCCGGATTTTAGGTTTTTTGTTGCTATTTGATACCGTTCATGTCTGTGACGTTTTATCAATTAGCAAACAGGGCCCTTAAAACCAGCAGGTAAAATTGTTCTTTGTATATTGCACGGAGTAATGCGCACTATAGGTACAATCATCCAGCTGTCGCAAGTCATCTTCTTCCTGCCTTTGTTCCATGTTACTGGGGTTTGGCGCATCGACGCAATATGTTTTCTTCTTTCATCGTCCTCTGACAAACGTCACGCTATCATTCACTCGGTCAGTCTTTTTTCTAAATGAACTGAGGAAAGTCCGATTATTTAATCAAGTTTTGCCATCACAATTCCAGATCGACGAGTGCCAGCGCCTGTGGGTAATGGACGCCGGCAAGATCGGCGACCAGCAAGTGTGCCCCCCGCAGCTGCTGGCGTTCGACCTGGCAACCGACACGCTCATCTACCGCCATGTCGTCAGCAATTCCTCGTATTCTGACACGTCACTGTTCATTACACCTGTGAGTATCATATCGTTTGTACCGCGACTAAAAAATACTCGGTCGACTACTTTTCGACCTTATGTCGTTGGTGATAAAAATGAAAAGATGTTCGATCATAAACATTTGTTGCAGTGCCTACTACAAAATTAAGAGCTACGTCTCTCTATCCGTGCAATTGCGAGGATCAAAATGTGACTACAGTTATCCATATAAGCTTACAATGTGTAGTGATAATTTTGAATTTGAAGTTTTTTTAAATATGTCAGCAGTTGGCAATTGGTTAAATAAAAACTGGGCAAACAGTCCATATATATAAATGCATAGAATCAGCCCCGGATCTAGGGTGGGGTAGCCGGGGCCCGTGGGCCGGGCGTAGGGCATGCTATCCGGATATCCGTCTAGTAAGATATACTTATTCGAAGTATTATCTTCTCTTATTCGTATACATCATCTTCTTTTCGAGTCGATGGTGACCCTCAAATATTTTGTGCCCAGTAGTTGGCCACGCTTATAGCGGCATCCGTCGCACCAAATTCACATTAAACAAAAAACTTATCTGTTGCTAAAATTTTCGAGCTCGCTACGGTCGCTTTTGAATGTTACGTCACCTATCTTGCTTCTCTATTTTTCTGCAGCCTAAGGCCCGAAGAGCGGGAGGCTCCACTATCAAGTTTTTGCCCCTGTTCTGAATAATCGTAGATCCGGGGCTGCATATCGACCAATTCTGCTACTGTTCAAGTGTCTATTAGTGTCCTTATAATGTATTATTAAGGTTCGAGAACCTATACAGTGAGATCTAAAATCCTACACTTACATTTCTCGAATATCAATGGAAATTGGTTGGAATTTCCCTCGGCATAAGATTCTGTCATATTATGTCTGCAGGTAGTGGACATCCGTCCGCGCGGCCCCGGCGACTGCGCGGACACGTACGTGTACGTGGCAGATGTGTCCGCATACGGGATGCTGGTGGTGGACGTCATGCGCGACAGGTCCTGGCGCATCACGCACCGCACCATGTACCCCTTCCCCTCTAGGGGAACCTTCACTATCGACGGTAAGTACCTGCCCATAAGCCTCTGTTCTAATAATAGGTAAATATTTGTACCAAATTTCAAAAATGTATGTATGTTTGTATGTTTGCACGTATATAGTGTGTATGTATGTTTGTCGCACGCATATCTCAAAAACTATAAGTTTGATTTCAAAAAATTCTTTTTTAGTTGGACTAGGTATAGTTCAACTTAGGGAACAGTGCCAAGTTCCTAGTTTTCCAGTTACCAAGTTTTATCAAAATCGGTTCAGTAGCTTTAGAGATAGAGAGCTGAAGTGTGTATCAGTTACTAGGAAAACGTGTCGTTGTCTTAACAACATAATTCTGAAACATATCATTATGCATGTAGTTTCAATGTTTGCATGCTGTTAGGCTCTAGCTAATAATCTCGATGAAAATTTCCAAGTGTCTTAACAATTTAAAAAGTTAGCGTGTAATCGTTAGATGGCAACATAAAAATGGTTCGTCACATGATGTATCATCATAGCAGATAAATATGGATGAATAAGTACTTATTCCTTTAGTACTTATTAGAGTTCATTTCAACAATTAGTCTAAATTTTAGATGCATTTAAATATTAACGCCTTGTAATTAAAAGCAGGACTCTCTCGCAGAGTTGTGAGATAAATTGATTTATGAAATAATAATATCTGCCATATTCATAAATCAATTTACTTTTTGAAATAAATAAGTTTTGTTGTCAGTCTAGGATTACTAGACAAAGCCTCGAATCTATAAAAGTAACAATGACTGTTCCATACCTATACGCTTATTATTTGCGTTCTTTTGTGAAAAATGACAACATAATTTAAACAACACGACTCCCAACACAAAATATTAAAATGATTGTTTCAGGCGAAAGCTTTGACTTAATGGACGGCGTGTTGGGCATGGCCCTGTCGCCGTACAAGCGCGGGAACGACCGCTTCCTCTACTATCACTCGCTGGCCGCCACCACCGAGAACGTAGTCAACACCAGAATCATACGGAACAACTCCTATTCGGAAGACCCCAACATCGACCCGGACTCGGTTTACGTAAGCTAACGAAAACATTATGACAATACGCAACTAAACTAAATCTCATGTTAAAATGTTTGATTTTACTTTTAGATATTCCCGGAGGAGCGCACGAGTCAGGCAGCAGCTGAAGCCATGGACAGTAACGGCATCCTCTACTTCGGCCTCATGGATCCGCCTAGCATCTGGTGCTGGAACTCTGCCACCGAGTTCTCGCCTCGCAACTTTCATGCGATAGCCACGGATCAGGAAACCCTGCAGTTCGCCAGTGGCGTCAAGGTTGTCATGAACGCCAAAGGAGAACAAGAGTTATGGGTGTTGACATCAAGTTTCCAAAGAGTAATGACGGGATCTCTTTCGTCAGATAGGGTAAATTTCAGGATTCATGCTGAGAAGATTAAAAACATATTAGCTAACTCTCCGTGCATAAATTCCCCAAATGGGCACAAGCATGGCTACCATGCCAACCTTATCGACAGGGCCGGAGACGGTCATATGCGTCGGCCGCACAGGTATGGCAGTGCCTCGTATCTGTAGAGATTAGTGCCATGTCCGATCGGTTGCTCAGTAGATTCATGTGGCATAACTGGCCATACGTGTAATATACCTACTATTATTGATTTTATTTTATGTCACACACAGGCCCTTTTTATTTATTCGGTTATTGTACTTGCCGTATGAAATCGTTTGAGTCGATCATCTTTTTAATAAGTTCATGTAACTTATTTAATTGACAAATGCGACCGGTATGAAAGAATTTAATGACTGAAGTCTTAGCTTAGAGCATTTTATAAAAACGCTACAGTGTTTTTGTTTTATGAAAAATCCTATAAATATTATAAATTGCTTATACACCAAAGTCACTTATTAAATTTTGTCCGGTTTATGCCGCAATAATACATACAATATCTTGTGTAATCGTGTTAATTTTAAATAATAATAAAGTAATAAATAAAAAACCGTTTTTAATTTAAATGAAACATTTTAATGGACCTATAAATTGTGACCATAAACTTCAACTAAAGAAACTAAAATACAACAAGGATTCTACTTCGAATGCAGTTAAAGTGTATATTTTTATTGATATTTAATATAATACTTTATTCTTCCTCGATACAATGTGATTCTTTTCGCAATGGTCATATCAATGTGTTTGTCTTCAAATCCAATAACCACGCCACCGATGGCATCTGCAGCGACTATTTCTCGGAGTTGAATGTTTTTCCCTTCTGGAACGAACCTTCTCAAGATGTTCACGAGTGCTGTCCTGGTGGCGTCGTCTAGTGGGTCCGCGGTGATTACCTCGCAGAGCGCCTCGTTCCTGTGCGCCACCATGACGGTGAGGAACAGCTTTATCATACGTCCCAACATCTTCAGGCGACCATTTTCAGCCACCAAACCAAGAAAATTTGTCGCAGTTTTCGGCATTCCTGAACGATAACGACGTGTGTTTATAGTAACCATAGACAACGAACTATATAGATGGACTGAGCGCATGTATCAAGTGATAAGGAGTAGCTCTTGTATTTTTCTAAAATTTTGTTAGGCCCATATCACACGCCTCGCCAGCCCACAGCCAGCGGTAGTAAATGACTCTCACGAACATACACATAAAATGTGAAAAGAGAACGATATTGGCCGCTCAGTCGTTATGTCTCTTTCTACATAATGGTCAATTTTGTGAGAGTCAGTTCATTCTCTTTGAATACGATCGTGCATAAGTGGGTAGTGGGTCGAGGTATTAAATGGCGTATATGACCTTTAAAAGTTCTAGATCAACTCAATAACTGACACATACCTGCTTCGGTGCTAATAGCCGTCAGTAACTTAGATTTACCAGCTCGAGATATCAGACTGGTTGCCATGAAGTCCAGAACTTTTGGCTTATTCAATACTTTTTGAAGATCAATAAGGCCTTTCTCCACCTGCTCCAACTCATTCATTTGTACGGCGGCGCGGTACAGTGCCGTCACGTAACGCCCTTCCAAACCTTTCCGTGAATACAAATTATTATTGCATTACAAAATACGTACAAACGGGGATGGATGGAAAGGGAGGCCTGAGGAAAAGATAGATGGATTGCGTGAAAGAAAAAAAAGTGAATATTGCAGGACGGTTGGCAGGGGAGAGGAACATCAAGAACAACTTGTAGGGCCCACGCGAAGTCTGTAGGTACTTGACATGGAACAAAGGCAAGAACCTCAAGTAAATTAATAATGTAAGTAATCTAAACAAATCCAGCAACAAAATGTATGGTTTATTTAGAACTAGAATGTTTAAATCTCTTGGAATATTCTCTATCTTGATGAATATTCATCGTTAATTTTTCTAGAGGTGATTTTTTGGCAAAATCCTTTTAATCAAAACTTACCAAATATTGCAAGCGGTGGGTTTTTACTTCCAGAGGCTGCAGTGGCTTGACCTGCCATGGTTCTTATGAACATACGTAACATTATTTATCAGTTGTAGAAATGTTTCAGGAAGGCACAACACAAATTATATTTAAGAAAAATGGCAATATGTCGCTTAGCAATGAGTACAGATAATAAATAGGTGCATACATTTTTAATAAAACATAAACGCTATTTTGACAAGAAGTATGGTGTAGAAACAACACATTTAAAAAAGCGGTTGTAGTTGTTTCAAGTGAGCACATCGTACTGGAAAGCTTGGTCAGTCTCCAGCAGAGCTCTGACGTAGAGGACCAGGGAGCCGAGAGCCATCGCCGATGTCAGCGAGTTACAAGCACCACCTTCGGACGTTGCTGTTTTCTTCACTCTGTATTCTTCCTGATGCCAAGATATACTTCATTAAAAAAACAACTTTGCCATTTTCTGATCGGTTACTGTGTGTGTACATATGTGCGAGATATTAAGCGTATATTTGTGCACGAGACATCAGTGCGATTCGAGTTATGTATTAATATAACGTAGATACTCGTAATTCAATAAAAAATAATACGTCGATAAAGTGACTATAATTCCTTGACTTTTGATTATTTTGTTAGAAAGATGGTAAAACCGTCTTTTCATTTTTAAAGATCATGCTTGATTTATTATAAATGCCGAGATAATGCAGGTCTCTATCGTTTTTGTAGTAACTAATGATTCTGTCTAGGTACGGTCATTTGATTCGGTCTATATACAATAGACATTTTCGATTCAAAACAAATCAGAGCAGAGTAACCGATTTTACAGTGTGCTTTCTTTTTCTTTTATTAGATACTTAAGCAAAATTATTAGTAGTGCGTAGATTCACAATAAAACACTAATACATAGGTTAGTACCTAGGTTTTGTCTACAAAAGAAGTGGTCATCAGCAGTGCACGCCACCTAATAAATTATTATTTTTTTGCAAATCTATACTATTATTATAAATGTGGAAGTAACTCTGTATGTCTGTAACCTTTTCTCGTCTTAACGGCTGAAGGGATTTGAATGAAACTTGGCTCACGGGTAGACCATATTTTTCTTGCCCGTATTAGGACATAGGATACTTTTCATCTTGATAATAGGTCCCTTGGAATAATAATCAAATTTCACGAGGGCGAAGCCGCTGACAGAAGCTGCCAGTTGGTTATAAGTACCTAACACTTCTAAACGTCAATGTATACTAGATTAGCTTTTACCCGCGACTTCGTACGCACATTTCCCTTTTTTCCCTTCTCGTAGGAATTTCGGGAAACCCCCTCCTAGTGCTCCCTTACACTCCTCAAGGAACGTACATGTCATATTTCAGCTTTCTACGACCAGTAGTTTCGGCTGTGCATTTTCTGCCAGTTACTCAGTCACTCAGTATCGGAAGAGTTTTTATATATTGATGAGGCCAGTGTTTCCTATATAGCCTATCTTAAAGTTGAGAAAACAGAACAAACAACGGCGTTGGTCGCGATGGTACAAGAACCTTCCTGAAAAAAATTAAGACTTCATAGATTGTAAAAGTAAAGCAAATTCGACGCTACAGACCTCTCGATCTTTAGCTGGTGGAGCTGGTGCTGGCCCCACAAATCCAGTGAGTTTTAAGAACGGCTGACGGTCGTCTGAGTAGCACCCTTTGGGCTCCTGCCACGTCAGGATTCTGTTCATCCAACGAGGCTTTATGAACTCCCCGTAGCCTTGTGCCCCACAGTATAAAACTGAAAACATATTAATTGTGAACTTTTTCACCTACGAATTAACTGTCTATTATAATCACGCTAAAGTTAACTCATATGTAAGCAAAAGATAGCAGAAAGCAATGATTGAAGTTTAGAATTAACGAAATATCTCAATATCTCACTTTGTTGCATAAACAATGTTTTAGTTCCAGGTGGATGGTCCCAGGCTTCCAAGGACTTGGATTCCTTATAAACTTGAATACAAAGTTTATAAATGTGTGCATTAAGGTCGAGCCCTTCCAGGCAATCGAACAGGTAAGCCAAAGCGGCTGCTCTGATGCGGCTGGTCTGCTGGAATGCCAAGCCGGAGCCTTTTAGTATCTGCGCCGAGCACTCGGGCGTCAGCTCACACGTGCCATCTGTCTTTGTCGTCTGCGACTCCATCGCCGATATCAACAGCTGCATCGTGCATGCGTCTACAATTGCAAACTTAAAATTAAAACTCGGCTAGCAAGCTTTCACCTCATTTTCATTGTCACCAATGTTGATTACTAACAGGTGGCGACGCTCAGTGGGTATTGGCGGAACTAAAAAAAAACGGCCTTCGAAGAAGTCGACCGTGTCAGGGTCTGAATTGAAAACTAGCTTTACATTGAATACTAAAGTATGTTACGCAGCAACGCAATTAGAATTTCTGTTTGTGACAATTTCACCATTAATTCTAATTTGTTTGACTTGAAAGGACAGCCTGTTGGCAATTTATGGTTGCAATTTTTTTTTAATACTATAATTAAAAGTAGGTAGTTAGGAACTTCTATAATTTTTATGAAAAGTAGAGAAGTTATTCTAGATACAATACATAATACCCAACCTGCGGCTTTTCTTGTCGGCATCTTAGTTCTCGCCTCTTGCACGTATTGTTCGAATGCAAAGCGATAAGGCTTCTGAGTGCCCATTGTGCCGATCGTGATTGGCTCCATTAAACTTGATAAGACCTCTAGGTTTTCGAATATTGCTTTTGCAACTGTAAAAAATAATAAAACGGCGTTTATTTATTCACAAAAAAACGTATAAGTATTGCAAACTTATGATATCGTATGACTTTACTTTGTGTTTGTATTTTTGGTTTTATGTAACGTGTGCGTCTACTAGATCTCTTTTTAGAGCTGTGTTTCAAGACTCACAAACTTCCTACTGATTGCGTCAATTAATCAAATCAGTACGTAGTATACCTATTACAACACACATAGGCCTCTCGCTAGAAGTCAATACAGCATCGACACGGATTCAGTGTGTAGAAAGAAGTGTCAAAAAAGCAGTGCGTGAATCGACGCTAAACGCCCTATGCTAGCTTTTGCGCGCGGCTTCGTTCACTTTGAAGTAGTCCATAACTTTCTTCATGGCCTCGTCTATCACTGTACCAAAATTTATCAAAACAGGTTCGACGATTTATTTGTGGAAGCGTTAAAAACAAAAATTCACACTCTCACTCGTTTTTAAATATTAAGTAGTTACAATTAGAATAAAGTCCATTCGGCCATGCAGGGCTTACGCTACACTGTTGTATATAATATGCCTAAACATAAAACTCTTGTTGTATACCAATAAATAAATCAAGCGAAAGCTAGCAAAGCAATGCCTCAATGATATAACTTCAATAAAATCCATTTAAGAGAGAAACGCAATGAGTTTCGCCGTCCACCTACCGAGCGACGCGACGTAAACCATAATAGCACAGAGCACTTGCATTGATTTATTACGATTTGAGTTTATGTTTTCTCTCCGACGAGTTAAGCTTTGTTTAGACTGCTTCGTTTAGAAATAAGTACTAAGTACTTTCTCCGAATTATAATATCTAATGTTTTGATTTGAGGTTACGGCGATAGTACTACGTGCTAAGTCCATATTAGTGTTGTAGTTAAGAGCGGATAAAAGGCAAGTCATAGGTAAGACAGTAACTGTCACCTTATCTTAAACTAGATTTTCCCGCAGCGTTAAAGTTTTACTTTCGCAAAAAATTGCCTTATTTTTTCTCCAGAGTCCCATCTATCTCCAGACTTATTTTAATATAAACTCACTCTCGCATATTTACGATATTAGTTAGGATATATAGGTACCTCACCTACCAAGTTAAAAAATGACATCTTAGGAAAAAAAATTGGAAATATAATATTGCTCCTCCTATATTAACATTAGGTATAGTATAGTCCGAAACTGCAGGAGCCGTACATGGTGCTACTGGCTCGAATTGCTCGCAAATCTAGTGCACGCGCACCTTAACTAGAAAGTTATTATTATTAGTAGGTGTTACTACCGAGACTGACTGTATAGAAAAAATAAACTGTTCTTTTAATAATTTATTGGCACATGTGGACCTGATAACGCATTATTATAAATTACGCAAGTCAAATAATAATTCTTACCTATATTAAAATTACGTCAGTAACCGTCTCCTACTTAAATGACATTTAGATATGTTAATAAAAAGATTTTATTTGAATTAATAAATGGATGGATTGCTCAATCTATACGTGTGCTGAATTTGTTTCTATTAGGAGGATAAAAAGTAGTGCATCAAGTATATTTCGAAACATTTAGGCTAGACGCGGCCAGTGGTGTCGCAATCTCAACTGCATTCTTGGCTAACATTTAAATAAATTAAATTAATTTTAAAACAAAAGGTCGATTTACCTAATACTCGTACGTCTAAAATGTTTTCGGTTCCGTACCCGATGTATGCCAAAGAGACCATTTCGTCAATCTTACAATCTTTGGTACTCAACCTGTCAGGGTGAGAGCGCTCTTAAGATATCACTTCATTCTCATCAAACGCCACATTTATCCAATGATCAAAAAGCTTTCGTTTTGGGAAACTGGATTTTTATTTTCAAGAAAACGCTATTTAGCTCCGCGTGCCATATTTTATTAGATATAGTTTCACCAACACAGACTCATTTCAAAATACATAAGATGTAAATAACAAGTAGGTATAACGTAGACTACATTAGGCTAGGTCAATAAGCGTCACCTAGATTACATTATCTATTACGAATATATTTATTATCGGCACTTATTTAATTGCCTATTCGAAAATGCCACGGCAAGCGAGTTTTGTCAGACCACCTATAACTCAATTCAGATGCACCGGTTTAGTGAGAGGTTGCTCAATGCCCAGCCAGGAGCGAATGTTACATATTATATCAGGCAGCGGCCCCGCTGTAGGCAAAAGCCTTAGCATTGTTTAAATTGGGCAAGCATGCGTGAACAGATTCCTAAATGATTTATTTTATTTTCAACGAGTACCGGCCAAGTGCAAGTTGAAGTTACGCAAATAGTGTTCGATGTTATGTGCTAGATTACTTTTAATGACTTTGGTATGTAGATAGTGCGTAGTTCTAGATTAACTAGTTGCTTAAAAATTTTACCTAAGCTTGGAAAAAAATCTTCTTTATCGTGTGGGCAGTAAAGTCTAACGACCCTACACACCCTAGTATCAGAGTTTCTAAACCGCCTCAACCCGTGTCTCTGACATGGTTTATTTGACGACCACCATTTGGCGGCCTTGACCACCTACTTATACATGCTTTCCGAAGCACGTAATCATCTTTTTATCAAACAATCAGGTGATTCAAGCCTGCAATGTCCTAGCCAAGATGGAAACAACTTTACAAAGTATGCTTCCCGTGGGAATCGAACCCACGACCACGGGGTCACAAGGCAAACGCCTAAACCACTCGACCACGTTACGGTAGTAGGGGAGAGCCCTAGAAGGGATTTTGGGATTTACTCGACCGCGGCAGATTAAAAGGGAGGATACTATACATATTCATAAGTACCTTCAACCAGTATAAGCCCTTAATATAGGGGGGTACGCTCAGGGGAAGCCGTCAGATAAGTAAAAAAAAATCGATCATCTGAAATACTCGAGCGCGTCAGATTAAGATAAGGGACATTAGTTACTAGCTGAAAAGTGTCAATTTAGCTAATCTGACGATTAGCTAAATTGACACTGAGCGTTACCTAAGGAGGCGGGAGGGTAACAATGTTGCAAAAAAAAAGATGTCTTGACTAACTCGAACGCCTAACAGAATAACGAAAAACATATTATCTGACGATATCCGCAAGCCGAAGGTAATAAAAATCGTCAATTATGTTCAGAGCGTGCGGCTAGGGTATAGCATGTGTTTCCCACTCCGCGCCTCTCGGTCCCTTTCAGTTTTCCCGTATCTTTGACTCTCTCGCACGTGTGGGGAACCACACTGTTTTCCGACGCCATGACACCATTACAGCTGTTCATTATCATCTGCCTAGCCTTTTTCCCAACTATATTGAGGTCGGCTCCCAGTCAAACCGGATTCAGCTAAATACCAGTATTTTACGTGAAGCGGCTACCTACCAGACCGCCACGACCCATTAATTGGGTAACATTGTACTTCTTGGCAAGGCTGGAGTTAAAACTGGCTTTTGACAATCCGTAACGACTGCCAAAGATCTAAAAATGACAAACGGGACCAACAGCTTTACGTGTTTAAAAAATAAAAAAAAAGCATTTTTGTTTCAAATTGTCAGATTACCAATACCCCTCGAAATAGTCGTCAGATTTTTGGTCACTATGGCTGGGACATCATGGAACCTTCAGTATACTTATCTGACACGCTCGAGTATTTCAAGATGGCGATTTTTTTTACATTTTCAGGAATTCGCTGCGAGCTTGCGTCACTTCCAAATCGTCAGTCTATGAAATGTGAGGCATCTGTAGGGTTCACTGAACACCCCTTCTGAAAATCTGACGCGCTCGAGTAAATTTTTTTTTTCAACCCTCCCGCATGGCCACCCCTACCATGCAAATCGGCAGATTAATATATATAATCATATCAAAGACATGTTGGAGCATGAAAAATATCAATATCTGACACGCTTGAGTATTTCCGACATGGAAATACTCAAGCGTGTCGGATATTGTATGTTTTTACAATTTTGAAAACCGACTTCCAAAAAAAACACTACAAAGTACAAAATAACTTTTATTTCGGAAGTCGGTGTTTTTGGTTGCTTCTTCTTTATTTGACACCGACTTCTGAAATTAAAGTTATTTTGTACTTTGTAGTTTTTTTTGGAAGTCGGTTTTTTTTTGTGAAAATGTTTTTACTTTTTAGTGGTACCCCACACCTAAAAGCACCACTGGAAAGTCACAGAAAAGCAAAAATATGCAATTTCGTATGATTTTTCCTCATATTTTTTCCAGCTATTTGGATTTAAAAACCAAACTTATCAACCGATTTTGATAAAATTTAAATAAGACCAATCGAGAAGTATATCCTTTCACATAAAACAAGAATTTTTCAAATCGGTTCATAAATGACGGAGATATGAGGTAAGATAAAACAAAAAAAAAAAAATGCAGTCGAATTGAGAACCTCCTCCTTTTTGGGAAGTCGGTTAAAAATCTGTAGACGTTTCCCCCACCGCTGAAAGTGGAAACATCATAGGACCATTTATTCTTACAATCATCTAATCTGCCAAATCTATTCGGTTTCCGCGACGCTCGAATAAATCCACATTTAGCATCATGGGCACCCCCTACCAAGGAGGCAGTTTGGGAAAGAATGAAAGACAAAAATACGTCTAAATCCATTTAGCTTCCAAAATTTCAGAATTAGAATGCGAATCAATACTCGTAAACAAATATGTAAGCAGAGTTACATTACAACAGACTGTGAAATCTTACAATATTAGGTGCTCTATATGTTTTGCCATGAGACATACAGATACGATTAATAAGTTTCAGATAGAATATTTGTCAATTCGGGGTGCACTATTGTATTAACAAACTCGGTTTTGAGTACCTACCTTTAAGTAACATTCGTCCTCTCATTGGTCGCGTTTGGATGTCATTTTCATTTCTTATAGATTTTTTTTTTTTTTGAATGCACAAGTTTAATTATTTACCTACATGGTTATATTTAACTAACTATATACAAACTAGACTAAAAATTACCAAATTATGTACAAACGTGTATAAAAACAAAATAAATCATTGGGCATCAAAAAATTCATCCACATCGCTGTCAATGACAAAAGTGCCCAGAACTAGCAGCATTGCCGAGAGTCGGGTCTTTGGCTACAGGCCCTACCGTCACCCAACATAGGTACCATGCTGAGTGACGGTACTTTCCGGATCGCTACGTGTCTGCGTCTGGGTGCTCCTAGCGGAGCTCCACATCGTTGTCAATGCGGTGAAGCAGTCGACCGCCTCGGACACCATGGCCTGTCCTGCAGTAGGAGCGCTGGTCGGTTAGCGCGGCACGCCAGCATTAATGACATCATCCGTCGGGCTCTTGTCACCGCCGGGGTGCCAGCTGTTCTAGAACCTAATGGCTTGGCACGCGACGATGGGAAGAGGCCAGATGGGATGACAATAATGCCTTGGAAGGTGGGTAGGCCTTTGGTGTGGGATGCAACATGTGTCGACACCCTTGCGCCATCCCATCTTCTTAGCACGGCGGGCTCCGCTGGGGCGGCTGCTGCAGGTGCAGAAAATCTCAAACGGCGCAAATATTACAACCTTATGGGAGTTATATATTTGAGCCGTTTGGGGTTGAAACTTTAGGTCCATGGGGTCCGAGTGCTCACCGAGTCTTTCGGGACATCAGCAAACAACTTGTCGACTGTACACGTGACCAGAGGGCTGGGCTTTTCTTTAGCCAAAGAATCAGCATTGCCATTCAACGCGGCAATGCTTATAGAAATTAAAATACTATAGTCGCGTTCATTTACCTATAACGAACGCGACTATAGCATTTTCGCGCGACTATCGCTAGGTATGTTTATTTTTTCAAATTATTTTAAAAGAGTGCTTTTTGAAAGTCAAACGTTACAACAGTTCCATAAAGCACCGGCTCGTCATCACTTTCTAGTGTTTTAGCTGGGAAGAATTGGCTCAAAATGTGTCGATCATGTTTGAAAATTTTAATTTAGACATTTTACGACACAGGAAAATAATGGTATATACCACATGTTAGCTAGCACACTCCATTTCGCCAACAACGCAAAAATGGTCTCCCACCACCCGTCTGATCGGAGAATCCTCCCTTTTCAAATAATTCAAGAGTTTTCGGGTCTTTCCACGCAGAATCTAAAACGGGTGAGATACGGATACTTGCGTTAAAAATATCCCAAAAAGCTGCGACAGCATACGTAGAATTTGTAGCTTTAAAAGCCGCAGAGAAGTCAACCACGTAAAAATGTTAGCAATGATTATAATGTCAGCAATTTGAAAAAAAAAACGTTTGTGTTTCTATCTCTTACGGTACTCTAAAATTCTCAAAAACACTTACGCAACTTTTTGATTTATTATGTGTAATAACTAGATTGATATCTAACTAGGCGCAAAAACAGCTTTTGCATCGCTCACTTGTTAATTAGGCAATAGTAAATTACTTAGCTCTAGGTAACGAAGCGTCCCAAGGATAGAGGCTAGCCTCAGACAGGGGTCAATCTAAGTAAATCTGCATTTAAAATTAAAATTAAGTAGTGCATATTTCTAATTAAACAAAATAGTTATAAGCTCTTTTCCCTCACTGATATTATAATTTCAACATTAATAATACCACTACAACTAGTTACAAAAAACTATAATATAAATACATACGAACAATACATATAATGACCGCTACAAAAATCCAAAAAAAAAAAAGTTTTTTTAGCATTTATCGTGATTATTATTTTTTACGAGATAACTATTCGCAAAAAATATAAAGAAACACAATTCAGATATCAACCTACCAAAAAAGGAGCAAAAAATATTCGGACACTAGATATTTTTCGACATCATTAGATAGGTATACTAAAATAGAGTTTGACTGGTTATAATAATCGTGACCGCAAACTAATGATTGAGCCTGATTGGGTATTGTTATGAAGGCACAAAAGCTTATATTCATTTTACGAGTCGAAATGTTACATAACATCCAGATAGACTATTAGATTAGCCTATAGGTGAATAAAAATCATAAATTATGTTTGCACGTTTACTTATTATAACTATTACCTAATGGTAAGTATATTAATCTCTTAGGAAAAACGACCAAGATATTTATATTTTTAAAAGGACCTATGAACTAATTTAAAACAAGACATTAGCGTGGAACTGAGGAAAAAGATGCGGACATCCGCGAAAAGTACAGGTTGTACCTACTCAATCAATCAGCAGAGTGGACGTCTTTCTAAAAAATTAAGATATCAAACGCTAAGAGACGTTCAAGCAGTCTAAACCTGTGATTTATCGTACTTTTTTTTCAAGTTTAAGTTTGGCATCCCGAGGCTGGAATACAGTAGATAGACGGATAGATAGAAATTAGAACAAATTTTATGAAATATAGTAATGATAAACACAAACCATATTCGTAGTCTTTACTGCGATACACAAAACTAGGGAAGTCCGTGTTGTTTCTGATGCGATCCATGCGTCGGGTGATGTTCTGCAAGTTCTCCTTGAGCTTCCCGGGCACCGACTTATCCAGCTCATTAATCGTGTACTCTAACTGACCTGGAAAATGTTTCACACTTTAGAAAGGTCTCCGCACAACTGTGGTTATGACAGCCTTTAATTTTTCGGTCCTGATTTACATAGATGGATCTTTTGACTTTTGCAATTGTGCGTGAGACTCTTAGAATTTAAGCATTGATGATGTAAAGGTCTTGTAAATGTTCTCAAAAGATAACTATCAGCAGAAATGTTCAAGGATGCGCTTTAAGCTTCTCAAGTGAACTTGTTTTAATTTCTGAGATATTAGAAAGGTGTTATGGATACCTCTAGCCATTCCCAAGGCAATGTACCACTCAGGATCTTTCGAAGGCTTCTTCTCGTAATATTCCAACAATTTGTCCAACGTGATGGATATTCGGTAAACTTTCGGAACATTGTATATGAAGTCTTGAGTATCAAAGTATGGGTAGATACCGTTACAGAATTCGACAGTCAGAACTGTTAACAAGACGATATATTTTACGTACATTTTGTAAAAAACTAACCGTAGAGTGGAAACTAATTGTAATGGTAAAAAAACTATAAAATTGCCACCAGGGCACCACTGATTGGACCATTTGTACGTATTTTATTGTAGTTTATCGTAAGTTGTAGTTTCAGTCTATAGAACACATAACATAACGCCTGTACTACTCCCCGAAGGGTTAGGCAGAGGTGCACCTATAGAAAAGCCACATTTCGCCAAATAGGTTTAGTTAAGTGCTTTATAGGTTGCGAACTTATTGTCATCAAACCACATTATTATATTATTTAAATCAAAGCGAGCTGTGAATCGAACCGATACTTCATGCTGAGCAGTAACAATAGGAGTTGCAATCTAATTTCCTAGAATTATTTGACATAAGGAACCGCAAGCACCAGGTAATTTATTGCTACATAAAATTAATTGACGTTGTTATTTTTTTAACATCTATCAATTAATTCTTTCATCAGCACTTTCATATCCTAGACCATACCACTCCTGCCAGGGATGCGGAACCTGCCAGGGTTGCGAAATTTGTTCGAAAGATTCACCGCGGCCCCGGAACGCAAAGGGCATTAGGAGGAACACATATGGGTTTTAGTCAGTAAGAGTCTGACACTCCCTCCCGCTCCACCCAGAGCGGAAGAAGTCATTTGATGATTTCCCATCCATAAAAAAAGATCATAGACTGTTTGACGTTTGTAGATAGGTATGTATTGAATAACTACAGGTAGCACAGAAGTTAGGTAAGAAAGATAGGTACTGTAGGTATCTGTTTTGGGGCCTACCTCCTTTATGACTGTAAAGAGCTGATGACACAGAACAAAGAAGCATCCATAATGTAATAAAATCGTGATATAATAATTTAATCGTGCAAACAGAAAATATTAACCTACTTATGAAACATCTACTTATCTAGTAGATCCCCTTTATGATGTCACGAAGAGTACTGATATTTAAAATAGATTCGCCAAAGTTAAAGTAATGGTTAGTAGATAAACGTTCAGTAACAACTGTATTAGTAGGTTAGTTAGTTTAGAACATTTCGAAATTAGTCGTGATATCCTCGGTGCCTACGATGAAATGCAGAAGCTGCTCGTGTGTATGTCCAAATCGCGAAAGCTAACCTGAGAGGGGCTGAACGTGGTGTTATGGAAAGGGCGCGAGCACACTACACCGCCAGATAAATTCAAGTGGCGTACTTGTACTCACGTATTTTTTGCGATGCAGAAACTTGTGTCCGAACCGTACTGCTCACTCCATCAGATCAGTGAAACAAACCTTAGTAGGAGATAGTGTTTTCATAAATATTTGCATGTTACGTAAACCATGGCTGTGTCGCATCAGTGGTTCGTGCAGTGGTCCGCCCCGCCGGTGCTCTTCGCGGATATTACTAGTCAATATAACGACGTCAACGAACGATGGAAAAACGATAAACCGAAGTGGAGTGACCCTTTTGTAGTTCCTGAACAAAGTGATGACAGTTACAATGACGAACACAACCAAGGAAGCTGGACAGATAGTAATAAATATAAGTTCAAGTCTGATAGATCTAAAAGTAATGGTAAGTTTAAGAATTTATTACCTATGTGTTTATTTTATTATACCTGAAATGCTTTGCGAACATAAGGAAACGTTCCTACTTAAAACCAAGTCTACAAAGACGAATAACTTGCTTTTGTTGATATTTCGGCGACCTCAGCAGGTAAGTACCATGGGTTCAGTGTGCGCAGGAGACGTCTATTATAATGACAATTAATCGAATCAGTCGTGCGCAATTGACTGCTAAATACCAACCTACGGCACGAATTATAAATACTTAGTACTTGCATATGAATACTTAGTACAATTATTTGTTCTAGAGCATAATCACGACATGTAACAAAACAACGGAAATGCGTTTTTATCTTAATTATCGAAATTAATAGTGTAACGCCAATGAAGTGGAAATATATAATTTCAGTGATTTAACGTGGTTTACAACAGTGAGATTACTCACTAATGACCAGTTAATGATGGCCTCTTGTGAATATCTCATGGACTTTTCAAGTTATCAGTTTTAGTAGTTTCCTTGACGGCGATGTATTTTTACATAAATAATTACTTTACGTACATAATACGTAGCATGAGGGAAGCTGCTATTATTTTCCTACACCAACGTAAGAGTTTTTATTGTTGCTAATTGGTATTAAACCACACTATGCATAACGTCAGTCCGAACATACATGTTTTTATTTTGAAACATATCTTCTTACAATTTGACTAGAATTAAGTCGCTCATTATTATTTTAGATCTCAAGCGACTATCAGAGATTCATAAAGCATAAATTATACCTACTTATATCAAAATAATTCCGAAGCCGGTTTATTGCATTAATTCAAGATCAAATAAATGCCTGCATGCTCTCAAAGTTTTGTTCAAAAACTAAAGAAAGGAACTGATAATTACTTTTATGTCAGTCAGGGCCAACTGTCTCACAACCCACTCTCGATTCACGTGAAACTCGTGGGATCGTATAGAATTATATAAATTTTAAAATCGTAATATTTATCTGTTGTCCTTGGTAATGAATATCATCCACTACCTGGTACTATTACTAACGCAACGATACCCAATCGTCACCGACCGAGGCTTTGTCAAATTGTATTTATTTATTAGCATCAGGTGGAATTTGAAAGTCAAGGGTGAAAATTCAAATGGGCTGACATTTGAATTTATATTTACTTTATAATGTTCCGTTGTTGCCGGTGAACAATCAAATAGCGCAATGGGATCACCATACTATAGGTAGGCATTGTAGGCAATGCCTTATTAACAATTGAATTTCCACATGGGCTTAGTTAGCATTCCACAAAAACCATTTTCAATCTCCAGACGCAACTGAAATATCAAACATGGGTGTCAAAATTCTTTTACTAGAGTTTGAAAATAATTGTTTTTACGAGTATATTAAAAATTGCTGCATGTACGGTTAATAGTAGTATGTAACCCACTCAACGTTTTTCTTAAGCAACATGGAGCTGGTGAAAGTAAAGTCGATTACACTTATCGGTCGACAAAGCCATAGCGGGCGGAATATGCCTCTAATTGTAGCATAGCACACGCAAATTTAAGAGAACAGCACCAAAACTACTAAAAGTGATTTGTATCTACAAAATTAACAAGTAAATTAGTTGTTGTGTAACTAATGACAGTAATGAGAAGTAACAATCTGACTGCTCGCAGTGCTCGCTTCGCAGTGTTCCGAAGACAATAGAATACTTTGTGTAGAGCAACGCAATTTAACTTCCTGAGGTTTTTAAAACTACTAAATTGGCGCATAAAGGTATTATTGGTGCATACAGGTTCTATGGTTCTATTGAACCATAATGTTAATTTGATGCTATTATGCATCCACAATGTGGGTATCATCTGCCTAGCATTTTCCCAACTTTATTGGGGTCGGCTTCCAGTCAAACCGGATTCAGCTGAATACCAGTATGTTACGTGGAGCGGCTGCCTACCAGACCTCCACAACCCATTAACTGGATAACACGGTACTTCTTGGCAAGACTGGAGTCAGATTTTCTGATTTCTGACAATCCGTAACGACTGCCAAAGATCTACAAATTACAGCCGGGACCAACGGCGAGGCACGGAGGAAACTCGAGATGTTGAGATGGTCACCCATCCACAGACCGACCCCGGCAAGCGTTGCTTAACCTTGAAGATCGACCCGTGCGACTGTAATTATTAAGCCACGCCACGAGCTCCTCTCACATAGCTGTTATATAAGCCTCTCAAATATATTGCCTACTTAAACTTTACAGAATGTAGGTAGGTGCACGAACGAGCAGAACATAGACATCGTTGCATCTGCTCGTCTGCCCGTCCAGTCTCAAATGTCGTAACTGACTGCAACGAATTGCATCTATGAAATATTTTATAAATATTTATAAACAGTTTCAAAATAATAATTTAATATTTAATTTTGAATTGTTGACAAATACTGCATCGTTCAAGAATCTAATAGAAAGGAATTTTTGAGTTGTCACAGTCATAATAAATGCTTTTGGTAGGATATTTCAATACGATGTAACTTCTTTCTTACGGTAGTCGCTACACAGTTTACTAATCCTTCTCAACTACTATTGTATGTACAGAATGATAATGAGCATGGTCTATCTCTTTCGAAACCTATCGGAAGCGCTGACATTCCAAAATTACAATCGTACAATAGAAATTGGAAGAAAGTGAATCGGCCACGCATGAAATCGATTAAGTAAGTTTTACGGATCGATCCCTATTGTGTGCAGAATGCGTGGACGCGACTTGAGTGATCAAACCCGCTAGTTGCGCCCACGCATCATTAGCCACGGATCGCTCTGTCCGATGGACATCCATCATTATCAATTTGACGGGACGGAAATGTCGGGTATATTAGTGATCATTATTATAACATAGATATTTAATAAATCATTACATACACGGAGGTTTTAATAACACAAGCATCAATCTAATAACACCTTATTATCATGGAATGGGCACACTGCACAAGTTGTGGACAACCGATTTTACATGGTCAACCAAACGATATCTTGCTATTACTTATTGACATAATTATAGTGGAATTTTATCACAACCACGACGTTCTTTGAACGTAAAATTAATTAAAAAAACCGGCCAAGTACGAGTCGGACACGCGCATGAAGGGTTGCATACAATCTATAAAAACCGGCCAAGTGCGAGTCGGACACGCGCACGAAGGGTTGCATACCATCTATAAAACCGGCCAAGTGCGAGTCGGACACGCGCACGAAGGGTTGCATACCATCTATAAAAACCGGCCAAGTGCGAGTCGGACTGGCGCACGAAGGGTTCCGTACCACTATCTATAAAAGAAAACGGCAAAAAATAATGTTTGTTGTACGGGAATTATTTATTTTTAAAGTGAATATATTACTAAATATTCTGTGAATATTTCAAGCGTCTACCTGTTGCCGTTATCAATATCGAGCAAAAACGAGCAAAACAATCACGTTCGTTGTATGGGAACCCCCTTAAATATTTATTTTATTCTGTTTATTAGTATTTGTTGTTATAGCGGCAACATAAATACATTACTTATCTGTGGAAATTTCAAATGTCTAACTATCACGATTCATGAGATACAGCCTGGTGACAGACGAACGGACAGCGGAGTCTTAGTACAGTTCTCGTCAAATAACTTTGCCCCTCTGAAGTTAGCCATTTGCAAAGATCGCGCAGGTGCAGTCACGTACACGGTAGCAAGCGGGACGCAAGCATGCATCGAACGTAAACGAGCGACTGAGACATAAAATCACGCCCCGCCCCCATGTCTCTTACGCATGCGCAGTTGCAGTGTGTTCGTAATTTTGACTACTACGCAGCCACTCGACACAACTTCAGAGGGGCAAAGTTATTTGACAAGAACTGTAATAGGGTCCCGTTTTTACCTTTTGGGTACGGAACCCTAAAAACACGCACCAACTAGGTGGATTTTTTTTATTATTAAAAGGTTTACTACTGAAACTTCGGAAAAAAATAATTTTACGAATACTTGTGTAGAATCATCTGAGATAAAATATTTGCTTACTCATCATAATGATTAGCGACTGGCCCAGATAAAGATGGCAGGAAGATCCAACAAGAAACTTGACATCTGTGGACAGAGAAGAAGAAGTCAATTTGAAACATATTTTAGTGTAACATTTATGTATGTAGGTTGAAATTGTCAAACTTGTACCGTTGAACAAACATGCATCGAACGGTAGCTGACACTACGGCTCTTGTGAATTGTAAAACCTAAATATTTGATCAGAGTACCATTGTTTTAATGAATCATTATTTAGGTGAGATGTTTATATTATTGTAACCCCCATATAAAATATTGGTCAGAATGTCAGTCGTTAATAACTCTTGTAACCGTGAAGTGCAGTGTTCCTTGTTTTTGGATTTTACAAATGATTGCGGGTTTGTATGTTTTCTATAGATGATAGAAAAGTGTAAAATGTATAAAATATATTTGAAAACGGGATAATGACGCATGCTAATTAAAATTTAATACAGATAAGAAATATTATGGTTTTTAACAGTCAGGCAGGACAAACGAATGCAGTTGGAGCAATAGTCTATGTATTACATACCCAACTTAGTAATATCTATCAATACTGAAAACTAAGATACATTTATCACGGATTTATTTTTGGAATCCCAATTCTATCGCGTGAAAAAAACAACGTACACGCGGGCACAGCCGCGGTCAGAAGCTTGTAGTTATACATGCATGTTTAGAACATGTTTGATTAGATACCTATGTATGTTAATTGCATTGTAGTGTCCAATTTACAGCAAAGTGTAGACAATGAGGAAATAAATGTCTACATTAGGTAAATCTTGGCACGTTTGGCTCTAACATTACCCTGACAGCGAAAGTAGATAGGTCCTACCAGTAATAGAGTAACCTACTTAAATCCATCTTTGGCCTTTTATTAGCTTTAGCATTTACTTTCTAGAAAGGACAACGAACGAATCTATTTATTGTGGTACATTTATATTTAAGAATACGGTTTTCCCTAACGGGTAGTCAGAGTGACTGAATATTAGGTACAAACATTTTACCAGTTACATTTAAGTCCTATGGAATAGCGGCAGCTTATTGTAATCAACCGAACTCACATGTAGCTCGCAGTTTAGGACCCATTAAATTAGTCTTTTTAACCCAAAGGTTGGCTGGTAGAGAGGTTTGGCAACTGGGCTTATCCCAGTTGTAACTGGGGTAAGTTGCGGCGTTGTCCAAGTCGGTTGAATCGTTTTTCCATACGGGTCGAACTTCATTGATCGACGTTTTTCTGGTGGAAGCCATAGTTGTTTCTGGTTTTCAGGAGTTGCAGTGGTTGTGAATGTGGTAGGCAAACCAGAACCAGGGTTGCATCTGAGAAATTGGAAGGTTTTCCACCTTCTTGTCTAATTCTTTGTCAGACCAGGACTGGGTGGAACCAATTGCTTCCAGTAGGTAAACCGCGAGTTGTTTTTTTTTTACGGTGAACACAACGCGCCGTCGACCCGGGCCTGGCTTTCATCGGACGGCGAGACATTCAAACGCTCGCCGTTCGGAGACCCGCGCCTACGGTGGCCGGTAATCGCCCTGCGACTCCTGACGCCCAGGGCGTCTCCATATGTTGCGGCGGCTGGGGCGTGTGGGTTGTCTCTGCGTCACGTGGCCCGCCTCCTCCTTCACTGGCATTACTGCTTCGCAGAAGGAGGTGACGGCTTCCCATGCCTACTCGCTCCGGACCATGGATTGAACCAGGGCCGGACGCGAGAGGTCGCTGCCGCCGATCGCCTCGATGAGGACACAGCGGTGCTCTGCCCAAGCAGGGCAGACCTCCACCGTATGGTCCACCGTCCTCCGGGCGATCCTCACAGTTAAAAAAAAACCCGGACGTTTCCCCCCGCCGAATCCGAAACAGGTACCTCCCGAAACAACCGTGTCCGGGGAGTACCTGCGTCAGGCGGAAGGTGAGGATGCCGTGACGCCTCTCCAGCCACTCCTCAAAGAGGGGCACTACCGCTGCAATTGTGGCATGCCTAGCACTGGGTTGCGACAGTCGCTGACTCCATACCGCCATGGTAACTACCCTACACCTACCCTCTTCATTGTTTTTAATATCTATTCTGCTATTCAAGGCAACAACAAGACAAATCCAACAAATCAAATACCATGAAAATCGGTCTAGCAGTTCTCGAGTTATATAAGTGTTCGAAAAAACCCGACTTTGTTTGATATATTATTAAGAAGATAAATTGGTTACCCCGGACGATAGAGAGGACCTCGTGCTCAGAAGGAGCCCACAATACCAACGTGGCACCAACGCTATCTAGATCTAAGAGAATGTTAAAGTACCACTTAATGTGTCGCACTGTACCATTTACTTTTACTAAGTACTGTGACATCAGTTTCACACCAATATAAGAAAGTGTCCAAGAGTTCGCGGCCTATGAAAGTATATATAATTGTAGGTAGGTAATTGATGACACGCTAGACGTAACTCGCGCTTAGGAACAATCATCCACCTAACCTCTTCCCAAACTATGTCGGGTCGGCTTCCAGTCTAACCCTAATACCAGTATATTTATTACATGTAGCGAGATGTTTTTATTTTTGGGACAAGTCCGCCACACATTCCCAAACCACTGCAACTTCTGAAAGCTAGAAAGCTAGAGTCCCGGAGAGACAATTCAACTGTCTTGAGAGTAGGAAAATATATAATTGCCACTTTGATGACATGTAGCGACTGCCTATCTGACCTCCACAACCCAGTAACTGGGTAATACGATACCCCTTGACAAGACTGGTGTCAGATTTTTCTGGCTTCTGACCACCGGCATAAAAACTTAAATGACATCCGGGACCAACGGCTTAACACGCTTTCCGAGGCCTAGAGGAAACTCGCCATGTAATAGATGGTCACCCATCCACGGACTGACCTCGGCAACCGTAGCATAACCTCGAAGCTCCACCCGTGCGGCTGTTATTAATTAGTCACGAGCTGCTTACTCGCGTAAAGATACATTATTGGAATATCAAAATAATAAATCGTTTTTATGGTTCCGAACCTCGTATGAAAAACGGAACCCTCGTGTGTCTGAGTATCCGTCTGTCTGTCATATTCTATTCGATTCTAGGTCAACAGGCAGTACCTACGCTATAGGTTTTGATTTACCTGCGATTATCAATAAATAGTTGTATCTTTTCATGGCGTTGACTTAGAAGCTTGATTTTTTTTAGCTCCAAGACCAACCAACGTTTTGGTATTAATTTCAACATAATACCTCCACGCGATCTTGAGAAAAAAAGGTCGTGACAGACCGGCAGACGGACAACGCAGTGATCCTATAAGGGCTCCGTATTTTCATATTCATGTACGGAACCCTAAAAACGATGTTGCTTTTTATAAGCGAACACAAAACAAATGTGTTGAAAATAAGTTTCCAATTGTTTTTAGTAATTATAGCCACGTTAATTTAACAATACTACCACGTACCACAGTTTTGTTATTTTCGCGAAGGTACAATCATTATGGACTATTGTGTAAAATTATATTTCAATAGCATGATGATTGTTTGATAGTTAAGTTAATCAAAACAAGGAGGTAATATTAAGTGTAGCTCTTTTCAAGTTTTATGGAACAATATTATCCTAAGTTAACTGAGTATAACAAGTAGTAACTTGTTACTACTTGTTATACTCAGTTAACTACCGAGTACCGATAGGTACTTGTACCTATCGGTACTCGTTTATTGCTTTCGCAATATTTTACTATGTACTGAAACTCTCCGATCACGCTCAAACAACTAAAACTGCTAGCTGCACAAACAAACACAAACAAACTGCTGCTGGTAGCAAGACATCTGTGCGTGCGGCTTGCACAGCAATCTAGCAATATTATAAATAATAATTTATTCATAAAACTTTGTAGCCACAGAAAAATAGTTTAAAGTAAAGTCTTATATATTGGTTTAATTAGTGCCTAAATTAAAAACTAGTCGATGGCTAAATTATAATAATAACAGGTAGGTACAAGATATATAACTAGGAATTTAAATTAAATGTAGTGACCTGTCCGTTTTAGTTTTATTCAAACCTATGTTTCAGGCCATCACTTTATCGCAATTGAACCTAATTTATGTTAACTAGATCAATATAAGACATACATCTTCATCAAAAATAAGCAAACTTTACAAAGATTATTAATAACTAATCTAAACAATTAAGCAATTAATAATAATAGATAATTACGAAGTAGATAATATTATAATCGTAGGTACCTATGAAAATTTCTAGCATTTGTTCTGTGTCTGAGTAATTGATCATGAAAACTCTTCCAGTAAAAAAAAAGCCGAAAGTTCTGGTAACTAGCCATCGGGTACATGCTTATCGTGTTTCCTATTTAGGTGGTTGTGGAATGCTGCAATTTGCCGCGGCAGCGGAGTTTTGCCTCGGCGTAGCGCCTCCACGCGCCACGCGTAGACGTGCGCGAGGGCTCTCGCCTCCAGATCCCTCGGCGGCAATCCGGCAAGGAGGCTCGCCGCCTCGCTGGAGACCGTGCGGTATCTCCGGGCCAACCGGATGGCCATGACCCTTTGGGACGCGTTCAGTTGTCGGCCTGGACTCTTCTTTAAGTCCAGGGCCCACACTGGGGCCCCATAAAAGGCCATGGACCGCACGATCCCCGGTAGGCAGACGCTTTAGGTAATATTCTGGTTTTTAGCTGCATCCGGTTAGACTAGAAGCCGACCCTAACTAGTTGGGAAAAGGCTGCAGCGCAGGTTTCCTAGGTCAAAGTGTTTTTCCATCATGAACCTCTCTCTTGCAGCCCAGAATCTGAATGTGTGCCTAGTTTATGGCAATAAAACTCAATAACTTGGAACATAAACGTGATTGAAGAAAATGTAACTGAAACATATTCAGTTAGCCGAAAAAAATGCTTCTTAGTCGACAATGCTGGCCGACGGCTTGGAAAAATCACTGAACACTTGAACAATAGCCCTAGTGTCTCATCAACATAACAATCTCCCTAGCCTTTTGCAACAAATGGTTGTCTTCCGGTATCATCATCATCATCATATCAGCCGAAAGACGTCCACTGCTGGACATAGGCCTCCCCCAAGCGTCGCCACAACAACCGGTCCTGTGCGTCTCGCATCCATCGGTTACCCGCGACCCTCACCAGGTCATCGGTCCACCTTGTGGGAGGCCTTCCAACGCTGCGTCTTCCGGTACGCGGTCGCCACTCCAAAACTTTTCGGCCCCATCGACCATCTGTTCTGCGAGCAATGTGCCCTGCCCACTGCCACTTCAATTTGGCGATCCTTCGGGCTATGTCGGTAACCTTGGTTCTCTTGCGGATATCATCATTCCTGATTCGATCACGCAAGGAAACTCCGAGCATTGCCCTCTCCATTGCCCTTTGGGTGACTTTAAGCCTTCTGATGAGGCCCATTGTGAGCGACCACGTTTCGAGTCCATAGGTCATCACTGGCAACACGCACTGGTCATAGACTTTCGTCTTGAGACACTGTGGTATGTGAGACGAGAAGATACCGCGCAACTTCCCGAACGCCGCCCATCCGAGTCGGATTCGACGGTTGACCTCCTTCTCGAAGTTAGCCCTACCTAGCTGGATCGTTTGTCCCAGGTAGACGTACTCATCAACAACTTCGAGTGCAGAGCCTCCAATCTTGATAGGAGTGGGTGCTACATGGGTATTTACCATGACCTTGGTTTTGTCCATGTTCATTTTAAGACCCACTCTTTCGGAAGCTCTACTGAGGTCATCGAGCATTGTACTGAGGTCCTCCGTGGTCTCAGCCATGACGACTATATCGTCTGCAAATCGAAGATGAGTGATGTACTCGCCATTTACATTGATGCCTAGCCTTTTCCAGTCCAAAACCTTGAAGACGTCCTCCATTGCGGCCGTGAACAGTTTCGGAGAAATTACGTCTCCCTGCCACACACCCCGCTGCAGGAGGATAGGTTCTGATGTCTGATCCTGAAGTCGGACTGACATGGTGGCGTTTTCATACAAACACTTCAGCACCTCGATGTACCGATAGTCGATCTGGCACCGTTGCAGAGACTGCAGCACAGCCCAAGTCTCGATCGAGTCGAAGGCTTTCTCGTAGTCCACAAACGCTAAGCAGAGGGGCAGATTATACTCTTCGGTCTTCTGTATAACCTGCCGCAGCGTGTGTATGTGGTCTACGGTGTTGAAGCCTTTTCGGAATCCGGCTTGTTCGGGAGGCTGGAAGTCGTCAAACCTGCGTGCGAGACGGTTTGTGATGACTCTGGAAAACAGCTTGTAGACATGACTCAGAAGTGAGATGGGCCTGTAGTTCTTAAGCAGGGCATTGTCGCCCTTTTTAAAGAAGAGTACCACCACACCTCTGCTCCACGCTTGTGGCGTTTTCCCCTCGAGTATGACGGAATCGAACAGTTTCTGAAGGGCCTTAAGGACTGGTTTTCCACCCGCCTTCAGGAGTTCGGCCGTAATTCCGTCTTCACCCGACGCCTTGTTGTTCTTAAGCTGCTTCAGAGCCATCCTAATCTCATACAGGCTGACGTCCGGGATGTCTTCGGTATAATGCCGGGTCAATCTAGCTCTTGGGTCGTTCGCTAGATTTGCTGCGGGTTTGGTCATTGACGTGTATAACTTTCCATAGAATGTCTCGATCTCCCTCAGAAGCTCCGATTTGGCGGATATGGTTCTGCCATCGTCGGTCTTCAGTTTTGTGAGCTGGCTCTGCCCAATAGACAAATCCCTTGCAAAGACCTTGGAGCCCTTATTCCGCTCTATCGCGTCTTTAATCGTTTCAGTATTAAAGCGGCGGAGGTCGCTTTTCAAGGACTTGGAGATCCGTCTATTGAGCTGCCGGTACTTGCACGCATCGTCTGAAGACTGCAGAATCATCTCCCGCCTCTCCTTCATGAGCTTGAGAGTTGGATCAGAGAGCCTCTTGGTCTTATCTGTACGGCGAGTCTTGAAGAACTTAGACCCGACCGTATGAACCGTTTCCACGAACCCATCGTTGTATTCGTCCACGGAGCTCCCTAGGCACTCGAAACGATTTTGAAGTTCGAGCTGAAAGCTTTCGGAGTTTTGGATCTGGATCTGTGCTGGACGGAGCGTAGACTTCATCAGTCGAGACCTTTCCAGCTTGATATTTAGATTCAATGTGCCTCTTACCATGCGGTGATCACTTCCGGTTTTCACCGCGTTGATCACGGAGACATCATTGAATATCTGCTTCTTCGTCGACATGATGAAGTCAATCTCATTTTTAGTTGCACCGTCGGGGCTCTGCCAGGTCCACTTCCTGTGCTCACGTTTTCTGAAGAAGGAGTTCATCATATAGAGGCCCTCCTTCTCCATAAAACTGGCCAGTAGGTGTCCCCGGTGGTTCCGACGTCCATATCCAAATTGCCCCACTCGCAGCTCGTCACCGTCACGTTTGCCCAGATTCGCGTTAAAGTCCCCCATGACCACGGTGAAATGAGTTTTATGACCATGCATGGCTCTGGATATATCCTCATACATGGTCTCTATTTCGTCGTCGGGGTGTGTTGAGGTTGGGGCGTAAACCTGTACGACCTTCAACGAATATCTTGACGATATTCTGAGTATAAGGTACGCCACCCTGGTCGACACACTCTCGATCCTCACCACATTGGACACGAGGGACCTGTGGACGAAAAACCCGACACCACCCTGGGACTTCTGGTCACCCTCCCGGAAATAGAACAGGTTGCCGGATTCGAGAATTGTCGTGTCCTCCCCCTCTCTTCGGACTTCAGACAATCCCACAACACTCCATCGCAACCTGCTCAATTCCTCCTCAAGTTCGGTGATCTTCTCGTCGGTCCGGAGTGTTCTCGTGTTTAATGTTGCCAGGTCCAGTCGTCGGTGTTTTTTACGGTAGCCGTATCCACTCCGGGGATTCTTAGCACCCCTTGCATCGTCATAACCTTGACCGCTACCGGAGTCAAGGGTAGACGCGCTGCCGGGCACTAGGGGCCATTTTTTTGTTGTGCTCATCATTTGGGGGGAGTTTGCCCTAATCGCCACGCTTGGCAGGCGGGTTGGCGATCGCAGTATAGCTGTTGCAATGTACCGAAAGAATGCTGCTGCCCATTCTCTGGTGAGTCCCTTAGTCGCCTCATACGACACCCACAGGAAGCGATGGGATGGTGCTATTCTTTTGCGCCCCGGCACCATACGGGCGATCCGGTCTTCCGGTATAATCGGATGCAACTGAAAACCAGAATGTTACCTAAATCGTCTGCCTTACCAACTTCCACAACCCCCAAACTAGGAAACACGATAAGCATATACCCGATAGCTAGTGGTCAGACTTTTTGGCTTCTGAAGTTCTGACTACACGTAAGGTCTGTTTACGATCCAAATGACGGTAGGTAGGTACTATGCTTTCTGAGACATTGTCTCGGTATAATAATGGATTGCATGTCGGTAAGCGTTGCTTTGCTGGCTCTTAGCCTACCTTGTTTTTTTTCTTTTTTTATCAGTGCAACTGTTAAGTGCCTCTTGAGTATTTCATTTACATGGGATCTTAATAATGTTCCAGATCACGCAGGCGCGGCGGGGGTGACGCTGTGGCTGACGATGCTGGGCGTGATGCGCGCGCAGTCCGTGCCGGCCGACAACGACACGCCGCCCTTCAGCACGCTCTACAAGTGGAAGCACGTCGACTTCGAATTCCCCTCGGCCAGGCATCGACGACATGTGCTTTCTACAGGGTACGATTACTATACTAAATAGGCATGGGTAACTCCGGACACATCTATATTTTCGGATACCTATATTTCTTTAAGCGGACACATATCAACTCCTTCCTTTTCACAAAAATTGACCGAACTGAATGACGGCTCCGCAGGTCTTCTGCGGTGCGCCGAACTAATTTCCGGAAAGACACGAATATTGAGTAAACTGTTTCTGCCTAAGATCGTTTCTCTGTTATTGTTTAATGTTAAGGTTGCATTTTTTACGACAAAATTGTTATTATTTACCATTTCGCGGATATATCAGTCATGAACTCATGACCCATTTCGAGATAATTATCATTAGAACAGATACCTGACTTTTCGCTTCATGCCGTAACGTGGATCTATTTAAATTTTAAAAGTCGGAATTTCTTACCTATCCCAGACATACTGCATCTAGCTCCATTAAGTTAATTAACTGACGGATATATTAAGCGGATATGGATATGTTAATCGGATATATATCTTTACTTGGAATGATATACTACATATCCAATCTTTTACCGGATATAGTTGGCCCATGCCTAATACTAAACTAAATCGTACTGCGATTCCAAACGCCCGGCGCCTTGGACTGGTGTGTTACCACGTTGCGTTGGTAAATCCAAACGGTTTTATTCAGAGCCCCGACGAACCCGACCAACGGCCCTTTTAGGGCTAAATAACAAACCCACACCCCACTTACCATTTACTACCAGTTACAGTAACCATTAAAAACAGTTTACTTTCTAATTCTAATATCATTTTCAAGTTGTTTGGACTCTTTATGTGTCACTGACATCGGTGAAAGGAAAACATCGTAAGAAAACCTATACATACAGTTCATTAAACTCCCATTTATTTCGTACGGTTTCAGGCCTCAGCTGCCGAAGTGCCGAACCTTGAATTTTTGATGAATATTGGTAAAGAAATAGATTGGATAGATTTGGATGAAGGTCTAAGATACGTTTTATTCTGAGAGAAGGGCATCCCATGTTGGAAGTTATCCCATGGGATAACTTCCAACTGTCACGAGGGCGAAACCGTCAACAAAAGCAAGTGCTGCACGACCAAAATCGATTTACTTTTGTACGATCTTCATACTTCATAATTTCAGTAAATTCGTGCCAGCGAATGTGCTGCCGCTGGGGCTGGAAGTGTGGGGCGCGCGCGTGTGGGTGACGCTGCCGGCGTGGCGCCGCGGCGTGCCCGCCACGCTGGCAACCGTGCCACGCCAGGGCGGTACCACCTCGCCGCCGCTCAGGCCTTACCCCGACTGGAAGTACCACAGAGCTTTTGGTAAGTTAATTGTTGTAACTTGCTGGCATTGGGGCTGGAGATGAGGGGCGCGCGCATGTGGGCGACGCTGCCGGCGTGACGCCACGGCGTGCTCGCCACGCTGGCCACCGCGACAGGGCGGCACCGCCTCGCCGCCGCGGCGCCACTCACTCCCTACCCCGACTGGAACTATCACAGAGCTTTTGGTAAGTTACTTGTAACATGAGCCAATTATAATTTAATATTTCAAATGTTTATGTAAACTTTCTTTATATCTTTATCCAGCTTTATATCTACCATAAGATGGGCATGGTGGTTATGACAGAACATAATTTAAGAACATTTCGATCAACTTGCCTGATTTTTTTATTAATAAATCGTTTTTTTTTTAAACGTTGCCCCACCCTAGGATCGTGGGTGCGTTTACAAACATAATTTCAAATACACAAACAGCCTGATCCGGAACAACCATCCGTAGGCCATAAAAATATTTGATACGTGCGGGAATCGAATTCGCGACTCACAGCGCAGCAGTCAATCGCTCAACCACCACTGCACCAACCGTATCATCCAACACGTCGGATGTACGTCGAACATACGGCGCTGTTAGCACAAGCAAGTCGGTTAAAAAACTCCACCTGCGCAGTCGGAGCGGGTCGCTAACACGACTTGAATATCACAATAGCCCTCTGTATTCAAGAAAAATATTAATTTTTCTATGACATCAAATCATAAACTCATACATCTGTACGTATTATTAATATAGCGAATGCCTTGCTACATTAAGTCCTCCCATGTACCACTATTGTACATAAAGTTTAAATAAATAAATATTACCTACTCTGTATTAATTTTTATTTCTTAAACTTTCAGGTGATATGAAGAACTGCACGGGATTAACATCAGTGTTTCGAGTACAAGCCGATCCCTGCGGGAGGCTTTGGGTACTAGACTCCGGACAGATCGACTCTCAAGATAACCCGAAGCAGTTATGTCCACCTAGCTTAGTGGTATTTGATCTCCAGACGGATAAGGTTATCGCGCGTTATACGATACCAAAAGAATATGTATTGCAAGATTCGTTATTCTCGAACCTCGTCCTCGACACAAGGCTGCCCGACTGTTCAGATCTACACGTGTACATAGCAGACACTTGGCGATTCGGCCTCCTAGTCTTTAGACAAAGTGATGTAAAGTTTTGGAGATTTACGAACCCATTCTTTTTCCCGGATCCACTGGCTTCAAATTTCACTCTTCATGGACTTAACTTCCAATGGACAGATGGCATTTTCGGTTTAGCCCTAACGCCCTATGATTCGTACAATGAACGTATACTGTTCTTCCACCCCATGTCTAGTTACAGAGAGTTCTACGTCTCAACAGAGGTGTTACGAGAGCCATCCCGCATTGACAATAGTTCCACGGAGTTCAATATAGCTGGTGAGAGTAGAGGACTAACTGGGCAATCTTCTGCTTCTGCTATTGACAGACGTGGTGTAATGTTTTACGGTTTAGTAACTCGAGACACCATTGGGTGCTGGAACACAAGGAAACACTATACAAATAAAACCAATGGAATAGTGGCTTTAAATACAGAGACTTTGGTGTTTCCGAATGATATTAAGATTGATCAAGAGGAGAGGCAAAGCTTATGGGTGATTACTAATCGCTTGCCGATGTTCCAAGCGGGGTCGCTGGACATGGACGACTACAACTACCGCATCCTGTACGCGGACACGGAGGAGGCGGTGCGAGGGACCGTCTGCGACCGCGACTCCGAGCTGCCGCGCGCCGCCGGCGTCTTACACAGGGGATTGCTGCCATAATAATGTACCTCACTAGTAATACTAGTTAGTAATTAGTATTTAAGCACTATTCACGAGAAATCCTTCATCAACTTTAACGCGTACGCATTCATACATTGCAACTATCCTCACCGTAACAGTTATAGGTACCTACATTTGACGCGGCGCTGCTGCCTTACTCATTTTATTATTTGTCTACCTTTTGTATTATATTTTTTCTAAGTCACATAAGAATGTACCTACCAACCTACCTAGACCTTACTTGAATTCATAATTCGAGATAATTTTAAGCCAACGTCACTAACTCAAGTATCGCTTTACTTTAGCGCTTTAGGTTGCTTTTTACGTCATTTGTTTCAAATATTCTCTAAAAAAAGTTCAGGATGCAATGGAATTTGAACTTCAATCTCAATCTCAATCTCAATTCGTTTATTGCAATCCATAATGTCAAAATACAGGTGGTAAAATAAATACATAGAAACAATTATGGACCCTGTCGGGCACAGCAAAACGTTAAAATAATTAGGAGAGAGGAAGAGCGCTTTAAACAATTTGTCAATTTGTCAAATTACGCCACAGAGTTTGTTGTTCGAAAATTTGATAATACTCTCGAATTCTGAATTCAAACGTACTTAATTACTTCCAGCTTTTTACATAAAAAACTTTTTCTGATGATTTTTTTTTTATTTATGTACCTGAAAAACATTTATTACACGTTGGTTGATGTAATACTTATAACTTGGCAAAAACACACATTTAGTGGTGCCAGGTCGCACAGTCTTTCCAAAATTATTACATTTTCGTTAGCTATACGTTGTCTATTTTTTTTGGCTTTTAAAAAACTTTGCCCCACACTAGGATTTTCTCCTGTATCGTGGGTGCGTTTACAAATTCAGACCCGGAACAACTATCTGTAGGTCATACAAATATTTGTTCCGTGCGGGAATCGAACCCGCGACACGCAGCGCAGCAGTCAATTGCTCAACCACTGCGCCAATTGTGTCGTCATGTCTATTTAATACTAGCATAGAATATAGCAACCTTAGATACTATGAAGCATCTTTGAAATGTATACATAGCACTAAAAAAACAAAACTTCTACGACGCATTTACCAAGCTACTCTGAAGTTTCTACGGCACGTCTACGAAGTTGATAAGAGGCTACTATGACGTGATGTGAGCTGCTATGAATCGTCTACGGCGCTGCTACGAGGCTTTACGACATTTCTATGAAAATGCTACTGTTATTCTACGAAGGTCTACGAAATTTACAGACGTTCCACGAAGATGCTACGAAGCTTCTAGAATGTATTCAGGAAGCTGTTACGTCTACGTTCCATCTATGCCATGTATACGTCAGACTGCCTACTTTGAACGTCCAGCCAATAGACAAAACTAAAGCCAAATTCATACATAACTAAAAACCAAATCAATTGAGCCGCCTTCAAATAACACGTGATTCGTTTAAAGAATAATGTTGGTAAAGGACGTCTAGACTAGTCGACAAACCTAAAGATATACACCAGACGGTTACAGACAGATATTAAGTTATTACATCTTCCGCGATACAACTTAGAGCTGCATTAAACACAATAATCAACAGAGTTACCTCAACTAGTTATTCAGTTCTATCGCGAACGTAGACACATTCCCCTGTCTACACTATATAATAGTATAATAAATAACAATAATATAATATAGATATAAAATATGCCTCTCAGAAGGCCAACCCTACGTTCGAGTATAACATCTTTACTCACGTGAGAGGCGGACACCTGAAATTAAGTTTCTATACAGGTGACCAACGGGGCTATGGCAAACCCCAAACAATATGGAGAATAATAATGAAAATTTACGTTTAATACCGCTGCCCGGGGGCGAGCGCCGGGGCACGTCTGGAGCTGACGCTGGACGTGACAGCATGCGGACCGTCAGTGGCTCTTCGCTGAACAGGCGGGCGGGAATCGGGGAATCCGAAGAGATCATTCACAGCCGAAATTATCAGGGATGCCGATGATACTTTGCGGGACGTGAGCAGAAATGGTCCTACGAGTCCTGCCGGTGCATCGCATGAGACCTAGACAAGTTCACACAATGGTGATTCTAGATGAAAGTGGTCACAACAAGAGTTACACGAATTGATGTTCTGTTACTACAGAGCAAAAGCAGAAGGTCCGTGTTACATAAAAAGATTTGAAAAACTATTTAAAGACAGAAACCAACACAACCCCAAAGCAAATAGATTCACCGGGAACACACTTTCAAATCAAGCGCGTAGCATTATTACCCGTAAATTCATTTCCACTCAACTGTTAGATGAAATTAAATTAAAAGCCGAACGATCTTTACAACAGGGAAACACCAATATTAACTCAGACAATAGTGAACCTATAGTAACAAACTTCCATCAAACACCAACCTTAGATGCTACACCTAACATAATTTCAAATCCCAACAACCCTAATACACAAATAATAAATGACACGCACATCATTCCAGAATCAATAGTTGCTTCAGATTCAGTTTCACAACATATAGAAGTCGATGATAACCAAGACCCTGTGATCCTACAATTCTTACAAATTCTAGCAGAAACAAAAGAACAATCGATTACAGATAGAAAATTATTGCCCAAACCAAAGTTTAACAAAAAAATCATTTATAATTTTAATCTTATACATATATACAATTGCTGTTCGTTAGTCTCGCTAAAACTCGAGAACGGCTGGACCGATTTGGTTATAATATATAAAAATCAATTGCTGTTCGTTAGTCTCGCTAAAACTCGAGAACGGCTGGACCGATTTGGCTAATTTTGGTTTTGTAATATTAGTGGAAGTCCATTAAATCAGAAAATTAAAGCCTTAGCAGGTAGGATAAAAAGGTACGACGACATTAACAACAGAAAGGTCCAAAACCAAAAATTTAGCGAAAATCAGCATTATTTTTACAGGTCCCTTAATGGCTATCAGCAACAAGCACCGACAGAAATCCCAAGCAATTCAAGATTTCTGGTCTTCGATACTATGCAGCCTGTGTCCTACAATAAAGACGCTACATGGATCTCAGAGATTCAAAATGAGACGAATAGCATAAAGGTTTGAAGAAATAGATATAGAGATGGTTAAAGCAGCATTAAGAAAAAACCATAACTGGAAGATTCCTGGCATAGATAAAACACAAAATTATTACTTAATATATCTCACAAGTACCCACGAACATTTAACGAAACTATTTAATAGAATACAGAAAACAGATCCAGTAGAAAATTGGTTTACAACAGGACAAGTAATTTTGATACCCAAAAGTGAAAACTCTAAAGAACCACAAAACTGGCGCCCAATAGCATGCTTACCGACAATATATAAACTTTTAACTGCCGTATTATCCAACGAACTGTACAAACATTGTGAAACTAATGACATTATTGCTCCAGAACAGAGAGGATGCAGGCAACGCGCCAGGGGCTGCAAATATCACCTCATGATTAAGGCCGCTATGTCACTGGCGTTTTACGAGCGTCGGCGTCTCTCGAACGTCTGCGCAGTGTCAACGTTGCGCAGACGCGACGTTGACGTCGCGTCTTCGCGTGACAAGCATTAACGTCCGCTGAACGCGACGTTAACGTCGCGCACATGATACTATTTACCGCCCGCCCGTACCCACACGGACAGAGCAGGACAGCGTGATTGTACCTGTTGCCAACAAATGCGACGTTAACGTTGCGCAGACGCGACGTTGACGTCGCGTTCAGCGGACGTTAATGCTTGTCACGCGACGACGCGACATCAACGTCGCGTCTGCTCAACGTTGACGTTCGAGAGACGCCGACGCTCGTAAAACGCCAGTGGGATAGCGGCCTAACAAAGCCATACTAGAAGACGCACATCAGTGACAGAAAAACTTGTAAAAAGTATGGAATGGGTAGATTATCGGAAGGCCTTTGATAGCATCTCACACGAATGGCTATTTCAGGTGTTGAGGTTATACAAGTGCTCGGGTGCTATCATAGGCTTTCTAGAGATGGTCATGCCAACATGGAATGTTATCATGACGGCCCGTGGCGCGATCTCTTCTTTAACCACTGATCCCATAGTCATTTGCCGAGGTATATTTGAAGGAGATTCATTATCACCGCGATTGTTTTGTTTAGGTATAAACCCAATTTCAACCATACTTAACAAATACATATTAAAAGGTTATAAGCTCAAGAGTAACTTATCAGTCAATCACTTAGTATACATGGATGATTCAAAAGTTTATGCAAACAATAAAAATAGTTTAAAAACTCTACTCGATAGTACTGAAATATTAACGAGACATAGGAATGCAATTCGGGCTAAATAAATGTAATGTTCTACATATTAGAGCAGGTAGAGTCAGTGAGCAGCATGGAGAAGGGCATACATTACTAAGCGGATTGAGATTTGAACACCAAAAAAATTACGAGACGTATAAACATTAAGGTATTAATGGAAAGTACAAAATAGATCATAACAGAATAAGAGAACCACTTAAAAAATAATATTTTGGTAGAATAAAATCAATAGCCAACACACAATTAAATGCTAGGTATTAGATAAAAGCGATTAATACTTATGCGGTACCGGTTTTACTCTACTCATTTGGTATAATTAATCACAAGAATAGTGATTTAGAGAACATAGATATTAAAACTAGGAAATTTTTAGCAAACAATAAAGCCCAAAAACAAAAGGCAGACATAATTAGATTATACTTACCAATAGAGGAAGATGGAAGGGGCCTAACAAACATGGAAACACTACATGAAACACAAATAATAAAATACAAGCAATACTTAGGTACATAATGAACAGGATGATAATAATTAAAACGATAGATAAACATGATAGAGATAGACATATATACTCAATACATAAAGAAGCTAGAACAAATGCAGTAGAAATAGGATTACAGCAAAGCAATAACTACACAGATAAGGAAATAAAAACAGCAACTATACAAAAAGCGAAAGTGAAATGGAGGGCCAAGCCACTACATGGGCAGTATTGTAAAGCGGTACTAGAAAAAACAAACATAGATAGAAAATATTATTTCAACTGGCTAAAAAAACAACCGGGATCATCTTCATTACAGCTATTATGACTTAACAGTTCGAAAGAGACATTTTAAAAAAAGCCTGTTGATGGTAAGTGTCGGTTATGTCTGACGAAAGATGAGACCACCCAACACATCATCTCTGGGTGTGAAAAACTAGCTGGCACTTACTACATCAAGCGGCACAACAATATTGTACAGTATATATTCTGGGCATTAGCAAGGAAACACAAATTTGAAGTTACTAGCCTCTGGTGGCAAGAAGCCATTATCTGCGTCTGTGCAGACGCAGATAAAAGAAAATGAGACCGCAAAATTAATATGGGAGATTCTAGTTCAGACAGATGTCACAGTAACACACAATAGACCAGATATAACTTACGTAAACAAAGCAGAAAATAAAACATATTAAATAGATATCACAGTACCATCATATTATAACATAGGCCCCAAAGAGATAGAAAAATGGAGCAAATACCACCTACTCAAAACAGAAAATACACGATTGTGGAACACACCTGCAGAAGTCATACCGGTGGTAATAGGAGCGACAGGAATAGTAGCAAAAGTAGAGCATACATAAATACTGTGATAAATTAGATGCAGGCATAATAATAATAATAATGATATTTATTTCGTAAAACAGGAACACATTGCACTGAATACATTGTAGATTATAAATTTTACATTTGTCACACTATAAACACAATTATATAGACTCTATCCCTTAAACTACTGCCAGGGTTGCGGAATTGTTTGAAAGAGTTACCGCGGCCCTGGGAAGAAAGGCACTAGGAGGACTAAGGGTGGGTTTTAGTCAGTAAAAGTCTGACACTCCCTGCCGCTCCACCCAGAGCGGGAGGGGTCATTTGATGATTTCCCATCCTATAAAAAAAAAAAAAAAAAAAAAAAAAAAAAAAAAAAAAAAAAAAAAAATCCCTTAAACTAGGTCTAGCCTGTATCTTAAGAGATAGGGTTCAGCCATATGGGTACAGTAAATAATTGACATTCTGTAACAAGTGAAACAGTGTCGAAGTTATTCTATAAAATAAGTGTAGGTAGGTTACTTAATGTTTTGTGTAAGTGAGTGAGTGTTCGTGTAGTGCGTGTTAGTGTGAGTGTGAGTGCATGTGTGTGAAGGTGCGTGCATGTGTGTGATGGTGCGTGCATGTGTGTGTATATGTGCGTGAATTTTGCGATAGTATTTTTAAGAGATGTATGCTAGAAGATTCTCCGTTGTGAGGTAGTCCTGTTGTAGTAGCCATTGAGTGATTTTGTGTTTAAGTGTGTGTCTGTTTAAATCAAGTATATTTTTAATATTTTGTGTAGTTTCTTATATATATATCGGCGCGAAGGCTTAATCAAGCGTCGAATAAATCAATATGAATGCCGGCGGAAAGGCGTAATCGAGCGTCAGTTTGATTATTCTAAGTTCAAATACTGTGTGATTGCTTATTTGAAGTTGGTAAAAGTCACTCAAACGATTATTTAATTAACTTTATTAGTTGATTACTAGAAATTATTAAACTAATTAATTTGTACTTCTAAATTCATTTTATGATTTGTAAAATTAAATCAAGAATTTAAAAACGAACCATAAAGAAAACATGAGTCGATAAATTTGTAACGACTCTAACCGAAGGGTATAAATACGAACGCCCGACCGTTCACAAGTCATCGAGTCCGATCACTATGTTTGGTAAGCAGATCCCTTGGGAAAAGCGAGCCAAATATCTAGGTGTGATATTAGACCATAGACTCACCTTTGCCGAGCACATAAGTGCGGTACGTTCGCGTGCTGCATTCGCTCTGGGTAGACTCCATGCAATGCTGAATGCACGCAGCAAGCTATCACTTAAATGTAAACTGCGCATCTACACTACGTGCATACGACCGATTATGACTTATGCGTGTGCTGTGTTCGCACACACAAAGCCAAAGCAAATCCACAGGATGCAAGTAATCCAAAACAGATTTCTCCGAAAAGCCACGGGCGCCCCGTGGTATGTACGGAACGAACGACTTCATGTCGACCTTAAAATCCCGACCCTAAAACAGTTTATGAAACGCCTTACAAAGCGTTTCTTTGAATCCGCTGAAAAGCACCAAAACCCTTTGATTTCAAAGGCAACCCAGTACACTCCCTCTCGCATTAGTAAGATTCGCCGTCCTCGGCATACACTCGTCGAATCCGACGACGAGATCACAAAGATACAGGAAAGCTGTAGGGAAACCAGCACCCTTAGAATAAACAGATACAGACCGCGTTCCGTATATCGACCTCGCCGCCGAGGTCCGTCGCGACGACCCACTCAAAACCCTCCCCGACTTTTGCAAACGAGCCAGCCCGCGCTGCTGAGCCTTTAGCTTTAATAACCCCTAAATAATAAAACGACCCAGCCTGATTGTCCCTTGCTGTCCCAAACTGACGCCGCTAAGCCGAGGTCGTATTCCACAGGGAATGCCCTTAGTGAGCGGTCAGTAGTGTTTTTAGCTTGTAGCTAGTTTTGTTGCCTTGGCTGGGGGCTTTAAATTCATTTGAAGCCACCACAGGTTAGTCCGGTTAAGCAGTTAATATCCCACGTGTGTTAACTTGCTAGTGGTCATACCTAAAAAAAAAAAAAAAAAAAAAAAAAAAAGTTCACAAGTCATTCTAAGTCGAGCCGTCGGACGGTGCGGAGCTCCGTAATATCGTGAGTCATTCTTTGTTGTTGACGAATATTTACTGTGTGCCATTTGTGTGCTATCCACCAGCGAGAATATAAGTTGATACTGAAAACAAGTATTTCATTTCCGATATGAGTAACCACCACCAGCACCATGATGATTATGGAATAGTGACGTCAGCATTGCTGACGTCACTGTTTTTAAAAATAACAAGGGGGCCCGTTCCCCGTCATATATAAGTACCTATTACGTAATATTGATGTTTGGCAAATGTAGTTCTATGTGTTACACCTGATGGGATATTTGTGCGTTTTTTTGGGTTGGATCTGGGCATGACTCTATGAGTTCTGAGTACGGACTGCAAGATAAACAGCTGTCTAACTGTTAATACCTTACATTCATCATAAAGTTGCTTGGTTGGATATATGTACGGTTTCTTAGACATAACTTTTAGTACGGCTCTTTGAGCTCGCTCTGCCTTCAGGAAATTTGTTTTAATAGCACCACCCCATGCAGTAATCCAATATCCGATAATCGACTGACACAGTGCCAGATAAACCATTTTTAATGTGTCTCTATCAGTCGAGTCTCTAAGGGATTTAAAAACATATATAAGACGCATTGTCCTGCTAGTTATCATTTCTATCTGTTTGTCCCATCATAGGCCATCATCTATTTGCAGACCTAGATACTTTACACAGTCACTTCTAGCTAGTGTAGGACATGAACATGGTGTAGACGAGTTCAGGCAGGAGTGAGCTGTTACAACAAAGCTATGCGGTGGCTTGGTGTTCCGTCGGATTGCGAAAGAAATGTAGCAAGATTTATCCAAGTTTAATGTTAGTAAATTTTGGTGAAACCAGTTCATAATACTACTTAGTGCTTTTTCTGCCTTAGTCTTTACCTCTTCCCACGAAGAACCATATATGACAATTGCAGTATCATCAGCGTATGCGTAGATCTTGCAGTTTGGTAGTATCATCCTGCAAAGGTCATTGACAAATTTGGAACAATGTGGGACCTAATATGCTTCCCTGGGGCACACCGTATGTCATGATTTCCTCATTGCTGAGATACGCACCTATTTTAACTTGCTGAGAGCGATTATAAAGGTAATCTTTGAAAATATCGAGTGCTAAGCCAGGTATACCCAAAAGATTGGGAACAGAAACTGTGTCAAAAGCTTTCGACAGATCCAGAAATATCCCCAAACACTTAGCCCCACTATCAAGTTTCCTTGCTACAAAATGTGTGAGATCCAGTACAGCATCTTCCGTCGAAACCCCCGACTTGAAACCATACTGGTTCTCGGCAATAATGCAATGTTTGTGTAAAAAGCCCCTTAATTGTCTGTTAAGGATCTTTTCAATAATTTTTGAAAGCGAAGGCAGGATGGAAATTGGTCTGTAATTGTTAACACAGGTTCTGTTCCCGCTCTTATATATTGGATGGACTATAGCTTTTTTGAGTCCGTCAGGAAACGTTCCTGATTTGAGACAAAGATTGCAGATGTAGGTGATTGGTGGCACTAGTATGCGGCGACAAGTTTTCAGCAATGTAGATGATATTCCATCCCAACCTACAGCGCAATCATTACGTAGTTGTAAGATGATTGTTTCTACCTCACATTCATCGGTCTCAAGTAAAGCGAGGGAGTTAGCTGGAGGTGAAAAATGGGACTTTTCGGATCTATCACTGTCAGAGGGCCTATTAGTAGGGTCGTGAGATTTTAATATCTCTGCCGCCAAATTTTTACCAATATTACTAAAGAAGGAACACACTTGGTTCACGGAAGTGAGGACTATCACCTAGTTTTAACAATTCATCGGGATTGGTACGTACTTAACGAGTATTAGTGATTTCTTGAATAGTTTTCCAAAGAGCTTTGGGATTATTTTTTGATTTTTCAAGTTCACTTTTATCATAGGCTATTTTAAGTTTCCGGAGTAAATCATTACAGAAGTTTCTATAGCGTGTATATGTTTGATTTGTTTGATTTCATACGCAGCCTATCCCTATTTTTAATACATTTTAACAAGCCAGGTGTAATCCAGGGTTTTATAGTTCTATGTTTCTTAGGAATTGTAATTTTGCTAGTGTATTTAGTTATTACGGTTGTTACTATTGATACAAACTTATTCAAGGCTTCATTTGAATCATTTATTTTATAAATGTCAGTAAAATGTATGTTTTCTAGTTCAGATTTGATGGCATCTATGTTAGGACGGGAGATAGTGTATTTTTGCTTTCGAGTTGGGTTCGCGTTCGTTAACGTAAGTATGATTGGTTTATGGTCGGTGATGTACGAGTCGAGAATTAAGGTGGTGGAAGGTAATTTGGACTTTAACAGTTTTCTAGTCTTGTGGGTATTAGGTGGGTAGGGAGTAGACCATGGGAAGCATTCTGGATGAGATATTCAAAGCTGTGGGGGCTCTTATTTCCCGGTTTTATGTCGATATTTAAATCACCGATAAGTGCGATATTTGGGAAGGGAGAAAGTTCTCCTAGAACATTATTTAAGCTGGACAGGAAATTTTCTATTCGGTCTATGCTTTTATAAGACGGCGAGCGGTAAACAGCTACAAAAGCAAACTTAGAGTCTAGTTGACATACAAGGGAGTTAGCATTTAGAATGCTTGGTTCCCAAACTGTGGCATTTAACCCCACTTTAGTGTAAATTATTACACCTTCATTTTGATTTGATGTAAGTTTAGTTGAGTGTGATAGAAAACCATTAAGTATCGGTGGGTTATTTATTTTGCTCAGCCAGCACTCAGTAACACAATGATGTCAAAGCTGATTTTAGTGGAACAGATCAATGCTTGTAGGTTATCAAAATTTTTCTTCACATTACGTATATTTATGTGTAATAATTTAATGTTACTCCCGGAAACGTTAAGGTGAATGGATGAATGCTCTCACTGCCATTTTGTCGCTAGATGGCGACACATCCACAATTTCGAACATTTTCAATTTTTACACCTAACATAGAAAGTTTTAATAGACAACTTTATTATAGGCGACACCTAGGGCATTAACTTGATTTTTTTAGATAATCACTATGCTTGTTAACTGCTACCATACAAAGATTACAGCAGAATAAAGATTTAGCCGCATGAATTTACTCTTTACACACACATGCAAAGTAAATAGTAGTAACTTTCGACCCTACTAGATGTCGTTTTATTCAAAAATGGTTGGAAATTAAAATGTCCAGAGGACCAAATTGTTATATTCCAATCTATTTCTTATTAATATAACCTTAGCAATGATTATCATCACGCTATACTTTCGGGAAGCTGAGCAGCTAAAAACCTTGACATAAATAAGGTCGGCTATTTGAAACAATTATCAACCGTACAAATAGACTGTCGGTTTAGAGACTGCCTTTCATTAGGCTTGGTGTGGGTTCAAATCTCAATAGTTGTATTTATTTTTGAATTATTTTTTATCTTTCTTTATCCTTACCAAACCTAATATTTTCAAATATTAATAATAATATAATTATTGGTCTATGCATATTTTTGTTTCTAGGCTCGATATCCTATCGGATTTGGTGGTGAAAAGGTATCCCTTTTCACCATAACAAATTATTCAGATAAATTATTTTGGGTAATAAACATTGCATGTTACGCTCTAACATCGCAATCAGTAAACATGGGCTCGGCGTACGACTATGCACCGAAACTCACACATCTGTGATCAGTGTCATCACAGTCGCAACCTACTGTTACCGATAGACAAGGATAGAGATAGGAGACGGCGCTGTCGTGCGAGCGAAATCGCGTTAGCTGCCGAATGTTGACGAATGTTTACGATTATGAATGACATGGCATGTGGTAGCGTTAGCAAATAAAATAAAAAACATTAATTATTTTGAGGTACTTAAAAAAAGAAATATTGTTCGCTCGATCGCGCAAGGTTACTAAAGCTTTACTTCTGCCTTTGTTTTCGGACAATAACAAGCCACTTTTGTCTCCTTAATTCATCTTTGGGAAACCTGAATAAAAAAGAGCCTTAAGTATCACCATCATGCATTTATGTATAAATAAATAAAGAATATGGCTGCACATGACGTGCAGTTTGGGAGTTACGAGGAAGCCTTGAAATCATAACCGTTTGCTTTGCCACAGTCGCGTAATAAAGATAACTAAATATAGTGAAGTAGTGATTCTGCACTAACAATTAGGTACTAAAAACTAGACTTTGTCTTATAAAACATTTTTTTTAAATAAGTACCTGTTGCGTAAAACATAACTGTTATCAATTATTAATAAAATTGACTTGAATTTAAATAATCATGGTTGGTAAAACAATAATAATAAAAAACTATTAATATGTTTGAAGAAATTTGTGTTGCTAACCTTACGCAACCTCGGTCTGGTACTAGTCGTCGCGCGCGTTGTTTACAAAATCTCTCAACAACTCGCGAATTGTGCGTATCGTGTCTCTCACGCATGTTTTTAATATCTATCTCGCTCTCACAAACATGGCGAAGCAAACGATAAAATATTTTTGTTATTTTCAACAAATTAACATTTTTGGCTGTATTTACGAGTGGTGTGTCTTATTTTTATTCCTAGTATTATTAAAACACTGTTGAGCTGCAAAGCATGTTGCATTTTATTACAGATTTTTGGTTTCCTATGTTTAGGTAGGTACTACTTGATACAGAAAGTCAAGTGAAGTCAATTTTTTTCAAGTCTATGCAGTGAAGGTAGTTCAATTTACACGATAATTAGTAATAAGTACTACTAATTAATAACAATTTCCGAGATACTGATAAAAGCTAGCATGTGGGTAGAACTAGGTAAGTATATTTATTCATAGTACCTACCTAAACAAAAAATCTCTAATAAAATTCTTTGCCTTAAAAATCTATGTTAAATTATGGTAATAGGTAAGGTATGTTAAGGTATCAAATAGGTACTAAATTTTTGTAAAGGCGAATTGAAATTTTTGAGCCTTTACGTGGAGATCCTAAATGTCGGCAGTCCATCCTGACATCAGAATGACTGCCCATTTTTTAAATTCATTTTCTCAGTTATTAATTAGGTACCAATTATTTAAACAAAGGTATCAAATAGTAGCAAATAGGTATTAGATCTTAGTAATATTTTTAAGCTGATCGGTCATTTTGGCCAATCATTCTGAAGGTCACATCAATGATTTCCGTGCGCGACTGAGTGCCAACTACGGGCAATCACTTAGTTGAGTAGGACCGCTTGCTGTGACTAAGTCCCGTATCTAATGGTAATAAAGGTATATTGTACCTACACAGGTTGTTGTAATGTGACTGAACCTAAATAGTACCTAACGTGTAAATAAATTGTGTCGTGTAGGTACTAAATAAATAAAAGATTATTTATGCAATTATTCGTCGCGATCTAAGAATGTTTTCTTTAGGTGATACAGTCATAACATTCAGTGATTAGTGTGATTACTGGCGTTCTTTGGTGGAATGGTTTTAGATGGCAAAGCAAAGGGTTGTTATCAGCTTAGAATATCGTGGTATTAGTTGGTTAGAGTAGGTACCTATCTATGTAAGTACTCTTATGTGTCACCGGATAATTCCAAACATCGTAAGATTGTAATAAATCTTGTTTATGTTTTAGACTATAATCGTATGATTATGTTGAGAACAGATAATGGATTGTGGAGGTCTGGTAGGCAGCCGCACCACGTAAAATACTGGTATTCAGCTGAATTCGGTTTGACTGGAAGCCAACCCCAGTAGGTATAGTTGGGAAAGGGCTAGACAGATGATGTGTTGAGAAGAGATAATTTCGAATACACTGAATCACACCCAAATTCAATAGTTTACAATACTTGTCTTATCTAGAAGAAATTATAAGTAAGTAGGTACTTGTAAATATACAATCTTACGCGACTTATAATATTACAATCATGCGACACAAATGCAAAAAAATACATCATCTGTGAAAATGTCAACTGTGTAGCTATCACGGTCCGTGAAATACAGTCTGGTGACAGACAGAGAGACGGACAGACAGACAGACGGACCGACAGACGGACGACCATTGCGTAGGTAGCTAGGAAAAAAATAGGTAAGTTTGCCTACGCTGATCGCCTGATTTAGGTATAGGTACCCTAAGTATACCTACATGAACTTCTTTTCTCTGATTTGATTCAACCCAAACCAATGAATTAGTACTTAACCGTGTCAGAAAATGTTTTATCAGTACCTACTTACATACAGTGGAAAGATTTTTAAATCTTTAGGTAGGTAGGCACTATTTATTTAAAGTAGATAAGTAATACAATAATAACATTAGTATTGTATCTGTGTGAACCAAAGGCAGATCGCAGATAATTGTTTTCACTTTCTAGCATTATTTCTCATTCCCTAAAAAAAAACATTTCATCAATCATAAAATATAAAATCCGCGGGCAAACCCGCGCGCCGGCGCTAACTTGCTAGAAACACAATTTTGACACACAATCACGCATGGACTGGAACAATTTGGCAACACGCGTTGTTGCCAAATTGCGTCTTGAATGGCAACGTCGCATCGCCGCGTCCGTCACTCGATAACCTTGGCGCTTGTTCGAATTTTCGAACAGCGCCATCTACTTAAAATGTTCACCGCACGTAAACTCGTAACACAACAGCAATGAACTTTTTCTCGGTGGTTCTATAAATTTCTGTCAGATGGCGCGATTCAGGTCACTCACACATGTAAAGATTTTTCGTTTTTTATTGGGTCTAATTCTCATAGAAAGACTGTTTTTTTTCTAAAATTTGGGCGATAGGCGATCACAATACATTATAAAATCTCATTATACTTGCTTTATTCTGCAGAAACTGTTTATTTACGGAGATTACAGCTCCTGGAAAATGTATGGCGAGGTCTCTTTAGGGATCCCCCTTAATGTAATTTGTACAATCTTGTGGATTACAAGAAAAGGAGTTATCTAGCCGAAAAGTGTCCAAATCGTTATTAATATTTATTATAGTCTCCATTTGTAGTTTAAATGATTTCTAGACATGGGCATAGGAAAGCTGAATATTATTGTAACTAGATTACAGATGACATCTCTACTTGTTGAAGTTACATTTATGATTTTTTGTGTGTATCTATATGAGTGTGTGTATGTATGTATTTTGATCAGTACGCTTACGATTAATATTTTAATATAGATGTAGATAAGAATATTTATTTTGTAATGTGTACGTACGGGTAAGTATATTAATAAAAGGTGTGTTAAGTATAGCACTAAGTTTTGAAGGCAGAGAGTAATTAACATAAAGATATAAGCAAGAATTGTGAACATAAATAACATAAGAAGTCATATACTCTTCATATCAAGGTCCTGGAGACATTTTTCCCAATTAATAAGTAGTTGTTTGTCACCGACTTTTTAACGAAGGAAAATGTTCCCGTTGTTAATCGAGCAGAAGGCATATTGATTGTTCTTAGCGAATTCACGTGCCGTGTAGAAAAGCTTTTTGGAGCTGGTTGGTAATTGTTCAGCGACATAGACTGGTTGCCGTTTGCCGGGAATGCCAATTTGTTCAGTATTCAATTTACAATAAACATACACATTATACAGAAACAAGCAGCAATTCATACAGTTACCATCTTAAGCAAAGTACTGGGGACACAGTATTTGTAAACACTTAGCAGGGGAACCGAACCTCCTTTACCCTGAGGGTCTCAAGGCGGGAGCAACTAAAAATCATCGGGAGCAAATCCGAGTAGAAAAACTTTTTCAAAAACATAATTATAAAGAGGAAATATTTGTTTGTTTGTTTGTTTGAAATGAATGGGCTCCGAAACTACTGGAAAAATTTGAAAAATTCTTTCACCAGTTGAATCCTACATTATCCGTGATGGACATAGGCTATACAATATTTTCAAAAAAGTTAGGGATCCGTATGAAAACTTTGATAATGTAACCCAAGGTGTGAAAAAATCCTTATATCGCGTACGCTGCGAAATCTTTTGACAGTAGAGCAAAGTGATGTACTACAGTTTTATAGAAGTCATCAATATCTACAAACAATTCCGGGATATCATAATGTAACTGTTATGGTTCAGTCACCATGACCGCTTTTAGTTCAAATTATTCAAGCAAATCCCTGGTGATATGAAAAAATGGTGATTTCGGTATCATGATATTAATCCTTATCCGTTGAAATGGTTTGATAATTAAGGTTGATTATGTCCGTGTAAATTACACTTTAAATTATTCAAATCGGACCTTTCGTTCAAAAGTTACGACGATAATAAACATGCTCGAAGTAAAGAAAAATGTCACGGTTTGAGCGAACTGGGGAGAATCTTATCATAATTATGCTTGGTCCAATGAAGTTGAAACACGGAATTTGAATGATAGGTATCGATAAAACAATAAGAATAACAAATGTTTGGATTTTTCGAAAATAAACTACATACATAATAAGGGGTGAAGCAGGGGTGATTAAGTTTTTAGGGAAGGACATTATTGCTTGCTTCAATTTACGTTAGAATGCTATGAACAAAAAAAAAATGTTAGGTACATCTATTTCAATTATCCCACGCTAATTGAAACAGATGTACCTAACAATTTTTGCATAATCAACCCCTGACGGACTGAACGGGGTGAACAGTTACGCTGAACCTGGGCTCGAGACAAGTGAGATTCTGTCAACTGTGGCATGGCGTAGGCGATTGTCAAGACGTCAAAAATGTATGGGATTGACAGATGCTATCGAAATGTCACGTGAATGTCATTTTGGCATTTCGACAGTCGCATTAGCTAATTAAATGGTACATTGTGTAGGGCCTCCTGAGACCATAGAATAAGTAAATCGTTGTGCTTAATTTTCCAAAACTAACCTTTAAAAGGGGGTACCTATATGGGGCGTTGAAGTTTGTGGAGTACCTACGAAATCCGCGCGGACGAAGTCGCGGGCGAAGTGCTAGTCTGTAATATACTTAAACCAGCTGGCAGCGCAACTATTACAGCAGCCTGCACAACCACTCCTTGAAGATTCTAGTAATTACAGACTACGAACTGGTTGCCCACGCTCACGTCAAACTATTTATTATGTAACTTCTTTAATTCGTATCAAGTCCTCGCTGTTATACATAACAGTTCTAAGCAACCGACCGAACGGACGTGCTTCATACAACTTTACTATGCATAAGTGATTCAGTGAAAACGTTAATATGGAAAAGGTAAGTTGTTGTACCTTCTTATTTTTTTTGTATAATAGATTAGGTTCCAAGATAATGCATACAATATAAAGCTACGTTTCGCATATTTTTCTAAATATTAGATAAGTATATGTCAACCATGCTGATTTTGCCAAGATTTTTATTGCCTAATAATAATGACCGAAAAATCTGAAGACTTCTTCAAACTTATTGACAGAACTACTTTTTAAGTTTACAATAACTTACATTGTTATATAAATGTTACATTCAGCTCTGTTGTCAACAATGAAACAGCTGATATCCTCGGACTTTATAACTTACGACAACTAAAGAGCATATTTTGATACAAACTGGTTCGGCGAGCCGTCGTCCTCGACGATCACACTTAATTAAGCAACCCTACGGTACCTAAGTTAACCTCCCAGTCAATGTTAATTTATACACACTGTGCACTGCTTAAAAAACTTTAAGAAGTATGTAGGTACTAAGTTTACGTAAAACAATATTACTAGAATAGGAGCCTAATTAGGATGTCAGTATAGCAATGCACGCAACGGGATATCGCGTATGTCCATTGCAAACAAATTGCAAAATATGTACGCTGCCGCGTTGCTTAGAATTAACCTAAGTGATAATCCGGATCCAACAATAAATTGGACATTCATAGTACCTATAGCTGAATGTCAACTAGGTCGTTGAGGATTTTAGGCGATTGACCCCTGTGTTTTTGCCCATTCAAAACAAGATTATCGATTAGGTAGAGCTTCAACGTTTTGCAATTTTTGCGTTTTGTCTGTGCACAATTTCAAAATATTCTTTCTTTCTGACTTACCTAGTCCCGGAAATTATCCCCATGGAACATACTTCCAGGATAAAAATAGTTGAGTAGTATATCGTGCCCTATTCCACGACATAGTTTGACGTGAGTTAAGACGCGAAGGAAAGGGTGACCAACAGACGGACAGACAGATAGGATAATTTTAGCATTTATACTTAATATTTTATAATATAGAAGTAGGGATTACCTTAACACGTGAGATGCAACGTTAGACTTTGGGATCAAAACTTATCTCCAAAGACGAGGGGAACCTACATACCTTATCTTAGAATATCTAAACATTATTTTGAAATAACTATACCTAATGATTTTGGCGAGAGGTCTAGCGACCTAAAAACATAATTAATTTCCAACCTGACCGTTCCATCCGTTATGTTTATAAAATATACATATAAATTTTAATAGTTTCTTAACATATTATTCAACGTTGATAATTTAATTAAGAACTAAATACATCTAGCTGTTTTCTAATATTTTCTGCACATAAGTTAGGTAAAAAATTGTAACCGTATCCCAGTGTCCTTATTTTGTTAATATTTCTACTACACTCTAGAATATCCACCTACAAACTGCATGGTAACTGCAATATGTTGTTGTCAGCGCAGACTATCCACAAAAAATAAGAGGTAATAAGCATATTAATGTGTGCACAGGTGTCGTGCACATTGCAGTAGACAGCATAAAGTTTACCTAAGAATTATTATTGGTCTTTAAACACTATTTAATTAGTATGAACACCATTTCTCTTTCAGATAGTGTTTGTAATATTGACGAGCATCGTGACGACGAGCTTCGGATATATACAAATTGCCAGCAGAAAACCGCTAGGCACTTTGTACAGATGGAAACAGATCGATTACGCATATCCCACCCCTCAAGATCGCCAGGAAGCTATCAACAATGGGTAATAAATATTTGTGGAGGATTAGGTTTCGTACTTTGAGAAGCTAAGTTATTACAATTTTATTATTATTCAGGCAATTTAACGCAACAAACGTAATACCCCTTGGAGTAGAGCGCTGGAAAGACCGCGTGTTTATCAGTACGCCTCGGTGGAAGAAAGGGACCCCAGCCACACTGTCGTCCGTACCGATCGGTGCTCCGACAGAATCACCGCCCCTAGAACCTTACCCCAGCTGGGATTGGCACAATGCTGGTATGTCTATACTCATCGAGGAACTTCGTCATTCTCTAAAACAAAGAGCTTAAATAACTTTTTCTCAACAGATAACTGCACTGGCTTCACTTCAGTGTTTCGCATGAATATCGACCACTGCGGCGTTATGTGGGTTCTGGACTCCGGTCAAGTAGAAGCCTTTGAAACGCCACGTCAACTGTGCCCACCAACGTTGTTTGCCATAAATCTCAGTACCGATACAGTATTGGGGCGTTATCCAATCCCAAGCGAGTTTGTACTTCAGAATTCTCTGATCACTAACCTCGTGGTGGACTCCAGGGACGTGCGGTGCAGAGACCTGCACGTGTACATCGCAGACGCGTGGCGTTTCGGACTGATCGTCTTTAGACATGAAGACGCCGCTTTTTGGCGGTTCAGCCACTATAGCTTCTACCCCGAGCCCTTGTTATCAAACTACACTTTACATGGACTGAACTATCAGTGGTCTGACGGTCTGTTTGGCATGTCCTTAGGCAAGTATAACCAGGGTGACCGACCACTGTACTATCATTCCATGTCCAGTTCCTTGGAGTTCGTGGTGAGTACGGCAGTCATACGCGAGCCGACGCGCGTGAGCGACTCGGTGGGCGAGTTCTCTCTGCTCGGCGACAGCCGCGGCGCGGACGGACAGGTCTCCGCCGCAGCCGTCGACCGCAACGGTGTTATGTTCTTTAACCTCATTTCACGAGACAGTATCGGATGTTGGGACACACGCAAACCGTACACCAACCGGAATCTAGTAGTTGTCGCTCAAAACAATAACACAATGATCTTTCCCAATGATTTAAGAATGGATCATGAAGTACCGCAAATGGCATGGATTATAACAAACAGATTACCAATGTATCAATTCAATTTGATAGATCCTAATGAGTTTAATTATCGAGTAATGTATTTAGATCCAGTAGCAGCGGTACACAATAGCATGTGTCAACCAGAAATTCGTAACTTAAGTGAAAATCAGGATATAACTGACTCCTAAATCATAGACCAGGTCATCTATGCATCGTTTAATTTATAAATAAAATACATACACTTGAATATGGTTGTTTTCTTGCTATCTTGTTTGTGTAATACGAGAAGTTTTTCACACAATATTAAACGTTTGTATGATCTTTCGGGTGTAAAGTTTCTTCATGTTTTTCCTTATTATTTTTTTGGCAGTTGCAGCCAGTTTTATTACAGCCCACATCTTTTGGTGTTTTATCATCAGTAGAACCTGTAGTTTCATCTTTATTTGATTCTTTTACATTCAGAGAGTTGGTAGTGGTATCATCATTTGATTGTATACGAAGTGGGATTTCTTTATTGGTGCATTTAATATTACAATGCAAACATTTTCTTTTATTTTCATCTAGATAATTATTATCATTTGATGGTACACGAAGTGGTAATTCTTTATTCGATATTTCTTTGTGCATGTGTACATTTTTGTTTTCATTCAATGTTTCACTACGCACAATTTTAATTTTACTATCTCTGTTTGTTATTTTAACATCAAGGGAACCTCGAATGTTATCATCATTTGATAGTATTCGAAGAGGTAATTCTTTATTTTTAGTTATATTCGTGTCACCTTTCGATATTTCACCGCTAGTAACTGCTTTCGAGACTTTATCATTATAATTAAACTCTTCGTGTTTGGTTTCATTCAATAATGTGTTTTGCGCCGATTCTAGTTTGTTATTTTCTTTTAAAATTTTAACATCTGGGTTATTTAATATTCTACCATCATTTTTCTCTGCAGTCAAAAAATGACTAAGCGCAGACTCTTGTTTAGATTCTTGTAAAACTGTTGTAGGTGAGCTTTCTTTACCGATATCAGCTGTGTTCAATTGCTTACTTTGTACCAAAGATTCCTGTGCAATCTCAATTTCACCAAGAGTAAACTCGTCATCGATTTTTTCCTTCGGTGTTTTATTTTCTGTTTTATTGTTGCCAGCATTAATAATGGCAATACGTGTTCTTTTTTGTCTACTTTCTGAAGACGTTTTATTGAAATCACCTTCCGGAATTTTACTCTCTTGCACATCCTGTACTTTATTTACAATTTCACTGGGATATTTTTCTTTCTCGTCGTCTGGACCGCGTCTCATTTTCAGTTTAGATTTCAACTTCGTATCTTCTGCTTTACTCGTTCGTTTTGTCTGCAATTCTGGGGGTAACGTAAGTTTAACACTTTTATCGTCCTCTGTAGTTATACCATCTGATATTGTTATTTTCTTCTTGCTGGAAACTTTTTCAAAACCACCTGAAGACATTTCTTCGTGAGATCTACTACTAGGTGAGTTCTGGTTTTCTTTATTTTTATTTGCGGTGCTTTCATCAGTTTCAACGAGGCTATGAACCGCTTTCAAAGTCGCAAATGTAAGTTCAGTCTGAGAATGATTGCCTTGTTTCTTCATAAATATTTGAGGGTATTCACGTAGGTATGAAGCTATATTCCCTTTGCTGCTACCTACCTGTGGAGGCGTGTCAGTGGCGTCTCCATTCATTGTAGTGCAATCAATATTGTCTCGTGGATGCCATGACGAAGACATTGCTGTGTTGAATATTTGAGAATCAACCGATTCTATGTCCCCCCTTTTCAAATAAGTACCTATTCTTAATAACATCAAAACAAATTGTTCTAAAATGCGGTCAGTATCACGAGGTATCACAATTTCACTGCCAAACCAATCTTCATAGACGTATGCACCAATATCCGACCATCCTGACAATGGCGGCTTCATAACTTCTGACTCTCGTCCATCTTCAATGCTTGCATCAGGGGAAATTACTACGTCCGGTGAAGTTTTTAAAGCCGGGCGCAAATGTGTTTCATCGGTAGTACTTGGACTTCTTTCTCCGTAACTGTAAAATAAGTTATATCGTTTTCATACTACATATTAATTATAAAATAAAAAAGACACTAGAAGTTTTATAACTAAAAAGTCAAATGACGCGATGGGTTTGTAATAGGGTTGCCACCCGTACTATATTATAATAACTGTCTAGTATTGTACTATGTTTTCAACGCGCACTCAAATACTGAGGAGTCTTTTAATAAAATCGCATTCAGGGCTGAAATACATTAGTAAATAGCTGTTTGTAATTTATACAAATTTTCGAGCTCGCTGCGCTCGGTCTTTCATCCTACATTCTCATATTCTGAAATCATTCAGCATAAGTCCACAACTTGACTCCTATTTAAAAAGTGTATACGTTCCAAAGCCCCGTTTTGGAACGGATACACCTTTTAAATAGGATAGCTAGATATTCGAGCATTTATTTTTTCCTTAAGCCTTTCTGAATCGCTGGGCTAGACTGCAAAACCAAATGCCCTGACAGGTTAATATTCGTCATTCGTTAAGCTTCGAATTGTTCGTTAATTTCGTGCCATATAACCATGGAAAGTGATGCTGATAATGGTTCTTGCACGCCTTTCAAAAAAAACGAAAGAGAACGAGCTCTAACTAGATTTTTAAATAAACGAAAAATTAAAAATTACTGTCGCTTTTTGTGTAAGTAAGTAGGTGTCTATATTTTATTTATTTTTATCTAAACGCACCCACGTTAGAGGAGAAATTCCTAGTGTGGGGCACCGTATTAAAAAATAAAAAAATAAAGTAGATACTATATTTTTCAATGTTTTACAAAAAATATTATTATTCTCCAAAGAAAGGTGGCAATCCTAGTAACACACAAAGTACCTACAGCAAAAAAATATTTTTTATTTACCAAAGGGGAAGAAAGAGTTTAGCTGAATAAGTCCCATGCCACAACGTCTGAACCATAGCAATTATAAAATGCCTGAAGTTCCATTAAATTTCTAAGATAAAATCCTCGTGTGAAATTAAACTTTCAATGCAATATTCTGGATTATAAATAAACATGCTGTGTAACCTCAAGTTATAGATTAGATATCATTGTATTTACAAGTTTGCGACCAGTTTCTTGCGGAGCTGGTCTTCTCCTAGCAGAGACTTGGTGCGCCTCCTCCGGACAGCGAGCTCTAGTCCGTAGTCATTGTCGCTGTGGGGCAGGTTTGCCGGAAACGTTTTGAAGGCCGCCGCCACTTTGAGAGTGTGATAATAGCTGCGAGACATACCTCGAGTAAATAGGTGCACAATATTGAAATTAATTTTATGAGAAAATCAATAATATCATTTTATGAGTGAGATACTAAAATCAACCCATCTAGCCTTTTCCCTACTAAATTGGGGTCGGCTTCTAGTCTAACCGGATGCAGCTGAGTACCAGCAGTATTTAACATGAAGCGACTGCCTGTGTGGAATCCGCAACCCAGTATTTGGGTTACACGATACCTTAACAAGAATGGTGTTCTAGCTGTCTATCCGTAATGACTGTTAAAGATCCTTAAATGACAGCCGGGACCAGCGGTTTTAGGAAGCACATACATGTCTCATTTGGCAATTTTATGAGTACCTAATATTATTGCCAGATATTGCCAAATATTATTGTAGATTGATAAAGAGTTAGGTACCTTTTTCAAAAGAAATCACCTGAAAACAAGCATCCACATGTAGAAAGCAGGGATGATCGACGCGAACTTGACGATGACGAACTTGACGCAGGGCTGCCGCGCGGGGCCGAGCAGCAGGCAGGTACCGAGGCCGAGCGCCAGGCTCGTCAGCTCGCACAGCAGCTTCCTCACTGCTGCCAGCAGCAGCCACGGCAGCACCAGTGCGGGACGTTCCTCCTACACCACAAACATTCAGCGTGTGTAGTGACTACCTCTCTCCTCTACTTAGTAGTTTTTGACTGCTATATTATTTTGGCGATACAGAAGATAACTACATACATAGAGCAAGAACCCGAAGCCTCCGAAAATTACTTATTTTCTGAGAAACAAAATTTATGACATAGAGTTGTGTTATATGTACTTTGAGGTACCTACGCATACTTGCATTGCTTGCTAGCTTATGCCAACGGCCAATTTACAAGACTATAAGAAAAGTGAACATATGTTTACCGTCTGGTATGCGTACGTTCAAAGTACCTACACTACTCTATCCCAATCAATAAATAGGTAATGTCTGATGAAGGCTCTGGGATCTTGGACTAATAACAGTCATTCAATCGTGAAAATTAATGACGACAAAGTTAAGTTTCGAATCAATCCTGCAATGCTTAGAATATGTATGAGAAGAAGCCTTCCTATTGTTCTCTTTTAAGCGTGCTGTTTTACAGTAGATTGACGAACGCGACAGACCAAAGCCTAAAAGTTGTGATACCTAAGTATTAGTTGCATGACTGAACTTTAAAGGGTATGAATAAGTAGGTACCTAAATATCACGTAGGTATGTACTGACTGTTCATGAAAACCTGTAGGTTTTTTCCATGACTGTAAATGGGTAGAAACATTTGAACCCTGTCCGCAGACCAGGAATCATGTAGTACCTACCTAGTAGTATACCCAGTTTATTGCAATGCGGTTCTAATTATTTAACCCAACTATGGCATAGCCAAAAGGAAGTGTTATGAATGTTATGATACTAGCACTCTATGTATGTGTGTATGAACGTATTTGGTCAAGTAACGGGGTGTGATGATATCGACGTACCAGGAACACAGGATAGAGGAGAACTATGTAAGCAGCAAGGTAGACGTAGACGGTGAAGCACTGCACCAGCATGATGCCCGACACCATGGTGCGTAGCACGCGCTGCACCGGCTTCGACAGTTCTTCTGGCATCCTCATCTGCCACACCTAGCAATGAAAGTAGAGGCATTACATTGCATTCTTTTATAACATGTAGTATTTACATAGGGTAACTCCGGACTTTCTATTAATCTACCATCTTCTACCAAGCCTTTTTCCAACTATGTGTTGGGGTCGGCTTCCAGCCTAACCTGCAGCTAAATAGCAGTACATAGAGCGACTGTCTATCGCACCTCCACAACCCAGTAACTGTGGGTAACGTTATATCCCTTGTCAGATATCCTCGCTTCTGACAATCCGTGACGACTGTCAAACAAAAACCTACCATAAGACAAACTGTCCAAAAACTCAGTTCTGTAGCATATGCTGTTAGAAAAGTTCGTGGCTTAACTGATTTAGAGACAGTCCGTTTGGTATACTTTAGTTACTTTCAAAGTGTGATGTCATAATTATGGTATAATGTTGTGGGTAAATGCCGCTGATATTCAGGCAATATTTGTCTTACAAAAAGCATCCCAGAGCCCTCCAGAGTCCTCCGCCAGGCACTCCCTCAGAGACAAATTTAAAGAGATTAATATAATGACTGTGCCCTCTCAATAATTATATTTATGAGAATCTTTTGTATGCACATAAAAATATTAATCTGTTTCAAAATACAGTCATGTTATCCATAACATAAATACTAAGAACAAACACAATTTTGTTGTTCTTAAAACCAGGCTCAAGAAAATAGGTGGTTCATGTAGATGTCAATGTATACGTTTTTATAGTAAACTCCCTAGCCATATTCGTGACCTTAATATTAATAAGTTCAAATTATTTATAAAACGTAAGCTATGCCAAAAAGCTTTTTACACAGTCTTTAAGACTATCTATAGAAGACAAAACGGCTGGGGATTGAGTTGCTTCAATGATATACCCATGGCCCGATTATTATACCCGAAGATTTTACACATTGACATTTTTTTATATTCTCATTTTGTAACTTTTTGACATTCATGTTTGCTTTTTAAATTATTTGAAAAATTTCTACATTTTTTTTACATTTATTTTATTTGATAAATAATTCAAATAAAATTATATTTTCTTTTGACATAATAATTACTTTGTGAAGCATTATATTTTTTCTTGAAAGTTATGTGAGGACTATATATACCAAGGCTTGCACTGACTGGACAGGTTCAATCAAATCTGTGTGGTTCTTTCCTCAAAAGACCATTTCAGACACTGATCTGGATGATCCCCATATCGTATTGTGAATGTGAGGACCATGTAGATATCGCTATGATAGGGGTTAATTTCATGTTAGTCTGGCGGTTTGAGTTTTTTTTTTTCCTTACTTTGGTATTGTTCGTCAAATCGTTGAGCTCTTTAAAGTTCTAAGTTTGAGCTACACGATAACTGTCAAATGCTTGCACTGTCTGGACAGGTCCACTTAAGTCTGTGTGGTACTTTCCTCAAAAGACCACCTCAGACATCAATCTACATGGTTCTCGTATGATTTTTTTTTTTAATTAATTGTATGGACTTCAAAAGAGACTGACCTCTGAGTTTGTTTCGGTGTATCTTCTCAGGGTAGTCAGCTAGGAAACACCGGCCTCATCTAGTTTAAAAACGACCGAAAAGATTGACGTATAAAAGTGTTATATACAACCTACTTACAAAATAAATATCATTTACAAATGACAGCTGGTACCAACAGCTTAACGGTATTACTTTAAAACTCTAATTAAAAAGTTTATTAGGTTTGAAGACCAACATATGAGGAACGTTGCTCCATTATAATATTATTCTTCCTCATCTGGAAAGGAATACGGAAAGCTATCATCTGCTTATCATCTCACGCAGGTCGTCAAAACTGACAGAGTAAAGACTATTATTTTAAAGAAGAGCGATGGGATATCAACCGCTTCTATCTTAGCCATATCGCCCTGCATACATTTGCCAAATGTATTTTCGGTATAATTCGATGATACCTTCAGTATTTTTATTAAAAATTATTATATTATTATCTCATTTATTCATTTATATACGGTAGGTATATAAATGAATAAATGAGATAATAATACGTTTACGTTTTTTAAATATTTCTATAAAAACAATGAAAAAACATTTAAAAAAGCTTACAACCCTAATCTCTTCAAAGTTAGAGTGAACAGGCTCCTTCTGGGTAAGCTCGCTCCATCATAGACTTTGTCTCTGTCATCTCTGGCTTTGACTAGAGTCAAGAGCAAACCCATCACTAATAAAAAAAATATATATAAAAAATAGTAGTCCGCCGGTGTCGGGAACAGAGTACAAGCTACCGGTGGTTAGGCTTCAGAGAAAGGATCTCCTCACTATACGAGCCGTATCGAGGAGTACTATCTTCTGTATCAGGCCCTTTACCCAACTGCGTAACCCCAGCTTCGACAGATGGTCGTCGAAGCTTTTGGCTATCAAGCCATTGGCCCTAACGACAATCGGCACAATGAATGACAGCCGAGTCTACATTCCACATGTCGACGACCTCGTGTGCTAAGTCAAGATGCTTGATTTGTTTCTATTTCTCAGCTTTCACGAGGCTTTTTCTCGTCATGTGGAATGGTAACATCGATCATCATTGTGCGGTGCGCTAATCGGTCTATCACCATTATGTCGGGCTTATTATTGTCGACAATATTCCTATCAGTGATGATAGACCGATCCCAGTACAACGTGACATGGTCATTTTCGAGACTTTTTACCGTTTGAGGAACGGAACCCTTATTATGTTTTTATAAACGAGTTTCAAGAGGCACGTTTTGAGTTTGGTCCCCAATTGGTAAGAAAATGACCTACTAGGTACCTTTAAACTATTTTCGTTTTATGTGGATATCTTATGGTAATTCTTAACAGCATCGAATGGGTATGGTATGATGCTATGCTTACCCTCCCTAAAAAAAAGAAGTTTTTTTCTTCTGAATGCCCCCCGAAACCCTTCGGCTTAATATTTACTTATCCTATTAAATCTCTCCTTCCCACAAAACTATCTGTCTCACACACAATTTGCACAGCAACAAATTTTCAATTTTAAATCACAACAGATACGACAGAGCATTTGGTCTATATCAATATCGGTTCAGTTATTTCTGAGACGTAAAACAGATGAACTCATTGAAAGATCATCTTTAATCACTAAAATGAACTTTGAATTACATTTTTGTCTAGGCTATAGAACTCTTGTTCAAGAATGTATTGTACCTACCTACTCCAAAATGTTGGGTTTTTATTGAACTTTTCTTTTAGATTATAGAAGCCCTTAACTTATCTCTCATGGCAATGAAAATGATAAGTACCTGTATAGTGTTCTGCTGATGATTTGTGTGTAATGGAAACTGCAGGAGATATACTAAGTATATTAATATAAAGATAATCTTACAACATGCTCCAACCTCCAACACACATGTATGTCAACAGTAGGCGGCTCTGCGTCTACTTAATTATATTCTGATAGGATTATTTAATAAATCTGTCGTCGGCGGGGGCACCTGCTTAAGATTGGCGTTCACTTTGAAGAGCGTGGCGTCGAAGATGGTTCGCACCAGCCCCAGCAAGCACCATAAACAAACCTCAGACTGCATGTTCATGCCCACGTACGATAGTATGTTTATCATTTTGATTAAGATTTTGATGCCAACTTATGTAAATGCCGAAGACATATTTTGTAAGCGTAATAGTTCACAGAGTTTTCGTTTAGTTACTGATTTTATTTTTAAGTACTTTATTTTTGTACAACATTTTGTGTTGTCAGATGAGTGAAGCTTTTTGACATTTTCGTGCCCTTTTTTAAATATTGCAACGTCACAGTTTTCATTTCAGCCAAATGCCAACCTTATTTTAAAAAGTTGGTGTTATGCTTATTAAAATATGATGGTGTCCCCAATATCCGTACCAATTTTAACCTCTACCTATGCGAATTATGGTAACCTTGAATGTCTTGACTGCACTTATTATGTCCGAATGACTTAGTTCATCCATCATTTTAGGACATTATTGAACCAAGAAAATTCGGGAGAGATGTCCTTAATTGGTAGTTTAGTGGGATTATACTTAAATGTTCTAAAAGGGCCGACTTTTATTGTAGAGCTATGTGAGTTACTGTGAAGCAAACCGTAACGACCAACTTAAGAAATTATATACTCTAACCTCTTATTGGTTCAGTGGTTCAAATCATCTCATCAAATTCTGTTAAAAAACTAACAGAATTTGATGAGATGACGGCAATGCGACGACGGCATTGAAACGAATGTTTTTTTTGAACATTCGTTTCAATACCGTCGTCGCATTGCCGTTTCTTAGCACGCTGGATTACCTACTTAATCAAAAGTTGACACTCACAAATGTGAAGTACTAACATTGCTATTATACTTATTATATAGCTTATTGTGGGTTAATACCCAATGAATCCAATCCAAGAAAACGGATGGTGCAGTACAGTATGATTAGCGCTGTCATCATCAGCGTGCGTCAGCGTCAGCCGCCGCCGGCCCTGCGGTACAGTCGCGACGACTCCTTCAGACGATCTCTAGCGGGCGCACAGTCACATCGCGTGTACTGCCGCGGACAAACTCACTAATTACGAGCGCGACAGAAACCCGGTGATCATTCACATTGTCCAAGTGATTAACAAGTGGTAAACAGTGATAAGCAGTGATTTACTTTATTAGTTTGAACCTCACATAGGTACAAGGTAAATAGCTCAGATCATATTTAAAAATAACCTTTGTTTTTCATTTCCGATTAAAAATATCGTATTTAATAGACGCTGTGTGTGGTAAAGGCCTTGATTTTGTTTTAGAATATATTTGGGTTACGCTACGTCCTTGCCTTGAACAGTGTGAGTCGCAAGTTATTTTTGATAATTCAGTCTTTACGCACCACCCGCCAATGTTTATGTAGAGATTCGCGAATATACGTCAAAAACATAATCAATGGAATATTCACTTTAATTGAATGTTCTACGTTACCCATTCCTAAGGAAAATCGAATGTCATTCTATATTTTTGCTTTAATCGACATTCACCAAAATTACCTACAATGGAAACCTGCAAACAAAAATAGAACTGGTTTAAATAACTCCAATGAAATACTTATGAAGTTATGAGTAACTATTTAATTAATTAATTACTAACGACGTCATCGCGTCAATATTACCATAAAAGGTCACTTGTGCAATAGTAAAAGGTGGCCTTTTCAGTGAAAATTTTGAAAATACCACGGTAGCAGTTGTACTGTTATCTATGTATGAAACAAACTCCCGGGATAAAAATTAGCCATTATTATGTGTTATTCCAGACTGTATTCTATTTCTGTGCCAAACTTCCATCCACCCATCCATCCATCCATCCAAACTCTCGCATTTATTATAGCAGTTAGAAGTAAAATAGTAAGATTAGTTGAAGTGTTCATAACATTCACATGACATGCCGAACAATTAAGAACGATGTGTGGGAAGACGGTTACAATGAATTCATCGCCAAATAATTAACATTATTTATTTGTGTATTGTTATCTTAATAAATTCTTACTTGATGTAGCTGACTTAGTAATTAGACGCAGATAATGATGATGATTGACTAATGAAGCCAGTTGATATAATTTATAGATGAACCAATAAACAGCTGAAGTTACTAAACCACCATAACAACCACCATAACCACCACCTTGCTTGGCTTGTAACCACCGTTACAAGCCTACTTCGAATTAAGAAAATGCTCTAATTGGTGGGTCTTAAATTCACCAAAGTGTAACTAATAGCACTTTGCCAATACAAGAACAGAATTTGAGTATGATGTCATTCGTATCCACACCGCAATTTAGAGTCACTTAGTCCCCAGCATGTAACACAATTTGTCCAAGGATTTAATTCTATTTTTGCGCGCTTTGGTAGGGTGGACGTAAATCGCAAAATAGTTCGTGAATAAGAATTAGATCATCGATTCTACGAAATAGGTACATATTGAGTACATTGCAATACTTGGAGGCAATTATTTGAAAAAAATCTATCTACCTGAGAATAAATTTTATAGCGGTGAAGTAGATTTATGTGTCTGAGTGTGAATAACATTTAGACAACCTGCTTGAATTTTTATCTTAAAGATACCAAAAGTATTATTATTTGTCCACTCTAAAGCCTGCAGCTTTCCTTACACACGGTAATAAAGGACGTAGCACGCAGCACCTAAGCCTTATACCTGAATAAACTGCCTAACTGCTGACTACCTAATAAAACCGCAACAATTTACATCTGATGGGTTCACTAATCTCAAATCGATCGTATCAAAAGAGAGCTAAGATTAAACGATTCCGTTACGCAAAAAAAATGGACCAAACTGTAGCGTCGCCAGAACAGTTAGAAGTAGGTAACCAAAGCTAAACACAAAGTAACTGTCTCACTTCACATTCACGTCGATGATAATTCCACCGTAAAACCATAGTTTAGTACGTTACAGTTTTCTGTTACGAAAACCATGACAACGGAAACATGTGTAACGATATAAACGAAGCGGAATTCCACAGTGATAGCTCAGCTACACATAATGTTGCGTCAAGCCAAAGACTTGCTTTATCCTTCACGTATTTATAAAACTGTACCAAATAAATAACTAATTATAGAACTCAATAAGATAAACATTTGAGTTAGAGACAAGAAGTCATTGACAATAGTTGGGGGTTTTAATGACGCCAAACAGTGTGGGGACAGACGGCGATATTGTAGTGAAAATGTGGGTCGAGTTGAAGGTTTTTTTTCTTCAATACTGCAGTATGGCTGTCTTTTGTTTTCAAAACGGTCTATCTAACTAAATTACTTTTCATACAATTTCTTTGGAAAACAGTTGTGTCAATACCGGTATAAAATGGGAAACGGTACGAGCGGTTGTGACATTCTTGATGTACGTGAGAACTCGTCTATGTTCCCGACTCCGCCCATAAATGGAGTCACTGCATATGGTAGTACTAACATGCCTTGAGAGCTCGCCTGGTGATTTATCTTCGTTTTCCCTACTTTCTACTTAACAACTACATGAGAACCAGACGGTAGCCCACGTACCTATGCACCCTCCGTTATTCCACTATGATTCTTACAATTAACGCCCATATTAACATCAATTGCCTGCCGAAAGTAACACCTACAGAAGTAATACAAAAGGATTTGGAAACGTTGAACCTTCTTCGCTCTTTGTTTCCTGACTGACGAATCGTTTTGAATAATTATTATTGATCTGGAACAACGGAGCGTATCAACATTCCAAATTAAAGATACATGAGCTGTAACCTGATTTGGTCATCAAATTAGATTCAGTAAAAGTCAATGAACGCATGAATTGATAATAAGGAGCGTGATTTGCTGTTAAATCCAAGAAATAGAATAAGTTAGAATTGCTTAAAGCTCTGATTATTATTTATTATTCATCCCCACGAATATAATTTTCATCCAGCCATGGAGTTTGTGGAATCAGCGGTTCATTCAATAACATTATGTATATGAGTCATTTCTGTTGCATATTGCATTACACATCGCTACAACACTGATGTTTTGGGTGATGTCATCCGCATCATTTATGTCGATTTAAGATTCTATGTGGCCTGGGAAGGTGGCAGGGCCACCTTTATGTGTTTTCAAAGTATCCACAGTTCAATATGTCTTAACATATTGACGCCAGTATGACTGACTTGTACCTAGACTAGACGAGGTAAACATGATTACTAAACATGACGTCACTTAAAACTGAACCTTGACCAAGTAATGAATAGTGGGTAAAACTGAGGGTCGTCTTAACCTACCTTACTAAAGAAGTCACGTTGACATTTGCGCGGCACAAAAAGAAATAAAGCCAGCATTCTTTAGTACCCTAAGATAGTGCCTTGTTTCATTCTTAGAATGTCTTGACAACAACCAGAAGTGAGTTACATATTTATAGTTTTTTTTTTATTAAATCAGTAGTCAATAGTGGTTAACCTTGGTCTCCGGCGGTAATCGCTGAGGTGTACGACCATATATAGTTTTTGCGTGAGTTCACTGCTTCGTCGAATCGTAATCGGCTAACCAAGCTTGACACTGACATTGTGTTGTGGTCGCCGCTATCGGGACCTTATTAGTCACCCTGTAGTATTTATAGTTGTTTACGTGAAACGAATAAGACTTTCTCAACATTATTAATTGTAATTACTGTATTAGTTTACTTTTAATTCCTTAACAGACCTTAAGAAATTGGATTACTTATGTTGTTTTGATTTTATCCTTGACATAACGAGAGAGAGTCGGGCGTGCTCCTCCTTGTCACAACTCTCGTGGTTTTTTGGTTTGGGAGTGTGGGGAATTGGTAGGTACCATAAAGGCAGAATTAATATAATATACTCGTATATATATAATAATTATACATACATAATGGTAGTATTATTATAACATCAATTGTTCATTACGCGAAAGTGAAATTAAAAGGTCTGAAGTTTTAAAAAGCTCTTCAAGCTTCAAAGCTCAAGAAGGATATTATGTAGGTACTAACACCATGCGCATACGCATCATGGTTAGTTCTATTTGGATTCAATCGAACATTTCGCTAGCTGGAGTCAAAAACCCTCACCAGTGAGATAGATAACCAGAAAATGTAGTTTAATGGCTGCTGCGAGAAAGTAAATCCTTCTTATGATGATAAAAAGGCCGATGTCTTTATTAGGAAGAGGTCTCATTGTTTACAGTATACATTCTTGTACGAATGAGTGAGCGTCACTCAACGTGAACCTGGTGACGTCACGCTGCCTTCTGCGGTTGCGCGTGCGCTGGCCTTCGCGTACGACGTATCTGTCCAAAGCGAGGCAAACCGCGCTTGTCGTGGGTGACACGGACCACTGTGTTGTCTTTACTCTTATCCTTACATAAACGATTTCTCAAAGTCTCAAGTAAATATTCCGTATTTGGCGTACGCTATTGTTCCATTGTGGTGCACTGAGTAGAGACAACGAACTTTAAGATTGGGTAATGTTTAAGTCATAGATAACAAAAAAACTGGGTCGGTCGGTATTCATAGCTTCGTTATTCATATCTTCTAACGTCGGGCGTCATAAAAACCGTGAAAGACGTTTTTCGTTGAATGGTGCATTGAACACAAACATATGAATGATGTATGTGTAATCCGCGGTCGGGTTAGTGTGCGAAGAGCAGCGCAGACGCAAGACCCCATGTTAATTAGTTAATGACACTGACTGCTCTACTGACTAGTACACGTTTGACCTTCTAAAACCGTATTTATTCAAACAGCATTAATATGTATTATGCTTAGTTACAGGGCTGGCTGCTCACTATTTGTATTTACATACCTACCTTCTGAAGTAAAATAAAACTAAATTGATGTGAATATCAACTGACAAAAATTCCTGCAGTCCAAAATAATACAAATGCATCTTCGATTCACACGAGATGACGAGTCTCTCGTCTTTATCTCAAGAATCAGTCTAACAGTAAAGTAACATCGGTAGGATTACGCGGCGTATGGGCGTTTGAATCGGGAGCATGCATCTGGGACTAGTGTGGGCACTGGGCACCGAGTGGAATGCCCGCTTTGCCCGGATCAATTGCATACAGATGCTTGCAACGGGCCCTTGATTGCGTTACTTAACATCGATTAAGTGAATTGGGAGCGTGATAGCATTAGATGATATGGAGTTACGGACATGTGAACAGCTGTACCAAAGTGGATCTCCGATATTGAATATTAACAATTAAACAGATTGTTAATATTCAATATCGGAGATCCACTTGTAACAGTGCCGTCAACATAACATGTTGAGTTTTGTTGTAAATTGTGTCCAAATTCTGTGATTGTGTTTTTGATACGATGGTCTACTCAAAAAATCCAGGTACCTAAGTAATAAATTCACGAAACTCGACCGGAAACAACACTAAAAAGAACAAACTTTTTTGTTAATCACAACATTTCATTACAAAGGTAGGTAGGCAGTTGATTTTTTGATTAGATATTCTCTATAGTTACACACGATTTACGTTCCACATTCATCGTTCTTGGCAAACGGATTCAATGAAGCAGTTTTTTCTTGTTACGAGCCACGAGAATCTTCTTGCGACACCATCGTAGAGTGTTCATTGCCTAGAACAAGATAAGATATCAATTTCTTTTTCCTTCCCTAGTCGGGTTACTTTGGCCCTAGGGTATAAACTTTGGCCAACTCTTTAACCAATAGGAACACAGTGGGATGTGTTAACAAGTTAGGGCCAAAGTTATAATAATTTTAGCCCCAACTTGTACCCCAGGGCCAAAGTAAACCGATTTCACTGTACCTAAGTATATAAATTTTATATCCCTCAAACTTTTCTGACGTCAAAAATTCCAAGTGTCCGGCCGTAGTGGTGACAATGACACAGAAAGCCCTGCTTTTAAGGCCGGCCTTCATTTGTTTAATGACCGATAGTCAAGAACGCACTGCGCTTGCCAAACTCTACTTTCGATATCGTAAATAGTATCTATAGTATACCTACCTTCCCATATGCTATAAGAAATCTATTTTGACTAGACTGACTCAGAAGGGCGAAACTGGATAACAAACAAATGTGTAGAACAGAATCGGGAGAGTAATTTTTTTAAACTGAAATAAGCTGTGTTTACCTACCTAAGTAGAGTTAATATGCGATGATTGACTGTAATACGACTAAAGTGCTAACACTCCGTTAGACTGATCCTGTGGCTTGTATGATTCATCAAAATTCTCATAAGGGCAATTTTGATGAGTCGACGATATAACGTAACAAGTCCGGAATGCAGGAGGAACCGCTGCCTACGACGAAACTCGTAAAAAAATATTCAGTTAAATAAGTGTTGAATGTTTAATTTAACATAATTAATTAACACGTCGAACCATGGAGCTGTCCATGGTTGAAAGCTACACGATTGTTTTCTTTTAGGTGCCATTTTTCAGAAAACGGGGGCTTCTTGCTTAAAAATTAGTAGAATTGGCCCTCTGTCTAAAATGACTTCATAACTCGACCACAGTAAGCAAATTGCCTCTTAAATCAATTGAACTGAAGCATGACAGGATGGAGGCCGTTAGCCGGTAGTTTCATCGTGCTTGAACATCGATATAAACAAAGATAGAGGTAGCACTACACGAAGATTGCACTCGTTACAATGTAACAAAGAAATCATGCGAACTGCGACTCATGGAGCATAACAACTCTATAAAAGTACAAGGACTGAGTAATCTATGCACCAACGTTGCTCAACATGGAGTGAAAACATACTATAACTTCCTTAGACGTTGACAGGATACTTACTAAGAACTCAAGACTCCTAATAGAATATGGAACAACCAAATGTTTCAACTAACCTACTGTCGTAACCAAACACGGACAAACCATTTCGTCTCTATATTGTTGTGTGATTGATATAATAATTATGGCGCCCAAAAAATTGGTTTGGGAAGACGGGAAATAGACGGAACAAGATGGTACAATCACCTTGAGATATATTGCAGCCAACAAGGTGAACTTCTGAACAATTTAAAATGTCAATAAGTTCTGAGCTGATGCTTGTCAAGCTTGCTTGTTATTGACAAGCATCTGCTCAGATATTAATGAATGTTCACATTAATGGTAACTTGTAGTGTATGGAACTTTATTGACATTGTAAATTGTTCATAAGTATTTGGTCACCTTGTCTGCTACAATATATCTGACGGCTACTGTACTAGAGCAACACCATCACATCTGTTACGGTCTCGGTATTGCGCAATGTCCCTGACAAAGACAAGTAGGTACAAAATTACTACTGATACTGACTGCGCCTACCGCCCAACGCGGAAACTGCGCATTTATTATTACTCACACGATTCTCTATTTACATTTATATCAACTGAACGTCTTAATTCAACATTCTAAATGACATATTACGATGACCATTATAAAAGTATATTTTGAGTCGTGTCGCGTTGTAATAAACTCTCTAATATTTTTTTTTTCTAACTATTTCAGGCATGATGTAGGTTGTACTTATTTAAGTTACTCCTTAACTAAGAGTCCTTATTACGTTTATTGGAAGAGCACTAATTTCCAAGATTTTCTCACTCATTTCACAGGTTTTTAGCTAGTTTGGAAATCAGAAGTTCATTTAGGTTAGAAGCCTCTTATATGTTATGTTTTTAGTATGAAACTGTAGTACTTAGGCTAAGTTCTGAATTTGTCCAATAAACGTTATTATTATTATTATTATTTCTACAACAGTTTGATATCAGGTTTTGATGAATCCCTACGTCATCGCGTCATTGTAAGAGATTTACCTAGTAATTTCTACACATATATACCGTTACCTTACCTCAAGCTTTAAGCCGTTCATTAATAAATCGCAGTATCTAATGGACCCAGAGTAAGTTTGCAGTAAAAGCTTTCAATGTTAAACATTTGCAAATGGTAATGGGGTGTAAAATGTGTAGGTGTGCCCCGTAGTCCCGTGGAGTGGCTGTAGCAGTATAGGCGAGGCATTTGTTCTAATGGGGCCGATCTGCGAACTGGGTCAGGCCAATGCCAGCGATAATGGAGCGAGGGTTATCGTCACCCTACTTATTGCAAACTATTTGCAAATCAGTTTCAATCCGGTCCATAAAACTGTTACACACACGCATTTGCAATGTAAACGCCTATCTGCAAATTGTTGATTGGATACCAACTCGTGCAGAGACATATACTAGCATAACTAAGTATCTTCTAGTTGATAACTAGGTTATTATTAAATAATGAGTGCTATCATTTTCTTTCGTCGAGTTTTTTAAAAGTTGTTAAATATGTCGCAGTCAATTAGCTTAATCAGCCTTTTCATTTAAATGCGCCGATTTTTCAGCGACCTAAGTGACATGTTCAATATCGTTTAATGACTTGCTCATGTCCAGTTCAATGAAAAGGCTAGGCTTTTAATGAAACAGCTGATTAAGCTAGTTGGCTGCGGGTGCTGCGACATACTTATAGGTACACAATCACGACCCGCATACTTACCTATACTTTTTAATGAAATAGGCCACTATTGTGGATTCTTTCGATGTGATGGAACAACAAACAAAAATACTTGATTGATACCAATACGAACCAATAGCTGAGCGTTATTATTATTATTGATTGATTGCCCAAATCAAAAGGGAGCACAACAACGCAACTTCCCGTCGCCACAGTTTCAACCATCAGACTTCATAAATACGTAGTCGAACCACTGAGTGTGATCCACAATTGATTTGGTAGGTACCTGTTGGGCAATGCGTCTAATTCCGGACCGCAACGCTAGTGCAGTCAATCAAAATGGATCGATATTGCGAAATTTTTAATGCAAGCCATCAGGAATCAGTTACACTCTTTTTGATACTCAACGTCTGTTTTATACGATAAAAAGATAAACATTTGTCTATTGACATTTAAAACAGAGTGAGCTAAAACCAGTCGGGCAGGAAGCAGTGTCATGGGTTTTTCTACATCCTTAAATCCCAAGGGAACGTACAACTTACTTACACCCAGAATAAAAAATATGTAGGTAATTGGTCCTTCTCCAAGGCAAGGTCCAATCTACTTCTACTTATACCGAAATTATCTAGATAGGTTCAGGGGTTTCCTTGTGAAAACGTAACAAAAAAGAAACAGACAGACTTGAAGACATAGCAAACTACAATAAACATGAGACTAATATCTGATGATTGACTGATGAGTTTCGTTAGAAACTACCGGATTACTATAATTAATTTATTGAAACTGACTCTACCTAGCTTAGGTATTATTTATCAGTAAGAGCTAACTCGTTCTCAGTTTTAAAGTCATCTACACTACATAAAATTGAATGTCGAACTAGTCTAACGAATATATTATAGACGAAAACAAAAAACCTAGTTTCTTAAAAACTCTTAGCGCCACCACCGGCCACTCCCAGAATAGATTGTGATTTGAGAATCGACGGCATAAACATTTTCATGTGGCCTTAGGTAGGTATGCGAACCACGACTCATATAAGTAGAGCTTTGTATATGTAAATAGAACTTTATTTTGGCAAAACCAAAAGAACACTATCTATACTTCTTTATTATAAGTAATGCTATTTTCGTTCATGTGCCTGTACCTTTGTATCGCATCGCATATTTTTGTACCATCCACCAAGCACTTTGTATGAAACTAAATAGCAATAGTCGGTCGTGGGTACGATGCTGCCCGTAACGTGTTAATGAGCTGCCACGTGTCATCCGATCAGAAATAGCGCGAACGAACACCGAGTGACACAGCAACCGATAACAGCGGCGGCGCGGTGGTGTGCCGATGTCGCGCTCTGGACGACTTGCGAACGGAAGTCGCCGAGGTGCCAGTGATGCAATGTTTTTACGGCTTTCTACTCGGTTTATGGCGCCGACATCGATATTTGTTTTCTCACCTCATAAAATATTAAATGTTATGCGTCTTGAAACGTTTTATATTGTTAAGTAATTTATTTAAACTAGGAGCGACACAAAACTGCGCTACCTCTTATGATTTATTTTATGATCACCATTGTCCCTGTACCTAAATGCCCCCAAGCTACTCACAAAAAAAGCAAACTGTTCTATCTAAACTTTTAGAAATATAAGTAAATAGCTAAATATTTCGTAAGTACCTAGGTACATTCTTAAGTGTCTAAACATTTAAATTTATGCGCGGTGTTGAAACATCTCGAATATCAATGAGATAGAGTGTTATCTAATATTACTGATACCCCAAAACTTGTAGAGCCGAAGAAATCACTGAATTAAATGGCGACACGGAAGTAACGGGTCAAGCCAATGACGTACGCCCACGCCTTGTGGGTAGTCAGCTAGCTACATTTAAAACACATAATCAGTGTGATAAAGATAAAACTACGACTCTCAGGTAGGTACGTAGATTCACGTATAGCTAATTAAAAATTGCACATAATATGGATGTTATGTAGCCTGAAATGAGTAAACAAACCATAATGACGCGCACGTAATCCGACATGTTTTGTCGGACAAAATACAATAACTGTTTTATGAAAGTAAGCTGGCATATAGGTATATATTCCTATTAAAATGTGGGATGCTTCTCCATCATGCCGCATCTCAGTGTAGGTACTAGGTTCTAGAATAGTTTATCAACAAGTAGGCACCTACTATAATATCTCACTGTTGCGTAACTTTGTTCTTATCAAAGCTTAATTATCTTAATTGCTTTTGTTGCAGTCATGAGGCGGTGAGACGAAGCCACAAGAATCCAGAAGTTATTACGATTTGAATTGAAACATAGCAGACACCATGAAACGGTTACAGAAGTGTTGTTGTTGTGCGTCGACGCGCTCCGGCACGCTCATCACATCGATCCTCGGCATCATTCTCTCCATCGCCACCATTATCGTAGTCTGGGTCGTAGAGAGGCGGCTAATCAGATACAGCACATTCTTCTTTGATGATGACTTTGATAAGAAGCTCTCAGATTTAGACAGTAAGTATAGAAAGCAAACCATTTGTTTCCGAAATTATTAAACGCAGTCAATCAATAGGTACCTAATTCAGTATCGCTTCAGTGATCACATAGCCCAACAAATAGAATACATCAAAATCAATCTGTCATTGTGTTAGGATTTTGGAATTCTCATGAAAGGGTGATTAAAAAAGAAAGTAGACCGATGTAAATTAAAACTAATATTTTTATGTTTTCATTTTCAGTTCCGAGGATAATACTAACAATTAATTTATGCTTCACGATACTGATATGCACGCTGCTGATGATAGCAGTACACAAAGTAAGTGAACACCTTCCTTATCGTCGATGTAGACTGCAGATCATGCATGAACGATTGGTCCTAAGACTAAGACTAACATAAACTTTAATATTGCATGCTACTGACAGACGTCGTATTCGGTAAGTTGTTGAAAAATCCAACATTTATTCATATTGGGTGACGATCATGTTATTTATTTTTTTAAACAGCTGCACATTTCCGGACAAAAAAATGACAATCTTGCCATAAAACCTGAACCTGGAGTGTAACTAAAAACGGCTAGGTTAATCGATATACCTACTAACAATAAGTCGCATTTCTGATGAATTGTAACATTACGTGGCAAGTGGCAACGTATGGTGATTCATAAACTGTTGCAATAGGCGATAACCTTTTTTTCTTCATACTGGAAGTTTTCTTGCTTATCAATGACGTACTACTGAAATGTTGCTTTAAAAATTCAAATACGGTACCTAAGTATTTCAATTTTTAAAGCAACATTTCCAGGTTTTAGTGAGAACAACGCAGACTACTTAAGTAACCTGTCTGGTTGAGGTTGACTTCATTAATCATAATACTAATGCCAAAACGTTTGATTCTTTACTATCTGTAACACTAATCACACTGTAAATTACCTACCTAATTTAAATGTTCATAAAGTACCTAAAATTTGTTCTATTCAGCGGCGGTCATGGCTGATGCTGCCGTGGGTGGTGCTTGGGATCGTGTTGGCCATCGGCTTGCTGATCACTGTCCTGCACACCTCCATCACCTACTATCTTGATGGGCAAGACCACGCCATCATCGCCACAATCATTCTCGTTGGCGGGCTCTTCTATTTATGTAAGCAATTTAAGAAGTTAAGAATTTGAAAATACATTTGTGGAGTTTCTACGGTTGCGTATAAAAGGCTCAGCTGCTGATCTATTTATGAAATATATATACAAGTAGCTTTATTATAAAATCTCTTTCTCTCTTTTGCAATTTTGAATTGTTGTGACAGAAAACCACAGGAGATTATCAGCATATTCTAGGACCAATATAACATCGATGACTATAATTAGATAAATTATATTGCAACCCGCACTAGGCTCGCGAAGTGGATACTCCACAAGAGACCTGCACTCCTTTCCACAAGGGAGGTGGATTTTCCCAACTCTGCTAGGACACAGATCATCTCTCTCTGCTGGGCCAGCGCTGCAGCTGTGAAATTCTCTAATTCTCTACCTGTCCGGCCCCGGCGACACACCGGTGTGTCGCGAATTAATCGCGAATTTAATGTTTATTTACATATACATAAGATTTACTTTATATTAGGGAATTTTCACATGTTGGGCCTGAGCGGTTAAGACATTTATTTCTCAAAAAGAATACAATTCACTTAATAAGAGAAATACAAGGTAATCTTAAAACTAAATATAAGAATTACTTATGAAGAAGGTAGGTACTCGTAAATAACTAGGTTAAGTAGTAGACACTGGACATACAATTTTACAGTGTTGTGGGTAAAAGGAAAAAATGAGTGTACTATTACATATCGATTCTTGAAGGCAAGTCAATAGCAATTGCACATTGACTTATTTATATCCTGTAATGTTTCGGAAATACGAGAGAGTAGGTATCCCAGTTAGTTTTATACTTAGCAAATGAATAAATAATAACAATTAATGTAGATGTAACTTAAATTAAATTGGTGTAGTGGGACTGGTATTTCAAATTTAAAACCTAGAGAAATCTTTCAAGATGTGGTGCTTAATGGTTTTTGTCGTGCTGATTAAAATTACTTTTAATTTCCCGTTTCCAGGTCTGTACCTCTACCTGTGGGCAGTGGTGTTCAGCCATTACTTGGACGTTCGCGACGAAGAGGAACGAGGCCGGTACCGGAAGGCTCCCTACAGACGATAAGAATTTTATTCACATGACTACTACCTACTCAACTAGACTGCATAATAATCAAAAATCTCGTCAACATCTCATCTCAATGCTTTTATTCGTATTCATAATATATAGTGTTTAGGACATAATGATGAATGTCAAAAATAAAAACGATGTTATTAAAACTAAGAATACTTAATCTCGGACATATTATTGAATTTAGGTGAAACGTGAAGTGTCTTGACAGTGCCTTAGCTAGATGTCTAAAAATATAAAGCTTTCTTATTGTAATACCTTACGTTTAATTAACTAGCAAAGTTGACGTGAAAATTATAAAATTAATAAAAATAATCTGTTTTAATTATACCCAAATATGTATAATTAAAACATAATATGTGTATGAAGAATGTACAAAACACTTGGGTAATTGATTTACCCAACCTTAATAGTTTTTTGTGTCTGTTGTGTGCCCTCGTGAATAAACAAGTGTACACCTCTGCTAAACCCTTTGAGGAAACTGTGCTGTTAAAAAAACAAGATTCATTGTTAATTAAATAGAACCTGAGAAGCACAATATAATGTAGATACACATTTTCTTTTAGTATGATATGATAAGGCCAATCACGCAAAAAAAATATATAGATGGTAGATACCTACCTCAAAACCTATATTTGCGTTGGTAGGAATTTACTGTTACCACCACGGTTCAAATAGAATTTATTACGAAGGCACCTCTAAGTTATACCTGAATCGGTACCTGTGTTATTTAAGAGATTACAATTCTATCGTTTGTTATTAACTTATTTTTATATTTATTTAACAAAATAACTATAAAGATACGAAATATTGATATACCTAAGTGTAAAAATCCATGTATATTAAATGTTTAGGAAAACCAGAAAGTTTTTTTTTTGCATAATCTAATAATCCCTATTCATTCATATGTCCCGCGCAGGCCCGGGTTAGCCATACGGGCAAATCGGGCAAATGCCCGATGAGTCGGATGGCCGGTGGTCCGGTGTGGTTGGCAGTCGACTTTCTTTGGCTATTAAAAAAAAATGTCGTAAGACATCGATTAGAACAACGTCCTTTAAACGTCGGACCTAATTCAATTTAAGAAAAATGCCAAGATCCCAGAGCTGCCTTACATAATTTCTCAGTAACATTTTGGAGGTAGCGGAACAGAGAGTAAAGTCCAACATACCTCCATTGAAAAGGGAGGATCCTCCGACCAGACGGATATTGTGTCTGGTGGGCAACTGCCCATCAGTTGATATTCGGGCTTTGCATAAATGTTCTAATCGCACGGTAAACTCTGATATCGCGATTTAAGATTTTGTCCACTTAGTTCGCAGCTGTCGAGATAGATGGCGCTGCGAGTCTCATTTGTTGATTCTGCTACGTTGATTTTTTTGTGGCGGTATTTATGTCGCCTACAACATAATGAATGGGATAGAGTAGTGTTAGTATGTCATGTACTTCAAACGTACGCTTACCTGCTGGCTTGGGCCGACCGACAACAGCAAACTTATATTTTTAGGGTTCCGTACCCAAAGGGTAAAAACGGGACCCTATTACTTAGACCAACTATTGTAGTCTTTGACTTAGACTCTGCTGTCCGCCTGTGTGTCTGTTGCCGCTATAGCAACAAAAACTAAAAACAGAATAAAATAATTTTTATGTGGAGCTCCCATCCAACAAACGTGATTTTATGCCGTTTTTTATACAAAATGGTACGGAACCCTTCGTGCGCGAGTCCGACTCGCACTTGGCCGGTCTTTTTTTGTTGTGTCTAGAACATATCAAGGAGGTAGTTTTGCACTCTCCCAAATCCTGGCAGACTTTGGTTTTCGTTATTTTAAACTTAGTAAATAGATCATACACTTTTATCCTTGTGTATAGAATCTCACGCGACGTGGCGACCAGGTTTTAGGCTATCTATGAGGTATATTGACATATTAGGCCTTCATATATAATATCTTTCCTCTTTCTGTTCCAGAAAGAGGAAAGATATTCTCGATACTCTCACTACTTAGGGATGATATTCTCGAATTTCTACAAAATCATAAGGATTGACCAGGGTCCAGGATTGAAGACAATATTATAAGAATAATTGGTTATGTACGAATTATTGTATAAAAGGATAAGAATAACACTTAAAACCCATTTATGAATGTAAAAACTATTTTCTCGAGTATCTTCTATGACGTTCTAAATTCAAATTGCATACAGCCAAGCGTCCGAACCCATTCTACCAGCTGATATAAAGCTCTGTATAAAGCTTTGTGTACACATAAATTGTATTAGGTTGCTAACAATAGGCCTGCACATATTTACTTACCCGCAGAGAAGTAAAAAAAAACGAAAATCGAGTTGATCGTGGCCGCTATGTGTATGTATGTGTGTATGTGTGGAACGCAAAAAAGGCACGGATATTGCAAATTCGTATGGTATTAAACTAACTTTTTTTAAGTAGGTATACAGTATAGTTCTAAATACATATTTTTACTTAGTGTTTGTAAATTTAAAATACTTTGTTTTTCGCATTATGGCTTCTTATTTTCTCACAGGAGGTGTGAAAAGTAGAGTATCCTCCTCGGGGATAAAGGTGTCTTTGCATTGGGCTAGCTTGAATCCCTCGCTGCATTCAGGATTCTTGCATTAACTCCCTCGCTTCGCTCGTGAGTTAAACTCTAAACTCCCGAATCCTTCTTTGCGTTCGAGATTCAATATGACGCCCGTGACACAAGACACTGCTTTATCCCCTGGGTGCATAATCTACTATTGTAGCGGGGCAACCCCAAGACCAAAGGGTTTACGGTAATGTTGGTCGCCCTGTTAGCGGCGACCAATCCTGTGATTGCGGTAAGAATGGTTAAGGTGCCTCACTCGCACCTGGGGTGCTATTGCGTATCTCAGCTGACAGCTCATAGTGAAGATCACTTGGCAAAGTGTTCAACGATAAACTGTCAAACAGCTAGTTTCGTATTGGCTATCTTCAGTGACTAACAAGGATGACGTCATGAGCACCCAGTATCGCCGATAGTCACCGTAACATATTTTGACAGATGTTAACGTATCGATACTTGTAAGATTGCGATTGTGTAAGCTTTTAAAGCTTGGAGTGGACATCAAATTGATAATCACGTAACTTGTCACACTTCTCGTGAAAGAAAAATAAGTGACATTTCTAAAAGATGGTAGCTCCATCTGTTACTTGGGTGTGTAACGAAAACTATCATTAGTACTCATTTTTTTTACAGATGGCGCTGCATTCTTAAATATATTTGTTCCTAAAACATTTTAGATATTCAGTGTTTTTAAAAAAGCGTTCATTTTAAAAAAAATCACAACTTATTTAACCAAATAAATAAAAATATCATACATATAAATATTCTAATTTGTTACATAAATATTATAATATTTAGTAATATTTTAAGTTGTCACACCACTTCCTACTTCTCAAAATGGCGCGATGGCGGCTACTTCTTGTGTAGTTCTCTGTTCCATTTTGTGTATTTTCGCTGTGAAAACCTCCCTCCCTCCAGTAAGTTGTCGAGTCGAGCCCTCTGTTCTTCCAACTTACTGTGTTTATTTATTGTAAAATCTATTTACAATAGATTTTACAGTAAATTGTGTTGGGTTGGTTTTGCTACAACATGAAGAAGCCGGTATAGTACTATCTAGGTATAGGTAGGTATATGTACTGTGATTAGTTTCGGGTCCAATATCCAGATGGAGCTCGTGTTCGAACATGATTGCCTTAGAAAGCCTGAAGAGGGCTCTCTTTACCGATATTATTATTATACTCTTTGGAACACCCCCTCCGAAACGCTCGAGTAGGTAAATGCATTTTTTATTTTTTTTCACCCCTCCCTCATGGCCACCCCCACCATGCAAATCGGCAGATTAATATATATTTCGTATCAGAGACATGTTGGAGCATGAAAAATATCAATATCTGACACGCTGGAGTATTTCTATGTCATTTTTTATAACTTTGAAACTCTGTAGATGCTTTGCCCACCGCTAAAAGTGAAAACATGAAGAGACCATTTATTCTTCAAATCATCCAATCTACCAAATCTACTAGGTTTCCGCGACGCTCGAGTAAATCCACATTTAGCATCATGGGCTCCCCTACCACCATAGATTAGCTTCGTTTGTTATCAAAGAAGAAGCCGAGAAGGGCAAGTGTAATAAACTGAACGCAGCTCAGCTTGTCAAAAGTCAATGTCAAGTATTGTCAAGTCAAACGAAGATGTCTGTCAAATCCACGTCTAATCTAATCAATTCATTATTCAGTACGAACCACGAACGTCTGTCTCGACTCCTATTTGCGTGTGTAAATTAAACTACAACTAATCAGTGGCGTATTATTTCTAGATATTGAAACTACAGCTAGAAATAATAATCTGTTGAAAAATGGAAATCTCATTTAAAGGCAAGAGAATACTCGTCACAGGCGCGGGCCAAGGTTAGTTTGCAAAATGTCTCTTGTTTAATTTCTTAGTCATTAGTTTATTTTATAGCTTTGGTAACAACTTTAACCATAAATTACCACAATTATGTTGCGTTCAAAATTTGTCATACCTACCTATTTATACTCGCGCAAAAATAACTACATATTGTAAAACTGCAGGAATCGGTCGGGGCATCGCTGTAGAATTGTGGCGTGCTGGAGCAAACATAGTCGCCCTGTCTCGAACGAGATCTCATTTAGAATCGCTTCAGAGTGAATATCCTTCTATAGACATAGTGGACGTTGACATAGCTGATTGGGAAAAAACGCGAACAGCGGTCGAGTCTCTTGGCCACTTTGACGCATTAGTGAATAATGCTGCAGTTGCTATTTGCGAGCCTTTCCTCGATTGCTCACCTTCGGATTTTGATAAGTATGCTTTCATATTTTATTTTCTAAATGCCTCCATGTGGCTACAAGACGCTTTTTTTTTATAAAAACTGCCCCACTAGAATTTTCTCCCGTATCGTGGGTGCTTTTACAAACATAATATAAACTCACACACACAAACAGCCAGACCCGGAACAACTATCTGTAGGCCATACAAATATTTGTTCCATGCGGGAATCGAACCCGCGACACGCAGCGCAGCAGTCAATCGTTCAACCACTGCACCAACCGTGACATCATTGTATAGAAACAGTATTCAGGCAAAACATAGGTACCCTATTGTAAACCTAATAAATAATACTTAAACCATTTTTGTTATATTTCAGAATGTTTAATATCAATGTAAAAGCAACTCTTAACATTAGTCAAATTGTAGCGAGAAAAATGGTAGAAAACAAGACTCCTGGTGCCATAGTAAATATCTCTTCGCAGGCTTCAAAGGTAAATCAATGTTCTTATCAATTTGACACCTACCATAGTTGTTGTGTTATCATCAACCATCAGCTGGGCTTACATGTGTAATCCTTATCTATCACAAACATCATGATCTTACTAATCAGCAACACTTGAATTGAGAAAGTTTCTGTGTACCATGCCACACGCCAAATTAACTTCTATTACTAAATTATTGCTTATAAAAGATCAACCTTAAAAAACCAAACTTGTTACCTGTTAAACTAAGATAATGCTGTTTATATATTATTTTGGGAACCAGGAAAATATCTTGCAATATTAAATGTGTTAAAAATGTAAAATGTTTTCATAGGTATTACATTTATTCATGCCCATTACTATGATTGCAGGCTGCATTGAAAGATCATGCCATCTATAGTGCATCTAAAGCAGCTTTGGATGCTCTAACACGCTCCATGGCCCTCGAACTCGGTCCCTATGGCATTCGAGTGAACAGTGTTAACCCCACTGTCATCATGACTGAAATGGCTAAAGTTGGCTGGTCTGATCCAGTCAAAGCTAAAGAAATGCTTGCTAAAATTCCACTGGGAAGGTATATTATTATTTTTATCTAATTTAGTGCATTTTGTTCTTATTTTATCCTTGCCTACTTGAAGCAAAGAGGACAGCAGTTTTATCATACAAACTTGATACAACCATATTAATGTAGAGATAAAAAAGTTATTAGTAGAAGCAATAAAAATATTTTTGTTAACTTTCAGGTTTGGAGAAGTTTCTGAGGTGGTAAATGCTGTAGTTTTCCTCTTGAGTGAGAGATCTAGTATGATCAATGGCGTGGAGCTGCCAATAGATGGAGGTTTCCTTGCCACATAATATTATTACTTAATACAGCCATACTTTATCTTTTACATTACCTTATTATATTTATGGCTTTTATATGGAAGACCTGCATACTTTAGTTTTAAGTATATTCGATCTATGTTAATTAGTGAATCAACCAAAGATGGTACTTTATAATACCTACATATTGCCATGATTGTATTTATCATGTATGTTTTATATTGTGATAGTATAGTTATCAATTCTGGTTAATTAACTATACTTACTACATTAAAATTAAGAAGACTAACACAAATCATCTTTCCAAGATGCTTTATGATGTAATATGTACAACAGTTACACTATCCTACTGTAAAGATAAACCATTGCTTGATTACAAAAACAACCTCTGGTTTTCAATCTTATCTTAGTTTTATTAAATAGATCTGTGTCATTCATATTAACATCAATTTGTATACAGTCCTTTATCATGTACTTACCTCATAAAGGATAAACATGATATAGTGTTGTTTACAGACAACACATCGCTTTTATTCAAACTAAAACGTCAACAGATGGTTACTGACGATGTAAATAGTGTCCTTGTAACTGAAGTTAACTGGTCTAATGTTAATAAAGAGCTGTTACAAATGGGTAGTCAAATCATTACTTTTTAACACAAAAGTATTTTTATTAAATAAAATGCTTTGCATTCTTAAATTAATAATTTTATTTATAGTTCAGAATTGTACCATGCACATCTATCAACAGAACGCTCAAAAATCATTTTAAGAATACAAAGCATTTTATTTAATAAACATACTTTTGTGTTAAAAAGTAATGATTTGACTTCCCATTTGTAACAGTGCTCTCCAAATGCATAAAGTTTATGTTACCTCATGTAAGACAAGTGAACACTGTTGTGTCAATAAAAGATGAAGAGTTGAAACCTGAAGATAGCACAGTGTTCTAAGGCATAACTTTAGATAAATAAAGTGATATCCATAACATAAATACTAGGAACAAACACAATTTTGTTGTTCCTAAAACCAGGCTCAAGAAAATAGGTGGTTCATGTAGATATCAATGTATACGCTAGCCATATTCAAGACCTTAATATTAAAGGAAATAATAATATCTTGGGACAACCAACACACCGCCATCTGATCCCAAACTAGGCAGAGCCTGTACAATGGCAACCAGACAAGTGATAAACATACTTATATATTTCTACATACATACATATTATAGATAAATTACACACCCAGATACAGAATTAATAAGTTCAAATTATTTATAAAACGTAAGCTATGCCAGAAAGCTTTTTACACAGTTACAAGACTATCTAGAAGACAAAACGGCTTGGGATTGAGCTGCTTCAATGCTATAAATGGCCCAGTGTTTTTCTTTACTTTTGTACTTTTTGATTTTATACATTGACATTTTTATATTCTTATTTTGTATACTTTTTGACATTAATGTTTACTTTTTAAAGTATTCTACATTTTTTCAACTTATTTTATTTGAATTTATAATTTTCATTTGACATGAATAGGTACTTACTTTGTGAAGTATTATATTTTTTGGGTTATTATTTTCTTTTTTTTTGTCTATTCAAGTATTTTTTTATAATGTCTGGCAGTTTGAGTACTTTTGTGGCCTACCCAAATGTCCTTTCATTGGCATTGTTCGTCGGTTCGTTGAGCTCCTTTTTGGTTCAAAGTTGAGCTACTCGACTACTGACCAAAGCTTGCACTGACTGGACAGGTCCGCTCAAATCTGTGTGGTTCTTTCCTCAAAAGACCATTTCAGACACTGATCTGCATGATCCTCATATTGTATTGTGAATGTGGGGACCATTTAGATCGCTATGATAGGGGTTCATTTCATGTCAGTCAACAATGTCTGGCAGTTTGAGTTTTTTTCTTATGCGGCGTACCCAAATGTCCTTACTTTGGTATTGTTCGTCAAATCGTTGAGCTCCTTAAAGTTCTAAGTTTGAGCTACACGAAAATTGACAAATGTTTGCACTGTCTGGACTGGTCCACTCAAATCTGTGTGGTACTTTCCCCAAAAGACCACTTCAGACATCAACCTACATGCAGAGGCGTATTTTGAAATTTGGCGCCCCGGGCCAATAAGTTTCGCCGCCCCAGAAGTCAAGGAAAAAAACTATTTAAATAAATAATTTTTTAATAGCGTCTACATTTTTTTTGCGGTGTACAAAGGATGATGGGAGTTTGGTACCCATGTCCAATCAAAATGAATTTACCATCGTTGTATAGCGTAGGTATAGCTCTTTTCAAGCTCACAAAAAACTACCGACTTCCGAAATTAAAGTTATTTTGAACTTTTAGTGTTTTTTGGAAGTCGGTTTCTTTTTTTTGTGAAAAAGTTTTTTATTTTTCACTTTTTGGTTTTAAAAACGTTTGATGCAGTTTTAGTTTTCATCAACATCGGATCCAAGACTACAACAGAATCATTGGATTTTTGAATAAATATCACTTACGGTTTAGTAAGCAGGTTTAGTCAGAAATTTGAGCTTTCCTTTAGTTTGCCAGGCATTATTACTTCCAAGAATTTGATCCTTTTTAGTGGCACTTTCAGATGGCGTAATAAAAAGTGGTGTTTTTCAAATCAACTGGTTCGGTTCCTGGCTAGGAATATCGATTTTTCAAAATCCAATGATGCAGTTTTAGGACCTGTTACTCCTGTCGCTGGCCTTGTTCCTGCAGTATCATCATCAAAATAGCAAAGTCCGGTGCTGCGGATGCTGGAGCTGCTGTGGACGGACCGGCCTCCATGTTCGACAGCTGGCCCTCCGACATCTGGGGCATTGCACCTCTGGTCTGTCTCCTGCTGGCGTTGACTCCGGGTACGGATACCCTCCATGTCGTCCTTGGGAAGAATCGGCATGGTTTAAATCCCACTTCTGACCAATTGTTACGAGCTTGGGGTTTGTGAATTCGTGATAATTAAAAAATAGACACTTTAAACAGCACTAATTGCAACGTTAAACTCACTAATTCCAAAACACTATTTCACTACTATCACTTTAACATCATTACTTTATCCGCAGATGAAGATCGCTTCCGAAGTATTCGCTCGTATCGCAAATCCAATACTGACTCCGTCGCGAGCTATGGCGTTAGTTAATTCTAAAACCTTTTACTGTAGAAACATCTAGAAAGTCCGCGTACATACCGGTCCCGACTGACCAGATGTCGAAAACCCTAGAATGTTCTCGCATAGAAAAGTATAAAAGGATCTTGACTATACTAGTTCTGCTACTCGATACTAGATGGGGCTAGCGGTTACTATTCCGCTGTGTACCCGGCATCAAATGTGGCGCCCAATAATAATAGCAATAGGTATATTATCTAGGTAGGTAGGCACCTACTTAACCAACGGACTGGAAAATTGTTTGTTGTAATTAAGTTGATAAAATAATAGCTCTAGGTAGCATAAATAATAATGGACAAATATTACACCAATTTCACTTGAATGATATTATCGCTTGCCTGAACATTTCTATACCTACCTACTTTGAGGCTATTACATGAAAGTTATGTTGTTGAATAAATGCAATTTGTTAAAATTCGCAGAGAGTACCTATTTTATTTCTTCCAAAATATTTTGTTAAGTTTCATGAGACGCATTAGTAAATGAAGTGCCACGCAGCGTGATTTTCACTACCAAATCAACAAACTTCGAGAGCGTATGAACCGCGTGTGGTTTATGTCAGAATATTTATTTTGACTTTATTTCAATGACATCGCTGTCAATGTGGTGAAGCAGTCGACTACCTCGGACACCATGGTCTACCTACCTATACTGCAGAAGAAGCGCGGGTTGGATAGCACAGCACGTCAGCATTAATGTCATCACCGTCGGGCTCTGTCACCGCCGAGGTGCCAGCTGTATTATAACCATTAGAACCGAATGGCTTGGCGCGAAACGATGGGAAGGGGCCTGATGGGATGACCATAATGCCTTGGAAGTTGGGCTGGCCTCTGGAGTGGGATATAACATGTGTCGACATCGACACCCTTGTGCCATCCGATCTTCTTAGCACGGCGGGTTGCGCTGAGGCGGCTGATCCGGGCGCAAATACAAAAACCTTATTGAGAATTATGTATTTGAGCCGTTTGGGGTTAAAACCATGTTCAAACACTAGGAACATGAGATCCCGAGTGCTTATCGAGTTTTTCGTGAAATCAGCAAGCACTTAGTCGAATCTTCACTTGACCACTGCTATTCAACGTGGCAATCGGCCAGTGTTCTGCAGTGCGATTCTGTAAACATGTCGAAGTGAACACCCGGGCGGGGCGCACGACGGGTGAGTTGTCAAACCTTACAAATAAGATGGAATGACAGCTCTATTGTCGTTCACTCCGCCTAGGTGAACACCGTGAGATGTCGACAGAATCGACCGGCTGTAAACATGTCGAAGTGAACACTCGGGCGGGGTGCACAACGGGTGAGTTGTCAAACCATACAAATAAGATGGAATGACAGCTCAGTTGTCGTTCACTCCGCCTAGGTGAACACCGTGAGATGTCGACAGAATCGACCGGCTGTAAACATGTCGAAGTGAACGACAAGTGAGCTGTCAAACCATAGGTACAAACAAGATGGAATGACAGCTCACTCGCCGTTCACTCCACCTAAGTGTAGGTACTTACACGGTGAGATGTCGTCAGAATAGACCGGCAGAGCACTTTTCCCGTTGACAGCGATGTGGACGAATTTTTCGATGCCCTATGAGTTCTCCTCCCCTTTTTACTCCGCTAGTATATTTATATATATTTTCTACTAGTTTTATTGATTGCAACGTTAACATTTGCTTGGCAGCAAAAACCCCGCTTCGTCAGATCTGTCGACACTAATTAATTAAACTAAACTTAAGTATTCGTTACCGACTTAAATTGACATTTGCTGTAGGTAGGTACGTACATAGGTAGGTAGGTACCGTACGTACCTACCTAATCATTACAAACATAAACAAACCTCTTATCTGGGTAATAAAATAAACGGTCGAGATATGGCTTATCGAAAACGACAACAGCTCGAAAATATTATTTTACTTTATTATACTAAGTAGTCTGCTGCTTTCTGTACCTAATAAACCTCAGACTACAACAACTCACGTCTATTCTCGAGCGACCTTGAAATGGATAAATATTTTAAGGCAAAAAGAATACTCGTGACCGGTGGCTGCCAAGGTAAAAAACTCCTAACCTAATTTTTTTGTTTTTTGTTCTCGTGTACCTACCTACTTAGGAATGCATTTAATCTTTATATTTTATGTAAGTACTGAGATGTGTTTGCAGGCATTGGTCGTGGAATAGCCCTAGAGTTGTGGAGACAAGGCGCTCACATTGTCGTTCTCTCAAATCAACCTGAAAATTTAGAAAAGCTTAAAAAAGAGTATCCTTCTATAGAAATTGCATGTCTAGATCTACTGGACTGGGACCAAACTAGAGAAACGGTAGACTCTTTGGGCACTTTCGATGGACTTGTTAACAGTGCAGGAATTTGTATTCTTGAATCATTTTTTGAGTGTTCACCAAAGAGTTTTGACATGTAAGTAGCCATTAGCCAAGATAGTCACAACCATGATCTGTAGTAGGTACCTACTTACCTACTTTTGTCTTAAAGTCTTCTTTTTACCCGACTGCCAAGGAAGGGTTACTTACCTATGTTTTAAATATTACTTACCTACTACTGTTTTTTCAACAGGACGATGGCGCTCAATGTTAGAGCTATCCTTAACGTTAGTCAAATTGTGGCAAAGAAAATGATTGAAAACAATATTAAAGGCTCAATTGTAAATATATCATCACAGGCATCTATAGTAAGTATTACTTAAGTAGGTTAGGACTTTTTTTTTTTTTGAATAATACCTATTAAATAGATCATGTGGTATAGTGCATGCAATTATCCGGCCCATTTTACTATCCGGACAGTTGCGGTCCGAGGGTCGTGTGGGGGGTCATGGTCATGGCCCAAAATCGTACCTACACGTCAAATTGAAAAACCTTCTAAAAATAGACAAATCACGATTAATGCCGGGGCAACGTACAAAATTTTTCGAGCTCGCTTCGCTCGCTATTACCTAGGTACCTACCTAAGCTATATTCTAGGTTCTCTTCTGGCTGAAGCTTTTCTGCTACGTAGTCACCGACGTAACGTCTTGCTGGCGGGGACTTCATAGCCTAGGTACATTTTTTAAACGTCTCCTTTGTAGGAATGCATGGGGTGCAAATCACAATTGACAAATTTACGAGTGGCCGTGAAAACTCCGTTCGTTCGTTAAATTCCGTTTAATTTCCTTTTTTTTGTAAAAAAAAAAACATATTTTCTCGTCTTACTTTAGATACTTATCTACTGTTTACTGTGTACTTATTTAGGTAGGCACGTATATGTGACCTGGTGAGGGTCGCTGGTAGCCGATGGATGCGAGACGCACAGGACCGGTTGTTGTGGCGACACTTGGGGAAGGCCTATGTCCAGTAGTGGACGTCTTTCGGCTGATATGATGATGATAATGTGACCTGACCCACCATCCGGATATTTCCAAAACACTATCCGGATATTTCGGATATCATCGTAAAATCGTGACGAATATAAAAAATCAATCATTTTTATTTCAATTTCTGTTAAGTATTGATGGTAGGTACCTACCTACTACGAATAAATTCATATCATTGTCACAATGTTTTCATGAAATAATTTATGAAAACATTTAAGTACATCAAGGATACGAATTGAAGAATTATTGGATATTAAAACATAAGAAAAATAAGATGTTTGATCATGCTTTTGCATTCAGATCGAGGACTGGCCTACATTCGGTATAGCCAGCGTAGGCGCTAGTATGGTTATTGCTCCATATATATGCCTGGGTGCATTAGCCTAATGGTAGCTAGTTTGAAGCATTGTTAAAGAACGATTGTGTTTTATTGAGAGAGCAATTTGCCATCAAGGACCACTCCTAAGTACCTACCTACTTGGGACTATGTATCCGGATATCATGTAGGTATACTATCTGGATATTAAATTTGACAGATATCCGGATAGCATACCCTAGTGGTCAAGCGTTAGGCTTTGGAACATAAGCATTATAATTTTTAGTTCAGCAATTAATGAACTGGAATGTAGACACAACGTACCCGAGACAGCTGCTTGATGCCATTGTCGCAGCCAACTACCTACCTAACTTAATCAGCCGTTTCATTGAAAGCCTAGCCTTTTCATTTAAACTGCGCCGTTTAATCAGCGACATAAGTGACATGGGCAAGCTATTAACAATATTGAACAAAAGATGACACTTAGGTCGCTGAAAAATCGGTACATTTAAATGAAAAGGCTAGGCCACCAATTAAACGGCTGATTAAGCTAATTGGCTGCGACACCATCTTCACTACTAGTACCTAGATGAGACTCACAGATCATGAGATAAAACAATTTGACGACACGATTGGCGCAGTGGTTGAGCGATTGGCTGCTGCGCTGCGTGTCGCGGGTTCGATTCCCGCACGGAACAAATATTTTTATGACCTACAGATAGTTGTTCCGGGTCTGGCTGTTTGTGTATGTGAGATTGTGTTTGTAAACGCACCCACGATACAGAAGATTCCAAGTGTGATTCCAAGATATATAATTACTTGTCTGACGTACTAATAGAAGTTTACAGCGATCATTATCATGTTTACTCTTTACAGGCTGCTCTGAAGGACCACACAGCTTACTGCGCGTCAAAAAGTGCAGTTGATTCTTTGACTAGGACGATGGCTTTAGAACTTGGGCCACATGGCATCCGTGCCAATACTGTTAACCCAACCGTTATAATGACTGATATGGGACGTAAAGTCTGGGCGGATCCTGCCAAGTCGCAGGGTATGCTTTCAAAGATACCTATGGGGAGGTAATTATTTCTACCTACTGTTATGTATCTTGAATAAGTAGTGAGTAGTAATAGTAAATAAGTATTACAATCTTATTCCCCTTAGCCGTATTCATAAAACTTTATAACCATTACTTAGCCAATTACATTAGCAGATTCTTTATTAAAAATGTTCTATCGACGAATTTGAATTTAGAATCTCTTTAACAGTATTTTTACAAATGATTAAGTTTTGAAAAATATGCCTGGTAAAAACTTGCTAACACCTCTGTGCGAGTAAGATAAAATTAATTAGGTAATTTAAAAAAAAAACCAGTCTGATAGATAGTGGTACACTATCACACTGCCTGCACTGCCTCAGGCAGATTTCGTTTAGGTGGTTAAATTATAAAACGTATTATTCTTTCACTTTTCATTCCCAACAAATCATTAATATATATTTTTTTAATTTTTAGGTTTGGAGAAGTACAAGAAGTTGTCGACACAGTTATATTTCTCCTGAGCGACAGTGCCAGTATGATCACTGGTGTTCAGCTCCCTGTTGATGGAGGGTTTCTTGCAACATAGATAGACATACAATTATAAATATAATGTACGCTTCTATAATAAAAAGCAAAGAAAACAAAATGGTTAATTTTACTCAGTTTATTGTGCCAAAGGAATTTATACATACTGGACATAGAAAACAATGCAAGCATAACAATTTATTTATAATGCATATGCTAAGATAGGCTAGCATATTTTGTATTTGTGGTGAAAATATACCATATTAAAAGGTAAATCAATTGTAGCAATAATTAAATTAGTATCATGTTATTAGTGCATCTGACTCGTCATCATTGGAGGGAACAAAACATATGGACACTTAAATAATTGATTATTTATACGCAATAAAAGCCACGATGTTCGTCTAAGTCCCTTATTCGTCCTAAAACTACTCATTTGGATTTGTTCCCTCCCCTATAACAGTAACTGAATAACATTAAATAGGCAAATTTCAATATCAGACATTATTACTTATATATCGTATGGTACGAGACACGTCTACAAAAAATACAATAACAGCAAAATAATTTCAATGACATTAACGCTACAACAGTTATGTATGTATTCCATTACCTAGGATATTGTAAAAAACAGTGTCTGCTTACCTAATTACCTTAAATTTATTATTTACAAAATTAAGTCCATAAAGTCTTTCGTCGTTTATAGCGTACACTTAACTTTAGAGCAAGCCACGACCTCGCCAAAGCATTTGAGATACATGTTGCACTCCACACACTGACGACAAGCACAGGACACACCAGGAGTCAGCGCCGCCGCACGCGCTGCCGCCGACGCATCACTTACATTCACGACATCGTTATGTCACCTCCATGAATTTGAACACACGAAACATCATCTAATATACAATAAGTAATATAAATTCATAAGAATTAGTAACACAATATCATTAATATATTTGGGTACTAACATATTACGAACTCTGCTTATGAAGGAATTAACTTAAACACACTCATATTGTAAGCCCTAAAAATACACTGATATCAATATTGGCACAGCGTTGAAAATTAAAGACGACTGTCACTTGCACTTGTGGATGAAATCTTTGAACTGTCTACAACAATAATCCAAACAAAAATAAAGTGAATTCTCAAAATGCTACAAAATACCCTGTAGATCTAATTAATTTATTCTTGGATTAAAACTAAGTATAATGTGCATTACAATACAACTGAACAATAGATGATGGCTACAATATCAACAATTTCTCTATAAGTCGTACTCTCAAGTGCCTGATCGAAAAATTGATGCTTAGACGATTTATTCTAAAACCTATCTATCTATACAATATCATTACATCAGGATGATTTTTAGATCTCAAAGCTTTGCGATACAAACCCTTGAAATGAAATTGAATATATTACCATTATGTATTTATTTACAAGAAAATTGAACCTAATTCTCAGTCATATAAAGAGGTGACGCTGTCTACATTACGGTCATGAAAGAATAATTCAATTCGTAAAAAAATCGCAATACTTTTTAAAGTTGTCTATTTACAAACTAATTAACATTAGCTAGATATTATCGACAGAGAATAGGACATTTTACAGATCTGCATTACAAAGCAGCTGAATAAAATCATTTCATCAGATTATGAAAATGGTAACAGATTTAATTGAAATAGGTATATTATGTACGAGAAAATTTGGTAATTTTTATGAGATCATAGATTCCTAGAAGTTCTAGATCGGTTAAATGAAAGTACATAATTTCGAGTGAAATAATAGCTCTAACGGGAATGTAGGTACATCTACACGCACGCGAAAGTTCAAAATAAACAAAACTTCGCATAATTTTTATTATTTTTTTTTAAATTTGTCAATATCATATTTTTACATAGAAAGAACAAAAAAAAATCTCGGGCAAATTTTTAAATTCCGAATAAACTTACCTAGATAAAACTATGGCAGTGGCTGGACATAAATTGTAAGACTGACATAAAATTACCACTTTAGGCCGCCTATCCGCTGACAGAGGAACAATCAGAGACTGATGAAACTGTGTAAACATTCATCATCAATATGACTGAAACATTGAAAAAGAAAACGATGCAGTCAACTAAATTTTACACAATCTCACTTTTCTCCCTGATGGTACCTGACGATAGACGCCTTACACGTCAAGTACTTATAATAGTTACCTCTTTCAGTACAAAACAAGAAAGTTAGTCATATTTTAATTCAAGTTGGAAGACAAAATAATTCAATACACCTTGTATCGAAAAAAAAAAATACTAAAAGAAAAGTTACTTTATTGCACAAAGATTTACAAAATCAAATGAAGACACAGCACAATCAATAAAAAATAGGTTATTTTAAAGCCTGCTGATAGGATTAATCCATCTAAATATATATCCGCAAAAATATCGCGCCCAAAGGCTTGGATCGACATTATTAATAATAGTTATTTACTACATTAACATTTGAACGCACAGACATCCAAATTACCAACATAAATAAAAAATGCTTGTGTTTCTGTTATAGAACTTCTTGGCAATTCAAATCAGTAACTGATGTAGCTATGAAACCAATTCAGTAATTAATTCAACAACTATAACAAAGTTCGGACCACTCCATGAACTACTTCAACTTTCAAGTACTGCTAGGACCGCGCCTATGGCTTCAATCGAAAGCGTCGGTATATGAAATACAGTTGGAATGCTATAGCAACATTGTCAGATACATTTACATGGCAACATTATTATGTATCTATCTATTATGCACTTTACTTAGTTGTGCCAACATGAACATATTTATCCATAAGAATAACTTTCGCCGAGTAAGCTCACTGAAGCTTGTCAGAATGGTGTTTTATTTACTAATTTACAGAGTCAAGGCCCTTGACCGATTTTTTTGGGACCAATTGACAATTTACTGTTTAATCTTACCAATACGATAGAATATGTATCTTACATCTAAATATAACTGAGCATAAAGTACAACGATGCATGGGTAGGCCTATCAGTTTACTCTATGCTTAGACGAGTCTCATTCAAACAGCAATAACTTTTCATTTCTCGGCCCACTCATCATCATACTTAGTCTATAATTAAATAATTTACAATAATATGAATGTTAACACGAATGCATACAAAATTGTTTCCTTATTTTAATACAGAATCTATATATCGAAACGTGATAACGTCCAACGACGTCCACGCGCCTCAATTCCTACCGCGCGGCTCGATGACGTTGATAAGTCGTCGTTAAAACACACCGTCTTAATATGTGAATATATCGAGTCTGTGTTATGTTTGTTCGGGCGAACAGAACATGCAGGTCACAATACGAACGTGGTTCTATAGTGGTGGTGTTAACACTGCGACGACAGCAAGCTCCCTCACCGCCACTCCGAGATGGCAGCCACCGTGGTGCTGGGCTGGCCCGCCGCGCCGGCCGCTGCGGACACGAACACGAACACTCAACAAGCGAACCCGACATCTTACACCAACCATCTAGCTTTATCGAAGCAAGTGAGGCTGCTTACAAGTTATCAAGTCAACAAGTCAGACATGACAGTAATAAAAACTGGCCTTAGGAGAACAGATAAGGATGTGAAATTAGTTCAATCAAACCTTTATGGTATAATGTGTAGGCAAATTACTAACTGTTTTCTTGTTCCTGATTTTGTTCATGACGTCTTAATGTACGGTCATTTGCACCTGATTGATAATTGCCACGCTGACCACCTGAAACGCATTTTAAAATCATGTTTATACCATTGTGAAATAATAAAAAACCGGCCAAGTGCGAGTCAGACTCGTGCACGGAGGGTTCCGCGTATATGTAATACGTTTGTTGTATGGGAGCCCCACGTAAATATTTATTTTATTCTGTTTTTAGTATTTTTTGTTATAGCGGCAACAGAAATACATGTTCTGTGAAAATTTCAATTATCTAGCTATCAGGGTTTGTGAGACACAGCCTGGTGACAGACGTCCGTCTGTCACCAGGCTGTATCTCACGTCTCTGTAGGACAGCGGATTCTTTGTAATAGGGTCCCGTTTTACCCTTTGGGTACAGAACCCTAAAAAGACTTAAACAATAATAATATATATCTCACCAAATTTGAGCATATTCCAATCAAACACATAGTCATATGTGAATCCTTGTCTATGGAAAAGTGTACGGAATAACTGACGGAGATGGCTGTAGTCAGGTCTCTCTTCAAAACGTAGCCGTCGGCAATATTTCAGATAAAGCTGGAACTCGATAGGATGGTTCTGAAACAACATAGTACAAACCATATAGTCTTCGTTGATATTTCATTCACATGATAAAAACTATGTCAATTAATCTTAATAAATACACTTTATCAAGATGCAAGTAGTTTCTATCAGCATTTTATTTTACAGGAAAATACAAGCTAAAATAACTACTTACTTTGCAAAGTTCATCGAAAGGTGTTGACAATTTCTTTTCAGATATTCTCTCGTACTTCTGGCGTTTGGTAGCGGCTTTAAGTCCTTGCCAGGGAAGGCTTCCACGATTGAAATACATGAGTACATAACCCAATGACTCCAAATCATCGCGGCGTGATTGTTCGATGCCTAAATGTGTATTTATTGATGCGTATCTTGCTGTTCCTGTAATTGAAATTATTTCTTATTAGTTTTGTTGGATTAAACAGTTCTAGTATACAAATTACACAGTGCTTGCACAGTGTTGGGTTTTTAACACTCCAAAGAAAGATGACTTAACTTGTTTAATTAGTACAATTAATCGAAAAATACAATTGTTGCTAGCAGGCGGACAATACACGCAAGATGTCATGAATATTATGAATGACAATAATAAATAATTAATATTATATGATCAAGGCAAAACACGATGCGTGTTGATGACGTCATCATTTGGAGTAGAATGCATAACGCACACAACTGACAACTGAGTAAGGAATTAAATACCTAAAACAGGAATTCATGTTTACCTGTCAACAGAATGACAAGGCACCATTTAACAAAAATGGATCAAGATATTAACTTTGAAAATGTAGTAAATCAATTTAGTTATCTGTGATAGCCAATTGCTAAAACAGAGATAAGTGGAATAAATAAGGTTGCAATTGTTATATTGAAAAAAAAAATTACCTGTTAAGTTTTTGTTTTCTCTGTATGGGATATGTTGCAATGTGCGCGCATCTTTGTACTTTTTCGCTAAGCCAAAATCTATTATGTACACTAAATTCCCTTTTTTACCTAGGCCCATAAGAAAGTTATCTGGTTTTATATCCCTGCAAAGAGAAGAAAGGTATGGCATTAATATTTAAGAAATTATTGTGATCTTTCATGTTAGTTTGCTCTAAAATTTTATTAGCTTGCATATTGCCTTGTAAAGTCCACTTTGAAGCAAAAATTCAAGACTTTGCAATTCATTTCCTCTTATCACATCTATTAAAACTGACTAAATAAAATACAGAAACTAATTTATAAATTGATTGTTCTACCTAAAATTTCTGTAAAAAATGTTAATCAAAACAGCAGTATCAGTCATGTAATATTATTTGATTAGGAGATACCAATACAACCATGCACTAGCATCCAATGTCAATTATAAATGCAGAGTAATGTGCTATGTAAACAGGTAGTTATTCTATCTTTTACCCTTATATCTGACCTGTAACATGCATCTATATCAGCTGTCCTTAATAACAAAGATAATATAGATTTATTATCAGTTTATATGACAATTCATGAGAATAAAATTACCACAGAGCAAACTACAAAAAGAAATAAGTGTGTAACTAAGCTGAGTTATCAAATTACCTACATGGATTTTCAATTATTATCACTACATTGACACAAATTTATACTACAGATGTTACAAAAAAAAGGTAATATGTTTGCACTCATTCAGACTAGCACTTAGTTAACATGGTGAATACTACTTTATTTTTAAACTATAATTGTTTGTAAATGTTACATCTCTCATTTCACACAAGGCCCATAAAAGATCTGTGCAATCAGAGGTTAAGTTATAGGCTAGTTAAGCAATTTGAAAATAAACATAACACAATGTCAGGAAGATTCTAAGCCAAAGTGATTAGAATCATTTCCAATAGTTATCCAGTTTCAAATCATAAATGCCACTAGCCGAGGTAATTTAATATGAATATATGTAGATAATAATATCACATTATCTCATACCTATGAATGAAGTTCCTGTAATGTATGTCCTCGATGCGCGTAATGAGTTGATCAGCTAGGAGGAGAACAGTCTTGAGGGAGAAACGACGTGAGCAGAAATTGAAAAGATCTTCCAAAGAGGGTCCAAGTAGTTCCATTACCATAACATTGTAGTCTCCTTCTGAGCCGCACCACTTTATTGCTGGTATACCAACTGTTAACAGTTTCACTTTAGGTCACTAATAGGCCACATGCTATATATTTTGATTATGATTATTTTATGTTAACACCTTGCTTTAGTTTATTTATGGAAAACTGTGTATATGCAGTTCTGTTCTTATTTTTGTGTTTAAACACTGAGTATAAACTTCACTGTTATCATCACTGCTGCATAGAGCTACTTGGTCAAATGAAAATATTGTAGACATAGTCAAAACTGTAGTGTATATGTTGGGATCAGGCACAAAATGCCTGCAGTTAATACATAAACACAAATAAATAGACATAAATGTGTAGGACAAATTTTTCCTACCACTTTATTATTCCATTGATATGTTGACACCGGTATATAATGTGTATTTAGATTATGATAATACAATAGATAACCCATAAAGATGTTATTGCAGCTATCATTATTACTTTGTTTTAAAGGTGGATGGGTACTTACCTTTATAAAGAAGTAATGATGGTAACTTGTATCAAATTTACATCTTGTTGATAAACTTGGTCATTATAATAATTTACTATTATTACTTACCACCTCCTTGCATTAGTTTATAAAACTTGCTCTCTATGTGTAGTTGTGGGTGCCTTGTCTTTATACATTCTAATTTGATAGCAACCTCCTCTTTGGTGACAATGTTTGTTCCTGTGAAATACACAAATTATTATACAACCACTAAATGACTAAACAAACCTAGGTAAAATTGAACTAAATTTCAATGCAAAGCAACCTTGTAAAAGAAAAAATTTCGTTCACTAACATAATAAAACACCATTCCTGTACATTTTCTTTGAACGGTTAGGTAGTTCCCTGCACAAAAAAGGCAAAGCAGTACTAGGGATTCAAGTCAATTACACCATGTCTCATCAATCTTTGACTCGGACTCGATATTAATAATTTACTTTACAGACAACTGTTAGCTTATAAGAAACACTTAGAATCAGGTACTAACAATAGGCTGCTAATATAAAAAGATATGCAAGCTATTTCGAAACGAAAAAAACTGCAGCTGGCCTACCAAATGACCACTTTTCTTTGTTTACTATAATCTCTTAACAGACTCACCAAGATAAATGTCTCCAAAAGATCCTGAGCCGATTTTACGACCCAGTCGGTATTTATTACCGACTCGAAGCTCCATTTTGGTATTTAGCATACAATGAAATCACAATAATACTGGCCACCAAATCATTACAGGACGGCCATATTGCGATAGACGCAGAATGTATCTAAGTGAAGTATGTAACTTAATTTGGGTGGAATTGGTTACAAACTGTATTTTTCTTCAAGCTCAAATCGTTTATTACTTGTATACTCAACCTTAATTCGCATAAAAAGTTTCTTACACAAAATTGCTCTAAAGTTGATCTAATCTAACTACACACGCACATGAGGATTTTTTCGTAGACAATCAGTTGGTTGGTACTTTGGTAGATGGAGGCATAGATGTAGCTCTCACGCTTGGCTAGTAATTCGGAATCGAGTCAAACCGAGAAAAAATCAACCAGAATCGATTCTAAGCTTTTATTACTAAATGTTGTGCTGGTAACACCACTGAAAAGTTAGTCCGTTTTCTGAAGATAGAAAATTCAGATACGCTCGATTATTTTGACTAGGTGTAAAGCTAGGTCCACACATAGCCACCGTAATAGCTAGCGATGTTCTGCATTTTCTATTCGAACCATCGATCGGTCAATGGGCGATGGTGTATGGTCTAGAAAAAACAGCAGTCAAAGTAAATACAAAACAAATACTGATTCTGCATTCTTTGTTATTTTACAAGCTATAGCAATGTATGTGAATGTTTGTTCAGGGGATTCTTACAACTCAATTTTGAAGCAGATATCTTCAACCGATTGAGCTGAAATTTTGTAAATACGTTTAGTTTGGATGACAATGCGTGGTTAGCTGTGTGACGTTATCCTAAATCTAACATGGCGGAACACCCAAGATGGTGGAGTAGTTATTTTTAATGCACTCCTACAATATGGGTATCAAATGAAAGGGCATGCTGAGAATAACTTGAAAAATAAAGTGACGTCACTCTAAATCCAATATGGCGGACTAAGGTTTTTATGTTTTTCTACAATAAGGGTATCAAAATGAAAGGGCTTGCTGAGAATAACATGAAATTTAAAGTGACGTCACTCTAATTCCAATATCGTGGCCCTCGTAACATGGCGGACTAAGTTTTTTATGCTTTCTACACTAAGCGTATCAAATGAAAGCACGTGCTAAGAATAAAAAAATTGTATCGATCGATTGTATTGATCTTATAATGGTTTTGGGTACATTCAACAATATTTTTTTTTAGCTAAACAAAAAGTAGTAGTAAGCAACGATCTAATAAAAGGGGTTAATACCTAATTATATGCCGTTGCATACACTATTTTATCTCACACTCATACAGTTGAAATAAAATTAGTGGAAAAATAGTTTATTCCAATATGGCGGATATTCTCATTACATATGAATGACTGCGCAGCGCGCGCATCCATAGACAATGATAAAAGCTGGCTCAAGGTAGCCCGCGAAATTCAAATTGATTGACAAATGTTATGATTTCATGTTTTTAATACTACATTTGACATCGATTCTAACTGAAAGAGTTGTATTGATGATTTTAATTATTGTAATTCTAAAAGGACATACTTACAGCTTGGCAAAAAAGAGTTTGGAAAAAATGAGGGCGCCACTATCTCACTTAACGCACCATAATATGGGAAATCAGTAAGAGAAATTAATCAAATCGTTAAAAATAAAAATGTGGACCTATAAACGTTACTCAAAATCTAACCCTTGTCGTCCAAGTAGTGTCGACATCATAGGTTTCCATTTAGTAAAATATTTAGTTCCACTTGTCACCACATCATACTCTTTTTTACCAAGCTGTACATACTGCAAATTGCAAAAAAACGAAACAAAATTTGAAGCCTTGAAGCTGTCACCGTATGTTAGTGAGCCCGCGCCAATAAATTAAAAAGTAAAAGTGTGCTATAATAGTAGTTTAAGCAACGACCATATGAAAAGGGTTATTAAAACACAAGTGTGGGTTTATCACACGAGGCGTAGCCGAGTGTGATAATAGCATCACACGAGTGTTTTAATACCTAATTATATGCCGTTGCATACACTATTTTATCTTCACTCAAACAGTTGAAATAAAATAAGTGGAAAAATACATTATTTCAATATGGCGGATATTCTCATATATGGCGTATTCGAATGACTGCGCAGCGCGCTCAAACATAGACAAAGATAAAAGCTGGCTCATTGACTTAAGTCAATGAGCCCGCGCCAAAAATTAAAAAGAAAAAGTGTGCTATAAAAATTAAAAAGTTATTTTATGATGCAGTTGTTTAAAAATCGAAGGAAAATGTTGAACTGTAATGGGTTTTTTTTTATTTTACCTATCCACGAAAAAAAAGTATGTGTTTATGCTTCGTTTTTGAACTCATATTTGGAACATTAAGTTGTGAGTGTAGATGTTTATGCAACGACCATATAAAAAGGGTTACTAAAACACGAGTGTGGGTTTATCACACGAGGCGTAGCCGAGTGTGATAATAGCATCACACGAGTGTTTTAATACCTAATTATATGCCGTTGCATACACTATTTTATCTTCACTCATACAGTTGAAATAAAATAATTGGAAAAATAGTTAATTCCAATATGGCGGATATACTCATTGCGTATTCGAATGACTGCGCAGCGCGCTCAAACATAGACAAAGATTAAAGCTGGCTCTGAACCCGCGCCAAAAATTAAAAAGAAAAAGTGTGCTATAAAAATTAAAAAGTTATTTTATGATGCAGTTGTTTAAAAATCGAAGGAAAATGCTGAACTGTAATGGTTTTTTTTTTAATTTTACCTATCCACGAAAAAAAAGTATGCATTTATGCATTCGTTTTTGAACTCATATTTGGAACATTACGTTGTGAGTGTAGATAAAAATATTAAAATAGTAGTTTATGCAACGACCATATAAAAAGGGTTATTAAAACACGAGTGTGGGTTTATCACACGAGGCGTAGCCGAGTGTGATAATAGCATCACACGAGTGTTTTAATACCTAATTATATGCCGTTGCATACACTATTTTATCTTCACTCATACAGTTGAAATAAAATAAGTGGAAAAATAGTTTATACCAATATGGCGGATATTCTCATTGCGTATTCGAATGACTGCGCAGCGCGCTCATCCATAGATAAAGATAAAAGCTGGCTCATTGACTAAGTCAATGAGCCCGCGCCAAAAATTAAAAAGAAAAAGTGTGCTATAAAAATTAAAAAGTTATTTTATGATGCAGTTGTTTAAAAATCGAAGGAAAATGTTGAACTTTAATGGTTTTTTTTTTAAATTTTATCTATCCACGAAAAACAAGTACGTGTTTATGCATTCGTTTTTGAACTCATATTTGGAACATTACGTTGTGAGTGTAGATAAAAGTTATTTTAAGATGAAGTTGTAAAATCGAAGGAAAATGTTGGACTGTAATGGTTTTTTTTTAAATGATAAATGATAAATGATATTTATTTTGTAAGTAGGTTAAACATAACACTTTTACACGTCAATATTTTTTGGTCATTTTAAGCTAGATGAGGCCGGTGTTTCCTAGCTGACTACCCTGAGAAGAAACACCGAAACAAACTCAGAGGTCACAGTCTCTTTTGAAGTCCATCCAAATTGTACTGGTCAAATCATACGAGAACCATGTAGGTTAATGTCTGAGGTGGCCTTATGAGGAAAGTGCCACACAGATTTGAGTGGACCTGTCCAAACAGTGCAAGCATTTGTCAGTTATTATGGAGCTCAAACTTAGAACTTTAAGGAGCTCAACGATTTGACGAACAATACCAAAGTAAGGACATTTGGGTAGGCCGCATAAAAAAAATCTCAAACTGCCAGACATTGTTGACTAACATGAAATGAACCCCTATCAATAATTTAATTTTACCTATCCGCGAAAAAAAAGTACGTGTTTATGCATTCGTTTTTGAACTCATGTTTTGGAACATTTCGTTGTGAGTGTAGATAAAAACGTATTTAGATTTTCTAGGGTGAAAAAACGATTCACTGGCGCTATTCATTCAGTACTAAAAATATCATCGCCTGCCTAGCCTTTCACCAACTATGCTGGGGTTGGTTTCCAGTCAAACCGGATTCAGCTGAATACCATTGTTTTAGGTACTTACGTGAAGCGAATTCCTGTTTGACCTTCACAACCTATTAACTGGGAAACACGGTAGGTACCTCTTGGCAAGACTGGTGTCAGATTTTCTGGCATCTGGCAATCCGTAACATCTGCCAAATACCTACAAATGACAGCCGGACCAACGACACAACGATTTGCAAAATCAACCCCTGACGGGGTAAACGGGGTGAACAGTTGCGCTGATCCTGAGACCACAGAATAAGCAGAAATGGTTAGATAATTAATGAAAATTGTTGTGCTTAATTTTACAAAACTAACCTTTAAAAGGTTAGAGGGGGCTTGAAGTTTGTGGAGCACCTACTTAACCCGCGCGGACGATTCCACGGGCGAAGTGCTAGTATTATTAAAATACAGATTGTGTTAGTAGGTATATAGACTAGCCTATGTTAGTAAAAACGCTCTTAGCACTATTTTATAGTGCGTTCACCACGAACACCGCGTCCTGTGGCGCTTACTCCTTTGCACCGTCACGTAACCACCATCATCATCAGCCTGCTACAATACCTTTTCAGGCACGGGCTTACTGGTATGAAGCCTTAGGGAATATTTCCCAGAAGCCAAAGTGGGCATGCACCAAGATGTGGTCGCGGTGGACAAAGGCCTCACCCTGCTCTCCTTGGCTAACGAGAACTGGCGTAAACTAATAAGTACTAGATACTGGTGACCGCAGGGAAGTATGGCAAAGCCAGGAGCTTCACGGACGCTTGTACCGGGTCCTACATGGGCCCGATGTCTTAGCGTCCGTAGCCTGGCTGCGTTTTGGTGACCTCTTCGGGGAGTCCGAAGGTATTGTCTGTGCGATCATGGACGAAGTTATGATGATAAACCACTATCGGAAATATATTTTGAAGGACAGCACGGTTGACATATGTCGAGGTTGTCACCGACCAGGGGAATCCATTCCATCCGACTCATTATCTCCGGTTGTTCTAGTATAGCTAACGGAGACTTTGCACGGGCATAATCTTGTAGCCAGGATTATCCAGCAGCAACTTGCTCTTAAATACAATCTTGTGGAATCAGAAGTACCGCACTTAGCCACTATAGGTATGTGCCCGACCAGTTCTCGAAAATAGCAATATCACTTGGTATTGGGATCGGTCTATTATCACTGACAGGACTATTGTTGCCAATAAGCTTGAAATAGTGGTGAAAGACCGATTAGAGCGTAGCGCAATTATTGTTGATATAGCGGTCCCTCATGATGAGGCCCTCGTGAAAACTGAGAAAGATGAACAAACTTAGTATCTTGACTTGGCTTGTGAGATTGTCGACATGTGTGATGTGAACATAGCAGTCATTGTGCCAATAGTCGTGACGGCCAATGGCATAATTGCCAAGAGCTTCGATCATTTAGAGTTAAAATAAATGTACAAAAAATAAAAAAGTGACTCTACTGTTCGTACGGAAAGGTGGATTTCTTATAGAGAAGAGTTGATAAGAAACTATAGTTACTTGAGCGAGGTGCGGAGTACTTAATGAATAATGTGACGCAGACGAAGTTGCGCGGGTCAGCTAGTCAGTAATATAAAAGATAACAAATCACTATCTGTATTTTGTCAATTTCTAAGAAAAAGTTTAAAAATACTCCAACACATAGCAGCAGCAGTCCTCTACCGGAGGCATACGCAAGATCAACAGTCATAATATCAACAGTTAAAACATCAACACCGTAAGACCAACGATTCAAAATTTCAACACTTCAGAATCTCAACAGCTTAGTAAGTCAACAGTTCAGAAGATCAAAGTTTAAAATCCCAACTTTGACATGGGGCACCCCGACTCGGACAGGTTAGGTTAGAAGGGGATGGCGGGGTCTAGTGAGCGAGCGAAACGAGCGAACTGACCCCGCCATACCCTTCGTGGTTATTTTTTTTCAAACCCTTCCGACTTGCTAGTATTGACCTAATAGGTACTTTCAAAGTTGGGATTTTAAACTTTGATCTTCTGAACTGTTGACTTACTAAGCTGTTGAGATTCTGAAGTGTTGAGATTTTGAATCGTTGGTCTTACGGTGTTGATGTTTTAACTGTTGATATTATGACTGTTGATCTTGCGTATGTATCCCGTCCTCTACACATTCTGTATGTAACCTACTTCATCCTACTATGTAGGTAAGTAGATAATTGTACAAAAATAGGTATTTGTTGCGAAATTACTTTTAGTAGTGAAAAAATCGCTGTTTTCATTAGGTCATATTATTTTACAGAGTGGGAATATAGGCTGACTTAGTGCTATAGGGGTTCTGTCCTATACCAATCGCCCGCAGCCATCAAAACCCAAATGCTATGATTTGGGTTTGCCTAGCAACAGCATGCAGCGGCTGGCGATAGTCTTTATGGGAACAGATTTCAGGATTCGAAAAAGGCATCCTTTTATTGTTTTGCGTAGGTTCCTGTATATTACGTGTATACCTATCTATCAATAGTAGATACCTACAGCGGTCGTGGGTGGGGGTTCTCTTTAAAAAGTTACAACCTTACCATCATCATCATATCAGCCGAAAGACGTCCACTGCTGGACATAGGCCTCCATCAAGTGTCGTCACAAAAACCGGTCCTGTGCGTTTCGCATCCATCGGCAATCAGTGACCCTCATCATGTGACCATCTTGTTGGAGGCCTTCCAACGCTGTGTCCAACCAACCATAGGTACATATCTCCGTAATTTCAAAAAAAGGTGGCATCTCCACCTTTATTTGAGAGAAATATTGTACCTACATAGGTATTTTTTTGGGGATCCCTTCTTTTCGCATAATGTTCTTTGTCCTAATATACTTCGGCATAACGATTTTGGCACAATTTGTTTTGGCATAATCATTATTATGGTTAGAGAAATTATGCTTAAAAAAATAATGCGTAAGCTGTTATGCGTAATTATATAATGCGAAAATATAATTATGCCAAACAAAATTATGCTAAGTTATATTAGGTCTTAAAATTTTATGCAAATGGATACGGAACCATTTTTTTGAAATCGTTGAAAAAGGATCTACCTTTTATAGTAGAACTTTTTATTTTATAATATTATTTTGCATAACGCAAAAAAAATCATTCGCAGAAATTCGTCTAGAATATCATTGTTTGGCATACACTCATTTATCATACATTCAAAACTCATAATTTTGTAAGTCAGAATCATCTTTAGGCATAAATTTCATATCGATAGTCATTAAAAGGCAGAACCATCATATCGCAGAAAGTTCACAGTCAGAATCGTCTTTTGGCATACCTACATTTCATATCTATAATAATTGAAAGACTTAAGTATCTATCATACTACAGAACGTTAATTGTATGTATTTGGTTTAATTCATTATTTCATTATGTTTCTGCATGTATTATCACTTAATAAAACAGTTGATTTTGAACATAATGTGGTTTTTATTTCCTTGTAAGAAGCATGCAAACAAGCATACATCATGCATGCAGCAAGCATGCAGCAAGCATGAACGAAGCATGCAGCATGCAAACAAGCATACACCATGCATGCAAGCGAGCATGCGACATGCAGCAAGTATGCAGCATGCAAGCGAACATGCAACATGCAGCATGCATGGTTTCTGTCACGCCTCCGTCGCTGTGGGGCTCCGGCGGTCCCACTCGAGCTTATCGTCGTAGATGGTTTTAACGCTCAAGCCACCTACTTCTCAGCTCGCGGCCCGCCTTGCCCCTCCGTGCCTTCGCGGGCTTAAATTACACTCTAGGGGTAGGGCAGACAAGATTACGTGGAGTCGGTTTGGCAGCGATTCGTTTCTGTCACTAATTTGTTTTGTGGTTGTTTTGTGTTGATTTTGTGGCACAACATATTGACTGTTGAAGACAATATTTAAATTTTAATTTAAGGTCAAAAATGATATTTTAAAGAAATGGCAATATGCCGAATAAAATTATTCAAAATGAAATTCTGCCATCTTAAATGTATGCCATTGTAAAATCGGCCATATATACTTGTACATTTAGCCAAACAATAATTATATGATATATTTTTTATGCTTTAAGAATATTCGTTTAAAGAAGAATGTGCCAAGTATGTTATGCCAAATAAATTTCGAAACATCAAGATTCTGCCAGAACCGTTGAAAAAATTTAGACTAGGAAACCTTAGGAAAAATAAATAGTAAGTAAATATTTAGGTTCACACTTATAATTCGGTTTTAATTTTTCATATTATTATTAAGAGGATTGTGTGATGACTTGATGAGTGATGTGAAAGAAAAGGGTTAAAGAAAAGAGTTAGTGATAGTGTGACGGCTGAGAGGACAGAATGGAAGAAAAAAACGTGTTGCGCCGACTCCAAGTAACATGGGATAAGGGCAGGAAAATGTTGATTAAATTTTAATTAAGTTAGAACCTCTTCTCCTTTGATGTTTTTTGGCAGAGCATGCAAGAACCTTAATCAGCATCACGTTTCATGTTTCGGACTAAGCCTGTCATGGCGTTTGGTTTTACAGAAGTAGATAAATGCCGCCGAGAATTTTCGAGGTTGCTTCGATCCACCGAATATTCCAGCTAAAATGTAACCTTAACTGTGAACGTATGCTGAAGAATTTTAGAAATATAAGAATAAGATACTAAAGCGAGTGCAGCGAGCTCCAAAATGTTGGCTCCCCTCCAAACTGTTTTGTACCAATATATATTGGCCCTATATGGGATTCTATTAAAAATCCCTCTCAGTATTTGATTACGCGACGAAAATATAGTATTTTGCGTACCTACTACATTATTTTCCTTCAATATTTAGTACAATTGTCTACATAAAAATCTTTTTAACAAAAAAACTTTAACTTTTTTCACTTTTTAGTGGTACCCCCCACACCTAACAACACCACTGGAAAGTCACAGGAAAACAAAAATCGCAATTTTGTAATGGATGATTTTGTGTATGTTTTTTCCAGCTATTTGGATTTAAAAACCAAACCACTGAACCGATTTTGATAAAATTTTCATGGGACCATTTGGGAATTTTTTTTTTCAAATCGGTTGGCAAGCGACTGAGTTATGCGCGAACAAACATAAAAAAAATACAAACATCGGAATTGAGAACATCCTCCTTTTTAGAAGTCGGTTAAAAATAAAGTATAAATAAACTACATTACAATATAGTACGGGTGGCAACTCGTAACGTAATCACATTTTTTGGGATGCATGAAGGAGCCTCCTCGTGTGGCGCAATTTGTTCTATCAGGTACTTAACTGAACCGATCGCTCGGCGCATCCTGGACAGTCTCACCTAATACCTTATGAGACTCGCCAATCCTTCTCCCTTGCGGTGGTAGGGCTAATACCCGCCTGGTTCGCGACCACCCTCCCCCCGGAGTCCGGCGTCAAGCAGTCTGCTGTGTTTCGTCGACGCGTGGGAGTACCAGTGCCTTAAGGCATCTTCTGGGCACGCTCGCTCCATCATAGACCTCATCCATCGCTTTCCATCAGGCGTGATCGAGATCAAGAGCGCCCGTTCCTCAATAAAAAAAAACAAGGTTTCCAGATAACCTGTACCTAACTACCTACGAAAGAAATATTACAACGACGGAGAGAACCAGTGACTTGCATCTTGAGGAGTATTTTTCCACCTAGTGTCATACTATCACCTTTAAACCTTTAATTACTTATACATTCAACAATGTTAAATAATTACCTAATTAATTAATTAATTAACCTATACTAAAAAAATCAAGGACCGTTTGTAACATGCCACTCTTACTGCTACGCTACTGAAATGAGCCGATTTTACGTAGATACCTGGAACCGCCTCAAAATCGATTAGCATAGAGACGTACACATGAAATATGTAAGTAGGTACGGGGCACTCAGAAAGTTTTGCCAGACTACAAAAAAATATAGGTACTATAGGTTATAATTTTTTTACATCTTTTCGTAGAACTCTCCATACACAGTTTCATACGTCTAAACCAATTTTCATAACACCTTTGTCCGCATCAGGCACCTCTTCAACACCTTCCTCAAATGCAGCCGTCGTACGGAGCTATATCGGGACTGTAAGGAGGATGACCTAAGTATAAGTTTGACCGGTACATGCTGTCCAGAAAGCCCCTTGTTTTGAGCGCCAAGTCAGCCGGCGCGTTGTCGTGGTGAAGTAGTAGCCCACGGAGGCCGGTGTTCGGTCGCCTGCTGCTTGCACCAGTAAAAACATTCGGTAACATACCATTCCGCATTGATGCTCCTTTGATCTCGTAAGGGTACTGACTCCAGATGACCCGTCAACGAAAAATAACTTGCGATCAAAATTTTTCCTGCACTTCTCGCTCGCTTTACTTTGGTAGGCGCTGGTTCATTTTGAAACCGCCACATGGTCGACTGATGCTTCGTTTCTGGACCATACTGATAAATCCATAATTCATCACCCGTAACGAAGGGCCGAGACGAGCCCGCTTCAAATTTTGCTATCATGTCTCGACACCATTCTACCCGAACCTCCTTCTGAGTCTGCGTTAAATATTGTGCGGTACCCAGAGCGAAACGATCTTTCTTACCCGAAGATGCCCGTGTAGAATTTCATGAACACTTATATATATCGATCCAATCTGCAGTACTTAAGTGCTGAATATCTTCATATGTAATTCGCCTATTCTCTTGAATTCAATTTTACACAGCCAGCACGTTTTCTTTTTTAACAGTCGTCATAGGGCGGCCACTTCTTTCTTCGTCCGCCAAAGTTACTCGAGAACGCTTAAATTCGTTGAACCAGCGGAAAACAGTCGCTTGCTTTAGAAGGACTTTTGTCTATGTTTTATAATATTAATTCTTCTGGTTTAAGTCGACATTTGAAATCGTACAAAATGATTACGCGAAAATATTCTCGTTGTAAATCCATTTTTTAGTATTTAAAATTGCTCGTAAAAAATGTGGAGGGAAATTCGAATTTGGAATGTTGTGTGGTTTTGTAAGAAATAGTCATAGTCATAGTTTTATTTGGCATCAATACCCCAGTGTCCCGTAGACAAACGCAAAACTTTCTGAGTACCGTGGTACTTCAGTAGCTAAAATAGAAATGGGAATCTATAAAATAATACGACTCTATAATGTTCTCGCAGATATAATTGTCATATAATTTAATCACAAATTGTTTGCATAAAATACAAAAAAAAACATTTGCACATTTGATATTATAACTACTAGGTACATAAATCATATATCTAAGTCACAATGACTGTAAAAATGCTTAATTTAGAATGCTCAGTAACCAGCAATAAGTGGTTATTACAAACATTCTTATTGTAGGTAAATGTACTTAAACAATATGTACCTATTTATATCATAAACTAAACTTAAATAAACTCAAGGTAGGTAGGTAACTATAAGTTGAGATTTCGTTAATTATAATATTTTAATAACGTAAAAGACCGCACTCTATGACGATGCTTTTAAAATAAGACGTAGGTCAATCTAAACGAAAATTGTTGCACGCATCACAAAATTACTGACATCTTTTTATTAATACTTAATTCATCAAAAGTCCTATAAAGTTGAATTGACTAATTTTACCTGTAGACAGAATTGATATTTAGTAGGTATTAATAATATGGTTAATAATACAAATTACTAGACAAAAGCAATTTCTATGTTGGGCAAAAGTAGGTAAGCGATCATTTTGGCACCATGAGAAAAAACAATTTACAACAGACGGTTATTACAATTAAGTAGGTATTAGCACAACAACTTTACTATTCTAACTCTGCAATGGGAGTGGCTTTGAGATCTGATATTTATTAGTAGGTATCCCTTGATCGTTGCTCGTTTTTAGTTTAGCCATTATTTATGTCAGTTGGTACCTAAGCATCTATGCTTACGTACTCGTACCTAAGTAAGTAGATACCTAAGGTTTGAGTTATACCTAAGGTCTACGAATGAATAACCTACATATTTATGTGTTAGTAGAATCAAGGTTCTGGCATTTCTTCGTTTTGTTTAGTGGTATTCCAGTGTATTAGAAATAAATAATGTTTAAACAGTTACAATGTTAATATATTATTATTATTTTTATGGTGGCTCTGTAGTAAAATAAGACACAAAAATAAGAAAATATTTAGCATCCATCATCAATCCAACTACTAATCTTGTTTCATTTTTTTTTTGCTTTTTCTTGTCATTTTAATAACATGCTTAAATAACGATTACAATATTTTAACATCTAGCAAATAATTCGTACCATTGGTCTTTGGGTGTGGTCTTACAGGTATCGAAGTATATTGATGTTTTTCATTGTTGATTTAGCTTGCGTACCTATTATTTTTAAACAACTTCATTAAAATAAATTTCTCTGGCCGTAACTTATAAGATTAAACGCTTCACTCGCTCTTATTACTTTTTGATCGTTACCTCAATGTTTTCATTCCATTTCGTTCCCTAGCTAGACAGGTATGTAAGTAAATAATACCACGTATGTTGGACAGAGGGCTACGACTGCTACGGTGCTTGAGTCTCATTGCTACATTTTTTAGAGATAAGAATTTTGGAAATATAAAGTGCCTGGTCTGCAAAAATAATGTTTTCTTATCTAGAAGAGGTATTAGTAAACATAAATATAGACATAATATGCGCATATACTTAGACGATGCTGAATGCGTGCATATGTCTCGAATATTCAGGTTCCGTGGTAATAGTGTTTGTTCTCGTCTATACAGTGGAGGAGCTGGTGGTGGACACGAGGAGAGCGAGGCGAGGACTAGTGCGTCTTTGTCAGAGGCAGCTTCGGGAACCCGGGCCTGAGTCTTCTCGGTCCTGATCACTTGGTACATTGTTATTTTGTTCCTGGTCTCGATTTAACACGAATACAGGCTCCACATTTTCGTCGTCACTGTTAAATCTGAAAATGAGATTAGTTAATTTTTAAGACCATTCCTCAAGCTATGCATGCTAGCACTCGCAATTAATTTAATAGGTATACGTACTGGTATCGAGGAACTTCTCCCCTCATGGTGCATATTGCATTCGTTAGGGCCTTCACGTAATTTTTGGCTAAAGTTAGAGTTTCAATTTTTGATAAACTCCTGTTGTCCTTCTTGACGTGTGGTATTACCCGCCGGAGATCCTTGAACATGAAAGAATCTAAGTCAAGCCAAAATGCTTATTGAAGACGGAAACTGATTGGTGCATTGTGATTGGATTTTGATTGATGCTTACCTCAAAGGCTCTGTTTAGAGAATGCATCCTCATCCGTTCCCGTTCGTTGCTCTCGAGGCGGCGCAGGTTGCGCTCGCGGGCGGAGACGCCGCAGCGGCGCCGGCGGCCGGGGCCTGCGGGGCCGCTGCTGCTGGCCGCTGACGACGACGAACCCGCTGCAGCTCGCCGCGGTCGGCACACGCGACGGGCCACTTGCTCATCGCTGCCACTGCCGCTGTCGTAGAATTCTGAAACGTTTTTGTTTTCCTGTTTAGATATTATGCAGGTAAAGCACACGAGACTATTATTATTTAGATCATCATCATCATCATATCAGCCGAAAGACGTCCACTGCTGGACATAGGCCTCCCCCAAGTGTCGCCACAACAACCGAAATTACTAATTAAATTCATCATCATCATCATCATATCAGCCGAAAGACGTCCACTGCTGGACATACTAACTAAATTACTAATAATAATACTAATTAAATTATTTTGTACAAAAACGAAGTTTTTATTTATTCTTACTATGTTCCTTTCGAAAACAAGCAGGAGGAGGAGATCGATGGCCCGTATCGAAAACGCCTGGAAAAGCTACTGGTCCATGAAGACGCTAAATGACGGGCGATCTTTCGATCTCCCGGAAGCGAAAACTCATCGATGTGTGTCCTGCCCGTCATAACCTACGGTGCACAGACCTGAGGCCCTAGACAATGTGCCATTCAATTAGCGAATGCGACTGTCGAAATGCCAAAATGTAGGAATTTGATCACGTGACATTTCAATAGCATCTGTCAATCCCATACATTTTTGACGTATTGACAATCGCCTTCGCCACGCTACCGCTGACAGAATGTCACTTGTCTAGAGCCCGGAGGGCCAATTCTACTAATTTTTAAGCATAGTTCGCATTCGCATGTCAGTCGCAATCCGTCAAAAACGTATGGAAATTGAGGATTTTTTGACAGATTACGAATGAGATGCGAATGCGAACGCGAACGTGAAAAATGAGTAGAATTGGCACGCACCGAGTCGCAAAAATTCAAGCAATGGAGCGCAGCATTCTGGGCGTAAAAAAAGCTGACAGAACAAGAAACTCCACGCTGCGCTTAAAAACGGTCATCGTCGACGTAGGAAAAAAGGCTGCCAAGCTTAAATGGGTTTGGGCGGGTCACGTCAGCCGCATGCACAGTGACCGCTGAGCAAGTCTCCACAAAGTGGCAAGCGGATGGACGGCGCCGCCGAGGTTGGCGTAGGAAGAGGTTGCGAGACGACCTAGACATCTATTTTAAGGGTTGGTTCAAGGTGACTCGGAACAAAAATGTCTGGACGGACTTGGGAGAGGCCTTTGCCAGGCTGTGGGCACTAAGTATAGGCTGAAAAAATAATCATAAAAAAATAAGTAGGTATAATGTTATAAACTACTTGACCATGCTAATACTTAGTTTGTGAAAAAACCTTCTATGCACAGTCTGCTGATCAGAAATACCAATTAAATAGAGATAAGCCACGTAATAAAGAAAGTGACGTGAGTTTATTCTAAATAAGCTGTTGTATACATAATGCATACGTCACGTCAGCGACTGAGCGGTGTACGTTCTCCGTCACGAGCCGTTGGAAGCACGAAGCTGGCGATGGCGGCGACACGATACGGAGTGAGAACACTCAAACATTTGTGCAACAAGTCAGCTGCTCTGTACGAAACTTGGGCATTACGTGACGCGGCCGCACGCTTGATAAACTATTTGCGTAAGAGCGCGAGAGCGAGTACAGACTAATCGATTTGTACGCACGGCTACGGGTGATTTTCGTAATACCCTTATCTGCTTCGTGCTTTCCGACGTTTGTACGTATTATAATAATAAATTAAAATTCAATATCCATGTAGATAACCATCTTAAATATTTCCTTTAATCGACGTCACACTAACGTGCTGTTACATGTTAGGCGAATATGATGTTGAGTTGCCCTAGACTATTGGTACACAGTACACACATAAGCTTCACTCTGTGACTTAGTCGATGGAGAGGATACTAAAGCCGATCACGATTTTTCCCATGCAATTTTCTATTAGTGTAAACTGATTTTTGCGAATAGATTCTGTTCTCAGCGGCGACATCGATTGTTATCTGATAGGACTATCTACGGGAGCCTGTTGCCACGGGGCTTGTTACTTAGGTATATTATTATAACTGTACCTCCTGCTTGTTCAATTTTATCGGCAATATCAGGTTTGTTGTCATAATACTGGGAGGTCTCGTCCTCATAGTACAGCATCATCTGGTCGGGAGACTCGGCCTCCGAGCCTCCGCCCTCGGCGCTCGCCCACTGTGGCATTTCTATATCTGAAACAAGCAAGCACTTCGTTACATAGGTGAACATTGTCATTTATACTGATTTTAAGTTGCATGTGGATATGGTATCATCAAAGTATGAAGGTTACGTTCTCTGTGTTTAATTATTTTCATCTTACTGTCAACTCTCTTTTGGACTTGTGGCCCAAAAAAGTGTAAAAGTTATTTCGCTTTAGCTTATCATTATCACGTACCTCCTAATTAGGGAATGCAAATAGAACCACTTTTTGACAAACAAGTTTTCTGCATTAAGATGCGGAAAACTTATTTTGGTATTAAAAGATTTTCAAGTATCTGAGTTAACTCATCATGTCTCAATCTGTCTACAAATACACTTGTTGATTATTTGTCTCTGAACCTCCAAAAAGTTACCACGTATAAGTTTATTTACGTGAGAGTTACATCTCAGAGCGAAGAAGCCTTTTTTTTTTGGGGGCTACTCCAACCGTACCAGGGTGTTCTTCGCTCTGAAGACTTGTCTTACTGGAAATAAACTTTAATGTTTAAAGTTATAACTAACAGAGTCTGTATAATTTATGTACAGCTTGTATTGGCTCTACTCCAATTTATAAAGAACGAATTGCAGTATGCAACTACCTACTTACTTATGCATTCTTGCATTTGACGCATGATGCACACACCCACACATGCGTGGACTTACAAGTAAGAATATTTCAAAAATGTTGAGCACTTTTATTAGAACGATTACATCAATGTAGGTATCCTTATCTCGACGCTGTGGGTACACAAGTACCTACCAACCCACACAACAATTTGTTCAACAAATACGTATCAAAAATGTTGACGTCCTTCAACTTGATAACAATTTGTGACGGAGTCAATGACGTGCGCCGGTGAAATTTGAATAGGCGTTAATAGCCAGTGTCGGGTGGAGACTGGTGACGGGGCAGTGGGCAGTAGGCTGTAGCTAGCCGATGTACACACGTACATGGTCTGTTAGGGTGCTGGACACTGCGAATGGGGCAGAAGAACCATTCAGGGACAATCGCTGCGGAGAGTGGGATGGTTGAAGGAACTGATCTCTGTTGAGACATTCCGAGTTCCCACCTACTCAAGATTTACCTAGCAGGGTGCATACATATAATGGTTGTAAGTGACAGATTAGCTCGGCAAGTGGTAGGTTTTGGTAAATAGTCGGTCATTATAGCTACAGGTAGGTCACAATGTTGACGTTTGGGAAAGGCACCACAAATATAGAACCGAAAAAGTAATTTCTCCCACTCGTCACGGACGTCACCCTTTACAGACGAAATAGCGGCTTTTCAACGGTGTCGGTGTTATTTATAACGCAATCATCATTGTTCTAAATGGCGCTTCTGTATCCTATTGCGGTGCGGGGGTTGCGGGTGTGTGGGGGTGCGGGCTGGCGCCGCCGGTGGTCGGCGACAGGCGCGGCGCCCTCGCGGCGTCGCACAAATGACACGCTTACACTACATACGGATACATAGTACCTACGTACCCGGCTTAATGGAAAGCGCCATTTTAGTGTTATGATTCGCGATAAGCTGGAGAAGTGCTAGATTAACGGTGTGCTTGGACTGTTAGTGTTGGGCTGATTCCGTTCAACAGAAATAATGTGTCACTCAAATGCTTATGATCACGGTGTTTATTGTTGAAGGCAGTCATATAAACAACGAACTAAGTGAAGTACCCTAGGTGTTAACGAATGTCAAGTGAATCTATACGGTATTTTCCAATGAAATCGTCGTTTTATAATAGGGGCCACTTTAAACTGTGAATGCCGAGTCAAACCAAAGCAAAGTTTGACTCGGCATTATAACTTAAAATAAACTCTTAACCAGTGGTTTCTTGACTAACTTTTTTAGGGTTTCGTACCCAAAGGGTAAAACGGGACCCTATTACTAAGAATCCATTGTCCGACCGTCCGTCCGTCCGGCTGTCACCAGGCTGTATCCCATGAACCGTGATAGTTAGACAGTTGAAATTTTCGCAGATGATGTATTTCCTTTGCTGCTAGAACAACAAATACTAAAAAACATAATATTATTTATTATTAAGCATACAGCAGTGGGTCAAAATATTGGTATACTAGTTAAGTGTAAAAGGTAATATCGAGCTACTTACTTATTCGTGTTATATATAGGTTTAATTAAAGTTTCAAATCAATCGGTCGGTTCTTAGTTATTCCGACCGATAACTTTACATGCATAATGGACTTACTTAATGCCTATCTAATTAACCGAAGCAATAGGCGGCAAGTCAAATTGTTGGCGGTTTCGCAAGCTGAACTTATTAGCACTAACTTAAAAAAACAGGGCAAAAAAATATACTATATCTAATTATACTTTATTGTCACTACGAAAGTGATCCTAACATTTAGAAAGCTAACTATATCGGCACTTACCAAAACTTGCATATTATGTGCTAGGCAACCTGTTACCATTATTTTATAGTTGTTAAAATATGCACGGCTCTGTTAATAACATAAACGATGAACGAAACTGTGAGCTTTCTGTGCCACGTCATCTTTGCTACGAAGATGCTACGCCGCTACGCCGTAACCCCTAGGGCTACGCTTTTTATTTATTTTTGTTTTTACTTTTAAACCTGGTTTGTACTGATTCGTGTATATTTTTGCAAACATGCAGCTTATGTTTGTTAGAGTGTTTATATTTGAGAGAGTTCAGATGGGAGAGGCGATAAACTAGTACTCTAACGAAATGTTATTCTAGACTACAGCTAGCTGCTAGTTATACTGAAGCAATAAGTAAGCGACTACTCTCACTTAATTTATAACGCGAGTGAAGCAGTGCAGGCACGTGTTTAATTATTCATTTAAGAACCCCGCCCGTAGCCCTGGTTTCGAGATTGACTGGTCAGTTTCGCTCGCCAATAACTATAGGTATCGTTCCACTTTAAATAGACCGGTTTCTAAGAGTTAATTGGTGTTCCAATGAAAAATATCAACTTTAAAACTAATGAATGATTAGTTTAATCATTCAGTTATTGTTTTGATGACATTTTGGATTTGGATATTACTTAATGTTGCTTTGAATTGTTTATAAATACTCATCTTATACTACCAATTTTAAAGTACACTAACTCTTAATTTGTAAAAATTAATTAAAGTTACAATGTACAAGGTTTTCAAATGATGATTACGAAAATGTTAGGTCTTACTTTTGACGGCAAGGTGCAGTGCGTGCAAATGCATATTTTATGCAAATTACGTTATTTATATCACACCTAATTTTTCCAATAAAAATAAACGTTAGAAAATAAGATACCTAAACGACTCAATTAAGACTAATCGACTCAAGAAGACCATTAATATTTCCAGAGTTTGTTTCACGAGTGTTTTACACACTGCGTCGCAAAATTGGGTTCGCGGCAAGTTTGTGACGAGTAAAGTCAAGAGACCATTGAGAAATAACTAAATACGCTACAAAAATGCAGCGGAGCCGACATCCGGATGTTTTGGTAGCGGGCTCTCTGGCGGGGTGCGCGCGCCGCTCCCCCCGCCTCCCGCCACTATCGCGTGCGCCTCGCACGTGCACGCCGACTCCAACACGACAATTATGCATACATTTGCAACAACGCATTGCATTATATAATAGCAGTTATACTGATTTACTAATCACCTTAATTACACCTCTTCTTCACTTAATTACTGAAACCATGAAGGTTAGTTAAATGGATAACGCTTGATGAGTGAGGCTGAAGGCGTTCACCTATGATCGATACGATGTACCTATCTACCCACCTAGTTCGAGACAGTAGCGGCTGTACACACCTACCTATTTCACTAAAAGTCTTTAAGTCAAGAGTGAATAGGTTACATCTAGGCAAGCGTGCTCCATCTTCGACCACATCATCGCTTACCATCAGGTGAGATACTGGTCAAGCGCGTGCCTATCAATAATAAAATAAACACTATTTATTTAAAGAAAACAAACTCAAACATTTTCATTGTCTATCGCACCTATGTTTAATACATTATGGCGATAAAAAGAATCTTATTGTAATAACTCAGACATAATACACTAATGTATTTACAATCAACTATGTGCGTCACTCGTATCAATCTTGCACCTGTTCTAATAAGTAACAGGGAATATTTATTTTAAAGGTTGTTTTTAAATTTAATATTATACAACGCTGTATTTGTAGTACGAATAAATATTTCCAAGCAGAACGAACGACTCTCGTTTGCATTTTCATCAGCCACAAACACAATCGATAATTCCGCTGAAACTGAAAGGGTTTATCTCGAGTTAATATTTGTCATGTAACAGCTTCCGCGACCACGTTTTGAATAATGTTTACGACTAGATACATTGTTAAGCTCGAGTCTACAATCACAGTAAAGTTGGCATTTGCGTGACATTTGGATCGGTAATGTCAGTGACGGCGATGCGTGCGCGCGGGCCGGACCGGGCAGCACGTCACCAGCGGCGTGGCGGCGAGGTGGCGACCTTCGCGGACCCCGCTCGGACACTTTCACCATACTTAGCACTACTGTTAGCCCACATACGCTTATCTTTGCCATTGTTATTGTACTAGAGCAGTTGCATAATTATATGAGAAGGCAACCGAGGGGCGAATTCCATTCTATGTATGTCAAAATTCCAATTTACAAGCCTAGCATTGTTCGTTCTTGTTAATTGTCGGATGCTTTAGTTGCGAAAATAGAATGTAACAAAAAACTGTTTATGTGCTATAATGAACACCAATCTATGAAAAGATCTTACGATGAAAAAGAAGGCTCAATTTTCAGAATTGTAGTAGGTAGTAGAAGTTTTAAACCCAAAATCATATTACGCGTTAATTTATACTTAAGAATATTTTGAATACCTATTAAAAACAAGATATTGTAGGTAGTAAAATAAAAATAGCCGAAATGTTACAATTATAAAATATTAAATGTTTTTAAAACTAGTTTAAAACGGTTTCATTGCAAACTTTATTACATAGTAACATAGCGTTATGCTTTGATTTGTAAATTGTTACAAATCGATTAGAAACACTTTTCACAACACACTTCAACATTTGAAAACTTGTGCCTTTAAGGTAGAGGTCTTAGCAACAACTATAGTCATCAAAAGAGAAGAAGAGAGAGAATGAATTCAGAAAGAAGGAACTGTACTACAGTGTACAAGAAGTTATTCATAATTTAGTGCATCTATGCACTTACATTTACGTAGGTAGGCATGTAAAATACTGCTACATAATCAAATTAAATAATTCGTGCATCTAACGATCGAAGGCATGCCTACACTACAAGTACGTGTATTATTGTGTTTTTATTCGACTGTACGTAAGCTGTTTTGAACGTCGTTAATAATACGACTGATCAGCTGGTTAAACATTAAACAATTGAAGTAATTTTATTGTGGTCATGCAATTACTTTCTGGCCTTTTAGTTCCAAGGTTTCAGTAAATAAAAAAGATTTTTAATTCATTAATTTTCTATAGTTTAATCTATTTGCTGTGTCGAGTTTATGAAGGTAAAAGGCATCCTTTTAAAAACAATATTAAATATATTTTCATACTGACTAGTTAATTGTTTTTGTGTCACTTATCTATTTCACAAACATTCACACTAGGTACCTTGTTTAGGAAGCGAGTTCCTTATCTTTATTTCATTTTCTACGAGTACATACACCAGAAGTAGGTATAGGTAACAGTTTTCAGAGCCAAAGTGATTAGATAACACAACTTCCGTTGAAAATATTTACTTTACCAAAGATATATTTTGGGTTTTTTATTGTAGCTAAATACCTACTTATCTAGATTTCTTCTTTCAATTTTGCTTAAGCTAATAGATATGAGTATTGAACAATTTATTAATTATAAAGATATTTTATGTAGGCAATTATGTTTTTTAACGGAATTCTAAAAATTGAGGTTATCAATTCGACCCGTCAGAATTTTATAGCTTTTGTATACGTTAGTCTAAACATTTGTGCCAAACATAAGTGTATATGTATGTATGTATGTTTGTACTCAAAAACTATAAGTCGGATTGCAAAATTCTTTGTTGGACTAGGTATAGTCCAACTTAGGGAACAGTGCAAGTTTCATTAAAATCAGTTCAGTAGTTTTTGAGATAAAGAGTTTAGTGAGTCACTAAGAAAACGTGTCAGCGTAACTATGCTTATTGTTTTAATGTTTGCATGCAGTTAGGCTCTATGGTAGACACCAGATACATGTGCAATAACGGTCATTGACCCACATATATTTATTGAATATCTTAGTATCAAAAACGGAAGCCCCTACCTCCCTACTACTATTATAAATGCGAAAGTAACTCTTTCTGTCTGTCTGTTACGCTTTCACCCTGAAACGGCTGAATGGATCGTCATAAAATTTGGCAGATATATAGCTAGGGATATGAGATATTCGACATCCACGCGGGCGGTGCCGCGGGAACAAGCTAGTAAAGACTTAAAGCTATCCTGAATCGACTACTGTCGTGATCCTTTACGTTCTCTAGTTATGAAAAAACATTGTTCGGGTTATCTACGAAGGGATATTAGGGGTAATATTTATTAAGGTCAATGAACTTCATTTCAAGTTTTTCTGGCGCCTGGCATAGCATAGTAGTCCACCGGTATCGGGAGCAGGGTCCCAGCTACCGGTGGTTAAGGCTCCCGAGAAAGAAACCTCCTCACTGTACGAGCCGTATCGAGGAGTACTACCTTCTGTATCAGGCCCTTTTACCCAACTGCGTAACGCCAGCTTCGACAGGTGGTCGTCAAATCTCGATGATAATTTCAAAAAGAGGCTTAGCAATTAAAAAAGTAATCGTGTAGGTAATCGTTAGATGGCAACATAAAATTAGTTCATCACTTCATGTGTCATAGTACATTTAATGATGGAGGGATTTAGTACTTATTCTTTTTAAGTAATTTTTCAATTACAACTGAAATTAAATAACAAAATGAAGAAATAAAAAGTAATTTAAAAAATTAAACCGACTTCACTATTTATTTAAATAACTAAAAAAACGCGCAGTAAAAGGTTCCTTAACTGCTTGTCCTATAAATCATGGCCAAATAATATAATCAGTACGAAATTCACTGTAAGAATACAAAGTTACAAGTGCATGTAGTTTTAGATCATTCATTCGTAGTAAGGAATTGTTAGTTTTTACTTATCTACTTCCATTTTATAAGTTGGTGGACTATTACTCATTAACTTTTTGAGCATAGATAGTTGTGGTGTTTTTTTTTAAGTTTGTTATATAATTATGGTTCTACTATGACTTTTTTCTCCAAAAACAACCTTTTAGCTGGCAGAGGGGGCGGGACACTTGCCTCTCTAAATATTTCGCAAACGATCCTTGGATGGATGGATGGGTCTTTTAAAAAATCTAAAATAAATATGTCAACAATTTTTTTGAGATGGTGCCACCCTAACTGCGGTCGGCGGGGTATACCAATATATGACATACGATATACGACTACCAAGTGATGTTTATTCAAAATATTAAAGCTGGCACCTTGCTGGCACCGACCTCAAAAAAACAGTTGGCATATTTATTATTCTTAAACTTTTGTTTCTCCCTTTTTAGTTATTAATTAAATAAATTACAGTTCTGAAGTATGTTATTTTTATAACCATAATATGACGTGTTGTAATTGTTTTGTGCTGATCGTGACTCATATTTATTAACCAATGTTATAGACAAATCGTGATTGTTAAACTATGCAGATAAATGCATTCAAAGTTTTTAATGTGGTGCGGGTAAAAAAACTTATACCTATTTCTGAATTCAACAGGAAAAACTGTTCACTTTAAACAACTAAATCGAACTTATATTTGTAGATGAATGCTCCAGGAAAACTAAAGAAACCGGAGTTCCCTAAAGTGAAAATCTTTTGTTTGTGTGGAATTCGTCCACGACGTTTTGTAGTTAGGAAAAGATATTTAATTTTAGAAAAGGTCAATCGGGTTGTTACGTAGTTGCAACAGTCGAGATCTCGTTAGGACGACTATACATATTATGACGGTTATTGAGTGCCACTCTATTAATAAGTACCATCATTTGTTAGTCCTACCTCATCTTTATACCAGGAAAACGAAACAATCTCGAAAAAATACCCTATGTACATTTCTTATACAAAGATCGAGATATGGCCACAGCACGTAGAGAAAAATTATTGAGTTTTCCCGAAGTTGAGAGATGGCTTGTACTTACAGATTCAAATGATTTTATCCTTTGGTATTCACTATTTACTTATAAATCTTTGGCAGTCATTACGGATTGTCAGAAGCCAGAAAATCTGACTCCAGTCTTGCCAAGAAGTACCGGGTTACCCAGTTAATGGGTTGTGGAGGTCTGGTAGGCAGCCGCTGAATCTGGTTGACTGGAAGCCGACCCCAATAAAGTTTGGAAAAGGCTAGGCAGATGATGATTCACTATTTATTTATTATAAGATACTTCATTGTACAAGGCATACCTAGTAAGCGCAGCACAAACTTTAATTACAAAAAAAACTGGTCAAGTGCGAGTCGGACTCGTGCACGAAGGGTTCCGTACCATTTTCTATAAAAAAACGGCAAAGAATAACGTGTTTATTCTGTTTTAGTATTTGGTGTTACAACGGCAATATAAATACATCTGTGAAAATTTCAACTGTCTAGCTGTCACAGTTTATAAGATACAACCTGGTGACAGGCAGACGGATAGACAGACAGACGGACAGCGGAGTCTTAATAATTAGGGTCCCGTTTTTACCTTTTGGGTACGGAACCCTAAAAACAAGTATACAAGTAACTGGTGGTCTTACGGGGACATTGGGCGGTCTCTCAGAGACAACCTTTGGACTACAATATGAGGTGATCTAGGCACTTTGAGTTACCAACTATATGATCAGGTGAAATTAGTGATAAGTGTGAAGTAGCCGAGAACAGCAATTGAGTTACAGTTTCAATAAGCCGGGCGTCGCGCGTCGTTAGTAATTGTTAGCTGCGTCCGTCGAGCGCGATCTTATCAGCGGTCTAAGATTGGATTTCTAGTTGAGGGAATATTGTGAACCGGCTGGGATTGTCCAAGCGTTCTTTGAATCCACAATGTTTTACGAATAGCGTTTTCCTAATCTTAATAACAAAAAACGCATCTTGTTTATCCTTCTAACAGGTAGCGTAACAGGCTACTATTTCATAACAATCCTCGGTACAGGTATGTGGAAATATACCGAGATGAAAATATATGAGATGAGTAATAGAACTTTAAATGAAGCATAGTACGACTGAAAATCACGACTGTCTGCACTGGATAAATTAAATGTCATCGACCACTTGTTTGTTCCAAACAAAAAATACCGCTTCACTTAATAAGAGCGCCGAGTGACTAAATAGATTGTACCAAATACGTCAACAGAGTTTTCTAACACGATCCACCACAGCAGAAACTTCATTAAGCTTTTAGGTCAGCCCTGTCGCGAATCGTGTAGGTACCTATGTATTAGGTATAATGTAGATAAATAAAAGCTGGTCCATATAGTCCTGTCACGCCTACAATATGTTAAAGGTTAAGCAGACGTTTGCTATGCTACACCCACAGATCTACGACAGCAACATTGTGCCCGTGACGCGAGTGAGAGCTTTATGTTCTACCTACGTATAGCTAGAGGAACAATCAGAGGGACATTGTTCGCTGCCAGGGTTGTGGAATTGTTCGAAAGAGTTACTGCAGCCCTGGAACGCAAAGGGCATTTGAAGTATCACGGGTTTAAGTCAGTGGGAGTGAGCGGGAGAAGTCATTTGATGATTTCCCAGCCATAAATCCGGCCAAGTGCGAGTAGGACTCGCGCACGAAGGGTTCCGTACCATAATCTATAAAAAAACGGCAAAAAAATCAATTTTAAATATATAATTTTAAAGTAAATATATAACTTAATATTCTGTGAATATTTCAAACGTCTACTGTTGCCGTTATCAATATCGAGCAAAAACGAGCAAATTAATCACGTTTGTTGTATGGGAGCCCCCTCAAATATTTATTTTATTCTGTTTTTTAGTATTTGTCAAGTAGACTACTACTTTTTCATCATCTGTGAAAATTTCAACTGTCTAACTATCAAGGTTCATGAGATACAGCCTCGTGACAGACGGATGGACGGACGGACGGACGGACGGACAGCGAAGTCTTAATAGGGTCCCGTTTTTTCCTCAAAAAGGGAATTTGTTCAACATCGGCCTTAAAGCTACGGAACAAGGAAGTGCCTGCTATCGATAGATTATTGTTGAGGCGGTAAAAGCCAGTAGTACTCGTAAATATAATGTTTGTTACATACAAATAAGTAAGAGAGCTGAAAGTGAAGGTACCACTTTCGCTAGCGGTTCCGACCTCCCCGCAGAGCCTCTTGCGAGTTTAGAGTTTTTTATTCGTTCGATTAAGAACAACACTTTCTATAAACTAAAGCGTCATCTTTATTGTATTATTGGGATCCTAATTTTTGAGTATTTATCTCGATATAAAGATTTTAAGAAGAGTGAGTTATTGTTTTGCTATTTTTATTAAAATAGCTCAGCAAAAGTTATCATCTTAATTTGCAAGCTTTTTATATTTGTAAAAACAGTCGGCCAGAGTTTGACATTGCTAGCTTATACCAACAGCCTACAATGAAACTTCCTTTTTTCATTCGTGAAATGTCTAAACTATTTGACCTGGAGTCGCAATTGCAATTGCATACTTATTTTTATGAAAGGATTACATGATTGGTGTAAGTATAAATTGCGAGTGACATAATAATGCAGAATGTAGACTGTTAACTCATATACTTACTTTACTTTCAAATCTGTAGTATAGCCTGGCGTGATATATTTACTACGAAACATGCCATGTGTGTGTATATATGTGTAGTCTTTTAACCCAAAGGTTAACTGATAAAGAATGCCTTTGTTGCATTAAGTCCATAATGCCCCCCTATGATTTTGACACAGGAATATTTTGCTGAAACAAGCAAAAAAAAAACAAAACCGCTTGTTAATCTATAGAGTGAAATATCTACCTATATTTATCAGTCATCGGTAGGTGATCTGGCAAAAACTAGGAAGCCTCCATCGATCGCGGGGCCCTGGGCACTTGCCCTGAGTGCCCCGTGGAAAAGAGGGGCCTGGTCCCCCATATGTATCTACCACTACTGTAGATAAAGTTTTTATAAAAAAATAATAAATAATACTTAGCTTAAATAGTCTGCATAGTTGGTTGCGAGCGCTACTGTTGAGCGTAAGTTCCAAGATTTCCTTCCCGGGTGTGTTTTCTATTTGGAATTTCTATGTAGCAGCCCGGAGTCTGGCTATGTACCCGGTTAATAAAACCGGTGACAGGCTCGCCCTCTATTACATGGAACTTGAAAGTGACTAGCGACACGTGGGTAACCCTTTGATACCATATTATATGTTATGGTATAAAATAATAGAGTTACTGAACTTTGCATATTAGGTATGACTATTGTCCTCTTCAAGCGGCCGCTTTGTAAGGCTAATATATACTAGTACATTGTTGAATGTAGTCAGGAAGTGAGTTATATAAGTACATTGTAGCTAATACTAAAAGCACATTACTAAAATATAGTGTAGGCGGTACTTTCACAAGTACATCGCAATACACATGCGCTCACTTGATCTTGGATTAGATAAAGTTCCTTTTGATTATACAATTGTTAATTTCTATGTATTGTTTTCAGTCAAACTTTTCGGCGATAAATTGTTTTATAAACATAAAGATAATTTTATTTGTCAAATCATGCGTATACATGCAAATTACACACGCAGGATGTCACAATATATTACTATTTCGTACGTAAATGTTTCACCCGTAAGGCGTGATTGTGATTGTGCTTGTGATTTATGTAATATTTTATTATACATTTTAGGAGCCATAAAGAAAACGCTTTTTCCCATAAATGCAGTCTTTGACGTATGCGTAAACAGTTGATTATTGTCACGTCTGTTACGGGGGAAGATGTCAGCTAGTCGTGGAAATAGAAATTTATGTACCCTACCAAAAACCCCACCTTCAAAAATATATAGAGATGGTAGAGTTAATCATTTGTGTTTAAAAAAATGCCATACAGGTGATTGATTGATGATTTATAGAATAGAAAAAATCAAATGGGTGTTGGTACTAAATATACACTGATACACCTCTAACTAACCCATCGGAAATTGCAGGTGTGAAGTTATGTTAGAAACAATTGGGATATCGTTCAATGCGATAACTACAGAAGAAGACACTGTGGAATTCACATACAAAAATACACGTACATTTACAATTAATACATTTGTCAATAATAACATGCATAACAAGCCTACACTACTTTTCCCAAGGGGTGAGCAAAGCAACTGGTGCCCGCATACATTACATCGGTAGCGAGCGCAATAACAACATTTATATCCATAACCTGTTGAGCTAAAGTTAAAAATTGCAAAGTGCATAGTGACTGGTTTTTTATGCTGTTGGTCTCGACTGCAAACTAATAGATTACTCCAATTCGTGACGTAAGCAGTGATTGCTTGATCGTAACAGTGGGATGGAGAGCAATCATCTCATCTTAGCGTTTCTTAAGATCACTGCTGAAATGATTTGATTGTCATTATTTCATTAGTGCATTATTTCTGGTTTAGCGGTTAAGGTCCGCTTGCACAAAACAGAGTTATCTTTTAACACCGAGTTTGTTGATATCACGAGGCTGGATATCAAATGTTTCATACATAATATCCACGGGTTAGCAACTAACTCGGAGTTAAAAGACAATTGTTTGTGCAAATGGACTTAAGTCCCGAACAGATACGATAGAATGGTGATAATTTACATAATGTACTTATTTATTTACTACTAGCGCCCTGACCTGGGCTTCGCACGGGTGCGAATTATTATATAAATCTTCCTCGGTTTATCGCTCTTTTTGTCAATGTTCACCGTATCTAAATCCGTCGCGTGGTTTAGAAGAAGTAAGCAGCGGAACAGACAGGCAGACAGAGACTTAGTTTTAGACTAAGCATATTAAAAGTAAGCAGAGAGAATTCATCCCTGTATCCATAATGCCTATAAAAGTTCTGAAGTGATACCAATGAGTAATTCATAGATAGCAAAATGATTCTTCCAGTACATTTCTGACACTATAGTGGAATCGTAACAAATCAAAGTGGGTAGATTCAAAAATCCATGGTTTATAAAATTTTTATTAAGTCTGACATTTTGCGGTTGACTAGACTATTCTGTAAAGCAGAGTCGTTTACTTCTTTGTTAAAAACCCTTATCAAATCCTTGTTCAATCGTTCATCATTGTAAAAATATTCAATACAGAAGCGTCTGCGATAGAAATGTTGCGATTGATATTAAAATGAACGGTCGTCGTAATAATTCATCTTTAAAAGCACCGAGACCAGTCCAATAGGCCATCAATTTCCATTCACTTCCCGTTTGTGCCGTAAGAAGTTATTAAGGGATTATGTGAATAGAAAGGGTGCCAGCAGAATGCACCTGTGCACTTGTTTTCACAAAATTATGAGGATTATTTTGTCTTTAAGATCCAATATCGACTTTATATGTCTGGTGGAGCAGTGGTAAATGATACACGTTGATTTTACTTTACCTACCAAATATAGGCATGAGGTCCTGGGTCCTGATTCACGTTACGGGCAAGTGTTAGTGTGTGTGTTAGTGTTAGTGGTGGTGTTAGTGGTGTTTTTCCGGAATTTCTGTATAACAGCCCCTAGCTTGGATTAGTACCTGCTTGTTAGCAATCGGCTCACTATTTTCCGGTAACATACTGGATAACTTTTTTTCCAGTGCGCAAACTTTGAGAACCACTTCTGCCCATGTAAATGAACAACTTTCCCCAAGAAAGCCGTAGTCAATTCCTAAAAAAAATTTGAACTTCCCATACAAAATTGTCATCAACTGACCACAATTTGTATGGGAGACTCAATTTTTTTTTAGGAATTGACTATGGCTTTCTTGGGGAAATTTGTTCATTTACATGGGCAGAAGTGGTTCTCAAAGTTTGAGCACTGGAAAAAAAAATACCCAGTATTTACAACGTGTAACAGAATAAACGCAATACCTCTTAAGGGGTCATTGTACTCATCATTATAAACAACTTTTACAATGGGACCAACCCTGAGATTGTGATAAAAATATCAGTTGTTCAGTACATTTTCTCGAGTTATGCGCACATAAATGTATAGGGCAGTTGATTTTTTATGCTATTACTCTTGTTTGAGTACAAATGAAGGTTGGAAATAGTTACAGACCTACATTAAGCTAAGTTAAGCACTAAGCAATGAATGTAATAACAAGATTATGATTTCCTTCCTTTACTTTTTTTCTCTATTACATGTGACTTAATATAACTACCCCAACACAAGTATTGTTTATTACTAACTCGGACACAATAAACATTTTTATTTATTTTAACTAAACTAGTAAATATATATTGGTACCTCTGTACCTAGGCGCGATGTTGTGTTATGAGTATATGTATATAAAGAGAACGATTCTTTATAGAGCTTATAGCCAGTTAGATCCTAGCGGCTTATGATGTTGTTTTTCTATGACATAACTATTCACAACTCGTGTATTTGGGCGCTAATTGGTTTAGTTATAATCTACATAGTTCTCTCAGCTAGCTCGCTCATCGCCATAAACGTACTGTATAATTCAAAATTCGAGGAGAGCAGAAGTAGACCTCTACTTCTAGTATGGGGCATTTGTTCGAACTTATACTGCACTAATACCAGATAATCCGATTTTCCAAAGTATTCGAACGACACACCATGCAGCTTAACTTAGTGCGTGTTGCTCTCACTTTTTATATTATAGCAGGATGTACAATGCAACGGTAAGAACTATTTATGTAGTACAGATCCACGTAGCCGAAGCGGCAAAACGTGACGCACACCATATAATCAAACCTATAACATGTTAGATATAAAAATTATATTAACATGAGTGGCGAAAAGACTATCGCGTTCAGCTTATCATCAAGTCATCACAGGGGCTTTCCGACCCACACGTGCACAATGAAAATCAATACACAATACACTGTTCGCGGAAATCGTCAGGCATTGCCTGAAATATAACCATATACAAACATACATAATTTTAATTACTATTAAGTCCTAACCTTGTCTAGTAGTAATCCTACTTTGAAGGACTTCTGTATTTTAATAATTTATGGTTTTTCCTTAATACTCAAATAATAAATAATGTATATCGGACCAACGATTATTTTTATTACCCCTTTGATACGAAAGTGATATCTAATAAGTTGAAGATTTTCATGATAAACCTGCAAAAGATTAGCTTAAAACTTTGTTTACGGTGACGGAATATTTTGAAAAATATGAATGACTTTAAGTAGATATAAACTTTTGACTCTTGATAGTCTAGTTGTATATAATAAATATTAATGCACTATGAATCGATGACACTCAAAAATAACTTTGATAAAGACAGTTATTCAGTCTTACATAGTTGTGATTGTGGGTGATGTACTTGGTAATTAAAATTTTGTTTTGGTTTCTTTATCTCATTAACAGACGAACCAATTGGATAATAGATACTATAACACTATGTATGTAAATATTACGTTGCAGTGTTGATTTATGGCAATGTACTAAAACTGTATCTACAGATAAAGTGAATTACCGACGCTTACTGAATGTTTTATTTTATTCAGTAGTTTCAGGTGCAATATATTTTAATTGGGCCACAGTTAATAGTTAAATACGGAAACTGTAAATACCCGGTAAGAGAAATATTCAGAAATATCGCTGATCTAGTTATAAAAATTCAAGCAATCATACTATACGTTCCCAATGCATATAATTCGACATGTTACTGAATACAAAATATGTTTTGGTATAACTAATGCATTTACCTAGATATACTATGTAATTGTGTGTCATAACTTATTTCACTTGTGGCATTTTTAAGTCAACTGAGCGAAATGTACCCGTATAGTATACCTACTAAAAGGGAAATGTACTACTATCTTCAGGCATGTTAAATATCAAGGACAAAAATGTTAAATTTATGTATCTATCAAGAATGTAGGTCAGTGTTAGATGGTCAAAACGATACCTTTAAGTAAGCAGATAACATTATTTGCTAAGGTAATCAAATTTACGAAAAGTTAGTAGGTAATGCACGGAGGAAGCGCGATTTATCCAACAATCATTATTAACACGCGTGTTGCTTTACTAACAATTAACAACTAATGATTTTAATTAAAATCCTGTTAGTCTGATCGAAAGTGAGTGCTTTTCGAGATGCTCTATAGAACTCGTTGTCAACCTATCCACGTATTTTAACAAAGAGTTTGCCTTTCACTTAGCATTCGGAACTGACACGTAGACTCGATTTTGATTCTGACCATGGAAGTATAGATCAAATAAACTCGCCTACCTTGCGATGCTGCCGTGGTGGTAGAGGCGGCCGGTGCACAGTAACAAATTCACAGTGTTATCATGGTTGATGAGTGGATTGTCATCTGGAGCGAAAGTGATAGTTTCCGTGTTTAGCGCGGAGAGCGAGTTCGGTGCGAGTGTGCGTGGTACGGAGTCGCGGGCGCCTGCACTCGGCGGCTACTCGGCGCGGAGTGGAGCGCGGACTGCGGGTGGTTCGGAGGCTGCCGGCGCGAGCCTCCAGCGCCGCTCACCACCACGCCACCCGGCGCGGAGGCGCCCGGCTACCGGCTCCCGGCCTGCACCCGCCGTGCTCCAGGGTTACTTATTAGCAAAATAATTGACACAAACAGTAATTGGGAACCCTGGTACCCACGTAGGATCCAGCCTACATTGGTGCCAGCTTCCTCTAAACGAAATCGCACAGGTACCTATCGGAAATAAAGACGGTATCGGTAATAAAGCCGTAGGTACATGGACTGACGTCCAGTAAAATTTTCTGAAATCATCAACGTCAACCTATTGCGAAAGAATTAAGTAAAACTAATCTGTAAGTTTTCTAAAAGTAGTTATACTACATGGCAAAATAAATTAAAAAACTTAGTTGTTGCTATGACATTATTCTGCCACATGTTTCACGCCTTGCTCTGCTCTCCACCGAAACAATATTTCATTCGCAGCGGCTGTATTGATTTTTAATAACGCCTGCAATTTCCATGAAACGACATCAATAATTGTGTACATAGGTACCTTATTCAGAGAAGGATTACATCATGCCTGACCTATTTCTAGGCTTTATTTATGTACATTTTCAGTATATTCATGTGCCTCTTAAATTCTTGTAACTTGTCCTCGTATATGTGAAGGTTCCCATGTGTGTGAACCTACCCATGACTACATGGGTAGGAACCTACCTACTCAGGTACATTTTCTTTCAACATAAAAATATTTCCATTTTCGTGAAATATTAATCATTTTTATTATTACTGAAATCGACGTGTTCGTTTTCGTTCGTAGCTAATCCAGTCTGCGTTTGCATTATTAAACGTTAATGTTAATATTGCTTAGGTATAACTTCTCGATTCGTCTCGCGTGCAGCACAGGGCGTGCCTATTTGGTCGGTGTGCGCTGGTCACACATCTAATCGTTGGAAATAAGAATAAGACCATAATAAAGTTTAGGTGTATTCCCCTGCCGGGATCTGCGTTTCCTGATAGCTATAACCTGGGGCAGGGTGTCCTTAAATCAAGAGTGAATAGTTTATTTTTCTAGGTAAGCGTACTTCGTTGACCACATCATCATTTACCATCCCTTGAAACCCTATAACGCGTAACTTTAGAAGAAGGCAGAAATAGGTGAGTATTCAAGTAGGTTCGATGTTCGAGTACCTACATCATCAAAAGACACCAAAGAGATAAACAATCAACAACACATTCGATTAACAACAACTACAAAAATAATGCGCTAACTTGATAACTATAACTTGATAACGTTTCCAAATAAAGTAATCGTTAGATATATCAAAAAGCAGATGGGATTGGACACGTCTGCCGCATCCAAAATTGGGGGTCCCAGAAAATGTTCGATGGCATCGCGGCAGAGGCAGGCGAAGATGGCGCGACGAGCTTGATGTTATCGACAGGATTGGTCTACACTAGCCCAGAGCCGGGAAAAATGGAAGGAAGAAATAGGCTTTTGCCCCGCAGTGGAACGGAATACGCTAAAAATAAATTAATTAAATATAAAACAATACTTTAGATATAAGTTAGATTGACTACATACTTATTTAATGGGTAGATCCTACCGCTGTGGTGGGCGAACGGACAGAATTGTTCGTTCCTATAATGGCGCATAATTTAAGAGTACATTATTGTTTGTGCCACCCCAAATAAATGTTGTCGACACTCTCGTCAACCTGTTGAACAGTTCGAGACGACTGTCTAGCAACAAGTGTGTCGCCGGGGTTGCCAACCCGGGACCATTCGTTACATCACGCCGCCGCGCCGCCTACCCGCCGCACGTTCACGACCCCTGGATAACTTCCTACAACTTAATGCTTTTCACAGTACCCCACTGTGCTTGACAACGTCTTATTAAGTTATTTTCGGCCATCAGGGTATGAATCGATTTGAAATAACTAATGGAAAGTAATGTCACTTTGTTGCTAAAATATGTTACTTACCATGTATCATATCCGTTGATGATATTTAGATAATTAGTTCTTGGCTTCAGGAATAAGATAGAATAGAATACTCTTTATTATGTACACCTAATAAGTTACAGAAAAGATAGATGAAGAAAACATAACAAAGGGAGACACAATGGGCGGCCTTATCGCTAAAAGCGATTTTATCAAGACAACCTTTGAATGGATTATAAAGAGAAAAGGAAAGACAGTACTGTAGGTAGTCTAAGGTGTACTATTTATGTATTTGTGTATAACAAAAGTTTCTTGACCATTGTTTTAAAAGTGGACAAAGATTGTGCACGCCCGCCCGCTATGGCCCGGCGCCCACTTGCGACGCGGCACGGCAAGGGATTTTCGAAAGCGCAAATGACTTGAGATCTTATTTTATCATGCTTAGCATTCAAATTTCGGGATGCGACGGTATGCCAGAACGTGCCGAAGGATGCCGAAGCAGGCTGTGACGTATCAATGAAATGTGAGTGTTAAACAGTATTAAATAAGATTCAAAATCATCTGTATTGCAAAAATCCCTTGCCGTGCCGCGTCGCAAGTGGGCGCCTGGCCTATACCGACACGGGCAAGGCATTCCATAAAAGCTGCCGGAATAAATCAGCATCACTAGTCTTAAGTTTTCCGATGACCTTAGATATCTATTTTGTGTGTCATGATTATGAAGGAACTAGAAACGTTCTTTAGGATAATCTGTAGGATTGAACAGAATACTGTGGAGCAGAAATAAAATATGAGAAACCTGGTGAAGACGTATGGGAAGCCACTTGAGCTTTGTGCGAAATTAAGAAATGTGATCATATTTTGCGCAGGCCAAATATAAATCTTATGCAAAGGTTTTGAAAACGCTAAAGTTTATTTAGTTGTGCCTGAGTGAGATCGAGATAACTAACATCAGCATAGTCAAGGATGGGAAGCAGAAGGGACTGTACAATAGTAGATTATGCACCCAGGGGATAAAGCAGTGTCTTGTGTCACGGGCGTCATATTGAATCTCGAACGCAATGAAGGATTCGGGAGTTAACTCCCGAGCGTAGCGAGGGAGTTTAGAGTTTAACTCACGAGCGAAGCGAGGGAGTTAATACAAGAATCCTGAATGCAGCGAGGGATTCAAGCTAGCCCAAGGCAAAGACACCTTTATCCCCGAGGAGGATACTCTACTTTTCACACCTCCTGTGAGAAAATAAGAAGCCATAATACGAAAAACAAAGTATTTTAAATTTACAAACACTATGTAGATATATTGTATTTAGAACTATACTGTATACCTACTTAAAAAAGGTTAGTTTAATACCATACGGATTTGCAATATCCGCGCCTTTTTTGCGTTCCACTCGGTATACCTACCACATAGCGGCCACGACCAACTCGATTTTCGTTTTTTTTTTTTTCTGTGGGTAAGTAAATATATGTGCAGGCCTATTGTTATCAACCTAATACAATTAATGTGTACACAAAGCTTTATACAGAGCTTTGTAACAGCTGGTAGAATGGGTTCGGACGCTTGGCTGTATGCAATTTGAATTTAGAACGTCATAGGAGATGCTCGAGAAAATAGTTTTTAAATTAATAAATCGACTATAAATGGGTTTTAAGTGTTATTCTTATCCTTTTATACAATAATACGTACATAACCAATTATTCTTATAATATTGTCTTCAATCCTGGACCCTGGTCAATCCTTATGATTTTGTAGAAATTCGAGAATATCATCCCTAAGTAGTAAGAGTATCGAGAATATCTTTCCTCTTTCTGGAACAGAAAAAGAGAGACAGAGACAGAAGGCGTTGTAATTACCTAATATACCACCAATTGAGCAGACAGATGAGGTTCCAAATTTAAATCACATTATTGACCAGCGGGTTATAATGAAATCCAGTACAATATTATTGCCCGGCTGTGCCACCGGCCAAAAATGACTCACTTTAGGTTAGGTTGGCATGACATATAATTTGACGTTTTCGATCAGGTGGTGTGAAAACGTAGTTTTAGTGGCGGTGGGAAGAAAGTTCCACAATCGTCTAAGGGATCTGGCAGATACAAAAAATTTGCGGCTTTCGTCCTGGAGCTGCGGACCCTAAGACAGATGTTTGCTGATCCAAAACTCAAGGTTCTCAACCTTCTCACATATTGGAATAGTAGTTCCGTTAAATTGTACTTGGGGAAGCTGTGACCAATTTACTTTTGCTATGATTCTAGAGCTGCCAACAACCTGGGTTTTTGAGACGGATTTACCCGAAGCCTCTCTCCACTCACAAATTGTAGCCAAATCTTTGTTTAATGCATTAGTTGCATGGGGCAAAACTGCAAGGGAAGCTTGTTTATAAATTTATAAATCGTCTGCATAAGGTGGTAGGAAGAGAGAAGTTTTTTGGAGATAGCGTTTATAAATATTGCGAAGAGTTAAGAAGATAAACTTATACTAATCAAGTGAGTTTTCTGGCCGCGCATGACATTATCTATAATGTGATGAGTGGCCAGAAAAGTCAGTTGAAAATCAGTCAAGTCAGTTGAAGATAGATAGAATATACTTTATTCAGCAGAGTTGGAACGACTCCTTTACATTGTTCTTCATTTTATTATACTAGTACAATAGAAGTCTCGTCGCTGACAGCCATAGCTAGCGGACAAACATTGCATTTTTTTTTTTGATTATTTGAAGAATCTAGGTAGTAAGTAGAATGACCCAACAATCATGTCTTACCTTTTTATATTTAGTATCTACGTTAAAACCAGTAGATAGGTGACATTTAGAAATATCATATTTCTTGAACTCAGTATCAGCAGATTAACGTGGAAGCCCCACTTATCTGCGAGTAGGTCCAAAAAACCAAAAGGCCTATATCATGCTTTGGATAATAAGAATTAATCTGTTTTGTCATGGCAAGGAATTGCCGGCAGCTATGGTAGACACCAGATAAATGTGTAATAACCGCTATTGACCCACATACATTTATTGACTTTCTTAATATAAAAAACCGGCCAAGTGCGTGTCGGGCCACGCGCAGTATAGGGTTCCATAGTTGCATTTATTATACTCGTTAACTTCTACTAGGCACGCCTACTAGGTGTGATAGTTTTCCTATTAAATTCATTATACAACGTGTAACTGAATAAACGCAATACATCTTAAGGGGTCATTGCACTCATCATTATGAACAACTTTTATTACAGGACCAAGCCTTAAATTACAAAAAAAAACTGCTGTTCAGTACATTTTGTCGAGTTATGCGCACAGAAATGTATGGGGCAGTCGATTTTTTTTTCGCGATTTCAGTGTTAGTCCCGTCGTGAAAGTTGTTCATAATGATGAGTACAATGACCCCTTAAGAGGTATTGCGTTTATTCTGTTACACGTTGTATATATGCTACTAACATGATTTTTTTCACGACTCCTTTCTGGATACTTAACTCTAACAAAAATACTTGTTGACAACGGAACCCTAAAAGCATAAATAAAGACATAAAGCTGTCCTGAATCGACTTCTGTCGTAATCCATTACGTTCTCTAGTAATGAAAAACGGTTTATAATTTATTGTTCGGGTATCTACGAAAGGATATGAGGGAAAGGTCAATGTACTCTATTGCAAGTTGATGATTTCCCATCCATAAAAAGCAAGCTCACCGAATCATCAATAAACTGCTACCAAACGGCCTGCCCAGAGACCATTCTGATGCCGGGTAATAAACAATGGTGGGGCGCAGATCTAAAGTCAGAAAGTCTAGGAATGCGGCCAAACTTAGCTAAAAAAAACATCAAATTGAGGCGTACCACGGGATGGCTTCAATACTGTGGTAACATGATAGCAAATGGCTCTGGAACAAGCATCTTCACTACAAACTAAACAAAAGCAAAAGCGCACTTTACCTGTGAAGCTCCCAGAAAACTTCTGATCTTCTGGGCGGAGCTAGGCTGTCCAACTTTGCCAGGACACCTACGCACAACGGACCGTAAAAGACTCCCATTCGGTTCGGTTAGTGAGGAAAATGGAATCCCTTCTCTACTCTACTATAACTGTGGTAACATTGAAACCTTCCAAGAAGCAAACAGGGTATTGAAAATATTGGCGCAATAGTACACACCTGAGCCCGTAACGATCCGCAAACCTGATAACACTTTCGCCACGTCGCTCGCCTGAAGATACGAGACGAGTTAAATATATCCAAATCAACCATCAGACGATGATTGACTGCGCACACATGATGATTACGCTAGATAAACTCCAGTAGGCCATCCGAATCTCCCGTCTTTGCAAAGTGCCTGGTCCCGATGGTGAGTTTTCCTTCAGATACGGTTTACCTAGGTTTAGTAGTTACGGAGGAAAGGCGCGAATGGTTCATTCATCAATTTTGTTAAATAACTTTAAATGAGAGTGAGCGTTTTGAGCCCGGTGATTTAGGAAGTTGTGGCATAATGATGTGATTGAAAGCTATCATAAAAGCTTAATTTTGTTGTTACACCATTGGTGTCATAATTTCTGTAAAAACACTTCTTTTTGAAAAAAAAAGAAAGAATTTTGTAATTTTTTGTTTTAGTAGTATTTCATTCTATTCAATTCAACTATAACTTGACTTCGATTCTCTGACATATAGATTTGTTTGACTTATGGCTGATTTTTTTTCTGTTATCTGACTATTGAAAAATCAGCCCTTATTGATTTATAAAAACAAAATCCTGCAGTTTCTCAAGACGGCAATCTTTGCCCGAAGCGTGTTGCCAGTGATATAAAAGTAGGCACTAAAGTTACAAACGGAACGGACTCCGAGTTCCCTGCATGATCCAATCAGAACTGAGAATATCTAAAAGAGAACACCTGAATCGGTTCAGTAGATTCGGAGAACATTAGCTGTGACGACGTGGGACGTGTGTGTGTGGACGTTTTTTAAGTCAAACTGGGACTCTTCACCTGAGACTCGAGACAAGTGAGATTCTGTCAACGGTAGCGTGGCGAAGGCGATTGTCAATACGTCAAAAATGTATGGGATTGACAGATGTAATAAAAACTTTTAATTCCTTGAATTTTAAAAAAGATGGCAGATTTACGGGGTAATTCTGGTGACCTTGCTAAGTCTATTTATACACATCGTACCTATCTTGGCTGTTATTTTTAATGAATATATTGACCGTGGTGAGTTTCCTGATCTAATGAAATATAGTAAAATATAAATATTTCTTTTTTAAAGCCCGTTGTGTCCCACTGCTGGGCAAAGGCCTCCCTCTCCCTTTTCCAAACACATCTGTCCTCTGCCATTGCGCGTCAGTTCTTCCGGTAAGAGTCGAGTTCGTCTCTTCACCTTCGCCTTGGTCTACCGCGATGTCGCCTAGCCATGTAAGGGATCCACTTAGTGGTTCTTTTAGCCCACTGCTCATCAGACATACGATAAACGTGTCCGGCCCAATCCCACTTAAGACAACTTCAGCAGAGGTCCAGACTCGAGGTTTGCCAAAGAGCTATGGAGCGCAGTATTCTAGGAGTTCGAATTTCGGACCGTGTAAGGAACACGGTGCTGCACGCCAAGACTAAAATCACGGATGTTACCCGGAAGGCTGCTTGTCTTAAGTAAAATAATACCATTATTTAAATCGGGTAGCACATCAGACCGTACTAATTATAGACCTTTATCAGTGCTACCTACCCTTTTAGTAAAATTTTGGAGAAAGTTATTACTAAATCAAATGCAAAGATATTTTAATAAACACAAACTGTTACATAATAATCAGTTTGGTTTTACAAGGGGTCGTTCAACAACCGATGCTGGTGTTGAACTTTTAGGACATAAAATGCGTGGGAGAACAAATGCGATGCTTTGGGCATTTTTTGCGTTTTTTCCAAGGCGTTCAATTGTGTTCTTCATGAGACACAGGAAGCTCCACTAATAAGGAATCCGGGATGCCTCGCTGGATCTTCTTACTTCTTACTTGAGTGATAGGATTCAGAGAGTCGATGTGAACGATACAAGATTTCCCGGGTCTGTAGTCACGATGAGGGTCCCCAAAGGCTCAATTTTAGGCCCATTTTTATTTCTTATTTATATTAAAGACTTGCCGTACCTCATAAAGGATAAGCACGATATAGTGTTGTTTGCAGACGACACATCACTTTTATTTAAACTCAAGCTTCAGCAGCTAGTTAACTGACGATGTTAATAGTGCCATCGCAACTGTTGTTAACTGGTTTAATATTAATAATCTTCTGCTAAATGAGAAAAAAACTAAATGCATAAAGTTCACGTTACCACATGTTAGACAAGTGGACACTGGTGTGTCAACAAAGGGGGAAGAGTTGAAACCCGAAGATTTATTATTTCGTTTATTAATTTTTCTTTAAAAATATAAAAAAAATAGTAGCCCACCGGTATCGGGAACAGGGTCCAAGCTACCGGCGGTTAGGGCTCCAGAGAGAGGAACCTCCTAACAATGCGAGCCGTGTCCGAGAGTAGAGAAGTACTGCTTTCTGAATCAAGCCCTTGATCCAGCTGCCTAACGAGAGCCTCCTGAGGTGTTGGTCGAGGCTCGTGGCTATTAAGCCGTTGGCTGACACGACTATCGGTACAATGATTGCCGAATTCACATCCCACATGTCGACAACCTCGTGAGCCAAGTCAAGATATTTTTTATTATTATTATTATTATTAAAAAGACTTGGGATTGAGCTGCTTCAATATGTTACATTTATCCATAATACCTTTTTCATTTTTAGACATTGAAATTTTTTTAAGCTCTGTTGTATACTTTTGACATGAATGTTTACTTTATTAAGTATTTTATTTTTATTATTTTAACATGAATACTTACTTTGTAAAGTATTGTATAATATATTTTTTATGATTAAACTCATTTTCTCACTTCCCGTGGGTGTCGTAAGAGGCGACTAAGGGACTCACCAGAGAGTGATCATCAGCAGCATTCTCTTTAGGTACATTGCTACAGCTACACCGCGATCGCCAACCCGCCTGCCAAGCGTGGCGATTATGGCAAACCCCCCATTCGGGGGAGGCCTATGTCCAGCAGTGGTCGTCTTTCGGCTGATATGATGATGATGATGATGATGAACTCATTTTGTGAATATGGGGACTACGTGGGTTATTTTCTTCTTTTTTTCTCTTCTTTGAAGTATTTTTACCGAGGTCTGGCAGTTTGAGTACTTTTTCGGCCTACCCAAGTGTCCTTTCTTTGGCATTGATCGTCCAGTCGTTGAGCTCTTTAAAGTTCTAAGTTCGAGCTTCACGATAACTCACAAATGCTTGCACTGTCTGGACAGGTCCACTTAAATCTGTGTGGCACTTTCCTCAAAAGGCCGCCTCAGACATTAACCTACATGGTTCTCGTATGATTTGACCAGTACAATTTGTATGGACTTCAAAAGAGACTGTGACCTCTGAGTTTGTTTTGGTGTTTCTTCTCAGGGTTGTCAGCTAAGAAACACCGGCCTCATCTAGCTTAAAATTACCAAAAAAACATTGACGTGTAAAAGTCTTATGTTTAAAACCTACTTACAAAATAAATATCATTAATCATTTATCGATGCTATCGAAATGTCATGTGATCAAATCCTTACATTTAGGCATTTCGACAGTCGCATTCGCTAATGGAATGGCACATTGTCTAGGGCTCTGAGGGCCAATTCTACTAGTTTTTAAGCAACGTTCGCATTCGCATGTCAGTTGCACTCTGTCAACAATGTATGGAAATTAAGGCTTTTTTGAATAGACCCTCTGGTCATACAACCCGAAGCGACGGCAATCAACGGGGTCCACAAACAATCTTTGATAAAAAATATAAAATCGAAGCCTGAAGATCATCTGCTGCGAGGGGTTGTGCGCCGAAGAACTGCGTATGAACCCTAAACAGGCATTGGCATGGGTGCGGAAATCATCTCAGAAGATCTCAACATTCGTATAGCCACATCATTGAGGATCAGGACATTTAGTGTCCCAAGTTGAGTGTTTGAGAATTTTCCTGGCAGCTTCAGCCATCACAACAAGGGAAGTTAGGCAATAGCCCCACTTGCTTACGTACATACATACGAGTGTTGAGAGCGTAACTTTCGTAATTTTCGCCATGCAAACTTGACGGTTTCTATACGTCTTTTGTGTCGTAGGGGAGTATAGACTATTAAACAGTGATAGGGTTAGCCCATAAGTAAAGGGTTGACAAGGCCGTGTTCTGTGGTCTCTTAGGAACGATGAGTACTTTAAGAATACTTATATTTATAAATGAAAGACGGGGAAGACCTATCTAACACTTTCAACAATTTAGAAGATACTGCAGAAATTACATAGGACATTAGAAGTGCATCAGCACACATACTCATAGAGTATGTACACGTTCCATTGGTTGCATAATATAGGTTTTTAAGTGTTTATAAATCTACTTATTCGCTTATCTGTCTCGATGATTGATTTGAGTACGTATCTAAATACGAGTACTTATGCTACAGTCAAAGTGTTTTAGTAGGCAGTTTACAGATAGCCCAGTAAATATAATAGTAGATTATGCACCCAGGGGATAAAGCAGTGTCTTGTGTCACGGGCGTCATATTGAATCTCGAACGCAATGAAGGATTCGGGAGTTAACTCCCGAGCGTAGCGAGGGAGTTTAGAGTTTAACTCACGAGCGAAGCGAGGGAGTTAATACAAGAATCCTGAATGCAGCGAGGGATTCAAGCTAGCCCAAGGCAAAGACACCTTTATCCCCGAGGAGGATACTCTACTTTTCACACCTCCTGTGAGAAAATAAGAAGCCATAATACGAAAAACAAAATATTTTACAAACACTAAGTAGAGATATGTATTTAGAACTATACTGAGCCTACTTAAAAAAAGTTATTTTAAATCCGCGCCTTTTTTGCGTTCCACTCGGTATGCCTACCACATAGCGGCCACGACCAACTCGATTTTCGTTTTTTTTTTTACTTCTCTGTGGGTTAGTAAATATGTGCAGGCCTAATGTTAGCAACCTAATACAATTTATGTGTACACAAAGCTTTATACAGAGCTTTATATCAGCTGGTAGAATGGGTTCGGACGCTTGGCTGTATGCAATTTGAATTTAGAACGTCATAGGAGATGCTCGAGAAAATAGTTTTTAAATTAATAAATCGACTATAAATGGGTTTTAAGTGTTATTCTTATCCTTTTATACAATAATCCGTACATAACCAATTATTCTTTTAATATTGTCTTCAATCCTGGACCCTGGTCAATCCTTATGATTTTGTAGAAATTCAAGAATATCATCCCTAAGTAGTAAGAGTATCGAGAATATCTTTCCTCTTTCTGGAACAGAAAGAGAGAGACAGAGACAGAAGGCGTTGTACCTAATATACCGCCAATTGAGCAGACAGATGAGGTTCCAAATTTAAATCACATTATTGACCAGCGGGTTATAATGAAATCCAGTACAATATTATTGCCCGGCAGTGCCACCGGCCAAAAATGACTCACTTTAGGTTAGGTTAGCATGACATATAATTTGACGTTTTCGATCTGGTGGTGTGAAAAGAAAATTATTTTCGCCAACTTGAAACTATTTAAGTGATAACCCAAAAATGCCTAAAATTCAAAACTCTTACGTTCACGTTGATTTAAGATTTCGTTGATATCTACGATCAACCACATTGTAGCGACAAAAAGCGGTTGTTTACGTGTGAATAGTGTTGCTGCAGCTTCCTGCAGTTGCGTTGTGGTAACTACAAAACGTCGATGTCGTTGCTTGTTTGCGTGAAGGCTAGCCGAGGTCGCTGTTGCGGGATTTGTTCGAACGAGTTACCGCGGCCCTGGAACGCAGAGTTTTAGTCAGTAAGAATCTGACACTTTCTTCCGCTCCGCCCAGAGCGGAAGGAGTCATTTGATGATATACCATATAAAGAAAAAAAAATGGGAGGTCGCTAGTGCGATGTGATAGGAATCCCGGCCACGGTTGAACATGGAGGCAGAATGTGGTCCGTGTCAATTAAACTATTAATTTTCATACATTTCTAATTGCTATTGAAATCTTTACTGTAAATTAATATTCTGACAGTTCATTACAAATAGGTATGTATTTTAATTTAAACAAATAATTATTGTATTTTCTAAATTCAAAATATAAGTAATATAGGGTAAAGCCGAGATAGATGCCCCAGTGGTATAGGTGCCCCAATTTCAGTTTCTCTAGTTTCGCGGATGAATCGCGTGCTTTATTATTTATCTATCGAGAGACTTTCCAACTACCACTAAGTGGGCCGCGTCTCATGTCTCTGTGTGATTGCATAGGAAGGCAAAGTGCGATCAAAGTTTTCTCGGGATAGATGCCCTGTTTCTCAGCGGGTCGTCTATCCTAAACATGATTTATATGGAGAAGGAAACTATCCCATATATGGGATAGATGTCCCAAAATGTAGAGGTCCGCAAAAATCGCTAATACTCTGGAAATATAAAAGATAATGTTTTTTTCAACACATTTGCTCAAAAAATGCATTTACGAAGCCTGTATGCATTGTTCGAAAGTTAAAAATTATGCACCACACAATGGAGCGTGCGGCAAAGTAGGTACTCTCACCTAAGTACATACTTTACCGCAAACTCCGTTGTATAGCGCCGTGCGTATTCTTTACGGTTTTTTTTTAATTTCCATAAAAAATAATAAGAATTCCACCAAGGAGTTTCACATCACGAGAATAAATAAGCTGAATGATCGAACCTCCTTGGAAGCGCTTTTGCTGTATACGTTTGTCTCATTTTAATATTATAGAGAAAATGAGAGAAGATAAATAAAAAAATAAAGTATGTGGTTCTAATTTTCACCACGCGCATGTGGCGCCCTTTGCAAATTCGCGCCATTTTCATATTAGAAACGTCAAAGATTGTTGCGACTTTCCGACTGATTTCTAGGGACAAAAAGTTTGTTTCATTACTTATTGTAATGTTTTCTCGCAAATGTGTCGAAAAACGTTGGTTTTTACAAACTCGTGACTATGGTAAGCCCTCGACTTCGTCTCGTGCTTACATTCGTCTACTCGTTTGTAAAAACCAACTTACCGCACTAATATCATAAATAACTATTACTTTTCATAAACTTGTAGATAAAAAACCAAAGTACTTGCCAGTTTTGCAAATAAGATATTTTGATTTTTGTACTGGCAAATATAAAATTATTTCAAAAAGTGTGGCATCTATCCCGGTTTTACCCTAAGTAATTTAATTTAAATGTTAACTAACAATTTATTGTAAAATTATTGATATTGTTTTATAATTTTGTTTTGATTGCTGTGGGTTATAAGTTTATAACGAAATGTTTATTTTGTATTTATTTAACAATTTTTGTACACACATTTAACAAAACGATAGTTGGTTGGGTTTTTTTATTTATTTTTAACTTCTCCACACATCGTAATGTATCCTATTAAGTATATAAGTACAAAACACCATCCGGATTACGAATCCGGATGGTGTTTTGTACTTATGTACTTCTTCTACTTCGCTCAATATCTAGTAAAATTCCACAAATATATAATAAATTAGCGTTTTCCACTTTATCTTGCATCTGATAATCTGTAGATTTAACGCTTTTATCGCTTTAATCGGGACAGATCCTACATAAAATCATAATACGCAAACACTTACACGATATTATATGCCAATACCGATAAAATATCGATTCACAATCAGATACAGTTCCACAGAGGGCCGATAAACATCTTTTACCTAACTAGATTTTCTCTAGATGTCCGTTCCATGACGATTTGATTGATAGTTTGGAGAACAATCGAGTGTGACCACCGATGCTTACCGGCTCCAATCAGCTCCAATCACTACCAACGCGGTGCCGTCAGAGGACGTAAACAAGTGAAGAGCGCGTGTTATACTTATATTATTTTGTGTTCCATTATTTTGTGTAAATGGCGTTCATAATAGTAGCTGGCATCTTACTCTTTATTAATGCTATATTTTTAATTGGATCTTTAATATATACAGTGAAGGTGACCAAAAGCAAGGTAAGTTTGTTATTAATCCCTGTTATTATTCATCTATTTTTGTTATTTTTAGATACATAGCTGTCATCCAATTTTGCTAATAGTGTGTACTAAGATGAAGCTACGGATTCTGTAGCTACAACTTAGTACACCACTTCAGAATCCATCAAGTATAAGAAAACTGAATATCAACTTTTACGTGTTCTTGCCTTCAATATAATTAATACAAAGCTGACTTAGTAAATGCCTATGGCATTAAGTCCGCCTTTGTACAGTGTTTTTACTAGTGCATAAAGTTTTAATAAATAATAAAATAAATACCTTGGAAACCAATCACCATAACAGCTTCATTTCCGGATGTAATCAACATACTGCCTGGTTTTTTATTACCGTTCAAATCCAAGAGACAATTTATCTGCCAGGGCTGCGGAATTTTTCGGAAGAATTACCGCGGCTCTGGAACGCAAAAGGCATTTGAGCCTGGAAGTTTAGCAGGAGTCATTTGATGATTTCACATCCAAAAATGAGACAATTTATGCAACAAAAACCACTCTCAAAACAAAGTCTGTCTGTTCTATACATTTTGTCGAGTTATGCGAGCAAGTATAATTTGTTTTTCTGTTTTGAGATTTTTATTTTGTCTAAATTGTGTCTGTGATGGAACCTAATGCTTATACAAAATTTATAAAAATGATGCCTGTAATAGGGAAGATGCAGATATAGAATTGATGTAAATTTTCCTCTTATACTTCTTAAGCTCCTTTTATACTTTTTTATAATTTTAATCACAAAATTTTGCAAACTGCAATGTTTTTATTTAAGTTAATATTGATTTTTAACAACAATTGCAGATACATTAATAACGTGAACCGGGACTATTAAGAACAACAATCGGCGAATAGTGACGTCATTGCACCCGATCCGAATCCGTGAAAACACGGATATAAAAAAACTCGGACCGAATTCAGATATTGCTTTTCGCACTGCATCCGATTATAATTCGTGAAATTACGGATCTAGAGTCGAAAAAACTCGGACCTCTGATCCAAATGGGCCATCATCATCATGTCATCATGGCTATTCACACCAATCGATCGATCGTCGATCGATGGTAGAATGAACTAGTCGAAGTCGATCGATAGTTTTTACTTTTTCTTCTATCAGCCAGTCGATCAACGTCGATCGATCGTCGATCGATGGTAGAATGAACTAGTCGAAGTCGATCGATAGTTTTTACTTTTTCTTCTATCAGCCAGTCGATCAACGTCGATCGATGTCGATCGATGGTATCAATTGACGATCGTTCGATCGGTGTAGTAACACAAGTCATTCCTACGTAGAGCTAACACTGTTGAATGTGTCTTTTCAATCGGCGATAACATCCTGACACTGCTGTTTTATGTATGAAAACGGACAGATATTTCCGATTTGAATCCGAGGTAATGTGAAAGCGTTCATACAAACGGTACCTACTACGGCTACTTCGTCAATATTTCTTCCGAATTGGAGACTCACGGATGACGGAGTGAAATCGGATGACGGAAGTCGGATCAACTACTATACAAATAGTTCAACGACTACTTCGGAACTACAGAAAAAACAGTTCTGTGACTAATCACAGAACTGTTTTTTCTGGTCTGTGTGACTAATCATCCATTTTCGCGCGAAAATTTAAACTGTCAGCTTATTACCAAAATTTTGGAAATAAATTAAAGCGTTTTAATTTTTTCTTAAAATGAATGCATAATGAAAATATTGCATGTCATTTGAACGGTGAAAAAAAAAACATCAGCTTGTACTCGACAGCCATTTAGGATTTTCTAATTGAGAATAACATGCAAAAATAAGATTGGATTACAAAAATATGCGTAGTACCTACGAATGATGTACAGTTTATTATTAGCCCTGGATCACGGTTGGCGTCAATAAGGTTCTGCCCGCCCACGTTTCGCCCCCGCCCGTAATGCGGGTTCATAACTCGGGTTCAAAGACTATAAACAAACTAGAATCACAGGAAAATATTACATGTTAGAGATGCAGATAATAGATACCGTATTTATAAATAGCTTTCTGGAAAATATTCCGGAGCATTTACGTAGGTAACTCAATGACTGCTTATATTAGATCTTTTGAACAGGGGGCCTACCACAACCTCTTAAAACAATATTATTTTAATATTACTTTGTAATTTCTGTTGTTGCATTTTCAACTCTCGGCGCTGATCCGAGCGTTGAAAATCCAACAGAGCGGAACGCAAAGTAATATTAAAGTAATATTGTTTTAAGAGGTTGTGGTAGGCCCCCAGGGTAGTTTGAAGGTCCTTGTTTTTTTTTATGACTGTTGATAGTCTCACCAGTATCTCATCTGATGCTATGGAATGATGTGTTCGACGAAGGTACATGTTTGCCTCATCGTCATCATCATCATTATTATATCAGCCGAAAGACGTCCACTGCTGGATATAGGCCTCCCCCAAGTGTCGCCACAACAACCGCCCCTGTGCGTCTCGCATCCATCGGCTACCCGCGACCTTCACCAGGTCATCGGTCCACCTTGTGGGAGGCCTTCCAACGCTGCGTCTTCTAGTACGCGGTCGCCACTCCAGAACTTTTCGGCGCCATCGACCATCTGTTCTGCGAGCAATGTGCCCTACCCACTGCCACTTCAATTTGGCGATCCTTCGGGCTATGTCGGTAACCTTGGTTCTCTTACTACAATGAAAGAACATATTCCCAAAAGTTTTCTTTTACGTATGGGTGGGATGTCCACCTTATACCAATGGTGTTTCCCCGTACGTCTTGTTGTCAGATGATGGAACGGGCTTGACGGATTGCGTAATGTTTTGATCGATGTTTATTTTTCTGCGCAAAAGAAAATACATCGATGCACCCTTATCATCCGTTGATCTACCTGAGCTTGTAAAACGGATATAAACGGATACAATGAAAGGTGGCAAGGATTCGACGGCGCATTGTGTTCTGCACGCGCCTCAAAGAGATGTCAGCATAGGAGAAGGGGCCTGTTAGGGCCAGAGCCTGCCAGGGTTGCGGATTTTGTCCGAAAGTGTTACCGCGGCCCTGGAAAGCAAAAGGCACTACGACGATCACGGATGGGTTTTAGTCAGTAAGAGTCTGACATTCCCTCCCGCTCCAACCAGAGCGGCAGGAATCATTTGATGATTTCCTATCCATAAAAAGGTGGCAAGGATGAGGTAGGTATAACATTGAATTTTTCAAATAAACATACAAGTATTCATATTTTTATGACATCATTAGATGTATTTTAAATCATTACACCACAACGCAGAAATTGTTCAGATTACGATTATTTTTCCATTAGGTACCTACTTTAATAGTATATTTCCCAAAGATTCTAAGATCGCATTATATAGGTAGCTATTCGCTGCCCTTTTAACGACCCACTTTGTGACTTTTATATTTATTACAAACGCTGCCTATTGCCCGCAGTTTTAAATTGGTGCAGAATATTTTTACTATGTCCAATAATAACAAGCTAAAATGGGACTTGGTCGGACAGGTTTGCCGCAAGACGAACGTTTTAAGGGTTTAGGGCTAAATCGATCACAACGTGGGTCCCGAATATCGTCTGGCAACATCGCGGCAGACAGATGGCGATGGCGGGGTGATTTTGAGCCCAATCGACAGTATTGGACTACACTTCCCCGAAATCGGGAAAAAATAAAAAAAATAAGGGAGACCTTTGCCCTGCAATGGAACAGAACAGGCTGAAAATAAACACACAAAAAATAGTAATAGTTTCAAATAATTTAGGTACCACATAAATTTCAAAAGGACAGTGAGAAAAGTTCTAAAATTATAGTTGATTGTGTACCTATGTACTATTGCTAGGTATTTAGCTATAGTGACTGTGACATATTTATCATCTAATGTTTAAAACCAAGCGCTCAACTACTATATAAAACAGCTTTATTGATTAAAGTAATTACATCGATATTGCACGTCAATTAACGGTTAAACGACAGTAACAATAAACTGTCTAAAGAACACCTGCTGCGACTTAATGAAAACCTCGTGTAATGACTGATAAGAGCTGGTTATACTTAGTTTTTTTTTTATTTTGCGGCTAGTCATGGTATCCTAGAATTACTCCGGCAATGGACTTGTAGCTTTGTGTAACATTTTTCATCTACGCGTTCGCGTAGCATTCGCGTTAGCGTTACGCGTAGCGTTCCCTCTACACATAAGCGTAGCATTTCCCCTACGCAAAAGCGTAGCGTTCCCGCTTCGCATAAGCGTAGCGTTCCCGCTTCACATAAGCGTAGCATTTCGACTGCGCGTAGGATTTCTTCGACATATATACGTAGCACGCCTGCTAAGCGTAGCAAGAATCCTACGTGTAGTAACACGTAGGATTCTTGCTACGCGACGTCTTTAGATTACGCCCTTATTTGCACAATAATATTGGTTTTGATTTCCGCACCCATGCAGTAATTTTCTCCAGAAATGCACTTTCCTATGTAATTGTGCATTTTCCTAGATCGAAAAATAATAATTCAATTTAGTCCATCCGTTTAAAAAATATTGGACTAGAATTCTTTGTCATTTTAAATCGATAAAAATTGATGAAGATAAAGCGCATCAAATTTCAAAAGTGGGGGCTGGTGACGACTCAAGTCAGATGACGTAAAAAGTGCTGAAATGAGACATCACACGAGTTTTCAACGCACTGTATCGTATTATTTTTTTGTTTACGAGAAAGGAGATAAAATATTGTGTCCAATATTTTTTGGAAATCTATCTGACCAACTAATTCAATTTTTTTTCAGGAAAATATTATGTAGTAACTAATAATCGACAAATCTATTCTTGTATTGATTAATTTAAAAACTGGTATTACAATTAAAAAATGAAGAGATTCTAAAAAAGAAAAGAGAAACAAAGAAGTCAACGTTTCAAAAAATATTAAATCGAATGTGTTTTGTGTGAAGTAAATCATACCATCGGATTTTCGCACAAATAATCAATGTTAAAAAATACACTTGAGCAAAGACTGCGAAATGGAAAATATCAAACGGATATTTTTCATTTCGCAGTCATTGCTCAAGAGCACATTTGCTCTAAGAGTTATAATCTAATATGGAAAACTCATTGTCACTGTACATATTTTGCCCAAACTATGAACTAACTGGTATGTGCGAGTGCGATGAACCACTTTTTTTTAATAGTATAAGTTACATGCCTATATGTTTGTGCAAGAAATGTAGCCTTCTCCGTTATCATTCTTTATTTATAATGATAAGATGCTACTCTATGCCTGCTTAAATACAATAGCACTGTATCTTACTTCGGAATAGTGTTAGTACTAGTTTTACCGGCGCCAGCGAAACGGAATTTAATTCAATCAATATCTTTTTTTATTTTCAGGCACTTTTAGATGTATTTGTAGCCATTAAATTATAATAAGCGTAATGTTAAAATATATTCATGGTTATTTTCTCGTATGATCTAATGAGAACGTGAAATAGAGGACGTTAAGTCACAGGCGCTATTCAATAAACGTAATGTTTTATTTTAACACCGCTATTAGTTGTGGACTTGTAGCAGATTATAGTGCAGCAAGCTTATCTGTCCCAGTCATGCGGCGCTATCGGTGAAAAAGTTATAAGTTCTGTAATTTCGTTAGTTTCCATTAAAGCCAGATAAGTTTGCTGCACTTTTAAAAATACTTATTATGATATATTATATCTTATACCTTAGGAAATTTATCGTGAGATCATATTACATTTTTAAGCCAAAACCTGCAGATTCTTGCAGCAGATCCCAAGATACATACAAACTATGCGTACGTGTGCTGTTGAAGTCCAACTATGAGCACGTTTCAAAACTTGTCTTAATTTATGTTCTCTTCTCTAACCACTTCTATATTATGTCTTCCAGGGTGAACCCCGTCTATCAACGCTGGGCTCAGTGCTGGACCCGCGCCTAAGCCTCCAGCCGCAGGTGGTGCTATACGATGCCATCGTGCGCATAAGTGGCAACCCCGCGCTCAGCCAACACGCAGAGAAGACGGACAGCCAAACTATACAGGCCGCGTAGTAATAAGAAACTCCCATTTAGATATACTCATTATAATGTAAGACTATTTAAATACATAACTTAACAGACTCAACACTTGTTCAACTTTTTTTGGGATATTTATGCTTATATATGTCACCGGAAAATGGTAAACGCCGTATAACTGTAAAATATCGCGTGACATTGTCATTTTTTTTTTCTTATTTAGAAAAATAGTTAACAATTTCACGCGACACTATTGAACTTTTTGGATTCAGATGGGATGTATTGTATTCAAAATGTTTTTTTTTACAATACATCGAGAAATTATAATCTAAGCAAGATTTATTACAATCTTAGGGAATCTGCAATTTTCCGGTGACATATAGCAGACAACCACACGCCAGTGTTAACAAGGTGTCGTCTATCATGCCACCCAGTACCCAGTTACTGGGTTCCAAAAATGCTAGTATTCGGCCGCATTCGGCTAGACTGGAAGTCGTCCCTATGTACGAGTTTGCAGTTAGGACAAGGCTAGCCAGATTTAGTAACCGACATCTTTATTCTTTCTTCGTCTTGTTTATTATATCAACGATGATTTATTTAGAGTAGGTAACGTTGTAAGACAACCCAATAGGTAAACAAAACGAGTTATTGTTTCTTAATAAGATGAGACAGTTACAGAAATATATATCATCATGCATTGTTATAAGTTTTGCTACTGTTTGTATGATGTTAAATCATTTATTTATTTATTTATAAGCTGCTGTTAAATAATACTTTTTGGATTTTTTGTATAGAACAGGAAATTACTAAGAGATGTAGTATGGGTTGCCTATCAAGTAGTTTGTTTGTACTACTGTAACACCCTCGGGAATAAACTCGTAATAGTATGGCGTAGTAGTGCGTAGCATTCCTGCTACGGATGCGTAGCATTCCTGCTACGAATGCGTAGCATCCCTGCTACGTGGTGGGATAGCGCACTTCTTTACATAATTATTGCTAATTAGAAATTGATTCCTGTACATATCAATTTGGCCCGGTTACGGGTTATGCATAGTTTTGGTATCCACGATATCTTGAATGGGAAATAAGCGGTTTTATTGAAATAACAAAGCAAATCTCAAAAGAAACGTAGCATACCTACTTAGCGAATAATCACTTTTTGCCGCTTTAAATTGCCGGAATGACCTTGAAGAATATTTGGTTGTGAATTTTGATTACATTGTTTGAAGACTCGAGACTTGCGTCGGCGTCGCGTCACACCACACAGCGGTTCTGTGTAGGCGTTTCGAAGAGCATATTCATGTAATTTACATGACGAACAAGACATTCGGTCAGTGGACCTCGTAATATATTACATATATATGCTAGATGACCTTCGGCAAACATTGAAATCCAATCCCTACTATTAAATCACGATTAGTGGTCGTCGATTTTGTCCATATCACCTCTGACCTAGTCTCTAGAGCCAAATGCAACCCTATCTCAAATAAAAAAATGTGTGTGATTTTGATATCAACACTAAGTTCTAGCTTTATAACAAGAAGAATCTAAAGCTTTAAAAAATAGCTTACAATAACACACATCAGCATTGGGCACGTTTCAGCGAAAATCAAGCTCACTAAGCGTTACATAATTTATTTTGAAAACGCTGATTTATTTATTTATTTGGAGCTACTTAAATCTGTTATAAATATCAATATCTTATCAAAAATAAGTAGGAATGAAATCTCTGATAAGTAACGCACATTAAGGATTTGTGTTGGCAAAAGATTATGAATAAATGCCCAGATACACTATCTATCTCAAACCAATCACAGCTCAAATATTTTTATCAATCTTTTGTTTTCGTGTTTCAGTTTTCTCTTACAATATTTACTCTCTTCCTGGTTTCAGGAGGGAATTGGTTTTGAGTCAGCAAGTTCATCCAGGGCTGTCTGAAAACATTGTAGTTGTCCTTCAATTTGCTAATTTATTTCATTCAAAGCCGGGTTCCAGTAGGTGGCAGTCATGTAAGATCAGTTCAGATAAGTAGGTACGGTAGGTCAGGGTGTTTATTTTTTCCAAAGCGGTGATTTTCATATATGACTATGCACGCGCCCCGGGTCTCACTGCCACTAAAATATAGATGTCAAGTTTCGAGAAGATCAGATATCAGGGTAACATGAAGTCTCTATGAGTGCTTCAAGTAGGTTAAGTACCTATTACCTGTATTTTATATATACCTTTATTTTGAAATGATGATTAGACAATATTTTGGCTCGCAGCTAATATGCTGTGTGACTGATGTCGGCTAAAACACCTATCTAGTGTTTGTGCTGTTATACCTAGCTGGCCTTTATTCATTAAGAGACATACTGATATTTCTTCTCATGCTATAAAAAAAAACTGTCGTCGTATTTATTCATCCATTTCCGAGTTTCCCGTGGTTGTTTCCGCCAACCTTCACGGAGCGGTAGCCCGAAGGAATGCTAATGTCCGCTAAGAGGATATTCTTTCGTCGCTACTTTTGTCATTGAATCTTGAAGTGCTCGTAAATATTAGTTGTAATCTGAGGGCCTAGCACAAATGTTTTTGACGTATACCTACATTTTTTGCACATACTATTTATTTGAATTAGATACTATATTCATATTTTTGTGTAATACAAATTGTGTATGTCTCAAAAAAATAAACCGAAATACTATGGGGTTCTAGTTTGTTATATTCAAAATTCACTTACGTTAACGATACTTTTTGGGATACATGAAGGAACCTCCTCGTGTAGCAATTTGTTCCATCAGGCACTCTACTAAACCGAGCGCTCGGCGCATCCTGGACAATCTCACCTAACACCTTATTAGACTGGCCAATACTTCCCATGCGGTACCTCGCGACGATCTAATCAAAACCCTAACGTCTTTTGCCTAACGAGCCAGCCCGCATCGCTGAGCCGCCATTAGTCTTAAATCCCATAAATAATCAAACGACCCAGCCTGTCCTTTGCTGCCCTCCCGAACTGACGCCGCTAAGCTTAGGTCCGTATCCCACAGGGGATGCCCTTAGCGAGCGGTCAGTAGTTTCTAGTATTTAGCTAGCTTTTTAGCCCCTGGTGGCCTTAAATTCAATTAAGGTCACCACAGGATAGTCCGGTTTAGCAGTTAATAGCCCTAGCGTGTTAAATCTGCACGTTGCCATATCTAAAAAAAAAATCCCTTGCGGTGGTAACGCCCGCCTGGTTCGCGACCCATCCCACGCGGAGTCCGGTGCGTGTGAGTACCAGTGCCTCAAGGCATCTTCTTGGCACGCTCATCCATCGCTTTCCATCAGGCGTGATCGAGGTCAAGAGCTAGCCCATTCCTCAATAAAAAAATACTGTAACGTTACTATAAGTAAGTCAAAACATTCGGGCTAGACCCTCTGGTAGTCGGGCGCTTTGAACAGTGTGCAGTAGTTTAGTAATACCTACCAGTCTACTATTCTTCTAATGCTGGGAAAAGACGCAACTTCACATAGAGAAAAAAAACCAAACAAAGATTACTGTTTCAAATCACAGCAGGCAATTATTAATATTGTACACCACGCTTGCCTAAGGTGGTTTGGCGTTTGCGTGGTCTACATTTTGCAATCCATTAAAATGAATTGAAGTGCTTAAAGCGGACACGTCAACAACATTTTTTCTATTAGTAACTGAACAGAATCAACGTTTTACAATCACACAAATATCTAGGTAGGTTGGTATACGTGACGACAGGTTTTTGCAATAACAATAGCTGAGTAATACAGCTGTTTAAGCGTAACTGTTGATGTGGTACCTATTGCGAAGACATAGACTAATAATATAATCATTAATGTGGACAATGGATGAACGCTATTACGGGGCCATGACACGCAATTCCACATAGGAAACGATGTTGACTGTGTTATCTTCAAAAACGTTATAAGATTTTACTCATCATCTGCCTAGCCTATTCCCAACAATATTGGGGTTATTAGACGTTACTCTGCCCTAGTTCCACATTACTTCCGTTACTTTTATTCGATTGTGCATTTATCAAATAACTACTTTGCAGTCAACGTATTACATACTCGAAGCCCCCGCCCGAGTCGGCTTTATTCTTCAAAATGCATTTTTGACTCCAAGATTTTCCGGATTATTCTACAGTGACATTTTTAAATGAAAACACTATTCAAAATCGACGTTTCGAATCGTCTTTTCTTCTAATCATACCTTAATGTATTTAATTTCTAATCAATTGATAAAGGTTTTTTTATCGTTAAAGGGTTGGGTTCACACTGGACTGCTACGACATACCTACTGACAACGACAATCTTCCAAGATCACGTTACTTGTTTAATGTTTTGGACAGTGTGAGGCACTGTTGAAATCTAAAGACGCTTCTGCTAACTTGTGAGTCACTGTTACAGCACGGCGGCGGTTGACTTCGATAAAAAAATCAACAACACGAACACTCAGATGTCGTAAGGTAGTTCTCGTGCAGTTTTGGTTGAACACCGTAAGGCGACTCACGACTCACGGTCGTGTGCAATTGTAATTTAAACTTTTTACGACGAAAAATAATCATGAGCTACGCATTTTTAATAGTGGTGTCTGTAGCGATAACAGTGAAGTTAATATTTTTGAGTTTGTCTATGTATTTCACCATGAAGTATAACAAAGAAGTCGATTTAACTCAGGTGAGTGTCGCTTGATCAATTTGATTTAGAAATCACAACGCGGACGTTTCTTGTCAGTTGTGTCTTTGAACTTTGTGTTTGGATCTAAAAGCGCGTTTGGTAACCCGTTTTGCATCAATAACCGTTTTCAAAGTAAACACGTTTGAAACAGTAGATACCAAGTACGCAAGTGTACCTAAACAAAGTAACTTGAAGCACAATATATGTTTGTTTTCACTGAATCGTTCAAATGTAAGACATCTTAGTAGGTAGAATCATTTGAATGATTCAGTTTTAGATGAAGGTAACTTAGTTTAATAAGTGAAACTGTGAAACAGTAATTTTTCGCTGCCTTCACCTATTTATTATAAACATAGGTAGGTAATGCTTATCGAAATAAACAATGTAACATTTAATTTCAAACGCAAGGTCGAATCAGATTGTGTCTGGTTTTTGGTCACGGCTTACGTTGTAGGTAGGACAACACACTCTCGACTTTGTGAGTGGTAAGAGTCCATTATAAAATTATAATAATAAGTAGGTACCTATACGTTCCTACCTACTAAAATATCTAGAGTAGCTAAGGAAAATAAGTCTAGTTAAGTAAATAGCTTTAAAAATCTAGCAAATAGGTAATAAGTAAATAAAATGTCTAAGTATCGTTTGTTTATGTAGGTAAACGTCGTTTTCTTACGCAATCTGTTCTATTCGCTTGTGTGTGTTTGTATGAGCTGGTCGCTGGACGTGCCACAACTGCAATTGTTTATATAATATAATAATTATGTGGTATGCTTTCCAAATAACGTACCTGTAGTGATTTCTTAATGACTGATAGTCAAAATGAGAAAACCTGCGACTTGTAAGTATTGTCTAAAAGGTGGTGATGAATGCATCCTTTCTCTGTATTAGATAAACGATTCCCTGTACTAGCAATGATACTCATTCGGACCGGTTTTAATGAATGAATGAGTCAAACTACAAAATAGCCTATCCCTAGTCAACATTTAATTGGGGAACCTAGCGAATTTTGCTTCTGTAAGAATCGCCGCAGCATACTATTTTCTTTTTCTGTTTTTTATTGTAATGTTACGTAATGTATTTTGGAATAAACTATACTATTTTTTACAACTAACTGATACGCCAACCGCCGCAAATCAATTCTGATCAACCCATAAAATTTATTCTTTATCGTCATTATGTACTCAACCAGCAGGTTTTTAAGATCTATGCTCAAAACTGGCCTTCGACCAATAACTATAGGTACTCGTTATTGATTAAATCGGGGAGTCATTATGATTGATGAATCGAAAGAGTGTTGATTTGGGAACGTTGATGAGCAATAGCGGCGGACATTTCCTCCTTATCCTACCTCTTTCTCTTCTTGTATGTTGTCACTTCAAATTATATTCATATCCTTTTCCAAATTAACAACATGACGAAAATTCTATAAGTATCACTTTTTTAGTTCTAGTAATATTCACAAAATCATTTCAACTAATAAAGTTACTTAGAAACAATTAGGTACCTACAATGTAAATTACGCGTAGTAAATGATGATAATACGCGTTTCGTTCCCGTGCGGCTGTCAGCAGAAATATCAGCATGGCACTTCCTCTACGTGAATACGAGGATACAACGGATGGGTACCTAGAGACCTATAGTGTTCCTAGTCTTGTCTACCTACAGGCTAATTCATAAATAAAAAATAATTAATAATCACATGCGTAATTTAAATACTCATTAGCAGATTGTTGATTAAAATTTTCACAACTTGCATTTTTAATTCAGTATTCGCTAAATGACATGATTATGCACCCTTTGTAATTATTTATTTACACTAGTACCTAGGTATTTAGTCCGAGATCTACAACTTACCAAAATTATTAGGTATTTCAAACCAAAGTCGAACTTTGGAGCATTTTAGTTTAATAGGTAATCTGCACTGTAATGCCATAAATATACGGGAAAATTCCCGATGTTAAATTATCCTTGGATAAGTATTACTGCTTTGAGTCGTTTGTTTTTCTGACCGTTTTTAACTAAGTACTGTCAGAAAAACGAAGTAGTGACTCAAACGCAAGCTCTTGCGATACGGACAACAGCGCTGGGCCTATACCTATGTCATCTCCCTATCGCATTTAGCATGGCAAACCACCTAAGCCTAGGAACACTCGTTTTCTGGAATCAATATCAGCACAAAAATTAACTACTGACTAGTTAAACGCAAGCCGACTGCTGTGATTGCTTGACTAAATTATCAACCACTAATAAGATTATCTACCTGACACGTTTAATTTTAACAGAACTTTGATTTTCGTTTCTAAAAGCAGGCGGCAGTTTAACGCCTGAATTAGTCTCAATAAAACACTGAACAGGGGCACAACCTATCAGAAATTACACAATAGGCAATAGCTTGATTTCGCCAAAGATAAGAAATTATTGTATATGCATATGCATAGTGAATATGAAGTAAATAGGTACTTCGTGGTTAGGTTTGTTTTGTGTACAATAGAAAATTTCTTTAGTCTTGTTAAATTAGCAAACTGTTTATATGAGAAATTAGAAATGCCTTTTTAATTCGTAGTATTAAGATCATACTAGTCTTTTCCCAGCTATTGGGGTCTGCGTACCAGCAGCTTAGCTCAACTGGTACCTGAGTACTAGTTATCTCCACAATCCAGTAACTGAACTGCGCAATACGGTACCCCTTGGGAAGACTGGTGTCAGATCTTCAGGTTTGTGACTATACATTACGACTGGCAGACAATATGTAGGTAGGTATAGGCAAAAATGACAGCGGTGACCCGAGGCGCGGAGAAGTTATTTAATTTCGTAGAATAGAAATGTTTACTTAATCAATTCGAGTCATCAGAGGAAAGCACACACGTGGCCAACTTATTCATGATGTATCATTGAATCGGGTGATGATTGAAATTGAAAAGCATATCATGTGTTATCTTATCTTAATATCTTCATAAACATCGGCAATGAGCTCGGACTTGAGCACAGAGTCCGCTACACACGTGTTTTGTCTTAAGTAGGTATTTACCTTCTTATAGGGTCACCACATCACCTTTCTTTTGCCCTGAGGTAGATATTATCCCGATTTATTTGGGGTCGGTCGCCAGATTAACTAAAGAAACGTTGAACGTTTCTGGTCGTTGCGGCCACTGGTCGTGGTCGTGGCTGTCTAAGTGCCTCATAGAGGAGTAGGTATCTATTTATGTTGCTCCGACCGAGGCGACCGACCTCAAATAAATCGATCGGTTTCTCTAAAACCTCAGAAACCGGCCATTAGAAGTAGAAGAAACAGTTATAATCATGAAAATACAGTAAGTACCTACCTAAAAACTAATTTGATGTCAAAGATATTTTTTTGAAGTTACATACAAAACTTAGCTGTTTGTAGCTACCTACCTACAAAATAACTTTATAAGTATTTCTGTAAATGTTTTTGAAACTCATACAACATGTAACAGAATAAACGCAATAGGTATACCTTTAAGGGGTCTTTGTACTTATCATTATGAACAACTATCAGTATGGGACCAACTCCGAAGCGCAAGTACTACCTACCTTTTCTCGAAGTGTTTCGTCGTTTTTTTGAACCCTCATAGAGTTGGTTTCCGATGTACCAGATAGTTCATATTCTCAGGATATGATGTCAATAATAGACTAATTAAACATAAAAAGTCTCAATTGAATAGCTCTAATACTTTAGATTTCATTGATATCGAAAATACACCGATTTCGTCACTGACACACTCACTGATACACTGACACACTGAAGATCATCAAAATGTTTGGCTACTTCCTGAAGTGCTAGAAAGCTGAAATTTGGTAGGTATATAATCTAAGTTTAGTATACAACCAACAAATAAATTCATAAACTCCACTTCAACTTTCGCCCCCCATCCCCTAAAATGGAGGGGTGGATGTTTGTATGAGACTTCAAAATGTTAGGGTACTTCCTGAAGTGCTAGACAGCCCAAAAAGAAGAAAAAAATAAACACTAAAAAGACTGCCTTGCAACTTACAAAAAGAACTGAAATCCCACCAAAAACATTTCATGTAAAATGTTGCCAAGACGACCACATAAGGTTTGCCCTGTGAAAAAGATATCAGATCTCACGTAGAGCCAAGCTTCTGAATCTACTCGGCCTAACTCTACCGACCCTAACTTCACAAATTCTACATATCAGTAAAAATGTTGCATAAATGATTCGGATTTGCGCCACCAGGTGGCGCAAATCCTACCATATCTCCTGGTAGGTAGGTACCCCGTAAGTACCGAAATGACAACAGTGATAGGAAGTATCGCTTGTTGTTACTCGTCCTACGTCAGAGAACGTCGATGTCAATAAGATGCCGATCGTTTATCATTATCAGTTATTAGGTTCTTACCTACTCTTCTTATATTGTATGTTTACAGAATCGATACCATTTGGAACACAAAACTCCAACTACTTCAATCAAATCAAATAATAAATTATCAAAATATCATTCAGAAATTATGTAGGTAGGTACCTATAATAAACTTAAGTATATTTAATATTAACCGGATTAATGATTAATTATAACTTTATTAGCCGTAATGTATGAGGTGACAACATCTCATCCGTTTTGGCTCCGGTAACCGATACTCGTACATGGCGGTATATCCATGAAGCATGCTGGAATGCTCCCAAATGCCAAACAAACCTTATAGTGAGCAGCAGCACTACAATAGAAAGCATTCCAGGAACTGTGGTCACCAACCCACCTGCCAAGCGTGGTGACTAGGTATGGCAAATCACTTGAAATGAGTTGCACTATTCCTAGCCATGGTACCGGCCTCGGTAACGGTGCCCGGGGGGGATGCTAAGAATCCCCGGGCTACGGCAAGGTACCAACACCGCAAAATTTACCTGGAGACGTTTAATGGACGCTCTCTGCGGCTGAACGAACACGTCGTTGAATTGGACATAGAGTAAAGTCGTATTAACTGGCACATCGTGGGGCTATCGGAGATCCGAAGATAGTGGGAGGAGACGATAACCCTCGATAGTGGCCACATGCTCTACTTCCGAGAAGGACACCAACTATCCCAAGGTGGGGTCGGGTATATGGCCCACAAGTCACGTAGGAGCAACAACGCAACGTCATGGAATGCTGAGATATCAGAAAGGTACCTACTTCTTGAAGATCATTGAGCTGGCCGCTGCACGCGCCGCCGCCTGTCTGAAAACTGAAAAACACACGCACGTCCAAGCACGCGTCGTCCAAGTAGGTACAGCCGGTCGATTCTGTCGAAATCTCACGGTGTACACCTAGGCGGAGTGAACGATAATAGAGCTCTCATTCTATCTTATTTGTATGGTTTGACAACTCACCCGTCGTGCACCCCGCCCAAGTGTTCACTTCGACATGTTTACAGAATCGCACTGCAGACGCCACTGGAGACGCCATCTCTCCGAAACTGTTTACGAACGCGTTGGAAGACGTTTTCAAAACGCTTGATTGGAAAGGACGGGGCATAAATATCAAAGGTCAGTACCTACATTTTGGACTACATTCAGGTTTTGGACTGGAAAAGGCTAGGCATTAATGTCAATGGCGAGTACATCACTCATCTTCGATTTGCCGACGATATAGTCGTCATGGCTGAGACCACGGAGGACCTCAGTACAATGCTCGATGACCTCAGTAGAGCTTCCGAAAGAGTGGGTCTTAAAATGAACATGGACAAAACCAAGGTCATGGTAAATACCCATGTAGCACCCACTCCTATCAAGATTGGAGGCTCTGCACTCGAAGTTGTTGATGAGTACGTCTACCTGGGACAAACGATCCAGCTAGGTAGGGCTAACTTCGAGAAGGAGGTCAACCGTCGAATCCGACTCGGATGGGCGGCGTTCGGGAAGTTGCGCGGTATCTTCTCGTCTCACATACCACAGTGTCTCAAGACGAAAGTCTATGACCAGTGCGTGTTGCCAGTGATGACCTATGGACTCGAAACGTGGTCGCTCACAATGGGCCTCATCAGAAAGCTTAAAGTCACCCAAAGGGCAATGGAGAGGGCAATGCTCGGAGTTTCTTTGCGTGATCGAATTAGGAATGATGATATCCGCAAGAGAACCAAGGTTACCGACATAGCCCGAAGGATCGCCAAATTGAAGTGGCAGTGGGCAGGGCACATTGCTCGCAGAACAGATGGTCGATGGGGCCGAAAAGTTTTGGAGTGGCGACCGCGTACCGGAAGACGCAGCGTTGGAAGGCCTCCCACAAGGTGGACCGATGATCTGGTGAGGGTCGCGGGTAACCGATGGATGCGAGACGCACAGGACCGGTTGTTGTGGCGACACTTGGGGGAGGCCTATGTCCAGCAGTGGACGTCTTTCGGCTGATATGATGATGATGATGATGAGTACCTACATCTCATTCCTCCGATTTGCGAATGACATTGTCATCATGGCAGAATCTCTGCAGGAGCTGGAAGTGATGCTGGACAGGCTGAGCGGTTCTTCAAGGAGGGTGGAATCTCGGGATGAATCTGGACAAAACCAAAGTCATGTACAATGATCATGTCAGTTGTCACCCCGAGACCTGAATCGTAAATGGCACTACCCTCGAGGTTGTGCAAGAGTACCTAGGTACATAGATATATCTAGGTCAAAATATTCAGGTGGCAGGGTTAGGGGAAGCACAACTTTAAGGAGGCGACCAGATGAATACCTACGCTTGGCTAGGTTAGGCGGCATTCGGGAAGCTGCGTGATATCTTTGAATCGTCTATCCCACAGGACTATAGCCAGTGCGTCCTACTCGTAATGTTTGAATCGTCGATCCCACAAGTCTATAACCAGTGCGTCCTACCCGTAATGACTTACGGGACCGAAACGTGGACACTCACTATAGGCCTGGTCCATAAATTCAAGGTTGCTCAGCGTGCAATGGAGAGTGCAATGCTCGGGGTTTCTCTGATGGATAGAATTAGCAACGAAATCATTCGCCTGAGAACTAAAGTCATCGACATGCGCGTAGAATCAGCATGATCAAGTGGAAGTGGGCCGGTCATTTCTGTAGACGGCCAGACGGTCGATGGAGCAGACATGTGTTAGAGTGGAGACCGCGTATGGGCAAACATAGTGTGGGACGCCCTGCGGCACGATGTATCGATGATTTGAAGAAGGTACCTGGCAGCGGATGGATGCGGACTGCTCAAGACTTGGATGGTTGGCGCTCTTTGGGGGTGGCTTACGTTCAGCAGTGGACTACAATTGGCTGATATGATGATTTAGATACCTCCTTATATGGCCTACCTGTAATTTTTTCTCCTCATTCTCAGTTCGATAATTTTCCTTGGTATTCCTGTTAGGTAAACTTCTTGTTAGGGCGACAGTTCACACCTAGGTATCTACATATTAATGGTATATTAATTATTGGATAAGAATCGTCGATTCGAGTCGATAATAGTACCTTTCAAGATAAATAATAATAAAATCTTTTGTTTCACCCTGATTACATGAGGAAAATGTACGAACATTGAAGCTTTTTATCGTCTTTTTTCTACACCACGGAGTCAGCTTTGGTCGAAGACTGCTTGCCTGTATAATGAGAAAATAACAATACCTATCTATAATTACTTACCTATTATACTCTTTGTCGGCACCCAAAGAACAGAAAGTTTTTAAAAAGGGTGGTATCTCAAAAGTAAAGTGAACATGTCTAAGGACTAGGTACCTTCGTCTAAAAATTATCGAAACTACACAGAACCCTGAAAATGGAGCCAGAAAGAACCTATACGAGTCACGGGTTTGATTCCCGCACAGAACAAAATATATTGTTGGGTGTTTGTTGTGTAGGATATATTTCTTCGCTCCCTTTAACTGGCTACCTCCCCTACTTACCTACTCTACTACTACGGAACCCAGGAACATTTTGGGAAAATGATTTTTTTTTAATATTTTTTATCAATTTCCAACAAACCAAAAAACATGAAAATCGGTCCAGCAGTTCTCGAGCTGTAAGTGTTGTAACAAACCCGACTTTGTTTTATGTATATATACCTATATAGTAATGTAAATGTATATATAATATGTATATGTACCTATATATATATATACCTATATAGAATAGATAATTGTATATTATTGGTGTAAGACTTATGTAGTCCATAAAGCCGTCTCCCAATCCCAACAAAATATAGGGACCTACCCGCCTAGCATTTTCCCAACTGTGTTGGGTTCGGCTTCCAGACTAATCGGGTGAGATTTTACATGGAGCAACTGCTCGAAATCAATTTGACACTTAGAATCGTTCTTGAGCCTATTTGAAACATTACATAACCTAACAACCTTATCACGACAACGACACAAAACAACACTATCAGACGTCATATTAGCGTTAAATCTCTGTGACCTCCACAACTTAGCAAAGAACTGCGTAACACGATACCCCTTGACAAGACTGATGTCAGATTTTCTGGCTTCTGACTATCCGTTACAATTGTTAACAATGTTTGAATGACTGATACAACTTTCTTTTACAGACGAACACCCAGACTAAGGCGAAAAACAAGTCCATGCTCATCTCGTGGAAGGAAATCCCGCGCAAGATCTTACCGAAGTCAATGTACTGCCCCAACACGAACACCAAAGACCTTCCTAGTAAATGATGATGATAACAGTGGTTCAAACAATATTTTGTCTTCCCATGGACCACCAACTTTTTAGGGTACCTAATAGGAATAAAGTTTTTTTCTATGACTGCATATTCTTTACTACCTAACTTCGGATTCCGGTTTAGCGCTACTCAAAGCCAAACCCATGTCGGCACTGACTTCCAACCGATTACGGTGCTTGTTTTTAAAATTAGTTACGTAAGTACCTATATTATGTCGATTTAATCAAGGATAAATAGTGTATAGCACTTTCTTGAATTTTGAAAATATACTGTCTATTGTGTCTGTTCTAATTAATTTCTTGTCTCCAATATATCTTTCATTTTCGTATTGTCTGCATTTCTATGACTTCTTCTTTTCGGAACCCTTTACTTTAAGGTTTAATTTATTCATCTGTGCGAAAACATAGCATTATAGAATGGTTGGACCACGAGGGACCACAAGTGGTCCACCACTGGTTAAGAATCACACAACTTATTTTGAAACCTAACTGTGATGGATATAAAAAAAAATGTTTTGTGCCTATAACTACTAAATATATGTAATAATTATATCTTTCAAATTAAGATTAATTAAATTTAACAATGCTTTTATTGCAAAATATTTTTTTTTACATATTAACAATATTATATACAACATAGAATTATGTACATTTCATTTGTCACTATAATTACATTCTTTAACAACCAAAAAGTTCATGTCTCTCTGGTAAGTGGCCCATTTCACAGTTTTCTTCTGTATGTCAAGTTTTAAATTTCGTTTTTTGTACTCTAAAGCTGTTCTTACTATAGATCTATTGAATTTGTGGACATGTGGATGATTGCAATACTCCTCTACTTCCATCCACCGGCAGCTGTTTACTTCTCTTTGTGATGGTACAATTTTATCTGATATAGCCTTCATCATGAGAATTAGGTAAACGTCTGAGTTTTCAAACATCATGTTGTGTGTGTGGCGAAATGTGACAAGTGATTCAAATACAGCATCAACCCCGGTCTCTTCCTTCACCTCTCTCACAGCAGCATCAACAATATCTTCACCTGCAATCATAGGAGATAAAGTGGTCAAAAACCAGAAATAAACTATGTTTTGGAATCAAATAAAATAATTTTATTATTGGCTGGCTACAATAAAATTGGTTTATAATTTATAAAGTGAAGCTATTAAAACTAAAAAGTATCTCTGTAACATGCCATGAAGCATACCATACCATAAAAACCACCATTATAATTTTATAAGAAAATGGACATAACTAATTATTTATTTTATTTTACAGAAGGCTTACAGACAAACAAACCAATGACATTCAGAATGTAATATTATCAAATAGCTACTTACAAGCCTCCACATTTTGTTTAAAAAAAATCGATGAAAAGAAAGTACATACAAGGAAATATAATTAGTTATGAGAGTAGTATATAAGTTAATTATCCTTGAAAAATAACTGTGCCAAAAGCCGTCTTAGGTCACTAGGAAGCCTATTAAAACTCATTTTTAGGGTATTTATTAGGTGAACATGTACTAATATTTACTTTAAAACAAGAATATAATTTGCAGCAGTTATTTTAGTTAAATCTCAGATTTAATTCATGAAAAATGTTATGTTATTGTACGCTTCCTTTTGGACATTGCCCTTAGAAGATAGGATAGACAACTACTTATCAGTGGACTTTAGACTGCTTTTTTATCAAGTAAAGTTTACACATAATTTAAGTTAGGTACCTTTCTCAACATAGCCACCAGGAAGCTTCCAATGAGGATACTCATAATGTTTCTCTGATATCGCCAGCAGGTGGTTCTGATTGTTGAACACCATAGCCCCAACTCCAAGGTTTGTATGGCAAGCTGGAGGCAGGTTTGGCTCCGAGTCCTCAGGCAGCCACATGTACATCATTACAAACTCATCTCTTGCATGATGGAAATTAAAGCCTTTCTAAGAACAGCAAGCCTTAATTAAAAACAATAACAAATGGGTAAACAACTCCAGTCAAAAATATTAAGTATGTAGAAATGGAACACTTAAAACAATATCTTACCTGTGCTAAAATAGGAATGCAGAAAGCATCATTTATGTTGACCTTGAACCATATACATCTATGTCCTTGTGATGCCCAGGTAGACAACGATTCTGAAACACAAAATTTTTAATTAAATGATTTATACAATAATTGGGAAATTTAGGCTGCCATCAGATGGTCTGCACCACAGCAACTGCACATAGTCAATATATATTCAACTGCATGCAGTTGCAGACCATCTGATGGCGTGGCAGCCTAACGTTCTTTAACTTGCCTCCACATGACTGCAGCCAACCGCGTGAAGTTGATATCACGACTGTACAAAGTCGAACGTGCAACTGAATGCAGTTGTATTATATCACATGCATGCAGTTGCTGCGGTGCAGTCCATCTGATGGCAGCCTAAATCATATTGTTCATAGCTAGCACTCAAATATCACACATAAGAGTTTATTACTACATAACTACAAATAATTTTAATCTATGAATGTTAATATCTTCTTTTACATATAACAAGATTAAGAACCTAAATTCAGAACATGATAAACTTTCAGTTACCTGGAAATTCACTATCACACCCAAAAACACAATTACATATTTACAATATCTATGAACTAGACAACAATATTTATCAGACATGTACAATAAGGTCAATGGACCATATTGTATGTTTGATAAATCTTGGTAAGTTGGTAGGTACCCATGCTTACAATATTTGTACAAAATTATGATGTACCAACCTTCAAGATTTTCAGTGAACTTTTGTACATTGAATTTCTCTTGCCTAGAGTCGATTGTGATGCCATTGTATCTGTCTCTTTCCCCTTTAAATATTTTTGTGGCTGTGTCAGTCGAGTACGCACAAATGGGATGTCTTCTGAAACGAAATGCAAAAAAAAAAATTGTAGCAAGCGTGTAATAACGATTTGCAGAACTTAAACACTATCTTACTCAGAGCCTGAAAAACAGTCTACTAGGTAAACAAAACTGCCAATAAGATTTATATATTGCACACTTGGTACCTATATTAACGGTCCACTTGTCAGATACCTACCCCAGGAATATACTTTTCTGGTTAAGGCGTGTGCAAAAGAATAATAATTTATTCATAATCATAATAACAATTTATTAAAACTGCATTGATAAATCTTTAATATTTGGAATAAAAGTCTGTCTCAAAGTCCTCGACCCCGTCAGTCAACGATTCAAGCAGCACGAGCAGCACTCACTGCACAGCACAGATTAATAAATAAGTTCAGCTCTGTCAAGTCAAACATGAAACAATGTGTCAAAATGATAAATTATTAGTGATCAGATGATTACGCACGCACGGGCGGGTCGTTCAGTCACAATAATAAATACCTGACAATACCTGTGTGGTTCAGTGCTGCAGAGCATAGACTAATATAAATCTGCAGAGCTAAATCCTACTACAAAAGTTTGTATGTTTGTGTAACAATCAGGCAAAAACGGCTGAAGGGATTTGGATGAAATTTGGCACACATGTAGTTCATATCCTGGAATAAAAATAGGCTACTTTTTATCCCGGTAAGTGGCATGGATTAATGGAGACTGAGGAGGAAGTGGAAACTCAGAGCCACTGCTGCCTTAGTACTTCAGATTCACAAGTACCGGGAGACCAGAAACATCAAGTACCAGGAGACCAGAAACATGTCATAGTATTTTTGGGCTGGTATAATTATGTAGGTAGGGTAGGTGTAGGGAAGGTGTAGGGTACGTGTAAGGTAGGTGTGGTGTAAGGTAGGTGTAAGATAGGTGTAGGGTAGGTGTAAGGTAAGAGTAGGGTAGGTGAAGGGTGGGTGTTTCCTGAGTAAAAAAATTACAATACAAATCAGGAAACCTTGCTATTTCCAATATTCACGCGGGCGAAGCCGCTGGTAGAAACTAGTAATATCATAAATGTAAAAGTTTGTATGTTTGTGTAACAATCAGGCAAAAACGGCTAAAGGGATTTGGATGAAATTTGGCACACATGTAGTGTATATCCTGGAATAACACATAAGCTACTTTTTATCGCGGTTAGTGGTATGGATTAATGGAGACTGAGGAAGGAAGTGGAAATTCAGATCCGCTGCTGCCTTAGTACTACAGATTCACAAGTACCAGGAGACCAGGAACATCAAAGTATTGCCGGGGCTGGAATTGTGAGCGGTTAGGATACAAAAGTGAGCGGAAGAATTTAATGATTTCCCTCATCATTAAAAATAAATAAAAACCGGCCAAGTGCGTGTCGGACTGGCGCACGAAGGGTTCCGTACCATTATCTATATAAAAAATGGCAAAAAAGTCACGTCTGTTGTATGGGGCCAATATTTATTTTATTATTTGTTTTTAGTATTTTTTGTTATAGCGGCAACAGAAATATATCATCTGTGAAACAACTGTCTAGCTATCACGGTTCATGACTCAGTGATCGGAGTAGGTAGATTGATTTTTGGTACTTGTATCATAAATGCACACAGAAAGAATAACATGGATAAGCCATTTTCCCGGAAAGTAATTCCGGTATTTCCGGATTCAATTAAATATTGTTAATGTTGGTAGTGATATTATTCCTACTCAATTCAAAATTTAAAGGAAGGTATCAAAACTAAATTAATTCATTATTTATCTGTTGAATAATAAAAACAATCGAATTCCGATCGAAGCTTTAATTTTTATTTTTTTATTTTTAGCCTTTTATGGCTAGAACTTTTATAGATAGACATAAATTGTTGCACTTAAATTTAAATATTTTCATAGTGGTCATGGTAATTTGCATTAAGGGTAGAATAAATGACGGGGCCCCATAGAGGGCCAATGCCTGCTGGGGTCGTGAGACTGTTCTAAGGATGCACCACGACTCTGAAACGTAAAGGGCATACGAAGGAACAGGTTGATTTTAGTCAGATTTTAGGACCAAAAAAAAGGGGTAGAATAAAGAAAAAAGATAAAAATCAACATTGTTTATTGTTAAATATGCACATTTTACATTTATTCACATTTTTAATCTTCATCTATTACAATGTCAGCATCCTGGTAATCCTGATCTTTACAATTAAAATATATAACTATGAGTTTCTCTAAATTTTCTATTTTCAACCTATTTCTTTTAACATCTAAAGTCCATTTATAAATGGAAAAAGACCGTTCTACATCTGACGATGTCAAAGGAGCAAATTTAAAAAAAGGTATTAAATTATGTGCTTCATTTTTTTCAATGGCCTCACTATATTCTCTAAGTGTGTCTAAATCTGGGTTTCGTTCCATAACACGTTCTATTTTATTTTTTATATTTTCTGAATTGCACTGATTTATAGCATCTCTGACGTTGTCAAATGCTAAAAGTGAATCTGTCAACGATAAATTATGCTTTTGCAATTCTTTTAAAGACAAATGAATTATAAAATAATTGTCTTTAATGTAATTTAAATCTTCTTTTAAATTTTCTTTTTCTATAATATTTTTTGCCTCTCGAATAGATACCGCATCAGAACTGCTTAAACAAGATAATACTTCTTTTATTTTTTCAAAGTTTTGAGCGTAATAAAATGCTGCCTCTAACCAAGTGCCCCATCTTGTAACAACTGGTTGGGGAGGTAGCGGCAAATCTGGATATTTTTCTTTTAAAATTTTGACTCTACTTGGGGCTTTCAAAAATACCTTTTTAACATTTGCTATTAAAATGTTAACATCGTGATATTCTAACCTAATTTGCTCAGATACGCGATGAAGAGAGTGGGCCAAACATGTTACGTGCTTCATTTCAGGTAAGTATTGTTTTAAATTTCGTCCTGCAGACAGCATATATGCAACGCTATCAGTGCAGAGGACAAGAATGTTACCTACCTTCGATTCAAAAGAATCTTCCCAAAAGTTTTCCAAACATTCTAACACAAATTGCGTGATTGTTTGTCCATTAACTACAGTTAGCATTTTACATGCTACCAAATAAGGTCTAGTCAAATTGCTAGGATGTAATGGTTTTATTAAAAAATGGACTATATAGCGACCTAAAAAGTCTGTCGTTTCATCTAATGATATCCATAGTTTCTCATTTTTATAATTTTGCCGAATCGAATTGATTTTATTCTTAAATAACTTGTCCAAGTAAACTTTCCGTAACTGTGATTCATCTGGCAGAGTACGATTAGTACACGTACAACAACAGGTACTACACATATATTTTTTAAAGAAATCTTGAAAAGTAGTATTTTTCATCTGAGACCACGGAATATTGCACAAAATGAGAAATTTTATAAGATCGAAATAAAATTCCTCTTCGGGCCGCTTAAACTTTCCCTGGTGTACTGCTCCTTCGATATGTCTTTTAACGTTTCCTTTATTTATGGTTTTCAAATGGCTTTCGCATTTTGAACAGTATATTGTACCACTAGCGTGATCGTAAAGTAGTTCGGGATGACCGGATATCCATTTTTCTACAGTTTCAGCCTTGACGTTTGCCATATCTGAACTCTGTTGTAGAGATGGAACCTCGTATATATCACCTAAAACAAAGACATGAAAAAATTACATTTTATTTAGTTTATTTAGCTTACTCCGTTTGTATTATTTTTCGTGGATCAAATTTAGTCATTGAAATTTCGCCCTCTTCCTGTCAACCGATTGATCTAAAATTTGGTATTCGCCTTTGATTCTGGTGACAATACAATTATGTATATTCAATATTATTGTCAATCCAAAATGGCTGCCGCTACAAGATGGCGGACAACTTAGTTTTTTTTCAATCCCATCAATATGGGTATCAAATGAAAGGGCTTGTTACGTAGAATATTTTGTAGAGAAGTAGATAAGGCCTATAGTAATTTATTTTACCAATACATTGCAAGAGGACACAGGGCATTCAAATTATATACGGATTCCAGTAAAATGTCGGTTAATAGTGGAGTTAGCTGAATTGCGACTACATTACTAGAATATCATAATTTTGTTTCGCACTAAGCTCACTGGTTCATACTCTATTAAAGATTTAACAATATTAAGACTCATGGTATGTTCAGCAGGTTAAGCGAACAAACACAATACTAAAAATATTCTTATAGTACATCCAAACATGCTTTATACTCCTTGTAACTAGTAAAATATTACTTACCAAAGCTTGGTTTAAATATGTAGATCCAATTCAATAGTGAAAAATCCGAGTCCGTATATTCGAGCCAAATCGTGGTTTAGAGCAGATTCCAGAAGTCAGTATGTACACAAGCCAGGGTCAAGTAACGTTTTCACAACACAGTAACAAACAAAGATGCGCACTCTACGAACCGAAGTAAACGAGTGAGCTACCTGGCATGTCGTCGGCGGGCGTACGCATTGTTCTGATAACCGGTTATTGTACCACTCATGATCCTTTGTTCTGATTGGTCGTTGGGTTTTGTCAAATCGTGACTGTGTGCCGTTAAAAAAAATATGAAGAATAATAAAGAATAATATTGCTCATTTTATTACAATTCCTACCTTTTTTTGAGGATGGCAAATCATCAAATGACTCCTTCCACTCTGGCAGAATAAAATTCCTACATAAGTTCCGGTTTTTTTTTAATAATCCACCAATTCCGGAGGAATGTCCATATTAATATATACGTTTCGGATCAATGACCCCATTTCAATCTACCTACTCCGATCACTATGAGATACAGCCTGGTGACAGACACACAGACGGACAGCGGAGAGGGTCCCGTTTTTACCCCTTGGGTACGGAATCCTAAAAAAACGACGAATGTCGAATTATTTTCGGGGCTGGAATTATAAGTGCTAAAGATTCACAAGTACCAGAGGGCCAATTCCACTTATTTTTTAAAAGCAACGTTCGCATTCGCATGTCAGTTGCAATCAGTCAAAAAAGCCTTATTTCCTTCCATACATTTTTGACAGATTGCAAGTGACGTGCGAATGCGAACGTTGCTTAAAAATTAGTAGAATATTGGCACTCAGGAGACTGAATATTAATTTTTGTATACTTTAATTTATATAAAAGTACTATTTTTTGTATGGGGAGGAATGAAATGAAAATTTAACACCGTGACTACCGCCACCCCTCCAATGGCATGGTGTATCGTAAACTACTGGAGTACCAATTTTGAATTTTGGGTACTATGTTTATCTTGCAGGGTAGGTACTCATTTCATATGTAGCAAAGACTACAGTATATGTAGGTTTGAGGAAAGCGACAAACTCCTCAAACTTGGAATCAACATTCAAAGTCGTGGTCCTGCTGAACTACCGAACGAAAATTATCATCGTTGATTTCTCGGGAAAAATACAAGTTTCAGTTCTGTTTTTGTAACGAAATGAAACACATTAAGTTACTATTTATTTGTCAGCTGTAGGCTGTAGCATGCCCCCTTTTTCGGCGCTCATGGTGCTGCTGAAGAGAGCGTGTCTACCGCTGGACCACCTTCAAAGTATATTTTCTTGAAAACTACCAAGGTACCAATTTTGTTTTCGAGTTCTAATTAGTATTACCAAATATGTGTGCGCCGCAAAGGTTTTATCCCTTTTGTAAAAAAAATAGGAATAAAAGTTACCACCGCGGAATGTCACTGTCAATGTCATCAGTTCTGTTGACATGTGGATGACATTTCTCTCTCAATCATAGCAACGCAACGATTGTAGGTACTTAAGTAGAGTATACTTATTACAAAGATTATATAGTAATAAAGTATAATAGGTAGGTAGGTACATACGTACTACCTACTTAAGAAGTTATTGGTTATCAGATCATTGCGTAGTAGAACCAGCTTTTTAAAATTTAAAGCGGGATCGGGGGTAATAAAGCTAGGTACTTATGTATATTAGAATTAAATGTCTTATAAAGTGAATTAAAAATGGGATCTATAACTTTCGAAGGCGTTACAGACAGATATAATGGAATCACAGTTGATTCTCAAAAAGAACCTTGTGAAATTAGTCAGCTGTTAAATCAGTTGAATGGTAAGTCAACTTTTTTTTTGTCTTTCTCACATTATAGGTAGGTACCTACCTAGTGATTGCCTACCCACATAGCATGAAATTTAAAGCGTAGGCAGCAACATCCACTTTTACTTAAAAGGTGGTAAGTACCTAGGACTTTTTATTTTACATATTTAACATGATGCTAGTTTTGATAAGATACATATTCGGATGTGATAAAAAAGTAGGATGATGCTGCCTTTGTTTTAAGTATAAGATTCAATTAGATACTTACCTACTGAATTTATTATGCATTTCAGATTCATTAAAAATGTGGTGTGAACAGAATAAACGATGTATCTGGTTCAAAATTAACATCAAAGATGCAGCTTGGGTACCCATTTTAGCAAATGTATGGTTTTGTAGTTTTATTTGAATAGATTACTCCAATAAGATATTTAAGATGACTTAATTCAATACATAAAACTAGCCTAAGCATCAAATACAATGTGTATTTTTTTTCACCTTCAGGAAGGCTTCAATTTTCACCATTCTCGTGGAGATTTTGTAATGATGTACAAATGGCTTCCTAGTAGTTCATCTAACTTACCACCAGCCTGTCATACAAATCTTGGTGTGGGTGGAATGGTTTTTAATGATAAAAACGAAATATTAGTAGTCACTGAAAACTACATTGAAGTCCCACATTGGAAACTCCCTGGAGGTTATGTAGAAAGAGGTAAGATGAGAACTAAAAATATTAATATTTAACAATACACAATAGTAATTTGGCACTTTACATGATTGCAGGAGAAGATATCAAAGATGCCGCTGTGAGAGAAGTTAAAGAAGAAACAGGGATTGACGCCACTTTTGAATCAATGGTAACGCTGAGACATACACACAACATGATGTTTGAAAACTCAGATATTTATGTGATTGTATTGCTAAAAGCAACATCAGAAACGATTACCAAATCTGACATAGAAATTAAAGCATGTAGGTGGATGCCTATTGAAGAATATATGAATCACCCTGATGTCCACGAATTTAACCGATTTATTGCCAGACAAGCTTTAGATTTAAAGGCTAGAAAACTAAAGTTGGATCTCCGTAAAGAAACACTCAAAATGAAAAATTTATCCAGAGAAATGACATCTCTGGTAATAGAAGATCTTGAGAAATAAGTCTAGTGGCAATGTTCAGGGTCAAGTGATAATAGCAAACTTGTTACAATGATAAATTTATATCTTAATAATATGTAAATGATAACAATAGGGAGCTGGATAATTCTATACACATGTCACATTATATAAATAAACTTCAGTCTACACAACAAAATGTCATGTCCTTATAATGAAATTCAATTTTACTTTTAAATAATCATTTGAAGAATTACACATTGTATACTATGTATGTATGTGTATCTACCAATAAATAATGTGATATTTTTTATTCTAGAATTGATACACCATAACACACCAGTGAATATTGCTTTTAGTTTTCACCCGTTGGTAACAATGAGTTGAAACAAAAGCAATTTTCCTTGTTTAATATAATTGACTACAAAATAGGGTCATTAGTTAAATCAATAATAAATTCAATTAAAATCATTACCATGTATTTATGATTATTGTGTTGCATAATTCAGTTTTACAATTGGTTAGCTCACAATGGTATGGAATATTAATGTATATTATAATTTATGTACAACATCCAAGTATCCAATAGTTTTCTAAGAATTGTGAACTGAATTACCTATTTACTATAATAGAAAATGTACCTATAATGATTTTATGACTATAAATTTGTTATAAATAAATAAAATTTTTACAAATTATCTTTCCACCTAATATAATAACTTCCTAACAAATGGTTTAAAATGACAAAGCAGAAGCAAAGTATATTTACATGGTAAGTTCAATAAATTGACCTCTTACATCATTCAATTCTAACACTGTGCTTCATTGTTGATTATAGTATATTGTTATCTTGTAGCTACAATTTAAAACTTTAAATCACATGTTAACACGGGATTTGATGCGCAAAGACCAATGAATAAGTGAATATGTAAACAATGAGCAATCAATAATTGTTTCTGGCACATTGACTATAATATTTGAAATGTGTGAATACCTACTATGCCTTGGTGTGGTTTAGGTATTTTAGAATAGTGAGAGGCCCACATAAAAAATATCTAGTCTTGCATTTCATGTTTTAGCATCATTTGATCACTAAAAACTTTAATAAAATCTTAAATTTGATATACTCACAACAACTGCTTATTATAACAACTTATAAAATATGTTAATAACAAAACAGAACGCCAATAAACAAAAAAAAAAAGAAAGTATTTTAAAGATCATGATAATGAACATGAACATTGCATTAATATCTTGGTATATGCTGAGGTAAACCACAATCAACATGTAAAACAATATCAATTAGCTTCATTATTTTTATAGGTCTATATATTTATAGGTTAATTGGCGCCAGATATCAGATGTGTCAATGAAAACAAATGCCATGTTAACTGATTAACTTCCACTGATTTAGTCTAAGTCAGGTGCAGCAGCATTTCTTCCTACATAGTCTCCATCTTCATCAGAACTATCCGCTTCACCTATTATAGATTTTAAAAGTCCTCCAAATACTGAATTAGCATTCTTATTGTCAGGTGGTATTTCTATGCCAAACCAAATGCGACCAATGTTATCTAAATACACAGAGTAGTTTGGATCCCGTTTAATACTTATTGCATACCAACTTCTAAGTATTTTAAATTGATTTGAATGTCTCCTGAAAGTAAATTTTAAATGTTAGCATTGCTAATCAAAATTATTTCATCATAGTGAGTTCTATTGCAAAGTAATATTATACACTTACTGTTCAATAGCACGTAATAGAAACCACAGGAAATTTAATAATGGAAATATGTATGGAGGCCCTTTATTATTGCTTATCGTAGGGTGCATGCCTGTGTATTTATTAAAAGTATCTGTAGCCATTTTTATATTACGCAGACAAAGAATCTGCAATACTGGCTGGGCAATGAACAAATCTATTTCAGATTTGAGTCCCTTCGTTGTATGGAGTTCCACCAGCATACTGGCATATGCTGTGCCATCACATGAGTGCAGAAAATGTCTGTGAGCTGCACCATACTTCTTCTCTTTCCAATAAACTTCAGCAATTCTCTAAAATAATAATAAGGATGATAGCTAAGTGTAATAAAATCAAATAAATTCTACAGCTGACAATTTCAAAATACTATTACTAATTGGTAAACTATAGAAGAATCCATTTATACTGACATTCATAAGTAGTGACTAACTCCATACCAAGCCTCAAAAAAATAAAAAATTCCTAATTTCTTATTAGGTGTTAAGTTTACAAGTGAGAAACATTACAAACTGTATGTATCTAAATACATTCAAAAATGAGAAGTCAATCAAAATGAAACATGTTAGGAATCATGTTGCTCACTATAACCAGACAGTATTATACAAAAAATAGGTCATAATGAACAACATATCACTAAACAGTCATTATAATAAAACTTTTTAAAATAATCTTATAAGAAAATTAAAACTGCACTGCAATTACTTCAAAACAATAGGTTGGTTAATGTTAGCAGTCATAATAAATGGATTCCACTGTATTACCTGAGCTACAATAAACCAATTTAACCAAGATGTATGATTCTGATAAACCAGTAGGTTAGTAATTGTTTACTAACCTACTTGTTCACCAATTGTTGTAAAGGTGTTTTTTTAATCCTACCATTTCTCCACAATTAAGATACTAATGGCATGGCTGTAATCTGATTACATTCCCTGCTTTATAAATAAAAAACCTTTTTCCCCATGTAAATAAACCCATTCATGGCAGCAGACTATTAAAGGTTAGTCTAATTTAAGGAATATTTACATTGCCACCTACATGTAACTGGCCTTTTTTCATGTAGGTGGTACCCAGAAATGTAAGCATAATTCAGATGGAAATCATAGAAAGGTCACAGGTGATGAATTTACCTGATGAAGAAATGGATGCCCTTTTTTGTTATTGTCCATAGACCATTTGACACCATTGGTGAGGAAAGATTCCCTCTCAGGTATACTAGCACTCATCAATTCGAATAATCTTGCTATTTTGTCGATCCATTCGTGACATGGGTTTGTTGCAGATTTATTCAAGACGTCTACGAGTAATATTGCCAAGTCTGCGCCACTCTCTTGCTGATCGCGCTGTAGCAACAACGTTGAACCTTTGTACAGTAGATTTAGTAAATCCGCATATTTTTTTTGACTTAGATATCTGAAAAGTCATAACATAGTATTAATAATTCATTAGTTCTAATAGTTCCGCGAATAGCATGAAGTGTACATTTGTGATTGGTACCTGAAATATAGGGTTCTATACATTTGATGTGCCTCATAGTAATGTCCAGAGTTTACTGATGCTTCTAACTTATCAAGTACTCTTGAAACTCCTCTGTCTCCTCGTGCAGCCATCATTTAATTTCTAGAACAATCTGTTTTTCTTTTATTCTATTTCACATTCACATACACCAATTTACGCCATAACCATGAACTGTCTGATTTTTTTTTTAATTTCTGATACCACGTCTTTTGTAATTAAAAATAGTATACTCGAACAACTCAAACTGAATAATTATATTAGTGACCCTGGTTGTCCATGGCTATTCAACTAGTTTTTGCTTTTCTTGTTTCTTCCAATCCTCGCTTCACACGCTTACTAAACATTGATGAACCCACACAAAATCAAAGTGTGGATAGGGCATGATAGCAACTTTACTGTTGCTATTGCCAGACATCCACTTGGACGAAGACGATCCTCTAACTAAATTGTTGTAATATGAGTAACATCGTAAAAAAATTAATTGTATGTTTTAGAGACTTAAAAACCCAAAACAAACAAAAACCTTTCGTGGACTAATCAAGACGTGGTCGGCCATGATTCAGTTCCATGACGTCAACGCGTCAACGTTACAGTTAACAAAAACATTTACGAAAAAGATAACTTTTTTGCATGGATATAATTATTAGTTACCATGACCTTGTATTTTGTTTGTTTCTGGAATTGAGTTAGGTATTTGGAAGTTGGGTTTATTATGTCATTTGTAACATTTTATTTTATTTTTCACTATTGTATTGGTTTTTTGAAAAACAGTATATTTTATAAAAAAAATTGTACGCATTATTATGACGAAACTTTAAGGTAACTACTACCATAAACAAAAAGGAAACGAAGTGGGAGGTCGGGGAATTCTGGGGGACAGGGAACGGGACCATGACGGGACCCAAACCGGAGCGCTGGCAATCGGCATTTTAAAACAGTGGATAGACTTTGATGCAAAAGGGGAAACCTTTGCACAAGTGTATCAAACGATGTGTTTCAACACACGTACTCGAAAAATGTAAATGAATAAATGTAAAATGAAATTTAATTTATTTAGCAAATTGGTTTTTGCACGTCAATTTTCTTCGATAAAGACTAGATGAGGCACATCTATATTATCTCTGGAATATATCATCTGGAATATATCTCTGGAACTAAGTAGCAGTCGGATTTGGAAAATTCGTTTTGTAAATGACAGCCACATTCATGAGGAAGGTTATACGGGAACGGGAAAAGACGGGTTATGCGCGTACGAAGTCGCGGCCAAAAACTAGTGACAAATAGTTGTGAGAAATGGCTCAGAAATTTATTTACAGCAGTGGAGCCGCCCGGCGATCAATCTGATATGATAAATACAGTAAATTGTAGGTCCCACACAGGTTTTTTGACAAAGTATCTTTTTCTTATTTCCTACATTTTAGTGAGTTTTGAAAATTTATATAGCCTATGTCACTAGCACAATTCTGACAAATTCAACGACACCTCATATGTCAAAATCCGTCCAGGCGTTTGGGCTGTAAGGCGTGCCAAAGAAATGGACATACATACATACATACGCTCGAAAAACATTACTCTACTCTTTCTGACGAAGTCGGGTAAAAACTGGCGCACATTTCGCGCTAAAAGCGCAACCGCATTTACTTCGCTTTCGCTTTTACTCAAAAACCCGCTCCCATCCCTACCGGTGGTTTACCTACGTCCTGACGAATGGTACACGATGAAAAACAACTGGAGCGAGGTCTGGCGGCTGGGGTCGTCGCGTTATTTGTATAACCAGTAAAAATAATCTCAACAATAGAGATACTTAAACCTAGGCATCTTTCTATTGAGCTTTGGTTTCCGCACTTAGCCCTGATGTTGGATCTTATATGTGCGTGAGTCATGGCGGTCGTCACTCCAACCAGCCAACCTCCGTCCAGAAGCAGATCAGTTCTCCTAGTGTGTTCAGGATATCTGTAAGTTGTTTCGGTGTCCCTATTGTTTGCCTCCGTATCACGGTGACGCCTGTCCACTCGAGGAGCACGTGCGAAACCGTTTCCTTCTGCTTCATGCATGCTCTGCACAGTGGAATGTCCCTTATACCTATCGTGTGGAAATGTTTGTTCAGTGAACAAACAATCACAAAGGTTCCTGCTCTAAAAGAAGTATTCGAAGCACTGCACTCCTAAAAGACCCCGCTAAATGCTGAATAGGTACTTAACTCTAGTCCGGAATAACGCTAACCTCATGTCTGAGGCTAGCGTTTCCGAAACTTTGAATTCGGGGCACCCCGAAAAGGATTAGGTTGGAAGAGGATTACGGAGTCAAGCAAGCGGGGATGATCGTGACTTCCTACTCGACAGCAAACGACGAACGAACACACCGCTGTCAACGTTTTGAGTTCCATAACTTATAACAACACGGCACACTGTGTAATTTTGCTTCAATAGCGGTCACCTATATTTTATCCCTTCATCTTATAGATCCAGCTAAGAACTACTTAAAACTTCTGGGAAGGAACCATGATTTTTTTATGTTTAGTTTAGAAGTTATTTTAAAACTCGAGAAAACTTCATAGAAACCATAGAAATTATTTTGTCTCAGATTTATGATTTTGCAATTTTTATAGATGACTTAAAAAGGACTGTTATATCTACTAGATGAGTAGAAAAAAAAAATGTCGTAAATAGAAGAAAAAATCAAGATTTTTGGAAAATTAAAATTGTTTTTTCTTTGGTTAGTCTCATTGTATCCGCATTTTTTTTTTTAACATAAATAGTTTTATATTATAATATGCTATTTTTACAAATCAGGAGTGGAAAATGTTAAAAAAAATAACGGTCTACAACAACCTAACACTTTTATTTAACTTCAAATAATTTTAATCAACACAACAATAATTAAATTAACACAATTTTAAGTAAAAATATAGAAGAGCACTATATCACACAACCAAGTAACGTCCGTCGCATCCGAGCACCGCGCGCAAAGTGAGTCGAGTCCTTTTTTTAGGTATGACCACTAGCAAGTTAACACACTTGGGATATCAACTGCTTAACCGGACTAACCTGTGGTGGCCTCAAATGAATTTAAGGCCCCCAGCCAAGGCAACAAAACTAGCTACAAGCTAAAAACTACTGACCGCTCGCTAAGGGCATTCCCTGTGGAATACGACCTCGGCTTAGCGGCGTCAGTTAGGGAGACGTGACGCTGCCTTTTTATAATGTACCGCTCGCTTTAGACTCAGGTGTGTGGGAACTTGCTAAGACGGCCGTTCCTGACATCGAGACGTCCTCGACCGCACTTGCTGTTCCACTTGGCGTGCTAGCCCCAGCCATGTCCTGATCGAAATTTGTTATGTCATTTTCTGCAATGTGAAAAAGCATAACACGTTAGAAGTGGTGAGACCAGCGAGGTTTAATTTGACCTTCAGTTATATATGAAAACTAAATTGAAAGCAATTAAGTTATTGAGGTCAAAGCTTAAACTGATACTTGAACTGATCCCTTGTTACAGGCGCAAGCGTGCACTCAAGCGCCCACAAGCAAAGAATCATACGCAACTTCAGAAAGCTAAAGAAACTGTTTGCTCAAAGTGCGCAATACGTTAGGAAATAAAATAAAAATTAAAAAAAAACAACTGTAAGCGAGTAAATTCGAATAATGGGATTCCGGACTTCCATCAGTCGAACACCCGTAAAAAGTAAAATCCCCATGAAAAGCGTAACACTCCACACACTTCATAGTCTTTCATGACAGAGGCCTCAAGATTGCGTGTCACCCTCACGAACACATACATAGGCCCCAAGTTTGCATATATGGGTTCATGAAGTAGTAAATTTATATGAAGAGTATGCTCTTATGCATTTCATGGTCTGGTATGACAGAGGCCCCAAGTTTGCGTGTCATAAATGTAATCACGACAGAGGCCAAAAGTTTGCATGTCATAGATATAATCACGACAGGGGCCCAAAGTTTGCATGTCATAGATGTAATCACGACAGAGGCCCAAAGTTTGTATGTCGTCACTCACCACACTCAAAGAAAGCGGAGCAAGTTTCCGGCGTCCACTCGCCGCGCCACAGAACCATGTGTTCGGCAGCAGCTTGTGTCTTTTTGCCGTACGAGCCAGCCAACAGTTCGAGCTCGTAGCGCTGATGGGGCAGCGCACGCAGAACCTTGTATGGCCCGCGAGTCCAGCTTGCCAGTGCTTTGAGAGGCCTTGCTCACAAACACTTGATCACCCACAGCAAAACTGCGTGGCTGTCGGCGATCTTCGTTGACGTAGGCGTCCTGACGCTGTTGATTGGCAGTCAGGAGTTCAGACGCCCGCTGTCTTCTGAGGGTCATTAAAGCTTCTCGATTAGGGTGGCAGTCACTTAGCGCTACATCTCTTACCAGGGTCCTGATGGCAGGAGTCGCAGCAACAATAGCCACCAGCAACTGCAGGGGTGAGGCTTGTGTTGTAGCTTGCCTTGTGATGTTTAACGTGAGCTGCATCTTCCATAGAACTTCTGACCAGTCGGAGCCCTTGTTACCCACCTCGACACGCAACATATTAAGGACGGTTCTACAGTACCTTTCTGCTTGACCGTTTTCACGGTGCATACCCGGAGTAATTAAGTGCACTTGGCACCCCTGGTCACTACACCACGTTTGAAATGCAGTACTCTCATACATTCTACCCCGATCACAAACTATCAGGCTTGGGGTACCAAATAGAGCTACTGCATTTGTAAACACGCGATTCAGTTCATCAGAGTCTTCTCTATACAGTGAGTAAAGTAAACAAAATTTTGAAAACGCGTTTACAATAATAAAAATGTATTTGTAACCATGTGATTCCGGAAGTGGTCCGAGAACGTCAGTATGAAGTGTCAAAAAAGGGACTTCTGGTTTAGTCCACGATTGAATCGGTTGAGAAGGAGCTCTAGGCACCCTTTTGTGAGATAGGCAAACAAGGCAGTGATTAATATATTTCCTAACAAAAGATCTTAAGTTTGGAAACCAGAAATGACGTAAAATAAGATCAATGGTTTTATCGATGCCAATGTGGTCGTGTTCATCATGAAAGACCCGAAGTAGGCTTAACCTTACTTTTAGGTATAAAGCACAAGAGACGCGACTCTTCACCAGTAGGTGTGTTAAAAGTTCACTTTTAATAAAATACCTATTTTGGTCTAACTGACCTTCCCTGAGTTTAGTCATCAATTCCTGTGTTTCCAGATCAGCAGTCTGAGCAATCTTTGCCCAATTGATCGGATTGCGTATCTGGTAGACCTGTGCTGGAGGATTTCTGCTCAAATAATCGGCGTGTTGCATCATACATCCTTTCCTATACTCGAAGGTGAATGTAAAATCTTGTAGGTAAACCCACCAGCGTGCAACTCTTGGCAATAGATCCTTTTTGTGCTCTGTCATTTTTAAGGAGTTGCATTTCGTCACTATCTTAAAGTAAATGCCAACAAGGTAGTGGCGGAAGTGCTGAAGGGCTCGAACTATGGCCAAGGTTTCCAGTTCGTAACTGTGATATTTAGCTTCAGCGCCCTGAGTGGATTTGCTGAAGTATCCCACAACCCTCTTTCTCTTATTAGGATGTTCCTGGAGCAGAACAGCACCGAGACCGATAGCACTGGCATCGGTATGAAGTTCAGTGGGTAGTTGGGGGTCGAAGATAGCCAAAACAGGCTCGTTAGTCAGGCAATGAATAATGTATTCGCGAGCATGATCTTGCTCGTCGCCCCAAAGGAATGGCTCCCCTTTACGGAGTAATCTAGCTATGCAAGCAGTTTTAGAGGAGTAGCTGGCAATGTAGCTCCTGAAATAACCTGCAAGTCCTAGAAATTGGCGGACCTCTCGGACGTTACTGGGTTTTGTCGATTTTACTAGGGCTTTTATTTTCACAGGGCTCGGCCGTACCTGACCATGACCTATGAGACGGCCTAAATATTCAATTTCGGTGTCTAAAAAGGTGCACTTTTTCAAATTAATGGAGAAACCAGAAGCAGTTAGAATTTTAAGGACATCGACTAAATTACACAGCCCTTCTTCAATAGTATTAGCCAGTATGAGTACATCATCTATGTACGTTAGGACCACACCAGCGTCTATTAACGGCTTAAGAGTTCTGGGGGCCTAGACAAATAACTTTTCTGTAGCGTTAACGTCAGACGCTCACGACAAAATGTATGGGAATGACATTAGGTGTGGAAAGGAAACGTCATCACCTAATGTCATTCCCATACATTTTGTCGTGAGCGTCTGACGTTAACGCTACAGAAAAGTTTTTTGTCTAGGGGGGCTGGAGATGATTCTTTGGTACACAATCGGCGCATTCGCTAACCCGTAAGGCATTTTGAGGTACTCATAATGCCCCTCGGGTGTTACGAAGGTCGTTTTGCTAACAGAGTCATCATTTTTCATTGGCACTTGGTGAAAACCAGTAGCCATGTCTAGACCGGTGAAGTATCTAAACTTACCAAGCTTATCGATGTGGTCATCAATGAGCGGCAAGGGATATCTCTCCTTGACAGTAATGGCATTAAGTGCACGGTAGTCCACGCACATCCTATCACTCCCGTCCTTTTTCTTGACGAGAATGAGAGGGCTTGCGTAATCTGACTGGGACTCTCTAATTATGCCCTTATTAAGTAAATCTTTAATTATACGCCGAACTCTGTTTTTCTCATCAACTGAGAGCTTATAGGGACGATGACAGATCGTTGAATTCGAGGTCAACTTTATTTCCATGCTGCCCGTGTTCACCGTGGAGGTGGCTGTGCCGGTAATAAAAGAAATCGAAAATGTTTTAATTATTTCCAAAAGGCGGTCTTTATCATGCCCAACTAAAGGCGTCTTAATACATTCGACTTCCACGGTATTCACGTGCTGCACCATGGCAAAATCATCGGCTCTAACCAACCTTTGCTCGTCATTAGTCTTTATGTATGTCAGTCCTACTCGGTTCAAAACATCTGTGCCCATCAAGATTGGGGCACTAATGCATTCATCAGGTACAATATAATATAAATCGACTTCTAATGAAATTTCGGGAAACTCTAAAATAGCAGTGACATAAGAAGTTGTCTCAATCTCCTGGCTTCCTATATCACGCAATAAACGATAGGTTGGGATACTATTAAAATTAAAATGTTTTAAAACTGATTGTGAAATAAGAGAGATAACAGAACCGCTATCAATCAATACATCAACAGGTACCTTCTGGATGAGAGCTGAGATCACGTTGCTTTGTCTGGATTCGGGTTGGAGCAAAAATTTACTTCACTTGATTTTTTGTTTTTGCCCTCAGAACGTTGCTTAAGAAAATATGAATCAATAAGATGACCGTTGCGTTTGCAAAAAGTACAAAATTTGCTTGACCTTTTATCGTCATTGGATGATGAAGGGGCTGTTTTAGAAGGAGAGGAGGTAGCCTGAGTACTAGTTGTATCAGTCTTAGACTTTTTAGGGCAATTCCATTTCTTGTGACCAGACTTGCCACAAGCAAGGCACTTAAAATTGTCTCCAAACCTAGGTGCATCTCGCTTACGCGAATGCATTGGCCCTGAGTGGTTTGACGAACGAATAGCATTGTTGGAAGCTTGTGATTCACGTTTCGGTTTTAACGTATACAGATAAAAACTCTACTAAATTCTTTGACAGTAGCTTAGCATTGGTAGCCGCAGCCTTGACTTGCGGATCGGCAATACCCCGTATCACAATAGAACTTTTAAGTTCATCAGATAAGCCCCTAACAATATTAAGACGCAGTAGTGACTTGCGGGCATATTCAGCATAAGTTGAATATTTATCTGAGTTGGTACACATTACTTCAAAAAGTATAGTTGCAAAATCAATGTTACACAGTGATCGAAACTCTGTTTTAAAATTAGTTCACGTACGGTTATTCGTAGTCCAATCATTCAACCATGATTTTGCGTCGCCCCGCAGGCAACTCCCAATGCGTCCGAGGCATTCTCGATCGTCCCAATTGTTTAATTGCCGACCGCGGTCTACCTCCGCACACCACATGTCAAAATCATGTATACACGGGTCAAAAGGATAAATATAATAATTATGAGACCTTACTTGTACGGTACAAGTAAGGTCTCATAATTATTATATTTATCCGTACAAGTTGTACCAAGGATGAGAGAGCTCCAACAATCCTGTCTGCTATGCCTTTGTCTGCGCTGGTACTAGCATCTGTACCCATAGTCACCCTATCGGTAATGCCGGAACCCTGCTCGCTGGTGAGGGCCGGTGCCACTACAAGTGATGGCGTGGACGTGCGGTCACCAGGAAGATGCGACGGACTTTCAACCGTTGGTGTTGTCGTAGGTTGCTGTAGCCAATTTTCAATAGCATCTAATCTAGTGAGAATTCGATCAAGTGCCATACCTTTCAAGCTCTCGCGGCGGTCACTTGAGCTGTTACTACGATCGCGAATTCGATTTTTCGATCTATGCGAAGCATTATGACGCCTATTCGACCTGCTTCTATGGTCTACCGAACGATCATCACGCCTGGGCAACGGCGGCGTATCAGAAGAACGGTGACCACGACGTTCACGAGAAGAGTCCCTAGAACGTCGGCCTTTATCACGACAATCACGATCTACAGGTCTTGAGGAACGTCCTGACATCTTCAATTAAACGTAAAAGGGAACAGAAAAAAAAAAGGTAATCACAAAACACGTGGCACTTTATCGGATAATCACAAAAACTAACCTTTGGATGGCAAAACAAGCTAACAGAACGCGTAGTACATCCCACTTATGATTTTATAAATCAGGAGTGGAAAATGTTTAAAAAAATAACGGTCTACAACAACCTAACACTTTTATTTAACTTCAAATAATTTTTATCAACACAACAATAATTAAATTAACACAGTTCTAAGTAAAAATATAGAAGAGCACTATATCACACAACCAAGTAACATCCGTCGCATCCGAGCACCGCGCGCAAAGTGAGTCGAGTCCTTTTTTTAGGTATGACCACTAGCAAGTTAACACACTTGGGATATCAACTGCTTAACCGGACTAACCTGTGGTGGCCTCAAATGAATTTAAGGCCCCCAGCCAAGGCAACAAAACTAGCTACAAGCTAAAAACTACTGACCGCTCGCTAAGGGCATTCCCTGTGGAATACGACCTCGGCTTAGCGGCGTCAGTTAGGGACAGCAAGGAACAATCAGGCTGGGCCGTTTCATTAATTAGGGGTTATTAAAGCTAAAGGCTCAGCGGCGCGGGCTGGCTCGTTTGCAAAAGTCGGGGAGGGTTTTGCGTGGGTCGTCGTGACGGACCTCGGCGGCGAGGTCGGTATACGGAACGCGGTCTGTATTTGTTTATTCTAAGGGTGCTGGCTAAGGGTGCTGGTTTCCCTACAGCTTTCCTGAATCTTTGTGATCTCGTCGTCGGACTCGACGAGTGTATGCCGAGGACGGCGAATCTTACTAATGCGAGAGGGAGTGTACTGGGTTGCCTTTGAAATCAAAGGGTTTTGGTGCTTTTCAGCGGATTCGAAGAAACGCTTTGTAAGGCGCTTCATAAACTGTTTTAAGGTCGGGATTTTAAGGTCGACATGAAGTCGTTCGTTCCGTACATACCACGGGGCGCCCGTGGCTTTTCGGAGAAATCTGTTTTGGAGTGAGTCGAGTCCACGTGACGCTGCCTTTTTATAATGTACCGCTCGCCTCAGACAGACTCAGGACCTCAGACTCTGGTGTGGGGGAACTTGCTAAGACTATATTATAAAAAAAAACCAGGTGTGGATAGTGTGGGACTTCCGAGTTATTGAATTTTTATTTTTGAGGTTAAGGCCTACTTTACTATAACTATTCTTGAAAAACTTTGACTGCCAATTTACTATCTTTCTTGATAATAAAATGAAATGTAACCGTTTTCTTTGGTGTAAAATTAAGTATTAGGCAATAGGCATATGCAATTTGACAACCCTATTTCCATAGAAATTCTACAGAAACTTTAGAAAAGTAATATTAGGTCTTTACCTATGAAATAGCCGTTCTACAGTACTGGCCATTTCAAATCAAAATAATTTTTGTTTGGCTAAGAATTCTAATTTCAAATTAATTTTATTTTAAAAACATGGTTTTTTTTTCCAAAAGTAGTCATTTGTTTATTGATTTTTCATACAAAACGGCAATTTCATAGGTAAAGACCTATTATTTCCGAAGTCCCACTGTTAACTTATTTGTTTTTTATTTTGTGTTGTTAATAACTATATTATGCATCCCCAAAATTAAAATCAGATACGGAATCGATAGGAATACGGAGAAAATCGCAATTTAGTGAAAATCTAAAAAACATCGATTTCTCTTTGTACGTCGTAGATGCAATGCCTTAACTTTGTATGAAGTTAGAAATTGTTACTGTAATAAAACAATGATTTGTGTAAATCATATTATTATTTTGAAATGTACGAAAAAAAACAGTTTTTTGCTGACGTCAGCATAACGTTAAATAACTTTAAACTAATCATAAAAAAATCATGGTTCCTTCCCAGAAGTTTTATGCTGGATCTATAAGATGAAGGGATAAAATATAGGTGACCGCTATTGAAGCAAAATTACACAGCGCAAATGATAGATTCGCATTTTACGTAAATATTGAATGCAAAAGAATGCATAGGAAATAAACGTTTTGCCATGTTTGATAAGATAGGGAGCGATCCCAACTATGTAGAATTAGTAACGTGCTTGTTCGCAGTGGTAAATCTTAGTAAATAATACATTGGTCGAGGATTTACGTAGGTGAAAAGAAAAGACATGGTTCTGGGGCGATGCCCCCTAAGGGGTCGTTTATTTTATTCATGGATGAGCTTTTGGTAGATAGGTCTGCCGGTGATCGTGAGAAGATTAGTATATTTCGTCAAAATCCGTTCAGCCATTTAGACGTAGCGACAAAACAGACCAGTTAGACAGACATGCACATTAATACGGTATTAATGTAAAAATGTGCATGTCCGGATACATACCTAAGTATTTATGGATTTTGCCCCACGTACGTAGCTACATACCTAGTTACTTAGATATGTATGGCTGATTAATGGGATAAAATAGATGAACTGTGGACCAACGCGCGACGTTGCTAGGTTAATACTTTTTCTAAAAGAGTTACTTATGTTGTCTTGTCTACCGCATTGCGGCTGTGGCCTGGTTTTTTTCTTCGCAAAATTCTAATACCTAAAACTTATAATGTGTTGAAGAAAATTTCGTATACCTAGAACTTGCTTAGGTACGTACCTACCTAATCAAATTGAAACAAAAGTAGGTACCGGACAAGTAAGAATTCTTTAATTTTCGTTTATTTATATCTTTATAATAATTCTCCTGTACGTGTCTATGTTACTGAACTCCTCGTAAACTGCTGGGAACCCATTTTGGTGAATTTTTTTGAGTGTGTTGATAGTTGGTCCCTGGATAATTTAGATTTACCATTGGACACGGTGGGTGGCGCAGCAATCGCGGGTTCTAGATTTTTTTCTTAGGATTCCGTACCTCTTTCGGCAAAAACAGAACCGTTACAAGTTCACTTTGTTGTTCGCCCGTCCGTCTGTCAAGAGCCTTTTCTCTCAGGAACAACACAACCTGAAATATTCACCATTCAATACCAAATATTCAAGTATTTTAAGTCAACGCAATCTAAAGATAAGGCCGTTTATGCTCCGTTTATGGCGCATGTTTTGACGCTCGCAATGGAATCAAAACCTACAGAGGACTTCCCGTTGAGCTAGGATCGTGAAATTCTGAAATTGGGAATTTCTGTGCTGTGTGCGCTTCTCAACTAGCTGTGCCCACGAGTTAGTTCGGGTGGATGTCGGGAAAAAATGTGTCGCACAGATTAAAGATGTACCTGCGTACAGTCAATACCCTGCATTACACCCCCTCTTAGAATCTGTAATTACCAGTCGGATTTGGAAAATTATTTTTGTATATGATAGCCACATTTATGAGGAAGGCTATACGGGAGCGGGACATTCCTACGGGAACGGAAAAAAAACGGTACCATATGCGCGTACGAAGTCGCGGGCAAAAGCTAGTTGATAATAATAGTAGATTATGCACCCAGGGGATAAAGCAGTGTCTTGTGTCACGGGCGTCATATTGAATCTCGAACGCAATGAAGGATTCGGGAGTTAACTCCCGAGCGTAGTGAGGGAGTTTAGAGTTTAACTCACGAGCGAAGCGAGGGAGTTAATACAAGAATCCTGAATGCAGCGAGGGATTCAAGCTAGCCCAAGGCAAAGACACCTTTATCCCCGAGGAGGATACTTTACTTTTCACACCTCCTATATAAGAAGCCATAATACGAAAAACAAAATATTTTAAATTTACAAACACTAAGTAGAGATATGTATTTAGAACTATACTGTATACCTACTTAAAAAAAGTTAGTTAATACCATACGGATTTGCAATATCCACGCCTTTTTTGCGTTCCACTCGGTATACCTACCACATAGCGGCCACGACCAACTCGATTTTCGATTTTTTTTTTCTTCTCTGTGGGTAAGTAAATATGTTCAGGCCTAATGTTAGCAACCTAATACAATTTATGTGTACACAAAGCTTTATACAGAGCTTTATATCAGCTGGTAGAATGGGTCCGGACGCTTGTGAGTTTTTAAATTAATAAATCGACTATAGATGGGTTTTAAGGCCAGGTTTTCCGGAAAAACGTTGTTTTGCATTGTGTAAAATTGTGTTTTATTCGTAAACAACACGGATTTAAATTTTGAAAAAAATATATTACATATTTCACACTTCGATCTTGCGATTTCGGCCGTGCGATACACGATTACTTGCACTTTACTGCATCCAATTAAATCGCAAAGACAAGTCAAAATCAAGATGTAATTATCATTTCATTTGAGTTATATAAGGTTTTGAGTAATAAAACTTACACCACAATAAAGGTCGTAAAAAATGTGATTTAAATCGGCCGTCATAATGTGAAATATGAAAATACGTATCCCACTAATTCCAAAATCAAGTGATTTTGTCGTTTCATGAGCGCGCCCCGTGACATTTAGTCCCGAGCGGAACGTGTTGGAGGTCGGACGTGTGCCAAATTTTTGCGATCCCGCCACCCCCGCTAAGTTCTGTTACTGGCTAAGCCTAAATTGATTACCGCTCTAGCACTGCCGGCACACCAGTGTGCCGCGAATTTAATGTTTATGTTTATTTACGTAAGATTTATTTTTTATTTTGGAATTTTCACGTGTCGAGTGGTTAAATAATAATACTTGTATACAATTTAGTGTTCAAACAGTTGTAATATAGTTAGTTTTTATTAGATGTAGCTATAATTTTGTAAAAAAAAATGGGGGAAAAAAAAGTTGTCACGGCTCTTCGTTGCAGCGGTGACTACTTTTTTTTATAAACTTTGGCTGAATAAACAAAAAGGTATATAGGTATATACATAATTTACTTTACTAACTAGGTAAGTAGGTACCGACACGAAACAGATAAATTTCCACACCGCAAACATGTGTGTAAACAGTTTAATTTAAACCTTATTTCAGTACGCATAAAGACGTGCGCTTTAGTGAATAGATTTACCAACCGCATCGAGTATGTAAAACAATTGAATTTGAACCCTATTTCAGAGTGCATAAAGCCACCTCGCGCGCACATGATACAATGATTTACTGTTTTCAAATGTCAAATAGGTAGTTCACCCCGCTACGTTAGTCTTGATGGTTTCGGAGAGTTTGTATAAGTCTTATAATATTTGTTATTTATTAGAAATGTCCGTTTTCACTTATCTTACTCCTAAACAAATGCAAAAATAATAGCTCGTATTTCCTACATGAGAGTTGAATATCGGTGCAATAATGTTGTGGTGTTCATGTAGAGAAGAAATATAAGTGTAGTTATACGCTAGGTGGGTACCTACTCACAGCCACCACAACACAACAAATAATAATATTTATGGTGTCCGCAACGTTTGTGTAGGTCTCGTCTATGCCAAACAATACGCGCAGCGCACTCGTGAGTCGCGTGCCATAGTGTAAAAGTGTTACAGTATGACCATTTCCTATGAAAATATTATAATAACATACTTTTGGTAACGTTTAGGCTACCGGACCAGCTCATTTATGCGCTGTACACTAGAGTCCATCCCCTTACTAATTACTAACAATGTATCAAGTTATGACAAGACATACAAAAAACTATGTGGTCAGTTTGGATAGTTTTTCCAATCCAATGCGTTACTTTATCGGTGTTTATTGGCAAGAGGAAAAATGTATAGAAATTATAAATTACATACACTAAACTGTTTTTAATTGACTATTGTATTGTATATTATTAACCGACTTCCAAAAAAGAAGAGGTTCTCAAATCGACTGTTTTTTTTTTGTTGTATGTTTGCTCAGCGATATTTTCGCCAATTGTCAATCGATTTTGATGATTCTATTTTTTTTGGAAGTGTATCTTCCCGGACTGATCCCATTTCAATTTGGTGAAGATCTGATGAAGAACTTCGGAGACAGGTAACGGAACTCTTCATTCCCGTAGGAATTCCCGTTCCCGTATAGCCGTACAGCCTTCCCCATGAATGTAACTATCATAAATTCATAATCACAATACAAAAAAGAATTTCTTGCACCGCGTCGCACGCAGTCACGCAGGCTCGACGCGTTCTCGTTTGGTGGCCGCGTCTCGCGCACCGCCCGTTCGATTTAATAATATTGTTGAATTATTTTAATTTTACATTATCTCCTAAACGGTGAGTTCAAATAACATGCTGTAAAAGACAAAGTTTATCTTCATAAAATTATCTTGATGATGAAGTAACTTTCGCTAGTAAGGATTAATATGCCTGCCTAATATTAATGCTGAAAAACCACCTTTAATTTTTAAATAAATTATTTGACATAAAATGCCTTAGTGTGGCATATTTATAAGAGATAGATATAGGTGTAACGTCGCGGACTTTTTTTTAGATCGAATGAAAAACAATATCTTTGTTGTACATGGTACTTACGTATAATTAGCTATTACCACAGCGCACTTAGCGCACTTCCACTTTATAATATTATTTAGTATAGATTTGAATAAAGTAGTATCTCATTATCATTATTGTAACACCATAAAATACATAAAGAAATTAAACACACACCATATTACAATTCTATCCTATTTATTTATAACGGTTTGCTATCTATGTTTCTGTGTACGTGCGTCTGTGTGCCTGTGTATCTGTCTTTGGCACTGTAGCTCCGTTATCTTTATTGAACAGGGATATTTTGTAAGTTTTTAAAATTTTACTTGTTAATTACCAACAAATCAAAATCAAAATTTGCGTTACAGGGCAATAGAGCATGCGGAAGGGCGTGACTTGTCTCCAAAATAATACTCATTTATTGGGGTTACCCCCGACGGTATAGTTGGGAACGACACCATTGTTGAAATTAAATGTCCAATAACGGCATTTAGAAAAGGGAAATGCTGCTATTGAAGAAAGTAAAATACATATATTTAATTTCGATAGAATAAAACATACCAGGGTTATAAGCAAAAAAAGTAATTGGTATTTCCAAGTGCAGGGTCAACTTCATGTAACAGAAAGGAACCAATGCATTTTTGGAATATGGTTCGGTGAAAACTAGTAGTAGAAAATATTTCAAGAGATGACGAATTTTGGCGGGTGCATATGGAGAAAAAAATTATAGATTTTTATTTGAAATGTATATTGCCAGAGATTGTGGATCCGCGCCAAAATCGCGGTATGCCAATACGAGACATAATATTGAAAGAAAACAAAGAAAATGTTAATGATAAGCCTGTGCAGCCAGGTCCAAGCAAATCCAAGGACCATATTCCGTGTCAATCTACTCAGCTAGGTCCATGCAAACCGAGACAGCTACAGTTCAACGAATTTTAGCCAGTTGCATTGGTAACTTTTATTATGTTAACTATTTAATTAAAAAATATAAAAACGTTTTTGTTTTTTTTTAAATAGCATCTAGGCAAATTCCAAACCATTTATACTTCTAAGCTTTCTTGAATTATAATATTCAAGAATTGTAACATAATTTTCCTAAAGTAAGTGTGCCTACCTACTACTTGATTTTTACGAAGGTATCGCACCAAAGCCAAATAGCGCGCGACGCGTATTTTTGTATCGTACTCGTATTCATAATTTTAGTGTCAGTCAGATTTTAAATCCACCATATACTCTAAAATAAATAAGTATTATTACTGATTTTTAATGATTAGTAATTGGATTCAAGTTTGTACAATACGTACTTAATCCATCTATAACCTTAAAAAATACTTAATAGAAAAATAAAACAAAATAAACTTATACTAATCAATTCAAGTTGATCTACTGCATTACTTTATCCTGTGACGGAACTTAGTACCTACCCGAGTCCGTGAACTCATGAGCGAGCGGTGCGCTTGGTGCGCGCGTCTCCCGCGCATCGTAACTTATTACGTATTGCTACTCCTTGCGGGGCCTGGGGTAAGCGTTAGATGCCTACGCGCTCAAGTCAGGCTCGCCTTAAGTGTTATTCTTATCCTTTTATAAAATAATCCGTACATAACCAATTATTCTTATAATATTGTCTTCAATCCTGGACCCTGGTCAATCCTTATGATTTTGTAGAATATCATCCCTAAGTAGTAAGAGTATCGAGAATATCTTTCCTCTTTCTGGAACAGAAAGAGAGAGACAGAGACAGAAGGCGTTGTAAGTACCTAATATACCGCCAATTGAGCAGACAGATGAGGTTCCAAATTTAAATCACATTATTGACCAGCGGGTTATAATGAAATCCAGTACAATATTACTGCCCGGCAATGCCACCGGCCAAAAATGACTCACTTTAGGTTAGGTTGACATGACATATAATTTGACGTTTTCGATCAGGTGGTGTGAAAAAGTATTATGTAGGTAATAAGAAATTCGGACTTTTGAAAATCGAAATTCGGAATAAAAAATTTCGGAGTATTTAGGTGTTCCCATCGTTGCCATACTCGAGTCCCTTCTGGCGAGTTCGTCCGCTGCATCGTTGCCTCGCTGTCTCCCTTGATCCATTAAAAGGTTTGTTCAGACGTTGGTGACACTCGAGGATCAGCTCAGAGTTAACTGTGTGGCTGTTGAATGCTTGCAGGACGGTCACGCTGTCCGAAAGTATGCGTATTGCGTGGCCCTTAACTTTCCTGTTTCGGATAGCTGGATGGAAAGTTGCCGGAGAAATGCCCATGCACTCAGCTTGTAACACTGAATTATGGAACCCCAATGGTATGGTTATGTGAATATTGGATCCTCTGAGAAGATTCCCGCACCCGTGCCAGTACTGGTTTTTGATTCATCGGTGAAGATCCGCAGCTCAGCGGGGCCCAGCTATAGATGTAAATTGAAAAAAGAACTAAATGTTTTTTTTCACAATCTTGAATAGAAACGTAAAAAAAAAACTTGGCACCGTCGTTTTTTAACTACATTTGGTTAATTTTAAAAAAAGTAAAACTCAATAACTAAAATGGAATAAATCACTTAACTTGATTGTTTTGTTTTTAATTAGAGTCAAATTATGTACAAATCAATGGGTACCTATTATTATGAACTTAGAAGTTACAATCAGAATCATCTGAAGTGTCAGTAGCTATAGCTACATACTTCGTAAACTACGTAATCTTCAGTGGGTGTTGCCAATTATTTTAAGATATTTATGTACTATTTAACAAAAAACAAATGGTATTTTCTTATTAAACAAAAAAAAAAGTAATATCAACTTGTATAAGATAACCGCCTTACCATATTTTTATTTTCGTACTCTTGAAAAAAAACCGCAGTTGGGGTAGTCCTTATGCAGCCCATCGTCGCCATGCAGACCAGCCTTTGCATGTGTTGTAGTTTGGTTACAGCTGTAACTAGCTTTGTGCGGGTCCACCACACCACGGCCCCGTAGGTGATCATGGGACGGATTAATGCGCTGTACAAGAGTACAACCATAGTATTATTTTAGATAGGTTTCTTACCACCAGCGCCATGGATTCGTGTCTTCGTGCACGGGCCTCGGCATTATGCTGAGCGTTGGCCGTTTTGCGCGGTGGTGACGCATTATATTATGGTTCGCTGTATAGGTTTACACCTGATTTTGTTTTTTTTTTTATTTACTAGGCCTAATGCTTAACTATTTTGTGTATCTGCGTCACTTTCACGTAAATAAACAGTTTTTCTTTCTTTCTTTTCTTTCTTTCTTTCTTCTTTCTTACCAATAATTTTCTTGCATTGCCAGAAGGCAATGCATGCCCTGTTTATTTTGTAGTCTATGTGATTACTCCAGTATAACTTACTGTCTAGGATGATCCCCAGGTACTTAACCTCGTTAGACCACTGGAGTTCTATGTTGAAGAGCTTAGGTAGACGGAAGTGGCCTAGTGCTCATTTTTGTGTGAACATAACTAATTCAGTTTTAGTGGGGTTTACTGTCAGATCATATTCTGCACACCATCTCTGTACGATGCGTAGTGCTTGTTGAGTGAGGTTGCAGATCGTTCCAGTCACCTTTCCAGGTACGAGGATAGCGAGGTTGTCGATGGCGTTGAGTTTGGTAATAAAGTCATTTATCACCAGATTCCTACCATCGGAACCTACCTACCTTGAAAACTTGGAAGCTTTTGATGGCCCACTGGAGTTTCTCCAGCGTGATCATTTTCTTTGCAGAATGGCTTTATGCAAAGAAAATGATCACGCTGGAAAAACTCCAGTCAAAACATTCCAGCCAGTCTCCTGATGATGTTTGGATAAAGTCTAGCCATTCTGTTACCTGCGTGAATCACCCGAAGAAACTAGAACTTCTAGTTTCTTCGGGTGACGTGAAAAGAAAGAAATAAAGAAAGAAAATTGCATTTATTGACACACTAAAAAACACCTTAGAAATTGATCGCGTGGTGAGCGTGTTGTTGGGTTTTCGGAGCGTGGCGGCCCCACGTGTCTTCTGTTGCGCCAGTATTTTCCTTAACCCTGTTTGTTGGCAGGATTCAATGTTACCACACAGTTTTCGCCATCCAGTAGCACTTCTGGATCTGATACATTTCTTGGAGCTGGACTTTGCTGCCTAATAAGCGTCCCAGTTCTCATTCTTCCGTGTATTCATGGCCCTGTTAAGAGCCTTTTATACCTTGCCGCGTCTTGGGTAGATTAGATTTTTTAACAGTTACACCTATTTCTAGAAATTATAAAGTAGCAGGTTCGACAATTACTAGTGCTTGCCAAATAGTGTTATCAAGCCAAAACTTTTAGTGTGAGGGACGAAAAAGCCGAAGTTATGCGTGTATAGGTAAAGGAATTACAGTTACGAATTAATTTTTAACTAAGATTTGTTCGAATTTACCTTCAGTACTACCTTTTACTTTTCAATCAATCGAGATTCCCCGGACATAAAAAGTGTCCGGGTTTTACCCAGACCAGTTTTGAAATCTCCGCCCGGACACTCCCCAGACTCTCCAAAATACGACAAATCCAGGGAAACCCGGATGGATGGCAGCCCTATACTTTCCCACCAATCAACCATTGGCAAACTGTAAAGCATCCCGAAAGTTGGTCTCAGAGGGAATTGTTGTTATTTAATTATAAACTCTTAGAGGGGAAGGGCTCGCTTGTCGATAGTGTTATTAATGATCAAGTAACTAATAGTGATGGATAAGTAACGAAATCGCGAAGTTTGGTAAATCATTAACAATGATACAAAGAACATTTATCTTCGCTCGAGAAATGGATGTTGGTGGTCTAGGAGTAGGTACCTACAAATGTACTCCAGGTTCTATTGGTAGGTACCTACAGGGGCTACAGGTTGTGACTGATTAAATACAAAACATGAAAATAAAAAAAATATAAAAAAAAAAAAAATTAAAAGAAAAAAACATGAAAAAAACTGAAAAAAAATTGGAAATTGAAATGAATGTGAAAATGGGTAATAATAGTTACTTAGTAGTAGTTCAGTTTATCAAAGAAAATCATAGACATTAGATGATTTTGATGAGTGACTCCTTCCGCTCCGGATGGGAGTAGACAGCTCTTACTGACTAAAATCCATCATTGTTCATCCAAATATCCTTTGCATTTCACAGCCGTGTTGACTCTTTCGAACAAATTCCGCAACCCTGGAGCTGTTCAGTACCTATCATTTTGTAGTATTATGGAAACACTAGCTTCTACCAGTGGCTTCGCCCGCGTGAAAATCGGAAATAGGACGGTTTTTTTATTTGTATTGTAACGACACCTACCCTACACCTACCTACGCCTACCCTACATCTACCCTACACCTACCCTACACCTACCCTACACCTACCCTACACCTACCCTACACCTACCCTACACCTACCCTACACCTACCCTACACCTACCCTACACCTACCCTACACCTACCCTACACCTACCCTACACCTACCCTACACCTACCCTACACCTACACCTACACCTACCCTACACCTACCCTACACCTACCCTACACCTACCCTACACCTACCCTACACCTACACCTACCCTACACCTACCCTACACCTACCCTACACCTACCCTACACCTACCCTACACCTACCCTACACCTACCCTACACCTACCCTACACCAACCCTACACCTACTCTACACTTACCTTACACCTACATAATTATACCAGCCCAAAAATACTATGACATGTTTCTGGTCTCCTGGTACTTGTGAATTTGAAGTACTAAGGCAGCAGCGGCTCTGAGTTTCCACTTCCTCCTCAGTCTCCATTAATCCATGATACTTACCGGGATAAAAAGAAGCCTATTTTTAATTCCAGGATATGAACTACATGTGTGCCAAATTTCATCCAAATCCCTTCAGCCGTTTTTGCCTGATTGTTACACAAACATACAAACATACAAACATACAAACATACAAACATACAAACATACAAACATACAAACATACAAACTTTCACCTTTATAATATTAGTAGGATTAATATGTATAAGGGGCGGTTTTTTTTGCCATTTCAGGGTTGGTTCCATAGTAAAAGTTGTTCTCAATAATGAGTAGGGACAATGTTAATCGTAAGAAAAATAAATATTTAAAAATGTTTTATGTGCAGAGAGTGCGAGGAAGACGTGACCTCCGTCATATATGAAGTGCGAGCAGGACGCTACCTCCGTGTTAATCCGGTTAAGCAGTTGATATCCCAAGTGTGTTAACTTGCTAGTGGTCATACCTAAAAAAAAAACAAAAAATCAAGCTACCTCCGTCATGTGTGCGTGCGAGGAGGACGCTGTGCTTCCGTCATGTGTGCAGTGAAGGAGGACGCTGCCACCGTCATGTGTGAGTGCGAGGAGGACGCTGTCTCCGTCATGTGTGAGTGCGAGGACGACGCTGCCTCCGTCATGTGTGAGTGCGAGGAGGACGCTATCTGCGTCACGTGTGAGTGCGATGACGACGCTGCCTTCGTCATGTGTGTGTGCGAGGAGGACGCTGTCTCCGTCATGTGTGAGTGCGAGGACGACGCTGCCTTCGTCATGTGTGAGTGCGAGGAGGACACTGTCTCCGTCATGTGTGAGTGCGAAGACAACGCTGCCTCCGTCATGTGTGAGTGCGACGACGACGCTGCCTTCGTCATGTGTGAGTGCGAGGAGGACGCTGTCTCCGTCATGTGTGAGTGCGAGGAGGACGCTGTCTCCGTCATGTGTGAGTGGGAGGAGGACGCTGTCTCCGTCATGTGTGAGTGCGACGACGACGCTGCCTTCGTCATGTGTGAGTGCGAGGAGGACGCCGCCCTGTCATGTGCGAGTGCGAGGAGGACGCTGTCTCCGTCATGTGCGAGTGCGACGACGACGCTGCCTTCGTCATGTGTGAGTGCGAGGAGGACACCGCTTACGTCGTGCGAGTGCGTGGAGGATGCCGCCGGTTTATTCAACACATCTCCTCTCCTCTCTGCTTTGGTGGAAACCGGGCCTCAGTCATGTGCGAGTGTGAGATGGACGCCACCTCCGTCATACGAGTGCAAGGACGACGCTGCCTCCGTCATATGAGTGCGAGGAGGACGCCGCCTCCCTCATGTGAGTGCGAGGAGGACGCCTCCTCCTTCACGCGAGTGAGAGGAGGACGCCGCCTCCGTCATGTGAGTGCGAGGAGGACGCCGCCTCCGTCATGTGAGTGCGAGGAGGACGCCGCCTCCGTCATGTGAGTGCGAGGAGGACGCCGCCTCCGTCATGTGAGTGCGAGGAGGACGCCGCCTCCGTCATGTGAGTGCGAGGAGGACGCCGCCTCCGTCATGAGTGCGAGGAGGGCGCCGCCTCCGTCATGCGAGTGCGAGGAGGACGCCGCCTCCGTCATGCGAGTGCGAGGAGGACGCCGCCTCCGTCATGTGAGTGCGAGAAGGACGCCGCCTCCGTCATGTGAGTGCGAGGAGGACGCCGCCTCCGTCATGTGAGTGCGAGGAGGACGCTGCCTTCGCCATGTGTGAGTGCGAGGAGGACACCGCTTACGTCGTACGAGTGCGTGGAGGACGCAGCCGGTTTATTCAACACATCTCCTCTCCTCTCTGCTTTGGTGGAAACCGGGCCTCAGTCATGTGCGAGTGTGAGATGGACGCCACCTCCGTCATACGAGTGCAAGGAGGACGCTGCCTCCCTCATATGAGTGCGAGGAGGACGCCGCCTCCCTCATGTGAGTGCGAGGAGGACGCCGCCTCCCTCATGTGAGTGCGAGGAGGACGACGCCTCCTTCACGCGAGTGAGAGGAGGACGCCGCCTCAATCATGTGAGTGCGAGGAAGACGCTGCCTCAGTCATGCGAGTGCGAGGAAGACGCTGCCTGAGTCATGTGAGTGCGAGGAGGACGCCGCCTCCGTTATGTGAGTGCGAGGAGGACGCCGCCTCCGTTATGTGAGTGCGAGGAGGACGCCGCCTCCGTCTTGTGAGTGCGAGGAGGACGCCGCCTCCGTCATGTGAGTGCGAGGAGGACGCCGCCTCCGTCATGTGAGTGCGAGGAGGACGCCGCCTCCGTCATGAGTGCGAGGAGAACGCCGCCTCCGTCATGTGAGTGCGAGGAGGACGCCGCCTCCGTCATGCGAGTGCGAGGAGGACGCCGCCTCCGTCATGTGAGTGCGAGGAGGACGCCGCCTCCGTCATGTGAGTGCGAGGAGGACGCCGCCTCCGTCATGAGTGCGAGGAGGACGCCGCCTCCGTCATGCGAGTGCGAGGAGGACGCCGCCTCCGTCATGCGAGTGCAAGGAGGACGCCGCCTCCGTCATGCGAGTGCGAGGAGGACGCCGCCTCCGTCATGTGAGTGCGAGGAGGACGCCGCCTCCGTCATGTGAGTGCGAGGAGAACGCCGCCTCCGTCATGTGAGTGCGAGGAGGACGCCGCCTCCGTCATGTGAGTGCGAGGAGGACGCTGCCTTCGTCATGTGTGAGTGCGAGGAGGACACCGCTTCCGTCATGTAAGTGCGAGAAGGACGCCGCCTCCGTCATGTGAGTGTGAGAAGGACGCCGCCTCCGTCATGTGAGTGCGAGGAGGACGCCGCCTCCCTCATGTGAGTGCGAGGAGGACGCCGCCTCCTTCACGCGAGTGAGAGGAGGACGCCGCTTTCGTCATGTGAGTGCGAGGAGGACGCCGCTTTCGTCATGTGAGTGCGAGGAGGACGCCGCCTCCGTCATGTGAGTGCGAGGAGGACGCCGCCTCCGTCATGTGAGTGCGAGGAGGACGCCGCCTCCGTCATGCGAGTGCGAGGAGGACGCCGCCTCCGTCATGCGAGTGCGAGGAGGACGCCGCCTCCGTCATGCGAGTGCGAGGAGGACGCCGCCTCCGTCATGCGAGTGCGAGGAGGACGCCGCCTCCGTCATGCGAGTGCGAGGAGGACGCCGCCTCCGTCATGCGAGTGCGAGGAGGACGCCGCCTCCGTCATGCGAGTGCGAGGAGGACGCCGCCTCCGTCATGCGAGTGCGAGGAGGACGCCGCCTCCGTCATGCGAGTGCGAGGAGGACGCCGCCTCCGTCATGTGAGTGCGAGGAGGACGCCGCCTCCGTCATGGAGTGCGAGGAGGACGCCGCCTCCGTCATGGAGTGCGAGGGACAGGGTTTCTTGTGAAGGGTTTAAAATGAAAAGTATTATGTACGCTTATTTATAGTCGTTTATTTCCACAAAACGGCACGGGAGTGCATACTTCGAAGACACAAACACCGAAGGCATCGGTGCGCCATCTTCGGCCGAGACACCATGGTTCGTCTCTGCCAAGAGGCGCAACTCTATGCCACTAGCAAATCTTCGTACAACATGTGTAGATCGTGATGCAAGGGCAGCAGCATCCACCGCAGCAGCCACCGCAACATCCTCCGCAAGGTCCACACCTGCAAGATACAATAAAGTTCTAGTAAATTTTCTACAGAGGCAACGAGCATGTAAAGCTTGATTATGATAATTCAAGGCTTGGCAGGAATCTCAGAACTTTCAAGCAGACTGATAAAAGCCTACAGTCATCGCAGACTGCAGACTTTTCAGCGGCCGAAAACTTGTTCGTGAGTGCCAACATGCACACTGAGCCAACAATACAGTAGAGTTGGTCGTGTGTGTGCAGACCTACCAACCAACAATCGGCAAATTTCAAGATTACAGCACTTATCTACTAGTATTTGCACGCGGCTGTTGAAACGAGCAAACTAAAGCCAAATGCGGACCGAACTAAAAGCTGTCGGCACAGTCGGCCGACTCGAATTGGCAAGGGTGCGCGAATCTGCAGACTTAAAACATCGGCCAATAGTTTGGCCGGGATTGTAATCAGTATGGAAAGGTAGGTTACGGCCGATAAAATAGTTTCGAGAAGCTTCACGGTGGCCTCCACGATAAAGTATAGGCCAATTGCAAAACAAAAAGTTACGGCGCTTTATCCCGCGCGCAAATGTGCCGATGTGCGGTGGGCAGATCGTGCACACACTACCAGTTACTGTTTTGTTGGCCCGTGAGCGTGTCAAATTATCGGCCACTGAAAAGTCTGCAGTCTGCGATGACTTTAAAAAGCATAAGAATACTTACATTTTGTCCTGTTGAAAGTGAAGAGTACTTTAAAGAGAAATAAAAATGGCCGAGAGTAGAGGTTAAAAGTAAGTAGTGGAAAATAAATATTTTTCAAAAAAATTTGAAAGGAAGGTTTTTTTGAGATTTTTTTAATCTTTACATAAAATATGTGTATTACGCAAGCGATTTGATTGTACTAAATTACTTTTGATGAAACGTCACCTCGGAATGCGTTTGAATTGAGAAGAAAATGCCAAAAATCGAGTTTCATTTTTAATTAATTTGTTTATTAGTTGACAGTAGTAAGTACTAATACTATTTATATCAAATAGAAAAAAGTTTGTAATCTGAGGGCTTGAAAAGGGGTTGAAAAGCAGTCATTAGATTTGAGTTTCCTAAAATCTCAATAGTTCTTTGAAACAGAGCCCTTACATTTCCGTCCCATCTCCTACTTGAACTAAGGACCAATTTTTATTCTACAAATTTTTAGTCAACGTTCGCATTCGCATGTCATTTCGACGGATTGAGACTGAGATGCGACTGTGAACGCTGCTTGAAAACAACGCTCCTTTTAACTCTGGCATTCGAAAATTTTATTTCGTGCAAAAGACATTTACAAGCTTTCGACTTATTTCTTCATTGGCCGATTTTTTTTGTGTCCGTGATGAAAATAACGCACCTCGAGGCGACGAGCTTTGAAATGATGTTTGTCTCATTCACCGACGCTCCTTGTATATCTTACATTAGACGACTTTGTTCCTAGCAACACAAATTTAAGGCGTTCAACGTTTTTCTCCAGTTTTTTTAAGGATGGGAAACCATCAAAAACTCCTTCCGCTCTGGGTGGAGCGGAAAGGAGTGTCAGATTCTTACTGACTAAAACCCATCCGTGTTCCTCCAAATGATGCGTCCCCTTGTGCGTTGCCTTGTCCTACAGCGACTATCGCAACCCAGTGCTGGGCACGCCACAATTGCGGCGATAAGTCCCTTCTTCGAGGAGTGGCTAGAGAGGCGCCACGGCGTCCTCACTTTCCGCCTGACGTAGGTACTCACCGGACACGGTTGTTTCGGGAGGTACCTGTTTCGGATTCGGCGGGAGGACACGTCCGGGTGTTTGTACTGAGAGGATCGCCCGGAGGACACGGTGAAGCATACGGTGGAGGTCTGCACTGCTTGGGCGAAGCACCGCCGTGTCCTATATCGCAAACTTGCCCGCCTCTCTTCCAGCTGATGGGATGGACAACTTTCCTATTGTCTGGCACATACTTGCAACCCTCAAAATAGGTTGGCTATTTTTTTTACTGCACTATTAAACGTATATGTAATACAACATATTCAAATTGTAAACTTGAAGGATTCGACTAAAAGGAAGGAGCAGTCAAAACAAAATTAAAAATGGACAATTTCAACAATTTAAGGGATGATGACTCAACTGCGAGATGCCTGCCAGAACGGTACTTTCTTAATTGGCCGATAATAAAACATCATTTAAAAGAATCTAGTTTTGTGGGAAACGGGTTAGTCAGGTGGTTCGGTACATCTCCTACTACTAAAAGATCAGCGTTAGGCCAGTCTGGCGCCTTTTTGGAGCGACCTTTCTCTTGAAACTTAATTCGTCAATGGTTTCAACTAACAGTGATTGTAAACCAATTTTTTCCCCAATTTTCCTCTACGATTCGGCAGCCCCTAGTCATCCTTGACTAGGGGCTGCCGAATCGTATTCCCATTCGAGACCCTTTTGCTCGTGAACATTATAGTGCCCCTAACGCCTGCATCTGCGCTATCTCAGCAAACACTTCAATCATTCCGTTCGTATACAGTAAAAGGTGTCCGGCTAATTATTTACAAGTTCATTCATACTAGCTGCTGAATCACTCGGCTGTCGGGCCAATCTGTTCTTACTTTGGGAAATCAACTGAATTTAAGTTAGGTACCTATAACAAAACTTTTGATTGAAAATTGGGTTCGGAGTGGAAGCCGAACACTAGCAACCAAATTCATGAGTTTGTGGCAGTTCAGTATAGGGTATAGGTTACCTACCCTGAACACGAGTTGAAAGTGCCCCACTTGCGCGAACCTCAAAGTTTTTGGTTGTCCGAATAATAGCAAAATGCTTAATATGTAAAGTATCTAAGGGTACTTATTCACATTTCTATGTTATGCTTAACTAAGCATAACATAGAAATGTGAATAAGTACCCTTAGATACTTAGTAACTACTAAGTAACTACTAAGTACCTATCTGTGTGTGACCTACTTGTATACTAGAGGCATGCGTAGAAAAAAGTACAGGGAGAACTGCCGGTCGATTCTGTTAACATCTCACGGTGTTCATCCCAAGGCGGAGTGAACGACAACTGAGCTGTCATTCCTTCTTATTTGTATGGTTTGACAACTCACCCGTCGTGCGCCCCGCCCGGGTGTTCACTTCGACATGTTTACAGCCGGTCGATTCTGTCGACATCTCACGGTGTTCACCTTGGCGGAGTGAACGACAATAGAGCTGTCATTCCATCTTATTTGTATGGTTTGACAACTCACCTGTCGTGCGCCGCGCTCGGGTGTTCACTTCGACATGTTTACAGAATCGCACTGCAGAATCGCACTGCAGAATCGCACTGCAGAATCGCACTGCAGAATACAAAACTTAACACCACAGCGTGGATATTGGGATGTATTGTCGTAATCCTTGAACCTTCTGATAAAATAATGGCGGAATCTAAACAATAAATATTTTCTAACAATCCCATTGGCTATTTGAATAAAGCTATGGACCAAAGTCAAGTCAAGTCAAAACGTTTACTTCAATTGGACCATTAAGATACACTTTTGATCGTCAATATTTTTAGTTAAAAGAATATGTATATAAAAAATAAAGTGCACAGCAAAGGAGTGAAACTCTCTGCCTGCGTCTGTTTCCAAAAAAAAAAATATTGCATTCTTACAATCTTCATCCGGTCCAACAATATTTCCAAATGCTAACAGATTACTTTGTGCGCCCTAATGGCTGTGGAGCAGGACCAGCATTGAGCCAAGCATTTTTTAGTGCGCGAGTTATTAAATAGAAAAAAAAACTTTTTTCGCAAGTCGGTGTTTTCATTAATTGTTTCTTCGTAATTTAACAACGACTTCTGAATAAAGTTACTTTGTACTTTGTAGTATTTTTTTATTTGGAAGTCAGTTGTATTGTTTTTTTTGTAAAAAAGTACTTTTGTTTTGCATACCTACCTACACCTAACAAAACTACTGGAAAGTCACAGGAAAGCAAAATACGCAATTTCGTTTACTTGAAATTACTTGGATGACATATTTTTTCCAGCTATTTGGAATTAAAAACCACTGAACCGATTTTATTTATTTAGGTGCCTATTTATTTTATTTTAAAGAAAGCTTAGACTAATAACAAGCTTCCACATGTAATATATCTACTTAGAGTTACGAGTTATTTGCGTTGACCTTACAGTGATACAATCGAGACGTATATAATATCCTTTCACTTAAAAGATTTTTTTTTCAAATCAGTTCGTAAATGACGGAGTTAAGAGGTAACAGACATAAAAAAAATACAACTGAATTGAGAACCTCCTTTCTTTTATTTTAGTACATTGTGCGTATAAGAGCTGAGCTGTATCGCTGTGTTTGCAAAATTCTTGGACACATAGTTTTTTGTCTAGATTTAAGTTTAGACTTTAGGACACTGCGTGTTGGCATCCAAATATGTGAACACATTAGTCGACTCTAAATATTAATTTTTATTTTTGAAAACACTGATGACGTTCCCAATCCTGACTACCTACATCGCGTTCTAGAAAAAGGATTGACCGTCGTAATACGGTAGATACCGTTCGGTCTAAGCAACCGAACACTTGCTAACGCAGCAGTTTACAACAAGCATTGTACTTGTATCGAACTTACAATATTATTAATACTTTAACATCAGTGCATTAGGTACTAACCATTAAACGGATCGGTTGCATTCGAAACATTTAAACATAACATTTTACTTAAACATTAAACTTGAAGAACATTTAATAAACTCTTATAAATTCAATCAGTGCTTTAATATTACCTACGACCTTGCACCCCGCACAGTACCTATTATTAATAAAGATACTTTCAGTTCACTCAGCATTGCTTTGTCTGTCTGTGGCTATTTGTAACATTTTTCTAAGCGTTATTAATTTTAGATCATACTTTTTGTTAATAACTCCATTGGTTTCGTCTTTCACAGAGCAACCGCTGCATCGTTTTGGAATGAGGCCAAAGGATCTCCAGTCTGCAATTAGAGTCTTTTAATATCTGCAAAATTCTGTTGTGGAGTTTTTAAGCCTCGTAATTAATGGCTTTTTTTCTTAATTTCCATTAAGAGTCAGCAGGTTTGGAATAAATAATGCAATGTACGTAAAGCTATTCTGGGTATCCAGTTTTAGAGTTAATATTGGCATTTGTTGAAAACTTTCAATATTCTGGCTAGTGGGCGGGCTGCCAGCTTGAATGAAATCACTACTCTATCTTTTTTCATAAGGTTAAGCGTTCAAGGTATAGTCATTTGTAAAATACTTATGACGTGTGTGCATTGCAGTTGCATCTTACGTTGCTACATGGCAATAATGACGTTAGTACATACATAAATAATAATTATTTGGTTACCAAAAGTAACCTATATTAAAATGTAATTTGCATGTTATAAACATTGACTTTATGTAAAACCCAACATTTTGTTGCGAATCTGTTGGTAATTTTTTATGCAAAAGAATGATTTAGAAAGTTAATCTCGGCTTAACCGAGGCGTATTTGTGAAGCGAGCCTTGTGAGTAATCCCTTCAAACGAAGCTCGTCGAACCACCGGAGGAATCTACCTATTTGAAAAATATTATGCCAATCTGTTTTCCTACTAAACAAATAAATAAGTAGCGAGGTATTTTGATTCCGCTTAAACTCCAAATCCCTAGCTAAGTTATGCATGTACTCTGACTCTGTTCAGACCAATATATATGTTACGCTTAAATCCTGATTTTATCTGATAATTGCATTATTTCTGTATGTTTGGAAAATGATTGAACCCATTTCGCTGACCAATTTGATGTTGTTTGGTTTTTCGGAACGGGTTTACTATGTGCAATCGTGTCTATATAAAGCAAGATATTGTACCTGTTACTCGTATCTTCGCTTGCTTGACAGTGCTAATAAATTAATTTAACGTTTGCGCAAAATGCAATTTCCTGTAGAATTCACCGAATTAACGTTCGGTCGATGGAAAACTAAATAGACTTGATTTTGTGACGCACCACGCGATAACTGGTGGGTGAATATGGCGTTAACCAAAGTTTAATAAAGAAAAGTCATCAACGACGTGTAGGCAGTACTTAATAGTAGTATAAATATATAGATTGCCGCCTATTACAAAATGGGAATAGCTAAAAATTTCCTTGATTTGCGAGAATCATAGCGACTGACAATAGATGGACAATAGCCATGCCTACTTTTTCATCCTTCAGCCAACAGATTCTAAAATAATATCCAGAGAGCAATCATACTTACAACTTTTCTCTTTGGTGTAATTGTGATTCTGATAGGTGCAGTAGATAGGTGAGCACGTACATTTATAGTTCAACTGGTAATAAAGTTTTTCATCTGTCCCTTTCTGCCGACAAATACCTAGTCGTATTCGAAGTCGAGTAAAAACAAAAAGTTACCACAAAGCAGTTTCTCCACAATAATCATATAATCGTTTTGTTTGTCAGGCTACATGGAGAAAACGGATAGCATTTATTCGGCCCAAAAAACACTATAGACTGTGTACTGTATTCGCTGGTAGTTGAGTAGCGTGAATAAATTTTGTTTTGTTCGGTTTTTCTCTGTCCGGAAATGCCAAGAATAGCGAAATGTTGAAAATATAGAAATAAGCTCGGTGCCAGCCCTCTGTCTGAAATTCAAACATGATGCTGGCGTGTAATGTCTGCCGCTGCATTCGTATGTAAATTATCTCTCATGGTGCTCGAACGTGAACTATGATGGGAATGTGGTGTTGCAGCACGATAGCCTCCTTTATTCCTTCTCATTTGTGAATAACTCCCTCGATTTCGGTATTTAATTAAGCCCTAGCTCCGGCTGCTGTAACTCGAAGTTTAAACATAATATCATAGAAACCACGGCAGCCTGCGTGAAGTTACATGTAGCTGTGTAATTATTACCAACTATGTGATTTAAAGTTTTCAGTAGCGCGCTAGGATTTGGCTGCATTTAATTGAATAATCTGCGGAAACTTTGTGTTATGTAGTTTGTTACCTCCCGACTAGCAAGAATGTAGACACGTGTAATAGGTACTTGGATTTATATATACTATCTGTTTGATTGGTATGCTGGTGTTCATCTTAAAAGTATATATAGCTCACAATCATGTATATTTTAAAGATATCAACTTCTGAATCGCTTTCTAATTGCTTCCTAAAACGACAAAATAACAAATACGGTGGAACCTACGTACCTTCCTAATATTCACATGCTCGTCTGAATCCAGATAGAGGGAATTTAACCTTTTAATTTATTAGCAACACCGGAGCGTGTAGAAAAGGAAATTTAATTAATCACGCGGTCCAGTAAATACTTATTGTGGAAATAGTTTGTCTCTGAAATATCATTTGCGGTCAAAGTTGGTCGTTATAACAGTACGGTATAAATATCTTTTCACACCACCTGATCGAAAACGTCAAATTATATGTCATGCTAACCTAACCTAAAGTGAGTCATTTTTGGCCGGTGGCACTGCCGGGCAATAATATTGTACTGGATTTCATTATAACCCGCTGGTCAATAATGTGATTTAAATTTGGAACGTCATCTGTCTGCTCAATTGGCGGTATATTAGGTACTCACAACGCCTTCTGTCTCTGCCTCTCTCTTTCTGTTCCTGAAAGAGGAAAGATATTCTCGATACTCTTACTACTTAGGGATGATATTCTCGAATTTCTACAAAATCATAAGGATTGACCAGGGTCCAGGATTGAAGACAATATTATAAGAATAATTGGTTTTGTACGGATTATTGTATAAAAGGATAAGAATAACACTTAAAACCCATTTATAGTCGATTTATTAATTTAAAAACTATTTTCTCGAGCATCTCCTATGACGTTCTAAATTCAAATTGCATACAGCCAAGCGGCCGAACCCATTCTACCAGCTGATATAAAGCTCTGTATAAAGCTTTGTGTACACATAAATTGTATTAGGTTGCTAACATTAGGCCTGCACATATTTACTTACCCACAGAGAAGTAAAAAAAAAAAGAAAATCGAGTTGGTCGTAGCCGCTATGTGGTAGGTATACCAAGTGGAACGCAAAAAAGGCGCGGATATTGCAAATCCGTATGGTATTAAATTAACTTTTTTTAAGTAGGTATACAGTATAGTTCTAAATACATATCTCTAGTTAGTGTTTGTAAATTTAAAATATTTTGTTTTTCGTATTATGGCTTCGTATTTTCTCACAGGAGGTGTGAAAAGTAGAGTATCCTCCTCGGGGATAAAGGTGTCTTTGCCTTGGGCTAGCTTGAATCCCTCGCTGCATTCAGGATTCTTGTATTAACTCCCTCGCTTCGCTCGTGAGTTAAACTCTAAACTCCCTCGCCACGCTCGGGAGTTAACTCCCGAATCCTTCATTGCGTTCGAGATTCAATATGACGCCCGTGACACAAGACACTGCTTTATCCCCTGGGTGCATAATCTACTAATATTTATATTGTGGTTATAATCTACAACACTTAGTTCATGAAATTACAGAACTTTTTATTTTGCAGAAATTGACTTAAAATACAAGACTTAATATAGAACAGCTGTCACCGCAGTGCATTTGCGGAGCAATTGAGCATTTTTCTCACTGTTGAGCTGCCAAAAATGAAGCGTTATGTTGAGTGCACTTACATTAATTATTACGGTCGTGGGCGTCTCAATTGCGTTTAGCCGGCTGTATGAGCTAGTGGATGTTTCTACTTTGAATACAAAAGCATACCAGAATGTATGAATTGACTGTAGCTGTCGGAGATTACAACGTCCATAAGACAAACCTCAATTAATGATCTAAGTTATTCCGCTTCCCACGACATCTCTATCAATCAGCACAAATTAAAATACTTAAAAAATGTGCAGAATTCATGAAATAGTAGACTATACCCTTTGATGAGGATTAGTATGTATAAGCTTATCCGTCTTGTTGCTGTTGCTGCTAATTAACATCGTGTTCGCGCGACAGTCGACGTCACGGATGTTCGTAAACTAACAACTACTCCAAACGCCGACTAACTACTTGTGATTCGCGGCTTTGAACTTTAAATAACTATACGTAAACGTATATTGTACGTAACGTACACACAGTTATCTAAGTTGAAAAACGAGTAAAGCTAGCTACTTCGTCCGCGTGAATAAATTATATAGGTGTGTAAGTTATGCGGCCTTCGCCAGTATCCAAGCCTGGTAACGTCAAAGTTTTCATATCAATCTAATAACCCGATTTTGTGTCGATCCCTAACTTGCAATATATCCTAACTTGGGGACAAAACGTAGCAATTTATGGTATAGCAACGTATAAGAAGGAGTTGGAGTTGGTATTCTGATCAACAGCGGTTTATCTACTACTGTTAGCTTTTTTTATATTCGATTAAAAAGCTTCCAGTTCGTGCATTCTAAAACTTCCCATATTTTGCCATTCAATTCAGAAAGCCCGTAGAACCCGAGTCGTGGACATGACATACTCCGGAAACCGGTCATCATAACCTGCCCCTAATATCCGTTACAAAACGGACCCCATGCCACATGGCGGAGATAACTCTCGGCATTTGTGCTTTTTAACGTGTTACACGATACAAACACTTGATATATTGTTATTCTCTTTGCTAATCGAGAGGAAAAAGGTACGAGATAGGTATCATTTGTTTTATTATTGTGAAACAAGAAAACGGTTGGGGAACGTTTGAATTGTTTGATTATTTTTTTTTTTTAAATAAAACACCTTTTATATTCAAAACCTGAACCTACTGTATGCTGCGTACTTTTTTTCTATCACAATGCTCTATAGGAATTTAAAGAATCATATAAAGTCGGTGAAAACAGTTCGCAAAAGTATCAAAATGAACCAAGCGAATAACATTATCGACGTGCGACTGACAAAGGAGACGTTAAGCTCTCACACAATTCTGTTAATGACATAAACGTCATTACGTCGTAACGTAAACATCATTTGCTATTCAACTGTAAAATCTAGTAAGTAGAGGTGCTAATGAACACTTTGTGCACAGCTGATATAATTACCATGAGCCTGAGTCGCGAGTTACCCAGCCGTTATGTTAAGTACATTTGTGAGTCCCCACATATACAGATGTGTGTACGAGTAAGTACTTAATAAGACTTCTCCATCACATTCAAGAGAGCAATTAGGGAGGCCTCTCGTTCGTTTACTTACACAGCGACGTCTGGACGACGAATTAGTTGTTTTCAGTGGCAAAAAATAAGTTTTAATTTCGTTCTTTAATATTTTGATTAGGTACTTATACAAAAGTACACTAGGTTATCCGTAGAACGTATGCATGTACATGTGCGAAACGTACGACTTAAAGGTCATAGCTATTAAATGAACAGAGAGATATAACTACTCTATTAGCACTATTTAGTATTTACTCTCTCACACTTTTAAACCTTACAGAAATGCGCTCTCAGCAAATATCGTTTGCAAGGCCATTAAAAAGTCAACATGTATTTAAATGTGATAAAACGTTGTACCCTTTTTCCTTTCAGGATGGAAAAGTCTCCAAGGACTCCAAACCAAACAATGTTCCTACATCAACGTTGCTGCGTATGTATATAAGGTACGTAGTAGCTGTTTCAATATATAACTGTACGTAATAGCCTGTCAGTCTTCTCGTTATCGAGGCGCCAGAGTAACTTGTTTTCTTTCAGTTAATTCTTATAATGACGTGAAAGGAAGCGGCCTCATTATGTTTCCGTCATCCGTTGATTAATGTACGCAATGATTCATGGCTAAATAACTGTGAGAGCTAATTAAGTTATCAAACAGAATGTTTATAGATGTTTATATCTACAAATTGATTGATCGGATCGGCTCGGATCTGTATATTTTAGCGTATCTACTAAAACATACTTTAATATGAAACGCTGTGAAATGAGAAAGGCTGGACCGATTAAAAATTTCGATTTTTATATGTTGAAAGAAACGGGATAATTCGGTAAAAACCGATGCTCTCTATGGGAGTTTCAGTTTGAATAGAGTAAATACGATAGTATTAAGGTACTATCGTATTTTGAAACCGTCACAGTAAAAACACTGTTAAAACTCGAAGTCCAAATTTGTGGTAATCCTGACTTAGACGTAGACTGTGCGCAGAGCACCCGAGATCAATTATATTCAGTGTCGCTGGATGGCTGCACCGCTCACCGCTCAAGGCTCCACACATTGTGTGAGTCGAGAGAGGGTGCTGTGTACGTACTCCTAGCTAGCAGACTGCGGTGACACTGTGATAAATTGAACCACTCATTGGAGCACTTATCGCATCCTGAGACGGGCTTATCTATACTCGTGCATACGACTAAGTAGGTACGTTGAAATTGACACTTACCGAGTTAAATCTAACTCCAAAGTTTAAATATCAAAGAATATAGGAATTGCTTTAACATTTTAGTGTATTGAATGTTACAATGTGGAATATAATAATGACGTAGGTCGCCGTATGTCCCGGACAAGATCAGACCCATCTTGACTCGTGGGTGTCGTAAGATGCGATTAAGGAATTAAATCAGGTGGGTGAGCAGTGAAATACGCTTGTACCTTGATTACATTGGAAAATATGGTATCTGGGTTCCAGCCGTCATATTTTATGATAGAAAGTTGCCTTCTACCTATTACAAAATAAATGATTGACTAAGTAGTGCGCTTGCTAATGAGCGTTAATGTTGTAGAATAAATAGCTCTATTTGCAATAATTTAGAATACATTATCAACTGTTTAAAATTTTGCTAATGTATTTTCAGTAATCTTTCAATAAGCTTGGGAAACTGTGTTACTAAGTAAAAAGCTGACAGTGAATCCATAAATTTTCTAATAACACGATCCAGTAGAAAAAGAACAAAACGTTAAGCCCACAATCGATGGCAAACGGAAAAGATAAAGAAAAAAAATCAAATCCTCGGAATTTATGAAATTTCTTAAAATGCTTATCTCCGTGAGTTATTGGCACCGTCGCAGCCAGTGAGCTAAGAGAGCTTGCGAGCGTCACGAGTTCACGCCCACGCCACGACGGGGAGAGAAATGTGTCTAGGTCTTGCTTGATTTTTATTACAAATGCAATTTTATATTTGCCCAAGTAGTAGTACTAGAAAACTACAAAATTAATTTTAAATGTCATTTAACGCGAAACGATGGTTTATTTTTTGCTTTTGTTGTATTTAAGATTTTTTATATATACAAGCCAGATTTGCAAATGTGAATTATTTACGAATGACTTGTGGTGCCCAAACAACGAATATAAAAAAGCAATGCAATTTCGGAGAATTCTGAGAAACTTTTTGACGTCCTACCGAACCCCCATTCTAATTTAATTAAGACTTTATTAAAATTTCAGCATGGCATAAATTAAGTTTTTTAAGATATTTCATAATAATTCTGGTTAATATTGTAACAGCAGTAAATGAGTCATTCCTAGCCTTATCTTCTCTGGGCAGCCGCACCCCTGACCCTTTGACTGATGAAAAAATAACTTCACGCCGCCTCCTGTATATTTAATTGGCCACCAGCAAAATAAATGAAAGCGTGACAAAAAGAACAACAAATGAAAAGTTTTGCACCCTGTAATGATGTAGGTAACGAACTGTGAAACTTTGTTTGCACATTTCTTTGTTTAAACAGAAAAACTGGACCTTTTGTATAGCTGCTAATTGCGTGACGACAGCGCGGTAGAAAGGCACTTATGAGTTTAGGAGCCGTGTTTAAATGTTAGTTTATCGTGCGTCCACCTTTAAAAGCAACTAAGAACACAAGATGCTAATCTAAAAATTAAAAATTAAAATGCATTCGCTTTTTATTCTGCAGTTATTAAAATCCACCAAAATAGCCATGGTTCCTTGAGTAGTATTTCACGTGTTAATTTACCTAATTATTAACAGTTTTATCACAGTCTCATCCCTCCTAATAAATTTTGTACACATGTTTAGAGGCACATTGGGCACAGTCCGGGCTAAACTCGAAATCTTTCAACAATAATGATCCCGGAATAAAGGTCGACCCATTTCCATATCTTTCACCACTTCGTCGGTAAAACGTGTGTTTTTTTGTCATTGCAAAGGCTGGGAACGTTCATAAAATGAGAAATATAATTCCGTAATGAATACTAATTGTGCCGGTTGTTATATATGCCAAAACCCGAGGATTACCCTTTGCGTCCGGACTCCGGCGTGCCGCCAATTTACCCTGACATGTGATTATTCAGATGTCGATCGGTTCGGGCCGAGTATCGTAGAATTGAATATGTGCATGAAGCCAGGAATATAAATTCGGCACTGACCGGATTTACGAGCCTTTCAAAATGGAATCCTTACGCTCTGACGACCATTCATTCATTCGACATCATAACTGCCCGTTATGATAACGGTCCATGAGTTCGCTATATTCGCTAGGCAAAGTATCTTATACATGCGATCTTGTGCTTGTTTACATAGTTTTCTGATCACATTGATTGTTTCGAAGCACATCAACATAAAACATCAAAATCCAAAACGATACTTTCGCAAGGACAACCCATTTGTAGACGTATGTTTGTCAGACTGTTACAATGGGTATTTTGGATCAATATCAACTTTTAACAACGTTTATCAAACAAAACTGACAGGCCTGGCAGCCGTATATTTGCTCGAAAAACTGTACAATACTCCGCTAAAAACAAATCGTTATACGTACATCGTGGCTCCCCCAAACGTTTTCAAAATTAATCTATGGCGCACAATACTCCATTGTTGTAATTATTTCGTTTATTTTCCTTAATAAGTGTACATTGGGGTCGCTTTGTAAGAAGGTTGGATTCATTGTTTATTATGAATGATACTCTTTAATGAACTGCGAGTGATCAAAGTCAAATTAGGAGTTATTGTTCTCGTCGCAAGACCAGCGACGTTCCACGAGGTCCGGCTGCCACATTACACGAGCAGGTAGGTACAGTGTTACAATACACTCCGGAGGTGCACACTGTGCCTCATTAATATTAATCTCTGGATGAACGTCATTTATGTATGTACAGCTACAAGTACATCACATACACGAGAAGGCGAATAGGTACATGCTTAATTAGATATTCACGCCGAAAGGCAAAAACGGAATTTCGTGGCGTGGCTCGGTCGTAAGTCCGCCCTTTCTCAGTCATATGTGAATATTTCTTAAAGGTTTCAAGGTGCTGTAAACTTTACTATGCATATAAAATTGGGATGTTCACGAGAAGCGAGCATTCAGAAGGCATATACAATCTGCAGAAGTGGTTTTTATTTGAAAAATACAAACCTGGTTGTTTATGTATTCATGCGTTCGAAGAAATGTTTAAATTGCTTGACTGCGTGCGTTACATTTGTACTTGTACTACAAAAAATAGAAAAACGTGATACGCTTTATTTAAATCCCTTGCAAAGTCATCCTTAAACTTAAGTACACAAAATCTTAATTTCGGACTTACGTTCAGTCCGTGCCTTAATAACACTTGGCCAACCATGTTCCATAACGTTCTCATCATTTTAATATTGACACGGATTGCCTCAACAACAAAGTGCCAGAATCTTTTCGGAAATAAAACACGAGCTTATTATTAACACTAAAAAAAATCCCAAAGGACTTATATTGTTACGATATTCGACGTCGACTCCCATCGACGGGAAAACGTGAATGTAAATGTTCGTCGATGTTTTTTTAGCGACGCCCGTGCCCCCGTGCTGTGCTCCACCGCATAATATTCATGTAAACTTTTATTATTACTAGATGTAAACCATACTAACATGAGATTTTGCCGCATAAAAAGAGAAAACCCGTAGGCCGGTATTATAGTCACAATAATTTCACCATGTGTTGTTCAGTGGGCGAACATTGTGTTTTGTTGAAATAAAATTTTAAAACAGTGGATTGTAAAAATAAATGAATGTGATCTATTTTTTTGAAACATCAAAGTCATAATCTTCGCATTTTAACTTGTTTATGAAAGAAAAATAGAACTGTATTTAGTTACAACGGTTCTATCCAAATATTTCAATCAAATATAAAATTGTTCCTAGGTTATAATTAGTTCATTATTTGTTCGTAAGTATCATTATGTGTTCAAAGACTGGCGAGCTACAAATAAATCCGGGGATCGGAGCAAGGACATTCATTTTCGAAGTTGGAAGAAGACACAAATATTTCATTCGGTTTTATAGAATAACGTGCTTAATGTCCTTGCCTATTTTAGGTGTGGCGAATAATTATTTTCACAGTAGACAATAGAAGGTTACAACCTTCTACGACAGTAAAGTCGATTCTCATATAAATCTGCAGAATGCTAATTTATCGGTATTGAAAGAGGCAACACGAAGACGATACATTTTTGGAATCTAAAAGATATTTGTGAGCACGTAACAATTACGTATAGGACACTGGCATAGATATTCTCGATTCACCCTTATAACTTTCAACAAGTTGTAGATTCCTCTAAATATTCTAGAATCAGGGCAACAAAATGTGTTCTAAAATTATAAAGCACAAGCTAAGAGGAGAGGTCTCGAGACGAGTCAAACGCCTTTGTGTGTACAATAGGTACTTCAGCAGTATAGTGTCGAAGCAAAGCACCAGCATAGTTTATATCTGTAAAACAGCAACGGGCTAGAATTATGCCATAGCAAAAATCATAAAAATGCAACCTTTGATACATCTGAACATTTTACGTTAAAGATAACTTTAGGGTACTAAGTTTCCCCACCAACCGTGTCTCCACGTTGCCGTCGTGGTGGGGCTTGCGTGTCTCAGTGATCTTGGGGGCTTTGCCGGTAGAGCCACTCATGCCGGAAGGTCCCAAGTGAGAGACCAGACCAAGAGAGACACAAGAGGGGCACACCGTTCGGAGACTTGAGCAGTGTTCGGGTCCTCGGACGGTGTGCGTCTCATTGGCTTGCTCGCTGCTCTCTGGTACGCGTCTGATCATCAGACGTGACTGTGAGGGCAGCGAGCAAGCAGTGAGAGAGAGGGAGAGAGGAGGGGAGATAGGGACCGCACCCTCTAAAAGGAAATCATGAATAGGGACACTGAAAGAGACATTATACCCCAGGGCGGTCCGGACTGCACAGCAGCCCGGGAATCCGCCACGCCTCGTGCGTCAAGCCCCTCGTATTCTGGGGGGGGCAACAGTGCTCTCTATTCTCCGCTTGCCAAGTGCAACAGTGGCCGAGGAGGCCCCCGATCCAAACTCTCCTTTCAGGAGCTGATCGGGTTTGATTTCAGCTCGCCCGACGAAGAGTCGGCCGGGCAGAGCGCGGGCGGTGGCGCGCTGTATTGGGAGGAGGGCTCGTTTGAGCGTCGTGCGGGTGCAGAGTCGGATTCCGAGTTGGACTCCGACGACCTGGCGACCGTTAGCTCGGCGAGCCCTGTACCCGAGGGGGTGGGGGCTGCTGCGGAGGACTCCAGGTCCTTCCGCAAGCGGCCCAGATCAGAGGAGGACCGGGGGTCGTCTGGCACCGAAAAGGTGGCCTCGGCCCGTAAAATCTCCACCAGCAGGCGGGGTACGGGCCGAGAGGGAGGCAAGGGCAGAGTCCTTGCCTCCAAGGATGTTGGACGACCCCCCGAAGATGGCGGTCGTGGGGCTCCTGGTTCGGAGTCCTCCGGCGGTGAGCCGGATGACTCCGGACAGGAGCGGGTTCGGAGGGCCGGGTTTCCGGAGGTGGTGGAGGCCGCGCTTCGCGATGTGGCCTTGAAGAGGAAACTCTCCTCTAAAAACAAGGCCATAAGTGCGGCGCTGGCCTCCATCCTGGCGGCAGCGGAGGCTAACCGAGGTGGGCCTCCGGTGGACGAGATGTCCAACCTGCGGGCGGAGGTCGCCCGCTTGGCTGCCGCCACCGAGCGTCTCCAGAGGGAGAACGCGGGGCTCCGAGCAGACCTGGCCAGGCTCCAGGGAGCCGGCCCACAGGGGGCGCCTAAAGGGGGGCGCAAGGAGGACAGCCAGCCCGTGCCGCAGGAGGGCCAGGTGCTGGACCTTGTGCGGCAGGAGATGGCTGCCTTCCAGGCGCGGTTCTCCGTCCTGGAGGGCATCGTCCTGCGCCCCCCGTTAGCGGCGAGCGGGAAGGCTCCAGGCCGGAAGGCGGCGTCGTACGCGGCCGCCGTGGCTGCCACACCGGGGTCGTCCGGCCAGGACAAAGGGTCCGGGCCGGCACCCGCGAAGCCGGTGTCGGGAAAACCGGACCCGGCCCCGGGAAGGAAGAGGAAGGGTGGGGCGGCTGCGCGGACGGCGAAGGCTCCTGCGCCAGCCGTGCAGCAGCTCCCCCCGGCTTCCTCGCCTTCTGAATCTCCCCCGGCTCAAGCCGAATGGCAAGTGGCCGGGGAGAAGAAGAAGGCGGGAAAGGCAGCCAGGGCGGCAAAGAGGCGGGATAGAAGGCGGCGGCAGCGAGCGCGAGGCGTCGCGGCTGCGCTCCGCGCCCCGAAGACCGCGGCTGTAGTTTTAACGCTGCAGCCGGACGCGGTAAAGAGGGGCGTGACGTATGCCGACACGCTCACCAAGGCCAAGGAGGCCATCAACCTCGGTGAGCTTGGCATCGTCGGGGGTCTCCGGCTCAGGGTCACCATGACCGGGGCCAGGATGCTCGAGATCCCTGGAGCAGGCAGCGGTCCGGCCGCGGACGCTCTAGCCGAAAGGCTTAGGGCGTCCTTGGGCGCGGATGACGTCCGAGTGTCCAGGCCCACGAAGTGCATAGATATGTGCATCTTGGGCCTGGACGACTCCGTCACGGAGGAGGAGGTGTTGGCCGCCGTCGTCAGGACGGGGGGGTGCTCTGCAGAGGAGGTGAAGGCGGGCACCATCCGTCCTGACAACACGGGCATGCGAACCGTAGTGGTGAGCTGCCCCGTGTCGGCGGCCAAGAAAGTCTCGGAGGGCCGAAGGCTTTTGGTGGGCTGGGTCTCCGCGCAGGTAAAACTGCTGGAGCCCAGACCTCTGAGGTGCTTCCGTTGCCAAGTTGGCAACCACGTGGGAACACGCTGCACCTCGGAGGTGGACCGCAGTGACCACTGCTTCCGCTGTGGTCAGCCCGGTCACAGGGCCGGCTCGTGCGACGCCGCGCCGCACTGCTTCGCATGTGCGGCAGCTGGCAAGCCGGCCGATCACTGGGCTGGGGGCAAAGCCTGCGGTCCACCCGCCAGGGCCGGGACGAGGAAGAAACCCTCCTCCACCGCCGCCGCCGCCGCCGTCGCTTCCGCCGCAGCCGCCGCCACCGTCGCCGCCGCTGCAACTGCTCGGCAGGGGGCTAGAATGGAGTGCCAGTAATGGCCCCATCTCGCCCCCTCCAGACGTACGTTAGTCACTGCGCCTCTCAGGAACTGACGCTCCTGGGCAAGGCGCAGTGACTGACGCCTGCGGACAGCGAGCAATGGGTAGCTCGCTGTCCGATCAGGTCAGGCCAGAGTCGACGGCGCGTTTCACTCCAAACGCGCCGTCAGCAACGAGCGGTCAGCAACGGAGACGGGGCCCGCCAGGGCCAGAGCCTGCCAGGGTTGCGGAATATGTTCGAAAGAGTTACCGCGGCCCTGGGAAGAAAGGCACTAGGAGGACTAAAGGGTGGGTTTTAGTCAGTAAAAGTCTGACACTCCCTGCCGCTCCACCCAGAGCGGGAGGGGTCATTTGATGATTTCCCATCCTATAAAAAAAAAAAAAAAAAAAGGGTACTAAGTTTAGTAAGGGCGCCTTCAAATTTGTCGCAAAGTGCCGCGCGGTGGCAGCGCGGCTGCAGCGCTGTCACCGCGCTGCTTTGTTAATCCATATAAATTAAAAACGCTCGACTGCAGCGCTACACCCGCGCTGCAGCCGCGCATCACGTCATCTATCGACTAGTGACGATGCGCACGTAGCTTTTGTTCAGGTCTAAACATGAAGGTTGAAGAATTTATCGATGAGGTTGAGTCGTCCAGCAATATGGGATTCGAATTCAGAAAAGTACAGTAATAAAATCGAAAAGAAAAAGGCTTGGAAAGAAACATGCAATATATTAATTGAGAACTTCACAAACAAGACTCCAAGTGAAAAAATTAAGCATTATAAGTACGTATATTGTTAATACGACTACTTAATTTATATTTTCGTTGTTTGCCATGACAATTCTCCTTTTGGGTTAAAAAATAGAAGTTTCGTCGTCAGAGTCCATCGTAAAACTAAATGTACAACACTATGATGCTCGAACCTAGCGGTTGCAGCGCGGCGGTAGCGCTGCAGCCGCGCTACCACCGCGCGGCGCTTTTCGGCTAATTTGAAGGCGCCCTAAGTGTACTAAGGTTATAGGTACTGGAATACTCGTTTAGCTGGGAGCTAAACAAGTATTCGAGAAGATAATTTATAAAGTAATTAAATGCAAGTATGCAGGTAGGTTGTCGCCGAAGCCGCCGCGGTAGCATTTCATCTCGCATGAACGTCTCGATACATATTCAGCTATCGCATTAACAACATAGCCACAGAATTGAATGCTGCGGTAGCCATTCCGGAACATCCAAGTTATATTGTCATATTAGTCCGATATCGTGCACTTCTGCACTAGGTTCATTACAGTTGCAAGATAGTATTGCCTAAATCAACACGTCTGACCAATTTGTATTTGTGACTGATCAGTAACGTCTGTGTGTTTATTGCATAGGGCGACTGTGCTATTTGAAATGATCGGTTCGTCCCATTCTACGATTCGAGATAAGACAACGTAGAAAAGTGGGTGCTTTTTCACCGGAAGCCACTCCGGAATTGTATACTCACTATTGTATCATGTTTTCGAGTATCTGATGACGTAAATCGCCGGACTCACGCTTCACCTCGCGTGTGCGGCTCCCCATTTCGACGCGTACATTTCCCGTTTCCGTGTTAACTACTCAGACCCTTCGCCGTTCGCTTCCCCGCTTTCCCCATATTCGTGTGTTGAGGGCCACGTGTTGCTTGCGTGGGGAGACACGGCCAAATTGACTTAGCCGGCTTTGGAAGCAAAGGTGACAGGTGAATGACGGCCCTTACACGTCGGTTACAGAGCGGGTCAGTGCACAGGCTTACGAGTAACTTTTAGAGCCCGCAGCAGTAAGTCTCAGATCGCAGCAGTTGAATAAGGCCAAAGTTGGGTAAGCTTTTAATCTATCTATCTAAACTTTTCGATACCTATACTGCCGAAGTAAATAAATTGTTTCTATAAAACTCCGCACAATTTGGAAATATCTATAAACAACCGTAATGCTTCAAGTAAAGAGGTGATTACACGTCATGCTATTACATATATGAAAAAGTATCTCCAGTCTCTGTATTACTTATGCCGTCGTTTACCATCACAGCATAGTCATATTAAATTACCAGGATTGGATTTTCAAGGACATATAAGGTTATATTGGACAACTTTCTACTGCGATATTTTCGTTAGGCTTAAAATATTTGCAGCCTGTTTTCATATTTTCCAATCACAAAAGCAATAAATAACTTTGTTAAAATATTCCATTATATACGGCAAGTTACGAGTATTTGTGATGCAACAGCTTGCGCTACTAACGGTGAAGGATAAAAGAGAATGGAACTAACCGCAGAGTAAAGGTAAGCCATCTACGAGATTAAAATCTGGAGGTTGCACTACATTGTGGTTCTCGTAAGTACATTCTGGTCAACGTCTCTGTGTGTACTACTGAGTTTAAAGAATGGTCTCTAGGTAAAGTATTTTGGAATTATTAGCTGCGCCCGCGGTTTCGCTCGCCTATAAGTTGGATTTTATCCCAAGAGAACAAACTTCCAGAATAAAAGTATCCAGGTCAATCATGCTCTAACCGTGTGCCAAGCGTCATCCAAATTAAGAGATAACAAACAAACCAACAAACAAACACACTTTAGCATCTAAACTATAGTATATTCCTAACTTATATTATAAATGAGTTTGTTTGTTTGTTACGCTTTGTGCTTTTCATCCAAATTAAAAAAGCCTATAACGGCTGATCTGATTCGGATGAAATTTAGCGCATATGTAGACCATGACCTGGAATAGCACATGTTCCCGTGGGATAACTTCCGACCCTCACGCGGCCAAAGCCGCTGGCAAAAGCTAGTAATATTATAAAAAGGAAAGATTAATTTGTTTTTTTGTTACAATTTTGCTCAAAAGTACTCAACCGACGTTAAAAATTCTTTCACCATTACAAAGTTACATTTATTATCTTAAAACGTAGGCTATTTTTGAAAATAAAGAGATCCCTCCGAAAATTGCAAAAATATAAGTAGCATATTGCCTTATAATTTGCATGTGTTTTAGGCGAACATCAAAATAATGTACTAAATGATTAAAATACACATTGTTACCTATAAAAAGTCCGCGAAGGTATTTTTTTTTAAATGTCTAACTATTACGGTTTCTTACGGTTAAGTCACAATTTTTGTTAAAATTATCAATCAAAACCTTGGAATGGTAATTGAACGGAATAGTGGTGATTTTGGTACCATGATTTTAATTCTTAAAAGCTCAACCAAATGGTTTTATAATTAAGGTTCATTATGCACATGTAAATTGCACTTTAAATTATTCAAATCGGACCTTTCGTTACGACTGGTATAAATGCTCTAAGTAAGAAAAATGTTGCGGTTTGAGCGAACTGGGAAGAATCTTAATGCTTGGTCCGATGAAGTTGATTCTTTGTTTTATCAAAAATACATGATAACGCTGGGTATTTTTTTAACTTTCAACTAAACAGTGAATAATGGTACATACGGCTAGATGTGTATGGAGATACACACCTAGCCGTATACCATTATTCACTGTTGAAGGTAAAATCCTTAGTTTTCCCCGTACTTTCCGATCAGCACAAAAACGAAATCTGCCAGTACACTCATACCCGACGCATTACCATCCCGAGCCGGAATCTGAGGTAATATATTATATTGACTGGCGATGATAAAATATCCCTGGCTTTGCACACTGAGTACTATACTAAAATAAATATTATGATACATAAAGCCAAGGGATAAGCTATTCGAGCGAGTTTATGTTTGCTGACATATTAATTCATTTTGATTACATTGCCGAATATCGGACAAACCCGAGGCTATATTTTGCATCCCAACTAGATAGACATGCAGTTTCTGGCTTATATTATCGTACTGGTTCATAGTATTATGTATATTTTATGAGAAAACGCAGCATCAGCAATCAAGGGCGTGTAGAAGAATTCCATGTTCGAAACTTATGATAGACTTGACCTGAATATAAATGCGTAGACCGGACAAGTATTTCTCCCAATGCCGGAAAAAAATCGTTGGAATCCCGTAACTTATCAGAATAAAAATGTTGTCGCTGGAGAAAGGATTCAGCTTGTAATTTATCAATGGCAATCCTTTTATTTAAATTAGAATGTCTTACAATATAACATCAACAAATTGCTTAAAAAGGCGAGCATGTACAATGCACATATTATTAAATTAACACAAATTTAACCTAATATTCCGGCCACTTAGGGTAAGTACAGCGTGGAAATATTTAAATTCTGCAAAGCCGAACGTTTGCCAAGACGGGCGGTGGACCGTATCTCGCGGGGCAGGCGGGGGAGGGGCTGCGGCCGCCCGCGCCGGTGTGAACGCCACCTAATACTGACAGATGGCACAGGTAAATCAAGCGACTAACATTTTTCGCACGATTAATCTCCCGCGCAATTATGTCGCATAATGGTCTCGCTTTTTATATGATGATCATCAAAGGTTATCGAACCCACCAATGGAATCTATTTAAGAAGATTCTTAAATAGATTCCATTAGTAGGTTCGATAACCTTTGTAAAAGTGATAAGTCTAAAATTGATTTGCAATTATCTCTTTGGCACGGTGCAGTGGTATTTAAATAAGTGGATTTGATTGAGGTCGTACAATAAAAACACAACTTCAATCTAACGATAACAAAGCTACAGTAATTCGGGCATGCGAGTGTAATTGGGTTCCATTGACAAAAATCTCTGTGATTGGAATGGTGCCCGCGAGTGTGGGTGTACCCAGAGTAGATACACCTACAGTATTACACCTACAGGCCACGTTTTACTCGGGGCTGACAACCATGACAGTTGTATATTCAAGCCGTTTTAGATCATGTTTGTTCTATGCTTCTGGCTAAAATCACCCACGCTATGAAAATAAAGTAAAAAAATTCCCAACCGAAGAAGGTGGGCGTTTTTCGCCGGGAGCACTAGCGTATCCCAGATTACATCAGTATCCACAGTAAAGCCCACTGGTACACTGATAACTTCATACTATTAAAACTTGGTCTCTTTTACAGTTGCGAAACTTTCACGGTAATTGATCCACCTGAAATATAAAATGTACCTTAAAAGGCAATTTTCTTTTTACAAACCCGGATACGTAACTTTTACTGCAAAGGTCAAGAAAAGTAGGTGAAGTTATAAACGTTCAAATCCAAATATACCGTGGCCTAAAAATCTTTCATTAATAAATTTATTTACAAGAAAAACAAGCAATTAATCTCTCGAAGACATAATGCAGTACGGATAGTTTACAGCTGTATTTCATTCTGCTAGTTGGCCCAACTAACATAAATCAAGCCCGGGCTCATTAATAGAAACAAATGATCCCTCTTTTATTGATAACAAGCTCGGGAACCGTACGTAATTGCTACTTCATTGAGTGCACGTAGCACCGCGCTACACTCGTAGCGCCGCAGCTCCGTAGCGCTACGCCGCCGCCGTAGCGATACAAATGCTACGCTCCGTAGCTGATAACAAAAACGATTTGCGTAATGAAATGGTAATATAGGGAGCATAGTTGGTTATCATATTGCTCACATTATTTAAGAGTAATCATGTGGAAGTACCATGGGTACTGTAACACACTTTATTTTTGGGACAACATGCTATATCATTAGGTAAATGTAAACCTTGAATAAAACGGATAAAAATAGGACACCCTATTTTTTGCTGTTATTGATTCAGGCGTCGGCCGGCGGATGGTTGTTTGTAGACAAAATTATATCGATAAATTGTCGATAGTCATATTGCCAAACTTATTCCACAGAAATCCTTTAAGATCATGGAATAATGTACTGATTCCTTTGTGTACCATTTTTAGTTTTACGTGCATGCATACGTATAAACGCTTTCATGGATGAAGATTAATACAATTTCTTTAGCTCGTAGGCATGAAGGTAACGCGGTTGTAGTGAGGCTCAGTCACGTTACTGGATCGAGATCATTGAATCATCTCAGCGCGGTTCACTTGCGTCTGTAACTGAGTCGAGACGTATTAATAAACCACTCTAATTGAGAGCTAGTTAACTTTATTATTTCGGACCTTTTTGGTTCGGACGTGTTTGTGTGGAAACTTTACTTTCTCAGGATTTGTGTCAGGAAAAATTATATGTTCACTTCTGTACAATACCAGGTGGAATTGCGTCGTATTACCAGAAAATTCTTGCTTAAAAGGTGACTTCAAATATGACTACACTTGTTTAATTTAAATGAACATTTTTCAAGTAAGGGATGGGTAAAACTAGTAGTATCTATACAGTGCCTGTCATCGGAAAATTATTCAGGAACCAACATCGACGTACATACAGGGTGTTCCAGACGTACGTGGTCATATTTGAGGGTGGTGTTCCGTAGTTGCTGTACAGCAAAGACACAATATCAAGATAAAAAATATATTGACTTTTTCAAGAAATCCCGACCACAAAAAACAGTTAAAAATTTAAAAAAAAAATTTTTTCAAGAAGTTTGATGCAGTTGGTGGCGTCTACTTTAGTTCAATCACATAGTCGATGCCATCAACTGCATTAAACTGCTTGAAAAGTGATTTTTTAAAATCTTTTTATCGTTTTTCATTATTTTTTATTTTGTTTTGTATATTTACTATATAGCAGCTATAGAACACCGCCCTTAAATAAGACCACGCATTTCTGGAACATCCTGTATATTCTGAGCAGTTAGCTGGTCCTTAGGGAAACGAAATCATTTCCCCAACACCCTCGTGGAGTACGGCAGCACGTGACCACTACGTGCTACCTTCCTCCCCAGGGTCTATTAATCGGACCTACCTGGTAATTACCCTCTATTGTTGGTAGCTGTTATGAGATGCATGGTTCCCCTCTTCAGAGTTCAGAAGTAATTCAGTTTCCGTGGGGTCGAGTTCAACCGGGGCAGCATCATCACCTGACCTACATTAGTAAACAGAAATGTTGGGTCCCAGTTCAAGTGTAAACACGCAATACTTTTCAACTGCGACTCAGGATGATGTGGGTTCGATTACCTGGTCGGAAAAAGGGTTACTGGGTTTTCAGTAGTAACCCGGAATTGCGATAAGCTATCCTCCTATTACAATCGCCCCCAAATACCCGGGCACAGGTAGCGTGTGACACTACTTCACTGCCTAGCCCTTCGGATATTATCCGCATGACGTCACAGATATCTTCACCGCAAAAGTCGGAAATACAAAAACACGAGACTGTATACTTATATACAGTCTCAAAGTTTCAACCTACAAAGACGGGCAAAATAAGTGTGCGTTTAAGTTCAAGTTAACGGTTTATTACAGATCCGAATGCTCGGGAAACGAATCTGTGTGAGAACTTCCCATAAACAAGAATAACTTCGAGATATATCCTCATTCATCGCGCACAACTTTACAGTTCGAATTCTGCGTTCAAAACAGCTAAGGGAAACAGTTCGACCCACCTTCCTGTGAAATAGTTCTTTTTATGTTATTTCCATAAATACTTTGGTACGTACTGTTCAAGTGAAAGTATTGCGCCGAAACTAAGGTATCCGACATGTTATAAACATAAAAATATTAAGTACGCGGCTTAAATATATTATTATTGCGCTAGTTTCCTGTTGCTGTCCTCCCGAAGGAGTTTCCGCGGCAACATATGGAACGTTCCGATGATAAACTGATAATATTACACATATTTTTCAGTACTTTCGCACTAGTAACTCGCGATTTTATTATAAAGTTCGCTGTTAAATCCGAATAAATAAATAAAAGGAAGTCTGTTTGCATATTTCAGTCTCGTTTTGGTTATTTACAGGCTGTTTTATGTTTCAGTTGTAACTAATATTGAAGGGATCTCGAGTTATTTACCGGTAATCGGATTTACATTGAATGTAACACGCGAGCGGCGCCGGCCGCCTTTCAGAGCTCCTTTATTATTGTATACTTTTAATTAAGCGCTTCTTTGCCAAGCTTTATCTACGAGCTTGCCGTCTTCTACAAGCTTTAAACATTTTAAATAGATTAAAATACATCGGTGAGGTCCGTTTTTCTCTCATAAAAATATTTCACTCATTTTGAAACCCACGAATTATGATTTCCCGTAAAATAAATTTTGATTTAACGTTACATCCACGAAGCCTCGCCGGCAATTAGTTTTGTCTCATTCTCTTATAAATTAATGAAGTTCCTCTGTTTCTATTAAGTAGTAAGTTCGGTGTTTACTTTCTTTGCGAAGTGCTCTAGTTTCTATCAAATAACACCATTAAATTGTTATTTGCTCTGAGTTGATTTAATGGAAACAGAATCATTATTTTACATTTAATACGTAAAGGAGAAAATTTGTGAGCAGCTTTTCCTTGATTTAGGTTTGATTATCACAGCAGGTAAGCAATTATTACGGAAAGTTCAATAAAAACCAATCTAGGTATACGATCAGAGGTAAATGAAAACATATTCCCTAAAACTCGTGTGTCTATTTGAGAGAAATATTTATCGTAAGATTCGAATTTTAGTACAGTGGAGACCAAAAATAATTGACAAAAAGGACTATAAACAAAAAAGTACCTAACCCCTATTCAAATGACCGTACACGAGGCCTTACTCAGAACTTAAACGTAAAAATGTTAACAGGACTTACACATTACGTAACCATAAAACATTAGGCTATTATAAGATAAGTAAGATGCCCTGGGCGGCTTTTAAGAAAGAATCCATTGCGAATATTAATGGGGCTCGCTCGTATCGCGTGTACGTGGTGTATGTTAACTATGGAAGCCGTCAATAACAGGTATCTGTGACCGGAGGTGTGCGGCGTTCATCCCAACGGACGTGCCTCTAAACTTACTCTTAACTTTCGTCTACCCCAACAAGGTACACTGCATACAAAGTGTGTGTAAACCTTGTAATAAAATCATATAAAACCATAATCATATTTTATCTTATTTTATTATGTCATAATAAAAGCTGGGCCTTCGGTAGGGATCAACCACTTAGAAGCGAGAGGAGTGGCGCGTGTGTATGGCTCACTTATTGTACAAGTATCTATGTAGCGATAAACTGAGAGCATCTAGTGAAGCTACCATTGTCAAATACACACATAAGTCAAAAGTCATATATTCATTTGTTCGTAGTTATAATGATTCCCGTGTCTTGAGCGAGAACAGTTTCTTTTGATATCGTCTTTCATTACATTGTGTTATTGTTCCTATTTTCACAGTTGGTAGAGTTAAAAGTCCTTTGTGTTATCCCATTATCATTTCCGATAAACATAGTAATTAAAATTCATCGTAATTGGTTATTATGCAAATCATTATTGTTTTCCTAAATGATTTAGATGTGTTTAATGTTTATTCGCAAAACTGATACTGTCTAAATTAACGGGTTTATGTTACGCTATCAGATCGGTTGTAGGAACTCATTGTCCAACTAACAACGCAAACCCAATGGAATATGGATATTTTACAAAACAACGTAACATTGTTCGAGCATAGCTTTTCAACTTGCCGATCATTAGTGTAGCAATAACGTAAATAAGCACTCAGAGTATTTTCAACTTTTAAAACAAGTAGAAACAGTTGCGTATCGTCCGATAATAAACAATAAATCAAGGCTTATGATCGCACACAAAGCTAGGAAGCAATTGAATAGTCCAACCACGCGTAGCACGTATTTATATTGCAAGCGGTTGAAAGGCTTGGCGTGGCTCCAGTGCGCCGCGCGCCGGGTCGAACATCGCTGTCGGCATCGGTACCGGCTAGCGGTTCGTCTACACGCCTCTAGCGACTTATTTTATAACTTGTTCCGCCGTCTGCCGGCGTCTGCCCGGCCGTGCCCGGTCCACCGGCGTTTTGTCCCAGAAACACGTTTAGTATTACCATTGTCATAAAACATTAAATATTTTGACTCTCCAAGAGATTTCTGTTCCGCTAATTAGACTTTGCTACCTAAAAGTTCTAACATCTTGTAACGTTTTAATTTAGAATGAATTATCACCTCCGCCTAGAAGAAAGGTCCACGACAGATTTACAACCATTACTTTGAAATATGAAATTTATTTCAAACAGTCGTGTACCATCAGAAGCTAAAATGATCAGTTAAATATTACCATGAACTCAATTATACAAATGGAAATAATCAATTAATAAAATGTTAACTCGTAAATTAATTGAAACTACTCTATAACTATCGCATCACACATCAGTTTCATAATAACTGGACCTATATGCATAGCAAACATGCAGCATTTTATTTTAAAAAAACCTAATTCTACAGCATGAAGGGAAGCTCAAATAAAATAAGTCTTATAAAATTAAATTGAAAACGTCGCTTAGGGAGTTACGATATTATGATAGTCGTAAAGGAATGCAATGTGTTCCTGGCTTATTTCCATGAGTGAATACAGTAAGTAAGGGGCACTCCGGGCGCTTGCATACGCTTCGGCGAGCGTGCATCGCAGTCTTTGAGCAATTTTATTCAGTGTCACAACTCCGGTCCGATAGACAGCGGAACAACGTACACTAAAATTAAAAGTCTCAACTGCACATTGTTATGATACAATACCGAATTGGTACTAAGTTATACTATTTGCTCGTTACGGTTTTGCTCGCAAAAAAGGACTTCACGAATGAACTTTGTTTTAATAATTTCCTCGGGCACGTTTCAGCTTCCTTCGCTTAAATGCTTTTATTATTCGTAGCCCATACAACTTAATGAGACATTGTGAGTTATGCGAAGATGGAATTTTAACGCGTTAAACATTTTTGTGCAAAAATGTAAACGATATGACACATCAGATTGCAAAGTGTTCATAACTTGTTAGTATAATGTGTTTACATTCTACTTGATGCTCGTCGGTGGCTTTTGACGTCATTGAAACAATAATAACACGTAGTACGGTCACGAGTAAAATATGAGTAATACACATTACGAAAATACAAATCGAATTTCTAATTTATCTCTGAAATGAAGCAGTTTTGAAGAGTTTGCTGATACATCCAAACGTTGTTTCACTATACCTTCCTCATTTCAAAACAATTGCAATACCAATCAATACGTTATAAAGCCAATCGGTTACAAGCCAACCGTATAATGATACCTTTCATTTTATCTCCTTTAGAAAATCAGACAGCAATTATATTCCACTTCGCATTACGATAAAATAACAGACTACTTAGTTCCACAGTTTCTCTAGATTCTTATACTTGGCATCACGAACCTTACTAAAAAATTGACAAAGACTATTATTATTCGAATTCCAAGAAAACTTTTTTGACAGGCGGCCGAGGAAACAAATTGTAAGAATAATTTACTATCGAGGACTGGATTCACAGCCAATAAATCCAAACGGAAAAATAAACCTTTCTCTCGAAACGAAATCAGAGCGATTGTCTACACAGTCTGACACCGAAAATAAAACTATCACGGGTAAAGTGCTGTGACCCACCCTTTGGAATGAGCGAACGTTCTGATTTCAGTGATCGTGAGGCCTTCTGTCTGCCTTACATACATGGGCAACCTCAAAGCCCGGAGTGTGCAGCTTGATTAAGTAATTACTTAAAGTGCGACTGCACGTGCAAGGATAACCCTATCCAGTTCTAACTAAAATTAATCACACATTTAGCTTCATGAAAAACTATCGGACTTAGTTTTTAGCTAAGCTTTTCATACCATTAAGAGCCCAAATATTCTTTAGGAAGAACCATTATTTTCTTGTTAAACTTGATACATTAAACGCGTCAGAAGAAAACAGATGGACACATGAGTTAGATCAATAGGTTCCGCTCTCACCTCCCAGCACTTAAGTAGAAGTACTATTTTCTTCGCCGGAACTGTGAATCCCCTTTAGATTAATATTATGTTCATATAGCTGCTTCGCCACGTTATTTTGAGGATTAGGATCTTATTGGGTTCTAAAAAAGAGCCTTGACTACATTTTCATATCAGTCGTATTCAGAAAATAGAGTAAAGCTTTCGTTTTCCAAGTAGTGATGAATATCCTGAACCATCGTAAGTAGAAATAAAAAGTAGAAATTGGTTAACGTATATTACTCTTCGTTTGAGACCTGATAATTGTCTTTAGTCTGCTAGGTTCTTAAAACCGTTGTTGATTACACCAAATAACGTGACAAGGCGTTTGAAGTTGGCACCAGCTTCAACAACTTTTAAGTTTCCCGATCACGTCCTCCCATTGAGATAATCCCTGTGATCTGACGGAGAGCTTCCACCTCCATGACTTGTCGATGATCGATAAAATCCAAACTGTTTAATATTATAAATGTGATATTGATTCTGTCTGTCTGTTTTTTACGTTTTCACGCCTATGCCACTAAATCGATCTATAGCCTACCTTAGCTGGACCTGAAGAAGAACATAAGATAGATAGATAGATAAACTATTCCTTGTGCACCTTATCAAACTAAAATAATGCTAACAAAATAATAAGGAGCTACAATGGGCGGTCTCATCGCTAAAAGTGATTTTATAACAAACCACGCGGGCGAAGCCGCGGGCAATAGCTAGTAACAAATTAAATACATTTCATATAAAATAATTAAATAGTTGTAATCGATGGATTATATAACTTAATACAGAGTAGAGCTAGATTTTCGTCAGAAACTCTATCCTGAAAGTATCGTCCGGACGAGAAGCACTCATGTAACCGGATCACTGTTGTGAGGCTGGACCTATACGTGCTCTGTTGTTTATGTTACAGATAACTAGCGCCTCCTGCCGTTTTACATCGCCGTATTGATACGCTTCACTTCACTAAAACGCGTAGGAAAATTGAGCTAGTATGTTTGCAGTTATGCCACCAACCTTAAACCTCAAAAAATTATGGTAAACGACATGATGCTGGTTGACACTTTACTGAGCTTTTATCAATACCCCAATAGTCTGCCCTAGCCATAGTGATGCCATGCCTATTCAGTGTGGTGTGTATTATGTACATAGGTATCTATGTACATACTATTATTTGCTTTTATTGCGAGCTAGACTGTTATAAGAAAGACCCGACGTGATATACGACTATAAACGGCAAGGTCCGACAGATTATAGATAAGTCTTCTCTGATCTACAATACAACCTTTAGTCATGCAACTCTTCTGTCAAAATAGATGAATGGAATACAAATAATAAAATAAAGGGGTTCGAACATTTTCCTGTGGGATCTGGCATAGACCCCGGTCGCCATTTTGTTTTTTTTTTTTCAAAACCGCGTATCACGATGAAACGTGTATACATAAGTATATTGGTAGTATATAGTAGGTACTTAAACAAACAAAAAAAATACTAACAAACAAGGAACATGGCGCCCTGTAGTGTCAAAAGATTCTATCCCCTTTAAAATAAATTTGACGAGCATTGGCTATTTATTTTAGCAAACGTTCGATTACTAACGAATCATACGGTTCACGTTCGAATTTTACATGTACCTATTGATATTCCATTATTCTGTCATAAATATGCGCATGACAGTTGGAGCGATGTCTTTTAGACCGCCGCCGCCGGTTTAACGTGTTCTCCGGTCTCCGAGACACGAAATAAATTCTGTGTTTAGAAAAAGCGGTCATCCATTCATGACTTGACGTTACGTAATCTGGAAGATCAATAGGTTTAGGTACTCGTAGGAAGGTCCATAGTTTGTATTCTTTATAAAAAAAGATGTGGCTTTAATTTACTTCTTTACTATAAAGTCTCGTCATATAAATTTCCAAAATTATTGAAATTCAAAAACATTTTCCTAAAGAAATTCGCATTGTGTGTGATAATGCGAACAAAGCTTTAAACTCACCTTGATCGTAGCGATTTCGTATTGGCCGGAAATTAAGCCTGTTTGAGGACTCGCTTTATCCCAAATCAACATATAATTTCAGTTTTATACGAGTAATGCAGAATGAAACATTTACCTGGGCGGCTGAAAAGATCCGAGCCTAAGGTACTTGCAGGTACTTTAATCGCTCTTACAAGTAATCACTGATTGAGCGACATCTAATTAGCATTTAAGGTAAGTTTTGTCTAATTAGGATCATTATAGTCCGAGTAATCGATCTTCATCGATGCATCATTTCTGAGGCATCACTGCATTTCACGAAATTGGAACATCGCGCCGTAATAACATAACTTGTAAAAAGAGAAAATACCAAAAGAGATTTTTAAAGACTTATGCCTTCGGTTTTTTACAATGCACGTCCATACGGCGCGAATTGCAAAGCAAGCCCTGCGAGAAACTGGCTTCAAAATTGAAAATAGACCTTCGAGGACGAAGATTTTGGGCTGAAAAACATATGAAACAGCAGGCATTTTGAGAGCAAGTCTTTTTTTTAGTAGGACAAGCCCTTTTTAAAGATGTGAGATATGCGTTAAAGAGGATAGATTGCATAATAAATACATTTTATTTACTGTCTTATTCTAGGTTTAGAACTTGAGAAAAAGAAGAAATCAAAAAGAGTAACCATATTCTATCGGCCCAACCAGCCCGATATGTTCCATTACCATCATGCTTCTTTCCCCACACATATTTTTCACATCTATCTATACTTGTTGTACATCCTAGCATTTAATGGAACCCAATCAGTGGTTCTTTTAGCCCACGGCTCACTGGCATGCGGCAGGCATGTCCGCTTCAATTCAACTTATGGCAGTTTTCCGGGTAACATCTGTGATTGTAACTGTACGGTATAAATTTATTTGATACATACACATGTACATCCAGTTTCTAATGCTCACATAAAATAAAGAAAATAGTCTAAATACGGACATTTCTGTTTTCATTACGTTGACATTTCCTTTTAAATCGCACAGCATATCCCACTGTCATCGAGCCAGCAGTGTAACCGCTAGCATACTATGTAAATATCATTTCCCTACGTTGTGGAAACTCCTATTTACGAACCACTGTTCGAATTGATAAACATTGACTACGCCGCTGCCGCCGCTACGAGAGCGCTACGCCGTAGACCCTGCTGAAAAGTACAAGTCGTTATAATTAATTCATTTACATCTCACGCAGTGTATCTCGCCAGCTCCATACACACGCGGACACATACTTCCCTGTTCCAATTTCCTCTATCTTCAGTGGCTTGCATATTTTATGCCTACTTCCGTGGACGCAAGGCGGTCACGAGCTGGCGAGAAGCAAGCAGGAGTGCTGAGGGCGAGGTGTTTGGACACATCCGTGTAATAATTAGAAGTGTATTAGGAGGTGGCTGTGCAGACAGGGTGCAAGTGGATGCTGGCTGGCGTGGGATCGGGCGGGGCGCGGGGGCGCGGGGCGCGAGGGTGCAGGTGCACCTGGGCGGCGGCCGGCGCCCGGCGGCCCCACGTGCCCGGGCGCGCTCAGTCGCTCGCTCGCAGCCGTGGCCGCCTGTCGACCGCCCGGCCGACCGCGCGCCGACAGCGACAGGTGGCGCCGACGCCCGCCGCCTGCGCGCTCCGCTCTCCCGATCCGCTCGCTCCCTCGCCACTGTTCACACGGCCGGCTTCAACATCAAACTTAAATATTAAGCTTCGCAATAAATCACTGTGCAGTGCTTATTTAAATTATAAATGAAAATGATAACATCTAGGTGGTTATGTGCTGATGATATATAAAAATGCTAAGGAACTTTACCCAGTTTTGAAAATACTTTACTACGTGGAACATTGTAAGTATGAGTGTGAAAGGTTCGCAATGTTAACAAGTGACCGTTAAAATTGATTTTTAAGAAACAGTCTGCAAACTGTAGTTTACTTAATTGTTTTTGAAAGTTTAGAGGAATCAAACGAAAAAAGGTTATTGTATGTTAATACAAATATAATAAGTTTATCATAAATTAACGGTTAAAATTCTTATATGAATAGGAGCTGCTTTTTTAAATGTTAAATTAGTATCCAAACTGAGGGAAACGCGATTTTGGTTCTGAAATCTCTAATCTTTCTTTTACTTTGTCCAGTATTTTGCCGGGTAATAAGCAAGATTCACTTTTGTGATTTGATAAATGTAGGTTTGTATTTGCCTTCAATTTAATTTTCAACCCTTAGACTGTGTTTCTAATTTCAGTTCTTTGAAACATGAGCTCTGATTGTGTCTGGTTGCTGTACAGGGAGATTAATTAGCAAGCCTTTATTTCTTAACTGACAAATTAAAAAATTGAATGCTAATTTCAAAGGTAAGCAAAAAACCATTAATGATTTTGCTAAAAAGATAAGGAGATCTCAGTTACAGTTATTCGTCCCTTCGATCAAGGTTGGGAGCTACCTGGTACACACTAATACATTAGTTAAAGTAGGGTAGTAGCATTTTGAAAGCGATTGTGTGAGTACCTTTATGTGCTGGCCAGTTTATACATGTATAAGAGCTCCTATTTATATCTTCCTACGCAAATATGCGCGAGCCGTCGCCTGTCTGTTCCTCCAATCGTAAATTGGGACGTGAAACATGAAAATCTACTCAAACTTCAAAAATGTTCATAGAGCTAAGAATTACTCTTACTTGTAAGTTCAAGCAGTGTGCCATGAAAATTAAAAGTAATATAAAATGTTTAAGTTAAAGTGTAATTCCTTTTAACCTTTGAACTTTGTTATCTGAACGCCAGTTATCTTTGAGGATCGAAAGCCGCTTCTAGCCATAGATCGAGCGCCACACATTCGCAGAAACGTTCAGAGCTGCCACTAGCATTGAATAACTCGATTTTTGTCATTGAATTTTACATGGCATTTTATGTAACAAAATTCTATTGCGCTTTTTTATTGTTATTTGAAAGGATGTTCGGTTTCAGTCTGTTCAGATGTTCCATGACAAATTCACAAACATAGCAAGAGCTACTAACACTTTAGTTTATGATGTACGATCGCCAATCTGCTGCGAATATTAAGCCCCTTAGCTTCTGCTGACGTCAGTTAATGGCGATCGAGTTTAATAGCCAATAACATCCTGCACGTAACAACACCATCGTGTCTTATGTCTACTTCGATAGAAACAAATGTTTGCCTTCGAAAACAATTGTATTAGATCTTATGTAGCTTGTGAATGAGACGTGGCTAAATAACAGCCTCGCAGGTCAATTTTCAAGGTTAAGCAACGCTTGCCGAGGTTGGTTTGTGGATGAGTGACCGTCTTAACGTACCTAGACTCCTCCGAGGCTTGAAAAGCGCGTTAAGTCGTCAGTTCCAGCGGCCATCTGTAGATCTTTGGCAGTCTTTACGGATAGTAGAAGTAGGAGAGTAGGTAGAAGCCACAATACCTGACACCAGTCATTCCCAGTAACGAACGCGCGTCGCTCCACGTAAAATACTAGTATTGAGCTGAACCTGATTGGACTGCAAGCCGAAACCAATATAGTTGGGAAAAGGCTAGGCCGATGATTGATAACAATACAATTGTATTGGTTTATTAACCGAATTCGTCCAATGCAAATGAAGCTCAACTAAAACAGATAATATCTTCGGTTCGCGTAACAAGCTCTTCTATTCAATTCATAGGTTATCGCGAGTAAGAAGTTCAGACAATTTCAAAGTCTATGAATAGTAATGGATGCATGCAACGGCGCAATGGAATATGTCTGTAGTGTGAGTGTTTCTGTCCTTTCGAGTTACGTACACTTGGATGTATTACCTCACAGGTTCAGATAAATAACAATGTCTCTTTCTTTGTTTGATCCAAAATGTTTCTTGAGTTGTGTGCGTTAAGTAACACATTTTTTCTTTTATAAAATCATTATTTCTTGTAAGATCTTCGTCTTATCACGATATTTTAATAAAGATTAATTTATGAAATAAAAATACTTGATAGGTATCTTGCCACTTACACGTGCCGAGTTTCGAATAATCTATCAGATAGTTTCCCGTGGGTATCGTAAAGCAAAGTGATTCCGAGATATTGAATGAAAATGAATTATTATCTTCTGCCCGTTGCTTTACTCGCCTGGAAGTCAAAAATGATCCCAAGGAAACCCACCCAAAGATTAATATTTTCCATACGAATAGTATGAAATTAATTATTATCTTCTGCCCGTTGCTTTACTCGCCTGGAAGTCAAAAATGATCCCAAGGAAACCCACCCAAAGATTAATATTTTCCATACGAATAGTATGAAATTAATTATTATCTTCTGCCCGTTGCTTTACTCGCCTGGAAGTCAAAAATGATCCCAAGGAAACCCACCCAAAGATTAATATTTTCCATACTATTCCAAGACATGATCTCCCCTTGTACTTCTCAATCAAATCAGTTCAGCTGTTAAGACATTAACTTATACGTTAAGGATAGTAAGGTATAGGCATGGTATGGATTAATACTAGAGATCACTTTCTTAACTATAATATTTGGTCCTGTCAAGAATCTAGAAAGCGTTTATCCAAGCACATTTTAAAGACAAAATAAATACATAATTTAAACATTTTTAGGTAAGTTGCTAACCCTCCGTAAGTGGTGCTTTACTCCTGCTTAAAGGAACTCCATTAGTTGTGTCTTGTCGCTCAGTCAGTCAATTATAGAGATGCTGTAGTTTCAAAAGATTGGAGAGGATTTCAGTTAATGCTGAGCAACGGTCTTCTTAACGACAATATTTCTCATGATAGATTTTGTCTAATCTATCTGATCAATTCGCATATTTGTTACGATTCCAAAAGGAAGAAAAGCAATTTTCTTATACGATGCTCACTGGTCTTCATTCACCATCGTTTTAATATCGATTCCAACCCTGTCTTGTACCTAAGGTACAGACAACCTTTCTTTTATCACTTGTTTCCCGATACATAATTACTTTTTAATACGCAAATAAATTGGCAAAAAGGATCCCGAGAGTACAGTGTGACCTTTTCGCAAAACAGAACTGTTATAGCATCATTCTAATAAAATAAATAGGCGCCGTATAAAGAACATACGCATACTTATTATTGAATTTTGTATTGTGTGAGTGTGGTATGGATGTCGCTGAAACTTCCTTGTGCTTCTTCAGAATGAAGTAGGCATCTACATTATTTACATGAGTATCCACATTTGCACAGTTGTCCCAACAAAGCAATGTTAGTTATCAATAACCATGCGTGTCATTCAAGAGTTGTGTTCTTTCCCCCCGGAGGTATACGTGTGCCATAAATTGGAATCGATGGTTATGAGTTCGTAAGTACGTGACATCTATTGTTGTTTCGCGAGCGCTCCCCTCATTCATCACAGTGTCGCCTATTTTATTGCAGCATCATATTTTCTTTTCCACTGGAAAGTTACACAGCATTTACAAAAAACATTATTAAGAATATCTCCTCGTTCTCTTGGCATTTTACCGTTTTCGTTAAAAATGTTGTGCTGCGTTTAAAAGCATAATTCACAAGATTATCTTTTTTTGGCTTTGTTGCCCGTCTCGCATCCGCTAAGCCTTGATTAATCCGACGCTGTGCTCTTGGGCTGTAAAATAATAATAAACAAGTTCTCATCATTTACATTCTACATGTGTCTACATTTACTCAAAATTTGTTAAATATTGATGAAAATGACTCAACAAAGGTGTTGTGAAAATGTTCTCCTGTATCGTATACGTAAGGCGTTGACGATAGAGTAGAAATTCCAAACACTTTAGGAGTCGCCAGCTGTAAATAGCCCTCTGCTAAAGTTATCGACACCATCCGTGTTATTTATAAAAGTTTCCCAGCGTCACGTACCCATCTATAGGGGCGATGACGACATTATCTTGCTTATTTATATACATACTACCGATCTTGCTGGTTTATATCAAGTTTGTAAATATTACCGTCTCCTACTTTGTCGATATACATAATGACTTGTATTATCTTAATGACTTGTAAATTGAATTTTTATTAGAAACTTATCATGCAAAAATTCTAGGAGGTGCCGCCTATTCGAAGATAACACGTGCACTTATGTATAAAGTAGTAAATATACGAGTATATTGGTTTTACCAATTTCTTTTACAATCTTTGGGTTTGAAGGTTCAATCTTTTATGTTTCGTCCTGGTTTTCCGGGTGTGTTATCGTAATCTTGAAGTGGAAGGCAACACGTTGTTTTTGTTATTAGGGTTTAATCTTTCAACCGATCTACAAGACGGCGGGCGTAAATAATCTTGCGTTTGAAAAAAAGGAGAAAGAAACATGCGCGGTAAATATTTGCATATAAAAGCCTAACGTTTCCGCATAACCACAAAATAAAGCTCTCTTCACGAAGTAAATAAATCTCCAATAGAGAAATTCCCCGGATATCATTCGGACGGATGTTTTGGCAAGCATGACCCTTGTCAGTACCGCGCGCCGGCGTCCGGCCGCGCCGCCAGCCGGCCGCTCCGCCGCCGCCGCGCTCGTCGATACGTAGACAACGGCCGCGTGGCAGAGCTACGCCGACAATCCACTATTTCGCCATCCAAATGAACTCCCTGGCCAGCTTTGACAAATTAATTGTAGCCAAAGCAGTAACCATTAAATATTGACCACCTGTTGTGGCGGGAACTTATCTTCCGAGAATTCGGCAGGCGTATCAGAGAATCCATTCTAAACGTTTCCGGATATTAATGTTTAATTGGAAGAACTATCTTTAATGTGGTTGTGACTTTGAAGAAATGTTGAGGCTGTGTTGATACCTTTTTTTTTTTTTTTTTTTTTTTTTTTTTCGGTATGACCACTAGCAAGTTAACACGCAAGGGCTAGCAACTGCTTAACCGGACTAACCTGTGGTGGCCTCAAAAGAATTTAAGGCCCCCAGCCAAGGCAACAAATCTAGCTACAAGCTAAACTACTGACCGCTCGCTAAGGGCATTCCCTGTGGAATACGACCTCGGCTTAGCGGCGTCAGTTTGGGACAGCAAGGGACAATCAGGCTGGGTCGTTTTATTATTTAGGGGTTATTAAAGCTAAGGGCTCAGCGGCGCGGGCTGGCTCGTTTGCAAAAGTCGGGGAGGGTTTTGAATGGGGCGTCGCGACGGACCTCGGCGGCGAGGTCGGAATACGGAACGCGGTCTGTGTTTGTTTTTTCTAAGAGTGCTGGTTTCCCTACAGCTTTCCTGAATCGTTGTGATCTCGTCATCTGACTCGACGAGTGTATGCCGAGGACGGCGAATCTTGCTAATACGAGAGGGAGTGTATTGTGAGGCCTTTGAAATCAAAGGGTTGCTGTGTTTCTCAGCTGATTCAATAAAACGCTTTGTAAGACGTTTCATGAATTGTTTTATTGTCGGGATGTGTTGATACCAAACTAAAGTTTATTTTAAACAGAATACCTTTGGAATGGGTGAGTGAGGTGGTGTTGTATTGTTGCAGGTAACGCGCACAGAGGTGCAGCAGGTGCGGAGCTGTGCGGGGCGCGTGGCGGAGCATGTCGCGGCGATGACGCGGCGCGGCATGCCCTGCTGACATGGCGCGCAGCCGCTCAGCCCTCCTTACGCTGGCAGCTATCGCAGCACTCGCCGGTAATGTGCCACTATACGTTTTTTGTACCAGCGGCCTAGCGCTTCCTTCTGAAACATTCTACAGGCAGAATAAATAGTGTCTACTATTGGCATATTATGAGGGGATCAATTCTAGTAGTTTTCAAACAACGTTCACATTGACATCTCAGTCGCAATCTGTCAAAATGTAAGGGAATAAGAGGTGTTTTTGACACATTGCAAGATGAGTTGCGAATGCGAACGTTGCTTAAAAATGAGTGAAATTGGCCCGCTTATCTCTTCCGATTTAAGAATACTCACTATCCTGTACGTAAGTTTGATAAAGGAATGTTAGTTATCAATTTGTAGAGGAATTTTGGAGAAAATTCTCCGAGGTCGCAGTGTAGAGCGCGACGCGGCATGGCATGCTTGTTTCTAAATATTATAATAGTATGACATTTGGCTGTTACAGCTTGCAAACCGAATTCGACTAGATAAGGGAATTGAACATTTTTGTATAATAAGATTGGATCATACGATTAATACCTTTACTAAAGTTTTAACAAACATAGAAATAATGGATTCTAGATGCATACATTCTTCTATTCTTATTTGCATATCAGATTCATCTTTATAACAACACATACTGCATACAACCCTACATTTACTATTTCATTTGCGTCACTGAAGCGACTGCATGATTCATGTTCAATGACTTGAATAATATATTCTGAGATAAGAGTAAAGTTCGCAAACATGTAGTGGGAAAACACCACGTCACACTATTGCATAACGTCAATTATACTTAACTGCTTGGTCTTCACTGAGACTTTATTGAGGCTAGCGGTTTAAAATGTGGCCGAGTCCGTCGAACAAACACGGCTATTATAGCTGTTATTGTTTTAGATACATCGTGTGTCGCAGTTGAAACCCATTTTAAATTAACGGACAACTGCAATGGTGTGTAACGAGCCAATGTTTATTGTTCTTGGGGCTGCTGTTATTGGAATAAGTTTCATATGCGGTTTTAGAAAGTGAAAACGTATTCACTGCCGACGTTCTAATAAAGTTATTTTGCTTTACTCCATTCTGTTGATGATGAAGCCGAGGCTTGACAATGGATGCCTGCGATAAATTATATTGTAACAAGGTTTCGAATATTGCTAGAGAATAAATAAACTTCTGTTTCCACTTCCAAATCAACATTGTAATTTGCTTATAAACTCCAACCAAACTTAACCACTAATCTTTTTTCAAGATATTTATTCTCAAAAAAGTATTCCAATACGTATTCCGTACATGATACATGAAATGACAACGTGTTAGTGTGTAGGTATTATATTTTTTTGCGTCAAATGATAAGGCCCGCATTATAGAACAAAAGGCGTCGTTTGTGTGAGCCATACCATACGTAGCTTCATAGCCACACTATATGAGGCTCCAAGAAATACAAAATATAGAATTTAATGTTGCCGAACTACGGTCATATTAGGGGTCACATAAGACTTATTGAAACGACCTATCGAAAAATCCGAACTCACCTCTACTTCTTTAGATTTCTGTATAGACTGCAAACGAGAATAAGCTCATGTGGCTGAAACTACATATTTTCTGCTGCAAATAAATTCGTGTTTCAACCTCGAAAATAATTAATTAAATGGGTACATTGTAATGTATTACTAAAACGGGCCTCAGCTTTGTTTTGTGCGCTCATAATTTGTGTCACTAAACCTTCGCAGAGTAGCACACTCAGATTATGAGGATTATGATTTGCTGCTCACCTTTAGCAACGAATAACTCAAATGAATAATTCAAAAGTCGTCCTCGCTCCTCTCTATGAGCAAATAGAAACATAAGAGGTGTATTTGTGCCAGCGCGATAAACGGGGTCTATTGAATTGCTTTTGAACGAAAACAATGGGGCGAATGTAGTGCAATAGCGCATCTTGAAAAGCACTGTCATCGTGACTTCCAGATCCCTTGTTCCTGTTGTCATGTCTTCCGCGCTCATTGTGTGGGACGCGAACTGGATATCTTATATTGCATCATGTTTAAAAGGAGATTAAAAGATATGGACCAAAGCAATTCTCAAAGTCATGCCGATGTAGTTGCATGCAGCTCTGTTAGTGATAAGACTTATTTAAGACCATTTTGAAGATTTGTTTGAAGATAAAAATCTTGGTTTCGGGCATAAACAAATAGAGCATGACCAAGATACAAAACGTTATTGAAGCTGGAACCATAAACCTGCTATAATCCCGTTGTCGCCTCTTTAAGCCGAGGACAGCAAGGCTAATGAATTTGTATTATCATATTCTATTAGGCCGGATAATGTATTCACTTATAGATCCGAGACTGTCACGTTGAGCTAGAAGTACAGCGAAACTTGGTAACATGAGCCCTGAATATGTGAGAAACCTCTACAGCTGATATTACAAGGAGGTCCACACACTTTTAAATTGAAATAACTCTGTAACTGAGAGTAATTAACCTTAATAACTGAGATTTCATTATGTTTATAATTGAGCCCATAATTTAGAGTTTTGAGTCCAATAGCCTGCATTAGTAAAACTACTTATTGAGACAACGTCAATATCAAACCTGTCAATTTAGGAAACTGATTTCTGAATTATTCTGAATTGTACTTGTGTATTTGTCAAAAAATGTAAAAAAATATATTTTAACGCATGTTTGTGCCCTTGTGGCATAGCTTATAGCAGATATTTAGAGGTAAAGTAGTCATGTGACAACAATGACTATGTCATTGAAAACGATTTAATTACTATATTGGATTCGGCTCACAGTCAAACCGAATTCAGCTTAATAACAGTATTTTACTTGAAGCGACTGCATATCTGAAACCCACAACCCAGTAACTGGGTAACATGATATTCTTGGGTAGTCAGATTTTTTTGGCTTCTGAAATCCGTAACGACTGCCAAAGACCTACTGATGACAACCGGGACCAACGCTTAACGTGCTTTCCGAGGCTCGGAGGAGTCGCTGTATGTAATGAATGATCCTAGTCACAGACCAACCTCTACTGTGGTCACTCGACGGCCATGACCAGATAATTATAATTGGATGTCGGTGTCTGGTAATCTGTTCATTATACTGCGTCCGCGTCGTAACTCAGTCAATACTGACGACCGTATTATAGTGCCACGTTTCTCACTCAAAATTGTCAATTCTTAAAACTAAATAAATGTAAAAACCCTAGGTCCTTTGCAGTCCCAGCTATCCATGTTACGCAAGTACATATAACATACCTGTGGACTGTGGCTACTGGAGTCATGAGCAGGTAATTATAATTGGATGTCTAGATGTGTCTGGTAATCTATCCATTATGCTGCGCCAAGGCAAGCGTCCGCGTCGTAAATCAGTCAATACTGACGACCGTATAACAGTGCTCGCCTATCTCTGGCCGCGTTTCAGCAGACCATTGTATTACTGAAATGGAAACAATGCACTGAATTATTGTGAGGTCGGGACTAGGAATTGTGACTTGTCTTTTCCTGTGGGTATTGAAAAAGGAATTTGGAACTTGGAGATAGGTGTTCTATAGCAGTTTGCTACTTGTATACCAATTATTTTTCTATCACCCATATTTCTACCGAGGCCAAGGGTAGTGATTGTGGAGATTGATCTTCACCGCCATTACAGTTTTAATCTTTTCGTGTCGACTGACACCTCAAACTGTGTTCGACCGAAATGCTGTGTCGCAATACCAGTCACAAATAACATAGTTACAATAACAGTAAAGTTGTATAACGATTAGCTTAGAGTTAACCGCAACGTTTTTTGGCTAGATTTTTTATAATATCATCTCAGGAAATACATACCATCGAGCGCATCAACATAAGCAGATGCTGAGTTCCCCTTTCTCGCTTCACACGCCTCTGAATACAGCCGAGCATTGCATAGTAAAACTGAAATGCACAAAGGAATACCAGCCGAGGTATTTAATATTAAAATATGCCACCATTTATTACTTAACCGTAACATCATGTTGATAATTCAAAATCTATTTACACGGTTCGATGGGTCACCAATTTCCGTGACTGTTTAATCAATTTATACTATTATAAGTAGGTATACAAAAAATCCGAACAAGTACATTATAAACATTGTTGTGACATTAAATTGTTCTTGATTAAATTCTCGTAGCTACGGCGTAGTACGTCAGTGCTACGGCGCACTTTTCTGCTACGATATGCGTCATCGCTACGCGCACGTCATTGCTACGATATGCGTAGCCGCTGCTACGTCGTAGCCTTTTGTGAGGAACCCAACACGAAATTCAAGTTGACAGCTGTAAGGAGATAAGACCTTCGGTTAATATTAGTTTAAGGATATAGACTGAGTATCTCGACTATACATAAAATGTCCCATTTATTCGTTAGCAGCTATGGGAGTTATTAGCTTTGCGCAGGTGTGATGCATATTTTTCCAATCAGTCTATGTTGCTAATTTTATATCTTTTTTTTTTAAGATATATGCATCATGCTTGGCGCAAATAAAAGTTTTTTCTTTCTTTCTTTCTTAAAGCTGTTCGGTACATTTATGTTTGCATGATTTGCAAAATGTAGAGGATGGAAATATTTTACACCTTTACAGTAGGGAAGTGTGTGTGTGTGTGTGTGTGTGTGTCGGAAGTGAAAAAAAATATCGATAAATCGCTTTAATTTTTAGAGATTTTCGGTTTTAAAATAATAATATACCTATATAAGTCTATAGTTCAGGCTGGCTCAATAATAGGTATTTTTATACAAAATGCACATTACTTATATGTATGAGAATCTTAATAAAAACGAAGGTATTTAATATTTATTCCTTTTTATAAGGCAAAATTAGAAAATATCAATAACTAAATAGCAGTCTTCTAATCTTTTACGGCTTTGAATTCAGTTAAATATTCTGCTAATAAATTAAATTTGAATAAAAATATCGTTTTTGATACGATTTTCGATATTGAATAGTTTGATATATTTTTTCAACAAGCCTACATTATAGGGATGGTCCCATAATGAAACATGTTCATACTCCTGATAACCTCTCCCCCCTGAAAGATTGTCACCCTGTAAATTGTACGTAAAACAAAACGAATGTGCGTTTAAAAATAACAAATGCATTTTACGTCTTAATTTTACCATCAACATTAAACGTTTTCCTATGGTATGAAGCGTTTCAGTGGTCGTAAACGTTTTAGCGCACTGTTATACAATAAAACCATGTCAATAATATCATGCCATAAAAGTACATTTCCTTTTATGTGGACTATTTATACGAAGTTGATCTACAAACGAGTCTGTTCTATCGGTGTTTGTGCTCAGTCATTATTTGTCTTGGATGTTTACGAGAAATATTTTTATTTCACTGAATACTAGCGTCGGTCTAATAAAAGGGCTTCGCTGATTTTTACTACTCGAATATTATTATGGTAACACATCGCTGTCACGGAGCTCGATATGTGTGGAGATGAATTACAGGAAAAAATCTAAATGAATAAAAAACACGTTTAAACGGTTTTCTTCGTAATAACGAAACAAAATGTTTACGTATTTTGTCATTATTTGTGTTTACCTATATTTTCTGAAATTAATTTCATCTAAAAGGTCGTGAAATTTTATAATCTTTACTAAAAGACAGGGGATTTAACGGGCTAAATAAATATAATTTGGTTAAGATTAAAATTGTTCAGATAAGACGATACTTAAATTGTTCATTGTTTAGTCATTATATTCGTGCCAGTAACTCTCTGTCGGAGTTATGTCACGCAAGACTCGGAACAAGATCGCGTATAACTGTGCTACATGTTTGACATAAATATGTTTATCCGAGAGCAGATGATGTTATCAATATAAATCGCATTTAATAATAGGATACCACGTAGCTTCCTTACGGCCGCTGTAAAATGGTCTGCATACGTCTTGTGTTTAAGCGCTTAGTCTCAAATAACAGCGGGCATTGCTGTGCGCTGATGTCACGTAAATATCTCTTTATAGTTAGTAAAGTACCGTTTGAAATACCAAGTGACTTCCGCAGGAACACGTAGAATAGATCAGGCTTTACGTGCATGCACATAAAATGTTCACCACTCTGTTTATTCGCGCTGTAAAATTAAATTGATGTCTACTTAGTGGTTGCTGGCGAGCGGAAACCGCTATAACAAGCTGTACCTACATACATTATTCTAATTTTACTGCCCATTACGTCAATTGCAGTAATTGCCTTTAGATAGCGATCGCACAGGGTTGCGGCGTCGTCTTTACAACTCTATGAAGAAAATGATCTACATAATATAGTCGCCGGTACCGCCGGCCGGTCTCCACTTCAACACAAAACAAAGCTCGGACTTCGTACTTAACTTGTTTTCTGCGGAAAACTAACTCTGAAGCATAATCGAATAAAACAACTTCTTGTAGCACAAAGACTGAAAGCATTGGCTTTTTGTATAGAGACAATTAATTATAAATAATACTGCAAGTACCCATGTGATATGTTACGGGTCAACCTTGTAAAATAAATAATTGAGCGATACAAATTGGTTCCGTTCAATAATTTGCCAAAACCAGATTGACAACCGGAAACAATAATGCTCTCAACTTTCCTGTTCCATACTGGTATCTCTATAAAACTTTTAGGCAACCTTTATAAACATCAATTTTAAAGTTGTGCTATAACGGTGTTATTTGGCAAGACTGTGACAATATCGCATCGCTGTCAGAAAGTGGTGTTATCCGTGATTGATGATTGTTTTCGACAAAGTAACTTTGGTGCTTCGCAAGAAAGGCAACTGTTGCGGGGCTAGTGACTTTGTAAACAATGAAGTAGTAACTCATACTTATACTGGATAAAATGTCTATTATAGGGATCAAGAAATAACTTATCTATTATTAATATGACGAATTTTATCACCATAAAACGCAGCGTTTTATAGATATCAATTTGTGTCCGCATCTGACAGACGATTAAACTTAAGTGCTCAAAGGTTTCTATTTCAAAATTACTTTTTCTGCCATCAGTTACATGAGATTAATACGGTTTTTTGCAGTCAGTCACTGAAACTGCCTTGATGAAAACTAAAACTATTTCATAGTTTTTGTTAGCAGAATCATACTATAGTACTAAAAGTACTATTCCAATCAGTAGATTGAAATTGTTTTATTTTAGATTTAAACACTTCAAAATCAATTGATAGTTGATATTATTTGTAACAAATTTACACTAACACACACTACACACTCTACACTTACATCAACACTCACACATGCACAACATTAAGCACTAACTTATTTTAGTTTTGTACGTTTTTATTGTTTACTATTATTATAATCATTTCAGTTTTAATTTTGTAATAATTGTTATTGTTTTTTTATAATTTTTCAACACTACTGTACTGTATTTTTTATCTCTGAAATCTGGAACGCTGCGCTGTCGTCTCCCTCTTGGAGTTAGGCGTTAATAGCTGCGACACAGTTTTATAACTAATGGCTATTTACGTGCGCAATCAATTTGTAAAATGTGTTTTTGTTCCAATAAAGATATTATTAAAGATAAAGATAAAGAAATAACTAATTGGTACATATGGTTTGACAATAAGCATCATCAAAGCCATGTAAATATTAATGCACATACGAGTATCACACTTGTATAGTTCTCTAACTAACCGACTTGTTTACTTACCTCACTATTTGTGCTTTCAATGCGGATGCCTGTCAACTGGATGTTAACTTTTTGCGATAGCCTTTCATAAAATGTGTGTTGTGGTTCAGAGGTATTAAAGGCTTTTTTAGTTTTCACATTGGTACAGTGAACATGAAAAAACGATTACGTTACCACGTTTCCGCTTAGTTTGCGGATGTGTGAATTTGGGATACAATATTCGACAATTTTTTTGTTAATCCCAGTTTTTTTGGAATGTATGCAAACAATTAACGTGTATAACAACCAATATGTGTCATACTATTACCGCTCCAGCCCTGACATGTGAAAATTCCCAAATAAAAAATAAATCTTATGTAATAGGTAAATAAACATTAAATTCGCGATTAATTCGGGACACACCGGTGTGTCGACGGTGCTTGAGCGGTTGTTTCAAAGCGGAACAAACTAAACATGACAAATTACATATTTTTATTGCTCGTAAAATATGAAGACGAGTTTCAGTACAATGTGAACTTTACAATTCTAAGTTTTAGTCGTGTCGGTTTGTCTTTGGCTACAGTTTAAGTGTTACATTGTATGCACAGGGTGTTGTGTGTGCGCCCCGCAAGGCAGTGTGCAGGGCGGCGTGCAGGGGGGCGCGCAGGTCCCGCCTGGAGTGCCGCACTCCACCGCGCCGCCGGCCGGAGTCGGCGGCATTCGAAGGTACCATACCAATCAATTACTACTCTCTTATTTTATTTTTTTAAATAAGCTCCACCGGTAACGTAGTATACAGAACTTTTCTCTCGCACGTAACGTGCAGACATACGTAACGCTTGTTTATACATACGAGGTTCGCGACTTTTTTACTCTCAGACAAGATACGCGCGAATATCGATACTTTCGAGGCTGTTATCGGGTAGCGCACAAATGCGCTAGACTTAAGCAAAAAGTACCATAAAGACTTTATTTAAAGAATCGACGATATAGACCTCGCCCGAAGAGGTTACACAGCTCACATTGAAGATTTCTTTCCGCTTGAGATCCTTACAAATGAGCGATGCGTATGTGTGCACCGGCGATACACGTACAAACTTTGATTCTGTATATTATGGGATCTGTGCAATAAGTGCTACACTAAAATTTAACGTAAATAAAACAACTAAACTAAATTTAAATCTAACTCTGGGTTTACCATAATTTATAAGCAGGGTACGAACTCACGACTTTGATCGCCAGTACGACGCCTCCGCCGTTAAGCTATTGTCATTTAACCCAACTTTCATATCCCAAGTAGGTTTATGGCATAGTTATACCTGGAAAAGCAATTACGACCTTCATTTGTCACAGAGGAGGTCGACCGGTACAAAGTTCAGTGTTATTGAAATCAGTTTGGGGAACGAGTAGAATATAGGTACCTAAGATTTCCCATACAATACTCCTAGGAAGTATACGTCACACATGTAACAACCTTCTATTGTTCGCTAGTATTTATTTATTAAATAAGTTTGAGCACATATTTTTAAGCAATCAACATTTATCTACCTATTATCTTCTCAGTACTTTTAAAATAGTTCTAGATTTAAGACGAAGGTAGTAGTGGGCTTGGTCTTGTAACATTATAAAGTAATTTACGTTCAATATCTTGAAGAACGGCTGAAATATAGCAGGTGTGAATTGTGAATACGGATCAGGGATTTATCCCTGGTACTTTGGATCAGAATTCACTATTCTGTATTGGTGGAGCGGCCCCGCTAACTAATGACGTTGCGGATACCAAAACGAATCCAACTATTTATTGCCCCATTGTAATACCCTTTCTGCTAATCGATTAGGCCATTTAGGCTGAAGGTAATAAAACACAATCACATAATGCACAAGGAAAGCTTTAGGGAGATCGCAGACGACACACTTTTTGTAGCCAGAATTTTACTAACCCAATTCGAGAAATTCGTTTTTGTAGGTTTCTTCGATGACCCATCGGAACGTTACATTCTCTCACAGATTTTAATCAGAGTCGGGCTCTTGTTCGGGGATATTTTGTAACTCAGGTTAAAGTACTAGATCTAATGTTGATAACATGATTGCCAGGAAAAGATTGAGCACCGATTACTATCAATCGCCTGTGGTCTCCCTTATATGTTTTCGTCTCCACTGTAGCTGATATAAACTATAAGCGTAGAACGAATTAACTGCGCACACTCACATCATTGTGATTAATTAATCAGCACAGTGCCTATTTGATCGTTATAAGCGAGTGGCCAGTCCGCTGCGATGTAAATTGGGCACATTAGCTATCATTTGTTAGAAACTCAGTCGTAGAATAGGTAATACTTAATGCAAATTCACAAGCCCTGTAAGCCTTCAATCATGGTTAAAGGTATTCTAAGGTAAGCATATTTGTCATTTGTGAATCGTATTAAAATAATGTTAATCCGATCCTACTTGAAAACAAAAGATGAGCACAAAGCTGTACAACCTCAACTGTGCCTCAAATCTTTATGATATCGTTAAACCTGGCTGAGCGTTAAATTCCAAATTGCTTGCAAAATAATTATCGCAATCAAATAACACAATTATAATTGCAATTTCAATGAAACAGAGTAATCCTTCACTGTAATATGCAAAGGATAATCTTAATGAGCAATGTGAAATTAAAGCCAGCATCACAGAAATATTGTAATTTAACGTCCGAGCTAATTCATTTATAAATTCACACCCCAACGACTACGTAGTAAAACTAAGGACGCTTAATGAAATTAAACACATCAAGAACATGCATGAATACTTAACGAACTTAACTTGTCTAGTCTTCATGCAACGGAAGACGATTCTGACACTTAAAGCTTACTACCTACTTCGGAACTAGTGGCGTAATAAATATTCGCGTTCATATTCATATCCTTGAGTTACTGTTACAAATGTAGCAAGTGTAGGGAGATAGTATCAAGTTGAGACCGATGCACCAATAACTTAAAACTAGTGACAGGGTCTGCTATCGATAGTTTAAAGGCTCTCACGGGATCCTATAAAATAACCCTGTAACATGGATCTACCGCACAACTGATGCCACTACACTAAACCCTATTTATGTAACCAACTTCTCAAGTCAGGTGATATGTACCTACTATGTATGGGCATTGTTGTAAGTACCTGTGGGTAAGTCTTATTCATAGATAGAATATTGGAGATTTTTTATTATTGTAAGTTTTACGAACGAAAGTGAGGTTGACGGTTATGTGTACCGCAGGTGCGCGCCCGTACTCCGTTTCCAGTACTTATCTAATACCCGACTTTGTTTCTCACTCCAGTAAATAAAGCAGCGGATTCGTGAGGTATTTATCGAACAACTTTTAAATTCCACTCCGCTTACGAAACACATTCAGTCAGCGTCGGGTTCAGATCTGTAGATAGGCGAGGTAGATAGAACAGAAGCTCCATGAATAAGAAAATCTGCCCCTTGTTACAAAATGTAGGCGGTTGAAAATTAAATTAGTTATTAAAAAGAAAAACTTAATAAACGGAGGTAGTGTGACCCAGGAGACGCGCTGCTCCGGCAGTTTATCCTGATTATATATTTATCCACCATTGCATTTAATGTTGTTTACAAAAGCCGTCTTGTGAAACGATTATGACGATAAACTCAACCAAATAGAATAATGTTCAGTAGGATAGACATTTTTCTAAGATTCGCACATATTCTCGTACAGCCTTACGAGGTTAAATGCTTCGGCGCGCGTTCAGTGAAAGGGTATCTATCATATAAGAACATTGTAGTTTACGATAGGTCGGTAGGTACCTCATAAAAGTGCTTTTATGATTGTAACCCCCTTTTCCCTGTCACTGAGTGTCTTAACATCAACTTTATTGTAAATACCTTGTAATATAAGTAAGTGGAAAGATAAAAATATGTAGATAACAGAGACGCTGGAGCCGTAAGTGGCATTGAGCTAAAGTATGTGCTCACAGATAGATGATAATCGACGAGGTTGTCGAGACATGATGTGAACGCTCACGTACGCGACCCAGACGATTGCGTGATGTTGCTTCAATCTCATGTTATATATAGCCCAAACACTTTAGTACTGTCGAATTTTTATATTGATTTATTAATGAATAATAACTTGTGAATATTATTATTTTGTTTTATTTATTTAATGTGCAATAAAATCCAAATATAAATATTTATTTCATATTTTATTATCCGCTACAATACCGGTGCGACGAGATAATGTAAGTCATTTGTTGTATAGAGTGTTTTGAAAAATTTTTCTTTATAATAAATTAGGGGCCAAAGGCAGAGATCATTTTTGTAAGCCATCACTTGTGTCCGATGGGTGAACAGTTCCGCTGCATGACGATAACATTACATGGTTGACATTTTGCACGTTTGACTCACAAGTAGTTCGTAGGGTAATTGAAGCAGGGACGATTGATGTAAACTCCACATTTGATGATGTTAGCGACTAAAATAAGTAGGTATTTTGTAAGCTATAATACTATTATATTCGATTTTATTAAATCCTAAAAGTAAAGAACAACAAGAATTTAGTAGAATCCAAACCTACAACTATTTCCTGTAAACACGTAACTATTATTTATTCCTGATAATCCATAATAACGTAACACTGAATCCTAAATGCTGCGAAATTGAATTGTTTTAAACTATCATCCGAATTTATAAGTCAGACATTTCTCGGCAATTCAGAATCGACTGCATCATCTACCAGATCCATACCCGTTTCCATGATAATCAGCTTTGATTTTTGAATTTATGATACAAAATTTTATTCGCTTTAGTAACTATAGTTTCATAATACCTATTTATCACGGTAGTTACAACTGCATTCGCATGAACCACTTATTTACACTAGGCATATGTGCACGAACCGCAACGTAAATATCCTATGGACGGAAAATGGTAACAATTCAATTTCGCTTTTTTGCTACAGTCAGTATCGAAGTACAATTCGTACGAGCAGTAAGCTTCAGCATTGAAGGCTTGGCTTGACGCCAATTTTGCGATCAAAGCACCTTCGGCAGCTTTGCTGTCTCATTACAAGCAGTGGTGTGACATTGTTTTATTAATGTAGACATGTTTTAATTTAGGCATTATAGCTATATGTAGGTAGTATAAATTGTTTGTTGTGTATAACAAAATTAATCAAACTTTTACGTTTCGCAGATTCAATCAATATTCCAGAGGGCGAGGATACCGCGACTGGCGCACGCGCGGCGACCCCACGCTCATCAACTCGCTCTGGCGCAGCCGGCAGCCGCTGGGGATCCGCAAGCAGCTCGGTTAGATTCACTCATACATACCGTTGAGATTACTGGTTGTAGCATGTTCTAACATGACGCCGTGTGTTCCGTAGGAAACGCGGAGGTATACATAATCCTAGCGCTGCTCATCGGCTTCGTGACCGTGGTGGTGGGGTGCTGGCTGTCGGACAACTGCTGGTCGCCGGAGCCGGAGGACGTGCTGGCGGGCGGCTGACCCGTGGCGGCGGGCGCGTGCACGCACGTGTAGCGCCCGCCGTCCGCGGCCGACAGCACGTCGCGCGCGGGCTTGCTGTCACCCGTGCTGACGGCGCCGCGCGCGCCCGCGCTGCTGCACGCCGCGACGCACCTCTGCCGCGACGGCTGCCTGGCGCTCGCCTGCAACACACGACAGCCCCCTGGCTTCTGACAGGAGTCTTCGCACCACTCCTGTCGGCTGCATGAAAAGACAAATGGGAATCATATTCCTACTATTGCAAACGGCGGAGTGTGCGATAATTAACTCGTGAAATGCTCAACTGAACATTTTCTGACGGTCGCTCCTTTTCGTATAAATTGGGTTGTGTAAGTGGAAAGTGTTCTCGACTTCTCGCGAAAATGGTGATACAGTGCAGGTAAAACTTTTAATGAACTCTAAGAGCTTTGGTTTCAATTTTATGTAATAATAATACCATAGTTACGGTGTAAAGACATTATAGGGTAATTTCAATGATGGTACTTGTCGGTGTACTTTGTATCGGTAGCCGAGCGCTCGGGATTAGTACTAGGAGGTTCATTATGTATTACTGAATCTTATCGTAGGCTACGCTTCTAGCGGTCGCTCTGATTTCAACTCATCTGACGTAACCTTACCTGACGGTGGCGCAGCTACGTTTTCCATCTGCGCCACCTTCCTATTGTTTCTAAAAGTATGTGCCTTGAAACGCTTTCCTCGACTTGACTCGTAGATTAGAGCGTGTTTTGAACCATTTAGAAGAATTTCTTCTCTCTGTCTGTACGGACAAGTAATCCCATAAGTGCAATACACATCATGACCGTGCCTTTACCGTTCTATAGACTTTGAGAGGGACGTAATTAACAATAGGTTTTACAAATACGCTTTCCTCGATGGAGGATCAACCTACCAACGATTACTTTTGTATTTTTGTAAAATATCCAGCTTGTTTTATTGTTTTGTGGTAATTAAGACGCAGTGCATAGTGTAGAGGAAAGTGACTTAGGACCAAAAAGTCTTAATAAACGCGCGTCAATTGAATATTAATAATCTATTCGGAATTACCATCGCAATAGGATAAGATTCAACTTTGAGAGACAACGATATGGGTATTTGACTAAAAGTAGAATTTTGATATTAATTTCGCAATGTTTGCATTATTGTTGATATAAACCCCAGAATTGGTCATGAATACCTGCCAATGTTCTACGCCTACTTTGTCTTACCCATACCTTTCTTATGCATTATTAATGTGAAGTTAGTCTAGTGTCAAGCATTTAAATAAAACATTTGTAAACAATAACATTAAAACTACTTTCATATATACGAGATAATAAAACACAACGAGTATGAGAATAATAAAACCATCTTAAAATAGTGAACAAAGTTGGTGTATTCTGTAACGTTGGGCATAGAGACCGGAGCACAAAACAGAACTCATCACAAGACACGAGCATTGTGCAAAGACAACGCAGTAATTCTTTGTACATGTGGAGTTATTCCGGAGTGTGCTCTCAGTTTTGTTTAGCACGAGCGTGGCGCAAACTTTTAAATTACGAAATATTACCCATCTTCATTCGTTTCATCTGTTCTTGTGTTGCGTAGTTACCCTTTCTATAAAGAACCTACTATACGTCTTGTACAGCATGTATATTTTAAGGTCGGACTTAGATTAGTGAACGTCGAATAAAACCGGTAGAAGAACCTTAGCGGCTTTTGTGTATTACATCACTGCAATCCAGTAACTGTAAATATGTAAGCACTGTACGGATACAATAACGATCAGTCACGTTTTATAAAATTAAACAAATAGGTACTCAGTTTTTCATTCTTGTAAAGTAATGAAGGTGATACTACTGCTTTTTATATTATAATGTTCCGTCGCTCAGGATACACAGCTAGCTACGTAAGAAGTAAGCAATGTATATTAAACGTTCATAATTAAATAGGTTTCCTCTTTACATAAATCGAGCACAAAATATGTACTGTCTTAATGTTGAATTGAGTGTGTGTACTTTTCGTTGTAAGCACAGATAAATTATGTAAATACTATTGACAAAGGATGACATACTTATTAAGCAATACACAAGCAAGACAGATTCTGAGGAGTCTCTGTGATCTTGGAATATTTCTTTGCTGGTTCAGTTATTAATATAGCCGGCTAGTCCCATACTCGTATTTAATAGAACACACTTAGTAACGTCAACACTAAAGTATCTCGTCGTGTAGTTATCGTTTCCGTTGCATTCTCGTAGTAGTGATACTTGTACTTGTAAGACACAGAATTTGTAAGTTGTGTGTTTAGTATACCCATTAAAATTAAAATATTTGTCGTAGAGTTAAGGAACCCGACTGAATAGTCAAAATTTTTAAGCATTATGTAAATTGTAGTTAGGCGGTAGTCGGTTATAGATAAACATATACTCGAATAGTTCGGCGAGTGCGAACCGGGGTTTAAACACCGAATGAAAAACTTGATTTACTGTTGGCCAGAAACGTTTGTATTCATTTCATTCACATAATATACCATTAAGACATTTCCACGCACAAATGGCATCGCGCTTAAACAACCTACCTGTCAAATTGTAAGAAGTGTACCAGGAACTCTCGGATATTCTTACATCCTTCACAACCCTCAATCGCCTTCTGATGCGCTTTGCAGGTCGCATCAGAATCATTTTTTTGTAATATTTTATGTATTTTATGTTATATTTAAAGTTTATTGTTTTATTCTTACTTTATAACTTTTACACACGGTGTCTACATCTCTTTTATTCGACTTTCGTTTCGCAGGTATGCTGGAAGAGATTTCATTACAAATAAGCATCACCTTTGTACCTATTTTCTGTCTCGTTATTCTTACCTATTTATTTGTTAAATGTGTACAAGAACTGTTAAATAAATAAATAAATAAGTACCTTTATACACAACGAGCTGTTACAATATTTTACTATTTCACCATAATTCAGTAGCCTATCCTATAGTCCTATGTGGCCTCAATTTGAGATGTTTTCATTTTATGAAAGCCACAATTTGACAGGTGAGTTATTTTCATATATTTTGTCAAGTTGAATGTCCGTGTCATTTTGCTAATTAAACATTTAAATGTACCATAGTTTTTATAGTGTATTGTTATTAAGTATTACCACAATCATATTATAATTTGCCAAATATAAACATTTTTTTATGAAATTTATACATTTTTAATAATTAATTAATTAATGCATAGAATTTTAAATTCCATTACGATCAGATATAATAGATCAATAATATTTTTGAGGTATATATTAATTCATAAATTTTACTGTTTATTGAACGGGTAATATTGATCCATGACCTTTCAATGGTATTATTAATAGCAACCATTTAAAAAATATAATAAAAAATCGACTAGATTAGTTATTTACAATAATGGCAATTAAAGATCCTCAGTACTGTAAACCATTTTAATAAAGAAACAATGTACCTACCTGTAGACTGAGGTTGAGAGGCTTCTATTCGTGTTTCTTCTAATGTTAATACTTTTCTGCCTTTCAAAGCCAATCAATAACTTTATTTATGCTTGGTTTTTGAGGTATTTCAACCAGAATACATCTGAATTAAAGAAGGGATCGCTTAAATACACTCTGCGACAATTCGGTAATTCCTTGCAAACCGGGTATAAGATATTAAACAAATAAACATGTGCCGTTTATACTCTACAAATAAATCATTATCTTTATCTACAAAGCACAACGTGACCGATACCTGCATACAATAGTAATGATTTTATCAATTACTAGATACAATCAGTACTACAATACAGTTGTAGTTTCGTCAAAATAAAATCAATGAGGACATAAATAGTCAATAACCTCAGTCTGCAGTAGTTACAAAATGAATGCGAATAAAGAAACTGCAATCCCTTTTACCAGTTACAGTTTACGGTATAGGAACACAGTGTATTTTATAACGACATATATATGTATGTGTATAACTAAGAACATGGCGTTATTACTGTATACTTACATCTGATACATAAGTCACGTTTTATGTGAATATTGTAAATATTCGACGAATCATACGCGATTGTACGGTCACGTGGGAGGTCTGGTTGGCTTGGCTGATTTAGGAATTGAGAGAACTCATACGCTCAAAACTTAGTAATTACTAATAATAATTGATGTAGGTATTGTCATTATTTGTCACGAATAAATTAAATAAATGTAATAACTTAATCATAAGAGTGTTTCATTCCGAGCTCGTTCCAGAGGTAATAATGCGGAGTGGTGTGTGTTGTGTACGAGCAGTGTGTATGCGAACACAAGTCAGCCTCGTTTGCTCTAAGAAACTGTAGCATGATAGTCAGAAGAAAACGTTCGTAAAAGGGACTTTTAGCACGCAAACAGTTTTCATAGAAAATATAGGGCATGGCGCTTTCCGCGCTGCGAGGGTGACACAGAAAGGCTTTCTCGCTTCACACCCTATACTACTACTACAGCTGGGTAGTCACGCTATACTCTGCGTTATTAAAGAACTTCCTAAGTTCCTACATTCATGATATCGGATTTTTCAATCTTTTATATTGCTTCTCAATGTTAAAGCTTTGATTGAAATCTCAATATCGAACTTTATCTGTAAAAGCTTCAATTATAGAACAATAGTCCGAAGCAATTTAATCTTAAATGAAATTGCTAATATATTTAATTCATCCAATTGATATCTATGAATACAAAGTGACCCTTCCATTATGAAACAAGGGTCAATTAGGAAAAGGTTAATCAGGTTCAGGTAACTCTTTTTAATTAATGTTTTACTTAAACTTTCAGACAGGAACAGGTAGGAAAGTAAAACTCTTGACGTTCATCAACGCGTTGACCGTTTGGTCGATAATGTGCTGTATACAAAACATACCTCATTAAAAAACCTGCCAAGTGCGAGTCGGACTTACACATAGAGGGTTCTGTACCATGAAGCAAAAAAACTGGCCAAGTGCGAGTCGGACTTGCACATAGAGGGTTCTGTACCATGTAGCAAAAAAACTGGCCAAGTGCGAGTCGGACTTGCACATAGAGGGTTCTGTACCATGTAGCAAAAAAACTGGCCAAGTGCGAGTCGGACTTGCACATAGAGGGTTCTGTACCATGAAGCAAAAACCTGCCAAGTGCGAGTCGGACTTGCACATAGAGGGTTCTGTACCATGAAGCAAAAAAACTGGCCAAGTGCGATTCGGACTTGCGTGCAAAAGGTTCCAAACGAATTTCATTTTTGTAGCATGTTGTTTCAGCACGGTTTTTCTGTCATCTATGGGTAAAACTATTATTATATAGTTTATTGTACACCTCAACAAGAGTACGGTCACATTGTATGCAGTAAAACCCAAAATACTATATCAAGGTTCTTATAACTTTTTAAAAGTTGTAAAAAATCAATTCTAGTTTAGAGTATTAATGACTTTTTGATGATTAAACTCATTTCTTAATTTAAAATTTGACATATTAGAAAATCTTAAAGATTTTGAGATAATATATTATGATTCGTCGTCATGGCGAAGAAAGGCCATAAATAACTGATCATAGAAGACATTCAGGACGACGGTTTATACTAACCGCCGCGCAAATAACTGGAGGCCTACCACAACCTCTTAAAACAATATTATTTTAATATTACTTTGTAATTTCTGTTGTTGCATTTTCAACTCTCGGCGCTGATCCGAGCGTTGAAAATCCAACAGAGCGGAACGCAAAGTAATATTAAAGTAATATTGTTTTAAGAGGTTGTGGTAGGCCCCCTGATATAGTTCGATAATACGAAGAGCACGGCTTCACACTAACTAGTGATTTTGCTGCTTTTTACTATGTGGGCCCTCGGGCGATTCGTCGAGCTTTGCACCTTGCTGGTCTACACTACAGACATCATGCTATTAAAGTGGAACTCAAACCGTACCACAAAACAGCCCGGCTTATTAATTTAATTTTGCGCGACAATATCTTGATTAACTTTATGGCATTATAATAACACTCAGTATAATGAAGCTCATTCAATGGCCTGCTTGGTCAGCTGATATTAATCCGATTGCCAGAACTGAAACTGTCGGAACGTAAGAAACCGTCAAGCACCTAGATCACATTATTGTTATATTTATTTTGAACAGACGTCTTCTGGGCACGCGCGCTCCATCACAGACCACATCTATCGCTTTCCATCAGGCGTGATCGAGGTCAAGACCAAGCCCATTCCTCAATAAAAAAATGTAATCATACAAATTTCCTGGAAGCACCACAAACATGGAAATCGTATAAAGCGCTACATACGAACAAATATAAATATAACTGACATTATACGAGTGTAGTAGTATAGTAGGGTATGAATAATTAAACACCTATTAGCACCTTCGCAAGTTTAATTAAGGATACGTATTAGCGAGTAACATTCGTGCAGTTAGTAGCAAACATTTTAACGGCCAACTGGCTTATTATGCCTTCTGTTTCCTGTGAAGAGTCTCGACTCGATTGCTCTAAACGAAAGAGGCTTGTTAACGAACACCGAGGAGAGTCGCCTAAACGAGCAACTGTTATATTTTTTATCCAAATAGTTCACAAATAAAACCAGAACAAAAAGTTAGCCAGTTAAGTGTACTACAAATCTGATTGGTTCACCGATCTTAAGTGCGGCTGAGGTCAAAGGTTCGACTGCCATAGACAAAGCGTAATTGAGTTTTTCTATTAGGAACTTCGCAGTTAAAGTTCTGGCGTCGTAATTGCTCTCTTGCTTTTGGTGTGCGCACATTAATAAAATCCCACGTGGGGCTTTATTAATGTGCGTACATGGCGCCGCGGGAGCGCCCGGGGGTTACTAGTAGTGAGTGCGCTGCCAACGATCTTCATCATCTGTCTAGCCTTTTTCCAACTATATTAGGGTTTCGGATCAAACCGGATTCAGCTGAATACTAGTGTTTTACGTGGCGCGACTGCCTACCTGACCTCCACATCCCAGTAACTGGGTAACCAAGTACATCTTAACCAGTCTGGAATCAGATTTTCTGGCTTCTGTCAATCCATAATGACTGCCAAAGATCTACAAACGACAGATATGTAAAAATGGTCACCCATCCACCGCCCGTCCTCGACAAGCGTTGCTTAACCTTAAGATCGCCCTATGCGGCTGTTATTTAGCCCAAGCTTCAACGCGTGCACTGCCAACGTTTCTAACAACAAACTCTTGGTGATTGGCAAAAAGTTGTGCGTCTCTTTCTAAGCTTGCAATACGAGTCGGGAACTAATACGAGCACAGCTGCTGCGGAGTGTCTGTAACCTGAACTGTAATACGGTGTCGCCGACGACATTTGAACTTACTACGCCTGCCTTTGTTCTATGAATAGTTGCTAAATTTTCGAGTATGTTATGAAAATCATATACATAAATGTATTAAAAGTTTGAACCCAAAAGAGTTTACGGCAATCAAGCCGATCGTGTCCGATAAACAAGCTTATGATGACTTATAATAAAAATTATACTTTCCATCTAGCCTTTACGAAAACGCTGAAATCTTTCAACTTCATTTTCCCAATGAAATATTATTTTAATTAAGTTTGTTGTTGCCCACAGTGAATCGTTATTTTAAATATTTATCCAATATATGATAACGGTATGTACATCGATGGAACTGTTTATATTGTTCCTGGATGGAGGAGTTGTTTGCATTTCAACGAGTAAGGTTTTTTATTATTTTTTTCAAGTTGTTCAACCAGATACAGCATCCGGTGTAGCGTCGCGCCGCGTCGTAGCAATTGACTTAGCGTAGCAATCACGTAGCGAATTGTAGCGCTACGGCGTAGCACGGACCGTAGTGCGGATCGTAGCGCGTAGCGTTTTATGTAGCTTATTAAGTGTACGGTTGTAACTTTTCTATTGCTCTTTTAACTTTGAGAATTTTGCAAAACATAAAAAGGCAATAAATACTTTTCAATTAGATACATTCCTACCAGATTTATAACTATATTGATATACATATAACATAGTTATAAAACTACTGATCTCAACAGTAATCGAATTGGAAACATAAATGACTGTAGTTTTATTACGAGTCTGGCTTGACTACTGATTTGTAAAAGGAGGATTTGGTCTACCTAGGATGCATTCCCCAAAGTCTTCATATTAAGCTCACACTCCGTTGACTTAAGCTAAGTAGTTCGAGAGAGAACTGTAAAATATACGAGTATTGCAAAGTTTCAGTGAGAGATAACTTTGACTTAATTTTATTTATAGCTTTACTGGTATGTGAAAAAAACAAACAAGAACAACAAAAAAACTTGTAATTACGTAATTTCTGTAACATTTACCAAAAAAAATTGAAATTTCAATTTTTTTTCCGATTTCGCAAATACACCGTGGACTTACTCAAGCTTATGACAAAGTCGTAAGTTTATTCCTCTAAATTATATTTTAATTAAAAACCGTTTTACTACTAATTTTCATGCTGCTTGTTTTAAAAAGTTCGACTCGGACTCGCGCACGAAGGGTTCTGTACCATTATCTATAATAAGGTTTATGTTTATGAAACTAAATGTTTTTTTTATTTTTATATTTGAGTTGATTAAATGAAAAGTAAATTGCGGTTTACGATTTATGACGTATTAAAAAAAACTACTAGCTAGATCTCGTTGAAACCAATTTTCGGTGGAAGTTTACATGGTAATGTACATCATATATTTTTTTTAGTTTTATCGTTCTCTTATTTTAGAAGTTACAGGGAGTAAAATGTGTGTCCCCACACATTTTACCACTTTGGAAGTGTCTCTCGCGCAGACTATTCAGTTCAGAAGAAAATGGTATTAGAAACCTCAGTATCATTTTTGAAGACCTATCCACAAATACCCCAAACGTATGGGTTTGATGAAAAAAAAATTTGAGTTTCTGTTCTAAGTATGGGGAACCCCTAAAATTTATTGTTATTTTCTATTTTCGTGTAAAAATCTTAATGCGGTTCACAGAATACATCTACTTACCAAGTTTCAACAGTATAGTTCTTATAGTTTCGGAAAAAAGGTGGCTGTGACATACGGACGGACAGACAGACAGACATGACGAATCTATAAGGGTTCCGTTTTTTGCCATTTGTCTACGGAACCCCTAAAAAGTGCTACCTGTGAAAGTTGTATTATTCAATCACATAACTACTTCCCTTTCACTTTTTACTTCACTATCATGGTCCTTTATGTTCATAATATACTTAAATGGCACTGTAAAACAAACCATATTAATCCACATAGGTATGATAAAGGTCAGAGCGCTTGTTAATTCTATTAGACATTTAAATTGGATTCGCTCGATGTACTGCAGACTTTGTGAGCAAAGGTCGAGTATTCTGGTCGAAGCCGGCTATAAACGCGATGGCCCATACAGACGCGCTATATGCGTCACCCATCGCTGGGACCCACGACACATGCTCACGAACATTCATCCCTTCATAGCACAGCTTATAAATAAACGCAGATAATAAATAGCTCCACCTTTTTCCGAGGACATTAGTGAGCTTCAATATAATTTAACTTTTCTTGCGACCGACCGTCTGTAAAGCTTCTCCCTCGGATTCTTAGTTGAAAGACAGAACATCCATTGTAACGGCGACGCGAGCCAGCGCTGAATAAATTCGCTTGAAAATCTCCGCTAAAATTTTGCGGTGCTTTGACATTCAAAAAACGATGCTCATTTACAACGTAACAATTTGCCAAATCGCTTTATTATTAATTAGTATAAATTAAAATAAATCTGGATTATAATTTATTGTTCAGCAAAAACTATTCGAAATGGAATGAACACACTGTGGCCCGGTATCGTGCATTGACCCGACACAAAAACTACGATATATATGGTTTGGGTCAAAACAAGAGGATAAAGGTCTCAAGTAGGCGCGCAGTGACTTTGTTGCGGCTCAGGATCGGATTTTAGGAAGATTTCATCATCCCTCGAGCAACGTGAGACGTGAGAACAAAAACAGATTCCGAGAACAACTTCTAATATACACAAGAATTGAATTATAACATTACATCAGTCCGTAAAACTTGTAAAGTGCGATGACAAAAGCAAGAATGGTGTCAACAGTTCACGTAGTTATCCAAAATCTTCTTTGTCTTAGGCAGTGAATCTACAATTTTTTGTAAGTGTAATTTTAAACTGCAACTAATGACAGCTTCTCACGCGTTCACAATACTTTCTACAAGATCTAATATGTAGTGACGACACAGCCGGGTGACATGCGACATGGCCAAGCACACTAGCTATGAAAATATAAAAAACTAGCCAAGTGCGAGTCGGACTCGCACACAAAGGGTTCTTTATGAATTTAATTTTTAGAGTTCCGTACCCAAAGGGTAAAAACGGGACCCTATTACTAAGACTCCGCGGTCCGTCTGTCTGTCTATCTGTCTGTCTATCACCAGGCTGTATATCATGAACCGTGATAGCTAGACAGTTGAAATTTTCACAGATTTTGTATTTCTATTGCCGCTAAAAACAGAATAAAATAAATATTTAAGTGGGGCTCCCATAAAACAAACGTGATTTTTTGCCGTTTTTTTTATAGATACTGGTACGGAACCCTTCGTGTGCGAGTCAGACTCGCACTTGGCCGGTTTTATTGTTAAATGCTATTTAAACACTATAGACTTCTTATAGGTTTTCCTGTAAACTTTAGGTAAAGAACACTACAATCTACATTTTTTTTTAATTTTAAATAAGGGGAAAGGTAATTTTTCGCCTAATTTCTTGAATAACTTCATAACTATTCATAATAAAATCATGGAAATAAAAAAAATGTCATTTATACTCTCACAAAAAGGCCTTTATTTGATATGTCACACGGTAAAGTACGAAAAACTTTTTTTTATTTTTTTAGTTTTTCCCCCCAAGAGTTACCCCATACTCAAAATTTATTTATTTACGTAATAAATCCGTGGGTCACAAAGGTCACATCTGTACCAAATTTCAACAGAATCGGTCCATTAGATTCGGAGAAAATTGGCTTTGACAGACGGAAAGATAGACAGACAGACACAGGGTTCCGTTTCTTGCAGATGTTTGGAACCCAAAAAAACTACTGTTCAGTACCAAGACATTTCTATCATTTTTAACAAAATAAATAACTCAAAATATTTATAAAACTCCATCTTGGTCGAGCGTCTCCGAACTAAATCCTCCTGGGAGACAGCAGAAGTGCTGCATGCTGGCACGACATTCTGAAACTCGATATTGTAGACAAAAATCTTACCGCCGATTGTGCAGAAAATGAAGACTTAAAAGAAAAGCGCTTCTGGCACCAGGCCGGGATCTGGACGAATAAAGTCTGCAAAGTAAATGACAAAAGATATAAAAACGCGGCCAGTAGCTAATATAGGTATACTAGCCAAAATAGTGTTTAACAATAGCAAATGTTATGGGCGGAAATGTGTTACTAAATGCTAATCCATAATTCGTTCGCATTCAATATTTCTTTCAAAATACGCCTTGCAACATTATAAACGTGCTATACAAATATAATTCACGTAAGAAGACAGTGATTATACACACTTTGCTTGGAAAACCTCAAGTACCTAGTGAGGAATGAAATAAGAAATATAACGATGTCATTCCTTAGCCACATAAAACTGAATCCCTAACGACTTGCTCGTTTATAAAAATTAAACGATGAATATAATTCGTACTTTAATAAAAGTACATATTATGTAAACGTATTTGCTTCCTGTGGAATTTATGCGATATTTTCTCGACATTCAGATTTAAAGCCGTAGGTTTTACTTCGTTTTTATGGGTTCCGAGATCTTAACGTGAATTTCAAAGCAATGTCGTAACTTTAACAGAGCTTCTGGAGTATTGACGGTCTTTCGTAATTATAATCAAACAGATTTGACTGTTCTTAAACGCCGCTTCATCTGATTGTAATTAGCTTTTGCTACTTAGCAATTACGGCAGTAATCCTCAGTTCATTTCCACGTGCGCCACCCTATTTAGCATGCAGCTGATGTGTTTGAGGTCTCTTAATCCTCACAACAATTATAGCAGCGCCCTCCTTGCCGCAAATTAAAACATACGTCCAACCATTTAATCGTACATTGGAACGACCACACATATGATAATGATGCGCTGTGCACTTCACTTTACTAACACCATTAATCAATGGACATCACACTGTGCAGTTGAACACATGTATCAAAGTTTCAAAATACAATGAAGCGTTCGTGTACTGTAGCAATATTAGCTATTGGCATACAAACAATCTGCGCGATCGCTCCGCATGCCTCTCAATCAATCCACCTGTGTCCTGTAATATATCACGAGCCTTTGTACGAAACAACAGCCGCTCAGAACATTCCGCTTAGGTGTTCAATAATGTTTGGAATACATGCGGCTGGTATGCAACCTCGATAATAAGTTTGAGTGGAATTCCTGAACTCGCAGTTTACGTCAGTAAGTAAATTACAGACAGAATTATCCGATTGGAATTCTCTCTTTTTTTACTTTACACCTAGTTTGTTTTTTCTTCACAGAAATTTAAAATAAAAAAAGATCGGTATACATTGATAACCCTTAGACATGCCTCTACTTAAACTGTTACGTATAATAAATGTTGTTGTAAGTTAAAATGAACCAGCTTTAAAATGCTGTTTATGCAACACCGGCGTCAAGCCGGTAGCTGGCTAATGCCTCTATCTTACTACGCTAGCTTGTTCGTGTACTCCCAGCTTAACACGTGTGGATTGGTCGCAAACCCGTCCAATTAATATGTCCAACTCTCTGAAGTCACACCGCTGTGCAGTATTGTGTGACAACCACACGTCCTCGTTTGACGTTAAGCTCCATTGCATCGTTGATTTGCACTGTGGCATCGACGTCCCTCGCTTACAAGAGCAATCTTTTATCGATAGCACTCTGCGACATCCCCTCACAGCCCGATTAGAAACCACAGAGTGAAGCGGATTCAGCTTCAAAGTATTTTACGTACCGACCGAGGCTAGCAGCTAGTTCCAACCCTGAACATTGAATTTACAAAGAATGTCTAATCTGTTTTGAAGCGAGTGACGAAACTTATTAAACGAGCATTATTCCAAAGATTTGGGAATTTCCTAAAGTTGTGCCAAGTTAATTTTACATCATCGACTTTGATCTTTAAACAATTAATTTTATGAAAAGGCTGCTGACGATAAATTTGCTTGGTGTAACGATACCTATCAAAGACAAATTAACCAAAGAGATAGGATTAACATCTACTCTGCTATAATAATAAATGTTTATTCAGTGAACTGCTTGGCATGATGCCTCGTAACAAGGAAATTACGTCTTCTGGTATCATAATATGCTCAGAATATTTTATTACAGTCATAAGATGCATACATAAGATGCAAAATGGAAAACTTACAGCACAAACATAATTTACACTCGTTTATTGTGTGCAGACGACTTTGACAAAACCCCTCCTTGTGCTTTGTTTAGGATCTACAGAGCTCTGCAATTTAAAGCCAGATATAAATCAGTAGATTTTCATTTTAAATGTTGTAAATTTGTATAAGGACGACGCGAACGCCTTCCCTGCTAAGGACGGGGCAGCTCGCGGTCTGGAAAATTCATTATTCAGCAAAATTGCGCTTGTAACTCATCGGCCAACCGAGCGCCTCGCTGCTATTACCTATATTGCCGGCCATCTGATTCACGGCAAGTTTGAGGGAACCCACCTGCAATATTTATTTACAACCCAGATACACAAACATGGTACAAATTGCCATAACTCAAATAAAAATCCTCCTAAAAATGTCAAACATGACTTGAAATATCTGTACCGTAGCAAAGTGAGTATAAAAACTCTTCTAAACCCGTACAGGTACAAGTAAAAATAGGAAAGCGGAGATATTTCAGTCACGTCACGAGCACCGATAAATATAGCTGCGGCACCAACTAATAATTCAAGAAAGTTGTGCGGCAACTACCGCCATCGGAGAGTTTGTCCTCCAAGACGTCTAATGAAACCTGCGAGTAATCAATTGCGACAAATGGACTGCAGCCATGCTAATACTATTACAGATGTCTATAACTATCTTCCAATTTATCGTTTTCATTTTAGTTTTGAAATGTTCAGCCATAAACGCAATGCACTCTCCACAATCCTACGTTCTAATCAACACTAATGATACGGCGTAAAGTAGGTCATGCTGATCGGTTATTATCGTTTGGGCAACATTCCGAATTTCTGTGTAACTTCTGCGTGCGATGAAAATGATGAGGCGTAACGGAGCGATATGTTTCTCGAAGCACGTAAGATAGCGCGAGTGCCGCATGTGAAGGAGTACCATGAATCAAGACTCGCTCATTACTTTGGCCGCAATAATCTGATGGAATTGTATAAATAATAAAAGTATAAGTCTTGTTCACCTAATAGTTTCCTCCTTCTAGTTACAAACGCGACATTTAAAATTATTGCGATAAAATCTTTTCGCTTGTGGAAACTAAAATAAAAATGTTATCTGCAGCATAACGACTTTTCTTACTGAGCGCAAACAAAGTGTCCAACTGGATGTTATAGCAAGTAGCACTGCAGCACTGTTCAAGAACTACTCACGTACAAATGGTCAATAACAATTCCTCCCATTAAATTTCAGCTTCGTAAGTAAGTAGTTTGTTTAAAATTCTCAATAACGTTAAGTTTTTGAGCTCGAGACAGCGACTAACTTCTGAATAGCTTGCTTTGTCGACACTAGCAGGTCCTCCATAATGGAAAAAGTTTTACATAGGTAATTAATTCCCCTTGGACGAATTATTATTACGTTAATGGATACTTAAAACTCAGCTCACGTAGATCTTCGTTTACTGGGATATTCGAATTGAATATTTTCATTTCTTTGAGAGCGAACACGCCGGCGGAGAATGGAGATATAAAAGCAGATGTAGTTAATGTGATGTTTGCTCTACACTCGACGCGCGAATGAAACAATCATCAGATCCATGTATTATTTTAACAAATATTTTCATGATCATTTACGAGGTTTTGGAGATCTAATCTAATATCTAATAATAAACTTTGTTTTTGATAAAATAAAAAAAAAATAGTCTGATATTGCCAGCAGTCAGTAAGTAAACGTGATATCAATGCTGGCTTTTTTTAAAGCATGTGAAGAAATATTTACCCTGCGAAATCGCAAGTAATTTTTATTGAAGTGCCGATACAGACCAGAATAAAACTGTAAAAAATATATATTTCATCTTCTCAGTAAGTTATTTCAAAAGGAAATAAAGTGTGCCCGTGCCTTGGTCCAAAAAATGAGAAGTGGATATAACGTGACAGCCAATGGACGTATAGAGGACATCGAAAATTAAGTAAACGCGAGCCTTTACAAATCCGGAGTGATCGCTCCACAGACGAGGAAAACCTCGATAAAATATAAAAGTGTTTTCACACCACTACTACTGAAAAAATGGTCGGACTACGGCGTAGCTGACTGAGCTACGTCGTAGCTACTACTGTGCTACGACGTAGCAACTACTGTTACTTAATTCAATGTTTTATTTAATTTCGGACTTTTAAAGGTACACGCTGTTGATAAATAGTTAGTACTGTTTACAGCTTAGAAAATCGATAATCATTTGTAAAGAACACGTTATTTTTACAGGCATTTCAGTGAGCAGTACGTGTTGTGCAGACAAATAAAAGTTTGTTTACTTTGTTCCTCACCGCCGCACTTCAGTCACGTACTCATCGAATAGTTACAATCCTCGCCGCACCGCTAATAAGAACACATTGTACCCAAACTTATCTGACGTTCAACTTTCATAACTCCTCAGCTAAAAATATTTGTTTTCTTACTTCTTGGCTAAAGTTTAAGTGGCTAATGTACTACATACATAAATTATTACTTACGCGGACGGATTTTGTTGGTATGAAGCGGTTGAGCTTGTTTTTCTGGAAGCCAAGTGACTGTGAAATTGTAATGTTTTTGTTTTGTAATGGATTTTGTTATCATTTTGATTTTGCATGGAGAATGTCAAATTCAAACATTTGACATTCTCATACCTTTACATTTCTCTCAATTTTGTTATTCTTAACTTCCTATCGCAGTTGATAGGAAGTTAGGAATAACAAAATTTTTCTTCTAATTGTATAAAATGAATCCTCTGAATCAGCAAGAAATTTTTTCAGCATTAAAAGGTTTTTCAATCTTCTTAAAGCACACAGTGGAAACAGACAAATGTTAAAGTTCCTTCAAACATATTCTTAGTAGTAAAGTTGTTCAGAAAGTGTGAGCGGAAATCTCACGGCGCCGCGCTCAACGCTCACATAAAGAAAATTCTCGGAATTTTAGAAAACAAAAGTTTACGGCTATAGGTGCTAGGGAGCTCATATTTCTTCGCTTATCTAGGAGGAAAACTATGTGACGATATAGTGCATTCGTTTCATTTTTAAACGGAAGAGTTGTATTTCTATATAAAACAGTGCTAAAGTACTTAACGAAACGTACTGATGACAATCACCGAATTCTACCCAATTAATACTTGATTCACAAACGCAGTCAAACGAGCTCGGCCGGTTTGTGCGGTTCTTACTTTGAATTAAGCACGTCGCGTCGGTGCAGCCTGAAGCACAATTCCTGACAACACGAAAAACGTCATGCGCATACATAATGAACGAAGTGCTATGCACACGCAAACCTGCACATTTCATGATAGCCGCAGCCGCACGCCGCGCGCCGCCACCATTTTGGTTCTATATAATACCTTTACGAGTGGACGCTCCTGACAAACCAGCTGCTTCGAAACGTTATCGCAGTGTTAAAACATGCCTCCACCGAAACACGGCCACTCCACACCCACTCTTCATAATAAAAAAACCAACATAATAGCTGATGTAGATACTGTCTTTTTCATGTTAGACTCTGTCGGACATGAATGTGCCTATGCAAAGTGGAGCAGATAACATTATAATCTGAATATTCACCTATGCAACCATTTCATGAGTACCCACTAAATAAGCTACTTTGTTTAATTTACAGCCTTTCATTACAAAACATCAGAAATAATTTTCACAATGAGATACTTCAATACTTATTTCAATGTCTCGTCATTGGCGCACACACTAGCGTATAGGCAAGAATTTATTCGCACGCAGTGTACATCAGAATTTAAAATAAGTCAATAAATAAACACAGACACGAGATGACGCTCCATTTTTAGATGGATATATTTTTTAAAACTCTGTGCTTGTTTAGCTTTTCTTGTTTTATGCTTACATGGAGATAGTTTTTGTATGAATTAGAAATAAAACTATGCGGCAAAAGTAAAACATACATAATTCTGTTTGAATAGCATAAACTTCAAAACAATTAAAGTTAAAATAACATTCGTTACGGGGAAGGATGAAGACATGAAAAACAGATTCACCTTGTTGTACAAAGTGTAGCAATTTACTAAACAAATCCTTGCAGCGGGTCGCGGCGGCGGCGGTGGCGGCGCGGTCGGCTCGCAGCCTCCATCATTACACAGACTCGCATTATCTCGGCCCGCACGCAATATTGACATTCCCTTTTTGTGCTCACGCCAAAAGTATAATAGGACATCGCGCTTCTCATTAGCTACTCCCATTTTTTGCTCATAAAGTTTTCGGATGGGAGTTTCCTTATGTTCACACGGACAGATAAAATATTAAAGGGATCCGATTCCTTTGCGCTCGAGTGGGAATATATTACCTGCGGGAAGTAAAAAAATCCAGTGGCGCTTAAAATTTTAAATAGGCAAAAGTAAAATGCGGTGGTAGTAGTAGGTGTGCGTTTGTTTAGTGGAGCGGCAGGTACCCGCAGTTCCGTTCGACGGAGCTATTCGCTCCGGGCCGGCGTGGTGGCTCACGTTTGCATTTTGCATGAGAACCATTGTTTGACCCACTATATTCCCGACACCCCGGGACGTGGTGCGGCGACGTGACGTCCTACAACCCTCTCAAACAAATTAATTTACTTACCACATCAAGAAGGTGACTTTGACTTATGACGTTCTCTTCAGGGACGCCTCTACGCCATAGCATTGATTACCTTGAAACCTCGCGACGTGAGCTCATTAACGAGATATTTTAATTTTTATTTATAGATACCTTTTCCAGTTCATACTCGTACGTACATTAATTCTACTTAAATTGAGTATTACAGCGGTTCAACCTCGCGCTTTCAATCGGCTGATTGAAAATTTACGCCAATATACGTAAGTACAATTAATGAATCGGATTCCATTTCGTATTAAATTGTAGTACGAAGTGGTATTTAAGCAAAAAATACATATCTCAATTTCTCGGAGTTAACCCAAAAGGGTCCGATGCGGGTGCGGAGGGCCGGTGGCCAAAGCCTCTTTCGTACACGTCTATGTACGTAAGTACTGCCGTTAATTACAAAGGAGAGAACTTTATGTTGTCTGTAGGTATTTAAAATGGACTCAGCTTCATATTTTATGAACGACTTACATACCAGATTTAATTTAAATTCTTGTACTCAGATCTGACGGTGATGTCACTCTCAGGGAGGAGGAGAAGCTAATCACGGGTAGCCTCAAAGTGTCGATCCAAGAGGATTAGAGAACACTGACTAATTGTGACTTATACCTTGGTAGGTACTAAGTGTAGCTGAAACTGTTAAGTCCTCATCTTGTATCAAACATTTTTATTTTCACCGGCAGCCCGTGTCTTCTGCCTTCAGAGGGCATAAGATAAGACACACAATTGAACAGAATTGACTCCTTCATAAACAGGTATATCCTACTAATATTATAAAGGTGAAAGTTTGTATGTTTGTATGTTTGTGGAACAATCAGGCAAAAACGGCTGAAGGGATTTGGATGAAATTTGGCACACATGTAGTCCATAACCTGGAATAAAAAAATAGGCTACTTTTTATCCCGGTAAGTAAGTGGCTTGGATTAATGGAGACTGAGGAGGAACTGGAAACTCAGAGCCGCTGCTGCCTTAGTACTTTAGATTCACAAGTACCAGCAGACCAGAAACATCAAGTACCAGGAGACCAGAAACATGTCATAGTATTTTTGGGCTGGTTAGGGTAAGTGTAGGGTAGGTGTAGGATAGGTGTAGGGTAGGTGTAGGGTAGGTGTAGGGTAGGTATAGGGTAGGTGGGTAAGTGTAGGATAGGTGTAGGGTAGGTGTAGGGTAGGTATAGGGTAGGTGTAGGGTAAGTGTAGCGTAAATGTAGGGTAGGGGTAGGGTAGGTGTTAGGGTAGGTGTAGGGTAGGTGTAAGGTAGGAGTAGGGTAGGTGTAAGGTAAGTGTAGGGTGGGTGTTTTCTGAGTAAAAAAATTACAATACAAATCAAGAAACCTTGCTATTTCCGATATTAACGCGGGCGAAGCCGCAGCTGGTAGAAGCTAATAAGGCATAAATGGCATGAACTGTATATGCCACACAATGTGCCAAATGAAGTTTTAAACAACAAAACAAAAACAAGCGTATTACATTTATTTATTTATGAGAGACCAACAAATCAGACAAATATAAAATAAAATTATGAAAATGTGTATGTAGCACTCGTGCCCAGAGGCAGATAATTTGCAGTATGAAAGAGAATTTTACGCGAAAGCTGTTTATCTTCATTTCGGAGGAATTCACAAGTAGAAACTAGTTTATGCCAGTGAACGGGCGACGAGGGACGCTCATAAGTTAGATCTGCCGCCTGTCAGTCAGTCCGTCATAATAAACGCGCTTCACCGACTTGTTATTAAACGATGAGCCAATCTACATAAAGCTTTGTAAAATAATCGTATCCCCTCAATCTCCACGTCAATGGGATAATTTACCACTGCACACTGGCTTGCATGTGGCGCACGTCGTCAAGCGTCACCCGTTTATTGATATTGTTTCAATATAATATCCCAACATTGGCGCTGCATAATGCATTTAAGTGAAACGTGCCTCGTTTGTGCACTGCGCGCTATTGTTCGTTTAGATTTACTCATATTGTTATTGACTTCGACCAAATATAATGTGAACAACATGTGAAATAAAACTGAACGTACCAACAATGTCTTGGTCGGGATTCGATTCCTTAAGAAGCGCCTCATTTTGATCGTGATCTCATTAGGTAGTGATCGCTCCGCCGGATCGTTTACTTTTTTTATAAAGGGATCTTAACCTAGCGAATTTCTTACAGTTCGCTTTACTCTGCTAAATTATGTATTACTTTAACTAATACTTTATAGACTTGCAATATTATTTCTTTATTCATTACTAAAACACGAAGAAATCTTACAGGAATTTTCTATTTCGTATTTCCTTGTACGAAACAGCTATTTACTTTTCCGTTCATACTTTTTTAAAGTTTACACGTACCCATAGGATCGCTTCGCGCGAGGAACGGCTAAAATGTTGACTTCTCTGTAATTCAATAGACACAAGCAACAATTACACTCAGTCTGAGCGGCAGGCGGCCGGGCGAGCTCGAGCGCCGGCGAGGCGGCTCGCTAGTCGCTACACTACGTTATATTATTGTGCTCTATTGATCCCACAAAGTCATCTCGCCTCAAAACTACCACATTTGAGAAATGTTTATATTATAAAACACAACACTACAAAACGAAAACAAGCCAGCTTATTCACCCCACCAACCGTGTCTCCACGTTGTCGTCGTGGTGGGGCTTGCGTGTCTCAGTGATCTTGGGGGCTTTGCCGGTAGAGCCACTCATGCCGGAAGGTCCCAAGTGAGAGACCAGACCAAGAGAGACACAAGAGGGGCACACCGTTCGGAGACTTGAGCAGTGTTCGGGTCCTCGGACGGTGTGCGTCTCATTGGCTTGCTCGCTGCTCTCTGGTACGCGTCTGATCATCAGACGTGACTGTGAGGGCAGCGAGCAAGCACTGAGAGAGAGGGGGAGAGGAGGGGAGATAGGGACCGCACCCTCAAAAAGGAAACAATGAATAGAGACACTGCAAGAGATGATATACCCCAGGGCGGTCCGGACTGCATAGCAGCCCGGGAATCCGCCACGCCTCGTGCGTCAAGCCCCTCGTATTCTGGGGGGGGCAACAGTGCTCTCTATTTTCCGTTTGCCATGGGCAACAGTGGCCGAGGAGGCCCCCGATCCGAATTATCCTTTCAGGACCTGATCGGGTTTGATGTCAGCTCGCCCGACGAAGAGTCGGCCGGGCAGAGCGCGGGCGAAGGCGCGCTGCACTGGGAGGAGGGCTCGCTTGAGCGTCGCACGGGTGTAGAGTCGGAGTCCGAGTTGGACTCCGACGACCTGGCGACCGTTAGCTCGGCGAGCCCTGTACCCGAGGGGGCGGGGGCTGCTGCGGAGGACTCCAGGTCCTTCCGCAAGCGGCCCAGATCAGAGGAGGACCGGGGGTCGTCCGGCAGCGAGGAGGTAGCCTCGGCTCGAAAGATCCCCACCAGCAGGCGGGGCAAGGGCCGAGAGGGAGGCAAGGGGAGACTGCCCGCCTCCAAGGTGGCTGGTCAGCGAGCCGGGGAGCTCGTCGCTGACGGACGACCCCCCGTAGAGGGCGGTCGCAGGGCTCCTGGTTCGGAGTCCTCCGGCGGTGGGCCGGATGACTCCGGACAGGAGCGTGTTCGGAGGGCCGGGTTTGCGGAGGTTGTAGAGGCCGCGCTTCGCGATGTGGCCTTGAAGAGGAAGTTGTCCTCCAAGAACAAGGCCATAAGCGAGGCGATGGCCTCCATTCTGGCGGCAGCGGAGGGTAACCCAGGGGGGCCTCCGCGGGACGAGATGTCCAAGCTGCGGGCGGAGGTCGCCCGCTTGGCTGCCGCCACGGAGCGCCTCCAGAGGGAGAATGCGGGGCTCCGAGCAGACCTGGCCAGGCTCCAGGGAGCCGGCCCACAGGGGGCGCCTAAAGGGGGAAGCAGGGAGAACAGCCAGCCCGTGCCGCAGGAGGGCCAGGTGCTGGACCTTGTGCGGCAGGAGATGGCTGCCTTCCAGGCGCGGTTTTCCGTCCTGGAGGGCATCGTCCTGCGCCCCCCGTTAGCGACGAGTGGGAAGGCTCCAGGTCGGAAGGCGGCGTCGTACGCGGCCGCCGTGGCTGCCACACCGGGGTCGTCCGGCCAGGACAAAGGGTCCGGGCCGGCACCCGCGAAGCCGGTGTCGGGAAAACCGGACCCGGCCCCGGGAAGGAAGAGGAAGGGTGGGGTTGCTGCGCGGACGGCGAAGGCTCCTGCGCCGTCTGAGCAGCAGCTCCCCCCGGCTTCCTCGCCTTCAGCTCCTCCCCCGGCTCAAGCCGAATGGCAAGTTGCCGGGGAGAAGAAGAAGGCGGGAAAGGCAGCCAGGGCGGCAAAGAGGCGGGAGAGAAGGCGGCGGCAGCGAGCGCGAGGCGTCGCGGCTGCGCTCCGCGCCCCGAAGACCGCGGCTGTAGTCTTAACGCTGCAGCCGGACGCGGTGAAGAGGGGCGTGACGTATGCCAATACGCTCACCAAGGCCAAGGAGGCCATCAACCTCGGTGAGCTTGGCATCGTCGGGGGTCTCCGGCTCAGGGTCACCATGACCGGGGCCAGGATGCTCGAGATCCCTGGAGCAGGCAGCGGTCCGGCCGCGGACGCTCTAGCCGAAAGGCTTAGGGCGTCCTTGGGCGCGGATGACGTCCGAGTGTCCAGGCCCACGAAGTGCATAGATATGCGCATCTTGGGCCTGGACGACTCCGTCACGGAGGAGGAGGTGTTGGCCGCCGTCGTCAGGACGGGGGGGTGCTCTGCAGAGGAGGTGAAGGCGGGCACCATCCGTCCTGACAACACGGGCATGCGAACCGTAGTGGTGAGCTGCCCCGTGTCGGCGGCCAAGAAAGTCTCGGAGGGCCGAAGGCTTTTGGTGGGCTGGGTCTCCGCGCAGGTAAAACTGCTGGAGCCCAGACCTCTGAGGTGCTTCCGTTGCCAAGTTGGCAACCACGTGGGAGTACGCTGCACCTCGGAGGTGGACCGCAGTGACCACTGCTTCCGCTGTGGTCAGCCCGGTCACAGGGCCGGCTCGTGCGACGCCGCGCCGCACTGCTTCGCATGTGCGGCAGCTGGCAAGCCGGCCGATCACTGGGCTGGGGGCAAAGCCTGCGGTCCACCCACCAGGGCCGGGTCGAGGAGAAAACCCTCCTCCACCGCCGCCGCCGCCGCCGTCGCTTCCGCCGCAGCCGCCGCCACCGTCGCCGCCGCTGCCACTGCTCGGGAGGGGGCCGAAATGGAGTGCCAGTAATGGCCCCATTTTGCCTCCTCTAGACGAACTTCAGTCGCTGCGCCTCTCAGGAACTGACGCTCCTGGGCAAGGCGCAGTGACTGACGCCTGCGGACAGCGAGCAATGGGTAGCTCGCTGTCCGATCAGGTCAGGCCAGAGTCGACGGCGCGTTCACTCCAAACGCGCCGTCAGCAACGAGCAGTCAGCAACGGAGACGGGGCCCGCCAGGGCCAGAGCCTGCCAGGGTTGCGGAATTGTTCGAAAGAGTTACCGCGGCCCTGGGAAGAAAGGCACTAGGAGGACTAAGGGTGGGTTTTAGTCAGTAAAAGTCTGACACTCCCTGCCGCTCCACCCAGAGCGGGAGGGGTCATTTGATGATTTCCCATCCTATAAAAAAAAAAAAAAAAAAAAAAAAAAAAAGCCAGCTTATTCAAAAAGAGGCTCGGATTGCGCGATAAGCATCCGAAATGGATTTACGCAAAACTTTTAAATTCCCAGAACACCCAAATTACAAACAAAGTCATTTGATCCCAAAGGGAAAAGGGCGCGGATATGGGCTCTTTTTCACAGAATTATCTAATTAGAAACTCTGTTTAGAAAAAAAGTCTCAGCGGTGCAAGAGAAACATGCTAACTTGTTTCCGCAGTGTTGATGGCTGGGTGACGCGTCACCCAGCCGGGTCGAGCAGTCGCGGCAAACGAATAATTAATCTGTCATATGCTTATTGGAGCCGGCGTCAAGAACCGCCCAGCACCACTAATAAACTCCACGCGAATATGAAAACACGAATAAATGAAAATGCACATTTTTCTCATTTTCAAAGCTCTGGCTAGACTATCTCAGCTATTCTGTGTGTAATTGGACGGAGTACTATGACAGCTGGACACAGGTTTAAATGTAACCTTTGCCCGGCGGCGCTCACTGGCATTTCTCGTAGTTACTTAGCTGCAAACTTTAGCATTGTTCCAGATATGGATAACGGAAGGAATGTTTTCATTAATTAGTTCAAACTTACTAAACTGTCGATTAGATCAAAGTACTTAACTGTTAAATTATTAGGGGCCTTATAGTAGTGTTTATAATTTCACTAGACTTAAATTAAATTACAAGACAGCTGAGCAGACATTTATACGAATAGTTCCAAGTTAATATGTTTATGGCCACACAGTACGCCACCACATTATTTTCATAATAAAAAATAAATTTATAACTCATATAAATGTCTCAGTTTGGAGATTAATAGAGGCATTCCAAAAACTTCCAGGTAATAACAAAGTTTTTTATATGAGTCTCGATAAAGTCGGTCCCCCATCCATGTATTTACATATGCTATAAGGTAAATATGAATGAGTGTGGTAGGTATCTGAGGAAACTAACCACCGAGATTTAAAAACTACTAATATACCTATCTACAGGGTCAATTTTTTTCTTTCTATCTTGTTTAACGTCTCCTTCTCTTCTTCTTTTGTCTCTATATATATAAAATGCTTTGTCCTGATTGATGGATCAACGCACAGCTAAACCGCTAAACCGCTGGTCATAGGGACTTGAAGTTTAGAGGACGTATCCCATGGTGTAAGCACCCGATACGAAAGGATTTTTGGAAGTTCGACTTCTAAGGGGGTGAAATAGGGGATGAAAGTTTGTATAGAAGAATCTAATTCCTTGGGACAACGTACTTGAAACTTAATGTTGGCGGAAGTAAATAATAAAAGTTGTCATTATTGGTTTTTCACAACTACCCCAAAAAGACAATTTACGACGGGTCAAAGTTTGTATGGAAGATTAATTATATTGATAGCTTATTATCTCTTCACGTTATAATATCTAACAGCTAGCGCACGTGTAGATCATGCCCTTAGACTAAGTTTCTTTATCCCAGGAGTTTGTTGCCTTGGGACAATTTCCGAATTTCACGCGGGCGTAGCCGTTGGCAGAGGCTAGTCCAGTATGACAGACAACGCCACCCCACACATTTATAAAATTTTATGCCGAAGTCAAATAAAAATAAGAAATCTAAGATAAAAAACCTTTCTCTTCTTAATTGGAATATTGTTACCAGCCATGTAATATGAACTCAATCATAAAGACTGGACTTCATTCAGAGACGGTAACAAAATCTCGGAGTCAGCGTCTAGTCAACACAAATCGGATCGGAAGCGACTGTCGCTGGCTTTTTGAGCTTATTCAAGTGCTCCGTTGTTATATAACAAATATCAATTTGCTGCAGTTTAGCTTACACATAAATGCAACAGACAGTATGGATTGCTTCAGTCTTTGTACAACGAATAATTTTACGTTCTCCGTGAACATTTTCACGGACATTGCTCGGGTTTCGTGGTCAGAGCTATGTCGTCGCTTTGAGCGTGTCCTGAGTCTTGAGTATAATCAATTATACCGCACACAATAACAGTTGCTCAGTTATCACGCACACTGTGACAGCTGCCGCCTCTGTACGCACAGATAGGTACTATTCGTTACCAGCACACTTAACTCCTTTGTTGTGTACAACCTGGTCCAGTATAAAACGCCGTAGTATTAGTTATTTAGGTTCAAAGATTTCCCTAACGGTTTGGAAAGAGAAAGACTAACATAGACTCGTAGTGTGTAGGTATTCTCACGCCACGCCAGTTGGAAGGTTCATCTGAAAACTTTGCCTAAAAATAACAGTTCAGAATATATTTGTTGTCGTTGGCATTTACTTGCATGTTAATTAATTGTTTCTCCAATGCTAATAGCCGAGTGAATTCGGAATTCCTCTTACACGATTACGACTCTTTAAAGTCGTAAAGTAATGGAACAAAGTTGCAATCTAGCTTGCATTTAACATTAAGATGCAATTCTATTCTAGAAAATCAGAAACACAATTTTAATATATCGAAGTCACCTTATTTTCTAGAACTAACATAACGGTCAGAAGGCATGTAATTCCCATCCAGCACACGTAGCAAACTGCTCGTAACATAACACAAGTTTAATTCTTAAATAGGTACACACCTAATCCTATGCAGCGTAACGCGTAACGTTGGCTACAAATTCAAATAAAGACACATTAAAATAAATAATGTAGTTTGAGGCGAGTTCAAACAACATTAGTCAGCCAGATGTGGGTGCGGTCCGTTTTCCTGCTGGTTTTCGTTTGCGCAATCAGGAAATTAAATAAAGTTCGCGACCTCATGTCTACTCAGCCACTTAAAGAAAAACTTCATGCAAAAGTCATTTAAAAATTTTACTTCGGCTCGAATTTAGTACCTAGTACTAAACTGAAACCACATCTAACTGATTTCTATATCCAGGCATAACCACACTGGCATCTAACAGTGTGTAGCGTGTTACTATAATTAGTGCCAAAGCATCATTTGCCACCGACCACGTTTGGTGTAAACGTGGTTGGTGAAGCTGCGATAGTTTGACAAGTTGCCAGCCAGCCTATGCAGCAGTACAACAAGACCACGCTGTTTTAGTGAGTCACATCTCCTATATCACTGTTTTTTTAAATGCACTTCTGGTTTTTGGGAGCCCACATGATCTTGAAAGCATATTTAATAAACGTACGTACGTGATTTATGTAGTAAAAACAGCGTTCAATGATGATTTATTTCTTCCAGCATTCGTACTTTTTGTGCTCCATTTCCAAATTTCAACCGCTCCTATTTTTTATTCCAGATTGTTTTAACAAGATGGATGTAATGTGTTCACGTGTATAAGTATTCATAGGGATGATCAACAGCTTATCTTCCGCGTAAGTTGCAGCAGTCGACCGGGGTTAACGGGTTCTTAATAGCACTTGTACGCTTATAGAGGATGTCACATTTGCACACTATGCAAATCCTACCTATCGTGATACCCGACATTATCATACATTCTATTATGTAACAGGTCATTCATTTTGCTCTGAGCTCGATTTATCTGTTTCGAAAGTAATCACAACAAATAAATCTCGACATGTTTTAAAGCATTTTGTTGGTGATGGAAACTCATTCTACAGTAGTTTGTTTACAATTAAAATACGGCTTGGATGTCAACTATTCAAACAAATTATTTGTATTGTATTGGACTACTCATCCATTAAAATAAGTTTACAGTATATACATACCTATGGAGATATAATAACATGTTTGGAGCACACAACCCATATTTGCCACGAGCATTCTTACCCACTTCAGGGCAATTTGCGAGTAATTGCAAACTTGAACGACAGCTGTCAACTGAAAGGTTGGATAACTTATATTTTTGGATTCATACAGATTTTGAAATTGCCCTCTCTAGTCAATCTTGTATGTAGTGGTCTAACAAGCCGTCACCACGTTTATGTGTTCTGTGCAGCGTTCCCCAGTACTTGTGCCTCTCTTAAGGAGCTATTAAGTGCCAACGACGCGCTTGCCTAGAGCTGTTGAACTCGTGCTCGACGCTCGACCTTACGGGAAAAAGAACATAAATGTAAATAAAAAGGTGATATAATTATGTATGAATGTGAATTTACGCATACAGGATGTTCTTAGAAGTGCGTGGTTATATTTAAGGTTGATGTTGGGTAGCTTATAAAGTAACTTAAAAAAAAAGACCACAAAAAACGACTAAAAAGTTCCAAACAAATGACTTTTCAAGCAGTTCGTAACACTTGGTTGCATTCACTTTAGTTCAATCACAGATTTGATGTCATCAACCAGCTAGGTATCAGACTGCTTAAAAAGTGATTTGTTTGGAACTTTAATCGCTTTATGTGTACGCGTACCTTAGTTGGCGAAAACGGAACCCATCATCAAATTATTTTTTTCCGCTCTGGGTGGAGCGGAAGGGAGTGTCAGACTCTTACTGTATAAAACCAATCCGTGTTCCTTCCATGGCCCTTTGCTTTGCGTTCCAGGGCAACTAATTCTCGGTAAAAAAAAAATCCGCAACCCTGGCAGGTTCTGGCCTTAGCGGGCCCCGTCCTGTTTGCTGACTGCTCTTTCTGTAGCGCGTGGAACAAAACGCGCCGCGAATCGGGCCTGTTCTGGTCGAAAGGCGAGCTACCCATTGCTCGCCGTCCGCAGGCACCAATCACTGCGCCATACTCAGGAGCATCAGTTCTTGAGTGGCGCAGTGACTGACGTTCGCCTGGAGGAGGCGAAATGGGGCCGTTCCTAGCACTCCATTTCAGCCCCTCCTGAGCAGTGGCAGCGGCGGCGACGGTGGCGGTGGCTGCGGCGGAGGTGGCGGTGGAGGAAGGTTTCCTCTTCCAGCCCAGTAATCGGCCGGCTTGCCAGCTGCCGCATATGCGACTAAGTGCGGCGCGGCGTTGCACGAGCCGACCCTGTGACCGGGCTGACCACAGCAGAAGCAAAGATCGCTGCGGTCCACCTCCGAGGTGCAGTGAGCTCCCACGTGGTTGCCCACATGGCAGCGGAAGCACTTCAGAGGTCTGTGTTACAGCTGTTTGACCTGCGCGGAAACCCAGCCCACACCCCTTCGGTTCTTTGCGCCGCCGCTTCCTCTCCCGTTTTCGTGCTGCCCTGGTTGCCTTGGCCGCCGTCTTCTTCTCCCCGGCCACTTGCCATCCGTCTTTGGCCGTAGGAGAATTTGAAGGCGAGGAAGATGGGGGCAGGCTTTGCACCGCTGGCGCAGGAGCCTTCGCCGTCTGTGCAGCTGCCCCACCTTTCTTCTTTTCTTTGGCCGGGGCCAGATTTCCCGACACCGGTTTCGCTGGTGACGACCTCGGTTTAGCAGCCACGGCAGCCGCGTACGAGGCCACCTTCTGCTGGCTTGAGGCCTTCTGGCTCACCGATAGCGGTGGGTGCAGCAGAACGATGCACCCCCGCTGTAAAAGAAAAAAAGTGAAGTGAATTAAAGTGTTTTCTTTCTTTCTTTTCTTCTTCCATCTCCTGCCGCACCAGGTCCAGCACCTAGTTCTCCAGTGGCACGGATTGACTGTCCTCCTTGCGCCCCCCTTGAGGCACCCTCTGTAAGCCGGCTCGTCGGTGTCCTGCCAGGTCTGCTCGGAGCTTTTCATTCTCCTTTTGGAGAAGCTCCGTAGCGGCCGCCAAGCGTGTGACCTCCGTCCGCAGCCTGGACATTTCATCCGTCGGAGGAGACCCGCGATAGAGGTTGGCCTCCTCCACTGCCACCAAGATGGAGGCTGTGGCCGCACTGCAGGCCCTGTCTCTGTTTGGCTGGATCCTCTTCGCAGCCACATCGCGGACCGCGCCCTCCACTACCTCCGCAAACCTGGCCCTTTGCCTTCGCTCCTGTCGGGCCACCAGCGACATCCGGCTCACCGTCAGAAGAGCCGCGACTGCAAGCTCCGTGGTGTTGCCCCTCTTCAGCGAGCTTTACGGCTCGCTGAGCAGCCACCTGGGAGGCGAGCACCCTCCCCTTGCCTCCATCTCGGCCCTTACCCCGCCTGCTGGTGTGGATTTTTCGGGCCGAGGCCAGCTCTTCGTTGCGTTGGTTAAAATCATTTGAATGCAGGTTATCAATTCAGCTACTTATATGTCTATGATTCAGATGTATATATAACGTATATATTTTTTAATCTATGTTCTTTTTTTGTTCGAAAGAAGTTTTTTTTCCGATTGATATGGACTGGTTGGAATGTTTGATATGTTGGAGGTCAGCACTAAAAGTTGAAAATATAAAACTTTTTACAAAAAAATACAACCAACTTCCAATTAAAAACTACTACAAGGTACAAAATAACTTTAATTTTGGAAATCGGTGAAGCTGCGTAAAACGTAGGTTTCGATGCGAACTATCATACCAAACTCAGCATTCGGCTCCTAAGTAAAAATCGATGTGGACAGATTCGTATCTTCTCAATGATGCCACATGAATTTCCTTATCCACATCTTATCTCGTATTCATTACAATAGTGTAGGCATAACAATGGAATATATGACTAAACTTATCGTGGATCTGAATAAGACCTAAAAATATCTCGACTCGCCTTCATACGCGCGGTAGCATTACTAACACGCCACACAATGTATTCAGCGGCACATTTTTCATATTTTTTTCGAATAGCCTTAGCTGACTGGGTGTTTTAAATTTTAAAGCATTCGCAATAGAATGTGAGTGCGGCACTCAGCGTGGAGAAGACTGGTAGTGTTGGGCGCGCGGCAGCCGTGAGCCGGGCGGCGGGCCCCGGGGCCCCGGGAGAGCGCCGCGTCCCCGCGCTGCCGCCGCTGCGCTCTGGGGCCGTTAACGCCCATGTACGCTTGCACAGCACAACTAAAAGCCAGTCGCAAGTGTTAAATTTGTAACAGTTCCCGTTCTTAGGGTGACGCTGAGCGCCTTGTTTGCTGTAGGTAACCACACACCACACCACACTGCATTCATGACGTTCCTATGCAAGTTTTCCGCTTCTAGAACATTCTGCACTCTTTCATACTATAGAATGTGTTTAAATAATCCAAAATATTTTCTCCATAGCCTCTGAAAGGCATTTTTCATTGTACACAGTGTTTTCTTGGCAAACGGAGTGATTACCTTGTCCTTAATAATTTATTTGAGCTTCTACCAAGTAACACAAAGGCCAGTCTTATCTCTTGAATAAAACATTGTTTCTTTAGAACTGAGAGCAAATCGCAACGGTAGGTTTTCTTATACTGTCTTCAAGTTTATAAAAAACTAATTCGAAGCATGTGTGAAACTCACTATCTAATTGTTACCGTTCAACAACTCGTTTTTCCAAGCCAATGTAGATGTTTAAAACCATTTTATCTGTTTTACCACTAAACCTAAGTAATATTTATCAATCCACAAAACAAAATCCATATTGTGTACTAACTTATACAAAGAAAACTACAACACGACGATTTTTTTTTCTTATCTTGTTCAATTCTCATAAATTACACTTATTAAATTTATTGTAAGATATATTCCACACAAATATTTATTTTGTTTTCAAAACCACGTTTACAAATCTAAAACCTTTTATACCTACATAATTTAGCTATATTGCGGTAAAAACTAACAATAAAGTGGTCAAAAAATCAGCTATCTGCGTCGAGCAATCTCTTAGAAAAGGCTTCATCACAGTGAACCGTGAAACAAACAGACTAGCAGAGTTGATTTCATGTTTCATTTTTCCAATTCCCGAGTGGAATGTAATATAACTGAACCGAGCTAACACTTTGTTTCGAAAATAAAACAGTACAACAGTTTAATTAAAAACATTGTGTAAAGTAACATGTGCATATTAAATTACAATAAAACAATTTCAAGGTGGCCTTTCATATGGAATTTACTGTCTACAATTTGAACGTAAGTAACCCGGGTGGTGCGCCATGCTGCGAGGGCGGCGCGCGCTGGTGCAGTATTGGTAATTTATCCGCCTTCTATCTGCTCGATCCACTTTCGGATAAGTCTTTATTTGCTATCCGTCTTGTGTTGCCCAAGTAGCATAGTTGCAGTTGCCAACTCGGTTACCGCTTGCATAATTTTGCTTGAGAAATTGTAAAGACGGTCGGCAAAATTGAAACGTAGCTTCTTCCTTTGTTATTCCGCCGTGCTGTTGCACTCTGCTGTCATATTTCTTAAATAATGCCGAGACTAGTGTACCTTGTAGCAAACATACATTTTGAATATACAAATTTTACTGCTCTTGGAAGATAAGATTGCAGATAACATTTAAAGTCGTTAATACACGTTTAATGACATTACCGACATAGCCTGACATATTTTGGTGATTTAAGCAGTACATAACCTAGTCTTAAATGTAGCTCACGTACACTTCTCAGAACCTGCTTTTTGATTTATCGCTTAATTCATTAGGGTGACAACCGTGACCAAATGATAACCGTCTGTAATTGTTTCAATCAGACACCTGTGCTGTCGCGATTAGCCTTTAAATAGCTTTCGTAAAAGATTCAGTCCAGAAAGACTCGCTCCCTACATTCATAACTGACGCTTTTTTCGGAGACTTGGTGTCTAGAGGACACAAAATCGATGGACAGTAGACCTAAATATCACATGAGTCGTGTTTTACGAGTATCGAAGTGTCTACCTCTTACAATATAAATACGTCCGTATGAGTTATAAAAAGACAAAGGTAGGAACGACGATCACGTATCCAACCCCGTTTATCCCAAACCACCAGCACGTATAAATCTCTTTATGCGAGAACAAGTTTTGTGACTTTACATTGTTTTATCTTGACACCAACTGTAAGTTTTTGGACGTGCATATACAAAATATATCGTGCAGGCCCCTCGAAACAAAAGAGGTAGTTTCGTAAATAAATTGTGAAGTGTAGCTAAAGTGAAATTCAGCGAAAAACGAGGCTTATAGTTTTAAAGTCATGTGTTAACATTCTACGTTAAAAGATTCAAACGACGATTTCAGCGTTTCTGAACAGAAAAATATGTGATAAAGGGTACCTAGGTAGGTATCTATTATAGCTGATTCTCTATGAAAATCACCCGGAACCCCGCCGCAGAGCATAAGCTAGCCGACTTTCCAGCGCATAACCCGCTCAACAGACTTTTTAAAGGGTACAATTTAAATGCTCACCAAAATAATTTTTGAACCCTAACACTAAGTACCAAGTAAAATATATTAGCTTCATATAAATTATTTTTGCTTACCAAAATGGATAAATGCCCACCAAATATCGTTTTACTGAAACAGTAACATTAATACCGAAAATTACAGATGCAAGAGCGAGCGAAGCGAGCTCTTGACTTAGGGCACCCCGACTCGGACAGGTTAGGTTAGAAGGGGATGTCGGGGTCCAGTGAGCGAGGGAAGCGAGCGAACAGACCTCGCCATCCCCCTTCGTGGTTATTTTTTTAAACCATTGAGCCCCGCAAAGCGTGGCTCCGACTACTTTTTAAAGTGTTAAGAGGTTAGGTTACACACAATTTGGTGAACATTTATCCATTCTGGAAGGTATTTCGAATTTATTGGTAGTATAGGTGAATTTCTGATAGGCGTTTAAACACTTCATGAAACACAATTTGGTGAGCATTTATCCATTCTGGCGTTTGACCTATGTGTTAACAATTGGAGTTTGGTACGGCCATCTCTTTAGAAAATTGCCTTTATTATCCAAGCAAGGCTGTACGGCAAAACACTGAAGAACCAATATTGTGTTTAAATACCCTACTCTAATCCACCTAAACAACCAAAAATCTTCTTGAATTTGGGTTCACAATTTAAACAGGCAGGTTGAAGGAATTCAATATTACCTACAAATTAATTCAGTGAAAATGTTTCATGATAAATGTTTTCTTTTATTAACAAAACAATAAAGGATACGTAACGTAAATATTTAACTACGTATGCAAATATTATTTTTATGTTACACTTGTAATGTGGTGTCGGCAGAACATCGTCGGGTGCGGGCTTGCCGCCTGGCCACGACAAGGACGTTGCTGCCACCAGCGAAAACGATGAGCGGCGCGACGAGCGGGACAAACAAATTGTATGAAGCATTAAGCAACGCTCCCGAGCGAATGGGAAATATACGGTCTGCTATTACAATAGTGTCAGAATGGTCTATCATTGATTTCATAATTGTTGATTTTGACAAGTTTGGTAATCTACTAAAATAAAAGCGTCATTATGACTTTCCAATGGTCAACCACTAACACTCCATTGAAAGAAATGGCATAGAATGGTAATCTCGTACATAACGACAAATTAATGACAGACGTATGCGGTAATCTGCTAAAATTTTGACTGTTCCTTCGATCAGTGACCTACCATTAGAAAGTCATTGCTTTTCAAAGACATTGAATATTTTAGAACCACGATTCTATTACGAGACCATTGACCGACCAATGATCGACCATTATGAATTTAGCAGATTACGAACTTATAGCAAAATGACAATGGGATCGTGTTGGAATGACGAATTTATAAAATATAGCAGACTTGGGGCCCAGTTGAGTCCAATTTAATATCTATAGCCTCTATGGCTGTATTACGTCATATTTGTCAAACAATGGCATGACTGTTACAATTTTGAGTCAGGTGCTGTTTAAGGTTGATCCACACAGAATACCTTTAATTTCAGAAGTCGGTATTTTTGGTTGTTTTTTCGTTTTTTGACACCGACCTTTCGAAATTAAAGTTATTCTGTTCACAGCGTACCGCCGCGTGATGTTAAATTATGAACTGGTGTAAACAATAAACAGACATGCGATTTCAGCAATCCTGAGAGATTTGCTATTATATATTGAAGAGTTCCGTTGCCTACCTCCGAAGTTCTTCATCAGGTCTTCACCAAATTAATGGGACCAGTCCAGTCCGGGAAAATACTCATCAAAACAAAAAATAATATCATCCAAATCTGCTGACAATGCAGCAATCCAAATCTGGCAAAATATCGCTGAACAAATATTTTTCCTGGGATCCTATCATTAGATCCTGAATTATACCTTCCATCATCAGCTCAGCACCATGAGATGATGATTACCAAGCACAAATATCTGATTTGCGAATGTACATGAAAAAAAAACATTTGTATGTGCCAGTAAAATTTGAGGGATTTCAATGGGATCCCATCATCTGATTCAGACTTGGTGACAATGGGACCACCTGAGGAGTGTTTCGAATAAAAAAGAATTTTGAAAATCCGTCCACAATTGGCGGAGAAATCGGTGAACATACATAAAAAAAAAGAAAAAACAGTCGAACATTGAACCTTCTTCTTTTTGAAGTCGGTTAAAAAGGTGCCTAACCGCGCCGCCCGTCGCACCGCGTTTTGCTTCGCCACAACTCGGGGCAATCAAGCAGTCGTAGCCAGGCCGTTAGAGGAGCCCGAGGACAATCACTGCAGTCCGCCGGCTGCCCGTGAATATTTTACACCAGACCACCTCTGATACTAACCTTTGTAATTACTCTGACAAAGCCCTATTGTTAACGTTGAACTTTCTAGGATTTTTTTTAACACTTACTAATATTACAGAGATTTCGGGCTAGTTTAATTTAATGAATACATAAATAATAATGTCCATGCATTTATTTACCTAACTATTCTATGATTATGAAGTTTTATAAGTTTACAAAACTTCATAATCAAAGTCATGGTATATGTCCATATTCTGTTATTTTGGAGTTTCATTGGTAATTTTATACTAATATTATAAAGAGTAAAGTTTGTGAGTTTGTTAGATTGTACGGGGTAATCTCTGGATCTACTGAACCGATTTTGAAAATTATTTTTGTATATGATAGCAACATTCATGAGGAAGGCTATACGAGAACGGGAAATTCCAACGGGAACGGGATATACGCGTACGAAGTCGCGGGTAAAAGCCAGTTGTTTAAATTTTGTTTTTACTAGATAGCACACAAAAGAGAGTAACAGAAATTATACTACCAAAATAAAAATTAGTGATCATACAAATATTTAAAAAAATAAACAAACAAAAGAATTTAAAAAAATAAACAAACAAAAGAAACTATACTATATTATTAATAGGCACGTTTGACTACTATCTCGCCTGCGATGATGAGGTCGAAGATGGAGCACGCTTGCCAAGAGGGAACCTATTCACTCTTGACTTAAAGACTCTCAGGTTCTGGTTATCAGGAAACACAGACTCTGGGGGGAATTCCGCTCCTTAGCTGTACGCATAATAAATGTGTTCCCAAAAGGTTTTGTGCGTGTGGGTGGGATGGGATGTCCACCATGTACCGCTGGCGCATCGCTGTACGTCTTGTGGTCCCTACCTAAATCAAGCCTAAAAGGAACGACCAAAAACAAAATTGTGCTGAAACTGCACGTAAAAATAAAAAAAACTATTTAAAATAGTTAGTCTACGAAACCTCTCGATTGGATTTCACGTTGAGAACAGCTGATAGATTTCGCAGGACAGTTCTCTTAGAACGTAGATATAGCGACGTCGCGGCGGAGCGGCCTCGTCCCGGGCGCCGCCGGCTTGCGGCCAGAGCTCGCGACCCGGCACACACACCCCCGGGGATTCTTAGCTCTGCCTTCAACGTACTAACAAAGTATCGACTACTTCGGCTTTTATTAAAGCAATTACATTTATTTTCCGCCCGTTCACAGTGTTACAGTCAAACTAATTTCCCTCGATTCTTGTAGAAACTACGATGCAACTGTCATTATCCATGGGTTTAAATGGCAACTGCAAAAGTTCATCTCTACTTTTCCTTTCTCGAAATAAAACTTGATGTTTCCTTCGTAATAAAAAACTAAAGCAATTTATCACTATTCATTCAATTGCAGGCGATAATGGTGTTAAATTGATAATAAAGTAGGCAGAGCATCATGAAATACTGCGTAATTGTGGATATTCATCCCGATGATTTATCAATATCGCACGCTCCAAACAACTATGAAAATCCGCTAAGTGCGGACTGGACGGGCGGTGAGTAGAAGTTCCGTAGCTATAGTTATAACCACTCCAACTGCAAGTACGAGAAGGTTTAGTTGAACGAGTTGAACCCCTCGAAAACCAATTTGCACAATTAATCAACCCGTTAATACGTAGCCTAATTTAAAGAAACACTCAATGCAAATATATTGATCAAAGCAGCTCACTCAAAGCTTATAACCTCGCGCAAGTTATTTGGATGCAAAGTTAAGAAATAACATCGTATCAATTTAAAAAAAAAACGTCAGTAAAATAACGTCCATTCCATTTGAAATAGCTAAGTACCACTCAATAGGGTTAGTGAAATTTTAATATTTTTATCATGCTTTCCATTGTGCTCGTATTTATAAAATCTAGGTAAGTGGATCTTATTTTCGATACAATTTAATTGATAAATCTGTCTAGACAGCGGAAAAACTAGGGTATAACAAAATAATTTACTGACCTGTTCTTGGCATCCGCGTCCGGCAGAACCCAAAAAATAATGGATCGTAAATAAATTTTATGTATATTGAACATTCATTTAGTTTTTAAATGTTCCAAATGTTTACGGCTTTTGATGTGATCCAATTAATGGCAAGCTTTTATCTGGAAATATTGAACAAATCGGTCAAACAATATGGCTTCGACTGGCCTGTCCCGCGGGAAATGCCGCGGCGCAGATCTCACTACTTTATCTTCTGCCAAATACCTTCTTTCGTGCTTTGTGTAAAGAGTCAGGGGAATAAGCCGGGATTATGTCATACGTTACTTTCTATTCTGATAAATGTAAAAACAACGTGACAAATGACAAAGAGGTGGCGGGCGTGCAAACATTATTTCATAGTTGGGACATTTCTCTTAGTTATTATACCGGCGGAGCAGCGGAACATGGAACCTTTTCGTGTATTCAAAGTCAAATAGTGCTTTATAATGTCTATATTTACACCGAAACATTTTTTTTTACCGAAACATGGTCGCTCACAATAGGACTCATCAGAAGGCTTAAAGTTACCCAAAGGGCAATGGAGAGGGCAATGCTCAGAGTTTCCTTGCGTGATCGAATTAGGAATGATGATATCCACAAGAGAACCAAGGTCACCGATATAGCCCGAAGGATCACCAAACTGAAGTGGCAGTGGTGGTGCAGTGGGCCGGGCACAATGCTCGCAGAACAGATGTTCGATGAGACCGAAAAGTTCTGGAGTGGCGACCGCGTACTCGAAGAAGCAGCGTTGGAAGGCTTCCCACAAGGTGAACCGATGACCTAGTGAGGTTTGCTGGTAGCCGCGGCAGCACTCTTTCGGCTGATATGATGATGATTATGATGTATATCTACCTTTTAGAACCTATCTATGAATCATCATATGATGAGCATGATTGTTTGTTCTGTGTCTGGGTGTAATTTATCTATAATATGTATGTATTTATAAATTATATAAGTATGTATATCAGTTGTCTGGTTACCATAACACAAGCTCTGCTTAGCTTGGGATCAGATGGCCGTGTGTGAGTTGTCCCAAGATATTATTATTATTATTATTATTATTATTATCTTTATTTCTACTTACTAACATGATACTTCACAGTGAAACTCAGTGACAGTTTCACTGCGAAGTGGACTTATAGTCGGTACATACCACTGACGATTTGGGCTATATGGGATAAAGCTTCTTCTTATTCCTGTGCGTGAGGTACCTATTGCACTCAGACAAGCAGTTCAATCATTCTAGTATATACCCTGACTACTGACTAATACCTACACTGCACTCGTGTTGTTCGGTATCGATATTTCTTGCTGAATTCAATGAAATAGAATAAGGAGAATACAAGGTTTTATTGCACATGATTCCCGACTAAATGATTATAATTTTGTCATAGTTTATGTAATTCCATTATCAATGATAAAATACTTAATTACAAACATACATGCTTTCAATAAAGTTGCCGCGGGAAAGACTAACATGAAAGGAAAGCAATTTTCCCGTAATACATGTCACATACCTACACTCTACGCAAAAGCACTTCGAGAAGAGAATATTTGTCTGTCTGTTAATTGGCTACCCAAATACATTTGATCTGTGCCTACAAATATTTGAAGGATATGTGTAAGGGAAGAATAATTTGCAGCAGTCAGCTTTGCGCAGTCCCCGAAGAAATTGGGGAAGGTCAAGAAAATGATTACTTAACCTATGAGAATAGACGGTTTGATCAACCTAATAAATTATTCACGAAAATACCAATGCACGGCAAGAAAACTTAATTCATAAATAGGTACCTATATAAATGAGTATCCACATTTATAACTGAATAATAACTAAAAGCTGCTTCTAAAATGCAGATGTTAAATTAATTTCATTCAGATTTCCGTATGTGCAATGTGTGCAGTGATGACGTCGAGACCCATAACTTTAAGCATTCATTATCCATCATGTAAACCGATATAAACGGGAAATATTTCCCATTTTAAATAAATCCACCGAACGTAAAACTGGATTTCGTCATGCAAATATTTTCCACTCACATACATACAGCTATAAAGGTAGTATACCTACTAAAAAGGTACGCTGTAATTTACGAATCTTTTGCTACGTATTCGTACCACAAACGTTCTTAAATAAATAGTAAGCTCGAACAAGACTGTAACTACGCAATAGCAAACAGAGCCCCGGGATATGAAGTCGAAGGGGCTGCCCTTTGCGAGCGCCCGCGGTACTCTGACTACGCAACATTTCCATAAAAAATCTTTTTGTCACCATTTTTACGGTAAAACAATGCTCTTACTCAAGACCTTCCTTTGTTCTACAATCGATAATGTGAAAATGTAATGAGGATATACAGAACAAAGTAAACTTGGACCTCGGTAACACAATTTATTCAGCAAGATAAAATATAAAATTCATGGCGTGAGGTTTAATTCCTCTCGTAAATCCTTTAAACTTAAATAATTCAAAACGTTAGGTGACGAAAACCGCACTGCATTGGGTTCTTACCGAAGGATCGCGTCCCAGAGGACTCAATAAAACAGATGTTACCTTGCCTATGACTACACAAAGTCTGACACTTTTACGAGCGTAACTTTATATAAAATCTGATGTGTATCATTTATGTACTTGACCTATTTATTTAGGCACGAGCATACATTATATAGTAAGGAGATATACGTGTCGACAAATGCTTTTACAGGATTTATACATTTTACTTTCTAGGTTTTTAATAAAATAATGTGATTTTGTTCAGGGTTTCAAAAAAGACAGATTACATTTTTATTTTTTAAAGGAAAGAACATGATATTGTTTCTTCAGTCACACTATGCAAGAAGCACAAATAAACACAAACTTTTTATCTTCAGCCCCAGAGTTTCACATAGGTATATAAGATCACACACTGTTTCTTATTAGCACGTGTTTATCCGATAACTATATAATAACTTCATGCCTATTCCATTGAATTCACCCTTCTGTTTGTCCTGTGAACACTACTTGTTCCTTATGTATAAACTACAATAGGCACCCAAGTCTGTGTATCCTTCTAAGTAACACAGTGTTATCTTATCTTGTAAATGCTCAATCATATAATAACAGCTTAATAGATTCGGTTTCAACTAAATCAGTACAACAAGGCTCAGAGATAAACCGTAGAGTTATGGAACCACACAACGTACAGTCACCAACAAAATACATAGTATGTACCTATGTATTAAATATATAAATTGACACAAAATTATTCGAGACACTGCTTCATAGGTTAGACTTAGAGGATTTGAAAATTTTATTTTAAATTTTTTGGCTTTGAGTTTTCGGTGAGATATTATTTTGACTTAAATTTAAAAGCTTTTAGTAGGTACTAGAATTTATCTTCTGCGTTAGGTAGCCGACTTTCGTTGCTGAATGTACTACGTTGTACCAATTTCTAGGATACCCAACCAACCTACGAACAAAACTAGCGTACGTAGGACATTCAATCGAGGAAACTAAACTTTTCCAACGTCGGCGGAACTCCGAGGACTGTATTTTATACCTATCTAGACCTTATACAATAGGCAATGCTGCTTTACTACCGGAAGGTTTGCATTGCATGGCTCGTGGCAAACATTTAAAATTATGTAGGTTTTAACTAACCAGGGGGCCTACCACAACCTCTTAAAACAATATTATTTTAATATTACTTTGTAATTTCTGTTGTTGCATTTTCAACTCTCGGATCAGCGCCGAGAGTTGAAAATGCAACAACAGAAATTACAAAGTAATATTAAAATAATATTGTTTTAAGAGGTTGTGGTAGGCCCCCTGGTATTATTATTAATTGCCTGTATTTTCCGTTTGCGTGGAAAATAACTTCCTACTGTCCCTCCGTTTCCCTCTACATATGGCTATTTAGGACCAGTCTTTATCGAAGGACTCCAACTCATGCTATCCTGTCATCTTCGTTTAGGCCTGTCATGATATCGCTTAAATTGAGTCGCTTGGCCCATTGGTCGTTTAACATACGCCAGAGAGCTCAATTCCAATGGAATGAAATTGTATCTACATAATGTCGCAGCCAATGGCTTAATCAGCCGTTTAATAGGCGGCCTAGCCTTTTCATAGATCGGCGCCGTTTAGTAAGCGGCCTAAGTGACATCCCGACATTTAATTGAACAGCTAAGCAAATGAATCGGTTCAATATCGTTTAATGACTTGCCCAGCCAAGTAGCGAAAAATAGGGCGTCGTCGAGGTTAGAATATTGAAATTGATTGTTGTATGAATGTTGAATTCCCGAAATTAAATATTTCATGTATTTTTGTCCACGGTTATCCTATTCTATGAATGGCCTTTGCATTTTCCAGCCCGTTCATTAAATGATGTATTAGACACATTGACTGGATGTCATTTCGGCCGCTGATTAAACGGCACCGTTCAATGAAAAGGCCACGCAGCCAATTAAACGGCTGATTAAGCCAATTGTCTGAGACATCTACATTATCTACCAATCACAATAATAGAAAAAAGAAAAATAAAGAAGAAGATAATGAGATTATTATTATTATTTTAATAAAACCGTGTTTTATTGTATCCCAAACTAGGAACGATTCACCTTCAATCATAGGTAAGGTTATCATCATCATACATTCTAAATTGCAAATAGGGTATCAACTATTCATGTTTCACAGATAGGTGCACTACATGCATAATGAACAATCCCGATGGTCGCATATAGTCGGTACATATAATAGATATTATAGCATTCGCGATTTACTGGCGGAAGTCAAGACGGGAAGACTTTATTTGCCAATATACTTCATCCTTATGACCTGACCATCTGTGTGGCCACACCGTGGGTAATTGTGGTGATGGAAAGCGATGATGTGTGTGACGTTTGCCGGAACCTCTTCACTCTTGACCTAAAGACCTCTTAATATAATACAAAGGTGGCGTCTTTACTTGACCATTTCACCCATGGTAATCATTATGGTGATAACATGTAAGAGACCCCTAATGCCAACGCAGCCTCGTCAGCGTTGGCTGACCTGGGATTACGGGTCACGGGTTCAATTCCCTCACGACAAAAAACATTTTTTGGTGTCAGATAGTTCAAGTATTAGAAAGGCAAAAGGTTTTATTTGTATAAGATATTCATAAAAACAGTCCTTCGTGATCAAAGTTCACGGGGTCGTCGGATTTTCAATGTGATTCATAGATTCATGTACTTACATATTATTCGGTTAGATATGCATACTACGATAGTTAGGTATAACAAAACGATGGTACCTATCTATCTATACATAACCGTGTTCCCAACCTTTATCTACGTTTACCCGGTATACCTGTTTCTGTAGGTACCATTTTGAGTTCTTTCTCTGATGGACAACAGAAAGTTTCTGGTTTTCTATATATCCCTTAAAGCTCTTTTCCTACGTACAAAGTTGCTAATGACGCTGGTCGGGTAAGCCGCAGATAGCAGTTAGGTGTTAGACCGTAACTTTTTAGGACAGCCATTGTGCATAATTACTAACAGGCGGCCGCTTACGGTAATGAACCATTTCCGGCAATTGACTCTACTCTAGCCAGTCGGGCGGGATAATGACCAGCTGTCATGTATTTTTTTCATTGAAATAAAGACTTCAAGTTCAATTTTAACCTTCTAGCTACAGTTTTCATTCACAATAAGTATTTTTCACAAAAAAAAAACATTAAAATCGTACATCATAGTAGCTAAGCACCCAAACTCAGACAGGTAGGTATTCGTGAGTCACACTGAAAGTTTTTAGAAAATAAAAACCGCCCAAGTGTGAGTCGGACTGACGCACGAAGGGTTCCGTACCATTATCTACAAAAAATAATAGGGTCCCATTTTTACCCTTTGGGACAAAACGTTTGTTGTATGGGAGCCCCACTTAAATATTTATTTTATTCTGTTTTTAGTATTTGTTGTTATAGCGGCAACAGAAACACATCATCTGTGAAAATTTCAACTGTCTAGCTATCACAGTTCATGAGATACAGCCTGGTAACAGACAGACAGACGGACAGCGGAGTCTTAGTAATTAGAGCCTGTCCAGATAGGGCGTTTTACGCGCGAGTCGACTCGCGCGTAGGCACTCGCGCGTACTCGAGATACTAGAGCTACATACATCGCGTCCAGATGCTCTCGCGCGTTACCTCACTCGCGCGTAAAACGCTTGCAATGAGCGGGACTCTCGACTCGCACGTTTTACGCGCGTGCGACGCGCGAGTCGAGATACTCCGGCGCCGTTGCAGCGTCCAGAACTACGCGCGTGTCCTTCGCGAGTGGACGTATTCGGTTCGAAATGGAGCGTGATAACTTTGACACGGAACTTTTTATTGATGAAGTTGAGAAAAGGGTAGCTAGTGTTATGGGATTAAATAAATGGAACTGGGAAGAAATAGTAGAAATTTTTTGTGAAGCTGGTGATTCCGAGGAGAAAAAAAAAACTTTAGGTAAGTAAATAATACTTTATTAACCCTTAAAGCACCGACACCGTTATATTACGGGCTCTGAAAACAATGCCCGAATCGCCACACACGTATTTTTATGTTATTTTAGTGAAAAGTCCGAGTCCATGTTTATAACTGGTCAAATCCGTCTCATCACATACGCGCGACACACGCGCGTAAAACGCTCTATCTGGACGCAACAAAAATTGCTACGCGCGAGTCGACTCGCGCGTAAAACGCCCTATCTGGACAGGCTCTAAAAACGGAATGATGTAGAAGCTTGTTAATATTTTTATTGCTTTTCGGACTAATCTCCGTTCTTTTCTACGCACCATCGCATGTGACGGAACCATTGACTGAAGCAGTGGGCCCACTCTTCTTTATGGAAAAGTTCCACACCTTTTTCAAACGCAGCTTCAGGTTTCATAAAAATAATTCTAAATAGTTTATCTTTTATTTTTGGAAATAAATTAAAGTTACAAGATGTCAGGTCGGGACTAAAGGAGGATGACTCGAATGCTGTACCTGTATTATACAGCATTCGAGTCACCTCCGTCATACTATTCAAGCATTGAGCGGCACCAATACAAACGACAGCGTTTTTGATCTAGCTTCCGTCAAATAATGAGATCATCTTACAGACGTGTGTGTGTGTGAGAACAAAGCTTTATGACGCCTGAATCTGTTGATATTTCGCATGCCTTTTATGAGCTTCTATCATGAGCCCTATTGCACTCACGTTATCTTCAGTTGTCGCCGCCGTAGAAGAACGTCCGTCTCGCGAATCATCAGAGAGTTTGCTTCGCTGCGCTTAAACTTATTAAACCAGTTGTACATACCTAAACAGTTTCACGAGATGGGCCTTCGTCATGAAATGCTCGTAACATTTTCGTTGAGTAAGACCGCAACGAAAGTCGTAATAAATTATTGAGCGAAAATTTTCTCTAGTTAAATCAGTTCGACGCACGACACTTTTTGTAAATATGGTATTCTACTAGGTAGAAAAAATATAATTCTATTTAGTCCGTCCGTTACATTTTCAAAAAATATTGGACAAGTGCTTTTTGCCATTTGAAATGGCTTAACAAATAAAAAGCGCATCAAATGTCAAGAGAAGGGACTGGTCTGGCGTCACGTCGCGTCACTAGTAAATATTTTACTATCGTAGTGACGTCACGCGAGTTTTCAACGCACAGTATCTTCGTCATTTTTTGTTTACGTGAAAAAGAAAAACTCCTGTCCAATAATTCTTGAAAATCTATCTGACGGTCTAATTAGATTTTATCGGTAGAATAACCTATTGGCGGCAATTTGTAAAAACAAAATACGACATATAATTTTTCATCGGCTGCTTTTCTTATTGGCCTATTCTAAAAACTTTCAGTGTGACCCCCGTACATACATATTACTAGGTGCGAGCCGTAGCTCGTTTTGACAATCTGGCGCTTAAAGAGCAATAAGCTCTACCTATAGTCCATTAAAATGTAAAACGTTTGCTCTTTCCTAGAAAACACAAAAACCGCAAATGCATTTCCTCCCGCACAGGTGTTATGTTTTGGATGTTTGCCAGAGCCTGAAAGCAATATCGCACCTCTTTAATTGTACAGGGAAACGCGATTTTACAAAGCTTCGTCAAGTTATTTATACTGTTGTAAGAGTTGCAAAAGCTTTATTTATTGAATTTTGTGCTAGTAATTGTGCTTTAAAGTGTGCGTCCAGGCCTAAAATCAAAAATAGCACAATGATAAAAACATTTGACTCATTGACTTCAAAAACATAGATTCCTTACTTATTTTGGCTTTTCTCATCTCTATGCGAAATCCCAGTTGCCTAAGCTATGAGATAAAATAAACATTTAGAGCTACCCACTCTTGACTTCGCTACTATTGACGTCGACTACTGAATGGGAACCTCAGCAACTCCCCTAAATTACAACGCCTGAAAAAGAAAATGTTGTTTGCAGATGACATGAATACATTCGCTCACAGATGGATATTGCCACTCACCCTCATCGCAATTCGCAATTACATCCTTTAGCGCCCTTTGGTGACCTTTCGTAACATCCACAGTAAGCGACGATGCAGGCCTATTCAAACCCGAGATTCACAATGTAACGCTTAGAGACAATTTCAATTGCTTATGGATTCCAGTTTGAATTCTAAACTTGAGTTCGTAGTGTACCCAATAAATGTTTATAGGAGAAATTCCCACACGATCACTCATAGTGGTCGATTAGGTGACTAGAGTTAACAGTGGACTTTTGCAGTTTTATTAGTAGTTGATTAAAAACTCGGGTTTTTGGGTATTTTTTTATGCGAACAACGGCTTTCTTTTGCTCACGCATTATACCTACTAGATCTATTACTCTTGCTATCTATCATAAGGTTGTAGGTATCTTGTTCCCAGTAAGTATCGATGGGTATTATAGGCACTTATAGCTAACCAGGTGAACCGAAGGTAGTTTTACTGTACCTATTACTATAATTTAAAAATCGAAGGGATGACATCATATAAGCGTTTTTGATGTCTCTGGTCTATCCGAGTACGAATCGTATCTAGGTACCTACCTATGAACATAATTAGGTACATACATAGAGACCTATTACTTACAGCCACCCTTACTATGACTACGTACATTTTTTTTATTATTGATAGGCACGCGCTTAACCACTATCTCACCTAATAATAATAATAATAATAATAATAATAATAATAATAATAAATTTATTTTCTTACCACAAATTACAAAGAAAGAAATTAAATAGTCCACAGACACAATTCTTTTATTAATTTGTGGAAGACTGGTGCCTAAACTAAGTTTTTTACAAAACCTGTATGTCAGGTCACCAGGCCCCCTGAACAAAGTTTTACATTATTATGTTGTACTGGAGACAATTTTTGATTTGCATATAATATTCAAATAAAAACTCAAACAATAAAATTACAATATTGCAATATTGTTCATAAAAATTGATTTATAAAATAAAAATACCTAGTGAATTTTTTTTTTTTTTTTGTTTAGGATACATGCATGGGAGGATGTAAGTGAATGCGCGTGTTTTGTGGGGTGTAAGTGATGTGGAGTGTGTGATGGTGTGTATGTGTGTGTGGTGTGGGGTGATTGTGTATGTGATGCAAAGGGAACATTATGTTAGGATATGGTTTTGAAAAGGTCTTCAATTTGGGTATAATCTAAAGTGATAAGCCAGTCAGTTATTTTTCTTTTAAAATTTGTTTTGTTTAAGGAATGAATTGAAAGTAAATCATTCAGTCTGTTGTATAGAAATGGGCCAAGAAAAGAAAAGAAATTTCGGGCAAATTGGGTTTTTACTGATTTAGGTTGGCATACATTTCTTCTTCTGCTTCTCATGTCAGAGTCACGATGGGTATTTATAAAAGGAACAAGAGATCGTTGTTTCAAAGCAACATGGAGAATAAAAAGCTGCCGAACTGAGAGGACTTTAGAGGACCTGTAAACTTCTACGGTGGGATGACGGAAAGGAAGGAATAGTGCCACCTTAAGGACTGCCCTTTGAGCCCTTTCCAGAGCTAAAAGGTTAGTTTTAAAAGTTCCACCCCATGAAGTGATGCAATATGTTAGGAGCGATTGGCACAACGCACAATAAACAGACAGTAGTTGCTTGGAGTTAAGGATAGACCGAAGATTTTTAACCACAAAGATAAATTTCCGTATTCTGCTAGTGAGAGAATTTATATGTGCAGCAAAGTTTAATTTAGAATCCAAGATCACCCCCAAGTACTTAATATTGTCGACTTTCTGCAATTTGGAACACGAACAATCACCGTTATGAGGGGATGAACAGGTGTGAGCGAGAATGGAGAATGGTTGGAGAGATGACTGCGGGCTGTTCCTTAAGGTAAAGGTTATAAACTTGGTTTTATCTGTATTTAAGGTGAGTATGTTAGTTCTCAGCCAACCATTTACAGCATTAAATCCGGCTTGAGCGTAGTTATATACCTCTTCCCATGAGTCTGCACTGAAAAGAACCACTGTGTCATCCGCAAAGGTAATAATACGTCCATTTTGAAGAGAAAGATTGCAGAGATCGTTAATATAGACCAGAAATAACGTGAGCCCAAGGATGCTTCCCTGGGGAACTCCAAAAGCTACGGGCAGAGTGTCACTAAAGTGATTTTCAATTTTAACAAACTGGGTGCGGTTAGTAAGGTAATCTTTGAAGAGTGACAACTCATTTCCACGTATGCCGAGGTTTTCAAGCTTACGTAGCAAGATTGGAACCGACACTGTATCAAAGGCTTTAGCTAGGTCTAAAAAGATGGCTAAAGACTTTTTTTATCATCTATCTCAGAAACAATAAAGTTTGTCAGCTCATGTACTGCCATGGCTGTCGAGTTCCCTGCACGAAAACCGAACTGAGACTGGGATAGCAAGTTATTTGATTCTAGATATTTCACCAACCTCTTGTTTAATAGCCGTTCCAGAATTTTTGATAAGGCAGGCAGAATTGCTATTGGTCTTTAATTATTAACACAGTGTCGGTCCCCACCTTTGTGAATGGGATGGATAAGTGCTGTTTTAAACGCAAGTGGAAAGGTACCAGATTCTATCGCCAAGTTGCAGACATGTGTAATGGATGGTACTAAAAGATTCTTATGTGCAATGAGAAGATTTGAAGAAATATTGTCGCAGCCCACGGCACAGTCGCGCTTGAGAGAGGAAATAATAGTGGCTACCTCGTCTTCATTCAGTGGGCAGGATAACCATGGAATGGGGAAAGGTAGGCAGTTGGGCACTAGTAAGGGGGTAATCATGACCTTGCTGTTGAGCGGTGATTTTATTAGCTAAGGTTGAGCCAATATTGGCAAAAAAGTGATTTATTTTATTTAAGGAATGAACTGGCGGATCCTACTGGCTTATTAACTCAGTAGGTGATGTCTTTGGTCTTGATCTATTTGAAACTTTATTTATTACTTTCCAGAGGCGGCGGTTATCCTTTCCCGCCTTTTTTACTTCTTCTTTTTCAAATTCCCTTTTAACTTTTTTTAAAATTTTGTTGCAATAGTTACGATACCTTGTGTATGTTATCTTTACTACCAAATTGTCAGGATGTTTTTTTGTTTTTTTATTTAAATTGTCTCTGTTTTTTATACATCTCAAGAGACCTGGAGTTATCCAGGGTTTAATAATTGTTTTTCGCTTGGAGATGGTAATTATTTTCGTGTTTGACTCTACTACAGTTTTAAGAATGTGAACAAGTTTGGCAGCTGCTACGTTTACATCATATGTCTCGAGAACTGGTTGAAAGTTTGATTTATTTAAGTCGGAAAGTAATCCAGCTGAATCTATCCGTGAGATTATTTGTTTCAAGTGTCTAGGAAAACATTGATTCAACGAAAGGATGACAGTATAATGATCGGTGAGGGTTGTTTGAGCTATAAAAACATTTACTGGCAAATTAGTCTTAAGAATAACGTGATCTAGACATGTTTTTCCGTGTGTTGGAATAACGTGAGCCGGTAGCAAGCCGTGAAACGATGTCAGATCGAGGTAAGGTGAAGCATTTCGATCATGATTAGAAGTACTGATATCTATATTTATGTCACCGGTGAGAATAATGTTTCTGCAAGAAGAAAAGTTTATTAATATTTCATTAAGGGATTGTAGGAAGTTTGAAATATTGTTATACGATGGTGGGCGATAAATAGCTATAACAACGGTGTCATTATTAATTTGAATTGATAAACAATTTGCGTCATGAAAGTGAGGTTCAACAACATTAACATGTATACCGTTTTTTATGTAAACTACTACACCCTCGTTTTGTGTTTTCGAATAATCTAATGGTTGTGTGATGGGTATGATATGGTCGAAGACGGAGCACGCTTGCCTAGAAGTAACCTATTCACTCTTGACTTAAAGACTCCCAGGTTGTAGCTATCAGGAAACAGACTCTGGCAGGGAATTCCAGTTCTTAGCTGAACGCACAATAAATGTGTTCCTAAAACGCTTTGTGCGTGTGGGTAGGATGTCTACCATGTACCGGTGGCGCATCGCCGATCGTCTTGTGGTCCAATGATGGAACGGTCTTGTCGGAATTAATCTATGCAATTCCGTTGCACACTCCCCAAAATGCAACCGATAGAAAACCGACAGGCTAGCAACTCGGCGTTGATGCTCAAGACTTTGTAGCTTCGACTCGACGAGCCTATCATTGCCGATGATCCTCTTGGCTCGTTTCTCAATTGACGCAAGGGCATCAAGCTGGTAGGTATCTGGCAGATCCGTCCTAGAGATGACATGACATCTGCCAATAATATAACCAAAAGTTTTTCATTCATTAACATAACAAGCGCTTATTGCATGTTATCTAGGAATGCTCCCCCTAATGAACACACGCCCTTTAACCACTGCGAAGTCTGGCGGTAGGCCAGGAAACGTTCACTTACATTCAGTTAATTGACTCCGCTACAGAATAGGTGATTTTTGCTATGAAATATTGTGTAAAGAATTATTACACCTAGGTAGGTAGTTAAATTTGGAAATAGGTAGGCTTAATAAACATAAATGGCAAATTGGAAGTTAGGGCTCCATAGTATTTATTGCCACCATTTGATAACTCAACAAATTTTGCTGCGGACCATTGTTGCTCTTGTCACTAGCACAGATAAAATAGCTTCACATTTTTGACTGACCGACCTTGCCGATGGAGAAGTGCCTATAAATGGTCTATTCGAAATAAATGTTTTATTTTTGTTGCTTGAGTTTTAACGAACGTTGTAATATTTGAGCCGTATTAATACCTAGAAAAAATGACGGGACTTTTTATTTATTTTCTGTGTATCCGAACGTGAACAATGTCAAGCTACGTTTCGACAGGGGGGATTCCCCACGAAACCACAAGCATTTACTGGGAGAGTTTTTTAAACTATTGGTCGTAGAAAGTTGAAATTTGGCAGGTAGGTTTCTTGGGGAGTGTAGGGGAGCAATAAGAGAGCATTTGCTGAAATTTCTGCGGGAACGGGAAAAACGGAAAATGCGCATAAGAAGTCCCGGAAAAAAGCTAGTCAACTATAAAAAAAACCGAACTAACCCAAGTCTAACTCGCGCACCCTGGGGTTCTGTATAAACTCGTTATTTACGTACATACCTACGAGTTCCCTTATTTGCGACACTTTCGTATGGTATAATAGTGTGCGTTTTTTTTCCAATTAAACGGGTTCACTTCCTGGCTAGGAACATACATTTTTCAAAAACCCATTGTTGCAGTTTTAGTTTTTATCAAAATAGGGCCCGAGGCTCCTTTGAGTATTCGCTATTCCTCATAGTTTCGGATTTGGCCATACACGCCCACTTGAAAAAATCACTCTGTTGCAGGCAGGGTGAATGGTACCTACTTAAGGTCGAAATAGGTTAAACTAGAGCTGATTTGCAACGATTTTGACCCCGAAAGCTTGGGGTCCATATTTATATTGGGTGGTTTTCGAGAATTCGGTGTTTTTAAGATATTTTAGAAAACCGTACAAAACTGGAAATGGTGAGATATCCGTTGTACTCTGGACAATCAAATTATACTTTTCGGATAGCTCTTGAACGAATGAATCCCAAAACAACAATTTTAAAAAAAATGACGTATCTTTGAAAATGTTCAAGCGATGAAAATTTATTGATCTATTATTTATTAATACAGTTCACTCAAACTAACTGTAAGTCATTTTTTTACATCTTAAAAACATCGATAAGTCGAACAAAGATAAGCGTCACATTCGCGTTAACGGCCATCGCTCAGCATAATGCTGGGACCTAGGACTCGTGTGAGACAGAGCCACAGCGTTGGTTTTATATAAAGTGGTGAAGAAGCCAGTTTGCGAGTCAGTTAACGCCTCTGGCCTTCCACTGGCCTCATATAGGTACTATGCCTAGATTTAATCACAGTTAAGTATCGACTACGGACTGACTTCGTGTACATCATGGGCTTCGGACACAAAACCAGTTTATGAACATTATCGCACATTTTCAGCAGAGTTGTAACAGATGTCTTATAAAAATTGGCTGCGATTCAGTTTTTTTGCTTTCAAATACTTAAACCATTAGTTTCAACTGCGCCTACCTCATCACTGCTAACCACCACCTCCACGAGTTCAAGCTCTGCGCCTCCGCCTTCACCTAGATGGAACTCGTTACATTTCAAAATTCGTACTCGACACCAGTCGCTGAAGTATCAACTGAACCCCACTTTATATTATAAGTAGGTACTTGCTTCCGCCCGCGGCTTCGCCCGCGTAGTAGGTACCTATATTGTCGATAAAAGTATCCTATATCCTTTTCTAGGGCATGGTCTACGTGTGGTAAATTTCATCCAAATCCGTTCAGCCGTTTTAGCGTGAAAGCGTAACAAACAAACAAACTCACTTTCGCATTTATAATATTAGTTAGGAATACTCAAACTACTAAATTCTATTATTCGGTTGGGATGCTAATTCGTCACATTAGTTATTTAGCCGCTATCCCTAATACGTCTCATTCACTAATACGTCACTTTGTATACTATAAGTAGTCCGTTTCCTTACTCATCTTATGAGACGAGTTAGAAAAGCGACTCGAAATATAGCATGCTGTATTACGATCATTCCCAAATCGTCAAAAGCATTTTCATAAAAAGCGTCTTTTTATGAAAATGCTTTTGTTTAATTAAATTAAAATAAGATCGCCAAGCTCGTCATACTAATTCAGTTATCTTGTAGTAGTAGAAAGTACAAATGTAGGTAGATAACTTTTACGCATTAAAATTGTCCGTAATTCAGATTATTACTTAGTTTTTGTTTCATCGTAATCAGTTCACTCTATCAAAAGATATTTGTATTTAAAATATTCAAGAATAACTTTTCATTACGTGAAGCACATACACGTAACGCCATCTATTGAATAAAAATGGTAATAGTTTAGTACTATAATGCATGAATGAAAGCATGGAAATAACACCAAAACATGTTGTTGTTATTTGTGAAACTTTTAATACGTAGCAAAGGAAAAGTAAACATTTTATTATCATATCGTTTTATCGTCTGAACTATTATTTTGACAGTTCAACTCGATGGTCGGTAGATGGCGTTTTTCATTTGATATTGCTTTCTGAAGAATTCTTACGTTCGCCTATGTCAGCTTCCTAAACTTCCTAAACCATACAAGCGAAGGGTAGGTACAAAAGTACAAGGTTCCAGGGTTGCCAGGTTGTAAAACTGGAACGTTGTAAAGCCTCAGAGGTCCGCCGATTTAGCCATTATAAATTGGAAAAAAACCAGCCAAGTGCGAGTCTGACTCGCGCACGAAGGGTTCCGTCAGTATTTTATGTACTAACTGGTTTTCTGCCTTTGGACAAACTGACTGAACTGACTGCCAAAGATTTACAAATGACAGCCGGGATCAACAGATTAGCGTACCCTACCTACTTCCCGAGAATCGGAAGAGTCGCAGTAAGTTAATACGGTCAATCATCCACAGACCGACCTCGGCAATTATTACTTAACCTATAAGATCGATCCGTGTATTATTTTGCCAATAGCTTTTCTGAATGTTTTGTCTCATAAAAAAATGTCTTAGGTGTTTGTTTATTCGTTTTGGCAAATTATTTAATTTGCTTTACCTACTGGTTAGTATTACTAATTCATTTGAAGTAATAGGAAACATAAGAATCGACTTGATTCGAGGTACTAGGAGATATCAAGGATGGTCGGCATTTTAAACAGAAGATGTGATGTAGTTACCCAGTGTAACCTTCTTTTTATTTTCTTAATTCTAAGGGCTGGTGCACACTACGTTTTTTAACCGCGCCATTGACGCGCGTTTGTAGCGATACAGACGCGACGCGATACGCACGCAAGTCAGCCGAAGTCTGTAGAGGTCATATAGAGCTCTATAGGATAGAAGCGCGCCGTCATCGACGCACGTTTCTAACGCGCGTCAACGGCGCGTTTAAAAAACGTGGTGTGCACAAGCTCTAAAAGGGGTCAGGTAATGCGGCTGGGAGGGTTTTGAGGCTGTACGTATATCTTTAATCTGTGCGACACATTTTTTTTCCGACATCCACGCGAACGAAGTCGCGGGTACAGCTAGTATTACATAATTTGGAATTTTGACTTGTCCGGCGCTTGAGAGGTTAAGAGGGACCTTAGACGGTCAATCATGATCAATCTAATTTGATAGTACAGGATAATGAGAGGTAAAGGTAAAGGACACATAATTCCAAAGCCATCCAAATACATTTCTGAGTGAAAAAAGTAATGTTAATGTCAAAGTCAATTTGACGTTTGACCAAATTGAGGTTATGAATGAAATGTGTGAATTTCTTTGAGGTTAGAGTTGTTGTCACAGAAATAAACAGTGAAAATATTTTGAATAATATTAGTCGAACAAAATTAATTAAAATGGTTGCCGTGAAACCTAAGTTGCCGCTAAAGGCGAAAAACAATAAAAACAAAAAAGCCACTAAAGTCGAAAAGCTTAATAAAAAAACCAAACCTCAAAAACCGCAGGTTAATCCACCACCTGTACAAAAGATAAAAGCAGTGAAACAAGTTGCTGCGGAAGTGAACAAAGAGGCTACACCCGCTGCATCGAAAAACAAAATCAAATATGTAATGCCTTCACAGAGTGTTACAGAGAACATTGTTAATTCCTGTTTAAGTGCGTTACTTGACGTTGTAGTGACCCATGATAAGCAGAAGAACGCAATTTTCGACGATGAAAAACCTATTTTTGCAGAAATACATTGTATTAAAATACAAAACACAAGAGGCAATATTAAACTGTAAGTTTAATAAATCAACCATTGAGTATGTTTTTTTTTTTCATGACATAATTTAAATGATAACAATTCCAGATTGCTGCCACACAGCACTGTTGCTTCAACAGGAGAAGTTTGCTTAGTAACACCAGACATAAAAAAGGGAAGAAAACATGACCATGAGCCAACTATTGATCGCTGGGAAGAAATTTTGAGAAAAGAGGGTGTTACTGGGGTGTGTACTAAGAAAATTATCTAGTATTTAATGACTGACATTTTATTGGATTCCCACTATTAAAATATTGTTTCAGGTTAAAACAGTACTCCCAGTTAGACAACTAAGAGTAGAATATGACCAGTTTGAATTAAAACGTAGACTCTTAACTCAACATGACTTTATAATGGTGGACACCAGAGTCCTAAATCATGTATCACATCTGTTAGGAAAGATGTTCTTCAAGAAACACAATATGCTTATTCCGGTAAGAATAAATGAAGAGAAAAACTTGAAGAAAAGTATTGAATTGGGTTTACGAACTGCTGTTTTACGTCTCAGTGAAGGAGAAACTTCAACTATCACTGTTGGACATACTGCCATGCCTAAGGAGAAGCTGGAAGAAAATGTATTGGCCCTGGTTGAGCAACTAAAGACCAAGTTTCCAGGAGGAGAAGCAAACATTAGGTCTATCTCTCTGAAATTGCCATTGTCTATGTCATTGCCATTATATCTGACATTGCGTAAGTATCATGCCTCTGAAGGTATTTCTTATAATAAAGAACACACAAAAATAATAAATGTTTGGATATTATAGGACCATCAAATACAATTAAACCACCAAAACTAACACAGAAGAGACCTAAGCATTACACTGTGTTGGAAGATGAACTAACAACAATCCCTGGCAAGACTGTCAGGGTGGCTCCTGATGGTACTGTAAAACTGAAGAAAATGAAGTTAGCTCCAAAACCCAGGTATTTTGATTTATAAGATTAAAAGCTTTAAGTTTTTCAGGAAAAACCTCTTTTACTTTTGATTAAACTGGGCCTTTGAAATACCATGCTGTATCCTAACAGCCATTTCTTAGCAGCTGTATTATTCTTATAGAAAACTAGTTTTTTCCTGCAATTTCATATTTGCCATATATCCCTTTTTTTTTTCGTTCCCGTAGGAATTTTAAGAAATCCTGTCTTAGTGCTCCTACACTCCCCAAGGGACCTATGCTAAATTTCAACTTTCTATGAACAGTAGTTTCAGATGTGTATTGTCTGTCAGTCACTCAGCATTAACAGAACTGGGGCTCGATTCTGCTATTGCAATCGTGTCTCAATGACCGGTCAGTGATCGAATATTTGACAACTTTGACAGTTTTTGTATGGGAAATGTGTCAAAAGTTTGACGTTATACGTCAAAAATCGATCATTGACCGGTCATTGAGACACGATTGCAATAGCAGAATCGACCCCCTGTCTGTTTGTCACGTTTTCACACGTAAACAGCTAAACCAATATAGATGAATTTTGTGTAAAGATAAAATTGGACCTTGGAGAAGGACATAGGATACTTCTCATCTCAGGAGTAGATTCCCTTGGGATAATTTGAGTTTCATGGGGTGGTAGTGCTGGCAAAAGCTAGTGTTTAATTATCTTTTTTTCTCATTCAACAGTGAAGAGGAGGCTGAACTGGAAGATGTTGATGAGGAAGACCAGGATCAAGAGTCAGATGAATCAGAAGCAAACAATGAATAATTCTCTCTTGGATATTTATTATCAAGTTTCTTTACATTTTTGTAAAAAAATAAGATCTTACCTAATTGAATAAAAATCATTATGAATAATAAACATTTTTAAATCCTTAATAATTAAGCGGCAGTATTATCACCAAAGCATATTTGAGATGCTTGAATGATAGTGACTTGCCTCTTCACTGGCCATATCTTCTTAAATGTCTTGAAGTTCTTAACAGAGGTATTATTAGCAAAGCTATTTTCAGTCACAATATGTGGTTCTCGTTTTACAATCAAATTATTACAAGTTTTAACAACTGTAGTGCATAAATCAAGTTTGTTCATTTGCTCTTCTAATTCCTCAGTTTTTTCTTTCTTGACGGGGTTCAGTGTATTGCATGTCAAATTACGCTCCATTAGCTCTTTCAATTTTGATCCCCTCATCGCTGATATTTCTTCCGCTGTAAGACCTTCTTTTTTAGGGATATGTGATACTTCAGCTGTTTCATCACTTTCATCTTTTTTCTTTTTATTTATATTGAATAGGTTTTGTTTTGACATGTTAGTGTTGTTCATAACATCATCATTAGTTTGAACCTTATTTTGGACAAAATTAAATAAGTCCTCATCATCATTGGTATCATTTAATTTTCTCTTTTGTGGCCTTGATAAATTAAGTTTCTTAGCTATATTTTCAACTCCACTGTTAGTAGCTACTGTCTTCACAAAATTAAACATATCATTACTGTCCTCATTTTCAACTTGGTCTGATGGGTTTTGCACATCACTGCTATTTTCCTTATCAATTGCTACCTTCTTGGCTGGATTCAGAGATTTGTCATCATTGTCAGAAATTCTCCTTTTGGCACTTTCACTTTTTACATTAACAGAAAAACCAGTAGAAGCAACTTTTTTACTAGGGTTGACTTGGGCTTCACTAGTGAATTCATCAAGTTTCCTTTTATTGGAATGGTTATCAAAGGCTTCTTCAGATGTCACACTTTCATTTATGTTGACATTTTCCCTTTTCTGTTGAGTCCCTGGTTCCTGAGATTCCTGAGCCAAGACCTTGGAATTCTTTGCAGGTGCTGATGTCTGTTTAACTACTTCAGATGTGAAACTAAAGTTAGGATTGCAGTACTTATCCATTGAGCAGTACAATATAGCAAGACCAATCTCAGCATCAGCTACAACTCGTTTGCCTTTTGTTTTTAATTGGTTAACAATATCATTGATAGTTTTCTTTTGAGATTGTGTTTCTTGACTGGCACCAGTCGTAATATACTGTATTACAACAACATGTGAGGCACAAAGCATTGAAATAGTCATCCTACACTCACTTAGGAGCATTGGTGCCGCACCACTTTTGATCAAAACTGGTTTGTACATCTCAAACTGTCTCCTTGAGAAAAATATAAACATCTTTCCATGAAATAATGCTTTACGGCGTGAATCTGGCAGGAATGACACAACTTCTCTGTTGAGTGTAGATTCCACAACTTGAGGTAAAAAATTATGTGGATCTGGCAATGCTGAGAGATTGGTAACACTTTCAAGACATTTGGTCCAAAACTCTACAGTGACAATGTTTGACCCTTGCACCAATGCTAGAACCACTTTGATTGTCAAGGTAATTGCAGGCATAGTCAGATAGTAACAGGTGTCATCCCACTCTCCTTTCAGCATTCCGCCAATTTTGGATATGGTTAATTTCAAATTTTGAAGATTTTCTCCTTTCAAAGTCGATGTACATGTTATCAGATTAATAACATTTACTCTCCAAACACTATGCATTTTTCCAAACTTAACAATATCATTCTCATTCAATTTAATGTTTGAATTAACTTCAGCTTTGCCTGTGTTGATAAAAGTTCCGTATCTTGAGCCCAAATCTTGCAGAAACAGACCATTATCCGTTACGGCCAGCGTTGCGTGTTTCCTACTTATAGAAGGATCCTCAGGAATAGCAAAATCGCACACTTGGTTATCAACACTTCTACCTATCACAATTTGATCAGATGGTGAAACAATATAAATAACTCGAGTATCGTTTTCGGATGTCAAGTACCACATATTTGTAGTTTTCTTCCAAACAAACCAAATTAAAATAATAGTTATCACCAATTTCACCACCGAAGTTTTCTCTTTGTTGACATTTGATTCCAAAACGCCGACAGATTAAAAAGTAAAACGTCAACCTTAGTTTTTTACAGTATGTAATAATTCCATGCAGTATGCACAAAAGTAACCTTTTTACCTGGGAATCGGGGATCTTTATTGCAAAAAAATCCCTTTATTGTGGTAAAAATGTCAATAAAAAGCAGTTACGAGTTCCAAAATAAATGTCACTTAACACAAAATTATCTGTATCGCCTTATTTTTAGAGTAAGGGCGCCATTTTGAAGATGTATATTGCCTATATCAACGACACCTCACAATTATGTCAAAATCCGTCCAGCCGTTTGGGCTGTAGGGCGTGCCAAAGAAATTGTCATACATACAAACATACATACATAGGTACATCCGCTCGAAAAACATTACCCTCCTTCTGACGCAGTTGGGTAAAAATATAAAATTATCACTTAGGTAAGACATGGCTGAAAGGTCTTGGCAACCAGGCCTTAAAACTATAAAGAAAAAATAAATTAAAAAGCCACAGTCCAATCAATAATCTCCATGGCAACGTAAATGTATAATCAAAACAATCTGTTCGTGTTGTCGTTTTGGTAATTTGGTCTGTTCCGAGAACGTTTTAGTTAAAATGTATATTATTGCTAATTAGAAAGCGATAAGGAAATATTTGACATACAATAAAAGTTATTGCAGAACGATTTAAACTTTGCGACGCGTCAACTATGACTCTGTATATTGATACAAAACTTAGCTTTGCCGATGGTAATGTTGTATCTACGGTTGGTACGTGGCACCCTTCTCTACCACTTCTGGCTGTAGGTTCCTATAACCAGGAAAAAGGGGGATTCGTTACCATATTTCAAGAAAACGTAAGTTAATACAATAATGCCTTTTTTCTATTGTATTTCTATTGATTTATCTTTTCAGATGTGATTTTATTTCAGGGCTTTCCTTTAGAAGGATGTGACTGGCCTATTTTGTTGTCAAACCAAGTGACTGCCCTTGCATGGCATCCAATAAGACGGCTACTTGTGGTGGGCTGGGATGGTGGGGAGCTTTACATTTGGTTGGAATACTCTTGGGCTCGCCTAGAGGCACCCCATAATGCTGCCTTGACGACAGTATCCTTCAGCTTAGGAGGAGGCAGACTGTTAGCTTCAGATGCTGCAGGTTCACTGTCTGGTTGGCAATCAAGTGCGGGTGCTCCACTTACTTCATTTCACCACCAACTTGGTGATGTTATCACCCACATAACTTTCTGCACACCTCAACCAAGCTCTGAAACATCCATCAGAGGACTAGCCCGTGCAGCAGTTGCTGGAGATGAGAATGCCTTAGATGCCCTAGCTGCATGGCGACCTAGGACAACAGCAAGAATGAGAGAAGGCGCACAACCAGACAACCATTCATGCTATGCAGCTCAGGATAATGGAGTGATACTTTACATAGATCTTAATGGAGCATGTTCTGAAGCGTTGAATGCTCCTGGAAACATTTTATTTATGGGTATAATTAGCAATATATATCTTCTAGTGGCCTGGGAATCTGGTGGAGCTCTTAGCTTAACTAGATTTATTATGTCTGATGATGGCTCCTTGATGACAGACACTCATGTAAGAATGGCTGCAAGAAATGGTCAGTGTATAGTCCTTGCTGGCAACTTTTATGTGGCTGTCATAACTGGAGATAATTTGATCAGGGTTTGGGACAGTGATACTGGTGATAATGATGTACTGCCCAATGAGAAAGAAGAGATTGTTGCAGGTGACATATTCACAAGCATTAGTTACAGTAATCTGACTGATACTCTTTGCTGTGGCACTTCACAAGGGAACCTGTATCTTTGGAGAAGAGACCACCGGAATAATTGGAAACTAATAAGTAGCACTTCTGTCAAAGGCACTGTTAAAGAAGTCAGCTGGGGATCTGAGGGGCTGATGAATCCACTGCTACATGTCAACTGCATAACAAGTGCATTTGTTCTGCGTGAGCAGCCAGTATGTTGGGGATATTCATCTAATATCCATATGGTGCAGAAATCTGCAAATGAAATTGCTCTCACAAAAAAAAACAATATTACATCAGTGATTAATACCTCAATTACAATCAGAGCTTTTGCATTTAAAGACCAGTATATTGCTCTAGGTGATGGTAAAGAAGTTCAAGTAAGTATTATTACTAATACAATGTGCTAATGACTTTTCCCAAAAGGATAACAAAAAAATGTTATAATCTACTTTATTTTCAGATTTGGATGTGCAGCAAAGACAAAGATACAACATTTTCACTAATACGAAGTTTCCCATGGAAGACAGATGTTCTTATAATCTATAATGATGTTTTAGTGGGGGTGGTTAATCCTCACATAGAGTGCTACTCTATAACAGGCACAAGTCTAGGAATACTGCCAAGTACTGAAGGTGAAGGTGAGCCCATCGGCGTCACAAATACTAGCAAGTTCATCGTCATTGCAACAATGGATGGTACACTCAAACTAGCTGAAATCACAAAGAAAGGTCTAAGAATGCCATATCCTCCAAAAAATTGTTATCAAATGATTGAGGATTTCGGTGAAGTCATGAGAGCCTCAGTGAATTGCACTGGTCGTTATATCTCGCTCAGTATTGCTAATGCTGGCTTAGCGCCAGACCCCAGGCTGTATCTCTGGGACGTAGCAAATGACGTCATCACAAATACGCTCATCTCTGAAAATGCGACTCCTCCGTATCAAAGTGTTCCCATAGCTATAATATGGGACAGTAACGACCCCAGAATTGTTGCAGTGCATATGAGGTCGGCTGATCTGGATCGCGTTCATCTATTTCTCTGTCACGAAGGCAGCCTTCACGAATATAAAAATTGGTGTTCAAGTTCCGAAGATTATTATATGACTGACTTTATGTTGTGTTCTTTACATACGCCGTATGTTGTGATTTTAGCACAGCAGAACATTAAAATGATATTGATACATGAATTTGAAGACACTGCTGAACCTGACGCTGCTAATGTTAGACAAGTAATGGACTTTCTGTACTACATGACAACAGGCTATTTAGAGAAGGCAGTTGTCGTTGGAACTACACTGTCGGGCGGCAAGAACTCGGTAATTTGGGACAGTTTAGCGAAGGTTTGCGTAGCCCGGAAACGACCCGATGTGGGCGCTGTGTGTTTAGGGAAAATGGGCAACATCAAAGGTGCCTTGATGATGCGCAAAGTTATGAGCGACAATAATATGGATGACACTTGCAAAGTCGCCGTGTTAGCGGTCAATCTCGGTATGATCGAAGAAGCTGAAGACTTATTCAAAGCGGCGCAAAGACCAGATTTAATCACACGGTTGATATCAGCAAAGGAAGGCGGACTAAACGAAATTACTAACGGGAATCACGAAGGAGAAAATATTCTGCTAATAAAGAGCGCACAGCACAAACTAGCTAAAGTGTTGTGGTCCAACGGAGAAACAGGTGCTGCATTGAAATTATTTGAAAGTGCTGGTACATTAGTTCCACATGTACCTAGAATGCTTGTGGCACAGGGACAGGCTCCTGTACTGGCGCAGTACGTGGCTAATTCGAATGATCCTAGTCTCATAACATGGTGGGGCCACTATTTAGAAAGCATTGGTGATCTTGATGGTGCACTGGAGGCGTACGCGCGGGCTAATGACTTTGGCGAGCAGACTAGACTTTTGTGTCATATGGATAGAACAGAAGAAGCTGAGAAAGTCTGTCAGAAGAGCCGATCGTCGCTGTATCAAATGGCGCGGTATTACGAAATGCAGCCAGATAAGACTGAAAGTGCTGTGAAGGTAAGTCGAAGAACTCTAGGTCTTATGTGGAGGGTTCTATCTTACTATTATAAATGCGAAATTTTGGATGGATGGATGTTTGTAACTCAATCACGCCAGAACGGCTGAACGGATCAGCCATATTGCTTGAAATTTGGCTCAGAGATAGATCATAATCTGGAATAGCACATAGGCTAGGCTATAGGCTTTTATCCCGGGAGTATGTTACCCTTCTTTTTTTTTTTTAAGGATGTGAAATCATCAAATGACCCCTTCCGCTCTGGGTTGAGCGGCAGGGAGTGTCTGACTTTTACTGACTAAAACCCATCCATGCTCCTCCTAGTGCCTTTTACGTTCCAGGGCCGCGGTAACTCTTTCGAACAAAATCCACAACCGAGTATGTTCCCCTGGGATACTTTCTGAACACGCCGCTGGCAGAAGCTAGTTTAGTAATATTTGCTTATAACCCCCAGATGTACATAAAATGCGGGGCAGTGACGTCAGCCATCCGCGTGGCCGCGGAGGCGAGCGCGTGGGGCCACGTGTGGCGCGCCGGCTGCGCGTCCCGCTCGCACGCGCTGCATGCGGCGTCCATACTCGAGAACGCGGGTCAGATTGAACAAGCCATATCTCTGTATCAGAAAGCAGGTATGTCTAGTAACAGTTCTTGTTTCTATCACTGCCATGTTACTCTGATCAGTATAATAACCACTAGCAAATGGTATTTTGACCACATCTTTGATATTTGTCTAATGAATTAATGCCAGTATGTCAAATATATTGGTTGACCTTGGAAATTCGCATGCACATCATAAAATTACTTTCAACTTAATTGAAGTTTCAGTTTACTAGGAACGGTTGTCAAAAGTGCTAAAGAATCAATTCCTTTGTCATAACATACGCAGCATTACTTCCCTTAAAAAATCCACCAAGGTACCTACAAATCTTGTTATCTCTTCTCCATTCAGGTAAAATCCACATGGCGTTAAAGCTGGCAGTTAGCAGCGGCGACACCAACGCTATGATTGCGGCTGTGGAAGCACTTGGCGACAAAGTGGATCCAGAACTGGCCAATACGTTAGCAGCCCATCTGAGGCAAGCGGACCAACACTCGCATGCAGCAGCGTTGCTCGCCACCGCTGGGAAGGTCAGAAAGATAAAATATTCAAAATAACCTTATGCGTGGCGAATTTGACCCTTTGGCTAGTTATATTAGCTAATCTACGAGATCTATACTCTAGCCGCTATTAACGCTCTCTTGGACTCAAACACAGATTTGTATATGTTTGCGGATGAATAGAAGATAATACTGTCAGAATGTTTGAATTTTTGTGAGAAGAATGCATGAATATGTTAAATAAATGATATTAAACAGGGTTATATTAATTAAATAGTGTACCTAATTGGTTTCGGCCGTTCTATTTAAATATATAAATATTTTTATAGAACGACTTAACTCAAACTGAGTACGAACGATTCATACGAAAATGGTCATTGTTCGTATGGCGGTAATGTGCACATTTCTATAAGTGACTGTGATAAAACGCTTCACTCTATTATGAACACTAACTTTATACAAATAAGAATTATTTTAATTGCATTCAACGATGTTGCTGTTATGTTAGCTTGAATAAAGTCAAACGTCGTTTTACCCATCATACAGATCTTAATAGCCTAAGCCTGTCCACTATAATGAGCTAATCAACTGAACTCTTTGCATGAAAACCGTTGAAACTTTGTAATCTATGTTCCAGTACGAAGAAGCTTTGGATATAGTGGAGCAGATTCCCACACCGCTAACGGAAGAACTGAGCGAGAGGTTAGCGGCACCGGCCGGTACTACTGGGCGTGATGCGCTCCTCCGCCGCCTGGCAGACGTGCTGGGGGCCCGCGGGCTGTACCACCAGGCTGCCAAACGACTGGCGCATGCGGGTGACAAGGTAACTTCTAGTCTCTAAATATAATCGCATCAAACAGTTATGTATTAATGATTTTTTACTATCACTAACATTATTTAAATCATGCTAAGGTTGATATTTGTTTGCCAATGAAAATCTCCCTGAGGCTTGCCAATTGTGCACCGGCCGGAGGGATAATATAAAGCTGCAGGCACATTACTGTGTCGTGTCGTGGCGCGAGATACGTCAATCAAACTTTGATCTAGCCTACTACGTCTTGCTGCATCACAACGAGTCTGACACGTCACAACACAGCAACATGAACCCGGCTTTTTAGGTCATTTCTTGACGGTAAAAGTGTAATTATAAATATTAATACATTTGAAAAGTGTTTGCCGAGCACAAATCGTGCAACATTACTGTACCTTAAAGTGAACCAGCTAAATTACCTTTCATAATTAAAGCATTTTTTTGTAGGCAGGCGCAATGCGCTGGCTGATGCGTTCAGGCGACGCGGACCGCATAGCAACATTCGCGGCCGCCACGCGCGACCGCAGCGCGCAGCTGATGGCCGCCGACTACTTGCGGCGCCGCGCTGACTGGCGTACGAGACCCGATCTCATGCGCCACATACTGCACTTCTACACCAGAGCCAAGGCCTACGGGAAACTAGCCGCTTTCTACGCTGAATGCGCTAAAGTCGAAGTTGATGAGTATGATGTGAGTCCTTCAATTCACATTTTTTTAAGGAACGTTGGCATTCGCATCTCAGTCGCAATCTGTCAAAACATTTTGCCAGATTGCGACTGCGAATGTTGTTTGAAAATGAGAGGAACTGGCCCTCTGATCTAAGTCATTCTTCGTTCTTGGGTAGATACTTCCAATTTAAGCAAAATAAAACCTGTTTTGGTCTTGAGATGCTCAGCGTTTTAATTACGTATTTAGACTTATTGCGGAATTTAATGTTAGAACTGATTTTCAGAATTACGACAAAGCTTTAGAGGCGCTTAAGGAAGCCATTCGGTGTTTGGCGAAATCTTCCGACACTGATACGGGTAATATAACACTATAAATATTATGTTTTTTTTCAATAAAAAGAAGACTGAATCAATAATTTATTTAATATATTATTTGATATTCAGCTGCTCAAACAACGGCGCTTCAAGAGCAAAGTGCTATCGTCAAACGCTTCGTGGACGTTAAGAAAATGTTAGATGCTGGAGAAATAAACCCAGGTAAAGCATCATTTTTCATCCATTTGTTTTGCTTTTCAATAAACATTTTTTTACGGTGTAAGCCCGCTTGCGCAAAATAGAATTATTTTTTAACTCAGAATAGTAGTAGATGGAGTTAGCTGGAAGAATATGGGGCCAGACTTTGGGGCTTATTAAAAAATTACCTGGGATTAAATATATCTCTCTGGTTTGTGCAAGTGGGCCTACAATATTATTATTATTTTCGTCAGGTGTTATAGCTGGCCAGCAGCTTCTCCGTGCTGTGACCGGACGCCCTGGACTAATTTCAGAAGAGAAAGTTCTACGATTACTCATACAGTACGCGCCGAATCACGCTGACACACCTCGTAAGAATACATATTGAGTAAAGCTATCACTACGGTGTTGCCCGCGGGCGTGAATGCTGACCATGTTCGCGGTCCTCGCTACTTTAGGTCTGTCTTATGTCTGTTAAGTTTGTGACCGTCGCAGACCGTCGTTTTTTGCTATGAAGGACCACGGTTGAATCGCTGTGTATACGAATTTTCATCAGTGAAGTTTGTTGTGAAACCGGCCCAATAGTAGCGAGGTTTTTTTATTATTAATCAACTTTATAGTAACACTTAATGTTTTACAGGATTCGAAAACCAACTTAAAGCACTGCATCAGCAACCAGATGAGCAAAGCTTGAGCCCCGACTCTACAGATCGCAGTATTGAAGAAGTTGTATAAAATTTAGTTGTGTTAGTAATCCGTCCATTACATGACAGTAATCCGTCCGTATTATTAAGTTATGTAGTAATTTAAGTCATTAAGTATTATTTAATAAAATGAACTTAATATTATATAAACTTCTATTCCTATGGTTGAAGATAGTTTTCCGTTTTATTTACACCATAATACACAATAACAAACATTCTATTGATGACGTATTTTGGGATAAATAGCATACATGGTACCCACTTGTATCTACAGTTTACACTACATAAGTATATACCTCTGAGAATAGCAAGTAGCCTGCCCGTCTGCTGTTTACCTATTCAATTCTAACGGAACCCGCATTATTGATATTTACAATAATGCGGGTTCCGTTAGATTGATTGAGATCGCCGGGAGCCAGTATACTATTGTAGTCTTTGGCCGGGAGTGTGACTGTCTGTGATTCAATGCACTCGACCAAAAACACACACTTGACCGACTTTCAATAAAACTATGTCGGAACTAAGAACGTTTTAGTCGATTGAACAATAGGGACGCCAACGCCGTCTAGAGGCGTTCAACGGAGTCTAGAACGTCGTGCTCGAGCGACGTTGAGTTTCACAGAGTACATTCTGCTATACTTAAACCTGACTAAAACTGAGATTGCAGCAGCAGTCAGTAGGTACAGTCCTCGTCAAATAACTTTGCCCTTCTGAAGTTGTGTCGAGTGGCTGCGTAGTAGTCAAAATTACGAACACACTGCAACTGCGCATGCGTAAGAGACATGGGGGCGGGGCGCGATTTTATGTCTCCGTCTCAGTCGCTCGTTTACGTTCGATGCATGCTTGCGTCCCGCTTGCTCCCGTGTATGTACGTGACTGCATCTGCGCGATCATTGCAGGCTAACTTCAGAGGGGCAAAGTTATTTGACGAGAACTGTATCAGCATAGATAAATATACAGGTAAGTACCAGTAGTTAAGCAAGTACCTAGACTTACTGGCATATCTACTGGTGGCGATCAAACAGTGAACAAGTCTAGGAACCGCCGCGCGTTTCGTAAACTTGTGCTGTGTAACTACCGATTGTGGGAGAATATTATTATTGTGAGTTCGAGAGAGTGAATTATAATTATTGTTTCCTGGTTGGTACCTACTTGTGAATCTTTTGCACACAGCCAGCAGCGGCTCTGAATTTCGACTTTGTCCTCAGTAGTTTCCACTAAGCCATGCGATTAGTACCTAGCTTGTGAACTATCTGTTCCAAATTTCATCCAAATCCATTCAGCCGTTTTTAAGATTAGTGCGCAAATGCACAGAAAGTTACAGATTTATTAAACGTAGGTACTTATCTAAAGATTTCGTAATTGGGAACGCAATCAAACAGCTGTTTTAAAAAATATGAAGTGACAGTTTATCGAAAGATAACCCCACTTCTCCATTGGATTTGTGCGATTTTGTGTTATTTATTAATTAAAGCAACTCTAACTGTTACTATACATGAATGAAACAAATATAATCGACAATGGTTAGGCTCATATGTAATGTAAGAGGTCTATTTTCAATTAACTATCGAGGATTTCCAAGGTATGTTTCCTAAAAAACTTTTAATTTTCTTGAAGTTGTATCGTATCAATTAAACAGATTATTATAAACATTTTCAGAATAACATCACGGCGTTTGAACAGTTCAGATACACTAGAGAAGAATACTGATGTGAAGAAGATTCGTAACTTCAGTATTGTTGCTCATGTTGATCATGGTAAAAGTACCCTAGCTGATAGACTACTGGAAATTACTGGTTCGATTAAACCGGGAGCTGAGAATGCCCAAGTTTTGGACCAACTCCAAGTGAGTTCATGACTTTTTAAGTAACAAGTACGTTGAGAGAATGAAAAATAATGACCTGTATCTATGATTAAATTATTCATTTTGTAATGAATATTAACAGTTGTTTTAATAAATACTTCTAACTATAAACACTAAAAATAAAAAATCCTAACTAAGTTACCTCTAAAATATGGATTCAAAAAAATCATTTGCATCCCTGTTGACTGGAACTGTGCCCGAAAGACTGGCTTATCCTTTGTCCAAGGTAAAAAGCAGCACTTGGGTCACGCGTCAACTAAGCATCTTGAGAGATCTTTAACCAAGTTATGAGCACTCGGACACCACAACCTGTGCGTTTCAACCCCCAAATGGCTCGATAATATAACTACCAACGAGGTTGTTATATTTCCGCCGCTTGAAGTTGATGTATGATTGTTTTGGCTGATTTACTAGGTTTCCACAGGCAAAACTTAAAGCTAACTTGATTGCAGGTTGAAAGGGAAAGAGGCATTACAGTCAAAGCTGTGACTGCTTCCTTAAACTACAAATACAATAATGAAACCTACCTCCTCAATCTCATAGATACTCCAGGACATGTTGATTTCTCTAACGAGGTATGTAATAATCTTAAATTATATGGCTATGGAATAAAAAACTACTAACTTAGTTTTATAGGTCTGATTCTATGGTTGTGATAATTTTTCTTTTGCAGGTTGTCAGAAGTATAACAGCGTGTCAAGGAGTAATAATGTTAGTAGATGCGAATGAAGGTGTTCAAGCACAGACAGTGGCTGTGCACTCACTGGCCAAAAGAAACAACCTACTCATAATTCCAACACTGAACAAGGTAGACCTACCTAGGGCTGACCCTGACAAGGTCAAAGCTCAGCTGCACTCTTTATTCAAAATAGAACCAGACAGTGTAATGAGTATTTCTGCCAAAAAAGGTTGGGGCGTCAAAGAGTTGCTAGAAGCAGTTATCACTAGGATACCTTCACCATCTGTAGATTCTGAAGGCCATTTTAGAGCCCATATCATTGACACCTGGCATGATAAATATAGGGGAGTGCTATGTTTGGCATACATACACTCTGGTAAGGTGCAAGTAGGCCAAGCAGTGAAATGGAAGTCCGATGCTAAGCCGCATGTAGTGAAGTTCCTTGCTATGCTGAGACCAAGTGAGGAACCTATTGAAGAAGCTGTGGCTGGCCAAGTTGTTATGGTAGGTGAGTGATACATCATTTTCACTATTCTACATCTTCTTGTTTCTTCATTAACCACTAGAACTGAATCTGAATCTGAATGAAGTAGGTATACCTGCATCTTAGGATAGCTTACTCTGAAATATTACGCACAAGTAGCTACTCGCTTTTTATTATAACTATTTCAACATACTACCGAAATAAAAAGTATCCATCATCCGAACTAACGAATATTCCCTCCATGGATTGCCCCCAAGTGACATTCGGGAATCAAATTCCCAGTTGTCACCGGGTGGCCACTGGGAAGCTATTGCCCCCACTTCAATTCACTGTACCTACATTGCGGCGTGGATTGCCAGCTCCCTCGCTGTCCAATGTGATTTTATTAGTAGATAAGTGATATTATTAGGGACATCAAACAAAATTCTCTTGATCGTAGTTGCTTTTAATCAGTTTTTAATCATAAAAACCTGGTGTAAATTCGTGTATGTACAGCGAATTGAAGTATAAAGAATTTTATTCCCGATTGCCATCTGGGTGCAATCATTGGCGACTGGGAATATTCGCGAACTTAGACGAAGAAGAAGTTCCACGTATTATGTTCCATATTTCAACTAAATCTATTCATACATAGAGGCGCAATTGATTACCAATATTACCAACAATTCACATCTATAATATTAATAGGAAGATTTTAGTATCTCAAATACCAGTTGGACCTTGCTTTCAGGTTGCGGTCCAAAAGGCGGCGGCAGCGTCGGGGACACATTACTGGCAAAAGAAGTAGCAGACAATGAGTCAGTATCGACAGTCCCGCCAGTGAAACACATGGTGTATGCAGGCATTTTCCCAGCAGACCAGTCGCAACATCCTCAACTAAGTGACGCTATCAAAAAACTGGCATTGAATGACTCGGCAGTAACTGTTACTCCTGATTCTAGGTACCTACCTTAAACAATATTGTACAAAGAATTTAAAAATGCGCGACTTCCCAGCTAAAACAATAGGAAGTGGTAATGGCTAAAATTTTGGGGCTTAGGATCAAAATGTGGAAATTTTCAGCCTAGGGGGTTTACTCGTATTTTTAAGGATCATTCGCATCACAGTCACAATCTATTAAAAACAACTTAAATTTCCCAACATTGACAAGTTTCCGACCGATTGTCGCTGTAATGAAATTGCGACTTAAATTTGAACGCTTTTTACCCGACTGCGTCAGTAGGAGGGTAATGTTTTTCGAGCGTATGTATGTACCTATGTCCATTTCTTTGCCACGCCTTACAGCCCAAACGGCCTGGCGGATTTTGACATAGGTGTTGTTGAATTCGTTAGAATTGTGGTAGTAACAGCTATATAGGTACCTACATTTTCAAAATGTAGCCCGCAAATGAAAAAAAAATATAACTCTCTAAAATGTAGGAAATAAATAAATTACTGTCAAAAAACCCGACCGCTAAAAACGACTAAAAAGTTCTAAACAAGTCGCTTTTCAAGCAGTCTGATGCACTTCAATCACAGATCTGAGGCCACAAACTAAATCAGACTGCTTGAAAAGCGACTTGTTTGGAACTTTTTAGTCATTTTTAGCGGTCGGGTTTTTTTAAGTACAAGAATTGGCCTTCTGGTTTCATTTTTGAAACACAGTACCTAATAAAGTAATTTATCTTCCAGTCCAGCATTGGGACAAGGATGGCGCATTGGTTTCTTAGGCCTCCTACATCTTGAAGTATTCACACAACGACTATTACAAGAATATAAAGCTGAGGCCATACTGACTGCTCCTTCTGTACCTTATAAAATCAAGTAAGTTTTGAAAATCTTATTTGAAGTTAGCTTATTTGTTCTGTTTTGTTTGACAACTACAAAATATTCTGAAAATTATCTAAAAATAACCCTGCAATGTAATTATACACATTTTACAACAACGATTTCAGGGTGAAAGGAACAAAGGCAATAAAACAATTTAAAGGTACAGAAGTTATTGTTACGAATCCATTACTGCTGCCTGACGTTAATCAAATTGAGGAATACTATGAACCATTTGTAATAGGTAAGAAATAAATAACATTATTTTATTTCCGATCAACCCTGCTAGCTCTCATATAACCGACCGTAAGCGTAACTTAAAGCAATATAAGGTTCTAATTCGTTTGACCATTTATTACAGGAACAATAATAACCCCTGTAGAGTATATCGGACCAGTAACATCCCTTTGCATAGATCGGCGAGGTAGTCCCCTCCCTTCAAACGCGGTGGACGACAAAATGACCATGATGCAGTACATACTGCCACTCTCTGAAGTCGTGATCGATTTCCATGATACACTCAAGAGCATCACTTCAGGATTTGCCAGTTTTGATTACCAGGATTACGGGTTTCATCCCAGCGCGTTAGTGAGGGTATAATAATTTTAATTTTTACTTTGAATTGTACATAGCTTCAGTGGCGGGGCAAGACCTAAATTTGATGTGGGCAAGATATATTTTGCGAGGCCCCCTGATGAATGACGCAAGAGGACGGATTTTGTTAAGAAAAATTTTTTTGATACTCAAATTTTTCTTTATTCCCGTTGCCCCCGTATGCCATATCCCCGTCACGGGGACAGCGGGACGTGATTAAATTTATTTCCCGTTGTCCCCTTAACGTATATCAGAAATATGTAAAAATAAGGCTACCCGAAACTGAACTAGTTCCATGTAGGAGCTCAATGCACCTCGGAGGTGGACCGCAGCGGTCTATGTTTCCGCTGCGGTCAGCCCGGTCACAGGGCCGGCTCCTGCGACGCCGCGCCGCACTGCGTAGTCTGTGCGGCAGCTGGCAAGCCGGCCGACCACTGGGCTGGGGGTAGGGCCTGCGCACCACCCGCCAAAGCCGGAAATAGGAGAAAGCCCTCCGCCACCGCCGTCTCTGCCGCGACCGCCGCCACCGCCGCCGCTTCCTCCGCCGCCATAGCCGGTTCCACTGCGGCTGCTGCTACTGCAACAGCCGCAGTAGATCCCCTACAACGGGCTCCGGAGGGGGCTGAAATGGAGTGCCAGTAATGGCCCCATTTCACCCCCTCCTGTTGCACGTCAGCCACTGCGCCGCCCAGGAACTGATGCTCCTGAGCATGGCGCAGTGACTGATGCCTGTGGGCGGCGAGCAATGGGTAGCTCGCCGTCCGATCAGAACAGGCCCGGGTTGACGGCGCGCTGTGTTCTACGCTCGCCAAACCAGCAGTCGTCAGCATGGGTCGGGGCCCGTTAAGGCCAGAGCCTACCAGGGTTGCGGATTTGTTCGAAAGAGTTACCGCGGCCCTGGAACGTAAAAGGCACTAAGAGGAGCATGGGTGGGTTTTAGTCAGTAGAAGTCTGACACTCCCTGCCGCTCCACCCAGAGCGGGAGGGGTCATTTGATGATTTCCCAACCAATAAAAAAAAAAAAAAAAAAAAAAAAAAAAAAGTTTCGGGTAGCCTTATTTTTCTATATGATCTAATAGTCGTTTCTGGCATTCGCTGGCCGCTACCGCGGTACCGCTCGCTTTGCTCGCTCGGCTCGTGCGTAGGAGGTAAACAAACATTTTTTAAAACAATTAACCTTTTTTTATGTAAGTTCCTTAAATAACCTAATTGCTTATAGACACGTTTTCTCTGCTGATCAATCATGAAATCTTGCTGATCAAGTAGTTATTTTGTGGACTGAATGTTTATTATCCAAACTCATGTTATTGTAAGCTGCCTATTTATGATTTAATTTTTGACCTTTTTATCAAAATTATTTGCATAACAAGGATTGCTGCCTGTTTTTTTTAATTGCATACAAAATCTTTGTACGCCGAAATTATTTAAATGCTGTTTTCTAGTGGCTCACCAAATTTTATATTTGCTAAACATTTAATTACTACTCATTTGAAAAGTATATTTAATTATTACAATAAATTAACGGGGACAACGGGAAGTAATTTTAATTATTTCATTAAATTCCCTTTGCCCCTTTAACGGGGAAATGGCCTAAGGGGACAACGGGAATATACTCAAATTTTTATTCTTAAAAATGCAACCTTCTTCATTGTCATTGTGCAGGACAGCCGCACACAAGTTAACCACGTGTTATTTTTAGGAAACAAATACCATTTACTTAAGAACATATGCTTAGAAAGTAGCCAGATGTTTGGACGCTCGGGAACTTTCAGGTTTCATTGTCAATATTGTTATTGTTTAGGTAATGGCCGAGCGCCATAGTTAAGATCCCTTGCTTTCTATAATTTTTGTAAATGTTTTTATGTCCGTGTCCATTAGCAGAATTGTGCATTTGTTTCGAATATGTTTTAACAACCGGCAACAACCATTTGTAATACGCGCGTTTAAAGTTTTCTATTTTTTTTAAATAAAGAATACCGTAGTGAGTACCGTTCTACGCTTACTAAGCAGGGTGAAACTGACGCCAAAGTTCCATATAAAACAGGTCAGTGGGTCCAAACAAGTCAGTTCCCACTTGAGTTCCCTCCAGTTCCCAATCAGTACGACACACTGGACTTGGCTCAGTTTTGCAGGGACAGCACTCGCTACTATCAATAGTGGAAATAGTATTTTCATTTAAATACTTCCAACACGGTAGCACCTTCTTCACAGTGACAGTATCTTGTCGCCTTTCAAGCCTCCAATCCAGCACACTTGTACGACCCATCGTGCAAAGTCATCTTCATTATCTTTAAAAACGAATGTGGTAGGTTAGTATTGCCCGATACTTGCTAGCCGGTTTTTTATTATTTATTGCTAGATGAGTCATTATATCTATATTTGCGTTCGCGGGCCTTCCAGGCGCGAGGCCCCTTGGACCGCGAGGCCGTAGGCGGTGGCCCACGTCGCCCACGCCTTACGCCGCCTCTGCATAGCTTGCTAACATAAAGATAAAGTTAGACTTCTTGTCACATTATTTGTTGGTTTACGAAATTTACGCTTTTCAGATGGACATTCTTATCAACGGAATGTTAGTGGATGAGTTATCAACTATAGTACATACTAGTCGTTTAGAGTACAATGCTAGGAGGCTTACTGAAAAACTTAAGGAAATGATACCGAGGCAGATGGTGCAGGTAACAATATAGGAAACAGGCACAAATCCCGACGCTATGTGAACCACATATGTACTTAATGAAAATTTGTTTTATAGGTCGCCATTCAAGCTGTTACTGGGGGAAAAGTTCTCGCTAGAGAAACACTAAAAGCATACAGAAAGGATGTAACAGCTAAACTGGTAAGCATTATCTATGAGAAGCAAAAACTTTTTTTAAATAAAATTCTAAAAAGAACCTCATTTATAAAGTACTGGCTTTTGCCAGCGGCTTCGCCCGCGCGAAAGACGATATATTCCCAAAGAAAAATTCTCACAGGGTGACAAGTATGTCCTAATCCAGATCATAATCTACATGTATGCCAATTTTCATCTAACAGACAGGCAGTTACTTTCGCATTTATATTGTATGGATTCATGTATTATTTCAGTACGGAGGTGACGTCACTCGAAGAAAGAAACTGCTGAAACAGCAAGCAGATGGAAAGAAGAAAATGCGCAGTGTTGCCAACATTAGAATACCAAGAGATACCTTCATAGATGTGTTGAAAAGATAACTCAAAAATCTTCATTAGATAGAAGTGATTGTTTTATTTTGTAAACCAAAGAAATTTTAATAGGCAAAAATAATATGCATTTAGAAAAATATACTTAATTTATTAAAAAAAATTACTTGATTACAATTAAAGGACATTGCATGGTTAACAAACATCACAAAAATAATATGATTCTTAAAAAAATATAATCTACAGCTGCTAATCACCGAATGTCGTACATAAAAACAGCAAAAGTACGTCTAACACCGAAGGAAATGTTCCTAAGTCGAGCACTTTAAATCAGAAATGTAAAAAAAGAACCTTATAAGTTCATTTAACAATTTTCGTACTGAACACTTAAAACAATAATTTAAATCAGTATTTTTAAAGCAATGTGTTGTGAGCCTCGTCACTTATCTACATAATAATATACAGCATCGTCGAACTACCAATTTAAAAATACCTTTTGCAATAAATAATAGAGTACCTACATTGAAACGATTAATATATCCATTTGGAAGTCATCACGAAGAGACATAATTCGTCGCCGAGATCACAAAGATATGAAACAAAAATAACTTTGGCATAATATTATACCGAGTATAAAGTTTATGTAAACAATTAGGGAAAGGCACGGTAGAAGAAGTAGCACTAATAGTACAAAGAATACCGCAATCATGCTAATCAAATTTTAACGCAACAAATAAATTGCCCAATAATCTTGTCCCAGAAGTTATTACCCAATGTAGACAATCTTGTACAAAAGTATGTTTGACATTCTTTGGTTGGTCTTGCTTGCACCACTCGATCAATTCATATCACATATTCTTTAAAAATTACAAATTATTTCTTTTTACAAGAAAGAGTAACTTTCATTCAAATCACACAATTGCAATATTGTATCTCTATTTCACATACAAACTCGAAAGTAGTAGGTACAATGTTTTTTATTTTTTAAATCATACTGACAATGTTGATAGTTTTATGAAAAAAGATCATGAAATGATAATGTGACAATAGTATCTCTATGACGAAGTACTTGCTTAACTTTAATTCTAGTGCGCACTTTTGCGACAATAATATTATAGTAACTAACAAATATTGATCAAAGATCCAGTCTTTAATTTTAACCAATCCAATAACTCGAAATAATTGTCAAACTGAACGAGATGACAAAGGTTCACAGCTGAAAAGCTAGTCACAACATTCCTTGCAAACTTAAAACATCAATTGAATGCACAATGCATTCAATTGCTTTCTTAGACTATTTAAAAGTTTGTTAATATTATTTACTTAACATCAAGAAAGAACACATCAACATTGCAATAAACATTATTTTAAAATTTTCATACTCTTCATGGTAGGTAATCTAAAGAAACTTAGTTCATTTTGGCTACATTTTTAACGTTTCTTATTTTTGTATATTATAAATTTACAAAATGTATATCGTATTTTTATTTATAACACAAAAATACCTTTTATAGACATTTTTCCGCAAGCTTACATGGAATGAAGGTTAGTTTCTAATTTACTAATGTTATATGTATTTACTGCGTGCAGTAAATTATGTGAATATTTGCGTGCGTGATACATTGCTTGTCTGTAAGTCATCCGCGTGTTATAAGCAATATTGTACTTGTTGACAGTAGTGTCTACTCCGAGTCTACGTGCCGCCCAGGAAAGACAACTAGGTAATTGGCTACAACCATGATATTTTAAGATTAAAATACCCTACATGTAGCTTGAACACTCTTTTTCAGCTTTTGTAGAAAATCACACAATTCTTGCCCGTAACAACTCGTCTTATCTTTTTTTGCGTTTAAGAACCTTGAAAGTTGAATCTAACAATATTCAGTATGTTGAGCATTACAATGCAGGCCTACCATTTAACTTAGTCGGTGCCTGAGGTAGCTGCTCCACAACGCCACTAGGTAGCCTCTAGGGGGCAAAAAGTAATCTGTTAGCATTTGGTAATGTTGTTGGACCGGCTGAAGATTGTAAGAATGCAATATTTTTCATTGTATAGACTCAACTTATTTAGTATTGTATAATTTCATGCACATGTGTGAGTACTATGTACGATCATTTTGGGTAGGTCTTTGACTTGAATGTACCCTGGCGATTGGGGATGTCATGCTCGCTCAAAAGTCTGGCTGATGGTGGCGCATGCGTTGGATCATTTGGCTCCCTTAAAAATGGTTGAGCCGAATGGTGCTAGCGTATGCGTCATGTTCCTGAACAGGCTGGTCATCTCTCGGCTGCTATGGTTTATTTTAATTATTTCTTTGAATTGTTTCTTTTTTACTCCGGACTCTTTTATCCTGACGTCTTTTACATCGTTCTCACATATATGATGAATGATGTAACCATAATTTTGTAACAAAGTATTATTTTTAAAAGAGTGTCCGTGGAGTTTCTTGCACGTTCTTCTCCATAGAGATCTACGCTTTGGAACGTGCAAATAGCTTCATATTTTTGACCAACCGACCTTGACAATTTAAAAGTAGGTACCTTTAAATGGTCTAATTGAAATAAATGCTTTGACTTTTGACTTTGAGCTAAGTAGTGCGGGAGGGATGTTGACGCCGTCCGAGGGCGAGTCACAGCTCTCGCTCCACGTCACTACGCAACATAGCCACCTCAGACACCTTCTCAGTGAAACAGTAGGCCTAAAGGATTCTATTTAAAATGTTGTTTTGTTAGTTGTGGAAAGAATTGTGTTATAATGTAGCCCGATGTTCTAATTGTCTACACTTGTTTATAAATGAGCCTGCCAAAAACCAGAATGAAATGGTACAGTCGAATATGAGGTCATTTTATGGCATTGTTACCAGTGTTACCACTGACGTGTGGCAGACTGTACCTGCATACATAAACGACCACAGTGGTTAAATGATATGTGCAATATTTTCGCATCGAAGTTGCATGGCTAAAGCCAAAGTGACTCGAAATTACAAGTTAAATTTTATTTATAAATATAATGTATGTATAATAATTATGATCTTTACATCTATGTTGAATAATATTATATCTCTATATATTTCTGGTTGTTTATATCACTAATAAATCACACGAAATATTTAACAAATATCGCGAATATGAGCCCACAGGAGACAACCTCACTTATACACTCACTTTCAGGTGACAGTTTGTTATAATCTCATCCCCTCAGAGGCACAATATGTTTATCTGTCTTCAGATGTCTCCAGGAATTGCGCATATACATCTCTTGTACATTCCCCCTTTTCATTAAACTTGTATTTGTAATAAGATCCATCAGCACAGATAACTGCAAAAAAAAATGAGATTAGATATAATATTGTGTCACCTCTAAGGTAAACGAATTATATAAAATCCATGTGTGATTCATAATATTTACTATTATAATTTTCACTAATAGGTACATATAGTACCTACTCACCAATAATGGAACTTTTATCAACCCCAAATGCGCAAATGCATGGGGGACCATTTGGGATGGTGAATTTGCAAAAACTCCAATTGCTTGAAAAATATTTCGGCAAGAAATTTACTGTTGCCAAACTTGATTGCTTGTTTAGCTTTTCATCTTCGAGACTAAACACGTGAACTGTCCCGTGGTCTGATGTGACACATAAGTTGGTGCTTGAGTGATTAAAGTTTATGCAGTAAATTGTAGCCTGAAAACAAGTGCACGGAATAAATTTAACATCAATTTTAAGAACATTGGACTGTATGGAATCATTATATGAAGTGCATGCGCCTCATAATTGTTAGGTGCGCTTTAAGTAACAGAGAGAAGTACTATCTTACCTGATGTGCACCTCTCCTGAGTTCAGCAAGCTTCTGTCCTGTGGCTGTATCAAACACCCTGATAAGTGTACCCTTGGTGGAGGCTGTAGCCAGCCTGGTGCCCCCTACATTCAGTGCCAGGCAGCTGAGTGGAGCCTCATGTGCAGCTATCAAGTGCCCCTCCGGTGCAGTACTGGGGCCTGCATGACTGCTTAACTCTACCAACTGGTTAAAAATAAACATTATGTTCAGTCCATCATCTTTAATTTTTATTGAGCGCTTTTATAGTAATCAAGTCTAGGTTTTTCCTGCAGCTTTGCTCCCTTATCAGAAATCCACAAGCATAATTTAGATAAAAAATTGGCATAATTATGACACTCGGAGATCTATCAGAGAGCTGTATCATTGAATGAATTTTCGTAATTATTTCAGTACCTACTTCCAGAGATTATTTATTTAACTTAGTTATGCCGCCAGTCTTTTGGGCACACTTCCAGTCGACAGCGATGTGGAGGAATTTTTTGACGCCATATTTTAGGGTTACCTACTTAGTTAGGGACCCTATAGGATTTTTTATTTTTAGTGTATATAGTTAGTTTAGTATTTAATAAAACAACTGTTAATATCTATACCTAAATAAAAAAAGTATATATATATCTCTAAAAATAAAAACTTAGTTAATAATTATTATTGCACAATTTCATTCTCATCATGGCATTTTACGTGTACGTTACTCCAGCAGGAAAGTGGCTCCTAAGAGTTATACGAGTGGAAAGGTGTGTGTATTCCCAGCGGAAAAAGGTCGATTTTCTTAATTTCAGTTAAGCAGATATTTAGTGTATGACGTCGTGTAAATGTGTATGGTAAGTACGAATTTGTGCATCCAACCATTGGGGAGTTATTCAACAAAAACTGTTTCCGCTGGAACTACGTCATCCCAGCGGCACTTTTTTTTTCCTATGGACGTACAAGAAAAAAAATACATGCAATAATTAGTGTGTGATGAGAGGTAAATGTGTATGTTTAAATGAAATTTGTGTGTCTTAAAACTTCGAAGATATTCAAGTTTCCGCTGCGCTGACGTTTGGCTATTTGATGGAAATCATATAAATCGGTTTAGTGCAGAGTTGATTTTTTTTACGCACGTTGCTATGAATTTGTGTATAATGTTTGTGAAAACAGATTTTGAAAAAAGCATACCGTTTAGGAGATATACACGTAAAGGTGAAATATGGTTATTAGGTCTTGGTACTTAAAATAGGAACTTTAGAGCCTAACTTTTAACGTTTATTTGTATCTTGTAAGGGTTTACAACGTCTTGCCAAGTTTCATTTATGTGCGCTTAGTAATTAATGAGCAATGGCATAATTTACTACGAATGGACCACTATATTTTATGACATCCGATTGTAGGACTTTTTAATGGAAAAGCAAAATAAAACATATTCCACTATTTAGTGTATTAATTCAACTATTCATATGTAAAATTTCAGCTCATTACGCTCAATTATTAAAGAGATATAATAAAAATACCAAAACAACCGAATTACATGGATAAACCGACCAAGTTTGAATGGCTACAAAAAAGCGGCCTTGCAGTACATAGAGCTAACGTTCTAAAATTTCCAGTGTTTTACCATTATTGGACTAGTACAGGTCGGAACACAATATTCTTGACCTGGCTACGGATACGTTTCGAAACGCTTTACTTGGCATCACTGTTACCATTGCGATTATATTATTTAGGTACATCGAAATTGAATTGTTCAATTTTAATTAAAACGTCATTCGAAATGTGTCGAGCCAGGTGCCAAGTTAACGCGTACGGGTAGTAGTTACAAACAAAGACTACAATAGTATAGGTACTAGTGTGCACCCAAGGACAACGTACGTATGCGCTGTTTATTTTGCCGCAACGTAATATTATGTACCTATTGGACTCGGTTATTGACATAGTGTAAGTGACTGTGACATACTTATTGAGCCAGTAGTGAGAATGATTAAAAGATAAACAAGGTAAGTACTTCCTAATAAAATACCTCATGAAAATGTTATCTGTTGGAAGGTAGGTTCAAGTGACACTCGTTGTTACTTACATCTCGACGACGCCGAAAGCCTAAAAGTTGTCTATATCTGCTATGTATAGATTCCAGTGCATACCTACAGTGTTTATGACAGCCATGTAAATACCTATAGTTATTTGATGAAAGTTGGTTCAGCTGTTCAAAAGTTGCAGTCTCTTATTCGAACTTGTTTCGAATAATAATATGTGTAGGTAGGTACCTTTTATTTTCTAGGTAGGTACTTTGAAGTGTGAGACGAGAATTTCGTTTGTTCTTGTTTGCATTTATTCAAACCACAATTAATAGGTATAATCCCGCAATAATATTACGTAGGTACCTACTTATTTTTAACCTGTCAGGCATTGCAAGCGCGAAACACAGAACAACAGTCAAGCCCCCGCCCGCATTTTTATATAATACAAGCTGTTGCCCGCGACTTCGTACGCGCATATCCCGTTTTTTCCCGTTGGAATTCCCGTTCCCGTAGGTATTCACGTTCCCGTAAGAATATGCGCTAGAACGTAGGTAAGTAGGTCAGTACTGCACTACACTATAAACCTACCTTTAAATTGAGTCAATTACTTAGTACTGATCTGTGATTGTAAGACATACTTATTTGTTGCTGTAAAAGCTCGAACGAGAAGACCAACTTCCGAAAATTTACTAGTAGGTACTTAATACTTAAGATTTACCTATAGGTACATAAGTATTTGAGCTTTTACAGTAAGCAACGTATTTCTTATTTATAAAAGACTGATTCTTTATATCAATGTGTGGTGGCGTTGTTAGCGGCACAATAAATCTAACAATAATTTGATTTTATTTGATGTTATTATTACTTTGTTAATAATGTTTTTTAATTTTAATAGTCAGTAACTAATAAATAATTTTAAGAGTACAAAGTTAATGCAGTTGTTTTATTTTCTGCGAAACGATTGTGTACGCGCCTGTACGAATCTATTAAACACGATAACGATACTATACTGGAAATTTTAGAACGTTAGCTCTATGTACTGCAAGGCCGCTTTTTTGTAGCCATTCAAACTTGGTCGGTTTATCCATGTAATTCGGTTGTTTTGGTATTTTTATTATATCTCTTTAATAATTGAGCGTAATGAGCTGAAATTTTACATATGAATAGTTGAATTAATACACTAAATAGTGGAATATGTTTTATTTTGCTTTTCCATTAAAAAGTCCTACAATCGGATGTCATAAAATATAGTGGTCCATTCGTAGTAAATTATGCCATTGCTCATTAATTACTAAGCGCACATAAATGAAACTTGGCAAGACGTTGTAGACCCTTACAAGATACAAATAAACGTTAAAAGTTAGGCTCTAAAGTTCCTATTTTAAGTACTAAGACCTAATAACCATATTTCACCTTTACGTGTATATCTCCTAAACGGTATGCTTTTTTCAAAATCTGTTTTCACAAACATTATACACAAATTCATAGCAACGTGCGTAAAAAAAATCAACTCTGCACTAAACCGATTTATATGATTTCCATCAAATAGCCAAACGTCAGCGCAGCGGAAACTTGAATATCTTCGAAGTTTTAAGACACACAAATTTCATTTAAACATACACATTTACCTCTCATCACACACTAATTATTGCATGTATTTTTTTTCTTGTACGTCCATAGGAAAAAAAAAGTGCCGCTGGGATGACGTAGTTCCAGCGGAAACAGTTTTTGTTGAATAACTCCCCAATGGTTGGATGCACAAATTCGTACTTACCATACACATTTACACGACGTCATACACTAAATATCTGCTTAACTGAAATTAAGAAAATCGACCTTTTTCCGCTGGGAATACACACACAGTGGAAAGTATAAATAGTGCGTACCTACTCTCTGCTGTATAAAAATAGTTAGCGTTATCTTTTTGAAATCACGAAAATTCTAAACTAATGATCGGAGAGAGAGATGAATTTAAGGCCCCCAGCCAAGGCAACAAAACTAAAGTTATGACAACATTGTTTTGACTTTTAGCAATATTATTCAATACCGCATGCATGCAGAAAAAAAATTGTGGTTATTATAAGCGTCAAGAAGGATCAAATACAGTTTTCAGCAAGCTTATACATTTTCTCAAAAAAGCGCGATTACTTGAAAATTATAAATATTTTTTTAAATCGTAATTCTGTCACAAATACGCTCAAATTAAGAGTTACTCGTATATTTTACAGGCATTCTTCTAAATGTTTTTCCAGCAAGAAATGCAATATCTCGAAAACCTGAAGACGTACAAATTATATTTTCGGTGTACGTTTTTGCACAAATATAAGCTCTCTGCCCATGCACAATATTTCCGTCACGGATCATTTGTTTAGAATTTTCGTTTTTTTCTATTGTTTTTTCATTTTTATCCAATGTTCCACTCACATCACTCAAAGAGCCACTAGCTGGAGATGGTACACCATTTTACAACAAATCTATACTTCTATACTAATATTATAAAGAGGAAAGATTTGTTTGTTTGTTTGTTTGAAATGAATAGGCTCCGAAACTACTGGACCGATTTGAAAAATTCTTTCACCAGTAGAATCGTAAATTATCAATGATGGACATAGGCTATAGAATATTTTCAAAAAAGTTAGGGATCCGTATGAAAACTTCGATAATGTAACCCAAGGTGTGAGAAAAAATCCTTATATCGCGTACTCTGCGGAATCTATTGACAATAGAGCAAAGTGATGTACTACAATTTTATAGAGGTCATCAATGTCTACAAAAAAGTCCGCGATACAATATGTCTAACTATTATGGTTAAGTCACCATGACCGCTTTTTGTTAAAATTATTCAAGCAAATCCTTGGTGATATGAAAAAATGGTGATTTCGGTATCATGATATTAATCCTTATCCATTTAAATGGTTTGATAATTAAGGTTGATTATGTCCGTGTAAATCACGCTTTAAATTATTCAAATCGGACCTTTCGTTCAAAAGTTACGACGGTAATAAACATGCTCGGAGTAAGAAAAATGTCGCGGCTTGAGCGAACTGAGGAGAATCATAACAATGCTTGGTCCGATGAAGTTGAAAATGATTTCGATAAAACAATAATAGTAACAAATGTTTGGATTTTTCGCAAATAAACTGCATACATAATAAGGGGTGAAGCAGGGGTTGCAGCAAGTTTTTAGGGGAGGACATTATTGCTTGCTTTAATTTACGTCGGAATGCAATGAACGAACTAAAAATGGGATTATTGAAACAGATGTACCTAACCATTTTTGCATAATCAACTCCTGACGGGGTGAACGGGGTGAACAGTTGCGCTGAACCTGAGACCATAGAATAAGTAGAAATGGCTAAGTAATAAATGTAATTAATGAAAATCGTTGTGCTTAATTTTCCAAAACTAACGTTTATAAGGGGGTATAGGGGGCGTTGAAGTTTGTGGAGTACCTACTAAATCCACGCGAACGAAGTCGCGGGCGAAGTGCTAGTTATAAATAAGGGGAAGCACTTTTCCAACAGGTAAATGCACAAAATATTTGCAAGTCTACTGCAATATGGTAAACAAACAATACATTTTAAATATAAGGAAAACTATTATTGGAAAAGGTTTTTAATTAAAATAATATATTTTGGTTGGACTACTGGCCTTAAGTTATTTAAATGATTCAAACACTTAGAGAATTAAATTTTTTTGAATGAATTTACATTAGTAAATTCAGTTTTAAGATAGGCTATAATTATTTTAATTAAGAAATAAATTATGTAGACAGTAATAATTTATTCAAAAAAGTAATTAAAACACCTAAATTTACCTGAACATGTCCAGTTTTACGGCTGGGGTATGCCAGCAGAGCATTATTACTGTTGGGGCACACAACGCAAAGCCCTCTGGAGTTCTGACAAGTCTCAAACACATGCAGCATCTGCGGCTGAGCGGTGAATGTGTACACTTTGATCAAGTTCTCTGTGAAAAATACACATACAGATAAGCATAATTATGTGTATATGATTATGATGCAACATTAATGAGTAGAGCTAACTCAGTAATGTCATTTATGTTGCATCCATTCTCATTTCTTTGCCTATTCTTGATTTAGAAAACTTAATCAAGATTGATTTAGAGGTAGAGCAAGAAGAGTATCTGGAAAGATAATTATGGAGAGGGGGCTTTGCAATAGATCTTTCTAGGCTGAAAAAACATCAAGAATAACCTTGATTTATACTTAGAAATATAAATGTAGTTTGTTAATGTTAACAATACATTTATCAAATATTTGATTAGACAAGAATACTTTTGCTTTTCAATAGCAGCAAAACTATTACACTCAACTTACACAAATATGCTAATGATAGGCACATATTAACAAAAAAAACAGCTGATTACACTAATTTGACAATAAACAAAAGTAACAGTAAACTTTACCCAACACAACAACAATGCGGTCTCTACGAAGCTTCACAGCCTTAACTGGGCTATTGAAGTCAAGTGATATTGCAGAATCTTTCTTCAAATCGTCCCATATTATGACTCTGTTCGGGGGATACACAGGGGTTTTACCACCGCCTACTAAGGCCATGTAATTGCATCTGAATAACATCTCTACGTAAGATAGACCGCCTTCAGCGAAATTCTGTCGCTCTTTTTCTTTAAGTGGGTCGCTATTAAACACTCGAAATCCGTTCTCCGTTCCGCAAGCAAAACAACCTGAAGATTGCAAAACAAAACTGTAAACCAATTTGTACATGAAGTGCAAGCAAATGAACAACTAGATCAACCCCATTACCTTGATCTTGATTAAATCCCACATAGAGAAGTCCATTTCCAAATGTATTATCGTCAGATAAATTCATTGTGCAGCCTTATCGCGGAATATTAGGACAAAAATATTATAGCAAAACAATAAAATTATCTTCAATAGATTACACACACAACTTTGCGGCAATTTGACATGAATTTGACAACAAATTTTGCGTCAGACAGAAGAAGTGCCACCAACATCAAAATGTCCAAATGACAATAGCAACTGTCAGAGATAAAATGTCAGTGTCACAAGCAAGAAAACTCTTTTATTAATGAACACGTCAGCACAGGATATGATACTAAGACATTCACGCGTTTTTAAACGCAATTAATTTTTAAATTCTAAATATGCCATTGTACCAAACGTAATTGCATACAAATGAACTGATGGATGAAATGAAGTCTTCCTTATATCAATAAGGAAGACTTTTATATGTTTTATAAAAGATAACGCTATTTAGCGTAGTTCATACTGAAAATAGTGTCCATAATGCCGCAGACGCTTGCGTCTACGAATTCGTTGCGTCTTACGGAAAAACAGCATGTTCACAGTGCACTAATTTAGCCATGGTAAAATCATATGAACCATAGACCTACAAATAGTATGGACTGGAAACAGCTACAAAAAAAGGGTGCAAGTTTTTGTCTCAAAGTGTCTCTAAAAATGGCTGCCAATACTAGGGTTGCGACAATCAGAAAACATAGTGTTACTAGTATAACTAATATCGATACTAGTACTATATAATAGTACTAGCACTTCACCCGCGACTTCGTCCGCGTGGGGATAGTAGGTACTCCACAAACTGCAACGCCCCTATACATATCCCCTTATAAAGGTTAGTTTTGGAAAATTAAGCACAACGATTCTCATTATTGGTTCAGCGCAACTGTTCACCCCGTTCAGCCCGTCAGAGGTTGATTATGCAAAAATTGTTAGGTACATGATCTGTTTCAATATCCCACTTTTAGGTTATTCATAGAATTCCGACGTAAATTGAAGCAAGCTATAATTTCCTCCCCTAAAAACTTATTCACCCCTGCTTCACCCCTTATTATGTATGTACCTAGTTGATTTTCGAAAAATCCAAACATTTGATATTCTTATTGTTTTATCGAAAACATTTAAATGCCGTGGGGTTTCAACTTCATCGGACCAAGCATTGATACGATTCTCCCCAGTTCGCTCAAGCCGCGACATTTTTCTTACTCCGAGCATGTTTATTACCGTCGTAACTTTTGAACGAAAGGTCCGATTTGAATGATTTAAAGTGTAATTTACACGGACATAATCAACCTTAATTATCAAACCATTTAAATGGATAAGGATTAATGTCATGGTACTATAATCACCATTTTTTATTTCACCATGGGATTTGCTTGACTAATGTTAACAAAAAGCGGTCATGGTGACTTATCCATAATAGTTAGACATATGGTATTGCGGACTTTTTTGTAGATATTGATGACCTCCATAAAACTGTAGTACATCACTTTGCTCTATTGTCAATAGATTCCGCAGCGTACGCGATATAAGGATTTTTTCTCACACCTTGGGTCACATTATCGAAGTTTTCATACGGATCCCTAACTTTTTTGAAAATATTCTATAGCCTATGTCCATCTCTGATAATGTAAGATTCTACTGGTGAAAGAATTTTTCAAATCGGTCCAGTAGTTTCGGAGCCTATTCATTTCAAACAAACAAACAAACAAATCTTTCCTCTTTATAATATTAGTGTAGATTACGAGTCTTACTATATATCGAACCTGAAATAGTGAAAGCCATAAAAGTTTATTGTACGATAAAAAGTTTCTATTTCGACTTATAAAGGCGAAACGAATGTTCAGTCTACAGAATAAGCCGCTTGAAATAAATTTGATTGTGGCGGCGTTTGTAAATTCACGCCATTTTCATATTAGAAACGTCAAAGATTGTTGCAACTCTACGACTGATATCTATAAAGAAAAAGTTGGTTTCATTACATTACCTATTGTACGTACCTACTGTTTTCTTGCAAATATATTGAAAAACGTTGTATGGCATACCAACGTGCAGAGATTGGTTTTTACAAACTCATGACTTTGGTAAGCCCTCGACTTCGTCTTGGGCTTACATTCGTCTACTCGTTTGTAAAAACCTACTTACCTCACTAATATCACAAATAACTATTTAGTTAAATCCTTTAAAAATGGTAAAGTAATATTTTTAACAATACATCATTTGGATAAACTAGTTGCTAAAAACATATATTATAACTAGAACAAAATGTTGACGTCTTATTTTCGGATCACGTATAACCATCATAAAACACTGGCACGGTCTCGGTGCCCTGAACCCCGGGGCGGACCTAGGTCCCAAGGCTAGCAAGGTCACTGACACACACGAACTGATTAGCAAACGCATTATAGCGATATCGTTTCAGCGCAGCGAAGGAACTAGTATTGGAAACTATTACAGCACCGGTACAACACTATTCCACAATGATATATTATTGTAAACAAACGAATGAAATTATAAAATATTAAAAAGGTCTGTTGGACGGAAATAAACCCAAATATGAACACTTTAGCCCGAAATTCATGATCGCTTAGCATTTTTTTATCGAAAGTGTAATAATGTAAGTAATATGGCATGGAAACCAGCTACTAACCTATGCGAAGGCAATTGACGTTGATTTTCCTTTATTCTTGCACCAAATTTTACAAAACAACACACAGGCATGTTGATTTGCTGTTTTGCAACATATACGTGCAGTTTTAAACAGAAACTTCTCGTAATTTTCTCACAAATCTCATTAATATAAAAATTAATAAATTTTTGATAGCAGAACTACCTCGTAATTGCGCGACTAATATGGCAGATTCGGCACCCATCTACAACTGTCACTAAGTCAAAACAAATTGTTGACAATATGAGCAACAACTGAAACATTGTTGTCTCTTTTATCAAATACGATTACCACATAAGAAAGAATGAAACAAAACGATATTTCACATTCTGTTTCGTAATTAACCCTGTAAATGTATGTATAGAATATCGCGGCGCCTCCATATTTTTTCTATCTCAATGATATGAACCCATTGGCGATGCAAAGTTTACGCGCGCGCCTCAAGCGGTGAAGTTTATTATGAAGTTGCCTGAGAACGACTCTTGCAGCCAACACCACAAGTTTCCTGAAAATCTAAGTCAAATTCCCCAATTTGGGGACAAAAACCTACTGATTCCCACAAAATCCCCTCCGACCCAACATAGTGAGTGATATGGGTAGGTAAGTAACATAAATACAAAATCTCTATTATTTACAAGATTTAACAACTGAAATTATAATTTTATTTGATATAATGATCAGTTAATATAATAACAGATTGATATAATTTTAAAATAACTAATTTTTTTAAGCATAACTTAATTACATTGAATATAAAATCGTTAGATATACCACTCAAGAGACATATTATAACCTATTGTTACGCGCCAGAATTAATGCCGGGTACATTACGATATTAAGTCTTTACTGGCGCCATCGCCCGTATGGTGCTGGGGCGCAAAAGAATAGCACCATCCCATCGCTTCCTGTGGGTGTCGTATGAGGCGACTAAGGGACTCACCAGAGAATGGGCAGCAGCATTCTTTCGGTACATTGCAACAGCTATACTGCGATCGCCAACCCGCCTGCCAAGCGATTAGGGCAAACCCCCCCAAATGAAGAGCACAACAAAGAAATGGCCCCTAGAGCCCGGCAGCGCGTCTACCCTTGACTCCGGTAGCGGTCAAGGTTATGACGTTGCAAGGGGTGCTAAGAATCCCCGGAGTGGATACGGCTACCGTAAAAAACACCGACGACTGGACCTGGCAACATTAAACACGAGAACACTCCGGACCGACGAGAACATCACCGGACTTGAGGAGGAATTGAGCAGGTTGCGATGGAGTGTTGTGGGATTGTCTGAAGTCCGAAGAGAGGGGAGGACACGACAATTCTCAAATCCGGCAACCTGTTCTATTTCCGGGAGGGTGACCAGAAGTCCCAGGGTCGGGTTTTTCGTCCACAGGTCCCTCGTGTCCAATGTGGTGAGGATCGAGAGTGTGTCGACCAGGGTGGCGTACCTTATACTCAGAATATCGTCAAGATATTCGTTGAAGGTCGTACAGGTTTACGCCCCAACCTCAACACACCCCGACGACGAAATAGAGACCATGTATGAGGATATATCCAGAGCCATGCATGGTCATAAAACTCATTTCACCTCATCATGGTCATGGGGGACTTCAACGCGAAACTAGGCAAACGTGACGGTGACGAGCTGCGAGTGGGGCAATTTGGATATGGACGTCGGAACCACCGGGGACACCTACTGGCCAGTTTTATGGAGAAGGAGGGCCTCTATATGATGAACTCCTTCTTCAGAAAACGTGAGCACAGGAGGTGGACCTGGCAGAGCCCCGACTGCCCCCGACGGTGCAACTAAAAATGAGATTGACTTCATCATGTCGACGAAGAAGCAGATATTCAATGATGTCTCTGTGATCAACGCGGTGAAAACCGGAAGTGATCACCGCATGGTAAGAGGCACATTGAATCTAAATATCAAGCTGGAAAAGTCTCGACTGATGAAGTCTACGCTCCGTCCAGCACAGATCCGGATCCAAAACTCCGAAAGCTTTCAGCTCGAACTTCAAAATCGTTTCGAGTGCCTAGGGAGCTCCGTGGACGAATACAACGATGGGTTCGTGGAAACTGTTCATACGGTCGGGTCTAAGTTCTTCAAGACTCGCCGTACAGATAAGACCAAGAGGATCTCTGATCCGACTCTCAAGCTCATGAAGGAGAGGCGGGAGATGATTCTGCAGTCTTCAGACGATGCGTGCAAATACCGGCAGCTCAATAGACGGATCTCCAAGTCCTTGAAAAGCGACCTCCGCCGCTTTAATACTGAAAAGATTAAAGACGCGATAGAGCGGAATAAGGGCTCCAAGGTCTTTGCAAGAGACTTGTCTATTGGGCAGAGCCAGCTCACAAAACTGAAGACCGACGATGGCAGAACCATATCCGCCAAATCGGAGCTTCTGAGGGAGATCGAGACATTCTATGGACAGTTATACACGTCAATGACCAAACCCGCAGCAAATCTAGCGAACGACCCAAGAGCTATATTGACCCGGCATTATACCGAAGACATCCCGGACGTCAGCCTGTATGAGATTAGGATGGCTCTGAAGCAGCTTAAAAACAACAAGGCGTCGGGTGAGGACGGAATCACGGCCGAACTCCTGAAGGCGGGTGGAAAACCAGTCCTTAAGGCCCTTCAGAAACTGTTCGATAACGTCATACTCGAGGGGAAAACGCCACAAGCTTGGAGCAGAGGTGTGGTGGTACTCTTCTTTAAAAAGGGCGACAATGCCCTGCTTAAGAATTACAGGCCCATCTCACTTCTGAGCCATGTCTACAAGCTGTTTTCCAGAGTCATCACAAACCGTCTCGCACGCAGGTTTGACGACTTCCAGCCTCCCGAACAAGCCGGATTCCGAAAAGGCTTCAGCACCGTAGACCACATACACACGCTGCGGCAGGTTATACAGAAGACCGAAGAGTATAATCTGCCCCTCTGCTTAGCGTTTGTGGACTACGAGAAAGCCTTCGATTCGATCGAGACTTGGGCTGTGCTGCAGTCTCTCCAACGGTGCCAGATCGACTATCGGTACATCGAGGTGCTGAAGTGTTTGTATGAAAACGCCACCATGTCAGTCCGACTTCAGGATCAGACATCAGAACCTATCCTCCTGCAGCGGGGTGTGAGGCAGAGAGACGTAATTTCTCCGAAACTGTTCACGGCCGCAATGGAGGACGTCTTCAAGGTTTTGGACTGGAAAAGGCTAGGCATTAATGTCAATGGCGAGTACATCACTCATCTTCGATTTGCCGACGATATAGTCGTCATGGCTGAGACCACGGAGGACCTCAGTACAATGCTCGATGACCTCAGTAGAGCTTCCGAAAGAGTGGGTCTTAAAATGAACATGGACAAAACCAAGGTCATGGTAAATACCCATGTAGCACTCACTCCTATCAAGATTGGAGGCTCTGCACTCGAAGTTGTTGATGAGTACGTCTACCTGGGACAAACGATCCAGCTAGGTAGGGCTAACTTCGAGAAGGAAGTCAACCGTCGAATCCGACTCAGATGGGCGGCGTTCGGGAAGTTGCGCGGTATCTTCTCGTCTCACATACCACAGTGTCTCAAGACGAAAGTCTATGACCAGTGCGTGTTGCCAGTGATGACCTATGGACTCGAAACGTGGTCGCTCACAATGGGCCTCATCAGAAGGCTTAAAGTCACCCAAAGGGCAATGGAGAGGGCAATGCTCGGAGTTTCCTTGCGTGATCGAATCAGGAATGATGATATCCGCAAGAGAACCAAGGTTACCGACATAGCCCGAAGGATCGCCAAATTGAAGTGGCAGTGGGCAGGGCACATTGCTCGCAGAACAGATGGTCGATGGGGCCGAAAAGTTTTGGAGTGGCGACCGCGTACCGGAAGACGCAGTGTTGGAAGGCCTCCCACAACCGACGACCCGAACGACCTAGTGAGGGTCGCGGGTAACCGATGGATGCGAGACGCACAGGACCGGTGGTTGTGGCGACACTTGGGGGAGGCCTATGTCCAGCAGTGGACGTCTTTCGGCTGATATGATGATGATGATGATGACTGGCGCCATCTAGTATCGAGTAGCGGAACTAGTAGAGTCAAGATCCTTCTAGACTTTTCGATGCAAGAACATTCTAGAGTTTCGATAGGTATCTAGTTAGTCGGATCGGGCCCGGTATGTACTCGAACTTTCTAGATGTTTCTATAGTAGAAAGTTCTGGAATTATCTGCCGACCTATATAAGGCCCGCATAGCCTGCGACCGGTCAGTATTGAATTTTACAAGTGACAACTTCGAGAGTGATCTTCGACTGCGAATAAAGTGATCAGTGGTGCAATTGTGTTTTATAATTATTGAGTTCTAAAGTTGTAATTAGTGTTGATCAATTAAAGTGTCATTTTGGTTATTAAATCGGCTGTTTTTATTGTCACTAACCCTAAGCTCGTAGTGATACCCTTTCGGTACGAAAGTCGGATGAACCTGAATAAATCAGATTTTTTTTACGAATTTGGAGTTGGACTCGAGACCCTATCAGAGACTTGAAAAAGTTTTATTGACACAGAACGTGTAAATCCCTTGCGTACAACAATGTTGTTAAAAATCGTGTGAGTCATAATCTGACAGAAAATCTTAACACCGCGATTCCGAAACACGCGTCATCAGTTTAACGCCATCTATTTGACCATGTAGGTAGCACAAAATATTTGACAGAGTTATGGTACATTCACTTTTATTTTGCTACTTATTAATATTATACTTAGTTTTCACGTTTTCACAAATAACTCAACGATTTGTTTTGATGTTATTTTCATGCTTACCTGCATTTTATCTTTCTCAATAGATGGCGCCTAAGAGTCAGTCACCGCTACGCTTGACGCTGTATGAAGTTTTACTAAAATTAAAAATTCAATATCTTTTGATTTTGTGGGTCGATTGTGATGAAATACTCGGGTTAACACTTAATATTTTTAAGAACTTAGCTTTCGAATCTAATCAGTGTTTTTTGCGTGATGCTGTCTGAAACATATAGACAAACAGATAAACCGACAAACAGACAAAAATTTCAAAAATGGCATTTTTGAGCTTTATACCTTTTTCCTAACATTTCTCAGTTATTTTTATGCAAAAATATTCAATGTAAAGACAGCAAGTCTACGATCTTATTACAATTATTTAATATAGATAACGCACCTCTAATTATATGTTCCACTCATATCACTCTAGGAGCCACTTTCCTGCTGGAGTAACGTGGGTACTGATACTTTGTCATCAGTGAAGTTTGAAGAGGGTAGGAAAGGCCCACTAAGATGACCCACTGACCGGCTTTGCTCAAGCTCATTATGAAGTTCTGTTGCGAAGAAAGCATATCATGAATTCAAACAGACAAATGCCAAGGAACTCAGTTTAATATATATTAATTACCTCAATATTATTATGAAGAAAACTTGAAGCATTATTTTTAATTATTACATTTACAGAGAAGAGAAGAGTTCCAAATTAGATTTCTACAGAGAAGAATAATATGAAAAAAAAATTAAGTATGACCTTGTCATAGATACCTATTTAGTTTATTTTATGTTACCAATATGGTAGGTAATTAAAGTGAACATCACAAGTCTGAAATCACCAGCTCACCTTGAGCATGCATGGATATACCTATAAGATTGTGCCCTCTAATCTTTACTCTAAAGAGGGCTTTGTCCTGTAGTTAGAATTAAAGGTTGGCATCTTTCAAAGCACAATGACTGCACATAAACAATATGTACCTGCTTCAGAACATTATAAAAAATTAATGGCTTTTTTATTTATAGGTTTAATATAAAAATCACATTATGCTAAACACAATCATTCTTATTATATTTATATCAATATTATTTTATATAACCTTTATACATACAAAAACATTTAAGCAGTAATTGATATTTTATATGAAAACCTCAAAATGTTATGAACTTGCAACTTGTTTTAAAGGCCCTTCAAGATATTGAGCTATAGCATTTATTTTTTCTTTTAGGATACCAAATCCTACAGTTTCTTTGGCATAGAGGCACAGTAACAGATTGGCAACTTGTGTTATAGCAATTTTTCCATTCGAACAGTCAACCAATATCAGATGCAGTTTATCTTCTTTGAAAACGTTCCTTCCGTGCTTTTCGTACGCTGACCATACATTGCTAGCGATGGCTGCTGTAACTCTTGCGTCTTTGTCATTATAACCCGAGTATGCCAGAAGTGCTCCTTGATGATTCAACAACCTGAAATAGTTCCATATAAATACCATCATTGGCTGATATTGGATAAATGCGATCAAAACACAACGTAAATATTATGACACCCACAATGTGTTTTCAACTCCACCTGTATTTGCCTGGCTAAGCACTTGCGTCAATGCTTTTGGTTTTAACATAATTATGACTTTGTGAAATATTTATAATCGTTATACACAAACTTCTCAATAAACCTGCAAATTAGTACCTAGGTACAATAAAAGAAATTCAGAATAAAAATCTACTGTCACCACTGTCACACTCACAACAACTAGGTACATATTGTATTGTCTGGATCATATGTATCTATGGTCTGAATTGTCTGTCATGCACTGTCATGTCAGTCACATTGTCAGTGTCACATTAGACCCTTGCACAGAACACTTTTATGTAGGTACTTTTTTCTATCTCAATGGTAGGTACTAGGGAGAACTGAACCAACACAAGTTTAGGGTGCGTTTAAGTAAGATGGCGAAATCTTACGATAAAAATTTTACTAGCGAGGGTTCGCTGAACGAAGTCAAAGGTTTTTATCAGTGTTAGCTGTCATTCAATCTGTCAATCATTCTGCCCCTTTCGTTACAACAATTTGTATCATTATTTCATCCATGATCTACGCACAATACAATAATATTCCATGATGATGAGTAACTACTCTTAAAAAATATTCGTATCCTCAATCAAAAGGCGCGAATCGAGCAAATATGACAGCAAAAAGCTGTCAATCTGACAGCAGGATAAAGCGACCTAAAAAGGTCGCTAAAATTCATCCTAGCCTAGCCAGGCGAAAACTTATACCAGTGGACGCCCGTTAACGGAACTGATTAAATTTTATTCAGTTTAATTTTTCGCCTCGCGGTGTTTGACGTTTATTTACGGCCGCTTTCTATAATATATCTCAATCCCAATCTTGATCCCGATCCTTGTCTGTAACTAATCAACGGCCGAGTTTGTGTCCTTCACCACACAATCCTCACTATTTAGTCAGTTTTTTTTATACTGGATAACCATGGATAGTTGACTTAAACGCACCCCAGAACACTATTTGTTTTTGTATACGTAGCAGTCAATTAGCTTAATCGGCCGTTTAATTGGTTGCCTAGCCTTTTCATTAAAATGTGACGAAAAGTACTCTTTGGTTTATGTTTTAGTCAGCCTTCTCGGCAAGCTTAGTTGTGTGCTTCAGTCATATTACAATAAAATTCACAGCTCCACTTTACCGAGATCGCGTCTGTTTCAAAGATTTCTCATCGGCCAGTTGCGTAGACACTTGAGACATAAAACTACACCAATTTTACACCACAATATCCATTAAGATTGACTAGGAATCAATTTGCGAATAATTAAAAACCGTCACTCACTAAACTTACCGCTCCAGCCCCGGCGACACACCGGTGTGTCGCGAATTTAATGTTTATTTACCTATTACATAAGATTTATTTGGGAATTTTCACATGTCGGGGCTGGAGCGGTAATCCCGCCAACACCAAAACATGTAATCTGAAAATCCGACCAAGTGCGACTCGGACTCACGCACGAAGGGTTCCGTACCATTTTTTTAAAAAACGGCAAAAAAAAACACGTTTGTTATACGGGAATTACTTTACTCTGTTTTTAGTATTTTTGTTGTTATAGCGGCAACAGAAATACATCAGCAAAATTGGTATAAAAAAGTACAAAACAAATAATAATTGTGTGTTGACAAGGGCCAGAGAATGTGACGATTTTTATTCGGAAGATTAATTGATAAAAATTATGGTGTAAAACTAAGCTAGTTAAGCTTAAGTGTCTAAACACACTATGCCGAAGTTACGCGACCGAAGTTCAGCACAATTACGCCTGCAATGCTATTTGGATTACTGACGACACACTGTGCCAAAATTACGTCGCGTCATAGCGTACAGCTTAACTTCGGTCGGGCGTAAGTTCAGCGGCAACTTATTCTATGAGCACACATTATACGCGACCGAAGTTCGGTTCTATTACCGACGAAGATCCGGGATCCACGATAGCGCTCGAGACACTGAATACGCACACAAAGTTGCGGAACTGAATTTCTGCCGCGTAAGTTCGGCACTTATGGTGTGTCATATCAGTCGAATACGTCGGAACGTAAAATCAGCTGTCGAACTTCGGTCGCGTAACTTTGGCACAGTGTGTTTAGACACTAAGCCATGGTGCATATTTCCATGCAATATATCTACTAATTTTTGAAACCGGGTCACCGGTTTCATGGTCTGGCGATATATATCGCAAGTAAGCGGGCGAGTTTCTGAGGCTGCCATCCGAGAAGCGTGAAGCAGTGAGGTACCTCGGACAATATCCCCAGAGAGTACTGCGGGAGGGACGTCCCATAGCCGTCGCCAGGAGGACGACGAGAAGGTTTTCTTTAGGATATTCGCCTGTAAATTTCATTTCGTTTACGGTACCTATTTTGAGTTAACGTCGGTGGTCTCCAGTTCGTGTAAAGACTCTTAACATATACCTTAAAACTTTAAGTAATAAGGTTTCCTTTTTTTCTTGTGAGCGAACCAATCATTACGATTTCCGGCTTTAAATATAACGTGTTGCAACCGTATTTTTTTAAATCCGCTATATTCGGTCAGAAAAATTTGATTACCATCACAAATTAAAATATGTACCTAATGATTTTCGAGCAGTAAATTAGATCTTTGTTATAACAAATTATTATCGGCTACGTCAACATCCAATTTTTATTTTTTTGTACTTTTATATACCAATTTTGCTATTTTTAATTTAGGTTTAGGTTTTTATTTATTTTACAAAATTATATGTGTACCAAGCGTAAAGAGGGTTTCATTTCTTTTCTCCTCGTAACGCTACAAAGTTGGTGAAGCTATTTGCACATTCTTCCAAAGCGTAGATCTCTATGAAGAAGAACGTGCAAGAAACTCCATGGACACTCTTTTAAATCAATTAATTATTACAAAGTTGTGGTTATATTGTTCTTGTTGAAATTATTCATATAGGTGTGTGAGAACGATGTAGAAAGACGTGTGCACAACCAAAGCAAAAAGGAACAATTCAAAGTACTAACAATTAAAACAAACTGTTGCAGTTGAGAGATTACCAGTCCCAGCTGACGGATCCAAATGATGAATGAAACACAAACTCCACCATCAGAGAGACCTTTGAGTGAGTATGACACTGCCAACAGCCGGGGCTTTTTAATTATTATGCAATGAACAGACTGAGGTATAGCACAAACAGAAAGTGTGTACTGTTTGTTTAATGTGTTAAAAACAACAATAAAATCTCTATTTGAACATTTTATTGTTAAAAATTGTACATTAATCAACGCATCTTCTTTTGTTTGATTAAATAATTTCTAAATGCTATTTGTTTATCTTTAAAAGACCTCTTGATCTTTCCCTTAGCCTTGTGTTTCACCATTTGGTAGTTCTTTGTCTTCCTTTTCTCCCTGTTAGTTTTAGAGCAGTGAATATTCTTTCTTCTATCTTTGTAACCATATTTATCTCGCTCTTCTCGTCCCTTTAGAACACTATCTAACCTAGCATCCTTATCATGTTTCCTCTTCTTATGAATGTTTTCTATAGCCGACAGTTGTACAAGCTCTCCAGATTCGTCTTCCTCCTCTGTTACGTTGCTCTTGCGTTTAGTGCCACTTACAGCTTTTTTAAGTTGTGCTGCTTCAATACGTTTGAAATCTTCATCAGTGAAAATAGTTTCCATGGCTATTTCTCGTGCACTTTGCACCTTTTCTTCCATATTTTTCTTGTCCAGTGATTTACGTCTAGCTTTCAAAATTTTTCTGTCCTTTGTGGGTTTGTTTGGTTCTTTTTTGTTATCTGCTACATTATCAGCATCCTCTATGTCATTCTCCACATTTTCTTCTTCATTCTCTTCCTCTTCCTCTACTTCATCATCTTCTGCAGCATCATCTTCTTCTTCTTCATCACTATCTTCACTATCAGTTATGTTTATTTCAGAATCTGAAGAAGCAACATCAACCCATTGTTCACTATCTGAATCATCTTTCTTTTTATTTGATTTTTTAGTTTTCTTTTTTTCTGCGTCTTTAATTTCTTCTTTCTCCAATAATACCTCTGAACCAGGTATGTAATCCTTGATTTCTGTTTCACCATACTTTTTGTTTTTCAATTCTACAGATGCTTCTGTTGGTCTGCCTCTATCTTTTTTGTGTAACATGTCTGGCATTGATTGTCTGTACAGCTGAATTAAAGATCTTGCAGCCATCATAACTGATTTCTCTTTGTATGTTTTGTATTGAACCAAATCTCGAAGTAAATCTTCACCAATAGCAAGGGGACATCTGGCACATATTTCTCTGACAGCATTCAAGCCAACTGCCATAACATCAGTGGAATTTCTCTCAGTAATAAAATTATTTGCTATTGCTTTCATGACTGGTTCTAAAACCTCAGGTGGAATAAGTTCATGTGATGCTTGGGCAGCAAATAACAAGATTCGAGTTACCTCTCGTTGATGAGGCAGAAGTAATCTTGCAATAAATGGATAGTAGTTGAACAGGAATAAGTCATGTAAGCCTATCAATCTTGATATAACATCCAACAACATTAATTTGACTTCAAATCTATCATTGGATGATTCCAATTTCTTAAATAACTTTTCAGCAAATCCTTGCGGGTTGTTTATTAGGTGTAGTGCAGAGAAGTTAAATACTGGAGCTTTTTGTTTCTTTTTCTTCATTTTCTTTGCCTGTTTCTTTACTTTTTCCACCATTTTGTCCCTTTTTCTAGTCTTTTTGTTGAATTTATTTGCAATCATTGTATCTCTAGGATCTATTTCATCTTCACTGTCTGAATTTTCTTCTTTTTCTTCTTCATCTCTGCCAAGGAAGAATTTCAGAGAGGCCACCATAACTTTAGTTATTTTGGAGAAGCAGCCAATGTCAGCAATGATGTTGACTGTCTTCTGATCATTCCAAATATTCTTGTGATACAACTCTACTAATATATCTAGAGACAATTTTGCAGCTTTAGGATTAGAATCTTGTAACATTGAGAACATAAAGTTCTGTAATGTTGAATTAAACTTCATATCTTTATGTTTCATGTTCATATTTTTAATATCTGTTATGATATGGGTTTTCAAAAATTCTCTTAAATGTTTATCTTGGCATTTCAGCAATAAGAAAAACAACTCCAACAAATCAAAAGCTGTGATAAAATTCTTGTTTCTTAATAAAATGAGACACTTGCACAAAGAAAGCCGCATGTCGTTGTGCAGAACTGTGTTGTGTGTTTTCAAAATATCAACAATTTTCTGGGGAAATAACTTCATTTCATTGAGATAGCACTGGGCTACCTGTGCCAAGAACATGGCTTGTTCATCGAGCTTTTTGTTATATTGCGTAGGATTCAAGTTGAAAATTTCCAAAGTTGTTTCAAAGTGAGCAAGTTGTTGATGGAATTCTTCTTTATATGATTCGGGGTCTCTCTTGATCAAGTTTTGTAACTGCGTCAGATTATTCGGCAGCTGATTGTTATGTCTCACCATTTTGGATTATTTAGGTTTCCAATTACACAAATTACGAAATGTACACTTTTATCAATGCAGAATTAATTCCTCACACAACAAATTAAATTATTCTAACTTTTGTCATTATTATAACCTCTGTTTACCACACGGTACTTGACAGAAAATGAAAATATAACCTCAAATTCCTCAATGAATGAATAGTCTAGTGTCACTGCCTGCCAGTGCCTGCAGTGCCCCTAGTGCCTACCTGCCACATGATGTTAAAAACATTTTGGGTAGTAGGCTTTTGATCGTAATTCGTTGCTTTAAATTAGTCTATGCTCGTAGCCGTGTTCTCCTATCAAGAGTGAAGTAGCGGTAGCATAGCATGCCCGCCAGTGCCCGCCACACATTCCCAAACCACTGCAACTCCTGAAAGCCAGAATCAATAGTGGTGACCACCAGAAAAACGCCGAGTCAATGAAGCTCGACGAATCCAGGAGCAAATAACAGCGGAGGAGTAGGAAAAAAAATGTAATAAGTAGTGGAAATTATATTTTTTTTTCCTACTCCTCCGCTGTTATTTTCTGATTTCGCCTTCTTTTCGATGTCGTTGCGAGATCCGACAGTTGAATCAGAATCATAAAGAACAACGTTCTGAGGTGCGCAATCCCTCCCGATTGCGCACCTCAGAACGTTGTTCTTTATGAGGGCAACAAATCATTTCGGCAAGAGTCGAGCTTATCCCGCCATCTTTGCCTTGCTCTGCCACGATGCCATCTTGTATTTAATGGGGCCCGTATACGGTGGGTTGGTTTCTATGATGGTAGGTTAATGTTATTCCATTGACTTGAATTAATTAAGTACTTAACTAGTAAATAGCATGAGTTGGTTAGGCTTTTTATCAGAAATAACTTAGTTTTACATTTGGGCTGGTCTTGCCACAAAAAATAATGGTGTAAAAGTATTAATTAAAAAGTTGTGTCAATTGTGTCATGTCAATCAGCCACGTCATTTTTGCTTAAATTGAATGATAGTGTACGCGGCGTAACTGAGATAAGCATTGCTGTGAAAAATGAATATTTTCCGTTTACTTGGTGATTTATCCCATCTTTTAGCTATTATTATATTACTACTCAAAATCTGGAAAACGAGATCATGTGCGGGTAAGTTAAATCGACTTCGGAGGGATTCGATCAACCGGCATATTAAGTGTGTATTTTCCAATCAAAACTTCTTCAATTTGGTTTTAATTTTCAGGTATATCAGGAAAGTCCCAGATACTTTTCTCCGTGGTGTACACGGCGCGATACTTGGATCTGTTAACCAATTACATCTCGGCATACAATACATTCATGAAGATGGTATTCATTATGGCCTCATACGCCACTGTTTACCTGATGTATGTCAAGTTCAAAGCGACTTATGACCACAACCACGACACGTTCAGGATCGAATTCTTGTTGATACCTACACTGATTATGGCTTTGTTGATAAACCATGAATTCACAGTGATGGAAGTTAGTATATTTTTGTTTTTTTTTTAGATTTATCAACCTATACATAGGTAGATCCTATTCATGTATGTTGTAAATTTACTATCATTTGAGATATGAAGTTAACATTCAAATACTTGTATCACTCAATAGTTGATATCTCGTAAGTATATCAGCTGTTGATCTAATCACTTCTTACTAATAATTAAATATTTGTCATCATTACAGGTACTATGGACATTCTCAATTTACTTGGAGTCTGTGGCTATCTTGCCGCAGTTATTCTTGGTATCCAAGACTGGAGAGGCTGAAAGTATTACATCCCATTACCTGTTTGCCCTTGGATCATACCGAGCTTTGTATCTTCTGAACTGGGTGAGTAAAACTTAACTCATGTTTTTAATGGGAACTAGAGTCTTATTTGAGTCTATTAATCTTCATGACTTGCACACTATTCATATCAAATAATTTTATAGCAGTTTTTATGAAAAACAAAAACATAACTGAATAAATAAGTTTCAAAGTCACATGCAATAAATTAAGTCCTTGGCAGCTTGAAAGGTTAAAACTAGCTCTGCAGCTGTACAATGTGCAGCAATCATACTATATATTTTTTTATTGTCTGACTTATATTACTGTTTTCTGTTTTCAGGTATACCGTTATGTTGTGGAGGATCACTATGAGCTCATTGCTATTATCTCTGGAGTAGTGCAAACTGTCCTATACTGTGACTTCTTCTATCTTTACATTACAAAAGGTATGCATTCTACTTTGTACTGCTTCTTTGAAATTAAATCAGGAGCTTAGGACTGACCAAATACTTCCTTGACTATCTAATGATACCTTACAGTGTTACATGTCATCCAATTAGTAAACCTGTAATATCATGTTAATGCAATAACAATATTTTTCTATTTTGTTTCTAGTATTGAAAGGAAAGAAATTGCAGTTGCCAGCTTAAGCCAGGAAGCAAGAGGATTGCATAAAATCAATCTGACAGTTATGTCTGTGAATATATTAGTGTGAGCCAATAAATTACCTAAGATCTAGTTGTACAAACATTACCGGTATTGTACTGTTGTGAAAATGTTGATTAACTAATGGCAATTATGTGTGATTGTGTATCTTCATTAACTTGTACAGCCACAAGCAATAATTAATGGTCCTTTGCATTTAAAACCAGTCTTAATCTTGTAATAAGTGCTTTTACCATCACAATGATATTGGCTACTCTGTACATAATTATTTAACATTTTATAAATTGCTATTTTATAGTTCTCTCATTTATGTTAGATATTGAAATTAATTTTCTTGGACATTTTGTACCTATTTATTAAAATCTAAATGAATACAATTTGTTATATAGAGCAATAATATTACTTTGGCTTCCATTAATTGATAGAATTAATGTGCATGTGGTACCTCCCTGGTATGAATTACAATCTTTAATGCTTAGAATAAAATTATAGTACCTATGCATCGTTGTAATGATTATAGTGCTAATTCTGACATGTTTTGTTAGGAATGATTGTTCTGAAAAGTAACATAATTAAGAAATTACTTGACTAGAGGCTTTAAATTCTCATTTTGTATTACTTCAATCATTGCTTTAAAACAGGTTTCTCATAAATTAAGAAGAATAACAAAAAAAAACCATAAAATAATGTTTTGTAATAAGTAGTACAGCACATGTTTGTATGACAACTTTTAAATAGTCTGTTATACTATTATATTGGCATAAACCACTCCTTATTGTTCGTGACTGTACTTAATTTTAAAATAGTTATTGACAATATTTTCAGTGCAATTTAATTTTTAATAGCCACCTATTGTGACGCAAATAGTTAAATAACTTTTTAACAATATTATATTGCCGAGGATATGATTTTGTATCTAACCCTTAGATTATATGAACTTTGTTTACTTATATTGTATTTGTCATTTCTTCCCAGTAGGTAAGATATTCGACATCATGAATTTTAGACAAAGCTTAATCATAAGGGATAACTACTTTAATTCATATTTGCATGTGGTAAGTTTTATACTTGCATTAGAATGATGTATGTATCTGTCTCCATACTATCTCAAATTCTTTTTATGAGTTACTTAGACCAAAATTAGTATTATATGGACTTGTGTGCAAACTGTCATGTCAAGATTTTCTATGCATGGCATATCAATGTATGGGATGTCAATTATTCCATGTATTAAACACTCCTTCCATACATTGTCACACAACTATTTAATAAATATGTATTTAAGTGTACAATATTGTTTATTTTTCTCTACAGATGAATAAATAATTTGAATATCATTGAAGTCAGGCATGCCATTCGTTTCGCATTTGTCATTTCTGCTTCTTATTCAATTATTATTTTGCTTTCACTTTCTATACTTTGAGCATCATTTATGATAATGGAAAAGGGTGGATCTGCATTTGATTTCTAGTTCCATATTGAATTCCTAAGGATGTATGTAGTTCTAATATTTGTCTAATTTAGCCATTACTAGTTCTTGTAGGTACTTTTTACTATGATAGTGTGTGTCTTCCTCTCCCTTTTACACATTCACAACTTTTGGTTTGGCTTTTGCCAAAACAAAATAACGTCAGTCAACTATCTACTAACAGTTTTATAGATTGTGTTCAGATAACGAAACTCAAATCAGGTTTGGGCGATATTCCGTAAATGTAGATCAAACATTGCGTTTTATACAGTTTAGTCCTAAGGACCTATTGTAATGTCTTGCTAAGAATTTATGAATAAATAAAATTTGAAAGTGAATTGAAGTTTTTCAAATTGTTATTATTAGTGCTAGAGAGAGAATAGGAATGATAGGATGGCAGTGTAGCAAAAAGCGATTGAGTTAAAAGTGGGCGCAAATGTTAGAAGACATCCAGACGCTATTAAAGTTAATCCCACGCCTGCATGATGATGAAATGAGGAATAATAGAAGTCTTCGTGTTCGTTCATCATATTCATTAGGTACATATTAAAATAACTTAAATTAAAAAATACACAAAACTTACCACAAACTAAAATATAGCATCAAAAAATTCGTCCTCAACGCTGTCAGCTAGTAATGTGCCCTAGAGACTGGCGGCATTGCCACATTGAATGGCAATACTTAGTCTCTGCCCAAAGTAAAAGCCAGCTCTTGGGTTCACGGGAAGTGTCAACCAGCCATTTCGAAATTTCTTTGAAATGGCTGTGAGCATAAGGGCCAGAGGGTTTCAACCCCAAACGGCTCGAAAATATAGTTACCAACAAGTTTACTATATTTACGCTGCTTGAGGTTTTCCGCTGCCGCAGCAAAGTCTGGCGTACCTACCCATAGTTTCTATTTTGCGTAATAGGTGAAACAACATCTTATCATAGTACCTATATGTAAGTACATGTTTAACGTGGCTAGCCTCGCGTAGCCGTAAATAAATAAAATCGTCAATGGACGCTTAAGTACAGTCGAGTAGAAATTACGTGCATTTTATTAAGTGCCTTTTTTATCCCGGAAGTGTTTCAGTTCAGCAGGCGCGTTTCGTGGAATATTCAAACAACGGAAATTTCTCTCAACCGCGCCGCTTCTCCATAAAAGTTTTAAAGAGACCTCTAAAACATTTTCAAGGAGAAGCGGCGCGGTTAAGTCACAAGTTTTTCAAGCAGTTTTCATTAATTGCTTAATCGATAGATTTAAGATTAGGTACGAACTATAGATCCAAAATACATAGAATAGAATTGAAAATCTTTTTTTCGAGTCAATGATTAACTCTTAGATTGTTTGGGCCCAGAGGTGGCTACATTAATAATTGCAGCATCGGCAGCATTCATCATACTATAAATACCTCAAAGCACAGGTGTTTGGGCACTTGGGGCACTCTAACATGTGGCTGATGCTCTGAATAGGGGCACCGTTAAATTCAAAATAGCTTGCAAGATATAAATCCACGCTGACCGACGACGCGAGCACACCCGAGAGTCTACGATTAAATTGTTACCGCAGCATGTGAGCAAGAGTAAATAGGTAGTTTCACAGAGAAAGCAAGCTGTATGTATACCTACCTAACTTATTAAAAGCATGCTTTTAAGTTATGTATATAATTTGGCCTAGTGACACCTACCTACAAGTAGAAATTCAATTTGCAATTAGGTATATTATTATAATCTGTAATACAAATAGCCGAAAATAGTAGGTAATTTTTATGTCCATGCAAAAACGTTACCCTCTTTCTACAGAGTTGTTCACATGTTGATTATATTTTTTAAAGAGAGAATAAAACGCAAGTTAATTATTAAACAAACAAGTTTATTTTCTATTTACACTAATTTCAGCACTGACTATGTCTTACTTTCGAATATTAATGCTGCATTCTTACAAAAATCTGCTACATGCACTTGTTCCTGGAACATTAAGTTAATAAAGTATTAATTATAATGTACCTACCGAAATCATCATAAAAGAGTAGGTAGGTATCTATTTTGTAATTAGGTTTATCTCAAGTTGAGTTCCTTGGAGGAAGAGTCCAGAATTACTAAAATTGAAGGAGTGGCTGTGAAGATGGCGTAACTGCGTATGGCAAGATGCTGTATTACACCTGAATAGGGTAGATGGCTAAAAAAATCTAATTATAGTATGCGCCAGATAAATGAAGAATAACGGTCATTGACCCACCTACATTTATTGACACAAGCTTAATTTCAAAAACAGAAATAATGACGTAAAGCTGTCCTGAATCGACATCTATCGTGATTCTTAGTGTTTTAGTAACGAAAAACGATTCATAATTTACCGTCCGGGGGTACCTACGAAGAGATATTAAGGAAAGGTCAATGACCGTTAGTCTTCATTTGTCTGGCGCCTACTATAGTCATATAGATTTCCAAAAAATATTAGACACGTATTTTTTCTATTTTCACGTAAACAAAAAATGAAAACGATAGTGCGTTGAAAACTCTTGTGACGTCACTTGTAAGTACACTTTTTACTTACACGTGACGTCACCAGCCTCCATTGATCTTTGATGCGTTTTATCTTCGTCATTTTTTATTGGTTTGATAAAGAAAAAAATACGTGTTCAATATTTTTCGATAATCTGCAGACTAAATAGAATCATATAATTTTTAACCAGGAATCATCCCTAATCAAATGTTGGGTAAGGGCAATTACTTAAGCATCTCATTAAAAAATGGTTTCAGTGTGGTCTCAGGAACCTGTAAAAAGGACATGTAATTAAATATACATTGTATTACCGTCAATTTTGTTGTACTGTTCATTAGTTTAAAAATCCCGAATTTTAGTGTATCATCTTCCAGGATTCCTGTGTAAATGACGCCCATTTTTAAATTTTCCTTTATCTGAAATTAGCATAACATTATCATTTATAAAAAATAACTTCGGGCAGCAGCTTCGTCCTCATGTAAAAATTATACCGCAAGAAACTAACTTTCTAACACTTTTAACAGGATAGTTAGAAACTGAATTCTGAATACATAAGTAAATGTTAGTTTTTTTTTTCTAAATAAAAGACTGAATAGGTAGACTGGCCGGAGGTGACAGAGGTAGACCTGAGTGGTGGTTAACCGGCTAAAGACCAGAAATACCGCCCCAGAACCCGACGGCTTACCTGGGAAAGCCTGGGTCCTGGCCTCGGAGGCTATCGGGCCTCTGGACTAAGGGGGTTCTTAAACGCATTCTTGGAGTGGGGCCAGTTCCCACTTCGTTGGGAAACTGGTCCTCATTAAGAAGCCGGAGCGCCCTAGTGAGGGTGGGGCCGGATCTGGCGGAGAACCAGTTCGGTTTCCGCACGGGGCGCTCGACGGTGGATGCCATCATGCGCGTGAGATCTCTCACGACCGGGGAAGCAGTATCCCGGGGCAGGGTCGTCTTGGCGGTGTCTCGGAACAAGACACCACCGGGATCTCAAATAACGGTAGGAGGGGTTCACATCGGCGTCGGATCCACGATCAAGTATTTGGAACTCGTTCTCGACAGCCGATGGAACTTCGTCGAGCATTTCCGACGTTTGGCTCCCGAATGGGCCGGGCCGGGGCTGCCTTTAAGCGGCTTCTGCCCAATCTAGAAGGTCCAAACGCCTCCTGCCGGAGATTCTATGCGGGCATCGTGCGGTCCATGGCCCTTTATGGGGCCCCAGTGTGGGCTCTGACGCTGAGGAAGTGTCCAGCCCGACAACTGAACGCGTTCCAAAGGGTCATGGCCATCCGGCTGGCCCGGGGATACCGCGGGATCTCGGGCGAGGGCGGCGAGCCTCCTTGTCGGATTGCCGCCATGGGATCTGGAGGCGAGAGCTCTCGCGCACGTCCACGCGCGGCGCGTGGAGGCGCTACGCCGGGGCGAAACTCCGATACCGCGGCAAATTGCAGCGTGGCGGACGGAGCTCCGGCAAGATACCATGGCGGTATGGAACCAGCGACTATCGCAACCCAGTGCTGGGCACGTCATAATTTTGGCGGTAGTGCCCCTCTTTGAGGAGTGGCTGGAGAGGCGCCACGGCGTCCTCACCTTCCGCCTGACGCAGGTACTCATCGGTCACGGTTGATTCGGGAGGTACCTGTTTCGGATTCGGCGGGAGGAAACGCCCGGGTGTTTTTATTGTGAGGATTGCCTGGCATCTCTCCTTCTGCAAAGCAGAAATGCTAGTGAACGAGGAGGCGGGCCGCGTGAGGGGGTGACAACCCTTACGCCCCAGCCGCCGCAACATAGGGAGACGCTCCGGGTGCCGGGAGTCGCAAATCGCAGGGCGATTCCCGGCCACCGTAGGCGCGGGCCCGTTAGGTCCAGAGCCTGCCAGTGTTGCGGATTCAGTTCGAAAGGGTTATCGCGGCCCTGGAAAACAAAGGACACTAGGAGGGGCATGGATGGGTTTTCGTCAGTAAGTCTGACACTGCTTTCCGCTCCGCCCAGAGCAGGAGGATTCATTTGATGACGTCCCATCCATAAAAAAAAAAATAGGTAGACTGTGAAGTGTGTGGATTTATTTGAGTTAAGGAAGTTTTATGTTAGTAAGGAATGAAGCAAAACAGCTTATGCAATATGATAAGTGAAAAAGTAAAAAATAACCACCTGCAAATCCACTGGAAGTGACAAATCAGGTAACCATGCTGATATCTTGTTTAACTCCAGTTTATGATACAGAAGGGTTGCTAGTTTACATAAAAATGCCCTATTAGCTGTTTCATCTGTAACAGAGGTAAATAATACAATTGAGCACTTAAAATCAAATTTTTCCTTTATGTTTTTATGTATTAAATTATTCCGTTCTTACTTTGAGAATCCACAGCAAAAGATATTTTGAATGGTGCTATTTTCCTGTGAAGCCTTAAACAATCTTTCTCAGCACTACTATGTAGCCCATCCAGTAAAAGTATGAACAGTGCATCTTCTAAACACAATGTACAGGTAATTTTGTTAGTCCTTTTCTGAAATTTTAGTACAAAAATAAATTCTTTAAGTATGTTATTTTATTCATGGTTGGTTTGGCTGGATTTCGTTTATGTATTTAATTCATCATTTTCTTACACTTGCATTAACTTTGCAACATAGGTGCTCCACAGGATGCTGACCGCTTGGCAACTTTGCAACTATGTCAACATTTGAAGAATTTTTTTCATGCCTAAGCTCATTTATAGAAAATAAACTTGGTGTGGTTGATATCTGCAAATAAGAATTGATTTTCATAAACTCACAAAGGTATTTTCAGAAAGTAACAAGCAATGTTTACATCTCAATTCAGCAATTAAGAGGGATATCTGGTTAAGAATTTAATAATACTCACACTACTCCACCAGTATTTTCTATATCTCTGCCATTGAATGAGGTATTGCATTGCATCTTGCTTTGGTACTATCAAATTGAATTTGAGTAAAGATTTTTTTAAAGGAGAAAAGTTACTAAATAATGCTTCTAATGCTTTATTCTTGTCATATTCTTGAAGCTCTTGTTCTATAACACCAAAAATTTTAGGAACTTGTTTTAAATTGATAGTGGCTTCATCTAAGAAGAGAGGAATATGATGCTTCTCAGATTTTGCAAGGTTGTATTGTAGCCAATTAGCATGGATGTTGTTCATTAGTAACTTACTAGGTTCTTTCAAATTTAACTTAACACAATTTTTATTGTTCTTTAACTGTCGGACTGTAAGGAATTGTTTCATATGTAGCAACTTGATGAATTCAGTTCTCATTTTGTTTTACTTTGGTTGTTTCCTGTTCAACTTCTACTTCATGTAAGGGAATATTTCCTATTGGTGCAACAAAATAGTCATCCTCTTTTACAGCTGCATTTTTAAGAATCTCTTTCTGGCAATTGCCTTGTGTTATCTTATCAACCCGTAAGGTTAAGTTTCTGAAACAGTAAACATGTCATGCCATAATTAACATGATCTGTCCGCCAAGTTGTTTTTTTTAATTATTATTGATAGGCACGCGCATGACCACTATCTCACCTGATGGAAAGCGATGATGTGGTTGAAGATGGAGCACACTGCCTAGAAGTAACCTATTCACTCTTCACTTAAAGACTCCCAGGTTATAGCTATCAGGAAACACAGACTGGCAGGGAATTGACTCAAACCAAAGTCATAAATGAGAGCAAAATGGTGAATGGGCAAATCATTATGGTACTCACTGATCTTCCAAAACTGTATATAAGGGTTCGACATCGTCTGTGTTGATATGAAGAACCTTATTAGCGAAAGCAATGGAATCTTCCAGAATTTTCAAACCTTCCTCTGTGTCGTAGCTCACCAAAGAAAGTCTTTCTAAAAGAGCGATAGTATTTCGCTCCACTTTAACAGTGGAAGCATGTTCATTTTCCAACGTTGGAACCGGCGATTTTGGTATTTTTGAATTCAGGTTTCTACAAGCAACTTGTATTATGTTCAAAGACCTAGAAGTTCTTTTGATCAACTTTAATATCATACTTGTTTTGGGTTTGAGTTGTCTTTTCGTGTTTTTAGTATGATCTCGAGCTAAAAAGATTGAAAGAAAATCCTAACCCAAAATTAATTTTGATCTATTTTGAATTTATACGAACCAAGCAAAAAGTACTGAAGTAAAGTGTCAATGTCAAATGTCAATTGTGTTGTGTTAAGAATCTGTCAGCTACATTGGTCAGCTAGGACTACAGTGAGGCGTATTTATCGATACAGTTAAAAAAAAACAGGTTTTTAAAAGTAAAAACATGGAACAGTTATCTCAAAACCGAAAAAACAGCTCCTGCCTTGCCTGTTCAACAGCCTACACCAGACAGCCGTAACAGTTTGGAACAAGCTCTTTTCTTTTCTGATTTATTGTAATTGAAAGAGAAAGCACCTGTTCTCTGCATGTCACTGTTGCTAACCTATTCGGAATTCGATTCGGATGCACACACATAAATTATGAAGTTACCGAATTTTATAATGTAATTTTGGTTGTATTTATTACAATATCATATACGTAACTATTATAAAAATAAAGGGATTTTGATAAAATAATTATTTCAAACCCAGGCATCACAGTGACCGACCAAACGTAGTTAAATTAAATTAGTTAGTTTCACGGTTTTCACAAAAATTAATTGTTTAAAACAATACAGAAATTTATTATTTAAAGAATTATAGACCTATTGCAAAAAATTCAATTATTTCTAAAATTTTCGAGAAAGTAATCTATGACTCTTTATATGCTTATTTTGAAAAGTATAAATTATTTTGCACAGAACAAAAGGGTTTCCGTACGAACACTATGATGAATATGGCACTATTTGACTTGCTAGCTAACATCATGCAGTCTGTGGATAAAAGAAAGCCAGTCTGTGCAATTTACATTGACATGACCAAGGCTTTTGACTATGTAGACCATACGATTCTGTTGCACAAATTAAATAGCTTAACTTTAAGAGGGAACCTCTTAAAGTTAATGAAATCATATCTGAGTAATAGGCTTCAATGCACGGAAATTTCTAGGATATGTCCTAAAAATAGAGTAGAAACAATATATGTATCAAAACCAAGACTTGTAAAATATAGCGTCCCACAAGGTAGTGTATTGGGTCCGCCATTTTTTTTGATACATATAAATGATCTCCCGAAAGCAACAACCAACAAAATGGTACTCTTTGCAGATGACAGTACCGCTATAATAAAGTATTCTAATTCGGATAATTATAAGACTGACATAATACTTGCATAAGTGACATAATACATTGGTTAGATAATAATAATTTGGTTATAAACCGTGAAAAAATGTTAGCATTTCCTACAAGGGCTGTGATATTGAAGAAGCTACTAAGGCCAAATTCTTAGGCATTATAATTGATAGCCAACTCACATGGAAACCTCATGTTGAAGAACTATGTAAGAAACTTAGTAAATCTGCATACGCTCTTTTCCAACTCTCAAAGAAAGTAAACAGTCAAGCTCTCATAACAGCGTACCATGAACTGGTTGCCTCTGTTTTGCGGTACGCATTATTTTCTGGGGGCAATCCACTGATAGGGAGCTGGTATTTAGACTGCAGAAGCGATGCATCAGGTCAATGTGCGGTCTCAAGACAACTGATAGCTGTGTTCCTTATTTTAAATCATTAAAAATTTTTACTTTGCCTTGTTTATATATAATGGAAATGGCTTTGTTTGTGAAATGTAACCCACAGTTATTTAAAAAACTATCAGAAATCAGGAAAAATCCAATACGGACTCAATACATCTATCAATTATGTCAAGTAAAATGTAAAACCGCACTTATGAAAAAAAGTTTTTTTGGCAATGCCCCACTCATAATATAATAGAGTCCCTAATATCATACAAAATATGACTTTAAAATTTAGGTCGCTACACGAATTCTTAATTATGAAAACTTATTACACGATTGACGATTTCCTTAAGATGATTCACTACTTAACTGATTGACATCCTTACTGTTACTCTGATTGACATAATTATTAATCTTATCATTGTTTAATTTTATTTTATTACTATTATTATTATTTATTGATTTGAACACGCTGACATTTATTTTATTTTTTAAAATTTTAATATGTAGGTATTTTTATTCAAATGATCTGCCATTCATTTTTTTTGTTTTCTTTTATGTGAAATTGTAAACCTTTGCATGCCCATGTGACGGTAAAATATGGAGAACTTTATTATGTAAAAAATATCTATGTACTATACCCATGTTTGCAAAGAAATAAAAACTGAAACTGAAAACTGAAACTGAATAAATTAAAAACAATTTGACAAAAACACAAAACGTCTCGCGGAAAAAGTAGTTTGCTTTCGCGGTCACGAGTCGATTTAAGTTGGCGGGAATCGCTGGCGGGGCGTATATATTCTCGCCATCGCCGCGCATAAAGCACGTTTGAGTAAGGAGTTCATAACACCATGCTACATTTGTTTATTTTTATATTTGTAAATTATAGTAGTTTATGCAACGACCATATAAAAAGGGTTATTAAAACACGAGTGTGGGTTTATCACACGAGGCGTAGCCGAGTGTGATAATAGCATCACACGAGTGTTTTAATACCTAATTATATGCCGTTGCATACACTATTTTATCTTCACTCATACAGTTGAAATAGTTAATTCCAATATGGCGGATATTCTCATTGCGTATTCGAATGACTGCGCAGCGCGCTCAAACATAGACAAAGATAAAAGCTGGCTCATTGACAATGAGCCCGCGCCAAAAATTAAAAAGAAAAAGTGTGCTATAAAAATTAAAAAGTTATTTTATGATGCAGTTGTTTAAAAATCGAAGGAAAATGTTGAACTGGAATGGGTTTTTTTTTTAATTTTACCTATCCACGAAAAAAAGTATGTATTTATGCATTCGTTTTTGAACTCATATTTGGAACATTACGTTGTGAGTGTAGATAAAATTGTTTATTATTGTAGTGCTATGAAAAAAAACATAGCGAAAGACTGGTATGGTATAGGTACTGTATTATTAAAACTGTTTCAATCGAAGAGTCTTTGGTTGCAATTGCAGGCTGTTATTTAGGAACAGGATTTTGAAACTGTTATTTCCTTCGAACTGGAACAGGTTTAATGCGCGGAATACACACGGAGGCTAAAGCTGGGTTCACATTAACGGGTCGCGGCGGGTCGTGGAACAGGATACATCAACAAAACGAATCTTTTCTAATACTACTACTACAACAACAAAAATAAAATATTGTCGTGTTGTGAACGTGAAGTGGCAATGGATGATTAAGCATTGGCATGACATAGCCAGTATACTATTGTAGTCTTTGGCATGACAATAGTACTATTTATTACAGTCACTTGAGTCAAAAGTTTTGATTAGTACCTACCTATTTTGTTGTTTGCGAGAGTTGCTGGCGTATTGTACGTGCATGCATACATTGGACGTGAGTGCCTACGACCTCACTTCAGGCTTCAGGGGGCCTACCACAACCTCTTAAAACAATATTACTTTAATATTACTTTGCGTTCCGCTCTGTTGGATTTTCAACGCTCGGATCAGCGCCGAGAGTTGAAAATGCAACAACAGAAATTACAAAGTAATATTAAAATAATATTGTTTTAAGAGGTTGTGGTAGGCCTCCAGGTATCACTTATTTTGTAATATTAAAATGAATCGACTCTTGCGTTGATAGTCGCTTTTTTTTTATTTGTGATCCACAGGCTGTTTTTTTGGCACTACTAACTACTTCCATGCCCATATCGTGCCAAACTTTCGGAAGTCAATCAAATATTAGGTACTTTGGCATTTTCTAAAGTACTAGCAACCCATTTAGCAACCAGGCTTTTTAACAAAAAAATATATTTATTGTCATTCTTCTGTGATCTGTCATTGTCAGTTTGACAGTTGTCTTGACAGTGACAACATAACCTATATTTAAGATTTCCTAATATCAAAGAAAAAGGATTTCTATCCTTCATTATATATTATTCTCAAGATATTGATTCAGACCAGGTAATTATGTTATTCGTATACAGTTCTATCCATCTGCAGAAGAGCCCCAACAAGCTGATTTAATTCATTTCCATCCAATGTTTACAAAAAAGCAATTTCAATTATTACCTCCTTTAGAAAATAGAATAACACAATTAACAACTATAAACTAGCTGTCAATTAAATTAATTTTATTGATACACAAAGGCAGCCCTGCAGGTTGCGATATAATAACAGTATTTTCTCAGCTCTCTTTGCTGCTTGATGTTTATGGATCTTATTTATGAACAATGCATTCTTTCGATACCAATAATTTTGAATCAATCATATGAAATGCATTTTTCAGTGTCCAAAGATTTTCAGAATTTCTAATCAATTTCAGAAAATATGAAAAAGTATGCTCGGAATGTTTTATATGACAAATTACACAGAGGAGGTGTGTTAGTCTGCATCGGCCTCACACTGTATGGGACTGTGCTCCTAGGCGACCATTTTTATAAGTATTTCAAATATGTCAAACCTCAAATAGAAGCAAATAAGGCAGCTGCTGAGAAAGAACTTTTAGCAGAAGGATCTGCAGAAAGACTAGTTTCATAAATTGTATGATTTTGCCTGGAGTCGATATGCACTTAGAATTAATTTAAGCTGTAAATGTATTTATTAGTCAGTTTGTTTTGATGTTGTTTTATTAAATCAATACCTGAGTACTTGTGCTTTTATTTTAACTATAGTATCCTCATGTTTATCTACATCTGATATCTTCAAATATTTCTCCATTATCTGGGTATATGTAAAGGTGGTTGCACTTTGCAGACCAAGAGCTCAGCTAAGAATGTTTAGCTTAGCCAACTAAGACCAACTGAAGCTTGATCACTGGCTGCTAAATACAATTTTACTACAAATATTAATTAATTACCTACCACATTTTTTTTTATAATGAGTGGCTTCTAGCAGGTCAGCTTAGGAGGATGTAGTATGCTTAGCCGGACTTGCCTGTGGTAGCCTAAATTAGTGGTAGTATAAATAAATGCCTCCAGCGAGACTTAATAAATAATAAATAACTTAAAAAACATAACCCTTCCTTGGCCGTCGGGTAATTAAGCAACTACGGTATGAAATTCGGCTAAGGGCGTTGGTGGGGGAGAACAGTTAGGTAGGCTCAGGGATCAGACAATGACTTACCAATCAACACTACTGAACCGTTTGCACAGTAATGTAGTTACTCCTTGTCGCTCATAGATGGCGTGTGTAGTTACGATTGGCTTTTGAACGAATTATAAAACTGAAATTCTCATAATATTACATCTAGCACTTCGCCCGCGACTTTGTCCGCGCGGATTTAGTAGGTAGGTACTCCACAAACTTCAACGCCCCTTCTACCAAAAATAAGCAAAACGATTTTCATTTATTAACCAGCCATTTCTGCTGCTGATTCTGTTGTCTTAGGATCAGCGCAACTGTACACCCGTTCTCCCCGTCAGGGGTTGATTATGCAACAATTGTTATATCTGTTTCAATTATCCCACTTTTAGTTTTTTTTATTTTTTTTTTATTTAGGAATGGGCTTGCTCTTGACCTCGATCACGCCTGATGGAAAGCGATAGATGAGGTCTATGATGGAGCGAGCGGGCCCAGAAGATGCCTTTTCACTCTTGCTTTGAGGACAGACGGGTTATATGTGGAAGGGAACACAGACGCTGGCAGAGAGTTCCACACTTTGGCTGTGCGCATAATAAATGTGGAGAAGCGCTGGGTACGACTGGTTGGGATATCGACCAAGTGCGGATGGTACCCAGCAGTACGTCTGGTATTCCGGTGGTAAAAGAGCGATGGTGGGATCAGGTCGTGGGGTTCCTGCGCACACTCCAAAGTACAATCTGTAGAAGACCGACAGGCAAGCAACACTACGCCGATGAGCCCGGCTGTGAAGCTTAGCCACCAGCGACTCGTCGCCTATAAGCCTTTTTGCTCTGTGTTCCACCGAGTCCAATGCAGCAAGCTGGTATTTTGCTGAGCCATCTCATAAGTGACTGCAATACCATACAGGAACGGACTTGTGCTTTGTACAGACTCAGAAGCTGTCCAGATGTGAAGTATCGCCTAACTCTATTTAGGATGCTCAGCTTCGTGGCTGCAGTCTGCGCTTTTGACTCGATGGTTGAGCCGAAGTTGAGACTAGACGTCAGCTCCATGCCCGAAAGCTCCAGGCAATCGGTAACAGGGGGTCTACTCTCTAAGCCCGAAGTTCGTAGTTTCGGCCTCAGTGTCGGGCATTTTCTACTGCGTATCACCTACAGACTTACGATTAGTTAGTCGCGAAGCCGAACTAAGAACAACTATCAAATCGTGTTGTCATTCATTCTTAGTTCGGGTCCAGGACTAATCGTGAGTTACGGACTTACGATTGATTGGACTTACGGTGATACGGAGTAGAAAACGCCCGACACTAAGGTTGAAACTACGGACTTCGGGCTTAGAGAGTAGACCCCCAGGCACAGACGCACCTCGGAAAGTAGGAGATAACTGACCGGACTCCTTTTGGCAGTGAAAAGATACGTCTGTGTCTTCAGAGCATTGAATTTGACCAGATTGTCATCGCCCACTGGGAAACGAGATTTAAGGTCAAATTCATTCGCTCTACCATGGCCTCTCTAAGAGCAGTAGTTTCCTCTCTGCTGACACTTGCACTGGATAGGTATCTTTCTGAGACTGTGCTGTCATCTGCGTACCCAATTGCACAGGTATTCGCAATAGTTGCAGCAGGTTGTTGATGTGTAGCAGAAATAGAGTCGCAGAAATAACAGACCCCTGAGTAACACCACATGAGCAGCCATCTATGACCATTTTGATCGATCGCTCACTCAGGAAGTCGGAAATCCAGTTGCAAAAGTCAGCAGGGATACCGAACGTGGAAACTGACCCAACAGACTAGCATGCCAGACCCTATCAAAGGCCTTTGAAATATCAAGCGACACAGCAAGGGCTTCACCGTGCTTTTCAATGGCCTCGCCCCAGCAATGCGTAACATACCTAAACAAGAAGATCCCCAGTTGACCGACCACGACGGAAGCCATACTGGTGATGACTTAGGAGCCCATTGTCTTCCAGGTATGCTAGCAGCTTATTGTTAAATACCCTTTCTATCACTTCACACAGTATGGAGGTTATGGCGATTGGTCTATAGTTGACAGGGTCGGCACGGTTACCCTTTTTGGGCACTGGCTGCACATTTTCCGACACCTTCACAAGCTTCCGTCCTCCGCCCTGGGGCGGGCGGAGGGGTCTGTCAGACTCTTACTGACTAGAGAACCACCCCGGTGTTCCATCTTCCACCTACGCCGGGGATCGCGGGAACGTACGCGACTTCCGTAATCCCCGGCCACCTCTTCCTGGGTCGATCGCGGCGGCGCGACGTCGCTCATCGTCAGGCACCAACTTTGTGGAACTGAACTAACATTAAAATTTCAACGCTGTAGGATTAGAGCAACTTGTTCTAATTCAGTTTACAAAATTTGTCCTAAACCAACAAACATACCTACATACTAACATTGCAAGTTAAAAAAATAAAAGCTTGTAAATAGGGCCCACTTTTGGCACGTGTAGAAAAGTATATCTTAGAACTTTCACTAACTCGAAAATAACCCAATATGGATATGGTTTTCGGGGTTTAAATCGTTGCAGATCAGCTCTAGTACCTATAATCCATTTCATGGAACGACTGAACTCTCTCACTTAATAACCAGACAGCCTGTAAATGCGGCGTACTCCTGTATATTTGAAGATGAAAGTTTATGAATTGCTGTAACTCAGAAATGGTGGTTTGTGTTTGTCAACCGTTCTTTAATGTTCTATCATGCAAAAAACCCAAATTTGTGAACTTTGGCCTTGAATTTTTGTTTTGCACACATGGGATCGATGGGGAATTTTCACAATTACATTATAATGGTATACCTAACGTTCATGTTAATTTTCAGCTTCTTGGGAATTTATGCAAGGGTGAATGTCTATTTTGACCGGACTATAAACACAATTCAAATCTAACGAATACCAAAAGAAAACCGGCGCAAACGTCGAAGAGGGATTAAGGTATAAAAGAAATATTTTTACATTTATCGGCGGTGTTGCCAGTAGTAACGTGAAATAATCCTACCTGTAACTGCACTAATAATTGTGTAATCTGTGTAATTTATGATGGTTCGATTTAGGTATAGATAAGAAAACATACAAAAATAATTAGGTTACGAATAATTTAAGAGTACATTTTAGGCCATATAAAAAACAAAACTGATCAACGCCGTTTTTATGCGTTTAGCTATTATTTTTCCTGTTTTGATCTTTGTTAATATTTTATGGCAACATTAAAAGGTATTTAAGAACAAAATCTAAGAGAAAAACTTTTATGCAAGATTATTTTTCCACTTCTGATATATGGAAAAAAGCTATTCAAATGAACTGCAATAAATATAGGTGTTGTTGTTGTGTTTCTTAGTTTTTTTTTAAATTGCAATGTATTTAAAAGTTAAATCGCATTAGTTAACACCTGTAATGATAGTTGTAAGGGAGATTTGAATAAGTAAATTAATAAATGTTTTTACTCCGTGGGGCAAATTTTGTCAGGCAAGTGGTCGCTTACCAGAGGTGGTCGCGAAATCACCGCAATGACCGGGGCGTTGATATTTGTTTGAATTAAAAAAAATATTGCACTCTGACTGCATTCCTAAAAAGACGTTCAGACAGTTATGTACGTCGGAAAGCTAAGATATTTTCACCAAATGACGTTTATAAATTTTGAACGAAGCTACCGGAGCTTCGTTCAAAATTTCGGTATTTGGCAACAAAGGTCAGTAATTGAATAATGTTATTCTATTTTAGCCTACGGACATAGGCAAATAAATATCTAGATATGTATCTTGATGTCTATTTGCCAACCAACCAACCAACCAGTACCAACCTAAGCAGTGGTTTATCTCTGAAGCCTAGGTAGGTATAGGTACTAATTATGACTAGATACTACTTTGACGACACGGTTGGCGCAGTGGTTGAGCAGTTGACTGCTGCGCTGCGTGTCGCGGGTTCGATTCCCGCACGGAACATACATATTTGTAAGGCCCACTGTAGGCCATACAAATATGTATGTTCCGTCCGCCTCTACAGATAGTTGTTCCGGGTCTGGCTGTTTGTGTATGTGACTTTGCACCCACGATACAGGAGAAATTCCTAGTGTGGGGCAAAGTTTATTATTTAAGAAAAAAAAAGAATAGTTTCTACCGTAACATTATAGATACCTAAGGACTTTAATAGACTTATGTCATGTTGATAGTTATCTTACAAATCTTATAACCTTTTGCAGTTTCACACACACGTTAGGGGCAGGTACCTACGCAACGCGATTGCTAAACCTACCTACGCGATATCCTTAAGAGAAAACGTGGACGTAATAAATAGCTAGATAGGGCTGGTCACGTGCAGGTCGTCCCATTTATGCTTCTTGTGAACACTGAAGGAAGTGCTGCAATTACTTGTGATGGATAGTGAGAGTTAGATGCGGCCGTAAGGGTCGCGCCATCCATATAACTTTCAAATCTACCTCTGAAGGGAAACTTTATGACATCTTTACGGGAATCGAAAAATATGGACGACCCTTGACACTAAAACGCCGGTCTCGTATACCTAAATCGGATTTAAGAACTAAGGTTCTAACCACACTACACCGGTTAGCGAGTAATCGGCGATTAACCGTGCCGTCCTTGCGTTGTTTACGCGCCGGCCGAGAGTTAATTGCGGTCGCAGTTGGAACTTTATACAAAATAGGTACCAGTAAGTACCTAAGCTTGATCTTGGATTTCCCTGTTAAAAATAAGTGGATATGAATAGTGTTTGTTGCTCGAGGTGTTAATCTTATCTACCTGCTTAGATACCGACCTACTTAAACCCTTGAAGGTAAGGTAATCCTGCCTACGATACCTTTTTTATGGATGGGAAATCATCAAATGACTTCTTCCACTCTGGGCGGAGCGGATGGGAATCTCAAACTCTTAACTGACTAAAACCCATCTGTGTTTCTCCTAATGCCCTTTGCGTTCTGGCCCTAGCGGACCCCGTCTTCTATGCTGACATAATATCTCTTTGAGGCGCGCGTGGAACACAACGCGCCGTCGACCCGGAGCGTGGTTCTTATCGGACGGCGAGCCACCCTACGCTCGCCGTCCACAGGCCCGCGCCAACGGTGGCCGGGAATCACCCTGCGACTCCCGACGCTCGAGGCGTCTTCTTCTATTCCGGTGGCTTGGGCGTGAGGTTTGCCTCTCCCTCACACGGCCCGCCTCCTCCTTCGCTAGCATTACTGCTTCGCAGAAGGAGGTGACAGCTTCCCATGACTACTCGCTCCGGACCATGGATTGAACCAGGGCCGGACGCGAGAGGTCGTCGCCACCGATCGCATCGACGAATACACGGTGGTGCTCCACCCAAGCATGGCAGATTTCCACCGTGTCTTCCGTACGATCCTCACAGTGGTCATCATCAAACATCCGTGTCCCGGTGAGTATCTGCGTCAGGCGAAAGGACGTCCTGGCGCCTCTCTAGCCACTCCTCAAAGAGATTGCGTTGCGACAGTCGCTGTCGCCATATCGCCATGATCTCTTGCCGGGGCTCCGTCCACCGCGCTGGGAGTTGCCGCGGCAGCGGAATTCCGCCCCGAAGCAGCGCCTTCACGTGCCACGCGTAAATGTACCCCCTAGATTGGGCAGGAGCCGCTTGAAGGCAGCCCCTTCTCAGCCCAGTCTGCCAAACGTCGGAATTGCTCGACGAAGATTGATCATACCTTCAATGGAGCAAAGTTCTCTTTTCTAACGAGAGCAAGATCAAACTGTATGGTGATGACGGAAGAAAGAAGGTGTATCGAAGAGACGGAGAGCGATTTGCACAGTTTTGCATTGAAGAAAGAGTTAGTTACGATGGCGGTTCATGGACAGTTTCGAGAGGCATAAGCGCCGATGGAAAAACCCGAGCTTGATTTTGTATCTGGACCTCGCTTACCGTCATTTAATTGGTCACGTAATCACGTTTTATCGAAGAGTCTGTCTTTAGGCTCTCATATGGTACCCGACACACATTTTACTGGCGAAGAGTTCATTTTTATGCAAGACAATGCCAGGGCTCACACCGCAGGCATTGTAAATGAATACCTGAGCGAAGTCGGTATTATAATTATATGATATGAATCCCATAGAACACTTATGGGATGAATTGAAGAGACGAGTCAGAGCTAGAGATCCTGCTCCGGAGACGCTTGACCAGCTTGGCAGCCCTTTCCAGACGCGCCCAGAGCTCGTGCTCTACTTGCCCCACTCCAGTGGGCCCCTGATTTTGATATTGGGTCCACACGACGACTTTGAACTCTTAATAAAAAAAATCTATAACACCGTCATTTGTCGGCATTGCTTTGTTGTACTTAAAAAATATTTGTTTATTTAAACTTGATGTAAGTACCTACAGCAGCAGTGGTACATGGGCGGACAATACAGGGTTTTCCAGAAATGCGTAGTAATATTTAAGGTTGTTCTGTATCTGCTATACAATTAGGAAAAAAAACCCGTCCGTAAATAACGACTAATAAGTTGAAAAACAAATCACTTTTCAAGTTGGTGGTGTTTACTTTTGCTTAATCACAGATTCGATGTAACTAACTGCATCAGACTGTATATAAATGGTTTTATTTGGAGCTTTTTAGTCGTTTTTCGAGGTCGGGTTATTTTAAAAAGTAAATATTTTTTTATTTTGATATTTTTCCTTTACTCTATAAGAGCTACAGAACACCACACCACCCTTAATATGACTACGCCTTTTTTGAACACCCTGTTTATGCAAAAGTACCAGTAAACCTGATCTTTGTCAGACTCAAAAACAATTTCAATTTCAAATTATTAAATACAATTCTTTTGTACGATCCTACGAGCAGTCAGAAACACTTCCTGCCAGAATGTTCTGAAGGTTCGTATCCCATACATATAAACTCCCATAAAAATAGGTGAAGTTATTTTAAATCTACTTAACTACCATCTGCAAAAGTTTCAACAGACTGGACTTGTTATTTCTTTATTTAATGATAAACGATATCCGACGCCTTGACCGAGGCCTTCGATAGTTTAACTCAAACAGTGATAACACAATTATATAACTAGTAGATATGTAATTATTATGTATATTGTATAAAACCGTTGTTTGCGCGAGATACGACACAGTTGTCTGACTGCCATCTTGAGAGAATGGCCGCGAACGTTCCGAGTATTAAGTTCAACAACGGACTGACCTGCCCCATACTTGGGCTTGGGACATGGCAGGTAAGATATTACTGGTTTCTCACGCTTTTTCCATGAAGGTGGCAGAAATTACAGATATGCTACAGAGAGTCGCATGCGACGACCCGTAGATACTATACTTTCATAATTACATATCGGTCATACACGCCCCGATTACGCGAATCCTACTCCTCACCTGAATCCACCTCTGCCTCTTCTGAAGAACATCATCAATAAATTCAGTGTATGTCCTTCTGGGGCAGCTATACTAAACCATTCCGCGGCGAGACATATTTTGGCATTAAGCCCCTAAGGCCCATTTGCGCAAACCAGAGGTATCTTTTAACTCACGAGTTATTTAGTTGCTTTTTTATGGACGGAAATCATCAAATGACTTCTTCCGGTCTGGGTGGAGCGGAAGGGAGTGTCACACTTTTAGTGACTAAAACCCATCCTTGTTCCTCCTTATGCCCTTTGCGTTCCAGGGCCGCGGTTACTCTTTCGAACAAATTCCGCAACCCAGGAGAGTGATTTGCTAACACGAGATCTAATAACAAATACCATCCAAACATAATGGCTTCGGGTTAGATTTAACTCGGAGTTAAAAGATACTTAACTTTGGATTGTGCTAGTTGACCTAAGTAGGAAACCCTTAGATAAGGTTTCTTAAGCTCCAGTCGCGACCCATAATCGGGTCGAGGGGTATGGAGTCTGCCAGGGTTGCGGATTTTGTTCGAAAGAGTTACCGCGGCCATGGAAAGCAAAAGGCACTACGAGGAGCACGGATGGGTTTCAGTCAGTAAGAGTCAGAGACTCCCTCCCGCTACACCCAGAGCGGCAGGAGTCATTTGACGATAACCCATAAAAAAAAATAGGGGTATGGAGTACTAAAAGAAAGATTTGTCACAATGTGTTTCACGAAATTTTGGGCTGAATTATCTGGGAAGCCTATTCTCAGCAATGAAGCTGAAAAGGCCCTGCTAACATTTCTAACGACATACTTATTTATCAAGTGTGAAGCAGGATTTTCGAGCTTTGCTGTCTTAAAAAAAATATTATTCACATTTTATAATTACGTCAATTTTAGCAAACTTGACGGCATTATAAAATATTTTAGGGCTTATAGGCAATCCTATTATTTTATTATCACTGGAAGATAAATACGGGCTCCAGATATATTTATACTTTGGGTCGTCAACCAATAAGGTTAAGAACCGCTGCCCTAAGACTTGATATTACAATTTGTTAACGCACTATGCACAAAAACCTCCGTCACACATTATTTACCTTCTTTCTGTGTGCAGTGTGATGTTATTCAGCATCTGGATTGTTTTACAGCCCTGATTTTTAGGTCGTGTCTGTAAACGTAACCAGTTATTACACTGTAAAATTTATCACAACTCTGGCTGCTAGTATATAAGCTGTGTTAAAATTTTAAGTGTCCTGCTCATCTCGTGACTGGATACCTTTATTTATAATAAAAAATCTCGTTAAAACAATGTTTTGTTTTTATGATATTTAGTCAAATCCTGGCGAAGTGACGCGGGCGGTCGGCGAAGCCATCGACATTGGGTATCGACATATAGACTGCGCGCATCTATATTATAACGAGAAGGAGGTCGGGGAAGCGATCAAGGAGAAAATTAAGCAAGGCATCGTAAAAAGGTCAAAATATATGTCCATTTAGGGGTAGGTACAGACCTACCCAATGCTTTCTCGGTTCCGGGTCAGACCTGTCTTTGGTCCCGCTTAGGGATAAGCGCCCAATCCACGTGCCGTTTTCTTGTTATTAAATAACAAAGTTACGTAGTAAATGTTTAGGGTTTATTAGCAACGACGAACTCTTACCTATTTATTTTAAAATCTATAAAATAAAAATAATAGATTTATGTTCATTTATTTTATGTAGTGTCTGTGTATCCAACGTGCTCAGGTAAACTTTAAGTTACCTCGATCAAATATTTTATTTGCTTAAACAAGTTTCAGTCAAATATCAATACTATTTTCAAATGTAGGTACCAGTTTGTAGAAATCCAGTTGAATTAGTTAAATTATAGAAATATCTAGAAATGCTTATCCCAATTGCGATCTTTACAGAGGTTGTGCCGCCATTTCGCTTAGATAAGCTGTGTAGGTACCTCCCTACCTAAACATGTTATTATTACAAACATGTTTTATATTATGATACTTTAATGTTTTACAGAGAGGACCTTTTTATAACATCAAAGATATGGAATACGTATCACAGGCCAGACTTAGTTGAAACGGCTGTAAAAATCTCGTTGTCTGATCTCGGATTGGATTATTTGGATTTATATCTCATTCACTGGCCTATGGCTTACAAGGTAAGCCCATTTTTATTATTCTTAAAGTTGTATATTGCGAACTAAGCCCGACGCAGCCTCGAACAGAAATTGAGTTTATATTAGGTTGGCTGAATTTTTTAAACCCACAGAAGACTTATGTAAATAAAAAGTAGAGAAACTTTTCAATTCGCGCTAAAGCTTTTGGCAAAACGATACTCAAGATACATTAGCTTTATTATGTAAAAGCGAAATAAAATGTTTGTGTGATTTTAGGAAGGCAGTGATCCGTTTCCTTCAGATGCTAATGGCAAAGTGATTTACTCCGACGTTGACTACGTGGATACGTGGAAGGCGATGGAGAAGCTCGTCGAGAAAGGCCTCGTTAAGAGCATCGGCGTCAGCAACTTCAATTCTGTACAACTGACTCGAATTCTGAACGCTGCTACAATTAGGCCAGTGACCAATCAGGTGAGGCGTTGAAAACGATTCAATCAACGGTGATTTTGTTGTGGAGCGTTAAATCTGGAAATGTTATTTCACGTCACAGATTTCTATCATTAAACCTGATTTATCCAGCAACCTTATCAGTGGAAAAGCTTGTGTAGTAGACATCAGTGTTACTTGCAACACTAAGATTCTACTTGTTCGACAAATTTTTGTATGATGTTTTTAATGTTTCTTTTTTAGAAAGGAATGGAGCAAAGTTAATCTTAATTTAAATATCTTGATTTACAATTTTTTGTGATAATCTCTTGAAATAATAACAACGATATCATGTCATGCCTATTGCAATCACGAACACAAATATTCCTAAAATAACTTGTTTTGTAACAGCGGTCTGTGATTAGCCCGCAGGCTGATACCCACATGTACGATTCTACGCGTATGTAATTGTTATTTTAATCAAACAGCGAGCTAGTTGAGAAGTCATTGACTTGTTGCAGGTGGAATGTCATCCATATTTGAATCAAAGCAGGCTGTTCAACTTTTGCAAGGAGCGGGGGGTCACATTGACGGCGTACAGCCCGCTCGGCAGTCCTCAGAGGCCGTGGGCTCAGCCCGGTGACCCCTCTCTTTTGGAGGACCCAAAAGTGTTGACCATTGCGAAAAGGCTGAACAAAACTCCGGCACAAATTTTAATAAGGTAACTTTGAAGTGTAATTCTGTAGTTCATCTATGTAGGAGTGAGTGTTTATGTCAATATTGCAATATATTTCGAAATTACAAGTTCTTAAACGATTCCAATAAAATCATGAAATACAGTTTGAGGTTTTAACGTCCTTCAATTCGCTGAAAAGCTGACTTAATCTGTGAATACATTTCGGTATTAAGGTACTTTATATAATTATTTGAAAATAATATCTAAATAAGTATTTCTATGTCAAAATGAAGCTCAATCACTTTTGTCGTCGAAGCTTGATAAAAGTTTGAGTTAGGTGAATATTAATGAAGACTCTACCATATTAATGATAGTTTTATTCATGAAGTAAATAGATAAGTTCCCGACATTATGCCGGAAATCGAAGTGTATTTACTGCTAAGAGAAAAGACAGAAAGCTTTCAAAACCTATTTGTCATAAATAATTTGTACAGTGATTTCCGATCGGTCTTTACTCAGAAAAGAAATATTGTATTCTGTTTCTATGGTCAACTTGTTACTGTTTGTTCAATACGAGCTTATTATTTTTGTTGAAGAGCCTTCAGCTTACAAACAAACTAAACTATCGATCGATCGTTCGGTACTTGATCGAGTCAGGTCAGCCACTTCCATGTCAGAAATTCGAAATAGGATAACCGATTTTTTGGGCAACTTTTTTGCAGTTTCAATTTTTATACAATATCGTGCACCGCTGAATACTTCGTTTGCAATGTTTCACCAGAATGTGATTATAGTAGGTATGAAAATACTATTTTCACATTACAGAATCCTAAATTTATTGGTCACTCTGAAATTAATACGAAGCAAATACCTAATTGACGGCCAAAGGCCACAGATCGCATTGGAGATTTATTTATAAATGATGCCAGCAGAAATAAGAAGCGTATTTAGGCGTAAATAAGAAATAGCGATTTGAAAGATCGCAATTTATTGCTTCAATAGACCGATGAAATAGATACGATGATAAAATGTTTCTAAATTGCATTTTATAAATAAAATTTAGTGGTGTACAAAATTTTGCACAGAAAATAAAAATAACCGGGGACGCGAGGCAATGGAGCATCATTTGATGCGATCGACACCAGCCCGAGTGACCGGAACGAAGCCGTTTAGCAGATTTTATCGTTTTTATTTGTATTCCTATGCTACGAATAATAAAAATAAGATTTTACTGGTATTGAACGCGATATTGGTAACATCAATCAATTATCTTTGTGTGCATCATGTCGTCTTTCTGCGTTCATATCGTAATTATTTTGGATACGCAAACGCAAAGTGATTAATTAAACGCTAGCTAATTTTCGATTATCGCTCTACAAACATTTATTATTAAATGAAGGGAAATAAAGCGTCCCACCTGTTCAAATAAATTATACTTGGGAAACAGATTGGTAAAGAATAATTTGCATCTAACGAGCGATTATGTCAATAATGAGAAGAGGCTTTTGGTAATGTAATATTGTGCTACATAAATATGAGTGTTGAAACTCTCTTTCGTAACATAAACTAATCATTAGATAAATCGCACGTGCGATGCACAAACGTTTTCTATAATGTGCTACGATATCGTAGCCTACCCTACGCCGTAGTTTCTGCTACGCCATTGCCTCTGCTACGCCGTAGCCCCCACTACGCCATAGCAAAAGTGCAGTATCTTCTATCTATTGATTGGGTATGGTTTGCGCACTTAGTCCTGCTGTGGACCATTGTGCGTGTGTGCAGTATCTTTGTGTTCATGTTGATGTGAATGTTTAAATAATTTACGTGTTGTTTTAGATTCCAAATTGACAGAGGCATTATTGTAATACCGAAGTCTATATCCAAGAATCGTGTAGCGGAGAACTTCAACATTTGGGACTTCTCGCTAACGAAGGACGATATCAAGATTATCAACAGCCTGGATTGCAACGGTCGACTTATTCCACAAGCAGAGTAAGTAATTTAATAAGGCACCATTCGAATTCCAAACAAGAGAGTTAAACCAAACGTTTAAAAATCAAACCATTGAATAATGCTTTATAATATTACTTTTGAGGATGTCCAAATTGTACAAATAGCGTTTTTTACTGGATACCCCTCACGCGTTAAAAACCCCAGAAAAAGGGGGTAACCAGCTGATAACGTGTTCAATTTTGTTATAAATTTTGTATCTTTTAGATATGTCACCTCGCCTTTGTGTAGCTTGAATCGATTTTTGACACTTTTTTATACCTTTTGACGACGTGTCGTTTAATATTCATTAGGACTGAAATATGAATCAGCTTTCAGAATGCTATATTGTTTATAAACTTTTGATTTTCAACTTGTTATTATTGTGGTTCCCTTCACAATTTTTATTACTTTTTGAGTCTTAATTAATATGAAACAAAAAGTTACGTTTGGCACGTGTTGCGACGGCCAAAATTGTTTAAAATATTTTTGGCAACACGTGAATATCAACATAATTCAAAACCTTTTTCGCCCACTGTTGCCTGTCAGAAATAAGTTCAGAAAAATATAACTATACCATTAATTTATATAACAGCAATCGATCTTAAGAGGGCCCTTCCCGGCCCGTCTATCGCCAACGCGAGCATGGTTGAAAAGCTTGTTGTTTCATCCAGCGCAATGTTGTTGACTATCAAGCAAGTGAGAACGCGATAACATTTAACGAGAATTGTTGTTCGAAAATTTCATAAAATTTGATCCAGGAAATACGTGTTTTTGAATAAGCCTAACAAGTTTGTGAAATAAATATTATTCATTTAGAATCTCCATTACATGTGCAAGGTTTCTATCAAGATGTTTTCTTTACTTTTGTAATTTATGAGTACGTTATGTACGGCCGAAGTTCAGGTAAAATATGTACAAAACAGCAGATTTTTGGAGGCTTATACTGAATTTGATTCTCCAAATTTAAATTTTTTACTAGCGTTGAAACATAGATATAGTGCATAAGATACTTTTTAGTTCAAAAAAAATCAAAGATAGATGTGTTACAACGGCATAATCACGTACGAGCGTTTGTATGAAAAGAATGACGGGTTGGCCGCTCTTAACATACGAAAGCCAGTCAGTATTCAGACTGCCCATCACCTATTAATATTTATTCTGTAAAATATTATATCCAGCTAACTATTAATAGTAACTTAATTAGTGGAACGTCAACGTAGATCCTCTACTTAAAACTCCTTTGTGGTATTTTGATCGAATACATATTTTATGATTATGAACAGTCCGTGGATAGGGTGTGGGTCGTGGTGTGGGTGTAAAGACTTATAATTTTACTATAAGTATATTTAAATTAAACAAAATTCTGCTCTAGAGTACTTATGTTTCATGAGATGGACAAAAAGTCTTTAATAAAGAGTTGCCCAATTTGAGATAGAGCGCAATAAATCAGCGCTTAAGTTCCCCTCTCTATTTGAATTTAGGTCCTAATTAGGCTTATAGAATGCTGACGGACCGCTATTAAATAAAACTGTTATTTTATCTTTTCCCAGAGATATCAATCTCGGAAAATCTGTAGGGACAAAAATTAACAGATTTCGTTTCTCAAAGTCGCCTGCACGGAAAGTTTCATTGTCGTTCATTGATCCTCTTGGGATCTGGGAGGTGATTCAGTGACAATCACACAAATATACTTCCTTTACTAGTTGCTGCTCGCGGCTTCAATCGCAGGGAATTATAAATTAAATATTTCCCTTACGTCGATGGAATGCGTTGGATTAAAAAAATATTTTTTTGCATATTTGTTAGAGATCTATCCTTTTTTTATTCGGCTAGATTTTGTCGAAACGGATAAATTCGTTTTACTGTAGTTTAAATGGGTGGTCAAGTGGTTGCTAAGTTACGAACAAACTGACAAACGAGCTAACTTTATTGTTAACGATATTAATAATTGGGATTATGGTAGTTAGGATTAAAGTCCGAATGATTAATACGGTCGTTGTAACTAATACGATTTTAAACTTATTCTTTAATCAAAGATTAACGTTTTGTTTCAGGGGTCGAGCACACAAGGATCATCCCTTCGCTAATCCTGATATTACCTTTTAAAGTAGGCTGTTGACAAATGGTGCAGATGCTTCTTTCACATAATATCTTTTACATATACTCTGAATATGATTATATTAAACATTATGTAAGTTGAACACACAATTGTTTTAAACTATTATTTCTAAATAACTTTCTTATTTACCCGGATACTCTTTAGCAATGCTGTTTAGGCGTGAACATGCAGTGAATACGAACCATCTTAACTCACTTCCAGCCAAGTTGGCTACCAATGGCCGGCCGTGTAAAGGAGTCGTGGGTTCATGCGGGCCGAGCAATATCCGGCCAAACAGCCATCGCTGCGTGTGTTTCCGCCAACCTGTCAGACGCTTGATTTCGCTAAATTGTTCGCATTCCTTAACCCTGTCTTGTCTGATTCCGAAAATACGGGCGCATTGAAATGGTCGGGAGAGACGGGAGAGTGGTCAGTGCGGACTTTAATCATCTTGATTGATAAAGGACACATGGGAGTAGGAATTCGTCTTGGAAATGGTCTTTGTCCGCGATTACTCGCGCGTTTTTACCTTCGAGAACCTGTATCCGTAATATGAGCAATCTGCTGTCCTTGAAGAAACATATATTTGCGAGTTGGATTTGGCAAGACTTAAGTCTAGGGCCATAGTTCTTTGGCATTTGACCAGATTTGGAATTTTAAAACAAAAATTATTTGATGAACAGAAAGCGTAATGTGACTTGTGTACATACGTAAATATTGTACACCTAAATCCCTATTTAAGCGTTACAAATCTGTTTACACGTCCATTGTATGTAACATTCTAGTGGTTGTGCGTACAAACACAGAGACGGAAAAAATCTGGTTACTGCGAAAATATGCCTTTTTCAAAAAACATTGTGCACAGTCGTCCCTTCGTTACGATGCCATCTCGCTATATAGATGAAAGAGAAAAGTAAAGGGAAGTTATTTCGTACGAAATATTATTTCCTTGACGCGGAAGGCGAGCTTCGCAAACTAGCGTCCGCGCGCCTCGCACAGGCAGCGACGTTCTAAGATAAGGTAAGACCTTCATAACGGTACTTTATGACGTTAGCAATGCTTGCAAGATACCAAACTTGATAAATTATAAGCGTGACTGCCCCTTCTGTTCACGTGAGTTCTATAAACATTACAAAACAAATGACGGCCGTTATTTTAGACTTTACTTATGTTGTTCAAGAGCATTGAGAAGTATCGATTTGTTCTGTACGAGGTCACGCATATTTTTACCTAGTCCGGTTTTTTGTGCTAGACAAGGGCGACCCAAAGAATTTTAAAGATTACCCTACTCTGCAAAAAAAATTAGTTTGTTTAAGAACATTGCCTTTTCCAGGGGTATAGTAAAAAAACTTGGTAAACTTAGCTCGGCAGCGGTATCTCTATTTACCTTGTATGAAACAACAAGTTAGAGCAACTAACTGAATATACAAGCATGAGATAATTAAAGCATGCGGCTCATTATATACGGGCTAATATTTTTTCAATGACCTGCTAATTTTTTTCAGGCTTCAGGGATCAAAAAAACAAGGTTAATGCAAAAAATCACTCCTAAAAAAGTAAAGATCAGCATTTGTGCTCGTATTACTCTGCTAAATGTGGAAAATAGTTTTTTTTTTCAATACTGATACCAGGAAAAGTAAAAGTTAGTGGGTCATTATAAAATGTTCCTGTTTATGGGACTTAGAGCTGATTTTTTAATAGTCACATTTTGTTTTACTAAAGAATAAACGTTTTTATTTTTAACAAAACTGTCAAACCGCCGTAAGTTCAAGTATCCTACTATTGAAAAATCAGCCCTATTAATATTAACAAAAGCAATTAGTATCTATAAAAGCATACGTAGTATGTAAAAGATGGCAAATTCATCAGATGTATGACAAACTTGAAATGGAACGTAATTTTGTAGATTGAATATCACGGTACAATCCCCTCGGGGGTTTCTTTAATTTAGGAGTACGTTTGAACATTTGATATTGTACCTGAGCCTTGAACGATAAAAACTATACTCCCGCTCTCTCGGTACTAATATTGATACCACTTAGAAAGTAGACACAGAGGCATCTTGAAATAAAACGTATATTACAAATACCAAGGTCCCGCACACAAGCGGTAGTTACCGAAAACGAGAAAAAATGATAAAACCGTGATTGTCTATTTAGGAAATCCCGATCATTTATGCTTTTGTGTACCTGGGGATCGGTTCCCGGGCCCCGGCATTCACATGACCTTATTATAGCGAGTTTATGGTTTAGTGCAGAGTGGCTGCCGTCGACCCCTGTCGTCTGTCCTCCTTAGGAAACCATATTCATAAGATTCCTCTAAGCCTCAATAGTTCAGAATACTGACAAGTTTTTAGCACAGTTAGTGGTCTTTATTCAGAAGCATTGATAATTTAGAAACCTTGGTAATTTAGGCACATAGAAGGACCGAAGTAACGTTAATATTTCTTTTTTGTTTCTAGACCAAAGTGTAGTCAGTTGATTGAACGGCAAGTAAAACAGGGTTCTTTAATATTATAAATTGGTCTGAGGTATTTTATTGAAAATATATTTTTCATAGCGTTTAAAATAGCTGAATCTTCTTTACGCTCGGCTGAATAGCTGTTTCAGCAAAAATAAAATCGGTATTATTATATCGAATAAATAGCAGAACTTAACAGTTTTCAAGAAAATAAATTTAGAAGAATAGCAGTATAACTACCAATTAATATTGTCCAAGTTTAGTTTCGCAGCGCTATTTGTAGCAGCTGTCCGTTTTTCCGTTTTGGTTTGGGCAAACTAGTTAGTGTACCGTGGGTATAACGCAGCATCGTCATAAGCAAGCTCCGCACGATTCACTGTTACACCGTTTACTCTTTCATTTGGTGTGCTATGAATTTGCACAGTCACCGCAGTGAGAACTTAAGGTGTTTGTTCTCAGCGTTGAAAAAGAAAAATTCTGCGTAATCTCTTTGAAATTCTAGGCAAGTTGTTGCTGGAATTATTAAAGCTAGCTGCTAGCGAATAGATTTTCATTACATTTTTAATGCGTGTCTGGAATTTTAGCACACTTAGTTACTGATGTGTCGTCTGAGAGCTGAGTGAGGTTACCGCAATCTTCTGGTTTAGTTGCAGACGTAAAACACGATCTGCCGAAATACCTGTTCAGAATTTCAGAATGTGCAACCGGCTCTTGCTCAACACATCACTACATCTCGCATCGCTTGTGCCACGGGGAATTTTGCTAAACGTAATAATAAGACCAAGGGAATGTGAAATGCGATGTCGAAACATGAAAGCAATAGACGCTTACTAGTAATGAGATGTAACAATCCACTTGAAAGGTTTTTTATATAACCATTTGAAGGGTAAAATATTGAAAGCTTAAGCGAATGTAAGGCCGTAGATAAAATTCAAAATGTTTAATAATTCAAAATACAAACGCAACTCGCTTTTATAATAATTAGGATATTATTACTTCTCTTTGTTAGTAGCCATGTTTACTAAATACTATTTAATGAAATAATAATTTGACAGGTTATTAATTAAGGCCCGTATGCTAACTTGAGGACTCTGGGTATAATTAGGACAAAATCAAAACTACCCTTTCTGCTGATTTGTATGAAATAATGAATATGAAATAACCGTGGAACAAAGGAATAAATCAACAATACAATGGTAGGCCCGTTCATTTGCGGCATATCATTACGAATATCACATACCTACACATACTCGAGAAATGAACAACTGCGCCTTTGTATAAAGAATTTATAGATTTACAAAATTGGTTTTTGTAGCAAAATTGGATTATAAAATAGCAAATGGTCAAGTTAGTAAAATGTGCATGTTAAAATAAATAACAATTATTATAATGCTTCGATGCAGATGCTGGACGCAGGGGTGACCATTCCCCCGCTAAACAACCCGGAAGCAACCGCGGCTGATCCTGCTGTAGCAGCAGAGTCGGCAGCCCCTGCCGCCACCGTGGATGCCGTCCTGTCATCGGGGGGGGAGCCGGACGACATAATGTTGTCTCCGGCTTCGGACCCGGGAGGGGACGGTTTCGACGAGGGCGACTTGTTTGCCGGGCTGCGACTGGAAGGAGACGAGGAGGGTCTTGCCTGCGATGGCGTCCCTTTCGTCGGCCTGTAAAGTCGTGCAGGCAAACCTCCACCACAGCCAGACCGCGACGGCTCAACTACGCAAGTGGCTGGAGGTTCAACACACGGCCATTGCCCTGATCCAAGAGCCGTGGATTAGGGGCGGCCACATACGAGGACTCTCCAATCTTGGCGGTAAGCTCCTTGTTACTACAGATCATGATCACCCTAGATCGTGCATCTATGTCACAGGTAACCTTAAAGCACAGCTCTTAAACGACTTCTGTTGCAGAGATATCTCTGCAGCTAAGCTGACTATGCAGCGTGGCGTCAATGTGATGACGATCGTCTTCGCCTCGGTCTACATGCCTGAGGCGGAGGAACCGCCCTCACATGACCTTGTCCGTCTCGTCACCCACTGTGAAAGCAGTGGGGACGAAGTTGTCATCGGGACCGACGCAAATGCACACCACCCGCTGTGGGGAATGGACAAGCAAAACGCAAGGGGTAAGGCATTAGTTGATTTCTTGTTCACAACTAACCTATCCCTACTAAACATAGGCTCAGAACCGACCTTCGTAACCAGACGTAGTCGCACTATCATTGATCTCACTCTGGCAACGGAGGGCGCAGCGGAACTCACAACGGGTTGGCAGGTCTCCGACGAGGCTTCCTGCTCTGACCACAGGTGGATCCGCTTCGACATCCAGGTCTGTATACCACCGAAACAGCCTCGACGTATTCCGCGCAACACGGATATAGAGGCATACAAGCGCAGCCTTGTTTCAAGACTTGAGTCACCAGGCGATTCGAGTCCCCCTGGGGACACGACACAGATCGATGCGCAAGTAACACAGCTCACCGAATCACTTATAAACAGTTACCAGACCGCCTGCCCGGAAACGTTACCGCGTAGCACACCAGGAAAACAACCCTGGTGGGGCGCGGAACTGGAGCGTAAACGCGGTAAGGTAAGGAAGGCGCTTAACAGGGCCATGAATACATGTAGGGATGAGGACTGGGACGCTTATTACGCGGCCAAATCCAGCTACAAGAAATGCATCAGATCCAGAAGTACTACTGGATGGCGAAAATTCTGTGATAACATTGAATCGTGCCAACAAGCAAACAGGGTAAGGAAAATACTGGCGCAACAGAACACACCTGAAGCTGCCACGCTCCGAAAACCCGACAACACGTTGACCACGTCACCTGAAGAAACGAGACGCGTCCTAGTAGAGACTCACTTCCCGGGAAGCGTATTCGCGCAGGTAACAGAATGGCTAGACGTTATCCAAACACCAACAGAAGATGATTGGCTTTATGCAGGAAAAATGATCACGCTGGAAAAAGTTCAGTGGGCCATTAGCAGCTTCCAACCCTTCAAGGCACCAGGTCCTGATGGAGTGTTTCCTGCCTTGCTGCAGTGGGGAGGAACCCCCGTTGCAGTCAGACTGGTGCCATTAATGAGAGCGTGCCTGGCTTTTAGATACGTTCCTAAGGGATGGAGGGAAGTGAAAGTCATATTCATTCCAAAGCCAGGTAAGAGTGACTACACAAACGCCAAATCCTATCGACCCATCAGTCTAACCTCCTTTCTGCTGAAGACAATGGAGAGACTGTGCGAAAGAGAATTACGGGATGGCGCTTTAAAAGCACTACCATTGCATGGTAACCAACATGCATACAGCTCAGGTAAGTCGACAGAGTCTGCTCTTCATCTGGTGGTGAGCCAGATAGAGGAAGCGATTCATCAGAAAGGTTCCTGCCTGGGCACGTTCATAGACATCGAAGGAGCTTTCGACAAAACAAACTTCTCCAGCATAAGCGCCGCCCTCTCCAAGCACGGTGTTAAACAGGTACTTACTGACTGGATTACTAATATGTTAAGCAAACGAGTGGTTAAACTTGAGGAAGAGCAGAAGTTGGCTTTGATAGCCAGAGGCTGCCCGCAAGGAGGAGTGCTCTCCCCACTTCTGTGGAATCTGGTGATAAATGACCTTATCACCAAACTCAACGCACATCGTTACTACACAATAGGTTATGCAGACGACCTCGCAATCCTAGTACCTGGGAAGGTGACTGGAACGATCTGCAACCTCACTCAACAAGCACTACGCATCGTAGAAAGATGGTGCGAAGAATATGATCTGTCGGTAAACCCCACTAAAACTGAATTAGTCATGTTCACACAAAAACGAGCACTAGGCCAATACCGCCTACCTAAGCTTTTCGATACAGAACTCCAGTTATCTAACGAGGTTAAGTACCTGGGGGTCATCCTAGACAGTAAGTTAAACTGGAGTAATCACATAGACTACAAACTAAACAGGGCATGCATCACCTTCTGGCAATGCAGGAAAATGATAGGTAAGAAGTGGGGCCTATCTCCCAAAATAATACTATGGCTGTACAGCGCGGTAATTCGTCCCATGATCACCTACGGGGCCGTGGTGTGGTGGACCCGCACAAAGCTAGTTACAGCCGTAAACAAACTACAACACATGCAAAGGCTGGCCTGCATGGCGACGACGGGCTGCATGAGGACTACTCCGACTGCGGCGCTGGAAGCCATACTAGGACTGCCCCCGCTCCACCTGTTCATACAGCAGGAAGCGACGATGGCAGCAGTCCGCCTTAAAACACTGGATCTCTGGGGTAAGAGAGTAACACAACACACCGCTCTGCTTGAGGAGCTCAACAATGAACTCCCCATGACAAAAGCTCTCAACGACCGGGTACCCAAACAATTTATCTTTGATAAAAAATACAAAATCCAATTGCATGAGGATCACCGCTGCGAAGGGCTATGCCCTACGGAGCTGCGGATTTTCACCGATGGATCAAAAACAGGTACTGGCACAGGTGCGGGAATCTTCTCAGAGGACCTCAACATTCACATAGCCACACCATTGGGGGTCTATAACACAGTGTTTCAAGCCGAGTGCATGGGAATTTCCCTGGCGGCTTTAGCCATCCTAAATAGGGAAGTTAAGGACCACTCAATACGCATACTTTCGGACAGCATGGCCGTCCTGCAAGCTCTAAACAGCCACACAGTTAGCTCCGGGCTGATCTTGGAGTGTCACCAACGACTGAACCAGGTTGGTAGATACAACAAAGTAACCATTCAATGGATCAAAGGACACAGCGAATCCCGAGGCAACGATGCAGCGGACGAACTCGCCAGAAGGGGTTCAAGTATGGCAACGATAGGTCCTGAACCCTTTGTGCCACTTCCCTTCGGTTACCTACGCAACCTGGTAAGGAAACGCACCAGAGACAAACATCACAAACTATGGGCTGCCCATGGTGAGTGTAGGCAGGCCAAAGAGGCACTTCCCTCCATTGATGGCCGTTTTACGAAACAAGCCCTAAGACTGACCAAACAACAGTTGCGTACAGTCACAGCCGTCACAACTGGCCACGGGACTTTTAATAAACACCTCTATGTCATAGGAGTCACTGACAGCCCACTCTGCAGAGCCTGCATGGAGGAGGATGAAACAGCAGCACACCTGCTTCTAAGCTGCCCGGTAGTCGCCGATTACAGGGCTAAGTACTTCGGAAACCCAGGTACCCTTTGTGACATAGTTAGTAACACCAAGGCGTTACTGGCCTTCCTTGGGGAGCTGGGGTGGATCGAATGAAACATTTGTCCCACCTGCACGCAAAATACGCGCTTAGTCGTGGAGTTGCGGAAACCAGCCCGATTTACAATACAATACAATACAATACAATGCTTCGATGCGATTAACACCTACGTTCATTCCTCACCTATTTTCCATGGGAAATGTCAGAAACATGAACACCAGATTCGATTAATCCCATGGTTTTTAAACAAAATATATGTATAACAGACAACAATAATACAATATTTTAATTTCTAATGTTAAGAGGAAATTAACGCAAAAGATGCCTCTCGGAAAAGTAGTTAAGGGGATATTGCATAATAACCTACATTCAAACAATGGTAGCAATCTAGCGGCTCACCGCGACGGCGGGGCGGCTGCGGGGCGACTGCGGGGCGACTGCGGGGCGGCGGCGACACGCCTGCCCCTCGGTCACTCGGCACACGATTATAAATTCACCGCTCCATTATTCACAATTGGCTTCCATACCGGCTCTGACAGCCGGCCCAATAATTCGTTAAGTCCTAAACTGTGACCGCTGCGTGCACCCGATAACGCCCCAATAGGATTCAACTAAATATACAAAGGGTTGTACGACTCATGCGTTTGGGTTAGTTCGGATGCCCGCACATGCCTCTATTTGTTCATCTTCGCTGACTTCGTTCAGTTCTAATTACGTAATCATATTTATTTGTAGGTGGTCTCCGGGGTGGGGGACAATAAATGATTTTTATTTCAAAAAGAGTGCAGTGTCGCGCGTCGTCACCCGTGCGCGCCGACTCGTTAGTGAATCCGGTTACAGTTGCCGTTCAAAGTTTGTGTGCTCTCGACTCTTGCCTGACGGATGTCCAACATCCTGATTTTCTGTATGCGAAATTTGCAATCTTCCTTTATAAATGCATTGGATTTTATTTTATTTTGTGTTTGGCAGTAATCGGATTATATGAACACGCGCTCTGTTTTGTTGTTCCTGAATGCGGTTTCGCACAATATCAATTACTTGTTTCGCGTTGAAAACGTTGGGGTTTTGTTTATTTTCATTTAAATAATTAGGTACTTTAAAAATCACAGTTCGAGTAGAGTACGTCATGCTTTAACTTCTGAAATCTTAATTATTTGTGAAAAATGGCGTACGGCAAAGATAGTATAGGTACCCTTAGTGGAGAAGCAAGTAATAATAATCAAAGAGATGAACGTTAACGGAACTGTAGCAATTACGAATGATGGATTGTTGAACTTCTCCCGGACAGAAATGACCCAATGCTTTAATATCGTCTTGTTTCTTTTCTTAGCTCTTCGGTAATTTGTCACTAAGTAGCAGTTGGAACGGAATATCTTTTTGTAACAAAACGTAATTTAAAAGTAGAGTTTGATGTAGATATTTAAAACTTGTTTAAACATTATAAGGTTGCATATTTTAATTAAGCAAATTCGCTCGCATTTATAATATTTTCAATTTGGTGCTAGAGAAGCCCGACGTATTTTTATTACTAAACTACATTTCGCAAGCAAACGAAAATATAATATTTCTGTAAATAGAGCTGCAGAATGTTTATTACACAAATTTGAAAATCATATGAAGTAATTTGTGGCAAGAATTCTCTCGTTTTGCTAAGATACCTTTCGAAGAGTATGTAGCGCCAAGTATGCGGTGCACTGTCCTGAAATATTCATATTAAAATACTTGTTCGAAAATTAAAATTCTTCATAAAGTATCAAGAGAAATACTTCAAATAACGAAAGCTTTATTAAAATTAAATCATCTTTTAATAGTATATTTTGATGAAAGTGTACGAAGTTTGTCATAGCACTAGCGGCAGGATTGCACATAGACTACGGATTGCAGATGTGTAGTTCAAGCAGAAGGCAATGGCAGAAAATGGAAGGCGTTTGAAAAAACTCCATTGTGACAAAGCTGTGCGCATTTTTCGTTACACTCAAGGCGAGATTGCAGCCCAAGCCGAAGACGAGAGCATTAGCATCATTCCATTAAAATTAGGGTACTACGTATTTTATGTTTCGGATAATGTTAAAATCGATGTAAACAAATTTAATTATTTACAAGTAATACGAAAATCTTTGACATAACTTTTATTATTCTCTTCACAAATAGGTACCTGCCGGCATACACACTGCATTTATGTAAGTAGGTAATTAATATTATTGACATAAAAGGTTTAAATTCCCAATCCCCAGTTACGAAATAAAAAGTCTCACATCACATACGAGTCTATACTCTCTGAAAACACTCGAATAAGAAAATTGAAGCCAGATTAAAGCAGCCGCTTTCTTCGAGCGTGGTAAATGACGGTGACATTTTATTGGCGGTCAACGTGTTTCGTTAGACTGGCCCCTGACATGCTATCCATCTTGCGCTCGTCCCGGATTACCTGCGCCGAATCAACCGAATGTGATTAACGGAGCCGATCATGCCCGTATAAAATGCCTGCTCCGACTCCGACCGATGACCGTGTAATGGCGTATTGCGGATTATTACGGCCACTCGAACGTATTATTCCACTTTACTCAAAAATCGTATTAAATAGAACCAAACCGGCCAGTTGCACCAGCTGCTCGTTTCGGCTGAGAGTACTAACAATTGTATTACCTACTCGAATCAAAATTGAACTGCACTGCGCTGTGTAATCTACACTCATAGATGATAATTATTTATGTTTAGTCAATTAACTGCATATTGATCTTTCGACGTTTGAGCTTGGAACAGTTTAATTATTCGATGAAATTGAAGCGGTAGGTATTACAGGATATCATGGTTTTCAGTTTAACAGTTCAGCTGAGTTTGCGCGATGATACGCAGGATATAATATTGAGACAGCGCGGGAGACGTCAGGGACTTCCTGTGCTACTTTACAAACATTAACAATTTCGGCCGAGATGTAATTAATTAAGGCAGATAGATATAAAATTAATTTAAAAACTCGAGTCACTGTCGCAAAGTTGTGAGGGTAGAAGTAAAGATTCATCAGGGCCGTCGTGAAACGCTGAAACAGCGGGCGAGACGACGCGACGTGACAAGAGCGCGTTAATTCTTGCTCACTGCGACTCTTCTAAACTGTTAAAAGAGTAAGGTAATTAAGTATGATGGATATTCGGAGTTTATCGCGGGTGGCAGCGACACGGGCCACTCGCAACTTTCTTATCTTTCCCTGGACGAAGTTTACGACGTCTGTGCGGTGGCGCTGAGCAGCTGATTATGTGCTGCGCGCTCGTATCGTCTGCTTAATATTAGTATCATAGTAGTTTATGTGAGGATCCACTCACATGATAGGAAATTATGATGAATTGTGGTGAGGCATAACACGGTACACTTCAGTTTTGTTGAGGGAGATGGACTGTGGTATTATCTCGTTCGATATATATTATAAATCGAACGAGAGATGATCTTCTAAGAGCCAATTATAAGTGGATAATGTTAGATACCATCATACCACGTGACATAACTTTGTTGACAAAATACTTGACTGACTTAAATTAATCGTCGTAGTCGCAGGCGATCATAATTTTGGGAGACTCATTTTATTTTGGTTTTCGACTTTATTTTCAAGTGGGCTAAGATTTGAATCTTACGGCCCGTTCATTTTGATTGAATTGAATGTGGGACAACTTCCGTGAGCTTTCAAGTGTCAACTTTTCGTTGGTTTCTGACAAAACAGAAGTACGGGAAAACGGAGTAGCACTCAAAATGTCATAATATTTTTATTTATTCCTTCCTTCCAATTCTCAATTCTAGTAGCCATTACGATGATTTCATTGTATTTTTTAATTACCAGAATCGGTAACAATGTAAAAATATTAAGTCTGTTTCATCATTAAAATAGTCCGGTTTTCCTCGCGAATCAAGGTATTCGTATTTACCTGTGTATTTTTCATGGCATGCCCAGAGAAGGGTATACGTTGTGGCTACAGCTATGTAGATTTGTAGTGGCGCCGGAGGGCAACCCTTGTCATGTGAGATTTGTAAACGAAAAAGCCTCTAATTTGGGTTTGTGTTTTGACAAGTCATCTTGAGGAAGACACCGAGCTTCTGTGCGGAGAACTTTTGTTCTGGTTATAGTTGGTAAAATGAAATATAAAAAGTTAGTGTATGTTTGCGAGCAAGACTGTCAGTGTATAATTTTTTGTCTTTCACTTTTATTCGTTTTGTATTTGAAACTTTTACATTTTATGTAAGTGTTGAGATAAAGAAGAAGACTAGTTGATTTAAGGGTATTTTCTCCTTTTAGCCATATCCATCGGATAAGCCTTCATACTATTTAGCATTTCCTGTTGATGTGAACCTGTAAGCTTGTCATGCCCTCGGGCGGTAACTCAGTGTGATGCACTGCTATTGGTGTGGAGTGGCGGCGGATTAGAAGGGGCAGCAGTCACGGAGACAGTGACGGACACTCTCCGTTGGTTCTCAAGGGCTTAGATCATAAAACAGAAAATGTAAAAGGAGCGATATCTTCAGTTCGTTTTCGTAAATAAATAAAGGCTGTGTGCCGTAGCCAATCTGAAGGCAGATCAATAGATCCGCCACAAAAGCCGCTGTTACCCTTAAAATGTTCTCTTGCAAACAAGCTTTCTACATTGCCCACATATCTTGATCAGGTGACGCAACAAAACATAAAAACCAAATTGTACATCTTTTTTTCATTTAACAAATCCGTCTTGACGAGGGTATTCTGTTTTTTCGGCAAAAGTAGAAATAAGAAAGATATAAGCAAATCCTGCTAGATCACGTTTAGTACCTCGATTTTTTTTCGATTATTTAGAAACAAAGGCTGGCAGAGAGCTTTGTCACGAAACATTATGGAGCGCTCGGACTATTGACGCTCGCGAAATTGGTTAGAGCATACACATTCATTAAAACACGTTCTGCTCATGTCGGTTTTTGTTCTGAGTTATTTGAAAGGCTTTTCATAATAACATTTAAATCCTTATTTTGTTATGATTTTGCTTCTATAAAATTTTATTTTTGTGTTAATTTACGAGAACAATATATCAGGCTGTTGAATTTAAGTTTAACGAGTTGAAAAAAAGAGGTTTGTTGTTGTTAATGCGTTACGTCCCTAATGAGCAGGTAGGGGTGAGGCCGCCACCGCCGCCATTATTGTGGTCAAGGGGCCTGTTCCCTGGGACACCTGCGCCCATTCGTTATTACATATTTACTATTTTGAGTTAAGTAATGACGTATTTAATTATTTTATAAATGCTAGTCGAGGTTTTTGGTGATGAACGATTCTTTATTTCAGACATAGATTTAGCATGGGCCATCTTGGGCCATTGTGTACCATCACGACTTATATAAAAAAAATTTTTACAAAAAAAAAAACCGCCTTCAAAAAAAACAAACAAAAACCGTTCCCACTAAAAAGTTTAAAATAAATATTTGAATTGCTTTAAAGAAACATAATTTAAAAGTAAACTTATTTGACATTAATATTTTGCAAATATTTAAAATTTATTACTTCTTTTTGGAGCCGGTGCCAGCAGCTTTATTGTTGGAACTTGATAAGTATCTAGTTATATTTAATATCCCGTGCCTTTGTTTTTTGATCCACAATGACAAAATTTAAAAACAGATGCATAAAGACAATGCTAAAAATGTCAAAGTACTTACTTAAAAAGTGGCTGGAATTTTTTTATAAGTATATTTTTTTCGTTTAAAAGAAATTATTGTGCATATTGGTTAAATTTTTTCGAATTTAGTCTAGTCCGTATTCGTCTTTTAATTAATATGTGTATGCAATTGGTATCTTGGTAGTTTTATAGTTAAGTTAGAGGTAGTTTTTCTAGGAATTATTGCCTATTCGTATTTCCTTGCTTTGGCTGGCACCGACTCCAAAAAGAAGTAATAAATTTTAAATATTTGCAAAATATTAATGTCAAATAAGTTTACTTTTAAATTATGTTTCTTTAAAGCAATTCAAATATTTATTTTAAACTTTTTAGTGGGAACGGTTTTTGTTTGTTTTTTTTGAAGGCGGTTTTTTTTTTGTAAAAATTTTTTTTATTTCTCGCCGGTTAGTGTTTTTTTTTATTAAAATGAAGGCAACGAAGTTAATATCGTTCCTACATTGAATATTCTTATGAAAAAGGTACCATGTCGTAAATATTGTACACTGTTTTTTTTTAAACGTTTTATTCCCGTGAAGGGATGATACGCCGCAAAAAATACCTACTATCGATGTGTCTATTTCAAATAAAAAAAATGTTCTTTTTTACAAATTCGAATTAGTTCTCGCCTTACGAAAAACCGAAAAACTAGCAGTACTCAGTAGGCATTTTTCTCACCTTAACACTGCTAGAATTCATTGTTTTATTATGAAGTTCCCATGCCTACCTTCTACCTTCCGGTTCCATCATCAGAACAGTCTGATAGTATAGTTGTTTTATCTCACGAGTGCGGGCGAGCCATAGTTGTGTAGGTAAATGTACGTGCACATTGTCTTAGTGTGCGTAACCTTGAGAGCGACTGACACAAGCTCACGCACACTAAGACAATGTGCACGTACATTTACCTACGCAACTATGGCTCGCCCGCACTCGTGAGATAAAAAAAACTATACCTTATAGCCAAAGTGCATCTCATGACAATTCTAATAAGCCCAAACACGGCTGGGATACAGTGATTAATTACGCAGTTCCGGTGCCTACCATCCAGCTCCATCATCATCAGATCAGTTCGATGATACCATTCTCAACATAACTATTCAGAATCATTTGTTTATTTGCATTGTCATAGTTGCATTGTGATATTTATGCGAGTGTCAAGTTCCGTTGGCCACTGGTTTCTGATCTTCTCCACCAGTTCCACTTCATCAAATGTTACTTTTTGACTGTAGATGCTTAAGTTCTCGATGAAAATACCAAAATAACTATATGGTTGCCTACAATATTTGAGGAGTTCCCTCGATTTCTCATAGATTCCATCATCAGAACTGGATTTTGAAAAAAATGGGACCAATCTGGAAGCATATCAAGCAAGGGGAAAAAAAAATTTTGCAAATCGGTTCATGAACGACGGAGTTCTGAGGTAACAAACATAAAAAAAAAAAAAAAAAAAAAAAAAAAATACAACCGAATTGAGAACCTCCTCCTTTTTTGAAGTCGGTTAAAAAAGGTCATTCAAAGTTTTCTTACTCTGTTTAATATTAAACTAGCATTGACAGACATAGAGAAATGGAAGAGGGGTGGATTTAGTTAAGCGCCGCTCTCCTGTTTACCTATTGATTTATTACAGTGCCCCACACATCGATATGTGTCGTAAAACACCGCTGCAAGGGCAGGAAAAGAGATGGCTGTAAATAGTTTCTTGTTTTATGCAGTTTTGTAAAATAAACTTGCTCTTTTATCTCGAAAAATACCTGGTATCATAAGGCCTCCGTGGTTGATAATTATGATTAGCAATTCTAAATTAAAATTTTCTGCTTATCAGTATTTAAACTACTCGTATGGTTAGATATTTTAATTGCACTGCTGACTTATCCTCATCCCACCGGCCCCCTTCTACCATCGGACATCCAGACGTACTGCATCTTACCATCCCTACCTTGTAGCTATTCCACCAATTCGCACTAAGCGTTTCCAAACGTCTTTTATAATGCACACAGCAAAAGAGTGGAACTCTCTGCCTGCGTCTGTGTTTCCAAATGCTTACAAACCTAATCTCTTCAAAGTTAGAGTGAACAGGCTCCTTCTGGGTAAGCTCGCTCCATCGTAGACTTTGTCTCTGTCATCTCTGACATTGACTAGAGTCAAGAGCAAACCCATCTCAAATAAAAAAAAAAATCCTCAATCTATCAACCTCTACCAGAATCCAACGCCTTACAAATGTATTGACAAGCCCCACAATGTTCGACCACATACAAGGTGTATACCGTGTATTGTCCCACTTGCGCATAAAGTGTGTGCCATACGTAAGGCACGTAGGAAGTCTGTAGAACAGGGCTGCTCAATTTATGATGCCGGCGATCGGCGATCGACCTCAAAATATTTAGGTAGTAAGGGATCGATTGCCAAACTACATACATAACTCCAAATCACAAAACCCTGGTAAAATTGAACTACTACTTTTGAGCCAGAATATCTGGCTAAAAGGTTTCGCGTTTACTGGGTTGTGGTGGACTGCCAGTAACCGGGTTGTGGTGGTCAGATAGGCAGTCCCGCTATGTGTAATGTGTGTCAGCTGCATCCGGTCAGACTGGAAGCCGTCTTAAACATAGCTGGAGAAAAGCTTGGCAATTTAATGTGTGTTTACCTAAATCCGTGTAAATATTTTTACTACGACATAGGTACAGCGAAAAGACTACGTTGTCTGATTGGTCTACAGTTTTTCGATTGATACTTTTTTTTTAATTTTCGCGATCGTAGTATTGAGCACCCCTGCGGTAGAACCTGGGTAGTTCAGACTGCATGAGGACCGCATCCAGCTTGTGCGGCCGCAAAGTCATTGCGGTTGTCATCCGCATTCATAATACTACTCGCCGCTGAATACCCTCAAATTGCAATTAGGTACTTACTATTACTTTTCAAAGTGCACTAATCCTGTTATGCGCAGTTATATTTAAGCAGTTGATGCAAATTCCTGTGTATTCGACGTTCAACGAGGAAGTTGGGACAGGGTATTTGTCTAACGAGTCTTAGACTGATGGCTTCTTTGTTTTGATTTATTAACGTTCTTTATTAAACGATACATTCGTCGTGACGTCAAACATTATGGCGGACATTATGATTAGTCACAGAGTGTACTCGAAAAGCCCCGCCATTTTGTTGGTAACTTTTGGTGGTTAAAGTTTAAAAAACGAGCTTTATTTGAAACTCCATACATTTGGTTGAAAAACCTCTAATTCTTAGTAAAGTTTCATTAAAGTGCTCGGTTTAAGAAACAGCTGTTGCACTTTTTAACCGACTTCAAAAAAGGAGGAGGTTCTCAATTCGGTTGTATTTTTTTTTTTTTTTTATGTTTGTTACCTCAGAACTCCGTCGTTCATGTACCTTGCTTGATATGCTTCCAGATTGGTCCCATTATTTTCAAAATCCAGTTCTGATGATGGAATCTATGAGAAATCGAGGGAACTCCTCAAATATTATAGGCAACCATATAGTTATTTTGGTATTTTCATCGAGAACTTAAGCATCTGCAGTCAAAAAGTAACATTTGATGAAGTGGAACTGGTGGAGAAGATCAGAAACCAGTGGCCAACGGAACTTGACACTCGCATAAATATCACAATGCAACTATGACAATGCAAATAAACAAATGATTCTGAATAGTTATGTTGAGAATGGTATCATCGAACTGATCTGATGATGATGGAGCTGGATGGTAGGCACCGGAACTGCGTAATTAATCAATGTATCCCAGCCGTGTTTGGGCTTATTAGAATTGTCATGAGATGGACTTTGGCTATAAGGTACTATCAGACTGTTCTGATGATGGAACCGGAAGGTAGAAGGTAGGCATGGGAAGTTCATAATAAAACAATGAATTCTAGCAGTGTTAAGGTGAGATGATTGTCATAAGATGCACTCTCGCTATAAGGCCATCCCACCATCAAAAATCTAGTTTTGATGATTGCATCATGTGTCATCAAAACAACTTCTGAAATATTATAGGCGTATGCTTACAATATTTCTAAAAAATGGTTCTATTATTTACTAAAATGTATTCTTCGTAGTATGCACAATTGCACACGTTTCCGCGCCAAAATATTGACTCCACCGAATAATTTTTCATTGTTCTTGTATTCTTGAAGCCTCAGGTGAATTATTCTTAGATTTTCATAGGAAACCATAGAAATTTCATCTATGATTAGCCAGTTGACGTTCAATGTAGGAACGATATTAACTTCGTTGCCTTCATTTTAATAAAAAAACACTAACCGGCGAGAAATAAAAAAAAATTTTACAAAAAAAAAAACCGCCTTCAAAAAAAACAAACAAAAACCGTTCCCACTAAAAAGTTGAAAATAAATATATGAATTGCTTTAAAGAAACATAATTTAAAAGTAAACTTATTTGACATTAATATTTTGCAAATATTTAAAATTTATTACTTCTTTTTGGAGCCGGTGCCAGCAGCTTTATTGTTGGAACTTGATAAGTATCTAGTTATATTTAATATCCCGTGCCATTGTTTTTTGATCCACAATGACAAAATTTAAAAACAGATGCATAAAGACAATGCAAAAAATGTCAAAGTACTTACTTAAAAAGTGGCTGGATTTTTTTTATAAGTATATTTTTTTCGTTTAAAAGAAATTATTGTGCATATTGGTTAATTTTTTTCGAATTTAGTCTAGTCCGTATTCGTCTTTTAATTAATATGTGTATGCAATTGGTATCTTGGTAGTTTTATAGTTAAGTTAGAGGTAGTTTTTCTAGGAATTATTGCCTATTCGTATTTCCTTGCTTTGGCTGGCACCGACTCCAAAAAGAACTAAAAAAAACCTCTAATTCTTAGTAAAGTTTCATTAAAGTGCTCGGTTTAAGAAACAGCTGTTGCACTTTTTCACTTTTTCACTTATTTTACACATGAGCTACAGCTTATGTGTAAAATAAGTGTAAAATAAATACAAATAAAAAGTCATGATCGTGAAGAGCTATTTCAGAAAGTGCCTTGTTAAGTTTATAACGTCTATCCTGTATGCTTTGTGTTGTACAGTTTTTTCTAAAAATACCTCTTACCAACCACTAATGAAAATGAAGAAAAAAAAAATGTTGTTGCGCATACTCTTTATGGGCTTTGTAGGTTAGGTGGTGTTCAGAGAAGGTGTCGCCAACACGGCCTCTTATGACGGTGTGTCGCCCTCGACACCATCACTTCAGGAGATGCCACAGGGACCAGCGGCACCTGGTGCTGGGGAATTCTCTTCATCGGTATCCAGCGACGCCATGGATAGTCCGGCAGCGCTGGGACCACCGACACCTGATGCTGCAGGATCCTCTTATCGGTGTTCTGTGATGGCATGAATGGTCCGGCAGCGCTGCCACCAGCGACGTAATAGTCAATGTGTAATAGGCGTAAACACTAGGCGAAAAACTAACTTAACAACACCCAGGTCATATGCTAGTGTTATGGGTGGTAGACTAACTTTACAACATTCGGAGGTAAGCGTAAATACCATAAAGGGAAGACTAACTTTACAACACCTCACCATATGCAGCAAAACTTATATTCGAAGAACGCCGCACACGTCTCTAAGCACCACTCGCTTCGTCAAGGTAACATGTATTGTGTTGCGGCCTGCGTTGTCTTGCCGTAGGCACCGCTCAGCAAGCGCTGCTTATAGCACCCACTCGGCAGGGCCTCGATCACTTGATACGGCTCGCGCATGCCAGGGTCTTCTACACCGTTGCCGACCATTCGAGTTGCGTCGTGAGTTGCAACGACTATGGTTAAGGTTGTTCGACCGCGAGTCGCGGCTATCTCTCGACATATAGCGGATGCAAGAGCGCGACCCATCTCGAGTGCGTTGCCGCCTTCAGCTACGTGATCCCCAGCGAACCATACTCAAAACTTATTTAAACGCTATAAAGAAACTGTTTAAAAAAACCAGCGCTGTGGCTGTGTCTCGTACACGAGTCCCAGAATAGCCTATGCTGAGCGATGCGATGGCCGTTTTGTGCGAAAGTGATGCATACCTTCCCAATTTAGTAACTTTCCTAATTTTGTTTATTTTTATTTTTTTTTGGGATGTGTCATGCTTGGCGCAAAGAACTCTTTTTCTTTCTTTCTTTCTTTCCTTTTCTTTCAAATAAAAACTCTTAACTGACTAAAACTAATAATAATAGTTTTAATCTAAATCAATTATACCAATCATAAGCACTGTCAAACATTTGCATGAATAAAGTCTAGAATAGACGAGACAAATCGGTAACAATGCCGATGTGTTGAACTAGCAACATTATCTATACCTCTAAATAGGTTTAAATGCGCGTTGTGCGTGTTTCGTCACTTGGTCACGCTCTATATGTTATGTGTGTCACAAAGGGGTGCGCACGGAGTAGTGAGCAAATGGAGTCGTCGCACAATATCCTATTTGACGACTTCGCAAGTAGAACGGCGAAAAATGAATGTGTTTAAAATAGATTTTACCGCAACGAGATGTTGTCAAAGCGTCTTGCTTTTACTTGCACCATTGCAAATGTTCTTGAATAATAATAAAAGTCATTGAGTGAGGTCTTCAAGGTTAAGCAACGCTTGCCGGGGTCGGTCTACGGATGGGTGTCCATCTTAATATAGGTAACGCGTTTCCTCCGTGCCTCGAAAAGCACGTTAAGCTGTTGGTCCCGGCTGTCATTTGTAGATTTTGGCAGTCGTTACGGATTGTCAGAAGCCGGAAAAATCTGATTCCAGCCAAGAGTACCGTGTTAACCAGTTAATGAGTTGTGGAGGTCTGGTAGGCAGCCGCTCCACGTAAAATACTGATATTCAGCTGAATCCGATTTGACTGGGAGCCGACTCCAATAAAGTTGGGAAAAGGCTAGGCAGATGATGATGATTGATTGAGGTCCTTAACATTAAGTAGTAATTTACCGTATGTTCGGTTTCAGTTACGGCCAGACTCAGTAATTTTTTTTTTTTACTTGAGTTAATTTATTCAATAGAATTATCTGTACTAACACAGAATTCCAATAATGCTACGATTATTTAATTTATTTAGTGTTTAATGGAAGTTAGGGCTAATTTCAATGGCCTGATAACTTTATTCGAGACAAAATGTTGAATTTTTGGTTTCAGCCATAACTGGAAGAAGAGCCGAACATTCGGTTTCGGCTGAAAATCGTATTTTGGTTGTAACTACACTGATGAGACTTGCGTGACCACGTACTGAGTGCAACTCAGTGTACATTTATAATAACGGTTCGAAACAAGGAAAACTCAAAAAGTTAGAAGTTTCAATTCTACGCGATGACTATGACAAGGTATTCCTACAACATGCATTACATACAACATATTGTACATATGTACACATGTATATAGGGTGACTGGTAATTAGTGACGGATACTTAAACACATGTTATACTCATGATAACAAACAAATTTTACTACAGGACCAAACCGGAAAATAAAATCAGCTGCTCCCTGCATGTTGACGAGTTATGCGAACATGAATGTATAGGACAGCTGATTTTTTTTCACGATTTCAGGTTTGGTCCCATAGTAAAAGTTGTTTGTTATCATGAGTATTATCATGTGTTTAAGTATCGGTCACTAATTACCAGTCACCCTATATATATATATAATATATCTTCAAAGACGTTTACAGTTATACGACTTGTTGCTCCTTTACCTCACCACTCAGTGGTCATTGCCACTTCGTTTACAAACTTGTGTATTAAGCTAATAATATTGATGACATCAGATTAAACTGTGAAATTGAATAAACTTGTTTATACGTCATGTTTTGTGGAGTTAGGTTAATAATATTCAATTGAGTTTGTATATGGGAAAAAATCTAACAGTAGGCGATAAAATCGAATTCCATATTTTCAATCAGATATTTCCCAAACTGTCTTTGTTTGCATATTTTTAGACATTTGTACTGACACCTATTCAATTATTTCGGTATTTGTGTTGAATACTACGAATTCTCTGATCAACTGCATGCTGTTATTTTTCATTTATAAAAAAAATAGCTTCATTTTTCTTATAAATATAACGCTCTTTGCAATAAATTCGCGGAAAAAGTGATTTTTTTTTCTTTTTAAATGCAAATTGGTGTTAAACTTTAGTAAAATCTTTCTTTGAATGTATCTCAATATTACATCTATAATACCTACGTGTTCTTAAAGCAATACATTCCACAAATAGTGAAGTCTCAGGTGCAGTCGTCTAGCTCTTTGTTAGCAGATATCTAATAATACGTATTTCCCAGCTTCGAAACAAAAGCCGAGAGCTGTTTGAACGTAACGTACGCCTCGTATTATTTTTCTTTTGTTCTTATCCATAAATCCTACAACCCTTTGTTTACCTGTCAAATAGGGTTAGTGCTAAAAGATCGCTAGTAAAATACTGACTGCCGTTAGCAAATTACCGAGCTCGCTTTCAGATAATATTATTCAAACAACTAAATCCTTCACTATTAAACTACTGAGGATTACTATTAATCACGTCAAGATGTTTACCCTCATCCCACGTCAGTTCGGCGGGAATTATCTAAGTCGAGATAAATAGGAGCGTCGCCTTCTCGCGCCATTCACTCCCACTTGGGCGCTATTTGAAAATCTCTTCGGTTCGTAACAGGGTTAGTTAGAATAGACCTGAGTAATCTCGTTTATAAATGAATCAATTCGCCAACGATCGGCGGCAATAAACATAATGAAGGATCTCGCTTTCACTTTTGTAATTGGTTGTCATCCCTAAATGTCAGTAGAGGGAGAGGAATTTGTAGCTACTATAACGTGATGGTGGTTTTTAAGTGTACGGTTTCATTAGGTACCTAAGAACATTTACTGCCAAATAACAAAATAAATAAAGTAAATAGAGCTAAATAAAACAATAAAAACTGCATAAGTTAAGGTGAAATTGGTACTTTTATTATGTCTCCACAACAAACTAAAAGAAATGGGTTCAAACCATTCATCTTACCGCCTGTTAACAGGACAAAGAAAATTACTTTTTGTGAGGGAAAGTAGTCAAGTTCTGTGTACTCATAATGTTAGACTTAACAGCTATTTATATAGAGATGCCAACTGGAGTTTCCTTTTCCTATCTGCGAGTCTGTCTTAAAGATGAGCTTTTGCGCTTCTTGCAGCGAGCGAAGCGCGACGATCGGCAAAAGTTTCTCAAGTCAAAAGAGCAACTTTAGTCGAAACGATGCAATCGAACAGTTGTGGACCAGACCGTTGTTCAACCAAAAGTGATCGTAGAGCATTCTAGTAGATTTATATAATCTTGTCATTTTTATATACAAATGAGTAAAAAAAACTACTAAATGTCCAAATTATTTGAAAAGCAAACTAAGGACTAACAAGTTGTCGAACTAAAGCAATTGAGAAAGACTGCTAGACTTAAGTACTAGACAGCCAATACTGTTAAATAAAAGAAGGTACTAATAAAACTATCTGGCTGTTTTTTGTTAAGGTTTTGCACGTAAACTAACGTAAATCAGAATGAATGATTAGCTCTCTCTTTAAATATTCTTTTTAATATGGCAACACGTAAAACTGTTTTATTTTATGTCGGTTTTAAGATGTCAATTTGTAACAAAAGTGCGAGAAAGTTGTATTAGGATATAAAAACGGCTATAAATCCTTGCCATTTATACTTTCTCGTTTATTTGCGATCGACTTTGGAAGTTATTTTCAAGGTACTGTTTGTGGGGTGGGTGGAATAGGTTACGCTGAATTTATAACGGCTTTATTTTATTTATTGGATACTATATCTTATTCTTTCACCTATATTTTATACGTCTGCACATTGATTACCATTTTATTGCTGCGTTTGACGTAATTTTTTGTCTTAAATTATCGTCTGCAACCCTAAAAAAGCAAAAAGTGAATTAACAAAAGTATTTTTTGCAAATTAAACATTATGAGTATATACTTTAGTTTGATATACTTACTACCATCTTCATTTGTGCTAATGTGCAAAATTTGCATTTGGATTTGTACTTAAAAAAAATTTTCTTATCTGTAATGTAAAACTTACAAATTTCTCACCTGTTTTTTAGTAGAAATTGTATTGGAAATAATTATTCCGAACTCACTAACCATACATAAGCCATCTAAGGCTTCTGTGGTTTTTAGCACATATATTGTAAATCAGCGATAGATATTTTGAACATTAATAAAAAAAAAAAAAAACAACAAAAAAAAAAGTAAAATATCACAATTTAAATGCCATCAAAAACAAAACACATATTTTGTTGCTGATAGCACAGAATACGCAATAAACAGCTTATAAATAATAACTTAAGTCTTTAATTAACTACCATAGCATAATAATCAAACAGTAAGTATAATAATGTAGGAAAATGATAGTGACCGAAATAAATTTAATTTAAACGAAAATAATAACAGTGGAATTGTTTTCGAGGTGAAATGTGCATCGTTCCACCTCAACCAGATATTGCAGAGCAAGCTGGTACTGACGTGTATTGTGCTGTGGCGAACTCTGTAAATTGCTTTTCGTGACGATAAATATTTTAATCTGATTGGTGGTCTGTAACCAATTAATTGTGGCTTTAATTTCATCTGGAAAAATAATGTGTTGCATTTTATGATGGCTTGAAAAATATATGAAAAAAAAACAATCGACTTCTGAAAAAAAACACAACAATGTGAAAAAAATGCTTTTGTTTCGGAAGACGGTGACTTTTTAGTTCACACAAAATTCATGGAGGTAGGTTTTATTTGAGCAAGAATTATACACAACAGTAAATACATCTATACATTTGTTTGAAAATGTGAGTCACATGTTTTAAATGATTCCTTTGAAATGAATGAATGCCCCCACAAATCATCGCAAAGCGCTTTGTTCAGTCAATTGCCAATCATCGGCGGAATCTACAGCGTCGAATTTTGGGATACCTACTTGAAAGTAATCTGCTCTTCAAACTAGAGAGGCAAGCACGTAATTGGCTATTCATAAGGTGTCATAAGACTACACTTTTTTCACAACCTGAATTGCGTGGCCCCGATGAATTTTAATAAGCTCGTCTATTATGATTTCGTATTCGTCCAGAATATCTTACCTCGGTCAAGAATTGATTTATGCGATTACTTTTTATAAATGAGTTTCCTCTGTGAATCCTACTTATGAAGTCGTGCCGCATCCTCAACTGCACTTTCTATAAAAAGGTCTCCCGTCTTACCTTTACAATTCAGAATATTTTAACTTGATAATAAAACTAGCATCTATAAACCATTGGTAAGTAAATATTGAGTCAAAGTAGAGTGTTGCAACTCCAACAAGACGCTGTTCATTTAAAGAGTTGTGTAACTCTCTGGCTCTGGTGAAGTTTGTCTTGGCGCGCGGCTGCAGGCAGTGTAACGTTTTAACTGAATACTTTACCGATGGCGTTTATTTTATTCAAAATATCTTCAGCTCCGTCTCTGTTAAAAGTACTTCCAAAAGCACGTAATAATATTTCACCGCAAAAGGTATCATCCGCTTTTATTATGCCCCGGTTCAATGTTCAGACTCGTTTCTTAAATCCACTGCAGCCGTCCTGCGAAATGAACTCGAAGACTTGTTGTTCTGCGAAGCTGTGGATGCTGTGCTACAGATAAGGCACACAAACTTGTTTTTCAAGATCGAGTTTTAATTTACTGAGAGTAATTGTTGTTAGTAGCTGCGCTTCGCGCGGAAAGATAGAGAAAATAAACAAAGGTTTTATTTTCCCGTGAAAGCCTTCTTGACGAGGGTCGCTCGGTGTTATTCAGCATCGAAATGAAATGAGGGATAAAAACTAAATTAAATGCTAATTGGGAGATTCAGCGAAGGCAGGGGGAACGGATTCGATCGCCTCGTTCGCTTGCGCAACGATATTGAGCAATAAGGTGTAATGATGCGCAAGACAAATCCAATTATACTGTGTAACTTAACGTTCGTCGGCTATCCATAAAATAATTGGCAAAACGCGCGGACCACTGTTCCGGTGCTGCTGATTTTATAAAAGTCGAAATAGTAAATATGTAGGTAACTAGTTTAGGCACCTAATAACATAAATACGTATATAGCTGCCGGGCAAATACGGAGCTGAACCTTTCCGTTCATGTAATAACGGGTGGCTGAGAGGAGTTTTTCCCGTTTATTGGGTCGTTAGGATATAATTTCATCTCGTGTTTATGACGTCATAAAAAGTTTGCAGCGCTGATACAACCACTGTCAATTACCGGCCCGCTTCCCTTGCGACTTTTTGATTTGGAAATTTGTTTCTTTAGATATCATTCATTCATCAGCCCGTCTTACTTCGTGTGAAGCAACAACTTGCTCTGGAGTTACAGCGTTATGAATAACGTACATAAATTTGAGCGACCGTCATCTCTACTTTAAGATTATGAACAAATTTAGTTTCTAATCTTAAATGTAGTTATTTAGTTACTTAATAACATTATTATTTTAGAATCGGTAATTTTAGAAGATTTTTTATTTAAGTAAATAAGGTTTTGAATGCATTTTATTGTTGACGAAATAGGTAAAATAATAATTGATTTGCAGTGCAGCTAATGCAGAGGGACAGACTTTTTTTAAACTGGATTTTGATTTCATTAAAAAAGCTGAGCGAAGGCAGGTAGAAATTATTATATAAAATTATGCTAACGCTAGCCCGAGAAGCCAACTCTAACCAGTTAGACTCGACATTGCCAGGTAATTTACTTGTTAGGGTGAAATTAAATAAGACGTGTCAGGTAAGTAGGAATGCATTTCTTAATGGTCCTGTCTAATCCTTTTATTATCCAAGGACCTGGCAATGAGAATACGAAAACCAAGAAAATGCGTAAAGAAAAGAAAAATACTGGTGGTACTTAACTACCTTTTTTGTTTTTTCGGATTGGAAATCATCAAACTACCCCTACAAGAGTTTATTTATTGATTATACTAACTTCCGAACTTATTATTATAAATGCGAAAGTGAGTTTGTTTGTTTTCTACGTTTTTACGCATAAATCGCTGAATCAATGTTGATGAATTTTGGTATAGAGATAAATGAGACCCTGAGACGGTTATAATTATACACTATTTTCTTGCGGAAATCTATGTTAACATAGATTTTCGCAAAAAATAGTAATTAGTGAGGGAAGCCTAAGGCAAAAGCTTATCTTTTATAATTCTGTATGATGGACAGTAAAAGTATTTGGCACAAGAAAAAAATAACTGATAAAACAAACGACACAATATCACCAAGCCAAACTGGCACAATAAAAGCACTGTATAATAAAGGCAAGAGGTCTTTCCAATATTAATAACCGAAAAAAATGCCAGCCAAGCATATGATCCACGATCTCAAAGGTGTGAGATGACATAATGGCGTACGAGGCCGACGCGTCTTGCCTTCAGACAATCCACCAACATGAGCCGTTGTGTGATTGATGATACACTAATACGTATTCTCATTACGAAAGCCCCGTCTTACATAAAAGATACCAGGTACTCCATACGCCTCCCAATAAATCCGACAACGTATTATACGGCTATTTCAAATTTCGCTCCGATGTTTATAAGCTGTGATATTTGGAGCGTTCTTTTGACTTTACAGGGTTTCCGGGAAATATTAAAGAAAGGTAAGTGAATGAATTTGAAAAGGCATAAAAGATGTGTTTTATTCGTAAAAAAAAGGCTTATTATGTTTTACAAAATTGTATCTGCTGTTATTGGCTTTACTGAACGATTACAATGTTCTGCTTGTGTAAAACACATTATAAAGGAGTTGTTTTTATAGCCTATCCTTAGAAGAAATGGTCATGATGTAGTAAATAACTAATCACTCGAAACCTTGTTTATAAAAACTGTTTTAACCATGTGTAAACCAGTACTTAGACTAAGGTGATAAGCAGTATCTCAAAATATCTATGGAGAATAGTTATTTGTTATACAAGAGTGCAAAGTTGCTTTTTAACCGCGTGTTCAATTTTGATGACCGAGCAAGCGAAGGATTCTAAAATTGAATCACGAGCGCAGCGAGTGATTCAAAATTAGAATCCTGAGCGTTAGCGAGGGAATCAAAAGAGCACGAGGTGAAAAATCTTTACACTCGAGTGCAACACGTAACTTTTCATTCCACCTCAGCGAGGAAATGACCATATGCAAAAAAAAACGTTTACAATCACAAGATAGGTACACTTTTATTTCAGTTTAGGTATTAATTAGTACATTATGACAGGTAAGTATTACAGAATAATCTTTAAATTATAACAAAATAATACTAAGGTATAATTAAGAAAATTTTAAAGTAACGTTGCTACAGTTATTTAAATTGAGTGTAATATTTTTGTTTGGTACTGTAATATTGGTGTTAGTCACTTGTGTACTGTTTTTCGATAAACTATCTGTCATACTTAATAGTTGTACCGATTCATCGGATTCCCTTGGCGTGAATGTTGGAGAGAGAGGGAGATGGTTAGGTGTTTCATAACGGCTTATTTTTGATGTAGAAGGGCTAGTCCAAGGATCCGATTGAGGCTCTTTCAGTGTAATGGCTCCTACGATGCCTTCACATATTTTAGACTTATTTTGGATGGAATCCTCTATGTATCCCTCTACAACTGCATTGGACTTCCAGCCTCCGTGGCGCTTAAGGGACAGGAGATCAGCTCCGGAATCAGCCAAAAGTGTGGCTGAAGTTCGTCGGAAACAATGACCCGTGTACAACAGGGGTTCTGGAAGTTCAAGAAATGTTGCTATTTCTCGTGGGATACTGCCAATTTTATTAGTACCCATAGGCTGTCTAACACACTTTCCATTGCGATACTGTAGAAAAAATCGATTGATTGGAGTGTTAGGCGGGCGTAAGGCTTGATATTTCTCAACAATCGTTACGTATTCCTTGCGAATGACGAAGTTGCGGTCTCTTTTTGTCTTTGTATTAGGTAAATTAATTAAAAGTAAGTCATATCTGAATGTTTCTCAATGTTTTTGACATTAAGTTGTGTTAGTTCATTAGTTCGACATGCTCCGTTTATTCCAATAATAAGAACAACCTGTAACGTAAAGAGTATTGTAGTAGATAAATGAAAAAAAAAATGATATGAACGCATAATTATGCTTATCAACATCTACTAAGTATACTATTTAATTGAGATTAATATACTTAAGTAGATACTGAATGTACAACTGACTTACTTTTGCCGCCAAATATACGGAATCGGGTGCTTCGTTAAGAAACTTTTCAATATCAGATACTGTGAAAACCTTCGATTTTTTTGGTTGATGAACAGATGAGGCTCTTTTTAAAAATGCCACTAATTTAGGATAGGTATCGATATGTATGTCTTTTTTCATCTTTATTATTGCTTTTAGCATCGAATACGTACTCCATAGAGTGCTTGCTTTCTTGTTCTCGGATAATTCTATAAAATATGCCAGCAAAACGTTTTCTGAGAAAGTTTTGGCTCCTTTTGCTAGTCGCCACGTGTTGAACATATCGTACTGTTTTAAATACTTCTCGCGTGATTGTTGAGGGAGAAAGCTCATTTGCGCATTATTAACAGTTTCAGTCAATTCTGTTGGCGTCAAACAAACTTCCTCGTCGCTAGAATCACTCATTTTAGTTTTTTCACTTGTTTTCAAGTTTCTTGTTTTTAATATAAGGTTTAACAATGACGTGAAAAAATGCCGCGTAAAGAACCGCGTACAAAGCAAATTGAAAAAAGAACACCAAGAAGGTTCCGAGTCTGAGTTTTTAACAAATTAAAAAAAAGTTGTATGATATATTCGGCACCATCGAGGTAGCAGTAAATAGGTTTAATGTTTTTTTTAATTCACAAACTTAGTGCACACGATGTTCTAAATTCACTTTACTTTATCCTCTAGAGAATAAAAACGGCTTTTCCACTCAGATATTGAAGATTAAAAATACTCTTTCCGAGATGGTGGGATGAAAATTGAATTTCGAATCTGCTAATGAAAATATAAACTAAGCAATAATAATAATAATATGGTCAAAACGTTTTTATTTAAAGGGCTGTAAATGATTAGTTTACTCGTAAATACTGATTAGTAGATTCTAAATGCCATTAGTATTGTTTTGTTGCTTTATAAAAAAATGCCAAATGTATATAAAAAATAATAGGTACAGTCAAGCCACAAGCACGACCGACCTACAATACAAAAAGAACCAACATGAGTGCAGTAAGGCACCTACGCCACTGAACTTTTACAAGTTTTATTCAAGAAATATTTTAAGTACAGTTAAGCGCAATCGTCGCTGATCAACGTGTATAAGGCATAAACAAAAAAAACAATTAGAGTTCGGTCAGGCACCATCGCCACCGACTATCAAGTATATAGCAACAACAAAATACTAAAATTAATTTTAAATTTTAAGAATCTACTAATCACTATTTAAATTAATCATATAAGTAGTTAGGAAGTTTGTATAAGTTTGTATTTGTTACATTTAAAATACTTAGTCGAGATAAAATACTTTAGCTATGTAGACAAAGGTACAAAAGTAATATGTGGCAGTAGAATTCCATTACAAATTGCGGTTATCCTTAGCCTGTTCTCCGAATCCTGAATAAAACTATGTTCCGTGATAAAAAAATACACTACATTCTCTTTGCAAAGAAATAAAGGGGTAACTGTCTGTTTGCAAACACTGAACCAACAAGAACCTGTAACATATAAGAAAATGTGGAATGAAGGTATTACTTTGGCCACAATATAGAAAGTGGAGCGGTGCGCCATATAATATGAAGTTAATGTGGCTGAATTCCGCAGATTAGAACAGGGGTTTGCAATTATTGTATTCGAGTAGACAGGCTAAAGTATTGCTACATTTTTATTTGTTTCTATGTTATTTTTCTGTACTTGATTATTGTAATAAATAAATAATAATAACAACAGCAAGGGTCTATGTACACGGTTAAGCAACATATGCGAGGTCAGTGGATGGGTGACCATCTTGACATACCGAGATTCCTTGGTGCTTCGGAACGTGAAGCGGTTGTTATTATATTATTGTCATAAAATTATCATTGTACTATGTATTTATATGTTTTTATAAATGACGTTTCGAGTCACAAGACTATTTTGCCAGAATACGTAGTTTTTACAGTAATTCAGTTTTTGTCTTGGAACAATATAAAATCAGAATATGGATGGTAGAGTCACTAATCCATACCTATTATAATTTATAATCCTCACGTCACCTTCAATTATTAGGAGTCTATTCCAATCCAGGTGGAACTTAAATCAACTGAAACTGTCGTATAGCAAATAGAACATTACATTTCTGATAGAATGTGGTATCTTTCGCTTTGCGTGCGACAAAACAGTTTGGTGGTTTCTTTACTAAGCAAATTGTGTGAGTTCGGAACAGTAACTGCTTCGGGAATGAATGTACGAATTTAGATGCTATCAAATTATATGGCTATTTGAATTCAAGGTAGATTGAGGGTAATGTAACTCAAGAATAAACGTTTGGTGACATTATACTCGGATTCAGTCTTTATTTGAGAACGTGTCAAGAAACTTGAATGGTTTATAAACAGCCGGTTTAGATGTCTCTTAACCGGCTGTTTAAACCATTTAAGTTATTTTACGATCACGTATCGACCAAACACATTAAATGTGTAAATCTTGCCTTTAAATTCCCTTAATTTCAAAGATTTTAATTAAAAATAGATTAACTACGTATATTGTATAAGAATATGTTCAAGTTTAACTACGTTTTTAATAACTTGTAATTTCGTGTACCGGTAACCGTGGTTAAAAATAGGTCACCCAATCTCTCCCGAGGGTGTCGCTGGGGTGAGGCGGGGATTAACTCAACGTGATGGTAGCAGAATGTATGTGCGACATGCACCTACGGAAATGGAAGTCAACTGGTCACAAACATGACAGTTTCGGTCGGTAACCACTTAAGTGTTAAAGTAACGTTATCTTTTAAGCCTAATGAGATGTTCCAAAAGACATTTCTAGAACCATGGCAGTCATTACGGAATGTAAGAAGCCAGAAAATCTGACAGCAGTCTTACCAAGAAGTACTGTGCTACCCAGTTACTGGGTTATGGAGGTCAGATAGGCAGACACTTCGTGTAAAATAATGGTATTCAGCTGAATCTGGTTTTACTGGAAGCCGGACCCAATATAGTTGGCAAAAGGCTAGGCAGATGATGATTAAGATGTTCCGAAAGAAAAAATATTGATTATCATAGAACTGAAACGCCTACAGATTATAAACATTGCCTTATTATGCTTATTAGACATCAAACACACTCACATTATGAGCCCAACACTTTTACTAATTCTATAAAGGAACGATTTCGACCAGTTCCATACTGTGAACTAGTCCACTAGTCTAGCGCAGCGTTCAAATTGAAATACCAATAAAATATAAGCTTATCAGAATTGAAAAACGTTAGTGCGATATTCCTAGTGATGAATTAGAAAGTCCGAATGATCGTGATTTCAGAATCGAACGAGAACGGAATTTTGAAATAGAAAATTCCAGTAAAACAGAGGTTGGTCGGTTCGTATAAATTAATTTCGACCTGACCCGTGTATTAATATTCAGAGCACTCTCAAAGTTCGCTTTAACTGCGAGCGGAAATACTCCAATTTATTAATTTTACCGGCATTTCTTCCCGCGAGGGCTCAGTGGATTACTAACGTGTCATTACCCACATTTGCTTTTTGATTTTATAAAATAAATAAACACTTTATAATTGACCATTCACGTTGTTATTTTAAATCAGAATTCATAGCTTTGATTTAGGACAACATGTATTTTATCATCGTTTTATTCATTAGTTAAGAAGGAATTAATTTATCATTTTGCCACTGATAAACTTTAATGTATACCAAATCGTTTTAAATACATTTTGTATACTTATTGTTGTTCCTGCAGTAATGCGATTGAAATGGCCTAATTTATTCTTTTTGGATCGAGCCTATAATTGAAAGAAACTGAAAGTAAATCTACATAAATACAAAATAAAAGTGCTTTTAACATGGTACTCTTTCTACGGAATGGCCAATTAATACACTTTGTTAAAAGGTACGTACAACTTTATTTTCATTAGCTTCGTTTAGTTTTTCATTATATTTAGTAGAAAACATACATGGCTTGCACTGCAGTACGATAAGGTATTAAGGTAAGATTACGCTTATGAGATTAAGCTGTCTTACCAGAAAGGTTCAGTAAAAGCCCCAAAAATAACGTCATGGGCTTGAGATTAAATAATACTAGATAGTTGCGCAAGGTAGGTTGTACTATAGCACATGGTAGGCTTAGCTCTAGCGCACGTAGGCTATGCCATAGTAATGCTAGGTTACGGCGTCATAGTAAATGGTAAGCTACGCCGTTGCGCATTATAGGCTGCTATGGCGTAGCAGTCGATTTCAGTCTTTAAGTTAGTAATACTTTAGTAAGATGGTCATAAAAAGACCACACACAAATCTGTCATAGCTTACGTCAGCCGCAGGAAAAAGCTTGCCAATAATGTTTTGTCTTCTTTCTGAGTAAGTTCTGCTGTTAGTACTTATTTAATTTTAACGACGCTATAACTACTACAAGTTTAAGTAATAATTTGTTTTCATATCGCCGCAATTTCCACACCTGGTTCTGAACCGTATCGTACGTGCTTCTGCCACGCGATACAAACTTGTAGTGGCGCAATAAAATGGACAGCAAGTTCCTTCAACGTGTGTATACCGAGCTTAGTTCAAGTCACAAAAAATACTTCGAAAAACAGTTTCCATTTGGTGAGCAGCAGGTGTCCTTCGCAATCCCATCGTCAGCGGATTAGTCCATTGTAGGGATATAAATCTTTGCCGGCCGAGAGGGCCAATGCTTACCTCGTTCTTTTAGAGTCGGCTGGATCCGACGAGCGGAGCGCCATTGTACCTGTCTCTTGTAATAATAGACGAAAACAATCCCTTCCCCGCGTGCCTCCCGAGATTGCTTGTTCACGTCAACTAAATCCACCGCGATAGCATTATGTAGGTAGGCGTAATTTGTAACATTATTAAGTTAGTGTTGGCAGATGTCGTTAGTAAATTATGTTTATCCGACAGGACGCAGCTGTAGACGGGCGGCACTTAATCCCCCTCACACGGCGGCGAACTTACGAGAACAGTGCGTCAAAGGGAAATGTGAATAATGACAGCGGCCGTGTTTACACAGCTTCACCTAGCCATGTATGAGCCGGGATGAATAGGTTTAATTGGGAATATCGGCTCGCAATTATTTTGGGCATCCGATGTGATGGTGGTTCCATCTGCAAGTACATGTGAGCAGGGAGGCAGAATATGTCGCAGGTGTGATCATTTACTTTAACAACGCAATAACTAGGGAACTGTCGCACATCCGCAGCACATGACGACATTATCACGTCGTACACGCGTCACGTCACCGTGCTACAAATATTGACACGCTATATTTATTGGCGTGTTGAGACATACAATGTTTTTAATCAGAAGGTGAGGGAAGCGCACAGGGACGGTTTATTTTTCTTGTAATAACATTGTTTGCTAGTCGGTATTTCATGTTTGAAGGATAAATATTTTTGAGGAAATGGAATTTACTTGGTTTGTGTCGAAATAGAAATATGAAAGGAAGTTTGTGGAATTTTTGCGTTGGATTTATTTTAGGAGGTTTGTGGAACAAGCTTAGTTTTGCATTGTCATTTTTGTTTTCAATTTCGGGTAACAGGATGACTGGTTAATTAACTTTGATTCAAATATTGATAACTACAATAAGTTTTTGGTAGTCTAATCTACGTGTTTTTTTTTGCAAAACATAGAATGAAACACCTCTAAAAATCAAAGTGATAAAATAATTGCATTTTGCATTTCCCTGATAAATAAGAGTTTTTGATTAAGGAACAATGAAAGATCATGTTAAACGTTTAAATAATAAAAAATACACAAAGGGAATAAAAGGCTGAGTTAATATGCTTTACCTGCATTATTTTAATTCATAATATTTCACTGTTCCTTTGTGGGTCAACGGGGTTCTTGTGTTTTGCCCAATCCTTCCCACAAGGATCGCTGCTCGACGCTCGCTCGTTTGAAGTCATTATATCCCAGATGTTTGAAACGCAAATAGTGTGAAACGATCAAAGTAACCCGTTAACGAAAAACCTTTCCGATCATCAATAAAAGTAACTGAGCGCACATGAGAGAATTTCTATTCGCAAAAAGCAATCTTAGAAGGAATAAATGACATATTAAATTTAATTGCCGCTCGTAAGAAAAGGGTGGAATGTCCTTTCCATGTAGCTTCCGAACATCGATTATATGTCGTGTTTGAATTACGAGCCTTTAAATCATACTTAATGGTGAGTACGCATATTCTCGTTCACAATTTATTGGATGATAGTAGAATATATATCAAAAATCCACCATTGCAGGTAATGGTTTCTTCGCGATAGCTTTTAAGTTATATTTTATGATAGAGCCGTGAGATTAGTTTGAAGTTAAGTAGGTAACTTATAGCACGATAATGGACCTTGTACGGCCTTGTAGATTACGTGTATATTGCCGAAGAGGTAGTTAACTGCCTATTTTCAGTTTAGGCGTGGGATCTACCTGACCTGTAGCGCGGGCCGTCTTAGTTTAAACGAACATCAGCATTTAGTTTCACGATATATGATGTTTTGGTACGGCTCTTTTTATTGCAGTCAGGTATCAATTTTGTATCATATTTACGCAATTTAGTCAGAATTTACGTGTGTTTATGCAAAACCGCTGTTGCAACACCGCCTTAAGACACAAATAAAAAATATCGTTAGGTTAAACAGACTGTCTAGTGTCACAAGGTGTTACAGACTATACGCAAAACCTGAAAAGGGATAATTTTACACATCTTTGCACACATCATTGTATACGTCATTGAACACATCATTGTACTCATCATTGTAAAAATCATTGTATACATCATTCTACACATCATTGTACATATCATTATGATTAGTTTTCAGGTTTAGCATTAAACCTGTTACAATCTGTATATGGTTTGTGTAACTTTTGACTGTTGATATTTAATTAAAACAGAATTGGCTGGCAGATGATCGATCGGTTTCATTATACTGATTTCCAGCGGCTCCCAGCGTACAGGATTACGCCAATCTAATGCCAGTTACTACTGACATTACAATTAGCATGTATGTATGTTGGTAGCAGTACGGTTGCCAAAATACAAGTGACAATATAACAAATATCTACGTATTGTTAAATGTATACTTCAAAATTGGAAAACATTGTTTCATTTTGGACAAACATAAATACATTTTACAAAGGCATTCCGACATATTTTTATGAGCGGTATTGATACAAAATTGTTAATCATGCAACCCAACCTAGTGATTGTCGGTCAATTTGAGGGAGCGTGAAAAAATAGAAAAGCAATTCGGTCAAGGATTATTCCGTTAGAAGAATTTCTGCTTTTGTCTATACGTTTCTTTTTAGCCCACCGAAATCGTATCTTCCTGTTCGAGCGCAACCAATTAAAGGCATTTCAAACTTTCCTGACAAACTACGAAAGTAATCTCGTCAAGACAGTTTGACCGAATTGTCTTTTTCGTTAATTGGAAGTTAGAGTGTATAGATGCAATCACTTCGTGCCTGGCCTCGCTGCCAGAGGAAACACTACCGATACAGTGAAGTTTAAAGTGGTTCACTAAAATTAAGCAGATACCTACGCAATATTGTGGTATCCTTATTGAACTCCCTTATCGAAACTTGTTATCTATTGTATCGGCAATAGAGGAGTTTGCTTGTACATAGTAATGCCGCATAAACATCGGGCGAGGTTAACTTAACCCTAGTTAGATACGTTATTATCTGTGTATCGTTGTGTACGTGCGGGGGTGTAAAAGTTTATAGCCCTGTAGGTTCATATTGCGTTATAATGGCTTGTCTACACGTTGGGAAAAGGCGCGTTGTCGGCCTTACGTCGGCGTGTGTCCTCGGATGCACCTGTATTCATTTTTTTGCAGCTGCGAACGCTGCGAGAGTGATTGTGTCATGGAAACAATATTCCTAGAGTGGATAAAACGATAAAATGGAAATCGAAATTGTCCATTACGGGCTTGGTACCGGAGAAGATTAATGAATATATGGGAAATAAAATGTTAAAGCTTATGATTAAATTCCGCGTTGCCCATCAGACCTACTCAAGTCAAGTATATGGAAAAACATGTTTATAAATACTTATAAACAAATGGTTTTTTAAATTATCAGCCAATACTATCCCACTTCTGCGGAAACCTACCTATAATTCTTCCAGTGATTCTTTTCCTGAGCCACATCGACCCAGTCCTTGCAGTACGCGTCTAGGTCACCTTGCCCCCTCGTCCTGGGCCAGCCTCAGTAGCACAATCTATCCTCAGGCAATAACCGTGTGGAGGAAAATAATCAGTGTATTTTAAAAACACATTTTCACATAAAACGAGCAGATTTTATTATCACTCAGATCGTAACTGTGCCAAAAGTTTACTATCCTTAAAACCCAAAATGGCCACATACAATATAATTACACCATTTAATATATAGACTAGGCTTCAACAAAATGGCGCGCATGGCGGTTAGAATCTGCCTATGTCTAGACTTAATCTATACTTACTTCTATACTATATACTAATTCTAAGTATCCTTACTAATATTATAAATGCGAAAGTGAGTTTGTTTGTTTGTTTGTTACGCTTACACGCTAAAACGTCTGAACGGATCGTCATGAAATTTGAGGGGGTGGGATATGGAGAAGGACATAGGCTACTTTTTACGCGAAAAACAACATCCACAGGAGCGAAAGCAACAATGCGAAAGTTTCAATGGATGGATGTTTGTTACTCAATCACGTCAGAATGTCTAGATGGAATTTGGTGCAAAGGTAGATAATAGTCTGGAATAACGCAAGGGATACTTTTTATCCCGGGCGTATGTTCCCTTTGGATAATTACCGACAATCACGCGGGCGAAGCCGCAAGCGGCAGCTAGTATTAAATAACAATGAACTCGAGCCCTTAGTCTCAAAGTGTTGGGTGAAAGTTTTTCAAAGTGCGTACCTATGAGCTTCATTTTGCTCATAATGATGATATTTGATACGCAAACGCACGTAAGCTCGAGATTGAAGAAGTAATACTTTGTTAACAATGTGAGTTCTCTTTTGTTTTCTTAGAACGTTCTATTTGTGTGCGTGTTAGTGTTTCACTTATCGTGTCTGGGCCTTAATAGGTCAGAGTTTCGGGTGTATGGTTTCATGTTTGTAATACATGTGTTATGAATCTGGTACCTATCAATTCTTTTCGATGTTATAATCTAATTGAATCAGTCTATGGCTTGACCACGTGAGACGGAGTAACTATGTCCGTGCCTGACATGGCTTAGTCGTTTATAATTAGGTTTTATTTCTGTAATAAGTATTTTATTTACATTCAATTTCAATTTATTCAGTAACAATGTACATTGCGTTCGAATATAGACAACATAAAACATAATCAAAACCATAATCATTAAAATTAAAAATAAACACCAAAGTACTAAAATTTAGCTATTAAATAGTAATAAATTGGAAAAAATAATAACAATAAAATATATTGGTATACCTATACAAGAAAAAAAAGAAGTCTACCTAAAAAGAAAATAACTCGGCGCAAAGTCTACACCGATAACATAAAATTATAACTCATCCACTGAGTAGAGACATATTTCCAACAGAAATGCCTTGAGCCCTGCTTTGAAAGAGCCTGTGTACAATATGCTTTTCAAGTCAATTACAGACACGTTATTTATTTGCGCATTTTCGGCCGTAGTATACAGTTTCGTTTGATTTCGGTTAAATTATTCTGAAGCTCATAAAACACTTCTCGTCAGCATAAAAAGTATATAGATATAGATATTAGATAATTTTAAGCGCAACGTAATTCTGTAAGTACCTAGTTCGTAAACTACTCTTCCTAACGAGAGAGTCATAACTGGTGATGAAACTATCATTAGCACATAAAATGAGCTGTTTACCATACCGTTTTTATTTGTATTTTACGTTTTATACCCTCATAACAGCGTTAGTGACCATAACTGTTCGCAAGTTAACCAATAACATAACCGTTGATGAAAAGGGTATGACAGAAGTGCTCACAGCAGCGCGGTTTAAGAACGTTCGATTAATACAATAATAAGTAGTTAGGAGCGGCGAAAGCTATCAAACGCAGTGTAATCTAACAACTTCGGTAAGTAAGTACCTCTAGATAGAAGAATAGCAAGGAAATGGCAATTTTCCTCGCTAGTAATTCGTTTCTAACACGCTATTTTTCCATTATCCAATATCAATATTGTTTTGTCTTCATCGCTCAGAAATGGAACTCTGAGACTACCTTAATGATAGCATTGCATGACGTATGGAGGAAGTTCTGAGAGCACTCGTTCCTGCCATCTCGCGTACTGAGCTCCACGTGGCGGGTCAGTTTCGTTAATGTATTTATTAATGTGTTTTTTAGCGATAAGAAACCGGAGAAAGGTTTCCTTGTACGAGTAAATCGGAAACTATTCAATTTGGGAGATTGTTTTACGCTCCGTGGAAACATTGTTTCCGTCGTGGATGTAAGTTTTGTATTCTATTAGATAATGGAACTTTTAATTGATTGATTACCTCATTTCAGTATAGTGGTCTCGTTACTTACTCTCATAAGCAAAATTACTTAGAAGTTTTCAACTAAAACGTGACAGCTATAGTTTTATGAAAAAATAGCCAGTTTCTAGTTACTTTTTTGATCTCACTATAAAAAAAATCCTGAATTTCCATACATTTTTGACAGATTGCGACTGACATGCGAATGCAAACGTTGCTTAAAAATTTAAAAAATGGCACTCTGATGTCAAAAGATACTTCCTCTACAATATAAAACACCTACGCATATTTACCTAAAATACAGATTCCCTTCAAACTAAACCAGCTACGACAAAGTTCAGTGCTACGAATTAGCTACGGCGCTACGAAGTCTCGTAGGCGTCGTAGAGGGGTAAACAAAGTAAAGCTTTATCATGTACCGGCGAAACCGCGCTCTAAGATTAATGTTCGTCTAATGAATCAGCGGCGTGACAAATCAGTACGTATGCGGTAATGGATGCTTTTGTATGCCGCCAGCTATTCTGCAACTATCTTGTACGGATCTAGATACCGAAACTCCTTTTGTATAGCAGACCTCGTCGGATTGATGGCTAATATTACAAATACTGTAACCGTTCAACGATATTAAATGCCTTTGTGAATTGAAGTGTATGTGTATGCGTGTAGTGTTTGAGGATAATTGAGTTTGTACGCAAGTCCATACTATGTGTACAAACTTAATACATTACGTAACCACGTAGGTACATGTGTTTTGAACAGTAAATATCCGTTTAATACGTGTTCCTAGTAAACTTCTCTAAAAAGAAACTTAAGCGGTTTCTGGACGGAAATAGGAAAACATTCTGGAAGCGATGGTTTCCATAAGTTTTGTGAAAGCAGTCCTCGAAACTTTTATTTGTCGAACATCGTTTCGTTCAAGAACTAAAAGTAGTAAATGTAAACGGAAATGAAACAATTTACAGCTTGTTTACAACATCGTTCCCAACTATATTCTGTGTGATAATGTTTCGTTCCCTCGCGTCAAACCGGCCATTCAATGTCCGCAGCCCAGCTGAACTTGTAAAGCGACTTATAATTACCTCATGCGTCAGATAACGGTTATAGCTGTGTTTGACAGGCAATCACAGGCCCAAGCCTCCCTGTGTTAATACTGTCATTTAATTTTCATACAGTCCAGTGACTTCAGAAGGTAAATACGCCGGGAATGGCCTTAATTATATCTTCGACAATCTTTTGTCTTTTGAGCAAAGGAGGTTACGGTCTTATCTATATTAAACCTTGATAATCCCGAGCAGATTAACGAAACAACTGCCCAAGTGACGACAGCCGGGATTTGTTCACTCACTTGTTAATTTCTGCTGCGAAAATAAACATTTTAGTAAAGATGTTCTAAAATAAAATTCACGTAAGGTGCCTCGAAGGACAGATAAGACGATTTGGTAAAGGTCGAACCGCGCGAAATCTTATACCGTGGCGTTTCTTGGGCTTAAACAAACACGCTCCATTAAGGTGTCTACATTATTATATTTATTCATGCTCCGATGATTAGCTGTGAAACGCTTTTAAAAATAACTGTACTGTTATAAGTGTAGGTGTGGGTGTCACACTAAAGTTACGAGCACTTAAGTAAAAAAGTGCGTTAATAAACGGAGGGTTTATTTAAAAATGTATATTTTTATACTCACTGAAACAGAACTATGTAAAAGGTTTTTAAATTGTTACATACATTTTTAACAATGGTGAGCGCACTTATTTGAATTTCTAGTGTAGATACGAGTGGTGTTACATATTATGAATATTTTTGGGATTCATGAATTTTAATTGTTTTAATAAGCCGTTTTTCGTGGAAATTAGGCAGGCAGAAAATGATTATGCATTTCTTTTTCGTTGGTTCAAGTGTGCAAGCATTGTAATTGTTAATCGCAGGCAAGCATGGCAAAAGTCACACAGAGTTCTTCAGCCAACCCCTTTAACGTTCTCAACAATGATATCGTCATTAGAAGCAACAAAATTCAGTGCAATATCGAAGCTATACGCCAAGTATCTATGGTAACATTGTCACGTCACTAATAACGACAATTCGCATGGGACCGGTGGATTCAATCAATAATCCGGGCTCGTTACCAGCTCAATTGTGACGGGTCCCAGGCCTCCGCAGTCCTCGGGGTTCCGCTGCGGGACCCGAGCGCCTCATTAATGAGTCCCTATGTTTGGACTGCTAAACTTAGCGCTGCCTGTTGGAACTACAATTAACTGTTGCTTTTTGGGACGGCGGTTTCTGTTTATTTTTGGGCGGTATTCGTCAGGACGGTTTTGTGTCGGATACCAGTGTGACAGAATATTGTGTAGAACGTAAAAAGTCTATAGTTTAGTCAACAAAAACTGCTTTTTTGTTCAACTTTTTTCAACAGTCTCCGAAAAATATGGATGAGGTGTCTTTCGATTTGGAGTAGCCTAGATGATTTTTGGAAAAAAAAATGACTTGGTCTTAAAACGCGACCGCTAAAAACGACTAAAAATTTTCAAGCAGTCTGATGCTGTTTGTGGCCTCAGATCTGTGATAGAACTGCATCAGACTGCTTGAAAAGCGACTTGTTTGGAACTTTTTAGTCGTTTTTTTATTTCCTACATTTTTGTGATGTTTGAATATGTATATAGCTTATGTCACTACCACAGTTCTGACGAATTCAATGACATCTCATATGTCAAAATCCGTCCAGCCGTTTGAGCTGTAGGGCGTGCCAAAGAAATGGACATACATACAAACATAATACATACGCTCGAAATACATTACCCTTCTTCTGACGCAGTCGGGTAAAAATGAAGTCACGCTCGAAAAAATTGCAAAAGTTGTAAACAATTTACTGAAAAAAGGGGGTTTGTTTTGTTTTTTTGAAAATATCTCAAATTAATTAAGATTTAATTAAAAACTAAAAGTCAAAAGTCAAAAAGTGATTGACAATCGTTTTTTACGCACAATTGTGTTTAAAATTAATTAATTTGATTATAGTGTGATGTGTTGTGTAAAGAGCAAAAATAAGCGTCGAGGAAATAACATTACTGTTTCTTATCTAATATTCATAATCGCATGTGCGACAAAGCCCTTTCATTCAGAATAAAAAAGAAGATTTAATTTTGATCTCATGGCATTCAAGTAAAATTTTACTTGATGACACATTGAAGTGTATATAACTACATATGGGTAGTTGATACTTAGTCCAAGATCGTCCGACCGCGCACCGTGTTGCTGTTCGCCTATTGCCAGAAGACGTACCAGAACAGAAGGCGAAGAAAAATCCGTTGCATGAAGGCAACGACGACGTCATCTGGAAGCGACGCCGCGCGACTCTGGGAGCGAAACGCCGGGTCCGCGTGTCGCGCGGCAACCGTTGTCTAGGGCGCTGCCACTGACATATCACGGCGCCCCAGGCCCTCAGCGCGACTGCGCATTTTAAAATTTGACACATGTTGTCATCAGTTGACTTTTTACACGTATTTTTTTCATTGATTTTTTAGTTATTTAATTTATAATTTAATATAAGTGTTTTTACGTGTGCTCGTAATTTAAATGCTTAGTGGTAGCAGTGATGTGTTGCAAGTTAGTGCCAGTCAACCTTCAACATCACTAGATATCCTGGAGAGGTGTCCTCTGTGCACCCAGGCACGATTTTTTAAAGGTAAGCGGGGTCTGAATGTGCATATTGGGAAGGTGCACAAATCCCAAAATGCACTCACTTCAGACCCTGACATTCCATCTTCAGTGCCTACCACACCAGCTATATCCTCTGACCCGTTTTGGAAAACTCTTGCAAAATTCAAAAACTCTGTTCCTGTTCTAAAACGAGTTCCCCGCGGCGCTAGACCTCTAGTCGCGCAGAACCTAGCAGGGTGCGTTCGCCGTGCCGCCCGGGAGAACTCGCAAAGTGCCTGGGAACATCTTCTCACTTTCCCCTACAGAATTTTGCATGTAAATAAGAATTTGGCAACCAAAAAGACATTAACTGCACAAATTAAAGAAAACTGTAACGTTTCGGCTCTTAATTTGGAATCTAAATTATCGACACAGAGGTTTACCTCCTTAAGAGGTATTTCCCATCTGGTCGAATCTAAATTAGGGGAGGGTGACATTAGCGGAGCAGCCAGGATTTTTTTTAGTAGTGATGTGGTGGCTCCGTGTTCTCCAGATACTCTCGCAGCTCTGGAGAGCAAACATCCTGCCCCAGCGGATGGTCTTTCCTTTCCCGACCCCCCTGATTCGGATATTCACTCTCTCACCATTACAGGCCGAGATGTGATCACAGCCGTTTGCTCCTTCCGGAGTGGCTCTGCTGGCGGCCTCGACGCCCTAAGTCCCCAACACCTAAAGGACCTAATCTGTTCAAGCGCCGGGGAAGCTGGTGAGTTGCTTTTGAAGGAGCTCACGGCTCTGATTAACCTCATGCTCTCCGGCAAGGTAAACGAGACCGTCATCGACGTCTTGTACGGGGCCAACTTATGTGCCCTGCGCAAGAGGGATGGCGGTATTCGTCCCATTGCCGTGGGAACTACTTATCGTCGTACGGCAGCCAAGATTTGTTGTAAATTTTATGGTGAGATCGTTTCGGAAAAATTTCAGCCCCTGCAGTTGGGTTACGGTTCCAAAGGGGGCTGTGAGGCTGCTGTACACGCACTGTCGACCTACTTAAATTCTGGCAAAGGAGAGATCATCCTGAAGGTTGACATCAAAAACGCATTTAATTCTGTAAATAGGGACACCTTGCTGGCAGAAACTAAAAAAGAAATACCTCAAATTTTCAGTTTTCTTTGGCAATGCTATAGGCAACCATCTAAATTACTATATCGGAACAATCTTTTGAAATCTGCTGTTGGTTGTCAACAAGGTGATCCTCTCGGGCCAGTGATCTTTAGTTTAGCTATTCACCCAATTATTCGACAACTAAATTCTAAATTTAATGTTTGGTATCTTGATGACGGAACCCTTGGAGGCGATGTAAATTCGGTATTAAATGATCTTCAATTTTTAAAAAATCAACTTCACACCATAGGCCTTGATCTGAACTTATCCAAATGCGAATTATTTTTATCTGACAGTACTGACCAACAACTCACACTTTCAAAATTTAACGCAATAGCTCCTGAAATCAAAATTTTGGACAAAAGCTCTCTTCGCCTTCTTGGGTCGTCAATCTTTGAAAATTCCTTTCCCAATTTTGTCGAAGAAAAAGTTCAAAATTTCAATGACGTTTCGGAAAGATTGTTCCAAATTAACATGCATTCGGCCATAACCATAATTCGTTACTGCTGTTTCGGCCCTAAATTAACATATTTCCTTCGAGCTTCCCATCTATGGAAGCACCCTCATCTTTTGGAAAAAATGGACCAAATTATCAAGGATACACTTTCTTCAATTTTAAATGTGGCCATGGACGACCGAGCTTGGGCTCAAGCTACCCTTCCCATCCGTATGGGAGGCCTTGGCGTTCGCAAAATTACCAGTATTAGTTTACCGGCTTTTATATCCTCGGTTCATGGCACTGATAAATTAATCAGGAATATCCTAGCTTCCACACTGATTAATTTTGATGTGCCGTGCTTCACCGAGGCTATGAATGCCTGGAGACTCGCTTGCCCGAATGAAAATCCACCCGACAACCCATCATACCAGAGGCGGTGGGATGAACCGCTCTGCAGAGAAATTCAGAAGAACCTAATTGCCACTTCTGCTACTTCTGCGGAGCGTGCGCGCCTGCTGGCTGTGGGTGAGTGGGAGTCGGGCCTCTGGCTTCACGCACTACCGTCGTCGAACATAGGCACCTTGTTAGACGATACGACTTTCCGCCTCGCTGCTTCCCTTCGCTTAGGCGCATCGTGTTGTTCCCCTCATCGCTGCCACTGTGGCGAAGCTGTCAACAGTCTCGGGCACCACGGCCTATCATGCAGGCGAAGTGCTGGTCGCATAGCGCGGCACGCTAACATCAACGACATTATCCGACGTGCTCTTGTTGCCGTCGGCGTTCCAGCCGTACTAGAACCCAGTGGCCTGGCACGCGACGATGGCAAGCGACCGGACGGTATGTCTTTATTTCCATGGAAGATGGGTAGGCCTTTAGTGTGGGACGCTACTTGTGTCGATACTCTTGCGCCATCCCATCTTCCTAGCTCGTCGTGCTGTGCTGGCGCTGCCGCTGCGGCTGCTGAGAACCTCAAACGGCGGAAATACAATAACCTAGTTGGCAATTATATTTTCGAGCCGTTTGGGGTTGAAACTCTTGGACCGTGGGGTCCGAGTGCTCATGCGTTATTTAAAGAACTTTGTAAACGCTTAGTTGACACTTCGCGTGACCCAAGGGCTGGCTTTTACTTCGGACAGAGGATAAGCATTGCCATACAACGTGGCAATGCCGCCAGTCTTTTGGGCTCACTTCCAGTCGACAGCGATACGGATGAATTTTTTGACGCCTTTTAGTTAGGAGTTTTCCTTTTGTATTTTATTTTAAGTGTACATAGTTAAATTAGTATTATATTGTAAATAAGTTACTAGTAAACTGACCATAAGAAATAAACAAAGATATGTTTTTTTTATTAAAAACTTTAATTATAGGTTTTCGGCCGTATTTTCACCCCTCTGGGCAAATTATAAATATTGGTCCTACAGTTTCGGGAGTCGAGACTTTTTTTAAGGAAATTTCCTCCTCTTTTTGAATCGTTTTTATATTTCAAAAATCTTTTTTCGTTTTTGAGATATTTGCAAAAACCAAACCCTTTTTTCAGTAAATTGTTAACAACTTTTGCAATTTTTTCTAGCGGATCTTTATTTTTTTTCAAAAATCATGTACCTAGGGCTATTCCGTATCAAATTACACCTCCTTTATATTTTTACGAGACTGAAATAAGTTGAACAAAAAGCACTTGTTGACTAAACTAACCAGCTCTACGAACAGTTTCGTATCTGGATACAGTTGTAGCAATAAAGCTAATGAATTATCAAAAAATACGAGCATAAAAAACAAGGAAGGTTGCCGAAAAGTAATTACATTATGGGTCTACTTAAAAAATCCCACTTCAGCAAAGATAGCAGAATTTACTTAGTTACTAAATCGTAATAACGCAAAGTGAACAGACTTACTCATCAGCCAGCAGCCTGAACCCGCGAACCTAAAATGAAATTTGGAAAATGTATTTCACCCATAACGCGAATGTTGGCTAAGAAGGAAACTTTTAAAATTCGACCTCGAAACGGGAAATAGGGGTAAAATGTATTTTCACGGGTAATCCCGGGGGCCACTCGGCTAGTATTACATATTTAGAATCGTCTCGTTCAATATTATATTGTGATATATTCGCTTCGTGAACGTTCCGATTCTGCAGTCCGCGTTGTCGCTCTCTATTTATAAAACTGACTGGAATAACGGGCTTAACAATCATCCGTTTTATTCTGCACACAATTGTTTCTGTATTCCGATGTGTGACTACATTTCATAATATTTTATCTTGATATCTGTTGTATAATCGCTTACCAATCGCTGAATGATGTCATGACCTACGTGATTTTAAACAGATTGTATTGTAATTGACCGCATGTGACGATTCTGTCGTAATCAAAATGAAGCTTTGTTTTTAAGTAAATAATTTTAATGCGGGTTTTCATACTGTATTGACGAGTTTTAGTAGAAGAAGTTAGAAGAAGTAGAGTCACTTTATTTTTTAAACATAGTAGGTATTGAAATGTAAATGATGACGTTCAAAAGTGCCGTTTACTGGCCTTATTGAAATAAACGTTTTGACTTTGACTTTGACTCCGTAATATAGACATTTCACGACGTATTCAAGACCGGAATGCTCTCTGACTGGTCTATTTCATGCATAATATCTATTGAATACCTACTGACTTTGTGATGATAAAACCAAAGAATTTGAAACGTTGGATACGTTTCAAATTCTGCCATTGCAGCAGAAATACATACGAAACCATTCACATTGTTAATTCATTTTCCGAACGGCATTTCATATTTGTAAGCCACACTCCGAATGTTCATAGGTAACTGGATTTTTACGGCGAGCGATTCTAAAAAAAGTTTCATAGTTTTTCGTTTTCCCCGTCTAGTTGCAGCGGTAAAAATTTAAAAATAGAATCGTTTGATACAAAAAGCTGTATCGTACGTTCGCACCTGGCCCTAGCAACCGCTGGAGCGCTGCAACGCTGCCTCACAGCGCTCGCTGCATCGCCAAGACACGTGTTGCAAAGGAAAAAATAAAACTACCGACTACTCGTTCCCGTAATGGATGCTTAATGTGCAAAATCGTTATTTAAAGAAACAGCTAACGTTTTAATATACAGCCATCATGTTATGTGGATATGTTTTCGACGCAAGAGATTTTCATTTGTTATTGTAAACTTAATATTCCTGGATTTCCTGAGAATATTATTACTTTAATTACTACACAGATTTAGGTATTCCTTTTATGATACTACTTTTACGCTCATTTGTTTATCTCCCCGCGCAAGTTGTAAAAGTAGAGCCAGCGAAAATTGTTTCGCTGTAGTATTTATGCGATAGGCTAGCGAACTTTCACTACGTGGCGGTGTTTTATCAACTTTTAACTTGACGTAGTTATGTTGAATTAGTGTATGAGTCCTACTTTAACTATTTGAGTAGTGTTTTCGCTCTAACTGAAAGTACATATCAGCACAATAGCAGATCTGCTTCTGTACTGTTCGAGACGGTAACAGGACGAGTTTAAGTCAGATCCAACTGAAAAGCTTTGTTCCCCTTAGTCATGCACCGCGCGTGCTTTGGTCAGACAAATCGACAGCCTTTTCTGACCAGACACTGAACAAGGAATGCCGATCCACAATCAAGCCTTTTGATACGGCTATTTCCCTGTGATTTCGTTAATGGACAGCTTTACTGGCGTTCCAGTTAAGAATGTTATAATTAAGATGTAAGAGATTGTAATCGGCAAAAGGTCGCCGTATCGTATACATTCATTTTGAGGCACAATTTGCTGGTAGGGCATTGTTAACGAGGGGTAAAGCGCACTACGACCACGTTAATGAGAACGTAATAGGTGTTCCGCGGGCTGGCGCGATCTGGCACACTGTTCCCTTCCCGGCCTCTATTAGCACGCGTTTAATGTTAGCTGGAGAATCCACGCCGGATTACATTTGAATACCGTGTAATTCTAAAGTTATGCCTTTGTGCCCTTAATCCTTGTGAACGCGGTATTCCGAACCGTAATTGTTACCTGCAACGCTGATTAAGCTACTTGAATATGACGGATCAATTGAGATTAATTATTACCAACTGGATCGAATTCAACTTACTAAGTTACATTGTGTTATGTATCCGTCTATACCGACCGTAAAGAAAGTACATTTCAGTTTGAAATTACCATGAGTAATGTTTTTTTTTAATAGCCTATTGTGTCCCACTGCTGGGCAAAGGCCTCCCCCATATCCTTCCAGACACTCTTTTCTTGCGCTACCCTGAACTAATCTTAGCGGTGTGCGTCTAGATCATCTCGCCACCGCGACACCGTCCATCCTCCGGCACCCACTGTGGAGACTTTCGCCCAGCGGTCACTATGCATGCGGCCTGTGAAACCCGCCCAGTCCCATTTCAGCCTGGCAGCTTTTTTGCCCACTTCTATGATACCTGTTTTTAACGAAATATATCATTTACATATATTTTTTGTAACTCGGATATCAAAATAAAACGTGGATTTTAACGTGAATCGAATTTCAATTCCTATAATTTGTAGTTTGATATCGCTTGCGGCGAAATTCAGTGCGTATATTTTATTTATTGGAGGTGTGCCTGCCGCCCGCCGACTGCGCACGAGAGCATTCATTAATGACATTATATTTGGTGGCAACGACCAAATATATAGGTACTGCAAAGTGTTACATGAAAATATGTCGTGAAGTTATGTAGTTGTTGCTGATGTTTGTAGTTTCCGTAATAATATAATACGTGCGATATTTAAATGGATACCTCAATTACCGTTTTGCTTAAAAAGTTTTTGGTTCATAATAGCAAATGGCACAATGCTCAAAAATAAATGAATTTGGTACATAAACAAATTGTTATTAATTGCCTTCTGGGTATGACTCGTCGTTTTTCATCCAGCCTAGCTTTTCTAGTTATTTACCGAGTCATTAACTAAAGCCCTAAAAGGAACTGACTAAGCGTCTGGGACCGCCTTGAATCTTTTACGAAAACGTCATAAATCACTTCGATATTTGTATTTAAACTGATAAACACATTATAATTATCCATAAAAGATAAGAAAAAAGATATCTAGTGTCTTACTTTCACAAATGAGAATACTAAAACGTCCAGCACGATGTTTGTGGATAATGTGTTTTCTTAACGACCTGCAGTGCGATTCTGTAAACATGTCGAAGTGAACACTTGGGCGGGGTGCACGACGGGTGAGTTGTCAAACCATACAAATAAGATGGAATGACAGCTCAGTTGTCGTTCACTCCGCCTAGGTGAACACCGTGAGATGTCGACAGAATCGACCGGCTGTTTAGGTACCAATCATTGCATCGATAGTCACAGTCTGATGTGACGTTTGCGATAACATTATTACATTTGGTTCATTTTTACTCCTGTATGAACTGCAAAATTAAACAGTTCCGATAGAATTCCCAATAGTTAAAGAGATAACTATTGTGAACGACGGCGATATTACATTAAACAGTAATCAACACAATTGCAGTTAGCGTTCCGATGTAATTAGTGACCGCATCGGTGGCGGCCGGACAAACCCGCGGCGCATGCAAATAGATTATGTTATGGAAGTAAGAATTTCATTTTCATGGGCCTGTATGGCACACACTGCACACTCGAGGGATACAATACAGTTCTTTCAGAGGCGTGACTCCTATTGACGCGGGTACACAAATAGAGGTACGCGGTACGTGTCTACTGGCACGGAAATATTTCAATCGAGAGTTTGTAACGAGATCCCACGTGTATCACCGCGGGCACTAAGCCCCTCGCCAGTGAAGAGTTAACACTACCTAACTCGACGCTTCTATCAAATGTTTATCCTCACCGCAAAAGTTACGATTTCACTTCTCTGAATCGGGTTTTGATTTTATTATCTTTGACATTTAGAAACTGTTGCTTTCAATTTTTCAAAGCACATTTATTAAAGAATTCGTGTTGTGATTTCCATAGCCTTGCGATGTTTTGGTACACCTACGTAAAGTAACAACATTCTAAGCCTTGTTACGAAAACTTTGAGTTCGTTATAAGATATCTTTAAACTTTTGGGACCTATTATAAATATTTGACATTCTTGTCCGACCCAATTAGCGACCCTAACGATGTATTATACCTACATGTTTTATTAGAAACGAGCTTGTTTCGGTTCTCTCACTTACTGTGATCGAGAAGTTCTTGTACCTATAGATTTAAGGTATCTTGTTATTTCTGTGTTGATAATTCTAAATAATCATTCAAATTAATTCAACAACGCGGCTTTTCACGTACTTTACTCAACGAAGATTGAAGGGGATTCACCAGAACGGCCTTGGTTTAAAGGGTCATCAAGCTAGCGTAACCTGAGGGCATGGCCAGTCGACAATACTTGTTTTCGCGGTCAACCGTGACCATGACTTTTCGTCTCGTTTTATTCTAGTCAAAAACTGACCTTAAACTTAACAATTTTAAGCACTCTTTTATGCTGACGCTTCAAAAACAATTCAATAATAATATGTCAGAATTATAACCGAAACCGCATTAGTATTCCGACATAAATTATTCTGTTTTCGACATCCGGTCTGATAGTGTTATTTAATATCCGACTAATCCTTGGATACGGCGATGCAAATGCGATGCAACGTTACGCCGTGAGCGGTTCAAAGCAAAGTGCTACTAGTCAAACCTTCAAAATATGCTCGAATTAATCTGATCTTCTTTCAATAGTTGAGTTAGATTCGATTTGGCCTTAGCTTACGAGATTCAGGAAATTGACTGGTGCGTCTATAAATAAAGTAACGACTTTGTGAGCCTGACTTGTTGGAACATCGTTTTTATGTAGCGTTTCTTAATAGAACTGGATACCACTGTAACGCGGCTCAAACACTATAAAAGGTTAGGTTTATTAACGTTTTCAGCCTTTTTGAGCATTTCCCAAATAACTCCTAAATTATCCCATTTCTATGTATTCATGTAGATTAACTCACTTCTACAATGTGCGAGCCGCTTGAACTATGCGCAATGTTCTCAAGTCAGGAGTACCTAGGTAGTCCACAATAGTGCGGAGGGGTTGTCCCGTTAGGGCTCCAATTCTCCCGCGCCTCGAGTGCCCTAGTCAGGCTGTAGTCGCTACATTGATGTCATTGTGCTCCACTACCTTATAAGCGCGTAAATGGATGGGGTTACTATTCAGGCTTAGTTAATTGTTGGATTGCCGTGAGTGATTGTGTTACAATAGAGGTTACAGGAGGCTTGGTGTTGCAAACTTAAAAGTTGCTCTGGTTACAGGTATTACTTACTTTTCATGTTACTTTATTTAATGATTGTTAAGAAAATACGACGACACATTATTTAAGTAAGATTGGCAAAAATCTATATCTCATTTCTGCCAAGCTTTTGAAATATATTTCTCTTTCCAATGATCGAGTAAAAAAACACCTTTCTTCTCAAATGTTTTTTCGATTACCTTTAATGTTTCTATATAAATATAGTACAGTATTAAGTACATATATTTTTAAAATATGTTATGTAAGTTCCCTTTCGTTGTAGACACTATTGTCTATATTTCTTTTTCCCTACTGTTTCTCAGTGTGTATAATATAAATACTGTGCCAAAGTTTTAACTATGAGTTTTTTTGCTTAGTTACAAAAGAAGCTAAAGGAAAAGAAAAGTACACGTAAATATTATGCTAAATGATTATTATGCCTGTGTAAGGATTTTCCTCATTCTAAACGTTATATTGCTTTGTTTTATTCGCAAGAAAATGTCAGGTACTTCTCCTCAAGCGTTTGTACAATACGAAACCCGTGTAAAGTAAAGGCACATTTAACGAACATGAATTTAAAGAATGGCAATAATAAGCAATGACATGATTAAAACTCCGTCGCCCAGGGAGCTTCCCCGCCAGTTGTCTTTCAGCTGTGAAATATGCGCAACAATAGCTAAAGTACACAAAACCCTACTAACATTTTACGTTTTTCTTTCATCCCAAAATCAGCATGGAAATAATATTTTTATTCTCTTTTTTATAAAAACGACATAAAAGCGGATACGTCGCGAAGATAAGGAAGTTATACGACCTCCTCGCGGCTCGAAGTGAAGCAATCCATCTCGCGTAATTGCATTATATTCGGAGTGCGTACCTCGAGTGCCCGGGAGGAACTGTTACTTATGATTTCTTTCCAATATCTACACTTTTTGTACCGCCGAGATCTCACTTTATTCAGGTTATAAAACAAGAGTTAAGGAACACTTTCTTCCAACTATTTGTCCCTTTTCTTTTTCCGTTGTTAAACGAATGGGAATCTCTGTTCTATGACAGATTCGTACTAAGAACTGCTATTTTTCAAGACTTGTTCTTCGGATTTTCTACCGTTTTATTACATGAGATGTTGAACTATCTATCTATTTTTATAAAATTAAATTGATTTATTTCGGACAACCGTGATACATATTTTGTTGTCTTTTTTTGTTAACTCTTGTTACGGAAGAATCAATTACCTCTGCGAGTAGAACATCTAGTAATTAACCTTAATATTTGATTTCACGTTTGATGTATTGCTTATATTTATCATAAGGAAACTCAGCCTGGCTTCACTTCGAAGATGTTTCAGACAGGAAACAGGAAATATCGTTCTGGTAAATTAAAAGCATCAAAAATTCACTGGGCTATAAATACATCTACTTTATCAACAATTATTTATTTTTCTTTCGTTGAAGCATGAGTGAATCGATTGAATGAGCGAAACCTTCTCCTATGACATGTAAATTTCACAAACTACCTACACGTATCCAGGTAACCCATATAAAAAAAAATCAAAGAACAAAATATATTTCCCAAACTTTGTATCGTAATGAAACCACTCATGTCTTCAAAACTTTCTGTGTCCGTTGGTTTGGCAACATTTTCAAGCGGTCACCATCATTTGCTTGATTTTTCGCTGTGTGTATACGCTATTCTATTTCCGGAATTTCTCTTTCATACGTCGCTCTCACATTTTGACGAGCCTTCACTGCCTGTCCGAAACACATTTACGCATTTAGAGTTTATATGAGTACACTGCAATGGTTTGTGATTTAGTTTCTATCTACGTTAAAATGAAAATATGTGGAGAATGGTACCGGATGTTGGATGGTATTCAGCAGATAATTCTCTTTTAGGAACTGCGACATTTCTTGTGACGTGTCGTACGTCGTGTCTAAATTGGAAATAGGAACTATTTGTCAAGCTTTTATGTATAAAATATAAAACGAAAAATGTTTGGATAGCAAGTATATTTTATTTTGTCAGAAATATCCAAGTAAGTAAGCTTCATACTATGTAATGCTGTGATGTAATGTAACAGCAAAGTGTACTCGAGTTTGATGGTTTTAAATGTGTTTTTAATGGCCTAATAAAAAAGGATCCAAAAGGGATGGGGATTGTCTACTTTAAATTAGCCCATTATAATGGTTAACTGGGACCTCCCGCGTTGAGTTGCATGAAGCTCGCCTCACTCGCATATGTACCCTGCTAACTTGTAACACTGTTAACCACATATTGACAGACACTTTGGGGAGCTTGCGCCGATACAGCTGAGACAAAAGGACAAATTTGGGTTAATTAAATTCCAGTGTCGGGCTTTCGAGCCCGCTGTCTGGGCTCGTCACGGCGTCTTGGACAAAGTACGGCCTTATCACCGAGCTAGTTGGCTGACGGCCCCTCGCACCTCGCACAAGATTAATGCCTCTCTAATGAATCAGCTACCGTGACAAATCAGGCGCTGGTAATGGATAAGGCCTTCCTGGTGTTGCGGCCACAATAAATTAGTCAACTGATAAATGTTTGATTTTATAATTTGCTTGCAGACAGCTTGAGTTCTCTGTTTATTGAACGTTTATAGGAGGCATTGAGTAAAAATTAGTCTTTCGATAAATTGTAGTTTCTTTATTTTCAGCGCAGAGATCCATAACATAACACAAAACACGTTTAACATAATATAATCTTATGTCACATATCTGAATGATGGTCTGTGTATACCTACCGCCATCCAGTGACACATTATTTGGCCGTCCACCCTGTAGCCACGAGGCTGTTGGGGCTGCCGCGCACCCGACGCATCAGTGATGCGATTCGCAGACGCAGCAGCGAGCCGAAATCGGGTACGCGTGCGTCTGCGAAAATTCCCCAGCATTAACCGGAACGCGTTATTATATTGGCCCCGTAAAGCATTGTACGAGCCCTGTGTATAACTGACCCACACTGCGCACGTGTACAGCGACTGGCAGTAGGCCCTGAAAAGCGTTATTTTAACCTCTCGCGTAGACAAAATGGTTTACAAAGACATGTTGTTGGCATTGTAAAGGGTATATGTAGTAGCTCGCTGTCCGATCAGATCAGGCCCGAGTCGACGTCGCGTTTCACTCCAAACGCGCCGGAAAGAGCAGTCAGTAACGGAGACGGGGCCCGCCAGGGCCAGAGCCTGCCAGGGTTGCGGAATATGTTCGAAAGAGTTACCGCGGCCCTGGAAAGAAAGGCACTAGGAGGACTATGGGTGGGTTTTAGTCAGTAAAAGTCTGACACTCCCTGCCGCTCCACCCAGAGCGGGAGGGGTCAATTGATGATTTCTCATCCTCAAAAAAAAGGGTATATGTAAGATATTGTAACAGAAGGACTAATTTTATTTTGAAATCATAGCAAAATAACAAAAACAAGTGATAAGTCCTTTTACCCCGACCGGCGACCCACCGTAGCTTTCCGGTAGTCATTTGAATCATAGGAAAACCCGTGATAATCGAAATTCAATCCATAGTCTCGTGTGTCCATATAGGATCTAATAACAATATCATCTAGTGGTTTTGTGGGAACGGAATGGTGTTACCAGCAGTAAATGTTAGTAGGCGATCTAACGTACTTACGCTAAGCCAGACATTTAGTGCTAATTGGTAAACGTAGTTTTCAATGGGTTTTCAATTGCAAAGCAATTAGCAATTATAGTCGTTTATGCCAGCGTGCCTGGAAAACAAGAGCGTTTTAAATATAAATTGTTTTATAAAAACATTCTACAGAGTTAATAGTCTGAAGTTTAGTTTCTAAATCGCATTATTGAATCAGAATTGAATTTAATTATGTTCATGTAAAAAAAAAACATTCAAAACCGATCCCATCTTTTACTAATAACAGGTAAGATCTAATACTATACCTTAGAAGTTTTTACTTTAATTTAAAAGTATTAGGTACTATTCAGCAAAATAATATATATTATTACATTGCTAGAAACCTACCCCATTGTGTGATCAGATGATACAGCGCTAACAATAACTCCTTTAGAAAATTGGACTGGCCTGAGACTTTCAATTGTAATCAAGGTATTGTAACAAAAAGAAAGGTCATTTTATTTCTATAGTCTGTGAACGCTAAATTTTAATAGAATATGTTAGACGCTTTAGAATATGTTTAGGGATAATCCGAACTTTGCTTGAAAGGACCAATCTGACTAAAGGTCGTGACTCTTCATTAAACTAGATGTATTTTGTTGCTATTAAACTTTAACAATCACATAAAATATAAATTCTAAAATACGTTCGCAGCCCCTAAGCAGTCAGCTTCGCTACTGTTCTGACTGGCTAGATAATCCTTCTCTTCGAATATAGCTCTTCGAATGTCAAAGAAGAAAAATGATAACAGATATTATAAAAGCTCACTGATGATTTGTCCCTCGACTTTAGTAGAAAGATAAAGATCCTACTACAACATAGAAAATATAACTTCTGAATACTCGTAAGTATGACAGACAGAACCACCGACTCGCTATGATTATTCTTGTCACACATATAGATTCCAGTTTGTTCCCGATCAGTTACACCATGTTGTGTTACACTGTTACCCATTGGGAGAAAATATCCCGACAAGTAATACTGTAACTCATAGCCACCATCTTTAGTTTAATTTATAATAAATTGTAAAACGTTTGACAAAGTCGGGACTTGGGGCACCCCGACTCGGACAGGTAGGTTAGAAGAACCCCGTGCTTCGTGTTTATTTTTTTAAACCACTACGAAATAGGAGCTCCGTCCGGTTGGTGCTTCGTCGACCGGGGTCCGAATGAAAAGTTTATTAGACATTTTAAGCATTAAAACACAGATGTTACAGTGAGTATTGAGTTACAGTGTTACTTTTCAAGATATTTGCTCCCAATGGGTAACAGTGTTACCCAACGTGGTGTAACTGACCGGGACCAACGCTGAGGAGCAGTATTTTACACGGGGCGACTCCCTAACTGACCTCCACACTACAGCCGAGTGGCTGCATTAACCACACCTTGGCAAGAGGTGTCAGATTTTTTGGCTTCTGTCTCTTGGGCCAAAGGCTTGACATCCATTCCGAGCCACAGAGGAATCTCGGTATGTTAAGATGATCACCCATCCAGGGATAGAACTCGTCACGTGTCGCTTTACCTCGAAGATCGACCCGTGTCACTGTTATTATTTAGCCACAAGTTCCTCATTTTAATCCTATGAAATCACATAGTTGAAGGGAACTTGGTACAGTTGGTGGTGGTTAATTTAACAAAGATCGTACGATTTGCGATAGCCTTTTATCCCCCGACCTTCACACAAACTCCAGCATTATTTATTATGATAAATATGCATTAAACAATGCTTCAGTGGCTGAGTATGACACGTCCATTATTTATAGCTATTGATAGCGACGTCTCATTTGTCAAAATTAATAACGTTATTAAATATGTAGTGTGCAGTCGTTTTCATTTAAACTGTTTTAAAGTGATGTCATTATTTAATTGAGAACTTCGCAATCAGCTGTATCTGTTTATATTATAAGTACTTAATAAGTACAAAACCACTTTGAGCTTTCTTTAGTTCGACATCCAGCATAGTAGCGCAAAGCAGAGCTGCTTCTACTAGGATGATTCCCAGCATATTGTTATTCCTTACTCAAAAAGTTGCAGATTTTTCTAACGTTGTTGTAGGTTTAGTGCCATGTTTAAAAAATCTATAAGCTTTGATTTTTGCGACGAATCATGAGTGTAAATTATTCTCCACTAACTATACAACAAGCAGTTGAAAAAATTACTATTACCACATTACACATTGTTTTCTAACGTCTACTTCGAAAACAAAAGTCTCGTCTGTTAGCATTATACATTACACTGTAAAACAACATGTCGTTAGCCAGTTAAGACATGGCTCCCAACAAAAATAATTTCTTTTTCATAAAATATTAAGTGTAGCCATGAATGCATGCCAGTCCGTTGAATACAGCCTTTATACGACGGTAATGGCGTGGATAACATACATATATCCCGGCATTTCTGGAGTGATGCCGCCTGATAGTCATCGTATTATGTAACGTTGCCTATTGTAGATGAAAGGCAACTTTATATAATGTAGTTTTGGTACTACACATGTTATATAAGGTCCCAATTTGTCCCAACAGTGACCACATGGGGTTCAAGCGTTGGATATGAGACTTAAGTGTGTGTCTGTTGAGTTTTGGATTCAGTTTTCATATTTCAGGTATAAACCACCTAGTCAAATACAAGCATGATTAATAAGGTTTGATAAGTTTAATTACAAACAGTAGGTGTCTAAACTTTAGTATTCAACAAAAAATGTTTTACCGAAAAATAATTTTCCGTCGGAAAAGTACCAACAAAAAGTACAAGAGAAATTTTGATTCTACCATAATTATACGTAATTTGAAAAGTTAAATTAGATGGTAGTTAGTTTATTAAAGCTCCTAAAATACTAAATTTACATTTGAAATACGACACGAATTGTGGTATTAGAGAGTTGGCGTGGAGTATCCCAGTTAAAACTAGGTTTAACATTATTTCTAAAACAGAATGTAAAATTAACCGTTGTTACTAATTTAAGCCTGTAATACATATTTACAAAAGCCGTTAAGCTTATGCCTTTTATATTATGCGGATGCCTGAATAAGTTATTTATAAACAGCTGCTCGTTTTATTTTATTAAAATTTTATTTAGTTTAAAGAAAGACATCAAACATAATCTTTAAAAAAAATAATTGTGAAGTGAAATTTCAATTGGAATAAAATTAAAACAGAGACAATGCTGAATAAGGTTTGAAACACTACCTTCTCCACTATAAACATAAAATAGAACCAATAATTGAAATGTCCACCAAAAACGGTAACCAAAGTGCACAGCCGGGTCCATTTCAAATGTTTACATTTCAGCGTTCCAGTTTAACATTGTTCCTTAATACCTTAATGGTTGTGTGGACAGCGTTCGTGGGGGCCGGTGGGCAAAGGGGCGCGGTCACTCGGCTCCTTTACATCCCGACACGAGGCCTTTGTAATGCCGGGGCAGTCTGCCTTGCAAGACGACTCGGATTCCTGTATAGTGCTCTCAACGAGTTTAAATGTACTGGGAGTCCGGTGTTATTACGTTACAATAGTAAGCTTACAATTGAATGCTTTTGAATTTAGTGTTTATTGTATTCGAATCGGATAGCTGATAAACATCGTATTGTGTACCCTTGGAAGTCGTTCAACCCTGGTATTAAAGTCGCTAGAGGCTGGCAGACAGCTTTGTACTTAAGTAAATACTTTCTAGGCTAAATGAGCATAATTATCTTCCTAACATTAAAGCTCTCGTTAGTTATACGCTCACATTTTAGTATTCTAAGTATTTCATTACGTCTCAAGATTCGGCGTTATTATTTTATTAGTATGTTGTCTCTTTGACAAAATATTAAATAGGCAGAAATTTTCTTTGAGCCCAAAGTTTATCTCAAAAAAATAGACTTCTTAAAATTCTCATGGGAATAAATAACAAGAACAAGATTACATTACAAAAGCAGTACAAAAATGAAATCAACTATTTAACGTAGTTTCCAACATGTAATAAGACAATCCTCAGTTATAATAACGAAATGAAACGATGCTACTTTTAAAAACCAATTATTATTTACCGTAGGTATTTATCATTTCTAACTACTGTAGAAGCAGGCTTCTTCTATGTATAATTTTACCCTAACAACCTCCTACTGACCAATTCTTACCATCAAACATAAATCATGTTATTTTATTTAGCATTAGCGAATATCTCGGTTCTAGCTTCGGAGCCACATACTCGTATTTTGCTTGTAAAATATTAAAGGCAAGGCAACATAGTTCACGGAATCGCTAACAAAGTTACTACCTAGTGAAGTTAAGGTACACATTTAGAATGTTACGAGCCCCGCACAGGGCAATATTATCTGACCCTACATAATTACAATAACATTTTGATTCAAGAATGCAAATTAAGTTCCGCAGCCCCCGACGTGGCAACGTTGTTTGGTTATTAATTTTATTCAGTGGCCTTTTCCGAGGCGTCGAACTTGGCCCCGAAATATTATCTTAATACTTTATATTTGAGAAAAGAAAAATACGGTTTTAATATATTTTGTAAATGATGACATCCTCTTTTATAGAATTTTTAGATTACAGGAGGCAATTTTCCTGGAATATTGTAATCAAGTAAAGCCTTAACGTAATGATGGTTCAAAGTTTATAGGAGCAGCAGTAGATGTACCTACATAGATAGCTACAACTAAGTCGAAGTACCCAGTAACAATTAACGGTACTTTCTAGGGGAGTCAGGTTGTTCTTTTACCAACTATTTCTGTCGATACGAACAAAGACACTTCTCGATAACACCGGTCTACATAATTACAAGCCACAGCGGACATAAAACATTACCATTTTTCCTTAAAAACTTGTAACACAGATTTAATATCCATATGATCACATTTGAATCATTCAGAGCAACCAGCTAATTTCCGATGATTGGCAACGAGATATACTATGCAGTTTATGCCTCTAATAATACCACGATTTATATTTTTGATATGTTTAATTTATTTGTAACGCGTCGAGCACAGAGATGTGATCTGAAAACTGTTCAATTCATTTTGTTCACGTGTTTTAGTTTTTGCTGACGTGCCACGTTGCCCATTTTAATTTATAAGTGCAACCAGCATTTTTTATTGTTGCTTTGAACGTTGAAGTGTCCTATAGTTGAGTCTTTATAAAAGTCCCTTGACCATGAATTAGCTTTTTCTCGAGGCTTGACTCCTGTGGCTTATCTCATAGAAACAGTGCATGGGATAAAAATAGCATACGGCAGTCGACCACGGCTTTCTATCAGTAAATAAAGGGCGCAACGAGTCGGACTAATACGCTAATTACAAGTTACGAAGGATTCATATTTTTTAACATGTTATTTTAAAACCATGTTTGTGGTGAGTAAAGAACTGTTTTCTGTATTTGATTCAAAAGTTTACGCTTAGTTGTTTTAAAGAGTGTCAGTGTGTGTGTTATCTCCGAAACACCTGAGCCTTGGATGTAGGGAACCCTAAAAAGAATCATTTAATTACGCTAGAATTTAACCATATACTTTTCTTTCAGTCAGATAATAAACCTTTTAATTGCCAAATAGTTCGGAGACCTTTTGATTTGATGAACGTTTTGTAATTAAATAAGATGTTCAGAAGAGATTGTCAATTAAAACTTTAAAGATCAAGCGGCATACCTTTATTTTACTATACCGTTAACAAAGCTGACAGTCATATCTATATGATGTCTGTTAAATTAGGTACACAGGGTGACTTTTATTAATTGGAAATATTTCAGGGGTTGACATTTGCAATGAAGTACATTGCAAATGTCAACCCCTTTACACCTTACACACCTTTCCCTGATATCTCTTTGTAGGTACCCGGAAAACAAATTATGATTCGTTTTTCATTACTAGAAAGTATCAAGAATCACGATAGATGTCGATGCTGCCGGTCGATTCTGCAGTGCGATTCTGTAAGCATGTCGCAGTGAACACTTGGGCGGGGCGCACGACGGGTGAGTTGTCAAATCATACAAATAAGATGGAATGACAGCGCTCTTGTCGTTCACTCCGCCTAGGTGAACACCGTGAGATGTCGACAGAATCGACCGGCTGTAAACATGTCGAAGTGAAGGCTTGGGTGAAGTGATCACGAGGTGAACTGTCATTACATCTTGTAACGGAACTCTTCAATAAATGATAGCAAACCTTGGATTGCTGAAATCGATGGCTGTTTATTATTTACACCAGTTCATAACGTAATTCTATTGTACCAATTTGAATTTTTGAATAAAGATTTATTATTATTATTATATTATTTATTTATTATAACATACCATCACGCCGGTACACTGTGAAGGGTACGCAGATGTATACAAGTCAACCACGGTTATCTATTCGGGCATAACTTTATTGTTTATTATAAATCGATTGTAATGATTATTTTTGCGTTGGGTTTAGTTAAAGCTAACCACTAAAATGTGAAAAATAAAAAAACTTTATACAAAACAATGCAACCGACTTCGAAACTAAAAACACTTCAAAGTATAAAATAACTATAATTTTGGTGTCAAAAACGAAGATACAACCAAAACACAAACACAAATGTAACTATTTCTTTTGGTGTTTCCATAGGCGTGTATAAAAACATCTTTTAATGATCTTAAAGGTCAAGTTTGAGTAGGCGTGGATCTAAGGTAACTTAAACCAACTCTAGTGGGAATAATTAAAACTTATTGTCTTTAGTGATAGGGTTGAAATTATGTACAACAAGTCTAAAGTTTAGGAGCTTGTAATGGGAACCATAATAATTAATTTGAACGTCTAAGTCGATTTTCGTGACTGTCTGAGTGACTGCTTTGTTTTTGTAAACTTCGCAAGGGATTTCGAGATGGTTGTCACCATCAAAGTCCTGAAAAATTCAATAAGGATGCATCCACATCTAGCCACACATGCGTTGCACACTCGCTGCCCACATCCATTTGCTGCAACTGTGTGCTGCGCAGGATTTGTATTTTAATTTACAGTTGAAGGATTTACAGTTAGTCAGAATTAGTTTTATCCATTTAATCAATCAGTATTTTTCTTTGTTCAGCTCGCTCTATTATTAACCCTCAGGTGTTAAGTTTTTTCTGATAAATAGACAGGCAGCGTTTGAGTTTCAATCGTATGTGTATGGCGTATTAGCCAGATGTGGAAGAAAACTAGGTTAGTTTGACTGACAAAGATAACTAGATGTTTTGCGAAAACCGTGTGAAGCTGAGTGATATTGAGGCTTTTTATGCGAACGTTGCTTAAAAACTTGTAGAATTTGCCCTCTGGTACGTGTCACTAGTAAAGTATAAAAAAAGAAATAACGTATTTCATCAATTGTATTTCTGTTATTGCAAATTTTCAATATGTCTCGGATAAAACAGGGCTGCAAATGCACGCGTCGATGCATAACAAAGTTCAATAAAACCCGATTTGTAGCGCGTTGCGGATGAGTTTTTCTGCTACGACAGCGTAGTGGCGCGGCGTAGGCTTGTAACAATGCTGCAGCTACGCCGTAGAGTGCTACGGCGTAAAGTAGCACTGCTACGAGTGCGTAGCAGTGCTAATTTTCGTAGCAATAGATCATAAAATTATTCTTTGGTATTATAAATATAATGGTATTTTTGATTGATTTACTCATAAAATTAAAACTTAATGCCAAATAATTATAAGTAGCCGCAAAACGATTTTCTGACAGTCTACTATAGGGTGATGAAACGAGATATGTAGATTGTGTGTGTTTTTCAACAAATTCTTCATCACATGTTCACGTTTATATCACAAAGAGTATTGTTTTCATAAATTCGGTAAAAGTTTTAAAGTACGTATAATTGATTCCAGACCCGTCATAAGCGTATTTCACTACAGACATTTTAATACAATTAACTACTACTTACTTTCTTATTATTTACTAGCACTTCGCCCGCGACTTCGTCCGCGTGGATTTAGTAGGTACTCCACAAACTTCAACGTCCCCTATACCCCCTTATAAACGTTAGTTTTGGAAAATTAAGCACAACGATTTTCATTAATTACATTTATTACTTAGCCATTTCTACTTATTCTATGGTCTCAGGTTCAGCGCAACTGTTCACCCCGTTCACCCCGTCAGGAGTTGATTATGCAAAAATTGTTAGGTACATCTGTTTCAATAATCCCATTTCTAGTTCGTTCATAGCATTCCGACGTAAAAACTTGCTGCAACCCCTGCTTCACCCCTTATCATGTAGTTTATTTGCGAAAAATCCAAACATTTGTTACTCTTATTGTTTTATGGAAATCATTTTCAACTTCATCGGACTAAGCATTGTTATGATTCTCCCCAGTTCGCTCAAGCCGCGACATTTTTCTTACTCCGAGCATGTTTATTACCGTCGTAACTTTTGAACGAAAGGTCCGATTTGAATAATTTAAAGCGTGATTTACACGGACATAATCAACCTTAATTATCAAACCATTTAAATGGATAAGGATTAATATCATGATACCGAAATCACCATTTTTTCATATCACTAAGGATTTGCTTGAATAATTTTAACAAAAAGCGGTCATGGTGACTTAACCATAATAGTTAGACATATGGTATCGCGGACTTTTTTGTAGACACTGATGACCTCTATAAAATTGTAGTACATCACTTTGTTCTATTGTCAATAGATTCCGCAGCGTACGCGATATAAGGATCTTTTCTCACACCTTGGGTTACATTATCGAGGTTTTCATACGGATCCCTAACTTTTCTGAAAATATTCTATAGCCTATGTCCATCATCGATAATGTACGATTCTACTGGTGAAAGAATTTTTCAAATCGGTCCAGTAGTTTCGGAGCCTATTCATTTCAAACAAACAAACAAACAAACAAACAAACAAACAAACAAACAAATCTTTCCTCTTTATAATATTAGTATAGATTACTTGCTATCGATTAAATAGGACGGTGATAATTAATTAGTGTACCCATCTCGCTGTCATCGCAATGACATGACGCCATTTTTTTATTTTTATTATTTGACGTTTTTAAATAAAAAAATACACTACTGTAATTGAAATTGTTCTTGAATGTTTTTGAAACAAAATAATGATTATTCTGTACTTCTTTCTTTATGCAAATAATTCTGGCTGATAGTTCATTCAAAATTCAAAACATAAATTCAGCCTTACCAAAAAAGAAAAAAAAATTGAATGAATAATATACTGCGTTCAACACAACTCTATGCACCTAATTGACATATTAGTTTATACGTTTCTATAATACTTGAAACACTCTAAGTGCACCTTGCGTGGTGTATAAATAATTGTATATGTTGCAGTCAAAACTCTTTACCAGTCAAAAGTACTTTTGACTGATTTTGCTAGTAGAGTTAAAAACGTCATTATGGTTAACACCCCGACTCAGAGTACCTCGACTCTTTTTTTTAAACCACCCAGAAATAGGGCTCCGTCGACCAATCTTAGCACAGGTGATAATCAGTCAAAAGTACTTTTGACTGGTTAAGAGTTTTGACTGCAACATTTAAAAAGACTTGTCGTTTTCAAACGAATTATCAGCTGAATGGGTCAATCAATTAGTTTGACTGTACCCAGGTAGGCTACCTTGTTGTATTTGGTTATATTAACGTCCTACGTGGTTAGCAGCTTTGGTTCTTGTGATTTAATGTAACGATTAAGAAACCACAATAAAACCGTTTGCTAAAAGTAAGTACTTGTTATAATAACAATTTCATGCTCAAACGTTCATTCCATTCAGTCTTATTAAAATGGGCTATTCAGCTGTAGACATTCAAATCATCAATAACTAAATAGCTCCGCTATATTTTACAAAGTAGCTATATCTAGTTACATTCTCGTTATCACCACCACCGTTATGTATTTGTTCGGCCTTTATAAAGAATTGTGGCGGCTGTTCAATTTCCCAGACCTGGAATGGGAAGATTAATTAACCATTTACCCGATTGGATAAATATTTTTGTGAACTAAATGCTTTATAAAAACCTTGGTGAAAGAATCAATTTTGTATGCTTCAGATATTTTAGGATTTTTTATAAAATTTTCGCTCATTCATGAAATTGGTTTAGTTGGAGCTGACTACTGGTTGAAATTCCACCGCCTACGTTACCTTTTGAACCCAAAAGCACGTCCCTCAGTTGACCTTTACAACTTCATTAGAAAATGCCAACTGATATATTTTTGTTTAATGTCCTTCCGTATTTTGAATGATTCTCAGTAATTGTAATGATGACTCAAAATATTAGCATGTCAATTACAAACACCCACTCTGGTAACTAATGTTGTTTGGGTGAAAAAGGGCGAAAAATAAAGTTTTCCTGAGGCGGTTTTTAATCTCGAAGAAAATGCTTGAAGCATGGAGGAAAACACGACGAGTCATTGAACAGTAATTTCGGAATGGTTTCGCCCTGTCGATTTCAACGAGATCTGAATTAACGAGTTAGGGAATTGTTACACTGTATACTAACTATCTACACTAATATTATAAAGAGGAAAGATTTGTTTGTTTGTTTGTTTGAAATGAATAGGCTCCGAAACTACTGGACCGATTTGAAAAATTCTTTCACCAGTAGAATCCTACATTATCAGAGATGGACATAGGCTATAGAATATTTTCAAAAAAGTTAGGGATCCGTATGAAAACTTCGATAATGTGACCCAAGGTGTGAGAAAAAATCCTTATATCGCGTACGCTGCGGAATCTATTGACAATAGAGCAAAGTGATGTACTACAGTTTTATAGAAGTCATCAATATCTACAAAAAAGTCCGCAATACCATATGTCTAACTATTATGGATATGTCACCATGACCGCTTTTTGTTAATATTAGTCAAGCAAATCCCATGGTGAAATAAAAAATGCTGATTATAGTACCATGATATTAATCCTTATCCATTTAAATGATTTGATAATTAAGGTTGATTATGTCCGTGTAAATTACACTTTAAATCATTCAAATCGGACCTTTCGTTCAAAAGTTACGACGGTAATAAACATGCTCGGAGTAAGAAAAATGTCGCGTCTTGAGCGAACTGGTGAGAATCGTATCAACGCTTGGTCCGATGACGTTGAAACACCACGGCATTTAAATGTTTTCGATAAAACAATAAGAATATCAAATGTTTGGATTTTTCGAAAATCAACTAGGTACATACATAATAAGGGGTGAAGCAGGGGTGAATAAGTTTTTAGGGGAGGAAATTATAGCTTGCTTCAATTTACGTCGGAATTCTATGAATAAACTAAAAGTGGGATAATTGAAACAGATCATGTCATTGTACCTAACAATTTTTGCATAATCAACCTCTGACGGGCTGAACGGGGTGAACAGTTGCGCTGAACCAATAATGAGAATCGTTGTGCTTAATTTTCCAAAACTAACCTTTATAAGGGGATATGTATAGGGGCGTTGCAGTTTGTGGAGTACCTACTATCCCCACGCGGACGAAGTCGCGGGCGAAGTGCTAGTAGTTTATATAGTAACAATAGGTAGCTAGTAATGATAGAGGTGTACTCCTCTATCATTACTAGCTCTCGCAAACGAGTATTATACATGTTACGTACGCTGTTTATACACGTTCCTTTCAACATTACATTTTGTCAGAATCAAATAATATTCTATATTAATTGTTCCCGTCAAATTTATGTGTTGGGTGCAGTTTAATTGCAAATCATAACATGAAACTGGACATAATTTTATTAACGATTGTTATTATAATAATTACTAATAAATCGCTCACCCTACTAATCAAGTACCTTTTTGTAGTAATTTTCACGAATTAAAAACGCGAAAATCCAATCAATTGAATTATCTTTGATTGCACACGTTTAAAATATGTTTATAATACCCATAATTGCAAATGCGTTAACGGAAATATAATTCAGATTTCCGTCAACGCATAGTTATAGCTTATTAATCGGCACAACGTGTAATAACATATTTGTTGAATCGTGAAAGTTAACCGAAGTCGAGAGCAAAAGCTGGTTTCGTAATAATTTATGAACACTCGAACATAACCGAACAAACAAAATGTACTTGTAACCAAACGAAGGAACGAGAAGGGAGGCCATTTGGAAACCGATAAACAATACAAGTGCGCGCAGAAATCACCCGAAACTCACTTGTTTCCGGCTGCTAAATAATGTGTTCAAAGTTAATATTAAATCAGCTGTTCAATAACATTGTATGTTCTCTGATGCAGAGGTGATTTTATTAGTCTCAACAGAGCTTAAGCCGAGCAAGGAACGTAAAGAAACTTCAGCCGACCCAAAAGTTTTGTCATGTAACAATGTAATTAGCCCCTAGGAGTTTGCCGACCCCTAACTTGTAACAAATTCTTTATCTCGCCTCGCCGTTTTCACTCACTAAAATTTAAATTGTGGTTACATGATTATTTTAATTGCTTTTGTGGAATGCATTCCTAACACTCCGGTCTTATTTAGTATCAAAAAGTCAAAGTTTTTTAATTGTTTCATACTTGTGTTAAACTATGTTCGGAAAGTAAGATTAATCTCTTTACTTTGTTCGTTTATAGTTAAATAATCACTTCTATTTCGTCAATTTCCTCGTCCTTTTTTCATGAAAACTTTCTGCGTATAAATATTGTTCCGTGGGGAAATCGAACCCGTGAAACATAGGGCAGAGACCTATCGCTCACTGCGCCAACAGACCCGTGAAATAATATAATTTTCTTTATATTGTATTAACGACGGCACGGCTGGCATAACAACACGCATTTTACACCGGTGCACTACAGTTCTTGCGTAATTACATGAATATTACCCGATGTTTAAATACGGACACGGAGTTAAGCTCACGAGCATGCACATGCGGTTGTTAACTGAAAACAATTCCGCTGCTGGATCTTCCTGAGAATTAATTCACAAAGCGGCAACGTTGTATTATTCGCGAGAACACTTCACATTAATATTTGATCGTAATTTAAGTTAGTTACACACATGAGCGGAATCTTGCTTAAGATTAATCCTCTGGCTGGAGTTAGTAAAGCTCTCGCGGCCTGAGTTGCTAAGGTTGTTAGCAGTAGTGGCCTCGTCGCATGTTTATTTCAGAGATTGCGAGGGTGTAACTTGAGACTGTTTGCTGGTTTTGAGGGCGCGCGCAAACACCGCCTCCCGCGTTCATACAACAACTTAACGAGCCAACTCCGGCTCATCGGGGAGCCTCGTGGCGCGGGGGACTGTGTGACTGTGTCGTCAATAAAACTTTATGGTAAAAACAAAATAATATTTACTTTGAATAACTAAAGAGCACACAATGGCTCGGAGAACAGAACTCGCGACAATAAGCTCGGCTGCAGTTTGTTATCGGCGCGGAGTCGGCGCGACACAATCGCGCCGCGCCGCGCCTGAATACACACGCGCCGCGATGCTCACTCCGCGACGGATATTGGGTAGGCGAGCGCACGGTTTAAACTGAACACTTTCCTTACAAAGCGAAAAGTTTCTTCTAAATGCATACGGCCGTCCCGTTTGTGCGCTCAACTTTACATTTGTCAAGTTACAAACTTTCAGTCGCACTAACTAGACCACTGCCAGATGTACGAGTGTATAGTTTAAAATATGCGCTTCTGTTATTCCCCGAGTTATATCTTACCGTGTCGCCGTGAATTTAATACATCGACGCGCTATCGTGTTCAGAATATAGTAATATCGTTAACATAATGATCTGCGCACTGAATTTCAATTTCTGTATTCATCGTAAAATTGTAGAAATTGTCTGATTTTTAATGAATATATTGCACCAAAATGTTGAATCACAAAATTCTACTTTTTGTCGTTCAATTACTTTTTACGATACATTGCACGCTGCGAGCAATCCATATACAATTTGACCTGCAGCTATGTTGAGAAACATCCATGAGCACAAAAAACACTTCTGACGCTCCGTAGATTAAAAGATAAATGAAATTCCTTGAAACAGACTCGCTGGACTTAAAACGGAAAATTACATCAATCCTTTCCGAGACTTGCAGTAGTCATTTATTTTTCAATTAAATATAAAGGTGTAGTTAGAGAGCGCAGCTCAGCGGCGCCGGATGAATGGTTTTCTAATGAATCCGGCGCGAACTTCGTTACCGTAATGGATAACATGAGCGTCCACGTCCACAATGCCTCACGTACGGAACAATGTACCTCGTCGTACTGCATGGATTGTCAACGGGAATTTTTTGCTTGCTTACTTTTTCCATCACGTAGGTACATATGGGTCATATATTACTATATATTTTCCATTTACAGCTTATAAATGTGGTTGTCAATAAACAAACCGAGTAATAACTCGAAATTATACAAACATATAAAACATGCTATTTATCAAAGAGGGTCACTTTGAGCGGATTTGCCAATAGACCGCGGCTTAACAAGGTTCAAGAAGAAGTAACCGAGTCACAAGTCTTATCTTGGTATATTGCTCGTTTAGCGGATTACAGGGGAATTGGGGGGTGAGCCGCATAACATATTGAACTACTTGTAAGAAAATTAGTTTCGTACTTACATAGTTAAATACACATCATGTTACCAAGCCGCTACTTATACATATTTGAAAGTTATACCTTGTAAGTTCTTCGTCAACAGAATCGTAAGTAGCTACTCTACTACTATCGTAATTTTGTTACCAGGGAGAGGGATCTCATGTACTCCTACTTAATTTTCCGAAACACATTAAAAACACAACATTAAGTTCTAAAACCTTTATGTAGATTGATGACGACACTTCACAAGCACGCGTAATAACACATAAACTGTAACGCCACATAAAGAAGTACAAATTACATGAACCGCCGCCATACATAACAACAAGAACATGAAGTTGAGAAAAAATTAACGAATACCAGAAATTGTGGAGTACGAGAGAGTCCCCCACAGCAACATATCTCGTCACTGCGATGTAGATATCATGTCTTATGACAACGCAGGTATTTCACTGGATAATCCTCCGCGAAGAATTTCATATTTCACCGGCGAATAAGTAGCGTATTATTTCGCATGAGACAGGTGTCGCTCTCGTCAGCCGCCTAAATTCATCTCTGTACAGCAGGTGCACACAATACGACGCGCCTAATCCGGCCCTGACGGCGCGTCGCTTTATGTAGTGCCGCCTCAAGATAACGATGAACCCGTTCTACAACGTAACCCACTATTTCCGGCAATTATACAAGATCGTGCAAGTTTTGTCATGTATGTAACTGTTTGCGTACCTCGGGAAATCTGTAAATTATTTAGTATCAACATAATTTGTATTTACTGTAATCCCTTGACATTTCATTGCAAGTGACTGAAATTTTGCACCGGACGGAATTTAAATCCCATGTGTAATTATGTCGAACTATCTGATATTTATATCCGTATAATACATTATATTTATATGGACGATAATTTGATATATAAGATCGAATATATAAATGCGAGTCACATGTAATGTTTTTGCATTCTGCTGCTTTCGCAGGGGTGTCTCAACGTCATTTTTTATGTTGGGGCAGCGGCTTTTTTTGGTTCTATCAAACAACGACTGTGTCAAAGATATTAAAGATAGACGCAAGTTTTGATATTAGTTTTATCGATCAGCATGTTATGTACGACATTCGAGTCGAACGGCATTCCGATTGTGATTTTCTTTGAGGATAAAAATTGCTACTTTCAAAGGAACTGCAAAAATGAAACTGCTGCTTGGTGTATTTCATGTAACTTCCTCCCTCAGTGGCAACACATACGAGTAGCCGAGCACCTACATCCACAAGAATTTAATACCGAGTAAACGAGTAAGTTAACCCACCTTTTATATTTAACATAAACCTTTTCATAAAATTGCGCGCTTATTACACATAGGTACACTCGCATTATACAGAATGTTTGTGAAGTGAGGTAAAAACAAAGGGCAATAAAATAAATTGTTCCTTTTGAATTACCCCATCAAATACCACTCGGCAACAATGGAGCCTTCTGATGAATTATCAATTTTCTCTTTGTCACACGCCAAACAAAAACTCGCGATCATCGTACCTGGGGAGCGCGTTATCTTGGCAGAGACATATGACCATTATTTGTACGTGTGCGTCTGCCGGCCGCGGCCGTGTGTGCGCGGGTATCAATCAATCGGTGACGACAGTCGGATTGAAAGTATGCCCCGCTGATCGAATCACGAATATGTATATGACATTACAAAAGCTTTTCTGCAGCCAGTTGATTTGATTACACGAATTCTTTTCCGTCCGCTTCGTTTAAACCACGTCTTTTCTCGTAGCGACGAAAGAATGTCACATATTGTGTAGGTCATAAGCCACTCCAGTTATAAGCAGAACTAGATTTTGTAGAAGTGCTTAAAGTGCAGTCGTATTTATTTTATTTGCCTTTATTATATATTTTACAACACAAACTTTATTACATAAACATATGTTAAAAAAGAGTTAACATATTAAATATTTCAGGCATGAAATATTTTCAATAAAATGTAGCGTCATTAACTGGAGACAGAAGTATTTTTGATTAAAAATTTTAATGACGCAGGTATTATTGGATAATGCGGCGCCAACATTAACTACACTCATACAGTTATACAGTTTCCACATTCGATTTTCATACAGTTGTCATATTAATTCTGGGTTGTATAACAGCTGTATTCTGAGTAGAGTAAAAGGTTATTAATTATAAAGTATTAGCGTAGGTCGAAGTACCTGCGGCGGGATCAAGGGAGGTTTAATAATTTGTCATTGTTATAAATTGTAGTTATCAACGTCTGAGATGATAGCGTGATACCTGATAGGGTTCCAATGTTTCAGGCATTGTGTTTCAGCGGCACATGTATTATTTCACACGAGTCAATAAATAGCGAACAATGTTGGTGATACATGGACGCAACTATCTTAGGTACGTACCTATGAGGAAGATAAAATGTTTCGCCAGCTTTCTTTTCTAGTATTGTGTCTCTCGTTTTGTTTTATATGTACGGCAAAAATGTTGAGAATTGTTTAATAAATCGTCATATATGAAAAAGCAACTAGGTACACTTCATGCCGCTGAGGTTCTGTCTAAAACTAATTTCGCTTCTAATCAAATCAGAATCGACGAGATAATTTAAAGCGATTATCTGCTAAACTCTATTCCTGTATGAGGATTCTCAGTCAGGTTTCTAAATCATTTCTGTGTTTCCAAGGATTTATGACAGCTTTGTACTAACTTTCATCACCATGACATCTTCTCAATTAGATTGTAATAGGTTGGTAAGTAAGTAACGTGTAAGCCAGCCTCAACAAATCATTTTGTACCTAATTATCTTTACTTGATATGAAACTCACGCGCGCGAGAGTTCCTCGCCCTTTTTAATCATCCAAAGTTACAAATTTGTGTAAACTCCTTACACATGTAAATCTACAAGTGAGTACGGGAGAATTGAGTAATTTTATTATTTTTCCTTCGTTGTCGTCGCTCTCTTGTAATTGGATTAGAGTAATTTCGATGAACAGATTGCGACAAACGAGCGGCCCCCGACAAAAGGGAGATTCAAAGATATTTTTACTCGTTTATTGATTTTACTTTCCTTCTAATTTTGGATCAAAATGGAATTGAATGACTATTTTCATAACATAACTTGAACTTTGATAGTCTTTAACCATACAAACTTAAACGTAGAATAACAAGTAAACATAAAAGGTTTGTTACAAAAAAGATTTAAAACAAAGAATTCCTCGACTGCGAAGCATCATCATTGTTATGACGCGTCGTACTCGTGTTTAAACAATAATCGTGATGGATGACTTCGCAATTTTCCGCGATGGGCTCCCATTGGCCGCACTTCAGCGTTCATTGATGAATTACTTTGTTGCGACGAGCTCCCTTGTATTGAATGAGCATAACGTTCCGTGTGCGGGGCCAGGGGACATCGACGGTAATGTTAATTAAATATGACACAACTACATCATAACCGTCAGCCTATGATCCCCGAAGGGATAGGCACAGGCGTGCTGTGTCGTAAACCTACCTATTGTAATGAGGTCCCAGGTGATAGAACGCACATCATAGTATTATGTATTTCGGCGTCAATAATTCAATGTTCTTACTTACACTGAACATTGGATCAATATGAAAGCATTTATTGAAAGTTTAATCTTGCTTTTAAGCTAAATATTTTATTTACACTGTGCTCGAATTACCGGTAGCTTTACAAATAACGACTAAATGTTTAATTTGGTCAAAGCTTTTCCGATAAAAAAATTACAATTGTAAAAATAACATAGCTTTATTGCTGGTCGCAAGTGTACACAAACGGAGCGTTTCAGTAGAAAAACCCAAAGGGTATGTTTGATATTTTGCAAATGACCGTTTATTGGTGGTGAGAGGCGACAGTGGCGAGTGCTGGCGCGAGTAGCGGCGCGAGCGCGGGCGCGGCGCGTGTAGTCAGTTGTGTATCTATGCCCGGCCATTGGGTCGGGCAGTCGGGCGCTGTTGTTTGTTCGAGAGCTTCCGCCTGTCGGCCCTAAACCAATACGGTAATGACATCGACCACTCACCGCAAAAGCCTTCAAAGTTACATCCATTGTCTTTATTCAGTACCGCCGTGGGTCAGTGCGAATGAACGATCCACTTTATCAGTTATCCTGATAACAGCCATACTACTGAATATTATTTAATATACATCCGAAGTTGACCGCTTCCAAGAATTTACATAGCTATCATAAAGAGCTTTATTGTACAGTGTAATTACAGGAACTATGTGAAGAGGCTGGATTTATATTACTGTATCTGAAATTGCGTGGGTTAAAGTACTTTGTGCGGTTGATACGAATATGTTATTTGTGATATTTGCTCATTCGTTAAAATTCGTAGTAAATATTGATAAATTGATGTGCAACGGCGCATTATGGGATTTTTTTACAAAGTGGACCTTTCTTAATGCTTAAAGTAACAGCAACTTTGAAATACATACCTAATAATGAAAAACTTGAAAAGCGATGAGTCATTTTAAGTTTTCAGTTTTTTTTTTTTTTTAAAACGTTGCCCACCCTAGGAATTTCTCCTGTTTCGTGGGTGCATTTACAAACATAGAAACTCACATACACAACGCAGCAGTCAATCGCTCAACCACTGTGCTAACCGTGTCGTCTAAAAAATAGGTACTGGCTTTGATGTAACAAAGGTTGAGATTTTCAGAAGACACTCAGAAAAGTGTCAACCTAAACCACAAAATGTAGATGATGTGGTTTTAGTTGACTTCTGTTCCGTAAAACCTTTCACAGATTTTCTCTACCACATATGACCCGTCTGCTCTCAAAGCAAAGAGTGAGCAAAAATCTTCTTGGCTCGTTTGCTCCATTGAAGACTTCATCCAACGTTTACTATCAGGCGAGTTGGAGATCAAGAGCGGGCTCATCAAGAATCAAATTTAGAAGTAGACTCACAAAACTCTGCAATAAACATGTCATCATGTACAATCGAATCCATTTTCTCACACAATCACCTCGATCTCAAGCCATTCGAATAAAATGTCATCAATGGGAGTCCCATTTTAAATCACAGCCGCCGCTTCCTCCCTTTCGCTTACTATCGCTTTCGTGCAATATCAACTTGTATACTTCCTAATACAATAAAAGAAATAGGAGGCTGTCGTTAGATCAGGTAGCAAGTCAAGTGGCTCGCTATTTTCCGGAACAATACAAAGAATTATAAGAAAGCGAAAGTCATCGGTCGTTCATTTCGTTTCGTTCTGCGCCATCAGGTTTTAGTGTAGGCAGGAGGAGCGGGTATATAGACCCGATTGGTGGACATCTACCTAATTGTCTGTTTCGATAGTTTTGCTTCGATCGAATTCGATGCCCGACTTTCGTTCTTCCAACTTTTGTAATTTGTTTTCTTAATATCTTGTTACCTTGATGAGTAAGTAGTGAAACAATCTTTGTCTTTATAGGTGGACTTCTTAAGAGATTACATTTTGTTTGAGATTATTGAATTGCCTTCTGTACTTTGTTGGTCCTTTCTTGTCTTTGTTTTATACTTCGGGTCGACGTGTAGGCGGATAGGTACTGGCTTACGAGAGATTGGTTTGAGTTGAGCTAACCAATATCGTACATCGTGTAGGTAGGTATATATTTCAGTAACATTGTACTCACTTAGTTCAATATTCTATAACTTGCTTTTGCCCGCGACTTCGTACGCACATTTGATACACATATGTAAAAAACTGATTCTGTCGGACATTATCAGTTTTTTACATAACAGTTTCTAGGTTTTTTTCAACATTTTCAGAACTCAAATTTAATGAACACTACATTCAAACTCTATCAATAACCCAGTCAAGTTAGATAATGTAAGGTTACGAAAAATCGCATACTTAGGTATAGCTGAAATTTTGTGCAAATGTTCGGATCACCATAATTAAAGTTGCATGTGTTGCCAGTTTTCAGCAAGGTGTTTGAAAAGGTAATGCTTAATCAAATGCTCAGTCACTTTAACGCGAATAACATCTTACACGATAAACAATACGGTTTCACCAGGGGACGTTGTACAACTGACGCTGGTGTAACGTTACTAAAACATATCTATAATTTGTGGGAAGACGCGCAAGATGCCATAGGTATCTTCTGCGACCTGTCGAAGGCGTTTGATTGTGTGAGCCATGAAACATTACTCCTGAAACTGGAGCATTACGGACTAGGCAAAACAGCCTTGAACTTAGTATATTTGAATGATTGACAGCAGCTAGTTCACATAAACGGCAACAATTCAACAGGATTAAACGTGAAAATGGGGGTACCTCAGGGCTCAATTTTGGGTTTTTTGTTTCTAGTTTATATAAATGATTTGCCCTATATTTTACAAAATAAAATTAATATGGTGTTATTTGCTGACGACACATCTTTAATTTTTAGAATAAATAGACATGCTAACAATCTTGACGATATAAATAACGCCCTAATGCAGGTACATGATTGGTTCACTGCTAATAATTTAGTATTAAATGGAAAAAAAAACGAAATGCATTCGATTTACTTTACCAAAGGTCAAAAGTAGTGATTGTGACATAGTATTGAACAGGGAGAAACTAGAATTCGTCGATGAAACAGTTTTCCTGGGGATTACGCAGGCTATACTCAAGGCTACAATGGGGTCCTCGTTTGACTGAATTCCCGCCTTTATAACCAGTGTGCTTTTCCCACCATGACTTACTTACTTACATGGACGCTCACGCAGGAGGCTGTTTACAGACTGATAGTTGCACAGAGAGCCATGGAGCGTTCCATGCTTGGTAGAGGTACGTCGTCGAGATCCGAAGACGTACGAAGGTTTTCAACATCGGAAAACGAATTGTATAACTAAAGTGGAGCTGGGCAGGATACTTGGCAAGGCGCGGTGATGATAGGTGGAGTAAGCAGTGACTGAGTGGCGTCCGAGGACTGGAAGAAAAAGTATTGGTCGACCAGCGGCGAGATGGGCGGACGATATTGTTGCCATTGTGGGTAGAACCTAGATGAGGCTGGCACAGGAACGTAGGGATTGGCACACGAAAAGAGAGGCCTATGCTCAGCAGTGAGCGAAGTTGGACTGTGGATAATGATTTGCTAAGTTTGTTAACACGCGATAGAGCTACATAAAGTTGTCCATGGGAAAACCAACCAGAAGAGAAGTCAACCCCCGCAGAGGACACGGCGGAGCATACGGTGAAGGTCTGCCCTGCTTGGGCGGAGCACCGCCGTGTCCTCGTCGAGGCGATCAGCGACGGCGACCTCTCGCTACCGGCTCTGGTTCACTCCATGGTCCAGAGCGCGGAGGCGTGGGAAGCTGTCACCTCCTTTTGCGAAACAGTAATGCTAGTAAAGGAAGGGGCGGGCCGCGTGAAGGAGAGGCAAACGTCACGCCTTAGCCGCCAAAACAGAAGGAGACGCCTCGGCCGTTAGGAGTCGCAGGGCGATTCTCGGCCACCGTAGGCACGGGCCTGCGGACGGCGAGCGTTGGGTGGCTCGCGGCCCGATAACAACCAGCGGCCCTACCATGACGTGTTAAAGCGTGAGTCGTTCGAGCGAGAAGGAGGGATGGAGCTATACACCCTATATAGCGCCACTGGTCCGGGTCGACGAAGCGTTGTGTTCCATACGCGCCTAAGAGATGTCAGCTAAGTAGACGGGGCCCGTTAGGGCCAGAGCCTGCTAGGGTTGCGGAACGAAAGAGTTACCGTGACCCTGGAACACAAAGATCACAAGGAGAAACACAGATGGGTTTTAGTCAGTAAGAGTCTGACACTCCCTTCCAGTCTACCCAGAGCGGAAGAAGTCATTTTGATGATTTCCCATCCATAAAAAAAAAACCCGCAACGGATAGAGTAGAGTATACACTCTGTTGTGCGTAGGTGTCCTGGCTAAGTTTGCCGGCCTAGCTCCGTCCAAGTGTACAGAAGCAACCAGGGTGCTTTACAGGTTGAGTGGAGAGAATTAACCGTTAAAAAAAAAAAAATTCAAATAATGTCAGTGGACCAATGAGACCAAATCTTTTTTTTATGTTATGCATCAAATGCATAACGGTAAGTTTTGTATCAAAAGAATCACTGTTTATGACGTTTTAAAAGTACCATTAGTAACTAAAAAATATATTTTGGTGTAATTCTCATGCTTTTGATAGTTAGTACTTTTTTCGGCCAACAGATGGCATTACGGGTATCTGAATTATGTAGATAATAAGTTGATTTCTTCTAGATTGCTACAATTCCTATCAGGTTTATGTGTAAAAATTATCTAAATGGTTTTGTAACTAATTATTGAATGCACAAAAACCTTTTAAAATCAATATTGCTTACCTCCCATAACATACGGCGTGATAATATGTAGCCTAAAGTCTTCCTTGGTTTACTAAGAACATTTTTGCTGAATTTCAATTCAATCTATCCAGTAGTTTTGGCGTGAAGCCGTACCATACACACACAGACAAATAGACAAAAACTCTAAAAAGTCACTTTTTGTCATCAGTTACGTTTTTCTAACAAAAGCCACTTATTTTTTCTCGAAAATTCTCAATGTACAGTTTTCTTTCGTTACTGTTTTATTATATGTATAGATTGCATGATAATTTAAGTTTGATCTATTTTTATAATAAAACATACCGTTTGGCTGAAAAACGCAAAAAATACCCATATTTGTGAACTTTGACCTTGAATATTTTATTTCGTAAATGTCGGATCGATGGGGACTTTTCACATTTCATTTATACGTGTTCCGACATTCGTCCAAATTTTCGGCTCTATGCGAATTATTGTAACCTTACCCCAATTAAATGAGCTAACTTGACCGGACTTTAAAAGTTTCTTTACCTACTTCCCGGTAACATTTCTACACTGCGTCCGCTTCATCAGTGATAGATATCAGTGTAAAAACAAAAGTTTCTTAAAGTAAGACATCAGGAGAACGTGAATTATTAAGTACCTACTTCAGCGAATAATATCAAATAAGCTGAGTGAAAAGCTCATCATTTTCCGCGATAAGAACGTACCCCAATCTAAGTTGGTTGTTATATCAGCTCGCTTTTTGTTAAATAATATCCAATTCGTTGGCGTAAATCGCAATGAATACACAGTCACTTCCCCATGTTTGTTGCAATAGTAAGTATGGTGTTGCGCTTGATTATGTTTGTAAGCTGTTGATGGTATATAACGACAGTATCTGTTTCAGGGTAGTCAGAAACTCACTACACCATATAAAAAATATGGCGGCGGCTGCCAGAAGTCAACAAGCAATGCCGTGCGTGTATCAATGTAGCTCCTCAGATTATAACCAGAGGTCGGAATTAGGTAGAGTTCTTTCTGTACTTGCATCGAAATGTTGATATTAATATGGATCTTCCCGGGATTTCTAATAAACAATCCCGTGTGGCCAACAATGTTACAAATTTTGTTCTTACAAGCTATGTTGTGCGAACCACAAATGTGGTAGCATTGCGCGGGTGCGCATTGGAATTTTGCAACTCCGGACATCCGATGTCGTTGATGTATATATGGCAACGTCGCGCAGTGGTTTGCTGTGGTTTAAATTGTGTAAAAGTAAGTAACTTTTTATTTAATAAATCACGGGATTTTTCTGCTCTTTCAAATTTATCGCGGGGTTTGAGGCATGTCCATTTTATTCTTTCGCTGTATAAAATCAGTATAAGTACATAAATAACTCTACCTAATTCCGAACTCTGATTATAACCCACCAGATTTCAAAGCAAGAGAGCAGGCATCTTCTTGGCATGCTCGTGCCACCGCAGATTCATCCATGACGTTCCACTAAGCGAGATTGAGGTCGAGTGGGCTAATTGTAAAAAAATCAAATCAAATATGTAGGTGATAGGACTACCAAGGTGAGCTAAGTTAAGGTTTTTATTTACTTTCAAGCTTTATTATAGGATACCCTTCCATAACACAATTTATTCAATTAACAACCCTTTCAATTTACAAATTAAATATTCAGGATAGAACATTACTTAGTAATCATTATTACATTATTATTTGTAAGATAAATTTCTGAACCCGTAGAGACACTTAAGAAAACTTTAGCAACTCATCTGAGACGTCTTTTTGTTCCTTTCTTACGTTTAAAACTCTGAAATGCAATCCTCCAACTCAAATGAACACTCTGTTATTTGAGCCTTTGAGCGAAAACAGATTCTAAAGCCGTTTGCTTAATATAACTGAAGTAGAAAGTTTAGCGAACGTACAATTATACTTCTCTTAATTATATTAATTACACAAATAAATAGACATGGCTGGGCCAGAACTCTCGGCGCCCAACTTTAACTAACTTACACCATTAATTCATTTAAAGCGTGCAAAATGATTCCACGGACGAGTTTGTTTGCCGCAGATATTTCCAATCGACATCGACTTATTTTTCATTGAAACGATATTCATATTTTTTTAAAGTCAATAAAAAGGTTTTTAATTATTCACCGCGATTTATCTTTGAAATTACTTTGCCATCATGTTTTAAAATATTGCATCCGGCTACGCAAATATATAAACAGGAAAAAATAATTACCTGGACCGGTTTGTAGATTTTTACCAAGTTTAGTTTTTGTTGCTTTTCATTTATTTAATACACAGGACACGGTTAGTATTTTTCAGGGATTTGGAATTTGACAGAATTCACAATGTCCATTACGATGACGGACTGCTACTTAAATCGTTTGCCATAATAATTAGAAAAAACGCACTGAATATTATTTTAACTACGTTCTGATTTGAACAAAATATTTATTTCTGTATCTATTGAAAGCACACTAATAGCATACATTTCAAACACATACTAAAGCCCTATGCGCAAACTAATTAATAGTAGCAAATACCGAGTTGCGAATATATTGGCATTTGTGTTGAGCGTTTTTCGATACTCGACACAAGGCTGGATATAACACTATTTGTTGCTGTGCAGGTCTGATACGATACGTCTATTATAACTAGCTAATTGCTATGTAAAGGAAGAGTTACTGTATATTTTTATGATTGAAAACTATTTTTTTTTTATTGGGACAAGCCCACCACTATATGGGCTGGGGGTAGGGCCTGCGCCCCACCCGCCAAAGCCGGAAATCGGAGAAAGCCCTCCGCCACCGCCGTCTCTGCCGCGACCGCCGCCACCGCCGCCGCTTCCTCCGCCGCCAAAGCCGGTTCCACTGCGGCTACTGCTACTGCAACAGCCGCAGTAGAGCCCCTACAACGGGCTCCGGCGGGGGCTGAAATGGAGTGCCAGTAATGGCCCCATTTCACCCCCTCCTGTTGAACGTCAGCCACTGCGCCGCCCAGGAACTGATGCTCCTGAGCATGGCGCAGTGACTGATGCCTGTGGACGGCGAGCAATGGGTAGCTCGCCGTCCGATCAGAACAGGCCCGGGTTGACGGCGCGCTGTGTTCTACGCGCGCCAAGCCAGCAGTCGTCAGCATGGGTCGGGGCCCGTTAAGGCCAGAGCCTACCAGGGTTGCGGATTTGTTCGAAAGAGTTACCGTGGCCCTGGAACGTTAAGGCACTAAGAGGAGCATGGGTGGGTTTTAGTCAGTAGAAGTCTGACACTCCCTGCCGCTCCACCCAGAGCGGGAGGGGTCATTCGATGATTTCCCATCCAATAAAAAAAAAAAAAAAAAAGCCCACCACTATATTTCAATTTAAAATGTTCCTCAATAAAAACATTTCCTCAATTCATTCAATACCTTTCCCTTGTTCTACTGCCATAAAATTCAGTTGTCAGAGAATAACATTAAGAGAATTGCAAGAAACCCTTGGAGGCAATAAGCAAAAGAAATCGTTTGCTTCGAGCACGGACAATTACATTCGGGCCCGAGACTATCCTTCTTTCAAGTTTCAATTCGCATTTCTTTATTGGAATCGAAACGATTAGGTTCCGAGTGTTTAACTAGTGCGCCCTTCGATATTGCCGTTTATAACATAATTCGCTGTAACTATAAACATTACTTAACGACTCGCGATCCCTTCCAATTTGTTCCTGAGTATTTTTGAGAAGAAAAGTAATTTAGGACAACTTTTGAATAAGCTATGTAAATAATTAAAGGATTTCTCGAGAGTACAATTAGCTCTGCATTTCGCCCAAGTTACATTTTAAGTGAAAAGTATTCTCATTGTGAGAGTTGAGTGAACTGAACATTCTTAAATCCTCTCTATGTACATTATTACATTAAAATATACATTGTAAAGTAATATCTAATACCGCTAGTGATTATTCGTCACGATTAAAAGGAATTTAAAGCGGATTTAATGTAGTGTATGATTTATACAATTTAGGTACACTTTTGCTATTCATGGCCGATTTTTTTATTGTTTCGTTGGCCGGCTTAGTGAGCTTTAGTTAGGAATTAGGAACATACAATTTGTTATAAAAATGGCCAGTCATCAAAGTAAATAAAGTGAACATGGTTTATTAATGTGTTATAAGGGTATTAAATTGAATAACAGTCGTTCCTTACCAGCAGTTACCTTTGTTGCCGATTCTGGGAGCGTATGTGGAATGTAATTGTAGCGTGCCAGCCGAGTTCCATCTCCTGCGGGACTTCAGTGCCTTCGCACGCACGCGCAAAATGCCTCCTACATTATAACGTACTTTAACTATACATTCCCAACCATTTACATACATCAGAGTAGCACAGTGCACAGTGAGTGACCTAGAGCTTGACTACTGAAGTCCTTGAATGGCAGTAGCACAATGTGAAAATTGATGGAGTACCAACCGCAGCGACCCGTTCAACAATAAATAATACGCAAAGCACCGGTACTAATTTCCCGTTCCATGCTGGACGCACTGGCTTGTAAATGTTGGTCGAAATTTAACGTCGAACGGATTTAAATACTGATGCGTTATGAATATATATTTGGTTTGGTGGATAAAATGAATTACATTGGATTAGCAGAAAACAATCTGGCAGATGCAAGCCTGTTTTTCTAGTTTCTATTATTTTATCAACATATAAAGAACCTGTATATGTATAATTGGAAGAAATCAAACATAGGTTACTTCCCGCTATTTTAATCAACATTTCCCACAAAAGAGTTACTTATACTCTTTGAAATATGTGGGTCAATTAAATTAAACCAAATTAAGTATACAAAATTGTACGCTACATCCGAGGTAACTTAGTAAATAAACAAATATTGAAGACATTTGAGAGTGGTGTTTGTATGAGGTGCGAGCGAATTTTCGGGTCACCGCCCGCGTCTCTATTGAAACGTTTTTGTCAAAAGGAGAATTTACTTTGATTTGGCTTCTTGAATGTTTAACAAATTCTTGTGTATTTCGCAAAGTTTAAGTACTTTTCGGTACAGTTTGTGCGGAATCCTTCTTTTGTTTAGTATTAATATCTAGCATTCACAGACTGGAAGTTATCATTCCGTATTATGTTTGATCGGTGAAGTTATTTTCAGTTTCGTGAAGCTGTTCCTTTTATAAGTTGAAGTGGGGGTCATTAATAGCACTCTATTTATGGGCGTGAGTGTCGGCATGTCGATGTGGCGGCGAGGCGGTGCGGGTCGGCTCGCCGAATCTCTGTAGGAATGTGCGCCGATTTAATCCTTGCGTATTAGAGGCCGGCTCCTGAGCTGCTGTCACCGGCGAGATATATCACGCCCTCTAATTGCGAATATTACATATGTACCTATCTGTGTAGCTAATGAATGCCAACTGCGAGCGGCTAATTCCGTTGATATAAATATCTTAGCTTGTATTGTACACAAAGACGCCAGGGGACGACGACGTTTGTATGTACATTACCAAATTAGACTTTTGACAAATTAAATTTTGTGTTTTGACACTTCAAATTTTCTTATTTGGCCTCTCAAGAGACACTGCCCCTTTGCAAAAGTGAGCAAATTAAAGACCTTTGAGCTGAGTTTACAAACAAATTATACTTTTGCTATGTAAACACTTTGTTTATTTTGTTGAGATTTTGTACCCGCTAAACTTTTGACATCTGAGTAAGTACACATGTGTATTAGTATAAGCGTTGTAAAGCAGCAGCTATAGAGGTATTTGTTTTCATAAATGTAATCACAATTACGGAGATTGAGATGTTTTAATGTAGAATTAAAGCAGTAGGTATGTTAATCAAAATATTGGTTTTCATAGGAATACTAGCTATTAAAATTATTTTAACCTTTTTAATAAATAAAAAACAAAGGAATAGATAGTCGGACACGCTAATCGAATATTGTCTTTTCACTTTCAATAGCTCAGGAGAGAACTGGAACAAGCGAACGGGCTTTCAATATGATTATTTTTCCACGACTATACATTTTATGCTTCGTTTGTCATAAAATGTGTCCCAAAAGTCTAATTGCGTTCTTCTATAGCACCCCCAATAGGTATAGATAATGTTAAAAGCATGTCCCGGTGTCGTTACCCGATGGCACTTATGTGGTTTTAATTAAGTAAATGATATAAGTTATAGAAATTGCCTTTTCGTGTTATTTTGGCGGTTTCTTGTCTTTAAAAGCACTTGGGCTAAGTGTGTACCCAGACGTAGTAGTTGAGTTTGTGTTTAAAACGTCTTGAGAAGTTTTATTTATAGGTACGTTTAATATTCCACAGAAGCCATTGGGGACCAATATAATTTTTTATGTTTTTGTAGCCGCAGGATTACTTCAGACTTCACAGCTGTACTATTGTGATTTAAGTGTTCCGAATATACGAACGCAGTGACAATGTTCTTTGTAAAACCATACAATTTTAGATCGTAGGTAACTTCTACCTTCTACCTGGAAAGCAAAGGCTTGAGGAGGAATACGGATGGATTTTAGTCAGTAAGAGTCTGAGAGAATTTCAATTATCTAGCTATCACGGTTCATGAGATACAGCCTGGTGACAGACAGAGCGACAGACAGACGGGCAGCGGATTTTTAGTAATAGGGTCCCGTTTTTACCCTTTGGGTATGGAACCTTAAAAAAGTAACCTTCTAAAGTACCTAGACGTGGCCATTAATGTTGTCAAACTTCCTAATTTAATCTGATAGTATAAGCACTTAAGGTTTTCATTGTAAAACTAACAGTGGAATCAGCATTAACAAAAAGTCGTCCACCCATTTCAGATTGGTCATCAATATTCATCAACGTTTTCAATATTGATAAGTTTTATTTGATTTTTCCCGTTCAGTAACGGCTGTGTTATTGAGTTTCACAATCTTCCTGTGCTTTATTTAGCTAGAAATTCTATCAAGAGTTGAAGTAAGAATCATTGTGATTGATTCTTTTTATGTTTGCAGTAGGATGACTTAAACTTTTAAACAATCCCTTTGTAACTAAAGATGTTTATGGTATACAATACCTACCGATTTGTATTTGAGTTTGTTTTCTTTGTTGAGATATTAATAAATGAGGATCCGCTAGTTTAAACTTAATATATTTTTTCTATTAGTCGTAAGTAACTAGAACCAAATACATAGTTACACTTAAAGAGTATTTTCCACTTACCTTATAGTTTTAATTCATTGCCGTATCTTCCAGCGTGTTTAACTTGTGTAACGATTAGCTTCCTTCCACATACCCACATATAAATGTACTGGTAACTTGTACCGATCCATCTGGTTAGCGAGTAACACGTGTAGTGTGTCTACTCGCCTCCAGTCAAGAGCGACAGCGGGCGAGGAGAGTAGCAAGTTAATTGCAAACATCGCAACAATGATTTACTACATCTATCTTCACATTGTACTGGCTGTGAGCTCTCTCGCTCCACTATTCACTATTATCTCCGTAAGAGTCGAGTGGGCAGATTTATGTTCGCTGCGAGACGCCTTTCTGCAGAATAATATGTGTCTTTAGATACGAATTTATTCTTTGTAACTTTCCACAGAGGTTTTTATTGAATTATGCTGTACTCTGCAATGCTGGGACAGTTGTAATTGACACAATAATGTATTATTTTGTCTAGCTCTGAAATAGCTTGTTTGGCGCGCTGCGGTACGAAATGTTTGTGTCGAATGTGTATTGTTTTAGTTATATTTAGTTTGCTACCTAGCTTGATTGGTCTTTAGAGATACGTGTAATATACATACTGTACTGTACAGTGTACATACAGGCGTGTTATGTCGTAGCAACTTACGTTTATATCGAAATACTTTTCTTTCTTAGCCCCAATCCAAAGCCATTTTAAATCATATAGTTATGATTTTTGACTTTCGAATTTAAATACAATATTATTTCGAAACAGATCAACTCCTCGGCCTACTACCTAAATAACCAAAATAAACCAACTAATCTTGAATGCAAACAAATAACCAACCATAGAAATCCAGACCAATTAAATTAATTCCAGCGCATTAGCAACAACCGAAATAGCCGCGAATCGATACGGAATCAAAGCCAGCTCGGAAATTAAATGTATTCACTGGCAACGTTTTGATTTATTCCCATCGCACCACTAATCCTTCGCCATTTTATTTACCATACTTATGCTCACACAGTTCACCCGCATTATTTCATTATTCATATTAGACCGCTTTCAACAGTTAATCGATAAAACTGTGTGTTTTAATTTTAAACTTAAGTGTATATTAGGATTCGGTATCTACAACAATATTGTATATAATCGTACTAAGTAAGCAATCTGCTTTGAGTTTAGTACAGGGATTAGTAAAATTTCGGTTACTGTTGGCGAAATCATAATGTAAAGTGGGTTAGGTGCCCACAGCTGAAATCACAAAGCTACGCTTTTGATGAACGAAACATTGCGGAATTATTAAAACGTGAACATTTGGCTGGATTCCTACGATTGCCGATGCTTTAAGAAATGTGGGACGCCTTTGGGAAATATAATAAAACAATGTTATTATGTAAAAATATTTACTTTTGTACATATTTACATGAGTATAAAGAAAATTTACAAAAGAATAACAATTTGTGGCCGCAGTAGGGTAGATAGGTACGTTTAACGTATTTAGGTTACGTATATACTTCGTTTTTTTTAATGAAAAAAAAAACATTACAGGACTACTGCATTACATTTATTTTGTTTCAAAGTGGTCGTATTTAGTGAGCAATCTATTGTGTCAATACAATATTGATTACAATTAACTATAAAACCTAATCGACCTTAGAATTGTCTACCTTACACATTGAAATATTATAAATAGGCATTAAAATTATTCTCACCTCATTCATACACGTTCACGTACCTACAAAAATCATTAATTGTACCGTGTATAAAATGTTTCTAGTCTGATTGCAAACATTAGATCCAGTGGTGATGAAATATATTTACATTTATGAACTAGCGCAACACATTTACAGTTGAGATGAACATCATCTGAGCAGCACGGTGGACAGGGCGAGCGCGAGCGTGTACACGGTGGTGCAGCGCGGCTGCGCGTCGCTGGAGAGCGCGCTGGCGTGGCACTCGGCCTCGTCGGCACGCAGCGTGAGCAGCGGCACCCGGCGCGCCGCCGCGTCTTTGCACGTGCCGCTGCGCACGGCGCGCCGCAGCTCGGCGCCCGCGTCGTTCTCCTGCAGCCAGCGCCGCAGCCACGCGCCCACCCACGCCAGCTCGCACTCGCAGCGCAGCGGGTTGCCCGTCAGGATCAGCCCTCCTAACAAATTATTCACGCAACATATTAATACATCCCACCAGACGATTTAACTCGCCTACAAAAGTTTCGAGTGGTGTATTAAGAATTAAAACTCATTAAGAAGAGTTGCCCGCCTCATTCTGCGTGGTGAGAGGCTCAGTAAATTTTAATAAAATACTAGCATTTGCTTGGGGTTCACTCGCGCCAATGTACATTTTTAATGAACTACCTAACTCGTTTTAGAGATATTGCAGCGTTAATTATAAGCTAATTAAATATTAAAATTGTTTTTAAAAGAGATTTAGTGGTTTAACTACAGGTGGAATAGGTTTAATAATAAGCTTTAGAGCGACAATGGCGCAAGTTGACGCTACATGTTAGTTTTTCAACTAAACTATCGCTGAACTAAGTTTGACTTTTGAAAATATAAACGAGCGTAAAAATGCAGGTTTTCAACTTCGTTACGCTGAGCTGATAGGTAGGGTAAAATAAAACCCTGAAATTAAAACTTTATCTTGTTTATACGTTGCAGCCGGCTCGGTCGCCCAACTACTGCGTGGGTTTTGATATTGGGTTTCAAAATATACGACAAATTAAATATGACGTACCTGATAGTAACTTGGTCGCCACGTGGCTCCAACTTGTGAAGTTTGGGTAGAAAATTGCTGGATTTAGTGTCGTAAGTTGATTGTAGCTCAAGTCGATCCCGAGCTGCGGAACTTGCCCCAAATGTCTCATAAATGCTGTCGGCAATTTCGTGAGGGAAGTCATAGTGATTCTTATAAATATCTCTTGACTGTTGGCAAACGGCTTGAAAGCATCGTCAGATATTTTCTTCAGATTTGATCCTCGGATTTCTAAGTATCGAATGTTCCTTGCATCGATCCCGTGTAATTGATTATCCATGATTTCGTCAGTCCAATGTATTACTAGTTTGTACAGAGAGGTCAGGGAGGAGGTGATGTTGGAAATTCGGAACGTAGAATGATTAATAGTGGACCACGACTGAATGTGCAGGGACCGAAGTGATATCAAGGGACGGAAGGAATCCTGGTCAACTATGTCTAAGTATTTTAGCCCATTTAAATTTAAATGAGACAAATTGCTCAACCACTTGAAACTATTTGGCGTGATTCTTACAATAGGGTTGTAGGACAGATCGAGGATATTTAAATTATTGAAATGAAACCACATCTTTGGCACTAAAGAGGTAAGACGATTATTACTAAGATCTAATTGACGAAGACTCGCGAGTCGTTTCACATCAGTTTCTTTAAAACTGTTAATGTAATTTGAAGTCAAATTGAGGCTAGTTAAGTTTGTCAAAGGTAGATAAGGCACTGACTTTAAGCTTACATTTGCAAGATTCAAATGCCTCAAGTTGGGAAGGTTATGAAACAGCTCCTTGAAGTTTGCCTTTATGGAATTAAAACTCAGGTCCAGTTGGCGCAGCCCGCCGAGACTCGAGAATGTGTTATCTGATAGCACTGTTAATAGATTGTGACCTAAATTGAGACTCAAGAGGAACTGTGTGCTGCGGAATATGTTACTGTCTAAGTATTCGATGCGATTGTGCGACATGTCGAGGAAGCGCAGCGTGAAGCCGATCTGCGACAGCGCCGTGCCCGGGAACAGCGCCATCTCGTTGTAGCTCAGGTCCAGGTGTTCCACGATCGTGTTCTTGAACACGTCTCGCGGCAGCAACCTTAAATTATTGTGGTCCAGTTTCAAATACCTAAGTTTGTTCAAATTATAGAATTGTTCTACAGATAATTGGGAAATAATATTGAATGAGAGATCCAATATTTGTAGAGATATCAGATCAGTAAATGACTTTCTCTTAATATTATTGATATTATTTTTATGCATATCTAGTATTTCTAAGTATTTTGCATCGCCAAAAGCTTCATTTGATATATGAATAATTTTATTATGTGCTAAAATAATCTGTCGTATAGAGGACGCGACCGCAGCAAAGAAGTTATTTGGCACTTCATAGAGATCATTATATGAGCCGTCGAATATGTTAACCGATATTGCGGATTCGCCCTCCACGAACTTGATGCGGTTTCTGCTAACGTTCAGCGTGAACGTTACGTCTATATTAGATACGTTGTGAAACGAGTTCAGTGATAAATACGTAAAGTTGTTTCCCTGGAGTTCCAATATTTGCAGTTTTGGTAAATTAGCAAACGTCTCGGCTTCCATCGAATCGATTATGTTACCCGCAAGAGATAAATATCTCAAGTTTGGTAAGTTTGTGAAAGTGTGCTTAGTTAAGTTGTTGATTCTGTTATAAGATAAATCCAAGTTTCTTAACTCTGGCATGTAAATGAAACTTCTGCTATGCAGCGAGTGCAAAAAATTATAGGCAAGCCTCAAGTTGCTCAGGTATAGTGACTCATTGCGGTAGTCTTCACTTATGACGATATCTACAATCCTATTGTAATCCAAGTTTAAATATTTAAGGAATGGAAACACAACCACGTCGGACAGCTTGAGGATGTGAAAATCATTGTTATCGAACGATAGCCAACTGATATTCTCTAAGCCTTCTTCGATTTCAAATGGAAAATAGCCACTAAAGAGTGTAGAAGACGATTCTAGGATACGAAGCGACCTAGTTACGTTCGCGAAAGATTGTGGATGCACGTAGTACAAGTCGTTAAAACTTAGATGTATCTCTTTCAATGACATACTGGCGGGAAATACGTTCTTATAAATCTGCGCAATCCTGTTTCCTCTCAAGTTGATATTCCCTAGAGAAGTGGACCAGTCTTGGAATTCGTTTGGTAATAAATTAGATATCCTGTTGTAGCTTAAGTCGAGATAACGAATTGAACCGGGTTCGAGCGTTTGAAGTGCTGAGGGTATTGAAGTTAAAAAGTTGCCGGCGAGCGAGAGCGTCTGGATGCGGCTGGGGAGCGCGGGCGCCTCCTCCAGCTGGTTGTACGCGAGTGATAGATGTCGCAGCCGCGCGAGCTGCGCCAGGCTGTCCGGTAGCCGCGACAGTCTGTTGTGCTCTACTTCCAGCTGCTCCAGCGAGTTCTTCAAAGACAAAAATACATCTCGGCTAATTGAACTCAACATGTTGTACGACACCGACAACCGCTCTATCCTATTGTTAGCGTAAACCAACTTCGGGATCGTCGTTAATTCATTAAGGTCTAATATAATTTGCCTAATTTGTACTTCCCGAAACAGAAGTATTTGGGAAGTATCGTTAATTTTGTTATTACTCAAATCTAATTTTTCAATTTTTTTACTCTTATTTGTTGGACAAACGTAATTGTCCGTGAAGGTAATAAAATTATGTCGTAAATGTACAGATTGTAACCTAGGTAGACTATAAAGTAAATCACAGGAGAGTTCATGCATGAAGTTGTTGGATAGCTTGAGGAGGGTCAGGGAGGCGGGCAAGGAGTCGGCGCTGATGGTGCGGAGGTGGTTGCCCTCCAGGTCCAGCTGCAGCAGGTGGTACAGTGACGTCAGAGCCTGCGACTTCAGCTCCGTCACCTGGTTGTTGCTCAGAGACAAGCTTGTCAGCGTTTCTTCCAAGTGGTGCCATTTAATTTCATGTCCAATGTACACTATATTGTTGCTAAAATAAAAGCGAAAATATATTAATAAAATTAATCAACTCTCCGGGTAAAAGTTTAATAGAATTTAGTTCCAAAACTTGCGCTTACTTCTGCAGATTCAACCAGTTTAAAACTTTTAAATCTTTTAAGCCCTGCTGCGGTATTTCAGTGAATTCGTTGTAACCGAGGTCTAAAGATGCTAGTGTACCCGCCATGGAACTGAAAACGAATGAGTTTTTATTAAATGTTCCTTCTCTTGACTTTTAATTAAACTTCTCCAAATAGTTGTTATAAAGTTTTATTAGAGTCGAGTTACCTAAATGCGTGCACCTCGATGTAATGTAATTTGTTCGCGACTAAAACTAATGTTTGCAATCTCAATCCGTCCAGCGCGCTCTCTGTCAGCACTTCTAGGTTAGACATGCTAATATCTAGATGCTGCAGCTCTATTCGGGGCCATTCTGTAAGAGAAGTTTAAATGGGTACATAGTTTTGAGCCGGACTTAAGGACTTACGATGGCGTACTATTTCAATTAAGGCACCCACTTGGAACTTATAAGCTCCCTTACGTTGAACGTTTCATATTAAATAAAACTTTGTGAAGAAAAGGAAATGTGCACGTAATGGCTGCCTTAACTGTCCCATCGACTTTTAATATTTTTCAGTTCGAGTAACACAAATAAAAAGAATTATAAATATTTGTAAATCATATAATTAGGTACAGTCTATCAATTACCGCATATTATATGAAATGTATTAATTTAAAACTACATTAATCAGTTTGTGAGCCGCAATTTGTGTAAATTCGTTTAAATATTGCGGTTTATAATGATTACTGGAACCAGAAAAAGCATTCAAAATATATGTAATCAAAATTTGACTGATTAATATAGGTAATCATATCAAACAGGTTATTTAAGGGTTGAGTTTTAGGGTATGGAGACTTGCCTGGAGTATTTTGTGGCTTTCTGCCTTTAACTTTAGGTTTGAGTCATTTTTAACAGCAATGGCGCCGCTCCGAGCGTTTTTCTATAGTCTTTATACGACCTCAGACTAACTCGTAATAAACTACTCCTATATTTAAGTAAAGTTGAATTCATCATCTCAGATAAATTTCAACGCAATTCACTCAACTCTGTACTTATGTGTTGTGAGTACAACTTAGTTTTTGGTTTATGCAATGGAATTTAGACTTTGCCGTGACACGTTGAGTTTGTTGTTGCAAAACGTGGCAATTGTCTCAAATTCCGAATTCAAATACAACGCATTTTCAACACACTTACTCGAAAACTGGCTCCCACCCTACTAAAAGTACTTTATTGCGTGGTTAAAAGCAGTAGCTGTAAGCCACGTAATGAAGTATATTTCGCACTATTGCGGCCATTTCTTATTATGATTTGTTGCAAAATATTATTGTTTATTAAAATTAATTTATATTATCGAGTAAGTGTGCTAAAAACGTCGCTTGATACCCGTGGCAGTTGCAATGGCAAAGTTTGCCCATTTGCATCAAAATGTAGTATTGACACATACCTGGAAACCTGTGCAGCGGGACGGCGATGCAGGACATGTGCGCCACGCGGCAGGAGCAGAGGGGGCTGCTGGCGCAGGGCTCCACCTTCTCCGGCGCCAGAGCCCCCGCCAACGCGCATGCCACCAGCGCCAGCCACTGCAGCGCCCAGCGCGCGCATCCATGCCCCAACACCATCACTAAGCGCAACAAATGGTCTGATTTTAATATTTTAAATAGCCGATTTCGAAATCGTTGCGAAACCGAAAAAGGAGCTTTTATAAGCGTTACAGATAGACGGGTAGAACATGCCTTGTTGCATTAAGTCCACCTGTGTGTCCTACCACTGGGTACATAGCATAGGTTTTTAAATTTCGAAATATAAATATCTACGATTAAAATGTCAATGTTCAAAACATCGACAATTTAAATATCGAACGATTGTCGAACGACCATAAAACCGACAATTAAAATAACGTAAGTTTATGTTGTCGAATGGTTAGATAACCTACGTCCAATATATCTAAAATCTAATTATCGACAAACGTCACATCGAATTACCTAAATATCGAAAGTACAGAGTATCGAATGTCCTAAATATCGATATTTATTTATTATGTATGTCACAGGGTAATTTGATAATACGGTTACCCAGATAATTAGAAAATAGTGAAATAAAATCTGCTAACAACTTGGATGTCACAGTTCTAACCTAATCTAACCTATTTCACCCAGTTCATAATGATGAATCATACAATCTGCCTGCGACTAGATACTTAGACAGTGGTGAAAACATTTCTGCTGGAGATTGTAGGTATGATTCGTCATTTTAATGAAAAAAAGAACTTGAATTCAGTTTGCTTCGCAAAGTGCTTTGACGACATCACAGGCTTTAAAACTTTGTCACTTTATGTATTCGTAAGTAATTGCTACCGAATAGGTACTGATCGTAAATATATTGATGCCAAAGATATCCTTTTTGCTCGTACTCAATCTGTCGGCATACATCGGCATTATGAAATATTGCAAGAGCATTTTCGTACAAAAATACATATTACATGATGCCATTTCTATTTCTGTGTTGTTTTTATTTTTGAATGCATTCAATAATGTTCCTTTGCATGATTTCGGGAAACAGTTTAAAAATTGCAAGACAACACAGTTTACTGTATAGATATGTACCAACTTTTAATAGACGTTTGCTAACAGTTGAAGCAAGACATCTTTTGCTGTGAGAGTTGCTAGTTGAGTCACGACTATAAGTAGAGAACAACTAGTAAATAGACAAAGTGAGCCAAATATTAAAGTTAGCTTATTTCTCGGAAGCGCATTTGTTGTTACTCGATTTCCTTTAACTTTGTTGAGCTTCACTATCGGCTAGCAAACGTTTACCTCATGATTTGAAATTATAAGTGGTGCTTGCGAATCAGAAAACTACAATAAAAATATTTTCATAATTAAAAAAAACGTTATTGTTTTTTGAATAATTACCAAATGTCACGCTTTATTAGTATAAGGAGACTTGATAGGAACTTTACTAGCTCTAAGAAAAACAGGGTCCATTTTTCACCATTTGACTAAATTATATTTATGACCTTTGTTCAAAATAAAACGCGTCTTACTATCTGAAGCGATTTTGAAGACTTTATTTGTATTTTTGCGAGCACTGTAATCTTTATACCTACGTCGAAGTCCTCTTTTCTCGCAACTTGTAATTTGCACGACAAGATAAGAATTCTAGATACTTTCTTTGTGTCTTTATTCAGCACTCAGATCGGCTTGTAAATCTTTTGTAGTCGCAATAGAAATGCTGGTACAAAAGAATTGTTTAGCTATGATTCCTAGTTTGCTACAATCATCCAAATTCGGTGAAAGAATTTTATTATTAAATTTCAGTTATGCCAGACTTTTGATTAACCCGGGCAGGCTAGAGATCTTGTAAAAAGTAAGTTTGTGTTAATAAGGTTAAGTTAGTCGTAAAATTTAGTTACAAGTACCTAATTAAGTTTGAACTTTTCATTTCAAAGTGTAGACTTTTGATGGAGTAATAGTTTTAGCTAGAACAATCAACAGTAAATCTTTATCTCGATCGATGGAGTAAATTTTTAACATTGCGAGACTGAAAATGAAAAAGCTCAGCATCATTATTTATGGCCATGAATATGCATGAATAAATTGAAGACATATCGTTTAGGCGTCTAACACACTTACTTCGTAATTGAAGGCCTTGTGAAAGTAAATTTATTAATATAGGTGACATGGTATGATACCACCAATATGACATCCAAAGAAATTAAAAATTTAGCTTAAAAGGTACCTTTCCTATCGATAACTTATCCTGACGTACGTATTACATTAATTCAGTAATAACTAAAAATTAAGATAAATTCAAATTCGCATAAAAAACTCGTCTAAATACAAACCCACTAACTGTGACAGCAGTAAAAAAATTGTAGGGTATCTCTTCCAGTTATTGAAATCCAAAATTGGTGATGCCAGAGCCAATTGCCAAATATTTATTAAAATTAACAGTCAACGATGAACTTTTTAAAAGTTTATGTGAATGTACCAGATTTAGTAAGTTACTATTTTGATTTACATTCTTTATTTGTGATCACGAAACACTTTAAAATGCATGGTTTTAAAAAATAAGCTGTGCTTGATTATGATGTATTATTAAGAAGTTGTGTAATGAAACAGCGACCAAATATTAATCAATAAACTAAGGGCCTTTTCAATAGTCAGATAACTTTTAACTGATGAATAAAACATGCGGTTTGACAGCTTTTGTTTAGAAATTATTCCAAACAGCCATATTAAATCTTCAGCTAAAAAGTATGTTCCATTTAAAAAACTAGACCTAAATCTAAGAATTCCCTTTTATATACACATGCCTTTAGATTAAAATATTTCGTCTAATTTATAAAAGAAACGAAATTGTCTCAAATAATACTGTAGATATTTTGTCTGCCTACAGCAGCTACTGTAAGATAGTACCTACTTAAAGCTTTGTTCTATAAGGAAAAAGCGACAGCTTTTGTACAATGTGTACGAAAAAGAAACTAAAAGGAATATAAATCCAATTTCCGTCATTTCATATTGTCTGTCTTATTTTCCCGTTCATCGAGGTAGCTCGTGAATACTTATACTCCATCCGAGTAGGTAGTTAACTATAGGTAAACAAAAAAAACACGTGACAGGGTTACCCGGCTAAACGTAATACCAGTCACTTCAGTTGTCATGCTACGTCACAGTTGTACTCTTCAATTTAGCAACGTTATTAACGAATAATAACGTTGCTAAATTGAAGAGTACAACTGTAACATATCATGACAACTGAATAGACTGGTATTACATTTAGTCGGTTAACTAAGTCACGTGGTTTTTTTTTGTTTTACTTTAGTTAACTACCTACCTACTCGGATGGCGTATAGGGTCGGTCGATGCTACTGTCGTGCTGACTTTAGAAAAACGTCGGTATATTTATGGAGTATGCTTGCATTTAATCAATTTTATCAGACAGGCCACGCGAAAGCTTTGTTCTTCAAGATACAGACTCAATCCATCGATTGCCTTGATGAATACTTTCAGTGTACTTACATTACATTGTTTGATTAATTTATCAAGTGGCTCAGTGAGAGGCGTGATTGATGTCATTAATGGTTTGTGAGCCCATTGAGGACCTAATGAATGCCACTAATATGACTACAAACGTTGCCAGCTACTTGAAAAAGAAGAAGATTATTGTTATTGCTGGAACAGCTATTGGTATAATTAACTCTGTCTATCGCACTCCAAAAAAAAAGGTAAATAAAGGTCACTCAACCACAGTTCACTTCATGCTACCATTTTGCATTCAACGTTAGAATTTTTCACATTTATAAAATCCCGTACACTCAACACAGAAAAAACGCGGAAAACAATTAACGAAACACATTTAAGTTTGCACTTTGTAACAGCAATATTTTTTGTATGACAATAAAGGAAATATCTTACTCCCTGGAGTAACACAAGCCGAGTAATAAAAAATAAAGTTCATGTTAGTCATTGGGGCACTACTTCCCTCTGCTAAAACTGTCTGCGTCAAAAGGTCACCGAAACGAAAGAGTGTGACAGACGGACAGACACTACACTGCTTTTGTAGATGTTCCGTTTTAACAGCTTGGACACGGAGCCCCAAGTATTAAAGAGAATTAATAATATGATTTTTACACACGAACTCTCAAAGAGAATTTGTTCGGCAGCAAAAGTTAGGTTATTTACGCTTTACGAAGGTGCTTCGCGGTAGTAGAGAAAATAAAGATTGGAGTGGCGCCAAGGGTTGGCGGTAGGGAAAATTCTGGCTGCATTCGAGAAGGGTTTCAAATTAGATTGCAGCTGTGGACTGTTGCGGTTCCCTCTCTGTTATCAAATGAATGTAGACGAATAGCTGGCGTAAGTTGGGATTAATGTGAAACCTCTTTGGGGTAGTAATCCGCTCTACGGATCTGGAGCACTATCCGTTTCTATTTATACCAACATACGGGTGATGTACCTACGTGTTGTTCTGTTTAACAGATAAAGAACTATTAGATACTAAAAGGATGAAATAGTTTATTTTCCGGGAAATTAAACATTACTACCAACCGCTATGAGATAGGAAGCTAAGGGGTAGGGGGGCTATGGGGTAGTATTTTTAACCCAAAGGTTTACTAGTAGATAATGTCTTGTGGCATTAAGTCCGCCCATGTACCACTATTGTACATAAAGTTTAAATAAATAAATATGTTACTATGTACCCTAGATCAATATCTTCCGGTTTCACCTAGAAAGATTTGATTCAGCGTGTACCTGTCACAGGTTTTCAACCGACCCTTTGTCATTCACGATTTTATCAGCCGTTTAATATCAGATAAGAGGATATTGCTTAAAACAAATGCAAAGAAAAACGATGTATCAAATCCGATTTCACAATAACGATTCACTGGAACACGAAAGCAATGATTCGCGTTTTGCAAAACATAAAAAAAAATATGCCGTCAGTTACAAGTTGAATTTCCTTAGTTATTATCCGCATCGGAACGAACGTTTTCTATTTCAATTTTGTCTACTGCATTTCCATTTTGAGCAGTAATTGAAGCATTAGGCACTGGGGTGCGGAATGTGAAAAGGATAAAAAAATAAACGAAGTAAAGAAAGAAATTAAAAGATGAAAGAGACCGTAACGAAGTGCCCACGACGAAAAAAGTGAGAAATTATTTTAAGGCACTTGAAGCGGTAATAAGTGGCACAAAAGTTTTCGCAGAGATTTTCACGTTAAATGGTAATCTGCGAAATTTCAGAGTACGGTAATCAGATTAGGCGTCACCTCGGATGTATTTGTGAGATCTTTCAAATTATTCACTCATAAAATACGTACGTCTTATCAAAAGTCGTTTTGTCACTTTATCTTGCGGCAGTGTTTTATACGAGAATTCTTTAAGAGCTTTCGCGTCCATATATTAGGTGCGACGTATCTGCGCTCCAACCAGTGTTAGCGCTTTATGTTCCATTATCTACGTCTGTATGTACTTAAGAAATTGAATCTACAATTCGATTTTGTAGCGAAAGAAAATAAACTTGACTTTTCTTATTTCTTTAGCACGCTTGAGTATTTTTTCAAGTTTTAAAAACACAAGAACTTGAACACGTTGAGAAAACGGAATTGCTGAATGGTTTTTAGGAGTCGAACTTAAAATCTTTTGTTTGTGGGAAAACCGGCCAAGAGAGAGTCGGGTTTACACAATTAGAGTTCCGAATAAAACTGCAGTGATGAGAATACAGACGTCTAAATAACTACTATGCATTAACCGAGTGAGAATGAAAATAAAAACGCCTAAATTACAATATTTCACGAAGGTAATGTTCCTCGCTAGGATTTCAAATGAAGGCTTAATTAAGTATCAAAGAACATATTTTATAATTAAAACGTGTCAGGATCATACGAGATGGTTTAATTAAAATTAATAAAACGAATTTCTAGTCTTATCATAATAAAATACGGTGGTGGGTAGAAAACCAGCTCAAACAAAAAACTTAAGATCATTATTTTCAAGAAAGCAGACATTACTAGGAACTGTTCTAAGCAAATAACCTAAGCAGTGTGTTTTTATTTTACTAACTGTAAATGCCAGGTGCGCAAAGACGCAGCGAATGTCTGTAAACCTAGTAAAAACTCTTATCATCAACAACAAATTTGTTTTTGGACTGCCTAGGTTGGCAGCAGCTGGTAGTCATCACGTATACAGGTCGTATCGTAACAGATTAAACGCAAAACATGGATAGTAGTTTTATTGTACTCGTTATTATGAAGTTTTTTTACTATGGGACCAAACCAGAAATCGCCAAAAAAAATCAACCGCCCTATAAATTGAAGTTTGCATAACTCGAAATTTACTGAACAGCTGTATTTTTTTCGCAATTTAAGGGTTCGGCCATCAAGAAAAGTGGTACTTGTACTCTTTGTTACAAAAAACTTTTAATATTGTTTTTTGTAATGAAGAGTACAAGTACCACTTTTCTTTTTATAAAATACAATGTTTTTTGTGAGTTATTTACACCATGTACACCGGCTTGAGATTGAAAAATATATCAGCTGTTAATCTTCCTGCAAAAGTCGTAAAAGTAGATTGAGAGAAATGGCTTGCAATGGTGCTCGTAACGGCGACCGAAAGTAGAAACGTTACATATTGCACCTGCACTCTTCAAATACCTACTAGCTACTATAATACGAATGAGTCGCTATTAAGATTAGAACCCTAATAGCTACTTAAAGCGAAAAACGAGCAACGTGTTGATTTCTCAAGATAAGTGAACCGTGAAGGTTGAAAAGTTTCTAGAATATAAACATTTTCAAAAGGTCAGCTGTTAGTTATCAAAAGTTGTTTTGATAACTAGTTAGTTACCTACTTGTGTAAAAATCAGCAAAACAATGATGATTGTGCAAAGTGGAAAAGATGACGATATATGATGTGAATAAATTCTTGAATTCGAGATGATAATCGATATTAACAAAAATTTCATTGAAACGCATTCAATGTTAAGGGTAATTTGAATACAAATAGTCCCTTAAAAATCAACTTACAATACACTAAACTAAAGTCGATACCTAAATTAGTAGCGATAGATTGAAATGACATTCAATTTTATTAATTATTACTATTACGTAAGATATTATATAATTTGGAATTTACACATGTTGCTCGAGCGGTTAAAAAAATTCGATATGATTTCAATCAATCGTATACTTAAAGAGTGCAATCAGTCGTATACTTAAAGAGTGCAATCAATCGTATACTTAAAGAGTGCAATCAATCGTATACATTCGCATTCGTATGTCAATTGCAATCTATCAAAAAGCCTTAATTTCCATACATATTTGACAGATTGCAACTGACATGCAAATGCGAACGTTACTTAAAAATTAGTAGAATTGGCCCTCAGATCATATCCAATATTTCAATGTAAAGAATACCAAACTTTGATTTATGTACTTGCTCAAAGATCAACAATACAATGATTATACAGGGTGAAAACGATGACAAAATATGTGATGCTGCACACACGTGCACTCCAAAAAGTACAATGTTCACATCAACTTAGTCGATGTTTTTGCAACGTATTTGAGGTCTCGCAAACGTTCCAGCTCGAACGTAATTGACTGTCAGTTACCGCGATGAAAGCTGTTACACGAAACTTCAAAATGTGCCTCGGATATAGCTTGCCCGGAAGGAATCGAAACCCTATTTACCCCGAAGAAAATAAAAATCGAACCATAAAGAAAATATAATGAATCGTTTACAGTTTCTGTTTATGCTTCTGAGAATCAAAACTCATTATAGGCTTAATAGCGCCGGTTAAAGTTATTGGTTCAATAAGCTTCCTCGAAACTATTAATGAGCCACTTACCTACCACTCATTCAGAATGTTAAACGTATATTAATAAGTCTTTAACGTACTCAAAAAGAGTCACATATTGTGGTTGCATTTGAACACAAAATACATTTACTGTCCACGTTCGCATGCTTCAAATTAGCATTTCGCAAACAAGTTGTGACCTATGTTTTTGTATCCAATTAGTTGAACTAGATTTCGTAATTTAACTACACTTGGTTTATGTACGGTTTTGTGGATTGCAAATGAACTAAATTTGGCATGTGTTTCAGCAGCAAAGTTCCGCTTATTTGTAATGTTCGTTACATTTAAGCATCATAAATAGATCGTCTACTTTTACGTATTCATTACGCATGCGATCCAGCGATGTGCAAAAACCTTCTCTCGACTTTTAGGTGTAGCTTTCTCAGGATTAACGAAAAGTATTTTTTTAAACCTTTTACTTTCATGAAGAGTGAAATAGCTATTTGCAAGTGATTATTTGGATGAACTTTAAAGAAACAGAAGTTTGGATCAGTGAAAAACACAACCGTCCTGGGTTGGAGCGCATAACAATGGGATTTCTTCGCAATTAAATTCTAATATTAGAGCTAGGCGCGATCACATGGAACCAAAGAGTGGCATTAAAGCAGATCACTTATACAAAGATATGTTTATCTTATTGAAAAAGTTAGTTCATCTTTGAGATCACTGTTTTGATAATCATTATTTTTCCAATGATAGAAAGCTTTCGAAGAGTGTCATGGGCTATTAAATATTCCGGAAAATGTACAGTTACTGAGGGTCAGGGTAAGGGAGCAAAGCCACGCGAAAAAGAAAGTAAATAAAAATACAGAGGGCTCAGTGCGAGTTTTTTTAACATACTCGATTGCGTTAACGTAAACGTTCGTGTATGTCAAATAATAAGGAAATAAAAGGTTATCCGTAATTGTCACCAGTTTCAAAACAAATTGACGTTTACGCTAACGCGATCGAGAACGTTAAAAAACTCGCACCAAGGCCACAGATTTTTTTTAAGCTGAAAGTCGTACAGCATTTTTCCTGAAGTTTGTAATAACAAGTTTAATTATCCAAGCATTGCTGTACCTATTATTTTTCAACATCCAGCTATTAATTAAACGTTAATAAATGTTGTTCTGTATTCTTGGTAATGTTGATGCCTTGTCAGTAATTAGTGAGGATCAATAGCTTTGTTGTACGCCGGAGAGGCATGTTATAATTAGAATACACCTTGACCCACTATTCCTCAAAGAAAAAACTTTTGGCTGCCTATATTTTGTAGAACAAAATAAAACAGCTCGCCGGTTGAATCATGGCTTAATAATAAGAGCCGCACGGGTAGATCTTCAAGGTTAAGCAATGCTTATCTAGGTCGGTCTGTGGATAGGTGACCGTCTTAACCTACTGAGACTCCTCCGTACCTCGGAAAGCACATTAAGCCGTTGGTCCCGGCGGTTATTGGTAGATCTTTGGATCGGAGCCGTTACGGATTGTCAGAAGCCAGAAAATCCGAGTCCAGTCTTGCCAAGAAGTACCGTGTTACCCAGTTAATGCATTGGGTTGTGGAGGTCTGGTAGGCAGCTTTACGTAAAATACTGGTATTCAGCTGAATCCGGTTTGGCTGGAAGCCGACTCCAATATAGTTGAGATACAAGACTAGGAAGATGATGAATTGTATCCATCTTCTTTAAAACCCCCACATGACAGTTGCTGCTCTTATTGTGACTGATGATTGCTACCGTGCTGTATGTTTTTGGCTTCAACAAATATTATTATTATAGAATAATGGTTATTCTATTCTAGAAATACGTGGTTCCAACAAGGAGCCACAAGCCATGCATCACAATTTTTTAGGTGAAATTTGGTTTTCTAGACAATTAATCGCAACCGCTAATTGACCCCTAACCTCAGCAGATTTGACGGCCCGCCGTAAACCTTAAAAAAAATTGCCATGCTGAAAACAACATAGCAAGTTTATTGATGTGTTAAGAATAACCAAACTATTTCGTTTGATAACAAAATTATTTCAATTTAAAGTTATATACATCCGAGCTGGCCACCCTATAAATTGTGAAAAAGGTATGAGAGCCCATTCTATGTTACACAAATAATAGCAGAGCTCCTTGTGAAAGATGGTCAACAATTTCACCACCACATTTTTTACGCAGTGTAGGAGAATAATCGCAATGCTGTAGATGTCACAAATTGTTTGTTGTGTGCAGAGGCACAATTGAAAAAGAATGCGATAATAGAATTGGTGTAACCTGCAAAATAGATAAATATTGTGACAAATACTGTGACAAATATTGTGACGAAACAGGAAAAAATCCTAGTCCCCACACTAGGTTTTTTTTTTTTATCTTACATATGACAGTCGCTACCAACAATCTTACGTGCTTGCCGAGGTACGGATATTGACATTATAGTTTCCATAGACATCAAGCTTTAAATTTGTTTTATGCCATAGAGTGGACAACAAGCATGCAGGTCGATCTGATGGTAAGTAGTCACCGCCACGTATGGAAGTCTGCAAGACCACAGGGGCACCGTTTACAAATAACAATTTACGGTTAGCGACAATAGGATATTTGACTACTACTAAAAATCTACATGAAGGAATACTAATTTAAAAAATGTTACGAAATGGTACGACTGTGAAAAAAATAATGAAAACGGTGGAAAAATTGAGAAATAATATTATTCTTCTATCCTTTTCGCCCAAAACGTCGTTTGTACTGGATGGTGCAAACTTACTATGGCTTGAGTTGCGAGTGACGTCACCACACGCAATTAGTGCTGTCTCTGTATATCATATAAATATATTTATTTATTATTTAATAGGTTTTGTCTTGACTGATGGATCAACGCACAGCCTAAACTGCTGGTCGTAGAGACAACGAAATTTGGAAGATGTATTCCTTACATGATGTAGGTATCCGATAAGAACGCGTTTTTGAAAATTCATCCTCTATGGGGATTTTAATAGGAGATGGAAGTTTGTATGATAAATCTTATGCCTGGGGCCAATAAACTTGAAAATTGGGATAAATAGTGGTCGAAACCAATAATAAAGGTTGTCATTATTAGTTTTTCGCAACTTCCCCCTGATACATGAAATAAAGGCTGTTAAAGTTTGTATGGAAGAATCTTATTCTTTGGGGCATTATTCTTGAATCTTAGTGGTAATACTGGCCAAAGTAAATAATAAAGGTTGTCATTATTAGTTTTTCACTACCACCAGATTCACACACATTCTCACAGAAGATTCACGTTCCTTGAAACTTCCTATCTAAGTAAATAACAAAGGTTTTCATAATAACGCCCAATAAACCCTCGGACCTAGAGAAAGAGCTACAATTTTACATAGAGGTAGGTATTATTTACTATGTGTAGGTAGTAAGAATATAAAAGAATATAGGGAGAGAGGCCAGAAACACTGGTGGGAGTACTAGTGCCTCAAGGCATCTTCTGGGCACGCTCGCTTCATCATGGACCTCATCTATCGCTTTCCATTAGGCGTGATCGAGGTCAAGAGCTAGGTAGCCCATTCATAAAAAACGAAATATTTCATAAATTCAATTCCTAAAGGAGAAAAAGGCAAAGTTAGTATGGAAAATAATTGTTTGCGAAAAAAAAAATACTCGAAAATTGATCTGAATGTTATTTGATATAATTATTACGCTAGGTGGACCCATGACCTGGTGAGGGTTGAGAGAAGCCGATGGATGCGAGACGCACAGGACCGGTTGTTGTGGCGACACTTCGGGGGAGGCCTATGTCCAGCAGTGGACGTGTTTGGCTGATATGATGATGATGATAACTATTAATTAATAAAACATCTAAGTCAGTGTATTCTGAACTTCGACCCTTTAAACAGTTAACAAAGAAAGAAAAACTGTACATTGAGAATTTTTGAGAAAAAATGAGTGGCTTTTGTTAGAAAAACGTAACTGATGACAAAAAGTGACTTTTTAGAATTTTTGTCTGTTTGTATGTGTGTATGGTACGGCTTCACGCCAAAACAACTGAATAGATTGAATTGAAATTCAGCAAAAATGTTCTTTGTAAACCAAGGAAGACTTTAGGCTACATATTTTCACGCTGTATGTTATGGGAGGTAAGCAATATTGATTTTAAAAGGTTTTTGTTAGTAATTGAATGCACAAAATGACATATTAGTTAGTTACAAAACCATTTAGATAATTTTTACACATACACCTGATAGGAATTGTAGCAATATGTAATTCAGATACCCGTAATGCCATCTGTTGACCGAAAAAAGTACTAACTATCAAAAGCATGAGAATTACACCAAAATATACTTTTTTGTTACTAATGGTACTTTTAAAACGTCATAAACAGTGATTCTTTTGATACAAAACTTACCGTTATGCATTTGATGTATAACATAAAAAAAAGATTTGGTCTGATTGCTCCACTGCCGTTATTTTAATTTTTTTTTGAACGGTTAATTCTCTCCACTCAACCTGTAAAGCACCCTGGTTGCTTCTGTACACTTGGACGGAGCTAGGCCGGAAAACTTAGCCAGGACACCTACGCACAACGGAGTCCATACTCTACTCTATCCGTTGCGGTTTTTTTATGGATGGGAAATCATCAAAATGACTTCTTCCGCTCTGGGTAGACTGGAAGGGAGTGTCAGACTCTTACTGACTAAAACCCATCTGTGTTTCTCCGTATGATCTTTGCGTTCCAGGGTCACGGTGACTCTTTCGAACAAATTCGGTGGCCGAGAATCGCTGTTTCGGCGGCTAAGGCGTGACGTTTGCCTTTCCTTCACCCGGCCCGCCCCTTCCTTTACTGGCATTACTGTTTCGCAAAAGGAGGTGACGGCTTCCCACGCCTCCGCGCTCTGGACCATAGAGTGAACAGAGACACAGAGCTGGTAGCGACAGGTCGCCGTCACTGATCGCCTCGACAAGGACACGGCGGTGCTCCGCCCAAGCAGGGCAGACCTTCACCGTATGCTCCGCCGTGTCCTCTGCGGGGGTTGACTTCTCTTCTGGTTGGTTTTCCTATGGACAACTTTATGTAGCTCTATCGCGTGTTAACAAACTTAGCAAGTTTCATCAACATCGTGTATCATCATCATTATCCACAGTCCAACTTCGCTCACTGCTGAGCATAAGCCTCTCTTTTCGTGTGCCAATCCCCACGTTCCTGTGCCAGCCTCATCCAGGTTCTACCCACGATGGCAACAATATCGTCCGCCCATCTCGCCGCCGGTCGACCAATACTTTTTCTTCCAGTCCTCGGACGCCACTCAGTCACTGCCTTACTCCACCTATCATCACCGCGCCTTGCCAAGTATCCTGCCCAGCTCCACTTTAGTTCTACAATTCGTTTTCCGATGTTGAAAACCTTCGTACGTCTTCGGATCTCGACGACGTACCTCTACCAAGCATGGAACGCTCCATGGCGCTCTGTGCAACTATCAGTCTTTAAACAGCCTCCTGCGTGAGCGTCCATGTAAGTAAGTAAGTCACGGTGGGAAAAGCACACTGGTAATAAAGGCGGGAATTCAGACATTACGGAATTTTGGCAGCGCGTCACAAAAAGATTTCAGCATAAAGACGAGGCCCGCTAGGGCCAGTGCCTGCCAGGGTTGCGGAATTTGTTCGAAAGAGTCACCGCGGCCCTGGAACGCAAAGGGCATTAGGAGGAACACAGATGGGTTTTAGTCAGTAAGAGTCTGACACTCCCTTCCATTCCGCCCAGAGCGAAAGGAGTCATTTGATGTTTTCCCATACATAAAAAAGAGGCAAGCAATGATAGATATTGACTGTTCGTATTAGATATACGAACACATTGATCTTACCTAGCCACATCATTTTACAATACATACACGCGAATGAAGTCGCGGGCAACAGCTAGTATATAATACTTATGATAATTTTTATACAGGGAATATGATCCCTTGGGATAATTACAGCACATTATAAACTCTCAAAACTCCGTTATGTGTTGATATTTTAAAACATTTTTTTTGCTGTGTCTTGCCTTTTCTCTACTTTTTGAGAAATGTAATAAATGGAACCATTCGAATACCCTATTCTAGACTATGATATAACACTTGTGGTTGGCATAAATTGCGCGGGCACGAATATTTTAGTAAATGGCGTTTCTAGCCGATGCTAGCACAGTGAATACATGCTCTGTGTCTTCTTCAAAACAAGATCTTTCTACCTAACCTAGTAGTAGTTTCGGATAATAGCGAAAAGCGGCCAAGTGCTTGTCGCTTGCCAACTTTTTTATTGGTTTCCGTCTTTTATTATTTGCTATAATAGAGGTCAAAGTGACATCTATTCTGTGAAAATGTGAACTTGCACTTATTGCTATGGTAAAAAACCGGCCAAGTGCGAATCGAACTCACGCGGAAAGGGATCACAGAAGTTGTTTGGGTCGCCAAAATGCACATAATAATCATCATTATCCACAAGCTAATTTCGCCCATTGCTGAGCAACCTCATCCAGGTTCTACCCGTGATGGCAACGGTGTGGTCTGCCCATCTCGCTGCGGACAACCCACACATCTTGTCCCTCAAGTCTGTTTTGGTACACATAATCATATGTGTAACAAATTACATCGAATCAGTTGTCATTAATACGAATTTGAAACAAATTGGCTGTTATAGAACCCTTAAAACAGGGCTGTTTTATGTCTTGGAAGGTTCCAAAAATCATCTGATGATCATGATTCTGTATATCACAGCCCTATGATAGGTAGATATCTATCATAGGGCTGTGATAGACAGATTCAAAGACATACAGATAGATAGAATGACGTGCGAAGTTGGCTTAGTAATAGGGTCATGTCCGTTGCAAACCAATAAAAAAAACGACGAGTCTGTTTCCTACGACAGATATAGCATGGTCACATACGGACGGTGAATATTTTTGAGGTATTTAGACAGCTGGTTATTGGTTCTGCTCCCTAGGAAACGACCAACTCGAACCATGCACGACGTTACTGACGTTTTTTAAGTGCCCATGTTGTGATTTTTTAGATCTCCTAAGAGGAAAAGGAGTTTATAAGGGAGATGCCAAAAGAAAATACTTTTTTGTAGTATTTGATTGCTATTCTTTTTTAAATCCAAACTATCAATTCTTTTAAACGTTTCTTGGAAGGGTTAACTTCCTAATGACAATTTAAAATTCTTAAATCCTTGGTAATAGCCAATGTAATAAAAAAACGACTGTGCATTTTAATAATGGCGGGGTGTAAGATATTTTCTGCATACATATCCATTAGAAGATTAAGAAGTAGTCATTTAAAAATAAAAGCATTGAAGTTGTTTTTCAAAAAGGTAATTACTTACTTTGGACACACTTTCAACGATTTTAATAAACGAAAGGTATTTCAATAAATTTCGTAGCACTCTACGAGCTGTGCTACGGCGTAGGCACGGGCGTAGCACACGCAAAATTGAGCGTAGCAAATTAAATGTATCGTTGACTCTCTATATTGTAATCCAACAGTGTCATAAAGTGTATTTTTCATATTATTTTTTAGTTTATTTAATGAGGACTATGAGTATAAAAATAAGTTAACAATTAGTAGCAACAACGATTAAGTCCAAGTAAAACGGAAAACTGTTTTTGCGAAGATCAGAAGGACAGGAATACGCAAACGCAAATATTAGAATTAGGTATAGAGACAAATAATATAAATATAGGTATATGTATGCGGCGGAAGCTAGAACCACATATTAATATGCTAAGCAAAGGCTTATCTCATAGGTAAGGACTGAGCTAGTCTGTATGTTGGCCATGCAGTCTTTCTAACGAGGGTGTTACCATGGCGGTCAGTGTGCTAAAATGCTCCAAAAATTTACCCGTATTTCTGTTTGAAAAATTAGCCCCTCGTAGTTTAGTTATGCCAAACTTGATCCTCGAATAATATAGGATACCTAAGTCTGGAGATAACATACTGGTTGTCACTTTACTCTTTATGAGAAAGCTCATGTCGTGAAAAGTATCTAGTGGAAAGCCAGTGACCAAACGTGCGCCGGACGAACAAGGAAGCCATTTGAGTGACACCCCAAGACCATTTACAAAACAAGTATAATAAATATAGCTCCGTTGTACAGTTTTCAGGGATTCTATTGCCTAGTAATCAAGAAAAAAATAACAAAATGAGAGAAGACAGCTGCAGTCTTCAACAGAACATCTTCCTCCGGCTAGCTAGGCAGCTAGAAGCAGAGCAGCTCCTAATATGACATGTCAACGCCATCATGAATCCGTTGTGAAAACGGGATAGTGCTATTCGTCCAGTATAACTTCGTCTGTCTCTGGCTGAGCTGAGCAAAGGTGAAGGATACCCCGACAATCGATCGGCCTAGTCTTCCTCACTATATTAGGGTCGGTTACCAGTATAACCAAATGCAGCTGAATACCGCAGTGCCAATTCTACTTATTTTAAGCAACGTTTGCATTTGCAAGTCAGCCGCAATTTTTTTTTTAACTATTGATAGGCACGCATTTGACCACTATCTCACCTGATGGTCGAAGATGGAGCACGCTTGCCTAGAAGTAACCTATTCACTCTTACTTAAAGACAATCTGTGAAAAATGTATGGAAATTGAGGTTTTTTTGACATATTACGACTGAGATGAGAACATGAAAATTGTTCCTCAGAATTTTATGTACATGGAACGAACCTATCTGACCACGACAGCCCAGTAACTTGGTAACCCGGTACCCCTTGGTAAGACTGGAGTTAGATTTCCTGGCTTCTTTCTGACTACACGTAACGGCTGTCAAAGATTTTACAAATGACAGCCGGGACTAACGGCTTAACGTGCTTTCCGAGGCACTGAGATATCTCAGTATGTTGAGATGATCACCCATCCGCGGACCGTATAATAAGGCATGAAAATGTGACCCGTACGGCTGTTATTATTTAGCCACGGAAAAAAAAACCGAAAAAATAATGATTTCTGATTCAGATTCAGACCTTATAGAAAGAGATTACCGTCGGCTGTATACACCCATTGAGAGAATAGCTGATGCGTTGTCGCACCGGCACTGGTCGCCTACTCTTCAAACTGAATCATAGCAATGCTGCGTGGCTCCAAAATAGCTATGTCGTTACTCTCCTACTTGAACTCCTTTACAATGAGTTTCGATGTTATATCAAAAAGGGCTTACTAAGACCTACCTAATATTACCTAGTAAGCAAGCCAAAATGCGGTAATCTGAAAATAGCAAAATTATTGCTAGAGCATGGTATTCTGAGTGCTGCACACATGACATACCCCCCGAAAACTAAATTAAGCATTTAAAGTTGAGTATATCATATATGTCAATCTCTAGCTAAGCCTGAATACCTTGCAAAAAAGTAGGTTTTGAAACGCTATTATTTCCAAATATTCAACTCAAAAGCCGACCTAAAGCAGCCGTTGGAACATCTTCTAACGGCCAATAGCTAGAAACTGCTTATTATTACGTGTCATTGCCATCATGAATCTACTGTAACAAAGGTTATTGCTATTTGTCCTGTGCAGCTCCGTCTTTTTGCCACAACGGAACAAATGTACGTCATAGTAAGACTAAGCAAAGATAAAGTTTAACATTTTATTACATAATCTTCGACATTATAATGATTTCTGTATATGAACAAGAAGACTTAGTAGAAAGAGGTTACCGGCGGCTGTAGAGACCTGAAACACTGAGAGCATTGGCGATACGTTGCTACACCGTCACTGGTATCCTACTCTTCAGACTGAATCACAGCAACTCTGCTTCGCGCCAAAATAGCCATGACTTTATTGCCCAGATGATTCCCTTGACAAGGAGCTCTGAGAATAGTTACATCAAAAAGAGATCTAAGATAATAGAACTAACACAATTTAATAATATGAATACATTTCTATTGCGTGGTTTGTTTTCGCAGTACGAATGATTTCTATTACCATATGCAAATAACTACTACTTAAGTCGTAATAAAAACAAAGTAAATAACGTGCGTTTAACTTCAACTGTATTTTAATTGAATTCATTCAATTTATAGATAGGTAATCAAGCCTCTAAACCTATACATACCACTGTTTTATTCCCTGCACCACAAGTAGTATGAAGCGCAAATTAATAATGTATGCTTATAATTATTAGTAAAATATTTTCAAATTCAGTTACGAAATATCGACATAGAATGCTTAAAAATATCGGCATAAACTATTCAAAAACCACCCTGTGCATAAATAATACATTCCAATCATATAATTACTGAAACGTACATAATCAAAACGCTATATACTTACGAATAGCTACTTATTAATAAATCACATCTCAAAAAACACTACTATTCAATCGAAATCCAAAGTTTGGTGACCGTTTGATCGTTTTAATTGTAACTGTAAATTTTATTCAACTTCATCAGTCACTTTCAAGCTTGCGGTTCACTGGTAACAACATTCGGGAGTTGAGGGACATTTTAAAGTTAGCGCACTTCGCAATCGCGACAGAGGGGGAGAGAGAGGATCGCGACGTACGGCGACGCGGCCGCACTCTACGACACCCGACGCCGGACTGAGCGCCGGTCCTCCAGCCCGAGCAGAGCCGCGCCATCGACGCTTCAAATTATACCTTTCAGGTATCCACCTTATCTCCCCTTCAAGGTCTTATCTCATCAACTAATTAATGTGCGTGCCTGACTCATTTATTAGTTCTATCTTCACATCAAATGTAACTCGTGTTCCAGTGTTTCCTCCCCTTTTTTTTTTTTTTTTTTTTTTTTTATTGGATGGGAAATCATCAAATGACCCCTCCCGCTCTGGGTGGAGCGGCAGGGAGTGTCAGACTTCTACTGACTAAAACCCACCCATGCTCCTCTTAGTGCCTTTACGTTCCAGGGCCACGGTAACTCTTTCGAACAAATCCGCAACCCTGGTAGGCTCTGGCCTTAACGGGCCCCGACCCATGCTGACGACTGCTGGCTTGGCGCGCGTAGAACACAGCGCGCCGTCAACCCGGGCCTGTTCTGATCGGACGGCGAGCTACCCATTGCTCGCCGTCCACAGGCATCAGTCACTGCGCCATGCTCAGGAGCATCAGTTCCTGGGCGGCGCAGTGGCTGACGTTCAACAGGAGGGGGTGAAATGGGGCCATTACTGGCACTCCATTTCAGTCCCCTCCGGAGCCCGTTGTAGGGGCTCTACTGCGGCTGTTGCAGTAGCAGCAGCCGCAGTGGAACCGGCTTTGGCGGCGGAGGAAGCGGCGGCGGTGGCGGCGGTCGCGGCAGAGACGGCGGTGGCGGAGGGCTTTCTCCGGTTTCCGGATTTGGCGGGTGGAGCGCAGGCCCTACCCCCAGCCCAGTGGTCGGCCGGCTTGCCAGCTGCCGCACAGACTGCGCAGTGCGGCGCGGCGTCGCAGGAGCCGGCCCTGTGACCGGGCTGACCGCAGCGGAAACATAGACCGCTGCGGTCAACCTCCGAGGTGCATTGTGCTCCTACATGGTGGCCCACCTGGCACCGGAAGCACCTCAGAGGTCGGGGTTCCAGCAGTTTGACCTGCGCGGAAACCCAACCCACCAAAAACCTACGGCCCTCCGAGATGGTCTTGGCCGCCGACACGGGACAGCTCACCACAATGGTGCGCATGCCCGTGTTGTCAGGACGTAGGGTGCCCGCCTTCACCTCCTCTGCTGAGCACCCCCCCGTCCTAACGACGGCGGCCACCACCTCCGCCTCCGTGACGGAGTCGTCCAGGCCCAAGATGCGCATGTCGATGCGCTTGGTGGGCCTGGACACTCGGGCATCGTCCGCGCTTAGGGACGCCCTGAGCCTTTCGGCTAGAGCGTCCGCGGTTGGGCCGCTGGCTGCCCCGGGGATCTCCAGCATCCGGGCCCCAGTCATGGTGACCCGGAGCCGAAGGCCCCCCACGATGCCCAGCTCACCAAGGTTCACTGCCTCCTTCGCCTTGGTGAGCACGTCCGCGTACGTCACGCCCCTCTTCGCCGCGTCCGGCTGCAGCGTCAGAACTACAGCCGCGGTTTTCGGGGGGCGCAGCGCAGCCGCGACGCTTCGCGCCTTCTGCCGCCGCTTCCTCTCCCGCCTCTTGGCCGCCCTGGCTGCCTTTTTCGCCTTCCTCTTCTCCCCGGCCACTTGCCATTCGGCTTGAGCCGGGGGAGGAGCTGAGGGCGAGGAAGCTGGGGGGAGCTGCTGCTCAGACGGCGCAGGAGCCTTCGCCGTCCGCGCAGCAACCCCACCCCTCCTCTTCCTTCCCGGGGCCGGGTCCGGTATTCCCGGCACCGGCTTCGCGGGTGCCGGCCCGGACCCTTTGCCCTGGCCGGACGACCCCGGTGTGGCAGCCACGGCGGCCGCATACGACGCCTTTTTCTGGCCTGGGGGGGCCTTCCCACTCGCCGCTAACGGGGGGCGCAGGACGATGCCCTCCAGGACGGAGAACCGCGCCTGGAAGGCTGCCATCTCCTGCCGCACGAGGTCCAGCACCTGGCTCTCCTGCGGCACGGGCTGGCCGTCCTTCTTGCGCCCCCCTTGCGGCGCCCCCTGTGGGCCGGCTCCCCGGAGCCTGGCCAGGTCTGCGCGGAGCCCCTCGTTCTCCTTTCGGAGACGCTCCGTGGCGGCAGCCAAGCGGGCGACCTCCGCCCGCAGCTCGGACATCTCGTCCGGCGGAGGCCCACCCCTGGTAACCTCCGCTGCCGCCAGAATGGAGGCCATCGCCTCGCTTATGGCCTTGTTCTTAGAGGAAAGTTTCCTCTTCAAGGCCACATCGCGAAGCGCGGCCTCCACCACCTCCGCAAACCCGGCCCTCCGGTCATCCGGCTCGCCGCCGGAGGACTCCAAGTCTTGAGCCCCACGAACGCCATCTTCGGGGGGTCGTCCAGCATCCTTGGAGGCAAGGACTCTGCCCTTGCCTCCCTCTCGGCCCTTACCCCGCCTGCTGGTGGGGATCTTCCGGGCCGAGGCAACCTCCTCGCTGCCGGACGACCCCCGGTCCTCCTCTGATCTGGGCCGCTTGCGGAAGGACCTGGAGTCCTCCGCAGCAGCCCTCGCCTCCTCGGGTACAGGGCTCGCCCAGCTAATGGTCGCCAGGTCGTCGGAGTCCAACTCGGACTCCGACTCTACACCCGCGCGACGCTCAAGCGAGCCCTCCTCCCAGCGCAGCGCGCCTTCGCCCGCGCTCTGCCCGGCCGACTCTTCGTCGGGCGAGCTAAAATTAAACCCGATTAATTTTTCGAAGTCGAATCGGGGGCCTCCTCGGCCACTGTTGCCCTTGGCAAGCGGAGTGCGGACAGCCCTGTTGCCCCCCCCAGAATACGAGGGGCTTGACGCACTAGGCGTGGCGGATTCCCGGACTGCTGTGCAGTCCGAACCGCCCTGGGGTAATAATTCTTTGGCAGGCCTGTCCATAATTTCCTTTAAAGGGTGCGGTCCCTATCTCCCTTCCTCTCCCCCTCTCTCTCAGTGCTTGCTCGCTGCTCTCACAGTCACGTCTGATGATCAGACGCGTACCAGAGAGCAGCGAGCAAGCCAATGAGACGCACACCGTCCGAGGACCCGAACACTGCTCAAGTCTCCGAACGGTGTGCCCCTCTTGTGTCTCTCTTGGTCTGGTCTCTCACTTGGGACCTTCCGGCATGAGTGGCTCTACCGGCAAAGCCCCCAAGATCATTGAGACACGCAAGCCCCACCACGACGACAACGTGGAGACACGGTTGGTGGGGGTGTTTCCTCCCCTTACATTGTAATTTTATTCAAGTGATTTTATTTCATTTTTATTTCACTGACTTTAAACCGTGCATCTTATTCTGCAGGTAGGCCAACATTAAGACTCTTGACTTGGCCTAATTTCTCTTAGACAGTTCCGTAATTCGAGATTAATAGAATTTCCTTTGACGAAGGTAGGAGTGAAATTGAAACTCAGTTTTGAAGTAAACGAGCAGTCACCATTACTTAGTTTCTGTGGTCATCTTCGAGGGAACTTGTTTTATTAATAACTTAGTTTTGATATTAACGAAGTTAGAGTTCCGTACATTGTTCGAAATACTTCTTTGTCAGATTTGATCGTTGCTGCTTCAGCCCACTTTACTCCAGTGTCTGAAAATAGGACAACATATTCTAGTATAGGATCATTGAATTGAAGCAAATACTAAAATTGAAAACGTTTTGTTATTTTCTCTGTATAAATAACTCCTTCACATGAAAAATTTCAAATTTGATATCTTCGTCTCTACGTTTTGTTTTTATTACATTTTCAGCGCGGCAACTGTTCAAGATCCGTTCAGTTATACCATACTATACCATTAATAATGTAAGTAGTGAATAGAAGCACTTAAAAGCCGAGCATTAAGAATTCGTTAATTAAAAGCAGCTTTAGTACAAAAATGTTAAATTATGACTAACTTTTTAAAGCTTTGCTTCGTAAGTTTGCCTATTGACTACATTAGTATTTATGAAGCTATTTTGCTACACATTTTACTTTTGTTTTTTAATTTATTTTATGGAAATGGCCGCCAATTTCGTCGCTGTCATGACGTCACCTAGTTTGATACGCTCTTTGTAATATTTATTGGAGAGTTCTGTGTCCAGTATAGACTTTGATACCGTGTGAAAATAAAAGTATAGTGTAAAATTTTGCCTCAAAACATATTATTATTCAGGTAATATTATAGATCACTAACTTTTAGCAGTCGCACCATGTAAAATACTCCGCCATGTAATCAGCTGCATCCGGTAACTAGAAGCTGAACCCAATATAGTTGGAAAAAGTTTTTACCAACGGCTTCGCCTGCGAGATAGTCGATAACTATGCCACGGGGACGTCTTTTTGCAACAAAAGTCCCAAATCTTACTTCAGGTTATGGTCTACCTCTGTGCTAAGTTTCATACAAATCCGTTCAGCTATTGAGGCGTGATTGATTGATTATAATAATCCTACCGACCGAATTTCGATATCGGTGATTGGCTGAGTGCACAGGAGATATTATATTGCACGAGTGTGTGCGCAAACTCAGGTGCACTCTCCGTGTCTTTACTCTCACATTCCGATGGTGCAGTAATCCGCCCAGCGACAGGCACAGGACCATCGGCTTCACGTTTTCCGAAGCAAGGGGGTGTTACACCACCAACTTTCTCCGTGCTGCTTCTGAGATATCCAATTGGAAAAACCGAATAACACTTATGCCCGATCTGGAAATTAAATCTAGGACCACACGCTCAGCAGTCGCGCTTGCAACCACGAGACAATGAGGCAGTTTTTGACGAATAAACATCCAAACACAAGTAGAATAGCATAGCAAGAAGTAGGAGGTAGGATGTTTTTTTTTTAATTTATAAATGGGCTAGCTCTTGACCTCGATTACACCTGATGGAAAGCGATAGATGAGGTCCATGATGAAGCGAGCGTATCCAGAAGATGCCCTGAGGCACTGGTACTCCCACGCGTCGACGAAACACAGCAGGCTGCTTTACGCCGAACTCCGGTGGGAGGGTGGTCGCAAACCAGGCGGGCGTTAGCCCTACCACCGCAAGGGAAGGATTGGCCAGTTTTATAGGGTGTTAGATGAGACTGTCCAGGATGCACCGAGCGCTCGGTTCAGTTGAGTGTCTGATGGAACGAATTGCAGTACACGAGGAGGCTCCTTCATGCATCCCAAAAGGATGTTATGTTTTTGGCGTTAGATACCTAGAATAAGTCGGTTTACGTTAACGAAGATATCTTTAATTCGCTCCTGATTGCCCGAAAGAGCGCTCAGTTCTGGCTCGGAAGATGCTGCTTGGAGATTTGAGGCCAGCGACGGCTTTAATGCAGCAGTGTTTGGCGGTGGCGGCGAACGCTGTACGCGAGACATAGTAATCAGCAGGGCGACGTAAAAAGGTCGAAAGTACTCACGGTTCTATTACTAAGTTAGTGGAGGCACGAACGAAGCACTATGTATCGCAGTCCTTCTGTCAAACAACGCCGGCGGTGCCAGCGACGAACGCAGGGTCTTGGAGGAATTGAGGCAGCAATTATGAACACTGCGCGAGGTTACCAATTGTTGATGATGTACTAATATAGTAGGAAATCTTTACACTGGCAACTCCGGATTGTCTTTGAGACTTCACTATTTGACAGTGTCACTTGTGTCAGCAATGACAGCTCGAAAAATAAGAAAAGATGTGGGTATGTTAAATAAAAATTACATTTTGCTGAAACTACCACTGTCAAACGCGACTTTGAATACGTTTTTGTATGTTTTTCAATCGCGCAGATCTTTAATATTGCTAAATGTGTGACGTCAACTCTACTTTCAATTCGTACAACCTATCATTTTTTTAAAACGTTGTCCCACAGTAGGAATTTCTCCTGAATCGTGGGTGCGTTTACAAACATATAAATTCACATACGCAACCAGCCAGACCCGAAACAACTATCTGTAGGCTATACAAATATTTGTTCCGTTCGGGAATCGAATCCGCGACACGCAGCGTGGCAGTCAATCGCTTAACCACTGCGCCAACCTTGCCATCAATCATTGCCGATGATCCTCTATCTCGTTTCTCGCATCTGCAATGTCTGGCAGATGATAGTGTGTCTGAAAAATACGAGTAGGTATAAAAGAATATATTTGACGATGCATCAACACCATAATTTTGTATATTGAAACCTTAAACTCACACAGTTTCATAAATCCATCCACCGTCTAAACGTTAACACTTCAAATGGTCAACAGTAAGTAAATGCACATCCGTTGGCACTATTCATCATAACATCGCCCTATATATCATCACCTATCTAGGTAGGTATACGAGGTATCTGCTGAGTGAGCGCTTCACGTCCAATATTATAATAGTGATCCGATTTCAAGCCGTATCGAAATGTATATTGGTTGACGCTTGTTCCTAGTCGAGTTCGGATCACGTCAGTACTCGTATTACAGCGGTTTTAAGTACTGTGGAGACTACTTGCCTTGATTTGAAAAGGCAAGACTTGGTGTCCATAAAAAATAACTCATCTTGGGAGACAATGTTCAGTCGCACAAAAGGTAGGCAGTACTGTTTAAACATAAGGTCGCTGTTTATAATTTAGTTTGGTAAGTTAATGTTTAATACTTATGACGATGGATTATTGCCTACACCTTGCTAAGGACGCTGTAAGTCATGTACGAATTGGACACGCACACTAAGGGTTTCATTGGTTACCCTTCAGGTACGGAATGCTAAAAACAGTTAATTTATTAGAAACAGTTACTTGTTTAGTACCTAGAGCCGTTCACAACGTTCTAGTTAACGTGCAAACATTAGGTAATAGTTACCAGGAACGCATGTAGCAGAACACAGAATGAATGTGTCTAGACTTCATTGTGTCGAGAGAGGGGGCCTCAAAGCACGTGTGATTGTATCTCGGCGGTAATGAAGCGAGCTAAAAGAAATATCGCAAGTTGCGTGCATTCAAACAGATAGGCGACTGTGATGTGTAGTAGCTAGGAAGCAATTGAAGTAGCTACGTCGCTACTACATCAATGATAACTGATCGTAGTTATATTAGTTCAGTTTGTTGTTTTCTGTCGTGTACTAAACTGAGTGCTTGAGTAAACCTATTGTTTATGACTATTATGAAACGTATATAACTTTTCTTCCACAAATTCATCTCGACTTCCCTATAGCATTGTTTGTATTAAATAATAGACAAAATTAAAGTGCATGTTGATGCAAGTGGGCAAACTTTGTCATTCCTACCAAGGCAGAACAGATACCTTTCGGCGAAGGCGAGGCCGTTATGAAATGGAGAAAATGAAATGTCAATTGCTCATGTGTATTAAATAGCGTTTTACAACACACTAACTCAAAAGTAAATACATATAGATACAGACTGTTTAGTAACAAATTATTGGGAGAAATGGCTACCGTCTAACGATTTTTTACCAGTTATCTTGTCCGGAAATATTTGTAATAAAGTTTGCTTACCCAATTTATAACGCAACCTATGTTATTTGCTATAGAACATGCAGTGTATTTCATTCAAGGAAATCTACACGATCTAGTTTTCTGCCTAATTTGAAGTAGAATTTAATACTTTAATTTAATGACGTTTTGATTGTGGCTCGTTTCAATTTCGCCGTTATTACTCAGTTCTTTTACGTCTTGGTTTATAGCCATTCATGTATTGGTCTGTACTATACGTTATTTATCAAACTCCGACAAAACTAATTGGAAGCATTAAGTACAGTCACAAGCATAAATGTATGTGACAAATACACAAAATTCAAAAGTTGTTTTACCTAAAGTATTGTTAGAAAAATGGTATCAGGGACAAAGAGAGTACCTACTTATATTCGAAAACCAACTATTATGGCAAAGGTTTCTTGCCAGGATTGCGGAATTTGTTCGAAAGAGTCACCTGAAACGCATAGGGCTTATGGAGGAACACGGATGGGTTTTATTCAGTAAGAGTCTGACACGTACGCTCCGCCAAGAGCGGAAGAGGTAATTTTATGATATCCCATGCTTAAAAAAAAGGTAACCTTCTAAAGTACCTAGACGTGGCCATTAATGTTGTCAAACTTCCTAATTCAATCTGATATAATAAATAAGCACATTTACCTTAATGTATTCAAATAGGTTTTAAGGTTTTCATTGTAAAACTAACAGTGGGATCAGCATTTTTTTCAACAAATTCCTAAAATCGTTATGTCGCTGCGAAAATTGCTTTTCAATTTTGCTTAAGTGTGCGGTACTTATCTGATGACCATACGTGTAAACATCTTTGTTTAATTATACTCATTTTATAAAAGCAAAAACAACCATAAAATGAAAAGGCGTGAGTTTACACATGTATACAAAAGTTAATCAATCGTCATTTAATTGTCATAGGTTAAACGGGGCCCAGTTGGGTAATTTTGATGAAGTTGAATACAAACAATTGAGCCCACCCTTTCATTTGTATTCCGTGGCGGTGGGGTACGTGGTGACGTGAGCGACTGTACGTTGGCCCGCGTCCCTTGGCAGCGTCTGCAGGTTTGCAGCTCTGCAGCCTACCTGCATGTGCTTATGTAATCGTTTGGAAAACTGCTCGCATTAGGCTCTGCCGAAAGATAATATTTTATGTTTCAGAGCAACTTTTGTGGAGCAGATGAAACAGTTTTGCGTATAATTTTGCATTTAGTTTTGTCGCTTATGGGGGTTTCTGAGTTTGAATGTAGATATTTAGCTATGTGCTTGTTGCCTGTGTAGTTTTTATATTGAATTATACCAAGTTCAACCGAATAGACGAAAAACTTTAAAAAGGATCATTATACTCTCAATAAAATGAACTACGACATGGGACCAAACAGCACAAAAAAAAACCTGCTGTTCTGTACATTCTGTCGAGTTATGCACACATAAATGTATAGGGCAGTCGATTTTTTTTCCGTTTTCTAGTAAAAAAAAGAATAAACATTTAACAGAATAATAATATATGAAGTAATAAGAAATAAAATGAAACTACACACAAATGGACAAACACTACGAAATTAGGATTTAAAAAAATTACCTAATGGAAAAAAAAAACGATTAAAATAACATAGCAAGCCCGTCAGTAGAGCATTGCCTTCAAGCGCCGTGCTGACCCATTTATCTCAGCTGTCTTTTACAAAGAGACCTAAACATTGCGGCGCACAATACACTCATGTTCACATTTATTTTATTTTGTTTAGCGAGCCTCGAAGCGAATACCTAGGTAATTCACTCACATTATGCTAACAAAAACTAAATAATTGAAATGTGGGCCTTATTTATTAAAACTTGCTTACCCTAGTATTATGCCTTAGGTTAAGTTCACCGATTAGCAGATTCTTAATTTAAATTTTCTATTAAGAATCTGCTAATCAGAATAAGTTTAACCTAATCACATGATTGGCGAGTTTTTATAAATTGCGGCTGAAAGTATATGATGTCAACATGAAGTGACGTGACGTGTATCGTGATATGTGGCAGTGATATATGTCAAGACACATATCACGATATTATCTATTAAAAAGTAAAAAAAATAAAACCTCACCCAGTTAGAGCACGTTTGGAAGTGGCCGCTTACGGGCTAGTATCATGATGATGATATCATTTCACACAGTTGGGGTTTTGTCCGCAAGTGTTTTGTAATACGCCTCATACAAAGAGTGAGGCAGGTCGGAGCACCGTCAAATAAAGTGCACATAATTGTCAAGGTGAGTGGTGTGCGGTACAGTCGCAATTATTTACCGGCGAGACATAGGGGAATGAAGAGGTCTTGAGCCCACGCCAAGTGCGCTCCCTCCATCCGCACCGCTCGTGCTAAGAACTACCTACTCGCACGTATTCATAAGCTTTTATATTATATACTCCTAGTTTTCTCGCACGCGAATTTTTATTCCAACTTCCCCTTTAATTTGTTTTCAAATTATTTACACGCCAGGCAATTTGTGTAGAACGTTTTCTGGTTAATAGAAATAAATGATGTTGCATGATATGCTTTGAGTTGTGTGCAATTTCAAAGCAGTTATGTGGAATTCTGAAGCTTTTCCGACGCTCAAAGAAAACATCTTCGAGGTATGCTCGGCGTCTTATTTTGCGGACAACAATGATCCATTTTCTCGCTAGATCGGGATTGAAAGGAAAATATAGTGCAGGTCGGTATAAGCTGCTTATCTAGCTCAACATTCTAGTGCTAACAAAAACAGGTGCCGACTTCGAGGTATTCAGTTCAGTACTTAAACCGAGAAAATGTTGGTTGAAAGGATATTTTCTTGCATGACATAAAATGTTACTTATATTTCGAGTTTGAAGTTTTAACTGATAAATGGTGAGGGGCACGCCCCCTGTCAGAACCTAATACCGTTATACCGGACTGTGGATATTTCAGAAGGGTGAGTATGACATAGGTACACCACTATCTAACCTTTTGGGATGATGGGCGCGACCGTTATGATGACTTATATCCTCCCGCATCTTGTCCACGTTTTGAAACGAAAAGGTTTTTATGTGGTCCTTGAAAGTGAAGTCGTCCTATCTGCTCCTTCACATGAGATCATATTAAAAATGTCGTTGGTTGTTCACTGCGAAACCGAAGAATGTTTTTCGGTGGAATCAACATTTCAAGTTAATAAACTAAAAAATTTTAAACTGAAATATAGTAATGTGTTTATTTTTTCTATCAACAACAGTAATTTCCCGAACAACATTGCTTTAGCTAATAATAAAACAATCAATAAATTAGCAATAACTGTGCGATGGAAACCAACTGTCGGTTTAAAATTCCTAAAATTCTATTGTAGTTTTGTGCAGTTACCGAGCAATCTATTGTTATAGTTCGGTGTACAGTAACACCGCATGTTCTATTCAAAAGTTTTATGTATAAAGCATTCCTGGGAAAATGGGAAAAATTTGATCTGTTATATTTGTTATTTACTATCTAAATTTGTGGTTTTTCTATATGAAAATTGGGTATGATAATTTTTGCCACAGGAGCCGTGAAATTGTGTTCCCCACCAACCGTGTCTCCACGTTGCCGTCGTGGTGGGGCTTGCGTGTCTCAGTGATCTTGGGGGCTTTGCCGGTAGAGCCACTCATGCCGGAAGGTCCCAAGTGAGAGACCAGACCAAGAGAGACACAAGAGGGGCACACCGTTCGGAGACTTGAGCAGCGTTCGGGTCCTCGGACGGTGTGCGTCTCATTGGCTTGCTCGCTGCTCTCTGGTACGCGTCTGATCATCAGACGTGACTGTGAGGGCAGCGAGCAAGCACTGAGAGAGAGGGGGAGAGGAGGGGAGATAGGGACCGCACCCTCAAAAAGGAAATCATGGACAGGCCTGCAAAAGAAATATTACCCCAGGGCGGTCCGGACTGCACAGCAGTTCGGGAATCCGCCACGCCTCGTGCGCCAAGCCCCTCGTATTCTGGGGGGGGCAACAGGGCTGTCCGCACTCCGCTTGCCAAGGGCAACAGTGGCCGAGGAGGCCCCCGATTCAAGCCGTCCTTTGAGGAATTAATCGGGTTTAATTTTAGCTCACCCGACAAAGTGTCGGTCGGGCAGAGCGCGGGAAGTGGCGCGCTATATTGGGAGGAGGGCTCGCTTGAGCGTCGCGCGGGTGCAGAGTCGGAGTCCGAGTTGGACTCCGACGACCTAGCGACCTTTAGCTCGGCGAGCTCTGAACCCGTGAGAGCGGGGGCTGCTGCGGAGGACTCTAGGTCCTTCCGCAAGCGGCCCAGAACGGAGGAAGACCGGGGGTCGTCTGGCAGCGAGGAGGTGGCCTCGGCTCGCAAGATCCCTACCAGTAGGCGGGGTAAGGGCCGAGAGGGAGGCAAGGGGAGATTGCCCGCCTCCAAGGTGGCTGGCCAGCGAGCCGAGGAGCTCGTCGCTGACGGACGACCCCTCGTAGAGGGCGGTCGCGGGGCTCCTGGTTCGGAGTCCTCCGGCGGTGAGCCGGATGACTCCGGACAGGAGCGGGTTCGGAGGGCCGGGTTTGCGGAGGTGGTGGAGGCCGCGCTTCGCGATGTGGCCTTGAAGAGGAAGCTTTCCTCTAAGAACAAGGCCATAAGCGAGGCGATGGCCTCCATTCTGGCGGCAGCGGAGGTTACCAAAGGTGGGCCTCCGCCGGACGAGATGTCCGAGCTGCGGGCGGAGGTCGCCCGCTTGGCTGCCGCCACGGAGCGTCTCCGAAAGGAGAACGAGGGGCTCCGCGCAGACCTGGCCAGGCTCCGGGGAGCCGGCCCACAGGGGGCGCCCGTGCCGCAGGAGAGCCAGGTGCTGGACCTCGTGCGGCAGGAGATGGCTGCGCGGTTCTCCGTCCTGGAGGGCATCGTCCTGCGCCCCCCGTTAGCGGCCAGTGGGAAGGCCCCCCCAGGCCAGAAAAAGGCGTCATATGCGGCCGCCGTGGCTGCCACACCGGGGTCGTCCGGCCAGGACAAAGGGTCCGGGCCGGCACCCGCGAAGCCGGTGCCGGGAATACCGGACCCGGCCCCGGGAAGGAAGAGGAGGGGTGGGGTTGCTGCGCGGTCGGCGAAGGCTCCTGCGCCGTCTGTGCAGCAGCTCCCCCCGGCTTCCTCGCCTTCTGATCCTGCCCAAGCTCAAGCCGAATGGCAAGTGGCCGGGGAGAAGAAGAAGGCGGGCAAGGCAGCCAGGGCGGCCAAGAGGCGGGAGAGGAAGCGGCAGCAGAAGGCGCGAAGCGTCGCGGCTGCGCTCCGCCCCCCGAAAACCGCGGCAGTAGTCCTCACACTACAGCCGGACGCGGCGAAGAGGGGCGTGACGTACGCGGACGTGCTCACCAAGGCGAAGGAGGCGGTGAACCTTGGTGAGCTAGGCATCGTAGGGGGCCTCCGGCTCAGGGTCACCATGACTGGGGCCCGGATGCTGGAGATCCCCGGGGCAGCCAGCGGCCCAACCGCGGACGCTCTAGCCGAAAGGCTCAGGGCGTCCCTAAGCGCGGACGATGCCCGAGTGTCCAGGCCCACCAAGCGCATCGACATGCGCATCTTGGGCCTGGACGACTCCGTCACGGAGGCGGAGGTGGTGGCCGCCGTCGTTAGGACGGGGGGGTGCTCAGCAGAGGAGGTGAAGGCGGGCACCCTACGTCCTGACAACACGGGCACGCGCACCATTGTGGTGAGCTGCCCCGTGTCGGCGGCCAAAACCATCTCGGAGGGCAGAAGGTTTTTGGTGGGTTGGGTTTCCGCGCAGGTCAAACTGCTGGAACCCCGACCTCTGAGGTGCTTCCGGTGCCAAGTGGGCCACCATGTGGGAGCTCAATGCACCTCGGAGGTGGACCGCAGCGGTCTATGTTTCCGCTGCGGGTCAGCCCGGTCACAGGGCCGGCTCTTGCGACGCCGCGCCGCACTGCGTAGTCTGTGCGGCAGCTGGCAAGCCGGCCGACCACTGGGCTGGGGGTAGGGCCTGCGCCCCACCCACCAAAGCCGGAAACAGGAGGAAGCCCTCCGCCACCGCCGTCTCTGCCGCGACCGCCGCCACTGCCGCCGCTTCTTCTGCCACCATCGCCGGTTCCACTGCGGCTGCTGCTACTGCAGCAGCCGCAGTAGAGCCCCTACAAAGGGCTCCGGAGGGGGCTGAAATGGAGTGCCAGTAATGGCCCCATTTCACCCCCTCCTGTTGAACATCAGCCACTGCGCCGCCCAGGAACTGATGCTCCTGAGCATGGCGCAGTGACTGATGCCTGTGGACGGCGAGCAATGGGTAGCTCGCCGTCCGATCAGAACAGGCCCGGGTTGACGGCGCGTTGTGTTCTACGCGCGCCGAACCAGCAGACGTCAGCATGGGTCGGGGCCCATTAGGGCCAGAGCCTACCAGGGTTGCGGATTTGTTCGAAAGAGTTACCGCGGCCCTGGAACGTAAAGGGCACTAAGAGGAGCATGGGTGGGTTTTAGTCAGTAGAAGTCTGACACTCCCTGCCGCTCCGCCCAGAGCGGGAGGGGTCATTTGATGATTTCCCATCCAGAAAAAAAAAAAAAAAAAAAGCCGTGAAATTGTGTTATCTACAAGGACAGAACTCAGGTTAAAAATATTATTCCGAGGAAATCAGTTTCCTCGCCTAATGAGCTAATTCAATTCTCATTTCGCTGCCGAGCTAACGATGCGAGTGAGGCATAAGCGACTGCAACATTAGAAAACTGAAAAATATAGGTAAGTTATGAGGTTCCGGATTTCGTCCCAAAGAGTCGCCGCGGCACTGGAACGCAAAGGGCATAAGACGGAACACGGATGGGTTTTATTCAGGTGTCTGACACTCCCTTCCGCTCCATGCACCCCGCGCGGAAGAAGTCATTTGATGATTTCCATTCTATAAAAAAAGGTAAGTTATTCGCTCCATATTTTTTACTGGAACTGTTATATCTTTGAAGAAATGCTCATGGAAGTTTGTTGAACTGAAACTATTGCATAAATAATTGTGACACTATACATAGGCTCATAATTTATGAAATATCCGACAGTGTCATCAAAACATAATTTGCCGAGAAAAATTGCCTATAAAGTACTCGTCGCTACATAAAAATATTGTTATTGCTTATTTTCATTTGGTTCGTATTGCAAATGTGGGCCTGGTAATTTGTTTGTATCGAAACTTCACTGGGTTTTGACATTTTATAGGTCGTAAATGGACACGTAAGTGACGAAGTTTGAACCTTTTAAAAATAAATTACTGTGCTCTGTACATACCCAGAAGTTCATGCCCAAGTGATCTATCTATCATAAACATCGTAAAACACAATAGACTTTATTATCACAAGACAAAGATGACAGTCGAGTGCAGAATTACGAGCCTCGGCTTTAACAAAAGTTGGGCGTCTTCGACGACCCTCGCGGAAGTACTAAACAGAAAACTTTTACGATCGTATACATCTTTGTAACTTCATTTAATATTTCACAAACGGTGTCATAGAAAAGCTTTACTTCAAGTTCATTTCTAGCAAGATATTTTAATTTAGCCTGGGGCGCGAGAGTGGTGCAGTGGGAAGATAATAGCGGTTCTTAAAATAAAGCCTTTGTGTCATTATTCTGTGTGACGCGCCACTGTTCCGCACTTGGCGGCGGTTGGCCGCGCCGCGATCACTCGGCCTCGCCTCGTTCGGATATGCCCCAATATTGTGCAGTTTAAATGTTTTAACACGAACATAAGCAACTGCAGAAGGTAACATCACTATTCAATATCGGCGTTCAATACGTGGTAGACATAGGGTAAAGCCGAGATAGATGCCCCAGTGGTATAGGTGCCCCAATTGTAATTTTTCTAGTTTCGCGGATGAATCGCGAACTTCATAATTTATCTATCGAGAGACTTTCCAACTACTACTACGTGGACTGTGTCTCATGTCTCTGTACGATTGCATGGGAAGGCAAAGTGCGATCAAAGTTTTTTCGGGATAGATGCCCTGTTTCTTAGCAGGTCGTCTATCCTAAACGTGATTTATATGGACTAGGCAACTATCCCATGTATGGGATAGATGTCCCAAAATGTAGAGGTCCGCAAAAATCGCTAATACTTTGGAAATATAAAAGATAATGTTTTTTACTTTTCATAAATTTATAGATAAAAAACCAAAGTAATAATAAAAAATAAAATATTTTGATTTTTGTACTGGGAGATATAAAATGATTTCAAAAAGTGTGGCATCTATACCGGTTTTACCCTACGAGTGAGTAAAGATTATGTTATAAGAGACTGTTTTGCTGAGTATGATTATCCAAAACGTTGACAGTGTCGAATTTGTTTTAATAAATGCTGAAATAGCTTTATTAATGTGTTACAGTAGTATTGAAGGATTAATTAGTCGTATTTTATGGGTAGTTAATAACAAATGAAATGTTAAATGCTGTGCTATGTAAAAGTCTGGCAACTGAAAATTGATGCTTTAAACACAAAATTTAAATAAAATAACTGCCTTATGATGCGCTGTCAACCAATGGCAGGGCAGGGTGACACACACCCCCACCAACCGTGTCTCCACGTTGCCGTCGTGGTGGGGCTTGCGTGTCTCAATGATCTTGGGGGCTTTGCCGGTAGAGCCACTCATGCCGGAAGGTCCCAAGTGAGAGACCAGACCAAGAGAGACACAAGAGGGGCACACCGTTCGGAGACTTGAGCAGTGTTCGGGTCCTCGGACGGTGTGCGTCTCATTGGCTTGCTCGCTGCTCTCTGGTACGCGTCTGATCATCAGACGTGACTGTGAGAGCAGCGAGCAAGCACTGAGAGAGAGGGGGAGAGGAAGGGAGATAGGGACCGCACCCTCAAAAAGGAAAATATGGACAGGCCTGCCAAAGAAATATTACCCCAGGGCGGTTCGGACTGCTTAGCAGTCCGGGAATCCGCCACGCCTAGTGCGTCAAGCCCCTCGTATTCTGGGGGGGGCAACAGGGCTGTCCGCACTCCGTTTGCCAAGGGCAACAGTGGCCGAGGAGGCCCCCGATTCGAAACGTCCTTTGAGGAAATAATCGGGTTAAATTTTAGCTCACCCGACAAAGTGTCGGTCGGGGAGAGCGCGGGAAGCGGCGCTCTATATTGGGAGGAGGGCTCGCTTGAGTGTCGCACGGGTGAAGAGTCGGAGTCCGAGTTGGACTCCGACGACCTAGCGACCTTAAGCTCGGCGAGCTCTGAACCCGTGAGAGCGGGGGCTGCTGCGGAGGACCCTAGGTCCTTCCGCAAGCGGCCCAGAACGGAGGAAGACCGGGGGTCGTCTGGCAGCGAGGAGGTGGCCTCGGCTCGCAAGATCCCCACCAGTAGGCGGGGTAAGGGCCGAGAGGGAGGCAAGGGGAGATTGCCCGCCTCCAAGGTGGCTGGCCAGCGAGCCGAGGGGCTCGTCGCTGACGGACGACCTCCCGTAGAGGGCGGTCACAGGGCTCCTGGTTCGGAGTCCTCCGGCGGTGAGCCGGATGACTCCGGACAGGAGCGTGTTCGGAGGGCCGGGTTTGCGGAAGTTGTAGAGGCCGCGCTTCGCGATGTGGCCTTGAAGAGGAAGTTGTCCTCCAAGAACAAGGCCATAAGCGAGGCGATGGCCTCCATTCTGGCGGCAGCGGAGGGTAACCCAGGGGGGCCTCCGCGGGACGAGATGTCCAAGCTGCGGGCGGAGGTCGCCCGCTTGGCTGCCGCCACGGAGCGCCTCCAGAGGGAGAATGCGGGGCTCCGAGCAGACCTGGCCAGGCTCCAAGGAGCCGGTCCACAGGGGGCGCCTGAAGGGGGACGCAGGGAGAACAGCCAGCCCGTGCCGCAGGAGGGCCAGGTGCTGGACCTGGTGCGGCAGGAGATGGCTGCCTTCCAAGCGCGGTTTTCCGTCCTGGAGGGCATCGTCCTGCGCCCCCCGTTAGCGGCGAGTGGGAAGGCTCCAGGCCGGAAGGCGGCGTCGTACGCGGCCGCCGCGGCTGCCACACCGGGGTCGTCCGGCCAGGACAAAGGGTCCGCGCCGGCACCCGCGAAGCCGGTGCCGGGAAAACCGGACCCGGCCCCGGGAAGGAAGAGGAAGGGTGGGGTTGCTGCGCGGACGGCGAAGGCTCCTGCGCCGTCTGGGCAGCAGCTCCCCCCGGCTTCCTCGCCTTCAGCTCCTCCCCCGGCTCAAGCCGAATGGCAAGTGGCCGGGGAGAAGAGGAAGGCGGGAAAGGCAGCCAGGGCGGCCAAGAGGCGGGAGAGGAAGCGGCGGCAGAAGGCGCGAAGCGTCGCGGCTGCGCTGCGCCCCCCGAAAACCGCGGCTGTAGTGCTTACACTGCAGCCGGACGCGGCGAAGAGGGGCGTGACGTACGCGGACGTGCTCACCAAGGCGAAGGAGACGATAAACCTTGGTGAGCTAGGCATCGTGGGGGGCCTTCGGCTCCGGGTCACCATGACTGGGGCCCGGATGCTGGAGATCCCCGGGGCAGCCAGCGGCCCAACCGCGGACGCTCTAGCCGAAAGGCTTAGGGCGTCCCTAAGCGCGGACGATGCCCGAGTGTCCAGGCCCACCAAGCGCATCGACATGCGCATCTTGGGCCTGGATGACTCCGTCACGGAGGCGGAGGTGGTGGCCGCCGTCGTTAGGACGGGGGGGTGCTCAGCAGAGGAGGTGAAGGCGGGCACCCTACGTCCTGACAACACGGGCACGCGCACCATTGTGGTGAGCTGCCCCGTGTCGGCGGCCAAAACCATCACGGAGGGCCGAAGGTTTTTGGTGGGTTGGGTTTCCGCGCAGGTCAAACTGCTGGAACCCCGACCTCTGAGGTGCTTCCGGTGTCAAGTGGGCCACCATGTGGGAGCACAATGCACCTCGGAGGTGGACCGCAGCGGTCTTTGTTTCCGCTGCGGTCAGCCCGGTCACAGGGCCGGCTCCTGCGTCGCCGCGCCGCACTGCGTAGTCTGTGCGGCAGCTGGCAAGCCGGCCGACCACTGGGCTGGGGGTAGGGCCTGCGCCCCACCCACCAAAGCCGGAAACAGGAGGAAGCCCTCCGCCACCGCCGTCTCTGCCGCGACCGCCGCCGCTGCCGCCGCTTCTTCTACCGCCATTGCCGGTTCCACTGCGGCTGCTGCTTCTGCAGCAGCCGCAGTAGAGCCCCTACAAAGGGCTCCGGAGGGGGCTGAAATGGAGTGCCAGTAATGGCCCCATTTCACCCCCTCCTGTTGAACGTCAGCCACTGCGCCGCCCAGGAACTGATGCTCCTGAGCATGGCGCAGTGACTGATGCCTGTGGACGGCGAGCAATGGGTAGCTCGCCGTCCGATCAGAACAGGCCCGGGTTGACGGCGCGCTGTGTTCTACGCGCGCCAAACCAGCAGACGTCAGCAAGGGTCGGAGCCCATTAGGGCCAGAGCCTACCAGGGTTGCGGATTTGTTCGAAAGAGTTACCGCGGCCCTGGGAAGAAAGGCACTAGGAGGACTAAAGGGTGGGTTTTAGTCAGTAAAAGTCTGACACTCCCTGCCGCTCCACCCATAGCGGGAGGGGTCATTTGATGATTTCCCATCCTATAAAAAAAAAAAAAAAAAAAAAAAAAAAAAAAAAAAAAAAAAAAAAAAGGGTGACACACACCGTTTTACTGTTTCAATTACCGCTTTTATAAGCAACGTATACCGCTGGATTTATTAAACGAATTAAAATTATAACACGCATAAAATTTTGGCACAAAAGCATAAAATAATAGTAACTGAATAAAGCCTGGCTCGACGGACGGGACACAAACATTTATAGCAGTGTAAGTGACTAACACACCCGAGGTATTGTATCTGCTCTCCGATATAATTTATAAAATGGCGTTCTCTATTTTTAACGATGGAATCGCACTCACGTCTGGCAAATTTAAAACAATCGTAAAATTCAATAAAGCGTATTATTGCAGACATTTGTAAATTATGTTAGTGTTTAAATTGTTCGTAATTAACGTGTATAGAATAGATAACGATACTTAATTTATATCTATTGAATGGCTATATTTGAATATTTAAACCGGTGTGAAATGGATTAAAGTGTCCATTGATAACAATTTCTAGCTAAAAACGATATTACTTTTTCGATAAATAAATCACGAACGTACACGCCAATAACAGAGTAAGGAGAACCGCACAGAAATCCAGCTATCTACATGGGTGGACCAAGATCTAATTTCAAGCCACCATATTTACGTCATGTGATGCTAGAGTATATAATATTATTATCTATTTATTATTGAGGTGAGATCAATACTTGAGTATCGTTAACGAATACCTACCTATATACGAAATGTATTAAAGTATTTATGAAATCGGGATGGCAATAAATATTTTATTTGGCAATACTTTCGAAAATTAAAATGTTACATATTTTATTCGGCAGTACGTGGTGGCATCAAAAAGAAAATCCTTTATATAGGTGTCGCAATGAAAGCCTTGCTGGCTTTGAAAATATTGAGTTGTATCCGTAGCTACAAACGTTATTCAAATACCGGGTACCAGCCCGCGGCGTCATCCTGTGGCCCCCACGTGGTATATGCCGCTCTCATCGGCCTTTCAAGCTTTTTATACACAATGTATGGGTATTGAAAGCTTGAAGAAGGTTTGAAAGCATGTACAAAATAATTGAACGGATTCCAGCGTGTTTCTTTGCAGATACAATTGGATACCTTGTTGCTATTCTTGTGAGACTTCTCAATACAAATATTTAAAAAATATTTACAACGCTGGTATTTTACACACACCACCGTAATATATTAGCCTCTATCACTGTTAAACTTACTTAAAGATAAATGTAATACTTATATGATCAGATTGTGATCGCGCGGTCCTCAAAGGAACTAACGTGATCAAAAAATTCATACGTGACCCCTTTGGAGAGCTTTGAACGTGTGGGAAGTAATTACCATAAAGCGACGTCTTTGCTCAGCTATAAACTGGTATATGGGGTAATAAATTACAAAAGTAAGATCATATATTTCGCTTGCATTATCTCACTTCCTGACGAAACTCTTCCTTTGAGATATTTTAAAAGGAAAGCGTCCAAACGTAGGGATTCGGTGAACGTCGACTGATCAGAGGGCCTAGCATGAATGGTTTTGACGTAACGTAAAATTTTAGTAGAACATGCTCGTTTCGCACATAACATTTATTTAAATTGGATATCTAAGTACTATATTCATATTCTTGTATGATACAAATGTATTTATTTAAACTTTATGTACAATAGTGGTACATGGGCGGACTTAATGCAAAAAGGCATTCTGGAAATTGTGTATGTCGCATAAAATTAAACCAAAATACTATGGGGTTGTAGTATTTAATATTCACTTACGTTACGTCAATACATTCATGCTAGGCCCTCTGATGCTCTAGACGTGTCTTTCTATCAGTGAACACGATTGTCAATATGCCAAAATAAAAGGGATTGATCACGTGACATTGCAACAGCGTTTGTCAACCCCATATATTTTTGACGTTTTGATAATCGCTTTCACTACGCTACCGCTGAAAGAAATCCATTGTCTAGAGCCTCTAGAAATACCCCGGGACAGTGACGGAGGAATTGAGTGACAGCCCTTTTGAATTTATAGTTTGAATAGTAATCGAAGTGGGAGTGAAGGTTCGGTACATTGGAACGAAGCATTGTCACAGTGTAAGGTCAGAAGGAGGTCAAGCGGCGGCGGCGTCGCGGCGCATCGAACGCCACGTCAGCAGAGCAGTCGTTGTTCTCAAAATAACGCGCAGCGGCTGTGCTATATTTGAAGTGTCTCACTACTTGAATAATTTATAAGTCGAGCTTCTCTCCAAGTGCATTGCATTTCCGTAGCGAAGCTCGTTGTACGAAACAGAATAAGTTCGCACTCAACGGAAGCGAATGAACAAAATCAATTGAAATAACGAGTTGTGAAAGTATTGATTTAACTGTGCAGATAGAGTTTTAAATATGCAGATCGAGGCTTTAACAAACAAAATTCCCATATTTCACATAGCATAACATGACAGCTTTATTTCGGACGTAGATGCGTTCCGGTGCTCTCACAATAATAGGGCACCTAATTATTGTAGTCAAATGGACACAAATGCAGATTCCGAGCTGCAACTGAGAAGTTCCATGTGGAAAAGCTAGAAACTTTGTCCGACAAGTGATTCGAACCGTGAATACTATGACGTGAAAATGAGCGTTGTGGGTTCTTAGTTTGAGTAAACATAATATCTTCTTATAATAATATAGAATGGAAACTGACTGAGTGCCATCTCAACGCACCACCGAAACTACTGGGACTAGGAAGCTGAAATTATGCATAAACCTTTCTTTTTGATAAGAAAGAAGGTTAAGCACTAAGAAAAGCTTTTGGGAAATTCAACTTATATGAAAAGGGGGAAAATTGTTTGTACAAATCTGCGGAAATGAAGTTGCGGGCGAAAGCTAGTCAATCCGTAAAACCTTCCGAACATGGCCCTCAATTCAAATAACAAAATGAACAGTCAAACTGCCATATTCATAGTACTTAGTAGACGGATTGATATAATCGTTGTAACAGGAGGAATAGGACGAGGAGCAGTTTGCTTCTCGTCGTTCCGACGCAATCTAACATAAAACGCGTTTTTCGTAGCTCTAGGCAGCTTTTTGTGAGGAAAGGAAAACAAAGATTTTTATCAATCCACGCTTGTCGTAAAAGTTTACCGATGAGAATGGTTATTGTTATACAAGTGAAGATGTTATCTGTGTATGTTCTATCTAGAACAGTTTTAGCATCTTTTAACCTATATACAGCTATTAGATATTTGATATCTAGTAGCCGTATATAGGTTAAAAGATGATAAAAATGGTAGTGGGGATCTTACACCTACATGCTAATTTTGTTAAATGCCTACGGACCCCACTATTGTATATTAATTTATACCTTCTGTTTTAGTTGTGCGGTGCGTAATTAAACAGGAAATTATTAAACGGACGAATAAAAATTTAATGTGCGACTTACTTTATTACTAAACCGAGCGGCGATAAATTAGTTTTAAGAAAAAGTAAGTTAATTGGCGATAATTATGTATTACTACAAATGTGAAATGAGTTGCTTAAAGTGTGAATCAAAGTTTGCATTTAAAAATTTCAAATAACCGAATAAAATACATGAGCGGGTGAAAAATATCCTGAATGGGCAACTAAACAAAGATCATAAGGTCGGGACTTGGGGCACCCTGATTCGGACAGGTTAGGCTAGAAGGGGATAGCGGGGTCTTTCAGAACTTGAATTATCTCACTTTTAGTTTGTTAATTGTGACTTAATAGACATATACCCTCCCGGTTTTTTATAGCTAATAACTAGTATTTCAATTATATAGTACATTATTAATTTATGTATCATCAATATTTTATCATCAAAATTTTTCTTCTTTGGGTTACATTATTGCAATTTTCGTAAGGATCTCTATCTTTTCTAAAATAAAACATAGTCTCTGTTTTAAGTATGTAGAGTTGTAGTGGCGAAAGAATTTTTAAAATCGGTGGAGTTGTTTTTCAGTCAAATCGTAACAAAAAATGAAATAAATCTTTCCACTTTATGATATTACTAGCTTTTGAACGTGGTTTCGCCCGCGTGGACGTTGGCTATCGCGAAAAAAGTATCTTCTTTTCCACATCCCAGGCTATATATTTGCCAAATTTCATGGTGATACGTTTAGCGGTTTTAGCGTGAAAGCGTAACAAAAACACACAAACTCACTCTCGCATTTACATGTAATATATTAGTTATTAAGTTAAAATTAAGTTAGAATACTTAGGATTATAGTTTTGATTAGTTTAAACTTAACGTGAGATGGTTATTAGGACGTGTGTTTAAAAGAAATACCTACCATTGTAGGTACTTGTTTTGTTTTATCCATGAACTCGAATATTCATACTGAAACGAGCATCATATCAAAAAGCTATTATACCTTTCTGGTAACTGATCAAAAAAGCTCCACTGCGACCTATTTCCCCTATTTTAATCTCACAGCTTATGCGGGATAGAATATTGAACAAAATAAAAACTAAAAACGTAGTGTTGGAAGACAATCCTCAGCTTAATTCTACTGAGCAAGGAGTTCCTAACAGCTATCTCGTTGGCTACCTCTCTCATTATTACACAGCGGAATAAATATTTTTGTTTTCGGAAATTCCTTTCCGGAATCTTGAATTCCTCCCTAGTAATAACAGATGCCCGGACGCTTACACCGTCTTAATAATTTTCAAATGAGCTCTTGTTTCCTTATGCTTTATATTCGTTTATTTTATACCGAAAGAGGTATTACTGGTTTGAGGAATGAGGAACGTAATCTTATGGTAATAAGTTCCTACTTCCATAATGTTGTACGATGGTCTCGTTACATTTGTAACTAGCGCCCGTGGATAGTTCTCAGTTGGTCAAAATAAAAATAGTATAAGTCCTTTTCGGGTTTCAAGATAACCCTTCGTTTGGACGAACTATTTTAACAGTATGTAAATCTGACGGGATCATGGATTTCAAAATAACAAAAAAAAAGGTTCTTGTAACTGTAAAATAAAAAAAATAATGAGAGTTTCATGTTTCGTACGTACAACGCGGTGAACTGTTTTAATCTAAGCAGACTCCGCCCTTACGAGGAACTGATCCAAAAAAAAGCTTTTAGCTAACTGTAGTATTTAGTAACGATTTAATTTGGCTTTGTTTGTACTTCGTTCAGTCGGAGAACAAAGTACAAACAGTGTCTCTCCAGCGGTTACAGGATCCTTTTTACTTAGAACAAGTTGCCGCGCTCATTAGCTCGGCACAATGGATGGAACTTTTACTTTTTATTCTTTAAACCCCGATAATCAATGAGCTTAAAAGCCACAACAGCCATTTAGCGACAACGTTAAGAGAAAAACAACAATAAACAAAAACATTTTCGTTCAATCCCAGAGGCTACATAACTAAAGTTGGACAAAAGCTAATTTAAAATGTTCCTATTACACTTGACGGCATAAAATATGAGCAGGAATCAAGATGGCGCACAAATGACAGTGGTTTTGCTAACGTTGTGCGTGTACATATAATAATTAGTCGTTTGCGTGACTACGATAATTACCACATTTCGTATAAATGTAGTGCTACACATGCCACCGCGGGTTTACAGTAATTGTCCAATTACGACGTTTATGTGTCACACATTCACGTTCAATAGAATCGAGTCTATCCTTGTTTGGGTACACAAATAATTGTTCAATTTGATTTTGAAGTTTACGTGTTGATTGTTGAGTGACAACGCACCTGCCTTTCAAAGAAGTTATCATGAGTTGACCTACTTACTGCCTTTCACTATTTCGAGATAAGTCAACTAAACTATACTAATTTATGTGTATTCCCGTTGACAAAGAATAATCAATATACTACGAGTAGATTGCCTACGGATTTTATTAGCAAACTTTAAGACAGCGCTGCCTATCCTCTTCGCATAATCCCCTAGTTGCCTTTTACGGCGACCACCGGAAGAGGAGGGGTGACATATTCTTTGCCCGGAGCCACGCGACGTTATTTATACAAAAAAATAAACCAGTTGGTTGTGCTGGTGTAACTTTAAATGAGTCGTAGTATTTCACGTAGCAGAGTTAGCTACGAGTGCTACGCCGTAGACGTGCTACGAGTTTCGTGTGCACTGACTACGCTGGCTTCGTAGTTAGATCGATCACTTTAAAACTGATAAATCTTGTGAAATGAAGTTTCTTTTAGAGTAGAAATTAGATTTGTTCAAGAGTTTTTTTCTTAGAATAGGAGAATGTTTTATATTGAGGCAAGTCAATAATGGGATTGTTGTTCTTGCACGCGGCTTAGTAGGTACTTGAATATATATCGAGTCGTACGTGCGTATACTCTGATCTCACAAAAAACTACGTATCCGTACAAATATTAGTTTTGTGTTCGAACCCGCGACCCGTAAAGTGGAAGCTAATAATCATTTCCTATCAAAGTCTGTTATGTTGTTAAATATTTACAGACCACAAGAAATCCATTATTTTATTGAGATTGATTAAATAAAACAATCATTTTAATGATCAAAAAGGCCGCTCATTACGTATTCAAAGGCTGGAAGGTCGCGGTGGCGTGGCGGTAGTCTGTGAAGCATGGCCGGCGTTTTATTTACTTAAAAGCCGGATTATGGCCGCCGCGACACTTCCTGCCGCACTATTTAATTCGCTCTACGCTGTTTCAATGCTCTATTTTTGTATCTGAAATGTAGATTTCATAAAGTCAAACGGTTTACTAAATTCAAGATGCTACTTTGCATACTCATTTTTGAAGTGCCATTTAAAGGTTCATTTAGCGCGAGCTTCAGGTTTGAGCGGCGCTCAGTGGTGTCTAAAAATAGCGTAATTATATACCTGGAGTATTTGAAGTGTAACAAGCTTGAAAGAGGCGATTTTGTACGAGATTTTAAATCAAAAGGGATAAATTAAATGTAAATAGGTACTGGAAATTAATGAAGAATAATTACCGAATTAAATCTTCCCTGAGCTTCTTGACTTTGACTGGAAGTCTCGTCAAGCATGTTGCTCAAAGGAGACTTAAAATTATAGGTACTATAATACCGCTTCCGTCTGAAGCTACTGGAAGCGACGTTCCCTGAAAAGGTTTTGTCGTCTCGTCTTTCTGTTCAGTAAAGTACGTGTTGCTGTAAATAAAGCTGTTTTGTGTTAATTGGAATTACTTTTTGATTCATCGACCACTTCTAACAATATTTAAGATTTATTCACTAAGATATTACATGTTTTAGTGTAACGGATTGAACGCAACACATGAAAAGAGGTCATCAACTCATTGTTAGAACAACTTTCACTAAGGCCTACACTCTCAAAATCGTTCAGTACAATTTATCGAGTTAAGTAAATAAAAACGTATCTATAGGGCAGGTTTTTTCCCCGATTTCTATGCTGGTTTCAAAGTAAAGTTGTTTATAATGATGACTCGTACAATGACCCCTTTTCAGGTATTGTGTTCATTCTGTTACGCGTTGTATGTCAGCGTTTGTTTTCAAACCTTTCGCAGTTAAATAAATGTAAGAAGTTTACACAACAAGAAAGTTACCAAGCCGTCTGCTTTCCATCTAAGCTATGTCGGTAAAGTGTCATCATAGGATAAACGAGTCTAATTGCTCTCTAAATAATATTGTTTAATGAAACAGACGCTAGACGAATGCTGCTCAACATTTAAACTAACTTTAACGCAAGGAAACTTATGAGAGGAATTAGTCAGTTTATTTCGTTTTATTTCTGAAACGAAACTAAATAAACTGCATTAAGTTGGAGCAGTGAAGCTTTTGTGTTTTCTAAATATTTTATTTCAGGGTTCCGTGTTTATCCCTGCAAGGTGTAAACCACTCCATCTCAGTTCCCGCGGGCGTCATATATTGGGGGATGGGGTCAATGGTATTATTACCTTTGCCTAAAAGAGGGTAGACAGTAACATCACATTGCGAACAACGTAATCTGATTTTAGTGTATTGTTCGCAGTTCCGTGCACGCCTAAATGTATTGTGTAACGCAGGTGTGTATTTCGTCTGAAAAATCATTTGCTATTTATGTGCTATCCTAAATATTTGAAATACAACAATGTCGGTAAAAATGTGTTTTAAAACATGAGAATGGCCAAGACACTCCTTTTTAGTATCATACTCTAGTCCAGGGGTTCCCAATCTTTTTTATAGTGCGACTCCCTTTAAATGTATTTTTTTGATAGGACGCCCTTGTAAAAGAAGGTACTTAGCTAGTCAGGTAGGTAGGTAGCTCCATTTGGGAAAACTAGTACGTGCAATCAATGAGACGGTTGAATTTGCTTTTCTGATTAAAACTCACTGAAAAATATTTATCAAATTGTGTGCTTAATTAAGGTCGATAAGTGTTCGACCAATATCAATTTATTGCAAACTTGGCTTCAGATCAGATCTTCAACAGATTTTGCCTTCAGAAAGACTTTCAAAATATGACACTCCCATTTTATTAGCCAATTGCAGCATTTGCGGTTCATTTCCGTGGCGGTTTGCGACGCCTCTGGGAAAGGACTGCGACGCCCCGGGGAGTCGCGACGCACAGTTTGGGAACCCCTGCTCTAGTCTAATAGAACATAAATTGAGAAGTTGAATCAAACTTTGTGTTATAAACTATCTTCGTGGACATAAAGTTCAATTGTGTTTTACATTGTTTTTTAACTAGACATAAAAAAACTGAAGTATTTTTTGAAGCGAAATTTTCACATGAAATATCCGCAGATCACAACGTCAAAGGTTGTCTTATACATATTATAAATCTTATATATATATATTTTTTTCCATTTATTTCTTAACTACAAACATGAGTAATTTTTCAAAAAATCACTATAACAACGAAACAGCTAAAAAAAACAGTCTCGCAAACCAATCAAGAAGTAAAAGCCTCGAAATTTCAATTCAAATGATATTAAATCTTAAACACGTTCATCAACGAATTAAGGGAGGAGCAAATTGCTTGAAAACGGGTTGAATCTCAGATGAATTAGCGGAAACGACGTAATCTCCAACTAAACCTTAACTTGACCGAGATAACTCGGAAGTTTCCAGAAAAAGGAGGTTCGCACTTATCAGATAATGCGACTTTCCAGTTTGTAACAATGATAGTGACTCCGTTGTCGTTTAAGGCGAAAACTTTCTGTTGGGGTTTTAAACTTTTTTCGTAAACTGGAGTCGTGTGTATCGGGACACTAAATCTTAAATGTTTTTGTAGTTTTATTGTAACAGACTTTCAGATGTTGGGGCATTTTTAGGAGTTTACGGCAAAAGTTTTTAGTGGGGAGATTATCGCCGAGTAACTTTTTAATCTATGAGTCGTTGTTTTAGATGGCTAAAATATTTAAACACGGATTATCTCTCCGTTTAGTCTGAGAGAGATTTATGCAAAACGAGCCATGCTAAAAATTGCGAGATGTGCATTTTACGAAACTAAATCTTTATTTTGTAAGTTAAACATCATAAAAATCTTTGAAATCACGAATCCAGAAAAAGAACAAACGGAAATTCACAAACATCTTGTCAAAGTTATCGAAAGAATTATGAACCGCCGCATCCCACATATCAACGTGATTTCAAAGGCTGCGTGCTGCCACACGGGGCTGTCTATCGCGTGGGGATAACGAACGATATATCTATACGTTTTTCTCCATCCTCACATGAGCCTGACATTCGCTCTTAATCCAAGATTACGCAGCCTCACACACACGCGTTTGTTTTTAAATCCTTCTCTTAAAACTGGGTGTTCGGGTCAATCACCGAACAATAATAAACACGTCAGCGTAATTGCGACACCGCGCTCTATGCCTTGAATATTTTGTGTATTACAAGTAAAAAAGTAGTCAGTACGTTGTCGGATAGCGTATCGGGCGCGACTCAATCTCATCTCATTCACCTCATTAGTTTCTAGTTGTTATCCCATTTGTATTACTGAAATATACCTATCTTTATAATCTTTAATCTTAGTTTATCTTAATCTCACCCCAACCCCGAACATTGGTCCTTCGAGCCTTCGGAGCGGGACCGTTACGCGTGCATAAACTAACTGTACTGTGTGAGTGTCTCGCTTGGAGCTTATTACCAGACCTTGGTAAACAGAACTGAGTGGATTTACCTACTTTCCAAAAATCTCATCATCCTGCTGATCCTGATTGAACCTGGTTCTGGCGAAAGCATCGCGTCATCTCATCGTGCTGCTACTCCAGGTTTGTTCTTGCAGCCATCGCAAGGACATTTGATCTCCAAAGAAGCCTTCAGTACAAGTAAGGTCTCCTTTTTATCTTTAAAATGTCGGAGATGAATGACATTTTAGCAACCCAACATCAACTAATCGAAGCCGTTGATAAGCTCTTCACCAATTTTAAGAAGGATGGTTCAGAGCGCAAGACCTCAGACTACTTACGTCGTCGATTAGCTACCTTGGAACAATACTTTACGGAGTTCCATAATAATCATATGACTTTGTTATCGTTTGGTGATCAATCTCATACATATTTCAGTACAAATCAATACGATCAAATGAAGGAAAAATATAACAACATTAAAACTACTATTCAAAACTATAACCCTCTCGCAAACAGACCGCAAACCCCTGAATTGAAACCTCCTACGTTTCAACCTACCGCGGAATCTCAAACCTCGAACCTCGTATCGCACGCTGCTTCTGAAACTCCTACTCTTGGAGAGGGTAAAGCCGAAAGTCTCTTCAAAAAGCAAGCTACCAACTTTAAGGCTTTCTTGAGAACATCATCCAACATCGACCTTGATCTCGTCACGGAAAAATGGGAGTTTGAAGACATTCTGAAGACGATACAATCTCGTTGGGCGGCTATTGACTCGCTTCATTGGGAGTTAGATAACGAGTATGGTGGATCAAACCTCAAGTACGAAGAGCAATTTAATCATTATGAGAAATATTATAACAAAATCAAGAAAGAAATCAATAAGAAAATGTGGTCCGTTGCGCATATTGAAAAATCTACTCCAAAAATGGAAATAGTCACCTTTGAGGGAAACTACAACAAGTGGATTTCGTTCAAAGATCTATTTACTGAAGCAGTGCACAACAACCCCTCTTTGTCGAATGCACAAAAGATGCAGTTTCTAAAGAGCAAGATCAAAGGTGAGCCCGAAAGATTGATCCAACATCTCCAAATAAGCTCCGACAATTATCCTGTTTGCTGGAATATCCTCAATCATCGTTATAACAATAAACGACTGATCTTCACCTCTTATCTCAACAATCTCATGAATATCCCTGTAAACCAGCAACAATCATCAAATCATATTAAACGCATTCACGACACTACGTACGAGAGCGTGAATGCTATCAAGAATCTGGGAGTCGATGTGTCTTCCTGGGACCCTTTCCTGGTATGTATACTGTCCCAAAAATTGGACTCAGATACATACGAGGATTATCTACAAGCCTTAAAATCCCCGCGAGAGTTACCCGTCTTGGAAGATTTCCTTAATTTCTTGGAAACTAAGTTTATGATGCTGGAAACTGCACGTAAGAAGCTTGAAAATTCCACGCAGAAATCATCTACATCTCAATCCAACAACAATAACAAACCATCTTTTTCAATGGACTCCAATTATAAACGAAACTATAACAATCCCAAAACGAATTACTCAACAAACCAAGTTTCGCAATCGTCAAAGTCCAAAAGCAAAATTAACTATCGCAAGCAATGTCCTATTTGCAACTCCAATGATCATCGAATTCACGCATGTCAAAAACTATTGGAATTGCAACCTAATAAACGTAAAAATGCTATTGGTAACTTGAAACTTTGTATTAATTGTTTACATTACCACGAAGGCAAAAAATGCCTTTCTGAAATAAGATGCAAAGAATGCAATAAAGAACACAATACCATTTTGCATGAATCTTTTACGTCACATAGATCTGGGTCAAATGCAGCCACGATTACCAAATCGCCATCTCAACAGCAAGACAATAACACAGTAGCATCGCTTCTTAAAGAACCCTCAGAAATATTACTTGCCACAGCAATAATTAACGTACAAGCAGCGGACGGATCTTACCAAAAAATGAGAGTTCTTTTAGATCAAGGGTCACAGACATCCATTATCAGGGAAAGTGCAGCTCAGCTGCTAAGACTACCACGACGGAAATGTAACGGTTATATCTCTGGAATAGGAAACAAGGAAAACAACTGTAAAGGCATGACTACCATCAAATGTTCGTCATTGGTTAGCGATTTCATCTTTGAAACGGACGTATATATTATGAATAAACTTATAAATAATTTACCCAACTATACCTTATCTAAGCCAGACTGGCCTACTCTTAACCAAATAACTCTAGCAGATCCCGAATTTTTCAAAAGCAGGCCCATTGATATCTTATTTGGGGCAGATATCTATTCCACTGTCCTTATGGACGGTATCTGTCGATCAGAAGGTACGTTGCCCATTGCCCAACAAACCCAGTTGGGATGGATCTTAAGCGGCAACTACAAAACGTACCATTGCAATGTGGTCCTAAACAATATTGAAGAGATTCAGCGGTTTTGGGAAATAGAGGATATACCTGAATCTCCAGTAATAACAGAAGAAGATCAAAAATGCATCGAGTTTTACCAATCTTCGACCTCTAGACGGGAAGACGGAAGCTACGTCGTCAAAATACCATTCAAAGAAAATTATGAGAAAAACATAGGCGATTCAAAAACAAAATCGATTGCTCAATTTTTCCAAATAGAGCGGAAATTAAGTAAGCAGCCAGCACTGGCACGTGACTATAAAATGTTTATTTCTGAATACATAGAGCTCGGACATATGACACCCGTTGCGCCACACGTACAGCCGGACTGCTACTTATCGCACCATTGCGTTCAACGATCTGAGTCATCAACTACCAAATTGCGAGTTGTCTTTAATGCCTCGGCAAAAACCTCGAGTGGAAACAGTCTCAATGATCTAATGTGCCGAGGACCCAATTTACAACAAGACCTTCAGAGCCTTATCTTAAAGTGGAGACAATTTAGATACGCTTTTACAGCAGACATAGAAAAAATGTTTCGCAAAATTTGGCTACATCATGATGATCAGAAATATCAGAAAATAATTTGGCGGAATCATCAATCTCAACCTTTAAAAGAATACCAGCTGGCGACCGTTACCTATGGCACAAAAGCCGCACCTTTTTTGGCCATGATGACACTAAAACAACTAGCCATCGATGAAAAGCCAAACTATGCAGAAAGTTGCGCTCCTGACATCTTAGAACACTCGTTTTACATGGATGATCTCATGCATGGTGAACATTCAGCGAGAGCAGCTATACAACTTAAAACAGAGATGATCAACCTTCTCAAATCTGGAGGGTTTAATCTCAGAAAATGGCGATCAAACTTGCCGGAAATAATAGATAGTTCTGAAGCACTTCAAAAGGAAGACTTTGACTTTAAGCAACCGGAGTCCACCAAAACTTTAGGTCTTCGGTGGGAACCAAAAAATGATCAATTTATCTTTCACCCTATAGAATTTGACTCTCAAGACATCCTTACAAAAAGACAATTCTTATCTCAAATATCTAAAATTTTTGATCCTTTGGGTTGGCTAGCACCAGTCACTATAAAACTTAAGATCTTGTTCCAAGAATTATGGAAATCAGACCTGGGTTGGGACCATCCTGTCCCCCAAGAAATCGCGTTAGAGTGGAATACTATTAAAGCCGATCTATCTCATATATCTCGATTTAAAATACCACGTTGGATTCAAACCCAGGAAAAAGATATCATCGAACTCCATGGCTTTTGCGACGCCAGCACAAAAGCATATGCTTGCGTCGTATATTGTAAAATACAACGAGAAAATGAAGCCCACGTGACCCTTATTGCAGGAAAATCAAAAGTAATACCGCTGAAAAAACCACAATCGATCCCGCGTTTGGAACTTTGCGGCGCTCTCTTGTTGTCAAAACTTATGCGGAAAATTATCTTATCCCTATCGAGCTACAAGGTGCATGTTTATGGTTGGATTGATTCAACGGCTGTTCTAGGTTGGTTAAGTGGCGAACCGGAGAAATGGAAACCCTTTGTTGCAAATCGAGTGAGGGTTATTACTGAAATAATCTCGAAAGATAACTGGAGTTACGTAAAATCCAAAGAAAATCCCGCAGATTGCGCAAGTCGCGGTTTACCTGCTGCTCAATTAGCCAATCATTCACTGTGGTGGCAAGGGCCCGACTGGTTACCGCAATATAAGCCTAAAAAATCTCATAAGATGCCGATTTATACAAGCATTACTAGCGAAGAACTCAAATCAACAACAAAGGAGGTAAATACGGTAATTGTTAACCCCGAAAATTTGATAATTAATCAACTATTACCAAAGTATAGTACTTTACGGAAAGTTACTCGAGTATTAGCTTACATCAACAAGTTCATCGACATTGTTGTTTACAAGAAAGAACGCACGTCACGTTTTCTTACTCTGCAAAATTTAAAGACGGCAAGAGAAATGTTAATTAAGCACGTTCAAAACGAATATTTCAACGAAGAAATATCGCGGCTGAAAAATAATGAACCACTAAATAAGAAAAGCCAGATTCTGAATCTCAATCCCATACTAGATTCTAATCAAATGCTCCGTATCGGTGGCAGACTTAAACATTCGAATCTTGATCCCGAAATGAAGCATCCCATCATAATCCCGAATCAATCGAAATTGGCTGATCTTATCATAGATGAATCCCACGAACTTGTATTTCATGGTGGAGTAAAAATGACTACTGGATTTATAAGACACAAATACTGGATTCTTGGAGGAAATAGAGTCACAAAGAAACGATTAAGAATGTGTGTCAAATGTAAAAGAAATAATCCCATACCACAACATCAAATCATGGGTGACCTACCTCCAGCACGATTGATTCCTAACCGACCTTTTTACCACACTGGAATAGATTATACCGGACACATCCTTATTAAGGCAAACAAAGGTCGTGGCATTAAAACCTGCAAAGGATATGTCGCAGTTTTTGTTTGTATGGTAACTAAAGCCATACATTTAGAACTCGTCTCAGATCTCACAGCGTCAGCATTTATTGCCGCGCTCCGAAGAATGTCGGCTAGAAGAGGAGTTCCTGGGCATATCTACAGTGATCAGGGAACTAACTTTATAGGAGCCAACAAAATTTTAAAACAAGAGTTTGCCGAAATCTCCTACATCTTGTCTGACCAAGAAGTAACCTCGACAGCATCCGAAATGAATATTGAGTGGCACTTTAACGCCCCATCCTGGCCATCTGCTGGTGGACTCTGGGAAGCTGCAGTGAAAAGCTTAAAACATCATCTCAAACGTGTCGTGGGAGAGCAAAAACTAACCTACGAGGAATATATTACCTTACTATCCCAACTCGAGGCTTGTTTGAACTCCAGACCACTGTGCCCTCTGACAGAGGATCCTGACGATCTAGACTTTTTGACCCCGGCTCACTTTTTAGCAAGTGGCCCCAACTTAACGATTTTCGAAACAGAGCATGATCTCAGAACACGGTGGCACTTGACACAAAAAATCTATCAAGATATATGGAATAAATGGAAAACTGACTACCTCTCGCAGCTTTCTACGAGGTCCAAATGGCGACAGCATCAAAAAGATCTCAATCTTAATGACATCGTTATTATAAAGGACGACAACCTTCCACCAGGTAAATGGAGTCTAGGTCGAGTAGTAGCACTGCATCCTGGAAGTGACGGACACGTAAGGGTCGTCACACTTAAAACCAAAAACGGGCTTTTAAAACGCCCAGTTGTAAAACTGTCCTTACTGCCAACAAATAAAAATGATCAAGATCCCAATGCCCCAAAAGTCGATAAAAAATTGCCAGCGGCGAAGAAAAAACGTCCTATCTCATTTTCAGCTATGGTTTTATCTTTGACATTATTTTTGCTGTCACTTTTAAATACCGCTCAAGCATCCTACAACTACACCCGGCTGACAAACAATAGTGTCTACTTCGACAAAATATCTAATATGCATTTAATTAGGGATGATTGGCATTTAATAGTCTATTATGACACAAATCCTTATCAAGAAGGAACGGCGGCACTATTAAAGTACATCAAATATCTTGAAACCTTATGCTCTACGATTAGAACACAAACACCTTGCGACGGCGTCATGTTACAACTCGAGCACGAGTTCGAAGAAATAAAACATTATGATAATATTATCATGATAAATGACTCGTTTATGACTAATAAGAAACGTCGGCGACGCGGCTTGCTAGACGGAGTAGGCTACGTTGCAAATAGCTTATTCGGAGTGTTGGACCAACGATTTGCAGAAAAATATGAGAAGGATATTGACCTTTTAAAGCATAATGAAAACCATTTATACAACCTCTGGAAAAACCAAACGTCGGTCGTAGAAGCCGAATTTAATCTCATGAAAAGAATGGAGAATACCATAAACAAACATCACAAAATAATAAATCAAAAGCTTAATTATCTCCAAGATTCTTATAAAAATCTTTCTCAGCAAGTGCAAAACATAACCATCATCACAGACTTCATAACCTCGGCTTTTACTGCCAACAACTTACTGTATACCCTTCGACGAATCCAGGACTCGATTTTAGATACTGTAACGGATATTTATAATGGAAAATTAGATTTTCATTTGATATCTCCAAAGCAACTGAGATCAGAGTTAAGCATAATATCAGCACAAATATCTGGAGACTTGGTAGTTCCCGTCGACAACTTCAATCTTAAAGATCTTTACAGCTTGCTCAAAGTAAGAGCCAAATATTCTGGCAAATACCTAATTATAGAAATAAGAATACCCCTAATTGAAAGGGATATTTACGAGGTATTCCATCTTATCCCGGTTCCACGCATGGTGAAAGGTAACATGATGATGAAGGTCGAAACTGTCTCTGAATTGGCAGCCATCAACATGAGAAAGGATTCGTATTTGACTATCACAGACGCGGATCTGCAGTCATGCGTATTAAAAAACCCTGTGACTATTCTGTGTCACATCAAAAGGCCTATTCACCATATGAAAGATGATCATAGCCTTTGTGAAACGATCCCAGGCACAAGAACTTGCAAAACTAAAACTACCGCGTGCAAGAATGACTGGAGAGAGTTAACATCAGAAAACAAATATTATTATTTATGCTGCAATGAATGTAACGTCAAACTTCTGTGTGAAAATCAAGTTAACGCAGCTAGGTTATCAGATGCTGGTCTGTTGCGTGTTGGGGAAGGCTGTTTAGTAAAAACAGAAGATTTTATGGTGTATTCAAACAAAAGATTGTCTAGTAAAATTGGCACAACGACAAAGATTATCTCGCCAGAAATATCACCAATAAATCATATTATAAATATCACTATGCCAGAAATCTCATACGAGCTTAATCCTAATAACTCAGACAACCTCAAGCAATTTGAAGCTATTAAGAGAAGTCTTGAGATCATGAAGCAGAGTGAACCCCTGAGCTCCAATATCTCATACCACGACGTCCATCAGTATACTGCTATATACCTGATCATAGTGGGGATCTTGTTATTGGTGGCAGCCTACTGTTTTATACGTTGGCGGCAAAGGCAACGTAAAGGAAATCATTCAACTTCTACAGCAGAGCGGTCGACTGCTTCTGCGGCGACAGCGTTGCCATCTCCGCGCACCGTTACGGAAAGTGTTGTGATTGAGTGTAGTGATATTAGGGAACAAAGGCAATCTATTAGTAAACCTGTAAAAAGTGATCATAAGCGACTGGCTTTATCTAGTGAGTGCATACAAAAAAAGGAAGATAGAGGTTCTTCACCGATATTTCGCGTGTTTTCTCTTCCTGACCTGCATTGTAGCGACTCGGTTTAATTATGTAGTGTTGTTTTTATCTCATCTTTTAACATAACTAACCCTACATAACTATTTTAGTATTATTTGAACATTGTTTTCACCTTGTTAGTTTTAATTTCATTCCCCATTTAACTATAACTACTTACTAACCTCATCTTTTCCTCCCTCGGGAGCATGTTCGGGTCAATCACCGAACAATAATAAACACGTCAGCGTAATTGCGACACCGCGCTCTATGCCTTGAATATTTTGTGTATTACAAGTAAAAAAGTAGTCAGTACGTTGTCGGATAGCGTATCGGGCGCGACTCAATCTCATCTCATTCACCTCATTAGTTTCTAGTTGTTATCCCATTTGTATTACTGAAATATACCTATCTTTATAATCTTTAATCTTAGTTTATCTTAATCTCACCCCAACCCCGAACACTGGGCCTAAACGTTATGATGAAATATTGTGGATTACGACGTTCAAACGTTTAGCTAAAGCTCGTCTTGGGAAAACTCATTTTAGGGTTAAATAAGCAAACCAAGTTCTAGGTTTTGCGTTGAGAACGGGTTTACGCAAATAAATGTTTCTGACAAATGAAAATGATTTTTACAACAAAAATCACAGCGCTTTTATAAAAATATTTACAGCTGAAATAAGTTAATAATGATGCATTTAAATTATTAAGCATATCAGAACATCTATGAAAGCATTGTATTAAATTGTCAACTAAAATATTTATAAACATTGTTATCAGAATTGAGTTCGAATCGAATAACAATGTATATTTTCTGTGGAGTGTAATTGTCTCGTGCGTGGGTGGTATTAAATGGTTGGTCACAAGTAAAAAAACTTTTCCTATCCGGTCGATTCATACATGATAATTTTTTCTTCAAGGAGAGTGCTTTTAATAATATATGGAGTAGTTTATTTATTCATTAATGTACAGTGCAAGGACATGAAAAATAGTGGCAGTATGGTAAAACAGTATTGCAGCTGTGAGAGACTTTAAGTATTTAGGAAACTTCTATCTTTGCGAGCATTCTTTTGAGGGAAATTTAGACGCTAGCATAGCATAGACTATGACGTCTATGTATATTCTTCAGACTGTAAAAAAAAAACACATGTTATGGGTTTGTTAACAATTCAATTTGTTTAACGAATTTAATTCAAGTTACCAACATACGAATGTTTTGTCTATACCAACCCCTTCGAATTCAACGAATTTAATTCCAAAACATAAACAAAAATCACTCATCTGGAATCTTAATGAAATGTTTCAATTATTCCTCACATTGTTAATTCAAAACGTGCGATTATCTGAGGGCGGTCCGCAATTTGTGCTTGAATCATTGACGGCGCGGCGCGTCATGTATCAGAGCGGAAGCATGAGCATGGAGGTAGGTACATACATTTGTTACGGGATGCCGAGGCTGCGATGCTGCACGCCTATAATACATCTTGCTTCTGAGGCGCTCGCCGACTCACCGCCTCGCCGCCTCGCCGCCGCCACGACGCTCGCTACGTCATGAATATACATTAGTCATTACACAATTTACACTCATATTTTCTAAAGAACATGATAACGTACAAGAAATTACCTTCCCAGCTATATTACGAAGATGTTGCCTATTCATTCACTTAATTGATTTGCAAAGTAGGCAAGATAAATAAATGTTGCTTGTCCGAATTCAAAAGCTGAAGTTCCCTTTACATCGGCGCCCGCGCGGAAGTTTTTTTGCTTTCACCTTTTTACTTAAAAGTTACAAAAACTTTTAACTAATTAAATTAATATTCGTAGACCGTTGATTAAGAAGCTCTGGAATGCTTTTAGCGTGAATGTAAGGCAAATTTTGAGGGAAGAAATAATTTCACCAAATATTTCACGAAAATATTACTTTCAGTTTTGATCATTGCGGATATTTGAATAAGTAAAGAGAGTGGTTTAGAAATTGTTAAAACAATCTCAAAGGCCTTTAATTGAACATTTAATTTTGTAAGAGTTTTTCAAAACATTTTGTCTATATCCTCTCCTGGTGGGTATTATGTTATTGTATTTTTTGGTGGCGATTTTTTTGTTTTCATCAAATTGGTACGCGAAATAATGACTCAGAAATACGACTGTTTAGCAAATGCAGTTTCAGCAAAATGAAAGCTCAACAAAAAAGCTATCGCACGCTACATTTAACTCGGGGTCTAGCTAAGACAAGTAGTGAGTCAGCGAGCAGAATGTTAAGTTGGCGACAGACACAAAACAGTGCTAGTTATTGCACATTAGGGGCGCGGGCGCGGGCTCGTCGCCGCGCGCATTAACGCGACCATTGCAAACTTCCTCCGCGACTCCAGCCTCGCGCCTCGCACCACCGGCCTCTGTACTTAAGAGTCTAATTAGCCGTAAATTGCATTCAAAATTGGGCTCTTGGCCGAGAATTGAGTTTTGAATGTCTAATTTCCCAGAATAAAGGGAAATTGTACCACAATTTATGTGTCAATCTGTATTGTCGTGGAACACGAAATGGCTATCTTAACGGGCTGTCGATGGGCAATTGTTTTTGTAGACTTAACGCTCGTGTTAATTTGGAAAGTTTGCTGAAAGAACATTGTTTAACTAAAAATATAGCTCTATTACATCGTTGGACTTTCTTTCAAGCTTTTCATCTAAAGGAGAATGCCAGGGTTTCCTACAACACTCGGCCAGAACCGACAAAGATGAACTATATTTCATAAAAAAGGAAAGTAATTATAGAATTTAATAGTATCATTAGATTTCCATTAGAATTACACCAAAAAAAGTTATAGTTCTTTGAAGGTGACCACTTAATATCTAGATTTAAAGCATAACATGAAATAAACTATTAATAACTAATTGAATTAAAGATTTTTAGCACACTACGTCGCATATAAAATATGTTTTTATTGTAAAATAAACATTTATATAACATAACTACATTATTTTAGAAAAAATGAAAAAAAAAAAACACATTTATACTTTTTAACAATTTGTTATTCATCAAACGGTACCTACATCATCATCCAATTAATAAAACGTCTAAAAACTGGGCTGAAGGAGTTATATTTGTTTGATATCTTGCCCAACCGAGGTACCATATTATTATTGTCATTGTATGTGCACAGTGTGCACAGCAACCTACGGTTCTTCGCCAACTGCGCAATTACAACAGTATGGCTCAACGTTCTCTCTCCCACTTTCATTGTTATTAATGATTTTTCTTTTCATTGATACTAGCTATTAACGAGTACTTAATGCAGGCTCAGTTTCAATAGCCAAGGTAGTCGTAAGCGGTAGAAAAATCAGAGTCCGGAAACAGCAATAATCAACTCAAAACTCAAATTAAAAACGGAAACACTTCGTCGCTCGTTATATCAAGAAGGTGAAGGGTGTTACATACTCTTTGATGAGGGGTCAAACTTTTTGGCAATTACAACTAAACAGACAAAATACAAGTTTAAGTTTTACATCAAGTGTTGCCAGCACTATGATAACATTATTATGAATAAACTATTCTAAACGGTATCGATAATCGAATAAAAATATTTTTAATTATTATATAATTATAAATCATTGGAATCGTGATTAAATTACTTAGCTAGTTAGGTACGTATGGATTTAATAATATAGTTTTAATAAAAATTAGTAATTATAAAGTTAAATAAAATATCTCTTTCTCTCATAGACTCTGCGCAAGTTAGAACGCAGTTTTATATTGATATTATTGTAATCGATTTGCAAGTGCAATTTCGTATCGATATTATTTTATTTTGATAATGTATCGATATTATTTTGTTTTGGTAATACGTAATAAACATAGTTTAATATTGATATTACTGTAATCGATTTTCAAGTGCAATTTCGTATCGATATTATTTTATTTTGGTAATAGCAACATTTCTGATTTAAATTGCATCTAGGAATTGTGTTGGTAAATTGTTAAAGTTGAATAACTATTTAAAATGACTTTTTAACGGTGTACTTCTACAGATTTGATTATAATGTATAATTCTTACTGTTTTCTATTATGAATTATCATTATTGTAGAAAGTCTGTCGGACGCTGAGCCTATTTCTGTCATTGTCCTTTATGTAATTCCCACTGACTATCTGTTTAATTAGGTACTGTTAAATGTAATAATACTATATAAATTACATTTATTAGTTACCGTATGTCTGTTACACTCGAGGCAATTTTTAAATTATTCTCTATTAATAAATAACAATTATTGGTCCGAATATGGTCCGAATAAATCCTGCAATTCGAGAGACCTATTTATGCTAAACATTTGGTGATACTCGCGTTTTATATCATCATAATCGTGCACAATACTTTACGATCAAACCTTATTATGTAAGTAATGTTGTTTCACATGTCAGCATGATACGAACATGCTTGTTAACTTCTATTAAACATAATATAGATGTCTTGCCGGGGCTAATAATCAGCCCAAAATTAATTTGCTCCATAATCAAAGGCAGAATCTAATTTACTGTATCTTTAGCATATTGTTTGACAACAAAATGAGTCGAAATTGAATCAACAAATTCAAATTTTCTTATGAAAACAACAATATCTTGCTGAAGTTTACTGTAAATATGAATAAGTGGGTCTGTTTTACCAGTCGGCGGAGGCACAGACGAATGATTACACGGAGGACCTTGAATATTAACGTTCCGGACTCATTAACGTGGAATCATGTATTATGGACAAAGCGGGAAATTAAAAGCAATTTATGCGAAACCTTGCTCGCACTCCCAACCCCGCAAGTCTCACAACTAGGGTTGAAGCGAACCATACACATTTGTCTTTTTGACGATGACGTGAGGAAGTTATCTAGCCAACCCTTACATGAGCGTATGTATGTTTTTAGGTTTCGTAGCCAGTGGGCATCTCTATAATTTCATGTCCATCCGTCCCTCTGTCCGACCCTTCGGTCGTTTGTATCTGGCAGACTCGTGAGCGGGACTCTGTAGTGGGATGTATTTTCAGATAAAAATTCGCAGAGTTCGAGTTAACTTTTGTGATTTTTTGCACCAATTTCAATAGGGTTTTAAAATATATGCTGTTGGTATTTTAAATTGTGTTATTCATATATTACGCAGAAATTGAAGTTATTTTTATATGAAAATATACTTTAATGATCAATATTTCTTTTTAAAACAAAACAGTTTTCTATATTTAAGATTGTGTCGCAATAACATTTTTTTACTTTAAATTGTATGGTACCAGGGATCTAAAAAGAAATCTCTATCTATAAATATAAAATGCTTTGTCCTGACTGGTGGATCAACGCACAGCCTAAACCGCTGGTCGTTGGATCGTGAAATTTGTAGAAAATATTCCATTTATGGTGTAGGCATCCGATAAGAAAGGATTTTCGAAAATTCATCCCCTAAGGGGGTGAAATAGAGGTTGAAAGTTTGTATTATCCCTTGGGCCAATATACTTGAACCTTGGGACGAATAATAAAGATCATCATTATTCGTTTTCACAACTACCCCCAATTTAGGAGGTGCTAAAGTTTGTATGGAAGAATCTTATTCCTTGGGCCGATGTGCTTGAAACTTGGTACAAGCTGGCCAAACTAAATAATCATTTATGTCATTATTAGTTTTTCATAACTAAAAGGCAATTTAAGGAGTCTTAAAGTTTATGGCAGATTAATAATAATGAGAGTTTATTGAGTGTAGGTATTTCAGCTGACGATAGACGATATGACGTATCGCGGACAGGTGTTGCCTGGATTCAGATATAGATAGGTACTTTTTTTCCCGGTAGCCTTGGGATAATTTCCAGATATCACGCAGGCAAAGCCGCTGGCAGAAACTAGTTTATTTATAAAAGCAAACCGAAAGGCTCCAACAGGAACATTTTACGTGATCCTCAAATAAAATAGCTCCAAGAATATTTCTTTGTCCGCTTGTTGGAGCACCCGTATAATAGGACAAATCTATATCGAACATTTATTTACACATAGGCCAGTAAGTGGGTTGAATAAAATTATTTTTAGATCTTTTAATATCAGCTGCTTGCCGATACATAAAAATATGTTTATTTTTAACCGAACGGTTTCCACGTCAAAGAACGTTACAACGTAAACAAAACACAAAGGAAATTGTTTTTCGTCTAACAAAAAGAAAGTAAAACGCTTGAAAGTTGAGAGTTAATTTATTTCGAAGTTGTTTGCCAGTAATTTGTTGTGGCTGCGTCCTCGGGGAAGACCGCCGGCGCACACTGTTGTTACACAAACTTTTTCGTGTTACGAAATTCGAGTCGGCTACTTGTGAACTTGAGTCAGACCTTCACTGTTCTTCTGGGAACCAGGCATCTTACCTTTGTTAAGAGGGACCTCATAAACGTATTAAGGAAATTTGAATAGGCCGACTTACAACTTTGGGGACAGTCCAATGTCTACCTATTTGGCAAATAGCTAGCTAGCTAGTAACTGGTGGTTTGTGTACAACAGTTATTTACTTTTATATTCATAGCTACATGTGTAGAGTAAGGTTTGTGTCAGCAAAAAGTGCCCGGTATGCGGGTTAAAAATAATCAACATTACCCCTAGGTGTAAAGGCGTAAATAAATACAACAAATACAAATGTTACACTGACTGTTTTACATAACAATACGCACAAAATAGGTTAAAAAGTGGTTAAAATGATATTATATTTATTTCTTTTGTTGACTCTGAGTATTTAAATGTCACAATAAAAAGCCCAGATATTTTATAATCTAAATAGCGAGGGTTCACCTTCTTTCTAATTTTAGCTATTTAACTAGGCCGACACGTAACATCAAACTTTGTTCTAGGGTGTAAAAAACAGTTGCGATAGAATCGTTTAAAGGAACGTAAAAACCACAATAGTGCTTAAGTAAAGCTGGCTCGCTGGCTCTCTGCCAAGGAGCATATACTAACCCGCTTCGCTTGATTCCTACAACTTGTGAAAGATAAGCGCCTGATACGATTTACCGTCTTTCTTTTATTGTTATAATTTTTTGTTGGAACTTTAAACTTTAAAAATAGGTTACATAGTCAAGTACCTAATATATATAGTCCGTATGTTATTATAAGACAGACCTTTCAAGCAGAAAAAATGACCATTCAAGCAGCCTTATGCAGTCGGTGCCAGTAAATAAATAAATTTATTGCCAAAATAAATAGTAAATCTGTCATTAAAATAAAGTAAATCCCGAGAACTGTAACAAAATGCTTAAAAAGTCATTTGTTATGTTACATTCTAGTCGTTTCTTGAGGTCGATTTTAGATTCCTTGATGTAGTATCAGCTACAAAACATCACCATTAATTATGACCACGCGCTTTTAGAATACCCTGTATAATAACTTTTCTTTGTTGTTATTTGTATCTGTAAATAAATACAACAGCTTAAAACAACAATAGCTTCTCAGCAAAGCAGCTTAAGCAAAAACAACAAAATTGCACCTACGTATAAAACAGCCAAACAGCAACCAATATATTATTATACATGTGTTGTATCATCCGACAACAACATTGCAGCTTCCGTAATCAATTACAGGCTTATATTGTCTAGCTACGAGTACGTAGGTATGCGGGAGTACAAATCATGAAATTAATTATGAATGAATCCAGTCATGATGTCGAGGGAATTCCCTCAGTAACAATACGTCCTCAGAACAATCAATTAACATTTACTGTGTGGTTGTATATACTTATTTATCTTTCAGAATAATATATCGAGGCAAAAAAAAAACTACAGAGGCAGTTAATTCACAATTTTAAAAAGTTTCAGGATGTTTATCTAGAAACATAATAATTACAACTGCAAAAAGAAAAACCCGACGATAATTCGGTGCATTCCTACCCTTCTTCCCAAAATTTTTGTTTTTTTTTTTGAAGCGGCGGCCCAAACTTCTTACTGTGAGAAATCTGCTTCATTCTGAATACTTTTCAATAGCTCATGAACGAATTAATCCTCCGAATAAGCTAAATACTGATTTATTTAGCTAAGTCCAATAAGTTGACAAAAACCCGATTTGGACCCGAAGTTGTCGGGGTCAAAATCGTTTCAAATTAGCTCGACTAGTATAACCTATTTCAAGGAATGCACTAAACATACGTTACCGGCAACCGGAGTGCTATTTCGTAGAATTTACTTCGAACTTCAAGTCTATCCGTATTAAAAATATATATAACAAACGGTATTATATCGATCTAAACGCATCTCAATAGAAAGCAAACTCAGTTATTAAAACTCATATTTCGCTATCGTTCCAGATGATGAAACGGTGGAATAAAATATTGGTTTGCTGGAAAAGCACGTTACTAAAATCATCTTTATGTTCTTGTACTCAAGATCTACCTGTCTCTGTCTTCAAATAATATACAATGTTGACGTCTGAGAAAAGCTTCTGACAGTTATCGAATTGTATTCTAACATTGTTAAACTAATTAGTAGAAAGAAAATTTTGTTTTTAACAGGCATTTCCATTTAAAAGCAAATTCTCAACGTTGTCTGTCGTTTGTGACAAAGTTTCTTTGATTCTCTAATTAGTTTCATAGTTATTTTACTTATTAGTTCTAGCTCGCGGCTGTTAGTAATGTCAGGTTTTGTTATAGAAATCCTGACAACTACCTACAATGTTCGTTAATTAACTCAAGGGCTTGTTGTTACAATATGCTCATTATGCGTAACCCTTAGTCTTAAGATGAAAGAAGTTACAAATATAGATCCACAAACTACAAATTATAATACCGTCTAACGATGCCTACAGAAAAAGACGTCTAACTTGTGTTTTATCGTGAAATTGTACTGTCGGATATTGTTTTTTTTCTGAAATCTTCAGAAGGGTTGGTTTTGTAGACTTTACCCCCTTAGTCTGGGCTAAGGGGGTCGTTTGATGGCTGTTGATAATGACGACGATACTGTTATCAAAGCCCTCGGATCCATCATGTTCCAGACGAATTAATAACACATCAAAGATGAACAAAGAACTGTAGCGCTTGTAATTTCCCGAGAACGTATCGCCATCATCAGGAAGAGAATTTGTTTAAGACAAATTTATATTCCCCATTTACCGGCTGAGCTGCGTTCATCGCGCCGCGATTTAACTCATAATTCGATCCCGGATCGAACGAGATGTGCTCTCGAGACTTTTATTAGAAACTGTGAAGACGTGCCTATTCTGTTTTAGAACATAGCATTATACCTAGGCATTTCTGGAGTAGCTACCTACTTTTTAGACAAAGATGAAATCTTTAGGTAAGTAAATGTAACGTGTTAATAAATAGTGTAAAAGCGAAAATGAGTTTGTCTGACCATAATGATGTCCACATGAACCCGTAAGTTGTAGGTAATTTGGTATTATTACCACCGCTATGTCGATGTGAACTAAATACACCTGGGTCATCAAAACTTCTTTCCTTGCAGTTAAAACTAGCAAACTATGAGTAGGTACTAAGATTGTAATAACATCAGCATGCGCGGCTAATGCAGTTTGAAACAATCTCAATGAGTTTTATATTCCTTGTGCAAAATTAAAGACTTCAGTAAGTAAACCAATAAGCTGACTTAGTTTATGTAAGTGTATACTCGTGGAGGCTCGGCGTGTTTCACGTGGGCGCGATGTAGATATCCCACCAACAACGCTAAACTTGCTTAGTTCAGACACGCTTAAGTATATGTGCCCTAGTTAATGTTCAAGAAACTTACGGTTTTTAGGTTATCCTCCCTTAATAAAGCCTAGCAGACATTCTATTTATTTATATTCTTAAATAATAGAAAATTCCAGTTTTTTTTCTATATCTCTTTGAACGGTATTAATGCTACTGTTTCTCTTATTGAAGGTACTGCGTGGGCGGGCTGTGGGCAGAATGGCAAAATGAAAGATTCTTTCATCGTGATTTAAATAAGCAAAAAGATTCCACGCAATTCTTGTAAGATCAGGGCCAAATTGCTGGTACGCGTCATAAGTACTAAAAGGAGTAGGAGTTAACCTGTCCGGGCCCGGCGACACACCGGTGTGTCGCGAATTAATCGCGAATTTAATGTTTATTTACCTATTACATAAGATTTACTTTATATTAGGGAATTTTCACACGTTGGGCCTGAGCGGTTGGTTACTAATGGTAGTAGTCCCGCGGTTTTTTCACTAGCGTCATCATCATCACATCAGCCGAAAGACATATGCCTTCCCCAAATGTTGCCACATCAACCGGTCCTGTGCGTCTCGCATCCATCGCTTCGCTAGCGTAAAAGTCGAAAATTATTCCACTGTCTTGCATAACCGTTAAAAAGTTTCGTATGTCCTAATACAAGGTCTACACATGTGCCAAGTTTCATCCAAAACCGTTCAGCCGTTAAAACGTGAAAAGGTAATAACGAGATAATAAACTGACATACAGTTAGACAGACAGACAAAGTGACTTCCCAAAACAGCCGCATTCAGCCCCCGTCTGTTTGGCTCCTGAGTGATCAAGTACGGGACTGTTCCTCTTACCAGCTTTCACACAACTATGGATGCAAGCAGCTGCAAGTGCCGTCAGTCAGCAAAAACAACGTATGAGCTGGACAGCCGACTGGGCCATGAGTCATCGGTATTCACGAGCCGTAACCGGTCTTATAATGTCAGTAAGCTGTTAAAGCTGCGCCCTATCTCCCGCAGTTTAGTCTTTTATTTTTTTTTATTAAAACTTTATACAATAATATGTTATGTAAGTTTTATAAACCGTACTAATATTGTGGTACTGTGAGTGTTGCAGCACTAGAATAGTTTGTGAGTAATGTAAAGTTAAGCTCACAGTGTTTGCATTGTTGACAATCCTTATCAACAAACAAATAAAAAACACCATATATTAAGGCGGACATAATGTCTTGGGCATGTTCTACACCCTAAGGTGGCGCAGAGACAGTACTAGTACGTGGCAGGTGCAACTTAATGAAAATACAAACAGAAAGAAAAGATAGTAATTATAATAGGACGCCTGTTACAAATGGGTAGTCAAATAATTACTTTTTTACACAAAAGTATGTTTATTAAATAAAATGCTTTGCATTCTAAAAATTAATTTTAGATAGGTACATTTTCTCAGTAAATGAACATTACAGGTACATTTATTGAGAATATGTACCTATCTAAAATTGTAACAGCGTCCTTAATACATTCTTAGATATTTGTACGCATTATTGCCAACAATCTAAGTTAGCTATTTAGAAAATAGTACGTTTAAAGGCTGTCGCAGACAGGAGACTTACTACTAAATTCTCGTCTTAGAAGCGTTTAAATGGGACACAGCAAGTCGTGCAAGTATCCAGATTCATGAGTCATTAAGAAACTAGATGCGGAAGCTTCGAACAAAGTCGATTCTTCTCTTTTCTGCACGGGTTGCCAATTAAGTTTACGGAGCGGACATCGCACGGGAAAATTGCAAGTGCATAAAAAGGCTAGGAAGATAAAATGGTTATTTGTATAGCTAATATTTCATGTTCTTATTTCGGCGAATGTGTTAACTGTCCACTATTTGCGTTCGGTGTTTTTATTGGAGAGCGCGAGTTGTTTATACGAAAAATATTTTATAAAACGGCGATGTATGTGAACATTTTGTATTGTATTTGCAGGACTTTTTAAAGCGTTTTTTCTTTGGTGCAAACTCATTTCTATTTTTCCCTAACTTTTTTTTATTTTCATCTGGGTACGAACCTAAATAATAATCGTAGCAAAACACTGGAAAGAAGGTGTATGTCGGACATCTGCCAACATTGCGCAGCGTGCAAAGAATATATAAAAATTGGAGAGGAACAAAATCACATAGTTTAATCGTCCCCAACCTCAGTGCGCCCGTCTAAGAAATAAGAGGTTCACTTGAAATGAGCAAGCGATTTATTTGCCACTGCGGGCGTTCGCACTGATAAATATGACCAATAAAGGAAAACAAAATGTCCACAAGAGAAATTATTGCGGTGCCCGTAATTTACCTCTTCGTTTATTTCTCTACATTTTTCGTTTCTTTGAATAAAAATATAATTTAATACGACGAGACGGTCAATTACTTTGGCTGAATGTTTTTCTTTGAATTAATTAGTTTTCGGCAAATCATTGTAGAGACGCACTCCACGATACAGCTATTGTTAACTATTCATTTATGTTTCAGAACACTATTATCTTTCATCATAATTACGCCCAGCTGTTTGGTTTTTTCAACCAAAATAATCGAAGTTATTATTAAAATTTTCGCGACTCTGCTGAAAATTTGAAAATATAAATATTGAATACAGCTGGCAGGCACTTTGCGTAAAAAATTAGGTCGGTTGCCGAATGCCTGTAATAACGGTGAGTTACACCTAATTCTGGTATTGTTCCGTTATTCTTTACGCACGTTCGAATTCAAAATAAAGATATTTATTGCTCGAATAACTGTTGACTTTGTTGTTTTCGGTTGCCATTCGTAAACAAAGCGTTTACAATAAAATAGCTCTTTGCTTCGTAAACTGGAATGAAATGTTCAGTCAGGAAGTCAATAATCAACGATAAATAAAAGATATTGTAGGTAAGGTAATTTGGAACGCTTTCACGTTGTTGTACATTAAAAATGTTTGATAGAATAAACAGTATAACAAAGATCTTTGAATTATTGAAGACGTTATAAAATATTTTGGCGAGCCGGGCTTCATCTGTTATACAGGTATCACGTAGTTTGAAGGTTGTAAAATAAAATATTACAAAGAGAATTTTGCTTTGAATTATTTTTGCTGTACGTACCGTACTACGAATTCGACTGAAAACGGCCAATTTCGACTAATAAGAGGTGTACGTGTGTTGGCGACATGGAACATGAGTATATGGAATATATGTATGCTTTTTTTTTTAAATAAAATTAATAACACTGTTACCTATCTAAAACACCTGACGTGGTTAATAGGGACAGTTAAATTGTAATTTGGTTTGGTTTCAGGATGTTTTCTTCATAAAAAGAGAATGCCTGCAGGCAGTTGTCATTATCTAATTCATGTTGTGCGTGTTCAGACCAATTTTATACCTCGTGGCCGGAATTATTAAATTAAATGTTAAAAAGACTATTCTGACATAGCCCAATAGATAAACGGAAATAAAAAAGAAGGGTAGATACACAAATATAAATACCCTCTTCGAAACAAAAGCGCATAGGTATCACGTGTTCAACAAAATAAAAATATGACACCAATATCTAGGCGAGCTAAAGGTGCTGAAGCATTCATCTTATGCGACGCTCGATGAGTGTATTTTGGCAGATGTAACATAAAATATAGTTCATGAATAATGTGACACGGTTCCCCGAGCTCGAGGCGCCGGGAGCCTGGGCCTTCGCATCTCGTAAATATTCAGGGTCCGACTGCCGACGCTCCACGATACATCAAAGTCGCGTCGTCTCATACAGAACCCACCTAACATACCGCCATGTTTAACTTTGCGACGGAGGCCACTACGAAACAAATGAAAAACGTAGAACAAACAGCAAGCGGAAATTAAATAAGAACAACCAACAATTGTGTTAGATTCCGCTACATTTATAAGTTGAGCATGATCTCGTGTCATGAGTGCTGGTTTAACGAAGACTCATATTTTAGACGTGGGCGACAGAGGCTCTAGTCACGAATGCCGGTGATTCATATCTATTTTAAGTTATTCAAACCCAGCTTATTCGTGTCAGCTTTTCAGTAATGTAAGTCCTCAAAAAAGACATTTGGAATAGGCCAACCTTTTTACAGATTCTATAGGTAAATAAAGACAGAATGAAATACTGAGCAATGGTCAACAAATTCTTTGTAGAGATTCAGAAGATACGGTTGTGTTTATCTCAAGCAAGTCAATAAAAAATCCCAGAAGTATCTTATAAACTTCTCGCGGCACGAAGCAATATTCGTTGAGGAAGGTTAAGCCCAATGTTTTCAGGGTCAAGAGCGGAATACGTGAACGGAAAGAAGGGGAACGATTCCTTTCCGTTTTGAAGAAAAGCTTTCCAAAATGTATGTGAAAGAAATGACCGCATGTTAGCCTAGAGAATACTGAACACTGAAACACTGAATGCTGGGAATTATTTAGTGATGACAGAGGCCAAACCGTCAGTTTTCTTTGCAGTAGTGGGACTCTCTTGTCTTCAATAACGATTATATAATAAATTAAATTGCGCTTCACATAATGCATTTAAACTGTATATGCTTTGAAATACAATACAAGTTATTCTGGCCTTTGCGAATAATCTACTGCAATTAGTTCACGTATGTTTGGTACAACAACACGTACCATTGACATTGCTTCGACACTACTTGCATTATAAGCAGCTACAACCCTATCATCCAATATAGATAGCATAATGTATTCACATCTACTTGACCGAATGTGAGCCTGAAAGCGTTCCGAGGTGATAACTTTCGGTGGATTCAATCAAATCAGTTAAATGTAGCTGTAAATTGGGCAGTTCCACTTGAGTGATATTGAGTAATGGTGGCCGCGTCGATATTGATGGGCGAGCCCGGAGCGCGCGCCGTATCTCTTCGGTGACGTGTTAATTTGTCAAAACCCGACGTCATAAAGAAAAAGTTAGAAAATTCACACGTGATGACTCGAGAGAAAGCGTTCAATCGATTACCTTCATAAAACTCATCATATCCGACAAACGACTCACGACGGATCTCTGTAAATTATGCCTAATTTAATGCTCGAACTACGTCCATAAGAGATTCCGCTCGTAAGCAACGAAATCTGATTTTGTGTTCTCCTAAGTAGTCCAAAAGGTAAAGATAACAGGTCACGCGCGCACGTCTGTCGTTACCCTTAGCCTCTTACATTTTATTACGTCCCATTACCTGGGATTAAGTCGGCATGCATCGCGTGGATTCTGTTTCATGTCGCCAGCCCCGGCACTAATGTCATCCGCTACTCACAACCTCGCTCAAATGCTAATTTTAAAATATGAACTCTTACAAACCTTGTACGTAGACTCACGGAGCCTGAAAGAATCCATTATTCTAATTAAATCTACGACTTCAAATGCTTTTATACGACTGCTCACTCTTGTTAAGACATTTCTTTAATCAAATGTCGAGGTTTGTTACTCACAGTAGGCCCTTTGAGGAGTTGTAAAAGGGATGAAAAGATAAAGTTTAGCCGTGGCGCCGAGACCAAATGCACTAATTGCAGAGTAGAGGCTGAAGTATGTACACCTGAGAGCAGGTGCTTGAACCGGCTGTGTGGGGCCGGTGATTTCATAATCAAGTACCAACTGTAATATAATTTCCCGGTCTGCGCTAATGAACGTGTATTTTGTTTCATCTGCCGTCAGTAGAACGTAAACGCGCGTCATAAAATCAACATTTCATTTGGTCGGAGTACTCCCGGCCCCGACTTCAGCTTAAAATTTGTGTCATTAATATTTTTCATTTCCGCTACTAAATAAATATGAGCAATCTTTGCCGGGCTAATTATAGTTGAATTTAGAAGTGTAACAAATATTTAGGTGGAGAGAATAGAATCTGTCGTTTAAGTAAACGTTGTTGGAGTGCGACGCGGTGGGGATATGTTTTATTTATTTTATTGTGTGTAGACAAGTGAGGTGAGGGCGGGCCCCGGGCGGGTTTTGTCAAGGAGTCGCCGAGATAAATCGCCGGCGTACGTGTTGCGGAGAGCTGTTCGATGTATCACGCTCACGTATCCAATAGAACCGGCACAGACACGTTGCGTGAGCCTATTTTCCCTTCTCTACGGCCTCATAAATCCTCTCCTTATAAATTAGATTAAAACACAATGGCCCAAGTAGGTGCGTCGTAGAATTAACCTTGCCTACACCTTATGTGTCGAATAGTTGGGAACTTTATTAAACTTGCTCTAGAGATGCGTGGTATAGCTGTTTAGAACTCTGTACTTGTTTGCTTTCCTAAGTAGGTATTGATACTGTATACATATTTACTAACATTGATGAATTTTAGATGTTACAGAACTTTAATACTACGTGATTTAGAAGTGAGAAATGTTCAATTGTAGCTTGTAATCAGAATAAATATTTACTGGACTATGTTAATGGTTTTCATCACGCTTTTGATATTTTTCTTGGAATATGTGGGTGGGCTGGATACGTAGATATATAAAATTCAACATGAAGTATGTCGGTAGCTTATCTGAGCGCAAGTTGTAAAAGTAAACTGGGGTATACTGCGGGGCTCGTAGCGGATAAGCGAGTACCTAAAGTGCATTGTTAAAATATACTACTTACCATTTTTTGTTTGTTTCTTCTCTCGCCTTGGCACAAACTGTGTGAGCGTGTGACGGTGTCAATATCAGAAGACAGTAACATGTTTGCCTTACTTATCTGTTTATGAGATGTTCAGTCCGGATATTAAATCGACCTACTTACACAGCAATCCAGTTATGAACACAATACCGCCTTATTTCTTAATCGTTTCATCAACCTTCAACATACACCAGCATCACTACATGGTAAACATAAACGTGTCTATGAAGGCGTGTTCCATCGCTATGTTACGGGTTCTACGATGCAAAATCGCTCTAAAAACGGGAAATGACTGCATCACGTTAGTGTCACACCCTCTTTGCAATCGTTCGCGCTCCGGTACAAGAAGCTCTCTCAGCCGGTGCTCAAACTTTGTGTCCCTCTGCACTGCCATCTTTAAAGTCGACACGTTATTGCTCTTTACGATACTCGCTAATTAATCTCCGAGCACTGACGGAGCTCGAATAAATGCCAACTACAGAGGGAGAGGGCCTGGCACGATGTTTTTGACGTATAGTAACGTAACGTACAATTTTACTATGATTATAATAACGAGTATTATAATTGTAGTAAAATTTTACGTTCGCACATAATATTTATTTCAATTGGATACTATATTCAAATATTTTATGGTACAAATGGTGTGTGTCACCAAAATATGAGGTTGCAGTTTTTCATATTCTTTTGTTTTTTATTATTATTGATAGGCACGCGCTTGACCAATCTCACCTGATGGTAAGCGAAGATGTGGTCGAAGATGGAGCACGCTTGCCTAGAAGTAACTTATTCACTCTTGACTTAAAGACTCCCAGGTTGTAGCTATCAGGGAACACATCAGACTCTGGCAGGGAATTCCACTCCTTAGCTGTCCGCACAATGAATGTGTTCCCAAAAAGTTTTGTGCGAGTGGGTGGATATTCAAAATTCACTTACGTTAATGTTACTATACGTCAAAACATTCGTGCTAGGCCCTCAGCTCTACTCACAACCAACGATGTATCCCCCAAATAATGTATTCAACTCACCTTCATAATTTATGAATGCTGTAAAATTTTACAGCTACTTTCTACACAGGTTGATGAGCAATCAAAATTCTAGGTAAGTACCCGTAGTTTCAGTAATTTAGCCTATGCCCAGGGTTAAATTACAAATCAAGTGAAAAATAAAGGAAATTGCTTGAACGTTACACTTTCATAGTACCTACGAGTAGGTTGGTAGGTACACCCGACCAACCATACTAGGAAACTAATTTCTGCTTGTGGCCAAAACTCAAACAAAACAAATTGAAAACTGGCGAACTGTGTTTCTGTATACGAAACAAGCGACAGATTAGAGATGTGTTTTTGTTTTTTTAAATATTTAAGGAAAAACTTCAGTGGGTACCCAAACGTTTTCAATTATTCAAGAGACATTAGAATTTCAATTCAGCGGAGCGTTTTATTTTTATTTTTTCTTATTATTATGAACAAGAAGGAAGCCATTAGCGTGTCGAGAGTTGAAATCGTCAGTTTTATTGCTCATTATTCGTGTTTATCATTTTTATTTTCAAGTGGTTCTTGTCTTCAGGGAGTACTTACTAAAGAAAATTGAATCAATTATGAAATTATATGACATCTCTTTCTGATGCTTATCAATACTCACAAATGGTTCAAATTATTGTTCTAAATCCCATAATAGTTTGGCAAAGGGATTTTGGGTGGCAGTACATTTAGTAATCCTTCTAATATTACACCGGAGGACAGTGTGACTGTGTACTAAGTGGCCAAGCTCTGCACGCCTCGAAACAATCTCTTAGTTGGCTTTAACAACTCCCATAGGAAGAGACGGATGCTCTATTTTTAACCGAGAAACTCTGTATCCTTATACTGAGCGTGGAAAATTTCTAAGAAGAATAAGTTTTTCATACTTGATTTTGGATAGTTACTACGTTACCGGTACCTACCAAAATGTCATGATCAACGAGATACCCTGTTTCATTATACAGGTATACTTTTTCTCCAGTGCGCAAACTTTGAGAACCACTTCTGCCCATGAAAATGAACAACTTTCCCCAAGAAAGCCATAGTCAATTCTTAAAAAAAAAATTGAGTCTCTCATACAAATTGTGGTCAGTTGATGACAATTTTGTATGGGAAGTTCAAATTTTTTTTTTAAAAATTTTAAAAGTTTAAAGTTTTAAATTTAAAATTTAAAGTTAAAATTTTAAAGTTTACGCACTGGAAAAAAAATTACCCAGTATTAAGCATTGAAAGCTGGGATAATTATAAGAAAAAAAAAATGGTTTCATAGTTGTTTTTTGAAAAGGAAAGGTATCAAAAAACAACGGTATCAATGATCATGAAATGCGAAGGCATTTCATGATCATTGATACCGTGTTCAACTTCATCGGACCAAGCATTAAGATTCTCCCCAGTTCGCTCAAACCGCAACATTTTTCCTAGAGCATTTATATACCCGTCGTAACTTTTAAACGCAAGATCCGATTTGAATAATTTAAAGTGTAATTTGCATGTAAATAATCAACCTTAATTATCAAACCATTTAATGGATAAGGATTAATATCATGATACCAAAAACCCCAATACTCAATTTCACCCGGGTTTTGATTGAATCATTTGAACAAAAAGCGTTCATTGATTTAACCATAATAGTTAGACAAATACACGCGCAGATATTTTTATAGGTAATAATGAGTACTTTAATTATGTAGTAGGTACATTATTTTATGTGTCATCACTAATTTTCTCAGCGCACGCCGAATAATGAATCTATTAGGCAAAATTTTGCTACTTTGGGTTTAATTATTGCAGTTTTCATAGGTTTTATGTATTTTTTTCGAAAATAAAATATAGCCTATGTCTTAAGTTAATAATGTAGCTTTCTAATGGTGAAAGAACAAACAAACAAATAAATATTTCCTCTTCATAATATTAGTTTAGATTTAGATATTAGTTTAAAGGGTTAGGTGTCTAAAAATCGTTGTGTTGTACTGCGGCGAAGTACTAGTATGCTATATTTTTATATTCTGAGCGGAAAGGAAAGCAACAGGCAAGGACTCTTATTATTTTATTTTTTTAAGGTTGGGAAATCATAAAATGACTCCTGCCGCTCAGGACGGAGCGGAAGGGGTTGTCAGACTCTAACTGACTAAAACTCGTCCGTTTTCCTCCAAATGCCCTTTGCGTTCCAGGGCCGCGGTGACTCTTTCGAACAAATTCCGCAACAACTCTTACAGCTACGTTGGTATTAATTATCTTTTACTTAATTGGTATAGTTGTATAATATACTAGCTGCTGCCCGCGACTTTGTTCGCGTGTATGTATTGTAAAATGATGTGGCTAAGTAAGATCAATGTGTTCGTATATCTAATACGAACAGTCAATATCTATCATTGCTTGCCTCCTTTTTTATGTATGGGAAAACATCAAATGACTCCTTTCGCTCTGGGCGGAATGGAAGGGAGTGTCAGACTGTTACTGACTAAAACCCATCTGTGTTCTTCCTAATGCCCTTTGCGTTCCAGGGCCGCGGTGACTCTTTCGAACAAATTCCGCAACCCTGGCAGGCACTGGCCCTAGCGGGCCTCGTCTTTATGCTGACATCTTTTGTGACGCGCGTGGAACACAACGCGCCGTCGAGTATCACCTCTTCTGTTCAAATAATTTTTCGTGAGAAACGTTGTAATGATAATGCTTCTTTCATTTCATCGAAACTATTCACAGCAGTCCTAGAAGATGTCGTTAAAAATGTGGGTATAGATTGGGACTATAGCGGTATTAACGTCAATTTTCTCCCCAACTGTCTCACTTGAGATTTGCAGATGACTTTGTGGTTTTCACTGAGAACTTCGATGACCCCTACAAAATGCTTCAAAATCTTTAAGATGCTTCTTTTAAGTTGGGTCTTGGGATGAATATGACTAAGACAAAGGTTATGGCAAATACCTTCAGCGATTCAAATCTGGAAATGAATTGTTAGAGATGATTAACCGATATGTTTATCTTGGCCATATCCTTTCAATTGGCAAAGAAAATCAACAATCGGAAGTATCGAGAGGAACACACCTTGGATGGGCCGCTTTTATAAAAATGGACGACATTCTGAAGCCTGCCAAAATTCCGCAATGTCTGAATTCCCGCCTTTATTACCTTTGCCTTTATTACCAGTGTGCTTTTCCCACCATGACTTACTTACTTACATGGACGCTCACGCAGGAGGCTGTTTACAGACTGATAGTTGCACAGAGACCCATGGAGCGTTCCATGCTTGGTAGAGGTACGTCGTCGAGATCCGAAGACGTATGAAGGTTTTCAACATCGGAAAACGAATTGTAGAACTAAAGTGGAGCTGGGCAGGACACTTGGCAAGGCGCGGTGATGATAGGTGGAGTAAGGCAGTGACTGAGTGGTGACTGAGTGGCGTCCGAGGACTGGAAGAAAAAGTATTGGTCGACCGGCGGCGAGATGGGCGGACGATATTGTTGCCATCGTGGGTAGAACCTGGATGAGGCTGGCACAAGAACGTGGGGATTGGCACACGAAAAGAGAGGCCTATGCTCAGCAGTGAGCGAAGTTGGACTGTGAATAATGATAATGATACACGATGTTGATGAAACTTGCTAAGTTTGTTAACACGCGATAGAGCTACATAAAGTTGTCCATGGGAAAACCAACCAAAAGAGAAGTCAACCCCCGCAGAGGACACGGCGGAGCATACGGCGAAGGTCTGCCCTGCTTGGGCGGAGCACCGCCGTGTCCTCGTTGAGGCGATCAGCGACGGTGACCTCTCGCTACCGGCTCTGGTTCACTCCATGGTCCAGAGTGCGGAGGCGTGGGAAGCCGTCACCTCCTTTTGCGAAACAGTAATGCTAGTAAAGGAAAAGGCGGGCCGCGTGAAGGAGAGGCAAACCTTACGCCTTAGCCGCCGAAACAGAAGAAGACGCCCCGGGCGTCAGGAGTTGGAGGGCGATTCTAGGCCAGTGCCTGCCAGGGTTGCGGAATTTGTTCGAAAGAGTCACCGCGGCCCTGGAACGCAAAGGGCATTAGGAAGAACACAGATGGGTTTTAGTCAGTAAGAGTCTGACACTCCCTTCCATTCCGCCCAGAGCGAAAGGAGTCATTTGATGTTTTCCCATACATAAAAAAGGAGGCAAGCAATGATAGATATTGACTGTTCGTATTAGATATACGAACACATTGATCTTACTTAGCCACATCATTTTACAATACATACACGCGAACAAAGTCGCGGGCAGCAGCTAGTATATTATACAACTATACCAATTAAGTAAAAGCTATACACCCTATATAGCGCCACTGGTCCGAGTCGACGAAGCGTTGTGTTCCATGCGCGCCTCCAAGAGATTTCAGCTAAGTAGACAGGGCCCGTTAGGGCCAGAGCCTGCTAGGGATGCGGAATTTGTTCGAAAGAGTCACCGTGACCCTGGAACGCAAAGATCATAAGGAGAAACACAGATGGGTTTAAGTCAGTAAGTCTGACACTCCCTTCCAGTCTACCCAGAGCGGAAGAAGTCATTTTGATGATTTTCCCATTCATAAAAAAAACCCCGCAACGGATAGAGTAGAGTAGGGACTCCGTTGTGCGTAGGTGTCCTGGCTAAGTTTGCCGGCCTGGCTCCGTCCAAGTGTACAAAAGCAACCAGGGTGCTTTACAGGTTGAGTGAGAGACTTAACCGTCCAAAAAAAAAAAAAATAACGTCAGTGGAGCATCCAGACCAAGTTTTTGTTTATGATATGCATCAAATGCATTACGGTAAGTTTTGTATCAAAAAAATCACTGTTTATGACGTTTTAAAAGTACCATTAGTAACAAAAAAATATATTTTGGTGTAATTCTCATGCTTTTGATAGTTAGTACTTTTTCGGTCAACAGATGGCATTACGGGTATCTGAATTATGTAGATAATAAGTTGATTTCTTCTAGATTGCTACAATTCCTATCAGGTTTATGTGTAAAAATTATCTAAATGGTTTTGTAACTAACTAACATGTAATTTTGTGCATTCAACTACGAACAAGAACCTTTTAAAATCAATATTGCTTACCACCCATAACATACGGCGTGATAATATGTAGCCTAAAGTCTTCCTTGGTTTAAAAAGAATATTTTTGCTGAATTTTAATTCAATCTATCCAGTAGTTTTGGCGTGAAGCCGTACCATACACACATACAAACAGACAAACATACAAAAATTCTAAAAAGTCACTTTTTGTCATCAGTTACGTTTTTCTAACAAAAGCCACTTATTTTTTCTCGAAAATTCTCAATGTACAGTTTTTCTTTCGTTACTGTTTTATTATATGTATAGACTAACTCTAGGTATTACTGGTATTACACCTATAACCTCACGAAAATTAGGGATCCGAGAAAATGTCTAGGGATTACGTCAGAACTCGCTTATTTAGTTAGGTATTAAGCGGCAACATCGGCGACGGGCAAGTTCGGTCGCTGTAAATACGATAAGTAAACAAAGTTAGGCAAATAATCACATAATTAGGTAAAGGATTAGGTCCAACTCCTTCGAGACTTGGCTACTAGCCACAGATTTGGGCTCATTTATACAGAATTATCGAGTTTGTCGAAACGTTTGTGAAATAGATAAACGAAAAGTATGAGGTTACTTGTTTTTGCCAGCGGCTTCGTCCGCTTGAAAGTCGTAAGTTATCTCAAGGGAATATATTCCCGGGATAAAAGCATAAGTGCTTTTCTAGACTATAATCTATCTGTATGCCAAAGGGGATAGAACCTTTGTGGCATAGCAACCCCGCCGTCATTTTGATTTTTTTCAAAGTTGCAACTTTGAAAAACAGCCCCCATAGGAAAATGTTCGAACCCCTTTCATCCAGATCAGTTCAGTAATTCTAGCCATCCGTATATTCAAACTTTAGCATTTATTATAATAATAGTAAGTTTTACCCGACTGATTTACCAGAATGGAGGTAATGTTTTTTCACGGATGCGGAGTCCGTTGTTTTGCTTTCATTTACAAATACAAGCCAACACGAGCGGCCGTGAAAAAGTAATACATGTAGAAATAATACATACAACATGTTGTAAACACATTCAGAGGCGATTTAATACAATTTTGCGTAGTTAAATATTCATAGGAAAAACATGTTATTTTATGAAAATAAAGTACCTCTATCAATCAGAAATATCATAAAAACCATCATGCCTGTCCTATCTGAAAAAAAGGCAAAATTTAGTGAAAGATTCTTAGTAGTTGGAGCTCGATATACTATCGTGTTCGACGTTAAGCAGTAGGTTGCTGTGTGCTGGATGGGAGGGCATGCGTGGCGATAAAATTACAGACACACATAAGACATTCCAACTTTGTCTCTAAGGTTGGCAGTGCATGCTGACACATAGGCGACTAGGTACATTCATTGCAGGTGTTTACAGGCTGCGGAACTTTCCATCAGCCGAGCCGTCGATCTTGGCGACGCGTCACCCTGGTTGCCAACCTTTCGGACAAACAACATATATTTTTCCCAAACTACGCCTTTAAACGTTAAAAATGCTGAACGTCCAGTATAAATACGATTACAGACGTCGTTCGCGTATTATGCAATTGGACAGTCAAATATTAGTGGAACGTGATCGTAATAATATTGAAATCGGCCATTGGAATAGCATCGCGTTCTCTATCGTCCGTGTTTTATTATACCGACATCGATGAAATTGCGCGGATTTATCGACCATTTTTGTTGCCCCGTTTATTTTGGGGTAGTTCAGTCAGTTATTTTTACTAGCTTTGCACGCAGTTTTGCTTGCGCCGACAGTTTTTTTTTTTAATAGTGTACACACAACATGCTTTCTATTGGGCATTTGAGGAGGAAACGGTCGGCATACAGCTTCTACCACCACGCATACCGTATCGGCTCATATAATTTGAAATATAGAAAGTAAGTTCCTAAATAATACTTTAAATATTATCTGGAAATACTATTCCAATTTATCTAAACGTAACCCGCATGACTAAGGAGCAAACATGAATTCAAAATGTTCACAATTCACGTTTATAAATAGTAAGCTCATGCTAGTCCCCGACTAAGAATAGATAGCCTCTCCCCGCGGGGCTGCCTAAGGGTACTAAAGGATCATATCAAGTTGATGGGCAGCAGTCACCTGAACATAACATTCTGCTATGACCTGGTTTCTCGAAGATTTTTGGGTCAATTTGTCAAACGTTTGTTGTCAGGCTCAGTAAGGATTATGTTCTCATAGTTAGCAACGTGATGCTTGTTAATATACTAACCTACATTTTCCGTCTTGGGTTTTTTTATTTTAATTATTAGTTAGTTGTTCTAAAAACTGGGAAACCAATCCGTTACGCTGACTGTCCACTTGAGTGAAGAGAAGAGGAGCGGAGCGGAGCTGTGCCAATGTTAACCAATGGAACTGCATAAAATCTCCACCCCGATTCAGTGCGAACTAGTTTAACAAATCATACAGAACCGGAAAGCGGAGCGAAGCAGCGGATCGGGAAAAACTGGTCGCTCGCTCAAAGTACTGGTCGCGTGAACTCTGCTCAGCTCCGCACAGTTCGCACCTCAGCTCCGTACTACCTAGCTCCGCATCAATGGATACAGTCCGCAACTCCGCTCCGCAATACTCCTTTGCATAGTTCTACTGAATCGCTCCGCGTCAATAGACCGTCCACTACGACGAGTTATTTGAGAGGGCGGCCGGTTTTTTTCCGATTTCCCCTTTTCGCTTCCTCACTCCGTTTCCCCGTTCCGCTTCCCAGCATTGTATGTTTTTTGCAATTCCATTGGTTAATATTGGCACATCTCCGCTCCGCTTCTTTCCTCCCCGCTCCAATGAACAGACAGCTTTAAAGTCGAAAATCAAACGGAACTTATACAATGAATAAATATTCCTCTAACCAGGGAGAAAATGTTATTCGATACAAGAACCTAACTTTCTGGTACGTCTAGTTTTCGGGACCATAAAATCAGAAGCACGGAAATGGTCTCCGAGCCGTCCGAGCTATTTACTTCATTCATACGCAAAGCAAGACTAGAATATGTTAGTTTTCCTAAACAACCAGCATTAACGCAAACTTCAAACTAATATCTAGCTCTAAATGGTTGTAAGCAATGGCCAACTGTCCACGTAAAGTCATATTGCTTTTGGAAGGCAAACGTCGTCTAAAACAAGTTGTGTAGGTACTCGTATCTGAGGTCAGGTCACTGAAACTTTAAATAACTTCCTGGTTTAATTAAATACTAGGTACGGTTGTTGTTGCTTTTGATAAAATATTAAGTCTTTCATTACGCGGCTTCTTTCTCCTTTATTTGGTATGCTTTTCGCTGTTAGTATAATTCTGAAAAAAATTGTAAACAGTTTTTTGATTGATAAATAATTGAATAAGTACCTATAAAGCACGTGGTGCACACACCGGCGATTCTATATTTAAGTTTGATTGAAAGTTAAAAAAAAAGTGAAAGTGAAGTAAAAGTTTCACAAAACAAATAACCTAGGGTTCTAGCAATGTCTATTTAAAGAGACATTATAAAGGAAGCTGTAGTAACAGATTTATGTGCTCTAAAGCCCAGTCACCCATCCAGTCAAAAAGGTATGACAAGATAAAGCTATGGTTTATAGAAAATACTCTTGTGGCTTCGATAAATCTGTGTGATCACAAGTACCTAATTATAATTACGTGCTGTTGCTAAAAGTTTTATCATAATTTTGTTAATAGTCCCTTTTTCTCCATCTTTATTAATGTAACCAGTTGCTTCACCCATAAAAGTCGTAAAAGTTGGTCGAGTTAGATGTTTATTTTTTTCTGATTTATGGTCTCTTCTCTTGTAGGATGATCACAAGTGTGTTGGCGAAAGAACTGCTTAGATACTGTACTATTTACCTAGTTGAATTTAGAGCGAATCTGACACATGTCAACTTGACGTAACACTAAGAACGGGGTTCCCGCCAAAAAGTAAAAAAAAAGAAGAATCTATCTGGACGATATTGAAAACCCAAGTTTTGTTTAATATATTATTATGATGATGCTATAGCACAGAAACAGAGCTTCATTGATGCAGCATTTTCATATCCATATTCAAAATACGCTGCCGTTCTTCAAAAGATAAAAAACAGAAACATAATAGGATTTCCGCTTGTCCGTCTGTGTTTTTATTTGTATAAGAGATTCACAGCAGGAATCAAACAAAAAATTGGGAAAGACGTAAGCCGTTTCAGGGTCGACGGCAAAAGGCACGAGACATATATAAACCTTTTGGTAAACTGTGTATCGAATGTTTTTGGTTGAGCAATGGATTTTCATAAGGAAAATATTATAACTTCCAATATCACGGTTATTTTGTTCCTGATTGGTTAGCCAGAGGTATAACTTGCATAAGATAAATAAATACTCTTTCATGTTTAAAATGTCCCAAAATTAACGAAAGCTTTATAAAATCGTTTTTTTTTATGATTAAATTATAAAGAAACCAGGGTAGGGTTATGTATGGAATAGCACACAGGGCAAATGGTCTCCAAGGCTTTGCATACATGGTCACTCTTTTATCGAAATTTGCCATTACCATTTTACATAAATGTGACTGAGGGCCAATTACACCAATGAAACTGAACGCGATCAGCGAATAAACCTCGTTTATAAGCTGTCAGTGTCATTATTTTTCTATGGAATGTTTACACTGACAGCCGTTGAACGCAGTTTAGATGTACTGATCGCGTTCAGTTTCATTGGTGAAATCTGCTCTGAATCGTCGTTACAGCGTTGAATCTCCTCCTTCAATGCACTGGTGATTGTGGGCTCGTTTTCATAAACCTTTGATTTCAAAGAACTTCAATAAAAGAAATCCAATGGTGTTAAACCACATAAAATAAAATTATTGATTTTCTGAACCTTAACCACCAAAAATAAAATAAGGTTTAATAAAATATTGTTCAAGAAAACCGCTGCTCGGATTTTTACTAACCCTAAACAATCTGCAGTGGATTTTTACTAACCCTAAACAATCAGCTATCAAGCTGTAATATTTTTGGGGCTGCCAACACTTGGCTGCACAAATGGCGGCAAATTCAAATCTTGCGTTAATTTTGGACCTATATAGTGGTCATAAACCTCCTTCCTCCTCGTTCCTTTGGCATTTGTCATTTTCTCAAAATACTTCTTATAAATACAGGTACCGAATGCTGTAGCGATAGAGTACCTAATAAGAGCCACTCAAAAAAGTAAACACTTCTCACATTTTTATGTCGACATTTTCGTGTGGGAGTTATAAATGTTTTAGACCAAAATAACCTTTTGACACTCCCGCTATTCATAAACATTGCTAAAAGCTTCATTTTTAAAAACTCGTGACCTAATTAATTGTTATTATTGTTGTCGATCGAAACACGTGGAGTACCAATAAGTTAGCTTGCTTTGGATACAGTTTGATACTGAGACAGTAATATTTCAATATTATAAAATATTTTTAGGTGCAGTGTAGGTAACGCAAGCGGCCAACCTAATGGCACAATATCAGAGGCATTTTACTAGAGACAGGGAAAGAAAAAACCAGCCAAGTGCGAGTCGGACTCGCGCACGAAGATTTCCGTACCATTATCTATAAAAACGGCAAAAAAATCACGTTTGTTGCATGGGAGCAACCGCTCAAGCATTTATTTAGAATTAATCGCACCCACTTAAATATTTATTTTATTCTGTTTTTAGTATTTGTTGTTATAGCGGCAACAGAAATACATCATCTGTGATAATTTCAACTGTCTAGCTGTAACGGTTCATGAGATACAGCCTGGTGACAGACAGACAGACGGACAGACAGACAGACAGACAGACGGACAGCGAAGTCTTAGTAATAGGGTCCCGTTTTTACCCTTTGGGTTCGAAACCCTAAAAAGATTGAAACATAAAGAGTTTATTTGCACCAAGTATCACATCACATACCATAAAGACATAAATAAATAAATTAGTGACTGATACAGGTTGGGAAAATATACATCACATCTGCGCGAAACGGCCATCGCTCAGCATAATGCTGGAACTCTAGTGTGACGCAGAGTCACGGAATTTGTTTTCAGCTTCTGGCTGAATGTCACATCTGTCGGTATTAAAACGCCGATACTCTTCAAACCAGAACACACGCTGCTTGCCAGCAGAACTAGGCCCGGTGGCAGTTCCTAGCCAGACGAGCTCCTTCACAAAGACTTCAGCTTCTACTAAAAATATTCACTTTTAGATTATTATTTTCTTCATTTCAGCTTTTGCCGTCTAGCAAAAGCTGAATATTCGGATACATTTCCTCGTACGGTTTATACTATTTGCCTTCTAAACGCGTCGTGTTTCGGAAACTTTCTATGCATCTTTCACATTGTCCCATTTTATATGGAATATGAAGAGAAAATTTAAAAATGCTGTGCAAATGGAAGTAAAGGTTAGCGCACATTCTGTCGGGGCGGAGCGAACGTGTTACATGTTTAGAGTATTTTTCCTTACGTCATCTATCTATCTACCTTTTTATATATAAAAAGCTTTGTCTTGACTGGTGGATCAACGCACAGCCTAAACCGCTGGTCGTAGAGACGTGAAATGAGAAATTTTGGAGGTCGAATTCTTTACGTATATGATGTAGGCGTAACGATTTTTGGAATTCGTCCCCTAAGAGTGTGAAATAGGGGGTGGAAGTTTGTATGAAAAATCTTATTCCTGGGACCAAAATACTTGAAATTTGGTACGAATACTTGTCAACAAATTTTTACAAATTTTTACGACTACCCTCAAAAGACAATTTCGGGGTGTAAAAGTTTGTATGGAAGAATTTTATTACTTGGGCCAATGAACTTGAAACTTAGTACGAGTACTAATTATAATACTGGCCGAAGTAAACAATATAATTTTTGATTATTCGATTGATTGATTGATTATTTTTCACAACTACCCCCGAAGGCGATTTACGACGGGTCAAAGTTTGTATGGTGAGTGAATTTTGTGTGGTGGTGGTGTGTTTCTTTCGGTTAAAAAACTTAAAACTTGGCACATGACTGCTAAATTACCCTAGGCATAAAATTTTCATTGTTCCAAAATAATCCATCTTAGTTTTAGTCGGTTTTCCATGTAAATAATACAGGTTTTCATATCATCGCCCAAGCTAAACCCATGGACCTAGAGAGCTTCATATTTTATGTAAAAGGACTATACCTACATTAATATTTCGTATATTAAACCTCCAAACGGGGAAAAGGGGACGCAAAGTTTGGAACATTTTTGTTTGTGCCCAGATTTACTTGGAACTTGATCTAAATGCTCTTTGATAAAATTAATCAAACACCTTTTTCCACATTTTCTTTAAATTTACTCTTAAAAGAGTGAAAAGGGGTGGTAAACTATAAAGCAGACCCTGTCCTGGAATAGTACATAGGATACGTTTTATCACTAAATTATGTCATCATCATCATCATCATATCAGCCGAAAGACGTCCACTGCTGGACATAGGCCTCCCCCAAGTGTCGACGAGATTATGTTCCCTTTGGATAATATACGAATTTCATGGGGGTGAAGCTGCTGGCAGAAGCTAGTATTTCATAAACAAATTAATAGGAGCGGTACAAAATGTATCGTGAGTTTTCGCATCAATCACAATGCATCAATTGTGTTAAATGATAAATTGTTTTTTCCCCGTATTTTTGTTTATTTTATTTTCACGATGCATTTTCTTACTCGCATGAAGTCGTTTAAAAATATTAAACTATTTTTTTAATGCAGCGGTGCGCCCTGGTGACCTGTACGGTTTTATTCCAAAAACCTATTTCAGGCACCAGTCTATTACAATGGTGGAATATAGTTAGATAAGTAAATTAGTCTCAAACAATGTTAATTTAAAGGCAACCAATGTGAAGGGAGGATAAAGAAAAAAAATGTTTACAAACAACATTCTTTTACACGTCAATCTTGTATGTCAAATTAATCTATGTAGATGGGAGGTGCTTCCTAGAGAGCCAAGAAGAAACACAAAGACAAACTCTGTGGTCAAAGTATCTCTTTATGTCCATATAATTAATGTAATAGTCAAAACATAAGATAACCATGTAGGTTAAAGTCTGAGGAGGTCTTTCGAGAATGGTATGATACAATTAATAATGGACATTGATCGTTGTGAAGAACTCATACAGTATGAGTGGCATCAAAAACATCGCTAAACCATTTACACATAATAACATGTCATTTAATTTGTCAAAACTGAAATCGGAGTTTTCCATTTTTATGTCCCTCAGTTATTCTACACACTTTAGGCCAGTAGATTTCATGAACGAACCTTCCACCACTATCTACAGTAATGTTCAAGAGGGATCAACCTAGGGGTAATCAAAACGCATTGCCAACGGATTAATGAACTCAGTCCGTTGCGATTAGACTGGCATTGCCTTATTATGCTGACCTGGTTTGTAAGGCCATTTGCGATACCAGGTAGAGGACAAGGTAGCCCAAGAATCTTTTCTTCTTTCGACTACTATCAACTAAAAACAAGATAGAGAAACGGGTAAAGGCTATTCTTGAGTTTTCTACCCGATTCCCTTTTTCTTTCGACTCGTTTTTATTTCCAATCTCCAAAAAATTAAAGGCTATTTCATAGCCGGCTTCTGCCTTTAAAAGCCCAGCATGCTCTAATTGCATTCCCGTACGTGCGTCTTAGAGGTCATAACAACTTAGAGCTTCATTGGCAGAAGTCAACCACGCGGTGGTTGCAGGTTTTGGCTTTGCAGGGCAATTCACTGTACCCAGCATAGTATACGTTCACCTTTAACATTGCAAATGGAAGTTAATGTGAACGCGAGTTTTGTCGGAGGTAATAAATGTCAGGTGCATGTCCGTCGCCGTTGCGTCCGCGTGCCTTGGCCTGTGGCTTTTTCTACCGTACATTAAGGAACGTTTTTTATAGGGCTGTGCCGGCTAATGTATGTCTGGGGAGGCAAATACCTCTTAGTAAGTTACCTTGCATACACAATTCGATTTTGGACGTGATAGTTTTAAATTCGTTCTCAGATTGAAATTCTCAAGGTGTTTAAGTGACTTCAATGTATCACCAGAAACAGCTAGGTAAATCCAATAATACGTAAACTGTATTTGTGTTACCCACACTTAAAATGGCAACATAAAAAGAAGGCAACTGCTACGATCCTATAACCCTCGCACGGACATATAACATGTACCTTAGTTTCTTTCCAGAAATCTGTTTACACGTGTCCTACGTGTAAACAGATTTCTGGGAAGAAACTTATTTGAGTTACTTGAGGTCGCAAGCAAGCAAGATATAGAAGATCAGTTTTTCCAATAAGAAACGATTAGCCGTTCAATTTAAAATACGATACATCGCACAAAACCGTTGCTTACCTGTGCTACTGACAATTCAAAAGCATTACATGAATAAGACGGCTAAACTCATAAATATACAATGTAAATGTTTAATGTAATATTATAACAAGATGTTAGCAGATCTCGCGGTGCGTTCAAGACGCCTACACACTGGCGCGGTGCGGTGCGGTGCGGCTGCCGCGCGGCTTCCGCCGAGTCGAACACGCGGTTGTGGGGCTAATAGCACATTAGAGCAGCCATCTCGACGGCGCAGCTTTAAATATTAACGCCTCGGGCCGCCAGCAAGCCCTCCCACTGAAAAAGCCTTTTTATTTGTGGATAACGAGATCGCGCACTGCTTCCACTGTATAATGAAGTTTCTTATTTCCTGGTAATGAGGTTCATATAGTTATTTATCGCGCTGTTAAGAGGTGATAAAGGTGGTCCAATGTTGTAGCGCGAGGACTCGGATTTATGGTTATGACGCCGTTATCTCGGAATACAGCTTGTGTATTGCAACCGTTTAATTAATATTATCTCATCTTTGTATAACTTTGAAAGAGGAGCTGTATGTGATATCCTGCGTGTCCATGTTACAGAATGATGAGCGACATTCGTCTGTTTCCTTTTATGTCGCCCGCGCCTCACGAGCAGATGTGCGCAACCTTCGCCATGAATATTTATGATTCGATATGTAAACGCCACTCAATAAAACGTTTAATTTTACGTATTTTTGAAACCCGGAATTGTCATTTCCCTCTGGCTTTATACTGTGTACGAGCTGTGATATATTTTGTAAAAGGGGGTCGAGTATTTTTAATCTCACGGATAAAAATATTTTATACCTCTGCAGTACAAATAGCAATATTTTTTCCGAAGCAGTAACGATCGTTATTAAAAACTTGTTCGCGATTCGTGATTTTAATTTTTCGACAAAACTTTCGCAATATTTCTCGCTGGAGGTCGCGGCAAAACGAAATTTGCATATTCAGCAGTAAAATTTACGTCACAAACAATGCCCTATTACGGTACAATGGAAATGTCTTTACATTGTTGCGGCGGTCGGCGGTCGGCCGGCAAGCGTGCGCGGCGCGGCGCGGTCGCAGCGCGTTCAGGCTCAAAGGGCGACCATCGGAGCTGATTTACGGCGAGGACCTGTGGCTGCTCGTGTTTAAATGAAAATTATACACGGGCCCGGCGCTATGGGGGCGCGACCTTTCCCTCGTAAAGTAACTAATTTATGAACTCGTGATACTTCAGCGGGGCCGCCCGCGCTCTGCTCTTGAAATTTTAAACACCACCGCCGCTGTGCAACTGCTGAATTTTTGACGCAACGTTACACATCTTGACTTTTCACAGAATCAATGCTTTCACATACCTATGGATACATCACACCTACGTGTAATTTTTACTGTCATTTTACTCACGTGGGTAGGTACAAGAGTGACGAATGCCTACTTAAATTGCTTGTTTTGTGGCAAATATCAGCTACAATCCCCGAAGATAAAGAATAAAAGAAGTTGCGTTGAAACTCTTCGAGATACTGTTTAATTTTTTTTTAAATGAAAAAAAATGTTCCGTATGGTGTCGGACGTAAAAGAATAGCATCATCCCATCACTTCCCTATGGGTGTGGTAAGAGGCGACTAAGGGACTCACCAGAGAATGGGCAGCAGCATTTTCTGAAGGTACATTGCTGGATCTACTCACCACACACCACACACCACACGTCCACAGCAGTGGACGTCTATCGGCTGATAATGATGATGATGAATGACATTAAATGGTCCACTAAATTTACGGGATTATCGTATTTGAGGAACAAGCTCAAATAAACCCAAAATAAAATTTAAAAAACATGCACACATTGGCGTTTCTATGGAAATTGATGAATTCTGTTGATTCCTACCATATAAATTCCTAACCGTAATTGAATTGATATTTCAATTGAATTAGGAAGGAATTTATACTGGCTGCATGTTAAAAATTAATGAACATGAAAATATAATATAGAGAATTAGAACCACAATATTGTAAATAACTTGTTATTGCATTGCATTCACGGATGCCAACCATACCTACTGCTTTGTTGTTGTGGAACATCAAAAATTGTATCCAACGACTGTAGTGTGATAGTTTAAATTGGGAAGTCAAGTAAATTAATCCGACTGACGATATGTTGAGTACATATTGCTTTAGGATGTCATGAGATCTAGTAACTGAAGTATTTGCCCTATCACCTACCTAACGTAAAGAGTTTGCCAAAACATTAACAAGGAGTGCCTACATACGGACAACCTTGACAGCGAACTAACGCCCTCGTACCCAACCCAATCTGTCACTCCCCGCTCCGACCACAACAACAAATCGTTAGCGCCTAGTTAATTGTCAGTTTGTACTTCAGATTAAGCTAATTAACGTAACAGCATGTATATCACATAAGTACCTAATAATATATGCGAAGGTACGAGCCATTATACTGCGCTAACCCGTATCCATATTGAGTGCGGCCCGGAATTTTGATTAAGCACAAACTAGATTATGTTAAGGGTAAATTGAGACCGTTTCTTAAAGTACTATACAGTTAATAGTGTTTGCTTAAACTTGCTAGTTACTTATTTGCTCGCCGACATCGGCTGCGGAGTTATGACGGAAGTTTGCTTATGTGTACCTCTATGTAAGTTCCAGACTTAACTATGCAAATTACGATACAAATCTGCTTCGCTGAAAACGCTTTTTGGAGAATTAAAGAGAAGTTTGTGGCTGCACCTAGTTGATAACGGAAGGATATTATGAGAAGTTTGACTATAATGAGCTTTATATTATGCTAACCACTGCAGTAAGGAAAAAAACTCAAGAAAGAAAGGTAGCAAATCTAAAAGATCCCACTTATTCTGCACCATTCATCTGTAACAAGATTTGCTACAATTTACTACCTCAAAAAGTAATTAAATCTCAATTTCACGATGATTGAACTTGGCACAAAGATTTGTCCAATCAACACGATTTTTACCACCTAAACGTCAGCCTCACATAACACCATATTCTATAACAAACGCCAGTACATAATTGGCACTTTAACCCTTAAGATCTCCCGCGACATGTTCCAATTTGGTACCTAATCCGCAGCTTCGCTCACGATACATGAATCTTGTATCAAACTTACAAATATATATTGACATTTTCAGTGACCCTAGTCAGTACAGAATTTACTAGTATTGGTCTGAAATTTTCGAATACTGCAGAGTGTTCATATAAATATTTATGTCGGTGACTTTGTCATTTACATATTTTTGGGTGGATATGAGAGGCGCGTGAAGTGAAGGCTGCGACCAAGTCGTAAAACGGAGGGCACCTGTATCAAAGCCTTAAGTAGAAATAACTGAAAACCTTCCTTTGTCGGTCTAGAATAGCCTTTTCATCCAAAGCTTTTTTTAAAAAAAAGAAAGAATGAAGACGCGTTTATTCTGCGCGAAATGACGTACAAAAAACTTTTTTTTTTTTATTATTTTCTTGTACGTCACCCGTCCTCTGGCTCCCACTGCGTCTCTCTCACTCTCACGACGCGCCACGCGCACGCACACGGCGTCTCTGTTGCTGTGGCTCTGACCCATCTATCTTGATGCATCCGGGACGGGCGAAGTCGCTGAGGAAGGCCTAGGAAACGCTGGCGTGACGACTTGGAGCCGTTCATGACAGATTGGTCAGAAAGAGCTACACACGGGAAAGAGCGGTAGGCTATGGGGAGACCTTTGCCCAGCAATTATAGATTGATATCTATAAAAATATCTTGGTGAAAAAATAATTGGGCTGATTAAGTAGTAAATCGTGGGGGCTTTTAAAGCACATGGTTTCTGTAAAACACCAACCTGCCTAGACTTGTCGCAACTATGTTGGGTTCGGCTTTCACTCTAACCAGATGCAAATGAGTAGCAGCATTTTACATGATAAACAATAACCGGGTAATACGTCACCCCTGGGCAAGACTGGTGTCAGATGTCTTGGCATCGGACGACTCGTATCAACTATTAAAGATCTACAATTGAAACCTGGGACTAAAAGCTTAACGATCTTTCCGCAGCTCGGAGGAATCTCGGTACGTTTAGATGGTCACCCATCCATGGACCTACCTCGCCAAGCTTTTCGTAGCCTTGAAGATCGACCCATGCAGCTGTTATTGTTTAGCCACGAGTTCTCGATTTCTAAAAGACAACGACAGTTATAAGTTGCTCCTAATTTTTACCCCAACTCGGTTCTAAACCATCATCATCTGCCTAGCCTTTTTCCGACTATATTGGGTTGGATTCCAGTCAAACCGGATTCAGCTGAATACCAGTATTTACCGTGGAGCAACTGCCTATCAGACCTCCACAACCCATCAACTGGGTAACACGGTACTTCTCGGCAAGACTGGGAGTGAGATTTACTGGCTTCTGACAATCCGTAAAAACTGCCAAACAAATGACAGCCAGGACCAACGGCTTAACGTGCTTTCCGAGGCACGGAGGAGTCTCAGTATGTAACGATGGTCACCCATCCACAGACCGACCTTGGCAAGCGTTGCTTAACCTTGAAGGTCGACCCGTGCGGCTGTTAGTATTTAGCCACGCTCCTCACCACTCGAACTCGGTTCTGAACCAAAGTTAATTTACTAGGTTAAAACCAAACCAAAAACAATTTATTTCCTCCGGTCTACACTCTACAGTGTTAAGTATAGCGTGACAGCTACATATTTGTCAAATAGATACCTGCGTATTTGGTGGAGGGCGTCGAAAGGCTTTGGGTCAGTTCGAAGGGCAGCTCAATGAATGCGCCATCTACTGCAATGTTAATACTTAAAAGAGAAAATGTTCTTAAATTATCTGAGATACCTGTAGGAATAAATTAATGATGTGCTCTTTATTGCACTAGAAAATACAATCCGTATGATTGCACTCCAAAGCGCTCAGTAAGACTACGTTCAAAGTAGTCCTATCAGTACCTTGAGCCACTCCTGTATTTAAATACCTCTCAATGAGTCGACGAGGCTGCTCCGTAATCTTAGCAAATGATTCACAAATGCACTCTCCCGCTCTTAATGCAACTGTGACGACCAATTGAAAACTCGATTACAGTTGCTCCCAGAAAAAATCGAATTCCACATTGATTGGCTATTTCGTAAATACGAAGATCATATCCCGGTTATTGGCTCACGAACGTTGTTTATTTGGTCACTTTTGATCGTCGTCGTAGTCAAAGGGAAACTAGTTAATCATAGTTATATCCTGCGATTAAAGCTACCCAGTGATATTACCCAACAGCTTTTCTAGATAAATAGCAGTTCTAGACTCATGTAAACAGTCGTTTATGTAATTATTCGTAGTCAAGAGCGCTATACAGGCGCAGATGTTCAGCCATTTGGGCGGACATGAAATATCGAACCTGTTAACTTTATCGTCAAGATTAAGCTATAAAACCCAGTGTTCATTAAGCTACACTCTCGGCAAGTCTAGTTTAGTGTAAATCAGCGCATCTATAAGGTGGTCGAGTGTCCGTAAACTGAATATTTATGGGAAGGCACTCTCAATGTACCTACTAAACGCGCCAGACACTAGCGTCACAACGATTTTGCATAATTTATGCACTAAAATATGCTGAAATTTATGAAAATAAGGTGGTTAAAGGACTGATATCAAAAGGTTGAAACGTATTTAAAACTTAATTAACGCAAAATGAATTCAAAACGCTTTTGTAGCTGAAGTTAAGGTAGGAATAATGGAAATTTTCGCTGACTAAAAGAGGGGCTTAGCTTGGTGAGAATACGTACAAGTATTTCGGCGAAACGTGTTATAAGAGTAAAATGTAAGTACGTATAGTAAATCCGACATCAGACGTTTTCATGACACGGTTGCAATTTGCAAAGCCGCTAAATCGTAACGGTGGTTATCCTCGGCGAGATGAGAATATCTCCAGTGGGCAGGCAACGCGCTCGCCATTAAATCCTGACGGGCCCCCGCCGCCCCGCTCCCCGCGCGCGCGCCCGCACCTCCTCTAAATCCCCCGTAGCGGCGGCTGCGTCCTCCACGCTCATGCAAATTATTCACAAAGTACGCGTGTAAAGCGGGCCGCACGCCTAACTGGCCACCAGAGTACCCTCCTATATATACAAAATGTAAAACAAATGAAATGAGCTTCACTAAAAACTGGACGCGAAAACAAATACTTTTATTGTACTTGCCCTACTCTTGTTACATTTTATAAGCGATTTCCTCCGAGCTGATGGAAAAAGTATCAATTTTCTTTCTGAGTGTAACTTCCTGATCTTGTTTCTTTAAAGCGGTAAACAGTTTAAGCTTTAAAGGCGGCTACCGGGAAAGATCGAAGTTTTATCGTAATAATAAAACTAGTTGCTACTATGTTGAAGCTATCACAGAATTAGGAAATGCTGTAGTCTAAGATTCTTTATACTATAGATAGAGAGGGAGGTAGATTTAATTATCTAGTGCTGCGAAGAAAGTAATTGGATTTGGTTTCTTAGAAAATTAAATGTGGGTGTAGCGTGTCCCGGACGGAGACTAATACTAACTCGTGTGTCTCTTAACAAGACCAATTGTTCAAGATTACAATTTATGTGAAGACCTTTTAGTGGTTTCGTACACAAACGCGCTATAGTTTTTAAACGAGCTCAGGAATAAAAAAATCAGATGAGGTTGAGATGGGGACTTTAGCATGAGTGTATCTCACTGCAGAGTTTCTTTTCTACTTCTGTTTATGACCATTCCTGTCTGCTATGCGTCAACCATACCGGCATAGTCACCGGGATCTGCCGCCAAACCCGGAAACACAGTGTGCAAATAAATCCAGGTTCCACACCTTATTTTTCCTACACGTGATTTAGTGCCTACAAGAACTAAAATCTGCCTAAAACCGGTCCATACGCACCACAACCAACAGCTTAATAAAAGTTAAATATTAAGCCAGCCATTTAACTAGCAGCACAATGCTGGCAATTCATAAAGAATATTTTTATGAAATTTTTAATACTCGGCCATACATGTGACCTCCTCTCATAAATCAAGTACTTCCGCGCCCTTTGAATTTCCGCGCGCCGATGATATACCGCGTCTGTGACAATGCCTGCCTTCGCCATTTATACACCAATATTCCTTTTGACAGAGAACGGCACTAATTGAACGAGGGAAGCCATTCAGCTTTATTTTTTATTTGCTTAGAACTGCAATACAACGATTAAAGACAGGTTTTATTCCATTGTAGGTGGTGGCCATTAGATCTATACGATTAAAGTTTTGCTATTGTCCTTTAAATACCAAATATAGATAATATGTACATTTATTTGTGGTACCTACTAAAAAATATTTAAACATCGAAGCAAGATTGTAGCGTCTACGCTGCTACGATAGCTACGATTCGTAGTCGTCGTAGCCGCCGGCCATTGGCTACAAATAAAGTAACCGCAAACCGGCTATTACAGGTTTATGATTAATTCTGTTTTTATTTTATTTTTGCTATCGGTTCTTCCGAATCTGATTCCGAGGTAACTCAATATGAATTTACTTTCCCGTAATATTAAATGGATCGCACATTTTACTTTTATATTTTTTTTGTTCCAAGAAAAATGAAAACGATACCATTCCATGAATAAAAAAACTAATGCTCATTAACCAGAACGCGACGGCTTACCGTTAATATAAACAAGAGTTTCATGGTAATCTGACGCCTATTATCCCGCGCAGCTTGTAAACATCATGGAAACGAGCCATTTAGTTAGAAGGCCACTCTAACTTATATTTAGTTGCTATTTACACATCCAATATGCTTTCGTCTGTGGCTTTCAGCAGTAATGACGTAGGGAGTGAATTCCCGCTCTACCAACCTAAATATTAGTGCTGAGGATCTGGATTGCAAATCCGGTGACCTAAATTTAGAGCACTGTGCACAAAATTCGCCACAAAATATTTTACTATTGAAGTTTATTTTTATTATTCTGGGCTAGCAACTAGAAATATTTCAGAGGCATTACTTAAAATACAGAGAGATATAGTTTGGCATGATGCAGGCAGTTAGTACGAGAACCGCGTTCGCCGGCCGGTGGCCGCCCGTACGTTCGGATATTCGTTCGGATCTCCCGCTTTTCCTACAGATGGGAGTGCAGATATATATTTCTGGTAGGTCGCGGCCGACGTGCCAGCACCGGCCGATATTTCGTGCTCCCTGGGCGACAATAATTTGTTGGTCCGTCGTGCCACGGCTCGTGTATTGCCGACGATTTATCTCCTTCAAGCGTACACTCTAATCGTACCCGATATGAACGATCGTCACTGCCGGTTTGGGATTTCGCGGTATAATGAAAATTACTGCTTTCCAGCTTTTATTTCTAACGTACCCATTCAAAATTTTACTCCACCTCGAACGAGAATTACGTTTTTTTTCCGCCGTTTTACGATATTTGGAGCAGATGCTTACGGACAGTTTACTGCCAGTAACCGCAAGAGAGATTCTTATTGGCGGAGACTTTTTAAAATTTCCATCTATGCAATATTTTACGAAGTGTATAAGCTTCGAAAACTTTTACGACGTGACACTTTAAATTCGCCTTCACTTCGGCTATGATCCATATTTCTAATGCAGTGCGAAGTAAATCTGTGTTGGTGTCCCTGAGACCACGTTCAACCAATATTTGAGTACGCTCATGTTCGTAAAGCTATTTGGTTTACGACTATGGCGGGGAACATCCAAACACAACTCGGATTTCGTATAAAAATAACGGATGTTTTGAGTGTAGCATTTAACATTTCTGTGTGATAAATTAACCATTGCAAAGTCAAATTCTGTGTTATTTAAATTTAACTAAAAGCGTCGCCATACGAACCGCTATTTGTTGTAATTATATTTTATGTTTGCTGAGCGCTTAAATTAGTTTTTGAATAAACATCACGAGCGATTTTGCGTTGTTTGTATCAGGCAGATTAACTTGGGGGTTTTCATTCAGCGGTTAAGTTTACAGTTCATTAGAAATTTGGTGGGAACAAAATAAATCAATAGGTTGTTACGGTTATCGGAGCACTTGTTCATGGTATTTTCGTACCAAAAATGGGGTAAATTAATAGTGAGAGAGTCCATTATCCTGCATTAAGCACTCAGTGAGGCGAATGGGACATAATGGCGCAGCGCCGACGACGCGGGCCCTTTCACGCCTCCTAATAAAAACGTCACTACTGCCCGATACACATTATCTGCTTTTTAATAAATGGCAAATATGTATTGTGGTAAGGACAAAGGAAGACTTTTATTAATGTTATAGCAAGCTTAAGAATTCTTTAAAGGGGAGTTTAGTCCCATAGACCCGGTTGCTAAACAAACTCAAGAATTTATTATTATTTTACACCATAAATGAATGGTAAAACAATGATAAAGTCTGTCTCAGGTCTCAGTAGGGTAAGCTGACTTCTCAGCGTCACAGTCACAGCAGGAGTCATTTATTACGTAACTTGTCGATACTACAGATTGCTCTGAGGATATGTCCAAATGTAGATGTGGGTCACTAGGTGTTAACCCATTGACGTTATCCAATTCCCTGTGATAACACAATACACCTTCTCGGAATAGGTAACGAGATTCTCGGTTCCTGAAACCAATATTGATGAAATGAACTTAAACCTTAATATTCCGTAAAAATACCTTTGGGTACTGCTACAACTTTTAGGAAAGACTAAAAAAAAGAAAGAATCAAATTCATTTAGTCACTTTGTATGAAATTATTTATCACACAGTCTATTAATTATTTATGAGTTTTAAGCTTCGACTGTAGGGTTTATAAAATATAAAATTAGCCTGAAGAAAACTAACTTAAAAAAAAACGTGGAAAATTCAAGAAAAAAACGTGTTGCACCGACTCCAAGTTACATGGGATAAGGGCAGGAAGTTGATGAATGTAATTGCTTCAAGAGAACTTTGGTATGCATTAGCCAAATTAATTTGCAGTAAAAAATCTTTTCGTAATGTCTCTTTGTAGGTACCCGAAAAATATATATTATGAATAGTCATTGTAGTGGAAAATCTAAAGGATCACAATAAAAGTCGATTTAGGACAGCTTAGCCTTTTAACAACGTTGCCCCACACTAGGAATTTCTCCAGTATCGTGGGTGCGTTTACAAACATAATAATATGCGTATGCGTTTAGAAACTTGCATACACAAACAGCCAGACCCGGAACAACTATCTGTAGGCCATACAAATATTAGTTCCATGCGGGAATCGAACCCGCGATACGCAGCGCAGCAGTCAATCGCTCAACCACTGCGCTTACCGTGTTTTGTTTTTTGAAGTTAAGAATGTCAGTAAATGTAGGTCAATGACCACTGTTGCACATTTATTTAGCGCCTTCTATAATGTAGCATTATATTTTCTTCTTAGACGTGTTGAAGGTGCTTGAAAGCAGTCACGCATAACTATTTACTTAGGAGTTATAATAACACACACTTTCTAATAAGGTCTAAAAAACTCACACATAATTTACATGATGCAATAACACTACCGATTTGAGTGCCACCGTATCCAGCAGCCCATAAATATACTTAGGTATACGCCGCACGGGAGTGGGCGAGTTTGTGATCTCTTTGAAGTGTAGATTAAGGAGCCGTGTCACTAAACATGGCAACACTGCCTGTTAAATGTATCTTATTTTGTGTGAAATATGCTGTTTGAACTTGGACGACATTGTTGCTGCTTTTGAGGGTTGCAAAGATGACATTTATTCAGTGTCAGTAGGATCTATATTATGAACTCATGTTAGCTAAAACAATAGTTTTAGCTAACATGAGTTCATAATATCTCCTCGGGTTTGACTATATTCGGCATTTAAGCCATCCAAATATTTAGATTTTACATCTTGGTTATACTCATAGCATTGGTGCACTGTATTGCTAGTTGGGTGTATAGCAAAATCTAGATAGATACTGTGTTATAACGTATTAGTGCACAAATAATTATAATATTAAAATCTCAGTCAGATCTAAATTCAAATTTCTTGTTGCGTGCTTTGTGATACTTGGAGTAGCTTTAAAATAGTTTAATGCAGAAGAAGGTCACTAAACCAGAGTTTCTGATTGTTTAATTTTATTATAAAGATAAATACTGCGAGATTGATTCTAAGATAGATTTTTGTAGCCAAATTTTATCCCTAAAATTTCGTCCAGTTCCACACCTTCTCAAATACAAATTAGTTTGACATACAAACATTTACTCATATATTTCCCAAAGAGTCAGAAACTACACATCGCCACCTGCTATGCATACTTGCTGAAAATAATTTCGTCGCTTTAAGAGTCCTGTAAATTATACTGAAGAAACACAATAACGCAAAACTTTCACGAAAGCTCATTATAACAAATTGACAATGTAGCAGATTATGTAATCTTCGTAACACATAATGTATTCTATTCCTTATAGAACTAACACAAAGTGAAGGGAAACGTAGTGAGGAAACCCAGTGTTAATAATTAATTCGGAGCGTGTAGCCCTGAAGTTGCGCTATTTGTTGCCTTAGTGCCGACTAACGACGCAACGTGCTGGATTGAGGACCGCGCTTTCACTACAATGTCTGACAATTGGTTTGGGCTCGATTGAGACCATTCTGCTGCAATCCAGACGTGATAGAAGCAAGTCGTCTCTACAACATTATTTAAATATGTAGGTTTTATTATAATGAATATATTTTATGTACTTACTTACATGTATGTTAATTTTAACTACCAATATATATTTTTTACCTACCTATAGTATATATACTGGATATATAATCAGAGCCAAGGTTACCAACATAGCCCGAAGGATCGCCAAACTGAAGTGGCAGTGGGCAGGGCACATTGCTCGCAGAACAGATGGTCGATGGGCCCAAAAAGTTCTGGAGTGGCCTCCCACAAGGTGGACCGATGACCTGGTGAGGGTCGCGGGTAGCCGATGGATGCGAGACGCACAGGACCGGTTCTTGTGGTGGCACTTGGGGGAGGCCTATATCCAGCAGTGTACGTATTTTGGCTGATATGATGATGATGATAATATTTATTTTTTTATTTTTCTACATTTATTTATTTTTGTACCCATTTTATTTGAAACAAGCACTTCGACCACAACTCATCTGCGCAGATTTAGTACAAAAGATTCTCTCCCTTTTAACCTCCATAGAGGTTGGACTCAGTGCTCACCTATATCGCAAAAGGAAGCCTTGTGCAAAATATTTCATAAGAACCTTCTACAAAGTATTAGTAAACTTAAAAAAAAAGATGAATGAAATCGGTAAAGTCGTTCTCAAGGCGTGACCAAGGGAAACAGGGATTCATTTTTATATATGTCGCAGTAAGATAGATAAAGCCGCGCGACCTCATACTGCACAGCAGACGGTCTCCAAGTTGGAAGAACTGGGGTTGGAAGCTCTCCGTCATCCGCCCTACTCACCAGACCTTGCGCCTACAGACTACTACTTTTTCCAGAATTTGGATAACTTCTTGGCGGGAAAAAAATTCAGACCCGAGAGGCAGTACAAAATGACTTTGAAGAATTTGTTGCCTCCCGTCCGGCTGATTTCTTTAAGAAGGGCATCAATAAACTGCCACTGCGTTGGCAAAGATGCATTGATTGCATGGGTGATTACTTCGATTAATACAAATAAAAAATACATGAAAAAAAATCGTTTAAATTTTTTCATACAAAACGGCAATTTTATAGGTAAAGACCTATTATTTTTTATTTTTTGTTCAGACAAGAAGAGGAATCATGACATCTAGAATTACATAGCACTGAATGCTTCTTACAGCTATTTCACTAAACTTAATCTAGTAATATAAGTATATCACTAAACTTGGACCGTTTTATAACTATATTCCTAGTGAGATAGTAAAGAATCGCTTTCGTATAACTATGTTAGGGTATATAATTATATCCCTAGGGATATAACTATATTACGGCTTCATCTATCTTACTGCGACATATACATAATATATTAGATGTATAAAGACATGTTTTCTTTTTTATGCACCTGCCATATTATCTCGCCACCAGTCTTGTTTGACTGGTAGAAAACCTGAGGTATTATGTCCACCTGTGTACCTTTGTATTGCATGGGGTATCTATTAATAAATAAATCAAATAATCTTAGTCACCTGTAAGCCAATTGAACCGTATAGAGGTGCTCTGATTCAGCTTGTCTGTATCCAAAAATGTTTCTACATGTTATGTTTTCAGTGGTATCTATGTGGCACAAAACTCGTGGCTTTTATCGTAGAGACTAAAAGTACTTACGTTATAATGATTTATATAACATGTATCATGGATGTCTTCACGTTACCAGTCTAGACAACTACGCTTTTAATTTGAAATTAACAAGGTCTCATTATTTTATCAAGTAACACTGAAGCCAACACCATTTTAGGCCACGTAATATTAAACAGTATTTAACAAAAAATACTTCGAACTCCTTTTTGAAAAACTAAACGTTACAATATAATAAAATATAATACGTTTACCAATGCCTTAGAGTATCTTTAGTAAAACTTTCGTATGCAGCTAAGGGACTATTACAAATTCAGAAAGTCTGAAACTTATAACAATCGTAGAATGTTGCCGTAACAACTTTACAACTAGATACGTCTGTTTATTTCTAAAAAAAACCCAAGAAATATCCACTTGCTTTTATACAAAATATCATTATGGTCCGACCTGAGGACAGCAATGAGGAAAACAAGCGAAGAAAATCGTGATATGAAATAGAATAGAGCTGATGAAGTTGAAGGAAGAAACACAAACAAAAAAATGGAATCAAATAAACATTATATACGGGGCTAGATAAACATTGAAATACACGGAATGAACTCATCACTTATTTGTGTGGCTTTAATCACCTTTTCTTTTGCATCTCCTCGTTTATGAATGATTTTCAACACATACCTACATCATCCTCGCTATGTTTTGGCGGAAATCTTTGTGATATATTGTAGGTGCCTACGATTTCAAAACTCAAATATAAACCAAGCAGGTTTTTTGTCAAAAAGTGGAATGCCCTTAGCGAGCGGTCAGTAGTTTTTAGCTTGTAGCTAGTTTTGTTGCCTTGGCTGGGGGCCTTAAATTCATTTGAGGCCACCACAGGTTAGTCCGGTTAAGCAGTTGATATCCCAAGTGTGTTAACTTGCTAGTGGTCATACCAAAAAAAAAAAAATTGTCAAAAAGTCAGAAAGTTAGTCTGAGAGTTGATACTAGTTCCTCTTCCTAATTTTGTTTCCTATGAACGAGCAACAAACCGTCCCTATTCTAAAACTCTTCCAAGTAAAGTTTTCACAATTATTTTCTGATAAAACCAACATGTTATTTACCAAATATCCCGTTTCCGACCTGTTGGACTCGACCCGAGAACCTCCCAGTATAAAGTTGCAGATCGTCTAAACCCCCACGATTGTATGCCGAAGGCTACCGAACGTTCCCGAGATTTGAATTTCATGCTGATGGATTAGTTTGCCGTTCAGATTACTGATAGTTGTCGGTCCATCCAACGAACAGTAACCGTTATTCGATGAAAATTGGTTTACTTTAAGGTAGGCCTTTAATATAGTTTTATGAATTTCTCGTTGAAAAAGATTGGTTGCTTTTTGAAGATTTGGGAAAGAATACTAAGACTTAATGTCTATCTCGCTTCTGATATTTGAAATACCGATGTGGTGTGGTTAGCGATGAAAACTTTGTATGATTACAGTTTCTCATCATAATTACTGCAACTGTTGGAATTAAGTTTACCAAATAGCGTTGCCTCGACCGATTCTGTGCTACTTGCATCCAGCGTCGGATCACTGACTCTATCTTTACATAATACAGTTGACATATGGTTAGGATTATACAAAGCATACACGAGCTGAGAAACCTGGTACAAAAACTATTAATTTAATTTAAATTACAAGAAACAGGCCTTGGTAGACTGCCCAGCGCTTCTAAGACAGTAAGAACAGGGTTAGTACGATGCTCAAAAGCGATAGGCTGGCAACACGCCAATACTGTAGGTATTGCGCTGATCTTTATATTACTCCACCTATGGCTATACAATAACAACTGACCGGAATTCCCTTGAAACATCGTAAGTTCATCATTAGCAAGTGGAGAACTACTTTTTATAGTTGTCTCCATATTAGGCAACCACTGCAAGTTCATGATATAAAGAATGATCGTGAAAATGTTCGTAGCGATGTTTGGCTCTTTACGGATCTGTTTGTTGTTCAGTTCGACTTTAAAAACGGCGTATGCTCGATGTTTTGTTACAAGACAGTGAATGCCTAAGTCTACCAAAACCTTACCATAATTACTTTTTTACAAAAAAATACGCGCCTTCCTTATATAAATATACAATAACTTTAATTTTGGAAGTCGGTGTTTCGGTTGTTACTTCGTTTTTATAAAACGACTTTCGAAATTAAAGTTATTTTATACTTTGTTGTGTTTTTTTATTTGGAAGTCGGTTGCATTTTTAGTAAAAAAGATTATTTTAGTTGGTAATTTTTCGTAATCCATAACAACCACTGGCAAGTCACAGGAAACCAAAATACGTAATTTCGTTTACTTGGATGACACAATTATTTTTTCCAGCTATTTGGAATCCAAAACCAAACTGCTGAACCGATTTTGATAAAATTTCTGTGGGACCAATCGGGAAATATAAATTACATAAAACAAATCAAATCGGTTCATGAATGACGGAGATATAAGGTATTAAACATAAAAAAACAACCGAGTTGAGAACCTCGTCAATTTTTTGAAGTCGGTTAAAAATAAACTAAATTAGTGATTTATAGAGGTTGAGAAAATATGCTTTTGGAACATTAATTCAGCATTGTCATCCTCATATCACATTTTTTCATCGTTTGGACATCCACCCAGTCTACGCTGAATCGTGAAATCACAAAATAATGCAATGTAATTTTCTTAGGGTACAGCATACGGTGTAAGGAGCCTTCAAAGTAATGATAATTGGAGAAAATCACTTTAGACTTTTTTGGTGGATGATGTAATCAGAGCACAAAAGACACATTGTTTTCAAATAGTAGTATAGTGGTACAAAAATTTCCCCGCGTAAATAAAAGTTGAAAAAGGTGTTTGACCCAATAGTCACGAACTTCACGAAAACTATGACACCTGGCATTCTCAATACAGGTGTAGAAAGTTGTGGCGCCAGCAATTTGTTGGTGCGGAAATAAACTGGGCCAGGCGGAGCCGAAGTTACTTAGGTGTGCCTAGCCAAATGTCTTCGTGAATAAATAACTGCACTTTCATCAACACCACGTTTTAGATCTTTTTAGTTCTATTGCCTATATTTGGTATATTTAGACAATCTATTCTGTAGAAGAATAAAATAATGACAGGTTATGGACAGGTTACTTTTGTCAGCGGTTATACTTTAGTCATCAGGGGCCCCACAATGACGTGTTAAAGCGTGAGTCATCCTATATAGCTCCATCCCTCCTTCTCGCTCGAACATTTAATTTAGTTACTTATAATAGCATGTTTTATTGTAAACGTAATAATGTTTCGTTATCACTGTTAACGCAGTAATGAACAATCAGAACAAACAAGAGGAACGCATCTACTAAACGTTTCGGATCTCACTTCATTTGACTACACAAATAAACAAATTTTAATCGATACAATAATTCATGTGTGATAACAAAGCAGCGGGCAGCGCGGACGAGCGTCGAGCGTCGAGGCCCTCTCGGGTCCCCAAAGATAATTTTCATAATAAAACATCCCTTTTCTCAGGCACTTTGCTGTAAATCAAGTTTTCCGGCCACCCTTTCAATTTCCTGACCGCAACACAGTTCCGTTCAAACGAGATTTTCATTAGACGTTCAAATACCCTGCGTTTGGAGAGATAATATTTTTACAAGACGATTAAGAATTTTCTGAGCCCCGTCTCTCCTTGCCTCTAATTTGTCTTGGCGCGGAACAGGTAATTTAAACATATCTATTTAATTATAATTAAGTGTTCCAATTCAATAAAATGTCTTAAGAACATGAACTTATTAGAAGTACGTATTTACGTCTGCGCTCCAGTTTTTCAAAAGACCTTATTACATTTAGAGCGTGACCCATGAAAAGGAGATAAAAGTTAATACGCACTTAATAATTATAAAGCTAAGCCCGGTAACTCCGATGAAAGCATTAGTAGGTATTAACTTGTAAGTTAAATGCGAGCGTAACTCACAAACGTTTACACACGGTCAGCTGGGAATCGAGTCCAAATTACCATAACTTACTCGAAACATGAACAGACAAACTCATTACAAATGTTACCATTAATTTTAGCCACTTTTCCAAGAGATTGCCATTAAATTGCCGCAGTTCGTCTTGCAATGTTTGGGAAACATAAATGAATAAATTGACCTGATTTGTGTGTGAGCGCTCGTTAGAAAACATAATAAGATTTTAAATTTAAATGAACGTTTTGCGGTACAGATGGAGAATAAAATTTGTGAAAGTCGGGCTGGGCGTTATCAAAGGCTATGCAGGCCCGTGTGATCCTCGGGGATTCCATTATTCGAAATTAAGAGTTGTTTGTTTTTATTATTTTTTAAACAACACTTTTATGCAAATGTTTTCGAGTATTTCCTAGCGATACTCTGAAGGTAAATAACAATTGTCGCGTTTATTTACAAAGTAAATGGTTGTTAAACCCCTTTCGTCGTAGAATAACGTTTAGAGCGGGTGAAAATCTTGGCTGGCGTTTCTCTCAAATTGGTAATTGAATTGAGAGGGGCGATGATTTCAATAATTTTGACAAACAGTCGAATTTTCCTTGAATCCTGATGATGTATTCCGGCTTGTTGAATTTTCTCGATGTGCTGATCCGTTAAAACACATTGTTAGGCCAAATTGATGGAAAATCGAAAGTCAAACACGACCGTTTCTTTATAATTGACTGTCAATATTTCCTAATTTTAAGAGATATTGGAATTATTTTGTATTATGATTTTGCTGAATCTTCAGATTTCAAGAATCCAAAATATGAAGTATCTAAGTGTTACAGTGACTAGAGTGACTGAGTTATTCCTATTGTTCCTGTGTTATATTCAGATATGTGCAAAGAGAGAGTATACAACGTCACTATAAATACACAAACTACACACTGATCCAAATAAAACGTTCCACGTCGGATATAGGTACATTTTCAACAGTCGATTATAAATTTCCACGTTGATTGAAATACGTTGGAAATAGCGCAGTCGTGAAACTGTGTCATTCGGGGATCGTTTAGTATTGGCCTGTGAAAATCTATACACATGCGGGCTTGTAACGAATTTCATAATTTTTTTGCAATATTTACTGAAATGTGTAGGTACTGCGTAAAATGTTCCGAATTGTGTTTTTTATTATGTATTCGAAAAACATGAACCAGTTTAAAGAAATCAAATCACTGATACTTATCACAGGTAGTCCTTTTTATTATTTAGGTATAATAAAAAGGTAAATTACCAGAAGTATAATCTTAATTAATGACGTACGTAGTACCTAATGAGAGAAAACAAAGGAAAGTTTATTAATATTTCAATTAATTGTTAGATTTAGGTTAATTAAAAATCTATAAAAAGATTCAAATAAGTTAATGCATTTAGCAGAAATAATAAAAAACGAAGTTGGGTGTTGATATTTTCAAATTCGTCATTATTTTCAAAAAAAACACTTTTCAAAAAAATATCGCATCCTGGACAGTCTCACCTAACGTCTTATAAGACTGGCCAATCCTTCCCTTGCGGTGGTAGGGCTAACGCCCGCCTGGTTGGGTGGTCGCGAACCAGGCGGGCGTTAGCCCTACCACCGGAGTCCGGCGTCAGCCTGCTGTGTTTCGCCGACGCGTGGGAGTAAAAGTGCATCAAGGCATCTTCTGGGTACGCTCGCTCCATCATAGACCTCATCCATCACTTTCCAAGAGCTATCCAATTTCTCAATAAAAAAAAAACACTACAAAGTAGGACCTATAAAATTACTATAATTTCGGAAGTCGGCGTTTTTGGTTGTTTCTTCGTTTTTTGACACCGACTTCTGAAATTATAGTTATTTTATGCTTTGTAGTGTTTTTTTGTTTCGAAGTCTATTATTTTTTATTATGTATTGTTTTTGTAAAAAAGTTTTTTATTTTTGACTTTTAAGTGGTTAGCTTTAATTAAACCCAACGCAAAAATAATCTGCTGCAATACGAACATACAGCGATACCCGCCACCAATCACTTGAGATGGCAAATTAGTCTTTGGGATTAAAAAAACTGAAAGCCCCTTCCGCCCTCCGCTCCCAATGCCCGCCGCGTGCTAAGCTACAGGTTAGAGGATCCGCTCTTTACGGAAACATTAATCAGTAGCTATTTCTTATCACGATAATTTCAAATTGTAAGCGTTTCTGTCATCATGATCATCATAATATCTTCTATCATCGCGTGATCATCGATATGGACAATTATTTCATCTCACGAAACGACTGAATATAGTCTAGTTATCTAATTATTGCTCACGGTTATTTGATCACAATTAGGAGCGTACGATTGATTATCATAATGCGTCATTCAATAAATTAGTAACGTGTGGATAGGCATTATTATGTAGGAGGTAGGTACATAGATTGTATTTAGTAGGTAACATAATTTTAAATTATTTTGCGACACGGTAGTCTTCGAAACACCACCTCCAGGATGATAGTTATTTGGTTTTTTAATACAAAAAGTATCATGCTTAATTGATTTTTGATGAGCCACTGAAAAAACAAAGACACTGGTATTCAGCTGAATCCGGTTTCACTGGGAGCCGACCCCAATATAGTTGGGAAAAGGCTAGGCAGATGATGATTACTAACTTCTGTTAATAATAGCCATGTAGGCTGTAAAAGTATTAAAATTAAAAGCTCTTTTTTCTAATGTCATTGTGTTGATACAAACGAACGTTTACGTTAGCACTTTTTAATAAGAGCACCGGAGATTTCTAGCATGAACTTTAAAGTTTATAAATTACAAACCTAGGACCTAGAACAGTACTTACATAACTTAGACACAAATCAGAAGAAAAAGTAATGTCTTAGAAGATAAGTACCCATTGTTTCAGGAAAAAACAATTCTTTCCGGCTGCACTTTCTCACGGTAGTTGTAAAAATTAATCGACTGCGAAGGGTCACCAGTGGCCCTTGAGCATAACCCTTGAGGATGGGCTGGAAACACGTTATTACTGTTCCAATATTATCTATCGTGGTTAAAGATTTTAGAAAGGGCTTCTTGAAAAAGAAGCTTATCTTGCAGCATCGGCAGGACCAGACGGAGATACTCTGTAACCCCACGAAAGATGTTGGCACAGTGATCACGTGCTGCCGTGCACGCAGCGAGGCTTTTTTTTTTTTTTTTTTTTTTTTTATTGTTGATGGGTTTGCTCTTGACTCTAGTCAATGTCAGATATGACAGAGACAAAGTCTACGATGGAGCGAGCTTACCCAGAAGGAGCCTGTTCACTCTAACTTCCAACGAAGGCGACCGATGAAAACCTCTGTTCGTTCTTCGGTTTGTTCCTTGGCAAATATATCGCGTAATATTTTGTGCGGGGGGCGGGGTACACCGAACATGGCGCGTAATCTTTGAAGCGCGTCCTGCCATGATGTTACGGCCGCTTTTATTCCACGATACCACACTGCTGCCTCCCCTTCTAGGAGCATTGGTAGGCCGCGAAGCGCATGTTCGTCGGTGGTACATGTACACTCTTTATATATTTCAATCGAGTCTATGAGCGCTTCGAGGGTCTCCGAGTCACGGCGTGCTCCGCTAAATCGGGAAAACAATACCTCTACAGTCTTCCCAGGAATGTGCCCTACCAGGCGTTGCACAGAAGGGGTTCCGGGGTGTCTTGGGGCTCCTTTTATGTATCTGCTGTTGGTGACCAGTGGGGGTTTTAGTGAGATAAAAATGCCACACTCCATGGTCTTTTTCTTAGAATGCTGAGCGTCTTTTGAAGGTTTCTCCGCGAAAACAAGAAAACGACCAGGCGGAGATGACGGGATTTAAACTTCTTTGGTAAAGACTGGTCTCAAAAAGCTTTAAATAAAAAGAATTGGAAGGAAAGAAGAAAGGCGTTGCCATTCAGTAAATAATATAGGATGATAATAAAAATAATTTTGATCGTAGATGGATCCTTGAAATTTTTCACAGCTTATAAACTCCTCAACTAGGCCCTGGCTGATCACCAATAAGAAGGACCGAACAATATAAATCTGCGATTGGAGCACTCCTTAATAAATGCAACAGACTAAACTTGGTAGAGGTTGAACACAATTCATCGTGCCCACAATCTCGCTATCAAGACCGAAGCAAACAAAAAGAATGTCAACTTCTGATCGCTACAATCGTGTGTTGGCTTGAAGTTTTGATTATTCGCTGGAGTCAATATTGACGACAATTTCATATTAATCGCTACGACACAATGCTAGGTTGTGTATATCTGCCGTAGCTAATCAAAACAGACACCAATTTGCCATACCTAGTGTCTACCTAATCCTTGGAGATCACAGACACAATCTCAAAACTTGTTAAAACCATTTTCAGTCGACTAGTCCAATACTACTAACTAATAACTACATAGTTAAAATAAAATAAAATATTCACAATATTAGAACCCTATTTATCGAAAAAGAGGCAATACTCCAATATACGCGTGATATAAGGTAAATAACATACCCAAATGCCAAATATTGGCAACCCAAATGAAATGAAGACCCCATAAAAACTGGCGCGAAACAATTGCTATTATTCTCCGTTATTACTGTTCAGGTGTGTTTCAGTGATATATCGGTCTATCGCAACGTTTTTGTGCTCCCACACTGTTATGCCAGACATTTAGAATTTTAGATATTGCATTGTCCCACTAAAAGGTGCTACGAGTCAATAATTTCTCATTAAAGACATGATTTGTCAATTTATTTAGCAGACAGATTTTAGGCTCATTACTAGTCTAGAAGAAGGTACGTGATAAATACAGTAAAAGTACGATCTAGCCTCCAGACATACTCGAACATACATAAGGGTTAATATTATTTAGAAAAAATTGTCAGTAAATATAAGAGGAGCAGTAACTGTTATAACAATAGACACGGTCTTTTACTAACAGTACAAACGCCATAATTTGCTACTTTCTCACATATTTTTATGAGCGCACCTTTTCATAAAAATAATATTATATTTTTTCTCTGTAAAGGGATGAAGATGATCTTTTTCTATTAGCACTTGTAAATGTTCGAAGCAATATGTTGTGGTGAGAAAGTTGTAGAGTAGCCTCGGGGAGGATTACACGTCGCTGAGACACCGGTTTTTACGACGTGTTGCTTATTGCCTTTCAAGTTACGAGAGGGACGTTTTTCACCTCCGTCGTGTTGATATAGAGTTGGCGGTCTCACGCACATTACGCGCAGCCGGCGCCCGCCAATACAAACAATTTATTGTATTGTTATAGATCTGGGGTCCGTCTTCGGAAACATATTGGGCCCGAACTGCGAGGGACAACGCTTAGTCACTCGATTCTATCTACTCGCGTGAAAGGTGTTTAACATAACTCATGTCGTATAAAACGATTTGTAGCTACGTTACGTCTTTTAGCGCGCGTTTCGAATTTTAAAATACGATGTACCAATAAAACATTTATATAAATCAAAGTAGGTAGGTACAGTTATGAATTTATTATGACTAAAAATTTAACTCGTCCAAAACATAAACAACGTTTGAAATATTTACTAAAATAAAATCTTTTAGTATAAATACTATGAAATATAAAAGCTTCATAGATAGTTAACACATGTACCTAAATGGTCATAGCATGCACAGTAAGTTATCCTGGAAGTAGTGGCAAGAGCGCATGCAGTAGCTCCGAAGGCTTCCGGCTGCCGGAAGGGCATGATACATAGTGCTAAATCCGATTAATTTGCGAAACCTGTTAGTGGGACAATAACGTTTAAACACATTCCGTGTCGGCACTGTCTCTCCCTGTCACCTTGAACACTGACGCAATTAATTCACGTAACGTTAGCTCGCATCATAATTGAAAACAATGTAACTGTTATAAGGGCCTATCAGGTACACTAATGGGATTATCTTACGCCGTTTTAGTTCTGAGCTCAAGAAAATTGGAGAGAACAAATTGTTGAGGTGATTAATAAATGTAAATGTCTTGGTTGTACTGTTTTGTTGGGGAAACTTTACGTATTTGTGTATTTACTGTATTACTTACAAACATGTGTAGAAGGTAATTGAATAAGGAGCCAAACCGCGGTCTACGCAAAGAAACAGTGCAAGTTCCGGGAAAGTTGTGTACCTATCCAATTTCTACATTGTTAAGTATGTAGAACAATGTAGGAAAATGAAAATACGGGGCGTTGTTAACGAAAGATTTTTAACGACGGCGAGGTTTGGATAGATCTGTAACCAGAATAACATTTCTTTTCTTTTCTTTTTTAACGTTGCCCCACACTAGGAATTTCTCCTGTATCGTGGGTGCGTTTACAAACATACAAAGTCACATACACAAACAGCCAGGCCCGGAACAACTATATGTAGGCCATACGCAGCACAGCAGCCGATCGCTCAACTACTGCGCCAACCGTGTCGGACTTAATTATTATAATTTTATTCTGGTTACAGGTCTGTCAAAACATATATAATACATAATATTGGCGATAGTAAACGAGATAGAAACGATAAAGCTCCCGCTAAATACTTTCAAAAACGTAGGATCCTATAATAATCACAGGATTTGACATCAGCTGCGACAAGTGGAAACATATTTACATTATGTATTGTCCGATAACAGAAACCGAAACAACGAATGCTCAACCCATTTCCTCAAAATCGGCAGAAAACTAAAAATAACATACCCCTAAAGTTTATTTGAAACATTTCAACTCGCAGAACAACATTTAATCCCAATTCCCACTCCCCATGCAAATTAACATGAAAAGCTTTTCAAATGGCGAAAAGCAAAACTTTTGTTTGGTGTTTTCACCGTTTAACTTGAATCGTTCACGTGTGAATTTCTAGCCGATGCGGGGAGGCCCGGCCCTGACTGGCGCGGCCCCGACAGGCGCGGGCGTAGGTAAGGCCCGGGGCAGATAGGCGCTGATTGCAGCCTCCGTAATTACCGCACACGACCGGTATGACCACTGCTTACCGCGGTTTTACTACACACAATAACTCTGAATTGGACATGTTGTTTGTTTGTACAGAAGGCTCCTTTTTCCCCTACTTTTTTGTTATTTTTATTCTACACAAACACGCACGTGATTGGTGTTTAGCGCTAAATCATGTTTTGCGTGACAATACGGGTAGTAGATAATTGGAAAACGTTGAAAAAATATTTTAATCCTTAAAAAACTGTTCGCCAGCAAATTCTGGTTTATTTCACGAAAGGTTTTTAACTGTCTGGGTGGCGGGCGCATTAATTAACTCGACTTGATAAAATGCCATTTTCTATCAATAAATTCCTTACGGGTAAATGCCCTGAACATTTGAATCGATAGATAGGTAGGTATTGGTAACATTTTGCAGGGTATGTCCTTCAACTATTGCAATAATAATTACCTAACTAGATATTAACTCGGTTTAATTGCTAGTAGGGGACTAATTACTAGGTATGACATAGCTAATTTAGTATAATATTTGCAAGTGCCATTGTTTGACGTTGAGTAGAAGCCGAATAGACGCGGCAAGAGAGTCGCGTAGGCACGATTTTATGAAATCAACGAAGAGAGCTTAAAATGCGCAACAAAAATAAAGCCTATTTTGGCACAACTTTTATAGCCCATGGGCGCCAGTTGCAGGGAAAAAAGCACTTTCAAGCAACCTTATTAAGGTGATTTTTTAAAGTGGGCGTGGATCACCAAATCCGAAAAACACAATGATGTAACTTCAGTTTTCATCAAAATCGGGCCCGAGACTTCTTTAAGTCTGTTTCGTTATTCCTCGTTAGTTTCGGATTTGGCCATCCAAGCCCACTTTAAAAATTCACCCTGTATACCTATTGCAAGTTTATACATGGCTTACATCATTGAAATGAATGAGTGAACGTGTCAAATCCCTCGGCTCACTCACACAAGCACGGTATTAGCCCAGCTGCTCGCAGTACATAACCTACTTACTACATTGTGGCTATAAGAGGCTTAAGAAGGAATAAGACAAACTATGCAGAGTCAGCCAGTACGAGCCGGTACACTACACTACAAAATGTAGGTACTTACACTTGGCTTTCAACCTATTGGCCAGTATGAACTCGGTCTGGTGAAAAAATTTTGATTAGTTAGTTACTTTTGAACGGAATCAAATCAATATAGCCATGACATGAGGAAATTAGGCAAAATATACGAGTAGTGTAGAATAAAAAAAAATCTACTAGTCTCTTTGTTACGTTCCTACCAGACAACCACCATAAAATACAATACCACGCATATTTAAAACAATCTAAAAAATTGTTTTATATAACTTTATCTGGGAAACATCCCACTAAGATAAAAAGTCCAGCAATATCATGTCTTAACCCGTAAGTCAAGTTTCATCCAAATTCGTTCAGCCATTGATGTATTTGTTTAGTGGACATTCTATCATCTAAACATCCAAACATACACACTTTCACATTAATAACATTAGTAGGAATAATGTAGGATACGATTTTTAAACCAATATTAATTATGTAGCCCAAAATCTATTTCAAAGCTCGCTCCAGTAGTCCAGCCCCGTGCGGCGTAGCGCACTTGAATGCAGAATTGAGATTCCGCTACCCAAAATACATTGAGTATAGTTCGTTGACCAGCGAACAACAAAGCGTTGTACCACCCGACCGAAATGATTCAGAGCCAAAGTGAAATCGAACTGCTTTGAGCGCAATAAGTAATTATTAGGTTGGGATGCAGAGAAGCATGCATTTTTGTCCAAAGCATCTATACCGTTGTCTTAGAGACATCATAGGGATCATCTTTTAATTAACGATGGCGGGACAAACTGGATGCATTCCTTTAGAATTAGAAGTGCAGAATCGTGATCGATGGAAGAAAGGGAGGCTTTTGCTCAGCCATGGATAGATAGATCGGGCTAGTAAAATATAAAATTTAATAAACAGTTTAGACGCGTAGGTATACAACGTGTTATTAAGGGGTCGTACTGAACAGCTGCTTTTTTCGCGATTTCAGTGTTGGTCCCATAGTGAAAGTTATTCATAATGATGCCACTCAAAAGGTATTGCTTTTAATTTTGTTTCACGTTGTATATTAACAGACAATACGAAAAAAACAGACAAAGTACGTCAAAACTGATGAATGTTTGACGTCGCCGTCTTATGGCAAGTCGATTTGACGATCTGCTGACCAAGCTGAGAAAGGGATCAGCCAAGCATTTGTTAATTGCGACTGATATACGACCATCGCACAGTGCCTAGGTACTAGTACCTACAAATAATCTCAAACACATCCTATATAGTTAAGTATCTACATACGCAACTCATTGGACATCCAAAGAGGAATTACCATGACTGCTTCGCTTCGTGAGAGCTCGGATGGGTGATCGCAGAACACAGCAGGACAGTGCTACGTCATCCTCGAAACGTAATCCCTTAGAAGCCACTTACAGCCGGCGTATTTGTAAATTAGGATTATTTATACGAAAACTAAAGTCATCTTAAACTATTCATCTGCGAATAAACGCCTCCCTACAAAATAAAACTCAAATAAAAATACCTAAGTGTATTTTATCAACGCGAAAAATTCATTTCGGAAATAGTACTGAATCCAATGAACAAACAATTAGAAATAAACGAATTTGGTTAGAATCGAATGCGAAATTGTAGTTTTTGGGATTGTATTTTTATCAAAACGCTTGGAGCGAAAAACATTGAAATGCAACACTTATTTTAGGTTAGAATTTTAGTAATCTGCCATACGGTATGTTGTCTAAAACGAAGCCTAGAAACACAGGCAAGAATTCTTTTACCTCAACTTAAAGTGAACTTTAACACTTCACAACCCATTTAAAACCGACGTTAGTGTAGGTCGGTACATTTACCCTAACTCTGCATCAGCTAACGCCTAGCCGGGCAAAAAGGAGCAAGACCCAATAACAACGTACGGTAACAAGGTGAGTGCCGTACTTCTCACTGTTTTATTCGCTTGTCTGACTTTTAGAGTACTCTGTTTTACCTGTGTTATCCTCAGGCTTAATATCAGGGTCTTGTTTAGGTAACGACAGATGGACTGCGTGTCGTTCGACGATGTGCTTCAAAAAACATTAGTCTGAGTATTTTCCGTTTTAGTAACTACGTGGTAAAATTATGAATCTGCGGTGCAAAATATTTCTCCGTACATTTCTACGGATTATTTCAGTTTCCTGTGTTATTTTTTGTTTCGTGGAAGGAAACCTTTAAAATTTACCGAACTCCTTGGTCTTGTTTTTATTCATTTTACGTTATTAAACCCTCTTGGCAGGTACTTGCCTTCATAACATTCCTACTGGTTAGAAGATCTTCAGGTTATGTAAGTAGTAGTATAGTGTTTTAGTTTTAATATTGGTACCTACGTAATTTTATACTAGTAAAAAATAAACCTACTAGGGCACATAAAAAAGAAAGACGATATAAAAGTTTCCGCGAATACGGAAACCTGTCGAGTACCTACGCAAACGTTTCATATCAATCACATAACCCGCTTCCGCATGAATCGCAGATAAAACGAAGTTTCCCTTTGCATATACAGAATACAAACACACAAATGTATGAGGAACTTGCTGTTACCCGCGGCTCCACCCGAAAATTATCCCAACAGAATATACTCCCGGAATAAAAAGTATCCTATGTTCTTTCCCAGGACATGGCCTACCAGTTTGCCAAGTTTCATCCCAATCCGAACAGTTTTTTCTTGGAAAGTGTGCTCCATCTTCGAGCACATCATCGCTTACCATCAGGTGAGATAGTGGTCAAACGGGTACCAATCAATGGTAAAAAAAGAAAAAAGGTAACAAAGTCACTTTCACAATGTATAATATTAGTTAGTATATATTGGTATCGACAGGTGTACATTTATACAAGTCAACACATAACTTTAATAAATAATGGCTGTGCTGGCCAACTATCAATCATTCAGGAGGTTTTAGACTGTTAGCTAATTACCTTGCTACGTTAAAAGCGGTTGTGTCTATAACAACCGCGGGATGGGAGATGAACGACTGAACATCAATCAATGTTACTAACACATTTACCTACACAGACCTTTATTGTCGTAGTACTGCGAACGAGAAAATAAGCTATCGATCTAGTGTCGTAGCCTGCAGTGGGTAACGATGCAGGTTTTAAAATGGGAAGTGTTGTGTGAAATGGGTACAATATTAGTGTGTAAGTACGTTAACATACATAAACTCGCGCTTTTTTCCCGTGGGCTGGCAGAAACTGCAGAATACCACCGACGACGTCCCGCACATATTAGTTTTGCTTCGTTTACTTTCACACATCTGACATACAACACGACGGTTGTGCGTACCACGCACCTGACTTTTCTGAGCATGGAGAACATGGACAATACGGTATTTGTGTGGGTGCATACATATCCTTTTAGGGCGTCACCTATGAGAGTTACGTTAATCAATTGTCACTTATTATTTTTATCTCGTCTAAGAACCTCCCGAACTTGACTTCTAAAAGCAGCGGTTAAAAATTTTCATACAGCATAATCAGCTTCGAACGTGCCCACTGTTGGGACACAGGCTTTCTCTGTGAGAGGGAGGGAGCCAGAATCCATAACGAGGGCCAAAAATAGAAGACGTGTGACATCTTGCAAGTGCGGGTTGCAAGATGTCACACGTCTTCGATTTTTTGGTTGTACGACATGCAGGTTTCCTCACAATGTTTTCCTTCTCGCACCTACCTCCGGTTTTCATGCCGTGTCTCGCGGCCGTTAGTACTGACCCATCATCGCTCTAATTATATATTTTTGATACATAATCATTAGGTACACTATTAAACTCGTCACGCACTCGGCGCTCGTGTCGCCGTACCAGCGCGTATGCTCTAGAGCAGAGGCTGAGTGACCACGTTTAATCTTCGGCACGCACACTCGACCACAGTTTGTAGACCACTTTGTTCCTGAGGCACAACGAATAAACATCCACGATCATTGATGGTTGGATTTGTGAAGGCGCGGAACGTTTATATTGATGACTGATCTGTATGTACAGATATGTAGATGATCCAGGTACTTTGGAGTATGGTTGTCACGAGTAGGCAAGGTGGATGGCCAAAAGCCTCCCCCAGTTCTTCCAAGTACCTACTGTTTTCGCGCAAGACTTTGTACCAGGCATAAAATAGGTAGGTACCTACAGTTAAATTATATGGGTTCCCCAGCGTATTCAAATGTTGTTGGAGGAAAACGTTTATAAACAATAACACATAGGCTTGCATACTTAAAACTTTCTTTCCTCGTGGGTCTGCGGCCGTCGAGAAAACGTGGCAACTGGCAACGTGACTTAATTTACATTCCTTAATATTTACCAAAAAAAGCTTCACGTTTTCGTAACTTCATCAAGCAAACAAGGAAGTGATTTCGCATTGTAGCACCCGAGAAAATATACCAACATTTTTGTGAATCACCACGAATTCCTGTTACGCTGATATTCACCTTTACCGCGTACAATTTAAAACGTCTCGACAGAATAACAGAATTGTTACACATGATGAACAAAATATCGAATATTTTATAACAATACGCTTAATGGCTCGACAAAAAAGCGTACTCGGAGTACAGAAACAGGCTTTGCTGATTGCGAATTGTGCTTACTGTCGAATACAAATTGTAAGCGTGTTTCCTTCAAGTTAATTCACCAAAGAAGAATTGACCTTAAGTAGACATTTTTTCTCGCAAATTTTTAAGCTTTTCGTTTGTAAAATATTCGGCTATTTAGATGAGAAGCTTCTATGCGAAGAATGTAAACTAAAATTAACCTGTTCCTCGCCGGAGTAACTGTTTTATTTAGAGTAACTTTTTAGACAGTATTTTTTTCGATTCGTTGGTTCTACTTTAATGTAGGTAGACAATTAATAATTTACCTCGCTTTTTATATTCGGCCCAGGCCTTGTATTGAATTAAAAGTGAAAATGTTGTGACATTTAACTTTATTCTGTGACATTATTTAGCCCAAGCCAATACCGCGGACCCTTGCAAAGTGGGATCTTTATTCTACGAATCCTTAAAAAACGAAGAACTTTTAACAAAAGTTTTCGTGACTCGCTGGGGACTAGGGAGACGAAGCGCCGAAAGTGAAATACTTATAATTTGCTGAGAAAATAATTAAATTAAATACTTAATTCTGACTGAAAAGCGTTTTTTGAAGACCGAACGATTAAACTAGATTTCTAAAATGTTGATTTCGACAGCTAATCTCTACTTGATAGGTATAATTTTTCATTTATTCTCTCTTCACAAAGCTGACTTAAAGTTAATGTGTACAATACTATATTGTCTCAGCTGTCATCAGCCTTAGTGAGAGACTGGTGCCTGATGTAGGTTTTTGGGAAAAACCTGTGTTACAGGTCACCAGGCCCCTTCCAGGTTAGAATTAGCTTTTACAGAGATAACGTGTGAGGGTAGGAGTTAAACAATAAGCAGAACAAAATTAAAAACTAAGTAGAAGTTAAACAATATGAAAAAACAAAAACATAAGAAGTAATAACAATAAAAGAAATGCCTACCTATAATCTTGCAGAAGTTGTGGAGTCGTGTGTGTGAGTGAGCATGTACCTTGTGTGAAGTAGTCTCCTAGTAGTAGGCTTCCACTCAATTTGGTTACCTGTTATACAAAAACTGTTGTTCAGAAAATGCCATGCAACTGGCGTACATACAAAATGCCTTTTCATCGTCGCCGTCATTATTAATTTTTACTCCATACATTGTACAAGTTCTGAAAATTAATGTTTTCCCAAATTGATTTTATTTATGCAGCAATATGAAGGCTCAGATAAAATTAATGAGACTCTATTGAATGATAATTGACACCCCAATATGATGAAATTGAGCGTGAAATTTGTTTTGACAATAGATGTACCTACCTGAAAGGCTATAAAACATGATATTGATGGATTGGATGCTGAAACTGAAGCTCAGACGTGGAGGAATTATGTTTAGATCTAATAGGCCTACCTACTTATTGGGGCTAAACATAAGTAAACATGTAAACTTGTGGATACTTTACGTTCTTTAATTGTGAAATCCATTCTGTGGCCTTAGTGCGAGTTTTTTAACGTTCTCGATCGCGTTAGCGTAAACGTCAATTTGTACTGAAACTGAATAAGCGCCGTCTGGTGACGATAACGGAAAACCATTTTTTTCTATACAATTTGACATACGCGAACGTTTGCGTTAACGCGATTAAGAACGTTAAAAAACTCGCAATAAGCCCTCTGATGTATTTGCATCACTTCACAATGTATATGTCGTAGGATAATTTGATACTTCGAATCTTCGCGGAAATCCTAGGGGTTTTGCGAAAACGCGGATAATTAGACATAGGCGAAAAATTATCAAATCTTACTGGACAAAGTCAGGATTTTTGCGAAAATACTCGTTACTATAGTAAGATTTGATGTGCTCAACACTGATTGGCTACAATTTTGCTGGCTGACTTCTAATTGGTTCCTAGTTTGCCGATGATTAACTTCAAGTATTGTATCATAGAGTTATGATACAATACTCGTGTAGCACTTTTATTTACCACTTTATTTAAGTCCAAGTAGGTACACTATTTACGATAAAAAACAAAACACTTCTGCAATTTAACTCAGACACAAACGTAAACAAATAACGTGCGGCAACAAATGATTGACATTTAAGACGTCAACCAATCAGAGACGATCTCTTATTGAACGCGCTGACCGACCAATCAGCGTTCTTATTTCATAACAGCCAGCGTTTCGTTTCGCAATATTGCTATAATAACGAGTATTTTCGCAAAAATCCTGACTTTGTCCAGTAAGATTTGATAATTTTTCGCCTATGTCTAATTATCCGCGTTTTCGCAAAACCCCTAGGATTTCCGCGAAGATTCGAAGTATCAAATTATCCTACGACATATACAAAAGATCTGTTAGAAACCCTAAATAACTAAGACTTGTTTGAAAATTTTGGCTTGCTATTATAAATGCGAAAGTTTAGGTGTATGTTTGTTACTCAATCACGCCGGAACGGCTGAACAGATCTGGATGAAATTTGGCACAGAGATAGATTATAGTCTGAAATAGCACATGGATTTTTTTAATTTATCCCGGTAGTATGTTTCTTTGGGATAATTTCCGACATTCATGCGGCAGAAGCTAGTTAATACATCATTTAATTGGGAAAATCATAATACAAGTATTCTTCTTTTACCCTTGTACTACCTCGCAATCACGGGGCACAAGACAAATTTATTTTTTGTCGTTGAAATGGGTCCATAGAGATAAACAAGTAACGGAACTTTCTTCGAGGATTTCCCTTAAGATTTGAAAGGCATACGACTTATAGATTTTACAAATATTTCTTTAGGTATGAAAAATATAACGAAATGTTATCCCATATGTATCCGGCATTGTCATCCAATAGAAATGTTGATTATAAGTTTGAAATTTAGGTTAAAAAATAGCTGACAAAAAAAAAACAAAGAAAGAAAATATCTCTTTAAATGATTTATCATAAGATAGATAAAAATCGCCGCTGTACTTGCTCATATAATAAAGTTAATGTAAGAGTTGTTCTACTTTTTTGTGTACCTGCAGCACACACAACAGCAACAAACACAAAGTAAAAGAAAGAATAGTAGGTACATAATGATATAATAAAAACCATTCCGGTGAAAATGTGCTAACGGAAAATATTAAAACTGTTATCAAATGTTTATACGTATGCTTCTCGTAAACAAAAAACTGCAGTAGGTAAACCTATTTTCAATTAATGGTTTGTTTTTCAATTAGTTGTTAGTAAGTATTTGAATTTTGTTTGTTGAAATGTAATAAAAACAGATACCTTGTAAAATATTGACTCTGCTTTTAAATAGACAGTTTTTAAATAATTTATCTGACAAACTAACATAGAAGCTGTGGAAGGCGCCAGATAATGTGGAATAAAGTACTTTATCTACACTCACAACGTAATGTTCCAAATATGAGTTCAAAAACGAATGCATAAATACATACTTTTTTTTCATGGATAGGTAAAATTTAAAAAAAAAACCATTACAGTTCAACATTTTCCTTCGATTTTTAAACAACTGCATCATAAAATAACTTTTTAATTTTTAAAGCACACTTTTTCTTTTTAATTTTTGGCGCGGGCTCATTGACTTAAGTCAATGAGCCAGCTTTTATCTTTGTCTATGTTTGAGCGCGCTGCGCAGTCATTCGAATACGCAATGAGAATATCCGCCATATTGGAATTAACTATTTTTCCACTTATTTTATTTCAACTGTATGAGTGAAGATAAAATAGTGTATGCAACGGCATATAATTAGGTATTAAAACACTCGTGTGATGCTATTATCACACTCGGCTACGCCTCGTGTGATAAACCCACACTCGTGTTTTAATAACCCTTTTTATATGGTCATTGCATAAACTACTATTATACACTATAGTACAATATATTTCCTCTTTCTGCCACCAGAGGGCGTTGTTAGTACTATACCGCCAATTTTCTTGACAGGTAAAGTTCTAAATTTAAATAAATTATTGGGTTATAATGAAATCTAGTACAACATTATTACCCGGCTGTGCCGCCGGCCAATAAGGACTCACTTTAGACTAGATTTGCATGACATATAATTTAATGTTTTCGATCCGGTGGTGTGAATAATAAATTGCGATCACCAATTCAATTGAAATTAGAGAAAGAATCTAAAGATTTCGCGCCAATGCCTTTTTTAATTTCTTCCGTAGCCGCAACGGAATGCACGCATTCTGCCGAAGAGATCGCCGCTATATTATTATTTTACGGGGTTCGCCATTTTCCGGTGACATATCGAAAAAAATACCGAACCTAGACCAGCAAGCCCGACTTGGTTCTCAAGCAGGCTCCGATCAAAAACTTAAAGTTCTGTGCTAAAATAATATTGAACTATTGATTTCAGTTTTAAATCGACTTTTGTGGTACCTACACATATGGTCTTTAGTCAAATAAAACGGCTACCTGAATAAGTAACTTATAAGTAACACATAACCGTACAGAAAACTTCCAAAACAAAATATAAAGATAGACAAACACATGTTTACACGAATTAAATTAAACCGATTTCGTGATTATCAAACAAGCTTAAAATCGTAAAAGCGATCCATAATGTGTCCACAAAAATACCGCAGAACTTAAACAAGCATCCTAGCATAGAACAACAAACCCCGACTTGGCGCTCAAGCAGTCCCCGATCAAAAAGTTGAAGTTTCGAGCCAAACATAATATTGAACTGTACAAAGAAAGGTCAGGTCGGGAAATAAAGTCCATTGATTTCAGTTTACAAATCGACTTTTTGTGGTAATAGTGTGGTGTTAATGTGGTGTGCGGAAAGCGGAAAAGTGCGAGCGTTAGAGGCGCGCCTGCCCGTTTAATATTCATGAGCCAACTTAAACGGTTAGGCAATGAAGTCAGCGGGAACTGTGGTCGAGCTGCGGAACTTTTTGAGACACTGACAGAATAGCCGTAATGTGGTCGAGATTACTTACTCACATAGGTTAAATGCTCTGTATAGCATTTATCTCGAATTTTGGCCACATTGCATACTATATGGCCGTTAAATGAAAACACCTATGCATTGACTACAATGCATAGGTAGGTCTTTTCATTTAACGATTTATATTGTTGTCGAATCCTAACTAAGTACCTACCTATAATAATTATTATATTTATTATAGATGCAAAAGTGAGTTTGATTGGTTTTTATGCTTTCATGCCTGAATCACTGAACCGATTTTGGTGACTTTTGGTACAAAGACAGATTTTAATTTCAAAATATAGTTTGCGTAAATATACATACCTACATACTACGTACACTCTTTAAAACCCTTTTTCTGTTTTCGAAAAGCAAATAACGTTATTTCCTGCATCAATTAAGTTGATAAGGACATGATTATCCCTAATTTTCTCAGAAAACGCTGTTTTCAGGGCCTCCACTTAACTGCTACGTTCGAACCATTGAACTAGACGATTAAAATAACCGTTGCCGTAATGGTGTCTGTATTTGCTTACTCTGTTGCAGTTGTAATTGAATACGTTAGGGATTACGTAAATCTGCTCTCTTCCCTATGAAGAGAATTTAGAAAGGTTAGGTAAATGTTTCGGTGTTGTAGTTGTAGTTATATCGAAATCATTGCAGTCAAATGAGGATTGTAGCGGGAAAGATATTTAAACTCCTCCATCCTTGCGGACGGCTCTCTGCTTAAAATGAACTGTACTTTTACGAGATAAAAAGTTTTACACCCTTTATAGATCTATTTGTTGAAAATCAAAGACCCTCAAAGTTCACATCAAAAGGTGCAGTGTAGTGACCAGCCTGTTGACAGATAGTCATGCACAAAGAGTTATTACTCTTTGTATATTACATTTAATATTATATACCTAGGTCATACATTATTTTTAAGCAACGGTCATAGACCCGTCCGCAAGGACGGAGAAGTGTGATATCATTCCCGCTACAAGATGCCTTCGTCCTATGTGTTCATCGCTGATTTTCTTTTGTTGATACATTTCTACAAATTCGTCGGTGGTGTCTCTAATTTAAAAAAAAAACGGGTTACTATAAGAGAAGCTGTCGCAGAATTAAGACAGACGTTTATTCTTACTCGGCCTGAAATAAAGAATGCTTTACGTCTGCAATGAAACTGAATACTTCAAATAAGGTCCGATTTTCAAAAATCGGACCTTATTTGTCAAATTTTGACAGACTAACTGTTAAATACTCATACCTACAGTAAAGTTTTACTCTCCTAATTCTAAATGATTTTTTTCTTCTAAGTGTGCGTAGGCTTCAATAACGTTATTAACATAATAATATGATCACTTTACTTTGTAAGCCTACTTATTCATATTAGGTATTTCCTTTGACTTGATTTGCGCATTGACTTCCGCATTGTACATTAAGGAAGAGGATAAAGTATTTTAAATCAAATCAAAATTTTCATGAAATAGATTGAAAAGATTATTATAAGTTTAAGCTTCTTACCGAGGGCCATTCCAATATCCCTCAGCCATCCATTATCGAATCAGTAGATTCGATTTACAATCCCAATTCAGAGTTTGATCCTTCTGATCTGCAGTCAATCTTTTAATGACAGATTTCAGTTACCGCTGAAGATAAATGGGAGTTGGAAGTCTTAGAAGCAAAGTCAAATATTGGATTAGAACAGTAACATATTACTGGTACTGTTTGCAACGTTGATAGCTTTTAGTGAAAATTGGTAAAATAAGTAGGTACTACAAAATATCATGCCCAGAAATTAAAATAAAACTTAAATAACGACGCACCCGTTTTACGTTTTTTTTTTAATTCTGTGCGTGCGAATGAAAAAAAAACGGGACAAGTGCGAGTCTAACTCCCGCACCGAGGGTTCCGTACAAACTCGTATGTTGATACAGTTCGTCTATTACGGGTATCGAGTCTCGATGTTTTCCGAGTAAATATACATTACCTACTGAAGTTTAAAAATTATGAAAAAACTCTCATTATGAACTCTGATGAAACGATAAGTACGATTGAAGGACAAACCTAATATAACTTTGTTGTTGAAAAAAATGTTCTCCCAAACATCGATGTACCTTCGTCACGGTCATTTCTTATAGTGCAAATAAGTTACAATAAGTTTACAATCGCAAAAATGTCTTTTTTTATGTGATATAACTACAAACTATCCATTTTCAAACATTTTCCATTACTTGTGTCAACGGGAAGTACCCCATAGGTTTTTATTTACTTGCGAGTACATAGGTATCATTTTATTGCTATGATTTAGAAGTTTGATATTTTTAGAGCTTCAAGGTACTATCGACCTACTTATTTGGTATTAATTACAATATGATACCTCCACGAGTTCCTGAGAAAAAGGGTCGTGATAGACCGACAGACGGAAAACGATCGATATGATGATCCTAAAAGGGTTCCGTTTTTTCCTTTTTAGGTATGAAGCCCAAAAAATGGAACCCTTAAAGGATCATCATATCGATCGTATGTCTGTCTTTCGACACATCCACTTGAGAATTAATTGTCTACAAATAAATTATCCTGCTGGTATAAAACTTATTGTTGTTTCTAAACAACGTTTGTTTTTAAATTCCCAAGGCTGTTATTAGTTCCTACAATGGATAAAAAAACAAGTATCAATTCTGCGTAAGGCCAGGCTCTTCGAAAAACAGTAACAAGATTGTAAATAACAATTTGTTATTCAATATTATGTTTACAAGTTAGTGCGTTGAAAAACGTCGTTTGATATACGTAAACATTTTTCATTGCATCGGTTCGGAAATAACGGCTCGGCCAACTATTCCATGTCACAGTTCGCCACACTATCGTTTAGTACCATGAACTTTACCCCAAAAAAATGCATGGTTCCTGTGGATAACATTACGGCAGCGAAACAGCTGGAAAACAGTACTAATTATTTTATTATTTAGTCAGTTCAGAGAGTTAGTCAGTAACTACGCATACTTATGATTATTATTATTGTGCGTAATCTGCTTGTTGGGACAGTTGCCCCAGATTAGTTTAGTTGCGCTCGACCACTACACTGATAAGTGTAATGAGGTTGCCAACTGTGAAACCCTTGCTCCCAGTTCTATCATTAATTCCAGAATTTAAACTGATTACATTTTTTTTATTTCCTCAGCCATTTCATCGATATTGTTACGCGCCAGAATTAATGTCGGGTACATGACGATGAAAGTTACTACTAGCGCCATCTAGTATCGAGTAGCAGAACTAGTAGAGTCAAGATCCTTCTAGACTTTTCCATGCTAGAACATTCTAGAGTTTTCGATGTCTGGTTGGTCCGGACCGGTATGTACTCGAACTTTCTAGATGTTTCTATACTAGAAGGTTCTGGAATTATCTACCGACCTATATAAGGCCCGCATAGCCTGTGACCGAGTCAGTATTGAATTTGCGATACAAGCGACAACTTCGAGAGCGAACTTCGACTGCGAATTAAAGTGATCAGTAGTGCAATTGTGATTTATAATTAGTGAGTTTGAGTTGTAATTAGTGTTGATTAATTAAAGTGTCATTTTGGTTATTTAATCGGCTGTTTTTATTGTCACGAACCCTAAGCTCGTAACAATTGGTGTCAGAAGTGGGATATTTAAACTATGCCGATTCTACCAAAGGACGACATGGAGGGTATCCGTACCCGAAGTCAACGCCAGCAGGAGACGGACCAGAGGCGTTTTGGAGGTGCAACGCCGCAGACGTTGGAGGGCCAGTTGCCGACCATGGAGCCCGGCCCATCCATAGCAGCTCCAGCATCTGCAGCACCAGACTTTGGAGCTCTGATGATGATGCTGCAGGAACAGGCTCGCCGGTTGGAAGAACAGCTCCAGCGTGATAAGGAGGAACAGGCTCGCCGGCAGGAGGAACAGGCTCGCCGGTTGGAAGAACAGCTCCAGCGTGATAAGGAGGAACAGGCTCGCCGGCAGGAGGAACAGGCTCGCCGGCAGGAGGAACAGGCCCGTCGGTTAGAAGAACAGCTTCAGCGTGACAAGGAGGAACAAGCCCACCGACAGGAGGAACAGGCGCGCCGCCAGGAAGAACAGATGCTCCTAATGAAGGACCTTCGCGCGGCCTTCGGGAAAGACATGAAGGAGGTGAAGGAGAAGGTTGCTCAGCATGACAACCGCCTGTCAGAAGCTGAAACCCAGATCAGCAAGTTTAATGACGTCATTGCTGATGTAAAGAAAGAGTTGGGCAACCTTAAAGTAGGGGATGGAATTGCAACTCCCGTAGCTACTACACCTTCGCTACGTGGATTCAAAGTGCCGCCCTTTGATGGGACATCTTCCTGGTCGGCCTACAAAATACAGTTTGAGGCTGTTATGAAGGCGAACGGCTGGAATAAAAATCAGGCCATGACTGCCCTCACCCTTGGCCTGCGCGACCAGGCCTTAACTGTTCTGGAAGCTCTCGGTGAGGAAGTGACTTACGAGCAGCTTCTTGAGGCGTTGGAAGCCAGATATGGCGACGCTCATCTGGAACACGTGTTTCGTGCGCAGCTTAAGGATCGCGTGCAACGTAGCAGTGAAAACCTGCAGCAGTGGGCCCTTGAAGTGGAGAAGCTGGTTCGAAAAGCATACCGGTCTGTGCCTGCGCTCATTGATGGGAACCTGGTGCAGGCTTTCATCGACGGTATTCGCGACCTTGAAGTAAGAGCTGCTGTGAGGCTCGGGCACCACGGGACCCTTAAGGACGCCTTGGCCCATGCACTGGAAGTGGAAGCTGTGCGGCAGGATCACCGTTCCCACCGCGTTAGAGAGGTTGCAGCGGCTACGGTTCGCGACCGTCCTAATGGATACAGCCCTAGGTGCTATGGCTGTGGGGAAAGGGGCCACCTTCGATCCAGTTGCCCTAAGCGAACTGCAGTAAAGGAAGATAGTCGATCTTCGGAGAGTGGGGCGGCTAACAGCACCGCCCACCAACAGCAGGGAAACGAGTAATAGCCAGGACTGCGGGGCGGGTGCTGGCTGATGTTCAAAGAGCCCCAAGGATTTCGATCTCACAAACCCACGATGGGAATAGCCTAATCATCAAGGGCGAGGTCAACGGAACGCCATGTAAGCTGACTATAGACACTGGAGCCTCACGCACGGTTGTCAGTTCCCAACTTGTAAGTCGGTTCTTTGGGGACTCCGCATACAATCGAGAGGGCATAAATTTGGTAACAGCCACCGGTCAGCGCATACCCGTCCGAGGAGAGAAAGAGATGGAGTTGAAGCTAGGCAACAGCATCTACCTGCATAATGTTGTTGTGGCCGATGTAATGGACGATTGCATCCTGGGCCTAGACTTTATGAGGAAGAATTGTTGTGAGATCGACGTTAAGCAAGGAGTTTTGAAATGTGGACAAGAGGAACTTTTCATGGAAGGGGCGTTACCAGGAAATGTGTACAGCTTGAAGAAGATTGTTCTTCCTCCGAGATCGGAAACAATTGTGCCGGTTAGTCTTCCTCGGAATTCTGGGCAGACTCATCGTTGTGTACTCGTGGAAAGGGTAAACAATGATCTTCCATGGAAAGTGGCACGAACTTTGGTCAGAGCCACTGACATCTCAGGGGTACGCGTGCTGAACCTTTGTGATACGGAACAGATTATAGAAAAAGGCACGCTGATTGGTACTTGCGAGGAGGTGGATTGGTTGCATCGATGTCAAAATCTATCGACCGGAACCCTAAGAAAGGATGCACAAACGAGAGTGACCACACTTTTAGAAGACTGTCGCAGCGCTCTGTCTCACAATGAAATGATCAAAGCGAAGAGGATGTTACTCAAGTACGCCGATGTTTTCTCTTCAAACGATGCTGACATCGGGAAGACAGGCTTAGTTCAACACAAAATAAACACAGGAGAAGAATTGCCTATCCGTCAGCGGCCAAGGAGATTGCCGGTAGCACGTGAAAAGGAAGTGGAAACCATGATTGAGGGAATGGTGAAGGATGGTGTCATAGAACCTTCATCAAGCCCATGGTGTTCTCCTGTAGTGCTGGTAAGAAAGAAGGACGGCAGCATGCGGTTTTGTGTTGACTATCGTCGTCTGAATGACGTGACAAAGAAGGACAGCTACCCTTTGCCAAGAATTGACGACACGCTGGACATGCTTACTGGAGTGAAGTGGTTTAGCACACTAGACCTAAAAAGTGGCTACTGGCAAGTTGAAATCGACCCTAAGGATAAAGAGAAAACTGCGTTCTCGACAGGAAAGGGTCTGTGGCAATTTAAAGTTATGCCGTTTGGATTGTGCAACGCTCCGGCAACGTTTGAAAGGTTGATGGAACTTGTACTAACCGGGTTAATTGGTGATGCCTGTCTTGTCTACTTGGATGACATCATTATCGTAGGTCATACGTTTGAAGAACATCTTCAAAACCTGGAACGCGTGCTCATGAAGATCCAGAGTGCCAACCTCAAGTTGAGTCCTAAGAAGTGTTCACTTTTCAAACGGCAAGTCAGCTTTCTGGGATACGTAGTGTCGGAAGAAGGTATCCGCACGGATCCAGAGAAAATTGCCGCTGTCAAGGATTGGCCAGTTCCAAAAGACAAAACGCAGGTCAGAGCATTTTTGGGTTTGTGCTCCTATTATCGGCGATTTGTCAAGAACTTTGCAGATATAGCCAAACCCCTGCACAAGCTAACTGAAGAGAAGCGACATTTCTGCTGGGATGGAAGTTGCGACATCGCGTTCCAGGAGCTAAAGGACCGTCTGTGCAAAACACCTATTTTGGGGTATCCTGATACGGGCAAGGAATTTATAGTTGACACAGACGCAAGTGACATAGGACTTGGCGGTGTATTATCTCAACGGAATGGTGATCAAGAGGTTGTGATAGCGTACTTCAGCAAGTCGTTGTCGAAACCTGAAAGGAATTATTGTGTAACAAGACGAGAATTGCTTGCTGTAGTAAAGTCATTGCAGCATTTTAGCAAATATCTGCTGGGTCGGAAGTTCCACTTGCGAACTGACCATGCTGCACTGAAATGGCTATTGCAGTTTAAAAATCCAGAGGGACAAGTTGCGAGATGGATTGAACTACTGCAGGAATACGACTTTGAGATTGAACATCGCAGCGGAAGAACTCATGGCAACGCAGATGCATTGTCAAGAAGACCTTGCCCTGAAGACTGCAAGCATTGTACTAGGCAAGAGGGTAAAGAAGTCGTACCTGTGAGAATGTTCAAGACAGATCTCAGCAACGAGTGGAAGGAAAGCCTACAACTTGCACAGCAGGAAGATTTGGACATTAAGCCGATTCTGGAATGGATGAAGGCCAGTGCTCCTAAGCCAACGTGGAGCGACGTCTCAGCGATGAGTTCGATCACAAAAAGCTATTGGGCCCAATGGGACAGCTTAGTGATTCAGGATGAAGTCCTGTGCCGTAAATGGGAAAATGCTCGGGGAGACAGCTGTCATTTGCAAATGGTTGTCCCTAAAGCTAAAGTACCGGATGTTCTAGAGTTGTACCATAATGGTTGTTCAGGAGGCCATATGGGAGTTAAACGGACTCTACTAAAGGTACGGGAACGGTTTTACTGGGTCCACTGTCGTGACGATGTCGAGGACTGGTGTCGCAAATGTACAACTTGTGCGGCTGTAAAAGGACCACAGACTCGTAGTAGAGGTGCATTGAAGTTGTACAATGTTGGTGCACCATGGGAAAGGATAGCCCTAGACGTTGCGGGACCGTTTCCGGAAAGTGAAAGTGGTAACAAGTATTTCATGGTTATAATGGATTACTTCACTAAGTGGCCGGAAGTCTTCGCCATTCCAAATCAAGAAGCTTCAACAGTTGCTGATAAGCTAGTTCACGAAGTCTTCTGTCGTTTTGGAGTACCCTTGGAGATTCACAGCGATCAAGGAAGGAATTTTGAGTCCCAAATATTCCAGGAAACTTGTCGAGTTATGGGTACTCATAAAACGAGAACAACTTCTTACCACCCACAATCGGATGGAATGGTGGAACGATTTAATCAGACATTGGAGAGATACCTGGCAAAAGTGGTGGAGAACCGGCAACGGGATTGGGACAAGCATATACAGCCGTTTTTGCTGTCATACCGAAGTGCTGTTCACGAAAGCACATCAGTGACACCAGCTTTCGCAAACTTTGGTAGAGAATTACGGCTGCCTGCAGACCTGATTACCGGAATACCACCTGATGCCCCACGCAGTATAACCGATTATGCGAATGACTTGCGGAACAAAATGAATGACATTTATGAGCACGTCAGACAATCGGGCCAGCAAATGTCTGAAAAGATGAAAACCCGTTATGACCGCAAAATGAACAATAAAGGATTCGACGAAGGTTCACAAGTGTGGTTACACAATCCAGTTCGCAGCAAGGGGAAATCTCCTAAGCTTCAAGCTAAATGGGACGGGCCGTACCGGATTGTGACGAAAATCAATGACGTAACCTACCGCATACAGAAAGGTACAAGAAGTACTCCTAAGATCGTCCATGTGGATCGACTGGCACGTTATTATGGGGCCGATAATGCTCGGGACGAGCATGTCTTAGGAGGGGGCAGTGTTACGCGCCAGAATTAATGTCGGGTACATGACGATGAAAGTTACTACTAGCGCCATCTAGTATCGAGTAGCAGAACTAGTAGAGTCAAGATCCTTCTAGACTTTTCCATGCTAGAACATTCTAGAGTTTTCGATGTCTGGTTGGTCCGGACCGGTATGTACTCGAACTTTCTAGATGTTTCTATACTAGAAGGTTCTGGAATTATCTACCGACCTATATAAGGCCCGCATAGCCTGTGACCGAGTCAGTATTGAATTTTGCGATACAAGCGACAACTTCGAGAGCGAACTTCGACTGCGAATTAAAGTGATCAGTAGTGCAATTGTGATTTATAATTAGTGAGTTTGAGTTGTAATTAGTGTTGATTAATTAAAGTGTCATTTTGGTTATTTAATCGGCTGTTTTTATTGTCACGAACCCTAAGCTCGTAACAATATTATAATATTGACATAATTAGAATAGAATTCGCAACGAAGTCATTCGCCGGAGAACTAAAGTGGGGCGCCCTGCGTCACAATGAATCGATGATTTGAAGAAGGTGGCTGGCAGCGGATGGATGCGGACTCACGACTGGGATGGTTGGTGCACTGGGAGACTTACGTTTAGCAGTGGACAGCAATTGGCTGATATGATTGCCTGTTCATTAGCTGTGGGTAGGTATATCTTCATAATGTTTAAGGGTAATCTTTAATTATAATTATACTTAATCCTACAAAAAAATGATCACTTATGATATCCACCATTCTACACGAGGTTCGTATGGTGGATTGTGACCCGCTTCCTCTCAGAGGGGAGGCCTTTGTCCCAGCAGCGGGAGTATTTTAGGCTGATTATGCTAAACAAATTATCTCCTCTTCTTCCTTCTTATCGTTTCGGCCTTAAGTAAAACTAATCGAGTTGTGCAAAAATGCGAGTGTGATAAAAAATCATAATTTCGTTCAACCAATTAAATACAGCAATATTTAATGATAATCTCAGAAAACAAATTGCTGTCTCAAATTACTAATTTAACTCGAAACAATTTGATATCTTCCTAGATCATAATTACCGTTTCGCCATAATGTATGGCGCCCATTCAGCGTGTAGCATTGCTCATTACAGTCATTACATGAGAGCAGCGAGCGGCGCCATCTGTTGCTTATTGACTGCTGTAACGAATTATACATACACTTGATAAATAATAATGAGAAAGGCAACAGTATAATATGTGAAGGAAGGTGAGAGCGATAGAGACCTTCAATCAATCTGCCAGGCCTTTTTCTCTTTTTTAAAAGCTTTTTTTAGGATTCCGTACCCAAAGAGTAAAAAAGGGACTCTATTACTAAGAATCCGCTGTCTGTTTGTCTGTCACCTGGCTATATCTCATGAACCGTGATAGCTAGACAGTTGAAATTTTCACAGATGATGTATTTCTGTTGTCGCTATAACAACAAATAAGTACTAAAAACAGAATAAAATAAATATTTAAGAGGCACCGCATCTATAAAAAACGGCAAAAAATCACGTTTGTTGTATAGGAGCCCCTATACAACAAACGTGATTTTTTGCCGTTTTTTATAGATGCGGCACCCTTCATGCGTGAGTCCGACTCCCACTTAGCCAGTTTTTTTTTATCTTGGGCTCTGCTTCCAATCTGCAGCTGAGCGCAAGTATGAAGTGACTGCCTATCTGACCCGGTTACGGTACCCCTTGATAAGACTGGTCTCAGATATGCTGGCTTCTGACCATCCATAACGACTGTCAAAATCTTCAAATTACAGCCGCGACCAACGGCTTCACGTGTAATCCGAGTGACGGAGGAATCTCGGTATAATAAGATGGTCACCTTAAAGATCGACCCACGCGACTGTTATTTCTTAGCCACAAGCTCTTTTAGAGCTTAGTAGCTTATCTAAACTAATATTAAAAGTAGATAAAACTATTTGTTTTTTGTAGAGTTTGTAGAGGGCAATCTATGGAAGTAGTGATCCGATTAAGAAAACTCGTTCTCTGAAGAAAGCTAATGAAGCTGGAAATCAAATTCCGGAAAATGCACAGTTCCTAGGAGGTAGGCTATGGTAGTAAAAAATATAGTTTTACTATATTTTTTGCGACCATAGCCTGCCTGCCTTTTTTCCGGTTTTAAGCTTTTAGCTTGTCCCAAATACAGGCAGTAGGCCACACATGTAAATCTATGATAAGTAGGTTTATAATTTTTTACTATTGAGTAATTCTATATTTTTTTAGGGAAATTAGTAGAATTGGCCCTATGACGGTGGATTCTTACAACGCCTGTACTCCCATCCAATCGTTCGCCAAAATATACATAGATAGCTATTTAAAATATCACGTTAGCCGAATAGCACAATGACCGATGAGCAATAGTCTCCACAAAGTGGGTGCTAGAGAATGGACGGGTTGCCTAGGAAGAGGTGGCGAGACGACCTAGACGCCTACTGCTGATATCTGCGAGGAGTTGGGGCTTTGCTCAGCAGTGAGAGAATATGGCTGAAAAAAAAGAAGAAAATGTCAGTCTTTGAGAACTGCAAATAGAAGTGAAAATTAAGTAATATTGTATGGTCTGTGCATGGTAAGCGTGCGGTAAGATAACGCGAGTTTCACGCTTTTTGTTCACCCAAAAAGTACACATAATATATACACAGTATACATACATATAGCTCATGGAAAGCGTTCGGTGACGATGACGCGAGTTCCATGATTTTTGTTCACCCAAAAACTGCTCAAAGCGCCAAAAGAAGTTTTCACTTCTAAAATCTATTTGTTATTCATATAAGTACTTTTACAATGACAATGCACTCTGCATCAGGTGTGTTGTCGCACCAATCTGCTGACAAAAGTCCCCACATGATGAATGATGAAGATGCACAAGTTGAACTATTATTTAAAAGCACAAACGTAAAACAAAAGCAGATCGCTACCCATAACTCTCGTCATCACAAACGATCCATCAACAGGCATTAAAAGGCAGAGGCAGAAGAATGGTAGCCGACTTCCGAGAGTCAGTTTAGTTCGACTTCCACTCAATCGATTATGCGACGTACCGGGAGAATTGGCAGCAAACATCCCATTCAGAAAGCTACAAAAGTTTGGCACATTACGAAGTGACAAAGCAGAAATAGAGGGAAAGATTGCAAAGTACAAACGCCTACGTTTTCTCGTGTATCGTAATTTTGTAGTAAACACGAATATGAGTGGCAACTGAGTAATTACTGCCGACGTCAATTACTTAAAACACAACCACGCGATTTAACAATGAACTATGTGGGAAGGTATGGAAACTTCCACTGTGCTGAGTTCATGGCATAAGACTAGAAAAAAGGGACCTTATCGGTGTAGACATAAGGATCGAATTTGATCTTAGAATTGTTAACTAGTCTGTTTAATTTCCAATTTTCTCTTCCAAGATGTTAAGGTGATTCAAGTTTCATGTATTACCTAAATTATGATATCATTATAATTACATTTCAGTAAATACGAAACTTACTTAGAGAGAAAATGAAGATTTTAATAAGGTCACTGCTAAAGAGGCTCTAGTTAGATCACCGCAAAAAAGGTCGATTCGATGATAGCGGTTCCTATAGGTATAGTGTTAATTATTTGATGTGATTTCTCTGGATATAATTTCATAAATACATTCGCTAACTTCGCTATGAACCTTGTCTGAAATAAACGGGTTTTTTTATTTTTTTTTATATCCAGAGAAATTACAAAAATTAAACACTTTAAGCCTTTTTAAAGTTAGAAAGAACGTTCAAAGTAAAATTACTTGTTTCATTTTTGTAGTCTAGTTTTCTTTTAATTTCTTCACGAATGTACATTTATAGTGTTATACTGAATCTAAAACGCTTTTGCCAATGTTATAACGCTTTTTCTCTCTCAAACATAACTAAGTGACAAGTTTTTCCATATAATTTCTTAGAGTCAACCTGCCCCGTAAAAAAATCGTCAATCAAACCTAAAAGCCATTTTCACTTGAATAACGTCAACACTAACTACGATTATAAAATTCTACTGTGTTTTTACGAGTATATGTATATATTCCAAGAGTCTTAAGCAAACTTTAGTACTTAAAATGTAGTTCACACCAAATTTTCAAGCCTTCACAACAAAAAGTCAACAAAAGAAAAATTTCAATTTCCGCAGTGATTAATCAAAAAAATGATTCGCGACTAGCATGCCACGCTTCACACAAATGTGGGGGGCACCAAGATGAATCAGTGAGTGTTATTGGGTGACTCAAAACTCGCACTGCTGGCGAGTTTTTGCCAGTTAGTCTACCTATACCTATAGCCAACCATCTGCGGTCTCCCCTACTGCGTAAATTCAAGAATAAGTCGAAGTAAACTATTGCTCTACGGTCTACGGGGTAAACTTCCCTACGGCATAGGGCATACATTCAGGCCTACACTAGCTTTACGTCTGACGCAGCGCTGTAGCTTCAGAACAGCTCTGATGGATCCCTTAGTTTAAATATTGCGCGAGTTTAACATTTACACAGGAATGTATAATTACGTATACATCTTTTATCCCACTGCTGCTTAAAGAGCAGCAAAGACGAAGCGGCACTTCACTCCCCGATCAGAATTTGCACAAACACACTCAAACATTTACAACATTGGAACACAGCAGTGTAAACATGCAAGTTTATTGCCTATGCATAGATCTAGACTCAGACTTGGATGTTTGCGTCTGGCGCGATTCCATTACGGAATCGAATATAAGTTAAGGCAACAATGTTCCGGAGCACCGCCCGCGCCGTCCCTCGGCGGCGACTTGCAAAGCGTCCTTCTATTGCTACGAGTACAACACCATACGGCACACGCTCTTGTTGCTTGCATGGAAATTGTAGTAGTACTGTGTGCAACGTTCCTGTGAATTGATGTGAGTACAAACCAAAAATGTTTTGTTTTGTAGAATGTAAGGCTAAAGTAATTGATTTATTTATCGAGACTTCAGGCACACAGAACCAAGAAACCTCGACAGCCAGCGCTAGGGACGGCATTGTCAAAAGTTTCTATACAAACCAAGTTTCAGTGAGTTCAAAGCTTGGTCTCTTGATCGGAACGCACATCGCTGCAGTATGCGGTATACTGATGATCAATACATACAGATTATGTGTCCGGCACCGCATACTGTAGGTATAGAATAGCTTTGTGTGTCCCGATCAAGAGACCTTTGGCGGCTTTTAAGGTGCGTCTACACCAAAGAAAAATTGCCAACTTTTGTGTTGTCAACACGTGTTGGTAACAAAAGTAGGTATGTGAGATCGTGTTTCCAGTTTTGGTGGTTAACATCCAAAGAAAGCGCTTGTGGTCGATATTCATTCGCTCTGTGGATACGCTCAGTAGAGAACATTAGTTGGAAACAGAAACATGCCACGGGGTTGTGGACGACAAATTAACCGACACGCTTTGATTATATATATAATCAAAGCCGACACGTTATGTCCGGTTAAGCAATTAATATCCCAAGTGTGTTAACTTGCTAGTGGTCATACCTAAAAAAAATAATAATAATAATATCACATGCAAACAGTAGGTACTATGGGACTCAAGAGATGAAAATCACAAAAAAAAATGGAAAACTATCAGTGATGCTACGGGGCTATATGAACTTGAAATCCTTTGAGGCTTGGTCGTACCCAGTAAACTTCGGTTTCTCTTTGCTTATAATAATACTGCGGCTACCTGTACAATATCGTCGTCGTTCGAATACGTATTGCCAACAATACTACTAGTAGAGACCGCTAGTTGTCAACTGAAATGTTTCTCTAATTGTTGGCGATTTGTTTCAATTCGCTGTAGACACAACGGAAACAAAAGTTGCTGATTTTTTGGAGAGTTGGTAACACGAAAGTTCCCAACAGTTTCAGTGGGCACCTTTACAGCTGAAATTTGTAACAATTGCGTCAAGAGTCGCAGACACAGCAGCCTTCCAGGCTCTATGAATAAACAGGAAAATGGGAAATCACTGACACTCCTATGAAGCAATGATTTAAAATGCCTATCACTATTTATTAAGAAAAAAAGTGGCTAACATCACGGGTTGAAAACTTGAAACCAAGATGATCTTTTAAAAAATGTTAGCGATTCCTAACCGACTTAAAATTAAGGAAGAGGTTGAGAATAAGATAAGATTTCATATTCGAAATTCTATACCTATTCGTCTACATTAAATCAGGAGTATGACTGTATGAGTTGAGCAAATACCGACATGTCATGACTCATGATGTTTTGAAAAAACAACCATGAAGGATTAGTTAGATTACCCCATCACATCATATGGCTCCTATGGGTGTAGTAAGGGATTAAATATTGAGCAGAAACCAGAGTAGAAAGTTTGTACACATATACCTACCCAGTTACGAAGTGATAATACTACCGAGTAAGGGATGTTCGTACTCATATTTATTATATTCGGATGGATTTGATTGTAACCGTACAAGAGGCCCTAGACAATGTGTCATTCCATTAGCGAATGCGACTGTCAAAATGCCAAAATGCAGGGATTTGATCACGTGACGTTTCGATAGCATCTGTCAATCTCATACATTTTTGACGTATTGACAATCGCCTTCGCCACGCTACCGTTGACAGAATCTCACTTGTGTTGAGCCCTGACTTTATTTCGTGACGGTGTGTCTTTTAGTTATGTCCAGTGTCACTGTTTGTTTTTGTATGTATTTTTTAATTTTAGGTTGTTTTCCGTTTATGTAACTTAGTTTGTAATTATTTTTAATGTATGACCTGTGGTTTGAAATAATTTTGATTATTATAATGTTAGTATTAAATTCATTGGCAATCCTTTAGGATGCAGTCCAGTAAAATTACGTCGAAAATAAGGCAAACTTTGCATAAATGAATGCAAAGTTTGCCTTATTTTAACTCAGATTTTTTGCAGTTAACGAGAGGAGTAAGTATATGCAGAGAAATGTATAAACCTTCAGGATCGAATCATGCAGCTGTTATTACTCAGCCGTAAGCTCCTGGGAAATAATCCGAAAACCTCCGAAACCGAATGATGACATTATAAAAATACCCTTTTCCACCTTGTTTTTCCCTTAGTTTTAGCCCTTTACAACACAAAATCGAAGCCAAAAACCTTCATAACACCATGACAAATCACAAAACCAAACACGCCTGCAGACGCGATACGCCACAAAATTTCAACGATAATACGCCTTTTATAATTAAACCGGCTGTTACACCGTCGAAAAGAAGATTAACTATTGCGGGCTTAGAGCGGGACTACTCAATATTCATGGCGTGACAACGGGTGGACGTAAGCTCTCCGAAATTCCATTTTCTTGTATTTTGCTATTACTCGGTAACTCCACCTCAAATTGTGCTAGAATGATGTAAGCTTGCTGTAATTACAAGTTATTTGGTGATAGTATAAGGTTTGTTTAAGACTTATTTGCGTACTGGGTTCTCTATTAAATTTTATTGAAAAAGACAAGGAGAATAAGAGAGAAAACACGTTTAAATAAGGGTACACACAACTTTGGTACAAATATAAAAAAGTTTTTTTTTAGGTTGAAATGTCCTAGGCAAACGTCTACATATTATTATATCTTCCTAGATACTCTTTTCTTGCGCTGAAAACAAACCTCTCCTTTATTCTCCTTTACTACTTACTTCTTTTGCCTTCTTCCGCATTCTTAAATTCTTTACTAGTCTCAATATTAATGGATGGTGTGACAACGGGTGGATGTAATCTCTTCGAAATTGTTTCTATTTTGCTATTACTCGGTTACTCCACCTCTAAATGGTGCTAGAATAATTTAAACTTGCTCTAATTAGAAGTTATTCTGTGAATTTATAGTGTGAAGTACGAACATACACAGAATCGTGTTCCAAACTCATTAAAAAAAAACCAAAACTTGAGTTAGGAACACGATTCTGTGTTCCAATTTTAAAGATATATTTTCGCTCTTAAAACCGAAAGTAGACAGACCATTTTGATCGAAGAAACCTTAATTTTATCAAAGAAAGAGTGAGTCTGGGCCAAATACCTTTTTTTTCGCAACGCACTTCACTGGTACGTGTAGTGCCTTCGAAATGTGAAGCCTAAACTAGTCTGGATTGTCAACAAGAAAATATTTGGTTCGTTATGTAATCCTTAAGGGAAGTTATCATCACCAGCTATCGCAGTTGGTTTATGTCACAATTCTCTAATGTAAAAAAACAACAACTTTTGTTTGTTTAATTTTAATCACCACCAGTTTGTGAAAGCGTGATTAAATCAGCTGATTTAATTTTTAAATATACTAGGTATACCTATCTATACATTTTTGACCGAATCTACATAAACTCTACCTGAGACTAAACAATCAATACTTTGACATATTGGTAAGTATTTAGGAACAGATTAAATGTTTGGTTTTTATAACCTGAGTCAGCTATTAAATATTTTATTTTAGAGTACCCAACTACCCACAACAGTGTAGCAATAGTACTGTAGCACCATTAAAAGTTGTGTCACATTAAGGTACATATTGACCAATTAATAGGAGGCTAAAGTTAAACATTACAACCAGTCTCAGATATCAAAAGTCGCTAAGCCGTTTCGCTAAACTACCAAAGTTGGTACTGTTGCGTTATTAAGTTTAATAAGCAAAAAATCTTACATTTTAATGGTTCGCAAACGTTGAGCTCAAGTTTTTATCAGCAAACGTTATCTATAGGTACTTGGTGTGTGTAGACACGTCCAGTGCGGGCGTCGCTCGTGGCTCGTGGTCCGTGGCTAGTCGCGGCGAGTAAACCCCTCGCCCGCAGCTCTCCGCGTAATTAATGTTTGCTTCAATTATAATGGGACGGAAACATACATATAAAATTTTTCACATTTTTTTCCAACTTCGGCCGTTAAACGGAAGCTGTGGTCCAATTAATAATACCCGAAGATTCCTTAGGGAAAATATAATCGCCGAGGTAATGTGTTCGTCAAAGAATTAAGTTCACGACAAAGGCAGATGCTACGACAAAATCGATAGAAATTTTGCACCGACAAAAACGTGGAGCTTGCAAAAACGCTTGCAACGGCCGACTTCGTTATTCTTGTGGGCTTTTCACTCGGAAACTTTACAACAAAATCTTGAACGCTATCCTAAGTAAAAAGTTTAGGTTCTTATATTTTTAAAGAAAAAAAAACTTCATAAGTTTGTATCAGCAGCAGGGGCCGAGTCACCCAGTTTAGACTTTTCTCGAATGCTATTAATAAAGTTTGAACAATGCATTTTCAATTACTTGAATGCTAATACTCTTCTTAGCTGAACTTTTGAAACAAAATTAAAGAGAGGAGCGGTGAATAGAGTGCATATTTTCTAACCTCATAAATTCGATCAAGTTTTGAAGACAGAATTTTTAAAAATCCTAATGTTTCAGAATAAATTGGTAGTTAAACAATTAGGCCGAGCCAAAACGAAAACAAAATAATGTCTACTCATTGCGTAATGAAATCCGAACGTCGAATTTAAATGGGTCTAGTTAAAAACTAAGCTAGTTAGTTCAGACCACTTTATTTTGCGCCTAACACGACAGAGCAAAAACAGTGGATAGATAAGTGAACAAACTGGCCGGATAAACGACCTCCATCAGTGTTTCCGTTGTGAGAAGCAATTAATGGTGTACTGTACGGAGGGTAATTACTGCTGGGGTAAAACCGCGGGCACCAGCAACAATTACCTTCCCGCGCCTTCACTTTTGACAAGACCTGAGCGTTTTCTACCTTGCTGAAGATAAAAAAAAATGAATTTTAACATTTTATTCGGTGAAAATACTTTAAACAACACCGTTAGACATTGATTGATGTTTGTGAACTGTGCGCTTATAGTTTATACCACGTAGTTCTAATTTGTTTTTCAATAATTTTAACCAATTATCGTGAAAATGTATTTCTGTAAACTATGTTGTTTGTAGTTTGCGGGTAGTTTGGTGCAACGATTACAGTTCAGTGGAAAACTCTACAGCTAGACTTATCTGAGGCCTGTTCAAAGTTATACACAGAAAATTTAGGTTTAAAAATAATTAATCATTTCAGGTAAACGAATACAAAACAATGAGATAATAATAAATGTTTACGTAAAATGAATAACAGAAATAAAAATAATAATAAATGTTTACGTAAAATGAATAACAGAAATAAAACCGTACTTAATCGACACGAGTTTAAATTTATTTCGACGCTTCATAACACAGAATAACTGTTTTTCAGTTTAACTGATGCGGCACAAACGCTTGTAGAGATGCAAAAGTCTTATGGACAGAGTTTTCGACAAGATCCGAGCCGGTCGGTCAAGCGTGAAGAATGCATGTGCCGTAAGGAATCCTCCACAATGCCCGACTTTAGAACTTTGTCGCGACTGAAGCAAGCGGCCCTCAATAAAATGCTATTGCTATCGCCATACTTCTTGGCGTTCGTCGTTGCATGCATTTTTACACACGTATAAATAGATTGTAGAGCAAGTTAAATTGGAAAAATACTGCAACGCAAAGTTGTGTAACAATCAAACTGCTGGTGAGGTTTACTGGTTTTTTGGACGGATAATTCATATTCCATTAATTTAGTAAAAGGATACTATAGCGTTTTAATCAACCGCTTTCATGAAAAGAATTCGGTTAAATCTTACGTTACTTTAAAAACAAATAAAAGGTCCTACTGTTATGAAAAGGAAATTTTGACTTTCGTGGTTAATAATAGTAGTTTATGCAACGACCATATAAAAAGGGTTATTAAAACACGAGTGTGGGTTTATCACACGAGGCGTAGCCGAGTGTGATAATAGCATCACACGAGTGTTTTAATACCTAATTATATGCCGTTGCATACACTATTTTATCTTCACTCATACAGTTGAAATAAAATAAGTGGAAAAATAGTTAATTCCAATATGGCCGATATTCTCATTGCGTATTCGAATGACTGCTTCGCGCTCAAACATAGACAAAGATAAAAGCTGGCTCATTGACTTAAGTCAATGAGCCCGCGCCAAAAATTAAAAAGAAAAAGTGTGCTATAAAAATTAAAAAGTTATTTTATGATGCAGTAGTTTAAAAATCGAAGGAAAATTGTTGCACTGTAATGGTTTTTTTTTAAATTTTACCTATCCACGAAAAAAAAGTATGTATTTATGCATTCGTTTTTGAACTCATATTTGGAACATTACGTTGTGAGTGTAGATAAAAGTATTAAGAATTTTTTAAGACACAGGTCTTCTCCCAATACTGAGTGGGCCGTAATCCACATGTCACCGAATTTTTGGTTCTGCCGATACCACACGCTGTTTTCCTTTCCGTTTTCCAAAATAAAGTTCATTAAAACTTTATTTAAATAAAATAGACCAATCATGGAAAAACCCTGCAACACTATCTCAACATCCCCAGGGCATCGCAAACATAATTTTGTAAGGATTAGGCTACAGGCACAACTTGTGCAATGAATTGTAATGCATAACAATACGTCCCCATTTTACATAAACATCTGTCGTCGATACAGCATTTCCATGTTCGTTGCATGTCAACAGCATTCAAATCGAGTTGTCAGTGGCATCTTTGTGTCACAAGTGCATGTTCAGACGAACCGTTGTGCCGTGCGTCCCCGCGGGAGGGTCGTAACGGTAGGCAGCCGCCTTTCTCGCACTGCTAGGTACCGGCAAAACGTGGCATCGGGGTTGTCAACTATGAATATTGCAGTTGTATTGTTTGTTTGTTGTGCTTATTATATATTTTTGTTTTGGTAGTTTCCTATCTTGTTTTTCTGTTGCGTCAAGGTCGCTAACATAGCAAAGACTTTAGTACTCAGCTAAATAGATGAGTACTTACGACTAGTAATAACAATTTAAATTATCATATTTAATTTAATTCTAAACTATTTTTATTTCCCGCTACATTGCGTATTGTCGACATGGCAGAACTTCACACCAACCACCTTTTCGTCATTTTCAAAACCCGCTCGCACATTCTGTTGCAAGAGTTGAAAGGATTATCATCTGTATAACAGACTGTAACCCGTATACGACTTTTCCGCTTCCAAATTCAAATAGTCGTTTCCGAAATTGAGGCTGGCAACACAGTCCCTGGTCCCGCACCGATTGGCGCTCGTGCGCCGTTCGCCCGACTTGTTCTGCACTTCTACCGCGGGACTCTATTTACACAAAACAAGATTCCCGTCTAGTCCCAAAGCGCTGTGTTCTTTCTCGTTGATTTTCTTATTTTAAAGTCAACGCTTTAGTTCAGTGCTTTACGCCCGTATTAGACATTGTCAGGTTCGCTTGTTTATAGCCGTGTAGCGTTCGGTTTAGGACGAGGAATGGCAGTTTTAGTATGTGAAAAGTGGTAAAAGTTCCGTTTTTTTTTTTACTCAACACGGTTTCTGTTATACAACGTGTAACAGAATAATCGCCATACCTCCTAAGGGGTCATTGTACTCATAGTTATGAACAACATTTACTATGGGACTAACCCCGAAATCGCGAAAAAAAAATCAGCTGTTTGTCGAGTTTTGTTTGTCGAGTTATGCGCACAAAATGTATGGGCAGTCGATTTTTTTTCATGATTTCATTTAGTCTCACAGTTATGATTACCTACCCCTTAAAAGGTATTGCGTTTATTCTGTTACACGTTGTTTAAGAATTAGATCTTAACACACTCTCTGTAATTATTTAATTTTGCAAAATATTTCCTAACACAGTTTCATCAATTTGCAAGATTTGATGAAACTATTAATTTATTCTGAACTTACTTCGATCATCTGAAAAATAAGTAAATTATGTACTTAATTGAGTTTAACTCTGAATATGTAAATTAGCATTCAAATAAAAATTCATTAGTACTTTTTGAAATTATAATAAATTTATTCATTCTTTAGAATCGTCTGCAAAAGTTTTAGTAATTAGATAATTTGTTTTAAGAACTAAATGCAATTAGAAAAATTACGGTTATTTTATATTAATTCAAAAGTTTCGGTGGGACCTTTATTACATTTTCTTTTTCACTTTCTATTTCTTCTCTATGCTGCGTATTAATTTAGATTCTTAGTTTGTTTGTTTTGTGTCAGAAAGAATCTCGTTGCAACACATGAATGTCCTGAAACTTTTATTGTAGATACCTACTGCAGTATGTAAAAGTTTTACACCTGTGAAAAATTCAGTCTCCGGTCAGATTTGCTTCGCTCCAGGGATGTCATCCAATCAGCATACACAGGATTTTCATCGATTTTATTCGTCCACGAACCAATCAGCCTAAAAGTCCGCTATGCGACTAAAATGATCGTAACATCAACGCACTATAGATGAGAGTAGGTAGGTACCTATGTATGGTAAGACGATCTTAGAGCACATTAAAGTGGACCGCACCGCAACGTAATAATCCTTCCTCATCACTTTAATATATTTTTACCCGACGCAAGGGAGGGTAATGTGTTCATTAGCCTATGTATTTACCTATGTATGGTTTGTTTCTTTGTAGCACTACAGACAGAGACGAAACGCGTGGGCCGATTTGGTCATTCTTACGTCAATTGATTCGTTTTAATCTTGCAAGTGCTACTAAAGACATGTCAGTAATCAAAATACAATGTGGTGACAAACAGACGCCATATTGTGAAAGAGAAAAAAAAAGTCGACTAGCTATATTAAGTGGGGTTAAAAATAAAGGGTTCGAAAAGGCGATTCCAAAAATTTTACTCACTAAAATGTAGAAAATAAAAAAAAATAATATTAAAAAAAACCCGACTAAAAAACAACTAAAAAGTTGGTGGCAGTTTAGTTCAATATTGATTTCATGCCACCAACCACATCAGACTGCTTGAAAAGTGACTTGTATGGAACTTTTTAGTTGTTTTTTACCGTCGGTTTTTTTGAAATTCTTCAATTATTTATGACACATCACACCATATAGGCGGTTCGCGCCGGTTGGCTATTGGAATGCTTATGCTATGCGCTGCATCCCTATAATATGCGCTTGCCTTTACGATGTTAATCTGGAAGCTTTGTTGCATGTGACGTCACTAAAGCCCCTCAAAGATTGACACGGGAGCTGGACGCCTCGAGGATTTCATCCAAGACTTGACACGGGGCCTTTCTGTCATCATGTCATCTGTCACCCCCGCATGTTTGAGCTCAAGAAGATTATTAACATATGCAACCGCAACAATCCAGGAGGTATTATAATGTTCATATATCAAACATAAACCAGCTGTACGAAAAATATATTTCCCTGTTTGTTACATAATCCAGAATAGATTGTCTCTGTACTACATAAACAGCGCCAAAATCCTATCATCCATTTTGACTAAGTTTGTTGTACAACAAATACACTAACCTAATTTTACATCCATTATTTTAATGAGATTTCGCTCTAGTGAAAATCACATACACTCCCTGCGTACTACCTCTTTACCCTGTATTAAATATATCGCTAGGATGTTATAAAATTGATTGTAAAGTCAAAGTTCCGATACGTTTGTCTTTCTATTATGTGGCCCCGTCGTGTGTTCCATCGGCAAACATTTGTAGAACGTGATTCAACTTAAAAGGATGGATTTATGTTACTATACTGGCTTTTGGACTCGAGAGAACTAACTTTATTTACAAGTATCTTTGAAAACAAATAAGATGGATGTTACAAATTCATGAAGTTGCATGAGATAGTCGAGATACTGAGTCTCTAGACAACCTAGTCAGTAGTAGATATGAATACAAATATGCTGAAGTTCGTACGTTCCGGGGTTCGACATTAGAGATAGCTATTTTTTATAGTTTTATTTGAATTTTAAACTTACCAGCTTTTATTGCTGGAGTTATTCTATGTTTTACTAGATCTTGTGGAAACTTTGCTGTAGAATTCACGTGGCATTTAAAACTCGCTTTTAAAGATGGATGGGCCGAATATAGGCACGTAATATGATTATATAGAAAGCTTTGCAAATTCAAGTTATGCTTACATTGTGGTCCCAAATTAGTAAGTCCTTTGTGTATTAATGAAGTAACTCCCAAGAAACTGTCACATTAGACAAAGATCGAATTGTTTCAAGTTTATAGCAGGCAAACACATTCGATAACAGAGACTGTAAACGTAAAGTTCTTGACATGTCCCTAGACATTATCAGTATCGGTATTCAAAAGATCAGTATTGACACCGTCCGAGCGTCGGGACGCATGGGCGTCCTACATGCCGCTATGTTTGGACGCTTAAAGGATTGTCACAGGCGCCGGCCGACGACGCGTCCCTTGTTAATATTCCAACTGACATCACCGGGATCCACTGTCTTGCGAATCTTGAATAGAAGCCTCTACAACAACAAAAGGCTTCCTGAATTTTGAGCAGTTGACGTAAAGACAACGGCGAACGGGAAACAACCCCTCAGTATAATAAAAGTAACTCTATCTCTTTTGTGATTAAAACAACGGAGTCCGTCGTCTACAACATAACGACTTTGAAAAGTAATTTTGTTTTCGTCGCCCCTTTGATTGATGCGAGTTTTTTAAACATTATTTGATTTAGTGTGTAATTAGTGTGCGTGGAGCGCACTTGTCTGCCCACCGCGCGCCGCTGAGCGCGCTCATTTGTAATCACCGCCCACCATTAGTCCGGCTCACCATTGCTCACGTTCATTTATATATAGAAAATACTGATCGCGTCGCCGCCGATTAGCTCCACAAGAAACTCCTAATTGATCGGAATAAAGAAGTCAACAGTATTTTCCGTTTCAATAACGAGCAAATTACGAGGCATTCATAAGCTACATGGTGGTTTATTCGAGAAGTTGACTAATGCCGACCTAATCACGCGCCTTTGTAAGTTAAGCACGATAAATGATTGTAGTTACCTTTGTTTAATTGAGCGTTTGCGATTGAGGAAGAAGAGAGAATCTTTAGTGGAATAGGCTAACGCGACGTGCCGCGCGCAGCGCGCCTCACCGCTGTGAACCGGGCATCCGCGCGCATAATGACGCCAATTAGTCCGTGTCACCGCACCTAATTTATGTTAGGACCGGCCGAACCTCCCCTAACTTTTCTCATAAATATGCCACTCGCAAAAAACAAGCAACCAGTATGCATTCAATGATAAAGCTTCGAATTGATAGCTGCGCCAACATTGTACGGCCGTTACATTATAAAGGCTCATTCATGCGGTGTCCGCTGCCATAATACCAACATAGTTGTTTGGACTACGCGAAATATCTACCTAAACTGATGATTATTTTGCAATTGATAGCAACAATACGGGTACAGCAAACGATGCTATCTGCGGCCATGTGTTGAAATTAAATACATCGCGTTCAATTCGACCGTTTCGTACTTTACTGAACGAGTATCTACGAACGTACATGTAGAATGGAAATAGCCTCTACAGAATGGCTCCTTGCACTAAGTGCCCATAATTTTAGGACATTTTCATTTAATGGCACTTAAAGCTACCAGTCTTCGTACCGTAATGATTTCTAATGACGTGCCGTAGCGACGCTTAGCGCTTACTTTGGGAAATACCAAGAGCTTATAATGGTTCGAATTACTAACAAACCATTGACACAGAAAAACAATGAGAAACGAAAAATACATTTTCTTCGTAATGACTTCAAGTTTTTTTTTTCTTTATTGTTGTAATTTCCCTTACAGTCGTTTACTAATGTTGTTTAGAGTCGAATAAAAGAATTGGGGTCGTATCATCGAATAGACTTTAGCTTCGCATTAATCACTATTTTTATCTGTGGGTCTCGTAATAGATACCTAATTAAGATTATTTCTTAACGGTCTCCGCGTATTCTATTCAGAAGAACTCAAGTTATGTAATTATTATGAGTAAGAAAATAGATCAAGTGAAGCAATGAAGCATCACAAAAGCCACACAATATCGAAAGCAGACAGACAAATAAACAATACAATTTAATATCGGCCGTAACCGATATAACAACATTTGTCAAGTTATTAGGTTACAGTAATGGCGTTACAAACTATTGCCGACGCGGCACAGATTAGTTTATTACATTTTACATTATTAGTATTATAACTCAAACAGCAACAAAGCCGCTCACGAATCAATTAGGTGATCCGAAGCCCGGCTTCAGATAAAAGCGACGGTATTCCCTTTATACTCGCGGTTAAAAGAATTCAATTACATAATACTAAGGAGATTAAAAAGGCTAACACAACTCCTTTGAGATGAGATAAGGTGGGTAGCTATTTAATTATTGGAACGTTTTCCGCTCCGCAACGCTCAGCCGGTTAATTTCAAGTTTGAAGCCAAACCGATTCGACGACGCAGAATTAATTTCAGTTCATAAATTCTTTGATCGTTAAATCTCTGATAGATGCTTTGGAGTTGTGTTTTAGTGAAAGAATACCTACTTCCTAAAGGGATAGTTTGTCTGATGCCTGTTTGAGTTCTAAATTGGTTTTTCAATACTAACTGATAAATTATGTCATTTAGGTTGAAAGATAAACTTGCACCTTATTTTCTAAATCGGTTTCAGAAAATTTTTGAAGTTTTTTTTTTTTTCATTGTTTTTGTCCACTCGTAACAAATAAAAAGATCAAGAACAAAACGTAAAAGTTGCCAAAGTTCATATTAGAAATGAATCAAATTAGATTATTACTGAGCAACTTTTCGCTCGGAAGTGGTTTCCCTGATAAAAGGGAGAGTAATAAATTACATGAATGTTAAATAAAGGACTTTGAAAACAGTAACCGTTATTATTTCGGTTTGCTACAAAAGATTTTTCAGAAATTGTTAATAAATCATACGTATTCGTTTATATTTTTTTGCCTATCATTTTTGATGTGAATTTAGGCCAGTAATATAATTTTTTTGCGAATCTTTGGCTCTCGGACGTGGGTTCAAAAAATGGCCTTTAAGTACCTATGTAGTAACGATTAGGTAGAGGTTAGTGTTTTTTTCCATTTTTTTTTTGTGGTATTCAGCCATTACTGTCCCACTGCTGGACAAAGGCCTTTCTTTCCAGGTATTCTTTTCCCGGGCCACCTCGAACCAGTCCTTGCAGTAGGCGTCTAGGTCGTATCGCCACCGTTTTATCGGCGGCGCGGCCCATCCGTAGAAAACGGAACCCTTAGACAGACAGACACAAGAATGATCCTACTCTTGTGTCTGTCTGTCCGTCTGTCACAGTACATTTTCTACAGGACCGATTCTGTTGAAATTCGATACACATAATTATGACATTTTGTGACCCAAATACGGGCGCATAACGTAAAATGAATTAATTTTGGGTATAAGGGTCACTTTGGAGGGGCAAATCAGAAAATTGATAAAAATGTTTTTCAGAGTTTTGTGTGTGAAGCAAATTTTTCATAATTTTAAAATAAACAGCTTTTTTCAGTGAATATATGGGTAATCCATTAAATAAGTTTCCGTGTCGCTACCTTTTTCACCTCTTTCACTAAAAAGGTAGGTATTTCGAGTTCTCATAGCGGTGTATCAAAGGAAATCATACACATTAGTAAAACCACAATCATGTTGATATACTTAGTTGATGTATTATTTGTTTATAATAACAAAAAAAAACACGTGGTACTTAACATTTTGAATGTTTTTGTTCACTTTCTTCGTAAACCGCTTTGCGTAGGTAGCAACCTAAGTAGGTTTTCAAGTAAATTCCAATTTATTAAAATAACAGACTGTAGGTACCTTTATACTCACTCAGTACTAAAAACATCAATCTTCCTTGCTGTTATTAATAATATGTATAAGTTCTTCTTTTGTAAGGATTTTCTTCTCGAACGGAAACTGTGGATGGTCGTACCATTTTGCTGGAGTTCTGAGTCTATAGTTTTGATTAAACCCTGATATTTTTTTAACGTCCTCTGGCGTGAGGCTAAAATCTTGAATATCGAAGTTCATGTAGATACGATGTACATTCATCGAGCGAGGCATCGCCACGATGTTGCGATCCAGCTAAAACAATAAATTTATGAAATTACATAATTAGCTGCCTGCCACCCGTGGCTTCGCCCGCATGAAAATAAGTACCTTCCCCTTTATGAATGGAAAAGTACTTTTTATGAATGGCAAATTTTATAATTTACTTATGTAGGCAAAATATTATTCTGACGTAGCTATACCTAAATTTATGTCAAGTTTCGTTAAAATCCCGTCGTTTTTGCTTGAAAGAGTAACAAACATTCATTCATCCTCATAAACTTAAAAATATGTAATATTAAGTAGGATAACCAAGTAACGGATAAAGATAAAACACTTACAGCCCTAACACTACAATCAAAGTACAAAAAAGCGGCCAAGTGCGAGTCGAACTCGCGCACGAAGGGTTCCATACCATTATCTATAAAAAAAACGGCAAAAAAATCACTTATGTTGTATGGGAGCACCCCTTAAATATTTATTTTATTCTGTTTTTTAGTATTTATTGTTATAGCGGCAACAGAAATACATCATCTGTGAAAACTGTCTAGCTAACACGGTCCATGAGATACGAGCCTTGTGACAGACAGACAGACAGACAGACAGCGGAGTTGTAGTAATAGGGTCCCAATTTTTACCCTTTGGATACGGAACCCTAAAAAAGATCGTGTAATTTAAATAAATCAAGTAAAATTCATAATTTTGAGTTCCGCAGTTTAACTTTGTGAAAAGAAAAGAAATTGCCGTGAAAAGGGAAAAAAACATCGCCTCGGGAAACTCACGGCACTCGAGATAAACCGTTCAAATAAGCTATCATAATATGATTTATTACAGAAACATAGATACTTTAACATAACACTACGCTGTAATTTATAAGCGTACGTGTTCACACAAGCTCATGTAACTTTATAAGCGAACCGCTTAAACAAATATAAACGATTTTCCACTTACAGACGCAATCAAAGTCAATTGGGACCGTGCCATCCAACTTTAGGGTTTAAATGAAACAAGTTGAAAGTGATGTTGACACGTATTTAGAGCTGTCACCTCGTCAAAGGTAGGGGATAGAACTAGTAAATGGGCCTAAAGGATTTCGTATGCCGATTAGGAGGGAAGAATCGGGGGAATTAGACCTGTCAATGTGTTACAATGTCAATTTGATTTGTGTTGGAGTTAAATTATTTGGGGACGGCGAATATTTTGGTATTTTGCCTGAACGTAGGATATGTATGCCTACTCATTTAATTCCAGCCAAAATGTCCTTATGATTAATTTATTGAAAATTAGAGTAGGTAGTAATCATGATCCTTGAACATAAGTGTTCTACTGTACCTACATATATCCAACCCGTCAGCTTCCCCACCAACCGTGTCTCCACTTTGCCGTCGTGGTGGGGCTTGCGTTTCTCAGTGATCTTGGGGGCTTTGCCGGTAGAGCCACTCATGCCGGAAGGTCCCAAGTGAGAGACCAGACCAAGAGAGACACAAGAGGGGCATACCGTTCGGAGACTTGAGCAGTGTTCGGGTCCTCGGACGGTGTGCGTCTCATTGGCTTGCTCGCTGCTCTCTGGTACGCGTCTGATCATCAGACGTGACTGTGAGGGCAGCGAGCAAGCAGTGAGAGAGAGGGGGAGAGGAGGGGAGATAGGGACCGCACCCTCAAAAAGGAAACAATGGACAGGCCTGAAATAGAGATTATACCCCAGGGCGGTCCGGACTGCACAGCAGTTCGGGAATCCGCCACGCTTCGTGCGTCAAGCCTTTCGTATTCTGGGGGGGCAACAGGGCTGTCCACCATCCGATTGCCGATGGCAACAAGGGCCGAGGAGGCCCCCGATCCGGAACATCCTTCGCGGAATTGATCGGTTTCGATTTTAGCTCGCCCGACAAAGTGTCGGCCGGGCGGAGCGCGGGTAGAAGAGCGCTATATTGGGAGAAGGGCTCGCCTGAGCGTCGCGCGGGTGCAGAGTCGGAGTCCGAGTTGGACTCCGACGACCTGGTGACCGTGAGCTCGGCGAGCTCTGGGCCCGAGGAGGCGAGGGTCGCTGCGGAGGACCCCAGATACTTCCACAAGCGACCCAGACCGGAAGACGACCGGGGGTCGTCCTGCAGCGAGGAGGTGGCCTCGGCTCGGAAAATCCCCACCAGTAGGCGGGGCAAGGGCCGAGAGGGAGGCAAGGGGAGATTGCCCGCCTCCAAGGTGGCTGGTCAGCGAGCCGTGGAGCTCGTCGCTGACGAACGACCCCCCGGAGAGGATGGTCGCGGGGCTTCTGGTTCGGAGTCCTCCGGCGGTGAGCCGGATGACCGGAGGGCCGGGTTTGCGGAGGTGGTGGAGGCCGCGCTTCGCGATGTGGCCTTGAAGAGGAAACTTTCCTCAAAGAACAAGGCCATAAGCGAGGCGATGGCTTCATTCTGGCGGCAGCGGAGGCTAACCCAGGGGGGCCTCCGCGGGACGAGATGTCCAAGCTGCGGGCGGAGGTGTGCCCGCTTGGCTGCCGCCACGGAGCGTCTCCAGAAGGAGAACGAGGGGCTCCGCGCAGACCTGGCCAGGCTCCGGGGAGCCGGCCCACAGGGGGCGCCTCAAAGGGGGCGCAGAGAGGACAGCCGTCCCGTGCCGCAGGAGAGCCAGGTGCTGGACCTGGTGCGGCAAGAGATGGCTGCCTTCCAGGCGAGGTTCTCCGTCCTGGAGGGCATCGTTCTGCGCCCCCCGCTAGCGAGTGCGGCGAGTGGGAAGGCCCCCCCAGGCCGGAAAAAGGCGGCGTCTTATGCGGCCGCCGCGGCTGCCACACCGGGGTCGTCCGGCCTGGACAAAGGGTCCGGGCCGGCACCCGCGAAGCCGGTGCCGGGAAAACCGGACCCGGCCCCGGGAAAGAAGAGGAGGGTTGGGGTTGCTGCGCGGACGGCGAAGGCTCCTGCGCCGTCTGAGCAGCAGCTCCCCCCGGCTTCCTCGCCTCCAGCTCCTCCCCCGGCTCAAGCCCAATGGCAAGTGGCCGGGGAGAAGAAGAAGGCGGGAAAGGCAGCCAGGGCGGCCAAGAGGCGGGAGAGGAAGCGGCGGCAGAAGGCGCGAAGCGTCGCGGCTGCGCTGCGCCCCCCGAAAACCGCGGCTGTAGTTCTTACGCTGCAGCCGGACGCGGCGAAGAGGGGCGTGACGTACGCGGACGTGCTCACCAAGGCGAAGGAGTCAGTGAACCTTGGTGAGCTAGGCATCGTGGGGGGCCTTCGGCTCCGGGTCACCATGACTGGGGCCCGGATGCTGGAGATCCCCGGGGCAGCCAGCGGCCCAACCGCGGACGCTCTAGCCGAAAGGCTCAGGGCGTCCCTAAGCGCGGACGATGCCCGAGTGTCCAGGCCCACCAAGCGCATCGACATGCGCATCTTGGGCCTGGACGACTCCGTCACGGAGGCGGAGGTGGTGGCCGCCGTCGTTAGGACGGGGGGGTGCTCAGCAGAGGAGGTGAAGGCGGGCACCCTACGTCCTGACAACACGGGCACGCGCACCATTGTGGTGAGCTGCCCCGTGTCGGCGGCCAAAACCATCACGGAGGGCCGAAGGTTTTTGGTGGGTTAGGTTTCCGCGCAGGTCAAACTGCTGGAACCCCGACCTCTGAGGTGCTTCCGGTGCCAAGTGGGCCACCATGTGGGAGCACAATCACCTCGGAGGTGGACCGCAGCGGTCTTTGTTTCCGCTGCGGTCAGCCCGGTCACAGGGCCGGCTCTTGCGTCGCCGCGCCGCACTGCGTAGTCTGCGCGGCAGCTGGCAAGCCGGCCGACCACTGGGCTGGGGGTAGGGCCTGCGCCCCACCCACCAAAGCCGGAAACAGGAAGAAGCCCTCCGCCACCGCCGTCTCTGCCGCGACCGCCGCCGCTGCCGCCGCTTCTTCTGCCGCCATTGCCGGTTCCACTGCGGCTGCTGCTACTGCAGCAGCCGGGTGAGTTACCGCGGCCCTGGGAAGAAAGGCACTAGGAGGACTAAAGGGTGGGTTTTAGTCAGTAAAAGTCTGACACTCCCTGCCGCTCCACCCAGAGCGGGGGAAAAAAAAAAAAAAAAAAAAAAAAAAAGACCCGTCAGCTTCAAAAAAAATAGTGAAAACTGAACTGGGCTCACTCGTCCCATGGCTTACCATCAAGCGAGATCGAGGGCAAAACCGGGGTCAGTAGTAATAAAGCAAATAAAAACTATACAAATAAAATTTACCAAATATCTGAGCAGTATTTGCGGCACTTTCTTATTGTACTTCATTGCCAGTTCCTGTAGCAAGGTATCATTGGCGCGGGGTCCTGGGGCGTCTTCCTTGCGTCCAAGAATGGCGCCAAACGGACTGTATCCCATCACCACCACCCCGTGTTCCTGGCACCAGTTCACCAGCTCATCTTGGGTTATTGTTGGGTTCACCTGTTTGATAGAAAGTCTTTTGTAATAAATTAAGTAATTAATTTAAACCGTCACGTCATGTCGAAAACGGCGAAAGACAATTAAATAAAATTTATCAGAATTAACAAAATGGCCTCGCACTGCCGTGTCATTTAGAAATAGACTATAGTTTTTTTATTGCTATTTATGTTGGTTTGTGGTGAAGATGTGGCCTTTTCATAGAGGACATTTCAAAAAGTGAACTTGAGAAAGTGTGACTCGTGCTTTTTCGAAATGACGGGTTTAATTTATTGATTTCAGGATAATTACAACAGCCTTGGGAAAACAACTAGAGGAGACTGAGTAGTAGTAGTTCTATTGATTTAAATGTTTGGAAGGGTGGGTCTCTTGTATTTATTGCTTTTAAACGATTTTTCTCTAAGGCAACATTTCCAACTGTAACCAGCTCGCATGCAAGTTGCATTACATTGCGAGTTACCGAGGTATATTATGATCAACAGGGAATATGCATGCAATTTTTTTATTTGCAAATGAAACAATTATTACCTCTATTAAACGATTGTGAAATTATTTTTAAAATACCTTTGTCAGCGGTGAATTTATAAAGCTTCAAAGTTGAAAATTAGATACAGAAGTCCGATACGAACTCTGACGTCAAAGTTCATGACGCCTATACAGCTGCCATAGGCAAACGGCGTTTTTGCGAAAGGGACACATATTTGTTAGGTAGTTCTAGCTCATTGGTTTATCGATCAATTTTGATATAAACTGTGTAAATAATAAATATCTTTTCATGCATATTCCATTTGCGCAATCGTGGCCCGCAATATAATTAAACATGCATGCGAGTTGCTAGCAGGTGGCTACGCGGTCTCATAGAAAGTTACACTATCGCTGAGCTAGGCTACTTCTAGCTTAATCATAAATAAAAACAACAAATATTACTAACGTAAGCTAAAAACCAATCTGATACGATAAAAATCATAAAAGATAGAATTTTGTAGTCAGTCTTTTACGATTTTAAACCCTTAAAATTGCAGAACAATCCACTGTTTTTATTTTCTGTACACAGGGTTCAAAAATGGCTAACGTTTTCAGTTTTCATAGCCGAAGCGAAGTGCTCACTTTTGTAAACGTAGCTTTAAATTCTTTTATAAACAGAAAGCTTGATGTAAATGAGATCAAGAGATTTGCTAGCTCACTAGTCGAGTGATACATCGTGATTGATTTTGTGAATTGTTTTTGGTTGTTTGATGTATCACTCACTCGAGAAGTGAGCATCATAATCGTGAATTTCGCCTAGCTGTTCCAGCATCGGACTACAACATCAATACATCCCACCCATACGCATAAAACGTTTTGGAATATAATATTTAGTTGTGCGTACAGCTAAGGAGTGGAATTACACTTTTTCTGTGTTTTCTGATAGCTACTCCCTGAACAGTGGATCGGTTTCTTCTAGGCCAACGTGCTCCATTGTCGACCTATCATTGATTTGCATCAGGGGACATTGTGGTTTAACGAGAACGAGCTTGAATGTTCAGGGTGAATTTTTCAAGTGTGCGTGGATGGTAAAAACACTGAGAGGAGTCTCAAGCCCGAGCTCATTTTGAAAAAAACTAAAGCCGCATCATTGGATTTCTGAAAAATCGGTATTTCTAGTCAGCATTCAAATCGGTTGATTTAGAAAAAAAAAAAACACACCTGTGTTATGTTATATTACACCATTCGAAAGTGTCGTTAAATATTAAAATTATGATATAAAACGAATTTTAATTATTTCACTTGAATAAAGACTTCCCGATGGATGCGAGACGCACAGGACCGGTTATTGTGACGACACTTGGGGAAGGCCTATGTCCAGCAGTAGACGTCTTTCGGCTGATTATGATGATGATGATGATGATGAAAGACTTCCCAAAATTAAGTTTTTCATAGATTTTCGTCTCACGGTTATGCTATGAACGGCCTAAGCATCTGCCAGCCCGTTCATTAAATGTTGTAGAGGTATTAGACGCATTGTCCCATCCAACATACCCTCCTAAATATAGTACCTTTCTACCAGTGACAGATTTTTCAAAATCGGATCAGTGCTTTAAGTGATTACAAATTCAAACAAACAATTCAACCTTTTTTGTAACACGTTTAGAAGTTACCTCGATCTGCAGAACTGCAGGCTTGATATCGGAGTTGTCCCAAAGCCTTTTCATCTGTGTAAGGTTAAAGTTGGACACGCCAATAGACCTGGTCAGGTTCATGTTCTTCGCGTCCTCCATACCCTTCCATGTGGTCAGGTAATCCGTGTCACTGATGGAGCCGTCTTTCTATAAAAACACATTTTAAATTTAAACCTTATATATAACTCTAACCTTATTTATCCCGGGCCCATAATTTCGATAGTCAACAATTTTATTGTCCTGTTTCTTGAGCAGAATTCGTTAGTACTGACAAAGGAAAGGGAAACATTGACGAATTGTATTTTAACTTTGCGATTGTTTGCAAGTTCTCTCACGTGGATGTTTCGAAATTGCGCGACTCGAATTTGCGACACCAACGTGTTCAACTCAAAAATAAATGTTCCTTTAAGAATGAAGGAAAAAAAGGAAGTCGGGCAAACCCGTAACGTGCACGTTGAATTTTTACCTTTCTACTACATAGCCTGTTGGGAGGTACCTGATTTCAATCAGTGGTTTTATCAGGAATCCAAAAATATTTATTAGATAACTTTTACAATACTTGGGCAGAACTTTATTAATTAATTACTCGAAAGCTTCGAGACATTTATAGCCCTTAGTTCTTGCCCTTTGGAAAAGGTCAAACCAAGGTACGTAAAACGTAGAAGTTTAATGTTCCTATGACATAGTTCGTACACAGTAACACAGGTAAAGTAAGTTAAACTTAGAAACAAGGGTTCTCCGAAAGTACCTATGATCTGACTTCTTGTGTAACATAAATTAAATTATTATTTGCAGGTAAGTTGGTAGTTGGTAGGTATTCGTCCCCAGTATGATACTGTTGAAAGGAAACATGTTTGAAACATGATTTAATGCTCCGATGTCTTTTTGTGGATCCCTGACGTAATTACTGACATAATTATCTTTACAAAGGACTGCCCGGAAAAGGGGAATAATGGCTCTCAAGGATAATTATACATTTAGGGAAGTATTTAAAGTTTATAAAAAACTACCCTTTTTTTAAGGTTGGGAAATCATCAAATGACCCCTTCCGCTCTGGGTGGAGCGGCAGGGAGTGTCAGATTTTTACTGACTAAAACCCATCCATGCTCCTCTTAGTGCCTTTTACGTTCCAGGGCCGCGGTAACTCTTTCGTACAAAATCCACAACCCTGGAAAAAACTACCCTTGGGTCAAGGGTATTTAATTCCTCTACGAGCTGTTACGTAAGCTAAATAAAATTCACTGTCAATTTGCTTGTGAACTAGTATAAGTATAGAAGTGGATGGAACTCACATAGTAACAGTAACATCAGCCAAGCCTATTCCCAACTATTTTGGGGTCGGCCTCCAGTCTAACTGGATTCAATTCACTACCAGTATTTTTTTCATGGAGTGAATACGTCCTATCTGACCTCCACAACCTATTAACTGGATAACACAACACGAATTGGCGAGACTGGCATCAGGAATTGGTTTCCGACAACCCGTAACGACTGTCAAATATCTACAGATGACAGCCGGGACCAAATGCTTAACGTGCTTTCCTAGGCACGTAGGAGTCTCGGTATGTCATGGATCTTCAGCCATCCACATACCGACCTCGGCGAGCTTTGCTTAACCTTAAAGATCAACCCTAGCGGCTAATATTATCTACATAGCCGCGAGCTCCTTCACAGATAGAAAAAACATTTTTTTAGTTAATTTATTAAAAACGTAAGTAATTAAATTCAAGCAACTCAGACGTAACTTCAAGAATCATATTGAATTGCAAACTAAATATATAGAACGCAAACTTTGGTAAAGTTCGGTGTGTTGGTTCCAAAGGCGCCTTGCTTACTTAACCGAGATAGGTTCAGGTGGCAAGATAATATATTATGATATATATTTTTATCTGAGATAGGTATTATAATACCTATCGGTATTCCACGTGTTATGTTCTACCAAACATAGTTTTTAGATTCATAAAATTATGAACAAGACCTTCTAAATATGTTGTTTGTAGAAGTGAGAGAGGGACGGTAAGGGCAGCGCCCCAAATAGTCTCTTGTGTTGCCACTTAACTAGGGTGCGTTCCTCCCTTAAATATTAAAGCATGCAATACTACATCTAAGGTGCGTTCACAAATGCACAATACGTGACGCCCACATGCTTCTAATATGAAGGAAAAATGACTAAACATTTTAGTAATTCAATCCAAATACTTAAGCCCAATTACTGAAAAGAAAAACCCCGAAAAATAATTTGATAAATTGCGAAAAGCTCGTTAGATGTTTGTTTAAATTATTTTCAACAGCCAATTACAGCAATCACTTGACTCGAATTTATTTTTGACACCATTTATTTCCAGAAATCACATCTCAATCAAATAAAATACCAGGCTATCTACAAATACCTTCTAGAGCTGCAATTTATGTAGCTAGATCGTTTATTTTTTTAAAGAGCTTCTTGATCTGGCAACTGAGAATGATAATGTGTATTTATTTTGTATAGATGTTACTCGTATAAATAGCCCTTTTACACGTCAATCTTTTTTGGTTAGTTTTATCTAGATGAGGTACGTTAATATGCCTGTCTAATAAACAACGTTATTTCAAGCGCCTTAAATAACACAAGTCCCGTCTTAAAGAGATTCCGACAAAAGATCCTTGTAAAGATAAAAGTCCTCGAACATTTTAAAATAAAAACAAGAGGAAAAACTACACAAGTTTTCCAGAAATCCTATTTCTGTAAACTCAGGTCAAATATTTCTTACAGGAATCAGTTTTCTTAGTCATTTTTACATGGATTCAGAATGTAGCTAACTTTCTAAATAAGTATTTATTACGTTTTTGTAAACATTTTCCATCGTTTTTAGGGTTTGGTAGTCAACAAGAAACCCTTATAGTGTCGCCATGTCCGTTTGTCTGTCTGCTCGCGCTTTAACTCAGAGACCCTTAACACTAGAAAGTTGGAATTTGGTATGGGTACATATATTAATCACGCCGACAAAGTGGTAAAATAAAATCTTGAAAAATTTTTCTTTAGGGTACCCTAAGAAACACGTAAAGTGGTGATGATTTTTTTTAGTAACAATCCCATGGTGTGGGTGCGTAGTTGGATAGGTCGTTTAAAAATATTGAAGTTGTGTGAAAAACATATTTCCATCCAAGGATCCGTTTGCCCTCCCCCGGCTCAAGCCGAATGGCAAGGCCGGGGAGAAGAAGAAGGCGGGCAAGGCAGCCAGGGCGGCCAAGAGGCGGGAGAGGAAGCGGCGGCAGAAGGCGCGAAGCGTCGCGGCTGCACTCCGCCCCCCGAAAACCGCGGCTGTAGTGCTCACACTACAGCCGGACGCGGCGAAGAGGGGCGTGACGTACGCGGACGTGCTCACCAAGGCGAAGGAGGCGGTGAACCTTGGTGAGCTAGGCATCGTAGGGGGCCTCCGGCTCAGGGTCACCATGACTGGGGCCCGGATGCTGGAGATCCCCGGGGCAGCCAGCGGCCCAACCGCGGACACCCTAGCCGAAAGGCTCAGGGCGTCCCTAAGCGCGGACGATGCCCGAGTGTCCAGGCCCACCAAGCGCATCGACATGCGCATCTTGGGCCTGGACGACTCCGTCACGGAGGCGGAGGTGGTGGCCGCCGTCGTTAGGACGGGGGGGTGCTCAGCAGAGGAGGTGAAGGCGGGCACCCTACGTCCTGACAACACGGGCACGCGCACCATTGTGGTGAGCTGCCCCGTGTCGGCAGCCAAGACCATCTCGGAGGGCCGAAGGTTTTTGGTGGGTTGGGTTTCCGCGCAGGTCAAACTGCTGGAACCCCGACCTCTGAGGTGCTTCCGGTGCCAGGTGGGCCACCATGTAGGAGCTCAATGCACCTCGGAGGTGGACCGCAGCGGTCTATGTTTCCACTGCGGTCAGCCCGGTCACAGGGCCGGCTCCTGCGACGCCGCGCCACACTGCGTAGTCTGTGCGGCAGCTGGCAAGCAATGGGTAGCTCGCCGTCCGATTAGAACAGGCCCGGGTTGACGGCGCGCTGTGTTCTACGCGCGCCAAACCAGCAGTCGTCAGCATGGGTCGGGGCCCGTTAGGGCCAGAGCCTACCAGGGTTGCGGATTTGTTCGAAAGAGTTACCGCGGCCCTGGAACGTAAAAGGCACTAAGAGGAGCATGGGTGGGTTTTAGTCAGTAGAAGTCTGACACTCCCTGCCGCTCCACCCAGAGCGGGAGGGGTCATTTGATGATTTCCCATCCAAAAAAAAAAAAAAGGATCCGTTTGCGAAATATTAAGCTTCAAAGTAGGACTCATTTTTATTAGAGGCAGGAAATTCATGGTGGTATAGCATATATAACGAATTTAAGAGGAAAACTGAGGAGGTTTTAGTTGTATCTTGACTTAGAATACGTCTTGCGAACTGTCGGTACAGTAAGGTATGGATTATCGGTAAAGGTTACGAATTAACGTTTTTATATTTAAGTACATATGCAATATTACCTGTTAATAGAAAAGGGAAATTAATTTAATTTTCACCTGAAAGCCCCATCACAAAAACTCAAACTGTACTTAGTTTATGCGGGTTATTCCATAAAATAGACACACGTAGGGTAAGGTGGTGCAAGAGTGCGTCGTCGGTAAGAGTGCGCATCTACCCTACGTCGAGTACTGAGTGACATTTGTTCCTAACTTCAGTCGTATTTTGATTAAGACTATTTACGTGGATTTTAGGTAAGCCAATAGATTTTTACCTCTCTACACGTAATTTCTCTGTGTTTTCCATTGAATGCAGTTTGAAAAATATCCAGGAAACATTAATCAAAACTTTTAAATACAAAACTTGGTGTCTGTTTAAACAGTTTTAAAGAAAAAAATAACGATCTTTTTCAAGAGATGTCGCTAGTGACAAGTCATTCCGCGTTAGGCCGATTCGTGTAAGAGTACGCACCGTGACGTGTATGTTACCGTACGTGCGCACTGTTCCCCTGAGATTTATTATTTATTTTCAGCAGTATGTCTAGGAGAGAGAGAAAGACTGAGCGACAGAACTTTCAGGGCAAAACAATGGAGGAGGCTCGGAAGCTTATAGAAGAGGGTAAATCGAAATCTGCCCTCGGTATGGCAGAGTCAACTTTGAGAAAACGACTAAAGAGGTTGGAACCTGCCACAAAATTGGGCAGGTTCGAAACAACATTTACTAAACGTATGGAAAAAGACTTCTCTGAACATCTAAAACTTTTAGATGACATGTATTTTGGCATGACAGCGAAAACATTGAGGGGGTTAGCTTATGAATTTGCAACAGTGTTTAGACTGCAAAGAATGGTGGCACGAGAATTGTACCTCCTATCTTGGTCAAGGTCTCTTTAAGTGTGATTTATGCGCACATAATTAAAATGCGCACTCTTATACACCCTGGCGCGCACTCTTATACGACCAGTTGTATAAGAGTGCGCATTTCTCTTTTTTTTTTAAATGTGATACTTAGACTTTAAATTATAGCAATAACTTGTTTAACTTCATGTTGATTTGTTCTATAGAGATTTAAAATAAATAAAGTTGATTTCTTTGACTATAATACTCTTTAACCGACTTCCAAAAAAGGAGGAGGTTCTCAATTCGACTGTATTTTTTTTTTTTTTGTGTTTGTTACCTCATATCTCCGTCATTTATGAACCGATTTGAAAAATTCTCGTTTTATGTGAAAGGATATACTTCTCGATTGGTCCCATTTAAATTTTATCAAAATCGGTTTAGCAATTTGGTTTTTATTTTAATACAAAGCCTCATTTAAAAAGTGCGCACTATTAAACCTAAACTATTTATAGAAGCGTCTAGCTTCTATAAATAGTTTATAAACCACTTATACAAATAATAAATTTTATATTTATGTAATGAAACAAGCAATTTCTAAAGTAGAATATTGATTCTCTTGTCAAGGCTGTCCGGAGAGGCGGCTCGGTTAGAGTATATTTGGAACACAGGCGGCTGCATCGATCGGGCTAATAATAACGTACTGCAATCACGAAACTACTCATAAATATGCTCAACCACGTGCACCATTGAAGAAACCGTTGATATTTCGGATTTAAATTGCTCTGCAACTCCGACAAATATATCCAAATATTGGCACAGTTGTAATATATCCTGCCCTTTCTCCCCTGGCACCACTCCCATGAAAAGGTTTCTGAGAAAAACAAATGATTGTAACCTAACCTCAAAACCTAACCTATCGGAGTCGGGGTGCCCCAAGTCCCGAGCTTGCTTCGCTCCCTCTTGCATCCTAAGTTTTCCTAGTATCAGTAGTAGTAACATTGCCTTTTGTACACACAGACGATTATTGGGGAGGTACACTAACTTTCTTCTAAGCAGAATCGAGGAGAATAGAATGATCCAAAACAGTGATTTTGCATTATATTTATTAGGACAGTTTTTTTTTTTATTATTATTGATAGGCACGCGCTTGACCACTATCTCACTTGATGGTAAGCGACGATGTGGTCGAAGATGGAGCACGCTTGCCTAGAAGTAACCTATTCACTCTTGACTTAAAGACTCCCAGGTTGTAGCTATCAGGAAACACAGACCCCGGTAGGGAATTCCACTCCTTAGCGGTACGCACAATGAATGTATTCCCAAAACGCTTTGTGCGTGTGGGTGGGATGGCCACCATGTACCGGTGGCGCATCGCCGTACGTCTAGTGGTCCGATGATGGAACGGGCTAGGCGGAATCAAACTATGCAATTCCGTTGCACACTCTCCAAAATGCAACCGATAGAAAACCGACAGGCTAGCAACTCGGCGTCGATGCTCGAGGCTTTGGAGCTTCGACTCGACGAGCCTATCATTGCCGATGATCCGCTTGGGTCGTTTCTCTTTTGACTCAAGGGCATCAATTTAGTTGTTTATCGCCCATTTTAACGTTTTGTTTTTGCTTTTCATCTGATTTGAAGTTAGATTACTTTTTAATGAGAGTGATAGCGTTATATAATCGGGGAGCCTTTTTGTTGCCGTACAAATTCCGCTTTGTTAGTTTTTCTTGTGGCGGCATTGATGCCGCTACAAGGTAACAAACAGAAAGAAAGACAGAGTTACTTTCGTATTTATAATATTCATATGGATGGATAGTATGGATATGATGTAGAAGATGCAGTCGGAATCACGCCAAGAGAACGAACTGTCGCAATCAAAGTCAAAGTCAAAGTCAAAGTCAAAGCATTTATTTCAATTAGACCATTTACAGGCACTTTTGAATTGTCAAGGTCGGTCGGTCAAAAAGATGAAGCTATTTGCACGTTCCAAAGCGTAGATCTCTATGGAGAAGACCGTGCAAGAAACTCCACGGACACTCTTTTAAAAATAATATTTTGTTACAAAATTATGGTTACATCATTCATATTGAAATTATACGGAAGGACACGGTTAACTCACGTGTCATGCTTCTTACATTTCCGTTCATCCTTTGAGGCATTGGTTAACAAACACCTAAATAAGTATATTGGGAGGATTCTGATCGTAATAAGGATGAGAATCCGACGTTGCCTCAACAGCTAGAGAATCAAAGGAACGACAAAGTGGTAGGTATATTTTTTTATAAACATAGTGTAATCTTTTGAACCCAAAGATATTCAATCTTTGGGTTCAAAAGATTACACGATGGTAGAGAATACGTTGTTACAAATATTAAGTCTATCAATTTTTGTTAGCCTTCATTTGTGTCCCACTGCTGGGCAAAAGCCTCTTCTTTATCCTTCCAAACCTCTCTGTCACGGGCTTTCTCTGTGCAAGTTTTCCCAGCAAAAGCTTTCATTCGTTAGCTTGTAAACGCTAATTTCCGGGCATAAATATCATTGTTGCTATGATCAATTATAGCGGATATCGTCAAAGTAGCACATAAGAAGAACAGACGGGTTTATTGATCAATTTTATGATCTACCTTTCTACATACAGTCAACAGCAAAATTCGATGAGCATCTTAAATTTCCAAAGTCATCAACACCTTAAAACAACAAAAGTCACTGAACAGCTTTGGCCACAAAATGCAGTAAACAAATCAATATATCAAAATTCGGTTATTTGACATTTTTTTATTATTTAAAAACATATTATACCTACTTGTGCAATCGGAAATCGAAAAATGTTTTTGAAATAAATTGTTCTGTACTCTTTTCTATTACATTAATTATCTCCTTTCTATTAATTCTGGTCGACAGTCAATTTTAAATTCAAACCAGAATTCCTGCTTTTTCAAAAAATATTTTATTACTTGTATAAATAATCTACTGCATTGAACATAATGGTCAAAATTGCACGATGATATTGACATGGTTTCTTGGTTTTTGTTATATGTGCGGAATAACAAAAAACTTTAAACTTTTGCCGCTTTCAGACAAATTCATTATCGGCTGAATGGCTCATGATGCAATTAGTATACCTAACTGTATTTATCTATGGCTCAAACATTTTTACTAAAGCTTACAACTGTGGCTAGAAATGTTATTTATTTATACTTTACGCACACGGATATACAGAGACGGACTTAATGCCGTAGGCATTTTCTACCAGTCAACCTTTGGGTGACGCAGAGAATAATAGTGGTAGGTGCAATGTGGGAAAACCCGAAACACGATTAATATTATATACATACATACAATACAATACTATAATATATACCAAAATAAATAAACTAATACACGAATATACTTGAACAGTTGATGCAAACAAATAATGAGTAATAATGAATATTATACAAAATAAAAGTAAATAAACAGTAAAAACATGACATATAGTCAAATAAAAACCTAATAGCCCTGTGTGATGGATGACCTAAGCAGGGACGCATCTACTTTTTGTTAAGCATTTTAATTATTTTATTAGGTACCTACTCAACAATTATAACAGTATCGTTAAAAAGTTTCTGGAAATTATTATACCTATATTTATTGTTTACACATTTAGAATTCTCTCCTCGGGCTCTTTATTTTGATTCCCTACTAGTAAATACTTAATAGCAGCTGACATGTTATTATTGTTTTATAAATTTATACGCTTTTATCATTTAAGATGTCGAATGCCGAATCAAATTTACCTCGTATTTGAAAATACATCAAGCCGATTAGGCTACAGTATGTGACAAAAACATTGATTTATTTACATATGTACACATATACATACTCGCAAAACAGATTACCTTCCTTCTGCGACAGTCGGATAAAACAATGCATAAAATTAAATCATTAATAATAATTTAGTTAGTGGACAAAGTAAATACTTCCCTTATTTAGCGAACCGAACAACTTGAAAGCAATGCAACAAAATAACCTAAACATGTTTACTCAACAAAAGTCTGTGAACTAGAAATACAATATCAATTTTATAAAAGTTAACCGAATTTTGTAATATTGATCTGTTTACCGCATTTTTACTTGCATATCGAATATTGTCGCTGACTGTACCTGTACATTGTAGGATGATGCTTCCCCATTCCCTTAGATAATTTTATGTAATATAATAATGAACTCTCAAATGTTGTTTCAGGCCATCACGGAAGTTCATTATGGGTCATAACTTATGACCCTTCCCTCAGGCAAGTTTAGCCATTTCTGTTTGATAAGTAACAAAATTGTTATTGCATTCTCAGTTCACCAAACTTTTGATAAGCTCATCACATTGTCAGCTAATTAGTTTTATTAACATCGTTACTTTAGGCAGTTAAAAGCTGTTATATTGTTTTTAGTGTCAATACTAGCGAGGTCTCCATTGGAGGAACTAATCTAATCTAATCTAGCCCGTTATGTCCCACTACTGGGCAAAGGCTTCACTCTCCCTATTCCACGCACAGGAACTAACTGTACAAAAACAAATTATGATTAGGTGCATAAAAGAGATTAAGCAAATTTATTGTCAGGCCTCCAAAATGAAAAAACCGGCCAAGTGCGAGTCGGACTCGCGCACAAAGGGTTCCGTACTATCTATCTGTAAAAAAATACGTTTTTTGTATGGGAGCTCCACTTAAATATTTATTTTATTTTGTTTTTAGTATTTGTTGTTATAGCGGCAACAGAAATACATTATCTGTGAAAATTTAATATGTCTAACTATTACGGTTCATGAGATACAGCCTGGTGACAGACGGACGGACGGACGGACAGCGGAGTCTTAGTAATAGGGTCCCGTTTTACCCTTTTTTTTTTTTTTTTTTTTTCTTGATGGGAAATCATCAAATGACCCCTCCCGCTCTGGGTGGAGCGGCAGGGAGTGTCAGACTTTTACTGACTAAAACCCACCCTTTAGTCCTCCTAGTGCCTTTCTTCCCAGGGCCGCGGTAACTCTTTCGAACAAATCCGCAACCCTGGTAGGCTCTGGCCCTAACGGGCCCCGACCCATGCTGACGACTGCTGGCTTGGCGCGCGTAGAACACAGCGCGCCGTCAACCCGGGCCTGTTCTGATCGGACGGCGAGCTACCCATTGCTCGCCGTCCACAGGCATCAGTCACTGCGCCATGCTCAGGAGCATCAGTTCCTGGGCGGCGCAGTGGCTGACGTTCAACAGGAGGGGGTGAAATGGGGCCATTACTGGCACCCCATTTCAGCCCCCTCCGGAGCCCGTTGTAGGGGCTCCACTGCGGCTGCTGCAGTAGCAGCAGCCGCAGTGGAACCGGCTTTGGCGGCGGAGGAAGCGGCGGCGGTGGCGGCGGTCGCGGCAGAGACGGCGGTGGCGGAGGGCTTTCTCCGATTTCCGGCTTTGGCGGGTGGGGCGCAGGCCCTACCCCCAGCCCAGTGGTCAGCCGGCTTGCCAGCTGCCGCACAGACTACGCAGTGCGGCGCGGCGACGCAAGAGCCGGCCCTGTGACCGGGCTGACCGCAGCGGAAACAAAGACCGCTGCGGTCCACCTCCGAGGTGCATTGTGCTCCCACATGGTGGCCCACTTGGCACCGGAAGCACCTCAGAGGTCGGGGTTCCAGCAGTTTGACCTGCGCGGAAACCCAACCCACCAAAAACCTTCGGCCCTCCGAGATGGTTTTGGCCGCCGACACGGGGCAGCTCACCACAATGGTGCGCGTGCCCGTGTTGTCAGGACGTAGGGTGCCCGCCTTCACCTCCTCTGCTGAGCACCCCCCCGTCCTAACGACGGCGGCCACCACCTCCGCCTCCGTGACGGAGTCGTCCAGGCCCAAGATGCGCATGTCGATGCGCTTGGTGGGCCTGGACACTCGGGCATCGTCCGCGCTTAGGGACGCCCTGAGCCTTTCGGCTAGAGCGTCCGCGGTTGGGCCGCTGGCTGCCCCGGGGATCTCCAGCATCCGGGCCCCAGTCATGGTGACCCGGAGCCGAAGGCCCCCCACAATGCCCAGCTCACCAAGGTTCACTGCCTCCTTCGCCTTGGTGAGCACGTCCGCGTACGTCACGCCCCTCTTCGCCGCGTCCGGCTGCAGCGTAAGAACTACAGCCGCGGTCCTCGGGGGGCGCAGCGCAGCCGCGACGCTTCGCGCCTTCTGCCGCCGCTTCCTCTCCCGCCTCTTGGCCGCCCTGGCTGCCTTTCCCGCCTTCCTCTTCTCCCCGGCCACTTGCCATTCGGCTTGAGCCGGGGGAGGAGCTGAAGGCGAGGAAGCCGGGGGGAGCTGCTGCTCAGACGGCGCAGGAGCCTTCGCCGTCCGCGCAGCAACCCCACCCCTCCTCTTCTTTCCCGGGGCCGGGTCCGGTTTTCCCGGCACCGGCTTCGCGGGTGCCGGCCCGGACCCTTTGACCAGGCCGGACGACCCCGGTGTGGCAGCCGCGGTGGCCGCATAAGACTCCGCCTTTTTCTGGCCTGGGGGGGCCTTCCCACTCGCCGCAGTCGCTAGCGGGGGGCGCAGGACGATGCCCTCCAGGACGGAGAACCGCGCCTGGAAGGCAGCCAACTCCTGCCGCACCAGGTCCAGCACCTGGCCCTCCTGCGGCACGGGCCGGCCGTCCTCCCTGCGCCCCCCTTGCGGCGCCCCCTGTGGGCCGGCTCCCCGGAGCCTGGCCAGGTCTGCGCGGAGCCCCTCGTTCTCCTTTCGGAGACGCTCCGTGGCGGCAGCCAAGCGGGCGACCTCCGCCCGCAGCTCGGACATCTCGTCCGGCGGAGGCCCACCTTTGATAGCCTCCGCTGCCGCCAGAATGGAGGACATCGCCTCGCTTATGGCCTTGTTCTTAGAGGACAATTTCCTCTTCAAGGCCACATCGCGAAGCGCGGCCTCCACCACCTCCGCAAACCCGGCCCTCCGGACCCGCTCCTGTCCGGAGTCATCCGGCTCACCGCCGGAGGACTCCGAACCAGGAGCCCTGCGACCGCCCTCTAGGGAGGGTCGTCCGTCAGCGACGAGCTCCCCGGCTCGCTGACCAGCCACCTTGGAGGCGGGCAATCTCCGCTTGCCTCCCTCTCGGCCCTTGCCCCGCCTGCTGGTGGGGATCTTGCGAGCCGAGGCAACCTCCTCGCTGCCGGACGACCCCCGGTCTTCCTCTGTTCTGGGCCGCTTGCGGAAGGACCTGGACCCCTCCGCAGCAGCCCCCGCTCTCACGGGTTCAGAGCTCGCCGAGCTAAAGGTCGCTAGGTCGTCGGAGTCCAACTCGGACTCCGACTCTGCACCCGTGCGACGCTGAAGCGAGCCCTCCTCCTAATATAGAGCGCCACTTCCCGCGCTCTGCCCGACCCGATGAAATCCTCGAAGGACGGCTCGAATCGGGGGCCTCCTCGGCCACTGTTGCCCTTGGCAAGCGGAGTGCGGACAGCCCTGTTGCCCCCCCCAGAATACGAGGGGCTTGACGCACGAGGCGTGGCGGATTCCCGGACCGCTGTGCAGTCCGGACCGCCCTGGGGTAGTATCTCTTTGGCAGGCCTGTCCATAATTTCCTTTTTGAGGGTGCGGTCCCTATCTCCCTTCCTCTCCCCCTCTCTCTCAGTGCTTGCTCGCTGCCCTCACAGTCACGTCTGATGATCAGACGCGTACCAGAGAACAGCGAGCAAGCCAATGAGACGCACACCGTCCGAGGACCCGAACACTGCTCAAGTCTCCGAACGGTGTGCCCCTCTTGTGTCTCTCTTGGTCTGGTCTCTCACTTGGGACCTTCCGGCATGAGTGGCTCTACCGGCAAAGCCCCCAAGATCATTGAGACACGCAAGCCCCACCACGACGGCAACGTGGAGACACGGTTGGTGGGGTCCCCGTTTTACCCTTTGGGTACGGAACCCTAGAAACAAATATTGACCATAAGAATGATTAATTGTGGCTTTTCCAGTGTTACTTGCCGAAATTCGAAGCACTTTTGTTTCTTTTTACTCAGTCTGCCGATTTTCTCTGCAGTCCGCATATTTTAAACAGTGTCTCGTTATTTCCTCTGGCGAAAAACGCACTTGTATGACAATTTAAGACTATTATATTTAAGACTTGAAAATAATTTCACACTCTGCAACATAAGATTATCTGGACACCTACACCAAATTTTGTTTCTTAATTGCTCAGTGTGGTCACGAACGAATTGATCGCTCCAAAAAAAACCGAATACTTGGATTTCTTTAGTACTTTAGAATTTTAAAAGTACTTTAGAACAAATAAAAGAGTACATAGAGTGATATTCAGTAAACATCACCTACAACCTACAACTTTACTATCAGACTAAAGATAATGTTATAAAACACGAAAATATGAAGCACATCCCAAAACCTCAACGTAGCTAAATTTCGTTCACAGTACACGAATACCATGTAGTCAAAACTAAAACACAGCACATTATTATTAAAATGATTTTGTGTAACTACACACCGAGGAACGCGTGTGTTTGAACGTACTCAAATGGAGTCTTGTAAAGTTTAATGCGTTCCATGGGATTGTTTACGTTGCGAAGCTGTGCAAACACGAAATTAGTTTTCCGGGGATTTAGACGAGGTATTGCTCACCTTGGCAGAGGGTGGGGTTTTGAATAGACAACCTGAGTACTTTCCCAAGGTTTGACAGTAGAATGAACCTACGTGTTGGGACAAGCAGATTCGACTTTCTGACTGACTGACTACCTCCATAGTCGAGTGGTTTAGGCGTTTGTCTTGTGACCCGGTGGTTGTGGGTTCGATTCCCACGGGAAGCATACTTTGTAAAGTTGTTTCCAGTTTAGCTAGGACATTGCAGGCTTGAATAACCTGATTGTCTGATAAAAAGATGATTCCGTGCTTCGGAAGGCACGTATGACGCCAAATGGCGGTCGTCAAATAAACCATGTCAGAGGCCCTTGAGGCGGTTTCGAAACTCTGACACTAGGGTGTGTGGGGTCGTTAGACCTTACTGCCCACACAACAAGAAGAAGGACTGACTGACTACCCAGTACTTTACACTTAAATAGTATCAGCGTATCCAGGATTTTATAACCGCAGGCATGCTACTGCTGTTAACTCTACGGGGTATGTCACCAACACAAAATATCTAATACGTCGGAAACATCACAATTATGGTTATTGTTTGCCTTATATCAATCGACGCGACGTCTGAGATATTTTTTTATTGGGACAAACGCGCCACACTAGTCAAAACCACTGAAACTCCTGAGTGCCAGAATCAACCGTGACGACCATCAGAAAAACGCCGAATCAATTAAGTTCGACGAGTCCCGGAAAACAGATTCAATTGCCTTGGATCCCGCAACAAAAATAAATCAATTGAATCAGAAAATACCAGCGGAGGAGTAAAATAACGTATGTTATAATTATAAAGCAAGATGAAAATTGCGAAAAAGTGCTGACCTTATACGCCATAGGGTAGTGCACCAAGTACAAGTCCACATAGTCCATCTGCAGTACCTCCAAAGACTTCCTCAGAGCAGGTATCACCTCCTCCCGCTCGTGGGCGTCGTTCCACAACTTTCAACAAAGCAATTCATTATATAACACACCAAATAACTAAGCGAAAGGATTTTCATAATTACGAAAACCAAAGTTTTGTTGCCTCTGAAGTACTGTGCAAATACTGTTATCAAAGAGAGTTTATTTTGTTATAGTTCAAGTTATTTCGGCCGAAGTAAAGGTTATGAAAATAACAACGAAATGTAAATTAGTCATCATAAATATTTAGTTTGGTGGTAAATGCTACAATTACTTTGGAACAAGGGCCCGTTTAACTTCGAAATTCAGAAAAGTCCACGTTAAAAGATTTCATTGCCATTCTTTTGTTCAAGTTGAAATTCTTTTAGGTACAAAAAAAGAATGTGTAAGGCAAAGATCTCATTGAAAACCTCATTCAAACTTTCAATAATAAATATGAAAGTTGTCAAAACTTTGAATACGTGTTGTGCACATACAATGCACTTAAGAGGACCCTAGTCGTTAATGCAGTCAGAAATCACTAACAAAAGCAGACTTTAATAGCACTCAGTATATTCGCAGCCACGTAGATACCATTAATAATGTAGTACGAAACTCATTTTCGTAGTGACACACACGTCTAGGCTTCTTTTACTAGATACTGAAGTAATAATATATGGAATAACTTCGCACGAATATGTTCACCACTAAACAACTTTCTTGGTGCTAAATGGAATTTGAGGATATTTATTTGGTTGTGATCTTTCAGAGCCTTTTTCCAGTTTTTTAGTTTTGGCTTTTATAATTTCTGCAGTAAAATACGGTTATATACGTAGGTCTGTATCAAGGTATTGGCGATTGTCTTTATACTAAGTTGATGTGTTGACTTAAATTTTACTGCAAATTAATCAATTTTTTTCTAAAACTGACATATCAGAAAATTTACTAAAACTGCAAAGTTAATACAGGGTGAAGGCATACCGAAGTACAACTTGTTACTGGTTAATTATTCAGACCAAAAAATAACATATTAAATTGGTTAAAAAATCCAACGGTTTTGAACTCTCCAGTTCCAGAACCATGTATGTGCAGCCTGCCCCTCATAACCAGCATCAAAACAACATACTTCAAAACATTTCGATACAGTAAATATCAGCTCAAAACTCAAACTAACTGACCTTAGTAGTGATATACACGTCCTCTCTCCTCGATGTGTTGTTGTGGTTATTAACGAAATTCCAAACTCCGAGGCCGACTTCGTCCTCGACGCGGTACAGCGAGGCGGTGTCGATATGTCGATAGCCAGCTTCCAGCGCCCATTCTACCGCCTGGGCCAAAGAGTGGTTCACTGGCAGTTTCCTTGTTCCCTACGAACATGACCATGTTAGTTGCCAAAATGTAGACGAAACGGCCGGTCTATTCTGACAACATCTAACCCTGTAAACTTTGGTTTGGTTAAGAACTCCATGAAGTGAACTATCATTCAGTCTTGTTTGTTTGGATTGACAGCTCATTTCATGTTCACTTCATTTAAGTTTACACGGTGAGTTGTTTACAGAAAGTTTGTGACATATTGGCTATATTAATTTTCGTCATAGCACAACACTAGAGCTCTTTGTATTACTGTTTAGGGTTTTCTGTTCTTATTTAGAAAGTTTAGAAAGTACCTAATCCTTTTTAGACTAATTAACTTGAAATCACACTTAACTAAATCTTTAATGTTGTTTTTTTGTATCTGTGTTTAAATTGAATTAAAGCTAGACTTTGAATTCGAGGTTAATAGTCTTGCTAGAAAAAATAACATTAGTCGAGAACTGGTAACTCAAATTCAAATTATTTATTTCAAATAAATAAACCATTCACAGCCACTTTTGAAAGACTCTCTCTTTAACTGAAAGTCTTCATAGGCCAGTTGCAAAACTGGCAGACCAAGAATTAACCTTTCGCACAACTGATATTTTATACTTATGACCTGTGAAGTGCAGACCTATGCGGTATATTAAACAAAGCCGTGTAAGAAAAAAAACAAAGCTTTGTTAGCTAAGCGAAACTATTTTAGCTCAGGTCTTGGTATGCGACGCGCCTGGTAAGACCCCTGTAATGAATAGCAATGGACAAATGATTTGGTTTTCAGGATGTTTAACAAAGGAGGATGCTATTGTTCATTCTGATGACACCTTTCCTTAGCTTTTCCTGTAGTCATATAACCGTCACACACACGCAACAAAAGAGAGGGTCGATCTATTATTTCTCGGTAACCTCACCACAGGGAGTCAATCATTACGGGACAAAATACTCAGGAAGCAAACCAAACAAGTAATTAATTTTTTAACGGCAGAAATACAATAATTGTATTAGCCAGTAGCTTCGCCCGCATTTAATGCAACATGTTCTACCCCTGTTTCTAATTTCATGCATAATTTCTAAGTTAGCTGTGAACTTGAAGGGAAAGATTAGTGATTTTTCACTTTCTATAGAAAACTTAATAGATCTGTCTGTCTAAACGATTTCCTGAAAAAGTTGTAAAAAAACTTTTTATACCTAAGTAACATAATACGCAGCAAGCTGCGTAATGCGAATTACGTTTCGTAAGAATCGATTGACTCGTTTCCAAGAATAAGAACTTGCCAGTATGCATGAAATATTGTCATGAGAAAACGCTCTCAAACATCAGAGCACCCAAAGAGAGAGGTTTTCACAGCATATAACACTAGTAAGATAGGACAGGATCATAACACAGTTTATCCCCACATAGACGAAGTTACGCGCAAACGGTAGTTTAGCAAATAATCCTCCATCTCAAAGTTTCAATACACACGTAGGTACGGTATACATAATGAAGTAAACCGTATGAGGCTGCATTTGACTGAAGGCTTTGACAGGATGGATGGAGCGCTATCTTAATCAGCTTTTCTAAATCCCGCTGTGAGTGCTCTATTCCTGAGATGCTATTAAGAAGAGATGCTGAGATGTTATTATTCGTTTGTACTGTTTTCCATGGAAAAATTTCACAAAAAAGTAAGTAAGTTATAACCATTTCCAGGGTAGATAGGATCCTGGAGAATCGTTGTACCAAAATTAATCCATATCGGTTCAGCGATTATAGCGTTAAAGCGTTATTAACAATCAATCTCGCACTTATAATATTAAAAGGATGCTAACATTGAAGAGCATTTATATGCTTCAACAGTGACCGTTCAGGTAGGCACTGCCTGCGTCTGCGTGAAAGTCGGCTCAATTGTATGTTATCTACATGAAATTTTAAGTACAGCGAATGATAAATAAACTAACGCTTACGCAATTAACAGTCAGACGTTAGCGATAAAAATTAGCCAAAACATCAACCAAACAAAAACATTAACGTTAAATCACGCCTGTATTCCCTAAATAGGCAGAAGTTAACCTTCTTAACTATACTGCCCACTAGGTAAAGTTTAAATCCCAAGTAATATGGGGCAAGCCTATCTATCCATCTATTGGGGTATGGTTTCCGTACTTAGTCCTGAACCTGATGTCGGACCATTGTGCGAGAGCCATGGCGGCCGGAGGGCAAGCCTATTGCCACCGACTGGACATAAATACAGACTCCGTTTGCCATAGAAAAAACACGGGTTCGATCGCATCTCATTTTTGTAACATGTTACTTTCAAACCATAGACTTATTATAGATTTTCTGTGAACTATAAGCAAGGAACTAATATCTGTACATGTTTCAAAATTTTAGAGCAAAGCAAAGAACTAATATCTGTATATGTTTCAAAATTTTAGACTCAGTAGTTTCGGAGATAGGGGGGGTCATTTTTCATCAATTTTCTTGAATAACTTCAAAATGATTAATTACAAAATTATGAAAAAAAAAAAATCGAAACTTTCACACGGTACAGTTAGAAAAACGTTTTTTTTTAGTTTTCTAATTTGGCCCCCAAAGCGTGACCCCATTTTGAAAATTAATTTAATTTCGTAACAAGTCCGTGCCTGAATCACAGAAGATTACATGTGTACCAAATTTCAAATGAATCGGTCCAGTAGATTCGGAGAAAATCGGCTATGACAGACAGACAACCGAGTGATCCTTTAGGGGTTCCGTTTTTCCAAAAAAAACCGGATTGAAAAACCTCATCTAAATACTGCGCGACCCGGGAATCGAACCCAAGTTATCATGCAAAGCGTGTGTGACCACTAGACCAACAAGGCAATCATGTGATACATAGTAAATAATGGCTCCAGGTTAGCAACTAATTCGCTAACTTTGGTTTATGAAAATGGGAATAACTGAAACCCTAATTGATTTTATAAACTTTTTCACCTAGATAATTGGGGGTAGGTCGTGAACTTACATCGGCGTAATGCCCCAGACTGGTCCCCAGGGCTATCGCAGGAGTCTCGTTGCCATCGTTCAGTTTAAACGTCAACGTATCAACGTGCTTGCAGTCGACCTGTTGACAGTGTTCAAATTAATTAATTTTTTTTTTTTTTAATTCAAATTAATTCAGTCTTGATTTGCTTAAGAATGTATCAGGTAATCTTATCTATTATTTAAAAAACCTTGCAGGTCAAACTACAGAGAGATCGATGATTGGTTAAGAACGGAAGGTAAGGTCCAGTATCCTACAGCTGGCTCCAATTGGAGCCAAAATAGTACGAGGGATAGAAAAGGCAAACCAACAAAATTTTTTTTTTTTTAATCTACCTAAAAAAACGACTAAAAACTTCACTGTTGAAGCAATCTGGTACAGTTCGTGGCGTTTACTTTAGTTCAATCACAGATTTGTAGTCACCAACATCATCAGACTCAGCAACAGATTGCTTGAAAAGTTATTTCTTAGGAACTTTCTAGTCGTTTTTTGAAAAAAGTCACTTTTTATGTGTTTTGATATTTTTCCCCTATTGTATATCAGCTACCCTAAATCACCCTTAAATATGACCAAGCACTTCCAGAACACCCTATATAGGACTTCGAGGCTGGCCTGATGATGGAGCCGCGAGGTGGCATCAGCTCCTCTTTCAAATAGACGTTTGTAAGCACATTGGAAATAAATTGACAACTAAAGATATTACATTAAGTTCTTTTAATTTCATTAAAAGCTTGTTTTAAAGGTTCTCCTTTACTTATTTCTCTGTTCTGTATCATAACAAATGATGCCTAAATCAGTAATTATCGTCATAACAATATTAGTATTGTTAGACGGTTCTGCGTTCATTACGGATTTGCGATTCAACGGTATAATATCCATTCAGGCGCAAATCCGCGTAATAGGCATTACCTATTATGCACTAGCCATTGTATATAAACAGTAAACAATACGGCTATTAAATATATTACGGTCCAATCAATACAGACTCATATAAACAACGGATTTTGGGTAAATATTTGGTACACAGTTATAAAAGTAAAACATTGCTGGCTTTTAAAAAGTGTCTGATTCGGAGGAATCCGACGCAAGCACTTAATTAATAAGGATAATTTAGGAAAAGCGAAATCTTTAAGGAAAATAATAAATAGTTTTTATTAATAAACAACACAAAATTAATTTCCCATAGAGCATTTTCTACCACTAAAGGAATCTACTTACCTGTATTTAATTTTTACTGACTTGCTGGGTAATAATAACTTATTAATAATATGCTTTTCAACAAGTTATCAAAATTACAATCACAGCAGTATCACACCTATTTAACGACGCAGTAAAAACAACAATATTATGAATTTATTCTTACCAAAAGATGACTGAGTGCCAATAACAATAGCAAGCGAACCTGCACGGCCATTATCGACGACATATAGTTATACACTGAACAACACTGTCGTTTCCCGTTGCGAATATGTCGTTTTTAGAAATTAGATACCAATCGATCAATTATTCGGAGCAGCATTCAATTTTTTGTTGATAGTTAAAAAAATCGTGTAGTCTAATGAATCACCCCTAGTAAATAGATATTGTAAACAGATACACGAGTGACTGGTGTAAACCTTGCTTTAAAACTGTTGGTATAACCATATAGATATAGATGCAGTACAACCAGTTTTAGTAGATTGTTGACTGGACTACCAGCGCAGCCTGTATAGCCTGTATGAAACAACATACCTACATTTGTTATACTAGTAGGTAAAACTGCCGTCTCTTGACGTGTTCATTGTCTTTTGTGTTTATATAACTGTAAGTAGCATCATTGCGGTCTATTAGGATCTGCTTGTGTAGAAATAGACGTATTTAATATTTACTTATTGTAAACTTTAGAAATGTTTGTTTGTTTGCACGTCCCATGTTATCTCTTCAGCACCCGTGGTTTAATTTAATTACCCTACATTTTTTTTCCGGCTTAGACTTCCATAATGTAATAAAACCTCGAAAGGTAATTATATACTTAGTGGAAGTTTACTGAAAATCACGCTATTTAAATAGTACTTAACATATTTTTAAATCAGATATTTTTTATTCTCATTGGTAATAACATGACAAATACGATTAGACACATACCTAATTTGCGATGAAAATGGTGCATCAGAATCAAAACTACAAGCATACGTAGCGCAGTTGGACGTTGTAGCTAGATACGCAGTTCCTCTGCTGAATTGACCACACATTATAGACAACCCCAACAGCGCATCTGTTTGTGGTCGGACCGAAAAACGATCGCTTTGTGGAAACCAACGGAAAAATAAACTGCCTGTGTATTGCATCATTTACTCTATCTGTACCGTCTGTACCTACCAGCTGTTATGCGTTATCATCATCGTAAATAGATAGACAGGTGACCCTGACCCTTGGTATTTAATATTTTATTAAAAAACATTACATCATAATAATTTTGTTTTTCTTTCATTTAATTTAATAAATGATTTTACGCTGCCCCATAAAGTTGACGTTTTCCCCTCATTTGGGGGAGGCCTATGTCCAACAGTGGACGTCTATCGGCTGATATGATTATGATGATGAGAAGAAATGACCGTGACGTACATCGATGAATGGGAGAAAGTTTAATTCAACTATAAATTTAGTTTGCCCTTCAATCGTACTTAATAACATCCATCAGAGTAATAAGAGTGTTTTCATGGTTAACTTCAGTAGTAGTAATGAATACTAGGAAAAATCGAGATACGATTCCTGTAATAGACGAACTACATCTACAAACAAGTTTGTACGGAACCTTCGATGCGCGAGTCAGGGGGTCTACTCTCTAAGCCGAAACTAGGGACTTCGGGCTTAGAGAGTAGACCCCCAGACTCACACTTGTCCGCTCCGTGATGCGACGCTTCGCTTTAAATGATTGTTTCATACTAACGACTGAATAATATTTAAAAGTGGACAAAAAAAATGAAAACCGGTTAAGTGCGAGTCGGACTCGCGCACGAAGGGTTCCGTACAATTATCTACAAAAAACGGCAAAAAAATCACGTTTATTGTACGGAAGCCCCACTTAGATATTTATTTTATTCTGTTTTCAGTAGGTTTGTTGTTATAGCGGCAACAGAAATACATCATCTGTGAAAATTTCCACTGTCTAGCTATCACGGTTCACGAGATACAGCCTGGTGACAGAGAGACTGACATACGGACAGCGGAGTCTTAGTAATAGGGTCCCGTTTTTACCCTTTGGGTACGCAAAAAAACCCAGTCCGTGTCGTAAAGCATAAAAATCGAAGCAAAAACAAATCAATAAACCAAGAAGAAAAGTATTTTCAATGAACAATTCTTAGTACGTCCACCAAACAACGGCACAAAACAGTACAGAAACTATTAATTTTAAAAGAGAATCCCTTTAAATAAAAGATGTTTACCTCCATAGACAGACAGATACGTAGGGGCTCCGTTTAAAAAGTTCGTCTTTGTTGTCGAGAGATAAACTGCGGTATCTCTTGGGATTTGTTCCGCGCTTGGGGCCCGGGACCTAAAGACATCTTTAATAAGAAAATACAAAGACTTACGAATTTTTAGAGTAGGTTTAGTATGTTTCCCTGGTCGGTAGTGTTTTTACTTTGCGAGTTCTTAACTTGTAGTTTGCGTTTTAATTTTGTGTTTGCAGAGTGTCATCCCTTGAGAGATTTGTCTTGTAAATAGATGTAGATAGTGTACAGATATTGCTCGCCTATTCATTGACAGTAACATTGCAAGGCTATTTAAACTATCAATCATTATCTTTGACGAAGTGCATAAAACGTACAGTAAGATGCGTAAAATTCAATGAGGAAATATCGGATTTGCACGGGATTAATTCTGGAGTGCCTCAGGGAAGTATACTCGGTCCGGTTCTTTACACCATATTTACAGCTGACTTACCAACCACAGATAACACTTTGGTTGCAACATACGCGGATGATACTGCCTTATTATCCGCACACGAAAATCCAATAACAGCTTCTGAACACCTCAACTCAATTTTGTCAATGTGATGTTGTACATTGACAAAATTGAGGAATGGCTTAAAACTTGGAGAATGAAAGCTAATCAAAGCAAGTCAGCTCACGTAACATTTGCGCTCAGGAGAGACACCTGTCCTCCGGTGACAATTTACAATGACGAAATTCAGCAAGACGATCAAGCGAAATATTTAGGTATGCACTTGGATCGAAGGTTGACCTGGCAAAAACATATATGGCAAAACGAAAGCAACTCGATTTAAAACTGCGGAGTATGTACTGGCTTATAGGACGCCACTCTCAAATGAGCACACATAGCAAGCTGACAGTGTATAAAGCCAACTTGAAACCTATATGGACCTATGGAATCCAACTATGGGGTACAGCCAGTAACAGCAATATTGAGATACTGGAAAGATTCCAAACAAAAACACTTAGAGTCATCTTCAACATTCCACAGTACATCAGTATTAAAATATATAACACGACCTGAAACTACCAACAGTCAAACAGGAGATCGCGAAGTATAGTACTAACTACCAGAAAAGACTTGCAAAACATAAAAATGAGCTCGCCCTCGGACTGAGCGGAGACAAAAGTCTACGCTATAAGCGTTTAAAGAAACATAGTGTTCCTACGCTACTAGATACGATTCGTCAGGATGGAAGGAGACACCCAATGAGAAGTGACTGACCAAGCTAAATTACCCAACCAGATAAAGTGATATCGGACAGAGAAATGGCTTATTGTTGTGAACAACAGATTGCCATGATGCAGAATACAACAAAAATAATTTCAAAAAAATACTAATAATTTAGTAATAATTTCTTTAGTAATAAGCAGTACCTTTGTGCTCTTTTTTCTGTATACAAATTTCTTTTTTTAAATTTATTGTGTGTACATAAATATATAAATTAAATTAAAAAAAAAAAATAAGATGCGTAGAACTTTGAATAGTAGAGAAATAAAACCTTTTCATTTCCTGTCAATATCTTCATTTTAACGTATATTGTACTCGATACTCGCGCTTATATAGAACTATCATAAGCCATAATTATGTTGTCCCACTGCAGAGCTTCGATCTTTTCTTTTTTTCCGATTATGTAGATATGTAAAAATACCAAAGTTGCCCCGTAAGTAAAGCTGCAGCCGCATTGGTAAAGCCGAGACGATGCACCGACGGCACGACTAAAACAAACATATTTTAATTAATGGGGTGGCCGCGTTGTATTTGCGGGTTGCGGAATTATTTTCGTCTTATTGTCGCCATCGCTTCACCAGTGCGGTCGTAGCCTATGGCTTCATGAATTCAAACATAGAACAAATTGTAATACAGCTACAAGTATTACAATTTGTTCAATTACCCACAAAAATATTGGTGTATAGATTTCAAAATACTTTTTTATATTGGTGTATGCTCTATGGTGGCTTTGCCTTGAAGAATAGGGTAGATGACTACAGATAGATTTCCAAAAAATATCAGACATGTATTTTTTTCTTTTTTCACGTAAAAAAAAAATGAAAAAGATACGGTGCGTCGAAAACTTGTGTGACGTCACTTGTATGTACATTTTTTACGTACACATGACGTCACCAGCCCCCACTCCTGATCTTTGTTGCGTTTTATCGTCGTCATTTTTTATTGATTTGATAAAGCAAAAAATACGTATCCAATATTTTTCTATAATCAAACTGACGGACTAATCATATATTTTTAAACAGGAATCATCCCTACTCGGGGAGACCTTTTCCCAGCAGAGGGCCAGTACATGTTTAAAAACGGAAACATTGTAATGCCTAAAAATAGAACGAATCTTGGCCGTTCCGCGCCTCTGTACAGGTTTCTGTCAAGCTACAATAAGCTGAGCACACGTACCAACAACTTAGACTTATTCTCGAATAGTCTGAATGAATTCAGACGATATATCCAAGCCCTCAGTTCTTAAATCGTTTCTTTATTTCTACTACAAGGTTGCTACACAAAAACTGCACTTTCTGTTTTGGCGACATTATTTTGCTTTCGGTTTCGATTCCACAGTGCCTTTTATTGTTATTATTATGAGCGTATTAATTTACAATTTAATTTTAATCTATTTATTGTAATTGTAATGAATGTACTTTGACATAATTTATTTGATAACTGTAATTAATTTGTTAATATATTTAATTTAATTTTTCTATTTATTGTTAATTTAGTTCAATGTTTAATTTTCTTTTTATTTTAATTTTCAGTTACCTACTCACTGATTTTATGAAATTTTTAATTAATTTAAATGTAATTTAATCAATTTTTATTCTCAATTATGCAAGTGCTGTGCACACCTGTAAGTGACGAGTTCACCGCAAACTATTTCTGTGCAAACCAAATTATAATGTACCAAACTAGTTAATAAGTCGTTGGTGTGTCAATAAATAAATAAATAAGCTGTCGTGTGTTAGAAATGGAACTTAGAACCTGTCATTAATCAAAAGTCTGTTTTATTTACTGAACTTGTAACGACGACAACATTGCGAGATTAATAAAACAGGCGATAACTAATTATTCTAAGTAAGAATATTCTACGAAAGATAAACATTTAAATTGACAGAATCATTTTTTGTAAGAAACGTAAAAACAAACTACCTACAACATAAAAATACTATGGAACAAGTAATTTTAGGAAATAATTAATTTACAAAGTCTACTTTAAGCTCTTTTTGAAAGATCTTAGGTAAATGATTTAGCTTTTAATATAGCTTTGTAACCTAACTCCAAAAAATGAAATAACTTTAACATTCATCAATGTATCCTAAACAAATAAAGAAATCAGCCGTATATTGTGAAACCTTCCTACACAGTCTTTTGTTTGTTAATCTATATCAGCGATATCTATAAGCTTAATAGCTTCGGAAACCAACGACCTCCCCCGAACGATTACGAAGACAAATACGAGAAAAGAAATGTCGCAAAGTAATGCTTTCAAATACATGGAAAATAATAAGGGTCATTATTTAATTCGAGGAATTCGTATAGAACTTTTGTTGTTCTGAGCCACAAAAGGAGGTTTTTATCTGTTTTATCAGTTGTAATTTTTCTTTGTTCACATGATACATGTTTGTGGATTCTGTTACAACTTTCGATAAACCAATATATAAAGTTAGTTAAGATTTCTATCTACAAGTAGGTAAGGGGGTGGTCTGGTACAATAACACTGTATAAAAATGTGTGACGATTCCTAAATTACCCAGGCTGACAAATTTTCGTTTTTTCTTAATTACCCTAGATTTAGTTAGTGTTAGGATCGGTTTCCCCCGAAGCGTCTATTCCTAAATCATCCTTGACCGATAGTTATAGGTACTTATTTTTATTTATTTTTCCTAATTTTAGTGTTTGGATCAGTTTCCCCTCATATCCCTCAGGAAAATTACAGAAAAAGTCAAGTCTTGACCAACTTTTTGCAAACGTACTGCTAATAGTTTCATTCTAGTTTCACAGTTTAATTAATATAACCTTTAATACCAACTGCAACTAGAGCAATGAGGCTATCAATATTCCCTTCATCAGATTTATCATCGTAATAAAACTCATACGCTCAATTTTTGAATTAATTGTGGCAATATTCCATAAATCACTGCTATTCAATGCAAGCTCAGAATACTCGAACTGCATGTTATGATATATGACCACAGAAAACGTACACTCGACGACATATCAAGCTACTGTTCTAGTATAAACTGACCTCTCATTGTACTTAAAGACGATACTCTGTTTAAGGAAAATATATTCAATGCGAGGTCAAGTTTAACTGGAAAAGTGTTGCTAGAATGTCGTCGTATGTACTTTACAACGTTTATTAACGACACTTTCAAGTAATTTACTTCGGTTATAGGTATATTAAATTGTTCGCAGCGTTTAGTTTGCGAACTTAGGCTTTCGACTGCCTCATGGGAGTAATATGGGAATATTCCTTCATGAATATTAAGTTATTTGCCCTTAGTTGTTCTTCGCGCCTTTTATGCTAATTTTGATCACGATGATTATGGTTTTGATATGTTTTTCATGAGACCGCCAACTACTAGAGACTTTTATCAAAATGAGCCTATTATATGGTTTCAATGTGTCACATACTAGGCTCATTATTAATGGACGGAAAATTATTTTTTCTGCTAAACAACACACACACATACAAAAAAACGTGAAGTTGGTATTAGTATTTTGGGATGCAAGAAGCACTCAACTGAACCGAGCGCTCGGCGCATCCTGGACAGTCTTACGTAACACCTTATAAGACTGTCCAATCCTTCCCTTGCGGTGGTAGGGCTAACGCCCGCCTGGTTCGCGACCACCCTCCCACCGGAGTTCGGCGTCAAGCAGCCTGCTGTGTTCCGTCGACGCGTGAGAGTATCAGTGCTTCAAGGTATCTTCTGGGCATGTTCACTCCATCATAGACCTCATCCATCGCTTTCCATCAGGCGTGATCGAGGTCAAGAGCTATTCCTCAATAAAAAAAAGTTATTCATTGTTGCTAGATGCTGATGCTGACAGAAGCTAGTTAACAATAAAATTACCAAATAAACAAAAATCTTTAAATGGATACCTACGTTAGAGAATTAAACCCAGTAAAAGCCCATTGTATTTTTAAATAAATTAATAATTCAACGGAAAACCACAAAACCATTAGGACTGATAATAACATTTAGGCGAGGTACACATGCAGGTCACCACTTAACCCAAACACAATGTAGCGTTGAATGAAAGAAAAACAAGCCGGCTGCCCTTATCGCACGGAAGTCGTAAGTGTCAAGAGGAGGAAACGGCTAACTTAATTATGCCTGTAGGACCAGCCAAGCGACTTGACAACGTCATTGTATTGCTAGCCTTAGGGCCTATGTGTAAATTGTGACATAAATATTCAAGTACTAGAAACAAGGGTCGGTTGTTTACAAGGTGTGCAGAGTTACAATATGTAGATTGCTGCTTAGTATCTAGAACCTTAGTAACTACTAGGGTTGGAAATGGGTTACTGGTAGATGGGATCGCGGCTTCTGGTCTTAAGCGTCGTCCTAATAGGTAGCGATCATCGCGCGAATACGCGACCGGCGCGTTCATTTGAAGAGCTAACTCCATCGCGTCCTCGCGCCGACAGACCTTTACGCCTTAGGATCAAACTTAAAACGACGCCTTGGGACGTCATGAAAGCATTTAAAAAAAAAATGTTTTGGTCTTCTAATAGGTACAGCAGGATGTCAAAGGGTTTGGCAGGATAAAATAGTTTTCAAACTTCTTTGAAACCGTTATCTATCAAGACTCACAGGAAGCTTTTGGATGTGTAGAAAAGGCCTAAAGCATTACTAACATGGGTGGAAGAATCTCTGAAGAAAACATTTCCTGTGCTATGGTCAAAAAACACTACATACATAGCTAAAGCCTACAGGGACAGAATAAGTTATGAATTGAAATTTCATACCATTAAATTCGGGTTTTCGTGAATTGAGGTCAATATAAACTGTCAGACGTCAGGTGGTGGTTATAACCGGCGGGAAACCGTATCCCAGAACCGGTAACAGCAAGCCCCTTCTGCACACCACTGAAAATATAACGGGTTTCAGAGAAAACTTATAAATAAACAAAAGGCCTCCAATGTTTCGATACACTCGAATTCTGAAACACGTAACTGACCTGCCGTGAGGAAGTGCAATATTGACAGTGCTCTGCATGCAAATCACTCAAGTTTTGTTACTACAAAAATATTTGGGAAACTCTTTATAAAACTCCAATAATTCTTTTGACGTTTTATTGAGTCTTTCAAAATGACATTTCTGAAGAAAATAACCCATTTCAGTTCACGCAATGGTGAAATAAAGAAACCAGTTATCGTGTAGCAGGCCTAACCAGGCCTAACGAACAAATAAAGTTAAGTAGACGTTGTTAATGTGGAAAATATACTATAAATAGTGTTGTTTTATGGCCGAAGTAACACTTCCATATAAAACAAGCCTGTAATAAATTATTACACATGGACCCTTCGCGGTTGAGTTTGGAGTATCGTTAATGTATCGGCAACAGGCGGCCAGCCGGGACTGTTATCTGGTTTGCACAACTAAAATACTGACCTCACCCACACTCCGGCTCCGAACTATTCGCGAGTTCCCTAGAGAAATATATTATTCTATAACGTTCACACGAAATTAGAAATGCACCAAATGAGTTCTTGTTCATATACGCTGCAATTTGCTGTGTGGTAACATGAACGTGAATGTGACAGTGTGGCTTTTAGTTGTAAATAAACCATTTGTTTCTGTTTGGCAGGAATTTCGCTGATCATATGTTTCGGATCATACCCCGAGCTTGTCACGCAAGCTTCAATCATCTAAGGCTTCATTAAAGAATTTTTGGTTTTCAATGCTAGTATACCGTTATGCTTGGCTCGCTATCGCCAACCACCAACCATCTTGAAAGCCAATTTTTTTCAAAGATGATCTTGATTTTTCTAAATTGGCATCTAGATTTTCAAATGCAAGACGCGTCAAGGAAAACTATCAATTTCAAGAATTACTTTATAATACATCATAACACCTGTTTCAACTTCAGCCTCGCTCTCAATTTCATAGAAAACAAAGAAGCCGAAACAAACGCGCAGTAACAAGGTAGATAACAAGATCAGCCTCGTGCTACAGTTTTAATTTACAGAAATGTCTAGAGTTTTTCCGCGTAGTGAATTTTCCACTGGCTCCATTCATCAGGCGACTGTCACTGTCCCCTGCCGAGCAATTACTGATGTCGCACTTGACTGCACCGGCGCAATTACTACCACCTACCTGTACTTCTGTGCCAGTACTTACCGCACCGCTGGCGCTGGCTGCGACACTGCCAGCATCTTTTACTACATCGGCCTTATTTATTATATCATGTTGCATTGCATTCAGCTTCTGAAATACATTGTTTCAGAAGTGCTTCGTCTTAAGTGTGGTATTCTGTTCACAGAAAAATATTGATTCTTTTCAAAATAATATTGACTCTTGTCAAAAAAGCCAGCTGCAAAAAAACGACAAAAAGTTACAAAAAAATCACTTTTCAAGTAGTAGTTAGTCTGGGTAGTCTATTATTTTGCTATATGGTTTCTTTACTGTATATCAGATACAGAATATCACCTTTGATTATTATCACGCACTTCTGAAATAGTATATTTAAGGTGGAAGCGCCAGGGTAGCCCGCGAAATTCAAATTTTCTTACGTAAAATATGGTTCGCGGCCGTAGCAAGTATGTATTTATAGAATTATAATCATTAAAATCATCAATACAACTCCTTCAGTAAGAATTGATGCCAAATGTTATGATTTCATAAAATACTACATTTGGCATCAATTCTAACTGAGACCCTGGCGCTTTCACCTTAAGTACTGAGTTATTTTGAAAATTGAACATTTGTATCTTCCTATAATGTTGATATTCAAATGATTGTACCTACTTACCCAATTCATTACGTTATTGTACAAAAATTCGTTATTCCCAGAAGATAGAGAAAGGCAAACCTGTGTTTATTAGAAAATGCCTTTCCTTTCACGTTACACATACGGAATTTTTCCGTTTGCCGGAAATTTACCCTTACGCACCTGCTTCTTTTATGTGCGCCGACAAAGCGCGGCTTTTGCTTTCATATGCCACCCAAAGGCCCTTAGGTTCCAATCAAATTAATGATATTTAAATTAACTACGACATTCATACGAGAAAGACGGATTGAATCAAAGGCGCTCAAATAAATTATTCTGTGGCGTCCCTTTTGTTACTTTCACAAAACTCGACCCTCATCGAGCGTTCATAACGAGCGTCGGTATAACAAAATATTTTTTTTTCAAAAAATTCACTTCGATAAATACGTCATTCAATTTTGGAGAAATAAAAATGAGTCAACGCAGAGAGTCAACAATGCGGAACAAGTGAAACGCTCCAATAATAAAAAAAGGTAAAACGGATCGCCTGGCCCGATTTTCAATATCGTTTTGCAGGTAAACGAGGGTGTTATTCATATGTGTAAAGAGGGGTTTCCTATGCGTGTAGATGGCTATCTACATTTATTCCATACATACCTTTCTTCTACCTTATTAATAGTCTGGCATTAACTTACCAATTTATCGTTAGGTCCAACCGTACACTTTCATTGAAAATGCTCGTTTGATTTTCAGCCATCTAAAACTCGTTCACAATCGCAAGACGATTGTCAAATTATTAACGTGGTATCTAGTGCTTACAGCGTTGCAATCTGTAGGTGAAGCTATTCTCAGGGCACCGACCATTCGACGAGCCTGATGGACTTGGATACACAGATTCCGATATCTGCAACTGTTCAAACTGGATTAGTTGCCGAGAGCCTTTGCAAATCGAGCCGAATAACCCGAATGCTTGTCCCTATCTAGATTTCGTCTTCAACTCGTCGTTTACAAATGCTTTATTGTGTTGCTAAAGGTTTTCATCAATTCGCTAAAGGAACAAGCCATGGAACAAGTCGGGATTATAACAGCAATCAGCATTAACAATGTACGGATTTGTTTCGAAAAGGGTTTAAATAGGTTTCTAATTTCCAGGGGGTAATAGACTGGCGTTTAGATAGTAACCAGTTTTGCTGTAGAAGACTTTAAATAGTTATTCTTTTACCTAACAACAGGCTTTGGTACCAATAAAGTCGGTAACTTTGGAACCTTCTTACAAAAACTTAAACAGTGTAAAAAATATAGCAAACAGATAAACAATAAAACGACCTTCTTAATTACAACCACAACAAAACTTTTTACTTATTCACCGAGCTGAAATTGAAGCAACCGTTTTAATGCTCATACTATTAGTTTACGTTGGTTGTTATTACCGACAATTCCTTTGAGGATTAGTCGCTACATGTAAGGTACCTACATGGACACAGAATAGTACGTATTTATAACTAGTGGCTGGTACAGTCGAGTGCACCAGACAGTTATCTGCCTCTGAAGAGGAGTGTTCGATAGCCAATGAAACGGTTATTGCCTAATACGAGTCATATGCACACATCGCAACTCTGTATTAGAGACAATTGTTTGCCATATTTCTGTGTTTCAAATAGAGTATTGCCGTAGATTTCCTTGATACATTGTTTCATTGTACCGGAGTTTCAGTTTAGGAAGTATTTTGGTACATACGAGGGTGGCACGATACTTTGGGTGAAGTGATCAGGAAGTGAGCTGTCATTATATCTTGATTACATGGATTGACAGCTCACTTGGTGATCACTTCACCCAAGCCTTCACTTCAACATGTTTACAGAATCGACCGGTAGAATCGCACTGCTGGAATACTTTATGACGGTCATTCGGACGGGTGGGTCATATTTTATAAATACATATAATTGTTTTACTACAAATCAAGGACTCAAACGATCCATTATTGCAGTTGGTGTATCCGCATCAACCACCCAAGAAATCACTTGTTTTGTAATGCCATAGAACTCGTTTAAACGACAAATGTAGCTTGAAATGTACACGTGTGAACTCAATGAAAAATCCACCAACTTGGTCAATATGAACATTTTGTGTTCGGTATGACAAAGAAGGAAGGATTTTCTGCTGAGTACTGTTACCGAAAAACGTGACCTTTCGTCTCGCAGGAACTGGGAACATATTTTCCAAAACCATGTTTTCTCCAAAAAAACAAATAGACCACAGACCATCGTACGTCGAAACGACGCTTCACATTTCCTGCACTTCTATTACCGTTCTACTTTTGCCACGTCATTGAAATGCCAGCAAATAAAACCGCATTGGACTAGAATCGCCGCCGCTATAAAATGGGACTCCAAATTGTGTGCTCCGACTTTCCTAGTAGACTCATGGCTTTTTATCCTTTTTACAAACTACCTTTGAATCAATTCAGCTGGAAGCCACCAACAGGAATGGAATGATTTTCTACATTACTTTTCAACACGTTCTGAATCTTGCTTTGCTAAATTCAAGTTGTACTTAGTTAATTGCTCTCCTTGAACTGACACTGAAAATTAAAACAAGTGTTTTGTTTATGTCATTTTTCGTTCCGTTACAGCACAATTAAGTCATGATATTATCCTTCATTCAGTTTGACCCTTGACCCTCGCTCAACAAGTCAGCCTGACTCTTGGTTCTGGTTCGTGTTTCAGCATAGATTAGTTTGGTTTGAAACCACATCAGCCCAAGAAAGATTGGGAACTTCCTTACTTTAACAATGGTTAATTCAAGAAATCTGTCAATTTCGCCTTTTGCCCAACGCCGCCTATTGTATTTGATTCCGAGAAACATGCGATTGACAGACAAAATGAGGATATATCCGACAGGTCCCCCTAAAGCTCCTCTACCTGCGCCGTGAGATATTGAAAACCGAGCCCCGGGCTATCCGTTTGACCTTTTTTATTGGCAACATTTCACTCGTTCCGCATTGTGAATCGTTTGACTGAAACGGGTTGCGTTGTCAAATTGCTCTGATATTTTAGGCGCTGCCTGTATAACCTTCATTTACATGCCGCGCTACTTTCCTACGTCATAATAGGGGTCTTATTTGCAGTGTGTTGTCACAGAGTGTTTGCAGAATGTCGGCACTATATTATGCGGTAACGATGTGATGGTATGTGATGTGAGGGGTGGTTACGTTTTTCATCTCGGGTCAATGGTGTTGACATGGAGCGTGAATCTGTCCGCTATGGCCGATCAGAATGTTGATGGAGCCTGCAGTGCGACACCAGGGCCCTTTAGAGGGACAACATGAACTCTGTTGTAAGATAGGAGAGACTTGGTTGATACAAGGTTACGAATATGTATACAGCCAACTAGCTTAATCAGCCGTTTGATTAAAAGCCTAGCCTTTTCATTGAACTGCACGGTGCAGTTCAATGAAAAGGCTAGGCTTAATTAGCACAGACATAAGCGACATGGGCAAGTCATTATACGATTAAACAAAAAATGTCAAAAAAAATCGGCGCATTTAAATGAAAAGGCTAGGCTACGAATTAAACGGCTGATTAAGCTAATTGACTGTGACATATACATAACATGTGGACTCGTGAACATTAAACAAAAAGGCGTTATTATACCAACGCTTTATTTAGCTTAAAAACTGCCGACTGAATCTCCGACACGACCTGAAGTTTCGTGCAAAACACACAAGACACAAACAGTTGTTCTTTGTTGAAGGTTGCGTTTATATATAAACCTTTTTTCTTCTCCTCTCGCAATGACGCACCCACCTTTACATAAATTACATTGACATTACAAAATGGATTCTTCTTGTTGCAACGCCATTGAGCAAACGGTTTCATATATAATACAATAATGTATTTTTTGAATATTTTCCTGTCTTACAACAAAATAAATATTGGGGGTTATATCTCCTGCAGTGAACGTCTTTCGGCTGCAATGATGATGATGATGACATAATTGTATACCTATGAGTACAGTCAGCGACAATATTCGATGAGCAGGTACAAAGTGCCAAAAGTCGTCAACACCTAAAACATCATAAGTCACTGAATATTTTTCGCCACAAAATGCGGTGAACAGATTAAGATTACAAATTTCGGCGATTGGACACGAAAACAAAAAGTTCTTAACACTATGATACAAAAATCGGTTAACTTTTATTTATTTATTTATCAACTATTGAAAAGTTATACTTAACTAAAACAAACAGAATAAAAATATTATGTGAGACTGACAGCCAATTAAAAGTGATCACTTCTAACAAACAGATTGTAAAGAAAGAGTATTTAAAATTGTAAAGTTGTAGTCCACCGACTTTTGTTGAATTTAAAGTTCAGGTTATTTTGTTGCAATTCTTTTAAGTTGTTTGGTTCGCTTATTATGGGAAGTATTAGTTAATACAATAACTATTATTAATGATTTAATTTAATGCATTGTTTTACCCGACTACCCCAAAAGGAGGGTAATGTGTTTTGCGAGTACTTATGTATTAATTTCTTTGTCACAGACTTTTCGCCTACATGCCTTGATGAATTTTGAAAAATGAGGTAAACTACGTACGTTAATTCTTCTAGGCATCTTAAGCGGCATTAGCGTAGGTATAGATTTTGAAAAAACTATGATAAGATGGCGGTCGTTATTGAGTATTTAGTCTTTTTTATTTTGAGATACGGGCATTTGTGTTGTCTTTTTAACCCAAAGGTTGACTGGTAGATAATGCCTTGTTGCATTAAGTCCGCCCATGTACCACTATTACACATAAAGCTTAAATCAATATTTATGGGTTATCAACATAAAGGACTTCTAAATGTGTATAGGAAAAAAAAATGTAATGTCCGGTCACCGAAATTTGTAACTATGACTATTTTTATCGAACGACTATTGGATCGTTTAATAGCTCAACGAATATTGTTGCTGACTGTACCATGATTAACAATTAAAGCTTATATAATACCTAGATACCTTAAGGTATTATTATAAATTAGGTAAATAGATCTTAATTGCGATCGATCGACGTCGACGGTATTTGTCGCCAAAAACGTTTTCATTCCGTTAAAATCTGAAAAGTTCTTCATCGAAATTAACTCTACAATTCATAAGCGCTAGATGCCATCTAAATGAAGTACCTCAAGAGGAAGTGTTGAATACACGCACCCCAGTGAGTTACAAACGTATCTCCTTATTTCAATGATTTGAGGGTACACATTACCACTGAGAGGGTGCAGTCAACTTCGTTGGATATTACTTTAATCGCGGAAGCCTGTTACGGTCAAAGTTTGAAACCGTTGCCACTGCCACATTGCCACAACTCGCCCGCTTATTGCCCGCCCGCCTGTTATCGCCCTCTTAACATTTTTGTTTTTCACTCCCTGAGATGTTTGTTCTTAAATGCAGTTCGGAACTTTGAATTGGAACGAAAATAAAAATAGGGACGCTGTTCTTTTAAAAACTCTTTCTTTAACAACTGTAGTTTTAGATTTTAGTTTGGACAAATTTTCAAAAACAAAAGTAAGACCTGTGCGGCGATTGTTTCCGATTTTCCTTTAATATGTACCCATATGTACCTAATGGTTTCGTAAAAGGAAAGTCACACCTCCTAAAAATTAAAACTGTCGCACCCTACGAAAAGCTCTAGCTTATTCTTCGGTTCCAAGTTACTTTGGGTAAGCACAAAATGCACATATGTAGATATAATTATGTATGTAGTTACGGGAACTTCAATACGCTACTACCTATTTAATAGGTTCCAACACGGGGCATGATTCGCACGAGATAAAACCTATAATAGGCTATTGACCTCGTTTATGAAAGACCTAGAGATTACTAAAGAGAAATAATTGCAAAGTGCAATATAAATGTCTATATTCGAGTACGCAGGAGTTTAAGTCGCCGGCTGTATTTATTATAGCCACTTCAGCGAGCGGAAGTAAGCTCTTCAACGGATTGAAATAGTTTTAGGAACAGCACCCTCGCTCTCTGCGACGGCTAAGTATTTTAATTTGACAAATTAAAACATACCTAAATTTGGATTAGGAGATCAGTTACCATAGGACTCAGGACTAGTAAAAGATTATGTTTTAGTTCAGTATATATTTACACATTCATAATAAGGTATGGTATGTACTGTGCGTCGAGCATGGATGCACGGCCCTAAACAGTATTTCAATAGCAACGTTTAAGTACCTTTACTTACAAAGGCGATGAAATATACCTACCGCAAATGTTGAGGCCGTCTGCGCAAAAGTCGCCTAAGCTTGAGATAAATAAAACTAAATAAGTAGGGAATATAAATTGTAGCATGTCTTAAATTATTTGTAGTAGATGATAAAAACAAGCATCTGAATTAAAAAGAACGGATCAAAAGAATCACCGACATCGCCAAAGTTCAAGATCCTGTATTTACCGACACTTGGTAAGATCGTAATTTGAGCCTCCCAATTTCGCGCCAATCTTATCTATCCAGATTTATCTAACGACACGTGAAATCAAATGAGGCACTATTCAATTTAGGGAAAAACGTACCTACGTCACGAGTTTAGTAGGCAAGAGCAAACATATAAACGAATATCTACGAATAGAAAAATAGAACCGACTCCCAAATCAGAAACATTCAGAGAGTAAGTAATCTCTTTTTCGGAAGTCGGTATGTCTGCTTTTATTTGTATGCGTTATTTGACATCGATTTCCTGAATTAAAAGTACAATCGAATAGTCTCCTTCTTTTTTGAAGTCGGTTAAAAAGAAATGTTCTTCCAAGACCATTTTTTAGGGTTCCATACCCAAAGGGTAAAAACGGAACCCTATTACTAAGACTCCGCTGTCCGTCCGTCCGTCCTTCCGTCTGTCACCAGGCTGTATCTCATGAACCGTGATAGTAAGACAGTTGAAATTTTCACAGATGATGTATTTCTGTTGCCGCTATAACAACAAATACGAAAAAACAGAATAAAATAAATATTTAAGGGGCTCCCATACAACAAACGTCATTTTTTTGCTCGTTTTACTAGATATTGATAACGGCAACAGGTAGACGCTTGAAATATTCACAGAATATTTAGTTAAAAATAAATAATTAAATTAAAACTCGCATGCAACAAACGTGATTTTATTTTTTTTATGTAGATACAGAAAAAAAAACAGTGCTTGCGAGGAAATGAAATAAAATTCAATACCTACATGTAGGCATGGACTATGACCAAATTTCCTAATACGCTGGGGTCTACTACCAAGTTACCGACGAAAATACGCTACCTCACCTACGTGCAAAACATCTTGTTCTGTTCCCTAACCATATTATTATTTACTCCACATTTCTGGGCGAAGCTATTACTGTAACAGCAAAAGACAACACTATAATGGTACGAAATGGAAAATGTGTCCACAACGAAAATATATTACGAGTTTTATTATAAATAGAGGAGTCAACGTAGCTCATTTCAGTTTAAAATGTTGTTGCATTGTATGCACTCATACTGTAAACAGAGTCCCTTAATTTCGGGTTGAGTTCACAAAGAATTAATTATTATTGACATTGCTGCAGCTGGGCGTCTCGCAGCTTGATTAAACTGGTTCAAGTCCACAAATTAGCAGTCTCAACGGACGCTTTAGAGTAGCGAAGATAATGTTAAAATTGTTCTCTACGAGAATTCTTAATTGTACACACCACAAGTGACATTCGTGTAGTAGTTTAGTTGTGAGATCATATATTGGTGGCAAAAACGAGCCCCCGTCAATAGGTAATCTCCTCGACAATATTTTGTGATACCTTTTCCTTGCATTTATATTTTGGAATCGTGTATATTTGTTCTCAAGCATAAGGAACTTTTCCAGCCTGCGACAAGTTATTACGCTCCTCGTTCACATAATGTTAATAAATTGCATCGACCAAAAACGAATCTCACGCTCACATCCAATAATAGTTACATTATGTGCATCAAATTGTACAATAAAGTTCAAAGTACTATTAAAGCACTACCATTTTTTAAATTTAAACGTAATTTAACGAAGTTACTCATAGATAAATGTTTTTATAGTGTACTTGAGTTCTTAGACTACAAGTTGTAAGGGCGTAAAATATAATTACTCATGATTTAATATTTTTTTTTTATTTTGTTTTTTTTTTTAGTTTTTTTTTTTTTTTTTACTGACTGCGTGTAATTTTTTTTTTTTTAATAATGGATAAATATTTATGACAACGTGTGTAATGTTTTAGTATTTTTTTCTAAATTTAATAATTTGTATAAATATTTTATGACATTTAATAGAATATAACTTCTGACATATTTTATGACAATTTGTAAACATTTTATTTTATGACATTTCTTGGTATTTTATTTTATGACATTCTTGGTATTTTATTTTATGACATTTGGTATTTTATTTGTGACATTTTGTTTTGATGAAAGCATGCTTAGATTCTGTACGCCATTTTAACACGCCTAAATTAGAGGCAGAATAAGAGAAGCTTATACTTATGATTGAGAACTTTATGTACCTTATTTGCGCAAATAAATCATTTTTGATTTTGATTTTTACCGAAAATGGTGGATTCCAGTTAAACCAGATAGTTTAAAAAAAAATATAAAATATCATTGCATTAATTAGCCGTGTTTGAATTAGAATTAATACCCTATACAAAAAGCGAACCTTTAATTTTTTTTAAAGAGCGAACGTTACAGTTTTTGGTCCAAAAGACAAATACCATTAATTTTCACTAGTATTCACATGCACCGTAAAAGCGATTATAATAAAAAACTTTTTTACAAAAAAATGCAACCTAAAGTTGTTGCCCTTTGTAGAGATTTTTAGGGTTCCGTACCTCAGTCTGCAAAAACGAAATTACTTTGTTGGAATCGAACTGAAATTAATTTAAATACTCAGGTTTTCTACCCCTTGGAGCAATAAAAAAATTAAAGTTCTAAATCAACGCAATCTAACAACAAGGCGGTCTCTATGCTCGATTTATAGCGCATGTTTTGAGTTTTGACGCTCGCAAGGGAATCAAAACCTATAGGGGACTAGAGTCATTAAATTTAGCAAGAAGATAGTTCTTACAGTACAAGTAAAGAAAAAGTCTGAAAATTGTGAATTCGTAGTAATATCATATATAAAAAAAACAATTTTTGCGATTACAAACTTATATTTTTGGTTGAAGAATTGATTGAAAAAAATTAAGACTCAATCGAAACCCTCAGTGCGTGAGTCAGACTCGCACTTGTCCGGTATTTTTAAATTTGGAAGTAGGTTGTAGTTTTTTTACCATTTCGGAATGAACCTCTTTCAAATCCCTAATAAAATTTAAAAATCTCTAAACAAACTCGCTAAAGCAGCTGAACGCTGAATGATCGTCATGAAAGTTGGCAGATTATATATAGCCTGGGATGGAGAAGGACATAGGCAACTATTTTACGCGATAACCGACATCCACGCGGGCAAAAGCTAGGAGATTAAATGATTATATATATATTAGAATTAAATGAGACAAAATTTAAATCTTGTATTAAACGCACACTATGCATATTATAAGTTAGGGGAGTATATTGAAGATAAAAATGCTTGGCTCAATGCTGGTCCTGCTCCACAACGCCACTAGGTAGCCACTAAGGGCTCAAAGTAATCTGTTAGCATTTCGTAATATTGTTGGACCGGCTGAAGATTGTAAGAATGCAAATCTTTTTCATTGTATAGACTCAACTTATTTAACATTGTATAATTTCATGCACATGTGTGAGTACTATGTAGCTTTAAACTATAATGATCATTTTGGGTAGGTCTTTGACTTGAATGTACCCTGGCGATTGGGGATGTCATGCTCACTCAAAAGTCTGGCTGATGGTGGCGCATGCGTTGGATCATTTGGCTCCCTAAAAAATGGTTGAGGCGAATGGTGCTAGCGTATGCGTCATGTTCATGAACGGGCGCCGTCAGCTGAGACTGGTCATCTCTCGGCTGCCATGGTTTATTTTAATTATTTCTTTGAATTGTTTTTTTTTTTATTTGTTCTCACATATATGTATAATTTCAATATGAATGATGTAACCATAATTTTGTAACAAAATATCATTTTTAAAAGAGTGTCCTTGGAGTTTCTTGCACGTTCTTCTCCATAGAGATCTACGCTTTGGAACGTGCAAATAGCTTCATCTTTTTGACCGACCGACCTTGACAATTCAAAAGTGCCTGTAAATGGTCTAATTGAAATAAATGCTTTGACTTTGACTTTGAGACTATATATTACGGAGTTTTGCCCGAACATACATACAAAAATAAAACACATTTATAAACATCCGAATTGATAGCTACCTTCTGTTTTTTAAAAATAAGAACAAATTAAATTAGACATTGTACCTTCCGTAAAGTGCCCAGCAAACATTTGTGTTATTAGTATTACTCTGAGAGGAGAAAAAAACCAACATCGGTGGCGGTCGCGACCCGATTCCTCCGAGTTAATTGTGGTCATTAGTCATATGTCGGGCCGTTGCACACTCCCAGCACCTTATCTCCCGTGATTTGTAACTCCGCTGAAGTATAAATTATAGGCCCCAAGCTAAATTATAAATTAACGAAGGACTTCACCTTTGTTTACGCAACCAGTCGTTGTGATAAGTAACTCGGCATGAAATAGGTATCTAACTTCCATAGTGGAAAATATGTAGATATGGCTTAGCCTAGACTTCCGCGGCCGACAGCTTTAATTGAAAAAAAGTCGCTATCAGAAATATTAATTTAACCTAAGGCGCTAATTTAAACTTTAAGTTAGATCACGTTTAAATTGAACCAAATACTAAAAAAAATATTTGTTTCCGAAAACGTCAAGGTATGGTTGAATCCTCTTACATTTTAAATCGTTTTTATTTTTATTCTTTGTGCTTGGTCATAGCGGCAATAGAAATACAAACTTTGTAAAAATTTCAACCGTCTATGATGTTTATGATTTACAGCAAGCTGACAGACATGTGGTCGGACAACGGAGGTTTAGTAATGGGGGCTGCCAGGGTAGCGGATTTTGTTCGAAAGAGTTAACGCGGCTCTGGGAAGCAAAGGGCACTAGGAGGAGCATGGATGGCTATTACCTAGTCAGTAAGAGTCTGACACTCCCTTCCGCTCCGCCCAGAGCGGAAGGAGTCATTGGATGATTTTCCATCCATAAAAAATAGGCTTAGTAATGGGGTTCCGTTAGTTACCCTTCGGGTCCGAACCCAAAAATCGTTTGTTTGGCGTTCTTGAAAAGTCGTATTATGTTCCTTCTGATGTCGATAAACAATTTGCGATGGTCTGTATATTTTAATCCAACGGTTTCCAGGAACTATGGAAACCTACCTACAGACTTTCCAATTCACGGATAGGAAAATTACTTTTCCTCTAACCCTGCAACGGAAATCGGAATGAAAAATCACGCCATCTTGATGACCACGAACACACTAAGCATAGGGTGATAGCTTTGTCAAGTGTTTTGCCCAACCTCCAAACATTTGCGTAACTCAATCGACAGATGGCGCTCGTCGTTTAAAAATGTTTCGAAGACTGACCATGTTGTATCTATCTTCTATGAAAATAAAAATGAATCGCTAAAACGTATGTACTCGCATAAATTCGTAACGATTGACTCAAATTTGATAATTTTTTTTGTGTGTTCGTAATTTATTGTCAAGACGAGGTTTGTATGAAAGAAAATTATGAAATTTTATTTAATACATCCGGGCGAAGCCGGGGCGGGCCACTAGTAAGTAACAACTTAAAGAATTTAGGCAGTCGCACAGAAAGGAGAATAAGGAAGGTATACTCGTATGACAGTATGGTGAGGATAAGGGATTTTCTTTCAGATAGCCGTCACTCCGATACATAGGGTGTAGTCAGTCCCATCAGGAAGCAGCAAAATTGTAGCATAGGTACATTTTGAATTAATGTACCTATGAAATGGAAGTTTGTAACAGAAAAACATCAATGTCAATATTCTTTTATTTTAATAAAAAAGACCATTTCAACATTCGACTAACAAATCACTTTCTCCTTTGAACAAATACAGCTCCACACCTCTAAAATAGACATCACAGATAAAATATAGACACAAAATATCCTTTTTGCCACTAAAATTGTTACCAATTGTCTATCAAACGCTGTTTAGCTTTGGTTAAGTTCGTAAGTTTTGAAAAAAAATAATGTACCCGAAATAAAATGCCCAGTTTATTTTGGCACGCGTATAAGTTGAAAAATCTACTTAGGTTTAGATTGGTACTAAATTATGCATCATTGTCTTCACAAGAGGCGACGCCGTCAATGAAATGCAACATGCTTCTGGGTACCGTGACGAGCAAGAGATTACTCAGATTGTCAATCGAGTTGAAACCCGGAGGATGCCCAATGCCCATCTATATATATAGGGTAAAGATGGGTTTAGACCTGGTTGGTTGCCCATCTACATAAATGGGCTAAATCTGGGTTTAAACCCAGTTAATAGAGTCCATCTCGTGATACGCAGTATAAGAACAGTATTTTAAAATCGCCTATCTAAAGTTTTTAATACCGCCGTTTCTTTTACACACAGCCTTTCTAGACATTATGTTCTTAATTTGTCTATCTAACTTCACCATGAGAATATTTCGCACCTACAAAATTAGGTACCTACCTATGCTTCAGTACCCAGGCAAGTTATTACACATTTAACTTAAAATAATTTTACTCTCTCTATACATTTTACTCTTTTAATTTAATGTTTGACACAAATTATAAAATAGTTTATGTTCCATCTAGTTTGTTTTTTTTTTCAATAGATATTGCGATCTTATGGATATTATTTTTCTTATTTGGAGTTTAATAAGAATGTGTCCTGCAATAATAAATATAGCATAATGCTCCAGTTCGAGTTTTAAGCATTCAGCCCATATACCTACGAAATTATTTATAATATTGTGCACAGTAGATTGTAAAAATACATTTATAAACTAAAATATTCAAACGAAAGAATGATATAATGTACACCATTGATATGTTTCAGAATGATGGGATGATAAATGAAACGCACAATGTAGCATTGCAAAGTGCTATCCAAGCGAACTGGGATTAAGAGGCCTTGGATTTACGACAGCCCTGGATACAGCTTTTCTGATACGCAAAGAGGATGTGTTTAAAACCATGTACCTATGTCAATATATATTTTTTTTTAATTAGAATTGTGTATTACAGTGTCTGAAAATATTGATAAATTGCCAGTGAGTAATTTAATAATCACAGCATCGAGTTTTTAAAAACCTAGTGAAGTAGATGAGGGGGGATAGTTACATAATCATATCAAAAATAAATCATTATTATGGGCAACAGTTAACAGAATGCTGTAAAAGCAGTGTGGTCACAAGTAGCAAACATAACGTGATGTTTGAGCTAAACAACATTTCATAGTACAAAATAATTACCTAACAAAGACGAGTGCACTTACTTGTATGGTTAAGTACAATATTTACATGGCGATTACATAATATTATGTACAGTTACTTGTATAAATTTTCTAAATCTTAATCCTTCGCTGAAGATAACAACATCATTTATATGGTGTTTTAACTAATAATTGTTACAACTCCGGCAAATAAAACAATAAATACAAGGTGATCTAAATCCATAAAATCTTCAAAAGACCTTTAAGTTATCTTTTACTTTATTTGTAAACATTTTAATTTGTTGTTTTTTGTTAATTACACCTGTTTGTACAAACCGTTTGTACAGTATTTGCATGCCCAGCAAGGCAGCCCATAGTGAAACACTTAACTATAAATTACACCACCAATGTTTAACATTTTACCCATGTGTGACAAATTAATATTTTGAATTGAATTGATTGATATTGCATTGGTTATTTTAGAGGTTTAAACTATTCATGTATATGAAACAACTTTTACTATCAACTCTGAAATCTACAAAATTGTATAGTTGTCGAACAGTTTTTACATTTATGCTCGTAAACGAAATGTAGGAACTGAACATCTATGTTTTTCTTATTTGAGAATTTGTCCTTTTAATGAAAGTTCTTGACCAACATGAGCACTTTCTGAAAAGTACCAATCAATTAAAATCACCATGTATGTTACATTTTTAAAACTTATATTGCATTTAAACAGAAAAAATGCTTCTGCTAAAATTATACAGGGTGCTGCAAAAGTACGTGGTCATATTTAAGGGTGATGTTGGGTAGCTGATACCTACACATTAAGGAAGAAATAGCAAAACAATGAAATAGTTCCGAAGAAATTACTTTTCAAGTAGTTTATTAGAGTTGGTGGCATTTACTTTAGTGAAATAACAGATTTGATGTCACCAACTGCATCAGACTGCTTGAAAAATCGTAAGTTGTGGTCGATTTTGTTGAAAAAGTCAATTTTTATGTTTTGATATTTTTTTTCTTATTAAACAACGTGTTACAAAATAAACGCAATACCTCTTATGGGGTCATTGTACTCATAATTATGAACAACTTTCAATATGGGATCAACACTGATTTCGCGAAAAAAGAATCGACTGCCCCATACATTTCTATGCACATAACTCAACAAAGCGTACTGAACAGCTGATTTTGTTTCGCAATTTCGGCTTTGGTCCCATTGTAAAAGTTGTTCATAATGTTGAGTACAATGACCTCTTAAGAGGTATTGCGTTTATTCTGTTACACGTTGTATATCAGCTATCCAACATCATATATATATTATGATCACGCTCTTCTGGAAAATCCAGCATTGGAGGTGATTATGCTACTGGAAATACTATGTACAAACTCTTCAAAGCTTAGGATTATAATTAGATAAGTGTTATAATTTTATATGTATCATATTTGGTACTAATGATTTTGTAGATACAATGTTCAAGGACGCATTACACCATTATCATTCATCTGCCGTTATCAGACTGAAACGGGCATATTATAATTGCAAACATTTTCTGGCCGTTATTAGGTACCAGTTATTTAATTTTTCTGGTTAAATTAGCGATTGCACAAAACACTAATGTCGCAAAGGCATTTTGAACCTTAACGCAATAGATAGATAGACACTTTAGAGACATGACAGGCTTTGATATTTAATCATGATAAAAGTTTCGTATAATTTATACACATCACGTCATCGTCAGTGAAGTTTCACTAGTTAATTTACTTCGGTCTTGTTGTGATTGGATGACACTGCTAACATTAATACTGATTATGTTGTTCGAACATTGAGCAAATTATCGATACATCAATATAACATCAGAATGACACAATCTCTCGTCTAAATATTATATAAATTAGGTATTACACATTTAGATGTAAATTATACAATTGTACTTGTTTTATTTAAATTAATGGAATGTAACTTAAATGAAGTGGTCCATCGTATTTTTATGAGCTTAATGATCATTATTGCCTCGTTTTTTGAGGTATTACAGAATACTGTGAGGCCGTACCTACATCAAATTACTATTATTACTTGCGTTAAGTTACATGTTGTTAAATTACAACAATAGATACTTACTATTGTTTTACATTCTTGATATTACTCGGTGTTTATTGCATTCTTCAACAAACAGTTTCTTTGTTATTAATATAAAGGAGATCGTTCAGCTTCCCTACATTCTTGGACTCAATCTGATCTTTTTGGAGCATAACATAAATGATGTTATTTTTCTTTAGAACATTTTAGTCTTCACTTTGTTGCCGAGATGAACTTATTTTATCCAGATGGCCAACTGACATATTTCAATAGCGAATGTTAATTTGCATTTTTTGAAATTGTTTCATTGTTTTGTTGTCCCGTTATTTGTCGGACCCTTGACGTTTGGAAACTTGAGTTAGAAATACTTCCGGGGATCTCTCTCAGGCTCTCGCTCAAATTAATTATGGTATCGCTATGCACATTCAAAGTCGATAAAGGTATGCCAGTAATCTGTTCCACATAAATAGTTGATTCATTGTTAGGTCCATAACTGCAAAAAATGATAATTATAAGTACTAATGCCTAAACGAGTAGATATTTATATATATAGTCAATTTGCAGTACTGATAAAGAGGGAAATTATATGAATACGTATTGTGTACTTTTTGTAAACTGGCTTAGATGTTGTTAGCATAAGTACTATAACTTTGTCGTGTAGGATATGTGCGCTACTTTCCAGAACACAAACAGACATCTCAAAATTTCATAAATTTAATGTACTCCAGTTTTTATAAACGTCAGCTAAAATATATTTTAAAATGTAAGATCAGCGTTGGCCCTTGAGGCGGTTTAGACATTCTGACACTAGGGTGTGTGGGGTCGTTAGACCTTACTGCCCACACGATAAGAAGCGTGCCATCTCAAATCTCAAAGCAGGAGACAGTTTTGCCAAAGAAAACTTACTAGTTGGTATGTATGCAAAAATAGTAAGATTATATTACTTTGAGTATTGTGTAACGACTAGCTCCAAAAAGAAGACTGTGATCCGAAGGGTTTAGCCTTCAGGCGTGTCTTGTCACGGCAAAAAACTACGCTGTTTTGTTCACGATTTTGTCACATCGTACATATTTGGGTCCAACTTTCAGGCACTGGACACATAAGGAATTCAGAATTATACATTAAAATTGTTCACCAGGAATACAGACAAACATACATAAACACAAAATGTTCTTCCTCCCTTATTTCATAGATTGGTTAAACTGTAAAAGTTCCAAAACTCCACATGGTCTAACACGTATTTCGCGGCTGCTATGGACGCATCGTCGATATACTTAGTCCGCACAAACCGTGTCACTTGTTGGTGTATTATTAATTCCATGATTTATATTAGTTTGGTGTTTACATAGGACTAGTGATGTTCCGTGTCCAGGAACATTCCCAAACGGTGAAAATATTGCCGGCAACATTACCGGAAATATTCCAAATCTGAGAATAAACAGGGAACTTTGATTAAATATTCAAATATTGTTTATGCTAAAAGTTCTATCGTTACACATTTCGCTTCTAAAGAAATAAGAAAATATCAGTCCTGAAAGTCTCATAGAAAGATAAGTATTCCAAAAAAAACTGGCAAACATTCCCGGGAACGTTTCTTCCTGGCAATGTTTCCAAGAGATATATATTTATCTTAGCAAAAATATGCAAAATGAATATTATTTTCTCGGGCGGCAAGCCACCCAATGATCGCCGTCCGCAGGCCCGCGTCTTCTGTGGCCAGGAATTGCTCTGCAACTTCTGACGCTGGGGCTAGGGCGTGAGGTTCAGGGAGTTCAGGGGGAAAGATAGAGTGATTTTTTACTTTCTAAAGAAAACTTAAAATTGCTCTCTCTCCCTCTAAACCCTTTTTCGAAAATGTTCACTACTATTTCGACCTGGTTATCTAGCGTATGCATACCTCACTAAAATCGGTTCATTCATTTCGAAAAATAAGGAATTGAAAGTTTGTATGAAATGCCGTAAGGCGTAAACGCTCTTATATGGCGCGTAAGACGGCACATGACTTGGTTGAGCGAGCCGAGACAAAACGTAGGTTACTCGAACAATAGGTAGATACTATTATATTATTTAAACAATAAATAAATACCACTAAAATAACTCTCATCTCGTAGTTGTAAACAAAAAAAGTCCTTTTGGAAACATTGCCTGGAATTTTGAAATATTCCGAGAATTAAATATTCCCGGGAGTGGAAACATTCCCAAGTGTACGTACTACGTGGAACAGGCGGTGGCGATGCGCTTGCGCACGGCGGTCACACGCTGCTGCAGTTCATCTTTCCAGCGATGCGCTGTCCGGTCGACTGTTGATGGCACCTTTAGGCAGTTCATGCCACCAAATTCGCATGCGAGCTGTGAATTCGAATTTTAGATGACTTTAATATGGATAATACAGATTTGGATTTGGTTTGGTTTGGTTTGGTGTAACGAAACGTAAAATAGAGATGCAAGAAAATGTATGTCTATGAACCACTTTACGAGATAAGAAGCTTTAAAAATCATGGTATTAACCCGATAATGGTGTAGCAAGGCGCGGTCATTATTGACTCCCACGGAGTTCGCTCCCGGTGCGAGCTCCCATACAAAATGGTTGCCGAGTTCAACGGCCTCGCGCGGTCGCAGCGCATACTTGCTGCGGTTCTTGAGCGCATGCGGCGTGGTCCATCTGCGCGTCTTGCGCGCCGTTAGCAAAGGCACCTTATTCTCAGGGTCGTCCTGAAAAGTAATAGTAATGCTTTATTTCTTTGAAAGTGTTATAATATCCCCCTATCATCATCTGCCTAGCCTAGCAGTTTCCCAACTACTGTGTTAGGGTCAGCTTCCAGTCTAACTGAAGCTAAATACCAGTATGCTTACAACCTATCTGATCTCTACCCACAACCCAAAATTCCTTGAGAAGACTGACTGTCGGTCTTTCGGGCTTCTGACTATCTGCAACGACTGTCAAAAAGTTATAATTAGCCACCGAGTACCAGCGGCTCAACGTTATTTTTGTGGCACACTCTTACGGACCAACCTCAGCTATTCCTTATTCACAGTTTTCTTTAGATCGTCTCTACGGTTTTAAAAAACCTTACCTGCCTATTTAGCCTATTTTTTCCCACTGCTGAGCAAAGGCCTCCCTCTCCTGATCGCAGCGAAGCTGTCAGTCTGGGCATCTGTGAACATCTCCGAGGCACTACAGAAGCGCGGCAGCCCCAATAGCATCCTGAATGCATTATTTTACTGGACACTAAGAGCGTTAACGGCTTTTTGAGTGAACCTAGTCCAAAGGTTACACGTGTAAAATACTTGACAGTATGCTTTAAAAAGTGTTATTTTAACAGAGCCCATGCGTGAGAACCTTCGGATCAACATACATCTCACCGCCAACGCTCTTCGCTCCCTGTCCACGTCTAGATTGTCCTTCAAATCCTCCGTAACAATAATAGTAACATAACTCCGTAACATAATAAGCTATGTCGGACCAGTCCATCTTCGCCTTGGTCTGCCGCGATGTCTTTTGGCATTGAATGGTTATTAATACCTTACCTCCCAACTAGTATAAAAGAACGCGTTCCGGAACAGGAACGCGGACGGTGCCTTCGACGGCGGGTTGTAGGACGCCCGCAGCGCCGTCAGCAAGGCAGGCAGGGTGCGCTCCCTCCGCGGGAACACCACTTCGTCCACGTCTATGACTAGCAGCCAGCCTGTCCGCGACATCGATCTGTATAAACAGTCGTTGAACGCCGCGAACTGGCCTTCTGTTCTGTAAGCAGAAATCATTTAATTTTAATCTTCTCTGCTCAGTTACCGATTATGGTAATGGTTTTGTGGATTCACCAGTTCTGTAGCCATAGCAAATAGTGACGGCTATAAGAATAGGAGTTGACCAAAGAAACGATGGATGGGTTGTGCGGATGGGTGACTGCTGAGATGACAACTAATAGTAAAGTATGGAAGTGTGACGTTGCAAAATTGTAATTCAGGACGGCTAGCCTCTTATGATTGAGTGAATGTCAGTATTGACATCTCTCATATTTCAACGATAAGCTAAGAGATGGCGCTTGAGTCGTAAGAATTTAAGGAAGAAAAAAAATCAATAAATTAAAGTTTAGTATTGTGCCCAATAAAACATAGAATTGGGAATGTGTCACAATAAAATGGCGATTTGGTTTCAATCAAGATAGAAACTATTTGTCTATGGAAGATTGGGAGTCTATCTATGGTCAGAACGTTGAGTTCTTTATGGCAGGAGAATCTAGAAGAAGCCGGCGGACGGTGGCGCTCCGCGCCATCGCCGGCGGGAAATAAGCTCGTGGCGTAATAAGCACGAGGTTTTCACTGTACAACGCGAATCCGTTGCTGGCAGCCGGCGCAGACGATGGAGTTGCTGCTGATATTGCCTGTATGTGGGTTTTGATCCTGAATTTGCCCAAGGTAAGACCCACGTGGTTTTCTATTCTGTTTCCATCTCGAGGTTCTCGTGCGTGTTTCTGTTCCGGGGGGCTGTGTTGTTTCAGATCTGGCTTTTTAACTAGCCTAAATTCCTGAAGGCGGACGCTGACAGACGTGTCGTATTGGTGTGCTGAGGTTAGACCCGACGAGGGTGGATTGCGTGCCGACCCATGTGGTAAGACACATGATCCGACCATCGTCCAAAGAAATCATCAGGTACAGACGACGTTCGTTTAGAAGGCATTTTTTGCCGATCTCAACCCCCCCACTTACTATTTCACTCCTTGACAGTTTAATAACGTTAGCAAACCTATCGACGCTATATGTATAAGAACTAGACACTTCTTTAAAGCTACCTCCCTTGTCCAGCATGTGAGACTACGTGACATGGAGAGTCGATTCTCAGGTCGTGCAAGATGTTAGGTTTGTAAATTATACGAGTATATATACAATGAATGTGATAGTATGTGCCCTGTTGGTAGCAATGGGCTCGCTTATGGAACTGTCCAAAAAGTCTCGCTTCCTGATATCCACTTTAGACAGGATAGGAAGCTTCCATGAGAGCAAGGTGACCAGCGCCTGCTTGCGGTAGTCGTCGAGCAAGCATACCACTGTGGCGCTCAGCGACTCGTTGTACATGTATAAATGAGACCACGATGTCTTACCTGATCTCCAGTTTAGACAGGATAGGAAGCTTCCATGACAGCAGGGTGACCAGCCCCTGCTTGCGGTAGTCGTCGAGCAAGCACGCCACTGCGGCGCTCAGCGACTCGTTGTACATGTAGAAGTGACTGGCGCCCAGCAGGCGGTTGATCTCGAACCACTCCACGAGCCACTCGTTGCGGTTAAACGAGTAGTGAAACGGTTTTACGCAAATGTGTAGGTTCTCCTGAAAAAAAAAGAGATTATTCAGGGGTGAACTGGAAAGTAATTATTTTTTTGGCTTAAAAATGTTGAAACCAGAAACAGAAGTAGACAAAAAATACGCTATTTCTTGTATTATAACATCTCCCTAGCCTTTTCCCAACTTTATTGGGGCCGGCTTCCAGTCAAACCGGATTCAGCTGAATCCCAATATTTTTCGTGGAGCGGCTGCCCACCAGACCTCCACAACCCATTAACTGGGTAACACGGTACTTCTTGGCAAGACGGGAGTCAGATTTTCTGGCTTCCGACAATCCGTAACGACAGCCAAAGATCTACAAATGACAGCTGGGACCAACAGCTTAACGTGCTTTCCGAGGCACGGAGGAAACTCGATATGTTAAGATGGTCACCCATCCACAGACCGACCCCGGCAAGCGTTGCTTAACCTTGAAGATCGACCCAAGCGACTGTAATTTTTTGGTTAAAATTTCCATTATGGGCCGGTGATTTGGGGGAGGAGGAGGGGATGTGTAGGGGGGGAGGGGGCTACCCCCCTCTATCACCCCCACCATCCGGAGCCCCATGGTTATGGAGACATCCATGGTTAAAGTTTATAGGTTAGAATAAAAATTTTGCTTAAAATTTAATATCCAGTAGCAGAAAGAGGCAGGTGGGAGGGAGTGAGGGTGCCCCCCTCCTCCCTGGCACCACTATCATGAAAAGGTAACTAATCGTTTTCAAAAAAAAAACATTTTTTGAAGCCTAACCCCCCCGCATCCTTAGTCCTCTTAATAACAAGTTGGAGCCACGCTTCGCGGGGCTCAAGGGTTTAAAAAAAATAACCACGAAGGGGATGGCGGGGTCAGTTCGCTCGCTCACAAGACCCCCGAGTGAGCGAGCGAAGTCGCTACGAGACCCCGAGTCGGGGTGCCCCAAGTCCCGAGCTCGCTTCGCTCGCTCTTGCATCCTAAGTCCTACTAGTAGCTAGTCGGGGATAACCATTTTTCGGATATAATGAAAATAAAACTCGCTTCACGTTCCGTTCCACAGTGTAAAAAATAAATTGTTATTTTTCGTTTTAAAAAGTCAATGTAATTGCATGATACAGCCCGTAATATGTGAATACGTGAAAATAAAATTGTATAAAATGTAAATTATGTAAAAACCATGACATAAAATTGAATAAAATACACCTCTACCATAAATCTCTATCTCTGGGTGGAGCGGCAGGGAGTGTCAGACTTTTACTGACTAAAACCCACCCATAATCCTCCTAGTGCCTTTCTTTCCAGGGCCGCGGTAACTCTTTCGAACATATTCCGCAACCCTGGCAGAGCCACGACCCCTAATGGAAATTTTAGCCAATTTTTTAGCCACGAGCACCTCTAAACGAAAAACGCTGTTTGTATTTAAATAATAAAGTGTTCAGCGCTTAATTAATTCTTATACTTATAAGAATTCATTTAGTATTATATTAATTTTCAGATTGCATTTGGACTTGTGTTTATTTTTTATGAGAGTGATATATTTTTTAAATGATGTATGAGAATTAATTGGAGTAAGTATGATAAAAATGCAGCATATACTCAATAGTTTGAAGTCATAATTAGTCCAAAAGTGATTAAAGGTTACTAAGCTAACACCGTCCCACATACGTAAATTAGATAACGTATTATTATGTCGCTATTTGCAATACGGGTGTTATCGATAGACAACTGTGAATACAGTACATTCTTTTCGATACCAACTTCATTTTATGTGGCAAAAATATTTATTTTTGCCAACCTTTGTACAAAAATATCACATAAACATTGTGCTTTGGTTTTATGCAAAACTCGTTAGTCATTTATGTCATCAGAATATTGAAAATTATAGACAAATTATTATGGAACGAAAGTACCTAAGAAGTCACCAAAATCCTGGCCTTTAACTTCCAAGTGTTTCCCGTGACTTTGGTAATCTAATTTAACGTTTACCTCAATTTCGTACAAAAATCGTTTCTTATTTAAGTAGCTAAATTATGTTCAATTCGGATAACACTACAAAACATGAATTTGTAATTTGAGATCATTTTAATCCATCGCCACCAAATCAAGTTTCGACGTAAGCATTGTGTTATTTAAGTTGATTTTTAGTGACCTTTTGCATTAACGGGGCTTTAAAAAAGAATGGGTTGCAATAGAATTTAAACTTAGTTTGTTTGTGACCATAACTTTGTTGATTGTTGTTCCAAAATTAGACAAAAATTACAAATATGTACATGTAGTTGCATGTCATTCTGCCTATAGCTCACAATACCTCAATCCCGGTTTTGGGTTCCGTATCGAGGACGACCAGCAGGTTGGTGGGTGGATTGTTAGGCTTGCTGGTGGCCACCACCGCCACGGAAGCGCCCACAGTCTCGTGAGGCTTCACGCCCGAGCCACGCAGGAGGCACAGCACGTACGTCGCACTGTACTTCAGATTCCAGTTCTCACGGATGGCCTGTAAATTAGACAAAAAGAAGTGTTAAGAGATATTTTAGCCCAAAAGTCAGGAGGCGTTACAGACGTCTCATTTTTAAAGCGGTTTTCAAATGGTCAACAACTGAGACTTGAACTTGACACTTGAAACATTTGATGTTTCAAGTTTTCTCAGTTGTTGACCATTTAAAATGACCATTGGTCTATTGCAATATATTGTGACATTATTCTTCTCAAGTGAGAAGAAAGAAAGATATGAAAGAAAGAAGGTTCATTTGTGACTCGTTCAGGAAAAACAACAAAGTTAAATTAAAGTTAAGGGCCGGTTCTTCAGTCGTCAGGTAACGTTAACCGAAATAGAAAAATGGCGGTTTGACAGCTGTTGTTTAGAAAACATGTCAGTCAGCCGCATTTATTATTTACATAAAAATTAGACTCTTAAAAAATGGGACAAAAAGTCAGTCGGGAATATAAAAAACCTGTACAAGTCAAAAAAAAATGACTGTCAAAAGTTTGTGGCCTCAGATCGTGGCTTGTTTGGAACTTTTTACGTCGTTTTTAGTGGTTTGGTTTTTTGACAGTCATTTTTTTATTTTTTACATGTTACATTTTTTTTTCATTTGCGGGCGCCATTTTCAAAATTTATTTAGCTTATGTCACTAACACAATTCTAACAAATTCGACAAACGACACCTTATATGTCAAAATCCGTCCAGCCGTTTGGGCTGTAGGGCGTGCCAAATAACTGGACATACATACAAACATACATACATGCAAACATGCCGATAAGTATCGGCAATATTGTGATACTTATCGGCATGTTTGCGGGTATTGGTTTGAAAAGTCGGCGGGCGCGAATTTGACGGGATAGTCCCTAATTAAAGTATCGCCACTAAAAAGGTCCACCCATGATCACAGAGGGTTTTTTTTTTTTTTTTTTTTTCGAGGATGGGAAATCATCAAATGACCCCTCCCGCTCTGGGTGGAGCGGCAGGGAGTGTCAGACTTTTACTGACTAAAACCCACCCTTTAGTCCTCCTAGTGCCTTTCTTCCCAGGGCCGCGGTAACTCTTTCGAACAAATCCGCAACCCTGGTAGGAATCACAGAGGGCTTAGTGTGAGTTTTTTAACGTACTCGTAAACGTTTGGTTATGTCAAATTGTATAGAAAAAAACAGGTTGTCCGTGAGTGTCACCAGACGGCGCTTCTTCATTTTCTATACAAATTGACGTTTACGCTAACGCGATCGAGGACGATAAAAAAAACTCACACTAAGGCCACCGTAATCCTCCGTCTAGTCTCTCGCCCTACCCAGTTATAAAGGCAAAATATCACTTGTTACCGTTTTCGATTTCAATCACTTAAACCTTAAAAAGTTATGGCTCCGTCGTACTAATCTGTGAAATTGATTTGGGAGTCACACCTCAACCGGCACAAGTGTTTCAAGGTTAAAGGACGATTGGTCATAAAGACATAATGCGCTTAAAAGATATAAAAATAGCACAAACCTACATACATACGTATACATATATATGCATACGTAGCAACCACGGCCGTGTAATAAATGATAAAAACCTTTTTTAGATGAGCTCGTCAACCGTTTCCTATCAGCTCTTTTCCAATTGTGCACACGTGTGTCTTTTCCCGTTGAAATAGATTTCTGATGTTCTATCGACCGGCACTTTAGTTGGAATCGGATTGGATTTGATGTCATTCGGAAGTGCGGCAAGCCGTTCGAAAAGGTAATGTTCTGGACTCGTGATCATTGTGTGATGGATTTTGGTAACTACATACAAGTATCATCAGCTCAGTTATTGCGTCCTAATGTTTGTGAATAAGAATAATTTTAATTCAAACAGTGGTATGGTTGCGTCACTTATTGACCCCCAAATAGCTGGAGGATGTTATTTTTACGGAAACTATAGAAATTAATCAAGTTATTTCTTGCATATTATGACAAACTGGTTTGTTATAGTTTGCGCTAGTAAAGAAGTGTGGACGACTTGTTTCTTAAGGTAGAAAAGCGGATTATTTATTTACTTTTTTCTCTAAAACAAACACATATATCAACTACGTAGGTACGGTTTGCATTGTTCTCTATTTCTTTTATCGTAGTACTTTCCTACCTCAATATTTATAAAAGAGAGCATCGCATTGATTTATTAATTATTTTCACAGCGCGAGCTATAAATTTTTTATTTGCCTACCGTCATCATGAAAGCCATAAAAATACCATCAAAATGACAGAGCTTTTGAAAAACAAGAACATTTACCAAAAACAGAACGACGTTAAAGTTCATTATTTTCAAACGTACAATCTCACGGATATTAAATTTATCTACACTTACAACGTAATGTTCCAAATATGATTTCAAAAGCTATTGTATAAACACGTATTTTTTTTCAAGCATTGGTAAAATTTAAAAAAAGAAACCATAACAGTGCAACATTTTCCTTCGATTTTCAAATAACTGCATCATAAAATAACTTTTAATTTTTATAGCACACTTTTACTTTCTAAATTTATTGGCGCATAGGGGGGCTCATTGACAAAATGTAGAAAAACAGTGTCGTAGTAACACACAAGTGTTTTAATAACCCCTTTAACATGACCGTGTAAACTACTATAACAACGCAGTTGCAATAAAACTTGCACTTAGGTACTTCTGTTTTTAAAAGCGTGTTCGACGACTCTCCCACAGTTTGAAAAAGGAAATTATATTTTATTAATTTACTTAAGTAAGTTAAATAAATTAAGTAAATAGGGTTGCCAAACCAACTTAAACAACTTTTATTTACAATATTTTAACTAAGCAAAATGTTCAGATATTTGTCCATGATTATATTATCTACCTATAATACAGGCTTTGCGATTTTATGTGGTAAATAACATGTGCCAAATCTCCTTTCACCTGTTTGCTGCCTAAAAATGCAATACCTTTTGGTCGTGTTTTGCATCAAATTTTCGCAATATTTTTTTATACCATTAACATATTAAAAAATATTCTGATTTTAGTGTTTAAAATACACCACAATACGTCCCTTTAGCTATCATATACCTACCAATAATGTGACCTCCTATGGTATACTCTTAGAATAATAACGCCTAGAAACCTAGTACGAGCATCAAAAGTGAAGTAACTCAGACTACTCCATATACGGAGTACTCGGCGCAGCGAGCCGTCAGTGCTCAAGGTCACGCTCTGTTGAATGCACCTCCCGAGAAATATTTAAAAATGACAGTTTGTTGCATAAAAAGATGCTCTAACACACCAGGAAAACAAAAAATGTGATAAAATCACGTTTCACAAGTAAGTACTTACATTAAATCCATTATTTTTACGTAAATCGATCTTCAAATTAAAATTTTCATAACCTAATTTATCACAATGTAGTGTTGCCAGTTGTAAAGAAAAATTACCCATAATACAGTAAGCACTAACTGTTGGAGTCTACCTGTATTATGATGCTTATTGTTTAAAGTTGTAAGTATGAAACGAAAGCTAATAATTACGGTTGATTCAAATAATTTGCGCATTTTTTTAAGTGAAAAGTGCTTTAGGCGCGTTGGGCAGTTTTCATATGGGAAAAAACCATAGTCGCGACACGCGGCGACACCGACACCTGTGTATGAGATCGTGTCTTAAAATTGAAATAAAGGAACATCAGACTGGGCGGCCAACCAGGGGGGGGGGGGGGGGGGCTGGGGGAGGCGGGAGCCGACCAGTCTTTCATGGGTGTCATTTTCGCGATCTTTGGGGCCGCTAAAACCGATTATGGGGTCAAAATCGAAATCCAAGATGGCGCTGACGAAATTTGCTAACTTTTCGTCATGGGTATCATTTTCATGGTTTCTGGAGTCGCTAAAACCAATTATGGGGCCAAAATCGAAATCCAAGATGGTGGCGATGAAATTTGCTAACTTTTCCTTATGGGTGTCAATTTCATGGTTTCTGGAGTCGCTGAAACCGATTATGGGGTCAAAATCGAAAACTTAGTATGCATACGCCATCTAACCAGGTCTAAATAGTTAGTTGAGAACATTTTCTAAAAAGAGTTAAGAAGGAGAGAGAGAACGATTTGAAGTTTTCTATAAAAGTGAAAAACCACTATCTTTCCTCCTGATGTTTAAAATGTCATGTCGAAAAGTTAGCAAATTTCGTCGGCGCCATCTTGGATTTCGATTTTGACCCCAAAATCGGGTTTAGCGACTCCAGAAACCATGAAAATGACACCCATGAATAAAAATTTAGCAAATTTCGTCGGCACCATCTTGGATTTCAATTTTGACCCCATAATCGATTTTAGCGACCTCAGAAACCATGAAAATGACACCCATGACGAAAAGTTAGCAAATTTCGTCGGCGCCATCTTGGATTTCAATTTTAACCCCATAATCGGTTTTAGCGACCCCAGAAACCATGGAAATGACACCCATGACGAAAAGTTAGCAAATTTCGTCGGCGCCATCTTGGATTTCGATTACAATAAGTACATACCGACAAGTTACGTACTTAACATTTTTTTTTAAATTGATCTATGATTAGTCCCAAGTATATTAACATTTTTCCTGATTTTAGGGAAAGTGTTCATTCCTAGCAACATTTTTTTACGTCTGTGGCTGTAATTACATACCGCTCACTCACACATAAGTACGAAAGTTGCTTCATTTTTTGGTAGGGAGCGTGTATGAGACTCTCCTTCTAGGCGTTATTATTCTAAGGGTATACTATATGAATATAACCTATACCTACACAATATACATTCTAAATTGTCATCAACGCAAGTTAAATAAAAGCTTTAAATGATCTGCGGAAATCCCAAAGCTGACATCACACAATCTCATTTCCCTAGCCTTTTGGCTAATCGACTCTCATTTATCCCTTCCACGCGGTCGAACCCTCAAAGCATACCTTTTTGAATTCTTGTCACTTAACCTTTTCTAAGCCGCAACGATCTCCGCTATTCAGAGCGTCTCTGTATAAACTGGGTACCATTCAGAAATTTTACCTTGACCCTGTCTAGGTGGAGACTGGATTATTTGGCTTCTTAAGACAGGAATAGTTTTTAGAGCCACAGTGGGGTAATGAGGTCGAGATGATGGTTCATTATTTAATTCCATATTACCAAGTGTTATGGTGCGCACTGTGGCAGAACTGGGCGGAGAAGAGCAGTGAAAAGTGCTGTTTTCACTAACGCGGAGCGGAGTAGAGTGCGGCAGAGCGGTGTTCAACAAAACCTTGCACGGTGCACCAATCAGTTAGACTTACTTTAGCTATGCTCTCGTTAAAGAAAAGAAGAAAAGCGCCTCTCCGAGCTACCTTAAGTTAGCTCAATCCGGGTGCAAGCTCCAATTACAGTTTCCACTAAAGCATAGCGGAAATTTCAAGCATTATGACCCGTCAATTATTCATGCGCCTCTAAGCTCCGCAGTGGAAACGCACCTGAGAGCGTTTTTAACCAACTTCAGAAAAGGAGGAGGTTATCAATCGGATGTTTATTTTTTATGTATTTTCGAGCATTAGGTACTCCGTCATTATAAGGACGGATTTGAAAAGTTATTGTTTTTGTTCGGAAGAGGTTTATTCCGAAATGGACCCATAGAAATTTCATTAAAGATCGGATGAAGAACTTTGGAGATACACAATTAAATTGATATGGTCTGATTGGTTTTTTTGGGGGATACTAAAAAGTGAAAAATAAAAACTTTTTTAAAACAAAATACAACCGACTTCCAAAGAAAAACTACTACAAAATATCTACAAAATAACTTTAAATTTGGAAGTCGGTGTCAAACAGTGAAGAAAACACATCAGAACCACCGACTTCCAAATTAAATTTGTATTTCGTTACGGTTTTTCTTTGGAAGTCGGTTGTATTTTTTTGTAAAAAAAAGGTTTTATCACTAACACAGAGGAGTTGATTTGAGAGATTTAAATGTTATAATTGAGTGACGCACCTTGACTTTAGCTTTGAGTGTGAGCGTGCGGTTATCAGCCAGCCATAGGCGGCAGAGCACATTGTCGGCTCCACGGGTCTTGGTGGCGGCGATGATGCGCACGGCAGCCACCGTGCGGCGCTCCACGTACGCCGAGTATACGTAGAAACGAAACCTGGAAAGGAAGAGAGGAATTATTTGAAAATTAATTTGAGATTTGTTTGTGAGCATTGGAAGACCTAGAAATGAAAGATATACCCAGCAGATAATGATTCTAGGCAGCAACGATGAAGATACTGGTGCTATTGAATAATTTTGGCAGCCTTTTGGCTATTCTAGGGCGACGCCATTGCTAGCAACAAAAAACTCTCTGGACAAGAAGAACTATCGACATGTATTTTTTGTTGCTTGACTAATATTTGTGTCTCTAGTCTCTTTATTTATAAAAGTAGAGCTGCAAGTAATTTGACGGAGTCACGCTCCATCGTCATTTCTTAAGACGACAAACACTGGTTCTTTCTGTCTACTTTTAAATCTATTTCCGTGTAGGTACGCATTTCATGATTTTTTTTTGTAGCTATTCCTCGGATTGTAGTTGGTTAAACGTGAAATTGATGTACTCTCGAGTAAGTATCGATTTATTCCGAGAATAAGATTTATTCTAGTTTGGTCAAAGCCGCTCAAATCAATAAAAAATGAGTGGAGTAACTGGTGAAATCACGTGTACGTAAAAATTGTATATAAAAGTGAGTTTTCTACGTACTGTATCGTTTTCATTTTTTTTTTACGTGAAAAAATAAAAAATACGTCTAATATTTTTTGGAAATCTATCTGACGAACTAATTAGATCTTTTTAGTCATCTACCCTATTAACCTCTTTGTATGTAAAGGTTAGATAAAACGATTTGAAGACATTTAGTAACTGTTCACATATAACGCTGAATTATCTTGCGTTTTAAGTATTATGAAATTATAGAGTAACAGGTACTTCTGCCACCAATGCCCCTTCATTCACTCCCTCAATCGCCTATAATGAGTAACATTATTCAAAAGTTATAAGCGCATCAGCTTAACATTGGCAAATTTTACGAGCGAATAACTCTCACCTGTCGACGAGGATTCAAGAGCTACCTACTCGAAGCCCTTCCCTGAAAGCTTTTGAAAGATTTGAAGCCATAACGGTTTATGATCTCCTTAGCTTCAAGTGCACATTGCATCTCGAGTGCTCGTTGAAAGAACACCTACAGACTGTGGTCTAGAACGATGTTCAAACACGAACTTCTAGAATCGAACGTATTTTATACTTATATCTAAGTACCTACCTACTTTAGTGTTGCTTTAAAGAATCAGGCAAGCTTATAGGTAGCTTAAATAAGATTTCCGAAATGAGGTAGTACCTATTCACTCGTCAGAATTAAACGCAAGTGAAGTCATGCGATTGGCATAATAAGCACAAGACAAATATTAATTATAAAAACACAAGTATACTATGGGCGGTTTTATCGCACAGTGTCTTTGAATGGACTCAATCTGTGTCTATTTGTAAGCTAATTAATATAAAGCAGTTTTTCATTCCAAAAACCCACCGTTAGAGCAAAATTAGTCGATTTACTGACTTCTCCATTAAAAAGATTAAGTACACACATTTCTCGACTTAACTTGGAGGGTGCAAATTACGGGGGTTTACGCTCGTTGGGCCCAGCCTGAGATTAGTGAACGTAAACTGAAGACACGTCTCGAAAGCGACAGACCGATTAATACGCTGCATAATGTTTCAAAACAATGCTGGTACACGTTCACAATAGTACGCTAAGCCCCTGCCAGCATTTTCACGGGAAGGAATCTCTCGGAAATCTAGGGCTGTCACTTGAGTTTATTTACATTATTTCTTCAATACTCGTGTTTCATTCATAAATTAAATTTTAATCAAAAGTAAATAAAATTATTTGCGACGTACAAAATGTCATTGTTATTAAAATTTATTTAATAAGTATTATTTAACTTATCACGTAGTGATTGTTCAGTGGTAGTAAGAAGTAACATGTCTATTTACTTTAAAAAATATTTAAATAACTGTATTATAACAGCTGGTGGATTTTCCGGTGTTTTTCTGCAATTTGGCCTCGTTTAATCGTGTCCTGTTTCATAATTTTGCGATACGATATTAATAAATTGTAGCTGCTATTCCATCAAAGTGTTGGCTTGCCAATCCAAAACAACCACACAATTTTTCGATGCACTGATTTTAAACATTTGAATATTACTGGCTACCAGCGTTTTGGTCGCTTTCCCATTGTCAGCGACGCGGATATGGATGCTCTCCCTTTTTTAGGCTTGCACATATTACATTAATTGTTTAAGTTTATCGGCTGTGCTTTGATATGTCAATCAGTCAGTTTCCAGAATATTCTGCCTCACGACCAAAAACTGCAAATGGTGACAAATCTACTTCACTCTGGATAATCAATTGATACTTTTCGGATAACTCATAAACAAATGAAGCACTCAAATAAAAATTTCGAATCTTTGAATATGAAGCGTAAAATATCCTGTAGGTAATCAATTATCTCCTTTCAATAGAATCGGTTTGGTACATAGAAAATCTAGCCTTGAATTTGAACTAATAAGCGGTAGTTGGTTAATTATAATTATGCTATCAAATCGTAACTAAACTTTTTTAAATCTCATGTAACGTTATGATCAGTTTATCCATTTTATTTTAATATTTTACTTCCAGCGACTGGGACCATCCTTCTTATTTAAAAAAAAAACTTGACCACAAATAAACGACAAAAAAGATCCGATCAAATAACTTTTCAAGCAGCTTGTTACTTTTGATAGCATTTACTTCAGTTCAATCATAGCTTTGAAGTCACCAACTGCGTCAGACTGCATGAAAAGTGATTTTTTTTTTTACTTTTTAGTGGAATTTACGGTGATCGGTGTCGGATGATGATGAAGTACTTTTCGATTTTGGCTTGAACGATAGATTTTTTTTTTTCATTTATGGGCGGTTCCGGTCACCGGAAACCTCAGTTTCAATACCACTAAAATCAAGTTTCAAGATGTTTAAATGCAGCAACACAAAAACAGTCACCTACTGATTCCCTATTTAAGCTTTTCGAAACGAGTTTTATTTAAAAGTGATAAGTACTTTAAAACATTTATTGATAAAGCTAAAAAGGTGATAAAAATCTTCCTGTTAAAATCGAATAAATGTCGAAGATCAGTCAAAATCTGCCAAGCAAAAACTTGAACGGCGAATCGACCGGAAGTGTTGGAAAAATTATTCGTCAGTTGTGTTCTTTTTTTCAATAATGAAAACAGGATGTTTTTTTCTGTGGCAACCCTACTTGCTCCAAACACACGGTGTGACTAGCATCATGTTGTGTACGCTCACGAGAATATCCGGCCGGAAGGGCTCGCTAGTTTTGTTTGTAATTAACAATGGAAGAGGGGAACGTTCACAATAATCACTGCACCTACTGTATAGATACATCTATCTATGTGCACCGTAGCTCTTCGCAACCGACGTCGGAATCTCTACAAAGAACAAGCAATTATTTTCCTCTTGCGACAACAAGTGTGGATTATTGCGACACAGTCTCTTAATCTATATTGTAAAGGCAAAATACTAGTGCCACCACCGCGTTTAACCAAACATATTGTCCGCTCAAAGGCCGACCATTATTGTAATTCGTTGGAATTGGGAGTTTCGGAAGCAGAGATAATTTCGTGGGCTCATAGTAGTTGATGGGACTTAGGTACAAAAGCGCTAATCCTGCTAAGTATAAAATATATATACCCCTAATTTATGTGACAATGTTAGGCTATAGTTCTGAACATCAGTTTCAACTAGGTATCTAGTATGCCACCTAAAAATAGATCAAACCTTTAGTTTCCCTTTGTGACGTAGCCGCGTAGGTAGTAATGAATTATAAATATCCGTATTAAGAAGATGGGTAACTAACATACACCTGGGTATCGTTGTAATATCATAATGGAATTAATAATGTTTAATTTGGGGTCGTTATTGGATAGTGTAGACATAGTTTTCTCTATCTGGGGGCCTAGACAAAAAACTTTTCTGCAGCGTTAACGTCAGGCGCTGACGACAAAATGTATGGGAATGACATTAGGTGTGGAAAGGAAACGTCATCACATAATGTCATTCCCATACATTTTGTCGTGAGCGTCTGACGTTAACGCTGCAGAAAAGTTTTTTGTCTAGGGGGGCAGGTTAATAAGCAAGATCGTGTTTCAAGTTAATGACCAACTTTTAGATAAATTGAGATATTTTTAGGGTTCACGAACGTCCTTAAAAATTGATCCCTTATAGGATCACTCGTGTGTCTGTCTGTTTGACCGTCTGTCACAGCCAATATTCTCATCTCTCAAAGGAGATATGATGGCTAACGGGATTCACGAAATCTTACCAATCAGTTATGTTTTGGTATATTAATTACGATTGTTCACAGCATATGTGTTATTCTGATGTATAAGCTTCATTACATCTGAATCCGTTCAGTAGTTTTAACGTGAAAGAGTAAAAGACATCCACACATCCATCCTCACAAATGTTCACATTTATAATTATTAACGGTCCTGAGTTCCCGACATGTCAAACTTCAAAATCATATAATAATATACCTTGCGTAATAATAGAGTTTTAAAACGCGTAAATCGAGCGACACACCGGTGCAGTGTGTCGGTATACCAACCCGGGATACAAAGTATTCAATGTCATTTTCCAATGTCCAATCCCCCTCTACTTCTACGTCGGTATTACTCGATGCGTTAAGACCGACCGGATTACTAACACCAACAAGACCATATTTTCTGATGAACTATTTAGTATTGGGGTAAACGTACACTGACGTTATGCAATGAGTTAAGATAGACTGCGTAAACAATACCAGTAAGGCTCATATTTTCTGAAAGGGCTTCATTAAGGCCCGTTTGCGCAAACCAGAGTTATATTTCAAGTCATTGCTAACGCGACGTTAAATACAAACATTCCACACATAATGAGTCCGGGTTAAAACTAACTCGCATTTAAAAAATAAGGTATGTGCAGGTAGCAGTTAATGTTATTAAAATAATCTAAAGCTTAGGCTAATTTGTGTCACAGGTCTGCAATATTGAAGCAAACGTAAACTGGTATTATTGGATAAGTACGTCTTAAACAGTTTTTCCTTTTCAAAATTGTTTCATTGTAACTTATATTGTGATTTTCGTTTATTTAAAGTGCATATAAGAAAAATTAAATTAAAAGAGAAAAAGTACAAAAAAGTTCACAGTCATTTCAAAGATAAACAATAGTAAAAAGAAGAGAAAATTGTTCTTAGTTAATAGTGAATTTTGGAAAACGGGAAGATGAAGTCTACCTACCTATTTCTTCTAGAGAAGTCACAGGAAACAGTTGATATCTAGATCACGAAAGATTTGGTCGGCGACGTTGGCGACAGACAGATCGATGGAATCTAAGTATGGCTGCTATGACTAGTACTAAATAAATAATTGATCGTCGCAGCCACAAATTTCGTATCAAGGGAGGTCGTTGACAAATATTTGCATTTGGATAGGCCTCGTTTATTACAGAGAGCTCGGTCCCGTGCCGATTCCGATCGTGAATTTGTGATTCCGTTTATAACAAGGAATTTAATAGCGATGGAGAGCAATTAACATATCTTTGTAAGCTATGCTTTGCGGTGAGTCTGTTTTGCTTTGAAACTAATTGATGTAAACGATGACGTGGACGTCAACGTTGCGAAATTTATGAGGTAAGAGTTATGTATAAGTGTCAGATCAGGCAGATCCAGTTGTGATATTAAGGTGAGCGGAACAGGGTGTCATCATCATCATCATATCAGGCCAAAGACGTCCACTGCTGGACATAGTGCCTCTTCAAAGTGTTGCCACAACAACCGTCTTATGCGTCTCGCATCCATCGGCTACCTGCGACCCTCACCAGGCGGTTGATTCCGTAAATATGTCGAAGTAAAGGCTTGAGTAAAGTGATCACAAAGTGAGCTGTTATTCCATCTTGATGACAAGGATTGACAGGTCACTTCGGGATCTGCCGGTCGATTCTGTCGACATCTCACGGTGTGCACCTAGGCGGAGTGAACGACAAGTGAGCTGTCATTCCACCTTATTTGTATAGTTTGACAACTCACCCGTCGTGCACTCTGCCCAAGTGTTCACTTCGACATGTTTACAGAATCGCACTGCTGTTCACCCAAACCTTCACTTCGACATGATTACAGAATCGAACTTCTGGTCATCGGTCCACCGAACAGTCGAACATGTTGTACAGTCCCGCATACCTTCATTGAAAAGGGTGGATCTTCCGACGCGGGTGTTGTGTCTAGTAGGCAACTGCCCGATAGTAGTTGCCGGGCTGATGTCTACAAATCGCGCGGAGAACTTTAATAGCGAGATGTAGGATTTGTGTGATAGCAGGTGTTTTTGTAGTTCGTATGTGGCGGTATAGACGCCGCTACAGTGAGAACGTCATACGGTATTATGGGATGCAGATGCGATGATGTCTCTAATACTGTTTTACCCGCACTAGGCACATTTGAGTGCCTAGTGCAATTCATAGGTCATTAAAGGAAGTAACAAAATGTTAGAACCTTCTAAAGATGGTGTCTGTTTCTCTTGGTAAAGGAATCTTTCGAAACTTTAACGATGCTTTAATAATTAAACATACTTTGCTCATCCTCATATTTCACAAGGGTCTCTATAAAATACCGAGGATATTATTTAAATATTTTATCAAGAATCCCTTTGGAACCATAGGTACATTCTTTAAAATCCATAAAGTTTTTTACATAAGAAAGAAAATATTTGGGTGAAATCAAAACCTCCGACGTCCTTTTCATCAAACATTCAGCCGGTGTCCAAAAGACTAATTACATTTCTATCAAAAATATCATTAGAATCAGTCCCTACACGCAAGTGATTTTACGGATAAAAATATAATGATGCAATCATTCTTCATTTCGGTAGTCGGCACACTGTCACGCAAGCCCAAGAATCACAATTCCATATACAAAAAACAAACACAAATGAAAGAAAAAAACACAATCACAGGTGACATTATCAATGTACATCGACAACCAATCTTACACAAAGATCAAAAGAAAAAAGAAGGGAATTACCATTCTCGTATTTTTTAACAATGTTCGCATTCGAATCTTAGTTGCAAAATGTCAAAAACATTTTAGTCTGTTGATTTTTGCCAATCATTATACAATCATCATCATTATCATTATTACAATTTATACTACTTAAAAAAAAGTTCCTCTTAGATGGCTAAATATCGTATAAAACACTCAAATAGAAGTCGCAATAATCATCTCAGCGACAAATAAGATAACAAATGTCAACAATTTGTGAAAGTTGAGGTGCGAATGCGATGTGAATTCCTAAAAATACAGGTAGGTATTGCCCTCCAGGTAATTTCACGAGTCGAGCACTTTTGGGCACACACAGGATATGAGAGCTCGAGCCGTAGAGTCGCTCCACACGGCTCACACCTACATACACGAGCATTCGAGCAAAGCGACGAACGACGGGAAATGGAAAAAGCACTTCATTTTCCAACGTCGAAGAATGAGGGGAAATCGTTCGAGCGACAAATCCGACAGACGCGACGCCGCCCGACGCCGACGACTAACTGCACTTATTTACGTCTCGTTTTGCAATTCATAGTGCTATTAATGAATGTTGTTTTATTTTTTGTCATTAAACTGTCTTTATTGGCTTTTACTAGACTAGGTTATTTGTTTTTGAAATTCGAATACTAACTCAGCTGTGGGCTAACTGCGTTATATTCCTGCAATCTATGGAAATGCCTTGCAATTTAACAATTGAAGCAAATCCATTGCGTTATTTACGTTGTAAGCGGAAGAGTGTTTCAAACATATGAAGCAATGGATTAGTTATTAATTATTGTCCCCTTTCATTTTACTAGAAATGTATTAAACATTTCATGAGTCTTACTTTTTACTTTAGGGTCGTCCATATCATTATCATGTCAAAGTGATACAGGTTATTATGTAACATTTTTTGTGACATAATATAACCTCTATTTGTTGTTTCCCTATAAAACTATAACATTACGTATGCATTTGTAACAAATTAGTAACACCCGGAAGAATTTAAAGACGAGTTGCAAATTAAATATCTCAAGTGATGCGATTGCCTATTGAAACTTGATTCAACTAATCACAACTGCCAACGTGAGATGTACAATTAAGACAATTTTCGTTCCAGACTCTTGGCCTACTTCATTTAAAAACAATTTGTTTATTTGACCTATATACACATGTTCTCGACAAAAAAGATCTACACTTTACATCTGTTCAGTGTTGCGATTTGTGTATAAACTTTACAAATTCGATGAATGGGTATCGAAGGTTCAAAGCAATTCATGAAATATCTAAGGATACATTTGTAGTTATGCCACCTGCGTTATTTTGTGACGGTGATGTAACAGTTGGGTCTTTTACTGAAAAATCTAATTAGCTCGCATTTTCAACGCATTTTTGTTAACGTGAAACAAGAAAAAACACGTGTCTAATCCTTTTTGGAAATCTATCTGATGGACTGATTAGATTTTTTCAGTAAAATCCCCTATTATGTAACATCTCCTTTGTAGGTAGGTAGTATGATACGTATTTTTGTTTGAGTGTAACTTTTATATACGAAATCAATGTAAACATACAAAAAAAACACTAAACAAATAAAAATGTTTTAAAAATACAGAATTAGAACAACTACTTTACCATTTTTGTAACTCGATTTGATAAAGTATTCTGACATTTTTTTAATATAGTGTCGTTCTTGCTTTTAAAAAAAAGCATCTCACTAGAACATTTTTATTGGACATATTTATTATCAATACGTGTGCTGGAAACCGCAATGGAATTTAAAACTAAACTCTTAAATCCGTTACAGTTTGCCGCTTCCCACAAATGAAGTCCATTTATATGCTCCACGTCCCTTTCCGGTCGTTTCGATGATATTCAATGACGATTTTATGAAAATTACTTTACGAGCGGAAAAAACTTCTAAGAACTTGCACGGTTTTGAAGTCCCTACTGTTTTGGTCATAGAGATTATGATTACGGACTTCAATTATCCTTTGGCAGGTCAGAGGCCGCTTCTAATACATCTTTGAATTGAACTTCAATGGGCCTCATCCCCATAGCGCATTGGGAGAGAGCTATGCTAGGAGTTTCCTTGCGTAATCGAATCGGAAATGAAGATGCAGGAGAACCAAAGTTACCGACTTAGCCTGAAGAATCGCCACACTTAAGTGACAGCGGGTAGCATATTGCTCGCAAAACAGATGGTCCCAACAGGTTTTGCAGTGGCGACCGCGTACTGGAAGACGCAGCGTTGGAAGACCTCCCACAAAGTGACCCACAAATGACCTGGTAAAGGCCGCGGGAATCCGTTGAATGGGAGACGCACATGTCCCGTCAAAGTGTCGACACTTTGGGGAAGCCTATATAGTCCAGAAGCGGTCGTCTTTCGGCTGAAATGATGAATTAAACATTGTTCATCACGATAGCTCATTGCCTGGAGGTAATTCTAGACCATTCAGTGTCAATTCACTGTTATAGGTATATTAATTAGTAGGTATTTAGTGTACAACTAGATCACACTGGATCGTTGTCGAACGCCCGTGTCATGTGTCGTCGCCGTGTCGTATGTACTAATATGTTACCTCATTATATCATTCATAAAATGGCTGTTTCTTAGTTAAAAAATTCTTAACTATAAGATGGTATCAAACCCTACAAAAATGCCCAAGTTTGATTCAGGCTAAACTAGAATTTGGCAGATACCTACTCAGCTTCAAATTCCGAATCCAAAAATCGGGAGTAAATCTAGAAATGGTTGGTGGCGATTTGTTTGCACCCTTTTCTATCTAATACCTTTAAACGAGCAATTATTGTATGCAAATTCAAATTCAAATTTGAATATTAGAAAACGTCGTAAAAAAAAAAACCGAGCACAGCTCGGTCATCCAGGTACTGGTTTTAAAACGTCATATTCAGTAGGTTGCAAACCCGCAAGACACGAGGCGACATCAAATAACGTACGGTCAACTCAACCCGTTAATTAACCGTTACTGTCGTCTCATGGCACACAATTATTTCCTCATCTAAACAGAACTAAAAAAAAAAAACAGTAAGATTAAATACGCTCCTTTCCGCTAATTAGCAATTGTTTAACAGCTACAAACGCTCCTAAAATATGTCCGGGAGTGATTCAGCATAGAACTGATGATAAGTTATAACATACCGAGAACGGATATGATTGTAGGACAATTTAATAATAGTGACACAGCGAATAGAATATTCCTATGCATGTTTCCATGTCACATGCATCGTATATTTTATAAACTACAATGAATTGCCGCAATTAGCTAAATACATAGCGTACCTACGTAGGTACATAATTTAATATTATGGTTTTACAGTACACCCATAGCATTCGACACCTTTGCCATGATATATTTGTGAATGTCGCAGCCAATTAACTTAATCAGCCGTTTAATTGGTTGCCTAGCCTTTTCATTTAAATGTGCCGATTTTTTAGCGACTTAAGTGACACATTTTGTTCAATATCGTTTAATGACTTGCCCATGACACTTATGTCAATGATTAAACGGCACAGGTCAATGAAAAAAAAAGGCTAGACTTTTAATGAAACGGCTGATTCAGCTAGATGGCTGCGACATGTATATAGTTACAATTGTACATACTATGTATGCCGTGTGTAGGACTGTAGGTTGTTTTACATTCTTAGAGTTATAAGGCAATAAGAGACATCAAAATATTCTTCAATAGCTACGTGATTCGGTTCCGTTTCCAATCCTGATTTAGTTATAAAGACAAATGCTAACTTAGCCTTAGTTTAAATGCAAAACAAAATGTTGCCGATATCAGAATGATAACGAAGACTGAAAGAGATATAAAAATACACTCTAGAACAAAATAGTATAAGTACATAATCAAGCATATTATATACCAATGGGAAGCTATAATGTTGAGCTCCTTAAAGTTTTAAGTTTGAGCTTCACGATATATACATAACTGACAAATGCTTGCACTGTCTAGACAGGTCCACTCAAATCGATGTGGCACTTTCCTCAAAAGGCCACACCAGACATTAACCTACATGGTTCTCATATGATGTGACCAGTACGGATTGTATGAACTTTAAAAGAGACTTTGACTTCTGAGTTTGTTTCGGTGTTTTATTCTCAGGGTAGTCAGCTAGGAAACACCGGCCTCATCTAGCTTAAAATGACCAAAAAACATTGATATGTAAGTGTTTTGTTTAACCTACTTACAAAATAAATCTCATTTATCATTTATACCACAGCAGTCTTATACAACAACTTCAACTTCAATATCTTTAGTGCGGGTCATAGGTAGGTACTTCAGACCTCCACAACCCATTAATTGGGTAACATGGTACTTCTTGGCAAGACTGGTGTCAGATTTTCTGGTTTCAGACAATCCCTTACGACTGTCAAAGATGTCCAAATGACAGCCGGGACCCATCAAATTTACATTATCATCGATACACGAAAAACGTCCTATCACAACACACTGCCCGCACCATACACACTGTCAATCAGTTCCGGTGATAAGATGAACATTTGTTAGTTACGAGCACGACAGACGAGCAAAAAAAGTATTATATCTATTAGATAATGACCCGCTTCGCTTGTGTTAAAGTAGCCCATAACCGTCTCTAGGGCCACATTTATCTCTGCGCCAAAATTCATCAAAATCGGTACGTCGATTTAGTATAGAAATCGTAACAGACAAACTCACCTTCACGTGTAGGTACCTACTTATAATATTAATAGTAAGAATTCTCGGAGGGCTTAGCACGAATGTTTTGACGTAGATACGAGTATAGTAACGTTTTTGGAATATAAAATCTACAACCCCATAGTATTTGGTTTAATTTTATGCGATATACACAATTTGTATCATTCCAAAATATGAATCCAATCAAAAAATATGTGCGAAACAAGATAGTTAAGTACATTAAAATTTTACGTTACGTTAGTATACGTCAAAACCATTCGTGCTAGGCCCTCAGATCATAGGTATGCTTAGGTAATAAGGTCAATTTGCTGGATGTGCGGCCATGATATAATTATCATGGCCGAACAAATTGATGCATATAATGTGCAAATGCGTGTATGCGACCGGCTGTGCAAACCACTAATTGTTCTAACACAATTAGGGTTCCAAGTCAGGAATTTAGGGATAACGTCACACAGCGAGCAACACATCGAGCGACCATAAACGGTTAGTGTGTCGGGCTTACAGCAATAGAGAAGGGAATAATGTGGGAATGTACGTAGGTATACATACATATGTGTGTTCAAACGAGGCAGAACTACATTGGATTGTGGCCAATTTACAGCAAACGAATTAAAATATAACCTCGACAGTCAAAAATTTGACCAAACGAAGGAATTCATCGAATGGTAGACACCAGATAAATGTGCAACCCACATACATTTATTAACTTTCTTAATATCAAAATCAGAAATAATGACATAAAGCTGTCCTGAATCGACTTCTATCGTGAATTGATCCTTTACGTTCTCTAGTAATGAAAAACGGTTCATAATTTATTGTTCAGGTATCTACGAAGGGATATTAGGAAAAGGTCTATGTACTTTATTGAAATTTTATCTGGCGCCTACCATAGTCGCAAACTGTCAAAACTCTACTATTTTCCTCTTGACTGTGACTGCCGATGAGATTATAATTATAGCAAATTGAAAGCTTATTAATTTTGTGTGTCAACAATAATCCATGATAACGGTCTACATGAATACAGAGTAATTAGACACAAACTACTTTTCTTACCAAGGTATAGGTTACCCTATCTAAAAAGTGCTTATAACATAGGTTCTAAAACATAACTGAAGCAAACGGATCAATGCAGCGACCGAGGTGAACGGCGAGTCATCTATTATGCATAATCGTGATCTCAAACTAAGGGTTACTGCAACGCTACAGCGTTCTGCAATATTCAACCATTTCTGAAGTTTTATTAGAAAGTAAATCACCCAGAGAGAAGGGAATTAGCAAGGATTATGTTTTTTCCTAAAGTCATTATTAGTAGGGATAATTAATGTTTGCAGGAAGTACGGCTGAGTATGTGTTTCCTTTTAGCAACAACCTAGCATAAGGTACACATAAGGTCTTAAAGTTAAGAGTGAACAGGTACAGGTAAGCGTGCTCCATCGTCAACCGCATCGTCGCTTACCATCAGGTGAGATACTGGTCAACACACCGAGCGTATAAAAAAAACAGAAAAGTGCGAGTCTGACTCGCGTACCGAGTTTTCCGTACAAACTCGTATGTAGATATTTATATATGTATGTCACGGTAATTTGTTCTACTGCAAATATGTGCAAGCGTGTAATCGCAAACAAAATTTTTTTTATGTGTAACTAGGTACCTACTAATTAACATTTTTTAGACTTTTTCCATTACTTGTGCTGTAAGACCTTGCTTCTTAGCAATTTTAATTATTCAAGGTCAACGGGAAGTACCCCATAGGTTTTGATTTACTTGCGAGTATCAAAATCTATCATAAAAATAATGCTTATATAGCCGTATCTTTTTATTATGGTGATATAGAAGCTTGATTTTTTTAGAACTCCAAGGCATTATCGACCTACGTATTTGATAGTAATTTCATTATGATACCTCCACGCGTTTCTGTGAAAAAAGGTCGGTTTTGGGGTACGGAACCCTATAAAAGAATAATAGAAGGAAGCATACACGTATACTCAAAGCGTAACTTCAGGTTGACATGATGACGATTATTCCTGTGTACACAGATAGATATGTACCCAACACTATTTTGATCATTCAATGACTGATGAAAAACAATCTCACTCATGCCTATTAACTGACAAAAACATTTTACGACGATAGATATCACTTTGATTAAAGACGCTTGCTCTAATCAAATATTATATAACATTTTTTTCACATTATTTTATACAAAAGCCACCACAAATATCTGTTACAAAATACCACTAACATAACTAAGAAGATTATACAGAAATCTTAGTATGTAGTAGTACTAGTAGCTATGAATAGAAATGAGAAGTTTGACATTGACTGTGTTATAAACGGACATAATTAATTTTATTATGAGACCATGAGATTATGAAAACACGGAGAAATAGAGTGTGGTAGAAAAAAGTCAATAATGACAGTGTTCTAACTACAGTGTTGAGGCCTTCATAGGCTTGGCCTTGCACCTATTAATTGAGAAAAAAGGAGCGTCACCTCCCTATCCATCACAACAGGCTGCCGTGGCATTGCCAAGCACTAATAGCTTGCCAATAATGGAAAACAAACTTTTTGTGAAATAAGGATGTCGTATGACAACTCAAGGTACAATTGGAACTCGTACCAAGCCAGCGGAGGTCCGTGCGTTCGGGTCCCTTCGCTAGCTCGAACTTCACCGAACGAAGTATTCCCGTTAGAGCACCAATTTTAAGAGCACCAAAACTATTCCCATGAGAGCACCAATCAATATTTTTGCTTGGTGCTCCTTTATTTTTAAGAATTACTGCTTGTTTTATATTTAATTAAAATTGTCATGCCTTCTTCTTCTAAGGGACTCCTATGTGTGGGTTGGATTTCCAGTATCCATCATCGTTTACCATCAAGTGATACAGCAGTCAAACGCCAACCTACCAATAAAAAAATAGATTTCAATCAGAATCAAGGTTTCTCAAACTAGTAGTCCCTGTGTACCCCTTTGTCAAAAAAATACTTATTCAACTGTACCAACAAAAAAAATAACAGTTTCATTAATTTTCATACCCATCTTTCCCAAGAGTAGGGGTACCAGGAGTACATAAGTATGTAGTAGTTAGCGCTCGGTGCTGTACTGCTGTCCCTGCAAACACCGCAGGCGACGTGACGCTAATGGACATAAATATTTTGCGGGCTGAGGTGGGATTTGATCCGTAGTTTCAGGAAATTCTCTTATAAAGTATTTTCCCGAGTTGGCACCGGCAAAGAAACTGTAAATGTACAGTGATTATTTTTCTTTTCTACGTTTACATTGGAAGAGTGAGTAACTACGAGTATTACCACAAGATGTTTTTTCGTTTCAATAATAAAAACATTTTTTATTTCCCTGAAGTTCTTACTACTTCGAAAGCAACCCAAAGTAACATGGCCTTTTACTCCTACTTTTCACTGAAACAAATCATTGAGAGATAAATTCATGAATCGAACAGAATAGAAAAAAAAATTGACACAACACAAGAGCAACAAACTCATAGAAAAAAAACCGGCCAAATGTGAGTCGGACTCGCGCACGGAGGGTTCCGTAACATTTTCTATAAAAAAAAAAACAAATTTGTTGTATGGAGCCCCACTTAAATATTTATTTTATTCTGTTTTTAGTATCTATTTGTTGTTATAGAAATACATCATCTGTGAAAATTTCAACTGTCTAGCTATCACAGTTCATGAGATACAGCCTGGTGACAGACAGACGGACAGCGGAGTCTTAGTAATAGGGTCCCGTTTTTACCCTTTGGGTACGGAACCCTAAAAGAGAGACGAATAATATTAAAAATCTCATATTATCGTGTTCAAAGACCCTTAGATACGTACTCTATAGGCTACGACCTGGTCCAGAAAAGCTAGCAATTACTTAGCATAATTATAATTAATCACGTCACGTAGGTATAGCTTGCATGTACAAACTGTGTACTAAGTACACAACACCTCTAATTAGACTAAGCAACAGCTGCTCGCTTTACTTACTAAGTAGCCCCACTTTTACTTAATTTCTTTGAATAAAACCCCACAGCACCCACTCATTGAGATAATGTGATGATTGTGATGAATCTTAATTGTGTGGAATTATGAAGCAGAAACACGGCGCGAAAACAGAAAGATTTTTGAAATCTATAGCGAAGCAAACTTGGCCAGATTTCGAAGGTCTTTGCCCAGCAGTGGGACACAAATAAGGCTAAAAAAAATCGATGAGGTTTGACAGTAAATTGTTGATCCAAGAAACAGGAAAATTGTCACACGGCTTAATAACAAAATATGGGTCAAAGTTGTCTATTTCAAAACGGGTCAAACTAAAACCATTAGTGAAACTTCAGCACAATAATGTCATTCAGTCGTGAATCGTGATGAGGATTCCCACAACTTTTTACGTGCAGAATTTGAGGACATGGTATTATGTGTTTCGATCACGAGCTGATTTGAAAAGCGAACAGCAAAGCTTTGTTACTGCATGGATAATAAATTGTGGTTTTACCGCAAACTCCCACAATTCCACAACATGGGCACTTTAATTTGTCAGAACTCGAAAACAATTTTTGGATACTTACGTTGAATATTAGATTCCTAACATAATGACAAAAATAAGAAATTACGTGAATAAACAATTCAAAGGACTAGATTCCTGTAGGCAGGTTCAACATAGAATTTCAGGAATTTTCGGAGACCGACAAACTTAAATATTTGTCGGTAATATTCCCGCATAATAAACTTAAAAGCACCACAAAGGGTGAATCTCGACTGTGCTAAACTTAGCTCAACTGAACCAGTAGCTGCTTGGTAGATAGACTTGTTACTATTTCTGGACGAAAATCATTAAAAACCTCGACGAGTACCAACATCACATCGTTGGTCACGAACAGGTGCTTTTTATAACGTCTTTATATCAGGGTGACGCTAGAGACAGTATTTTTGTCTTTAATCAGGTCATACAAATCTAACTTTCAAAGAAATCTTATGAATTACTTCCTCTCGTGGCTAAATTATACCAGCCGCACAGGTCACATCAAGGTTAAGTAATGCTTGCCAAGGTTGGACTGTGATTGGGTGACCATCTTAACATACCGAGACTCCTCCGTGCCTCGGGAAGCACGTTAAGCCGTTGGTACCGGCTGTCATTTGGAGATCTTTGGCAGTCCTTACGGATTATCAGACGCCAGAAAATCTGACTCCAGTCTTGCCAAGAAGTACCGGGTTACCCAGTTAATGGATTGTGGAGGTCTGGTAGGCAGCCGCTCCACGTAAAATACTGGTATTCAGCTGAATCCGGTTTGACTGGAAGCTGACCCCAATATAGTTGGGAAAAGGTTAGGCAGATGCTGAATATTCACTTCCTTATGAAGGTTTTCCGAAAAAATCACGGCATCAGTAGACTTCACTTAGGCGAGAGACACCTTTTCTATGAAAACGTAACGTTGACGTCAATTATACTGATATCGGAAAACTTAAGCATCGACGGGTGCAGGACCTAACGCCTAGTGTACGTCATTTCAGAAATACCTCATTGATAGGTATGCATATGTATATAGGCTAATAAATAAGCAAGAATAGCTCGAAACCTTTGACACATCAAATTCCCTAAAGTGCCTTATACGCTTCGATTGAATGTATACACCAGAGGACCTAGCACGCATATTTTAACGTATAAGTATCGTTATCGTAAGTGAATTTTGAATATAAAAAACCACAACCACATAAACTCTTTTGCAAAAAAAACGGGCACTTTAGATTTTTTTCTCTACTTCAATGAAGAAGAACAAGAAATAGGTTTTGTTAATTTGACGATGTATTGGCATGTTTTTTGAAGCATCCTGGCATGATTCTTTACGTTCCAAATTTAAAATTTGAAAAGAAAAATAATGATTATTGTGGATTATTCTAAAATTGCTTTACTAATGGCGCGAATTGCTGAAACGATTTTTAACTGATTACGATATTTTAAAACTTTTTGGATATTTTCTGCAAATTAAACAATTTAATCTTTCTTTTTACATTAAATACCACTTTTTGATATGAGTGATAAAGCGATAAGGATCGGTAAAATTATAGCCCTACTTGAAGAAGGTTGTTCGCAAACTTACGTGTCTCAGCGGCTAAATGTGAGTCGTTCAACTGTCCAGAGGACTTGGCAACGGTATCTAGAGACTGGTTCGGTCAAAAGAAGACCCGGTTCGGGAAGAAAACGATGCACAGAACCAAGAGATGACCGCTTTTTGGTGAGTCAGGCGTTGCGGAATCGTAAGGCGTCAAGTGTGGACCTGAAGAAGAGCCTTGAAAAAGTAAGAGGAGTAGAAGTTAGCTTGTGGACGGTCAGGAGGAGGCTTTTGGCTGCCAATATCAAGAGTTACCGCCCAGCTCGGGGCCCTAAATTACTCCGTGAGCACCGTGTTGCTCGACTTCAGTTTTCTCGGAACTGCGCTTCATGGACTCTGGAGGACTGGAATAAAGTATTGTTTTCTGATGAAGCTAGAATCTCTTTGTGTGGAGAGGACCGACGCCGGCGAGTGCTGCGAAGACCACGGGAACGCTATGCGGAAGTGTGTTTCGAAGAAATCACTCCTTATGGCGGAGGCTCCGTTATGGTTTGGGCAGCAATTAATTCGACGGAGCGTACGGAGTTAATTTTCATAGAAAATGGAACATTAAATGCACACCGGTACATAATGGAAGTCCTAATTCCATATGCACAACCCACATTTACTGCACTTGGGGAAGATTCCATTTATATGGACGATAATTCTCGCCCGCACCGTTCTGGCGACGTGGAAGCGTACATGCAAGAAGTTGGGATCCGTCGTTTAGATTGGCTAGCTCGAAGTCCTGACCTCAATCCAATTGAGCATGTGTGGGATGTTCTAAAAAGACGGGTAAGATCAGTGCAACCTGCTCCACAAAACATCAGGGAGCTAAAAAGAGTCATTGCAGAAGAGTGGGAACGTATTCCTCAAAACGTTATTAAAAACATCGTGGAAAGCATGCCCAGAAGGATTCAAACTATGATTTTGGCAAGAAGAGGTCACACTCGTTATTAGGTTTTTACATTTGCAACTTTATTTAATTAAAAAAAGTAAAAAAAAAACTTGTCTTTATTGCCGACCACTTCTTATTGTTTGGGCGTGTACGTCGATTTTAAAGAATCCATCGTTTTATTTTCTTTTAATTGCTCGAATTCACTTCACGCGCATTAATTTACACAATTATAAGTATACAGACTACGTCAAAGAAATAAATTTCATTTAATTAACTAAAATCGACCTTAGAACGTAAATTTCCTTAGGTGCCCGTTTTTTTTGCAAAAGAGTGTATTATTTTGTTTTAATTTTATGCGACAAATTTGTATCATACAAAAATATGAATACAGTATCCAATTTAAATAAATATTATGTGCGAAACGAGTACCTATTACTTATAGTACCTACGTCCAAAATATTTTCTACTACTTACTAATATTTTTATTTATTTTATATCTGAAGGATAAATATGGATAATCCTCAATGCGACTCAAAAGCGCTCATACCAAAATAGACATATCTACAAAGCTACCCTTTCACAATAATTGTCAACATAAATAGTGGCCATTAAATTCTTCATCAATAATGCAATTTCCTATACCATCCAATGTTACTAATGCATAATAAATCATTTTTGTCGCCCGCAGTGTCCGACAATGTTGTATAAGCAATAACAGTACCTATACAGGGTTATTTGTAAAACACCAACAACCTTTCAGTGGGTGAAAGTACCTACTCATGATTATAAACATCTTTTACTATGAGACCAACTCTGAAATATCATCAAATAGTAAATCGGCTGTTTCATACAAAATGCAATATTCACCCGATGAAAGTGTTTTCAGAAACAGTAGATTTTTTTAGATTTTTCAGGAATGGTCTCATAACAAAAGTTGTTTATAATCATGAGTACTTTCACCCACTAAAAGGTTGTTGGTGTTTTACAACTAACCCATATGTATGTTACATTGTTGTAATGAGTACTAACAAAAGGGTTAGTGGGGCTTTATAAACTACTTAATAAAATGTATTCGTTCACTAACAGCCAAAATCGATGGATGTAAAATAATGAAATTTTGCATAATTTTCTTGCCCATAGGAAAGCCGTTCTTGGCAATAAGTATCACATAAATTAATTCATAACTATTCATCAGATTGAAGATATTGTCAAAAAACTGATCCATTTTTAATAATATAAATATGGTAAAGTATATATTGTAAAGTGGAAATTCGGAAAGAGCACGTCGAAATCTATAAAATCAACGATTCAAAACTCACGGTAAACTTTGCATCCCTTAATGAGCACCACATGTACACATGCACCACAGTACTATAAATAAAAGCCTATTTAGCAGTTTCATAGAAAATATACGACGATACGATTGAAATCCATTATGATTTGCACACACATCTGTCAAAGGGATTGAAGTGCTGAAAAGCTGAATGACCTATTTTTGGACTGCATTCGGAATTTGAAACACATTGTTCAATAGCAATGGTGTGCATTGTTTAGGGAAACAAATGTATCCGTTTATGTATGTTCCCTATTTCACATGTTCGACTACGTATTATTTAGTGAACTGTACTTGGCGTATGTTTAGTGCAGAGGCCACGTTTTTTTTCGTTTGGCGTTTTAAATCTAATTAGGGAAAATGTGTAATAGGATTAATTTATAAATTCATTAAAGAATTCTTAGAACATCTTTTCCGGGGATTTGATTTTCCTATCACGATCGACTTAACAAGAATTGTTTGTAAAACCACCTTTAAAAAAATCTGTTTGCAGAAATCACGTATTTACCGAATAACATCAAAGAATAATGATTGCGTAATCACTGTTACCCTAACAAAATTGGAGGTACTTAAATAAAGTAGGGTTGTTACGGCGTTATACACAACAAAGCTTTACAAGCCGCTAAACAAATACATTCATCACGCGTTTCAGTGTAAACCGCCTAAATCGCGTGTGTGTGCACCACACACAAACGTCGTATGTAGCTGGGCCATATTTGTCCCACAAGTGTGCACAATACTCACACATTGTGTGTAGTTGGGACACATTTGTCCCACCACTGCAGGTGGCAGTTCTAAATGAGTTTTACACCACATCCCTTGCACGCGCTAACAGGATGCCGGCAAACGGACTGCGTGCGACATGCTGTAGTAAGAATAGTGCCAACCTGTGTTTAGTCTAGTCACAGGCCAGTACTGCTCGTAATGTGACTTTATGGCTTTGTGTCTTATTTTGTTTTTTTTTTCGAGGAGAGCGATTATGATATCTAGCTAGAAATTAAAAATTGCCCAACAAAAGATCCCAAGGTACAAATCAGTCCATAAATATTTTACTTTAAAAATATCCGACCTGTTAATTTTTAACGTTAAAAATTAACAGGTCGGATATTTATAAAGGCATCTATACCTTTTAGCGACCCGTATGCACATACAGTTTCACCCTGTCTCGTTATGACGTGCCTATAATAATTCATGATTCTTGATTTACAATAGGAACAAAACGTGACCTAATTTCATATAAGGAATTTCAATTCAAATTATTGTATTATATACGTCTCTTTTATGAACTTTTTCTATTGTTATTTGACCTGTATAATTACCTTGTAATACTGGTTTTATGAACTTAATTTCCGGGTCGTATAATTTATGACAAAAGAAATTGTAGGTGAAAGTTATAACAGCTGCGTATATTCTCTAATATGAAGGACAAAGGAACTTAATTTTTTTCAGAAAAAGTGCTACAATTAAAGGAATGGAATAAGTATTTTGGTTCGGTAGAGTTTTTCAAATTTTATTTATCTGGTCTCCTCAAGGGGTAAAAGAAAAACACTTATCTGAAATGCCAACACCTTCAGTCGGGGGCACCTGAGCGAAGCCTACAAATAGGGTAGTCGACCTAATTTTGGGCATACCTTCTGTATCGATTGAAGCGAAAGCATTTTTAGGGGTGCTCTTTCATCGTGGCAGCCCTATGTATTCAGCTTCATATTATTATGTTGCTTTTGAGATTTTAAGGACTGAATTTTCTCAAGAAATTTTTACACACATTTCTTGATTTATCAAAACAGTTACCCACCCCAGCTTTACACGGGAACAAATTATATAGGTACACAAACGTTTCTCATTTTTGCTCTTTTTATTGGTAAGAACCGTATCGAAATCCAAAGACTTTCATACAAAGTTCCCCTTCCATTTCCCCCCTTAAATATTTACATTCTGTTCTTGTAAGGTGAAAGCTTAGGAAAAAAACATGAGATATAAAATAATGAGCTCCTTGACCCGCATTATGTCTTCACTTACTACTTAGGACCCCTGAAACAACTTATCTCGATTTAATTACGATCCTTCAGACTTGTTTCAAATTAAATGAAATAACTCTAGCACTTCATGTTTTATCTCGTAACAATTTTTAACATTTAATGCGTAGACATTACTATAACCTAAAAAAAATGCAACACAATATTTGTCAATGAGACAACAGGAACTAGCTGTCAAATTAGTCAGCTATTTTTTAAATTATTATTGTTGATAGGCTCGCGCTTGACCACTATCTCACCTGATGGTAAGCGATGATGTGGTCGAAGATGGAGCACGCTTGCCTAGAAGTAACCTATTCACTTTTGACTTAAAGGCTCCCGGGCTGTAGCTATCAGAAAATACAGTCTTGGAAGTCTGATGTGTTAGGAGTACTACATATGTTTTGTTTTTGGAACGAAGTTCCTTATCGCGCGTTGCGAAAGGGGGCTAGACGGAAAAAATTAAGACCAAAAGTTGTAACGACACTTTTTGCTATAGTTGTAAGCCGTGCGTATAACTTTATTATTATTATTATTATTATTACTAGCCCGTACTGTCCCACTGCTGGGCAAAGGCCTCCCTCCATTCCTTCCAATGCTCACGATGTTGTGCTTCATCATTCCAAACTTAACGTATAACTTTAAAAAAATAAAATTTTACTACAATTCCTTCACTAATTAATCGAAAGGAACTTCGTTCCATCCGGGTGTCCCTTGACACCTCTAAGTTTTTTTTTCCGTTGAGTGGCAAGCAAGAGCCATTGATAGCATCATCACCACCACCACCACACTACATGGTCAGTTGTTTCACCTCATACAATATGCTTTACTTTATTTACGGAACTTATATCTAAGGTAAACGATACCGTAGCTACCTTCACAGTTCAGCGCGTAATATGGCTAATCATATTAGTTAGCCGCGTCCGCCGCCGCCGGCCAGGATTTTACACTAAATTACACTTCTTTTGATAAAAATAGCCCAGAGATCTGATATATTAAGTTAATTGCTAATCGTGTAATCTATACTTTCTATACTCTTATACAGGGTGTTCCAGAAGTGCGTGGTCATATTTAAGGATGGGTGTTGGGTAGCTGATATACATTAAGGAAAAATATCAAAACATAAGAAATGAGATTTTTTTTTGTTTTGCTAATAAGACGGCAAAGCTTGGCAACAGTTTTGATAATAAGATCACCAATGAAGATGATCTTACTACCAAAACTGCACCAAAGAACTGTCTGTACAGATTAGCATCTCACTTACTTTTCTTTAAATGTTTTTTTAATATAATATATAAATTAGCACCGCAACTTCGTAAAACGCTTCTAACACAATCTGAAGGCTTTTGAAGGAACACAAAATCCATTGTTTAATAGGTTTGTGAAATTCTTCTGCTGTACGTCGTAAATAACGCAATGAATGTAGTTGAATTGCCAAAATGATAGGCATCACCATTAATTATTTATTTCACAATTACCGCTAAGAGTTTCCATCGCAATCAGAACCTGATCAAAAGTGATCTAGTTAAGTTCTACGCAAGTGCAGAAACCAAATTAAGCTCACCTCAATTTAATGGCATATTAGTATTGATCACCAGCTTCATTCATGAAGAGATTAACAACGGAACATTATTGTACCTACTTGCATAATTAAATATTACCACTTAATGCCACACTACATAAGTACAGTTAGCGTAACGCATTATTAATACGCCTAATATACCGGAGGGGATTCTGCCCATCCTATTTTGTGTATGAATATTTTACAGTTTAGTGGTCGCAAGTACTACTGCTGAGCATGAGGTCCTGGGACTGAATTGTTTGTTGGTTTATTTAGGTCAAATCTTGCAAGCTGAGTTAGAACCAATTCCTCTTAAGTTCAGTTCCAATGACAATCAATTTTATGGTAACTATAACCTGATTCTCCATCTACGATGGCTCCAGACGAAGCAACTCCTCAACGGTCAACAGTACAAATACGAAATTTTATATACGTGTAATGTAGGCTACTCAAAGTTACTATGACCTGATGTTGCGGGCTACTTAATTTATACCTGTGTGGGTGTACCAGGTGTACATACTACAGGCACACCTCAGCCTATCCCCTCGAGCATACATGCGTAATAGTTATAAGTATTAAATTGACCTTTTTTGTGATGGGAAATCATCAAATGACCCCTCCCGCTCTGGGTGGAGCGGCAGGGAGTGTCAGACTTTTACTGACTAAAACCCACCCTTTAGTCCTCCTAGTGCCTTTCTTCCCAGGGCCGCGGTAACTCTTTCGAACAAATCCGCAACCCTGGTAGGTATTAAATTGACCTTGTGTGTAATTATCATTGAATGAAACGCTAAGGTGAATGCTTTCAGGACTTATTCAAATAAAAAGGTGAATGAAAATACGTCAACATCTATGTACCTAGTGCGTGAATAGTTTACATTTTGGAGTAGAAAATTCATAGTATTAAAGAAAGCATCAATCTTACTTTATAAGTCAGTAATTTGTAGTGTAGTTCTAACTACAAATAGAAGTGGTAAAAATATAGTAACGTCTACCTACAATTAAATTATTTTCAGAGCCACTAGCAAACTTTTCTTTTTGGTCTATTTTAGGTAGGTACCATCACAATTCCATTAACGTTCCTTTTCCGTAGCAATCATAAATAAAGTACCGTCTTATTATTGTTTTAGGGGGCCCTCCTGTTTACAAATGTCAAACGCAAACAGTACAATTCTTTACCAAATGTCTGACTGCTACGATCGGTCGGCTGTCCTACATTACTCTTCTGACTTTGACTTTTGCGCGCAAACAAAAATAAAACAAGTAGCGATTGGCCTTTCAAAGTTGTAGATATAAAACAATTTTAAGTAATTTGTCTATACAAATAAATGTCAAGAAATGTAACCGCCAAAAAGACACGATGATGACACGGCGGCACCAGTGCCAATTATTTTTCAGCAAATTCAAAAGAGAAATTCGGAGTGTATTGTCACAGAATAAATAAATATTTACTAGATACCTAGTGCAAACGATTAAAAAAAAGTTACCAAAGCCAACCGAGCATGCCATATTATTCGAAATAAAGGTATGCTAATATTGTTCTACTTCAACACATTTCGTATTTCTGCTGTATACTTAACTATCATTTAGCTACTCCTCTTATTTTGTGTTGAATACGCACTACATTATTCAACCCACATATTCGGTCAATCAAACAAAATTACCATGATGAGTAGAGGACATGTTAGCTTTCAGAAGTGCTTTACAACGACAGCTAAGTAGAAAAACATGTTATCGCTATACTAAAATGAGAAAAGCGACCCAGATGGCAGCACTGAGCTGGAGCTATGGCGGCATAGAGGTCGTCTATAGAATTTGTGGTGTTAAAGCCATGCGGGATTGTGGTTAGCAACGACAGCGTTAGGAGTGCGTTGTTTGACTGGCGGAGTGAGTTCGACTGATAACAATGGAGCACCCTGTGGCACAAAAGACGAGTAGCGCAGCATAATTGAAATTAATTTTCGACGAACTTCAACCTATACTGCATTACTTAGATATGTAGCATGGGATATAACTAACTCTATTATGAGAGCATGATGGGGATAGTGATGTTGGGTTAGAGAATATGATTTAGATTCAGAATAAAGCTCGGGAATAAAGATTGGGAAACTCGTTGTGATATGACGTAGGCCAGAATGAAACGAATCTCGTTTGACTGGTGGAAATTTAGCTTTATGTCTACAGGTTATTGAGTAATTGAAACTAAAAATCGCGTTCCTGTGTGAGTGTTGTTATATATCTAATAATTAATTATTGAGGAATAACCTGAAATATCTAACACATCCCCGTAGATACCTACCAGTCAACTTCAATGTCACTCATAATTCATACTTTTGTCTTCACACTAGACAATACAAACTAGACTTAGTATGAATAATATCTTTGCAAAATTACATCTATGCACTGCACATACGACACACAATTTAAATTAGTTACACATTATTCAATACGAAATGATTTCATTGTCACGCGTCTTGAAATAACTTTTCGAATGCAAATTGCAAATATGTGTATATATAAGAACCTACAAGCATAGGTTATTATCATAAAAACATTAAATTGTTATGTTGTATTACGTGTTATTAAATTGAATTACCCTAACTGCAATACAGAAAAACATTCTGATAATAATTATTCGGTAAATGGATACAAGAATGGAGTATAGTGTTTTATAAACTGTTTTTAACACTCTTGCCCGAAAACTAGCTCTTATTGCCCCACAGTTAGATTCAGAATCCTGTGTATTTGATATATGTTTTCCGTTTTACCTGTACAAGTGAAACTGCACAATAATTTGTCCAAACATGATTTTTTATTAATTTTTCTAGTAACTATGTTTAATAACGTCGTTTAATTGGGCATGTGTCATTGCACACTCTCGGTTCCCTAACAGCCTCGCCTTTGCCTCAACCGCAATGTCAATGTTTTCCCTTCTTTCAAAAATAAGCTGTACTTATCATTTTGTTTTATGAGTAGCTTAGTAGGTACAGGTGGTAGCTACTCAATGAAATCCCCGTAAGGCTTGTACTAAGAATAGCTCACTACGTGTGTAATAATCAGCTCACACCGAGCCGAACAGCGTCACGACGACGCGCACTTTTTTAAAATTGCGTTACAAAATGGAACTTTATATCCGTCGATGGGTGACCATTTTAACACACCGTGCCTTGGAAAGCACGTTAAGCTGTTGGTCTCGGCTCTTATTTACGGCAGTCGTTATGGGTACTCAGAAGCCAAGAAATCTGGCATCGTTTTTGTCAAGTGGTAGCATGTTCTTTACCTTTAGCATGTACTTGACACGAATGATGTCAGATTGAGAGAAAAAGGTTGTAGAGGTCGGATTAGAGGCAGTCACTCCTTGTAAAATACTGGTACTCAGCTGCGGTAGTTAGATTGCGGTCGACCCCAACATAGTTGAGAAAAGGCCAGACAGATAGACTGAAAAAGGTGAATATTTTAATAAGAGAAATGAAATAAACCACGAGGTAGTTCAACTCTCCAGAATCTTCTCACTGAAAAGTGTAGGAACTTTTTGTCGCAACCCGTCGCATTCGGTGTGAGCCGCCCCTACGAGTCAATGAGATCTCCGTGACATGTGCTAAGAATAGCCCCATTCAAAGGGGTTGAGACAAATGAGTCTTCATTCACGGTCACCATCAACACGATCTAGAATTCTAGGGCAAGCTACTGTGCGTGTTAAAACGGGTTCGCATTATTGTGTTGTGTCGTAATATCATGGCGATTTCTGACGTAATTGATTGGCTACAAAACTCATTGCGATGTGACGTAATCTTGAAGATAGTCGTTTGATTGGTGTAACCCACGCCACATCACGAAACGACACAGTAATGTGACTTAAACATGTGTTTTAGCACTGAAAACATGTGATGTGAAGATATTAATTAATAAATGCTGTTCCATATGCTTGTTCTCTTCTTAATAACTTAGGAAAAGATATAGAGAATAGTGATGTCGAGGAATTGAGGTGACTGCCTAAAGAGGCCCGAAGAACTCATGTATCAAGCAGGACTCTTTCATGGACGTTCCTTTATGGAACTCCCAGGAAGTTCAGGTAAATGTTCAAGATAATTTCACAACAAAACTAAAATACCACAGTAGGCGCTAGATAAATTCGCAAAAAAGTACATTACATTAATTCTAATATCTACCTAACCCTTTCACGAGCGTTGTCAAAACACTTGCCACAATTACTGATTTTTCCGAAAAATCGGGATCGAGACTACTTTCAATCTTTTTCGATATTCCTCATAGTTTCGAATTTGGCCATCCAAAGCATACTTTAAAAATTCAACCTTTTCCCAACTATGCTTCCAGTCTCACCGGATGGAGCATAGTTTGTATGAATATGTAGTTAGCTTTTGCCCGCGACTTCATACGCGCATATCCCGTTTTCTCTCATTCCCATAGGATTTTTCCGTTTCTATATACCTTCCTCATGAATGTAGCTATCATATACAAAAATAATTTTCCAAATCTGACTGGTAGTTCTAGAGATTAGCGAGTTCGAACAAACAAGCTTTTTTTTTAAAAATTGTTATTATTGATAGGCACGCACTTTATTATTACACTCTTTTGCAAAAAAAACGGGCACCTAAGGAAATTTACGTTCTAAGGTCGATTTTAGTTAATTAAATGAAATTTATTTCTTTGACGTAGTCTGTATACTTATAATCGTGTAAATGAATGCGCGTGAAGTGAATTCGAGCAATTAAAAGAAAAAAAAACGATGGATTCTTTAAAATCGATGTACACGCCCAAACAATAAGAAGTGGTCGGCAATAAAGACAAGTTTTTTTTTACTTTTTTTAATTAAATAAAGTTACAAATGTAATAACCTAATAACGAGTGTGACCTCCTCTTGCCAAAATCACAGCTTGAATCCTTCTGGGCATGCTTTCCACGATGTTTTCAATAACGTTTTGAGGAATACGTTCCCACTCTTCTGCAACGACTCTTTTTAGCTCCCTGATGTTTTGTGGAGCAGGTTGCACTGATCTTACCCGTCTCTTTAGAACATCCCACACATGCTCAATTGGATTGAGGTCAGGACTTCGAGCTGGCCAATCTAAACGACGGATCCCAACTTCTTGCATGTACGCTTCCACGTCGCCAGAACGGTGCGGGCGAGCATTATCGTCCATAAAAATGGAATCTTCCCCAAGTGCAGTCAATGTGGGTTGTGCATATGGAATTAGGACTTCCATTATGTACCGGTGTGCATTTAATGTTCCATTTTCTATGAAAACTAACTCCGTACGCTCCGTCGAATTAATTGCTGCCCAAAACATAACGGAGCCTCCGCCATAAGGAGTGATTTCTTCGAAACACACTTCCGCATAGCGTTCCCGTGGTCTTAGCAGCACTCGCCGGCGTCGGTCCTCTCCACACAAAGAGATTCTAGCTTCATCAGAAAACAATACTTTATTCCAGTCCTCCAGAGTCCATGAAGCACAGTTTCGAGCAAACTGAAGTCGAGCAACACGGTGCTCACGGAGTAATTTAGGGCCCCGAGCTGGGCGGTAACTCTTGATATTGGCAGCCAAAAGCCTCCTCCTGACCGTCCACAAGCTAACTTCTACTCCTCTTACTCCTTCAAGGCTTTTCTTCAGGTCCACACTTGACGCCTTACGATTACGCAACGCCTGACTCACCAAAAAGCGGTCATCTCTTGGTTCTGTGCATCGTTTTCTTCCCGAACCGGGTCTTCTTTTGACCGAACCAGTCTCTTGATACCGTTGCCAAGTCCTCTGGACAGTTGAACGACTCACATTTAGCCGCTGAGACACGTAAGTTTGCGAACAACCTTCTTCAAGTAGGGCTATAATTTTACCGGTCCTTATCGCTTTATCACTCATATCAAAAAGTGGTATTTAATGTAAAAAGAAAGATTAAATTGTTTAATTTGCAGAAAATATCCAAAAAGTTTTAAAATATCGTAATCAGTTAAAAATTGTTTCAGCAATTCGCGCCATTAAAGCAATTTTAGAATAATCCACAGTAATCATTATTTTTCTTTTAATAATTTCAAATTTTAAATTTGGAACGTAAAGAATCATGCCAGGATGCTTCAAAAAACATGCCAATACATCGTCAAATTAACAAAACCTATTTCTTGTTCTTCTTCATTGAAGTAGAGAAAAAAATCTAAAGTGCCCGTTTTTTTTGCAAAAGAGTTTAGTTCATAGTTCCAGAGATTAGCGAGTTCAAACAAACAAACACTTCAGCTTTATTATTAGTACTTATATAGATTGTACAAAGTTTGACTTCCTATCTCACAACCACAACCCAGTAACACGGTACCCCTTGGTGGGACTGGTGTCAGATTTTCTGGCTTCTAGCAACCCATAACTCCTGTCAAAGATGTTCAAATGGCAGCCGGGAACACCTTAACGTGCTTTCCGAGGTGCAGAGGAAACTCATGATGTAACGGATGGTCACCATGCGGCTTTTATTATTTTAGCCAGGAGTTCCATAATCACACTGAATGTCGCGTCGTCGCGCCCGGTGCATCAACGTTCATTGTGGCAATTTATTTCATTGTGATACAAATAACCACATAAATTCGCAATGGCTCTCTTCCGGTCATCACAATGACATAGATAAGTGATAACTGACAAGTTGATAACAAGAGTAACGGGCTGAACCTCATAATATGTAAATCGTTCGTTCATTGCTCTGACAGGCACAGTTGGCAGATTGGTTCCCTTTGAAATGTAACGGAATGCTTTTGTTATAGTTGGTTGCTAACAATAAAGTTTCACAATAGAGGTACCTATTTAATATTACCACTATTAAACGATATTATCTGTGAGGCTCTCAATGGCTTTTTTTGAAAGGGTGGGAAATTATCAAATGACACCTGCCGCACTGGGCGGAGCGGAAGGGAGTGTCAGGCTCTTTCTGACTAAAACTCATCCGTGTTCCTCCATATGCCTTTTGCGTTCCACGGCCGCGATGACTCTTTTGAACAAATTCCGCAACCCTGGCAGGCAGTGGCCCTAGCTGGCCCCGTCCCAATGCCCAACTGCTGTGAACAGAGCAGAAGACATATTATTATTTCTAAATATCCATCTACTTGATCTAATCCCTTCATCATCCTCAACAAAAATAATTACGACAAACAAACTTTTTGGACTGATATTTCGTGATCTAGAGACTCTACTACGCAAAACTTTTGCAACACGTTTTTTTCGTTCGTTCTTCAATTTCGTTCTGTCAACCATAACGCTATCACTAGTTACATTTTCTTTAATATCATCACACAATCCAAATAATATAATTTCTTTAACCAGTTTCCATGCATTCACGTTTATAATCATAATCATAACTCTGTAAGTATTGAAAATGTTGCCAAATCAGATGCTCAAAATTAACTAAATAACATAACAACAAACGATAACAATAACTGTTATACGCGGAGTTACCGATCGGTACAAATTAATGAGATGTCGCAAGGCAGCGATGCGTTGCCATACTATGTGATTATGATTATACAATATTGTTAGTACATTTATAAGCTAATGACTGTTCATTAGTAGCCTATTGTGTCGCATTAGTGTCAAACATCAAATGAATATGAGCTTATTAGGTATGATAATAACAGCAATTCCCACTGCAGTGTGGAAGGTCCTCTCATACAAACATCGAAAGGACTTATATCTGTGTCTCTTCCAAGCAAAGAAAACCTGTGTTTAGCCAAAATTCCTTCATCATCCTCAATAAATAAAACTCGAAAGCCACTGGAGATGAAGATAATCTAAATCATTTGTTCCTGAAAAAGGAACAAAAGATTTAGATTATCGTCATAATCATCAGTCTTCATGAGTTAATATCACTCGACATGTTTGATGCTGTACCCCACCAATGTGATTCATATTTAAATTTTAACGTGGGACGCGTGGGACTGAAGCAATTCCCAGACAGAAACCACATGCCTGCGGATGACACGCTGACTAGGTAAAACCAAGAGCGGAATCAATAACCGCGCCTGACGCATTTTTATTAAAACTCATGCCGCCACATATGTATCTGTAGGGTCATCAATCCGCTAGCGTGACGAGATGAATTTACAGAATGAAATATCTCATGCGAGAAACTTGGCTGAGCAACATTAATTTCGCGGAGAAGGCACCTAAAGCAATTTCTTGACATCCCTAACATAATCGAGCCAGCCTTCATCACGGAGTTTAATCCACATTCCAAGGCACTAATTAAATTCCTTCAAACTGTCGAGTGAATCTTTTCAATTTAAAACTAGTAGACAAAGTTCTTACGAGTGGCGGCGTGCGATGCGTGTTAACTGTTTTAATGTTCAAACTCGCTCGTAGTACGCTATAACTTTTTATTATCATTTTGCTAATTCACAGTTTTTATTGTTTGAATAAATGGGACAAAGTCGGGTCGGAATGATGACAGTAGGGATCGTTTCTACGCAAGAGGGTAATAGCTGCTCTTTACACTGTCAAGAGAAAGTCATAAAATGATTTATGCTTCACGGAAAAACATTCCCTGTGACATTACGGATTTAGTTAATATTTTTGCATAACATTTCCCAGAAATTGTACTAGCACCATAAAATTCTATGAAACAATATCATCAAGGTAGACTAATGCAACGTAACTGCTTTCCAATTGCATCGCAAACAGTGTTTCTATAAAATATGGAAGCGTAAGCAGCAGTGACCTAGGCAGTAGGCAAGCAGCTAATATGTTTGTAAATATTAATCCGCCGAACAAAGACGAACATTACAAACCTGTGTTTGTACGTTTCGTGTGGTTTAGATCGCGACGTTGCATGATATTATGTGACTTAATGAAACAAGTGTGCTCAAAACCTGAAAACTAGGTTTTCAGGCTCATAATTTTGTTCGGGGGGTTCAAAAGTGTTTCATTGCCTTTAGTTTTTAATAGCTTATTTTCCGTGGCTTTGCTTTTGTGGCCCATGCCACAGGTACAGCATTACATCGCATGCATTTTCCGATACAAAAAGAAATCCATAGAGTAGCTTACTATGAGTGAAAGAATTTAAGTAATCGGAAGACGGATCAGCAGTGCTCTGGTGTAAAAATTCACCGTGAACATTTAGTCGAAGTGAACTTGAAATGAGCAATGTCAATGCCTTCTGTGGTGGAACGACAATTCACTTCAAGCTTTTTACAGAACATACCGACTGGTCTTCCAGAGATAACCTAGTTAAAACATATAAACACACAACTGTACCTCGTATTTATTTAACTTTATAAAATCGCGTGCGTACAAATAAAAAAAAACCGACGCAATAAAATAGTGCTAGAATTTTTGCTGAACTGCAGCTGAAAAAAAAGGTACGTATGACGTTGCGAAAGCCACATCAAAGGCTGTCAACACTGATAAACGAGTATGTCACTCACGAAATGCCGCGGAAAAAGTTGATAGTATTTACTATTTCGTCCACAAAAACGAGAGCTTATTCGGGAAAGCCAGGATACTTTCTTTTCACACCAATATTTCATATCAATCATATCAAGCCTTGAAAGAATTAAATACATAATATAAAATATTTGTAACTCATCGTTGCTTCGGAAACATAATATATACCTACGCGATCAACTGTTCCAAGATTCAGGGTCACAAGGCATTCTGATAATACTATAGCAGTATCTTGTGAGATTAACAGCATAACCCTTCATATTAGCTTCAACGTCTATAAAAAATTGCCATTAAAAGTCACGACCCTGTATACGCACATATATCACTCCTTATCTTTAAACTCAGTAAGCTATTCCAGCTCGTTGAGTCACGTACCCTCGCCGTACGTCTTCCCACGTCGTCGGTGGGATTCCTGTCTCCAGCTAACACAAGATTCTTTGCGGTCATACCACCTTGTAGTCTTGCTAACGCGTTCTTTGTGAACGTCTGTGCACGTCCCACTTTAGAAGTATCTGCGGCTTTCTCTGGAGCATAGTTGCTATCAGGAATTTATTTCTGATACGGTTGTCTTTGTTCTATATTAAAGTTGCTTCATTTAAATAATGTTGAATGTTCTATCCTTTCGGTGGGTATTTTACTTTAATTCTGAATGATAAGATAAAACTGAATTTTTAACATTTAGGTACGCTCGTCGATTTTTAATTTGCTGAATATTCATGAAAAGTAACAACCAGTTTTAATCAGTCTCTAGGCAGGATAAGGAATTTTCTTTCCAACCTGTTACAGTAAGAATGTAATTATCAAATACATTTTAATGCTATCTAACAAATTTTCCACGCCACAAACTTCGTTGGCACCAAAAACACTTCGCTTTATCAAAAAAACACTTGACACATTTTTACAATAACGTTTTTACCTTGTAACGGGACATGACTCCGCATACAAACCGATATTACCATGCTTATCTGTTTTACATAACACACATATATAATCAGCCTGTGGGTATTGTTACCGTGGTGGGAGTTAGACAGTGATCTGTGAGACGAAGTGGACATAGACCGTACTCCACCACTTGTGCCCAGATGCTCCAGAGAGGCACAAGTGACATTCTGACAGCGGTACTTTGGCGAAGGCGATTGTTAAAAATTCAAAAATGTATGGGATTGAAAAACGATATCAAAACGTCACGTGACCTATCTATACAGGGTTATTTGTAAAACACCAGCAACCTTTCAGGGGGTGAAAGTACTCATCATTATAAACAACTTTTACTATGGGACCAACTCTGATATATCAAAAATTAAATCAGCTGTTTCATACAAAATGCAATAGTCACCCGATGAAAATGTATGAAATAGCAGATATTTTTTTTAGATTTTTCAGGGTTGGTCTCATAGCAAAAGTTATTTATAATGATGAGTACTTTCACCCCCTGAAAGGTTGCTGGTGTTTTACAAATAACCCTGTATATATTACTACTGTATTAACATTACAAAGCTAAAGAGTTTATTTGTTTGTTTGAACGCGCTCATTTCTCGAACTACCACTCGTATTTGGAAAATTATTTTTGTATATGATAGCCACATTCATGAGGAAGGCTATATAGGCTTTACGGGAATGGGAAATTCCTATATATATATAATATAATAAAGCTGAAGAGACATTCTGACAGCGGTAGCTTGGCGAAGGCGATTGTTAAAAAGTCAAAAATGTATGGGATTTGAAAAACGATATCGAAACGTCACGTCAGTTTATTTGTTTGTATAAACGCGCTCATCTCTCGAACTACCATTCGGATTTGGAAAATTATTTTGTATGTGATAGCCACATTCAAGAGGAAGCTATACGGGAACGAAACAAAGTCGCGGGCAAACGCTAGTCTTATATTTTGGCATTTTCAACCACGTTCGCAGATAGAGTAACACTTTTCTATATCCTCAGAGAGAATTGGTAGATGTTAGATAACCAGGGTTTCGGATTTTATTCGAAAGAGTTACCGCGGTCCTGGAACGCAAAGGGCACTACGAGGAGCACGGGTGGGTTTTATTCAATAAGACTGACACTCCCTCCCGCTCCACCCAGAGCGGAAGAAGTCATTTGATGACTTCCCATCCATAAAAAATAAAAGATGTTAGATTTAGAAATTTTGGTTCTAGGATAAATTATGTTCTGGTGTTTTTCGGTATCTTCCATTATCAAATAACCTTATTGGACACAGTTCATGCTTTTAATCTGTAAGCAAACCGTGAAGGCAGTTTATTAAAACGTCTTATGCCTATCACAATGCTGATGAAGTGATTTTAAATCAGCTCACGTCACACTGGACTCACGCTTGTTCGTAACGCTATAGATTTGCAAATAAATTGTGATGTTTTGGTCAGTACACATAACTTTTGAGAATGTTTACGTATTAGAGCGATTACGCACTGCATCCGATCTGAATCCATGAAAATACGTTCCGAAGTAGTCAAAGAACTATTTTTAGTGGTTAACGCACTAGATCCGACTTCAGTCATCCGATTTCTCTCCGTCATCCGTGACTCCTCAATTCGGAAGAAATATTGGTGGACCGAAGTAGCCGTAGTACTGTTTGTATGAACGCTTTCGCATTATCTCGGATTCAAATCGGGCATATCCAAGGATGGCCCCTGCATAACTTGGATTTGGATCCGGTCCGAGTTTTTATATCCGTATTTTCGCGGATTCGGATTGGATGCAATGCGTAACCGCTCTTAATCCTAACTATCCTGACTTAATATTAGAAATACGAAAGTAGGTTTGTTTGTTTCGCTTTCGCCTAAATCTCCGAACCGATTGTAATTAAATTTTATATCTATAGAGAGATACATAGATGGGACTCTGGAGACGGTTACACGCTTATAATTTTGCACGAACGAAGCTGCAAGCAATAGCTAACAAGTGTATAATATTTAATTGATTTTGATTTTTTATTTAAGTGGTACTCACGATTTGTCAAGATTTTATTTCATTGTTTGTCTGTTGTCGTCTTCGTAAGAGACTGCACACAAATACGCTTTTATCTTTTCGCGTGATTAGTTTTGAATCGCTTGCTCTAAATTACCTATCGACTGGAAACAATATTAATTATTTTTGTTTGTGCCACAGTTCAGTTTCGATTTTAAACCATTTAAATTAACATTATATTCAGTTCATTTTTGCATTGTGAACTGAGGGGCAATTCTCTTATTTTTAAGAAGCCTTCGCATTTAGATTGCATTCGCTAACTGTTAATAACCTCTATAGTTCCTCTACATTTGTATTTAATTAGTATTTAACATTGATTATCGCCGAGATAACATCGCGACTTTGAATTACCTGATTTCCGGTCAGAGTGCCACGTTTACTGTAATATATGCGGTGGCTTAGAATCCTACACACACAAACAGTGTGACGACGATCTTTCAGAGTTCCATTTTTTTCAAAAGCTCACGATGACCGACGAGATCGAAAAGTTTATTTGAGAATAAATTAATGAGTAATAGAATGTCATCTTCCGAAGATGTACTACTTACTACCGAGAACAAGAAGAGTGCGACAAGTGATATTTGGATTTAGTATGAAGAGCGTGACGTGTTATCTATCACCGCTAAAGATTACTGAACTCCAGATTTCTAGACCGTTTGCTGTGCGCATGTGTGAACGCGGAACGAAGAACTCGACTGTAGAACTTGGTGGTGTGTTCGGCCCCTTTTTTTATGTATGGGAAATCATCAAATGACTCCTGCCGCTCTGGGTGGAGCGGGAGGGAGTGTCAGACTCTTACTGACTAAAACCCATCCGTGCTCCTCGTAGTGCCCTTTGCTTTCCAGGGCCGCGGAACGTGTTGCGGATTTTGTTCGAAAGAGTTATCTTTCGAACAAAATCCGCAACACGTTAGGCCCCTTAACGCTTTTTAAGAATTGGTTTTCTGTTTTCTGAATGTAAACTAAATTCATAAAACATTTTCGAACAACATCAAGACGTCGCTACCGTTAAAAAGATGTAACTTTACATGGAACGTGCCGCAACTTTCCTCTAGGCAAAGTTTTGTCCAAAAATATTAAAAGCAGCTTTAAATTTTGCATTAATAGTAAAGCAAAAAGTTTCGGAGAGGGGCGTGCCCTCTGCACGGCGAGGGTGCTTGGCGTCGACCGATGACACTCATCGACGCCTCTCGACACAACTTGTGGTGCAATTGCTTCCGTTGAACCCATCTAGAAAAACACTTCACGGTTTTTCTTCATCTTTCTTGATTTTCATTAGGCAGTTGAATAAATAATTAACTTTAAACTCAGAACATAAATATTATTTGGAAAAAGATTGTGAATATACGGACAAAGAAACGAAAAACAACTAATTATATTCTTCACAGGTATCGCGAGAGTTTCTAGAATTATCAAGACATGCTTCACAAGGAGTTTTGGGTCGACCACAGACTAAAATAAAAAGATCTTATTCTTTCAGATTGGTTGGTTTGCAAACTTTCTTGAGATAACTTTTGATTCTTAAAATGGAATAACCAGACGGATATGAAGTATGAATTAAAACTGTAAAAGATTTCCACATTGGTGAATCATTGTGTAATTGAAAAATCTGTTACTAAAATTACAAATGAGTTTGAAACGCTATCACTTTTTTCAAAAATCTTTTTTAAGTATTACCTATTTAATAATACCTTATCAACCTCAGAAAACGTACTGCAAAATATTCACAGTAACAAAGAATCTCAAAGCTCATTAAAATAAAGTTCAAATCATTATCGTAAGCGGGAGCCGTTCCCTTCACCACAAAATGGAAGGCGAACCACAACACGAACGAAAGCTCCACCACAATCCGATAGGCCTTTCGTCCTGAACTACATTTAAATAAAACAAATTTATTTTCTTTCGTTAGCAACGCTCACGGCTCAACCCATTTCCATTTTCTAGTAGGTTGAGTGGGAAACGTGTTCTGAAAAACATTTTCGCCAACGTGTTCATAATACGGGGGCTGTACAATGCCGGGCCTACATACCGACTGGTTAGCAGACGGCTGTTACGGGTTTTAGGGTATAAAATTCAACTTCAGAGTATGAATAAGTCAAAGTAAGGCCAATTCTCGTACTCAAAAAATGTTCAAATACAAGTCGGAAAATCTAAGGCAAAGACTAGAATGTTGAATGGTGAGTGCAAGTGATGAAGAATAGGACAGCTCATCTGTAAGTTCGAACTGTCATCTGGCGGGCGTGGTTACCATGCCGGAATTTCCTTCTGATAATTCATTGAAAGTAATGGTAAATTAGAACTGAGTAGGACCCAGCAGGGGAGCATACAAGATAAATATCTCTATGATAGAATCGATATAGTCGTTGTTGCCATCACAAAGTATGATTAGTTACGTTTTATGTACGTATTGATATTTTCAATAAAATAGTTTCGTTTTTGACTTCGGCGAATTCAAAAATGTTTTAGTTAAAATAACGAAAATTTATTTGCCAAACCACAATGTTTGTAAAATATTTGAACAAAAGGCTTACAGCTAAAGTATCCGTGTAGATCCAATTCAAGACAAAAAAAATCTCTTCTCGTGGACCTTGCCTGATTCATACGTCAAGTCATCTCAAATGAAAGCCTCCAAGAGAAGGAATTCGTATTTCCGCAGCGGTATTTAATGTGTCACAACAAGTCTTTATTCTGCTTAACATTTTATTACGTGACTCCATATTGCCTGACGGGTAAGGCTTCTGGCTTTGAAATTCGGTGAAATATGACGTCGATGAATAAAACTTTGTTATTACCTACTCTCGTCTCTGATTCAGTGCTTTAGTTATGACATAATACGGCAAATATCTGTACCGAACGAATTTTCTTGAGAACAAAAGCATATTCGTACTTTTTGAAATGGAGTGATCTTATCTTTTTGTGAATGTTGAGAAACATCTTTGAAACATTTTCAAGCAGCGTTTTGGTCCAACCTGTAAATATTCATCGGGTTCGAACTGTCTGATATTTGTGCCATGGCTTTCCATTATGTTTAAAATTATAGGTTTACGTTGAAACTAAACTTGGAATCAGGTTTTGCAATTACGTGACTGACTTGTTAGAAGAAACAGCTTCAACAGTTTTGACGCAGCATTTGATCCTGAAAATATTTGACGAGATTAAATACTCTGATATTTGTGCTGTACCTTTTAGTTATGGTTATAACCTGTAACATTAAAACTGAACTCGGAATTGAGGACCTTCAAATCGGTGACAACTACGTTTTTTATTGCGAAGAGGAGATGACAGCTCAGCTTTATAATCGCACGAACACGGTACAATTTGCTCCAATTCTTGTCATAAACCATAGAACATGTTGACTAACAAAAGTCTCCCGTGTTTTGTAAGTCACACACTTTGCCAGCCTGTCTGTCTGTTTGTTTATGTACGTATAATGACATTTTAGTAACGGTATCCTTAGTTTTCAACTCGATTCATTTTTTTAAGAGGGTTTGAAAGATACAGCGTTTCTTACTAAAACTAAATGTTGGTGAGACAAGGAACGTCACATTCTATAAATACACTTCGTTGCGTCAATTACATAGGCGTCAGACGACCACGTTGATGCTATAAAAAGTGCAATTATCTCATTTGTTGCACATCTTTCTATTACGATTTCTATAAACCATATCTATACAGTACTATATATACCAATCTATAGATACTGATAAAATAAAGCTGAAGAGTTTGTTTGTTTGTTTGTTTGAACGCAAACAAATCTCTCTCAATCGAAATTCGCAATCGAATCTTTGGGACTGCCAGTCGGATTTAGAAAATTATTTTTGTATATGATAGCCACATTCATGAGGAAGGCTATACAGGAACGGGATATGCGCGTACGAAGTCGCTGGCAAAACCTTTTTATAATAATATGTCATTCTTTCAGTGGTGGCTGGGACAGACTGCATACGGAAAGTGACCGACTCGTACTCTAATTACTCATAAAATCGCGTGCATGTTCCTTCACAATCGAGTGTTATTCTAGATCCATTGCTTCATATGTTTCGAAATTCGATTGCTCGATATTGTAAAACACGCAATGAATACGGTGGCAACGTCAACTTTACGTGACTAAAAAATCTAATTACCTAGTCCGTCAGATAGATTTCCAAAAAATATTGGACACGTATTTTTTCTTTTTTCTAAACAAAAAATGAGAAATATATAGTGCGTTAAAAACTCGTGTGGCGCCACATTTGAGTACACTTTTTAGATAATCGTGACGTCACAAGCTCCTGATCTTACCGACCGTTTTTCTTCGTTATTTTTTATAGATTTAATAGTAAAACTACGTGTGTCAAATATTTTTCGATTATTTAACTGACGAACTTAATACGAATAGTCATATTTTTTTACTCATTTTCCCTATTATATCCGCTCGAGCACTGAGATGTGAAAATTCCAAATTATATAATATATCTTACGTAATAGTAATAGTTTTAAACATTGAAATCTGTTATAAACATTATGGTGCTGGAGCGGATATACCTAATAGGGATGATTCCTGAGCAAAAATACCGGCAGCCTATATAGGCTGAGTTGAATGAATTGTTCGATTTCAGTGCAAGCCAAAAAGTCTTATCGTTGGTACAGACAAGGAAGGAGTAGGTATTGGTTTGAATTACCCTACAGACTGTTTCAATCTATCCATTTCGAAAGTACATGTTTCCCAACAAGAACAACCATCGTTTTTTAAGTGCGAGTTTCAATAAAAATCCACTGTGCAAAAAATGAAATCTTTTCAATCCCATATATTTCTTGTAGTCACACTGATTCCACTATCGATTTAGCCAACGGCGTCGTTTTGATGACCATTACATTACTAGTTATTTATCGATTATCGCCATGAATAATTCAGGCGTAGTTGATTTCTTAGTAAATCACGTAATAGCTTTTATTGATTATTTTTCATGACACCAAAATTATTATTTGTGGCTACCGACACATAATAACATGTCAAAAGCTCAAGGGCAAAAAGTACACAACATAACACGACTCAAAGAACTTCAATCATCAGGTAACTTTTATTTGAGGTATAAAAAAGCGCTTTGACATTTTCTAAATGGAAAATGTGTCAAATTCGTATTTATTTTTTAGTCTATGACTTTGACTGAAAAATCAGCCTTTGGTAAGATTCGATGATATTTATTTTCGCCTCAAGTAAATGAAATTGTGGAAAATCCCACCTGGGACCAATAAGTTATGAGTGGATCGGGTACTTCTAGGCAAGCGTGCTCTATAGTCGACCACGTACTCACTTTCCATCAGGTGAGATTGCAGTCCGCAACGCCTATCAAAAAATAATAAAAAACACACTATGACAACAAACGAGTAGAGAGTTTTTTTTAATAAACAAGGATTGATCATTTCTACCGAACCGACATAGCGTTGACACGCACTTGAGCTTCGAAATACATATTATAAACAAACGTAAAAAACAAATACTATACTCAATCAATATTAATCTTAGCAGCAGCATTTGGCTAACTTCGAAACAAGTTTTTTATCCCATTATTTGGGTAAATAATGTTTATAAATAAAACAGCTAATGCTCCTACTGCCTGGCTGTTGGCGGCAAGCCAAGGTAGTCCCATATGGGACGGGAGCTTATAGACGTGATATTTTAAGTCCTTCGCTTTTGTTCTGACTAGACTTGTTTTAGCAACTGTTCGTGATTTTTGTTTATAATATACGAGTGACGACCTACGACTGACGGTGAAAGAAAAAGTTAGACACTTATATTCTCGAGGTTAAGGATCTTTCAAGAAATTAGAGCTTAAGGTATTGACACTACAGCTGGCTGGCAGTTAAAGTGCATCAAACTAGAATCAATGAAAATTATCACTTTTTCTTAATATGTTTGTAATGGATTAAAATATGGGATATAATAACTTGGAAAGAGGAAAAAGACGCCATTGACCTGCAATCAGATGACACAGGCTTATTACAATAAAAAAGGATAACTGGGATATAAAGTACCTCATTATTCCATAGTTACCCCTTTTATGGTTTTTGCGATGTAGAAAAATCGAATGGTGGACATCTAGCAACAGCAGTAAAATGAATAATTCAAGTTTATTTCACTCAGTTTTTATTTATTTTTGACTAGCTGTCTCCCGCGGCTTCGCTCCCGTCAACTGGCTATCTACCTACCTACCCTACACCTACCCTATACATACATGCATGCAAATAATTCTATTTTATTGAGGTATTTATTTCCGACTTGCTAGACAAAAGTTGTGATAGCTCGGTTAATATACATGTTATAAAAATAATTTATAGCCTATAGCACTCAGGAATAATGTAGCTTTCTACCAGTTTCTTGCAATTTTTAGAATTGGATCATTAGTTCCAGAGATTACCCCCTACATACAAACTTACAAATTTTACCTCTTTATAATATTAGTATAGATAACCTATTGTGTCGATTTCCTTAGTGAACAAAATGGTAGGCTTAAAACTAAAGCCACCCCATTTGTCACACTTCTAATGTCTGTTATTAATTCACGCAATTCATATATCACCATATTTTTCATCTTTTTCGGACTGCAACGAGATGAATTCCAAATGCTGCACAATAAAGAATGTGATATTTTATTCAATGCTGGCTACTTTAAAGTAGCTCCTTCGCGATGACCTCGTAGTAAAATAATAACATTGGATCTCGTACAGATCGTAAAACTTTCGTCTACTCTACTACATCTCCTTTCTAGTTAAATAATATTTTGTGTCTTCAAATAAATATTTGAGGGACACTAAACTGCTTATTTACATATGACAGTTTGGATCTCATAAGTTGACTTAAGCAATAAACTGTTGACACCAAAACTTTATGGGAAAACGGAAAAATATTCTTGAGAGACATGAGAGAAAGCCCGAGTCCTATATCGTACAACTCTTTCGATGATCACAAATGCACAGTAGGTAGGTACCTACCTATTACTTTATGAACATATTATATTAGTTTGCGCCACAGCCCTAGTTGCGTGATTGCCTCTTGCTTTGTTTGCCTCAGCTCATCAATATAGGCTTGAATACATGTAGGTATGTACGTCATTTACATAACTCAGTACAAAGCAGTTCTGTGTGAATTCCTAATACGCGGCACTAAATCCTGTTCAGGCGAGCTCTGAATCGATTCCCACCTCAATTATACCTCAGTGAACAATCAAACAGTGTAACAACAGTAAACTGAGCCGGTACTACGAAAGCTTACGAAAGCCTACGAGACTGTCGTAGCTCGTAGCTGCAAATAAATAACACCACTGCCACTGTTTTAAACTTAAAATAAGACCTCTGTAATGTTTGGAGTTTGTCAGCACAACCAGCTTTCTAATTAAAACTACCTACTAAACTAATATTTGAAGCTGAAACATTAATCTTCCATTCAAACTCACTCAACGATGATTAAAGACCTACTAAAAATAAAACGCCACTACAAACTCCTATATCATTTACATGTACATATATTTCCATTTAATTTAAAGTCTGCCACACAAAGTATATTTTATTTTAATATTCAACACTTTTTACAGGCTTGCATACTAATTAATTGGCTGCTTTAATTTCCCTAACCTGCGTTATCAAGCCCCTTCAGCGTGTGTGAAAGTTTGTTAATTAGTAAATGGGTCAGGAAGCAACAAACACTTTTCCTCGATAATACCCATTTACGTATTAAGCATACTTATGTAAAGTAGACTTTGATATGGGATTTATATTATAATTTATTTGGGAAAGTATCCGTACTAAATTGGTTGTAGATTGCATACTTCGAAACCGTAGCATTGGCTACCTCGTTTTACGGGCATCGTAATTTAAATTAATATAATTAATAATATAAAAAATAAACATAAAAAAACTTGCTTTCTATCATTTGATACCAATATCATAGGTAGTCGCTCCACGTTAATTACTGGTATTCAGCTGAATCCGGTTTGATTGGAAGCCGACACCAACATAGTTAAAAAAATATTGGGAAAAGGCTAGGCAGATGAAGAAACTGGAGGTGCAAAAAATAAATTGGTCCATCGTGTTTGGGAGTCTACCATATTGGATTTAAAATGATGTCACAGGTTTGGATAATAAATAATGGTTAACTAAACCCTACATCATCATCCAAAAAAAGTTTTTGCAAAATTACAGCTCAATCGGTTGAGGATAACTTCTTTAAAATTCAGTTGCAAGATGTGGCCCATTCATATCACCGCACCGACCTTAACAACAAGGTAAATTAAATAAAAACTTGCAACAAGGTTATAACTGTCGCAGCCAACTAGCTGAATCCGCCATTTGAATAAAAGTCTAACCTTTTCATTGAACTGTGCCGTTTAATCAGCTACATAAGTGACCCGGTCAAGTCATCAATCGATATTGAACAAAAGATGTCACTTAGGTCGCTGAAAAATTGGCGCATTTAAATGAAAAGGCTAGGCAACCAATTAAACGGCTGATTAAGCTAGTTGACTACGACATAACTATTAGTTTCGCTGGGATAAGCTGTGAAAATACTGATTCGATTACGGAAATTCTTTCACAGATATAAAACCACACTATCGTCGTGTACCGTAGTCTACTTATTATCTCAAAAATATTGCACGGTTTCTGTGGAATCAACCACGGAAGCAAAACGAGAAAGGCTTGTTTCAAATAAACACAGACCTTTAGTGAAAATTTCTGAAATCAATACATTTTGGTACCGTTCACTGTCCCTATAGGTCACTCTGTTTGTTTACCGAATAGTCTTCAGTCCGAGTAAGGGCCTGTGCACACCACGTACGCGCCGTTGACGCGCGTTTTAGAAACGTTCGTCGACGGCGCGCTTCTTTCCTACAGAGCTCTACAGGCTGCGTCTGACTCGCGTGCGTATCGCGTCTGTATCGCTACAAACGCGCGTCAATGGCGCGTTTAAAAAATTTGGTGTGCACAGGCCCTAAGTGTCTCCTACATTATTCACCAGTTTTTGATTCCTCAGGGACTTGAATGTATCTCTTAGAAGTGTGAGTAATAAAATATTTAAGACTAGCTTTAGCCAGCAGCTTTTCCAGCGTTAATATAGATTTTCGTCTCCAGAATCCCATCTATTTCTTTACCAAAATTCATCAAAATTAGTTTCAGCGATTTAGTCCTGAAAGCTTTTTGCGGAATTTGTTGGAAAGAGTCACCGCGGCCCTGGCACGCAAAGGCATTTGGAGGAACACGGATGGGTTTTAGGCAGAAAGAGTCGGACACTCCCTTTCGCTCCGCCCAGAGCGGAAGGAGTCATTTGACATTGTCCCATACTTAAAAAAAATGTCGTGCAAGCGTAACAAACATACTTACTTCTCATTTATAATGTTTTATTAATAGTTAGGATTCAAGAAAACACATTGCTTACACAATTATTTGGCGCGCAGGCAACAAGTTATTAAAATTACGTAGGTATCTATTATTCAAGATTTCCCATTTCAAGAACTTAGCTCATTATTTGTGCGGTGGCTGTTGTTTTTATTATTAATTAAAACTTGAAATAATGAGGCGCTTGACTGTATAAATAAGCAATCAATGGAAGTGTTTTCTTTTCATTTTCTGCTATAAGTCTAAGCTCACAAGACGTAGTTATTTGAAGGCGAAAGCAAAAATGGCGGCCGTGCAAATTGAATAGACTGTTGTTTAACTAAAACTGGAGAATGGTGTCCATAGCAATGCAGCAAAGTAGGTAAAGAGGGAGGATATATGATAAAACACTAACACTCGGTTTCTGATTTGATAATATGAAGTTGGGAACTTGTGGAACTCTACCTTAGAATGAGGACTGGTCGAAGCAATAGCGTAGGCACAATAAAGCTTTTTGAAAAATTCTTTCAAGTAGGTACTTTTTTTTTCTCAATTCCGAAACAGATAAACAAGGATTTAGGTCTATACCTAACTCCTTGTTTCTCTGATTCTCTCTCCTTCAATGACTCAAATTTTAATCGATTCTAAATATAAAAATAACACAAAAATAAATCACACATTAAAATAAATAAATCTGTATAAAACCACAACACGTGCGTAGTTAGGACTCGGTTCACTCACCAAAAAGTACGGCATTAAATCGCCGAAGTCGTTAGCAACACCAGCCTGTAAAGTGCTTTATACTATCCTAATAGTATTTTAATAGCCATAAACAGCAAATAAAAAATATTAAATATGACGTAGAACACAGAATTCACGGCTGACGCAATTTAAAATTCGATATTCGATATTATTTGGCGGTTATTCGCTACGACCGATCAAATTGTTTCGGCCTTGAACACGTTTTGTTGCCACACGAGAATTTTTATAGCTCGGTGAATGTATCTCTAATTTTTATATAGGTAATAACTGTCGTGGGTGACATTCATGTTCATATTTATATTTGCTACGACGGTATTTGGAAATTCGAGCAATATTATCGATACCAAATTTTGACAACCCTGCGTCATAATTTTTGTACTTTTAGGTATCGGTTGGCTGCTGTACCTACGTGTGTCCATTATTACAACACATTCGTTTGTTATAATGGGCACACGTAGATACAGCATTTTTACGTCAATGCAGGTTTATTTATCCTTGTTTAATGGTCAAACTAGAGGTACTAACATGCAGTTATCTATGGTAAAAAGCTTCATAGGAACATAGAAGCAAAGCGAGCGCTATAAGGGCTATGAAGAATTTAACATTAGGTATGCGACGCCTACGATGCGACGTGGCATTGTAAAGAACTGGGGCGGTTGTGAAAAATTAATTCATTCTGAAATGTTTATTCTATATCTACAGTGAACAAAGTTTAAAAAAAAAAGATAAATAAATCCATCCTGGAGTGTTTTCCGTAGTACGTAATGCCCCAATTAACTTAACGACTTTTAAGATTTAGTAGAAATAACCTCAGAATTATAATAATTTCAATTACTTGACATTGCCCCCTAAATAAACATATTTTTAATATAGGCCTACAGACAGCCCACTCTCTACAGAGCGGGCTGGCTGGCTGGCAGAGCCTACTTTGGCGAAGAGTAATAAGCCACCCACGTCATCCTGAACTGCAAGGCGTGGTTCTTGGTTCTTAACGTGTACAAATTCCCGGAACAGTGAGTTTGAAGCCTGCAAAGCCCCCAGGAATCTGTGTTTCTGGGCGGAGCTAGGTTTTTGCCGTGAGACAGAGTTAATGAAGTAATATGATGTCAATAAAAAATATTAGGTAATAAAAAAAGGGTATGATTTAAGCTATCGCCAATTTTATTTGTTTTGAATTTCTTTAATAATAGGGTTTGTCCTCAAAATAGTGGATCTGTCACCAAAATGTAGTTGCCAAATAATTGTAAAAAGCAATTCCATAATAAATCACATGTAATCCTCGGGATATATTATCAAGTATCAAATAAATAGGTTGGGATTTATTATAAAACGGGAAGTAAACCATATTACTGGGTGGATTAAAAAAAAGAACCACGAAGGTGATGGCGGGGTCTGTTCGCTCGCTACGCTCGCTCACTTGACCCCGCCATCCCCTTCTAACCTAACCTGTCCGAGTAAGCTCCCGGGGTGCCCTAAGCTCCCTGTGCCCTATGTTCGAATATTTGGTGACAGATCTACCATTCTGAGCACCAAGCTATTATTTAAGTAATAAAACTATTATTATACGAACGAAGTTTATATTCATGTAATGCACTACAATTTTATTGGTAATCCATCTCATATTTTACACATTATATTAACAACTAGCACTTCGCCCGCGACTTCGTCCGCGTGGGGATAGTATGGTACTCCACAAACTGCGACGCCCCTATACATATCCCCTTATAAAGGTTAGTTTTGGAAAATTAAGCACAACGATTCTCATTATTGGTTCAGCGCAACTGTTCACCCCCCCCGCTTCACCCCTTATTATGTATGTACCTAGTTGATTTTCGAAAAATCCAAATATTTGTTATTCTTATTGTTTTATCGAAAACATTTAAATGCCGTGGTGTTCCAACTTCATCGGACCAAGCATTGATACGATTCTCCCGAGTTCGCTCAAGCCGCGACATTTTTCTTACTCCGAGCATGTTTATTACCGTAGTAACTTTTGAACGAAAGGTCCGATTTGAATGATTTAAAGTGTAATTTACACGGACATAATTAACCTTAATTATCAAACCATTTAAATGGATAAGGATTAATATCATGGTAATTATAATCACCATTTTTTATTTCACCATGGGATTTGCTTGACTAATATTAACAAAAAGCGGTCATGGTGACTTATCCATAATAGTTAGACATATGGTATCGCGGACTTTTTTGTAGAAATTGATGACTTCTATAAAACTGTAGTACATCACTTTGCTCTATTGTCAATAGATTCCGCAGCGTACGCGATATAAGGATTTTTTCTCACACCTTGGGTCAGATTATCGAAGTTTTCATACGGATCCCTAACTTTTTTGAAAATATTCTATAGCCTATGACCATTGCCGATAATGTAGGATTGTACTGGTAAAAGAATTTTTCAAATCGGTCCAGTAGTTTCGGAGCCTATTCATTTCAAACAAACAAACAAACAAACAAACAAACAAACAAACAAACAAATCTTTCCTCTTTATAATATTAGTGTAGAAGTGTAGATAATTTGGCAATTCATACCTGGGAACACTCTTTGTTTATCTGACAACGAAAATATTTCGTGGCGATAGATCTATTTATTAGGTGATACAACTTGATGACAAATATAAATTTTGGTGACAAAAAATATAGTTCCCATAAAAAAAGTCCAATTGTCAGTAGAAAAAAATATTTGATACAGAACCGTGATTGATGGTGAGAAATGATTTGCACCGTACTAGTTCAAACACTTAGTTATTTTCATAAACTATTTACCTTAAATGTGACCTTTATCATCGATCTTGTCGTGTTCATGGATCTAATCTAGTCTAGTACACACGTGGTGACATAGAAATCATAAATTATTCAATAAACTGTTTCGAATAATGAGCGCTGTACCTAGGTACTTAGAGTACATATTTTATTGGCTTCAAATACATCTACGCATAGATAAATATTTGATCTGCTTATTCTGCTTCATGTTGGTTTTATTGTCTTTACTCAAGCGACTTGAGAGATTAACTAGGTACACTGACGTGCAAAAAAAAATTAAGACAGTTAAAAATTGCTCTAATTTATTTCGAAAAATACGAAAATCGTTTTCAGATTTTAACTGTTCATAAGTTTCAGACAAACATTGCACTGGTAGGAGAAATTCTTTAGGGTTTACACACCATCTTCTTAATTATTGAATGTATTTATTTATTTATTACTTTACGCACACTGATACAGTACAGAGGTGGACGCTTATGCTTTTTATCAGCTTTCTTATTGTTGACTGTATCTATACATTGATCCACTCCTCGACAAGAACTGTTTTGCGCTGTGCAGCTGCGCCAATTTTGAGCCAAAAAAGAAACACTGTAATGTCGTAACTTAATCACTAGCTTTAAAACAAAACTATTCGTAGGATCGTCTTTTAAAGATGGCGTTACTTTTATGCACGCCAATATATTATGCTAAACTGCTGTCCTTCTTCAACATCTGGCGTCATGATGGCATAATATTATAAGTACTTGCACCCAATAAGGACCGACTCCTAATAAGGATCACGTGTGAACACTCAAATTTGCCATTTTCGAAAGTTCTTTGAATTGCGTGTGCAATGTCTTGAACCACCTAGAGACAAAATGCAATCGCGTCATCTTTCTTGAGCGTCGCCATTTTGATAGTAGCCTTGAGTTTGTGTCAAGCAACGGACGGATGATGTTCATAAAATTGATGCGCATTCTTTTTTTTATTTTAAATGAAAAATTAGTGTTTCAGTGGTTGTTGTAATACGGGTTCCTAATTTGGCCAAACATTTTCCATAACTATTCTTCAGATTTTTTTTAGATATTGGCCACGTTTAGAATCTTCACAAAATTTTAGTTATAATTATAGCTTTACTTGGAAAATTCTTAAAATTGTCTATACTTACAAGGATATATATAGGATATATTTTAATTAAGGCGGTTCTTAATGGGTGCAAGTACCTATGTTCACCGGAAGTTTGGCAATCAAAACATTTGGTAAATTAATCAGCGTCTGTGGGAACAATACGCACATGTTTACCTTTTGCTTCAAACTAATAATAATCGGAATAATAAAATTGTATAGTCAACTGCATGACATAATAGTTGACCGCGCCTGTTTACAATTTGCTGTTTTCATAAATTAAAGATTTATGAATTGGAATTTATTAACGTGTCATCTAGTGTTACCGAAAAAGGGGTAACACTAGATGACACGTTAATAAATACCAATTCCCCCTCACCAGAGAATAGTAGGGCAGCAGCAGAATTTTATTTTGGCATACTTTTGGTTGACGCCTAGTGTTATGGAACTGTCCTTAGTCTAACTAAGTACCTACTGACGCCATATCATCTAAGACTTACCGGGTTCCGTCGACGGGCTGCCAGACGGCGTCGAGGGGCGCGTGCGCAGGCGGCGGACTCTCGGTCTCGTCGTTCGCTGAATTCGTTTTACCATCCCATCCCTGAGAATAAACGGAAAAGATTTTTTAAATGTATGTACTAGTTATTCCAAAGTATTTGGTGGTGTGGAAGTTCTAGAGTGGCGACCACGTATCGGACGAAGCAGCGTTGGAAGACCTCCCAAAATGTGGACCAATTACCACAGAACCAAGACCAATGACCACAAGAAGATGGTGAAAGCCGCGAGAATCTTCTGGATGGGAAACGCACAAGACCGGTCGATATAGCGACACTTGAAGGAGGCCTATGACAATGTCTGTCGGCTGATCGTGCTTTGGTATTCCAAGGATTGAATCCTTGATTCAACCAAATACAATCAATACTGGTCAAATCACATGAGAACCATGTAATTTGAATGTCTGAGGTGATCTTTTGCGGGAAGCACCACACTGATTTTAGTAAACCTGTCCAAAGAGCAAGCTTATATAATTAGAATCTGTTTTAAACGAAATTGAAGTCTGTAATAAATATACTAAACATTCCAGTAAGCTGTCTTATAAATATCTGAACAACAAAAGCCGCTTAGAATTCTGCCTTAGAACTTTGTGGAGGCACTGTGAAACCTTTGAAGCCTAAAGACATAAGACTCTATACTAAAGCCCATACTCAGCCTCTCAATGTAGTCGATTCGGTTTTAATCTCGAAGGATTAATCTAAGTACCTACAATATGCTCAAGTAATCTACATAATACCGGTTATTGTATAATTCTGCAACTATTATTAAGGAGAGTTTTGTGACAAAAGCGATCACAAAACAACTTGGGCGATATAATGATAATATCGTCGTCACGGGATTTCGACCCTAGGTCATGTTGATACTATATGAACATGAATATTTTCAGTTCCAACAGAGTGTTATTGGGATTTCTCAGAAGTAGCGTGTAGTCTAGACCTGCGGCCCTACCATGAAGTGTTAAAGCGTGAGTAGTTCGAGCGAGAAGGAGGGATGGAGCTATATAGGGTGTATAGCTCCATCCCTCCTTCTCGCTCGAACTACTCACGCTTTAACACTTCATGGTAGGGCCGCAGCTCCCTTACTAAACCTGCCAATGCCATCATGGTTCCGTTGTGAAAAAAGGATCGTGCTTTTCGTCCTTTATAGCCGTCCCTCTCCCACGACGGAATCAGGGCTACACAGGTGGGTCTTGTATTAGCTGTAGTTAGTATTAGCATAGTATTAGAGGTACCTAATTGACCCAAATACGGTTATTGTAATTTTAATGGCTAGTTTTTAACTGTAAATTAAAACTTTTTCCTTTTTTTAACCGACTTCCCAAAAAAGTAGACTAGTGTTTTTTTTGGAAGTCGGTTTTTTTTTTGTGAAAAAGTTTTTTATTATAAAAGAAATCCCAATCCTAATAAAAAATATTGATTGCTCAGCAAAAGAGTTACCTCAAAATATTATTATTTTAGCAACAACAATTTGAGTTCGTGACCCATCGTTTAAACGTCAACGTTTGATGGTACATCAATCCACGTTTGGTCATATCATGAAATACCTGGCCACATGTTGAAATGACAACTTAATCAAACCTAACTTAAGCGATAGGTTCCTATTTCTGTCTGCAGAATTTAAAGGAACCTAACATGGTATGACGGGAGCTAGAGAAAACGAGCTAAGCGAGCGAACTTAGCTCCCGCCATCCCATTCGACTCTAACCTATCCGTGTCGGGGGTGTCTTAAGTTTATGTTCGCTCTGATTAATTTGGTGTACAATCAGTAAACATAATTATTTGATATTAAAATAATATTTTGATGTAAAAAATATTTAATTGATGTAAATAAATTGACGGGTGATAAGTGTTTCGATGTGAATTTAAATATGAGTCATTTTAATTTCCAAAACGGAAATAAAGATAAACTGGGAAATTCGTACTGATTGGACGTATATCTGATTTTCTACATTTTTAACTGATTAATTACGATGCATTGTTTACGATTTGATTGTTTTCTTACAAAGAGCTTTTAGAGAAAGGGCAATGACCGTATAATTTAAAACGGAACCAATATACCCACGCATTTTTTCACTGAATATCAAGCAATAATACATTTAATCCCATGTGATAGAGCCTAAGCTCTATCATATAGGATTAAATAGGCCCAAGCCTATTATTATAGAATCGCAAACAGCAAAACACTTTCATTTAATTAACGTTGTTTGCTAAGCCTTATCCATACTACCCGTGCTAATATTGTAAATGTGAAAGCAACTATCTGTCGGTATTTTTTTACTATTCATAGGCACGGGTTTGAGACCACTATCTCACCTGAAGGTGGGTAGGATGCTGTGGTCGAAGATGGAGCACGTTGCCTAGAAATAACTCATTCACTCTTGACTTAAAGAAACCCAGATTGTAACTATCAGGAAACACAGACTCTGGCAGGGAAATCCACTCCTTAGCTGTACGCACAATGAATGTGTTCCCAAAACGTTTCGTGCATGTGGATGGGATGTCCACCATGTACTGGCGGGATGTCGTATGTCTTGTGGTTGTGGTCCGATGATGGATCGGGCTTGGCGGAGGGAATATGCATGTAATTTTTTTTATTTACAAAATGAAATACTTATTTGCTTTAGGAAGCACAGTCATATGGAATATTTTTTTAAATAACTTCATCGGCGATGAAGTTATAAAGCTTCAAAGTTTACAATTAGAAAGAGAAGTCCGATATGGACTTTGACGTCAAAGTCCATGACGCATATACAGCTGCCTAAAACAGCGTTTTCGCTTCATCAACTTTAATTCATCAGCTTCATTTTATTTTATTTTTAAATATTGAAAGTTGAGCTACAGACAGTCTAAAAGTTATTGTAAAACCTAATTCTATATTGTTAAAGCATTTTATTTTTTCTATGTAAGTAATGTGCAGTAACTGCTAAAGGGTGGAGACCTGGTGACCTGAAACACAGGCCCTTAAAGCCTAGCTTAGGCACCAGTCTCCCACAGTAAACTTAACGCATAATATGTACGAACCTTAAGTGTAACTTTGTCTGCAATGTTTATTGTGGTGAGAAAAAAAAAATACTTAATATTAATTCTATTTTCACTGTTAGTATTATATTTTGAGATAAACTGTGTAGATAACAAATGTTGTTTTCATGCATATTCCCTATTCCGTCACTCCCGAAAATGCAACCGATTGAAAACCGACAGGCTGGCAACTCGGCGTCGCGTCGATGCTCAAGACTAATAGTATGTTATCTCCTCAAGTCTTACCGGCTGAACGGGTTTGAATTCTAGTAGGCACACGGGTAGACCATATTAGGATTTTCCATCCCGGGAGTGTTTCCTTGGGATTATATTCGACTATCACACTGGTGAAGCTGCTGGCAGAAGCTAGTTAATATATAAAACTCTTGCGTTTCTGAGTGATTGAGTGACTGACAGACAACACAGCCGTACAGCCGTAACTACTGGTCGTAGAAAGCTGAAATTTGACAGGTTCCTTGGGGTATGTAAGAGGCACTAAGAGAGGATTTCCCGAAGTTCTCACAGGAACGAGAAAAAAAACAGAATAAGTATTTGTAAAATCTACATTTATTGGCTGTGACAAACATTCAGATGAAACGGGATTAGAAATTAGTTTCTTTCTAACATAGAAATTCGATTCGTAATCAAAAAAAAATAATGAGTAAGCCTGCAGCTTATGACTTACTAACTGATACACGCGGCTGCGCCCGCGTGAATGTCGAAAATGATCTCAAGGGAACATTCTCCCTGGATAAAAAGTGTGAAAAAATATCATATGTGTTATTAGATTAGACTATAATCTACCTCTTTGTCCAATTTAATCAAGATCGGTTCAGCCGTTCTGTGATTGAGTAACAAACATGCATCCATCCATCCAAACATTCGCATTTATAATATTAGTATAGGTTATAATCATTAATCAGCTAAGTACTCCATAATCATGATACCAATATCAGCCATAAAGCGTCATTGGTCATAAATCATAATATCACCGATCTCCAAAAGTTCAAGTTTATCACATGATAACCTATATTATCAATATTGTAAACAATGTAGTTTCCTTACTTGGAATACTACCTCACGCTGCTCTGGTATTTCCCGAATGACTAATCAGAGTTGTGTGGGGTAACAGGCTTTCCATCGGAAAAGAGGCACATCTGTCCTTTTATGCAAAATTAACTTAGGTATCACCAATTAAATATAAAAATTAAGAGTCGGATTTAATAAAATCTTTTTGCATCTGATAACTCAAATCTTGAAGGAGTTAATGGGAATACAGACTATTCACCCAGCAAAAAGAAAAAACGTCAGAAAAAATTTCATGTTTTTTTTCTGACGTTTTTTCTTTTTGCTGGGTGAATAGTCTGTACTCCCATTAACTCCTTCAAGATTTGAATGAAACGCAATGCGAAAACGAAGTAAGTAATTCACGGACGGATGATCTTTATATAATTTAACATTTTTAATTGATCAGAGTACCAATTCTACTAATTTTTAAGCAATATTCGCATTCGCATGTCAGTTGCAATCTGTCAGAAATGCCTCAATTTCCATACATTTGACAGATCGCAACTGACATGCAAATGCGAACATTGCTTAAAAAATAGTAGAATTGGACCTCAGATGCTCCTATTTTGCATATATTATGGCGTTAGTATAGTACACACAAAGACGTCCCCCTTGACCACGGCCCCCTCTTATTCGAATACTCTCCCCTACATTTTGTTTGGCGCTTTCATGGATACAGTAATAACAACATTATCAAACTTAATCGCGTGTGAATGACCGTCATGCTAAAACACAGTCCCCCACATAGTCCCCCATACAATTACGTGTAATTATAGACATAGCAACTAAATAGTACAATTAACTAATCAATAGCTACATGCTTGCCACCTCGCAGTAAACCGAACGTAGGTAACAGCTTTTATTAAGTACTTTAATTACAACATTATGGAACATTTATCGTGATAATTGGTAAATACCTAACATATGTTTATTTACCATGAAAATTTGGCGTAAATACTTTTTTTTAGTTTGGTTTTTGGTTACGTATTGAATTGAAAAAAAAGATTAGGTCGAAAACGAATAATTCAGATTTTTTTGGTCCTTGTTGTCTTATGAATTGTTCTTTTAAATTTTGATATTATTTCTCTGCCTTTAAATATCTGATTTTTGCAGGTACCGGAAATAGTTACTAAAAACTTTCACATAGGTCGTTCCGTACGATACTTGGACATAAAATTCACTGCAGCACCCGTCAACGTCAATCTTTGACACGATAAAAAATCTGGGAAGTATTGATTTCATTTTCAACACATTTGCTCAAAAAATGCATTTACGAAGCCTGTATGCATTGTTCGAAAGTTAAAAATTATGCACCAGACAATGGAACGTGCGGTAAAAAAGGTACTCTCACCTAAGTACATATTTTACCGCATAGTCCGTTGTATAGCGCCGTGCGTATTCTTTACGGTTTTTTTTTATTTCCATAAAAATTAATAAGAATTCCACCAAGGAGTTTCACATCATGAGAATAAATAAGCTGAATGATCGAACCTCCTTGGAAGCGCTTTTGCTGTATAGGTTTGTCTCATTTTAATACTAAAGAGAAAATGAGAGACGATAAATAAAAATAACAGCAAAATGTGGTTTTAATTTTCACCACGCGCATGTGGCGCCCTTTGCAAATTCGCGCCATTTTCATATTAGAAACGTCAAAGATTGTTGCGACTTTCCGACTGATTTCTACAGACAAAAAAATTTGTTTGTTCATTACTTATTGTATTGTTTTCTCGCAAATGTGTCGAAAAACGTTGTATGACACACGTGCGGATTTGGTTTTTACAAACTCGTGACTATGGTAAGCCCTCGAATTCGTCTCGAGCTTAAATTCGTCTACTCGTTTGTAAAAACCAACTTACTATGCACTAATATCATAAATAACTATTTCCAATCCCCGTCTTCAACTCGTAAATAATTTTTTTTTTTTCAAACTAATCTAGAAATACAAGGATCAAGTCACCGTGTTTTTAGTCAAGTCCTACATTTCTGACGAATGTAGGTACTCGTACAAAGCATAATAACCGTGCAAATAAAACATCACTTGTCGCCTCCATATTTACAAAGGGCTGCACTATAACATGCAAATGGATGGCTTATGCAATATGCATTTTGTGCGACAAACTACTGTTACTCTTGTAAATTATTTATCAATTGCCTTGATGTCCGCTGGCCTAAGCCAATGTTATACTTATTACTCCAGGCGCCCTACAGCTCGATCGTAAGCTGGTAAGTTCAACTTGTAAATGTTGAACTATGTTTTTTAATCAAACACCTTGAAGCTATTCCACTAATTCGCACTAAGCGTTTCCAAACGTACAGCAATAATGCGCACAGCAAAGGAGTGGAACTCTCTGCCTGCGTCTGTTTCCAAAAGCTTACAACCCTAATCTCTTCAAAGTTAGAGTGAACAGGCTCCTTCCGGGTAAACTCGCTCCATCGTAGACTTTGTCTCTGTCATCTCTGACATTGACTAGAGTCAAGAGGAAACCCATCACCAATAAAAAAAAAACTTATTTCTGATTATTTTTGGCAATCGAGGTCACCTTCTTTCATCACACTAAAATTTCTTTTGATTTCAAAAGATATTTGAATTTCCTGCTAGTGGCAATTAATGTTTCCTAAATTTATTTGAGATTGGAAAATAAAATTCCTAATTCGAAAGATAATTGTGATGCATTACTTATCATCATCTGGCTAGCCTTTTCCCAACTATTTTGGGGTCGGCTCTCAATCAAACCAGATTCAGCTGAATACCTGTGTTTTACGTGGAGCGGCTGCCTACCAAACCGCTACAACCCATTAACTGGGTAACACAGTAAGTACTTCGTAACTTATAGTAATCGTTTTTAGCCTGATTGATAGGCTCACGTTTAACACCTATCTCACCTGATAGGAAGCAGAAGCAAGTCATCAAAGATGGAGCTCGCTTCTTTTGAACTAACCTATTTACTATTGACTTAAATCCCCAAGACTATTATACTATTATAGCTATCAGGAAACACTCCGGTAGTAAATTATAGCCCATAGTACACACAGTAAAAGTATGCCCCGTTTCCGTTTGTTCGAATGAATGTATGAGCACCTTGCATAAAATCATCGCTTTCCTTCAGGCGAGATCGAGGTCAAGACAGAGCTGGCCCCTAACAAAATAAAATACCTTTTTTAAACAATACCATAATGTAATCATATTTCACACAGACAACCGCGAACGCAAGCGTCCGAGCATTTTGTCTGATAAAACCCGAGTGAAGTTTCATCCTTTTTGATAGTAAGGTTGGGGCGCCAACTATTTTTATTCGCCGCTGAAGCTTATTGGACATGACGTGGGCATCCCGGCGGTTTCTCACCACGAGTCCCGGCTTAAGGATCATAGACAAATTTATCTATGCCCCAACCCTACTGGCTACTTTCCATAAACAATTTTAAGGTTTCTCGGCTTAGAGAGAGAAACGTTTTTGAAGGGTAGAAGGAGGTTCTCAATTCAACTGAATGTTTTTTTGTATAATAATAATAATAATAATAATAAATTTATTCATAAGTTCACATAAGTATAAATTATATGGAAGTTACATCATTACAAAGTTACATATTAAATATTATGACGAAAACATTAAACTATGCCTAAAATAAATCTAGTGTATAACTTATATTATATTGGTTAAAGGCCCACTGAATCCAATAATAGCGACCTGCCTGATGTAGGTTTATTCAAACCTGTGTTTCAGGCCATCACTTAACAACGCTGAGGGTTTTAGTGGACTATTATGTTGCTGAACATAGAGCTAGCATTGATACATAATAATTATATTTTTAACAAATAATTGACTTAACATTAGTAAACTTATTGCATTACTTCTAGCAATTTTTCAGTGTCTGAGTAATTAAATGTCGCTAAGTATTCACTCAACATTTCACTACATTTTTTACAGTTTTCACTATATATACTAAGAGACTTATTGATTTTATTATATAAGAACGGACCTAAAAATACATAAAACTTATTTATAAAAGTATGTCTAGTTTGAGGCTTTATGCAAACTAAGTCTTTTCTTCTCTTATCTATAGGTATTGGGACATAAGGAAGTTTGCTATGCTGGTGCAGTACTGTTTTCAATATAAAAAGTTGACGCACAGTTAAAACCTTACATGCCGTGTAAAGCTCGTGTGTGGGAAATCTAAATGGGCGAAAGGTTGCTACCTTAAGGATAGCTCTCTGCGCACGTTCTAATGGCAATAGGATTGATTTAGCAGCCCCACCCCATGAAGTTATACAATAAGTGAGAATGGATTGACACAAAGCTAAATAGACCTGTTTAATTAATTTATAGTCCGATATATAACGTAAATTCTTAAAAATGTATATCAATTTACGCATTCGAGTGCATAACAAATCAATGTGTTTACGGAAATTCAGATTTGTGTCAATCGTTACACCAAGATATTTCATATGATCGGTTTTTGCTAATGTAGGACAATTACATGCATTGTCAGCATACGTGCCGCACTTATGCGCATAAATGTTTATGTTAGTAGTTGGCAGGTTAGTATTTTTCATAGTAAATAAAATGTGTTTGGTTTTCTCTGCATTTAGTGTAAGAAGATTTTCATATAGCCAATTAGACACTATATTAAAACCGTTCTGGGCTTGTTTATACACCTCATCTCGAGATTTGTCTGAAAACAATAGAGCTGTGTCATCTGCATAAGACATTATGACACCATTTTGGAGTGTTAAGTTGCACAGGTCATTTATATATACAAGGAATAAAGTAGGACCCAAAATACTACTTAGCGATATTTTCGCCAATAGTCAACCGATTTGGATGTTATTTTTGCTAGTCCCATTACAATTTGGTGAAAATTTGATGAAGAACTTCGGAAAAGGCAACGATACTCTTCAATAAATGATTGAAAATCTCCCCGAATTGGTGAATTCGCATGTCTTTTTATTGTTGACACCAGTCCATAGCAAACCATCACACCGGTATGCTGTGAAGGGTTTCGCAATGTGTAAAAGTAAGGTAGTAGGTACATTCGAACATTAACAAAGCATTAATACATTTCTAAATTTGAACTATGACTCATTGCACTTTGAAACCATTAAACTGACCTTGTAAACGCCATGTAGGTAATTAAGCGACAAACTAGTTAAAAGTCCAATTAAAAGAGATTCATAAAATCTGTGTTAAAAATCTGTACATGAATGCATTTACGGTTGATGGCACACAGATAAACAAATCAATAATTTTCAGTTGGCTTTTTTTCCTGTGACTTTCCACACTGGAAAATCACAAAAAAAAAATAGTTTTCCATGCGTTATTAGTATTACATACCAGAATTTGATCCTTATTAGCGACACTTTCAGATGGTGTAATAATACAGAATGTGATTTTTCAAAATAAACCTGTTCGATTCGAGGAATACTGATTTTTCAAAAATCCAATGATTCAGTTTTAGTTTTAATCAAAATCGGGCTCGAGACTCCTTTCAGTGTTTTTCGATATTCCTCATAGTTTCGGATTTGGCCATCCACACACACTTAAAAAATCACCCTGTAATGTATACTAACTTAATTTTATTCCTCACATTAAAAGGTATTACTTATAATCTTCAGTTTTACGTAATACTTACGCATTAACACTTCTTTACCGACGACTATAAATGTGAAACCTTGACAAATTCCATTAGTTTTGCTTCAACTATGATTTAAATAATAATAATAATAGCTAACGTACCCGTAAGACATTATCAAAAGTTGTCGCTTAACTTACCAAATAATATAATTGAATAGGAACAATGTAACTGTGACTATCATTCTCAAATTTTTAATCCTACATCCTAATCCTATAAAAACTTACTATCGCATTTATAATAATGATTAGTATAAATGCGCAAGTAACTTTGATACATTGTTATTATTTCATGTCTAAATCGCCGAACCGATTTTTATAAACCTTTGTACAGAGATAGATGAGACCCTGAAGACGGTTATAAGGCTATATACATTGACGCGAGCGAAGTCGAGGTCAAAACTTAATTATATAATACATGTCAAAGTATGTATGTTAGTTTAACAATCACGCACGCCTCAACCGCTGAACGCATTTAAATCGAGGATAGACCCAGACTTAGACATTACCTAGATTAGGATAAAGGATATTATTATCCCGGTATAACCTTCTTGTAGGAACAATAATGGTAAAAGGTATTTTACTGAAATTTGGTAATTACCGGTATCTGACTAAATACGTAATATTGCAAGTGTGTTAAAGGTGAAACAGATTTTAAATTTGGGGGGTCGACCGTCGAAGTGGGCCGAAATAATGAGTTTTTTTTTCGCGACTTCTGTTGCTGTTGTTCACAATAATGAGTACAAAATTCACCTTGTATGTTTACCATATTTCATCCAAATCCGTGTGTAATGTCAATAGCGTGAAAGAGTTACAAACATCCATCCATCTTAACAAAAATTGCAGTTATGCAAAACCATTAGTGGCAACAATTCATGACTTAGATAAGTTTCAGTTCACATTATCACAATGCGGTTAATCGTTTTTTGTGCTTGAAGCCGGTTCGATTCATTATCAGAACAAACATGTCTAGATAAGACAAATATTAGTTGGCCAATTTCAATGGCCAGTGTGTTAAAAGATACCCACACACGGGCACAAACCTGTATGGTTTGTGCCAGTGTGTGGGTTTAACTAGTAGACGAAAAGTACCATAAAATCGTGTTTCTTTCTATAGGTACGGCTTTGATTTTTAACATAACTCCCTAGAAAACATTTTTTGTTAATTTGTGTAATTTTGCTTATTAATTTTAGTTTACCGCAAATTTAAATGCATGTCGATTCAGGGCCAAATGTGTCATTGCGCTAACAATTTATGTACTTGCTAATATCTTTGTACCGCATTTCATGCAAATAAATGACTGACTTTGAAAACGTGCAAGAGCGCACTATTTTTACACGTGCATAAATTATTCAAGGATGCAGTTGGATGAGCTGAGTGTGCAGCTGAATTTCCTATATTAAAAGATACAGTTACCTACTCATTAACAAAGCTTATGCATACTTACTACAAAGGACCAATATTTATTTAATTGATTGAGTCCAGAATCAAATCTTTTATGCATTATAACTTTATTATAATAGCCAGTAGGATAGAATACCTGGTCAATTCACATTCTAATCTGTCTCGATCTGTCAAAAACCACTTAAATTTTACTACATTTGAACTCATTAATAAAATTGTAGCCGGGATCTGATTACGACTACAATTTCAACGTTTTTGAGTTCGAGAATTGGCCTTCAGAATTAGAATGGTGATAAAGATGATACTTATTCAAATTAAATAAACACTAGAGCAGAGCAGCTATAAGTCTATGAGAAATTGTAACGTTAAATCTCCCTTACAAACTATGTACCTAGCATCTTCTGTTTTACAACCTCGTTGCGGTAGCGTCATTGACATACATTCATCTTCCCCGTAAAAGCGTCTCAGGCATTTAAAATTACGTCAGAAATAGATTCCACTACAGTATTCTGTAAAACTTTTTATTTGTTTCAATTCTCTTTAGGTTTTCATGTAAAGGAATGTTCAGAGCTTACCCTCATTCTGAATGATATCAAGCGCTCCATTTCTTTTCCCACCATTAAAATTAGAGTTCTGTTTACCGCTCTCGTTGTAAACCATCTAAAAAAATTTAAAAAAACACAACAAAGTAAAAAATAACTTTAATTTCGGAAGTTGGTATTTCTGGTGTGGTTTCTTCGTTTTTGACACCGAATTTATACTTAGTAGTTTTTATTTGGAAGTGGGTTGTATTTTTTGTAATACTTAAGCAAAGACTTTTTGTTTTTCACTTTTTAGTCAAAAATAATACTAAAATGATACTCTACATTTTAAGTGACATTCACACCCCTCCACAGCGTAACGTGATGTTATGTTATGAACTGGTGTAAACAATAAACAGACATGCGAGCGATCCCGGTCCATTTGCTATCATTTATTGAAGAGTTCCGTTGCCTATCTCCGAAGTTCTTCATCAGATCTTCACCAAATCGAAATGGGACCACTCCGAGAAAATAGTCTACCTTCTCTTCATAAAATTTGAAAAGTTCTCTCAATTTCTCCAAGATCCCATCATCAGATCCTGACTTGAAAAGATTACCCTTTCATACAAAAAAATAATTTCCCAAATCGGTCCCGGTCAAAGTCAAAACGTTTATTTCAATTAGGACATTAAACGGCACTTTTGAACGTCATCATTTACATTTAAAATAATATAAAGTGGTCTTCGAGTAATCGGGGAACATACATAAAATTATTTAAAAAAGATTCCGACACGAATTGGAAACCTCCTCCTTTTTAGTCGGTTAAAAAATGGGTTTCCTGTTGCCTATAGATAGTCGGTGATGAGTTTGCGATATTCTACGCTTTTAGTAGGTACAAAGACTGTTTCCTGTCACTACGAGTATTTCCTGTGCGATAAAGTAGCATTAATTAACTTCCTTTTTAGAAAGAACTGATTATGATATTGAATACAGTATTTTATTGTCTGTTTCCTTAAAATGCGCTACGGGGTATGAACTATACATTTGAAACCATAGCCAATAACAGCTGGACTGGACCGTATCCGTATCATAAAATAGAAAAATTAACTAAGTAGGTACTTTCAGACTCCTTGGCTGCAGATCACTGGCAGACAAGAGTCGTTAGAACTTTAAGTGTCCAGCAGAAATATAAATAGTATTTGAATTAGGAATGAAAAAGAATGTGTATTGAATTTATTAAGTAAGTGGTACCACGCGCGGAGCCCTGTGGTACTAAGTAAATACCTTTTGAAAAGTCCACTCGACACATTAAATCTTCTTGGAAACCCTCACTCGTAAAGCAGCCTGCTTTGGTCCCCATTTGTATGATAAATACAATCCTTTTGGATTCCCCAGTTTTTATTATGACGTCATTTTTTATCCGGAATAATTTCATTAGCGTCCTTGCAAGATGTTGCCCAGGGCCAGACGAAAGAAGCTGGTCGCTTTGTTATCACTTTTTAGATTAAGTATGCAAAAGTAGTTACACCATTAAAAGTATTCTCTTGGAAAATGCCCGTCTCAAACGATGAACAATTTATTAATCTCAAGGACTTTTTAAACCCTTGTCAAAGGAAATTGATAAATCTTGTTACCAACACGACGGGGATGGCGAAAGATATTAAAGGCTTAAGTTATAGGTATCATAATTTTATTTGAGCATGTGGCCATTTTGGCTCAACTCATGTTTGATTCATTCTCATTAGTTAAGTTCTATTTGCCAATATTATTCTTATCCAATAACATTGGCGAATAGAATCTAACTAATGAGCTAAAGTCTGGCCGTTTGACTATTGTCATTAACCTCGTATCTGCTGCGGGTTTATCCTTGGATTTTTTTACCCATCGATGAATACAGACAATCTTATCTGCTAGAGATTCGTATTACTTCTTCTTTTCTTAAAACCTGAACCATTTCAAAAAGGAAACAGATGTTCCTAGTTAGTTAAAGAAAGTTTTCTCTTCAATCGTCGCTACCTTAAAGCTTCTACTTGCGAACCTATCCTTCTCCCCAGAGCAACGTGACACCTCTGCCCCCTTAACATCATTAGCGAAGTTGGAACTACTAGTCTATTGTTTATTCAGTGACCAGCACCAACTTCCATACGTTAGAGCAGGACAAACAACAGTTTTATAAACTCCGTCTTTTATTTAGCTGCATGCGATCCTACAGAGAATTTATCTCTTAAGGTAATGCTGCAAATTATTAATGCTCTTGCCTGATGTAAGGGTCTCAGGGGTTCAACATAAGGGGGACGCAACAATTTTTCTAACAAGAAAACGAATCAGGCGATGCAATAAAAACTTCTTCGAAACTAGGCTGGAAACTAGAGAGGTTGCATGTATAATAAATAGGAAAACTAAATTAGTTTCGAAGCTCGTTGCCACTAACCGATGTAGTACCTAAGTGGGACAAGATAGGTAGGACATATTTAAAATTGATTGCACTCGAGATTGTTGTTTTACGAGCGGGCTTAGTGCGCCATACCTCACTAATAAAATTAATGAACGAGGAAGCTCCCGAAGCCCCGAGTTCCCGACCGACGCCGCCAGCGACCGCCACGCGGACGGAAACTCGAAGCTCAGGAATTTTCATCAAGGAAAAAATACTTTATTTTCAACAAGACTTCGTTTTCCTTTTTATGGGCTTTTTTGGTTGGGCTTCGAGGATGCAGTTAAGTAGTCATTACGGTCAGCATTGCATGATTTAATTTAAAGGATTCTTTTTAAGCACTTCGGTATGCAGTCTTTCTTAACTCTTTATGTAAGCTCTGAGCTTTTAAGCAACGTTCGCATTCGCATCTCAGTCGCAATCTTTTGATTTATTGCATAAATTGTTAATTCTAAAGAACGGGAGAAGACACTGACTACTGTAACACAGGTCTCACCTAGCTCAGGAGTCAGGGTCGCAAACGAAAATGTATCACCTTTTTATGTCAATAAAAACATTATTATATTATTATTATATATTATATTATTATATAAAAACATTATTATATTATATATTAATCTGTCAGAAATAGATTGTGACTGACATGCGAATTGTGAACGTAGCTTAAAAATTTGTAGAATTGGCCCTCTGTAATTCTGCAAGTCTTATAACTGAGCCAAATGGGAGTCAATTACAAAATGAGACCCATTAAATTAATATACAGCCTCTCATTTCATCCAACGGTACCCTCGGGAGGAAAGACGATGAACTCCTTGACCCTGCAGCCCGTGGTATTCAGTCAAAGTCTAGTCTAAGGGGAGCTTTATTGACCTTTAAAACAGACTATTGCAATGGTTGTAAACAAAACACAAATCCATACGGAACACATTAGCTATGGCCTTGAGTCCACCGCAATGGGTGACCCAATTACCCACTGCCTTTAAATCTTCTATTTACCTACAAAAACAGTTTTCATTACAATTCTCATATATTTTCAAGCCGAAAAAAGATATAAACATTTAACATACAAATGAAAGCGTTAAAACGCTTTGAAAACATTTGAATGCTTTCATTTCTGTTTTTATTTCTTTTTTTATGATAAGATTTAATAACATAGCTTTTCTTTTAAGGCCAGTTGCTTTTATGTGAAAGGAAGACATTGTGATTTAGATATTATGGTCTCATTGTTTTGTAGAATTCTATTGCCCAAACAAACCCGACTGGTGAAAAGTGAAAACAACTACCCTCTTATTAATAAACACGGAATAAAGTTATTCCAAGTTTAAACCTATCAAAATGTATGGTTATTCCTTTGTTATTCCTGGTATTAACTTTATTCCGTGTTTATTAATAAGAGGGCTAAAGTTTTATCAGGCGCAGAAAAGTTTTACCGAGATCTTAAGTCAAGGATAATCCACGGCTGGAAATAGAAGGACACTGGCCCAATTTATAGCAAAATTATTTTTTTCAGAATATTTACATGCATAGGTATACCTACAGGTCGTGGTTGGCCATGCAATATGACCGGCTTTACTGAGATCCCACTCACCCAGAGACGGCGGTGTTACAAAAAATGGCAGAACTTGTCACTTTTCAGGGTAATTTATCTGGATTCCCTTTCATTCACCGTGCCAGAGATGTGTGTGACACTACAGCCGGTCGATTCTGTCGACATCTCACGGTGTTCACCTAGGCGAAGTGAACGACAATTGAGCTGTCATTCCATCTTATTTGTATGGTTTGACAACTCACCCGTCTCTCACCCTGCCCAAGTGTTCACTTCGATACGTTAACAGAATCGCACTGCAGGTACCTTTTTTCTCATGAACACGAACAGCTGTTTAAATAGGTATCCTTCAGCACGATCAACCAAAATATGGCTTAATACAAATGAATGCACGACATTGTATACTGTTTATTCTGCAATTAAAAATAATCATTCAATTTTCTTTCAGCATTTTCACGCATGGTTGACTACATAATTGCTATTTCATTATACACGGTTGTTGATAAAATGTTTCAAGCGAATGAGAAGATTATATCATAGGGAGTCTGTATAGTGTAGTAGGTAAGAGAGGTAGGACAGAAGTAGACATCAATTCTTCCGTTACTGAGTGACTGAGAGATTGAGTGACTGAGTGACTGACAGACAACGCACAACAGAAACTGCTGGTCGTAGAAAGCTGAAATTTGGCATGTAAGTTCCTTGGGGAGTGTAAGGGAGAGCACTAAGATTGGAGAGGATTTCCCGAAATTCCTACGGAAACGGGAAAAAGCGGGATAAGTCGCGACCAAAAGCTAGTATAGTGTAGATTTTTTTTAGGAATTAATATGAAAAATAAAAATTACGTTTTTATTTTATTAAAGAAAATATTAAGCCTATTCAGGTTAGGTTAAAGTAAAAGAACAGCTAAGTAAAATAACTATTTTGTAAAAAACCTTAGACTCAAAGGACCAAACTATATAGGTATTGCGTAAGTAGGTACGGAGCCAGGGCCGTGTATTGTGTTTTACCGCAGGCCGTCTCACATTTCATTATTTGAGTCTACCAATCGAAATAAATCAGACTTTACAATTGGAGCACAAGTATTCTTCTATTTATAGACAGAAGACTTATAAAAACCTCGCTAACCAGATTCATTTAAATACTGATTAGTTAGCAGATTCTAAATTCAAATTCTCTAATGTAAAAAAAATAAATTTGAATTAAGAACCAGCAAAGCAGTGTTTAAACTTATTAGATTTTAAGATTTTTATAAATAAGACCCTAAAAAGGCCCTAAATGTATGTCACCGTTCAATTGCAATCACCGTAACGGTAAATAAATCTTGAAACAGCGAAAAACTGGGGATATGGAATGTTCCATCGAAGACCCTATATGTGCTTACAGGAGTAGGACGGATAGGGTGGAAAAGACCGATCCGAAGATTTGGTTTTATCTATCTACTTTTCCGCAAGCACAACTTTTCAACTTTTTATTCTTTGAATTCGAAACCGTGAATCGTGCAAAGTTTACTGACCGATTTCTATGGGATTCAGAATAAACTCCGAGAGTAGTAGTTTCCCGCAAAAACGAAACAGAATACAAAACGAATTTTATTTAGTTTCATTTTGTACGTCCGAAACCTCTAAATAAGCTCGCCACGAATAAAGTTCACTTCAGGGAAATGGATATTTAAGTCCACATTTTGCTCACGACGAGTTTTTTGCGTAATTTTAATAAATTCTGCATTGCGCGCGAATAAGTTGGTCATACATAATCTGATAGCGTAGGAAATGAAGTTGCCACATATAACGGAGGGACGCATTGCGATACTATCGTTCTGCACTTGTTTACTGCTAAAATGTAGCGTATAAAGTTTACCTGGATACTGTAACCGGCAACACACGTGGAATGGAACGTACCTACGTAAATGAACTTATTTCTGCCTGCCCATAGTCTGTCTACGTATAATCATTCTTTATGCTTATTTGTTTATCCAGCGGCATTTACTGCCAGTAATCTTCGCTGTTATTATGTCATGGATAATGCAGTGGGCTACAATATTGTAAACGCTCTATTGCACCTTTACTTTAAGTAAATATGTATATTGTAGCTGTTTATTGTCCTAATAAACAAAATAAAAAAAATAAGCAACATCGACCTCAAATGAATTAGACGACTATTTATTATCTATACCGGGAAACCCCAAGGCCAATGTTCATATTTTGTGATAAAACAATGATGCATGATTACTGTCGAGACCATTCATGTTTAGGCCTGTTTAGTAGAAATCTGAGTCATGACTTGACGTGGCGTTCACTAGTGTATTGAAATTGATCAGCACGCCAGCTCCCGAAAAACTATTACGCACGAATTTCACCATAGAATGCATTTAACATATGTAGGTATTGTTCACGTCCGCTCTTAAGGCTGGAATACACATGACTGTAACAGAACAAGTTTCTTGTCAATGACCAAAACAATATTTGCCTCATGGATGCCATCATGACATGCAAGCTACTTGCATACTTTCGTGCAAGTAGTAAGGTTAGTATTACGGTCTTTAGGCTGCATTTCCACTTGCAAGCCACTCGCGTGCAAGCTTAGTTAAATTGCACGGTACTATCGATCGATATAATACCTCGGTAGTCCGCAATGTAAGCTTTCGATAGCAGGTGTAAAAATGGCCTTAGTTCACCAGTCTACCAAATACACATCAATAAAACTGTGAACAACCATTATGCTTATGATTGGCTTCCCGTTATTACAAGGTACCTTTGTCCCTAATGAGGTCATCGGCGAACAGTAGGTATATTATTCACTTCTGCCCAACCTTTCGATTGAATACGTCAACGATTATACTATGGCCATATGATGACCGTAATATGAACCATGCACGTTCAAGTAATTTGATCAAACAGGCTGGTTCAAAAAGTTTTATCAAATTGGCATGAATGTCTGTGGGAAAATTTGATCGAAAATTTGTTTTCAAATGGCATGAAGTTGTATGAAATTTCTAATATATTCTATTTTATCAAACAGTTTGAACCAGTCTGTTTGATCAAATTACTTGAACGTGTATGGCCCACATAAGGGTCACTGATACACAATATTCTTCAAACATTATCAACTTGTGACTTTGTGAGTGTTGTTGTGGCGACACTTGGGGGAGGCCTATGTCCAGCAGTGGACGTCTTTCGGCTGATATGCTGATGATGATGGTAATAATTATCAACGTATCAACAAAAAAACCGAACACAAGATCCTGTATTTGTATCGACAACTACAAATATTTGTTTGCCTAGCATTTATATTTACCGCTACCCATAGTGTACCATCGTCTTTATAGGCACAAATATTTGAGTAAGTCCCTTTGTTTTATAATATAACGGAAGAGAAGGCTCAGAACAAAAACGCTTGTAAAGTGTTTTTTGCAAGCTTTTGTTTAATTTGCCTTGTTAGCTTGTTAGTACCTATGTATGGGCCAATCTTGCAATAGAATTTTAAAACAGTTATCCCCAACGGATTGAACTGAAATTTTGTATACACATTTCGTTTAGATGACAATCAATACACGGTTCGTTCCGATTCGTGACATCCAATATGACGGACTCCCAAAGATGGCGGACCAATAATTTGTATGCACTCCCATGATACGGGTATCAAATGAAAGGGTTTGCTGCGATGAATACGAAATAGACCACGGCTTGAATGAGGACTTTAGTATACCTACATTTTGTAACGGTAATAGATTCCGAGGGATCATTTACAACTTCCACGCGGCTGAAGCCGTTGGCTATAGCTAATAGTAACATATAAAAAAGTCCTGTGAATACTAAGCTGATGGATTATCCCTACTTCCCTACTAATAAAATTATAAATGCCAAAGTGACTCTGTCTGTCTGTTACGCTTTCACGCTAAAATGGCTGAATTGATCGTCTTGAAATTTGGCAGGTATATAGCCTGGGGTATGGAGAAAGACATAGGCTACTTTTTTACGTGATAACCGACATCCACGCGGGCGGAGCCGCGGGCAAAAGCTAGTTAAAAATAAGAACCTAACAAAACCCTATCTGCGTAAACAGGAGCACTATTTGAGAACAGAAATGTAACACCTGTAGATATAATGAAATACGTCCGCCAAAGGTAAAGTTACTATCTCAACTATCCCTACCGGTAGTAGCTACTAAAGTGGGACATAAATCTGCTGAACTCACCGACCTCAGCAGGCCTCAGCTATATTGTTTTCAGTAAGTAATAGGGCAACTAATTAGTGTCATCCTAGCAGCATTAACAAGTTAATTAGTTTTCTAGACTTGCATTTTTATTTACTTAGAATTAAGAGTTATGATTTTGTAATTGACAGTCCGGGAACAGAAACTGAGGACTAAATAATTATCAAGATGGATGCGAAAACTTTTATAGAAGGTAACTTACTAGTTCAGCCGGGTCTATTCTGAAATCATCTCACTGTGAAAATTTAGGTGTAGTCATAGGGTGTAATGTAGTGAGCTTGTCATTCCACTTTGATTAGATGGCTTGACAACTCGCTTCATGTTTACCTAACCTAACAAAACTTAGTGAAAACAAAAAGAAAAATATTGTGACAATTTTACCGAATAGCACTACAGGCCCTGATCAGACACAGATCAGACGGTGTTCAATGATCGTCCAGTTTTCGTCTACATAGCATTAACCTTCTGAAACGAAAAGTGTCATACGTTTTAGTACCAAGCGTGCCAATATTTTATTAACTGTCATTCAGGCCCCAGACTATTTAGTTAATTTCAGGTATTTGCTTCTCCTGGTCGACGGCGCATTGTGTTTCACGCGCGCCTCAAAGAGATGTCAGCAAAGCAGACGGTGCCCGTTAGGGCCAGAGCCTGCCAGGGTTGCGGATTTTGTTCGAAAGAGTCACCGCGGCCCTGAAACACAAAGGGCACTAGGAGGAACCCGGATGGGTTTTAGTCAGTAAGAGTCTGGCACCCCTTCCCGCTCCACCCAGAGCGGAAGGTGTCATTTGATGATTTCCAATCCATAAAAAAGGCGTTTGCTTCTAGTAAATAAGCACAATCATAATCACTCAGACCGTCATAAACACTACACAGATTTTGGTCTGCCCTAAATGATCTGAAGGAAGGACTTTATGGTACCTATAGGTACCTTCTTAATCCATGCATGGTAATATGGCAAATACTAAATAGACGACCATGTTTGGTATAGGTAGTCGTTTCGTTATTATAAATCCAGACTGTATTATTATCATTTACTTATCCGGTAAATGTAATGCTTTATTGAGCAACGGATCCAGCATAGATAGAGATATCAATTTCAACGCAGAGCAACTGATACGAAGCCGTCCGCAATATTAATTTCATGCAAAATACATTTGATTTTACTAGGACGCAAGATGCAACAAATGGACAGGATACCTACACAATAAAAACAAAGTTACAATAAGGGAATATCTACGTCAAATAAAAAGATAACATGTTTTTGTATTTTGGAAACCAAATTTTGACCGATTTTTTTTTTTTCAGTAAATTCAAGCATAAGTAATTATAAGGAACCAAAACTCAAACCTAACGGTCATATTATTGTGCCACTGCAATAAAAAACCATAATATTTGCAACTCCGAATGCTCTGATATTCACCATAAATACCTAACTACTCTCGCTCGCATATCAGAAACTTAATAGGTACACAACGCAATTTATAAGTCCCAAATTGCATTTGCCGTCCGTTGAAAATGGAGAGACTCGACGTGGACATTGAAAATTCGATCAACGTAGGAAATTCACTTAGGTTCCACCCTACGCACTGTACATTCTGACTAGCTTATGCATGGCAACAGGTGCTCAACATACTACGATGTACAGTTGTGGACTAAATTAATAGAACCTATAGAATAGAATAGAATACTCTTTATTATGTACACCATATAAGTTGCAGAAAAAAAAATAGATGAAGAAAACATTACATAGGGTGACACAATGGGCGGCCTTATCGCTAAAAGCGATCTTTTAAAGACAACCTTTGGATAGATTTTGAAGAGAGAAGGAAAGACAGTACTGTAGGTATTCTTAGGTGTACTATTAATATATACAATAAATATATAATTATACAATAACAATTATGAAATAAACAGCAATGATTGCCTGATAAATAACATAGGTAGTGAGGAAAACCTATTTACAAGCTTTATTTTAATTTGCCTTGTTCGTATGTATTGGATTATATTATATCTTACAACTGAATTTTAGACTGAGCATGAAATTTTGCATGCACGTTTGGTTCGGAGGACAATAAATGTGTGGGCTAAGTGTCATCATTCTGATTCCAGTATCGCGGACCATTTTTATGCATCCCCATGATATCGAATGAAGTTGTTGAGAGGGACAAAAAGAAAATGATACCGCTATAAAACGCTTGTTTTTAATAAGTTTGAAAATTAATATTAATTATTTAGAACTAGACCACATTTAATAACGTCATTTTCCCTCTCGGAGTTATCTACATTTTTCACCTGAACTTAAAGATTTCAAACTGCTCGAGACAAAATGGGGTAAGTGCTAATCTTAAGCCAGTATAGTAGTAAATACTTGATACTTAATGTAGTCTCTTGTTACCAGTTATTTGATGATAAATGATGCTCTCAGAGAACATTTTCTTATCAACAACTATTCATCGGGTTGTTACTTATCATAAACTTGGAATCTTCCATTTGAACAGAAGCTACTAAATGAGGACCATCTATTAACACAAAAATATTTTGCAATGTGACCAATAACTGTCTACAAAAATGCAAAAATTGTACGAGTATGTTGAGTACAAATGAATGCGGCAACAACAGTTGAGCAGAAAAGACCCTGACAACTAAATGGATTAACGACACCAACAAATAAAAGCATAGTAGCGTAAACGATGTTAGAAAGGATGCTTTTAAACAGATTGAAACGCTAAAAAAACATTAAAACCGTCTTAATGAATTCCACTTACTAATGAGGACTGAGATAGAAGCAGCTAAACTTTTGTTTCGCACGCTCCTTCAACGAAACTAACACTTAGCGTGAATGGAAAAGCTTTTTTGTAAAAAAACACGGATGGAAACGCATTAACCTAACTAACCTGGAGCAGGCTCGTAGAAGAGAAGTTTTGTAGTGACTTCCAAGCTCCTCTGGAGGAAAAAGAAGCTATGTGATTCTACGAATTTATAGCACAGTGTGAATCTATTTCCTTGTAACTCCAGTCGTGTAACTTGATTGAATTTTAGAGATGTTTTTATGGCACCTTGAAGTATTCGAAAACTACAGTGCAAAATTATCTAAGAACTAGCTATAATATTCTCACCCAGTAGACACCGAATAACGTTCTCGAAAACCGGGTATCTTAGAAGAATCAGAAGCATTTCCTAGTTGGCTCCTCACAACACCAAATTAAATGGGTGCTGTGTAGGTTGCAATGGCTATGCGGTGGTACAAAGACAGAGGAAGACATAGCAATAATACAACAAGGCAGTGCAATAAGAATAACAACATCCAGACCGAAACTACAAGTGTTCGAAATATGACGAAACCCTTCTAGAAAAGCTAGATAGTGCCCGGCTTCCTCTGACTTGTCTTGGTACAAAATTTAGTGCCCAAGCTTAGAATGATCTGAAGAAAAACTTCATTTACGTCACTTTCATCCCCTTAAACTCTTTCTTTATGATCAACTCAAATCTGATCTCTAAATATTTTTTAAATGGTTCTTGTATCGCACGAGTGAGCTCGTTGTTCAACTTTGATCTTTTCAATAATTATTTTGTATAAGTACATCAATACAAATTCTGTCATATTTGATTATTATGATACTATAAATGTCGAACTAGAAATTGCAACGTAATATGTTCAAAATCCATTAATGATTTGCCTAACGAACATAGTTTGGCTAGTGGGACTGAAGTTTTAAAACTAAATTTTAAACATCAAATGCACGTTCCAGGCCTGGGGACAACCTCAGGGGCACTGGTTTGCAAAAACTGGTTCTACGGTCACGTCGGTCACCAACCTGTTTTACAAGTATTATAGATAAATAGTGTGTTAACTAGGGTTGCCACCTTTTTTGGGAGAAAATAGTATTTTTAACAAATCATTGCAAAAATAAAGTGCTTGAAAAAAATAGTACCTACATTTACCATTATTTTTCATTACTTATTTGAAACCCTGCTCTATTTTTTTTGTTTCTTTTTGGGAAGCATGCGAGTACCATAATCAGCATTACATTCAAGGAACGTTGAATTTTAATAATAAAATTGGTGAACTAAATCTGTGCTTATGATTTGCTGGCCTAAGTAAGATTTGTTAGAGCGAGCGAAGCGAGCTCGAATATTCTAGCTTCCCGCCTCGGAACGGTTTCATTTTGACCTTTCTTAGAGAAGTAGGAGTCAAATTGTGGGCTCATGCAGAAAACTTTGAGAAACACGAAACTTTAGGAAAGCTAGGCCGAACGCAGCGAGCTCGAATGTTTTGGCTACCAGTTAAGCTGTGGTTTATTGTCTTAGTTTGGCCTTGTATGGGATTTGATTAAAAGACTTCTCAAACCTTAAATTCACGTTAAAGTTATAGTATTTTTCGTACTATATTATTTTTCTATGATATTATTATTCTAGTACAATTGACTAAAATATACTTAGTACAATTCTATATATTACGTAGTACGTGTGGCACCCCTAGTGCTAACCCCCCCTGGACGGTAGAGTTATTTTATGCAACAATGGACACCTTAAAAAATTATTTCGCTTAGTCCCATGAGTGTAGTATTCTGTTACATTTAATTTCTTTTTCATAAACCTCTTCATTAGTTTTCGCAAAAGGCAAGAATTGTTTCGGAAGTAATGACAATAAAGACTAACACTTTCTTAGATCGGATAGGTAATTTCACTGTCGACGTACCTAGTCAAAATTCTCATGTGTACAAGCATTGGTATTCAGAATGCCGATACATGGTGTATTAAAAGTGTTTGTTAAGCCAAAATGTCGTCGAAAAACTTCGGCGAAGAAGTAGGTAGATCATGGCTGACTTTATCTTTTTAACCGACTTCTGATAAAATAACTTCTCGCTAAAAACCTCTTTAGATCGGTAAGAGTACGCTGGCCGTTGGTATTTTTTACATTTATTTGAATTTTATAAGATTTTCCCATTTGTATTTGTTGCTTGTCACTCTTTGCTTCGTTTGCAAAACATACATAATGGCTTACAAAAATTGTAGGTATGTGAAATTGTAACCCTATCCAAGACCATTCCAGCCAACATTATTGAATATCAATTACTACTAAAATATCCATAATCCAGCCCATTTTGAAAGGAAACAACATGCCATGTCAGCAATACCTAGATATTCAAACAATGCACCAAATTCTGCTAATAAGTACCTGTAAAGTTTATTAGTCCGGCCAAAATAGACATTAAAGGTAAAATTTGGTAAGTAGGTACGGATGTTGGGGACACTACTATAAATGGAATGTAAAACGGTCCCCATCGAAAACCCTTGCAAAAAAGAAAGTTCGCAAAAACGTTTTTTTTTTTTGCATTTTTCAGCAAAACGATCGTGAAACGGTCATGCATACATTGATATGGTTTTTGGGGTCAAAACAGTTGCAAATCAGCTCTATAGTATATATGTTACAGCTAAAGGTGGGTGTGAACATAAACCTAAGTTTAGCCGGTCATTGGGTACCCTGACTCGGATAGGTTAGGTTAGAAGGGGATGACGGGGTCTAGTGAGCGAGCGAAGCGAGCGAACACAGACACCGCCATACCCTTCGTGGTTATTTTTTTTTAAACCACACAGAAATAGGAATTTTAAAGTGTTTTGAGGTTAGGTTAGAACTAGTTGTAGCCGGATAAACCTAAGGTTAGCTGGTTAATCTTAAGTTTATGTTCACACCCACCTTTAGCCGTAACATTTAACCTGTTTCATAGACTGCACTCAGTTATCAGCCTGTAGGTATATGCCGCGTAAGCACTCGTACATTGAAGAACACAAGTTTTTGAATCGCTATAACTCAGAAATGTGATTCTTAGGAAAAAAAGTGTGAGACCAATTTTTGTCTGACTTAGTATATGATAAAACTTAAAAGTTTTGCTGAAAAATGCTAGAAACCCATTTTTTTTAACATCACCTTGAACATTTTTTATTACAAATGGGGATCGATGGGGACCTTTCACGTTCCATTTATAATGGTGTTCTAACAACCGTACCAATTTTTAGCTCTATGCGAAGTATTGCAACCTCATCCCAATTAAATGAGCTAACTTGACCGGACTATATACACGTACTACTTATGATGTCAACACAGGCAAAGGCCCTCAACAGCAATTCCGAGTTCCGCTGAATGAAACACTTACAATAAATTCACTGACATAAATATTTGCTCGACTCCCAAACAAAACAAAGCCCACGTAAGAAATGTGTTATCCAAACAAAGCGCAAAGCTTACCGTTTCCAAACTGTTGCTAATAAATGGACATTTTATTAAGCTTCATTTCCATTCAAAAAGTAGGTGGGTTCGCATCTAAACAATGTTCCCCTTCACTCAGAAGCGTATTGACCTCACAATGTTGATCTGTTAAGTCATCGCTATTTTGTTGGCATTAGGTAGGTAGGTACCCTTTTTATTTTTAGTCTGCTCAATGTTCACGTTGTCTTTATCATCTCATATTGTTAAGCTTTTGAAAATAGATTGATTTCGACAAATTCATACATTTTTGTAACCCTGTGTACCCCACAACAGTTTTTTTTTCCGCACCTATTATGTATTGTCTACAAAAACATGATTTCCTCATATCATTATCATTATTCTTTATTTATCAACTGTCTCCAGTCCTCGATCAGCTGCCTTTATCAGTTTATAGATGTCATTGTGCTACAATCAAAATCTTATGAGAGAAATAAATTCAGGGTTCCTGACCTGCAGATGTTCATTGCGCGATCTCGTGGGCTCATTCGACCGTTCCAGCGGCAGCAGTTCTGTGAGGATTATAACACCAAACACCGCAAAGAACATGATGAAGATGAAGAAACTGATATTGGCGCGCTCTTTGGCGCGGGAAGGCGCCGCGCGCCACTTCATCGCGTCGACACTGCACTCGCATGAGCACTTCGAGAACAGTGGCCGCTATCGCGCGCGCCACACGACTGATTCACCAGCGCCGCAGCGCCATACCGCCGCGCTCCGCTACCGCGTGTCGCGTCAAAACACAACACGACGCCTTCCCACACTAACGTAATACGCAATGGTGGACTGACAGGACTCCTCTCAAACGGGTTGCAAGCTCCGGAAGAGCTTTCCGTACCCTTCAAATGTCATCACATTAATTCACACTTGCTCATACAAACATATTTTCTGCTTTAGATGTAAATGTTATCAAAAAATGAAATGGCATTCAGTTTTCATTAATTGAAAATTTGTCGATTTGCTTGTAGAGGCAATCAAACATTCTGAATGGAACTGAGACTGCCACATGACATCACAAAAATTGGAAATTCAATCCATGAGGCACATATAATATTTTGAAATATTTTCCACCATAAATACGTTTGGTGTGGTGAATAGCAACACAAATTGGTAGGTATCAGTTACGCATGCGCGCCCCCGCCCTTCGTTCAATGACTTGAAGCTCAATGTAAAGAGTCTAACTATACAACGAGATTTTATTAGGCCTATCAGCTGTCGAATGCATCCTCACATCAGATGCGATGCGTGGAGGAATTTCCGGTACACGAAATGACGAAATAGTATCGGAAAGCAATTTATCGGCTTTATAGCGACTTGGAAAATTCTGGGTCGATGGTAAAGGAACAGGAAGATCGAGCTAAAACTATGTAAACAGCTATAGAACAATCCTTTGTGGCATGACTTCCGTTATCGTACAATTAATTCAAGATGTCGAAATAAAATACAACAAATAAAATAATACAGGTAGTTCAAACACACGGACATTTTCTAAGCAACCTAAATTTCGACGCCGGTAGCTATATGAGGCTTCTACTAAGTCATGTTTATTATTTATACTGTTGCGGGCAGTCGAAGTCTTCGCACGAACAATAAAATTATTTATTAAGAAAGTGATTCGATCCACTTTTACCTACAGTTATAAAGACAAGCATCAAGCACGCAAGTCAGTAGTCTTTCAAGTTCTTGTAGCTTATAATCTTAATTGAAAGTTGCAATAAATATGTTTTCAGCTCATGCCGTTTGATTTTCCAATATGAATGAATTTCATATATCAAGTCAAATACGTTTATTTGTTTGTGCACCTACACAGATAAAAAGGTGGAAAAATACAGGGTAGGTAATGGGTCTCTGTGGCCTGCCACAGTAGATGGCATACAAACATTAATATTAAATTACATTAGCAGTTAGGTAAGTATATTAAATTACAATTTTGAAATATCAAATATAGACTATAGAAGAAATAAATCTGGATCATAGTTTAGTCAGAATCATGTTAGAATAATATGAACCGGGCCTCTCCTTGCGGATCGTCATGATCTCATGGGCAAGAGCAACCACGCCGTAAGCGTTATATTATTTAATAGTGATTTATTTGGTGTCCCTCAGGGTTGTGTATTGGGTCCATTATTATTTATTTTAAATCTATTATTTTATAATTATTCAATCATTTTCGATATCCATATCACATTATTTTTTTACTTATCATATCAAATTACAAAAAAAAAACCTTTTTAGAATGCGTACATGTAATAATATAATAATAATATAATATAATATCTTGGGACAACTCACACACGGCCATCTGATCCCAAGCTAAGCAGAGCTTGTGTTATGGTAACCAGACAACTGATATAGATACTTATATATAATTTATAAATACATACATATTATAGATAAATTACACCCAGACACAGAACAAACATTATACTCATCACACAAAGTTTGTCCTGGGTGGGAATCGAACCCACGACCTCCGGCTTTGCAGTCAGGGTCACTAACCACTAGACCAACAGGCCAGTCATGTGACCAACATGTGTGCAGTGCGATTCTGTAAAATTTTCACCGTGATAGGTAACTTAGGTGAAGTGAACGTGAGGTGGGCTGTCAGTTCATACAAAAAAGATGAATGACAGTTCACTTCATGCTCAATCCACCAAAGTTTTCACGGTGAATTGTCGACAGAATAGACCGGCTGATCAAGCACTTCTATTGATACAGTTAATTACGCTCTTTAAATCCATAAGGTTTTCTCATGGGATTCAGCTCACGCCGTCGCATATCGGGTCACAATTTAATATACCGTAAGCAAGGTTCAGTATTCAGCTAAATCCGGTTTGACTGGAAGCCGACGCCAATAAAATTGGGAAAAGGCTAGGCAGATGATGAAGGTACATTAAACGTGGTTTCCTGTCTTAGTATATTCCAGATTCAAATCGATAGCAGCATGCAGTATCAGACCGCAACAGAAAACCGCTCGTTCTAACTACGCAATGGAGCGGCTTCCCAAAAATTAACAACATCTAGATGGTAACTCAGCAGACCTACAACGATTGACCTTACCTAGATTTTTGAATTTTTTAGTGATTTTTAGTGCGTGTCAAAAGTAAATTTCGACGACACGGTTGTCGCAGTGGTTGAGCGATCGGCTGCTGCGCTGCGTGTCGTGGGTTCGATTCCCGCACGGAACAAATATATGTATGGCCTAGATAGTTGTTCCGGGTCTGGCTGTTTGTATAAGTGAGTTTGTATGTTTATAAACTCACGATACAGGAGAAATTCCTAGAAGGGGCAGTTTAAAAAAAAAAGTCAAGTTTAAAGTGGAAGTGTCACTAAATTAGTGCCTGATTATTATTGCAGTAAGACATGCTTGCTGCAAAAAAATCACCTGAGTAGGTACTTACTTAGGTACATGGTTCCCATGTCGATGCTAGACCCTTCTGCGAACATCTGCACCAAAAAATATCCCAGCACTCATCAGTAAACAATACATGGGCGCAGCGAAGTACGAAAATTTGCTTAAAAATTATTACAATTGGCCCTCAGATAGCCAAATTTACACATTTAACAATGCATTACAATCGAAGACTATCATTATGTATATGTCGCAGCTAACTAGCTTAATCAGCCGTTCAATTAACGGCCAAGCCATTTTATTGAACGGCACCGTTTAATCAGCGGCCTAAGTGACAGAATTGAACAGCAAGGCAATGAATTGGTTCGAAATCGTTTAATGGTTTGCCTAGCCAAGTCATTGGGGACTTAGGGTACAGGGAATTTGGGACACCCCGAGATGGAAGAAGTTAGAGTGAGCGAGCAAAGCGATTGAACTTAGATACCGTTATTCCATTCATGTTAGGTTCCTTTAAGAGCGTTTACGCGGTACGGCTTTTCATACAAACTTTCAAATCCTTATTTTTCGTAATTAATAAACCGATTTTAATAAAACTTGGTATGCGTACGCTAGATATCTAGGTCTAAATAGTTATCAGAAAACATTTTCGAAAAAGAGTTCAGAGGGAAGTATATAGTGATTTTTAACTTTCTATAGAATAGAAAACTTAAAATCGCTCTCTCTCTCCCTCTGAAATCTTTTTCAAAAATGTTCTCTGATAACTATTTAGACCTGGATATCCAGCGTTTGCAAAGTTTCGTTAAAATCGGTTCATTCATTTTTAAAGAAATATGTATGAAATGACAAACGGCGTACACGCTCTGAAACCCTGAAAAAAGAAATAGAATCCCCGCGCAGCGTAGCTCCTTACGCCGTCGAAGTTAGTTTAAAGATGGTCATTTCATGAAAAGGCCAAGGCTATGAACGAACGTTTTTTCATATATTTTCGTCACAATGTTTACCCTATTCTATAAACGGCCTAAGCATCTGCCAGCCCGTTCATTAAATTTTGTATTACACGCATTGGCTGGATGTCACATAGGCTGCTGATTAAACAGCGCCGTTCAAAGTAAAAGCTAAGCCGTTTATTAAACGACTGATTAAACCAGACTTATGCATGCCTTGATCTTATTAAATGAATAATTTCAGTTAAAAAGGATCAAAGAAGCAACCCACACCACACAGAGAGAGCCAAAGAGACTACGTGATTTCTGGAAGCGAGTGATTAAAAAAAAGCCCACTTCTATTTGATTTCTTTACAAATCTCTGTTTAATGTAATGTAATATGTATGCCACTGGTTGATTGTTAAGAAAAAACTACTAGAGTTTCTACCAATACGTACACACAGATTAATTAATAGCATTTTTTTTTATTTTGATCTATGGTATAAACTATGTAAAACCATAGTAAAACTTTTATTTCCATAGTTTATATTATATAGTTTATATAGTTTGTTTGTATAGCAAGAGATCTTGAAAAACTAGACCATAATAAAGTGTTAAAAGGAGGCGGATATCTTCTTTCTCGCAACAAAAAAAGGAATCCATATTTCCTTGGCACCACTTGGGTCAAGAAAATAAGGATAACATACAAGCTGAAGTATTGAAACGGTTTTCTGAAGAACCTCGCAGACTATACCTACTATGTTTTTCGTTTTTCTTGGCCTGCTCCCCCTTTGACAGAATCCGGCTACGCCCTTATAAATTCGAAAGTTCGAATGAATGGATGAATGTTTGTTACTCAATCAAGCCGGAAAGACTGAACGGATCTAGATGAAAGGCACTAAAATGGATTATAGTCTCAAACTCTCTATGGAGAAGAACGTGCAAGAAACTCCACGCACTCTCTTTTAAGGACGCGTTTACAGATGGGTAGTCAAATCATTACTTTTTTATACAAAAGCATGTTTATTAAATAAAATACTTTGCATTCTTAAAATGTTTTTCCCATGAATTGTTGATAGATGTGCATGGTACGATTCTGAACTATTAATATAATTTTAGATAGGTACAGTTTCTCAATAAATGTACCAAAGTCATTTTTTTTACTTCGGTACATTTATTGAAAAAGGTACTATTATATCAAATATCTATAATCATATATAATCAACAATTCATGGGAAATAAAATTTAAGAATGCAAAGCATTTTATTTAATAAATATACTTTTGTGTTAAAAAGTAATGATTTGACTACCCATCTGATTATTACAAAATAGCTGTGGTTACATACCTAGTTCTTGTTGAAATTATTATTTTAAGTGAGAACGATTTATAAAGACGATCGTGCCCGTTTTTCTAAATCGTAAGAGCATCTGAAGTAAAAAAGAAACAATAATAAACCTATGCACAACAGATGCACATTTATCTGGCGCCTAGCTTTTATGCTTTATAGCCCGCCGGTCAATAATGTGATTTAAATTTGGAACCTCATCTGTCAGCTAAATTGGTCAATTTTATTAGGTTGCTAAATGCTAGATAACATAGGCACATACACAAAACTAAAGAAGAAACACAGAAGTAACAAAAAAAAACAAATTCGAAAATCGAGTTGGTCGTGGCTGAGTAGTAGGTACCTATTCTGTGTGGAAATCGAGTGGAACGCAAAAAAGGCGCGAATATTGCAAATTCTATAGGAAATTTTTCTAACTTTTTAGAAGTGTATATCTAACTATTACTGCTTGTAAAATTCATACTTTCATTTTAGTACCTACTACGGCTTCTTATTTTCTTACAGTAGGTGTGAAAAGTAGAGTATCCTCCTCGGGAATAAAGGTGTCTTTGCCTTGGGATTGCTTGAATACCTCGCTGCATTCTTGTGTTATCTCCCTCGCTTCGCTCGTGAGTTAAACTCTATACTCCCTCGCTGCGCTCGGAAGTTAACTCCTGAATATTTAATTGCGTTCGGGATTCAATATGACCTTACCTGCATAATTTGCGTCTAATACAAGATTTAAATTTCGTTTCATTCAGTTCTATTAAATTGGGTATTTTATTAAAACATTTCAAACAGTACCCCATGAAAGATGTGGCTACTTTAGCCAGTCTGATACCTGGTTGAACTATTTATCCCTATTCCGCCTCATTCATTAAAAATATTCTTTCTAACGTACATGTTTTCATAGATAAATAGGCAAGCCGCCGTCATGATGATAATTTCCTTAAGTAGTTCCAGAATCGCGCTGGCTTAGATTATATATGGCTCTGATGGCTCTTTTCTGCAGAATAAAAATAGACTCGATGTCTGCTACCGGCCCCTTAGATACCGTAAGACATGATACTATGAAAGTGGGTAACTAAAATAGACTAGCCTCGCAGTATCAACATCCGTAAATTGGCGGATTTTTCTAACAGCATAAGCTGTTGAACTTAGTCGTCCTGCAAGTGACGTAAATTTGGACCCCATTATAGCCTTGAGATATAGTCACTCAGTCAGTCTGGCATAGCATGGCACATAGACTACCACTTTTTTTATCCCGGGAATAATATTCCCGGGATAAAAAAGTGGTAGACTAGCCTCGCAGTATCAACATCCGTAAATTGGCGGATTTTTCTAACAGCATAAGCTGTTGAACTTAGTCGTCCTGCAAGTGAATGTGCCCTTGTGATAATTTCCGACATTCACGACCGCGACGGTGAAGCCACTGGCAGAAGCTAGTAAATCACATGCCCATACCAAGAAAGCAAACAGGGTACCTATTTTTATTACAAAAATTGTCTGTGTTCATCACTTCACAAAAAAGGAAATAAGTAGACATGTAAAGCCCAAATTATCCATCCAAATCATTGATATAGAAAAAATAATCCAAATGCATCAAACCAAAAAATAAAAATTATGTGATCCGCTGAATTTTTAAATGTTTTATAATCTGTCATAGATTTCCAGAACGTCATGTCCTCTGTCAGTTCAATGATGCTGTCACTGTCAAATACTGACAATGTCAATAGTGGTCATTGTCATTGTCAAACTGATAATCTAGGTACCTACTCGCAATATTTTCACATTGATTCACTCGATTCACTTCTTGGGGCAAATTTATTAAATCAAATATGCCGAAAGAAGAGGTGCCTGCTCAGCCCGATACCGCTACTATCAAAGACCCCAATGTATTTAGAGCATTTATGAGCGCACTTTACGCTACAATTGATGCACCAGTAACAGCGTTCCGTGGTAAAGATCTATAGTTTACATTGGTTTATTGTTATGTAAGTCCGTATGCGAATAATGATGTTGTCGTACTTCAGAGAAGGTTGTGGTGCCGAATCAGAAGCAGTACCCGTGGTATCACCAGAAGTTCCGCCGCGTGCCCACCATCGACCAGTGCTACGAAGATGATGTCGTTTGCGATTTCGAAGCGAACTCCCAGTTCAAACGTGATAGGTTAGCTCTTATTTCATAGATATTTATCCCATTCTTGATGCTTTTATAGATCAAAAAAGTAATAATGTATGTTTATTTATATAATTTGTTATATTATTGTGCTATTCAAAGAAAAGGTTTCAAAATGTATTATTTTTTAACAAACTTAGGCCTCTAACTAGGTAAATGAGTAGCTTTCCAGTCTACATAGTAGTATGTAAAACAAAGCATACTTACTGTCATAGTGCGTCTACTACATTAAAAATGCTATAAATATCCAATAATCTTTTTCCAGGGCTGTAGACTCTGAAATCCTTAGTATCCTGCGTAGCCGTTATGAAGACTGCATGCTTTATGAAAACCCTGACCATGCAAAGCACTGCAAACCTCTTTGGGCTGCTTACAAAGAGGCTGAAGAGGCCTGGTTTATCAAATGTAAGTATTGTTTTGATTGTAGGGAATTAAACAAGCAAATTTTTTCCTACAATATTTGTATCTTTATTTATGACCCATCTCTAAGGGTAAGTTAATTGTTAATTAATTGTTAGTTAATTAACTCACCCTTAGAGATGGGTGGGTGGGAATTGTGTCATTAAAAATCTATAAATGACTTTTAAGATTAATATTGTTGGTGAGTAACTAATAAATCTATAGTTTTTAACAATTGGTTAACTACTCTGATCAAGAAATTTACCCTAAATTGATGTAATTTTTATTTATCTTCATGTCATCAACTCATCACATACATGTGTATATGTGGACCATAAAATAAATTTTGCTCCTCAACTGATCTTCTGGTTTTGATTTCCTATATTTATTCTTTAACATTCACCCAGCATAGTGTTACTTATTAGTTCAAAATCTAGGAAAAGTACAACCAGATTTTCCACCATTTCGTTTTCCAAATATCAACAATAATGCCTTTGCAGTGATATTTTAAGCTAATAAAACAGAGCTTTAAACACAAAGTTTCAAAAAAGAATATGAATTAATCTAGCAACTTGCTGTATTTCAGATGGTGATCTTGGTGCATATGCCGATGCTCGCAAAGCATACATGAAGCAAAAGCACCGCATGGTCTGGGAGAGACGTCATGGACCCCTCTCTGATTTGACGCGTTAAATTACCAATCACTACCGCAATATATTGTTCTAATGTTTAAGTAGGTGTTAATTGCTGTTGCAATAAAGAGTGTAAATTAATCTAGTGTTCAGTAGTTTCATTTAGGGCCCATTCAAATAGATAGGCTACATTAGCTGCAGTTGTACACAATTACCGACTGCTTGCCACAGCAAATATCGCCAATAGTTATAAACAGGACTGCATGGGTGCGTTTACAACCAACATAGAAGACCAATGTCGTACATAAGTCAAGGTCCCGAACCCGAACTAAGAACAAACTGTCAAATTGTGTTGTCATTCAGCCTTAGTTCGATTTCGGGACTAATCGTAAGTCCGTAGGTGATACGGAGTAGAATACGCCCGACACTAGGCCGAAACTACGGACTTCGGGCTTAGAGAGTAGAACCCCTAAATCGTTTGTGGGGACTAAACGATTTAAAGCTGCTTGAGCAATTTTCAATGATACAATTATTCACTATCAACTTAAATGATAACGTGGCATCCATTATCGCTAAATAAACCTCGAAAACCTTAAAATGACACCCATGACGCAAAAATTTACAACTACTCGTTAGCGCCATTTTGTACTATAATTTTGAGTTCATTTTAAGCCATTTCTAAAGGAATTCAGGAGCCTAACCACCAACTCTTAAAGCAGTATTACTTCAATATTACTTCCATTGGGAAAGAGACGGAGCTATTTCCTGTATAGCTCCGTCTCTTTCCCAATTCTAAAATTCTATAACCGTTGCTGGATATGGTCCTCTCTCAGGTGGGGGGGATTTGCCATAATCGCCACGCTTGGCAGGCGGGTTGGCGATCGCAGTGTAGCTGTTGCAATGTACCTACAGAGAATGCCCATTCTCTAGTGAGTCCCTTACGACACCCACGGGAAGTGATGGGAAAAAACCTACTTACCTATTGTCAGAATATTGTCTATTTTGTCTTCAATGAGGGCTGAGGCCCTTTGTATCCACGGGGCTCTGGACTGCAGCCCAAAAAGCCATTAAGGACGCGTTTCCAAATGGGTAGTCAAATCATTACTTTTTACACAAAAGTATGTTTATTAAATAAAATGCTTTGCATTCTTAAAATGTTTTTCGCATGAATTGTTGATAGATGTACATGGTACGATTCTGAACTATAAATATAATTTTAGATCGGTATAGTTTCTCAATAAATGTACCGAAGTGATTTTTTTACTTCGGTACATATGTTGTGAAAACGGAAGATGAAGTTGAATCAGAATCTATGTCAGTAACTGTAGTCAATTTAATTAATTTTGGAATGTTTTAATAAAACGTAGGTTATAACTGTAACATAGTTACCAATAAATTAGTATAATTTCGAAGAATCGCACTGCTGCAGTGCGATTCTGTAAACATGTCGAAGTGAAGGCTTGGGTAAAGTATAAGTAATGTTTGTCTTTGCATCTTTGTATGTAGGTAAATGGCTAGCAATAAAGCAGACAGAACGCCCGTTTTTTTCTGCCTAACCTTGACTTTTACCATCAACGGAAATAAACTAGGTAGCACACGCATTAAAGCTATTTCAAGATTTTTCCCCAGATAAAATTTGTGCCACACCCACTCATCTCACCGCTGTTCAATAGCATCACTCTGTTTCAGTAGTACCTATGGGTATCGTACGCGCGTCCGGGATAACGCGCACGCATGTTTGTCTAGTAGCGCGATTTTATATAAGTAAGTAGGTACCTAATGGATCAACAAAATTGCGAAACATCGCGGCCTTCGATCCCGGTGACATCACATTTGTCAACAGTGGCGCTTATTGATTTACCATTGGATATGATACTAAATTTCTAAATCTACATAGCTAAATTTCTAAATTTTGAAGACTATAAAAGTTTCGTCCGATCGATTTGGCCCGATAACAACGAATGCGAATCTGTTCGAAGAAAACTCTGGGAACTTTCTACTCACAAGATCCGAGTCAGGTCTATGAACGGAAAGGAGTTGGATATAGAATACAACTACGATATCTCAAGACCAAAAGAAGATCACATTCTCCTCAATTGGGATTATTTGTTACCTATGTTCGCTTCAATTCAAACTCCTGCGCACTACTGCTGTATCGACAGATTCGTAAATTTGACAAGGCTGCAAAATTTTATCGCAAGTCACATGCATATGGATAAATGTTCTTGCCATTGTCACCGGGTAGAAACGAACGTTCCTGACCGTGTTATGAATGTGGAGCCTAACGAAACTGAGTGTAACCGCAAGCACTTTCAACATTACTGCTTTCAGCATCTTGGCTACTGGTTTGACTACTACCTCAAGAATGTAATACTGAATCGCGAGAAAGGAGTGCCAACAGCAGTAGGGATTCGCCGGTTCTGGCGCATCGCTACTTCGCGCGGTTGCGGTTCCAAAAGCGAGTTCCAGATAAGGCGAATCACCGATGACCGACACTAAAAAAAAAATGCGCGAGCACTGACATGTGAAAATTCCAAGATAAAAAATAAATCTTACGTAGATAGTAATAATAAACAATAAAATCTCGAAAATATCGCGGCACAACGGTGTGCCCAAGTGCTCGAGCGGTTGGTATGAAAATTATTATTCTCATAAAGCTGGATCGGGTATTGGAGTAAGTTATTTATAAAGGTTCAGCGTACCAACGTGGTCATGGCATCGAGAATTTCTTAGGTGAATGGTTTCGATCAGTTTTACCTTTACTTTCAAGTGGTGCTCGAGTTTTTGGTAAAGAAGCTTTAAACGCTGGAGTAGAGCTTTTGACGAATATGGTACAAGCAAGTCCCCCATGGAAGACTCAATTCAAGCCCGCCTTAAAGAAGTGGGTTCAAAATTAGAAAGAATAGGTAACAAAAAAAAATACAATCGAATTGAACCCCCTCCTTTTTTGGAAATTGGTTAAGAAAACGTTTGTCTACATTCATTCCACAATCAGCTGCTAAAGTAAAGCTATTAAAAACAAATCTAGGATATTTTGGTGCAAGAGCGAAGCGAGCTCGGGACTTGGGGCACCCCGACTCGGACAGGTTAGTCAAAGTCAAAACGTTTATTTCAATAAGGCCATTAAACGGCATTTTTGAACCTCATCATTAACATTAAAATACTACCTATGTATAAAAAACAAAGTGACTCCACTGTCAGGTTAGAAGGGGATGGCGAGGTCAAGTGAGATAGCGAGCAGAACCCCCACACTCTTCGTGGTTATTATTTTTAAGCCACCCCGAAATAGGAACCCCGTGTAGTGGGGCTCCGTCGACTAGATAGACTTTAGTATTACTTCGGCGGAGGGACACCGCCCCCCCCCCCTGCCTCCCTATTAAAGCGATTTTTCTCAGAAATTATTCAATAAAAAATTTAAACTTTATTAATATATATACAAAAAAAACAAAATACAAAATTATATATTAAATCTTATTTATTTGTTGTATACCTACCACAGTGTAGTCTTTTTAACCCAAAGGTTGACTGGTAGAGAATGCCTTGTTGCATTTAGCCCGTCCATGTACACCTATTGTACATAAAGTTTAAATAAATAAATAATATAAAAAACCAAGCACGCGCGGCGACGGGAATTGGTGGGGGGCTAACCTAAACCCCCACCCCCACCCCCTACGACTAGGGTACCTAACCGTGTGACGAACATGTATGAAAAATGTAATTTTGGGAATATTAAATTAAAAAAAATAAGAAACCGACTTCCAAAAATCACTACAAAGTTCAAAATATTTTTAAGAATAAGAAATTTATTTGCTCAAACATGTGTATACATACAGAATTAAAATAAAAAATGCATGTAAGATCTTATATAAGAGTGGCTCAAGACATGTCTGCCATTTCTCATGGCGTGCAAAAATCGGTAGCAATTAGAGGAAAGTCACCAAATATGGAATACCATTTTGTTTTTGGGATATAAAAAAAAAACTTCATATAAATTAAATAAGTTTAACGTTTTTACTTATCAGTCATACATTTATATGTAGTAATTAACAGCCTTTAATCAAATATATTAGTTATCAAATTAAAATCTAACACAAAAAACAAAATCACAAATGAGTAACCAAATATGGAATAGGTATCCATATATGGAATATAAGCATAAATCAACATAACAATAACAAAAATGGACATTAATATCTTTGAGATCAATTAAATGAATATAATTGGTCTCAAAGATAATTTATTGTGATAAATGAAAGAAGTTATATAATTACTTGCAAAAGTCACAGACCCAAGTATCAAACTCTGGACCAGCACAATCATAATGTGCCCAGAGCCCACACATCAAGAATTTAATCCAGTTTTCTCCACTTTTATCCATGGAAAAAAGTCTTGAACAGAACATACATTCTGCATCAGCAGAATAATAATTAGACACCGACTGTCCATATTTGGATTTTTATACTAGTTCAAACTCTTCTAAATATTTTTTAAAGTCACAATATTTTAATGACAAAAGATCACAAAATGGTGAAATAAACATAATACCGATATACTAAATAGTATAACACTTATGTAAACAAACATATCAGCTGGTAATACTCGTTTATTAATTACCTTTAAAATTTTCTACACGACAACAAAACCAAACACGCCTGCCACACGTGAAGCATTCGCGCAACTGACTCGATGGTGTGGGTGCGATAATTAGTAGACAAATTGAAACAGAAGATGGTCGAGTGTTGCGTTTCAAACTTATAGTCTTAGAGAAATGAAGGTATTCCATATTAAGATACTATTCCATATTTGGTGACTTTCCTCTATTATTATTGAAAAAATGAATTTTAATTTCGGTAGTCGGTGTTTTTGGTTGCTTCTTCGTTATTTGACACCGACATCCGAAATTAAAAATATTTTGAACTTTGTAGTGATTTTTGGAAGTCGGTTTCTTTTTTTTGTGAAAAAGTTTTTTATTTTTCACTTTTTAGTGGTACCCCACACCTAACAACACCACTGGAAAGTCACAGGAAAGCATAATTACGCAATTTAATATACATAGAAGATTTTTCCACATAGGTATTTTTTCCAGCTTATGGATTTAAAAACCAAACTACTGAACCGATTTTGATAAAATTTCAATGGGACCATTTGGGAAGTATACCCTTTCCAACAAAAAAATAATGGTTGGCAAGCGACGGAGTTATGCGCGAACAAAAAAAAAATATAAACATCCGAATTGAGAACCTCCTCCTTTTTTAGAAGTCGGTTAAAAACCGGCCAAGTGCGAGTCGGACTCGCGCACGAAGGGTTCCGTACCATTATCTATAAGAAACGGCAAAAAAATCACGTTTGTTGTATGGGAGCCCCACTTAAATATATATTTTATTCTGTTTTTAGTATTTGTTGTTATAGCGGCAACAGAAATACATCATCTAGCTATCGCGGTTCATGAGATACAGCCTGGTGACAGACAGAAACACAGACAGACAGCGGAGTCTTAGTAATAGGGTCCCGATACCCTTTGGGTACGAAACAATAAAAACGGCAAAAAAATCACGTTTGTTGCATAGCCCCACTTAAATATTTATTTAATTCTGTTTTTAATATTTGTTGTTATAGCGGCAACAGAATTACATCATGTTGAAAATTTCAACTGTCTAGCTATCACGGTTCATGAGATACAGTCTGGTGACAGGCAGACAGACAAACAGATAGACGGACAGCGGAGTCTTAGTAATAGGGTCCCATTTTTACCCTTTGGGTACGGAACCCTAATAAAACAATCAATTTCAACATCTTAACCTCGACGACGCCGGAGCCCCACTGGGGGCGGCGGGGTAGGTACCTATTTCTGTGTGCAGGGTTTAAAGGAATCTAACATGAATGCCGTGACGGGAACTAAGTTCACTTACTCTAACTCCCGTCATACAGTTCGAACCTAACATATCCGTGTCGGGGTACCCTAAGCTCCCTGTGCCCTACCTATGTTCCGCGACTTGGCTAGGCAAGTACCTAATTAAACAATGCGTGGCAATGCGGCCAGTGTTCTAGGCACTTTTCCCGTTGACAGCGATGTGGATGAATTTTTCGATGCCCTGTGAGTTCTTCCCCTCCCCCCTTTTTACTCCGCTTGTACATATTTTCTACTAGCTTATAATAAAAATTGAAGATTAAATGAAGTAATTAAACAATAGGTATTGAACCAAGTCATTTGCCTAGTCATTGAATCAAATGCTGAGATGTCATTTAGGCCGCTGATTAAACGGTGCCGTTCTATGAAAAGGCTAGGCCACCAATTAAACGGCAGAATAAGCTAGTTGGATGCGACATATCAATCGCGTTCGTATGAATCTCAAGGTTAAATGTTTTTGATATTTCACCATTGTAGTAAAAAAATAATAAAAAGTTGAATTAAATATTTGCGCTTTTATTTTCTGACGAATTTAATCATGCCTATGGTTGGGTTAGGGCCGATTCACACTCATCAGTGAAGTCACAGTACCGGCACCGTGATAATTATTCATTCATACAATCTCTATGAACGGGGCCGCCTCGCCCCCCTCCGCAACACGAGGAGTAGGACAGACATTAGACTACGTGGAGTCGGTTTTGCAGCGATTCGTTTCTGTCACTAAATTTGTGCTAATAGAAAACCAAATACTATTCGGAAATTATGGCACAAAATTATTCGGAAATTAAGTAGGTAGGTACCTACCTATTGAAATCTTTAACAAGCCATTTGCAATTCTGTTAATGTGAGTTTAATTTTTATAAAATTGCGTTAAATGAAACGTTGTTTTATGTGGCCGTGTGGCCTCGAAGAGAATAAAGCCCTCCGAAGGAGACAGAACAGGGCCAGCAGCGTGGCCGTGGTCTCCATTTTGGCGGCAGCGGAGGAAGGAATTCCAAGTTTGAGGAGCTTGTCGCTTTCCTCTAACCTACATAAAAAATTAGTAGGTACCCTGTAAGATAAAATTAGTACCCAAAATTTAAAATGAGTAGGTACTCCAGTAGTTTACGAGATATAGATACCATGCCATTGGTGGCGGAAGTAACGGTGTAAAATTTTCGTTTCAAGATATCCCTTTTAAAAACTATGATTTCTCCCCAAATTTATACAAAAATTAGTTTTTCAACATTTCGAAATAGGTAGGTACCTATAGATTTTTTTGTAGTGATTTAATGTCGCCGCGGGGTATCGCTATGTAACAAACTTTAAATATCGAGTCTGAGCTAGCGATAATTCAATTTTATACCTACCAAAAATGCCTACATCATTTTGGAAAAGAGCTGATACTCTTCAAACTGCTGGACCGGTTTTTACCAAACAGCTAAGAACCACCAACACACGGAAACTGGCTTTCGAATGAAAAAACCGCATCGAAATCGGTTCATCCGTTTGAGAGCTACGATGCCACAGACAAACACACATATATGACATCGACGTCAAACTTATAACACCCCTCTTTTTGCGTCAGGGTTAAAAATAGTAACCGGGGGCACGTTACCATTTGATCTTTGTTTATGAGTCTACCCATATTGTACCTGTGTGTATTGCACCTTGTGTAAGTTTTAAATAAAAAAAAACAAAATAGCGGCGGTTGGCTATTCCAGCTCCCATAGTAAAATGATCGAAACCCTTTCAACTGAATCGAACCAGTGGATTCGGAGAAAATTGGCTAACAGACATACAGACAACCAAGTGAATCTATATATATGGGTTCCGTTTTTTACGGACGCTCGGAACCCTAAAAACATCCATGAAAACCGTTCAGGCTAGCGCAGACGCATTTGCAAGCAAGTTTGCAGTTGCGTCTGCGCAAGCCCACTGAACTTCTAATATCTTGTCATGTATTAAGAGTTTGTGTAGGGATAAATAAAAAAGTACCATTTATTATTGAAAAAATAACATTTATTTTCCGACACATTCATCATACATGCAATACTGAAACAACTCTAATTTAAATACATCGATTTACTAGTTAAAACTATAACAAATAATCACAGAATTACGAAGATGTAGGAAAAATAATATTAAATGTTACATCTTCCCGTAATGAACTTCGAATGCGTACTTAATTCTATCTTACTGTTACAAAATACATAGTTATTGGTCAGAAAATAAAACAACAGCTTATAAAGTACTTAAATGTATCTTCACTACAGTCTTAGAGAACTTGGTAATTAATTTATAAACGTTAAGTAACATTTATTATACGATGGACATTACACTGGCCTTACGTGATCGCCATCACATTTAGAGTTTTCATGACAATCACAATGGTCATAAAACTAATAGATACATCTTACTTAAAATATCTCATTTTGATAGATCTGATGGCCAATACTGATGTAAATGCGGACTGGCAGTTTAACAAATGTAAAATTAATTGCATTGAAAAAATATACTTCAATTAAGCAAGATCCGGCTTACATAAAATATATACATCCAATTATCTGTAAATAATTAAATTTCATAATTAAATATCGTAGTTCCACATTATCCAATGTATATTATTTTATTACTAAAACATTCATACTTTGTACCAATTTAATAATCAATGTAATTATTAGTATTATGTACAACATATATACATACCTACGAAAATAATGTCGTCGACTTATGATTACAAGACGTCTGCACACTAGAAAATATTTGTGATTACATATTATTGAGTTGATACCAAATTATGGCATTCAATGGTACAGAAGTATCACAGTGGTAATGCCTTAGAATACAGACTTAAATCACAAATTGTGTATTTACAATTTTTTCATTAGCTTATCACTTCCAATATGTATTTAAATAAATCTGATAATACTATTTATTCATTAATTCAAATCATATTGACTAAATAAAATATCACTACCGCCTCTCAGGGTTGGCTGTCGTTTAAAACATATGTCAGACAGACCAACCTCTTAGATTTCCTTTAGATCTATAAAAATAAAATAAAGGTACAATAAAAACCATGAAACATCTGTTATGGATGTTAGAAAGACAAAAGGAATTAGTTCCCATTTACAAAATGATTTACACTAACTAATGGCGTAGTTTCGTTCATTGTAGCACATTATATTATTCAGTACAGGCCAATTTGGCCCAATATGAGTTTAAACTAGTACTTTGGCATCAATTACAACTCAGCTTAACTCGTTAGAGGTTGAAGCTTTTATCATTCACATTTTTATATGCAAACAAGCCAATAAATGCTTAGCCAGCAAATGGCTTTTATGCTGTTTCCAGTAATAAAGTTATCAGTTTTATGGTACGACTGTAAATGGAAACTTAAATCAGAGTCTTTCCACAGAGATACAATGTGGAACTAAGAAATTTAATTTTAGAACAAACACAAGCAGCTGTCATAAATTAAAGCATCATTGCACTTTAGGCACGAGCATATTCTATCAAAGCAATAATATCACCTACATCTACATTCATCAAATACTCTTATAAAACCTTTGAACGTTATTAATTGACACGTCATTAAGGCCAGTTCGCAAATGAGATTCAACAATTAACTGGCGTATTTAATTACGTAATTCAACGTGGGACCTTCCCATGAATGTAAATGTTATCTCAAAATTACATAAATTCGAATGTGATATACGTACGAACGAGAAATTAAAATTCATCTGTACAATAACTGAAGACAATATTTTGAAATAATACACATTCCGAGATACATGCAAATAGATTTGTGGCCGAAATACATTATAGAAGATAAAACTCTAGGACAATCAACATATTGTATGATCATTGTACTTTGTGCGGGCATCCGAAAAATGTTACAAGTGCTCGAGATGTTTATTTAATAAAACTTAGCAACTATTCTTAACATATTTTGAGCCTCAAATCAATGATATGTACATTTAGTTTTATTATTGTTTTATTCGTATCAATGGCAGTAACATCATCTACTTACAAATTATTACGTAGACAATATACTGTAGATCTTTCATAAACTTATTAGTACCTTAAAGTATCATTTGAAGCTTGTTCAGTCCTTTGTTACATGAAGAGCCACGGAAATAAATAACTAAGAAAAATAATATATAAAATGTCAAAAGGTAAAATAAAATATAAAATTGATTAGAGTTAATCAGTTCAACTGTTGATAAGTTCTAAACAATTTTATAAATAGTTCATCAAGTAACTTGGAAAGACTAAAACAACACACCACGAAACTGACTCAGTTCGGAACATATAAAAATAGCGTTAGTCAATTAAAATAAAACATTGTTAGAACTCATACACTAAGAAATAATAAAAAGAAGATTTCGGTCAAGATGATTCTTAAGACTTACCTTTACATTGTACAAGACGTGAGACATTAGTTTTAAATCGGCACTTTAAACATTTGACGAATGCACCATAAGACTTCTTATACTAAATAAACACATAAAAATATAAACATCTAAAATATTATTGTTATAGACATCACAATTTATTGGACACTTACATAAGTCTAGTAGTTAAAATTCGTTGCGACCCTGATTCACATCAATCCAAAGTTTCAGGTGCCGCGTTTGGAACACGAGTAATACTAACCTACATCAAAAAAATAAAGGAATGCATCTTCTGATGTGACGCGGTGGGACTAGGAACCGTCGAAGTGTGCCGCCAAGCGGATACGACCTGTAACAAATGTAACCGAATATTGACTTATCATTTCAAAAATAGCATCAATTAGCAAATGTTAATAAAAGATCATAGTTACGTCGGTTCTCGTGGTTGAGCAAAGCCGTTGGTGTCGGCAACGCGCTAGCCGGTGGGGAACACCATATATTAGTCTTTGGCGAATCGAATACACGGGAGCCCTGAAACAAATATTGTTTACACTGATTTGGCCACAGTAAACATTTGATTTTGATTTTATCGACAACCAAAGATGGTAAGTAATCGTGGTCACTGAGTCCCAACTACGAGCGCGTGTTACAGCTTACAAGTGATGAAGTTACCTTTTCGGGTCAATAAATTATTGTTATTAAAATTTCAGCTGAGTGTTCATTTCGGCCCACAGAAAATGTAGTATTGCATCTTTTACCGACATTTAGCATTATTTATTTATTTATTTTTAGCATATTCCGTCTCATTGCAAGGCAAGGGCCTCGCTTTTTTCAGTCCATTCTTTCCGGCTTTGGGTAAGTGTGGACCAATAATGTCGATGGGCGTCAAGCTCATCTCGCCATCTTCGCCTGGAACTGCTGCGATGTCGCCAGAGATTTTTTGGGACCGACATTCTTCAAATTAATATAATTCGTCAGGCGTCATCACACAGCGCCGCCATTGTAGTTCCACCACTAGTGAATTGGCAGCACAGAGCAAAGCCATACCTTCTGTCCGGGCGGAGTGTCGTGCACGGAGTAGTCCTCGTGCGCCGGGCCGGCCGCCTCGCGGCTGCGCGGCACCTGCACGCCGCCGCACAGCGCCCAGCTGCCGCCCTCCGTCTCCGAGAATATCTCCATGTACTGCCGGAGGAAGTCGGCTAGGCCCTCTGAACCTATGGGATAAACTTGACGATAATGAAAAGGAATTTTGAATCCAAGCAGCAGATTTTACATCACAGATTATAAATCATGTAGTTTACATCTCAGAACAAGGATTAAAAATTTGAATCTGTGAAAGATGTAAAAAATAGTCCCACTCACCGGGATCAACTCCAGGGAAGACCGGCTCATACAGCCTGGCGTATTCCACGAAGAGTTTGTCAGTTTGGAGGGGCGCGGCGTGGTCCGCGAGCAGCTGCGCCAGGCGCCACACCGAGCGCCACGCCGGCGCCAGCGCCACGCGCGCCTCGCCCGCCACGAACACGCCGGCGGCCGCCAGGCGCGCCATCTGCGGCGCCGCGCCGCTCACGCGCCGGTACGCGGCCGTGAAGTACTCCAGCGTGGAGCCGCGCGCCACGCTGCGGTCGCCGCACAGCACGGCGCACGCGCACAGCAGCGACGCCGCCCAAGACGGCGACCCTCCCGGAGCCACCACCACGTTGTTCTCTACGCAGCCGCCCGCCGCGTACACTAGACCCTCCAATGAGTCCGCGTCCAACATGTCAGGCTGCAAATTTTAACTCTTTATAATTTGATGCGAAATTGTTACACACAGAAAAATTAAGTTTTGCTTCCATAGAAATGCTGAAATATGAAAAAGTTAATTTTCTAATGAGGCTATCGAGCTTGCCAAACACTCCCTGTGCGATTAATGTATATGCATAGAATTCAACCAATCATTTCTGCCTACGTCAGTTTACTACAATACGTGATTGATAAACCTTATTTAGGACTTTCGGAGGACATTACACTGATTACATCAAAACCTTTTGGAACTCCATACTGCCCTACTGGTCGATTGTCGGATTTATGATGGCCTGAACGTGTTTAATTAGCCCCATTCGGTGATGCCACTACCGACGACCGGCGACCGGCTCGTACCTGCGGCGGCGCGCCGTAGTGGTGCGCGTAGTGCGCGGGCAGGTCTAGCAGCGGCACGCGGGGCAGCGCGCGCAGGCGCCGCGCCAGCTCGGGCCGGGCGGCGCGCGCACTGAGCCGCACGCTGCGCTCGCCGCCCGCGTCGCCGCACACCGCCACGCCGCACGGCACCAGCTCGAACAGCTCCGCCAGCTTCACGCAGCCGTAGTGCGCCACGCGCAGCTGCCGCCCGAAGTGGGCGTGGTACGCCGGCACGAAGCGAGAGAACTCCATGCGGAGGTTGGGGGTGTGGCGAAGCAGTTCCACGGCCTAAGCAAGTCATACTAACCGCTAACCGAGACCGTACTCACAGATGTTTGACGAATATTCGTGTCATCTCGATTATAAAACATTTCTTGGATTTGTTTTACGAAACAACATCAATATCTGTCAAAGATCTATAAATGTAGCCACAGAGTTTAATTAAAATTATTTAAAAACATGTTTGTTTCGGTGAATCTTCGCCCGAAATAAATATGGTCCTAAATATTTTTGACACTCATTATCTTACCCAGTCCAGTTAAACTCTCAACTGCTCTATCCTTGAGATAGCTAAGGTATTATAACTCCAGAAAACCAGAGGCAATCAACATCATAAAACGCCTACATATCATATACTGCAAACATCAATGCACTTACAATAACGTATTTGGCAATCCCTTACAACGCTTAACCGAATGAGAATCGAGTTGACATGATAATGGTGACATGAAAAATGATGGATATTTACCTGCATAGCAAACTGCTTGGTACGGGCCCTCTCTTCAGGAGTGGGAGTGCGGCGCGGTAGTGATATGGTGCCGTCAGCTGCGACGATCACCGCCTGCAGGTAGGGATGCGGAAATGATTAAAAAAAATTAACGACATTTGCAGAAAGTATCCATTAATTCATTCATATCCTGTTTTTCCTGAATGCCCCTTTCCTTTCCCTTTACCTAAATAAATCAAAATATTCAGTAAAATCCAATTTACATAAATGGATTTTACTGAATATTTTGATATTCGCGTTTTTATGCATCGCGTTGAGATAATCAGATAATTATGTACGCGTATTCATCTAGAAGGTATTATACGCTTGAAATTGGACAATGGGTTACATTCAATGAAAAAACACCGAATTCGGTACTTAAATTGATATTTGAGAAAATATAATTTTTTTAAAGACCGAGAAATAAAAAAGATGATTACTTTTACTGACTTTCTTTTTTTTCATGAAAACCTCTAAAAGGGTGAAAAGGGGTGATGCAGTTTTTAGGGGAGGACATTATTGCTTGCTTAAAATTTACATGGAAATTGGTATGAACCAACAAAAAGTGGGATATATAACTTAAACAGATCTAACAATTTTTGCATAATCGAAACCCCTGACGGGGTAAAAGGGGTGAACAGTTGCGCTGATCCTGAAACCATAGAATCAGCAGCAGAAATGGCTACGTAATTAATGAAAATCGTTGTTTTTTTCCAAAACAAACCTTTAAAAGGGGGTAGAGGGGGCGTTGAAGTTTGTAGAGTACCTACTAAATCCGCGCGAACGAAGTCGCGGGCTAAGTGCTAGTCTATACTAATACTATAAAGAGGTAAAGTTTGTGAGTTTTTGAGGTTGTGGGGTAATCTCTGGATCTACTGAACCGATTTTGAAAATTCTTTTTGTATAATTATATGATACCCATATTCATGAGGAAGGCAAGGTTAAAGCTAGTATAGGATTATCCAGAAGTTCGTGGTCAATTTAAGGTTCTGTAGGTGCTATAGAGTAAGAAAACATAACTAAATAAAAAATATTGACTTTAAAAAAAACCCGATTTAGAAAAACGACTATAAGTTCCAAAAAAAACACTTTTCAAGCAGTCTAATGCAGTCGGCGGCATCGAATCTATGATTGAACTAAAATAAACATAACTAACTACATCAGACCGCTGGAAAAGTTTTTTTTTAATTTCATTCGATTTTTTTTAATGTCAATTTTTTTTTTGTTTTGATATTCCTAATTGTAGGTATAGCAGACTAGCTTTTACCCGCGACTTCGTACGCGTATATCCCGTTGTTTCCCGCTCCCGTCGGAATTTCCCGTCCCCGTATAGCCTATAGGCTTAGGCCTTCCACATTAATGTGTCTATCATATTATCCAGAGATTACCCCCTAAAACTTCACAAACTCACAAACTTTACCTCTGTATAATATTAGTATAGATACAGAACATCACCCTTAAATATTATGGCCACGCTCTTCTCCTGTGTAGAAGATTTTATGGCAGCTTACCTGCGGGTTGACACGCTGCATAAGCTCCCCAAGCGTGCACACGCCGTAGTCGACAGGAGAGAACGGACGCCCAGTCGTCGCTTGATACAGCTGCGGTATATCATGCAACATCACTGTGCGTCCCGGCTGCGCCTTCAGAAGCTTCATTAAATCCGACGTCCAACGACGGCTCTGTGCTGCCGCGGATATTGTTATGATACGTGATGATCCTGAGCCGAGCACCTGAAGTTGAAAAGCTTACTAAGAAAAGACCTTGGCAAAAACACATCATTTTAAAACAAACACCAGAAAAAGACCTTGAGATGCAATAAAACTACGCATAAATCATTATTCATAAAAAAACCTACTTATTAACATTTCTAGATTACTTAAAGAGAGACAAATAAACTAACGGGTCGTTTGTTATCACTGTGAAAGTGTCGTTATCTTTCTATATTCTTTGCATTTTAATTAGGCGTTCATAAAGAAAAGTAATTGTTACACGAAATTTCATCTTCAAGGATGTATTTTGATTTGATAATAATATTGTTAAAACATTGGTTAATAAAATTTCATAATAAAATAAATAAACATGCTGATACTGTTATTTCTACGTGTTACATTTATAACAACCAGTAAGATTTGCCTTTTTGAATGTACGAGTAAATGGCTAGCAATCAAGAAGACATAACGCCCATTTTTCTTACTACGCTTCAACTAAGCACTCTGCTTAAAATTGAATTCTACCACCAACTAAAATCAACTTTAACTCACTGCGTTAAAGCATACAATACTTTGCCAAAAACAAAATTTGTGCCGCACCCACAGGCCCCACAGACTGATCAATAGCATCACTCCACTCTGTTTCAGACAGTAGTCTCATCGAACGCGTCCGCGCGTGATAACGCCCGTGCCTGTCTAGCGCGAATATCATGGATCAACAAAATTGCGAAACATCGCGGCCACCGAACCCGATGACGTCACAATCGGCAATAGCGCTTAGTGATTTACCATTGGATATAATTCTCTACATGGCCAAATTTCTCAGTTTTGAAGACTACAAAAGTTTCGTCCGATCGCTTTGGCCCGATGACAACGAATGCGAATCTGTTCGAAGAAAACTCTGGGAACTTTCTACTCACAAGATCCGAGTCAAGTTTATCAACGGAAAGGAGTTGGATATAGAATACAACTACGATATCTCAAGACCTGAAAAAGATCACATTTTCCTTAATTGGGACTCTTTCCCTATGTTCGCTCATATTCAACCTCCAGCGCACTACTGCTGTATCAGCGGATTCACAAATTTTACAAAGCTACATAATTTTATCGAATGTCACATGCATATGGACAGATGTGCAAACGATCAATACGCTTCTTGCCATTGTCACCTGTTAGAAACGAACACTCCAGCCCGTGTTATGAGAGTGAGGCCTAAAGAAACTGAGTGTTACCGCAAGCACTATCAACATTACTGCTCTCGGCATCTTGGCTATTGGTTTGACTTCTACCTGAAGAATTCAATACTGGATCGCGAGAAAGGACAGTTTTTCGATGAAGAAACGGCCGATCAATTTTTACGTATGTTAAGACACACAGTTTATCTGAGGATTCTACCGGGCTCTTCGTGATTCACTTCTCGTAAGTCAGCTATATTCATAGATTTATAGCAGGGTTATGGAAATTAATATGTATCAATAGCGTTCGTATAAATCTCAAGGTTAAATGTTTGTTAGGAAAATTTTATTGTAATAAAAATGTAATTAAACGTTGAGTTAAATATTTGCTCTTTTATTATAGAATAGAACCCGAACCCTTTGAGTACCTATTGTATCGAAAAAACGTATTTGAATCTATTTCTAGTTAAAAATAGGCCAGAGTAAGATCGAGATTTAGCGCGGTTGATAATGAGGCCATAGTTCAATCACCGATGATCAATAATCGAGATTTGCAAACTGTTCTCGACTGTTGGCTCGTCCCATTTAGAACGACTAAAATGGCGGCCATGGAACTTTCCAATATTTAATGGGTGACGGAATCGGGGAAACCCCCGCGACTCGTTTGTCTTGTTCTAGTGGCGGGTAGCACCTAACCAAACCGGCAAATAATTTCATGTGAGCTGTACTAACCAGTTCACATGAAATTATTTCCCGTGGCCTATTTTCGGCTCGGAATGTTCTCGATGAATAATAAAATAAGCAACAACATTCCGATATTTTTCTACGCCATCTGTTGATGACAAGAAATGGCTCTGTATAGTTTAGACACTATGACCTTCCGATTTGATTTTGAGACTATTTAGTGCAGTTTTCAATTCAATTTTTTTATTTTAGACCACTGGATCCACATATTGTTAATATGAAGTATGAACTTATCATAAGTTAGTAACAACATACTGGCTACACTGGCGGACAAAATTGATGGGCCTTTCATTAGGCACTGGGCAGCTAGGCATGTGCGTAATGGCATACATGTCGCCAATTAATTTAAGCTTTTTATGTACTAACAATAGGTTAAGATTTTACTAACACTATATGGATCAATGGTCTGAATTAAATAAATTATTATTATTATTATCTTTATTTATTGGCATACACATATATTTTACATTTTTAAATATTTCTATAAAAACAATAAAAAAAAAAACATTTAAAAATATAAAAAATAGTAGTCCGCCGGTGTCGGGAGCGAGGTCCAAGCTACCGGTGGTTAGGGCTCCAGAGAAAGGAACCTCCTCACAATACGAGCCGTATCGAGGAGTACTGCCTTCTGTATCAGGCCCTTTACCCAACTGCGTAACGCCAGCTTCGACAGGTGGTCGTCGAAGCTTTTGGCTATCAAGCCATTGGCCGTAACGACTATCGGCACAATGACAGCCGAGTCCACATTCCACATGTCGACAACCTCGTGTGCTAAGTCAAGATACTTTATTTGTTTCTCTTTCTCAGCTTTCACGAGGTTCTCGTCATGTGGAATGGTAACATCGATTATCATTGTGCGGCGCGCTAATCGGTCTATCAACACTATATCGGGCTTGTTAGCTATGATAGTCCTATCAGTGATGATAGACCGATCCCAGTGCAACGTGACATGGTCATTTTCGAGAACTGGGTCGGGCACATACTTGTAATACGGTACCTCAGAATCCACAAGTTTGTATTTCAAAGCAAGTTGCTGGTGAATAATCCTAGCCACTTGGTTATGCCTGTGCAAGTACTCGCCGTTAGCCAGACGAGAACAACCAGAGATAATATGTCTGATGGACTCACCCGGACGGTGACATGCCCGACACACGTCAACCGTCCCGTCCTTCTTATTATTATTATTATTATTATAAGTTAGTAAATAAAAATCACTTAAAAATACACTAATTGGCTACATGAACATGTACACGCACATGTCTGCCAGCCCAGAGTCTAATAAAAGATTCGTCAACCTTGTCCACCAGTGTGTTTCAATGTTCAGCAATCCATATTAATATAAATAAATGAGAAAATAACACTGTCTGATTGTTACATTCTCACGTCTTGACGGCTGAACGGATTTAAATGAAACTTGGCACACAGGTAGACCATATCCGGAACATAAGATACTTTTTATCCTGAGAATATATATGTACCCGTGGGATGGAGTTTCGAATAATGGGATTCAGATGTACAAGCGGGCGGGGCCGCTAGCAGAAGCTAGTCAAAATATACATACACAAGATAATATAGCTAAATATCATATAATACAATTGACAGCCTCATTGGAGACAGTAGGTACATTCTTTCAGGCAAACTTAGCATAGAAGAGTAAAGCCATCTTCTGTATAATAGGTCGGGGAAAAAGTTTCTTTTCGCATTTTTTAAGAAAATTCAAAACATTTTTTAATATAGTTTATTTACATTTAGCTAAAGTATGTAGGTACCATTTTGTTCGATAACTTTTTGCCATCTTGTAGGTAGGGACATGATCCCATTGCTAGAGAAATTTTGGGACTTCTGATCAAAATAACGCGACAAGTGGTTTTGGCAGTCCTCTCGTGATGTTAACCTGACACTGCCTAAAGAATTCTGAAGAGAACGAAACAGGTGGAAATCTGAAGGTGCAAGGTCAGGACTATACGGCGGATGCATTAACACCTCCCAGCCAAACTCTCTTAATTTTTGCTGAGTGGCTAAAGATGTGTGAGGTCTAACGTTATCATGATGAAAAACCACACCCCTTCTGTTGATTAATTCCGCCCGCTTTCTCTCAACTTTTTGCTTTAATCTCATCAGTTGTTCGCAGTAGAGTTCAGAATCGATGGTCCTGCCTGGTGGTAACAGCTCATAATGAATAATGCCCTTCCAATTCCACCAAACATACAGCATCACCTTGTTGCGAGTTAACCCGGGTCTACGACCGGTCACTAGGTCCATAAACACCGCAAATTTTTTTCGCGGCTTGCGTTGCATTTTTACCCTTTTTTGTAGTAAAATTTAAAAATGTATCAAATTTCTTCATTAGATTCACTCATCTTGACAGTACGAAAAACAAATGAAAATCACACATTTTCCTAATTTGAATTTGGAATTATGTTGTTTAAAATTTAATCTTTCAATGATACCAAAACCAGCCAGATACAAATAGTATAGCCAAAGAGATTTGCGGAAATCGATCAAAAATCGACTATATTACAATCTTTTAATGGCAAGGGTACAGCTTTATTTGACATTTATTGCCCGTCTGTCATATTTTTGCAATAATAACTTATTGCAAAAATATGTATACTTATTATGTCGCAGCCAATTAGTTTAATCACCCGTTTCATTAAAAGCCTGGCCTTTTCATTTAAATGTGCCAATTTTTCAGTGACCTAAGTGACATCTTTTGTTCAATATTGTTTCATGACTTGCCCATGTCATTGATGTCGCTGAATTAATGGCGCAGTTCAGCGAAAAGGCTAGGTTTTTAGTGAAACGGCTGATTAAGCTAGTTGGCTGCGACATATACATTGTCCGATGGTAACCATTATGTTTTTTATCTGCTACCTAGTTTTGGTACTTGTGCGTCGAGTTTGAGCCTTTTTGTTCCTCTGTTACTACTGTTAACCTATTGAAGATAAACGTACTTCCAACATTGCTGCACCGCACGGTGGGCTGAAATCGCGAAGTTGGGACTTAAGGATTTTTAAATATATATTTGCATTGTATATACTTATACCATACTTTTATGTTTTGGAACTTTTTTTTTAAAGTAGGTTATTACCCTAAAATTTCAGAGATTTAATTTGTATGAATAAAACAAAGAATTCGATGCATGGTGCATATTATTAGGATTATTATTATTAGTTTGTTGTAAATATTTTGTGCAACTGCATTCCACACCACTCTTTCCACAACACCAAAACCGGTTTTCTTATCAGTAGACGAGTCGTCATTAGTGACGTGCGCCAATCAGAGGGCAGTAAATTTGCAGGTAAAAAATATTTGGGGTAGCAAGTTGAAAACAATGATATCAGTTCGTTGTAACCACCCTTTACATACGGACTACCCGCTCGTTACTTGATTTTTGTTAAAAGTTGATTTTCGAGAATTTTGTGAAAATGTTTAGTGATTTAGTTACTAATGTTGATATGTTTGTGAAATTGAAATAAAGTGGTAGTATTAAGGATCATAACTTTTTATACAGTGCTATCAAGTCAAAATTGTGTGATTTAAATCAAGATAATGATAATTTGCTAAAGGAATTCTGCGCAAAGTATTGTTATAATACTTATAAAAAATGGGAAAATGCTAAACGAAAAGAACATACATTTAGAAGTAAATACAGTGATTGGTTGGCATCGGAGATAGTTTGGCCTGAGTTTATGAAAGATTTTGCAAAAAACGACGACGATCCAGTTCCTAGCACATCAACTACATCTCATGAAAAGGTGTCTGTTGGTACATCAACTCAAGTAAGTCCGAGAAAACCATTTACAGAATTAGGTCCTAAACAAAAAAAGAGACGTACGGAACTTACTACGCAAACTATTGCTTCAGAGGAGTTGTCACATGCCCATGTTTTTAACTTAAAAGCAGAAGGAAAGGAAGATGTTGCTGACATATTACAGCATCTGCTCAAGCATCCACAGGACGTGCAAAAAGTAAAAGATTGTCTTTTTGGAAATAAAAAGAAATCAGTATTCTCTCCAGATGAAGCTTTAGGCTTGTTTTTGTCTTTGAAATTGTCAAAATGGCAATATAATACGCTACGAAAAAGTATCGCAGAAGTAACTGGTACCAACGTATATCCCTCTTACTACGCACTGCAAAATGAAAAAATTAAATGTTATCCACCTAAAACTGCTATTGTAGTAACAGATAAAACGGCTACGATAGAATTGCAGGCACTATTGGATATTACTGTGAAGAGAATTATAATGTCAAACGAAATTAGTGAAACTTGTAAAGATTTGACACTGATTAGTAAATGGGGATTTGACGGAGCTTCGAATCAAGCCAATTATAAGCAGAAAGTTGGAAGAGAAAATAAGGAAGATGAGGACTTTGACGATTCTAGCGTATTTATGGGTAGTTTGATTCCTATCAAATTAGTGTCTAGTGACAGAGTTATATGGGAAAATGATTCCCCAAATTCCTCATTATGGTGTCGTCCGCTGTTTTTTAAATTCATGAAGGAAAACAAATTCAGCATTTTGCAAGAAAAAAATGCGATTGAGGCAGAGATTAACAATTTAGTTAAGACAGTGGTTGATGATTTGACCATCTCGCACAACCTAATACTAACCATGATAGATGGTAAAGCGACTGCAGTTCTTTGCGATACATCAACACAAAGATGTGACATATGTAAAGCTACTCCAAAGGAAATGAATGATTTGTCCTTGGTTTTGGCAAAAGAAATTGATGTCGATTTATATAAATATGGTTTATCGTCGTTACACATCTGGATACGATTCATGGAATGCATTCTTCATATAGCGTACAGATTAGATTTGAAGACATGGATGGTGAAAGGTGACAGTAAAGCTATTATGGAGAGCAAAAAGAGAAATATTCAGGAAGCATTTAAATCCGAAACAGGACTTTTAATTGATGTTGTGAAACAGGGTCATGGTACAACAAATGATGGGAATACTGCGAGGAGATTTTTCGAAAACCCCGATATTGCAGCTTCGATCACAGGAGTAAATGAAGAATTAATAAAAAGATTTAAAACTATATTAGAAGCAATTTCGTCGGGTCACCGTATTGATATATTGAAGTTTAAAGATTATACCGAAACCACCATGGAACTATACATTGAATTATATAATTGGTTTTACATGCCTGCAAGTGTTCACAAAGTTTTAGCTCACGGAGCAGCTATTATTGAAAGCTTGGGTATAGTGCCCATTGGAAAATTATCCGAAGAAGCAGCTGAAGCACGCAACAAAGATTTTCGGAGATATCGTGCTCATAATTCGAGGAAATTCTGTAGAAAAGCTACTAATGAAGATATTTTGAACAATTTGTTAATCAGCTCTGATCCACATATTTCAAAGATACGACACAAACTGGTGCGAAAACACAAAGCCTTTTCAGAAGAAGCAACAGCTTTGTTGATCGTTAAGGATACATTTGTTGACGATGATGATCAAGAAAATTTAGGGGTTTTAACTGAAGACCCGTTATTGTCAGAGCATGGTGTTGAGCATGGTGCAGGCCCCTCCTAAAAATATTGGTAAATGATTTGAATTTTGAATTTGTCTTTGTAAGTCTCACACATACAGAACACAGATTTGTAGTCGTGGATTAGGCCTATTGGGGAGACCACTGATAAAAAAAACGCGCCTAGTTCTCTACCTCTGGGGTGGTGTGGAATAGAGAATACAATAATTATCACTGCTAAGTATTCTGAGATTTAGGTGACTTTTAAGATATTTTCGTTCAAAAAAATCTAAAAAAGTCTAACTACCTACTAAGTCACAGTAAACTACAGTAGACGATTAGATGCAAATAAATTGTACTATTAAAATACTTATCCAACAATTGGAAGAAATTTGAGATTTTGTAGACTTAAATGCGATTTTAATAAGAAAAAAAATAAAAAAAAAATTTCTCCTAAATCGCAGCAAAGCGCAGTAGCTGACTAGTTGTAAAAATAAGCTAATAAATAGTACTATTTTAATATATACATCGCAGTTGGAGATGTTTTCAGATTTTTGAGATTCTTTAGATTTTATGATTTTTTCTATACAAAAAAATATTTAAAAAATTGTAGTACTAAAAATAATGCGTAAAATAAAAAGTCATAGAACAATAATTTACTGTATTAGATAGTAGAACAAATTTGCATCATTAATCAGTAAAAATAAGATGACTTTTTTTTTAATGTCCTAAGTCCACTACGTATATAAATCAACCCACCGTGCACCGTGTGTGTTGTATATTCCTAAAGACTGGACTTTCTGTGTTGTGATAATTATATTGAACATGGCGAGTGCTACTGCGGAGCGATGTCTCAACTGCTCATTGAAAGTACTCATGTTTTCGAAGAGTCCAATATGGTGAGCAAGCCACGTTATAACGATGTTAGTGTTCCAGCCATGTTTCAGCTTCACTTCTGGATAGCATATATTCGGAAAATAAAATAATGGTTAAAGGTAATAGTCATTCTTTCATTTATTGTACCTAATGTAGCTTTTTTCCATCCCTTCCTACTTACATAGACCATTTCACAATACCTAGTACAATATATGATTTGAGTAAGATCTAGATATTTCACTGAGCGATTGACTATCATGTAATGATTGCTTCCATCCTTTGCATTTTAGTGAAATGCGGAAATATGATTTTGAAGCACGAAAATAGACTTGGTGAGGTGGTCACCAGTAACTGGCCACCTGAAATAGTTAAACTGCTAAAGATTTTACATAGATGTACTTCATTCAAAGGCATAAAACTTAGTCGTAAACCCATTCAGACCCTTTCAAATAGCTATTTTTAATTCGTTTTGTGCTCGAACATAACCTCAAAATAGGAGAGAATTTCATTTTTGTAAATATCTCGGAAATGCTATTGTACATTGTGTTGAAACTTTTAAGGAAGTATTAAGACATGCCATCGAGTATTTTAAAGATGATTTGATGAAGACAACGATTTTGAATTCAGTACATTTGTCCATAGTGCCGTCGGCATTCTCCTTTTGATTATTTTGCATTTGATTTTTACACTAAATGTTTTAAGATGTTATAGGAATTCACTCTAGGAACCATTGTTTTCTTGAAAACTTTAAAATTTTTGCTCACACAGGTGAGAATAATTTTATTTGACTCAATGAATTTAGCATTGTATTATTTAATGCATTAACGGTACATGTTTGAGTACTGTGAACCTTAAACTATAATTTTCTTCGACTTGAATATGCCCTGGCGGTTGGGAGTATCATGCTCACTCAAAAGTCTGGTTGATGGTGGCGCATGTTGGATCATTTGGCACTCTTCAAAGTGGTTGAGCCTAATGGTGCTAGCGCAAGCATCATATGCGTGAGAGAGCGCCGCCAGCTAGGACCGGTCATGTCTCAGCTACTACCACGGTTTATTTTAATTATTTTCTTTGAATGTTGCTTTTTTCGCCGGACGCTTGATCGTGCAACTCTTTCTACATTATTCTCACATTATATGTTTGTATAATTTCCACACGAATGATGTAACCATGTCATTGTAAAAAAATATTGATTTAAAAGAGTGTCTGTGGAGTTTTTTGCACGTTCTTCTCCATAGAGATCTATGCTTTGGAACGTGCTAATAGCTTCATCTCTTTTGACTGTCCGACCTTGACAATTCAAAAGTGCCTGTAAAGGGTTTAATTTAAATAAATGCTTAGAGTTTTTGAGTTGTTTCTATCGTTTTGTAAATATTTTTTCCGGCATTTTAGCATTGCTGACAAATAGTGCGTTATATCCTTTTGGTTGGAAATTGATCTCTATCATGTATATCGATGGTCACATCCAGTAGCCTCTCTGATACAAATTCTGGGTTATAATTATATTGATTTCTTACAGAAATATAGAAACCACTGCAATATCACTATTTACAAAAGTTAGGCACATTGACACTACAAAGAATAATGTATAAAACACGCTGCATAATTAAACTAACTAGAAAAATACTATATAAAAAAACTTTTGTTTTAGAATATTTCTTATGTAACCTACTTTATAAGACCTAACACAGGTTATATCTTTTTCTACCATGACTTTAGCCATAGGCGCAAATGGGTAAAATAATAATGCACAGTTCAGTTTGATAGGCCACAGGAGTAAAACCGCGAGAAGAAACAAGCGAAAAATAAAATAGTTTCCTTACCACAATCGCGTTGCCGATAGCAGCAAGCAGATCCGGTAGTTTGGTAAAGCCATAGTCAGCGACGCGGCATTGTCGACCGAAGTGATGGTGGAAGGCGGGAATGAGTCTGGAAACATACTGCTATGATAACTATTGCTTTGTTAAACAATGTTCACTCTTGTACCGTCAAATCTCATTGTTATGTCGAATCACTTGACAGTGATTTATTTGACTTGTTCTTAGAACCAACAGTCGTTTTGATAAAATGGACCTTTTGGTAAGATCTGGCAGTCAGGTGTAAGTCCAAAGACATTATATTATGTGATACGAGCAAAAAACAGTTTCCAAATCTTTTAAGTTAATAAGTTTTATGTTTATGAAGAGAAGGATTTGGGGGAAACCATGCTTTCTCTGTTTTGTTTCCTCTAAGTTTTGACCACACAAACGCTTTATAATGTTCCACTAAATATGTTTATCGATAGTTGAGTAATACTGACTTGCTGAAGGGTATGGAGCATCTGGGAGCGGTCCGCAGCAGATCGATGAGTTCCCTCTCGAACAGCGCCAGCATGGGCTCCAGCGCCGGCGCCGTGCGGGGCCGCTCGCGCTCGCCGCTGGACCGAGAGCTCTCGCCTGCAAACGATACTATTTTGAGATCGATGGGACTTGGGAACAATAAGGTTGTGAGTTCTAAGGAAAAATTAAAAAAAGCCCACGAAGTTCAAAAAACGGAAACCTGGTTTTCAATAAATCACATTTCGAGCTACATTCTGCCATATAAAAATTAAAAGATGAATTTTAATTATTTGGAAAAGATGCACGAATATACGTTTTACATTTCCATGAGTTTAAAAGCTCCTAAAGCAGAAAAAAGTAATGTTGAGGAATGAAAAAGCTTTGAGCTTTGATGCCAAAGACCATCAGTCTTATGCTATTTTAATTCATAGTTACGAATTTGCATTCACACCTTTTTACAAGCCATTTTTTATACAAAAAAAAATGCAGGATCAATTTCAGAGTTCGGATATTGATGTTTCGAAGTATACTAACTGTTAGCGCCATGAGCAAGCGGTGGTGTAACTGCGAGGGGCGCGTTCTTCCACGCCACGTGACGCGACGGCGCGTCCCGCACCTCCAGCCCCTCCACGCTGCGCAGGAGCAGCTCCAGCGCCACGCCGCGCCGCGCGTCGCACACCAGCGCCTCGAAGCGCGCCTCGTAGCACTCCACGAAGCTATACACGATAGACCAGTTGCATTCAAATGTTTTAAACTTTCAGATTTTAATTGTATTTTTTTTTAAAACGTTGCCCCACACTAGGATTTTTTCCTGAATCGTGGGTGCGTTTACAAACATATAAACGCACTTACACAAACAGCCAGACCCGGAACAACTATCTGTAGGCCATACAAATATTCGTCCCGTGCGAGAATCGAACCCGCGACACGCAGCGCAGCAGTCGATCGCTCAACCACTGCGGCAACCATGCCGTCAAATTTGCCGTGCCTATCAGATTTTAATTATATATTATATAATTATGCAAGGCTACATGTGTTGAGTGCTTTTATTTATTATGAGCAGTTGTCGGATAAACGGGCGCTAATATACCTAAACTTCACTTTTACTCCCAAGAAAGCATAATACGGACATGCTTTTCAGAATCCCGGATCCCGGAATCGTTCGAACTTCCTGAGATTGCTAAAAATATAGTTAGAACTCGTTGTGAACTCTCATTGTAATTTTTTTAAATTTAAAAAGCGGATTTTTTATAGGTAAGTATTTCATTTGTTTTGAAAAAAATAAAGATACTAAATCAAAATAACCACTGCTATAATTTCATTCAGTTTGTTATAGTTGTATTTATAAAAGTGTTCAATCCCGGGAACCCGGGATTACTTACTTATTCTGAAAGGAATGTTCATATTATTCTGTCACGGGAAGAAGTTTAGCTATATAAGCGCCCGATTATTCGATCACTGATCATGAGCCTGTGCTGTCCCACTACAGGGCAAAAGGTCTCACTCCATTTTCCCCGGTATTCTACAATTTTGAGCCAGTCTTAGAGAAGGAATACAGGTCATCCCGCCATCTTGAGTATTGGATCAACAGTATCGCCAGTAGTCGACAAGTAGATTTACGGCCGCTTTCTATATCTCAATCCTAATCTTGATCCCGATCCTTGTCTGTAACCAATCAACGGCCGAGTTTGTGTCCTTCAGCACACAATCCTCACTTTTGATTGGTTACAGACAAGGATCGGGATCAAGATTGGGATTGAGATATATTATAGAAAGCGGCCGTTAGTCGAATTGTTACTAGTCGACTTTCATGGATTCAACTCAAATCCTTCGGTAAGCATACGCAGAAACAATGGCTTTCTTTATATGAAAGACTATAAGTAATTCAAATCATGTTTACCTTAACAATGGCAAAACTCCTCCATGATTCTCCAGCAAAATGTGTACGTTTTTGGCCAAAGTCGAGATCTCCATATAAACAGGTTGCAAGATACGGCTGCCGTCCTCCTGCCCCGTGTTCATGGACGCGTGAATGTGGCACTTCCAGGGCGCCTCCTCCATTTCAGAGTTAGACACCGGCGTCAAGTCCACCAACTGAACCATTCTGCCGAACCCCTCGTGTATGATGACGGTGTCTTTGAGCTTCGCTATGTCTGAAGTCGTCAGCGCACAGCAATGACGACTAGCGTACGCATCCCTCAGTCTCAGCAGAGGGAGCGTGTGATTCTTTTGATCTAGAAGAATGGCTCTAAGACGAGCTCTGAGCACGTCTAGATTCGGAGCGGGGGAGGGTTTGCCTAGAGACAGCTCTAGACGGCGCCCTGTCCACTGGTTGTCGAGGCGACGCTTGTGGATGCGTGCGATGGCAAGCCTCGCGTCCCACTCTGAGCGAAGCACTACGGTTGCTAAGGGACCCTCCCCGGCTGCCCACACTGAAACGCGGACAGTCTGCACGTACTGGTTGAATAGCTGAGTCAGCATTTCCTAAACAAGATATAACGTCAATATTATAAACGCCAAACTATTGTAGTCCTTATTCATAATCATATTTAGAAAACTAGCTAACTTACAGAAGACTATTGAAAGAAATGGGTTACAAATTAAATAAGGGAAAGCAGGCATACAAAACTAACAAAATGACTCAATAATACATACGTGTACCGATTGAAAGACCTAGTAACAATTCGTATAAATGTGTGTGAATGATAACAACAAAATGTGGCATTAGTTTTTCATTCGATGTCAGGTAGATCTCGCTATAATAACTGATATACATTCGATCATTGTCGAAAGTAAATTTGAGCTGCTTTAATATTAAAGAACATTCAAGTAGCCAATGTATGAAACTGACCAAATTAATGATTAATCGCGCGAAGTCGACTCACTTGTGTTTGGTAGTTTGGATGTCAATGCTTCAAATTATCAAGCAAAACATTTTCTCTCTGTTTGAACTGAATTTTTATTGCGTATTTAAAACTATTAAGCCAATTTAAAAAGTTCCTATATGCCAATGGAACATGTTCTAAATTTTGTTTTTACTTCTGGGTTGATGAGTTACTAAAGAAAGAAATTACGTAATGATGGCAACACCGATGACCTGGTGAGGGTCGCGGGTAACCGATGGATGCGAGACGCACAGGACCGGTTGTTGTGGCGACACTTGGGGGAGGCCTATGTCCTGGGGGTCGAGTCTGCTATTGCAATCGTGTCTCAATGACCGGTCAATGATCGATTTTTGACGTATAACGTCAAACTTATGACACATTTCCCATACAAAAACTGTCAAAGTTGTCAAATATTCGATCAATGACCGGTCATTGAGACACGCAATAGCAGACTCGAGCCCCAGCAGTGGAAGTCTTTCGGATATGATGATGACAACACCACACATTGGAATATACAGAGTGAGTTTTAAGCAATTTTTTTTTATTATTTATTTATATTAATATTTTTTTACAAAAAAAAACCGTTGCTGTGTGTTATACAGCTTTTAAATAAACTGCAGCTCCCAAAAAAATAAACTCAACCTATATATTATGAACCCAATAAAGCTAAAAGTGATTAGACACCAATTTAGAAGAAGCTTAACAAAGTGATTGTGTGGAGTCAAGGGTAAAAAAGTCAGCCTCAATCAAAACAATCAATATTTTTAGTAAGATTAACTGTTGCTAAAGTTCCAGGACAAAATCTTGTGCAACACATTTAGTTAAATAGTAAAGATAGGGCTCGCAAACACGATCGCTCCCGAAGATTAACGACCGCGTGGCCACTTCGCTTCGGTCTTGACTGGCCAATTACGCCCTGTCCTTACTGTGTAAGTCGATGAGTACAACTTTGTTTAACAATGAAGACTGCAATAAGTCGAGCTTCTTACCTGCAGAACCGTAGCTTCATAAGGCGGTAGGTTACACACGGTAAGTTCAGCGGTGGACTCTTCAGCCTCGCTGTGTTCGCTGAAACTGGCCGAAGAGTTCCATGGGGACACGGCGCGGCTGGCGCTATGCTCCCGGTGACGACCCTCACCACTATTGCTTGACGAACAACCTGAACGATCCAGGTTTACAGAACCTGGTGGAAAATGTTTTGAAGTTGTAGGGTAGGTGATTTTGATAATGTGAAAGTAAATCTTTTGTTGTTTGAATAAATTTCAATATTACTTGATACGAAAACTAAAAGAAATATACGTGTGCATGCATATAAAGCCATCATCAGGATTCTACTTTGTGAATGTGGACGAAATGTAGGAAGGTATATATTAAAAATGAGAATTATAGCCATTCAAATACCGACCAAAACAAACACTAGTCATTTCGCATTGCTGATGAATGCTCAAATAATAGCCTGGACTTAAAACTCCATTCAACTAAACAGATGACTTTTAATCTATACTCAGGCTTTCAATTATTTGTCTGCTTGAGTATCAACCTTATAACTTACTAGCTGTTGCCCGCGACTTCGTACGCGCAAATCCCGTTTTTTCCCGTTCCCGCCGGTATTCACGTTCCCGTAGAAATTCCCGTTTCCCGTATAGCCGTACAACCTTCGTCATATATGTAGCTATCATTATACATATACAAAAAGAATTCTCGCACCGTCACACCGTCGCGTCGTCGCCGTCGCACGCACGCTCGATGTGTTTCTTTCGGCGGCCGCGCGTTCGATTTAATAGTTATGTTGAATTATTTTAATTTTACATTATCTCATAAACGGTGAGTCCAAATAACATGCTGTAAAAGACAAAGTTTATCTTCATAAAATTATCTTGATGATGAAGTAACTTTCGCTCGTAAGGATTAATATGCGTGCCTAATAATAATGCTCAAAAACCACCTTTAATTTTTAATAACTTATTTGACCTAAAATGCCTAATGTGGCTTATTTATAAGAGATAGATATAATTATGCCGTCGCGGACTTTTTTTTAGATCTACTAAAAACCCATATTTTTGTAGAACATGGTACTTACGTATAATTAGCCATTACCGCAGCGCACGCAGATAAAGCCTTTCGATAGCGCTTTTTCTTCCGACTTACTTTACGAATATCAATATTTAGGGCTAACCAAGAGCTTTAGCGTAATACTATATAGCCTATAGCTTTCCTCATGAATGTGGCTATCATAAACAAACAAAGAATTTTCCAAGTCCGACTGGCAGTTCCAGAGATTAGCGCGATTAAACAAACAAACAAACTCTTCCGCTTTATAATGTTAGTATAGATAACACCAGCCTAAGAGCAGTATAGTAGGTTGCGGATTTGTTCGAAAGAGTTACCGCGGCCCTGGAACGTAAAAGGCACTAAGAGGAGCATGGGTGGGTTTTAGTCAGTAGAAGTCTGACACTCCCTGCCGCTCCACCCAGAGCGGGAGGGGTCATTTGATGATTTCCCATCCAATAAAAAAAAAAAAAAAAAAAGAGCAGTATAGTAGCTTAACAAATACTGACGAAGGAAAAATAGGACTAATATTTTCGAGTCGATGATTAACTCCTTAGATTATTCATTATTATTTGCAGCAATAGTGGCATACATTAACTACCTAAAAGTACAGGTGTATGGGCACTGCAAGGTGGCTGGTGGTGGTGGGCGCTGAAAAGCCTAGAATGGAGGAGGGGCATACGTACGAGTCCACTACCTGACAGAGCCCTGTGAGCGAGTAAAATATATCTAAATCGATAGCGCACATAATCTTATCTCAAAAAGATTGAGCGTTATTTAAATTTATTATTTTGATGAACGCAAGTTGAAATAAATAGTTGAGATTTTTTGTTTCCTATGTTTACTACTTGATACAGAAAGTCGTGATTTATTTTTCAATTTATGCAGTGTAGGTAGTTCAATTTACACGATAATTAGTAATACCTACTACTAATCAATAACAATTTCCGAGATACTGATAAAAGCTAACATGTGGGTAGAACTAGGTATATTTTTTCATAGTAAACAAAAAATTTCAAATAAAATCTTTATTCTTTGCCCTAAAAATCTTCAAAAAATATATGTTTAGGTAGCAAATAGGTACTAAATTTTTGTAAAGGCGAATTGAAATTTTGGAGCCTTAAGTGGAGATCCTAAATGTGGGCAGTCATCCTGACATCAGAATGACTGCCCATTTTTTAATTCATTTTCTCAGTTATTTTTTAGGTGCCAATTATTTAAACAAAGGTATCAAATAGTAGCAAATAGGTATTAGATTTTAGTAATATTTTAAAGCCGATCGTTCATTTTGGCCAGTCATTCTGATGGTCACGATATCGTATAGGGAGACGCACCGGGCGTCGGGAGTCACTGGGCGATTCCTAGCCACCGGAGGTGCGGGGCTGCGGACGGCGAGCGGTGGGCGGCTCGCTGTCCGATCAGTCAGGCCCGGCCGACGCCGCGATGTGTTCCACGCGCGCCTCAAACAGATGTCAGCATAGGAGTAGGGGACCGTTAGGGCCAGAGCCTGCCAGGGTACAGGATTTTGTTCGAAAGAGTTACCGCGGCCCTGGAAAGCAAAGGGCACTACGAGGAGCGCGGATGGGTTTTAGTCAGTAAGAGACTGACACTCCTTCCCGCTCCACCCAGAGCGGCAGGAGTTATTTGATGATTTCCCATCCATAAAAAAAAGCTATAATATCGTGACTCACCATGCGTGCCTCTAATCTTCCTAGGCTTGGGTGCGGGTGGTGGGCAGAAGTCGTGAGGCGGCGGCGTGGGCGCGGGCAACTGTTGCAGCGCCAGAGCCCACTCCTTGGAGATAAACGGCGTGGAGAAGGAGCTCACCTCGTGAGGTGATGAACATACCTGAGAAAGAGAACACAACGTCAACCCGTCTGTTCTGTAAAGGTCTGGTGAAGTGAGCTGGCATAGCTGTGGTAGCTAGCGTGTTTGTGCTGTGGTAGCTCTTCACCTGATATCTAGTGTCTGATTGTAGTGCTATTGTATAAACTTCTCACTGTAAAAACTTAGGTGAATTGAGTTTTCAATCCCTAGAATCAATTGGAATGACAGCTCACTTCATTTAATTTATCATGGTGATTTCACTTCCAGAATAATTGACACGTTGGTAGTGCTGTTCAGTAAGAGTCTCACCGTGGTGGTGTGAACCAGAAGTGAGCTGTCAATCCCGATAGTCGCATTCAATGTCGACACGTTGACACAATGTCGACATGTTTGACGACACGGTTGGCGCAGTGGTTGAGCGATTGACTGCTGCGCTGCGTGTCGCGGGTTCGATTCCCGCACGGAACAAATATTTGTATGGCCTACAGGTAGTTGTTCCGGATCTGGCTGTTTGCGTACGTGAATTTATATGTTTGTAAACGCACCCACGATACAGGAGAAATTCCTAGTGTGGGGCAACGTTTTTTTAAAAAAAAAAAAATGTGAAGTGAACCAGAAGTGAGCTGTCAATCCCGATAGTCGCATTCAATGTGAAGTGAACCAGAAGTGAGCTGCCAATCACGACAGTCACAGTCAATGTGAAGTGACAAATCATTTCAGTTTCACTCCACCTAAGTTTTCAAACTAAGAACAACTGTCAAATCGTGTTGTCATTCATTCTTAGTTCGGGTTCGGGACTAATCGTAAGTCCGTAGGTGAGACGGAGTATAAAACGCCCGACACTAAGGCTGAAACTACGGACTTCGGGCTTAGAGAGTAGATCCCCTGAGTTTAAGTAGATGTAGATAAGTACAAACCTCTGGCGGCGGGGGTATGAAGGTGGGTTGTTGGTACGAAGCCGGGGCGGTGCTGTAACCCTCATCACTGGAATATGTCGGAGGCACAGCGCTTCTGGCATACCTAGTGCTGATCTTACGGCCATATACGTCCTCTCCATCCATACGCATCAGAGCTCTGAAAAGATATTGTTACATTACAATAACAATACAAGGCAAAGTGTCAAAGTCAAAGCATTCATTTCAATTAGACCATTTACAGGCACTTTTAATTGTCAAGATCGGTCGGTCAAAAAAAAAGATGAAGCTATTTGCACGTTGCAAAGCGTAGATCTCTATGGAGAAGAACGTGCAAGCAACTCCACGGACACTCTTTTAAAAATAATATTTTGTTACAAAATTATGGTTACATCATTCATATTGAAATTATACATACAGGGTGTTAGGGACATCGTAACGCAAACTTCACGAAAAGGCTACACTTAATGCCATTAACCAAATTGTAGGAGTCATTAATCTCGCTAATGATCGGTTACAGAAATTGTCATTTTTGATCGCGCAATGTATTGGGAACAACGCGATCTTAACGCGCGAGAGCGTTGTACGTGGTTAACGTAGTACGTCACTGTCTATATCTACACGTCTTGCAAACACACATACACAGGTCTGTGTCGCCGCCGCGCCCGGCGCCGCGCTGCGCTTTAATGTAGGTACCTACGCATATCGCGTATTGCCGACAGCAATAATATCACATAAAATCATTTAAATCACTCAGAAATACCTACCGACTGATGGTAAGAGCATGTTTATGGAGAAGTTAAGAGAAAAAAAGGAGCCATAAGCTCAGTCTCCTATAATCACAATTCCGATAAGGATTTCGATAAGTAAATAAACTTTTTTGTATTAAAAACCCAGAATATTGAAGACAATAAACATTGAGATCCGATTGAGAATACGTAACAGTAGTAGGTCGTACTAGGAATATTTCGAGACATCTGCAATTTCTAAGTCGGTGTTTTTGGTTTTTTCTTCGTAATTTAACACCAACTATTTGATTAAAGTGCTTTGTCGCTTAGAGCGACCACATCGCCCAATTCAGAAAAATCACAAATTATTACAATCTACCACTCATACAGCTGTTTAGCATTCTCCGACATTGGACAAGCGAGTATTGTGTTACAGATGCCAATATCATAAGATTTACAGCGCCCAAAAACATTGATCATTTTGTACTTTGTTAGTGTTTTTTTTAATTGGAAGTCGGTTGTATTTTTTTTTTGTAAGAGTTTTCTATTTTTCACTTTTTAGTGGTACCCCACACCTAACAATATTGTACCACTGAAATGTCACAGGAAATCAAAATACGCAATTTCGTTTACTTGAATGACATATTTTTTCCAGCTATTTGGATTTTAAAACCAAACTACTGAACCAATTTTGATGAAATTTCAATGGGACCTTTCACATAAAAGATTTTTTTTTTCAAATCGTTTTATATATAAGAAACATAAAAAATACAACTGAATTGAGAACCTCCTCCCTTTTTTGAAGTCCGTTAAAAATCAACACCAAAATAGTTAACAAATTGTTAGACTGAAACATCAGCAGCCAATCCGACCACTCTGCACTAGCCATTAGTTAAATTTTGACACGTCGTTGATATGAGTTCCAGAAAACGGGAAGTTGTCGTCTAGACGAGGAGGCCTTTATTTAGCAATTGACGTCTGTATGCTTGAGATAAGACTACAATGGCGTTGCATTATTTGCGTCATAGGTACATGACGACAAAACTATTATTATACACCGAGAGTCAAATGGCAGCTAAAATTACAGTTATGTACGTAATTAATTACTTGAAAGAGGTAAATACCCAAACAATATAAAATACAAACAAATTATTGAATACAATTTAACTGCACAAGAAAACACTTAGCTCTAAATATATTGATATTTATGTTTAGAATATTGTTTTTTAATATTTTTTATTTTTTAAAACACGCATGACGTCACTATGCTGGTAAAAATTGTACCATCATCATAGTGACGTCACGCGTGTTTTCAACGCACTGTGTCTTCATTTTTATGGTTCCGTACTCAAAAAGTAAAACAGGACCCTATTACTAAGACTCCGCTGTCCGTCCGTCCGTCTGTCACCAGGCTGTATCTCATGAAAACGTTTTTTTTTTATAGATAATGGTAGGGAACCCTCCGTGCGCGAGTCCGACTAGCACTTGGCCGGTTTTTTTTTTTTTGTTTACGTGGAAAATAAAAGATTAAGTGTACATTATTTTTCGGAAATGTATCTGACGTACAGATTCCATTTTTTCAGTAAAATACCCTATTATGTTAAGATTGCCTACCCTATCCTTATAAAAAGGGACAAGTTTACGAATCTACGTATGAATATTTTACCAAGGGCTAAGGAGTTGAATTCCCTGCCAGATTGTATTTCCTAATAGCTAAGGTTGCAGATAGCCCCCCAGGTCTAAAAGTCAAGAGTGAATAGGTTACTACTAGGCAAGCGTGCTCCACCGTCGACCGCTTTCCATTGTGAGATTGTTGCCAATTACGAGCCTATCAGTAATATAAAAGCTATTGTTAATTAATTCAAAAACAAGTTGATATCGTCCAAATTATATCGTTCAGCCAACTCGATCAGAGCAGAGCTATCACGGTCAAACAGTATCTCGTAAGGCCTAGTTATTTAAATCATCATAGGTACTTATTTTCGCTATCGTAATATCAAAAATAATATTTTTAGACACGATAACAAACCACACCCATATTAAGTAGCGAGTTGAATTCAAACAATGATATTGTATCCGTGACCCTGAATCAATAATTCAATTCAAACTACGATTTTCGTTTACAATAACATTATTATTTTAGACAATAGGTTTTGCTTTTTCATAGATACGAAACAGCTGATCCAAGACGCCATTGTAAAAAAATAATGTGAATGTACCCTCAAATTTTGATTTTTCAACATTTGAATCTCAAATAGAAACTTTTATGACTAATAAATATTTAACGGCGGGAAATGAATTCGTCGATCAACGAATTATAATACACACAAGTTGGAATTGCAACACAAATCAAATATTTCGTATCGTCGCTTCCTCAGATTCGAATTCATACGCTTATTTATGCACAGTACGTGAAAATATTTGCCAAATCGATTGCGCACGTTATAAAACAAATATTAAATAGGAATGGGCACGATTAAACTCTGCAGTGTTCCGCACCGATGAGGTCGAGATGGCAATCAAGTGTGACGTTGCTAACTACCATTGAAATCAACCAATTGCGATAAAAGTGAAGGAGACATACGAAAATAGAAAAACTGTCGTATGACGGCCAGAATCAGCTGATCGAGATAAAACAAAAAAAGAATATTGCGCGCGAAAAGGCTAATGACAAACTAATTTTTACTAACGGTTCACAAAATGGTAGAGATTGGCACATATTCTCTTAGCAAGGCACTGTTATGACAGTTGAATCTAGTTTATTAGCATATCAGTCATTTTAATTAAAAATTAACGGTTCACTTAGCCGTTACTTTTTCACTAGTGAAATTAAATCTTTTATCGGATTTCATCATGTTTATGATCAGTTTAATTTGCACTTCAACGAAAGGATTAAGTTTGTTTGGTTAAGATTAAGTTGAGCAAATTGCTTCAAGCATAATCCGTGAACCATCTTAAGATTTTATTTAGGTAATAGAAAACATATAAAACAACAAAATTCAGCAAAGTATATGAAAAACGAGTAAAAGAAATCTTACCCCGATAGTAACATTGTGTCTATAGTTCGCGCCAGGCGGTCATCGATTGTAAAATAAATAAAAAAAAACCTAGTTAAAAATCGTTACACTTTAAATTTTGAGGTTTTTGAATATCACTGTGTTTCGGCTCGTGCCTGTCGATGCAATGACCTGTTCAAATTGTAACTGACTGGATTCCAACTCGATTCAAACAATGTGGGTAATTAAAAAAAAAATGCAAACTTCAAATAAATACCAAAATGTCAAATTCATGTCAAAACATCTCTTGCTCAGATAAAGATTATTACGCCCAAACAAATGCGAAAACAGTATCAAATCTTTAAGACTTTTTAGCCATTGATTTTAGGTACTTAACTAAACTAGTTAAGATAATATTATATATCGTTTGGCTTTTAATAATGTTTACAATGACTTTGTGATACTGCGACTGTGTTACTTCCAGTACAATTGGATTGATTGAAGAGTGCAACTGGATTGTTTTCCCTATCACATGAAACAAAACACCATCGTAATTGAAATTTCTTGTCAGTGATGCGTAAAAGGCTGTAAACATTGAAAACAGAGAAAGTATAGAGTGCCGATTGTTGTACTTTTGTAAACCACAAACAACATTTAAACCGCGGTATCCGCGATATTGTTATCTATACAAAAACATTTTACGTTCTCATTTCTGCATTTACACCAATACATGCCTGTGAATGACACAAAGAAACATAATGCCTGAGAAATCATAATTGGGAAGTTAAATAATGACCGCAAGGCCAACGTGGTGGCAACACATGACGTCGTTTAACAGCTGGCAAAGAAATGAGTATTCCGATTCCCTCCTTCTGACTTCAAAGCCGCGAACACAAAGAGGAAAGCATAAGTAAGATATCGAAAACGTCAGTTTTAAAACGAACCCATTTATGTGGTTTTACTGTAACAATATGACCCCAGCCTTAAAATATTAACAATGATACCAACTGCGTATGCCATATTTCTGCATGGATGTACAAAATAAGCAAGGTTTAAAATTACACATAATTATTTTAAACATGGTATCTGTGTCGACATTGGTTGCGCTGAATGCACTAACAACTGCTGTCCCCTGCTGTCGTTTCCGCAGTTTATAATATAACCTGCATATTAGTATCTACATTATTAGGGCTTCTCTTACCCACCAATTACCCTGGCAACAATGCAATGTTGATGCACACGTTACATTGTACATTCATTGCTGCATAGATACGCTAGTATAAACCATGTCATACACGAATGTAGTAATGGATATGTTACAAAAGACATTGACCCGTGTTTGCTGTCCATCATGCAGAAGGGGACGCGTAATTACATACATAAGTATCGGTTGCGGCTCAGTTTCGCTAACATTGCATGTGTATTCGCGAAGTCTGCGACGCAATTTGCAGAGGGGACGGACATCATGTATTATGGAGTACATCCAGAGTGGTTTTTATGATAAAAGTGTGTTGTAACGAATGGGCTGTTTGCATTTTCACATCATTAATATTGGATAGTTCGTTGTACTTATTACTAGCTAATGCCCGCGACTTCGTTCGCGTAAATATCGGTTATCGTGATACAAATTTGCCCCTCCCATTTCACCCCCTAAAGTTGTAATTTCAGACACAGAAGGTTAATTAGAATAGGTACTTCGTCAGCGCCGGCGTTACGCTGACAAATGGACATCATCTGCAGAGCTTGTATTTTACGAAACAGCTTGTAAAATTAAAACACTGGACATCGTAACAACTTTTCTAGTAGAATAGGTATAGGTGTACTAGCACTTCTGGTCTTGATCTTTGTCTTTCTGGTCTTTCCCATTGTGGCCGGCCAGGATTTCACGATTGGTCAGCAACAATTCAGGAACAAGCCAGAATGAAAAAAATACGTATAGTTCTCACCTTAAAGCATGGTCTGGCGTAGTGAACTTCATGACCGCCGTAGGCGCAGTTACCGAGACAACCCGGCCGCCGCTCTTCTTGGCAAGATGGCGGAGCCTGATCGACACGAGCTCGGGCGGCTGGTGGATAGGTAGGTTCAACACTTCTACCTCACAAGTCGGTGTATCTTCTTCACTTTTCGATATCTGAATCATATCAATAAAATTATTTCTAGTAAGATGCTATGCATGTCTTGTAAATCAACAAAGATCTTCTTACTTTAAGATTAATGAAAGAAATATAATGTTGACATGTCATTGCCGTTTGTATCAGGCTGATTGATATAATTCATGAATATTTTCCTTTTAAAATATTTTGTTTCTAGAATTCGTAAATATTGTGGTTGCAACGAAGTGGGACATTGTGATTCATTTAATTCGCTTCTGTTTTGTTGCCAGACAAACAAAAACAAGCAAATAACAGCCAAATTCCAGTCTATTTTTATAAGTTCAATTAGAGAAACGTTTGACTTTCATTTTATTTTGAAACTACACCAGATTTAATGTACTGCTGCCACTAAAAACCTTTCTGATTCAGAGATTCTCTCTTCTAGTGAATTAAAATAGATATTTCCAACTAATTTAATTTTGTTATTAAATTGACCGATAAGCATTTTATTTACGACCGGACTACCTATATCTAGTCTTTATATCATTTAAATTCGCACTATTTATAACTGGATTATGCTTTATCATCAATATAAGACAGTGGCAATTTCATAACATTATTTTGTTTACATAATGTGAAAACTGTTTCCAAGTCTTCTACCACATTCCCTACTGCTTAATCGCATACATACAATATCAGCCTATCATGTTGCCATTGATATCAACTTCTCTGTGACTTTGGTTCTAGTTCTCCGTACAAGCCCAGTGTGAACATGTAAATATCATATACCTAAACCTCATTTACATGGATTGTTAGCATTGTTACCCCATACAAATCAACGGTATTGACATTATAGAATCGCGTAACTTCTCGATAGCTTATCACAACGTTATACAGTCCAATAACAACACAATGTGTTAACAATTCCAACAGGGTTTGTTTACCAGGACCGGGTCCTGGAACTTTGTTTACCTTTCTGGGAAGAGTAGAGGCAATCTCGTCAAAGCAATAGTGAGACGAGGCACTGGCAATTAAAGCAGCAGATGTGTTCTTTTTGTGCACCAATATCACTTCCATGTTTTTCCTGATGAATAATATATGGCAATTTGTGGGTAAACATTTAAATGGGAAAACCATTAAAACAAAATGATGTATCAGAGAATGGTGAATCAATTCGAGTAATATTATTTGTTTAATTGATTACATACCTATATCTGAAGTCAGTCAAATCAGCTGCGAAGTCAATATCTCCTGAGATCAATAGTATAGCGGCGGGTGATGTGTGGAGGTCACCAAACCTCCTCATGCATTGCCTAAGTTTGTCATCCGACGCGTTCTTTTGTGTCCTACACACATGTATTAAGCTCACCTGTTAAAGTAAAATAAAACTAATTAAGACCTAATACATACATACATAAACACACTTTTTTCCCATAGTGATAGACAGAAACTACAGAACTCCTTCTTCAAGAGGGACATATCTTATTGGTAATGTTCTTCAGAAAGGCCGGTGCTTGTACTCGCAATTAGCGTGCGTTTAAGACCACATGTATGAACAAGGTACAACACTATTTTATCCCTGCTGATATTGTAAATGCGAGAGATAGGCTGTCTGTCAGCTATCTTTTCACTCCTCAGCCATAAGAATGAATCCGCTACCTAGCACATGCATGCACCATGACCTGGATATTATTCGGAAAATAAAGCAATTCTCATTAGAGCGAAGCCGCGAGAAGAAGCTAGTAAGTAGTAAATAACACTAGAAAAAAATAATTTGGAATTAATCGTTTTTTTATGTGTTTTTTTCTGCTATCAAAATGTTGGTGTTAAAGTCCAATTGCACCTAATAAAAAACATGTTTTACAATCTACAAGTTAATGTTTGCCAAGTAGATCTATAATAAATTCTGGACCTATGCTTCTCAGAATAATGCATGATTTATGAGTGCATTTTAATGAATGTAATGAGACAATTAACAAGAAACTGGGTGAAATTAACTCTACTAGTACCTGGCTATTAAAACGGCTATCGAAGATTGAAAAAAAAAATGATAGTGTCGTCTTTGTCACTCATACCTGTGTGAGTGACAGTCTCAAAATTTTGCGCACATTTTTTGCATGCCACATGAAAATATAAATACTTAACTTGCTTTTGCCCGCGCATTCGCTCGCGTTTCTATAGATTTTGATTTTCGCAAAAAAATAGTCTATAACCGTCTATGGGGTCCCATCTAGCTCTGTATCAAAATTTATCAAATTCGGTTCAGCAGTTTGGTCGTCAACGCTAAACAAACAATAAACTCACTTTCGCAATATATTATTTAATATTAGATACGATATTGTTTACGCCGAAGTATTGCAAGTCTCACATAATAATTAAGACTACTTACTTGAGCATCATTAAGTTCTAAAAGTCTTGAGGTCGTCTCCTTCCTGACATCACAAACAACTACAAAGTCTGCTTCCCTTCTTCCGTCTCTTACGAACTTAGCTCGAATAGCAGCCACCAGCTCTATGGCGGAACAACCTCGCGGTATCTGGAAAACAAGTATTCATTTAAAAGTTATCTCAAACTGTTAGAAGAGGAAGGCAGGCTATTTGACCTCCAAATTGATAATTATAGACTGTAGAGAACACATTGAGGTGAAAATAGCATTTTTTCCATCCAGTTTTAAATTGTGATCAGGAAAAAAGTTACCTGGCAATTTTCAATATCCCAAAATATACCGATTGGTATGCTTGTCTGTCTTTGTTTGTGATGGCGGTACCGCGACCTCATTCTGGTTCTTTCCATTGGTATCATATCCTCTTCTCTTATAAGACCATCAATGTCATCTGATGAGTCGTCTTCAGCATCTGTGTGTCAACAGATTATGAGATTTAAAAACAAATAGTTTCAAATTATTAGTATTAAATAAATGCATGTAGCGGAGAACTGACTTATGCAGTGGCTGCTCTCGTAAGGGGACAGTATTGCAATGGCAATAACAAAATAATTTGCACATCCTATTCGCAATTGGTTACTGCCTTAAATTGGATAACTATCTGATGCAAGTGGCGAAGAACTGTGTATTAACTATAGATAAAACAAATGCCTTTCTGAATGATATTGAAACAAGAGATTGGAATATAAGAAAATGAACTGATTTAGTTAATGTTGCATTTAGACCCTTACCATTAGGATGCTAAATAAATAAATAACCTTAAGGAGCTGTGAACAGCAAAAGCTCGGTCACTCTCGGACTGTATAGAAAAGAAAGAGGAGCCCGACGACTAAATGCTTGCAATTTATTGCCAAATATGAAGCATTTTATCGATTTCATCAAAACTAAGTTGATCTATTAAAAATCTAAAACAACAAAGTTTTGCATTAAGATTCGATTCATTATAAGGTCAAAGTTAGAGGTAAATTTGACGATCATTACTATCGAGGATTTTATTTTTAAACATGTTTCGGAAACAACAGTGTTCTTTGAAATATAGTTAAAATTTCTGCAGCTTGAAACTAAACAGATTTGGCTAAAATTGTGTGAGGAAACCAGCAATTCTCTAGTTTTTGCTGTTCACAGCGCCTTAAGTTTAGCTAGCAGTTAGCACATATGTAGGTGACCTTGTTACTTAATTATTGTGTTCAGATTATCTTGGTCAAAGCCATGCCAAATCATTTATCTCATTTAGACCATTTAAAAGGCACCTTTGAAAGTCAAAATTAACATGAGAAAAGATTGACTCTCAGTGCCCCCTTCCAAAGTGAAGTTAGATATGGAGAAGACTAGACATAATTATAAATTCATAATCTCCCCATGGGGGTTACGGTCTTTATCATTTTATATGCAAATAAATTATTATGATTGATGTTAGCAGTCAGTGAGATAGTAACAAGGCTGACTGCTCAAGTTGCACTATTATGGTGCACTCAACACAATGGAAATATGAGGATTTTTACAAATGTTGGAAATTGAACCTATCTTGAATTTACGATTCAAGATAGTTTAAATCCATAGTACAGTATCTACGGAAATGCTGTGCCCCCCCCAATAGGTGCATAGGCAAAAAAAAACTGAAAGACATGTAGTAAACAGAATAGATTTCAGATAAATGTGTTCCTTTGGACATCAAAATATTACCCTTACACTGAACAGAGTAGAAGCTGTACAAGTTCAAATTTAAAATCCTACTTAATATTATAAAGGTGAAAGTTTGTATGTTTGTGTAACAATCAGGCAAAAACGGCTGAAGGGATTTGGGTGAAATTTGGCACACATGTAGTTCATATCCTGGAATAAAAAATAGGCTATTTTTTATCCCGGTAAGTGGCATGGATTAATGGAGACTGAGGAGGGAAGTGGAACTTCAGAGTCGCTGCTGCCTTAGTACCGATTCACAAGTACCGAGAGACCAGAAACATCAAGTACCAGGAGACCAGAAACATGTTGAAGTATTTCCAAAGCTGGATACGCAATTCGCGATTCACAAGTAGGTACCAGGAGACCAGAAATCTGACGAAGTATATAGGTGGAGGGTAGGTGTAGGGTAGGTGTAGGATAGGTGTAGGGTAGGTGTAGGGTAGGTGTACGGCAGGTGTAGGGTAGGTGTAGGATAGGTGTAGGGTAGGTGTAGGGTAGATGTTTCCTGAGTAAAAAATTTACAATACAAATCAGGAAACCTTCCTATTTCCGATATTCACGCGGGCGATGCCGCTGGTAGAAGCTAGCTTATTTAAGATACCATCTAAATTAAAAGGGACTTAAAAAGAATTTAAACTTTGCCTTGTTATCATTATCTCAGTTTTTTTATTAAAAATTGTTACAATTTTCTTAGACTAGCTGTGCCCTGCGGTTTTACCTGCTACTCAGCTTCTAAGGGTCGTAGAGTGATGTTAATTTTTTTTTTAAACCTTCCATGTATTCTGGCGAACCAAACAAAAATAGAATAAGTGAAATGGGTCCAGCCGTTCACGCGTGATGCCGTGACCAAGGGAAATAGGGATTCGTTTTTATATACATAGATAGATTTGGAATTCAAATATATATAGCTTATCCTATTGATTGGTAGAATACCTAATGTGTATGTGTAATATTTGATCGAGATTGCATAATAATTGCCAAATATTATCAATGTATAATCTATACTACTAAACTTATATTATAAAGAGGTATTTTTTTTTGTTTACATGTTTGTAAAAGATCTGCAACTTTATTTATAGAAAGGTTCACTATTGCTGAGTGTCAAACGCTGCTTTCCTCGAAGTGAATGCCTTGATGCCTGTGGGATGGAACAAGGGAATGGGGCTGTAGGAAAAATTAACCGCTCGAGCACTGCCGGCACACCGGTGTGCTGCGAATTTATTGTTTATTAACTATTACGTATGATTTATTTTTTATTTGGGAATTTTCACATGTCAGTGCTCGAGCGGTAAGTATTCAATATATGTATTTGTGAATAAAAATATTTGTATTTGGTCCAAGGCCTTAAAGACGCCTGTTAGAGGCAGCATGTACAGAGTGGTCCACACTGCAGAAGACTGCATGGCTTGGAGAAACGTCATATGTGGTAGCGATCCTCATCACATCAGTGAAGGAATGACAAGGAAGAAGAAGAATAAAAATATTATTAAAACTTACCACATTAGAGAACACAAACTGTAGATGAGTCATCATGATATTGCACAAGGAATTTCACATAATATTATTTTATTAGAACATGAAGCTTATCCTACTACTGTTTTTAAATTAATTCTAGGAAACTTTTCCTTATAATGCCTTACTGCTCGAGCACTGACATGTGAAAATTCAAAAATAAGAAAGAAATCTTGTAAGCGCGTTAATTTCAACATTTCACTACAAAAAAAAAATACTTGTAACACTTTATAATTAAAACAACGAATTATTTTACAATATTCTATTGTCACTTTAACAAACTTTAAAAATATAAAAGCAATGGAAAAAATTTTTCTTTCTCTACTTCATGTGCAAATTGGACTTGTAATTGATTAAAGTCAATAAATGAATAAACAGTTCCTATAAGCCAGTTAGAATTTAAATAACATATGATGGAATATTTGTTTTAGTTTAAGTATTATATCATTCATGGTTGCAACATTCTTGTTACTTGAATGACCTAACCATGAATGTTTTAGTCATGCAAGTATGAATTTTGCTGTAGTTAGTTTTAAAGTTGATAATAGTATATGTACCAAATAACAATGTGACTTTTATTTTTAAGTATAATTATTGTGAATGTGATGACCTATTTATAAAAAAAAATCTTCATAAGATTAAAATCCACTAAGAAAAAAGAGATACTGCTACATATCAATTTATACATTATTTGTGTCATATATATACAATAAATGTTTACTTAAAGCATGTAAGGATTTGTACTATGAATTACATCCTGCTGGATCCAATTGGATTCAGTATATTGCAAATTGATTTATACTTATATCCCAGGTTTTTTTCGGTTTATTTTCATTTGCTTATATTTTCATAAAATTGGGTCCCCCCACGACAGAGGTTGGTATATGATAGTAAGCATTTGTTTATGACACAATATTAATGTTAATATCCTTAGGTGCAAGGCGAGAAATCAAATAAACTAGGAGATAGCTGTTAATTAAAACATTAATATGGAAACGCGCTCAACAAACGTGATAGATGATAGAAGATATGCATCAATAAATTATAATACAGAACCTACAATAATAAAACAAACAGGCTATAACGTAAGTTATCTTCCAACATAAACATTACCTACAATCAAAACAACAATTCAAATTGACTCAAAACGGAAACACATCCGTCAACTTCGAAGACCGAAATAATGCAACTGCCTACAAAGTAAATAGTAACTTTCACATAAATAATAATTAAATCCCAGTGAAATAGCAAATGAACACAAACACACGTACCTATCTTCCGCGTAGAAACATCTATAATGACTTTTCAACCTATCGTCAAGTGGGTGCACAGAAAGGAAATAACACAACACATCGTGTTAACTTAATATTAGACAAGTTTACCTGTGATCCATGGACGGGGCGGTAACGGTATCTTCATCGCTGGACTAGACACGGAACTCGCCAGACCTTGAGCCGAATGACTTCTGGTTCCCTTGCAATGGTTTGGATCAAAGTTATCACAATTTGTTGAAGAAATCATTGTGCGCGTATTCACAAAATCGTTACGCGTTATTTGCAACGAACCAAAGTAGTCCAACATATGTTGGGAAAAAAAACAAAGAAATATTCGCTAACACCGTAGAGTCACAACGCGCATTACACGTTCCCTACAGATAAAGTAAATTAAATGCTGAAATCTCATATGAGATTAGCGTCATGAAGTAAACTGTTACATGTAAAATGTAAAAATAAATCAATCGACTCCTACAACGCCATAAGTAGCTACCACCTTATCATTATCAATAGAACGAACGAAACGAATGAATGAAGTGAAGTCAATTTAGGAATGACAAAAAGAAAACCCAGAAACGCACCAGAGATAATTAATGTTCTATCTTGGACTCTAGGCTTTTTAGAATGATTTCAAGAACTAAAAGTATGTTTTTTTACTCAGAAACTAGAATTTTTAAGTTTAAAGAAAACCTAGTTAAAAGTTCATATGGCGTCAGTTGTTATTTGATCGCTAGCAATATCACGGCAAACTGCGTTTATAATCGCGTGAATTTTAGGGTTTTTAGTTAGGAATCTGCGGCACACCGCCTCTCAGAAAAATCAAAATGTCGTTAAATCAGATTAAATTACCTTGATCTTGCTAAGGACTTTCCATCTTTTAAATTAATTTTCAAAAATACACTAAATATTGAAATTTCGTGTGGGCAGAAAATTACCAACGAATTGCCAGCGACTAAAGTTGCTAATATTGTGTTGTGACTTGTGGACATGGCTTAATGAATGAAATATTAGAATGTGTGCCATCGATCGTCCCATTCCACTCTAGTATTCCTACCCTATGTCCCAGTCACACACACAGGTCGATTTCGATCAAATTCATTAATATCATTCATTCATTCCGTTTAGCATGTAACGACAACGACAACAATAACATCAGCGACATAAAATCAATAATACTTGATTACAATTTCGTTGTTTCTTGATTACAAGTTTCTATACGTATTTAAATGAAATACAAACCTGCGATATTGTTCAAGTGTGTTACTTTTTTAGTTAAATGGTTGTATGATCACTGTTTTCAAATCTTTGTAAAGGTAGCCGGTGGCGCGGCGTTGTGCTAGGTAAGCAGTATTAAAATATGTAGGTACCTAATTTACTTTTGCCATTAAGAGCCTGTATGTACCTAATGGTAACTAAATAATCAATAACTTGTAGTTGTACACAGTTTACACTACAAAACACATTTCTATAGCTAAGATGCTAATGAGAATGACAATCCTATTATAATTGAATAATGATATCCATTATATAGGTACCTACTGTGTTCATTATAACACTGTCTGTAGGTACAATATTTTGTTATTCGAATGTCTTTGTAACTAAAACTTGATGTATTAATTATCTACACAAACAAATAAGTAGGTAATAAATCTGAAGTCTGTAATAAAGTTTTAGTTCAGAAATGGCGGACTACGCTGATACTGATACAGATACGGTTACCACTGATACTGAGAGGCCACCAAATCGAATTGAGGTAAGTTGAAATAATAATATTTGACTATGTAACAATTGTCATTTAATTTATTTGCATTTATTATAAATTACTTATTAATAATGACGAAGTTACAATTAAATGTGGCAGTTTCTCAAAAAAAAAGTTTTTATTTTCAAGAATATTTCCATTTTGTTTGTCTTCCTTACCGGTCAAGCTCCCGACATGTCAAACTTCAAAATCTTATAAACACCTTGCGCTATAATAGGTAATAATAGAAACGCGTAAATCGGGCGACACTCGCGACGCAATCTCGTTAGTTTTTCAATCAGTCAAAATAGAATCAAAATTTGATTCGGTTTCGACTGATTATACTTTTCGATAAACAGTTTAGTTCGATAATATGTATTTTCATGCATATTCCCTATTGTTTTTTTAATGATTTTCACCAACTTGAAAATAAAAAGTTAACAAGGGGCTTGTTTGTCTTTACGTAATTTATTTTTCAGATTGACTTCAGCAGTACCTGTTTTGAAAAGATACCACTATGGAAGTCTTGGGCTGCAAAAGGCAAAGTTAAAGAAGCCATTGACCAGTTGATGTTCTTAGAAAAGCAAACAAGGCCTGTAAGATATTTATGTACAATGTACTTATTTAATGACAAATAGATAAAACAGTAATATGTAAGATAGCTGGTAGCATTTAGGCTGGTACTTTGAAGATTTTTGTTACAGGAAAATAGTTGATAAATCTAAAGAACTTAAAAAATAATTGCAATAAATTCGTTTTCGATAAAGATTCATAAAAAAATTAAGACAAATTTCAAGTCAAGAATCAAAACTCAGAAGCACAAAAATAACATTCTGTATTGTTCTAGGGTTGCAGTTAAGGTTATACCTACACCTGTTTTAAAGAATTTTTGTGTGAAATTATATAAACTTATTGGTTGCGTTACCAGTGCAAGGAAATTTTTTATTATTAAAATGCTTATTTGCTTATTACATAATATATTATATATGTTGCAGGGTACTAATATAGACACGACAGCAAGAATTTTGGTGGCAATTGTTCAAATTTATTTTGAGGCTAAAAATTGGCCAGCTCTGAATGAGCAAATTCTTCGCCTAGCCAAGAAAAGGTAAGTAAATGTTAAATAAAAAAATAATAACGCACAATACTTGTACGAAGAAACGTATTACTCGTACACAGTAACCTTATAATAAGTGCAATATGGTTTTAGGTCGCAACCCAAACAAGCTATTGTGAAAATGGTACAAGAATGTCTAACTTTCATAGACAAAATACCGGATAAAGAAAGACAAATAAAACTGATTGAAACATTAAGTTTTGTAACTGAAGGTAAAGCTTACCTAAAAGCAGAGACGACATTGCTTGTAAAAATTTTGAAAAAAATAAAAGCTGAACAAGGAAATAATCCAAGCATCCATGAAGAGGCTAATGTCACCCAAAATGCTGTCCCTTTGAATTTCATGGAATCCACGGATGGAAGGGAGATGGTGAATCCAAAAAAGCGGAAATCATTAGATATCCAATCTAAGGAAATTGTGTATAATTTATACAAATATTTTAATGATATCAAAAACAAAGACATGTCGAGTGTGTTTGACACTGCATCGTCAAGATTAGTAGCTATGTCGACGGGAATTCCGTGGTCTAATGTCAAAAAGGTTATGTTAGAAGGGAAACGTATCGAAGAAGGAGCACAGGGAGGGGAGTTTAGTTCTCCGAATTTAAGAAAAAAAAGAAGAACTGCCCTTAATGATTTGGACAGAGCTGTTATCCGAGAATCGATTATTGATAGCTATTACGATTATTATAACAAAGATGATGGTTTTCCGTCCATTAAAAAATTCCATGTACAGATGAAAGAAAAAATAAATTATCCAGGTTCGATTAGTTCACTACGGAGAGAACTGTCGCTTATGGCATATAATTGGAAAAAAATACACAGTCATTCTGGGATACTTGTAGAGAAAAATGAGATACGATACCTAAGAATAAATTTTCTTAATAAAATTGCCGAATACAGAACGCAGGGCCGCCCAATCGTCTTTACTGGTGAAACATTTATAGACACAGCATACAGACCAAAAGCTACTACTAAGGGTTATGGATTAGTAATTGTTCATGCTGGTGGGATGGACGGTTACGTACCAAACGCATTGTATATGTTTGAGTCTCCAGAAAATAAAGATGAAAATCATCATTATCTGACCAGCGAAGACTATTTGAAATGGATGAATAATCAACTCATACCTAATTTAAAACCTAACAGTATTGTAGTAGTAGACGACCCTTTTTACCAAAATTTATTACATAATCCCGCCCCAGGGCCTAATGCTCGTAAACAAGAAATGCTTGATTGGCTTGATTATCGTAACATTGTGCACTCATCGTCTATGCTTAAGCCACAGCTTTATCAGTTAATTTTGCAACATAAAGAAAGTTTCAAAGAATATAAAATAGATAATCTGCTTAGAAATATGAACCACGGCATTCTGCGCCTACCACCATTTCACCCAGAACTAAACCCAATTAGGCAAATATGGCCATTAATAAAACAAAGCATTGGAAGTAAAAAAGATTTGGCTAACATCAAAAACAAAATGAAATATGTCGAAGAAAAAATGCATTCTATAACTCTACAACAATGGAGAAATCTATGTGATCTTGCAATAAAAGATGAAAAGAAATGTATTGGCCATGACGCTGCTATTGATGCCTTAACAGAAAAAATAGACACGAATGCTAACGACTCTTCAGAAGAAAGTGACACCGAATTAGATATAGATTATCCAATGTCTGTAGGTGACTAAAGAAAAGCTCCAGTAACGTATATAATATGATATTTGGCGGTCTTTTTATGTGAATTCACGACATGTGCATAATTCGTATGTTTAACGCCAAAGAAGCTAGCATATCAAGTTGTAAGCGCAACTCCGACTATCTTTTGAAAACAAAAACCTGTAGGGAACGTGCATGGCGCGCGGCGTTGACTATGCCGTCTAGTGTTGCTTGACAAAACTTCAACGTTATGAAATCTTCATTGACGCTTCTGTGCTGCCACCTATTATAGGTGGCAGCACAGAAGCGTCAATGAAGATTTGAATTGAAGGAACTATAATAGTTCCTGCCAAGTTCCTTGGTTCCTGCACGCTCCATTTAAGGGAACGTGCACAAAGTAGACTGTGCCATCTAGCGTTGCAATTTCGAAACATATAAGTAAAATGTAGTTGACATTATGACTTCTGTGCTGCCACGTATAGTACCTGCACGTTCCCTATTGGCGTAATTTATACACGAGATAATCCGCACAAGCTCCAACATGTCAAAATTCAAAATTATATAATAGATCTTGCGTTATAGTAATAATAGAGTTTTACAACGTGTAAATCAGGCGACACACCGGTGTGTCGGCGGAGCTTGAGCGGTAATAGTAAAGTGTATTGCATTTACATTTCATTATTTAGAGTCACAAGTACTTATTAAAACATTTGTAATTTTTTATGTAATAAATCTTCTTGTACCAGTCACTTCGTGTTTTCTAAACTAATACTAACACACAAAATACTTTAAAGAGAAAAAAGTACAGATAAAAGAGCACAAAGGTGCTGCTTATTTCCAAAGTTTCCAGCAAACCTGCAAAAAATGTACACTAACAGGATTCATAAAAACTTAATAGCCAATACAGGAGATTTTAAATTCAAATTCTCCATAGAAAATTTTGAATAAAGAATCTGCTTATCAGCATAGCCAAGTAATAGTCATGAAGTTTTTATGTCCGTGACTACCGCAAGTATACTATTGTAGTCTTTGCTACCGCAGGACCACGAACGCGAATCGCTTCCATATTTGGTAAATAATTAGTACTAATTGGTACTCGAACAACAAAATTGGTACCTCAGTAGTTTTCGAGAAAATCGAACTTTCAGCAGGACCACCATTAGCGCAGAAAAAGGTGGCTGCTACAGCAATTTTAATCATACAAATAATTAATTTCATATATTTTATTTTAGAGTCATAAGTCATAGTGACCAAAAGTTATATTCCTAATCAGGGCTTGTTAACGTTACCAAATAACAAAATAATAACCGTTACATAACGTTAATTTCGATTGTGATACCATAGTAACGTTACAAAATTTACCGTTATTTGATATCAATACCAGTAATTTAACGTTAAGTAACATTTAAAGTAAATTACGAGGATTATCGTTTTAACGGTAAAATAATTAGTGTTATAATAGCCCGGGAATTTTCTTGTATTTTTTTTATTTGAAGGTCAGTGTCAGGTTGTAATTTAATCAAAATGTGATGCGCAACAATAATAAATATGTATTTACATAAGAATCATTTACTCATCATCATGAACTTAGATTTGATGTGTATAATAACTAGATTTCCGAAATCTAGCTAAAAGAAAAAATGTAATTATGGTTATAATTATGTACCTACTTACATATTTTTTACTGTCGTGTATACAATTTTGATCAATATACAACTTGACACTGACCTTTAACTTTCAAGAAAATTTGAACTTCGTGGGCTATCTCTTCGCATTTCATTCATTTATTTACTTCCGTAGCCTCCGACTTCGTACGTATATTTTGTGCGCTCGCTAAAAATATCATGCCTACTCTAAAATTCTTACCTACTAAGAAGTAAAAGTAATACAATACTCAATTTTTAAAAAAAGATTTTACCTGGTATAATGAACTAAAAAGTTAATAATAAATTCTAGTAGGTAAGTGTTTGTCGTGTAGGTTAGGTACCTTCTTACCAATATTCCTAAAAGCTTGAGGCACAGAAGTATAGTAAGTACCTAGCTTGTAACGGGTAGTAACCATCCGGAAAGAAGAAAACAATATTTTTGTATTTTTGCTTTCATAAGTAATATAAACTTATTTTAATGAGATCCCTTTGTATTTAGAATTAGACTAAGCACGGCACGGCACTAGAGCAGCGCGAGGGCACGGACGGGCGACCCCACCTCACAGGGCCATAACCGTTTAAAAATTAACGTTAAACTACAAATAACGTTAATGAACAGTAACGTTAAATTGGAGCATAAATAACGTTAAACCTAATACCGTTATTTTAATATTAACGTCAACTCCTGTCATTGCAAGGTAACGATATAAATTTTTACTGGTATTTAAAGCCCAGCTAATAGTGTTGTATTCATCATAATCAGCTTCATTACTTTTCCATACTAAATCTCCGCGTATAACCCGACCAAATTAAGTTGTTATGTATGTGTGGTCCCACCGTAATGTAAAGCCACTAATTCTATGCTGAAAAGGCCAGTATTCAAGCCATCATTAAAGTAGAAGAAATCCATAAACTGTTCAAGTTAACAAGACAGTCAAGTCATTGTAGACTTGTCCTGTCGGCTGTCCGTGATCTTGTATGTCATTGTCATAACCGTGAGTTTGCATTACAGAGCATTTTGGTCGAAATTGTAAAATTTCTCATTGTTTACTGAACATACTCTCAGTTACTAGCCCAGTCTAATAAAGTAATTCACAAATCAATTTAGTCAACTGTATTTGTTTACTCAGTTTGTTTTTGTATTGACGATCATAAAACCGTTTCAGTTTTGTAACAATGTCGACGAACGGCGATATCACTAGTCTTGATGCCAGTGGCAAAATAGTTAAAATGGAAGTAAGTAAGACTCCAGAAACATAACACGTTCAAAATCACTTTCTATTACAGCGAGATGGTCGTAGAAAAAACTTATAAGGCTTGATATTTGGTGTGGCAACTACCATCTAAGCTGCTGATGTGTGGTTGAACTATAAACTTTCTTACTAATCTTAAAATTCTGTGTCACCCTATTAACAGCACCTACACTTAATGCATATTTATCATGTGTCAATAGACAGTCATGAAAATGTTGTATTTTGCTGTTGCAGGTTGACTACAGTACCACCTGTGATGAAAAGATACCCATGTGGAAGTCATGGGCGTCCAAAGGCAAGGTTCAAGAAGCCATTGACCAACTTTTGGCCTTAGAAAAACAAACTAGAACTGTAAGATTTTGTTTACTGATGTTATTTATGTGTGTAGTGTGTAAGTACAGTTATTCAAATGCTGCTCTGGAACAAGGTTGTCCACATCGCATAGCATGGTATGGTGATGTTTTAATATGAGACTTAATACTGCCTAGTCATTTGCAGCCTACTTCAGAATGGCAAAGTTATTTGATGAGAAATTTAAATGTTAATAGGTGTCCTATGTGCCAATCTTTGATGAAAATATTAAGTAAAACATTGCTTGCAACAAAAAATAAAAAAAATACAATGATCACCTATAAAACATTGTTGGCAACAAAAACGAAAAAAAATACCATGATTACCTATGACTTTGGTTTCTAGCATAAAGCAGCTCAAAAAGTAAGTTTTCTGAACTTCTCAAACTTAACTTTTAAAGTTTGTCATGTTTTTATGTTAGATTTGGACAAGTGCACAACTTGAAATTCTTAATTTGAAAACTGGGTGTCAGTCAGTGTTTTCATTCATATTCTGTTTCTACTTCTTGCCAACTATTATTTTGTTGTTGTTTCAGCCTTTTAGTGTTTGTTATAAACATCATTTATTTTATATGTTCTAGGGGGCTGATATGGCTTCTACTGCAAGGATCTTAGTAGCTATTGTGCAGATTTGTTATGAGGCAAAAAATTGGTCTGCACTCAATGACCAAATAGTTCTTCTGTCTAAAAGAAGGTAATTATTTAAAAAATATGGTAGGTGTATAAGTTTCATGTTGATTTTGAATACCCGGGCTGTGGGTCTAGCTTACACAAGCCCCAGCAATATGCTCAGCAATGGCTGCTATACATGAATCGTGATGCATATTTTTATCTATTTGTTGTGTAAGTTTTTCTTCTTGTTTTTTTATGGTATGCATCATATTAGGTGCTAATAAAATTTTTGGTAATCTAGGTCCCAACTGAAACAAGCTGTAGTGAAAATGGTACAAGAATGTTGCACTTATGTAGACAAAACACCGGATAAAGAAACAAAAATAAAACTGATTGAAACATTGAGGTCTATAACTGAGGGCAAAATCTATGTTGAAGTGGAAAGAGCCCGTCTTACCCATATCCTGGCAAAGATCAGGGAAGAAGAAGGCAATGTGGCTGAAGCCGCCAAGATTATCCAAGAGCTCCAAGTTGAGACTTATGGTTCTATGGACAAACGGGAGAAGGTTGAGCTCATCCTGGAGCAAATGAGACTGTGCCTTAACATCAAGGATTATGTCCGAACACAAATTATTTCTAAGAAGATCAACACTAAGTTCTTTGAAGAGGAAGATACTCTGGTTAGTATTCTATAAAGTAACATTTTAGAAGCAGCAAAAAGATTAGCATTATTAGCACCTTCTTTTCACCTCGCCCAGTGTGTGTCCGTCAGGTCAGGTGATCTATACAAACAAATTTTGGTTGGTTGATTGTAATTAAAAACTCTCATGCAAAACTTTAGGCAGCGAAAGTAACTGTTGAAATCAGTGTATTTGTGAAAACTGCTCGTAGTAACTCGGATAAACTATTAAAAAGCTGGTTAAAATTTCCATTATGGTCCATCGATTTTTAGGTGTGGGACCATCCCCACCCCGCAGAACCCCATGGTTATGGAGATATCCATATAGCGGGGCTCCTATTTGTGTGTGGTTTAAAACAAAATAACCACGAAGGGGATGGCGGGGTCTGTCCCCCGCGATCCCCTTCTAACCTAACCTATCCGAGTTGGGGTGCCCCCAGTTCCAGAGCTCGCTCCACTCGCTCGCTGCACTCCCTCATGCATTCTGAGTCCTCTGCGGTGTTACCACTTCTTAATACATATAGGTGTGTAATTAGGAAATAAAGTTAAAAACTATAATAATATTTTTATAAAAAACCATTTAAATATTTTAGATAAATAGGTTAGAAATTATTGAAACTCTAGGATTTTTTTTCTCGAAAACTATGAGGTTTCGCGTTATAAAACTTTGTGATACTGTTCTACAAGATGAGTACTCTACGTGAAGAAACCAAACTGTTTGTTTGTAATACAAAGTTGAGCCATGTCGTGCTATTTTCCAATTTGTATGGAAACTTTAGAAAATTATATCTCGTTAACCATGAAATTCTGCAACTTGAAAATTTGTAAAAAGCTTTCTATTTATGAGTACTATCTACAAAAAAATATGAACTTCCAAATCAACGGCCCATAATGGAAAGTTTATCCAAAAGGGCTCTCCATTTATTTATTTGAACTACTTACAGGAATTGAAAGAGAAGTTCTACAGACTCATGATAGCGGTTGACCAACACAATGGCGCATACTTGTCAGTGTGTCGTCACTTCCGGGCACTTGGCCAGTCTGCTGGGTCAGATGCTCTTGTTGGTAGCGTGGTGTTCTTAATCCTGGCTCCGTATGACAATGAACACGCTGACCTTACACACAGAGTCAATGAGGATAAGGACCTGGATAAGCTTCCTGAGTACAAGTAAGTTTTACTGATTCCATCGTTTGTGGCTTGTCAATATGATGTGATGCTAATGATCACAGACTTGTCTCCTTTCTAAATAAATGTTGCCTACTTGATTGTTGGTAAAAAAAACTTCCACTAGGGTTAGGACTAGGATACTCAACTACGTCTACTAGGATTAATATGAATGAAATTGAGATGGTCAAAATAAAAATCATGTTTTTTTTTTTCTTTAATACTTATTTAAAGTAAAGTTGTCTTCTTTGTCCTTTGTTTTATAACCTTCGATATGTCACAATCTCCTCAAACAAGAGATTAATACTTAAAACTTATTTTTTTTTACAGACAGTTGCTAGGCCTGTTCATTAACCCAGAGATCATCAGATGGAACACTCTTTGCACCACATACGAGAAAACGCTCCGCAGTACGCCTTACTTCGACTCTGGTGATGAGAAGGGCCAGGAGCGTTGGAATGACCTCAAGAACAGGGTTGTTGAACATGTAAGTAACAATTTAATGTATCCGTCGCCATGTCATGTCATATGGGTAGAGGACACTCGAAAAAAAGGGTTAGTATTTTATGGAGGTAAAGATCTTATTCAAGAACTTTATGCCTACCCAAATATGTCAGAATATTTTTTATTCTATTCCAGTTTTATCGTTTGCCGCGATTTATATGATTTTTTTTTAAAAAAAGCTTACTTATATTGAAAAAAGTTAACTATAGTGTGATAGTTTGAATTAACCAACTTGCCAGTAAACTGAAGCAAAATCATGGGCGTAACCTCCTGCCAGGCGCGAAGAAGTCGCTGCCTGCCTAGTGTAAATGTCATGGGTGTTCAGCAGGAGCGCCCACGGCACTGTCTCACAGTGCCGTATCTTGACGACCCTACACGGTCTGACCCGCCAGGTGGGACCTCCGGTTACCCGGAGGAGGCCCGGCGAGAGACGACCAGCGACGTAGGCATCGACTTTGGGGGGCGTTCTCTGCTGAGTCGTTTGCCGTCTTTCACGCTTCCAGAACGAGCCGGTCTATCTCCAGACTAAGGGACCGTTGTGTGTGTGAGCGGCATTGTGTTGTGTAACACCGCTCATGTTAGCGAGTGAAACGTACGTCCGCGCCGTATATTCACCGCGTGAGGTATTTGCATATAGAGTCGTGTGTGTGTGAGGTTCGACGCGCGCTATGCCTATATTAATTCAGCACACAGCGCACGCCGAGTGTAAGCAAGTAGTGCTTCAGTTTTCAGTCCTTATATCAACATTTTCTTAAAAAAAAAGTTTTTTTATTCGTTCTAAAACGCTCATAAAACTACTTTCTATTACAGAACATCCGTATAATGTCGATGTACTACACTCGCATTACTCTGAAGCGAATGAGTGAACTGCTTGGACTGAGTGAGACCGAGACGGAAGAGGCGCTCAGTCAGCTCGTTGTTAGTAGCGTGGTTCGCGCCAAAATCGACCGCCCTGCAGGCGTAGTGCATTTCAGGTAAATATTGGTACCTACAATGCGATTCAAATGAGAATAGGATCGACTTTGCGCCATTTTGTGACGTCATCGCTGTCAACTCAAACCAGTTCGGTAGGGTGAGCAAAACAAGATTTTTTTTTAAAATAAAATTTATTTGTGAATATTGGTGCCAACAATGAAAATAAAATAGGTTCTGTTATGATTAAAAAAAAAAACTAACAATTACTTAATTATTAAATATTAAATTTAGCTAATTTCTTACTATTTAACGTTTTTATTTAAATTTGACGTAAAACTTTAAAAAAAATATTAAATAATCCGTTATTGAAATGCCATGTTTTCTTTGCTAACCGTACTTTTCAAGTGACATTTGACAGATAGATGTCATTGACGTTCCTATTCTTATTTGAATCGCATTGTACATGTTGTCTTGTCATTCAATATGTAAAGGTTATTATGAATCATAGAAACATTTTTGAATTCAGAATCAGAAATAATCATCAAGTTTGGAATAACAAACTCAAGTGTATAAGACAGTTCATATTTCATTGCAACCAAATAATACTTATACAAATAAATACATTAATTTGAAGTGTCTGTTTTTAATGTCAACATAACAGCTTTTTACTAAATGCATGTGAATGTTAACACAGTAGGTACTTATACCAAATACCAATTTTAAATTGTTGTCTGTCTGTTCTGGCTAATCTCTGAAAAATGGGTGGACCGATTTTGATGGGACTTTCACTAGCAGATAGCTGATAATTAATATAAGGAGTAACTAAAGGGTACTTTTATCTTAGAAAAATAATTAAGAACTGTGAAAATGTGGACAAAACCCGATTTGTTAAAATGAGTTATTGCAACTAGCAACTATTTTTTAAAACAGTGGTTGCAAATCAAGAGCGTACGGCGTTTAACTTTTACTTTTGTAGAAAGGCAGAATTTAAAATTAATATTATGATTGATGCGTGCTTGTCGACTGCATTACTTGATAGAGACGAATCATAGATCCTTCTTTTTTGTTACTAGTGGATAAAAGTACAGCTGCCTTACATTTACGGCTTAGTCGTTCTATCCAATTCGTTTCCAAAAACTACACTTCTATATACAAACAGTGTGGATGAAAATAAAACTATTGTTCTTTTAATATTCTAGTTTGAACATGGACGCGTCAGACCGCCTCAACGAATGGTCGAACAACCTGAACTCCTTAATGCAGCTTGTCAACAAGACAACGCATCTTATCAACAAAGAGGAGTGCGTGCACAAACATCTCCTGGCGACTGCAGAATAAATAATAATTATAATAAATTTATTTATAATTATTTTAATACTTTTTTCAAATCTGTCAACGTATTCCAAGTTATCCTATAAGACTACTAAATGTCTTTAAAATATTTCACTGTGTGAAATCAATATCTAGTAGTTAAACCTCAAATATTTTTGTGTTTCATTCAAATGTCGACCGTTTAGAAAGTAACGGCTATCTGAAACAATTTTAATTTTACTATTAATTGTGGATTTTATTTTAAAGCTGTTTATTTTAAATAAGTTTGGAATAAATATAAATGATTAACTCCACTTTTCGTTTTAGTAATTCCTTTTCTGCATACTTATATAATTCAATTTATTTACAGACTTTTTTAAAAACGAGGTTACACTAAGCAAAGTCGTATGATATGATTAGTTATTCGAAACGGGGAGTTACTATCAGTAATATATCATTGCAATACCCTTAATAATTATTTTATTGCCAACTAATCAGATATTCAGGGTCAAAGTTTCAAGTGTAGTAGGTAATAAATACTTATTGTGTTTTTTATCACAGATCCGTATAATCTGTAAAGATGAGTAATATAAATGAAAATCCTATATTTGGCTCCGAATCACACTATTATCGGTATCCGATAAGATAGGTATAAACCAGACGGTAATTGATTAAATTAATCATTTAGTGGGTTGTAGTAATCGCGGCCGGTTAAATTAGTCGTTAAAAAGTAATTTCTTCAAAATGTTGTGTTCCTGTCTATTACCTTTGCTAATTCCTGTGGGGCTGGTAGTATTTTTTAGGATACTAAACAAACCAAACAAGCCCGCCATATTTGGTGTTTATCAACAGAAGAATAAGTTCTACTGGTTCAAGTTCCTTTTCATGTACACAACTTTAAGAATTAAACAGGTATGTAGAATTATTTTAGATTGAATTGGTAAGTCGATTTGTTGTGAATATGTGTAACACGCCTCAGTAATCAAGATATCCGTGACTACGGCAGGACCACGAACCCCAAATTGCTTCCATATTTGGTAAATAATTAGTACTGAATTGGTACTCGAACAACAAAATTGGTACCTCAGTAGTTGTCGAGTCACGCTTTCAACAGAACTGAGACATTTGTTTTTACCGAAAAATTAATGATGATAACTTTCGTGCGGTCGTTCAGCAGGACCACGACTTTGAATGTCGATTCCAAGTTTCAGGAGCTTGTCGCTTTCCTCGAACCTACATAGAAAATTAGTACCTACCCTGCAAGATAGGATAGGGGTTCGTGGTCCTGCCGTAGTCACGGACATGTAATCAAGTAACTGTACGTTAATGTTAATGTGTGACTCAAGTTAACCTTAACTATGATATAATAGTGAAGGTGGAAGATTACTAAGATAGCATTAATTTTTATCTGAAATGAATGCTGATATAAACCTGCATCCTGTTCGACTGGAAACCGACTCCCAAGATAGTTGAGAAAGGCTGGGCAGATTGATCGGTTAGTATTAAGACTACCTAAATTTTGAGGCAATAGTGAACCTAAGCTATCTGCAACCGTACCGAAAGCGATTAAGCTTGCTTTTATCACACCAAAATATATTTGTAACGACTTTATTTCAGCTTTTCAGCCACCTATATCGCCTTTACACCATCGAATCGGGCAAGAGCTGTGACGGAACGCAACACGTCCACAAGCAAGATGAGGCACTGGAAAACAAGTATTATCTCGGAGATAATGCACAGGTAGCGACTAATTATCTTGCGTACTAAGACCTACCTTAAATCGTGTAGGCATCAAGTGATCGGTTGCCAAGCCAACATACTACTCATCATCATCATATCAGCCGAAAGACATCCACTGCTGGACATAGGCCTCCCCCAAGTGTCGCCACAACAACCGGTCCTGTGCGTCTCGCATCCATCGGCTACCCGCGACCCTCACCAGGTCATCTGTCCACCTTGTGCGAGGCCTTCCAATGCTGCGTCTTCCGGTACGAGGTCGCCACTCCAGAACATTTCGGCCCCATCGACCATCTGTTCTGCGAGCAATGTGCCCTGCCCACTGCCACTTCAATTTGGCGATCCTTCGGGCTATGTCGGTAACCTTGGTTCTCTTGCGGATCACGCAAGGAAACTCCGAGCATTGCCCTCTCCATTGCCCTTTGGGTGACTTTAAGCCTTCTAATGAGGCCCAACATACTACTACGAAAAAACAATGCAAACTTCGAAATCAAACCGGTGAAATTAATTACTTAACTACTACCTGGTTATAATGTCATGTGTGTTCGTAATTATTATAATATAAAGCGACTACTCCGCTGTAAAAAGGGATAGTGTTATTCGTCTTGTGTAGCTCCATCCCTCTCTTACCAGGCACCATTGGCACGTCAGTGAGGTGACAGCATAGTAGGTATCCCTCCAAGGGTGATCGCTACGGTTAGACATTCCGTTTTTTGGGAATCATCTCTCTCTTTCGATCGACTGGTCGACCACGATTGATGGTTGGAGCACCCCTGAAGGCATAGCATACAGAGAGGGAGGCATCACAAAAAAAATCCTCCTACATTACCTTATTTCGAACCTACACTTTGTATAATGAGCCATTAAGTACCTACTATTGGACTGGCAGGCTAAACAAGCTTTTTTTACGGTTTTGGTCAACGTGGTGCGGCTACAGTGTGCTAGCCTCTAATCTAGCGTAGATTAGAGGCTAGCACACTGTAGCTGCACAACACCTACAAAAATAACTTAATCCTTGAAGTAAAATTCAGTAATAAAAAATATTTTCTAGGCTATCGACGCGGTATACTTCAATGGCAACAATAAGGAAGGCGATGCTGTTATCTGCGGAATCGCAAGGAGACCTAAGAATGTTGTTGATGCCTTCTTGTACTTGAAGGTTGGTATGAAATAAACTGTACGCACACAGAGTCCATTTCGGCAATTTAATAATTTATTTTTGATACACACACAAGTTATTTAGCCAATTAAAGCAAACCAATTTATAACTTATAACAATGACATAAGAGTCACATTCATTCAGTTTCCATTATCTACACTGAGAGTTACCTAATGGAGGTACAAAACCAATACCTGCTTATCTCAGTTCTCGGCCCGGGAATTCCAACGAGACTGTCAATAAGTCCCTGTCCTACAAAAGATAAAAATGTATAACATCCAGGTTATACATTTTTATCTAACTAACTATACTTGCCGTTTTTTTTTCAGGTAAAAGGAGAAGATCTCCTCCTATCTCCTGAGTTACCGGACACATACCAAGAACAAGTGTTGGTCGAAGAAGGCGTGTATAAAATAAAAGGTCTTGAAGTCGAAAACTTCATACCTATGCGCACTTGGAAACTAACTTATAAAGGTGACATGAAGTAAGTATCAAATCGGCTATCTTATATTCATTGATTAATCCAGCATTAACTTGGTAGATAAGTGCACAGCTGTGTGGCTGTATATTGTATACTTTTGATTACCTTTAAAGATACCAGTACTGCAAGAATGTTTTAAATTTTGACTCTTTTTTTTCCTGTCCCGATCCCTATTTATTTGGGGTCTTAATTAGTCGCTATGTCATACACAATCATTCCATTGTTTCTTTGATCTCCCGGTCTTCCTCTACTCTTATAAGCATCATGCAATATACAGGTGAACGTTTGAAAGGAGTGTGGAAAGCCAAATTAGAAACTATGAGGCTCTAATAGTCCAAAATAGCAAAAAATACTCAAAGGAATCTCGGGCCCGATTCTGATGGAAACTAAAACTGCATCATTGGATTTTTTTTAAATCGAGATTCCTGTTCAGGAATCGAACCCGTTGATTTAGGGAAAAAATACTCTGTATTATATACAACATCCTACAGTGTCGCTAATAAAGATCAAAGTCTGGGAATTTTAATAACCTGATCCATAATTTAAAGAAAGGTTGTCTGTTATTCATAAATGAATATTGATTTTTCATAATTCCAATGATACAGTTTAAGAGGCCATCCACACTCACTTGAAAAATTCAACTGTGGCTTCCAAACAATCGTCGAGGCGATCGGCGGCGGCGATCTCTCGCGTCCGGCCTTGGTTCAATCCATGGTCCGGAGCGAGTAGGCATGGGAAGCCGTCACCTCCTTCTGCGAAGCAGTAATGCTAGTGAAGGAGGAGGCGGGCCGCCTGAGGGAGACACAACCCTCACGCCCCAGCCGCCGCAACATAGGGAGACGCCCGACGGCGATTCCCGACCACGTAGGCGCGGGCCTGCGGGCAGCGAGCCGCCCAACGTTCGCCGTCCGATCAAAGCCAGGCCTGGGACCCTGGGTCGACGGCGCGTTGTGTTCAAGGCGCGCCTCAAAGTGATGTCAGCATAGTAGACCGGGCCCGTTAGGGCCAGAGCCTGCCAGGGCTGCGGATCTTTTTCGAAAGTGTCACCGCGGCCCTGGAACGCAAAGGGCACTAGGAGGAGCACGGATGGGTTTTAGCAAGAAAGAGTATTTTTTTTTAAAACGTTGCCCCAGACTAGAAATTTAACCCGCGACACGTAGCACAGCAGTCAATCGCTAAACCACTGCGCCAACCGTGCCGTCGAGTCTGACACTAAGACCGGAAGGAGTCATTAAAATTTGATGATTTCCCATCCATAAAAAAAAGCTCCCAAACAACTACTTATGTCCTTTGAAACAAGTTTTGAAAGGGGTCAACCGCCAGTGTTCGCATTATCAAATAATATTTATGATTACAGACCAAGAAATGATAAGGAGAAGACAGTGAAAGTGGAAGCGGAATTGACATGGAGCGCTGTATTCTCACATTTCAACTACGACACACAGATGTCGCCCAAATGTTTGGCAAAAGACTTGGCTAGGGAGAAGTGGTCGAAAGGTTACTTCAAGTTACTTAAAAAGTAAGTATTTCCTAATAGTAAAAATATTCTCACTTCCCTTAAATGTGCGTGTAAAATAGCAGCAGCAATAGCAGTTAACGATGCCATCACAATCGGCAATTGCTTGTGTGAAAACTGACTTGTTAGGTAGGTACAGAATTCAGTTAATTTCAAACAATTGGATTTTTTCATTTGTCTCAAAGAGCTTTTTTCAAATTCCTATTATAGTATAACGCTGACCTCAGACAAGTGAGCTTTTACTAAATTTCATAATTTATGTTTTATAGAAAGTTTTGTACAAATACGCCTAAGTGAAGTACCTACTGCAATAATGTGTGGTTTGTTTACTCGTATAATTTTCAGATTACATCAAACGCATTATGAGCAAATGGGTGTCCTGGAAGGCACGGTCACTATCGACGGCAAACAACACATAATCGACATACCGTGCGTCAGGGATCACAGTTTCGGTAAGTCTCAGAAGATCATATATAAAAGGTTTAATATAATTAATCTTCCTCAGCACATTTTTTTCAACGTCTTTCAACGTCTAATAGTTTTACATTTTGTCCATACTGAACCAACTCTACGCGGTCGTCACCCAGCTTTTAACATCTTAAAGTTGATTGTCGTTTGTACGCCATAAAGCGACAAGACAGTTATTGTTTTGTCCATGGGAAAGTTAGAGACTTACCTAAAGAAGTTTGACTTTACTGAGATGTTTATGAAAGTAGTGGAGCAACTTACAGGACAGTACCTAGTCACTTTTTTTTTTTTTTACATAGAATTTAAATGTAAATGACTTCAAAAGTGCCGTTTAATGGCCTAATTGAAATTAAGGGTCGGTTCACATCTGACGGAAAATGCGTCGCGTATTATCGGTCGCGTTACGCCAGAACAGACAATTATATGATAAAACATTCAACCTTGCACACTCAACCGATGATGCGTCATACCACGTTATACCGAATAGACGCGACCGTTGATACGCTCGACGCATCTTCCGTCAGATGTGTACGGACCCTAACGTTTTGACTTTGAACTACGGGTGTGATCCGATCATTTACGAAAATAAGTAGTCGCCAACCCGCACTGTTCTTCGTTCTTATAAATTGAATTATTCTTACAGGACCGTTCCGAGACTGGCGTACTTTCCACCGTTATGTCTATCATTTTATCTTCCTGGAAAACGGAGATTGCATGGCCATCGGCACAGTATGTCAGCCTGCAGTTTTGTCGCAGTAAGTGTCCATCATTATCAGTTTTCACTATTAAGTCTTAGTCCGACCATCGGGTATCGTGTATCGTTACTGGGTTGTCCAGGTCATTATAGGCTCCATGTACTAGTAAATGTCTCCAAATACTGCATTCGGTTGGACTAGAAATCCCTTGATGAAATTTTAGAACTTTTTGAAGAAAAAGAAGACCGACAAACAAATACCGACCTTGCGTAGGTTGAAATAATGTTGACATCTGCATAGGAATTTAGTAATGGTCAGCGTTATGTAGACAATTATAGACGACCGAATTTCCATACTGATAAAATTTCGCTTTTGATTTTGCTACATTTACCTTAATTATTTTTTCAGCCTCACCATCGGTTATCTCTGCCGTCAATCAGACCAAGCGGTTCTAGCCGTAGAATCCAGCGACTTCCAGTTGTACCAACATGGAGAACATCAGATCTTACCCAGAGACTATGGGTTCATTTTCGAAGCTGGTATGAACTGTCATATTATTTTCGCCTTATAAAGACTGAAATTAGTACCCAGTAAAGTAACAAAACAATGCGTTCATATTGGTCACAGCACCAGGACCGACTTTGCCGTGAGCCGTTCTCTTAAACGGGGTTAAATGAAAGTATGCAGGGAACCGGCTAAACTTCAGGCTTCATGGCTATCGATGTCTACTGACCAAGGAGGATAAACCGAAGACAATCATTATTTTTGTGAAGTTTTTTGTACTAGCTGAATTTGACCTAGTACACTGTAGTAGAGAGGGTGTTGGCGTTGTTTTTGAACAACCGTTTTCAGGGCTTCAAGTTAATAGATGATGAGGCTTGCTGAGAGAACACCGAGGATATAGCTGATAAGGTTCAGTTAGGAGCCCTGAGATCTGTGGCCCAATTTCAGGTTTCCATCTTCAGAGTTGTTCTAGGTGATATGTAGGTTGCGATGTAATGATTTTATACCTTATATACCTTATTTCTTTGTCCAGGAGACAAATCATACGCAGTTCGAGTGCAGGTGGACAGTGAAGATACATTCTACATCGGAAAGGGAAGAGAAGCGAAGTTCTACGAGCGCTGGTGCAGTGTCGAAGTAAACGGAGTCAAGGGATCTGCCTGTGTCGAGTGGCATTTCAATAACGTTCAGGCTAATAGCAAAAGGGGAGATGTGTAACTTACCTTCTAAATATATTTTTAAGGCATGTATTTAAATCGATATCTGTATATTCCCTTTTTTCGATCAAAATATTTCAAAGTTAAACCAAAAATACTGACTTGCACTCAAATTATGCACACTAAATAAATCAAATTCGATATACTGTTTAATGGTATTTGCAGAACTGTTTTACTGAACGAATATTTGGCTAATGATATTTCTGGGTGGTTTAAAAAAAAATAACCACGAAGGGGATGGCGCCATCCCCTTCTAACCTAACCTGTCCGAGTCGGGGTGCCCAATGACCGGCTACTATTGTAACCATGATAACCACCTGCTATTTCAGGGAAGTGCAATTTAGAGTGTAAGTTAGTATTTTTGATAAACAATTCGTATTTTTGTTTTATAAATCATAAATCCGATGTATGAACCACATTTTTGGTGTGAATTCGATAAAAAGGTCATCTCGTTTTGGATGATTTTTTTAGTTTTTTTGTAAGACATGTTTTCTAATCAATTGGGATTTTTTGCACAGCATAATTTTTTCTGGTATGCATTAAATTATACAGATGTGCATTTAAAAATATCCCTTTTTTTAAGTGTAGAATAGCTTCTCTGTTTTATTGTGTTGTACATCGCGCTGATATCCGCCACTCCACAACCAAGCGCGTATTTTCTGTTTTCATGTTTGAGTTTTTATTAGAATCCTCTTTATATCATAATGCAGCTACATGTTTTATTCAAAAGATTAATACTTTTTACTTTTACTTAATACTTTTTTTTGACTGGTGGTGTCTTTTTTTTATTATTATTCTCTTTATTCATCTTTCAAACATACATTTTATATTTTTAAATATTTCAATAACAAAAAAAAAATAATTAAAAAAACATTTAAAAATATAAAAATAGTAGTCCGCCGGGGTCGGGAGCTGGGTCCAAGCTACCGGTGGTTAGGGCTCCAGAGAAAGGAACCTCCTCACAATACGAGCCGTATCGAGGAGAACTGCCTTCTGTATCAGGCCCTTTACCCAACTGCGTAACGCCAGCTTCGACAGGTGGTCGTCGAAGCTTTTGGCTATCAACATTGGCCGTAACGACGATCGGCACAATGACAGCCGAGTCCACATTCCACATGTCGACAACCTCGTGTGCTAAGTCAAGATACTTGATTTGTTTCTCTTTCTCAGCTTTCACGAGGTTGTCGTCATGTGGAATGTGGACTCGGCTGTCATTGTGCCGATAGTCGTTACGGCCAATGGCTTGATAGCCAAAAGCTTCGACGACCACCTGTCGATCATGGTTTTATTATTATTATTATTATTTATTTATTTATTGCAATCTGTCTTTCAACAATACTTATGTAATGATGTATGGTATGTGAGGTACAGGTCCAGTGACATGCCCTCTTAAATAGTGTTTTCAATTAAATTAAATGTTGAGGAACTCTTTTCTTTAGTCTCCTCGCACTTGGAAGTATATTCATAGACTAATATAAATGGTAGTATGACGTCCATAAGGTGGTGTGCCAATATTTTAGGGGGCAGTTGCAGTCTGTCTTTATAATATGTTGTGACTCTCTCCTTTATTTTCTCTTTTACGCTTTTGATGCCAAGCTCTCGGTGAAGTCGTTAGTGACATACCATGGTGCGTCTACTATCATCCTTAGCATTTTTGATTGAAACCTTTGTAGAATTTCAAGGTTGGAGTTGGCAGCCGTACCTCATAGCTGTATTCTGTATGTCCATATTGGCTTTATTATACTCTTTATAACAAAAGTTTATTTTCCATTGAGAGCTGGCTATTTCTATTCATCAACCAATACATCTTACGCACTTGTTGTCCCATTGATAGGCGTTGGGTAAAAATGTGCTTTCATCTTTTTCTGATGTGGCAACATTGTAAACAGTATCTCTTATCTTCCTATTGCTTTACTATACGTTGCGTATTAGTGTGGACAAATTAGAGTAGATAAGATATAAGTCAATGAGCATTGAGCAACTTATGCAAACAGCTGAGAATACTGCTAATTATTATCGTCCTTATTGCTATAAGATCGATATATAAATTTATAAGAAACATTTTTTTATTATTTAACTTCGTGTTTAAGGTTCCTACTTTAAAAGGAAATCGTTACCCTTATAAGCTCACTTTTTGTCTGTCTATCACCATGGTTTTATGAAGTAAATGAAACAAGAATTAGCGAGGAAAGTTAACTATTATTTAGCATAACATTTTTTCGACTTAAGTAAGTTATAACTTAGTATATCTATAAAATATGGACTAGCAATATAATTCACAATAATGACAATACATTTATTTCATTGAATGAAAATCATAACCAATTAAATTATTACTACAGACTAGATAACTGCGACAAAAATCTACGGACTATTGCGCTAGCGAATAGGCATAATACTGTATACTTAACTATGTTTAACCAGTCAGCAATCGTAAGCAAGATTTTATAAATAAAAAAATATATTTGGTATTTGTAGGCATTAAAATGTAGCCTTAGGTTCACCTTATATTTAAGAGGTCGCATATAACAGTATGATTGAGAATTCTTTCTTGTAAATATTCTGTCGCAGTCACCTCCCCACTCAGGACCTATCCAAAGTAATACAACATTATGACTAATTTGTTCAGCTATTTACTATTACACAAAAACCCTTGTACAAAATAAAAATTGTTAGCAATATACCATCTCTGTTTGTCTCTTATACACATTTGATAAACTGTACCACTAAGTAGGTACACTCGTATACAACAGTGTTTAGGATATGAGATTTTATCACGACTTCAAGTACCCACATTTGTGTAGACCAAACGTGTATATCAGAAAAATAATATTATATATGTAGATATAAAATCCTTATAAAACATTGTACTTTTATTTATCGAACATCAAGTATTAGCCAGCCTCGTACTATAGCAACAACAATTGTGTAAATATTATTAAATGAAGATGTGGAAACGGAAGAAAATGTGTTTTTTTTTCATTGTGCGACATTTAAATTTATTTCACTACAGCATAGAAGCTAAAATAAGTTTTATTTGTTGCAAAAAGCTGGTACCAATATTAAATTAATAAAATATTATAATAATGATTAAAAAACGTTTACATTATGAATGATATCCGAATGATATACGAAATGTACAGTCACAATCATAATTTGTCAATTGAATCCCTTCATGGAAAGAACTGAAACAGTTTCAGTGATATTTAGCATTACGGTTGTCACTGTACAGGAGTTACAATTTCTACATAGTACAAAGTATATTGCCGCCTAGATTTCAGGTGAAATCCCGATTTAAATTAAGTATATATATCAATATGTTACGTACACGTTATGGAAGACAGACTGATTTACTTAGAATGAATTTATGAAATTTTTACTGGTCCAATAATGAATTAAAAAGTTTAATTTAGTCGCAATAATATTGATCAATTTGAAATGGACTTGGGACTATTGAGTGCTGATAGTAGTATAGGTTCAATAGAGATAAATCGATCAAAATTGCCAACGTGGTGGCGTTCTTATCATCATAATTTGGATGTTTATTCTCCTAGACAGTCAGAAAATTGACAATACAAACTCTACGCCTAGGCCTACTACACAGTCGAATTTAAATCTTCATCTATCAGACGTAACTGTCGAAAATTTATGAAAAAATACTTTTAAACATCCAACTTTTTATTTTTTAATTAAACCCCACATATATAACATCAAATCCGCTACAACATTCTAAGTATTTTTTTTTGTTTGTCACACCGATCTAAGATCAGGACGATTTATTCTAGCTTTCATCAAAAACACGAATATTATTATTGGTCGGTAAGATTTTTATAATAATACGAAATATACGATACTATGTTTGGCAGTATCTTAAACTGGCACCCAAAGAGACCTAAAATTTTCGAGTACTCGTAATTAATTTATAAACAACAAATCTTAATAACAAGATTACCACAAATAATTTACCTAAGTACTTAACAAATGATTATCGAACACGGAAATATCGAATATTCATGTAACGTTATTTTATTTTAATATCCGATTCTCGGTTTAAAAACGAATTTAAGATACGTACATTCTTAGGAGTTGCTTTGTTCTATATTGCACAATCATGCTAAATACGAATATATAACTTGTAATTATCCTGTTAGTTAGATCTCAGATAACAACTACAAATCGAAGGACGAAATGTTGGACGTAACATTGCGCCTCACTTGTGCGATAATATTCCTGAATACGAGACCTAGGCGGGGTCTCGACATAGTTACCGATCGTCTACCGACCGATTTCGGTCGCTAAGTCCTAAGGCCGCCCCTACACAGTTAAACGTGTATCGCGATCCACGATCAAAAGCAAAGATCTGATCCGTGTATCGCGATCGAGATTGACTGTGTGCGGCCGGCCTTAGGAATTATCGACAAAATTCGAGAATTACCGCCCTGAACCTTTATGCTTGTAGTGAGATCGTCGATCACTGTATAACTATAGATACAAAATGTTCTAGATTGTCAACTACAACGGTAACTGGAATGAACATCAGACTAGACGAATACTAATCACAGCACCTAATTAACATAGTTTTATCAACTTTTTGAAACGTTCTTAACATTTCATTCGACGGTATAACACAGTGATATAAGGCAGGAAATATTTTAATTAAGTACTGTTTTAGAAACTCCACGATACGTACCTACGTTTACGATAATCATAAAAGCTCATTTTTCTAAACAGGATTTGGAAATACACTACACATCCAAATAATATTAAACATAGATTTTATTGCTAAGCTATATAGCCAAAAGTATATTTACTTGTTTAAAGCACAATAATTATCTGAAGAATAGAATATATGCTAAATAATTTAGAGCTACGTGGAAATATTAATAAATACCTACAAACATTAAAATTATATTTGTTTGTTTATTTTCACATAATTAATAATTAACTATTATTGTTAGGAATACTGCTGAAGTTAATTATACTGACTAGATTTGTCTTTTACGTTTTCAGAATGAGCACATCACAAATATTCATAAAATAAACTAAATTAAGCATAATTTAATAACTAATAATAATTATGTAAATCGTCTTTTTTAACATTGCACTCCTGTCCACTTACTCTAACTTAGGTCGAAATAAACAAATCAATAAATAAAAAAATAAAACATTTTGAAAAGTGTAAAACAATAAATATAACAACAAAAATATAAACCTCTTTGGTAAACGCAATACTTTTTGTTACAATGGCATAGATGGCCACTTGGTCAAGATAAAGACAATCGAAAATCGAAAATAAAAAAGAAATCACGCATTTTTTGCACGTTCTACGTATATCTTGTAATACATTGGGTACACTATTGGACAATTTGTATCGAGATGAGAACAAAACAGTTTGCGGTAACTGTGAAGTTACTTGGGTGAATGCTATTGAACGTTACATACCGCGGAGGTGCCGGGCGCGTGGTCGAGCAGCGCTCTCCGCCGCTTGATACCTTCGAGGTACACTTCACGGTTGAACAAGCCAGCCGCTAAGGGTACACTGCAACGAAATATATATTTTTAAAATTCTATGTTTAGTAACTGTAGCTGGGGATCGGACTTATGGCAAATTAAAGATTAAAAACAAAAATAATGTAATATTGCTAATCCTCCGTATAGCGTTATAATTTATAGCCAATGTGTTGACTCAACCTATAAGGATTAATTATGCAAAATTTTAACAGACTTTGTTTAATAGTTTTCTCGCCAATTAAAAACATAATTATATCCAACGATTCTACTATTTTATAATTTGTTTATGTAGATTGAAAAAGACAAGTGAAGTGATGCGATTGGCTATTAAAAGTTTGTTTTAACCAATTAGAGCCACTAACGTGCGTTGACAATTTATCACATTTATTTTACTATAATTTTCATTATAGAAACTCGTGGCTGAATCGTGGCTGAATCCGGTTTGACTGGGAGCCGACTCTAATATAGTTGGGAAAAGGCTGGGCAGATGATGATTTCATTCTAGAAACCAAGCCTTGGTAGGTATGTTAGAAGTGAACTAAGCAAATTGGCATAACACTACGACTAGGGCTGCTAATTTGCCGACGCCGGACAAAAACTTAAAAAACGCGGACATTTGGGTGAAAATTATGACGACATATTCGCCAAAGTATAGTGATGCAAAACGAACTGTTTATCAATTTGTAAAAGCGGTTTCTTAACAGCTGTCATTATAATCATCACTGCCCACTACTTAAATACTCTACCCATCGAAACTCATAACATAAATAATTCTCATTTGTATCATTCGAAAAATTCAAAACATATGCCAAGTCGGATCGCCATCGCATGAATTAATTCTGTAGTGATGTGTAATGGTGGCACTTGGTGTATTTCTCAAAATATTCGCACCATTTGTGTAATACAAAATGTACCTTGAAAATTTCGATATAAGGTTGATTTTGTATTGACGATGTAACGAGATTATTTTGACAAATACGCCAAGTGCCAGCATAACATTCTGGAGTGCTTACACGTCAGTTCCTGGTCGCAGCATCGTCGAGAATAGTCCCCACACTGGCTTATGGTCACTGGTGCAGACAGACTGCACAGAGTTATATGCCAGGCACTTGACTCCTGATGTAACGGGAACCGAACTGATGCGACGCAGCCCTGCAACAACTTAGGTGTGAAAATCAGAAAGTGATGTGTTTCAAATGTTAGGTGGAAACCTTAGAAGAAGAAGATTTTTGTGATACCTTCCACCCGATCCTTGCACATTGAGCATAAGAAAGAGTATCTTTTGGAGACGATACTCTACGCTACGAAGCCAGACTTCTGGAACTTAATAAGCCAGATTCGCAGCAACTTTACTGTAGGAGCATTTTCAGTTTAAATGGTTGTTCACATGTCTCCAGTGTGAAGTTGGTTCAAATCTATATGCGAGTCCACGCGGCATATTGCACCCAAAAGGGATACCTCCTAGGGCCTAATGGCTGCCCCTGTTACTAGGCAAGTAGGCATTATAAGACCTTACAACTTCACAGTCGAACTGCGGGTGTACCAGCATTCTTCTGCTAAATCCCTCAACAAAGATGTAAGTATTGAATTCCTGAAAAGACTAACTACATTATGTTAAACACGTATATGTATACATAACAAAATCAGTTCATCCGTTTAGGAGCTAAGTTGCCACAGACAGACACACAGATACACACGTCCAACTTATAACATCCCTCCTCTTTTCGGTTGGGGGTTAAAAGCTGGACTTAACCAGGTGAGGTAAAAAGATCATAAGTGCCATTATGGACTTTATGATGAACATTGATGAGAAATTGGTGTTTATTTCATACAAGATGAGATTTCCTGTCTGTCTGTTTGTTCGCCTAGTCCTTCTGAACGACTTAATGGGTTTTGCGTTTAAATAATTTATTTTGGAAGATAGCATATATTATAGCATATATTATATTTAACTTAGAATTAGTAGATTGCATCCATGTGAAGCACCTAGTCACAAATAATGAGCTCTAGTCTAGTGTCAGAATTAGTGACAATAATATTTAAGACGAAAGCTCACCCGAAAACGCAGAGGACGAGTTAGAGGTCATTGACCTCGCTTTATACAGTATTCTGTCTGTATAAGCTGGTGCCCTTTGCTTGCTAGAAGTGTCGAACTGTTGACTGCCTGGATCGTACTGAAAATGACAACCAATAAGTTTTATTTCTACCTATTTTCAACAAAATCAGACATCTTATTCCTAATGCATCTCGATGGAAAACAATTGCAAATTGAAATACATGCATTTTATATCCTGCTTTGCCTTTGTACCTCGTTGGTGCTGTGGCAAACAAATTTGCAATTTTTTTTTGGACACAAGATGTATGCCAACCTAATGGTAAACAATATGATGATGATGGTGATGCATGTGATGATGAGGGTGTAATAGCATCTTATCATAAATAGGTTGAACAACATTCACTGCTGGAGATAGGCTTCACTTAGCACCACAGCCACCGATCACTGATACACCCTGTGATTCACCTATTACGTTGCGCTTCTAGATACTCGGCACCACTTCAGACTTGTATCATCTTGTACCACTTGTACTGGCAAGCCATAAATTGTGCGTCGTTATCAAGTTACTATTCCTGTAAACAGTTCACAGATTATTTTATAAGATAAATATTACCTTATAAGTAGGAGGAAAGGTGATGGGAGCTTCCCTGAAGTCCCGGAAGGCAGCGCCGTCTTCTAACACAGCCGTCAATTGGTCCGCGTGCAGTAAGCCGTGCGGCAGGTGGTGAGGTAACGGGAACTATGGGATACAAGAAGATCAGAGATTGATTATACACCTGTACATTGGGAGTTTTTAATCAGGCAATAATTGACATCCACCGATACAGCAACTAACGTAGCCACAGTTAACCGTCGACTCGAAAAGAATAAGGGAATGTTCAAGCATTGTATTTTGGTAAATAGGTATAGGGGAACAACGTGGAGTTTTCCAGACTTTCTATTGAAAAGAGAGTATCCTCCGACGAGAAGGGTTTTGTGTCTGGTAGGCAACTGCTTGTTTAGTAAGAGAATCCTCCTATTCCAATGGAGCATGAGGAACTTTTCACGCTGTATAGATAAAAAATCACACATTTGATAACGGGATCATCGGCCGTCTCACTTTCTTTTGTTTTATCATGATATGATAACCTTGAATATGAACACGGGCTCTTAACCTTCCTTTCTATCGTTTTTCAGTGCGATAGATGATAATTAAAACATTTGCACTCGGTGCTACCGGAGCAAATCTCAAGTACTTATCAATACTTTCAATGCGTCTGTCTGTGACGTCAGCACTTGTGATTTAGAAAAAATGTGGTGTTGTGGTTGAGTTTATTTATTTTTAGATCTGTAAATTGTTTCGATGGCTAGCTATGCGAATCGATTCATACATACCTAAATGTTAGTTTATTTTATAGCAGTGGAATTGAACAAATTGTAAAGCTCTGTAGTCTTTGAAATCGGTATTAACTAAAAAGATTATTGGTTAGCCTTCCTACCCACTTCTGGACAAAGAATTATTATTATCTAGGTCTAAAAAGATCGTTATCATGTGTTCAGCACACATGATAACGATCTTTTTAGACCCAGGGCTAATATAGGCCACTGGCCGTTTCTTCGTCTAGCTCGTCCCGCCATCTTTTACGGGGTCTGCCGCGACGCCTTCTGGCTGTGTAAGAGCTACACACCTAGTTGTCATTTTGACAACTAACAGTATTTTTTACAACTAAATGAAACACCTACTTGTGTTTGTTCGATCCACCGCAATACGGCCGCTCTGGGCTCACCCAATCTGAAGTTTAGATCACCGCACCAGAACACATAGTCGAAATTGTTGGTAACGTCTGAAAAGACAAGGATGTATGATAAATTTATGATTTACGGCCTATCAGAAGACCCGTGATAGCTAGACAGTTGAAATTTTCACAGATGATGTATTTCTGTTGCCTCTATAACAAAAAATACTAAAAACAGAATAAAATACAAACATGTTTTTTTATAGATAATGGTACGGAACCCTCCGTGCGCGAGTCCGCCTCGCACTTGGCCGGTTTTTTTAAAATGATTAAACTCCTGTATTATGTATTCTTATCTTATCTTTCTATGAACAGTATTTGACGACGAAACAGTGGCCGAGTTTTAAAGCAATTAGCTTGGTAATTTAATCTATTAACTTTCCTTATGGCACAGAATGTTTAAAACTACTAAATATAATATAAGTATAAGACACGGCATACACCTACGTATAGGTAATCAAAGATATCAGAAAGGAAATTGATAGCATATCAGTACAAATTATACCCATTTATGTTTCGCGGAAGGAAAGTGATTGATATATTTACCCTTAGTATTTATTTAGTATGTAATTCAATACATCGGTCTAGATAACAAAAAAGGTACTCTCTTGATACAATTTGAGTTTTACCTCAAATTGATTTGATTTCTTCATGGTTGCACACCATGAAGAATAAGTAAATGGAGCTTTAATTCGCGATACTATTAGAAGTCGTAATAGGTATAGTCACAATGGATATGACTGTGAATAAAATACCAGTCATTGGATGATTGTTTGTTTACCAAGCAACATTTTATTCAGACTAGCTTTTCCATAGCTTTTAGCGCAGTGATTTATTTCGGAATAAAAAATAGTTTATGCCATCCAGGGATAGTGGGGTAGTATCTTTTTATCTATGAAGGAATATTTAAATTTTGACCAAGATTTCCAGAGATTATTTATCACCTGCAAAAAAACCTCTATACGTAGTTTGGATTAGTTGTGAACTTGTGACCATGAACTAAGCAGGCATATACTAGGGATGATTCCTGGTTAAAATTATATGATTATATTTAGTCCGTCAGTTAAATCGAAAAAAATTGGACACGTATTTTTTGTTTAAACAAATTAATAAAAAAAACGCATCAAGGATCAGGAGTGGGGGTTTGTGACGTCACTTGTATGTAAAAAGCAGGGGTTATGGATATGAGGTTTCGGATATGGTTATGGATATTATATTTGTCGCGTCATGGGTGGCCGAGACGCGAAGCTCCGGGACTTCTTCACAATCCAATATAGTTTTGGATATGGACACTGTTGCAGGTACTCGAACGAACGATAATTTAAATTAAAATAACTTTATTCAGACCAACAGTTTAGACAGGAAACAGACAACGTGCGTGGTTGGGCATTCAGCCGAGACTGCCTGAGCGCTAGAGCGACCACCTCTAGCCCCACCCGTACTCGCTGTCCCCTCTACCGACGATCGTGTCCAAGCGGTAGGCGCGCTTGCGTTTCCGATCACGTGATTATAAGGTTTCGAAACAATTTGTTAGATGGCGCTGTCCGTAGTCCCACAGTAGCGCCATCATTCTACGACACGGCCATCACTGACTAGTACCCGTCCTCGGGTGTAGTACCTGTGGACAAAATATGCTCAGAGAGTAGCTCTCTCTCTAGCTCGGCCATATCCTGCCCAAAATAGAAGGGCTGATTCACTAGGTACCACAATCATCTGTCTTAACTCTCATACTGTGTGAGGGTTTCGTGCACAATGCTCCCCGCACTACTTTACTCAATGGAAAAATGTCCGATCTGACAAATTTAATTTCATAAGAAAATGCAGTCAACTCATGAAACTCTCACTACAATCTGTGCACCAACACAGACCAGAATCGCACCAACGATTCCAACTATGTAGCTACAATATGTGCTACAACACATTAAGCACTGCACGCACCAGCACAAACAGAAATCGCACCAACGATTCCAACTAAGCCCATCGCTTCACGAGAAAGGGCAAATTAACACAGCGAAAATATCTGGTACAGCAATAAAAAAATTGGTTGATTGAAAACCAGACGTTACGATTTGCTTTACTAAGATTCAACAATATTCTAGGCACCAAATTCATTCATTGGAAAAGGTCCGGTCAACTACAACACGATAATTCTAATAATTCTGTTACTTTACCATAATCCGTAAGCAATGTATACTCAACTCATTAAACTTTCTTTTTAGTCTGTGCACCAACACAGACCAGAATCGCACCAACGATTCTTCACATATCTACCGCCACATATGCTACAACACATGAGGGGGGCTCTGTGCACCAACACAGACAAGAATCGCACCAACGATTTCTTGTAGACCCATCGCCACATGTTACTCATGAGGTGCGGTCAGCACTAAAAGACCCATCGCCTACAGGTTACTCCACCTGAGGTGCGGTCAGACCCATCGCCTACATGTTACTCTACATGAGGTGCGGTCAACACTTCCAGACCCATCGCCTACAGGTTACTCCACCTGAGGTGCGGTCAGACCCATCGCCAACATAGGTAATCCATGAGAGCGTAGCTCTTAAATTTTCACTCAAAAACAAAGTAGAAAATCGATAACTAACGAGCACCCCTGCTCCACAGTAAATACAAACTGAAAATGACTCACCAGGCTGACCTAAAGAACCTTACACACATTCACGCACTTCTCCTTGACCTGGCCAGCTGTTATGAAGCTGCTCGCCTCCGTTCTGGACTCATTTTTCATTGTTCAGGTTAATGAGGGTAGTCGCATAAAACTTGACAAATAGGAGTTTGACCATGGAATATTCCTTTATTTGGTCCCGCGTTAAACCCAGATAGGTGATCTACGACAGGCATGTTGGCACGAAACTTTTCAGCACCTTAAGGTCAAAAATAAGCTGCACTGAACAACACTTATCCTCGAGATAATATACCACCGCGGTGACGCACTATCATTGCGCGTCGAACTTAGGTTTATCGGATCGAATTACACAACACTTCACAACACACATCGAGTTTTTAGCGTCTGGGGGTAAGCGCACCAGTTTGTTGCATTTTAAAAATAAAGTGCAAACGGTTTTCACTATCACTTCAGTGTCACGAATTTCCAAGTGAGCCATTTGAGGTATATCCCAACTTCTGATGTCGCGTCATGGTTGGCCGAGACGCGAAGCTCCGGGACTTCTTCACAATCCAATATAGTTTTGGATATGGACACTGTTGCAGGTACTCGAACGAACGATAATTTAAATTAAAATAACTTTATTCAGACCAACAGTTTAGACAGGAAACAGACAACGTGCGTGGTTGGGCATTCAGCCGAGACCAAAGACTACAATAGTATACTGGGGGCCTACCACAACCTCTTAAAACAATATTACTTTAATATTACTTTGCGTTCCGCTCTGTTGGATTTTCAACGCTCGGATCAGCGCCGAGAGTTGAAAATGCAACAACAGAAATTACAAAGTAATATTAAAATAATATTGTTTTAAGAGGTTGTGGTAGGCCTCCTGGCTGCCGAGACTGCCTGAGCGCTAGAGCGACCACCTCTAGCCCCACCCGTACTCGCTGTCCCCTCTACCGACGATCGTGTCCAAGCGGTAGGCGCGCTTGCGTTTCCGATCACGTGATTATAAGGTTTCGAAACAATTTGTTAGATGGCGCTGTCCGTAGTCCCACAGTAGCGCCATCATTCTACGACATATTATTTCGGATAATCCCTTAATTTCGGATATTAGATTTTTTAGAAAATGTATTAGTAAAACACAAAATCGGCTAGTGTCCCGGCTCGTCCGTGCAAAAAAACCTCCGCCCCAATCCGAAATTATTCCCTTTATTATTATAAACAAAAAAAAGTTTATTATTATAAACTTTTAGATCGGATTCGATTACGGTTACGGATAGATTTTTATTTCGATTATCCGATAGTTTCGGTTACGGTTACAGAGCCTCATAACATCTCTGGTAAAAATGTACTTACAAGTGACGTCACATGAGTTTTTAACGCAATGTAACAAGAAAAAATACTTTTATTAATATTTTTTGAAAATCTATTCGACGGATTAATAAGATTTTTTTAGTCATCTTAAACAAACAAAAAATGTTTGCAATATGGTGCCGTTGCAGAGATATTTGGAGGTACAATACTTACTTAAAGTCGTCATGTGCAATGGGAACAATGAAAATCATTAAAAATGAACTAAGCACGTGTTTTTATGCAGTAGATTGTATTCTAATAATAACTGTCAGCTTGATTCAACCATTTATAGATTTTGTGTGAGTCATTTCGAGCGAATAATCGTGTTTTCTTTCTTTCTTTCTTTAAGCACTATTATTTTGCGAAGCTCTTATTAACTCGACAAAATGCAATTTTTTTTTTCGCGATTTCTGGGTTGCTCCCATAGTAAAAGTTGTTCATAATGCTGAGTACCATGACCCCTTTTCAGGTATTGCGTTTATTCTGTTACACATTGTACAGACGCCAGCACATAAAGCTACCCGAAACTGTTAAATGTTTTCAATCAACCTTCAACCTTATGCTATATAGCATAAGGTTGAAGGTTGATTGAAAAAATTTAACAGTAATAAAATTGTAACAGGAATAAAATTGTAAATCTATTAAAGAAATTCATTCGATTGTACATATAGATTGCATGTCATTCGTACATATAGATTGCATGATTCGCTATTTCTCTCCATGTGCTTACTATTCTGTGGTTTCAAGCCCTATTTTGGAAGTGTGCCAGAATGGCACTGTATCTGCATCTAGACAGTTCATGAACGAAAAGATACTGCCTACTGGTGTATAATATGTAGTCAAAGTAATAAAAAATCAATAACTAACCTTTACTTTTATGCCTGCAAGGCAAATTCTTTGGCAAATCTATAGACCTAATTATCCTCTTGATATCAGAAACTCGTTCTTTAACCTTCTCCTGATGCGCCGTCAAATGGGCTGTCACGAACAAGAAAGTGGATCCAAACAATGCAAAAGATATGGCGACGGCTCCTTTGGTACGAAACGCAGTTCCAGGTCTGACGGATAAACTCGCGTCTTCAGGGAGAGAACAGAACCAGATAAGGTCTCTTCTTATAAATACCATTAAGTGGATTGTTCCTAAAAAAGAAGGAAATAATTTTAATTTAATCATTATCTAGAGTATTTCAAAATAAATATTTTTTTAGAATTTCGATAAAACACCCAGAAATTACGGAATGTTCATAGCAGACATGAACACAGAAATAAACTCTGCTGTATAATTTTATTTGTTATACAATAAATTACCTACCATGAGTAATTTTCAGTGACAGTCAGTTTGAATACTAAGTTTCTATCTCTTATTGTTCTACAAAGTCATGTAAATAACAAAATAGTTATTTGTTGTTAACAACCATGACTAATTGGAAAAGGAAAAATATTCCTTATCATTTACTAATGAGTTTACAAACGGCTACTAACCTAAATAGTAAGAATGCAACAACAGGTGCGATGGTCCCAATACTTCTTGGATGGTAATCTCCCACTCGGTACGCTCAGAGTATGACTCTTGCGTACCAATAGCAAATATGTCTGGCACATGTGTCACTTGATTTGGGAATATGAAATCGGCCAGTTCCCTGTGGAATTTATAAGTTAATAGAAACATGGAGAAATGGTATTATGAAACTTAAGTTTTTGTATAGGTAAATGAATTTATTACTTTGGTGGGGGTTGTCCATTCATGTTCCATGTTCCTACAAATATTTTTACTTCTCTATCTGGGAAGACATGTTCTAATTCTGCTGCTCCTAGGAGGGAATGAGATGCTAAACGCCCGTAAAGATAGTTCCTGAAATAAAATATTAACTTCATTGCCATAGTCATAAAAGGTAATATTTTTAGCTTTTAACTAAAATACCAAGCTGAAATGTTATTCCCTTAAAAGCATAGAGGTTTAAAGAAGTAGCTATTTTGATTTTTTAACAGAAACATGTAAATACATAAAACTGCTTTGCAGTTTGGCATAGGTAACAGTATATACTTAATGTAAAATGTACATTTGTGAATAAACACTTTTTATTATTATTATTACATGAATATCTAGTAAGACAATACAACATAGACAACAGATAACCTTTCTCGAGCCTCCTGAGTGGGTATGAGACGCAGCACCTGTGCAGCAAGCAGCGAGTTACGAGCTAAGCTGTCAGTGCTCCCTGCACGCGAAGATGACCGTGCGATAGACGACTTGGTCCTAGTGTAGACAATTACAAAAATACAACAGAAACGTTTCCAGCACCATTATGAAGAAATACAGAGGAAAATATAACCTTTTTGTTAAAACTAGACCTTACCTTCTTTTCCGGTCTAAAGAGCTACTCCGGTCACTCTCCGGCGACGATGCGCGGTACAAAGGCTTTGACTCATTTGATATCAAATGATCAGCTGATAATCTCTTAACAAATAATTTACTCTTTGTTGGCTTGATCCCTTCAAATGATCCTGAATGTTCAAAACATTTCTTGATATCTTCACTTTTGGGAAATTTAACTGAAGCTTTGGGTATTTCTTCAGATTTAGTTTGAGAACAAATTGTTTGGTCACTTATACTGTTGGAATTGTTCTCTGGACTACCAGTAACAGATCGCGCGTCATCTTTAGAATGCTGGTTATCCACCAGGCTTTTAGGACGAGAACGTCTGAAGAAGGTTCTACAACACCTATGATTACTGTCGTCTTCATTGTGGGTACTGGTCGCCGTATGACTTACGTTGTTATACAGAGGTTCTGCTGAAGAGTGTGGATGGTTATGGGCTTCTATGCTATGGTCCGCACTATAAGCACTTGCAGCTAAGAAGGGATCAGCGGGAGAGATTGGTCGAGATGAAGACTGTGCAAATTCGTCGTTGGAATCCGTATCGACGACGCATCCAACTTTTGGGGATTTTTTAACAAAGAGACGTTTCCGCAGTGACAATTTTTGTTTCGTTTTTGTAGGTGAAGTTGTCATCTTCGGTTATAAACCAACAAAACTATTAATTTAAGTTACTAATTACATTTTTACTAAATATAGACAACATAACCTATTACGTTTCTAAACTGACATTTTGCGCTCAGGAAACTGTCAAAATTTTATAGATACGTTCAAAACACGTTGATCATTACATTGAAAACACATGTTGTAAATACCACACAAATAATCAGCAACTTCGGAAATAATATTATTATAATTCGTACTATGTACCTATTTAAGCTTCACAGTTGTCATGGCAACGATTACAATTACACGATTACCCAAACCCACTGAGTAATACTTGTTGATATTTTGTCCTCTATCGTTAGGGGTGTAGGGCACAAAATCTACTGCACTTTGAATTTATATACGTCTTGTATTGTTGATATGCATGAATGAACGCATCGAGAATGAAAGGCTTTTGGTATAGATAAACTATAATTAATAAAACACATGGTGGCAAAAAATTATGTAATGTTTATAACAAATATGCTTAGAAGTAACATAATTAGGCTTATTTTTATGTGAGCAGCTCCGCCTGTACCCGGTACAAGCAAGTTTCTTCCATTGTACTCAGGCGTCGGGGATAAGTTGCCGCCGACCACCGATTGTATGCCGTTACCTGTAAAATAAATAATTATGATGTTAAAATATTAATTATTGTGTTCTTAGATTTCTCATTTGGATGTAGAAAGTTTTTAAGTAAGGTGTCTTGCTTACCAATATTACAAAGGTTAGTTGTACATGCTCTGTAGAACGTCCTAAAGGTAGAATCAGTCACTTCATGGTTCAGGAAGTCAGGTCGGCTATGGCAACCACGAGTAAAACTAGCCACTTGGCCAACTGGGTCCTGAAAAAGTAATTAACTAGGTGAATACAGTGCAAGTTTTATTTACCTATTACATTAACATTTTTGTCATAGCTCGTAGGTATACCATTACCTACTATACTAACTAGGTACCTAGGTAGGTACCTACTCGTATGCCGTTTTGGCCTAATTAGGCAATTGTAAATTTTTTGCTGCGTTTCAGATTGGGCAGCCTTGGCTTGATTATGAAAAGATTGAGGTTGCTTTTAGTGGATTCGAAGCTCATAAAGCGGACCCTAGTCCATCATGCGGCATGGCATGAGTTACGTGCTGTGAATGGCTGTGATCCATGCATGAGCTCAGTTCGTTTCGAAACTGCTTCAAGGATGGACACATTGTTGGACTATTGGACATGGGCAGAGGATCGCCGATTCCCGACGATGACGATGTGAACGTGAGCGCAGATGCGAAAGGAATTCGTCCTATCTATGTATGAAGGTATAAAGATTGTCCAGATTATGGGTCTCTAAAAGGAAATCATACATTTACAAAAATCAGAAAAATATATTTTTTTTAGTGTACTTACCTAACACTAAAAAAAATAACAAAAAAATGACAAAAAAAAAGCAAAGATTTCACGATGGAGAAGTTGAAAAAACGATTAAACCAAGCGTGAATTATCATTATTTATCATGCAGCATGATCATTCATGTAACTAATGCATGTCATGCCGCATGATCGTCTAGGGTCTGCTTTAGAAAGCACTGCGCCCATCAGACTTATTTAAGACACCACGAAATTTCAATAAATATCGAAGAGATATACTTATGGATCTTTTTGATGCGATGATTTGCCTAATACCTACCCACCTAGGTACCGCGGCGGTGTGCCATAAGCTGAGGTATCCACTTGCTAGTGAAATGTCATGCCTTGACCTAAGGCGAGGTTCATCCATGGCGAGGTGCTAAACTGTTCGAGCTCACTTTGCTCGGTTTTGGATCCTTTAATACTTTAGTTAGCATACTTTTATGAGTGCCTCACATTGAAACACAAAATTAGTTCCATCTCTACGAATGGGCGAAAGATATGATCAATCATATATGAGGCGGGCCTCGGGGTATTAAACATGCAACCCCCTGAGAAAAAAGTCCGTTAAGTAAGAAAATAACTAAGTTAAACCTTATCACATGTTATTGTACGTAGGCAGGTACTTACCAAGAACTCTTGTCTCAAGATGGTACAGTAGGTGTGCGGGCAATCAACGGTGCGAGTATCATTGGTTATTGTTAGACAATCCCGGTCGGAGTCCACAGATGAAAAGCCACAAGTATAGCATCGTAATCCATCGCCTAAAAATTAATTCAGTTTCATCAATATTATAATATGGCTTGTGTACCGTCGCTAACCACCTGTTTTTTTTTCGAAGATGATGATTGGACGAGGCTTCTTATTTCAAATTCAGTAGGTACCATATATTGGTGGGCCAGGGGTACAGCTTCGAACGCGCGTCTTGCACCTAAAGTGGGGGCCGACCAGCGCCCCTCGCGGTTACCAGCCAGCATTTGGCTTGCGCACTATTAATTGGTGTAAAATAGAGATTATCTATGCTCCATACGGATAAAGGTGTCTCTCCTCAGACTTGACTCATTCGAACAAAATCCGCAACCTTGGCAGGCACTGGCCCTAGCACACAGGGCCCCTCTAGTTCGCTGCCACCTCATTCAGGCGCGCGTGGAACACAACGCGCCGTTGACCCGGACCTGATTTTTATCAGGCGGCGTGCCACCCAACGCTCACGGTGGCCGGGAACTCACCCAGCGCCTACGGTGGCCGGGAACCGCCCTACGACTTCCGACGCCCGGTGCGTCTTCTTCTGTTGCGGCAGCTGGGGCGTGAGCTTTGCCTCTCCCCCACGCAGCCCACCTCCACCTTCACTAGCATTACTACTTCGGAGAAAGAGGTGGCTGCTTCCCATGCCTCCTCACCCCTGATCATGGATTGAATCAGGGCCGGACGCGAGAGGTCGCCGTCGACGAGGACACGGCGGTGCTCCGCCCAAGCCGGACAAATCTCCTGCGTGTCCTCCGGGCGATCCTCACAGTAATGACACCCGGGCGTGTCCTCCTAGCTTGAAGATTCGACAATATTGAGACCAGACAACGACAGCGTTTGTTAGCAGTGGCTTCAAACAGGTCTTTGAAATTGCAGTTGCAAAAAGAGTGGTTTCTAAAGTTTCCTTATTGATCAAAGTGGTTTTTAAAGACAACTTTTAGGTCTTTCATAAACGTAGAGTAGGCTGAGTAGGTGGGTAATAAACAGACATATAAACAGGAACAAACACAGGTTAGATTAATAATTGCTTATACTTAGTAAAAAACTCACCAACAGCTTTTCCAATAACACAAGCAAGCACAATTAACACTATTTTGAAATCCATTTTGCGCAAACAAACATTCCTTTGTGACTAACTCAGACCCACTTCGTCGTCGGTAATTTTTGATATCATTCATTATCAGAATAATGAACACTTTAAAATTGCGTAGGTATCTTATCTTTCCATATTTGTCTTTAATTCGAATCAAATCACAGATCTAGGATATATTTTTCGTTTGATGTAAATCGATAGCTCCTTATCGATATTTTTACAGGATATCAGCAGGTAGAGTACTTACCTACTAGTGATGTAAAGAATCGCATTCGCAATATTTCAGGTTTGTGCGATTATTTTGCGAATATGAACATTGGAACAAACAAGGCGTAATCAGGTAGGTAATGAATTAATGATACAAAAACAACGTTGATTTTATTCTGAGTAAAATTATAATGCTGTTAATAATGCACAGGCACTCGAAAACTGGCTCCCCACCACTTCAAGACTTGCAATGATGTGACTCGCCACCTAAACAATTTACTGTCGGTAAGTTTGATGCCGCCATAAGAGGACCCAGCGGTCTATAGATCGGGGACTATTTCTTCCACGCTGCACGGTCTCTATCTTCCACGCTGCACGGTCTCTATCTTCCACGCTGCACGGTCTCTATCTTCCACGCTGCACTGTCTCTATCTTCCACGCTGCCGGTTTCTATCTTTCATGCTGCACGGTCTCTATCTTCCACGCTGCACGGTCTCTGGAGTTGTGGAGATGTCCAGTGCACCCAGATTTCGCTGAAGGAAGAGGGAGCCCGGAGGCGGGCAAAGAAGATAGAGCCCAGAATTTGGCCACGCTGAATGGAACACGAATTTCATGCGTAGCAGTTCTCGCGGCCCACCCATCAAGACGAAAGTATAGGTGCACAGGCGAAGTTTTTAGTGGGTGCAAGCCTCACATAACCACGTCGCCTCCCCGGACGGCGGGGTATGCGTTTCTTGGCTCAAAAAAAGTGTGCCAGCGTAGTTATTAAAAAACTCAACATTCGCATTCAAATAACCATTCGCATTCGCGGATAATGCAAATTATATTCCTTACATCATGAACCTGCCTACAAGGTAATAAAAATGTAAGTAGGTATATTTATAGAAATGACGTTTTCCTTCCTGAGAAATAGATTGATAGCTAATAATGATAATGGTTCATCCTGTCAAACACTATAAAACTTAACGTAGGTCTACTTATAATGGGGAAGAAAACTAGAGTTGGTCATCATTTCGCTTAAAAGGTAGAACATTCGAACAGCCTCTTGTTAAGCGCATTAAATTAGCGGTAAATTTTAATTAGGTATGCCAAATGCATTACTTACCTACTATAAGTTTAAGCCTTTCGCCTGTGCCCTGTGTTTCAACCATAATATGCTTAGTATAAATACTGATTAGGAGATTCTTTATTCATATTTTCTACAGACAATTTCAATTTAGAATCTAATTATTTATTTAATGGAACTAAGCAAATGGTTGGTTTTTTTATGAAAGAGCCTGCTTTTCCAAAGCTTATTAGTCACGGAATACATTTATCTATCATCAAAGTACCTACTAATTCATAACCGTCTAAACTGCAATTGACATGCAAATAAACCAAGTAAACTCGACCAGGAACTCAGTTGGGTAGGTACCACAGCAGATGGCAGGCCAGTGGCCGATGTTTATCTTAATTGCTATTTCACCTGCCGTACATCTGAGAAGTCGCCGAGAGATCCAGCTGTCGGTCGAGGTAATCGATTCCCATGTAATTACCGGTTTCACAGTCGATAACGGAGCAGTAACGTGGGTGCGACAGACTGCCTGGCTGCCGCCTCAATGTTGCATAGACTAGAGTTAGTTAGGTGTGGGCGTGGGAGGATTCAGTGTTTTGTTTTTACATGAAGGAGTGTATAGACCTACAGCTAAGGTACGTAACGTGTAGGTACTTAATATGTGGCAAATTAACATCCTAATATTTTTTTTTTTGAGGATGGGAAATCATCAAATGACCCTTCCCGCTCAGGGTGGAGCGGCAGGGAGTGTCAGACTTTTACTGACTAAAACCCACCCATAGTCCTCCTAGTGCCTTTCTTTCAGCCGAATTTACATTACGAAACAAGTTTCATGCATGATGAAATTAATTTCATAACACTACTTTCAGTACCTGTGAAACTAGTTTCATTAAAATATTGGTGTCGTGAAACCCACAGTATGTCTATGTTCATGGCTACGGTAACATCTAAGCTTTAATTTGCATTGCAAAATGTTGTCGTACAAATGTTATAGTAAAAAATTAAGAAAAGTTGTCTCAAAAGAAAAGATGTTGGTGGATTCGAGCCTGGCTAGCAAGAAACCAAGCATGACTAATAAACACACGTCGTATCAGCGCAGGCGCTTTCGCGACACTAGTTTCGCGTCGCGTTTATACGATGACATTAGTTGCATGACACTAGTTTTATCCAAAAATCGCGCGCATCACGAAACTGTTTCAGTGTCGTGAAATCGATGCATGCATTGTAGAACTTGACGTTTACACGTGAAATTGTTGGTGAAATTAATGTCACGAAACTACTTTCATGCCACTAGTTTCGTAATGTAAATCCGGCTTTCCAGGGCCGCGGTAACTCTTTCGAACATATTCCGCAACCCTGGTAGGCTCTGGCCCTGGCGGGCCCCGTCTCCGTTGCTGACTGCTCTTTCCGGCGCGTTTGGAGTGAAACGCGCCGTCGACTCGGGCCTGACCTGATCGGACAGCGAGCTACCCATTGCTCGCTGTCCGCAGGCGTCAATCACTGCGCCTTGCTCAGGAGCGTCAGTTCCTGAGAGGCGCAGTGACTAACGTTCGTCTGGAGGAGGCGAAATGGGGCCATTACTGGCACTCCATTTCAGCCCCCTCCCGAGCAGTGGCAGCGGCGGGACGGTGGCGGCGGCTGCGGCGGAAGCGACGGCGGCGGCGGCGGCGGTGGAGGAGGGTTTTCTCCTTGTCCCGGCCCTGACTGGTGGAACGCAGGCTTTGCCCCCAACCCAGTGATCGGCCGGCTTGCCAGCTGCTGCACATGCGAAGCAGTGCGGCGCGGCGTTGCACGAGCCGGCCCTGTGACCGGGCTGACCACAGCGGAAGCAGTGGTCACTGCGGTCTACCTCCGAGGTGCAGAGTGCTCCGACGTGGTTGCCAACTTGGCAACGGAAGCACCTCAGAGGTCTGGGCTTCAGCAGTTTCACCTGCGCGGAGACCCAGCCCACCAAGAGCCTTCGGCCCTCCGAGATTTTCTTGGCCGCCGACACGGGGCAGCACTACGGTTCGCATGCCCGTGTTGTCAGGACGGATGGTGCCCGTCTTCACCTCTTCTGCAGAGCACCCTCCCGTCCTGACGACGGCGGCCAACACCTCTTCCTCCGTGACGGAGTCGTCCAGGCCCAAAATGCGCATGTCTATGCACTTCGTGGCCTGGACACTCGGACATCATCCGCGCTCAGGGACGCCCTCAGCCTTTCGGCTAGAGCGTCCGCGGCCGGACCGCTGTCTGCTCCAGGGATCTCCAGCATCCTGGCCCCAGTCATGGTGACCCTGAGTCGGAGGCCCCCGACGATGCCAAGATCACCGCGGTTGACTGCCTCCTTCGACTTGGTGAGCACGTTGACATACGTCACGCCCCTCTTCACCGCGTCCGGAGCCTGGCCAGGTCTGCTCGGAGCCCCTCGTTCTCCTTCTGGAGACGCTCCGTGGTGGCAACATCCTAATAACTTTAGGTTTTATTATTGTTCTAAGATGATCCATATTTAAAAAAAATCGTCTTCCTTAGTCTACAATATTTTATGTTCATAATCACGTGTGATAATATTAGACAGCATATTATTTTTGAACATTCAATAGATTTGTACTAATTATATTATATCTCGCTTTGATTGTTTATTTTCTTCAGCCGACGATGTGCCAAAATCTCGACTCCAAGCAACAAAAAAGCCAGGATCATTCCATACAGCAGCATAAGACACACTGGGTAGAAATCCACCATATTGACTGAGTCGAAGCTCCCACCCATCACGGAGCATACCGGTTTCTTTGCGTAAATTAATCGGTTTTCTCTGTCAGTCAAACCGTGGTCTTGGATCCTGATATACCTGTAATAAAAAAGGTTACTTGGTGTAGACCTTAATTACTTGCGATAGTGACCACCCCTGCGAAGTTATTTGCATTAATTTCAGATTCTGAGTGGTTAAGCCACCGATCTATGGTATGAGAACATACACCTATTATTAAACATCTGTAAGTAGGTACCTACTACTACAGATTACCAAAAATAATAAACGAACTTCCTGCAGTCATACAAAATAAACCTCTGCAACCCTAAAAAGCAAAAAGTGAATTAAAAAAGCATTTTATGCAAATTAAACATTATGAATATACATTTTAGTTTGATAAACTTAATCGCATCCTTATTTATTGTGCTATTATCAATAGGTACCTACTTAAATATATTTTTCAAATGTAAAACTTACTCTAACATCTGTTTCTTAATACTAAGAAACAGATGTTAGTTATTTATTTATTTTGTTTATTTAACAATTTATGTACACACATTACACAAAAAAAAAGTATTAATATTGTTAATTAAGTATTAATTGTCTTAGAAATAATTATTTCGAACTCAATAGCCATAATATATACCTAAGCCATCAAAGGCTTCGGTGGTTTTTAGCAAATAGGTATAATTATGTATTTCATACTCTGCGATATATATTTGGAACATCTAAAAATCTACAAGTGGGTAAGTTTGGTGTATCCAGTTTTACGCTTATTCCGGAGAAAAACTACAGCGCTTTAAATCCTATGAAGCTGAAAGCTCTAGATCATTATTGGTTCAACAATAATATAACATAACAGATATCAGGGTTTTGATTAGTTAGAATGAAAACATACGAAACTACTATTGTAGGTACTATGAAGTTCGTAGAACTTAGGAACATAGAAAATAAACATCAGATTTTGGATTTCTGAAACAGTCCCTAAACCTGTTTTCGCCTCTTTGATACCTACCCAACTTTAAACATTTCGCCAAACGGAGAATTCTTCCGGCTACACAGCCAAGGCTTGTTGTTCTGAATATAATCGATTTCTTGGAGGCCACACTTTTCATGCTCCTGAAAGAACGCTGAAACGATTCTGTACCCAGTGCCAATGTTCATATTGAAGGCAAACGGTCTCTGTAAAGGAAAAATGCAATTTAGTACCTAATGAAAGCTAATTTCGTCAATGTGGTGGTCGCATTCTTTTCTTTGGTGTGATTGGTTCTTAGCTAGAATCTAGGATCAAAGGATATTATATCCTTTGATCCTAGGATTGAATGTTACCAACTTTTTGCATAGCCTTGACTCCATCTTCAATGCTCATGTAGTTTGTTTTACCTCTTGGTGCTACCTTTGTTTCGAAAATCGCTTTTTTAATAGGATCCGAAGAAGTGTAAGCTGCCTGTGAAAGGTTTACAACAATTATTTAATTCAAATAAAAAATAAAAATGAAAAGACTTTGAATAGTAAAATAAATATACTGAAAAATAATATCTGTTGTATGCCACATCTTCGACCCCAAGTTCTAGTTTTGAATTCAGCAAATCAGGAAGTGTACGGATTTGATTGGAGGTCGACTGCAACAATGCAACGATATTGGCTGAGTAGGACGTGTATAGAAAAAGGAAAGCCAAAAATACTATAAACATTACAAGGCGCCCAAGAGTCCCTGGAAAAGACAATAATCATAATTATAATAGGTCAATTTGTATAAATTGTAATCTAGCGAAAATTACATCAAATAATAGGAAAGGGCATTAAATCGCTCAATTTTAATTCCAGTAAAATATAGTAATTTTTGTCAACCTTTCAACTCATTAGAGCTCCCTTGTTGAGATATAGCACTGAGAACAAAAATCGTTATATCACTCCAGGTTGGCGGCAAGCATGTTTGATCTAACGTTTGCTAAAACAATAATGAATCAATATCAAACAAATATTTTCTATCAAATATTCACTCTAAGTTACTGTCCTTACTTGATTATATTTTTCATATTTCTTACTGTCCCATTTCGTGTTTATGTATAGAATAGTCGTTAGTATAAGAACAAATGCTCCAAGACACATCCATACCCTAGATGTGAATGGTAAGAGGAACAAATTGTTCTGATATGACAGAGGAGGCTGTCTAAATACAAATTTTGCTGTAATCGGTGTTGGGATGGTCAAGTATTCCAAAATTGGTGTTCGTTCTATTGTAATGTATGTCACGATTCCTGATGAATAAAAAAAACGTACCATAAATAGAAATAATAATGGTGTGTCTAAAACGGTAGATGACAAAAAAGAAGATGAAGCTCGGTAACCTAATTAGAAGAGAAAGAAGCAGAGACACAATAAGGGATGAGACTCGAGAAGGCCAGGGAAATATGGCACAAAACGAAGGAAGCTGAAGCAATGCGTGAAATAAATCTGTCAATTATGATGAAGGTCATCACCTTCATCATAATTGACAGATTTATTTGATGAAAGGGCAGACTAACCACATAAGTCTGCTTTCCCTTGTTTTAGGTCTCCAATCATTCCATTCCAAGTGCCATTGGTTGGATAACCCCAGGTTTCAGTGAAGATTATTACCCTGGATGCATTTAAGAAGTCATACAGAGGATTGATGCATCGAAAAGAGCTCTTAGAAAGGGTATCTACAAAGATATTGCTGAAATGTAAAAACAGGAAATGAAATAAGCTTCATACTTGTTAAAGTTACTTAAATGACATACAAAGGTTACGTTTTTGTAATACCCTAGTCCTAGTAAATCAGTTTTGGTTCTGCTATCTCCAATAACAACAGACGTAGTCACAGGTTCTCCTTTGAAATCTTTTCGTCTTAACACATTTGACTTAATTCTATCTTCTGATTTATTCAGGCCATAATCGGGCGACCAAGTCCCATAGTATTCTATATTCCATTCGTTGTGGGGTCTCAATTTGTATACTGTAAGAAAACTGTCTTCAGTTATAAGTCCTATTTTAGTATAATCAACACCACAATAGTTGGAACCAACAGGATTCACTTACTGGTTTGTAGTAAGATATCGTCGGTTTCTTTTTCTTGAGCAATTATAACTTCAGAATCAACAGAAATTCTCAGATCTATAAATTTTGTTGCTATGATACCATTGTCTTGTATTGGATTACCAAGAACTAGCCACCTGTATGACTTGCTAAACAGATTGTTTACACCAGCCTTAAAAATAAAACATTTTTTTGAACATGCGTTGATACTGTAATTCTGGGAAGTTTAGTATATTTATAAAAATAATTTCAAATCAAGTTACATACCTGTTTGAGGAAAAACTCAGCATCATCACAACGTTTGTCTAACATGAACAACAGATGGTTATTTGGATAAGGCTGCTGAATTGCTTCGTTTTTCCGCAAATAACGAACATTTATTGGTTTTTCCAGATTTGCCAACATTTTTGCTAGTTTAATTTCTATAGCTGCTACAAATTTTATAAACGATTTATTCATTTACTTATGTATGTACATAATTTCGAAAGCGATACATGATTTCGCATGCTTTTTTTAAAATTTCATACTTACAAGATTCCCAGCACACTCTAGCTACAACAGCGGTAGGTTTCTCATATGATTTAATGACGTCGACAATCATTTCCAGTCTATTATTTGGGTTTGAGATTGAAACACAACATTTTAAATACAGTATATTATTTATAAACAGAGCCAAAATCTTCATTTCGAAGACAGCAGTATACAGTGAAGTGACGAAGAAAACTACGCCTAAGAATCAGAGTGCAACTATAATTTACGTGCCTACTACTTCGATGTAGAACCTAATTGTTAGTTATGTCTCTCGCTAATTGGGTATAATACACAGGTAGCTTGCTAATCATAAGGGCTGTCCCGCCACTTACCCGTTTACGAGAACTTATTATTCATGATTCAGTAATAACTGTAGGTTTACTTCAAACAACAATCATGGGCTCTACGGAAATACGAAAAAATACATCTTTGTCCTAGTGCATTAATTTGTACTAGTAATTTTCATGTTTGAAGCAGCTTAACTTTCGCAATATTTTTTCTCTTTTGTAAACTAATATTTCCAAACAAAGTAAGAATAAGGCAACAATAGCCCCGTACGTTAGTATGAGTACAGCCGGATAACAGTCAACCATGCTAACTGATACGAAGTTTGATCCTCCTCCTGAGCATTTTGGTCGTTTCTCGTACATTAGGCGATTTTCTCGATATTGCAGTCCATGTTCTTGAATACGTTTGGTTCTATAAAGATCAGAATATTTAGTCAAAGTACTATACTATACTGGTAAAGAATCTCGTTCTCAAAAAACTAATACCCAATTTTGAACATTTCCCTGAATGGAGTGTCCTTTCTTACAGCTAACCACGGGTCTATCACTTGCAGATATTGTATTTCTCGAAGACCACACTTTTCTCCTTCGTTAAAATATTTTCCTACGAACTTGTACCCGACTCCAGTTTCCATATGAAATGCAAATAGACCCTAGAAAAGAAAACTCAATCAGACATTTGGCGCCGGTACCAAGTCCTAAAACAAATTCTGTGTAAGTTACCTTCCGCATTTGTATAACGCCTTCGTCCATAGTCATAAAACGAGGAGTAGTGCCTGGAGGAGCGACTTTCTTTTCATATATTGCTTTTCGCACTGGTTCAGTGGCAGTCTGAAATTAATCAAGATTATCTCCATAACTAAGTGCCATAATATTACTACAAAAAAATATGATGCTGAAAAGACGCACAAAACAATTTGATCCCTATAAATTGCCACACTGCCGCGACAGAACTCGAAGGAATTGACGGGACAACTCAGATGTCTAGACAGTCTAGATTATAATATAATAATGAAAAGGCTGCACCTACCGAGAAATAGTATCGGTTGAAAACAGTATCATGAACGCCGAACTTGAGCCTTGAATGCAGTAAGTCGTCCAGAGTCTTGATATGAGATGAACTGGATTGGAGGAGGGCAACGATGTTGGCTGAGTACGAGGTGTAGAGGAACATCAGAGCTAAGAACAGTACCAGCATTACTACTCTACCCAAGGACCCTATAAAAAGAGCACATAGGAAATAAGGAAAAGAGATCTAATTTCTGTGACGTGTTTCTGATAAATAAATGTAATGGTTGAATAAATTACAGATTTCATAACGATTTTAAAACACCGGTATGAAAATAATTACTTTTTACTAATTTATTTACCTTTCAGTTCAGAAGGACTTCCTTGTTGACATGCAGCTCCGAATATTAAAATGATAACATCAACGCCATTGGCTCTAAGAACACCAGAGTCTTTTTCCCTCTGAAAGTAGATTTATTTTTACTATTTGCAGGTATGGTATTGCTTGCTGCTTTATTTCAGCCATGAGGTCTACTGGTGATAACTAGCGACTATATGGGTGCATATCTTTGGTTCTTTTCATCTTTTCACTAATAAATAAGTACATAATAATACGATATATCTGCCTAACATGAGCGATCTATTTCTTTATCTAATCACGATACTTTGAGACCATCACCAAGTTTAGCATGCCAATTTTAGATTGTCAGTTACTGCAAGACTTACACAGGGTTGGAAGACTTCCAAGACACTTACCCTTTCATTCATATGACTCGTTTTTTTCCACTCCCATTTCGTAACTATGATAAGCACCAGGTATATTAAGAATATCAAAGCTATGGTGCTGTACCAGACTGTAGTATTAAATGGTAGTAAGAATAAGTTGTTCTCATACGACAGTTTTGGTTGTTGAAAGACGAATTTGGAGCGAGTCGGCGTTGGACTAGCTATGTAGTCTACGATAGATACACGCTCGAATGTGAAAAACATTGGTGATCCTGTGAATGATATGGAATGGAAAAAATTACTCATATCCCGAGAATTGATGTACACGTGTACACGTTTAACAAGTTTAGGCAAACAGATGGGTGGTGGTTAAGTCAACCAGCAGTGCGATTCAGCAGTGCAATTCTGTAAACATCTCACCGTGTAGACTCTGTTGAAGTGAATACGAAGTGACCTGTCGATTCCTCGCGTCGATTGGAATGACAGCTCACTTCACCTAAGTGTTCACGGTGAGTTTTGTACAGAATCGACCGGCAAGCTTCCTCCTCTTCCACTTTTGTTACAATACTTCAATCAAATTCTACGACCATACTTCAGTTTTTTAGTATTTCGTGGGTTGGGTAGTATTTAATACACTAGCTGGAGTCGTAGACGTCTCGTCATCTATTGTTAAAAACGAGTTTAAAGCTGAATCGAATGCGGTTTCTTGCTCTAAATAGAAGGTCATTCATAATTCGAGCGTCCGTAAATACCCACTGGCAAAAAACTTCGCTCGGAGCCCGTTACAATGATTAGCTAATCAATCAATTGCTTTGCAAAGTTAATTGGTGACTGGCATGATGTTACTGTTCAGTTTTGTGATGTTGTCCATCTTCTCATTATGTCACTACAGGAAATGACTTGGCCATCAGTTTTGGAGACACATTTAGCCGGATTTCACGAGTGTCATCTTTAGTAATGTGTTCAGCTATATAGTTTTCTTTTCTTTGAATTACTGTTTTTATAAGGTGAATTTCAATTAGACTTTCAATTATTTATTTATTTACTTAAAAGCATCTAAATACGTTAGTTACCTACCTCCAACCTCTACTTCACCTCTAACTAGGTAGCCAGTCATTCCATTCCAAGTGCCATTGACACGGTAACCCCAAGTATCAGCAAAAATATATTTCCTTTTAGCGTTAAGGAAATCCAGCAAATGGTTTGTTGTGGGGAAATTCACCTTCGTAATCGTATCAATGTGATCGTCTCTGCAATAGTTGAGCAACTGTTGTCAGTACAAAGTTATCAAAAAATGTTTCGCGACCAGTTTCGCTGGCTAATGAAGTTGTGTTTTTTTTCTTTGTTGTTGAATTTCGAAACAAAATTCCCAGACTAGTCTATGTAACTTTATTATAAAGGAAAAATAAATGTGCAAACGTGGATATGTACTGTTGAAGTTTATCACTGTCCCATTGTGCTACTTCACAATAATTGAAGAGGCTACACTGAGTGTTTTACAAACCGTTTCTTTTTTTATTCATAACGTATGATATAAGATTAAATTTTATTTTTATAATGACATGAGTAACGGTGTAACACTTACAGACCATCAGATAAATGTTCGACGCTCTTGTTATTTGTCAGTACGTAACAGATACTGATTTCGTATCCATCAATGTCGAGACGCCTCAAAGATGTCGGTTCAAGAAATCTTGGTGACTTCTGGAATCTGTTTTTTATATCCCAAGTCCCGTAGTATTCGGTGTTCCAGGTGTTGTAGGCACTTACTTTGTAAACTGGAAACAAATTGGTAAGGAACGAGAACAACTCTTTCGAACAAATTCCGCAACACCAAACAACAATACTTACCTATGGTTTTAAACGGAACACCAATTAATTACAAAGCAGCAGTAAGAACCTTCGTTTTTGTTGTTTTAACCAATATTTGAGGTACTAGTAATGATACACAGAATAAGTCGAAAACATAAAATGAGAACTTTTCAAGTCTGCAGCAGCATCGGTTAGGTACTGGTACTGCTTACTTGCTTATTTAACTGCTAATAAAGAAACTTACTGAAGTGCAGTTCATACGTCTCGTCGATGCTCCTTAGTACCAACACTTCTGAGTCGAGAAGCACGTCTAGGTTGGAAACAGCCTCCGGAACATTATCTTCGTTGTTGTTGCCAATGTCTCCAAAGAGAATCCATCGAAAGGGTGCTCGGAAGAAGTTTCTTAATCTGTTCTATTTTAAAAATAAAAAAAATAATTGGGGATTTATAATAATAAGCAAGAAAATTTTGAAGATATTCTAAATAGTGTAAAGGAAGTCAAAGGTATGTGGGGTCGCTAGACCTTACTACCCACACGAAGAAGAAGAAGAAGTCAAATCAATAAACCATTTAGCCGGTTGATGTATAAATTGAACATTGTCAATTACAGGACATGTCTAATCATATTAAGTATCAAGGTTCAGTACTGCATCTTTCGATTACAATTTCGAGATCTTTTAAATTTAAAAAAAAAACCAACCTTTTCCAAATATGAACCAATATTAGGACAGTCAAGATCAGCTAGGATCACGACATGTTGCTCTTCATCATAAAACTGAGCACTATCACCATTTATAACTTCTCCTGCGCTGAATTGAATATATTCTTTCGTTAGTAGAGAGTGTAGTTGAATTATTTTAGCTGAAACATTGGATTTATAATTGTTTTGCTTTCTTTATAGTGTCTGTGTATCTTGGTTTTTATTTTGTTCACACAAGCACAGTTCCTTACCTAACAGAGAAGCTCTTAGGTAAGGAACTGTGCTTGTGAGTGTGTTGTGCTTTCTTTTCTTGTTGCACCGAATAATTGGATAATCGATCTATCTCACTAAAAGTTTTCCTTTCTTCTTTGACAATCCTAATGTCATCCCTACTTATAATATTATCTATGCGAAAGTAACTCCGTTACGCTTTCACGCTAAAACGGATGAACGGATCGTCATGAAGTTTTGCAGATATATAGCCTGGGATATGGAGAAGGACATAGGCTACTTTTTACGCGATAACCGACATTCAAGCGTGTGGAGCCGCGGGTAAAAGCTAGTTGAAAATAAAGTGCTTGTACATAATTATCATGATCACGACTATCATCTCTATCATTAATATCATATCAATAACTCCAACTTATTTAATTAATGGCATAACTCAAGAAGGTATATTTCATACCAATGGGAATTTTAAAGCACCAAGATAACAATGTCATTTTCCCGTTGCGGTTAGAAAAAGTAACACAGTTATTTATAACAATCATCCACGTCTATAACTATTAGAAGACGTAAATATTATAGTTACCGTTTTTTTTTCTGTCGTTTTTCGTATTGGTATTTTTATATCACGTATCTGACTCAATCTTTAATTCTGAACCTAGAAATATAGTCTTCATCTACTACGAGACCTCTTATTTAGATGACGGAAGGGCAATGCCATTTATTAGTCCTACATTCTGAAATGAGTTCTCTACTTAAAATCTCAACATGCATGCTTGATTAGTCTTCAGCTGGCATGATAAAACATAAAATGATAATTATGTAATCGTAAATTACTTACTAGGGGTCCAACAAAGTTTAGCTATTACCGAAGACGTTCTACCGGCAGCTTGAATGATGTCAATAATCATGGCTGCTTGATCTTGTCCATTGCTTAAAGAAAAAAGTATTACAAAGAAAAAAAATCTCTTCATAGCTACTGCCGAATGTGCACCAGAGGACTAAATAATAAAGTGATGTATGTCTGTAGGATTTACTCGGCCTGTTTGATTTGCAAATCGGTCTCTATTAGCTTTGCCAATTTTCTTTAGAATGATTCTTTAAAATACTTTGCAGTACGAGTCACCGTAATTTTTGCAAACTATGTTTGCGAATCGTGTTTCCCTTGAATTGCTTTGTAGAGATCCGTTAACTTTTAATATAATTGATGATAGATTTTAGTTTTAAGAGTGGTTTAATTTAATGTCGGCAACCAAATCACTGTTGCCTTCCTCCTTGAACAGGGGTGGTATTTTTTTTCTTGTTTTAAATTTTCATGTTTTTCACGTAAGTATACGTTTTTAATTACTATTACATATATATGGATGTCTAGCTGCGCCCTCGGCTCCGCCCGCGTGATTGCCGAAAATTATCCAAAGGGAAACCCGGGATAATACGCATCACAACACAACACACACGTATCGTAACATATAAGATACTAAACCTTTGTGTCAAATTCATCAAGATCCGTTCAGCCGTTCTGAGGTGATTGAGTAACAAACATCCATCCAAACTTTCGCATTTATAATATTAGTATAGTTAGAAGTAGATATAGATCATGCCTGTACAAAAAACCACAATGATTATACGTATAAGATGATACGCCGTACATATGACACAGTTTAGGACCTAAGATAGATCCCTGCGGTACGCCCACTTTCGAATCATGAAAAAAGGAAGTGAGATTTTGCATTTTTTTGGCATTCCTGCTCTATCTAACTATTTATGGCTATATTCTGAACCTTATTCCCTTAGCAAGTAGATACTCACGCAATACACAGTAAATACTAGGTCGTCGGAGACTAAGGAATGTAGATAAGGCAGAGACACTAATTTATTCAAAGGGAAGGGTTCGGAAATATTCCACACTGCAGAGTTCATTGTTTGAACCTACGAACTCTCTAGAAGTGCTACTTTGTCCCAGTCACTACAGCGAAGGTATTTGCTATAGATAACGCTAATCACAGCCATCTAACATCTATGTCAAGTTTATCCGTATTGTTTGTTTACAAGCGATAGGGAATTGTATTTTTCCGTAACAACAATAGTAAACATAGGTTAGCAATGTGTTTTAGGGTTATTCTCCAATTTTATGTTTGGTAAATTGTGTACTATTTGGGTAAGGTGTTTTTTAGAGATGGAGGTCAATCAATTCATAGCGTTGTATTAAGTTTTTATAAGTAGGTGTAGAGAATTTTATCCACTACTTTATTGGTGGATTCTATCCGGGGTACTCCTTACTAAATATTCTGTAGCATTGTCAGTGCCTTGGCTTATTTACAGTTATATTTTAATTAAGAAAACACTACTTGGCGTTAGAAATACATTTACCAAATGCAAGATAGGTTTAACCAAGAAAAAGAGAAGATAACCCTCAAAAAGGTTATTAATCGTTTGTCCAATTACAAATACATTTTTTTTTCTATATTCTTAAATAAATTATAAATTACTAGTAAACGGTATCGTGGGAATAGCCCATATATACAGTTAAGTAGATACTTTAATGTTATCAGTACACATATTAATTTTAATTTATTAATTGCATAATGTAACTGAACATAGCCAGTATTCCACGCGACTTGGTCTTGTGTGTACATTTCCATTGTGACTTTTCACTGTTCAATATTTTGTAAAGGAGGCATTCCAAATTCCAGCCTTAGTGTCAAGCCATTAATTATTGGAATTTTAAAAGTAGGTAAAATGTTAAACGCTTTGTTTTCTAAAGTTCTGTTGAAAAGATGTTCATTAGATTCAGTGTCATTGAGTAAGCAGGGCGTATCTGCATCCGAATGGACACCTTTGTTGAAGAAATCTTCCAATGTGCCGCTTTCTACAAGAGGTGGGTGCTTACCTTTTGTTTTATTTATTTTGAACATTCCTACAATTATGTGTGACCGTCGTAACTCGGGTTTCTCCGTCCAAATTGGATTATGAAGCCAGAAGTTACATGAAACTAATACGATTCTACGCAATCAACCACATTTAATGAACATTTACACATGTAACCTACGCATTATGTAATTTTGGTGTTTTGAGAACTTTCCGTTTGATCTACACATAGATTGACACTAAAATATTATTGATATAAAACAATTAATTACTGGCGCCACCATAACAATCAGTAATAATGTTTTTTTTCCAAGTGTCCTTCCTCAATTGATATTGATTTTCAATAATAAACTTTTAACTATTTACCTAGTATATTCTTATTGTCCTAGTAGCATCAAGTTAAAACTGTCAATAGGTACTACCAACTGTAGTAACTAAAGTTGTATTTAACGGTTATTTAAGTCAGTTAATCCCCGAATCCTTATCTTGGTCACGAATCTATTGTAGGAAAGTAAATAGAAGTGATCTGTCATGAGCACGATGGAAAATATTTTGCTGGCCAAAAAGGTGATAATGAAACAAATAAACAGTTAAGTACAGTTTGGCGCGACTTTCAGTAATTAACAGGTAACTAGGCGTTTAAAAAATATCACGAGATAATATGTCACCTATCAGTAAGATGCTAAATTCCAATAGGTTTAGATGTAGAACTGGGCCAGCCTAAACTATACAAAAACTCTTAAAGTAAAGGGTAACTGTGTATTTAAAATTACTGTCATAATAAATAACAATAATTGTTGAGATCTGCAGACTGGTGTGTGTGTATAGGGGCATTGGGCAAGACACATTTGTAGGATGAACAATAGTACAATTGACAAAAGTTTAACAGAATGAATACCAAGAGAAAGGAAAAGGGGAAAAAAGAAGACCAAGTAAAAGGTGGAGAGACATTTTCAACCAGAGATGTAGGGTCCATATCTATGGTTGAAAATGTATGCGAGAGGCGCGGGAAAGAGTGATGATGAGATGTGTGGAAAGGTTTAGGAGAGGCCTACGCCGCAGAGGCAACTGCTACTAATGTAAATTAACTTAGGTATATACAAGTACATACATAATTAAACAGCCAACCATTTATATACCTATTCTATTATTATTAAGCTACGGTTACTTTTTGCAGAATAAACCATATTTTCGTTTTCGTAAGCGGACGTTAAATTAAACGAAATTGCGAATTAAAATCTTTAATAGCTACATTATAGGTGTGATTCGATAGATGCGATAGGTAGTGTTGGTACCAGTTAACATAGATGGTACCTAAAGCTGTAAGTGGGCCACGCGAAAAATTCCATTCTTAAGGTACAGGTACCTACCTAGCTAGTACGTATTAAGGCAGCTAAGTGAATTTATGCATTTACTGGTTAACATTTAGTGAACATAACTTTCTCAAACGTTTAGATGTTAACCTCTATCGTCGGGACTGCGGACGGCTAGCGTTGGTTGGCTCGTTGTCCGATCATGACCAGGCACAAGGACGCGTTTGCCCTTCCGCCTGACGCAGGTACTCACGGTCCCGGTTGTTTCGGGAGGTACCTGTTTCAGATTCGGCGGGAGTAAACGTCCGGGTGTTTTCACTGTGAGGATCGCCCGGAGGACACGGTGGAGCATACGGTGGAGGTCTGCCCCGCTTGGGCGGAGCACCACCGTATCCTCGTCGAGGCGATCGGCGGCGACGACCTCTCGCGTCCGCCCCTGGTTCAATCCATGGTCCGGAGCGACGAGGCACGGGAAGCCGTCACCTCCTTTTGCGAAGCAGTAATGCTAGTGAAGGAGGAGGCGAGCCGCGTGAGGGAGAGACAACCCTCACGCCCCAGCCGCCGCAACATAGCGAGACGCACCGGGCGTCGGGAGTCGCAGGGCGATTCCTGGCCACCATATAGGCGCGGGTCTGCTTTGATCGGACGGCGAGCCACCAACGCTCACCGTCCGATCAAAGCCAGGCCCGGGCCGACGCGACGGCGCGTTGTGTTTCACGCGCGCCTCAAAGAGGTGTCAGCATAGAAGTAGGGGCCCGTTAGGGCCAGAGCCTGCCAGGGTTGCGGATTTTATTCGAAAGAGTTACCGCGGCCCTGGAAAACAAAAGGCACTACGAGTAGCACAGATGAGTTTTAGTCAGTAAGAGTCTGACACTCCCTCCCACCCCACCCAGAGCGGCAGGAGTCATTTGATGATTACCCATCCATAAAAAAAAGGACGCGTTTGCCTAGAAGTTAATCGTATGTCTGTCTATTCACACTAGACTTAAAGATCCCCAGGTTGCACCTATCAGGTTAATATATAAACGAGCCTGATTGTCAGCTACAAACTTTGTGCTAAAATCTCTAGTTTACATCAAAATGATTAATATATTTAATGCTAACATCCTTTTCTTACGCCAAATTTCGTCGGGCCGATTGGGAATCGTACATAAGTAACATATATATTTACACAAGGTGCAATGTGTTTTGATTTATGTTTTACCTTAGCCTTAACAAGCAGATAAAAACGTGCAGTGTTAGGTAAGTTAATGTAAATGCACTTTCATCACGTGTTGCTACTGCAGCTTCTTACTTGAGAATGATAATTTATTGGTCTTTAACTTGAATAATATTGAGTAGGAATAGACTTAGCTTGTCTTTGAATGTATGAATGTTCACTGTAGGAAGATCCACCGGGCATCACAAAAGTAAGATTCCACGAAAATAACCTATTTTCGAATACAGAATTCGAGATATACAATGATGTACCGTGTACAACAAAGTTTAAATTACTTACATTGCAACCAATATTTTCTTAATGGCCTTTTAATACAAACTAAAATACTCAAAGCTAAAGTCGATATTTGAGTTGGTGGCATCGCAATTTAAATTATCTCTAATTTAATACCAATAAATTCAATATATTCAGTTCCTATACCTTACAAAAAATATAAGGAATTTATTTCTCAAAATTATCCACCTTTTCTGAATGTTCATTCCGTATGGGCTCTCCGTCTCTATTTTAGTAGGTACCTACACTGGCTAATTTGTTCCTATTAATTTTACCTCAGTTAGGAAATACCTGAACGTCATCCGAAGAGCTGGTTGGGGAACCAAAGCAACATTCCAAGACGTTGACAATAATAGATATGCTTGGCGCGTTTTATCTAACAGGAAAATTAGATAAATAGCGTTTCCGTTTTCCCGAAGCGAATGCCCGACCTCAATGATAAGGAGGTTTTTTATTTCTAAAATTTTATTAAGCTTCTAAAACATGTTTCCTGTAAAGCATGCAGTAATTGTTCACTTACTTGAGACGAGGAAAAATGTACTTACCAGAATGCAGAAAAAAAATGATATTTCGGATATTATGTAGTGCAAGCTGACATACATAACTTACATTACATAGTCTGATACCAAGAAAATAAACGATAAATAAAATTGGGTCGTCATAGTTACACCAAAATAAATCTAATTGAATGAATCTAACAAAAAGGGGTAATGTTACACAGGAACAAATAAAAAAGTAGCAACTTCCGTTTCGAAACGGGGAACTAAAAACGCTAGACAAACGTCACGATTTCTTTTATCTGACAATTTAGTACTGAATAATTGAAATGTAAGGAACATAAATTCGTAGAGAACCTTCGTCCGATAATAAAGTTGGCACAAGACGTGAATTTTTGAACAGTTAGGTATCGGAGACGTAGTTAGGCAAATCGTTGCACGCGATTTGCGACTGAGTCTAAACAATTTGACATGGATTGCGGATCGCTTGCGAGACATCCGTATTCTTTGTTTTATATTTGGTTACATCTATGATCTACTTGCTAAAGCCGCAGGTTAACCTTTTAGAAATTAAACCTTTAAAATCTATATGTAAGGTGTTAAAAATCAACTGCAAGAATTTCGTGTTGTGAAAATGAAATGCTCGGTATCAAATAAACAATGCATCCCCAAAAAAAAAAATTTTTTTTTTTAAATCTAGGTATCTACTATTTATTATCTGATATTTTTTCGCGATTCCGGGTTTCCCCATAGTAAAAGATGTTCATAATGATGAGTACAATGACCCCTTAACAGGTATTGTGTTTATTCTGTTACACGTTGTATAATATAAACATTTTTTTCGTGATTAATTTTTATTTGTTATTCTAAACAACTTCTTTAGAACAGTTAATTTTTAACGCCCTATATAGGATACGTCCTACATCAGTTCCATTGCAAAAAAATGCATTTAAAAATATATTTAGGTAATTTAGAAACATGGGAACAACAATAAATACATTAGGCTTTTAAGGGATTTACTAAGTTGGTACACCGACCCAATAAAGTTTGTGCCTATTTTGAAGTTTCCCAAAGCGATCACTTAGCAGTTGGTCGACGAATGCCTACGCGCAAAGTAAAATACCTACGAGTATGTACGTAGGCAGTAATCTGTGACGTAGGTATTTGGCAGCATATGATAGGACTAAAACTAGAATACACTTATCTTTAGATCTTGAGAAAGGTTGTGAAGAGAATTATAAGGTAAACGGCTTACAGTTAATATTTTCCTGTGCGTAATCCAAGACCATTACTGTACCCAAGTTTGAATATGACGTTAAAGTACTGGGTATTCTTGAGAAAAATCCTCAATTATTATGTATTTATAGACGGGGTTACTTGTACTAGAATTCTATTAAAATTATTTGGTATAAAAAATACGGATAAAAACGAATGGTTATAGAATTTGGAGCATTTTTTTCATCTCTACTACAGCGTGGCGAGAGACGATATGGCAGTTTTAATTTTAGAATGAGGAAATCGTTTTTACAATGGTACTGGAAATCACTGATTTTTTGCCATCAAATAAACGTATAGGCTACAATTTTTATGTTACTGCCTCGTTGATCTAGTGTGCTCGCAAGTTCTACTGCTGAAAATGAGGTCAAAATTCGAAATATAAACCAAGCTGAGTGCCAGCACTTTTTGAACGTCAACGTTTACATGAAGCCAAAAAACGCCTGCCCGCCACTACTTCCCAGTGTTCCAACAAGCTCCCCAGCAGAGTCCCGTGTTAAGCAAGTTGAGTTTTTCGTTCCGTCTGGAACTTTTCAGAAGTCTAGAATTGCAGAGCAGCTGGTTGATAACAATGCCGATTAATGCCGGCGTGTAAGGCCCCTAACCTAACCCTTCGGAGAACGCAAGTGTGATGTCATGTTTTCATTTATTGGGAAAATCAAATGTCAAACATAATATTTATAATTTGAGCACAGCTAAAGCAAAATAGGAATCTTCCTAATCGTAATGTTTACGAAACAGGAACCTCCCCGGCTTGGCTATCTCAAATCATTTATATAAATAAAAGCATATAAATAAAGAGCTTCTGAAGTACGCCCCTACTACTACTTGATGACACCTAGGGTAGACCGAGGCGAATCGGATCAGTGGGTGAATCGGATCAAAATAAGAAATTCGGTAATATTTTGAATAACGCGTTAGCACGGAACTCAACCGACTGGCTCCTTACGACCCCTTCCTGTCCTGCACCTCCCGCCGTTGGCAGTGTTTCTATTCGACTTGTGCATCAGTGTCAAAACTGCGCGTCAGCGCGTCTTGTATTTGTGTGTGTTACAATTTTGGTGCGCATCTAAGGTAAGTACTTACCATTTCTTTGTGTAATTCTAAGGATTTGTGTTAAAACTTTGAATTCTATTTTTTACATTGATTGGGAAAGGGCCTATTTTAGAAAACATTTTAGTTTTTAAGCACAATATTATAGGTTAATGTGTAACATATTTATTTCAAGAGTCTTTAATATGGGGTTATTCGGATCGCGTTAGCGGGGGCGAATTGGATCACTTTTTTATAATAATTTATTTAACATTTACGGTTAATGATGCGTTTTTATTTCCTTGTAGATGGTTCGCACGTACAAAAGAAAGACTAATGTGGCAGAATGGTCCCAAGAAAAAGTAGAGAAGCTGCAAGTAAAGTCTTGGCCAAAGAGTTAACCTTACGTCGGGCTGCTGAGATTTACGGATAACCATACACGTGTCTATTTAAATGAAGAGTAACTTTCTCCAGAAGTGTCATAAAACGCGTGGTGGACAGCCAGCTTCAGATGAGACTGCTGAAAAGATTTTAGCGGACCGTTCACTGCACTTAGCGAGTCGTGGCTTCGGAATTACACCCAAGGCGGTTCGTAAATATGCGTTTGAATTCGCAGAACGTCAAAAAATTCAACACAATTTTAACAGAGCAGTAGGCCATGGTAGGAATGGCTGGTCAGGACTGGTTGCATCGAAGTATTGCTCAGAAAAAAATATCGATCCACCATCAGAAGATTGGATTCAGTGCCATGCTTGCGAAAAATGGTGCCACGAAAAATGTGCTGAAAAAAGGCCCGTATATTATAATATGCGATTTATGTGTTACTAATTAATATTGATCTTATTATTCATTATATAAATGATTCCAAAGCTAAATGTTAAGAAAATTTAAATTAAGTTATATGTTACGTATGATCCTATTCGCCCCGAGAATTGGGGCGATTCGGATAATTCTGTCTTTCAAGTTTTTAGTAAACATTTTGGAGAATTCGTGAACAATTTATGATTTAAAATGATTATTGCGTAGCTAGATTATGACTGATTACTATTTTGTCAATAAAAGTTTCATAAAATATACTGTAGTATGATTTTAATATCCTCAAAAAAAAATTGATCCGATTTGCCTCGGTCTACCCTACATGACCCGATCCCAAAACCAATCTTCTACCGTGATCTACCAACAGAACTGTTCACGGCGTTTACCAATAGCTTATGACTGCCTCGTTGATCTTGTGGTCGCAAATTACAGCTGGTCGGGATAGTGCTGTTCTATTTTTCTATAAGTAATTTCTCACGTCAGCCCGGAGTTTGGGAGTTGGTGGTGTCTGGCTGCCACTCCATAAGTTCCAGTAATAACTGATTCTGGGTTTTAAAACTTTCATGCTCAATTCGCACGCATTTTCATCATTGTTTTTCCGGTGTTTAGGCATTGATTTAAAAAGAAAGAACAGTTTTAAAGAAGTATGACTGTTAAAAATAAAAATCAAAACTGATCTGAGGCGGGGTAATTTTCGAGCTCGCTTCGCTCGCCCTCGCATCCGGATTTTTCTAGCTTTTTGTAGCTTTTTCGCATAATCCGAACTCAATCCTGTTTCTGTGTATGGTCAAAAATCGCAAACTCGCTTTCGCTCGTAATTATTGTCAAAAATTGTCAAGACGGATTTTTTTATAACTTCTCTCCCCCCTCTCTACACAGATACAAATATTTGCTAAGGATAGGCCTAGAGCGTCCGCCTTTGCTGCAACCAGCCTACCACTTAACTGAAGGGTGTGGAGACGTGATGCGATTTATTTTGTAACGTACGCGAAACACGCTAATGCGCGACACAGGCGTCGTTCGACAAAATTTATTATTGTATAATAATAACAATCATCGTTATATTTGAACGGACAATGCCAAGGGCCCAAAAACGCTAAAAGCTTTAACGGGCAAACACCACGCGCAGAACCGTCATATGCATCAGAAACGCAATGTGGCATTTGTATGCTGATATACACTGAGTTCAATACACCTTCCGCACCGCTCAGTCATATAGAACCAATAGAACGCGTTTAGCGTTGCTACGGCAATGATATGATGTTACAAGCTTACAGAAATGTTACGCTTATCATGCTACGCGTGTGTTGCTACGACAATGCTACGCGTATCTTGCTACGATAACTTGCTACGTCTGTCTTGCTACGCATTCCTTTCATAAGTTTTGATCAAAGAGGTGTTCCTTCTATTCTACACGCTGTATTTTCTTTGATAAATGATGTCTCACTGTCGTATTCTTTATTGAGAAATAAAACCCGAAATATTTCAATTGACATTCAATTTATTTTGATATTATAAATAGGTTTCCCACTAGATTTCTACCTACGTGTAACAACATGAATGATGACGAGAATTTTGCCGTCTCAGTCCGTAAAGTAGTAAAGCATCTGAAAAAGATACAACCACAAGACCGGATAGTGTCAAGTAGAGTCGAGACTGTTACGTAGAAGAGCCAAGCAGTCTGCCACCGCTATCGTGTTAACTGCATCGATTGTCGGCTAATCATGAAAGATTAGCTGACAATCGATGCAGTTATCTTCACATTTAGCACTTTCACAAGGTAGACCGATGACTTGGTGAAGGCTGCGGGGATCCACTGGATGTGGGAGACACACCGGACTGGTCAATGTGGCGACAATTAGAGAGGTTCATTTAAAATAGTGGATTTTCGGCTGGAATGATGATGACCTGCACTGCGAGCGTAGTTATATAGCCACGGATAAATTGTTGCGACCTTAAAGAGGAACATTCTCGCGAAACACTAGGCGAAGTTTAAGGGCAAGAAAGCAAAAACCATAGTACTTAATTTTAAAAATAAAATATTTTTTCTTCATTTCCTTCATGAAAAAACAACGTATCAACCATTTACTTGACTTTACTGATGTCGGTGGAAATGCTATTTATCATAATTCTTCAACTGCAGATCTAATTCACAAGTAGTTCAAGACCAACCAATAATTCTAAGTACTGGCTAAAAATAATCTTATTTCGTTTAGATGCGTCACGATTATTTTAGTGAAATAATTATGCTAATTTAAACATTACTTGGCTATCAAAGTGTGTTATTTGTTTTAGTAATTGTCTTGTCATAGCTTCATGTTACGGTCAAGTCTAAGGTTAGCCACGGTGATTCACAGAGCTGTTTAGAATTACCTAAGGAGGTAGTTGTTATGTACGAGTAGATACAACTGGAGACATCTAGGTCTGCTCCCGCCACAGTCTCTGGGATGTGTATGTATTTGTGTGTCCAGGTTTTAAGCACAACGGAAGAGCCAGCGCAACACTTTGTACTTAGAACATGAGGTTGTACAAGGCCTATCTCATTTTTGTTTCAATGTTAATTTCCAAATAAATTAAATAATGAGCCATGACAAAAAAAACGATAGTATTTTTTAAGCTTTACTGTACTTTGACAATAGGATGATCTGCTAATTAATACTAGGACATTTTGCGGATAGAGCGTTTTGCTAATAGGAAATTTTGAGAATAGGATTTGATACGGCTATTTTTTGCAATTTAGTACATAATAGGGTTATTATGAACTAGCAACTAGAGCCATCTAGTTCCTCTAATTAGACTTCAGACAGGAAAGACACTGTTTTTAAAAGAAATAATGAGATAATGTACCGGTAATTATAACAATATTACGTACATATATGTTTGAAAATATGACGATTGTTTTTAGATCAGAACTATCTCTTATGATATACCAGGTAGGTAGACTAGTTTAGATTAATTGTTTTAGAATTTTCGTTCAATCAGTTAGGAAAATTCCCAAGTTAAGGATGAATGCAAATAAAACTGAAACATTCTTTTGAGCCGATATCACTCATTCCTTACACGAACGTCCCTTTTTATGACTTACCTAATCTTTTAGTGCAAAAGTCGCTGAGTACTCGCTCAGCCTTAGTTGCGAGAGGTAAACTCTAGTAGATAAACTAATGAACCATCTTCCATGGAACACATGGAAGATATTTCTCTATCGTTTAGACAAGAGTCGCCCAATAAGAGAAGAATAATTCGATGTTAAGATCGGGCTCGAATGAAACTTTTCGCATGTTGTTAGCTATTTGGTCGTGGTCTGCCATTTTTTTTGTCTTTTTTTTTTACTTACACTTGATTAGATCATTTACTTAAAAGTTTGTTTTTATTAATTTAAAATAAACTTTTATTTTATACCTCGTAATAAGCACAGGACAACATTTATGAAAAAAACAGACAACCCTTGGATGGACTTAACGAAAGGAGATGTATTTTTTAAAATCTAAGTATCCACTATTTACTAGGTGTTATTTTTCGAGATTACCTACGGGGTTGGCCCCATAGTAAAAGTGATTCATAATGATGAGTAGGTACAATGACCTATTTTCAGGAATTACGTTTAGGTATTTTCTTACACGTTAAATAGTAGATTAAAAAAAAAACTATTACTACATTATATTGAAATGGGTTTTATGGAAGGAAACTAAATACAAAGAGACGGTACCATTTCGTAATTCCAACAGATTTATTCATTCTTTTGTTAACTAAATACAAAGCACATTAACTTATATAAGTAAATGAAGTATTAGTGAGCTATTGACATTATGTACCACAACATGGTAAATAACTACGGTTGACTGGTGTTACTTCTGCGAACAGACAACGGATCCACTAAAAGAATGTTGTATGTAAAGTAAATACTATGTTTTTGAGTTCGGATTGTTATTTTTATAGTTGTTAAAAGGAATTTTATGTTTTTGGTTTACTAATTAAAAAAAAAAATGTCAATAAGATTATTGTAGGTAGTGCTTTTTTCCACCTTTCCACCTTTTAGGTAGGTATTATAAGCTAAACTATTTTGCCCACTCACATGTATGAGGAGATACTTAATTAGCCATGTGAAATACATAATTATATTTTAAACAGTGTTAACAAACGAAAAAATCCTTGTTCTGAAAAGCAATTGGATATAATGTAAACAAAGCACTAATACTTTTCGGAAACATAATTATATCACCCGTGCTCCTGATTTTTGGAAGTGTAGTGTTGTGCGTTCATCTAGGCTGTAGTGGGCATCCCCAACAAAAAGAAAGCACAGCGGCCCTACCATGATGTGTTAAAGCGTGAGTCGTTCGAGCGAGAAGGAGGGATGGAGCTATACACCCTATATAGCTCCATCCCTCCTTCTCGCTCTAACGACTCACGCTTTAACACGTCATGGTAGGGCCGCTGGCGTACAGTCGAGTAGTTTACACTTTCGTCAGTTTTCAAATTCAAGCATTTCAATTGTGAACGCAGTACCTAAACTATCTTCTATCTTTGCCGTGACTTTTCGTTTGGATACGTTTACTTTCCTACTGAATAGGTAGAAACAGTGGCATATTATTTAGGTGTTTTAGCCAACTCTCCGCTATTTTTGAACAACATCAAAGTCGAATTGTAATTCAAATGCTTAACACGGCCATAAATTATGGGAGCTACAAAGATATCTATAATGAGTGTCCTAGTTTAGATTTAAAACCGCAAAACGTATCGGCATTGTCGCAAATAAAATCGATGTTACGTAAAACCTTCATACTTACCTATTAAGTATACAGATGAAGCTATTTCTAAGAAATAGTGTTTCTTGGTATTATTGTAAGTTTTCTATACATGAGACTATAATGCCACGACTAAAGAGTGGGTCACGACTATATACTCCTGTGTCCACTGCGTAAACAAACATAGATTTTTTTAAATAGATCACTTTGAAGTCGTCTTTAGAAATTTCCATTCGCATCAAGAAATGTAGTTGACGAGAAATATTTTGCTACATTATTTTCCTAAGTATCATAGCAGTATACTGAGAACCAAGAAGGACAGCACGGTACTTCTTGCCATGAAGTACCGTGTTACCCAGTTAATGGGTGGAAGCAGATCCCATTATAGTTGGGAAAAGGCTAGGCAGATGATAGAAGTATACTGAGATCATTTACATTTGGGGTCTAACTACGTATGTATGACTGTCAAGTCCCGCTTTACCTAGATGGATGACCATTTCAAACTATTTTGACATAGTTCTTCGATTAAGATATTCTATCTTGCGACTAAGGGCCGCTTTCTGAATTGAGTTTTCAAACTAATGTAGAATTTGAGATACGCTCATCTTCGACTTCAAATGCTTCATTTAGAAATATCGAAGAACATGCTATGATGAAAAGGATGGCGTAGTGGCTTGTCTATCTGCATAGTTTCGATACTATTTCAATGCATACAAAAATACTGTCATACTTTACGAGCTCAATCGTTTACGGCTTTGGAAAAACGCTGTGAATCAGGAATTAATTAAGGAGATCTGAGGCCCTAGTTTATAATCGAAATCAAAAGGAGGGGAAGAGAAACCATGGATGGAGGGAGTGAAAGATGATATGGCTAGGAAAGGAATGAAGTCACGAGAAGTACGGAAGAAGACTTGTTCTTCTCTTCTTCTCTGACTCCAGATGAATTGGGATAAGGGCTAGAGAATGATGATATCAAACTGCTCCTCCTGTATCGTGACTCAGAATACTAATTTCGACTGAAACAAAGAACTTTACTACCTCCAAAACTGTGCTCGTTTCATACCGAACCATTTCCGCATCATAGATTTATACACACAACACTAAATCATAAAGTCGTAGGTTGCGGTTAAGCTCATGGGAGTAAGTACTCTTCATGAATACTGAGCAGAGTACATGTTACTAGACTGATCCATACATGTCATGCATCACATGTCTGCATAGTTTGGTGACCTCATCTCATTCTCTAGTCAAATAAGATGGGAATCCCTCCTAGTGTTGCCTTTATTTCCTTGATGTGTACAGTGCACACATTTTAATATGATGATTTCTTGTTAAAAAAATATATGAGTTGAGTTGTCTCCGATCTTGACACGCCTATATCGCCTTTCGTTTGAGACTGGTAAGGTGCCGATGGCTTGGAAGCAAGCTAACGTGCAGCCCGTGCCCAAGAAGGGTAGTCGAGCTGACCCAGCTAATTATAGACCCATCTCAGTAACTTCTATACTCTGTAAGAGTATGGAACGCGTGCTGAATGGTAAGCTCCTGGCATACCTAGAAGCTAACGATATCCTTAGTGACCGACAATACGGCTTCCGCCAAAATCGGTCCACTGGGGACCTTCTAGCGTATGCCATTCACATCTGGAGTGAGGCCATCGAGAAACATGGGGAAGCACTTGCGGTCTCTCTTGACATCTCGAAAGCCTTCGATAGGGTCTGGCACGAAAGCCTTATTGGTAAGCTTCCTTCCTTCGGTCTACCCGCCGTATTGTGTGATTGGATTGCAGACTTCCTGAGGGATCGGTCTATCCGAGTGGTCATAGATGGCTGCTCGTCTGGACTGCTGGATATTAATGCCGGGGTTCCTCAGGGGTCGGTGCTCTCGGCAACATTGTTTTTGCTGCATATTAATGATCTGCTAAAACCCGGTACCTTTGGGTATGCAGATGACAGTACTGTTGCTGAGAGATACGTGTCTAACGCACGAGCTGGTGGGTCGCAGATCCGGTCTCTCCGAGTGGCTATGGTTGAGCGCTTGAACTTGTCCCTACAGGCTGTCTCAGAGTGGGGCGATGCCAATCTGGTCAAGTTCAATGCTGCTAAGACCCAGGCGTGTCTTTTTTCCGCTAAAAGGAGCCAATTCCACCCAGCTCCATCTTTCCGAGGTGTAACCGTGCCGATAACCGACCAACTTGACCTTCTTGGTGTTACGTTGACATCTACCCTCAATTTTGGCACATTTATAGAGGCAAAGGCTCAAGTGGCTGCCAAAAAGTTGGGAATTCTAGCAAAGGTGCGACGGTACTTCACGCCGGAACAGCTGCTCAAACTTTATCAAGCGCAAGTTCGATCGTGTATGGAGTACTGCTCGCATCTTTGGGACGGATCTGCCAGATACCAGCTTGATGCCCTTGAGTCAATAGAGAAACGAGCCAAGAGGATCATCGGCAATGATAGGCTCGTCGAGTCGAAGCTCCAATGTCTCGAGCATCGACGCCGAGTTGCTAGCCTGTCGGTTTTCTATCGGTTGCATTTTGGAGAGTGTGCAATGGAATTGCATAGTTTGATTCCGCCTAACCCGTTCCATCATCGGACCACAAGACGTACGGCGATGCGCCACCGGTACATGGTGGACATCCCACCCACACGCACAAAGCGTTTTGGGAATACATTCATTGTGCGTACCGCTAAGGAGTGGAATTCCCTGCCGGAGTCTGTGTTTCCTGATAGCTACAACCTGGGAGTCTTTAAGTCAAGAGTGAATAGGTTACTTCTAGGCAAGCGTGCTCCATCTTCGACCACATCGTCGCTTACCATCAGGTGAGATAGTGGTCAAGCGCGTGCCTATCAATAATAAAAAAAAAAAAAAAAAAATATATGATTACATTATTTTATTTTCAAAATGCAAATTTGACGTTCAAAAGTGCCTTATAATTGTCTAGTTGAAATAAATTAATTGACTTTGACTTTATTGAAAAATATTGGATACGTATTTTTTGCTTTATCAAATCAATAAAAAATTACGAAGATAAAACGCATCAAAGATCAGGAGTGTTTTTGAATTTGTACACCTTTCACAAATTGTGTAACACGAGCTAGATATCTTAAGCATATTGTAAGGTATTTGTTCAATAAATATATTATTATTATATTATAAATATATTATTATTATAGTGGGGGCTGGTGACGTCACGTGTAAGTAAAAAGTACCTATAGTTTTCAACGTACTGTGTCGTTTTCATTTTTTGTTTACGTGAAAAAAGAAAAACACGTGTCTAATATTTTTTGAAAATCTATCTGGCGGACTAATTAGATTTTTGTAGTCTACCCTATTCTAAAATACTGTTGCTGACTAGCCACAATTTATCCAAATGTTAGTACTTTCCGGGTAACCCCGTTAAAAAAACAATAGGTACTAATAAATACCAATCCGCAATCAAAGCTTGATATAATTTGAAGTGCGAACAAAATGGAACCTCGATAGAAAAGAGGTTATTAATCCACTTGACACAGATATAACTTTTCAATATGATCTATGATAGACCACAATAAAATTATTTGTCCAATTTATTTTTTACCAAGTGTTATTTGTAACGATTATACCAATTTTGCAAGCGTCGTGTCACAACAATTGTTACTAGAATAGCTGATTGTCTCTCGATTTCCTTTCAGTAGTAGAGCAACATTGCAAGGTCACGTCGTTGACCCTGTATTCTGAGCTACTAAAGCTTATAGTTAGGGAAAATATTTCGTGGTGAACACGTTTATAAAAGTTACAACAAAGACTAGACCCGGTACTCTTCAAGATGTACATTCTTTAGTTCCGTAAAACGTGTACCTACTGTATTACTAATCGATCTTCAGTTGACAAATAAAACGTATATTTAGATATGTACAAGTTTAGAATATCTATAGTTAAATGGTTCTATTAATAGTATCGGAATAAATGGCATTGATTCGTGGATCACCAGTTCAATTCGGATAGAAACTAATCTAGTATGCGTCCGGTTCATTCGTAGTCATCTCGTTTGCTGATTGAATTCCTAATACGATGGAAACAAATCTGGATTTTTTTTTTGAGTCATCACGAGGTTTGTCTATTCTATTCTGTTGAAGAGTCCAGCTAGAAACCACTTGGCAATAGTTAGTTATTTATTTTGCACTATCGGTTATTCTGAAGTGTCATAGCTAGGCCATAATAACATATTTACACATCTTCAATTTATCAGTAACGATTATTTCTTAGTATCAATTGAATAGTTTCTATTTGTAAACAAAAGTTACATATTATCAGCCGTATTAAAAACACTTTATAGAGGCCTGCGCAAACGAGCGACTTTTGTTCATAATTGACATTTTTAATCGTTTTTTTTATGTGGGTGGGTGATATTTGTGTTAAATAAAAATGTAAACAAACACGGGATGCGGAAATCTTCGACTTCAAATAACATCATTACCACCAAATATACAGTTTGAAATATGGATGAATTTTTGTCCTCTGCGGATAAAAGTCCCTCGTCTGTGCAAATCTGACACCAGTCTAGTCAAGGGGTATCCGCGTGTTACCCAGTTACTGGGTTGTGGAGGTCGGATAGGCAGTCGCTCCATGTGAAATACTGAGACTGGAAGCCGACCCCAACATAGTTGGGAAAAGGCTATAGATTGTTCTTACCAACCATTAATGGCTATATCTAAATAACACATTTAGATTCGTACTTATATTTTGTTTGTATTCAAGGACTCCCTTAAATCTTCGAATCTCTTCACACTGAGCGTGTGTAGATGTTGTCTTTTTGATGCACGTTGTTGTCGAATTGCGTCCTTTGACATTTCGTAGACGTCGCGTAGACATTTCGTTGACGTTTCTTAGACGCATCGTAGATGCCGCGTAGCGCCTAAATGGTTCGAAAACCATAAATACGCTCTTAACCATAACTACGCTCGCAGGTGGAATATACTACCGTGTAATTTACATTAAATATGTCCTCAAGCGTTACCATGCTACATTAATAAAAACTAAACATCTGAAAGAAAAATAATTATGATTAATAAGTTGTTCTGCCTGCCTATGCAGCATAATTCAACAGTATTGTAGTAAAACCAATATTTTAAACTTTATTATTTGCGCAGTGTGACGGTGGTTCAGTAGGTATTGGTTTTGAGATTAGTTTAGACAGGCACAATAACCTAAGACTGGAGCTAAATTATTTGAGATGGGACTGAATTTCCATCATAATGTGTTCTATAGAGAACACAATATGATGGAAATTCAGTCCCATCTCAAATAATTCCTCGATCTCGTCTGATGTAAAACGATACATCGTTTTACATCAGACGAGATCGAGGTCAAGAGCTTGGTCAATCCAAAAATCTTTTTATTTTGGAATTGTTTATTTGGACTTTACTATTTATATCTTACTCAATGGTCAACGATGATGCGTTCGACAATAGTTGACCTTGACCTTTTAGATAGAAAGAAAGAAACAGGATTTTCAGCCGAAACCGAACCCTCGTTTCTGATCTCAGTTTCAGCCGAAACCGAAACCCAAACTAATACACCAGAAAATTGAAGACTCCGTAAGATTGTAATACTTAAATCTTTATTAGATTGTAATTTCTCGATCTATTATGAAAAAATCGATTTGTGTACAATAAATCGCATCCAAATTGAATAGTTTCCGTGTCTTATTAAGAAAAAATAGTTAACAATCTTACGGCGTTTGCAATTTTTCGGAGACATAGGGTATATAATACATATAATAGCTATAGATGTTAATTTATTTTTTTTAACGTTCGTTAAGTTTGTTTATTTTTATGTAGTAGTTATCATTTTGTACTATAACTATATACACACACTTAAATAAAAGATTCAACTAAAACTAAAAGTAATCTAAAACATGGCGTCGAAAAAATCCTCCGCATCGCAGGCCACTGGTAATGTACCGAAAAGGCTGGCAGCATTGCCACGTTGTATGGCAATGCTTATCCTTTGTCCGAGGTAAAAGCCAGCCCTAGGGTCACGCGAAGTGTCAACTAGATGTTAATTTAGTTTATAAGTATGTTGTGTATTTTTATGCACTTATCTTTTCTTAAATAAAACAAAACAACAAATAAATTGGTAACATAAATAATTTATTCATGTTAATTTAACAATTCAACATGAACCAACGTGTTAAAAACTTACTTTTGTAAGTACAAATATAAATATTTATTGGAACAAAGACAATGGTTACAATTTATTGTGTATGTTGATACTGCCTAAATAAACTTTATGAAAAATCAATATTACCTACCTAAACTAGAGCCTCTTACGTATTAATATTTTAATTATGGTATTCACAATATTCTTAACTTAGCCGAACGACGCACGACAGTGACGAACACTGAGTTTCGGCGGGGCCCAAGGGTCGGTCAATTTTTGGCCGAAACCGACACTATTATGGCCTAAACTAGATTTTTGGGCCGAAACCGAATCTTCGGTAAGTAACTTTCAGGCGTCACTTTTTCAAACGAAACCGCTTCGACCATCTAAATGTGCGCTCTATCGGTTCTATCTGGTTCTAATTTGCTCGATGCCATTTAGATTCATTTACGTTTTTAATGGAGCAAGTATTGCATAAAAACTGGTATTGAGACTGAAATTGAGCATTGACAACTTCCATGCTGGCGGTAATCAGCCAATGCCAGCCAGGATTGTGGTATTGTTCGAAAGAGTTGTTACCACGGCCCGGAACGTAAAGTACAATTGAAGGAACACAGGTGGGTTTAGTCAGTAAGAGTCAGACACTCCCTCCCACTCCGCCCAGAGTGGGAGAAGTCATTTGCTGATTTCTCGACCTCAAAAAAAAGGTAATCAGCTAAGGCTCTACCACTTGCTTAGTAAGGGCTCACGCTCATATCTCTATATAGCTCATGATCTCCGGTTTAAATACATTAATTCACAAACTACCTACTACACACACAACCATCCTTATACATATGTACTTAGATACTTTCTAAGAATTCAAGACAAAATATACATTATTAGCTTGGTGTAGTCATCGTTAATATAATAATCGTGAGCGCACTATTGTTTATTATAGATAAACAAATAAGTAGTAAAACTAAATATTATTAAATTGAACACATTAGGCGTTTACTCGTTTGTGAGGGTTAGCAGAAGCAAATAGCAACCTGTTTTTTACAGTGGGTTCTGTACCCGAAGGCTAACCAATGGAACTAAGCCACCGCTGTCCGTCCGTCTGTCTGTCAGCGGCTGGCTCATAAGCGTTGAGTTAGTATATTGCTATTGCTGCATATAACAAGTAATAAAAATAAATGAAATCACAATGAAAGGGACCGTTCAAGAAACGTAAGTAGGTACTTTTTTCATTTTATAACAAGGAACCTTTCGTGAGTACGGAGTCAAAATTTGTTTGTCGGTTACTAGTAATAGGCTTGTCTCCTATTTCGTAGGATTTAAATGGAACTGGCGAAAGGAGTACTTACCTATACTATACCTACTGTATAATCTGCCTAATGCACTCGTATATTTATATATTACCTAGTAATGAAATGACCTTGTTCCTAGTAGTGTCACTGAAGAATTTACTCCTACATAACACTACCACGGAAGCATTAAGTAATCATTCTAGCCATTAAATATTGACTAGTATTGTCACAATAAAACAAGTAACATTTTCTATGGTTTAGTCATAGTGACTTTACGTAACAGCACTTGAGCGCATTAGTTAAAGATTGACGAAATAAACATGTAATGAGTTAATGAGTATACCTACTAGGTAATTGTCATGTCGACCGGTAGCCGGCAGAACACTCGTAAGTTCGTAACGATCCGACAGTCGCATGATTGAATTACTTTATACCTGCTACCTATTCAATATTCCCTTCAACATACATTACTGAAACAAAGCAGCACATGTCTCTATATAATTATTGCGGACAAACGATGATTAATAAATATTGTTTCAGGCGTTGTATTGTGTGTAGAAGAATGGTTGTATACAGTCGCGCACGCTGCAGTGTGTGAAGTTCATCACGACTCCGACGCGACGATGCATTAATGCACCTTACATCTCCCTTCAATGTACTTGTAGGTACTGCAGTTTCACCAACTTGTACACTCGTAGGCGTTAACAATGTTTATTCATTACCGTCACTTGCATACGTATATTCCTATTCTAAAAGTGAAGCATAAGGCCGCTTGCGTCGTCTAGAAACAATTTGGAGGCGTGTTTTTTGCGCATTGACGTTTCACCATTTAACAACAATTGATGAATGTGTTCAAGTGGTTCATAATCTTCAATGTTCTTGTTTATTCGCATATCAATTGAAATGCGACCCCTTTATAGACGTATGTGTTCTTCTACGTCAATTTTGATTGCCTGCGTAGACTTGGAACGTAGAATCAGTGTTCCTATTTGCAGACATGAAGCTTGTTATTATTCAATCTATTTTCCCCTGTCAATGTTAAATGACTATTTAATAATAACGGCATATTATCGTATATCAACAGTGGAGCGGTGACGACACTATAGGTCATATTCATAAGTGATATGTGTCAAATATTATTGACACACCCCCGCGGCCTATGGCCATTGCAAAGTCATGTTGGTGTTGTTGATGTAAACTGGAAAATTTCAAAAGACATCAACAAAAACGTGTCTTGGCTTCATAAATAATGAATTTAATTCCTTCCAAGTTTTAACTTATACGTAAGTTTCATAAAAAAAATACTTACTAAAATATCACTTGCCCACAGGCACTCGCACTTGACTGATCAATGATCCATTGTTTCATAAACTTGTCCATATGCAATATTGTAAGTGCAGGATTGTGTAATGTAATGTTGCAGAAAGAGCAACATGTAATGTAAGAGAATAATTAATCATGCGTAGATGATACGTGTCACAAAATAGATAAGTAAGGTAGTTTTACTCCATTAAATACGAGAAACATACAATAACTCTTGGTCGTCTGATGGCGAGTTTGGTGGACGATATTGTAGCCATCGCGGTACCTAGCAAATGGATGAGAGGCTGAAACAAGAGCAAGTGGAATTGCATAAGGAACGATAGGCTATAGCTGAATTTCGGTGGATAATGATGATCATAAAATGGCAACACACTAACTTACAAGTAGAATATGAGTAGAGAGGCCTGTAAGAAGGATGCACTCACTTCACGTTAGGTACATGTTTTTTGACTGATAAGTCTATAAAGACTGGTTACTAACCCCCAGATGCTGCTAAACATGGTGATTGGGGGGAAACCCTTTGCTTATGACAAGCAGGTAGGTAGTGATTGTCATGAAACATCATTATGAGAGTAACTCTAACAGACAACTATCAAAACGTTGTCCAATCTAAAAGAGTAACCGTGGAGTTTCTGGCCGATTCGATACGACTACTGTGAAAATAAATATTTTGATTTTTGACTAGGTAGGTACGTATGGCAGATTTCACAAAGCCACTTTTAAATTTTGATTTCGCTATAGTGTAGCGAAATTAAAATTTCTCTTTCGTTCTATTGTCTCCTATCTAGGAGTTGAACTTCTGACCTCAGCTATTTTATGCCTATATGTATGTGATCAGGACCTACCAGGACAAAGGCAAATAGTTACTTAATGTTCCATCTAACGTAATTTACATGTTTTATTTATTTGTTACGTAGATAACATAAGAAGTGATGGTGACACACTTTCGTGTTCGTGTTTAAAATTCATCAAAGGTTCGATTAATTCATTAAATTGATAGAGTATAACTATGTTTTTTGATTTTGTGTAACAAGAGTTTTTTTTCTTTACGAGGAGTTTGTTAGATTAGTTAATGGTATGATGAGGGGTCCATCTTAACTCTAAGCCAAAAGCTTAAGGAATCCTGTAGAAAACTGTAAAGACTACTGCTGGTAGCTGGTCGTACATCGGTTTATAGTTTTGAAACGATTTAAAAAAAGGTGGAGGTTCTGTATTCGTCCATATTTTTTACGTGTATTCAGTTATAACTTCGTTGCTTACGATACGATACGGTCATCCACACAAGTGGATTCAATTAAGCATGGATAGCACCTTTATGTCCTTTTTTCTTGTAGTGTTGCCACTAATCGGTTGACTATTTGTTGGGGCCACGTGGTCCCTGTTGCTTTAATTCAAAACATGTAAGTATAAGAGTGTGTCTTATGTTTTGAGTTAAAGTTACACTGTTAAACAATTCCAGGCAATATTTCCAACACGTGTACCCAAGTGAAAGTAAATAGCCGTGTCCGATACATTGCACGTTTTGTCTAGATTGTTTGGAAATGTTTATAGTTTGTGTAACCAATGTATCAAAAACGGTAAATTATACACGCCTTTAGGCCCAACAATTGCGATTTTGAAACACGATTCGCACGGCCGTGTGTAACTGAACTTGACCGCTTCGCTGTTACGTGAAAATACTGGTTTTGCGAATTTTATAATATTGCCCCACAATCTCACATGTTATAAATAGTTTTCTACATAGATAATATTGAATAAGGAAAGAAGAAGTTTGAAAATTATCCGCTTTACGAAGATTGCTTATTCGACGGTGGTTGACCATTAAAATTGAAACTGTTGCTGAAACATTTTACTGTTTATTCACCAACTTAATTAGTTTCCTAATTGCCTTTTGTGTAGATACTATAAAATAGAAACCTTTGTACAGAGTTTAATTGATTGTTTCTAGTAATAAAATAATATTAATTCCTGAAGGCTTGCTATTTAATTAAGCCTTAAAAGTCTGCCTTTGTAAAATATATTGTTTTGAGGTTCTTGCGCTTATCTAAAGTTTTAACAAATAAGGTAAGTATTTAAAAATAAAAATAAATCTATTTTCAGCCTCGGTTACACATGGTCTATACTAGAATAACATCGCTACCATAATACTCCTACTTATTAATTTCAGTTTAACTATACACGTCTGATAATAAAGATTCGTATCTTACGCCAGTTCCAGCCTACAAATGATTTCCTCAATTCTAGTAAGAAAAAAACAAATTAGATTTATATCAACAGGATAATTGATTATGGTAGTGCTGACTTCTGTGGTATGGTTTTACGCTGGCCAGCGAGCGACCAGTGCCGCGGTATGGTATATAGAGTCGGGGCTTGTGCGCGGGCGCCTAATTGTAGGCTGTGTGTAGCTGGAGACGGTTCAGTGCATCGATCGACGCGACTCCTGCGCAAGCTCCGCGCATTACTTACTCGTAAATCCCTCTTGTGATCTTTGGTTCCTATGGATAATAAATAATTCCAGTGAATAAATATCTGAACTTCTAAGTGATTTTGTGGAGTTTTTAATTCAAAACACGAAACATGTTGACCGGCTGGCAGCTGATTTTGTCAAAACGTGAGTTCATTTTTTTTCCGATTTTCATGCTTGATTTTTTTAATACCTATGTGATATTATGTAGAGCGAATTTATGTTATTAAATTAAATTATAATCAAGTGTTGGTGAATCGATAAAGTTACGCGAGTTTCGTGACATATAATATAATAATTTTAATGTAAACAAACATCGAATGCAGTTTCAGCAGGATTAGAAGAATTTTCTTAAAAAAAAAATCAGTACCTAATAGTTACGAACAATTGGTGGTGAAAATTCATGTTCATAGATAGATAGATAGATAAATACTTACAATAATAATTCTTCAAAAATAAAGTTTTATTATAACTATAAAAGAAAGTTAAACTTAACTAGTAAACGTTGATTTTTTAGTATCTACTTAGGTACCTACTCGTAATATTAATAATGGATCGATAACAAACTTTAATTATGTTGCAGCAGAATTGGCAAGTATAGCATTAACTGTTGCTAATTCCAATCCAATTTAATTTAATTTTGTGTTCCCTTTTAAATAGATATATTGCTTGTTCACTTTATAAGTTTCTTTTTAGATGACTTTTAGTGCGTTCCTACTATAATTTCTAGATTGCAATTTCTAGTGTCTAGAATGATGCGGAGACATCACAACTTTGTATTTATTCAGTGGTCAATACAATATTCTTAAACTTACAGTAGGTGATGTGCTTTGAAAAATGCGCCTACCGTGTTATCCTTCACCACCCTTGGTTGACTAGAGAAATTAGAGAATGCTTAAGGCATTAAGTCCGATACTGTACCTTCATTCATAAAGTATTAAATAAATAATAAATAACTCAAGTTAATAATTACAAATATAATGTAGATTAATGATGAGTTACAAAAGTTATCATCATAGAGTAAATTTTCAAACAGAGTAGTAAAAACTAGTAACTGTAATGAATTAATACGATTCAGTAGTTGGTACCTACCTAACTCATTACAATTATATGACTACATAGTATTCCATTGAAACCATAGGTACCTTATCGTTTGATAGGTACACGTTTTATCGGTACTTAACATGTTTAATTTTCAGTTTCACGTGTCAAGAATTTTCATGGATTTCGAAACAATTTGAAATGAGGCTATATTTTTAAACAGACGGCCAATTTTACTAATATTTAAGCAACGTTCGCATTCTCATCTCAGTCGCAATCTGTCAAAAAAACCTTGATTTACATTAATTTTTGATAGATTGCGACTGACATTCGAATGCGAACGCTAAAAAATCGGCACATTTAAATGAAAAGGCTCGGCATCCAATTAAACGGCTGATTAAGCTAATTGGCTGCGACATAGATAAGCAAATCTGACTTTATCGTATCATCTACCACTAGCTTCTGTCCACAACTTCGTCTGCGTGGACTTCACATCGGGATAAAAAGTAGCCTATGTTTTATCCGGGTTATCCAGGCGTTCCGAATTTCATTAAAATCCGTCAGTAGTTTTTGTGTGAAGGAGTAACAAACTTAAGACATCCATTCCATTCATCCATCCATTCTCACAAACTTTCTCGTTTATAGTATTAGTAGGGATGGTATTTGTAGAGCCAGAGCCTGCCATGGTTGCGGAATTTGTTCGAAAGAGTCACCGCGGCTCTGGCACGCAGCCGTCTCCTGCTCATAATATACCCCCATGCTAAATTCATTCATAACCAAAATCTTCATAGGTTAAAGTAGTTTTTGAGATTTCGTGATTAATCAGTGAGTGAATCTCTCGCTTTGTGTGTGTGAGTGAGTGATGAGTGTGGTGTGTGAGTTTATATAAACTCACACACCACACTCATCACTCACTCATCACGAAATATCGAAAACTGCTTGACGTATAAAGATGAAATTTGGCAGGAAGGTAGTTTATAGTTAGCAGACGTCCGCTAAAAAAGGATTTATTTGGAAACTTCCTCCCGAAAAGGGGTGAAATAGGGGATGGAAGAGCGCTTGTATGGAAAATATTATTCCTTAACCCAATTTACTTAAAATTTGGTACGAATACTGACCAAAAAAGTTAATTATTAATACTGTCATTATTCATTTTTCAAAAGTACGTTTGTATGGAAGAATCTTAACGCTTGGTCCGTTAAAGTTGAAACTCGGCATTAACAATCTTTTTAAAAAATGAGAAAAACGTACGTATTTGGATTTTTCTAAAATCAACCATTGAAAGGGGGTGTAAAGGGCTAAAACGGATCTAACGTTTTTTCATATTCAACCCGCAACGGGATGAAGGGCAGAACAGCTGATCATGTGACATCAGCAGCAATAAAGCCCGGGTAATAAATTAAAATTGTTGTGATTATTTTTAAAAAACTGTGTTGAAGTTCGTGGAGTAAATTCTAAATCCACGCGGACGAAGTCGCGGGTGAAGTGTTAGTAAGTATATACCTACATATATTATATTAAATAGATAGATGTTAGTCATTATTTACAACCATAAAACAATTATGTAGTGTCAAAACTAATTTGCACAGTGTTTGTAATATAAGTGTTACGTGTTCCAAATGAAATAAAAGTGCATAACTATAATATTAGGTAACTGTCAATCAATACATATTAGTTAATTGCTGTTATGAATTTGTTATTCAGTCAGGGTTCCGTGTAACAGCGGTAACGTGTATGAAATGTTATTATTGAACCTAGTTTCGAAACCTTGGTAATTATTATTTAGGCTAGTCACTATTTGCTGACATTTTGGTCAAAACTTGAAAGTGACTGCTTTTAAAGTAGGACGAGGAACAGAATCGCCAAATGATTAGTTAACACCCTTTTTAATGGATTTTGATGCGTGAGGGTTACCTAGTTGATGACACTTTTTGCATATAATTATCTATATGTCTTCACTCAGTCAGTCAGATTACGGAATTTCAGGGAAAATTCCTACAACACACAATTTTTTATTTTTCCTTGCAGAATTAGGTATAAACGATTAATTAACGACCGATCAGATCAAACTTACTGCAGCAAAAAATAAATTATGGTTTTAGGTATTGTACATACACTATTTAGTATGGAAATAAATTCAATGGAAAATGTCGTAAATGCCTGATCTGCATATTCATGGCTTTTGTACTGATGTTTGATTTACACGTTTCTACATTAACATAGGCATTAGTGTCTATTAAAATCATCATAAATAAATAAATAGAGTTTATATATTTAATTGATGTCCATTCCAGTGTTGTAGGTAACTGTCAGTCTGTCTGTCTGTCTGTTAGTAGTTAATTAAGTAGGTAGGTACATACATACTTAGTTAGTGATTGTTATCGACTGTCATTTCAATAGAATGTTTAGCAACATCGGAGCTCATTGTATTGATTAGGACCAAGCCGTCCATTTGGGTAGCAGTGGACTTTAGATCTATTGAAGACAAGGATCATAGGTAGGTACTAGAGATTCCTATTTGCAGTATGTAAGTATCTATGATTTAAAAGTACAGAAACAATATTACAGATAGGTTTATGCATAGCGTCGTACAATGCAATTTAAAAACAAAAATGTTATTTTAGAATATAAAAACCAGAAACAAATAAATGTTTGTTTAACACATTCAAATATCAAGAAAATTCATTAAATCATTCATTCAATTCAAATAGTCTGTAAAAAAAAATGTTTTTACAAAGATTCAATAAGGCAATACTATAAAAAGCCAGATAATATTTATGTTGGTTAAGCATAAGACCTACATAGGTACGTCGTACCTATTCTAGTTCATTTCTTCAGTTACGACATACCACGATAATTTTCTATGGGTTTCCATACTCTAAGAAATTGTCCACTACCTATGTGTTTTGTGGGGTAGTAGTAGTAGTAGTAAGTAGTACATGATATGTTTATATTGCAAAGCCATATTATATACAAAAAACATATTATTATGTACCTATTAATGTTTATGTATATTATGTATTTAATATCAGCTTATCACTACGCGTTAAACGTTACAGAAATACGTCATAGGCAGTATGGTGCTCCCACACTGCTGTTAAAAATGTTTACTAACATTTTTGCACACTAAAACATTTACCACTTTATTTTACGTTACTTTTACAAACGTAAAAGTAAGTTAGTAAAGTAAATGTGGTGACTTAACATAGTCAGCAAGGGTTTGTTTAGAAAATATTTACTAATGTAAGTATGTAAACATTTTTAACAGTAGTGTGGGAGCACCCTTACATTTGATTTGAAATATATGTTTTATAAATAATAATAAACTTTATTAACGTCATACCTAAGGGAAGGCATGCAGTATCTATGCAGGAAATATTCTGCGTTACAAATATCCAATAATGAAGTAAAGTATAAATTATTTTATTCCACAGACAAGGATTAAAAGCTTTGAGCAGAAAGGAATGTTTAATTTTAATATTAGTGTAGTAATGTGTATATTATAAGTTGCTGCCAGGCAAGGTTGATGTAACATTCGATTCCGCAAATCATTCCTCTTTGTGAATCATAACTTATGTAATTTATGTATTTATGATTTTAATATAACCTTAGTTCCTTTTTTGCTGACTGTACTTCAGAAAGTCAGTGGGATTCATCTAGCATCACTAGATTTGACGCAACACATTGTCACATTGCAATGTGAAAGTGATCTATGGAAAACGAACTGCTTACACAGCCTAGACTTTATAAAAGAAAGAAAGAAAGAGGCCGCTTTGTCTTTTCTGACATTTCATTCTTTAAAAGCTTTCCCTCCCATTCAAAGCGGTCTATTCTTTTGTCCTTTCATTTCTATGACGGAAGAGAAATATAATGAAAGTGTTTATAAATGAAACTAAAGAAAAGCTTAATATAATAAAGACAATGTTATAATGCCGTGACACCTCACAACAGGTCTGTTGGGCAAAATATTTACTACTGTAAATATTTTGCCCAGTTCTGAAGGCCGAGCAGGCAAGAACCTTAAATTCTGCAAATAAACCACAACTTTCTATAATAACATGATTGATATGGAAGTTAAGTAAATCGCATTTATAATAATTATTGTAGTGGAATGGACGATTATGCTTAACTTTTATAGAAATTAAACTTTATATACTCTATCATAATTAATGACCAAATAATTTACCTACTTATAAAAAATATCGCACTTTGCCTTACTAGTGTTAAATACATTTTTTAATTGCGATCCTAAAAGTGGCAGGGGTATGAGCGGCTTTTCGAATAGCTAAAAGTGTATTGAAATAGTTCATCAATTAAACAACGGAGGTGAATATTATTTGTTTCAGAATTATAAATAAATAACAATAAAATCACGTTTGTTGCAGGGTATAGGCCTCCATTTCTTCCTTCCACCTTTCGCGGTCTTTTCAATTTAGGGCCAGTTCTTGAGAAGAACTCTCAAGACTCAACATGCTCTAAATTCCTCTTCCTACCAAAATAAAGTACCTAAGGTATGCCTAAGGTCTGTAGATGAAAATAGATAGATACCTTGTTCTAAATGTTAGATAAGTATTCAACTAGTGCGGCAACAGTTCGCATCAAAGATATTTCGATACTAATCGTCGAGGAAGTAGGCAACACGTAGGTAATTATCGGCATCAGTTCATCACCTAAGTCGGTACGTCGGCAACTTTCGTAACGCGGCCTTCCTTTCAGTTACGATCACATCTTTTCCTGTATGCGGATTAAACTTTAACAAAATTGGTTACTTAATTTTATGTGTAGATATGTTTTGTCCATTAAAAAGGTTTTGTTTAACTTTGATTCAAAGAGAATCAAAGAAAATGGGAGGACTTATATTTTGGTCAAACAGAACCTAGGGAATTTCCCACTGAAAGTCCGATCGTCCTTTAGGGTTCCGTATCTCAAAAGTAAAAAATGGAACACTTATAGGATCACTTCGTTGTCCGATTGTCTGTTAGACGCTCTTTCTCAGGAACTCTGGAGGTATCAAGTTGATATTAAAATCAAATAGGTCTATCATCCCTTGGAGATTTTAAAAATTAAAAATTTACAGCCAAGGAAATACAATGGCGTACTTCCCGTTGACCTAGTTTTCTAATCAAATTTTGACCCTTTTTGCAGCAGCCTGATTGAACTAGCACAACGTCTATCTATGCTCTATGTTTTCTTAATGGTATCTAAGCTGCATTATTTTCGAACCATAACAGTGCGATATTCTGTTTATAAAACATTGCCAAAGGATTTTTTTGTTAGACTCATACCCATAGGAATCTATGAGTGTCGATGATTTGGTCATTATGTAAATAGTTATATGTCTTGTTTTCTATAAAAGAAAATGAGTCTAGGAATGTATCTATTATGAAAACATTAAAACTAGTAAATATCTCTTAGATTATTTCATTGGTTACTCATGCAATAGGCAGACACATTTCTAGAGGGTACAAGTTACCTGAGGGCCTAGCATGAATGTTTTAACGTTAACGTTACAGTAGGTATCGTTAACGTAAGTGAATTTCGAATATTAAAAACTACAACCCCATAGTATTTTGGTTTAATTTTTATGCGACATACCGACACAATTTTTTGTATCATACAAACATATGAATATAGTATCCAATTCAAATAAATATTATTGTGCGAAATAAGTAAAATTCACTCACATTAACGATACTGTTACTTTACTATACGTCAAAACATTCGTGCTGATGTCGATTTACAAATTCTTGTTCTTTGGTCCCGAATCAAGGTCCGATCTTGCCTAATTAAATAGGTGCGCAAAATATTATCTTTTATCCAAGCTAAAAGCCACAGATACATACCAATAGACATTCCCATCACTACAGAGACAAGTTCTATGCTGCCCAAGTCCACATCAAAAACTGATTACATTTTCGGACTCATCGGAATCGAAAGGTATCTTCATACAAAGTCAAAGAAAATGTAAAGAACCAGTTGTGTCGCTTGTTGCTTGTCGCTGTCGCCTGTCGCCGCTGGTTGTCGTGTGACGGAATCAAGAATGCCTAAATAAAAGTTGGGAGGGACAAAGTTCTTACTACACTGTTACTGTCGACGTGTGACGTATGGTGATGTTTTTAATGTACCTACACAGCTGTTCAGAACAAAGACTACTTAATATCATAATAGCAGCGCCATTTTGGGCTGCCGAAGAGTCGATCAAAATATAAGTAGGTATAGGTATGAGGTATGTGGTAGGAGTGCATTCATTAGTGATGTGAAAGGTTTTAATATTGAACGCGCTACGTTTTCTTAATTGTTCACCTACGAGTTTACTACTACTTTTATCTTTTTTTTTCACATTAGGCACTCGATTGCGTTGTCATTTAGAGCGTTACATAATGCCCATTTATAGCAGAATTAGAATCTGCTTGGACATCGGTGATCCACGAACATTTAGTACAGTGAGCCAGTATACTATTGTAGTCTTTGGTACACTGTGGTGGGACCAATCCACCACCGAAGGATGGGATTCCTAATAGGTTACACGCTGGTTCAGGATTTTCCCCTGAATGAGGTTAAATATGAGATGGGACGCAAGCGAAATCGCTAAATAATACATGATATTTATTTTGTAAGTAGGTTAAACATAACTTTTACACGTCAATGTTTTTGGTCATTTTAAGCTAGATGAGGCCGGAGGCCACTTGCGAAGTAGTAGTTCTATATTATAACTATTTTAATCTTATGAATATTCAGTGAATTATAAATACTACGTGCTCTTGATAAAGTCGAAAGTAAATGAATTTCGAAGCAGTCAAGTTTATTGTTTCTTACATTTTTTTAGTGCCAATTCCTCTCATTAAACATTCGATTTATTTGCATAACTCGTTTACTTAAATAGACTTTTTCCAAAACTATTTTCGATAAAAGAACAGCCGACAAGGCAACGTGTCATTAAACATTAATGATGTAGTGTATGTACACATAATTATAATAAACGTAAGAAGAAGGAACACAAAAAAAGAAGCAAAAGTGGTACTTATTTCTATAGAAACCTATGCAGGCGCGGTCCGAGGGAGGGTATCGTGGGGGTCATGAAACAAACACATTGAATTGACAAACTTTCTAAAAATGGCCAAATCAGGAATATTTAATAAGTACCTACATAATTATTCGGGACGGGGTACTAATATTTTTGGGCTCGCTTCGCTCGCTCCTTCCTGCCTGCATCCTGACTGTCGCGGTTTAGTACGTAAGTTGACAACAATACTTTTTTGTCAGTATCTAGGTATAGTAAAAAGAGGATATTCCTACCTATCCGAGGCATAACTTAACCGAGAACATTTCGAGCTCGCTTTTGCATCTAATAACTTATTCATGTTTTTTGTTTAAGTAACTTGACATAAGTAAATGAGATCGCAAGATGCAAAATCCATCGAGTTTCAGGTAGACTTTTCTTATAAGTAAATAAAAATTCTTCTCCGTGAGAGGGAGAGAAATACAACATATGGGCCAAGTGATGCTTGGTGGTCAAAAATTCAGGAATTTTCCGAAGTCATTGTTGATCGTGTCGATGTTTCTATACGCAATTTTTTAAAGCGGTAAGCGGTATAGTCTACAACGCAGCGGCAGCGTGCTATCCGATCTGTAAAAGCGGGGTAATGCAGAACCAGTCTTATTCTCTCAATATGATCCCGATTACAAGCAACACTATTTCACTGATAATTAATATTATAATTAATAAATTAATTATAATATTATTTCGCCCTAACAAAAGTCCTTGCTTCCTCAGTTAATATTTTTATTGTCCTAATGCGGTATTGAAAAGGGTAAGACGCAGGAAGGCCTCCCACAAGGTGGATCAGTTACCTAGTTACCTGGTGAAAACCGCGGGAATCAACTGGATACGAGACGCACAGGACCGGTCGATATGGGGACATTTGGGGAGGCTTACCTATTCCCAGCAAGGGACTTATTTCGCCTCAAATGATGACGATGAATGCGGTATCTTTCCATGTACCTAGAGCGAACCTTCATAGGGCGATATCGACATAACGTATACACGTTCACGGCATATCAATGGAGTATATAAATTGCAAATTGTCACTTAATATACCTACCTACATACAATTATCTCATAACGCTGGGCGTTAATTTGTATCACGTTTCAACTGCTTGAGTGTAAGCGCACGTGACTATGTTTTATTGTGAACCAAGTGTACCAAGTAGTTGATCAATTTAGAATATCTTCTATGGGATTTTTGATCCTAATACTGGGTTCCAGAATAAAAACTTACGGAAAATAAAAGAACGCTTTTGATTTTATTTCCATTAATTTCTAACTTGTAAACGAGGAAATATCTTTCATGAATTTCTGTGAAAACATTAGAAAATAAATATTGATATAAAATGTCATCATTCATTTCATTCTCAGGTTTCTCAGTCAAGTCATAAGTCATGAATGATTTAAAGTGCATTATTTTACATATTATATAAATGGTTAATATATAAGAAAACGTGTGCATTATAAATAGTTTAGCTCAACTCATGTTTTCATTGAAATAAAACATATAAATACCTACTCCATTATTTCCTAGAGATCTTCAAATGTAAATGACAATGAAATTCCATAGACAGCAAATGAACACATTTTGTATTGTTTTGAACTATTTTGTAGTTATTAAAATAGTGAAAACAATGTCCTTTATGTGCTGAATGTAGAGTAATGAGCTGTATTATTTTTATTATATATGTCGCAGCCAAATAGCTTAATCAGCCGTTTAATTGGTTGCCTGGGCTTTTCATTTAAATGGGCCAGTTTTTAAGCGACCTAAGTGACATCTTTTGATCAATATCGTTTAACGACTTGCCCATGTTACTAATGTCGCAGATTAAACGGCGCAGTTCAATGTAAAGGCTAGGCTTTTACATGCCTGCGGACTGCGGTCCAACTGCTGGGCAAAGACCGCCGTCGACTCTTTTCCACATCCACGAGAAAAAAACCTGGTTTTCTTTTTACGGTTCCGTATCCGTAATTTTACCAACGGAACCCTAATACTAAGTCTCCGCTGTCAGCAGGCTTTATCTCATGAATTGTTTTAGGAAGACATTTTAAATTTTGACGTAGGTAGGTACTTAGTCTGTTTTTCTATTGCCGCTCTATCAGCCAATAAAAAATAGATGGATACCTACCTATTCAATAAACGTATCTTTTTGCAGTTTACAGTATGAAATTCTCCGTATACAGCATACAGTTGGCCGCAATTTTTTTTATTTTTAATTATTGACAGGAAATTCAGACAGATACAACATACGATGCGTTTCATTAAAAGATAAGTGGTATTTTTAACAGAATTTGTTAGAACCTTTTAACATCTTTTTCTTGTTTTAATACTATCGAGTGTCAAATAATCAAGTGTTGCACATATTCTTGGATAACTTTGACGTCACTCACCGCAACAGTTTTCACACACCATGCCATTGTGCTAATAGCATGAATTACACTTTTGTAGGAAAAGAAGAATCGAAGGAAAATAAACGTTCACTCGTATAAGAATAGGACATCAATTACATGAAATAAAAATAGGTTTGATAATGATTCGAGGTTTACGTTGGCAATGATCAATATGGCAACCCAACCTACCTAGCTACCAAAGGCTCCCAAAGACAAGTGCGACGCGACATCGCGACAAGGGTGCGACTGCGCTTTTATAGTTTTTTTTTTCCTAGAGACTTACATGAGCTTGAATCGTCCGATCGGCACTTGACACCCTGACTCTGAAACAGGCTCATATAACCTCAAAACTCCAGAATGAGAAATATCTCTAGTACCTGCCTGCACTAGATATTGCATTAAGTTAACGAAAACTAAACATTTCCATATAATAGAGCAGAAAACAGAAACAAGCATTTTACCACCTTTCGTTTAGTTCACGATTCGATTCGCGCGTACGAAACTGTGCAAACTGTACAAATCAAACTTTATTGTGCGAATATTTTCATATAATAAAAACACTTTATTTTGTATATAGTAACAGTTTCATTAATTAAGCGGAACAATTGTACTAACCGTAAAATTAGTTTGCGTTGCTATCGAATTCAGCATTGTCAGTTTGTTAGGCTTCGTCTGATTTTTGACGGTGAGAAAATGATAATTGGGTTCTTCGTGATTTGTAACTCTGTGTTAATTAAAACTAAATAATTAACTTTGCTTTATCATCAGTAGCTAATTGCAGGTTAATGCTCGGCTTGGGCATGTGATTCAGTAAGATATCCACAGTGTAGGTAAATAGAGGTCTTGATAGTCATACTGTATATATTATTTAAACTTCATGCAACACAAAGGTACAAAAACCTTTTGTTTTTAAGTTTTTTATTTTCCACTTTTTAGTGGTACCCCACACCTAACAACACCACTGGAAAGTCCCAGGAAAGCAGAAATATGCAATTTCGTATGATTTTTCCACATATTTTTTCCAGCTATTTGGAATTAAAAACCAAACTGCTGAACCGATTTTAATAAAATTTCAATGGGACCAATCGAGAAGTATATACTTTTACATAAAACAAGAATTTTTCAAATCAGTTCATAAATATGAGGTAACAAACAAAAAAAAATACAGCCGAATAACCGACTTCAAAAAAAGGAGGAGGTTCTCAACCTCCTCCTTATTTTGAAGTCGGTTAAAAAGCGGCAGTATAGACATCTACCTCTCCAATATATTTTTTTTTGTCTTCCTTCAAATCCATTTTTTTAAGTTTTGCTTTTTGTAGTAGATGATCGAAAATCGTCGTTAGATTAGTAACAACTTACAACTGACAAATTAAGTCTCAAATGCCTTGGAAAACGAATTAATCTTCGATTTCTACAATCACCTAACGTTGGACAGCTTTAGGAAAATCTATTATACCGCCCACTTGGTACTCAGGCAGTGCGATGTCGTTTGATTTACAGCATCAAGGTGAAAGGAACCTGACTGGCCGAACGACTCTCTTGTCGCTAATAAATACCAATTACACAGGTAGGTACTAGGTTCCCTTAGTTACTGCAAAGTTTCCGCACGGTTGAGATTAAAATCGCAGAATCGTTTCTATTGTTTTAAGTGCCAGCGAAGGTGAAAGTGTTTGAGCTTAGTGTTCGTAAAAATTTGCAAATCACAGCACGTGAAAAACAGCTGATCCAACTGAGACTCATGGATAAGTATAGGCTGTTTTATGTGGTAGTTTTAATGGATTGTTAATAACAACTGCATGCATAGGTACAAACTGTGCATGCTCTAACTGAGGGCCAATTCTTAAAAAAATGTAGAATTGACCCTCAGGTAGAGCACATACAGCTCTGTTGGCTGAAAGAGGTCACATTTCATTGAGGATATTATTCGAATAAATCTTTAAAACTTTAGTGTCACCCACCAACAAGATGAAAATAAAACATACCGATACTCAATCAGTCTATCAACGTGTAAGGAAAACTAAAGATTGTCAGTAATTCAGAGTATCCAATAAAACGTAGCTCAACTTACGGCTTCTTGGAAAGCTGCGATTTAATGCGTTTAAATTACAATGTGTCCCAAGCCGCGAAACCACCGCCAGCCTGTCTGGCAACGCAGACCTGTTCCGAGCTGCCATTGGCCGACGGGATCGTACGACGGAATACTCCACTCGTCCGCTTTGATAGAAACTTTTTCGCGGATCGATGTAAAAACTACCACTTCTAACGAGTTTCTCGATACCAACGCCAAGTTAGGTAACCAACTGGACGGGAACGTGGGTTTCAGCTCCATATAGGAGCGGTTTAATGATGCGACTTGTGGACAGTGTTGCGTACGTCACTGCAATTCGGTGTTAGGCCATCAACGGGAATTTTAACGGCTGCGCTTTGATCTGTATTCTATGAGCGGCGGAGAACGGAAATTATAAAACCGTTTTTGTTTGTCGACAAGCGCCGACAGTGACGTTGGCTCAGAATCACTTTGACAAGTCCTATTGTTAGGGAATGTTTTATAAAAGCCTGAATTGCATGATATCTAACATAAAGGTGGGTGACGTTGTGATGTGGTCAACCTTTGTGTCGCATCACAATGCATCAGGTCTAAAGGACATGAGATGACACATGACCTATTGTCAAAGGGTATTTAGGTTTATGACCATTATAGTTCTGTGGGATGTCTAACAAAAACAGTAGGTAATTCATGTGAGACTCTATAAACCCTATGAAAATTCCTGTTAATTCGCCTTTAAACTTCTCTCTTTTTTGTCTTCATTGAATTATATCTGCTTGTCAAAACGAGATTTTCCCTTTATTCAACTAGGTTTTGGAAAACGCCTTCTTGCACAACTTGCTCTATTCAATCAGGACGATTTAGACATCATGGGTTTTGCGATGGCAAGAGTCGCTAAAACTCGGTCTTCCTTTTCGGAGTAAGTACACAATACACATACTATAAATATCTGATAAGATCCCATTTCTTCTTAGAAGACAATGGACAAATTAGCATTGGCATGGAAAGTGCATGTCAGTAACGTGTAGGTACTAACCTTAGTGAATTCTAGGCAGGTATGGTTAACGCCTAGTTTAGCCGCCACCGCTCGTTAACAATTAGTGTGTCAATAGAAGCACTTGGTTAACGCAAATGGATAATTACTAGCACTTACGAGTAGCTGCACATTAGACGAAGCGGAAACTTATCTTGAACGTTTGTTTTTAATAAAAATGCATTTTGTGCATCGGTCCACCGATACGCTGATAGGTACATAGGTTCCTAGTTTAACATGAAGGTATTTTTTTTCGTCCTGAAATTTCATCATTAACAGACCAATCATAGTCGATTATTCTTAGCCTGAAACCTCGAAATTCTTCTACCAGTGTATGGTTACTTTTGAACATAACAAAGGTCAAACAAAAATGACTACGGGATTGTTTGAAAGAGTTATCGTGCACTCCCGACCCGTGGTACAACTGCGATGTCCAACTGGTTGTACTACGGAGAAGTAAATAAAAAAAAAATAACCACGAAGGGGATAGCGGGGTATGTACGCTCGCTTCGCTCGCTCACTTGACCCCGCCATCCCCTTCTAACCTAACCTGTCCGAGTCGGGGTGCCCCAAATCCCATTACTTCTCCGTAGTACAACCAGTTGGACATCGCAGTTGTACCACGGGTCGGGAGTGCACGATAACTCTTTCAAACAATCCCGTAGTCATTTTTGTTTGACCTTGGATACGACATACCTAGTTAATCTTATACTAGTTAAAGTCTGTTAACATCGGATGGCTGACAACGTGTCCTGCGTATACGCTCCCAGATCCGTCAGTCACTCAGCTCCGTCACGATCCACTGCGTAACAATGCAATGACAAGCAGACCGATCGCGAGTTATTATCAACTATTTATTTATACTTCATTTGATTTCCGCCGTTTATTGTGTTTATGAGAAGATAATTTGAAATTAAGTATTAAGTGACAACTCGTGGAAGTCTTGGATTGAAGAGTCATAGGTTTGACTGAAAATTAGATTTAGGATTGTCTAGGCTGTGTGGCCTTGGACGAAACTTTTTAGTGCTGTTGAAGATGAGATATAGGTAGTACCTAAGTTAAATGGTATGTGTACATTTTCGGGTTCACTGGGCAAGTTCCTCATGCTTTACTTAACCGACCTCATTGTTTTTCCTACCTTCTACCTATTTCATTTAAATTGACCTAATAATGCACTCTTTCTTACATAATTACATTTCAGTGAGAATTTGCGTCAAGTTATCTATTCAGTTCTGCAAGATGCATTTCCTCATCATTTGTCACATTATCCCTTTTGTTGTGATTCGTTAGAAATGTGTGACGCACATATAGACGTTACGTAAGCAGAATCTTTCCTGTTACTTTTTTTCTTGGTCGTCTACGGAAAATAGATAATTTAGAACTTGGCATTCAGGAAGTTCCGCGTAGGTAGCTTACTGCAATGTTCATTGTTGTTCAAATATTTTTAAGGTCGATATTGCACTAGTTGATTTCGTGGTCAACAAGGAATTTTGTATTATTAAAAATGTGTGACTGAAAACCTGAAATATGTGATGAACAAGACAAAATGTCTTCGCCTTAATTAGACTTGATTTCTCCAAAAGTGATTGTGGATGGCCTTTAAATTGCGAAAGATTAACAATTAATATGAGTCAAACTGGCTTCTTTTCAAGAACTTTAGTCGCATACACGCTGGAACTGCAAAGTCGCTTGATTGCTAAGATTGCTCTAAAAAAAGATCAGAACATTTAACAAAAAAAAAAAACATAAAAGTATACACGTACACTTGTTCCATTTATAGTGTTCTGCATCCTTTAGTAAACGGTCGATAAACCCGAGGTTGCACGGGCGGGGTTAGCTAATCAAGCTGAGATCAACCCGACAATGTGTTCAAACATTGAGGCTACATTCAATCGACGACGGTTCATTTCATTTCTCTAATGGGCTTGCGGTTTGCGGTGACCGCGACATTGACAACAAAACTATTTTGTATAAAATGTTGCACTTGACAATGATTGAAATTTATCTATTTCTATTGTCGACGGAATGTAAGGAGAAAATTAGTGTGCGGTATATAATATGTATCTACATACTTATCATATACAACGTGTAAGAGATAAATGCAAAAGGTACCTTACAGAGAGGAGACCTGCGCCTCAGTTCTGGGAACATTACCTACTGGCTGATTATGCTAGACTAGCACTTCGCCCGCGACTTTGTACGCGCATATCCCGTTTTTCCAGTTCCCGTATATCCTATAGCCTTACACAGAGAGGAGACCTGCGTCTTCTCTCTGTGTGAGGAAGTGGGCTGAAATCCACCACGCGTTGGATCATTTCAAAGCCTATTTTGATCAGTTACAATGTATCCTCTCTCATTGTCCTCACTCATTTAATAATTGAAAACAATGTGGAGAAAGCGTTTGTTTGATTTTTGGCGCAGCTGGTCATTAGGTATGACAAATCAAAACACAGGTTGTTTTGTAGTAGTAGTAGTAGTAGTATAGTAGATAGAGATCGAGTCAAACGTTTAGGTAGGTATTATAATAGTAGATTATGCACCCAGGGGATAAAGCAGTGTCTTGTGTCACGGGCGTCATATTGAATCTCGAACGATATGAAGGATTCGGGAGTTAACTCCCGAGCGCAGCGAGGGAGTTTAGAGTTTAACTCACGAGCGAAGCGAGGGAGTTAATACAAGAATCCTGAATGCAGCGAGGGATTCAAGCTAGCCCAAGGCAAAGACACCTTTATCCCCGAGGAGGATACTCTACTTTTCACACCTCCTGTGAGAAAATAAGAAGCCATAATACGAAAAACAAAGTATTTTAAATTTACAAACACTAAAGTAGAGATATATATTTAGAATTATACTGTATACCTACTTAAAAAAAGTTAGTTTAATACCATACGGATTTGCATTATTCGCGCCTTTTTTGCGTTCCATTCGGTATACCTACCACATAGCGGCCACGACCAACTCGATTTTCGTTTTTTTTTTTTACTTCTCTGTGGGTAAGTAAATATGTGCAGGACTATTGTTAGCAACCTAATACAATTTATGTGTACACAAAGCTTTATACAGAGCTTTATATCAGCTGGTAGAATGGGTTCGGACGCTTGGCTGTATGCAATTTGAATTTAGAACGTCATAGGAGATGCTCGAGAAAATAGTTTTAAATTAATAAATCGACTATAAATGGTTTTTAAGTGTTATTCTTATCCTTTTATACAATAATCCGTATATAACCAATTATTCTTATAATATTGTCTTCAATCCTGGACCCTGGTCAATCCTTATGATTTTGTAGAAATTCGAGAATATCATCCCTAAGTAGTAAGAGTATCGAGAATATCTTTCCTCTTTCTGGAACAGAAAGAGAGAGACAGAGACAGAAGGCGTTGTAAGTACCTAATATACCGTCAATTGAGCAGACAGATGAGGTTCCAAATTTAAATCACATTATTGACCAGCGGGTTATAATGAAATCCAGTACAATATTATTGCCCGGCTGTGCCACCGGCCAAAAATGACTCACTTTAGGTTAGGTTGGCATGACATATAATTTGACGTTTTCGATCAGGTGGTGTGAAAATAACATTTTCATACCACCTGATCGAAAACGACAAATTATTTTGTCTGTGTGTATGCAAACCTAAACCAGTGAGTTATCATTGGCCGGGGGCACAGCTGGGCAATAATGTTGTACTGGATTTCATTATAACCCGCCGGTCAATAAAGTTATTTAAATTTGGAACCTCACCGTCAGCTAAATTGGCGGTATAGTAGATACTTACAACGCCCTGTGGTGCTTGAAAGAGGAAAGATATTCTCGATACTCTTACTACGTTTGTATGATATTCTCAAATTTCTACAGAATCACAAGGATTGCTTCTCCAAATCGTTGCTGTGATGTCTTTGCCTTGGGTTAGCTTAAATCCTTCGCTGCATTCAGGATTTTTATAGGTATTAACTCTCTAATCCTTCATTGTGTCCGAGATTCAATATGACGCCCGTGACATAAGACACTACTTTATCCCCTGGGTGCCTAATCTACAATTCTCACACACGTCAATTATTTTATATCAATTTAAACTATGTAGATGAGGTCGATGTTTCCTAGCTGGAAACATCGACCTGGGCCCTGGGCCTGGGCTGGTAATAGCGGGCGCTCCTTTGGTGTCTCTATTTTTCACAAGGTAGATAAACTCATTAAGATCTTCTTTTTTTATTATTGATAGGCATGCGCTTGACCACTATCTCACCTGATGGTAAGCGATGATGGTTACTTTTACTATGTTAATTCACTGTTATGTATTCTTAACTTATAGGTAGGTAAGTACCTACCTATTAGGCATATAACCGGTTTAAGAAAGCCTTACAAAGGAATTATATTATTTAGTCGTGTTTTCTACTTTTATAATTAGCATACGAAATAACGCAGGCTACTTAGTTCCCCAGCAGGAACCTAGTTAGAGCAATTTTTCTTTATGCATGCGATACAGACCGCTTTGTAGATATTAAAATGTATATGTTACCGGATAATTGCGACCGTAATGTAAAATATCGCGTGAAATTGTAAACTCATTTTTCTCAATAAGGCACGGATATATTAGAAACTATTGAATTAGGATGGGATTTGTTGTATTCAAAATTATATAAAAAAAATAATAGTCTAAAAATAATTATTACAATCGTACGGAGTTTGCAATTATCCGGTGAACTAACCTAGTAGAAATCTTTGTTGACAATAACTGTTGATCTTGTTGAACGGAAGAGTGATACAGCTACACAGACACACCATCATACCGACTGGACTCTCGACATGACACGTGCAGTTCCATGACACATACTTAGCTATGAAAAAACTCCTGAAAGGTTGAAAATAAAGAAAGTCTTTTCCATTATCTATCAAGTCTATGCATATTTATGACACTATTTATTTTCTTTTACGAAGCCGAATCGAACAACTAAAAAAAGCGTTTCAAAAGCAAAAAGTTTAACCAATGCAAAAAAAGACTCATCATCATCATGTTCTCAGCCGACATGACGTCCACTGCTGAACATAGGCCTCCAAGTGTCGCCACAACAACCGGTCCTGTGCGTCTCGCATCCATCGGCTACCAGCGACCCTCACCAGGTCGTCGGTCCATCTTGTGTGAGGAATTTCAACGCTGCGTCTTCCGGTGCGCGGTCGCCACTCTAGAACTTTTCGGCCCCATCGACCATCTGTTCTGCGAACAATGTGCCCTGCCCACTGCCTCTTCAGTTTGGCGATCCTTCGGGCTATGTCGGTTACCTTGGTTCTCTTGCGGATTTCATCATTCCTGATTTGATCACGCAAGGAAACTCCGAGCATCGCCCTCTCCATTGCCCTTTGAGTGACTTTAAGCCTTCTGATGAGACCCATTGTGAGCGACCAAGTATCGGTTCCATAAGTCATCTCTAGCAACACGCACTGTTCACAGACTTTCGTCTTGAGACACTGTGGTATCTGAGACGAGAAGATATCACGCAATGACGCAACTTCCCGAACGCCGCCCAGCCGAGTCGGATTCGATGGTTGACCTCTTTCTCGAAGTTAACCCTACCTAACTGGACCGTTTGTCCCAGGTAGACGTACTCGTCTACAACTTCGAGTGTAGAGCCTCCGATCTTGATAAGAGTGGGTGCTACATAGGTATTTACCATGACCTTGGAAAAAAGACTGGCTGGCCGAAATTGTAAACAGAAAAATAAGAAATAGGTAAGCAACTGTAGTTCCAAAAAACAATTACAAAACGAGCAGCTTAACAGGATAAACAAATGAATAATCGTGGTTACAAATCGGTCTCATTAAAATTACATAAGCCCTAATATGAATTGCATAACATACCGATTAATGCAACGGTTATTAATAAAAAAAACATGTAAAAGGACGCCAACTTTCTAGTCGGTATTCAGACAGTAAAATGTATCTATAAATATATGCCAAAGACCTACATTTAGCCGGTAAAATTTTTTTTTATGTAGGTTTGTAACATGAGAAATCGAAATATTACTGCCTTGGTATGTGGTCGGATCTTTACACAATCGTTGTAGTGCATTCTCTTAATCCGCCACGCAGGTTGTGTAACAAAGTCAAGGTCAAATAGACATACTAAGGCATTAACTACCTTATCCTCATGTAATAAGATAATTAGGGTAATAATATGTATGTACAGTTAACAACAGTAATGAAAAAACTTAAACTAAAAAACGTAGGCGTTAATTAATTAATTGGTTAAAATGCGATAAAATCATTCATAACGAGTGTTTTTTCATTATGCACAATAATGGACGTTTTTAACTAACTTGTTATTAATTATTGGTATATAGATTTAAAATGTTTTGTATTTAGAATTCAGGCCCATGAGCATGATGATATGAGAGCTATAGGTACTTACAAAATAATGTTATGTAAAGCTGTGACGCGGTTAGAAATTGAAACGAAACTAACAGTTAAAACCTATTAAGACTAAGACTATAAAGAGTAAGGTAATATAACTCCTAACTACAAGGTTTAACTGAAACACAGAAACGTTAACTTCGGGACCAAACCTGGAATTTGAATGTCAAAAATAAATCAGCTGTTTCAACAAGTTACGTGGACGTAGGTAAATGTATGGACTAGATGATTAATATTATTATGTATTTGAGAAAATTGTTTACAATCATGAGTAGGTAGTACAATGACATGTTAAGTTTTCAGTTAAATCAATTTACACTTAGTTAAAACCACAAGTTTTCATTCCAAAATGGCAGCATTTCCTACAACACAATTTCAAAATAATTAAGAATACTTTTCCTTGTTTCCAGTATTCATCATACCGCAAAGATGGGTGATGGCCATCATGGGTTTCCTTGCGGTCGCCAACGCGTACACGATGCGGGTCTGCCTCAACATAGCCATCACGCAGATGGTTCATCGGCCACCGCATTCTTCAGGCAACGATGGATCTTGTCCGGCTGGTGATGTGCCGGAAGGTAGCGGGGATGGAGCTGATCCTACTGTAAGTGTTTGCGTGATATTAAATTAACCTGCGAATCATAAGAGCGTTTTCAGAGAACATTTTCGAAATGTCTTATTTAAAAAAAGAAAATTGTAAATCTCTACTTCTATAGAAACGAATCGCTCGAATTTAGCTGTTACACTATTTTTCGAAAATGTTCTTTGATAGCTTTTTAGACCTTATAATTATGTAGGTATCTAAGTATATGCTTATGCGTAGGAAGTTTCATTAAATCGGTTCATTCATTGCGAAAAATAATCCTTGAAAGTTTGTATGAAATGCCGTACCTACGTCGTAAACGCTCTTAAACGAATAGCGATAAGCCATGACTATGAAGTTTCGTCACGTATAAGCCCCACATTTTCAAAATTCTAATCTAACCAATCTTGAAAGATTGGTTTTACCAAAATTTTGAAAATGTGTACATGGAAACCATGTAAAAAGTCAAAGAATCCAGAGGAAAATGCAGTTGGTGGAAACGTTCGGCTGCTGCAGATCGATCTTGACATTGAAACCGTTTCCTAGTTCATATTCCGCTATCAGTACCTATTTAATATTAAATAAATAATTATGATAGAGTTCACTGACCTAAAATACCTATTGATATAACTTATACAACAGCGCGTTGTCATAATAGTATATAGTTATCAGATAACATTAATTGAGTAGGTTACTAAGTTTTTAGACAGAAGAACTACTATAATCACCATAATTATTTGCATAATATTTTCAAGCAAGAATGCTTTTTTTCCGGGAGAACGTTTCCTTGCATTTTTTTTTATTTATCGCAAGCTAAACCGCCGCGCCGGCAGAAGCTAGTTCTTGAAATAAATTACAAAAGGACCTAACATCAATGCAGCGTTAAAAGATAAAAGCAATGGAGAGCGCAATGCATGGAGTTTCCTTGCGTAATCGAACCAAGAATGATGATATCCGCAAGAGAACCAAGGTTACCGACATAGCCCGAAGGATCGCCAAACTGAAGTGGCAGTGGGTAGGGCACATTGCTCGGAGAACAGATGGTCGTTGGGCCCGAAAACTAAGTCTGGAGTGGCGGCCACATACCGGAAGACGCAGCGTTGGAAGGCCTCCCACAATGTGGACCGAGACGCACCTGGAGCGGATGTTGTGGCGACACTTGGATGTCCAGCAATGGACGTCTTTCGACTGATATGATGATGATGATGGTCCTAATATTTAATCCAGGACATGGTCTATCCGGGTGCCCACTTTCATCCAAACCCGCATAGACGCTGAAGCGTGCTTGTTTAACAAACGTTCAAACATAGATTTTATGGAATATTTTTATTGGGTATCCGACAGGTCTGTAAAAGCCCAATTTGCGTTCCCGAGTGTTCAATCGATAAAGTGCTTTCCATAGGCCGATATAATGGCTAATGAGATGTACCTGTGGAAGAAGTCAAGAAACTATGAGTTAGGTTTAGGAACTTGATAACATAGCATTGCTCGCCTTGACGATCAAGAGGCGGTCCCGGTCTTATAGTGACATAACACTCATAACATTAACAAAATGACAGTAATTTAGGTAAATCGAGTAGTTAAAACCCCATTTGTTTTATTTTGTGTTTATGTTAGCCAATAGGTACCTACGTTGTTAATTTGTGACTATTATGTCAAATTGGGGTGGTCAAGTTTCTACATACCTTTACGTTTTATTTCGAAGACTAATGGGTCTATCGAACTCTGGAAAGTCCTTATTATAAAATTGAACGCATACACACACCGAAAGGCAAATATTAAAACGATCCTACGGGGCAAAACACGATTAATTAACTCTTATAATATTACTCATGTGTTGCTAGTGTAGTTTATATAAAAATATTGTTTTCCAGAGGTGTGCACTTAGATAAGTGCACACCTCTGGAAAACAATATTTTTACTTGACTACCTGTACAAAGGCTTTTCATGCACTTTTGACAGATGTCAAAAGTGCATGAAAAGCCTTTGTACAGGTAGTCAACGATCGACGCTAAATGACCGTTAAAATAGCCAATTTGAAATGTTTACTCAATTATGCATGGATATTGTATAATTTTTATTGAGATTTAATTGGGAAACAAAGCTGAATTCCAGTTTAGGAGGTGAACTCGTGGAAAGGGTTGGTAGGTAAGTAAAGGATCTCCCGGGCCCCAGCTAATGGTAGCATTTGGAACCATGGCGTTCTAGTTGACCGAATTCTCCGTTCTCTAGTAGTAACTATGAGGATTTCTCTAATTAAAAAAGGCAAAACGAAGAAATCTGTAGGATGAAATAGTCGTATAAACAGTCACTGACGTTTGCTAACTATCAAATACCTAACAATTGTTAAAGTAAAAACAAAATTAGGTATTGTAGGAACTGGCCTGTTCATCTTCTTGAAACTCCCTATACCTACTAAAAAGCTATTACCTTTTTCAGGAGTTAAGAGGCTTCGACTGGGACGAAGCGACGCAGGGCATAATTCTAAGTGCATTCTACTACGGATACATCGTCACGCACTTACCAGGTGGAATGCTGGCCGAACGGTTCGGAGGCAAGTACTCCCTCGGGTTTGGAGTGCTGAGTACCGCAGTTTTCACGCTTCTGACACCTTGGACTGTCAGCGCTGGTGGCGCCACTGGACTTATCATTTTGAGGGTGCTGGAGGGACTTGGAGAGGTAAGGATTTCTTTACAGTCTTCTTATTATGTTGAGGATTTATGAATGTTCATTGTTTCGAAGTGGAGCAGGCTATACTTACTAAAAATCAACCTTCGTTTCATTGCATGTAGGTTTGAATCAGAATAAATCAGTTCACTGTAATTTTTGTATCGTATTTGTAGCACTTTTAATTGTAAGCAATTAATTACAAGTGTAGGTTATTGTAATTTATTATTTACATTATTTATTAGTTTATTCCCTGAATAACAAGGCAGAGGTGTATTTTTTACACCCAAAGCAATATGCGAGAAAAAAAACAAAAAAAAGCACCAGTCATTATGAATACTAATATTTTCAGGGCTTCACCTTCCCCGCACTTAACGCAATGCTGGCAAGGTGGGCACCGATATCAGAACGAGGAAGAATGGGTTCCCTGGTCTTCGGAGGCGCGCAAATCGGCAACATAGCGGGCACTTATCTGTCAGGGCTGGTCATCAAGGAGACCGGTGAATGGCAGTCCGTCTTCTACCTGTTTGGCGCTATCGGAATTCTTTGGTTTATTCTTTGGGTAAGTTTCTTCGTCTTTTTAGCTTGTCTATCTTATCTAAATAGATGATCAAGAGCTAAAATTAAAATGAAAACTACTTAGAACATGATTTGCTGAGCATTATTCCTGTGACCGTCACGGTCGCACTGTCAAATTACAAGTGCAAGATAGAGAATGGAACCTATTATTAAAGCCAAAGCTAAGAATAGGCGTACAGGTACGTACTTAGTACATTATGATTAATTTCGGCCTCAGGCTAGGCTTTCTCAGGCTGTACCTATTGTATGCTCATCTCTAAACAGTCTGCCCTGAGCCTGCTTGGTCGTGTAAACGACCCAAAAACTACTATTTACGATCTGTATTTTTGTCGTGGTCTAGTTTTTGCCCTGCAATATAAGTACCAAATGCCGAAAGACATTGTCGACCCGTTTGTTGCTATGCCATACATCTAGATGTAGGACATGTAGGTGTAAGTATGTAACCAATGCTGGTAGCTGTTATCTTGCCTGTTAAACCAGAAGGCGACAGCTTGCATTAAATAATAAAATAAAATGACGACTCTATATTTAGTATTTCAAAGAATAATGTTTGTAGGTTTATTTTTTCTGCTGTTATAAAAACTATATCTTTTCTTTAACTTTTGTAAAGTGGTTCCTTATTAATTGATTTACAGCAGGTAGGTAGATTTTAATTTGTACTTTTAATACTGAGATAAATGACATTAAGTATATTTTTTCTCAGCCTTTGTGCACGTGGTCAATTCAATTTGTATATTATTTAGCATGTTTGCAACCTCGCCTTTGAAACTTAAGATGTACGAGGACCTAAATCTTTAGTACATAATGGTTCATGTTTTTTTTTATTATCAACTCATTTATGACTAAAATTACAATGTTTGTTTACGTACCTCTCTATCGCTTACTTACTTTGATTTTTTTCCATAACGATACATAATTTGATTTAGTAAGATACTAATTGTTGTTTTACTTCAACTTAATTTTATTTGTTTTAGGCGCTACTATGTTACAACGACCCCGAATCGCATCCGTTCATTTCCGACAAGGAGAAGAAGTATTTAGAGGAGGCCCTGGGCAGTCACCGTAGCAGCCTTCCTTCTGCCATTCCGTGGAAGGCCATCTTTATGTCCGTCCCTCTATGGGCCCTCGTTTGTGCCCAGGTATGCTATAATACCTCTTGTATTATTGAAATAAGTATAAAACAAATCTATTGTATGGCTATACTTTCACTCATAACGATGATTTCAATAGGTGTTATCGATCCATATTTACAATCAATTCAGCATAACTGATTTCCGGGCTTACGTAACGGATACTGTCGTATTAGATCGATTATCTACTGAAATCAATCAGCTGAGTTGGCTTAATATAGAAATAGCCTTGGACGAATTTGCTTATCCGTTAAACCATTCCCGTCTAATTCAACGTCGGTATTAGCAAGTTACCTAAACATTAATAAGTGCTAATCTCTCTCACCTTGGCAGTTGTTTCCTAAATCTTGTCCGTACCTACAGCTAAGTTGAGGAACGAAGTCGTTGGTGCATTAGTACCTACTTATTGTTGCGGAATTTGTACGAAAGAGTCACCGCGGCCCTGGAACGCAAAGGGCATTGGGATAAACACGGATGGGATTTAGTTACTAAGAGTCTGACACTCCCTTCCGCTCCGCCCAGAGCGGAAGGAGGCATTTGATGATAAAAATAAAGGTGCATTAGTATTAGCATCGCGCGTCACAATTCATCAATATTCCGTTGAGGTAGCTACTTACCAAACTTAGAGGTCGCTCAGTGAAATATTAGGCATAAAATGTATTCCAGAGCAGTTAACGAACGGAAGAAAAATAAAACGGAATGAAATAAAGAATGACTGTACGGAATACTGAATGGTTTTGTTAGACATTTCTTATACACAAGAAGTTTTAAAGGTACCAATCTATTCTTTTAGGTCGATGACAATGACAATGATTCACAAGTTTTGTTATTTCATAATCCTTACAATGACATTCAACTCGATGCGTGAAAAAAATGTGGTAAAACAGGTCATGCAATGTTTAACAACAAGCCGTTAATTTGCACTACCTTCTTAAACAATTACATCAGTCATCATAATCATTATAAAACAGTTTTTATAGACATTGCACTATACGGGGCTTCTACCCATCACGTTTGTGGAATTTCACTGAGTAGAGGCACAAGCCGAGATTTTAGCGATCTGATTAAAAAAAGGACCAACAAATTTTAATAACAAAAATTCATTTATTTAGTCTCTTCTAAATTCTAAATAAAATTCTGAAAGACTTGAGGACTTCCTCAATTTCTGTACTTTGACTACCCTTTCAACGTAGTTCTAATAGGTTCGTAAAAGTTAACTGCTCAGGAACTCATAGTTTCAAATCGATCGTATTTTGGTTTCACGTAACCGCTGACGAAGTTAGAATTGACTGTTATGCACACAGTTAAGTAACACGGGATTTCAACCACACTAAAGCCGGTGGCACGCGCCGCCATTCACAATTTGTGCTGAGCACTCTGCACGTGCATTTGGCTTAATCTTCTCGCAATAGATGTACCTACCAACCTACGTACTGAGTGTGACGTACGTAAGAACGGCACGTGTCATTAGAGCGCTTTTACATTACGTAGCACAGCTGTTCGTCTTACAAAAACATCAACCGGTAGATAGGTAGGTACCTAAGTACAGTAGAGATTCCTGAAGTGAAACGACGAACAAAGTATATAATTTATGTCGCAGCCAACTAGCGTAATCGGCTGTTTCATCTTTTCATTTAACTGCGCCGTTTAATTAGCGACATAAGTGACATGGGCAAGTCATGAAACGATATTAAAACAAAGATGTCAGTTAGGTCGCTGAAAATCGATGCAGTTAAATGAAAAGGCTAGGGTTTTAATGAAACGGCTTATTATGCTAGGTGGCTGCGACATGTATCTATATATATTTGCCGCATTACTTGGAGCGGAGATAAAAATAGTAGGCTTATTAGCCTTGGAGAATGGTAGTAAAGCGTCTGTGTTCCCTACAATTTATAACCAGCCGCCTTTCAAGTAAGACTGAAATCTTGAATAGACATCTTCTGGGCTAGCTCGTTCCATCTTACACCTCATTTATCGCTTTCCATCAAACGAAAACGGTCAAGAGCTGCTGTTATATTCTGCCTACATCTCACCGTGTAAACTAAAGTGGAGTGAGCATGAAGTGAAATGTCATCCCATGTTGTTTGTATAGTTTGACAGCTCACTTTGTGTTCACTTTACATATGTTTACACGGTGAGATGCACTGCAGGCCCATTCCGTCGTGCTAAAAATGTCAGATAATTTATTGAGCTGGGTATCAAACCACCCAGAATTATAGATAACATCGCTCACGTGCTCTCTGGTGTAAACATAGCCTAAAACACGTTACGTTTTGCCTAATTCAAATCGAATAAGGCACAGTAAAAGGAGTGTATGACTAGATCATCGAGTCATTAAGCTCATCAGCTTAGCATAACTGCGTATTGTGTGTTAAACACGAACAAAACCAAAATTCAGCTTAAAAGCTTATTGTTTACTGCATAAGGTGTCCTGCTGTCAGAAGACGTAGGTCATGTACGTAAGCAGCTGCTTAGTAGGTAATGTCTTTATGTGATTGTGCTTTCTAGTTTTGGCAGTAAATTAACGAATAAAATGTTGCGTAGGCGGCAGGTGTAGGATAGTTTTTAATCACAGTCATCTCTAAATAGTAGATATAAAACGATCTCGCTGTCGACTTCTGTCTATTTATCTGCTTATTTCATTTTTGATACAGTTTTCACTTATAGAAAGAGCGATGAACGAGGAAGGTGTGTGTATTTAATTCGCACCCGTGCAAGCGGTGGCTAGTCCATTATCCACATACATAACATGTGGCAACCGTTGTTCGCATATTAAACGACCTAAACAAACGCATATCGTCAGTGTTCGTCCACTCCGATCAATTTTGTAAAAACATGTGCTATAAGCCCAAAAAAATACCATTTTCTTCCAAACCTAAAAATACATTTCTTGTCAACAGATCGGCCACGACTACGGATACTTCACTATGGTGACTGATCTCCCCAAGTACATGACAGGGGTCCTCAAGTTCGACATACACAGGACAGGCACGCTTGCGGCCTTACCTTACGCAGTCATGTGGTTGAGCTCCATCGCCTTCGGCTGGATGTGCGACAAGATTGTCAAGAGAAACTGGCTAACTGTCACTAACGCTAGAAAGACTTTCACCACCATCGGTATGTAACAGTTATGTACATGCTAATTGAATACCATAACATTGAGCTTTATTTAATTAGGTAAAATTGTTTGCTCACTTTTATGATAATTGAGTAAGATTTCGCAATTTTACTACCGGATTTTACGATTATGATCGCAAGTAACGTTGTGAGTTATGCATTTAGACTTAGTGACGAGAAACTTTTTATTAAGTAGTAGCAACTAAACATCATTTAAAGTCGGCTTTTAACACTAGAAACGACTCTTAGGCTCATGACTCACCCATAATTTTCTCTACAGCATCCGTTGGCCCTGGTATCTGCATGATCCTGGCGTCATACTCCGGCTGCAACACCGACGCTGTCGTCATTCTGTTCACCGCTTCCATGGGTCTGATGGGCGCCTTCTACCCCGGCATGAAAGTGAACGCTCTGGACTTGAGCGGGAAATACGCAGGCACTATAATGGCCATCGTCAACGGAATCGGGGCTATAACCGGCATCATCGCACCTTACCTGGTCGGCTTGCTAACTCCTGATGTAAGTACCGGAACGAATTGCGTATTGTATTGCAATGCAAGGTTACTTTGGCAAATCGAACGCCAGTCCTTGAGATTAGTTTTGGCAACAAAAAGCCTTTGACTGTTATGGAAATCAGTTAACTTGATATTTATTATTATTGCATTCCATGCCTAATGTAAGACGGAACACTTAAAGTAATGAAGTGTAGAATAGATAACATTATCTGACATTTTGTCCATTATTGAAGACAAGGGCTAGGATTGTATCGGAAAAAATATTTTGACGAGTGTACCTTTCCGAAAATGAGACACTACCAGGTATTGTAATTATCTTGTAAGAACCTTGAAATAAGTTACTTAAATTAATCCAAAAAATCGTTTAAGAATTAGATACTAACCGTTCGCATTATCTTTTCAGAGCACGTTAGTACAATGGCGGCTGGTGTTCTGGATAGCCCTGGCCGTATTCATACTGACGAACTTAGTGTTCGTGGCATACGCCTCGGGCGACGAGCAGTGGTGGAACACCACCACGACAGACCCACGGAAGCAGCGCGAGGCGGAGGCAGGCACCAACCACTCCGTCAATGCCGAGGTCAAGTTGTAGAACAGCACACAAAAAAAAAATGGTTCAAATCGCGAAAATGAGGAAAATATTCAACGAGAATTGAGGCTCAGGCCGTTTTCCTGTCGTTAATGTTCCGGAAGAAAACTGTAAATAAACTATTATTATTAATTAGACGCAGTGCCCATGGACATACTTTATCGCACGCTTTAAACAATAAAAGACGTACTTAGCTCATCTGTTTTATGACTTAGTTAGTGCAGCTGACTCAGGACAACTAATATACAAACAAGATTAATAGAATAGATGTATGTTAAAAATGTATAGTACAAACTGTAAGCGTTTTAACTGAAATTCTTGAAATCATAATAATTAAAAGGCGATTCACTGAATCCACCGCCAGTGCTATGTGATAGTAATAATAATGAATAATCCCCTTCTAGATATTATTAGGAAAAATATAATTATTGAACAATCTAGTAATCTTGTAATAACGTGAAAGTAGTTGTAAGTTTAAAATTAAATTCAATATTTATTACAAGTATTATAATGTTGTTGATGACTGTACTTTTAGATTTAGAAACTAAGTAGTCATATGCAAAGAATTAGAATTGTCTGAATGCTGATTGCCTATTTGTAAATATTTGTGAAGGATATTTATTTGACAAATGCACTGACAAATTGCTTTGTTCACGAATTTTGCAAGGGAGGCTGTGAACAAATGGGAAACACGACAGGAAGAACGTTTCGTTCCATAGTACATTGATTATATTATGGTTCTAGTAATAGATTTAATTTAAAATTCTTAATTGTAAGTGTTAATGCAATGGAATGTACTATGACGCGAAAGTGCACTCATGAAATTGTAGTTCGTAAGTCAATAAGACGTTATAAGATCTAAACCGAGCCGTTAAGTAAAGAATTCAATAACTTTACTTATGTAAAGTTTCCACACATATATGCCTCGGTTTTGACTTTGATTGGTAGAAATTTAACGTTTTAGTGTCGGGTCTTGCCACTATAAACTATGGTTTATCGTTTCAATACTACTACAACCAATTAAAGTAAAAGAGTTTACAAACAATCAGAAAAGGCGCGTATGTCTCATGTATCGTTGAGAATTAAGACGTTAGAGAAGTTTGATCTCATAAAGGCCTTTTTCCCATGCGTCTTTTTGACTTGTGAAACATCCTTACACATGAACCCTCGCAAAACTCTATGCATTTGATTTCAGGGTGCATTTTGTGCCATTCGAGAGATCTGTATGCAGGCTTTATATTAGTTTTAATAGTTTTAGTATACCTACATGGCATACTGAGACTAACAATGGAAAATCCATTGCTTGTTTAAACTATCTGAGATAGTAGTACGTAAGTTATTTTGTACAATATTCTTGTATTTTGTTAAAATAAAACATATAAAACACGAATATATTAATTTATTTATACGGTATTTCATTACAAATAGATGCATAGAAAACATGCGTTATAGCATGAAATAAAAAATAAGTCCTACTTAAAATTATTTAGACTCAGTCTAAGTGTTTTCAACACATCTATCTATACCACAAATATACATAAAATACAATGTAAGTTGAGTATGTTGTGACACTGACTGATTTGACCAACACCTATATTCAGAGTAAAATTGGTAAAATGTTATTATTTGAATATGTTCTACTTTAGTTTATTCCCAGGAAGATTTAAATTCATGCAAACATCCAGTACTATATATTCTTGATAGCAGCTAAGTATATTTTCTTGAGACATCAAACTATAATAAATTACAATTAGCTGCTGGTTCTGTACTTGTTTATAAATAATATGAAAGTCGTCACCAGTGATCGGATAATCGGGCGCTAATATACTTTGTTAACCTCTCAATTTTATTCCCACGAAAGTAAGTATAATACGGACGTGCTTTTCAGAATCCCGGATCCCGGAATCGTTCGAAATTCTTGAGATTGCTAAAAATGCCCGAATACAAAATATAGTTAGAACTCTTTGTGAACTCTCTTTGTCATTTTTTTTAATTTAAAAAGCCGATTTTTATAGGTATTCCATTTGTTTTAAATAAAATAAAGATACTAAATCAAAATAACCACTGCTATAATTTCATTTAGGATGTTATAGTTGCTTTTACAAAGCTGTTCCATCCCGGGAACCCGGGATCACTTATTTATTCAGAAAGGAATATCCATATTATTCTTTCACGGAAAGAAGTTTAGGTATATAAGCGCCCGATTATCCGATCACTGGTTATCACACCGAGAAACAGTTACATACGACCTGTAGTGACTTACGTGTCGTCCCGATTCCCGCTACATAGCGATTTGAAAAACATCTTTTATTTAAGCACATTATATGCCAGCTCAAGCTTTAGAATCTTGCACAAAGTCCTAGTTGACTTTTTGGTCTCTACTGAAAAATTTTTGCTTTGCGATTCAAGTGTGACAACATCAGTAGAAAAAACAGGTATGAAACTAACATATCATCAGGATATAATTAGTATAATGTAGATGGTTATACAAGATTTGCTTTTCATAAGAAATTCACAATACAATACAAAATATAGTGACTAATAAATGCAGTTGCTACTAATAGTAGTAACTATTTCTAGAAGTCCTAATGTGCTATTCTAAACGATACATTTAAGATGATAGTAGCCAATTATATGTCGACAACGTTAATACAGAAATACACAATTATCTACAATTTTATTACTTCGAAAGTTCGAATACTCAAACACCACTTTCAGCAGTTTTTTTGTCATATGCACCTTTAAGATGAAATTTCAATTACTCACGCAAACTTTTTTCTTGGATCTCCTATTCCTTTCTGTTACTTAGAACGAGAACTTTTCTTTAGAGCGAGAAGTCCATTCACATCGGAACAGGAAATCCTGAATCCCGTTCAGCACAAGATTAGGTAAATTAAGAAACATTTTATTTTGGTTAGAATTTTTTATTTAATATCTAGCTTCCCGAAAGACTTTGCTCTGTTCAAATACTTGAGCTCATATTGATATTCGCATAGGAAAAATCACTTTCATTTTTCTAAAATTTCCACACTACTATTCAATTTTATCCCTGTGTAAATGATTGAAATTGACCTGCGAGGGGCCACTCATAAAAAAAAGTTGTGTTTGAGTATTCGACGGCTTATCAAACACTTTATGAGGAGGAGGCTATTCTCGTCAAATCAACTTGCCACTAACTAATGCCGTCGAACTAATCAGTTACTTTAATGATTTTGATGTTTAGTGTTGGAAAAGCGTGAATTTTGCATACAATTATCGCGTATGCAGAAGTATCGTAGACTCTATGTATTGTTTAATATTTGGATTTATCGTAGTTTACTAAAAAAAAACTAAAATATTATAATAAGTCGGTAATTGGTCGGTCTGTTTTAATACCATTGGCTATGCGTGTGCATCACTTCTTTTTGTATTGTTTGAAATACTTACACAGATTAATTCGTGAACCGAATAATGACTTTAGTTGAGTCCGAAAGTATACGGAAATATCCGAAATCGCGTCATTAATACCGTTTTCTAGATAAAAATAATCAGTACAATATAATACACAACCACCGACTTATCTCTTTATTAAGTTAAAAAAATAATAGCTACGTCACTACGTGCAAGGCTTATAAAAATAGAAACGAGAAAATGTGAGAGGCATATTTTAAGGCTCTTATGACGCGGAAATATTACAAGTCTTTAGAGCACTAAACACCTGTGACCTTCTTTAATACCGGCTACCAATTGATATTCTAACTGAGTAATAGTGATGTTTAAATAAATACACGATCTATCAAAATACTAGGTCACAGGATTCGATACTTATATACCTTTAACGTTGGCGGAAGAGGCTTGTGTATTCAAAAGATGAGCACAATTTTATGGCCGCTAAAAGACATACAAATACGATTTTGAGTTATGTTAGAGTGTAACTATGAATATATCGCTTATGTTTACAAAGTAAATATTTAATAATGTAAGTTCCTGGCCGGATTACAGCTAGGCAGGTAAATAGGTAAATAGGCTCCAGGTAATTTGGTCTTCTAAATCGATAATACGATGTCTGGATGTGTATTTTAGCTGCGGTCTATACAACATGTAACAGAATAAACGCAATACCTGAAAAGGGGTTATTTTACTCATCATTATGAACAACTTTTACTATGGGATCAACCCCAACAATTCCCCTTTTCAGGAATTGCGTTTATTCTGTTTCACGTTGTATACCTACAATTAATCTTAATCTTGGCTTGAATACTGTGTTTCACAGAGAAAGATTTTTGCATTACCTTTTTTGGATTTGCCATGCCAATATGACACATCGATCTATAAAGATACACCGGTACAGCTGACAGAGACAATGCTCTACAAACCCGAACTTTTACAATAGTCGATGGCAATTGTAGCAAGTTGTTTAAACGCCTCCTCCTTCATAATTTCAAAATAACTCCATGACAGATGATGGACTGGCGCTGTCACTCAAGTCAGTCCTCTGGTTGAGGATCTGTAGGACTTGTTCCGGTAGTATGTGGCGAATGTTGTTGTCCTCCAGGTTTTGTACGGCGGCAGCTGGTTGCTTTGAAATGAAGGCGCGGAGACGACGGGCGTCGTCATAATCCAGGTTGAGGAGTGTGCAGGCCTCGAGGAGTCTGTTTCGGACGGAAATATTTTGTCAACTATCTGCATTGGCGTTCAAAATAAGTTGCCTTGCACTCTTCTCGCCGTACTTCAGCAAATCTCACAAGCAAAAGCACCGAAATTCCAGCTGCATTTAAGCATTATTAGGGGCTCTATGTTACCACCGCTGCTATATATAGCTATCATTAATATATTATATTTTTTTCAGTATAGTCTTATCTGACTTACCTGGGTAACTGGTAGACTTGCGATGCAATTTTGTTAGGAGGTGCGAACGCCGGCACGAGGTTACGTTTGACGTCGTGCGTGAACTGCATCGTGCCGCCCGTGTTGAACCAATTCTCAAGCACTATCTCCTACGACAAAAATGTAGTTGTTATGTTTAGAAGTAGTTATACGTAATAATACATAAACGTCATTGATAGACAGGTTGTTGTGACACTAGCTTTTTTGGAGGGTGAGACCCAACCCCCATCCGAAAAAGCTCGTCTCATGGCTAAGGATCAGCAAAAGGAAGTAAGAATATGCCTAATCCTCATCTTAAAATACTGATTCATATCATAGGTTACTTTTAGGCAAGCGTGCTCCATCTTCGGCTACATCATCGCTTACCATCAGGTGAGATAGTGGTCAAGCGCATGCCTATAAATAATAATAAAAAAAAAGTTAAGTCGCCACAAAATCGAAAACTCCGTCAATATCTTTAGATAGTAAACTCTCGATAAATTATATTAATATACCGGGTTCGAACATTTTTTATGGGGGTTGGTAAGGCCCCCATCGCAATTATATTTTTTTTTCAAAATCGCACGATGTAACATTATAATTATGAAGGTATGGGTAGAGGACGAAAGAGGTTAGAGATATAACGAGGTAACGTGGCCATGTGCGAACAATTACTATCATTAATAATTAATTCATTTCGTGTTTGTATGAATTATATTATTAAATATAATGTAAAAGTAATAATGTAATAATAGTTCCCAGCAATTCAGGCATTTATTGGAAGAAAGTAAAAATAAGAGCACGCAAAAACTACTTTATTGAGAAGTTACCTACTAACTCGCATCGAAATCGTAAAAAAATGTGTTTTATTTATATGAGTGGTCAAATCAAGTAAGGAACTATTATTTATATTGAGCGGTTCAGACAGGCGATTATTTAAAATCCTTTGAATGATGTTCGTATTGTTTGTAAATAAAAATGAAGTCTTCATTCAGTATTTTTTTCTATCCACAATATTTAAGGTACTTTTCCTAGAGGTAGCAAATATGATGATAACATAGAACTAACCTTGAACTCTGAACCAGAGCCATCTCTTGTACTGTTATATAATTTCAGTTCTCGTCAAATAACTGTGCCCCTCTGAAGTTGGCTATGAGTGGCTGCGTAGTAGTCAAAATTACGAACAAACTGCAACTGCGCATGCGCAGGAGACATGGGGGCGGGGATTATGGCGGTGCGATTTTATGTCTCAGTCGCTCGTTTACGTTCGATGCATGCTTGCGTCCCGCTTGCTCCCGTCTACGTGACTGCACCTGCGCGATCTTTGCAAATGGCTAGCTTCAGAGGGGCAAAGTTATTTGACGAAAACTGTATATGTGTTGATAACATAGAACTTACCTCGAAGATGTAGTTGTCGGCGATGTCAGCGAGATGCGCGCGCAGCCTCGCGGTGAGTGTGGGCGCCAGTCGCTGTGCGGCCACCGACAGGCGCGCGCACAGCTCCGACAGCGGCCGGCACAGAGACGACGACACAGTCAGAGCCATTTCTTCTATAATCATGAGGCCGTGCCATCTGGGGTTGGATAAGATTTATTAGTGAAAGTTTAGGTAATGCTGCACTGCGTTGTAAGATCGTTGCTCTATCGTGCCTTCCTACGGCACGGCTTTGGTATGAGATCGATCCGAATGTCGCAGAAAGTTTAGTAACGGCGGTGAAACTAGGGGATCAGGTAATGTTATTATTATTAGGTACATTGCAAAACTTAACTATAAACTTATAGATAGATTCTTGACTTACGGACGGATCCAACTAAGAAAAGGGTCGAAAAATAATCCCTATTTTTAGATTTTTTCCAGTATAGATAATGTGACTTACGAGCGCCGCGCGTCATGTGATTTTTATGTTTTGAGGTAGAAACTGGAATGAAAGCACGTGCCCGTGCAATGATTGACTTGGTACTATTTATTTTATGATAGTTTTTGGGTTAAATATTCAGTGTACATTTTTTGCTCCCAGCGCTGACGTCATTCAGGGATATCTTTTTCGTTTTAGACCCTTGTCTTTTCGGCCCGGTTTAGGAAAACTTTTGCCGAAATTGTTTTGTTCTATATATACCTTTATCCTTGGCCTACTTACTTCTGTCTTTTATAGTCCTTCAAGCCGGCCTTGAACTCGAGCAGTATATGTTCCGCGAGCGACGCCAGTCCACTGTCTCGAAGTCTTGCTAGTAAAGCGGGTGCCTCCGCGAAGACTCCCGCCTCTTCGGCCTCATCATCTCCGGAGAGAGGATCTGTCACCGCTAGGTTTACTATTGGTGAAGTCTGGGGGGAAACTAATATTTTAGTGGTGTGCCCGTTTGGGTCGGTTTGCAGGAAAAACATAGACCAACTAATTGCAAATGTTAAAGAGAGCTGGAAGGAGAAAAGCGAGGCCTTTGTTTACCAGTGGTATAAAACCACTTGCTGAAAGTTACGTCTCATAATTCGGCGCAGAAATTAATGCATTTGGTTACTAAAGACCATGTCGTAAGTTTCGCTTCATGATTCCCAAACGGCTTCGTCGATTTAGCCTAATTTGCGTCAACGTATTTATATGTCCCTAGTTCATACACAGATTACTTAATAACACCCGCCTTAATAAACCATTGAAAGCGAAAATGATCGACATACTTATGATGTGGGAAAACTAGGAAAACAGAAGGCTGAACCTCCGTGTCACATTTAGGTTCATTAAACCAATTTTTATGTAGAGGCTGAGAGTTGCACAGAGCCAAGCAGCGTTCCATGCTTGGCATGCGGCGAATCAAATTGCGGATCTGAAATGGAGCTGGACAGGGCCATCAGGCCAGGTGCGTTGATGATGGGTGGAATAAGGTGGTGACCGAGTGGCGAACGCAGACTGGAAATAGAAGTGTGGGTCGTCCGGCAGCGAGATGGGCAGACGACATTGTTGCCATCGCGTGTAAAACCTGGATTGACAGGAATGTGGGGATCTCGATTGGTACAAGAAAAGAGAGGCCTATGCTCAGCAGTGGGCGAAGTCGGGCTGTGGATGATGATAGCGATGAAACCAATACTTTTATCTACACTCACAACGTAATGTTCCAAATATGAGTTCAAAAACGAATGCATAAACACGAACTTTTTTTTCGTGGATAGGTAAAATTAAAAAAAAAACCATTACAGTTCAACATTTCCCTTCGATATTTAAATAACTGCATCATAAAATAACTTTTTAATTTTTATAGCAAACTTTTTCTTTTTAATTTATTGGCGCGGGCTCATTGACTTAAGTCAATGAGCCAGCTTTTATCTTTGTCTATGGATGCGCGCGCTGCGCAGTCATTCGAATACGCAATGAGAATATCCGCCATATTGGAATAAACTATTTTTCCACTTATTTTATTCCAACTGTATGAGTGAAGATAAAATAGTGTATGCAACGGCATATAATTAGGTATTAAAACACTCGTGTGATGCTATTATCACACTCGGCTACGCCTCGTCTGATAAACCCACACTCGTGTTTTAATAACCCCTTTTATAAGGTCGTTGCATAAACTACTATTAAAAGTCGATACCCATGACGATACAAACTTACAATACAGCTGCAACTATGTGTGATTTTTCGAACAACAAATACACTACTATGGGATGGGAGAATAATTTTAAACACTTACAATATCATACTGGTTCAAATCAGGCACCAGTGAATTCCTCCTGGTAACCTCACTTAGTGCCAAATGCTTGGCTTGCAGTTCCACTTCCATCAAAGACAACGCTTGCGCAGTGATATCTGAGAAAAATGTTAAATGGTAACGGCATTTTTATTTCAAAACCATACTGCGAGAGTAGAAGGATATAAAAGCATGATAGCAAACCAGTCTAATATTTATGTTACACATGCATGCTTAGAATTTGCAATAACATGAGCTTAGGATAACATTCGATTAGCGATTCATCGTATTTAGATTAAAGTTGTCTAGTGTATTCTACAGGTACATTGCTACGGCTACACTGCGATCGCCAACCCGCCTGCCGAGCGTGGCGATGGCAAACCCCCCCATTTGGGGGAGGCCTATGTCCAACAGTGGACGTCTTTCGGCTGATATGATGATGATGATGATGATGACTTCAATCACAGATCATTCAGAAAGTCATGGTGTACTTATGCTTTAAATTATAATGCTTAGACAACGTTTAGGCAGTAGGCTTTATAGACCAGACTACATTGGCAAGCTTGCTGAAGCTTCCTATTTGTGACGTCTTTATAACTTCCATAGAATACAAACAAATAGTCTATTGCGTGATTCACAGATTTCCAAGTTAGTATTACAAAAATTGCGTTTTCCGTATTTCTTATAACAAAATAGTGTTCCTTACCTTTCTGCCTCTTAACGGGTGTTTCATCCGAGTCAGTGTACTCAGTGTCTGACGTGTCCTCACTGAACTCTTCATCCTGATGCTGCTGTTGCGTGAAGTTAAGAAACTGACGCCGGTAGAAGTGGAGTTGGAGGTAATGCTGTAGATAAAGACAATGGGTCACTGGATTGTCCAATGCTATTGGTGGTTGGATTTCATTATTGATTCGCCGCGCCTATTGTAGAAAATTAGGAAAAAAATATGAACTTAATAAAGCAGTATAATACAGTGTCTTGATTCTGAAGTCTTGTTTTTGGGACTTGGAGGATTTTATTCAAAGGCTTAATTGGCAGGATAAGAAATGAGGTTAGGAATATTCTGGCCGACTATCTTTTAGCGTTTGGGTTTCCGAAATCTGAGCAGGTCGTAATGTCTTTGAGCTCGGTTTTAACAGCATATATCCCTTTATTTTTGATACACAAAAGCACTTAGCCTAAAAAATCGATCTTCATCTATACTTCCCAAAAAAAGAGCCCACTGCAAAAAAAAACAGTCCTGATATGATGAGCCGCTTTGATGACAGCTTTGAGTGGATGCGACGCCGCGTCGGGAGAAGAACGAGTCCACGTGCAGGTTGTCGAGCGCGGCGCCTATCAGCTGAGTTAGATGGATGCGCCGTTCTTCTACCAGCTCTAGTGGGAGCTCCAGGAAGTTTACTCTTTTATAACTTTACTCACCAAAGAATGAGCCCACTGCAACAAAACAGTCCTAGTATGGTGGGCAGCGTTGATGACAGCTGTAAGCGGGTGGGACCCCGCGTCGGGTGACAAGAACGAGTCCACGTGCAGGTTGTCGAGCGCGGCGCTCATCAGCTGAGTTAGACGGATGCGCCATTCTTCTACCAGCTCTAGTTGGAGCTCCAAGAAGTTTAGTCTAGAAGGTAATGTGACGTGAATTTTTTTCATACGTATAAAAAGCGAATAGATCAACCACAAAGGCGAATAAAAAAAAAACAAGCAGGTAGAAAAATAAAAGCGACAAATAAAAAAAAGAAATGGGCAAGAAAAATAGCGATAAGATCACTCCTAAGGCGCCGTCTCAAGTTGTTGTCCTAAGACATCATTTATAGAAGTCATTCGAAGGCGTCGTCTTAGGCGTCGCAGTAATGCGTCGTCCGACCAAGACGTCGTCCAAAGGAGTTATCCTAAGGCGATGTTCTGTGGCGTCGTCTGAAGGCGATGCTCTATGGCGTCGACCAAAGGCATTGCTCTTAGGCGTCCGTCGTACTAAGGCATCGTTTTATGGCTTCGTTCTAAGGCATCGCTCTAAGGCGTCGCTCTAAGGCGTCGATGTTAGGCGTCGTCCTAAAGCGTCGCTCTAAGGCGTCGTCCTAAGGCGTCGTTCCAAGACGTCGTCCGAAGGCGTCGTCCTAAGGCGTCGCTCTAAGCCGTCGTTCTAAGGCGTCGATCTACGGGGTCGCTCTTAGGCGTAGTCACCTAGATGGTTAAAGCCATAGCTTAGCTCATAGCTTTGTTTGATTCACATATATTCGCCTTTTTTGGTTTTAAGTTTTTCTTATTTTTCCCGAGAATTACGCCTTAATGGGAAAAGCTGTTTTTCTTATTTTTCTCGAGAATGACGCCGTATTAGGAAAAGTTGGATTTACTGAAATTAATTTCTTTAGTTCTCCACATAATTTTGACATCCCAGTTCTATAGTCTTCTGTATAATGTTATGCCTTTTCAATATGAACCACCTTTCATACAGAAATGACGCAACATTATTTAAGAAAAGATGAATGGCCCTGTTTTCACACACTAGTGTTCTAGTGAGAACGCAGTACCTGTGCCCCGGCTGCGGCAGCAGCTTGTATCTGTCCTCGATGGTCCTCAGCAGCGTGACGAACCAGTCGGCGGCACGCGGGATCCACAGCGCCGCGCCCGTCGCAGCCCCCGCGCCCGAGCCCACGCCCTCGCTCCACTGAGGACATTCTAGGCTCTCGTCCATCTTCGCTAGGGCATCTGTTGGAAAATATTTTTGTCATTTTAAGGTGCCAAAACTGCAGTTGCGGGATAGTACGAAAGAGCTACCCCGGCCTGAAAAGCAAAGGACTATCGAAGGATCACGGGTGGGTTTTAGTAAGAGTCTGACACTAACTTCAACTCCGCTCATAGCGGGAGGAGTCATTTAATGATTTCCCATCCATGAAAAAGTTATATGAGGCGGTACCAAAACTGTGGTACATTAAGATATCTTAAGAGTACACATGCCGCCCGGTCGAACTCAACGGTGGGTGTGGCCTAAACGCTTGCTATTTCATCAAGCGGCGCGCGAGAAAAGGGCACAATCATTGTTGTCAGAAACGGGCGCGTAAAAATTGATGAGTAGGCTTCTAGAATTAGTGTTCTTATGACAAAATAACTGATTTTTTTTATTCGAAGTAGTTATATAAATTCTTGAATAAATAAACTACTCCTGTACGCATTTAGTTTTAGAGATTTCATACTCCTTCTGTTATTTAATTACGTCCAAAGTTGCGTTAAATTACGGGTTAAAATATGGAAATTTTGAGGCTGATAACTTTAAAATGACTAAATATTTTTAAATTCTGTTTTGGTACAGGCATAGATCACAACAAGACAAAACAGTATTATGCCCGTCTTGGAACAAAAAATGTGAAACAATGGAGTAATCATCCTAAAAAAATTGTATGGAGAAATGCGTGGCTTGTGCAGCCTTAATGTTCAGATTGTTAGGACTCAGGTTGGCCGTCCATCACGCAGCTACAGTGTTTTTTCGATCGTCTTTGATTGTTCAGTCCTATTCCAGGGCATGCTAGTTTGGTATCCTACAAAACACTATAACATTCATTGAACTTACATTTCTTTTCCACAGTCTGCCACCTCAAAAACGTCTCCACTTTGGTCAAAACAGACAGTACACTACTGATATCTTTCCCGGTGATCTCTACCAGCTCTCTTTGGAAGCCTAGAGTTTCATCAACAGCATGAGCGAAAGCCGCATCGACATCGACTATTTCGCCTTTGGAGCCTTGTGAGTGATACAACGCTAGCACTGTATGTAGCCTTTCGGCTGCCAGAGCTATTAGACCAGCATTGAATTCGTCCTGAAAAGGGTTAAGTAATTGTTTTAGTAACTACTTCGAAAGTTATATGGGGCGGCTTTTGCAAGTAATGCCTAGATTACATTAAGCTAGATTTCGATGGATAGGATAAATAGGATGAGAGGATTTGTTCTTGTTGATAGCTAACAAGTAAATTTAGGCTGTCCTAGCTTAAAAATCTTGCTTCATGTAAACCATTTTGATAATAATTTGGTGATAAATAATCTTAGTATACATTCTACATAGTTATTGACATTACCAAACTACGATAAAAGCACAATACAATATTTAAAGAAAGAATAGCGTACATACCACTGCCCTAACATGCTGAAGCTCCAGCTTATCAGCGATTGGTTGAACATGGGTCTTAACAAAACCTTGATGGTTTTTAATCCAAGTGAGAGTCTGTGTAAGAAACCACTCTGGTCGATCAATGCGCGCTGTTTGGCGGCTGCCAGTGAAATGGAATTGGAACCTCTTTTTAAGAGGCCGTAGTAATACCCTTACCGGCAAACATGGGCCTTTCTCTGTTGAAAAAAAATTATATTACTAAATAAATGAGAATACTCTTAGACAATTTACTAGTCTTCCAAGTAGTAGTCAATTATTTACTTCAGGTTTATGTGGTTTAAGTTGATTTTTGATTACTTAATCATTTGTTCATTTGATCTTAAATAAATTTTGATTGCAATGGAATTTAAGCATTGTCATGCATGTTATAAGTAAAGTAGTGTTTTTTCCACAACTTGATAATTAGCAGAGATTCTGAATTCAAGTACTTATTTGTTAATTCCGAGGTGATTATTTTGAATATCAATCTTCTATAAATCTATATAATATATAATTTCGTGTCACGGTGTTTGTGGTTGCACTCCTCCAAAACGGCTCAACCGATTTGTATGTTTTTTTTTTTGTATATTTAGAAGATATGAGAAAAGGTCGTAAAGTATATTGTATACTTGATATACGCGTACAAAGTCGCGAGTAAAAGCTAGTATGTTACATATAAAAATGAAACCGTTTCCCTTGGTCACGCCATAACTTGAGAACGACTTTACTGATTACATTCCTCATTTTTTACAATTTTCTAATACTTTGTAAAAGGTTCTTACGGAATGAAAGGTTAAGAAAATTGAGCAGAATTTATGCTTACGGGTTTGGGATTTGTGCGTAAGAAGTTATGGGGAAAGCTAATATTCTACAAAAAATGTCATAAGACTTATATACCTTGCCATTCACCATCAGTTACATTACTGTTAACCAGGTCCTCAGGTTCTTCAATAAGGAACAGATATTTGGTAACACTGTTAAACTTCACCATCACTTCTTTAGGTGCTGGCTGGCTTTCTGGTAGGCCTGAGAACGGCCATTTGAGCATTTTGAGTACATCTTCATAATGCCTGGAAGACAAAAATAGTGTTGAGTATATAAGGTACAAAAATCATAATTATTTTGATTATAATTAATACTTATTTAAGGTCCCATTAAAGTAGATCCAGGACAAATTTTAATACAGCATTCAGTATCTCTAACCAAACAAATCCAAGTAAAAAAAAACACTGATTCTGATTAAAGTTATTTTATGTTTGACCTAAAATGATAAATTGCCTGCACACTAAAATAAATACATCCATTATGGGTAGGTACTTGCACTCGCTCCCCGCCGCACACACATTAATTAATAATATCAGAAATAACAAAGACATAACAATAACAAAGACATGAATGTGTTTATGAATTGGGCAACCAACATTTTTAGTGTATTTTGGTTAGCTGATTTTTTTCTAGAAAGAATCTAAAGCATCTTTCTTATTTTTTTTTTACCATTGTCCTTATTTTAGTGCTCTGAATGATTTCTAAAAGCTTGTCCATCTATTGTAATGGGAACTTATATACATATACCTACACTTAAAATAAAAGAAATAGAAACTCTTAACTAAGCAAACCTCATAACTAACTAATAATAAATGATTTTGTTACAAAATCATCCAAATCACTGTCAACTGCCTTGATCTTGAAGTAGTAAATATGGCATTTTTTATAATTTTAACATTAGGTGTACGGATTTTTCCTTTTGAATTATGGAACCCTAAAATTGAATGATGGAGTTAAAATTGCCTCTAAGGATCAATAGTAACTTTTTCAAGCCTTGTTATTTTTATCACTAAACCTAGATAGATAGAACACTAAGATAGATTTTCAAACTTTTTTTTTTTTTTTTTTTTTGTTTTTTGCTTTATCCGCGATCAGTCGCAAACTATGAGCGGATGTAGTGCGTGCAAATTGAACACAATAAAGGAAGAAATCCGGTTTGCCATTCCATCGTACAAAAAAAGGCTCGCTACTCATCCAAATAAACTTGCAAATGAGTTAATTACAACAAGCTCCACAAAGCGCCTCAAGCGAAAAAATATCCTTGAGCTTAACTTGGATCACGGGCTCTAAGCCTGTTTACTGAATATGGTGGCGATCTTCACTGGAAGATGTGCACCTCAAAAGAATTTTCAAACTTGTACATTTTTACTAAATATTTCCAGGAATTAGTTTCTTGGGTTTTTTTACCTAAGTAAATAAAATATTAGTAATATTAAATACAAAATCAGATATGAGTATCATTCTTAAGTATTACTTACTTGGTAAGTTTGTCTTTGAGCATATTGTGCCAATAGTGGGTATACTCCTTTACATAAGCTGCTCTGTGGCCTTTTTGGTACTGGCCACACATCTTTCTGAGCTCACCATAAAGAAGAACCAACTGTTCATCATCATTGGTCTGTTTCATTTGACGACTGGAAAATTAATTAGAAAATATTAAAAACCATGCTTTTTCCAGTGTACTCAGCAATGTGTGTGATCTACAGCATTGAAATTTAAAAAAAATGTGTTATTGTACATTATGCGAAATGACCATTCAGAAGAATACAGTCTGATACCAATACAATTAATGTTTTTTTTTGTGATGTTGCAATCAGTTGGCAAACTCTCATCTCAATCACTTGCAGATGAAATTTAATGAAGTCTTACAATATGTATAAAGAATGAAGTTATCATTTAACTTCATTATTTATACATAAGATTTGGAATAAGTGGCACTCTTAATTTTTCGTTCACACCAATTGCAAGCACTCAATGAGCTAGCAAATAAAACTAATGTAAGCATTATGAAAACAATGTAAGCATTATGATAATAATGTATCTATAGGCCAAAGTATGAAATAAAGAGGTTATTATTTTTGTTTCGTTTATTAATTTTAATTATTTAATACCTACATTTTTAAATATTTTTTAAAAATGACAAAAAAAAAAACATTTAGAATAGTAGCATACCGGTAAAAAAAAGCCCACGGGTATCGGGAACAGGATCCAAGCTACCGGTAGTCAGAGCTCCACAGAGAGGAACCTCCTAACAATGCAAGCCGTGTCCAGAAGTACTGCTTTCTAAATCAAGCCCTTGATCCAGCTGCCTAACAAGAGCCTCCAAAGGTGTTGGTCGAGGCTCGTGGCTATTAAACCGTTGGCTGACACGACTATCAGTACAATGATTGCCAAATACACATCCCACTTGTTGACAACCTCACATACTAAGTCAAGCTATTTGATTTGTTTATCTTTCTCTGCTTACACAAGGTTCCTTGTTATGAAGAATAGTTAACTCTACAATCACTGCACGCCTCTCGATTTGCTCCACCACCACTATATCAGGCTTATTGGCAACTTATTATTACTATTATTATAGCAAGGCTACTCCTACACTATTGGTGCAAAAAATATTGTACTCAACAGTACCTAAATTTCAGTCTATACAAACCTTAATTCATCAATTTTCTCGAAGCACTTTAAGTAAACTAATACTTCTTCCAGCTTGTTGATAGCAGAAAACCTTCTGTCAACCTCACATCTCAGCGGTTCTGTTTTGTTCAGGAAGGCTTCAACTTTCTTCTTCAACTCTTCACTCCTTGTTTTTAGCTTGTCTATTTGATCAGAGTTCAATTCAGCCTTTTGCAAAGCTGCTGCCAGTTTTGTTGGCACTTCATTGTTGGCTATATTAAGCTGAAATTGAATAAGTCAATTAGTTTTAAAACATGTCAATATCAGTAAAAACAAATCAAAGTGATGATAGGGACTTACACTACTTTGAATTTTGTCCCGCTTGAGCGCTAATTCAGTTTGTAATTCTAAAGCATTTGCCAAATCATTTATATTAGAACCTATCCTTATGTTAAGGCTCTGTACTATTGCCTTCTTGTCCTCTGCATCCATCTTTACTAGCAATAGATCTGTTTCATGACACTGAAAACATGTATTCCATTGATTATTTTGTATTTATTATTGAAGAGAAATCTGGACACGAAGTAGTTAATCAATAATAATTTTAATGACAGCTGAGTGCTGACCTGACTGACTGACGTGACGAACAAAAGGCCGGCCGTCACGCGTCAGTGTCAGTGACAAAACGTTCTGAAACTTTCAACTTCAAGAATAAGAATAATTTGATTGCATAGTAACACGGTACATGGTATGGTCTTATTTTAATTTTTTTTTATATTATGATTTTTCAAAAAAACCTTGAACGAAATGCTCACGCCTCCTCCCGTGGGTGTAACCCTTAGGTTGGTCGAATAAACCACTAAACCTCTTCCGCTGTGACTCAAAAACATCAATACTTAGATGAAGATATTTCTAAAATTGGTAAGTTTAGACTTCAAGACTTCAACACACCATATACCAGAATGGTATCTGCTGGAGTTCACACTATTACTACATCCGGACGTACGTGTCTACGCATCCGGAGCTGCTGAAGTAATTAACAGACCCTCGGATTAAGGTACGGGCGGACCACGGAAAAAAATATACAATAATTTGTTAATTACCTGTAATTCCGGGTCATAATATATAAGTCTCGGCTTATTAGTATTAGATACTATTTTCGTGCACGCAGTCAATAATTAATATAATTCGTAGATATTTTTAGTCAATATATCGTGATTAAAAATATCGATGAAATTAATCGATAAATATATGGAAAAAATGATTAAATAGATCGATATCCATCCCTAATTGACAGTTTTCTGAAACGCGTTGTCAATGTCAACTTGGTTATCACGTCAGTGGTTGTCACTTTGTCACCTTGCCATTGCATTGCTATTGTCATTGTCACAGTTGTCAAGTCAAATTGTCATTGATTGTGTTGGTTGTTGTGTGAATACCTACGTTTTTGTGCTGAGACAAACCAATTTTTCATGAGTGTTTTGATTTGTTGCTCAATCCTCATAATAATCTTAGAAATATGCTGTCCTTTCTGAATAAAAACAAAAACGATTTTATATATTTATCCTTGCTTCTGTTTTCTGTAGGGATAGGGCCACGTTACCGGTCTCTGAAGACAGTGCAAAATAAGAAATGGGTTGGCAGTATAGTCGGTCTTCTACTCATTATCATTGTTTCGGGATACAGTGCTATCCATCCCATTTTGTCGGCACTTCTGGGCATTATCGCTATAAAAGTGGCTACGGTCAGGTAACTCATAATAACAAACAGTATAAAAATGGCATGTTGTTTGGCTTTCCCATCGATAAGTAGTTTTGTTTTATCGGTATATAATTAAATTACGCATACACATCATTTTATTAATATTCATAAACCCTATACAAAGCAAAAAATGTATTGTTTCAGATACTGTCATATTGTGGCTTTCTTTTTAATGTTCGGGTATCTATTCTTCTTTCGGCTGGCTGATAAGTTCGGACTTCCACTATCCTCAGGACAGACAAACCTCATTGAAATGATAATAGTTCTCCGAGTGGTGGGGGTTGCATTTGAAATCAATGGCTCATGGCTGGCAGTAGGAAAAGCTAAAAAAAACGAAAATAAAGACCTGAAAGAAGTAAAAACGAAAGATGATGATTTCCTTGAAATAATCAACCCTAATTTGCAAGACTTATTCCATTATTCATTTAATTACATTGGACTGTTAACAGGTAATGCTGATAGTTATTCATTCATAGTTTCTATGTTTAAACTGAACTGACTTGTGTTTTTGAACTTTGGAACCATAATATTTTATTCACATATTTTAATTTTTTAGTTTCTTTTTTGTGTAGATGAAGCTGTAATTAAGCAGTGGAAAATGATAACTAAAATATTTCATGTAATAGTTTTAAGTACTTTTCCAAAAATGCTTTAATTAATGACTGGGTTCCTGAAATAATAATTAAATAAATCTTTTATAACAAATTTGAAAGAAACACAGAAACTATTCCAAGAGAACTTGATTTTCTCCAAGGTACAATCTAACTCTACAAAAATTCGTCGATCAGTTCACAAGTTTAGGCTTAAAAAATTAACTACAAACAAACACACACAGAGTTACTTCCCCATTTATAGTTATATAGTTTGGATAAATGCTTGTAATTATTTTCAGGTCCCTATTATAGATACCGAACTTTTGATGACTACTTCCACTTGCCTTACAGCAAGTATGTTGACTGCTTGGGTTTTACCATCAACACAATGAGAATGGTTCCTCTCTATATTTCACTTTACTTGGCTTTGTCTAACATTTGGCCCCTGGAGGTGAGCATGTTTCATGACATAACTTTTTCACTAGCAGATTTGCCTAATGGCTTAGTAACATTACCATAATATCAACACTAAAACATCTTATTACATAAAACAACAATTCATCCAATTTTAATTTCTACTTCAGCATCATGAACTTAGAAATAAAACAGCATATCATTTTTTACAGTACATTTTAACAGAAGACCACAATAATAGGAACTTTGTGTACCAAATGCTGTACCCATGGGCATTGTTTGCACAATTCCGGCAGCGGATATACTCTGGAATGACACTGGCCGAGAGTGTGTGTACAGCTGCGGGGCTCGGAGCATACCCAGTCCAAGGCAGGAATAGAACAGGACATGGACCCACTGTGGGATACTTGAAGTTGAAACAAATGTAAGGATTTCGAGCTGATGAAGAGACTTGTTTTGATTTTATATTTTATTATATACTAGCACTTCGCCCGCGACTTCGTCCGCGTGGATTTAGTAGGTACTCCACAAACTTCAACGCCCCCTATACATACCCCCTTATAAACGTTAGTTTTGGAAAATTAAGCACAACGATTTTCATTAATTACATTTATTACTTAGCCATTTCTACTTATTCTATGGTCTCAGGTTCAGCGCAACTGTTCACCCCGTTCACCCCGTCAGGAGTTGATTATGCAAAAATGGTTAGGTACATCTGTTTCAATAATCCCATTTTTAGTTCGTTCATAGCATTCCGACGTAAATTAAAGCAAGCAATAATGTCCTCCCCTAAAAACTTGCTGCAACCCCTGCTTCACCCCTTATTATGTATGTAGTTTATTTGCGAAAAATCGAAAAATTTGTTACTCTTATTGTTTTATCGAAATCATTTTCAACTTCATCGGACCAAGCATTGTTATGATTCTCCCCAGTTCGCTCAAGCCGCGACATTTTTCTTACTCCGAGCATGTTTATTACCGTCGTAACTTTTGAACGAAAGGTCCGATTTGAATAATTTAAAGTGTAATTTACACGGAAATAATTAACCTTAATTATCAAACCATTTAAATGGATAAGGATTGATATCATGATACCGAAATCACCATTTTTTCATATCACCAAGGATTTGCTTGAATAATTTTAACAAAAAGCGGTCATGGTGACTTAACCATAATAGTTAGACATATGGTATCGCGGACTTTTTTGTAGACATTGATGACTTCTATAAAACTGTAGTACATCACTTTGCTCTATTGTCAATAGATTCCGCAGCGTACGCGATATAAGGATTTTTTCTCACACCTTGGGTTACATTATCGAAGTTTTCATACGGATCCCTAACTTTTTTGTAAATATTCTATAGCCTATGTCCATCATCGGTAATGTACGATTCTACTGGTGAAAGAATTTTTCAAATCGGTCCAGTAGTTTCGGAGCCTATTCATTTCAAACAAACAAACAAACAAACAAACAAACAAACAAACAAATCTTTCCTCTTTATAATATTAGTATAGAAAAGCAACCCACGCCAGTTTTGTACGGGTGCATTACCAATGAATTAAAAAACTTACAAACACAAAAATAAAAACAGCCGAACTTGGTCAAGCCATTCTCATAAGTGATTTTACAATTGAGTGGCTATTGTGTTGTATTTTCTGGACTGTAATTGTGCAGCAAAAAGGGATAAATATGGCAACCACAAATAAGACATGGGCCTTTCACTCATAATCCGATTTAATATTCGTTTCTTATCAGGTCTGAGCAGGAGGCAAGGGTCACACAATATGATTTCAACACAGTGGAGTCAATGGACGTATGGGGTTGCGAGTCTGTGGTCACGTTACGCGACTCAATGAAAGTGTGGAACAAGGCTGTCCAGTACTGGGTGGCTATGGTTGTCTATAAGAGGTTCCCTATCAAGCCTTTGAAGTAAGTTATATTATAATTATGCTGAATGGAACTATCCCAAATGCAGAGGCCAACAAGACACGGCATCTCTTTTTTTATAGAACTGAATAATGGAATAAAATCTCACGAAGATGTCATGATGTGTTATGAAGTCTTAAACAACACTTCGGAATTTAATAAATGAATATGAAATCTGAATATCCATATAATTTCAGGATCCACGCTGCATTGTTTGTGTCCGTGATCTGGCACGGTTTCCACGCTGGATATTTCTTCTGTATCTACTTCTGTCCATTCTATGTGATGGCTGAAGATATTTACTACAAGCTTTACTATAAGGACGCTACAGGAATGGTAAGTATAAATCAATCCCAACATACATAGGAAAATGGATAATGGCCAATCTTAGACGTCGTCCTAATATAAAGCGACGATCATCTATACTAATATTATAAAGAGGTAAAATTTGTAAGTTTGTATGTAGGGGGTAATCTCTGGAACTAATGATCCAATTCAAAAAATTTTTTCACTGGTAGAAAGCTACATTATTCCTGAGTGCTATAGGCTATATACTAATATTATAAAGAGGTAAAATTTGTAAGTTTGTATGTAGGGGGTAATCTCTGGGAACTAATGAACCAATTCAAAAAATTTTTTCACTGGTAGAAAGCTACATTATTCCTGAGTGCTATAGGCTATAAATTATTTTTATAACATGTATATTAACCGAGCTATCACAACTTTTGTCTAGCAAGTCGGAAAGAAATACCTCAATAAAATAGAATTATTTGCATGCATGTATGTGTAGGGTAGGTGTAGGGTAGGTAGGTAGGTAGCCAGTTGACGGGAGCGAAGCCGCGGGAGACAGCTAGTCGTTGATAAACTGGAGGGCGCCTTCTGTCGCCCCAACTCAACGCCGCGTTCGAGTTCGCCGAACAAGTGAACGCGACGATCGCTTATGCCGACAGATATTTACAACTTAGTTTGTTATTAGTAAATTTAAAATTTATCATTTGTACTTCAGAAGACTGATAGTAATATAGTCCATATAAGGGGACAAAGCAGATCGGCATTATTTCGTGTATTCGCGCGATGTACGCTTTATAAGGACGACGCACGACGCCTTATTGCAACGGGCGATACAATGTAACAAAAATTGAATGGTTATTATTCTCATAAATTTTTGTTTTTCCTTTTCCAGAAAAAGAAAATTTTAGGCTTCGTAATGTGGTTCCTGCGCTCCCATTCGGAGTCTTACCAAGCTGCTGCATTCCTTCTACTCACATTCGATCGTATTTGGATTTACTATTCGTCAGTATACCACTATTGGTATGGAGTCTGGCTTGGGTTCCTTATACTAGGCTTAATTTTAAACCAAATACACAAAAGTAATCGACCCAGGAGAGTGATGATAAGTGAAGTTGAAAGTAAACAAAAGGTTGTAAGCAATTAATTTAATTTAGTAATCTCAGATCACGGTTAGCTCAATTCGAATTTAAGTGGTATAAAATAGTTTTTAACAATGTAATCAACAGCAAATGTACATAAAAAAGAGTATATTTGTTAGGAACAAAAGACGATCTCGAAAAGATAAATAGCTACTACATTTACAGTACCAACTATCATTCCGATAAAACTTATCTAAACAGATAGGTACCTACAGCAGATCTTATTAGGCTCTGCCGAGAAAGTAGTACTTATCTTGCCAATATATATAGGTAATTATTATTATTCAAAACTGAGTCGTGATTCGTTCCTAAGTAAATATCATAGTTGCACAGTGCGTTCATAGTTATTTTACCTCTGAGTGCCAATTCTACTGATTTCTAAGCAACATTCCCATTCGCAGTCAGTCAAATCCCAATACGAACGTTGCTTGAAAATTAGGATTGGCACTGATTTCGCATCAAGGTCAAAATCACGGTGATTTTTATAATCGTTGCAATAAGGTCGCTACTGGGTGTCTGCTTAGGCTGCTGAAGGAGGTTAAATAACTGTGTACGGGCCGTAATAACAGATCGCGTGACTGCGGACTTCATACATTGCCACGGCCAAAGCCTAACACAGTAACAGCTCCTTTACACTGCAGCGGACTATTTCATAGTGGTGTAAATGTTTGTGTATTGGCAAGCTAATCGCTAATACCTATTCATACGTTATATTGTAATCTTTGAGTGTTACTGAAGATTTTTTTGGAGAATTAGGTACCTACTCCAAAAAACAGCAGCCTGCGTAATACAAAAATTAATGGAATCGGTTGCACATGCACTCATTGACATTGTAACCGTATCCATTGCGTATTTTACGTTATCGATCAGACGAATGTAAACATATACGAAGCAATGGATCTGGAGTTTCTTTCGATTGTGATGGGGTATGCCGTTATATGAATTACGCAAGTCTGCCTGAACGTTGCACGATTCCTTAGTAACGTTGAAACATTTTTCCGTTGTCGTGTAAACAGGCTATTACTGTTATACATTTTTATATATACTACGAGTTTCATCACCAATTTCAAGATTCTTGGTGGGATCAAGAGGTAATATATTTTCACGAAGAGATTTTTATAGCACTTGGTGCCTGGTGGGGTGGCATTTATTCACATTAAAATATTTAAAAAAAAACACTGGTAACTGGTTTCGATCGTGTTGTGAAGAGCTTCCATTAACATCTTGAGAAGATTCTGCTTGTCGACTGGATCAAAGCTCAAGAGAAAGGTAGATGTCCTGAATAATTTGCGCGGGTGGGTCAAACAAGCTTCCGGTTTGCCGCTATCAAGGATTTATTTATATTGCTGCGGACGGAGCAGTTACACTTTTATTAATATTATTTACTTGTATTTATAAAAATGTATTTAATAAATACTTAATACACTTTAACAAAATTTATAACAAAGTGTTTTACACTATTGTATACATACCTATGAGAATTATTAATTTATTGCTGGTACTTGTTCAATTATTATTTTATGAACCTATGTTTAACTTTCAGGTAAAGTCCGTCCAACGAAAGAAGTCCCGCGGAAATAAATGGAACTAACAAGATTTGTTAGAGGATAACGTACACTCGCATAGAAACTAGCGCCGCCGTTGCGAGACTTCTTTCGTTGAACGGACTCTACCAACGTACAGTAAATGTTTGGTAGTTAAAAATTGGATGTAGTTAATTTTAAGTTTTTGTATTAGTTATGACATTCCACGGGTTTAGCAATGGGTTGACTTTAGGTTAGAAATAAATGCCTGTAGATGATACATACTTACTACAGTAAAAAATTATAAATGTACAAGGTATACATATTTTTATTTTTTATTAACCGATGTACAACCTTGTAAAATATGCGTTCAGTTAAAATTTATTTTCCATTCAATTATTTAACGAATCTTATATTTCTAGTCTGCATGGTGTCAATTGACTGAATAAATTATTTAATTTTATAACATACATTTATTGTTTTTATTTCATTCCTCTTTTACATAATTATCTCGGTGATACAGTTTATCACAATATATACAAATTATACATATTAATTATTTAACCTGTTGACCGCCAGTTTGCTGCAATACGTTTATAGTTGTATTTGTTATCTACGCCGTTGCTAAAATTAGGTACCAACATATTACACATGAATCTAACAATATTATATTGCTAAATGATAAGGATCAGAAACACAACGCAGGTGTCGCCGAATGGAATAACAAGTTTATAGCAATCTATTTTAATTAAAAAAATATATTTAATGGAGATTGTTGTCGACTTATGTTGCAAAAGTTACAAAAAGGAAACATTTTATGTTCACTTTAAAGCTTAACCACTATAACAGTTATAAACAATATTACACCATATAGGTACTTAAATATATAATATTACATATCTTACAAGTTAAATCAAATGTATAATTAATAACGAATTATACTCTGGACATATTGTTGTATCAGGTACGTCAAGACCACTGTCACACTGAAATGAAAATACATTATAACAATATTAGAAAAATGGCACTTATATTTTGTGGTGTATAATGAAGGCTACTCAGTATAGAAAGTTATTTGGTAAGTTACATCGAAAGTTTGTATAATTTCTTCTAAATGTCATAAAGATTGTAATGGCATATTTTAAGTGAACATTTCTTTTTCAATCCTGGAGAAATCGTAAAACTTTCGAACTACTTCCATCTTTTTAAAAATAAGTCCTAATTTTAGTTCAAGGTTAAACCGAGACAGCTCGCGGTTCTAAATACAGTTTTTCAATTCAGAACTTGAATAACCCGGAATAAAGTACAAAATACAATAACCGACTCGATAAGGACTAAGTTTAGAACTCGTTTTGTAATGAGATGGTTTAGGATTCTACTAAATTACTTTCTATCTAAACTAGCCACAAAGTACCTATACATGAGTATTCTTATGCAAAATAAAGAAGGTGCATACATTCAATATATAAAAAAAGATATAACATAGCCTCTAAAGGAAGGATACAATCATTCCTCACCGAAAGTGATCCTGTAAATCATGCAAATTATAGTTAAACAGGTTATCTGGAAGTTTCTCTGGTTGTCCTGTCAATCAGAAGAGATTAGCCTCCACCATTTTTAAAACAATTTATTCTTTACATGGTTTTGCGAGAATCTTGGTGAGGTACATATTAGTGATTTATTTGTAACTTAATTGCAATAATTCAACTGATTATGACATAAAATATAAGCATTAAAATTAGTGGCAAATGAGTTTTTCCTTGAAACAAGTTAAAAATTGTTTTCTTTGATGTTACCTTTAAATAGAAAAATCTTAACTTGCCAAAAAAAAGGCAGCAGTAAAATTAAGCTTACCCTAATTCAAATACCCAGTAAAGTGCAGCGCGGTATACTTATCTGGCAAAGTGAGTTAGTAACACCAAAGCTAAGGATAATCAAAAAGTGCATAAGGATCAATGCATAAGGAAAGCAATGCTTGTGAAACGCAAAGAAAAAAAACCAGAGGCGCCACTACGATCACTTGGAAAGTAATTTACCTAACATTCCATCCATAGTGGACGGGCTTGCGTGTGGTCGCTGCATTATGGTGCGCATAGCTTTGGCCGTAATTCTTGTTCTGATTCGGTGGTTGATACGATGGTTGAGATCCTGATGAGTAAGATTGGGGGTTAGAGCTCCTCAAATTTGAACCGTACGAGGAATAATTCGGATTTTCCATAATTGGCCTAGTGTTGAACAAGTTGTTCAAACCACCGCCATTCTTCGATAGATTACCGAGGAGGTTTCCGAAGACATTGGAGAGGCCAGAGCCGGCAGTCCCGCCGGTACCAGCGCTGCCACCTCCGCCGTTTGCGTATTTGTTCAGAGTGCTCAAAATGCCAGTGCCGGCACCGCCGGTTCCAGCGCTGCCGCCTCCGCCGTTTGCGTATTTGTTCAGAGTGTTCAAAATTCCGTCCAAGTTGAAACCACCGGGGGTATTTGTGCGCGTGCCACTGCCACCACTTCCATAGGGAGAATTACCTCCATATGGGCTGTTGCCCCCAGTGTTCGAGGATCCACCATAAGGAGAGCTTCCACCGTACGGTGAGCTACCGCCGTAAGGTGATCCTCCTCCTGCATGGCTTCCTCCGCCGTAAGGTGATCCTCCTCCGGTATTACTTCCTCCGTAAGGGGAACTGCCTCCGTATGGTGAGTTGCCACCATAGGGTGAGTTTCCGCCGTAAGGTGAGCCTCCACCATAAGGTGATCCCCCGCCATAGGGGGAGTTGCCGCCGGTGTGAGAGTTTCCTCCGTAGGGCGAGCTGCCTCCGTAAGGTGAGCCGCCACCGCTAGACGTGTCACTAGGTGGGGCTGGCGGGTTGTAGTTAGGGACGGAGTCGGAGGAAGGTGCCTGGGGTTTTGGCGCGGCAGGCTTGGGTGGTTCCGAGTGAGATCCTGAAATAACGAAAAGTAAGTCTAAGGTATACATCAAATGAATGGAAAGCTAAAACAAATAGGTCAACCCATACTAATATTCAAATATTGGAGGAACTAAAAATTTTTGACACCTATCTTACTACATATACCTCAAAATCGTGAACATTAGATTGAATAAGTGTTGTAACTTTTGTCGAATTGAAAAGTATGTAAATGCAATTAATTTATTACCGCCTCCGACTTGCGACTTCTTCTTGCAGGTGGGGTATGTTCCGCAGTTTGAACTGTGGCCGAAGGTGCAAGGGTCTTCAGCAAGCACGCACACTTCACTGTTGAGACATCCTATGTCCTTGCAGGTGCGCCCGTACTCTGGAACATTTGGAATAACAAATAAGACACATGCGAAGGTTGGTCTTTATTGACTTACTGGTCTAGGGATTTCGATTCGGGATCTTAATGCAGACAGGCCATTGCCTGTTTTCTTCTTGCCCTCACATGTTACTTTGGCTCGGCGCATTACGTTTTCTTCTTCCATTCTGACCTCTTAACAGTCACACTGTATCGTTCTTCGTTTTCATTCGTTTCATTCCTCACAGTCTTTTCTTTGACCAACCCCTCTTTCTCCGCTTAGCCACATAAATAGCAGTGGCCCGTAGCAGGCTTAATTCAAAGCAATGCGTAGGTGCGTGGAGTAACGTCAGAAAGCCGAACAAAACAGCCTTGACGCACGAAACTAAGTATAATTCTGTGGTGTGTACCTATGATTCACTGCCTTTAGGTTAACGGCCACGATTAGTCAGTTTTCAGGAAACAAAAAATATATATTGAATACTGAGAAAGTCATAGAAGACGAAGCTAAATGTACTCTTTGGCAATTACATCTAAGTACTCTCCGATACCTAGACATGGGTCGGATTAGGTAAAAACGATACCTAATCCACCTAATCCTAGTATTTAACATTTACCTAATCCGAATATTTATTCAATATAGCCGCTGGCCTGTTACCGATATTATGTATCGTATGTGGATTGCGTAGGAAATATTCGGCATGGAATATGGACGTTCTGTTTCCGATATATTGTGGAACGGTGGATTATGTTTAGTTTTTTACGGGCAAACGGTACAGTCAACGTGAATACTTTTGTTTTTAACTTTTATTAGAGTGATCAAAATTACCCTTCATACTTAAAGAGTGCGCCTGCAGAATGTATTAATGACGGTGCAGCGCAGCATCTTAAAATGTCATCTATTAGACATTCTCACAGGCTTAGGACTGTCATCTTGTGTAGATTCACACAAAAGGCGTATTTCGACGTATATTCGTTACGACATACATCGCTAGAGCACTAACTAGTCCTGGTATTCTACCCAGGTGGCGCTGGCGGCAGTGCTAATTAAACTTGAAACTTAACCCCCACATTTTAAGGTCCTCGACGCTTTGGATTAGGTACGAACTCGCATCGAAAAATACCTAATCAACATACCTAATCAAATATAAATGCCTCACGTCAACCGATACCCACAAATTGTCTGTCGTTCTTGTTATTATAACCTTACCGAACTATGAGTTACCAAGAAAAAGGTCTATCGCAACGAACACACAGTGAGTATTACTCATGTTACCATTCGCATCAAAATTTGTTCCAACGAAAGAGCGGGCTCAATTTTCCGAAATATCTTTACAATGTACTTACACACGAAACAAAATGGACGTCAATTTCCTCCTAATGTAATTCCTGATGCGGAAGTACTGCAAATTTTTCCAGAACATAAATCATTTTCAGATACCTACTTAGTGGTATTATCTACAGAGTAGGCAACGTTACAATCGTTTCATGCCCGTTTACTGGAATAATAAAAGGGATTTGGATAGGTAAAACGTGTTTGAAAATGGAAAAAAACTCCACATAATATCGTATGAATATATTTTATTCCGCTGTGTCTACGAGAATTTTGCCCTTTTATAACCCAAAAGGCGTGACCGGGTAAAGAATTCGGTTGTAAGGGAATAGGGATCATTTGCATATACAAGATTATATACTTAGATTGGACTCGCCGTCGTCTTCGAGAGTCAATATCACACGTAATAAAAGCCTACCGAACCGAAAAACTTTGCCATCGAATTGTTTTCCACTACGTAGGTTTTATGTGCTTTATCATAATACGTTTTTGTAATACAGGTCGTTCCAACTTTATTCGAAAGTGTTCAAAAATCCTACTAAGAAAATCGTACCTACTCTATACATTTTCAGAAGCGAAAAAGTTTGATCACAATTCATGCATCTAACTCTATCTGCAAACGTTCTGACTTTCTAAGAATGACTAACATGTTATTAGAAACTACTTTAAACTTTTCAATCCAAGCTCGCAAAGTCGTAACTTCCCTGAATTCCCAGATGCGACTTTAATCACTTGAAAACGGGACAACTGCAGTTGTCTTAAAGCGGATTGTAAAAGCGGAAGTTCTAGTCTTTCTAGATCCATATCATATTCCTTGTGAAAGGAAAACCGCGTGCAGATAATAAAGCCGAGTCTGGCTTGGAAATAATGATGAAGTTTAACGTTGGTTGTTAACCGACTGCTCTGCACTTTACGTCTTAATATTTCACTACTATATTGTTATTACAATATTTTTATGACTTTAGCTACGTCTGTTGTCTTGGATAAAAATGTTGTGTTTTAGGTAGACAAATAGTGAAATAAAGTCACAAACGATGGTTTCAACAGCGAGACGTTATTTTGGTTGGTGATGTAAGCACTAACAGGCTCTAATTGATATTTAGGTGTATGATACGATTTCAGCGCAACATCACCAGTTACCTGTCTATATAAAAGCGTTGAGTGTAATTTTTACCACAAAACAAAACCCAAAAACAGCAAAAACATTTCAGGCTAACGAGTAAATGTAATTTTCCCTGAAATAAAATATTCGGTTGCTTTACATGCAATATAAACATATAAAAAGGGCATAACAAGTAGGATCATAACATAACTCATTGTTTTGTGGCCCGGGAGTCTGATGCGCGGTTTACGCCAACATTAGGTAATGGAATCGGGCCATATCTTGGCAATTCGGGAGCTGTGCGTACGTGTTCTCGGAAAAAGTGCTCGGCTGTCAAATATCGGGAGATACTGAAGACGAGGATCGTTTAAAATAAGATATAATATCAAGTGACACTTGCTACGTAGGCGTGAAGGTCGAAGGTCGGATAGACTGCGCGCATGTAGGTAATAACAGGAAGTGTTCATATTAAGGCTACACGGTCTAGTTGTCATATCAAAAGCGAATGCATGTATTTGAGTTTCAGACAAAAATGTTTAAACGTAAACAATGCGCGCTTCCTACATGTATGGTCTTCTATGTTTGCAGACTGTTGATGTAAAGTTCGATAATGACGATTCTTTAATGACGCAAGTGATTGATATAAGTAGTGCAATTTTACTATCAAAACAAAACCTTACTTGAATATCCATCAGCGTAATACACTAAGGCGAAGGCACATAGCACCGTCCTCCAATCCATGATCAACCTGGAAAAAATAAAAACGTTGGTTCAAATACATACCACAAATGCAAGGAAAACTAATAAGCGAAAACGTGACACCGCCAGTTTCCAAAACATATTGGAACTTGGGGAGCGTAACACTTCATTAGTTGTAGTAGAACACTTAGTACCATTGGCAGGACTCTATAACAAAGTTGAAGTGTAAGCAAGATGAAATAGCTTCGACACGTGTATTTCAACGCTGCACACGTCTGTCCGACAGCTTTGCTGAAACTTTATGACACCTAGCTACATTCCCCGAGCAATTTCGCCCGAAACTGTTTCGTATAACCTCGTTACCAACTACTGCGCTCCACCATGTAAGTAAACGTTTTGCGGATATGACACAAGTTGTTTCTCTTTATTGAAAACAGGAGAAGCGACGGATCCAGTTAGCGGGAGCGCCGCGTTTGTGTACTCTGTAGATCGACTTAGAATATTTAATTCCTTTCAGGACTACATAGTTTACGAATAGTGTACGCTGTGCAAATTGAATTCGAATTGCTTTTTGCACGTGTATAAACATTGGGGGAAACATTTAGACTGGTGATCTAATTTGAAGCGCTGACAAAACAAAGGTTGTTTTTCAAAGAAGCGGTCTACAAATATTTCAATCTGTTTTCCCTTTAGGCGTCCGTACCATAGGTAGTACGCATCACAAACGCACAAAGACTTAGACAATATTTCCGATAGAACGATTTCCCGGTAGACCAGTAACGTCGGACAATAGTATAAATACGGAGCAATTTGACCGCCTTAGTCCGCCTATCTACAAGTGGCCACACCAACGCTTTATTCTCAACCATTGATATAAATATAATGTAGTTTGTGGAGACACTATTAGAATTAACCCCCGTTTTCAGTTTAAAATTGGGAAATTCTTCGATGTAATCCCAGTCTCTCTAAAAATAAATAACAAGGGCTGTTGTTCGCTAAAAGAACGAGCGGTTTAAATAAATCCGTGGGTGAAGTGATAGGGATGGAGCTGTAGGGTGCGCCTCAATGTCGCAGGTCAATGAAGGTTGGAGGTCGGCGGTCGGGCCAGTCACGCAACTTAAACTTCAGTTTATCTACGAAAGTACAGGTTGAATAAACTATAGGGAAAAATCAATTTGGGTCGGCCTTTCTGAGGTGTTTAGTTTGGTTGGGAATGTTTGCTCTTCCTCATAAGTATTTTTCTGTTCTTTCGATGTTTAACTATGACTACTATTATTACGCACATAGATATTTATTGAAATCTATTGAAGATAGAATGTATGACAGAACTACACATGAATATCAAAGTACAAGTAGGTACCTACTAAATGGCAAGCTTGTCTTCTAAACCAATGTTTTCCTCTATGTATGTCGTTATACACAGCATTATAAGAAGTATAAAGAAAAGGAAAACGTTAAGGTCCTTAAAAGCCTACTAAACCGAGGTCAGAATGAATGGTGTTGATTAAAAGGAGTTTCAAATTAAAGGATCCCTAGAGGGATATTACATGCCATAGAGCAGAAATTGGATAGCGATACGAGAGATATATTGCCCGACATAAAGCCGTGCTCGGTAACTTTCTGCCCATTTCCGGCAGCCCACTTGTGAATCGTATTTCGGAATCCTTTTTATCTTTTTGCCAGTGTGGAGCGGCGGCGGAACGCGAAGTGACAGCGGCACCAAGCCACTTCGCAGCTCATATATCACTTGAGCCTGTAACGGCCATGTTAACGGCCCGCCTGTCACCTCCGCGTTTCAGCCGTCCACTAGCGTTCCTCTTACTGACTATTGTCTATTTAATAGCTTTCTAATCCTTCACGTCACATACAGATCATAAAGACGTTACAAACACCTACGAAAATGACCGAGGGACCAGGAAATGTCATCACAGCAAGAGACCGTTCTTGTCGCGTAATCGAATTCAATATGTAGATGTCGGGGTAAGGTATGGTAAATTGGTAGATAAAGGAAGTAACCGAATCAGAGTCCACCACGACAGAAACAAGGAAAACGTGACGTCGCTGGCGCATGGCGGTGTCAAACCTGTGAATACATAGATAGGAGTACGTGACAGTTAACGCTCAGAGTTCGACGTTATGGTAGCAAGATTTGGCGCGTTCAAATTCTAGACGCGATGCAGCGCCGGCAGCTTCCACTCCACAAATTCACGGATTGCACTGAGGATGCGGCGGGTGTAAAGTAAGGGTGTCGCGTACCGGGATTTATATCGGCGGAAATCTCCGGTGTGTTCACACTTCATGCTTGCGGCGACGGCGACGCCAGATAAAAATGCTCCAGAGGTGGTATCACGTGCGGTTTGAGCAGATTTTCGTTCCCGCCAACCTAAGCTTATACACGACACTTCGATTTATACTCGCTGTACGAATTTAAAGCTTTCAGTATTGTCAGTGCCTGAGATTAAGTGGTAACAATAGAAAATCTAAAACTCACAGCACTCACACGTAGTAGTCAGGATCGTCGATAAAAATATTGCGCACAAAGCGTTCCAGTAATAACAAAAGTTAAACCACTACTGAGAATCAAAACTATTTACTGTTTTACGTCGAATTGCTGATAAGAGACGGGGTAATTCGTAAATGAGATCATTAGTGTTATTAATAATACGTACTTATAGGTTATCGGATGAACAACAGAGGTTTTCTAGAAATGCCGTATATGATAAAAACACCGAAAATCAACCTGTGTTTAAACCGAATATATATGAGTAACAACTAAAACAACAGATGTTTAGACATATGAATATTACTCAACGACTGATCCGGTTAAGCTCTTAAGATTTTGATATTTCTGTTTGCTTAAGTCCTATCATTTATACGTCAAAACTCTGTACTTACTGTAATTTATTCTGCGGCTCTTGGTACAAGCTGATCTATCGGTCGGCACGAGCAGTTTTCTTCAGTAAATTATTAGGATAACGGAATATTATTAATACAAATGTGTACTTAAGAGAACAAATGTTTAATTATACTTAGGGAATTTCTCTTTTGTAGCGAATAAATTCTACGCCATAATGTCTAGTGTGTCGATTATTCTTGGAATTATGGCAATTACTGTCAAAACTTCGTCGATTTACTTATATATAATTATATTAAATATGGTATACAACGTTTGAAGATATCGATCGACCTCTTCAAATGATTAAAAGCAACAGAATGTGGGCGTTGTTAATCCAACTCTATTTTCGTTTGTGAGGTTTGCGATCGCGCCATAACTAATCAATTTAAATTTAACTCGAACGGAAAATTATGAAAAATCGTTCTTGTTCTATTTTCTGAGTACACATGCCGCCTCGTGTTTTAGTGTAAGATGACGGGGTAGTAGCAATCTATCAAACCGAAAACCTTGAGATTTGGAAGGTCATACAATAATGGATTCACGCGACCCATATCAAGCATTAAGGAAGTGTCAGATGGTAGCCCAGATTTTCAGCGTATTAAAGAAAACAAGAAGGAATATTTTGGAGATTTGAACAGAATTAGAACGAAAACTTCTTATTTCCTCGCCGCTCATGCCTGGTAAAAGCTACTCGACCATAAATCAAAAGCAGCGAGAGCGCCCATACAATCGTATTTAGAAAAGTGCGAATTTCTAGAATTCCATCGAATGGAGTTGTGTATGCGAGATTATATTGGTTGGAGGACAGCCAAATGTAGATCGGGGATATTGAGGGACAAGCATAATTCACTTATCACACATAAACGCTCTATTTTTATGGGTGTCAGCGCCATTAGTTATTGGATAACACGTTTTATACAAGTGTGTGAAATAATAATTATTACATTTAATCATGATAGGCCTTGTGTAGCCGTAAATATAAGTTTTTATATTATATAAGTCATTTATATGATCATTAGTTGTTAATCATGCTCTCAGGTTCCAGAATCTATCATACCATAGACCTAAACAGATGAAATGGATGCAGATTTAATTTAATGTGTTTCTATTGATCGATTATCCAATTAAAGTAATTATGTTCCTGCTTGTGGTATAAACAGCTTTAATCAGTGTCGTTTATGAATAAATTTCGCTTCTTCAGCAATTATCGTGTCTTTCCTTTGGCGTGAGAAAAAACCGGTTGTGAGTGGAAGAATGATGATGCAAATATCCTTGAGACGGGTCATTCTAACTGTGATAAAGCGCGATTGTTCTACTTAGGGCCCATTATTTTCTGTCTGCTACAATCTGTATTCGTATCTCTTAACATATTTAACACAACATCGTAAATGTGTGACATTTATTTTTTTAGTCATAATTAGTTACTCATAACTATCTCATTATAAAGGAATGCACTGGCATTCCTTTATAATGCCTCAATAGGCATCATGGCATAGTCAAACATATTATTTTTATGGTAGCAATTACAGTTAAAAATTGAAGGTCACTCAAAAACCATCCAAGCTAAAATGGGGCTAGGCCAGGCACATCTGCCGCATGTCGAACGGTTCATGGGCTAAATCAACCTCAATGTGGGTCCCAGAAAAAAAACCCAGCGGCAGACCCAGGACAAGATGGGGGAAAGAGCTTGACGCGTATCTACAGGATTGCCATACACTTGCACAAAGCCTTGAGGAATAGAAAGGAGAAAGGGAGGCCTTTGACCTGTAGTGCAACAGTGGGACAGAACAGGCTGAACATAAAATGGATTCCTTGAATCACCACATTTCCGAAAACACGATTCGGAAGACTCTAAAATAACAAAATTAATTGTAGCAGTTTCTAGATTGGTATCTAAGGCAAACATGTGCCATCGTTTTAAGTTTGCTCCATTTAACAATCTGGAGAACTATAATCCCGACTTTTCGGAGCTGACATCACAAAAACAATCTCGATAAGAGTTCGTGAGAAGGTCAATTTAGTTGAAATTATTATGTAACATTATTCTGGGTAAGACATACGAACACGACGGCCATTGACATTCAGCGAAATCAGGACATCCCATTTCATTTTATATTAAGTTTACTTCATTAACTTGTTTTGTAATCTGTTGACCTTTAGGCTTTGTCCTAAACACAAAGGACAGCTTATTGCTTGACCTGATGACGTAATATTGAAGACTACGATAAATTTGCGCATGTTAGAATAGGATACAGTGATAAAAGAAAAAAAAGGCAAGGCCATTCTCTTACATTGATAAGGGCTTTTTAATCTTTAAAATTATGAATAGGGTAATTTACTGAAAAAATCTAATTGGAAATATTGGAAACGTAGGTATTTTTTCCTTTTTCACGTAGGTAAACAGAAAATGAAGACGATATTTAGTTTGATGAAAACACGAGGGACGTCACGTCGCTGGTAAAAATTGTACCATCGTAGTGACGTCACTCGTGTTTTCAACGCACTGTCCTGAGCATGGCGCAGTGACTGATGCCTGTGGACGGCGAGCAATGGGTAGCTCGCCGTCCGATCAGAACAGGCCCGGGTTGACGGCGCGCTGTGTTCTACGCGCGCCAAACCAGCAGACGTCAGCATGGGTCGGAGCCCAATAGGGCTAGAGCCTACCAGGGTTGCGGATTTGTTCGAAAGAGTTACCGCGGCCCTGGGAAGAAAGGCACTAGGAGGACTAAAGGGTGGGTTTTAGTCAGTAAAAGTCTGACACTCCCTGCCGCTCCACCCAGAGCGGGAGGGGTCATTTGATGATTTCCCATCCTAGAAAAAAAAAAAAAAAAAAAAAAAAAAAAAGGTATAGTATACGTATAGTCTTCATTTTTTGTTCACGTGAAAAAATAAAAAAATACCAAGTCAAAAATTTTTGAAAATTTATGTGACGACAGATTTAGTTTCAGTAAAATACCTTATTGTGTGGGCATCGGGATCAATAAAGTGTAGAAGAAATTAGAACGCTGTCATCAATCATAGGAAGTTAGCTAAGTGCGTCTAAGTAGGCATGTCTAAGTATGGAGAGTCTGTCAAAATTAAGAAGAGGCTTCTATCTAGCTGTGGACAGTGAAAAACTGATATTGCAGTTCCGAAAGTTACAAAATTGTACTATAGGAAATATTACTATATGAACATAAATCCATGAAGTGTATAGCAATAATACGAGTACCTATAGTTTAGTTAGAGAGTACGCGGAACAAACGTAATGTTCAACACTTATTGGGTTTCAAACTGCGCGTCTGAACTTAAGCACTATGGATTCCAAGTAAAAATAGTATTAGCTAAGCGATTGCAACACAGTAACGTTGTCGCTATAAAGTATAAACTTCCGCAATTGTCCCACAGCTATCGTTTGCAGCCATTGTAGAATATTGCACTGGATTTTGAACATTTTGGTAAAACGTGACTTATATCCATTCGACTCTATGCTGATATTAGCAAGCTGACGTTGGCATAACGCCATAATTGTACCGGCGGGCGTGTGCTGCTCCCGGCCTAGTAGACTACAGAGGAAGTGTTCCCTCACACAAACTAGACGTTTTTATGGCCCGCAATATATCATAATGTGATGCATATTTTGAGATTATTCTAACGCCTTTCGTTTTAACGCTGCAACCTCGATACCCTGTTCATATTCAGACCTACGCGGGTTCACTACCTAGAGGGACAGTGATAAATTTCGCTCGGTTTCGCGCAGTATCCCGCCGCGCCGGGTATTTTGTATGGAGTTCCGCGACTAGAGCAAAACCAGTATTGCAGTATATCGGCAAAGTAGACGATGTGTCTTTTCGCTTGCTTTCCCATAGAAATAAAATAGCTTCATCTCCTTTGTCTGACCGACCTTGACAATTCAAAAGTGCCTGTTATGCTTTGAGTTTTGAGTTTTCCAAAACGGTTACGCCTCGACCTCGAGTTTCCCAAGTAAACGCTGCCCATGGCGGTAGCAATATCCGTTTAGATATGAACATAAGGATTACAGAACTCGGCTTTAGCTACCGCTCAGGGTAGCGAATACTGCGTAGGTCTGAATAGGTTATAATACTGCTTTAAAAGAACTACCTGAGATACTTTTTAACTTTAGTTACGGGTGATTTTTTCTGTTTGTCTTTTTGTCTCTGGACCACCTGGTCGACTGGTTTTAAATGGATAAGGCATTAAGTACGCCTTCGTGCAGTGCTGTTTACTAGTACTTACATAAGTTTTAATAAAAAAAACGACTTAAAAAAAAAAACACTACAAAGTACAAAATAACTTTAATTTCGGAAGTTGGTGTTTTTGGTTGCTTCTTCGTTATTTGAAACAGACTTCCGAAAATTTTTGTGAAGTTTTTTTTTCACTTTTTAGTCATCACCACAGGAAAGCAAAAATACACAATTACGTATGCATGGATGACTTTTCCACATATTTTTTTCAGCTATTTGGATTTAAAAACCAAACTACTGAACCGATTTTGATAAAATTTCAATGGGACTAATCGAGAAGTATATCCTTTCACATAAAACAAGAATGTTTCAAATGGGTTCATAAATGACGAAGAAACACAAAAAAAACATACAATCGAATTGAGAACCTCCTCCTTTTTTTGAAGTCGTTAATAAATAAAACAAATCGGAAAGGAACATCTTCCTATTTAGGATCTACCAAATTAATCTGTGCTAGTGATTTTTCTTTTCAATTTATTTAGAACTAGCAACACGCCGCAGTTTCACCCGCGTAGTTCCCGTTCCCGTGGGAATACGTGGATAAAATATAGCTTATGTTACTTCCTAATAATGTAGCTTTCCATTGGTGAAAGAATTTTTGAAATCGGCGCATTAGTTTTTGAGTTTATTCATTACAAACATACACACACACAAAAATATAAATCTTTCCTCTTTATAATATTAGTATAGACATGGTTGTAGTCCAGATTTTGATAAGGTGCCTAAATTGTTACAAAATTCTCATCAAAGGTACCTTATCAAAAACAGTAATTAGATTTTGATTGGTTTCGCTACCAATGCCAAATTTTTAATTAAAAATCATTATTTTTTTAAATTAGGTACTGGCTTAGGTGCTTTTATTTTTTTCGATAAGTACATCTAGCAAATCAGCACTCCATTTGTAGTTCAATCTTTATATAAATTCAAGTTGGTAAATTGTGGTCAACTCCTGAGAGGCTCAATAGATTTACTTGATTCTCTTAATAATTATTTCTCTAGAACCCTGGCACGCAACGATGGCAAGCGACCGGACGGTATGTCTTTATTTCCGTGGAAGATTGGTAGGCCTTTAGCGTTGGACGCTACTTTACGGGCCATCTTCCTAGCTCGTCGTGCTGTGCTGGTGCTACCGCTGCGGCTGCTCAGAACCTCAAACGGCAGAAATATAATAACATAGTTAGCAATTTTACTTTCGAGCCGTTTGGGGTTGAAACTCTTGGCCAGTGGGCACAGATTAACTGATAGTTTCTTACGGAACCGTGGGGTCCGAGTAGTCATGCGTTATTTAAAGAAGTTGGTAAACGCTTAGTTGACACTTTGCGTGACCCAAGGGCTGGCTTTTATCTCGGACAGAGGATAAGCATTGCCATACAACGTGGCAATGCCGCCAGTCTTTTGGGCTCACTTCCAGACACTTCCAGTCGACAGCGATGCGGACGAATTTTTTGGCGCTATACAGGGTGTAAGGGTCAGCCCAGTCGCAGGCTGATGTGGGTGCATTAAGCTTCTTATTTTGAATCATATTTTCATTTTTTTTTACCGTTTTTTCAGTTACTTTTCCTTTCTTTCAGTGTAAAGTTACATTCTTTGTACGCAGCACTCCATTTTTATAAATAATACAGCTAAAATGAAAAAAAACCCTCAATTGATATTGAAATACTGGTAACGATCGACGCATGAAATCAGCTGTTCGGAAGGGCCCCGTAGCGGGGACGGCGGCTGAAAGCTAGCTGCGCTTGCCGATCGCTATGCGATTGCCACGGTCACGATACATTGCGTATGAGGTTTTAAAACAAATCAGTTTTATTGGATTCCCATAATGTTCATGAAACAATTTCATGTACCAGTCTTCTTAGTATGATATTCTGAATTCACCCTATCAGTCTGCGGAGGGCTGTCCCTTACACCCTGTATTTTAGTTAGGAGTTTTTATTTTGTGTTATTTATTTATTTCAACTGCCTCCGTGGTCGAGTGGTTTAGGCGTTTGCCTTGTGACCCGGTGGTCGTGGGTTCGATTTCCACGGAAAGCATACTTTCTAAAATTGATTACAGTTTAGCTAGGACATTGCAGGCTTGAATCACCTGATAGTCTGATAAAAAGATGGTTCCGTGCTTCGGAAGGCACATATAAGCCGGTGGTTCCGGTCGCCAAATGGCGGTCGTCAAGTAAACCATGTCAGAGGCCCTTGAGGCGGTTTAGAAACTCTGACTCAAGGGTGTGTGGGGTCGCTAGATCTTACTGCCCCCACAATAAGATTTTTTTATTTATTTTTGTTTTTTTTTCCTTTCACTAGGTACAGAAATACTGTAATAAATATGAGTTAACTATGTTGTATTATACAAAAGTAGGTATATTATTGAATGGAACACATGGATTATCCCAAATGTTAATTAATTATTTATTTGATATCAATAACCTACTACAGAGGAACTGCGGTTTGATTTGTTAATTTTAAACAAAACCATTTACTTATTTAATTGAATTATGTGTCTGTTTAAAGCCATATTATTTCCTTTACAAAGGAAATAACAATACTAGGTAATTAGTCACAGAATTGATTGTTTTCCAGCAATGCCGATTAAATGTGCGGTAGCCCATTTAAATAACAACTACATTAAAATGTACATGGATGCAAAATAATGATGTATGGGAAAAGTATTGACTATCAGTTTGTAACTATGAAATTGGCAAGGCAAAAGAAAGAAAAGTTAGGTTTCTGGAGATGAGAACAGAAATTAATATTATTTAGGAAAAATTAAAAAAGATTACTTATAGCATATTTTGTAGGCACCATATCCTGGTCTAAACAGCAGGCTCAGAAACTAAATGAGACCCTAAGTGTGTACAATGGAGTTCTTATTGTACAATACTTGTGACTAGCAGATATTAAACGGTGACAAAGCACATCTGAGAAGTGCACTTGTTATGTAAAATCTATGCAGGCACAACTTAGCTTTATACAAATACTATACAAATCCCTTCTATTAGAAATATAAATATGTAATGACAGGATGAATCAATTTAAATTGTGCTTCAAGAATGTGCACGGATTTCCTTATTAGTCTGAAACGGTCATATAGTTACGCTTTAATTTTTTTTCTATGGACATGTTGTTAACAAGAAATGTTATGGGTATAACTACTACTGTTAGATGTGATGATATCAGATGCTGGTTTTTACATAAGTAGGTATTAAATTGAACAAAAATAACATTTTGAAAAAAACATTCAAATGTTTTGTTTATAATCTTCCCACACTTTTTGTTTGTGTTTTTCCTTGTAGGTAAGATAGTATGATGAAGCTTTTATAATAATTGTAGAGCAATTTGATGATTTTCCAATTTTAGATTTGAAGAACTCTTTTGACCTAGTTCTGGAATGATATTGATACTTGTAAATTACTTTGTAAAATATACAGTCTGATTTTAAATTAATAGATATCACAGAAAAAGGCTAGCAGGATGTCTGTAGGTAATTAAGTACCTAGTTAATAAATATTATTGAATCACCTTGAACCAAGAGTTTGAAAAGACACTGTGATTTTTAGAGTCTGATTAACTATTAATGAAGTCATTTACCTGTCTATAGAGAACGGGTATTAAGGCTTGGACGATTTAAGATACATTTTAAATTCAGCTAAATAATTGAGCAGATAGGTGCACTAGTTCACATGCGTCACCATCTGGCTCTTTGTAAAATAAAGCTTTATCCGTGAATCACAATATCTCGAGCAAAATAAGAAGTAAGTATACATTTAGTCTAATGAAGCAATAATAAATGCGATCATAGAAAATCAACGTATTATATAAAACATGAACTAAACGTACCTTCTTTAAAGCTCAGCAGGGAAGTCCTTAGCGTTGTTGTCTGTTTATAGAACAGAAATAACTAACTATAAATTAGTTTTTTTTTCAATACAACACAAACCAGTCCGTCTGTTCCGCGAACAAGGTCAATATTATTCACTTCTTGACGTAGTAAACGTAGAATCCCATTGCCAATTTGATCGAAATATAATACAACTTTGATCTCGCGTCTTATACAGTTTTGCATCCAAAGAAATAAAGTAGAGACACAGCATCGCATTTACAAAGTGGTAAACAAGGACGCAATATCATTCCATGAATCATACCTTCTGTGAGGTACGGAACGCACAAAAATGACAAGTGACATTTGTCGAGATGAAGTTAAAAACTTTAGTACCTAAATGTTTCATATTTTCGCTTCCTGAATCTTACACACTAAGTAAAGAACCAATTAAATAAATAAATTATGCGATATCTGATTTTATGAAATCAAAACTTATAGGTAGTAATATGAGTATTTAAAAAACTCTTGATACGTACAAATTCTACGGAAATTCCATGAACTAAGAACGGTATGAATTTACAAATATTATGTTATGAACGCACCAAGATGACATTGTCATTTTGTCAAAATGAATTGTCATGTCGTAGACGTCAGAATTAAGACGTTTTGTTGCTTTTTTGGTGGAGCGAACTTCAAATGAATGTAACGCACAATGATGATACTAAAACTTCAGCAGGTTCAACTTGGTTCAACTGGATGCAGTTCAGAAAAACGTTAATAGTAAAATACCTAATCATTTTAAAAATTCTGTCAAAGGTTGTATCCAAAGAGTTTTAAAGTTAAATATAATGTCTTTGGTTGTATTTATAAATTTTGACAATTGACTGCTAAAGGTTGTAGATAGGAAGGTAGATTACCTAGCTACTCATGCAGGTACTCTTCTTCACGCGTGTGTCTTCAATGCTGCTTAAAGAAAACCTTCAAACGGAACTAAGTACTTACATAGGTATGCAGTATGGTAGGGACATACCTCCTAGCTACTATGCCTACCTACTATGTCCCTACCTACGCTTCAGAACGTAGTACCTACTTCTACTTATCATCATCATATCAGTTTCAGCCGAAAGACGTCCACTGCTAGACATAGGCCTCCCCCAAGTGCCGCTACAACAACCGGCTCTGTGCGTCTCGCATCCATCGGCTACCAGAAACCCTCACCAGGTCATCGGTCCACATTATGGGAGGCCTTCCAACGTTGCGTCTTCCGGTACGCGGTCGTCACTCCAGAACTTTTCGACCCCATAGACCATCAGTTCTGCGAGCAATGTGCCCTGCCCACTGCCACTTCAATTTGGCGATCTTTCGGGCTACGTCGGTAACCTTGGTTCTCTTGCGGATATCGTCATTCCTGATTGATCGAATCAGGAATGACGATATCCGCAAGAGAACCACGCAAGGAAACTCCGGGTATTGCCCTTTGGGTGACTTTAAGCCTTCTGATGAGGCCCACTGTGAGCACGACCACGTTTCGAGTCCATAGGCCATCACTGGCAACATGTCGAAACGAGTCGGATTCGACGGTTGACCTCTTTCTCGAATTAGCCCTACCTAACTGGACCGTTTGTCCCAAGCAGACGTACTCGTCTACAACTTTGAGTGTAGAGCCTCCGATCTTGATAGGAGTGGGTGCTACATGGGTATTTACCATGACCTTGGTTTTGTCCATGATCATTTAAGACCCACTCTTTCGGAAGCTCTACTGAGATCATCGAGCATTGTACTGGGTTCCTCCATGGTCTCAGCCATGACAACTATATCGTCGGCAAATCGAAGGTGACTGATGTACTCGGCATTGACATTAATGCCTTGCCTTCTCCAGTCCAAAACCTTGAAGATTCCATTGCGGCCGTGAACAGTTTCGGAGAAATTACGTCTCCCTTTGCCTCACACCCCGCTGCAGGAGGATAGGTTTTGATGTCTGATCCTGAAGTCGAGCTGACATTGTGGCGTTTTCGTACAAACACTTCAGCACTAAGTCTCGATCGAATCGAAGGTTTTCCACTTCCTGTGCTCACGCTTTCTGAAGTAGGAGTTCATCATATAGAGGCCCTCCTTCTCCATAAAATGGCCAGTAGGTGTCCCCGGTGGTTCCGACGTCCATATACAAATTGCCCCACTCGCTACTCGTCACTTCTCGTTTATCAGTTTTGCATTGAAATCCCCCATGACCACGGTGGAGTGAGTTTTATGACCATGCATGGCTCGGATATATCCTCATAGGTACATGGTCTCTATTTTGTAGTCGGTGTGTATTGAGGTTGGGGCGTAAATCTGTACGACCTTCAACGAATATCTTGACGATATTCTGAGTACTGCAGTGCGATTCTGTAAACATGTCGAAGTGAACACCCGGGCGGGGCGCACGACGGGTGAGTTGTCAAACCTTACAAATAAGATGGAATGACAGCTCTATTGTCGTTCACTCCGCCTAGGTGAACACCGTGAGATGTCGACAGAATCCACACTCTCGATCTTCACCACATTGGGACAAAGGGACCTGTGAACGAAAAACCCGACACCACCCTGGGACTTCTGGTCCCCCTCCCGGAAATAGAACAGGTTGCCGGATTAGCTTTCTGCACTGCTTCTCCATATATAAACTTTACTGTTCGAAATTTCATACTCCTCCGTTCGAGTAAAGGTAGTAGGTAAAACTGTGTTTTACAGAAATATTCAAACCGTGAAGAAATAGGCAACAAAATATTTCATTTGATTTAGGTAAACCTTATAAAGAAAAAGTAGGAAACGTCAGGATTTTTAACTAAAAAAACCAAGAAGGTAGAGAAAGTGGTGCCACAGCCACAGATACTACAGCCGGTCGATTCTGTCGACATCTCACGGTGTTCACCAAGGTGGAGTGAACGACAATAGAGCTGTCATTCCATCTTATTTATATGGTTTGACAACTCACCCGTCGTGCGCCCCGCCCGGGTGTTCACTTCGACATGTTTACAGAATTGCACTGCTGCTTTGGTGTCTTATTAAGAAATTCTCAGGGAGACAATCTATCGCAATGAAGCTGTTTATTGTGCCAACACTTTCGAATTGCACTAGTCACCAAAAATGCACTAGTATTTTCCTAGATTTCAGGAAGGCCTTTGACACAGTCTCTGTTCCCACCCTTCTTCACAAATTGGAGTGTATTCGTGGTAAACCTCTCGACCTCTTCAGAGATTACCTACAAAACAGAGGAATGATTGTTATAATCGACTCATGCCAAAGTGACGAAGAAACTATGACATACGGCGTCCCGCAGGGCAGCGTGCTTGGACCAACACTTTTCCAAATCTACATAAATGACCTATGCACGCTGTCTCTGCATAAATCGCGGATTTTTACATACGCCGATGACGCTGCGATTGTCGTTTATGGTAATACGTGGAGCGATGTCAAGAGTACTGCGGAACAGTCCTTGAGGACTGTTGGGGGGTGGCTGCGACAAAACCTTCTCACACTCAACGTGGCAAAAACAAACTTCATTCCGTTTTTTATAAATTATAAGAGCAAAGCACCTCCGGATTTTGAGATTATAGCACATACATGTCTTGATCGCAGCCGCTGCTCATGCGAAACGCTTACTCGCGTCAGCCAAACGAAGTACCTGGGTGTAGTGATTGATGACGGGCTGAAATGGTACAACCAAATAGTCAATATTACTTCAAAAGTCAGAAGACTTATTTATATTTTGAAATCTCTGAGACTCTGCGCAGATAAACATGTTCTGAAAATGGTTTACCTAGCACTTTGTCAGTCCGTTATCACCTACTGCATCCCGGTTTGGGGAGGGGCTGCTAAAACCAAGTTTATCGAAGTGGAAAGGGCCCAGAGAGCTGTGCTCAAGGTTATGCTTGGTAAACCATATAGATTTCCCACTATTAAACTATACGCGGAATGTAAGCTTCTTACGGTGAGACAGCTCTTTGTCCTCCGAGCTACACTTAGGAAGCATAAACTAATTCCTCCACCAGATAACACTATGTGCAGAGCAAAAATGATAATCCCAACTATAAGCCACAAGACCGCATTCGCCAGGCGCCAGTTCTACGTTGTTAGCTCTTTCATATACAGAAACATTGCTAAAACTACTCATTTAACTGGGCTAAGTCACCATGAAGTCAAGGTTAAGGTACAAAATTGGCTTCAGGATCAGGACTACCTCCGGACAGAAGAATTACTTCACCTCCGGCAGTAGTCGTACCATACTTCTTATATTACAATCCCAACCCTTTCAGCAAGATACATAATATACTAACACTACAACACATATCCACGCATATATATATAATCACATACACACCCTTACGCAAACTTACATCCCCTAATACACACATTCACCCTCACAAACAGACCCACACATCCACACACACAATTAACTACACATGCACATTCATAATACTACTCCGTCTAATAAATTCCTTCATTCCAAGTTTAAATCTTTGTTAAAATAATTTAGTTGTATTTTCAAATCTGTTTTTTTTTTGCCAAGATTTTGTTAACACACTTTTTAGTAAAAGGTTTTTGTATCATAGTGACAGCAGAACACTGGCTCCTAAGTCACAGGATCTCCTAGTTTGGGAGTCAGGGTTACTCTATCTGTATTACCTTTAATTCACTGCAATTCATGTGACCTAGTCTTTAAGCAATGTTGAAGGTTTTTGTATAAATAAAGATTATTATTATTATTATTATTATTAATTTGGACCAAAAAGCATTATTTATCATCATTTCCGAGATTGAAAGGGCCACGACACAACATCTGAAGGCCCCTCTGAAAAAAGGTTTGTAGAAAGGGCTTCAATCATGAAATCAAGGTTACGATTAGTGCATACTGTATTGCTAGTGAAGGAAATTACTTTGAAGATAATTAATTTGATTTTGATAACAACAATAATAATTCACCGTATTTTTTAACACAGTAGTAGGACCGTACTATTAAATTAGCCTTCAAGTCGTTAAGAGTTTGTCCTTAGGTAGGAAGATAATATAGGTACTTATCTACCTAATGGTGGAAAGGTGGATGGTAAGAGACCGCGCGGACGTTCACCTACTCGCTGGTCAGACCAGATAAGGGCGATCACAGGACTCACAGTGACCACTGCCCTAAGAAGAGCCGAAGACAGAGTGGCATGGAAGCAGCTCGTCTATGACTCCGTCAAAGCATTCCAAGACGGGCACGACCTTCAGAAATGATGATAACGAATAAGAAGATCTACCTAATTGTATTTAAATAAGAAACGTTTGCTAACGTCCAGCACTAAATCAATTTCCGAATTAAAAGGCGACGCATACAATGTGCTTTGTATTAATAAACCTTCCAAACCAATTAAACGATACAAATTTGTTCTACCATATTAATATGGGGTTTTCATAAGCCACAGTCGAGCAAACATAATCCTGAAACTAAGGCAATATTCCGCACACGTCTTCCGCCCAACTATGATAACTGCTTGCTGAAGATATTCCCGTGTAATAGAAAACTTACATGATATACAATGTATTTTTGTATTTGGGAAATTTTGCCAGAAAATAAGGGAATACGTTTTGGTGGGGCGGGGTAGTAGGTACTTTATTTCACACTCACACTTACCTAGTCGGTAGTAAAGCCACTAGTCTCACCTTTCATTTCAGATTGAAGGCATTGTTCATTCAAAATCTATTATTGGAACGAATCCAGCTAGCTTTGCTGTGACCATCAACAGATACGGTAAGTATCTGTATACTTGGGCGATTTTTCAATTTACGAGCTTTTTATCATCAGGCGTAGTACAGTAAAATGTAATATGCAGGAAAAACACCGCCGTTGTCACTTGCAGTAAAATACTTACTTATAACAAACTCTATTGTTTTATCTGTTACATTACAAACTACATTAGTAGTGTACGTATTTAGAAAATACAAAACGAATTGAGAACCTACTCCGAAATTGTGTTCAAATTCCGTTTAACTGACTTTTTTCAGGGAGAAAAGTGTACGGGCTTAAGAAAACTCGAACAGCTCTCAAGTCCTGCTTCCTTTGAGTGGGTAAACAAGTTAGGCGGTGTAGCGAACTTCTGTTTTGTGTCAAGTGAACCGTAGAATTTAAATTCGCGTAACCTGGAGTTGGTGCACTGCGGTGGGCCCAATGTGTATTTATTTTGAGCGAAGAACATCAGGAATGTGGTCTAGCTATTTGGCTTGGATGTCAGTATCTACCATAGAGTATCTAAGTAGGTACACTTTTAGTGGGTAGAAATACCTTAGTAGGTAAGGTAGGTGCTTAAAGGTACTACTCTACTTATACCTATAAGTACTCATATTGTCTGGTTTGGTATATTAACTTTCTATCTAATCTAGTATTATAATGAAGATGCCAAAACCCATAGAAAGAAAAATGTTGCGGTTTGAGCGAACTGAGGAGAATCTTTAATGCTTTGTCCGATGAAATTGAAACACACCATGTATGATTTCGATAAAAAAAATGATTGGATTTTTCGAAAATAAACCTATACCTATACTTAACCTTTATTCACCCTGTATGGGTGAAAAGGGGTGATAAAGTTTTAGAGGAGGTCATTATTGCTTGCTTCTTTACGTGGAAATTTTTATGACCAAACTATAAGTGAGATAATTTAATTATGATCCCTGATGATGAACGGGGTGAACAGTTGCGCTGATCCTGAGACCACAGATTTAGCAGCAGAAATGGCTGGGTAATTAATGAAAATCGTTGTGCTTTAAAAGGGGGTAGAGGGGACGTTGAAGTTTGTGGAGTACCTACTAAATCCGCGCGGATAAAGTCGCGGGCGAAGTGCTAGTTACCTATAAATAAATGCGAAAGTCATTTTGTTTTTACGCTTTCACACTTAAACCGTTAGGTATAGAGATGGGGCCCTGGTGTTAGGCTACTTTAATGGGAGTGTTGAGTGTCAAGCTCCAGGTGTACTACTGGTGGTCTTGGCTGTTCAATAAAACTACTTCGATGCTTTAAAAAGACTGTATTAAAATAGGCACTGATTGGAAGATATGACCGGTATGTGTGCGAACGTTGAAAACGTCGGCGAGTGAGTGGTTGCCGCGGCTGGCCGCCGGTGGTGGGAGCGGTGGGGCGTGCACGGCATGTATCGCCGTGTGTGGCCCGATGTGACGACAGGAACATATTCCCCCGGGTTGAAGAGAAGGCTTCAAGATGATGTTGAAGAGACCGGAAGAGGGCATATGTTGTTGTATGCACGCGTAATGGTGCCCTTCTTCTATTATAAATACTATACCTGGATAACCTACAATAATGTTTAATTTTTAATCATCAGGCACAATTTGGGTTTTTAGCTTTATTAGTAGGTAGTACTAGTAGTAGGTAGGTTTTATAAAACGTGGCAACAGGCCTTTTATAAAACACGGATTTTCATGCGCCTTTACATACAAGGTATTCTATATTGACGGCGCTATGGGCTCTTCATTTTTATGGTTATCTACCCATGGGGAGAAAAAGATACCTACCTACATCTGAGCTTAAGCTACATTCTTATAACAGATAAAACGACTTCTTTCATATAGTTCCTACACCTTTCCTCGGAATAGTGGCGCAGATAGGTAACATTAAGGCTGATTTACTGATACCTTTGCCTTCTTCTCGCGTCCCAACGTCAAGGAAAGCTATAAAGGGTGGATGTAAAGGGTGTTATGCGCGTAATTATTTTTATTATCTGTTGGCAAGTTCCATTCATCATCACGCAGGTTATTTATTGCAGACTCACGCTTGGCGCCCCGTTCGTGCCCTCAGCGTATTTTTCTCTATTACCACGGCCCGAGACAGTGGTATGATGACAATCATTTGTAAAGCTTAACAGTGTGTTCCCAACATTTGTGTAATGTCCGCAATAAAATGAGTTTATTTTGGACTGCTTTTATTATAATTAACAAAGTTATTCTGATTCTCTGCTTAAGTAGTAAACTTTTCTAAGATTGATTTTCTTTCTTAAAACCTTTTAACAGCATTACCTTCAAAGAAAAACAACTCTTACATAAGTTGGACGGCTAGGTATCGTTTATGAGAAGCGAACCAGCTGACCATGCCTACTAAGACAGATGTTACGATATTTCACATAGGTACCTACAGATGCTATTGAGAGAACCATTTTCGTACTTACTTTTTTATTTTAAATAAATCATTTTGTTTGTGAATTATTGCCCAGTTGTGACAACGACGGCTAGATAAAAAAACCGGCCAAGTCTGAGCAGGACTCGCGCACGAAGGGTTCCGTACTATAAAAAACGATTCTAGGTCAACGGGAACTACCATATAAGTTTTCGACCCAAAAGCTATAGGGTACTTCCGGTTGCAGCACAAGTAAAGGGAAAATTCCGATAAAAAAAAAATAAGGTACCTACTTAATTTATTTTGGTACTTACAAGTTTTCGGGAAAATCTAAATTTGACCATATCTTTTTATCGTGTTGACTCAGTACCTTTTTATACATCTGGACTATAGACCTCAGTATCTGGTATAAATCTCAATTTGCTAGGTCCACCCGTTCCTGAGAAAACCGGTGGTAACACATGGACAGACGGGCAAGAGAGTGATCTTATAAGGGTTATTTTTTTACCTTTTGAGGTACGGAACCCTAAAAATAAGTTTGTGAATATGGAATAAGAAGGAACATATACCTACTTTGGCTACATGATATTATGCGTCTTTCTACGCAAAGTTCTTGCAGTGTCAACAGCATCACTGGATAAACACAGGACACTATTGACACACGTTAACGACGATGGTGACGACGTTATTATTTTTCGACACTGTTGGCGCAGTGGTTGAGCGATTGGCTGCTGCGCTGCGTGTCGTGGGTTCGTTTCTCGCACGGAACAAATATTTGTGCGGCCTAGAGATAGTTATTCCGGGTTTGACTTCCTAGTGGGGGGCGACGTTATATATTAAAAAACGCCTAGTGAAAAGATACTGAAAGCACAAAAAATCGTAGTGAAACTTTTTTGGTAGATAGGTAGCCTAGGCTACCAACTCCTGCCTGGATTGCGGAATTTGTTCGAAAGAGTCACCACGCCCCTGAAACGCAAAGGCATTTGGAGGAACAGGGGCCTAACCACCAGCTCTTAAAGCAGTATTACTTCAATATTACTTCCAGTGGGAAAGAGATGGAGCTCTACAGGACATATAGCTCCGTCTCTTTCCCACTGCAAGTAATAATTAAAGTAATACTGCTTTAAGAGTTGGTGGTTTAGGCCCAGGGATGGGTTTTAGTTAGTAAGAGCCTGACACTCCCTTCTGGTCCGCCCAGAGCGGAAAGAGTCTGCTCTTAGTGGGTGCAGAAGTTCAAAAGAAAATATAAATCTTCAGCCGCCATAATAGCAGACACAATAGTAAAACAATGGCGCATCGACTCCAGGAGTCGTCTTTACAGTTAAGAAGCTAAAATCAAAACGAAGGTACTTACCTATATCGATATCTATGAAATACATTTTGGATATTTTATTTTAATAAATAAAATAAAAATAAAAATAAAAAAGCCTTTTATTTCTTGCGAAATCACGATTACAGATACATTCTTATCATTTTTTTATGGTTTGATTCAATCAGTATCCTCTAGTATTGTGTTTGTTTCTAAATTATTATTCTTAATTACTACATAGTTTATTTATATTAATTAATACGATTTATTATTATTACTATTGATTGTTAACAATTTATCTATAATATTACACTCTCTAATATTATGAAATTATTAATCTAATATTACGGAAATATTATTATTATTATTATTTATTTATTTACTTATTTATTTTTTTTTTTTTTTTTTTCTGTTAATTTTAATAACTATGTTGACATGCAAGAACCCCTTCTTATGTGAGGGTGAAGGCCTCCTCCAGATTTTTCCATTTGTCCCTATCTTTGGTTTTTGTTTTCCAGTGTTTTCCTGCTATTTTTATTATGTCGCTTTCCCAGCGAGTTGTTGGTCTTCCTCTTTTTCTAATGCCCGCAGGGCCCTGCCATGACGTCAGTCTGGTAGTCCAACGGTCGTCCTCCATCCTGGCCACGTGTCCTGCCCAGCGCCATTTTAATATTTGTGAGAATTGAAGTGCATCTATAATTTTAGTCTTTTTTCGTATAGTGCTATGTGGGATTTTTTGTATTTTTCTCACATTTGTGATGCTTCTCTCCATGCTTCGTTGACAGGACCTAATCATGTTTTTCACTCTCAGTGTGTACTTCCATGTCTGGCATCCATAGGTGATGGAGGGAAGCAAGCAGGTGTCCATGACTTTTTTCTTTAAATTAATAGGCATAGTTCCTTTTAATATTTCCTTTAAGCTCCAGAATTTTTTCCATGCGCCTGAAATTCTTCTTTTTACTTCTAATTCATTGTTTTCCTTGTCAAAAGAAACTTGTTTTCCCAAGTATATGTAGCTTTCCACGTAATCTAATAAATTTTGGTCAAGATACAAGGGATATTTTCTGCTATTAGTCATAATTTTCGTTTTGTTTAGATTCATTTGCAAGCCTACTTCAACGCTCACAGATTTTAGTGAGAGTATCATTGACTCTAGTTCTCTTGCATTTTCAGATAGAAGAATAATATCGTCAGCGAACCTTAAGTGGCTGATAAATTTTCCGTTAACGTTTAGTCCTGTTCTGTTCCAATTGACTTTGCTGATGGCCATCTCTAGCACCGCTATAAAAATTCTCGGTGACAGAGGGTCCCCTTGCCTTACACCTCTTTTTATGTTTATTGGCGGGCCTGTCGACTCAAGCTTCACTCTGCTACTGCAGTTATTGTATATATACTTAATAACATCTATGTATTTGTGTTCTACGTGCTGTGAGCTTAAAGCTGTCCATATGGAAGAGTGCAGGATCGTGTCGAAGGCTTTCTGGTAGTCGATGAAAGCAACATACAGTGGTCTCTGGTACTCGCTATATTTTTCAATTATTTGTTCAATTGAGTGGATATGATCTATCGTAGAATATCCACTTCTAAAGCCGGCTTGTTCTATCGGTTGGTGTTTCTCTATACTCTTACTAATCCTTTTTTCGATAATTGATGCAAAAAGTTTGTAGAGTGATGACAGCAGACTGATGGGGCGATAATTGCCTATATCTTTTGGGTCGCCTTTTTTGTAGAGCAGGATCATGAATGACTCTGACCATTGAAAGGGTGTGGTACTTGACTCAAGTATAGAATTAAAAAGACATGCCAGGGGGCGTACCAGATAGTGACAACCTTCTTTTATAGCTTCATTTGTAATTCCATCTGGGCCTGGGCACTTTTCAACCTTCAAGCTTTTGATTGCTTTTGAGACTTCCAGCTCGTCTATCGTTTCTATTTCAGAGACATCTTCTATAATATATTGCGAGTTGACATTGTCGATTTTTCCCATATTATTTTTCTCTTGGCAATCATATAATTTTTTGTAGAAATTTGTAGCAATTTTAATAATATCAGGCCTATTGCATAAAAGTTCATTTGTCTCTTTTAGTTCCTTAATCCATATCTTGTGTATATTTATTTTAATAAACGATATTAAATAAGAAACTCGATACGTGTAAGTAATATTAAAACGTTAAGTAAATGAGATTTCCTCAACTCTTCAAATGTAAGTAGATATTCCATTGTGCGCAACGGTTATTGTAGATCTGTGAATAGATATTAATATCAACGTCGTATAAATACTTCTCGTATTGAAGATATACCTAAATATGTAGATATTCATACAAGGAAACTTATAATACCTACTACTCTTTCATTAAGCGTTTATCATTCTGTTGATGTCGTGTGGTGGGGAACTCTGACCTTATCAATCTCTCAATATTATAGGTACACATACACACACCATAGTGCTACATTTAAAAAATTAAAGTAATGCGTGATAGACCGTTAGCCTAAGCAATCATACCTACTAACACTACTCTTTCCCACACAATTTGGTAAGTTTTTGAAGTGAAAACTTCTTTACTTTTCTTAATAGACTTCTCTATTTTCTTTTTGGTATGCTTCATGCTTGGCGCAAATAAAGTCTTTTTCTTTCTTTTCTTTAGGCGCGTTGAGCACTTTTTGGGTGAACAATAATCATGGAACTCGCGTCATCGTCACCGAACGCTTTCCACGCTTCCCATGCACAGACAATACAATATTACTTAGTTTTCACTTCTATCAGCAGTCACAAAGACTGACATATTTTTTTTTTATTGTGGAATGGGCTTGCTCTAGACCTCGATCACGCGTTATGGAAAGCGATGGATGAGTGTTCAGAAAATAAGTAGGTAACGGCTGTGGGCTTTAGTTCGTAATCTGTCCTTAGAAGCCAAAAAGCGGTAACTCAATAAAAGTGAGTTTCGAGAAAAAACGCAATTTGTAAAACATGATTCCGGTCACCTTTATGGCGTTTATGTTAAAAACGAGCTTCTACCCTCGGTTACGTCCACACGGATTGCTGATAAAAATCTTTAGTCCTTCTCTAGCTCCTAGGCTATATCTTTGACAAATTTCATAAACATCGGTTTAGCAACTTAGGCGTTCCAACTTTCCAACTTATATTTTAAGGAAGTGTTTTCTTTCCAATGATTCAATAAAGTTATGAGGTTTTCAACTAGCTTAACTGATGCGGAAAGTTTGAAGCTATTCGATGAAAAAAAATATGAATTTCAGTAAATTTTGAGATAAGTACCGCTTTTTGGTTTCCGAGTGCAGTAATTTAGTTAACGATCGCCTACCGACTGAATACGTCGACGACTCATGAAGCCCTTTAGGCCTAAACCACCAACTCTTAAAGCAGTATTACTTTAATATTACTTCTAGTGGGAAAGAGACGTAGCTATACGTTCTGTATAGCTTCGTCTCTTTCCCACTGGAAGTAATATTCAAGTAATACTGCTTTAAGAGTTGGTGGTTAGGCCCCTGATCATTGATTTTGATCGTGGATCGCGTCCAAGCTTGACTGTGTCGGGCGGCCTTTGGACTTAACGACTGAATTAGGGTTTGAAGTTTTTTTTTTTTTTCGAGGATGGGAAATCATCAAATGACCCCTCCCGCTCTGGGAGTGTCAGACTTTTACTGACTAAAACCCACCCTTAGTCCTCCTAGTGCCTTTCTTTCCAGGGCCGCGGTAACTCTTTCGAACATATTCCGCAACCCTGGCAGGCTCTGGCCCTGGCGGGCCCCATCTCCGGTGCTGACTGCTCTTTCCGGGGCGTTTGGAGTGAAACGCGCCGTCGACTCTAGCCTGACCTGATCGGACAGCGAGCTACCCATTGCTCGCTGTCCGCAGGCGTCAAACACTGCGCTTTGCTCAGGAGCGTCAGTTCCTGAGAGGCGCAGCGACTAACATTCGTCTGGAGGAGGCGAAATGGGGCCATTACTGGCACTCCATTCCAGCCCGCTCCCGAGCAGTGGCAGCGGCGGCGACGGTGGCGGCGGCTGCGGCGGAAGCGACGGCGGCGGCGGCGGCGGTGGAGGAGGGTTTTCTCCTCGTCCCGGCCCTGGTGGGTGGACCGCAGGCTTTGCCCCCAGCCCGGTGATCGGCCGGCTTGCCAGCTGCCGCACATGCGAAGCAGTGCGGCGCGGCGTTGCGCGAGCCGGCCCTGTGACCGGGCTGACCACAGCGGAAGCAGTGGTCACTGCGGTCCACCTCCAAGGTACAGAGTGCTCCGACGTGGTGCCAACTTGGCAGCGGAAGCACCTCAGAGGTCTGGGCTCCAGCAGTTTCACCTGCGCGGAGACCCAACCCACCAAGAGCCTTCGGCCCTCCGAAATTTTCTTGGCCGCCGACACGGGGTAGCTCACCACAACGGTTCGCATGCCCGTGTTGTCAGGACGGATGGTGCTCGCCTTCACCTCCTCTGCAGAGCACCCCCCCGTCCCGACGACGGCGGCCAACACCTCCTCCTCCGTGACGGAGTCGTCCAGGCCCAAGATGCGCATGTCTATGCACTTCGTGGGCCTGGACACTCGAACGTCATCCGCGCTCAAGAACGCCCTAAGCCTTTCGGCTAGAGCGTCCGCGGCCGGACCGCTATCTGCTCCAGGGATCTCCAGCATCCTGGCCCCAGTCATGGTGACCCTGAGCCGGAGACCCCCGACGATGCCAAGCTCACCGAGGTTGACGGCCTCAGTCTCTACATAGTTAACGATCGCATAAGATGTATGCGTTATCTTGTAACTAAATTTTTAAACAGTTACCTCCGAGCGATTGAGCTGATATTTTGCACACACATTTGGTGTAAATAATAATGCCCGGTTAGCTAAGTAAGTCACATCTTTCTTAAACAAATAGGGTGAATACCCAAAGATGGATGGTAGACCAATTATATTTTATGAACCACCATGACAAATATGGGTGTCAAATAAAAGGGTTTTCTGAGAGGAAAACAAAACTGCGGTATGGTACAGGTATCACCGATATTTGTAACACCCGCAGTGTTACAAATATCGGTGATACCTGTACCATACCGCAGTTTTGTTTTAAAACTGAAAAATACACCGCTCATATGGGATAGCCCACTGCAGCAACGCACCACGAGGAATAAAGCCAGTCTTAGTTAAAAGTCTTTATGCATGACACTTCTCTCTCTACCTTAGATTCTACAAAATTTTCATAACGAACTGCTTCCTTCAATGTGTCAGCTCCCAAAAAGCAAAGAAAATGTTACTCCTACCATTAAGTATAATATCACAGATTCACGCCAAATACGGATGACGTTTGCATAAACACTCCACAGTAAATAAAAAACAACGGTCGTGTGAATCTGGAAGTGGCTCGGGAGCAACAGAATCAGTAAGGCGGAGTTCGCTAGCTTTATCCTCATGAGAAATTAACCGTTCCATTAGTTTTAATTCACTCGACGCCCGCGCGGTTCGTTATTTCTGCTATATTCAGTATAAAAATGCGTTAAAACATTGCTATTGCGTTCAACTGCGAAATAAAACTGAAATATGGAGTGTAAAGCGCAATATTGCGGAGTTATGCTGAGTGGTCCTTGCTACGAGTTTGATTGAGACATTTCTGTCTGTTTATCACCGAGGTAATGCTGAAAGGAATAGGTTTTCTAAGAGGAGTGTGTTGTGTTTTCTTCGAAAGCTTATTTTTAGGACACATCTAAGAAATTGTTTTGGTCATGAGTCTTTGTTCACCTTAATAATACACACTGAATGCTTAAGAAAGACAGCAACGAGTTTAATAACTTTTCTAGCAGTGCGATTACCTGATGGATATTTTTAGAAGATAGCACACAGGTACCCATAGGATAAGGTATAAAATTTCGCCTGTTAATTTAGTTAAATCTGAATTCCCATAAAAATGTTCCAACCAGCATTACAATGATTGCAAAACATGGTCACTTTGGCAATGTTACTCATACTAACAATTTACAAGAAGGCCCATGTTCTGTAGACAACATAACAGCAACAATACAACACAACAACGTGACAATATCTCTCAGTATAGTTGAAACAAAATAAGAACAACTTGAACTCAGAGTAGGTACAATGTCGTATAAGTTGTAAGACAAATAAAATTGCTCTCTCGTACGACCAAAGCTATCGCCATTTATGCGCCAATGCAGTTCTTCTATTCAAATTGTTATTGCACTATTGCTTCAAACGATACATATTGGAAAGAGAGAAGTGTCACACAGTTTGCATATTTCAGAACTGACACACTTGCATGCGTATTACGAAGTTTCGTGGTTGGTTTGTTTGTTTATCATGTTTTTATAAGCATGACGACCCTAAAAGATAGGCAGTGGTTATAGGATACCAGTGTATCGCCAGTTCCATCCAATAAAGGGCGAGAAATTCTTGAAAAAAATAAGTTCGCCAAATGTGAATCGGACGCGCAGTGTTCCGGACGAATCATATTTTGAAGTGAAAACTTCTTTAGCAGCGTTGTGCACTTTTTGGGATGGGTAAAAATTGGTAAGACGGATGAAATGTAATATGTACCTAGGTAATATAAATTGTTATGTTTCTTTACGACAGCGCAATAAATGAATATTGTATTTAACCACATAAATGATAGTACTTACTGATAAATAATTGGTGCGAAATTATTCCCTAACCATTCCAAAATATTCAAAAATACACAACGTTATGTTCAAGTTTTCACCTCTGCCCGTTGTTTTTTTTTTAAATGTTACTTTAAAACTGTATTTAAAAAATAGGCTACTTTTGGAGATAAAGAATGCCCTGATTGCATTAAGTCCGCTCATGTACCACTATTGTACATAAAGTTTAAATTAATTATTAAAGGTAACTTTTCAGTGAGATCTATTACCTATTACTTCGAAATTAAATATTCTAATAAAAAAACACATATTGAGACGCCTTTTCATTTGATCTGTCACACCGCACTGGTCTTGGAAAAAGTTTTTAAAAAAATATTTTTTGGTCCCCCAAAAGTGGCCCCATATCCGAAATTTATTTAGTAACGTAACGCGTTCAAGTTTGGGTCACAGAACTTCATATTGTGTGTACCTTTCAACTAATTTGGTCCTGTAGATTCGTAGTAAATTGGGTGTGCCAGCCGGACAGACAGACACACAAGTTATCCGAACAATTTTGCACTGGAACTCGAATTCAGAACACCACTATTCTACAGTCGCGCATACGACCATTTAACTAAGACCCACGCCCATGAGGCAGTCAATCTTGTATTTATAGAAAAATCCAATTACCTACCTGCTTACACTTTTGCCATACGTTAGAAGCGAGTTAAAGACCTCTTTATTTAAGTATATTGCTACTTATAGAAAGGTAATTTTCGTTTTTCAAAAGCACCTTTCGATTACAAATTCTGAAAATATATTATATCCACTAAAACGTTGAGAAGTTATTAGGTATGCTGGAGATGTTTGCCTAACAAAAACAGTTTCCTTAGCCTTCCTTATACGCGTTTGAAGGGTTATTTCTAGATAAGTGGAAGGATAAAATATCCTTCCATTTGTAACAACAATGTCGCGCGTCACAACAATATCAGACTCCCGAGAGACTATAAATATCTCCAACAGAAACAAGACCTGAACAATAAGACGAAGAATCCACTCACAATAAAATATGTGTTTTATCTGCAACTAATTAAAGACGAAACACTCTAACTGCGCTAAAATACAACGCCCTTAAACTTCGTATATTGTATCCACCCTGTAATTGCGTCTGCGTCCACGAAACATGCGTAAACGAGTTCTGTTTCATTAAAGGTATAATTTTTCCTAAGTCTCATTACTTCGGTGGACGGACGTAAGGGTAACAAGTAACAAAGAGTAGCCGACCACCTTGGAAAGTTTACGAGCAGCCTGCAATATTGTGCGTGGAAACTTAATGAAAAGGAAACACCGTATTGGTGGTACATAGTACTACGTAGGTACGTTCTAGACCCTTGCTCGGAACAGAAACTATGCAATACTGCCTAATAAAGAAAAGGAATGGACGAGCTGAGTGGGATTAATGTTTTGTGTTTCATACGTCTTGAGCCCTCGCTTGACGTATTTATCTGATAAAGGTGTACTGACGTCCTTGGTTTTTATATCCAGATAGATGGTTTTAAACACAAGTAAGTAATAGTTTTTGGTTATGCCACAACAGGTGGGCTGCAAAATACTAAAGTCACATTTGCCTGTAAAAAATCTTTTTTCAAAAAGCCATGAGGAGTATTATGTATTTAAACTTAGTGCATAAAGGTACAATGGCGGATTTAATGGCTGAGGCATTCTCAACCAGTCAAACAAAGGTGGTGAAGAAATTTTAATAACATGGCAGGTGGCGTAAGTACCTACCTAGGTTATGGAGAATTCCCGGCACATATATGGAACGCCATAAGTCGGATGGAGATTTTAAACTACATTTTACCCTGAAGATATTGGGTGAATACGTTCGTGGAACCAATGAATTAATATACTTAGACATTAGGTACTTTACGGGTTGCGTACGGGTGGAACCAAATTTGTTCCAGTAAACCGCGAATTGATTTAACTTTAATGTTATATTTTTTGGGTTATTTTCATTTCATTTTATTTTTTATTTTCGATATTAGCTGGTTGAGAAGTCAGTATTTACCTTTATTTCTATTTTCAACCTTTGTGTTGGTGGTAAAGCTTAGATCTTTTGTTATACTTGACTTGACACTTTATCGAATATCACATCTTCAGAATTTCCGATATTCGGATAATTTAAGGAAAATGTCTTAGGGAATAACCTCAGTGAGGTCGGTGGCGTGGGTTTCTAATCTCTTAGTACGTTTCGCGTTAGGGTTCTCCCGCAAAATTACTCATACTTACGTAAATCCACGATAGAATGCGAGCGTTCATCATCTTCTAGTTCTCATCCTTTGTTGCTTGGTGTCGGTGTAAACGTTTTTCTTCTCCTTCATCCATATTTTCTTTGGCCTCAATGTAAATTTGGACAGAAGGAGATGGAGACCTCCCCGTCCGTTTAAATTTACATTCACAACTCTTTTTTCATTCCTCCTCGTCATTATGATTGCACATTCAAAGACAGCAGACCGCATGCGGTCATTATCATACGTTTTTAATAATTACTATCCGGAGGAATTGGTTTGCTAGGGACTGCGACAAGTTAAAATCAGGTAGCTGCAACACTATCACTATTATAAAAAAAACTAGCTGCCGACCACAGCTCCGCCCGCGTGTATGTCGAAAATTATTCCCAAGGGAACATAGGTACTCCCGGGATAAAAACTATCCTATGTGTTATTTCAGACTATAATCTACCACTGTGCCAAATTTCATCACGATCCATTCAGTAGTTTTTGCGTGAAAGATCCATTCATACAAACTTTCGCGTTTATAATATAAGTACGTAGGTACATACTAATAAGTATCTACTAATACGACAAAATAATAACGGTAACACGATTGCTCACAAAGTTACAATGCATTTGATTAAAACTATTAACGCTCTATCGACTGAATAATAACATCAGACAGCCCTTTGAGTGTCTTATAGCTACGTATATAAGATGTAACTAATTTAAATTCCTGAATCAAGTTAGAGAGTGAATGAGGCAGCAAGGGTATGGAACCGCAAAATGGCTTAATATCGGGTGTATTTCATAATGTAAAGTAGTTTTGGCATGTGTCGATAAAACGGTCGATTTTGGAGATACGATTACAGCTGAAAGCTATTCGTATTAGCCGAATTTATAAAACAATGGCTGAATGGTTTATTTGAGTTAATACCATAGGCTAATGAAGTACGGCGGCCAAGAAAGTCTCGGGGGGCCGAAGGCTCTTGGTGGGCTGGGTCTCCGCGCAGGTGAAACTGCTGGAGCCCAGACCTCTGAGGTGCTTCCGTTGCCAGGTTGGCAACCACGTCGGAGCACTCTGCACCTCGGAGGTGGACCGCAGTGACCACTGCTTCCGCTGTGGTCAGCCCGGTCACAGGGCCGGCTCGTGCGACGCCGCGCCGCACTGCTTCGCATGTGCGGTAGCTGGCAAGCCGACCGATCACTGGGCTGGGGGCAAAGCCTGCGGTCCACCCGCCAGGGCCGGGTCGAAGAGAAAACCCTCCTCCACCGCCGCCGCCGCCGCCGTCGCTTCCGCCGCTGCCGCTGCCACCGTCGCCGCCGCTGCCACTGCTCGGGAGGGGGCCGAAATGGAGTGCCAGTAATGGCCCCATTTCGCCTCCTCCAGACGAACGTTAGTCGCTGCGCCTCTCAGGAACTGACGCTCCTGAGCAAGGCGCAGTGACTGACGCCTGCGGACAGTGAACAATGGGTAGCTCGCTGTCCGATCAGGTCAGACCAGAGTCGACGGCGCGTTTCACTCCGAACGCGCCGGAAAGAGCAGTCAGCAACGGAGACGGGGCCCGCCAGGGCCAGAGCCTGCCAGGATTGCGGAATATGTTCGAAAGAGTTACCGCGGCCCTGGGAAGAAAGGCACTAGGAGGACTAAGGGTGGGTTTTAGTCAGTAAAAGTCTGACACTCCCTGCCGCTCCACCCAGAGCGGGAGGGGTCATTTGATGATTTCCCATCCTCTAAAAAAAAAAAGGCTAATGAAGTACCTAACGATTTATCAAAAAACCGGCAAAATCGGGGTCGGGCCAGGGGGTCTACTCTCTAAGCCCGAAGTCGTAGTTTCGGCCTTAGTGTTGAGCGTTTTTCTCTCCTCTGTACTCCGTATCACCTACGGACTTACGATTGGTCCCGAACCCGAACTAAGAATTAGAATGACAACACGATTTGACAGTTGTTCTTAGTTCGGGATCGCTAAGCGTTTCTGAGTTAAACCGCGGACAAACAGACATGTTGACTACGGAACCTTAAAAAAGACGAGAAGAGCTTGTACGAGGGCCTCAACAAAGTGAGATTCGAACAGGCGATAGCAATTGTCGAAATGCCAAAATGTTAAAGATTAACCTATAACAAATTTTGGTAGGGCACTACAAAATTAACAGCATTGAAAAAGTATCTTGAGTACTATATTATCTTTCTATAATATACAACTAAGTAGGTACCTAATATTGGCTAAAATATAATGCGATGCTAATATTATAGAGCAGGGGTGGTTACCCAGCACATCTAAGATTCGTCATGTTAAACATCCGTTTCCAGATAATTTGTTAAAGGTGCAGTTGCGATGTTTGATAGACTGATTGGTGATCGTTGCGGTTTGTTCACCAAACACAGTACCTACAGCTTTCACGGAGATCGTACAACTAGATAGAGCTATTTGTTATTCAAATATTAAGTAGAATTCATACACCCTACAGTTCGCAAAACAAACATGGCTATTGTTGTTGAGAGTAAAAACTACTGTCTAAAAAAAGAAACAATAAATGAAACAGTGCATTGTTATAAAAGCGACAGAACTGTATTGCGAGAAGAAAATACTTCGACTGTAATCGTATTACTAGACATCAAAACGATATCGATACTAGTGATGGACTTATCGATATTACACTCAATTTGTGAGGGCTGACATATTTATTGAAAGCGATGTTTTTTAAGCATAAAATATTTTAATCCCGTTTAATGGGTATAACCGATAGTGACATGCTGCGTCGGCAGTCATTAATAGGTTAAAGCCAATGACGGCCAGCAGCCTCAAATAAATCCCAGTTACACTGCGTTTTACTGCGAACGGTACTAACAGCTGCATTAAAGCTGTATTGGATTGGTTAATCATTCAATGGATTTATTAAAATCTTTAATGTTATTAAGTTCGAGGAGGTTCGGGATAAAAAGATCTGGAAGGAGTTGGGTTGAGTTGTTTGATAAAAAAAAATGTTATTAGAAAAATATGAATATAGGCTTATCATGGTCTTACTTTCTGATCTAATAAGCAAAGAAAACAAGAAAAAGATCACCTGAACATAAAAAGACAGTAGGAAAATGAAAACCTTGGGTAGGGATAGAACATAGTAGACGAAAAAAAAAACAACATCAGCATAAAATATTATTAACATATTTATACAAATAAAACAAACAAGCCTGGTTTTGCCAGTATTCCAAAGGCAAAGAAATCACGGGACTTCACGCATGTCAGTCTATCAAAGGTGTTGTCAACTTGCTTCCCAATAACGTTCTCATTCGCTTCAATATTATACACGTACATAAAGTGAATGGAAATCGACTTACTACCAATTTGTATCAATAGAATATGAAACGGGGAATGCGAGAAACGTTTTGTGGCAAAGTAAACAGAAATCTCCTGGAGGCGAAATCGTTTTATAAAATAAAGTAAGTCCAATAATTCAACACTTCGTCGCTCCTTAGAGGGCGAGAGATATAAAATGGAGAAAAACGTTCCTAATTCAGTTTGCTCCGGCGAACGGTGTACTCCGCAGCTACTAGGTCTTTACATCGAGTGGAAGAGGAAATAATATCTATCGATGGATGGGGACTCCCTACAGTTGGCTTTGAAAACGACGACTTCGCTTACTCAACGTAATGGTAGTGATCGTGGCATTCCTACCTCCGTATATAAAACTAAGAAAAAGTCTGTTCTTTCTTTCCACGTTTGATAGTTCTATTCCGTTCCTAGAACGTCTGCGGAGGCGTAAAATTAAGTCCCTGCCTCTTCTATCGCTGACGCAGCGAGTAGATTAATCCTAAAGGTAGCGAGGAAATAAATAATGTATAACTTGGTGCCTAAGAGCGTACAATTGAAGTGTGAATAAACAAAGAGCGTAATATATACGTAGTTTATTTAAAGCATTAACCGACGCTCCGCTCCGAATCCGGCGCTTGAATACAAGACGAATTGAGTACATTATCTACAGTAACATTCCCGGGCTAGTTAGCTCCTTGTTCACAGTGGAAACTTGTCTACGTCGCCTTCAGAAAGGCGGGGCATAGGAGTGGCTTTTATGCACCCAGCGCCACGCAAATTGTAGCGGAATGCCACGCTTCTAGACTGATTGCAAGTCTGTATAGTAGGTTCCGTGGGCGATGTGAATAACTGTGGTGCGATGTCGAGTAGTTTCTATACAAAACAAACTCTTCAATAATTCAGGCTATGTTAACTGAGTGAATGCCAAACGGGAGTGGAAATCATGTTTGTTAAACAACTTTATGTTTTGTTGGCCATCTGCTATTTAGATAGTTGCTTTATGTGTGCAGTTAGCAACGGGGTCCCATAATTGTTGGTGTAATTTTCGTTCTTGTAATTTTCAAACACAATCCTATAGTAGAGTAGTGGCTCCGTTACCCGCACTTAGGGCTCTTTCAATTTAGACGTTTCTTGTCGGACTGTTGCGGCACCGCAGCGGTGCGTTTGTCGTACTGCGCACGTTCCTTTTGATTTTTTCATACAATTTATGCACGCAAATACTCGTCCTGCTGTCGTGCGTGCGCGGCACTGGCGCCGCACTGCACTCTTGATGATCTTGATAAATTGTATGGCAAGAATCAACCGGACGTGCGCAGTACGACAAACGCACCGCTGCGGTGCCGCAGCAGTCCGACACAAAACGTATAAATTGAAAGAGCCCTTAGACTTTCATTAACACTTTTTTTTCGGTCCGTATCCTTCACCGATACGTTGTTCTTGTGTATCTTTTGAAATTGGCTGCTTTCCCACGATAATACACGCTAACACTTTTCCTATTAACCTGGGAGCTTCCTAAGCTCGTGTTAGGCGCTCACAATAGACGGTAGACAAAGTTTTAAGCTCGTTCTCACATAATCTCCAGTTCGTACACTATCGAGGTCGAGATTAATCGTGGATAACTACATTATTAAATACTTTAGGCTCCGGATTGATTGCTCTATTTTGTGACGATATTATTACTTTGGTGGGTATATTTACTGTACTTTTAATTACTTTTGTCGTTAATCCTATTTATAAGCCGCGTATTAGTTGTAAGCCGTGTTCTTTTATAATAATATTATGATTAGTTGTATTCTTTTAATTTTGTGTTTTTTTGCGGACTTTCTTTTACTTTCATAAATATTTTTTTCTTCGGTTCAGTCTTGAGTTCTGACTTCAGAACATCTGTATGTCAGATTCTCTGTTCGCATTCGCATATCTGTCACAGTCTGTCATCTATTATTAGATTCGAATCCGAACGTTGTCTAAAAATTTGTAGAATTGACCCTATTAAATGTCAATCATCATCATCATCATCATATCAGCCGAAAGACGTCCACTGCTCTCCATTGCCCTTTGGGTGACTTTAAGCCTTCTGATGAGGCCCATTGTCAATAGGCAATTTAATTTTCGAGTTCGGCGAAGTGATAAGCATCATGTGATTATTTAAGTAAGTACCTAAATATAAGGAACCAGCCTTCAAAGAATCGATTTAAAAAATACAGAACTTTCAAGTTCTGGTTCAAAATGATACTATAATTATCATGCACTTTACTTATATGAACGGTACCTACCTTACCTATACCTGTAAGCAATCTACTGTAATCGAATAATTTGGCATAGTTTGTCATAAGTCATAAGTGACAAATTATGCCAAATTATTAGGTTTATTATAACATATATAACATGCTGCGAGTACACACATACACAACAAACAAAACATTGTGGAAAACCAATGAATGGTGTGTTTTTCACGTTCTACAGTTGTGCCGAGCAGTTCAATGTTGGTATTGGCCAGCATTGCCTCTTGTTGCCCCAGTATAGAAAAAAAAGAAAGGCCTCTATGCCATTCCATGTTATGGCCAGTCTATACAGATGTTAAATACACTCTATGCCTGAATAAAGCAACTGAGTACTCTTGTACTTGGGAAAATTAAATAAGTACATACTGTTATAAAGACTAAGAGATTATGATATTTTTATCGCTTTGTCTACGAAGTGATGTTATTAGGGTTTCGTTTTTCCTTTTGAGGTACGGAACCCTTCAAATTGACATTATTGACAGCAGCCAGTATACTATTGTAGTCTTTGTTGACAGCCTAGAGCAAGCAGTTCACTAAATCGTTCGGCCTAAATCTCCACTTTTTTTAAATTAATACGAAAATTTCTAGATAATTAATTTTCACTCCATTCTATTCTTTGAAACGCAGGCGGTAGGTCTTCTACGAAAATCTGGCACAAGACTGCACTACTAACATTTATGTTCGGGGTACAAATACTGTTACATGAACTACGGCGATCGTAACACGTTTCTCGCAAGTTTTGCTTGCCCTGTTAACATTGCGAGCGGATACCTAGATACCCATCTACATACTATATCGATATCAGCTGAGTGGGTCCAGGCATGTGCAACTTGGTATTGAGAACATCAGAAGTTTTAAATAGAGTGAGTAGGCGAATATAAGCGCTAGGAACTAGTTTTTAGATTAGGTTTACTTTGGGTTCTATTTCTGACAATGCATGGGGGAATTTGGCGCTTAGGTCTGTTTCTTGGTTTGGTATAAATAATAGTATTTTCTTTACTAACTTGAATTAAGTACCTACCTACAAAAATATCGTTGAAAATTTCTGGTATACGTGTCTTGTGTATGAATATTGCACAGATTTTTGTAAAAAATAAGAAATTGCGTTTTGATGCAGTGACCAAATGCCCATGTGTTTCAATAAAATTACTCGATTTAAAATTTCATACCTAAACATAATTCTATTTACTTTTTTAAATACAATAAATATGAGTTAGCCGCCGCATCGTTCCGCACGCGTATGAAAAACACTTCATGGCGGTAGGAGCCAGTTTTTAAGTAGGTACCTACCAAAGCACAATAAAAATTATTATTTCTTTCTTTTTTTTCCACATTGTTTCTCATTCTCTATTTAGGTTTACCCGGAAATAAATTGAATTAAGAATGGGGCGTTAAATCAGCCGTTAATAGGTTTTTTGCCTTTTAATTTTATCATCGAAGACCGTTATTCATACACCCGCCATTTTAAAATTCGATTACGTCGTCGTGGTGGTGGCCGTTATTCACAGGGGAACCGTTGCAAACTTTTGACCTCTCTGTTTTCATATTTGAAGCAACAAACTTAACCATATTCAGGATCAAAAGCAATACGTTATAATTATGCATGTAATTCTAACGATGTCATGAAAGAATCTACATAATATTCAGTTTTAATGTGACTGGGATGGTGTTTAGGTTATATTTAGGTCCATGCTGGACTAAAGTTAGTTTCCAGTTTCCATTAGAGTTGGTCCGGCAGTGTCCCTGAATGCTGCCCGTAGTCATCTCTCTTAATTTTGTACAACTTTTGTAATAGCCATAATCAAGTGTTGTGGGGAGTTTATTTTAATTTGTATGAAACTGTTATTACAATCAGTATGCAAGCGGTGGTTTTGGGAGCAGCGGAAATGTTATTTTGTTTTATTATTACTGCGTATATTCCATACATACTCGTATTAGATAATTATTATTTTTCTTGGAATTGTGTCGCTAGTGCGACATACGTTGTGGATTAGAGGACCATGCTGGGCGCCAAAATGTATTCTTATAAACTTGTGTTGGCTAAGAGGTATAAACCCTTTAAAAAGATTTTTTATAGAAAAATAATAGTTGTAATCTAAAAGCAGCTACCAAATGTTAAAACATACTTTTAAGGAAGAAAAAGATATTGCAGAACAGTTCAAACAGGTGGCTAGGTCGGTAAGCTCGGCTGGCTCTATGCAAATACAACTGCTAGCCTTTTAACCATGAATCACTTTATTTCTATTCACCGAAAGTAGGGCTCAATTTCACCATTTTATTATATTATTGGCCGCGATGAAATCAAGCATTTTGACGGATTGTTTATCGTAGAGACAGTAAATCAAAAAGATTTACGAGGCATTTAACAACTAACCTAACCAAGTTTGATGAAATCGGCTCTCACTCTTACATCGAATACCAATGGAATAGGTAGGTAGGTAGTATAAAACCCATGATAACATGATAATAATGAAAATTAGCTGTGAGTTTTTCCCCTAGGCGTGAAATATTTTCCCAACTTCGGAAGTAATTTTGAACTTATTTTAATGAAACATAAACTTTATAACAGGAGGAGATTGTTGATGTAAAAGGAGATTACAAGATTTCTTCCTGCGGCTGCTTTTCCATACGCAAGAAAAGTTTGTTTTTCTGGGTTTTAAGTTCCCCCCCTGAAAATATCGCTGCAAGCGTTTTATTTCTTTTTTTGGCTCAATAAGGATTTCGGCATGCTTGAAAAATAATGGCATGGGCAAACTTTTTTATAGAAAATGTATGACATTATTAATAGAAAAAAGGAAGCATGACTAATAGCTGGTTGAATGATAGTGTAGTCTAAGGGCGAATTTCTGATTTCACCAATGAACGCGATCAGCGAATAAACCACGTATAAGAGCTGTCAGTGTCATTATTTTTCTATGGAATATTTACACTGACAACTCTTGAACGCAGTTTACATGTACTGATCGCGTTCAGTTTCATTGGTGAAATACAAATACAAATACAAAAATCTTTATTACAACAACAAGTATTTACATTTCATGTGCAAGCCCTGTTTCCCAAACTAGCGTGAGCTGTATGTTGGGAATCAGTTCCTTCCAGATAAATATGTCGAGCTAGTGTTACAATCATAACTTATAATAATTTATCTATTAATTAAGTTTATAACCAAAAGTTTACGAAATCCTCTCTAAGAATGTTTCTGAACATATAACAGTGTCTAGAATTTATAAGAATGGGACTTGACTGGGAGCCGGCCCCTATATAGTTGGGAAAAGGCTAGGCAGATGATGAACAGTGTCTAGAATTTCTATAACACAAAGACCCTTAACCTACTTTCTACAAAATTAGCCTAAGAATGTCTAAATTAACACACCTACCTTTGAGTACTTAAGGAAAAGGCTAATTCAATTTATTTCGTGGAATCTATAGAGACTGAGCCACAAACGAACTATTCAAAGAGATTTAATATTTATGAAGCTTTGGCCTTAAGTCAAGAGTGGATTGTTAAAGGTTAATAGAATAGTAACTATCCCGAAAGAAAGACCAACATTAAATAAGCGTCCCTTTTCCAGGAAAAAAAATGGTGGAAACTTGCTCAATATGTTTCTTTTTTGTGTTGTGGGAAACATGGTGATAGCTTCATGGAGTACAGCTGCCGCCCGCGGCTCCATCCGCGTGAATGTTGAAAGTTATCCCAAGAGAGCATATTCCCGGGATAAAAAGTATCCTATGTGTTATTCCAGACTATAATCTACCTCTGTGCCAAATTTCATCAATATCCATTATGTAGTTTTGGCTTGAAAGAGTAGTAAACATCCATACATACAAAATTTCGCGTTTATAATATTAGTAAGGATATTAGGACTGCTGAGTTGCTGGCGAAACGCTACTGTTTCGCACTTATTCATTGTAAACAAAAGTTATGTAACATTCATCAATATTATTACAACCGAATGACGTCTGCTGTTAGACTTAAGCCTTTCCAAAGTGTCGCATCCAGTGGTGAGTGGATTCTCGAAGCCATTACACTACCGCCGGTCATCGGTCCTTCTTGTGCCGTAATAATTTGATGATACCCACTATGACTATGTTTCCCAATATATTTCAGGGGCGTTCCTCCGTTCTGAAAACCACATCGTCTTCAGTTTACCTTCAACTTTTAAGAGGAAATGGATGTCCTTCAACTTGGTGGCCAAATTAAAAAAAGACTTTTGAAAAGCTTAACTGCCTTGGCGCAGAAAAGTGAGCAATCTCTGGCAACAAAATAATGGGACAAAGGAAAGAAAAAGAAGAGAAGAGAAGAACTCTTACACAATTATATTGGCACAGTTTAGAAAGAACTCTTTGCATTATATCAAAATACAGGTAGTAAAACCAACCATTATTTCAAAAGTATATAATTTCAACATAATAAATAACTCGTACGTATTGCTCGGTGTTTATACTAAAGATTTATGTTACCAAACCGCAATCGTGTTGTTTGTACGCATGTTATATGCTATTTTAGATTAAGCACGTTGGAACGGTGGCGGTGTGAACAGATACGATGCGAGATGTGTTCGCTTTAAGAGGCTTTGCTTTTAGTGTTTATGTTAGGTTCAGACGCCAGAGTGGTTTGATTTTTGGGGGACTTATCTGAATGTTTCTCTGTTTAATTATATTAAGCACGTTGGAACGGTGCGACCAAAAATGCGATGTGATATGTGTGCGCCTCAGCGCAAGATTCCTTTTTAGTGTTTATTTTAGGTTCTAACGTCAGAGCTGTGTTATTTTCCTGGAGGAACCTCTCTGAATCCGTTGTCTAATGTTTTCGACTATTTATTTTTTATGAGCGCAAATGACAGTGATTATAAACAAAAGGTTCACAAAGAAGGCGAAATTGACATATAAGGCGTCTGCTGTTGATTTGGTGATCCAATATAGAACGAGGCCTCAAGCAAGCCCAGGAAAACAAGACTTCGAGTGGGAAAATAGGGGACCTAACCCAAAATAATGGAACCAAGGAAGGAAAAAGAAGATAAGTTTGATTGGATCACCTTTTTTATGGATGGGAAATCATCAAATGAACCCTTCCGCTCTGGGTGGAGCGGGAGGGCGCGTCAGACTCTAACTGACTAAAACCCACCTATGCACCTCCTAGTGCCCTTTGCTTTCCAGGGCCGCGGTTTTTTTTTTTATTTTTAGTGATGGGTTTGCTCTTGACTCTAGTCAATGTCAGATATGACAGAGACAAAGTCTACGATGGAGCGAGCTTACCCAGAAGGAGCCTGTTCACTCTAACTTTGAAGAGATTAGGGCTGTAAGCTTTTGGAAACACAGACGCAGGCAGAGAGTTCCACTCCTTTGCTGTGCGCATTATAAAAGACATTTCGAAACGCTTAGTGCGAATTGGTGGAATAGCTACAAGGTAGGGATGGTAAAATGCAGTGCGTCTGGATGTCCGATGGTAGAAGGGGGCCGGTGGGATGAGGTCGTGGAGGTCTTGGGCACACTCACCGAAGTAAAATCTGTAGAAAACCGATAAGCAGGCAACCTTACGGCGATGAGCCAAGCTATGTAGATTGGCATCCACCAGTTTTGCGTCACCGATGAGCCTCTTAGCCCTGCGTTCCACCGAGTCAAGCGTGGCAAGCTGATACTTAGCTGAGCCATCCCAAAGGTGGCTACAATACTCCATGCAGGATCGGACTTGTGCTTTGTAAAGGGTTAACTCTTTCGAACCAAATCCGCAACCCTAGCAGGCTCTGGCCCCAAAGGGCCCCGTCTACTATGCTGACATCTCTTTGAGACGCGCGTGGTACACAACGCGCTGTCGACCCGGGAAGTATAGGATCACCTACATTTTATAAATGAAGGAAGTGAGTCAACAATTCAACATAGTGATACTTTTGTCCAGAAACTTAAATGGACAATTAATCAGAAAACGACGACGTTTTTATTAGGTAGGTAACCTGTGTTGGCTGACTTACTTCAGTGGCTACACTAACTACTGACCAGGTGGGACGCATTCGAGGAATGGCGTGTTAGGTTAAAGGTCGATTAGTCATTTATTAGTCACATGCACTTAAGTGTTCTTCAGTTAGTCATTAATTCATGAAGATATTTTGTTCGTTGTGGTTAGAGAATGGGAAAACAGCGTGATTAACGATTTTGTTAAAGATTTATAAAAACAGTTACTGTCTTAATCTCTTCCTACAAACGGTTGATTTTTAGTTTAAGATAGCAAAATCAACAGCCAATGGGGGATAATTTCTTTACAAACCCGAAATCGCCAAAAAAAACCACATAAATGTATGTGTCAGGTCTCATAGTAAAAGATGTTCATAATGATAAGTAAAATTACTCCATTTCAGGTATTGCGTTTATATTGTTACACGTTGTTTACTTTGACGTGTCTGTTTATTTAAAGGTAAAATATAAAAAATTCACGTGAGCGAACCCATTGGCACAGTTAGTCGGAAATATAATAATTTAGATTTTAAACAAATATCTCGCTGCAGTTTAATTCAATCTTACACCAACTTGCAAGATTTCCTCCAAGACGTCCCATAGCGCACAATAGCACCTTGTCAAAGTGTGCAATTTATTCCGACAGTCAATGTATTGATACTAAGACTTGTATGGCATCGCCAGACTTGCATAGCAATAGAACATTTTAGCGCATCGATAAACAACTCAGGGAAGATCGAAACGAGTTATTTATTTGCATCCACTTCGAACTGCGATTGGTATTTTTTGGTATTTTTAACGTACAGCGATACCTTTGTAGTTTAGGAGCTCGAGAAATAGTTCTCAAGCTCTTAAACATTTTTGTTTATCTCCTTACGTCGTAGCATAAATGATACATAAGTACATAGGCGTCGTTGTTCATTATGGTAGTACTTAGGTTTCAGGTTGTATGATTTTAACGATAGTTAATTCATTAAATTTTTGACATTAATATTATCAGTTTGAGTAACAGTTGGAATTAGAATCGTATTATGACTACGGATTTAGTGAGTACCAACAAACGGGGTGAATAGGAATGCAGGGGTGAATCGGCAGGTTGCGGATTTTGTTTGAAAGAGTTACCGTGGCCCTGGAACGTAAAAGGCACTAGGAGGAGCATGGATGGGTTTTAGTCAGTAAGAGTCTGACACTCCCTCCCGCTCCACCCAGGGCGGAAGGGGTCATTTAATGATTTACCATCCTTAAAAAAAGGGGTGAATCGGCACAAAACTTTGAACTTTTCATGTTATTTAAATCTTGTTTGCAGCATTTGCGATCTCCAATTTTATTGAATTATATATGAATACAATAAAGTAAGTAAGTAATAAATAAAATAAAGTTGCTTTCTTTAACAACCAATATTATGATACCAAAATGAAAAACCTTATCAAAGTTTTGTTTCTATTCACCCCACCGTTCCTATTCACCCCGTTTGACGGTACTGCTAGTTTGTAGATGTCTTAAGTTCTGAATTTTCATTTGTTGCTATTATTTACATCCAAGTAACAGGATAAGAACCATATAAAAGATTTGAAAAGACAAATAAAAATTTAATTTTGATAGGTACCTAATAGGTATCATCAATTTATTTATTTCACCGATTTTCTTACTCGGAAATTCTATAACCTGCGACAAGCTTATGATGGAGAAATATTTTTCATATAAAATATTTTTTACAGGTTATGTCGCAAGCTCCTTGACTAGGTTTCCGATAACGTAAACAATAAACCGATTTTCAGCTGTTTCTGCTGTTTTCCTTATACCATTTTCGTGTAAAAGGATACTCAAAACATTGTTTGTTTTTCATTTGCAAACTTCGGCTGTGTTTTCGAATTTTAGCTGCGAACTATTTTTAGTTCGTTATTTGGTTAGCTGACGTCAAAGTAAGGGGTTGGATATGTTGCCGCAAAATGGAAAACTCCGCAAGATTATAAAATGTCTTAAGAGACGATAAACTTTCGATAAACTGTCAACTGAATACTTGGACTAGGTACTGTTTTTCGCATCATTTGATAGTCTTTAATCTCTCGAAGTCATTCCGAAAAATTGTGGAATGAAACATTAAGCATACCTTTACAATTTCAACATTCTCGGTGCTCGTATTTCTGTCTGCAGGGTTTATAAAAACTATGTTACTTGTTCCACTACTTGGCTAAACAAGAAAATGCGATAAATTGTAGAACCGTACACTGATTGGTCAACATGTCGTCAGTTCATGTACCTAGGTTCACAATTTATACCGGTGTCAGATACACGGCGTGATGATGATCGGTGTCCCTAATAGAAAAAAAAATAGTTGTAGACGATGATGTAAGAGTTTAGACACGCCTGAATTTGATCTTGAATTGATTTGAACTTCTACTGTACCACGAAAGCTACAACTTGTTTTCAAAATTGAAAATAAAATATTTCACAGTAATTATTTACATAAAGTTTCTATTCGTTTTGTTTTCAATTAGTCTAGAACTCTAGACGAAACCTTATTTATTGAAGGGGTATCTCAAAAATTTGTTTTTGATTAAAGTATCCGGTTTGACGTAACATTGCTGAATGAAGACTTAGTAGGTAGGTAACTAAATAAAATAAAAGAGTTTAAATCCCTGCTCACATATTTTAAGAACAGCCCGAATTTCCACATAAATTTCACCGCCATTAGTGTATTACAGAAGAAAATCAGTAGCCATGCAGACTCGTCAGCCTAGGTACCTATAATAATTCCGCCGTATGAGTTCCAGCCACACAGTGCTGTCAGTTTGCGGCAAGTTAAAAGCCGCTAATCCATTTTCCTTTTATCCCCACTCTTCCCCACTATGGAAAATGCACCCAAAATGTTTCATGCCAGGAAAATGTTGAAGGAAGCTCTTTTTACGGTTTTGCACTGTTAAATTGAAATGGCGTCGATATTTGCAGTTGTTGTTTTAAAATCAGTGTTGTTTAATGTGTTTTGTATTTAAAAGGGATTTATTATAATGCTCCCAATGGCTTTGCTAAAGAGCTATGAATCGCTGACCATCAGGTGAGATAGTCAAGCGCGTGCCTATCAATAATAAAAAAGAATGTGTTAGCTTATCCATATTTTCTTGAGTCAGGAATTTTGTCGATCTCACAATCTAACCGTAAGAAGTTTGATGACTTCAAGTTTCCAGCTGCAGCATAATAGGAACCGGGTAAATATATTTGAATTTTGATACTTAAAAAAATATGTACTTCAGGTATAAAATTATGACAATTCATTTATTCTAGTTATCTTAATATATCTCCTCGAAAGTGAGATTGTTTGTTTGTTCCGTTTTTACGCCTAAATCACCCATACGTTTTTTATGAATGTTGGTGCAGGGAATAGATGGCGCCCTAGAGACGTTTATAGGCTACTTAATGCGAGCGGAGAAGCTAGTTTACATAAATGACTCCTGCAGTGCGGTTCTGTAAACATGTCGAAGTGAACACTTGGTTGGATGGTTTGACAACTCACCCGTCATGCACCCCGCGTGCATGACGGGTGAGTTGTCAAACCATACAAATAAGATGAAATGACACCTCTATTGTCGTTCACCCCGCCTAGGTGAACACCGTGACATGTCGACAGAATCGACCGGCAGTCTTGCCAAAAACTACCGTTTACACCGTCTACCGTAACAACTGCCAAATATCTACAAATGACAGCCGGGATCAACGGCTTGAGAAGCTTTCCGAAGCACGAAGGAAACACGGTACGCTAAGATGGTCACCCATCCACAGTAAACCTTGGCAAGCGTTGCTTAACCTTGAAGATAAGCATTGCTTTATACTGTTACTTATATAAAAGTAAATTCAATTAAGCATTATTTCAAAGATAGAACAATGTCAAGCTTTTAAAATAATCACGATAGTCTTTCGACCTTTCGAATTCCCACAACAATTTCCCTGAGCGACAATATCAAATCGATCATCTAGAAAAAGACATAAAATAAAACTTAAAAATCCATTACTTAAGGTTGAATATTCACCGATGCGATCCACTTACGATAAAACCAAGATGGAGACACAGGCAGGATCCAATATAGAAAGCTTTTATTATTCAGAACGCATCTTCATATTTCATGATTCTTCTCAGTTATAACTTAAAATGAGTGAATGATACGACCAGTAGGTAAGGGTCAATACACACCCCGCGACTGAAGGCAACTTTATGGTTGCACTTGAAATAGTGTTGAACAGTCTTAGCTGACAATATGAGGCATCAACACAATCTTAATTCAAATTCATGACACTAAAAACTCTAAAAAAAACAATCGAATCGGCCACTTCATTATGATCTAAGTTTATTTCGTAACAAAATGTGTCTATCATCCTATCATCATATCATCTATCATCTCCCTCTATCACCACCATATATTTTGTATACGACGACTCGCGGCGGTAGTTGAACCTGCTGTCATTTTCTGGACTGTTTATTAACTGTATTTGGTATAATAGAACAAGTAAAATTATGTCTGTATTTTTACAAGCTAACCTGATCATGAAAATTCTGGGCTTCACCATGAAAGCCGTAAGCCCGTTTAAAAACCGTAGACTTTTTTTTCAGAAATGTGCTTTTCCTGAGCTATAGACCGCAGAAGCGAAGCCGCAAGAAAAAATAGTATATATTTGATAATTTCAAAACCCATGAAAAAGACAGAATACAACATTATTTTCATGAAGAAATATTCAATCAGGCGTAAAAGTAGAACTTTTGCTTATTATTGGAGTGTGAATAAAAAGATTAAGGCTTGAAAAGGCTCGAATTAATCCATTTGGAATAAGTCCAGGGAACTCGGGTAGCTAGATGGAACTGAAATGGAGGATTACGAATATTGTGATGTGTGTTTGCATGTTGAATTATGTGCTATTAAGAGTAGCTTAGTAATTCACATTGATGTAGTTTTACTTTACCTCCTTTAGTTATCTACTTAGCTTCGCCCCACGGCTTTGCCCACGTGAAAAGTATTTTAATATCTCAAGGGAGCATACTACGATCCAGTCGTGTGCCACGTTTTATTTGAATCTGTTCAGCATTTATAGCGTGTAAAGTTAACAAACATACAGGCAGACAGACAGAGTTTATTTCCCATTTAGGTATAATATTAGCATGAACGGATATATGTTCCTACTTAGCATGATAACACGGTTGGTTTATAAATTACTGTACTGTATTTGCAAGTGTTAGCATCAGTTAATATCTTTCGATCCATAGCAACCCACACAAAGTTTTTAAAATATGTAGATTAATAAAGTATTAATGTTATTAATATTATTAAACAGTATCGCCGTATGCAGCGTGCCTTATCTACAACTAATATCGTGTACGTACAAGACGATACGACGATGTACACACCCGTGTAACTTTTCATTACGCGCACCGCACCGCTCACAAACTCCAAATTTATAGCGGACTTTGTTATCTATCTTTTCTTTGTACTTTCCCTTTGTTCGTTTAGTAAAATTTCCCATTGTTGCTATTTACCAAGTGTGAATTCCAATGTACAGTCCAAACAAAATGATTCATGAACAGAAATACGCTCCAAAGCTTTTTCAATGTTCATACAGCGTCAGCCAGCTCCTATCTCATTCCGTGATATCGTGGTTGCATTAGAAGATTGCTCTTTCATCTAACACGGGATGCATTTCGCTTTTATCGTTCATGTATATTTAACTTCCTCCGCATAATGAAAGTTTTACGTGATTAGAATTTGTGAGATCAAACGACTTCGTGAGGATCTCTTAATTGCTGGTAATTGTAAATATTGTGGGGGATCTTCACTGACGAGTGGCAATAGATCACGAGGAATATGCGTGGGGGATGTTTTGATGGGGGTGCGTGCGTTACCAACGACTCAAATTAATTCAAAGCGGCTGTGAATGGCCACAAAAATGATAAATTAGTAGCCGCGACACGTCCGCGCCATCCCGCCGTCTCGTCTGAACAAAACGCCGCAATGGTCCTAATTGCAGTAATTATGAAACTCTTCGCTCGTTGATGAAAGTAATTTTTCTGTAGCGACTACCAATTAGGCGTTACCAATTAGTGCGAAGAGGCGCAATTTGTAACTTGAGCCCAAATTATGAGGGAAAATATTTGCTTGCAATACTAAAAGTGTGGTCTGCAAGACTTTGTTTAACATTTGCATTGTGTTCAGCTCCAAGAGTTTGCTGTTGCAATAAACTGACTTACTTTTTAACAACAGAGACGTTACTTTAAACACAGTTTTGAGTAAAATTACTTTGCTTTACCACAAACAAAAAGGTTCTTGATAAAACGTTGTTAAAACTCAAAAGCATTAACTTCTATTTTGTTAGGGTCGGTCAACATGAAAAAGGAAATATTGTTTATGGGAGCATTTAGATCCCTGTAACTTTCATTGGAGCTCATTTAGTATTCTCTAGTTCAGCTTTGTCCGAAGTAAGCATCGCGATTGTTTGCGTTCAGTAAATATTGTTGAATCTTGTTTGCTACAAAGAGTAATTACAATAATAAAATTTAGTTGTATTATACCAACCTTGGCGAATTTTCCTATTGTTTGGTTAGGAATTTGATTAATCTGTTGTAAATTAAATGGAAAGCTAAACTCTCAGGAAAGATTAAAAGTCATTATTAAGTAACGCAGAAGCGCCGTTTTTCTTAAAATTAAATACTTAGTTATGAATATAGCTTTTGCCCGCGGCACTCGCGTCAATGTGGCCTACCACCGGCACTGAAAGGTCCATCTACTTCTGTACCAAAATTCGTCAAAATCGGTTCATCAATTCAGGCGTGCAGCGCTACAAACAACTCACAGGATGGGAAGTTATGATAAACAATAAGAACAGTGTCAATTCTACTAACTTTTAAGCAACGTTCCCATTTGCGTGTCAGTCGCAATCTGTCAAAAATGTATGGAAAATGAGACTTTTTTGTCAGATTGCGACTGAGATGCATGCGAATGCAAACATTGCTTAAAAAATAGTAGAATTGGCCCTTAGATATTGAGTCTAATAACAGCTCAATTTGTAAGTAAAAAACACAGTACAAAAAGCTCATAGAACCATATTTACAGACCGTAAATAATACAGACTTATATAGATACAATAGAAACATAATTCAGCAAACCACTCAAAGACATAAATAACCAAGCAATCAAGCAATAGTTCACTTGCTTAACATAATTGAATATATTAAATCACAGGTCTCTATCTAGAATCTAGACTACATTAATTTCACCGGTGCAGGCGGCCTGAAGACTGCCTGAATTAAGTCGAGAGGTAATAAATCTTTTTGAGTCACGTATTCTATCTCATGAAATGCACTTCCGAGCTATTAAGTGCGCGATTGAGAGACCTAAACTAGCTAGTTTCAGCTTGTTAATTTGAAACGCGGTGCGACTACACTAGACATTCTAGTGTGAATAAATCTAGGTGCACGTAAAAGCTTTTTCGATGTCTCGTTTAATAAAATTAGAGCTAATTGCTTCATTTTTTGTTGGTTAAGGAACAATTGCTTTGAAGATTGCCTTCTTAATAGTTGCTTAAAAGGAAAATAATGTTGGTAATTATTGTAGAGGTTAAATTGTTTTGAACTAGCTTTTGTCGCAGAATTGCTCGCTTGATTTTCCCATGCTATGCCATGCCATGCCATGCCGTGATCTAATCCCGTAAGTACGCTCCGTACTTTCGGGATTAGATCGACCCATGATGCTGTTATGCCTGTTATTATTTAGCAGCTCGATATTTTCATAAATCTGATACATAAATAAAACATCCTTTTCCCATACACTATCACATGCACAGTTAGTAGGTACGTAACTTGTGCTTGCATGTCGCAGCCACTAGTTCACTACCATTCCAACACACACATTACTCGACCTGACGTCCCGTCCGCATTGTAAAGACAGCCTTATCTAACATTGATTCATAGGATATTCAGCCTTTCAGTCCATGTCCGTACTACGGCGGACATGGCCGAACAAAACCGAACATCTGGACAATGAATATTCATGGACCCTCTCAATAATCGTGTTTCTGATCGTTCTGCTAAACAAGCCCTCCGTTATTGGTATCGACACCTTCGATTGTTGTTTCGGTTTCCGTTTCTTTAGTAACAGATACGTTGAGAAAATCATACGTGTAATGTTATGAATGTAAAAGTTTGGATGTCTGTGAGTTTGGGTGTTTGTCCATCAATTACGCCTCCTTCACTGATCGGATTTGAAAATGCGGTGCACGGCTGGACTTACTTTGATTAGGATACTTTTTATCGGGGCCAGGAACTGTTCTTGGGGAAAATTTTCGAATTCCACACGGGCTCAGTCGTTGGCACAGCTAGCAAGTTACCAATATTGCTTTAAAGTTTGAATGTTTGTTTAACTCCTCAATACACAATCATCATTTTGGATCACTTCATGATCATTTTGGGTAGGTCTTTGACTTGAATGTACCCTGGAGATTGGGGATGTCATGTTTCCTCAAAGGTCTAGCTGATGGTGGCGCATGCGTTGGATCATTTGGCTCCAATAAAATGGTTGAGCCGAATGGTGCTAGCGTATGCGTCATGTTCGTGAACGGGCGCCGTCGGCTGACACTGGTCATCTCTCGGCTGCCATGGTTTTAAATATTTCTTTGAATAGTTTCTTTTTTGATCCAGCGTTTTTATCCTGCACGTCTTTTAAATTGTTCTCACATATATGTATTATTTCAACATGAATGATGTAACCATAATTTTGTAACAAAATATTATTTTTAAAAGAGTGTCCGTGGAGTTTCTTGCACGTTCTTCTCCATAGAGATCTAGACTTTGGAACGTGCAAATAGCTTCATCTTTTTTGACCGACCGACCTTGACAATTCAAAAGTACCTGTAAATGGTCTAATTGAAATAAATGCTTTGAATTTGAATAATAGAGAATGGATCACAGTGGTATTTTGGATACCATGACCTGAGTACCATGAACGTAGAGTAGGGATCCCTTAGTATAATTTTAACGCCGCCAACCACGCGAGCGAAGTCAAGTGCGTGTGGTATAATTGTATACAGTGACACGACATTGTTATTAGAATCCCAGGCAACTGACACGTGCCGGAAACATTCGACAAAGGTGCCATAATGCGATTTTTTTCCCTATCTCAGTGAAAATAATGTGAATTTTTCGTTCCTCGTAAATTGTTTTTGTACGACATAAAATGTTGAAATTTTCTTAGAAAAATATTACAATTCGCACTATGTTTTGCCAGCGGCTTTGCGGAGTTCGAAAATGATTTAACGGAATGAATAGTACTACCGGAATTAAAAGTACCTTATGTTCTAATCAAGGCTGGAACAATTCGTGGTCTAAATTCATTCAGCCTAAGACGCGTGAACGACGTGAATGATTAAAAAAAAGAAGAGTTAGATAGGTTAGGATATAGTAAGTAGCATAATAAAAATAAACAGAAGTTAAAAAATAGTAGGGGTGTTATAACCATGAAAACAGAGATACAGCAATACCTATTTTAGGACAGACCCCAGAAATCATGAATCTCATAGTGTAGCTATACATTCCCATAATATTATATCCTATCGCACAAAACTATTTAGACACTCATCCCATCCCAGATTATCAAATAGAATCCGTCCTCCTATTCAGTGTGTCGCCATCCCGTGATGTTCGCTCCAGATTAAGGTGTTAAAACCCATTGACGTGGTAACATTTCTGATTATTCATTTGGCTTTGAGCTACCGTTTTGTTTAATTACCGAAGCAGTCATTTGAGAGCCGTAATAGTATTGTGTTGTGTTAATCTCTCGTGAGTTTGAATTAAATCTTCTGTGAGGAATATACTTAGGTATGTATTTAGGTCGATACCTATTGATGTAAAAGTTTATCTTTGCTGAATTGTTAAGGTGCACACACACAGTGTAAAAGCATATACTGGATTTTTCTAGTCTAGCAGAGCGACATTATTTTTTTATCCTTCAAAGAAGATTTTTAATATTAGTTCAAAAAGTTTCAGAAGACGCTGTCCGTATGTTTTTAATCTCCTCTTCCGTAAACAGAGTGCCACTAAGCTTTTATTTTCGTGTATCATTTACAAACTTTTCCTATTCAGTGCGACCGTATTTAAGACATAACCATAACAGCAAAGACACATCTCGACTCTCGACTAATGCACCCAACTTTTGCATCCAGAAAAATGGAATAAGAAATACTTTTAGTGTTGTTTCCCAAAGACTTTTAGGAAAATATTGATACTGTCTCGACTATACATAATTCAAAGGATTTCCGATCCAAAAGGATAAAAAGTGTATCTGGCGAGATCTGGCGTTGGGTGGTGTGTTCGAATAATGTGTGCGGTTTGCAAAGTGCGAGTTGGGCCAGTCGCGCGTGTGAGTTGGCGAGTGGTCCACATTTTCTTTTATTGAGCGGCGAGTCGTGGCTAAGTGACGACAAGGGAGTCCGAGGGATGGCCATTAAGTTAAAACGCTCGTCGCCCGTCCTCTTCGCTGTTAATGTAATTTCTCGCAAACTTCCCCTTAATTCGATAAGGGCCACGAAATAAACAATGGATGGCGTGGATAAGTGTTATACAGTTTAGCATTGACAGTTTCCTTTGACTTTGTTTTGACCTGAGGATTACCGAAGTATTTTTATTTATCTTCCGTTTGCGGACGGTTTTGTAGCCAAACAACGAAATTATTTATGTTATTTTTGGTGTTGCATGCGGATTCATTATTTATTTCCGTTTTAATTTCTTTTGTTGTGTTCAAGGCTGTTTTTATTCAGAGCCGGATGAAACTTTTTCATTGTTCTAAAGTACTAAGCTCGATAAATTATAGCTGCAGCAAGTGCGGCACTATTGGTAATAAAGTACAGCAATATTGGTCCTTCATACGTAGTCGTCAATATTTGCAAATCATTATGACCCGGCAGGCGTCAAAAACATAAGATGGTTGGATGAGAGGTTCTTCGTTGAATCAAGCTTTATACGAGTATGAGGGGTCGCGGGGGGGGGGGGGGGGGGGCATTTCAAATGTCTACAGCCTCGTGCTGCCAAGCCTTAAGCCTGAATTTTAATAACAAATTTATCAGTGGGTGCTTTTTCTATTCATCTTAAGATAGGTAAGTATAGTAGGTAATTATGTTTGTAATAGACTGAAAATTTAACTAAAACAATATTCTGTCCATGTGTAAATTGTTAAACAATTGAGCACAAATAGTTATAGTGAACTATTTGATCAAATTTGCAACTACCTACGCAAGTTTAATTCCTACAAACTATCAATATTGGGTCTCAACAATATTAAATTATGCAAAACAAACTTTCCTTAAATATCATTTTGTTGTTCAGTATTTACTCCCGTATTCGCTTGCTCTTGTGCAATTTAGTATTTCGTAATACATCATTTTGTTTTAGATTGAAGTAAAGAAAAAATCTTTGTTCCGCACAGACGGAACGCACAAAACGCGCAAATATATGAACAGTAGGTAAGATATAAAGATGTTACAAAAAGCTAGCAAATTAGAGAAGAAATATCGAGAACTTTAGTGCTCTAACGGGAAAAATCGACGTTGTATGTGTAGTAAGTTAGTAACAGTATTCAAAACTATAAAAACTCCACTTGTAGTCCTTTGCACGGCCAAAGCTAAGGCTGTCAAAGAGACTGAAATATGTTTTTTAGGGTTCCGAACCCAAAGGGTAAAAACGGAACACTATTACTAAGACTCCGCTGTCCGTCTGTCTGTCTGTCTGTCCCCAGACTGTATCTCATGAACCGTGACAGCTAGACTGTTGAAATTTTCACAGATGATATATTTATGTTACCGCTATATCAACAAAAACAAAAAAACAGAATAAAATAAATATTTAATTGGGGCTCCCATACAGCAAACGTGTTTGTTTTGCAGTTTTTATAAATAGTGGTACGAAATCCTTCATGTGCGAGTCTGACTCGCACTTTGACGGTTTTTTTTTATTATATTCGTAATTGTAGTAAACGTAAAGTAACGACATTGTCCTTTTCTCTACTTCAGCAGCTGAGTTAAGCTTAATGCTCGAACAACTGAGCCAGGCAAGCCTCGAGGTCGGACTCAAAATGAATATGACAAAAACAAAGTTAATGACCAACAGCACGAAGCGCAAAGTAGACATTGAGGGTGTTGAGGTTGAATATGTCCATGAGTACATATATCTCGGCCAAATTGTCTCATTCCAGGCGAGACAAGATAAAGAAGTTGGTCGACGCACCGAAAACGCCTGGAAGAGCTATTGGTCGATGAAACACCTCATGAAAGGACCCCTTCCACTCTGCCTTCAAAGGAAACTCATGGACATGTGCATCCTACCCACCCTCACCTACGGAGCACAAACGTGGTCATTAACGCAACGTCAAAAGTCCGCTCTCGGGGTCTGCCAGCGAGCAATGGAACGAAGTATCCTCGGAGTAAGGGTAACAGACCGTATAAGGAACAATATACTTCGTTCCAAAACTCAAATCGCAGATGTAGGCAACACAGCTGCCAAATTGAAGTGGAACTGGGCGGGCCATATCTGCCCCATGCCATACATGGGAACTGGGCAAAAGTAACCACGGATTGGATCCCGAACATCAGGAACCGGCGACGCGGTAGACCCAAAAGGAGATGGCGAGACGAACTGGACTCCTACCTAAAGGATTGGACTCAGATTGCTCAAGACAGATTGAGGTGGAAAGAAAGAAGGGAGGCCTTTGCCCTGCAGTGGGACACTACGGGCTTATAACAATAACAATAACAATTGTAGTAATGTTTGTATGAAAGAAAAAAAATCGTAAACTCATCGGAAATTAAATTGCATTCATTCGAGGCCGGTGCAGGTCGCTAGTGTAAAATTGAATCATGTAAACTAGACCGGACTGTGCAACATTGCCCATTGATATCACTACGATAGAGCGCAATTCAAAAGCGTCTCCGAAGTTCTGACGCTGAAGCGAGATAGCACAATATGGCATTGTTAATTGAATAAGAGAATATAGCGCCGAGTTGTGAATACATGTCTACATAATCTTCTTAACACTTTGGAGGCGGTCTTGTTGTTGTACTTAGATGCCTCTATCGGACCACGTACTTACTTTGTTTGTATGGAGTAGGTAGGACCGTACGCAAACCCTAAACGTGGAAATCCTTTGACAAAAACTAAAGGCTTCCGCAGGCTCTACGTAGTATTACAACCGTAGAATAATTACTTCGAAAACGATTGTTAGATAGCGCCTGTCTATGAGAGCCCTAATGTACCTATATCAAATAGTTAGGTACCTACTGTACAACTATTTTCTTAATGTGCCTCGGCAATCATCGCATTTCCGAATACAAACGAATGCTAATTTATATGTCCATCATTACACTAAGGACATTAAGGACAGGACATTAAGAAAATAGTGGTAGCTGTACCATGTGACTGACGTACGTATGAACGATTTCAATCAGTGTTTAGTTGTGTCTTACTTAAGATTTGGATGTTGAGTATCTGACAAAGGCTACTTTAGCCTAAAAACCTTGACAGGTTCACATTTGGAATTAAAAAGTAAAGAGGGAAGAAAGAAATAGTATTTATTGTCACAGAACTGTTATCAAAAAAAATTATGAAAAATGTGGTCTTATAATGGTGTTTTTTCATAGTAAACAGTTTGTATCTCCTGTTATTGCTATTTTGTTGGAAATTAAACAAAACTTGATCACGATTTACCTTAACAACTTACACACATACGAAGGCTCAGTAACTGTTCTAGTATATTATGAATAGCCTAGATTTACCGTGAAATATGGCTTAATTTCCGACCTGAGCTCACTGAAAGTAATTTCGAAAACCCTTCAACCCTTTCAGACTTATAACATTTGAATGAAAAGTTGGGGTTGTTTTTGAAGCGTAAATGTGGATCATAAATACGTAGAATTTCAATTTTAATGGGTAAATTGGGGTAACATATGTATGTAATTATTTGTGTTATGTAATAAAGTTGGTACCTATGTGACCGGGGTAACGCACCGCATAAGAATATTAAATTAAATCAATTAAAAGTCATTGTTAACATAAGGTGTTTAACTGCCGTCAAAAATCAATATGAATGAAAACTAAAAAAAAAATTGAAGTTATTCTTTTATCCTTGCCACGCAAATCAAGTTTATTATGATGTGACTTGCGAGTGATGTCACATGCAATGAATGCTGTCTCTCTTCATCATAGATTTAAAACGCTCATAATTCCGTTTTTGAGACTTTTAAGCATTTTTTTTGCTGTATCTCGTCTTTGCTCTAACTTACGACAACTTAGAAGGAATGTTTATATTTTAAGAAATAAACAGTCAAAAATATCCTATTATGTGTAACAACGACGTGCTTCTGTTATCTTTCTAGTTATAAAAGCAGCAATATCAACGCGCAACTGAAACATAAAATGTAGATCAGATATTTTTATAGTTCAGTGTTTCGATCTACACTTTGCTGAAGAGGTTATAAATTGCTTCGAGAAGTCGGTGTGCCTCCAATAAAAGTCCAAGCGACCGACGGAGTGCACATAAAAGTGACTAGCCATCTGTGTCCCGTTCATGTTGATGCATAATGTTATGTTTGGAGTGGCTAGGGGCTACAGTGGCTAGTTGAAATGTTGACGGTGAGTGGCGAACTGTGTTTAAGCCGGACGACATTTGGGCATTTCTTTTTCGTTTTTTGAAAACTAACCACAGGAGTTTTTGCCAGCCATTCGTGTGGCCAGCATTTTTTTTGTCTCTGGTTTTGTAAACTGGATGCGACGATTTACATTCCTGTGATTAAATTTTTTATGCAGTTCATGTTTACGTTACTGCTCGCTATTTGGACGATATTCAAAAATCTTACATTTTGTTTGTTTTCCTTACCAGTTCTATTCCGTAATATTCGAAATAGCGTGCGAAACATTTGTAATGTTTTCCAGCTTATCAAACGATTGTTGTCTTAATATGATTTTTATCGTTTAATGATACCTATTTTGCTGAAACATTATAACCATAACCACAACATCCATCCACTACAACGATACGTCCTTTTTAGCGCATAAGTGGCAACATAGCGGCATCGTGAAAGACCGAATGATTCCGACCTACATTGAGTTAAAGTTGAGTATCATTGAGCCCACGGCAGCGAGGCCACTGGTCGGCCGAGAGTTGTTGCGGTGTACGGAGAGTGCGCGATGATGTGATTGATGTGCAACGCTATTCGGGATTTATTGAAATGCGAGAGGATTAGTTTACTGCGCCTATTGAAACTTACGGGTGAAATCTTCACAGACATGTTCGGGTATCAATATTAAATAATCACGGAAAACAAAAAAGGTGGCCAAGTGCAAACAGTCAAACTCAAAGCATTTATTTCAATTAAATCATTTACAGGCACTTTTTAATTTTCAAGGTTGGTCAGACAAAGAGGTGAACCTATTTGCACGTTCCAATGGAGAAGAACGTGCAAGAAACTCCACGGACACTCTTTTAAATCAATGAATTGATAAAAAGTTGTGGTTACATTGTTCTTCTCGAAATTATACATATATGTGAGAACGATGTATACCTAAAGACGTGCACGATAAAAGCATCAGGAGTAAAAAAAAAACATTTCAAAGAATAAGTAATTAAAACAAACCGTGGCAGTTGAGAGATGACCCGTTGACGGAGCCAAATTATGAAACATTTGCGCCACCATATGAGAGACTTTTGAGTGAGCATAACACTCCCAGTCACCAGGGCTCATTCAAGTCAAAGACATACTAAAAAAAATTAGGTACACAGTACTCACACATGTATGTGCCGTTAATGCATGAAATTATACAATGCTAAATAAATTGAGTCTACAACGTGTAACAGAATAAACGCACTCATAAGGGATATTTTTTTTTTTTTAAATTGACTGCGCCATACATTTATGTGCGCATAACTCGACAAAATTTAGGTACTGAACAGCTGTTTTTTTTGCTACTTTGAGTTTGGACCCACATGAAAGATGTGTATACTTTAGCCAGCCTGAAACGTAGTTGAACTTATTCATCCCTGTTTCTAAAAAAATCATTATGTCTGTCGGCTCGTCTAATAAAAAGATGTAGATTTTTTGTAACGTGGGTACAAGATGTTTTCATAGATATATTGCTTGCTTTATAAACTATTCGGGAACTGTAGGTAGCAACTTTCTATCTAAACCTTCAAGAAATAGTATTGCTGTTCTGTTTTTATTTATTCTCTATAAATAGTTTGTAAGTACGTCCTGGAGCTACATAAAAGGTCATATTTGCTGCCGCCTGCAGCAACGCCTTTGAATAATGTACTCTCTCCTTGTCTATACATTATAGCCAATATGTTATTCTGATGTATAAGCTACCTAATTGAAAATTTTCATCGAAATAGGTTCAGTAGTTTTTGTGTGAAAAAGTAACAAATATCCATCCATCCTTAAAATTTCACTATATAATAAGTATTTATAATACATATTAGTGGTACTTAGGTTGACACATAAAAGCAAGATACAAATGAATATTGACATGAAGGTCATGAGTTGCGAAAGTAAGTTTGTATGAATTTTACTATAGAGACGACGGGACCTATAATAATATGATGGGATGGGATACTTTTTTTAAATTATTGATAGGCACGCGTTTGTCCACTATCTCACCTGATGGTAAGCGATGATGTAGTCGAATCCAAGTCGCTTAGGCAAGCATGCTCCCCGCTGACACGCTCTGTCCCCGCAACACCGCTGTGTCTTCTAGGCAGAAGTAACTTTTGAAGACTCCCAGGTTGTAGCTATCAGGAAACTTAGCCTCTGGCAGAGAATTCCACTCCTTGTCTGTACGCACAATAAATGTGTTCCCAAAACGTTTTGTGCGTGTGGACTTTAACGCGAGCGAGGTCGTGGTAAAAGCTAGTAAGCTTATTAAATCACGCTTATATTGTAACAACGTTAAAAACTGGCATAGTTCACATGTGTACAGATTACTTGCTCGTTGTGTACACCAAGCAACATGTAGCTTCTCAGTCAATCTACTTTTTACGATTCCATCGCTGAAATGCGGTTGACGAATTACTTGTTTCCCATTTATTTTCCGTTCAGCTTTGTTTCATGCGGGTAACATAACCTCTTACATATATTTTTATTCGATATAGGTTTTTTGTTGTTTTATTGAAAAGCCAAATCCGTTTTCAGTAGTTTTATGGAATGTTTTTTTGTGTTATATTATCTATTTATGGTGACATTTTTATCACTTACAAAATAACTATTCAATCATCATCATCTGCCTAGCCTTTTTCCAACTATTTTGGGGTCAGCATTCAGTCAAACCGGATTCAGCTGAATACCAGTATTTTAGAAAGAAAGAAAGAAAGAAAAATAATTTATTTGGTACAGCATAAGGCACAAACACAAAGGCTCGGTAACACGTAAAATGGATAAAAATAACAAAAAAAGTTTCAAAAACAGCACAAACAAAAAAAAAAGATAACAATAAAAGTTGCGTGCCTCATGACTGCATCAAAACAGGCTCAGTTCAGCATGAATGCCAGACAACTAGTGCCTGACGCTGGTTTTCAACTGACCTGTGTTGTGTTGTGACGCAACGGACGCAAAGCCGCTTTGCAGTGTTGTGATTTTTACACACAAAATAAACAAAACAAATAAATAAAAAGAGATAAAAATAAATAACGGTAGAAAAAAAAAAAAAGATTCGAAATGGGGGTAGGTAAACCTTGACGAGTTAGGATGATCAAATTTGTGTAACGTAAGTAAAACAGTAAAAGCAGCCTCCGGGATGTAGGAGACGGAACCCAAGCAAACTTATCGTGAGGCAGGTGCACGGATACATCATATAAATGAGGTATTGTGCGCAACCATGTCCAGCTCTCGCTGTGCATCAATTAGATACTGCCGTAAACGTCTTCTAAATGTACCAATCGTATTTATGGCTCTGATAGGTGGAGGAATATTATTCCACACTTTAGAAGACGCATAACGAAAGCTGCCCCTAAAAACAGCTGTACCGCAGGACTGGGTTGTAAGTTGCTGTGAGCATTGCCTCCTTCCGCATTCCCTCCGGCTCGTAAGCCAACTCAGTTTGTTGAATAAGTAGTCAGGCTTTTGGTATTTAACTACACCGAACAGGAGACAAGCTAGATGCAGTTTGCGTCTGGATTTCATTTTCAGCGTAAAGTGCTTATTCAAGTATGGCGTTACATGGGTTCTGCGTGGAATATTATAACAAAACCGAGCGCAAGCATTTTGTACCCTTTGGATGAGCCGATCAGTACGAGCCAACAGGCGCGGGCCATACACTGTATCTGCGTAGTTCAACCTAGAAAGAACCAGGGTTTCCACCAGCTGCTCTCGCAATGCTTCGGACAAGTAAGGACGCATCTTGTACATAACCTTCAGGCGATAGAAACAATTTCTAACCGAGTCTGCTACGTGTTTCTCAAAACGCAGGTCCTTATCCATAGCCAGCCCCAAATTCCTCGCCTCATACACTCGCTCAATCGGCTCGCCCATCAGTTTTAGGTCAAAAAATGAAGGTAGCTTAGCAAGCTGTTGTCTCGAGCCAAACACCAAATATTTGGTTTTTGTAGGGTTCAATGACAAGCAGTTCTCCTCAGACCAAGTGGCAATTCTTTGGAGGTCATCGTTAAGCTCTTTGATGGCATTACTGTACTCATCTGGTCGAAAAGAAATGTATAACTGAACATCATCGGCGTAAATGTGATATTTACATTTATGGAGACACTTAATGATGTCCGCACAGTACAGGATGAAGATAATAGGACCCAAGATGGAGCCCTGCGGGACTCCTCTCTCTACTGCAATAAGTGACGATCTTAGTGTAGTTCCATCATCAAAACGCAAGTCGACAAACTGTTTTCTGTTCGTGAGATAGCTACGGAACCACTCTACGGCGCTAGGATCGAAACCATAATAGCTCAACTTTGATAATAATAGCCGAATATTTATTGCGTCAAATGCACGGGAAAAGTCCAGCAAGACGAGCACTGTACACAGACCCTGATCTTGGGCAGCCAAAATATTATCTGTAACGTCTAGTAAAGCAGTAGACGTACTGCGTTGCCTCCTGAACCCAGATTGTAAGTCAGGTAGAATATGATTTTGTTCCAAAAATTGATTTAATTGTTGGCAGACGACCTTCTCTAATACCTTGGAAAGGCATGGCAAAATGCTAATGGGACGTAAGTCTTTGAGCTCGGTTGGATTTGATTTTTTAGGTAATGGCCTGACTGAAGCAATTTTCCATTGTTCGGGAAACGTTGACGTCTCTATCGAACAGTTAATTATGTCGGTTATAACGTTTAGAGTATGCGGCAGTGTCATACTAATCATGTCCAATGTAATGTTGTCGTAGCCCTCAGCGTTACTTTTAAGATTAGTGACAATTCGCAAGATATCAGCCGGCTCTACTGGAGTAATAGCAAAAGCAGCATCACCATGTTTGTTTTCATCATAAAACGACATCAGTGACGTGCTGGCTATAGGGTTACCTGGTACTATCAAAAAGTTGTTGTTTATTACGTTAGGATCTGTAAATTGCGACGGTAGATCTTGAAAATTTTTGAAGGGCAATAAAGTGGATTTCAAGTTTTTCCATAACAATTTTGGATTATTAATTTTATTATTTATGTTATGCTTGAAGTACGCAACTTTTTCATTATGTAGTGAACTAATCACTAAGTGTTTTAGCTCCTTATAATATTTTATATTTGACTCGGTTTTAGTCTTCCTACAGGCACTAAGTGCGTCATCACGTAAACGCATCATAATTTTTATGGTATTGGTAATCCACGGATATGACTTTTCCTTAATTGTGCAAGACTTAACCGGAGCGTGAGCGTCAAACAGGGCAATCAAATGAGAGTTAAAGGCATGAACCATGTCATTAACGCTGTTTAAAAAAGAAACATACTCTAATCCCAAAAATGATAGGTCTTTGTTCAACCTGTCCGTGCAAACATCCTTAAGTGGCCGGAATTTTACCGAGTATGGCTTGAGTTTATCACGTTTAATGTGGAATTCACCCACTATAATGGAATGGCCATTAAGAGAGTCCAGTGATTCCACAGATATAAATCTTGCTCTCATATCTGTACACAAAAGGTCTATGAGAGTTTCACTGGATGAAGTAAAGTGAGTGGGAGTAGTTACCAACTGCGTGAGGTTGAGACAATTAAGAAATTGATTAATTTCCTTCGTTTTTATCCCGCTTGTATCCAGCAAATTTACATTAAAGTCGCCTAGCAAAATGTAGTGGTCGCAGTCTCCCAGTGAACTGACAGAATCCGTTATGGCGTCCAGGAATAGGACCAGGTCAAGCCATGGCGGTCGGTAGGCTGTACCCACGGCGATTTTTTTCCCGCTCAAAGTTAGTGTTAACCACATTTGCTCGACTGATGCGAACCTGGGATCAACCGCCGCGGTACAAATACGCGCGCTCAGTCCCCGGCGAAGATAGAAGCCGACCCCGCCACCGCGCCCTGAGCGCACACTCGCCGGTCGCGGCGTGTGACGTAGTCGATAGCCCGGCACCACGCACGGTGGGTTGATTTATATACGTAGTGGACTTAGGACATTAAAAAAAAAGTCATCTTATTTTTACTGATTAATGATGCAAATTTGTTCTACTATCTAATACAGTAAATTATTGTTCTATGACTTTTTATTTTACGCATTATTTTTAGTACTACAATTTTTTAAATATTTTTTTGTATAGAAAAAATCATAAAATCTAAAGAATCTCAAAAATCTGAAAACATCTCCAACTGCGATGTATATATTAAAATAGTACTATTTATTAGCTTATTTTTACAACTAGTCAGCTACTGCGCTTTGCTGCGATTTAGGAGAAATTTTTTTTTTTATTTTTTTTCTTATTAAAATCGCATTTAAGTCTACAAAATCTCAAATTTCTTCCAATTGTTGGATAAGTATTTTAATAGTACAATTTATTTGCATCTAATCGTCTACTGTAGTTTACTGTGACTTAGTAGGTAGTTAGACTTTTTTAGATTTTTTTGAACGAAAATATCTTAAAAGTCACCTAAATCTCAGAATACTTAGCAGTGATAATTATTGTATTCTCTATTCCACACCACCCCAGAGGTAGAGAACTAGGCGCGTTTTTTTTTATCAGTGGTCTCCCCAATAGGCCTAATCCACGACTACAAATCTGTGTTCTGTATGTGTGAGACTTACAAAGACAAATTCAAAATTCAAATCATTTACCAATATTTTTAGGAGGGGCCTGCACCATGCTCAACACCATGCTCTGACAATAACGGGTCTTCAGTTAAAACCCCTAAATTTTCTTGATCATCATCGTCAACAAATGTATCCTTAACGATCAACAAAGCTGTTGCTTCTTCTGAAAAGGCTTTGTGTTTTCGCACCAGTTTGTGTCGTATCTTTAAAATATGTGGATCAGAGCTGATTAACAAATTGTTCAAAATATCTTCATTAGTAGCTTTTCTACAGAATTTCCTCGAATTATGAGCACGATATCTCCGAAAATCTTTGTTGCGTGCTTCAGCTGCTTCTTCGGATAATTTTCCAATGGGCACTATACCCAAGCTTTCAATAATAGCTGCTCCGTGAGCTAAAACTTTGTGAACACTTGCAGGCATGTAAAACCAATTATATAATTCAATGTATAGTTCCATGGTGGTTTCGGTATAATCTTTAAACTTCAATATATCAATACGGTGACCCGACGAAATTGCTTCTAATATAGTTTTAAATCTTTTTATTAATTCTTCATTTACTCCTGTGATCGAAGCTGCAATATCGGGGTTTTCGAAAAATCTCCTCGCAGTATTCCCATCATTTGTTGTACCATGACCCTGTTTCACAACATCAATTAAAAGTCCTGTTTCGGATTTAAATGCTTCCTGAATATTTCTCTTTTTGCTCTCCATAATAGCTTTACTGTCACCTTTCACCATCCATGTCTTCAAATCTAATCTGTACGCTATATGAAGAATGCATTCCATGAATCGTATCCAGATGTGTAACGACGATAAACCATATTTATATAAATCGACATCAATTTCTTTTGCCAAAACCAAGGACAAATCATTCATTTCCTTTGGAGTAGCTTTACATATGTCACATCTTTGTGTTGATGTATCGCAAAGAACTGCAGTCGCTTTACCATCTATCATGGTTAGTATTAGGTTGTGCGAGATGGTCAAATCATCAACCACTGTCTTAACTAAATTGTTAATCTCTGCCTCAATCGCATTTTTTTCTTGCAAAATGCTGAATTTGTTTTCCTTCATGAATTTAAAAAACAGCGGACGACACCATAATGAGGAATTTGGGGAATCATTTTCCCATATAACTCTGTCACTAGACACTAATTTGATAGGAATCAAACTACCCATAAATACGCTAGAATCGTCAAAGTCCTCATCTTCTTCATTTTCTCTTCCAACTTTCTGCTTATAATTGGCTTGATTCGAAGCTCCGTCAAATCCCCATTTACTAATCAGTGTCAAATCTTTACAAGTTTCACTAATTTCGTTTGACATTATAATTCTCTTCACAGTAATATCCAATAGTGCCTGCAATTCTATCGTAGCCGTTTTATCTGTTACTACAATAGCAGTTTTAGGTGGATAACATTTAATTTTTTCATTTTGCAGTGCGTAGTAAGAGGGATATACGTTGGTACCAGTTACTTCTGCGATACTTTTTCGTAGCGTATTATATTGCCATTTTGACAATTTCAAAGACAAAAACAAGCCTAAAGCTTCATCTGGAGAGAATACTGATTTCTTTTTATTTCCAAAAAGACAATCTTTTACTTTTTGCACGTCCTGTGGATGCTTGAGCAGATGCTGTAATATGTCAGCAACATCTTCCTTTCCTTCTGCTTTTAAGTTAAAAACATGGGCATGTGACAACTCCTCTGAAGCAATAGTTTGCGTAGTAAGTTCCGTACGTCTCTTTTTTTGTTTAGGACCTAATTCTGTAAATGGTTTTCTCGGACTTACTTGAGTTGATGTACCAACAGACACCTTTTCATGAGATGTAGTTGATGTGCTAGGAACTGGATCGTCGTCGTTTTTTGCAAAATCTTTCATAAACTCAGGCCAAACTATCTCCGATGCCAACCAATCACTGTATTTACTTCTAAATGTATGTTCTTTTCGTTTAGCATTTTCCCATTTTTTATAAGTATTATAACAATACTTTGCGCAGAATTCCTTTAGCAAATTATCATTATCTTGATTTAAATCACACAATTTTGACTTGATAGCACTGTATAAAAAGTTATGATCCTTAATACTACCACTTGATTTCAATTTCACAAACATATCAACATTAGTAACTAAATCACTAAACATTTTCACAAAATTCTCGAAAATCAACTTTTAACAAAAATCAAGTAACGAGCGGGTAGTCCGTATGTAAAGGGTGGTTACAACGAACTGATATCATTGTTTTCAACTTGCTACCCCAAATATTTTTTACCTGCAAATTTACTGCCCTCTGATTGGCGCACGTCACTAATGACGACTCGTCTACTGATAAGAAAACCGGTTTTGGTGTTGTGGAAAGAGTGGTGTGGAATGCAGTTGCACAAAATATTTACAACAAACTAATAATAATAATCCTAATAATATGCACCATGCGTCGAATTCTTTGTTTTATTCATACAAATTAAATCTCTGAAATTTTAGGGTAATAACCTACTTTAAAAAAAAAGTTCCAAAACATAAAAGTATGGTATAAGTATATACAATGCAAATATATATTTAAAAATCCTTAAGTCCCAACTTCGCGATTTCAGCCCACCGTGCCACGGGGGCTCGTGCCTCCTGTCCCGGTCGCAACCAAGTCTCGTTTATGGCCATAATGTCGAAACAATGTCTGTCTAAAGCTCCAATTAAGTTATCATGACCCGTACCCAATGACCCAGCATTAAAAAAACCAACTTTGAAAAACTTATGTCCTTTAGTTGTCATTGTAATAATAAAAAGTATATCGTGTACATATAATTACTTCGTAAAATAATAGTAGTTGTAGTATTAATATTTGTCGTAGCCCATTAATTGTAAATAATAACTGTAAATAATAATTGTAAGTAATAATAATTGTTGTAAATAATATTATATGTATGTAAAAAAATAAGAGAAACAGATAAAACGAACCGTGATATATAAACGTGCTTGTAAATATTGTGGCAATATTTAAGTGTAAATTTAGTGTAGTAATACAAAACCGGCTTACGTTTACGTCACTGAGCAGCGCCATGAGACAAACATCTACTGATACAAAACAATACGAACCATAACAATATCTATTTAAACACAAATAAAAAATAAAAATGCAACTAATTAATAAACAGGTTACAAAAAATACAACAACCTTAAAATAAACGAAAAACAAGAACATACTGAACATACACACTCGCAAAGGAGGTACATAACTACCCAATAAACACGCTACGAGTACACTGTACACAGAGCAATTCATAATGGAAAAGTATACTACGAGTACTATAATAATAATATGATTTACTTGCAAGTTGTACAAACGAGTCCCTATCCAAAAATCCTGCCAATGTCGGCCTCACAACGGACACGCTCAGCCTTAAGGCCATCCTCTCTGCGTGCCAAGATTTTCCCGTCCTTCGTCCAGACGTACCTCCAACCGCTGCGGGTCCCCGCCTGACGAGCTCGATAAAACAGTTGCCGGTTCACACGAGTAAGTCGTTCATTAACGTAGACCCGATGCGCCTGCCCACTCATATCGAGGTCGCGCGTACTCAGTCCGCGTCTCACCCGAGCCGCGCGCAGTAATGCGTCGCGCACGGCTCGCCTAGCGAAACGAACCGATATACTACGCGGCCGCTGCGCAGTGGGGTCGGCAGAGATGGTGTTGCTGGTTCGATTTCGGTACGTGGATCCAACGCGTTCGATCTGTACGACGTCTCTCTCATCGACGATGATACCGAGCTTTGTCCCGAGAACCTTAACCAGGTGCAGGGCGCTCTCATCCTTATTTTCGGGAATTCCTGAAATCTCGATGTCGTTAAGCAGCAGCTCCTGATCACGGTCGTTCAGTTGGCACCTCAGCTCGTCGATGGTGTTCTCCAACAAACTGTTGTCAGGCAAGACTTTTTGCTCCAGCCTTTGCTCCAGAGACTCCATTCGCACTTCCAAGCTCTCCATACGCTCGTCTGATGCCTTCATGGACTCCTTGAACTGCGCCATTTCCGTGCGTAATTGCTGGAACTCCCGATGCACCAGGCGAAATTCGTTACGCAGTTCCTCCTTAAACAGTCGTAACTCGTCCGCCAAATTAGGAGATGAATGATGGGAGGCATCCAGGGACGTGCAGCTCATTGTGCTGGTCTCCATAAGCTCTGAACTTATGGGCTCCTCAACTTGGGCAGCCCTGGTACGGACTGGCGTGTCGGCCTTATTGTCTCTCACCTGGTTTTTACTGCACTCAGGGCAGCGCCAAGCGGACTTGATGCAACCAGTGCTCGGAAGACAAACGCAAGCGCGATGGTATAGACCATTACACAGGTTGCATTTAGCGGCATCTACCGGTGACAAAAATCTCGCGCAACCACCGCACTTTGCTGAAGGCATATTTGTATCGATCGCTTTGCGTTCACCTATGTAGACAGTCACTTGCAGATCTATACAGTCGTTCCGCACAGTGACAACAGATGGCGCTGTATACAATAATGAGAGTTATGGTGTTATGGGGTTTGTTTTCTATGTAACACCATACAACTGCTACTGTGGCAAGCAGAACAAGACGCACACACACGCACAACACTTCACAGCTTGTTCTTTAAAAAGTTCACTTAATGTTTTTAATGTTTAGGGTAGATTGTTATAGTCACTTGTACTTAGTTTCTGTTAAAACAGCGATTAACTTATAAACACTGTACTTGCGCACTGGATAACACTTTGTGTAGTGAATTACTGTTTACTGAACTTTCTGAATAAATAATTGTTCGTATATAGTGGTTTATTTTATTTATATCGCTAAGGACAACAATAAGGTGTACCGGCTAACTCAACGTCCGTGACGTCACCCAGTATCAGTATTTTACGTGGAGCGGCTGCCTACTAGACCTCAACAACCCATTAACTGGGTAACACGGTTACTAACTATTCAATATTAGTAGGAAATTTTGTTCCTCAATCAAGCCTCAACAGCTGAACAGATTTAGATGAAAATAAGAACGCTATGTAGACCATGGCCTTTTTTATGGATGGAAAATCATCAAGTGACTCCTATCCTCTGGGCGGAGCGGAAGGGAGTGCCAGACTTTTGCTGTCTTAAACCCATGTGTATTCCTCCTTATGCCTTTTGCGTTCCAGGGCCGTGGTGACTCTTTCGAACAAATTCCGCTACCCTGGCAGGCACTGGCCCTAGCGGGCCCTGTCTTTTATGCTGACATCTCTTTGAGGCGCTCGTGCTCGCTCGCTCGCCCTACACATCCACCGTCCGCAGGCTCGAATAGATGCCATGGTCTATTAGCGTTCTTAAAGGAGTTTTTTTTTTGCCGTGAGATAATAAATACTATCCACAATCGTCTCACAAAAGCTATGTTAGTTGTTCAAAATATTTGAGGAAGATTTCGACTTTCCAGCTCTTGATTATATCGTTTATTTGTACCAACTGGAAAGCCTTTGAAAGTAAGGTTGCGCCCTCATTTATCACTGCGGTATCGTTTAGGTGCGGTATGGGTTACAGGTAATTTACCAATTACGTACCTACCTTCATTTCAATTAGTCTGTTCTCTGTGCTAGGGTTGGAATTCATTGAAATCGCTTTGCTCGTTAATTTTCCGGCAACGAATGCTTACTGAATATACCGAAGATTATACTGAAAATGGAAACGTTTTTAGTTGGAAATAGCATCAAACAGCGCCACAGTAGGATATTGGACTAGATTTTCTTAAATAACATTTGGCAAAAGCTAGAAAATATTATTTAAAAAATCAAAAATTGGCGTAGTTGTTATCGTTATGCGGGCCCGAACTGTCAAACGTTAACATCCTATAAAATACCTTGATAAAGTAATAATTACATCTTTTTTCCATCGATTTTTCACAAATCATACTATTTCATTTATCTTACAAATAAGTATTCATTCATGTAGGTTTTTGGTAGCTGTCAAATACCCTATAATATGTTGCCATCGACACCCTAAGGAGTTTTTTATTTTCCTTATTAATTATTCTTACGCATAGCATACATATTTTGACGCATAGTAACGTTACAGAATTGTAACGTAAGTGAATTTTAAATATGTATAAATAAAAAACTACAACCCCATAGTATTTTGGTTTAATTTTATGCGACATACACAATTTGTATCATAAATGTATCATACAAAAATATGAATATGTCGGAAACACGTTAGTCGATTGAACAATCGAGACGCAAACGCCATCTAGTGGCGTTCGACGGAGTCTAGAACGTCGTGCTCAATCGAAGCTGAGTTTGCAGCGGCAGTCTACTGGTGGCGATCGAGCAGTGAACATGTCTAGGAACCGCCGCGCGTTTCGTAAGCTGGTGCTGTGTACCTATTGCGGAATTATTGAGTGAGTTAGAATATTGTTGTAGTCAGTTCGAGAGTGAATTATAATTTGATTTAAAAGCAAACAGTATTTCTATTGAGCAAATAACCAACACTTCCCATAGTACGCCCACTGTAGTTCCAATATCATGGCTGATGTTACCTAGGGCATTTCTTTCATTTCCTGCATACCATTTCCGTCAAATATAATATCCAATTCAAATAACGATTTTGTGCGAAACGAGTATTATTTATAATAGTAAAATTCATTCACATTAACGATACTGTTACGTTACTATACGTCAAAACATTCGTGCTAGGCCCTCAGTACTTATTGTAAGCCCTTTGTAAAGTAGTCTGTACTTGTCGCTTACGTTAACTTCGCCAGCTTTTACTGTTCAACACATTGTATTAAAGCCTAGCTGTCTTAATGAAGTATTATGTATGAGGGCTTTAATTAAACACTGAAAATTGCTTGGTAACTAGTAGGCTGAGCTGTAGAGATAACTAACAGAAGAATTAATTGCAGTAATCAGGCTTGCTGTTCATTATTCTATTTAAATGGGTGTGGACTAGTTACGCAATGCTTTCATGCGAATAATTATCAACCGCTGAAGGAAAAGACATAGTTGTGTACCTTTAATTGTTTTAATTCACTCATTAGTAGGTACTTTCTAAATAAAAAAAAACAACGGGTTGCACTCCGGGAGTGCCGGCAGAAGTGAAAACTTGAACATTAACGTTGTGTTCAGTTTTGAATATTTTGGAATGGTTAGGAAATAATTTCGCACGAATTGCTTTATTTATCAATATAAAAGTACTATTATTTATGTAGTTAAATAAAATATTAATTTATTGCGCTATCGTACACAAAAATGTCAATTTATACTACATAATATTACATTATCCGTCTTACGAATTTTCGATCAGGTCACGTGTCCTGACGGTCACGTGTCCTGACGCGAGATTAACAATTTTTATCCATCTCAAAAGGTGCACAACGTCGCTAAAGAAGTTTTCATTTCAATAATAAATAAATCATCATCATCACCATATCAACCAATTGCCTTCCGCTGCTGAACGTAAGCCTCCCCCAAAGAGAGTCAACCCGGTCTTGAGCAGTCCGCATCCATTTGCTGCCAGCCATTTATTAAATAATTTATTTAGAATGTACTAATGAGTGAGACTATAATAATGGTACTAAACAATTTAGCAAAACCAAATTATTTTTTTATCCTTTTTTACATACATTACATATGACATATTCTAAGCTTTCAAAGAAGCCCTCGTACGCAATATAATTAATTCTGAACTCACGCCTTCTCACGCTTTTTCTATGTTCCTTACATACCTACACTTTTTGTTTCATCTATGTTTAAAATATACCTTACACGTGCGCCGGCTTCGTGTAGGTATCTAAGTCCTTTTTTCCAGCGCTTGCTTCTACCTGCTGGGAATAAATAAAAATCTGTTTACAACAAGTTTTGATTATGTGATTTACTGATGTAAATCACATAATCAAAACTTGTTGTAATAAATAAATACAATAAGATGATACTGTGGAGCTGATCTCATGATTGAGATCAGCTCCACAGTATCATCTTATTGTATTGTCTCCAAAGTTATAAAAGTGTCCCAAGTTCATGCTTTACTAATTTGGAACCGAACACACATACGAACGAAGCAAGTTAGTAAAAAGCTTTTCAAAAGACGATTCGCAGAAATTAATAGTAACTTGGAGATTAATTATTTTTGAAGAAAGAAATCGATTCCGTACATGCAGTCTAGTTTTTTATTAACGCGAAATATTAATTTAAAAGAGCATCAAAAGTCAAAAGTCATTTATTCGAATAAGGCTGATACTCAGCACTTTTTGAATGCCAAATCTATAGGTACCTACTAATATTATAAAGAGGAAAAGTTTGTAAGTTGTAGGGGGTCATTTTTGAATCTAGTAAACCGATTTTGAAAATTCTTTTTGTATAAGATAGCCACAGTAACAATAAAGAAAGTACTCCAAAACGCCCGCCCGTCACCACTTCCTAATGTTTTATCTGGAAGAAGAAGTGGCGCAACAAACTCTCCAGCAACACATCTGTCTGTTACGTTTTAAGAACTTGAATTTATACAATAGTATGCAAAGTAATTAATACAAAACCGGCTAAGTGCGAGTCGGACTCGCACGAAGAGTTCATTACCATTATCTATAAAAAACGATTCTAGGTCAATGGGAACTACCATATAGGTTTTCGACTACAGGGTACTTCCGGTTGATCTAGAATTGTCAATTTTGGTTAATAGCAAGGTCTTACAGCACAAATAAAAAAAGTTGAAAATTAAGGTAAATTTTGGTACTTACAAGTTTTCGCGACAATCTAAATTTGCCCATATCTTTTTATTGATTTTTATACATCTAATTTGGCCTATAGACCTCAGTATCTGGTATAAATTTCAACTTGCTACGTCCACCCGTTCCTGAGAAAATCGGTGGTGACACACGGACAGACGGACAAGAGAGTGATCTTATAAGGGAAGAAAGAAAGAAAGAGAAACAGTGAACCCTAAAAAATATGTATCCAACATGGAAATTATAAAATTTCATATTATATAACTACTTGATACTGCATGATTAGGATCAGCAGGTGGCGTACTATAGGTACTTTCTGCCATCCCACAGCGGAAAATGCGTGGGTAATGTACGTGTATGTAAATATCAATGAGCAAAAAGTTTATACCTAATACTCTCAACATACAACACTAGTACATAGGTACCTACCAATAGAACATTATGAAGGGAAAAGTTTTCCTTACAAAAAACTTTTCTTTTGTGGTTGATTTATTTGTTAGAAAATCGTACAGAACGGCAAAATCGCAATAAAACTTTAATGGTAGCCTCCTTTGTCTACTTAGGATAGTCTATCGATAGGTATGGATTTCTAACTTTATTTCGACTTTCTTTATTAGGTCTATTAGAAGTTTTATTGTACGTATATTTTCTTGGTTGATTTTCGAGAAAGATAGGTCAAAAGTCAATTAGGCAAACGAATATGGATATGCGTGTTCTGCATCACTGAATGTGCCTATACTCGTAGAAACGGTAGTGTGGGGGATCGTGTGATAGGGCGGGAAGTCTCGACATAGTTACCGATCGCCTACCGACCGAATTCGGTCGATAAGTCCTAAGGCCACCCGTACATAGTCAATCGCACGATCAAAATCAATTATCTGAGTGCCAATTCCACTAATTTTTAAACAACGTCCGCATTCGCATGTCTGTTGCTGTCTGTCAAAAATGTATGGAAATTAAGGCTTTTTGACAGATTGCAACTGACATGCAAACGTTGCTTAAAAATTAGTAGAACTGGGCTTCTGATCCGTGGATCCCGTTCCGTTCCCGTTCAAGATTGATTGTGTACGGGCGGCCTTAGGCCTTATCGACCGAACTCGCTAGGCAATCGGTAACTATGTCGAGACTTTCCGCCCTGGTTACTTAGTTTTGGAAGTCAGATCGGCATTTGATACTGGTACGTACTCGGCTGCATCTGGTTAGAGTCAAAGTCAAAGTCAAAGTCAAAGTCAAAGCATTTATTTCAATTAGACCATTTACAGGCACTTTTGAATTGTCAAGGTCGGTCGGTCAAAAAAAAAAAAGATGAAGCTATTTGCACGTTCCAAAGCGTAGATCTCTATGGAGAAGAACGTGCAAGAAACTCCACGGACACTCTTTTAAAAATAAGTTTTTGTTACAAAATTATGGTTACATCATTCATATTGAAATTATACATATATGTGAGAACGATGTAAAAGACGTGCAGGATAGTCCGGAGTAAAAAAGAAACAATTCAAAGAAATAATTAAAAGAGTGGAGCCGACCGTAACATTGTTGGGAAAATACTACGCAGATTGATTGAGTAACTTATAGAATACTAGCTTTTGCCCGCGACTTCGTACGCGCATATCTCGTTTTTTTCCGTTTCCTTAGGAATTTCCCGTTCCCGTATAGCCTATAAGCCTTTCTCATGAATGTGGCTACCATAATTATACAAAAAGAAATTTCTAAACCCGAATGGGAGTACCAGAGATTAGCGCGTTCAAACAAACAAACTCTTCAGCTTTATTATATTATAATTATAGATGTTACCAATTAATGGGTTGTGGAGGTCTGGTAGGCAGCCGCTCCACGAAAACTACTGGTATTCAGCTGAATCCGGTTTGACTGGGAGCCGACCCCAATATACTTGGGAAATGGCTAGGCAGATGATAGATGTTTCCAATTATAGAAGGAAACATTATTTACTAATCAAGAAACGCTCAATGAATTATAGTAGTATATCTAAGACTGACCATCGTGTTGGTAAGTTGTTTTACAAACCTTTCTCGTGTATGAGACTTCATTTGTTACAATGTTTAGAATCTCTTAAGGCCAAAACACATCTACACACAATATGACGCATCGTGTTGTGGGAATATATACGATGCCGTGCGTATGTGTTTTAGCTCTATAGCCGTTGGGGTAATGTACGGGTAGTATGAGTATATTTGGTTAAGCCAAATTGTTCCCTTTGAGTTTGAATAATTATTGTCAATTGATGCAATCCGAATAGCGTTTCAAAATGCTAATACGTGTAGGGTTTTGAAGAGTGATTCGCTTTGTGGTAGTTAATTCGCAGTTAATTTCTGTCTATTAACTAATGTAGACGTAGGACCAACATATTTAGTTCTACGAGCGGTGTCAATTGTACTGGAAAAAGCTTTTATACTGAATTCTACAGGACAATGAGAGATAAAAGTGTTATTACTTAACTAGAACTGTCCATTGGCCGTTCCTATTGGAGTGGTGCATTTATCCGGGATAAATGTAGCCATAGGAAATTTATTCACCGGATAATGGCAAACACCGCAAGTTAATAAAATATCTTGAGAGAGAGAATGTAAACTCTCGATAAATTGTCAATTGAACATTTGGAATACTTTTTACGCATCAAAATTTGATAGATTATAAATCTTTCCAAGTCATTCCGAGAAATTGTGAACCGACATAAACTGACGACCTATTGGCGACCAATCAGTGTAAGTTTCTACAATTAATCGGATTTTCTTGCTTAGCCAAGTAGCGGAACAAAGTGCACAGGGATCTTAGGGCTCCCCGGCACGGATACGTTAGGTTCTAATGGTAGCTAGAGTGAGCGAGCGAAGCGAGTAAACTTAGCTCCTGTCATGCCATTTCATGTTAGGTTCCTTTCAACCCTTTTTTATGGATGGGAAATCATCTAACGACTTCTTCCGCTCTGGGTGGAGCGGAAGGGAGTGTCAGACTCTTACTAACTAAAACCAATCCGTGTGCCCTCCTTTCTCTTTCTCAGCGCAAATGCAAACATTGTGGGAAATGAAGATTCAATGGTTTGAATCCGCAAACACGCGTTTAGTGAAGCGTTGTGATTAATTTCTTCGCAGTATGGGAAGACTGGCAAAGGCAATGCACGCAAAAAGGCAGTAAGAATGATGCCCAATGAGCGTAACCCAGCGTAATTTACGCCACTGAAAATAACGTTGTATTTGATTTCGTTGAATAGGTTCTGAGGTTTGAGGTTTGGGGTATGTACTGTATGTCATGTATTGAATCGCGTTGAGAAACTTTGTTCCAAAAAACAATGTTTTTTGGACCGAAGTTTTCAACGCGACTTGCAGTAACTTTAATTCGGGAGAAAAAGTTACGTCACGTAGGTTTTTTGTGTTATACCCTTTTTAAACGCCTTTCTCTTTCCCTCAGCACCGCACCTTTCCAGGGTGTTCGTTCCTGACGGGAGTCCCCTGACCGCACACATTTGTTTTTTTTTTATAAATTGATAGGCTCGTGTTTAACCGTTATTTCACCTCATGGCAATCGATAACGTGGTCGTCGATGGAGCAGGTTTATGTAGAAGTGACGTATTCTCTCTTGACAAAAAGACCAAATTCATAGAAGGCATAGACTACGGCAAGTTATCATCTTCAGAGTGTCATAAGTATGTAGTATTTGACAAAAGACTGTCAAAGTGGCAGTATATCCGCGATAACGATTATTAAACAGTCAAAATGTTAGACATGGGCCACGTGACATTTTGCTAGCGCTTCTGAATTTGATACTTTGGAATTTTTGACCATCTTTATCACTGTTAAAATAACGTTTTAGGAACGTTTAAATTTTTGGAGCTTGTGGCTAAATAATAACAGCCGCACGGGTCGTTCTTCAAGGTTAAGCAAAGATTGCCGAGGTCGGTCTGTGAATGGGTGACCATCTTAACATACTCCTCCATGCCTCGAAAAGCACTTTAAGCCTGGTCAGCCGGGACCTATTTCCGGCTGTCATTTCTTGATCTTTGGCAGTCGTTACGGATTGTCAGAAGCCAGAAAATATGACACCAGTCATACCAAGAAGTATCGTGTTACGGAGGTCTTGTAGGCAGCCGCTTCACGTAAAATACGGGTATTCACCTGAGTCCGGTTTGGCTGGAAGCCGACCATAATATAGTTGGGAAAAGATGAAATATGATGTTATCACTATTAAAATTTCAATTAATTTAGGACCTCAGATTTATTTTGTGTGGTAGTTTCAAAATTGGCATATTTACTGTTAATTGTTTTCAGAAGTTAAATATAGCTGACTGGTCAGAAGACACTCTTCGTCTGACCCCCTGACATTACAAAAACATGAAAAGTTTCTCACATAATAGAAGCCTTAACAAAAATAAACCCAAACGAAACACATTAAACAATTTAAAAAAGCACAACAGCTGTTGACACAAACAAGTGGCTTATTTACTGAGCCGTCGAAACTCATTCATATGCAATTGAACGTATGAAGTGTCGGATCTCGCGGGACCACTTACACTTCTGTTCCCCCGTACATAATACTGACGTGCTCTCGCACGATACGATACGATATGATACGGGAACCACTTACGTATGTGAAGCGTTCGATAATAACGGACTGTTTATGTCTTTTTGGTATCAATTTTTTTTATGCGTCCTTTTTTGAGAGAATAAGGAATATGAGTTTATTGTACCTACGTAGTTTTTCTTTTGTTTTTTTTTGCATACCACTTTTTTCTTGATCTTACTGATACCATGTGCTGATACATTCCAAGATGCTTTTGGTGTTCTGCGGAATGTTAGAATAGGTATTCAAAATATCACAAAGTATGACTTCTCGTCTTCTTGTCGAAAAACCCAAAGACAACTTTTGATATTTGATTTCATAACAAGAGGTCCAAGACAAAGTAGCTTGACTCGGTGGAACGCAGAGCTAAGAGACTTATCGGTGACGTAAAACTGGTGAATGCCAAACTACATAGCTTGGCTCATCGCCGTAAGGTTGCCTGCTTATCGGTCTTCTACAGATTGTACTTCGGTGAGTGTGCCAAAGAACTCCACGACCTCATTCCACCGGCCCCCTTCTACCATCGGACATCCAGACGTACTGCATCTTACCATCCCTACCTTGTAGCTATTCCACCAATTCGCACTAAGCGTTTCCAAACGTCTTTTATAATGCGCACAGCAAAAGAGTGGAACTCTCTGCCTGCGTCTGTGTTTCCAAATGCTTACAACCCTAATCTCTTCAAAGTTAGAGTGAACAGGCTCCTTCTGGGTAAGCTCGCTCCATCGTAGACTTTGTCTCTGTCATCTCTGACATTGACTAGAGTCAAGAGCAAAACCATCTCTAATAAAAAAAAAAAAAGTAACATTCTACAATTTGATTGATTACAATTGTCAAAACGTCGAAAAATGCGCTATCGATGTGAAGTGCTCAATCCCAAACATTTAGGATATTTGACTTAGTGTATGTCACCTAATCCAGCAATCAAATTTTGATTATACGGTTCTAATTGCTGGCCATTTAACTGCACACGTAACATACACACATCACCCGATCAATATATCAACCGTTAACGATATTGCAACACTGACGATCAATCCTATCTCATAATGTAATGCAAATGCACAGAAGCTATACAAAACATATGACCTTTATAGTCGACAAACCCAAAGAAAACTTTTCATATTTAATTTTTTAAGAAGAGGTCTTATACTAAGAGCGGATTTCACCAATGAAACTGAACGCGATCAGTACATCTAAACTGCGTTCAAGAGCTGTCAGCGTCAATATACCATAGACAAAAAGTGACACTCACAACTCATAAACGTGGTTTATACGCTGATCGCGATCAGTTTGGCTTGGTGAAAATGGCCCTAAGAGATATTATATCAGCGATTACAATTGTCAATAATTATAAAATACGTTACGTTAAGTGTCAATCCCAAACGTTTTTGACCTTTGAACGACATTATGCTGATATATAGAATATCACTTACTCCTTTACGTACTAAAATTTTACTTAAACAACGTGTTAAATTGGCTGGCCTATACCTACATTTTATGTGCGCATAACTCGACAAAATGTACTGAGCAGCTGATTTTTTTTCCGCGATTTCGGTGTTGGTCCCATAATCAAAGTTGTTCATAATGATGATTACAATGACCCCTTAAGAGGTATTGCGTTTATTTTGTTACACGTTGTATAGTCCTAATTGCAGGCCACTTAACTCACAAAAAATGACTTAGTCAAAACCCGACCGCTAACAACGACTAAAAAGTTCCAAACCAGTCGCTTTTCAAGCAGTCTGATGCAGTTCAAACACGTAACACACATGCAACACACAATATATAACTCGTTAACCAACAACATTGCAACATTGACGATTGATCCTATCTCCTAATGAAATGCAAACGCACAGCGGCTTCCTTATTGGCTCTCATTAATCTTTGGTGGCTTCACTTTTTCAACGGCTCCTACAATTTGTCTGGGCATTTGTCATGATTCTCCAGTTTTTCCTTGTTTGCGCAGAACTGTATTATTTGGGCAATGACGTGAGTAACTGGTGTGTGTATTAATAATACGCTGGAAGATATGTTTTTGGGAGTTCTGGCGATATATTCAAGATCTAGTTGACTCGCTAAGAACGCTTTGTATATTATAGCTATAATAATAATAGCTCGGATTTGTCAGGTGGCCTGAAACTAGTACGTAGAAGTTTGTTACCAGCAGTTTGATTTGACAAATATATTCTGTATTGGATAACATAGATTTATTCAATTCAATAACAAAATGACTCAATAGGATAGATTCCAGAACAAAATCTATCAGTCAAATAAAACAAAACAGACGCACTAAATAGAATCTTTTTTAAGTTCAGGTAAATGAAATCATCCCAATTCAATTTAAAACCTAGACCTACGACTGTCGTCGATCGCTCGCGACAATAGTCAAATTATGAAAATGTATGGCACCGCTGCCGAGGCCCGCGACAGACGCGCGCGGCCGACGAATGTCGTGAGCCGCGCGCGGCCGTACGCGTCTTAACATGTTCTTCTAGCGCTTTGTAACATCGTGGATTTCCTGGCGCAAACATGTCTAGGATTGCAGGAGAAAACTTTTCGGTCGAGGAAGACGAAATATTAATAAATTTTGTGTCTCAAACTCCAATCATATATGACATGAGACATGCAGATTACAAAAATTCATACTAGATTGGTACTCTATTTTCAAGGATGTCAATTAGCACTTCGATCATGATTTTGACTTCGGTAGACACACGTCTAGAGGGAACTGACGAACAACATCTACTAATTTCAAGACAATGTCGCGTGCGGCTCACGACATTCGTCGGCCGCGCGCGTCTGTCGCGGGCCTCGGCAGCGGTGCCATACATTTTCATAATTCGACTATTGTCGCGAGCGATCGACGACAGTCGTAGGCCGCGCGCGGCCGCGATCGATCGCGATGCACGGAATTCTACCTTAAATCACAAAAACTTCATTTGGTTGTTTCATAAGAGGGAGAAAACCACGGTTACTTACTCTTTTTTCAAATAATTGGTTTTACAATGTTCTCATAATACAGTGTCAATAGGTATGAGAGGACAGTGAAGCCGTCATGTCAACAGGTACCAGGTAAATGTGTAAAAAGAACGTTAAACAAGATAAAATATTCAATGTTGTGTATTGAGAAAAGACAGAAGAATTTAATAAAAATCTCATTTGAATAAAGTTTCGAACCGAGAACGAAGTCGGTTGAAGAATTCCATGAAAATATTTTTCATAGTCCTTTTCATTTTAAATTCAGGACATTTCTTTAACCAGTCATTTCGACCAAAAGACTCGAACGATGGCGTTAAACGTTATTGAAAAATCAACAGCTTTTGTTTTTATTTTCAGTGAGTTTTTAAGGATAAGCAGCAAATTCAGTCGGATTTAACGTCTCAACGGCTAAAGGGATTCGGATGAAATTTGGAATACAGGTCAACCATGGTTGGGATTTGGACATATTCTTTTTTATCTAACTTGCTGTGTAAGTTGGTATGCATGGATTACAACTTGCAAAAAATCGTTCCAAACCGATTGAGCTGAAATTTTGTTGACACGTTTTTTTCGATTAACAATGCACGGTGTTAAGGCCAGTATACTATTGTAGTCTTTGGTGTTAAGTGACATCATTTTAAATCCAGTATGGCGAATTTTCAAAGATGGCGGGTCAATTATTTTCTATGCACCCCCATGATATGAGTGTCAAAAAGAGTTTGCTCAGAGAAATACGAAAAATTAAAGTTAGTTTATTTGCAATCCTGAAATTGACATTATAATTTTAAATACCTATTATAGATTTCTGAGTACATAATTGAGTTATAACGAAAGCCTACCCCAATCTTACTTAAGTTGCTCATCTAGTAAAAAGATTCCTGTCAAAGTGTCAAAGTAACTTTTGTTTTGGAGCCGATTTTTAGTTAACTTTCATCTGAAAGATAAACGAATGGCGATTTGATGTTTATTTTTTGGAGATGTAAAATCGTTATTTTAATTTTAAATTTGATCGATCCTCAATTGAAATAATAATTTATAAGTAAAAATCAATCTTATTTTTGTGATGTGCTTGGCAACTGCTACCAACTTGGACAAAGAATACCGTAGTTTTTAAAAGACCCAAAGGGGGCAATTCTCGTATTTTTAAGAAGCGTTCGCATTCGCATTCTAAGTAGGCGCCAGATAAATGTGAAGTAACGGTCATTGACCCAATACATTTATTGACTTTCTCAATATTAAAAACAGAAATAAAGTTTTCCTGAATCGACTTATATCGTGATCCTTTTCGTTCTCTAGTAATGAAAAACGGTTAATAAGAAGACATGCGGGCGAAGAGGCTTTTTTGAAAATTAGGTATTTGAAGAAACTATTGCCGTCGCTCTGCGAGCGCTCGGCGTCCGGTTTGTGCGATATGGACAACTGCAGATCCGACTGAATAGCCTGAGTAAGAAGTCGTATTTCGAGGTTTGGCTCTCGTCTATTTCCTCCTCCAATATTAAACCAATAAAGATATTTTATAAACTGAATAAGAGGGATATAATATACTGTGTCCCTTTAATGTTTTTCTTTTTTCAGTAATAGTTGTTAAATTTGTACACTAGGCTTCTGTTGACAGCGGTCTAAGTAGGCAATATTGAGTGTTTTATTGCTTATAAAAATAACGTATTAATAAAATGGAAACATAGGGGCATACAGGTAGTTAATACTTATTATTCTGTAAAAAACCATTGCTTTGTGGTCATTAACCAGAAATAAAGCAGGCAATAGCGTTTCCATGGAGAAAAGACCACCCGCGTTTCCTCTTAATAATTTATTGTTCGGGTAGTCTACAAAGGGATATCAGGGAAAGGTCAATGTACTTTATTACAAGTTTATCTGATACCTAACACAGTTGCGAACCGTCAAAAACACCTGTCATTTGTCTTTTATTTTTTAACAAGTAATTAACCGACTTCAGAAAATGGAGGGACATAGATTGTCGCTGAGATGATATTACGAATTGATTATCAGAAACTAGACGTGTACGCGTGTACTATTAAAAAATCCTTTAAGCAATTAAGTAAAGGCCTACAGCAGTACAATTAAAATGCACTTAACGCTAAATTAGTTTCACACTAGTAATAAATTAATGTTTATTGGTGTCTCAATATCACTGATTCCACATAGGATTGCATTGTATGTGCCCGCGAGTAATTAAACATCAATCAAGTGCTGCGGTGCCCACATAACGCTCCAATTGGTCTTGTGTAGTGCAAACCAAGACTTTGGGGACTAAGGAGTATCTGTCTATATCTTGTAGTGTTTCAAGCAGACCCTAGGGACATAGCGAAGTCTATAGACTTCTAAGGAAGGCATGCAGCCGGTTCGTAGCAAACAATCACTTGTTGAGTAATTGAACGGGCGGAGCGATACTTACGCTGAAATTACGCGACAGAAATTCCGCTTACGTTTACAATGCTTTTTAAATATCAATAGGTACGTAAAAAACGGTTTCTACGGGGACTTGGTGGTATAGCTGCTTCTGTATCTTGTACCTCTAGTGTTTTAAGCAGACTCTAGGGACATAGCGATGGTTATAGACCTATATGGAAGCTATTTAGCTGGTTTATGGTGGCATATAAACATTTGTTAAGTAATTGAGCCGGCGCGGAGCGATACTCCCGCTGAAATTTCGCCGCCAATAGTCGGCTAAAGTTTACGATACTTTTTTAAATAATCATAGTGTTCTGTGTGAAATTAAGTTGTGTTTTAATGAAAGAGACATTTTGAATGTAAAATTAATCTATCGGAAATTCGACCTCCTTTGAAGTAAAAAATGTTATTTAGCATTTTATCATTGTATCGCCTAGCTGAGGCTAAGTGGACGCAAAGTGGCTAAGAGCAGCAGATGAGAGTAGCCGTAAAACAAAATTAATTCGTGCGATTGGAGTGGCCTAATCCCAGCTGTGGACAACTATAGGCTGATGATGATGATGATGGTGAGTGGTGAAGTCATAGTAACCGAATACGATGTATTCTATATTCCTGTGCCGAATTAAACGACGTAATTTCCGACAGGACTGTTTCAAGGCTAAGGTCAAAGATCCACGTTTTTATGACATTTTCGCTGTTGCGAGGGGATGTTCTAATTAAAAAGCATTCCATTCGGGTCTGTAGTGAATTAATTAATGGAATTTGAATAATACGAAATTAAACGCCTTCGACTTGATAGGCCAGTCATCTTCATTTGTGCGTTGTGTGACTTACTAAAATGAGTGATAATTTCCTTAATTAATGTTATAGATATTCTTGAAAGCATTTATTTATTTAATGAAATACTGAACCGTTATTTTGAATCCTCCTGGACAGAAGAGAAACGTTTTTATTTAGTGACATAAAAAATAACATTTCTAAAATAAAGAAAAGCTAAAAGTCTCCGAGTATCAAGCAACCATTCCGTTAACTGACACCAGATGCAGCGTCTATAAAACTGTTCAAATAAAATTTAATTTGCAGAATAAAGTCACCAGTAAAACGAGAGCCTACTTTACATGCTGGCTGAGGGCGTCGTTGTAAGGGAAACAAATTGAATAATTATTCACGGCATTGTCCGCCCTGCGTCGATAATCGCGTGCTGACCCGTCGCTTTGTGGGCACTTGTGCAAAATAGCCCGGAAAACGAGTTCAGACGGGCGATATATTGGCGATCACATTGCCGTTGAAGTGATCAAGCTGTTGCCGCGATTTTAAGCGTTTGCGATAAAGGACGTTTCGACAAATCAAAGATTTAATTGGGCAATCTGAATATTGGTGTCGAAAGCGTAGCGTATGTGTGGCTTAATGTACTGTTGCTACGGCGTAGCAGTCGCTATGAGATTACTAATGCTACGCCGTAGCAACTGTGCTCACTTTGAAGTATTATTATGAAAGTCAATAGCAAGTGGCTTTTACAGTTAACGATTCTGTTTTATGGCGTACCGGTACTATTGTTACGGCGTAGCAGTCGTGGTGTAGGTTGCGATTTGTACGCCGCCGCCGTAGCGGCAGTGTTTACCTTGAGATATAAGTCAACAGTAAGTGGCCATTACGGTTAACGATAGTTTTAACAAAGTAAGTATAAAAGTTTACACGTACCGATAACTTATAGTTGTGGAATTTGTTCGAAAGAGTCACCGCGCCCAGGAATGCAAAGAGCTTTAGGGAGAACACGGATGGGTTTTAGTCAGTAAGAGTCTGACTCTCCCTTCCGCTCCGGCCAGAGCGGAAGAGTCATCTGATGATTTCCTATCCTAAAAGAACCGTTAACTAGTAAGGTTAAATTTTACCTTTTTAGTAAAATTATTGTAGTATTCACGGTTCAAACGACTGCTACGCCGTAGCAACCGAACAGTCGGTTCACTTATTTTATTTCATATCGTGAATTGCAGCGTGAACGAAAAAAGACTTCATGTTTAAAAATCTTAATTTTCTGACACTGCTTACTCTGAGTAAAAATAAATGTATGGGAAGTACCTAAGGTTCATATTTTCTGTTCTAAATACCAAATGTAGGTACATATATATTTATAACTACAGTCGTAAGGCATATTTGTTGTACAAATTACGGAGACGAGTTGTGGGCGGTGAATGATAGACAGTTTCGGTACAAACGTGTTGTTCGCTAATAGACGGTACAACTTTGCTTCCGACGTCTTTCAGGTAAATGATGGAGGAACATGTGATATTGCACGATAATGTGTGAAGGTCGAAGGAAATTAACTGCCGAAATGTATATCTAACGATGACGAAACAATTAAGAAATTATGTATTTTTTAATTATCATTATTAAAAAATTAAAATACTATTTCATTATTATTATAAAAATGAAAAGTTAGTACTTAATTGAAATTTTTCATGTCAACAGCTGATCACGAGGTCAACGGCCACAGACAGTGTTTTTTTATGTAAAGACTAGCTTAGTTTTTATTTATTATACACGTCAAATGGTTTCATTTTACCTGTTTATCGTTATGAACTTTAAGTCTGGAACCAATCCTGAAATCGAAAAAAAATTGACGAAAACTGAACAACTGTTCTGTTCAGTAAGTACATTTGTAACTTCTTAGATCGACAAAATGCATGGAATAGCTGACTAAAAAGACATAGGTTGAGTTTGACTCTGATGTTAAGGTACCTACTATTAAAAGTAAGTAGAAACTAAAACTGATTCTTCGTTAAATTTTTACAACTGTATAGTTGTTATAAAGTTGCCAGTCTGAGTGAAGCGTATGTCAAGCGACTATCCAGTGACCCTTGAATTAAATTGAACGCCTGCTATTTATCGAAAAATACCACTGCGTGTGGACGCAATACACAAAGAAGAAGAAATAGTTGTGTTTTTGCAAAAGAGTACCTTCTACCTAAAGTATGTTGGGTATGTTTTTGTTTGAACGACTCAAGAAGGTGCGGTCCAGTATTTTCTTTGCAATTTAACCTAAAGTAATATCTGAAGAGCTGTAGCAAGACAAACTTATGTTCTACTAGCGGTAACGATATTCAAAAATTCCAAAATGTATAGTATTGACATTGGCTACCGAAATTGTCTTCAGTCTGGAGAATGACTCTCCGGACTGAAGACAATGAAGATCCCTGATGTAATGACACTTTCTTTAGTGCCTGAGAAGCAAAACCATCGCGTCCTACCATAATGACAAAATTATTCAAGGTGTAAAAAGTTATACTCGAGATCTTAGGGAGCGATTCGGTTTCACAAGCTTATTTAACATCCAGTTTTGCTCTTTTCACAGTTGCTCGCTGCCTTGAAAATTCCGAAGTATAGTTTGGCTTACGTAAAATAGTTTATTCAATCCGTTGACACCTTTTCACAATCTCACAAAACTGAAAACTTTTAGTCCAGACGAAGTCGCGGGTTTCTCGAGTGTTACTATATAACAATAAACTGCCTCGAAAGTACTCCTACAACCTCCGGTACTTACCTAAGTTTTTACGTTTAAGAATTGTATGTATTATGTATGAGTGCGAGGGAAGTAAGGAAACTTTCCAATTTCTTTCCACGTTCGTCTGCCTCTTTTGTACGAACGATTTGGATTAAATCTTTGGTAATGTTGTAAAAATAATGTGATCCACTTTCCAAATGTTTGGGCAGAATAATTTGATTTGCTTTTTTTTGGCGTAGGTACTGTGAATGTGGAATTTGTTCGAAAGAGTCACCGCCAGAGCAGGGCAAAATATGTATTTTGCCCTGCTCTGGCGGTGACTCTTTGCTTTCCTTTAATTAAAATACAAAATACTATCTCGTATGTATTTAAGATACGAAATACAAAATACTTTTAAGTCGTGTATTTGAAATATAAAATACAAAATACAGTGTTTAAATTATTTTTATTTGAAATACAGAATACTAAAATACAAATGAACATAAATACATTTTTACTCAAAATACAAAATACAATTGATCAAAAATACTTTGCTTAATGTATTTGACGGAGAGGCCGCATTATTAGCATCATCATCCGACATAGTGGGCGTATAAAATGGGTAATCGAGCAATGAGACAACGAATTACACAACAAGATTTAATACACTAAACACTAATCACAAATTAAATCACACTGTACAACGAAACGTGAGGAACAGTTCCTAGCTTTGTGGAGAACTTGTCTCCAAGACGTCCCAATGGAATCTCCGTCTTGGTCCGACACCCCTCCACTAGGTAGGCTCTGTTGTAGCACGAAGTTAGTTGTAAGACGGCGACGGTGCTGCCATCTACCGGAACTCGTGCTTCGTTTCGTTATTGGTCGGTACTAATATCCGTCTCCGACACGGCCATCCTGCGCCGACACACGACCCCGTGTGTTTATTCTGTAACAAGGATAACGTAGCACAGTATATCGTTCGGTCACTCCTGACAGAAATTTTTAAGACGGTTAAAGTTTTAAGCTCCCTTAGTTCTCTAAGGCTTAAAAAGTAAAAACAAAAACAAATTTTCTATCATAATCATTTAAAATTTACCTTAATCCTTTATCAAATTAATCATTTAAATCTAAAATTAAGTTAATGCATGAGAGACCAAGTACCAATGTCATATGAACATGCCATTAGCAGTTATCGTTAAAGTTATAACGAAACAATAACACAAAGTGTGAATCAAATTCGTGGCCTGTGGCTTTTCACTAAGCCCTCACACACTATTGCATTCCCTTGAATGCCGAGTCCCACGGACTCTTTGGTCTTCGCAAGACCCGACCTCCGCCAGAGCCACCCGCGCACCGCGCATCCACGGATTACATAAAGCAAATACCGACTTCTAACGGACTACGGCTACGAAATGGCTACTGGTACGGTCCGACCAGCCGAACTAAGATTCACCACTATCACTCAACTCAAACTCTTCTACTTCAAGGGGTATTTGGTCCTCAGGCACTCTCCTTAACCTATCATGCGCGTACCTACTTGTAAGTGCGTGATTTAAAGCTCTCAATATATAACGATCGCCATCTAACACTTCTACAACTTTAAATGGTCCTTTAAATTTAGGGTCAAGCTTAGCTTGGTTACGTTCTTTATTTTAAAGTAACACAGAGTCACCCATAGCCATGTACCATCGTTATCCACAACAATAATCACCTTAATCACAACAAAGCCTCGGGGAACCACTCACACAAGTAAACAACTCTTACACCACGGCTCTCATAGCCGATCCACGGTCACTACAGACCACGAGCAGCAATCACACCATTGCTCTCGAAATACGTGCCTCCACACACATGTGGACCACAACCACTACGGTCACAACAGAGAACCCTACTCGCGTGTTCCCCGCCTCGGCTTGCTTGTCACCACTGTGACATCTCTCACTTCTACCATCAACTTTGACTGGTACATGACTTTGGCATCTTTTTTTTCACCCTTCCATGAGCTCACCCAAAATAGTTCAGAACTTACAACTCGATGTAAAAGTAACAAAGTCATCCCTGTGACTACAAGTGTTCAGTGGTAGTCATCCCTGTGACTCCAAATTATCAGTCAGTCAACAATGTGACCTCAATGATTCAGTCATCCCTGTGACTAATCAATCAATCTTATTTTAATCTCATCTGCATTAACTTACGTAGGTACCTATTTTGACATTGTAATAGCTCAAAATTCTTTGTACTCGTAAAGTTTTAATCAAAACTAACTGTTGTTATAAAAGGAAAACTGTCCCCGACACGTTAACACAAAAGCCTAGTTCCAATTTTTCACTAAAAACGTCTAAAGTCGGAACATGACGTTGTGGCAACCTTGCCATGCAATATCTGCCAATGGTAAAACTCTTTAGGTACCTACTCGTTTTGTACTAAGTATGTAAAATTACCTAGCACTATCAATCCAACCACTGAATTGATATGAACGACTTTAAAGCTTTGAAAGTCACGATCAAAATGAATTGGTAGCGACTCACTCGATATTCCAGTCAGCCTTGAACGCTCTTGTCCCCACAGATGTTGACATGATGCTCGGCTGTTACAGCCTGAAAACTGCTTGCTGACCTTCGGTCTGTCACGCTCAGAACCGCTCAGGAATTGCAGCTGCACAGCAATTATAGCAGCATGCGGACCGCTAGCCTCCTGCTGGCTTCATCCATCGATATACGATATCTGAAACTGAGAAACACTGCGAGAGTACAAGTCCAATCAAAGCTGTGGTGGAAATAATGGTTTCAGGTTAGCGTAGTAACCACATTATCAAAGTCAATCTAAAACTAATCAGAACATGGACACAAGAAAGAGGCCTATGCCCAGCAGTGGACAAAGTCTGACTATGGTTGGTGATAATGAATCAAAATATTGCTTTTGCAATTATCTTAATTTTCAATAAAGTGGGTACGGTGTAATGTTGTGACTATTAAAAAATATCGCTCTTATGTCCAAACAACAATAGCTCTGAACTGCTACTGCACTTCATTACTCAACCTGCGATAGCAGGATATTACCGCTTCATTAGCATTATTTAAAATGCCATTGCTTAACCAGCAACACCAAAAGCTATTGCGCCTAAACTACAACTACACTGTTTACAGTAAAGCGATAGTCAACATGAAAATAACAACCTCACATTGGCATAGAGAGCATTAAAGCTACAAGTAAATTATCAAACTTCGATAATCGCCGTTCATGAAATCGTAGCCCTTTGTAAATCAGTCTCCATCTCCACAGCATTAAAATGTTCACTCGTAAACAAAATAGAAAAATAACCAACGAGCACCTCTGCTTCACAGCAATAACAAAACGAAAATGGCTCACCAGATTGACGAAAAGAACCTCACGGACATTCACGCACTTCTCCTTGACCTGACCAGCTGTTATGAAGCTGTTTGCCTCCGTTCTGGACTGGTTTTTTCATTTTTCATTGATGAGGGTAGTCGCATAAAACTCGACAAGAAGAAATCTTGACCTCGGAATTTTCCATGAATTGGTCCCACGTTGAATACAGATAGGTTATCTAGGTACGACCGGCATGTAGGTGCAAAGCTCTTCGTCGCCTTACTTATGGTCAAAAATATGCTGCACTGCACAACACTGCATTCTCGACCAAACATACCACCGCGGTACGTTTAGTGCTCGTGTAAGTGCGTGCATTTGCTCGTTCTGCATTTCAAACATCCTTCGCCACTGTGCGGTATCTAGGTTATCGCCACGTATTTTTTCATTTGCTCGATTAGATCCCACGTCTGATGACGGAGAGGCCGCATTATTAGCATCATCATCCGACATAGTGGGCGTATAAAATGGGTAATCGAGCAATGAGACAACGAATTACACAACAAGATTTAATACACTGAACACTAATCACAAATTAAATCACACTGTACAACGAAACGTGAGGAACAGTTCCTAGCTTTGTGGAGAACTTGTCTCCAAGACGTCCCAATGGAATCTCCGTCTTGGTCCGACACCCCTCCACTAGGTAGGCTCTGTTGTAGCACGAAGTTAGTTGTAAGACGGCGACGGTGCTGCCATCTACCGGAACTCGTGCTTCGTTTCGTTATTGGTCGGTACTAATATCCGTCTCCGACATATTTATGTTCAAAAGTATTTTGAAGCCATATAATATATATTATAATATAAGTATTTAAAATACTAACTACAAAATATCTCAGCGTCGAGTATTTGAAATATCAATTATAAATTACATTTTTAAAAAGTAAGTATTTGAAATACAAAACCAAATACGTATTTTAATTACAAATAAGGCCATGATACCTAGTAATAAATACGAAAACTGAAGTGTTGAAAAATGTTTTCAGTATAAAAACGGATGGTTTGCAGCACGCCACTTAAAAACCACTTCAGCTGTGGTGAGGGTGACAAAAATGGAGTACCGTGACATCAGGACGCTGCAACATAAAAATACAGACGTCAGGAACAGTGGAATAATATGTCAGTGTTAGTAACTGCCGCACACTGTTTTTCGAGATGGACGAAACTAGAAATTCTATCTCAGAGAAGCTGCGACTTATCCGTTTATATCTGGTAGTAAAATCGAAAAGTCGAATAAATCACTCGAATTGATATCGACTATACATAATAGTAGGTAACCAAAAATTTAAAACAATAATCGTAATAAAGTGCGTATCGTGCGCTGTGCATCAAATCATTCGCCCATCTAAACAGAAAACCTGCAGCTGTAGGTAACAGGATCAAATGTGTTCAAAATATGGAAAATTGCATGCTAATTCAACTGCCAGCCGCATGCACCACATTCGACGTACGGTTTCATTAAACTAATCTCATTGGAGTATCTTTTGGCTTCGGGAAATGCTCCTCGTAAAAGATAACTTCAGAGGTTATTCAAGAATACGTGACGCCAGTCGCTCCGGAAGGAAAGTATGATTGAATCGCTTTAAGCGCTTTCAGATTTTAAAATGACTAAAGTTTTCGCTGCATCCGCAAGCAGTTGAAGAATTGTTTTAGACGCAGACACCTAGAATAATCCGAGAGCGCTGTCTATTAAAATTGATTATCTTCGCTTCCGTTTCTTTTGAGGTGGCTTTCAAGTTGAGAAACTCTTAATTTAAACAAAAGCGGATTTTAAAACTCGATTTAAAATGACGATTAATCCATAACAACAAGGAAGACAAACGGCAATTTCAAAGAAAAACAATGTAGAAAGGCTTTTTGTTTCAGCAACTTTTAAGACAAACAAAAATACATAAACTTTGTGAAAGGTATTCAAGGGTCTTTGGAATAAACGATTGTCATATTTAAACATGATAAGAATGGAGAGACTTTATATCCGTTGTAGATACAGATTTCGGTTGTCATAAAAGTTTTGGCAATTTTCCCTGAAACCGTTTATCCGGGAGTCGCTAAACGAAGTGTCAATCAATTCCTGTAATGGGATATTCTGCTACATACCGTACGGTTTTAAAAACTCTTTGCAGCATTTGTAATTAAAGGTTTTTATATTCGACATAACGTTTGGACGTTGTTATTGATGAGCGCAAGTACATAATAGTGAACATTTAACAGTTTTAAAACTTGCAGTAGGTCAACTTACTGTGGTTGTAGGTACAGCTCAGTAAGAGTCGTATACGCCGTGTCAATACGTGCAATCAAGATTCACATTAGATATAGGATTTTTTACATAATATATCCTGATATTTTTTATGTCCTATGTAGAACAATGTTTTTATAATATTTGCTTTTCTTTATCTGGCATTATGATAATACCTATGGAAGGTACCTTTATGTAAAGAAGAAGTGCTCGTCACATTTTGTATGCGTAGAAAGTTTATTTTTCTCATAATTTCGCCGGCTTCATACTCTGAAAGGTATCTGGTTGAGCGACGTAGATATGAAGATTAGATTAAATGCGTGCCCTTCAAATCAACGGTTCTTTGTAAACGTAGGTAATAAGGGCAAGGGGGAAAATATTGTAGGACGTAATTTTAGCCTTTTTGTTGCAAACGCCGCGCAAAAAGGTGTCGTAACTAATTTGATAAGATCCTTCGTTTTTATGGACATTTTGGGGAAAAAAGGAGTACCATTGTAGTACTACAAAATTAGTGCTCGATAAGTATCTCTCCGTACCGAACTCAAACAGTTCTGTATTGTAAGCTAAAAATGCCGCATCGATAAACCGACAGGTGAACCACTGCACTATGGTAGTAGTGTTCCAAGTAGGATCATAAACATATTACACTCACTCGAAGTCACAGAGTACCTCGCTGCAGATCTTACCCCACCGCACATAAAACTACACAAACTAAAGATCGTCAAAATCTGGAACTGCAAAAGCCTCTTACCGTTGCCAACACTAATCACCACGATAAATTACTAGAAGGGAATACTTGTGAATAGCCTTTGTGAGGTGCAGTTAGGTTGTTTGAAGTGCGCTCACCAGTAGTACGTTTTCATTTTGATTCCTGTGAACTGGCGTATCTAGCTGAGTGCATCCATTAGCTTCGGTCACTACATCTCTGTTGCATTAAACTTGCAGTGCATCTATCGGAGGTTTTATGTAAGCATTGGATTCTGACTCTTCATCAGCTTCCATTTAATTCTCGAGCAGATTACCACTTGATTCCAATTTGTGTAAAAATAATTTTGTTTTGGTGTTGAAAGGGTACGAAATTTAATGTTTGGAGTCTGAGTAAAGGATTTTTATTGGGTGGTTACTGTTGAATTTGGACAGTTATTTAAATAAAAAGTGCTTCTTTTATGCATTATTTATGTAAACATAAAGTAAATAATGCATAAAGCCTGGCACTTACGAGTATGTGTGTGTTCAACAATAGTTGTGCAAACGTCATTCTCGCTGGAAACACTTTGAAAGAACCGTCTTGTAAATACATGAGTATAAATGACTTAAAAAATTTCAAAAATCCCTTGATCAGTGTTAATACGGCTTCTGAAACAAAAGTGCTGAGCTCTCTTGATAAAGCTCCTTACGATTACGAAACCCAAAGTCAGATATATTCGAATCACGGTCTGTGCCTTTTTACCGAGCACGTAAGTACGCAATCTTCTAAAATCATTACCTCGATTTGGTTCCATTCGTTCTACTTATGTTTTCAATACATGAGGGTCCGACATAAAAGTGTAGTTTGGTTTCCCAGAATTTGGCAAATTTTCGTAACCAACGTATTATCTAAGGTTCTACCAAAATCGACCTTTCTTGTAAGATTTTTTCAGCCTTCAATTTGAGTTTTATGAGCGAAGTTCGCAAGTTTTAGTTCACAAGTCCTGGGTCAGGTCGTCGGTCGTCACTTCTAAAGAACATTCGCACAAAATTCTGGTCATGAACGTGTCATAAACAGCGCTGTTTGTATCTTGATGAGTCTACATTTACTTTTGCTTGTTAAAATAATGTTGGACGCATTATACATTCATCAGCTTGAAAAAATATTTTCTTGCTAGAATCAAAATCATGAAAATGTAATAAGTACAAAAATCACAAAATTCATTATAGCTGTTATAAATGCGAAGGTTACTTTGTTTGTTTCTTACGCTTTCAATCCTAAATCGCAGAACAGAGATGAAACCTTGGAGATGGGTGTAGGCTACTTTTTTTGCGAAAATACACGAGCACAACACGAGTATATACACGAGTGAAGCCGCGGCCAAAAACTAGTTCTAAAATAAAGTTTTTTTTTTATTATTGAGGATAAGGCTTGCTCTTGACCTCGATCACGCCTGATGGAAGGCGAAAGATGAGGTCTATGATGGAGCTCGCCCAGAAGATGCCTTGTTCACTCTTGCTTTGAAGGCAGATGGGTTATGGTTTCTGCTTGAGTTAAAAAAAAGAAATCTTAAAGTACCAATGATCTACAATAACGATGATCATAAAATTCTTCGACCATCAATAGCACAAATATTTGAGACAAAATTACGGAAGCACACCAAAGTAACACGAGTAGAAACAGAATAAAGCGAACCCCAACTGGATTTTTGAATATACTTGTTCATATTAAAAAAGTGAGCAGCCGGCCTAAACAAACAATGGCGGCCAACTGAATCATTCTCGCTTAAGAACACAAATACATCTAAGAATATACGTATACCTACTCGGTATAAGGGTGCTACTCCAACAGAGTTGAGCAAGGTAGCTGTTAGACAGTGCAAGGACGTGTAGCACCGCTTTGAACATAAATATATGATAGTTTCATCCAAAATTGTGCACAGAGCTTGGTCGGTGCGCAGCTGTGAAACGGTATGCTGTGCTAGCTGAGTGTTGCGTGGTTGCGTTGCGGACTTTTTACAGCACAGCACACATTTTATGCGCATATTCCTAGATAGCGACCCTCACACGCATTCCTCGCTCGCATCTCTCGTACATATCTTTCGCTTTTCCGTGTATATACAAGTATCTAGCTGTGCCAGCCCTTTTCCAGCTAAGCCAGACTTGGTAAAAAGTGATCCTACTGCTGGTTTTTTTTGTTGCGCATCGCCTCGCTACTGCGCACATCTATGCTGGTAAAAGCACCCTAAGGTAGAATAATATCACCGTCAGGTTTCCCTATTATGGGCTAATTAAATTATTTGCTAAGAGCACCTTGCCTCTTACACCCTCTAACGCACTTATGTTACAAGTACAATCAAATTTTGTGCGAACGGTTTCCATCTTAAGGTTTTATAGATATAAGAAAGTGCCTTGTTGAGCTTTTATGTTTATTTTGTTATTTATATTTATAAACTATTACATTTTAAGTATTTACTTTTGTCGTCTATTATTCTGGACACTAGCTGTTGCCCGCGACTTTGTTCGCGTGTTTGTATTGTAAAATGATGTGGCTAGGTAAGATCAATGTGTTCGTATATCTAATACGAACAGTCAATATCTATCATTGCTTGCCTCCTTTTTTATGTATGGGAAAACATCAAATGACGCCTTTCGCTCTGGGCGGAATGGAAGGGAGTGTCAGACTCTTACTGACTAAAACCCATCTGTGTTCCTCCTAATGCCCTATGCGTTCCAGGGCTACGGTGATTCTTTCGAACAAATTCCGCAACCCTGGCAAGCACTGGCCCTAGCGGGCCTCGTCTTTATGCTGACATCTTTTTGTGACGCGCGTGGAACACAACGCGCCGTCGAGTATCACCTCTTCTGTTCAAATAATTTTTCGTGAGAAACGTTGTAATGATAATGCTTCTTTCATTTCATCGAAACTATTCACCGCAGTCCTAGAATGGTGGAGTAAGGCAGTGATTGGGACTATAGCGGTATTAACGTCAATTATCTGCGCAACTGTCTCACTTAAGATTTGCAGATGACTTTGTAGTCATCTGCAAATCTTAAGTGAGGGTCATCGAAGTTCTCAGTGAAAACCTTGTGGTTTTCACTTCGATGACCCCCAGAAAATGCTTCAAAATCTTTAAGATGCTTCTTTTAAGTTGAATCTTGGGATGAATATGACCAAGACGAAGGTTATGGCAAACACCTTCAGCGATTCAAATCTGGAAATGAATTGTTGGAGATGATTAACCGATATGTTTATCTTGGCCAAATCCTTTCAATTGGCAAAGAAAATCAACAAACGGAGGTATCGAGAGGAACACACCTTGGATGGGCCGCTTTTATCAAAATGGACGATATTCTGAAGCCTGCCACAATTCCGCAATGTCTGAATTCCCGCCTTTATAACCAGTGTGCTTTTCCCACCATGACTTACTTACTTACATGGACGCCCACGCAGGAGGCTGTGTACAGACCGATAGTTGCACAGAGAGCCATGGAGCGTTCCATGCTTGGTAGAGGTACGTTGTCGAGATCCGAAGACGTACGAAGGTTTTCAACATCGGAAAACGAATTGTAGAACTAAAGTGGAGCTGGGCAGGACACTTGGCAAGGCGCGGTGATGATAGGTGGAGTAAGGCAGTGACTGAGTGGCGTCCGAGGACTGGAAGAAAAAGTATTGGTCGACCGGCGGCGAGATGGGCCAATGATATTGTTGCCATCGTGGGTAGAACCTGGATGAGGCTGGCACAGGAACGTGGGGATTGGCACACGAAAAGAGAGGGCTACGCTCAGCAATGAGTGAAGTTGGACTGTGGATAATGATGATGATACACGATGTTGATGAAACTTGCTAAGTTTGTTAACACGCGATAGAGTTACATAAAGTTGTCCATGGGAAAACCAATCAGAAGAGAAGTCAACCCCCGCAGAGGACACGGCGGAGTATACGGTGAAGGTCTGTCCTGCTTGGGCGGAGCACCGCCGTGTCCTCGTCGAGGCGATCAGCGACGGCGACCTCTCGCTATCGACTCTGGTTCACTCTATGGTCTAGAGCGCGGAGGCGTGGGAAGCTGTCACCTCCTTTTGCGAAACAGTAATGCCAGTAAAGGAAGGGGCGGGCAGCGTGAAGGAGAGACAAACGGCACGCCTTAGCCGCCAAAACAGGAGTCCCAGGGTGATTCTCGGCCACCGTAGGCACGAGCCTGCGCACGGCGAGCGTTGGGTGGCTCACCCGATAACAACCAGCGGCCCTACCATGAAGTGTTAAAGCGTGAGTCGTTCGAGCGAGAAGGAGGGATGGAGCTATACACTCTATATAGCGCCACTGGTCCGGGTCGATGAAGCGTTGTGTTCCATGCGCGCCTCCAAGAGATGTCAGCTAAGTAGACGGGGCCCGTTAGGGTTAGAATTTGTTCGAAAGAGTCACCGTGACCCTGGAACGCAAAGATCATAAGTCGAAACACAGATGGGTTTTAGTCAGTAAAGAGTCTGACACTCCCTTCCAGTCTACCCAGAGCGGAAAAAGTCATTTTGATGCTTTCCCATCCATAAAAATAACCCGCAACGGATAGAGTAGAGTAGGGACTCCGTTGTGCGTAGGTGTCCTGGCTAAATTTGCCGGCCTAGCTCCGTCCAAGTGTACAGAAGAAACCAGGGTGCTTTACAGGTTGAGTGGAGAGAATAAACCGTTCAAAAAAAAATTAAAATAACGTCAGTGGAGCAATCAGACAAAATCTTTTTTTTATGTTATGCATCAAATGCATAACGGTAAGTTTTGTATCAAAGTTTATGACGTTTTAAAAGTACCATTAGTAACTTAAAAATATATTTTGGTGTAATTCTCATGCTTTTGATAGTTAGTACTTTTTTCGGTCAACAGATGGCATTACGGGTATCTGAATTATGTAGATAATAAGTTGATTTCTTCTAGATTGCTACAATTCCTATCAGGTTTATGTGTAAAAATTATCTAAATGGTTTTGTAACTAACTAACATGTCATTTTGTGCATTCAATTATTTTGTGCATTCAATTACGAACAAAAAACCTTTTAAAATCAATATTGCTTACCTCCCATAACATACGGCGTGATAATATGTAGCCTAAAGTCTTCCTTGGTTTACAAAGAACATTTTTGCTGAATTTCAATTCAATCTATCCAGTAGTTTTGGCGTGAAGCCGTACCATACACACATACAAACAGACAAACAGACAAAAATTCTAAAAAGTGACTTTTTGTCATCAGTTACGTTTTTCTAACAAAAGCCACTTATTTTTTCTCGAAAATTCTAAATGTACAGTTTTTCTTTCGTTACTGTTTTATTATATGTATAGATAGATAGATAGTTTTCAGTATAGAACGCGCTAATATTTTCTGCAATGAGTGGATTGCAATAAATTGACTAAAAAAAAAAACCTTTGAACAATACAATCGATTCCTTTCTCCAACAAAACCATCTTGAATAGATTACCATCAAAAATAGGCACTCTGACTAACCCAGGAACACACAGACGCAGCTGTTTTAAAAACCAATATTGACCGTAGACGATATTCCATTCCGAAAAAGGATTTGGATCATCTATCATGTTATGTCAACCTACATCACGCGACTATCTTTCCATCTCAATCCAATAACGTGTTCAGTGTTTATATAATCAGTAGTATAGGTATAGTACATTATATATTTTGATATTCACCCTCTTGACGGGTGAGTGGAATCCGAAGATGAATGCCATTCTAATTGTCATGTGACTTGACTTGGAATACACCATCACATCATTTCCCAGAGGGGTCACAAAAGGTGACTTAGGATGTCGGATCACAGGAATGAAACGAACGTTGTCCACCTTTATGGCTACTGAGTGATACTGACCTACTATAAAATTCTGGTTGTACCAAAATCGGCTTGCAAGCGAGGGAGTAAACTTTACCGATGATATCCATTGGCAGAGTAATGGCAAGTAATAGCAATAGTCGTAAAGAAAGAATAGATAAATGTTGAGGTTACGCTCCGAATATAAATGTGTTTCAATGGTAGTACCAACATCAGTGTATTTGAAATGGAAATTATTATCTACTTTAAGTATGAATAAGCGAAACGGGCGAGAAGACAATTTTTTTTTTAGAGTAATCGAAGAAAAAAAAAAACAATAGTAATTATTAACTACTATAATTTATTAGGAAAATGGTCAAGATAGAAGAAGAACTATTTCAAATGACTATAAAAATGAAATAAGACCGCGTTAGGGAATCGAAAGAAAATTGCAAGATATGATCAGGCTGATCGTATTGAAAGATTTCATTAGAGAAAATTGAGTAATAGTTTTTCTTAAAGCTAATGACTGTTATGAAAGCAATAAAGATTTCACAATTTTATTTATTCAGATTATGATAATGCTTTGGGATTCAGCATTATGGAGTGAAGAGAATTTTCAATGCACGAATATGACCAATAAATCGTACATTTTTGGACAATCGGGTTTTATTTGTTTTGATTTGTCGTTCAGGTAATTTAACGGCTGCACGGTCACATGATTGCCTGTAATTATAATTGTATGCCATAATATTTATGCAGTATTCATTATCAAAATTGTGCCAACAAATGTTGCGGTTGGGTGAATAAATTGTTACAACAATGAAGTGGAATGCTGTATTTTTGCTCTTATTATTTATCATTTTCAAATGCTGTAATTATTTATCATTTGCATTGAAGTCAGATGGATTGTAAATATCATGTAAGTTGGTAACTAACAGATGTATTGCCCAACAATCAATATTTTCTATAGCTGCTTCAGATGGGATTGTCGTACTTTTAAGGAGCGTTCGTATTCGCAATTGTAAAAAACCTCTTATATTTTGACATATGAATGTATGAATGTATGTATGTTTGTATGTATGTCCATTTCTTTGGCACGCCCTACAGCCCAAACGGCTGGACGGATTTTGACATATTTATAAGGTGTCGTTGAATTCATCAAAATTGTGGTAGTGACATAGGCTATATAAATTTTCAAAACTCACTAAAATTAAAGAAATAAAAAAAAATGAGAAATAATAAGTCGAACCACACTTTTAGTTATTAGCCACGTGATCAAACTTCTCATTTTATAACTAAGCAACGGGAAAATGTGATAGCCTCTAATAAACTAATTCGTCTTTTTTACAACGCCAACTAAATATTCTAAGGAAAGCGTCAAGTAAAGATCAACAATTATATTAACTTGTCCTTTTTATTTATACATTACCACCTAATTACTAACTCAGCCACGGAATTTATATCTCATCACTATTTTACAGCGAGTTCGGGATTTGGGGCACCCCGACTCGGACAGGTTAGGTTAGAAGGGGATGGCGGGGTCAAGTGAGCGAGCGAAGCGAGCGAACAGACCCCGCCATCCCCTTCGTGGTTATTTTTTTTTATGATACTAATGAAATAGAAGCTAATAGAATATCTTTTTTGATGTCATTTAATAGTATTTTAGAAGTTTACTGCTTGAATGCATGTTACAAATTTAGATGCTGAAAAAAAACCACCATGCTGAGTAGTATTTAGAGTGGCTTGCATAGAAGATAACTAGTGGCTAAGATAGTATCATTCAGACGTTCGTTAATTGTGGCTGGCTTAGTAATTTAGAAGGCAATGTAGATTTTTAGAGGCAAATAATGCTATTAAAAAGATGTCTGTTTAATTAGCACCCAAAAAAAATTACTTCGTCAAAAAACCCGACCGCTAAAATCGATTAAAAAGTTCCAAAGAAGTCACTTTTCAAGCATTCTGATGCAGTTCAATCACAGATCTGAGGCCACAAACTCGTAGTCGTTTTTAGTGATCGGGTTTTTTGTTGACGTTGATTGTCGCTGAGATGATATTGCTTCAATTTAAACGCATTTTCTTCTTCTTCTTTAATATAAACTTTGCCCCACCCTAGGAATTGCTCCTGTATCATGGGTGTGTTTCACAAACACATACACAAACGGCCAGACCCGGAACAACAAACTATGTTAAGGGTGCACCGAGGAAACGACACGTAATTGGCTTCGTTTGATCCCTTGCTGCATCGTTATAACTTAACCTTTAGTTATATAATTAATTATTTAAGATATTTAAGGATTCACTCTATAAATTGTAAACTTAAGAAACACGATTACTTGTAGTTTCCTCTATAGAAACAAAATAAACCCTTAAAAGCGTAAATACTTGAAAAAAGAATAAAGTTAATAAAGAATTGAGTATTGAGTACTTCACCCATGGTAATATTTTTTTGAATAAAAACAAAATTACACACACGTTTTGTATAACCTTTTCATTTTCACATTTACAAAATGATTATTTGTTTTAATAATACGAACATAATACCTAAATTAGCGCGCCTTCCGATCATTCTAGCTAGAGCTTCCCCCTATCCGCTTTAGTCCTGCTTCGGCCGTTGGACTCGAAGCTCAGTGTCGCTTGTGGTTACGTACGGATTTCTCTTGCGCCTACGCACACATATACGAACCGTGTAGAATACCTAAAGCCGGTATGCCTTTAAGTACGATAATTGGCCTTCGGTCCTTCTCTCGCCGTAAACACTTGGTGAAGTGAGCCTGAATTGATCTGTCAATCTATCTGTTGCGAGGAAGTCACACTTCAAGATCACTTTACCTCAATTTTCACGGAGAGGTTTTGCTGCTAATGTACCTATGGCCAAAAATTCATCGCTTCCTTTAGCAAAGTGAGTTGTTTGCACGCAGCGTGTGGCGGCGGCATCGTGGGCCGACTCGTGATAAACTTGCGATCAACACCGCATATTACGCAGTGTATTAGATTATGTGCGCCGAGCTCAGTAACGAGCAGAGACCAGCTGAATTCTACAAACTTGATTATCTTGATGAAAATGTATTGCTTTTTGTTCATCCTTTTAATATATTCGGGAATATCAATATGTGTCACATTTGTTATTTATGAAGGCTAAAATATTGGAATCTGATACAGTCTTGTGAAAACTTCGGTTTGGTAGGCTCTTGTGTAGGTACCTAGCATCGGTTATGATACCAGAAATGTATGCTTATCAGCAGTGCGATTCTGTGAACGAAGTGAGCGACAAGTGAGCTGCTTAACCATACAAACAAGATGGAATGACAGCTCACTTGTCGTTCACTCCACCAAAGTGTACACGGTGAGATGTCGACAGACGGCGCAGGACCTTACCATAATAAGGTATTTGACTACATTTGTTTGTTATGTTTCGCTAAATGTAGAAAAAAGATGTCTTAGTAACAATAAAACAGACACAGCACCCATTGCGTGTGAACTCACAAGTCACGCCATGCGCCATCCAGTGACAACGATATAAGTAAGAATAACAGCCGCACGGACCAATCTTTAAGGTTAAGCAACGCCTGCCGAGGTTGGTCTGTGGATGGGTGACCATATTAACGTACAGCCGCACGGCACAATGCAACAAAGGCAATAGCACGTTAAGCCGTTGGTCCCGGCTGTCATTTGTAGATCTTTGGCAGTCATTACGGATTGTCAGAAGCCAGAAAAAACTGACACCAGTCTTGCCAAGAAGTACCGTGTTACCCAGTTAATGGGTTGTGGAGGTCTGGTAGGCAGCCGCTCCAAGTAAAATACTGGTATTCAGTTGAATCCGGTTTGACTTCCTAGTCAAACCGGATTCAGCTGAATACCAGCAGTGCGATCTGTAAACATGTCGAAGTGAACACCCGGGCGGGGCGCACGACAGGTGAGTTGTCAAACCATACAAATAAGATGGAATGACAGCTCCATTGTCGTTCACTCCGCCTAGGTGAACACCGTGAGATGTCGACAGAATCGATAGGCTGTATTCCAGCCGACCCCAATATAGTTGGGAAAAAGCTAGGCAGATGATGATGATGATGAACTTCAAAAGCGTATAAATTGTCTACTTTTTCAACAAGAAAATTGTATTATTTATTTAATTTATGGTACTAAATAACTCCTTTGAATAAGTATTCATTCATGTATGTAGATTTTTGATAATAGTCTAAAGTAGCTTACATAACCTTCTCGACATCTTATTTGAACATAACGTAATCAAAAGGACAACGGATAGTTGACAAAAGCCTCCATCAATACGACCTCCATTGTATTTATTCATTCAATTTTCATTTACGAGCCATTTTCACAGCCTTTATTAGATAACACTGGTATTCATGAAAATTTTCATATTTCATTTTTTTATTTTCATATCGAGGCACGGTATATCAAATGTACTTTCAATTAACGCCGAGTATTACAGCTATTCATTATTCGGCGAAATATTAAAGCAGCTTCCAAAAGCGCAGCAATATTGTTTGTTCTTTAATTAACAGTACTGAAGCGTCAAAGCGAATTTTATGGAGCATTTGTGAAGTGGGCTGCGAGATTCATTTAATGTATGAAGCCCACAATGTTAAAGGGAGTGAACATTTAAAGAGTTACGTGCGAATTAAACGTAAGCAGTTTGTCAGATTTAACGTGTTATTTACTGTTGTATTCACGTGTTTGTGTCTGGTTTATAATAATAATAATAATAATTTATTTACAGACATTGAAGTCCATAAAAAAAAACACAAATTACATAGAAATAAACACAAAACACACACATAAAAATCACAAATAGTAAAAAAGATAAAATCAAAATAAAATAAAATAAATGCACGTACAGCTATCTAAGACCGACCTGTGCGTGCAGACTCACCCATCGACCAAGCATCGGGCAGTCCCACCGGTCGCTCAATGCTCTCAACATGCCGTGGGTGCTGGTATCTGATCTGTGCCGGAGAGAAGCACAATACAATAATATATAACTTGTATCAAGAATGTACCAGTCATGACTGTAATCCCCAATGAATTCTTTCTAATATCATAAATGCGAAAGAGACTTGTTTATTACGCTTCAACACCGAATAGCTGAACTGATTTTGATGAATTTTAGTACACAGACAGATGGAATCCTGGAGACAGTTATCCTTTTAGCGAAAATCTATTTTACCGCGAGACAGTCAAAGTCAAGACATTAGAACTGTCTCTACAACGTCGGCCATACTACATTTACACTCAACTACCATCACTAAATCAAAAGTAACTCGCACGGAATAAACATAAAGATACCCAAGTTACTTAGAAAAAATCTCTCATAAATCACAGCGGAATACCTTATTTACATAACACCCCAACAATAGGGTGTAGACTCAGTCAACCTAAGCCAGGTGTACCTTATTAACTTTCGGAAGTTCGGATGAAATGGATGGAATGTAAGTAGCCATTTTCACTCCTTGTTCTTCCACTATATTTGTGTAGTCAGCCAGTCTGTTGCCGTATTATGAAATAGTAGTTTGTTGATGAACAAACTTGCCAGCCAACCACGCCGCCTTGGTACGTCGTTCAGCTTAGACTTCTACGTAATATAGAGTTCTTGTTAGGCGTTTGGGTTGGAACTGAGAACGTTTCTGGGTTTAGCAAACAGATTTAGAAGTTTTCTGCAGTACTTGATGTATTATGTGGGATTTCGTTCGTTATTACTTTAATATTTCAGTGTGTGAAAGGATTTGCGATAAAAGAGGATTTTAAGAAAGAGAAGATCAACGAAAATAGTCGTTGTTTTTCTAAATCTTGCAAAACAAAATCTTTTAAGTAGAAGTTTGCAAAACCAACTTGTTTCGAAGTCGAACCTATTTACCAGAAAAAAAGAAATTTGAAGTTACTCCAATCCTTATTAGTAATTACGCAGCCGTTTTCCCTCTTCAACGCCAAACGCTTTTCTGAAAAATTTACTCTCTACCGACTCATTACCGTCTCTGAAGAAATATTTATGTTTAGGTACAATATTTTTTGGGTCGAGTGGTGAGAATTCAGATTTCTATAAACAAAACTTGAATGTGCGGGTCACTGACCATCAATATTTTGTGTGAAAGCCGAGGAATCTAGAAAGGGGGATTCTGTGCAGAGAATATTGATAAAGCGTAACACAAAGGCCGTTTTGCAAGGCCGGGGCACTTCTGCCCGAAGCTGTATATTACGAAAAACGTGCTGTTAACAACATACTTCTCGTATTGAACTTTATTATTAAAATAATCGAATAAGTTTTATATAGGAAAGCACTGAAAGCTAGTCTGTTTAATATGCAAGTGAGGTTCGGTAGCATCTAACCACACATTTCTGTGTCTTTGGGAAGCAGTAGGAAGTGTAGTTGAGTATCGTATCAGCATCGGGCGCCCGTCGTCCTGAATGGTAAAGCAGGTGAAACAGTGAATATCGACGATGCGACGACGTTGCATATTACGTTACAGCGACGACGGGACCTGCATGCATTCGAATGAAGCTCCATTCGAGTAATAAAATACTTTCTATGGTACGATAAAAACTTGGATATAGATAACGGGTATCATCAAATTCCTACTTGAAGCTTCGTAGTTGAATAAAAGCATACAGAGTTTACGGAAGCATTTATGCTAACTTGGATATGCAAGACTAAAAATTGTTTTGCTTTAGTGAAAGTAAACAAACATTGACTACTTATAGGAATAATATAATTTTGTTTTTGTTGACACACTCACTCAGCATATTTTTACAACGTTAGTAAAAACGTAGGATATCACATAACGCAATAACTAAAAAGCTTTGATAGTGAAATACGCAGCAAAAAGGTGCTTAACAACATTTTGATGTGACTAAAACTATTATTTCCGTTGTTTACCGCAAATGGAAAATATTAAGCAAACATCAAAACAAGTCAGGGGTTGTACAAAGCAGAAATATATTTAACCTTAAGCACAGAGGGTTGGCGTATTTGAGCTTCGCATATCACATTATCGGGACTTCCGAATGAAACGGAGGGCTTTTGGGGTATGGGTGGCAGCCCAAAGGAAATAAAGTTAGGTACCTACTGCATAAACTTGCGTATAGATATTTAATGTGGAGAAGTTTTTGTTTACCAGGAAGATACGGATTGTACTGATGTTATGGTTTTGTTATGGTTTTTTATAAGTTAGATTATTTTGGAAGTAGTTTATGTGATATATTTTACTTTTGTTGTCTCAGAGAATAAGGATAACGTCGAATGTTTCGCTACTTTTCGTCAGGAAGTGAGAGTGATTCGAAAGTTGGGGTGTACTTGTCTCTTACTAAGTTAGGCGGCGGATTTGCACTTTGCTACTGCTTAAGGGTGTTCTCATCTTGTTGTGTGTAACAAACGATACCTCGTTATTATTCTTGGAGATAAATTATCAATATACAGATAACTTGTATCTGAAGAAAGGGTTTTTGTAAATATTCGAGTATTCGAACTAGTACCAGTACCTGACGATTGAAAAATAGGTCCTTCACCTAACAGTTAAAATGGTTTTATTCATATATTCTTAGTGAAGCTTACAAGAACCGAGGTATGTATTCTAGATATTGTTATCCCGCATGAAAAATACAGCAGCGCTGACCTAACTATTACATTCCATTATTTGTCTTGTAAACTTTTGTAATGTATTTATAAAAAGGTGCCTCATAGTAGTACAACATTTATTTCTGAATATATATTAACAGTTCTTTTAAACTAACTATATGCACTAAAAATAAATATCAAAAATCCTAACTAAGTTAACCCTAAAATATCAAAAAATTCATCCGCATCGCTGTCGACTGGAAGTGTGCCCAAAAGGTTGGCGGCATTGCCACGTTGTATGGCAATGCTTATCCTTTGTCCAAGGTAAAAGCCAGCCCTTGGGTCACGCGAAGTGTCAACTAAGCGTTTAGCAAGTTCTTTAAATAATGCATGAGCACTCGGACCCCACGACCCGAGAATTTCAACCCCAAACGGCTCGAAAATATAACTACCAACGAGGTTGTTATATTTCCACCGCTTGAGGTTCTCCGCAGCCGTAGTGGCAGCACCAGCACAGCACGAAGAGCTAAGAGGATGGTACCTTAATTGATTTGAACAAATATTTTAATGTTAAATGTCATGAAAAATACACTTAACTTTCAAAATTATTGCTACACATTTTATTTCAAATAGCATTCGAACACTTAACATGACAGACTGCCAAAGGTCGAAGCAGAAATTTCCAATTTCAATTCACGTTCCAGCTTTTTTTGTGGTACAATTGTGTTACGAATAATCTACAAAACTCTTTGTCCAGACCTTTCGAGCTACATTTTCCCTATTTTTCTTTGTTTTGTTTTTTTTAAGGATGGGAAATCATCAAATGACCCCTTCCGCTTTGGGTGGAGCGGGAGGGAGTGTCAGACTCTTACTGACTAAAACCCATCCATGCTCCTCCTAGTGCCTTTTGCTTTTCAGGGCCGCGGAAACTCTTTCGAACAAAATCCGCAACCCTGGCAGGCTCTGGCCCTAGCTACATTTTCCCTCTGGGTATTCATTCGTGACCTGAAGTAGGTTCCCGTCTGCTTGGCCGTAGTCTGTTTTGTTTACAAGACCTTTCAGTTTTACTTTGTGTCCAGGTAAAGTACGTCTCGGTAAGTAAATGATCTCCGAAACTTTGAAGGACTTTTACGGACTTTGAGAGCGAATTTAAACTTTGATTTTAAGTAATTACATTGCGTAGTGCTGTTGAATTTGATCTTTGCGTTAAGGATTTTTGTTGTTCGTTTTCAAATTTATTTCAAAGTCCTTATTTCGTCCTTATCTACAATAATATTATGCAGAGGTAATGTTTGTCGGTTTTATACACTGTGAAATTACTTTATTTAAACTTTACTGCACAAAAACAAGAAAAGCGGTGCAAATGAGAGTTTAACCCATACTTGGGTTCAGCTCTTCCGATATCAAACATTATTTCACTGAAAGAAAGGTACACTATCTGCTGAGTGGCATTGGTTACTTTTTGTCTCCTTATATTTGTGTATAGAATACTATATTACTTGTTACTATAATTGTGTATGGGATCAAAATAGAATGTATTATATACTTCCAGTTATGTCAGTTGGTGAACTGCACAAATTTTTGATGTAAATGGGAGTCTGAAAAGTGTTTCAGACATCAAAAATTTGTCAATATGTTAATACATTGTCCCAAATAATTCTGCATAGTCAAGCGTATGTAGATGAGCTCCTTACAAGCAAATTGCTAGATTTTGCACACGCCTCCGTTTCTCAGATCAATTCTCAGCATTCGGTCTGACTCGGTGAATAAATGATTCGGTCTCAATGCAATTCACTGATAGCTTCGTAATATATAGTTCCACTGGGTGTTCTGTTCCTTTAAATTATCGCTGGATAGCTTGGTATATGCCACTATTTTTTAGGTAAAAAATGCCTTTTTCTATTAATCTTAATTCTTTATTATACGCCAAAACAACTTATAAGACAGTGATATAATAGGGTATGTTACTAGATAGGTACATAAAATGTAATTCTATTTAGTCCGTCCGTTAGATTTTCAATAAAATATTGGACTCGTATTTTTTGCCATTTCAAATCGACAATAAATGTAAGATAAAACGCATCAAACATCAAGAGCCGCTGGTGACGCCACGTTACTAGTAAAAATTGTACAATTGTAGTGACGTCATGCGAGTTTACTTGAAAAAAGAAAAACTACCTTACCAATATTTTTTGAAAATCTGTCTGATGGACTGATTAGATATTTTCAGTCAGTTGATGTTTGGGTGGGTTTTTCATGTACCTACATATGTATGTAGATAGGTACATGAAATTGGTGTACCTACCAAAATTGATTGATTGGAATTGGTGTTCCTGTGTGTATGTAGGTACACCAATTTCTCCGTGATAGCGATTTACGTGATTCATTTGGTAGAAAATGTCATTGAAATAGTATATAATTTTATTTTGTATAAAAATGTGTAATCATTTTTGAGTTCTCTTCAATACAGATTTTGAATGGTATTCATATACGTTGCTGACATGATAGTATCTACTGTAGTCGTAGTTTTCACACAATAAGAATACAATAACAAAGCTTAATAAAATGTCAAAAGCTTTCCTATTCTCAGTATTGGGTTACTTGACCTGATAGGTAATGAACATTATCGTGTTACACAGAGCGACCGCTTCCTAACCTCCGTAACCTTAAACCAGACGTCAGGTTACCACAAAATGTTGCTACCAACACATGTGGAGCTTCCAATAATAATAATAAAATAATATAATTCATTCATTTTAGGTTACCGAAGGATCGCCAAATTGAAGTGGCAGTGGACAGGGCACATTGCTCGCAGAACAGATGGTCGATGGTGACGAAAATTTTTGGAGTGGCGACCACGTACCGTAAGACGCAGCGTTGGAAGGCCTCCCACAAGGTGGACCGATGACCTGGTGAGGGTCGCGGGTAGCCGATGGATGCGAGACGCACAGGACTGGTTGTTGTGGCGACACTTGGGGGAGGCCTATGTCCAGCAGTGGACGTCTTTCGGCTGATATGATGATGATGACGATAATAATTCCAGGAAGACCCGTAGTGCTTATTTAAGTCTACTACCGACGTTATAAGGCATTGATTTATCAAAATAATAATAAATTAATTCAGAACCCGTTTTTATTAAATTATTCTGTCCTCACAGTTTTGAAACTCGATATCCACCGCTGTAGTACTAAGTAAGTATTCTTGTGATTTATCTGTAGGAACTGGAAAGTAAAGACAAGAAGCCTTGTTCATAAAAACACACACTCAGGATTAGTTAACATACTGTTTAGCTTAATTCTTTATTCTCAATAGAGATTTTGAATTTAGGATCTGCAAATGAGAATTTAAACTAATCATTTATTAGATTCTTTTGATGAATATGCTCGAAATTTTAGCGAAAACATTACAATTATTACTTATCGAATCCTTATTTTAGAACTAGCAGTAATGAGAAAGGGTTATATTGTACCTACTTCACAAGCCCTGCCAACTCCTTTATTTTTTCTTATCCACTATAACTTTTCCACTTCAAAGATATTTATCGAATCGAAAAACCGATAGACACACATTGAACGTCAAAGATTGAAGCATTATTCTTATATTTTCTAGTCTAAGTCGTCTCGACTCTGTCAACAGGGGGTGGAAAATGGTAAGGGCTGAACCCTGTTACAAGCACCAAAGACAATTTTCTCTAGCAACTTCCCCGACAAATGTGATTACCTACTACGGTTACAGGCTCTATGTTAAAACTTCTGTAATTGTGTTTCAGAAGTTTTTGGTTATGTAAATCTTAATTTACAATATTACGGTACGGACGCGATGGCGTACGATTTAACGCGACTAATAAAAAAAACTTGTTAAACAAAAGTTCGGTAATGATCCAAATGAAACGCATGAGGTTGTTAGAGGACACATCGAGGCACCTGTCAAAATCGACTGAATAAATTGTGTAACAATTTCCGTAACCTGTCAACGAGTAATAAATAACAACATAATAAATGGATTATTATTCAGTATCGTGTTTCTTGAGAAGGCACTGAAGGGTTTTTACCTAAAATAAAGGGATTTTCGTATAATTGACTTTGAGAAGGCCTTCAGGATAAGGAAGGTTCCAAATTGTCGCTATCGTAATTTAATCAACAAAATAGTAATCAAAGATAAATAGCTTTTTATCTGCGAAACAATTTTTCTGTAGCGCGTCCTTCAGGCCTTCGCTACAAAAATGCTATTAGGACCCTTTGGCCAACACCACTTTCGTAGTCGACGTTTCAATCCAATTGAACGTGCCTCTCTGGCGATACACCCCGCTTTGAGACGAATGTCTTACAAAAGATACATCCCTTTTTAGGGTACCGTGTATCTTCGACTTAACCTCAAATGGAAAATAAAGGATGAGAATGTTTCATGTATTTTTTATAGAAGTAAATAAGGTTGTGTTTTTGCTCAGTCGATTACATAATGTATTGCGTAGGTGTATAAAGGCAAAGTGAGTCTTACGTGGGATTTTTATACCGTCTTCAATCTGGACCGCTAATAGAATAAAAATAAAATCTACTTTTCAAATGAGGTAACTAGGCAGCTGTTCCAAGAAAAAACGGGTTTACGAGAACTTGAAAAAGAAAACAGTTTTGACACTGAAATTTAGCTTGTTTTTCAGTTGAGTCATTTAGTAAAATCATATTTTCAATAAATAAATTCGTGGCATTTTTGTGTACCAGTGTGATAGCCGCAAATAGTGATGATAAGTTATGGTCAATTGTTGTGTTTGATGTTTCGATTGCTTTCAGCTTTTATTAATGTACAAGGTAATTATATTATGTTGATAGACAGCTGCTTAACAAAAGCTTATAACTAAATGAATTATAAACTTAATCAGAAATACATACAGATATCTATTATTGGTTATGACGTAAGTGACCGTAAAATTTCTTAATCAGAATTAAAATTCAGGACGTAGTCTTCTGGTCATTGCTGCCAATTTGTCGAATCACCCGACGCCATTTTGTCCTCTAAAAATAATGGCGCGGCCTAGTGTTATCATCCAATTTGCAAGGTGCTTACTTACTCCTACATAGAAAATATACTGAAATTATATTAAGTTACCGACGACGCTATAAATAACCTTGTAAAAGAAACCAATACCTAATGCCTTGAGAGTACATGAGTGGGTAAATAAATTTCTAAGAAAATGTCTCGTGGTTACTTTTGTACAACATATTAGAGCTATAAGTTCTCCAAATTCTTCTATTAAATTCCAAGTAATTGACGTCACAAATTGCTTTTGTGTCTAGGCAGTCGCTTGTCCAACTTTAGTCCCAATACTTTCAGAGAATTTAATTATATTTGTCTGCGAGGTCCAGTAAGGCGAAAATATTTCTTTGTACAAGCTAATCCTCATGTTTTGCCCTGCAGATTAGATTACAAGATTACATTTAAAGTAGCATATTGCTCCGGTTTCGGGGGAAAAGAAAAATACGTAGATATGAACAGAATAACGTTACCGTAAAAATCTGAGAAAATCCAATTTATGGAAGAAACAATGATAGCAAAAACAATAGCGAATTAGTGTTGGGAAGTGGAACGAGAGCTTTTTGTAAGCATTTGATATATTTTCTGTGTTGGAAACTCACTATAAAATGAATGAAATAAATACAGAGTATTTTAACGAAACGCTGACGATTGGTAGTTAAAAAGATTTCTAAAAGCTACATCAAGACTCTTCAGATCCTAAACTAGGAGAAACGAACTACCCGCTGAGTGAACGAGACGCTAAAGTAGTTGAAAGTGGCAGGACATAAAGGAAGAGTCCTCATTCACGCGATACGACTTTCAGTATTAGATCCTACAAAGTTAAAATACGTGCTCGTCCACATTTTTGCTTCGCTGGCTAGTGAAACTTGTGTAGGGAAGGTATCCCCGGCGAGTAGCAATCCATTTTTTGTCCAACATTAGGGAAATCCTCAGAAGCCCTATTTAGGAAATTGCCTTCTTTATCGCGCCTGTGGTTAACACAGTTCGACTGGGCCTCGATTTCGAAGCGCCTCTTTTATTTTTCAGAATTTAACTTTCGTATACTACGTTTATAATCCATCGTTTATTGAGACTATTTTATTTTTCTAAACAAATTCAATATAAGGAAAACATGGTTCCGTATCCTGATCGTGAAAATTTGAATTGGTTATGGGAACAACGGGGCTCATTTCTGTTTGCTACGTTTTTTACCGCTATACTTATTTGCAGGAAGTCTGTTAGGGGCTCTATGGAATAGCAATCTGTTATATTTACGAGAGGAATGGCTACTTAACTGTGATTGAAGGTTGAGAAAAAAGGAAAGTATAACAAACGGAAGAAATGTTATACGTTTTCGTTTTATCTTGAATCACAACAACGACGGATTATTCCAAACTCGTTCAGTATTTATCGAAGTTAAGGAAGAAAGAAAGGTGATCTGATAATGATTGGATCTTACTTTGTAACATCATTCTCCCGAGAGATAGATAAAATAAATTCTCACTTTATTACTCGTACATGTAATTAAAAAAACTAATTACTAGCACAAGCGTTTGACGATACTATAAATAGCTTTGACGATATTATAATATACTAGCACTTCGCCCGCGACTTCGTCCGCGTGGATTTAGTAGGTACTCCACAAACTTCAACGCCCCCTATACCCCCTTATAAAGGTAAGCTTTGGAAACGTGACATTTCGATAGCATCTGTCAATCCTATACAATTTTGACGTATTGACAATCGCGTACGCCACGCCACCGTTGACAGAATCCCACTTGTCTCGAGCCCAGGTTCAGCGCAACTGTTCACCCCGTTCAACCCGTCAGGGTTTGGTTATGCAAAAATTGTTAGGTACATCTGTTTCAATTATCCCGCTTTTAGTTTGTTCATCGCATTCCGACGTAAATTGAAGCAAGCAATTATGTCCTCCCCTAAAATCTTAATCACCCCTGCTTCACTCCTTAGTATGTATGTACTTTATTTTAGAAAAATCCAAAAATTTGTTATTCTTATTGTTTTATCGAAAACATTTAAATGCCGTGGTGTTTCAACTTCATCAGACCAAACATTGATACGATTCTCCCCAGTTCGCTCAAGCCGCGACATTTTTCTTACTCCGAGCATGTTTATTACCGTCGTAACTTTTGAACGAAAGGTCCGATTTGAATAATTTAAAGTGTAATTTACACGGACATAATCAACCTTAATTATCAAACCATTTAAATGGATAAGGATTAATATCATGATACTAAAATCACCATTTTTTATTTCACCATGGGATTTGCTTGAATAATTTGAACAAAAAGCGGTCATGGTGACTTATCCATAATAGTTAGACATATGGTATCCCGGACTTTTTTGTAGATATTGATGACCTATATAAAACTGTAGTACATCACTTTGCTCTATTGTCAATAGATTCCGCAGCGTACGCGATATAAGGATTTCTTCTCACACCTGGGGTTACATTATTGAAGTTTTCATACGGAACCCTAACTTTTTTGAAAATATTCTATAGCCTATGTCCATCACCGATAATGTAGGATTCTAATGGTGAAAGAATTTTTCAAATCGGTCCAGTAGTTTCAGAGCCTATTCATTTCAAACAAACAAACAAACAAACAAACAAACAAACAAATCTTTCCTCTTTATAATATTAGTGTAGATTGCTCGAATATTTGTTTTAGTACAGAACAATGTAATTAAAATTTGCCGTGTTTTTTAACTTATATTTATATATTAAATTCATGCCTTTTTAATATTTATATTTCTCTGAAAATTATTGTTCTTCGCTTCACTTCTTACAGAGCGGTCGTGGTCACGTTTATTTGTGCCCAATGTTGGTGGCTTCACAATCTTTCTTCATCTGTGGCTGTTTGATGACTGTCTGGCTTATTCATAAACAGGAGCATTGACCATCAGATCTGTGATAGCGTGGCTACTATTTATAAATAATCTGGAAACAAATCAGCAAATTAAAAAGCTTGACTATGCAGATATTAACACAATGAAATATTCATTGTGCAATTATTTATATCTCTTTGTTTTTTTTAACTGCGTATTTCGTACTCGACAACATTTTCAGTAGGAAGTAGGAACTGACAAATTTGAACCACTTATCAACTTGCTGGTATCCGTAAACGGCAACTGCACGTGTCGGGTGACTTCACTCCTTGCCCGTTCCCCGCAGCCCTCTGCGCCAGGATTGCTCATCATCGTTTTTATATGACGACAGAAGGGGAGGCGTCCTTGTTTATTCGTTTGTCAGGGTGTTAGTCAGTTATGGTAGAATGTGGAGTCAAATCTTCAAATTTCATATCTTCAAAGCAAAGACTGCCGCTGATTAAACGGCGAAGTTAAATGGAAAGGCTATAAGCTTTTAATGAAACAGCTGATTAAGCTAGTAAGCTGCGACATACTCACTCAACAAGACACATTCTTTTTTAATTTGTAAAACGTTAACTGTCATCGCGTAATCGACTAAACAAACTAATGCATGGCCATGAGTAAAAAATGAATTTAAACAAAATTTAAAAAGACTAGAGATTATAGATTGTTGGTGTTTGACATTAGGTAGATTATCTGCGACATATGTATATTATTTCATTAAAAAGCCAGCATTGTTTGATCGTCAGTTTAACATAAAGACAGTTCTCTCACTCGTCACCACTTTCTAGTGTACCGTTTAATTGGTGCCACTGGCAATTATACACCTTACCTATAAGTTAGTAGTTGCGTCAACTAAAGTTGCTTCGTGTGGAGAGCACCTTATTTATTATCGAGAGCTGCCGAACGTTTGCCATTCTTAATCATGAGATGAGAAGCATCTGATAAATCGAATACATTAGAACTGGTAGTATCGATTTCGAAATAAAGTGTTTGTAAATAATCTACACATCTGCTGGAGTGGTTTCGGTCTAGGGACTACATTAGTTAATTAACAATTAATGATATATTATTTGGCACCTGTTTGCTACATTTTTCTAATCTTGTTCAAGTCAACTAACTTAATATACTTAGATTTTGCAAAAAAAAGTAGCCGATAACCGACTACAAGTACCAAAATTCATCAATTAGGGAAGATGCAAATACAGAATTTATGAAAATTTTGGATTGATTTTTAGCAATTATTACAAATTAAAATTACGTGAAACGGGACGTATTTAAGAACAACAATCAGCGTCTAGTGACGTCACTGGTGTTATGACAAGAAAATACAACCTTATTTCTTTGAGAGACCAGTGAGAATAATAGCGTTTTAATTTTTTCATTAATGTATGCTCTATTTCACATGTAATTCTTCAAAATGAAAGTAAGATGAAAATAATGCATGTTCTCTATTCGTTTTAGCGAAATAGGCCTAGCGTAACAAACAAATAAACAAACACGTTCGCATTTATAATATGTATTAATTGTGATTAAGGCACCTCACGCACTAGACGGCCACGACCACGACCAGAGGCCGCAACGACCAGATTAACTAAAGAAACGTTCATATGGTTTCTTTAGGTAGTTAATCTGGTCGTTGCGGCCACTGGTCGTGGTCGTGGCCGTCTAGTGCGCGAGGTGCCTATGTCCTTACATTATTTATTGTTTAGTTAGGCTAATAGACCGAAAACGCTTATTTATTCCAGCGTAAATATAAAATGTTCGCAGAATATGGAAACCAATTTAATGGACTATGGTTTTGTTTTGGATGGATTACCTAAGACTATAAAAGGACTGTGACCCCTGTGTTTCATACAAGCTACTTCGCATTGCATCATAGTTGCGTTTTATTACACCTAAGCGTGTAGAAGCTTTTCTTAGCCCCGACGCGATGTGGTCAAATATAATGAAATCCGCGACACGAATTTTGCTATACAGGTTTATTTGTAAAACACCAACAACCTTTCAGTGGGTGAAAGTACTCATGATTATAACCAACTTTTGTTATGAGACCAACCCTGAAAAATCGAAAAAAATGCTACTGTTGCATACATTTTCATCGGGTAAATATTGCATTTTGTATGAAAAAGCCGATTTATTTTTTGATATTTCAGAGTTGGTCCCATAGTAAAAGTTGTTTATAATCATTAGTACTTTCACCCACTGAAAGGTTGTTGGTGTTTTACAAATAACCCTGTAAAAATACCTGTACCAAATACAAAAAGATCATGTAATCTTTTTGTATTTGGTACAGGTATTTTTTGTAAGTGCCACAAACTGTTCGTGGCCGTTTCAAAGACGCCACAAAGCTTTGCAAGAATATTTTATGCTCAATAAGCGTTTTCAGTCTATAAGCCAAACATTAAAATTTCTGTTATGGTGTTGGTACTTACCTACATAAAACATCTCGGCAGCCAGTGCTACAGACAGGCGGTACTGTCAACTTCCCATAAAACCAAGCGTGTTTGAGAGTCATCATTTACTCATACAAATTAATACTTTACATAAAGTGTAAATAAATCAATAATTAATGTAAACAATTAAAAAACTAGACTTGTAACAATTTAGAGAACAATAAACTTACTTTTCTACCTAAAGTTTAACCTTTCAATATTCGATCAAGAATACGCTAGATTAATAAATTCAGGATCAGGAACAAAAATACGTCACAAAAGTGTCCACGTATGCACGTGCACATATATATTTTATATTTTTCACTATGAATCGTAGAAAACAGCTTAAACATCAGCAACCTTACTTGATTATTAACGTTTAATTACGATTACAATATATATTTGACGTAAATGGTACATCTTCCTAGGTAACATCAGCCATGATGTTGGAACTACAGTGGGCGTACTATGGGAGGAGTTGGTTATTCGCAATAGAAAAACCGTTTGTTTTTAAATCAAATCAGCACCAGCTTACGAAACGCGCGGCGGTTCCTAGTCTTGTTCAATGCTCGATCGCCACCAGTAGACTGCCGTTGCAAACTCAGCTTCGATCGAGCACGACGTTCTAGACTCCGTCGAACGCCACTAGATGGCGTTGGACAAATATGTCATAAAAAACATGTCGTATTTCCAACGTATTTGTATGTGAGATCTTCTGCCATCAGATATAAAGTAGCATAAAATAAAACAGTATTTTTTTAAAAACTACAATCATATTTTTATTCTGAAATAATATTTGACTCTTAACCAATAAGGTTCAAAACATACGATGACAAATTTGGCTTACACTATTTTAAAATTTGAAACAATTGAAACACTGATTTGAAACAAGACCACTAATTTATTTGTGGTCTTATTTTTCCGGGCGTTTTTGAAGTGTTAATCGGACATCTAGTGTATTCTTGATCGAAGCTTTCAATAAATATTGCGTACCTAACCTTTTTTCATTAAGTCATCATATAACCACCATGGATAACGACGTCTATACAAAGTTCATCTTTCGCTCGTTAAGGTTGGCTTGCCGCACGCCGGAATAAAGTCTTAAGCCTATTCGAGCCTATCGAGATTTCACCTCCTTTCATGTGGTCACGCTATGTGAAAAATGATATTTGCAGGAGTATGAGGGTCTTTAGATATCGTTGATAATGTTCTTAATGCTTACGGGCAGTTTTTGCTTCAATATATAAGCAGGGAGTTTATTTATAGCCTCATAACAAGCACAGAAAAACGTTTATAAAAACAAGTGTACAATGGGCGGCTATCGCACAGGGCAATCTCTTACAGACAACCTTTGGATGGACTGAACGAAATAAATTAGATTAAGGGCGGTCAGTTTACAAACATCATAAAAAATATTAATTTGACATAATAATATGACATAAAAACCTACATACAATACTAATTAATATACTAATAAATATCAAATATATAATTGGGAAAGGAGAAGAAAAATTATAGTGAGAGGTAATGTTCCTTCACCAGTTTTTTAAACGTTATTAGCGTTTGAGCAAGCCTCACATCAATGGGTAATGCATTCCACAAACGAGCTGCTTGCATAGTAAAATATTTGTCAAAGAAGTATGTGGAGGAGTGGTGCATACGCATACTTAATTTAAGATTTTCCGATGATCTCATGGAGCAACAATGTGTGTCACATAGAAACTGAAAGTGTTCTAGATAAAAAAGGAGAAGAAGAATTAAATAGTACATTAGAAAGCAGCGAAATTCTGAAGTTCGTGGTCATACTCGTACTTGCGTAAGCCAAATATGAACCTGATACAGAGATTTTGAAGACGCTCAAGCTTGTCCAATTGGTCTTGGGTGAGATCAAGATAGCTGGCATCAGCAAAGTCCAAGATTGGGAGAAGATGAGATTGTGCTATGGCAATTTTAGTGGTGATGGGAAGAAAATTTTATTACGAAGGCGTCTTAGAGAGCCTCCTGAAGCAAACAGTTTACGATTGACCTCCTGCAGTTGTTTAGTCCAGTTGTTCGTTATTTTTATACATTGATTTATGTTCCGCAATGTAAAGGTTTTTTTTTATTTTTTATTTATGTATGAGCTAGCTCTTGACCTCGATCACGCCTGATGGAAAGCGATAGATGAGGTCCATGATGAAGCGAGCGTGCCCAGAAGATGCCTTGAGGCACTGGTACTCCCACGCGTCGACGAAACACAGCAGGCCGCTTGACGCCGAACTCCGGTGGAAGGGTGGTCGCGAACCAGGCGGGTGTTAGCCCTACCACCGCAAGGGAAGGATTGGCCAGTCTTGTGAGGTGTTAGGTGAGACTGTCCAGGATGCGCCGAGCGTTCGGTTCAGTTGAGTGTCAGATGGAACAAATTGCGCTACACGAGGAGGCTCCTTCATGCATCCCAAAGGTGTTAAACTAAATTTTGTACAGACCCTACCGCTACAAGACAAAATCCACTTCCCGGTACTCTTAGATCGATAAAAAATACGACGACGAACCCATAAATTACAATATAATTTCCTAAAAAGAAACATCCATTAGTAAAAATTACGAGTTCTTGTTCATAACTTGAAATATTTCCTGCGGGAGTGAAATGAAATGCTTCAGATTTATGCAAGACAGTCCATCTCAATCAGAATGTGAGAAATGAGCTGACAAAGGTTCTTTTACGAATCCGAATGATGTCGACTGAAACTTCAAAAAAAATCGAGCTTCGACTTTTTCGAACATTTTATTACGCGATGTCGTGAAAAACTTCAGGCTTGACAACTTAGTTCATGTTTTCCGGCGTAGATTGATGTCTGCATAAGTATGAGAAATAAATATTGTTTTGATGGCAGCCTCTGAATATTTTGTTGAGGAAAAATGGCGAGAGTATAAGAATGATCATTATGAATTTTATTTCGGTTGATTCAAAATTCTTGCTTGTTTATTTCCTCAAAATTTTAAATGTTTACTGATTAGCAAAATTGTATGGCAAAATGTTGCCAAAAATATATTAAAAGGTCCCAAAACGGCACATGTCTGAAATGGCGACAAAAATTCCGAAACCCTTAAATTTTCATTCCGAATTCTTTGCAAAAAGTCAACTCTGAAACCGGCGGGTCACCAACAGTTTGCAACAAATCAACGGCTGCAGAGCCAGCCGTTCTTCATTTGTCGTTCCCAGATCCCGTGTTAATTAATGTTGGACGAGCCATAAAAACGGTGTTTCGGCGCCTAATGCACACATCCCCTTATATATGGCGCGGCGGCGTATTTTTCATGACGTCACCTGCTATATCTACGTGATCCGCATCGGAAAATATGTTGTCCCATTAATTAGGTACTTTGAATGGATTGTGTGGCCCTCCGTTATTGGCTGGAAAATTAAGGCGGGTGCGATTGATTGTTACGGTATAGGTAAACGATTAGTTAGCCGACCCGCTGGCTGCCTATGAAAGCCAGTTAAATATAGGATTGGATTTTTTTGCTCCTATCTACATTTAGCCCTCATGCGCTGGATCGCAGGAATACGGTTGGATGAATGGGAATTATTCGCTTAGTTTTAGTTGGGTTTCATTTGTTTCTACCGGTTCAGGGTAATACAAATTTTCGCTATGCTTTCTTTGTAAAAGGGGCTTGATTAAAAGAGTCGCTCGGTTAGCTAGCTGAATGAAGTTCATGTTTCTGCTTGCTAGTTGGAGTAAACCTAGAAATATATAGAGCGAAATCGTATGGCCTTAAAAATCTGTTAAAATAACGATACGATCGTAAAACAGCTGTTAAAATCAATATAAGCAGTAGAATTGATGATAATAGCCGCGTCCCTATGTCATAAGTGTACGGTCCGAAACTGCCTGATATACCTTATCCCTTACTCGACGTATTTTTCATTACCCAACATAATCATAAAAATATTGGGTCAGCGTGCGCGATAAAGAACGACAAACAATATCGATTACAGAACACGCTCTCCGCCGCTAACACACCACTATAAAAACCTAATAAAAATCACTAAACCCCTCAAAACAAGTGGGAACGAGGGTGCGCTATCACGCCAGTAAATCGACCTTGTACAACTCCATTTGACACCTAAATACTATAAGGCAGAATCCTTCGGGCCGCGCCTAAGTCTGTAAACGCTATATAAATCGTATCGTACACTGCGTAATGGCTCTAAGGGGTACAGCGAAAAACTTCCCGAGAGCTATTAACTTTATTTAAGGGTGTTATAAAGCGTTTTCTACGTTATCAGTATCCCTTGAGCCTAGTTTGGCTTGTCCTTCGGCTATTGGCACCGGGCCCCCGGGGCCTCATAACTATGCCGCCGTGAGCAGGTGGCCCTTACGTTATATTCGAAAAGTAATTAAAAAGTTTAGTTGTAAAAAGTATTGAACTGACTTAAAAAGTTTACTATCTTTATGGCTGTGTGCTTGGAGAGTAAAAACTCGTACAATATTTCATAAAGTTCGTTTGTATAATTTGTAGAATGCAACATGTGCCTACTTCTTTAGTCATTAAGAGTGAGAATTCCTTGAGTAGTTGAATTGAATAGAATTGCTGATAGAACGCCATAGCTATCGGCGATAGCAGTTCTTATAATTTATAAAACAGAAATTGGTACTGTTACGAGCTTGGGGTTCGTGACAATAAAAACAGCAGATTAAATAACCAAAAATAGACACTTTAATTTACAACACCTATTACAAGTCAAAACTCACTAAATATAAAACACAATTGCACTACTGAACACTTTAATTCGCAGTTGAAGATTGCTTTCGAAGTTATCGCAAATCCAATACTGACTCGGTCGCGAGCTATGTTGTCCTTATACAGGTGTTGCAGAAGTGCATGGATATATTTAATTAAGGGTGATGTTGGGTAGCTGTTAAAAAAAGCAAAACAAAAATAAAACTTTTTTTTTTTCTAAAAAATCGTCCAGAAAAATGACTTTTCAAGCAGTTTGTTACAATAGGTGGCATTTACTTTAGTTTAATCACAGATTTGATATCACTAACTGCATAAGACTGCTTGAAAAGTCATTTCTTTGAAACATTTTATTCGTTTCTATTGGTCGTTTTTGTTTTAAAGTCATTATTTACATGTTTTGAAATTTTTTCCTTAATATGACCACGCACTTCTGGAACACCCTATAAAGGGCGCTAGTTAATTCTAGAACCTTCTACTGTAAAAACATCTGGAAAGTACGCGTACATACCGATTCCGACTGACCAGATATCGAGAACTCTAGAATATTCTAGCATAGAAAAGTCTAGAAGGATCTCGACTCTTCTAGTTCTGCTATACGATACTAGATGGCACTAGTATCTAGTATCCTTATGGACTCAGCATTAATTCTGGCGCGTAACAGCAAACATTTTTGGGAAACGTTAACACTGATAGAATTTTCCTTTGTCTTAAGCATCTAGACAGGACTAGTTAGGTTAAAAGCATGGCGAATTAACCTTTGACTTGCAACCCACACTGACATTTTTAACCAATACACTGGGGCAACAAAACTCCACACTAAAACTTAATGTTACTTAACAATAAACAGAAATAACAGATTCCACTCTGTTTAGTTACCAATTAAAGTATCGCCGAAACACTAAACCCTCCACAATTTGTACAACACAATTGTATCGGGGCAGCCTTGCCGTCGGAAACTATTAGCTTCGATTTTCGATAACGAAGGCGTAAAGGTCAATAGAATGAGAGCGGGCAACTGTTAATTCACTTTTGTCCCGAGCATTGGAAGGACGGGCATCATACCCGGATGCGTACGATGGGACATAGAAGAAAATTTAATGCCTATGGGGCAAGCGACAACAAATAACACGGAAATGAGGGACTTCCTAGTATCGGCACCTCGATTCAATTTGCTTTGTAGCACTCTAGCCTTTCGTTACGGGTACCTACTTGTTTATTTGCGGGGTAAATGGGTATAGGATGTGTTGCTAAGAGCTATTTTGGAAGCATTTTGTTAACATTGGAAGAGAATATTGCTAGAATAAAATATATTATAGGTGATAAAAATATTTTGACATTGTTTCAGCATAATCGTTGAACTGCCTTTTTTCCAACCAAAATCAATACCTCTAGTCAGCTTCTTGGGCACAGGAAACCTCTTGGTAAGACTGGTTGTCAGACTTTCGGGCAAATACCTACGATTAACAGCCATTGCTAAACGTGCTTTCCGAGTCACGTAGGTGTCTCGGTACCTATGTAAAGAAGGTCCCATCCTCAAACTGAACTAGTCAAGAATTGCTTAACATTGGAGGTCACCTCCGGCTTTTAGTATTATAACCAGGATTCACAACATATTTAATCACAGCTTTGAAGGAACAAGTTTCTATTTTCGTTTATTTCATTCCAGTAACTTTAATCGGTCAGTCAGCTGTCCTGATAAAGGCAGGCTTCGTTGCCAAGGGTACGCAGTAAACAGTCCAATATTATTAGAAGAATATCAGAGGTAGGTAGTCGTAATTTTAAATGGTTCCCGGAAATAAGGGACTTAGAGTATCGGCGCCTCGATTCAATTTGTGTTTCGATTCGATTGAAAGGGTTTGCACAAAATAGGTATGGGATGTGTCGCCCTCATTTGAATCTATTTTGAAGCCATTATTCGTAATTACTGGAGACTTGGGATGTTCGTTCAGATTTCTGCTTTTCAATTCAATTTGTTTCCTTAGTTTTTGTAATGAACAAAGTATATTATTGGTGGCATATAACGGTAATCAAATAGGATCCTGAAGGGTGCTTCAGTAACCTGTCTACTTCGACGAGCTAGGCGAAGAAGAGGTGTAACACACATATTTATACCCCGTGACAACTACGAGTATAGAATGTTGGGTCAAAGAGCAAAGGAAATTATCAAAGATAGCTACAATGAATATGTTAGTTTCATCGAGAGGGGCATCACTCACAACCCTAAACTCTTTTGGTCCTTTGTTAAGGCAATAAAATCCAAATCCGTCGATGTACCGTCAGAAATGAAGCTAGAAGGCAATACAGCTGCCACAGGTCCTGACGTTTGTAACCTATTTGCCAAACACTTCTCTTCGACTTTCGTTGCACCAATAAGCTCAAAAACCGCCCCATGTCCTGAAACTAGTCACTTTCCTCAAAACTCCTTAGGTCGTATTAATTTCACAGAAAGAGATGTAGTTAGAGCTCTGAAAAGACTCAATGTATGTAAAGGCCCAGGACCAGACGGTCTGCCACCCCTATTTGTCAAAAGATGTGTAGGCAGTCTAGCTTTACCACTTAAAACCATTTTCAATATTTCTATGGAAACATCACAATTCCCTTCAGAGTGGAAAATTGCCCAGGTTGTTCCGATTTTTAAAAAGGGAGAAACTGATAATGTTAAAAACTATCGACCAATATCGTTATTATCGGTATTCTCAAAGGTGTTTGAGTCTCTTGTCTGTCCCATTCTGTCATCATTTTCGAAGTTAACGATAGCCCCGGAGCAACACGGGTTTTGCTCTCAAAGATCTACTACGACAAACTTAACTCTTTATGTCGACGAGATAAGCAGACTCGTGGATTCGCGACAACAGGTGGACGCAATTTACACGGATTTCAGTAGTGCGTTCGACAAGGTGGATCATGAAATCTTGTTACAGAAGCTAGCAAACATCGGCATATTTGGCAAGCTTCTTCTATGGTTCCAATCATACTTAACTAATAGGAAACAAAGAGTTGTGGTTAAAGGGCATCATTTTTATTTATATTCTCCCTCTTCCGGTGTCCCACAGGGCTCTCATTTAGGTCCAATATTGTTTACTATTTTTGTCAATGATATAGTAGACTACATAAAACACAGCAAATGCTCACTTTTTGCGGATGACCTAAAACTGTACAGGGTAATCGAGTCTCAAAGTGACTTACTTCTACTCCAGGAGGATCTAGACTCAGTGCTTGATTGGTGCAACGAGAATAGGATGTCACTTAATGTCGAAAAATGCTATCTTATCACTTTCACTAGAAAGCATATAACTTTACCCTCATCATACTCCCTAAATGGCATTGCACTACAGAAAGTCGACACTATTCGCGACCTGGGTGTGCACCTCGACAAAAAACTTACCTTCATACCACATATTGATACCATCATCACCAAGGCAGCCAAAATGCTGGGTTTTATGAAACGTGTCTGCCAAGATTTTCAGTCGTCCCGTACTCTAAAATTGCTCTACAGCACACTTGTTAGGAGCGTTTTGGACTATGCTTCTCCCGTATGGAATCCATCTTACCGAGTCCATATCAATCGAATAGAACGAGTACAGAAAAGTTTTACTAGATACCTTCGTTACAGAATTAAAAGTTGCCCAATAGAAGCTGATTATACAAAAAGACTCAGTCATTTCAGAATGACAACTCTGGAACATCGTCGTAATATAGCCGACCAAATATTGCTTCACAAAATAGTTAACGGTTTCGTTGACGTGCCAAAACTCCTTGATAAAGTTAACATTTCAGTACCCCGCTCCTCTCTGCTCAGACGGGAGCGCGATTCAAACATATTTACTCCACGTATGACTCGTACAAACCTGGGTTGTTCAGCTCCAATGTACCGTTTAATGAGAACCTATAATGTAACTCAAACGCGCACCAATAGTATCGACATCTTTTGCGACACTCTGGCTGAATTCCGTAGGCATTTGGCAGATGTGAGCCTGTCCTAGGCACAAACTTGTTTTATATCTTTTTTTTTTTTTTGCTCAAAAATCTCTTTTTCTGTAACTATTAATTTATATTTTTAATATTGTTACTTTAAAAAAAAATAGGTTTTTCATTATACTATTTTTTTTTATTTTTTCATATAATCATGCTATGTCCAGATAAACAGATACTTCAGATACTTCACTCATATTATTGTTACCTACTAACTTACTGAAATGAAATGTAATGGCAATGTAATCATGTAACATCATTTAATGATTGAAGTTATAGTTACTACAATACTTTGTGTACAAATTTCACTTTTATAAATTAAAGCACACGATGTAAAAGCTGTGCACACCTATAAGTGACATGGTCACATTAGTACTTATTTAAGGGATTTTGCATGTAAGAATGTTTTTGTGACTTTGTTGTTGGAGTGCCATAATAAAAATAAATAAATAAATAAATAAAATATTTCGCCAGTTTTGTTGTTTAAGTTCAATGTAATCGTAGGAGTATTCCGCCCGAGTTGCGGAATTTGTTCGAAAGAGTCACTGCGGCCCCGGAACGAAAAGGGCATTTGGAGGAACACGAATGGGTTTTACACAGTAAGAGTCTGACACTCCATCCCGCTCCGCCTAGAGCGGAAGAAGTCATTTGATGATTTTCCATCCTAAAAAAAAAGATGAGCCTATTGCCAGTAGCCGGACATAAATCCTCCGGGCAACTACTAAGAAGAACTAAAAAGTTTAAATGAAGAAGTTCATTCTTGACCCGCTTAACATCAAAAAATGTAGAGTCTGCCACGATTAGCTTCTAACGAATCTCAACTTACTTTGATCATATCACCGGAGACAACCAGATAACTTGGAAAAACAGCTTGCTCGCTGGTTTGATCAGATCAAGACAATGGCAGGTCTCAAAGTGATCACTTCCCTGAGAAAAGGAGATAACAGAGTGGCGTGGAAGCAGCTCGTCAGTGAATTCATAAAAGCTTTCTAGGATGGGCACGACCTTCAGCAATGAAAAACACAAATATGAAGAAGATACCCTGATCGTACCAAGGACCTCAGCAGCAGCTCAGAAGTGGTGCTGGTGCTGGACTAACGAGGAACTCGTTTTTATCAGTGTTTGTGATTTTCAAATTTCCATATAAATATGCTTTATACAGACCTCCTGTCCAACGAAAACTTAGATCTTAGAAAAGTATCGAAAATTTAACAATGTACAATGAAATTATAAAACATATTGCCGTAAACAAGGTAAAGTGTAAACAGGGGCCGGAGCAGGTAAAAAAATTGATGGAGTAATTTGTAAAAACAATATCGTTGAACCGTACCTCCGGTATATGTAAACAATAATTAATTTATCGACCCACCGGCTTGTAAATTTTAGAAATCAGGTTATTGTAATTGAGTTATTAATGATAGAAATTAATGTAATTGTCTAAAAGTGATCATTATTAAATGTCTTTGACAATCTCAGGACCCTGTGGTCTCGGACCTTTGGGGTACGAGGGTAGACGGGGCCCGTCAGGGCCAGAGCCTGCCAGGGTTGCGGATTTTGTACGAAAGAGTCACCGCGGCCCTAGAACGTAAAGGAAACTAGGAGGAGCACGGATGGATTTTATTTAGGCAGCAAGAGTCTGACACTACCTCCCGGTCCAACCAGAGCGGAAGGAGTCATTTATAGCCACCATTACTTGCACCTATACTATTAATATTTTTAGTTTATTTTTAGGTACTATAATTGTATGGAAAATATTATTACTGTTGACTTAATATTTTTTGTGAACGTTTATATTTGAATAAATTATTATTATTATTAAATTATTATTATTATTATTTGATGACTTCCCATCCATAAAAAAAGGGATACGCCCTCGTATCCCTTTTTTTTCATGCCGAAGCCAAGTTGCAGAGACTCCGTTAGACTGTTAGTACTTGCAACTTGTACTTTATGTCAGCATAAAAAGAAATAAAGTACAGGTTGCAAGTACTAACATTATTTTCGCATTAAAACATCCGAAATTTAACGTTATTATCCTTATTTTCCCAAAAAGCTCATAAACATTAAACAAAATAATTAACCTTTAAGAAAAATCTCATCATTTACATTTTCTTCCAAGAAATATATTCAACATACTAATAAACAGAGCCAGATCTATTTATATTTCAAACAATTGAACATAAATTAAGTAACGTTTACAAGGAGATCACAATTATTTAATTAATTAAACTTCGTCTCTAATTACTGTCTGGAGGGTCGGCCCGGGATCTCGGGAATGATAGGAAATGTTTAGGAATATTAAGCCCCTGGCTGTAATATTTGGGTACACACATTACAGGGAAGCGGCCGTGACAAGAGGTAATAGCGCTGGGTACACACGGCGGGTATAATGCAAGAACGTTATTTACTGTTCGCTATAAATTTTGAAATCGCTGCTGTCTATATATGGTTTTATTTATAGTCGCACATACAAGGCAGTCATTTGAAATCACTGTCTATATTTAACATTATTTATAATCGCTGGTGTATTTTCTCTTTTGCAATGAACACGTCATAGAAGTGAGTCTATAAAAGTAGCTCTGCAACTCGGTAACCATACACTTAATTAGTTGGGTAACTTCACAGACGAGGTGCGTGTCGATACCGGGTGTACCGTGATGAGCCAGCCGTAGTTTAGTTATCGAGGTACCTGCTTTATTAGAGTAGATAGAGCAGTTCTTTGTGAAGGTTCCACCTAGCCTTATTTCTCCAGTGTCGTGAACATGGCATGGCTTCAAGAACTTTCTCCTAGTGATGGTCTTTCACTCTCTCTTACTTTCAGTCACAAGCACGTTTTTCAAAAAAGACAGTGGGCAAGAATGTATGAGAGTTGGTCCAAGCGTCGCCAAGGATGAATCATATACCAAATGAGAGGGTACAATGTACTGTTCAAACATGCAGAAAGGCATCAAAATCTGTCCGAGAGATTTCGAGAAATGATAGCTTATTCTTGCCTCAGAAGATACTACGAATTTTTTATTTTGCTTTTTTGTCGAGTATTATTATAGTTTTTTCTTGTTATTTACAGTTACAAATCATTACTTCATCATTACCTCATCCTTATAATCATCATTATTCATCATCATCATCCATCATCATCATCATCATCATCATCATCATCATCATCATCATCGAGTAATGATAGATTTTATATTTTGCTACGTTGTCGGTATGTTATTTGTTATAGGTAGGTATTACGTATTTATAGTTGAAAATCTTCGCATCATATTTTAATAATCATCGTTGCTGATCATCATCATGTTTATTTCATCTTTTATTATCATTTCGTTTCATTTTTCTTATCTTATCTATATCTATACTAATATTATAAAGAGGAAAGATTTGTTTGTTTGTTTGTTTGTTTGTTTGAAATGAATAGGCTCCGAAACTACTGGGCCGATTTGAAAAATTCTTTCACCAGTAGAATCGCACATTATCGATGATGGACATAGGCTATAGAATATTTTCAAAAAAGTTAGGGATCCGTATGAAAACTTCGATAATGTAACCCAAGGTGTGAGAAAAAATCCTTATATCGCGTACGCTGCAGAATCTATTGACAATAGAGCAAAGTGATGTACTACAATTTTATAGAGGTCATCAATGTCTACAAAAAAGTCCGCGATACCATATGTCTAACTATTATGGTTAAGTCACCATGACCGCTTTTTGTTAAAATTATTCAAGCAAATCCTTCGTGATATGAAAGAATGGTGATTTCGGTATCATGATATTAATCCTTATCCATTTAAATGGTTTGATAATTAAGGTTCATTATGTCCGTGTAAATCACGCTTTAAATTATTCAAATCGGACCTTTCGTTCAAAAGTTACGACGGTAATAAACATGCTCGGAGTAAGAAAAATGTCGCGGCTTGAGCGAACTGGGGAGAATCATAACAATGCTTGGTCCGATGAAGTTGAAAATGATTTCGATAAAACAATAAGAGTAACAAATGTTTGGATTTTTCGCAAATAAACTACATACATAATAAGGGATGAAGCAGGGGTTGCAGCAAGTTTTTAGGGGAGGACATTAATGCTTGCTTTAATTTACGTCGGAATGCTATGAACGAACTAAAAATGGGATTATTGAAACAGATGTACCTTACCATTTTTCCATAATCAACTCCTGACGGGGTGAACGGGGTGAACAGTTGCGCTGAACCTGAGACCATAGAATAAGTAGAAATGGCTAAGTAATAAATGTAATTAATGAAAATCGTTGTGCTTAATTTTCCAAAATTAACGTTTATAAGGGGGTATAGGGGGCGTTGAAGTTTGTGGAGTACCTACTAAATCCACGCGGACGAAGTCGCGGGCGAAGTGCTAGTTTAGTATATTTTTAAATATTTCTTAAATAAATACAAAAAAAACATAAAATAATATAAAAAATACTAGCCCCCGGTGGGCTACTATTTTTAGTAGTCCACCGGTATCGGGAACAGGGTCAAAGCTACCGGCGCCGGCGGTCAGGGCTCCATAGAGAGGAACCTCCTAACAATGCGGGCCGTGTCCACAAGTACTGCTTTCTGAATCAAGCCCTTGATCCAGTTGGTCGAGGCTCGTGGCTATTAAGCCGTTGGCTGACACGACTGTCGGTACAATGATTGCCGAATTCACATCCCACATGTCGACAACCTCGCGAGCTACATAAGTCAAGATATTTGATTTGTTTATCTTTCTCGGCTTTCGTCATGCGGAACGGTGATATCTACAATCATTGCACGCCTCTCGATTCTGTCCACCACCACTATATCAGGCTTATTTGCAACAACAGTCCTATCAGTGATGATGGACCGAGCCCAGTACAATGTGATACTGCCATTATCGAGAACTGGGTCGGGCACATACCTGTAGTACGGCACCTCCGATTCCATAAGAGAGTTTTTCACAGCAAGTTGCTGATGGATAATCCTGGCTACAAGGTTGTGTCTATGCAAGTACTCTCCGTTAGCAAGACGAGAATAACCAGAGAAAATGTGGCGAATTGATTCTCCCGGATGGTGACATGTCCGACATCTGTCAATCGTGCCGTCCTTGGCTACGTTTCGGTGATCTCTTCGGAGAAACTGAAGGTTTTTTTTGTGCAATTATGGACGAAGTTATCTTGACGAACAACTACCGGAGGCATGTTATGAAGGACGGGACGGTGGACGTGTGTCGGGCATGCCACCGTCCGGGTGAGTTCATCAGACATATTATCTCTGGTTATTCTCGTCTGGCTAACGGCGAGTACTTACACAGGCACAACCAAGTGGCCAGGATTATTCACCAGCAACTTGCTTTGAAATACCAACTTGTGGATTCTGAGGTACCGTATTACAAGTATGTGCCCGACCCAGTTCTCGAAAATGACCACGTCACGTTGTACTGGGATCGGTCTATCATCACTGATAGGACTATCGTAGCTAATAAGCCCGATATAGTGGTGATAGACCGATTAGCGCGCCGCACAATGATAATCGATGTTATCATTCCACATGACGAGAACCTCGTGAAAGCTGAGAAAGAGAAACAAATCAAGTATCTCGACTTAGCGCACGAGGTTGTCGATATGTGGAATGTGGACTCGGCTGTCATTGTGCTGATTGTTGTTACGGCCAATGGCTTGATGGCCAAAAGCTTTGACGACCATCTGTCGAAGCTGGCGTTGCGCAGTTGGATAAAAGGCCTGATACAGAAGGCAGTACTCCTCGATACGGCTCGTATTGTGAGGAGGTTCCTTTCTCTGAAGCCCTAATAAAGGAAATAATAATATCTTGGGACAATCAACACACCGCCATCTGATCCCAAACTAGGCAGAGCCTGTACTATGGTAACCAGACAACTGATAAACATACTTATATATTTATAAATACATACATATTATAGATAAATGTCCGGTAGTTTTTCGTCATGATAACTTCGTCCATAATTGCACAGACAAAACCTTCGGTTACCCCAAAGAGATCACCAAAACGTAGCCAGGCTACGGACGCTAATTGATCCACGTCGGACCCGTGTAGGGCCCGGAAAATGTGTCCGTGAGTGAAGTTCCTTTCTCTACCATACCGCCCTGCGACCGTCAGTGTCAAGCACCGCAGGTTTGCGCCAGTTCTCATTTGCCAAGGAGAGCGGGGTGAGTCCCTTGTCCACCGCCACTACATCTCGATGCATACCCACGTCAACAGTTTCGAAGTATTCCCTGAGACTGCATATCTCGCGATTGTGGAGAGTCTTAGTATTCAAAAAGCCTCGACCTCCACACTTTCGCGGGATATACAGTCTCATTACCGACGACCGTGGGTGATGCATTCGATGTGCAGTTAGCAGTGTACGGACCCGCCTATCTAGGGCGTCAAGTTCCGTTTGAGTTCATTTGAGTACGCCGAAAGAGTACATAATACCGGCATGACCCATCTGTTGAAAGCGCGCACCTCAATCCCACGGATTCCATAATCTCTCCACGCTTTACATGCATGACCGCACATTTGTCCACACCAAACTCCATCCTGATGGCACTACTGACTGTTTCAGTTACCTTCAGTAGATCCCCAGCAGTTGCAGATTACTGGGGGCAAAGAGTTTCAGATCATCCATGTAAAGGAGGTGAGATATAACCTGACCACGTCTCTTCAACCGATAGCCTAGTCCTGAATTCTCCAGCAATGTGCTGAGAGGATTCGAGGCTAGGCAAAACCAAACCGGACTCAAACTATCGCCCTGAAATATAACCCGCTCGGTCCTTACCGGTTCGCTATTCCTCTGGATATTTCGACATCCTGGATAGCGACGGACTGTCCTCCATTACCCCATACATGACGTCAGGAAAATTGATGAAACGCTACGCACCTTGCGTAGCGTTTCATCAATTTTATACAATTCTAGCACCCTCATGAGCCATGTATGAGGCACCGAGTCATAGGCCTTCTTATAGTCTATCTAACATGTCGACAGATCCTTTCGAGAACGCCGAACCTGTTGGCTAATGGCTGTATCAATGAGGAGTAGCTTCTACCTCGGGATCCATATCTACATACATTTTGAGAGGCGGTTATTGCTGCTAATGTAAAAATTAATTTTAGCTCTCAAAATAGATGTAAGAACCTTATAGACCGTCGGTAAACACGTTATCGGTTTATAGTTTTTGCTGAACTGCCCCCATTTCTGGTAACGAATCGCATGCCTGTTCTACCTCTCGAGTTCAATCTCCTTCGGTGTGACTGACAGGCACCGACCAGATGCTGTGCCAGAATGAGAACATGGCGTTATCTTCTGGCAGGCGCGTGTCAGTCACACCTTGTTCTGGTCGCTCCCAAGCCCTGTATACCCACCTTTCATTACTTCGGAATGTGCGATTAAGGGTGTATCGCTCCACTCGCCGCCTATACCTACGAATACGGTTTGCCCATGCGTACACTTTCTGCTTCAGGAAGTCGATGCGCTCTGTGACACAGGACATATAGTCTTGGGGGCTGATTTCAATCCCCGAAAACGCCCGTCTCACAAAGCGCATCACTCTAGGCCGAGTGTTACCCTCCCTGAAGCAGATCAGTTTGCCGATTAACGCTCTGGCCCCACCTATACGACGCTCGATCCAGCACTGCCAGGCCGGTACGGTTGGTTTTGGTCGTGTTACTCTGTCATTGGTTATTTTGACGTGAGCTACACGACATGCCGCTACAGCCGCGCAGTACATTATCGAGTGTGCATCAGTGAGATCGCAGTCATCAAAATAATTTGACAACTGCGAATCCAGAGCTGCCATCAGCGCCCTGATTTTGTTACGCATGGGCTAACGAGGTAAGCGTGGTCTAAGTTCAGGCGGCATATAGCTATATTCCCGAATAGCGTTAGCTACTTCAACAACCCAACGGCACATAGTCACCATTCTCGAGTCGTTAGATTGCGACGTCGTTAACTGACGTTCTCCCCTGTTCAATGTCTCTGGCATAAAGGCTTCATATCCGAAACTTCAAGATCCGGAACAACATCCCTAAATCCTCATCCAAAAAAACAATGGAATGAGTGTTCTTCATCATTTAACATTTTTTTGTAAGAGGAAAAAATAACCACAGACATTAATCCATTAATTAATTAGTGAGTAGCAATGATATAATAGATGATCGATTAATAATGATGATTATAAAAACACAAAGTTAAAACTATAGTAGGTAATACTCGACAAAGAAGCAAAAAAAACTATAATAACTTAGTAAACTTATCATTACTCGATGATGATGATGATGATGATGATGATGATGATGATGAATAATGATGATCATAAGGATGAAGTAATGATTTTTAACTGTAAATAACAAGAAAAAACTATAATAATATTCGACAATCAATCAAAATAAAAAATTCGTAATATCTTCTGAGGCAAGAATAAGCTATCATTTATCGAAATCTCTCGGACAGATTTTGATGCCCTTCTGCATGTTTATACAGTACATTCTACCCTCTCATTTGGTATATGATTCATCCTTGGCGACGCTTGGACCACATACATTTGCCCACTATCTTTTTGTTTTAACGAGATTCGGATTTGGTCGGTAGAACAGCGTAAAGAAGTCCGTTTTCTTTGAGTCTTAAATTGCACTCAATTTGCGTAGTATTCGGTCGTTTTGGTCCAACGATGAACCTGGGTAAGGTTCATCGTTGACTTTTGGTTAAATAGCTTACAGCAAAATGATTTCAGAAAGTGTGAGATTGCATCGTAAAATATTAAAAACCTTTTCGTTCCCTCCAAGGATGGCTCACTTAATTCGTGTTATCTTACATAGCAACAGTGAAATACGGCCTTAATGTAAAAGGCTGTTGATCCCTCCTCCTAGCTAACTTGTCATATTATTGCAACTCATTGTTTGAACAAGCCCGTGCAAGTCATGCAATCGGATCTCATGATTTACTCACGAATTAACTTTCTTAGATAGTGATTTTTCCGGATTGGATATTTATTATGACATAGCAGGAAGTATAGCAAAGGTTTAATGAGTAAAATTGACTTCTTTACTATAAACAAAGATACTTAACTTGATGTAAAATGCTGGACGCCAAACGTAGTAGGCAGGGCACATTGCTCGCAGATAATATAACTAATGTGGTCTTAAGGTTTTCTAAGGAGTAGGGAATTCCGTAGTCGCCACTCCAAAACCTTTCGACCGAGATACTGCGTTGGAAGGTAGGCCGATGACTTGGTGAAGGTTCTCGGTGAAGCGAGAATCCACTGGAAGCGAGACGCACAGGACCAGTGATGTGGCGACACGTGGGAGAGAATAGGCCACCGTCCACTAGTAGAGTCTTTGGCATGAAATAATGATGATAATGCTGATAATATGCTAGTTCCTGTTACTTATCCTTTCTTTTAATATTATAAATGTGAGTCTGTATGTTTGTTAATCAATTAATCATAACAACGTCTTAAACGATTTTTTTTTAAACTCGAGTAAGCCACAAATTTGGACAAAGGATACGTATCCTTTATTCCGGTAGTATGTTCCCGTCGGGTATTTTTAGCCATTCCCGTGGGCGGAGGCGCGAAAGTATATTCAGCAATTATTATACATTTTCAGGTAAGAAAGACTTGCTCCCGGTTCCTGATTAAAGGACTTAAAGTTGATTTTTTGTCAAACACTCTACTTCAGCTTAAAAAAAGGGGCTTCAAAGGGGTTCGAACATTTATTTGTGGGAGCTGACATAGCCCCCGTCGCCATTTTGATTTTTTTCAAAATCGCGGCACACTATGAAACATATTGGGTAGAGGACACTAGGAACATAGTGCCCAAAGTGTCACTTTGCCGAGATATTTGGAGGTAACGACGCCAAGTGACAATCAACTACAACTACGTATACCTGTCTTATCGTATGCCGTGATTTAAAAACAAAAATCAAAATGGCGACGGGGGCTATGACACGAAGGTTCTCTCCCCTTTTGGCATAATCCACTGATTTTTAACTAAGCATTTTAGGTTTAGTGTAGGTATTTCAAAGTTTTTTTAGCCTGTAAACCTGTAAAAATTGGGCGTTTCAATATGGTTTGACACGTTCTTAACTCAACATCTTGTAATCAGAAACCGGTCAAAAACCTATTGTCGTTCAAAAAACCAAACTAGACACAAAACTGAGTGAAGACTGCGCTAATTATAGGAGTTAAAACTCTCCATCAATGTCAAACTAGAACCCTGAAGTCATAATGCTAGACATGGTGAACATTATAATGCTCCAGCGAGGTTTCATGCATACACCAGCTGTCAGCGTCCTCCACATCCTAGGACACATTCACATTACTCAGTGTTAACGTAAAATGGTACATAACAGCCAACCGACGTAAACAAAGGCACATAAAACAAATAGGATTAAATCATTTTCCCTTGGGTTACTTGCTCTACAAATTAAACATACCTAGGTACGTTGAAACTGCGAACTAACCTGCACCCGAGTAATGAGTGCTAAATGAAATTTCAACGATGAAATATGGCGCATTTTATGATATACGTGAAACTTGTAACGGTACTGTTCCTATGTTTGTTTATTGATGAATTTTGCCTTTGTGCATTTTGCCTCTGTCTCCATTTTCCTGTCGTAGTGTTGTTCTGATTGTAGTATTCGATAAAGCAAAACATTCGTATTGTAACGCAGATAGAAATATTTTAATTTTGTAAGAAATTGGAATAAGTTCGAACTTATTTTAAGACCTTGAAAATATAACTTTTGTAACGAGAATTAAACTTGGCTTTTAGCATTCAGGATCATGATTTATTACCCTCATAGAATAGCTAAATTAATTTTGGGGCACGTCTGTAACAGGCTCATCAATAATTCCATAGCTCCCAGAGGTTATAAAACAGCTACACGGTATATGTAGCCCAATGTAATTACAAAACCAACTGTGATAATGAGTGCTAAATTAAAGTTGTTCAGCGGTGAAATATGACTGTTTCCATGAGTTATGAGCTCGTCGCGTTGTGACCCAACGTTATCAATTAATATATTCTGTGCAAAGCGCTCAGTGATTATGTACCGTCGCACTTTCGGCGTTCCTGCTGTCGCCCGAATGAGGATTACCGCGCAAACTCCCCGGTTATCTAGCGATGCTTTATTACAATTTTCCCTAATATTAAAGTTGTCGGGCGTACGTAAGTTTCTTATCCGTAATCTCTGGGTTAGTGGGTGTAAGTTTTCTGCGTAATATGTTTGGAGAATCTTGTTTTATAGTTCACGTTGGGGACGTGGATGTTTGAGTGTTATTGATATATTATATTAGTTAACTTTTCCTTTGAAACATCGCTCTCTGAAGAGGTTACCCTAAAGTTTTCTGAAGTGAGACTTCAAAGCTTCTTGACATGGTGTTTTATTCCAGACATAGTAACCGTTAGATAGAGCCATTACCCATTGAGGCACCAAAGACGTTGTAAACTAGCGTCTTTTTAGTGTAGTGGGGCGTGCGCGCGGATAACACGTCGACACAAGCCATTAGGCAGCGCGCGCCTTTGAGTTGGGTCGGCGCGCCGCCGGACTTGCCGCTCAAAGGGCCACTTCATCGTCTTTTCATGTTACCTCACACGTCATCACACAATTTAGCCACTCATCTCGCCCCATGATATGATAATAAATAATCCAACGCTAAAGTGCCTCGTGTCCCCGAAAACTTTGAGATAAGTGCCTCCCGAACTTGCCGTTTTCAACTTTCACCGCGGTTTATATTGGATACGAAATTTAACGAGAAGTTTTTGATATTATAAGCCAATATCAGATGATTCTTTTCGAGTTACGAAGTCCTCGGTCGGGACAAATATTTTGCTAATATTTCTTGGTTTACTTTCTGTCGTTATTGGCAAAAATCGTGATGTGAATTGCTAAGCTTATTGAGAGAATATTATAATTTTTGAGATTTCATTATATTTAATAGTTGAAAGTATTATGTTTTTTTTCTCACTTATTCTGAAATAACCCTTACTTAGAACGAGAACCTATAATATAGTAAGCAATATTTAGGTATCTACCTAAACGATTATAGTAGGTAATCATTTCTATCCCAAAACCGCGGAGCCGAAACAAGCTACATAATGTATAAGCTTTATAACGAGTATACATGGAGCGTTTCTAAATAGAAACTCATTTGGCAAGTTAATGTGTAATTTGAATGACCCGGACAAATTCAAATTAATTCAGCTTTGCGTTGGGACTTTGAAAGAAGAGATCGATAACAAATTCAGGGGTTAGTAGGAAAATTAGCAATTTAATTTCGATTCAGTGAAAGTTTCCTTAGTGTCGGCAAGAGAGGACGAGTCATTTGCAACCGAGAAGAAACGAAAGGGGCACGTTATTACCTAAACTTTTGTCAGTGGAAGATTGATTAAGTTTACTTGCGCCATTCGGAGGTTTGTGTTTATATTTTAATGTGCGGTTTGTGATCTACAGTTATTATTACTTGGCTGTGACTTCATTTTGTGTGGGTGGATGAGACGATTCATGACTTGGTCAACGTATGGGTTTGCTTTTTTTTAAGGATTTGAATGGAAATCCTCAAATGACTCCTTCCGCTCTGGGTGGAGCGGAAGGGAGTGTCAGACTCCTACTGACTAAAACCCATCCGTGCTCCTCCTAGTACCCTTTGCGGTCCAGGGGTGCGGTAACTCTGTCGAACAAAATCCGCAGCCCTCGGAGGCTCTGGCCCTAACGGGCACCGTCTACATGCTAACATTTCTTTGAGGCGCGCGTAGAACACAACGCGCCGTCGACCCTGCCTGGCTTTGATCGGACGGCGAGCCACCCAACGCCTATGGTGGCCGGGAATCGTCCTGCGACTCCCGACACCCGGGGCGTCTCCTTATGTTGCGGCGGCTGGGGCGTTAGGGTTATCTCTCTCCCACGTGGCCCGCCTACTCCTTCAGTAGCATTACTGCTTCGCAGAAGGTGGTGACGGCATCCCATGCCTCCTTGCTCCGGAGCATGGATTGAATCTGGGCCGGACGCGAGAGGTCACCACCGCCGATCGCCTTGGCAAGGACACGGTGGTGCTCCGCCCAAGTACCGGGCACACTTCCACCGTGTCCTCCGGACGATCCTCACAGTGATAACACCCGGACGTGTCCTCCCAGATGATTCCAAAACAGATACCTCCCGAAACAACAGTATTTTGGAATGTAAAAACATTTAATTAAATTAATCATTATAGAGATGACCTGGACGGCCTAGATGCTGGTCCGAATCGGCACAGGTAAAAGATTCCTGGAAGAGCCAAATCCTTCTTTCAGGAAGCATTTACATAGATACCTACTGACCATCAGCCGATGGTCAGTAGGTATCAGATAAAAAAAATAGAATTCACAATCAACTTTTCACTCAAGATGATCTTGAGTGAAAAGTTGATTGTGAATTCTATTTTTTTTATATGATGAAGATGAGAAAAGCGTTTATATTTGCCACTCTATAAGGAGTTATTATGCAGGAATACGAAAACCAGGATGTTTAGCCATATTTGTGAAGAATTATTTCCTTTGCTATCTTCCTGACTCTTATTTGCGTCATTGAAATGATTTACGTTATTACGTTTGTTTCAGCAATAGGTTAATAATAAAGTGCTACAAAAGGGTCCATATACTTCTAAACTAATACTATAAAGAGAAAAGATTTATTTGTTTGTTTGTTACGATTTGGCTATAAAACTACTCAACCGATTTTAAAAAATTCTTTCGTCATTATAAAGCTACTTTAGTATTAACTTAAAACATAGGCTATATTTAAATTTTTTAAATTGAGTTTCCTACGAAAATTGCATTCATGTAACCCAAAGTAGCAAAATCTTTTGCTTAATAAATTCATTATTTGGCGTGAGCTGAGAAAAGTAGTGATGATACATTAAAATAATGTACTACCTGATTAAAGTACTTATTTTAAACTATAAAAATTCTGCGAAGGTCTGTATACCTTATAGTTAAGTCACAAAGACCGCTTTTTGTACAAATTATTTAATCAAAACCCCGGTGGACTGGAACAGTGGTGATTTTGGTATCATGATATTAATCCTTATCCATTTAAATTGATCTTTTAAATTAAACTTGGTAATGTACATGTAAATTACACTTAAAATTTTTGAATTCGATCTTCCGTTTAAAAGTTACGACGGGTATAAAATGCTCGAAAAAAATGTTGCGGTTTGAGCTTGGTCCGATGAAGTTGAAACACGGAATTTATGATTTCGATAAAATGTAATAGTACATTATAACAAATGTTTGGATTTTACGAAAATAAACCCCAAAAGGAGTGAACAGAGGCGATGAAGTTTTGAGGAAATTATAAATTGAAGGTGCTTCCTTCAATTTACGTTAAAATTGGTGTGAACAAACTAAAAGTGGGATAATTGAAACAGATCTAACAATTTTTGCATAAACAATACCTGACGGGGTAAACGGGGTGAACACTTGCGCTGATCCTGAGATCACAAAATTAGCAGCAGAAATGGCTGGGTAATTAATGAAAATCGTTGTGCTTAATTTTCCAAAACTAACCTTTAAAAGGGTAGAGGAGGCGTTGAAGTTTGTACCTAGGTACTAAATCCTCGCGGACGAAGTAGTGGGTGAAGTGCTAGTTAGATATATAGGGTTACTTCGGGGACAGTGCGCAAATTTTACGTGAAGCAAGATCTTAAAAAATAATTAATAGACACGTTTTTTTTTGTTTGACTTTGTTTCAAACAAAAAAAATCAAAAGTAAATTAATCACAGTCACTCTTTTCGATACTACACAATGAGATATTAGTGATGCTAATCCCTCCAAAAAAAAAATTTTTTGTGAAAAATATTATTTTCTATCAGGGGGCCTACCACAACCTCTTAAAACAATATTACTTTGCGTTCTGCTCTGTTGGATTTTCAACGCTCGGATCAGCGCCGAGAGTTGAAAATGCAACAACAGAAATTACAAAGTAATATTAAAATAATATTGTTTTAAGAGGTTGTGGTAGGCCTCCTGTTCTATCTAATATGTTCTATCGAATACTGATTGCATGGAAAACATGTGCTCACTGTTTCCGAAGTAACCCTGTATTGTATCGCAGGATGAATGAAAAGAATATAAATCAAAGATTTCACAATTTCTTAAGGTGTGAATTTTGCATAATTCAGTATTGCTCTTTTAAACCATAAAACGAGATCAGTTATGATCTGATATCTGGCTCTTCGCTAGCGGTGTGAAATATCGGATTATAGGATCCAACCCTGCCGCCCCTGGAGTGCGATTGTCGGCAGGTTTCGCTGCGTTAACCCTTTCATCGCGACTCTGGCTTTATCTGGCAGATCCCAGCGCATTTTTGTTATCTTTAAAAAAAGATTTTCATAAAAAGGGCTGTGTACCTCCGTACACAGCCCTTTTTATGAAAATCAAACGCAAAGGAAACTCCTTTCCTTTGCGTGAAATTTAAATTAAGAATATGCTGAGTATTTTAGGCAGATTCCGCCGAGAGGGTTTTCTGAAAAAGTGTTTCGGGAGATATTTCGATATTTTTGCTTGTTTTTCGATAATAATTTTATCGAAAAACTAATTTCCTTGTGACCAGAGACTACCTTCAGCTTTTTTGTCATTGATGGGCTCGAGTTTTTCCACAATCTCATCTGAAGGAAAACTTATGATTTAGTTGACGATGGAACACGCTTGCTTAGAAGTAACCTATGTATTCATTCTTGACTTAGGTCTCAGAGTGTAGCTATCAGAAAATACAGTCTCCGCGAAAAATCAACTATTCAGCTTTTTTTTTGAGAAATGGGCTTGCTCTTGACCTCAAACACACTAGCTTGTGTTAGTGTGCCTGTTAAATCGTTGAAACATAATTCAATATATCGTATCATACTGATAAAACTCTAAACGATCCCTTACAGAGTCAATGTTATATTTTTATTAACAATTCAAGAATAATAACATTATTATCCCTCAATCTCAAGCTTTTAAGAACCTAATCGAATAAAGCGGAAAAGTAATGTAGATCACAATAAAACACAAGTTTCTAAGCTCTCGCGACAGTAATCCTGCAGAGCGGCGCACTTATCAAAAGTGATCAAGTGATCACTTTCCTGATAATACGGAGGATACTCTTTTAGGCTTAGTTCAGATGTCCGATTTGAATTGTTGTTGTTCGTTCCAATTTTATCGGAAGTCGTTTCGACAGTTTATTTATTTTTTCTTATTTACTTTTGGTAGATTCGTGTTTGTCTTGTTTCTTTTTTGGCTTTTCTTATACCAAGAGGGCAAATTCTACTATTTTTTAAGCAACGTTCGGCACCTCAGTCGCAAACTGATAAAAATGTAGGAAAAATGAGGCTTTTTTGACAGTTTGCAACTGACCTGCGAATGCGAACATTGTTTAAAAATTAGTAGAATGGGCCTCTGTTAGCACTGTTATATAGAAATACCTATTGTAACAATCTGTTATTGTTTTAACAGACCCATAGTGTGACCGTGGATTTTCTTACCAACTCTTCTCTTTATGAAACTACCAATTCGAACATATTTTGAATAAATCGCGTGACCCTAGGGCTGGCTTTTACCTCGGACAAAGGATAAGCATTGCCATACAACGTGGCAATGCTGCCAGCCTTTTGGGTACATTACCAGTGGCCTGCGATGCGGAGGAATTTTTCGACGCCATGTTTTAGATTAGTTTTAGTTGAGTCTTTTTTTAAGTGTGTGTATATAGTTATAGTTGCAATAAACTTTTTACTTAAAAAAAAAAAAAATTGAATAAAATATTTTGAATGTTGAAAATGTTCGACCACGTGATGTTAAGTGATGATGTCGTTTACAGTTGCTTAGTGAAATAACCTATTCACAAGATCGCATGTTAAAGCTATCAGGAAATATATACAAACTTCAGCAGTGAATTCCACTTCTAGCTATTCACAATGTAAGAATTCCCAAAACGTTTTGTGTGTATGCGTGGGATGTCCACCATGCAACGTTGGCGTATCGCGTAGAATATTTAATGCTCTCATAACAGAAACGGAAATATAAGACGGTTAGTGAATTAAGTAATATTTTATGTAGGAACATGAGTTTGTATTCATTTTAGGTTTTTAGGTCTTTCTATTCTATATATTATGCAAACAAAGATATACTTTTCTACAGTTACTAACCTTATGTTAAAAAAAATAGGTAGGCATACCATCATTCCTTTTTTTTTAAATCAGTTTAATACTTAAGTTATGTTTAAAAGTTTGTTTTTACGTTGAATATTTATACCTACCAATTTAATAAAAACCCTCAATATATATTTGCACATTATTTACCTGGTAGAATATGACGGAAATCCTTCATGAATATTTGTAAACTCATTGTACTCGTATTCTTGCAAATATGTATATGTCGCAGACAACTAGCTTAATTAGCCGTTTCATTAAAACCCTAGCCTTCTCATATAACTGCGTTGTTTAATCAGTGACATGTAGAATGGGCAAGTCATTAAATTATATTGAAACAAAGATGTAACTTAGGTCGCTGAAAAATCGGCGCAGTCAAATTTATATACTATTTTTATCACGTCCCAAGTAACTTAAAAGATAGTGTGCGGTATCAACATATATAATATTTATATGTAGGTTAAGATATAACACAGTTCCGTTACTCGGTAGTTTATTTTCTTGTATCAGATTATTTTCGCGACCCGATATTGGATAAGAAGGAATGTTGATAGTATCGGCTCTATTTTTGGAATGCAGTGTGTGTGTGTGTCATACCTTTTCCCTTTACGCTTTTGTGAGAGGAAAGATAACGAAAAACTTTCAAGTGATATTGGAAATAGCAATACGCGAGCGATATCGAATGATATTGTGAAAGAAGACTCGTTCCGTGTCTTTGTTTTTCATTTTTCGGGACGACAAGTTTTCTTTTTGGACTTTTCGTACCGAAAAATGTAAAATGGGCCATAGGTGTTAAGAGTTTGAGGTTTAAAGTTTAAAAACGGATATGATAAGAAACGTTTTAAGCCAAAACGTACTTACTAGGGAAATAAGAGATCGACCATCAACTTGGAAATGGACTTTAACGTTGTGTATTTTAAGTTTACGTGACTCTTTATGTATGTAAAAAGATTGGGTATACAACTTTTTATAACTATCTCGAATTCTGAATTGAAAATGTATTTAAAGTTTTTAGTACGTATATTATAAAACCTAATTCGGCCTCTGTCATCTGTCTACATATTCTAAGTTTCAACTGGCGCCTTGCTCAAAAGTTATTCCGCTGCTGCAACTTCTACCTATAGCTGCTGCAGTTTGTACCTACCTATAGCGAGTAGATGTCCTGGCAAGCCAAGGACAGTAGGTTCTTTTTCTGAAAACACATCCATATTTTACTATACTTACTCATAATATTTTCAAACAATAGCAGTACCTACACTACAACATATTTTTCCCAAAATTTATGGTCATAATAAATGCCTTTACTCAACCTGTATAGTTTTTCCAGACAAACATAAGCCACAACACGTATTCAATGCCCGACACTTTCCTCCCAATCAAGAGTTATGTAAGAACACTAAGCCAACGAAATCTCTTATAGGTACATCTCCTACAAAATAAGGTAAACGTGAGTAGAATTTATCAAGTGTGTAGGTTTAGGTACAAGATTAACGGCGACAAAACTACTATTCGCCGGTTAAACATATAAAAATCGGCAACATTATTTAACATTAGTTATAACTTATAACATTAGGCATATAATTATGATGGTTCGTTGATATACGAAAAATCCAATGACGCCATTTTTAATTGAAAAAAAAACGTTAAAACAATCTCACAATAATTCGATTTTGTACTTATTTACGATATCAAGAATATCTGCATTATATACAATGTGTAATAATATAAACGCTACAACAACTTTCACTATGGGACCAATCCTGAAATCGCGAAAAAAAAAAGGACTGCTCCATACATTTACCTATATACGCATAAACTCGACAAAATGTACTGAATAGCTGATTTGTTTCCCGATTTTGGGGTGAAAGCATAGTAAAAGTTGTTTATAATGATGAGTACAATGACTTCTTGAGAGGTATTGCGTTTATTCTATTACACGTTGCATTTAATAAGCAGCTTTGGCATTTTACATTATATAGAGCGAACTTGCTCACATCTACGAGTACCAAGCACATGGCACCCTGGTACAAAACACAACAGACATTCCCTACAAACCAGATAAAAGGGACTGTTATCAACATAGTGTATCTTTCCACCTCTTGGACAAACCCACTTCCAACTTACCGTCCAAACATTGCGTATAATCATAGAATAAGAAATAAATGTAGAGAAACGATGTTTATACATGAACTATTTTTTTAGTTAGAACTGTGGCGACCCACGTGCGAGCCGAGCGACCGAAGCGATCAATGTCACGGCAGCTATTGGCAAGCCTTTTTTTATGGATGGGAAATCATCAAATGACTCCTGCCGCTCTGGGTGGAGTGGGAGGGAGTGTCAGACTCTTACTGACTAAAACCCATCCGTGCTCCTCGTAGTGCCCTGCCCTTTGCTTTCCAGGACGGCGGTAACTCTTTCAAACAAAATCCGCAACCCTGGCATGGGCTATTGGCGAGCCTTACATTCAATTTGATCACAGTTGCTATGTTAGGGAACATCACAAAATGTCGATCGTGTAGGAATGATTAATTTTAAGAAATATAAATAGAATTTATTTGAAGGACTAATAAATACATACTTAATGTTACAAATTCGAAAGTAACACTGTCGGTATGTATGTTTATTACCAGTTCACGTCCCAACGGTTCAACAGGTTTGGATAAAACTTGGCACACGGGTAGATCATGTCCAGAAATAAGACAAAGATCACTTTTGATGCTGGGACTACCTATGTTTTCTATGGATAATTTTTGACTTTCAAGTCGGCGCGCGGCGTAGCCGCTGGCAGAAGCGAGTTCATAATATAGATTGCGAAAGCTAAATTAAAACTTTTGATATGCATGTCGTTCTCAGTATTTAGTTTTTTCCACACGGAAAACAACAACAACATCATCTCAAAGTTCCGTGTTTACAGCATAATTCTTACTCTATGGCGCAACTTTTCTCCTATCTGTTACCGGATTACTGCAAATTGCGTCGGACAAGCTTGTTAGGCCAACTGTTTATGTGGAAGTTGACGGTGTTTTATAATTGCCTGCGCGGGAACACGGTCCGCAGCTCCGGAGTCTTCTGCCGAAGTTTTTGTTACAACAACGCGAAGTTGCTGTGAAATATTCTGGTTTGTATGAAATTGTGGAGACGTAATTATTAGCAGATATTTAAGAACTTTTAATTTCAAGAATCTGTGTTTTTGAACTAGCTGTATGGTACCTAAGATGTACCTATACAATAAATTTTGCAAAGTACCTGTACCGTTGGGTACAGGTAATTTATATTTTTTTTTTCATTATTATTAACAAAATATATTGTGTACAGATGTATCCTCAAGTGACTACTACTAAATACTTATAATCAAAAAGACTAATAAATTGATGAAATTATCTAAATAAAAATACACGACCAATTAAAATCAAATATTAAAAACACGGCCCATTAAATCCTTAAAAGGTAAAACAAAAAAAACATGGAATAAAAACAACAGCTTAATCCTATCAAGAAAGTTCCACCATCAAAACTCCATGTTATCCCAACCGTTACATCAGAAGGACCGTCCAAACATTTGCAAAGGATAAGTTTCAAAAAATTCACGAACCATTTGAAATTCACGAAGAGCGCGGCACTTTAATCAAACGAACACCAAAGTACACAGCCTTTACACGAAGAGTGGCTTTTTTTCACTATCACCGGTGTGCAGGACCGTTCGTGGCTTACCCCGATTGGTCCCCAGGGAATGACTTGGTCCCGTCTCGCAAATCTACACTATGTAAATCTATAGGGCGGTCTTTTTGTGTGAAAAATTGTGTTCGAGAGTTTAAATGTTGAGGATTTTTTTCTTTTCTGGTTTGGCATGTTTAATATATGAAGTAGATGACCGATCTGTTGTAAGGATAGAAGAACAATATCATAAGCGTATTATTTTCTTATTTTCCACCGAGTATTTTTTTTTTCAAAAACGTATTACTTCCTTATTTTTCCACAGATATTTCTTTTTTGTCATATCATACTGTTTTAGTAACATATTTAAAATAAGTATTTAATTTATAGAAGTAATTTATTTTCGAAAAGAAATGAATTTTATTACTACAGATACGATTCATATTAGAATAAAGCCTAGGTTTTCTTGTTATTTTCTTAGCATAATATCTTGTTTTGATTTGATGTCTGATTATTCCTTTGTCTGATTTGGTTTGATCTCATAAATTATTATTATTACTGTTTTGTTTCAATACATCTCAAGCTCAAGACTGTTTTGGGTTTTAGTTTCCGTTTCATTTTATATTTTTCCCGCGGCTCCGCCCGCGTTGATGTCGGTTATCGCGTAATGCCTTCGTCCTTCTCTATATCCCAGGCTATATATTTGCCTAATTTAATGACGATCCGTTCAGCCGTAACAGACAGACAGACAGAGTTTCTTTCGCGTTTATAATATTATTAGGGATTACCCAGTTTTAATTATGTTTTCATTTTTGTACCATCTCGTCGATTCAAACATGTGGCAACTCTCACCTTCCAGATACAGGCAAATGTCTAGTTTAGGGGTTACAGAAAATCCTAATCTGTGTAACATATATAATTAATTGTATTAATAAATTATTTGTAGTTTGTAATAAACTTAACCAAAATAATGATTCTTTAATGGACCCAAAGGTAACTATATAAAAAAATGATTGAAGTCAAATACCCTATTATTTCCTTTACATAAACTATATGACTTACTCAGCACCCTCAACACGTCCACGATTTGACGCAAGCGAAGATCCTGGTCGTCACCCATTTATCACTTCGTCTGCTTAGCAATAAATTGTCCCACCTTTAACGACGTGTCATCTCGACGCAAACTCACCCCTCGCACGTACGCTCACTGCAGTCAGGCTTGTTTATAGTTATTATAGCTCGGTGATGTGATCTGCTTAGCTTTAATACCTCAGCGAACAGCTTAGAAGTTTCTCCATCTTTAAGATCGTTTATTCTAAGAAATCTATTTATTTTAGGTTTATTGTGTGTACCTGTGAGTGCCAAATAAACTAGCTTTTAAGATCAAAGCATTAACAGCCAAGTTGGTTGAAGCATACTTTATTCGCCAAAGAATAGTCACACTCACAATATATCGTTACCAGGTACGCGAAGAATTAACAATTTAATCGCAGTAGGAACGTGTTGCCTGCGAACTGGTATCGGCACCACAAGATGAATTGAGATTAAGTTCTCGTATACCAGCTTCAGATCCCGCAACAAATCGCAACTATTTACTTAACAACGCTATCAACCACGAGCAAACAGGGAACCGTGGAACACCCTTCACTAAAAACTAAAACCAACTTCTAAGTTGTAACTTGAAGTTACGAAACTATTGTTATTTAGCACTTAATTACAGAAATTGTTGAATGCGTACACGCGGACAGCGGGCAGCTGCCGCAAATAAGTTAAACTATAATTAAGGTCAAGTTACAACGAACAGTGTTTAGATAAATTAGTGACCCTTTTCTAAAATGTCAGCGCTCGCCATTAAGTCGGGGCCTTGAAAAGGGTCCACCACTCGCTCTCAACGCCCTAACATATCAAATGTTGATTAACTCGCACATCATTTAGTTAAAGAATGTCACTTTTATCTCGTTTCAGCTGATTAGACATGCCTAATGCATATGTAGATCCATTACACGAGTAAATAATTAATGCTTACTAAGTGAAACTGGCCTTTAGACACTAAATATTAATTGTATTACTGACATCTACCTTCTAATTGTAAGTGCAAGTCGTAGAGATATTCTAATAAACTTTTGTTATTATTGGATGAGTCAGACTTGTGTTAATAATTGAATTGTTAAAATTCAAAATTTTATTGTTAGCTGTTTGCTACTTATGAATCCAATTAAAACAATGTACGCCAATAAAGCTTTTATAACAGACTAGCTTTTGCATGCGACTTTTTACGCGCATTTTCCGTAATTTCCCGTTCCTGTACGAATTTCGGGAAATCCCAGTGCTCCCCTACCTACGTGCCAAATTTCAGCTTTCTACGACCAGCAGTTTTGGTTGTGCGTTGTCTGTCAGTCACTCAGTCACCATTATCGGAAGAGTATTATAATAATATATTGATTGGTTGAAAACATGAAAATTAAATCACTCTGTTAATATATATCACCTTTATTGGGCTGATAGACTTGTCAAATTATCACACAACCACTTTTTATGTTACCTTTTTTTCGTATTTCTAAAACAAAGAGCTATGTACGATTCTCAGAAAGTATATTAGGACCTTTTGTATGATATACCTTATAATCAGTCTTCACGTAAAATAAAGGTGGCTTCATATTTTACTGTATATCTTTGCCGTCTTAAACCTTGGGCTAAGACAGTAGGCACAAAGCCCCTGTCGGCTTGCTTCGTTTGTAAGACAACAGAGACGTGACCGAGTTGCCAAATAATGTACGTTTATTATCCGAAACAGAAGCGAAAAGCATAATTTTCTTTACGTAAAATTGGACTTGTAACATGAAATATTCGGTATTTGTGGCAAATAGTCTGTCAGACTAAAGACGCTGTTTGAGACATTATTTTTAAATGATTTGTAGGTGTATTCACGCGTATTTTTCGCGTGATGAAAAGTTTTTACATTATGGCCAACATTATAAATTAATTCAGGAAGTATTTAGCTTTATTCTTATCATCTGAGGGCCAATTCTACTAATTTTTGAACAAGGTTCACATTCGCATGTCAGTCGTATGTCAGTCTCTGGTATAATTTTCTAAACTGCAATTCTGCAAAAAAACGGCACGGTTGGCGCAGTGGTTGAGTGATCGACTGCTGCGCTGCGTGTCGCGGGTTCAATTCCCGCTCGGAACAAATGTTTGTATGGCCTACAGATAGTTCTTCCGGATTTGGCTGTTTGTGTTTGTGAGTTTATATGTTTGTAAACGCACCCACGATACAGGAGAAAAAAAAATCAGAGAGGTTGTAAACAATAGTTAACAACTTTTTTAACACCGTTAAAGCTCATATTTTATGTAACATTAATTCAATAAGGTATCTTAATTCCCCACAGGCACAATTTTTCATAACCACTAACAAAATAACTTGTATTATACAAGCAATGTAATTTATACTACAAACTAGCAATTTATAGCCTCAAAGAATAAACTGGAAGCCAGTGGAAATTAGACGGGGGTAATCTCAACGCCTAGTTGTAGTCTGAGAGTAGGAATTACAAGTTATAGAGCGCAAATGATCACAAATGAGTTTGTTTAAATGAAGCTTCAATATAGTATTTTCTTTAATAAATTATTTAGACCGTCAGTTTGATTTTAAAAAAATATAATTCTTGTTTCATTAAAAAATTATGACAATATACAGGGTTATTTGTAAAACACCAGCAACCTTTCAGGGGGTGAAAGTACTCATCATTATAAACAACTTTTGCTATGAGACCAACACTGAAAAATTGAAAAAAATATCTGCTATTTCATACATTTTTATCGGGTGACTATTGCATTTTGTATGAAACAGCTGATTTAATTTTTAATATTTCAGAGTTTGTCCCATAGTAAAAGTTGTTTATAATGATGAGTACTTTCACCCCCTGAAAAGTTGCTGGTGTTTTACAAATAACCCTGAATATGATATATAGATTTTCAACGCACTGCGTTGAAAATTAACGTGACGTCACCAGCTCCCACTCCTAAACTTTGATCCGCTTTTTCTTTGTTAATTTTTATTGATTTGAAAAGCGAATAAAAACATGTCGAATATTTTGAAATATCGCACGCACGCCATTATTATTATTCTATCCAGGACCATACCCTAATGTTGGATACGTAAAACGGCATAATCCTTTTTTTTTGCGTTAGTGTACCTACTGTGATCTCCAGTTCATGTTCCATACAATAATGTTTTCACTAGTGGACTGTACGTGTTAATATAATATTAAACAATGAACAGACGCGCCCAATATTCGTGTTTTCATTACGTGATTAAACTGTCATGAGTCGCTGGTGCTAACCTATTTTTAGTACATTACGTAAATGCACTGCAGCAAATACAGCAAAAGTAAAATGGTTTTGGTAATATCTGGCTGGTATTTATACGCATTACGTTGAACAACGGATAAAAATAATACATTATTATGATTACTTTTTGTGCATCGATAACATTTCAGGAACAGGTACGAAAAATAAATTCACGAAGCATTAATTTGATTTATGGCTGTTTCTTAACACGACTACTGGATCGAATCATGTGCAACACTAATAACAAAAAAAAAATGTTTTTATTTATGACGGGTAATAGAACAGAATGGTGGAAGGAATGACCGGAATGCCAAATATAATTTGTAGAAGACCAAGTCCTACAAATAAAGATTTAGTTTTATTTGTTGTTCGATTACGATTAAAAAATAAAGTTATTATTGTAAGTTATTTTAAAGCTTGTCTAATTTTTACTGTAAGCCAGTAAGTTCTCCGGGTAATCCTTCATAGACCAAGCCGGTTCGCAGCGTCATAAAAGTTGGTCTTCCTTCAACTTCCGATTCACAGTATCTGTGTTGTACGAATATAATTAAACTTCAGTGTATTAATGGTTCCTCTGAAGAAGGGTTGGATACGCACGTGGAAATGTTTTTGAAAATTATTTATGTTTGAGTTCACGGAAGCTTGAAGTTGGTCGTTATTTAACATTTATTTATCTTTGTTTTCTTACTTCTTCTTATCGAATCGATGGTAAACTCCTTAGATTTTTTGGGCCCAGTAGGGGGGCACGGCAATTGCAGCGTCGGCGTCGGTGGCATTAATCAAATCCCCCAAAGTATAGGTGCATGGGCACTTGGGGCACTCCAATGTGTGGCTCATGTTCTGAACATAAGCGCTGCTCTCACATTGTGTATCGGACGGGTCTCTGAAACCCCATTTTGCCAGGTTATGTCTGCAGCGGCCTACCTGGATGTGCAACCGATTCCTACTGAAAAACCGTTTTTCTGAAAAATGCTTAAACTTACTTTCAAAGTTACATAACAATATTACATCGAAATAAATATACAAAATATAGGCCAAACTACTAATAAATAATGGTCATTTCTAAGAATTTATATGACTAAAATGACAATCCTTGACAAGTAATCGGTAAATGGATAAATCTGATGAACAACCAAGTCTACAACATCCGTGCCTAAACAACGAATCCCGATGCAAACCTTAAATAAAAAGCAAAATGAAAATCCAACGTTCACCATAATGCATACGAAGCCATGGTTTTAAGCCTAATAGCAGTTGTAACAGTTAACAATTCATACAAAAGTCTAAAAGGGATTCGCTCGTCAATTAGCGCATCAGCCGCCATGTTGGCGTCAGGGGTGCCAACAATCCGAATTCGGAGCAGAGTTCGAAACAGCCGCATTTCGAGGCTAAGGCGTTTAAAGCTGCAATTCTGCGGCTAAACCGCAATTCTATGGGTTAAGGCTGCAAAGCTCTGCAGCGCTTTACACCGCTACTGTTACGATTCCAACGTTTTATATGTTACATTAAACTTATTATGTGCAGTTGATCTCTGAAGCTTGAATCGCTGTAATAATATGAGGATTAAAGCGATGCATTTTGCTTTGAGGGTTGCTTGTAGAAAGGAGGCATGAACTTGGATGTTTATTAAAGTTCTTGTAGCGCGTTTTATGCTTCGGTGGATTTATGTATGTTTATGGCTGTGGGAAATTCTTGATTAACTGATGTTTTGAAGGCATTATTCGTAACCATTACTATAGATTCATTACATACAATTTATGTGTACAAAAAAGTATACGGATTCAAATTTTTTATCAATTTATCGTTATGGTAGCCCTAACTACGAGTATGTTATTGAATATGAACAAAAAGCTTATTTTATTTTATTTCACATACCTACTAAAATGTATAGCTTTGCGAACAAAGATCGGATATATTTTTTTTGGCAGGGATTTGGTAGGTTTAAAAAACAATAGTCAACGAGAATAATTCTACGGTATGAATTGGATTTGAATGATTAATTGTGATCAAAGATTTTGAAAATAGAATGTGTATTTATTAGCAAATTTTAATTATGTTAAAACCAGTTTCTCGAACGAAAATTATTAAGATATTACTGTGGCAAATTGGCAATTGTGCTCTAATTGTGATAGGTTGAATAAGTTTTTGAACAGATAATCGCATCACTTGACATATGTTTGTGTTAATTTATGACAGGTCTATATTTTTTCCAGAAAATCCCATACAAGTATTGCCTTATTATTTTTATAAATCCCACAGCTGTTCACAGCAACAAATCTTCAAAATTAAATAATTCAATGATCTCATCCATGTTTCATTTAATCTAAAATGATTTACAGCGTCTCCTAAACCTTAACAAAATAGTTTATTCGCTCATAACGCAAATTCCCTTCACTATTTTTCTTTTCTTTTCACTTGTCCTTTAGTAAAAATGAGGATTTATTACCTCAGTAACCGGAGCGTCTTCGCTGACCGCTAATGAAATGTTATATAGCTTCCAAGCTAAGCTCAGAGGGACTGAGATATTTTTTGCGTACAAACTTTGCAGTCACTGTTAGTTAAGATGTATTCTTTGCTATTATGTTGTCCTGGTAGACTTGAGCGGGTGAGGGCAAAAAACGGATACATTGAAAATTTTAAAAGAGCAAATTTAGAAGATGCTTTTATTCAAATCGTCTAATTTCAAGGCAAAGATTAAAATATTTTTATTATCTACTCTAATAAATTACTTCAGTCCCGTTTTCTCTGTTCACAGTGGATCTATTCCCATATATTTCAATCAGATGGATCAGACATTTTATTCAAAAAGTAATATCCATTTTATACTAAATACAGTTTCGTGTAAAACACGATCCAGTCTTAAATGCTAAATCATGTACCGTAAAGAGTGACTCGGCTGTTTGCTACGAACTCGTAGCAAAGACGTCATAGCGCTGCTACGCCGTAGCACAGACAGCCATAGCTATTGCGTAGACCCTAAACCGATGCCGATGTGGCATAACATTATTAATTTTGTTTTTATTATTTACTAGTGTTAAGTCAATACTTCATATGGGTTTTTCGAACTTGACGGATATTGAAAATTGATTATAAGTTTAAGCTTAATTTATGAATATGAACAAATACTATGAAAATAACGGATTTTCCGGAAAAAAATTTCTGAATTATGGTTGTAGTCACATTTAAATCTATTTTGTTGTTTAGAAGACCTATGCGGTCAAACAGACAGACACAAACAACTACTATGTTATTATAAAGAAGTGAGTTTCAACATATTTTTTTATTGAATAACGTAATAAAAATATTTGTACTAACATCATTGTGAATAATACTCGTAGTACTTTATTTTCGGTAAAGACGGATGTTTTCATAAGATTACGGACGAAAATACAAAGAACTTTCGGTATAAATAGGTATTACTGGCTTTATATAATAAGCTTAGTACGCTAATCCCTAACGATGGTACATTTACGAAATGTTTCTTTTATTACTCTGAAAATCAGTACAAGGATTACTATTTTGAAGTTATTGACGAATAAGTCATTCCATTTAATAATATTAGGTAAATGTATAGTTTATTTTTATTTTTACTAGTAACCGACCAATGCTTGGTACGGATTTCACGACTTGACAAGACAACAAATTTTCTTAACACATTATTATTTTTAAAACTAATTGTATAAAAAGTTATTTTCAATCGTCAAATAACTATTCTTTGTAGATTTTTTTTTTATTTACGCAAATCTATCTAACTGTCATATTTATGCCTTGGAATTTTCTAGGAAGGTTAGAAAAAACTAGCCCGGACCAATAGTGATAATCTTATTAAAATCCATTGCTTAGTTTACAAGAACACCGCAGAAGCTGCGGTGTTCTTGCACGTGTAACACACTCAACACACTCGACAATTGACTAAGGTATCATTTCTTGCAAAGTCAAAGTCAAACTTTATAAGCTTATTGCGAACTAAGTGTACAATGTTGTTAGTACTTATGACTTAGCAGTTTTTTCGTTGAATTTGATATTCATCCTCTCTTTAAGATAAATCGAGCCTTAAAATAACATAACAAAACGATGCCAATTAAACCTATGCTAATTTCTAGTACGCTCAATTGCTCACCTCATGTTTAAAACAAAGGTCATAAATATTCATATTCAAATTCACACGTACTTTGAAAACAACTTCTTGAACTTTGCAAAACGATTATAATATCAGTATAGTAAAGTTCGGAATGACACACACATTAATTCCGCTTGAATAATTATGAGGAATGCAACAAAACAAGAAGTATCATGTTCCTACAAAACGCGGTGTATCAAAAGAAATCTCAGTGTGAATAACAATCGTTATCACGCTGAATATTTATTAGGTTTTGTAATTCGTCACCAACTTCGTTGAGTTTCAACGTCGCTCGCCTTAAACATGAATGTTGGAAGTCAATCAGATGTGGTATTTTTTTATTTATTGAGATAAAAAAATCTTGTGCATTTCTTAATACCATATTATATAATATATCAAGTTTTTACCGTAGCCTATCCCTTTGTTTCGGAAGGTACCTGTTTAAGATTCGGTGGGAGGAAACGCCCGGGTGTTTTCACTGCGAGGATCGCCCGGAGGATACGGTGGAGGTCTGACCCGCTTGGGCGGAGCACCGCTGTGTCCTCGTCGAGGCGATCGGCGGCGGCGACCTCTCGCGTCCGGCCCTGGTTCAATCCTGTGGTCCGGAGCGAGGAGGCATGGGAAGCCGTCGCCTCTTTCTGCGAAGCAGTAACGCTAGTGAAGGAGGAGGCGGGCCGCGTGAGGGAGAGACCACCCTCACGCCCCAGCCGCCGCGGCATGGGGAGACGCACCGGGCGTCGGGAGTCGCTGGGCGATTCCCGGCCACCGTAGGTGCGGGTCTGCGGACAGCGAGCATTGGGTGGCTCGCCGTCCGATCAAAGCCAGGCCCAGACCGACGGCGCGTTGTGTTCCACGCGCGCCTCAAAGAGATACCGCGGCCCTTTTTTTTTTTTTTTGTGGATGGGAAGTCATCAAATGACTTCTCCCGCTCTGGGCAGAGCGGAAGGGAGTGACAGATTAGGAGGACTAAGGGTGGGTTTTAGTCAGTAGAAGTCTGACACTCCCTGCCGCTCCACCCAGAGCGGAAGGGGTCATTTGATGATTTACCATCCTCAAAAAAAAAAAGCCTATCCCTTAGAAACCTTGCAGTTTTCCAGGATAAAAGTCAGAGTGCCAATTCTACTAATTTTTAAGCAATGTTCGCATTCGCATGTCAGTCGTAATCTTTCAAAGATGAATTGAGGCTTTTTGACAGATGCGACTGAGTTATTAGAATTGGCCGTCTGGTTTCTTCTTAGCGTATCGATAGCAAAATGTCCCCATAGTTACATTGTTGGTTTGGCCCAATTTTTAGCTGCAGTAACACCGTTTGCTAACGCAGTCATTAGGTCCTCACGTGCCCAGACCCGCGGCAATCAGTGAAAGAATATTCGTGATTAGATCAGTACTTTCAGAGATTATCTGAAAAATAACAATGAAACTGTAGCGTAACAAAAAAAAACAACAATGCAGAAAAAATCTACAGCGCAACAAAAAGAACCTCAAAGCCATCTATCCCGCCAGCTGCGAAGTAACCGAACGAAATCCTGCATCGCAGCATCAAAGATTTCCGTGCGATTCGAAAATAATAAACAACAGACCGAACATCAACTATCGGGCAGTTGCCCACCGGACACAACAACCGGCCGGTCAGTGGATCTTCCCTTTTCAATGAAGGTTTGAGGGACTTTACGAGAGACTTATTGAAAAACGTAGCTTCGAGCCCAAATTAATTCCGATTATAAGAGAATGATGACTTCTAGAAATAACTTTCACAAACAAACAACCAATTTTACCTCACCATACCATTAGTTTAGAAAAGCCACGACAAGATTACTTAAGGATAAGAACTCATGAAGCGTTTATGAACCGCGCCCGCCACACTTGCGGGTTTAGAATACCTCATGCAATAACTTTTCTGCACAGTGGTTGCTTCTACTCAAGACTTGTTTTAACCAAATGTTGCTTAATAAGTTAAACCGAGACTTACGACAACTAATTTGAGGTAAGTTGGATTTTTTTTTCGTCTTACATAAGGAACACGTACGGGATATTTGACGGATTAAGTTAATTAAAATTATTAAAGTTCAACAGGCTTTGAATATAAAAACTTTTTTACTTAACTACCGCAAAGTAATAAGAGGGTTTTGATAATTTTTTATCAAGAGGTATATTTTTTGTCAGACAATTAAGGAACGTATATGGTGCGACTAATTCTAAGACTAATTGATCATTAGGATTTTCAAACATATTAAAACATTTTCCTTGGTTATTTTCACAACATCGCGTGCATCGTTGGTGCAATAACCGACTTAAGGAAACACCTCCTCATTTTCATCACTCCTGGCCTGAAACTGAAAGCTCATTACTTGCACAACTTGTTCGGAATCATTAAAATTTATACGTTCCACGACTTCACTTAATGAAAATACGAAAAAGTTTTTGTGCTCGTTCCCATAACGTACACAGTGAGGCCTTAAAAATGTTTGTTTTCAAGAGAAAGGGAAACAAAAATGTGTCATGATGGTTTCTTTTTTCTATTTACGTTTTGGGCATGGATTTTAGTACCTATGAGCTATTAGGCAGAATGCTTTGCCTGAACTTAATTAGAAAAGGCTGTGATGGCCTAGAGGTTTATTTTGGTGAGAAAACCTAAGCTTATCATTTTATACTTGTGTTTGACTGGGCCAGCTGAATGATGACAAGATTATTTTCTTGCTAAAAGTTATTTTGGGAACAGATTAACTAATAGTTTGGTTTGGGCATGACTACTTTTGTCAGGAAAGGTGGTAATAATATAAAGTATCTATACATATAATAAAACAGTAACGAAAGAAAAACTGTACCTTGAGAATTTTCGAGAAAAAATAAGTGGCTTTTGTTAGAAAAACGTAACTGATGACAAAAAGTGACTTTTTAGAATTTTTGTCTGTTTGTCTGTTTGTATGTGTGTATGGTAAGGCTTCACGCCAAAACTACTGGATAGATTGAATTGAAATTCAGCAAAAATGTTCTTAGTAAACCAAGGAACACTTTAGGCTACATATTATCACGCCTATATATATGGGAGGTAAGCAATAGTGATTTTAAAGGTTTTTGTTCGTAATTGAAGGCACAAAATAATTGAATGCACAAAATGACATGTTACTTAGTTACAAAACCATTTAGATATTTTTTACACATAAATCTGATAGGAATTGTAGCAATCTAGAAGAAATCAACTTATTATCTACATAATTCAGATACCCGTAATGCCATCTGTTGACGGAAAAAGTACTAACTATTAAAAGCATGAGAATTACACCAAAATATATTTTTTAGTTATTGATGGTACTTTTAAAACGTCATAAACAGTGATTCTTTTGATACAAAACTTACCGTTATGCATTTGATGCATAACATAAAAAAAAGATTTGGTGTGATTGCTCCACTGACGTTATTTTAATTTTTTTTGAACGGTTAAGTCTCTCCACTCAACCTGTAAAGCACCCTGGTTGCTTCTGTATACTTGGACGGAGATAGGCCGTCAAACTTAGCCAGGACACCTACGCACAACGGAGTCCCTGCTCTACTCTATCCGTTGTGGGGTTTTTATTATGGATGGGAAATCATGAAAATGACTTCTTCCGCTCTGGGTAAACTGGAAGAGAGTGTCAGACTCTTACTGACTAAAACCCATCTGTGTTTCTCCTTATGGTCTTTGCGTTCCAGGGTCACGGTGACTCTTACAAACAAATTCCACAACCCTAGCAGGCTCTGGCCCTAACGGGCCCCGTCTACTTAGCTGACATCTCTTGGAGGCGCGCATGGAACACAACGCTTAGTCGACCCGGACCAGTGGCGCTATATAGGGTGTAAAGCTCCATCCCTCCTTCTTGCTCGAACGACTCACGCTTTAACACGTCATGGTAGGGCCGCTGGTTGTTATCGGGCCGCGAGCCACCCAACGCTCGCCGTCCGCAGGCCCGTGCCTACGGTGGCCGAGAATCGCCCTGCGACTCCTGACGCCCGGGGCATCTTCTTCTGTTTCGGCGGCTAAGGCGTGACGTTTGCGTCTCCTTCACCCGGCCCGCCCCTTCCTTTACTAGCATTACTTTTTCGCAAAAGGAGGTGACGGCTTCCCACGCCTCCGCGCTCTGGACCATGGAGTGAACCAGAGCCGGTAGCGAGAGGTCGCCGTCGCTGATCGCCTCGACGAGGACACGGCGGTGCTCCGCCCAAGCAGGGCAGACCTTCACCGTATGATCCGCCGTGTCCTCTGCGAGGGTTGACTTCTCTTCTGGTTGGTTTTCCCATGGACAAATTTATGTAGCTCTATCGCGTGTTAACAACCTTAGCAAGTTTCATCAACATCGTGTATCATCATCATTATCCACAGTCCAACTTCACTCACTGCTGAGCATAGGCCTCTCTTTTCGTGTGCCAATCCCCACGTTCCTGTGCCAGCCTCATCCAGGTTCTACCCACGATGGCAACAATATCGTCCGCCCATCTCGCCGCCGGTCGACCAATACTTTTTCTCCCAGTCCTCGGACGCCACTCAGTTACTGCCTTACTCCACATATCATCACCGCGCCTTGCCAAGTCTCCTGCCCAGCTCCACTTTAGTTTTACAATTCGTTTTCCGATGTTGAAAACCTTCGTACGTCTTCGGATCTCGATGACGTACCTCTACCAAGCTGGAACGCTCCATGGCTGTCTGTGCAACTATCAGTCTGTACACAGCCTCCTGCGTGAGCGTCCATGTAAGTAAGTAAGTCATGGTGGGAAAAGCACACTGGTTATACAGGCGGGAATTCAGACATTGCGGAATTTTGGCAGGCTTCAGAATGTCGTCCATTTTGATAAAAGCGGCCCATCCAAGGTGTGTTCCTCTCGATACCTCCGTTTGTTGATTTTCTTTGCCAATTGGAAGGATATGGCCAAGATAAACATATCGGTTAATCATCTCCAACAATTCATTTCCAGATTTGAATCGGTGAAGGTGTTCGCCATAACCTTCGTCTTGGTCGTATTCATCCCAATACCCAACTTAAAAGAAGCATCTTAAAGATTTTGAAACATTTTCTGGGGGTCATCGAAGTTCTCAGTGAAAACCACAAAGTCATCTGCAAATCTTAAGTGAGACAGTTGGGCAGAAAATTGACGTTAATACCGCTATAGTCCCAATCTATACCCACATTTTCAACGACATCTTCTAGGACTGCTGTGAATAGTTTCGATGAAATGAAAGAAGCATTATCATTACGTTTCTCACGAAAAATTATCTGAACAGAAGAGGTGATACTCGACGGCGCGTGTCTCAAAAAGATGTCAGCTTAAAGACGAGGCCTGCTAGGGCCAGTGCCTGCCAGGATTGCGGAATTTGTTCGAAAGAGTCACCGCGGCCCTGGAACGCAAAGGGCATTAGGAGGAACACAGATGGGTTTTAGTCAGTAAGAGTCTGACACTCCCTTCCATTCCGCCCAGAGCGAAAGGAGTAATTTGATGTTTTCCCATACATAAAAAAGGAGGCAAGCAATGATAGATATTGACTGTCCGTATTAGATATACGAACACATTGATCTTACCTAGCCACATCATTTTTCAATACATACACGAGAACGAAGTCGCGGGCAACAGCTAGTACATAATAATTATGTAATAAGTAGTCTTAAATCGCCAATCAACACCCACCCACCCTGCAATGGATATCTAATTAAACTTTCTTTTGCCAACAAGGTAGGTACTAGCATTACATATGACATAATAACATGTACGAGTAGCTGTGCGGTGTCCTAATTTAAAAGGTCCACGCAATGTATATAATGATGCGGGCACGTTCGTAGTGGACGTGACGTACGAAGGAGGTACTGCACTTGTAATAGGCTCAAGACACATGGTAAGATAAAAAAATAACTTGTAGAAACGGTGACGAATACTTATAAACTTTAAATAAAAATTCCAAAGGTTAGGCTACTTTGTTTTCGTAATATTTCATTCGTTTGAATTTCTATAAAATTTTAATCTCGAATCTAATTGGTGGGGTCAAGAATTGTAGGACAGTCAGTTTTTCATGTTTTCGTAATGATTTCTATAATGATTACCCTTGCTATCTATATATCTATACATATAATAAAACTGTAGAAGAGGTCAATTCTGTACATTGAATATAAACTAAAAAAAATACTCCAGGGGTGCTTTATACAAACAGTAAAAGCCAAAAAAATTTTTTTTTCTTTTTTTGTCTGTCTGTCTGTCTGTCTGTCTGTTGTTCGTCTTTCACGCAAAAACCACTGGACGGATTTTAATGAAACTTTTTTTGTTGAATAGCTATTAGTCCTCGCCAACATATAGGCTATAATTTATTTTGAAGATCTGAATACAAGACGTGGAACCTTAGCAGCCCGGCTAATCTATAAGAGATATTAATATACCGCTTAAAGAATAGTTGGTCAACATGATGAGTACTGTCTGTCGACATAAAAAAAATGAAGGTCTAGAGCACCTGATGTGGAACCCTTTCAGGGAGCTAAGCTATCAGCTATTTTAATCAATTGTCAACAGATCTCATAGTCCGTTGGTTTAAAGCCTGCCTCTCGAAAGACTAGGTGTGGGTTCGAATCCCACAAATATTTGTATTTTTTTTTATCTTATTTATTTCCTTATTTTTTTTATTCCTACCAAACCTAATATTTTCAAATATTAATAATATGTTATTGCTGTATTTTGCATATCTTTTTAGCAAGACAAGCAGAACCTATTTTCTGTTTATATGTATTCTGCTTTGTTTGCATCGCGATAAAAAATACAAAACTAATGTAGAAAACATTCACATAAACCTGATAGGATTATGGCAATCTAGTAGAAATCAACTTATTATCTACATGCATAGTAAGTGTAAGTATCTTTAATTATACTTGCAATGCCATCTGTTGAGCGAAACTGTACTTAACATTGATGTTAAGTACAGTTTCGCTCAACAGATGGCAGCACGAGAATTACACCAAAAAGTATTTTTTAGTTAAAGATTCTTTTGATACTTATCAGGCGTTACGCATTTGATGCAAAAAAAAAATGCTCCACTGACTTTGTTTTCATTTTTTTTAACTTTTGATAGGAACGCGTTTGACCACTATCACACCTGATGGCAAACGATGATGTGATCGAAGATGGAGCACGCTTGCCTATAAGTAACCTACTCACTCTTGATAAGACTCCTAGGCTGTAACCATCAGGAAACACGGACTCAGTCAGGGAATTCCACGCCATGTGTTTCCAAAATATTTTGTTCATGTGGGTGTGAGGTCCACCGTGTACCGGTGGCGTACCGCCGTACGTCTTGTGGTCCGATGGTGGAACGAGCTTGGCGGAATTAAACTATGCAATTCCGTCGCACACTCCCCAAAATGCCAACCGACAGGCCAAAAACTCGGCTTCGATGCTCAAGACTTTGGAGCTTCGACTCGGTGAGCCTTTCACCTCTTGGATTTCTTTCCCAGGATCTCCCTCATTCCTAATTATTTTCTGTTTATTTTGAAACAAAACTGTTCAATTCCCAGTCAGCTGGTGATTCGTCGTGACCAGTCTAGGGCCAGAAATTACCAGTAGCGGGTTTCACACTCCAGAGCTTCAAGGGGAACTGTGGATCCCTAGGCAATGACGCCACAGAAGAACTCGCGAAGATAGGTTTCGAGATAGTAGTGCTGGACCCGTACCCACTCCTCCTTCTTTCTTTCTTTCACACAGTTTCGTGCATGAATTTGTCAGAGAACAACTGAACTTCATGACAACAAATGGTCACGGGTTACAGATTGCAGTGAAAAATGGCAATGACAAGTCTATAAACGTGATTAACTAAATGACTTCTCAGATTAAGTAAAAATTACCTCCCTAATAATAGGGATTATTATTACGGATCATTGCCCTTAATTTTTTTTAACGTATGCACCACAGACAGGCCAATTTGCGGAGGTTGTTTCGACGCCGAGGAATCAGTGGGCTACGTCATCCTGGCCATGACTTTCCGACGTGAAAAAATCCTCGGAACGGTGAGGTGCAGGTTTCAAATCAAATCGTTTATTGCAATCCATAATAATCCATACAGGTGGTAAATATAGGTTTGTGAGTGCTAAGTGATTGAGCTGACTTTAATCTCAGATTATCACTCCCTTGCGGCTTGAGTATTATCGGTCGTCTCTCCGCTCAACCTGTGAAGCACACTGGTGGCTTTTGTACATCTGGGCGGAGCTAGGCTTGCAAACTTAGCCAGGACAACGAAGTCTCTACTCTACTCTATCCGTTGTGGGTTTTTTATGGATGGGAAATCATCAAATGACTTCTTCTGCTCTGGTTGGGGCGGAAGAGAGTGTCAAACTCTTACTGACTAAAACACATCCGTATTCCTCCTTATGCCTTTTACGTTCCAGGGCCGTGGTGACTTTTCGAACAAATTCCGCAGCCCGCGCTTAGGGTGGCTGTCAATTGCCCTGCGACTCCAAACGCAACGCCCGTGTTGTCTTTTTCTGTTGCGGCGGCTGAGGGGGTCTACTCTCTTAAGCCCGAAGTCTGTATTTTCGGCCTTAGTGTTGGGCGTTTTCTACTTCTACGGACTTACGATTAGTCTCGAACTAGGAATAACTGTCAAATCGTGCTGTCATTCATTCTTATATTCTTCTCCGGACCATGGAGTGAACCAGGCCGCCGCAGCCGATCGCATCGACGAGGACTCGGTGATGCTCCACCCAAGCAGGGCAGACCTCCACCGTATACTCCACCATGTCCTCTGCGAAGACTTCTCTTCTGATAGTTTCGGCATGACCATTAATCAAGCTCAGGGACAAACTATTAGTCGTGTTGGTGTGGATCTGCGGAAGTCCTGTATCTCGCACGGTCAGGCTGTATGTCGCTTTGTCACAAGTAGGCAGCGCGCAAAGCCTGTTTTTACGTACTGATGAAAATCACATAACAAGTAATATTGTTTACGAAGAAATTTTTTAAGTGTAATTCGTTCTTTCTTCGTAATTTTGTAAGTCATGTCATAATCATGATTAGTACCTACATACATTTAGTGAGTTTGTGTACTTAATATCTTCCTAAATACGAAATGCACGCGCGAATGAAGTCGCGGGCACAGCTAGTTAACTAATAAATGTGGAGCTAGTAAAGTAATTACAGAAAAAAAATGTGTTTCGAGATTATTTTAATTGACATTTTACTCAAGATTTTTCATATGATTTTATACATGAAATCACTTAGACGTCAGGGCCTAAACCACCAACTCTTTAAGCAGTATTACTCTAATATTACTTCCAGTGGGAAAGAGACGGAGCTATACGTCCTGTATAGCTCCGTCTCTTTCCCACTGGAAGTAAAATTGAAGTAATACTGCTTTAAGAGTTGGTGGTTAGGCCCCTGTAGTGTGAATCATTACTCAAGTCTTTAAGTATCAGCATCATCCAGTGTTGTCATATACATTCGCCCTAAGACGAAAGGGATTAAGGTATACTTCATATACATAGGTATAAGTAGGTTTGTTGTGTCCCGCGTTAAGAATAGAACACACTTTTCCTGTCCGTGTTGTAAGAAGCCAAGGGATCAGCTACTGAATAGGCAGAACACGAATAAAAGTCCACCTGTAATACCACTGTGCCTCTAAATAAATACAATGGAAGCGACTGTGCAAAATAATGGTCTTATAGGATGGACACATAAACCGTGTGAAGGGAATTCACAAGAATTTGCTTTTTTTTTGTCTGTCGATTTGATAGTTTTCTTGTTTAATTTTAGTAGAAAAGCTGTCGAATATTGGATATTGATTTCAAAATGAAACTAACCAATAATTGGATATTTTGTTTTACTAGCACCACGGGCAACGTGTTTTTTTTGGGTTAGTAAACTTGCCATACACAAGGCTATTTTATTTTATTTTATGAAAGCGCTGTTCCTCTCTCTACTTATTTAAAAATTTGCTGTGCCCGACAGGGTCCATAATTGTTTCCATTTTATATTTGCCACCTGTATTTGTACATTATGGATTGCAATAAACGATTTGATTTGATTTGAAAAAACGATTCCAGTCATCTACGAATTTTCGAAATCGAATAAATACCTAGCTTCAGTTTTACCTTTTTAAAGTATTCGTATAACTGTCGCTGCTAACTAGCTTAATCAGCCGTTCAACTGGTGGCCTAGCCTTTTCATTTAAATGCGCTGATTTTTCAGCAACCTAAGTGACATCTTTTGTTCAATATCGTTTGATGACTTGCCCATGTCACTAATGTCGCTGATTAAACGGCGCAGTTCAATGAAAAGGCTAGGCTTTTAATGAAACGGCTGATTAAGTTAGTTGGCTGCGACATAAATATACGATTCAGTTTACCATCGGATCATCAGGGGAAATTATTGATTAGAATAGGGCAGCATTTCCCGCATAATTATTCTAAGTAGACCGTCAGTAAATATTGGTACAGATATAGAGATACAAGTGGGGGCTTGTGACTTAACTTTTTGGTAAAAAGTGTACCGAAGCGCAACGATACGCGAAATTTCAACGTACGGTATCGTTTTCATTGTTTGATAGCTTGACAAAAATACGAGACCGATATTTTTTGTTAAATGTTACTATGTTGTCCTGACGGACTTAACTGTTTTTAGGAATCATCTACCCTTTTTATCGATGGAAAATCATCAAATGACTTCATCCGCTCAGGCTGGAGCGAAAGGTAGTGTAAGACTCTTACTGACTAAAACCTATCCGTGTTTCTCCTGATGCTCTTTGCATTCCAGGGCACCGGTGACTGTTTAAATAAATTCCGCAATCCTGGCAAGCTTTGGCCATAACGGGCCCCGTCTACGTTGCTGACATTTCTAAGAAGCGTGCGTGGGACACAGCGCGGCAACGACCCGGGCCTGGTTCTGATCGGACAGCGAGCCACCCAACGATCGCCATCCGCAGGCCTGCGCCTACGGTGGCCGGGAATCGCCCTGCGACCCCCGACACCCGGGACGTCATCTTCGGATCTACCTTACCATAGGCTAAAAGGTAACTTCTAAACGTACTTTTGTCAAGCAGGAACCCTACCTGTTACATGCTCAACATCAACATCCTACAGAGCCGTATACTCTACAGAGAATGCAGAACACTTCTTAATTTACGTACCCACGTGACAATTACGTTCGTATTAAGCGGGAGTACATCGAATGGCACAGAGTGCTCCGGCCTAATCCTCGCCAACTCTATTCCGGTAATCCCGCCTCCTGGCGGGACTTAGCCGAATCTTGTTTGAGATGCTACCGAAGCAGTGTGGCAACACTAATCCTTTTAAGCCACTCTTTTGATGATATCGTTAATTATTGCGTGTGTTGCCAGTTTGTAAATGTGTGGTTTTATTTTTGTTGTGTGTTTATTGGAGTACATTGAATTTTTAGTTATTATTATGTTTATGAAGTATCTAATTAAGAAATATACAGACTGGTCATGCTTTGGAAAATGCAAGCTTTAAAACTCAGACGCATTACTGTTATAAAACCAAACTGTCGATTTTTTCTAAACAGAAACGTTAATATTACGCGTGTATTTTACATAGTTAGGCAGAGGTAGACCCGCCTATATTTCATCAGTTAAGTTCATTTAATAGGAGGCGAGGCTACTGCCTTCAAACGGGTAAAAATTCAGACTTAGGCCTATAAAACCAATTCCACACACAACCCAATGACCCAGGCCCGACCCAGGAAAGGTACCCAATAGCTTATGGTTTGCGTAGCTTACTTAGTCACCGATTTAGTTCGATCGGTAAAAAATAAACATAATAAGAAAGAACTTTGAACGTTCGTTATTATTTGGTTTCATGTAAATGTAGGTACGTATACAATGTGTAACAGAATAAACGCAATACCTGAAAAAGGGTGATTTTATTCTTCATTATGAACAACTTTCACTATGAGACATTTAGTCAAGTTCTGCGCACAGAAATGTATGGGGGAGACGATTTTCGTGTTCGATTTCAGTGTTGATCTCATAGTTACAGTTGTTCAAAATGATGAGTACAATGACCTCTTTCAAGCTATTGCGTTTATTCTGTTACACGTTGTATAATATAGTATCCAATTAGTAACTAAACAATAGACACGCTTTCGTTCATTTTCTGTTCAAATTATTTGAATATTCATGTATCTTCCGGTTTCTGTATCGTACAGCTTGCGTTATGTTTTGTCTAGCAAAGCAATGAATAACAAAAATATCATGAACAATGTGAACATGAAAATAATACTCTAACTTTACACAAATTTAATTATTCAGCCTGTATTCTCTCTAGGATTAAGTAGAGGTGTATCTATGCTTGCATGTTGTTCACAAATCTTCACTAGTTATTTGGAGATTCTGATTCATGTATGATTTACGTGTGATTTTCGGTCATGTAAGTACACACTGTACTTACATGACCGAAAATCACACGTAATGACAAAATGATATAAAAGTGCTAAAAAAATCACCAGTTGGGCCTACACTATCACAGATTGATGTCTGTTCGGGATCGCCTGAACTCCGTTGAAATGAAACACAAAGATAATTGTTCAGAGGCAAACGGCGGCGAGGACTTAATGGGAAGCTGGCTGACTTGACGGACAGAGGTTTCTCTCACTGAGCTTGTTGAATCGAACTACGGCGCTGCTAAAACACGCAGCTCCTTTTATACAAAACCGTTTTGAGCTGGCCAGCGATCCATTTTGCTGGCCAGCGATCCATTTTGCTGGCCAGCGATCCCTTTTGCTCACCCCCGATAGCATTTATTTACTATATTTTTATTTACAGGCACCCTGAGCTGGCGCGTCTCTATTTTTCTAATAGAGAACCTTAAAACCTATCTTATGACCTATTGACCTTACCTCTACGACGTCCCATCACGCTATGGCGCGAGGTCAAAGTTACGGGCATATTTATATTCCCCCGTCCCCCGCTTCACTACTATAAAAACGACATGTGGCGCCCCAAACTTGTTTATTCTTGTTGTGGACGTCGTAGAGGCAAGATTATTAAAATACACAGTGGTATATACCTTTATTTTCTCATTTTACATTCTTACATAAGTTTAGTAAGTTTATTTACATAATTTGAGTAAGTATCAAGTATTTAACACACAATTATTGCTATTTTAGTTGCTATGACTAACATATGACTCTAATTAATGCTTTTAACAACTTAAAACTTTATCTTATACAATAATTAACCATTTTCTAACTCTAAATTAGTGTTTTACATAAAATAATAACAATTTACATCAATTACACACACATTCTTATAAGACTCCTATGATCTGATTTGTTTATAAGAAATTATCATTAGATTGCCCACGTCGCTACTTGCGCCTACTACCGAGGTTACCTCAGGGCGTCGTGCACAATGTCAGATGTCAGTAATTTAAAATAATGGGTAATAGCGCAAAAATAAAAAACACAAAAAAAAACATTTTAAGTTAGCGTATTTTTTCATCCAGAAACTCAGGCTTTTTTTTTAAAGTGTAATGATAGAGATGGGAAGGCTCTTGCCACAAACCAGGTACAAATTCAATTTCAAATGGGAAAATACAATGACATTTCCTCTGATTCGAGAGTCGAGCCTAGAACCTCATGATCGTGATTACGCTTGTGACCAACATTTCATTTTATCATTCAGTACCGGTGAACTTCGTACCACTTAAAATTGATTTGGTTCTAATATTTTTTTCATAAACTACCGCTAAACAGAGCAGAAATAATATGTACGTTTGCCCAGCACGGCCCCCCAGAATTTGCGAATTAGGTGTGCACCAATGCAATGTACTCGCCTCTAGGAGTATATGTACCGGTTTCTTTTTCAATGTACCTCTGTACTTTTGAAGAAATATGCAAAGAAAGGGGGCCGTGCCAGCCAAACGTTTTCAGCACGGCCCTCGTGTAACTTGAAAAATAAATAGCGTATTCAAAAGTTTCTTAACCTCAACGAATGTACCCTATTAACACATTATATGTGCCGCAACAGATACTGTGAATTCGTAAAAACAAATAATATATAGACGTAGATAGGGGGCCGTGCTGGAAATAAGGAATATAAGAAAATATCTAAAAAAGACAAGACAACCTTAGCCAAAAACTATTAAAATATAATTGATTTTTGGCAAGTAACATATGTAACGCATTGGTGTCTCATACAACTTGCTAAATTTGAAAAATAAACCAATTTTAGTTCATTCAGCATGGCCCTCTATATTTGCCTATATCTTTTTAAACATGGCATGTTTCTTTACAAAATTCGACTACCTGAATTATGTGCAGGAGTACATTCGTTCCACATAAATTGCGATTCTGCTGTATCAGTACTTTAAAAGATAAATTGGATCAAACATATCACATAATACAACTGATGGGGTGACCATGATTCCATATATTAGGTAGGTACATATTCTGTACCAATATTAATAAAATTGAGACAAAAGACACCAATGCGTTACATATGTTACTTGCCAAAAATCAATTATATTTTAATAGTTTTTGGCTAAGGTTGACTTGTCTTTTTAGATATTTTCTTATATTCCTTATTTCCAGCACGGCCCCCTATCTACGTCTATATATTATTTGTTTTTACGAATTCACAGTATCTGTTGCGGCACATATAATGTGTTAATAGGGTACATTCGTTGTGTTTAAGAAACTTTTGAATACGCTATTTATTTTTCAAGTTACACGAGGGCCGTGCTGAAAACGTTTGGCTGGCACGGCCCCCATTTTATGCATATTTCTTCAAAAGTACAGAGGTACATTGAAAAAGAAACCGGTACATATACTCCTAGAGGCGAGTACATTGCATTGGTGCACACCTAATTCGCAAATTCTGGGGGGCCGTGCTGGGCAAACGTACATGAAATAATTAGCAACAATTGAAGTCCATTTAACAAGGGGTCAAAACTGGATGGTTACCTAACTGTGACAGTTTGTAATAATCCTTTAATTTTTGAGATTATGTAAGTTTTACGCAAGCATTTTTTTAAAATGATTTGAGCTCTTGTTTCAGCTAACAGAAAAGTATCAATGAAATGTTTAAAACGACTCCACTCTAAAGTGGAGTAATTTTTTTTTAAATAAATTGTTTTTGGGAACAAGTCAATAATTTTAAACGCAGTCGGGTAAAAAAGAACCAGCACAGCTCGGTAACCAACCAGTTCTGAAACAAAAATAAATCGGTTGAGCCATTTTTGAACATGTTTATACGGTCACAGTGCCTATTTTACGTTTTGTTCAGCACACCAACCCCTTTTATATGGATGGGAAATCATCAAATGATTTTTCCGCTCTAGGTGGAGTGGAAGAGAGTGTCAGACTCTTACTGACTAAAACCCATCCGTGATCCTCCTCATACCCTTTGCGTTCCAGGGCCGCAGTGACTCTTTCGAACAAATTGCGCAACACACCAACCCCTGTTAAGCTAACTCACAAGTAGTAAGTTAGGCAATGCACCTAACTTACCATGCAGCTAGGCTCTGCCAATCTTTCCGCTTCATTTACCAGTGGTTTATGATCACAGCCCGCTTACACGGCTTCAATGCAAGCCTTTGACTACGAAGGCCTTTCGGTTTGCTGAATAAACTACTTGTCTCTTGTCGTTGTTTGTAGAAATACATTTTATTTGAGAACTTGAATCATGCCACTTTATCTTGTTCCTTATTGGAATTAAGATAAAAACAATTTTACATGGTCACAATGTTTTATGAACAGGTTAATATTGTTTGTTTATTTTGCAGGAGTTGAAAGTAAGTAAGTAATTAGTGTGTGATTGTATTATTTGATTATGATAATTCTTTAATTGCTCAAAGATAACTTGCAGTGAGTGGTATTGCGGAAGATTCACGGTTCCTGAGGAACAGTTCACGGGAGCACAGCCGTGGGAAAACACAAGTGAGTTTTTTTTAATGCATCCTTAATTGTCTCAGTGCTGCGCAAGGCCTCCCCAAATCCTTCCAGTTATTCTTTTATCGAGCCACCTCGAACTATTCGTTGCAGTAAGCGTCGTTTTACTGCCTCTTCCATGGCCGAACTCGTTATAGGGGTATATAGAGGTTAGCGACGGACTAAAATTTCTATTTTAATTAAGAAAAGTAGCTTATTATTAGCTTTAAGGAAACCACGCGGAAGACATTTGCCCAGTAATGGGACACTGTGGGTTAAATAAAAATAAAATTAAAGATCGTGGGTTCAATCAAATATCTTCCGTTACTGAGTGAGTGACTGACAGACAACGCACAGACGAAATTAATGGTCGTATAACACTGAAAGGCATGTAGAAAGAAAGAAGAAACACAATTAGTTTATTTAGCACACACAGATATAGATTGGGGAGTGTAGGGAAGCACTAAGAAAGGATTTCCCGAAATTCCTACGGGAACGGAATCCTTAAAAAAATAAAATAAAACTATAATTTAAATGAATACCAATTTTTTACGCTCTAAAATTAAAAAGACTTTCTCGTTATGCTAGTTAGTAAACAACACCAATATTCTTTATAAGTTATTTGCTTTTCCAACATAAACGGGATGAATAAACCAAAGCAACTCAATAGGTTCGAGCTATCTCCAAGTTTTCTGTGCGTCCACATAAATAATTCAGAAGCATCACAATGCAATGGGATATCGCTGCAGGTTCATATTTCACGATACACTGCCGCGCGGAGTAATTAATGTACCGGAGAACAACGGCCGGCCGCGTGGCTTTGGCATAGCACTCACAAACGAGCCGATCTCAGTCGCATCTCGCGTAAACAATGATTTATGGCATTTTAAAATTTTGAAAAAAAAATGAGCTGGTGGCTAAATAATAATAGCCACGCGGGTCGATCTTGTAGGTTAAGCAAAGCTTGCCGAGGTCGGTTTTTGGATGGGTGACCATCTTAACATTCCGAGACTGTTGGTCCCGGCTGTCATTTTCAGACTTTTGACAGTTGTTACGATCGCGATTGGTAGAAGTCAGAAAATCTGACACCAGTCTTACGTAGAAGTACCGTGTTACCTAGTTAGTAAGTAGTGGACGTAGTTGGATAGGCAGCCGCTCCACGTAAAATACTGGTGTTTGGCTGAAACCGGTTTGACTTGAAGCCGACCCCAATATAGTTGGAAAAAGGCTAGTCAGATGATCTTATAAAAACTTTTTATTGAAAAAGTAGCCGAATAATGACAGACACAGACTCCTTTGATGTAAGTGTGTTAACTATAAGCACTTCGTGCCATTTTGCGGTCAAGTATAAACTATGTCATCATTCTCTTGCCTCTAATATTTAAGGTCGGCACAACATTGCTCCTTTTTATAATTCTTCTGTGTTAGTGTTTACTCGGGATTCTAGACATATTATCATCCTTTACACAATTCATCCATTGTTCGCTTGGTCTTCCCTTACTCTAACATCCCCAATAATACTCAGAACTTTCCTCACCACTTTTTCCTCATTACAACCGATAACTATGGTTAACACAACTATCGTATAATATGTGGTATAAACTCTGAACTACTTGTAAATAAATGCTAACATAGTTGGAGAGAGTCATGAGGAAGTTACCAATTTCAGTAGTTCCATTTTCAAAATTAACTTCCTCGACGATTTAAACATCCAATATGTAGATGAGGCACTTTGTTAGTATCATGAAACTAGGCAACCATTATAATAATATTGTCGATAATAAGGAGCTGTGGTTGCTACGGCGTAGCTGACGCCAGCGCTACGGTGTAGCTACGGGCTACGAGGAATATTGCTACGCGGATACGCGTCATTGTTTGCGTGGCTCACCCACGCGTTCAGAGAATTTTCAGTAGCTTTTCGTTTGGCACGATGTCCTAGTACAATAATCCTAGATAATAATACAATTACTTTTCTCTCTAATAACGGCCGCACGGGTCGATATTTATTTTTAAACAACGCTTATAAAGGTCAGTCCGTGAATGTGTGACCATTTATTACGTACCTGGACTCCATAGTACCTCACAGTGTACGTTAAACTGTTGGTCCTGGCTACCATTTGTCAATCTTTGAGAGTACTCAGCTGCATCCAGGGGAAATCATCCAATGAAAAAGGGTGTACACTACTGGCATCTATCCCAGGAACGTCCCTAAAACTTGACAGTGCAGTTTATTGTGACCTAAGATGTTTTAAGCGACTGGACTCGTAGCGATGAAATCCATTTTAAATTTCAGTGAACTAAAAACTAATTTACATAATATCATGATTTACAGTAACGTTTCAGGGTTCCGTACTTCAAAAGGAATAAATGGAACGGACGTCCGTTCATCTGTCTATCAAGACCCTTTATCTCGAGAACGCGTGGAGATATCGAGTTGAAATTAAAACCTTATATTTAGGTCTACAGTCCCTTGAAGATGTGAAAAAAATCAAACTTCTAAGTTACCTTATAAAAAAGATACGGCGCAAGAAAACGTATGTTTCGACACTCAAGATTTATAGGGTACTTTCCGTTGACCTAGAGTCATGAAGTATGGCAGGAAGATAGACCATAATTTTAATTTTCAGATTTTTTTCTGTTCCTCCTCATGCCCTTTGCGTTCCAGGGCCGCGGTGACTCTTTCGAACGAATTCCGCAACCCTGGCAGGGTCTTGCCAGGCCCTTCTACTATGCTGACATCTCTTTAAGGCGCGCGTGGAACACAATGCGCCGTCGACCTGGGCAAGGTTCTACTCGAACGACTAGAGACTGGAGGCTGATCCCAACACAGTTGGGAAAAGGCTAGGCAGATTGATTAAATAAATAAATAAATAAATATCTTGGGACAACTCACACACGGCCATCTGATCCCAAGCTAAGCAGAGCTTGTGTTATGGTAACCAGACAACTGATATACATACTTATATAATTTATAAATACATACATATTATAGATAAATTACACCCAGACACAGAACAAACAATTATGCTCATCACACAAAGTTTGTCCAGGGTGGGAATCGAACCCACGACCTCCGGCTTTGCAGTCAGGGTCACTAACCACTAGACCAACGGGCCTGTCAAACTGATTGACTTTGTTTTGCATGATATCTCTTCTTTTTGTTTCGCATGATGTTTTCATTACATTTCTGTTCTAAAAGAGCAGTTCCATCTCCCTAATAATCCACAGTAACGACAGTATCGCTTACTTAACCACGGCACAAAACTAATGGCCCAATATTTTGCAATAGCGCTCGTCACGCCGATATTTCACGTGCCTTTCCTCCTCATACATCATTGCAGCATTTTAGAAGAACCTACTGCGGGTCTATTCTGTCGGCATTTCATCGTGTACACTTAGGTGGAGTGAACGACAAGTGACCTGTCATTCCATCTAGTTTGTATGGTTTGACAGCTCACTTGTCATTCACTTCGCCTAAATTTTCACTCCGACATGTATACAGAACCGCACTGCTGATCACGTTCAGATTCATTTGTGAAATTCGCTCTAAACATTTGTTTAGAGCGAATTTCGCAAATGAATCTGAACTTGATCGAAGGAAGAAAGTAAATATATTTCCTAGACCAAATAAATATCTTTGAAACTCGACGGCCAGATCTCAGGATTCTCAACAGCTCAAATATTAGCCACATCGTCAAGACTCACACGACGCAGACGCCTTGAAAACGAACACTGGAAGCTGACTCCAACGTAGTTGGGAAATGGCTAGGCATATGGAACTATCCTTGTTTTATTGTATATGATGTTTTTATTACATTACCGTTCTAAAAGAGCAGTTCCATCTCCTTAGTGATCCACAGTAACAAAAAACATTATGGCTTACTAAAACACGGCACAGAAGTAATGGCCCAATATTTTGTTACCAAGCTAGCCGAAGTCATTCCGTGGGCGGTCGACCAATTGATAATTCATTAGATACGTACCAAAACTCCATGGTGCCTAAGCATGTTCAGCTGTTGATCTGAACCATACTTGCCAAAATGTACCTTTTTAACAATTTACTGGTTCAGGTCAAATAGGTATTTACTCCATGTAAATACTGGCCCTCAGCTGCATTTGATTAGACTGGAATCTGACCCCAATATTTTGTATGATGGCCAGTTGGTAAAATTCCATGACTTTGCTTTGTATGATATCTTTATTATTTTAGTTTACCGTTCTAAAAGAGCAGTTCCATCTCCCTAATGATCCACAGTAACAACAGTATCGCTTGCTAAACCTCGGCACAGAACTAATGGCCCAATATTTTGTATTAGCGCACGTCACGCCGATATTTCGCGTGGCTTTCTTCCTCCCAAATAATGTTGCGCATTAGCCGTAGTTACAGTGATTAAATGACTGGCGGCGAGGGGAAGTAATAATGTATTACAAACACAAGACCGATTGTAATGGATATAGTTTATCTGCGCTAGTGATATCGTTATGTGTGTCTTGTGATATCTCGTGTATGTGTGGAACACACTAATATGAGAAGATTTATGTCTGTTCGTTGAGTACTGTCTTATTGCCAATATTCTCTTTGTTTTGAGAGTCTTCGGGTTGGTTCGATTAATCCTTGAAAAAGCTTTTTCTTGTTGCTTATAGCAATAATGGTCGAGAGTATTTTTGTGGTCTAGTAGCTTTTGATCGGATTAAATTTGAAACTGAATTAGTTTGCAATGTGAAACAATTATACAGGGTAGATTACATCTATCTAAAGGCGAACTTGAACACCGAAACTGAAACCGGTTTGCTCAAATCAATAAGGAGTTCATGAATTTTAAGTGTTACCTGTCATTACAGTGGTTTTAACCAAGTTTTATTGGCAAGATTTGCCTTAAATATTAAAAGCTAAATAAGAAAAGTAAATGTTACGTTGAAGTGCTGATCTCGTTTAGAGTCAAAGCTAAATAAGGAAGCAAATACCTACCCAGACACATTCAAACAAATACCTTCGAAACTCAACAACCAGATAACAGCTCAAAGCTCAAGCCACATCTACAAGACTCACACGACGCCTTGAAAACGAATATCCTATTCCAACATACATCAGACTTAGCAATTCGCAGAGAACATTCGGTACAACATGTGTAGGAAAGTGTTAAAGGAGTTCCGAACTTGTTCGGGCAAGTTGTTCGACACGAGTGTCTTGTTCGACACGTCTCATGTTGTTTTGACGAATTTGTCGTGTTCAGCTAATGTGGGAAGATTAGGGGCTAATTTTGGGTAATCAGCGTGGCTGTTAGTGCGTTTTGTTTTTGTGAAGTTGGTATACAGACTGGCCTCCTATCGGTAAGAGGGAGGGAGTCAGTTGTAATATACTACGTGGATCCTGTGCCGGTTGGTTGTTATCATGTGTACATCGAATTTTTAAATCTTAGATAAATATTTTTTTTTGACATGAAATACTTACCTATGAAATTTCAGTAGTAGTAGGTGGTAGTGAGCGGACAACAAGTGCTCTGCTAATTGCGGTTGAAAAGAGTTGATGGTTTCCTGATCTGAGCTTCTGACCTCCAATCTTTGAAACTGTATTATTAACCAAAAACAGTATCTTGATCAATCTCTTGTCCTTGATTCCCTCAATAAAAGGGAAATAATAACGGTTCCGAAAAACAAATTAATCTCCAGCGATCTGTGGCCGACTATTATTCTAATTAACCAGCATTGTAATGAGGTACCGACAAAAAACCCACAACATACCGAAAAAAGTTTTAAAAGATTATTTTTTTTTAAAACACCCAGAAATATCATTTGCCAAATATTTAAAAAAATGCAGGACTTGACACTCAAACAAATATTATATAGCTTCTCATTTATTAATGTTTGTAAGTTGCTGTTCTGTTGATTTCTCGTCACTCGCAGTCTCTCACTTAGTAATACTATAACGTAAATTAATTATTTTTGTAACTTAAAACTTTAATTTACAGTCACTCATTTAAATACTACCCTCAATAAATTACCAATACTATGATGAAAACGTCAATTCAACACAAAAGACACGCGCGGATGAACGAAGTGCCGATTGAACGAAGAGCGCAGAACATATAAAAAACAACCGCACTAAATTCAAGAGCACAGTTTGTACACAAAGGGGAGGCGCAATAAAACATTTTCTCAATGCACGCCGATATTACGTCACAAATATTATTGCCAACTCTGCCCCGTTATCGGGTAGTAATATTTTTTCGCCCCTTATAAATCAGTGTATCTTGTATGAGCTACTTATCGTGGAAAAGCACGAAATGTATTGTCCCGGGGGTGATATATTCGCTGCCTGGCCTGTGACTTGTGCCTCAAGGGACGACCGCCCTTAAATCTACGCAGAACTGTATATATTAAGTTTTGAAAATATAAGGAAGTGGAATATTTTGTGGGTTTTTGTATTTTATTTTCTTTGGAATAAGGTTATTTACTCAAGAGGTTCGGTCTTGAGAGCTTATAACTTAAATATTGGCAAATGGCGACGGCTGAGTGAGAGGTAAGAGCCATATCTAATCTCATAGAAGATTATACACGATTCTTTACCTCTCTAGCCTTTTGGGAACAAACCACACATTCGAGTACAGATAATATATAACTTAAAAATAAATGTTCTACACAAGATTATAAGCTTGATGGCGATTTTACTAAAATAGAGATTTTCACATCTACAAATGTCTGGCTCGGGAAAACTAGCCATTTTTTTATGATATCGCCAAAAATGTAAGTACTTATTTTGTGTTTAAAAATCTAATAGAAGCGTCTTAAATCAGAAAAAAAAATTAACACGTGCTTGTTCTAAGTAAAAAAATGTGCTACAAGGAAATCCCTGTTTACTCATTAACACACAATTAAGTCTTTTATCTTTTCCTTATTATTAAGGTAATTAGAATGATGTTCTCAATAATGTATAAATTAAATGGAAAATATAATTCCACTTTTAAACGGTGAATGCAACAGACTTATTCAGTTGTCACCTCGTTCCGGTAGTACGCAGAAATGAACTCGTGATATTTAGATTGGTAGCATAAATAATAACTGTGTCAGCGGCAAGGCGGCGAAGGCAGGTGGTACGGGCAGGCGGCAAAAAAATATACATAGATACAAATACATATTATGTTGTAGTCCAGGTTTTGAACCGGAAAAACTTCTTTTGTCTGTTTAAAATCAGTACTAGACTACATCACCGTTACTTACATGTATGCATTCACTATCGGATCAATTCCCTGCCGAAGTCTGTGTTTCCTGATAGCTAAATCCTGGAAGTCTTTAAGTAAACAAAAATACTACTTCTAGGTAAGCATGCTCGATCTTCGACCACCTCATTGCTATCCATCAGATGAGGTTGCGGTCAACGAGAACCTATCAATAATAAAAAAAAATATTTAAAAAATTCACAAAAAGGTTTCTAATCAAATGTCTATCTAATCATTTCTAAGTAGTTATAACTAGTAAATATTGGTTTTGACTGTGTGGTTTTACAGTCAAAAGAGGTTTTGACCAACTAAAAGTTTTACTGTGACATGCACATATAACTACTTACAAGAGTATATTGCTTCAAGGTTGGGAAACGTCTATCACATTTACCTACTTCATATTGGAAAGCTTGATCTGTATTCATTGGCAGGAAATACGTTGTACTCGTTCGAGGATCGAGTTCCGCCTTGACTTTATAAGAGATGTTAAGCCTGGTAACCACGGCGTACCTTATAATAAATTTTGATTAAATATCATTTTTAACCGACTTCTAAAAAAGGAGGAGGTTCTCAATTCGGATGTGTGTATTTTTTTTTTTTTATGTTTGTTCGCGCATCACTCCGTCGCTTGCCAACCGATTTGAAAAATTTTAATTATTATAAATATTGAATTGAAATTTTATCAAAATCGGTTCCGTAGTTTGGGTTTAAAATCCAAATAGCTGGAAAAAATATGTGGAAAAATCATCCATGTATACGAAATTGCGTATTTTTGCTTTCCTGTGACTTTCCAGTGGTGTTGTTAGGTGTGGGTACCACTAAAAAGTGAAAAATAAAAAACTTTTTCACAAAAAAAAGAGACCGACTTCCAAAAAACACTACAAAGTTCAAAATAACTTTGAAGTCGGTCTCTTTTTTTTGTGAAAAAGTTTTTTTTATTTGCCAAGTTCAAGTTAGTGAGAGTTTTTTAGGGTTCCCTCTGTCTGGCAAAATCTTGATGCTCCGAAATTTATTTGGCTTATCACCAGAGATCGGAATAGGCAGAGTATATTTACCTAAAGTTCGAAGAAGTAAGTAACATAGAGTTGATAGTACTTCCTCTAAAATCCCGAAATCATAAATATGACAATTAAAGCCTCGCTTCCACTAGGCAACATTTAACGCGCAACGCGTGACGCCCAACATATTCAGCAACGTTGCACAACAACGCGCGACGTTGCGAGCAGGCGCGTTGTTGTGACAATGTTACTAAATAAAAGTTGCTCGTTGCCATTAAACATGAAGCGCAACATGTTGTGCATCATATCGCGCGTCAATTGTTGCCTAGTGGATAAAACCCGAGATTATGAAAACATGAACTGGACTTGCTTGAGTATAGTTACAAAAAATGAAAAAAATATTTGAAGAATCATATTCCAATTTAATAGGTATGTAAAGCAAAGCTCTTCATTTTAACAGTTTGAGTACGGAACTCTACAACCATAATAATATTCTTCAATATAATAATTTCGTTCAAATTTCTTAAATTACAGGATTCAATGGTCATGTTTATGATTCCGGGATTTTAGAGGAGGTATTATCAACTCTATGTTACTTACTTCTTCGACCTTATATATATATACTCGATCGCGTTAACGAAAAAAAAATTACTGTCACCAGACGACGCTTATTCAGTTTCAATACAAATTGACGTTTACGCTAATGCTATCGAGAAAGTTAAAAAACTCGCACTAAGGCCACTGAAAACTGCGTTTGTCTCCCTAAATTCGTTTGTCTAAATCTGTCACAGAAAGGCACAACGTGACAATGTGGCAACGATTTTTCATAGAAATTAATTTAATACTTGGAACAATTTTATGAAAACGCGTTGTCGCATTGTTGGGGTCCATATGTCTGTTAAAACATTTATATTACTTCGACACAGTCACAAACCGAAACGAAAACAAAAAGGAGCATACCCACTTTACATAAACACATGTACAACTTTGTTTTGTAGCATTTGACCTATGTCCGCAATAAATTATAAAGTCGAGTGATATATATCTGTTTCATTGGAGTGCGAGCGATCACCGGCTGACTACTGTTCCCATATAGTTATAAATTACACTACCCAAGAGGGCCTTCTGCCAAGTATTTCCGTAACATGTCCCAAGCCCCGTGGGGTCACGATTTATGTCAACAGAAAAACTAGTGAAACCCATCTATGTAGATCGGACATCGAAATCTATCACTATTACTGGATGTAAACAAAGTTTGCGTTCCATGTTACGATACTAGATAGTTTGGAACTATGTAGCTAGTCAAAGTGGTAAGACGTTCATGATAATGTTTTAGGTATAGAAACTTTGAACTAAAGAGTTGGCGAGACGATCTGGAGGCGTACCGTGAAGGCTGGTTTGAGGTGGCGCGTGTAGAGTTACTGGAAGAACTTGGAGGAGGCTTATGCCTAGTTGCGGGAAAGTAAAGGCTAAACATAAGCCAGTTGCTTTTTTGTAGTTTCTTCTTTTAGTCTATTCTGCAGGAACCATTCAGTTTTAGCCATATAAAGTAGAATCGAAACAGCTGGGAAGCTTAATGAATTTTTGAAATCGAATCTAAACTTCCAGAAATCAAAAAGATAAACAAACATTTTTCCTTCCTTTTAATAATGTCACTGTGAATGCGAATAGACTTCTACGACTTACCTCCTAGCGACTTATAGGTTTATTTATTAATGGTAATCTGTGAACAGCGCTGTGATCTACAAAATTATTAACGTCGCAGTTTGCGTTTTTTTTTTATTTAAATAAAATAATTTTATGCTAAAACCAATGTTCTTGTGTAAGTTTAGAGGTTGGATACACAGAGAGAACAAAAAACCTGGACAAGTGCGAGTCAGACTCGCGCGCCGATGGTTCCGATCGAGTCTTTATTTTTTCCGAGTAGGTATACAATTATCTACGGAAGTTTATAAACTATGAAAGCACTCTCATTACTCTGACAAAAATATAGCAGGTATGATTGAAGGACAAACTTAGCTGTGTTGTTGAAGAAATGTTCTCCCATACATATTGATGTATGGGAGAATATTGACGTACATTGGTACGTCAATATTCAAACCTTTTTCTGTAGGTAGGTATTTGTACTGTAAGATTTATCATTCATGACTCTAGGTCACCGGGAAGTACCCTATAGGTTTAGATTCTCTTGCGAGCGTCAAAACAAGTGCCATAAACGGAGCATAAACGGCCATATCTTTAGATTGCGTTGACTTACGAGTAGAAGTTTAATTTTTTCACTGTTCCAAGGGATAGCAGATTTGATATTAATTTCAGCTTGATTGCTCCACGCGTTTTTGTGAAAAAGGGTCTTGACAGACGGACAGCAAAATTATCCTATATGGGTTCCGTTTTTGCCGACTGAGATACGGAACCCTAAAGACATGTTCTTCTTCTATGACCATATTAAAATCCCTGATTCAACAGGGTAAGAGGAATTACATTAAAACCTCTACAATAAAACCTATTGGAACTACTTACGTACTCGTACGATCTGAAACACTTAGGCCAATGCATTTCTGAATCGAAGCATTTAAAATGTTCAGTTTAAATACCGAGAAACGGCTATTGACGGTAATGTTAGTTCGGTTCAGAAAGTAGACGCAAGTAAGAGTTCTTTCACTTCATTACTTCGACATGAAATCGGTGAAAGTAAGATTTTTACTTTATTAAAACCATTCGAAATCATTTGCAGCACGGATAAATGGGTTTAGTGCCAAAAAAAATTGAAGAGATTATAAATAAAAAAGCGTTAGTTTCTTATAGACCATTCATTTTGACATATGACGACACGGTTGGCACAGTGGTTGAGCGATCGGCTGCTGCGCTGCGTGTCGCGGGTCCGATTCCCGCACGGAACAATTATTTGTATGGCCTACATATAGTTGTTCCGGGCCTGGCTGTTTGTGTATGTGACTTTGTATGTTTGTAAACGCACCCACGATACAGGAGAAATTCCTAGTGTGGGGCAACGTTTTTTTTTTAAAAATGAAAAAAAAAAAGATATAATTGTCATCAATTAATGATTTGTTCATGAACAAATGAACCATTAATTGGTTTTAGCTAAATTCTACGTATACAACTATGAAGAAAATAATTTGGAACTTTATAGACTGAAAAATCACTAGTTTATAAAATCAATGCTCGAGCAATCAATCATCTTAGCCCATTCGTAAATTCCTTGCCTCATATATTGTAGCACCACAGGGCTTCACCCTTGGTATCACTTAATAATACTAATAAATAAAACACAGATTATGATCAAACGAATACTTATTTAGGCCATGTCACACCACGAGCTTCCAAATTCCGGGCTGTTTCTGAGGAATTCCTGAAAAACTAAATAACACGTTTCGCCCGACCTGGGATCGCGCTTCCGACCACGAGACCAACGGGGCTAAAAACTTATCAATGAGATGAATTATCATAATTCTACTGTGAGGGAGACGGAGCTATACAGGAAAAATAGCACTATCCTTTTTAATGGCGAAATCATCACGCCGTAGACCCCGCTGGCGAGTCTCGGATTCTCACACTGAGGGGAACTCTTACCAAAATCATTGTAATCAACTAATTTTTGTATGAGAGCTATTACGGTACTAAAAGTCCAAACTCTGCAATGTACAGACAGGCTTCATAGACCTATGGCATAGTCCTATTTATAGAGTCCTATATTCTAAACATGACTGTTTGGACTATCAGTGGAAAATAACAAGCACAACTCTTCAAAAACAAGTAAATTACTACAGGAATAATAGAATTACCTGTTAGTAAACTGACTATTAAACTTTTTAATTATAAAAGGGATAGGTATTCCTAAATGAAAACCCGCAACTAATACATAGTTACGGCAGGCACGGAACTTTGCTATTAAATTAATTATTCATTTTACATATTTCGATATTAGATTCGAGGTATGAGCTGTAGCTGCTTTATCTTTTATGTATAATGAAGGCGTAACACGGATAACGCTTAATTATACTGTGGTTGTGTAGTTAAAATGTTAAATACTTTGAAAACAACTCAATCTAGTTAAGATTTAAATTTGAAAATCTGGCTTATAATAAATATACTCCTTCAAATATGTGCTCATGCTTTAAGGGCCTGTGTTTTTATTTTCAAAAACCACCGAATTGGTGGTCGTTGACCCCGTGGCGACTGTACCTACTTGGTTTTGAGTTTTAATGTTTTTAGGATTTCGTGCTTCAAAAACAAAAAAAAACGTTCGACTGTCTGTTGGTTTGTCAAGACCCTTTTTCCCGAAAGGCGAGGTATAAAATGACGGCACGGTTGGTGCAGTGGTTGAGCGATTGGCTGCTGCGCTGCGTATCGTGGGTTCGGTTCTCGCACGGAACAAATATTTGTATGGCCTTCAGACAGTTGTTCCGGGTCTGGTTGTTTGTGTATGTTTGTAAACGCACCCACGATACAGGAGAAATTCCTGGGGTTCAACTATAAAGACAAGTTTGTGCTTCAATACCACCGATCGTTCGGTGCTTTTAAAATTAATTACTGCATTATGTATTTAATTATGTACTGCGTTATGTATCCTCGGAAGAAATAGAAACCTGATTTCCGTAATGGACGAACTATCTACATGCGAGTACGGAACCTTCGGTGTGTGAGTTAGATAGACCTGTTCGATTTTTTTTTGCTTTATCGTTGATAGATATCCATCATCTATAGCTAATATAATTTAAACCTGCCTTTTCTCAACTATATTGGGGTCGGCTCCCAGTCAAACTGGTTTCAGCTGAATAGGTACCAGTATTTTACATGGAGCGGCTGCCTACTAGACCCCACAATTAACCCATTAACTGGGTAATACGGTACTTCTTGGTAAGACTGGAGTCAGATTTTCTAGCTTCTGACAACCGTAACGACTGCCAAAGATCTACAACAGACGGCTTTTTTTTTATGGATGGGAAATCATCAAATGACTTCTGCCGCTCTGGGCGAAGCGGGAGGGAGTGTTAGACTCTTACTGACTAAAACCCATCCGTGCTCTCGTCTCACGCGGCCCGCCTCCTCCTTCACTAGCATTACTGCTTCGCAGAAGGAGGTGACGGCTTCCCATGCCTGCTCGCTCCGGACCATGGATTGAACCAGGGCCGAACGCGATAGGTCACCGCCGCCGATCGACACTAAGCCCTCTGTTGCGAGGACACGGCGGTGCTCCGCCCAAGCTGGGCAGACCTCCACCGTATGCTCCGCTTAGTGTGAGTTTTTTAACGTACTCGATCGCGTTTACGTAAACGTTTGCTTATGTCAAATTGTATAGAAAAAAACAGGTTGCCCGTGAGTGTCACCAGACGGCGCTTATTCAGTTTAATTTTACTTTTAACTCGCACTAAGGCCACTGACAGTCAGATCCAACGATTTAACGTGCTTTCCGAGGCACGGAGGAAACTCGATATGAATTGAAAATTGATAATTTGAACCTGTTTTCCAGTTAAATTGCTGAATTGCGGTCCTCAATGACTGTATATCTTAGATAGAGTACAACCTCAGCAGCGCTAGCCGAAACGATCGTAATTTACTCGTGTGTTTCGATTAAAAAGTCTCATTTATAAGGCTTGTGTGTTCGTTATAAAAGATAACAGGTCCATTTAAATGCATTGGAGTGTGAGGTGATAAATAACTTGTTTAGAAATTGCTTGTTTGTAATGTGCCGCGTTGCATTGTAGCTCAGCACTTTAGTTAATTTTAAAAATTGTTTATGTGTAAATTGACCATTTACAAGCTGTTTAAATTGTTGACTGCTGAAAGCCTAAATTACTCATATTCTAACTGAAAGTATTTTTATACAAAATCTATGCATAGAGAAACTTAAAGTTAAAAACAATCTCATAATTAAAAACCATAATTATCTTATTGCGACACCAAACATTGACCAGGTTTCTTGCATAAATCGAACATGTGAAAAACATGTTTTATGCTTTGGTATAAATGAGCAGATGAACAATAGGGTCGGTGAACTGTGCAATGGAAAAAAGTTCCATCGGCGAACAACAGAATTATGAATCGTTCGGTCGGCGAAACGTGCGTCGGAGAAAAGTTCCATCGGCGAACCATCGAAAAGTGAAACGTTCAGTCGACGAAACGTTCATCGGAGAATCGTGTGTTGGACAACCGTTTCACAATCGCTGGGCAAAGGAGTCCCCCAAATCCTTCCAGGTATTCTTTTCCCGAGTGACCTTCAGCCAAACCTTGCAGTAGGCGTCTCGCCTAGTCTAGTTTAGTCACCTTCTTCCTAGACCGGCCTTGGCGATGGATACTTTTTCCATGTAGCACAACCCTTATAAGGATTCGCTGCAGACGAGTAAAAGTTCTAATGTAGGATTCTGGTATTCTGTTTACACAAAAGCCTAGGTACTTTAGAGAAAAAAAATGATTGTCAAAAAACCCGAAAGTTCCAAACAAGGCGCTTTTCAAGTAGTCTGATGCAGTTTGTGGCCTCAGATCTGTGATTGAACCGCATCAGACTGCTTAAAAAGCGACTTGTTTGGAACTTTTTAGTCACTTTTAGCAGTCGGGTTTTTGGACAAAGCAATTTTTTTTATTTCCTACATTTTAGTGGATTAATTTTTTTTTTATTTGCGGGCGCCATTTTGAAAATGATAGAGCATATGTCACTACTACAATTCTGACGAATTCAACGAAACCTCATGTGTCAAAATCCGTCCAGCCGTTTGGGCTGTAGGGCGTGCCAAAGAAATGGACATCCTTCTGACGCAGTCGGGTAAAAAAACCCAGACATTGTGATATCCTGTTTCCCAAACTAGAATCTTATACCCTGCAAACTACATATCTAACCGTAGTTGAAACTATTCGGAACTAGTTTGGATCTAAATTGTTTGACTAATAACCTAACTTTGGGTAGATTGCGAATAATGTAAATTTAAATTATGGCAATTAAACTTAAGATTTGGTGGCCTTATTAACTTTGGAACTAACTAAGTTTAATCTTCCTAGTTTTTTTTAAACGCCATTGATTTAGGTAGGTTTTGTTTAAAAAGATTTTCTTTAATTGATTTGATTACAACTATTATTTCTTGTAAACACACTGTGTACACTGTTACCCCCAGTACTTAGGGATTGCCACAACCTCGATTTTTTCAACACTGTTTATAAATATGGAGTACTAACATAATAAATTTATTATTTTTTTTATGTAGGTAAGTTAAATAAAACACCAAGAATAAATTAAAAAAATTGGAAACCTCATGGAAGTAAGTTCCGTAGTTTAGAAAAGAAAATGCACTCATAAAGACTATTTTGATCTAGACTATTTTAAATATGTGTGATTCGTTGAGACCCTTTGTGCGCGAGTCCGACAAGAAATTGGCCGGTTTTTTTTTAATAATATGATGAAGTTACAATAGAAGATACCTAAAGAACTACAATTTTTAAACATTATTCAATGAATCCAATATTGCAGCATTCAGTATCTAAGCGCCTCACCAGCGTGTGCATGCGTGTGTAACATGCTTTAAGCTCGTTCTCTCTAAATTCTCCGTAAGTTGTCGTCGTTCTAAAGAAGTGCGCGCGAACAAATCCGTTCTACAATTTTATCGTGTGCTCGATCTAGCTGCCGTGTGCGGCCGGCGTTACGTGGCTTTGTAAAAGGGACGTGACTAACTAAACTGTGCGAGGATTTTCTGCGATGTCTTATTCAGGTATTTGTTACCTTACTCGTATGGTCGCGAATGTGTAATGTTTATCTGTGAAGTAATCTGAAAGTAATGTTGAAAAATATAGGATTCGTTGGAGTGCAGCTGCTCCGCTGCTTTTAATGTAACAGCGGTAGCTCGATGTTTTGAAGCTTTGTAATTAACGCTTGTCACTCCCATACATTTTCGACTTCTTCAAAATCGTTGTCACTTATGATTTTCTATACAGGGTGAATTTTAAAGTGTGCGGATCACCATATCCGAAATATGAGGAATACCAAAAAACACTGAAAGGAGTCTCCAGCGAGATTTTGATGAAAACTATATCAATGGATTTAAAAAAAAAATGGTTTTCGAACCCGCTGATTTTGAAAAAAAATACGCCCTGTATTATTACACCACCTGAAATTATCGCTACCAAGGATCAAATTCTAGGAAGTACTAATATTGGCAAACTAAAAGAAAGTGAAAGTTTTTTTTGACGGAAATCATCAAATGACTCCTTCCACTCTGGGCAGAGAGGAAGGGAGTGTCAGGCTTTTACTGAATAAAATCCATCCGTGTTCCTCCTAATGCCTTTTGCATTCCAGGGCCGCGGTGACTCTTTTGAACAAAGTCGGCAACCCATAATATATACTTAGAAATAAATCTTCTTCCTCTTCTTCTTCGTGTGGGTAGTAAGGTCTAACGACCCCACACACCCTAGTGTCAGAGTTTCTAAACTACCTCAAGGGCCTCTGACATGGTTTGACGACCGCCATTTGAATAATCATCAGCCGTGCTAACTTCAGGATTTCAGCATTTAGAAATAAATGTTAACTCCTGTTTCATTGCAAATGCTACTCATTCGCTCCCATTGTGTGTCTTACTTAGTTTGAGATGGAAGACAAACTGTCGCAATTCAGCGTAGGCACTGCCTAATTAGTTTTCTCGAAACCATCTTACTTTTATCACCAACATCAATTCCCGAGACCTCGTTAAAAGTAAATAAAAGACGAAGGTTTGAACATAAAAATAATGCTTAGTGGACTGAAAAATAGCCTGTTAAAGTCTAAACGGATTTCGGTCGAACAAGAAATTCAATGTAAATACCCAAATCCTATTACCAATCCAACTTTTATGTTCTCTTTTCTTTTATATTTTATAAACAATATTTTTCATAGAAATAGATTTTTTCCATCGTGTTTACTTTTCCTAAGGGACCGGTAAGATGGATGTCCCATCCTACCTCCGCAACCTGTTCCTACTTTCTCGATATTATAATACACTCGCGTCTGGCCGTGACGTTGCTTGCGAAATGAGGGAAAATGTAACTAACATTGTTGAACCTTCGTATATTGCTTTCAATGAATCAATTCATTGAAAATACTGCTTCGAGTTCAGCCTTAAATAGCTCACAGCCGTGCTAACTTCAGGATTTCAGCATTTATTTATTGTTTATTTATTAAACAGTTTATGTAAAAAAAGATAAAAAGTAGGAAACAGAAAAATAGGTACAAAGGTAATACTTATTTCTAAACAAATCTCTTCGAGCATACCCGCGAAAGGAGAGATTACCTATGTTTGGGGGATTTATGTAGCTAAGGTCAGATTTAAGTTGGTGGATTCATTAAGGAATTAATATAAACCTGTAAACGGAGAATTTAAGTAAATAGTCGTACGTATGCTGCATCTGGTGGGCCTGCTCCGGCCCCGGCGACACACCGGTGTGTCGCGAATTAATCGCGAATTTAATGTTTATTTACCTATTACATAAGATTTTTTTTTTTTGGGAATTTTCACATGTCGGGGCCGCAGCGGTTAAATATTGGCAATTGAAAAAGTTATTTGTATTAGTAGTTGAAAAAAAATCCGGCAGGTGAAGAGATGCTGAACTGCAGGTGGCGAGAGTACGTTTAATTTTACTAAAGTTAGCTTTGTAAGTAGGTACCTATTTATTGGTTATTATGATTGGAAGAGCAAGCATTACACCTCAAATCAATAAATTTGACTACGGAAGGCTGGTATAATAATAATGAAATTAAATAACTCCAGATAATCAGCTTAGCTTTTATTTCGTATTCAATTAAAACATCTTTCAACAAGTAATATGAAACATAACAAAAATGTGTTACATCTTTGGATAATTACAAAAAACAAAAGTAAGAATTGCGTACTCTTACACAAGCTATTGGATAAGAGAACGCATGTGAGTTGACAAGAGTACGCAGGTATAATTATCTCACAAATTTGTATCCACGAAATTAGCGGTGGTCATAAATAAGATATTTTCACTTTTACAGCTCGTACAGGCTTCATGCCACCACTTTTCGTGGATGGGTAAGAAAAAAAAAACTATTACAGTTCAACATTTTCCTTCGATTTTCAAGCAACTGCATCATAAAATAACTTTTTAATTTTTATAGCACACTTTTACTTTTTATTTTATTGGCGCGTATGGGCTCATTGACAGAATGAAGAAAAATTGCGTCATTGTCTATGGATGCGTGCGCTAAATTTCCCGCCATACCACATATTTTTTCAGTGGTTGTGATTTTGGAATACATACTAACTCATTTTTACTTTTGTTTTTTTATTTCAATTATATGAGTAAAGATAAAATAGTATATTATAATAAAGTAATAAAACACTCGTGTGATATTATCACATAAAAAAATAATATATATAAACCCACACTCGTGTTTGAACCCCTTTTATATGATCGTTGCATAAACTACTATTTCAAGACTAATGTCACATTTTCTGGCTTCTACTAATTTACACCTTAAAGGTGCTGAAATTAATCCTTGTCACAAAGATAATGAGAGGGTTACGCTCCACCTAATAAACATAATTATTTAGGTACTCACGACTCTTTTAATATCATCATCTGTTGGAAAATAGCTATCTTTTTTCAACTACGTAGGGTAGACTTCCATATTTTATATGGAGAAACTTCCTATATGACCTCTAAACCTCATTGATTGGGCAACACGATAACCCTCGGCAAGACTGATCTTAGATTTTCTTGCTTTTCATCTTGAATATGATACTGAAATTAATCCTTGTCACAAAGGCAATAAGAACATTTTCGCGCCTCAACCGCTTGAGCTTCGAGCAAACATGTGAAAATTCCAAAATAAATAATAAATATTACGTAATAGTAATAATAAACATTAAAATCGCGAAAAAATCTCGCTATAAAAATTAAGAAGTTATTCTAAGAAGCAGTTGTTTGAAAATCGAAGGAAAATGTTGAACAGTAATGGTTTTTTTTTAATTTTACCTATCCACACAAAAAGTACGTGTTTACACAATCGTTATTGAACACATACTTGTACTTGTGAGTGTAGATAATAGTAGGTAGGTATGTTAAATTAGGTAGAAAATGAATGTGATTGTTTTAGGTTTTATATATATTCATGTAGTAGTTAGCTTCTGGGCCAGATGGCTTAAATAAGTATTCGTTGAATCTTAAACGGTATTTTCGAGTCCAATGTTTCACGTAAAATAACTCAAATACACTCTCTACTATCGAAAGAATATATTCAACTAGCTGCCGCCCGCGGTTCCGCCCGTGTGTATGTCGAAAATTATCCCAAGGGGACAAGTTCTCGGGATAAAAAGTATCCTATGTGTTATTCTAGACTATAATCTACCTCTGTGCCAAATTTCATCAAGATCCATTCTGTAGTTTTTACGTGAAAGAGTAACAAACATCCATACATAGGTACAAACTTTCGCGTTTATAATATTAGTAAGGAAGTAAGAATAAGTGGTACCACGGGCGAAACCCTGTGGTGCTACAGTACCTACAACACTTTTAATATAATTAAAAATAATACAGCACAGATAGGAAGGTATGCTATAACAATGCACTATAAGCAACAACATATTACGGAGCAGATTTAATTAAATTTACAACGCGATTGTGAGCTGGATATCTCTCGTGTGGTGGCGTCTTTGAATGCTAGAATTCAGGAAATTATGTTTGTATTAATGTTAGTAAATACGTCTTTTGTTTACTACTGAATATTATTAATGAATTCTGACCATTATTGAGACTATTCTTATTGAAATTGTACATATTTCAAAATATTTATTTGATTCATAAAACTCACTAATGCTACCAGCAGGTGAAGTAAAGTAATACAATACAGCAATAAGAAATAAAATAAGCTGGCACACGTTTACAACAGGGACGGATGAAACGTTTTCAGGTCATGTGTAAACAATTGAAACCCATCGAGAAATAGAAGGCAAGCCCAACTTAAAATTGCAGCTCAATTGTTCCCTGTATTCATTATTGAGCCACGATCCTTCAATTTGCTTCAATCAGAGCAAAATTATGATAATTACGGGAAAAGTTACCGCGAAGAAAATCGTATTAACCCTGGGCGGGATATTCTCAGTCTGCAGAGCTACATTTGCAATAAGATTGTCTCCACAACTTGGTCTGTTTTGCAGTAGGAAAGCCGATATTCTTCCCGGTACACTTTACTTTTACTACCAGAAAAGAACCGTGGAAACTTGAGTGTTTCTTTAATTTTAATAAAAATTATACGAGGTTTGCACGAAGCGGCGCTCAGAAAATTTCTTTGCGAACTTATTTTTCCCTGAATGGGTGTAAATTATTGTTGTTGAGTTAATTTACACGTACTTATGTTTTGAGATTTTGTATGTTATTCTTTTGCTCAAATATTATACGAGTTTGTACGCGTTTCTAATCTTAGGTGTGTAGGTTTGCAGTGTTTCAAACGACCTACTCGTAGTTTATTTTGTCTAAGATATGTTTTTTTAAAAGTATGGTCTAGATTAAACGTCCAGAAAAAATGTTAACTACCTGGATGGGACCGGGGGAGTAGGTAAAAAGAAGCGAGGAAGACCACACACACGCGGGGAGGACGAGACCGTGCGTCTGGCTGGATCAAGCTGGTTAGAGATTGCGAAAAACCGAGAAAGATGGCACTCTCTGGAGGAGGCCTTAACCTCAGGGGTTCCCTCAAATAACTAAAACGATTTTTTTTCTTTAATAAATAATTATTAACACTTATTGTAAAACTTGGGAAATAAAAGGCTTTTTATTTTTATTTTATATGGAAAGAGACGGAGCTATACAGGACGTATAGCTCCGTCTCTCTTTTTCACTGGAAGTAATATTGAAGTAATACTGCTTTAAGAGTTGGTGGTTAGGCCCCAGATTTTAGTTCTTTCCTACTTATTAATAAGGTTCAAGTTTGAGAGGATAGATGGCGATTGATGTTTGTTACTTTTTCACGCAAAAACTACTAAACGGATTTGAATGAAATTTGGCGCACACAGTTTATAACCTGGATTAACACTTTTATCTCGATCTGAAGTATATATACATCATGATATATTATTAACTTCATAATATAAGAACATTGATTACAGGCTCCAAATAAGGCTAATTTTAATATTGATTTCATGTAAAACACTTCAAACAAATGTGTTTAACGTGAATGTCTTCCAATAAATTGAAGTCGGCAATTATTCGTAAGCCACAATAAGCCTGTTTTCGATAATGGAGCCAATCAACCATTTCCAAGAACATGAGGGATCTGTATCGTTAAAGGGATTTTAATAAAATTGATGAGTGAGTTATATTATAATGAAGCTTTGAAACAATGTTCACTGATGATAATATGGACTGGCTCACCATGGCAGAAGACGTGTGTGTAAAAGAGATGGTAGTTCTGGAAAGGCTGACCACAGTGGCACATGAAGATGTGCGTTAACAACGTGAACAGGTTCGTTAGATGATAACGCAACAATGTTCGTAAATAGCACACTACTACACAAACACCTAACGTTCTTTCTGTAATTATTTCATCATCTGCCTAGCGTTTTTCTTAACTTTATTGGAGTCGGCTTCCAGTCAAACCGGATTTAGTTGAATACCAGTATTTTACGTATAGCGGTTGCCTACCAGACCTCCACAACCCATTAGCTGGGTAACACGGTACTTCTTGGCAAGACTGGGGTCAGATTTTCTGGCTTCTGACAATCCGTAACGATTGCCAAAGATCTACAAATGACAGCCGGGACCAACGACTTAACGGAGGAAACTCGACATGTTAAGATGGTCACCCATCCACAGATCGACCCCAGCAAGCGTTGCTTAACCTTGAAGATCGACCCGTGCGACTGTAATTATTTAACCACGAGCTTCTGTAATTATTTAAGTGACATTAAAGACCCATTATAAGAAAGTTCGACATCACAAGCCATCAAAGGGAACAATTTAACGACACTGTCATTTCATCATACAGATACTCGTATATCTAAGACGAAGTACACCAGTAAAACTTTGCTCTTACTCAGGCATCTTGTTAACAATTCTAGACACTAATGCCTGAAATTGGATTTCGTTCATTCAATTAGGTACACCCGTAACTCTAACAACATTTAAGATATTCCTATTTCGTTCCTAAAGCTTTAATTTTAAAGTTAGCTCTTTAGTTTATGGCTACATAAAATCTGAAATAAAAAAAATAAGTTGCACAAAGTCGCCAGCACTCGTGAACGATGAGAGTTAAACTCGATTCTGGCAACAATTTTCATAGTTGCAAAAGTTTAAAACTGTAAATGTTATTATTCCGCCATCCACGTCTTCTGAAGAACTTCAAATTACACCTTTAAAGTTTAAGAATATAATTCAACTTCACAACACACTTAGGTGCTGTAAAACATTTTAAAACTGAGATGAATGGCGCGGATTTGGCAAGTTGAAAAAGTAATTATGAAGGTCTCTAATCTGATTAAAATTTTCGGAATGTTAGTAACGAGATCGCATAATGAGTTATGATAGAAACAGTAGCTCCCTTTCTAACCTCTGCCGTTGTAATTAATTTAATTTGAATAGCAAATCTGACGCCGCGTGCCGGTCAAATGTTTTGTTTTTTATTTAAAAGGTGTTGATAAATTGCGAATGCGAAAATTGCTTAAAAATTACGAAAATTGACCCTTCTTTCATTGTTCTGTTTTATCATTAAAGATACGATGATCAACAGAAACAAGTTCAAATCAAGGACTTGTCAATAAATAGAAATAAAATTTTTTTTTTTTTTCATGCGTTATTTAAAGAACTTTGTAAACGCTTAGTTGACACTTCGCGTGACCCAAGGGCTGGCTTTTACTTCGGACAGAGGATAAGCATTGCCATACAACGTGGCAATGCCGCCAGTCTTTTGGGCTCACTTCCAGTCGACAGCGATACGGATGAATTTTTTGACGCCTTTTAGTTAGGAGTTTTCCTTTTGTATTTTATTTTAAGTGTACATAGTTAAATTATGGTTTTTTATTAATACAATCGTATTTTTTTTTGAAATAAAATTAACTGATTAGGAGAGCTTACAATTATGTAACAGGTAGATAAGATTTATTCCTCTAAATCAACTGAATAAAAATATTCGCGAGTGATATTCACATATCTCACGGGTACCTACCCACCCCTTCGGCGCAATTTGCGAGTAATCGGCAACTCGTATGACAGCTGTCATCTGAAATGATGTAAGGAGATAAAAATAAATACCAATAAAGGTCCTGGAACAAGTACTTACAGGAACCTCCTCCGTTTTTTTTCGTCGGTTAAAAATGAAGAAATTGTTTATCGTCAGTCAATGAATTTTTGATCAAGGTGCTTTTTCATCAAAATAGTTTAAATCAACGGAATTATGTAAATAAGTCTCCCCTGTCTGTCTGTCTGTCAACGGGCTGTATCTCAAGAACCGCAATTTATTTATTTATTTAGGCTTCTCAACAATGAGTACACTATTACTTTATCACTCATACATTAGGTACAAACTTAAATCTAAGCGCCTCATCACTTACAGAAAAGCACAGCGTGTACTGTATTATGCGCAGATAATTCCATAATTATTAATAATTGAAAAGTAATACACAGTTTGAAAAACAAAAAAAAAAACAACAACAATTGAAACCTAAATTGTGTACAATAAATTGAAATTAAATTAAATTAGAATAGATTAAAATAAATAAGATTAGATAAAATTTGAGTAAAATAAATAGAAATAAATAAATTAAATTAAAATAAATTGAATTAAATTAAAATAAATTGAATTAAATTGAAGTAAATTGAAGTAAATTAAATAACATTTTATTTTTTATGTAAGATTAGGTAAATATTTGACTAGCGATAACCATTAACTGGCAAGAGCGGTTTTTTTTAGAGCTGGAACCGATGAATTGAAGAGATCAATGTCCACTTCGTGCTCTTTGTATGCAGCATACATTCTGGATAGTGGACAGTATTGCCTCATTTAATAGGTAGACATATTAAATTATCGCAGAGAGTATATTTCTATTGCCGCTATAACCATTATATTGTAATGTACTCTGTGGCTATAACTAAAAATAATAATAAATAAATTCAATAAATGAATTTTTTTCAGTTTATGGTATGTAAACCCTTCGTGTGAGAGTTTAACTCGCACTTGGCCGGTTTTTTTTTTATTGACTAGTTTTTGACCGCCGTTTTGCCAGCGTGAAAATTGTTCACGCGGTAAAATTATTGAACAAAAAGTATCCTTTGGCCATATCTAGGTCAAGTACCACCAAGTTTGTTTATAGTGTCATCTAAATCCGTTACACTATTGAGGCGTGATTTATAAACAAATTCCTAAACATCGAAACTTCCACAGTACATATATTGTAAATTATTAGATAAGATATAGAACATCTACTACATTTCTGCATATATCTTATAATAATAGGTCGATCTTGAAGCAGTGAAAAAATATTGGCAAATATGCAAAGTCTGAACTTACCAATATTTTTGGAAAGGAAAATTCGATTACTTTCTATTCATACAAGTTCATAACAAACTTTAAAAAGTAAACAAAACACGCGCAACGGTCCTATTACGTATATTTTCGACATTAGTGGTATTTCCCGTAAGTGGGCCTCTCTGTGCGAGCGTAGACAGACACACTTCCGAATGTCGAGCGGTGCGAGTAAGGACCCGTTTTAACGATGTCACTCACATACGCATCGTTTGTGCTATAAATGCGCCTCCTATACCTATTTTGTGGAGGTGTCATTGTACTGAAAAATTATAACGTAGGGGTGTGTATGTACGTACTTCTGGTTTGAATAAGAGAAGCGACACACACGTCGTTAATTCAGGGTCTATACAATGCTCTTTAATTTAACTACAACACATCAGGCCAGATTACGTTGTAAATTTAACACGCAAATTTTCTGTCGCACAATTTTTGGCATTCAGCTTGGACGCCATGCAGAGTAAGGCGCTGGACACACAGAAAAAACGTAAGAGGAGGACGGGGCGCGGATACATAGGAAGGACAGGGCGCGGATACGACGCTTACTCGTCTGCGCCCTATTGTAAAACATACAGAAAGGACAGGGCACGGGCGCGAGCGGACGAGGGTCAGGAGAGAACGGAGGTGAGGGGGAGTGGGGTGCCGGGACTCGCACGTCGCTGTCACACACAATTACACTACCACAAATAACCACTTCACGTCCGTGCCTCGTCTTTTCTACATGTTTTAAAAAGTCGCGACGGCGCCCCGTCTGTGCTCTGTCGCAACATCCTCGTCTTGACTCTTTTCTGTGTGTCCAGCGACTTACATACCGGTCATAGTCTTATGTTGTGGACATCACTAGACTTTTGATGTGAGATAAACATAAGGTATTATAAAAAACTTTGGTTTTATAGCTAACTTGACAAGGTTTTGGCTTAGTTGATGTAAATTTGCGCAACAATTCATCATATTATCCGAAAGACGTCCACTGCTGGACATAGGCCTCCCCTAAGTGTCGCCACAACAATTACTGGTCCTGTGCGTCTCGCATCCATCGGCTAGCAGCGACCCTCACCAGGTCATCGGTCCATCTTGTGGGAGGTATACACTAGTAGTACCTAGTATTCTTTGGTTGAAAAAACAATATTTGTTGTGCCTGCTAGCATTTGATTTCAGGTTCATTTGCAAAATAGAAAAATAAGTTATTAAAAACAATTAAAGCACAGCTGGTGTGAGTTGTGACAGTGCGGGACATTTTTTAAAGCTTAATAACATAATGAAAAAAAAATTGCAGCGCTTCCTTTAGTGCAATAAAAAATGATCATTTTTAATTGCTTGCTGTTATACTTTGGTTATCGCCATAATTTATTTTTAAACCTGTTTATTTAGAAGAAAGCTAAAGAAATTAGAGCACTATCTAACTAGTCTTGCCAAGTAACGTGCCACGGACTGTATCTTACAAAATAAAACGTAGATAACAAAATAAGTATCAGATGGCCTTCTTAGCTAATAGCGAACAAAAACACTGTAAGGCGTTGTATCCAAAGAAAATTCTCTTTTCAAATGAGTAGTAATCAATCTTTAGCAACACACCCACTCACAGTTGTAGGAAACTCAATTCTTTCCATAACATTGTATTAGTTTCCGCAGGGACTCATCAGAGTGATCGATCGCACACCTGCCCCGTTTAATTCAATACAGTTGCCTAATAGCTGTTATTACTAGTGTATATTGCGAATATTACATTATTCCAGCAAAGAGCAAGTATGCCTCTAAAAGGGAGACATGAGTACTTAGCGATTAATTTATTAAAGCTGCCTCATGATTCAATTTCAGACACAAAGGCTGTACACGTGAGTTCGCTCCCGCTAAATACCCTGCCAGCTAATACTGAGATCCTCTGCGAACAATTTCTCCTGCATGCTAAAAGTAGGACCTTTTATTTCGAAATGAACGTGTAATTGAAAAGTTTGTAAATTGCTTCGTGCTGATTTGGAACTGAGCAAGTATGTTTCGACTTTGCGACCTGCTCAATTGCTGAATCAACAGTTTATGGAACGTATATTTTGTAGCACCTTTTGCGATTATATACAGTTTAACAGAAATGTTAGTCTACTCTTTCATAACTCAGCTTTACATGCGTAAATTCATTTCGTTATTGTTGAAATGAAAACGTTGACTTCATTTAGCATGCCAGTTTCATGCAGGTATTTTTTGCCAGTATCTTCATTGCATTAAAGTGTTCTTCCTTGTATTCGTTCAGAAACCAATAGAGACTTGGGCCTATATTCCAAAACGTAAACTCCAACTCAACTCGAACTCCAACTCCATCGGAGCTTTTCATAAATTAAAGATTTTGCATTTGTTTGCTCATCTCTCGAGTAAGAAAGCTTTAATTAGACAAGCTTTCATTGACATTTTCGTGCTCACGTTGGAGTTCGAGTTGAGTTGGAGGTTACGTTTTGCAACATGGACCTTGATCACTTTCAAATTTTTGTTGCCATACAGATTTAAATTCAGTTAATTGATGTTGAAAAATCAATTTCTAATTTATCACTAATATCACAGAATATTTCTATGCATAACAGTATTTTTCTCATAGGTTCAGTCATTTTCATCTAAACAAACCCAACAATTTATTTATATGTACCTATAGACACATAGCATGACCTATCTTCTACAGATACCATCTCACTTAAGTCAGTTCTCAACAATTACCCAAGAACAATAGAACCTTTTAAAAAGACGTCTTCAGAATTATTTTCATAATTTTCACGGACTGCAGCCATCGCTAATGGTCCCTTATTTAATTCGGAACCCAGAGTAATTACATCAAGTGCTATTAATTTCACATTTCATTCGGTCTTAGGCCCTCAATATTGAAGGTATGCGTACTATGCTATGGAGGTAGTATACGAACTAGGCGTAGGCATTAGGATGTTCGCAAACGTACGTCTTGTAAAAATTCTTCCTAATTTTAAATGAGTAAGCGATAGTATCGGTCGTTGGTCTTATCTTTTATGGAGGTACCTAGTACACAAGCTAGGCGTAGGCATTAGGATGTTCACAAACGTACGTCTTGTAAAGATTCTTTTTCATTTGAAGTGAGCAATCGATATTATCGGTCATTGGTCTTATCTTTTAGGCGTCACCTCCACAAGCGAGTCTACGTTTTGCTCGTGAATGTCACTCGTCGAATCGCCGCGCTAATATAGCAGTGTGGAGAAACGTTCATAATATTTGTGATAGAATGAAGTGGCAGGACGATAATATTGCCGTGAGACATTCGGTCATGAAGGTGGCGCCTTAGACCATCCAACAAAGTAGGTTCAAAGGTAAATAATTTAGAAATATTGATTAGCAATAACAATTTACTAACCAATATTCATTAACGTATTGAAATTGGAGTTCTGTTACAGCTACGTTTGTAGATATAGATCCCCAAACTACAACACAAAGTGCGTAAGACTTGCGACGTACTATGCGATTAAAAGTCGCAATAGTACAACGAACAGGCCACAGAGACATCGCGTTCGTGTCGAAAGTGAAATGAAATAGTGAGTAAATTGTTACAGGGGAGGCGATGCTGTAAAGTGGTTCGTCTGAGTGGACCGTAATTAAGTTTCCTTACACCTGAAGCTGACGGTACTTCACTTACTTATAAATGTATTCAGAAATAAAATATAGGGAGGCACGTAAAAGGACTTATAATTACTCTTTTCATGTTGCGTACGGTTTTGGTACGAATCCGTTCAAAATTGGCTGACTAGTTTTGAACTCGAACGGAGCTTTTAATCAAGAGCTCTTTACGGTACGGGTCAAGAGCCAAACTTAGCTTTTCCTCCTATATTAAAATACCCTCTTCATTTCAATTTTCACTTCTATTTGAGCAGGTTTTTGTTAAACAAGCGTACCTAAAATTAATCCAATTTTTTTAAGTGTTTCATTCACTTCAGTGTTTATTTAAGCACTAAGCGGCCTTAATCCACTTTAGCACTTCACCGAGTCTAAATAAAATCTTTTATTGTATACCGAATAAAACTGTAACTCAATTCAAAGCCAAAGTATACCCCTTTTTATCAATGCATTAAAATAACCCGACCTTTTCATCATGTATAAGGTTGCAGAACGGCAACGTCGCTCTCTGGGGACACAGGACGAAATTGCTTAAAGTTAAGGAGGACCGTTTTATACCTCATCCTCGCTTATTTATAAATAGGGTAAATATTGTATTATTGTTCAGTTTATAGCTTTTAACTGAAACTTTGTTAAGTAATAAGTAATGCTTAGTACCTAGTTAGGTTTTAATGAAGTTACATTCTCGAGTTGCAAAACTGTCGTTAAAGTTAAGCGCGTAAAGGTGGGTTTAGACCAAACAAACGTTAAGCTCTGCTAGAATGAGAGCAAGTATTTCGTTTCTAGATCTTTTTATTATTTTAGTACCTATGTATAGACCATCGAAAAAAAGCTCTATCCCTGTTTACACAAAGAATTTGGTGGAATGGGGACAGAATGTGCGATGGCTTGATTGGTATGATTAGCTTTTTTAACACCCATGGGTCTAAGCTGACATTCTTCTGAAGTTCTCACAACGAGTTTAAAATTTCTGTTATTTTAGGAAACTTCCTATCAACAATTATGGCATTCTATATCATCTTTCATGAGGTTAAGATATGGAACGTAGCAATCAAAACAACACATCATGTAACTTATTTTTTAACCGACTTCAAACAGGAGGAAGTTTTCTATTCGGTTTTTTTATTAAATCCCTAATTCCCTAACATTATAAATGCGACAGTAAGTTTGTTTGTTACGCTTTCACGCTAAAACTGTTGAACGGATCGTCATGAAATTAGGCAGATATATAGCCTTTTTTTTTTTTTTTTTTTTTTATAGGATGGGAAATCATGAAATGACCCCTCCCGCTCTGGGTGGAGCGGCAGGGAGTGTCAGACTTTTACTGACTAAAACCCACCCTTAGTCCTCCTAGTGCCTTTCTTCCCAGGGCCGCGGTAACTCTTTCGAACAATTCCGCAACCCTGGCAGGCTCTGGCCCTGGCGGGCCCCGTCTCCGTTGCTGACTGCTCTTTCCGGCGCGTTCGGAGTAAAACGCGCCGTCGACTCTGGCCTGACCTGATCGGACAGCGAGCTACCCATTGCTCGCTGTCCGCAGGCGTCAGTCACTGCGCCTTGCTCAGGAGCGTCAGTTCCTGAGAGGCGCAGCGAATAACGTTCGTCTGGAGGAGGCGAAATGGGGCCATTACTGGCACTCCATTTCGGCCCCCTCCCGAGCAGTGGCAGCGGCGGCGACGGTGGCGGCGGCTGCGGCGGAAGCGACGGCGGCGGCGGCGGCGGTGGAGGAGGGTTTTCTCCTCAACCCGGCCCTGGCGGGTGGACCGCAGGTTTTGCCCCCAGCCCAGTGATCGGCCGGCTTGCCAGCTGCCGCACATGCGAAGCAGTGCGGCGCGGCGTCGCACGAGCCGGCCCTGTGACCGGGCTGACCACAGCGGAAGCAGTGGTCACTGCGGTCCACCTCCGAGGTGCAGCGTGCTCCCACGTGGTTGCCAACTTGGCAACGGAAGCACCTCAGAGGTCTGGGCTCCAGCAGTTTTACCTGCGCGGAGACCCAGCCCACCAAAAGCCTTCGGCCCTCCGAGACTTTCTTGGCCGCCGACACGGGGCAGCTCACCACTACGGTTCGCATGCCCGTGTTGTCAGGACGGATGGTGCCCGCCTTCACCTCCTCTGCAGAGCACCCCCCCGTCCTGACGACGGCGGCCAACACCTCCTCCTCCGTGACGGAGTCGTCCAGGCCCAAGATGCGCATATCTATGCACTTCGTGGGCCTGGACACTCGGACGTCATCCGCGCCCAAGGACGCCCTAAGCCTTTCGGCTAGAGCGTCCGCGGCCGGACCGCTGCCTGCTCCAGGGATCTCGAGCATCCTGGCCCCGGTCATGGTGACCCTGAGCCGGAGACCCCCGACGATGCCAAGCTCACCGAGGTTGATGGCCTCCTTGGCCTTGGTGAGCGTGTTGGCATACGTCACGCCCCTCTTCACCGCGTCCGGCTGCAGTGTTAAGACTACAGCCGCGGTCTTCGGGGCGCGGAGCGCAGCCGCGACGCCTCGCGCTCGCTGCCGCCGCCTTCTCTCCCGCCTCTTTGCCGCCCTGGCTGCCTTTCCCGCCTTCTTCTTCTCCCCGGCCACTTGCCATTCGGCTTGAGCCGGGGGAGGTTCAGAAGGCGAGGAAGCCGGGGGGAGCTGCTGCACGGCTGGCGCAGGAGCCTTCGCCGTCCGCGCAGCCGCCCCACCCTTCCTCTTCCTTCCCGGGGCCGGGTCCGGTTTTCCCGACACCGGCTTCGCGGGTGCCGGCCCGGACCCTTTGTCCTGGCCGGACGACCCCGGTGTGGCAGCCACGGCGGCCGCGTACGACGCCGCCTTTTTTTGGGCTGGAGCCTTCCCACTCGCCGCTAACGGGGGGCGCAAGACGATGCCCTCCAGGACGGAAAACCGCGCCTGGAAGGCAGCCATCTCCCGCCGCACCAGGTCCAGCACCTGGCCCTCCTGCGGCACGGGGTGGCTGTTCTCCCTGCGCTCCCCTTTAGGCGCCCCCTGTGGGCCGGCTCCCTGTAGCCTGGCCAGGTCTGCTCGGAGCCCCGTATTCTCCCTCTGGAGGCGCTCCGTGGCGGCAGCCAAGTGGGCGACCTCCGCCCGCAGGTTGGACATCTCGTCCACCGGAGGCCCACCTCGGTTAGCCTCCGCTGCCGCCAGGATGGAGGTCCGCGCTTCTCTTATGGCCCTGTTTTTAGAGGAGAGTTTCCTCTTCAGGGCCACATCGCGAAGCGCGGCCTCCACCACCTCCGCAAACCCGGCCCTCCGAAGCTCCTGTCCGGAGTCATCCGGCTCACCGCCGGAGGACTCCGAACCAGGAGCCCTGCGACCGCCCTCTCCGGGGGGTCGTCCAGCATCGGCGAGCTCCCCGGCTCGCCGGCCAGTCTCCATGGGGGCAGGAGCTCTGCTCTTGCCTCCCTCTCGGCCCTTACCCCGCCTGCTGGTGGGGATCTTGCGAGCCGAGGCAACCTCGTCGCTGCAGGACGACCCCTGGTCTTGCTCTGGTCTGGGCCGCTTGCGGAAGGACCTGGAGTCCTCCGAAGCAGCCCCCGCTCCCTCGGGTACAGAGCTCGCCGAGCTAACGGTCGCTAGGTCGTCGGAGTCCAACTCAGACTCCGACTCTACACCCGCGCGACGCTCAAGCGAGCCCTCCTCCCAATACAGCGCACCTTCGCCCGTGCTCCGCCCGACCGACACACTGTCGGGCGAGTCAAAACTAAAACCGATCAGGTCCTCTTCGGATAGTATGGATCGGGGGCCTCCTCGGCCCTTGTTGCCAATGGCAAGCAGCGAACATAAGACAACGTTGCCCCCCCAGAATACGTGGGGCTTGACGCAAGCGTGGCGGATTCTCTTCCTGCTGTGCAGTCCGTACCGCCCTGGGGTAATTCTTTTTCGTTGCTCTTGTTCATATTTTCCTTTTTGAGGGTGCGGTCCCTTTCTCCCCTTCTCTCTCAATGCCTGCTCGCTGCCCTCACAGTCACGTCTGATGATCAGACGCGTACCAGAGAGCAGCGAGCAAGCCAATGAGACGCACACCGTCCGAGGACCCGAACACTGCTCAAGTCTCCGAACGGTGTGCCCCTCTTGTGTCTCTCTTGGTCTGGTCTCTCACTTGGGACCTTCCGGCATGAGTGGCTCTACCGGCAAAGCCCCCAAGATCATTGAGACACGCAAGCCCCACCACGACGGCAACGTGGAGACACGGTTGGTGGGGAGATATATAGCCTGGGATATGGAAAAGGACATAGGCTACTTTTTACGCGATAACCGACTTCCACGCGGGTGGATCCGCGGGCAAAAGCTAGTAAATATATATTTTTGTATGTATGTTCGGGCATAACTCCATCGTACATAAACGGAATGGAAAAATTATATATATAATAAGATTTCGAAATGGTCCCATTTAAATTTCGTAAAGATCTGATGAAGAACTTCGGAAATAGACAAGTAAATAGAGATAGACTGGTCGGAATTTTTGGGGGGTAGCACTAATAAGTTAAACGTAAAAAAAATATTTTTATTTCCGACTTCCAAATAAAAACCACGACAAAGTACTAAATAATTTTTAATTTTGGAAGTCGGTGTTTCTGGTGTGGTTTTATCGTTTTCGTTGGTTACATTTTTTTTTTGAAAAAAAGTTTTTTAAAGGTAAGCAAACCTTGAAGAAAATCCAGTAGAACTTTGTAACAATTGATAAATGTGCGAAACAACCGCGTCTTATTCCTAACTTTCAACATGGAAATAAAAAAATAAGCATTAAAACAGTAAGGGTTACAAGATTGCAAATTTATTCTGAACGATCTAAAATTTAAATGTGAGCTCATCAAAGTTTCTGCAGAGGGAGTTACTTGTATTATGTGAGTATGTGATTGCTTTACGTCTTAAAAAGACCCTCGGGACTTTGAAGATGTGGCTTCAAGGGAAAATTTACCTAATTCTTTATTACCTCTTATTAGCTAACTCTCAATTTCATTTGACGTAAAATGTTACCTAATCGTATTTCAGTTTTTTGTCTTCTTCTCTTTGTTTCAAGCAGAAACGTCTACATTAATAAAAGTATGACGAAATAGAATCCAGTAATAATAAGACAGATTTCAGGGCTCCATAGCAAAAAGTTAACCAACCGAGCCTATTACTAAGCCTCCGCTGTCCGTCCGTCTGTCAGCAGGCTTTATCTCATGAACCGTAATAGGTAGACAATTGAAATTTTCATTTGCCACTGAGAACAAATAATAAAACCGGTCAAGTGTGAGTGCGCACCAAGGTTTCGTCGTGCCGCATTTTCGGTACTCACAACACCTTTCTTTTTTTTGTAGGATGGGAAATCATTAAATGACTCATTACGCTCTGGATGGCGCGGGAGGGAGTGTTGATGATATGCAAGTCCGACTCACGCTTGACCGTATGATTCTATCCCCATCATCATGGAGTTAATTTTACTGAGGTCATGATTTATTATGTACCCGAACACGTAAGTATTAAACACCTAGTAGTGGAAATAAAGCCAAATAGAGCGCTGGCTTTATAAAATCGTACGTAGGCAGACTAGGAGCGGTACGAAGGTAAGAAATTGTACCGTCAGAAAATCCTGGCTCTCATAGTCGAGGCGTTAACGTTATTATGTACCTACCTATATAGCGTAACGTATATAAAACGGTTGCTAAGTTGAATATTAACTTTAAACTACCTGTAGGCAGGGGATTTTAATAAAGTTCTATTAAGGCTTGCGGGTTTCCCTACATAATAATTATTATGTGTGAATTTTTACACGTGCTTTTTAAACGTTAAACCGGTGTAGAGGATTATACCGTTTTTGATATAAGAAACTTTGTTGTCTAAAATATTGCGTTTCATTTTTCTTCAGGCAGTGAAGTTTAATCCCCAAAGCAGTCATAGCTCAATTTAATGAGACTAGACTGCAGAATATTTTATAGTCTTAGGGATTTCATTTTTAGGGTTCCGCAAGTCGATCGGCAAAAACGGAACTCTTGCAGGATCACTTTATTGTCCGTCTGTCAAGACCCTTTTCTCAGGAAAGCGTGGAGGAATCAAGCTGAAATTAAAGGCATATGATTATAATATATTAAATAATCAGGCCTGCTACACCCTTTCTTAAAGGATGGCAAATCATCAAATGAGTTCTTCCGCTCTAGGTGGATCGGTCGAGGATCAGCCCAGAGTTAACTACTACCAGCACACTCCAGCACTGTGCTAAATAATGTTTATATACATGATAAAATATTCTACAAGATAGCACCTAACTAACACTCTAATAGCCGACAGTTATTTGACAAAAAATCGGTCTTCATGTTAATTGCCAAGCGATTGGGAACCATATACGCTGCAACTAAAAGTTTCATCTACATTTATCAATACTGCTTATAAACTGCCCTGCAAACGCTTATAGTGTGGGGCAAAACAAGACAGGGCCCAAAGAATATTATTCCGTCAGGTAATAAAGATATAATCGACTCAACAGGCTTCCAACCCGGATAACGGATCGCAATGGAAATTCCTGCCAATTTTAATTAATCTTTCAATGGCAGAGGAATAATTTAATTAAGGCTTGTACCTACATGCCCGTTGGTAGATATTAAAAATTTCTTTGTAGGTACATGGGAGTATTTTGCTGTAAAAATTGTTATTACGGTTCAGCTATGTTTCAGTAACGATCTGAGGGTCTAGACAGGGTGTCATTAAATCAGCGACAGTGACTGTCTAAATGCTATTTCTTCGTCGGTGTACTAAAAAACATGGTTTGATACATTTGGACATTTCTCGTTGCGTCGACAAAGTTGGCTCACTTGAGTCATAATGTATTATCCCCGAAAGTTAATCACTCTTCTCAAATTTCAAAGAAAAGTTCTTAATCAAACGAATTAGGCGGAGACTAAGTAAAATAACAGTTCAGCACACCTTTTCTATTAGCGTCATCAATATTGAGTTTCGCTCAAAAGCCAGCGGCCAACTGTAGCTAAAACAGTAAAATGAAAAGTTTGATTAAAACTTAAAAGTCTCAAGAAATTCATCAGTGTTAAATTAAGTTGAAAATTTGCATTGTTAATTTATATTACGCACCTTGGCCGCCTTATTATTAGGCATTCGGTTTGAGCTCGGAAAATTTGATTATTATAATTAATTACATTGTTTGTTTGCCTTTAAAGTTCCTGCACGTTTTGTATTGGACTGGCTGGTGATAAGAGAAGTCTTTACTTTGAAGGCAGTGTTTATGCTTTAGGCAATCTTGAACGTTATAGTGTATTTTCGAACAAATTCTGTAATCCTGGCAGGCCGGTGCCCGCTAGGGTGAATGCCCTAGCGGGCCCCTTCTACTATGCTGATATCTCTTTGAGACGCGCGTGGAACACAACGCGCCGTCGACCTGGGCTCTGTTCTTATCGGACGACGAGCCATCCGCAGGCCTGCGCCTACGGTGGCCGGGAATCGCCTTGCGACTCCCAACGTCCGGGGCGTCTTTTTCTGTTGCGGCGACTGGGGCGTGAGGTTTTCCTCTCCCTCACGCGAACCGCCTCCTCCTACTTTTGCATTTCTACTCCGCACAAGGAGGATGGACTGAACCAGGGCCAGGCTGAGAGGTCACCGCCGCGGATCGTTTTTACTAAACCCAGGTTAAGTTATAATCGGGTTGATTAAAACTTTATAGTTTTTTATTCAGTATTTCGTGACACCAGCAATTAGTTAGTCGACTACTCACTTGATCAGAGCGCTACCCTTTTTTCGGTCAAAGAATTAGCATTGCTATTCAACGTGGCAATGCTGTCAGTGTTTTGTCCACATTTCCCATTGACAGCGATGCGGACGAATTTTTCAATGCCTTATCAGTTTTTCCCTCCTCCTTTTTATTCTGTTTGTACATTTTTTTTTATTAACCTATGTACTCATGGTGTAACTTATTAAACGCAAAGTTAAATTTTTTTGGGATGTATGTAGCGCGATGCTTTGACTCTCATTGGTTTCATCTCTTCTCAAAATATATGTGTGCACACTACAAACACACAAACTGAAATTTTCATTAGCGATAAAAATAAAAACAGTCCGAAATGGATGGGATTGACATGTTGGCGACCGAAATTCTGCATGGTCAATTCTATTATTTTTAATTTGGACTTTCTATCGTTTATAGATTCTCACTTTGACTGACCGGTCCTTGTCACCTTCATATACCGAATTCAGCATATCAGCCAATTGCCGTTCTTTGCAGAACGTAAGCCTCCCCCAAAGAGAGCCAACCATCCTGGTCCTGAGCAGTCCGTATCCATCCACTGCCAGCTGCATGTTCACTGAATTAATTAAATGTAGGTATCTAATATACTCGATTGCATAAGTATCTAAGTACAGTTTACTAAAAACAAAACAACAATTCAAATTCCCGTCACATTTACTGAATAAATAAAATTCATGACATTAACGACCAAAACTGTCCATTTGAAGCCATCAAAATTGTCGTTTTAATAAAACTTTTGTTTATTCAAATATAACATCGAACAATCGTCTTTCAAGAGCAAAGTCAAGTTGAGAACGCTAATGGTGGAAAGTTTTCGCAATTTGTGGGAGCTATGTATTCGAAAATAATGGATTTTTAGCGGAAATTAGACACCCCTTCAATTTCAATCATTTCCTATCGCGAACGTGTCGGAAACAGACGGTTTCTTGCTTTTTCTTTGCCCTCATAGTTCGATTGGTCGCAGAAATAATAATAAAGCAAGTTTCCTACAATCTATCTAATCATTGGGAACTTACTCTTCCTTTAGTTTTTGGATCTTACAAAAATTTACAAAGATATTATTGTCTAAATAGTTACCTATACAGATTCTAAGCAAAAGACTGACCGATTGACTGTGCTTCCTCTTAAGCACGTTGTCATTTTTCAAATTGAACACAAAGAAAAATTGCACAAGAGCAAAAAGCTGTACAATTCCCTCCAATTACAAAACACAAAAAATACAAAAGATTCGAAAAGCCGATTAAAAACAAACGGCACACCCAGTTGCAAGCTGCCACACGTCGCCACTCCAAAACTCAACAGCTACACACTTCATACCTGTCAGTTTTCACCGGTGGAATGCCTGGAACATTGAAGACTAAGCTTTGACAGGCAATAGCTCTCCACACAACAACAATGAAACCTGTGACCCGTCAGACATCCATCATCCTTCTAATTGGAAACCCTCTCCACTCAAAACCACAAAAACTTTCCATCTGCGAAACACGCTAAGAGTCAGGAGAGCGTTTGATTTATTACCGAAATATTTATATTGCGTTATTATCTAGTGTTGACGGGCCTAAGCAAACTTCTCTAATACTAAGTAAACTAACTGTTCGTCCCTCTGAGTATTACCTTTGCCCTTAAAGAAAACTTGCCCAACTGTTATTGCCTTTTTCGTTGGGACTTGGGCCGTCGACGAGAAACAAAAAGGGGCCGTTTATTTATAAAAGTTTATTATTTTATGGTTTTGAATAAAATTCTCTTTGTTTAATGTTGAGATTTATTTTAATATCTAAAGTTTATTCAAACGAGGTCAAATATTATAAGTAGCATTAATTCTAGATATCTTAGTTGGCTGATTATGAAGCTGAAGAGTATCTTTGTTTGTTTGAACGCGCTAATCTCTGGAATTCACAGTCGGATTAAAAAAAAATATTTTTGTAAATGATAGCCATATTCATGTGGAAAGCTTTTAGGCCAAACGAGAACGAAATTCATACAGGAACGGGAAAAAACGAGATATACTCGTAAGAAGTCGCGGGCAAAAGCGGGTCTTTTCATAAATGGCCGAAAAGCTTGCTCCCAACTATGTTGGAGTGACTTTCAGTCTAACCAGATACATCTAAGTATTTTTCATGAAGCGATTGTCTATCAGACCTCTACATACCAGTAACTGGGTAATATGGTACCTACCTCTTGGAAAGTCTGGTGTCTGTTGTCTAACTGTCCATAAATGACAGCCAAGACCAACGGCTTAGCGTACTTTCCGAGGCACGGAGGTCTCGGTATGTAATAAATGGTCACCCATCTAAGGACCGACCTTATTATGCAGCAGCAGTAAAAGCAAAATCTTGCTTAATTTTTCATAATCAGAAAACATCTAACGGTGTTCTAAATATTTACTTCAAAATGTTTACCCTCCTAGTCTTCTACGTAGAATGTCCTTCTGTAAGTCAAATAGTAGACATAATGAAGTTGCCAACTTTCAATGAAGGCACTGGAAGGGTTGTCAGACTAGAAATAAAGTTAGTAACTTCTGAATTCGGCTTATGAATGTCCTTTGCTTTCATTCTACGTAAAGAAATAGTAACTCGTTCTAAGATAATTATATGTACAAAGAAGAAAGTTACGTAATCAATTTATAAAAATAAAGTATAATTTGTATAAAAAGGTATCACTGTAAATAATAACCTTTTGACAAAGGGTCAGATAAAAAAAAGTAAAATAAAAACTATGTGGACCAAACATTATGGCAACCCTTGATACCAGGAGAGTAGAGAGGGGACTTCCTTCAAAGTTTTAGTTAAGAACCGCGGATCGGTCGCCAACTCGGATTTTACATTGAAATAGTTACGTGGGTACTATGTAAGAGTCAGAGGCTGCTCTTAAGTAATTTCGTGCCAATAAAGACTCAATGGAAACTGAGAAATCAATTTTGATAAGCCGTCGAAAGTAACTTTTGTGAATAGAACCTCAGTAAAATGAATAATCGATTAGTACGATCTGATTTTAGGTTTAAGACAGATATTGATGCGTTTTATTTGGAACCGCTCTCATTGTTAATTGGTGAATGTCGAATGATTTACGATGTATTATAGATTAGAAATCTTTGAGTTGTGATTATTATAAAAAAATATTTTCATAGCCTTTTCCCCCTATAAACATAAAATGGGTCCCAAAAACGCACATTTCTTCAGAAAACTCAAACTCCTTAACGTACCATCGCAAACTTTTCACGTTACATTTCATTACACGAACCATTCCGGTTGAAGGGTGCTGACGAGAGCAATATACCCGTTTCTTGCTGTCTTTATGGCCGTAGTAAATCACTTTTACCTACTTGACCCGAGCGACCGATAGTCGAACATTAAAAGGGTTTGATTTATATCAGAACTTAGGACATTGTCGCCATCTGTTGCTGCTCACGTTGTGCCGTAGTTTATTATAAAGGTGGACTCGACTCGTTTGATGTAGTGCGTTTAGTTCGCGCTTGTTTTGTTCCTTGATCACTGTTTGGAGGAATGGTAGTTGGAAACTGAAGTTAGCGACGCTTATTTTCAGTTGCCGCCAACCTAATTTTTTCCCTGTAAGTATAATTTAATTTTCAGACTCTAGCTACCCGCTCCGGCTTTGCACGGGTAACAGAGCATTTATAAGGTTCCATTGAGCATGATTTTTTGCGAAATATGTATTCAACTATCAGCGTCATATTCTAGCCCATTTACACAAAAATTCAACAGATTATACACTTAATTAAAACTTCCTCATTAATCATTCTGTCCATTGATTTAAAGTGAATGAAAAAACATTCGGTTGTTTTTAAGTTTATAGTGTACATACATACAGACAGACATGACAAAGGGACTTTGTTTAATAATACGTAGTGATAGTGATATTGATGTAGTGTTAGCGACATGATGAATAAAATAATCTATACAATTTGCAAAGTCTGAGAGAAAACTTTCCCAATTTACACTAAAGTTCAGAGCGTAAGTACACTATCTCATTCTTCAAAGAAGTTCCATCAGCCACCAAGTAGTCGGGAGTGCTAATAATAACAGCAACGCTGCATCATAGATTAGTTTCTATAAAGGTTTTGTATCTACTCCAAGCAAAACAAGCTCAAGTCAGTGCAAGTCTCGTATAAAGTGAAGGCAAACTTTATAAGGCGCCACGCGACAGTGCCAGCATTGTTTCCATATTGGCTTTGAAACTTGAAAATTCAAGACTACCCACACCATTTTGTAACATTCCGAAGGCTTGGAGTCAAATGAGATCTTGGAAGTTCGAAATTAGTATACAGAAATACCTTGTTCTCCTTCTACCAATACTCGTATGTCAAGTATATGTTTGAACATGTTTTGGGTTCGGCTCACTACCTTTATAAGCCGGGCGTATTAACATTGCTTACGTCATACTTGAGAAACTTTTAATTAATGACTTCAGTTACGAGTTACGATGGGTAACTTTGTGTAATATGAGAGGAAGATTTCATCAAAATCAGTCAAAGTATTAGACTTAGAGATGAAATTTTAATAATTAATCTCTTAATCTAGATTATTTACACGGCGTAAATGAGTTGAAAATGACGAGGTTTTCTTTTGAAAGTCGGAATGTTCAAAAACGTTTGAACTAGGCTTTGATCAACGATGAGAGATTTTAGGACCGGCAGCGTTCTCTTTCAACTTACACAGTAACAAAAAAAAAGTAAATAAAACAGCAATGTTGACCAGTATAATAATAATTCGCCTAGAATAAAATGAACAAAGCTTGCAGATTATCAATCTCTACGTTATCAGCCCAACAATAGCGACATAATTCCCGGCCATTGTCGATTCTGCACGTCGGAAGAATATTGGACGAAATGTAAACAAAATAATAACAAGAGGCGATGGCCGCTACACTTTTGCAGCCATTATTCAGCAAAATCTTATCATCATCTATCATTTTACCAATAATGTTGGTGCAGCTTTCGGTCAGTGTAACAGTCAGACAGTCTACATATTCAACCTGTGACAAACGGGCCGCATGTGGACCGCCAAGCTTTTCCGTGTGGCCCTGTAGTCTAGCACATTATTGATGCTATATTTAGTCAGTGTATCAATGTGTATGTGTCTATACTGTACTGATTCACTTCTTGACGATGTGCTGAAACTATTCCTCACCCACTATCAACGTGAAAAAGTTGGCCCATTGCCATATGAAAACGGTCCTTTCGTCACAAATTCAAAAGTCCCATTCATATGCAACGAGTAGATACTATTAAATGTAAAATTTAATTTTATTGAAGGGTAGGTTATTGCGGCCCTTCATGACAATAGTAGAACCGCAATGTGGCCCAGAGAGAAAAAAAGTTGAGTACGGCCAGATACTAAGTGACACGATAACGCTTCACCACCACTTTACCACCATTCGTCATACCAACCAATCCTATAATGTGATAAATCATGTCCTTAAAACCACAGCCGCTAATAGATATTCGTATGACAAACCTGCAACGACGGCTTAACGTGCTCTCCGAGGAATGGAGGGATCCCATTGTAAAGAATGATCACCCATTCAGATCATGATCGTGACAAAATCGACCTACGCGGCGTCAGTTAAGCTCTTCAATAAAAGCGTGGAAACTGCTTAATGGCAGTTAGGAGAGATGTGCAAAAATACGTTTCAAAACCAGTTTTAAAAATAAGTTAAACGAACACAAAGCTCGGTTAATACCCGAACTTGTTGCTGAAGCGTCGCTCCGTGAAGATAGCGGATCAAAGTAAGCCGCTTACAGAAGCAGAAACTTGACCGAACCATACTGCAATGCCTTTGATTTACTTCTCGATAAACTCGCTTCGGTAAATAACTGTTTATTTCTTATTTGTACAGAGAAATTTGATGATTTCAATCGGGACGAAGTAAATGGACGGTAATATTTTTATGTCCATAATCTGATTTCGGCCGAGCCGTAGTAACCAAGTTCTGCTCAGCGCAACATTTTTATAATAAGGTTTCCTTGTAAAATCGTTGTGTTGTTTTTACATTCGATATCTTTGGATTCTTTTATATTTGGCAATCTTTTTCGTTTTACGATTAACTTTTTAATCAACATACTGTGTTTTTAGACTAACGTCTTCAAGTAGATATGTATCTGCATTACAAACTTGGATTATTGTTCCAAATTCACGCATACTTTGGCAAAATTCCAAATGTTGGCTTGAAATATAGCCCGTGCTCTATCATTACTTCTTCTGCGGTGGGGACAGTGAACCCGTAATATTTTCAAGTCCATACCGCAACCCGAAAACATGTAATTAACAAGATTTTGCGTGTTCCCATTAATTTAGTAGTACGTTGCAATTGTGCTTAACAAATTGCTGGGTACGTTCAGTTGGAAATTTACATTGCGGTGAAGTGGAACCACCAAGTACCACGATTAATCCCGTGGCACAAGTACGAGGTTTTGGTGCCTGCTCATTTTGAAGACCCTTCATCCATAATGCTCATGTAACATTCATTATAGTCTGTGTTGTGTGTGTAAGTACATTCAGATATTACACCGGTGTTATGTCCTGCTTTACGAGTACACTTCGACGCTTTTAACGACTTATGTGATGAAAATGGAAAGTTGCTGTATCCTTATGACTTTGTTCGTATTCGTTGGTATGGAAATTAGGAAAGAATTAATGTGTTGGCTCATTATTATAACACCCTTCCGAAATTTAGTAGCGTTAAAAAAGCAATCTCGGTTGACCCAGGAAGAGATGACGAGACGAACTGGACTCCTATCTAAAGGATTGGACTCAGATTGCTTAAGACAGATTGAGGTGGAAAGAAAGAATGAAGGTATTTGCCTGCAGTGGGACACTACGGGCTACTTATAATAATAATAATTAAGTTGATTGCTGAATAAATAATACTCCTTGTATGTGTGTGTAATTTGTTATATAAATGAGGACCTCAAAAATATGTACAAAAAAAAAAAACATAATTCATGAAGAAATCAAGTTTGAGACTATAATTTTATAATATTACCAAAATATCCTTTATAATACGCACATTAAGTACCTATTTAAAATTATTTATACCTACATTACAACAACATGAAATATTATTCTATTTTTGAAAAGCCGACATGCCATCACCTACATACACTTCACACACACAAACGAAAACAAAATGACTAATGTTTGGTTTCATATCAAAAGCAACGACATTGTTTTACGTCAGGAACAACAAAGTTGGACCGAAAATCCAATATTACATAATTCGCGTTCACACGAGCCATCAACGAGTCCCCGAACAAATGTGCGGAGCGGAGATACATCGAACACAAAGCCGAAACGAATGAAAGATTGATATTGGATCCCTTGCGTGTTTTCTCTTTTTAATTAATCGCTTTTGTAAAGCTCAGAACTTCAAAGCAAAGGGTATCGGAGCATTCCCCGATACGTTTGAATCTGCCAAAATTGAAAAGCGATGTACGTAATTCTCTACAGCCATTTTTTAAAAGGGTCTAATCTCTTTTTGGACCGGATTATAAATTAAACACACGTTTACCCCGTGACGAATTCATCCGAATACTTAATTCTATATTAATTTATTCGAATATATTGAATTAACTTTAATATTTGTAATTATTGTTTTTAACTGAACATATAGCTAGCTGCTCTTAGCTGTTTAAACATTTCTGCGGCGATAAATTTATGTAATAATTTAAAAAAAGTCTGCTAAATAATTACGAGACGCCACTTCGAGGAATCGAGGCGGATGCCAATATAAATAAATATCGAATATCTTTCATGATACAGTCTTTGGAGGGAATAAAATATTCATTTCAGGTTTTTTAAATTAAGTTATAAGTTGTCAGTACCGTCCTATCGTTTTTTATGACTTTTTAAAAGCCAAACATTTAAATTGACGACGTCTGAATATAAATTTAGACATTCCGATTGCTCGAAATGATTACTTTTCTCCTTCGGGGGTCCAACGAGTGGCGAGTACGTGACAACAGAAAATTGTAAAATTGTTATTCTAACCATGTTGAAGAACCCGTCCGGAATTACGAAAATTGTTTCGCAGATAAAAATATCCATTTTGTCAAAACTAGACGCGGAAATATGGTATAGTGGTGGGTAAAATCAGTTTTCGTCAAGTGTTAACCAAATGTGGAAGCTTTTTGTTGAGGGTTTGTTATATTTAGAGTCTCACTAAACTTTTGAAGAAAATTGAACCTGCCAATTTTGTTTTTAATTAAAAAATCAGAAACCAGGGCTTTGTTTACTCAAGCTTCTACGGCATAAATAACTGCGAATCAATTAACGCATAAACGCTATAGAAGTATTTTACCTAAGTAATGTTAATAAAAATATTCCCTTACGTAAATATTTTACAAAACCTACTAACCATATTGCGGTAAAAAAATAAAATTTACCTATTTTATCTCGATTATTAAAAATGCTATTTTTAGGCCAAATCGAATCAGACCTCGAATTTCTAGAACACCGAGTTCAGAAACATAATTCATCATTTCATAGATCGAACCAAATCTAAACCAGGTCCAAAGCTTTCAATACTAACAAGGTCGCCTGTTTCTGTCACCTTTATAACCTTTAACCTTGAAAATATAACACGACGAAATATTAGAGATGGTTTGACTAGTCAGAAAAGCCGACTAGTCGGCACTTTTAAACTTACTTTGTTCTTGTAGAACTAATTAATTATCTACGAAAATAGTAAAAAGAGGAATAAATCTCTGCAATAATATTCAATGTTTTATACATTTTTAAATTAAATCAGTCTACCTTTAAATTAATTAAACTATATTCATAAATTGTAAGTTACTCGGCAAAAATTAAACTCTTTATAACTAAAGATAAAAAAATACTCTTTATAACAAAGGTAGACTGACTAAATCAACGAATAGTCATTAGAGCCGACTGTCCGGCCACATTTAGAGTCGGTGACTAGTTGACTACTCGGCCATTGGAGCACCGACTAGTCGTCTAGTTGTCTAAGTCCATAGTCAGCCCATCTCTAATAAATATCTCCTGCGTCTGGAATAGCGCGATCGATAGCAATTCCGCTTCGGCAGCTCTAAATCCTTTTTAGGTGGCTGTCGGCTATATTTTAGCAATAAATAAAATTGGTACCAAATTATATCATCGTGTAAGTGTGATGTGCAATTCGTGCGCGAAAGATTACGGACGTGCCGTCGAGTTTGTTGGTCTTACGTCGATGGGCGCAATTTTACGCGGCTATTAAACGGAACAAACTCGCTTTTCTCACAATAAAACGCTTCTGAATTTCCTTCTTCGGCCGTATTTTCAAATAGCGTGAACTCGCCAGGAATGTTTGTTTTGAGATATTTAGGACCTGTGTAGGGTTGCTGCTGGTTTATGGTTGTATTTCATGATTTTTTTTTATAAAGGTTTGTAGTAAAATTTTTGAATATTTTCCTTATAACCTGCTACTTAAAACACAACAGTCTCGACTATTTTATTTAATATAGTACGATCTCAAAAATATATTTACATTTTAACACATCTCTGACTAGTTATTACGCTGTAAATAGTCGTCTGTTGCGCACTTTTCCGTACAAGTGTGGATATGGAAGGAAAAATAAACTATTGTAAAATTCACAGCATTGTGAACCCAAAACAGTGCAATATAAGCCACTTTTCGATGAAGTACGTTGTAAAAATAATATTACACATAACGTGAAGAGATTATGTATAATGTAGTCCCAAAATCTCGACGTTGTCAACCCTAAACACACCTCTCGCTTATATTCGTACGACGAGAAGTGTTTCGTTATTTTCCCCGTTCTAAGTAAACATGGAAACGTAACTCGTGAAGATCAATCAAAAGTTTTCATAATACTCCATCAATATTAGAGTATTTGCATAGGTGGCGTACCGGCGGAGTTTCTTACAAACAAATCCGAAAGATTCATGTTTTTATAATATTTATCGAATTTAGATTACAGGTTTCCTTTTTTGGAGGTGCTTAACAACGTTTATGTTATTGAGTGTTTTACCTTTTTTTAACTTTTGTTAAATTTAATTTGGTTATTTGGAATTACGGAAAGGACGATGTATCCTATAAATTGGAATGCGCAACTTTTTATCCCGAAACAAGCAAACAACAATGTCAGGCGGACCCACGGGCGCAGGTAGCAAAATATGAGCACGGTAATTGAAAACAAAACAGCATCGTAAAGTCCCAAACTTATTATACCCCATGCCGAAACTAGGCAGACTAAATAAAACTCCCTAAGCACAAGATGTCTCTGGATTTACCATAAATCATAATAAAACTGCTCGTGAGGGATTTGAACAATTTATTTGAAGGTAAAAGAGCCGAGAGTTAGACTGAAATAAAATAAAAACTTGCTGAATTTTTGTTCGGGCCGTAATAAAAGTCAGGGGGTACGTCTAATGGATAGTTATCAAGGGAAAGGTGAAGATTTTTCTCAACTTTTCCTCAAGTACAAGTGACGTGCTGGAAGCTATGGTGAAGAGCTTTCAGCGAAGGTTTATTCGATTTTGTTGGCATAAGAGCACTTTGTTTGAACGCGATAACAGTTTTCAGAGCAGGCGAGAGCTAGCCATAGAGCAGTTACCTACAGCAAAAATAAAAGCTATATTCGAATGTTCGTAGGTAACCTTTACTACCTATGTAAGTACCTATGTGTGTTGAAGTAAAAGAAATTCATGGTGTAGATAATTTAAACTGATTTTAAGGTGTTTGATAAGTTTTCAGTTTATATTAAAGACACCTTTTTTAAACGTTAACAAAAAATTAAAACGGTACAGTATGTTGAAAACTCGTGTGACGTCAAGTGCAAGTACACTTTTTAGGGTTCCGTAGCCAAATGGCAAAAAACAGAACCCAGAAGATTCGTCATGTCTGTCCGTCCGTATGTCACAGCAACTTTTTTCCGAAACTATAAGAACTATACTGTTGAAACTTGGTTAGTGGATGTATTACACAAAAATAGAAAAAAAAACAATAAAATTTTGGGGGTTTCCCATACTTAGAACTGAAGCTCAAAATTTTTTTTTTCATCAAACCCATACGTGTGGCGTGTCTATGGATAAGTCTTCAAAAATAGGGTTAACAGAGGTTTCTGATTTAATTTTTTTCTAAACTGAATAGTTTGCGCGAGAGACACTTCCAAAGTGGTAAAATGTGTGTCTGTAACTTCTAAAACAACAGAATGATACAACTAAAAAAAATATATGATGTACATAACCATGTAAACTTCCACTGAAAATTGGTTTGAACGAGATCTAGTAAGTATTTTTTTTTAATACGTTAAATCGTAAACCGCAATTTACCTTTTACTTGCTGCTACGGAACCCTTCATGGGCGAGTCCGACTCGCACTTGGCCGCTTTTTTATCTACTCGTGACGTCACATACCCCTACTCCTGGTCTTTGATGAGTTTTATTTTCGTCTTTTTTATTGCTTTGATAAAGAAAAAAATCGTGTTAAATATTTTTTGGAAATCTGACTGACGGACCACATAGAATCATATTTTTTAACCAGGAATCATCCCTATTACGTTTATTTGATAAGTATAATATACAACACAAAATAAAACAGAAATTATATTTAGGGGAAATTTAAAGAAACGAAAACTTTAAAAAAGTCAGTTCAGTTCGGGACACATTCCTGCAAGAGACTTTCCTACCTAATTTCGAAGAGAATGCTCACACACTATATATGCTAAGACACATAGTCTTATTAAACGTGCCACTACAGATAAATATTGCGATGATTAACAACTATACATCTACCGCCAGAGGGCATGATGTAGGGCACTTTAAACTGCGTGTCCCAACACTACCAGCCTCGTACCATCCATAGGGATAAGTTAACACGTCGCTAAGCATCGCCCTCGGGCTACCCGCAATATAAATCATTTCCAACGTTCCTATAACTTTGTTGTTCTCGTGTAATTTGAATTACGTGTTCGCCACGACCATGGAATTTGGGACCGTAGCATAAAAAATAATAACAGTAAATTATGCAGCAGAGGAATTTAATAAAGATTTCTTTATTGGGATGTGATTTGCGATGTTCAGTAGTTATGTCAATTATTCCAAATTATAAACTCTTAGAAACTGGACCTTGTTCATGGTTTTTGTAAATGTTCATCATAGTCCGTTCTGTCTAAAGCTTTAAGGTAATGAAAAATGGTAAATCTTCCCGAAAAATTGGAAGATTCTGGAAAAACTTAAATGTGTAAGTGAATGCTCATGGGATTTTTGTACGAACTTTTTGGACCAGACAACCTTTGTAGGGTCGGCTAGTTTGTGAAAGATATACATACTTATCATCTTTTGCTAGTATAAAATTACACAGTACCTACTCGCTGTGACTGCAAGATTCCTTTAGTGAAAGATTAAAGTAGAATCATTGATAAGAGCCAAAGTTGTGTAACAGCGGTAAGTACCTATGTAGGTAACTAGGTACTCTAAAGTTTGTCCATGTGGAGCCAAGTTAAGACTACTTCCGACGAAAATCCGATCCTTAATAATATCTGATTCAGTTTACTAAACTTTAAGTACATGTATGTGAGACACTGAGAAAAAATGTTGTAAAGATAGGTTCCCATCGTTTCTGTTAGAGCAATAACTCTATATGATAATTCAACAATATGGCGAATTGTGAATATCACCGACGTAACTTGTATTCAATGTTCAAGCATAGTAACCAGTATTTAGTCAAAATATTCAATATTCAGACAAGTTTATGATCATCCGTTAATGGATTTCGAAACCAATTTCAGCAAATGTTAATTTGATATCGTGTATCCTCGAAATATAGTTAGGAAAATCATAGATCAACTTTTACGTTAGTTAGAAGGGGCAAGCCGCAAAAGTTTCAACTCTACCTATTATGGCTTCGGGGCAACAAAGCGGTTCGGCCTAACCCCCGGCTGCTATTTACTACGATTTTGTTGTCGTCGTACTCCGGTTAATAGAAACGGTGAATTAGGAATGACAAGACAACGTACGATTGTGTATTTTTGTTCTTGTTTACCTCCTTGGGTAAGAAAATGTGGTCTGTTCCGGATTCGCCCACAAAGTTCGCCTAATTTTTATTTTTCCGTGTTCGCCTACTTTTCATTCATTTTTCGCCGTGTTTTTCATTTGTTTCATAAATATGATTTTTGAGTACTGTTTCGACCCACTTTTTGTTCCTTTTCCACCTAATTTTGATTTGTATGATAGAGAATACAACATCGAAAGCAATGAATAAAGCATTTATTACTAACATTCAAATTAATTTAAAAAATATGTTCGGTAGGTCTAACTTTTGGATTTTTTGAGAACTGTCAGTAGAATTAGCGTGAACAAAAATTATGAGCAAAACACAAAAAAAATACTGAAGATTTACGATCCTATATTAGATTAAAGCGTTAATAAATTGTGTTCAACTAAAGCGTAACGTTTTATGTCCGTGATTAAGTATCAAAGTTTCGGTAATAACGCCTCTAACAGAGGATACTTCAAAATGTTTTATTTTGATTACATATAGTGTGATGGAATATAATTGATCGTTTACACAAGTTTTTCAATCTGGAAAAATGCTATTATTCGTAACAAGTTTCCTCTTCACTGTGATTGAGCACTCAACGTTTTTGGCATCGGATGGATACTAAAATGTAGAACTTCTTAATATTCATCTGCATGAAAGAACCGTTTAATGCACATTATGCTTGTCTTTAAACAGCAAAACCGAAACATTTAAGTGTAGTTATTATTTAATAAATAAGGAAGGAATACTATATTAAAAACATAGTTATTTGGCATAAGTATGTAGGTACGTCTTGGAAAAGGTGTATAGGTGTAGCTATATATTACATTGTAACCTACCTTCTCTTTTACATAGTTTTCGTAAGAAATCTAAAATTACCAGATAAATGTTTTTTTTCATTCATATACTCGTTGTATTCTCATAGCCCTTCTGTATCGTGTAGGTTCACAATCTAACACTATTATAATATATTTATAATTTAGCGATACTACACTCGCGAGCAATAAACTGCAATCACTTCATCGCGCGTTGCTCAAAACAATTTTTTATAATTTCTATGCAATAAACTATGGATTGTGGTACCTATATAATTTTAATTTTGTTAGCTTTTTTTAATATCAAAGATAATTCACGTTAGGTCATGGAACGTAAAAACAAAAGTCATCAATTTTTAAAACAAAAGCCCATATTTTTTCGCAATCCTGAAACCTAATAAAAAGTGGACGTTTATGTAAATTGGTCATCAATCCAATGTTTCACGTTACTGGCCCGGGAATACTGAAGTTAAAAGAAAATTGGAACCACACCTATAGAAGCCGCTCAAGTCGTCATCCTAATCCAGAAAGGTTTGTCTCAGCGTGCTTTCACTCGACAGCTTCATCTGAGATAGTTTTGTGCCTTGAAGGTATACAAGAGGTTCAGGGAGACTAGAAACTTAGTCCGCAAACCAGGATCTGGACTCACTTCGGTGAGAGATGACCGATTTATTGTCACCTCTTTTCTCCGAAATTGACATCTGACGGCGCGGCGTGGACGTCCAGCAGCAGCTAAAAAAAGTTCGAAGAAGGGTTGTAGCGACTGGACTGTGAGGCGAAGACTCAAATAAGTGAACTTGAACCCATTAAGGTCAGTCACGGGATCCAAATTGTCTCCAACCCACCGACAAGCTCGGCTTCAGTTTGCGGAAACAGTGGCATCGGGGATGGCCTTGTATGATGTGGGCGGGGAGATTTCTGTTGAAGCAAAAATAGAGCTCATATTCGTACCTGGTGGAGGCAGAAAAATACATCAACGATATTCTACTATGCCTATGGTTTATTTGCAAAGATTTCCTGCTAATGATGATCACAATAATGGCCGCTGCCACACCGCTGCAGTGACTAGACAGTACCTGAAAGAAGTCGGGATTCCCACACTAGACTGCCTTAGCCCTCAGTCTTGACTTGAATCTGATTGAACATGTTTGGGACGAGGTGAAAAGGCGGGTACGAGAAAGAAGTTCAGCTCCTGCGTCGATATAAGTCCTGAAAACTGCTTTAGTCGAAGAGCGGCAGGATTCCACCAGGAAACTCATTCAGTCAATAAAAAACTGTTTAAGTGTAGGTACAGGCAGTCTTTATGGCCAGGAGGGTAACACAAAATATTGAGGGGTAAATTACCTAATTTGTTATTAAAAAAAAAATCATTTCATATTACTTTCTACTCATTTAGACATCGACATATTGCAACAGTTCCCTAAATTAAGGTAGAAATTTTTTAATATTTTTGACATCATGTTTTGAAAGCTATCAAAATTACCTTAAAAACTGTTTTAAGCAACGCGCGATGAAGTGACTGCAGTTTATTGCTCGCGAGTGTATAAGTCAAGCATAGTCTTATTAGGAGTTACCCTGTCACACATTGACTGTGACCACCTTAAGCTAGGATCGTATCGTGGTCAACGTAAACAGCAACCAATTGTGGTTGGAGTGCCTCAAGGAACAATGCTGTGTCCATGTTTGCTAACAAATTAAACGTAAGAAATTCTTGATGTGGATGAGTAACTTTTTGTGCCATTAGCTTTCTGCAGAAATATAAAAATTCTACATCATTTTAACACGTAGGAATAAACTTTTATGCTTATTTGCCTTTATGATTTAATTTTGACAAAATTGCTTTATTCTCGATGGAGACGTAAAAGTGAAGTCTATATTTTTCGTTTTTTCCTTCATCGTACGTGAGAGTTTCCTTATTTATATTGATGCGATATTGTAACATACATCTCTTTTTATCGTGCATAGGTAATTTCTGGCATAGGTAGAGAGATAGGGGAGCTGCGGTATGTTAGGATTGTCGTTGTTGGGAATCGGTTTCCGTTTTGTTGCTTGTGCCGTTTGGATAATGTATGGTATGCATAAACCATTGCAATTATAAGTGGTTGAGGGACATCATTAATGTACCTATTTCTTTTATTTAAAAGACCTTATCAAACAAGATCATAATATCGATTTCGATGTTGCTTTTATAATATTATATAACACACATGAAAGAAGCAAAAGTTTATGTAAGTAATTGCACACTGGAATCTACCGTCTTGAGAATACTAGCAAAGTTTAGTAGCTAAGACCTAGAGTTTTAGTAACATGTCATTAAGTACTGATATAACTGAGAGATTCTCTAGACTGCATTAATAAAGCATGTTTATGAAAACGTCAGCTTTAATTTGCATCTCTATAATCCCGAAAATGAAACGTAAAACGCAAACAATTTTGTTTTCACCCGCTGATAATGGCGTTAATAACGTTGCAGCAAATGATGACCCAAATAATTGGACTACATCTAATTTGACATGAACGCTCTGCATATACGACCAATTACTACTAACGACCTATCGAAAAGGTCCATAAAACGTAGCGAACAATTAACGTTCGATTGTACTTAACGCGATTTCAGCTGTTTTATCCGAACGATCTCATTTCGTTCAATATTCTGAACGAAAGCTGATTAACTAACGATGGCTTGAAAACAATAGAGATTAAATGTTCCACGGTCTCTTATTTAATATCAGGCCTTGTTAAGATTTGCTTTGTCAGGGGAGGAAAGGTATAAAAAGATAGCGAGCAATCGATTTTAATCTAGGTTTTCTAAGTTTGCATTTTTGGCGAAATTAAGAAACCTTTTTGGAGAAAATTATCAGGCCGACAAGAAATTGGAGACAGAATTTTGATCTGATAAATTCTCAGTTTTGCCTGGTTTTGCCTTAGAGGAAGTCGCTTTGTCAACACTGTCTCAGCATCAAAGCAATTTGAATAATCCTCTTCTTAACTCACTGCAATAACAATTATTGTTACTGCTAGAGTTTCAAAAGAGTATTCAGATAAATGGGAAACAAAATATTCAAATTCGTAGTCCGTTGCATCCCAACCTGCCGAACGGCTTTATGCCAGAGTTCAAACTTTTCAAATTTGGCCGGAGTTAATTTTTATTTCTTTTTTTTTGCTGACGGTATTTACAGAGACTGAACTCAGATTGAACAAGTGTTGTTAACTTCACGTTGTAACAAAAACAGGAACGAGCTCTCCGATAGAATTAGAGTTAACAAACTGTAACGGTCGTGCGCTGGGCAACTTATTAAAGTTTTCGTTGAACTATAATATCGATACGTACCTACTCAGAGCTAAGCCGTAAAAATGTTTTTGAGTTGGTAATTGGGTTTTATGTTTTGATATGTGAGCTTAAAGTTAATGAAGTAGGTATTACACAATATACTTAAAAAGAAAACTGTGTACTTACAGAGAAAAGAGCAGAAAGGTACTTATTTCAAAAGAAATTTCTTCCAGCAGACCTGCGACAAAAGTGGACGTGAATGTGTAAGAGACTTATTTATGTAGTAATTACGTAAACATCAAAACAGGGCTGGCGTTGAAAAGCCCCTTAAAATAAAGATTAAAAAAAAAGATCAAAACAATGTTGCCTAGATGCTTTTATAAGTAATTAGCTTTTGCCCGCGGCTCGGTCCGCGTGGGTGTCGGTTATCGCGTAAAATAGTAGCCTATGTCCTTCTCCATATCCCAGGCTATATGACATGATGATCCGTTCAGCCGTTTTAGCGTGAAAACTTAACAGACAGACCGACAGAGTTCCTTTCGGATTTATAATATTAGTAGGGATTTACTCAGCAGCAAATCGTTTGAAAATAGAAAAATCCACATGAATTTTATTTATTCACCATCAAAATCTACATGAAAAAAACCTACCTAAATATTTTGAATGGCCGCAGAGAATAATATCGCAGTGTGCACAATTCAGTAAGAGGATTATAAAATAATGCCCGTTATTCCATTGACACATTCATATTTACAGTTTCCAATACGTTGATACCTTTGATCTCTATAAAATTTTAAAATTGTATGGAAAAAGTGATTCATGAAAAATATCTTTCTCAATTTGTTTACATCCATTTAAAGTTATTTTACAAAACCCATGAGGAGGAGTAGATATTATACTCATTTTTTTAAGGGTTGTTGAGTGTTCCCTTCCCGGATTTCGATAAACAAGAGTTAAGATCGTTTAATTTAAGCCAAGGTGGGGTAAGATTGCTGAATTATAGGAGAATTTAAGTTGTCCAATTCAAAGAAATACCTTTGTCCGTAATAATATTTATTAACAGTAATTGAGGAAAGAGCAGCAAAGTTATTTTTCAGTATTTTCTTTAAAGCTTGCGTTATGTTTATTTAACGAAAATGCATAAAAAAATTGTCGTAAGCGGCGAGTTTATAGTCAGTTTGGAACTTCTGCATTTCAAGACAAAAACAAACATACGACCAGGTGACCTAGTAAAGCAACAAAGTCATTAAAAAGAAAAGTATCAACAAAGTATACTTGATTTGTATTTAAAAACAAATAAAAACTTTTTGCCAAACAAGTTTTCGGCGGTGTACCGACAAGTTTTTGAATTTATTTTTCCGCAGAACGTTCCCGTGTGCCTCAAAAATCATTAATCAGGCTTCACTTTGGCAGTGACCCAACGTCCTTACTACCCTCTCATTTGTATTTACTGAAAGAGTTTCAGATCATAAATCATGCCATTTTGATGAATGAATCCATTGAATTTTTTTTCTAAATCTCGGTCAGGTCACGACTCGTTTTAAACTGGAATACGCTATTAAACGCGTTGAGTTATTCAACCGACAATATTTCAGATAAGTTAACGACGTCGTTTATTTTGCTATTAAATTTATTACTGCGAGTTCCGCTTGCAAATTTCAGCTCTCACTCTAAGTTATCGGGAAGGTGGAGCGAAATGTGCCTAATTAATTTTACAAAGTGTAAGTACGCTGTTATTCTTGAAACGGTTTAATGTGTTTATATTCGCGATTAAGTTAGATAGGCCCATTTTGGGGCAAGTTTAGACGTTAACTGTACCTCCTACAAATAATTACATTTTATTAAATATTGTGCAAACTATTTCAATAAAACGTCTTTTCCAAGTTTCGTTGTAATCATTTTCATTTAATTATATGAAGAGTATTACGCTATTTCCTCGAATCACCCTGTAATTCTTCTGTGTGGAGTTTCATGGTCGGCTAATTTATTTATCAAGCTCGCGATTCTCCCTCAATGAATTGAGAGTTAGCCGACTATCACTTTGCCGGAGTAACGGCTCAAGATTTTTATTTGAGTTTTACGCGGTCGTCTTTTGTTAAACATGTCCGTAAATAAAATGCTGCTTTCAGAAGTTATGAAATACCTTTCTTGATTATAAAATTCTGATGTTGAAATTACTTTAATTTTGAAATTGTTATTTTTAGAAGTTTATTAATAATACTATTGACCATCGCATGACGGTGCCTTCACCATTTTTATTGCAATCGGTATAACAGTACAGTTAGATCGAGGTTCATACATAATCCACAGCAATGAAAAAAACTTTTTACGTAAACAGTTTTTATATTTCACTTTTTAGATGTGATCTACACAATTAAATTGATATTACGCCCATAATGAGTCAGTCTACACATTTGCGTTATTTGCCGTTAAGGAGTTACTTTATGTGTCTTTGCAGCTCAGCTCATAGTTCAATATCTTCTTTGCCTTGGGATTTAACATAAACCGAACAATTCCTAGATTTTACATTTCCTAGATTTAATTAGTTTTTAATAAGAGGAGGTCACTGTTATATCCCCAAAGTTCAACGTCCAATGCAAATGCAATATAGCTATTTATTTAGTTACAATTTGTTAACTATACTCACAATTTGCACCAACGCGTATAGCAAGCCAACAACATAGAATTAATCGAGTAAACTGAAACAAATACAGATTTTGATCGTCGATATTATGAGTGATAAGCACTCTTATATCGATGATCAAAATCTGTATTTTGTTTAGTCAGTAATTAAACCACTAGATTGGTTAATAAGAATAGAAAACCCCAAAAATATGGAAATCACCAATCAATCAATCAATATAAATAAAACTCTTCCATTACTGGTGACTGACTGAGTGACTGACAGACAACGCACAACCGAAACTACTGGTCGTAGAAAATAAAGTAAATTCCCGAATTTCTTACGGGAACTGGAAAAAAAGGGATATTCGCGTACGAAGTCGCGGGCGAAAGCTAGTTAAACATAATTGCTGAGGTAAGGGTATACCAGGTTGAACTGTTCACATCTGCTATCCCTCCAGAACATTACGGCGTGATGTTATGGTATGAACTGTTGTAAACAATAAACCGACATGTGATTTTACCAATCCTGGGCCATTTGCTATCATTTATTAAAGAGTTCCGTTGCCAAATTAAAATAGGACTCCAAGAAAAAAAACAAAAAAGAATCATCAAAATCCCTTGACAATTGTTGACGATATCGCTGAACAAACATAAAAAAAAACACATTCACACACAGTCAAATTGATAACTTCCTCCTTTTTTTGAAGTCGGTTAAAAACAATTTTCTTCACAGCAACAGTTACTCAGTAAAACCAGCACAACCATACATCAAATTCGTCCGAACAGACTCGATAGTATTCTGTTACATATGATCCAAATAAAAACATATCGTGATATATTTCCGTTGGCCACAAAGCGTGGAGCCGGGGCACATACAGCACGTCGATAGTGGAATGAATAGCCCATCTCCGGGGGAGGATAGTGCCGGAAGAAGGCCCGCCACCCGCCGCACGGCCTTTTAACGAGACCAGCCTTTTTTCAGCCGATGCTGCAAAGTTTTGTAATGTTTTTGTGGGTCGGATAAGTGCGGCTGTGGTTTTGTGCGTTTTGGACGGATGTTGGTATTAATGTGTGGCCATTTGGACTGTTATGTGGAATATTCTGTCAGGCTATGGTTGGCGTCAGATATATGTGGAATACTAACGGTCATTGATCCACCTACATTTATTGACAGAAATAATGATATAAAGCTGTCCTGAATCAACATTTTTTTTTCCACATTTATTTATTTATTATTTATTTATTTATGTACACACAATAACCTTAAAAATAGAAACCACCATACCACCACCATGAATGAATGAACCATGAATTAAGAATTGAAGAGAATCTGTTTAAAAAAAACCAATGAGAACATTTTGAATTAATGTGAAGATAGGTCGACAATGCAATGTGCAACTGAATTTCGTCCATAAGTAAAACAAAAATATCTATCACTTAGCTATAAATAGCTATGTGCTTTTGTGTGTGTACGTGTATGTGTATGTTGGTACATTCTGGCAGTTCACTTTAGCTATTTATTAAAGATTGTAATATCAAAGTGTCGACCGGTGGCCATCCTAATAGGAACAGTTAAATCCTTCATTTCCCCAATTAACCCTCATAATTGGATAGCAAGATAAACATCTGAGCAACAAGAGAAAAACAAATCTTTTCGTTCTCAGTAAAGCGTGGTTTTTGTTCCGGACCAAAATTGGAAAAACCGAGCACTCAGGAAATCACCCCCATCTGCGCTTATGTTCCTTTATTTTGAAGCAAGAAATTAAAATCATACTTGTGTATTTGTTTGTGTAAGAATTGTAGGATTAATTCAGGTTCTGTAATAATAGTTTTATCTCTGTCAATTTTGGGAAGAAAAGCCGAAAATTTTAGGCAGCTCTGGCCACTGGCTCTCTGCACTGGGAGTAAATGTTATGCTTTTGTTTTGACTGCCTTTTACTTAAAAATGGGTGACAAACGACAAATCAAGCCACGGTAGCTGCACCGCACTCGAAAACAAAATAAAATCGTAACGACTGCGCTGAGTTGCACAAATGTACGGTAGTAATATAATACTACCTATAGTAGCTTTATATGCAGTTGATGTTATCGGGTACCGTTGCACTGGATATTTATGGAAATAATTAACTAGAAACACATTTTATACTTATAAGGTCGATGTGGCGTCGCTGGGGGAAGGCATGTCTTCAGTAGTAAACATTACTACTGTCTTTCCTTTTCTCTTTAAAATCCATTCAAAGGATGTCTTGAAAAGATCGCTTTTAGCGATAAGGCCGCTAATTGTGTCACCATATGTAATGTTTTCTTCATTAATATTTTCTGTAACTTATATGGTGCACATAATAAGGAGTATTCTATCCTATTCATTACTTATTTATGTAGGTACAAACAATACTCCTACAAAAGAAAATTTAATACAGACAAAAGAGCACAAAGGTACTGCTTATTTCCAATTTTTTTCTCAGCAGACCTGCGTTCAAAGAATAGGATGAGGAACGAAGTCACAGTGTGTAAAGAGACAGAGAAGGAAACTTAAAACAGTGTTTAATATCTTAACTAAAACATATTATTATCCCTACTTAATATTATAAACCACCAGAGAATGGGCAGCAGCATTCTCTGTAGGTACATTGCAACAGCTACACTGCGATCGCCAACCCGCCTGCCAAGCGTGGCCATTGTGGCAAATCCCCCCATCTGGGGGAGGCCCATGTCCAGCAGTGGACGTCTTTCGGCTACTATGAAGATGTAACTCTGCCTGCCACGCTTTCACGCTAAAACAGTCAGCTATGATTTCTGTGCACAAAACTCGACAAAATGTACTGAACAGCTGATTATTTTTTTCGCGATTTCGGTATTGGCCCCATAGTAAAAGTTGATCATAATGATGTTGAGTACAATAACCCCTTAAGACGTACTGCGTGTATTCTGTTACACCTTGTGTAGCCTGGAATATGGAAAAGGACATAATAGGCTACTTTTTTACTCGATAACCGACATCCACAAGGGCGGAGCCGCGGGCAAAAGCTAGTTATTAATAAATATAAATCTTAGACTGGAATAATGATACACATTTCCAAAGTGATGCTTTTCAGTAATGCATTGGATCTATTCAAGACCACGAAACCAATAAGTTGTTCAGTCGACTGTCACCGGTACTGCTGTTGATATACTGCCAACAATATCGTTTGACGGATAACGATAAAAAGTCTGTCTAGCTACTCTCTGCCCTATGTGGAAAGCGACAATTTCTGTTTTTAACGGACTTAAAAAAGAGGAGAAGGTGAGGGGATTCTCAATTCCGTTGTATTTTTTTAAGTTTATTACCTCATTTATGATCTGATTTGAAAAATTCTTGGTTTATGTGAAAGGATATACTCCCCAATTGGTCCTATAGAAATTTCATCAAAATAAGTTTAGCAGTTTGGTTTTTAAATCAAAATTGCTAGAAAAATATGTCATCCATGTATACGAAATTGCGTATTTTGCTTACCAGACTTTCCAGGGGTGTTGTTAGGTGTGTACCACTAAAAAGTGAAAAATAAAAGTCAGTACTTTTAGATAATCTCTTATAAAATAGTCTGAAATATTTATAACAAGATACCATTCATGAGAGCCCATTGGCAGTATCTCTAATCACAACCACACATCTTGAAAAAAGTAGACAGTATAAGAACAACAATTACTATAAAAGAACGCCTACACTGACTTATGTGCTGCTTATGACTTAAGTGTTGCTACACTGACAGAGCTTGTTAGCAAAAAGTCTAAGGTCAAAGTTCATGGTTGATGACCATTTTATTAATAGTAAATACTAACACAGCCACTAAATGTGTCTTTGAAGTCATAAATTCGCGAATGACTATTTACATTTCGTATTTTACAAAAAGCTTTAAACTCAAAGCAAAAGCTCTTCAAACAGAACATAAAATCAGATCTAGTTTTCCACAACGTATTCTCAAACAGACGCCAGACGATATAAGGCTAGATATACACAGTCCAAGTTCTAGACAGACGGCCCTGGCGCGTTGAGGTTGCTCGTAAATGTCAAAATATAAGTTTACAAGGTCGCTTGTAACCACCTACCCTAATTTTGGTTGGCGTTTAATCCGATTATATTTAAGAACCTGAGCCTTTGAAGTATGAACCTTATCTTCACGGAGTTGTTCTTAAGGATATGTAGGCCTTCAAGTGATAAATAGTTGGGTTTCAGGCGAAATGTTATCGTCTGTACATACAGAGTCTAGATTAGAAATTATATTTTATTTTATTTTTACTGTGGTTAGATGTGTTCCGCGTGAGATTTCACTGGATACTGTTTAAATATGTATGAGTTTTTACTGCGCACCCACGATTCTCTTTATGTGTACCTACTTAGTTACGTACATGTACCGTTAATGTTGTTTGTAGTTTTAAGTCTTGTTGCTTCTTACTATCGATTAAGTAAGAAGCATCACGAAAAATTCATAACTATATCAGAAACAAAAACAAAGATACAGCTAACTGTTAATGAAAAAACACATTGTGGGCTGACTACCACGCAGAAGCAGATATTTCATTGTAAAAATATTTTCACATTTTTTCCAGCCCAAATAAATATTTGTCCTGTACAAAAATAAACAGTACGTCTTTTATACTCGGGAGGCCCGGAAGTCGAGCTGCGGTCGCCGCATCCGCCACTCTGTCATGGCGGCCACAAGTCCCGCCTTCTTATACACTACAACTTTTCAAAAGTATCCCACAAAGGATTGAGTGTCGAACTTGTTTACCACAACTTTTCCAAACAAAAGACGAAAGCCGAATGCATTTTACTTGCAACTATATATTCATCCTACATTCAAGTTGGACGGCTAACTTCTATTGTGGAATTTGAACCTCTTATTTCGATCCGAAACTTTCTTTGTTCTGTAATTGACAACATTTATTTTTGCAAATCGACTCTTACAGTATCCTGAAATCTACCTGTAACTTCTCGAGGTTTGAGAAAAGAGCTTACATAAAATAAAACTTAGAGACAGCGACGAAAAATCGTAATGAATATTTTTAAGAGAGATTTATTTGAGAATTGGGAATGAGAGCAAAAATACTAGAACAATATATTTTTGCCGCTGAAGCAGAGCGGTAAACAAACAACTTAAATATTTGTGGGAAGTATACCAAAATTAAACGTGAATTGTTAATAAGTTCTATTTCTGAGGTGGGTGACCTTAACGTGGAGTTTATTAATGAAATAATAACATTACAAATATTATAGATGTGGAGGGTTGTACTTATGTTTGGATGTTTGTTTAATAAATCACATTGTAACAGCTGAATGTATTTGATAAAAATTTGGTACATTAGTTAGCTATGAACAGAATTAGCATATTGTATGATATTTTTTACGTTCCAGTGGGATAATTTTTGAGGGAAACGCACCACTCATCATCATCATCATATCAGCCGAAAGACGTCCACTGCTGGACATAGGCCTCCCCCAAGTGTCGCCACAACAACCGGTCCTGTGCGTCTCGCATCTATCGGTTACCCGTGACCCTCACCAGGTCATCGGTCCACCTTGTGGGAGGCCTTCCAACGCTGCGTCTTCCGGTACGCGGTCGCCACTCCAAAACTTTTCGGCCCCATTGACCATCTGTTCTGCGAGCAATGTGCCCTGCCCACTGCCACTTCAATTTGGCGATCCTTCGGGCTATGTCGGTAACCTTGGTTCTCTTGCGGATATCATCATTCCTGATTCGATCACGCAAGGAAACTCCGAGCATTGCCCTCTCCATTGCCCTTTGGGTGACTTTAAGCCTTCTGATGAGGCCAAACGCTCCACTATCAGAATCTTTTTCTCAATATTATACAAAAATACATGTGCTAGTAGTAACCTACCAAAAATGATCCGGCCTAGGCTGAATATTTTCTTCAGCTTATACCTAACCGTTACTGGATTTAAGCATCCGCAATCCGCATGTCTGCGCCATTTCCCTATGTCACAAGCTCTTTACCATTTCTCTGTTGCTTTGGTAATATCATTATTTTTCCGCCTCGAAGTTAAAAAGTTGGCAAAAGCTCTTCTACATAATGTATTACCGTACATTTGAGTGGGCTGCGAGACTGCAACACGCAATAATCTTTAAGTAAGTCATGAGCATTCAGCATCTTGCTATTACGGGCTAAGTCGCAATCGCACTTAAGCATAATGTGCTAAAAATAAAAAGCAGGATAGAGATTTTTGTGTGATTCCGTAGCTAAAAACTGGTGAGACAATCTCACCAGTTTTTCATATTTATGATTTTGACACACAAAATTGAAGAAATAGCTTTACAGTAAGCTAGAATATGTGACAAAATAACATTGATTAGGAATGCCAGTATCATAAAAACCTCTAAAGCGGGATCAAAAGATATAAAACCTACAAAATAATTGTGGAACTATTTTGTTTCCCTCATACAAAATAGTTCCACAATTCTTTTTTAGGTTAATCTTAGTCGCTAAGATTTATGCAATACACGAACAGCCGAAGGATCACAAGACAAAATTATAAAAACGTCTCTATTTTCGCAATTCTGCTACGGAACTCTAAAAAGTATCACAAGTATTCACGAGCCTTTTCTCGTAAGACGTTTCTCACTTATTCTTTTGGGGTTACACCGTCACTGGCGGAGGCTGCGCGCTCATCATTTGCATCCAAATAGCTCCTATAAATTCGCTACCCGAATTTTCACCATTCTCTCGGTTCCTTGGGGGCAATTAAATACTTTTTTCTCGTAGAGTTCGGGCCGCGCGATTTTTCGGTGTGAATAAATTCAGCGGTCCAGATTGTAGTCAGCGCCAGCTAGCTTCATTAGGTAAATTATTTCGACACGTATTTTTTTCTGCGATAAGATCTAGGCATTGTTATGTAAGCGAGATGTTATTATAAAGGTCTGCTGGTCTCAGTTTATGCGTTGTTTCTGTGAAATGGAATTTATTTAAGGATTGATCGTATGCACGGTGGTCGTTTTTGCTAATTTAGTTAGGGAATATTAATAATCACAAGAAGAATCATTAAACTTAAGCAGCAGTGGGTGGGGCAACATTGCTTGCAGAACAGATAGCCGATGGATCAAAAGGTTTTGGAGTGGCGAAAAGGCAGCGTTGCAAGACCTTACAAGATGGACTGCCGACCTGGTGACCGGTGAATGTGGTAATTCATGAGGGAAGGCTGTTTCTAGCAGTGGACGTCTTTCGGCTATAATGAATATGGTGATGATAAAATATTATCACACTAACAAATATTTGTTTCATCGTAATTCCCCTTTATTACCTACTCCTTCCACGAAACATGAAAGCTCTTGAATACTCCGATATATTCATATTGTCTTCAAAACGAAACCCGAATTAAACCAGTTGATTAACTTCCAAATATTTTGTTTCCGCTGATTTATCATTGGGTTGACAATCGAATTATTTCCCATCGATAGATGATTTCTTATAATGGTGTGAGGCAAGAAGTCCGGCCGTTCGCCCGCTATTCAATGGCTCGGAAATGATAAGCGTTTCGAATATTTGAGCTACTTGTATGAGTTCGAGACATGTACCGTTTTATTAGAGTTGTAAATTGTTCGAATGGAATTATTGGAGGAAATGGGAATTCATTTTATTACATTTCGTGGTGCTCAGTTTGCATTTATGATTATGTACCTACTGGAAATACCTGCATTACGTTGCGTTCAATCGCCTGTAAAAACGTTTGCTAGACGACAATTTTACGCCAATATCTTCGTTAACATAAAAGCGTTTCAAAGTAAAAAAACAGACCTCTGTAAATAGGACATATTTACTAAAACTGCTGCAGTTCATAATTAACGAACCGAGCACCCTTAATGAATAGTTTCAAGAAGATTAATTCCACCATTTAAATATACTCAACGAAGTTAAGCAGAAACTCGCATTAAAAGTTAAAAGTATACTCTTTAACTCAGATGAAATGAACTTACTGCCAGTGCTGCGTTTATTTAGCCAAAATTTGTTCTCATTATGCTGGACTTAATTTTTGTTTTACTTAAACTATTCGGGCCAACTTGTGTACTAAAACGTGACAGTTCACAATGAAAATTCACTAAATACAATTCAGATGTCGTGTTAATCTCATTCCGCATGAGTAAATTACAAGATCGAGGCGATGGGGGCTGGCATGGAGCCAAATGGCCGGCCACATCAGCAGCCACGGCCACGATTCTACACCGATAATTCTTTCATTCCACGTCTCGGCAGGAACGCCTTAAAAAATGTACCGTGCCTTACGCCAGCAATGTATGCGGTGTACAGCCAAATTTTTGCTGACGTCGTAAAAAAAAAACTTATCGGAACCCGTTTGATAAGTTTACTTTTTGGCGATTGTGTTTCAAATGTGCATTGAAAATACAATAGCGCAGGTTTTTTTAGTGTTATGTAAATATAGCTCTACCAGATAACTGGAAAAGAGACAATACCTACCTAATAAAATAAAATGTTAAAGCTAGGTCTACAAAATACCGTTCATAGAATAATTTTATTATATGTTTACAATTTGACCATTTTTAATTAAGCTTTAAAACCTACACAATTTATATTTCCAGATAGATAGAGAATTCTTTGTTGTATCAACCGTCAAAATTGTAACACATCTCTTCTCTTTTGTGTTTTTGATTCTTTCTTATATAATACTTCTTCTATCTCTCCCTCTCATGATGCCAGAGCCAATTCTACTAATTTTTAAGCAACGTTCGCATTCGCATGTCAGTTGCAATCTGTCAAAAATGTGTGGCTTTTTTGACAGATTGCAAATGACATGTAAATTTGAACGTTGCTTAAAAATTAGTAGAATTGGCCCTGTCGTCGGCAAGACTCGACAACGGCCAGCCAAAATGTCATGGGAAATATTCGAATTTGGAAGCGCAATTTGAACGGTCTATTCATCATACAAAACAATATTTGCGTTTCTAACCGCATTAAAGCCGGCGGCGGCGGCGTACTGCCAATGTGATATACGGACAGATTATTCAATCAGAATACTGAATGTGACTAGTTGCTGTATTGATTACCTTTTACCCCTTGGTGCTCACGATTCCTACTCACAGTCTATACTCACTATCTCACAGGAAATATTGACACAGTATTGGTAAAGTTCGCGACGTTTGGCAGACCGGAATCGAGCTACTGATCCCATAGGAGTTAAGTAAATGTCAATCTAATGTGACATTTTAATCTCGAATGTTTGAAAAAGGGTTACATGACTTATTTATGTAAATTTTACTACTAAAAGAGGATTTGCCAACTAATACGAAGTGAAATATGGACTTGGCGACACCCAGGACTGAAGATTAAAACATCTTTGTTAATAGACAAAACTTAAAATCTTTAAGCATACGCTTCTTTGTTCCATACTCTGACAAGTGACATATTTACTGCACTCTCTCCTAGCAACAAAACACAGTGAATTTTAAAGTGGCCGCGACTATAACAAAAGACTAGTGTCAAGTCCGGAAGGACGGCATCCATCACAATCTGGAGCGTTGTCACGTCCTCCACAATAAGCTCATGGACACTAGCGTCGCAGCTAAGCGGAAAGGAAAACAACTCCAGGAAATCACGCGCACACTGCGACAGGAAATAATACGGGGAAAGTTCCTCTAATACACGCGTAAGGTAAAACAAAGGAAGGTTTCCAAGATTTTTAAGGGTTATTAGAAAAGAATTTACCCGGACATGCTGTAAGCCCCCTCGTACATACCGTATGCCACGTGTTAATAATGTTACTGTCAAACTGCTCGTAGCTTTGATATGGGTCAAAAAGGTTTCAATAGCGTCTCCCTGGCGGAACCCACAGCACTATTTCACCTGAAATGTGTACGAGAAAACATCGGACCAATATGTTTTTTATGGCCAAAAAAAGTGAAACTAGAAGAATTGGTTTGGGGCTAACAGTACGCATGTACGCTCGGCACTAGGATTTTATTGGGGCCTAACTTTAAATGGGGATTAGAACGAATGTTACGTTACAAAGTCTTTAGGAAAAAGTGCCAAAAAAAAAATATTCAGCAGTATTTTTATTTTGGGTGGCTTTTCCATTTGCAAAGAACAGAAAATACAAAGAATAATATTGTATAATTCCCAAGTTTCTCCGACTCGAACAAAAGATTTTTTCCACATAGGTTTTTTTACTTTTTTTTTCATAAAACGTGCTACATCATCCTTTTGATTCCTAACGAGCTAAGCAAAGTTTAAAGTACTCCCCAGGCACTACTTGAATCCGCATTCGGAATACAAAGATAGGTAAAAGATGTTAAAAATTCCAGTGGGTTAACTCTTTTCTCTTTGCTCTCAACTTTTAACACGTTCCACCAAGATACGAAGGGGGTAACTAAGACGGTGATCTAGCCGGAATTAAAACGACGACACGGTTGGCGCAGTGGTTGAGCGATTGGCTGCTGCGTTGCGTGTCGCGGGTTCGATTCCCGCACGGAACAAATATTTGTATGGCCTAGTTATTCCGGGTCTGGTTGTTTGTGTATGGCAACGTTTTTTAAACAACAAGAAAAAAAAAACGTTATCATTTATTTGGAAGCATGCCTCATCCGGTTACTTCTCCCTAGTTCCACGTTCGTATTTACATTGGTTTCTTTTAACACCAAAGGTAACTTTATACAGCCTAACGATAAAACGTCAAGTACACATATAAAATAGTTTTAACGACGGCGTTCGCGAGAAATACTTTCTTCAGCTTTGTTTGTTGGCCTTTCACAAAACAGATTTCTTTAATGGTTTACAGACTTTTGTTTAGATATCTTTCTAAAGGTACGATTTCTTGAAATGATCTTTTTTAATTCTGCTTTTTAAAGGGAAATAATGGAATGGATGTTGAAAATAAAGTTTGGATTACGTTAAAGCTTTTTACACACAGTTCTACGTAAGTCATTGTGCAAAGCTCCTTCTCCTTCTGATGTTAAAAAGGGATACGAATATCTTTGGAAATGTACTTAAAATGAGAAGGTCAAAGGGCATTTCGGCAGGTACAATTATGCCCTTTCATTGGAAGGTCGAAATGTTATCGAATACGTTTGTTTATTTCCTTATAGATAAGTTAAATTTACACTAGTCAGTGATGACGGGCTGGGCGATTTGGGGGACTGTCTTCATGTTCATTTTGACGTTCAAAAAGTGCTGATTTTAAGCCAAGTTTGTATAAATGACTTTTAATTTTGATTTTGAATGGTTATCAGTGTCAGGTATTTCCTGCAACTGTTGAACTGTTTAAGATCACTTTCTTCAATCAGCACTATTCCAGGTTACGCTTTGTCTACCAAACTTTCCCTTCTACCCGCAAACGTCAAGACTAATATGAGGGTTATGATTCATTATATGTATGTTCTTCTATTAATACACTGTTCACACAAACCATTTATAGATTGGTGTTTTAAGAGGTAATAAAGAAAACATTACAGACGTAGCGGTAATACAAGGTTCGCTTTGTATTTTGAAAGCCATGAGTCATTGATAAATGATAAATGATAAATGATATTTATTTTGTAAGTAGGTTAAACATAACACTTTTACACGTCAATATTTTTTGGTCATTTTAAGCTAGATGAGGTCGGTGTTTCCTAGCTGACTACCCTGAGAAGAAACACCGAAACAAACTCAGAGGTCACAGTCTCTTTTGAAGTCCATACAAATTGTACTGGTCAAATCATACGAGAACCATGTAGGTTAATGTCTGAGGTGGATTGAGGCAACTTCTAAAATATTTTTATCGCACGGTTACTGAACAAATATCTATGAACAGTTTCATTTTTCTTTGGGCACAAAAAAAATGATTATCATAATATACAGAAGGTCTTTTATCTGTGTTCGTACTAATCATATTTTCTTACCTAATGGTTTCCTTTATTAGTTTCACCTATAAATCTTTTAAACATGTTTCCTTTTAAAAATATTTTATTTTCCTAACATATTATGTCTTTAAATTTATACAGTAGCTAGCAAATAAGTAACTGTCTGTTTCAGATTCTCGTACTTTTAAACGTTCATGTAAGTTTAGACAAGCTTCAACGTCAAAAACTTAACGTTTATAAATAAGAAGTAAATCTTGAATGTGAAGCCAAAAATAGGAAATATGTTTTTTTTTTGGGTTCCGTTTTCAATGTGCTGGTAACAGAACCCTATTACTAAAACTCAGCTGTTGTCCATCTATCGGTTATCGGGCTGTATCTCATGAACCTTAATAGGAAGACTGTTTGAATTTTCAGTGTGTATTTTGATTGCCACTGTAACAAAGAAATAGAAAACCGGCCAAATGCGAGTAGGACTCGCGCACGAAAGGTTCCGTACCAACATCTATAAAAAACGGCAAAAAATCACGTTTGTTGTAAGGGAGCCGCACTAAAATATTTATTTTATACTGTTTTTAGTATTTGTTGCTATCACGGTTCATGAGATACAGCCTGGTAACAGACAGACGGACAGCGGAGTCTTAGTAATAGGGTCACGTTTTTACCCTTTGGGTACAGAACCATAAAATTATAAGTATACAATTCTAATTTTCATGCAAGAAACGTGATTTTATAGATGTGTCGTATGGAAACTTGCATGTGCGAGTAATGCAAGTAATCTCTCTTACAGGCAGGAAGCGCTAGTTAGAAACGCAATATAATTCTTACACAGAGTCTTTAAGCTTGTCCACACATAACCGAACTGTGCCCGGGAAGTAGCCGAGGCCGTGGTCTGTCCGGAGCTAAAAAAAAATCGGTGTGTACGTTTTATATTGCACTCGTTCACAAACGTCCGCGTCAGACTACATCCTAGTCACAGCTTTAATATAAAATAAAATTTATTTATTGTCGCAGTTAATACATTCGTCTTGTCTGAGAGTTATCTAATATATGCATAGTATTAATGTATTGCACTAAAGGTACTGCTACTGATACCCAAACTAAGCTTGAGCTTGTATTTTAAGAAACAGTATTGAGCCGCAGGAAGTATCATATAATAAAATACGAATACATTGGTTTGAATGTCCTTGCAGCAGGCTTACATTCTTAGAATAACTTCTGGTACCTAGTTCTTATCCTATAATTTATTTTTTAAGTGTTGTTTAGGTTTAACAGATGTGTGATATGTATGGATCAACCATTAACCGTTGTCTCATGTAAACGATTTTAAAAGTTAATAAAGATGCACCATGTACCTTCATATACCTAGCATAAGACATATTGCAAACTTGAGACAACGTTTCAGTTCAACAACATCATAAGCGAGGCTGTTTACTTAGAGCTAATTGCTGCAATAGTGGTGTGCTATGCGGAGACAGTTAGACGAACAATTTCTCTTAAATGTACAGGTTCAAAGGAAATTAACTAGACCAAGTCCGCAGGTTTTAAGTGACAAAGTTATTCAGGTGTTCCTTGAAATGTTAACCTATTTATTTTGTACCCATTTCAAAGAACACCTGGATAAGTTGTTTCGTTGAATCGAATACACCTACTTTAAAATATTTTGTTGTTTTGTTACTATCCTACTGCTGGGCTGGGGCCTCCACCAAATCCTTCCAGATATTATTTTTCCATTTAAAACCTAATTTCGGGTAACCAGAAAATTATCCTACATTTCAATTGTGGAGGAATTGAAATGTAGGATAATTTTTTGGTTACCCGAAATAAGGTTTTAATTACCTACCTATCATCGAAAGATTCGGTATGGCACAAGCATACAAAAAACTTACAAGGTATCAAAAATATTAGGTAATTTTAGTTACCTAATATTTTTGATACTTTGTAAGTTTGACAAAACTTTCCTTAAAAAACAAAAAAAAATACCTCGATTTTAGAGCTTCAGTAGCTTCACCGCGCACCGATTTTAAAGGTTTTAAGCTGAAATTCAGCGCAAAGTCAGTAAGGAATTTTTCCAGTAATTTGGATTCAATTCACAGCAAGCAAAGGCTGGCAATAAATAAACTGCAACTCCAAATGAGGTTCCAGCCCTGGACGTAATCCAAGTCAGCGTGCAGTTTTTATTTTTATTTAATTTTCATTACATGCCTGTGTCTTATCGGTCTTATCCCATGTAATTTCAAGTAGGTACCTGCTACAATTACTAGAATAAAACTTGGACGTAAACGACGGCAAAGAAGATACAAAAAGCTTAAGAGATAGCAACAACGTTTTAGTGTTAAGATTCAATTCATCGATTCCTCTAGTAATTTATAGATAGTGGTTACTGAACCGCAAAATATTTCAGTAAAAAGGGAGTTGAAAGAAAATTGCTTGTACCAGCGACTGAAAACTCCAAGAGATTCGAACCCAAGCAAAAAATATGAAAACAGAAAAACATAAGTAAAAAACAAAAGACAGCTACCTTCTAACAAGAAGTATTGTCTGCACTGTCTCGAAAGTAACTGTTATTTTAAAAGAAAATCTCCGCACCGGGTTATCTATTGCAGTTTCAATTTCTTAAGTTTGCTCTTCTCTTCAAACAATCACATAACGGTAATGTAATGTTAGATCGTCTAGAAAATGTTTCGTCTTTGCCTTCGTCTGACTGTCTGACCACTTGGAAATCTTTTGAGATTTTTCCAGTCAGTTGTTTGAGTTTGTGTATCGTATGCTCGATGAGGATATGAGGAGCTCGTGGCAAAATTTTAACTGCCGCATGGACCGATCTTCAAGGATAAGCAACGCTTCCCGAGGTTGGTCTGTGGATGGGTGACCATCTTAACATACCGAGACTCCTCCGTGCCTCGGAAAGCACGTTAAGCCGTTGGTCCCGGCTGTCATTTGGAGATCTTTGGCAGTCGTTACGGATCGTCATAAGCCAGAAAATCTGACACCAGTCTTGCCTAGAAGTACCGTGTTACCCAGTTAAATGGGTTGTGGAGGTCTGGTAGGCAGCCACTCCTCGTAAAATACTGGTATTCAGCTGAGTCCGGTTCGACTGGGAGCCGACCCCAATATAGTTGGGAAAGGCTAGGCAGATGAGTTGTTTGAGTTTGTGTATCATATGCCTAATTTTCAACAGAAAAACATAAGTAAAAACCTCTTTCAACGAGCCAATCTAAAAGAAAAATGATCTGCAAAAACAAACGCCAGGTCGCGTCGATTAAAAAAATGAACCGATTAAGCGCGGCACTCACTAATGGCTTCATAACAAACGAAATTTTCACCCCGAATCCAGTTCAGGCGTGTATTTAAATACTACAATAAAATTCAAAATCAAAACATTATTCTCACTAAACAATAAACCGCGTACTATAGTGGAATGCGCAATTGAAGTTATAGATTACCGCGTGATCATAAAATGTTAATAAATAATTCAGAGTTTAATCGGAGCGTTAATTGCGATTGCCGTCGCACGGGTTAAATGAATTTTTTCATTTAAAATATCATCGTGTGTCGTTTTTATTAATGTGAACCTGTTTTCACTCCTTCCGGCGAATAATCTCGATTGATGGCCGCTGGTGTATAAAACATAAATAAAATTTTTAATCATCGTACCGAAAATAAAATTTGTTGTTTCGCCTGCCCGCTGTAATATCGATGCAGTTGCCCGATTTTGATGAGTCTGCTTGGGTCTGTTGCTTTTTTATGTTTTGCAATGTTGTAATATTTTTGGAGTAAGGCTCGTATTTTATTGCAACAATGGTGGAAAATGTTGGCATTTTTAAACAGTTTTAATAATGTGAAGTTGTGTTTCGTTGATTCTTGTTTTGTTTTCGTTGACGAAATGTTACCTTCTTCTTCGTTGTTCCCTCAGTGCTGAGGATCACAACCACATACGACGCGTCTCCAAGCCATTCGGTCTTGTGGAATGTGGACCGCTCTGTACATGCTGCCTCCAACAGCCTTCTTTATAGCGTCGGGCCATCTTGCCGGTGTTGCAATCATCCTTACTACCTTACCAAAGACTACAATAGTATACTGGCTATAGACAGGCAACTCTACCTTATTTTTTAATATTAGTAAGTGGTCGAACTCAGCGCCATCTAGTTTTTAGTTAAGGGAACTAATTTATATAAGTAAATGTATAGGTTGGTAGGTGTGTATAGCTGCTGTCCGTATCCTTTATGATATTAGGTAGAGAGATGAGTGTATCCGCTATATACTACAAACATATGTACTACATAAAGGAAAAAAAAACCACAACAACAATTGAATTTTAAACCATTTTATTTAAATAAACATCACACATTTTACAATAAAATTTTGTGATCGCCTTTTTCGTACCTTATGATTAAGGTACTGCCGATTAGCCTTTTCTTTCATTGAATCGTTAACATCCCAAAAGGTTATTTTGCCAGTGAGAACATTATCAAGATATCTTTTCACCAGATGTTTACAACAACAACACACACAACACAACACGAACGTTCGAACGAATTGTGACGCAGCCCAACAACATGGAGAAACGAAAGCTCAACTCAACATGCAGATGCACTAGCGAAACAACAAAAACTCTATTGCAAAAGGAAAATAAATGCGCAAGAATTGTAGTTCTTTACACTCTCACGCAGCCATTTGCAATTCAAGTGTGGCCATTCAAATACAAACTTTTGCACGTTTAAATACCAAAATATAATTTCTTCACTATTAAAGCTCATAATAATAACCTAATTATGTACTAATTTATATTATTATATTCTATTATTTTTGTATAAGAAGATCATGAAATTATATTATTTTTCTTGATTAATGTTATAAAGTAACTGCCAGCAAAAAATAATATATTTAACCGTAGCAACACCGCAATTTGTTTCCCTTAACCAAAAACTAGATGGCGCTGTTTTCAATAAAAAAATGGAATTTTAATTTTGTTCTAAGTTGCCATAGCATGTACCTTACTAATATTATACACGCAAAAGTTTGTAAGTGTGGATGATTGTTACTCTTTCACGCAAAAACTAATGAATGGATCTTGATGAAATTTGGCACAGAGATAGATTATAGTCTGAAATAGCACAATGGCTATTTTTTATCCCTGGTGTATGATACCTTAGAATATTTTCCGACATTCTCGTGGGCGAAATCGCTGGCAGAAGCTAGTTTAATATAAAAAGAAGTGAACACCGTTATAATATTTACTTACAGCCGTATTCATAAAAACTTTATAAACATTCATCATCATCATATCAGCCGAAAGACGTCCACTGCTGGACATAGGCCTCCCCCAAGCGTCGCCACAACAACCGGTCCTGTGCGTCTCGCATCCATCGGTTACCCGCGACCCTCACCAGGTCATCGGTCCACCTTGTGGGAGGCCTTCCAACGCTGCGCCGCGTACCGGAAGACGCAGCGTTATAAACATTATTTAGCTAAAATACTGATAAGCAGATTCTTTGTTAAAAAATTTCTATGGAGAATGAATTTGAATTTAGAATCTCTTAGACTAGACTAAAGCCTTTTTGTTTATAAACAACCGTTTCATTATTTTACAATATTGTTCAAACTTTGCCACAGTTTGAAGGGTGCGTTTACAATTGGGTAGTCAAATCGTAACTTTTTAACACAAAAGTATGTAAATAAAATGCTTTGCATTCTTAAAATGTTTTTCTCATGAACTGTTGATAGATGTACATTGTACATCTATATGTACAATGTACATCTATCAAAAATTGTATTGTATGTACCATGTACAATGTACATGGTACATACAATACAATTTTTAGATAGGTACATTTTCTTAATAAATGTACCGAAGTAAAAAAAATCACTTCGGTACATTTATTGAGAAACTGTACCTATCTAAAATTATATTTATAGTTCAGAATCGTACCAGGCACATCTATCAATAATTCATGGGAAAAACATTTTAAGAATGCAAAGCATTTTATTTAATAAACTTACTTTTGTGTAAAAAAGTAATGATTTGACTACCCATCCGTAAACGCGTCCTCAACCCAAACAAGAGATTTACTTTATTTTGATTAAGGTCTTAGGAGATTCAGTTTTTATGCAATAATGAATTCTGTAAGGTAGCGTAAGAACCTATTGGTTGGTTACTTGAAAACCCGTGAACATTTTGGATTGAAAAAATTAATGCTTTAATTTATGCTTGCTTTTTGCTTTAAATGATGAATTATTTGGAACTGATATTTACTGCTAATATTGACATTTAATAATACATTTTTTTTTTTTAACTTTAATTTGTAATCTTGAGCTGGATGCTCACCATATTTGTACGCCTCCTGGCATAACATAACGCCCTCTTCATAAAAAATAAGATCTGTATGTTTGTACCTGTAGCTGTGTTAACAAATAAAAGTGATTTGATTTGATTTGATTTGATTTGATCATTGCTTTGTTTTCAATCGCGCGAATAGACAGCGCTGAGTGGAGCGTTGCCAATCCAACTGCGTGTTGAAAATTTTGTGCATAAATCATTAATAAATATAAATTCAGTAAGTTCACCTGTGCACTAAAGTCCGGTCGCGGAGCAGAAATAATTTCGTATGATGACCTGTCTCCTTCACACCCACGTAAATATAATACGTCACGCTCGCACAGATGCAATGACGGCCGTCCTCAGGGATTGTAAACTGTATCTAAGGTTTGTTCTTGTTTGCATGTGGTTTTAGTTGGCCTTGAGTTACAACAAAAACCCACGGCTTGCTTGACCTAAATAATATTTTTTAAATAACGCACGGACGACATTCCATCTTGGGATGCGAATAACTGTGTCCGAAAACTGAGCGATCACTACGCTCAGTTTTCGGACACAGTTATACTAAAATGACATGATTATTTACGAACAATTTGGTACCAATAATAAATCATTTAGTTGTGATTATGAAGTAGGAAATCTAATTGCGTAAACTAAATATGGGTGACAAAAGTCCCCTTGCGCGTTTGAGCGGCCGCACTTAATACAAAAATGTTTGTGACCACTGTCAGTAGGCAAAGAGGTCATTGTACGAAATTCTTTCTGCTCCGCGACCGGACTTTAGTATACTCTTTATTATATAGGTATCCTAACATGTATTACTATGTAAGTTACATAAAAGGTAGACGAAGAAAACATTACTGGCTGTTTGTGTATGTGACTTTGTATGTTTGTAAACGCACCCACGATACAGGAGAAATTCCTAGTGTGGGGCAACGTTTTAAAAAAAAAATACTAAGTCCGCTGAAAGATACTAACACTATACCTACTGTATGTAACTGAACAAGATGAAATCGGACTACAACGTTCAAAAAATTCGTGAACAACCACCCAATTTAATCACGCCTCACGCCACCGAGAACATAATCACGCGTTCACATGTTTATAAAACTCAACCCTGAGGTTCCCGCCGTGGCATGAACGATCTCATACTCCGCTTGTTTCACACCTGATTATCTTTAGACCCGGTTCATTGTCTCGGATATAACACTTTAAAACCAGCGCCTTGTTAGCATTATTATTAATTTTAGACTCGGGTGACAAGGTTCGGTCTGGCTGACACTTCATTATGGCTATACTTAGGAGGGTTGTAATAAATGTTAGGGGCTGTAATATGAGTATGTTAGTGCTAAGTGTAATGCATGTTCATGGTTTACGTCTACGGTTGGTATTAAGCCTTGGTTGCAACTTATGTTCATCTATGTCTGTTTCAAAATTGTTAAAACATTAACTATTTATCCGACTTCATTTATGGGATCTATTTGTATCGTAACCTAAATTCTCTAAGGGCTGATTTTTCAATAGTCAGATAACTTCTATCTGGGGAATAAAATTGGCAGTTTGACAGCTTTTATATAGAAAATATGTCAAACCGCCATATTTATTCTACAAATAAAATGTATCTGGCTATTGATAAACTAGTCCTTTTTTTTTATTTTTTATTTTTGTTTTGTAATTTTCGTTGTGCCGGCCTTTGTACGATTCCCTGCTTACTTTTCCTAAACCGCGCAATGGGTTTTGATACAGCTTTTACTAATAGAAATGGCGATAAACTAGGTTTGTGTATAAAAGTGCAAAATTGGGTGGGTCGCTAAATATATTTTAAAATAATGCACCTGCCATGATATCTCCCTACCCTTTTTTATGGATGGGAAATCATCAAATGACTGCTGCCGCTCTGGGTGGAGCGGACTCAGACTCTTACTGAGTAAAACCCATCTGTACTCCTCGAAGTGCCCTTTGCTTTCCAGGGCCGCGGTAACTCTTTCGAACAAAATCCGCAACCCTGGTAGTTCTCCCTACCCTTGGTTCAATGGTAGAGAATTCTACTTAGAATGCCTCTGCTGCATACATCCTTTGTTAGGTACAAAAGTATGTCGCATAAAGTTAACTAAATGTTTGTGCGAAAAGATTTATTTCATCAAAGTACTTCTACGAGGCATTAAATATGAGAAAATTTACTGTATGAAGAAAGGCTGAAATCTAATTATATTTCATTTTAACCGTCCTCCTACATTTTATTACAATTTCAAACAGATTGCTAACGGATACAATTCGCAATAAATTTCACAGTCAGTGACATAGCTTATTGTATTTAGCCCACAAAATCTAATTGCCTTTTTGAATGTAACGTTCGGAATGACCATAGTAAGCAAGTTTTGGACATAATCCAAAATTACGGGCGTAATAATTGCATTCCGACGAAATGCATTCAAAGTTGAGTAAAATGTGAACATTCGACGCTTATCTGCCAGTGTTCGTGTTGTTAGCACCATTAAAAGTTACGACTTGTTAAAGTCTAATTAAACAGTAACCATTACTTTGGTAAATAGTGGAGTTAATTATTTATTGAACTAGACGAAATACAGTTTAACGTTCAGTGGTTCTATTGTTTAAATAGATGGTTTAAAATCACGTCGTAATCGATGAGTGTATAAAGACACTTAAGAATTAGGTGGGGAATCAAATAAATCGATTACTAGATAAATATTCACAATTTGCTGGAGTAATTCACCTAATTTCAGCTCTTCTGAAGAGAACCGATGAAACCGAACAATACCTATCTATCTTATTCGTTCGTGAATATCACACAGTTACTTCTGCAGTACAGATGAGGAACGAGCTCGTGGCTTAATTATCACAGCCGTGCGGGTCGATCTTCAAGGTTAAGCAATAGGTGACCCTTTACATACTGAAACTCCTCTGTGCCTGGGCAAGCACGTTAAGCCATTTGTTCCGGCTGTCATTAGGTACCGGTGTCAGGAGTATCGTGTTACCCAGTTAATGGGTTGTAGATGTCTGGTAGGCATTTATGTGGTGACTATGATGACCTGAAGTTTCCATCAGGAATTCACTAGATTAAAGATTAGGAACAAAATTACGTCGGGGAAGGGTGCACATTGCACTTATATGTAGGTACATCTGTATTTGAGATTATGAAATATACAAAACAGGATAAAATGTCAACTATCCAAATTTTTTATAAACCTTTACGCTCGAATATTAAGTTTAATTTCGATTACAATATATTTGTATTTCTTCTTGGCTACGGTTGGACGTTCCTAATTTGAAATAAGACCACACTTTTATTTGTGGTCTTATTTCTTTGGCCATCTTTCAAGTGCTCTTCGGACATCTAGTGTATTCTTGATCGAAGACTTGAAGTTTGGTTTGGGGGAAACACGACAGACAATTCGGTGTTGCAGTGCCCTGTTCCCCTTTTCCTGTGTTATGTTTGGTCGTGCAGCAATTAGTGGTCGGTGAATGGAATATAAAATTAAATTATGGCAAGATTCTATTGACATTATTTTCTGTACACATCTAAGTATGAAAAGTATCGTTACTTTTCATACTTAGATGTAAACAGAAGCACTTCGCCCGCGACTTCGTCTGCGTAGATTTTCTTTAACAATTTTCTTACTTTTCTTTTTTTAAAGTAAGAAAATTGTAAGTAAGTTTAATTTCCAAAATTCCTTTCTTAGTGTTAACCTACATCATAAAAGGATGATAAATAAATATATGATCCTAGTCACAATACTTTTGGCTGTGCATTCATATGTCATTCAAGCAGTTTCCTACTAGATAATAGAAGATAACATAATATAGCTTCCATTATAACTTAACCACCAACCACCGCCAGTATCTAAAGGTACACTTTGTATCAATTTCCAAGAAAAACTATTATCGGAGATCTATTAAAATCCACTCAATTATTTACGGAGTTTCAAAAACTATAATGTTCCATTCATATTGATGTAGCTACAACTCGTTTCCAGTATTCATTATAGATTATGCATATTTTTTTTTTTATTTTCAATATTAAATACGTTTTAGAAAGCGTTTACGAAATAATTTTTAAAATAACTTCATCGGCGATGAAGTTATAAAGATTCAAAGTTGACAATTAGAAAGAGAAGTCCGATATGGACTTTGACGTCAAAGTCCATGACGTCTATACAGCTGCTGCCATACAAAACAGCGTTTTCGCGTGGTTTTTCGATCAATTTTGATTCTATTTTCACTGTTAGAATTATATTTTTGTATATTTGAGATAAACTGTGTAGACAACAAATATTGTTTTTTATGCATATTCCATATTCTCGTCATATATCTAAAAAGCTCTAATGCCGCAAAACAATACAATCTAATAGTCAAAGCTGCACTACTGAAAGCAAACACCAAATTGCTCGCTAACTTGAGATTACATGCCGTGTCGCTGGAACAACCCCCTCTCGCCTCTGTCACCCTCTCCCACCCCTGGAACCGTTCTCGTGTTACTAAAGCTACAGAAAAACTAACGAAACTTGCCCGATTCAGCCTGTTCTTTGCTTGTAATGTTTATTTTTTAAAGATGTTGCCTTTTGTGAATGTCAGTGGAACCTTCTTTGATTAGGACAAGTTTTGCTACTACGTTCATCCCCAGTATTTTTATGGTTCGCTAAGATAACACTGTTACGTAACACGCTTCCAATCTTCCAGTTCAATACCCTGAACGTATTCATAAATAAAATTAAAACTCATTCAGTCAATTTATTAAATATTTTCCTTTCAATTCTACGGTGTATGAATTTAAGTGAAGCATTTCGTACTCCGGGGATGCACTCTGAGAATTTTTCAAGTAATTTGGATTCTATTCACAACAAGCGGGCTAGCGTCGGAAGGCAAGGCGCGCCAAATGAAGCAGCTTGCCTGCATTATCTGCAGTACCTACCGCTTATTGAAATTTCCCGACGAAACTTGACCTTGACCTTAGATTGTTTAGCGTCTATGCATTTTCTCAGTTGTATATTAAAGTTATGTACATTTCAATAACATACTCATAAATTGAAGTATTCATAAATTTATACTTTAAAGAATAAATTAATATGAATTCCCTAAATATGCTTGATATGCTTACCTTGTGCGATAATACCCCCCATTGCACACTTGTTTTTATAAATGTTAATAAATACAATGAAATGTTTATCGGATTGCAAAATGGGTGAAAGTTCACTTTTAAAGGATTAATTTAAATATTGAACATGTGTACCCATTGTATTGTTATATCGAGCGTGTCTGCAACTCCGTCCTTGCACACATATCGAGTTATTTGTGTAAGGAAACCTACATTTTTCTTATAATATGAAACAACATTGTTGATCCTTCATACTTTCAGTATTTTCGTCTGTAACATTTTTAATAAAATAAGAAGTTTCATGGCCGACGATAAAGATGTTACAGCTTCCTCATCTCATGTTACCGGAGCGATAACTGTTGAGGTTAATTAACTTCAAAGTGGATGTAATAAATTGTAATGAGAGCTCTTATTAATGTCCGATAGAAATAAATGTTGCTTAACGGGGTATTGTTGAAGGCGAGAATGATACAAAAATAGATTTCAAATTCAACTTTAAATAGGCATGATCAAAATTATATAATTAAGTGGTTAAACTTTGCTGACGTGACGGGAATAGGTCGGGCAAAACATGAAAAAAAAAAAAAAACAATACAGTACTACTTTTTGCGACTTCGTTCGCGTATATCCCGTTTTTTCTCGTTCCTGTAGGAATTTCGAGAAATCCTCTCTTAGTCCTCCCCTATACTCCCAATGGAACCTACATGCTAAATTTCAGCTTTCTACGACCAGTTGTTTCAGCTGTGCGTTGTCTGTCACTCAATCACTCTGTCACTCAGTAACGCAAGAGTTTTATATTATATTGATTGATAAACCGGGCTCACCCCTAGTTTCTGAATTGACCATTAATGAAACCGTGAATTAGTTTTTTTGTTTCGTGCGTCGCGATTGTTGATTCAAAAGGTGGTTCGCGGATGACTCCAATCTTCAGTGATTGTGTGGCATCGCCCCGCAGTCCACGATCTTGCACCTTTCGTCTTGCGCCACACGCCCTATCACCTGTACATGTGAGGACCTTATAGCTGCGTCAGCGTATGGCGTTTCCGTTGTTGACTACTGGGCCAAATTTAAAATTTAATCACTCTATTTGTCATTGACACGCAAAGAAGAAGACCCACTTAAAGGATATTTGTAGAAAAAATAGGCATAATATGAAAGTATTTCGTAGGTGGTTCGTTACATTTCGTGACTTTTCGGTTGAGCACAAAAACTCTTCATAAATATTTATGAATTACTTTTCATAAAACTATTTATCATTTTTTATGACACAGCTTTATATCTCCATTCAACTTTATATTGTTTTGTCAACGGCGTAAATAGGTATCATAATTACCAACACTAAAATCAGATGTATGTTCATGAAGTCCGGACTGATGTCTGGTGAGCATTTTATTGCTTAGAGATCAGAATTCCTTGTGGAAAAAGTACGTGACAGTAGCTATGTATTGATTCTATCTAGTTTTATGTGAAGGAATTCTGTAAATTCTTCGCATTGTCATCGCACAAGACTGCGTCGTTCTGAAGCTGAAAGCTGCATTCTTTTATCAACGTATACGAAAATACTTTACTATGGTGGATATTTATCATACTATATTTTGTAAAAACCTCGAATTTAATTTTGCTGCCTTTTCAAGTGGTCTGAAGTCTGCAAAATCTGTCAATCTTATCCTATTAAAAAGGTTACGCTGTCGTACGTGTGTTTAAGTCGAAGATGACATAGACTTATCCGGAATAGGTTACCTACTATTTCAAATTTCCACGAACGTCAGTTACTTAACCATCTTCATGGAAAATAGTAAGGCGCGACTTGCAAAATGAAATCCTAGAGCAATTGAGTGCAACAGTAGCCCAGACTGTGACTCCCGCATACCTATGCTAATTCTTGCAGAAGTATTGTAGTAACTGGCGATGTTTTACTTCGTCAAATTAAATGAAACAGCGAAAAACCGCAAAGTCAAAGTCAAAGTCAAAACGTTTATTTCAATTAGGCCATTAAACGGCACTTTTGAACGTCATCATTTACATTAAAAATAATACAAAGTGACTCTACTGTCCGTTCGAAAGGGAGATTCTTATGGAGAAGAACGGACAAGAAACTCCATAGTTACTCTTTTCAAATCAATGATTTACAATATTTTGAGTACAAATATTAATTTTAATATATGTGAGGTCGATGCACCTAGAGTATACTACTTATAGGATCATAGTACATGGTACTCACATATTTACAAATCTTGGAACCATTAATAAAACAGAGTGTGTTAACAGAAAAATAAAAACTCTTTTACATCTGTAAAGTGAATATATAAATTGACCAATTTGATTTTGCCTACACTACACCCTTGATTGTCCTATGGAGCAGGACCAGCATGTTTCCAAGCATTCTTATCTTGAATGTAATCCTCCAACTTGTAATATGCTTGTTTACAAAGTGTGCTTTTTACATACGTTTTAAATTTTCTTTCATTTAATTCTAATATGTCACAAGGTATTTTGTTGTAACATTTAACACAGTACCCCATGAAAGATGTGTGTACTTTAGCTAACGCAAACATATGGGTATCGATATAGTTACGGTGTTAATTTTTCTCAACTCTTTTCCTTCAAGTAACTTTTATTGTTGACCCCGAAATCAAACATACCCCAATAATTAAACCAATGCATGAAAAATAATATTTTGTCATACTCGTATTGCCATATAACGATATCCAAATACCATTGACCAGGTCTGTCGAGTTTTTCAAAATAATTTTATTTGACCTTGTATTGCCTGTAGAGAAAATTTGTGAAGCGTTTAGGAATTAGTCACAACCAATAAATTGGGGCCGTAAAACCGTGTTGTAACGTGTACACAGAAAACATTACAAAGCCATTTATTTCTGGTGCCAACCGATTATAAAAACAAACACCGCGGGTTACCCAGCTGTTATAAATAAATACTAAACAACGTAAGAGTGGGGAATAATTGTTAGCAAAGCGGCGACAAAATGCAAAAATCCCGAGCAGTATTGCTCGAATAAATGTAAACAATCTGTATGCAAATCACGCGGGAATGTCGCACGCGCACGGCACGACACGATAACGTCACGTCGCCGCGTTGCCGTCGCGGGTTTTCGGCGATTCCGTACTTACCTCCTTTTTTGCTGCTAGCGATGCCGGATTCTTTTGTTTATCTTTTAACGTTTCTTCTACGAACATTAAATTTGACCTTTCTCAAGTTCGGGCGGTGAAGGAATTTTATTTCTGCGCAGCGTGTTTCAGCGAATTCTCGGCCGGCGAGATAAGGGTGACTTCGGAATGTTTGTTCCTTTCAGGGTCAGGTTAACCTTCCGGGAACGTAGGTTATTCTGACTATTAAGATTATCAATCAAATATCCGTCGTACAAATCACTATTTAACCTACCTACATGAAATAAACCCACATGCAATCTGATAAAGTTTTACGAACCAAATGAAATATATTTTATATCCACTCCGATAAAATGATCGTTCAAAAAACCTATACCACTGATGAGCAAAAAGAAACCTACACGGAATTTATTTGTCAAGTAATATTTCTTTGTAGGAAAAACCCGGATAATCGTTAATGCTCTGCCTCGGGCGAAATCCCTTGTATAGATTGCGGTATCACCATAAATAACTGCCTAACTGTTTTTATGGAGGAGAAAATTACTCTTTTCACTCACTGCCTTTATATACAGTGAATTTTTGTTTACGACCTCCAAGTATTATGGATTGACGTGTTGTAAATCTTGCCGCGAAAAGATAAAGATAGTTGTATACGAGTGGGTGTGTTGGATAAGTTGTGGCAAATTGATTGTATTATGTGGGATCATGGCCTGTGTAAGTTTTATGGGTTGGACAAGAGGGAGTGAATACTTTGGCTATATTCACGTGTTACATTTTTGTCATATTTTTGGCGTGTCTCAGGATTTTTTCTTTATACGAAACTTATATTACGTGATGGATTTCGTTTTTTTGTTAATAAATCATGATTAGCATGAGATTTAACGGCACGGTTGGCGCAGTGGTTGAGCGTGTCGCGGGTTTGTATCACGCACAGAACAAATATTTGTTTGGCCTACAGATAGTTGTTCCGGGTCTGGCTGTTTGTGCATATGAGTTTGTGTCTTAGTAAACGCTCCCACGATACAGGAGAGATTCCTAGTGTGGGGCAAAGTTTTATTAAAAAATATATATATTGATATTTATCACGCCTCCCTAATTAATGCAGTTAGTCCCTATAATAATAGGTTAAACCGAATACACAATTCCTCAACACATCTCTGTAAACATCAGCTGATATCTTCGACTCCACCTTTTCCGGGTCCAAGTTGTCAGTCCGCCATAAGCTCCTGTTGTGGGCAATGTCATTAGAAGTGACGTGTTTCGCCTTACCGCTTGATGTGTCCTTCGAAGTGAGAGGATCAGGTGGTGGTAAATCAATGTTCGTCTTAATAGATCAACTGTGAGGTTTGGGTATGTGTGAAGCCATTATGTTTTAGACAAAGGGAACATCATGGACATTGTTGTAATTGATGAAGGAAACACTCTGTGTTGTTTTGTATGTTTATTTTTGACTACTACTTTGCGACGGTGATAGATTTTAACTGCTATAAGATTTAGATTAAAATATTTAGATCTTGATTTTTTTTACACATTGAAATTAGGACTAATTTTATAAGTACCTCATTTCCGTAGAAAATAATTACTATTTTACAATTTTAACGGAAACTCCTGTAGAAATACTCACTTTAAAGGTACGGCTCGATCAACGCATTCAACATGCGTTTAAGATTAGCACAATGGTAGTGTTCAATGGTTTCTCATAAACTTGTTTGTTCAGTGCAGTTTTCGTTTAGTGATCGCCGCGATCGCACTATTAAATGCTATAAACGCATATTCGCATGCTATCGCAGACAGAGTCACGTTCAAATGTTCAGCCGTAATTTTACCATTGCAGCGCTTCTGGCAGAACGGTGTGCCACCCGATTCACGCGTTTTTTTAACTCTATTATAACTATAGAAAGGTATATCAAAGGTATTGTAGAATGTTGACGTTTTACAGTTTGGTCCCGCAGCAGTTAAAATGAGAACCTAGAACAAACTATAAAGCACAGACAAACTTCAATCAAACAACTATCAGAGGTACCTCCTGCTGCATTAAGCGAGTATGCGGGCTTGCAATCTATCCAAATTGTTGAGCGCACCCAACCAATACTTATGCTGCAGAGTGCCGGAGCCAATCAAAATCAATAACTATTACGTATGTGCGTAATTTTCTCAAGCCGAGTATGCATAACACGAAGTTACTCCGATTGGTTTGCGATAGTTTTGATTTGGATAACCCTGTATTCAGTCGGGAAATGGAAGTTGGTGAAATTTTAATATGCTGTATGCTTTGAATTTATCTAGGGTATTCGGGAGTTTATAATTATAGTAAATTACATCTTCAACGAGAGCGTTGAAGTTGTACTTTACTTTATTATAATGTAACAATAATGTGTGTTGTAATGTAACGATTACCACCGGTAGGGTAGGTGTCTTTATTGGATTCTGTGCCCTTAGTTTTTTATCATTGTTAATTGATCGTTTTAACGAAGCAGTCACTTTGTATTGAAACTAAATAAGGTCCGTCTGGTGACAATAACGGAGAACGTTTGTTTTTCCATACGATTTGACAAACGTGTGAACGTTGACGTTAACGCGATCAAGTACGTTCCCTAACAAACTCGCACTAGGCCCTCTCCTTCTCCGAAGTGCTTTGGCTTATTTTTGACGAAATATACAAATCAATACTGAAATACTAACCTCACCTACTTATTTATTTATCTAGTTATGCCTTTTTACAGCTTTTTCCTACTGAGGCACTTTTTTCAGGAACATAAAAGAGCAATTTATTTATTAGGCTTTCAACGACCCTACTAAACTAGGTATAAGATCAAAACCTATAAAGCCATACCATAGTTGCTATCTCAGAAGTGTTAACCGAGTTCTACGCTCACTTAGTAGGTACTCGGACCATGTGTGGGGATTATACGCTGAGTGGATGGTCTATGGACGGGATTAGAACGGACTGATAGACATGCGGGCCATCGCGTCGTATCTAGAGTTTGATGGGTCTGTGGTCGGACATTGTCGGTAGTTAGAATCAGTGGCGAAGCTTCGATTGGTCACTAGATGATTAGACTGCTGCGTTACTTTATATAAAATCAGTGAGTACGGTAAAACCTATCGGTGTTGCAGTATGTTAAGATCGAGATATATGTGTGATAATGTTGACTTACATAATATAGATGTATTATGCCCGAATTCCAAAATAAATTTTCTAATGATAGTGAAATAGAATCAAAAGCCGTTGTGTAGGAAAAAAGCAGTTAAACATAGTTTGCAGTTTTCGTCTCTGCCTAGACAGAAAATGGAAGTTGTTGAAAACGCTGTTATTGACTTTCAGTAAATTCTCATAATGTTGATATTTCATTCCTAAAACATTTTTTTGCTAGTTAAAAATGTATTGATAGAAAAAAAAACAAGGAAAACGTTATTCAATCCTCAATTAGCTCGAAAAATTCGTCGTCAAATTCAACAGCCTCAAGCGATGACGAACCAGAAAATTATAAAACTCCAATATGGTACGAAATACACCCAGCATAATGGAAGGTTTTATGTAACAGGTAACAATATTCCTAATAATAAATAAAAAAAGATACCTTTCGAAGAAATATCGAAAGGGGAAGCAAGAGACGCCTCAGTTAATGAAGTCTTCCGTGCGTTTATGAGTAGAATATAATTTGAGTTAAATGGAGCAAATTCGGCTGATCATAACGGTGTGGTGTTTCACTCACAACACTTGGATATTGGGGTTGAAGTGCGAAGGATGTATTCAAGCGGGTAAACTGTCTACGAGAAGCAAACGCGTTATATGCCTTTTATGTATTTTAAATAAGGGGTTTATTAAAACGGAGTCTTCATACTGATTCAGTATCAAATTAAATTAAATTTTAACGAAGCTGTAGTCGAATATCAATATTGTGAAGCCACATGAGCGTCTTATGTTTTTTTTGCTATTTATGAAATCACAAAAGAGTCATCATCATCATAAAATCACGAAAGAGTATTGCCAAATTATTTAATAAAAAACCAGCCAAGTGCGTGTCTAACCACGCACTGTGTAGGGTTCCGTAGTTACTCATCCCGTAAGCCGTGACAAAAAATAACAAATTTTACTATGACATTAAAAAGTTTGACATTACTTATTCAGTTACATTTTATAGGTTGGTCAACTATTAGTCGTTAACTTGTAAAGCTTACTTAGCTGTGATAGTTTTCCTTTTAACATGAATTTTCACGTCTCCAAAAACAACCGTTTAGCTGGCAGAGGGCACTCTTGACTCTAAAAAAATGCTTTATAGCTTAAGGGGATAGACGATAAAAAAAACACTTTACGTATAGGCCGGGTACCCGATTTTTTTAGTTTCAAGATTTTCTTTTTTTTTTTTCTTACTTTTTCGGCGTGATTAATATGGATATACCCATACCAAATTCCAACTATCTAATGCTAAGCGTCTCTGAGCTTACAGACACAGGACATGGCGAAATTTTAAGGGTTTCTTGTTAACTACGGAACCCTAAAACACTGGACAATTTCGAGTCGGACTTGAAAACGAAGGCTTGTGTATCATTAACCGAAAACATCACTTTTTAACCGACGAAAAAACGGAGGAGGTTTACAAGTGACGCGTATATTTTTTTATCTACACTCACAACGTAATGTTCCAAATATGAGTTCAAAAACGAATGCATAAATACATACTTTTTTTTCGTGGATAGGTAAAATTTAAAAAGAAAAACCATTACAGTTCAACATTTTCCTTCGATTTTTAAACAACTGCATCATAAAATAACTTTTTAATTTTTATAGCACACTTTTTCTTTTTAATTTTTGGCGCGGGCTCATTGACTTAAGTCAATGAGCCAGCTTTTATCTTTGTCTATGTTTGAGCGCGCTGCGCAGTCATTCGAATACGCAATGAGAATATCCGCCATATTGGAATTAACTATTTTTCCACTTATTTTATTTCAACTGTATGAGTGAAGATAAAATAGTGTATGCAACGGCATATAATTAGGTATTAAAACACTCGTGTGATGCTATTATCACACTCGGCTACGCCTCGTGTGATAAACCCACACTCGTGTTTTAATAACCCTTTTTATATGGTCGTTGCATAAACTACTATTTTATTTTATGCACCCCACTCTCCTTAAATGTTTTATTTTATTTAGTGTTTATTATTTTTTGTAATAGCGGCAAATAGAAATACTCGTGTGAAATTTTCTACTGCCAGCCTATTTTAGTTTACGAGATAAAGTCTGCAGACAAACTGATAATCGGGCAGCGGAGGCTTGGTAATAGAGTTCCGCTGGTGAACCTTTGGATACGGAACCCTGAAAACGAAAATGATTCAGTCACTTAAATGCTTTTCTTTTCATTGACTTGAAATGGCTGTAACAAGGACTTTATATAGGAATTCTAAAGGAAAGCTTTTGTTCGGGTAGGTGCCAACAGTTAGCTTGGATATCGACAATCTAATTTTGGTAATTTATGACGATTCATCAATATTCCTTTATTCAACACGGGGCCTTGAATGGCGATCAAAGCTGAGTCCGGATGTTGGTCGGTCTGAGCTCTTCTAAGCGTTATTGCAGATAATATCAGGCATAGATTTTGTGTAATTCAAAATGGTTTGATAAATTCATGTTGTTCAACACTAGCACATACGTTTTATCAACAGCTGATAATACCTATTAGGCATAGATTTTGAATAATTCAATTTTTTTTGATAAATTCATGTTGTTCAACACTAGCATACGTTTTCTCAATGCTTTTCCTTAGCAGGTCTTGGCCCTTCTTGTCTGTCTGTCTTGTATCACCGTAGCCTCTCATCATCTTTACTCCATTTTAATTATCAGTATTTCAGCTGAAAGACGTTCACTATTTGGTATAGGTCTCGTCAAGGATCGCCACATCGACCGTTCCTGTGCTACTCGCATTCAGTTGATTTTTACAGTCTTTACCATGTCATCAGTCCGCCTTCCAACGTTCCGCCAGCATTAGGCTGCGTTTCCACCAGAGATGTGCGAGGATGCGTAGCGAGGGACATGTTTGTTATGAACCAATAGAATCGCTTCATTTACCTAGCCTCGCTCAGCGCAAGCGATTCTATTGGTTCATAAAAACACATCCCTCGCAACGCATCATCGCACATCTCCGGTGGAAACGCAGCCTTACTTTGTCTAATTTAATTCATCACCACTGTTCTTAAAAAAATGATAGAAAACATCGTAAGGAAGCCGACGTCTCCTAGAACAAAAATGTAGAAGACATGTTTTGACAATGACCAATCTGCATTGGGTCCTCATGGTGAATTACAGCCCACTCTTGGAGGAGGAGACTAATGTCCCAGGACATTACAGAACATTACAGACTGATTATGCTTTATCTAAAATGTTTCTGGTGTCTGTCTTCTCTTGTCGCTCCACTCAATAGTAATTGTTTAAACGTAGAACGGTAACGTTGCACATAACTATCTGTAATCGGGCCATTACAATGCACTTTGGCTCCTTAGAGCATATTTGTGGCTGCCATTATCCGTTACCGACCGCAAATTGAATCTGTTAACGTTTGAAGTTTCGGTGCTTGGTGCTAAGGAAATGTCTTTGGTAATTGCGTAATCTGTAGAATCATTTGGAAGTTGTTGTATTGCTTTAATTACGTTGTTACGGGGTTCTTATCCTTTCGATTACAAATCGACTTCATGTGGTTTAGGATTTCGTCATAGCACAGGTTGGTTGTTTAGTGTTCTCATATCTGCTCCTTTTAAATTTAACTCATAATCTTTATCATTCCAGCTTAGACGTCCTTGGCAAAAGCCTCCCCACTTTGTCGCGAATTTATTTTTTCGCACGCACACAATCTGAGTCGTCATACTTACGGATACAAAAGCACCTTCTTTCGTAGCTACAAACTATTTTCGAAGCGGAAAAATACTATGGCACGTACATAACATAACTTCAGCAACATAACGTAGCCATTTCTCTCAGTAAGTTGACAGGCCAGCGAATAAACAATAAACCATGTTTGTACGTACCTATCCTCATTTTTTATACCGAGTGGAAACTGGTGTGCCAAAAATCTAGAACTAATCTCTTATGGTCACGTCGGGCGGTCAGTTGTTTGTACATACCAATACCATAGAGCACCGTAACGCCTTTGTAACGACTACTAGACGGTTGTATAATTTATGGTCTAATTTAACATACTTATTAACAACGAATGATATTGTAATTTCATGTCATACATTATTTTTTTTTATTACATCTTAATCATACTACTCCACAAGATATCATTTCATTTTATATTATCTTCAGTTGATATTTACATCCACCTAAAATAATTATTAAATGTTATTATTTATTTGGTCTAATTATCCCTTTATTACGGTCGTAACCAAGGAAATCGATGAAACCCGCGCGCGGGGCTCCTATTTCTGCCTGCAGGCTTTTAAAGCATCTAAAACGAAAGGGAACACGACAGCTTAGTTTCCTCGCTCACTTTGGCTCCCGTCATCCCATTCGAGCCTAACCTGATCGTATCGGGGTGCCCCAAGTACCCGAGCTAGCCCCAGTCGCTCTTTGTACAATGGTCACATCAAAATGTTAGGTATACAAAACGATAATTACCTAAATCAAAAGAACATTGTACTTAATAAGAAAATATTAAACGAACGTTAGAAAGGTTGAAGTAAATGTTATTTAAACGATAGAATTTATAAAATAGAGTAAATATTCTAATACTAAATGAGCGGCACTCTTGCTAGACACGGCATTGTCTTAATTTTCCATACAACTGATACAACCTACCTAAGCGTTTCAGTGAGTTTTACCGTTTGTAGAAATTCACGGCGGCCCGTGACAATACGATATTGACCAGATTTTTTGCTGTCATATTCTCAAAACCAAGAAACCAGAGAAGAGATACCAGAGAAGACGTAAGAAAAAACTGGTTTAAAAATCTAAAAAAATGACGGAGTTCTAATCATTTCAAAATCTATGATACACAGAGATGGCACTAATTGCGTGTGACGTTACTCGCAAGTCACGCCGTACTATTTTGCGCCATCCAGCACAAACGACGTTTAGAACAGTAATTACATAAGCGTGCTACCTCTTTTTACCAGCGGTATTATTTATTTTTAAATAAATTTTACTATTTCAGTAACATCTATCAAATATTTATTTGACATTTTTTTAAAGAACAATATACTGTTCTGAAGCGGGTTTGCATAGAAAAACAACATTGAAGTAAGATTGTAAGTAGTAGAATCAACTAATCATAAATATCAACTTAATTTGTGGCAAATGTGGACCTTGTAGGTGCGATCTGTATTTTCAAAATTCCAAGTCAGTTCTAGATAATAACATTTGTAACATGCTTAGACAGAATTGGTCCACTGTAAATATTAATATTTTGTAGTTTTTTTTGTGTACCTTTGGAATAAAACAGAGAAGGATTAATATCGTCACGGTTGCTTTTTCATTAATATTAAAACCTCGACGCAGCGCAGTATTAATTTTCACAGGTTTGTTACTACAATACGATTATCCGCGTTATTCATAATGAGTTCGTGTTTCCCATACACTACATTAAAATAATTATGATGATACGTTTTATTCATCAGTAAATAGCATACAAATTCGGTCTAAAGTTTTTCAAGCAACTGAATACTTATAAATAATGAAAGTATTAAATAATAAGATATTAATGATCATCATTTCCTTACTCGTCTGAGAAATTCCTAGATGGACCTTTGTCCGGTATGGGAAGTTGGATCATGGGCCATATTATCATATTTTGCAAAACCGTACAAGTTCTAAAGCAATGTAAAAAATAGTGTTATGATAGGTAATGATTTTGGCCAATTTCTGAACGGATTAGTTGTCTGCGGCGTTCATTGTGGCAGTTACGCGTTTAGATGCTTTAATATCATTTTGCTCGAATGCTCGGACTTTCTTTCGTGATCGAATCAGGAATGATGATATCCCTGAGAGAACCAAGGTTACCGACATATCCCGAAGAATGGCCAAACTGAATTAGCAGTTGGCAGGGCACATTGCTTACAGAACAGAAGGTCGATGGGGCCGAAAAGTTCTGGAGTGGCGACCGCGTACCGAAAAACACAACGTTGAAAGGCTTCCCATTAGTTGGAGTGATGACCTGGGGCCTAACCACCAACTCTTCCAGTGGGAAAGAGATGGAGCTATACAGGACGTATAGCTCTGTCTCTTTCCCACTGGAAGTAATATTAAAGTAATACTGCTTTAAGAGTCGGTGGTTTAGGCCTGAGAGTCGCGGGTAGCCGATGAATGCGAGACGCACAGGATCGGTTGTTGTAGCGACACTTGGGGAGGCCTATGTCCAGCAGTGGACGTCTTTCTTCTGGAGATGTTGATGATGATCAATATCATTTTGATTATTAAGTTACGGTTGTAATGAAGTACTAACGTGGTCCCTCCAATCCAGTAACCTTCTGATAGAATAACCAGCGACTGAGTTGCTTGGCCAGTAAATCGATTTATTCAAGCTCTTTTTACGGTGATCTCCTCTCTCTTTCTTTTCTATTTTCTAAACTGTTCTATTTATTCTAGTTTACCTACAAACACTCTGTCTTTTATAAGCTTCCATGTATTAGTAAACGTCGAATATTAGATGGATCGAGATTGAACGTTACTCCAGCAGTCTGGGGAACTGACAGCTTTTATTACACACAATATTTGCTTCTAATTTCGTTGTGAGATTATATCAAAATCGATGGGGCACGTGTAAATGGAACAGGTATTTTGGATATTGTATTTTATATCATGTACATAGGGTGTACTTATTTCTATTTTATGCGTGCTTACATTACAGACCGATGATATATCTGACAAAAGTTTTGCCAAGTCCAGTCACTGGATAAAAGTAGTGTTATCCACTGGCTGGACTGTGGAGGTTAGATAGGTAGTCATCATCACCTGCCTAGTCTTTTCCCAACTATCTAGGGGTCGGCTTCAAGTCAAATCGGATTTAGCTGAATACCAGTATTCTATGTGCAGTGGCTGCGTACCAGACCTCTATCTCCTCTTTCTTCAATAGGTTATTTTCAGATCTACATAATTATTATAGATTGAATGCGAAGGACATGCTCTAAGAAATCTTTTTTAAAAGGCATCTCATTAAAATGTAGTACAAATAAAATGTCTTGAATAATGGCTACTTACTATCATTACATTGTTGGGCCACATAAACAAATCACGCGACTTTGTTTCAGCAACGTGTTTTTTAGTGGCGGTAAATGTATTACTGGTAACATTTAGTGTAGCACTGTTGCAGTGTTGTTACCAACATGCTACTGTTTCATGGTAAACAAAAGACACATCGACTATTGGATTGGTCGAAAGGTTCAGTAGTGCCGACCCGTACCAGAAGGCACACTGCGTCGGTCTAGATGTAACAGCAGCGGCCCTACCATGACGCGTGAGTAGTTCGAGCGAGAAGGAGGGATGGAGCTATACACCCTATATAGCTCCATCCCTCCCTCTCGCTCTAACTACTCACGCTTTTACACGTCATGGTAGGGCCGCTGGTCTATTTTTTTGTTTTAGTTTGGTAAAATTTGATTTTCATGCAAAAAGTTTCAAACAATAATTCTGAAGTTAACTCGTAAATGCCTCCTATATACTTTTAACAGAAGTTAATGAATTGCAGTGATCTCTCGTAACAAGCATTTTAACTAACTTTATTTGGTGTAACCTCGTAAAAAGGAAAGGTATTGCAGCACTTGTATATAGTTACTCGGAAATGCACAATTACGCAATATTTGTGTTTTCTAAAACTCTCAGATGAAAAAACCACTCTCTGAGAAAATGGATGCAATAGGTACAATGCAGTTTTCATGACTCTCGTTAAATATCACTAATGTATGCTTTGGCTGGAACGCCCATTGCCAAATCCTAAATAGTGATCAAGGAGAATAGGTCAAAATAAATGGATCGTGGTTTATGTATCGTTTGAAGGTGAAAAGTCCAGACAACCACTTTTCGAATTAATTCAGTTAGGCTGTATTCTCAGAAGCTAGGGAGAGCTGCCTACTCAGTAGGTTTATAATATCGAAATCTTATCGAACTTAGCAGAGACCCTATACAAAAGTGACATCCTATATGTAAAATGGAGGTGTTAGTTTGACATTGCTGTAGCGCTGTAGTGCATATTAATCCATATATTTCTGAGTTTTTTAAGAGTCATTGTATGTAGTCGCAGACTGGCTCTTTGTCTAAAAAGCGTTTGACAAAATAATAAATACAGCTTTAAAGACTCGTCATGGACCAGCCATGTCAGCGTTTTACTTGCCAAGCTGCTTTTTAAAACGGCATTTTTGTCGATCACAAAATCTAATTAAATCACAAAACTTATAACTAGTCTGTTAACATGATACCTCGTCCTATCCATTGTTGCGTAAAATTGTCTATTTTAAACACTTCATCACCCTATAAATAGTCACAAAGGATGGGTGGGAGGCAAGCCCGTATGCCGTTAATGAGGCTTGATGCCCATCCAGGACAGGATAGGACGACACCTCTCGCGGCTAATGAAATGAAAAATTATGGTCGTCCGACTGTGCTGACCTCTTTCGCACCCCTACCTCTGCTCACCCACTATAAATAACCTCGCTTATCTCTATAATATACCTACGCATTTTTTCGGCATTTCGCGAGTTTTATGAGCAATATTTTTTATTGCCAGCAAAAATTATATGACTGCAATAATACGTGGGCAACGTTTCAAGTTAAAAGTTAGTATGTCTATGGGTGGTAATTGTTTTTATGTTTGTGTGGAATCGATGTTGTTTATGTTTCTGGGACTTTTGTTTGGGTACGTATCGAGAATTTGGCTACGGCACCTTCAAAAGGGTGTGCTATCAGTTTAAAATTTTCAAACGTCTTCGAATATCAGTCCTTTCAGTTTTGCCTATGAGTTTTGTATTCGGTAAAGGTTATGGTTTCAAACGTAAAATAACTATGAAATAGCTGAAGAAAAATAGCACACCAGTCGAGATATTTGTAGTTAGTTAGTATAGTTATAGTTCTATTTAAAGGATTTTTTTTTTTATATTATAATGTAAAATTAGCATTACCAATCATCGTGGCAATGCTGTCAGGCAGTGTTTTGTTCACTTTGCTTACGTGGATACTTTGATAGTATACTAGTAGTACAATTTAGGGCACACATAGAAGTAACAAATTCAGTTAAAAGCAACGTATCTTTAAAAAAAGAACCCTCTTGTTATTTCACAAACGCAGACGAAAAAAAGAAACTAAAGCCGGCTCCCAAAATTGCTTGCGATACATTCAAAATTTGGTGTTCTTTTAAGGCTATATTTGGCTCAAATCCAACTATACCAAAGCCTTGCGTTGTGGCATTAGGACAGACAGACTGACACTCGTATACGATAAGGGTTTCATTCAATTTTAGTATGAAACACTAAAAATAAAATTCTTCTGAAATGTTCTTTGAAACTTTACTTTGTGGAACGGAAATTCTAAGGCTTTTTTTTACTAAGTTTTAGCGGCTTAGCGGCTAAAACTTTGCTACTATTTATTTATAACAGTAAGTCATATGTATGTAGGTAACGATACCAAAATCAACCATATTTGGCGTGTTAAGGTATTAGTATACTGGGATTGTTTGTACAGTAAACACCTGGTGTGGGTTTGCTAACCACCATCCAACCTCCTTGAATAGGTCAGAAGTAAAAGAAGAAAAGATTAGAAAAACAACCGTTGGCTTTCAGGAGGGTTAACAGATAAATACAGATGTAAGAACTGATCTTTAAATGGTCAGATAACTTTTATCTTAATAATAAATGTCAAATTTATTGGCATATTAGCTCTATATAAAATCTCTCAAACCCCGATCACTATGTTGGATTGTGGATAATAAAACAGTGATTTATTTTCAACTTTCCAATTTGTAGTCAACCGCTGTCATGTCGTCCATCTAACATTTCTCTTCATTCTCTCTCGCTCACTTTATCTGACCATTGAGAAACAAGACCTAAATAATATAATTCAGCGGTTATTGAAAACACTACTTTATTCAGTACATTAAAGGAAATCAAGCGGCCACAATACAAAACAGCTAGATGCGCTATGCCATCTGCAGCGTAGATTATTGAAATCACTTGAGCGCGGAACTATAGCGACCTACATCTGTGTATGTTTCGAAACAGATCTAGTCGAAGTTTCAGGTGGCGCAAGTTTGTATCATTTGCATTTAGCAGGGATTGCAGCAAATGCGGGACCTGCATGGCTTCTCCAAATTGGCTTTATCATTAATGTTATAAGTAGGTTATGCATAACTGAAAGTACAGCATGTTTACCTGCAAAAAAAGGTTTGTTTTGTATGAACCACATATATATTTGCCATTGGAATCTCGCACCCTTATTGTAAGTTCTTTTTTATCATTCCACTTCACTCTGCCGGCAGTCTACGGAAAAAGCTTTCCAGTCGAGAACAGCCACCCTTAAATAAGAATTTATAACTGTCAATGTGATTGGAGGAGATTGAGTCGAGTCGAGAGGAGGAAATTACTTTATACAAAAAAACCGGCTAAGTGCAAGTCGCACCCGCGCACGAAGGATTCCGTACCATTATCTATTAAAAAATACCACTTAAATATTTATTTTCTTCTGTTTTTAGTATTTGTTGTTAAAGCGGCATCATCTGTTAAAATTTAAACTGTCTAGCTATCACGGTTCATGAGATACAGCCTGGTGACAGACAGACAGACAGCGGAGTCTTAGTAATAGGGCCCCGTTCTTACCCTTTGGGTACGGAACCCTAAAAAGGTCAAGAAAACTAACTAGCACAGTGACACCAACATAACACGGCACCGGCAAAACAATTGTCAGCACATTTAAAAGATTCGCTAAAATATTGCAATAAAGTACTTTTATATTCTGTAGTTGTATAAACCATGCAAAGGTTCCTATCCGATAAACAGAATACCTATTCGAAACAAAAGTTTCCATTGTGCAATATTACCGGCAGTAATATCCTTCAGGGAAATTCTTTAGCGATTCAAGTAATAGTCATGTTTTGCTCATTGCCACTATCGAAGGGTTCCCTCAGGAGTTAAAGCCGGTAGGAGGGTTACTCTGACCGCGTCAGAAAAATTCAAACAACCCCATATAGCCTATCGATACACAATGTTTTTGGTATAGGAAATATCCCAAAATATTGAGTGTGTTAAAATGATATCATCAGGTCAACACACCATGACCTACGTGTTTTTATGAAATAAATGGGCCAAATAGAATTTAATTGACGTAACTGGAGACTTAAAATCCCTCAGGTTAAACAAAGTGTTGCGGAATTTGTTCGAAAGAGTCACCGCGGCCATGGAACGCAAAGGGCTTATGGAGGAACACGGATGCATTTCAGTCAATAAGAGTCTGACACTCTCTTCCGCTCCACCCAGAGTGGAAGAAATCATTTTACGATTTCTCATCCAAAAAAAAAGATGAGCATATTGTAATTGGATATTTACTTTAGGAATCTCTCTGCGGCACCCCGAATTTTGAAAGTTGGTAGTTTGACATCCCGTGCCTCAGAAAGCACGTTAAGCCGTCGATCCTGCTCCTGACCGCTCTCCGATCGTGCCTGATTGCCGTCCCATCGGACTATGAGAGTGATGGAAAATAAGTGCATCTATGCTGTATGTCACTTGTGCACCATAATAGGTAGGTATATCTCGCACACTGATAGTTGGTCTCCGTTGAGATTTGTGCCGCCTTGTCTGAATTCGCTCAAGCGGTCTGTACCTGGTCAGTACCTGGTCTGGTCACGAGTACTTATCGCTATGAACCACTTTTACTATGAGACCTAGGTATATGAGATCCAAAGGTTGTCTGTACGATAAGATCGCACATAGTACACTTGTTTTAAAGGTAAATGTTTTCCTGTGCTTGTTATGAAGTGTATAATAAAGGATGGAAATAATAAATAAATAAATAATAAATAAAAATCAACAGCAACGACCCGTAACCGTTGTCAAAAAGGAGAAGCCTAGGTCATGTCTTTCCCTATCTCATGGTTTAATTCCATAACAACAATGGTTTAGTCAAGACGAAATGAAATAAATTGAAGATATTTTATTCTTTGCAAGAAAATCAACAGGATATGTAGAGTATTGCGTCGGGTAGGTTAATTGAAGTCTAGATTAATATTAAGCGCTGGTTTACCAAATGAACAGCGGCGGTGGCCACACATGGCGTTTACGGCCACTGCTAACGAGACGAGGATAGGGCAGGGCTCTGGGACTAAGCCAAGCAAGCGCCGAAAATGTGTTAATATACTTGAAGATACACGTGACAGTATATTTTTATTTTTGGTATACTTTTGGAGTACAAATTTAATAGAAAATAACATTGTTTTACACACGATATTAGATTCATACTGTTTTGGCATTTTTTTTAACTTAGCGGCCGTTATGAGCGCAGACCGAGAGCTGAGCTTAGTTTTGCTGATAATAATCATATTGTTAGGTATATACTACTCGGCGACATGAGCTGTGGTTAGGTGCCAGATAAATGTGCAATAACGGTCATTGACCCACCTACATATTTTATTGACTTTCTAAAAATCAAAAACAGAAAAATAGTAGTTTATGCAACGATCATATAAAAGGGGTTATTAAAACAAGAGTGTGGGTTTATCAGACGAGGCGTAGCCGATTGTGATAATAGCATCACACGAGTCAGCTTTTATCTTTGTCTATGTTTGAGCGCGCTGCGCAGTCATTCGAATACCCAAAGAGAGTATCCGCCATATTGGAATTAACAATTTTTCCACTTATTTTATTTCAACTGTATGAGTGAAGATAAAATAGTGTATGCAACGGCATATAATTAAGTATTAAAACACTCGTGTGATGCTATTATCACACTCGGCTACGCCTCGTGTGATAAACCCACACTCGTGTTTTAATAACCCTTTTTATATGGTCGTTGCATAAACTACTATTTTTTAAATTTTACCTATCCACGAAAAAAAAGTACGTGCTTATGCATTCATTTTTGAACTCATATTTGGAACATTACGTTGTGAGTGTAGATAAAATACATAAAGCTATCCTAAATCGACTTTTATAGTGGTCCTTTACGTTCTCTAGTTATGAAAAACGGTTCATAATGTATCTACGAAGGGATATTAGGGAAAGGTCAATGTACTTTATTGCGAGTTTATCGGCACCTACCATAATGTAAGGCAAACAAACCTAACTTACCTGTTGGTCAGTAATTAGCTTTAAACTCGTGACTCTCGCAGCAGAATTGAGACAAATCATTTACTGTTAAAGTATTACCTATTAACTTATAAGTAGGTACCTTCTGCAAAAACAACACGGAGGGTATTGTTCGGGGGCAGTCGGGTAGAAAAGAACATTTAGGATTCTTACAGACGAACGGCACTTTGTAAACGATGGCTGTCGTCGACGTATTGACGCCTGCCGTCAACAGGTGACGTATTCGTTCGTCGACGCTTTGCCGGCTGCCGCCGACGGGTTGACACCTGCCGTCGACGCATTGACGCCTGCCACCGACAGGTAGGTACCAACGCGTCGGCGGCAGGCGTCGACAGCTGGCGACGGCAGCAGTTTACAAAGTGCCGTTCGTCTGTAAGAACCCTTACATTCACAGCACAACATCAAATTAAGAACATCAGTCAGTAAAGATTAAGTAATATGCAACTAGCTAATAATCAATATGTACGAACTATCGGCAAGACAAGAAGTTCCCCACATACAGAGTTCATTACTGTCCCAACTGTTCCAGAGTAAATTTACAACTCTACCGGTGTAACCAAACTATCGGCAATTTTGAATAGTTTCCTCTCATTCAAGAATTGATGCACGTAATTTTAAAGTAGGTTCAAGGAGTGTTATTTGATGCTTAGTTATAGTTTTAGACATGTGGAATTAATGAGGTTTCGTACCAACTTAAAACTGCGCAGGGATTTTCGGAGCTTGAAACTGTTCGTATGTACAGTTTGTAACAAAAAGCTTATTGCTCCTTGTAGGGGCAGATTCAGAATTGATGTCTTATTGTGTTAGACATTTTTGAAAATGATTCAGTAAACAAATATAAATGAATATTTAATCATTCAATATTTCGCAAGTGAAACTGGTGAAATTAAGGATGTAATTCAGTTTAGGTTACGTTGGGACACTCATATCCATGGAGACAAATGGCCCTAAATAAATAAAGATTTAAAAAAAAACCATCAGTGTCACTGGCGCACACAGATTACGCGTTTTCTTTTCTTTTTTTATGGGAAATCATCAAATGACTCCTTCCGCTCTGGGTGGAGCGGGAGTCAGACACTTACGAAAACCCATCTGTGTTCCTCCAAATGCCCTTTGCGTTCCAGGGAAGCGGTGACTCTTTCGAACCAATTCCGCAACCCTGGCAGGACACTACGCATTGAATATAGTATAGTCTTTGACACTACGCTTGTTCATGAAATACAGACGTTAAATTCATTATTTTTGTTTCGAATCTCAAAATTATGATTGTGTAAGTACAATATTTTGGCCAACATTTTTTTTTTCTTATTTTTTAACTTCATTTATGGTTTTTTACTTATTTGTAGCTTATAAGTATACATTTCCTAAGGAACCACAGGGTTTTTATACATAGTACATATCAAGCGCTGGACACACAGAAAAGACGTAAGACAAGGACGAAGCGCGGACAGGGCACAGACGCGACTTTTTAAAACATAGAAAAGACGAGGCATGGACGTGACGCTGGGTGCCGCGAGAGATGACGGTTTTCAACCAACTTCATTCAACCGTCCGATTTTGACAGGATAACATGTTTTCTTCCGATGAAGATGTGGTTAATTGTGGTGGTGTAGGTAATTGTGTGTGACAGCGACGCGCGAGTCACGGCACCTACGTCCACCCGCCCCCCGTTCCCGCCCGTTCCTCGTCCGCTCGCGCCCGCGCCTCGACGAGTAAGCGTCGTGTCCACGCTCTGTCTTTTCTATGTTTTGCGTCGCGACGCTTCTATACATTTTGTATGAAAAGGACGCGGAAGAGACATAATTATGTCCGCGTCCCGTCCTCGTCTTACATCTTTTCTGTGTGTCCAGCGCCTTATGTTTCGCTCCAGTTTGGGTGAATTAATAATGCCGGTTTAGAGCAAATGCACATCCTTCATATCTATGTAAAAGGGAAACAGTATATTTTGTTGGTCTATCCGTACTAACTATATATCAAGTAAAATTTCTAAATATGTATGAATAAAATAATGCTGTTGCTCTTAATTTGCTTCTATGTTTGTTTACTCTACCCACTAGAGGGAATCCTATTGGCTATCATGCTCACTTCTTTTTCTTGTGAAGAAAAAGTGTTTGTCTTGAAATCTTCTCGTCCACTGCTGTGAACATGGGCCTCCCTCAAGTGTCTCCACAACATTTCGTTGTGCTTATCATATGGGGGGGGGGGTTGCTATAATCACCACGCTTGGCAGGCGGGTTGGCGATCGCAGTGTAGCTGTTGCAATGTACAGAGAATGATGCTGCCCATTCTCTGGTGAGTCTCTTAGTCTTACCAAATTTTAATAACTCTTTATAGGAACTCACTATGATTACTGATCTGGTTGCAAAACTTCGTTTACGTTCTTGCAGGATAGGCCACGGGAGCGAATCCGTGTGAAAAAGCTAGTTGATTACGTGTTTATACAGAATAGAATACTAATTTTCTAAGCAAACATGATTGTATACTGTGTTGAATTAAGAATCGTTTGGGGATAGCACTTTGAATACATCGTATGTTTTCTCGTAGAGTATTTATATTTACATTAACTTTATGTTAAATGTATTTGCTGAAGTGTGTTTATTAAAATTAACGTTTATTATAAAAATTAATTTCGCCGTTGTATTTTCTAAGAAATTCACAGACTCCTTTTGAGCGTTCACTGTGTTAGCAGACACGAGTATTTTTTTAATATTCTGGTCTTTAAAGCTTAGAATATAATATTAATCAAATGAAATGAGAGCATGAATTTTCCATTATTAATGTCATGTAAAATGACGTAGATAGGAAAGCAAATTACCTACTTAATTCTTCAGTATACATAGGTATTGAAATCCAATTTTTGACACCATATTTCAGTTACGAGTGTTAAAATTTCATTTTTGAGTGTATATAGGTAGTCAATTAGTATTTAGAATATAAAATGTACATGTGTTTCTTGATTTTAATCTTACTACCTACTATGTATTATAAACGCGCATAAACAGCTCAACTGATCTGGATATAATTTGGCACTGAGATAGATTAAATCTGGAATAATACTTAGGTTTAATTCCGGGAGTAAGTTCATCATCATATCAGCCGCAAGACGTCCAATGCTAGACATAGGTTCCCCAATTGTCGCCACAACAACCGGTCCTGTGCGTCTCGCATCTATCGGCTACCCGAAACCCTCACTAGGTGATCGGTCTTCTTTCTGGAAGGCCTTCCAACGCTGCGTCTTCCGGTAAGCGGTTGCTACTCCAGAACTTTTCTGCCCCATCGACTATCTGTTCTGCGAGCAATGTTCCCTGCCCACTGCCACTTCAGTTTAGCTATCCTTCTGGGTATGTCAGTAAACTTAGTTCTCTTGCGGATACCATCATTCCTGATCCCATTCAATCTCGCAAGGAAGCTCCGAACATCCGAGAGCTTCTGACAGCCACTGCCACAGTGAAAACTGTAGACAACTAATCCATTCAGAAATCGACCAGAATCATATCATAACATTATTTTTTCTAGGCTAGAATTTGTACGGTTTTGTAAAAGATGATAATACAGCTCATGATCCAACTCCCCATACCGGGCAAAGGCCCAACTAGGAATTATTCAGACGATTAAGGAAATGAGGATCATTGTAATATCCAATATTTTTACCCAAAGGGCAATAGAGAGGTCCATTGCTCTTGGCTGTGACTTCAAGCCTTCTGATGAGGCCCATTAGATTATGAGCGACCACGTTTCAATTCCATAAGTCATCACTGGCTATCGAATTTCGTCTTGAGACACTGTGGTAGGGAGAAGTTCCCTTGAGTTCATCCGATATTCACGTGGGCGAAGCCACTGGTAAAAGGTAGTAGACAGTTATTTTTAATATATATATAGGGTATATATAGCTAGGTTAATATACATAACTCGCAGCTAGGTATTTATTGAAAATCGATATTACTAGTAAAACTGCAATTGGTGCCAAGAACGCAGTATCGCGTTTAGAGTACGCCCGCCGCTACGTAAACTATATCTAGTTTTATTGAAAGGAAATAACATTTGTGAATGAAAGTTTATAATATAGGCATATACTTTTAATCTAGGTTGTAATCCGTGATCAAAATCAACGAAAAAAAAAACCGGCCAAGTGCGAGTCGGACTCGCGCACGAAGGGTTCCGTACCATTATCTATAAAAAAAAACGGCAAAGAAAACACGTTTGTTGTATAGAAGCCCCACTTAAATATTTATATTATTCTGTTTTTATTTGTTGTTATAGCGGAAACAGAAATACATCATCGGTGAAAATTTCAACTGAACTGTCTGGCTATCACGGTACATGAGATACAGCAAGTGACAGACAGACAGACGAACAGCGGAGTCTTAGTAATAGGATCCCGTTTTTACCCTTTGGGTACAGAACCCTAAAAAGAGATAAAAACCGGAAAAGAACGAGTTGATGTTGCGCACTAAAGGTTCCGTATCTCTAAAACTATCTTATTAGGTATATATTGATTAGGTGTATCGGTCGTACGTTTAGTTTATTGTCCATGAAAACGGTCATCATCATTTCAGCCAAAAGACATGAATGACTTTTGGCTAAAATGATGATGGTCGTGTCACTGCAGGACATATGGTTCCCTCCCCCAAGTGTCGCCACAACGAGATGTCTTGTGCTTTTTTAACCAACGGAACAGCAGCCTTTTGCGAAGACCAACCTTTAAATAATTTCAAGTGGCTACCTATTAAGTTTAAAAGACACCATCTTGTGATAGACAGACGGACGAAAAGACATAAATTCAGGCTTCGTAATTTGTGGGACCTTATTACCAAACCCAGATCTCTGTCGTTTTGTCTGTCCATATATTTTCACCCCTGGTGTACAGAACGCATAAAAATTCAAAAACATTTTCAAATTCAATGTTTCCCTATTTACTTGAATAGTTTTTTAAAGCAAAGTGCTTCCAGGCTTCCGATTCCGTATACAAAACGTAACACTAATACCGTAGTAGTAATCCTTTTACCACTTAACTCTAACAACTCGGGAAGATAAGCATCCGATGCGATCCGTGTTTTTCTTTCATTACGGGATCAACTGAGATATTTCATTAAGTGGATATAGGATTACTTTGTGTTTTTACTTAGAAACAAACTAGTGTTTTTGAGAGATACTTTGAACATTGTGTGCTTAAATACAGGGTCTTTTTAGGGTTCCGACCTGAGGGGTAACCAACAGAACCCAATTACTATGCCTGCGCTGTCCATATCAGTCGATAGACGTCCACTGTTGGACATAGGCCTCCCCCAAATGGGGGGGTTGCCATAATCGCCACGCATGACAGGCGGGTTGGTGATCGCAGTGTAGCTGCAGCAATGTACCTACAGAGAATGCTGCTGCCCATTCTCTGTAGGTACATTCTTATCTCTTAGTCGCCTCTTACGACACCCACGGGAAGTGAAGGGATGATACTCTTCTTTTACGTCCGACACCATACGGAACATGCTTGCTTCGCTATCCGTCCGATTATTAGTCGGCGGGCTGTACCTATCTCATGAACGGGAACAGGGAGACACTTAACAATTTCACATAGTGTGAACTTCTGTTTCAATAAAACAAAATAAAAAGAAATATTAGAGACATGATTAAAAAAAATAAAAAGCTCGTTTCCTGTCACAGAAAACATGTGTATTAAGGTTTATAGTACGTAACTCCTTCGTTTGCGTGTCAGCCTTGCACTTGGTTGGTTTCCCTATTACTAAGATTCCGCTGTCTGTCTGTCTGTCACCAGGCTGTATCTGTGATAGCTAGACTGTTGAAACTTTACAAATGATGTATTTCTGTTGCCGCTATAACAAAAAATACTAAAAACTAAATAAAATCAATATTTAATTGGGGCCTCCCATACAAGAAACTTGACTTTTTTGCCGTTTTTTATAGATAACGGTACGGAACCCTTCGTGCGCGAGTCCGAATCGCACTTGGCCAGTTTTTTATTGATTGGCGAATAATGATATCGACTTGCAGAAGTATTTTTTAGTTAATTTAAACATGTTGCGATTTAATGAATTATTATCACCCTTTCGCGGACTGACCTTTAAGCGTCGCTTAACCTCAAAGATCGTCCCCATTATGTAATTGTTTTAAATAACAATATATTCGAACCCTGTATTTATAGTACGTACCTATATCGAGATTCCTACTGTCAACCGAGCTTGAGACCGCCGCCGCCGCCGGAGCAATAAAGCATTTATTAAAATTCCTCTTTATAGGCAAACGCTAGGAAAACGACGTCGCATGTAATATACATGTTTATGTCTCGAGAAGGAGCTCGTGGCTAAATAATGACAACCGCACGGTTCGATCTTCAAGGTTTAAGCAACGCTCGCTTAGTTTGGCCCATGGATTGGTAACCATCCATTACATAGGTATGAAAACACGTTATGCCGTTTTGCCAGGTTGTCATTATTGTCACTGTCTTAATGCCACTTTGTCCACAGAATAAAATCCATAGAAATAGAGCAGATGTTCAATTAAATTGTCTAATGAAACTTCACAGTTGGTACCGGGTATCGATACTATCTATTTTGTTCAATTTTAAGTAGGTACTGTAGTCCACAGGTCTTACAGTACCTACCTAACTAAATTACCTGAGCTCGTCGACTCTGTGATCAGCTGTAGGTACTTAGAAGAGAAATTTCGATAATATTTTACTTTTCCCTATGTTTTTATTATTTATATTATCATGACAATTTTTTTTGAATAATTTGACTCAAAGTGACATTATAAATAATTGTATTTAATATTTGCATGCCATTGTCTAAGGCAAACGTGATTATCTGTTTTTTATTTATTTACTGTAACACATCTTGCATGCTGACAATTTGATGTGTGTATTGTACTCATGTTTGTGCAAATAAACAAATGATTATGATTATTATGATTAATAAGTGTCATACCATATTTTGTTGTATCATCGTACTAATATTTTACTTCCGAATGTCTTGTTCCGTATTCACACTTAAAACGCTAAACCAATTTTGATGAGTTTTGGTAAAATTTATATAGATTACGGACGTACGATTGTTTTTTATCCCAGGAGTTTTAGGGTCCACCAATCGATCGATCGCACACGGTAGATTGAATTAGTCGACGAATGAATTAGCCGATCGACTAGTGTTGACCAACTGATCAGCGTCAATCGATGTCGCTCGATAGGATCGATCGACTATCTGTCGGTGGGTGTAGTAGCACCCTTACGTGGGCAAAGCCGCTGCCAGAAGATATACATTAAAACCTCGTATCCACTAGGCAACATTTGACGCGCGATGTGATGCCCAACATGTTGCTTATCATGTTGAACGGCAACGAGGAACTATTATTTAGTAACATTGTCACTGTTACGTGCCTGCTGGCAACGTCGCGCGTTGTTGTGCAACGTTGCTGAACATGTTGCGTCACGCGTCGCGCAACAAATTTTGCCTGGTGGAAACGAGGCTTAATAAAATCGATGGGTCACTAGTTACAAGTAATTTAGTTGACTTCGTACAGATTTTAGTTTAGTGTTGAAAATGTAAAACATAGTATTAACTAACAGACAAACTGACTTTGAACTGAAATGGACACTGTCGAACGGAAGGCATTCATTATAGTGATTAATTTACACTTAGCGCAGCGTTTGGAATAGAAGAGAATATCGATATAGTGATTGCAGAATCAATTGCAGCTTTGCGTTTAGTCGAATTTTTGTATTTCGGGAAAAACTTTGTTAATCCGAGTCATTCCGTGTGTTTAAACATACATAGTGTTAAAAAAAAATAATTGTATGACACCCTACTATGAACTCACCGTAATTGTTAGTGATAGTTGTATTTTTACTGCCCGATTGTAAATTTTAAGAAAAAAATTTGAAAAAGCTCCTTTTTTGACAGATGGTGGCCATAGCATTTTTTAATACTAGCGGTCACACTAGATGGTGTCCTGCCCAAATATGACTTTTCGTAAGAAAAACTATCAAAAACCCGATTACAGCGTCACTTGTCGAGTCTAATAATTGTGATTCTAACCCATCCAGAGACCCATTTAAACACACGCAAAAACTTCACAAAAATCGGTCCAGCCATTTAGGAGGATGCAGTCACGTACACATACTTATGTACAGCATAAATATGAGTATGTAATTTGACCAAATTACATCATTATTCCTTACAGAGAAAGTGGCTGTAAAAATAAACCTTTATAAAATATTTTAGCTTACAGCCTAATTTAAATTTGACTAAGAACACAATTAAGAGGAACAAGTGCTTATAACAAGCTTTCTTGAACGACGTATTAAAAACTTTGTAATAGTGTCTAAGGACTCATTAGCCTTACATTAGAAGATTTCTGGAGCACAAAGAAACAACAAAACAACACAAGAAAATATTTTTTTACTAGACGAGACAAAAACTTACAAAAAGCTTCATAAATAAAGGTAATCTCGGGAAGCTCTCCCCAAGATGTTTAACAAAACGTAGCCATATTTTCTAGGGTAATCCGTTCGTTTGCATATTGTATACATAATTATTGTACGCCTCACAAATGATTTATGTCGGTAAATACATTAAATTGGTACCAATAATACGTACCTTCTTAACTAAATTGGATCTTTCAGTTAATGTTTTGGGCTCAAACAATAAACAATGATGAAATCCAATTTAATGCTATTAGACTAAGTATTATATCAAAGGTTCAGTTTATATTCAATTGTGTGATTCGAGAATTTTATTTCGCTTTGACTGATTATTTTGTCAGCTATTGTTTGTGGGAATTAGTCCAGACTGAACCCCATGCGGTCTTCTTAATGATGACGCAGTTTAAAAACAGACGTCTGGGGGATATAGTTATCTATCAACATAATATAATGAAGCATAGTAAATTGTCTCTTCTAATATGTACAAGGAGACTTCTGAGATGATATATTGTTAAAAACTAATACTTACAAGCCCGTTGTGTCCCACTGCAGAGCCAAAGGCCTCACTTCCTTCTTTCCATTTTAGTTCTCTCACCTAAAGGATTGGGCAATCTGAGCCCAATCCTTTAGGTCCAGTCCAGTTCAGGTTGACTTTGGGTCTACTGCATCGCCAAAGTCTTCAAAAAACAATATCCGTCAACGATGAACTATTCGCATTCAAACAATAAAATTATTAAAACAAAGAATGCAAATTGCGCACGAAAACATCACTACAAATAATTCTTCCTACGTATTAAAACATCAACAACTCTCCGCCAGTTTTATGAAGAGGTAAAAATACGAACCTAAATTTTATACTTTCGAAATTCATGTGCGAACGCGGCGCGGGAGAAAACAAATTTCGCAAAATAAACATAATTCATGAACATGTAACTAGACAATTATTGCGTATTCTTTTGTACGAGACTTTTGATACGAATGTTGGCTAGCTCAACGTATTTATTCGATGCTCATCAAGGCTAACTTTATCTAGATTCTAGGCTTGCTGACGTTTGTTTACGCAGTTTTTTTTCATAATGTTAGCTATCTCTGAAAGACTTTTTTGTACGTAACAGTGAAACGTGATGGATTTATTAGGCTAAGATACTAACGTAAAAATTTTTATGCTTCACATATTGAAACTTCCCAGAGAGTGTCGACAGACTTCTTAATACATTATCTACTGACACACAAGTGCATATTTTCTCATCGCCGCGCCATGTTTTACAACGTAGGCAGAAAGATAAACACCTGTTACGTTTTATATGTTTTCTTCCTTGTATATTTACGATAATGTTCCTAGTTGTACTCCGCCCACCTTTTACGAATGTAGTAATCATGTTAGAAAACATTTTTATTAAAATTAAATAAACAGTGCGGGAGGAGAGTAACAAAAATAACGCGGCCACTAGCGCAGCGTCCGCCAATTTCAGTTTCGACACATGCGTTTCACGCGAACGCTGTCATCATATTAAAACTATTCGTGTACAAAAAAAAATCAAACGAGTTCCGGTTTACTCGTTTAAAAGGATTTTTCATGCCCAAAATACTGTGTGGACATTTTTTTATCTGTGGTACATTTTTGAACTCGAAATGTTCAACAACACGACGAGTTACAAATCGAGCGCCGGAAGAAGTTATTCGAAGAAATCGGAAACAAAAACTGTACCAAAAGGTAATGGAAATTTTTGTTTTCTTAATATTGGAATTGGACTTGAATTTCTGTGCGAAATTACACGGCCCAGTGAACGTCAACCCGCGGTAACCACAATCCAATTGACTACTTTTACAATCAATTTGTTGGTTTGGAATTTTTGGGAACAAATAAAATTTGTTCGGCTTTTTTTCACTGGTCCTTGATAAGCTATTTAATTATTTTAAATCGTTAACTTTTGGTAATATTCTCTTTATTGGTAAAATAATATCAGAAGTTTTTATTAAAATACCGAACTGCAAACGTAGGCCACAGTTTAATTGGGTGCCTACACCACTATTGAAAATAATATAGCCGAAATTATTATGCCTAAGAACCTACTTTAAATTCATAGTCAATCGTCTAGGGCACTGTAGTACCTAATTTCCTTTATTTGAATTTGAGAACTTGAGAAAATGTCGAGCAACGAAACTCATATTTCTCTCTTCGCAAATAAAATGAACGAGGATAATTTGACTGAAAATAGTAGAAAGTTTTGTTTGTTTCGACAGAATTCAAAACAAATCTATATTTGGAAGACTCCAATGAACAGCGATGATTAAAACTTCAACAAAAACAAAAGTAGGGTTTGAACTGTTTTATATCTTTTGAGAGACAGTCGTTATCATTGAGCATCTAATTTGTCCGATCATTCCTATTGGAGGACTCGGAACTATGCGCGTTTAATTAAATCCGGATTAGTAATTTGGCTGTGACAATTATATTTGGCGCAAGACGATTACAAACGTCAGATAGGCATTCCCTAATGAGGGTTGCTAGGTACTTGTCGACCAAACTTTCTGTCGCCCCTCCCTAGCACTGATATTGTTTATAACGTTTAATTAATATTAATTTTGATGAAAATTACACCCTTATTCACTGGATTAGTTCCTTCATCCATAGCATCATTATACTCATAGATAGTATTATTTTGTAAAATGTATTCTTTTTTCAAACGCCTCATTTGTTTTTAATTCAAACGGAGTTTTCTAGAACGCACCGATTCAAACTTTTGTTCTAAAATACCCTCACTTTACTGTGCGAGATATCGAAGGCTTCGGAGCGGAGCGCAACAAAAGATCTCAATGAGAGGCTTATACAATGCAGCAAATTGTTTCAATGTTTGCTGGTTATATGCATAGATACGTATTAACAGATCGTTTCCATTCAGGGATAGGGATGAAAGAAATGTTTCGAGAGGGGACTTGAAGGAAAAGGGACATTCAGTAGAAACAAGGGTGTGTGTTACTCATATTTGTATAAATTGACTGACACAAAAAGTTCTATGTATGGTGTTTGGTAAAATAGGTTTATATTGCTACTGAAATTCCTGTGTACCGGTATCTATACGGGAAGGTTGCAGCAAAACGTAAATCAAATCGTAAATAACAAAATCGATCCACTTTGAGACGCCAGCGAAGTAGTTAAAATCAGCCCAAATACAGAACAATGCAAAACAATGATGCGGTTTCCCACAAGGTAACACACAGGCCCAAAAAATATGTACCATCGGCACAAAAATAACAAGACTAAGGCTCAAATCATGATACACAGCGGCACAATTCATAACTATCATACCGATATCAGCGAAATAGGGATTTCCGAATTCCGCTTACTAAGTACGGCCAATATTTAGGGTTCGGCCACAAACGAATGATGCCGTTAAAACACTGTTTCGTATATGGGCACGCATTAACTTTGCGTTTACCCGTCTTTTACTGTTATTACACCGATCCCATCTTCATAACAACTGAGCCACTCTGATTTAGTGGTGTACGGAACACCCAGGTTATTTTTTCTGGCGTTGAATTTATGTTATTGTATCGAGTTTTGGTTATTCACTGCCTTGGTGAGAAGAGTTGGTCTATTTAAAGAAACATGAATGTTTGAGGTATTGGATTCAAAAAGCTTTATAGCATCATAAAATAAAAGCGTCATAGTGAGATTTATGTATCGTGATGACGTAAATAACAACGTTAATGTCAATCAATTGGGTTGTGGCTGGATTTGTGTTTAGAAGGTAGGTATTTGTCGGATGATAAGTAGTTTTTCTTCTTTTTTTCTTCTTTTTTTTCCACATAATTCACTTTTATTTAAATTAATATAATATAGATATAATATAGAATTATTTTATCATCTGCCAAGTCCTTTTCAAACTTTTACTATGGTATATGCTGGAGTCGGCTTCCAGTCAAAACATTATATTTCACCCGTCCCGTTCTACAATCTGACGGTGACTTTCTTTGCGTGTAAAGTAATCAATATAAATTAACAGGTATTGAGTGTGTTAAATACAGAAAAAAATTCTAATATCTACAGAATACGTAGCTGCCGTTGATAAGTACAAAAAAAAAACAATTCATCATAAAAAAAATCTTACATAGCCGCTCATAATTCTTAGAAGAGAACCAAATTTGGTAAAAAAATAATGAAAAAATACATCTGTTAGCTGTACGTACATGAGGATGATCATGCCAATTATAGGATAATGTATCTTTTCAGCTGGAACATCAAAGCAGACGTTTTATTTTGAAGGAGATTAATGGTGTGCGTACACTTCTACGTAACGTGCTCGTTGGATTTTTTGGTAGTCTTAAAATACTTCAAAGTGGAGTCCGCCGGTGTGTATAGGACCTTTCGGTGAGGTGTTTTTTGGACATGGTAAGGTGTGTCCACACACCTTTCAAAGGGTGGTTTTACTCAGAACATGCGTGTGCTTTGAACAAGTGTTATCCGTCGTGCACCACAACCAGCCGGTCGATTCTGTCGACATCTCACCCGCCCGGGTGCACTTCGACATGTTTACAGCAATGCGATTCTGTAAACATGTCGAAGTGAACACTTGGGCAGGGCGCACGACAGGTGAGTTGTCAAACCATACAAATAAGATGGAATGACAGCTCTATTGTCGTTCACTCCGCCAAGGTGAACACCGTGCAGAATCGCACTGCTGCATCTTTCAGAATATAGCAGGGCCAATAATACAGCATGATATAAAGATAGATGAAATTAAAAAATGTAATGTGATTATATGATGGTGTGTGTGTTTTAATTTAAGGTTGGTCTTTATCTTTTGTGTTGATTTTGAGTTCACGTAAGACCAATCGTTTCAATGTGGTCTTGCCATTTCAGATTTAGTTAGTAAATTGATTCGTAAATCAAAATTGTGTGTGAGACAGACCTTTTTTGGCAGTTGTACAACAACGTAATATTAAGTCTTGAAATACATACATTTTTATTAGAAGTTCTTACCGTCATTTTTATAATTTTAACATGCCTACCATTCACTCAATTTTATACAACTTAAAAAAAAACCCCTAACGTATATTATTCCCGGTTATAATATAAGGAACAAAAGACGGCTGACCTTTTATAAGCAGGCATATTTAATGAAGTTAAATCATGTGGAAGAAGGGTGCGAGTAAAATCTCAGAAATGGCTTCCACATTTTCCTTTCCACTGTTTTTTCTGGACCTTTACTTTTCAATGTCAAAATTAACCCGGAATTGAATTACCGAATCCCAATTCTGTGAAGTCGTTAATATAAGAAGCGATATTTTAGTATTGTAGGTATATCACTGTAGCTGAAATTATTTTTACGTGGTCAGTCATTTACAATATTACATTACTAAGTAAATGACATTGAAGTCAGATTGACCAAGTTCTGTTGGCCTAGTTTTGGCCCATAAGGGCTTTTAATCGCAAACTTTCAACGGTTCATTTTGAAGGTGAAGTGAGTTTAAAGTTAATCGTTTTTCACCTGCTAGTCGATTCTGTGAAATCTCACTGTGAAAACTTGGTGTTGTTAACTGTTTTTTTTTCTTTGATTTGTGCTAATTTTATCGCCTTAAAAGTTTACATGGTTTACAAAATCGCACAACTGAAGGAGTAGAATACGGAATTTCGACGTACAAAATGAGATTGAGATGCACGTTGAGATGCATGCATGCATCGACGTCAAGTAGTATCGCAGTGAAGATCTATCGCGGTAACGTGCATCGAAGTGTAATGGCTTCGCAGAGACGGTCTTTCGCAGTAACGTGCATCGCAATTTTGTAGCATCGTATTAGCATTTATCGATATTTTGTGCGTCGAAATTCCGTATTCTACTCTAACTGAAATGGACTGACAGCTCACTTCAAGTTCACGAAAATTTTTTCAGAGTAGCACAACTCTTTTTAAAAATGACTTAGTACTTATTAAAAAACTCACAAGACCTAATACAAAATTGAACGTTTCAAAGTAAATACAAACCAAACTATTTGTTGTTCATTCGAATAGCCGTGTAGTTTCCAGCAAAAGCAGACGCAATAAAATATAAAGGCGCACAGAGTACATCGTCTGCATTTAAATAATATCGTGGACTGAACTTTTGCCCAGATTTTCTCCATGGTTGCCGACGCCAGAATTATCAGCGGAGCGAGAAATTAAAGTAGCCGTGAACAGCATAAAATTAACTAAGTCCTCGCTTCTTGGAGTATTAAATATATTTATAGAGCGCCACACGAAAATTGCAGAGTTCGCGTAAAGTTTGACGGCTGCAACAGAAGGTATCTACTTAGGGCTTAGGAAAATGAATGCGTTCAACAAAATAGGTAAACTGCTTTCAGGAGCGGTCAATGCATAATTTTTGTGGAATATTGATATCGTTAGATCTTCAACGTGGTTAATATACACTGATCACGTTCAATTTCATTTTTGGGAATCCTTATTACTCTATTTTTTTCACTTGGGAATTAAATTCCAAATTAAGTACTTAGTTACTTATTAATAAACCTTGAAGCATAATTTAACAAAAAAAAAAAAAATATATTTTGTTCGAGCTGGCTAGATAGCTATGTCACACTGATCTGACAAAATTTGAGTAGAAGTTTTTCGGCCTTATAGGCTTGTCTTATTAAGACACTCCTCTAAAGCCTGAAGTTGCTACTGGTAAGGTCTTAAGGTGGCGGCAGATTCCCCCCGCATCTACTAACTCGCTTCCATTCCGTTCCATGCACTCGGATTTAAACAGTTAATTAAATCAAAAACTTTATTAATTTACCACTTATCATTATTGTCCGCTGGCTGTGAAAGGTTCGATAATGATTATTGTTTCGAAATGCAAAAAAATTATTTGAATTTTGGAAATACTAAGTACCCGTGAAACCATCTAGGCGTTGTCAATTTTTGATCTGCAAGTGACACTCAGGCTTATTTTTAATTACTTAACATAAATGTACAAAATATGCACCTGCATCGCTGTTTTCGTGATGTGAACGAAATTATTTAATTTTTATAGAGTAAGAGGGATTTAGTTGAGTAGTCAATTTATATCTGTTTTCTCTTCCGTGTCCTTGAAACACTCAATTTGTTGTCCAATTTAGAAATCGAATTACCACCAATAAAAAATACTTTGAAAATATTTATTAATGGTAACACCACCTCAGTTTGGGTCTTTGGTTGTGAAACCGTATCATTAATACCCAATCAACCAATAAAAAAAACATAAATTGCAGAACCTACATAAAATTACACAATATTATTTGACCTTCTTGGCCTACCCAAAATAGTAACAAACACGAGTATCTCGTGGCACATTTACATGAAAGCGGCACACGCCATTCTAATCTGATTCGCCGAGCTCACATAGATCTTATTTCGAACCGAATATCCGAACTATCAGTTAACGCGACCTTATTGAAATTCCTTACAGAACTTCCCCACTGCTGCAAAGTTTATCGAATACTATTTTACAAGACGTGTTCCTCTCCAAACATTCATGACGTTGTTTGTGTCCCATATAAATCTCGGTCGGGCCCGAATTATTAAGTGCATATCTCTTTGATGTGCGGGTGCATAGGCCCGGAACGGCCCGGAACTTTTCCGGGTTCGTAATCCTCGTCGGTTAAACGGATAGTCCGGTTAAAAAACTTGCGTCCTCAGCCGTCTGACGTGACGGCAAGACCGGGTTTGCCCATAGATTGGGACGGGTACTGCGCGGAACGGGGAGACAGCCTTTTTGTCGTATCAAGTTTGGTTTTAGAGCCGTCTGTGTGTGTAAGAAGTATTTACGTTTGAAAAATTCAAGTATTCAGTAAAATAATATATATACTAAGATTGTGTCAAATAACTACCATGTTGTATTTATTTAAAATAACACAGATGATACTGGTTTGAAAATGTGTCAAAAGTATTCGTAATGGAAACTTTGTATTCCTGAGGTATGGTTTTTGCGGTTTTTGCTATAAACCATAAACTGAGGACATACGAGTTTATGCTTTTGTCTATTATATGATTTTCCTACATGTATGGATTTCCTGTACCAAAAATTATAAATAAAGCGACTGCAGAACAGCGCTTGAACAACTGTATTTTCAACTGCTGCCAACATTTAAGCGTAGAAATCAACGCTTAATCCGGATCCAACGGCGCTGGGCGTAATCAAAAACACTCACAACTTGTAGGCACGTTGCTCATCCAAAAAAATACGGTGAAACAATATTGATTCACTCTGCGTATACGAGAGGGTACTGAAATATTTATTCTGATGAGGATTGTTCGGTGTTGTTCGTAGTTAAAAACCCACTAGAATGTGCTTAACGAAGTTTTATATTGACACAAAAAGCTGTTGCTGCCATTTTGCGGAACTTTCATAAGTACTTTTAGTCAATTTTTTGAATAAAAATAAAGTAAAATATTTAAAAGGTGGCTTGTAAAGACATGATTTAAATTTAATTTAAATCCTTACTTTTATTAGAAATGCTAAAGTGAATTCGTATATTTATTGTTCACGTTTTAACGTAAAATCGTTTAACCGTTAAAACGTGAAGAGGTTAAATATTGCAAAATAAAAACCGGCCAAGTGCGAGTCGGACTCGCGCACGAAGGGTACTCTATCTATAAAAACGGCATAAAAACCACGTTTGTGGTATGGGAGCCCCCCTTAAATATTTGATTTATTTTCATTTAATTATTTATTTTTAAAGTGAACATTTTACTAAATATTCTGTGAATATTCCAAGCGTCTACCTGTTCCCGTTATCAATGTCAAGCAAAAAAAATCACGTTTGTTGTACTTCCGTACAACAAACGTGATTTTACCCCCTTAAATATTTATTTTATTCTGTTTGTTTAGTATTCGTTGTTATAGCGGCAACAGAAATACATCATCTGTGAAAATTTCAACTGTATAACTATCACGGTTTATGAGATACAGCCTGGTGACAGACGGACGGACGGACGGACGGACGGACAGCGAAGTCTTAGTAATAGAGTCCCATTTTACCCTTTGGATACGGAACCATAAAAAACTAAAAAAAAAACAAACAAAACTAAAAGAAGATAAAATAAACATATTTATAAAAAAGTTAAAACAATTTTTAATAAAAAGATGCTATTATAGTTTAAACGAATTTTTCAACGATAAAATATAAAGAATCAATATGTAGGTAATTAATCCATACTGAAAATGACAGTAGTGGATCTAGTTCAGATATAAATTTGGCTGATTAAAGCTTCCTCTGTCCTACTATGTTTTTAATTCTTTTGCTGTGCCCGACAGGGTCCATAATGATCACATTTTTTTTTTAACTTACCACCTAAGTACACATTGTGGAATGCAAATAAAGTATTGAGTATTGAGTATTGAGTACTACTAAAAAGTTGCCAACAAATGAATTTTCAAGCATTTAGTTATAACAGTTGGTGGTATTTACTTTAGTTCAATCACAGATTTCGTGTCATCAACTGCCTCAGACTGCTTTAAAAGTGACAAGTTTCGAAGTTTTACTTGTTATTGTAGTCATTTTTTTTTGAAAACAAAAAGTCATTTTTTGTCGTTTTGCAATATTATCCATAAGGAATACCAGCTACCCTACAGCACCCTGAAATATGACCACGCACTTCTGAAACACCCTGTATTGTCGCGGTTAAATTTAGTATATTCACTATTAGTTAAACTATGATTAGACCTAGTTACATTAGCCGATTCTTATTCCTGTTGAACGTCAGCCACTGCGCCGCCACTATGGGACCAATCGGTGTTTTCCATCTCAAAAATCGATAACTCTGTTGTTTTGTGATTTTTCTCCTTGAATTTTTTTTTGCGTATTTCTGAATATCTAGGCAATAAAAGAAATTAAACATCAACATTTTAATAATTATATATTTTTAGTAAAAAAATTACAAAGTTACAGTTATACGAAATTTCATGCAAAAAATTATACAGTAACATTAAAATAGCAGTAAAAGTTACACTTTTGCTTAAAATAAGTTTAAAACTTAATTATTATTATTAAACAAACATTACATGATAAAAAAATTAAAAATTTTAGCGCTTATACTATTCATCACCTTTTATTTCTAACAATTCTTTAACTTCGTCAAACAATTCTTTGGATATTAGAAAACTTGGTTTATTCAAGCTAGATATATAAGGATCAGATGTATATAATAAAATATGCAGAACGTCTTCGTTTGTTGCTGATCTGGAACACTTCCTAGCGTGATGTAACCTATATTTCTTGTAATCTTTATTTCGGGCTTCCTGGGCATCTTCGGATAATTGTCCTATAGGCAAAACTGCATAATGCTCTATTATTTTAGCACCATGTATAAGTACTTTATGGACCGAAGATGGCATGTAGTACCAGTTATATTTGCTTACATATAATTGCGCGGTAATCAATGTATACTGGCCGAATTTTTCTGCGTTTATAGGGTATCCCGATGACATAGTTTGAAGAATTACATATAATCTCTTAATCAATTCTTCATCAATTCCGGTTATCTCTGCAGAACATTGGTAATTTTGGAAAAATCTCCTTGCCGTATTTCCGTCATTGCTGTTACCGGAACCTTGACGTGGTTTATCAATGTGCAAACCAAGCACTTCTCGGAAACGTTTTTGGACATATTTTTTCTTGTCTTCTTTAAGTTGCTTGTTTTCTGGAGTTGTTGCAGACCATTTCTCAAAACCTAAATTGTAAGAAATATGGAGGATCATTTCCATAAATCTTATCCATGCGTGTAGTGTCGACAATCCGTATTTAAACGCATTTTCATTCTCAACTCTCGTTGTAACTTTTAAAAGATCATTCATTTGTCTGGGAGCATCAAAATATAACAATTAAATATAATATTTCATAATAAAAAAGAAGAACGTAATTTTCGGAGATTTTTTTATTTTCCCCTGATCGACATTATTGCTTCTAAATCACCCTTGCGCAAAAAACGCGCAAGTTTTTATTCAATCCTCATATTACTGAATAGGTAAGGTATCTACTAGAGTGATTAACTTGACACCGGCAGCTTTCGGCAACAATGAAAACTCCAATTGAAATAAACAAAAACGAAATTTTATTTACTTCACTAAAAAAAATAAAATAAAATAAAACAAAAATATTTTTGTACAAAAACCGAACGTGGTTGAAAAGTGTACATTCTAAGCTTTCTTATGATGTATAACACTAACATACTTCCTTGGAAAACTTCCGAATAATTTTGTGTTGAACTTCCTTAACGCTAATTTAATTGGCACGAAAATATTTATACCCAATGTTTGAGGTTCAGTTTATAAACGTAAAACTAAGTTTTTTTTTTTTTTTTGAGATTTATTCGTAAGTTCCATCCTTTAAGAGTATTAAACCCTAAAAAAATCTATGAATATACGACTTTCGCCAAAACCATTTTCGAGATGGAAAATACGGTTTGGTCCCATAGTGCGCCGCCCAGGAGCTGATGCTCTTGAGCATGGCGCAGTGACTGATGCCTGTGGACGGCGAGCAATGGGTAGCTCGCCGTCCGATCAGAACAGGCCCGGGTCGACGGCGCGCTGTGGTCTACGCGCGCCAAACCAGCAGCAGTCAGCACGGGTCGGGGCCCGTTAGGGCCAGAGCCTGCCAGGGTTGCGGAATATGTTCGAAAGAGTTACCGCGGCCCTGGAAAGAAAGACACTAGGAGGACAAAGGGTGGGTTTTAGTCAGTAAAAGTCTGACACTCCCTGCCGCTCCACCCAGAGCGGGAGGGGTCATTTGATGATTTCCCATCCTCAAAAAAAAAAAGAAGCCGATACTTATACTTACTCCAAGTACCTCCATCCCACCATCGCCCTTTTACCAACGGAATACCAGACGTACTGCTGGGTACCATCCGCACTTGGTCGATATCCCAACCTGTCGTACTCACTGCTTCTCCTCAACATTTATTATACGCACAGCCAAAGTGTGGGACTCTCTACCAGCGTCTGTGTTCCCTTCCACATATAACCCGTCTGCTTTCAAAGCAAGAGTGAACAGGCATCTTCTGGGTACGCTCGCTCCATCATAGACCTCATCTATCGCTTTCCATGAGGCATGATCGAGGTCGAGAGCAAGCCCATTCCTCAATAAAAAAAAGCCGAACATTTATTTTGAGTAATAATAACATTTCTGATTGTGTTAAATTAATGTTCTCAGCTATGTCGGTAACCTTGGTTCTCTTGCGGATATCATCATTCCTGATTCGATCACGCAAGGAAACTCCGAGCATTGCCCTCTCCATTGCCCTTTGGGTGACTTTAAGCCTTCTGATGAGGCCCATTGTGAGCGACCACGTTTCGAGTCCATAGGTCATCACTGGCAACACGCACTGGTCATAGACTTTCGTCTTGAGACACTGTGGTATGTGAGACGAGAAGATACCGCGCAACTTCCCGAACGCCGCCCATCCGAGTCGGATTCGACGGTTGACCTCCTTCTCGAAGTTAGCCCTACCCAGCTGGATCGTTTGTCCCAGGTAGACGTACTCATCAACAACTTCGAGTGCAGAGCCTCCAATCTTGATAGGAGTGGGTGCTACTTGGATATTTACCATGACCTTGGTTTTGTCCATGTTGATCGACATCCTTGGTTTTGTTGTTGTCGAAGGATCGCCAAATTGAAGTGGCAGTGGGCAGGGCACATTGCTCGCAGAACAGATGGTCGATGGGGCATCAGCATGGGAAAGTTTTGGAGTGGCGACCGCGTACCGGAAGACGCAGCGTTGGAAGGCCTCCCACAAGGTGGACCAATGACCTGGTGAGGGTCGCGGATAACCGATGGATGCGAGACGCACAGGACCGGTTGTTGTGGCGAAACTTGGGGGAGGACTATGTCCAGCAGTGGACGTCTTTCGGCTGATATGATGAAGATGATGATGAATGTTCTCAGAATTTTCCAAAACCTATAACGATAGTGATACTGAGTTTGCATTAAAAACATCTATTTATATACCACAAACAAGCCGTATTCCCCATCACCATAACAACACAACGCACTAACACTACATTTGGCAATTGCGAATGCCAAGAGCATTACCGATTGCTTACACAAACCAATTCAAATCTATATGCGAAACATCGTTCCGGCGTGTGAAATCAAACTGGAATTGATCGTATATCATAGTTATCAGCTAGTAAAGTTCCATTGCTTTACATACAGATGAAAATGAGAGGAAATAGTGGTAGTTATTTGCTATTATGTAATTATTTTCCTTAGGATTGCAGCATGTTAGAGGTTGCCTATTATGAAGTCACTAGCTTTTGCCTACGGCTTCGCCTGCTTAAATATAGATAATGGCAAAAAAGTAGCCTTCAACCATCCCCCGGGGTCCCATCTATCTTTGTAGGTACTAAAATTAATCAAAATCGGTTCAGCGATTTAGAAGTGAATTTGTAACAAAAAACTCTCTCACGCATTTATTATATTAATAGTTCCGTATGGTGTCGGACGTAAAAGAATAGCACCATCTCGTCATTTCCCGTGGGTGTCGTAAGAGGCGACTAAGGGACTCACTTGAGAAAGGGCAGCAGCATTCTCTGTAGGTACATTGCTACAGCTACACTGCGATCGCCAACCCGCCTGCCAAGCGTGGCGATTACGGCAACCCCCCTCCCCAATTTGGGGGAGGCCTATGTCCAGCAGTGGACGTCTTTCAGCTAATATGATGATGATGATGATGATGATATGATTAGAGGTTCATATAAAGACTAAGAGCGGATTTCACCACATACCTTAATTTACCGAGATTCCCGTCGTGCCTCGGAAAGCCCGTTTAGTTGTTCTTCCCGGCTGTCATTTGTAGGTCTTTGACAGTCGTTACGGGTAGTCAGAAGCCAAAAATGTGACACCAGTCTCGCTTCATCATCATCATATCAGCCTGAATATCAGACTGCTGGACATAGGCCTCCCCCAAGGATCACCATAACAACCGGTCCTGTGCGTCTCGCATCCATCGGCTACCTGTGACCCTCACGAGGTCATCGATCCACCTTGTCCAGTCTTGCTTAGGAGTATCGTTCTTACCTAGTTACTGGGTTATAGAGGTCAGATAGGAAGTCGCTGCATGTAAAACAGTGGTACTCAGCTGCATCCGGTTAGAGGAGAGGGCAGATTGATTTATTTTTACCCGACCGCGTTAGAAGGAGGTTAATGTTTTTCGAGCGTATGTACGTTTGTATGTCCATTTCTTTGGCGCGCCCTACAGCCTAAACGGCTGGACGGATTTTGACATATGAGGTGTCGTTGAATTCTTCAGTATTGTAGTAGATACATAGGCTATATAAATTTTCATATGTCACTAAAATGTAGGAAATAAAAAAAAATTACCATGTCAAAAGCCCGACCGCTAAAAACGACTAAAAAGTTCCAAACAAGTCGCTATTCAAGCAGTCTGATGCAGTTCAATCACAGATGCCACAAACTGCATCAGACTGCTTGAAAAGCGACTTTCTTGGAACTTTTTGGTCGTTTTTAGCGGTCGGGTTTTTTGAAATAGTAATTTTTTTTAAAGGTTCATTCACACTATAAGTTGCCTATCAGTTACAACGTCAAAGTCAGGTTTTTATAAGAATGATTAAGTCGCCGTGACGTGACGAGACTAACGGATGAAATGGATGCTTTTCAATTTAACTTAACGAAACTATATTTTTCAAATCAAATCAAATCAAATCAAAAATATTTATTTGCTAGAATATGGTACATAAGGTGTTACAGTAAGTTTGTCTCAGCATATTCTGCCATAATATGGCGTGCAAATGTTTTCAGGTATTGAGTCAGCGATGTCAATTAATCCAAATTACAAATTTCCGATTTCTATTTTGTCTTCTAAATAGTCCTTAACGGTATAATATCTTTTCAAAAGTAATAGTTTGAAAAATATTTTTTTAAACATTGTCAGCGGTAGGTCTTGCAAACTATTTGGCAAATGATTGTAAATAATAATCGACATGCAGTATACATTTTCCTTAAACAGTTGTAATTTTACTGGTGGCAGCCGAAGTCTATCTTTATGCCGGGTTCGGCTATTTGGCCTGTCATTGTTAGCTTCAAATAACTTGTAGTTTCTTTTAACAAAAATACATATTTCAAAAATATATAAACATGGCAATGGTAGAATTTTAAGTTTCTGAAATAGTGGCTTACAGCTGTCTAAAAAGTGTGCTCCACAAATTGCTCGGATACATTTTTTTTGAGCTTTAAAAACTCTGTCAAAATCTACTGAGTTACCCCATATTATAATACCGTATCTAAGTACGGATGATACATAACCATGGTAAGCCAGCAATGCAGTATCACAGTTTACTTTTAGAGTTTTTTTTTTGACGTCAGGCTGGCAACTTGATGGTAACGAAACTGATTTGTAACCCTGTTTTTGTTCCTTTGCTCTTGCTTAATGTTGGTATATTTTAATCTTGGCTGAAACGGGGCTTACTGCTGAAGAAAGTATATAGACAAATCTGATATATACGTAGCAAGTAGCCTTTACCACGCTTTCACAAGCAATCTTCTCAACTTTATATCAAACTCACGAAGGTTATACCACTGGCTTATTTTTAACCCTAGTCTAGTAAACTATGAAACAACAAGCCACAACAATATACGGCGCTCCTATATAAGCTTTGGCTACAGAAGCGGAATTCTCTGCCTTGCCAACTTACATTATTATATTCTATAGCCGTTGTTTTCCTGCATCCCTTACTTACTCAGACACTGAGATATGGCTCGTGCATACTGAGCTAAAACTTCACATGTTATGATATACGACGGGTTCACTACCAGAGGCTATTTTTAAGCGATGCTAATCTGACTTGGCGGGGTTTTACTTTTCTTGGTAAGTAGATAGTTGACTTTATGACCTGTGTATCTTGGTTCGTTTTTTGTTTTATACTTTCAAGAAGTTATTAGTTTGCATGTGAATCAAATCGAATAAATGATGTATGTCCCGATAAATCATCAGGTGCCATTTCGATAGCTTAAAGCTTTTTTATGGAGAGGGCAGAGCTCTCCAAAAATAATTGTATGTAATCGCGTCCGTTATCAATCGCACTCTAGTCTGTGTAGATGTCGCAGCCGCTAAGCTGGTTAGTATAATATAAGCTAGTTGGATTAGTTAGTAATCTTTGGAAAAAGCATAAGACCAATTATTAACAAATTGCTGTCTATCGGCGGCGCACGGTGGGTTGATTTATATACGTAGTGGACTTAGGACATTAAAAAAAAAGTCATCTTATTTTTACTGATTAATGATGCAAATTTGTTCTACTATCTAATACAGTAAATTATTGTTCTATGACTTTTTATTTTACGCATTATTTTTAGTACTACAATTTTTTAAATATTTTTTTGTATAGAAAAAATCATAAAATCTAAAGAATCTCAAAAATCTGAAAACATCTCCAACTGCGATGTATATATTAAAATAGTACTATTTATTAGCTTATTTTTACAACTAGTCAGCTACTGCGCTTTGCTGCGATTTAGGAGAATTTTTTTTTTTATTTTTTTTCTTATTAAAATCGCATTTAAGTCTACAAAATCTCAAATTTCTTCCAATTGTTGGATAAGTATTTTAATAGTACAATTTATTTGCATCTAATCGTCTACTGTAGTTTACTGTGACTTAGTAGGTAGTTAGACTTTTTTAGATTTTTTTGAACGAAAATATCTTAAAAGTCACCTAAATCTCAGAATACTTAGCAGTGATAATTATTGTATTCTCTATTCCACACCACCCCAGAGGTAGAGAACTAGGCGCGTTTTTTTTATCAGTGGTCTCCCCAATAGGCCTAATCCACGACTACAAATCTGTGTTCTGTATGTGTGAGACTTACAAAGACAAATTCAAAATTCAAATCATTTACCAATATTTTTAGGAGGGGCCTGCACCATGCTCAACACCATGCTCTGACAATAACGGGTCTTCAGTTAAAACCCCTAAATTTTCTTGATCATCATCGTCAACAAATGTATCCTTAACGATCAACAAAGCTGTTGCTTCTTCTGAAAAGGCTTTGTGTTTTCGCACCAGTTTGTGTCGTATCTTTGAAATATGTGGATCAGAGCTGATTAACAAATTGTTCAAAATATCTTCATTAGTAGCTTTTCTACAGAATTTCCTCGAATTATGAGCACGATATCTCCGAAAATCTTTGTTGCGTGCTTCAGCTGCTTCTTCGGATAATTTTCCAATGGGCACTATACCCAAGCTTTCAATAATAGCTGCTCCGTGAGCTAAAACTTTGTGAACACTTGCAGGCATGTAAAACCAATTATATAATTCAATGTATAGTTCCATGGTGGTTTCGGTATAATCTTTAAACTTCAATATATCAATACGGTGACCCGACGAAATTGCTTCTAATATAGTTTTAAATCTTTTTATTAATTCTTCATTTACTCCTGTGATCGAAGCTGCAATATCGGGGTTTTCGAAAAATCTCCTCGCAGTATTCCCATCATTTGTTGTACCATGACCCTGTTTCACAACAACAATTAAAAGTCCTGTTTCGGATTTAAATGCTTCCTGAATATTTCTCTTTTTGCTCTCCATAATAGCTTTACTGTCACCTTTCACCATCCATGTCTTCAAATCTAATCTGTACGCTATATGAAGAATGCATTCCATGAATCGTATCCAGATGTGTAACGACGATAAACCATATTTATATAAATCGACATCAATTTCTTTTGCCAAAACCAAGGACAAATCATTCATTTCCTTTGGAGTAGCTTTACATATGTCACATCTTTGTGTTGATGTATCGCAAAGAACTGCAGTCGCTTTACCATCTATCATGGTTAGTATTAGGTTGTGCGAGATGGTCAAATCATCAACCACTGTCTTAACTAAATTGTTAATCTCTGCCTCAATCGCATTTTTTTCTTGCAAAATGCTGAATTTGTTTTCCTTCATGAATTTAAAAAACAGCGGACGACACCATAATGAGGAATTTGGGGAATCATTTTCCCATATAACTCTGTCACTAGACACTAATTTGATAGGAATCAAACTACCCATAAATACGCTAGAATCGTCAAAGTCCTCATCTTCTTCATTTTCTCTTCTAACTTTCTGCTTATAATTGGCTTGATTCGAAGCTCCGTCAAATCCCCATTTACTAATCAGTGTCAAATCTTTACAAGTTTCACTAATTTCGTTTGACATTATAATTTTCTTCACAGTAATATCCAATAGTGCCTGCAATTCTATCGTAGCCGTTTTATCTGTTACTACAATAGCAGTTTTACATATGTGGATAACATTTAATTTTTTCATTTTGCAGTGCGTAGTAAGAGGGATATACGTTGGTACCAGTTACTTCTGCGATACTTTTTCGTAGCGTATTATATTGCCATTTTGACAATTTCAAAGACAAAAACAAGCCTAAAGCTTCATCTGGAGAGAATACTGATTTCTTTTTATTTCCAAAAAGACAATCTTTTACTTTTTGCACGTCCTGTGGATGCTTGAGCAGATGCTGTAATATGTCAGCAACATCTTCCTTTCCTTCTGCTTTTAAGTTAAAAACATGGGCATGTGACAACTCCTCTGAAGCAATAGTTTGCGTAGTAAGTTCCGTACGTCTCTTTTTTTGTTTAGGACCTAATTCTGTAAATGGTTTTCTCGGACTTACTTGAGTTGATGTACCAACAGACACCTTTTCATGAGATGTAGTTGATGTGCTAGGAACTGGATCGTCGTCGTTTTTTGCAAAATCTTTCATAAACTCAGGCCAAACTATCTCCGATGCCAACCAATCACTGTATTTACTTCTAAATGTATGTTCTTTTCGTTTAGCATTTTCCCATTTTTTATAAGTATTATAACAATACTTTGTGCAGAATTCCTTTAGCAAATTATCATTATCTTGATTTAAATCACACAATTTTGACTTGATAGCACTGTATAAAAAGTTATGATCCTTAATACTACCACTTGATTTCAATTTCACAAACATATCAACATTAGTAACTAAATCACTAAACATTTTCACAAAATTCTCGAAAATCAACTTTTAACAAAAATCAAGTAACGAGCGGGTAGTCCGTATGTAAAGGGTGGTTACAACGAACTGATATCATTGTTTTCAACTTGCTACCCCAAATATTTTTTACCTGCAAATTTACTGCCCTCTGATTGGCGCACGTCACTAATGACGACTCGTCTACTGATAAGAAAACCGGTTTTGGTGTTGTGGAAAGAGTGGTGTGGAATGCAGTTGCACAAAATATTTACAACAAACTAATAATAATAATCCTAATAATATGCACCATGCATCGAATTCTTTGTTTTATTCATACAAATTAAATCTCTGAAATTTTAGGGTAATAACCTACTTTAAAAAAAAAGTTCCAAAACATAAAAGTATGGTATAAGTATATACAATGCAAATATATATTTAAAAATCCTTAAGTCCCAACTTCGCGATTTCAGCCCACCGTGCGGCGTAGCCTTTTCAGTTAAATGCGCCGGTTTTTCAGCGACCTAAGTGACAACTTTTGTTCAATATCGTTTGATGACTTGTATTGCCCATGTCACTTATGTCACTGATTAAACGGAGCAATTTAATGAAAAAGCTAGGCGTTTAAATAACGGGTGACTAAGCTAGTTGGCTGCGACATGTTTATCATCAGTACCCTATACATCATCAGGTACCATTTTGATGAGTTATAGCTTTTTATGGAGAGGGCAGAGCTCTCCAAAAAAATCGCCCTTTAGAATGTGGGAATATCATAATCCATATAATACACTGCGCATCATGTGGCAGGGCTACTGACCCAGGCCGACCGCTTTTTAACCGACTTCCCAAAAAGGTGGTTCTCAATTTGACTGATTTTTTTTTCCATACCAAATTAATAAGTAACTCAAATTCTTGTTCTGTTAGTTGTTATGTGTAAAAGAATCTGAGATGTCATATTTAGTCTATACTAAGTTTATTTCATTGTAATTTACTGGTCAAATTGTGTGTTATACAGGGTTACTGGTAATTCGACGTATATCCGTCAAGGGCTGATAAGGGGGCCAAAATGCAACAAATTGAACCCCCCATATGTATGGCCGAAATTCAATAGTTTTCGAGATATTTGAATTTTAAGGGTTTTTCGAAATTTACCCAAAATTTGACATTAATTCCAAATAAAAGAACCCACATACCCATTCAAGGGTACCATTAAAAATGATGTTGTAGCTGGCACTTCAATTAAGCTATGGGCATCATTAAAACTACTTAATTTAACAAAATAATTAAAATAATGACCGAAGTAAGAATAATATCTTACCAATATTTTCATTTTACGCTTCAAAAATGTTGTCTCGTCAAAAAAAATTCTATGACATTAATCGTACAAATAACTAAAACAACTTGCCTATTCAGTAGGCTTTCCAAAAAGGTATAAAAGTCAATTTTAAAATACATAATTCGTGGCATGGCATGTGTTTGAACCGGCGCGGGGAGAGAAATCATCTGTGTTCTTAGTTTATCATCCTCGCTAAAACAACCGATTTTACTGGCGAAATTCTACCTGATGGGGCGAGGTGTGCGGGTGGGGGAATACACGGCGTTTGCTGCGCTCGCGTCGCCTTCCTTAGTACAGTTCGCGTCAAATAACTATGCCCCTCTGAAGTTAGCCATTTGCAAAGATCGCGTAGGTGCAGTCACGTAGACGGGAGCAAGCGGGACGCAAGCATGCATCGAACGTAAACGAGCGACTGAGACATAAAATCGCGCCGTCATAATCCCCGCCCCGCGCATGCGCAGTTGCAGTTTGTTCATAATTTTGACTACTACGTAGCCACTCGTAGCCAACTTCAGAGGGGCACAGTTATTTGACACGAACTGTAAAAAACGAACAAACTTCAACTGCACATGCGCGGGCGGGGATTATGACGGCGCGATTTTATGTCTCAGTCGCTCGTTTACGTTCGATGCATGCTTGCGTCCCGCTTGCTCCCGTCTACGTGACTGCACCTACGCGATCTTTGCAAATGGCTAACTTCAGAGGGGCATAGTTATTTGACGCGAACTGTACTAAGGAAGGCGACGCGAGCGCAGCAAACGCCGTGTATTCCCCCACCCGCACACCTCGCCCCATCAGGTAGAATTTCGCCAGTAAAATCGGTTGTTTTAGCGAGGATGATAAACTAAGAACACAGATGATTTCTCTCCCCGCGCCGGTTCAAACACATGCCATGCCACGAATTATGTATTTTAAAATTGACTTTTATACCTTTTTGGAAAGCCTACTGAATAGGCAAGTTGTTTTAGTTATTTGTACGATTAATGTCATAGAATTTTTTTTGACGAGACAACATTTTTGAAGCGTAAAATGAAAATATTGGTAAGATATTATTCTTACTTCGGTCATTATTTTAATTATTTTGTTAAATTAAGTAGTTTTAATGATGCCCATAGCTTAATTGAAGTGCCAGCTACAACATCATTTTTAATGGTACCCCTAAATGGGTATGTAGGTTTTTTTATTTGGAATTAAATGTCAAATTTTGGGTTAATTTCGAAAAACCCTTAAAATTCAAATATCTCGAAAACTATTGAATTTCGGCCATACATATGGGGGGTTCAATTTGTCGCATTTTGGCCCCCTTATGAGCCCCTGACGGATATACGTCGAATTACCAGTAACCCTGTATACTAAAATAATTTAGGATGCAAAGTGCTGAAGAAAAAAAATGTAGTTACCAGCCTATGCGGTAAGAGTCCGCATTTCTTAGCTAAGACAAAAGAAAGCAGACCCTTCTTAAAAAAGTATAACGTAAAATATCTCGTATTCTCGAACAAAACCTGAAACCATGAAAGTTCCTAACATTCAAGATAATATACCTATTGTCTTTTTTTATTCAAAGCGTATTATCTCGAGCAATTTGATGACGTGGTTCGTTCAGACAATATTGTTGCCGGTTGGAACCGGTGGTCTTAAAACAGTCGTCGCGGCAGAACAAAATCTTATCGTGTACCCACCCTTTCACTCAATGCTTCCTATTGCGACGAACTCCGTATACTTTGTATAAGATTGTAATTGTCTTCTAACCTGAAGTTCAGAGGGCGCAAGTGATGGGAACATTAATATTGGCCTGTTTTGATGATTCGTTTTTTCTAGATCTGCTGGAGATTTTTTGGATTCAATAGGTGGCTACGTTAATTGCAGCATCGATTCATAAAATCCACCAATGTAGTGAGTGAGGAGTGCCGGGAACTACAATGATTTGTGACTAGTACCTCTGATTGTTTTGACCTCGACTAAACGGCCAAACATTCCTAACTTAGGCAGTTTTGTTTTTCTTAATGTAAGCCATACTGTCCCACTGGTGAGCAAAGGTCTCCCCTAACTCTTTCCAGATATTGTCGTCTCGCCACCTCTTCCTGGACCGACCTCGGCGGCGCCGCCCATCCTTAGGCACCCAATTTGTGGAAGCTATTGCCCAACGGTCACTGTGCATGCGGCTGACGTGACCCGCCCGGTTCCATTTTAGCTTGGCAGACTTTTTCTCCTACGTCTTTGATGTTTTATTGAGCGCATTGTGACATGCGACAGTTATTTTAAATATATCTAACTAAGGAGATAATTTTGATGTGCTACATCCAAATTACATACAAGGGCGGTTAGTGCTTAAATACCATACAAATGTTGACATTGGAATGCAATTTATATGTCCAGGGCCTAAACCACCAACTCTTAAAGCAGTATTACTTTAATATTACTTCCAGTGGGAAAGAGACGGAGCTATACGTCCTGTATAGCTCTGTCTCTTTCCACTGGAAGTAATATTGAAGTAATACTGCTTTAAGACTTGGTGGTTAGGCCCCTGATCTCTTACAGAATCACTGGTAAAGTTGACCTTAAATCGTTACATACATCTCTGAGCTTTTCTCATGATTTCATCTCGGTATAATTTCATCTGTTTGAATAGACACATATTGTGGATTGAAATAAAGTGGAGTAAATATTGATCCTCCGTTGTCAATACCTTTTTGTGTGACCACGTGTAAACTTTACCTCGGGATGTAGGGCAGATTACCAACTTCTATAGTGATTGAAAGAACAGAAGATGTAAACAACATTTGAATGTAGGTTCTCTCAACAAAATTACAATAATAAAGTAATTATTTAACAAAGTTTATTTAGGACGATTCGAAGGAATTTAAATATAAGCTAACAGTTGTTAGTCTCATCAACGATCTGATTAGATAGGGTTACCTGAATTTTGTAGTTCTCTAACAAAATAGTTGTGTTGGTTTAGGATCTTTCACTGTTTACCGTTTGAATTATCTATTGTTTAGTTTTAATGTAGGTTTAAACTCAATTCGAGATCTTGTTTTTGGTTTTGTAAAATATTTAAGTACGAATGAATGTATGTAAGCATTTCTTGGCAGACGCATTGTTCGAGTTTGTGTAAGATTAAATTAGTACACAAATAGCTTTATGTGAAAAGCCATTTCATCGATATACCTATGTATGAATTCTATAGTCCATTTTATGAGTCAGGCTGAGTTAGTCAACGATGGATGAATTGTGTGAAAAATGTTATGGCGAGAAAGGAGGCGAATGTTGAGATTTATTGATTTATTCACGAAATCCACAGCTCTAACAATTTCACTTAAAATAAATAAACTAAAGTTAAACTAAGACAAACTGCGCTGTCTTCAAAAATGGGATAAGGGCATAAGGTACCTAATAATGAGGCACAAAAACTGAAACAAAAGAGTCTTATTGAAATAGAGAAAACCCCTAGTTCGAAGCTTACTTTTGACTCTTGACTCACCCATCTTATAATCTGATGCAAAAAATCCTTTTTTGGAAAAATACTTTGTAAGTAGTAAATCCAGTAAATTAAATCGCACATCTTGAAACGTACCATTATCTATAATAATACGGCAAAAAAATCACGTTTTTTGTATGGGAGCCACGCTTAAATATTTTTTTAATTCTGTTTTTAATATGTGATATATGGCGGCAACAGAAATACATCATCTATCACGGACGGACGGCGAAGTCTTAGTAATAGGGTCCCGTTTTAAAATATAGGTACGGAACCCTAAAAAACAGAATTGGATGGATGGAGGACGGACATCATCATATTCCCTGTCCTTTTCCAATGTTACTTACTTAATGTCCTTCCATTCCGTGATGTGACCTGCCACGCCATCACTAACTCCCTTTTTATTTATATCGTTCCTCACACTCTGCATCCATGTTTTCTTATGCCTTTCTTTCTCTCACAATCCGTCCACATTACTACTGTTTTTCTTTTCACAAAGCTTATTCCTTACACCATACGCTAAAGATTTATCACAGGCGTGCTAAGGTGTCCTTGTTATTACAGTTTGCTTGGCAGATAGGACTGCAATCGTTACTTCGGGGCGCGAAGAGATTCTTCAAAGCCATTTTATCCACAATACTTATCTATTGTATACCCTTTTTAACTCGCAAATTAAGCGTGACTATAAAAATGTTTGCTTTTCACAACTTTTATTGTACAGACTTTGTAGATTACAGTTTAGGTTACAACAAAAACATTTGAGAAAGTCTTTGTTTTAAACTGACACAAAGGAAATTGAAGCCAAAGGCTACTGAGTTCAAATCGGACCGAGCGCGACACGTATGTCGATAGCTATTATGTTCACTGGGGAAAACAAACATCAGAATAGACACTAAGAGAGAAAACGAAGAGAAGTGAGGTACGTGGCAAGCCCCTCTGCGGTTGATCCAACAGCTAAGGTGTAGAAAATATAGACCATGTTAAGTATGATATGTATGATAACGCAAATGACAAATGTAGCAGGTACGGGCCCAGCTTTCACTCATCATCAACTCATCATCTGCCTAGCCTTTTCCCAACTATATTGGGGTCGGCTCCCAGACAAACCGGATTCAGCTGAGTACCAATATTTTGTGGAGCGGCTGCCTACCAGACCACCACAACCCATTAACTGGGTAACACGGTACTTCTTGGCAAGAAGTACCGTGTTACCGTTCCAGAAAATCTGACACTAGGTCAGATTTTCTCCCCACCAACCGTGTCTCCACGTTGCCGTCGTGGTGGGGCTTGCGTGTCTCAATGATCTTGGGGGCTTTGCCGGTAGAGCCACTCATGCCGGAAGGTCCCAAGTGAGAGACCAGACCAAGAGAGACATAAGAGGGGCACACCGTTCGGAGACTTGAGCAGTGTTCGGGTCCTCGGACGGTGTGCGTCTCATTGGCTTGCTCGCTGCTCTCTGGTACGCGTCTGATCATCAGACGTGACTGTGAGGGCAGCGAGCAAGCAGTGAGAGAGAGGGAGAGGGGAGGGGAGAAAGGGACCGCACCCTCAAAAAGGAAACTATGGATAAAGGCACTGAAAGAGAAGTTGTACCCCAGGGCGGTCCGGACTGCATAGCAGAAAGGGAATCCGCCACGCTTTACGCGTCAAGCCCCTCGTATTCTGGGGGGGGCAACAGTGCTCTTTATTCTCCGCTTGCCAAGTGCAACAGTGGCCGAGGAGGCCCCCGATCCAAGCCGTCCTTTCAGGACTTGATCGGGTTTAGTTTTAGTTCGCTTAACAAAGCGTCGGTCGGACGGAGCGCGGGCAGAGGCTCGCTTGAGCGTCGCGCGGGTGCAGAGTCGGAGTCCGAGTTGGACTCCGACGACCTGGTGACTGTAAGCTCGGTGAGCTCTGGATCCGAGGGGGCAGGGACTGCAGCGGAGGACTCTAGGTCCTTCCGCAAGCGGCCTAGACCGGAGGACGACCGGGGGTCGTCCTGCAGCGAGGAGGTGGCCTCGGCCCGAAAAATCCCCACCAGTAGACGGGGTAAGGGCCGAGAGGGAGGCAAGGGGAGATTGCCCGCCTCCAAGGTGGCTGGCCAGCGAGCCGAGGAGCTCGTCGCTGACGGACGACCCCCCGGAGAGGGCGGTCGCGGGGCTCCTGGTTCGGAGTCCTCCGGCGGTGAGCCGGATGACCGGAGGGCCGGGTTTGCGGAGGTGGTGGAGGCCGCGCTTCGCGATGTGGCCTTGAAGAGGAAGCTTTCCTCAAAGAACAAGGCCATAAGCGAGGCGATGGCCTCCATCCTGGCGGTAGCGGAGGCTAACCGAGGTGGGCCTCCGCGGGACGAGATGTCCAAGCTGCGGGCGGAGGTCGCTCGCTTGGCTGCCGCCACGGAGCGTCTCCAGAAGGAGAACGAGGGGCTCCGCGCAGACCTGGCCAGGCTCCGGGGAGCCGGCCCACAGGGGGCGCCTCAAAGGGGGCGCAGAGAGGACAGCTGTCCCGTGCCGCAGGAGAGCCAGGTGCTGGACCTGGTGCGGCAGGAGATGGCTGCCTTCCAGGCGCGGTTCTCCGTCCTGGAGGGCATCGTCCTGCGCCCCCCGCTAGCGAGTGCGGCGAGTGGGAAGGCCCCCCCAGGCTGGAAAAAGGCGGGGGCATATGTGGCTGCCACACCGGGGTCGTCCGGCCAGGACAAAGGGTCCGGGCCGGCACCCGCGAAGCCGGTGTCGGGAAAACCGGACCCGGCCCCGGGAAGGAAGAGGAAGGGTGGGGTGGCTGCACGGACGGCGAAGGCTCCTGCGCCAGCCGTGCAGCAGCTCCCCCCGGCTTCCTCGCCTTCTGAACCTCCCCCGGCTCAAGCCGAATGGCAAGTGGCCGGGGAGAAGAAGAGGGCGGGAAAGGCAGCCAGGGCGGCAAAGAGGCGGGAGAGAAGGCGGCGGCAGAGAGCGCGAGGCGTCGCGGCTGCGCTCCGCGCCCCGAAGACCGCGGCTGTAGTGATAACGCTGCAGCCGGACGCGGTGAAGAGGGGCGTGACGTATGCCAACACGCTCACCAAAGCCAAGGAGGCCATCAACCTCGGTGAGCTTGGCATCGTCGGGGGTCTCCGGCTCAGGGTCACCATGACCGGGGCCAGGATGCTGGAGATCCCTGGAGCAGACAGCGGTCCGGCCGCGGACGCTCTAGCCGAAAGGCTTAGGGCGTCCTTGGGCGCGGATGACGTCCGAGTGTCCAGGCCCACGAAGTGCATAGACATGCGCATTTTGGGCCTGGACGACTCCGTCACGGAGGGGGAGGTGTTGGCCGCCGTCGTCAGGACGGGGGGGTGCTCTACAGAGGAGGTGAAGATGGGCACCATCCGTCCTGACAACACGGGCATGCGAACCGTAGTGGTGAGCTGCCCCGTGTCGGCGGCCAAGAAAGTTTCGGAGGGCCGAAGGCTCTTGGTGGGCTGGGTCTCCGCGCAGGTGAAACTGCTGGAGCCCAGACCTCTGAGGTGCTTCCGTTGCCAGGTTGGCAACCACGTCGGAGCACTCTGCACCTCGGAGGTGGACCGCAGTGACCACTGCTTCCGCTGTGGTCAGCCCGGTCACAGGGCCAGCTCGTGCGACGCCGCGCCGCACTGCTTCGCATGTGCGGCAGCTGGCAAGCCGGCCGATCACTGGGCTGGGGGCAAAGCCTGCGGTCCACCCGCCAGGGCCGGGTCGAGGAGAAAACCCTCCTCCACCGCCGCCGCCGCCGCCGTCGCTTCCGCCGCAGCCGCCGCCACCGTCGCCGCCGCTGCCACTGCTCGGGAGGGGGCCGAAATGGAGTGCCAGTCATGGCCCCATTTCGCCTCCTCCAGACGAACGTTAGTCGCTGCGCCTCTCAGGAACTGACGCTCCTGAGCAAGGCGCAGTGACTGACGCCTGCGGACAGTGAGCAATGGGTAGCTCGCTGTCCGATCAGGTCAGGCCAGAGTCGACGGCGCGTTTCACTCCGAACGCGCCGGAAAGAGCAGTCAGCAACGGAGACGGGGCCCGCCAGGGCCAGAGCCTGCCAGGGTTGCGGAATATGTTCGAAAGAGTTACCGCGGCCCTGGGAAGAAAGGCACTAGGAGGACTAAAGGGTGGGTTTTAGTCAGTAAAAGTCTGACACTCCCTGCCGCTCCACCTAGAGCGGGAGGGGTCATTTGATGATTTCCCATCCTATAAAAAAAAAAAAATAAAAAAAAAAAAAAAAAAAAGGTCAGATTTTCTGGCTTTTGACAATCCGTAACGACTGCCAAAAATCTACAAATGTGTCTTTATGAACTATTTACTCGTTTTTTCTGTTGTCCCACACGAGTCGTGCATTTCTCCGAGATAAAAAGAAACCTTTGACACTTCAATAATAGGTATAACCTTTTCTAACATTGAAAGTATATCATAATCCAGATCTAAGAGCCTAGCATTAATGTTTTGACGTATATTAACGTTACAGTATTTTTAACTTATGTGAATTTTGAATACAAAAACTACAACCCCATAGTGTTTTGGTTTAATTTTATGAGACATGCACAGTTTGTTTCATACAAAAATATGAATATAGTATCCAATTCAAATTAATATTATAATGTGCGAAACGAGTATTATAATTATAGTGAAATTGTACGTTACGTTACTATACGTCAAAACATCCGTGCTAGGCCCTCAGCCGGTCGATTCTGTCGACATCTCACGGTGTTCACCTAAGCGAAGTGAACGACAAGAGCGCTGTCATTCCATCTTATTTGTATGGTTTGACAACTCATCCGTCGTGCGCCCCGCCCAAGCGTTCACTTCGACATGCTTACAGAATCGCACTGCAGATTACGATATACTTTCAATACTAGAAAAGGTATACTATTACTTCCAGTCATTACCTCTTACAAACAAACAAGTTAACGTGTAATGTGAATTCCGCACTAGTGGGGAAAAGTGCGCCAGCCAGCCCTCATCGAATTTAATATTTACAATTTTGTTACAATTATTTGCTACTAAGGATATATTATTATTATATTTCTGTTTTCTTTATTTTTTGAAGTAAGTGTATTGAATGAAGGAAGTGGGTTCAAAAGGCTGGGCTGGAATGACAAAAGTTTGTTCACTTGCACCAAAATTAAAAAGACAATACATAATTATACTTCAATACTATCAACCATCTCCGAAAACAAGGTAGGTAAATGCTGTGCAATTTTCCCTATTAACTCGTCAAAGCCATGGTATGAGCTGAAACTAGGAAGCACCCGCTGGGAATGAAATTCAGTTGGTTGAATGAACTGCATTTATCATTCGTAATGCAGGGCGGATGACATATTTCCAATCTGGTATGGTCATGCATCATCCATTCATACTTCCATTTTAATTTAGCTCTTAGTGCTTAGTTATTACTGGGTAATTTTATGAATTTTCGCTTGATCTATGTTATGATCATTTTTAGTACTTTTAGATTTGCTTATTTTCGTTGAGAAAAATGGGTTTTTGTATTTAATGTTTTTTTATACATATTTTTATTAAAAAAAATTGTGAGTTGACCGATTCTGCTATGTTATTTCCTACTTATGATTTGGACTAGTAATATAATATACTTGTTATCCTAGTTACCAGCTGCGATTTTAACCAAAAGTAAATTTCAAAAGAAATCAGAAAATAGAATCAGCACATATGTATCTACTTAACCTCTGAAATGTCATCTGTACACTAACATTTTCAAAAAAATGCTTCATAATCATAACATTTTATTTTACAAACAAATATTGTATTGTACCTTTCAACATAATGAAATGTCTCGTCCACATTTTTGGAACATAAAGCTTTTGTGCGCTCATTACTAACGACATTTTGTTTCGCTTGCGGGTATCTGAAACTTTTTTTGACATCATTATTGAGGTCGCACGTTTTTCCTTGAGGTTAAGGTGTTTTAAGAACGTCGGTGCTTAGGAATTTTAAGTAAAGTATAAGGAGATAAAAACGTGGAGAGTTTGCGCATTATGGGCGAGGCAATCAAGGTCGTATAAGTTTGCCGTCTTATCGATTACGAGATTGACATTATGATCTTGAATTCGAGGGTTCTGTTTCTTAGATAGTTTGGCTGAACTATGTAGACTTCTGATATGAGTTTTTTTTTATTCAGGCAGTTTTGTTTCGTTAGTGTGGTATTATAATATCTATTGGTTTATAATTTTAGCTTATTATCTACTTATTATTTATTTGTTATTATTATATGTATACTTATAATTACAGGTAATCTTTACGAATCTAATTTGGATACAATCTGTGTTTTACCTATTTGTTGTGTTAACACCGCAGTGTGGTTATTCTAACTAAATCATTGACTGACTAAACTATCGTATCGTTTTTGTAACATCACAGTTTATTTCTCTATTAGTTCAGTATTATTTAGTTTTATTCTCTATTTTCTATTTTGTCTAAGCGCGGAAGGTTTTTAAATAAAAACGCTATCACTGAATCATCTGTTACTCTATTCTGTAACACCATTTTCTCGTGTTTTTACATCCACTGCCTCCTGCTTTTTGCACATCACGACCCAGCGTTCAATATGGTAATAATTGAATAATGTGTGTAAATGTTCTGAAAATACTCTTTACAAAACTGAGTCAGAAAGAAATTAATGCATGTACCAATCAGCTAGCTACTTTTATACTGAGATAGAAGAATAAATTGATGTCGAAGAATATCCTGCCGGATAATGTTCTGGGTTTAAACGTTTTAGGTCTTTGTTTTATCGAAAAATGGTAACTAAGTTACGTTTGGAAAAGCTCTACTGTGTAGTCCATAATAAGAATTGAATGTACCGACGTAAAAAGATTGTTGAAAGAATCAAATCATAATTTTATTTTGCTGTTATTGGTTGTCTTGTTAAATACAAAGGAAATGTGATGTAGATGAAATAATAAAACGTTAGCAAAATTTTAAGCGTGAATGTCAAAGAGGAAGACCATAGAAACAGTAGATGGACTGTTTGAAAGATTATAGTATGGAGATAACTGAAATTGAGAGGACGGTGATAATATTGGTGATGTAGGTATAAATATTTCCTGCCAGGGTTGCGGATTTTGTTTGAAAGACTCACCGCGGCCCTGGAAAGTAAAAGGCACTAGGAAGAGCACGGATGGGTTTTAGTCAGTAAGAGTCTGATACTTCCTCCGATTCCACCAAGAGCGGAAGGAGTCATTTAATGATTTCCCATCCTTAAGAATAAGGTACAATATTATTATCTATTAGGTTGGGGAAAAAGTCTTTTCGCATTATAGTATGTATGAACTTGTAATAAAATTTCTTTGGCTATACTATTTGTATCTGGCTGGTTTTGGTATCATAGACTCGAACTAATTTTGCATTGTATAATTTCATGCATTAACGGCACATGTGTGAGTACTGTGTACCTTCAAGTCAAACTATAATTTTTGGGTAAGACTTTAATGTGCCCTGGCTGTTGGGAGTGTCATGCTCACTCAAGTCTCTCTGATGGTGCAGTTTGTGTTTCATTCATCATTTGGCTCCGTCAGCTAGGACTGGTCATCTCTCAACTGCCACGGTTTGTATTAATTTGTTAGTATTTTGAATTGTTCCTTTTTGGCTTTTGTCGTGCACGTCTTTTTACATCGTTCTCACATGTCTATGAATAATTTCAACAAGAACAATGTAACCACAACTTTGTAATAATTAATTGATTTAAAAGAGTGTCCATGGAGTTTCTTGTACGTTCTTCTCCATAGAGATCTACGCTTTGGAACGTGCAAATAGCTTCACCTCTTTGACTGACCGACCTTGACAATTCAAAAGTGCCTGTAAATGGTTTAATTGAAATAAATGCTTTGACTTTGACTTTGACTTTGATTGAAAGTTTAAATTTTGAAGAACATAATTCCAAATTCAAATTAGGAAAATGTGTGATTTTCATTTCTTTTTCGTACTGTCAAGATGAGTGAATCCAATGAAGAAATTCGATACATTTTAAAATTTTACTACAAAAAAGGTAAAAATGCAACGACAGCCGCGAAAAAATTTGCGATGTTTATGGACCTAGTGTAGTGTCTGCGAGAGTAGCACAAAATTGGTTTAAGCGTTTTCAATCCGGAAATTTTGATGTCAAAGATGCACGTCGCTCTGGTCGCCCTATTACGGATAAAATGGATGCCATTTTTGAAAAAGTGGAGCAAGATCGGCATAACAGTAGACGTAGCTGAAGAACTGGGAATTAACCACAAAACAGTTTTGGCGCATTTGAAAAAAACTGGGTATACAAAAATTCTCGATATTTGGGTACCTCACGAGCTCACTGAAAGAAACCTAATGAACCGTGTACTCATTTGTGATTCTTTATTACGACGTAATAAAACCGAACCATTTTTGAAGAAGCTGATAACTGGTGATGAAAAGTGGATCACATACGACAAGAACGTGCGAAAAAGGTCGTGGTCAAAGGCCGGTCAGGCTTCACAGACTGTGGCGAAACCCGGGTTGACTCGCAATAAGGTGATGCTGTTTGTGTGGTGGGATTGGAAGGGCATTATTCATTATGAGCTGTTACCACCAGGCAGGACCATCGATTCTAAACTCTGCTGCGAACAACTGATGAGATTAAAGCAAGAAGTTGAGAGAAAACGGCCGGAATTAATCAACAGAAGGGGTGTGGTTTTTCATCATGATAACGTTAGACCTCACACATCTTTAGCCACTCAGCAAAAATTAACAGAGTTTGGCTGGGAGGTGTTAATGCATCCGCCGTATAGTTCTGACCTTGCACCTTCAGATTTCTACTTGTTTCGGTCTTTTCAGAATTCTTTAGGTAGTGTCAGGTTAACATCACGAGAGGACTGCCAAAACCACTTGTCGCGTTGTTTTGATCAGAAGTCACAATTTTGTCCTGCGTCTTTGAACGTGCCCGTACTACTACAGTTAATTTAGCTCAGAGGTACTGGCATTGCTACAGTAATATGTATACGAATGTATGTATATACGAGTATTTGAATAAAAACATGTAATAAAAAGTAAATCATTTGACGGTCCCTACAATTTTAAAATAGAATAATCCCATTGATTTACGTAAAATGACTAATCTATGTCACAACTGTACATATAAAGTTTAAGGTCAAATGTAGTTACGAATATCTGTACCTACGACAGCTCCTATTTCACAATACACTTTCAATACCCCAATCCTATAATATTGTGCAACAAACTGATTTTAATCTGTGTTATTTGGTTTCAATCCCTCCGGGGTTTAATATAATGGATACGAGTCATTTGAAATGTCTGGCGTTTGATCCCCTCGCTGTGAATATGTTTGGCCGTCATTTAGATACAATAAATCAATTTCAACTGTCACAGTACATATATGTACTTAAACAGGGTGTTCCAGAAAGGTGTGGTCATATTTAAGGATGATGTTGGTAGCTGATATACATTAAGGGAAAAATGTCAAAATATAAAAAATGAGATTTTTTCAAAATTCGGCCAGAAAAAAAGCGACCAAAAAGTTACGAAAAAATGATTTTTCAAGCAGTTTGTTACAGTTGGTGGCATTTACTTTAGTTCAATCACAGATTTGACGTAACCAACTGAATCAGCCTGCTTGAAAAGTCAGGTCTGGGAGGCAGCCGCTCCATGTAAAATACTGGTATTCAGCTGAATCCAGTGAATGGACTTACGATTAGTCCCGAACCCGAACTAAGAACAACAGCTGTCAAATCGTGTTGTCATTCATTCTTAGTTCGGGTTCGGGACTAATCGTAAGTCCGTACGTGATACGGAGTAGAAAAAGCCCGACACTAAGGCCGAAACTACGGACTTCGGGCTTAGAGAGTAAACGTACTTAATTATTATTCGATACTAATTTCTTGATAACTTGAGGATTCAATGTCGATTTGAATATGATAATGAAAGACCGCAACATTGATTGATGTAGGATATAGTGATTGATTTATGAATAGTTTTAAATAGATTCATGGTTTATTTTATCATCAGTACAATAATCTATTCTATAAAGTCCTGTATATACTACACTTATGTGACCGCAAACAATACATATTACATAGTTTTGCTCATAATATATAAATGGATTTATACCTCAACAGTCAGTTTCGGCGGAATGTTAAGACAAAAACCGTCTCTGTATGTACCTAACTATATTATTTTTATTTTAAACGAATTTAATAATTAAGATAAATGGATTAACAAATCTATTTTTCTATAGGTACAAGTTCCACTGAAATGCTAAGATAAAAACACAGAAATTTCTACAATCGGCTGATCCAAGCTTAGGAAAACAGGAAAAGGGACCCACGCTTACAAAACGCCTCAATTAATATTTTGGCTCGTACCTATTGTTTTAAATAAATCAAAAGGTATATTTTTTATTAATACACGTTTACCATAATTGGACCGACGCGACGAGATGCGAAGCAAGAATTGAAATCATTACATTTTATCTGCGATTAATTTCCGCAATGTAACTTATCATTTCATTGCGAGTTTCTTGGTAATTTTATTCTATAAATTGTGTGCGAGTGCCGCAATGGACTGCAAAGTGTCCGAAACTTCTGTACGTTTTGAACTTGAGTAGTGTAGCACCTGTTTCCTAATTAGACATTCCGCAGTTAGTCGAGTTATTCGTGCCCGACGTTGAATAATACTCTCGTACTTGTATATTGTTATATGTCAGCTTTTGGATCGTAAAAGGTATGTCGGACCAAGCGTCTCAAGGATAGAGCTATGCGAAAAATTCTGTATGGTTTAAGCTCTATCTACTAACATAAATCAGCCTTGTAAGGTTCAATGTTCTAGAAGTATAAGTGTCCAAACTTTTCGATAGTTTTTTTTTTGTTTTTTTGGTGATCCGCCCATGTGAGGCATTTTACGATATTGGTATTCAAAATAACTTTTTTGGCCTCAATTACTTTGTAGATGGCTGGTCAAGTGACTCAACACGTCTGCTGTAAAATGACAATATACTGAATCCTGAGGTTCAGTGTTTGGTACACTTATAAGTTAGTATGGTTCGTAAGATAGAATTATCATCATCATCATTTCTGCCAAAAACGTTGCCTGCATGATAGGCATCGGCGTAGGCTTCTCCAAAGTTCCGCCACACTGACCAGAGCTACGCGCATTTCACATCCAGCGGAAAATTCCCGCGGCCTTCATCGGGTAATCGGTTCATCAAGGCCCCCCTCAAGAGGGAGGCCTTCCAATGCTACGTCTCCCGGTCCGCGGTCGCCACTCCACCTGACCTCTGAGTTTGATTCTTTGCAGCGTAGTCAGCTAGGAAACACCGGTCTTGTCTAGATTAATGTGACATCCAAAAAAATATCATTTACCTTTCAACCCCATCAACTATCTGTTCTGTGAGCAATTTGCTCTGCATAATGTTTAAACATTTTGGATAAGTTTTAAAAATACTGACAAACACCATAAAGAACGTAGGTAATCTATACATACATACCTATGTATCTCCAATACACTTTTATTTGAAAATGTAGGTTTTTAAATAAAAGTGTATTGTCTGTTGTAAGAAGCTAGGACCAGCATTGGACTACAATAGGATGAGCTGATTGGTTAAATAGACATGTGTAACTCATACCAAAATATCTAATCCTTTGATTTCAAAGGCCTCACTATACACTCCCTCTCGTATTAGTAAGATTCGCCGTCCTCGGCATACGCTCGTCGAGTCCGATGACGAGATCACAAAGATTCAGGAAAGCTGCAGCCTGTTGTCCCTTGCTGTCCCAAACTGACGCCGCTAAGCCGAGGTCGTATTCCACAGGGAATGCCCTTAGCGAGCGGTCAGTAGTTTTAGCTTGTAGCTAGCTTTGTTGCCTTGGCTGGGGGCCTTAAATTCATTTGAGGCCACCACAGGATAGTCCGGTTAAGCAGTTGATAGCCCCTGCGTGTTAACTTGCTAGTGGTCATACCGAAAAAAAAAAAAAAAAACATACCAAAATATCTCGTAATTTAAATCCAAAAGCAAACAAAGCTTCACCACTTTCAAGCTTGTCTTGGTTCTATATAAACCTATTACTCATGTCACATAAAGTCCCAACTCAAAATCAAAACTTGACAGTCTCCGTTTCATAAATCGTCACACCTAATGTATAATTTTAATATGTAACATGATATGAAACGGGTGTGGAAATCGTAATAAGATGAATATGGAAAGGATATATTACTCTTGAGCGTCAGTAGCTGTAAAAGGACCCACGTCATTCGTCCCGCTCTGGAATTTACTACTTAAAACCACGAGTTTGCTCGCATCTTTATGTTTCCTAGAGAAGAATCGTAAATCCTTCAAAGTAAAAATCTGACTTTATGCAGTCTGGGAAAGTCTCACTGCAATATGCAGAAAGGGGAGGTTTACCCAGCAGTGGGACGAAATTTAATCTAGCCAGATAAAAAATCTGGTTCTTCAATTTCGGCAACCCTCGTGCCACTAAATTAGGCCTTAATCACTACGCTTGGAAAATGCAACCACTAGCGACCTATACCTATACTCTATCAACGGCAGTATTGCCACTTGCCACCTATGCTGCCGTAAACATCAATTTGATATTACATGACGAACGAAATCTAAAATCGATCTAAGAACCTTCCCACAAAGTTGGGATCGGCTTAAATTCTCGTCTAACTAACTGCAACTGAATACCAGTATTTTACATGAACCTCTGATTACACGGAACGACTATCAAACCACTAACAAAAACCTCTAAATTACAGACGAGTCCTACGGCTTAATGAATAACACGACGAACAATCAACAGTCGTATTTTCTAACACTACGACAAATATACCCCTTGATATTACGCAAACTGATTGCGTCCGACTGTTCATCCATACCGGAGAGAACATTAAAACGTCGTTTGGGACTTCAAATAAAGATTTAGATGCATAAAGATCTATCGAACGATCAATACGGGTATGAGAGAGGCATAAAATAAAATTGGATGTAATAAAACGGGTTATACCTGGTGGCACAGCCGCGGCATGTCGTATTCCTAGCTGTATGAGTGGGGCTAGAAAACGTCAGGACAAAACCGCTTGTGAAGGGACATTGGTGACACAATGAGGTACCGTTTCTTTTTTTCATCATTTTCATCATCATCGTATCAGCCGAAAGATGTCCACTACTGGACATAGCCCCCCCCCAAGTGTCGCCACAAACGACGCACCACGACCAGGTCATCAGTCCACCTGTGTGTGGGAGGCATCTTGGCCTTGGCCATGGTCATTTTTTACACTAACTTATTTGGTTATTAAAAAAAAACCAGTCAAAAGCGAGTCGGACTCGCGCACTGAGGGTTCCGTACCATCATAGTGATTTCTAAATAAGTGAGCTGTTTAGAAACATTGTTTTATTTTTCCTGTAATCTAAACATAACTTCTATCATATAGAATAATTTCAGATTCTTCTCTTTGCAAATTTCGGAGATAAGGGGGAACGAAACGAACGATTCTTTTTTTGTCAAAAAACGAAAATAATGAGGCCTAAAAAATTTTTTTAAGAACGTGCAAATAGCGCCCTTTCATAAGATACATGCCCTAGTAGCCCCACTTCGAATTATTAAGACACCCTTTCAGTATCTGTTGCAAAAAAAAACTTATTTGCAAAATAGTTGAGCAAACGTCATCTAAAACTCATTAAGCTCATTAACTCAAGAACTACTAATGTAGTTCTTGAGATATTGAGCTGTGACAGACGGACATACAGACAGACTGAGTCGCACCATAAGGGTACCTTTTTACCATTTTGGTACGGAACTCTAAAAACAGATGCTGTAGCCTCCTGTAATTGAAGGAGCGTTTAGCCGGCCACACGAAAAGGTGGAAAAACTTGTTTTGGAACCAAACCTCAAAACACTTTAAAGTTCCCTAATTGGTGAAATCGGCAAAGGGATTAAAAATATATATCGGGTAGTAATAATCGGGGTCGAGCGGGAAAGAATATGATGTATTATTTTTCAAGTTCTAACCGAATACAAGTAGGAGACATCTAAGTTTAACCGCATGTGGCCGGCTGCACCTAGTTGTAGCCGGCTAAAACTAGGTGTAGCCGCACTTTGGCTATTAGCCGTAAAAAAACCAGCAAATTGCGTGCATTGCAGCACTTGCATGTCAAAATTCAGTCAACCATACTAAGTTGATTGCAAGACACAAAACGAGAAATAAAAAAGATTCGAATATGTCGTGCGGAAAATTTGAAAATTTGTAATTCGAGCAAAGTCAAATATCAATAAAGTATTATTAAACCTGACCATCTACAACCAAAATTAAAAACTTAGTCACCCTCCTACCTAATTAACAAAAAACCTGTATAGTTCACAGCTACATCATTACGGTGTTAATTACTTCCAGAGTGGCGAGATATTTCAAGCCAATTCCGCCCAAACATTTTCATTGACTAAGTTAGAACGTTTATAATTGATTAGAATCGGGGTGTTGCGCCATCTTGATTTGGCATCGCTCACTCTCACGTCCCGATCTCAATCAAGGATGAGGAAAACGAAATGCCCAAAATGTTAGGTTGGTATTCGTACAAAATACTTGGAAATGTTGCAGAAATAGATTAGAGTCTAATGTTTGTGTGGATTCGTGGTGCTTGATAAACCGATTTTTAGAGTTCCGTACCCAATGAGTAAAAACGGGACCCTATTACTGAGATCCGCTGTCCATTTGTCTGTCTGTCTGTCACCAGGCTGTATCTCATGAACCGTGATACCTAGACAGTTGAAATTTTCACAGATTATTATTTCTTTACAACTTAACGAGTTATAGTCGACCAACCTATAAAATGTATGTAGGAGAAGTTGTGACGTGCAACTACGGAACCCTACACTGCGCGTGGGCCGATACGCACTTGGCCTCGTTTTCTTTTTCAAGATTTTATTTTACCACTTTGTTGGCGTGATTAATATAATTAACAGTTTGTTTTGACAGGCCTGTTGGTCTAGTGGTTAGTGACCCTGACTGCAAAGCCGGAGGTCGTGGGTTCGATTCCCACCCAGTACAAACTTTGTGTGATGAGCATAATTGTTTGTTCTGTGTCTGGGTGTAATTTATCTATAATATGTATGTATTTATAAATTATATAAGTATGTATATCAGTTGTCTGGTTACCATAACACAAGCTCTGCTTAGCTTGGGATCAGATGGCCGTGTGTGAGTTGTCCCAAGATATTTAAAAAAAAAAAAAAAAAAAAAAAAAAATTCAACTTTCTTGTACTAAGCGTATCTGAGCTAAACCGCGGACAGGCAGATAGACAGACAGACGGACATGGCCTTTTTGACTACGGAACCCTAAAAAAACCGATATAATCTTCGGGGAAACAAAAGCCTATTCTCCTTTTCACAAGTATCTGTTAACTTAAAAGAAATAACATCCGCAGTAACCTTTTAAAAGTAGTCAAGTAGCCAATTCTAATTGTTACTTATCAATGGGATAATAGAGCCCCTTTTAAGATGAGTTTTTGCCTCTTATCACGCGACCCTGCCCACTTCCATTACTTTCAAGAGTTTTCCCTCCTGGAGATATTTTTACATCATCTTCATTGACGTTCTTTCTTTTGAACATTAAACAAAAAATGTATTTTTACGTTTAAATTTTCCCATGCGGAACAAAGATTAAAATTTGTTAGACTAATAGATTGTAGGTTATTGTTTTGGGTCTAGAGGTCTTGTACCTTTCAAGTTCGAACACACTTACAATACATGAAAAATGTTAATATGAAGCAAAAATTTGAAAAGGCGCATGATATAGAGATGTTTATTTTATTTTATTTTTTTAATATTGATAGGCACGCGCTTGACCGCTATCTCCCCTGATGTAAAGCGATGATGTGGTCGAAGATGGAGCACGTTTGCCTAGAAGTAACCTATTCACTCTTGACTTAAAGACTCCCAGGTTGTAGCTATCAGGAAACACAGACTCTGGCAGGGATTTTTGGGGCAATGGCCCGTAATTGGCCCTAGTGTTATTCTTTGGTTATTTAACAAAAAACAAAATTAATAATGTAGAATATTTTCTACCCGCTGATTCTCTGGCCGTATACCGACAGTTAGATGTGCAGAAACGACGTCGACCATATCCATGGTCCCAGTTCCCAGGTTTATATCGTTAGGTGCGCTCCAGAGTATCATGACCAATCCAAACGAATCGTTTTATTGTATGTATGAGCACTTTTTTTGCTGGCTGTACTTTGAATATGCGAAACGCCCATGTTATGAGTAAAAAAGAGGTTTCGTTTCTCTTGTAGTTCTGATAAGATGTTTGTTTTTTTTTTGTTTTGCAGTTTAAATTAGGATAACATAAGGCATACTTAGATCTAGAAACGTTTATGGACCGAAAATTATCGGAAAATGAACGTAAAAATCCACTCAAGCTCCGCCGACTCACCGGTGAGTCGCCTGATTTACGCATTTTTTATCTTTATTATTACTATTTTATGCAAGATATTCTACTTAATTATTAATTCATATTATAAATGCGAAAGTTTGTGAGGATTGATGGAGTGATGTATGTTTGTTACTCTTAAACGCAAAAACTACTGAATAGATCTTGATGGAATTTAGCTCAGAGGTAGATTAATGTTGCGGATTTTGTTCGAAAGAGTTACCGCGGCCCTGGAACGCAAAAGGCACTACGAGGAGCATGGATGGGTTTTAGTCAGTAAGAGTCTGACACTCCCTCCCGCTCCACCAGGAGCGTTAGGGGCTCTGGGTGGAGCGGGAGGGAGTGTCAGACTCTTACTGACTAAAACCATTTGATGATTTCCCATCCTTCAAAAAAAAGGTAGATTATAGTCTGGAATAACACATAATATGATACTTTTATCCCGGGAGTATGTTCCCTTGCGATAATTATCGACATTCACGCGGGCGGAGCCGCGGGCGGCAGCTAGTATTATATAATTTGGAATGTTGATATGTCCGCCGCTTGAGAGGAATTAATTTATGATGTACTTTTTGTATTACAAATTATTATTTTTTCTGGAGGCTAATTGAAATCGACGAGTGACGAGCGAGAATTGTTATCCACGTATTCGATTTAACACAGTGAGAGTTCAATTCCAAATAGCCAGTGACAAAGCTAATCAATGACACCTACTGTACTAAAATCTGGATCAGACGGAGCTATACGTCCTGTATAGCTCCGTCTCTTTCCCACTGGAAGTAATATTGAAGAAATACTGCTTTAAGAGTTCGTGTTTAGGCCCTGTTCGATCATTAAGTCTCCAATGGATATATGAGGTGCACACTGGTTTATTAAATTACTAGCGGTGCCCGCGACTTCGTCCGCGTGCAATTTAGTGTGATCTTACAATAGATACAGATGGGTCTTGCAATATTGACGATATGTTTTACGTAAAGCGATTTTAATGAAGCAAGACTGTATTTTGCTCACAATAATACTCTGTCAAAGTCCAAGTCAAGTCAGTAAAACGGGACCCTATTACTAAGGCTCCGCTGTCCAGTGTCCGTCCGTCTGTTCTTTTGTCATCAGGTCATCTTTTGTATCTCATGAACCGTGATAGCTAAACAGTTGAAATTTTCCCAGATGATGTTGTATTTCTGTTGCCGCTATAACAACAAATACTACAAACAGAATAAAATAAAAAATAATAAAGTGGGGCTCCCATACAACAAACATGAATTTTTGCTGTTTTTATAGATAATGGTACGGAACCCTTCGTGCGCGAGACCGACTCGCACTTGGCCGGTTTTATAACTTCTCTAACAAGTTTTCCAGAAACACCCGGTATTTCTGTTTCGTTACTCGTAGCTGTATAAATCTCTTCTTTAAGATTTTGCCGCAGTCATGTAAAAACGTTCAGCCAAAAACTGAAAAACATTGATTGAAACAACGTAGCGGAAGACACATCAAGACATGTCAATAGAAGCGACATAGCCGTCATCATTTCCCTGATGCAACGGAAGGTAAAATAAACAACACCGCTATAACCCTGCTGTCTCTGTAAATTTATTTCACCTGAAAGCAATGAAGTTATAAATTAGATTGCCTTACATTATGGTTGCTGGGAATTAAACCCATGAACTTTATTGCAGGGTTCATGGGAAGCCCTTTAAATGTGGCCAAGTAATCATGGTTAATGTTGTACCATGGCTCGAAACAATTTGTCTTGTGGAGGATTGATCAGTTCTGGTTTGTGCTCTGCTTGATCGTCATTGCTATTTACATTATTTATATTACGCTCAGTAAAGTTGAAATCCGAAGATCATCTTCGGATTTCAACTTTACTGAGCGTAGTTTAGATACCATTTTTTTATTTTTTTTATTGAGGAATGGGCTAGGTCTTGACCTCGATCCCGCCGGATGGAAAGCGATAGATGAGGTCTATGATGGAGCGAGCGTGCCCAGAAGTTGCCTGTTCACTCTTTCTTTGAAGGCAGAGGGTTTATATGTGGAAGGGAACACATACGCTGGTAGAGAGTTCCACACTTTGGCTGTGCGCATAATAAATGTGTAGGAGATATAGATTAGATACCATTCATTCTTAGTTGGTAAATTTTGAATACGCTTTGATTTTAAAACACGCTTTGCGATAAGAACTTTTTTTTAAGGATGGGAAATCATCAAATGAATTTTCGCTCTGGGCAGAGTGGAAGGGGGTGTGAGAATCTTACTGACTAAACCATCCGTGTTCCTCCAAATGCCCTTTGCGTTCCAGGGCCACGGTGACTCATTCAAACAAATTCCGCGACCCTGGCAGGTGCTATAAGAACTGGCTTTACATGATTAAAGTATTGAAAATGCCTCAAAAGCCTAACTGGAAATATATACCTCTCCGTAATCCTTAGGGGAATTCAAGCGTGATGTTGTTTAATGTTATGAAAATACCTTCACGTAACACCCGTACTTAAGATCACACCCTGTAGCGGGTTTTAGTGTACAAAACACTACCGAAAAATGTTTTTTTTCAAAATCCCATGACTTTTTCTTTGCGTTCAGGGGCCTAACCAGCAACTTTTAAAGCAGTATTACTTCAATATTACTTCCAGTGGGAAAGAGACGGAGCTATACGTCCTATATATCTCCGTCTCTTTCCCACTGGAAGTAATATTAAAGTAATACTGCTTTAAGAGTTGGTGGTTTAGGCCCTGAATGTGGTTTTACTAACAAAAATAACATATTATTTTTTGACGACCCAACCAATCTTTTTAGATATTTGTTAGATTTAACATCAACTATACAATTTGTCGGGTTAACAAAATCTCCTAAACTAAATCAGCCTAGACGTAGGTACCTCGCCATTCTTAGCTGCGATCCAAGCGTACCGCTAGAACGTTTGTTACAAAATCATGTCGCACATACTTGGGCCGACATGCTCCCCTAAATAGAATGTCGGATTGTTAAAATATTATAGTACCTTTACCTGCTCTATATAGCAACAGCGGTGTCCATATTTTCTATGACAGTCTGCCAAAATTCAAAAACAAAAATATAAATTTTAATCTGTGATCAGCTGCCTACTTTTTTTAATTTAATATATTTTTTCTGATCTTTTTAAACTTTTTAGTAATAATTAAATTATAATTCAATCCAACGTAATTTAATTTACAATACTTATTTAAACCTTTACCTTGTTAAGAGGGTGCCGACCAAACGTCGACCGCGCAGTGGCGCCCTCATCGTTTGTTTGGTTATTTCTTTTATTTTAGAATGAAAATGCAGAAAATATGCTATTTAAGTTGTGCTCCACAAGATTATACGTTAATATTATTATAAACGGTAGTTTTAAATTGTTCAGTTTTATTATAATCACTAAAACGGAAAATAGTGGCCACTTTTATCCGTTTTAGTGATTATAATAAAACTGAACAATTTAAAACTACCGTTTATAATAATATTAACGTATAATCTTGTGGAGCACAACTTAAATAGCATATTTTCTGCATTTTCATTCTAAAATAAAAGAAATAACCAAACAAACGATGAGGGCGCCACTGCGCGGTCGACGTTTGGTCGGCACCCTCTTAAGTTTTTAAGTCTTATTTTCATTTATTTTTGTATTGTTTGTTTAATTTTGCTGTGTTGTGTGAATGATTATTTTATTGTGGTCTACAGTTCCACATATATATTATAAATGTTTGTATTGTATTGTTCCTGTGTAATGTGCCACAGTATATTATTATGTGAAATCTTTTATTTTCATTAATCAAATATAATAATCATTCTAATGTATAATTGAATGTGATTCAATCGTCTTAATTTTTCTAATTTTATACTAATCGTCATGCATAATTGGTATTACGTAATTAATTTATTGATACTTAGTGGGATGTTTAATAAAATTATTTTACACTATCAATTTTACATGTACTTTTAAAATTAAATATACCTAATTGTTAATCTTTTCTGAGAATGTTTTGCAAACCTGTAAGTGATGTATAATTTTACGCAGAATTGAAGATTTGTGATTTACTATTTTTTTATACTTAATTGTAAATATGTCGATGGTGTGCCTTACCTAATAAATAAATACATAAATATATTTTTGCATCAAATGTTAGCAAGTCTAATGTGCAATATTTTTGCAAACATTCCAATTCAGTCCCCAATCCCAATATTTGAGTCCATACTCCAGATTATTACGATCCTCCGTCGATATATTTTCCTTTCCCGTACCCCTTTGTCAAGGCCGACTATTTTAAGAAAGAAATACCCAACAATAGTTGAACTCACATTGAATAGGAAACATACAATATTGTTATGAAACCACTACCACATTCCGGACACTCAAAACGATCTATTGGAGATGTATTCGTATGTAGGTACAGACATGAGAAATGTAATAATGTCGGTTGCGTTCAATAACTCCAAGGACATCAGACTTGATTGAAGGACTTTGGCTACTGTTCGAACATTAAAATTGTGGAGTACATAAAGGTATGTTCTTATGTACGCGGCGTGAAAAGTACACGTCATTGAAAGGAAATGAGCCAATTCTTAAAAAAAAACGTAAATATGTATAAATCTACTTCATAAAATAATATTGAAAAAATAATATAAATTACTGGTAGCCCTAGAAATTCTACTTATTTTTAGTTCAAAAGAAGCAACGTACAGATGTTGCTACTATTATTTTAATCTTTACAATAAAAATTGTCACAAGGCCATGCCACATCATATCAAAACATATTTGAACAACAGTTATAAAACAACAAACTAAAAAACATAACAAAGTCTTTGTCCACATATGTTCACATACCAGGAGAATTTTTAAGTGTGGGTGGATGGCCAAATCCGAAACTATGACAAATAGCGAAAAACACTGAAAGTAGTCTCGAGCCCAATTTTGATGAAAACTAAAACTGCATGCGGTTGATTTTGAAAAAACACACCCTGTTATAGACCATGCGAAAGTGTCGCTAATAATTTGATAAAATTAGCGCTTTTTTTTGGTTTGCCATTTGCCGTGACTTCCCAGAATTTGATCCAAATTAGCAACACTTTTGAATGGTGTAATAATAAAGTGTGGGTTTATTTTCAAAATCAAGCGGTATCTATTTATTTTCATTTACCACTTAAGCACATAAACGTACAGAGACGGACTTAATGCCATAGGCAGTCAATCTTTGGGTGATGCAGAGAATAGTGGTAGTGCAATAAAAAAAAATATACGCGATTGATAGTTTTTAAATACAAAAATTTAAGTCAATAATATTCATACATAAGCTATATATACAATATGAATATATATTAAATACTCAAATTAACAAGATAAATAACTATGTACACGAAATACTTAAACCACTAGTACATAAAGGTAATTGGAAAACATTAGCGTTGTGATGATATTACTGCCAACTTCTTACGAATATCTTCGTATCAGTCTATTCCTGGCAAGAAAAACCGATTTTTCAAAAATCCTATGATAGAGTTTTACTTTTCATCAAAATCGGGCTCGAGATTATTCTCAGTGTTTTTTGTTATTCCTTATAGTTTCGGATTTGGCTATTTACGCACAATTGAAATATTCACCCAATATAAGCAGCCACTGTAGTTACTAATTCTCCAAGCCCAGTCAACATAGCCGAGATTACAAGAGTCCTAAAATATAATTGCACAAAACAATTCGAGCTGAAAATATGGTCTAAAAGTGTACGTATGAGGCGAGAGGTTAAATGCCGCGCGAACCATTCCGCCGGCCATTCCGCTTGGTCATAGCCATTTCCATTAGTGGACACTAACTAATGAACACAAACGATCCGAATTTGCCGTTAAAGATGGCGGTGGTATCTACGACTCTACATGCATTATGAGAATGTGTTCATTGATATTATTATTAATATCAATGACACACACACACAACAGACTAGAATTTTAAGGATATGTATGTATGTTATGTGAGCTGGTGTCCGCAATTCCACGTCAAAGTGCGTCTTTTGTGTAGGTTGGTACGTGTGCAACAGACATAGACCTAATTGGTGTTGGTATTCGAAAAGTTCAAGTGCGTAATACTCACAGGCATGTGTGTGTGACGTATATGAACGTAAACGAAGTTAGGAGGGTGTAAGGATCGTAGCAGGTCTTATAGTTTCTGCCAAACCCCATGGAAAATTGCATGAGTTTATACTTTTAAAATTAATATTATATCTCGATTGATTTCTGCATTATTTCAGTTATATCAAGACAAAAACTGGGGTGTGAATGAATTTACAATTACTGTAGTTAGGCCCGTTATAGCTTAAGTATTTCTTCTGCCTCCTAGATTGTGTGCTCAATTAACTTGGGGTAGGCCGTCCTTAGACTCCAGACAAAGAGACATTCCATTAACGATAGGGATTGTCGTGAAGTCAATTGAAGAATAGAAAGGGATAAATCACGTGACATTGCGGAATCGCATGCTAATCACTTTTTGGAGTTTCTGCCAATCGTTACCGTTGACAAAATTTCTGTGGATTCTTCTTCTGTGGATGATTTTGAGATGACAGTATATTTGTTCAGCTATAGGTAAATTATAATCGTAGACAAATACCATACTTCTATCAGTTCTTCAGTCTCTATTTACCATCAAATATAATTCCATTGCAATACCAGCACACGAACAAAGTCGCGAGAAAAAGCTTGTTCCAATAATGTTATTTATGTCTGTATCATTTATCGACAGGGCTGGGCAGCATTTGAATTACTTGTAATTTAAATACAAATACGTATTTGGTATTTATATTCCAATTACGTTTTTAAAATGTTGTTAGTAATATTTCAAATACCTGACGCTGTATTTTGTAGTTAGTACTTCAAAATACATTTGAACTTAATATACATTTAGCAAACTTATTATAAGCAAAAAGGCTAACCTAACCTAACACCTGACAGTATTTTGTTATGAATATTTTGAATTTTAAGTAAAAAATGTTTAAAATACTGTATTTTGTATTTGATATTTCAAATACACGACGTGAAAGTATTTTGTATTTCGTATTATAAAAACATGCGAGATAGTATTTTGTAATTTGTATTTTAATTAAAGAAAAGCTGCATGTATTTTGCCCAGCTCTGCTTATTGAGTAGCGTAACAAAAGATAATCATGTACACAAGCTAAACACGAACTACATTAACGTTGGCCTTTTCTTTTTACGAGGATACGTATAAATTAGTCATATTTATTAAAACACTAGTGATTTAACCAAACTACTAATTTACAATGATTAATTTACTCTCACGATCAATATGATCTTAACGATGATCATAAATAAATGTACCTATTATAAATTAATGGGATATACTGATGAATATCTACTAATGAATAATTATGCTTAAGTAGGCGATATATCTTCACAAACAGCTGTATGGCAGACGGGCGACTGGTCCTACAGAAGTCTCTTGAAATTATTTCGAACCCACTCTGGGAATAGTTTCACCATATGGTGTAGTCATCCTATATTCTCCAGGGTTGCGGTTTTTGTTCGAAAGAGTCACCGCGGCCCTGGAACGCAAAGGGCACTATGAGGAGCATGGATAGGTTTTAGTCAGTAATAATCTGACACGTCCGCTCCACGCAGAGCGGAAAGTGTCATTTGATGATTTGCCATCCATAAAAAAAGCCAAATATATTCATTACAAATGTGAAAATCTGGATAAGTAGACGATAAGACGCTAATTTGAATATTTGTCACGCCACTACGGCTGATCAGATTTGGACAGAGGGTAAAAGGACCTAGACTAAATAAGGTGGCATTTATTTTTTATTAAATAGGCGATACATTTTTCCCAATGGTCCAATGTGGGACTGAACCACGCTACTGAAACACCACCAAACATTTTGGGCAATCATTATTATCGCCTATTGAATGTCACTTTGCTACAGCCAATAATAAAATTGTATATTTATCAGTCCGTATATTTCAAAAGCCATTTTTTTTGTTACCCCCTGACTTCTGGCCAAAGGCCTCCCCCATATTTTTCAAGCTAACTTTATCGGGTGCCTTCTCTGGACAATTCGACAAAATTGTCACGCCAGCGTTTTTTAGGCCTGCCTCGGTAACAGCGTCCATCTTCAGGCACCCATCGTGTGACTATCTTGGCCTGGTCTGTCCTTGTGCATCCTGTAAATGTAGCCCGCCCTATTAATTTATGTGGAAAACCTATTTTCAAATTCCTACTGTGATAACGAACGAACTTTACCAGATACCAGTAGTGGTGTCAGAAAGTTTATTCATGTTGTCGCCGAAAGGCCACATCAATAGTTTCCCATCGGCATCGCCCCGGGCCCCCCTGAAGATATTCGCGAAATTTCTCAAATTGCCTAAGTGGGAAACGATTGTCTTGGGTAAGTACGTTGAAGGTTTAATCACCTAACCCTTCTGAGTGGGATCCATAATGATAATAAATTCAATATCCGCAAATCATGAGCTTGGGTTAACGCAATTTGCTATTACAAGTAGGTACTTGTTGAGATGAGCGTGCGAGCGTTAAAATGTGTAGTGGATATATTATTATGTCGTGTATCTTATAAGGTAAAATTTCTGGGGTATGATTTAAGCTATCGCCAATTTTATTCGTTTTGAATTTCTTTAATAATAGGGTTTGTCCTCAAAATAGTGGATCTGTCACCAAAGTGTAGTTGCCAAATAATTGTAAAAAGCAATTCCATAATAAATCACATGTAATCCGCGGGATATATTATCAAGTATCAAATAAATAGGTTGGGATTTATTATAAAACGGGAAGTAAACCATATTACTGGGTGGATTAAAAAAAATAACCACGAAGGTGATGGCGGGGTCTGTTCGCTCGCTACGCTCGCTCACTTGACCCCGCCATCCCCTTCTAACCTAACCTGTCCGAGTCGGGGTGCCCTAAGCTCCCTGTGCCCTATGTTCGAATATTTGGTGACAGATATACCTTTCTGAGTACGAAGTTAAAGGAATAAACCTATTATTTTGAGAACAAAGTTTTATCCAAGGAATGAACTACGATTTTATTGATAATCCATCTCTTATTTTACATACATATTGGCATTAATTTGGTAATTCATACCTGGCGACACTTTTATATATCTGAGAACGAAAATACTTCGTGGCGATAGATCTATTTATTAGGTGATGCAACTTGATGACAAATATAAATTTTGGTGACAAGAAATATAGTCCCCAAATTTCTGGGCGAGCTCCATTTGTGTATAGGTTAAAGTAATCGTTGTTAGGTTAATTAATTTGATAGTCATACTTGTTCTCTGAATTGTTTTGTGATGTAAATACAATCAATCTACTTAACCTTCTCAATTATGTTGCTGCTAATTGCGTGCAACTGTTAATGTCAATTTTTTTTTCTTAAAAAAACGTTGCCCTACACTAGGAGTTTCTCTTGTATCGTGGGTGCGTTTACAAACATACAAACTCACATACACAAACAGCCAGACCCGAAACTACTATCTGTAGGCCATACAAATATTTGTTCCGTGCGGGAATTGAACTCGCGACACGCAACACAGCAGCCAATCGCTCAACCCCTGCGTCAACCGAGTTGTCTTTCCATACATTTTATACTTTTTGGCAATACCTGCGCGGATAGGTTGTCACTTTTTCTTAACCATAGTCGAATAAACTTCTACTGTGAAGGAAAGCGTGCACCATACCTACCATATTGACGCTGTGAAAACCTCGTGATTGCAAGAGACTATGAATTTATGCTCGGTTTTCACTGCATGACAACTATAAATCCCTGTTCCTAAATAATTACACGTTACACATACAGACGATAAAACGGGGTCGCGGCAAACCACAAAGGAAATGGCGGGACCAACTGGACAGAGTTCGGCATGGAAGGAAGAAGCGCGGTTACGGAAAAGATGGTAGGAATGGGAGGGAGGGACTTGTCCATGCGAGGGACGGCACAGAATAGTAAATAAATAATTAGAGTAATATTTTAGTATTTTGATCACAAGCAGAGTACCTACACTTAAATAATCTTAAAAGTTTGGAACTGGAATTGCATTGCGTTTAGGTACCTATGTGGTTTTTTTTTATCGATGTGTCTAAAAATAGACCTTTCAAAGTTTTCGTTTAATTTTAGAATTAGTGTAAAATGTCAAAAGTCATTTATTCAAATTAGGCAGAGTGCCAGCACGTTTTGAACGTCAACGTTTACAAAAAGACAGTCTCCCAAAAACACGCTGCCCGTCACCACTTCCTAGTGTATTTAAATTATTAATCGTAATAAGGTTACCAATCAAAAGTTCTTGAGGTAAATTTCTTTCAAAAGTATTTGTAGATTATTGATAAAAGAAATAATTTAAAAAATTGTCAACCATAGATTGATTAGCACTATCAAGACCATAAAGTGTTATAGAATACTAGCTGCCGCCCGCGTGAATGTCGAATATTATCCCAAGGGAACATACTCCCGGGATAAAAACAATACAATACAATCATGTGTGTTATTCCAGACTATGATCTACCTCTGTGCCAAATTTCATCAAGATCCATTCAGTAGTTTTTGCGTGAAAGAGTAACAAACATACATACACACTTTCACGTTTCAATATAAGTAAGGATTTTTTTTGACGTGTGATACGACTTTCAACTCAGTGTTGCTAGCTAGAAGTCCGGAAAATTACGCCCGACAACACAACAACGGTTCGGTTACAAGTTAGCTGCTTATTTTACCTACAGCTTAGCTACTTGAGTTCATTTCGTTGAATGCGGCATCGGTTCGCCGTCTGTATACTAATTACTTGCTGATGCAAAGCCATCCTTAGGCTTCCCCTTAACAGTAAATTGGTTTCGATCTACTGTTGCGTTAGGGAGACGCAATGTGTTACGTTAGCCGGTAAATATTCCCGCTGAGCTTGGGTTTTTCATCTAAACTGATATACTCAGTCAACACTGGAGAATAATGTTGGTTTATTTCGTGGACCTCACGTTGAAGGTAATACTTAATACTTCGATCTTAAACTGGCCCAACGTAGTGAAATGTTTCAATAGATAAGACCTGCTTGTACTACTTTTGTTTACACTGATGCGTTGTTTACTGTACTTACTTAACAAAGACGTTGACCATTATAGAAATTTATTTAATTTCCGACACTCACCTGACTCAAATCGACAGCATGATATTTGTTGAAAATTTGACATTAATCGAGCGTATTTTTTCATTGTCATACTAACAGCGTCAACAGGAGTGGAGAAAATCTTCAAAAAGGCTTGGTGACATCAAATTCGTTGCCTCTTTTCTGATTATTTAACTGACGTTACCATTAGCCTTATCCTCTTAACCGTAACGTCGACTCGTGGAGTCAATGCACCATTGTTTTACTATTATGTCTGCTAATATGGTGGCTGAAGGTTTATTACAGCCAACATATTATTTACAATAAACAATAGCATTTGAAGAGTAGGTCAGTTTAACCGTAGCCACGAGAACGCTATAATGCTATAAAAAAAGAAAATAAGTGTCACCCTATATTAAATTCCTTTATCGCGCTTTTGATTCTTCAATATCCAGGTAAAGGTCACCGCACACATATTTGCTTCACATCAAGTAGACATCACGTCGAGTCGAGCCGTTGAACATTCATTTATAGAAACTATTCGCTGAAATGCTCATCGATTAATTTTAACATTAGATTTAAGAAAAGCTACCTTATTAACCATCGTCGATCAATGTCATCGATCGGCGATTGATCGATTTGTGTGGTATTTTTCGGTTGCTACGATTACCTGTGAGCAACCGCGTGCTTGGCGTTTAGAAAACACATCATAAGCTCGCCCGCGACGCCTCGAAGGTTGACGGGGTGTACCGGAAAGTTGGGGATTGATCAAACCACATAGTCATGTGGTTTGATCAATCCCCAACTTTCCGGCCAAATAGTCATTTAGTAGGCACTGCCAAATAGTCATTTGGCAGTGCCTGTAAATCCTCATGACTTTTCAACAATTTCACTGGCCTTTGAGGCTCCGGTAACATTCCAAGGTTGGGCTGATACCTTGTTGACGACGAACATATGAGGAGATGCCGATCCAGTACTGTGAACTACTACTGTGTGTACTCTCTGATAAAGTGTGCGATGACCTTTAGTAAATTTTTAATAAAATTGCCATATTTCAGGAATTCTTTTAACGTTGAAAATCCGCTAGTTCTACGAAAAGTGAAGGTTAATTAATATTTTTTTCTTTTGATATTTTTTAGTTACTTGTTAATGAAATGTTCTTTTATAAGTTTTTGTGAGGTACGTATAGTAAGTATAATCGGTTTTTTTTTTGGAATTTTAGTATTGTAATATAGTTACAATTAAAAATCGCTCTAGCATTATACTGGACAAAGAAAACAAAGAGAATATAATCAAGCTATGTCCCTTACAAGTGCCCTGCGAAATACATTATGTACTTATACACTAACTCTCTATCTCTAAGAAACATAAACCTTTAGATTTTAATTATCAAAATCCACTTATCACGCCACGCTCATCAAAATTGCATTACTTGTTACACTGTCGTTATTACAGACTCAATGCGTCATCAACTGGACTTAGAACACGGAACCCCTCTACTATACATTCTATAATGTGAGCTATCTTTATATCATTGTTTCGAATAGTAATTAAGTATACAACGTGTAAAATAATAAACGCAATACAACAGGTATTGCGTTTATTCAGGGGTCATTGTACTCATCTTACTTCACAACTTTAGTTACTTTCATAGTGTGATGTCATACGGCATTCTGTTGTGGGGAAATGCCGCCGATATTCAAACAGTATTTGTTTTACAAAAAAGGGCTGTTCGTGCAGTTTGTTGTAATTTGTTTTTTTTTTTTTGTTTATAAATTAAGTCCCAAATACTCCCTCAGAGACAAATTTAAAGAGATTAATATAATGACTGTGCCCTCTCAGTATATTTATGAAAATCTTTTGTATGCACATAAAAATATTAATCTATTTAAAAGATACAGTGATATCCATAACGTAAATACTAGGAACAAACACAATTTTGTCATTCCTAAAACCAGGCTCAAGAAAATAGGTGGTTCATTTAGATGCCAATGTATACGTTTTTATAATAAACTCCCTAGCCATATTCAAGACCTTAGTATTAATAAGTTCAAATTATTTATAAAACGTAAGCTATGCCAGAAAGCTTTTTACACAATTAAAGACTATCTTGAAGACAAAAAGGCTTGGGATTGAGCTGCTTCAATGATGTACATGGCCTAATACTACATTTATCTATTATACCTTTTTAATTTTTAGACATTGTCATTTTTTTAAGCTATTACTTTTCGTTCATCTCGTTTGTAAATTTTGACATGAATGTTTACTTTATTAAGTATTCTATTTTTATTATTTTTGACATGGAATATTTACTTTGTAAAGTAATATATTTTATTTTTATTATTATTTTTTTTCAATTTATTATGTTTGACATGAATACTTACTTTGTAAAGTATTATATTTTATTTTTTATTATTTAACTCGTTTTGTGAATATGGGGACTATGTGGGTTATTTTCTTCTTATTTTTCGCTTCTTTAGAATACTTCTTCTTCTTTTTTGAAGTATTTTTAACGAGGTCTGGCAGTTTGAGTACTTTTGCGGCCTACCCAAATGTCCTTTCTTTGGCATGTTCGTCGGTTCGTTGAGCTCCTTTTTGGTTCTAAGTTGAGCTACTCGACTTCTGACCAAAGCTTGCACTGACTGGACGGGTCCACTCAAATCTGTGTGGTTCTTGCCTCAAAAGACCATTTCAGACACTGATCTGCATGATCCTCATATCGTATTGTGAATTTGGGGACCATGCAGATCGCTATGATAGGGATCCATTTCATGTTAGTCAACAATGTCTGGCAGTTTGAGATTTTTTAATGCGGCCTACCCAAATGTCCTTACTTTGGTATTGTTCGTCAAATCGTTGAGCTCCTTAAAGTTCTAAGTTTGAGCTCCACAATAACTGACAAATGCTTGCACTGTCTGGACAGGTCCACTCAAATCTGTGTGGCACTTTCCTCAAAAGGCCACCTCAGACATTAACCTACATGGTTCTCGTATGAATTGACCAGTACAATTTGTATGGACTTCAAAAGAGACTGTGACCTCTGAGTTTGTTTCGGTGTTTCTTCTCAGGGTAGTCAGCTAGGAAACACCGGCCTCATGTAGCTTAAAATGACCAAAAAATATTGACGTGTAAAATTGTTATGTTTAACCTACTTACAAAATAAATATCATTTATCATTTATCATTATCATCTTTATGAACAACTTTTAATAAGGGACCAACCCTGTAATCACGAAAAAAGACAGCTGTTCAGTACATTTTGTCGACTTATGCGCACATAAATGTATGGGGCAGGCGACTTTTTCGCGATTTCAGTGTTGTTCCCATGGGTAGTAAAAGTTGTTCAAAATGATGAGCACGGTATGCACGGTCAGAGAAGAAATAAGACCACGAATAAAAGTGTGGTCTATTTCAAATTAGGAACGTCCAACCGTAGCCAAGAAGAAAAATAAATATATTGTAATCGAAATTAAACTTAATGTTCAAGCATAAGGGAAGCATAAGGGTTTATAATATATGTAGGTAGTTGTAGGATATTTTTATCCGGTTTTGTATATTCATAGTGTCAAATATAGATGAACATAATATATGTGTGCAAAAGTGGACACTTTCCCGACGTAATTTTGTTCCTGATCCTTAATGTAGTATTCTTGATCAAAGATTAAAGCAGAGCCTTAGGCCTACGCAGACCGGGACGGCATGGCAAGGGATTTGGCCGTGAGTCAGCGCACACTGGCCGCTTAGATACCGCGGCATTCCAGCACTTTGCCACGGCATGCCACACCCCGCAGTATATCACTACGAGCGCCGGAGTCCGTGGCATGCCGTTGCCTACCGCAGTATGCCACGGCATCCCGCCACGGGAGCCTGTGGCGCGTTTTTTAATGCCGTGCAATAAAATCCCTTTCAATGCCACGGCGTCATTTTAAAGCATTTGCAAGCAGCAGCAATTTATGTCGTATTTCTGTAACAGTACGGTTGAATGTCCATTAGTAAAAATTTAAATCTCTTGCCATGCCGTCCCGGTCTGCGCAGGCCTTTATATTTACTCTTACTGAAATCATAAGTAGTATATTGTTATGTTCAATCGTTTCGCTCACTAAACCCGCTCGAACTAAGTTATAAATTATTGGATTAACCGAACTGTATAAGTGCATTGAATGGAGCTCGATCTCCTAAGTTTTTGATCGTTCCAGTACTCTTGTAGAGAATACTTGCGTAATCTATTAAAGATGTTATTTAGTTCCGCAAGAGAACCAAGTTTACCGACATAGCCCGAAGGATCGCCAAACTGAAGTGGCAGTGGGCAGGGTATATTGCTCGCAAAACAATAATGGTCGCTGGGGCCGAAAAGTGCTGGAGAGGCGACCGTGAACTGGAAGACGCAACGTTAGAAGGTCTCCCACAATTTGGACGGATGACCTGGTGAGGGTCGCTGGTTGAATGCGAGACGCACAGAACCAGAATTATATTTAATTATTGTAAACTAGCTGTCCCGGTGAATTTCGTACCGCCTCAGAATTCATTTTGGTATGTTTTGGTTCTGTTAAGTTCCAGAAATGGCGTTGCATACAAATTATTGAATGAGATTTTCTTTCCGTGGTATTTTCTGTGTGTTTTAATAGTGCAATTCAGGGCCACCAAACCAAATATCTTCAACATCGGTTCTGCTGTTCCTGAGATATAAATGGTGTAACTGGCCCGACTTTGTTTCATATATTAGGTTTAGATACATAGCAAATAACGTGATTATAACAATAAATTTACTATCTGCCACAGTGAGCACAAATATAAACCTTACTGAAATTGAAATATTTTTACATACCCGTAGGGCATACCATGTTATGAGAAAAAACAACGCGTTTTAATAATGATAAATACTCAGAAACAGTTACTTACATTAATTACAATAAATACAATTTCAAAATTATTTGGAACTACTTTCTTCCAGCGGCTTCGCTTGCGTGAAAGTCGGAATTCGTTCTTAACCGCTCCAGCCCCGACATGTGAAAATTCCCAAATAAAAACTAAATTGATAAATAAACACTAAATTCGCGATTAATTCGGCGCACACCGGTGTGTTGCCGGTGCTTGAGCGGTAGAGCGTTTACGACGTACAGCATTTCATACAAACTTTCAAGTCCTTATTTTTCGATAGTTATAAACCGATTTTAATAAAACTTCCTACGCAAAAGCAGGATACGTAGGTCTAAAAAAATTTCAAAGAATATTTTCGAAATGTCTTATTTAAAAAAAAGATAATTGGAAATCTCTGTTTCTATGGAAAAATTAAAATCGGTCGAATTTAGCTGTAATACTATTTTTCGAATAATGTTCTCTGATTACTTTTTAGATTAGTTTCATTTCAAATAATACCATTGAGTGGCTATGCCATCTTCCAAAGAAAAATCTTCGAATCACCTTTACCTAAAATGTTTAAATTCTAGAAATGTAATGTATGTTGCTTAAACAAAATAAAGTTCGTAATACGATAAACCCGCTAGCAGGTGAGAGCAAATCATTTTGGTAATCCAATATAACGAGCGGATAAAATTACTTAACGTGTTACCGAGCTAATTAACTGGAAACGTGGTTAAGCTTTATTAAATTTTACTACGATAGTATAAACTTAAGCTGAAGTGAAAATACGACCTGCATCACGCAAGATTAGGCATCGCTACCCTGTCACAAAACAAAGGAAGTTTTTTTTATCAAAACGTTACAGATATACAGGAAAAGGCTTTTCTTGAAAAGATATATGATCGCAGCGACACCACGCGGTGACGGCAAAAAACATAATCCTTAAAACAAAGAGCTCTCTAGAACTACTCATTCTTCACATTTCATTTGATATCAATCACGGCTTACAAAGTCTCGGTGGCGCTCGGTAGCGCTCGGCAAACTTCGGAACTTTAGTTCGTAGCGGCCATACTTCAGTTTATCTACTCAGCTACGGGGATCGCACGTGCCGGCGTAGCGCGGCGTAGCAGCGTAGCAGCGTAGCGGGAGGATCGAGCGTACTACGAGTATCGAGGTTACGTTGTGAAGTGACTTTAACTTTTGTGGTGAACGCTTCAAGTGAAAATTACGAGTATGTACGTGAAATTGTGAGTTAATTGGAGGATTAACACCGGCTTGTTTTGGTACACATCTGTGATTGTTACATGGTAAGTATTTGTGTTTTGTTTACCGTTTACCCGCTTACGGTCGTTAATTAAAATTAATGGTTACTGCTTTTTAACAATTTTATAGTTTCGGTCTTAGGGAAATTTTATTTTCGGCATTTACGGACCTACACTAGGTACTTTTTAAACATTTCGACTGCCAGTCTTTAAATTGTTAAAATTATACTGTGAAATAAAAAAAAAACTGTTTTTTTTTTTAATTAGGTTCATTTAATATTTCTATTGCATCAATATAGCGGTCTTCATACATTTATTATTAATTCACTTTGATAATTTTGGGATCAAATTATGTCTTCTGTTTGCTACAGGTACTATCTTTTAGATCGGTTTTTATTTTCAACGCCCTATTATTATTTCTACAATACATAAGTAACTGAGCATCCTTTTCTAGTTATATGCTTAGTGTCTTTTCCATTTACATTAAATATGAAAGGGTCTCTGCGTGTAGGACCCGTTTCCCCACATAAGCTCACCAAAAGACCGGGTTTTTGCGGAGGATTATAATATGTAATTAAAAAAAGAATCATGTTTTTGTAAACACTCGTGCGTCCATTCGCAAATAAAATGTTATTTTTATACTTTAAAAAAGTGACTTACATCTTTCGACTTCGAAATTATAATAACACTTATTCAATGGCATTTTGTTATATTCTCCTATGACAGAACTTGTGTTGATATCAATCAATGTTTTATAAAAAAAATCCGTTACTGAGTGATTAAGTGACTGAGTAACTAACAGACAACGCACAGCCGAAACTACTGGTCGCAGAAAGCTGAAATTTGTTACGAGTAGGTATGTAGGTTCCTTGGGGAGTATAAGGGAGAGCACTTAGAGAGAATTTCCCTAAAATCGGATCGGAAATGCGGTAGGTATATGCGCGTATGAAGTCGCCGGCAAAAGCTGGTATAATTTTTTTTTTCGCTTAATAGGTAGCTGTTATCAAAATCATGCCAAAATATAAAACAATGTCATTTACATTATGCCTACGCACATTCTAGAAGGATATTTAATATTATGTATATTTACTTAATTTTTCCCTCAGATTATACTGTCATTATTACACACTTATGGTTGTTTGTCTAATGCCCAGTTGCTGAGGTACTTTATCGGTCGTTTATCTGTCCGTTAACCACTAACCAACCAATGGCGTTATGACAAATAAACGAACGATAAAAATCTCAGAAACCGCATTAGTTGAAGATTATGGACCCTTGACATTTTGCGCATAATATAATATTAAATTTATTTATTTTGTGTTTATTTCGGCTAAAAAACCATAGCGTGAGTCAAAAAGAACTTAAAAATGACGTTAGTTTATAGTTATACCTAGTGTCTAACAAATCGATTTTCAAATTTATTAAGTAACATTTTCTGCCCAACATTGACCCAACTTTTTCTCTTATGACGCCATAAAAGTCATCAACGTGGGCTTCTGCGAACTTTTGAGATGTACTGCAGAAGCGTGGGAGCCCCAACAGCATCCCAAAACCATTATTATATTGTATACGCAGGACATTGTAGGCTCTCTGCGTGTAGATCACACACAGACTGCACGAGTAGAAGGTTTGGTAATATGCTTATTTATTTAATTAGCACATTCATAATAAAAAGTACTTAAAACAAAATTAGCAGTGTTTCTTGATAGCTACAACCTGGCAGTCTTTAAGTCAATAGTGAAGAGGTTACTTCTAGGCAAGCGTGCTCCATCTTCGACTACATGAGAGTGATAGTGGTCAAACGCGTGCCTATCATAAGTAAAAAAAAAAGCTTCGTACTCACAAGTTATTGCTCGATGAGATTAAGCAGGTTTTTGGGATGCATGAAGGAGCCTCCTCATGTAGCGCAATTTGTTCCATCAGACACTCAACTGAACCGAGCGCTCGGCGCATCCTGGACAGTCTCACCTAACACCTAATAAGACTGGCCAATCCTTCCCTTGTGGTGGTAGAGCTAACACCCGTCTGGTTCGCGACCACCCTCCCACCGGAGTTCGGTGTCAAGCAGCCTGCTGTGTTTTGTCGACGCGTGGGAGTACCAGTGCCTCAAGGCATCTTCTGGGCACGCTTCATCATTGACCTCATCTATTGCTTTCCATCAGGCGTGATCGAAGTCAAGAGCTAGCCCATTCATAATAGAAAAAAAAATAGCAAACAGCCTTGTAGAGATAGTCATAAATAAAATAATACTTGAGTTGATAAAATTTCAGACTACCCTACGTTTTCAGGTTAAAGTAGAGTTTCAGAGATACACAACATCAAATCATCATCATCATCATCATATCAGCCAAAAAACGTCCACTGCTGGACATAGGCCTCCCCCATATGCATTGCCATAATCGCCACGCTTGGCAGGTGGGTTGGCGATCGCAGTGTAGCTGTAGCAATGCACCTACAGAGAATGCCCATTCTCTGGTGAGTCCCTTAGTTGCCTCTTACGACACCCATGGGAAGTGATGGGATACTGCTATTCTTTTACGTCCGACACCATACGGAACTCTTGACTCAAATTCTTAAAACGAGGGAAGGTCAAGATTTCATTTAAACAATTTCACATTTGTCCAAGTTCATATTATGTAGCTGGTGACTGAGGAACCGATTTCCGAGTATTACGTGTATATAGTAAAGTATTTCAAACTAGCTGTGCCTACTACTTCAATATGTTTTGAAATCCTTTGGGTATTTTTTACATAAGTCAATTGAAAGAGAAACGTAGGGTTACATTTTTTTTTTCGGAAGAAGCACTTCCACTATCCACAAACGGTGGTTTCCAGAAGCCCCCTTATAATTTCAATCTGTCTGTCCGTCCTTATGTCACAAACACCTTTTAATTAATTCTTTGTGCGTAGGTACATGGAATAATAATGAGGATAGTTCTAGCTAAGCAACTCTGTTTTTAGGTTATGTCAGGGCCTAAACCACCAACTCTTAAAGCAGTATTACTTTCATATTACTTCCAGTGGGAAAGAGACGGAGCTATACGTCCTGTATAGCTCCGTCTCTTTTCCATTGGAAGTAATATTGAAGTAATACTGCTTTAAGAGTTGATGGTTAGACCCCAGGTCACACTAGCTCTGAGTTTTTTTCGCAATTAAATTTCTTTTCTTAAAGCGCGTAATTGTTTGATTTATTTTTTGCTATCTCAAAAAATTAAAAAAAAGACAAACTTTATACTTTACATTTTTACTGTCAAACTTATATAAATGTCAATTACGCAATATTCAAAAGCAATTTCATTTTAAGTGAATGGTGTTAGGATAATAGCATTTCAGAAACCATACTGTTACGTAATAGTTCTCAAACTCGTTTTTAATTGTTATTTTATGAGAAAATTACTTTTGTATTTTACGTTCTTACGCAAAACTCAAGACTCAAACTTATTTTTCTTACAAATCGGTGTACGGAGTTAACTACTACAACCCATACACTAAGAAATACCATTTTTTTTCTATTTGAAATACTTGGGGTTTTTTACAAAATTCTAATCGATATTTTATGCGAGAACTGTTTTTAAATTTCGTGTAATGGTAAGTTATTTAATCTGGAGACTGTACTTTTTCCACGTAACAATTTTCAGTCTCCACTCCACAGGATCTATTGTTCGTTGCCTCCGAAGCCTCCATCTTTTATCTTATTTCCCCCTTGAGATAAGTAATTTGTTCGCGACATCAATGTTTGTTAACTTCGCTGAGACATTTGACAAGGTACTTATTTCTTTTCTCTCTTAACAAACGTTTGTAAGATAAAGAGTTCAAGTTTGAACGAAGCCTTCGGTTTTAAATCATGTATGGATTTGACAGCAATTTATAATTCATGATTCTTTTTTCGTGAGATATCTTGACTGTGAGGAAGCCAAAAAGGAGGGTATTCAATGTATTATACAGGTTTATTTATGAAGCACTTGTTTTTACCCGCGGCTCCGCCTGCTTGGATCATTTCAGTTATCGCGTTAAAATTTGGCAATTATATAACCTGATTTATGGAGAAGGCTTTATATCCCAGGCTATATCTGCTAAATTTCATGACGATCCGTTCAGCCGTTTAAGCACAAAAACGTAATGACAGACAGATTTACTTTCGCATTTATAGTAGTGAAGTAGGGACTAGTGTTTGGCCCGCGGCTTCGATCTTTCTAATATTATTTTCAAAATTCCCGGGTCCCATCTATCTCTGTGCCAAAATTCATCAAAATCGTTTCAGCAATTGCGAAAGCGTAACAAATAAACAAACACACAATAGCATTTTTATGATATCAGTTAGAGTGTGTCCATTTCCTCTCTTAGCTTCTATGAAAAACCTAATTCAGACCATCAAATTCAAGTTATTATTTTTGAGATATTTTTTTGAATCTCCAATTTTATTAAAACCTACACTTAAAACAAGTACCTCACCGGCCCTGGAACGCAAGAGGCATAAGGAGGAACACGGATGGGGTTTAGTCAGTAAGAGTCTGACACTCCCTTCCGCTCCGCCCAGAGCGGGAGGAGTCATTTGATGATTTCCCATTCTTAAAAAAAAAACCTACTTACTAACTAAATTCAAATTCAACTGTTTTATTTTTATTGAGTAGTAATAAATTGGATTCGTTAACTCGTAGCCAATTAAAAACAAACAGAGGGCTAAGCACGAATTTCTGCGTAATTGCATCGACAGCGTAAACGTATCGCCTTCGACAAATTTTGTATGCAAAATTGATCAGCGCCGTGTGTGCGTATTTGGAACTAACTAATCGGTAGCACGAAACATTGACAACCACCTTCGTATAGTTTTTACGCATTAACGTTACGTAAATGAACCAAATGTATGGAAATCGATAGCAATCGGTAGCACGAATTGTGTCGTTTCGACTTTCTCGCTAGCTGGGACGCTGTCACGTAAAAAAAAATCTCACTGACATTTTCTTGGTGAGACAGTTTACGTCAAAAAATATTCCGTATTTATTTTGGAACTAATGCAAGAAAATGCAATTTATTCATGAAAACAAGAGGAAGGCATGCTGCCTATTTATCATCCGGTCTCCTGGATACATAAAGAGGCTAGGAGAAGATGTGAAACGAGGTAGGAAACATTTCCATTTTCTTGGTAAACACACGTAATAGTTTCTCGTCAAAAAACATTTTATAAGTGTTATTCATGCAAATCACACTACAGCTCCCTGCGCCACCCGCGCGCCTTGGTGAAGTTCGTTTCTGTGCGTAATTTGCCGCAACTTCGCGTTGTTTTTTGGTGCTCAAACTAATTTATGTTATAACCACGCAGCATCGTGATAGGTGTTACAAATACTGCCCCCAAGACGACCCACTGATCCTGCTATAGGTACCTAATACAATGCACGTGTTTGTACTCGTATGTAGTTTGTTTCAACGGGTCCATACCAACGCAAAATTGGAATGTAATAGAACTTGCAACAAACCTCAGTGAGCAAATGATGTAGGTACTAGGCAACCGTAGCTACTACTACCTTATTCTCGACAATATAAGATTTAACATTTGTTAATGTACCTATAACATCTTCTTCAGCAGGTTTGTGAAAATGGTTGCAGCACCTATTCAAATGGCAAGAACTATACAATAAGCCGCATTCTAGAAGTCTATCGATGATGGCTAGAGACCCGTGCTTACCAAGGGAGAAAAGCAGGACGAATATGAAATAGAACACCTTCGCAGCGTGACGATTGGTTTATTGAAAAGACCTGCCATCGTAACCGGCGTCTTATCTGCTGTCGGTACCTACACCGTACTGCTAGCGCACTGTGAGAGACTCCTTCGAAAATAGTTTATCAAATCCTAGATCAAATCATCCCGCATGCAAGGCTTGCGTACCGCTACCTTTTGTAATAAATGAAAGGCTTGTTTGTTAAATCAATTTCTATTTTGGATCCGACTATTAATGTAATACATTAAGAAAACCTGAATAAACAGAAATTAGAAGGTAAAATTGTTTGTTTTTAAGTTCCTTTGTAAAGGTAGTCTCTGGAAGTCAGGTCCGATCTTCGATCACTATTAAAGGCGATCGAAGGGTCTGATTATGATAATTCTTTTTCTGCTAAAAAGCTACACTAATGTTGCTTTTTTATCACGGAAAACAAACAGTTTTTTTTGGGCTAGCCTCGTCAGCAAAGCAGTGGGGAATGACGAGTACTTGTTGTAAATAATAAATCCAGTAAACGGCCCCGACTAAGCCCGTGATCTGACATAGGTCGATGTTCCAAACCCAAATGCTTGGTGTTATTTATTTTATCATTGCTAATCTCAAAGCAGCTAAGGACGTCGCGTCGTGAGGACACTGTTATATCCTAGAAGAAAAAAATCGAAGACATGTGAAATCCAGCTTACCCTCACTGGGTCCGCGTGATGGATTGTGGCCGACTCGCCCTCACAGAGAAAGCCTGTAGCCTAGCAGTAGTAGGAACTTGGTGTGCTGATTAAGCTTATGCCAGATAAAATTCTAAAAAATCTTTTGCAATTAGAAATTACCATTCACTGTGTATATTATAAGCATAATGCATTGATGAAATAAAATATCGATTTACATTTAAACAAAACTTTATATTTCATGTGTCCTAAATAGAGGTACCTACACGGATCTTATTGAATAGGTAAAGCTGTTAGAAATCAAACATGTTTGGAGCACCTATGAGCTATGGCTTATAGACCGTGCTCCAAACACCTGAAATGGCAGGAACAGCAGATATTCCGAACATAGTTGACATCTTAGCAGCTTGAAATTAGCACTTTTGAATCATCAGAAGTTACAAAAGATTCCCCCAATCGCTTCGTTGAATGCCCTGTTGTCGTGGTCTTTGAAGAAACTCAGTCACAGACTAGTAGACGCTCGTGTAAGCGATTGGAATGGTTTGCCTGCTCTTGGTCGCAATGCTGGATTATATTGTTGCAATGTGGTGCCGGCAAAGGCTCTTCTTCTTTAAGTTGGCTAGAATCTGAAATAATCTACTTTTCATCTCCTGTTGATAAAAGAAGTAGTTATAACAAAAATCAAAGATTGTGAAACATGAAAAAGAATTGGTCGTGCAAAGTGTTTTTGGTCTTTCTCAGTAACAGCCCTACATGAAGTCTCATTCTGTGTGCTGTGTACGGCAATAGGCTCACCTCATACTCCATAGGAACCAGCATAACAGACGCATTTGGCATTGCTGCATGAGTATGAGCAATAAAAGTGTAGATTACAAAATTTTATAAAAATGCTTACTTTTCTATGAACTTCACCTTAAGGACGGTTTGACTAAAGCTTGTTCTTGTCGACTTTGTTAATTATAACATCTTGGTACCGTACAGCACACAGTTTTCTTGTATAAGCTGGTGAATTACAATTATTATTTGAAATGACAACAAACAACAATAGACGTTACGCCTTATTAGGGTAAACATACACCGAGACGCAACGTCACCACCACCATTTACAAATGGCGCTATTAAAAATTTCAAAAGTAACCAAATCCTCCAAATTAGGAAGAAATCATTGCAAAGTATATATTTGTGTAATAATATAACTTGTATAATTATTATTTTTATCAAGTGAATGATTATTTGGGAAATTTTGGTTAGTAATAATATTGGTAGTATTCCATCTAACTACCATTACTATGTCCAAAGGAATTAGGTACTTACTAAGGCCTGGAAAAGTTAAGGTGTGAGCGTGCTGCAAGCGCTTTTATCAATTTTTAGGTTCGCTAGCGCAAGAACTTCACAGCTCCACGCGTTCGCATCAGTGTGCTAACGGTTTTATATTTTTGTCATTTGCAGGAAAACGTCAAACGTGAAATGCAATCTGTCAAATGTCATGTGTTACACCGTTCGAAATCGAACAATTTATCATTAATTTCATCACTATTAAACTGAAATTTTTAATTTTATATGAAAAAAAGAATTTATAAAAATGATAAACTTGTTTTAACATTTATATAATATTAATACTTTTTTTATCTTTAGTATTTTTCAGGCTCTAATTGAATCAAAACAGAGTTATCGGTTTTTTGTCTTCATTTTCAGAACGCACCATTCACTTTAAACCATTCTAATCGCTCTTGGATTCTCGGCCTAAATTAACCATCGTTCAATTAGTATCTTCGAGTTGTCGCAAGACGTTTTTTGGAGTTCGTGCTACCAATATAACATGTCGCTGTAGCGAGTACGTAATTGTCTGGTATTTATTTACCATATCGATACGATTTCGCAAGAATTTCGTGCTTAGCCCACAGAGGGCTAAGCACGAATTTCTGCGTAATTGCATCGACAGCGTAAACGTATCGCCTTCGACAAATTTTGTATGCAAAATTGATCAGCGCCGTGTGTGCGTATTTGGAACTAACTAATCGGTAGCACGAAACATTGACAACCACCTTCGTATAGTTTTTACGCATTAACGTTACGTAAATGAACCAAATGTATGGAAATCGATAGCAATCGGTAGCACGAATTGTGTCGTTTCGACTTTCTCGCTAGCTGGGACGCTGTCACGTAAAAAAAAATCTCACTGACATTTTCTTGGTGAGACAGTTTACGTCAAAAAATATTCCGTATTTATTTTGGAACTAATGCAAGAAAATGCAATTTATTTATGAAAACAAGAGGAAGGCATGCTGCCTATTTATCATCCGGTCTCCTGGATACATAAAGAGGCTAGGAGAAGATGTGAAACGAGGTAGGAAACATTTCCATTTTCTTGGTAAACACACGTAATAGTTTCTCATCAAAAAACATTTTTATAAGTGTTATTCATGCAAATCACACTACAGCTCCCTGCGCCACCCGCGCGCCTTGGTGAAGTTCGTTTCTGTGCGTAATTCGCCGCAACTCCGCGTTGTTTTTTGGTGCTCAAACTAATTTATGTTATAACCACGCAGCATCGTGATAGGTGTTACAAATACTGCCCCTAAGACGACCCACTGATCCTGCTATAGGTACCTAATACAATGCACGTGTTTGTACTCGTATGTAGTTTGTTTCAACGGGTCCATACCAACGCAAAATTGGAATGTAATAGAACTTGCAACAAACCTCAGTGAGCAAATGATGTAGGTACTAGGCAACCGTAGCTACTACTACCTTATTCTCGACAATATATGATTTAACATTTCTTAATGTACCTATAACATCTTCTTCAGCAGGTTTGTGAAAATGGTTGCAGCACCTATTCAAATGGCAAGAACTATACAATAAGCCGCATTCTACAAGTCTATCGATGATGGCTAGAGACCCGTGCTTACCAAGGGAGAAAAGCAGGATGAATATGAAATAGAACACCTTCGCAGCGTGACGATTGGTTTATTGAAAAGACCTGCCATCGTAACCGGCGTCTTATCTACTGTCGGTACCTACACCGCACTGCTAGCGCACTGTGAGAGACTCCTTCGAAAATAGTTTATCAAATCCTAGATCAAATCATCCCGCATGCAAGGCTTGCGTACCGCTACCTTTTGTAATAAATGAAAGGCTTGTTTGTTAAATCAATTTCTATTTTGAATCCGACTATTAATGTAATACATTAAGAAAACCTGAATAAACAGAAATTAGAAGGTAAAATTGTTTGTTTTTAAGTTCCTTTGTAAAGGTAGTCTCTGGAAGTCAGGTCCGATCTTCGATCACTATTAAAGGCGATCGAAGGGTCTGATTATGATAATTCTTTTTCTGCTAAAAAGCTACACTAATGTTGCTTTTTTATCACGGAAAACAAACAGTTTTTTTGGGCTAGCCTCGTCAGCAAAGCAGTGGGGAATGACGAGTACTTGTTGTAAATAATAAATCCAGTAAACGGCCCCGACTAGGCCCGTGATCTGACATAGGTCGATGTTCCAAACCCAAATGCTTGGTGTTATTTATTTTATCATTGCTAATCTCAAAGCAGCTAAGGACGTCGCGTCGTGAGGACACTGTTATATCCTAGAAGAAAAAAATCGAAGACATGTGAAATCCAGCTATCCCTCACTGGGTCCGCGTGATGGATTGTGGCCGACTCGCCCTCACAGAGAAAGCCTGTAGCCTAGCAGTAGTAGGAACTTGGTGTGCTGATTAAGCTTATGCCAGATAAAATTCTAAAAAATCTTTTGCAATTAGAAATTACCATTCACTATGTATATTATAAGCATAATGCATTGATGAAATAAAATATCGATTTACATTTAAACAAAACTTTATATTTCATGTGTCCTAAATAGAAGAAGAATTGGTAAAGCTGTTAGATATCAAACATGTTTGGAGCACCTATGAGCTATGGCTTATAGACCGTGCTCCAAACACCTGAAATGGCAGGAACAGCAGATATTCCAAACATAGTTGACATCTTAGCAGCTTGAAATTAGCACTTTTGAATCATCAGAAGTTACAAAAGATTCCCCCAATCGCTTCGTTGAATGCTCTGTCGTCGTGGTCTTTGAAGAAACTCAGTCACAGACTAGTAGACGCTCGTGTAAGCGATTGGAATGGTTTGCCTGCTCTTGGTCGCAATGCTGGATTATATTGTTGCAATGTGAAATCCAGCTATCCCTCACTGGGTCCGCGTGATGGATTGTGGCCGACTCGCCCTCACAGAGAAAGCCTGTAGCCTAGCAGTAGTAGGAACTTGGTGTGCTGATTAAGCTTATGCCAGATAAAATTCTAAAAAATCTTTTGCAATTAGAAATTACCATTCACTATGTATATTATAAGCATAATGCATTGATGAAATAAAATATCGATTTACATTTAAACAAAACTTTATATTTCATGTGTCCTAAATAGAAGAAGAATTGGTAAAGCTGTTAGATATCAAACATGTTTGGAGCACCTATGAGCTATGGCTTATAGACCGTGCTCCAAACACCTGAAATGGCAGGAACAGCAGATATTCCAAACATGGTTGACATCTTAGCAGCTTGAAATTAGCACTTTTGAATCATCAGAAGTTACAAAAGATTCCCCCAATCGCTTCGTTGAATGCTCTGTCGTCGTGGTCTTTGAAGAAACTCAGTCACAGACTAGTAGACGCTCGTGTAAGCGATTGGAATGGTTTGCCTGCTCTTGGTCGCAATGCTGGATTATATTGTTGCAATGTGGTGCCGGCAAAGGCTCTTGGCTAGAATCTGAAATAATCTACTTTTCATCTCCTGTTGATAAAAGAAGTAGTTATAACAAAAATCAAAGATTGTGAAACATGAAAAAGAATTGGTCGTGCAAAGTGTTATTGGTCTTTCTCAGTAACAGCCCTACATGAAGTCTCATTCTGTGTGCTGTGTACGGCAATAGGCTCACCTCATACTCCATAGGAACCAGCATAACAGGCGCATTTGGCATTGCTGCATGAGTATGAGCAATAAAAGTGTAGATTACAAAATTTTATAAAAATGCTTACTTTTCTATGAACTTCACCTTAAGGACGGTTTGACTAAAGCTTGTTCTTGTTGACTTTGTTAATTATAACATCTTGGTACCGTACAGCACACAGTTTTCTTGTATAAGCTGGTGAATTACAATTATTATTTGAAATGACAACAAACAACAATAGACGTTACGCCTTATTAGGGTAAACATACACCGAGACGCAACGTCACCACCACCATTTACAAATGGCGCTATTAAAAATTTCAAAAGTAACCAAATCCTCCAAATTAGGAAGAAATCATTGCAAAGTATATATTTGTGTAATAATATAACTTGTATAATTATTATTTCTATCAAGTGAATGATTATTTGGGAAATTTTGGTTAGTAATAATATAGGTAGTATTCCATCTAACTACCATTACTATGTCCAAAGGAATTAGGTACTTACTAAGGCCTGGAAAAGTTAAGGTGTGAGCATGCTGCAAGCGCTTTTATCAATTTTTAAGTTCGCTAGCGCAAGAACTTCACAGCTCCACGCGTTCGCATCAGTGTGCTAACGGTTTTATATTTTTGTCATTTGCAGGAAAACGTCAAACGTGAAATGCAATCTGTCAAATGTCATGTGTTACACCGTTCGAAATCGAACAATTTATCATTAATTTCATCACTATTAAACTGAATTTTTTAATTTTATATGAAAAAAAGAATTTATAAAAATGATAAACTTGTTTTAACATTTATATAATATTAATATTTTTTTTATCTTTAGTATTTTTCAGGCTCTAATTGAATCAAAACAGAGTTATCGGTTTTTTGTCTTCATTTTCAGAACGCACCATTCACTTTAAACCATTCTAATCGCTCTTGGACTCTCGGCCTAAATTAACCATCGTTCAAATAGTATCTTCGAGTTGTCGCAAGACGTTTTTTGGAGTTCGTGCTACCAATGTAACATGTCGCTGTAGCGAGTACGTAATTGTCTGGTATTTATTTACCATATCGATACGATTTCGCAAGAATTTCGTGCTTAGCCCACTGATCACCTTTATATTTCACGGAATCCAATAATTTCAATTAGGATAATACCAATCAGCTGAGAATCCATTGTGACGTGAAATAAGTCTAATTACGATCAGTAACTATTATAGTTAGGTGTAATTAAATTCGGGAGAGAGACTTCAATTAATGCAGATTCTAGTAAGCCTTTAAGTTGGGTTTAATACTGGTTAAGCATAAAATATTGCTCATTCATTTTATTATCATTTGTTTAATAATTAAGTGTAAAATAGAGTTAATTAATCATGAATCATTTTAGACATTGATAAATAAATTAATTGGTTCAAATACACCTTATTTTTATCAGTTGCACTTCAAATAATAACAACGTTTTAGTACTAGATGAGGAAGGTAGAGGTTTCCTACCTAAAGACAAAACCTGAGAAAAGACACTTCGTAAACTTGGTCATATCATTATTATTATGATGGCCGTTACTCATTATGAAAAAAAAACGCACACATTTGAGTAAAACTGTTCCGTGTCCAGTATGTAGTAGAGTGGGACAACGTTTAAAAAAAATAAATAAACGTTGTCCCACTCTAAGAAGTTCCCCTAAGTCGTGGGTAAATTTACAAACATATAAACTCATTAAACAAACAGCCATCATTAAAATGTATATTAATAGCTAAACTAAGAACCATGACTTTTATCAAGACATAATGTCGGAATTTGTAGGTAAGATGAACATACCTATGTATGTATCGATAAGCGTAATTATGAATGGTTTTCACAAACGATGGCATAAAACCATTGAATGGATGAGCCTCAATAATCCATCAATTACTCGCACAGCTCAATTCACAAAAGCCAATGCCAAAAAATCGTATTTCACCCCAAAACAAGAGAACAGAGATACATTGTGAAAAAAAATCCCTTACACGTTCAAAGCGTTGCCTTAGCTCCCCGATTGTCCCAGGAACTACTTACAATGTAATCAGAGATAATTAACTGACCCCGCTGTGTTCTACATAAATCTCTTGCTTCCTCTATCTTAATTGTCTTACGTACGCGTTTTCTTACTAAGGTAAAATATATAATGGCTCCGCAAAGAAACCACAACGCAATTTTTGGTATTGCTAATCGTGGTCTGTGAATAGAACATGAGGATTTGTTTCCGTTGAGTATTTTGTTGAATAAAAATAAATACGTATACTTTGTTGATACGACGTACAATGTGTCAATGCCGCCAGTATTTTGTGGGCTCACTTCCAGTCGACAGCGAAGCGGACGAATTTTTTGACGCCGTCGTTAGTTAGGAGTTATAATTTTTATTTTAAGTGTATACAGGTGAATTAGTATTTCAAATATGAAATGTACATGTTTTCATCTACAATAATTTATCTTTGTTGATTTAAGTAATCCGTAATCACGATAGGCGAATTAATATACAAACTCGGAGGAGCTCGTGGCTCGTGGAAATAATAACAGCCACACAGGGCAAATCATACCAAGACTATTCTGTGCCTCGAAAAGCACTTTTTTTTCGTATATCTTTAACAGTCGTCACGGGCGGGAGAACATTTCAGGAGAAACAAAAACTGTCTAAAAATTAGGTAGAATACGCATATTTAATTAATTTTATCTGGTGTAACCTCGTAAGATCTAACTAAACTAGTATATCTTACGAGGTTAGACCAAATTTGTGAGCTTGTTACGAGAGGTTACTCCAGGAGGTATTTTCGAGTTAAGTACAGAATTATTATTGGAAACTTCTCGGATAAAAATCAAATCTTACCAAAAACTGGTAGTTACGAGGTGTCACATCTAGACTGACGATAGGTAGATTGATTGAATAAAAATACGTACTCGGTTGTGTGGTAATACTAGAGAGTCGGCCGCTTTATTCCGGCCGATTGGATTGGAATGAATATGAAACATTTTTTTAGCTTCACTTACATAATATGTTCAGTTCCACAAAACGATTTGGTAAAACATAACATACCGCTCGATTCTGTCGACATCTCACAGTTTACACCTAGGCGGAGTGAACGCCAAGTGAGCTGTCATTCCATCTTTTTTGTATGGTTTGACAACTCACCCGTCGCGCGTCGTGCACCCCGCCCAAGTATTCACTTCGACATGTTTACAGAATCGTTCATTCTACCGAAGCTTTGAAAAATAGCCCACTAGGCTATATTTGGGTCACATTTCAAAATATTCATTTACAAAATGTACGGGAATCTATTCAAAATGTTAAGCGAACATTGCGACCAGGTTACTAGGTCGACGCCACAGCGATACCGTATAACTCATTTCCTCAACTTAGCCGGGTGATAAGCAACTAGTTGGCTCGCTTGATGGAGTTGTAACGTGTTGGTTGCAAACATACACCCAGTATACTGTATTAAATCAAACTTCGACTCATGTCATACTTGTTCAGAAGCAGTCAACATTTATAACTGTAGTCGAAATTCAACCATATTTTAAGCGTAAAAAATATTAGCTTTCTGCACTCCTCCCTAACTGTGCCAAATTTTAAACTCCTCCGTCTGCGTAAATTTTCGTAAAAAGGGATACAAAGTTCTTGCTTCACGTATTAATATATAGAAAAAAAGCTAAACTATATGTTTGATACCATTTGCTCCTTCACTCGTCACTCAAGGTTCATTGGAAGACCAACATCAGACAGCATCGTTTTGGCAACGTTGTTAAATGAACATTTTGGGCGTGGTACACACTATGCTTTTTGTTTTCATTATTAATTTTATTTTAAATATGTGTGTGTTATGTACCTACCTGATGGACTGTCATAAAATTAATGTTTTTCTTCTTCCTATTAAAAACTACATAGTTTGAACTGTCGAAGAGTTGTTCAGAAAGTTGAAGCTAGTTTCAATAATGTTAGTGACTTTATTGGTTTTTGGTGTAGAAAGTAGATGTGGTTTAATAACAACTGACTGATTCGACTGCTAAGCAAACAGTGTCTAGCTGGAATCTACATACAAAACTTTTTATATTAAACGGACGAGCTTTGGGATATAATAGGTAGCCAATTATTGGTTTTCATTATGTTTGGTGACATCTCGAAAACTTTGTAGTATGTGGAGAAACGAAAATCACCCCTACCAGAAGGACTATTTCATTACGGCAGGCGACAAATGTGTGTATAAAAAGGAGAGCGAAGTCTTTGCCCAACAGTGGCTGATAACAACCTCCTAGGTTGACCTGCGAGAGGCCACTCATTAAAAAATAATCCCAATAGTGGGACATTAAGGGCTATTTAGAATAGATTACACACGTTAGTACCAGATAATTATTACAAATGTTGAAACAGATACTAACCGCTGATTTCAACTGCAATATTAAACCTCACATTTGGGAAAGCTTGGTTGTATGAAATGGTTAATTCTACAGTTGCTACTAATTCGTTGGCTGAGCCGAGCTGAGGTGATAGCAGACTTTGTTCAGCATTGGACTTAGCTACTACGTTTCCGTTTGACATTAGAATTGCAGTCTTTACATTCGAAGTGATAAAGATTATTCTAGCTGTCATTAGTACCTCATCAAAAGTTTACTAATAGGCTCTCAGCGACGAGAAGAAACTTGAAAATAACTCATTTTGTTCGTCAGTTCCAAAAATTTGTCTCTTGACCGAATGTACCCACATCATGCTACATTCAACTTTTATTTTACCACAATACGGAGCGATGTGGTATTCTTCTATTTTTTTTTTTTTTTTTTATTGGTGATGGGTTTGCTCTTGACTCTAGTCAATGTCAGATATGACAGAGACAAAGTCTACGATGGAGCGAGCTTACCCAGAAGGAGCCTGTTCACTCTAACTTTGAAGAGATTAGGGCTGTAAGCTTTTGGAAATACAGACGCAGGCAGAGAGTTCCACTCCTTTGCTGTGCGCATTATAAAAGACGTTTGGAAACGCTTAGTGCGAATTGGTGGAATATCTACAAGGTAGGGATGGTAAGATGCAGTGCGTCTGGATGTCCGATGGTAGAAGGGGGCCGGTGGGATGAGGTCGTGGAGTTCTTGGGCACACTCACCGAAGTACAATCTGTAGAAGACCGATAAGCAGGCAACCTTACGGCGATGAGCCAAGCTATGTAGCTTGGCATCCACCAGTTTTGCGTCACCGATGAGCCTCTTAGCTCTGCGTTCCGCCGAGTCAAGCGCGGCAAGCTGATACTTAGCTGAGCCATCCCACAGGTGGCTACAATACTCCATGCAGGATCGGACTTGTGCTTTGTAAAGGGTTAAAAGCTGTCCAGGCCTGAAGTATCGCTTCACCTTATTTAGGATGCCCAGCTTTTTGGCCGCAATTTGGGCTTTGTACTCGATGGTGGCGCCGAAGTTCAGACTGGATGTCAACTCCATGCCTAGGAGCTCGAGCCGATCAGTAACGGGAACAGATGCACCCCGAAAAGTAGGCGTTTGGTCAAAGCGACTCCTTTTTGCGGTAAAAAGACACGCCTGTGTTTTGGTGGCGTTAAAAGTGACCAGATTGTCATCACCCCACTGGGAGACAACGCTTAAGGTCAAATTTGTCCGCTCTACCATGGCCTCTCTCAAGGAACGGACTTCATCCCCGCCGGTTGTTGCGCTGGACAAGTATCTCTCTGAAACCGTACTGTCATCTGCGTACCCAACAAGACCAGGCTGAAGTAGGTCATTGATGTGTAGCAGGAAAAGAGTTGCAGAGAGAACAGACCCCTGAGGAACTCCGGCATCAATAGCCATGAGGTCAGAGGAGCAGCCGTCAACGACTACTCGGATCGACCGTTCATTTAGGAAGTCTGATATCCAGCTACAAAAACCAGCTGGGATGCCATAAGCAGGAAGTTTGTTGAGTAGACCTGCGTGCCAGACCCTGTCAAAAGCCTTCGAGATATCGAGCGACACAGCAAGTGCTTCGCCGTGTCTCTCGATGGCTTCGCCCCAGCAGTGCGTGACATACACAAGAAGATCACCAGTTGACCGTCCCTGGCGAAAACCATATTGACGGTCACTGAGGAGATCATTGTCTTCAAGGTAGGTCAGCAGCTTACTGTTCAGAACCCTTTCCATAACCTTGCATAGGATGGAGGTAATGGCGATTGGACGGTAATGTGCAGGATCAGCACGGTCTCCCTTTTTGGGCACCGCTTGCACATTCGCAAGCTTCCATGATTTCGGCACCGTTCTTTTTTCAAGAGAGAGGCGGTACAGGCGTGTCAACACAGGAGACAGTTCAGGTGCACATTGCCTCAACACTCTCGCTGGAATACCGTCAGGTCCGCTGGCCTTATTCACGTCTAGACTGCACAATACTCTTCGGACCTCTTTAATGTGAACTGCGATCTCCGGCATCGAAGAGTCACAACGAGGTAAAGTTGGTGGTTGCTTGGAGCCAGCGTCCAGACGTGAATTGCTTGCAAAGAGAGTGGCAAATAAATTTGCTTTCTCTCTTGCAGAGTGAGCCAGGGAACCATCAGGTTTTAGCATTGGAGGCAAAGTGGGTCGACAGAAATTCGTTTCAACCGCTTTCGACAGGGACCAAAACTGCTTACTACCCGGAGGTTGTGATGCTAGTTTGGCCCCGATACGTCCGACATGGTCAAAACGTGCCCTACGTAAAACCCGCTTGCAGGACTTGGCAGCAGAATTAAAGGCTCTTTTCCTCGCGCGAACCCTACGTGCTTTAGCCTTTCGGTCGCGGGCCTTGATCCAGGCTTGGTAAGCAGACTCTTTACGGGCCTCTGCGTGGGCGCATTCTGCATTATACCAAGGCCGGGACTTGTGACCGAGCGGGATGTCGGAGAATGGAATAAAATACTCCATCCCCTGCCGAATCACGTCCGCAATCACATCAGCACAGCACGAGGGGTCACCCGAGGAGAAGCACACTTGCCGCCAAGGATAAGACGCAAAAAAGTGCCGCATCTCATCCCAATCTGCTGACTCGTATCGCCATACTCGTCGCGTGCCCCTAGGACTCTTATCTGGAGGAGAGCAGGTCAACACGGATTTCACCAGGCAGTGGTCAGACGTTCTCAGCGGAGCTGAGACCGATACTGAATGACTGCCCGGATCGGTTGTCAGCAGAAGGTCCAAGCAATTGGGTGTATGGGCGTCAACATACGGTACCCGCGTTGCCACATTCACCAGCTGGGTTAGATCTAGCGTTACAGCAAACTTGCGCGCCTCTAACCCGGCATGGTCAGTTTTCTGGTACGGGAACAACCACTCTTTATGGTGGGCGTTAAAGTCCCCCAGAAAAATGAGCTTCGCTGTTGGGTACCGTTGCTGGGCTACATCCGTCGACTCCACGAGGGAATTAAACAGCGCTGTTGTCTCCTGGTCACCGCTGTGCGATCGGTATACGCCAATATAGAGAAGTTTCTCCACGCCAGTGTCCACAAGTAGCCATATGGCAGAGAAACCCGATTTCTCAAAGCAACGGAGACGACGACAGCAAATGTCATCGCGGACGTACACACAGACCCCAGCCTGCTTCTTGAACTTGTGTTCCAGAGAGTAGCCCGGGTAGTTGAGGTACGCCACGTCCGACGGAGTTGTTATCTTCGTCTCCGTTAGGAAAAACAGGTGCGGCTTCTCGGTCTCGAGATGATGATGGACCGGATCGAGATTTGAGTGCAACCCCCTGATGTTGGTGAGGTGCACTTTTAGTGGGAGGAAGCGCAGCCGTTGTTTAACCTTATTCCTTTTTGCTTTGGTCATTGTAGTTTTAGAGTGTTAGGGGAAAAAGTCGAACTGTCGAGGCGCTGCTCAGTGAACCAAGTGGAACACTAGAGCTAAACCAACCTATGGGGAACTCATTTGGAGACTGCGGGGACGCCCGAACCCACCCAAATATGGCCACCGGGTCCTCCCATCCAGTCGCCAGCTGGCACGGTGGAGCATACCGGGATTTTTCGCTAGTTGGCGGGGCAGCCTTTCACACGTGGCTGGCGAGCTACTTGGGCCCCCTACTAACTGCGGTCGGCCAACGGCTGGCACCGTGCTTCGGATCCCGCTACCCTCCAAAATGAGTTACCCGGAAAGCCCAGCCCAGCGACCAAGACCGGTTCTGAGCAGAGCAACTGACAGTCTCCTTCTCCCCCAATGGCACTGGCACTCCCGCACTCCGACGGAACACAGCAAGCTGCTTGGCGCCGGACTTCGGCGGGATGGTGGTCGCGAGCCAGGCGGCTCCTTGCGGAGCCTACCACCGCTTTAAGTGGGATCGTTCTGCCGTACCACAGGCAAGCCTGTGGTGCCGTTGCCCGGGGTGGACCGCGAGGAGGTAGATCCCAAACCACCCCACTCTTCTATATCTTTGCAATATCTTTGCTAAAATAAAATGCTGTGAAAATTTAAGTGTGCTGTTCCTCACCAACATTATGTGTGTCAACACATCGTAGACGTTTGAGACTTAGAGGCACAGTTATTTGAATAAAACTTGCATCTCTTTGAAACACTACAGTTTGAATTTATTTCCTTATGTTGAGAAGTCAAAGCAAATGTTCCCTCCGTACCTAGAGCGACGGCATAATGTCGTTCCGTTCGAAGTGTCGTGGCTTGATTTTAGCGATGCTACATGTATACAACGTGTAACATAATAAACGCAATACCTGAAAATGGGTCATAGTACTCATCATTATTACCAATTTTCCAACCACCGAAATCGCGAAAATAATCAGGTGTTTATTTTAGGTAACCAATAAATGTACATAACTAACTTAATTATTTATATCTACTAAACCTAACTAGGTTGGGCATCAAAAAACTCATCCACATCGCTGTCAAAGACAAAAGTGCCCAGAACACTGGCAGCATTGCCACGTTGAATGGGAATGCTTATTCTTTTGCCAAAGAAGAGCCCAGCCCTCTGGTCATGTGAACAGTCGACAAGTCGTTTGCTGATGTCCCGAAAGACTCGGTGAGCACCCGAACCCCATGGGCCCAAAGTTTCAACCCCAAACGGCTCAAATATATAACTCCCAATGAGGTTGTTATATTTGCGCCGTTTGAGATTTTCCGCACCTGCAGCAGCCGCCCCAGCGCAGCCCGCCGTGCTTAGAAGATGGGATGGCGCAAGGGTGTCGACATATGTTGCATCCCACACCAAAGGCCTACCCACCTTCCAAGGCATTATTGTCATCCCATGTGGTTCTAAAACAGCTAGCACCCCGGCGGTGACAAGAGCCCGACGAATGATGTCATTAATGCTGGCGTGCCGCGCTAACCGACCAGCGCTTCTACTGCAGGACAGGCCATGGTGTCCGAGGCGGTCGACTGCTTCACCGCATTGACAACGATGTGGAGCTCCGCTAGGAGCACCCAGACGCAGACACGTAGCGATCCGGAAAGTACCGTCACTCAGCATGGTACCTATGTTGGGTGACGGTAGTGCCTGTAGCCAAAGAATCAGGTGTTCAGTACATTTTGCTGAGTTATGAGCACTTGATATATGTCGCTATTGATTTTTTTCCCCTTCAGGTATGGTCCTCCTGACCGATTTCGGAAATTGTAGCCAATCTCAACGGAGCACATAGCCATCGGCTGGGGACATATTATAGTGTACAAATGTGTGCGCAAATACGGTTGCACTTCCTCTTCCATCACTCTCATATTTTGATGGGAAGGCAACCCGACACGAGAAAAAAAGAGAAATTCCTATTGAAAAATACCCAAAAAAAACTGTTATACGTTGTATATAAGTATAGGTATGATGTTGCCAATGCTCAACATGATTGACTGAGCTGGTTTTAGGGTAAGGCTCTTGGCAACGTAACAAACCCTCACATGGATACTTAAACGAACCTTAAGCCGTTAATTAATTAAGTTAACATTAGACAAAGTTAGGAATTTCTAACACACATTAGTTTACCTCAGCAGTGTGCGCCTCGAGATATTTTGTGTCTAGGCATTATACAGCTCGTAATGCATTTTAGTAACGGTAGCAATATTTTGTTGGGAAACTACACGTGCTAACTTTCTATCAAAATATAGGAAGTCTTAATGGTTTGTTAGCATTTAAAATTTAGGTTATTTATATGTGAACTCAAAAATTATCTATCTTTAAATAGTTTCGTTTAAAAAAGCAACTGTTGCTGAGTTTTCAATGTACCTATATGTCGCAGCCAACTTGCTTAATCAACCGATTTAATAAAAGCCTAGCTTTTCCAGTAGTTCAATAATTTTATTCATAAATAATAATAGCTTTTATTGCTTTTCTCTTCACATTTCCTTCCTAATCGCTCTCTCACTGCTGAGAATCATGGCACCGTTTCAAACTGTCAACGGCTTTTCTCCATCTATTACGATCAGCAGCCTGGTGGAGTGCAGCGCTGATCGGTATCTCCAGTTGCTCCGATATTTGATCCGACCACCGTTTGGGGCTTCGGCCTTTTGGTCTTTTACCTGCTATTTTGCAAGTCACCATGAGTCCATATTATTGGTTCCTCTGCGGGCCATGTGACCGAAGTATCACACGACACGTTGCAGGCACGTTGAGGACAGCTGTTGCGCTTTCTCCATTCGCAGTTCCTTGAGGATCGAGACATTTATTCGGTGGGCTGTCCATGGTATTCTTAATAGGCGACGCCAGCACCACATTTCGAAAGAGTAAATTCTTTGCCTGTCGGTAGATTTGATCGTCCATGTCTCCGCCCCATATAGAAATATGGAGAATACAAGAATACGGACCAAATGTTTTTTTTGTCCGATTTGTGATATTTTTGTCTCTCCGAATTTTGCTGAGTTGAGTCATCGCGGTTTTAGCCATGCCAATTCGGCTTCGAATTTCTAATTCACAGCTACCCTTTCTCTTCACATTTACCAGTTCGGTTTCTAACAAAAAAAAAAAAAAAAATCAGCAGCCGGTTTAGCTCGCACTTCGACAAAAAAATTCATAAACGAAGTTTAATTTTAGTAAAAACGAATAGGCATCTACTTAAAATATTAAACTTTTTTTGGTACGACGAAATGAATAAAGCAAGAGATTTTAATTATGAACAGATCGGAGGCATAAATATTTTTTCAGCAAGTCGTAATAATAAATAAAACAATCGTTCCCTTCATGGAAGCAGACTTTGATTTTTCCAACACATGAAAAATATTATCAGTAGTGTGTTCGCTAGCTGCCGGTCTATAGAACAGCCCCCCAGGGCGAGTAATATCCATGAAATATGCGTTTGTCCGAGCACAAAGCAACAGGGCTGCCGGCGCGGGGCTGTATTCACAGAGAAATTCCAAATATTTCAATAACATACAAGTAGACCGTGAATTTAAAAACAGAACGAGCGTTACTACAAAATATTTCAAAATGTAAACAAACACATTCGACTAAAGACATTTGGCGTGAAAACAGGATTCAAAATCAACAATTTAGAAGTTTTTGACTGGGCCATTATCAACGTAATTTAAAGAAATTGCCTATTTAGACCGCGAAACAATGTCACTGTGAGAATAAGCCATGCAAGTTTTTGCTTTGCATAAAGCTAAAAATAAAACTGTTTGCAGTATTGCTCTAGTTACTATAATACAATATTCAGTTCGTGACCCAAAATTGGTCAGTTTATTTTTTAGGAATGCTGCTATTAGTTTTGCAGACTTTTTCCATGAAACACATCGTGTATTTTAATTTATTTAACAGTTTAATGAATATTGTACACACAAATAATAAACAGGCAAGAAGAAGAAGGAAAGGTGATGCTGATTTCTATAGAAATGTCTTCTATAGAAATCTTTTAAACACCTTCCTCGTCTTACGAATTTTCGATCAGATCACGTGTCCTGACGCGAGTTTAAAATTTTTACCCATCTTAAAAAGTGCACAACGCCGCTAAAGAAGTTTTCACTTCAAAAATTATGTTGGTATACACCGTGTGTAAGAGTAGTCAGAAATAATAAATGAATAAAACACTTCACTTTCTTTCACCTACTCTTTCACTTAGTTTTTCGTTTATGTCTTTTTCTGTAGTGAAATATGACGTAGGTCTTGAACAAGGATTACACGTACATAAGCTAAACTTGAGAAGTTAACTCACTGAAACTGGCTGGCTGTAAACTAAACAAATTCTCGAACTACACCGACGCTCACAGAATAAGCGAACGTTTTATTATTCACCTACACATCCTCCTTCCTTTCCATACATTGAACGAATAGCTTAAAGCGATATTTTAACACTGTGCAAAGCTTTACCGGCAATTTTTTATGCTGCTGTTTTATTTTAAACAATCTTTTATGAAAAAACAAAAGATTGTTTAAAATTAAACAGCCAACGTAATGTGCGTTCATAGCGTACGTTTAATTAAACGTTTATTGCAAGTTTCAAATCTGTTTCTGGGTTTGTAAAATACCTACCTAATGAACATATTTTTCTTTTGTTTGGCTAACTAACATGTAATGTAATGCATTTTGTAATGTTAAAAGGAATAACTGTTCAAGATCTTGTAGATCCAGTTTTTCAGTAGGTTTTTCGCCTACAGCTGGACAAAGTGCAAACGCTCAACGATTTCACGATTAGATTGTATTTTTAGGGTCACGTACCAAAATGATGGAAACTAAACCATTGTATAGGGGCTATGGTACAATTTTGTCTGAATATCTGTCACTGCTATACTTATTTCCACATACAGCAAAGATAAAGCTATAATTTTTTCTTATGTCCCAACGCTGTTTTATGCGCCGTCAGAATAAATTACATAAAATTACAAAATTAATACATTCAGCTCCACCATCGCAAACCAACCAATACCTTGATATCAGTGGCTATGGAAGCTTCATATCTCGTGTCGACTTGAGAGAAGCTGCAGCCATTATAATAAGTTTTCTTCAACGTTGCCATGAGACGGAACTGGGTACGTAACACGTATTCACAGTAAATTCCTTTGTGAAGTACACTATCTACTAACAACGTGTAAAGTTAACCTGTCTAAGTTTATACACCCTATTATTGTAATTGTGCAGGTCGTAGTTTAGAAAGTGCTTGTTTATTAGATCGTTTTTGAATGAAATGTAAGCTACGATTACTAAATGATATTTCATTTATTTAAGTAAATATGGACATGTTGTTGTATTGCTATATAAATGCAAATTTCCAATGTGTTTATTTTAGACCTCGCACACCGGCACGAAAAACGTTATAATATAATATAATTTTTAAATACATTATAATTTCATGCCATTCAATCACTTTTTTGGGTTCTTATGAAATCAGTAACATTTTACGAAGTTTTGAATAGATAGATGAAACAAAAAGCTTTTCAATTCATCACTGAATATACCCTACATTGAAAGCTAATTAAAACCAATACAAATCAATAATGCCTATTGAAGACAAATTGGCCACCAAAAACATTTCATGTAAAATGTTGCCAAGACGACCACATGAGGTTTGCCCTGTGAAAAAGATATCAGATCTCATGTAGAGCAAAGCTTCTGAATCTACACGGCCTAACTCTACCGACCCTAACTTCACAAATTCTACATATCAGTAAAAATGTCTTGGCAACATTTTACATGAAATGTTTCGGTGGGATTTCAGTTCTTTTTGTAAGTTGCTAGGCAGTCTTTTTAGTGTTTATTTTTTCTTATTTTTCGGCTTTCTAGCACTTCAGGAAGTACCCTAACATTTTGAAGTCTCATACAAACTTTAACCCTCCCATTTTAGGGGATGGGGGCGAAAGTTATAAGTTTATGAATTTTTTTGTTGGTTGTATACTAAACTTAGATTACACACCAAATTTCAGTTTTCTACCACTTCATGAAGTAGCCAAACATTTTGATGATCATCAGTGTGTCAGTGAGTGTCTCAGTGACGAAATCGGTGCATTTTAAATATCAATAAAATCTAAAGTATTAGAGCTATTCAATTGAGACTTTGTGTGTTTAATTAGTCTATTATTGACATCATATCCTGAGGTTATGAACTATCTGGTACATTGGAAACCAACTCTATGAGAGTTAAAAAAAACGACGAAACACTTCGAGAAAAGGTAGGCAGTGCCCTTGCGCTTCGCTTGGCTCGTCTTGGCGGGGGCACTACTGTGCCCCGAGATCTGTTGTAAAATGTCGTAAGTTATTATGGCCTAATTGAAATAAATATATTTTGAACCTTATCTACTACCAAACAAGAAAATATGTCATGTCAGCCAAAAGACATCCATCGTTTGACCAAGTAGGTATCCCCAAAGAAAATGACACAATCAACCATTGTCGTAGATTAGAAAGTAAAATACAATTCCTACTCCTTTAAATTTCGATTCTTCGTGTTGTGTAAAATAATACGTACCCTTTGAACTGCAATTATTAAGAAGTCCTCAAAAGTTCCATATAAGCACAATGGAGAAGAAAGTTTCAAGTTACAATGGGCCATTTATAGCCCCATTTAATCATTGTGAGCAGTTGTTTATTTTGAAAGCGGTTGACAACCGGCAATGATACGTCTTGGCGCAACTTTTGAAGGGCGCTTGTGGACTGTGATCGATTCTTGGCTTCGAGATGCTTGTCTTATCTTGTTTTATGATGTCACAATATTTAAGATAAGTACAAATGTTTTATGGGATGTGATTTAAGAATTTGGTTTTAAACACGTTTTGACATTAAGAGGCCTTTAATATAATTACATTAGAACACTAGGGGTATTGTCAATAATGGGGAAAATGATGTGAAATCCCTCCTACGAATTTTATTAAAAAGACGGTCGCCTTATAGCTTTGAGCGTTAAATAAAATGACCCATCAGAAACATAACATGTTTTATCCGTATACGACAGGAAGTCGACTTGTAGCGCCATCTATACCGCCATATACGAACAAAAAATTAGACAAGACGCCACATAAACTTCATCGCGCAAGCAGACTAGAATCTGCGCAGACTAGCAATATACGACATACGATAAACAGTACGACAACTACAACCCTTGGGCAGTTAGTCTTTTTTCAAAGGAGAGGACGAAACTCCTTCCCTTTCCGCTTACCTCTAAAATGTCTATTCAAAAGTCTACAAAATCTCAATCTTTTTCTTTCAACACCAAACAGATCAAAGCTTACTGATTATTTCAGTAACTAATTATAAAACTTAGATCTTAGCATTTACTTTCAAGCATCCTCATTATAGCGTCAGCAGATCGCCTGTACCGCTCTAGCCTCACCGAGACGACGCTCGATCCTGCACTGCCAAGCTGGTACAGCTGGTCGTGTAGCTCTGTCACTATTAGGAAATCTGACATGAGCTACACGATATGCCGCTGCAGTCGCACAGTACAAGATCGAGTGGGTATCGGCGAGATCTTCGCTGGTATCAAAACAATTTGCTAGATGCGAATCTAGAGCGCACACCAGCACCCTATTTTTCTTATGTATGGACAAACGAGGCAGCCGAGGCCTAAGCTCAGGCAGTGTGGAGCGATACTCTCGGAAAGCATCCTCCAAAGCGCTCCTCAGTCGCTAGCAACAACATTTTTAACAACATTTCCGGTATCCGGTACAACTATGTTCTACCTATACCTTGCCGACAGACGGGAGCCTTTCCAAGCGTCCTTGAGTCTCCGTTACGTGACAGAGTAATATTAGTAATGTGTCAAACGATGTCGGCTATTTACGATCAATATCTAATATGCTATAGTGTTAGCAGATTTCAATTGGAACTAGACGTGTTTTGTTTGGTTATTGGGTTCTCGACAATACGTGATATTCTATGAGAGAGGCAATTCTTGTTAGATTAGGAGCGTTCGCATTCGCAACGTAGTTGCAAACTGTCAAATACACCTACAATTACACAGCATTTTGACAAGTTTAGTAAAGTAAAGCAGTCCGTGATAGTAAAGCACGTTATGCCGTTGGTCCTGGCTGTCATTTGTAGATCTTTGGCAGTCGTTACGGATTGTCAGAAACCAGAAAATCTGACGTCAGTCTTGCCGAGAAGTACCGTTTTTTCCAGTTAATGGGTTGTGGTGGTCTGGTGTGCAGCCGCTCCACGTAAAAACTGGTATTCAGCTGAATCCGGTCTGACGGGAAGCTGATCTGAATATAGTTGGGAAAAGGCTAGGCAGATGATGATATTGAGAGTTGAACGCAAATACCTATGAGAATTGACCTTCAGCTATAACGATTGACAAAAGTTTAACATGTTTGCAATTGACATGCGCTACTGAAATGTCGAATGGTGTGTGGTGTGATTTTGACTTTGGCTGATGAAGCATTGACACTATCTAGCACGATCGACAAAAGATTGGCAGTTGATTTATGTTAATAGATGGTTTCCTTGTTTGACATGAATGAGCAGGGGCAGTTGAGGGTTTGTCATGCTCACTCGAATGTCTCGCTGATGGTGGCGCGTGTATCGGATCATTTGGTTCCCTTCAAAATGGTTGAGCTGAATGGTGCTGATGCACGCGTCATATTCGTGAACGGGCGCCATCAGTGGAGACTGGTCATCTCTTAGCTGTCGCTGGCTTATTTCAATAGTTTATTTGATACTTAGAATTCTTTTTTTTTCTCTTTCTTTACATTGTTCTCACATATAGAAGCAACAAAGATAATGTAACCAGGATTATTGTAAATCATAAAATGGTTTAAAAGAGTGTCCGTGGAGTTTCTTGCACGTTCTTCTCCATAGAGATCTACGCTTTGGAACGTGCAAATAGCTTCATGTTTTTGACTGACTGACTCTGACAATTCAAAAGTACCTGTAAATGGTTTATTTGAAACAAATGCTTTGACTTTGACTTTGATACATACTAGCTGCAATAGCAGAGTTGGTAGGAAGTGTTATTGGTTTTTTAAAATGAGTTTTTTTTCCATATATCCAAGTCGACGAAATTAAACATGAAGTGAAATATCTAGTAAGATTTAATGTGAAAATTAAGATGTAGTTATTTCTCCCTACTACTCGTATACGCCCGGTATCTACGAGTACATCTATATTTATTGAGTTATGCGAAGGTACCTAAATGTACCGAGCAACTTGTTTTTTTTTTTAATTTTCTAGTTAACTCCATGGTAAAAGTTATTAATACCTTTTAATTAGTTGTTGTTGCTGGCAGCCGATGGATGCGAGATGCCCAGGACCGGATATTGTGGCAACACTTGGGGGAGGCCAATGTCCAGCAGTGGACGTCTTTCGGCTGATATGGTGATGATAATAATAATAATAATAATAATAATAATTGTTTATTGATCAAGATGGTACAGATGGTTAGAAAACAAAAACTTACACTAGTTACAAGCTAGAAATACAAAGTTATGTTTCTACATTGTATGGCAGAACATGATGATGTCGTAAATACATGGTACATCTGTTTACAATATACGTTACCCTGTCTCTTAAACTAGGGTATACCTGTATTTTAAGAGACAGTGAACAGCCATAAGGTTACGTTTTATAATACCTATTTTTAAGTGAGAACCCTGTCGATCTACCCACAATCAAACAATTATCAAAAATAGTGATGGTAAGTAAAATTGAATAAATTGGATAAAATTGAATAAAATTGAAAAATAAAATTGAATAAAATTGAATAAAATTGAATAAAATTGAACAAAATTGAATAAAATTTAATAAATTGGGTAAAATTGGATAAAATTGATTAAAATTAAATAATGAACTAATTCTAGTGTGTGTGTGTGGATGGGAGTGATGGTGCATTTGTGTCTGTTGTGTGTGTGTGATGAGTGAAAGTAATGGTGTGTTTGTGTGTGAGTAAAGTATGTGTGATGGTGTGTTCATGTCTGTGCTTGTGTGCATGTGCTAGGTTATGTAGGTTAATATTGATTCTGTTTGATCATAGTCTTGTTGAAGTAGCCACTCAGTAAGTTTATGTTTAATTTCCCATTTTGTCAGATCAAGTATGTTAAGAAGTTTATGAATTTTTCTGTAAATGAGAGAGCTCAGAATTAGATACTGATGTTTAGCAAAGGCTGTTCTATGAGGAGTACTTGGAGGGATAAAGGTGCGTTTTTTTCGGTTGGAAGGGGGAAGGGATGAATGTTTTTTAAGGACTGAATAGAGCACAAAGAGTTGACGCACTGTGAGAACTTTACAGTCGGTATACAGTTGAGTTGTTGGGTATCTGTAGGGTTTTCTGGTCATAACTTTAAGTATAGCTCTCTGTGCTCTCTCTAGTTTGAGAAGGAATGTTTTACTCGCCCCCCCCCACGCTGTAATGCAATATCCTAGTACCGATTGACACAGGCCAAAGTACACCATTTTTAAGGTGTCGAGATTAGCGGATTCTCTAAGGGATTTAAATATATGTAAGAGACGGAGGGTTCTGGTGGTGAGAGCATCAATTTGCTTATCCCATTTTAGTTCACTATCTATTTGTACACCTAGATATTTAACGCTGATTGTTCTGGTAAGATTAGGACAAGAACACGACGTGAGCGAAGTAGGAAGGACCTGACACAAGTGAGCAGTAATTGAGAAAGTGTCTGAAGGTAAGTTATTACGTCTTAAAGCAAACGGTATGTAGCTGGATTTTAGTAAATTGAGAGTAAGTAGGTTTGAGTTTAGCCATGTCATTATCGTACTTAATGCAGACTCTGCAGCAGATTTAGCACTATCCCAAGTAGGTCCATGTACTACTAACACCGTGTCGTCAGCGTAAGTAAAAATTTTGCATTGCGGGAGCTTTAAATTGCATAGGTCATTAATGTAAATTTGGAACAAACTGGGCCCCAATATGCTACCCTGCGGGACGCCGAATGAGACAAGTTCTTCGTCACTGAGGTAAGAGTTGATTTTAACACGTTGAGTGCGGTTACTCAAGTAGTCTTTAAATATTTCTAGGGCAATTCCTCGAACACCAAGTAGTTCCAGCTTAGAGATCAGTAAGGAAACAGAAACTGTGTCAAAGGCCTTGGACAGGTCCAAAAATATACCTAGGCATTTAGTGTTGTTATCCAGGTTCTTCGCTACGTGATTCGTTAAGTCAAGTACTGCGTCTTCTGTTGATATTCTTTTCCGGAAGCCGTACTGATTCTCAGCGATTATGTTATACCTATCCAAAAAATTCCTGAGGCGGTTGTTAAGTATACGTTCGAGAATTTTAGAAAGTACTGGTAGCACCGAAATAGGCCTGTAGTTATTGACACAGTTTCTGTCTCCTCCTTTATGAATAGGATGCACTATAGCTTTTTTTAAAGCTTCAGGAAAGACTCCCTTTTGCAAACAGCAATTAAAAAGGTAAGTTATGTGAGGAACTAACACATTTTTACAGTTCTTTAACAGTAAGGGTGATATACCATCCCAGCCAACAGCGCTATCATTTTTTAATTGAATTATAAGTGACTCAACTTCGGCTTCATCTACATCTAGCAAAGCTAAAGAATTGATAGTTGAGTTGGGAATATTACAAGAGGATGAGCGCTGTACTGGGAGAAGGGGGGATTGCGCACCAGATTCGATATTTGCCGCCAGGTTTTTGCCAACATTAGCAAAGAAATGGCATACTCTGTTAACGGAAGAATAAGGATTATCGCATAAACTCAGTAGCTCTTCAGGTATAGTTCGAGTTTTAGATGAGTTTGTTATATTCTTAATGGTTTTCCATAACTCTCTAGGATTATTTTTCGTTCTCTCCAGTTCACTTTTTTCGTAGGAGATTTTTAATTTTCGAAGTAGGGAATTACAAAAATTTCTATAGCGGGTGTAGGTTAGCCTTAGTATTAGATTATCGGGTGCTTTTTTGGACTTATTATGGAGTTTATCCCGGTTTTTCATACATTTTAGAAGACCTGGAGTTATCCACGTGATGAATAAGTTGCTTCACCTTCTAATTTTTTCCAATCAATTTATCGTCATCGGTGTTGTGTTATTCAAAGGACAGAATACATTCGAGTTAGCTTTCAGTGGTCCCTGTTTCCCTATATCCCAATTAATGTGTTATGTAAAGATTATAACAGTGCAGAAACAGAGGCGGTTTCGGCACCATTTAGTAATCCGTTACCCTCAATTAATTCTCATGGGACCGTTAACACCTGACGCATGGAACTTGTTGTGTATTTGTTGCTGTTTTATATAATACGTACATAAACGTAAAGTACATGGCAATTTTAAACATAAACACTGTATACTATATTTTCAGTGATTTTGGTATTATTTTCGTAACAGCGTTTTTATTGGACAAAGATACTTTGTTTTTTTTTATCTTTCGTTTTTACTTTTGGCTTGCTTGTATTTTCATATCATACTTCTCTTTCCTCAAATAATATGGAATCGGCTCTTCATGTATATTTGTCGTCAACTCAGTAGTCACCCTCGGTATGGATGTATATAAATGTAGTATTAATTTTGTTTATAATACGTCAATAATAATGTTGATACGTACATAATATATTTTATCTACACTCACAACGTAATGTTCCAAATATGAGTTCAAAAACGAATGCATAAATACATACTTTTTTTTCGTGGATAGGTAAAATTAAAAAAAAAAACCATTACAGTTCAACATTTTCCTTCGATTTTTAAACAACTGCATCATAAAATAACTTTTTAATTTTTAAAGCACACTTTTTCTTTTTAATTTTTGGCGCGGGCTCATTGACTTATGTCAATGAGCCAGCTTTTATCTTTGTCTATGATTGAGCGCGCTGCGCAGTCATTCGAATACGCAATGAGAATATCCGCCATATTGGAATTAACTATTTTTCCACTTATTTTATTTCAACTGTATGAGTGAAGATAAAATAGTGTATGCAACGGCATATAATTAGGTATTAAAACACTCGTGTGATAAACCCACACTCGTGTTTTAATAACCCTTTTTATATGGTCGTTGCATAAACTACTAGTATTATTATTATTATTTATTTTATACTTTATTGTACACCTCATTACAAGAACAGGACAAACATTTATAAAATAAGTGTACAATGGGCGGTCTTATCGCACAAGGCAATCTCTTACAGACAACCTTTGGATGGACTGAACGAAAGGAGATAGATTTAGGGTTGTCAGTGTACAAAAGTTCTAAATAATACTAAATATACATAATAACATAAAATACACAAATACAATAACAGTTAATATACTAATAAATACCAAAATATATAATTGGGAAAGGAGTGAGAAAATTAGAGTGAAAAGAAATGCTCTTTCACCAGTATGTGTTTTTTTTAAGATTTCAGAGTTCTGATTATTCCACTTTAAGTGTAACTATACTCGAAAGAGTTATACCGGGGCCCTGGAACGCAAAGGGCGATGGAAGGAACACGGAAGGGTTCTAGTTAGTAAGAGTCTGACACTCCCTTCCGCTCCACCCAGAGAGGAAAAAGTAATTTGTTTATTAACGCAATTATAGGTTATACATTTTTTTAACAAATTTAACTGACTTGTTTATAAACAGAAGACATTTAGGAACGTTTCTAGAACAGATCTTATCGCAAAACTAATGTGAAATAGTCAAATACACGTGATTCTTAGAATAATTTTTCAACAGCCAAACGGTAAGGTCGTAAACAAGGGAAGTTTGACGAACATTTCCATTAGTTAATTCTAAAAAGTCTATATGAGGGAAATGCAAACATTTAAATTTAATTCAATTTCCCATGTAACCGTCATGACAGATAGACAGCCGTGGGCGGATATTTGTTTTCAAAATGCAAGTGTCCGATTTCAATGTTTGAGGGCGCAAGTCCAATTAGCGTTGCAGCGAGCGATTTTGTACCGAACACTACCGTTAGTCAATATTGTTCCTAAATTCCTAGTAACTACACTATATTTTGCTGGTGATGGTGTTTGTTGGTGGCGTGCATTTTAAAAGAAACATTATTAAAAAATAAAACTTGTTTTATAAATTGTATCCTAATGATTATGAAACGTCCCGTGTGGTGTTGGACGTAAAAGAATAGCACCAGCCCATCACTTCCCGTGTGTGTCGTAAGAGGCGACTAAGCGACTCGCCAGAGAATGGGCAGCAGCATTCTCTGTAGGTACATTGTTACAGCTACACTGCGATCGCCAACCCACCTGCCAAGCGTGGCAATTATGGCAACCTCCCCCCATTTGAGGGAGGCCTGTCGTAGCAGTGGATGTCTTTCGGCTGACATGATGATGATGATGATTATGAAACAAAGTACTTGTTTTCCTACTGAGTGTTCAGAATATTCCCAACATTTTGATAAGAGGCGCTAGAAAAAGTATCATCTATTAGCGAATGCGATTGTCATACGGTAGGCGCCAGATAAACTTGCAATAAAGTACATTGACCTTTCCCTAACATCCCTCCATAGATACCCGAACAATAAATTATGAACCGTTTTTCATTACTAGAGAACGTCAAGGATTCAAGACAGTTTTATGTCTTTATTTTTGTTTTTGATATTAAGAAAGTTAATAAATGTAGGTACCTATGTATAGGTACCTATGATCGTTATTGTACATTTATCTGGCGCCTACCATAGTACCAAAATACAAGGGATCGATTCCGTGTCATTTCGACACCGTTTGTCACTATGTCTAGGGCTTAAGATCTACGTTTTACCTTGTAACCTTCATCAAAATTCATGAGACTTTCACTTTACACTTGATAGAATGACGACACGGTTGGCGCAGTGGTTCGATTCCTGCACGGACCAAATATTTGTATGGCCTACAGATAGTTGTTCCGGGTCTTGCTGATTGTGTATGTTAGTTTATATGTTTGTAAACGCACCCACGATACAGGAGAAATTCCTAGTGGGGCAACGTTTTTAAAAAAAAGAATATATCGACTTTACAAAGATAACGAACACCCACAATTTAAAACCACCACCCAGCTTCTCTACCAAGACAGCAGTAGCAAAAACTATGTTCAGATTCATAAATTTCAATGATCGTATGTAGGAGTAGACTTACTCGTATTAACCACTACACGCCTTCACTCTTTCCACCGGAGAGGTTTCCTTCGAAAATAATAAAAAGCTTATTATGAACCTCAAGTTTCGTATTTTAAATTAAATTTAGAAAGCGGGGGTTGTAAGCAATATTGCGATGCTTCACGGGTTTCTTTTACGTTTTCTGCTATAATAGTAGGTACCAACAAAATGATTTTTTTGGTTTGAGTAACTTGATTTTTAATTTATTCTCTCGAATGTTCGATGTCGAACATTTGTTTGTAAAAGAGAAGTGTCCTTTCTTTTATTTATATCGGTTTTGGAACACGTTTCGATGCGCGTATTTGTATTGCAATCTGCACATCGTTAGTGACATTTTTCAACGTTGAAATCGTTAGGTTTTTCGGAGGCAGTTTCATCAGGGTAACAGCCTTGATGGATGTTGGTCAAATAATAAAAGCTGGTACGTATTTGTCGTGATTTTTACGGCGTGTAATTGCTTAAACATACCTTTGTTAGCAACATAGTAAAATAGTACACAATTTTTAAATAAATGGCTAAATGAATAGGTGAAGAGAAAAAAAATCATTTTCACAAAATAAAAATCGACTTTGAAACAAAAACACTGCAAAGTACTAAAATAACTCTAATTTAGAAAATCGGTGTTTTTGGTTGTTTCTTTATAATTTAACACCGACTTTCGAAATAAGATTTATTTTGTACTTAGTTGTGTTTTTTTTTTAAGTCGGTTGGTCGGTCGGTTCACTGGAATGTCACAGGAAAGCAAAATACGCAATATCGTATGCATGGATGATTTTTCGACATATCTCTTTCAGCTGTTTGGATTTAAAAACCAAACTACTGAATCGATTTTAATAAAATTTCAATGGGACCAATCGAGAAGTATATCAGTAATTTTTCAAATCGGTTCTTAAATGTCGAAGATATAAGGTAACACAACATAAAAAATGATGCAACCGAATTGAGAACCTCTTCCTTGTTTTGAAGTCGGTTAAAAACGTCGGATGGACTAATGGAAAGTGACATTTATGTCATGAGAAGGGTTGAATAGATACTAAGATGACAAGTAATAGAGATGTATGGAAGAAGTCATATTGTGCCGATCACTAATAAATTGATGATAATGGTTAAGAGCAGGAAAATTATAATGAAGGTAATAAAATTATCAAAATTTTGGAATGCCTAACAAACTCTTTGTCATATAGTACAAAGTTCAAATTCCATTCCAAAAAATAATTTTTTGGGTCCTTTTTAGTACAAAAAGACACTAATGCAACTAGAAATATAGAACACTGAAGTTGATACTTGAGTCGGTGGCGACCAAAGAAATATAAAAAAAACAGAGCGACAGATTGAAATACCATGGAATTATAAATTCCAGTTTAGCATTTGAAATGTATGTTTATAGACATAGTCGTTCAAGGAAAGAGCGATACAAACTAATATAATACATCATTAAATAATCCCAACATACAACACCATAATGAGATAACTTTCCAATACACCATCAATGAATCGAACACGTATTACTGTTTCGCAGACGGGATACATCTGCGTGAAGATTCACATGTTCCCCGCTCTGTATTCAGATGTCTCATTCATAGTTATGAGTACAGCTTCATATAATAAACATAATTTTCTCCACGAACAGTTTTACTGTGCAAGTCTTTATACGCCACATAAATTACAATGGAATCCTTTCATATACATAGTGTCGCTTTGTGCTTTGTTTCTCCTTATTATGTTATTATACAATTGTAGATATATTATTATGTAGTCTTTATTAGATATTTATATAGTTTGTTGTTTCTTAGAACAGCGGTGATATTTTATATTCGTTTTTGGTCATGGCTTTTTCTAAAAATCAGAAAATAAAATAAACGGACATTGCGTTCATTCAAAATCGAAAGCAATTTTATTCCTACACATTTGTGGAAAGAACTAAGCCACACAGAAAAGACTCAAAACTAAGGATTGTTTGACATGCACAACAACTACACCACAACCACACTTAAAACAACAACACGTGGACGTGCACTAATTTGTATAAAAATAAATAGTTTAATCAAAAATAAATTTGGATGGATGGAGAGGAAGAGGGATGGGGATGACGATATGGGGAAAAAGGGAGTTAGAAATACTGTGACGGCTGATAGGACAGAATGGAAGAAAAAACGTGTTGCGCCGACCCCAAGTAACATGGGATAAGGACAGGAAGATAACCGTGCACCGGGTCCGATCTGTCTGTCTGCAAAAACTAGCTACAACGTAACCACATCGCAACTATTAGCGACAACGCAACCACATCGACATTTTGTAGTTACCACAACGCAACAGCAAGAAGCTGAAGCCGCACTATTCACACGATACCACTGCATGACCACAGTTTTACGCTGCGATGTGTGTGGTCGTAGTTCGTATGCATGCTCCCCTACGAGGAGGTAGGTATTCGATGCATTTGGCTATCACACATCTTATGACGATCCATGCATACTGTGGACGTGTATTATTGTGTGATGTGTCTCGGAGAAACCATCTAATAATGTATGAATGTGCAGAATAACAATTAATGCGAGCAAAAGAGAATAATTAAGGACATCACATCGTCTGCTTACTGGTAAAACCAGATGAATGCATTTTTCTACTGAATCGAGTTAAAAATGTAGCATTTGACGCGCTATCTACTGGTAAAACCGGTAAAAAAACTAATATAACATAATAAATATTACTTAACTATTATGCAGTAACGTTCAATGTGTTCAGTGGCGCGTCTTTGAAGCATCTTACGCAAATGATAATAATATGTTAAGGGCATTGCATATTGAATCTTCTACCTGAGGCTCTGACATTGACAAAATGTATGCTATTGATCACGTAACATTTCGGTTGAGCATGATCCCAATCATATTGGACTTTTCGTCAGTCATTATCACTGACAGAAAGTCACTTTGTCCAGACCCCTGTCAACAGAATTCATCGAAATAATGATTCGTCGTGAATTTGAATGCGTATTTATTGTCGAAGGCATTCAGGTCGACTCTAAACGTAACCAGAGGGCTGGGCTTTTGTTCGGCTACAGAATCAGCTGCATCGCCATAAAACGTAGTAATGCTTTTCCTATTGATAGCGAAGTGGATAAATTTTTTGATGTTCAATATCTTTTCTTACGCGTTAGTACATTTACAAGCTTATTTATTAGTCTAGTAAAATGTAAGTATTTATACTGTAGTTACATTTTGTTGTATGTTATCATAAAACATTTTTCCTTAATTAGTTCAGCTCGGATATTTCAGAATAAATACTTCAAAAATATTAAATAAAGAAAGAGCTTAAATAATAACACTACTGAAATAAAATTCACGGTTTTCCACAATGGTATTACAGACACAGTTCATAATATCATTGGTTTTACCAATAATTATTCTTCTGAAATGTATTTCCGACGTAATAATGATAAAATAATATTTTGAGTGGGAAAAAGCTTTATACTTAACAAGACTTGGTTCGGATATTAATTTGTGATGATTTCATAGTCGTAAACCGGAACTCTTGGGGTAATCAAAGTTAAAGTAGGCACCTGCTTTGGAGAAGAAAGTAATCGGTATAAATATCTATAGTTTATAATTAATACCAATTTTAATTGCTAATTTCTGGCTGGCTGTTTTAAAAATAATAACCGACAGGAGTAATCGAATGCATAGAACATGCATTCGATTATTCCTGTCGGTTATTATTTTAAATAGGAAGATTGTTAGACATTTTATTAAAATTGCCAAACACACTTTCTATCACGTACCAGAAGATAATTCTTAATCCATAACTTCAAACGATGGGAAAATTCGTCTGCTCGACAGCAATAATAACTCAAGGAATGCTGGTTATTGTCAATATGAAAACAATAAGCAACATGGAATAAGAAATAATCCGTCCACTTGATATTTTTACCCGTGACAATCAGAATAACATAGAAGTCAATTTCACCATAAATACCTGTACTGAACCAATAAGGACGAATTTAACCAATGAAACTGTACACTACAACACATTCAAACCACGTTTTAGAGCACTAATAACAATACTGACAGCTCTTGAACTCTGCAGTGAAGTTTAAACCTGGTGGATCGCGTTCCGTTTCACTGGTGAAATTCGCCCTAAGTTGATTATCCAGCCTTAATACAAGTTTCAAGTATATTAAGTAAGATTTACGCACCTTTTCAACTAGCAACACCTCGTTAGCTGCAAATGGTACCGGACACCTCTTGACCCGCTCCGTGTCACCCAAAGTGTCGGGTTTAAACTTTGATAGTGTTAAGTGGTGACAGTTTGCTAATCTCTTTCAGTCGAGGGTTAAACTTTCGAGAAGGTGAGCTGATAACGCGCTTAGTAACTGATTTTTATTTCAAGATATCCCGGGTAGGGATTAAATATGATTATTATGACTGAAATAACAGTGTCAAATACTCATCCTTTTAAACTTATAACTCATTCAAGATGAACAGAATGTGGAGAATGTATATTTGGATACAAGTTTTTATTCAGAAATCGTCAGTCTACAAAAAAACTTTGAGAAACTGTTGCCAAGATTAAACTAGCTCAGAATTCGATTAGTATTAAACAGTTTGAGTCTTATTTACATAGACATACTTATACGTTGTCAGTATTTACCTGACTTCTGATCTCTTGAGGTTCCAAGTTAAACACCGAGAGGTAAACAGCTTCAAACCTGTTTACTCAAAGTGTTTGTACTGTGTACAGATTTGCGTGTCTAATGAGTTAACGACACACGACTCAAGCTGAGCAATCTTCGCACAAATATTTACCTGAAAACAAGACCTTACTAGATCTCCGGTACTCAAGTCTATAATCACAAGTTGAATAAATAAACGCGCTTATATTTTACACTCAACGCGAACAATTTTGAACAACATCGTGCCCCGTTGGATTCCCAAGGCACACATTCACTCTTGTATGAAACAAAAGAAACGAGGGGTAAACTCGAAAGTTGTCACACTTTATAAACAAGGTACTGCAGGGAATCTACATCCCATCTACACTAACATTATAAACAGGAAAGTTGGTCTGTATGTCTGTTTAATGTTTTACGCATGAAGTAAAAGGTTTTTTGATGAAGTTTGCAGTTGGATTTTGGGATAAGAATTTAAATGAAGGTAATAACAATATAAGCATAGTATCAAAACCCACAAAAAAATATTATACAAAAAAGTATGTATCATTTTTATTCTTATAAAGGTAATTGCATTTATTACGCTTAAAATATTTATTTTAAAACTAAGTTAATTTCAAATAAAATAGCTTTTCATTTCTAAGCCACGTTAGTTTAGCGGTATTTCATAATAATACTAATTAATATTATAAATGCGAAAGTGAGTGTGTTTGTTAACCTTTCACGCCTAACGGCCGCTTTCTATAACATATCTCAATCCCAATCTTGATCCCGATCCTTGTCTGTAACCAATCAACGGCCGAGTTTGTGTCCTTCACCACACAATCCTCACCTTTGATTGGTTACAGACAAGGATCGGGATCAAGATTGGGATTGAGATATGTTATAGAAAGCGGCCGTAAACCGCTGAACCGATCTTGATGAATTTTGGTCCAGAGAGAGATGGGAAACGAATATACGATATTTAGTGTTAGCCGCGGCCCAAAACATTAAACTTTTTAAAATTATTACACCCAGAAAAAGCAGAAAACGGTTACACAGATTTTTGGAATAATTATTAAGCGGTTTATTATCTCGATTATTAACTGACATAAAATCAAAATGGTTTTAATTGTTCTTCCTTGATTTCTTTCCGTGGTATCTGTACTTGGTCGACTCAAAGCATTTGTTCAATGACCTGTAAGAATGAGGTCAAGTCACTAAGAGATTCGTCTGGAGAGATACTCCGGACCACGGTGGGCATTGGCAGCTTTAGATAACGAGTGGGAGGCACGTTTTCGGAGTAACTTTTAGTACCTATATGATTACATTTGTATTATATATGCGGCCTATCCTACAGAAACTGAACCAGTTTTTGGGATAAAGATAAAAAGCATCCTGTTTCAATCAGCAGTAGAGTTGCTTTTTAAAAGTGGTACTATTTTTGATCCCATTATTTTGTAGTTTTGTATTACATATTTTTATTTAATGATTTAAAGGATGTTGACAGCATTACCTACATGTTAAATAATCCAAATCACACAAATTTAAAAACTCAATATGTACCTACACCATGTATCTATACTGTAACAAAACAAATAGAAAACCCAGCTTTGAAAAACATTAAAATAAAAAGTAAATTAACATTTGTGGTTTTAGTGTGCCAAATGTCCTTAAAAATTAAAGGCATGTAATTAAATCGATATCTGTGTTTTCCCTTTTTTCGAACAAAATATTTCAAAGTTAAATCAAAAATACTGACTTGCACACAAATTATGCACACTAAATAAATCATATTAGATATACTGTTTAATGGTATTTGCAGAACTGTTTTACTGAACGAATATTTGGCTAATGATATTTCTGGGTGGTTTAAAAAAAAATAACCACGAAGGGGATGGCGGGGTCTGTTCGCTCGCTTCGCTCGCTCACTTGACCCCGCCATCCCCTTCTAACCTAACCTGTCCGAGTCGGGGTGCCCAATGACCTGCTACTATTGTAACCATGATAACCACCTGCTATTTCAGGGAAGTGCAATTTAGAGTGCAAGTTAGTATTTTTGATAAACAATTCGTATTTTTGTTTTATAAATCATAAATCCGATGTATGAACCACATTTTTGGTGTGAATTCGATAAAAAGGTCATCTCGTTTTGGATGATTTTTTTAGTTTTTTTTGTAAGACATGTTTTCTAATCAATTGGGATTTTTTGCACAGCATTATTTTTTCTGGTATGCATTAAAATTATACAGATGTGCATTTAAAAATATCCCAAAATTAAACTCTTATAGGATCACTCGTGTCTCTATCTGTCACAACCTTTTTTTTCTGATTCTACTGCACCAATTCAGTTGAAATTTGGTAGGTACACATGTGAACTTCTGTAACCCAACCACAGACGTGTTACGTAAATAAATAAATTTTTAGTATGGGACTGACTTTTGGGGGACAAATTAGAAAATAAAAAAAAATGTTTTTCAAATTATCGGTACCCTGTGACGTATCAAAATAGAGGGATTATTGTGAGGGTTAAAAATTTATTTTTTAATTAAACCGTTTTTAAATAACTTTAAGTAAGTAAGTTTAACTATAGATTAATGAAAAACCTATGCCTAAGAAGTCTATAGTTTTAAAATAACATGCTGCAAAAATGAGATTGGTTTAGAACTCTGCACGTGAGTCCGACTCACACATGGCCGGTTTTATTTATTTTTATTACTAAAGGGTTAACCCTAAATAAAAAATATACAAATAATTTATTTCTCAAAAAATTTAAGACATGACACACATCTATCGACCTCCCAGCAAACAAGTCAAAACAATCCGGTGTTGAAGTCATTGAGCAGTCACAATCAGGGGTTGAAGTCAGAAGAGCATTGAGCATAAATAGCACACGAACAAGCGAAGAGTTAGCCCGTGATACTATGCGTGTTGAAGGGACAGTTAACAATCTGTGTGTTCGGGGCCTTACTTGTTGTTTAGGCACGAGAGGAACAAACAGCCTCCCCGTCTGAGCTTGGTACTAATTTAGGGCAATCTGTTTCACCCTGAAGATATCAACAACAAACATGAGTAAAAAGTGATCACGCATAAGGCATGATCACATTTTCTTTCTCGAAATAGGTAAAAGAAGAAGAAATACACTTAGGTATAAAAAATAAAAAAAATAAAATAAAATAGTTTATTTCTTTAACGGGGAGGGAGGTATGTACTTTGTCTCTTTATAACATTTGTGTAGATTTCTAACCATGAGTTCATGGCCAAGCTTAGAGCAGTATGCTTATGGAAACATGATCTACTAAATTGTTTATTTATTTTGTGTTGCATCAAAATTCTTAACTGAATGATTTTCAGTTAAGAAAACACAGAAAAAAATTAAACAGTTTAACTAAATGACAAGCAATTAGGTCTACCTGCAGCCATGGTATACTAGGACATTATTATGTATTTAAGAGCGTTTACGCGGTACGGCTTTTCATACAAACTTTCAAATCCTTATTCTTCAAAATGAATGAACCGATTTTAACGAAACTTGGTATGCATACGCTAGATATCCAGGTCTAAATAGTTATCAGAATTTTTTTTTGAAAAAGATTTCAGAGGGAGAGAGAGAGCGGTTTTAAGTGTTCTATAGAAAGTGAAAAATCACTATATCCTTCCCCCTGGAACTCTTTTTAAAAATGTTTTCTGATAACTATTTAGACCTGAATATCTAGCGTATGCATACCAAGTTTCGTTAAAATCGGTTCATTCATTTTGAAGAATAAGGACTTGAAAGTTTGTATGAAATGACATACGGCGTACACGCTCTTAAGGGACGGCAAACGTGAGGATTTTCTATAAGTTACTATATTTAAATACATTAAGTGGTCGTCTAGTAAAACACTCAAAGTCAAAGTCAAATCGGTTATTTCAATTAGGCCATTAAACGGCACTTTTGAACATGTTTTCACTAGCTAACTGTGTTTGACTAGTGGCCTGCTAACAAAAAATCGAATTGAATAATATTTTTTTCATCCCACCATCTCGGAAAGAGTATTTTTAATCTTCAATATCTGAGTGGAAAAGCCGTTTTTATTCTCTAGAGGATAAAGTAAATTGAATTTAGAACATCGTGTGCACTAAGTTTGTGAATTAAAAAAAAACATTAAACCTATTTACTGCTACCTCTATGGTGCCGAATATATCATACAACTTTTTTTTAATTTGTTAAAAACTCAGACTCGGAACCTTCTTGGTGTTCTTTTTTCAATTTGCTTTGTACGCGGTTCTTTACGCGGCATTTTTTCACGTCATTGTTAAACCTTATATTAAAAACAAGAAACTTGAAAACAAGTGAAAAAACTAAAATGAGTGATTCTAGCGACGAGGAAGTTTGTTTGACGCCAACAGAATTGACTGAAACTGTTAATAATGCGCAAATGAGCTTTCTCCCTCAACAATCACGCGAGAAGTATTTAAAACAGTACGATATGTTCAACACGTGGCGACTAGCAAAAGGAGCCAAAACTTTCTCAGAAAACGTTTTGCTGGCATATTTTATAGAATTATCCGAGAACAAGAAAGCAAGCACTCTATGGAGTACGTATTCGATGCTAAAAGCAACAATAAAGACGAAAAAAGACATACATATCGTGAAGGATCAGTGCAGGTTCACTCAAATAAAATACGGATTGCTCAGAATTATTTGGATTTAATCCGTACAGTTCGACCGTTGAGTATCGAATGCAAAAATAACTCATTTCAAAATGGCTGGTAAGTTTGACAGTTGTCACATTGATGTCCACAGACATCAAAAGTGACAATCGCGTCAAACACAATCGATTTAAATGATACCAATGTGAGAAATAACTCGACTAAATATTATTAAGCTAACAACTCGGCCATCCTTTTGAAGTGAGTCCTCTCACTTGATCAGTAAACATATAAATAACAACAGAAAAAAAAATACATTGTTTAGTTAGACTACACAAAATCATTATAACTTTATCCATAACACATTTCATATTGTTACGTACTAATTGGTTCCATTCTAATTCAGTTCATGTCATTAGCATAATCAATCTGCACAGTCTGTTGTGATCTACGGTCATCTGTGCGATGTCAATTGCATGACACCATTCGCAATCTGCACTGACCGCTCACAACCCATGCTCTATGTCTACGTCATCTAGTTGCATAGTCTGCTATGATCTGCGACCATCTGTGCGATGATTTTCATCACCTTTCGTATTCTGCACTGGAAGCTCATAGCCTATGCCTACATTTCAGTCTGCTATAATCTACAATCATCTGTGCAATATCGGTCTCCGATATCAATCACTTTCTGCACTGATTGCTCATAGCCTAAGTATCGCGTCGTCAAGTCTCTTGTCAAGTCCATATTTTAAGTCAACAACTTAGCAAATCTCATTGTTCTTTACTAATCAAATACTCTCATTAACAATGACTCATATGTATTTAATAATTTACTCATATTATTATTTATTTCCAATCATTAATACCCTTTTTTATCAATTTTAAGTTATAGTAATCATATACAAGGCGTTGATCCTAATCTGAACTAGTAACTTATCAGTTTTATTCATCGCCACTATTATCAATTTCACTACCGTCACTGGATATGTTTGTATAATTTAGCCAGGGGTGTATCTTATCCACTGCTACAACATTTTCATACTTTTTATTGCCTCTCCTAGTAAGAGGAGTGTCCTCTATCAAGAACCTGTCATTTTCTAGAATTTTTGTTATCCTATATGGGCCATGAAACTTGGATATAAGCTTCTTTGATTTACCTACATGTTCTTTATCTATTATTGTTCTTTCAACCCTAACCAAATCACCGACATTATATAACGTCACCCTTTTTCTATGCTTATCAAATGTCTTCTTTGAATCAGACTGCTGTTTTTCTATTCTAGACGTAGCTTCTGTCCTTATCCTTACTAACTCATTATCACTAACACGACATATAACTTCATTTAAAACCTCATTTATTATATTTTCTGACGAATTTAAGACTTTAAAACCAAATAGCAGTTCTGATGGGCTTTTCCCCGTTGCTTTATTCATTGTCGTATTTATACCTAGCTGGATGTCACCGACGTGTTCATCCCAGATGTTATCACCTTTATCGTGGCATTTCGTGCTCAAAGCGTCTAATATGGTTCTATTATAACGTTCCATTTGTCCGTTCGCTCTTGGAGTAGCCACTGCATTAAGTATATGTTTAACATTTGTACTCTCCATGAAAGATTTAAATTTTGAGCTGGTAAAACAAGTACCCCGATCAGTGATAAGACGTGTTGGAGTGCCAAAAATGCTAAAATTTTCTCTAAAAATTCTAATGGCTGTGGTACTTTTTGTATCCCGTACAGCACTTATGCTTATAAATTTTGTAAAAGAGTCAATAATCGCAAGAATATAAGTGTTGCCCCTCTTAGAGCGAATTAACGGGCCTAAATGATCGGCGTGAATCGTATGAAAGGGAATATCTGCTTTTGGTATTGGATGAAGCATCCCTTCCCTACGACCACCCGGAGCTTTATGATGTGCACATTCAAGACACGCTGAAACGTACTTTTTGGTAAAACGTCGCATCTTAGAGAACCAAAATGTTTCGCGTAGTCGACTAAGAGTTTTCTCATAGCCAAAATGGCCTACATTGTCGTGGTTCATTCTTAAAACTTGCCACCTGACTGCTCTAGGAACTACCCATTTTATTTTGTCACCAACAATTCTGTACACATGATCACCTTTTAATTGATAATTTTTATACACATCTGCTATATAATTCGTATTTTTGTCACGTAAAATGTCCCTTATTCTACCAATTTCCTCGTCATTACTTTGTACTGTGGAAATCCAGTCTTTAATGTCTATATTTAAAACATCGAGTACGTGTGTCTCATCATCACTCGTTACGGGTTCAGTCACAGGTGCACGACTGAGAGCATCTACATGTGCCATACGAGGTCCCGGCCTATATTCAATATCACAGTCGTACTCCTGGAACTGCACCCACCACCGAGATATCCTCGGTATAAGATCACGTTTGGTAAGTGTCGTGCGTAGCGCATTGCAGTCGGTTATGATCTTAAATTTTAATCCCAGCAAGTAAACACGAAAACGTTTCAGTGAGGCTATCACTGCTAACGTTTCCAGTTCAAACGAATGTAGATTTTGTTCATCTTGAGTTGTTTTCCGACTGTAATACGCCACGGGTCTAAACATTCCGTCGCTATGTCTTTGCATTAAAATACCAGCAATCCCTAACTTAGATGCATCGGTGTGTAATTCCGTTTCAAGTCTCGAATCGTACAAGGCCAAAATAGGACGTTCAACAAGTTTTTGTTTCAGCGTATTAAAGGCTTTCGAATGTTCCTCGTTCCATTTCCATGTGAAATTGGACCTGAGGAGATCAGTTAGGGGGCGCGCGATCAGAGCAAAATCTTTCACGAAACGCCGGAAGAAACTGGCGAGTCCAATGAAACGTCTGACGTCATGTACGTTCTTGGGTACGGGAAAACTTGAAACAGCTAACGTCTTACGTGACCCCGGTCTTATACCTTGACCACTAACTTGTATAATGAAAACGCCGGTTATGAGATTCGAACAGAACTGAATTATATTTCCTTTTTCATTGTACACCATAAACAATTTATACCATAGATATGACTGTTAACTAAAGAGTACCAATAGATGTAGATAATTATTTGTATATAATTCAACATCCCCACTATATCAAATAATCATAATGAATCTTAAAATTAAAATTTATATTATGACTACACCTAACATATCCATAAAGGTATAATGCCTTTTGGAACATAAACTTTTTGTGAGCATGTCAGCAGAAAATTAAAATTTATATTATGACTACACCTAACATATCCATAAAGGTATAATGCCTTTTGGAACATAAACTTTTTGTGAGCATGTCAGCAGGCATATCAGCTGTTGGCAAATATTTTAATTCTACAATACTATTCGAGACACACTCTCTAGCAAAATGATATTTTATATCAATGTGTTTAGATCTCTTGTGAAACACAGGATTTGTCGACAGCCTCTGTGCACTCTGATTGTCATTATACAAACTCAAAGTATACATTTTATTTGTGATTTCAAATTGTAAAGCTCTCAAATAAATAGCTTCTTTGCAGGCTTCTGATATAGCCATATATTCAGCTTCACAGCTTGATAGAGCAACAGTTTTTTGCTTCTTGCATTCCCAAGATATTATACCATTAGCAAGTACAAAACAAAATCCAGTATAAGACCGTCTATCTATATTGTTTGCCCAATCGGCATCAACAAAACCTTTTATTTCTGAATTTCCATTCACACAATATTTTATACCAAAGTTTATAGTCCTTTTTAAATATTTCAAAACCCTCTTAGCATATCCCCAGTGTTCATTTGTGTGACAATTATTAAATTGGCTAAGGTAACTTACAGCAAATGTTATATCTGGCCTGGTCAAAACAGATAGGTACATTAAGCTTCCTATGAGCTGTTGGTAAGGTAATTGATCATTTACATTTTTATCAATTTTAATATTCAATTTGGCCTCCATTGGGGTATCAACAGTTTTACAATCTGTCATGTGAAACTTTCTTAACAAATTATTAATGTAAGTCTCTTGACTCAAGGTTACAGACCTCTTTAATTTGTCAAACTTAACATTCATTCCCAAACACTGTTTTGCTTCACCTAAATCTTTGATTTCAAATTGACTTGACAATACTTTCTTAAGATGTTCACTTTCATTTTTACAATTAGAGAATATGAAAAAATCATCAACATATACTGCCACAATAGTCTTGAAATTGCCAACATTTTTTGTATACATACAAGGTTCCAACTTAGATTTACAATAACCATTTGTAATTAAACAACTATCAACTTTCTTATTCCAGGCTCTCGAGGCCTGCTTAAGACCATAAATGGCCTTCTTAAGTTTTAAAACTTTGGCAGAGCCACCAGGAACATCATAACAATCTGGCTTCTGCATGTGGATGGTTTCGTCTAAGTCACCATTAAGAAATGCGGTTTTGACATCTAGATGTGTAACATCAAGTCCCAGTTGTACTGACAATGAAAACAATAGTCGTAGGGTTGTGTGTCTAACAACAGGCGAGAATGTTTCTGTATAGTCTACACCATATTTCTGTGAAAACCCCTTAGCAACTAGTCTGGCACGATACCTTACTTTGTTTTCACTGTCATACTTCTTGCGTAAAACCCATTTACATTGCACTATGGTTTTATCTTTAGGTACATCAACAACTTCCCACGCATTATTACTGTCAAAGCACCGTAACTCATCACGCACTGCCTCTAACCATTGTTCTTTTTCAGGCCCTTTCAGAGCTTCTTCAAGATTAAGTTCACTAGTATCTTCTACACTACCACTGATACAAGCATTTGAAAAACCATACCTGTCAGGCTGTCGTCTCTGCCTATGGGAACCCTCCCTCTCACGTACACTCACAATACTTTCCACGCTGCTGGTAGAAGAGTCTTCATCTGGTACATATGTCTCGTCGTCATCATGGATATCTTCACTCCCAGAATCATCTGACATGTTCCCCACTGAATCCTCATTCACCTCAGTAGAATTTGTTGGTTTTTCTTCAATGTGAACAACATTTTCCGCTGCTGGTGCTTTTTCAATTATGATCACATCACGGCTGGTTGTAATGTCTTTGGTTTTGGGGTTATAGACTCGGTACCCTTTTACACCATCTGGATAACCAACTAGGATGCCTCTCTGAGCCTTTTTGTCCCATTTGAGCCTCTTCTCTTTGGGTACATGTATCATCACTACACTCCCAAAAACTCTCAAATGACTGATGTCTGGCTTAACACCTGTCCACATCTCGAAAGGAGTCTTTCCATTAAGAGCTGACGCTACAGTCCTATTTTGTAAATAGACAGCAGTGTTAGTCGCTTCAGCCCAAAACTGTTTTTCAAGATCAGCATCAAATAACAAGCATCTAGCCTTTTCAACCACAGTACGATTAAAGCGCTCTACTAAACCATTCTGTTCTGGTGTGTATGGGTTGCTCTTCTGATGAATTATCCCTGAACTCCTAAGATAATCATCAAATTCTTTGTTAGAGAATTCCTTCCCATTATCACTTCGCAAAATCTTTATTTTCTTGTTAAGCTGGTTTTCTACTAGTGCTCTGTATCTTTTGAAATGACTAAAAGCTTCACTTTTGTTCTTCATAAAATAAATGTAAATCATACGGCTGAAATCGTCCACAAATAATATGAAATATTTGGAACCACCAATCGAAGCAATGTTGAATGGACCACATACATCTGTATGTACAGTATGCAGAAGTTCTATACTTCTATTACCATTCTGTGGAAAAGGTAAACGGCTCTGTTTGCCTTCACAGCACACTTTACACGAGGACTTTGAAATATCTGCCTTTCTGTCTAGTGTGAGTCCTTCCACGGCATCCTGCATCCTGTTCAGGTAGTTGCTATTGACATGGCCAAGTCTGCGATGCCAAATCTCACTTGAGTCTATCGCTGCAGCCATCAATGCTTCAGACAGTCTCAGCTTGTAGACACCATTCAACAATGAAGCTGTACCAACTAATTCACCAGTTTTATTGTAAATATCACAGCCACTGTTGGTGAATTGTACTCTGTTGCCTTTGGCGATCAATTGACTCACTGAAATGAGATTAGTGGTCAAACTCGGAATACACAATATTCCCTCGACAACTATATCATACTCGCAGTTATCTGTCAAAGTTGTTATCGACACATCACCAGAACATTTAACCGGCACCTTCTCTTTATTCGCCACCACAATCTCTTTGATCGGATGCTCAGTAGAAACATTTTTAATCCAATGTTCATTGGCGGTTAAATGTGTGCTTGCACCAGAGTCGATATACCAGTCATTCTTCGAGAAACTGCCATTTAGGAACACGGCACTGAACGCGTGTGTTTGTTTACGTTCACAAAACTTGTTATTCTCTGAATCTTTGTCAGAACTGGTGCACTGATTACGATAGTGACCTGTTTGTTTACACTTGTAACATTTTATAACCTTCAATTTTGACTTTGACACATTCGAGTTTGACATATGTCCTTTGTCTCTAGTTCCGCCAGTGTTGCCACTCTTAGAATGTTTACGGAAACTCGCAAATGCTCCGCTTGAGTCGCCACTGTCTTCCTCCAAATCCATTAACTTTGTTTTAATGGCGTCCGCCGTTATTGCAATTCCACAATGTTCAATGGCCATTATCATGGGCGAATATTTTTCTGATAATCCTGCTAAAAGTAGCGATCCTACCCACTCATCATTGATGTTAAAACCCGATCCATTTAATTTCTGACTTGTTTCAATAATTTGTGTAACATACGAAGTCATGGACGTACAATTTTCGAGACGAATTGAAATTAAAGTTCTCAATAGGCTGATTCTCCTCGTGAAGCCAGAGTCATCGAACAAATGCTTGAGTTTCTCCCATAATTCTTTAGTATTCTTCAAGTCTTTGATATGAACGTAAAGTGACGGGTCAATCGTTAGAATCAATTTTGCTTTGGTTTTCGCGTCGGCTGCGGCTTCATCTGGTTTAGTAGCTTTGATGTAATCAAAGGTTCCTTCCAATATGAGAAAATTCTCCGCGGCGAAAGCCCACTCAATATAATTTTCTCGACCTTTCAACTTGGGCACGCTCACAAGATAGTTGGTCGCCATTTTTTTAAATGATAACTATCACAGTTCACAGTTCATTAGCACAGTGTATTCTCAATCTGCGAAGACTAATCGGCACAAACTAGCAAGTCTTTTTCTGCGAGAATAATCACATTACTGGGCCATAACCTATAATGAAAACGCCGGTTATGAGATTCGAACAGAACTGAATTATATTTCCTTTTTCATTGTACACCATAAACAATTTATACCATAGATATGACTGTTAACTAAAGAGTACCAATAGATGTAGATAATTATTTGTATATAATTCAACAACTTGAAATCCCAAAAAGTCTATTTCTCTATAGAAGAAGTTACATTTCTTAAGTTTTAATGTTAACCCGGCCTCATGGAGTAGTTTAAGTACTATCTCTAACCGTTCAAGACCCTCTTCGAATGATCTAGCAGGAATTAAAACGTCATCCATGAATATAATGGCAAAGTCAACTTTTGACTTTACCAGTATCTTATTCATAGCCCTTTGGAATACTGATGGAGCATTTGCCAAACCGAACGGCATCCGTTTAAATTGATATTGGCCGTCCGGTGTGACAAACGCCGTCTTGTCCTGGGAGCTTTCTACAATAGGCAATTGATAATAGCCTGATGCACAATCAAGTGTGATAAAGAGTGAATGGCCAGCTAGCATATCCAGCTGGTCGTCGATCAATGGTAAAGGGTAATGTTCTTTCTTTGTTTTATTATTAAGAGCGCGATAATCCACGCATAGTCTTTTTTCGCCAGTCTTTTTCTTTACAAGCAGTATAGGGCTGGCGTACTGAGAATTAGATTCGCAAACAATATCAGCGTCTATCATTTCTTGCACCATTGATCGTACCAGCTCACGCTCAGGGTATGAAAGTCTGTACGGACGATATACGACTGGTTTAGTATCAGTTAATTCAATCTCCATCTTTACTATGTTAGTAAATCCCAAATCATTCAAATTATTCGAAAAACACTCCTTGTATTTATTTAATAAGCTTTTTAACTGATCTACTTGATTACTAGTTAAATTCGAGTCGTAATTGAATTCTGAGCAAAAATTACTAGCATTGATATTCAAAAGATTTACATCAAAATAACCGTCAGTTCTAAAAGTGCGAGTTATTAATGACTCTTTTTTAAGTAAAACTACCTTGTGCGATATATTTTGAATCAATAAACGACCACGACCATTATCTAGTTCATACTCTCCTGGCAGAAGGTAAAACTCATGTTCAGACTTTCCACGAAGTGAACCGCGCACATACACAGTTCCTGAATAATCGCCGGTGCAACTAACTTCAACTAAGCACATTTCCTTAGCCCGCAATGATGTGTCCGAAACTAATTCAAGATGTAATTTGTTTGTAATTTCCCGCTTAAATATCAAAGAATCGTAAGTTTTCGTTATGATAATACCAGGCCTTTCCGTAAAACTGTGTCCAATTAATACAGGGTATTTAATAATGTTGTCGTCCACCACCAAGGCATCTACTTTTTCCATGACATCTTGTATCTGTATAGTGACAGTAGCGAGCCCCAAAGGTAACACTATGTTGTTACCAATACCTCTCATCGTAGGAAGATCTGGGTTATTTGACCAACTAATTCCTAGTTTTCTAGCATCACTACAACGAATTAAAGTACATTGACTGCCTAGATCTACATAACCTATGATCGATTGTCCGTTAATCATCAACTGCATAGTGTATTTACAATCGTTTCTGGCGGTGCTCTCGGCGTCTATACGTAAAATATTCTTTTGACCCACTTTATCAGTATCAGTATTATCGGAGGGTAGTTTTGGACAATTTAATGTAGAATGTCCAAGTCTATTACATATATTGCACTTAAGTATTTTTTTAGTACATTTAAAACTGAAATGTCCTGGTTCGTTACAGTTGTAACAAACAATAGAATTACTACTACTTTTAGCCTTTGTGTCATTGCTGGTGGGTTTTGCGTATATCTGTAAGGACGCGACCTATCTGTTTCACGCGGCTGTTGTTTGATAGACTGAAAATATTCTAATACTTGTTCCGGTTCCTGACACTTCAAGGCCTTCGCGCCTAATCTTAATGAACGATCTTCGATTCCGTACAATAAACAGTCGACTGCCCTTTTACCTATGATATTACACCGGTTCAACAAATTGATTTTTTCAAAATAATATAATTCTATTGACTCATTATATTTTACGCGTTTAGATAACATTTCTGTAAGTAACTCGGCATAATCATCACTACTAGGGAATGATTCTAATAATTTTCGTTTCCATTCAGGCCACGAAAATGACATAGTGGGTAGCGCTTGGTACCACGTTTTTGCAACGCCAACTAATTTAGGTAATGCATAATGTATGACTTGATCATCGGCCCATCTATATAATTTCGCACACTCTTCGACTTTACTGAGCCACACTTGTATAGTTTGCCCCTTAACCATCGGATCAAAGTCAGGTATGACGTTTCCTAACATTGGAAATTTATTACCTTCAGGACGAGTATTTGCCAAGGTGTTCACTAATTTAGTCAACAATAAATTTGTCACATTGTCAGTACTATTATTGGAACGTCTTACCGGGGAAGATGAGCGCCTGTCAAGATACGAAGATCTCGAGCCACTGCTGCTGCCGCGCGCACCCGCATTTCTGCTGACCTGCCGGCGGCTACGGCGACTGCTTCCACTCCTACGGCGCCGCTCATGACGCTCACGGCGATTGCTTCGCCTGCTGCTGCTGTTTTCCTGACGGCGTCTGTGAGGATCACAGTCACTGCTATGGCTGCTGACTGTCTTACGTCGCTGACGACGATGCTCACGACGCTCCCGAGAACGGCTTCTTCGCATAGAAATGCTCGAGTCCGTTGCTGATTCATCTTCAGTTTTTGATCTGCGTCTGCGTCGTTTTCTTTTGTCTTTGCGATCGAGTCGTTTCCTTTTTCTTGAAGAAGATTTGCGACGATCCAAAGTCTCGGTAGGTGTCACATTTCCGTCCTCCATTGTGTTGCGTTAGAACAATCGAAAACGCACGTATAGCAAAACTCTGAGTTGTGGGCGTTTTGTTAGAAATATAGAGCTAGCCTGTCCAATCCCACTTCTGAGATGAAGGATCAGTGCAGGTTCACTCAAATAAAATACGGATTGCTCAGAATTATTTGGATTTAATCCGTACAGTTCGACCGTTGAGTATCGAATGCAAAAATAACTCATTTCAAAATGGCTGGTAAGTTTGACAGTTGTCACATTGATGTCCACAGACATCAAAAGTGACAATCGCGTCAAACACAATCGATTTAAATGATACCAATGTGAGAAATAACTCGACTAAATATTATTAAGCTAACAATCGATACCTATCCTAAATTAGTGGCATTTTTAAAAAGAGCGTCATCTGGTCATCAACCAAAAAAATCGAAGGTTTTCACAGTATCTGATACAGAAAAGTTTCTTAACGAAGGACCCGATTCCGTATATTTGGCGGCAAAAGTAAGTCAGTTGTACATTCAGTATCTACTTAAGTATATTAATCTCAATTAAATAGTATACTTAGTAGATGTTGATAGCCATAATTATGCGTTCTTATCAATTTTATTCATTTATCTACTACAATACTCTTTACGTTTACGTTACAGGTTGTTCTTATTATTGGAATAAACGGAGCATGTCGAACTAATGAACTAACACAACTTAATGTCAAAAACATTGAGAAACATTCAGATGACTTACTATTAATTAATTTACCTAATACAAAGACAAAAAGAGACCGCAACTTCGTCATTCGCAAGGAATACGTAACGATTGTTGAGAAATATCAAGCCTTACGCCCGCCTAACACTCCAATCATTCGATTTTTCTACAGTATCGCAATGGAAAGTGTGTTAGACAGCCTATGGGTACTAATAAAATTGGCAGTATCCCACGAGAAATAGCAACATTTCTTGAACTTCCAGAACCCCTGTTGTACACGGGTCATTGTTTCCGATGAACTTCAGCCACACTTTTGGCTGATTCCGGAGCTGATCTCCTGTCCCTTAAGCGCCACGGAGGCTGGAAGTCCAATGCAGTTGTAGAGGGATACATAGAGGATTCCATCCAAAATAAGTCTAAAATATGTGAAGGCATCGTAGGAGCCATTACACTGAAAGAGCCTCAATCGGATCCTTGGACTGGCCCTTCTACATCAAAAATAAGCCGTTATGAAACACCTAACCATCTCCCTCTCTCTCCAACATTCACGCCAAGGGAATCCGATGAATCAGTACAACTATTAAGTATGACAGATAGTTTACCGAAAAACTGTACACAAGTGACTAACACCAATATTACAGTACCAAACAAAAATATTACACTCAGTTTAAATAACTGTAGCAACGTTACTTTAAAATTTTCTTAATTATAGGTACCTTAGTATTATTTTGTTATAATTTAAAGATTATTCTGTAATACTTACCTGTCATAAAGTAGTAATTAATACCTAAACTTAAATAAAAGTGTACCTATCTTGTGATTGTAAACGTTTTTTTTTTGCATTTAGTCATTTCCTCGCTGAGGTGGAATGAAAAGTTACGTGTTGCACTCGAGTGCAAAGATTTTTCACCTCGTGCTCTTTTGATTCCTTCGCTCACGCTCAGGATTCTAATTCTAATTTTAGAATCCTTCGCTTGCTCGGTCATCAAAATTGAACACGCGGTTAAAAAGCAACTTTGCACTCTTGTATAACAAATAACTATTTAGACATCCTTTTCCACGAACAAAAGTTGAGAAGTACCCGCGCACTTCTCAACTTTTGGAACTGTCATTTTTATTATGCAAAATGTTGGAAAAACAGTCAGCGTTACACATTTTAATGCTCTATTGACGTAATCTCAAAGTTGACGTACTTCACGTCAAGATATTTTTAACGTAAGGATTTGTTTTACTCAGATTTTATTGAAATGGCTCTTTAATGAAATGGTGCTTTAATATTGTACTGCATGTTCATTATGACAAAAATGTTGTATAACACTAATACCTTTTTAGTTACGCACTCGGAGCATACGAACGATAATAAAAACTAAGACTTTAACCAATAAAGCGAGAGACAAAGTCTGTGAAAGTCGCGTTACACATCTTATGTCCCAAATTTTCACCCCTCGCGCATAATTCACCCATTATGCGGTGCGTGATTGAGGCGTTTCAGACTTTATACTGTGTGCCAAGTGTATCTTGACACTTTATTGAGGGGAGGCTGCCACTGCCTGAAGTATCTCGATCTTGAGCGAATTGGTGAGTCTCAGTTATTCAAAAAAGAAAGATAGATGCGCAGCAGTTGTAATAATTTCTGAAAGCCTTAGGGCCAGTTTAAATGTACTGATCGCGTTCAGTTTCATTGGTGAAATCCGCTCTTAGTTAAACAGCTTTTTTTAGGATGGGAAATCATCGAATGACTTCTTCCGCTTTGGGTGGAGCGGAAGGGAGTGTCAGACTCTTACTGACTAAAACCTATCCGTGTTCCTCCTAGTATACTTTGCGTTCCAGGGCCGCGGTGACTCTTTCGAACAAAGACCTGGCAGGCGGATGACCCATTGCCGAGGTATGTTGTGAGGGTTATAAAGAGAGTGATATTACATGGGCGATGGGGTTTTTGAAATGTTTGATGTGATTGACCACACATTTCGATACTGCATGTAAATTCCATATTTTTCTAACTTATCGACAACCGTTATCGTTATACCGTTAGGCCAGTAGATTGAGTTTTTATATAATGCTAGTTTTTGCCTGCGAATTCGCACGCAATATACCGTTTTTTCCCGTTCCTCATGAATGTGGCTATCATACACATAACGAATTTTCTAAATCCGAGTGGTAGTTCCAGAGCTTAGCTTAAAAAAACTCTACAGCTTTGATTATATTAGTATAAATAGATTTACACGTAAGTAATCAAGAGAATAGAATTCATTTTTGTTCAAGCAGGTAACTATGACTCAAAAAATACGTATTAATATGTGAAACTTACGTTTATGTCATTAACTAACTAAAAACTTTTTTGGGAATTGACTATGTCTTCCTTGAACAAAGTTTTTCATCTACATAGCACATGGCCAGAAGCAGCTTTTTATCTGTTACATTATGCAAAAGACCACAAAGCTCACAGCGAAATAAATACAATCACAATAACATAGTATCCACCAAAGCACCATAATTTCATATTATCACTGTTATGTAGCAGAACGTAGTTTTATAACCGCCGAGCTATGAATAAGATAATTAATAGACTACGAGGGAGGGTAATATTTTCTCCCTTGCAATGTGTCGAGTTTCTTTATAACCACGCGGAGACTAAACGCTAGTACATCCTATCCTTTATAACATTGTTAAATAAATTAAAATATCCTCGTATAATGTATGTAAATTCGGAACATAAAAACCAAGGGAACAAGGGTTTTATGTTTACACAGAATTTTTGTTTGTGCGCTCCGTTTTTGATTTTGGTGTCTTCATTTATATTATAACGGTGTAGAGAGGTATAATATTTAATACCGGTGCATGGCTTTGAAACATGGAGAAATGATCGCACGTTTATTATTAAAATAATGTTAGCTTTACTCATTGATAAAACCTTTGAATTTTGAATTTCTAGTAATATCCCACCAAAAACATTTTCATGTAAAATGTTGCCAAGACTAAGGTCTAGAGTTTGTAAAGTAAGGGTTTATAGAGTTAGAAGCTTGGCTCTAAATGAGATCTGATGACTTAGTGACAGTGCGAGCCATGATCGCGTCTTGGTAACATTTTACATGAAAATGATTTTGTGGGATTTTACTTCTTTTTGAAAGTAGGTTATGTACAACAAAGAGTCTCTCTATATAATTTTTCAGACCTATATATAGCAACAAATTTTGCGGAAGTCTCATACAAACTTTCATCCCCTAGTTTAAGAGGTTGAAGGGTAAAATTTCCAAGTTTTAGAATTCTTTTGTTGTTTGTATACTAATACTAGCGTACAAACCTCTACTATTGATAATTATCATATCCGGAGAATTTTGTTTAACTGGTATAATCCAAACTCAAGCTATGAGGGTTCAAAAAAACGACGAAGCTCTTCGAGAAAAGGTAGGTTGTGCTTCGCATGACTCGTCTTGGCGGGGACACTACCATGCCCCTAGAATTGTCAAACTTTACTTATGCTGAAAACCAAATCAACTTAGTATTATTACTTCTTAGTATTATTTTCGTAGCTTAAGGTAAAAATAAAATGGCCTATCTGGAAGAAATACGATTCGTAGAACTCCGCATCAAAATGTTCAAAAAGGAACTTTGTGATGTTACTTCCTCTGTTTATCATAGCTGCCTTTTTCAGGAACTTCTAATGTTTTTAACCTGTTTTTTATCAGTTATCCGTCACTGTAATCGTGCCAAAATATATACCAATACCTGCAAAAGGTTTAAAGGCGTATTTCCTGCTCTAGAAAATAAAATACATCACAAAGTTGAAAGTTACTGTGAAATTAAAACCCTTTAATAAATTCCTTGAAAATTCTGCTATGTTGATAAAATGAAAATAATTCCTAACTCAGAGGGCGACCGGAAAAATCTTGTCACATCAATCAATTTTTTGAGCAAAACGCTTTTCATCGACCAAATTAGGCTTCGGTAAGCAGGGTAAAACGATTACTTAGAAAATATAGGTAGGTCTCATGTAATCTTGGTTATATGTACTTTGTGATGTTTTAGGTACTCGTAGCATCGATCATCATTATCAATTTTTGCCCTTATTCACTAATAATAAAAATCAAATATCCTAACTAAGTTAACCCTAAAAGATGGCGTCAAAAAATTCATCCGCATCGCTGTCGACTGGAAGAGTGCCCAAAAGACTGGCGGCATTGCCACGTTGTATGGCAATGCTTATCCTTTGTCCAAGGTACAAGCCAGCCCTTGGGTCACGCGAAGTGTCAACTAAGCGTTTAGCAAGTTCTTTAAATAACGCATGAGCACTCGGACCCCACGACCCGAGAGTTTCAACCCCAAACGGCTCGAAAATATAACTACCAACGAGGTTGTTATATTTCCGCCGCTTGAGGTTCTCCGTAGCCTAATTCTAATTATTTGGAGTCTTATTTTCAGGGTTCCGTATCTTAAGGCCAACGGGACCCTAATACTAAGCCTCCGCGGTCCGTCCGTCCGTCTGTCCGTCGGTAGACAGGTGAAATTTCCACGTATACAAAGTATTTATTCTTGTACGATGGTACGGAACTCTTCATGTTCGAGTCCGACCCGCACTTGGCTGGTTTTTTCGTAACTCACTGTTTATTACTAGGCGTCGTTGACTGTTAGAAATAATAAGCGAGAGACATTATGCGCTAGCGACAAAGTCTTTTTATAACTCCGGAACTGCGGCATTTTCTAGATCAGGTGGACTAAGAACCAGAACAAAAACCTTTGTTGAGACAACAAAACCCAACACAAAGTACTAGGTATCTACTAACTAAAGCCGTTTCTACGTACCTAATTAAGTAGTGCAAGCGCAGCAATGTTTTGTTTTCTCATTTTCTGTTAGAAGTAAGAACTAGTTGGGCACTTTCAGCGGCGTCGCCGTCCAAATTGCCACTTGTGGGACGTCGGGAACTAACTGCTGGCACCCAGGAACTCGAAATGTAGCATCTCAGTTAATTTTGTGCCAGATATGTTCGAGAAAATATTTTTGAAATTGCGGTGAGTTTCCTAACTTTTGTGCCGTTGATACGTCGCGGTCGTTGTAGAACATTTTATTTTGTAAGTTTTCTGTTTTCAAGTAAGAAATGAATTGAATTTTCGTCTTGTGCTTTGTCTTGCATTTTCAAAGAAATAAATTAGTTCAAGAAAGAAATCAAGACATGCAATTGCGGGAAAAGCGATGAAAATAGAAGGAAAAGTACGTATCTAAAATTCTAACCCCCTACTTACACGTCGCATAATATATTAACCCTAAAATGAATTCAAAGAAAATAAAACGGGCTCGGCAAAGAGGTGTTTCCTAAGTTACGCATCACTGCAGAATAGGTATCCATTTCCACGTCGATTTCAAGAATGTATGGTAATGTGATGGAGACATATCGTATTTTCGCTTCACTGTTACGATACTGAGTGCTCTCTATACTTCGTTTTGTATTCGCTCTCCTACTTATTTGATGCTTTTTGTGGAAGAAAACAATGGTATCCATTTGGAACATTTCGCATTAAGAAGATTCTGAGAGTAGTTCGTGAATCGAGTTAGGGCTGCCATTTCTTGTTCATGTTACGGAAAGTGTGATATTTTGTTATTGGATTGTGTTCGAGGGAAATGTTATACTTTGTGTGCCCAGTTTTATGGTGTTACCGTTTTATTAACGTTTTTTTGTGCTGGCTTTGCGAGGTTCGACTTTATGGTTTTCTCTTTAAGTAGTCATCAAAAGTAGTTGTTAAAGCTGTTGTGCCTCGTGGTCCGTTGTAGAAATTAAACTGTTTTATGATATATAATAATTTCTATTTTTTTTTATTGCTTGTTAAGGAAATATTGTGTTGCTAAGTTTTAAGTTAGTGTTGTGTTGATTTTTATTCTTAGTACCATGTAATAGTGAAATAATAGTTTTTTTTGGATTATAACTTAAGATAGCTGATGCCTTGTTGAATTATGTCCGCCCATGAAAGTACCACTATTGTACTTAAAGTTCAAATATATTACATAAATAACTTAGAATTTACGAAGTAAAAACTTCATAAATATTCTGTAAAATACCAACCAACAAAAAAACACTGCAGGCCATGAAATTTTAATTACAGCAAGGGCAAAGTAATAGGTGAAGCCAATAATTAAGGGACCACAGACGACAGAACATCAATATAAGTAGGTAACTATTATAGGGTAATGACAACACACCTTGTGTTCAAAATTCACGGAAAATAGTCCATATTTCATTTCAGTCCGTTGCTAGAATACACAATGAGAGGATCTCCATGAATACTAACTAGACAACAGTTTATTTCGTTAATCGTGCAAACAAGAACTTTCAGTTTGTATTGCTTTATCTGGCAAATAGTTTGGTTTGACTGAGTAATTATGAATATTCGTAATTTTGATGAAGTTGCTCTATGTAGTAAAGTTAATGCTGTTTACTAGACTTATTTGTTTAAAGATTCTTGTACTAGGTTTTAAGTTTTCGTGTAGTTATTGAGAAAAAACTATTTTGTTAAAAAAAAAACAAAAAAGACCAAGGCTACCTACCTTTTCGCTTTTTTTAACAAACTTCGAAAAAATATTGTTCCATTTTCAAAGTATTTTCTTTTCTTACCAGTAATACTAAGATTGTTTCTATGTGACTTTGGCTGGTTACTAAAAAACTGTACTGGGTGAGACATCGTTTATTTTCCTTCTGTTATATTTCTTGCCTGCTGAAGTTTTTCGTGCAAACAAAAACAAGAATGTCATCGTTGTAAACTTGGTCACATCACCCATATTTACATGTGGGTATCAGGTCAAACCCAAGCCATAACATAACTTTATTCTTTTATCAAAACAAATCCCTGAAGGCAGTTAAATGAAAGTTTTATGCGTGATCCTAACGTTGAACTGGAAAAAACCCGGCGTAATGTCTTAAACGATTCTGTGGTTTCTTTTTGTTTTCAACGATTCTTTGTCGAAAACGTTGAGAAGACTCCAAATCCTCCCGCTGGGAACGATGTTGAGATATCAAAGTTGTGCCAAACTCGCTTGCAGGGGTGATGATAGACCGGAAAACAAGTTTGAAGTAGTCAACGTTGGATGTACGAGTTTATTTCAATATAGAAATAAGTAAAATATGTCTTAAGTTTGGCCGTAATGAGAAAGAAAAAGAAAAACATAACCTTCTTCCATCTTTGATAACGGTGTGAAATAAAATATTTAATAAAAAACAGATCTGACGCAATAATAACTGCTACTTATCCCAACTAATATATAAATGCGAAAGAAACCCTATCTGTCTGTTACTCTTTCACATCTTTTAAACCACCTATAATCTAATTTGATGATATTTGGTTCAAAGATAGATTAGACCTTGGAGAAGGACATAGGTTTTTATTTTGTTTTCGAATATTCCGACATTCACACGTGCAAAGCCGCGCACGGAAGCTAGTAAATAATAAAGTACTTACACAATTTTCTTTTCTTTTTTAAACTACCTAACTACGAACCATTTTATTAAACGATATCTTATTTAATGTATCCTTTTTATGAAAAAATGTTTGAATATAATATCAAAGAGTATACAGTCATCTATGTCAGAGCTTACCTCCCTTATTTTTTTCAAAATTAACACGCTCAATTCATGGGTGAGTAATAATAGGTCTTTACCTATGAAATTGCCGTTTTGTATGAAAAAATTTAAACGAATTTTTTTCATGTATTTTTTATTTGTATTAATCGAAGTAATCACCCATGCAATCAATGCATCTTTGCCAACGCAGTGACAGTTTATTGATGCCCTTCTTAAAGAAATCAGCTGGACGGGAGGCAACAAATTCTTCAAAGGCATTTTGTACTGCCTCTCGGGTATTGAATTTTTTTCCCGCCAAGAAGTTATCCAAATTCTGGAAAAAGTAGTAGTCTGTAGGCGCAAGGTCTGGTGAGTAGGGCGGAAGACGGAGAGCTTCCAACCCCAGTTTTTGCAACTTGGAGACCGTCTGCTGTGCAGTATGAGGTCGCGCGTTGTCGTGCAGGAGCAGCGGAGACGAGCGATTGACCAATGCTGGTTGGAGATGTGCCAGCTTCTCCATCATTGTATTCAGTTCTTCACAGTACACATCTGCAGTAATGCTCACCCCATTTGGTAAAAAGCTGTGATGAATCACACCGGCGCTAGACCACCAAACAGTGACCATCACTTTTCTAGGGGTAAGTTTTCGTTTAGGGCATTGTTTAGGTGCTGAACCAGGATCCAACCAACTTGCTGAGCGCTTGCGGTTATCAAACAGAATCCATTTTTCATCGCAGGTAACAATGCGGTTCAAAATTCCTTCATTTGTGTGTCTGTTGAGCAGTGCAAGGCACGTCTCGACGCGTACTTCGCGCTGGCGATCATTGAGTTCGTGGGGCACCCATTTGTCAAGCTTTTTTACCTTGCCAATTTGACGCAAATGGACCAATATTGTTTTGACGCTAACGTCGAAAGCTGCTGCTAATTCAGCCGTAGATTGTGTATCATCAGCTTCCACAATCGCCTTTAATTCGTCATTGTCGACCAAAGTCTTCAGACGACCGCGAGGTTCATTTTTCAGGTCGAAATTTCCAGAACGGAAGCGAGCAAACCAATAACGGGTGGTGCGTTGGTTTGTAGTGTTAGCTCCGTAAACGTCGTTGATGTTGCGTGCCGCTTGTGCCGCGTTGCTGCCACGACGGTACTCATATTCCATAATTACTCGAATTTTTAACGTATCCATGATGACGAAAAAAAAAATGCGATGAAAATGTAAAATTAATTTGAAATTAGAATTCTTAGCCAAACAAAAATTATTTTGATTTGATATGGCCAGTACTGCAGAACGGCAATTTCATAGGTAAAGACCTAATATAGCATTGTATTTTTTTTTAATCCAATGATTGAATTTTAGAGACTCCCTTGAGTATTGAGAATCATTGACTATAACATATAGATTCAGACTTGGCCATCCACGCCCACTTAAAAAACGTATCTTAGCTACTTATGATACGTTTTACATCAATAGTTAAAACCAATAAAATGGTTTCTAACATGCTGTAAGTACTCCCTGAGTTTTAATCAGGGCTAAGATTGCATTTTCAAAACACATGCAGGTTCTGAAGGCAGAAACGTTACAACGTATACGACGTGTGTAGGTACAATAGTACCTATTGTATTTACTTTTGTATTGCTTCAAAATTTAGTAGGTTATTAGAAAACCAAAGCGAGTCACATCGATGGTGATCAGTTCAAGACTGGTAGAGAATGTCGAAGGCATTAAATCCGCCTTTAAAGTGATGTTAACAGTGCTCCGTGTGGAAAAGATGACCACAACCGGATAGACTAGCTAGATTTTCTGAAAAGATTTATCTCTATTTTATAAATTACTTTATTTTATAAATGTTAAACTGTTTCAAATACAACAGTTAAACGTTTTTACATTTTAGTTAACTAGCTACGCCACGTGAAAATCATCAGCGCTTCTCATCCACATTTATTATGCGCACAGCCAAAGTTTGGAACTCTTTGCCAGCGTCTGTGTTTCCTTCCACATATAACCCGTCTGCCTTCAAAGCAAGAGTGAACAGGCATCTTCTGTGCAAGCTCGCTCCATTATAGATCTCATCTATCGCTTTCAGGCGTGATCGAGGTCAAGAGCAAGCCCATTACTCAATAAAAAAAAAATAGAAAATTATCCCAAGTCCTATGTTCTTCTTATCCCTATTCCAGTATATGGTGGTGGTATGGATATGGTCTATCCGTGTACCAAGTTAAATCCAAATCAGTTAAGCCGTTCAAGAAGAGGTTACAAACAATCTCCTCACTTTCACATTCATACAGGTAATATAAGTTTGGATAATATCAAGAAACGTAGAAGGAAAGACATTCATTCGAGGTTCTTAAGTTCGAAAACTGGTATCTCCGGATAATGTAAGAATTGGCCGTTAACGCGCTCCCATCTAAGTTTATTCGATTCGAAAGTGCTGTAAGGAGTGCAATAACTTGGGATTTCTAGTAACAATGACCTTTTTCAGCTAGAAACTGTTAGGTACGCGTACAGCTGGTCAGCGCACGTGAAGTTGGCTGTAATTAAAGTTGATACTAATAACTGAACACAGTACAGTTTTGTAAAAATGCCGTAGATAGTGCAAGGGACAGCAGGAACGTTAAATGTCTACTCTTAGAAAGTAATTGTTAGAAAAAAAAGAGTTTATTTGGCGCGAGCATGACACATACCAAAAAAATAAACAAAATTATAAAAGTTACGCAAGTTGGGAAGATATGCGTCACATTCGCGCAAAACGGCCATCGCTCAGCATAATGCTGGGACTCGTGTACGAAACATAGCCACAGCGCTGGTTTTCAGCCTCGGCTTCCAGTCAAATCAGATTCAGTTGACTACCAGTATTTTACGTGGTGCAGCTGCCTATAAGACCTCCACAACCAGTTAACTGGGTAAAACGGTTATTCTTGGCAAGACTGGAGTCAAATTTTCTGGCTTCTGACAACGTATAACGACTGCCAAATATCTACAAATGACAGCCGGGACCAACAGCTTAACGTGCTGTCTGGGGCACGGAGGAGTTTTGATATGTTAACTCCTAGAATTATTACAGATCATTAATATTAGTGAACCAAATATTATGGTAAAGCCATCGGGTAAAGCCTTATCATTGATTTTGGACGTCATCACTGCAGTTCGCTCTTTTCGTCTGCAGTCCAACCAACCTTACAATGCTGACGTAGACTTTACAAAGATACAATAAAACTACATATAGGCCTATAGTACCTTCTTATTTACGTGATCCGACTTTATTAAAATATTTTTTACAAGCGCACAAAATTTTCCTAACGACCCGCACCATCTAGGGACATTTGGCCGGGATTAACTTTATGAAGAAAACTCCGAGCGAAGTGGGTTATAAGCTCCTTTTGTTTAGTACAGTACGTCACTTATATACGTCGTGGTATGTAAGGAAGTATCCTAATTAAAGCTTTGTTGGACAGGTTGTGGTTTGACAATCGTTATTATGTTGTTAGAAATAAGTCTCTTTTTTGTTTTGCTCGCTATTAAGGGCATAATGAATAAGTTCTTTTTGTCTTACTTTTTCTAGTAAACCTATATATAGATACGAAAAAAACTTATTTGTTGGCGATGTTGCCTGTGTTCAGTGACGTAACAGTTTCTAGGAACGTGACGATACGTTACTACTTAGGTAATTAATACCTAATGATGATATGAGACAAGACGGTAAACGACTTTTTTTTAACCAAAATTCCGTACAAGAAAAGTAATAGTATCACAATTTATCTAAATTTTGTCAAAAACTTTATACTTGATTATTTAACTATACAAGGTGTTCCAGAAATGCGTGGTATTTAAGCATGGTGTCAGTGCTATAAAGTAAAGAAACAATTTCAAAATAAATTCATAACCCTTTTTTTTCTCCATCGTAGTCGGGTAAAAATAGCTGACATTTTTCAAAAATCCCGACCTTGAAAACGTTTAAAAAGAAAAAAGCAGTCTGATGCAGTTCATGGCATCAAATCTGTGATTGAACTAAAATTTATTAAAATAAACCTTTGACCATAGCGTCTCAAGTAGGAGGTTTCCGACTCGTGTTCTAAGAATACCATATCACCCTCTTTACCCTAATTGAATTTTAATTGTTGTTACCGCAGTTAGCGTTCATGGATCGCATTTATAACTAGTGTGTGTGTGTGTGGAGCCTTATAATTAAACAGGGTGACTATAAATTTGATGCATTCCTTGAAATGGGTTGTAACTGTAGCGATTTTAACCCCGATCGATAACTTAAGGAAATTACCTTTTTAAGGATCTCATCGAATTACCATTAACCCTGTATATATTCCTGAATATTTAGATTAAAAAAAACAGGTGTCAAATAACATTTAAAACCCACCAATACTTGGTAAGCTTTTTTCCAGTGCGCAAAGTTTAAGAACCACTTCTGTTCATGTAAATAAAAACTATCCCAAAGAAAACAATAGTCAATTCCTAAAAAAAAAATTGAGTCTCCCATACAAATTGTGATCAGTTGATGACAGTTTTGAATGGGAAGTTCAATTTTTTTTTAGGAATTGACTATATCTTTAAGAACTACTCCTGTCCATGTAAATAAAAAAACTTTCCCCAAGAAAACCATAGTCAATTCCTAAAAAAAAAATGAGTCTCCCATACAAATTGTGATCAGTTGATGACACTAAACAGTATCGAATAAATCCCAACGTTTTGTCTGTACGTCAAATTTAACCTCTGAATCAAGTTTGATACATTATAGTTTTCAGTGTCATAAAAATAACAACAAAATAATAACAGCCACACGGATCAATCTTCAAGGTTAAGCAACGCTTGCCGAGGTTGGTCTATGGATGGGTGACCATCTTGGCATATCGTTTTTCCTCCGTGCCTCGGAGAGCACGTTAAGCCGTTGGTCCCGGTTGTCATTTGTAGATCTTTGTCAGTCGTTACGGATTGTCAGAAGCCAAAAAAATCTGATACCAGTCTTTCCATAAAGTACCGTGTTACCCAGTAAATGGGTTGTGGAGGTCTGGTAGGCAGCCGCTCTACGTAAAATACTGGTATTTTGCTGAAGCCGGTTTAACTGGAAGCCGACCTCAATACAGTTGGGAATAGGCTAGGCAGGTAATGAGTGTCACTCAAATAATTTCCTACGAAAGATTTGTATGTACTAGAATATCGTAACAAAAGCAATTAGTGTCGTATGATCAAAACTATCTATCAATTATGTGGGGTTGGAGGCTGGATAGCATATTCATTACGTTTTAAATTGATCAGACGTCAAAGAAATTTTCCGCACAATGAGCCTTTAAAAAATGTGGAGCCATTAGCCTTAATTGTCGCGGACGCCTACTTTTATAGTAAAAGCCTTATATTTTATACCGTTCTCTTCAAGTAATCGCTATCGCACGGACCAATTTGTTAAAAAAAGATGTCTTCTGTTGCTAAACAATCTATCAATGTTTAAAGTATGTTTCTTTCGCCTGCTACTGCGTTACTTCTAGGCGTGCTCCATTTTCGACTACACCATCGTTTACCATCAGGTGAGATAGTGGTCAAAAGCGTGGCCGTGACACGTAGCGCGTGCTAGTATAAAAAAAAACACTTTTAAAACAGATCAACTGTTTCTTCTTTTTTAGAGTTGCTGACCAAAAGTGGCGCGACCACTTTTGGTCAGCCACGTTCCATCGTATGCGCAAGTCAGTTTGCCATCTTCCTAATGTTTTATCTATAATATTTCTACCCAAACATATTTAAATACCTACATATTTTGTTTATTTATTTCGTTTTTATTACTTTGTATACTGCTCCGATCGACGTCATTCTGTCAGCGCCGGCTGTCGCTGAAAACCAGCGCTGTGGCTCTATCTCGCACATGAGTTCCAGCATTATGCTGAGCGATGGCCGTTTTGCGCGAATGTGACGCATATCTCCCCAACTTGCATAATTTTTGTAATTTTTATTTATTTCCGGTATGCGTCATGCTTGGCGCAAATAAAGTATTTTTCTTTCTTTCCTTCTTTCTAAAATTTCGGTAATCATGACAGAAAATTCACCTACCGCCTGCCGATTAAAACGTCTGAGCGATGAATAATTGTGTGAGTACGACGGGTCGTGTGGTGTCATTGCAAGTCGATATCGCTTACGCATTAAATCTACATTTATTACCTACGCACCGTCTCTACCTACTCGTTCATTTTCCGACAGAATTTCTCCGCGAGCATGCTCGTCATTGTTATTGCACGGGTTTGAACCGACGAGGTTGATTGATGGCGCTCAAGGGCCCGGGGCTCAGAGCGCTATCGTCAATGGCGACATAAAAATCGCTGTAATCTTCACCCAATTGCTTGATTATGGCTGTTAATCTCTCACCAAGATGGCAGCTAAGACTCCGACCCTGCTTTTTTATAGCCCAGTTTTATTTTGCCTACAAAACTGTAGACTTTTGAGACCACTTAACAAAATTGAAACGGTTTAGTAAATACGTCTTTGTTTTCTACGTTAACAGTCCGTTTTAATGACCCGACGCGCAGACGGGGATGATGACTATTCTTAAAGCAGTCATTTTAGATGTTAAATACTTTCGTCAATTCAAAGGTAGAGCTTGGGAGATATCTTTCTCTTGAATGTTTTGCTGTATAAAATCTCAAGTCATCTTACTAAAATGACTTGAGATTTTATACTTCGAATTCTTTGAATTTAATCGCTAAAAGTGACAATTTAAGGTTTTACGAAACAGTGACGCTTTCAACCTGCTCTACAATAACATTGAACATTGAATGTTAGAACACATAAAATAATAATATCAGAAAGTGGACGTGAAAAACAATATTCGGATAGGATAAAACATCATAATTGAACCGCCCATATCCAATCGCACATTAACTTACACGACCCTCCATGACGATTATGGCAAAGCACACACATTATATGAACAACGTCTTACCCAGCAAAATAAAAGGGGCAATAATAGTAACTACGATATCCTAAAAGGGTGGGTTCCGTTTGCTTAGGGCAGCGTATAAAGCGTCGATCAAACTTAACGCTTAATCGCCTTACTGGTATGTACCTACAAACAAAATAATATGAGTCCTTATGAGTTCCCGATTGTCCTTTCCTTTGTCCCAGAAGGGTCATTAAGGATAATATCCTATGAAGATGGAGAGGAATGGAGTTTAGCGGCATTTTTGCATTGTTCATTCGGGGGTGGCAATGGAGCGAAAACATGGACCGAGGAACGCTTACGCAAATGTTCGTTTACTCTAAGAACTATTGCTCGAACGGACGTTCACCAGCAGTGCGATTCGGTAAACATGTCGAAGTGAATATTTAAAAGCGAAGTGCACGACTAGTGATTTGTCAAACAATACAAACAAGATGGAATGACAGCTCACTTGTCGTTCACTCCACCTAAGTGTACACGGTGAGATGTCGACAGAATAAATATACTAAAGTATGCGCCAGATAAACAAAGAATAACGCTCATTGACCCACCTACATTTATTGACACACTTAATTTCAAAAACAGAAATAATGACATAAAGCTGTCCTGAAACGACATCTATCGTGATCCTTACTTTTCTAGTAATGAAAAACGATTCATAATTTACTGTCCCCCCCGGACAGTAAATTATGAATCGTTTTACCTACGAAGAGATATTAAGGAAAGGTCAATGACTCTTATTCTTCATTTATCTGGCGCCCACTATAATATAATAGACCGGCAGAATAACGTTCGCTCGAGTGTTGGTCAAAGTCAAAGTCAAAGTCAAAGTCAACTGTGCACTTCGGGTAATCGTGATCGTGATGCATTCAGAGCTGTGAGATCCACCTGTGTAGAATTATATTTTACAGATTACAGTTGTTGTCTGTATCATTCAGTCTCATGAAATTAACGGGGCACTGAATGTGAGCATCAGAATTAAAAATTACTATTTTTAAACTTTGCTTTATTATTTAGCGAGAGAAATGTAGTAAATATTAAATTCATACAATGTGAAGTTATCAATATAAAAACAAAGTAAAGCACTGGCAACTCTATTTGGTAAGGAACATTTGAAACTATAACAAAAAACCTAATATCGAATTTAAAAAAAAGTTTTTTTTTCTAATAAAGTAAACGAAATAGAACCTGAGTAGTCTGATGCAGTTAATAGTTTTTTTTTTTAATTATCAATCAATTAAAAAAAAGTTTTATTCAAACACAAAGAAGTAAACGAAATAGAAGCTGAGTAGTCAGATGCAGTTAATAGTTTTTTTTTTAAATTATCAATCAATTAAAAAAAAAGTTTTATTCAAACACAAACAAGTAAACGAAATAGAACCTGAGTAGTCAGATGCAGTTAATAGTTTTTATTTTTTTAAATTATCAATCAATTAAAAAAAAACTTATTCAAACACAAAGAAGTAAACGAAATAGAACCTGAGTAGTCAGAAGCAGTTAATAGTTTTTTTTTTAAATTATCAATCAATTAAAAAAAAGTTTTATTCAAACACATAGAAGTAAACGAAATAGAACCTGTGTAATCAGATGCAGTTAAGAGATTTTTTTTTAAATTATCAATCAATTAAAACAAAGTTTTATTCTAACACAAAGCAGTAAACGAAATAGAACCTGAGTAGTCAGATGCAGTTAATCGTTTTTATTTTAGTGCAATTAAAAAAAAAAACTGGTTTTCACTTAAACAAAAATGAGAGTCGAGTCTTATGCGGGCCATACACGTTCAAGTAATTTGATCAAACAGGCTAGTTCAAACTGTTTGAATCAAATAGAAATACGAAATTTCATACCTATTATTTCGTGTCATTAAGACAACTCATTTTTGGTCAAATTTTCCCACAGAAATTCATGCCAATTTGATAGAACTGTAGAAACCAGACTGTTTGATCAAATTACTTGAACGTGTATGACCCGCATCAGTTGTCAGTTACGTCTCAGTGTAGGTACCTATTTCAATATTGTATTATTAGCGCTCTTCATAATCTAAGCAAGCTGTCAATATCGAGACATTTTAGGTATCTATTTGTCTAGACAGGTCATATGGACACAATGGTTAAACTAATAGTCCATGTAACATAATAATGTGTCTTAACAAAGCCGACATTGACAGCATTGTGTTACTACCCAGAGGCTATAGAAGTTGCTACGTTTTGAGAAAAGTGTAAACTGATGTTATAAAATATTCCATAGTGAGGTACTGTATAAATAAATAAATAAATAAGATGAAATAAAATTATTTAAAAATGTAAAAGTTCATAAAAAACACAAAAACAAAGCACAACTATCCTATCATAGATCAAGTGTGTATGTTTGTAACGCGTTCACGCCTGAATCACAGAACCAATTTTGATAAATATTGGTACAGGGATAGATGAACCCTGGAGACGGTATTACGATTTATTTCTGCGGAAATAAAACCTAATAGTAACTGAAGCTAGTCGATGATAAATGCAATACTAATGACAGCAACAATAATGACAAATGATGTTTTAACCACATGATAACATTAGAAGCTCAAATAAATTACGAATACAAAGTTTCACTAGTTACCTATTACATAAGATTTTTTTTTTTGGGAATTTTCACATGTCGGGGCCGCAGCGGTTAAAAATGTAAAAGTTCATAAAAAACACAAAAACAAAGCACAACTATCCTATCATAAATCAAGTGTGTATGTTTGTAACGCGTTCACGCCTAAATCACAGAACCAATTTTGATGAATTTTGGTACAGGGATAGACGAACCCTGGAGACGGTAATACGATTTATTTCTGCGGAAATAAAACCTAATAGTACCTAACTTAAGTTAGTTTATGATAAATGCAATACTAATGACAGCAACAATAATGACAAATATTTTAACCACATGATAACATTAGAAGCTCAAATAAATTACGAATACAAAGTTTCATTCGTTAATGCTAGCTATAAACGTTCCCATTAAAGGTTTTATTTTTCCCATCGTAATAATGCGACAATCTCCCTGAAGACATCTAAAGTCGTCTCAGTAGAGGGACTACTTGTAAAAGTTATGAAACTCGTTGGGTTGTCGCGTGTAATGATCGCCCATTTTGGTTTCCTGAGCGCTGTCGTGATTTAAATGTTTGTTTCTACGTTGTTGTTCAAGGAAATTGTTTCTGTTTTTTATTTATTAAACTGCACAGCGTGTTGTCAGTTTTCGTACCATTATCAGAAAAAAAACGAGGTGTTTTTTTTCCTATAATTTAATTTTCATTACTGTATACAGTGGTTATAGAAATACAAAGTGTGAAAATGTCAAGTGTGGTAGACACTTGACCTTTTCACATTTTGTTTTACGCTTCATAAGATAATGGCCGCTGACAAACAGACAGACGGACGGACTGTCAGCGGCGGCTTAGTAATAGGGTTCCGTTGGCTACCCACCGTATACGAAACCCTACCAAACAGAACATTCATATTTTCGAAAACTACTTTATTAAAACAGATATAGTGGTATTGTCATTGCACGACAGTACCTGTCGTTGTTAATGGGTCCTTATGATTTGACGGCTAGTCTCTCGAATGAACTCTATTGTTTCAAGTAGGTAACTAGATAACTTCTATTCATATTTGTTAGATACCTATCTCAGTGATTTTCACTCATAGCAATTACTCTGATTAATCTCAGCATTGTTATAACAAAAGCTTTTAAATGTCCTAGTCTATATTAGTTAAACCTTTCATAATACTAAGGGACTATTACTAAGGAAAATTTCGAAATGTTTTACCTACTGAGGATTTTAGAATTAAAATGTTTTGATTCGACGCTATCTTTAGCAATATTCTACGTTATTCAAATGTTGGACGTTGTTTCCAAGTCTGACATACAAAGGGTTCCGTACCGTAAATTAAAAAAAAACTTTTCTTACATTATTTACCTTTTAATATAATATTTATTTACAATAATATTTTTTATATAGGTACATATTATGTAAATATTTCTTCTCGATGAAATTTCAACTATCTACCCATTCAAATTATTTAATTTAACTAATATTAAATTATTATAATAATTACATTTATACTTTTATTATAATTATGTTCAAGAAATACAGCCCGCTGACCAACAAACTCACGGACGGACGGACAGGCGGTGGCTTAGATATGGGTTCCGTTGGGTTCCATCCAACTCTTCGGGTATGGAACCCTAAAAACACTAGCCAATCTAAAGAATCGCACAAGTGTGAGTTTCTAGCTGTGGTTTATAATTTGCATCAAATACATTGTAAGATTGATATCCTACTAGAAATGTTGCTTACTAAAGGATTTCGTTAATGTTTGTACTAAATATAGACATTATATAGGTACTCACCCGTGACCCGATTATACAAAAACATTATTGAATAAAATTGCCTGTAACCAGAGCTCGCAATTCTCGTATTTTTAAGGAGAGTTAGCATTCGCATCGCAGTCATGAACTATCAAAAACATCTATAATTTCTCCGTGTTAACTAGACATGGGTTTGTCGCTAAGATAATAATATATTCCGATTTAAATTATGGCGCTTGACAAATGGCCTGCAGTTTATACTCAACGTCCTGTTTGTATTTTAAAAAACTGTGACTGGATTGCGAATTCTGCTTATTTATTTAGGCAAACCAACTAAATACACACAAAGACATTTATAGTACGCGATTGTTTACAAATAAAATAGCATTGCATGCATCTAAATTAAAGGTAAGCTCAACATTTTGTGTCGATCTCAATACAATGATAAATTCAAATAATGGTGGATATCAAATGCAATTCGAAATAATAACAATAATGTCAAAAATGTTATACACTTGTTTTAAAGCAACGTTTGTATTCATCTCAATCGCAAATATCTTTTAAAAAATAGGGAAATTGAGTCTTTTTTGATAGTTTGCGTCTGACATGCGAAAACATCGTTTAAAAATTAGTAAAAATGGTCCTCTGATCACAATAATCCATTCCAGATAACAAAACCGAGACGTAAAATTCCTAAAACTGGAAACGTTCTGAACGTACCTAGTTAGCGTTTAGAGTTGACGCAGATGTCACCACGGGCGGTAGGCGCCTGCAATTTATTTAATGTGGCCCCTCCTACATTTTACGAGGTTTTTTTTTCTACTGCGATGATGATACCGTCTATCTTATTGAGCCGTTTGCTTCGCGTCTCAAGGGAGATCTTTTAGTAAGTGACTGGTGCTTTACAGCTTTCGCGCGCCGCTTAAATACAAACTGTTTTATTCTGCTCTCGTGAAGCATTCGTGTGCCATACGGTGAGGGGAAAACTTGGAATAAATTCTTTACAAAAAAAAAAAAAATTATTAATGCGAAAGTTATTTTGTTTCGCTTTCACACTTTTATTTCTGAACTGATTTTCAAAATAATTACTTGAAAATAAACTCTTTTTCCTTCTTTCTATATTAAATACTGGATTGCATCAACATTACTTTGATGTGGCGTTCGTAAATATGATTATGATCCACAACGCTCATTTTGCTACAAGAGACAATACGCCAAAACCAAGCCTACCGCACTGTTTGCGAATCGGGACCTAAATCTGGGCCGTAAGTAAACCACGCAGCCGACACAGCAACCGCAATATCTACAGAGTAACAAGTACAAGAGCAAACAGAACAATGCCTAGAAGGTGTAATCATTACCCTCCCTCTCCCACAAGTTGGACAAAAAGGTAAGAACTCGTAATAGCCACAAAGATTAACTTCTTGGTAACTTTTCCCTTAGATAAACTTGCCTTCTTTATATTAAATTATTCCGAAACTTGTGAGGTACCAAAGATGAAGATTTTTGGAAGTGCTAATTGATTGATATTAAAATTCGCGAACTCTTATTTATGTTTCGTAAAAACACCGTTTGAGTATTATTCCTCTCAAATGGAGGGTCGGGTAAATTGAAACTCGGGGAAGTTTGTTCGTAGAGACATAAATTATCTATTTTATCATTATACTTGTTGGGCAAAAAAGGTAGCGGACACAAAATGTTACTCTATTAGGTACACTTACCATTCGCCTGGAGGACACGGTTGGAGCATATGGTGGAGGTCTGCCCTGCTTGGGCGGAGCACCACCGTGTTCTCGTCGAGGCGTTCGGCGGCGGCAACCTCTCGCTACAGGTCCTGGTTCACTCTGTGGTCCGGAGCGAGGAGGCATGGGAAGTCGTCACCCCCGTTGCGGATTTTGTTCAAAAGAGTCACCGCGGCTCTGGAACGCAAAGGGCACTAGGATGAGCACGGATGGGTTTTAGTCAGTAAGAGTCTGACACTCCCTCCCGCTCCAACCGGCGGAAGGAGTCATTTGATGATTTCCCATCCATAAAAAAGAGGTATACTTACCATAGGGTTCATCAATCGATTTCTTAACAAATCGATTAGATACAAATACAATCGAGCTAACGTTTTGAGCTTTGTTCAACACGCTTGTTATTGAAGCAAAGGTTACTCGATATCGTGTGGGTAACCCTCTTAAAATAGATAATAGACTTTTCCACACTTAACTTTTAGTGCCAACTTAAAATACATACCATGAATTTCATTCATAAGTATTGTGCCAAGGCCAGGCCTCTGATCACGTAAATAGTCGACTAATTGCTTACCGATGTTTCCAAAAACCGAGGCTCTTGTCTAAAATTCCCGGAAAACTGTAAAATTGGGAAAAAAGGAAAGCGATTTTTTAGAGCTTTCTGCGTGAACTGTCTGTTTTATAAAATAGTTGAGCTGAATGGATGAATCCATATGTTTGTAAACGGGCGTCGGCAGGCATGAATAGTATAATAAATGTATTTTGATATTATTTTTTTATTCTATTTAATCTGCCATTCACGGGGGTTGAATGAACAAACAACATGCAACATGTGTAGATACCTCGACACCCAACAAGTATGTACCTTAAACCAATAAGACTCGTAAGCTCTACGAGTAAAAGCCAACGAGTGGGCACAAAAGGAAGATCAAATAAACAACATAGGTGAAAAAGCCAAGTGTGAGTCGACCTCGCACAATAAGGGTTCTGATACAAAAACCGCGTTTCTTGGCGCGTATGGGAGCTGGTTGTCATAGTTTATACACTGAATTTTTTTTTTTTTTAAAACTTTGCCCCACACTAGGAATTTCTCCTGTATTGTGGGTGCGTTCACAAACATATAAACTCACATACACAAACAGCCAGACCCGGAACAACTATCTGTAGGCCATACAAATCTTTGTTCCGTGCGGGAATCGAACCCGTGACACGCAGCGCAGCAGTCGATCGCTCAACCACTGCGCCAATCGTGTCGTCAAATTGTCTGTCTATTAAAGTTCATGACACACAATCCTCTGACTGACAGACACATGGATGGACAGACCGACAGCGGAGGTGTACTGCCGGTCGATTCTGTTGAAATCTCACGGTGTAGACCTAGGCGGAGTGAACGACAATAGAGCTGTCATTTCATCTTATTTACATGGTTTGAGAACTCACCCGTCGGGCACCCCGCCCGGGTGTTCACTTCGACATGTTTACAGAATCGCTCTGCAGTATACCGTTGGCAACCCTTCGAGAACGGAACCCTAAAAAATAACGGCAAGAAGAGATTCGCACTAGGTATAGGATTTAAAACTGAAAAAACAATGTCCCACCTTCGGTAGGACAAGGATAAAGGTAAAAAAACTACAGTTATTCTGTAGTTTTGCAGTTTCAGGCGTGTTTGTAAAAACTAATTATCAATTTCCATAAACCAAGAACTACTAGGCCTACAATATAAGAATATCTACAATTATTTTCTTCTTTTTGTATATGATAGCTACATTCATGAGGAAGGCTATAGGCTGCCTATACGGGAACAGGAAATTCTTACTGGAATCCGTTCCAAAAATCGGGGCTTGTGCGTACGAAGAAAAATACGAGAGGACAAAAGCTAGTTTTTTTAATAAATTCATTAATGATTCCTTAAGCCTTAACATCTAACAACCAGATAAATCGACACTAATTCCACACTTAATTTTCGAAGAGAACTAAAGAAAATGGATTTAGCCAAAATCATAACAGTAAAACGTCGTAATAGCGAGAGATAGGGTCGATCCAAAAGAGCCAAATTGTAACACGAATTCGGACAGAGAGAGGATATAATTGAATTTTATTATAGTCGTCCTTTACATTATTACATTGCGGGTTTAGGGTTAGTCCAGAAACGAAGAGCTGATGTCGCTACAAAAAATGTGAGGAAACTACTATTGAATATCAATATCCACCTGTGGCAATGTATTGGCATTCTGTTTAGATACACAACCAACAAAAGGGTCTGGATGCCAATAATCATAGGATTGGTAACGTTTGTATACCTTTTTACGGTTCCTTTCCAACTTTCTGAAAAGTACCCATAAGATGCGACTTTGGCCCATATACCAGAACGTAAACTCCAACTCAACTCGAACTCTAAGTTCATTGGAGATCATCACAAATTGAAGTTTTACATTTGTTTGCTCATCGCTCGAGTACGAAAACGTCAATTAGACAAGCTTTCATTGACATTTTCGTGCTCATGTTGGAGTTGGAGATAATATAGGCGTTTGTTTATCTGTTACTGCTAATTTCAGGAAAAACTGATGCTATTGATTCGAAATGTGGAGCAGTGGTAGTAATTATGATGACTACTTACATAACAACTTACTCAGCAGTCTCAACATACAGTGTATTGTCATTTCAGGAGTTCAGGACAGCGTGGTTTCACGTTATTTCTCGCGATAGAGGGCTTTAGTGCGAGTTTTTTAACGTATTCGATAGCGTTAATGTAAACGTTCGTTTATGTCAAATTGTTGGTGAGAAAAAAAAAGGTTTTCCGCTACTGTCACCAGACGGCGCTTATTCAGTTTCAATATATATTATCGTTACGCTAATGCAATCGAAAACGTTGAAAACCTCGCACTGGCTTTAGTGCGAGTTTTTTTATTTGACTACTTAATTGGTTTTGACGAATACAAATTTTGTCGGTAAATAAACCCGACTATTTTCTTTTTTTTTAAATAAAAAAAATCTAATTTTTTATGTTACTTCTTCATCATATCAGCCGAAAGATGTCCACTGCTGGACATAGGCCTCCTCCAAGTGTCACTACTATAACCGGTTCTTTTTTACTTACCTAAACTTATTCCTTAATGCATTCCAGTGAAGCGGAAGAGAGGAATGTGGGCAGGCGGTGCGCAGTGTGTGCATGCCTCGCTGCCCCGCGGCGCCCGAGCGCAGCCTGCGCCCACGCTCAGCGGCGCCATCGCCAGCCGCCGCCCGCCCAGGTAACCAACTTTGTGCTCTTTTATCTTAATAATGTATTTTTCATCTGGTACTGTTTACTGACGGAGCGCGTCGTCGTTGAGGTCGACCGCGAAAAAGGTGGTGTGACGATCTAAACATATTTTGCGGAGCATACTTGTCAAAGATCGCACAAGGCAGAAAACTTTAGGCTAGCATATAAGTTCAAGTACTCACTGGATACAGGTACTTATAAACTAGGTTTACAGGATGTAAAAAGAAACATACACAAAATCCTCCTTTACAGATTTTTTATTTTTTTACTGCTTCTCCGATTGCACCAAATAGCAATCTTGTGTGATTGTCCCAAAAAGCAATCTTTCTTCTGTAGATTTCGAAAGCTAAAGATTCGGAAAACAATCTTGGGTGGTTTAAAAATATAAATATGAAACGATAAAAATCAGTACCTACCTAAGTAAACAGAAAAAATAAATAAAAACTATTTAGACTGTAAAACTTCAAAGATTATTTACCTGTAGTTTAAAGGCTTCTTAAATTTTTGGAACCGTTATTCGTTTTAGTTGCAAAATTACAAAATAAAACTATGCGTAAGACAAATGGTCACAGTCATGCTGTGTATCACCTGTAATTTGGAGGGAATCTAACTGAATTTCAGTATCTTAATCGGTATATGTGTACCTTAGTTGCCTGAAAAATTGTTCACATCAAATTCTGGTAATTTTCAGGCCGTCTCCTCCTTCACCGACTTTAGTGGCTCAGATTGACTCTTCAGTAGCCTGCCTGTGGTTACTGACGCCTTTGTCAGCTGGGACCGCTGTGGTGGCAGTTCTAGTAGCAGTATCAACCAACAACTGGCTTCACACACAGGAGAACATGCTGAACCCTTTGTACAACGGCACTGGGAGACATGACCTGGTTGCAAAGCAAACCGTATCTGGATTATGGAGGATATGCCACACAGATCGTAAGTCATTGACCTGTTTCATATTTTCTTATTTTGATTTTCACTAAGTAACGAGGGGAACTTAATCTCGTATAACCGGAAAAACTGCAGTGCGATTCTGTAAACATAATTATGTGTGTTGTTATCACGAAGTGAGCTATCAATCCATGCAATCAAGATGATTAATGACAGCTCACTTTGTGATCAAGCTTTCACTTCGACATGTTTACAGCAGGTCTATTCTGTCGACATTTCACCGTGTCAAATCAAAATTTAAAAAGAGACTGACATTAGTGTGTATTATTCAGTAAAATATGACTTTTTAAATGATAATGAATTAACAATGTATTGAATAATTTATTATATCGAATAATTTAATGTAATTTAATTAATATTGACATGCCTAATGATCTCGTTCTCTCAATAATTTATATGATTTCTATTCCAATTGTTTTATGTAGATTTTATTTTTATTTTATTTTATGAATTTTCTGTGCTGACTATTTTTTTAACAGTGAACCTTAATTTAATTAATTTTTAAGTTTCACAATTGCACTAATGTTTGCATGCCTCATGTAAAGTAGATTGTACATGGTTCGCACATCTTTCTGTAACACCTTATTTTAAGTACCTGCAATCTTAGCAAATAAACTCTACTTTACTTTACTTTACTTTAAAAAGTGAACGACAAGTGACCTGTCATTCCATCTTGTTTGTATGGTTTGACAGCTCACTTGTCATTCGCTTCGCCTAAATGTTCACTTCGTCATGTTTACAGAATCGCACTGCAGAATCGACCGGCTGTTCCTTTCCCCCATACGGTTTGAATTTTGACTACTTACTAAAATGTTCAAGCTATGAATGAGACAAATCAAAATATTAATAAATTCTAGTTGTGATAATAGGAAGCAATCTAACCATTTTTCCAAATTATTAAAATCATTTTTCGAAACTAATCGGATTTAAAATTTGTCAAAAGACAATCTAGTGATTTTGGAATATTGGTTACCAGAAAAAAATAACTGATCCAAAAAAAGAATTGGTGAACTCCACTCCATTACATTTTTTAATGTGGAGGCTTTGTCTCACGCACGATAAAAAACACCACTAATTTGATCAACATTTGGCATTTTTGAGGTTGTGATGATATTATTGCGACTTCTAACCTATGTTGAGTGAATTTGTCGTTAAAAGGACTCGGCATAGCTCGGGGTGTTAGCCTGTAACTGCCTCTAACATACACATATATCGTATCGGGTAGGAATATAGAGCGCGGTACTTTTTAGTACAATAGAGCACGAAACTTCCGCGTGTGTCGCGAGCCTACAATGCGTTCTGTTTCCGTCGCAGCACGTGGGAAAATGCATTGTCCCACCGTCCGAGTCGGCCCACTTTCGTTCCATTACAAAGTCCGTTGATGCGTCCGCAACTGCGGGACTCCCATTTGAGACTAGTTCATTTCCTTCATTAAATAACGAGTTTGTGTGTTATTTTAATGATGCTGCAACGGGACCAATCTATAAAGAAGGCTTTGTGGCTTCAAGGCCTCTGTTAATGTTGGATTTGTATTACAACAGCTATGTGGTTATGATTGACCACTTGCTGCGACACACATGGATTAGATAAATATACTCCTTATTACATATGTATCATAATAAATACAATAACGGTTTAAAAATAATTAAAAATAATAGAGATTGGGTGATCTTAGCGCAAAAATCGAATTTTCCAGACAAATTTTTGATGATTATGAATTGGCAGAGAAAGAGAACAGATTCACCGCAGACCGTGGTGTACTATTTACAAATAAACAATAAATAACTTAAAATAAGTTATTTAAGAAAATTCAAGGATATAGGTAGTGATCTTTTTGTTGTTATCCTTTGATTGGCATACACGAGACTGCATAGGAAGCCACAACAGTTCCTATCCATACCTTAGTACAGTACGGAGAATTCTAGCGTGCGGCTAGACGTTTCCACTTGATAAGACATATGTACACTAGCTGCAGTGCTGCTCTCCGGTCTGCTGGTGGTTTCTCCAGAACTCATCGAGCTTTATTGGATCGGCGTTTTTAGAGTTACGAACGTCCGTATGAACAAAAGTGGAACCCTTATAGGATCCTACATGTGCACATACGGACAAACAGACCGATAATTACTGCTCACAGCCAATTTGCTCCGAATATACTGCACCAATTCAGTTGAAAGGTACACATCAATTCTGTTACTGAAACACAGACGTGTAACGTAAATAAATAAATTTTGGGGGAAATTACAAAATTTAAAACAAAGTTATTCAAACTTAAGGAAGAGGAGCCTCAATTTCATTTTTCCTAATTTAGGTTTTCGTCTGAACTCTTTACGCTAGAGTACAACTCGCAGCGGGCCGGATTTTCTTTTTCGAGTTTACATAATAGTGTAGTCGCTCTTGACTTCTAGCGCCCGAGCCTTTATCAGTCTCTGTCTGATATTTAAACACGGAAACCACAAATATTTAGTGGCAGATTAGCCAATTTCGTAGGCCAAATACTATATTTTTTAGTGTGCACCGCACTATCAGTGCAACGCCCTTCCTTTTTTCTGGTTTCCAGTCACTTCGATCATAACTTTTATTAATTTTATGAATTCAATGTGTTTCAGCTGGCAGCACGGTATTCCGGTGTCTCGACATTCCATATTTTCCGTTATCGCAATGGCAGCCAGACCCGAGTGACTCAACAAACGCAATACCATGTGAGTTTTGTTTCTGTAAGATGGATATTTGAGACTGGAACCGATGATTTAAAAAATAAAAACATGCACTGGCGTCAAACTAGTTTACAAGTCAAAGTTAGATGTATCAATAAATTAAGGTTCAAGATGGATGATGGGCAGGCCTTTAGTGTGGGACGCAACCTGTGTCGATACTCTTGCGCCATCCCATCTTCCTAGTTCATCGTGTTGTGCTGGCGCTGCCGCTGCGGCTGCGGAAAACCTCAAGCGGCGTAAATATAGTAACCTCATTGGCAACTATATTTCCGAACCGTTTGGGGTTGAAACCCTTGGGCCGTGGGGCCCTTGTGCTCATAGCCTTTTCAATGAAACTTCGAAACGGCTAGTTGACACTTCCCGTGACCCAAGAGCTGGCTTTTTCTTTGGGCAGAGACTTAGCATTGCCATTCAACGTGGCAATACCGCCAGTCTCTTGGGCACATTACCAGCTGACAGCGTTGAGGACAAATTTTTTGATGCTATATTTTAGTTTGTTGTAAGTTTCGTGTATTTTTAATTTGAGTTATTTTTAGTCTTGTAATAAAACCTACCACATTAGGTTACGAACCTCAAAATGAAATGAAAATATGGAAATCATTATGGATATGGGATCATGTCTTTTACCATCGGTCTGTCTGCCCGTCAAGTAGGTATGAAATATCCCTTTTCTCTGGACAGTGCACTGTCCTTTGAAAAAAGGTGGAGACAAAAAGTTGAAATTATGATTATAAATGTAATATTTAAGTTAACATCTTTTGATCTGTAAAAAAATAATCAAGCTTTTTAAATTAAGGTAAATCAAAATACGGCCATTTATACCATATATTTTGACACTTGCAAGTAGATCTGAACTAATAAGCAAGTCGCAAGATCCCATAGCCAGTGATGGTCCCAGCCTACGAGTTGAAGGTCGTGTATGTAGAATGTCACTACCATGACTACTCTCAAACGATCGGGTTGAAACCGGTTGGGTTGAAGTAAGAAAAGTGGCCTGTGTTCCAGCAGTTGGAACATCATACATAGCTTCGTAAGGTCTTATAAGACATTTTTTTGCGATTGCGTAACACAATAGAAATTATATAAGAGGAATGGCATATGTTTCAGACGTGGTGACTCGGTCGGCAGCCCCACTGCTTCTGGCTGTGTTCACGCAAGCCGTTGGAGCGTTGTGTTGCGTCCTCGGACACTGCGTAAAAGGACGGCGGCTTTGTACATTCATTGCGGGCGTTCTATATATTATATCTGGTGAGTTAGCTTTTGTAAGCTGAGCTTATAGAGCAAGATCTTAGAGCCGCCAGACGATACTTATTTTCTTAGTAGCAAAATTTGTGGGATCGGGTAGTGTTAGCATGTACTTTGAGTGTACGCATATCTGTTATCTTGTCCCGACGACCATTTTTACGGGTGGTGTTATCAGCTACATCAAAATATTACTCACTTTTCTCAAAGAATACCATAACAAGTGAGTTCGGCTTTAAGGACGCGTACACAAAAGTATGTTTATTAAATAGGATGCTTTGCATTCTTAAAATGTTTTTCCCGTGAATTGTTTATAGATGTGGATGATACGATTCTGAACTATACATATAATTTTAGATAGGTACAGTTTCTCGATAAATGTACTGATGTGATTTTTTTTACTTCGGTACATTTATTGGTAAATTTAATAAACATACTTTTGTGTAAAACAAGTAATGATTTGACTACCCATATGTAAAAGCGTCCTTAATAAAGAAAACCAAAGTCCGACAGGATTTTGGAGGGCGCAAAAAACTTCCTTGACTTTTGAAATAAGAACTACAAAAATAAAAATGGCCGTCAGCACAAACTATCAGGTATGCGCACGTTCAAAGTACACTAACACAAATCTATTATCCACATTTTGTTACTGAGAAAATAAGTAACATTTGGCGACCCAAGAATCTCAAACTATTAGATTATTTTTTTTTATTGTTAGGCACCCGTTTGACCACTATCTCACTTGATGTGGTTGTCTCGATGATGTGGTCGAAGACGGAGTACGCTTGCCTGGAAGTAACTTATACAAAATTTAACAGAATAAACACAATAGCTCTTAAGGGGTCATTTTGCTCATCATTATGAATAACTTTAACTATGGGACCAACACTGAAATCGTGAAAAAAAAATCGACTGCCCCATAGGGGAGACCGCGTAACTCGACAAAATGTACCTACTAAATACCAGTTTTTTTGCGATTTCGGGGTTGATCCCATAGTAAAAGGTGTTCATAATTATGAGTACCTGCAATAACCCCATATCCAAGTATAAATAGTTAGTAGAGAATATTTTCGAAAAAGAGTTCAGGGGACAGATAGTGGTTTTTCACTTCCTATTGAAAACTTAAAATCGCTCTGTCTCTCTCTAAACTCTTTTCGAAAATGTTCTCGTACTAACTATTTAGACCTGGATATCTAGAGTATGCACACCAAGTTTCACTAAAATCGGTTCATCCATTTCGAAAAATAAGGACTGGAAAGTTTGTATGAAAAGCCGTATGGCGTAAACGATCTTAAGAGGGATTGTGTTTTTTCTTTTACACGTTGTATAGATAGCAGAAAAATAATCTTACACCAGTCTTGCCAAGCGGTACCGTGTTACTCAGTAACTGGTTTGTGGAGGTTAGATAGGCCGTCTTTCAGTGTAAAATACTGCATCCCGTCAAACTGGAAGCCGATCTCAATCATCATCTGCCTAGCCTTTTCCCTACTTTATTGGGGTCGGCTTCCAGACAAACCGGATTCAGCTGAATGCTAGTATTTTACTGACTGCCTATCTTTGGAAAAGACTAGATTCTATATGTTGATGACAATAAATAATTTGAATTGAATGATATCAGACAAAGAATAAAATGATGTATGAGGGCCTGAGTCAGAGAATGGGCAGCAGCATTCTCTGTCTACAGCTACACCGCGGCCTCCAATCTGCCTCCCAAGCGTGGCGATTTTGGCACACCCCTCCCCCTCATGCGGGGGAGGCCTATGTCCAACAGTGGACGTCTTTCGGCTGATATGATGATGATGATGAGTGTCTGATCATATCAAAAATAACCTCACTCTCAGTAAGAACACGTTATACATAGGTAAGAAGCAGTTGCGTACAATGATCAAAACAAATATATTTTTTACCACAGTTGCATCACAAGATGCTCACAGATGGCTCAAAGCATCACAGATCGCGCTATTACGTTTGAACATGAAGTAGACGAATATAAAGTAACTTAGATAAGAATGTAATCAAAGAAATTTAATAATTTATAATATGGACAAAAAAAAGTCGGTGTCAGTTTTTATTGGAGTTGCGGATGGCATAAAGAGAAACGAAACTCTTATAAGATCACTCAAATCTCCGCCTGTCACAGTCGTCGTTTTTCTTTTTTTCGTGACCGAACGTATAAATACATACCACTAATCCACAAGTTTTTAACCAAACGACAACGACATTAAAATTAAATGGATTTTAAACTAGGAATCAAATAGTGTCTTGAATCTTTTTTTATAGATATATTCCATTTGGAGAATCAAATAAAAGAGAGTACCTCAGAGAATTGAAGGCTAAATAAAAAACGAAGACAATATGGTTTGCAGATCTTTAGATGGAATAAAGGAGTTCAGAAATAAAATAAAAGCTTATATTATGGAAATTTCTTTGCGCGCAAATCTGATACCGAAAAACGTCCACTGCTGGACATAGGCCTCCCCAAGTGTCGCCACAACAACCGGTCCTGTGCGTCTCGTTTTCATCGGTTACTCGCGACCCTAACCAGGTCATCGGTCCACCCTGTGGGAGGCCTTCCAACGCCTTTTGATGATGATGATGATGATGATGATGATGATGATGATGATGAAATCTGATACGCACTTAAACGGCTTTTTTCTACAGAGTCGACACTCACCGAAATAACTTAAATCCTACTGTTTTGTAGTTTATTATTTTAAATATATACCTATAAAATTTTTCGTTTCAGGTTTAATAATGCTGACCGGAATCGTCATGTACATATCCGTCTTCAAATCACAAGTAGGCCACAAGTTGCGCTACATGACATATTTTGAAGCCCCCAGAATGTCATATAGTTACGGATATTCATTTGGGCTATACATCAGTGGTTTTGTGGCTGCTGAATTAGCAGGCACTTCGGCTATATTCCTATTTCTTCAGTGGTACCAAAAAGATTGGATAACGGAACTAACTGAGAAGGCCAAGGCTGATTGCCGAGCGTGGGATCGTGAATATGCCTCCTTTACAGAATTCAGAGAGCGAGATTCCACACTACTCGAAAGGCGAATGATGAAGAGAGACACATACCCACCTTCAGGCTCCTCAGCTGCAACACCACGGGAACGAAGGCGTTTCGTGTTCGACGGCGATGATATGCCACATTGTTCAATACATAATAAAAATAGGAGAATAAATTTAAGTTCAGCATCATTAAAAGATTTGTCATCATCGACGTTGTATGGGTTTCCGGCGGCACCGCGGCCGACGGCCTGTGACAATTACTTTGAAGAATTCAAAGAGGTGCCTCAAAGTGCGAATACATTGAGTGGACTAAGGAGTGCGTCAATATTTCAGTCACAGGCGTCGGTGGCGAGCGGCCGATTTCTGGACACTTCGGCGGTGGAACCCCCGCCATCTCGAGAAGAAGAAATGGTGACTTTCGGCGCGGGTGCAAGAGGCGGTGACGAACACCCGCCGCCGCGCCACGACCGCGCCGTTGGTACCGACCCTTACCGCAGAACGACGCCCGTCTGATCCAAGAACTTGGGTTTCCCACCCCGAATATAAAGCATATCGAGAAGTGATAAGTGACGATTTTATTCCCGTGCTACGTACTAAATAGTTAATGTTCGTACCTAGCCGGATACAGTTAAGAAGTGTCTTTCGAATTTATGAACGTATAATAGGTGCATACGTGACTTGTGTTATAAAATTTTTAATTGTTATAATTCCTTAAATAAACACTGCCATTTGTCTATTATTTTTTTGTGTTAAAACAGTCTCTATTGTTGCAATGGTAAAGTTGTAAAGTATGTTTGAATCCATTCAACGATGACAAGTTATAGATGTACAAGGTTCTTGGTGTTTCAAGATCTCCGAGCCAATACTTATCTTCTAAGTATCAAAATGTTCCTTCCGCCTGACGCAGGTACTCACCGGACACGGTTGTTTCGGGAGGTACCTGTTTCGGATTCGGTGGGAGGAAACGCCCGGGTGTTTTCACTGTGACGACCGCCCGGAGGACACAGTGGAGCATACGGTGGAGGTCTGCCCTGCTTGGGCGGAGCACCGCCGTGTCCTCGTCGAGGCGATCGGCGGCGACGACCTCTCGCATCCGGCCCTGGTTCAATCCATGGTCCGGAGCGAGGAGGCATGGGAAGCCGTCACCTCCTTCTGTGAAGCAGTAATGCTAGTGAAGGAGGAGGCGGGCCGCGTGAGGGAGAGACAACCCTCACGCCCCAGCCGCCACAACATAGGGAGACGTCCCGGGCGTCGGGAGTCGCAGGGCGATTCCCGGCCACCGCAGGCGCGGGTCTGCGGACCGCGAGCGTTGGGCGGCTCGCCGTCCGATCACAGCCAGGCCCGGGTCGACGGCGCGTTGTGTTCCACGCGCGCCTTAAAGAGATGTCAGCATAGGAGTAGGGGCCCGTTAGGGCCAGAGCCTGCCAGAGTTGCGGATTATATTCGAAATAGTTACCGTGGCCCTGGAAAGCAAAGGGCACTAGGAGGAGCACGGATGGGTTTTAGTTAGTAAGAGTCTGACACTCCCTTCCACTCTGCCCAAAGCGGGAGAAGTCATTTGATGATTTCCCATCCACAAAAATAAAAGGATCAAAATGTTTGGGATAGATTAGAGGTACAATGTACTAAAACGTAAACATACCTGCTGGTGTGGGTCGACGGGCAATTTTTTTTTGGTCTCTTTATAAAACGCAACAAAAATCAACTTAGGAGACACACTCCCATTAAAAATCCTGGCAGATTTTTATCTTGCCATTCCATCATTAATTCACGCCTTTGTAGAGCCAGGGCAGTAGGTATCTGCCAAGGTTGCGGAATTTGTTCGAAAGAGTCACCGCGGCCCTGGAACACTGATGGATTTTAGTCAGTAAGAGTCTGACACTCTTTTCCGCTCCACCTAAAGTGGAAGAAGTCATTTTGATGATTTCCTTTTAAAAATTGGGAGTAGGTAGAAACTACGGAACGACACTTGCTAACGACTCCCATAACAGTAAAATATACCAGTGTAAAAGAAATGTAATATTTCTTTTACACTGGTATATTTTATCTGGAATTTATTTTATTTTAAACGAAAAATTTATCGTAAGATAACAATATTTGCACACACTGCTGAGCTTGGGGTGTTGAGTTCTATTCCTAGATCGAGTAAAGGGTTTTAGGGTTCATCATCTGCCTAGCCTTTTTCTCAACTATATTGGGGTCGGCTACCAGTCAAACCGGATTCAGCTGAATACCAGTATTTTACGTAGCGCGGCTGCCTACCAGACCTCCACAACCCATTAACTGGGTAACACGGTACTTCTTGGCAAGACTGGAGTCAGATTTTTGGGCTTCTGACAATCCGTAACGACTGCCAAAGATCTCCAAATGACAGCCGGGCAACGGCTTAACGTGCTTTCCGAGGGCACGGAGGAGTCTCGGTATGTTAAGATGGATGGCAAGCGTTGCTTAACCTTGAAGCGGCCTGTGTGGCTGTTATAGTTTAGCCACGAGCTTTTTTTTTTGTTTGAAATTGCCATTCCTTTATCCGGTTGACAACTTCGGGTAAACGAAAAGTTCTTACGGAAAGCATGACCAGTGCCTGATCTATCGCCAATTTGATCTCTCTTTCCGATTGCTGTCTTTTCAGGCAATCAGAGTGAGGGAGGGAGAGCCCAACCAACATCTGTTCTACTCCATAAAGATAGTCCAGTAAAATAAGGGTTTCACCTCGGAATGAGAGATAATAAGCTGGAAACTTGTACAAACCTTCATTTTGGCGTTCTTAATGTTGTGTCAAAAGTCTCATAACATCTCGTGTCTGCTTCGTAAGTTATTGAAGGTCACAAAATCGTTTCATCGTGAATATCTCGGTTTTTGTAGCTTCAATGATGTTAACACTTGATTTAAATTATAGAACGTACTCGTAAAATATGCAACAATTTTTGTTTGTAACATTTTTTCATGTGCTCAACCGTTTTCGAGATAGAGCGCGGTGAGCAAGCAGCGCTCAGCCATACTGAATATATGGTCAGGTCAACCGTGAATCTCGGTGAATAATTCCTTCTTTAAAGTTAAGAAATCATTAAAATATTACTAACAATCTATACATCTATACATATAACAAAACAGTAACCAAAGAAAAACTTTACATTGAGAATTTTCGAGAAAAAATAAGTGGCTCTTGTAACACGTAACTGATGACAAAAAGTAACTTTTTAGAATTTTTGTCTGTGTGTATGGTACGGCTTCACGCCAAAACTACTGGATAGATTGAATTGAAATTCAGCAAAAATGTTCTTTGTAAACCAAGGAAGGCTGTAGGCTACATATTATCACGCCGTATGACATGGGAGGTAAGCAATATTGATTTTAAAAGGTTTTTGTTTGTAATTGAATGCACAAAAAATTGGAGTGTGTGTGTGAATTGAGTGAGCACCCTAAATAAAATTAATAATATATACTAGTCATTTAGTAAAAGGTGTGAAACAATTGTAAAAACAATCTTACAATTTGTAAAAAGATAAAACATGAGATATATCAGTTAATGAATGCTCACTCAGTTCGCACATACGACCACCCTGAATCTCAGAACGTATGAAGATTTCATGTAAGATTTATGTACTACTCTTTAGTAAAACCTTTATAAAGTTGTCGTTTTAGATATCAATCGCCAAGGGCCGTATAAAAAAAAATTACAAATACTTTCATATGCTCACTCAATTCACACACTTTGAAAGGACCCGATTTCTTATGAACAAACCATAATTTCATTTTGTTATAAATCTTGTTTTATTAAAAGGTATACACGTGATTTTGTAAAATACAAAGCGAACCATAAATGTAGCCCGTTTTGTAATAGTTAATTAATATAAGTGCTCACTCAATCCACACAATTCTGAAAAGTTATAAACGTTAATATCTTTGAATTTATAAGGATTAGAAAGCTATAAATTGCGCTAGTTTTAGTAAAGAAAAGTTACTAAAGATTTGCCATTTTACATTTAGTACTCTCAGTTTACTCTAAAAGATATTCAACTGTTTGTGTTTCAATGAAAATCTGCCTACTGTAGGGTTGTCACGCAGGACCGTGTCCTTCCTTCATACTAAGTGTCTATCTGGGCATGCTTCGATTTGTTTGTGCACAGACCCACTAAGCTGGGACTGAATATATTACTAATTTTAATATGGTATCATTTTTATTAGGTCAATTATAAATATGCATAGATAGGTAATGCTACAAAAATAAATAAATAAAACTTAACAACCGATAATCAAAATGTAGCTTCAAGAGTCTAACATAATTAAATATGCATAGATAGGTAATGCTACAAAAATAAATAAATAAAGCTTAACAACCGATAATCAAAATGTAGCTTCAAGAGTCTAACATAATCTCTCGGTATTTGCGAACGCAGCCTTATCCATATTTTGTTAATTTTACTAAACTACCCTCATAATAATATGCACCTAGTTTCGGATTATTCAATCCTGTTTGTTTGTTAAGTTTGTCATTTAACATTAATCGTATTATTATTGTGTGGCATACGTAGTACAGTGCAATAATGTACCTATTATCAATGTTATTGTTTTTCCTGGTGACTATAACGTAAGTATATTTAGCTAATAAATAACAATATTTTGTTCTTTTTTTATTTGTTCAATGCAGTTTTTACGGTTTCGTAATACTTACTACTATAAAACGGGCTACATTTATGGTTCGCTTTGTATTTTACAAAATCACGTGTATACCTTTTAATAAAACAAGATTTATAACAAAATGAAATTATGGTTTGTTCATAAGAAATCGGGTCCTTTCAAAGTGTGTGAATTGAGTGAGCATATGAAAGTATTTGTAATTTTTTTTTATACGGCCCTTGGCGATTGATATCTAAAACGACAACTTTATAAAGGTTTTACTAAAGAGTAGTACATAAATCTTACATGAAATCTTCATACGTTCTGAGATTCAGGGTGGTCGTATGTGCGAACTGAGTGAGCATTCATTAACTGATATATCTCATGTTTTATCTTTTTACAAATTGTAAGATTGTTTTTACAATTGTTTCACACCTTTTACTAAATGACTAGTATATATTATTAATTTTATTTAGGGTGCTCACTCAATTCACACACACACAAATTGGAAAGCACAAAATGACATGTTAGTTAGTTAAAATAAAAATTTAACTCTGGGAACATAATATTCATGCTATTTTTATAAAGGAGCTGGGCAGTAATCTATATTATTATTTATTACATGTAGTAAAATAGTAACTCGAAGGGTGTATGTTTTCAATTGGCGAGAAAACTCCTGAACCGATTTTGATCAAATTTTGGATAAATAATCCTTAAAGGTATGGTCAGGTTATAAGCTACTTATACGGAAAGAAAGAAAGAAAAATATTTATTTGTACCTCGCACAAGACACAAAAAGTAAAAAAAAAAATATTGAAAAAAATAAGTAGGTAATAATAATATACGTAACAAAAGGTACACCAGCAAGGGGTGCGAGTGCGAGGCCAAAAAGGTCCCTATCTCAGCATTATGCTGCGATACTTATAATAAAATATCACGCTTTGTGCTTTGGGGGATGAGCAAGATTCAAAAATGTCTGTTTTGAACGACAATGTGCACATGGTTCGATATCCAGCAACTGTTATTATTTTTGTATTTATTTTATCTTTTGAAATGTATTTTTACTGCATAACATTGTCAAAATAAAAATAAAATGGGTTTTTGCGTACTTAAAATAATATTTAAATTTTTATCGACATTTTTCCAAATAGTTTAATTCGCGAGGAATTGTAATAAGAAGTCACTACATCAATATTGCAGAAACTTAAGTGTCTAACCTCAGCAATGACTATCATCACGCTATACTTTCGGGGAGCTAAGCATCCAAAAAGCACGACATAAATAAGATCGGCTATTTGAATCTATTATCAGCAGAACTCATAGACCTTTCGGTTTAAAAGACTGCCTTTCGGAATCCTAGGTGTGGGTTCGAATCTTAAAAGGTGTTTCTATTTTTTAATTATATTTATCTCATTTATTTTCTTATTATTTTATTCCTACCAAAGCTATTATTATCAAATACTAATAATATGTTATTGCTGTATTTTGCATATTTTTAGCAAGGATGGAAAGGAACCAGAACCTATTTTCTGTTAACTTGTATTCTATTTTGTTCCCATCACGTTAAATAGTACAAAACCATTGTAGATAATTTTTACACATAATTCTGATAGGAATTGTGGCAATCAAGAAAAATCAACTTATTATATAGGTACATAATTCAGATACCCGTAATGCCATCCTGATCGCCTCGACAAGGACACGGCGGTGCTCCGCCCAAGCAGGGCAGACCTTCACCGTATGCTCCGCCGTGTCCTCTTCGGGGGTTGACTTCTCTTCTGGTTGGTTTTCCCATGGACAACTTTATGCAGCTCTATCGCGTGTTAACAAACTTAGCAAGTTTCATCAACATCGTGTATCATCATCATTGTCCACAGTCCATCTTCGCTCACTGCTGAGCATAGGCCTCTCTTTTCGTGTGCCAATCCCCACGTTCCTGTGCCAGCCCCATCCAGGTTCTACCCACGATGGCAACAATATCGTCCGCCCATCTCGCCGCTGGCCGACCAATACTTTTTCTTCCAGTCCTCGGACACCACTCAGTCACTGCCTTACTCCACCTATCATCACCGCGCCTTGCCAAGTGTCCTGCCCACTTTAGTTCTACAATTCGTTTTCCGATGTTGAAAACCTTCGTACGTCTTGGGATCTCGACGACGTACCTCTGCCAAGCATGGAACGCTCCATGGCCTTCTGTGCAACTATCAGTCTGTACACAGCCTCCTGCGTGAGCGTCCATGTAAGTAAGTAAGTCATGTTGAGAAAAGCACACTGGTTATAAAGGCGGGAATTCAGACATTGCGAAATTTTGGCAGGCTTCAGAATGTCTTCCATTTTGATAAAAGCGGCCCATCCAAGGTGTGTTCCTCTCGATACCTCCGTTTGTTGATTTTCTTTGCCAATTGAAAGGATATAGCCAAGATAAACACATAATAATCATTTCCAACAATTCATTTCCAGATTTGAATCGCTGAAGGTGTTTGCCATAATCTTCGTCTTGGTCATATTCATCCTAAGACCCAACTTAAAAGAAGCATCTTTTGAAGCAAAGATTTTGAAGCATTTTCTGGGGATCATCAAAGTTCTCAGTGAAAACCACAAAGTCATCTGCAAATCTTAAGTTAGACAGTTTGGCAGAAAATTGACGTTAATACCGCTATAGTCCCAATCTATACCCACATTTTTAACGACATCTTCTAGGACTGCTGTGAATAGTTTCGATGAAATGAGAGAAGCATTATCATTACAACGTTTCTCTTAAAAAATTACTTAAACAGAAGATGTGATACTCGACGTCGGGTTGTGTTCCACGTGCGTCACAAAAAGATGTCAGCATAAAAGACGAGGCCCGCTAGGGCCAGTGCCTGCCAGGGTTGCGAAATTTGTTCGAAAGAGTCACCGCGGCCCTGGAACAAAGGGCATTAGGAAGAACACAGATGGGTTTTAGTCAGTAAGAGTCTGACACTCCCTTCCATTCCGCCCAGAGCGAAAGGAGTCATTTGATGTTTTCCCATACATAAAAAAGGAGGCAAGCAATGATAGATATTGACTGTACGTATTAGATATACGAACACATTGATCTTACCTAGCCACATCATTTTACAATACATACACGCGAACGAAGTCGCGGGCAACAGCTATTGTTTTATAATTGACAAATGCTTCCTCTCTCCTAAATCACTTATTTGCTATGCCCGAAAAACCTCCGTATTATTATGATCTAACCATAAGTTTACCACCTCAGAATACCTACAAGTGGAATGGAATAAAAGTATTGAGTGTTGAAATTTGGCTCACATGTTTAGAAGCTGGTATAGACTAACATTTTCGAAAAACTTCAATTCTGACAATATTGGGTACAAACACTTTTTTGAATTTTGGTTAAAAAATATTTCGAACAGCAGTTCAGCTTGGATGGAGTGCACCTAGCAGAAGATCTTATCAAGGACCTTTAAGCCTGTCCAGCCCAGAGCTCCATCTTTTTGAAATGAGGCGTAGTATAAATGATCTTCATACTGATAACCAGGTTAAGATGATTACACTCAGATCAAATCCTTGAACCTCAGGACTGTCATCCGAATGCAAAGCGATCATCACGCGAAAATCAATCGACGCGATCATTATTGTTCGGTATAAAGAGGAGGCGCCTTCTTTCGGCACATAGACGCTTTCGGGTTTACCGAAAAATGTATACGCGATATAAAAATATCGCGTCAATCGCGTAATTACGCGATGATCGATTTGTAATTAGACGACGCCTAAGACTTTCTTTATTTTGGATACATAGTATGTTGAAAAGACTAAATCCTTAATGTTTATTTGATTGAATTGAAATTGAATCGTCGGTTCGTTTACCGTTCTAAGCCAGGGATGTAACCTCTCTAGAAAAGATATCTAATCGGAGTAAAAATTGTTTTTTTTTAGTATTACTAGTCGTATTTCCCTTCCAGTGCCCTTTTCAAATTTCCAACCTGTATAAAAGCACGCTATGGCGGGCCACATGACACTTTTTTCATTTTATTTATGGTATGGGTTTCCGTAGTCAAGTGGCATAAACGGAACCCTTATAAATTCGCCCTATCCTTGTGTCCGTTCGTATGTCTGCAATTTATTTGGTGTCATCGGCTCACATCGGTGTTTCTACGTGCAAAGGCGCTGCGGCGCTGTGCCTGCCTGAATTCGATATAATAATTGCCGTTTTATTGCGACGACGCCGATCAGTGGGCGCAATATTGTACGCCTTTCTTTTCGCAAAATACTTTAATGCGTACGATACCGACATTGGATCCTTTACAGAGATCTATATAAACCTCAAAGTTGCAAACTTCATTCAAATTGCAAAGCCAATCCTTATAGAAAAAACCTTCTTTTGTTTTAAGAAATATAATCGTTTCTTAAACTTGACAAATAAAATACCAAAAAAACATGGTAAACTAAGTGTAATAAGTGTTTTGTGAAAATAAATAAACTAAAATGGCACCGTAAGTATTGCATGTGATCATTATCATTTACCGTCTGACCCAACCATGCCGCTACCTCAAACCAACAAAAAAAGGTGTTGGTCTGAGGCCGCTACCAACAAAAGCGATGAGCGGTGCGGCGCGTGGTAGGTACAAGCATTAATACCAAAATGAACGTCACGACTGACCACTTCAAAAGACGCCGCGCTTTGCCCCCGCTCAACGATTTTGCGCGTTATTGCGACGGAAAAGAAGAGTATACATTTGATATGGTGACAATTAGAGAAGTAATGACCGGGCCGCTCATCGGGCCTGTTTTTGCATCGTCAAAACTTGTGAACAGATAGAAATTAAGTAGGTACTCACTGGCTCCACCAGAAGCAGTTCCTCTGAGAAAAAATATCGAGTGAACCACACAGAGGTAACATAAACCGAGTGTACGACTCGCCAAAAAACACTACGCCGACAGACTGAACACCGACAAGACTTTACTTCGACGAGACTTCGCTAACAGGACACTGCGCCGACAGGACACTGCCGTTCATCAGCAACGCAACTTATCTCCGATAGTCAAATACTTCAGAACTCGATTATGCTTTTCTTGTAATTATACAATTCATTAAAAATTAAGATCTTGGTAGGTAGGTAGCCAGTTGACGGGAGTGAAGCCACGGGGGGCAGCTAGTTATACATATTATATGTACCTACCTATACTAAATACCAATACAAGATCTTTATTTTTATGAATTGTATAATTAAAAGATAAGCATAATCGATTTCTGAAGTAAGTATCTGATTATCGGAGATAAGTTGCGACGCTAATGAGTTCTCTCGGCGAAGTGTCCTGTTGGCGCAGTATCCTGTCAGCGAACAGTCCCACCAAAGTAGTCTTGTCGGCGTTTAGTCGTACACTCCCATAAACCAATGAAGTCAAAGTATTAAGACGGTATCTCGGAAATTCGATTGTTTGAAGCACGTAAATTTGACAGTTTGTTATTGCGACGAACTTAAAGGTACAGTCTGTTGTCAACAATATCTGACCCACCCTAAAAACAAACGAATTTGGACCCTCTACCTGTAACATTAAGGTTTATTCAATTTATATCAGCTTATGGACTCGAGTGCTCGTGGACTAAAAGAACAAATACAATAATAATACAGACACGCAAATTTGATCTTTATAACGTTAGCATTAGGTTATAATATTATGTTATAACTACTTGTTATAATATAATTAGTGTGATAGGTAGCTTATTTTAATGATTGCGCTCAAGTAATTCTGGTCTCGTGGTCTGTGCATAAGACTGAGAAAAACAAGTTGTGAGATCAAATTCTGCGACGAAGATATATTCTTGATTTAATTTAGAATTTATTCCAAAACTATTTCTTGTATTGTTGTAAAGAACTATAGACCGATAATCTTCAAGCATGAAATTTTTAAAATGGTAATATTTTTGCATAACCTCTGAATCAGAGGTTACGGAGACTATCTGAGTGACTATATGACATCCTTGTCTATTTCTGTATAAATTGGGCAAGTTAAAGCTATATAGGCATAGTTTTGAGGAAAAATAACGGTCAAAAATAAAACGCGGAAAGCGTTCACATCATATGTGACCGGAGCAGTTGCGGCATTTTTGACGATCACATTTAATGAAACTAAAATTATATTTATAGTTAAGAATCGTACCATGCACATCTATCAACAATTCTTGGGAAAAACATTTTAAGAATGCAAAGCATTTTATTTAATAAACATACTTTTGCGTAAAATAGTAATGATTTGACTACCCATTTGTAAAAGCGCTCATAAGATACATTTTATATTAGTATGCCATAATCAAATCTACCATTTATAAAGATTATAAATGCATGCTTATGCTTAAAAGTTTATCAAGAAAGGAATTCATCTGTGAAATACTATACAGATTTATAGCTACCTATATGTAGTGAATAAACATGTTATTTAAATAGACAAAATCTATTTATAACAATAACATTACCGCATAATCTGCAACATTTTAATGGTTTAACAATCAATCCATTGAGCATTTACTTACATGGTGTATTTAAAAATACCTACTAGATTAATTAGTAGCTAGTTTATTAGTAGTAATTTAAATATTCCTGGGCAAAACGGACCCTTTCTTTGCGATGAGTCGGTGTTAATGCAATTTTCTGTGTTTATAATTTCTTATCCCAGCAGAGTGTTAATGCCTTCTCACTGTTTCCACTGAAATATTTTGGTTTATTGCGGTTACACGAATGGGCAAAAATGGATTTCCAACATGGCTTGAAACAATGGCCCGGTGGCGTTCGAATTTGGGACTATACTTGATGGCTTTTGCTCCTGGACGAATCCGCTGTATATTTTCATTGTCTCCATAACGTCTTAGCCATAGTCTGACCGTATTTCTCTAAAACAAAAAAAAAAAACATTTTTGAAACCGTGTATGTAACTTGTAAGGAGTGAATGTAAGGTAAAATAGCCAACTACGCGTTCATTAATCACAATCACTAAAATAAAATATGTATAAAAAAAAACACTTACTGCTATATTAAGTCGACGACCAATCTCTCTAATACCAACATTCTGCTCATGTAATAATAATTATGATTTTATGTTTGGTATAGTCATTAAGTTGCGGTAAGTTGCTTTTTTACACCAAATTGCTTATAAAATACTTAAAATGTGTGTGCGCACTCACTGCTATTATGCGTAGTGTAACTTTTATCACTTAGATCAATTTACTATCTAACTCACGAAGCAAATATGTTTTACTTCATATCCAACTATTCTTGATAAATATAAATTCTGTGGACTTAGTTTTTTAATTTACCCACCTGTTTACAAGATTAGTTATTAGGCGTAAATCATATTGGTCGTTCTTTAATAATGCAAGCAATATTGTAGAAATGAAAACAAATTAAAAAAGAAACTGATAATAGGTGGACTGTGTTTTCGAACCCACACGTTGTTTGTCGCCAATCCAGCATCAAACCCCTAAGCCACAAGAACTTGTTGGGAATACGCGAAATTAAAGACTGGGCTGTAATTATGTAGTGTTTCTTAACAAAATTATACACAATACCGGTGGCTCCATGCCGATCCAACATTGGTTTACCTTAACGTTACGTGTTAAAGATCAAATTTGCGTGTCTGTATTGTTATTGTATTTCTTCATCGAGTCCGTCAGATCCGAGCACTTGTCGGATAAGCTCATATAAATTGAATAAACCTTAATGTTACAGGCAGAGGGTTCAAATTTGTTTGTTTTTAGGGTGGGTCAGATAATGTTGACAACAGACTGTACTAGTTTTTAGCCGGCGACATGTCGCGTCAGCAGACGACACTTTTGTAATAGAAGATATAAAAGTAAATTGCGATCAGTATTCTCGAACACGTCAGACATCTTGTTTCACGGAACACTCGGAACCAACTGGCTGACGTTTTCTGTAGCCGGCTGCAGTCGGATTCGAAATGATGACTGAAACATCATACAACGTCGCGTTATGTCGCAACGACGCGTCGTTGCGACATAACGCGACGACATATTGTCTGCTGCCGCGACATGTCGTCGCGACACTACTGGTTTCTGCGCATTGGTATGAAATATATTATATGAAATCTAGCGACATGAAGCTAGCGACGAGCGGCAGAAGACACTGTCGTCTAACCGTAGATCAGTAGTGTCCAGGCTCTTTACAATCTTAGAACATTAAGAAGAAAAATAAATCTTTATTATTACTATTTAACTATGCAAGTAGGGAGAAAAATAATGATACCAAATTTAAAGAGTACCTACTGTACCCTTCTAACAGGTCATTCTCTTAACGTATTTTTAATTTTGACGTATTTTAAAATCATGTCCTTCTTTATAAATAGAGATGTTGACGAAGCTTGAAAATAGCTTTCAATTCACTACAGCTTTAGTGACCAAGTGACTATTTATTCTTGTGTCATTAGACGTTTGCTGTTGCCGTCTGCAGTCGGGTTTGAAATTATGACTGCAGCGACATGACGCAACGACATGTCGTTGCGACATAACGCGACAACATGTTGTCTGCTGCCGGATACGTCACCGGCTACGAACTGTCACCTTTACGTAGAAATGTTGTCCACCATGAAATCGCAACTGCAAATGTTTAACATCTCGACGTAGGTAGTTACAAATTGTGAAAGCTCAAGATTTTCCATTCCTATTTGCTACTAGGAATGGAAAATCATGACCAGCTATGCCTCCCTCACTAACAACCAGGTGCCTAGAAGTATTATGATCCTTTAAGGAGACTTTACTACTTTTATTTCTCAAATCCTAGTTGCCAACAGCAAATCTGAAAAAACTGTCGAAGTTAGTTACGGCGTTATATTATATTATTTCGTTTTTATTTGTTTATTTGTCTAAATCTCTTCTAACCATTCTACTTTATGGAAGCATTAAAATGGCGACGAGTGACGTACTTACAATAAATTCAATTTTTTTTTATTCACAGGAAGAAACCGTGAGTCAGTCTTCAATCATAAGCATCGGAGCGTATGGAGCATTCATATGCTTCTACATACTTTATTCCTGGTTCTTGTATCATGTCCTACTGATCTAATAATTCCCAAACATGAACTTGTCTGTCCATCTACTCCTTTTCATGTAGGGAATAAAAATTGTATTGAATTGGAAAATTGAATATATTGTGCCAGTAAAAAACCCTGTGTGCACTAGGCTCCATACGCTACGATGGCTGAGTGGACGCACAAAGAAGATAGAACAGAGTATAAACGTAGTATAGCAATGTAGCACTTTTTAACCTAAATAAGTTCTGTGAGCCTATCATTTTTTTTCGGTTCTATGATTATTATTGTATAAATTTATCTATTATGTATTTATTGTATATATAAATTGTACACGTAAGACTACCTACAGTACGGTATTTTCTTTTCTCTTTAAAATCCATCCAAAGGTTGTCTTAAAAAGATCGCTTTCAGCGACAAGGCCGCCCATTGTGTCACCCTATGTAATGTCTTCTTCATCTATATTTTCTGTAACTTATATGGTGTACGTAATAAAGAGTATTCAATTCTATTCTATTCCATTCCATTCCTTTCCATTCCATTCCTTTCCACTCCATTTCAGATCAATCCAAATAATCATGCTAAGATAGGTTAAAAATTGGTAGGGTCCAAACAAATTTAAAATACATGTTAATTCTGTCATTCGATATTTTTTGGTAATATTTGGAACAGCTTCATTCTCTCCGTCGGAACATTTTTCTCCGTCACGCTATCAGTCACTACTTTTTTTCGTATCATACCTCACGTTGTTCACCCAGTTTGCATATATATTCATCAATATTTTGGTCACATGCGTTTCATCCATGGTTCCATCCAAGACAAACGGATAAAGTAAACGAACTTCTTTTTTTACAGAGGCGTGGATGAGCAGTCGATACTCGAAAAGATTTCATCGTAAGTATAATTGTACTAGGAGGATATTATTGAATTTCAATTTCTTTTGATGTCAACGGAAATGAACGGTAACTGGAGCACCTCTGCTCTTTTCTGTATTTTGTCCCGCTGCAGGGCAAAGGCCTCCCTCTCATTTATTCCACTTAATTCTGTAATTTGCCAGAGAGGGACAGTCACTAGAGTACCTACAGAAGGCTATTAGAAGTTTAATGGTATTTCCATCACCAAGGCAAATTAATAAGAAGTCTCATCTTTTTTTCAAAACAATACATAATTAAAAACAACAAAATACCTTACAGAGTTAACTAATTCACAATCATTTTTAACCACGCCAGGCTACTAAATAGTAGCCTGGCTAGTAGTAATGTCAAACTTCTTATAAATTCATAACAGCTTTACCTTATGAAAAATAAACATTCCCTGCAGTGCAGTTCAGCCGGTCGATTCTGTGAACATCTCACGGTGTTCACCAAGGCGGAGTGAACGACAACTGAGCTGTCATTCCATCTTATTTGTATGGTTTGATAACTCACCCGTCGTGCGCCCCGCCCGGGTGTTCACTTCGACATGTTTACAGAATCGCACTGCTGTAAACATCTCGGCTTGAAAGTTTAGGTGAAGTGATCACGAAGTAAGTTGTCAATTCATGCAATCAAGACGGGATGACAGTTTACTTCAAGTTCACTCTACCTAAATTTTCACAGAGAGGTAACAGAATAGAACTACCGGGTCCAGATTTTTTCTAGACACCAATGAAGTGGCATGTAAATCTAAGTCCAGGTTTGCGGATTTTGTTCGAAAGAGTCACCGCGGCCCTGGAACTCATAGAGCACTAGGAGGAGCACGGATGGATTTTAGTCAGTAAGAGCACTCCCTCCCGCTCCACCCAGAGCGGAAGGAATCATTTGATGAATTACCATCCATAAAAAAAAAATGTAAAAATGTAATTACGTGAGTTCGAATTATTTGGTAGAAAACTGGGACATAGTTATGACATTATTATAAACTACCTATTTGTTAATTTATAATGTTTTTTTTTTCAGATATTTGGTCAATCCATTGTAAGTGTTTAATTATATTATACGTCTTTTAGTCTTAGATATGAGAAACGTGCAGGAATAGTTGGCAGCACAGAAGTGTCGTTGTCAAGTATATTTTATTTTATAAGTTTCGAATTGGCAATGCTAGATTGCACAGTCTACTTCGTGCACGTTCCCCTAAACGAAGCGTGCAGGAACTATAGGTGGCAGCACAGAAGCGTCAATGTCAAGTGGGTATACGTTTACTTATAATTTTCAAATATGAAACACTAGATGGCATAGTCAAAGCCGCACGTTCCTATTCCAACATACTGTGTTTACTTTTGGCCTTTCTTGTTTTTTTTTTTAACTGCCCCACTAAGAATTTCTCTTGTATCGTGGGTGCATTTACAAACATATTATTAACTCACATAGACAAACAGCCAGACCCGGAACAACTATCTGTAGGCCATACAAATATTTGGTCCGTGCGGGAATCAAACCCGAGACACGCGACTCAGCAGTCAATTGCTCAACCACTGCGCCAACCGTGCCGTGCCTTGTGTAACGTACCTATTAGTTTTTACTGCACGTGCACATGCAGCTTTGTTGCATAATATTTTGTGTGTTTCTAGCCGAAGAGGGCAAATTGTAAAAACCCCAATTGAGGGCTCTGGCGAAAGAATAAAAAATTTATTTAAAAACAACTTCAGAGGCATAATAGGCGTTTTAGTACCTTTGTGTGCACTAACATACCAAGTGGAAAGATATAACGTGAGTACAAATAACTATGCTTTGTCCACTAGGTTAATCACTTATTGGCAGCTGCTTTTGAATGTGACAGCCAGTCTATTTTGTAAAATCACACCGGTGGTAACTAAAGCAACTAAACATAGCTTGTGCTTTGACTAATAAAAGTTTGTGTTTCAACCTTGCCGAAGTGTTCTTTGACAGTAACAGATATCTACAACGTTTAGACATCTCCCGTAAGTGTATGGTAGGCTCTGGCGTAGTCTATCATACAAAGCGTTCAACGCGTGAATACGCCATCGTCGCGTTAGTTTGTTCGGCAAAATCGGAACGCGCCCTCTGTTGGCGCGACGACGTAAATGGGCTAACCATGTAAACTAAGGCCAGCCGCATTTATACAATTTATCGAACAACTATTTAGTTGTTCCAAAGTATATGGAGAATAGTAGAGATCCAGTTACTATCAACTAGATAGTTGCTTGATTAGAAAATCAAAAAACTATCAATCGCTTTTTGATGAATCAGTCGAGCAACTATTGACCGACAGCTCAATGTATGGGAGTGCACATACGCTCGACTAAACAGTCGATCCCCGATCGGCGCCAGTATATGTAAAAAATTATGTAGATTTAGAACGACAATATGCGCACTCTCGTGGGCTAAATTGTTTGATCGTCATGAAATCGTCTCAAGCACACAACTCGACTAAGGGCGGATTCGACCAAACCCAAACTTATAAACGAGAACCCAAGACCAAGAATAATCTATTCCACGATTTTATTTTCGAGTAAATCAACAGTCTTTTTTCCACGCAATCCAATGTTTAGCTATACTTGGAATAGCTATCTGCGATTAGCAGAGTGAATGGTGAACGAATGAAATACCCGGCTAAAAAGGTTGTTTTACAAACGGGACGGTGCAAAACAAAAGCAAAACTCATTTAAACTCCCATTTGTCGTATTATAGCGTGGTTTAGTAGCTGTCAATAGTGTCAATGTCCATAAAATAAAATTGTTGTTTAATAGTCGAGATACGATGAAGATCGACCTTCGCCCACCTGATAACCAGATGGGACATATTTTTGATAAAATTTTATTGATTTCTAAACACGCAGATGGCTTGCCTATCGAAAATTGTTCACGGCTATTTTTTTTTTTTCGTAAACGTTTTTTGCACGCAAGCCTTTAAGATTATATTCGTAAGTAGGTATATTATCTTTCTTTCGATACCAATTTTATTGGTTAACAGATCGGTGTAGTTACCTATATTGATTTATTTTTATACCTGCTTGCCAGGTAGCTATGAACAGAAATAAGCAGGCAAGCTTAACAAGGCAAATTTTCCATGTTAAAAACTAACAGTTGAAACTAAATTGGATTTGTTATCAAAAGAGGCTTATGAAAATAAAAATATTAAAATTAACTTAATTTAATTATTTATTTCAGATTACAGTGATCCATAATTTACTAGTAAAAAACTTACACACTATGTTAGTACAAACACACAGCATTCAATTTTAAAACATTCACATTATTACTTATTAAGATTATTGAGATTAAAAAATATAAAATTAAAATGAACAGAACAATTAAAATAAAAACAATTCACCAGCAATTAAAACCATCTCTTGACATGTAATTGCACACAATGCATCAGTATTGGGCAGTCTGTTCGGTCAGCCACAACGCTTAGAATGCCGTTGCCGTTGCCACTGCCACGGACACGACTTAGCCGGGATGCGGCTCTCTTTCGGAGGATGGCTGGAAACCAAGTTTTTGGTTTTTTATTTTTGTCTTTTACAAAACACTTTTTTTTCGTAATTTGGTGAAAACTTGCCTTTTTATGTACCAAATAAACTGTATTTTTTTATTTAAATTAATAATTTTTGTCATCTTATTTTGACTTAATCGAGATAGCACCCTAATTTTCAATCGAAAAATTACCAGTCAAAATATCTGTTTTTGTTTTTAAATACGGTAAATCATAAATCAATCATAAATCATTTATTTCGCCAGAGATATGGTACAATGTGTGTTACAAGAAAATAGGTCAGCACATCTCACCTATATAATAGGCATGCGAAAATTTACTGCTAGGTACAGTAAAATATAATAGAATAAAATAGTTCACAAAATACAATAGATCAACCCATAATTTACAGAGATTAAGTCTTACAGTTAAAAAAATCATCTAAGGTATAAAAACAGTTTTCCATTAACCATAATTTAATTTGCTTTTGAAACATATTTAAGGGAAGTTCTCTCAACAGACGTGGAATATGATTGTAAATTTTAATAGACATCCTATAACTATTCCTTTTATGCAATGCGCTTCTACAAGAAGTATGAATTTTCAATTTAATCGGGTCTCTTGACCTATATTTACAGTTTTCATTACTGTCTACAAATAAATGTGATTGGTTTCAAATGAACATCCCAATTTCCGGTGAGTTTTTCGTTTGTTGAAATCTCAACATACTATTTATGAAAGAAAATATTCCTATTTTTATTTTAGAACTGAGAGATACAGATTAAAATACAGGTAGTATTTACCTTGCTATGTGGATTCCAAAAGTTTATTTTAAAGTAAATTTGTCACAATTCCCTTGGAAGTAACTCAACCTGCACGTGTATTTTTATGAACGATGTTGTTCACTGCTCTGTATCTCGAATACTGACTAACGGTTTTTACAGCTACGAAATAACAGGTAGTAAGTCTCAGACCCTCCTAGCCCACTTCCCCTACTCTATGAAATACCTTTTGATGGGCTAAAATTTTCCGTCACTCAAGTATAAAATTTAACTTAAAATAGCAATAAATAGGCATCTACGCATATAATTTAAAGAAGATTCTACAACTTTCTCAAAATATTGTAGATTGGTTGTTAATTATAGTAGTATATTTCGATTTGCAATTGTTTTGTTTATAAATGTTACTTGTAATCTTACGTTTTTCGAGTAATTAGTGTAAATTTTAATAAGGAGTTCAAAAAAAAAAAAATTGGAGTCGATTTTTTCGTTTGAGAAATTTTACCAAACAAAAAATCCACTGAATTTTAAAAAATCATACATTTTGGCGGGTGATTTTAAGATTAAAAATTAGGATGCTTTTTCGATATTAAGTCAAAATAAGGTGACAAAAATAATTATTTTAAATAAAAAAAAATACAGCGCATTTGGTACCATAAAAAGGCAAGTTCATCACATTTCGTTATAAAAAAAAACCTTTTTCACAAAAAAAAGAAACCGACTTCCAAAAACACTACAAAGTCCAAAATAACTTTAATTTCGGTAGTCGGTGTTTTTGGTTGTTTCTTCGTTATTTGACACCGACTTCCGAAATTAAAGTTATTTGCGGTTTCTTTTTTTTTTTGAAAAAGTTTTTTATTTTTCACTTTTTAGTGGTCCCCTACACCTAACAACACCACTGGAAAGTCACAGGAAAGCAAAAATACACAATTTCGTATACATGGATGATTTTTCCACATATTCTTTCCAGCTATTTGGATTTAAAAACCAAACTACTGAACCGACTTTGATAAAATTGCTTGCTGTGCCCGACACCGACAGGGTCCACAATGATCTAAAATTATGCATATGTTGTAATGTACCCTACCACCTAAGTTTACATTGTGGAATGCAAATAAAATATTTAGTATTGAGTATTGAGTATTGAAAATTTCAATAGGACCAGACCGGAAAGTATACCCTTTCCAACAAAAAAATAATTTTTCAAATCGATTGGCAAGCGACGGAGCTATGCGCGAACAAACATAAAAACATAAAAAAAAACAATACCTACAAACATCCCAATTGAGAACCTCCTCCTTTTTTAGAAGTCCGTTAAAAAAAGTGTTTTGTATAAGATAAAAATAAAAAATTAAAAACTCGGTTATTTGAATTTTTCACATACATTTTGAGGTTATGTGAGAAAAGTGTGAATGCAAAAGTTGTAGATCTTTTTATTACTTTTCTATTCAACTTTTTTCAATAAGACTTGCAGTTTTGCCGGAAATCGAGATAAACCATTTTTTACCCTTAAAAGCTCTACCACATCCACTTCCCGACCTCAGATCACCCGTAATTTATTTTTCCTTTTATTTTTGTTATATTCTCTTCCTTTTCCAATTGGTTTCATCCTACTATATTTTAACTTTGCGTTTTAAATTTCCAAAGGCTTCACACTGGTCACATATATAACCCCTAGTCATTCTTGTAATAACGGTAGACACGTCTCTAGCCGTGAAAGTTGATACTACTGCTGGCCCCGGGGTATTCTGCCTGACATCGTCGTTAATATTGAGCATCCCCGGCTTACTGACAGGAGGTGCCACCTGAAACAGTTTCGTTATTTATTTAAAAATAGCCATTTATTCATGGTTATTTTTAATTAAATTAATTTTAATAATTTTTTTTTCATAACTTTATACCCATCAATTTTTTTTCGATAGGCAAGCTATCATAAGCGTGTTTATAAATCAATCAATCAACAAAATTTGATAAAAAATATGTACCATCTGGATATCAGATGGGTGAAGCTCGATCTTCCACCTATACTGTAAGTACCATGAAAGAAGAAGAAAGAAAGAAAAGAAAGAAAAAGTATTTAATTGCCACAAACACACATGACACTAGTGGATCATACACCAAAACCCAAACGATAGTGTAAGTAGTTCTTAAATTATGTTAGTTTAAAAGACAAGTCAAAAATTAAATAACAATAAAAATAACAAATATTAAATTTAAAAAAAAATAAAAAATAAAGCATGCATGTCGTGGTTGTGGCAAAAAGGCTTCCACTCAGCATACTGCTGCATGAAGTTTTGTTTGTCATTTCGGTTTGGTTCATGCGGTGTTTATTTTCTGGTAAGTTTATTACAAATAAGAAAATTATTACTACCCAATAATAATAGACGTTCACCTACAGTTCTCGCACTGGAAAAAAATTAAAATCAAAATTCCAGTTGTTGTTGATTTGCAATTAACAGTACAAAACAATAGGACGCCATTTTATTATTCTTGGAATAACTCCGTATTGTATGTTTGTCGGTGGTATAGTGACTATTCCCAAATAGACTCGCTATTCCTCGGATTGTACTTAGTTAAATGTGAAATTGATTTACTCTCGAGTAGGTATTGATTTATTCCGAGAACAAGGTGTAAAAATTCCGGTTTGGTCGAAGCCGCCCTAAGAAGTTTAATTGAAAATTAAATAACTTTAAATTCGGAAGTTGGTGTTAAATTACGAAGAAACCACCAAGAACACCGACTTCCAAAGTTAAAGTTATTTTGTACTTTGTAGTGTTTTTTTTTTGGATACTTATCGGTTTTTCTTTTGTGAAAAAGTTTTTAATTTGCACTTTTTAGTGGTAACCCTAACACCTAACAACACCACTGCAAAATCACAAGAAAGCAGAATACGCAATTTCGTATAAATGGATAATTTTTCCACATATTTTTTCCAGGTATTTGGATTTAAAAACCAAACTGCTGAACCGAATTGAGAACCTCCTCCTTTTTTTGAAAACGGTTAAAATTGTATTAATTGGTACATAAATAAGCGCGTCTTATGAGGACGATGCCTGTGTTTGACTATTCATCAGTTCTTTTGTTCTAGACTCATATAAAACTATTACTTATGTGGCAATGGATGGCGTGGTTCTACTTGTTCCAACCAGTTGCAGTTCCCTGCACATCCATGATGCCAATATTTGTGCTACCGTTGACTGGAATATTTAATTCACTTGGAACTTGTAAATCTTACATGACCGTAAGTACATCAATCTACTCCGAGCGCCAACCCGCCTGCCAAGCGTGGCAAACCCTGGGGGGAGGCCCATGTCCAGCAGTGGACGTCTTTCAGCTGATATGATGAAGTACATTCATATTTTTTGTAAATTAAACGTTAGGTATCTCTTTGTAATTGTTTGACTAAAGTAAAATGTTTAAAATGCCTCCACATGTCGGGTACAGATTGGTGACGCGTGACAATCTATCTGCCTAACTCTACAACTATATTGGGGTCAGCATCCAGTCTAACCAGATGCACCTGGATACCAGTATTTTTACATGGCGACAGCCGTTCTGACCTCCATAACCCAGTAACTGGGTAAAAAGATAACCCTCGGCAAGTCCGGCCCCCTTCTACCATCGGACATCCAGACGCACTGCATCTTACCATCCCTACCTTGTAGCTATTCCACCAATTCGCACTAAGCGTTTCCTATCGTCTTTTATAATGCGCACAGCAAAAGAGTGGAACTCTCTGCCTGCGTCTGTGTTTCCAAATGCTTACAACCCTAATCTCTTCAAAGTTAGAGTGAACAGGCTCCTTCTGGGTAAGCTCGCTCCATCCTAGACTTTGTCTCTGTCATCTCTGACATTGACTAGAGTCAAGAGCAAACCCATCTCTAATAAAAAAAAAAAGTCTGATGTTAGATTTTGCTGGTTTCTGATTACCTGTAACGACTATCACAAATGGGGAGTGAACATGGTCATCCATCACAAACCGAGGCTCCTCCGTGCTTCGCAAAGCACGTTAAAGCGTTGACTCTAGTAACACTACGCCTGAGGGCCTAGCACGAATGTTTGACGTATACAGGGTTACTGGTAATTCAACGTATATCCGTCAAGGTCTGATAAGGGGGCCAAAATGCAACAAATTGAACCCCCCATATGTATGGCCGAAATTCAATAGTTTTCGAGATATTTGAATTTTAAGGGTTTTTCGAAATTTACCCAAAATTTGACATTTAATTCCAAATAAAAGAACCCACATACCCATTCAAGGGTACCATTAAAAATGATGTTGTATCTGGCACTTCAATTAAGCTATGGGCATCATTAAAACTACTTAATTTAACAAAATAATTAAAATAATGACCGAAGTAAGAATAATCTTATTAATTAATTTTCATTTTACGCTTCAAAAATGTTGTCTCGTCAAAAAAAAATCTATGACATTAATCGTACAAATAACTAAAACAACTTGCCTATTCTGTAGGCTTTCCAAAAAGGTATAAAAGTCAATTTTAAAATACATAATTCGTGGCATGGCATGTGTTTGAACCGGCGCGGGGAGAGAAATCATCTGTGTTCTTAGTTTATCATCCTCGCTAAAACAACCGATTTTACTGGCGAAATTCTACCTGATCGGGCGAGGTGTGCGGGCGGGGGAGTACACGGCGTTTGCTGCGCTCGCGTCGCCTTCCTTAGTACAGTTCGCGTCAAATAACTATGCCCCTCTGAAGTTAGCCATTTGCAAAGATCGCGTAGGTACAGTCACGTAGACGGGAGCAAGCGGGACGCAAGCATGCATCGAACGTAAACGAGCGACTGAGACATAAAATCGCGCCGTCATAATCCCCGCCCCGCGCATGCGCAGTTGCAGTTTGTTCATAATTTTGACTACTACGCAGCCACTCGTAGCCAACTTCAGAGGGGCACAGTTATTTGACACGAACTGTAAAAAACGAACGAAATTTCAAATTTCATTTGTCTAGCTATCACGGTTCATGAAATACAGCCTGGTGACAGACAGATGGACAGCGGAGCCTTAGTAATAGGGTTCCGTTTTTACCCTTTGGTCGCGGAACCCTAATAACGGTAAAAAAAAACTTGTTTGTTGTACGGGTGCCCCACATACATATTTATTTTATTCTGTTTTTAGTATTTGTTGTTAGCGGCAACAGAAATACATCATCTGTGAAAATTTCATTTGTCTAGCTATCACGGTTACCTAAAACCCCATAAAAAAAAAAATCTTATGCTAAAGGTAAACAAACATTAAATTCGCGATTAATTCGCGACACACCGGTGTGTCGCCGGGGCCGGAGCGGTAACAAGTTGGGGAAAAAGTTTCTTCGCATTTTTAAAGAAAATTCAAAACATTTTTTAATATAGTTTATTTACATTTAACTAAAGTATGTAGGTACCATTTTGTTCGATAACTGTTTGCCATCTTGTAGGTAGGGACATGATCCCATTGCTATAGAAATTTTGGGACTTCTGATCAAAATACCGCGACAAGTGGTTTTGGCAGTCCTCTCGTGATGTTAACCTGACACTGCCTAAAGAATTCTGAAGAGACCGAAACAGGTCTGGAAATCTGTCAAGAAATCTGAAGGTGCAAGGTCAGGACTATACGGCGGATGCATTAACTTTTCCCAGCCAAACTCTCTTAATTTTTGCTGAGTGGCTAAAGATGTGTGAGGTCTAGCGTTATCATGATGAAAAACCACGCCCCTTCTGTTGATTAATTCCAGCCGCTTTCTCTCAACTTCTTGCTATAATCTCATCAGTTGGTAAGGTGGTAACAGCTCATAATGAATAATGCCCTTCCAATCCCACCACACACACACAGCATCACCTTGTTGTGAGTTAACCCACAGTGCACAGGTTTCGCCACAGTCTGTGAAGCCTGACCGGCCTTTGACCACGACCTTTTTCGCACGTTCTTGTCGTACGTGATCCACTTTTCATCACCAGTTATCAGCTTCTTCAGAAATGGTTCGGTTTCATTACGTCATAATAAAGAATCATAAATGAGTACACGGTTCATTAGGTTTTTTTCAGTGAGCTCGTGAGGTACCCAAATATCGAGCTTTTTTGTGTACCCAGTTTTTTTCAAATGCGCCAAAACTGTTTTGTGGTCAAGTCCCAGTTCTTCAGCTACGTCGTAACTACTGATATCTTGCTCCACTTTTTCAAAAATGGAGAAATCCATTTTATCCGTAATAGGGCGACCAGAGCGATGTGCATCTTTGACATCAAAATTTCCGGATTGAAAACGCTTAAACCAAATTTGTGCTACTCTCACAGACACTGCACTAGGTCCATAAACATCGCAAATTTTTTTCGTGGCTTGCGTTGCATTTTTACCTTTTTTGTAGTAAAATTTTAAAATGTATCGAATTTCTTCATTAGATTCACTCATCTTACAGTACGAAAAACAAATGAAAATCACACATTTTCCTAATTTGAATTTGGAATTATGTTCTTTAAAATTAAACTTTCAATGATACCAAAACCAGACGGATACAAATAGTATAGCCAAAGAGATTTTATTACAAGTTCATACATACTACATTGCGAAAAGACTTTTTCCCCAACCTAATATTATGCAACATATAGGTACAATTTGTGTCATACAAAAATATGAATATAGTACCTACCTATCCAATTCAAATAAATATTATGTTCAAAACGAGTATATAATAGTAAAGTTTTAAATTACGTTACTATACGACAAAAACATTCGTGCTGGGACCTCACAAGGTTGAAAATATGACACCAGGGCCTAAACCACCAACTCTTAAAGCAGTATTACTTCAATATTACTTGCAGTGGGAAAGAGACGGAGCTATACAGGACGTATAGCTCCGTCTCTTTCCCACTGGAAGTAATATTAAAGTAATACTGCTTTAAGAGTTGGTGGTTAGGCCCCAGTTCTGCCGTCATAAAAAATAGAACGTATCTACATAAACCGAAGTAACCGATTTCCGACATTAAAGAAATAACTCAAGTCGGGAATCGGTTACTTACTTCGTTTTGTGTAGATACGTAATTTTTTCTTATGAGGGCAGAGTTCCGCCACGGGGCATCATTCTACTAATAACTGATAACTAACAAAACGGAGGTCAGATACTCGCTAAATATAAAATACTGGTATTCATTGGTATCCAGTTTGACTAAAAGACGACCCCAAAGTATGAAAATTTATTGATGTAATCCACGTTTCAGGAGGCCATTATGCTTTACGTAACAAGTGCGTACCTACTAGTGCTTCTTAACAATTCTGGCGTGGATAAACGCATAGCTTTGTGGTTTCTGTGTTCTGGAGGTACTAATAGTCAGTTTTCTGGTAAAAAGTAAGTAAGTTTTTTACGGTATATTTATATAATGTGTTACAGAATTAACGCAATACCTCTTAAGGAGACATTATACTCATCAATACGAACAACTTTTACTATGGGACCAAGACTGAAATCGAGAAAAAAAAATTCAACTGCCCCAAACATTTCTGTGCATCTAACTCTACAAAATGGATTTCGGGGTTGGTCTCATACTAAAAGTTGTTCATAATGATGAGTACAATGACCCTTTAAGAGGTATTGCGTTTATTCTATTACACGATGTACCTATAGTACTTAACGCCCCCTCCCAGGATTCGCACGGGTGGGTAGCTCGTAAGGTTTTGCACATAGCATAGCTATCGTTTTAACTCAAAAGTTAGTTGCTATCCTGCGGTTTAAGACCCGCTTGAAGAAACCTAGTATTAGTTACTCGCTACAGCGAGACCAGCGGGCCTACCATGACGTGTTAAAGCGTGAGTCGTTCGAGCGAGAAGGAGGGATGGAGCTATACACCCTATATAGCTCCATCCCTCCTCGCTCGAACGACTCACGCTTTAACACGTCATGGTAGGGCCGCAGGACGCGGCAAACCGCGAAGGAGAGGGCGGGACGACCTGGATGTCTTCCTTACGAATTGGAAGGAAGAGACACAACACCGTAAGCTTTGGAAGGAATGAAGAGAGGCCTTTGCCCAGCAGCCTCAGCAGCCCGTACTGTCCCACACTGTACGGGCTAGTAAGAAAAAATAAAAATTAACCACTAATTTGGACTAAAAAGACATTTCTGGTTTATGCAAGCAGGCTTAAGGAAAACAAATCTAAAAATCAGCGGCCCTACCATAACGTGTTAAAGTCGTTCGAGCGAGAAGGAGGGCTGGAGCTATATAGGGTGTATAGCTCCATCCCTCCTTCTGGCTCGAACGACTCACGCTTTAACACGTCATGGTAGGGCCACAGCTCTAGCAACACTATAGCAATGCAAAAAATGGGGTAAGTTCCTACTATTAGCTACAATGATATTCTAGTAAACGTTTACTAGAATATCATTGATTAGCTGTTTACGGCTGGTGCCAAATAAACTTGCAATAGCGGCCATTGACCCACCTTAATTGTGTGACATTCTTTATTTCAAAATCGGAATTGAAGACATAAAGCTGTCCTGAATCTATCGAGATCCTTTACAATATCAAGTAATGAACAAACGTTCATAGTTTATTTTTCATGTACGTTTGCCCAGCACGGCCCCCCAGAATTTGCGAATTAGGTGTGCACCAATGCAATGTACTCGCCTCTAGGAGTATATGTACCGGTTTTTTTTCAATGTACCTCTGTACTTTTGAAGATATATGCAAAAAAGGGGGCCGTGCCAGCCAAACGTTTTCAGCACGGCCCTCGTGTAACTTGAAAAATAAATAGCGTATTCAAAAGTTTCTTAAACTCAACGAATGTACCCTATTAACACGTTATATGTGCCGCAACAGATACTGGGAATTCGTAATTACAAATAATATATAGACGTAGATAGGGGGCCGTGCTGGAAATAAGGAATATTAGAAAATATCTAAAAAAGACAAGACAACCTTAGCCAAAATCTATTAAAATGTAATTGATGATTGGCAAGTAACATATGTAACGCATTGGTGTCTCATACGACTTGCTAAATTTGAAAAATAAACCAATTTTAGTTCATTCAGCACGGCCCTCTATATTTTGTCTTTTTAAACATGGCATGTTTCTTTACAAAGTTCGACTACCTAAATTTTATTATGTGCAGGAGTACATTCGTTCCACATAAATTGCGATTCTGCTGTATCAGTACTTATACTGATACTTATATATCAGTACTTACTTACTTATCATATTTCTTCAAAAGTACAGAGGTACATTGAAAAAGAAACCGGTACATATACTCCTAGAGGCGAGTACAGTGCATTGGTGCACACCTAATTCGCAAATTCTGGGGGGCCGTGCTGGGCAAACGTACATGAAAAATAAACTATGAACGTTTGTTCATTACTTGATATTGTAAAGGATCTCGTTAGATTCAGGACAGCTTTATGTCTTCAATTTCGATTTTGAAATTAAGAATGTCACACAATTACACACACACCTAATTCGCAAATTCTGGAGGGCCGTGCTGGGCAAACGTACATTATTTTTCGGGTACATAGGAAGAGTTATAAGAGAAAGGTCAATATCCTTTACAGCAAATTTATCTGCCGCCAACCATAGTAACATTTTAGCAGATCGAACATCAGAATCTGTTTTTTTTTACCTCGCAAGAGAATTGTTTGGAACGCTCATCATTTGTCATTGCATGAGCATGAGGATTCATTGCAGGGTATCTTGAATTTGTTATGCTCGCGCTCAAAATCCCGGTTTGAGTGCAATCATTTGCTCACCTGTGTATTTTTTTTCAGGTTAGTTTTCAAAGCTAGTACAGCGGCATTCTTTCTTTCAATATTTAGTAGTCGGCTTATAGCGGCGTTTAACCTGACACAGATAATAACTAGTACATTCGCAAAATTGGAAGTAAGTACATTTTTGGTTTTAATATTTAATACTAGTGTTTGCCCTCGGCTCCGCTTGCGTTTATATACTTAGATTTTAATTTTAAAGTAGCAGATAAACGTCTCCAGGGTTGGAAGTCTGGACCGATCGCTTACCGAACGAATTCGGTTCCTTCTAACTTTGTCCCAAAATACGTCATAATCAGTTAAGCGATATAGGCATAAAACCGTAACAAACAAACAAACCCACTTTTTCATTTACAATATTAGTTGGGATTTCACAGGATTGCTCCGATCTCATTTATCTGTTTATTTATTTAAACTTTATGTACAATAGTGGTACATGCAACAAGGTATTCTCTACCAGTCAACTTTAGGGTTAATAAAAAGACTACACTTTGATAGGTGTACAACAAAAAATTAAAAATTTAAATAGAATTTTGTTTCGGAAAGAAACATCAAAATCAAAAGACACTCAAGAGGCACACTCTTGTCACTCCCGATGACTTAACCAGCCCCTTTCAATCCGTAGAGAAAGAAACACATAGCGTAAATCACGACCGCCATAGCAAATACCTTTTTGTATTCGGCCGCCAGATACGAACCTTCCTGCATCTCCCAGATTTGCCGCCAGAGGCACACTCTTGTCACTCCCGATGACTTCACCAGCCCCTTTCAATCCGTAGACAAAGAAACACATAGCGTAAATCACGACCGCCGTCGTTCCGCTTTCGCCGCCGAGGCTCGTCGTGAAATCCCCGTCAACGTCCGTCCCGACCTTTGCTGGAGACAGTTCGCGCCGCTGAGCCTGTAGTCTTTTATTCACCCTTAAATAATAATCCTTTTTCGATCAAGTCCGTCCCAAGCTGTCCTCCTCACCACAAGGGGTGGTGCCCTTGTAGGCGACATTAATACCGCCCCAAAAAATCAACGTAGCAGAATCAACAAATGAGACTCGCAGCGCCATCTATCTCTACAGCTGCGAACTAACTGGACAAAATCCTAAATCCTAAGTGAGAGTTTACCGTGCGATTAGAACATATGCAAAACCCGAATATCAACTGTCGGGCAGTTGCCCACCAGACACAAACAACCGTCTGGTCGGAGGATCCTCCCTTTTCAATGGAGTTATGTGGGACTTTACTCTCTGTTCCGCTACTTCTAAATCCTTACCCTCTTATTAATAGACACGGAATAAAGTTATTCCAAGTTTAAACCTAGGAAAATGTATGGTTATTCCTTTGTTATTCTTGGTATTAACTTTATTCCGTGTTTATTAATAAGAGGGTTAGCGTTTAGTCTCTTAGTTTATATGTTTTTAATAAACCCTGGCTGGAGGCTTTAATATTATATAGTATTAAGGCTGCCACAGACAAACAACTTCCTAGGTTGACTTGCGAGAGGCCAGTCATAAAAAATACCTTTTTGTATTTCAGCCATCGTCAAAAGCAGCGAATAAGACTCCTGACATCGCTTCTATGCGTTATATAATTAATAATGCAATCCAAACCTCTTCGTCGATAGGTACGTAGAAAATTTTAAAGAAAAGTATACCTTACTTAAAACCGAATCTTAGATAATTTAAATCTTGCCACTAATAATCAACTATCGTAAGTTAAGAGCGTGTACGCCGTAATTATGTCATTTCATACAAAGTTTCAAGTCCTTATTCTTTAAAATAAATGAACCGATTTTAACGAAACTTGGTATGTATACGCTAGATATCCAGGTCCAAATAGTTGAAAAAGAGTTCAGGAGGAAGGATATAGTGATGTTTCACTTTCTACAGAAAACTTAAAATCGCTCTCTCTCTCCCTTTGAAATCTTTTTCAAAAATGTTTTCTGATTACTATTTAGACCTGGATATCAAGCGTATGCTTTAGTTTTTTAGGCTAACCACATACTTGACGGTTCCTCGATCAGGTTTTCCGACATGGCATTTAGGTTCGGTTTACATACAGAATATAGAACTAAGCGCACACGTTTGTTTATTTTCCGAATGGGAAAAAAAACGACGATCCTTTCCAAAACAGGCCGCGTGTCCCAAACCACACGGCTTTCTTTAAAGGATCGTTGGAAGAACGGAAAATCGAAAGCTTACGCTAGTCTTGTGGAATACAGAATCTGAATTCCTTGTCGGAAAACCTGATCGGGAAACCGTACGTATGCGGCCGGCCTAAATCCCAGATATTAATTGAAAAAATGCAAATAAAATTGTAAAAAAATGTTGGCAGTTTTTTAATATTTTTTAAAAACGGAACTTTTAGAAATTGTACCTTTGAGAGCAAAGCAAGATCAAGTTATGGTTTATTTTTTTAGTGCAGTCTAATTCAAACACCTAATACGTATTTTAGATTTAAAAAAAAGTTGTGTGGCACTCGGAGACTGCCGCGGTAAAGCTATTGCAATAGCCTAATGCAAGCAAAACCGCGGGAAAGTAGCAATACTAATGAATAGGGCACCAACCTCAAAAAGTTCAAAAGAGGTCACATTGCATTTGACAGCTCAAAAATGCCACTCGCAACTTATAAAAATAATTTCAAAAAACAAAACTTTCAAATTAAGAACAGATCGTCATAGAAACAAAAAGTATCACCGCTGTGCCGGTCGGAGTGGGGGGTGTAAGGTTATTTTCGTTACGGAATTTCTGGAATCGGTCTCCACGCTCAAGGCCCCCGATAGAAGCTATGCAATAGCTTAATAATAAAAAATGTAAATGGTTAAGAAATACAGAGTGATTCGTAATTAAGTGCATATCTTGAAATGGGTTATATAACTAATTTGCAACGATTTTAAAAACACTTCCTTGTTTAAGGTGAAAGCGCCAGGGTAGCCCGCGAAATTCAAATTTTCTTACGTTTTTAGCAATTTGCAGGTCCGTAGGTTGTATGTTGGTCAAAATATGATTCGCGACTGTAGCAAGTATGTATTTACAGACTCACTCAGTTCTCTCAACTCTCTCAGTTAGAATTGACGCCAAATGTAGTATTTCATGAAATTATTACATTTGGCATCAATTCTAACTGAAGGAGTTGTATTGATGATTTGAATGATTATAATTCTATAAATACATACTTGCTACGGAATGGTCAAACGTTTATTTTAGTCTGTTTTAGTTCTATCACAGATTCGATGACATCTGCATCAGGCTGCTGGAAAAGTTTTTTTTTTACTTTTTGAACTTCACCACGCTACACCTACCCTACACCTATCCTGCACGCATTCTTCTTATAAAAGATCCCAACTTATAATATGCTTGCCTGATAGTGTGCGTTTAATACAAGACTTGAATTACATTTCACTCAGTTCTAATATATGGGGAGGAACTTTAACCTTCCCTGTATTCTTGCTAACCAAATAAAAAAAGAATTAGTTAAATTGATCCAGCCATTATTGAGTTTTACGCTTAGCAATACACTTAATGATTATTTTTATTTATATAGGTAATAGAAAAGGTAAAGGGACTTTGATGGTGCTTGGTAGTACACATTTTTTGATGTACATACGCTTTCATTATTGCGGATTATCTTAATTTCGATATTGTAATGATAGCTAATCAATGCGAATGGTTTGGGTCGATCGAATCAGGCAAGACCTGTCACCACCAGATGTTTTTACTGTCAAGTGCCATTTATTTATTTTGAGTAAACTGTCTCAATAATCATGAGATGTTTTATGAAATGTTTAAAGCTTGAGCTTTACGACGCTTCATTTCCAAAGATATGGTTATTTTTATAAATTGTTATTGGAGGGATTCATTCGTTCTAGAGCTTACTATCCAGAGTGGAACACTCACCATTTTCAGTTTTTGGTCGTGAGGTAGAAATTTTATAAGAATCTTAAAACATCGACAACTCGAAAACCACTCAATAAACCCAAGTTGTCGGGGTCAAAATAATTGCAAATCAGCTCTAGTATAACCCATGTCAAGGAACCCACTTAATTATCAATCACCCTTTAAGTACTCGTATATTCTTCATTTTCAACACTTTGCCTACTTGAGTTTCAGCAATAAATTCAAATTCAAATTATTTATTTCAAATGAACCATTCACAGTCACTTTTGAATTGTCAAGGTCGGTCAGTCAAAAAGATGAAGCTATTTGCACGTTCGAAAGCGTAGATCTCTATGGAGAAGAACGTGCAAGAAACTCCACGGACACTCTTTTAAATCATTTTTCTTTACAATTTTATGGTTACATCATTCCTGTTGAAATTATACAAACATATATGTGAGAACGATGTAAAAAGAAATGCACGTTAAAGTATCCGGTGTAAAAAAATAAAAATCAACAACAAATTAAAATAACAAATCATTAAAATAAACCGTGGCAGCCGAGAGATGACCAGTCCAAACTGACGGCGTCCGTTCACGAACATGACGCACGCGCTAGCACCATTCGGCTCAACCATATTTAAGGGAGCCAAATGACCCAACACATGCGCCACCATCAGGTAGACTTTTGAGTGAGCATGACACTCCCAACCGCCAGGGCAGTCAAGTCAATTAAAAAATAAATAAAAGTAGTATAAGGTTCACAGTACTCACACATGTGCCGTTAATTAATTAATTTATACAATGCTAATTACATTGAGTCTAAACAATGAAAATATAATGTTTTACAGTTTTCAACGGGTCCAACAATATTTATAAATGCCAAAAGGTTACTTTGTGCGGCCTAGTAACTGTGGAGCTGGACCGGCATTGAGCCAAGCATTATTATCTTCAATATAATCCCCCAACTTATAATATGCTTTCTTGCATAGTGTGCGTTTGATACAAGATTTAAATTTTGTTTCATTCAGTTCTAATATATTAGGAGGTATTTTATTATAACATAAAAACAGATTGTATGTCGTGATTGATGAGATGGCTGCTATCACGATTTTACGTTTTCGTATAATATATTTTAAGTGTTTTCATTTTTAATATAATAATTCTTATAAATACAATTAAAAAGGAAGTATTTTAAAGTAAATAATAACGATAATTTTACAGGTGGTCTTGCAATTTTACACTCTTCCTGGGTAACTCTACTGTTTCGCGGATGCTTTCAAGAGTACGTATATTGTATAAAACTAACATCAGCACAACTTATTTCATTTCATTGGGACTGCTTCTGGCCTCGTTTATATGGAATCTCGCGTCTATTACAATGAGTACAAGTATATTTTGAGATCGCATGGATTTTAAGCTCTCCATTATTATTATGTACACTCGTACGTGTAAAAGCCTAATATATGGTAAAATATAAGATTCACCAAGTCTTGTCACGTGCCTGTCTGAAAAGTTGTGTGGAAATCGTTTGTCATGTTATGGGCAAGTGATGCCAGTGAATGAGGCAAACGTGAATAAAGTTAGTTGCTAGGCAGGTTGATTGCTAAGCAGGTTGATGTTGATTGCTAACGACAACAAAATTATGGAATTATGTTAAAGAAACGATGGATGGATTGTGTGGAGAATCATTTCACTAGATACTGAGATAATGACGATCAAAGAAGAATGGGAGAAGCGGTCATAATGCATTGACTTCAAATAAATAGGGATAAGGGCATTAAGGGCACCATAATGAAAACTCAGTAAATTTTAGGGTTCACCTCAGGAACACTAAACGTTATCGTATTTCGGGCTTTTACGAATAACATTATAATCCAGTCAAATAAGCATAAAAAGTGGGTCAACCTTGGAATGAAAGATAATAAGCTGGAAACTTGTATACCTTCATTTTGGCATTACATATGTAGTGTCTAAAAGTCTTATAAAATCTCGTGTCTGCGTCGTAAGTTATTGAAGGTCAAATGTCAACAAAATCCGTTTTTCACGATTATCTCTGTTTCTATAGCTACAATGATAACAATTGAAATAAAAATTTTAGAACGCAAAATTTGGAATATTTTTTTATATTATGTTCAACCGTTTTTGAGATAGAGGGCGCAGAATGCGCTGTTTTCGGTCATACTGTAATAGTCAACCGCGAATCTCGGTGAATAATAAATACCTCGTTTAAAGTTAAGAAATCATTAAAATATTACTAACAATGAATAATAATTTGTACCATTTATTAAATGAGTCAAACACCTCACTCCCGCGCTATCGAGAGGTGGCCCGCAGAGGCGGGCCAGCACCAGCCGGGGATTACGGAAGTGGCGTACGTTCCCGCGATCGCGGCGAACACCGGGGTGGTTTTAGTGAGGACTTGACCCCGTAAAAAAAAAAAGGTTGGGCTAACTTCGAGAAAGAGGTCAACCGTCGAATCCGAAACGGCTGGGAGGCGTTCGGGAAGTTGCGTGTTATCTTTTCGTCTCACATACCACAGTGTCTCAAGACGTCTTTGACCAGTGCGTGTTCCCAGTGATGACTTGAAACGTGGTGGCTCACAATCAAATGGGCCTCATCAGAAGGCTTCAAGTCACCCAAAGGGCAACGGAGAGGGCAATGTTCTTGGAGTTTCCTTGCGTGATCGAATCGGAAATGTTGTTATCCACAATAGAAACAATGTAACCGACTACCCCAAAGGATCGCCAAACTGAAGTGGCAGTGGGCAGGGCACATTGCTTGCAGAACAGATGGTCGATGGGGCCGAAAAGTTCTGGAGCAGCGACCGCGTTGTTAAATACAATGTATTAATTAATAAATAGTACAAATTATTATTCAATGCTCGTGATATTTTAATGATTTCTTAACATTAAACCCTTGTTAAATGTTAAGAAATAAGCATAAGACCCGTGGTACAACTGCGATGTCCAACTGGTTGTACTACGGAGAAGTAAATAAAAAAAAATAATATACCGAGTCGGGGTGCCCCAAATCCCTTTACTTCTCCGTAGTACAACCAGTTGGACACATCGCAGTTGTACCACGGATCGGAAGACTATTTGACAGGACTATTAGTACGCACTGAAGCAATGTATGAAAAATTATAAGCTTTTCTTAATGAAAGTGGTGGTTTTGGCATTTCGATATTGCTTACGCATCCGCACTGCTCGATACTATTGCGTGTACAATCTCATAAAACGCTCGATTTCGTTGCAACTTGTTTGCTAGATTTTCTGTAAGTTCTAAGTATCTAGGAGTGATATTTTGGTTGTGCGACTACTCATTATAAGATTATAAGATGTAAGGTCATTGTGTAAATTTTGACTAAATAAATGTTTTTATTTTTCGCAGATGTCAAAGAGCAGGATATGAGAACCCTGATATATTCAACTACCTACAATATTCGGCGTTTGCGGTTCCTCTAGCCTTCGCTATGTTTATTTTCAATTTAATCTACCACATAATTCTTATGAACGTGTACGTTGAATAATAAGCTTATTTTGACATGGCCTTGACCAATTATCGTGAGGTTGAAACTGAGTAGCGTAGAAGTTAAGTTACGCTTTTGTAACCGTCATGCACCCCGCCCAAGTGTTCACTTCGACATGTTTACAGAATCGAACTGCAGAAAGGACGGCGCGAGTATTTGTTATTATAGCGGCAACAAAAATACATCATCTGTGAAAATTTCAACTGTCTAACTATCACGGTTCATGAGATACAGCCTGGTGACAGACGGATGGACTCGTAATAGGGTCCCGTTTTACCCTTGGGTACGGAACCCTAAAAAAAACCGACTTCCAAAAAAACACTACAAAGTCCAAAATAACGACGACATGGTTGGCGCGGTGGTTGAGCGATCGGCTGCTGCGCTGCGTGTCGCGGGTTCGATTCCCGCACGGAACAAATATTTGTATGGCCTACAATATTGTTCCGGGTCTGGCTGTTTGTGTATGTGACTTTGTATGTTTGTAAACGCACCCACGATACAGGAGAAATTCCTAGCGTGGGGCAACGTTTAAAAAAAAAAAAAAGAATAAACTTTAATTTCGGAAGTCGGTGTTTTTTTTTTTGGAAAAAAAGTTTTTTATTGTTCACTTCTTAGTGGTACTCCACACCTAACAACACCACTGGAAAGTCATAAGAAATAAAAAATACGCAATTTCGTATACATGGATGATTTTTCCACATATTTGTAGAGAAAGTTGAAGAGAATAAAAAATACCTTTTCTAACGACATCATACTTAACGATATTGGTCATTAGACTTGGCTCCGCACATTATTACATGTCCTGGTAATAATGTGCGGAGCCAAGTCTAATGACCAATCCAATCCAATGTCCTTTAGCCATAAATCAGAATACTGGCATAACAAAGTTGTATGTATTTAGCTACCCTACATCTATTTGTTTGATTTGTAATAAAAATTTTCTTTGTTTGCCCCGAAAGTATAATCCTAGTAACTAATTATCGCTACTGGATATTAGTATCCAGTAGCGATAATTAGTTAGTTATTAGTTTTGGGGTTTTTAAATTACGCCCGTTGGGTCTCAACGCGACAGGCATGCTGATTGGTTATATGTAAAACGGTACCGTTTTACATATAACCAATCAGCATGCCGGGGCCTAGCAACCTTTGTCGTTCTAGTTTTACTTCGCACCGTTTATCTAACAAAATATATTTTCATAGGGTCGAAAAAAAAGGCATTGGAGAAGCTCAAACCGAAGAAATACGAAACACTCTTTTGAGGAACCAGGCTGAAATACCAAAAACAATCAGTATACATGAAGTGGTAAAAACTGTTCACAAGAATGAACAATTTAGAAATAACCAATAGAAAGTGATAATAACTTCGGTTTCGAAAGTTGGTCTCGGTGGCAACACCCTGGGTGCCAGCTTTTACACCCGGGTTATTGCCAGCTTTGCGCCCAAGTTATTGCCAGCTTTTGCACCGGTTTGCACTTTTGCGGCCAGTCGTGCCATAAGTCGTAGTCGTAGACTCCCGTGATACCTGAAATTCATTTAAATGATGATTGGAAAAAAAATCGTGAGTCGTTTTCAACACACTTACTCGAAAAAGCGAAAAAAATAATTAAGTTATTAAACAATGTTTTTTATCAAAATATTTGTTGATTTTTTTAAGACGTAAGAAAAAACAGCTCTAATAGGATCACCTATCTGAATGTCTGCCTGTCTGTCCATCGTCACGGCCAATTTGATCCGAATTTGCTAGATCTAGCAAATTCACTAAAACTATTATTCACTAAAACTTCTGTCACCTGAACATGGATAAAAGTGAAAAACCTACAATAATTGTATGAAGAGGTAATGTTTGTGAGTTTGTTTTCACTCTGGAACTACTGAACCGATTTTGAAAAATAATTCTTTCTCCAGTAGAAAGCTACATTATTCCGGAACTTCATAGGCTATTTTTTGATAAAACTTTCGCTTTTATAATATTATATTAGCATACATTATAGATTATAAGGATTTTGAACCTAAACGTAGGGGCAGTAAGATCCAGTTTTCGAGAAAGTGTGTTGAAAGCCGTTATGCACACTTCCTGACTATAAGTTCTTTTTGGATCATCTCTCCATTTTTTCTTCCCATTGTGTTGACACTAATTGACTTCTTGTTTCAGTATTCCGTAGTATTTACAATACTTATACTGGCTGCGTTAACTACCCGTTATAACAATTTCAATGTAGGAAATTGGGCTAACAAAGTTAATTTTGGCATAAGTCCATATATAGTAAGGTAATGTCACTTTTCAATTCTATTCCTTACTAGGCAGATCGTCAAAAGCACGATAGTGGAATCTGAACTGAATCTCGAACTTCAAAAATCGCTCCTATTGCAACAGAACAAAGACGTCACACTTAATTTAATGACTACCCTACGTGTGCGTGTGGTATGAGGGACACTTTGGTAAAACTCTTTGAAAAAGTGCTTAGGATTTAGTGTACCTTCTCAAAGAATTATGAAAGATTATCCTGACATTCTAATTATGTATGTTTGACTGTAGCCACCTGAGATCTCAACGGAATCTAAAGCCAGAGATACTAACATTTAGCAGAAATGTCTGCTAATTAAATCTGCACATTTCAGCAATGTATATATTTTGGATTCTGAAAAAACAATACAAAACTATTTTCTTGTAAATTCAGTATGTAGGGTGATCACACCTATTATACTCGTATTAATTCATTTATTAGAGCCAGGATAAGTCATTTATTAAATTTATATTTTCATAACAGATTATACCTATCGTACCTACGATTTGGTTACTTAGCAATCAATTTTAATTTTAATTGAAAACAGGATATCAAACTGCACTTAATTATGATGACACAAACATGATGATTAACTTTATAACAAAAGAAATCCAAGTTAATTATTTATTTCGTACATGAACATATCGGTTTAAGAAACTTTATTCCCAATAAAGACATATGACACTTACTTGAGAACAATACTAAAAAACATACATAAATATTGACCATTAAAAAGTTCGTCATAACTTTATCAGTATTATAAGTTAATAGTTACCCATCCAATGCATTAATTTCTCCAGAAGTGATCGATCCGCAATTATGTGTTAACTAAGTTGAGTTTTGAATGCATTGAAAGAGTGCAGATGTCATACACAGGACGGTAATCATTATAGAGTTGTGCTCCTTCAAAAGTTAACATTTTTTTGCCATGGTTAGTTCTTGTTTTAGGTAAAACGCGTTGACTAACTTGTTTACATTGGGTTAGTATTAAGTTTGAGTGAACGCTTTTGTTGAGAATATTTCTGATGAAAATACACGTGTTGTAAATATGTAGCTGTTTTATATTCATTATTTTAGTGTATTGATAAATTTTACAGGTTGATGTTAGATATGGATAGCCGAATAGTATTTTAATGAGTTTATTTTGGGTAACTTGGAGTTCTGACAGTTTTGTTTTTGCAGCACTGCCCCAAATTTCGATCAAATTAAGTAGATGTCATAATATGTAGGTACCCCCAAAATGTGGTCACCCTACACACTGAATTTACAAGAAATAGTTAAGTATTGTTTTTTCAGAATCCAAAATATATGCATTGCTGAAATGTGCAGATATATTTAGCAGACATTTCTGCTAAATGTTAGTATCTCTGGCTGTAGATTCCGTTGAGATCTCAGGTGGCTACAGTCAAACATATATAATTAGAACGTCAGGATTGAGGAGCCAAAGAAAATGCGTCCATATACAAAATTTACTCTGTTTTACTATTTTATTCCTATACTGCAAAAACAAACACAACACCTGCCAAATGATCAATATGTCGAATATATTAATTGATCGCTCACATCAAATAGAAATTCACCTCTTGAGTTTAGATTGAGGAGCCATATTAAAAGTATTGTATTTTCTTTCATTTTAGCGCTACAGAAGCTGAAGAGCTAATTATTGATTTTTTTTCTTGTACGTCCATAGGAAAAAGTAGTGCCGCTGGGACGACGTAGTTACAGCGGAAACAGTTTTGGTTAAATAGCTCCCCAATGATTAGATGCACCAATTTGTTCTTACCATACACAATTACACGACGTCATACACTAAATACGACAGGTATTTAGTGTATGACGTCGTGTAATTGTGTATGCTAAACTGAAATGAAGAAATTCGACATTTTTCCGGATTACGCACATGTATTATTTAATAGTATGTAATTTAAAATGCTAAGACGATGATAAGCCAAAAATTTGAAATAAAAAAAGAAATAGAAATATAAATAATTTATTTTGCGATGAATGTACAAAATTAAGATGTCGATAATTAGTCCAATCAACGAGGATATTAGTTGTATGGAGACTTCCGAATAATTCTCCCGCCTATGAAATTTGGCATGTGATGAAATTAGGTGATACAGATTACAGATGTACAATAATCCAACATTTTTTTTTACGAGAAGTTAGGTTATTTTACCTAAACATGAAAATTGCTTATGAGGCTCTGTGAATATTTCCTCAGGCTGAAATACTTTCTGTTTACGTATGAATGTACTAGTTAGAATAAGTATGTACAGGAATACAACATTTTTTCGACTTCGGTGATACCCCAAATTTAACTTTTAACATTTTGCACTATAACTTCCGCCGGAAAATTGCTCTGCCAATTTTTATATTTTCATATGTCTTTATGTCCCTAAATACATAGCTTTGTTTAGTTATCCAAAAGATTTTCCTTTTTAAACTTGTATTTTTTATTTTTGCTTAATTACGTAATGTGAAAAAATCCTCCGTCCATTTTTATACCTTTATTAGTCATATGATTTTATATTAAAACAGATTTATCAATAATCCAACAAATTTTCCTTTAGGAAGAACATTTTTTTTTCATTTTTGCTTTATTGAGTCACGTGAATAATTGCTCAGGTTAATTCAATGAGTGTACTAAGTTATGAGTCGCTGTATTTTAATAGATTTTCTAATAAGCCAATGGAAATTCGGCCTAATACTAAAGTTTTTACAATCTCAATAATTGCATTGCCGACCGTCGGCTAGCAACGATGGTCTAAGGTAACGGCGAGTTGTGTGTGTTGGCTGTGTAATAAAAAAAAGTAATGTTATACTGGGGTTTGTTGAAGTGACAAAAAAAAATACAATCGAATTGAGAACCTCTTCCTTTTTTCAAGTCGGTACAATTTTCAGTGAGCTTATACGTTTTCTCATTTAGGCGCAGCGATATGTTTTCGGGTTTACGAAAAAGCGCGGTTAATTGAAAATTTTGAATATTTTCTTAAATCTAATATTCTATCACAAATACGCACAAATTAACCCATTTGAACCCAAATACAAACCTAGCAGCAAAATTCTGGAAAAAACTTTACCTGTCCGGCCCCGGCGACACACCGGTGTGTCGCGAATTAATCGCGAATTTAATGTTTATTTACATATACATAAGATTTACTTTATATTAGGGAATTTTCACATGTTGGGCCACGCATCTATTGCAGTCTAGAAAGACATTTTATAAAGAAAAAAAACCTTCGTTTTGTATTAGAAAAACACCATACCAACTCAAATAGGGCCAATGGGCTTATGCATAGTATTGTTTAAAACATCCTTTTTCGATGCACAATGTTTCAATGCATTTTTTACATTGCCAACGTGCTTTCGTGTGGCATTCGTTGCATCGTAGCTGGCTTGACAGATTCTGGGGGTAAATTCCACTCATTTGGTAGCGCAAGATGTGCGCTGACCCTTGGTATAGCAAATCTTTTGAATTAATTATTATTTCACACGTTTCGGAGATTTTACCAAGAGTTATTTTATGTTTAAGTGTATTAGTGTTTTCTACAGCTTAATTAAATTGTATTGGTGGACACAGATGCTGAAAAAAATTATAAGCTAACTGGTACACCTTTGGACAATACTTTTTTTTTCTTAACTCGAAATCTCCTTAACTTTTTGAACATTTTTCCGCATAGTTTACAAAGTCCGTTTATTTTAAATCCATACAATTTAAGAAATAAAAATTCTTTAGAAATAGGTATAAGCGAATGTCTAAACGCCGTTGTACAGTCAACCGCACATCAGGTTATACAAAACTGTCAAAGGACAGAAACTATAGAACTTTGCCCCACTATCATCTCTTCCCAACTATATTGGGGTCGGCTCCCAGTCAAACCGAATTCAGCTGAATACCGGAATTTTACGTGGAGCGGCTGCCTACCAGACCTCCACAACCCATGTAACTGGGTAACACGCAACAAAATAAAAAATAAATAAATAAAAATTTCTAGGCAAGAAAGAGAAGAAGGTGTCAGATTTTTCTGTTGACAAACCGTTGACAAAAGCAAATGTAGATAGCGAAAAACAATAAAAATACACACTTAAATAAAAGACTTAACTTAAGCTAAAAATAATCTAAAATATGGCGTCGAAAAATTCCTCCGCATCGCAGACCACTGGTAATGTACCCAAAAGGCTGGCAGCATTGCCACGTTATATGGCAATGATTATCCTATGTCCCAGGTAAAAGCCAGCCGTAGGGTCACGCGAAGTAGCTCGCTGTCCGATCAGGTCAGGCCAGAGTCGACGGCGCGTTTCACTCCAAACGCGCCGGAAAGAGCAGTCAGCAACGGAGACGGGGCCCGCCAGGGCCAGAGCCTGCCAGGGTTGCGGAATATGTTCGAAAAAGTTACCCTGGAAAGAAAGGCACTAGGAGGACTAAGGGTGGGTTTTAGTCAGTAAAAGTCTGACACTCCCTGCCGCTCCACCTAGAGCGGGAGGGGTCATTTGATGATTTCACATCCTAAAAAAAAAGGGTCACGCGAAGTGTCAACTAAGCGTCTTGACAGATCTTTAAACAAGTAATGAGCACTCGGACCCCACGATTCATTCAATTAATTTTCATTAATTTACATTTTCTGTAAATTGCTAGGGCGGGATCTGGCATTGTCTTTTCTCCAAGTGATTTTAAACCTTAAGAGCGTGTATTCGATTCGCGACAAAAACTTCATATTTTTTTAATTTTTCAAGATCAAAATCGTAATGATGTGAGCAGATTATTTCACAGAATATTACGGTTTTAGAAAGATTAAGTTTTAATTTACTACACTACTCTGAAAAATATATTTTTTGTTGACACTTTTAAAAAGAACAGTTAGCGTTTGACAAAAATGGACGTCAGAGTTATCTTTCAGGACGAATGCAACCATTGTAATGTGCTAAAATATTTTATATTATACGTTTGTCCAACTGAATATGTAGTCTCAAAGCGCACTTTATAGCTCAATTACAAAAATATGGCTAATTAGTATTTAAAAAAATATATAGAAAATCAGTTAACTTTAACCATTTTTTTTTAACAGTGTTTTACTATAAACATAAACATTATAATAATTTTAAGAAAATAAAGGTATTGCTAAATATCCTGGTTTTTTGTCAGTCCTTTTATGTACTCATTTATTTTACACGATTATTTTAAAAACACTATAAATCCCCGCGCGCAATCGATTACCGATCCTGGGCCCCAAGTCTGCTTTCGTAAATTCGTCATTCCAACACGATCCCATTGTCATTTTGCAATAAGTTCGTAATCTGCTAAATTCATAATGGTCAATCATTGGTCGGTCAATGGTCTCGTAATAGAATCATGGTTCTAAATATTCAATGTCTTTGAAAAGCAATGACTGCACAAGGACGTTCTAATGGTAGGTCACTGATCAAAGGAACTGTCAAAATTTTAGCAGATTAGGTACCGGATATGTCTGTCAGTCATTTGTCATTATGTACGAGATTACCATTCTATGACATTTCTTTCAATGGGAGGGTCAGTGGTTGACCATTGGAAAGTCATAATGACGCTTTTATATTATTAGATTATCAAACTTGTCAAAATCAACAATTATGAAATCAATGGTAGACCATTCTGACACTATTGTAATAGCAGACTTGAGGGTCGTGCCGGGCCCTCCCAGCGACTCGCGAATCGAATACACACTCTTAAAATGTTGAAGGTTAAGTTCAAAATCAATTGAGAAAATTTGTCAGTTTTTGGTAACTTGATGTGCTGTTGACTGTACACACGTTGTGCATATTTATAGAAAAATATTTGTAATAATATCGGTAGCCATCAAACTCCCCTACATTACTACATTACTATTTTCAGTCAAGTGATGGCCAACCCTTCGCTCTAGCTTATAACAGTGAAATATCGTAACAAATATTGACCGTCCGAAAATTTGTTGGATAATTGATAAATATGTTTTAATATAAAATCATGACTAATAAAGGTATGTTGCGATTGAATTTATATTATTGAGATTGTAAAAACTTTTGTATTAGGCCGAATTTCCATTGGCCTATTGGATAATCTCATACACGTATTGAATTAACCTGAGCAACTATTCGCGTGACGTAATAAAGTAAAAATGAAAAAAAACTGTTCTTCCTAAAGGAAAATTTGTTGGATTATTGATAAATCTGTTGTAGTATAAAATCATATGACTAATAAAGGTATGAAAATGGACGGAGGATTTTTTCACATCACGTAATTAAGAAAAAATAAAAAACATAAGTTTAAAAGGAAAATCTGTTGGATTACTGAACAAAGCTATGTATTTAGGGACATAAAGACATATGAAAACATAAAAATTGGCAGAGCAATTTTTCAGTAGAAGTTATAGTGCAAAATGTTAAAAGTTAAATTTGGTGTATCACCGAAATCGAAAAAATGTTGGATTCCTTTACATACTTGTTCTAACTAGTACATACATACGTAAACAGAAAGTATTTCAGCCTGAGGAAATATTCACAGAGCCTCATAAGCAATTTTCATGTTTAGGTGAAAATACGTAACTTCTCGTAAAAAAAAATGTTGGATTATTGTACATCTGTAATCTGTATCACCTAATTTCATCATATGCCAAATTTCATAGGCGGGAGAATTATTCGGACCACATAAGCCCCGTTGATTGGACTAAATGCAATAAATAACAGTGCCAGCACACTCTACCTTACGGCATGCAAAAGTACAGATCTTTGGATCATAACATAAATCACATAAATTATTAACATAAAAAACAACAATCTTAAATCATATTGACTATTTTGCTTCCATTACACGTACAACAAACTACATTAAATTATAATTATTAATCAACATTACGTTAAATTTGAAATAAAATATAATTAAATAATATAACAACAAACTACATTAAATTATAATTATTAAAACAACATTACGTTAAATTTGAAATAAAATATAATTAAATAATATAACATTATAACCTTTTATCATTCAAAAAAACCTTGTATTGAATAATAGCATTTATCCAACACACACACACACTACATTAATATGAAAAACACTAATTTAATGTAAGAAATTGTTGTCACCTTATTTCCCAAATCAGAGAATAAAAATAAAACTCGATTTTCTTACATAATAAAGGGTCTTTAAATTTTTTTCAGGTGTCGAATTTGTTGTACATTATTTTTTTACAAAAAGAGAACTTTTTCTGTTTGACTTATCTTTCATACGTTAAGCGTAATTAAAGGAAAACGAAAAGAAATTGAGGATTAAGGGCCCGAATTTTATCAAGGTCTTAACTTTCAAACAACAAGAAGGGTGACCTGTTCTTGTTTTCACTTTTCACAATTTATTTAGTAGCAGATAGGACTTCAAACAGCAGCTGCTAGTTAATGGTTTCATTTTATTTGCGTACTAAACTTTTACGTGTCTGAGAATTGAGGGCCCATTTTGAACGAGGATATACAAAGTAGGATAACGTTTTGCGATACTATCTTATTTTCACAAATTTTGTTTGGCATCAGCTTAGATTTTGCATAAAGACTTTTTCTGTTGCGTCCATAGTTTATTCGGTACAGGTGAGCCCTCAATCCTCTATGTGAGCTATGTGAGAATTGAGGGCCCAGTTTAACATGCCATAACTCGCTTAATTGACTTTAACAAAATCTGATTCCTAGTTTAAAAATTCTTTGGGAATGTACACTAAATTCTACGCATATTTTCAAAGAGTTTTACCAAAGCGGCCCTCAAACTAGACGCATACCTACACAAAGACAACTACTTTCTATATGGTTTCTGGATTTTCTGATCCAACAGATCTGAACCGGATTCAAGAAGCAGCCAAATACTAGATCCAGACTGGATGGCAATCCCTACCCATGTTCTAGAATTATTCTGAAGATCTAAATCACTCAATTTTACCAAATACTTATGCGACATTTGTCTTTGGACGATTTATACGAAATGATTGCCATATATGCGATAAGACCGCCATTGTACACTTATTTTTATAAACGTTTTTCCTGTGATTGATATTAGGTGTATAATAAATCATATAGTAAATAAATAATTACAGGCGATAATTTTTTGGACATTGCCATTTAACTTTGTTTGTTTCAGATGTAAAGATACGTCAGTGACGGCATTTTTTGTTATTATTTTGCACATTATACCTAAAGGCTTTGATTTTTTGAAGTTATTCTGGATTAAAAGTAAGTTCATTCATTCATTTATTTATTCAAACAATAAACATTGTGTAGAACATAAGGTAGGCACATACATAATAATATTAGGTACATTAAAAGTCACATGCAAAAACAATTTGTACAATAATTAATTTGAAATCTAAAATATCGAGGCAATCAATTTTATAAAGTCTATAAGTAAATAAATAAATGTCAAAAAGAATGTCAGATATAAATACCAAATGTACGTTACGTCAGATTATTAGTCAAAGTCAAAGCATAGTCTCTAAGTCGAGTCAATTCAATTAAAAGTTTGTTCAATATCATCTATATACACATAATAAAACAGTAACGAAAGAAAAACTGTATTTTGAGAATTTTTGAGAAAAAATAAGTGGCTTTTGTTAGAAAAACGTAACTGATGACAAAAAGTGACTTTTTAGAATTTTTGTTGGTTTGTTTGTTTGTATGTGTGTATGGTACGGCTTCACGCCAAAACTACTGGATAGATTGAATTGAAATTCAACAAAAATGTTCTTTGTAAATCAAGGATGGCTTTAGGCTACATATTATCTCGCCGTATGTTATGGGAGGTAAGCAATATTGATTTTTAAAGGTTTTTATTCGTAAAATTTTTACCGACATTTTTCAAACAGTTTAATTAGCGAGGAATTGTAATAAGAAGCCACTACATCAATATTGCAGATACTTTAGTGTCTAACCTCAGCAATGATTATCATCACGCTATACTTTCGGGGAGCTAAGCAGCCAAAAGCCATGACATAAATAAGATCGGCTATTTGAATCTATTATCAACAGAACTCCTAGGTGTGGGTTCGAATCTTGAAAGGTGTTTTTATTTTTGAATTATTTTTATCTTATTCGTTTCCTTATTTTTTATTCCTACCAAACCTTTTTTATCAAATACTAATAATATGTTATTGCTGTATTTTGCATATTTTTAGCCAGGATAATTATCAGAACCTATTTTCTGTTTATCTGTATTCTATTTTGTTCGCATCAAGTTAAATAGTACAAAACCATTGTAGATATTTTTTACACATAAACCTGGTAGGAATTGTGGCAATCTAGATGAAATCAACTTATTTTCTACTTAATTCAGATACCCGTAATGCTATCTGTTGACCGAAAAAATACTTATTATCGACAGCATGAGAATTACACCAAAACATTTTTTTTAGTTACTAGTGGTACTTTAAAAACGTCACAAAAAGTGATTCCGTTGATACAAGACTTACCGTTATGCATTTGATGCATAACATAAAAATAAGATTTGGGCCGATTGCTCCACTGATGTTATTTTAATTTTTTTTTGACGGTTTAGTCTCCACTCAACCTATAAAGCACCCTGGTTGCTTCTGTACACTTGGGTGGAGCTAGGCCGGCAAACTTAGCCAGGACACCTACGCACAACGGAGTCCCTACTCTACTCTATCTGTCACGGGTTTTTTTATTATGGATGGGAAATCATCAAAATGACTGCTTCCGCTCTGGGTAGACTGGAAGGGAGTGTTAGACTCTTACTGACTGACCTGACCCATCTGTGTTCCTCCTTATGACCTTTGCGTTCCAGGGTCGCGGTGACTCTTTCGAACAAATTCCGCAACACTGGCAGGCTCTGGCCCTATCGGGCCTCGTCTAGTTTGCTGCACTGTCGACCCGGACCTGGTTGTTATCGGACAGCGAGCCACCCAACGCTCGCCGTCCGCAGGCCCGTGCGTACGGTGGCCGAGAACCACTCTGCGACTCCTGATGCCCGGGGCGTCTTCTTCTGTTTCGGCGGCTAAGGCGCGAGGTTTACCTCTTCCTCACGCGGCCCGCCCCTTCCTTTACTAGCATTACTGTTTCGTAAAAGGAGGTGACGGCTTCCAACACCTCCGCGCTCTGGACCGTCGCTGATCGCCTCGACGAGGACAAGGCGGTGCTCCGCTCAAGCAGGGCAGACCTTCACCGTATGTTCTGCCGTGTCCTCCGGGCGATCCTCGCAGTGAAAACACCCGGGCGTTTCCTCCCGCCGAATCCGAAACAGGTACCTTCCGAAACAACCATGTCCGGTGAGTACCTGCGTCAGGCGGAATGTGAGGACGCCGTGGCGCCTCTCCAGCCACTCCTCAAAGAGGGGCACTATCGCCGCAATTGTGGCGTGCCCTGCACTGGGTTGCGACAGTCGCTGATTCCATACCGCAATGGTATCTTGCCGGAGCTCCGTCCGCCGCGCAGCAATATGCCGCGGCAGCAGAGTTTCGCCCCGGCGGGCGTTGCGCCTCCATGCACCACGTGTAAACGTGCGCGAGGTCTCTCGATCCAAAATATCTCTTGGGCTCCTGAGTGCATAGCATGCTGATGAAATAAATGGTTTTGTGTCCAATTTAAATTTGCATCTATGTAAATCCCTCAGAATTTGACTTTGTCTACTAGTTCTATCTTGTCTCCTTTGATTTGCACATCTAAATTAATGTCATTATTGCGAGTCGTAGTCTTGAATAAAATAATGTTAGTCTTACTAGTATTTAGGATAAGGCTATTGGCTGAAAACCAATTGCAGAGATTTTCGAGGCACTTATTTACTTTTTTGGTAAATTCTTTCAAGTCATTTTCCCCAATTATTATATTTTTGTCATCTGCAAATACAACAAGTCTTATATCGAGTTGAACGTTATGCATGAAGTTTAGCAAGTCATTTGTGAATATAATAAAAAGTATAGGTCCTAAAATTCAGCCTTTGTTACAACACGTTGTATATTTGTAATCCTAGACGTGTATACGACTTCGTGATTTTTTTCATCGATGCTTTTTATTTCAACAAACATTCGTCTATTTTTTAAGTAGAATTTTAAAAGTAGTAAAGACTTGCCTCTTATAGGTATTCAAGTTTTGTTAGTAACAGATCATAATCTATGGTATCAAAAGCAGAGCTGAGGTCGATGAATAACCCATATGCAAACGCATTGTCCAAGACAGCGACAGCGACAGATGAATTTAATAACGATATAAAAAAAAGATCTTTTCAGTTGAATTAACGTTTAATCAATGGGATCATAATATTAATTGGAAATTAACTAACAGAAAACTGTAAGCAACATCTATACCTACCAATAAACAAACCTAAACCCGAATTTACATTAGGAAACAAGTTTCATGCATGATGAAATTAATTTCATAACACTACTTTCAGTCCCTGTGAAACTATAATAGTTTCATTAAAATAATAGTGTCGTGGAACCCACAGTATGTCTGTGTCCATGGCTCCGCCAACATCAAAGCTTTATTTTGCGTTACAAAATGTTGTCATACAAATGTTATTGTATAAAATTAAGAAAAGGTTATCTCGAAAGAAAAGATGTTGGTGGATTCGAGGCTGGCTAGCAAGAAAGCAAGCACGACTAAAAAACTCACGTCCTATCAACGCAGGCGCTTTCATAACACTAGTTTCACGTCGCGTTTATACGATGACATTAGTTGCATGACATTAGCTTTATCCAAAAATCGCGCCCATCACAAAGCTGTATCAGTGTCGTGAAATCGATGCATGCACTGTAAAACTTGACGTTTACACGTGAAATTGTTGGTGAAATTAATGTCACGGAACTACTTTCATGCCACTAGTTTCGTAATGTAAATTCGGCTTAATACGTAGGTAAATTTTGAAGTGCAAGTTGTTAATATTCAGCACTAGTGTACATCATCGTCATCATAGCCTATAGCAGTCCACTGCTGGACATAGGCCTCTGTTAGTGCACGCTATTCAACTTGATTTCCAGCAACTCTCATCCAGCTGCTACCACCCTGCGAAGATTGTTACTCCACATAGCCTGAGGGCATCCCACCTTAATTTTGCCGATTCGCGGTCTTTACTCAAGAACTCGTCTACACCCCAACGGTCATCCGTGTTACTAGATACTACAGCACTAGTGTTACTTAATGTTTTTTTTTAACAAGTTATAGCTGTCAAACCAAAGCATTATTATTAATAACGTGACATTTTTGTTACAGAAAGAAAAAATTTGCCAGAACATATGAGACCTGAATCAGCCGTTCTGTGGTGGCGTTTTGTAGATAAGAACGTAAACTATGGTTACTTATTTACATTTGGTAATTATGTGTTTAATTTACTTGCTGACCCTGAATTTTTTGTTGTCCAAACCACGATCATACAAAATGCACTTATCAACTAAATGCAATTCATTTTTATTAACAGAGATTCAGGTTCTTTGCCTTGTATATTTTTTAAAAATGTTGCCTCTCTAGAAATATTCACTGCATCGTGGGTGCGTTACAAACATATAAACTCACATACACAAACAGCCAGACTCGAAACAACTATCTGTAGGATATATTCAAATATTAGTTTCATGCCGGAATCGAACCCGCGACATCAGCGTAGCAGCCAATTGCTCAAGCACTGCACGAACCAGCCATGCATTGTTAGTGTTGGAGGCAAGTCTAACAAAACTGTTTATTTATTTATCAACTTCAAAACAAACGGTTACACAAAACTATTACACAAGTGTTTAAAATAACATTTATGTGTAGCCCACGATGCGATGAAATCTACATTTTAAACAAAACAATGTTTACGAGACAAATTACACACGAGTAACATTGAACGAGATAAAATACAACAGAGAAAAAAACGATAACTTTTAAATAAAATTTACAAATTCTTTTTTTGGAGTTCCGTACCCGATGAGTAGGTAACCAACGGAACCCTATTACTAAGCCTTCATTGTCTGATTGTCTGCGGGCTGTTTCTTGAAAACCGTAAGGCTAACCGCACACACACAATAAAATTATCAATGCCAGACTCAATAATCTTCAACAATATATTTGTTCCCGCAAACTACGCAATATTATTGCCACAATTTTTGTGGTACAATCTGAGTGTAAGGCATGACTATTTATTTAAAAAATAGGTATTAAGCGTCTAATTTCGCAGAGTGCACTTGACAATTTAACTAAGTACCTATTCTACGTTATTGTGTCCTGCGCACAATTCACTCACCTATGCGTCATATTTAAACAAAGATACGAAAACACTCGAGTGGCGACTTCTAAACGAAAAGCGCGGGCGCATCCGAAATTCCAAAGTGGTACAGAAAGCATCACAGACCGGAAGAACGAACGGTGATAGTGTCCGTATGGATCAACGAACCACGTCAGATTTTGGGAAACTAACACCCTTATTTAGCAGCAAACTATATCACAAGTGATATCAATGCAAAAGCGGCTCCTCAATCTAAATCGAGGAATCATCTGAATCGAGGAGCTACCTGGAACTCGATAACTAGTAGATGAATATTATTGTATCATTTAGCAGCAATTGTGTTTATTAACTGCTAAAAATTTGGGTTCAGTAGCGCTGAAATTCAAGAAGAGAGAGAGAGTGGATTTCCATGAATGGGATCGGTCAATTAATATTATTTGACATAGTGATCATTTAGCATGTAGTGTGTTCAATTTTGCAGCATAGGAATAAAATATTAAGATAGAGTGAATTTGGTAAATTAATGCATTATGGCTCCTCAATTCTGAAATTCTGCAAATAAATAATTGACTGTCTATCTGAAATCACAACGGAAGCAAAAGCCAGATACATTAACATTTAGCAGAAATGTCTGCTAAATGTTAATGCACTATTCAGCACTGTATATATATATTGTGTCTGAAAAAACAATACCTTTCTTTATTCCTTAAGAATTCGCTGTAAAGGGTGACCATATATAAATAAATCCAGGACAATTAGTTTTTTTTACCATATCATGTTAGGTTAGGGCTGTAATCACCTAATTTGCCGACGCTGGACAAAAAGTTTAAAACTCGGATATTTGAGCGTTTTGGAGAAATTGAGTTTTTTTTTTGAGTGAATAGATCATATAAATTAATATGAGCTATAGAATTTCTTTCTACAATTAGCGATACGGGCATACTAATGTCACTACTAATGTCACTACCTAACAACGAAGGATGAGATGTTTTGTTACGACGACTATGATTCCAAAATTCGTATAAGCGTCGACCAACCGACATTCATTCATTCTACAACTATTTATGGTATTGATTGAATGAATGTTGGTTGGTCGACGCTAAATAACTAAAATCTGCCTACCTAACCTAGGGCTGCCATGCGTCTGTCCTATCTACGCTGAACAGTTTCATAAACGACTATTACTAAACTAAAATAATTATGTGGCAGGTCAATTTTGCTTTTTAATGTAAGTACCTAAAATTAAAACGTAATTTATTTTTCAGGGAGTGCTGTTGCCCTTCTTCGTGCCGGTAATGCTATTAAACTGCATACATCTTTGATCGGTACTCTGGGTACGAAAATAACAGACCTAGAGTGGAACCTGTCGCTACTTGTTTGTATTCTTATATCGGCGATTCTATGCAACATAATGACAGCTATGGCAGCGTGTGCAATATGGCTTCCCTATATTCTGCTTGTGGTAATATACTTTTTAACGGTATTGTAAACTAGCACTTTGCCTGTGACTGCGTTTGCGCAGATTTAGTAAAAACAACTTCCCCCCCTTCTTTACCTTTAGGTTTTGTCAATTTTATTCGACTATTTGTGAGCTCACTTCTTATTAATACCTACTATTTTAAATGCTAAATATTGTACGGATATTTCTCACTCAATCACGCCAGAACGGCTGAACGGATCTGGATGAAATTTGGCACAGACATTATAGTCTGGAATAGGCATAGGCTTTTTTATTCCAGGATTACGTTTCCTTGATAATATGTAATGAAATAATATCTGACATTCACGCGGGTAAAGCCGCTGGCAGTAGATAGTTCAAGATATTTCTCACACACGTATTGAATAAAATAGTTGCGGAAACACATTTTACAGCTTAAAATCGAGTAAGTATTAAAATCTTCTAACTATTCGACGGGACATTGCAAATTACGTCACCATGAGACGTAAATATCCCGTCAGCTGAGCGTAAGTAGCCGATGTGTAATACAATCTTGTCTCCCGAGTGGTTTAAGTATTTGTTTTATTTTTCTCATTGCAGGCAACCATAAGCGTCATACCTTGGCCAACTCAATTTTACCTAGCGGCATTAGGAATTGGTATAGCATGTAATTTAGGATTCTGTACTCCTTTTCAATACACTCCGGCTTACTACTGCCACCATACTGGGGGAGTACCTATTGGGAAAATGGTAAATATTTTTTAAATACCCTTTGATAATAAGCATAAGCAAGCCTTGACGTTGGTGTTTATACCATAGAAGCGCATTTTCTTCTCTGGTTGTGGGTCATAATATAGTCATGTTACCTTAAAGTTTTGAAAAGGATTTTGATATGCATGGAGAGATATATAAGATTTTTTAATCTAGTGAAACGTAGTATATATAAAGCAGGCTTCTCAGTCAAATGATCAAATATAGACGGCTGGTTATGGCTTTTGAACACTTAGAATCTTTTTGGCTTGGCATGGCTGTAGTAAAGTATTAGCATGGCTTAAGGAAAGTGTCACGTTGGCTGACATGTCATAGCATACACGCTGGCTGGTGTACACTCAGTAGTGTCCGACCGAGTTCGGTTTCAGGGGGTCTCCTCTTATTCGACGAAAAACGAAGTTTCGATCGAAATTTCGCGTGTTTCCTACCACGGTTCCATTCGTTCCCGAAGTTTCGTTCGAACGAAAACTGTTTGACATGTACTCTCCAAACCTACTCTAATATGTAAATGTTGCGAACGAAAATTTGAATTTGACAGATGATTGTTCGGAATTTTAACCTCAAAATGACGAAACGAAAAGTGTTACCTTTTGATTTTCGTTTGTCATTCTTTAGTGTGGATTTTGTTATTAATTTCCTGGGTTTGAGTTTTCCGATAACCTCCTTCACCTCGTCTGGAGTGACGGGGGGGAGGGGGTCCTCGGGGTCCTCGACGGGAGGGAAGGAGGCCCTACGTTCGACCTCGGCGTCCACCTTTGCGAGGTGGGCTGGGTCAACCGGGTAGGTACTGGGAGAGCATTGGGACTCTAGGCTGTCGGCCAGGCATTCGGCTTTTTCATCGTCCTCGAAGGTGATAGTATTATCGGGGCGGGTGAGGGGAGGCAAAGTTGTAACTTCAGGGGCGCGTAACTTCCTCTGACGTTCCCAGAATGCCAGGTGATTAAGAGTGAGGTCGCCTAGCATCTTATCCCATTGACTGTTACGCAGTTCAGCAATGGTGCGACTTACTTTACGCTGTAAGTAGCGCATGTGAACTTTGTTACTGTGGCAGGGAAAGGACGTGTAGGCACGGACGGCCGCATTCTTCTCAGTCAGGAGAGCACGTACCTCGTCGGGGAGTTTCCAGCGTTGATCACTCATCGCCGGGACCTCCTTTGAGCATTCGCTCAGGACGGATTGTACGTGATCCGTGAGAGAGTCGACCGCGGCCGCCGTGTCGGCGGCAGACTCGATTAAGTCAGGGATCTTGTCCAAGTGAGGTGACGTGGTGACTTTCAGCTTCTCGCTTACTTTTCTCCAGTCAGTGATCACTCGGGAAGGTGGGGGTTGAGAGGGGTCCATGGGTCCCTATCTGGGAGCAAGCTCCAGGATAACGGGCCGGTGGTCCGAGTTAAGCTCGTTCACTGTCTCAACTGAATGTAGGCTGACATTCTTTAGTAGAGCAATGTCGAGCACGTCGGGACGATGGTTGGGGTCATGGGGGTAGTGGGTGGGGTGCATTGGCGCGATGACATCGAAGTTCAGAGGGCTGGAGAGTTCAAAAATGGCTCTGCCTCTAGGATTGGCGGTGGTGCTATTCCAAGAGGGATGTTTAGCATTGAGGTCCCCCGCCAGAATGACGGAGTCACTCATACTAAGGAGTTTGGAGATGTCCTCCTTTCACTTCGGAGGTGACAGCCACCGTGTAACCCGGGCTGGGAGGAGGGATATATGTTGATATGACCGTAATGGCCTGATGATCTGTCATGCCTAGCCGACAGACAGAGACCTCTACTTGGGCAAGAGTAGGTGAATTCACAGGGATGCAGTAGAGGGAATTTTTATAATATATGAGAGTTCCTCCCTTGTGACACCGAGTCCTGTCATTGCGAACTACACGGTAGGTAGTTGGCAATTTTAGGGTCTCAGTGCTAGGGCTTGAGGAAGGTCTCTTGCACCACGGCTGGGGCGCTGTCAACGCTGCTTCCCAATCTGGGGGACCCGAGCACCGTCTGTAGGCGGTTGTACGTGGGGATCGTGCGATCGATGGCCCTGTATGGGGCCCCGATCTGGGTGGCTGACCTGACGGACGGCACCATCTCTGTTCTGCGGAAGCCGCAGAGGGTGATGGCCGTCTGAGTCATCAGGGGTTATCGCACGATCTCCTACGAGGCGGCTTGCGCACTGGCCGGATCTCCGCCCTGGGACCTGGAGGCAAAAGTCCTCGCGTCAATGCATCGGTGGCGCGAGGACGCGCGGGCGCGCGGGGTGCGACTGACGCAGCGACATTTTGAGATGCGTCGGTAGCAGCTGCGCGAGGTCCTGGTGGCGGAATGGCGGAACAGGCTTTCACGCCCTACCGCCGGCCTCGTCACTATCGAGGCCATCCAGCCAGTGCTCGACCTGTGGCTCGGGAGAAGGCACGGCTCTCTGTCGTTTCGTGCGACACAGGTCCTCACGGGGCATGGCTGCTTCGGGAGGTTCCTGTGTCGCATAGGCAGGGAGCCGGACGCTCGGTGTCACCACTGCGTCGACTGTCGGGAGGACACGGCGCGGCATACGCTGGCAGAGTGTGCCGCTTGGGAGGAGCCGCGTCGTGGCCTCGTCTCTGTGGTAGGCACCTCTCGCTGCCGGCTGTAGTCCGTTCTATGATCGGCGGTGAGGAGTCCTGGGACGCGGTGGTCTCCTTCTGCGAAACTGTTATCGCGCAGAAGGAGGCTGCGGAAAGGGAGAGGGAGATGTTGAGTGCTCTCCCGGCCCGCAGCAGGTGCACCGGGCGTCGAAGGAGGGCACACGCTGCCCTCTTTCTGCCCCCCTAATTGGGTCCAGGGGCGGCGGACTTGGGGATGTCCGTTGCCCCCCATTCATCCGGACCCGAGGTGGCGGCGCGTGGTGTTCCCGTGCGCCCCTCTGACGTGGCGGTGGGAGTTAAACACCTCAACTCCCCCCGCTTACGAGATGTGGCCCGCAGAGGCGGGCCCGGCACCAGGGGATTACGGAAGTCGCATACGTTCCCGCGATCCCCGGCGTAGGTGGAAGATGGAACACCGGGGTGGTTTTAGTCAGTAAGAGTCTGACAGACCCCTCCGCCCGCTCCAGGGCGGAGGACATCCATGAGGATGTCCCCCGTAAAAAAAAAAAAAGGTCTCTTACACCAGGAGGATATCTAGTTGGTGGTCGCAGAGGAAAGTGGCGACCTCGTCACGTTGACTCGAAAGGCCATTTGCATTAAAAAACCCTATCCGGAGGGCTTTCGGTTTGAGTCTGGAAGTTTGGGACTTATCCATCGATAATGGAATAGTATCTTTGGATATGGTGAGCTACGTCAGCGAACTCTTGGAAGACAGAGCTAAGGTTACCCCTGTTGTTCTTGATGGCCTCTGTCATTGCCAGGGTCCTGGGGGAGAAAAAAGCTTGGTAAGCCGCCCCATTCAAACCCTCTATCAGGTTTGATGCCTCTTTGGCTACGACGGCCTTGGGAGGGGGAGGGAGGGGAGGAGCAAGTCGTACTTGCGGGGGCTTCGCCTGGGTAAGTGAGGCGCGGCCACCCGCGCGGGGAAAATGGAGGAATGGCCACATCCATTAATGGTGTGACGACCTTTGTGGGTGGAGTGGTAGGGGCGGCCGGTGAGGCCTGGGGGCATGGGAGGCAGAGGTCCTCAGGTCCGGGAAATGGGCCTTGTGGTTGTCTGCATTTCACGGGTTAGGACGTGGTTGGCTGCTGGTTTGCGGGGCGTTGCTCGCCGGTTGGGGGCGTTCCCTATTCTGGCGGGCGATTGCTCACTTTGCCAGCTTTGGGGCGGAGGTCTTGGGGCTTTTGGGCAGCCCCGGTAGTTGGCCGGATGGCCGGTCTCGCCACACAGCACGCAGCTGGGTGGCTCGAAGCACTGAGCACGGTCTTTCGGCCTTGTGCAATCAGAGGTGCCGTGGTTGCCCAGGCACTTGACATAGCGAGGCTTGCCGTGGCAGTTCTTCTGGGAATGGCCGTGCAACTGGCAGCTATGGCAGTGCCCGACTATCCCTGACCTGTTTGGGTTCTCGGTACGGAAACCGGAGAGCCCGCAGATTTTGGTGACGTTAAAGATGGAGTGATGCCCCTCGGTAGGGTCGCAAACGACCAGTACCATGTCGAAAGATGCACCACCTCGGCGGTGCATGCGGTGGACCTCAGCCACTGGGATTTGTTGTGCTTGGAGGTCGGCAAGGACCTCCTGCACAGGGATTTCCCTGGGGACATTGCGTATGACTACGCGGACTTGTTTTTCCTCCTCAAACGTGTATGAGTGGAATGGGATTTTCCTCTCACATAGGAGGTTTTGAAGCCTTCTGTAGTCATTTGCAGAGGGGACGGTGACTTTAATGCCCAGCTGGACTGACTGGGCGCGGGTGAACTTTACGTGGCGCGCATTGCACCCTGCAGCAATTTCAGTCCACTTAGCCTTGTCATGGATGAACAAGGGGGGTGGAGGCTTGGTCTTGGGGAAAGAGGGGGTGGCAGCTTGGGCAGCTGGGGTGGCGGTGTCCATCGGGCTAGCTGGACGGCTTTTCTGCTGGGAGGTACCAGCAGAGTGGATTTTAGGAGCTGAGGGGGGGCGAGGAGAGCCAGGGCCTGACGCCTGGGTTGTAACCCTCTTTTTTGGGGCAGTTTGTGGCGCTGAGCCCATCTTTTTCTTTCTCTTCCCCTGAACAATTGTGAAATTGTCCGAGGAGGAGGAAGCATTCGAGTCAGTGTCTGACTCGGATTCTTCAGAATCCATAGGAACGGAGTGAGAGTGAGAGGGGGCCTGAACGGTGTCAGACTGGGTTTCAGGCTGGGTCAGCTGGGTATCGAGTACATCGCTAAAGGTAGCGATGTCGACTGCTGACGACTGGGCGGTTGCGGGCATTGCTACGGGAGTAGCAGTGGGAGATACAGATACAGTACCCTGATCGGGTATGAAGGTAGAGGGTTGGGGGCGGGAGAGAGACTCAACCTTGGCCTGGTAGGCGGACAAGGCGCCCTCAACGTCAGGGTCATTGAATTTGGCTGCGAGAGCCTTACATAACCTCATTAGGTCGCTACAGACCTCTAAAATGGATTTCTCCGAGAGAGAGGGAACGGAAGTTGGGGCCTGCTCTCCAGGTAGAGAGGGCATGGAGCCTGAGGCATCCATGATGATGAGGGGGGGGGAGGGGTCCCTAAGACAGTTCCCCAGAAAAGCCCTTCCCCTTGAGCTTTCCTAGTGCTTATGACTAGGGAGAAGAAAGCTCAAAACAAACTCCATAGTAGCACAGCTGTCATTGGCCTGAAGGGCCTGTCGCCTAAAAGGCCTAACTATGCCTAACTCCCCGGGTGGATAGGTGTAACCCTCCCAGTCGGGTTAAGACTTGGAGGTGTGTACCTAAGGTGAGCCCTAAGCTTGTGAACCGGTCGCCAGTCTTATAGTGCGAACCGGGCCCTATTGGGTCTGGTGCGAAGGGGTTGACACACCCAACCGATACCAGGTGAGTAGCTGGAAGAGAACGGGGTTAAGAGTAGGGCGCGACTAGGAGATCCCCCAAAGCCGCGTCATCCTCTCCCTTCCGACTTTTACCAAGCCCTTAAGGGACTCGGTAGACGTGTCGGGTCAACGCCACTTAGTTTCGTTGGCACCGTTTGGTTTCCACCAAGTACCACGAAACTGTGGATTTACCTTAAGGGTCACACGTTTTTGACTATTTCCGGAATGGGAAACAGATAATCGTCCGCTGCCTTGAAAAGGCACCTTCGGATCGGTAATGTAGTCGGCGACTACGGATGACGTCACGGCGAGGGCTCGACGAAACAATGGCACTGAACACAGCAGGTAGCGGGCGGGCAGCGAGAGCGGCACGTCCGTCACTGGCGAGCGTCGGGCGCAGAGTCCTTTTGTTGATTTGTTTTGATGTTGGGCTGCTCCACTGTGGCACCGCTCTTTTATACCCGTTTATAAACAAGTATGACAGTTGAGTCAAATCGGTTTTTGAAATAAGTTTGTTATAAAATCATAACATATTAAACAGTTAATAATCACATTTATATGTATATCAAGTACTTATTTTTAAATATTAGACACATAATAATTACATTAATATAACACATGCATCAAACGTAAACGAGCGACTGAGACATAAAATCGCGCTGCCATAATCCCCGCCCCATGTCTCGCGCATGCGCTGTTGCAGTTTTGTTCGTTATTTTGACTACTACGTGTACGCAGCCACTCGTAACAAACTTCTTTCAAATAACTGTGCCCCACAGTTATTTGACGCGAGCTGTACATACATGCGAAATCTACGTAACAAGCTCATAACTATGGTACATGCTTTCCTGCTTACTAGTGATATAACTGACGTAAAACACTGATCACAATAAATTATCTGCTGTCTATCTTTGCAATTATATGCCAACAAAGCATAACTTACATGTATCTGTGGGAAACGCGGTGTCATACAAAGCTAGTATGGATTTGGAACACAAACTATTCTTCAACTGTTTAAAAATGTAATAGGTTACCTCCTAAGCTCAGAGAAAGTTTTGTTATGGTCTCAATTGGCGTGTAATCAATACAAAATTAGAGACTAACTTCTAAAATAACTGCACAATCCAATAAATTGACGAAACCAATGTACTAAGCAAAAGAAACTGTGTTTAATGCATTTCGTGACCCAAATATGTTATTTGATTTTTCAGAAAAAAAATAGTCGTTTAATTTCAAGTTTTCTAAGAAAAAAATAAAATAAATAAAAATAAAAAAATATTTTAAAAAAAATGCTATCATTTCGTTTTGTGTTTTGATGGACCAACCTATGAATTCTATTATCTTATTAATAATCACTGAGCACATATGTATGCTGAACCGAAGGAGTTATTATAAAAACTGTTCTAAGAGTATCATCCGGGTGTATAACTAATTATTGATAATAAATAAATACAGGCTGGCCGATCAACAAGTTAACTTCGGCTGGCTGGCGTTACACTATTACGGACCCTGGGGTTTATAATAACCTCTGAATGAATTCGTGTAAAACCGTCTTGCTTTTGTTTATCGCATGACAAATAATCATAGTATTTTTTTCATTTTACAGATTAAATATTCAATCCCGTCTGTTTTGGTGTGCGCATTAATTTTATTTGGTTTTTTGACAACGCTTGCTGCAAAGTTGTATGATCCTGATCTTACTGGCATAAAAGCAGTACAAGGAGACGCAGAATATGCCAAAATGTTAAAAATGATTAAGATCATGTTGGAAAAACAAAAACAGGAACAAAATAAAGACACTAATCAACCACCACCACCATGATGAAATACAATACTTTAATATGATTATGAAAGTTATTTTAATTTATGTGCCTCAGAATAAGCCTTTGGTTTTTATTCCTTAAATAAATATATACAAAAGTCGAAAATATAAAATTTTGTTTTTCTCTCCGAATGAAAACGTCCTGTAAAATCTTGTGAATGTGGAAACAACATTAAGATTTAGTAATGCAATAGATGATTTCTAAAACCATCAAATGAAATTAATGTACCTGAGGATTGAGGAGCCACGTCAGATTTTAAAGGGCGACTAACAGTGTCCGTCAGAATGAACGGAAAAACGTTGAATTTATGCCCAAGAAATGCTTCCCTATTGCTTCTATTTGCTTCCTATTCTCAAACACTTGCTTTCAACATATTCTAGAAGAAAAAAAACATTTTAAGGGTGACCGTTCATTCTGATGTCAGGACGGTCGGTCACCGAGTCGTAGGGTCCCTGATAAATAGAAATATTGAAATTCACGGTAGCCATTAATTACTTCCCGTTTGCTTCTCTCAATGTTTTACAACGACAATACTGTAACTATCATGGCAACAAAGATATCAACAAAAGTGTTGTTTGTCAATATCTTTAGCGCCTGACAAAAAAAAAGCAAAACTCTTGTATTGTATTATTGTATTGTAAATCGGGCTGGTTTCCGTAACTCCACGACTAAGCGCGTATTTTGCGTGCAGGTGGGACAAATGTTTCATTCGATCCACCCCAGCTCCCCAAGGAAGGCCAGTAACGCCTTGGTGTTACTATGTCACAAAGGGTACCTGGGTTTCCGAAGTACTTAGCCCTGTAATCGGAGACTACCGGGCAGCTTAGAAGCAGGTGTGCTGCTGCCTCATCCTCCTCCATGCAGGCTCTGCAGAGTGGGCTGTCAGTGACTCCTATGACATAGAGGTGTTTATTAAAAGTCCCGTGGCCAGTTGTGACGGCTGTGACTGTACGCAACTGTTGTTTAGTAAGTCTTAAGGTTTTTTTCATAAAACGGCCATCAATGGAGGGAAGTGCCTCTTTGGCCTGCCTACACTCACCATGGGCAGTCCATAGTTTGTGATGTTTGTCTCTGGTGCGTTTCTTTACCAGGTTGCGTAGGAAACCGAAGGGAAGTGGCACAAAGGGTTCAGGACCTATCGTTGCCATACTCTTGAACCCCTTCTGGCGAGTTCGTCCGTTGCATCGTTGCCTCGGGATTCGCTGTGTCGAGAAGAACGTACAAGAAACTCCACGAACACTCTTTTAAAAATGATATTTTGTTGCAAAATTATGGTTACATCATTCCTATTGAAATTATACATATATGTGAGAACGATGTAAAAGACGTGAAGGATAAAAGAGTCCGGAGTAAAAAAGCAACAATTAAAATAAACCATGGCAGCCGAGAGATGACCAGTCTCAGCTGGCGGCGCCCGTTCACGAACATGACGCATACGCTAACACCATTCGGCTCAACCATTTTTAAGGGAGCCAAATGATCCAACGCATGCGCCACCATGAGCCAGACTTTTGAGTGAGCATGAGATCCCCAATCGCCAAAGTACATTCCAAGTCAAAGACCTACCCAAAATGATCATTATAGTTTATAGGTACACAGTACACACACACATGTGCATGAAATTATACAACGCTAAATAAGTTGAGTCTATACAATGAAAATATAGCATTCTTACAATCTTCAGCCGGTCCAACAATATTACCAAATGCTAACAGATTACTTTGAGCCCCCTAGTGGCTGCCTAGTGGCGTTGTGGAGCAGGACCAGCATTAAGCCAAGCATTTTTATCTTCAATATACTCCCCTAACACATAATATGCTTGTCTGCATAGTGTGCGTTTAACACAAGATTAAAAGTATTGTATTTTCTTTCATTTTAGCGCTACAAAAGCTAAATTTTTAGACGGTAATATGCAAAATTGCTACTAAATGATACAAAATTTTCATAAATAATCATCTATTACTTAACGAGTTCCAGGTGGCTCCTCAATACAGACGTTTAGATTGAGGAGCCACTTTTGCATTAAAATAACTAGTGGTATATTTTGCTGCTAAATCTAGAATTCGTGCTGCAAAATAAGCTACATTGTTGTAAAACAATGGTGAGATCAGATTTTAAAAATCTGATGTGGCTCCTCAATCCTTACGGACATAAATAAAAGTGAACATTTTAATACCATGACGTTACTTAATGTTACATATGGGCTCCTTATTTAACGTCTTCCTTCTTATTCCAAATATTTTGTCAGTTTACCAAAGGGTCGATAGATGATGTCCGTAAGGATTGAGGAGCCACATCAGCGGTGCATCTGTAAACATGTCGAAGTGAACACTTGGGCGGGGTGAACGACGGGTGAGTTGTCAAATCATACAAATAAGATGGAATGACAGCTCAATTGTCGTTCACTCCGCCTAGGTGAACACCGTTAGATGATTACAGAATCGACCGGCTGATTTTTAAAATCTGATGTCACCATTATTTAGTAGTTGTTTTGCAGCACGAATTCTAGATTTAGCAGCAAAATATATCACTAGTTATTTTAATGCAAAAGTGGCTCCTCAATCTAAACGTCTGAATTTAGGAGCTACCTGGAACTCGTTAAGTAATAGATGAATATTTATGAAAATTTTGTATCATTTAGTAGCAATTTTGCATATTATCGTCTAAAAACTTAGCTTCTGTAGCGATAAAATAAAAGAAAATACAATACTTTTAATATGGCTCCTCTATCTAAACTCAAGAGGTGAATTTCTATTGGATGTGAGCGATCAATTAATATATTCGACATATTGATCATTTAGCAGGTGTTGTGTTTGTTTTTGCAGTATATGAATAAAATAGTTAATCAGAGTAAATTTTGTATATGAACGCATTTTCTTTGGCTCCTCAATCCTGACGTTCTAATTGTATATGTTTGACTGTAGCCACCTGAGATCTCAACGAAATCTAAAGCCAGAGATACTAACATTTCGCAGAAATGTCTGCTAAATGTATCTGCACAGTTCAGCAACGTATATATTTTGTATTCTGAAAAAAAAATACTTAACTATTTTCTTGTAAATTCAGTGTGTAGGGTGACCACATTTTGGATGTACGTTTGCCCAGCATGGCCCCCCAGAATTTGCGAATAAGGTGTGCACCAATGCAATGTACTCGCCTCTAGGAGTATATGTACCTGTTTCTTTTTCAATGTACCTCTGTACTTTTGAAGAAATATGCAAAAAAAGGGGGCCGTGCTGGAAATAAGGAATATAAGAAAATATCTAAAAAAACAAGACAACCTTAGCCAAAAACTATTAAAATATAATTGATTTTTGGCAAGTAACATATGTAACGCATTGGTGTCTCATACAACTTGCTAAATGTGAAAAATAAACCAATTTTAGTTCATTCAGCACGGCCCTCTATATTTGCTTATATCTTTTTAAACATGACATGTTTCTTTACAAAATTCGACTACCTGAATTATGTGCAGGGGTACATTCGTTCCACATAAATTGCGATTCTGCTGTATCAGTACTTAAAAAGATAAATTGGATCAAACATATCACATAATACAACTGATGGGGTGACCATGATTCCATATATTAGGTAGGTACATATTCTGTACCTAAAATTATGTGACTACATTAAAATAAACATTCTTTTTTAACGGGAACCGATCACTTTTCCAAATTGTTTTTGTTGGAGTTTCATTTTACTGAAAACTATTGACCGACGTCTTTTTGCACTAGGTATGCATTATTTGACATATTTTTAGATCATCGAAGTATCATGTGCCATAGGTATTATTTTACTGAGCTAAATTTCGTCGATTTACAAATTAACTTTTTGCTATTGGCCGAAGCCTCTTTTGAACTTTTTTCATGTGCCAGATTTTCACCACACCGAAACAACATTTTACGGAACATTATTTGGTCACAAATATATAGCCGGTTACTTGGTAGCATTTTCAATATTAAATTAAAACAGTGTCATAAAAAGTCAATATGTTGTGCTATTTATCTACTTGCATGCTGCATGCCTGCTTGTACGCTGCATGCTTGAAGCAAGCATCCTTGTTTGCATGCTTCTTATCAACTTTTGTTCATAATCAACTGTTTTATTATGTGCCATTACAATTAAATATTTAATTTGAATGTTCGGAAACATAATACTTCGAACAAATGTTATTTCGGCTAAGTGTAACTTCGGTAAAAAATTTTTCGACCTAATGAAACCTTGGAGTAACGAAAAAAAATCGAATTGATAATAGTCAACTGACAAACGTGACTTCGATGAAGTAAAAAAAAAACGAAACGCCATACTTTTCAACTATTATGTTGAAAAGTTTTAGTTGAAATGAAATTCGGTCAAATATTTTTTGGGTTTATGATAGGTAACCCTTTTTTACAATTTGTTTTTTTTTCTTCGAATTTAATATTATCGATTACATCTTGCTCAGACCTGGTCGCTCACCGAGTCGCAAAAGTTCCGCCTTGGAGTTTTCCAAAGAGCGATGGAACGCAGCATTCTGAACGTAAAAAGACAGGACAGAATTAGAAACACCACGCTGCGTTCCAAAACGGGAATAATGGATGTAGGTAAGAAGGCTGCTAGGCTGAAATGGGATTGGGCGGGTCACGTTGGTCGCATGCATTGTGACCGTTGGGCAAAAGTCTCCACACAATGGGTGCCCGAAGATGGACGGCGTCGCCGAGGCAGGCCCAGAAAGAGGTGGCGAGACGACCTGGACGCGTACCATGAGGGCTGGTACGAGTTGGCACGTCAAAAGAATTGTTGGAAAGACTTGGGGGAGGCCTTTGCCCAGCAGTGCGACAGCCTGGGCTAAAAAAACAAAAACATCTTGTAAAGGAATTATATTAGTTAAAACTTGCCGTGTGCGGTCGCTATTAGTTCACTGAAGCTACCGTAATTTTTGAAGATGCGCTGGTATCGCGGTTACTTCATGTTGCAGTCAAGTGTTTATTGATCAAGTTATAACTGATATAATTCCTTTACAAGATGTCATCGATAATATTAATTTCGAAGAAAAAAAACAATATGTAAAAAAGAATTTTAATTTTAATGTAGTCACATAATTTTATTAATATAGGCACAGAATATGTACCTACCTAATACCGTAAAACGGGGCTACTCGGGACACATTTTGACATACTTTAGCAAATATCTTGTTCATTTCGCATAAAATGCTATGGTAAAAGAAATGCTTGGGTCTTAGATAACCCCTTACTTATGCAGATATACGTTTGAAGTAGTTACTTACAACAGGCAAAGAGAAAAAAAAAACATGAGGCTGTCCCAAATATCGCTTATTTGGGGCTATTATGGACAGCAATGAAAAACGGAAGTTTAATCCATATTGTGAGCCAAAACCGTCACTTTAAACAAGTGTATCGATATTTGGGACAAAGAATAACAAATACCACATCAAATCATGTTGATTTTTTCAGGGATTGGTAGAATTCGAAGAAGAAAAAAATATTTTTCATAAACTTTGGTTTATTGAAATCATAAACTTCTACAAATGGTAATAAGAATGTTATAAACTTACAGTTTTGTTCCAAACTGTTGGTCGAGCAAGATTAAAATGGATACAAAACATGTTCTTACTAAAAATCAGTCTGAAAATCTCTTTTAAATCAACGTTTTCTAAGCTTAGGTAAAACTTATTCACAAACATAATTAAGACATTGATTACATCCAAACAAAACAAAATTTCTAAAAATAAACAATATATTCTTACAAAATTAAACAGTCTTCTAAACAAAACAAATCTTCTTAGTTATTAATAATAAACAGTCATTAAAAAAAACAATCTTTTAGGATTCATATCAGTGTAAACTTATTCATTAATCAACATTTAATTAAATTTCTACCTAGGTACCTACTTAAGGTATTCAAATCAGCCTTTAAGTTTACATTGCTAAACCTAGATATCACAATTCACAACTTAGATATCAATATTAAAAAAAAAAAATGTCTACATCATTCAAAAACACGAATTCTGTTTCTTTTTCATTTAAAGCCAACAGCTCAATCTGTTTAACAATCATGTCGATATTTACTGTGTCTATATCAACCTTCTTAGTCTTAATAAATCTAGTACTATCACTAGTCCTCCCAGTTTTTTTTAGAAAAGAAATCTTGTACTTAGCGCCAGTTTTACTCAAAATATGTCCCACAAAATATTGCACCTTTTTTTTAAAAACGTATCTCACCAAGACGGAGTCACCTACATTATATTCACAGTCAATCACTTCCATTTCTCTACTTGGTCCTGGGACTGGACTTAGACTGTGTTGCACCGGATTCATGTTTTTGTAATCTTGGGAAACAGATGTGTCGTTTTGTTGGGCCTCTTTTAATTTCAGGGTCGTCTCTGGTGTGTTGTTCGTCATGGGGTTTGCTGATAATGGTTCAATCTGCTGATTAAAATTTTCAAAGGACACTTCATGAATAGACTCTGGAGACCTCTTGACGAAATGGGGACTTATCAAAGACATTAAATTTATACTAGTAATAGACAGGACATAGCGAACAAAATCGTAATCCGATACTTATGTCCTAGTGGTTAAAAGTCGCTCAGTCTAGTGTGACACCCCTGCATGACACCTCGTATTTATGTCCACTCAATCCACCAAAAGAAAATTAATTTACTGAGAAAACATGCCGAGTTGCGTATTACGATATTGCAAATCCAGATAGGGTAAAACGACTGGACCTAATTTTGGTTTATTTTCGTTGGTATTTTTTGTATTTACTCGGTAATTAATTAAAATTCAATTATTTTCATAATAAGTTCTAGAACATTTGCTAATTTTGTAAGATACGCCCTCTTTTGACGAATAGCTTAACCTTGCTTTGTAAGAGATGTACTTAATGTTGTTTATCGATTTTTTTATCGATAAAATTTAAAAATAATATTTTTAGAACCAGAAGGAGGATTCTATTTAAAAAAAATATTCAAGGAATAATTACAACTTATTGCAAACAGCGCCGATCACCACTTAGACAACCTTACTCAACGAGATCCGGCAAAGAAAAGGGCAGAGCCTTGTTGGCAGACGTTACGTCCCCGCAGCGTAGCTCCCTGCCCGCGGGGCACCCCTCGGCCCGTAACAACGGGCCCGTTATTTGGTTGCTCCTAGGCTCCTAGTGAGCGGAGCTTCGTCAGGCGCGCGGCTACTCGAAAACGAATAGCAACGCACGCCCGTGTAAGGGCATAGCGCGCGGGTGCAACCGCTTGTATACCTACAGGTTGTCAGGCGACTTGTTTACGACAAATCGCAAAAATTAACCTAACAATATAATAATAGCACTTCGTCCGCGCGGATTTAGTAGATACTCCACAAACATCACCTCTACCCTCTTTTATAGGTTAGTTTTGGAAAATTCAGCACAACGATTTTCATTAATTACCCAGTCATTTCTTCTGCTGATTCTGTGGTCTCAGAATCAGCGCAACTGTTCACCCCGTTCACCCCGTCTGGAGTTGATTATGCAAAAATTGTTAGATCTGTTGCCATTACCTATCCCACTTTTATTTCCACGTAAATTGAAGCAAGCAATAATGTCCTCCCCTAAAAACTTCATCACACCTTTTAGTCAAAAAAATATTTTGTATATAATAGCCAGTCATGAGAAAGGCTATATGCGGATGGGCGAACGGGTAAACAACGGGATTGCGCGTACGAAGTCGTGGGCAAAAGCTAGTAATTTGTAATGATATAGTAGGTAATTTAAATGAAGAAAATAAATTGCCAATAAATAATACGCACTGAAACTGCTGCATTTTTTTTTTGGCATTAGTTTCAATATTTTCCAATGTGAAGAAAAATTGACAGCTTTTATTATCGGTAGTCGATACCTAATACCTAAATGGCTGTTGACATCCCTATAACTGACTGGCCATCTACCGAGTGATAGCTGAGTTTATAAATTTAATTCGTATGTTTCCTATTCAAAGTTAGATGGTGTCACTGAGGCATGGGATCACAGTTTTTTGATGACATTTCTTCTGATAGCCGCTCTATTGTATCTTTAAATCTCTTTGGGACTTATCGAAACATTGGAGAATATCATCACTGACATTTAAGATGTCTGAGTCACTATGAACGCTTATTTCAATGTCACTATCCGAGGAAGAGGTTTCACTACGTAGTCGCCTTTTTTTTCTTTCAATATTTTCTGTAAGAATTGTATGTTCCATCGTTACATTTTCACATGGCTGAGTATTTTCATTCATTGTTAAAAGTTCAAAACCTCTTTCTGTTTCTGATGGTGTTAGTTTTTCTTTACCCTTACCCATCCCTGTGTTGCTCAATTTTTGCTTGTGTAATTTGCAGGATGGCTGAGTTAAATTTTCTATTATCGGTAAAATAGTAGATGTTGTTGTCACATGACGTGTTTTTTTTCCTTTTCCTTTAGCTTTACTCTTCTCTTTGTTGCTCCGTTCTTCAGTGCATAAATCAGCTAATGTTATGCTTTTTCCGGGAGGAACATTGCAGCGCTTCTTCCTGGTACTTTTTGTTTCACCGGTACAACCCCTTATTTCTTCTAACATCTCTATCATAACACCAGAAGCACTGGTCTGTATATCCAAATCTGATATTTGCCCAGGCAGTCTTTCTTTCGGTCTATTTCTGTCGACAGGCAGCAGGCCGCATTTGGCGAAACCAGACTTGAGATTTCGTGAAGCAGCGTCCTCTGCATGCAGCATTTTTAATAATTCACTTAATAGGCCCGGAAAGCTATTTTTAGCAAGCGTTTTGCATTTCCGGCCTTCACCTTTTTTCCAATTAGTCAAAATAATTCGCCAGTAATGTTTCAAAGGAGCGAAAAAGGCAACAACAAGAGGCTGCAGAATGTGTGTGGCCTTTGGTGGTAAGCACACAAAATATAATTATATTAAATTTTCCACAATCTTCCAAAACTTTTGACGAGAAATGTGACGATAGAATATCTCCTATAAGAACTATCTTTTTTCCCTCTTTCGTTTTTGCATATGGAATGATGATCGTCTGGAACCAATTTTCAAAACATAGCAAATCAAACCATCCGCTTTTGGATTTATTATATCTAGTGCCTTCTGGGCCTCCTAAGAGCCACATGTCGTACAAGTGCTCTGCTTTATACACAACATATGTTGGTAAAAGTAGTCCTGATGCTGTGCCAGAAAACATCAGACTCACAGATGATTTTGAATTGTTAATAATTCTCTCTGGGTACTTTTTTCCTCGCTTGAAAATATACTTTTTGGATCCAGGGTCGTCTGTCAGGTTTGTCTCGTCATAATTTATTACACAATCAGGTGTAACATCTTCCAAATTTTGTTCATATTGGTCAAAAAATGCGTCAATCACCTCAGAGCTTAAAGTTGCTCTATCCGAGGATATATTTGCAGCACATCTGTTAGAAATCTCATCTTTATGCCTTTGTAAAAAACAAGCCGCCCAATCCCGTCCCGGTAAATTGTCTTTCAAACTATAGACTGTCCTTCCTATTCTATGTAAATATTTTTGGGCGAAGACTCTCAAATCCATTAGATCTGAACTGATGGCGCGCAGACATTGTGTTTTGAGACTGAGCATTAGTATTAGATTTTGCTGGCGGTGGACCCGTCTTCTTTATCTGTAAACCTTGTTTTTCGATGGTTTTAGACGCCTTTATTTTATCCGGTAAAGTGGAACCGAACAACGTCTCATCTCGCTCGCTGTCCTGTATGACATTGAGGAAAGGCTTTGCTAGCCCGGGTGTGATCATTTTTATCCGAGCCTGGGTCTCGGAATTATGTAAATCGCATAAAATGCGAATTTCCTGGCCCCAGATAGGTCCGTCATCAGTTGCCTTACCAAGAGCGGACAGGATCTCTGGATCCAATGGAGGTTCAGGAAGCTCCGCCGGTGGCGGCGGTGCCGGTGGTAACGACTTCAACTCATCCTGTTGAGTTGAAACGGACTCCAGCAAAATGTCAGGCGGGGGCCCAACGGGGCCAGGTATAACGACTGTGTCTTCAGGCACCAGATCAGGTTGCGGCTCAATTTCTATGGGTGGTTGTGATAAGTCCCACATCACCGTTCCATCTCCTAAAGGAGAAACAATAATCAACGTTACTCAACTATACATTATGTGAGTATGAGGTTAAGGTAAAAGGTAACAGTTCAAAATTCGAATCTATTGCCAATTTATTTGTAACGCCTCGTTTACTTTGGAATCTATGGCGGGTAGAAAATTTGCCGCGTTCAAAATTGAATCTATGGCAAATTACCAGTATCAAGACTGTCGCTTTGACCAGTACTTGTACGGTAGGTAGAAGTAGCAGTGATTAATAGTAACTAACCTTGTTGGTTATCGTCGTCCGAACATGAGAAAGAATCTTCTTGACGTCGGCGTTTGTGACGGTGTTTATCCCGTATTTTTTCCATCTTCTTCATATAATAATCAATTCGTTCTTCATAGGACCTTTTAGGCATCGTGAATCCAACGAATTACCGTTTTTAAAATACGAATAACTAAAAAACAATCGAAGGTAGGAAGAGCGCGTGCACTCGTTGCCTCGCACGGAAAAAGAATGAAGCCACTGACACTGTATAGGGAGGTGTAGACGAATCGATACTTAAATCGATTATTTTGTTTAAAAATAAATCGAGTTCTTAATCTAATTATAAATAACTTTAAAAGCGTGCGAGTGTTGCCTTGTAGGTCAAAGGACTACCTGTTTATTTATATCGAAAATGAAACCACGAAATATTAATGATAATGTAGACCAATAAAACTATTTCGTTGCTCTATTCAAGCATTTTCTTATTTTCCTTTATTTTATGAACAAACCTAACCTACCTATTGTAGCGTTATGATGACAAAAGAAATGAAACACTCATTACGCTTCAAATACGTGTAATTTTGGTAAAAGAAAAAAATACTAAATTTGATGATAAAAAAAATAGGAAAACTAGTATATAAAAGTACAAAAAAATAGGTATCGTGTGTTGTCGTGACCGTTAATCTTAAAAAAACAAAGATCTATCTTACTTTACGAAAATCATTACATTTTTTTAATTTGAGAACGTTAATAAATTTATTAGACCGAATATCGCGGATTTAAAAAATACGGTTGCAACTCGTTTTATTTTAAACCCGATAAGGCCGGTTTCCTAAAGGATTAGAAACTCGTAATGATTTGTTCGCTCACAAGGAAAAAAAAGAAACGTTATTACATTAGTTTTAAATGCGTACGATAAATGTCTTTTCACTCCCGAAGTCAAGACAACCGACGTCAACCCAAAAGTGGGTATCGAAAAAAGAAAAAAATATATTCGGGTGAATATTTTTAGGTAAACCTCCCCGTCGTCCTCCTGACGACGGCAATGGGGCGCCTCTCCCGCAGTATCCTCTGGGGATATAGCCTTCCCTGCTACTGGCTTCTGGGGTGGCAGCCTGGGAACCTCGCCCGCTTAATCAGCAATTTACAATCACCAGACCATAAAACCGGTAATCCGGCTTCTATGACAAAGAATGAACTAATTAAAACCCAATTCACAAAAAGTCAATGAAACCTATGAATCACGAATAAAGATTGCAGGAATTTAAAAGAAACTTACCAAGAGTTGTTCACAAGTTGTGCATGGACATATGTACCATGGCTTTAAGCTCAACTGGCTAAATCTCACAACATAATTTTTATTTATTATTCCTCCGAATAAAACATGATTTCAGGGTCGCTGACATAACACAAGTCCAGAACAAACGTCTACCTTTTTCTTTGTCAAAAAATTCGAATAGCATTCAAAAAAATCTACTTAACGTGATTTGAAAAAATAATCAAGGAGTTTCGCGTTTCAAACAGAAAAAATAACAAGACATTTAAAACCTCCACCTATTTCTTGGAGTGATTTGAGGAATTATGTAGTGACCACACTGCAGTACCCCCTTTCTAAGAAAAAAAGGACGCACGTACCATTAAGTAAGAGGAAACGAAAATGAGAAGGACAGGAAAGCAAAAAATTAATGACCAACATATAAAGAACCTGAAGGAAAAAATAATAAAGTAAGAAGCAAAACCTATAAGAATTACCATAAGATAATCCCAAAAGATAAACCGAAAGAAAATCCGAAGAACAACATCGAAGTGCAGCGGATACAGAATAAAAACGAAGACGCGCCTCCATCTAAACGGTATCAGTGCGAACTCGCAATGTGTTGACTATATTTAAAGAAAAGTGGAATATAGAAATTAATTAACCTAAGTTAAACTAGCCTAACCTAATTGAACAATCTATCCTAACTTGTCAACACGAAAAAACAGAGATCTCAATATTTACAAGGTCAAAACGTTAGGTTTGACCTTAGACAAATTAACAAACTCGGCCTCAGACACGAGTTAAGTCTAGAATACGACATCAGTCCAAAAACTGTGACTTAAGTCAAAAAAAAAAAAATTATAAGTCAAAGACTCAAGTTAAAGGCTCAAGTCAAAAGCTCAAGTTAAAAGCTTAAGTCAAATGCTCAAGTAAAATGCTCAAGTAAAATGCTCAAGTCAAAAGCTCAAGTTAAAAGCTTAAGTCAAAGACTCAAGTCAGAAGAAAAAATCTTAAGTCAATAGCTTAAGTGAGAGGAGAGTAGAAATTTATTCTTATTAAAGAATAATTAAAGAAGAACGCGGAGAAGTCCAATAATAGAAAAGAGGGAAGGGAGTAATAATATTCCCGAGAGTGAGTAATTATTACATGTGAAAGTTAAATGATATGACTGAAATCTGAACTGCATCTGTGCCCATCCCATCGGGGAAACGAGGCTTGATACAATTATATACTGCATTTCATTAAGTATCATAACACCAAATTACATTGTATAATTAATCTATGTGCATTAACCGATGAGCATTCATCGTAAATAACAATACTCAATTAGATTTTTTTTAACAAGCATTTATCGATAAAATCACATCACTAGATCAATTAATTTTTCCGACCTTACATCTATCGACCATGTCCCATCACTATTAGGAATAATGACATTAACTGACAACAGTAACCAAAAACAAACGTTGTTGCTTGGCAACGAAAAGTTAGCTACTGAATATTGAATAATGATTTACGTAATTACAAAAACTTTTTAGGTTTTTTAATTAAGTGGTTAATTACATAAAAATGGGATCAAAAGAGAGAGTTAACCATAAAAATAGTCTCCAAAAGGAAATCTTCTAGAATAATCAAAAGATAAGAGGAAAAAACGCGTCTCGAAGACTTCAGAAAAATCACTTTAGAATATCCTTAATATGATACTTACCGGAGTGAACTGAATCACAGTCCTCTAGTAAATAAGTAGTTTTTGAAATAACTCTAGCGACGCGACACTTAATAAAGCGTGGAGCAAGTTTACCAGAAAAGTAATCAGCCCCAGACGACTTATAGAAATTACGTCGCCACACAGTGTCACCTGTAGTCAGAGTGATAGCTTTTCGATTCGTATTGTAAGCACGCGAGTTACGAATAAACGCTAACGATAGATTATCTGCAACTTTCGCATAAACTTCACTTAGAGAGGACAGATTTGAAGCGTGCCTATCACGACTGTCAGCTAAATTAGCGCTTTGAGTCTGATTATACGCACGGCTTGCTTCCATACAAACTTCTCTACCAAACATAAGGAAATTGGGAGTAAAACCAGTGGCTAAGTTAATACAGGAATTAAGATAGAGTTTAACTTTAGGCAACATCTTAGACCAATTTCTCTGGTTCTCACCAACTAATATACCTAAACATGTAACCACACTTTGGTTATAACGTTCAACAGTATTTGCTTGGGGGGAATAATAAGGAGTATAGATTGAATCAATATGAAATGATCTGAGGAAATTTACAAAATGATTACTACGTAAAACAGTAGCATTGTCACAAAGTATAGCTCGAGGAACTCCGAAATTGAAAAATATTTCTGATTCTAAAGCTTTAACGATAGAACTGGCGTTTACCTTCTTTAGGGGAATAAGCCAAACATAAGAAAAGTGTATAAGTAAAAAATGTGTAAAATATTTAGTTAAAATTGTAAGAAATTTCGAAAGTTAAAACTGTAAAGCTACGTGTAGGAAATTGAATAATGAGACCATCATTTAGGACATAAGCTCAATAATTGAAATCAAAAGGGATCAGTACTAGTTTAGAATTGATAACTAGACTTGATTCATGCTAAATAAATTGTGTTGAATGTGTGTATTAAAAATTGTGTAGTGAATCATGTAAGAATATGCTTCGTGTAATATAGACCAGAATAAACAGAACCAGTCTCGCGGACCAAAGATTGTCCTAGAGACGATACTAATATCATGGCCTTAAGGAAACAAACAGCTGGTTTTCCTAAAAAATATTATGCACCTTTGAAACCTAAGTTCCACAAGTTTCGGAGAAAGAAACCATCAGTAGTCTCTGCAACTCTCACCTAAAAATTCGACAGGAGAAGACAGATTCAACGTGTGTTGCGACCGTAAAATGGTTAGAACAAAAAGAAAAAGGTAGTGTGTTGTCGTGACCGTTAATCTTATAAAACAAAGATCTATCCTACTTTACGAAAATCATTACATTTTTTTTAATTTGAGAACGTTAATAAATTTATTAGACCGAATATCGCGGATTTAAAAAATACGGTTGCAACTCGTTTTATTTTAAACCCGATAAGGCCGGTTTCCTAAAGGATTAGAAACTCGTAATGATTTGTTTGCTCACAAGGAAAAAAAAGAAACGTTATTACATTAGTTTTAAATGCGTACGATAAATGTCTTTTCACTCCCGAAGTCAAGACAACCGACTTCAACCCAAAAGTGGGTATCGAAAAAGGAAAAAAAATATATTCGGGTGAATATTTTTAGGTAAACCTCCCCGTCGTACTCCTGACGACGGCAATGGGGCGCCTCTCCCGCAGTATCCTCTGGGGATATAGCCTTCCCTGCTACTGGCTTCTGGGGTGGCAGCCTGGGAACCTCGCCCGCTTAATCAGCAATTTACAATCACCAGACCATATAACCGGTAATCCGGCTTCTATGACAAAGAATGAACTAATTAAAACCCAATTCACAAAAAGTCAATGAAACCTATGAATCACGAATAAAGATTGCAGGAATTTAAAAGAAACTTACCAAGAGTTGTTCACAAGTTGTGCATGGACATATGTACCATGGCTTTAAGCTCAACTGGCTAAATCTCACAACATAATTTTTATTTATTATTCCTCCGAATAAAACATGATTTCAGGGTCGCTGACATAACACAAGTCCAGAACAAACGTCTACCTTTTTCTTTGTCAAAAAATTCGAATAGCATTCAAAAAAATCTACTGAACGTGATTTGAAAAAATAATCAAGGAGTTTCGCGTTTCAAACAGAAAAAATAACAAGACATTTAAAACCTCCACCTATTTCTTGGAGTGATTTGAGGAATTATGTAGTGACCACACTGCACTATGTAATATTATTTATTTGGGATCATTCATTGGTTTCTTGTAACTGTAGTCTTATGTGAATTCAAATCACATTGTTGTAAAGAACTGTTTCTTTGGTGAAAAGTTTGCTACAAAACTAACCTCAAAACTGAACAGAAAATCAAAAAACTACAAAAACCCCACAAAATAAATGGATAATTTTTATTTCCTTTGAAAGTACGACATCAGCCCTCTTTTATAATTATCCAATTTATGCTATCATACAAAATGTTTTGATGCGCAACCACAGCCAGAAGAAAACTGAGAAATCTCTTTTATTGTGTTCTTTTTTTAAAGCTGATAATACTGTTCCATCATCATCTGGAATTGAATTTAAATATACTAAACATGCTATGGCAACTTAGAACAAAATTAAAATTCCATTTTTTTATTGAAAACAGTGCCATCTAGTTTTTAGTTAAGGGAAACAAATTGCGGTGTTGCTACGGTTATTTTTTTTTTTTTTCTGAGAGTTACTTTATAACATTAATCAAGAAAAATAATGTAATTTCATGATCTTCTTGTATAAAAATAATAGAATATATGAATTAGTATATTATTAGGTTTTTATTAAGTAACTAATCGTGCGCATTTATTTTCCTTTTGCAATAGAGTTTTTGTTGTTTCGATAGTGCATCTGCAGGTTGAGTTGAGCTTTCGTTTCTCCATGTTGTTGAGCCGCGTTACAATTCGTTCGTACGTTCGTGTTGTGTTGTGTTGTGTGTGTTGTTGTTGTAAACAACTGGTGCAAACATATCAATAATGTTCTCACTGGCCAAATAACCTTTTGGAATATTAACGATTCAATGAAAGAAAAGGCTAATCGGCACTACCCTAATCATAAGGGACGAAAAAGGCCAACATAAAATTTTATTGTAAAATGTGTGATGTTTTTCTAAATAAAATGGTTTAATATTCAATTATGTGTTTTTTTTTCCTTTATGTAGTACGTATGTTTGTAGTATATAGCGGATACACTCATCTCTACCTAATATCATAAAGGATCAGACAGCAGCTATACACCTACCACCCTATACATTTACTTATATAAATTAGTTCCCTTAACTAAAAACTAGTTGGCGTTGAGTTCAACCACTACCTAGTATTAAAAAATAAGGTAGAGTTGCCTGTCTATAGCCAGTATACTATTGTAGTCTTTGATACTAAATTAAGTTTGCTGTTTTTTTTTCCTATTATTTAAAACTACATAAATGATGTAATTGTAAAATGACACAAAGATATCCATTAGTTACATTTCACTAGAAAAAACAATCATCAAAAATTGCTAATCGAAATCCGTAAAAAGTGTTCTTCCTCACGCCACAATCGGCAAGAGACGACAGCTAGTGATGGGTAAGTAAGGTAAGTTATATTTTAAAGGAGAACCCCGATTCTGGGGGTCTACTCTTATTCAACGAAAAACGAAGTTTCGATCGAAATTTCGCGTGTTTCCTACTACAGTTCTATTCGTTCCCGAAGTTTCGTTCGAAAGAAAACTGTTTGACATTTACATTCTCCAAACCTACTCTAATTCATAAATGTTGCGAACGAAAATTTGAATTTGACAGATGATTGTTCGGAATAAATTTTAACCTCAAATTGACGAAACCAAAAGTGTTACCTTTTGATTTTCGTTTCATCATTCTTTAGTGTGGATTTTGTTATTAATTTGGTTCAAATGGCTGCAAGAATGCTTTTAATCGAGGCTGCTCTACGTGAAGAACGTTTAGAGCGTAGAAGAAACCGACGTCGCCTGCGCAATCAACTAAATATTAAGGAAATTCCCGACTTAGAGTTTGTAGGAAATTACAGACTCAGTCGGCAATTATTCGAGGAGTTGTGCCAGGAAATAGTGCCTTTATTACCACCAAACGCAAGGTGTCATGGAAAAGAGCTGATATGTTTCGGACGGCAGGGACACGACCAGTGTCCGCACTGTCGACCTGGGACAATCTCCCACGTAGTTCGACGTAGGTACGCCCCTTAAATTCCCTTGCGCTGGTTACGTACGCCGCCACGCACCCCTGAATGCGTATGTGCTTCTACTTGAACTCTTGGGACCTCGGGAGACTGAGACGGACAGCCGGGAGGAGGTGAAATAAAAAAAAAAATGCTTCTTCCTGGGGTTTCTTGATTCGCAGCTTTCGGCTCCCTTTCTTGATGTTGCCTCTTCAACGGCTGCTCGACGACTGCGATTGAGCCATTTTTTTTTTAGGCATGACCACTTGCAAGTTAACACACATTTTATTGCTTACTTTACACAATAAAATGTTTCTAGAACAAAAACTGCAAAATTTACATCATAACAAACTTTCACTATACATTTTCCTTAGTATCTATAAAACTACAAGTCCTATCGACTTAATTCTTTTTGTAAAATAGGTTTTGGGTCGAGACCTTTATTTTAACACCAATTTCAAAACGATATCTTTACAAACAAAAAACCTCATTTTCAACTTACGTAATTTTTTCATTACGTCAAAAATTCTACTTAAAAATTTCCTTACAAAATCTAAAAATACTATCATATTGGAGTCTTATTGGATCTAGCATGCACAAATAATACTTATAAAACTAATTAGACAATAATTAAACCTAAACTATTTAAAATCTAGCAAATTCTAATGAGTTTCTTTCAAACTTTAAGACAACATTTCCCTATTCACATGGTCGCCCCTAGCACTACTTGCGCCTAGGGACGTGGACGGAGTCTCGTCGCCGACAGTATATTTTAAGATATTTACTTACAATTTTTTTAAATCCAAAATAAAACTTGTGGAGACCCAAAATGCAGACTGCGACACAATACGACTTGAAACTTTCTGGCGGAATGTGTACCTATAGCGATTGAGATGTGTGTAAAAAAAACACTTAAAAACATGATTTATTAACACAGTTAGTACTTGAGAAACAAACTGAAAACTTTTAAAAGAATCTAAACAAAAAATTGTAAGTTGACATGTTATGATTAGATTGAGTGTGAATATACAGACAATTTTGGTTGTCATATATTAAATCCATTTGGTGGCATGAAATAGTACTCTTTAATTTAGTCGGTTAAAAATGACCGTGAAAGGGTGTTTTATAGTGTCCCGGTTAATTTCACCAAAAATAAAAAAATTACTGTTTAATTATTGATTCTGCATCAATATTACAAGAAATATTTATTAAACCACATTTTAAATGTAAAATTTCAAAATAAATCAAAATAGTTTATAAATTTAAAGTTGAAGTAAAAACCGTAATTTACTTTAAATGACATCATAAAAGACCCACACAATATTTTTCATGTCATTCGTTCACGAAAATAGTCTATGGATCCGAACTTCGTCTGCGTGTCCGAAAACAAAACAGAGTAGGGTCACTAACGAAACTTCGTTTATATTTCGTTCGTTTACGAAGTTTCGTTTCAGAGAAAGAGAGTAGACCCCCTGGGCCTAACTGTTCCACGAATGAGATACACTCTTTTGCAAAAAAAACGGGCACCTAAGGAAATTTACGTTCTAAGGTCGATTTTAGTTAATTAAATGAAATTTATTTCTTTGACGTAGTCTGTATACTTATAATCGTGTAAATTAATGCGCGTGAAGTGAATTCGAGCAATTAAAAGAAAAAAAAAACGATGGATTCTTTAAAATCCATATACACGCCCAAACAATAAGAAGTGGTCGGCAATAAAGACAAGTTTTTTTTTACTTTTTTTAATCAAATAAACTTACAAATGTAAAAACCTAATAATGAGTGTGACCTCCTCTTGCCAAAATCACAGCTTGAATCCTTCTGGGCATGCTTTCCACGATGTTTTTAATAACGTTTTGAGGAATACGTTCCCACTCTTCTGCAATGACTCTTTTTAGCTCCCTGATGTTTTGTGGAGCAGGTTGCACTGATCTTACCCGTCTCTTTAGAACATCCCACACATGCTCAATTGGATTGAGGTCAGGACTTCGAGCTGGCCAATCTAAACGACGGATCCCAACTTCTTGCATGTACGCTTCCACGTCGCCAGAACGGTGCGGGCGAGCATTATCGTCCATAAAAATGGAATCTTCCCCAAGTGCAGTCAATGTGGGTTGTGCATATGGAATTAGGACTTCCATTATGTACCGGTGTGCATTTAATGTTCCATTTTCTATGAAAATTAACTCCGTACGCTCCGTCGAATTAATTGCTGCCCAAAACATAACGGAGCCTCCGCCATAAGGAGTGATTTCTTCGAAACACACTTCCGCATAGCGTTCCCGTGGTCTTCGCAGCACTCGCCGGCATCGGTCCTCTCCACACAGAGAGATTCTAGCTTCATCAGAAAACAATACTTTATTCCAGTCCTCCAGAGTCCATGAAGCACAGTTCCGAGCAAACTGAAGTCGAGCAACACGGTGCTCACGGAGTAATTTAGGGCCCCGAGCTAGGCGGTAATTCTTGATATTGGCAGCCAAAAGCCTCCTCCTGACCGTCCACAAGCTAACTTCTACTCTTCTTACTTCTTCAAGGCTCTTCTTCAGGCCCACACTTGACGCCTTACGATTACGCAACGCCTGACTCACCAAAAAGCGGTCATCTCTTGGTTCTGTGCATCGTTTTCTTCCCGAACCGGGTCTTCTTTTGACCAAACCAGTCTCTTGATACCGTTGCCAAGTCCTCTGGACAGTTGAACGACTCACATTTAGCCGCTGAGACACGTAAGTTTGCGAACAACCTTCTTCAAGTAGGGCTATAATTTTACCGGTCCTTATCGCTTTATCACTCATATCAAAAAGTGGTATTTAATGTAAAAAGAAAGATTAAATTGTTTAATTTGCAGAAAATATTCAAAAAGTTTTAAAATATCGTAATCAGTTAAAAATCGTTTCAGCAATTCGCGCCATTAGTAAAGCAATTTTAGAATAATCCACAATAATCATTATATTTCTTTTAATAATTTCAAATTTTAAATTTGGAACGTTCTTTACGTTCCAAATTTAAAATTTGAAATCATCATGCTAGGATGCTTCAAAAAACATGCCAATACATCGTCAAATAAACAAAACCTATTTCTTGTTCTTCTTCATTGAAGTAGAGAAAAAAATCAAAAGTGCCCGTTTTTTTTGCAAAAGAGTTTATATACCAAAAAAATCGTCTTTTTTTCTTAATTAATCTATTTAAATCTTAGCCTCATATTACGCAGGCATGTTAATCCTTACGAGCGAAAGTTAATAGATAATTTTATGAAGATAAAGTTTTGCTTTTACAGCATGTTATTTGGCCTCACCGTTTAGGAGATAAAATTAAAATAATTCAACATTACTATTAATCGAACGGGCAGGCGGTGCGCGAGGCGCGAGACGGCCGCTGAACGAGAATCCATCGAGCGTGCGTGTGACGCCGATGGTGCGAGAAATTATTTTTGTATATGATAGCTACATTCATGAGGAAGGCTGTACGGCTTTAAGGGAACGGGAATTTATCCGAGAACGGGAAGAAACGGGATATGCTCGTACGTAGTCGCGGGCAACAGCTAGTCAGATAATAAAGTAGTACAATCTTTTTGGCGCCCAAGTCGTCGTTGGCGTTCTGTGGCCTTAGTGCGAGTTTTTAACGTTCTCGGTCGCGTTAGCGTAAACGTCAATTTATATTGAAACTGAATAAGCGCCGTCTGGTGACACTCACAGACAACCTGTTTTTTTCTGTACAATTTGACGTATGCGAACGTTTACGTTAACGCGATCGAGTACGTTAAAAACTTCACACTAAGCCCTATGGTGGTCGATGACATTTGTCGCTTACTACAAGCGTCATTGGCGTTCAAAGGGTAAAAGTGGGGCCTTCAACCCTAACGCACATTATTTGTTGGGATGCTATTAGGATTGATACCAAGTGTAAAGCCAAAAGTAGCCATACAAGCTACCTGGCAAGTTTGCCAGTACCTACAGTTACACAAATAAAGTTTTACAGTTACACGTAAGCTAAGCAGAAGACAAACACGTGGCAGTAAACCTGTACACACTAGCAGTAAAAACCGTAGTATTGACAGCGGTGCTAGATCTCAGAGAACATACGAGTACACAAAAAATACAGCAAAAACACAAAAGTTATATCATCTTTTTATTCAATCCAATTCAGTTCCTCAGGTTTCTTATTTAAGTCAGGCCATATAATGGGCGCCCAAAACGACATACTTATGAAAGATATTATTATGGTTATAACTGTAGGACCAACACCCGCTTTCACCTGTAACAAAATGATAAAATTTTAAAATTATTCATTTCCATGCAAATATAGTGGTGAATAACAACTTGAGTCACTAATAGTCCACCACATTGTCGATTTAAAGGCGCCAATCTATCGCAACACACCGTAAATTGCATTTATAGGCGCAAATACATTTTGAAGCAGGAAAAAATGATCGGTAGAGTCAAGTTTTCAAAAAAGCATTATGCAAACCCTCGCGACGGTATTAAAACAAAAGTCAAGAGTAATTCATGGCTGAGAGCCAGCACGAGTTTCGTTAGTTATAAACAAAGAAAGCCTTCAAAACGCCCGCCCACCCATCACCACTTTCTACTTTTTTTTTTTATCTTTTTTTTTAAGATTAAAAAATCATCACATGACTCCTGCCGCTCTGGGTGGAGCGGGAGGGAGTGTCAGACTCTTACTGACTAAAACCCATCCATGATCCTCCTAGTGCCTTTTGCGTTCCGGGGCCGCGGTAACTCTTTCGAACAAAATCCGCAGCCATCACCACTTCCTAGTGTTTTGACTGGGGAAAAGTGGCGCAACTCCACAACAACACATCTGTCTGTTAATTGGAAGAACTTCATTTTTTTACAATAGTTTATAAAGTAATTATTAAAATGACATGACACAGGAAAATAATGTAGGTATTACAGATACATTAGCTTTTGCCCGCGACTTCGTACGCGCCATAACGATCTACTCTCTTATCTATTACCAAATGTATTCTTAAAAAAATTATAAAAATCGTTCGAGCCATTTCGGAAGAGTGCGACCACAGATACCGTGACTTAACACAAGAATTTTTATATATAGATAACATAAATCATAAAATTGAAGTACATATTTTCCACCTGCTAGCATATTCTAGTACCTATAGTAAAGTCCAAGTACAGAAAAACTCAAGCATCAAATTAAACAAACTAATAAGATCTCAAGGCATGAAGGGGTGGTGGAATTTAACCGTAATCTTATTTGGCAAAACCCTTTTTGCTCCTGCATTGTAAATTATTTTTATTTCCGAAGCTATTCTGCATTGGTAGAAAACAAAGACAAAATTTTTCGAGCTCGCTTCGCTCGGTCTTGGAAAAATTGTTTTATTTTTGGAAATGCTTGCGACCTAGACCTAGTTCCAAAACTGTCTTGTTTTTTGGATAAATTACGGGATGGCAAATCCGCTCTCTTAATAAGAGCATTTGCTCTATTTTCAAAAGTTATAACGCAACATTGTACTGAGGTCTCCCATGGTCTCAGCCATGACGACTATATCGTCGGCAAATTGAATGTCCGCAGTAAATAATCATTATATGTTTTTTGTTCCTGTTCGTTTCATTTTTGATAATTTTCTAAACCGTTTTAATGTTTTATGCTGATTTAATCTTGTTGCCAATGTTTAAAGCCATTGTTGCCTTTTATGTATTCTTAAAGATTTTTGAGTAACAACATAACTATGTTTAAAAGTTTCCGTGTTAAAAAGGCCATACAGATCGTAAAGGTTTTATCTACTTTTCCTGACTCCTTTAATTGCCCAGTCACTAAATAAAATCTGATGACAGATAGTTTTAGGCTGCTGCTTAAAAGTTAGTTTCGAATGGGATGGTGGGGGAAACTGAGCGAGCGAAGCGAGCTAACTTAACTTCCGTGATCTCATTCATGTTAGGTTCTTCTAAGCCCTGCAGGCAGAAATAGGAGACCCGCGCAGCGGGGCCGAAAAAGCCGAATGTGCATTCGATAAAACTTGTGATCATTAAATCTGTGGCGTTTCAAAATGCACATCTTAATCGAGACGGCAACTTGGCCATAAGTACGCAGCGGTGCAAACCTATTCACTAATCCCGTGCATGTCATGTTGATGGTTCGAAAGAAATCATTTATACATTATGAAAATTGTGAATTTTAATCTTTAATTTAACTGTATGCTATGTCAAATGAAGCTTTTAAGAAATGAAATTATATCTCTTGGATGTATATCATAAGTTATATCAATAGAAAAAATAAAATTATATCAAACTAAATTAAAAATCCTTTGTTAATACATTAAAAATAGTTAAACATTACACACCTGGCAACTCCTACATGGCACATATCTTTAATTAAATCATTGTTTGTTGTTCGCAATTTAAATATCAGTAACTACTCACCATTTTAACCGTAGGTATATTAGCAGCGCTTTGAATAACTAAATTCCCTGGCGTGCCTACAGGTAGGCAGAAACAAAATGAAGCTGACACTCCAGAGGTAATATTATACCATAGCGGGTGTATGTTAATTTCTTTAGCCTGTAAAAAACCGGGCAGATTAATAACAATACAGATTATCTAAAATAAAAATATGGTAACTGTCACTTCCTTTTTTATGGGACTTGATATACATAGTGGATAGAGTGGTGCTGACAAAATAAAATGTATGGCGTCAAAAGAAAGAAATAAATATAACGTCACAGGCGCGCGCCAAACGCCCGCTCGCCACCACCACCGCCGCTGCACGCCCAGAGCGCTATGTATATGTTACGGCTAATAGCCGAAGTGCGGCTACACCTAGTTTTAGCCGGCTACAACTAGTTCTAACCTAACCTCAAAACACTTAGTTCCTATTTCTGTGTGGTTTAAAAAAATTAACCACGTGGCGGGGTCTGTGTTCGCTCGCTTCGCTCGCTCACTAGAACCCGCCATCCCCTTCTAACCTGTCCGAGTCGGAGTGCCCAATGACCGGCTAAACCTAGTTGTAGCCGCACTTCGGCTATTAGCCGTAACATAATATGTCTTGATATACATATTATGTTACGGCTCCCTTTATTTTTTATCTAAAATATTGTTAATTTTTTTCAGTAACCCAAAAAAAAAAATACGACAACTAGGTACCTACCATCTTGTATCTCGACCAGATTATATTAGATATTCTCTTTGATACTGTAGTAACGACTCACCAAGTTTGAACTAACATATGAGTAACTACGTAATGTTTGTTGGGGAAATACATACAACATCAAATAACATGGACGGCCAAAATTAAAATTATTTGAAAACTGACTGAGCTCATCGTGTTTTGTGTCTTTGCATCACGACCAGACATAGTGTCTGTCAGCTAACTATCAAATACTAGCGTTACCCCCGAAACACATTGGGTATCGGTTATCTATCAGTTATAGAATATCACCAATTAATATGGCCACAAAGTTCTTGTACACGCTGAAAAAAGTCAACAAAAACAAACCTTTTTAAATGTCGAATGTAAACGTTTTTATCTACACTCACAACGTAATGTTCCAAATATGAGTTCAAAAACGAATGCATAAATACATACTTTTTTTTTCGTGGATAGGTAAAATTTAAAAAAAAACCATTACAGTTCAACATTTTCCTTCGATTTTTAAACAACTGCATCATAAAATAACTTTTTAATTTTTATAGCACACTTTTTCTTTTTAATTTTTGGCACGGGCTCATTGACTTAAGTCAATGAGCCAGCTTTTATCTCTGTCTATGTTTGAGCGCACTGCGCAGTCATTCGAATACGCAATGAGAATATCCGCCATATTGGAATAAACTATTTTTCCACTTATTTTATTTCAACTGTATGAGTGAAGATAAAATAGTGTATGCAACGGCATATAATTAGGTATTAAAACACTCGTGTGATGCTATTATCACACTCGGCTACGCCTCGTGTGATAAACCCACACTCGTGTTTTAATAACCCTTTTTATATGGTCGTTGCATAAACTACTATTACAGGCTTACAAAATTGCACTTGATGTGAGTCGAGTTATTTTTTTGGATAGAAAAATAAAGAATTATTCTATATGGTCCGTCCGTTAGATTTTTTCAAAGAATGGTATATTATCTGGTTTTCTAATGTTTGCCATAATTTAAAATGCAATAATTGTATATACTATACTTGTGTTTGCCATAATTTCATTAGATATAACGCTTCAGTTGCCATAATCGTGAAATTACATAAAATCATTTTCACTAATTTCATTGATAATAATTCTAATCCATAAATTTATTAACTACATTTTTCATGTTCTATAATTTATTGTAATGTAAGCGAGCATGCAACATGTAGCATACAAGCAAGCGTGCAGCATGCAAGAGTTTCTGTCACGACTCCGGCGCTACGCGGCTCCGGCGGCGGCGGTCCCACGCGAGCTTATCGTCGCAGATGGTTTAACGCTCACCACCACGGCTTCGTCCTGCTGGCCGGCTTTGCCCGCCAACTTCAGCCGCGGCGGCAAGCGTTACAACCACCTGCTCCTCAACTCGCTGGCCACCTCGCCCCTCTGCGCCTACGCGATTGTAAATTACACTCTAGGAGTAGGACAAACAAGACTGCGTGGAGTCGGATTTACAGCAATTCGTTTCTGTTACTAAAACCTATTTTTTAGCAAATGGTTTAGGACTAACAATTTTATCATAAAATAATATTTGAAATAATACACATAAGCTCATATCTTATTGCTTATATATTATTTCTAAATTATAAATTTTGCTTATGTCTAGTATCGATTATGTAATGTTTTACATAAAGAAACTAATGATACCACATGTTATTATGGAAATTTATTTTATGGCAAATAAAAGTTATGAATAAGTTAAAGTTAATATTACAAGCGTTATTAGTACCTATAAATGATAAAAATTAGAAGAGGGTAGTCCCAAGTTACACACAAAACTTTACGAGCTCTTTAATTTTTAATTAAATTAAATATTAAAAACGGTTTTTAAATGCAAAAAAATATTTAAAGTAGTACAGTAACCTCTGGTGCACTCAGTCAGTTCATCAACTCTCCTTCACAACACTTCTCTGCACTACCAGCACTGAACTTCAATACCATGGACCTATACTCCAAATTGTCAAGCTGTGTGGAGGAACTTTCTTCTACATTCGCTTCAAGAATGACACAATACGAGGAAGACTTGAAGAATGCCAGTGGTGAAGCTCCCCACAAATCAATAGCCAGCCTGTCCAAGGACTTCACAGAGTTCAAGGCTCTAATGTGGAAAACCTTGAGTGCACTGAAATCCCAGATGGAGTTGCTTGTGGTGGGGCTGGACAGACATGAAATGGTATCCCGTGCTAAGGTTCTCCTACTACATGGCGTATCTGAGGACAAGGATGCTGATCTTAGCACTGGCCTCCTTAAAATTTTGTCAGAGCGTCTAGATGTCAAAAATGTCGCCCTGAAAGACATAACAGCCTGTCACCGCCTCGGAAACAATACCAGCAAGCCTCGTCCCGTCTTGGTTCGATTTAAAAGCCGCATAGTGCGAAGTGAGGTGTGGCGAAATAAGACCAAATTGAAAGGGTCTGGTCTAACGCTTTCCGAGTTCCTTACTAAGCCCAGACACGACATATTTATGAACGCTCGGAAGTACTACGGCATACACAAGTGCTGGACATCAGAGGGGAAGATCGTCATCCAGGTCTCCGATAGCACGCGACGGAAGATCGAATCTGCCTTAGAATATCGAGAACTGGTAGCGAAGTTCCCCGTTGCCGAGTCCTCAGCCGTAACATCGAAGCAAGTGCCCGAGAAGAGAACTCGCAAGCCAGCCAAATGATGGTACTATTTTCGCACTTTTCTATGAGTACATTTAGTATTATTTTTCATTTGTGTCGGTCACTCGATTTTTTATTTCCTTTTTTTATTTGTATGTCAATGTCATGTGTTTTTTTTCTTTTTCACTAATGTCACTTTAAGTGTGTTCGGAAACACACTAGCATGATACATTTACTTTGGCATATTGGCTTTTTATCTTTTTTATTTTCGCAATAAGTAACCGGCGAGTGCATCGAGGTTAGAGTAAAGAATTTTTTTTTTTTATTAGATTGGTTAAATTTTTAGATTACTTATAATTTTTAATATATATAATATATTTTTATGTCAAATGATATCGTTGATGACAGTTTCTTCTCGTGTTCATCCTCTTGTGCATCAGATCAGAGCTTTGCCAGTGCTTTTAACGATGACATTTCTCTGACTCTTCGAGAACACCTTTCTTCTACTTTCTCAAATTGTCGCAAATTCTTTAACGTTGCTCACATAAATGCTCAAAGCATTCCTGCTCACTACTCTGATCTGCTATCTTCCTTTGACTCAGATCTAGTTCACGCTGTCCTTGTATCCGAAACTTTTCTTAAGCCTGCACTCCCTTCCACGCAGTATTCTCTGCCTGGATACAAAGTCGTGCGTAATGACAGAACGGGCAAGGGTTGTGGAGGGGTTGCCATATATCTCCGTGGCGATATATCGTACAAGATTGCTGACCAATCTCCGAGTCTCTATTCAAAGTTTGCGGAGCATTTATTTGTTGAAATAGACTTTCAGCACACAAAATTACTTTTGGGCGTCTATTATAGTCCCTCTTGTCAAATTGACTACTTTTCCTCCTTCGAGACTAAATTAGAAAATCTTTCCCCACTATATGAGCACACGCTTATTCTCGGAGACTTCAACACATGTCTGCTAAAGGGAGACTCGCGCAGCCGTACACTCCAATCACTTGTCTCTTCTGTCAATATGCACGTACTTCCACTCAATGCTACGCACAGGGCTCCTCACTGCACTCCTTCTCTCTTAGATCTCATTCTAGTTTCTGACCCTAACAAAGTAGTAACACATGGACAGCTCCCTGCTCCCTTTTCCTACCATGACCTGATTTACCTTTCTTATAAGATTCGACCTCCTAAACGCAAGGCTAAATTTCTCTTTCTTCGCAGTTTTAAAAACATTGATTTGGAGCGTTTAAGAGCAGACGCTGGTGGCATTGACTGGTCTTCTGTGTTCAACTGTGAGGATATAGATACTATGGTCTCAGTCTTCAGCAGGACTATGTTGGAGTTGTACGACGCACACGCTCCCCTTAAAAAGGTGAGAGTGAAGCACCTTCCTGCGCCATGGCTAACCCCAGAAATAAAAAAACAGATGGCAAAGCGTGACAAGGCCAAACGTTTGTACAGGAAGCGGCCAACTGAGGATATCTAGAATCTTTACAAGAAGTTGCGTAATCGCTGCGGTCGTTTGTGTAGGAATGCGAAAAGGCGCCACATTCACAACTCAATTGAAAACTTCAATCCAACACAAGTATGGCAATTCTTAAAATCTCTTGGTATTGGCAAATCAACTAGCAAGAGTTTTCCGGATAAAATGGACCTCAATGCACTTAATGCGCACTTTTCTAAGTCACCAATAATACTCGATAACCATGTTAAGTCTACCACTCTCCACGATCTTTCTATTCTTCCTTTGCCTGCAAATACTTCTTTCTCTTTCCAACCAATTACTGAACAAGACATTAAGAAATGTATCCAATCCATTTCCACTAAGGCAGTAGGTGACGATGGCCTCCAATTACAAATGTTCCTACCTATTTTGAGTGAAATAGTTTCTGTAGTAACTCACATAGTAAATTTTTCTCTCTTCACTAACTCCTTTCCTTCAGCCTGGAAGAGAGCTTAAGTCCTTCCGTTTCCTAAAGTGTCAAATCCCTCCTCACCATCACAGTTCCGTCCAATATCCATCCTCCCAGTCCTCTCCAAAGTCCTCGAGAGTATTGTACAAAGGCAACTGTCTTATTATCTGTCCTCTAATAGCCTGTTGAGTCCTTACCAATCTGGCTTCAGACCTGGCCATAGCACAGTGACAACTCTTGTCAAAATAACTGACGACATTAGGCTGGCTATGGAGAACAAATGTCTAACAGTATTGGTTCTACTGGACTTCAGCAGTGCTTTTAACTCAGTTGACTTTGACATTCTCTTGGGAATCCTTTCCTCTCTCAATGTCTCCGCACCAGTAATTGAGTGGTTTAAATCCTATCTTCGGGGCCGCTCGCAGTCTGTACGATCTGACGAGGATTCCTCTGAATGGTGTGATTTGGCTGCGGGTGTACCACAGGGTGGCGTCCTCTCTCCTCTTCTCTTCTCAGTTTTTATAAACGCTATCGCAAAGGTCCTAACTTCTAACTATCATCTCTACGCAGACGACTTGCAGCTTTATCGACATTTTAAAGTGGACGAACTGGCTGGGGCTGTGGCTGCCATCAATGATGATCTTGATAATATTAACAGATGGGCAAAGTCTTTTGGACTCTTGCTGAATCCGACTAAATCTCAAGCGCTCATTATTGGTGGCAGATACATGCTCAGCCTATTAGATCACCGGTCTCTGCCGCCAGTAGTGTATGACTCAGTGCCCATTTTATACTCTAAAAGCGCTAAAAACCTGGGCGTCCACATGGATAGTAAACTCTCTTGGGAGGTTCATATCGCTGATATTAGTAAGAGGGTATTCTACTCCTTTCAGTCTCTTAAACGTCTCCAAAAATTCTTACCATTTCACACTAAGGTCAGTCTTGCTCAATCTCTTCTTCTACCACTTATAGACTATGCAGATGTCTGTTTTCTAGATGCAACAGAGGTACTCCTCAATAAACTCGAACGACTGCAGAACTTGTGTATACGCTTTACCTTTGGGCTCCGGAAATACGACCACGTGTCGGAATTTCGGACCAAATTGAAGTGGCTGCCAATTCGGCGTCGGCGAGATACACATATCCTATCCCTACTCTATACTATCCTTCACAATTCCAATTCTCCTCAATACCTTCGTGAATGCTTTGAGTACCTCGTTCCGAGGGGTAAACCATGTCGCACTGCCACTTCTCTTCTCCTTCGTACTCCGCGTCACACTTCCAGCCGCTATGATGGCTCCTTTTCTGTGGCTGCTGTGCGTCTCTGGAACTCGCTCCCACACTCCCCCTTCCCTTGATGTCTTCAAGAGGAAAGTTAAAGATCATTTCCTTTCGACTTTGACATAATATTCATATATATGTATGTGTATATTTAGGTTTATGTATGTAGGTATATTAATATAAAATAAAATATGTATTATTTTAATGTGCACTGGATCCTACCCTCTATCACTCAAAGGTTTGCTGGGAGAAAACTCAATTTTGAGTTAAGCTCGCCTTTGTACATGAACTTTTCTTCACTGTATTTTGATTACTTTGGTGTACAATAAAGAATAAAGAAAAATGTATAGCCAACTGGCGGTCGTAAAATCATGTCAGAAGCCCTTGATGCGGTTTAGAAACTCCGACACTAGGGTGTATGGTGTCGTTAGACCTTACTACCCCACACGAAGGAGTAGAAGAATGATAAAAGTGCAAGTAAATATTATGAGGGGGACGATTATGGACAACAGTAATAGTACAAATTATTTTATGGCAAACCTACCTGACTGACTAATTAGATTTTTTCTGGAAAATACCCTATTATTTATAAAAAAGATAAGACAGAAGAAAAGATAGAAGACTTTTTCAAGTAAAATTTTCTTACCAGTCGCATCACGATTGGTGTAATAACATTGCACACTGCCACATTTGAGGCAAAATTTGTAACAAAAACTGTGAATATAATTATCAACAAGATAATAAAGTAGTTTGAAAAGATATTGAGATTTCTCAGTACAGCTCCAATTTGCCCATTTAGATCTGAATGTTCCTTCTTGGCTGCCTCTGAGAGCGCGAATCCACCTCCTAAATAAAAAGTATTATGTTTATGGGCGGAGGGGTCTGTCAGACTCTTAGCATTGGCATACACGGGCTGCTCAAGTCTGCAGTGCGATTCTGTAATTATGTTGAAGTGAACACTTGAGTGAGGTGCACGACAAGGTGAGTTGTCAAACCATATAAATAAGATGGAATGACAGCGCTCTTGTCGTTCACTCCGCCTAGGTGAACACCGTGTGATGTCGACAGAATCGACCGGCTGTAATCATGTCGAAGTGAACACTTGAGTGAGGTGCACGACAAGGTGAGTTGTCAAACCATACAAATAAGATGGAATGACACCTCAATTGTCGTTCACTCCACCTAAGTGTACACAGTGAGTTGTCGACAGAATAGACCGGCTGAACTGCATTCATAGATTTTGGAAAACATGTACAGTCAGCGAAATAAATGCTAGAATACCAAAAAAAAAAAATTATACCTATTGTTCCTATTTTATGTAGGGATCAAAAGAATATAAGACCATTCGAAGTATGAGTACTAGAAATTACCACCCATTTTGTACGGAAAAACGATTTATCAACTAGAAGCCAACTGAAGTTTGAGTTATCATTTATCATTCATACGTAGACACGCGATCATAAGATAATTGGCCGGCCTCGTGGCATACTGTACCTATACTCGGAATTTTAATTCGATTCCAGATTTGACAATTTCAGTGTTGCAACGTTATGACGTTGCAACACTGAAATTGTAAAATCTGGAATCGTCTGGAATATTCCATTTCCGTATCGAATAATTTCGCAACGTCACTATTTAGTACTTGTCATAACAAGTACTAAATAGTGACGTTGCGAAATTATTCGATACGGAAATGGAATATTTCCGGATCGATTCCTCTCGTTTATAGTAGTATATTTAAACAACTACTACTTTAATAGAAACTAAGTAGGTATATCAGGAAATTAAATATTTCTGAACGGATAATTTAGTTATGAGTTCTCTTGTATTATAAGTTTTGTTTTTAATATAAAAAACAAAATTATTAACTTTTTATTAAATAAAGCAGCGGTTACTAATTAATAAATAATTATTATGAATAATTATGTATTTATTTAAATAAAAATCAATAATTTAGTCTTTACTTGGCACACCAATATTATGATTACATAAACATAAATCGCGATTATTTATCGATTTATTGTGTTCATCACTACACTATTATATGTGGTATCATTATTTTACAAAATGACAGTAGCTAATGTCAAATGTGGAATCCAATTATAATTCCGAGTATAGAAGCAAAATAACCCAGTCGAATTATATCAAGAGAGGGGCAGACACGGGAAAAAATCCGCGCAACAATTTTCCTTCAGATATCGTGGCCACTGGCATTCGGTTTTCGGGATTTCAACCCTATTGCGTCATTCGCCATCTTGAATTTAATAATGGAAATTTTGTTTATTGAATAACTCGTTAATTTTCAATTTTACTCGAAAAATAGTAATTACCAAAGTGGTTTTGAATTTAATTTCCTGCAATTTTGGTCTCTATCATTTTTTCCCTGCCCTAGTTGCCCTTTAAAATCTGTCGTAGCTTCTCAATCCATGCGGACACCAAATGGGTTTCTCAATCCTGACACAAAAGTTTCTATATCTCAGTATATTGGTGCAAATTGATGCTATTTATAATAATGTGCATCAGAATTGAGGGCCCCACTTTTGAATTGAAAAACTATTGCCATCAGGATTTAGTAGAAGTTGTACAAAAATTGTAGAACCGATCGAAAATATTGTAGAACAAACACAAAAAAAAACGAATTAATTCAATGGGCCCCTCAATCATGACACAAGGGTTTCTGTATCGGGAGGGGGCTGAAATGGAGTGCCAATAACAGCCCCATTTCGCCTCCTCCAGGTGAACATCAGCCACTGCGCCGCTCTGGAACTGAATGCTTCTGAGCATGTCGCAGTGACTGATGCCTGCGAATGGCGAGCGATGGGTAGCTCGCCGTTCGTGGTGTCTCGCCCATCCAAAATACCAAAGAATTAGCATTTTGTGCGCACATCAACCTAAAGTTCGCATCCCAGAAAGACAGGAACAATAGTAATTTGAAAGTGCTTCTCGTCCAGGTGGCTGTGTACCACTATGTATCTGCTGCTTAAATTCGTCATACGTAAATCCCATACAATAGTGCAGTATTTTCGAGTCCATCGACCTCACATTTTTAAATTCCATTGTATTTTGATTGTTTTGAATGTGAGTTTGCAATAATTTCATCATATCTACAAATAATACTCCCGTAAACTCATGGGAAATGAAATAAGGTCAACCCGTAACCATAAGATATTGAAAGAAATTAAAAGCTAACAAAATTACCTTTCAAATGATATGACTACAATTTATAGATCATTGCAAAGAAATTGTATAAAAATTGTTTTGAGCTACGCGCGATGAAGTTATTCCAGTTTAGAGCAATAAACTGGAATCACTTCATCGCGCGTAGCTGAAAACAGTTTTTTTCAAGTGTATACATTTACCTAAAAGGAACATAAAACTGTACGGCATCATTTCATCCATTACTACCCAATTCAATACTGAAGGAACTGGCTTCTCTGGTAGTTCATCAACTGAAAAATGTAGAAAGTATTTAGTTGGAAACTTTTTAAAACTGATAAATATTTTGTAAGAACTTTAAACAAGCAAGAACGTCTAATTGTGAAAGATATAGGCCACCATCGAAGCTGTTGCCATATAGGGTTTGAACAACTTACTTAGGTGTTTGCAAATCCATGGATATAAATAAAGCCTCGTTTCCACTAGGCAACATTTGACGCGCAACGCGTGACGCCAACATGTTCAGCAACGTTGCACAACAACGCGCGACGTTGCCAGCAGGCGCGTAACAGTAACAATGTTACTAAAAAAAAGTTCCTCGTTGCCGTTCAACATGATGAGCAACATGTTGTGCATCATGACGCGCGTCAAATGTTGCCTAGTGGATACGCGGCTTTAACACATATAGAATAAAAAAAATATTGTGGCCTGATCAGGCCACGTTTCTAAATTAGTTTGGCCGTTGAGGTGTTATTGTCTGACCTAACAAACACCTAATATCACCACGGATCATTCAAATTACGATGTTTAAACTATTTTCTCCTTATTATTATATTTAACGATTATGATTGAATATAAATTTAAAATGTTGCTATTCTACATAATTAAAAGAGTATTTCTTGCGTTACTTTTTGCTGAGCAGTTAGAGAAAATATCCAAAGTAGATGGCAAAAGAAACATTAAGAAACAAATGAGCAAAGCCGCTGCAGAGTCCCGTACGCTGAAAAAAAAGTCACTGTTTATAATATTGTATGAGAGAGCGCAAAATTAGCATTTAAATGCTACACACAAAAAAATAGTGGATAAGCATATAGGGTTGGAAAATTTATCAGTCATCAATCATCGCAATTTTATTTCAATCAAATCAAGTCGCACTATCATCTCAGCTACAATCAAATCCATCTTGAATAAAATATCCTACATTTTATTATATTTATATATATACCAGAATTTGCCCCTCTAACATCACAAAAATCTTATATGGCTAGTGTACACAGTGCGAGCTAACGTTCGAGTCAGCCTACTAAGTAGATGCAGTGCAGTAACTCGCATCGTTTGTTCGTATCTTATAATACGAGTTACTGCCACGTGCGAGTTGGATCGTAGCTCGCATCCGAGTTTATTTATTTATTGTTTTTGGTTTTCACTCGCCTTCTCGCTCGACAGTAACTCGCACATGGCAGCAGCTCAGACATCACTCACATCATTCGCTTGTTCGGTTGTTGCGAGTGGAACCTGTATTTTTTGTGTGCTGCACCTTTGTGCGTTTTCAAATTATAAATGGCAGCGGATAGATGGTCTTCTGAGAATAATATTTTATTAATCAAGAAAAAAGAAAACAAGAATACTTGTGGAATTGTTTCGATAAAAATTACATAAATAGAGATATGAGAAAAGCATCTTTGGTACTCATTGCAAAAGAAATGAATCTAGATCTCAACACTTTCCAATTCTTGACATAATAGACCATATTACGGTTATTATTGCATTAATCTTATTACTGTTTTTTGAATGAAAGTACGTTGACTCGACACCGCGACAACTCGCAAGAGATCGGGCAGCTACTAACATCGTGAGGACAGCTAAGGCGAGCCCAGTTACTGGCATGGTCTAGCCAGCAGCTCGCACTGTGTAAACTAGCCATAACATGACGTTTTATCGAGAACCTCACATGTTTTTATGTTGATTCATACACCGGATAATTACAAACCCCGTAAGGTTATTAAATATCTTGAGATTGTAAACTCTCGATAAATTGTCAACTAAACTTTTCTTCTATTATGAAAGGACCCCTTTTCAATGTACTCGTGAAAATAGACTGAATAGCTGATTTACGCGATTTCAGGGTTGGCCCCATAGTAAAAGTTGTTCATAATGATGAGTACAATGACCCCTTTTCAGGTACCTAGTGCGTTTAGTGTTATGTCATGGGTGATTTTAAAACTTTTCACCATTGTTGTTATTATTTTATGGTATCCGAGGTTCGTTGAAAATTGAAATGAGCTCGAAATAGGAATCCAGGTCCATACTTTTATCATCTCCATTTCAGATTTTAATTTTCATGGTGTCGGGGTCGCTACCACTCAAAATGAGCTCCAAGTTTATATGGAGCAAGCACCCGTGTAATAATTGATTCCTTTATAAATTACTAACTTTTGCCAGCGGCTTATAGCTCTCTATACAGTAGCCTATAACCGTCTCCACGGTCCCATCTATCCCTGTACCTAAATTCATCAAAATCGGTAAAGGCGTGACAGCGTAACAGAAAAAATCAATTTTACATTTAAAATATATTAGCTAGGTCAGTTGTATTAATGTTTAACTTACTATTTATAATCTTCTAATTTGTAGTAATCGGAAATATATTCACCCCAACCATAAAATATTTGTGGTGATCGACAAAAAAACAACATCATAGCGCCACTGAACAATATTATAACTATCTGTAAAACAATAACCATTTCGGGTTTTAGATATAACATTTAGTATTACATACAATGTTCCTCGAAATAAATTATCGACGTGTTGCAAATTAAACGCAGTTCACTGATTAAATGTCTGTTGTGGAATTCACTTTACCAAAGAAGCAAAAGTCAGCCGGGTTTACAAAACAGCATTCCGTGATAGGTATCTTAGAACACCGATGATACTAATTGGGGAACGATATTTTACACGATTTATTTTACATTCTTAGGACCTTTGGCGCCCAGGTCATCCTGTCATCTCTTTTTGGGCCAGCCTCGGCGAACGTCGTCCATCCTATGGCACCCATTGCGTGGACACTTTTGCTGGACCTGAACGCATATTCCGAAGGCTGGTTCGAGGTGGTACATGGAAAAAGTGTCTAGAAAGACTTGGGCGAGGTCTTTGCCCAGCAGTGGGTCACCTTACTCAACTAAAAAAAAGTAACTTTGGACGGACAGATAGTAGGATCATAAGACTGTAGAATGCCCTTAATGTGGGAAGTATATAAATATTTGTATGAAATCTTACGATTTCCCAAAAAGTGATTTTGCCTAGTTTTTTCCAGTTTTCTTCAACAGTATTCTTAGCAGCTAGGACTCCCTCTTCAGATATCTTTGATCTTTGAGCAGTTACACTCTTAGGCCTGAAATAATAAAATCTAATGAATAACTCAGCTTCACCGTAGCTTTAAACAATTAATCCAGAATAACTCAGTTGAGATTACACTCCAAAAAGCCATAACTTTCAGCCGAATAATGAGAAAGTCCAAGTGTAAATAATTTATTATTTTCTACACTCATAATATACCTCTAGTATAAATATATACTTACGCACAGTTAAGATAGGTAAATTAATTACTTTTAAATATAATTATTTATTAATGTTTGACGATATGGTTGGTGCAGTGGTTGAGGGGTTGGCTGCTGCGCTGCGTGCCGTGGGTTCGATTCCCGCACGGAACATATTATAGGTATTTATGAGTTATGACCTATAGATAGTTGTTCCGGGTCTGGTTGTTTGTGTTATGATTTTATAAGTTTTTAAACGCACCCACCACACAGGAGAAAAACTCAGTGGGGCAACGTTTAAAAAAAAAACCATGCCATAAATGGGTTTAACAGACCTACAAGACATATTTTCGTGACAAATGTTGTCGCTAGGCGGTCTTATAGCTAATCAGAAATAATAATAATAATAAGCACTTTATACTTACACACCTTAAAAATCCTAAATATACAACTATCATGTAGAGGTATATTCCCACTTCTAGTATCAACATATAAGGGATTGTAAATGCAGAGAAATTTGGAAATGATAAATATTCCGGTGCCAATGGATATGTTCTGAAATAATATGACTCAGGTTATTAAACCATCATCACTACAGTTCACGTATTTTGGAAAAATAGTGTTAAGTACAGCTAAATTCGACCGAATTTAAATTTTTCATAGAAACACCAATTTCCAATAATCGTTTTTTTTAAATAACACATTTTGAAAATGTTCTCTGATAGCTTTTTAGACGTATATCCTGCTTATGTTTAACAAATTTTATTAACGTCGCCATCGGTTCATTCATTCCGAAAAATAAGGACTTGAAATTTTATAATGAAATGCCGAATGATAATTTGGAATATTTCAAGGTGACAATGAGATTATTACAATAAATGATACCACGTATTCTATACGGCCGTTGCGTCGGCCCAAGCTAATATCTACGAGCTTGGGCTGACGGTGTAGTTTCAAAGTCCATGCTAGTGCTTCTTTATACCAAACATTTTGTAACTGAAAAAATAAGTTCTGTCTGGAGCTCTAGAATCTCGCTCTACTAGTAAGACAACGGACCTGTGTCCAGTGAAGATATTTCAAACGTTTTTTTCCATGTTCCTCAAAATGAATGGTTGTATTAAGAAGGATGAGAATTAAAAGAACTTTGAAAATAATTATGGTCAAAAGGAGTGATCGTCCTTTTGTACTCAATCTCACATGGCCAAAGAATATCGTGACATGGAAGAAAACGTGTTGCTCTGGCGCTAAGTTGCAGAAGAAATGCTTATAGATCAGCAGCAAGTTTATGATAAGTCTCTGAAAAATTAAATCATTACCTTTGGAAGAGTCCTTTGAAAACTAAATTAGTAGCAGTCCCCACTAAAGTCCCGATACCACCTAAAATCACAAGATTTAAATTATTTTTATTAATTGTTAGTTGGTATTTGCGCGTGGCTTAGGTCTCGTTAAAGTAGCCTATGACCGTTTTTAGGATCTCCTATTTGTATTAAAAGTCACTAAAATCAGGTCGGCGATTCAGACGTGAAGCGCAACATAAAAACAAGCAAACGAAAACTCACTTTCATAATCATAATATTAGTAAGAATTAATAAAGAACATAGCAAATGGACTGATTAAAAAGTACGAATCTAAACTTCGCCTTTCGTTTGAGACTGGTAAAGTGCCGATGGCTTGGAAGCAAGCTCACGTGAAGCTTGTGCCCAAGAAGGGTAGTCCAGCTGACCCAGCGAACTATAGACTCATCTCAGTAACTTCCATACCCTGGAAGAGTAAGGAACGCGTGCTGAATGGTAAGCTCCTGGCATAAATAGAAGTTAACGATATCCTTGGTCCACAGTGAACCTGAATGGGGCGATGCCAATCTGGTCAAATTCAATGCTGCTAAGACCTACCTATGCGTGTCTTTTTTCCGCTAAAAGGAGCCAATTGCACCTAGCTCCATCTTTCCGAGGTGTAGCCGTGCCGATAACTGACCAACTTGAGCTTCTTGGTGTTACGTTAATATCTACTCTCAATTTTGGTCCATTCATAGAGGCTCAAGTGGCTGCCAAAAAGTTGGGAATCCTAAGAAAGGTGCGACAATGCTTCACGCCGGAACAGCTGCTCAAACTTTATCAAGTGCAAGTTCGACCGTGTATGGAGTACTACTCTCATCTTTAGGACGGATCTGCCAGATACCAGTTTGATGCCCTTGAGTCAATTGAGAAACGAGCCAAGAGGATCATCGGCAACGATAAGCTCGTCGAGTCGAAACTACAAAGTCTTGAGCATCGACGCCGAGTTGCTAGCCTGTCGGTTTTCTATAGGTTGCATTTTGGGGAGTGTGCAACGGAATTGCATAGTTATAGTTCAGTTTCAGCACAACCTGGGAGTCTGGGAATAGGCAAACATGCTCCATCTTCGACCACATCATCGCTTACAATCATGTGAGATAGTGGTCAAGCGCGTGCCTGTCAATAATAATAATAAAAAAAAAAATTCGCTGTCGTATTCGGTCTATGCACAGAACCAAAGACAAAAACCAACTTACCAACTGTCGCTGAAAACGATGCAGCACAAAAGTAACAAGTTGTTATATCGGAAGCTATCATTTCACCGCTACTATCTTCTTCGTATATTGATAACAGGTTTTGCTGCAAATATTTGAATACTTTTCAATATTACTGTTGTAATGAACTGTCGGAATGCATACTTTGCTGATTCCAGAGAGTTGAACAAAGAAGAATCCTCCCCCTGAATCCCGAGTTAGCGTGTAAAAAGAAAGACAGCTGTCCGGAATGCGCGCGGGCGGGTGATGTTTGGCCGTGCGCCCGCGACTCTAAAAATATATTTCGCTCCTTTGACGCCATACATTTTATATTGTAAGCGCCCTGTCCGCGCGCCCTGTCACTTTTTATATCAACTCCCTTACCAAACAATCAATACTCACGTTTTCAAAAATCTGTAATAGGGCAAAAATTATAGGGACCATCATAGTTGTAGCTGCAGTGTTGGTGATCCACATCGAGATGAACATAGTTGTGACTGACATCGCGAACAGCAATCTGTTTACATTACATAGGTATTTACTTTTTTATAATTAGTGAATATACTTACATAGAAACAGTAAGAAATAATATAATAATATACTTATGTACAAAGGAACTGCTTATTTCTAAAGTTATTCTTTCCAGTAAACCTGCCAAAGGATAAATGAAAAAGAAAAAAAAACAAACAAAATTAAGTACCTAATCGAATCCCGTAGTTGATACTAAATAATTATATTATTTACTAGCTTCTGCCAGCGGCTTCGACAGCGTGTTAATCGAAACTTATCCCAAGGAAATTATCTTCCCGGTATTAAAAGTTTCCTACGTCCAAGACATAATCTATATTATTTTGTATCATACCTTGGCAACCCTTTTCGCTCGCAATTCAGGTGCAATTCAGAAAATAATGAAATAAGTACCTATTAGTCAAGTTTCAAGTAAATCTAACCGTAAACAAAAATGTTCTGTACAAACTTAGCCGTACCATAATGGTACGCCTAAGTTTGTATAGAACATTTAAAAACATTTTAAAATTCCCTACGGGGAAAATGTTTCCCCCGTAGGGAATTTGCTTTAAACATGTTTTCTTTCTTATTTTTTCTTTTCTTCTTTAAACAATTAATTAATTTACAAAAAAATATTTCATTATTCTTGTACTCATCATAAAGGAAAGCTCTTTGTTAAATTGTATTTCTGTAGGTAGGTATATTTTAGTTTACATAGTCCAGTATTCTTACCAAGTTTTAAGAATATTGGCGCAAATAATAAGATTCTTACATAATTATAAATTTAAACTTTAACGCCCCCTAATTTCTCTTTTGTGAAAAACGAATGATGACCACCTTTATCATTTATTTCGGCCAGTATTTGTAACACGTTTCAATTACCGACATTATCAAAATATTTTTTTTTTTTACAAATTTGAACACCCCTTACCTAAATCATAATGGGGTTATTTATTTAAAACTAATAATGGCTTACTTTATTATTTACGTTGGCCAGTATTTTAATCAAGTTAAGATTGTATTGGCCCAACAGTTGCGCTGATCCAGGGCACAAGAGAAGTGAGATTCTGTCAACGGTAGCGTGGCGAAGGCGATTGTCAATACTTACGTCAAAAATGTATCGGATTGCCCGATTCTATCGAAGTGTCATATGATCTAATTTCTATATTTTGGTATTTCGACAGTCGCATTCGCCAAATGAATGGCACATTATCTTGGGCCTCCTGAGACGACAGAATAAGCAGAAATGGCAAGGTAATTAATAAAAATCAGTGTGCTTAATTTTCCAAAATTAACCGCTGAAGTTTGTGGAGTACCTACTAAATCCGCGCGGATGAAGTCGCGGGCGAAGTGCTAATTTTATATAAGGAGATTTATTAACAGTTTACGCACACAAATGTACAGAGACCCTTTCATAAGATAAGTGAAAAGAAATAAAACCTGTAGTGAGAGTAACCAATAATCCGGATAGCACATAAAGCCAGCCTTCGGTGTAATCCTGACTGCTCCACAGCGTATGCAAGCACCATGCTTCCGTAGAACATTATAACGGTATCCTATCAGTAAAAGAACGAATAAACGAATGTGAGAACTTAACAATATGAGAGCAGTTAATAGTAGTAGTTTAAGAAACTGTGGCGTATTAATAATTTTATTAATAAACAAGTACACCGAGGTTTGTTAAAATAGCACTTGAGTGTGGGAGAATATAAGTAGTGAAATCTATGAGCATAGCAGGACCCTGGATCCTAGTGCTTGCCAAAACATCATATTCGGTACAATGTTTGTTTTGTGCCTTCTAAATTATTTGGATTAAGATTTTTTGCCTGAAAGAGGGCTTACTAGGTGTAAGCAAAATTAGTTGGTGTGCACAAACTAATGTATAAATTCCTCATATCCTACTCATATTATATGTGAAAGTTTGTATGTTTTTATATTAAGTTTGTGTAATAATAATAATCAGGCAAAAACGGCTGAAGGGATTTCGATGAAATTTGGCACACATTTAATTCTCATCCTGGAATAAGACATAGGCTACTTTTTATCCCGGTAAGTGACATGGATTAATGAAGACTGAGGAGGAAGTGGAAATTCAGAGCCGCTATGTTTTTTAATTTTTAAAAAAAAAACGTTGCCCCGCACGAGGAATTTCTCCTGTATCACGATACAGGAGAAATTCCTTGTGCGTTTACAAACATAGAAACTCACATACACAAACAGCCAAACCCGGAACAACTACCTGTAGGCCATACAAATATTTGTTCCGTGCGGGAATCGAACCCGCGACACGCAGCGCAGCAGTCAATCGCTCAACCACTGCGCTAACCGTGTCGTCTTATTGCCATAGTATTATAGATACACAAGTACCAGGAGACCAGAAATATGTTGAAGTATTTCAAATGTGAGCGCTAAGGATTCACAAGTAGGTACCAGAAGAACAGAAACATGGCAGGAATGGCAGCATGAAAGTATTTTTTGGGCTGGTATAATTATGTAGGTAGGGTAGGTGTAGGGTAGGTATAAGGTAGGTCTAGGGTAGGTATAAGGTAGGTAGGTAGGTAGCCAGTTGGAGCAAAGCCGCGGGGGACTTAACTACTATTATTTTTCCACTAACTTACGTTTAATTAAATTGTACTTAAAACTACTCACATTCATATAACAACTACATGTAGTATCTGAGTCCATAACACCAACAAGGGGGAAAATAACTATAGGTAGAAAAGACGTGATCGGCAAAGGTATACATTCCGAAACCCAGTATACAGCCATTAATAGAAGAGTGTATGCACACCATTGATATTTCTGAAAAACAATAACATTATATTGTTGAAACGCCTCCATATCAGAATGTCCTATACTAAAATCTTCGTATTTACAAAACGACCTAGTCGCAGAACTTTCTATTTGCAAAACTTCCTATTGTCAAAATATGCTGAAAAATTACGATCGGTTTTTCGTCATCGGCTCATAGCTCATTATTTAGTTTATTTCGAAATTAAACTTCAAGCGAAACAGTTATTATACCTCTGGTGTGGAAACAACCGACTGGTGTCGACAACTCTTTACAATATCATGTTCCTTATGGAGACTGTGATTGAAGAAGTTCGGAGACGGGCTGAAATCTAGAGCGGCAAAGACTCACAAACTACCAGAAGATCAGAATCATGAGTTAGTATTTCCGGGGCTGGAACCAAACCATTGTGAGTGGTAAAGCCTCACAAACTACAACGAGATCAGAGTAGTGAGTAATGCAAATATTTAGTAAATTATTTTTAGGTATCATCAATAGTTATTTCAGCGTATGCCAAATAACCAATTTATTGGACAAAATTTTGCTACTTTGGGTAACATTATTGTATTTTCGTAAGGATCTAAATTTTTTTCCCGAAAAAAATTTGCCTGTTTTAAGTTAATAAAGTAGCAAACAAGTCAATCTTTCCTTTTTCAAAAATTAGTTTAGACAAAATTATAATCCAACAATCAATTAAATTATTACCTTGTTAACATTATCATTCAATTACATTATATATAGTTTTCAATTTTATGAATTGATCGTGAAAAAAAACTGTCGGTATTTTCAGTACATACCCATTCTCTTGGTTTTAGAACGTTCTGCTAATAGGTTATTTGGAGAGTAGGACGTTTTGATACGGAGGCGTTGAAAGTCGTTGTTCCGGCCTTTCCTAGAAGGCCTTTGAACAAGGCTAAATCTTTATTGCAAAGTTTAGCTACAATTTTAATATTGACCTACACCTCAATAGCGTAAATCATATAATCACAAAATTATTCTTTCCCAATCCAAAGGAGTTCCAGATTCATTGCTATAATATATGTAAAATCATCAGCTCTACTACGTTACACACGCAATAAATACGGTTGAAATCATAAAATGTCAAAAAAACGAAGAGACCACACCGGAATAACGACTTCCAAAATTTTTGTTATTTTGTACTTTGTAGTGCTTCATATTTGGAAGTTGGTTAAGTATATTGTATGTTGTATTGTATTGTTTTCTACTCTTGTGCTGGTTACTCCCAAAAATTTCAACCAATCCATATCTATTTAATTGTCTATCTCCGAATACTTTCATCGGATCTTTACGAAAGGAGAATGACCACGACAATATGGACCACGGTACAGAGTTGCGTCAATTCCAAAGTTGTTTTAGATGGTTTATAAATTAACCAAATAACCATCTACAATTCCCATTTTGGAATCAAAACTCGCATTTCCAAGTTTTTTTAGAAAACGTAACTTAACCTCAAAATAGAAATATCCGTTGTGTATAGAGGAAAGTTTATAGGTCGTAGTTTGGAGAGCAGATTATTTAGCATATCTGATGGAATAGACTTAAATAAATCAGTACCTTGCCTTTATATTTCCTGTTAAAACAGTACAACAAAATACGAATCACACACAACTTCAAAAAACGTCCTGGCGTAAGATTCACAATTTCACATTAAAGTAAGCGATAGTGATTGAAAACAAGAAATAAACAAATAGTTACAATGAATATCACAATTACTGTGGAGAGTAGGACTCGACCAACACAAAAAAAAACTGTAATATTTAAATCGCTATGAACAAACTTAGCATGCACCACGCGCAATTGACATTGGGCTTTTTGACAATGACAATTCAATTTGAGACACCAACACCAATGTTGCCACTATAGATTTTAAATGAAAATTGATTAATCGAATAAATACACTCGACACAATTATTTCAAATGACTGATTTAGTTCTTTAATCATTAATTTATTAAAAAGGTTCGATTTATATCAAACAAAGTGCAGTGAGTGAATGAGTGAAGTGTGCTTTAAAAAGTTTTGAAAGCAAAATAATACGACTACTGTGTGTGTGAAATACTAATTATTTCACACCACAGTAGTATCATCTCCATCTCTCAAAAACCCTGCGATTTACCTTTCCAATGACTTTACATTTATATTAATTCGAATCGTATACAAAAAAAATCGATTAGAGTTGTCAATATATTTACTTATTTCGATTATGGCAACACTTTAACGTAAGAATAGCCGGCAGTAGGTTATTCATTTTATCAAAAGAATTTCATAACTTATTAAGTTTACAAAATAAACCCCTATACAAAATTGGCATTCTAATTGCAGAATGACTTCAAAAATAAAGAAAAGAATTGTAATATAATTTTTATCTTGATGCATGAGAAAAACCAGTACCGTTGATGGTCATGATTCTTTAAATGGAACCACTTCGATATTAACTAGGTACTTTCGAATTAAAGAAGAATTTCCAAATTCACCCATAATATAATGGAATAATGCCCGAATATACATAAAAAAGTGAAAAAAAAAGAAACAAAAAAAAAACAATGGATGAGTTTTCCTCCGAGCGGTGGGTAAGGTATGTGTCAGGATATTGGCGTCCCCATGTTATTGGGATAATCAAGATAGTATATCAATAACAGAGTCTAATTACACTTTAAAAACACACACACACACACTATAAAAACAATAAGTAATAGAAATACAGTCACTCGAACATATTGATGTCTTCACATGCTCAATAAATAAGTTTCGTAGATTTTGTAGAGACTGTACGAGACACTTTTGGACTATATTGATGCATAATCTAATTGTTTATATTTTTATTTCTGTTTTGTAATATTATATAATGAAGCTGTTTGATGTTCCTTTTTCAATAAAATAAAAAAATTAAATGGTTGTAACAGGTTAAACACGATATCTAATATCACTGATACTGTTGTAACACAAACATAACAAATCCAAATATCTGTTATTTTTACCTAACTAAATTTTAATACAGTGTTATTAAATACTAGTTTGGCCCAACACTCAGCATCGGTAACACAATTCGGTAACACAATTTGCTGCTGCACGCAGCCCATAAGGTCCTCTCATGTAATAGGTGGACAGGGCATGCCGCGCAAGATGAAAGGTGAACAAACAGTTTTCATTGTGAATGGTAACCGAAACTGATCCGCCTGTGATGGCTTTTATAATCATCATAATGAATGAGTGATAATATCTAACCTCAGGAGGGAACGGTACGAGCACGAAAATTAGCATAATAGGTGTGATCAGGCAGACCAAGCCGCGCCAGTAGATAGTAAGAAATAATGTAACTTTTCTCCACCATGGCAGTACTGAATCTTCAGGCCTGCGTTTAAATGAAAAGTAGGTAGGTTAAAAGTGGAGGACGTATGTAATTACTGTGATTTGTAGATATTTGATAGTCGTTACGGATAGGCAGATGCAAAGAAATATGACACCTGTCTTTCCAAGGGGTACCGTGTTACCCCGTTTCTGGATTTAAGTGGTCAAATAGGCAGTCACTCCGTGTCAAACACTGGTACATCGTCATACTCTGATGTACCAGTCTGACTCTTTAGACTGGAAGTCGACCCCAAAATAGTCGGGAAAAGGACTTGTCAGATTGTTTTATGTATATTTATTGCACTGATTTTATAGGGCATCAAGGAACACACATACTTACTCGTCAACAGTTTGATCTTTTGTTAGTGTCTCTGTAATATCTCTCAAATCTTCCTCCATATCCCAATTAGAATAAATCCAATATTACAATATGATAATAATAACAGGAATTAGTTTTTTCAATAAGTATCACTTAACAACTAATCGAGTTGACCATGCAATAAGCAGGCAAAAACTGGGTTCAAGCGTTCACTATTTTTAAAATAATAAAACCAGTACTATTTATAATATGTATATAAATGGTAAAAACAAATAGTTATACTATAACTATTGATATTGAGATTAATGACTTCTACAATTTGGTTAATGGCATTAAGTGTAGCCTTTTCGTGAAGTTTGCGTTACGATGTCCCAAACACCACACTGTATAATATAACTGTGTTAGGCGTGGTTTACCTCATTTTTATAGTGCTAGGTTCTGGCAGAACCTAGCCAAATATAATAGAATGCGACTAGCAAGTTCTGCACGTTTGTTCTGAATAATATTAAGTTGTTTTTATGGATGGGAAATCCTCAAATGACTCCTGCCGCTCTGGGTGGAGCGGGAGGGAGTGTCAGACTCTTACTGACTAAAACCCATCCGTGCTCCTCGTGGTGCTCTTTGCTTTCCAAGGCCGCGGTAACTCTTTCAAACATAATCCGCAACCCTGGCAGGCTCTGGCCCTAACGGGCCCCGTCTACTACTCTGCTAACATCTCTTTGAGGCGCGCGTGGAACACAACGCGCCGTCGACCCGGGCCCGGCTTTGATCGGACGGCGAGCCACCCAACGCTCGCCGTCCGCAGACCCGCACCTACGGTGGCCGGGAATCGCCCAGCGACTCCCGACGCCCGGGGCGTCTCCCTATGTTGCGGCGGCTGGGGCGTGAGGGTTGTCTTTCTCTCACGCGGCCCGCCTCCTCCTTCACTAGCATTACTGCTTCGCAGAAGGAGGTGACGGCTTCCCATGCCTCCTCGGTCCGGACCATGGATTGAACCAGTGCTGGACGTGAGAGGTCACCGCCGCCGATCGCCTCGACGAGGATACGGCGGTGTTCCCCAGGCAGGGCAGACCTTCACCGTGTGCTCCACCGTGTCTCCCGGGCGATCCTGACAGTGAAAACACCCGGGCGTTTCCTCCCGCCGAATCCGAAACAGGTACCTCCCGAAACAATCATATTCAGGCTGGCACCAGGTTTTCCCGTTTTAGTTATTTATTAAATAAATTAAAGTTTTCAAGTCGGCTTTTACCAAATATTGTTAAATAATTAGTAATGTAGTAATATTTTAATGCATAATTTAGACATGTCATTCTAATAGTCTAAGATCTGGATCTGATCGCCATCTTCACTGAGATCTTATTCGCGAGGCTGAAATTTGAGTACACTTTATTTTTACTAGGTATAAATAATGACCCTACCGAGGGTGACCCCACGTTGCCGTCGTGGTGGGGTTTGTGTGTCTCAATGATCTTTCAGCTCTGCCGGTAGAGTTACTCATACCAGAAAGTTCCAAGTAAGAACCCAGACTAAGAGGAACACGCAAGGGGCACACCGTTGGGAGATTTGAGCAGTGTTCGGAGTTTCGGACGGTGTGCGTTTCATTGGAAGGAATCTTGCTCGCTGCTCTCTGGTACGCAGTCTGCTCATCATACGTGACTGAGGGCAGTGAGCAAGCAGAGGCTGATAGGGACCCTGTAAAAAAGACTAGACTTTTGAATTATTAAGTACCCTTAAGTACAAATTAATATGGAGCCGCTACACATACATCACTAAAAAAATTGGCCGTCGGACCGAGCTAGCAGATATGCGTAACTACGTACGTTGAAATTACTCTATGCAAACAATCCTGGGATCTTGGACTAATAATTAACAGGAGTGACGTCACTAGACTCTCATTGGTGTATTAAAACACGTTCCGTTACACGTTACTTTTTATTTAGTAAATAAATCAATATTAACTGGAATAAAACGTTGCACTGACCCTTCTAATGATTTCTTCTACATTTTGTTCACAAAATAATGGTAAGTATTATATCTGCATGAAGATGCAGTATAATAGTATAATTTTTTTTAAGTCTGCTAAAGGCGTTATGACCCCTTTAAGGTGATATTACACGGATCAATCAAATTGAAACAATTCCATTGAAAAGCATTGAACATTGAAAATTGAACGACTTTACCAATATACATGTAAATTGTTTAAATGACAATCAATGCTTATTACAGCGCAATGCGATGTCGTGCCAACTCGTACGTGCGGGAGTTACTTTAATCTGCGACTATTTAATAAATGAATTAATCTAATTTAATTTAGCCCGTTATGTCCCACTGCTGGGCAAAAGCCTCCCTCTACCTTTTCCACATACATCTGTCCTCTTCCATTACGGGCCAGTTCCAGTTAGTCTCTCTTCCTTCGCCTTGGTCTACCGTAAAAGCAAATGAATTAAGTAATAAAAAAAGGAAAATCTTGGCGTTGGTGGGTGCGTCCGTGGATTTCGAGAAGGATAACTAATGGAGCCTCAAACACCTTATTAGTAGAATATTGGCAGAGGAAGATCCGAATTCATATTTGAATAAAAACAAATAGATTTTGTATTCCTTAAACACTCATACATTTGGAAACGTTTCAAAAATAGCGAAACATGACAGTCACGCCACTTGAATACCATTTTCGAAAATCCCTGAGCGCAAGCGAAATAGGTCCACGTGCGTTCACTGTCGTGCGATGTGCGAAATGAGTCATCGTTCAATCTTCATGTTACACGTTTCAACCGCATTGAACAATGACCAATATTGTTACAATTTCGCTGAATCGTGGCTTTCATTGAGATTGCGCAATCGCATTGAAATGTATTTAGATGTTTCAATGCCATTGAAGCAATGAAATTAAAAGCAATATTGAACCAAAATTGATCCGTGTAATATCGGCTTTAGATAAGTTTAAATGCTCTAAAGCCGATATTACACGGTTCAATTTCGGTTCAATATTGCTTTAAATTTCATTGCTTCAATGGCATTGACACATCTAAATACAAATCAAAGCGATTGCACAATCTCATTGAAAGCTTCGATTCACCGAACGCTTTCAATGCAATTGTAACAATATTGCTCATTGTTCAATGCGGTTGAAACGTGTAACATGAAGATTGAACGATGACTCATTTCGCACACCGCACGACAGTGAACGCACGCGGACTTATTTCGCTTGCGCACAGGGATTTTCGAAAACGGTATTCAAGTGGCGTGACTGTCATGTTCTGCTATTTTTGGAACGTTTCCAAATGTTTGGAAATTTTACTTTTTATTCAAATATGATTTCGGATGTTCTGCCAATTCTACTAATAAGGTGCTTGAGGCTCCATTAGTTATCCTTCTCGAAATCCACGGACGCACCCACCAACGTCAAGATTTTCTTTTTTTTTTATTACTTAATTCATTTATTTAAATAGTCGCAGATTAAAGAAACTCCCGGACGTACGAGTTGGCGCGACATCGCATTGCGCTGTAATGAACATTGATTGTCATTTAAACAATTTACGTGTATATTGGTAAAGTCGTTCAATGTTCAATGTTCAATGCTTTTCAATGGAATTGTTTCAATTTGATTGAACCGTGTAATATCGGCTTAAGCCTTTAGCAGATTTGTCGATATTTGCACTATTGCCATAAATAAAAATGAAATATAATAGAATCTTTGAAGGAGAAAAGAAACTGGCAATGTTGCATTTAAATTTTGAAGAATATCGCATTCTTCTTTTTAATAAAATAGCAAAGTCAAAGAGAACGGAGGAATTTTTCATCGATTGACTTTTTATATAGCACCTAGATAGACAATTAAATGCAAATAAACTTCAAAAGCAGAAGTGAAAAGCTACGAATCTATACATATAATAATAAATAAAAGCTTTGAAAATGGGACCTAAGGAAAAGCAGGTTGTACCGTAAGTAACACAAAATTATTTTTATCTATCTTCTTTTTATCAATTTACTAACGTTGATAAGTGTCTTCGATAAGGTTTCCTAGGATTTTCCTTGGCTATTACAGTGCAAAACTTCACTGAATAAAATATTTTGAAAATGAAATCCAAGTTTCCCACTAAAAAAATAATCTTGCAATGGAATTATCCTGCCTGATTTTACCTGGGACAACCGGTCCAGTTAGGTAGGGCTAACTTTGAGAAAGAGGACAACCGTCGAATCAGACTCGGCTGTCGCGGCGTTCGGGGAGTCGCGTGGTATCTTCTCGTCTCACATACCACAGTGTCTCAAGTGTTGACTTACGAACCCGAAACGTGGTCGATCACAATGGGCCTTATCAAAAGGCTTAAAGTCTCCCAAAGGGCAATGGAGAGGGCATTGCTCGGAGTTTCCTTGCGTGATCGAATCAGGAATGATGATTTCCGCAAGATAAACAACGTTACCGACATAACCCGAAGGATCGCAACGGAAGTGGCAGCGGGCAGGCCACATTGCTCACAGATTAGATGGTTGATGGGACTGAAAAGTTCTGGAGTGGCGACCGCGAAACGGAAGACGCAGCGTTGGAAGGCTTCCCGGTTGTTGTGGTGACACTTGAGGGAGGCCTATGTCCAGCAGTGGACGTCTTTCGGCTGATATGATGATTGATCAGCTGAATGAAATTAAATTTACCCGTTGTCCTTTTAGTAAGGCTTAGACCTCAACCAGGTTGAAATTGGTAGCAAATTTATCTTCACGAGGTTCACGGCTTGGGGCGGCAGATGTTGAACGTCCTCAATACGAACACTAGTATATTCTTTTAGTATGCCTCCCCGTAACTTCCTGTTTGTAAAAAGAAAATGTAGATTTTGATGCTAAAAGCTCGCTTTGATCGCTCTTGCATTCTTCATCATAGAATTTAGGTATAAACTATATGTGCTGATATACTTACGAGTCGCCGAACGAGACTTCTTCAATTTATTCTGTCACACGTTGTAGAAGACTTAAAGAAGAGTAACTTAGTAAGTTACTTAGGCACTTGCCCTCCATCCATGTATACAGATAATTATACAAACTGGTAGTTGCTGTCATGTACGGATTATAATCTTACGCAACAAAATTAAAGGGATGAATGAAAGGCATTTTTGCTGTTGAGGTTGAGTTTTTGTAATTTTGGCAACAAATGGGAAAGTATGTGTTTGTATAACCCCAATGGCAACAGTTGGACTTTTTTCTATTTGTCATCACTGGTAACAACTGGGAATAAATGCAAAACGTCGACAGCTAGGCTTATCGGTGACGTAAAACTGGTGGATGCCAAGCTACATAGCTTGGCTCATCGCTGTAAGGTTGTCTGCTTATCGGTCTTGAACTACAGATTGTACTTCGGTGAGTGTGCCCAAGAACTCCACGACCTCATCCCACCGGCCCCCTTCTATCATCGGACATCCAGACGCACTGCATCTTACCATCCCTACCTTGTAGCTATTCCACCAATTCGCACTAAGCGTTTCCTATCGTCTTTTATAATGCGCACAGCAAAAGACTGGAACTCTCTGCCTGCGTGTGTGTTTCCAAATGCTTACAACCCTAATCTCTTCAAAGTTAGAGGGAACTGGGTAAGCTCGTACCATCGTAGACTTTGTCTCTGTCATCTCTGACATTGACTAGAGTCAGAAGCAAACCCATCTCTGATAAAAAAAGAAGCTATTTGAGTACAAATTCCACATGGTCCCATTGTGGCTTGGTGGATGACAGATACCTATGAAAAATATTTCGTATTTGCAGAAGTAAGCCGAAATCGCCTGAAGATGATGTGGAGATAACTGAAAAATTGAAAATCTTTGCGATTTGTCATTGGCGAGGTGTTGTAATATTAATAACGCCGCTTGCGTTAATAGGAGTATTGACGCCGTTCCCTCCAAACGTAAATATTTATACTATAGTTTTATTTAAATGTATCAATATTCAGCACTGGTTATTTCTCAAATTCACCCCAGTTTTTGAGATAGTTTGTAGTAAGTCTTCAGCGGGTTTAAAATGGCCACTTTAGTAGAATCGTATTTGGATCTTATTATTAATTATATCACCATAATTATAATCACAAAATGGCAACTTAACGGCAATTCATAATATTACCTGCGTACAATTCATATCACGCAATTTATCTGTTTAAAGTTTTGTATAGAGATCGTAAAATGGTCCACTAATTTGGAATTGCTGTGTCAATTAGCAGGATCATAAAAGTTGCTGAAGGGTACCATTTTACAATATTATTCATTCCTCAATATAAAATATTAAATTATGGCAGATTTAGGACTGTTTAGGACTACGAAAAACCCTAAGCACGCGAGATATAGCATTTTAGCGCCGACGAAGTTAAATTCTTCAGAAAATGTAACTAGCTTTTGAAATACCCCGAGTTTAATGGATTGTATAGACTAAATAAAAGTGTGTCGTAACTTCATGCAATTTATAAGTGTATTTATTTATTTAACAGTTCTTGTACACACATTTAACATATAGATAGGTAAGAATAAGGAGACTGAAAATAGGTACAAACATGATGCTTATTTCTAATGAATTCTCTTCCAGCATACCTGCGAAAGGAAAGTCGAATAAGAGATGTAGACACCGTGTGTAGGTAAAAGTTATCTATACATATAATAAAACAGTAACGAAAGAAAAACTGTACATTGAGAATTTTCGAGAAAAAATAAGTGGCTTTTGTTAGAAAAACGTAACTGATGACAAAAAGTGACTTTTTGGAATTTTTGTCTGTTTGTCTGTTTGTCTGTTTGTATGTGTGTATGGTAGGGCTTCACGCCAAAACTACTGGATAGATTGAATTGAAATTCAGCAAAAATGTTCTTTGTAAACCAAGGAATACTTTAGGTTACATATTATCACGCCGTATGTTATGGGAGGTAAGCAATATTCATTTTAAAAGGTTTTTGTTCGTAATTGAATGCACAAAATAATTGAATGCACAAAATTACATGTTAGTTAGTTACAAAACCATTTAATTAATTTTTACACATAAACCTGATAGGAATTGTAGCAATCTAGAAGAAATCAACTTATTATCTGCATAATTCAGGTACCCGTAATGCCATCTGTTGACCGAAAAAAGTACCAACTATCAAAAGCATGAGAATTACACCAAAATATATTTTTTAGTTACTAATGGTACTTTTAAAACGTCATAAACAGTGATTCTTTTGATACAAAACTTACCGTTATGCATTTGATGTATAACATAAAAAAAATATTTGATCTGATTGCTCCACTGACGTTATTTTAATTTTTTTTGAACGGTTAATTCTCTCCACTCAACCTGTAAAGCACCCTGGTTGCTTCTGTACACTTGGACGAAGCTAGGCCGGCAAACTTAGCCAGAACACCTACGCACAACGAAGTCCATACTCTACTCTATTCGTTGCGGGTTTTTTTTATGGATGGGAAATCATCAAAATGACTTCTTCCGCTCTGGGTAGACTGAAAGGGAGTGTCAGACTCTTACTGACTAAAACCCATCTGTGTTTCTCCTTATGATCTTTGCGTTCCAGGGTCACGGTGACTCTTTCGAACAAATTCCACAACCCTAGCAGGCTCTGGCCCTAACGGGCCCCGTGTACTTAGCTGACATCTCTTGGAGGTGCGTATGGAACACAACGCTTCGTCGACCCGGACCAGTCGCGCTGTACTTATAGGGTGTATAGCTCCATCCCTCCTTCTCGCTCGAACGACTGACGCTTTAACACGTCATGGTAGGGCCGCTGGTTGTTATCGGGCCGCGAGCCACCCAACGCTCGCCGTCCGCGTCCCGTGCCTACGGTGGCCGAGAATCGCCCTGCGACTCCTAACGCCCGGGGCGTCTTCTTCTGTTTCGGCGGCTAAGGCGTGACGTTTGCCTCTCCTTCACGCGGCCCGCCCCTTCCTTTACTAGCATTACTGTTTCGCAAAGGGGGTTGACTTCTCTTCTGGTTGGTTTTCCCATGGACAACTTTATGTAGCTTTATCGCGTGTTAACAAACTTAGCAAATCATTATTCACAGTCCAACTTCGATCACTGCTGAGCATAGGCCTCTCTTTTCGTGTGCCAATCCCCACGTTCCTGTGCCAGCCTCATCCAGGTTCTACCCACGATGGCAACAATATCGTCCGCCCATCTCGCCGCCAGTCGACCAATACTTTTTCTTCCAGTCCTTGGACGCCACTCAGTCACTGCCTTACTGAACCTATCATCACTTGGGTTCTAATCCAACAAGCGATCTGTTTGCGGATGAATGGACGAAGATTTTATTGGCATGTCAGAAGTACTGTGAGAGGGATGCATGAAAGAGTTGTTAACCTTTTTATTTTTATTCTTCTCTGTTTTGATTTTATCTGAGTTTGTTTGTATATGTATATTTGTGATTTTCTCAGTTTTTGTCCTTTTTCTTATTAATAACTAGCTGTTGCCCGCAACTTCGTTCGCGTGTATGTCGGAAAGTAAAATGATGTAGCTAGGTTAGATCAATAAGATATACGAACAGTCAGTCAATATCTAGCATTGCTTGACCTCTTTTTTATGGATGGGAAAACATCAAATGACTCCTTCCGATTGGGGCGGAGTGGAAGGGAGTGTCAGACTGTTACTGACTAAAACCCATCCGTGTTCCTCTTAATGCCCGTTGCATTCCAGAGCCGCGGTGACTCTTTCGAACAAATTCCGCAACCCTGGCAGGCACTGGCCCTAGCGGGCCCCGTCTTTTATGCTGACATCTTTTTGTGGCGCGCGTGGAACACAACGCGCCGCCGCCGCGCCGTCGACCCGGGCCTGGTTCTTATCGGATGGCGAGCCACCCAACGCTTGCCATCCACAAGCCCGCGTTGCTTGACCCCTCTTAGAATTAGGAATTTGGAAGAGTGTTATGCCAGGCAATGGCTGTATCCCCCTCTTGTGTTCATGTAATTTTTCGTGAAGAAACGTTTTTTAATGATAACTCTCCTCTCATTTCATCGAAACTATTCACAGCAGTCCTAGAAGATATCGTGAAAAGTCGGTATGGATTGGGACTATAGCGGTATTAACGTCATTTGTGTTCCTGACTTTGTGGTTTTCACTGAGAACTTGGATGACCTCCAGAAAATGCTTCTTTTAAGTTGGGTCTTAGGATGAATATGGCCAAGACGTTATGGCAAACACCTTCAGCGATTTAAATCCTACTGGTAAAGTTGGAAATGAATCGTTGGAGATGATTAACCGATATGTTTGGCCATATCCTTTCAATTGGCAAAGAAAATAAACAAACGGAGGTATCGAGAAGAATACAGCTTGGATGGCCCGCTTTTATCAAAATGGAAGACATTCTGAAGCCTGCCAAAATTCTGCAATGTTTGAATTCTCGCCTCTATAACCAGTGTGTTTTCCTACCATGACCTACTTACTTACATGGACGCTCACGCAGGAGGCTGTGTACAGACCGATAGTTTCACAGAGAGCCATGGAGCATTCCATACTTGGCAGAGGTACGTCTTCGAGATCCGAAGACGTACGAAGGTTTTCAACATCGGAAAACGAATTGTGGAACTAAAATGGAGCTGGGCAGGACACTTGGCAAGGCACGGTGATGACTGATGCGTCCGAGGACTGGAAGAAAAAGTATTGGTCGGCCGGCGGCGAGATGGGCGGACGATATTGTTGCCATCGTAGGTAGAATCTGGATGAGGCTGGCACAGGAACGTGGGGATTGCCACACGAAAAGAGAGGCCTATGCTCAGCAGTGAGCGAAGTCGGGCTGTGGATGATGATGATGAATCACGATGTTGAAGAAAGTTGCTAAGGTTGTTAACACGCGATAGAGCTATATAAATTGAGAAGTTATCCCCGCAGAGGACACGGTGGAGCATACGGTGAAGGTCTGCCCTGCTTGGGCGGAGCACCGCCGTGTCCTCGTCGAGGCGATCGGCGGCGGCGACCTCTCGCTACCGGCTCTGGTTCACTCCATGGCCAGAGTGAAGAGGCAAATCTCACAAAAATATGGGCATAAATACGATACAAAAAAATTCAAAAATAAAAACACCTTTAAGGATTCGAACCCACACCTATTATTTCGAAAGGCAGTTTTTTAATCCGAAGGTCTATGAGTTCTGTTGACATTTATTTCAAATAGCCGATCTTATTTATGTCATGATTTTTGGCTACTGAGCTCTCCGAAAGTATAGCGTGATGATAATCATTGCATAAGTTAGACCCATAAGTATCTGCAATATTGTAATATGTTGTGGCTTCTTATAACAGTTCCTCGCTAAACTGTTTGGAAAAATGTCGAATAAAATTTTAAATGTTATTTTATGTACACAAAAACCCATTTTATTATTATTTTGACACTATTATGCAGTAAAAATACATTTCAAAATACAAAATAAATACAAAAATAATAACAGTTGCTGGGGATCGAACCATGTGACAATTGTCGTTCAAAACAGACATTTTTGAATATTGCTCATCCCCCAAAGCACATAGATTCAAGATGAAAATCATTTTGTCCAAATAAACCGTTTACATACACTTTTGAATTGTTAAGGTCAGTTAGTCAAAAACATAAAGCTACATTCCAAAGCGTAGATCTCTATGGAAAAGAACATGCAAGAAACTCCACGGCCATTCTTTTAAATCATGAGCCCTGACATGTGAAAATTCCAAATTAAAAATAAATGTTATGTAATGTAAATAAACATTAAATTCGCGGCACAGCGGAGTGCTCGTGTGTTTAGGAAAATACTGGTTACATTCTATTCTATTCTATTTTTGTTTATGGCAAAGTCGAACCGTCCAGTTCAGCATTGTTACGACGCAAGAACCAGAATTGTTCAAGACCGACCAAGTTCGACGTCCAAGGCGACACAACTCGATTTGCGTCCGATACTTTACACGAATCACAATTGATCGCGGAGGCTTAGTAATAGGGTCCCGTCACCGTGCGTACGGTACCCTAATAATCGGTAATAGAATAGCCATTATTTGCAAATCGAACCGTTCGACCTTTCGAATTTGAATCTATCGCGCAGGCTTAGTAGTAGAGTCCCGTTAGCACTTTGGTACGGAACCCTACAGGCCTGGATTCCCAGTCCAGTTCAGCACTGTAACGACGCAAGAACCAGAATTGTTCAAGACTGACCAAGTCCGACGTCCAAGGCGACAACAACAATCCGAACAAATCAGAGATTTCTTTTTACGATTTTGGACTCGAAACCCTGTCAAAGACTTGAAAGACCTTTTATGCGACCGAATACCCTAGCGAACGACAATGCTGTTAAGAATCGTGTGGGAGTCATACTCTGACGGAAAATCTTAACACCGTTACAGAAAAACGCGTCATCAGTGCTACGCCATCTATCGACCATTTGGTAAACTGACAAAATATTTGGCCGAATGGAGACGGTAAATAAGGAGCCCATATATAACAATAAGTAACGTTATGGTATTAAAATGTTCACTTTTATTTTACTACTTATTAAAAGTTTCACAAATAACTCAACAATTTGTTTTGATGTTATTTTCATGCTTACCTGCATTTTATCTTTCTCAATAGATGGCGCCTAAGAGTCGGTCACCGCAACGCTTAGCGCTGTATGAAGTTCCTTACTAAAATTAAAAATTGAATTTCTTTTGATTTTGTGGGTCGATTTTGATGAAATAAACGCTATATGTTACTCGGGTTAACACTTAATTTTTTTAATAACTTAACTTTCGAAACCAATCAGTGGTTTTTGCGTGATGCTGGCACAAACAATTGGACAAACAGACAAAAATTTCAAAAATGGCATTTTTGCGTTTTGTACCTTTTTCCTAACATTTCTCAGTTATTTTTCTGCGAAAATATTCAATGTACAGACACGGCAAATCTACGATTTTATTATATGTATAGATATGTTTGTAGTTACTGTAATTGGTTTTTAACCGTTGTAATTAAATAAATAAATAAATAAATCACCACGCCTTGCCAAGTGTCCTGCCCAGCTCCACTTTAGTTCTACAATTCGTTTTCCGATGTTGAAAACCTTCATACGTCTTCGGATCTCGACGACGTACCTCTACCAAGCACGGAACGCTTCATGGCTCTCTGTGCAACTATCAGTCTGTAAACAGCCTCCTGCGTGAGCGTCCATGTAAGTAAGTAAGTCATGGTGGGAAAAGCACACTGGTTATAAAGGCAGGAATTCAGACATTGCGGAATTTTGGCAGGCTTCAGAATGTCGTCCATTTTGATAAAAACTACAAACTATTAACCCTAGAATCCAGAAGACTAATTCTCGGAGCGATGTTTCTACATGGTATTGTGCATAATAAATATGATTGTATCGACTTAATACACTATACTTTATATACTTTATTACTACACTATACTTAAACAAGGTGTGTTTCTCTCGATACCTCCGTTTGTTGATTTTCTTTGCCAATTGAAAGGATATGGCCGAGATAAACATATCGGTTAATCATCTCCAACAATTCATTTCCAGATTTGGATCGCTGAAGGTGTTTGCCATAACCTTCGTCTTGGTTATATTCATCCCAAGACCACAAAGTCATCTGCAAATCTTAAGTGAGACAGTTGGGCAGAAAATTGACGAACCGGCAACACACCGGTGTGCGCCGAATTAATCGCGAATTCAATGTTTATTACCAATTACATAAGGTTCAATTTTTTTTTGGGAATTTTCACATGTCGGGGCTGGAGCGGTTAATACCGCTATAGTCCCAATCTATACCCACATTTTTAACGACATCTTCTAGGACTGCTGTGAATAGTTTGGATGAAATGAAAGAAGCATTATCATTACAACGTTTCTCACGGAAAATTATTTGAACAGAAGAGGTGATACTCGACGGCGCGTTGTGTTCCACGCGCGTCACAAAAAGATGTCAGCATAAAGACGAGGCCCGCAAGGGCCAGTGCCTGCCAGGGTTGCGGTATTTGTTCGAAAGAGTCACCGCGGCCCTGGAACGCAAAGGGCATTAGGAGGAACACAGATGGGTTTTAGTCAGTAAGACACTCCCTTCCATTCCGCCCAGAGCGAACGGAGTCATTTGATGTTTTCCCATACATAAAAAAAGAGGCAAGCAATGATAGACATTGACTGTTCGTATTAGATATACGAACACATTGATCTTACCTAGCCACATCATTTTACAATACATACACGCGAACGAAGTCACGGGCAACAGCTAGTATCCTATAAAATGTTTGCACTTATAGTTTTTTGGAGCTCCTGATGAATGACGTTTCGTCCACGTTCCAAATATGTCATAAATACATACAATTATCAATGCTTTTATTCGAATCGATTTATTGAATGATAATTTTTGTCTTTCAGCACGCGCAATGGGTTGGATTTACTCTTATTTTAATGGCCTGTTTTTGGGTAACAGAATGTATCCCATTACCAATAACAGCATTTATACCACTAGTGATATTCCCAGTTACTGGGGTAATGGATACCCGGCAATGTTGCACTAATTACATGAATGTGAGATGTTTTTACAATAATATATTAACCCCCTAACAAAGCCACTGGTTGACAGTATCAGCAAGTTTGATGCTACATGGAACTACGTTTTAATGAGACAAAAGTTCTCAAAAATATTGCGTTCCTAATAGTAGGAGAGCTACTGAACCATCTTACCCGTTTCCCACAACGCTAGATTTTTTTACTAATGTTTTGGCATTTTGTCATCATCCCTTAAATTTTTGAAAATGTCATAAATAAAATGTAGTCCGGTCCCAGAAGGCTACAATTTTCATAAGTTGTAATTTACATTTAGGCACCACACTTAGGTCGGCAATTATTTCAATACAGAGAGGTGTTCCACAAGGCTCTATACTAGATCCAATACTTTTTATTTTGTACTGTGCTGAGATAGTCAAATATCTCCATAGATGCAAATACCATATATACGCGGGTGATGTACAGCTTTATGTATCCTTCAGATCGGATGAGTACGAAAATGCCATCAAAGATCTTAACGATGATCTCCAAAGAGTCGCCACTTGGTCTGAGGAGAACTGTTTATCGTTAAATCCGTCTAAAACGAATTATATGGTATTTGGTTCGAAACAGCAACTTGCTAGATCACCTCTAACATTTGATTTAAAACTAAAAGGCGAACCTATTGAGCGAGTGTATGAGGCAAGGAATCTAGGTCTTGTTATGATAGACCTTCGGTTTGAGAAACACGTAGCAGGTTCTGTACGAAATTGTTTTTATCGTCTGAGGGTTTTATACAAAATGCGGCCTCATTTGTCAGTAAAGCTACGGGAACAGCTAGTGAATACTCTGGTTCTCTCTAGGTTGAATTACGCAGACACGGTGTATGGCCCACGCCTATTAGCTCGTACATTTCGGCTCATCCAAAGGGTACAAAATGCATGTGTTTTCGACTTGGAAGACGCTGTAGTTGGTGTCCACACGCCATCGTTTTATTTTGTTTCGCACGTTTATACTTAGTTTTTTTTTTTACACGCTTTCCATAAATTATACACTTTCTTTATTCTTTATTGCTTTTTACTCGCTTTTTATATTATACACATTCATTATTATTTATTGTTTTTTTATACACGCTTTTTAGAAATTATAACTACACATTCTTTATTATCACACTCTACTATGTATGACACTTTATTAAAGTTTTTTTTATTTTTATTTAAGTATGCAGCACACTATCTCAAGACACTGAAACTGTTTTACGTCCGTGACACCTCAGGTTCAGTTGAAAACCAGCGTCAGGCACTAGTTGTCTGGCATTTTATGCTAAACTGGACCTATTTGGCGCAGCTGTTAGGCGCACACTTTTTGTTTTGACTTTTGTTCTCAAAGCCACTGTTTTATTTTTATTTTTAATAGTTTTTTTCCATTTTGTTTATTTCGTTGTTTTTGTTGTGTGCCTCATAGTGTGGCCAATAAATGTATTTTCTTTCTTTCTTTTCTTTCTTACACTGTTTCAAGTGTAAAGCGTTATCAGGGTTGCAAGTTTTTATTGTTTATTATATACTTTATTGTACACTTTTTTTAAGAACAGGACAAACATTTATAAAAATAAGTGTACAATGGGCGGTCTTATCGCAAGTATGTGCCATATAATAGCCAAGTTGTCATTGGGATAGTAACCTGCACAAGTCTAAAATTTTGAGGACGTTTTTTTTTCAACTGTTTAAAAAGTATACATGTAAACAGCCGGAATATTCTAGTTGTCGCTGATGTCTGCCAAACGTGGAAACAGGGGACAAACACTTATAAAAATAAGTTTACAATGGGCGCTCTTATCGCAAGTATGTGCCAGATAATAGCCAAGTTCTCATTGGGATAGTAACCTGCACAAGGCTAAAATTTTGAGGACATGTTTTTTTTTCATTTGTTTAAAAAGTATACATGTAAACAGCCGGAATAATCTAGTTGTTGCTGGTGTCTGCCGAAAAATCCGAAACTTGAAATCAAGAATCGAAGTTTATTATACTTAAAAAAATATTTGTAAACTAGCTACTGCGGTGGCGGCTTCGCCGCTTCGCCGCAAAACTTTTGACAAAACATTTAGACCGCCAAAATGAAGGTGTATACGAGTTTCCAGCTTATTGTCTCTCATTCCGAGGTTGACACATTTTTATGCATAGGTACGGACTAAATAATAAAACATCATTTAAAAAAATCTAGCTTTCGGGAAACGGGTTAGTCAGATGGTTCGTTACCTTTGAGAATATAATAGGCCACCAGTTGTGTTATTTATTTTTCAAGAACTTCTTTATCTAAGTATTTACTCTTGGTATAGGAAAATGAATTTTAAAATAAATAATAAAAAGTGCATCCTGCCTCAAATTGAGTGTTTCAATCAAATATTTTGAATTCGAGTGTTTCCTCCTCACAAAAATAATGATTTGACGACATAGGAAACCATAAAAATAATAAAAAAAAACGCTTGTAAAATTTTTCAGGATACCGTTATGATGTTTATAGGAAGTTTGATCTTAGCCTATTCAGTGGAACAGTCTGGACTTCATAAACGATTGGCATATTGTTCAATACAACTGATCGGTTATTCTCACATGAGGTAAGAATACAATATCATTATGCGTTTTTGGTAATACTGAACTTTAAGTGACAACACTTAAAGTTCAGTATCAGCCAACTCGCAGATATCCGAAAGACTCATTTACTCTCATACAAATTGACGCACAACCAACGATTCTCCCTGTTTGTACTTTGTAAGCAAAGACTTGCCAACTGTTTGATAATTATTTATTGTTTATTGGACTAAAAATGTTGTACAATTAAATACTTCCGAACAACTATTATGCAACAAGAAAAAAAGACATTAGAGAGTAAGGATTTATTGTGTCAGTAGTATTTGTATTGAATTCTGGTACCCAAGGAAAGATTTAACTTGTGTTATAGGTATCAGGATTCTCACGCTAGTTTTGTACATCAAAAGTTACTTAAGGTCAGAATTTGGACAAATTGAATGTGTTAGTGTGGTGAATGAGGAGTTGTGACTTTGTGAGGTTGTGTAAAGTTGGTTGTTGTTCTGAAAAGAATTCATGTGTAGGTGGTCTATTGGAGAAATGATTACTTTAGATTTTCTATTTCATCATAGCTCTGCATCTGTAAACTAGCCAGACGCCGTTCTCTTACATTATTGTAGAGTTGTGGAATAAATGGAGCAATATTTGTTGGTTTTATTGTATAGGTGACTGCCGATACCATAAAAATGTCTTCGAGCAAGTGCAGTCCTACAGCTTTGAGTGGGGCATACCCTATAGCGTTGGCGCTTATTTCAAGAACTGGCATCATACTTCAGCGAACTGCTTACGCATAACCACATGAAGTACAACGAGCTGCCAAATAGAAAGAACTTAATGATTGTGCTAATCACTAAATAGATTGACTGTGGGACACCTAAAGGGTTTGAAGGACATGACCGCCCTTTATGCTCGCTCAAGATGAATAACTGTGACTTGGATTCGCAAAATTAGGGAAACGAACTAAACGACACTGCAGTATCTATTACGATCAGTTGTCTGCCGTAACTAGGTACTACATCCTTCTGGAGACCCCTTTAGAGTCTCCCAAGGGATGTGCCATATGGTATTTTTCCCCAAATGTCCAGGCGCCTTTTGAAGGTGTATTCCCGAAAACAAAAAAGGTACTAAGTAATGATACATACTTCTCATCATAAAAATCGAAACACCTCTAGAATTTGGTTTTGTATGCCTATATTTTTTTTACATTATCGTGTCTACTTATCGTGTTTTGATCAACTGGTATGATATAACTCTTTAAGAAGAATATGAAAAATATTAGAAACAAAAAAATAAAAAGAGTTTATTCAGTAAGTATCTCGTATTTCCACCCCGGGCTCTAATAACTGCTTGCATGCAGTTCCTCATGAAACGAATGAGAATCACAAAGTTGTGATGTGGGATTTTATCCCACTCTTCTTGTAGCTGTTTCAAGTTAGCCAAGCGTCTCCGAAGCTGGATCTCTTGCTCTGACTCATGTCTACAACTCATCCCACAGGTATTCTATGGGATTCATAATCAACCTTTTTGCTGGCCAGCCCATAACCGTTATACCGACTTTGCTCAGGTATTCATTTACAATGGCTGCGGAATGGGCCCTGGCATTAATTTACATAAAAATGAATTCTTTGCCATTAAAATGTGCATAGCGTATCACATGAGGCCTCACGCCTCAATTACGGAGACACGGAACGTGCGCGTCGCGTGTGGCGTAGCGTCTCGCGGCGCGTTGGACTTTGATTTTGTTAACAGACAGGCGCCCCGTGTAGCGACCAGCATCGTCACACGTGCGAACACTAACAAATGGCAATGCACGCTTCGGGCCCCGCCGCAAATATCGCTACGTTTTTGCCGTGAATGAGGAATTGTAGGAATAGCTGGCACGCTGTGGGATCCGCCAAGATGACGTGGCGCTGCCATCCGCAGGGTCCGCCTCCATTTCAAGCAAACGTGTGTAAAATCGCTTCTCCGTAAACTCTCATACAACGCCATATATTTCATTTAGTGCACGCATCGCGTCTCCGTAAATGAGGCGTGACCCACTTAATGACTGTAAGCGAGGTTCAGATACAAGAGCAAGTTTTATTTTTCTATCGGCGCTTATGTGTCCCTAAACGGTCCATGAACCGCTACCGTAACTGACTCTTTCTTCAATGCAGAACTGCAAAACGCTTTCCCTCTCTTCGATACATCTTCTTTCTTCCGTTGTTACCATACAGCATGATCTGACTGACTCTCGTCAGAAAAGAAAAGCTTTGCTTTATCGAAAGTATGACCAATAAGTGCAAAGTTAAAACACACTTCGGTGGTCTACCGTCAATTTTGGGAAGCTGGTTTATGAAGTTTATTTAGGCCACGCTTCGCAAATATTGTAATAGTAGAATCACTCACAGTCAATCCTCGAACTTTACGGAGCCGCTGCTGCAGTTCAATAGAGTTAAAGTGAGTTCTTAAAGAAACTGACGCAATAAACTGGTCATCTTGCTCAGATGTGACTCGATATCTACCAGATCCTGGACGGCGAGTAAACATACCAGTCTCCCGATAACGCTAAATACACTCTATTGATAGCAGAAAAGCTAAGATGCAATCGTGCAGCCACAACACGCTGGTTAAGCTCTGAATCCAGCAACGTCACGACTTGGGTGGCTTCCGTGGGCGAGGTATCTGTATAATATTATTATATTATTATCATTTTATTATATTTATTGTTAGGTAAAAATCTCAAATTTCACAGACCTCAGTTAAGAAAACAATAACTATTAAAAAAAAAATGATTTGAAAAAAAAATTATACACATTGACTTTACATTTTATTTACTGGATGAAATTTCGAAAAAAAAAAACAAATTTAGGTTTGGGGTTTACACCATTGTGTAGATTACAACCTGCCAGCTTATGGCATGTTTTTTTTTATGATATAAGTCCTCTTTTTTATTTAAATGCCGCCTAAATAATACTTGCACTGTTTCGATTTTATTGATGAGAGTATTTATAATTATTTCGGATGGGTTTGACGGAATAGGGTGAAAACAAAGACATTTTAAAAATATGAAACAATATCAACACTGGTTTTTACAGGTTGCTCTTCACTATGTGTTGCGTCACCTGCTTTGCCTCCATGTGGATCACAAATACTGCAGCCACAACTATGATGACTCCTATAGTTTTCGCGTTACTAAAAGTATTTGAAGACGTGAGTAATTTTAACCTCTTTCCGCTAATATGCGTTTGAGTACAACCTTTCAAAACTCTGTTTACCTACATGGTTTCATTGTGCACTGACGAACTTGACCTGTATTTAATATTTTAGTCAATATTAAGAAGTCATCAAGTCATCATAGTCTGCCTAGCCTTTTACCAATTATATTGCGGTCGGTTTTGAGTCAAATCGGATTCAGATGCATGTTTGACCTCCACAACCCAGTAACACGGGCAACACGGTACTCACACGGTACTTTCTGGCTTCTGACAATTCGTAGCGACTGTCAAAGATCTATAAATGGCAGCCGGGTCTATCGGCTTAACGGGGTTTCCGAGGCACGAAACAATATTAACAACGAATTTATTTTATTTATTTATAGCAAGGTGTTATTGTTGTATATGAAAAGACGGCGGATGGGGACCTTTATGCAAGTGACGTGACATCGTGTTATTTCTGTACGGTCACGTTTTCAGCAACTGTCGGTACTTACCTATTTCAAAGTCAATTTGTCATCATTATGAACTTATCATCATGAACATTTAAACAACTTTTACTACCAACCCCAACATCGCAATAAAAATCGACTGCCTAAGTGTATAATATGTACCAGTCAAATAACATTTCCAGTTAAAACTACTTCTAACAAGCAAAATCAGTCAATAGTTAGTACTTTTGACTGAAATTATAGTCAAAACTAGTCTTTTCCAATGAAGCTGGTTAAAAATATTTTTGACTGACTAATTTCGTTATTTTAATGTTGCCAGGTCCAGTCGTCGGTGTTTTTTACGGTAGCCGTATCCACTCCGGGGATTCTTAGCACCCCTTGCATCGTCATAACCTTGACCGCTACCGGAGTCAAGGGTAGACGCGCTGCCGGGCACCAGGGGCCATTTTTTTGTTGTGCTTTTCATTTGGGCCCCCCCAAATGAAAAGCACAACAAAAAAATGGCCGTTTGCCCTAATCGCCACGCTTGGCAGGCGGGTTGGCGATCGCAGTATAGCTGTTGCAATGTACCGAAAGAATGCTGCTGCCCATTCTCTGGTGAGTCCCTTAGTCGCCTCATACGACACCCACAGGAAGCGATGGGATGGTGCTATTCTTTTCCGCCCGGCACCATACGGGCTACTCCGAACCGACGAGAAGATCACCGAACTTGAGGAGGAATTGAGCAGGTTGCGATGGAGTGTTGTGGGATTGTCTGAAGTCCGAAGAGAGGGAGAGGACACGACAATTCTCAAATCCGGCAACCTGTTCTATTTCTGTGTCGACCAGGGTGGCGTACCTTATACTCAGAATATCGTCAAGATATTCGTTGAAGGTCGTACAGGTTTACGCCCCAACCTCAACACACCCCGACGACGAAATAGAGACCATGTATGAGGATATATCCAGGGCCATGCATGGTCATAAAACTCATTTCACCGTGGTCATGGGGGACTTCAACGCGAAACTGGGCAATCGTGACGGTGACTAGCTGCGAGTGGGGCAATTTGGATATGGACGTCGGAACCACTGGGGACACCTACTGGCCAGTTTTATGGAAAAGGAGGGCCTCTATATGATGAACTCTTTCTTTAGAAAACGTGAGCGCAGGAAGTGGACCTGGCAGAGCCCCGACGGTGCAACTAAAAATTAGATTGACTTCATCATGTCGACGAAGAAGCAGATATTCAATGATGTCTCTGTGATCAACGCGGTGAAAACCGTAAGTGATCACCGCATGGTAAGAGGCACATTGAATCTAAATATCAAGCTGGAAAGGTCTCGACTGATGAAGTCTACGCTCCGTCCAGCACAGATCCAGATCCAAAACTCCGAAAGCTTTCAGCTCGAACTTCAAAATCGTTTCGAGTGCCAAGGGAGCTCCGTGGACGAATACAACGATGGGTTTGTGGAAACTGTTCATGCGGTCGGGTCTAAGTTCTTCAAGACTCGCCGTACAGATAAGACCAAGAGGCTCTCTGATACGACTCTCAAGCTCATGAAGGACAGGCGGGAGATGATTCTGCAGTCTTCAGACGATGCGTGAAAATACCGGCAGCTCAATAGACGGATCTCCAAGTCCTTGAAAAGCGACCTCCGTCGCTTTAATACTGAAAAGATTAAAGACGCGATAGAGCGGAATAAGGGCTCCAAGGTCTTTGCAAGAGATTTGTCTATTGGGCAGAGCCAGCTCACAAAACTGAAGACCGACGATGGCAGAACCATATCCGCCAAATCGGAGCTTCTGAGGGAGATCGAGACATTCTATGGACAGTTATACACGTCAATGACCAAACCCGCAGCAAATCTAGCGAACGACCCAAGAGCTAGATTGACCCGGCATTATACCGAAGACATCCCGGACGTTAGCCTGTATGAGATTAGGATGGCTCTGAAGCAGCTTAAAAACAACAAGGCGTCGGGTGAGGACGGAATTACGGCCAAACTCCTGAAGGCGGGTGGAAAACCAGTCCTTAAGGCCCTTCAGAAACTGTTCGATTCCGTCATACTCGAGGGGAAAACGCCACAAGCGTGGAGCAGAGGTGTGGTGGTACTCTTCTTTAAAAAGGGCGACAATGCCCTGCTTAAGAATTACAGGCCCATCTCACTTCTGAGCCATGTCTACAAGCTGTTTTCCAGAGTCATCACAAACCGTCTCGCACGCAGGTTTGACGACTTCCAGCCTCCCGAACAAGCCGGATTCCGAAAAGGCTTCAGCACCGTAGACCACATACACACGCTGCGGCAGGTTATACAGAAGACCGAAGAGTATAATCTGCCCCTCTGCTTAGCGTTTGTGGACTACGAGAAAGCCTTCGATTCGATCGAGACTTGGGCTGTGCTGCAGTCTCTCCAACGGTGCCAGATCGACTATCGGTACATCGACGTGCTGAAGTGTTTGTATGAAAACGCCACCATGTCAGTCCGACTTCAGGATCAGACATCAGAACCTAGTTGTTGATGAGTACGTCTACCTGGGACAAACGATCCAGCTAGGTAGGGCTAACTTCGAGAAGGAAGTCAACCGTCGAATCTGACTCGGGTGGGCGGCGTTCGGGAAGTTGCGCGGTATCTTCTCGTCTTACATACCACAGTGTCTCAAGACGAATGTCTATGACCAGTGCGTGTTGCCAGTGATGACCTATGGACTCGAAACGTGGTCGCTCACAATGGGCCTCATCAGAAGGCTTAAAGTCACCCAAAGGGCAATGGAGAGGGCAATGCTCGGAGTTTCCTTGTGTGATCGAATCAGGAATGATGATATCCTCAAGAGAACCAAGGTTACCGACATAGCCCGAAGGATCGCCAAATTGAAGTGGCAGTGGGCTGGGCACATTGCTCGCAGAACAGATGGTCGATGGGGCCGAAAAGTTTTGGAGTGGCGACCGCGCACCGGAAGACGCAGCGTTGGAAGGCCTCCCACAAGGTGGACCGATGACCTGGTGAGGGTCGCGGGTAACCGATGGATGCGAGACGCACAGGACCGGTTGTTGTGGCGACACTTGGGGGAGGCCTATGTCCAGCAGTGGACGTCTTTCGGCTGATATGATGAATTTCGTTATAGGTAGTTTTGACTGGGGTTATATCAGTCAAAATCACTTTTAGCCGCCTACTGCCAGGTAAAATCACTATTAACAACAGATTTTCTTCTTTTGAATAACGTATTCAAGATTGCTTTTGCCTGTTTTTTTTAGTTAATAGTACTTACTACTTACTTACTGCAGCGGCCAGCAAAAGAGGCATTGATGTATGAACGTGTAAATGTGGGCCGAGGCGAAGCCGAGGCACACTAACGTAAGTCCATCAATGCCTAGTTGTGGCCAAGGCTTGTATAGTACTTTTCTCAAATAATGCGCGGAAATTCCTGGGTAGAACTTTTACTCTTCAAAATCAATGATAAACAACGGACATCAATAATTGATATGAGTTTACTATATGTAATTTATTTGGCCGCTAAACCACGACATATGGATTTTCATACAACTTTTGCAGGCCACTGCTCGCATGTATTTGGCCAGTACAGCAATTTTGATTTATCTCGAAGAAGGTTGTCAAAATAATGCTCAACTAAGCATGTTTGAGAAAAAGTACTTTTCATCAATTAATGCCCGGCTTCTGAGGTTTTTATCGGTCGTTTATCAGTCCGTTAACGCTATTTGTGATAATGCCATTGGTTGGTAAGTGATTAACGGACAGATAAACGACCGATAAAATACCGCTGAAACCAGACATTAGATTTGACTGTTACATAATTATATAAGTCGACTTTTTGCGCGTGCATAACTCGACGAAATGCACTGAGCAGCTGATATGCTTATTTTCTGAAATTAGCAAGGTTGGGCAATAAAGTTATTCATTATTATAAGAAGTAAAATTACCCCTCTTTATTAGGTTTTACGTTAATTCTGTTACTAGCGGTTGTATATCGTAAAATAAGCCATGGAATTATCGACGAACCTTTCTTTTATCAACAACCCTTTGTAAGTCTTAGCTGAAGTTGTCAAAAAATAAAAGGCCCGGTTTGACAGCAGGATACAACATTACTTTACTAGTAAGTATGAAAGAGACATGAAATAAATCTCTATGTTGTATCCAGCTGTCAAATCGGGCCTTTTAATTTTTGACAACTCTAGTGGGATTTTTACTTAAAGGCTTTTTACAGACCTTCGAATTAATTAGTAATAATTTTGATTCCATGTGTTTTGTTTTCATTTTGTGCTACCAAGATGAAGAAATTAGGCTAAATCTAGGCAAAGTTATCGCTCTGTTCGAATCTCTTTCCTTTTTGTACCTTAAATTGTTAAATTTATTCATACATTAGTACTTTATTAAATTACATTTTGCAGGTGGAATTGGCACACTAGTTGGTACCGTTACAAATTTAGTATTTAAAGGATTTTACGTTAGGTAAGCATAAGTCAAACGAAGAAAAGTATTTAACTTAATTCATCTTCACAATATTTTTTAGGGTTCCGTACCCAAAGGCCAACGAGACTCTATTACTTCCTCCATTATAAAGCCTTCGCTGTCCGTCCCGTGTGTCCGTTACTCTGTCAGCGGACTGTATCTCATAAACCGTAATAGGAAGACAATTGAAATGTTCACAGAGTGTATGTCTGTTGTCTCTATAGCAACAGATTATTAAAAAAAGTATTTAAAAAGTACATATTATTCAATCTTGTACGATGGTACGAACCCTTGATGCGCAAGTCCAATTCGCACTTGCCCGGTTTTTTTTTAATATTTACTAGCTGTCCCGGAGAACTTTGTACCGCCTCGTTTTTTTCGTCCATGATTTGTTTGACATGTCAGAAATGCCTTTGCATAAAAATATAGAGTGAGAAAGTGGTTTTTCTTCATAATTTTTACTTTGTAAATTCAACTTCGGCAGAGACAAATCCAACAAACTAGAGATCTTCAAAATCAGTCCAGCCGTTCTTGAGTTTTAAATGTTGTAATTAGAAGACAAAAAAATATAGAAAATAAAATATTCCTAACACTTTGATGCCCAGACATTTTTAGATTCTTGTAATGATTTTCATCGTTTTTATTTCAGTGCACATCCAACTGCTCCAGAATATTTATCCTTCCCTATGTTTTCCGCCTTTGCTATTCCATACATGATTGTTTTAGAAATCCCGATTTACCTATATATGGGGTTTGTGTATTTTGGATGGTTAAGGTAAGTTCTGGAAACATATATTATGTTATTGATGAAGGCTTAGGTAGTACAACCAAATTGGGTGTGTAATCTTTGGTAAAACTAATTTTAATACAACAGTGAATGATATTATTTCATTTCATATAAGCTTTAGTTGATACAACGTACACTTAGAATAACGATTAAAAGTTATAATGTTCGTGTTGCATAAGATTTCTTTATTCTTATGGTCATTTAATTTAATTTAATCGAATGTGAATTCGGCTTAAATTACGGTTGTAACCGAGAAAAGTCGGCGAAGCCTCGCTGCGCCGGGCTTTTATTTCTGCCTGCAGGTTACCTTACATGAATTGTATCACGGAGCTAAGTTCGCTCACTCTAGCTTCCAACATTCCATTTGAACCTAACCTCTCTGTATCGGCGTGCCCTTAGTTTCCAAGTTGACCCGCTTGATTCAGCTTCAGAGATTAGATCAAATGTTAATTATCTATATACATATAATAAAACAGTAACGAAAGAAAAACTGTACATTGAGAATTTTCGAGAAAAATTAAGTGGCTTTTGTTAGAAAAACGTAACTGATGACAAAAAGTGACTTTTTAGATTTTTGTCTGTTTGTCTGTTTGTATGTGTGTATGGTACGGCTTCACGCCAAAACTACTGGATAGATTAAATTGAAATTCAGCAAAAATGATCTTTGTAAACCAAGGAATACTTTAGCCTACATATTATCACGCCGTATGTTATGGGAGGTAAGCAATATTGATTTTAAAAAGTTTTTGTTCGTAATTGAATGCACAAAATGACATGTTAGTTAGTTACAAAACCATTTAGATAATTTTTACACATAAACCTGATAGGAATTGTAGCAATCTAGAAAAAATCAACTTATTATCTACATAATTCAGATACCCGTAATGCCATCTGTTGACCGAAAAAAGTACTAACTATCAAAAGCATGAGAATTACACCAAAATATATTTTTAAGTTACTAATGGTACTTTTATCTTTTATATTATCTTTTGATAAAAAACTTACCGTTATGCATTTGATGCATAACATAAAAAAAAGATTTGGTCTGATTGCTCCATTGACGTTATTTTAATTTTTTTTTGAACGGTTAATTCTCTCCACTCAACCTGTAAAGCACCCTGGTTTCTTCTGTACACTTGGACGGAGCTAGGCCGGCAAATTTAGCCAGGACACCTGCGCACAACGGAGTCCCTACTCTACTCTATCCGTTGCGGGTATTTTTATGGATGGTAAAGCATCAAAATGACTTCTTCCGCTTTGGGTAGACTGAAAGGGAGTGTCAGACTCTTACTGACTAAAACCCATATGTGTTTCGACACGGTCACGGTGACTCTTTCGCACAAATTCTAACCCTAACGGGCCCCGTCTACTTAGCTGACATCACTTGGAGGCGCGCATGGAACACAACGCTTCATCGACCCGGACCAGTGGCGCTATATAGGGTGTATAGCTCCATCCCTCCTTCTCGCTCGAACAACTCACGCTTTAGCACGTCATGGTAGGGCCGCTGGTTGTTATCGGGCGAGCCACCCAACGCTCGCCGTCCGCAGGCCCGTGCCTACGGTGGCCGAGAATCACCCTGGGACTGCTGTTTTGGCGGCTAAGGCGTGACGTTTGTCTCTCCTTCACGCGGCCCGCCCCTTCCTTTACTGTTTCGCTAAAGGAGGTGACGGCTTCCCACGCCTCCGCGCTCTGGACCATGGAATGAACCAGAGCCGGTAGCAAGAGGTCGCCGTCGCTGATCGCCACGACTAGGACATGGCGGTGCTCCGCCCAAGCAGGGCAGACCTTCACCGTATGCTCCGTCGTGTCCTCTGCGGGGGTTGACTTCTCTTCTGGTTGGTTTTCCCATGGACAACTTTATGTAGCTCTATCGCGTGTTAACAAACATAGCAAGTTTCATCAACATCGTGTATCATTATCATTATCCACAGTCCAACTTCGCTCATTGCTGAGCGTAGGCCTCTCTTTTCGTGTGCCAATCCCCACGTTCCTGTGCCAGCCTCATCCAGGTTCTACCCACGATGGCAACAATATCGTCCGCCCATCTCGCCGCCGGTCGACCAATACTTTTTCTTCCAGTCCTCGGACGCCACTCAGTCACTGCCTCACTCCACCTATCATCACCGCGCCTTGCCAAGTGTCCTGCCCAGCTCCACTTTAGTTCTACAATTCGTTTTCCGATGTTGAAACCTTCGTACGTCTTTGGATCTCGACGACGTACCTCTACCAAGCATGGAACGCTCCATGGCTCTCTGTGCAACTATCAGTCTGTACACAGCCTCCTGCGTGAGCGTCCATGTAAGTAAGTAAGTCATGGTGGGAAAAGCACACTGGTTATAAAGGCGGGAATTCAGACATTGCGGAATTTTGGCAGGCTTCAGAATGTCGTCCATTTTGATAAAAGCGACCCATCCAAGGTGTGTTCCTCTCGATACCTCCGTTTGTTGATTTTCTTTGCCAATTGAAAGGATATGGCCAAGATAAACATATCGGTTAATCATCTCCAACAATTCATTTCCAGATTTGAATCGCTGAAGGTGTTTGCCATAACCTTCGTCTTGGTCATATTCATCCCAAGATCCAACTTAAAAGAAGCATCTTAAAGATTTTGAAGCATTTTCTGGGGGTCATCGAAGTGAAAACCAACTTCGATGACCCTCACTTAAGATTTGCAGATGACTTTGTAGTCATCTGCGAATCTTAAGTGAGATAGTTGCGCAGAAAATTGTCGTTAATACCGCTATAGTCCCAATCTATACCCACATTTTTAACGACATCTTCTAGGACTGCTGTGAATAGTTTCGATGAAATGAAAGAAGCATTATCATTACAACGTTTCTCACGAAAAATTATTTGAACAGAAGAGGTGATACTCGACGGCGCGTTGTGTTCCACGCGCGTCACAAAAAGATGTCAGCATAAAGACGAGACCCGCTAGGGCCAGTGCCTGCCAGGGTTGCGGAATTTGTTAGAAAGAATCACCGCAGCCCTGCAACGCAAAGGGCATTAGGAGGAACACAGATGGGTTTTAGTCAGTAAGAGTCTGACACTCCCTTCCATTCCGCCCAGAGCGAAAGGAGTCATTTGATGTTTTCCCATACATAAATAAGAGGCAAGCAATGATAGATATTGACTGTTCGTATTAGATATACGAACACATTGATCTTACCTAGCCACATCATTTTACAATACAAACACGCGAACGAAGTCGCGGGCAACAGCTAGTCTATACATATAATAAAACCGTAATGAAAGAAAAACTGTACATGTACATTGAGATTTTTCGAGAAAAAATAAGTGGCTTTTGTTAGAAAAACGTAACTGATGACAAAAAGTGACTTTTTAGATTTTTTGTCTGTTTGTCTGTTTGTATGTGTGTATGGTACGGCTTCACGCCAAAACTACGGGATAGATTGAATTGAAATTCAGCAAAAATGTTCTTTGTAAACCAAGGAAGGCTTTAGGCTATATATTATCACGCCGTATGTTATGGGAGGTAAGCAATATTGATTTTAAATGGTTTTTGTTCGTAATTGAATGCACAAAATAACATGTTAGTTAAAAAACCATTTAGATAATTTTTTACACTTAAACCTGGTAGGAATTGTAGCAATCTAGAACAAATCAACTTATTATCTACATAATTCAGATACCCGTAATGCCATCTGTTGACCGAAAAGTACTAACTATCAAAAGCATGAGTAATACACCAAAATATATTTTTTAGTTACTAATGGTACTTTTAAAACGTCATAAACAGTGATTATTTAGATACAAAACTTACCGTTATGCATTTGATGCATAACATAAAAAAAGATTTGGTCTTATTGCTCCACTGACGTTATTTTTATTTTTTTGAACGGTTAATTCTCTCCACTCAACCTGTAAAGCACCTTGGTTGCTTCTGTACACTTGGACGGAGCTAGGCCAGCAAACTTAGCCAGGACACCTAAGCACAACGGAGTCCCTACTCTACTCTATCCGTTGCGGGGTTTTTTTTTTAAGGATTTCCCATCCTTAAAAAAAAACCCCGCATCATCAAAATTACTTCTTTCGCTCTGGGTAGACTGGATGGGAGTGTCTACTGACTAAAACCCATCTGTGTTTCTCCTTATGATCTTTGCGTTCCAGGGTCACGGTGACTCTTTCGAACAAATTCCGCAACCCTAGCAGGCTCTAGCCCTAACGGGCCCCGTCTACTTAGCTGACATCTCTTGGAGGCGCGCATGGAACACAACGCTTCGTCGACCCGGACCAGTGGCGCTATATAGGGTATCTAGCTCCATCCCTCCTTTTCGCGACCCATCCAAGGTGTGTTCCTCTCAATACCTCCGTTTGTTGATTTTCTTTGCCAATTGAAAGGATATGGCCACGATAAACATATCGGATAATCATCTCCAACAATTCATTTCTAGATTTGAATCGCTGAAGGTGTTTGCCATGACCTTCGTCTTGGTCATATTCATCCCAAGACCCAACTTAAAAGAAGCATCTTAAAGATTTTGAAGCATTTTCTGGGGGTCATCGAAGTTCTCAGTGAAAACCACAAAGTCATCTGCAAATCTTAAGTGAGACAGTTGGGCAGAAAATTGACATTAATACCGCTATAGTCCCAATCTATACCCACACTTTTAACGACATCTTCTAGGACTGCTGTGAATAGTTTCGATGAAATGAAAGAAGCATTATCATTACAACGTTTCTCACGAAAAATTATTTGAACAGAAGAGGTGATACTCGACGGCGCGTTGTGTTCCACGCGCGTCACAAAAAGATGTCAGCATAAATACGAGTCCCGCTGGGGCCAGTGCCTGCCAGGGTTGCGGAATTTGTTCGAAAGAGTCACCGTGGCCCTGGAACGCAACGGGCATTAGGAGGAACACAGATGGGTTTTAGTCAGTAAGAGTCTGACACTCCCTTCCATTCCGCCCAGACCGAAAGGAGTCATTTGATGTTTTCCCATACATAAAAAAGGAGGCAAGCAATGATAGATATTGACTGTACGTATTAGATATACGAACACATTGATCTTACCTAGCCACATCATTTTACAATACATACACGCGAACGAAGTCGCGGGCAACAGCTAGTACTAAATAAGATGATACTAAAGGAACGTTAGAGAAAGTTTTGTTTTACATACAAACGTTTTATTAAATGAAAACTAGAGTGTTGTTAGATGAAGTTACATTGACATAATAAAAAATATAATTTGTGAACATTAATGTCATGTTCTAAATGCAGTGAATAGTACTCTTTAGGTCGATTTGGGCCACTAGTCTTATTAATGGGTTAATTAAGAAATCCACCTTCTCTGTTAGTGTCTTCAACAATTGCATTTAATAAGTCATCAATTGGTTCCAATAAGCACAATTACGTTTCTGTTAGTACAGAAACGTGATTCTGTTAGTACAGAAACGTGATTGTGTACTAACAGAATCACGTTTTAAACCTTATTCATCATATCAGCCGAAAGACGTCCACTGCTGGACATAGGCCTCCCCCAAGTGTCGCCACAACAACCGGTCCTGTGCGTCTCGCATCCATCGGTTACCCGCGACCCTCACCAGGTCATCGGTCCACCTTGTGGGAGGCCTTCCAACGCTGCGTCTTCCGGTACGCGGTCGCCACTCCAAAACTTTTCGGCCCCATCGACCATTTGTTCTGCGAGCAATGTGCCCTGCCCACTGCCACTTCAATTTGGCGATCCTTCGGGCTATGTCGGTAACCTTGGTTCTCTTGCGGATATCATCATTCCTGATTTGATCACGCAAGGAAACTCCGAGCATTGCCCTCTCCATTGCCCTTTGGGTGACTAAGCCTTCTGATGAGGCCCAACTTTAAGAAAACCTTATTGGTAGGTGTCAAATTAGGCATTTTGCTAGGAAGCGTATCGGGCCCAAAATTATTTCTTATTAAATTTAAATGACATCATAAACATAACCAAACATAAATTATTATTTATTTGCCGTCGATATAATATAAATTTTATAGTGAAATCTGATAAAAAGAAAAATACCTTTATAAATCATGAGCTTGACATTAATAACACAATAAATATGTCGCAGCCAACTAGCTGAATCCGCCGTTTCATTAAAAGTCTAGCCTTTTCATTGAACTGTGCCGTTTAATCAGCGACTTAAGTAACATGGGCAAATCCGCACATTTAAATGAAAAGGCTCGGCAACCAATTAAATGGCTGATTAAGCTAATTGGCTGCGACAGATACAATAATGAATTGACTAAACCGTTTGAAAATTAATCTTGAGAAATCCCGTTTATATTTAGTTTAATCAATCGAATTATTATCAAAACAATATCAATTTGTATCTTATTAAAACTAAAAGGGTTAAACATATGCAAGATTTTTGGGTGTTTTAATACACAAATATGTTAACTGGAAAGAACACGTAAGATAATGTAAGCACTAAGATTAATAAGTTTGTATTATCACTCAAACAAGCTAAATATGTTAGTAATATGAAAACTGTAGTTACTATAAATATATACTGCGCAGTGCGCAGTGGTTGAGCGATTGACTGCTGCGCTGCGTGTCGCGGGTTCGATTCCCGCACGGAACAAATATTTGTATGGCCTACAGATAGTTGTTCCGGGTCTGGCTGTTTGTGTACGTGAATTTATATGTTTGTAAACGCACCCACGATACAGGAGAAATTCCTAGTGTGGGGCAACGTTTTTAAAAAAAAGAAAGAAAGAAAGATACTATGGTTTTGTAATGTGGGTTAATAGTGTTCATCTGAGTAGACTTTTTTGTTGCTCTTATACACTTAAAAAAAAAACCCCGGGAGTGCCGGCAGAAGTGAAAACTTGAACATTAACGTTGTGCAATTTTGAATATCTTGGAATGGTTAGGGAATAATTTCGAACGAATTGCTTTATTTATCAGTATAATAGTACTATCATTTATGTGGTTAAATACAATATTCATTTATTGCGTATTTGTACACAAAAATGACAATTTATATTACATATTACATTCATTTTCACTTTAAAATTTTGGGATGCATGAAGGAGCCTCCTCGAGTAGCGCAATTTGTTCCATCAGACACTCAACTGAACCGAGCGCTCGGTGCATCCTGGATAATCTCACCTAACACCTTATAAGACTGGCCAATCCTTCCTTTGCGGTGGTAGGGCTAACGCCCGCCTGGTTCGCGACCACCCTCCCACCGGAGTTCGGCGTCAAGCAGCCTGCTGTGTTTCGTCGACGCGTGGGAGTACCAGTGCCTCAAGGCATCTTCTGGGCACGCTCGCTTTCATCATGGACCTCATCAATCGCTTTCCATCAGGCGTGATCGAGGTCAAGAGCTAGCCCATTCTTAAGAGCGTGTACGCCGTATGTCATTTCATACAAACTTTCAAGTCCTTATTCTTCAAAATGAATGAATCGATTTTAACGAAACTTGGTATGCATACGCTAGATATCCAGGTCTAAATAGTTATCAGAAAACATTTTTGAAAAATAGTTCAGGGGGAAGGATATAGTGATTTTTCACTTTCTATTGAAAACTTAAAATCGCTCTCTCTCTCCCTCTGAAATCTTTTTCAAAAATGTTTTCTGATAACTATTTAGACCTGGATATCTAGCGCATGCATACCAAGTTTCGTTAAAATCGGTTCATTCATTTTGAATAATAAGGACTTGAAAGTTTGTATGAAAAGCCGTACCGCGTAAACGCTCTTAAATAAAAAAAAAAATAATAATAATAATAATAATAATAATAAAAAAATATATTTAGCCCATACTGTCCTACTGCTGGTGGGCAGAGGCCTCCCCCAACTCCTTCCAAGAATTCTTTTTACGCGCCACCTCGTACCAGCCTTCATAGTACGCGTCCAGGTCGCCACCTCTTTCTGCCATAAGTTCCTTTTTCTGCCATTCCGCTCTGCGATCGTTAGTGTCTAGCACCGCAGGTTTACGCCAGTTCTCATTAGCGAAGGAGAGTAGGGTGGGGGTCCCTTGTCCACCGCCAATACATCTCGATGCATAGCCATGACAGCAGCTAGGAAATAATCCTGGACACTGCATATCTCGCGATGGAAGAGTCGTAGCTGATTCTTAGTATTAGTAATAAACATGGTGGATTTAATTACTCAAGACTTCTATTCTTAACATACTACTTATATCCGCGTTAATATAATAAGCTAATAGCCTTGCTTTTGTATGTTCACACTATTTGACAAATACGCAGTATTCCTAGTCGTTTTTAAATATTCAAAAAATGTTGTGTCAAAAAACATAAACTTAACGTCCTACTACGAAATGTATTTGTTTATTTAGCATTAGGAATATAATTCTTTTAAGTAGGTATTTATATTTCCTTTATTTAATTATAGCCCACTGATACCTATAGGGAACAGGGTCCAAGCTATCGCCGGTCAGGGTTGCAGAGAGAGGAACAATTTCTTAATATTATTATTAAATAGTTTGGGGTCATTAAGCCACCCACATTTACAGGCAGAAATCGTTTGTCCTGACTGCCTATTAACCCCTCCAGTCAAAACTAAAATAAGTCTCGAAAGTTGAAAGGGTTTCCCCAAATCTGGCAAAACTTGTACTAGCTGATTTATGAAATTTAATTTATAACGTTGTTGCACATGTTCTCGTTGCGTTTTAAAATAAATTTGTATGTTTTTAGGTAATTTTCCGGGTCCTTGCCGTCGCCAAAACGTCACCATATCGTCGTAATAGCATCATTTAGTTTCTGCATTACTATACTTAAACTGAGACTGGATGTAAATAAGGATTATGAGTGGTAATAAAAGCCTGAAGATACAAATAAATTAAATAATTTTTCAGACCTCGCAGTGAAACAGCGAGGAGAGTGACAATGCCACTAGCCGTACAGGAAGCCGCAGCAGCGGTAATTGCCGCAGACGTCAAGAAAAAAGGGTCAATATCATTCTGGGAAGTGGTGAGTTATGAGATAATATACTGGTAGAGAAATCATTGCCAGGTAATTATTCATTATTGGTAATTTTTCGGGACCCTGAGTTCCCGGCCCTTCGGAAGGCTTACGAGGAGCCTAAGCCAACTTGCAGAGTCTACTTTTCCCACTACAAAGTTTTACGTGTTTTATTTTCAGATGGTAGTCATTTTGTTCGGGGGCGCCATGATATCATTCTTCTGTCGTTCTCCACAAATTTTCTTAGGCTGGGGTGATCAGATTGGAATATTTTTTAAACTGCCGGATAAATTGTTCGTACCTATTTAACTTTTAATTATTGATATTATTTTAATTATTATTACTATTAATCTCTACTAATCCCTACTGGTTCAGTATAGTCCCACAAATTCCGTATGGTGTCGGACGTAAAAGAATAGCACCATCCCATCACTTCCCGTGAGTGTCGTAAGAGGCGACTAAGGGACTCACCAGAGAATGGGCAGCATTGAGCAGCAACAGCTACACTAAGATCGTCAACCCATCTGCCAAGCGTGGCGAATATGGAAAATCCACCTAAATGACTAGCACAACGAAAAAATGGCCCCTAGTGCACGGCAGCGCGTCTACCCTTGACTCCGGACCGGTTGTTGTGGTGACACTTGGGGGAGGCCTATGTCCAGCGGTGGTCATCTTTCGACTGATATATGATAATGATGCCTAAATCCCTACTAATCCGTACTATAAATGCGAAAGTAACTGTCTGTTAAGTAATGGGTATGATTTAAGCTATCGCCAATTTTATTCGTTTTGAATTTCTTTAATAATAGGGTTTGTCCTCAAAATAGTGGATCTGTCACCAAAATGTAGTTGCCAAATAATTGTAAAAAGCAATTCCATAGTAAAACACATGTAATCCTCGGGATATATTATACAGTATCAAATAAATAGGTTGGGATTTATTATAAAACGGGAAGTAAACCATATTACTGGGTGGATTAAAAAAAATAACCACGAAGGTGAGGGCCATCCCCTTCTAACCTAACCTGTCCGAGTCGGGGTGCCCTAAGCTCCCTGTGCCCTATGTTCGAATATTTGGTGACAGATATACCTTTCTGAGTACGAAGTTAAAGGAATAAACCTATTATTTTGAGAACAAAGTTTTATCCAAGGAATGAACTACGATTTTATTGATAATCCATCTCTTATTTTACATACATATTGGCATTAATTTGGTAATTCATACCTGGCGACACTTTTTATATATCTGAGAACGAAAATACTTCGTGGCGATAGATCTATTTATTAGGTGATGCAACTTGATGACAAATATAAATTTTGGTGACAAGAAATATAGTCCCCTTAAGTAATCTGTTACGCTTTTACGCTAAACCGAATAATAAATATAAATGTCTGATGTTACCCAAAAAAAATGTGTAACATACCTACAAATTAAAATCTTACTTTTTTACAGCATTCGTGACTCTGCCTTGGCTATGTCGGTTGCATTCATGATGTTTCTATTCCCACGAGACTTATCTTTTCTCCGTAACTGTTCCGTCAAGTGTAAGTATATTATATAGTTTATCTATTTCATTCAGACCTCGAGACAGTTAAGACTTGTGTATTTCGGCACATTCGTTTAAATAAACATTTTTAAATATTTGGATAAAACATTTGAAATTCGTCACACTTTGCCTTGCTGCCGCATATCTTTGAAAAAGCACCCTTAAGGTCAACGCAGCGGCAGATGGCTCGCTTAGCGCCAAAAGGCTGGTAGTTGCCTAGCGAGTTGCTTAGTGAATTGCCTGGCCAATGTTCTAATTAATGTTCGTATCCGGCCGCTCTGCGCGATTGGTTGGTTGTTTGGTTACCTACAGAGATATCCGGCGCGAGAGAACGTTAAGAGGGCCCTTCCCGGCCCGTCTATCGCCAACGCGAGCATGGTTGAAAAGCTTGTTGTTTCATCCAGCGCAATGTTGTTGACTATCTAGCAAGTGAGAACGCGATAACATTTGACGAGAATTAGTGTTCGAAAATTTCATAAAATTTGATCCAGGAAATACGTGTTTTTGAATAAGCCTAAGAAGTTTTTGAAATAAATATTATTTATTTAGAATCTCCATTACATGTGCAAGGTTTCTATCAAGATGTTTTCTTTACTTTTGTAATTTATGAGTACGTTATGTACGGCCTAAGTTCAGGTAAAATATGTACAAAACAGCAGATTTTTGGAGGCTTATACTGAATTTGATTCTCCAAATTTTAACTTTTTACTTGCATTGAAACCTAGATATAGTGCATAAGATACTTTTTAGTTCAAAAAAATCAAAGATAGATGTGTTACAACGACATAATCACGTACGAGCGTTTGTATGAAAAGTATGACGGGTTGGCCGCTCTTTTCTCCATTGAAACGCTCTCGCCTGTTTTCTTTCTGGATAATAACCATAAATCAATGATGCTGAATAATAGTATTTTACGTCGAGTAACTACCTGATATCCACGTACAATCCAGTACCTAACCGGGTACTTCTTGGCAAGATCGACCGGTATTAGATAATTATTCTGAAAATTTGTAAGAACTGCCAAAAATCTACTAAAGAACGATCAGTGCGACTGTTTTTATTATTTATCCACAAAGCCACCCAACAGAACAGATTTGTGAATAGTATAATTACTGGGGCAGACCGCAAGAATCGAATAAAATCAAGATTAACTTTTGATTCGAACCTAATCGTTTTGGTCTTTTTCAGTTCGTGAAGACCTACCAAAGGGAAGAACGGGAAGCGTTTTGGACTGGAAGATTCTAAATGATCAATGCCCTTATGCATTCTGTTTTCTTTTAGGTTTGTTGTTTACAATTTTATTTTATCATACGACATCGGCCACTTGTAATTGCGTGAGTGCAAAAACCAGACTAAATTTGCTATTTCTGTTAGCGCCCTTGCTCTAGCACTGCATATGATGCGAGAGCAAATAGAAAAACAGAAATTATGCTGATTAATAACACAAGGGAATAAATTCTTTTTTGTGAAAGTGAAAAACTACTACTACTTGTTTTCGATTACAATTGCCTGACATAACTAGAAACTTTAATTCTAAATATTAAAGTGAGACAAACGTATTGAGCAAAAGCGCTTTCAAGGAGGTTCGATCATTCAGCTTATTTGTTCTAGGATTGTGAAACTCCTTGGTGATATTCTTATTTATTTTATAATGGAAATTAAAAAAAACCGTAAAGAATACCTACTTTGTACATTTTTACAGCACGGCGCTATACAATAGCACCGTGTAATAAACTATGTACTTAGGTAAGAGTACCTATTTTACCGCACATTCCATTTGTGGTGCGTAAATTTTAACTTTCGAACAATGTATACAGACTTCGTAAATGCATTTTTTTAAGCAAATGTGTTGAAAAATATTTAAGGATCCCACCAAGGAGTTTCACATTACGAGAATAATTAGTAACGCAACAAATATGATTGTTTCAGGTGGTGGTTTTGCACTATCGAACGGGGCCGATAGCTCTGGTTTGAATAAAAAAATCGGAGAATTTATGCAACAAAAATTAATAGGATTCAATAATGCCTTGATTATTCTGATCATTATTATCACTGTTGTATTTGTTACTAATTTTGCGTCAAACGTCGCTGTGTGTACTGTGTTTACACCAATAGCAATGCAACTGGTGAGTATTTCCCTTAGGCCCACTTGCACAGACCAGAGTTTTCTTTTAACTCTCGGTTAGTAGCTAGCACGAGGTTACATTACAATATTTCATACATAACGGCTATGGAGGAGGCCGTGGCTGAATAATAACAGCCGCACGGATCCATCTTCAAGTTTAAGCAAACGCTTACCGAGGTTGGTCTGTGCATGGGTGACCGTTTTACCATTTTGAGATTCCCCTTTGCCTCGGTAAGCACGTTAAACCGGTGGTCACGGCTGTCATTTGTAGATCTTTGGCAGTCGTTAGGTATCAATTGTCAGAAGCCAAAATAAATCTGACACCAGTCTTGCCAAGTAGTACCGTGTTACCCAGTAAATGGGTTGAGGAGGTCTGGTAGGCATTTTTTTTTATTGGGACAAGCCCACAACACCACATTCCCAAGCCACTGCAACTTCTGAAAGCCAGAATCAACATTGGCGATCACCAGAAAAAACACCGAGTCAATGAAGCTCGACAAGTCCGAGAGAAATAATTCAACTGTCTTGGATCCCGCAACGAAATTAATCAGAAAATAACAGCGGAGGAGTAGGAAAAAAAAATTCTGGTAGGCAGCCGCTCTGCGTAAAATACTGGTATTCAGCTTAATCCAGTCCCCAATATAGTTGGGAAAAGACTAGGCAGATGATGATGAACAGCACGTGGATAGCAAGTAGCTCGAAGTATAATTCTGTTTCTTTACAAGCGGCCTTTAAGCTTTTTAAACACAATAATAAAAATATAGAACGAATTTTGCAAAACTGCTCCTCAAAAGTCATTTATTCAAATTTTACAATAAGTACAGTCCCCCAAAACGCCCGCCCGTCACATCGCTTTCTAGTGTTTTAGCTGGGATCAAATCATCATCATCATATCAGCCGAAAGACGTCCACTGCTGAACATACCCTCAAGAAAAATAAGTGGTGCAACAAATTCCCCAGCAAATTGGACATTAAAAATGAGAGGTCTCACAGTAGACCCAGTAGGGACAATTTTTCGTTCCCTTGCAGAATAACTTGTTACTGGTTCAACAATTATGCATCCGACGCGCGCGAAGCTTACAGGTGAAAGCCCATGTGTTTCAAGAAAAATAAATAAATTTTGACGTTCTGGCTACTCATGGGTAAGCCTAGGCTTCAACGTTTACACTTCATCCTAAGAACCCAAGCTTAAGTTTGCAAACTGGCTGACCCAACAGACATTGCCCTGTCGAAATATTACAATCTACCTTTTGCCCGCGACTTCGTACGCGCATAATATCTTGTTCCCGTAGGAATTTCGAGTACCTAAGTAATCTTTTCTTAGTGCTCCCCTTTTTTATGGATGGGAAATCATCAAATTAATGATTTCTCCCACTCTGGGCGAAGCGGAAGGGAGTGTCAAACTCTTATTGACTAAAACCCTCCTAGTGCCCTTTGCAATGTTACCGGCGATTTGTATAACCCGGTATTCCATACAATGCATAGGCTTTGTACAGAATACCGAAAACATTATGGTTATGTATGAAATATTATTCAATTTATACTTTGCCTAGGTATTCTATACAATACCGAATGTGCAGTTGGCAATGTGTTAAAGACAAAGCAGGGAAAGCGAAGACGTGCGGTAGGCGCAGGCAGTAACGTGGCGAAAATATATCTGTCGTAGCCATATCGTAGAATTGGCCATTTCATGAAATGACCACCTCAAATCTATCTATAAATCAGCTGTTTCATACAAAATGCAATGTTCACCCGATGAAAATGCATGAAACAGCACATATTTTTTTCGATTTTTCAGGGTTAGTCCAATAGTAAAAGTTGTTTCTAATCATGATTACTTTCACCCACTGAAAGGTTAGTGTTTTAAAAATAACCCTGTATTATGTTACAACTCATTGTCGAAGTGCGGCTACACCTAGTTTTAGCCGGCTACAACTAGGTGCAGCCGGCCACATGAAAAGGCGAAGTCGGTTTAAAAAAATAACAACGAAGAGGATGGCGGAGTCTGAGAGACCCCGCCATCCCCTTCTTACCTGACCTGTCCGAGTCGGGGTGACCAATGGCCGATTATGATGTATTATTTTATAAGTTTACATGATTCAGTTGCCCGTCATTTTATAGGTAGGCCGGTTAACATTTATAATGGACTTTATACAATCCCTAGGAATGATATTCATTACCTAGGTAAAGTATGCAGCGGACAATAACATTCACAATAAACATACGTTACCTGGATGCCCCTGGTATTCTATACATTGCCTAGGTATTGCATAAAATACCTGAATCTTACAGATTGCCGGAAACATAGGTATAATTTTTCCCGAATTTCCCGTGTAACTTAGAACTTAACTTTCTTATTTCATATTTCTCTTAGAACCTTTCTCGGATCATTACGAATATTATAGAATTAATAAAACATAGTACCTATATTCGTACAGCCGGATTCAAGTCTTGCGCTTACTAACGGCAAAGATTTCATTTTTAGTATTTACATAATTATTTATACAGATTGTTCACACAATAACATTCTGTTCGTGATGCCTGAAATTGAAACAACAAGCGCCATCTCTAGCTTAGACAGCGCATCGAAGGCGGCCGTAACCGGCATCTGCCGATTAAATTTGGAGTCACGTCGAGCTCAGTTACGACATCTACCATATCATCATCATCATAAGCCACCCTAATCCGTTTCCGAGGACGCTTCCGACCGAGAATCCAAAAAACTGACACGCTGTCACGTTTTCAAATGTAATGTAATCATTGTGCACTTAAACAAATATCTTTTTAAATAAATTCCAATTAAACTCACATTGAAGATTTCGCAAATTAATATCAACTCGCACTCGTTACTGAATTATGCGGCGTAACGTGCGTTTTGGAACATCGTAACATGTAGTGAGTAACATGAAGCGCTATCTGATCAACCCGAAACTATAACGTTACAGTTTTGCCATATAAGTAAGGAATTACGTACTTTTCTATGTAGCTGCATTTGTTTGGTTCCGTGTTTTCGTTGAAAACCGGGCTACGGCAATTGGGTATTATCCTGAAAAAATCAAATTAATCCGTCGCATAAAATTCCAAAATAGTTTTCATGTAAACATTTAAAAACGATTATTATAATTTGTTGAAAAATCGTGAGACGTTTCAGTACACTTTTACTAAAATATGATGTCAGCCCCCAATCTTGAACTTTGAAGCGCTTTATCTTGTTAAAATTTTATCGATATCAAAAATGGCAAAAATACGTGACTATTATTTTTGAAAATCTAAGCGAGAGACTACTTAAAATAATGATTGTTATATCTAGGAAAATACCAATGAGGCTAACTAATGTTCTAATGCAAAATATTAAAAAACCAGCCAAGTGCGAGTCGCATGAAGGGTTTAAATACGGTCCAATTATTCCCATCCGTTGAAGAGTTTTATTGTTCATCGCCAGAACCTATCATCAGATCCTTACCATATTTTTATGGAACCTAAAATACAATAAATAAGATGAATACGAAACCTCGTCCTTATATTTTAAGTCTGTTAAAACCAAGGTCGTCGAGAAAAAAAACTATTTTTTAAAAACGTTAAGTTTATATTTGGATTTTTTTTCAGGCTCATAATATAGGTGTGAACCCACTGTGGTATAACATTGCTTCTGGATTCGCCGCCTCCTTCTGTTACATGATACCCGTAGGAACTCCCGGAAACCTTATCGTGCAAAGTGCAGCAAAAGTTTCAACTACTAAAATGGTAAGTGTTCCGTCATAGTGAAAACTTACGAAATTTTCTTAAATTCTCTTCTGTAAATCTTAGGTATCGATTTAATATCGATGTTTAATGCCCAATCATTTCGCAATAACAAAAGGCAACCTTCTATAGTCTATGGTACAAACACGGTTAGTCGCTGGACACACAGAAAGAAGACGAAAGACGAGGACGGGACGCGGACAGGGCACAGACGGGGCGCCGACGTGCCGCGCTGTCGCGACTTTTTACAACATATAGAAAAGACGAGGCACAGACGAGGCACGGACGTGACGTGGTTAATTGTGGTGGTGTAATTGTGTGTAACAGCGACGCGCAAGTCCCGGCACCCGCCCCACCCCCGTTCTCACCCATCCCTCGTCCGCTCGCGCCCGTGCCCCGTCCTTTCTGTATGTTTTACAATAGGGCGCAGACGAGTAAGCGTCGTGTCTGCGCCCCCTATCCTTCTTAAATGTTTTCCATCACGACGCTTCTATACATTTTGTATGAAAGGAACCGGCGGAAGAGACATGTCCGCGCCCCGTCCTCGTCTTACATCTTTTCTGTGTGTCTTTTCTTGTGAAAATTGGAGGTGGAAAGGTTCGGTGTGTGCCGGAGCCGTAGCAGTCCAAAGTGTGTGCACTGTATTTACTAATGGCATTCTGTGGAGTTTCTGAACATGTATTGTAAGTGTATTCCCGTTGTCCCCGTAGGCCATGTCCCCGTTTAAGGGGAGAGCGAATATAATAACATAATTGAAATTACTTCCCGTTGTCCCCGTACGCTGTCCCCGTTAATTTATTGTAATATAATATACTTTTCAAATTATGTTGGTGCAAGAGCAAGCGAAGCGAGCTCGGAACTCGGACAGGTTAGGTAAGAAGGGGATGGCAGGGTCAAGTGAGCGAGCGAAGCGAGCAAACAGAACCCGCCATCATTTTTTTTAAACCACCCAGAAATAGGAACCCCGCTTAGCCTCCGTCGGTCGACTACACTTTGGTATTATTCCAGTGGAAAGAGGACATACCCTCCCGCCCCTGCCTACGCTATTAAGGCGATTTTTCTCAGAAATGAACTGTCCGTTGTCCCCTTTGCCCATAATTATGTACATAAGGGGGACGACGGTAAGGAATTTTATGACGTTCTGTTGTCCCCATGACGGGGACACAGATTACGGGGACAACGGGAATACGGGGTTTTTTTATACTTTCTCGATATGTTCCCCAGTAGCAGATCTCTCTGCTATTTCGACTTTGGTGCACTGACTGAGTATAAGAGCCTACATACAAGCGATTGCCGTGGCGTGCTACTTTTAAAATTCGCTCCACTTTTTAAATTCGGAAATTTCATTCTGAGCTTATTTTGTCGCTTGTAGTTTGCTTTTAGCTGTGCCTTGGTGTATTGAGTGCGTGTTTTGTGAGTTTGGTGTTTGCCTATTTATTTACTGGTAATTAGTAAATTTCTCCAGCTTTCGGTAAATTCATTTATTTTATTTATGTATAGTCGCGAAATAAGTTAATCGCTCGTTATTTCTTAATTTTTTCACTAGTTTTTTTAACTGATCCGCGTCCTAATAAGTTTATTTTGTTTGATTTCCACCAATAATGTTATCTTTCAATGATGACCCGCCAGATCGAGGAGGAGAAATATTTCGTAGAAACACGAAAACACTAAGGTCGCCTACGCTCGCGACCTTCGCTAATTCGAAACGTTTGTTTAGCGAAATGTCTCCATCATACATTTCGCCCGATGATAGGTCGAAACGGCTTCATCTAACATCCCAATCCGTGGAAAAATCATCTCCGATTTTAAATACCACTAAAGTGACCAATGCTGATGATTGCGACTTAGTTTCCGAGGCGTCTGTTTACCTTACTAAAATTAACGACCTGGTCAATGATCAAGGATCCCGTATTAATATTGCAAATAAATCTGCCATCATGGACATGACTCAGCGAGTCACGGCTATCGTTTCTATGCTGGCCATAAAATCATCGTGTAACGAAACGAAGTTAGCCAATACGGAACGTGAATTAGACAAAATCTATCCAAATCTATCCAAAGTCTTCAAAATCTATCCAAAGGTTGTCTTTAAAAGATCGCTTTTAGCGATAAGGCCGCCCATTGTGTCACCCTATGTAATGTTTTCTTCATCTATATTTTCTGTAACTTATATGGTGTACATAAAAAAGAGTATTCTATTCTATTCTATTCTATAAAATCAAGTCAAATAGCGGTCTCAGTCACTATCCCGTCAATAATAATATCAATACCAAAGTTTCATATGCGGACTCGTTGAAACTTCGTTTGCCCAAAGTGGCTCCAGCGATGGAGTCAAGATCACGACCACCGTTACCATGTCTTGTGGCATATCCTACCGCGGCCCGATCAGCTGATTATAACACTTCGTCCGCGACTAAACAAGCGCTTATGAAGGCAATTAAACCTAGTGACGACGGCTTTCAAATAGTAGGCGTGAAAAAAACCGCGAAGCGTTGTACTACGCGTCGCTAATGAAAATCAGCTTAAAAAGTTGGAATCTGTGGATGCAATAAAGGTCGTCGGTTTACGGCTGGAAAAACCAAAAGGTGGGCGTCCTCGAATATTAGTCAAGGATGTACCATCTTCAATGGATGATAGCGCTTTTCTGAAGGCTTTATGCCGCCAAAATATTAAAGAAGATGACTTTATAAAGTCAACCAAAATTATCCGTAGGGGTTCTTTAGATAATGTTCGGAAATGGATTGGCATTGCAATAGAATCTGCGGTACGTAAGCACTTGGTATCTACCAAGGATAAATTATTTATTGATTGGGCTACCTGCCGTTTTGTTGATGATGTCGAAGTAGTTCGGTGCCTACATTGTCAACAGTTCGGTCACGTTAAAAAACACTGCGTTAATTAAGAACCTACCTGTGCCAATTGTGCGGAGGCACATGAAACAAAAGATTGCCCCGCATAAGGACGATTTAAATTTTACACCGACTTGCGTGGCATGTAAACGTTTTAAAAAACCGTGTGATCATCGCTGCGGATCTCAAGTACACTCTTGAGATCCGCAGCGATGATCACACGGTTTTTTCACAAAGTGTACCAGCAAACTTAAACTCGAACAATTAATCCTAAACACTAACTACTAATATTGGATAGTTTAACCGTCTGCGGCTGACGCGGTAGTCCCACAGACACCGCGAAATACAAAATCACGTTTTTTACCGGCATTTTTCAAATATGAGCGCCACCGCTGCGAGTACCTTACTGTAGAGTGCTCGCGCGTCGGTCAGTGTGCGGCGGGGGGTCGCAGTGAGCGCACGCGTGCGTAGCGGAGGGAAGGTGTCCACAAGACTACCACGTCAGCGTTAAGGTAAGTGTCCACGAGATTACCACCTCAGTCAAATGGTTATATCTTCATAGTGTTTCCTAAACAACCACGTCAGTCAATAAGTTTAAATGATTTATTATTTCATGTTATTTTCCAATTTTCATAAACTATTATATCTATACTTATACTACTTACAATTAGGAAAGATTTGTACTTTTGTTTGTAATCAATTAACTTGAATAGTAAGCCGATTTTTTTTTATTCTTTCCCTAATAGAATTGTATACATATTATCAATATTCAAGAAATAGATGAAGATACAGGAAAACCATTTATGATAGCAGACTACAACCATACAAAAGGTGGGGTGGACGAGGTGGATAAAAAGTGTTCGATATATTGCTGCAGTCGTAAAACTCGTCGTTGGCCTATGGCAATCTTTCAAAGGATTCTGGACATGGCAGGCATAAATAGCTTTGTATTGTATCAAAGTTGTGATGACAGTGATGGCAAAATGAGGAGAGGAACTTTTTTGTTGAATATGGCCAGAGACTTAGTGCTGGATCACATGAAAAACCGAGTGTACAATGAAAGATTGCCAAGGGAGCTGCGAATGACTATCACTAGAGTTTTAGGCAAGGATACCCCCCCTCCACCTCCAGTGGTTCGATCTGTTCCACTAAGTGGCAAAAAACTATGTTATATTTGTCCAACTAAAATAAAAAGACAAACTAAATACCGTTGCTGTGATTGTTCGAAGCCAATTTGCCTTCAGTGCTCTAAGCCACTGTGATAATTGTCAAACAAAGCTGTGATTTTGAAACTCTCTAGTTTTTAAGTTGACCAACGAATGTTTCTCATTTTTCCTAGACTGATAAATGTTATTGTGAACTTTTAAAATGTATACTGTGAAATTTGAAAAAGTTGATTTTGTTATTTTTTTATGTCATAAATGTTTAAAGAGAAATTTATAGACTGATTTGTGTTAAGTAAATAAACCTTGCTTAATTTTGAAAATACATATTGTTTTTCTTTATTTCAAGTAAATATAACATATAAAATAGGCAAGAAATCTAATAAATATGAATAAATTAGCTGCATACTTTAATTCTACAAAAATATTTGCTGTTGAAATGGTGTCTCGTATACTACCACCTCAGTTGAATTGTAAAAATTTAACCACGTCAGTTGCAGAGGGTTAACTATAGGGCAATTAAATCTACATAACGATAGGGTGGCGACATATGAGCTGGATAAATTGATTATAGATTATAATTTAGACAGTGCTTGTTCAGGAACAATACCAAAACGAACGCTTACGTCACAAGGTAGTTCAGCTGGACTGCAAGGCACGAGCCGGAATTTACGTGGTGCAGTCTCCGAACTTTATTGTAACGTCTTTATGTAATCTCATGACACCCCTCTGCGCCGTTGCGGAGGTGTCATCACCATACTTTATAGTTTACATTGAGAGCTGCTACTTTTAATATTCCGACCCCGTTACTCCTCATATACATGATCTTCGTCACGTCTTGCAGTCGCTCGCGGGCTGCAAAGTTATAGTTGGTGCTGACGTGAATGCATCTTCTTCCCTATGGTATGGCAAGGTTCGGTTAACTGATTCCGAACGACGTTGTGCTGTTGAGGATTTTATTGCTGAGTTGAACTTGTCAATTCATAACACCCCTGACGCACCACCTACTTTGGTACTTTTTGTAGCTTTTGTAGTGTAAATGGGCGAATCTTGTATTGACGTCACACTTTCTAGTCGTACGGACACTTATCAGACGTACGCTTTGATAAGTGGCGTGTTGTTCCTGACGCGTCTTGTAGTGATCATCGCTTGAAAAAAAATAAGGGCGCGAATTGGGAATTCTTTAGCTCACTTTTTGTGTGTCATGTCAAAGACTTCACTCGCGATGGACTGTCTGCTGAGAAAAGTGCTGAGATAATGTCAGACAACATCACCTACTGTGCTGAAATTGTCATTGGTCGCGCATCTATGACCAATATTCGTAGATGTGATTGGTGGAGTGACTACCTTGTTATCAACGGAAAAGCTATCGCAGAGCGCGTTGTTATATTGTATATTTGAAATGTGGTATAAAAAACTTAAGGTCTTTAGTTTGATACCCAACTAGACCGTATTAATGATAAAAAAAAACAATTTTGTTCATGTCCTAATGCGCCCTAGAGGGTGCCACATACAATTTGTTGCAACATTACCTAGCCTATAACCAGCGGACAATTTAAAAGCTTCCAATGACGCCTCATTTGCCAAATTATGATAAATGGTTTAGAAATTATGAGGGAACAGATGAACACACATACATACATACCGATCAAATTCATATAACCCTCCTTTTTGCTTCGCCGTAATCGGGTAAAAACGAAGAAACAACCAAAACACCAACTGCTGCATTAAAAGTTTTTATTAATTTGCAGTCAAAATCAAAATCAAAAGTCATTTATTCAAATGACTGAGAGCCAGCACTTTTTGAACGTCAAATTTTACATAAAGACAGTCCCCCTAAACGCCCACCCGTCACCACTTCCTAGTGTTTTAGCTGGGAAGAAGAAGTGGCGCAACAAACTCCCCAGCAACACATCTGTCTGTTACGTTTTAAGAACTTCAATTAAACAATAGTACGCAAAGTATTTTAAGACACGAACAAAAAATAAATATGTATCCAACAACATGGAAATCATAAAATTAAATATTATTTACAACATGTTAGCTAGCACACTCCATTATACGAGTACCATTAAAAAAACGGGCAATGGTAGAATTTTGCGATAGAACTGTGACTCGAACCACAAGTGATAAACCAATAATTTTTAAACATTGTAATGAGTAGAATAAGTCAATAAGTAAATTAAGTCAATAAGTAAAAGACAGATTGACATTCAGTCTTATATAAAAAAAATAACATTAAAAAAAAAATATATGTACAGGGTTATTTGTAAAACACCAGCAACCTTTCAGGGGGTGAAAGTACTCATCATTATAAACAACTTGTACTATGGGACCAACTCTGAAATATCAAAAATTAAATCAGCTGTTTCATACAAAATGCAATAATCACCCGATGAAAATGTATGAAATAGCAAATATTTTTTTAGATTTTTCAGGGTTGGTCTCATAGCAAAAGTTGTTTATAATGATGAGTACTTTCACCCCCTGAAAGGTTGCTGGTGTTTTACAAATAACCCTGTATATATGAACTCATATAACCTGTCATAAACTAACTAATAGAGAAAGAACATTATAAAATTACATTGTCTTGCGTTCAACACTGCGACCAACTATTCTTATCGTCTAAATAGTCATTAATAGAATAGTATGCCTTTGAACAAAGGTTAGATTTAACTTTAGATTTAAATGAGTTAAAAGGCAGGTCAAGAAAAGAAAGTGGAAGTTTATTGTAGAAGCGGATACCGAGCCCCACAAATGAGTCATAGACCTTACGAAGTCGGTGTGAAGGAGCACGTAGCTTGTGCTTGTTTCTGGTATTAAAGTTGTGGATGTCGCTCGTTTTAGTGTATAAGTGTATATTTTGCCTAATATATAAAATGTTTGCAAAAATGAATTGAGATGCTACCGTGAGAATTCCAATATCTTTAAAAAGTTCTCTTAATGAAACGTTATGTTGTGTGAGAAAAATGAAGTGTTTTTTAACCCCCAAGCGAAAAGAGACGGGTGTTATAAGTTTAACGTGTCTGTCTATTTATCTGTCTGTGGTATTGTAGCTCCCAAACGGATGAACCGATTTTCGTTTGGTCTTTACTTTGTGTCATAGATAATTTTATCCCGAGTGTTCTTAGCCATGTGTCATTAAAATCTGTTCAGCCGTTTATAATTGGGAGTCCGTTGTTTTTGTAAAAAAGTTTTGTGTTATTTTTTTAATGTTCTGTGTTTGTTGGCGAAATCACTCACTTTTGTTTTGATTTATCATGCTTGTGAGAATTATTTTTTAATTGCACTCTGTTTGATAACGTCATTACCACCTCGACTGCAATAACAAACTTTACCCACTTGTTCCGAAATGAAAAGCGCTTTTATAGTGACGCTCGCTTTTTCAGCAAAGACATGCGAGGTAGCGAGGCGATACTCGAACAAAAATCTTCCAATGGGATCACTTTATTATCCTAGCCAGACCTTAGCGCAGCGCAGCGAAACGTTTTATAATCGAGTGGTGCGAGGGTGTAGCAGTCATTCCGCCTGTGCGCGCACATATTCTACGTTCTCGCGTCCATCGCACAACTTTCCCCGCTCCCGTCCCTTACACTCATTCCTTGCTTGCAACTATCGGACACATCTCTCGGTTTTTTAAATGTGTTTGTGCTCACCTAACTGCTCTAGCCTTTTTCCACCAGAACTGCACTTAATCAGGTTATGAAAATGGAATAAAAACGCTGGTAGATTTTTCCTCGCACGCCAGCTACCAGGCGAAAAAGCACTGTCAAGCTCACGTTCCGAATAGCCCATTATTAAAAAAAGGTTTTATTTCAGATGGTTTGCGGATTGGGACCTACTGTTTCTACCATTTTTATAACATGGCTGGCCATGCTCTATTGGGCACCCATTGTTTGGCCCGATATAAAAATATTGCCAGACTGGTATTTACTAGAACTTGCCCAAGAGAAAGAGCATGCTAAACATTAAACAAACGCGAGCGCCTGAAAAATTTCCAGTGGATGTTTTTTCCTATACATCCAGTATAGTAAAAAACATCCACAGGAAATTTTTGATGGGAAAAAGAACAAAATGGGAAGGAAAAGGGGGATTTTTGATGGTAAATTTCTTACCATTATCCATTTCCAATTTGTAAAATATCGTGGTGGTGGTAAAATAGTTACCATTATTCAATACGAACTGTTAAAATTCCTAGACTAATTGTTTTCCCCGGGTCTGCGTTCTTTGTGTAATATAATAATACTAAAAATCTGTAAATACCTATAGTGTATTTACATTTTTTTTGTATAATACATTAGCTTCCTGAAGCATTCGACCCAGAAGGCTAATGGTTTTCGAATGTGGGTATGAATGTAATACTTATTTAGGTACCTAAATAAAAATATGGTCGTGTTCATAATAAGAACATAGTTTTATTGATTATAAAAAGTCGCTAATTATTCTGCTTGACCTTTATATCAATAAATCCAATTCATAGTTTGACACGAATGGATAATGGTAAATAATTTACCACTGTTACCCAGTTCACCTTCACACGATCAAAAAACATACATCTATTACCGGATTTTGCAACCTAATGGTTGTAAAACTACAAGAATATAACATAGTTTATGAATCTGAACGCAAAAATCACATCAGATTTTGTTGAAAAAAACTTGAAATAAAATTCAGAACGAGGGAAGAATTTCGATTTTTTCCACTATTCATAACTTTCTTGATATTTTGTGAAGCAGGTTGCATGGATCTTACTCGTTTTTTAGGACATGATCAATTAGATTGAGGTCAGGACTTCGACCTGGACAATCAAAACGACGGAACCCTTTTCAAAGGTCCTTAAGGTGGATGCTTCAGGGTAGCCCGCGAAATTTAAATTTTCTTACGTTTTTTGCAATTTGCAAGTCAGTGTCAGGTTGTATCTTGGTCAAAATATGATTCGCGGCCTTAGCGCGTAGCAAGTATGTACCTATTTATATAGTTATAATCATCAATACAACTCTTTCAGTTAGAATTGATGTGAAATGTAGTATTTCATGAAATCGTAACATACCCTGGCGCTTCCACCTTAAATATAAAAAGTTTCCAAATCGCATCCGGTGTTTTTTTATAAGAAAACAAGTTTCGGTTAAGATTTCTCATTGGAAAAAAATAATAATGAACTTCCATGAAAACTTTAAAATAAAAAAGGTCTTATTTTAACAGACACATATACACAAGGTATACGTTTGTCAGTTAGTCAGTCAATGTTTTTTCTTCGATTCTTTGCTTTTTGTAGTTCTACCTCAGGCTGTGTAGTTGATCCGCCCCTGACAAGAAACTGAACATCTTTAAGTAGGTACCTATTATTCAGTCATTGTGCTCCGCATCGCTACATAATCACACAATACACGTACCCAACATCACACAACACAATCACACGACACACACAATACTGAACTAATTTTTTTTTAATTTATAAAAAACGCTGTCCCACACTAGGAATTACTCATGTATCGTGGGTGCGTTACAAACATTATAAACTCACATACACAAACGGCCAGACCGGAACATCTGTCTCTAGGCCATAAAAATATTTGTTCCGTGTGGGGAATCATACCCGCGACACGCAGCGCAGTAGTCAAAAGCTCTTTATGACAGTAACTTCGTTTATTTATTAATTTACTACACACACAGACAGCTAAAAAAAAGTAAACGCGGCAATTGATGAATTCTGAGGTGGTAACCTCAGAATTCATCAATTGCCGCATTTTATTTCTGGCATAGGTATATCATAGTATAGATGACGTTGCATTAATGTACCTATGTTGTAGTGTCATCCTCAGTTTTTTTTGTCTATTACACCAATGTTTTAATACTTATTCTGCTATTCGGGGCAGAGACAAATCCAACAATCCAAAAACTTCAAAATTGGCCATAGTTTAATTTTATTTTATGTGCGCATAACTCGACAAAATGTACTGAACGGTTGATTTTTTTTTTGCGATTTCGGGGTTGATCCCATAGTAAAAGTTGTTCACAATGATGAGTACAATTACCCCATTTCAGGTATTGCGTTTATTCTGTTACACGTTGTATAGTAAGTTTAATTACTATTAACGGTAAATTATGTAATTTTTGTTAACACATATTTTGAACACCTTAGACCGACGACGTCGATTTTCCGGTGAGCTGGTTGAGTGATCTTTAAAGGTTGACCCACACCTATCTGGGCCGTTGCCGGGACGGGACTGGGCCGTGGTCCATCAGGTACTGAAACAATATCGGTGCTTACCTACATTTCATATGTATGAACACATTCACACACGTCCGTGTCCGGGCCGTGACAGTGACTTGTTTGCACGAACGGCCCTGATATGTGGTGGATCAACCTTAAATGGCCGTAATTTTTTTAGCTCAAGTTTTAAATGTTTTTTTACTTAGCCATCGTGTTTTAACAATTATTCACTAAAACTTGAATTGGGTATAAAATGTGCATTTCAATCACTCATTCGACATGCCAGGTTATACCTACCTAGTTGAGTGATAACAATATTGTAATCGTCTTATTCATAAAAAATCCCTTAAAAATATGTTTAAAACGTTCATTAGTTAAAATGTTCACAAACGTTCTATATTCCTATAGTTTCAATAAACATTTTATAGCTAAGTTGACGTTATTAGATATTATAGCATTTTTTTGTAGTCATTTTGACGAATCCGGTGTAAAATAAGCTTTTAAAAAGATTGACACTAAGACAAGTTTTTATGTAAGTTTCGTGATGTTTATCAATGAATAATGGAGACACAAGCAAGTAAAATAATCGAAAAGAGGCAAAAAAGCAAAAATTGGCTAAAGGAAAAGAAGTAGGTACAGCCATTCATAAATCTGTCTAAGTATACCTACATAAAGTTGTTACTTGTTACGGTATTTCAATAATGGTTTTCAAGATTCTTTTATCAACCTTATAAACCTTTTCTAAGTTTTTATATAAGACTAACTGATTTATTGAACCATCGCATTATTACTTAATGATAATATACTATATCGTTAGAATGTATTATAATTTAATCTTTAGGAAAATGAGGTATCATTATTGCACCCATCCTGATCACTTGCTATTAGATTGCCCACGGAATCTTCGAATATTTGGCTATACAAGGGTATGCTTAAAACCCACTTTCCAAAACGTGAGCATTTAATAAAAATGTATTTGTGTAAACTAAATTTAATCTTTATTTAGTCTAGCTTTTTAGCCGTACCTTCTCGTGCCACAATTCATAAATATCGGTTCAGCGATTTTAGCATGAAAGCGTAAAAAAAACTCACTTTCGTATTTATAATTATAAGTTTGTAAAATGTTATCACGATGTAATGAACATAAAGAATGTGTAACAGCTACTTAGAGGATGTCCAGTGTATTTAAATACAAAGTTGGCTGTTAACGCAAAATATCTGCTATCATACGTACCTACTCACCTACGATAGCAGCAGTGTGATTCTGCAGTGCGATTCTGTAAACATGTCGAAGTGAACACTTGACGGGTGAGTTGTCAAACCATACAAATACGATGGAATGACAGCTCACTTGTCGTTCACTTCGCCTAGATGTACACCGTGAGATGTCGACAGAATCGACCGGCAGATATTTTGCGTTAACAGCCAACTTGACACTTTCGTTATACGTAACAATCGATTGAAACCTTACCGATAGAAGTTAGCGATTCATGTGCACGCGAACCGAGTCATGATACTTGATTTGCTTACCTTCAGTCCCATCATTTGGTACCGTGATCTAAACAATCACTGTGCGGCTTTCGATTCGATCTACTATAACTGTATCGGGCTTATTGGCTGTAATAGGCCTCTCAATGATTATGGACCGATTCCAGTACCAAAGTATCATTGCCATTACCGAGAACTGGGTCGGGCACATACCTACCTGTAGTAATTGATACTTCCGATTCCACAATGAGTGTATAATTATTTGTTAGTATTATTGTGTAAAAACGTATCTTGATGCGAAATAAATACAATTTTTTTTTGTCTTTAAGTGTTTTGTTTTATTTTTTAAGATGATTATTAAGAAATTGAGTCAGATATATAAAGGTGCAATTGTTCTTCACAATGCCATTGTGGGGCACAATTGAACATTTATACGAACATAAACAAGCTTATTTTTAAAAACATTCATTCAAACCATTTGCTTATCTTAATAACTGTTTAGCAGATTTTTAGTACCTAAATATTTAACTGCTATTTAGTATAAACTGGTTATTTTTATGTGTGCGTCAGGATTGATGTATATCAGAACGTTCGGCCAGTCGAGATAGGGAGCTGGCTGCTACTCCAGTTTTTAGTGACGATTATGTGACGCATAAAGATGCCAGCCAAAGAATTTGTGACGGAACAGTTCGAAAGTTATAAGCATTTGTTTATGGCCGAACGACCTGATATCAGAACGTTCGGCCAACCTGAATCTCCATAACTGAGGACCTTAGAGAAACTGTTACTGATTAAAGATTTAGTGACGATTTGGTGACAAACAACCACTACTTTACTTTTAATCGTAATGCCACCGGTTAAAAGTAAAATTAATTTTAGTTCCTGGAACATCAGGACGTTCGGCCAACGTAATCTCCATAACTGAGGACCTGAGAGAAACCGTTAATGAATAAAGATTTAGTGACGAGACTGAAACTAATTTTTATTGCTTTATTTTATTTTGTGACGGCCCCTTTAAATAGTAAAATGAAAATTTAACATATAACCTCAAAACATTGGGATTATCGAATCCTCCACAAGGAAGAAGCCCAGAGAAACCCTTAATCAATAAAGATTTAGTGACGACACTGAAACGAACTTTTATTGTTTTATTTTTTTTTGTGACGGCCCCTTTAAATAGTAAAATGAAAATTTAACATAATATAACCTCAAAACATTGGAATTATCGATTCCTCCACAACGAAGAAGCCTAGAAGACTCGTAAAATCCCTGATGTGTTTATAGGTTTTCAGTGCAATGGTGTCAATATTTTTGTTGATTTAAGATTAATCTATAAAAATGCACTATGGCGGATGGCGACTGAAATAGGGTGACCATATATTCCAATGAAACAAGTATTTATCGTATTTACCTACTAAATGAAGCAAAACACGTCGTAATATTAAATTATATAGGTACAAGCAACGTTGAGCTGATGCCTGCATACCAGTGTCCACTTGTGAAGTTTTTGTCATATTAGTCGAGTCTATTTTGGCTAAAAGCAAACGAAAGTGGAAAGGTGACTGTCATCGGAAATTTGACTAAGTACAAGAATACTTAAATAAATAGGTACACAAATGAAAAAAATCTTTATTTGTAATCAATCATCCCAAAAAATGTGGTAGCTAGTTAAGTACATAATAATTTGTATTTTTTTAGAATTACAGTTAAATTGGTTCACCACGAGAGAAGATAGATCGATTTGACAGCTTCTTGTGTTTATTGCTAGCCTAGGTGAATGACTTGAAACATGTCAAATCGGATTTCTTTCGGTGGCCCGACCATCTTATTATTAGTTTGATAAACTAGATTACACATTTTACAATTAAATTACAGTTCTAAAGATAAATCACAGTAAGATTATACAATAACTACACCAAATGAACTCTTAAAAATACTAATCGACAACATTACGGCTTACTTTCCGGTAAGGTCAGCCAGAACTTAAGCTACCCATTTTCGATAGTCATGTCTGGTTCTATTATAGTACCAAAGGATCTCTATACCTAACCTCGATGTCGTCACACCAGTGACATGACTGGCGGGCGAGAGACAACAAGGCGCCCCGAGAAAGTTGCGGGGGAAGGAAAGCATTCCACGCGGGTGCAGAGATCCCTTGGTACTATACTATACTATCATAACGCATGGTGGTGTGTGTAATGTTTTTTTATAACAAGTTATTTCTAATGCATATTATATAAAATATTAGTTGTTTGCACTCCTTTCCATATTCCTCCTTCCGCGTAACTATCTATTTATTTTTTTGAAATACCTACATCGTCACCTTCCTTCGACGTGTTTTGCTTCATTTAGTAGGTAAATACGATAAATACTTGTTTCGTTGGAATACGTGGTCACCCTATTTCAGTCGCCATCCGCCATAGTGCATTTTTATAGATTAATCTTGAATCAACAAAAATATTGACACCATTGCACTGAAAACCTATAACACATCAGGGATTTTACGAGTCTTCTAGGCTCTTCGTTGTGGAGGAATCGATAATTCCAATGTTTTGAGGTTATATGTTAAATTTTCATTTTACTATTTAAAGGGGCCGTCACAAAAAAAAAATAAAACAATAAAAGTTCGTTTCAGTCTCGTCACTAAATCTTTATTGATTAAGGGTTTCTCTGGGCTTCTTCCTTGTGAAGGAATCGATAATTCCAATGTTTTGAGGTTATATGTTAAATTTTCATTTTACTCTTTAAAAGGGCCGTCACAAAATAAAATAAAGCAATAAAAATTAGTTTCAGTCTCGTCACTAAATCTTTATTCATTAACGGTTTCTCTCAGGTCCTCAGTTATGGAGATTACGTTGGCCGAACGTCCTGATGTTCCAGGAACTAAAATTAACTTTACTTTTAACCGGTGGCATTACGATTAAAAGTAAAGTAATGGTTGTTTGTCACCAAATCGTCACTAAATCTTTAATCAGTAACAGTTTCTCTAAGGTCCTCAGTTATGGAGATTCAGGTTGGCCGAACGTTCTGATATCAGGTCGTTCGGCCATAAACAAATGCTTATAACTTTCGAACTGTTCCGTCACAAATTCTTTGGCTGGCATCTTTATGCGTCACATAATCGTCACTAAAAACTGGAGTAGCAGCCAGCTCCCTATCTCGACTGGCCGAACGTTCTGATATACATCAGGATTGAGGGCCCCACTCTTGAATTAAAAAACTATTGCTATCAGGATTTAGTAGAAGTTTTAGATAAATTGTGTCATGCTCTGCCGCAGAGTCACCATTACTAACCTAACCTGTCCGAGTTGGGGAGCCCCAAGTCCCGAGCTCGCTTCGCTCGCTCTTGCACCAAATAAAAAACACCAAAATGTTAATTATAATCTAATCGGTCAGTAATAGAACAATAACAACAAATATGAGTCATATATGTTATTTTGCATTTGTCATTGTTCGTTTAGAACATATAGGATAAAAATAAACCTATTTAGAAAGTGAGTTTTGAGAGAGGTGACGTTATGGGAAGTGGACTTGGGGCATTGTAGATGGAAAAGTGGACGAAATGGGAAATAGACATTTAGGAAATTACCGTTTTGGGAAGTGGTAGTTTTGGGAAGTATTCGTTTAGAACCTATAAACACGGTTAACACTACGATCAAAATTGTAGAACGTAAAATTTGCAAAAAAAATTGTTCCGATCATTTTTTCATGTGCTCAACCATTTTCGGGATGGAGGGCGAAAAGCGATGTACGTTTGCCCAGCACGGCCCCCCAGAATTTGCGAATTAGGTGTGCACCAATGCAATGTACTCGCCTCTAAGAGTATATGTACCGGTTTCTTTTTCAATGTACCTCTGTACTTTTGAAGAAATATGCAAAAAAAGGGGGCCGTGCCAGCCAAACGTTTTCAGCACGGCCCTCATGTAACTTGAAAAATAAATAGCGTATTCAAAAGAAAACAAATCGTAAGTTCACTTGCCTTCTGATATCTGAGAATAAGATTAATTTCAAGTATTTTTCTGCATAGAATTACATGACGTTTGCGCTTTTGCTTATTTTATATCTGGTCTATAGTTTTTGGTAGGTATACGGACCCTAGTGAAAACCAAGTTCTTCTTCTTCTATTATGTTAAAAGACAGGTGGAGTAAAATAAAACAAGTATTTTTTTTAAATTTGTTCATTGGTGTTGTGACTGTCTGTCACTCATACCTATATAATAACAACATTATATTTATTTCAAAATACTGTCTGTGTGTGTGGGTGTGAAACTCACTTAACCGTGCTACAGTAAATTTATGGGGTACATAAGTTAGGGAATAAGTTGAAATGAACAAGTACCAATCTATATGTCGCGTCATGGGTGGCCGAGACGCGAAGCTCCGGGACTTCTTCACAATCAAATATAGTTTTGGATGTGGACACTGTTGCAGGTACTCGAACGAACGATAATTTAAGTTAAAATAACTTTATTCAGACCAACAGTTTAGACAGGAAACAGACAACGTGCGTGGTTGGGCATTCAGCCGAGACTGCCTGAGCTAGACGTGAGGCATAAATATTGGATTAGGTATGTTGATTAGGTATTTTTCGATGCGAGTCCGTACCTAATCCAAAGCGTCGAGGATTAGGTATGGCATAAAATATTTATACAGTCTACTACACACACAGAAGATTCCGTACCTTAAAATGTGAGGGTTAAGTTTCAAGTTTAATTAGCACTGCCGCCAGCGCAATCTATGTAGAATACCACTGGACTTGTTAGTGTTCTAGCGATGTATGTCGTAACAAATATACGTCGAAATACACCTTTTGTGTGAATCTACACAAGATGACAGTCCTAAGCCTGTGAGAATGACTAATAGACGACATTTTAAGATTCTCCGCCGCACCATCATTAACACAATGTGCAGGTGCATCTTTAAGTATGAAGGGTAATTTTGATCGCTCTAATAGACGTTATAAACAAAGTTAGTATTCACGTCGAGTAACGTTTGCCCACAAAAATATGAAATTTATTCCACCGTTCCACAATTTATCAGAAACGGAACGTCCATAATCCATGCCGAATATTTCTTACCCAATCCACATACGATACTTAATATCGGTAACAGGCCAGTGGATTGAATAAAATTAAATATTCGATCCATGCCGAGTATTTCTTACCCAGTCCACATACGATACATAATATCGGGAACAGGCCAGCGGCTATATTGAATAAATATTAGGATGAGGTAAATGGATTAGGTATTTTTAAATACTAGGATTAGGTGGATTAGGTATCGTTTTCACCTAATCCAACCCATGTCTAGCCTGAGCGCTAGAGCGACCACCTCTAGCCCCACCCGTACTCGCTGTCCCCTCTACCGACGATCGTGTCCAAGCGGTAGGCGCGCTTGCGTTTCCGATCACGTGATTATAAGGTTTCGAAACAATTTGTTAGATGGCGCTGTCCGTAGTCCCACAGTAGCGCCATCATTCTACGACACGGCCATCACTGACTAGCACCCGTCCTCGGGTGTAGTACCTGTGGACAAAATATGCTCAGAGAGTAGCTCTCTCTCTAGCTCGGCCATGTCCTGCCCAAAATAGAAGGGCTGATTCACTAGGTACCACAATCATCTGTCCTAACTCTCATACTGTGTGAGGGTTTCGTGCACAATGCTCCCCGCACTACTTTACTCAATGGAAAAATGTCCGATCCGACAAATTTAATTTCATAAGAAAATGCAGTCAACTCATGAAACTCCCACTACAATCTGTGCACCAACGCAGACCGGAATCGCACCAACGATTCCAACTATGTAGCTACAATATGTGTTACAACACATTAAGCACTGCATGCACCAGCACATACAGAAATCGCACCAACGATTCCAACTAAGCCCATCGCTTCACGAGAAGGGGCAAATTAACACAGCAAAAATAACTGGTACAGCAATAAAAAATTGGCTGATTGAAAACCAGACGTTACGATTTGCTTTACTAAGATTCAACAATATTCTAGGCACCAAATTCATTCATTGGAAAAGGTCCGGCCAACTACAACACGGTGATTCTAACAATTCTGTTACTTTACCATAATCCATAAGCAATGTACTACTAGCTAGGGAGCACACAATACGACAAAATTTGTACAAAGAAGTTCAATTGAAATTAAAAAATGCTCATAAAAATAGCAGCAAATACTATAATAGGAATTTTAGACCTACAACGTTTGTAGAAGGAGAACATGTGTGGAAAAAAACCAAGTACTTATCTAAAGCAAGGAATAAATTTATGGCCAAGCTCGCACCAAAATTCGAAAAAGTCAAAATTGTACAGAAACTCTCCGATAATGTCTATCGCTTGCAAAACTTGCAGGGCAAGAATATCGGCATTTGGCATGCAAACGACCTAAAAAGATAAAAAAAGGTGTTTTTTTTTATTCATGCGGGGGATATTTGTAATGACGTCATGCCACTTGGGATGACGTGAACCTAAATTTAAAGCATATTGTTAACAGCTCAAATAGCAACAAAATATAGTTGCGGACTGCGGTGTCATGTGTCGCACGTTCGAGCCCGGTCGTCAGCTGATGTGTCTTTTTGTTCACGTTGAAATTCTAAATAGACTTATTAAACTGTAGTTATAACAGCTACCGTGTGAGTTTGAAGGACATAGCAGCACAAACACCGATTGGAGACAGACCAGTGTCGCTCCGTATACAAATGTTGTAAACATACCGCCATGTCGAAATTATAAAAGTTTATTGAAATAAACCAAGATTTTACTGTTTACTAACTTCAACAACAAAGGGGTGAGTTGCATTGTTTTCTAGGCATTAAATGCGCTTGGTCATGGAACCCTAGTCAGTTTTACTTATAAGGTGTTAACATTGTTCTAGCCTACCGTCACGCCCTTTGATTGTTGGTGACCTGTGAAGGTTTCAACGTGCGCAAGTCACCGTATGTACAAATTTCTTTATTACCATATCCATCATTGCCACCACACTCTTGGTGAGGACTCGCGCTAGCCGACCGAGCCTAGGATTGGAAGGGTTCCCTGCGCCTAACGCCTTGCCTCAAACCCTCCTGGCGTAAGAGGGCGTTTAAGTTAGCATTTAAGTATTTATAAGGTTTTGTTGTTAGGCATTGTGTGTACCTATCATTGAGAGATGTATTGATTAAAAGTGTCAACTCTAAACTGTTTCTCTGTTTACCACCGTCATGAACTCGTAACATGGCACTCAACAAATATACTCAACTCATTAAACTTTCTTTTTAGTCTGTGCACCAACACAGACCAGAATCGCACCAACGATTCTTCACATATCTGCCGCCACATATGCTACAACACATGAGGGGCTCTGTGCACCAACACAGACAAGAATCGCACCAACGATTTCTTGTAGACCCATCGCCACATGTTACTCATGAGGTGCGGTCAGCACTAAAAGACCCATCGCCTACAGGTTACTCTACCTGAGGTGCGGTCAGACCCATCGCCTACATGTTACTCTATATGAGGTGCGGTCAACACTTCCAGACCCATCGCCTACAGGTTACTCCACCTGAGGTGCGGTCAGACCCATCGCCAACATGTTACTCTACATGAGGTGCGGTCAACAATTCCAGACCCATCGCCTACAGGTTACTCCACCTGAGGTGCGGTCAAAAGTTTCGAGTATGAGTATACAAGCCATTCTTAATCAGATTTGGTTTCACTACCACTGTCATCAACCTATGACATCTAATTCTCGAGGAATCTGGTGATCGGGGGAGAGTCAAGGGCTTTAGTCGGTATCCATCAATCCTTCGATAGAAAAGTTAACCCTTCGATAATCCTTGAATGGACCTTTGAATTTAGCCTTTTACTGGTTTCACTCTTAGTTTGCTAATAACACGAAATTGCGAATTAGGTGTGCACCAATGCAATGTACTCGCCTCTAGGAGTATATGTACCGGTTTCTTTTTCAATGTACCTCTGTACTTTTGAAGAAATATGCAAAAAAAAGGGGGCCGTGCCAGCCAAACGTTTTCAGCACGGCCCTCGTGTAACTTGAAAAATAAATAGCGTATTCAAAAGTTTCTTAAACTCAACGAATGTACCCTATTAACACTTTATATGTGCCGCAGCAGATACTGTGAATTCGTAATAACAAATATTATATAGACGTAGATAGGAGGCCGTGCTGGAAATAAGGAATATAAGGAAATATCTAAAAAAGACAAGACAACCTTAGCCAAAAACTATTAAAATATAATTGATGATTGGCTAGTAACATATGTAACGCATTGGTGTCTCATACAACTTGCTAAAGGACATGGCTAAACGACTGCCCTTAGCATGTATAGAAATTTCTCACTAGCTCGTAACATTCAAATATTCGTTAATGAATTATTACGGTTTTATTATTCTTCTACCACTTTCGTGAATTAATTAAATATTTAAAAGTTTTTTTCATGTTTTTGTTCGACAAGGAGAATTAAGACGTTCCGACCTACAATATTATCTATTGTTTGACGCATATCTCTACAGTAGTCTGTGGTTAGATGCAGTGCCTGATTTAGAGTTCGGACCGCCCTAGGCTAACTATGAATATGCGCCCTCTAGCCTGTCCTGTCCTACCTCTTCATTCACTTTCAGGTGCAACTAATTAAATTACAAGTACAGAAGAGAGCCTACGTAACCTAACATCTTTGAATCAAAGGTTAACGGAAGACACTTGGCTTTTTCGCAGTCGATGTACTCGCCATACCTACCATTTTTTTAAATAAAACAAAACAAACAAAATTAACGAAAACGTTAAGAAAAATATATAAATCTAAATCAAGTCGCGAGAGACGCGAACGTGCGATTATCAACAATACATAGTGATAACTATTTAGTAAAGACGATTACGCATATTATTATGTTATCATAAACAGTAACTTCTCACTTACCTAATGATCACTCTTTTTCTTACTCAATCCACCTAGCCCACTACCGCACTCTCACCTGAGTGTCAAACGAAATGAAAGAAAGAATCATCATCATCATCATGATCTCAGCCAAAAGACGTCCACTGCTGGACATAGGCCTCCCCCAAGTGTCGCCACAACAACCGGTCCTGTGCGTCTACCAGCGACCCTCACCAGGTCATCGGTTCATCTTGTGGAAAGCCTTCCAACGCTGCGTCTTCCGGTACGCGGTCGCCACTCCAGAATTTTATTTTAACGCACGTATTTTCCCAAAATTACCAAATATTATTTATTACCTATGTAAGTCTCAATTCAGCCCCGCGCCCTAGGCTCTAGCCTTATTAGCCTGTGGGTAAATCAGGCCCTGGTTAGACGTCGTTTGATCGCTCTGCCGTTTGTTCGTTCGTTGTGCTTTCTCAGTATTATTTGGATATTTACTTTTAACCCTCGCTTGTTTATCGGACTCATTGTGTGTGCTCGCCTACCTACTGACCTTCCGCTACTCTGCACGGACTTGCCTTGCGGATCGATTCATCATGAGATGCATAAACTGTGGTGTAGCCACGCAAAGACTACGGAGGCATATCACCTTTTCTTTGCCTGGTCTTCTACTCACTATCTTAGCACGATGGTTAACAATCGAGGTAAGTAATCTACAGTTAGCTGAAATTATTCTAAAAAAATAATGTATGAGAAGCAACTAAGTGCAAATGGATTTGCGGGTACCAGTTTTCAAAATCTAATATGAACTCAATGGCAATGGATCAGAAAGACTCGGTCATCTTGTGAAATATAGTCACAATGACAAACTATTGCTTTAGATTTTGTTGTAGGTATTTGTTACATATTTCTCATGTAATGAAGTTTGTTCTAGGTTCCAATGGATGCTAACGTTTGTCATCCATGTTCTTCAACTTCTGAGTTCGGAAATAGCTGGTGATGTTCGGTTATTTGGGCATACAATGGTGTGCATCACTTGTGGCCATTCTGTGAGAAGTGTACAACGCCATGCAGTGGAAAGGATCAATTCAATGATTCAGAGTTTACCGAGGTCGCATCATGCTTTCCATCAGGTAATTAAAATGATGTTTAAACACAAATGTTCCTTCATATTTAAATGCCCATCCGATGCATGGATGGATTGTCTTTCTATTCGGACAATCAGTTCATCAGCCTGCAAATAGTCGGTTTTGTCCCTGATAGAATCAATATAAGAAAACACATATATAGAGGCTATTTTTTCTTCTATAGATTCAATGCATATTTCATGATATTCTTATTAATAATAAATCTTTGAGACATTTTACACAGCACCATGTAGTCTCACACTAAGTAGAGCTCACACCCAGACCAACACTTATTTAACTACATCACATGATATAATATTTGTGATATTGACTTTTTTTTTAGGTTATGAACTATGCATGTCATGCCTGTTGGGTGAGACATCAACGGCAATCAAATCAGGATCTAAATCGGGTAAATCTACCTGGACTTGAATCAAGACGTGAACCTGAACCAGCACCTAGACCTGTACCAGCACCCGAACCTGTACCAGCACCCGGTCGTGGGCCAGCACCTGGACCTGTACCAGCACCTGTTCCTGTACCAGCACCTGGTCCTGGACCAGCACCTGGACCTGGACCAGCACCTGGACCTGGACCAGCACCTGGACTTGTACCAGCACCTGAGCCTATACCAGAACGTGAAATAAATCTACCAAATTATAGGCGGGCTGCAAACACCTCAACACACTGTGTGTTTAATGGTTGTGTCTTTGAACAACAGTTACATGTTATCCCAGGATTTATAAAAAAGATGCTTATTGAAAAGCATAATTTGTATAGTCCCCGCAGTACTAGGGTTTGTGAGACACATGTGACTCTGAATGTTTGGCACATTTTGCTCGAAAATAACATTACATACTCGAATTTCACTGCAAATCAAATCGAAGATGTAATATCTATTGCAAAGTCGGACAAACAAACATTTGATTTTGAAAAGGTTGCTCAAATGAAAAATGTGATATGTCACTATTGGACAGGTTTAACAGTTACCAATTTTTTGGACTTATTTAATATTTTGCCACCTCTCACTTTCAAGAGGCCTAAAAATGCTTTGGCTATTTATTTAGCGAAATTAAGAACCGGTGAAACTGACAGACGACTCTCAACAATTTTTGTAGTGTCACGCCCCACCATAACAAATATATTGAAAAAAATCAGACAGTGCTTATTTCAATATTTAGTACCTAACTATATAGGCCCACACCATATGACCCATATGGATATTGTGAACAGGAATTTAAGCATACCAAATGCTCTTTTTCGTAATTCGTTTGAAAATAGAGTTGCCATAGCCATATTTGATGGCACTTATTATATATATACTTACAAAAAAGTTCGAATTACCTGTTCCAAAAAAAAACTTACAGCTTGCATAAATATGATAATTTAGTCAAACCATTTATGATTGTTTCATGTGATGGGCACATTATTGATGTTGTTGGACCATTTGCTGCTACTCAAACTGATGCCGAGATTATGATTAATTTGTTTCATGCGGATGATAGTGAATATCGTCAGCTCTTTCAGAATAATGATATTTTTATTTTAGATAGAGGGTTCAGGGACGCCATACCACTATTAGAAATGTTAGGATATCAGATTCATAAACCTGAGTCACTGGACCCTGGTCAAACGCAATTGTCAACTGAGCAAGCAAATAAAAGCAGAAAAGTATCGTTATGCAGGTGGGTGGTAGAAGTGGTCAATGGACGCTTCAAACGTGATTTTAAATTATTTCGGCAACGATTTTTCAATATAGCTACACCCCACCTCATGGAAGATTTTAAAATAGCTGCAGCTCTAACGAATAAATACCACATTCTTATAGAAGATGGTCCAAACTCAGGTGAAGTAATTCAAAGAGTTTCACGGTATATGGAGCTGCCTAATCATTTAGGAACCTTTGTTAGGGAAAACAATCTAAACAGGCAAAAACAATTTTTTCAAGAGTGGATGGAAACCTGCCCCAATTGCAGAATTTTCCAATTTTGGAACATAATGACTTATTGTTGTTGGCATTAGGACCTTATCAAGTTAAGCAAGCCCGGTCATACTACGGAGAGCATATTAGAGCAAATGGTGTTTATGAAATTGAAGTGTGCCCGGACCTTGATAGAATCATACATTTAGGTGGAACCAGACCTCAACTCTTAAGAGGCCGAATTAAATCGAGGCATATCAGCCAAAAAGTTTATTATGTGTATATATTATATGAAAGTGAAAGTACACGTAATCCCTTAGAGGATATACTAACTTATTACTGCAGCTGTATTGTGGGTAACAGAACTGTTGGATGCTGCTGTCACGTCATGACAGTGATCTGGTATTTGGGGTGGGCAAGATACCAGAACATTTTGTCTGCTCCGGCTTCATTTTTAGATAATTTACTTGTCAGATTAACAGAATGAACAAAATGTACCGATAAAATAAATGAATGAATACCGTTGTTGTTATCTTATTTCAATATTGTATAATTTTACCTGTTTGTTGAAGTTTGTAAAAAAAACCTCAATCTGGCTAGCTTTTTCCCAACTAAGCTGGGGTCGGCTTCCAGTCTAACTGGATTCAGATGAGTACCAATGTTTTACAAGGAGTGATTGCCTATCTGAACTCCACAACCCAGTAACTGGGTAACCCTTGGCAAGACTGGTATCAGATTGCAGGCTTCTGACTACTCGTAACGACTGTCAAAGATCTTTCTGTCAAGGCATAACGAGCTTCCCGAGGCACAAAGGAAACTCGCTATGTGAAGATGGTAAACCATCCACGAACTGACTTAGGCAAGCGTTGCTTAACCTTGAAGATCGACCCCTGCTGGAACAAATCCGCAACCCTGGCAGGCTCTGGCCCTAACGGGCCCCGACCCATGCTGACGACTGCTGGCTTGGCGCGCGTAGAACACAGCGCGCCGTCAACCCGGGCCTGTTCTGATCGGACGGCGAGCTACCCATTGCTCGCCGTCCACAGGCATCAGTCACTGCGCCATGCTCAGGAGCATCAGTTCCCGGGCGGCGCAGTGGCTGACGTTCAACAGGAGGGGGTGAAATGGGGCCATTACTGGCACTCCATTTCAGCCCCCTCCGGAGCCCATTGTAGGGGCTCTACTGCAGCTGTTGCAGTAGCAGCAGCCGCAGTGGAACCGGCTTTGGCGGCGGAGGAAGCGGCGGCGGTGGCGGCGGTCGCGGCAGAGACGGCGGTGGCGGAGGGCTTTCTCCGATTTCCGGCTTTGGTGGGTGGGGCGCAGGCCCTACCCCCAGCCCAGTGGTCGGCCGGCTTGCCAGCTGCCGCACAGACTACGCAGTGCGGCGCGGCGACGCAAGAGCCGGCCCTGTGACCGGGCTGACCGCAGCGGAAACAAAGACCGCTGCGGTCCACCTCCGAGGTGCATTGAGCTCCTACATGGTGGCCCACCTGGCACCGGAAGCACCTCAGAGGTCGGGGTTCCAGCAGTTTGACCTGCGCGGAAACCCAACCCACCAAAAACCTTCGGCCCTCCGAGATGGTCTTGGCCGCCGACACGGGACAGCTCAACACAATAGTGCGCATGCCCGTGTTGTCAGGACGTAGGGTGCCCGCCTTCACCTCCTCTGCTGAGCACCCCCCCGTCCTAACGACGGCGGCCACCACCTCCGCCTCCGTGACGGAGTCGTCCAGGCCCAAGATGCGCATGTCGATGCGCTTGGTGGGCCTGGACACTCGGGCATCGTCCGCGCTTAGGGACGCCCTAAGCCTTTCGGCTAGAGCGTCCGCGGTTGGGCCGCTGGCTGCCCCGGGGATCTCCAGCATCCGGGCCCCAGTCATGGTGCGTACTACTGGTGCGCATGGAACGTCCGCGTACGTCACGCCCCTCTTCGCCGCGTCCGGCTGCAGTGTGAGTACTACAGCCGCGGTTTTCGGGGGGCGGAGCGCAGCCGCAACGCTTCGCGCCTTCTGCCGCCGCCTCCTCTCTCGCCTCTTGGCCGCCCTGGCTGCCTTGCCCGCCTTCTTCTTCTCCCCGGCCACTTGCCATTCGGCTTGAGCCGGGGGGGGATCTGAAGGCGAGGAAGCCGGGGGGAGCTGCTGCACAGACGGCTCAGGAGCCTTCGCCGTCCGCGCAGCGACCCCACCCCTCCTCTTCCGTCCCGGGGCCGGGTCCGGTATTCCCGGCACCGGCTTCGCGGGTGCCGGCCCGGACCCTTTGCCCTGGCCGGACGACCCCGGTGTGGCAGCCACGGCGGCCGCATACGACGCCTTTTTCTGGCCTGGGGGGGCCTTCCCACTCGCCGCTAACGGGGGGCGCAGGACGATGCCCTCCAGGACGGAGAACCGCGCCTGGAAGGCAGCCATCTCCTGCCGCACGAGGTCCAGCACCTGGCTCTCCTGCGGCACGGGCTGGCTGTCTTTCTTGCGCCCCCCTTGCGGCGCCCCCTGTGGGCCGGCTCCCCGGAGCCTGGCCAGGTCTGCGCGGAGCCCCTCGTTCTCCTTTCGGAGACGCTCCGTGGCGGCAGCCAAGCGGGCGACCTCCGCCCGCAGCTCGGACATCTCGTCCGGCGGAGGCCCACCTTTGGTAACCTCCGCTGCCGCCAGAATGGAGGCCATCGCCTCGCTTATGGCCTTGTTCTTCGAGGACAACTTCCTCTTCAAGGCCACATCGCGAAGCGCGGCCTCCACCACCTCCGCAAACCCGGCCCTCCGGTCATCCGGCTCGCCGCCGGAGGACTCCGAGCCTTGAGCCCCATGACCGCCATCTTCGGGGGGTCGTCCAGCATCCTTGGAGGCAAGGACTCTGCCCTTGCCTCCCTCTCGGCCCTTACCCCGCCTGCTGGTGGGGATCTTCCGGGCCGAGGCAACCTCTTCGCTGCAAGACGACCCCCGGTCGTCTTCCGGCCTAGGCCGCTTGCGGAAGGACCTCGAGTCCTCCGCTGCAGTCCCCGCCCCCTCGGGTTCAGAGCTCGCCGAGCTCACTGTCACCAGGTCGTCGGAGTCCAACTCGGACTCCGACTCCGCACCCGGGCGACGCTCAGGCGAGCCCCTCCTCCAATACAACGCGCCTCTTGCCGCGCTCCGCCCGACCGACGCTTTGTCGGGCGATCCAAAGTCGAACCCGATCATGTCCTCAAAGGACGGCTTGGATCGGGGGCCTCCTCGGCCACTGATGCCCTTGGCATGCGGAATGTGGACAGCACTGTTGCCCCCCCCAGAATACGAGGGGCTTGACGCACGAGGCGTGGCGGATTCCCGGACTGCTGAGCAGTCCGGACCGCCCTGGGGTACAGAATCTCTTGCAGTACTGTCCATTATTGTCCTTTTAAAGGGTGCGGTCCCCATCTCCCCTCCTCTCTCCCTTTCTCTCACTGCTTGCTCGCTGCCCTCACAGTCACGTCTGATGATCAGACGCGTACCAGAGAGCAGCGAGCAAGCCAATGAGACGCACACCGTCCGAGGACCCGAACACTGCTCAAGTCTCCGAACGGTGTGCCCCTCTTGTGTCTCTCTTGGTCTGGTCTCTCACTTGGGACCTTCCGGCATGAGTGGCTCTACCGGCAAAGCCTCCAAGATCATTGAGACACGCAAGCCCCACCACGACGGCAACGTGTAGACACGGTTGGTGGGGATCGACCCCTGCTGCTGCTGTCATTATTTAGCCACGAGCACTTCTAAACGCCTTACTAAAGTATCATAGCAAAATGTTATTCACTTACATGTTTGTATACCTATTGATGTAGGAGTTTCTACGATTTTATTTTCAGGATTGTGACAATATGAAAAGTTCCTGAAACTTTTTTCATACGAAATATTAATATTCAGCTATTCAGGATTACATATTACTAGTTGAAATGTTTATACATTGCTAGGGCAATCGTCCATACTTCATTTAGCCATGTCCTTTGAAAAATAAACCAATTTTAGTTCATTCAGCACGGCCCTCTATATGTGCCTATATCTTTTTAAACATGGCATGTTTCTTAACAAAATTCGACTACCTGAATTATGTGCAGGAGTACATTCGTGCACATAAATTGCGATTCTGCTATATCAGTACTTTAAAAGATAAATTGGATCAAACATATCACACATTATAACTGATGTTACTATAACTATACTGTACTATAACTATGTCTATACTGTTCGAGCTCAGAACAACAACTGCAGCAGCTCAACGAGTGGCCGCTTTACGAGCAGTCTTGGTCATGGCCGCAAACTTGGCCGCAGCCCAACCGTAGCTTTTGCGACCGAGGTTGCGACCACGACCACGACTGGTGGTTGTCGTGGCCGTCTAGTGCGCGAGGTGCCTTAAGCAACTTTCGCATTCGCATGTCAGTCGAATCTGTAAAAAAATTATGGAAATTGAGGCTTTTTTGGCAGCTTGCAACTGAGAAGCGAATATTATGCGGACGTTGCTTAAAAAAACCGGCCAAGTTCGAGTCGGACTCGCGCATTAAGGGTTCCGTACCATCGTACAAGATTAAATACTATGTACTTTTGTAATAGATACATTTCGCCATTTATTAAAAAAAATAATCGAGCAAAAAACAAAAAACGTATATAAAGGGGTTCCCTTTAATTTTTATATTAGTTTATGCCACGATCATATAAAAGGGGTTATTAAAACACGAGTGTGGGTTTATCACACGAGTGTTTTAATACCCAAATATGCCGTTGCATACACTATTTTGTCTTCACTCATACAGTTGAAATAAAGTAAGTGGAAAAATAGTTTATTCTAGTATGGCGTATATTCTCATTGCGTACCTATTCGAAATTTCGAATGACCGCGCAGCGCACGCATCCATAGACAATGATAAAAGCTGGCTCATTAATGGGCCCGCGCCAATAAATTAAAAAGTAAGTATGCAATAAAAATTAAAAAGTTATCCCACCAAAAACATTTCATGTTAAATGTTGCCAAGACGATCACATAAGGTTTGCCCTGTGAAAAAGATATCAGCGGCCCTACCATGAAGTGTTAAAGCGTGAGTAGTTCCAGCGAGAAGGAGGGATGGAGCTATATAGGGTGTATAGCTCCATCCCTCCTTCTCACTCGAACTACTCACGCTTTAACACGTCATGGTAGGGCCGCAGATCTCATGTAGAGCCAAGCTTCTGAATCTACACGGCCTAACTCTACCGACCCTAACTTCACAAATTCTACATATCAGTAAAAATGTGTGGCTTCGCCATTTCGCTACCGTCGTGGAGGTGATGCGAATATTTAGTTTCTGAAGTAAGTAACGAAACAGCCAAGCCATACATTTTTACTGTATAGGGTGTATAGCTCCATCCCTCCTTCTCGCTCAAACTACTCACGCTTTAACACGTCATGGTAGGGCCGCAGATCTCATGTAGAGCCAAGCTTCTGAATCTACACGGCCTAACTCTACCAACCCTAACTTCACAAATTCTGCATATCAGTAAAAATGTATGGCTTCGCCGTTTCGCTACCGTCGTGGAGGTGATGCGAATATTTAGTTTCTGAAGTAAGTAACGAAACAGCCAAGCCATACATTTTTACTGATATGTAGAATTTGAGAAGTTAGGGTCGGTAAACATGTCTTTTTTGGACAATAAACAATAAATTAAAAACTAAAGGGTAGCCCCCTTTAATTTTTAATTTATTGTTTATTGTTATAACAGCAACAAAAATACACATTCTGTGAAAATTTCAACTATATACCTATTACGGTTCATGAGTTACAGCCCACTGACAGACAGACGGACAGTGGAGGCTTAGTAATAGAGTCCCGTTGGCCTTTGGGCACAGAACTCTAAAAATTAATGGATTTGGCCCTCTGGTCTGCTTTTAAACTATACCTATCAGGGGTTATAAAGAAACGAGTGCCCCTCAAACTTATCGGGTCATCCAGAATGCTTTTACAGACGCTTTCATAAAAGTTGTACAAACACGAAAAGTGTAGCGATGCCGAGCGGGCGGGCGGCGGCGTGGCGGTGGCGGCGTGCCATTATTGGAGGATCGGGGCACAGTAGCCCGGCAACAGGCGGGTTGGCGCAGCTCACTTCAGTTACTCAGTTGATCAGTTGACGTGTCGTCGCCCGGACGCCCGCCGTGTCCCTACACTACACGAACTCAGTTCCCGCCCGTACTTTGGACAGTCCGAACTGTAACCGGTGTTTTCTTCAAACGCGTAATAAACTTACGGTAATATTAAACGTATTTATTTGTGGCATAACAACGGAAATGTAATTTATTGGTGTGTTAAACTTTAACATATACACTGTGAAAGATGACCGGAGTCATTAAATATTCATGATATCACTACGGATCTGGCAACGCTACACTTCTGTATCAACAGGTCAGTTTTATTGTCTCAATAGTTTGATTCATTGCCGTTGTTTGAAAATGTTACTTATTTTTGAGATTATAAAATAAAAGAATATTAGAACGTATTTACTAATAGCGAATAAATTTTTTACGGCTGCAAATTAAATATTGTCTTGAGTTTATTCATTGCAGTTGAAGTTACAATAAAATCAAATGCATTATTTTTATGAAACTTTAAGAACCGTTTTAAACTATACATTTTTTACTGCATTTTTGGCTCTAGTGACTGCGTATATATTAAGGTGGCTTTTGAATTCTGTAGAAGCACAAAATGTGTGTAATTAAACTGTATGTTATTGTTATAACTAGCCTCAATTATAACTAGTCCCAATGTTCATTCATTGCCATTCATTCTCATTTTTGTGCCATTTATGTCGTCCTACCATCTCCTTCGTGGTGTAAATAATGAATAATAGAATATGAATGAAAAAAAAAATCTATTGAACGTATGCGTTTTATAGTGTTTAGTTGTTGACAAACGTGTCTTGGCATCATGTTTGGCATGTTCGAGAAAATGTAGTAGCAGCATTTTTGTTTTATCTCAATTACTGACTTGATCCCACGTTGTTCGTTTAGTTTTTCAATTACATTTAAATATTAATTTATACCACTGTTTATCTAAATAAGAACGTTGTAAGAGTAAATATCATTGAATGTCAATAGTTATTTACTATGTGTGTATCTAATGACTGAGACATGATTGTCGATCGGTCTAACAATAACTCTCTAATCGCTTGAAGTCGCTAAAATTGCGAATAGCAACGTCGTTTAATCTATATATCTTGGGGCACTGATATCAAACAGTGGTGTATGCGCGGATGAGATGAAACGGCGCATGGTTATCACCAGGTCCGCGATGGATCGGCTCAAGAACATAGTGGAAAAACGGAAACATCACAAAGGCGACATAAATGCGACTTGTCAAGGCATTTAGTGTTTCCCATATTTTTTTACGGTGCTGAGACAGGGACGAAGAGTTTAAGAGAAAGCGAGAAAAATAAGTCGCTTTAGAAATCTGGTACTGGAGAAGAATCACAAACCTGGATCTAATCTGAACCCTGACTGACCCCGAGAATCTGGTACCTGGACACAGTGCCGAACGAACGTCTCAATCCTCCAAGAACTCGGGTGCGTCCAATGTCGTATCCTCACTTTCTTTGGGCATATCACGCGTCGAGAAGACACATCAGTGGAACGACTTGTAGTGCCGGGAAAAGTTGAAGGTACATCATAACCGTTCATGGAACGTTTTCGATACAGCGACCGTCGATGTAGTGAGTGTCGATAATATAAACTAGACCCTTATTCGTCGATAGTAAGTTTATGCTATGCTTTGAGTGGTTACAAAAGCGAATAGCTCGTAGGTCAGTACGTTGAGCCAGAGCTGACACTATGTAATTAACCAAAATTGTCACTTTGCTCGTTAACATGACTAGGTGATTTATTTGTCTGTGTCTGCGGTCTACATTATAAGTTATATATAACACAGTCTGCAACAGGGAGAGACAATACGGTCACTGTATTTTGTTCGAAAGGCGATTAAGTACAGTAATATGGAGGTGGCGGAACAGAGTAAAGTCCCGTAAACTTCCATAGAAAAGGGAGGATCCTCCGACCGGACGGGTGTTCCAATCGCACGGAAAACTGATACCGCGATGCAGGATTTCGTTCAGTTAATTCGCAGCTGGCGGGATAGATGGCGTCGCGGTTCTTTTTGTTGCGATGTACATTTTGGTTTTTTGTGGCAGCATTGATGACGCTACATCACTCCCCTCCGGAGACCGAAGGTCGATTGTGGATGAGTCGTCCATACATCTTGAGATACTTGCCAGATCAGTGGAAGGTTGCTTTCATCTAACATTATGATTTCGCTAGTTGATTCGTAGTTTGTAGTGCTATCCTGTTCTCAACGTAAAAACTAAGGAGAATTGACAGCTCACTTCATTTTTGAAGTCAATCGCTGATTCATGCAGTAGGTTAAGGTGGAATGACAATTACCTTCCAGAGAGCCAATTCTATTCATTTTTAAGCAACGTCCGCATTCGCATGTCAGTTGCAATCTGTCAAAAATCTATGGAAATTCTGGCTATTTGACAGATTGCAACTGGCATGCGAATACAAACGTTGCTTAAAAATTAGTAGAATTGTCTCTAAGCTCACTCCTTTAAAGTTTTCATGGTCAGATGTATACATAAAAGCCTGGCTGATCCGACAATTGTGCCAAAACAAGCCAGCTGTCAAAGCTTCTACCAGTTAGGGCTTAGAACACGTCACGGTTTTTTTTTCATTGCAACAAGGTATTGTAGCCATTTTCGCGAAATTCGCAATATGACCGTTTAAAAGGCCACAACGTGTGTTGAGCTGTTTTTTCGCTCAATGAGCGCTTTTGTCTTTGAACGTAACATATAGAATCATGGTATATAATTCGAGTAAGTTTGTTTATAGCTAAGCACCTATAACAAAGTGAACATTTTATTATAACTGACATTGCGACGTACTTGTCATTAACTGACATAATTGTCACTATTTTGCGACGTGTTGTTTATTCCAAGACAATTTTATGAAATAAACTTTCAAAATTGACAGATTGTCGCTTGTCACCTGTCTAATTAAAATCACTTAACTGCGACGAGTAATTTCTAACCTTTAACTTGACTTTTATTATTGGAGCCTTACTTATAGTACAGGCACCTACCTGATACAGTTCAACCATACATCACACTCTGGACAGGATAATATAAACAGTCAAGTGATACTTGTGAGTGATACCTACTAAAAGCTGTGTTGGTACCTTCACATTTGACAAGTGGATAACTGATAGATAACGATAACAAAGCCAGTGCTTTTCGCATAAGAATGTTATCAGGTGACATGTACGTATCAGCTGACTCCATTGATTGTTCTAACTGATTTTATCGTATTACATAGTTATTGTTTTGATAATGAGTGTTACAGTGCAGCTGATATTGAAATCAAGGGTCCGGAGGAAGAATATGTCGATAAAAGATGGTCTACTTTGTGCATTTCTAACCGTAAAAAGTTAGGCTGTCATTCTACTGGACGCTTGAAAGGTCACCTTAGTTTTTACGAAACTGCGTTGCTGTTAAAGTAGTGCTTGGCTTAGAAGCTAGAACTACATGACTCTATATGTATATAAAACAATCACTTTCTTTTTTCATTCCTAATTCGAAATACTATTTATATTGTACCATCTATGTAATAATTGGAATGCAATAAAATATTGAGTATTGAGTATTTCTGTTGGACGCTTCTAAAGCTCCAACAACTAACTTGTCTGCCAGTGACCTGCAGCCAAGGAGTCCCGACACTACTAACTACGACAACGTTAGTTCTCAAAAAGCTTTGAACATTCGTTTCGCATTTTGTGGTAGTCCAACTATTTACTAGGTCTTTCAAATTACAGAAATGGTTGAAACTACGTAGACCTATCAGAAAATTAGCTTGAAGCCAATTAAAATCGAAGAGTAATTTATCTAGCCTGTTGTTTGTGGCGTGTGTTATACCAAATTCCCAGGGAAAGATTGACAAACACTTAATTCAGTAAAGTCGATTTCAACACCTGTGTGTTTAAAATTGAGTATTTAATTAATAACGTGTCGAACCCAAATCTCGTTTGACAATTTTTCAGGCTAAAATAGTAGTGGGCCCACCAAGATGACCCAAAGGAAGCGGAGCATATCCTACCTTTTGTCAAAGCATTTTATCGTATTTTTGAACCCTTTTTGTTTAGGCCTGTATAACACTGACAGCCCAAATTCTCAGGATACTATATAGTTGGGAGACGAATCAAACAAACTTAGTTTAATATTTCTAGCTTTTATTGTTGTTGCTGATTTACTCTTTCACTGATGATCATCAAAACCTCTGTGATACACTAGTGCTACGAAAATTCTCTTCTAGAGTTACTGGGTTAGGTTCAACTATAGATCTATATCATAACCAATTGAATTTTGAAGTCCTGGCTAACATGATATATTTTTGGTTGTATTTGTTTGCTTTTTTATGGATGAGAATTATATATATTATATATATTTATTTATTTATTTATATTAGGAATGTATCAAACTACTAAACTCCAAATCCTTCAATCAATAAATCAAATCGTGAAGACAGATTGGATGAAGATTTCACAGATTTGGTTGTAAAGTGAATCTGTTAAAGCTCTGCCAGCATTACTGAGCAGCAGGATCAGTTTGGGCTTAACATTTTTTCTTTGCGACAACCACTGCAACTCCTGAGAGCCAGAATCAACAGTGGCGGACATCAGAAAAATGTTTTTTTGTTGATTTAACATTGATTAAGCATCACCAGCATTCTCACCAGAAAATAGGCTGCAGCATTCCTCTGTACATTGCAACAGCTTCACTGCGATCGCCAACCCGCCTGCCAAGCGTGGTGATTAAGCAAAAAATTTTTTGGAGGAGGCCTATTGTCCAGCTTTTGATGTCTTTCGGCTGATATGAAGCTGATGATGAAGCATTACCTACAAAGATGAGTCTTATTTGTAACTCGTTCTTTTCTGATTCTGTAGTTTTGTCACTATTGGTTATTAGGTATGTCGCTAACTTCAGCAACATTTCAGGATAGAGTACCTATTTATTACTGCTTGGAAAAAAACCCTGTTTTCATATTAAGGACTTAAGGCCTTGCGCGCACTGCCTTGCGGTGGAACGCGGTGCGTTTTTTCTACCGTGCGGTAGAATAAACGCATTCACGGGGCCGCGCACTGCGGTGAAAAAACGCACGTTTTTAACCGAATTCAAAAAAGGAGGTTCTTATTTCGGGCGTGTTTTTTTTTTGTGTTTGTTACCTCATATCTCCGTCATAATATATGACCCGCTTCAAAAAAATATTGTTTTATGTGAAAGGATATCCTACTTTTCGATTAATACAATTGAAATTTTATCATCAATCCGTTCAGCTGTTTGGTTTTTAAATCCAAATAGTTTGAAAAATAGGTATGTGGAAAAATCATCCATTTATACTAAACTAGCTTCTACCAGCGGCTTCGCCCGCGTGAATATCGGAAATAGGAAGGTTTCCTGATTTGTACCGTACATTTTTACTCAGGAAACACCTACCCTACCCTACACTACTCTACCCTACCATACCCTACCCCACACCTCTGCCCACCATACACTAAAGTGCAGTAACAGCAAAATCACGATTTCGAGTAAAACGCATTTAAAGTTAAGAATTGATTTTAAAAAATCAACAGAATGTATAAGCAAAAAAATTTGAATGCAGAAAGGTTGTAAAGGCATAGGTTCACACGTTAAAGCAATAAAAAAAAATATATCTTAATAACTGAATTTATTATGGCCATTTATTCTTTTTGGTGCCTATTACTGCACAGCCTTTTTTGTAAAAAATACCATTTTAAACTTAGTAAAATGCAGCAAAAAGCCCTATTACTGCGTTTGGATCAGTTATTTTGTCAAGAAACCCAACTAACATGCAGTAAGGTCAAAAAAATACTGCATTTTAGTTAGTTTTTTAAGAAAAAAGTGTTCAATTTACTAGTGCAGTAAGAAAAATAGCTAGTTCACATTTTAAAGACCGTTTATTTCTTATTATTTAATCACAATAATTCAACTCACTTATGTAAAATTTACATATCAAAAATAAAAAAAACATCTAATTAATAAAGGACCCTGCGCAGAATGTACAACCTCCTTTGACAGTTTTCTCTTAATATTAACATATATAACATAATGTATCTAACTGCACTTTAGCTAGGAATAATCATATCTGTGTCATTATGCTATCCAAACTAATCTGCAGTAATGCTGTATTTTACTGCGTGTTAGTCAGTTTATAATGATAAAAGAATGTTAAGTATTCACAACTAAAATGCGACAAGCTTTGATTTTACTGCATTTTAGTTGGGAGTTCGTGACAATAAATTGTATTTTCTTAATTTGCAGTAAAAATAGCTTGTATGGCGGTAAATTTTACTGCGTATTAATTTTTTTTTTATTTTTTTTCCAGAAATATAAAACTATCTAAAGAACTGTAAAATTATATTGCTTACTGCATTTTAGTTATGAAACCTTAAAATTTAATCTGCAGTATAATTTATACTGTATTTTAGTTGGGAAATCACGCCAAATTGTTAATTTTTTTCGTTTGCAGTAAGTGAAAACTGTTAAATAAAAACCATTCTAATAGTCTTAGAAATAAGTAAGTTAATTCAATAGAAAGCTTAAGAAACCCGCTTTCAGAATCACTAATAAAACGAAAAATCACAAAAGGGCTGTTACTGCTCTTTAGTCTCTGGTGGGCAGACCTACCCTACACCTACCCTAACACTTACCCTACACCTACCCTACACCTACCCTATACCTACCCTACACCTACCCTAACCAGCCCAAAAAATACTATGACATGTTTCTGGTTTCCTGGTACTTGATGTTTTTGGTCTCCTGGTACTTGTGAATCTGTAGTACTAAGGCAGCAGCGGCTCTGAATTTCCACTTCCTCCTCAGTCTTCATTGATCCATGCCACTTACCGGGATAAAAAGTAGCATATGTCTCATTCCAGGATATGAACTACATGTGTGCCAAATTTCATCCAAATCCCTTCAGCTGTTTTTGCCTGATTGAAACACAAACATACACACATACAAACATACAAACATACAAACATACAAACATACAAACATTCACATTTATAATATTAGTAGGATTGCCTAACGATAGCGAAGACAAAGAGATGCCATGTATTTGTAGGCGATGAAGCCTTCGCTCTCTCTGAGCATATTATACGGCCTTATTCACGGCGAAATTTATCAGAAACACAAAAAGTTTTCAATTATAGACTCACATGAGCAAGATGAAATGTCGTGGAATGTAAATTTGGGATTCTGACCAATAAATGGCGAATATTACCTACACCGAGCCCTAGACGTGAAAATCAGTTTTTGTGAACGAATTATAAAAGCCTGCTGCGTATTGCATAATTACGTACGCAAACACGATGGGATCAGATTTCGTGATAAACTTTATGGGACTCAGTTAAGGAGCCTGCGAGCTACATCTACGCGATCTAGCATGAACAACATTCAAAATAGGGATTATTTTGCCAACTATTTTAATTCAGCAAGAGGTTCAGTTGCATGGCAGTATGATAAAATTTAAATAGGTTCTGGTTAAATGTAATCGGTGTTTGTGTTCATACTCCTCCGAAACGGCTCGATCGATTTATATTATATTTTAACCGACTTCATAAAAAGAAGGAGGTTCTTTTTATGTGTATTTGGTAGGTATGAGAATAGGTCGTAAAGTATAGTATATCATGTTATTTCACCTCGCTAAGAACACACATACAGGCGAAGCCGCGGGCAGCAGCTTGTAGTTTAAATAAAGGTTACCTAACAAAAGGTAAAAAAAAACATAGATTCGTCTCTAACATTACTTTATACATACCTATCTCAAATCTGAGTAAAACAAAAAAAAACAGCTAAGTACAAATAAACTGATACACACTAATACACCTAATTATTTTGTTTAGGTACCTACTTTAAGTTAGGTTAACCTTGATTATATCTACACTAACTGCCGCCCGCAGCTTCGCCCGCATGTATGCTAGCGCGGTATGAAATATGTACTTATACTTTACCACAGTAATATGTCGAAACGCTGCAAACCAACCATCTCATCGCTACCTACAGCAATCAAAACCTCTTTCTACCTACTACAAAATCTTACTAGGTAGGTACTTACCTACCATTTTCATTAGTCTCATAGGTACCTAATCATTTCACAATGATATTTCGTCTAATTCAATAATATATGTAAGTAGCTAAGTAAGTACACAAGTAAGTAGATCATAGCCTAGCCTAGGAAACTACCTAAGTACTTATTAGTTCTTTTTTAATCCGAGCGGGTAGGTACTTAGGTAGGTAGTTTACTCGTGTCACTTTTTTCACCCGTTCTACTTATTTATTTATTAATCCAAGTATTTCACTCGGTGAAAAAAGCGAAATATTTACCTATTAAAAAAAAGAAACCCATTACGTAGGTACTATTAGGTATTTAAAAACTTTCGGAGTTTAGAGGCAATCTAAAATGTTATTCCGGGTGCAGAATTCAAGCAACCAAAAAAAGCACATTATCTATAATTTCTCTTTGTCATGTTAAGTAAGAACTTGTTGGTAAGTAACTACTTATTTCAATAACATAATCACAAGTCGCACGCTTACTGCTTACAAAATCATCACACCGTTCGTTCGCCACTGCGGCGCATTTGCAACTGGTTGTGTCCTGAGTTCACCCTGATCTCGAGGCGCGTACAGTTCGCGTCAAATAACTGTGCCCCTCTTAGGTTGGCTACGAGTGGCTGCGTAGTAGTCAAAATTACGAACAAACTACAACTGTGCATGCGTGGGGTGGGGATTATGGCGGCGCGATTTTATGTCTCAGTCGCTCGTTTACGTTCGATGCATGCTTGCGTCCCGCTTGCTCCCGTCTACGTGACTGCACCTGCGCGATCTTTGCAAATGGCTAACTTTAGAGGGGCACAGTTATTTGACGCGAACTGTAGGTATGACTCGCGTTCCGACCGTTTGTATGAAGATAGAATAGCTACCTACTGTAGCTATTTTTACCGTGACTTTACGAACTATTCTCCTACCTAACGAACACATCATTTCATAAAAATCGGACGAGCCGTTTCGAATGAGTAGGTATAGATGTTTTATCTCACAAGTGCGGGCGAGCCATAGTTGTGTAGGTAAATGTACATTTACCTACACAACTATGGCTCGCCCGCACGTGCACATTGTCTTAGTGTGTGTAAGCTTGTGTCAGTCGCCCACAAGCTTACGCACACTAAAACAATGTGCACGTACATTTACCTACATAACTATGGCTCGCCCGCACTCGTGAGATAAAACAACTGTACGAACACAAACACCGTAACACAAGATTTTTATATTTTAGATTATAGCTCGAATACCTATTGTTATTATAAAAGATTTTAACCTAAGAAATTAAAAACGAATTGTTAAACTTACTTATGGTTTTCTTTCTGATAAAGTTAACTCGCTCCAATTATAAATAACCATATCATAAACTTCCTCCCACATCCTTGTCTTGAATACTCTGTCCGAATATTCAGGTACATGTTTCTTCCATATTGCTGGTCTGACTCTGATTGCATTAATTGAAAGTTCAATGTCAATATTTGCGATCGACACTCGCGCCGCCAGCACCGGTGAAACACCAGGTAACGACATATCTGTGCCACGTAACAACAGCAACTGCACAACCTATTTGGTCTGTGTGTTGTTGAGCGATCGGCTGCTGCGCTGCGTGTCGCGGGTTCGATTCCCGCACGGAACAAATATTTGTATGGCCTACAGATAGTTGTTCCGGGTCTGGCTGTTTGTGTATGTCACTTTGTATGTTTGTAAACGCACCCACGATACAGGAGAAATTCCTAGTGTGGGGCAACGTTTTATAAAAAAAAAAAAAAAAAACTGAGTGTGTCTCAGTGCCAATGTTGCCAACTGCTACCTTTAGTCAGTAGCTAGACAGTTTGTAAAAAATTGCTAAATAGCCAAATATTTTGACCCAAAAAAGTTGCTAAAAGTAGCTGATCGCTACTTAGTACTTACTACATAGTAGAAAGGGAGGTAACAATATGTGGTCAAATTATAATCACGTTTTGCATATATTAAGTCAAACACAGAAGTAAAAAAATCAGTACTTATAATTATTTTTAAGATAAACGTAGCAGGTAATTAACATTAATCTAATAATAACAATGCCGTTAATCAATTAATGTAACTGAAGAGGAAGATGTCGATGGCTGAGGTTCATTATTGATCTTTGAGTTGGAGTATTTTCCTACAATAGGTAGGTACCCATTTTCTTAAGTATTTATTTTGGCAAAACGCAATTAAGTATAGCAACATTTATCAGTTTTCAAAAACATTCAATGTCATTTAAAAAGTTTCTAGAAATGTAGCTAAAAAATTTAGCTACAAGTTTTAGCCAGATCTAGGTATGAAGTAGGCATCACTGCGTTTATTTCACCGCAGTGCGCGGCGCTTCATAGATCTCTATAGGATACAAAAATATTTGCGGTAGATTCACCGCAAATTTGCAGCGAGAGGACAACGGTGACTCCACCGCATGCCTTTTTTTCACCGCAGTGCGCGCACTTCTATGACACTCCATACTTCACAGATTGTGCGTTTAAAAAACGCAAGGCAGTGCGCGCTAGGCCTAAGTGCTTTCATTCTTCAAAAATTATATTGCAGAAACGGGCAAAGTAGGTAGTTTTTAATTTCATAAATTTGAGTTTTTCAGTCATCAAATCTCAAAATGCTTGTAGTCTATTGTAGCAGTTTCGAATCTTAGCAGGCTCAGTAATTATCAGTCTCACTTACATATTACAGAGGGCCTAGGACGAATGTTTTTGACTTATAGTAACGTAACGAAAATTTTTACTATTATTATAATACCTACTCGTTTGGCACATTATTGAACATTCATATTTTTGTATGACTCAAATTATATATATTATATTGTAATTTAACCAAAATACTATACGGGGTTGTAGTTTTTATATTCAAAATTCAATACTGTAATCGTTTCTATACGTCAAAACAATTGTGCTGGGCCTTCTGTACCTACTGTAGTGTTGAAATGTCAAGCTAGTAAAACAGTGTGACTAATGTAGCGATGAGATTATCATCACACACCGGTGCGTTTTCGGCTATTTGGCGTGCTTCCATATGTACCTACAGCATAATGAAATTAAGTCGTTGAGTAAGTAGGTACTTATACAAATGTTTTCAAATTGTTTTATTGTGTCTGTAATAATCACATTTGATATTTAAGTCTACCTAATGGTTACTTTAACCAGCTGAGCTACATCAATTCACAGATTTTAACACTAGAAAAATAATTTGCGTTAAATTGACGCATGCAGTTGTTTTGAACGGAAAAATTAAAAGTTAGATAATCAAATTTTTATGTGGCAAAGACTTCTAATCTTTGCTACATAAAAGAGAGGGTAGAGGGATTTGTGGGATTTGTTTGAAAGAGTCACCGCGGCCCAGGAACGCAAAAGGCAATAGATGAGATGAGAAGAGAACACGGATGAGTTTTAGTCAGTAAGAGTCTGAAACTCCCTTCCGCTCCAGAGCGGAAGAAGTCATTTGATGAAATCCCATCCTTAAAAAAAAATGAGTAGACGTAACTGAACAAAAAAAAATACGTTTCATTTCTATAAATTTAGTTTGACCTTCTGCAGTAGGTAGGTACCTATTTAGTTTAAAAAAATATATATAGGTACCTAAGTTATGGAGAACCTTAGCTCGTTGTGATTTCCAACTGTATTTAGATCGATTTAGAACAGTTTTGCTATTGTGTCGACAAGTACAGAACTTATCTAGTTCGTTATTGTGTACTAAGCAAAGGGATGATGACCGATGACCTGGTGAATTTCGCAGGAAATCGCTGGATGCAAGACGCATTGACTGGTTGGTGTGGCGACTCTTGGGAGGCTTGAGCCGAAAAACGTCCACTGCTAGAAATCGCATTGGACGTGTTTCAACTAAAATGATGCAAAGCAAAGCAACAAACGGAAAGAGATCTTGTTAGACCTCATAATGGAAGAATAATCTAAAAATAAAATAATCATAAAATAAAGAAAACCTGCAGAAATTGATCATTGCCTCAAACGCTGGTTCTAGTTCCCTAAAATTACTGTACGCATCGAACGTGTTATAAATTGGTAATAAATGGTTTATTTCATATCCCACATAAATATTTTAAACCATATAGGCAATCAAATAACTTCGACCCTTTTTAACTTGTTACAGAATAACTAAATATGGAGACCGACAAAATGTCCACGGCATCTTCAGTTGGTGCTGCAGAGCGTCGGCCATTGCTACAGGCTCTGGTCATTGAGAGACGTATCCTGTTCGGCTGCACGTGCTTCACAGGACTGTGCACTTTTCTCTGGATTGCAGCCGTATGCACTGAGAAGTGGGTGCACATAGATGGTGGAGATGGTAAGACGAAAAATCATCCTTACTTATAATATTTCAAACGCAAAAGTGCGTTTGTTTGGTAACTCTTCACTTCTTAACTGCTGGATGGGTTTAAATGAAACTTGGCACACGATAGACCATGTTTAGGACAAAGACAAATAATAAGTAGGTGGTATTCATCCCGGGGATATGTCCCTTGGGATAGTTTTCTACTTTCAAGCAGGCGAAGGTTCGGGCTAAAGCTTGCGTGAAATATAATAAGTATAATATATACTTCAATTGTTCGAATTGAGTTAAATGAGGCATTCACATTTTTTTTTAGGTTTAAGAACAACTTTATTTCTCATAAAGAATTGTATACAAATTCACTTACTGAGAAACAATATCTAAAACTAAGATTTATAATTAGAGCGCACAGATGTACGCATAGAAAATAACAAAACAAAAAAATGTGGGTAAACAAACAATCACAACATGGATCTACGAATTTTATATTTGCTAGATGTGGCATTGATGGCATAGTCTAGTATCACTAGCAAGTTTATTATTTTATAACTATTTTGTCTTAGTTTCTATTTATATATTTTGGGTACATTACACATGGTTTATAAAACATTTAGAGTATTGGATTCTATTTGTTTTGGTTTTTAAGTAATATTAGTAATGTATATTTTTGATTTAGAGGTATATAGTTGATCTATTTAATGTGTGTATATATACATTCCCATTTTATCAATTGGTAAATACTCTTAACTCTTTGAATGCAGTCAATACTGTCCATGAGAACTATTACAGTTACAGTAAGCCCAAGCGTGTTGAGTATACTAAGGGCCATTTTCACCAATGAAACTGAACGCGATCAGTACATCTAAACTGCGTTTAAGAGCTGTCATCGTCAATATTCCATAGAAAAATAGTGACACTGACAGCTCGTAAACGTGGTTTATACGCTGATCGCGATCAGTTTGGCTTGGTGAAAATAGCCCTTAGAGTGTATGAAAAAAATACTTTCCGTACTTCGCCTGAAGAAAAACTAAAGGCAATATTTATTCACATGATTGATATTTATTTTTGTTTTACTTTAGATGACAAATAAACTGGGATATGTCTGATTCCGGTCGGGCTAACTAACCATTCTTCTTTCTCAGTTAAAGCCGTGTTGATACACTCAAAGTCTGCTTTGCCAATGTAGATGCCAATGTTTTTATGATTACTTTGATCATGTAAACGAGCAATCAAAGCAAACTTTGAAGACTGTGGTAAATCAAAGTGGACTTAGATCATGCTCTATTTTTCAAGCCAACTTGGATGTCAAAAAAAGCAAACAAAATGGCGACGATTTAAAAACGATGGCATCTGGCAGTTGAGTAAGCAACAGTGCAACCGGTATCAAAGAGAACTTCGATCAAAGCTATATTTTGTAAAAGTTACAGTGTCAAAGCAGACTTTGAGCGTGTCAACGCGGCTTTACGAAGCAAAAAATGTTTGCCACGATCGTCCATCTCTCGGTCATGTTATCATGTAACATATTGTGCGTAGCTGAAAAATATGATTAACACATGTGTTAACACCCTGTCAGAATTACTGGTAGATATTAATATTGTGGACATTTAATAAAACAAATATTCCAATCCAAACATTTTAACTTCGATACATTGCTAATTGCTGCCGTGAATATTTATTTAGGTTCAATAAATCATTTCATTTCAGTTGCGGTAGGTCGACTAATGAGACTACAAATCGGAACCTAATTTATTAATCATGGTTATAATAGATTTTACTACTTAAACATGATTGTATTTACTCTGAAGTTCAACGTTAGTTCAGCACTGAGACTATTAAAATATAGTCTCAGTGCTGAATTGCATAATTATATTATGACAATAGCTTTTTAATAATATTTCACGATTTTAGGGTTAGTCGAATAGCAAATGTGCTTCATGTATAAATCTATACATATAATAAAACTGTAGACGAGGTCAATTCTGTAATTTTACATTTTAACATTGAATATAAACTAAAAAAAATACTCCAGGGGTGCTTTATACAAACAGTAGAAGCCAAAAATATTTTATTTTATTTTTTTGTCTGTCTGTCTGTCTGTTGTTCGACTTTCACGCAAAAACCACTGGACGGATTATAATGAAACTTTTTATGTTGTATAGCTATTAGTCCTCGCCAACATATAGGCTATAATTTATTTTGAAGATCTGAATACAAGATGTGGAACCTTAGCAGCCCGGCTAATCTATAAGAGATATTAATATACCGCTTTAGGAATAGTTGGTCAACATGATGAGTACTGTCTGTCGACATAAAAAAAAATGAAGGTCTAGAGCATCTGATGTGGAACCCTTTCAGGGAGCTAAGCTATCGGCTATTTTAATCAATTGTCAACAGATCTCATAGTCCGTTTGGTATAAAGCCTGCTTCTCGAAAGACTAGGTTTGGGTTCAAATCCCACAAATTTTGTAATTATTTTTGAATTATTTTTATCTTATTTATTTCCTTATTTTTTTATTCCAACCAAACCTAATATTTTTAAATATTAATAATATGTTATTGCTGTATTTTGCATATCTCTTTAGAAAGACAAGCAGAACCTATTTTTTGTTTATATGCATTCTGTTTCGTTTGCATCGCGATAACAAATACAAAACTAATGTAGAAAACATTCACATAAACCTGATAGGATTATGGCAATCTAGAAGAAATCAACTTATTATCTACATGCATAGTAAGTAGGGGTAAGTATCTTTAATGACACTTGCAATGCCATCTGTTGAGCAAAACTGTACTTACCATCAACAGCACGAGAATTACACCAAAAAGTATTTTTTAGTTAAAGATTCTTTTGATACTTACCAGGCGTTACGCATTTGATGCAAAAATAAAATTGCTCCACTGACTTTGTTTTCATTTTTTTTTACTTTTGATAGGAACGCGTTTGACCACTATCTCACCTGATGGCAAACGATGATGTGATCGAAGATGGAGCACGCTTGCCTATAAGTAACCTATTCACTCTTGATAAGACTCCCAGGCTGTAACTATCCAGAAACACGGACTCAGTCAGGGAATTCCACGCCATGTGTTTCCAAAACGTTTTGTTCATGTGGGTGTGAGGTCCATCGTGTACCGGTGGCGTACCGCCGTACGTCTTGTGGTCCGATGATGGAACGAGCTTGGCGGAATTAAACTATGCAATTCCGTCGCACACTCCCCAAAATGCAACCGATAGAAAACCGAAAGGCTAAAAACTCGGCTTCGATGCTCAAGACTTTCACCTCTTGAATTTCTTTCCCAGGAACTCCCTCATTCCTAATTATTTTCTGTTAATTTTGAAACAAAACTGTTCAATTCCCAGTCAGCTGGTAATTCGTCGTGACCAGCCTAGGGCCAGAAATTACCAGTAGCGGGTTTCACACTCCAGAGCTTCAAGGGGAACTGTGGATCCCTGGGCAATGACGCCACAGAAGAACTCGCCAAGATAGGTTTCGAGATGGTAGTGCTGGACCCGTACCCGCTCCTCCTTCTTTCTTTCTTTCACACAGTTTCGTGCATGAATTTGCCAGAGAACAACTGAACTTCATGACAACAAATGGTGAAAAAAGTGAAAAATGGCAATGACAAGTCCATAAACGTGACTAACTAATTGACTTCTCAGCTTAAGTAAAAATTACCTCCGTAATAATAGGGATTATTATTACGGATCATTGCCCTTAAATTTTTTTAACTTATGCACTACAGACACCCCAATTTGCGGAGGTTGTTTCGACGCCGGCTACGTCATCCTGGCCATGACTTTCCGACGTGAAAAAATCCTCGGAACGGTGAGGTGCAGGTTTCAAATCAAATCGTTTATTGCAATCCATAATGTACATATACAGGTGGTAAATATAGGTTTGTGAGTGCTAAGTGATTGAGCTGACTTTTATCTCAGATTATCACTCCCTTGCGGGTTGAGTATTATCGGTCGTCTCTCCGCTCAACCTGTGAAGCACACTGGTGGCTTTTGTACATTTGGGCGGAGCTAGGCTTGCAAACTTAGCCAGGACAACGGAGTCTCTACTCTACTCTATCCGTTGTGGGTTTTTTTATGGATAGGAAAACATCAAATGACTTCTTCTGCTCTGCGTGGAGCGGAAGAGAGTGTCAAACTCTTACTGACTAAAACACGTCCGTATTCCTCCTTATGCCTTTATCGTTCCAGGGCCGTGGTGACTTTTCGAACAAATTCCGCTCCGTTCGGACAGTGAGCCAACCTACGCTCGCCATCTGCGGGCCCGCGCTTAGGGTGGCTGGGAATTGCCTTGCGACTCCCGACGCAACGCCCGGGTTGTCTTTTTCTGTTGCGGCGGCTGAGGGGGTCTACTCTCTTAAGCCCGAAGTCTGTAGTTTCGGCCTTAGTGTTTGGCGTTTTCTACTCCGTATCACCTACGGACTTACGATTGGTCCCGAACTAGGAATAACTATCAAATCGTGCTGTCATTCATTCTTATATTCTTCTCCGGACCATGGAGTAAACCAGGACGCCGCAGCCGATCGCATCGACGAGGACACGGTGATGCTCCGCCCAAGCAGGGCAGACCTCCACCGTATACTCCACCATGTCCTTTGCGGAGACTTATCTTCTGATAGTTTCGGCATGACCATTAATCAAGCTCAGGGACAAACTATTAGTCGTGTTGGTGTGGATCTGCGGTAGTCCTGTATCTCGCACGGTCAGGCTGTATGTCGCTTTGTCGCAAGTAAGCAGCGCGCAAAGCCTGTGTATACGTACTGATGAATATCACATAACAAGTAATATTGTTTACAAAGAAATGTTTTAAGTGTTAATATTCGTTCGTTCTTCGTAATTTTGTAAGTCATGTCATAATCACGATGAGTACCAATATACATTTAGTGAGTTTGTGTACTTAATATCTTCCTAAATACGAAAAGCAAGCGCGAACGAAGTCGCGGGCACAGCTAGTGATAAGTATAAAAAACAAGGTTTTAGTAAGGGGTTCGAAATATATTATTGTTATATAAATATATTGTGTTACATCATTTCTTTTAACTCAATAAAATTTAAAAAACCGGCCAAGTGCGAGTCGGACTCGCGCACGAAGGGTTCCGTTCCATTATCTATAAAAATAACTGCAAAATATCATGTGTATTGTATGGGAGCCCCACTTAAATATTTGTTTTAGTATTTGTTGTTATAGCGGCAACAGAAATACATCATCTGTGAAAATTTCGACTGTCTAGCTATCACGGTTCATGAGATACTGCCTGGTGACAGACAGACAGACGGACAGACTGACAGCGCAGTCTTAGTATTAGGGTCCTGTTTTTACCCTTTGGGTACGGAACCCTAAAAACAAGTGTTATGGTAGGCTTTCAGTTTACAGTTTCGGTCACAATGAAATAGGGTACATTGCAAGGTCATTCCACCTACATTTTCACAGTCAACACTACAAATCCATCTGGATGAGCGATTCTTGAATGACTCGAACCATTGATTAACAAAAAAAATCAACTCGCCTAAATAAAAAACAGTATTTTACACTTAAAAAAATGGAAAAGCTATTCTCAATAGCTTATTGAGGACCTCAGTAAACTCACAAAAAGTTTCAAAAAGAGACAGTTATCAACTCCGTGTCCACTTTATTCGATCTCGATTGATCGTGAAGTGTATCAACAGTGATATTTATTGTACCCATCATAATACGCAGTGGAACCTATTTGATAAAGCAATATTTATATCAGAATGATTCATTACAATTGTAGGTAAGTATTTCAGTGCGTATGTTCATGTGTCTGTTTAATGTCGTTTATCATAGTAGTAAAGGCCATTACTTACCAGCACCTGCTTGTATGTATTTTTAAGTGTTTAGTACTGTTTCCCATTTAGGAACCTTGAATTTATACTGTTAATCAATCAGGAACTTGAGCTGTTATTTCTAATGCTAGGGATAGACTTTTTAATTCAATTCACCTTAGTTTTTACGTTGAGATTATATTACCTATATAGATACAGAATATCACTACAAAGGGCCTAGCACCAATGTTTTGACGTATAGTAATGTTAAGGTTCGCGCACATTATGTCGAGCCGGAGCGAGTCGGGTCGCAGCGCAAAAATCCGCTCAAATCGCTCGTATTGTATTTTATGTGAACTATCGCTCACTATAGGCCGGGGCGCAGCGGGCCGCATATTCCGCCGCGGATTTTGGTTGCGTGCGATGTTAAAGTGAATTTTAAATATAAAAAACTACAACCCCATAGTATTTTGGTTTAATTTTATGCGACATACACAATTTGTTTCGTACAAAAATGTGAATCCAATCCAATTTAAATTATGTGCGAAACGAGTGTTATAGTTTCAGTAAAATTTTACGTAACGTTACCATAATACATCAAAAACATCGTGCTAGGCCCTTTGTAGGTACTACTGTTGAAATGTCAAGCTGGTAAAACAGTGTGACTAATGTAGCGATGAGATTATTATCACACACCGCCGGTGCGTTTTCGGCTATTTGGCGTGCTTCCATTTGTACAGCATAATGAAATTAAGTCGTTGAAAAGGTAAACTTATGAGTAAGTATACAAATGTTTTAAAATAGTTTTATTGTGTCTGTGAAAAGTACAGTTTATAATAAGTTGTCTCAAGGTTTACTCTTACGCGTTAACAACTTAATTTATACGATACTTTTTGAAAACTTTGGTAAGGTAAGGTTACCTTGAAGTGTACCTACTGTCATTCTATACAAAGCTATGGATAGACAACTTATCACTTCACTTTTAGTATTAACGGTGAGAGTCTCTCAGAACAGACCGGGCGGTAAAGTTAAGTTATCACCGAAAAAAACAATATAAACTATCTTAGTTCGGTTAATTTAAGGTAGGTTTTTGTATGAACCCTCGCCTCGGTAGAACAGTTCCACTTATGTACACGTTATTGTATTAAAGCCTGTTGATGACTGTTTTTCCCGACGGTACCTACAGAGGTGCAGCGAAACGTTATCATGATAACAGAGGGCTAATTCTACTAATTTTCAAGCAACGATCGCATTTGTATCTCATTCGTAATCTGTTAAAATGTATGAAAAATGATACTTTTAGGCGAATGCGAACGTAATTTAAAAATTAGTAGAAAATTGACCATCTGATATAAAATATGAGCACAGGACTTACTATTCTATTTTTCTGAACACACATAAGAGTAGATTTTTGAGTACAAATTCCAAGCCAAAGAAATTCAAAAAGCGCAACGCAAGCGAGGCGTACCCACTCGTTTTGGATCAGATCAAACTTTATTCAACTGATCCAAAACCGGCGGATACGCCTAACCTACGCGCAGTCAGTGACCTTGAAGAGTGTAAAAGTGGTGATGACTGATGATGCTATCACTTCAATATCGCTTCTGTTTACGCAGTAATTTAAACTTGACTGGCTGATGATAGGGATTGACAACTGCAGTGTGATTCTGCAGTGCGATTCTGTAAAAATGTCGAAGTGAACACCCGGGCGGGGCGCACGACAGGTGAGTTGTCAAACCATACAAATAAGATGGAATGACAGCTAACTTGTCGTTCACTCCGCCTAGGTGTACACAGTGAGATGTCGATAGAATAGAGCGGCTGGTCTACTATGTGAAATTCAAGTACACTTCGCCTATCTATCTATATATTTACATACATATATAAAAGGAAAACTGCCTGACTCTCATTACAGCCCACAGCTGGAACAACTGGGTCTAGGATCATGAAATTTTATGGTGAAGATGAGACGAAGTCGCGGGCGTAGTGCTAGTAGTAATAACATTTTTACAGATTAGCATGTACTGTATTATTACTAATTACGTCAATCTGGAAGGTATTAGTCATTTCAGCACATTTCATCGTTCATTTATTACGACGTCCGTAGGAAGTGATGAGACGTTCTATTCATAGTCAAGACAGAGCTTGTACGTAACTGTTGTTTTAAAATTAGGGAAATCGTATACCATGCATCGGGCAGTTTATAATGAATTACAAACGTGTGGCAATGGGGTCGTTGGCCTTTGATCTATTTCCGTTCACGCAAGGCGAAGTTATAGTTTAAGATTGTAGCACGACACGATAACTTGCATTGTGTTTTTTTTTGAAGTATTGCCAGATACATCGGTGTTTAGGAGATTTGAACCGACATTTTTGTGAGGCAATTACGTCACAGTCATTTTTTTTGAGGCTTCCATTAATAGTTTCACATCTACCAACTTTCCTACTTGCCTCGTGTGAACTGTAGAATATAGAGGGTCGAGTTTTGATAAGTCAGGTAGCTTTTACCTCCGGAATAAAAATGGCGATTTGACAGCTTTGTACAGAAAATATTTCAAACAGCCATATTATATTCTTCACTGAAAATATGATATTTGTAGTGCTATTCTGTTAGGGACTTGATATACAAAGTGCTCCGGGCACCTGTGACGAAAATGTATGGCGTCCGGCGGCGCACCCGCGACGATAGTATATTTCGTTCCTTTGACGCCACACATTTTATCTTGTCAGCGCCCTGGCGGTGCGCCCTTCCCGCTTTGCATAATATGAAACCCCTTAAAAGGTCACTATAAAACTTAGATATAGAAAGCTTAAAGTGAATAGTCATTGACAGTTCACTTCATGCTCACTTAACCTGAATTGTTGACAGAATAGACCGGCCCAAATTGTCCCGTACATTCAGCAACGAAGGTCGAATAATACTTAAAATAAAAGAAATTATACAACAAATCAATAATAATGTTAAAAAGGATGTAAAAAGTTTTACTAATACGAACACTACAAAAATTAAATAAAAAATGCAACTGAAATTTGGTGGAGGAGGTAGCTTGTGCTTCGTTATATTGAAAGGCTTCTTAGTTCGAATTGGATAGTAGAAAAATTCCACCACGTTTAGATTTTCAGTTGGATCAAATTAGTATCTCGATTAGTAAGAAAAATATCCTAAAATGGCATTTTTTTTTTGGAATTAATCATTTATAATATACTTTATTTTTCCCGATTCCCGATTTCGTACGTGCCCCCGCTTTTTCCCCTTCCCGAAGAAATTTCAAGAAATCCTCTTTTAGTGCACCCCTGCGGAGTGTAGGGAAGCTACATGCCAAATTTCAACTCTCTACGATTATTAAGTGGTTTCGGCTGTGCCTTATCTATCAGCAACTGAGTCACTCAGCAACACAAGAGTTTTATTTTATTAATATTGATTTAGAAGGTACGCATATACTAAAAGAAAAAAAATACAATAGCAGCCAGTAACAGCCACTTAGTTGCATTTTGACTGTACAGTTTTATTTCTTGTGTACTAATTATAGATTATATAATACAACCGTGGTACGGGTAGATATTGTGGGTTCATAAATAGTAGTCCAGTTCGTTATTGCAAACAATGTTAGTTAATGTCAGAACTGACTTACATAGTAACAAACATAAATTAATACTATAATAGTTAGGGCAACAACCCTGCCTAGAATACTAACTTTTCGTTTGCGTTCCTTGTTTTAAATATTAAAAAAATTGTGTCAATAGGTACCGTTGACCGTTGAGGAGTTTTTTTTAGCGAAGGCCAACTATTTTTTTATGGTTCGGAAATCATCAAATGACTTCTCCCGCTCTGGGAGGAGCGGTAGGGAGTGTCTGACTAAAACCCATCCGTGTTCTTCCTTATGCCCTTTGCTATCCAGGGCCGCGGTGACTCTTTCGAACAAATTCCGCAACCTTCCATCGAGATGCGCACATAAATAAGAGGCAGTCGATTTGTTTTTCGCAATTTTACAATTTTGGTCCCATAGTGAAAGTGGTTTATAATTATGAGTACAAGGACCCCTTATGAGGTATTGTGTTTGTTCTGTTACACGTTATATACAGCTGTAACTTTACAAGCGCATAACTTACATGCCAAATAAATGTCTTGTAGTTAGTTAGATTACATCTTATCGGATGTCAACCTGTGTGACGCGTTTTGTCCAAATCCATACCACTTTGACGATGAATTTATAAATATCCAGAACTTCACATTTACTATATTTTTACATTAAAATCATCCCATACCCCACCGATAAAAAGTATAATATATTATGTCCTTAAGGATACTCTACCAGTTTGTCAAGTTTTATCCAAATCTTTTCAGCCGTTAAGACGTAAAATGGTAACAAGCACACAAACAGGGTTATTATGGGTAGAATAAAACGGACACAGTTCAAAAAAACTCACATCGAATTACTCACTATAGCATTTCAAACCACTTCACAAATCGGCGTTAAACAACTTGGCACCTATGAACAGCAAATTTCGTTTTTGATCTATATTAATTACTACTTGCTAACTGCTTGGAGAAGCGCCAAATGATCGCGAGGAGTAATTAACACGGCCGATTGTTCCTTTCTCAATATTACTATGCTCTTTGGTTCCAGGTATTTACTTGGTGACCGGCCGGTATTTCTTGTCAAGCGATACTGGAGTGTGGAAGATGTGTCGATACGTCTTTCAGCCAGAAAATAAGACTGCCTTGGTGAAGCCACCAATGAACATTACCGGGATGAAAGGAGATCATTTTACAAGTAAGTGGGTTTTCATTTATGCAAAGTGCGGTTTTGGATTAGCAGGAGTAGGCCACTGCACAGTATGAGATTTTTTCAATCTAGCCGGACAAAATTCCTTCTCTGATGAAAATACCTTATTCAGTGCTGGATAGTAGCATGATGACAAAAAACGTGGTTTATGCGTATAAAGTACCTAGTGATTTAGCGTTTGTGTTGTAGTTTGATAATGTAAAAAAGAAAAAGAGTTTATTTGTACCAAACATGATGCAGATAATAAAAAAAATATAACAATGTACCCATAGTGACGGGTTTTTTGTGCTGTTTGCTACCACTACCAACTTGCTTGATCTATTTTCCAGATTTCAATTAAGTAAATTGTTAAGAATTTATTCATTGTATCTACCGGCTTTTTATATGACTTTAAAAATTTGATTATTGTCTCGCTATCTCATTCGATCAGTTTATTCTCATAGGTACTGTGCACTGCATGAATAAATAAAACTTAGTAAAATATAAACACAAAGACCTGACACAAATTAATTTTATTATTGTAGAGAAAAGAAATTGAGGATGCGGACATCAATATTGTACTAACTCTACCAAATTTTGATAGAGGTATCTCACCGACGGGATCGAGCAGTATTTCGTTGTGATTTTTTCATAAATATGCAGTATTGTAAGTCTCTGCCGAGCATAATATAATAAGTTTATTATTATTTTATCAACCGATAAGTAACGAAAATTATAACAACATTCAGTCATTCACCAACATTTTAAAGCTTATGTGTTAGATTTTTTGTTGAATCCCCGCAAAAAATTCGGTTACCAAAGCGTTCAAAACCGTTCAGCATAATTTACTCCAATATGCATTAGCAAATCAAACAATAAACCGTTTTATTAGAGTAAAATGACCTAACCACGAAAGCTCTTTGAAAATTCGAAGTTTTAAACTGACACGCCCGAATACGCATATTCCTAAACAAAGCGACGCCATGTTGATTTTCGACAAAAAATCGCGAGGAATTTATCAGCTGCGGTTGGCAGCGGCTGAAAAACAGTGTACCAACCTAATACATAAAAAAAACTGAAATGTTTGAAAATCTCACGTGAATTTTTACACCGTTCTAAAGTCAGCGTATTTGTTTATTTTTCCCTGACACCTTGTGGTTTAACTCACTCAGTTTGTCCATTAGTTCCCGCTGGTTTACTTTACTAAATAGATGTTTTCTTTGTTAAGAATCACTAAATTAATCTTAACTAATCCTATTTCTTGCAGACTGACGGACATACGTATAGTGTAAAATATGTTCCTGGCCTACACTCTAGGTGTAGGCCAGGAACATATTTTTCTCTAAAACAGTTTTAATCAGAAACTAAACAATTACTTAATTGTTTTTTATGTGGATTATTTGAGTTCAATTTTAAATAGTACCTAGTTTATGAAACTGTCGCATGAATGGAGGATTTAAAAAAATTATGTGAAAGCATAGGCTTATGTTATGTATGGTTTTATACACAGCTAGCTTTTGGCCGCGCCTTCGCACGCGCATATCCCTTTTTTGCCGTTCCTGTAGGAATTTCCCGTTCCCGTATAGCTCATAATAGCCTTCCTCATGAATGTGGCTATCATATACAAAACGAATTTTCTAAATCCGACTGGTAATTCCAGAGATTAGCGGGTTCAAACCAAAAAAACAAAGTCTTCAGCTTTACTATATTATACTATATATTGTTTATATATATATAGATATAATTATCAGAACTCGTCCAATGTCATAGAAAACAAAATATAAGATTTTGTAAATATGGCGCGCAAATTGAAAATTCCACCACGGAATTATGAGTCACGGTACAGACGCGACGTGACCATGCGACACGGGAAGAAAGGAAACACGTTTATTGGCACAATACTTAAGTGAAACAAAAAACATATTTTAAAATAGTACTAAAAATGACAAAAACATAATATCAAGTGCGTTTTCTTAGCCCTTGTTTTTGCTATTCTTCTATAACCTTATCAAACTCTCTAAGTATAGGGTTGGTCACAAATTCTTCGACCACATCATCGCTTACCATCAGGTGAGATAGTGGTCAAGCGGGTACCTATCAATAAAAAAGAAAATTAAAAGAAATCCTTCGATTCAGACCCTTAATATTTTCCTGTTCAAAGAAGTTAATGGTTTTATAATATAATATGTTCAAAATAAATACATTGTTCGCAACCCTTTCGCGTGCGCAATTCCAACTCGCATTTGACCGATTATTTTTAAATAATCTGTCGTTTGAAATGCAAAGCAAAGAGCACTAGGAGGAGCACGGATGGGTTTTAGTCAGTCAGAGCCTGACACTCCCTTTCGCTCCGCCCAGAGTGGAAGGAGTCATTTGATGATTTTCCATCCGGGCTCCTTTACTTATTTCTTTGTCCCCCAGATTTAGACAGTGTAGACAGTGCTGACTGTAGCTTATCCCACCGTTTTTGCAGGGAGCCACCGATATGTCGCCGTATGTTTTCCAAGAGCAACAGAATAAACATATAAAATTTTCTTCATTGACCGAAGTCGTTGTTCTTTTCTCAACCTCCTTTGTGACAACGATAACAAGCAAACCAATCAGCAACTACTAAACATCAACCAACCAAACAGCTTCATAAAAGCATTTTATCTTCCAGTGTTGTTATAATTATATTATTATTTTATTAAAAATAGAACAAAGAATGTGAGGTATTTCAATGTCTCTATTCACGTCTCACGAATTCAACGGACCTATCAATTTTATTACGTTGTCGTCGCAAATTATTTATTTAACATAAAAGTTTCGAGAGTTTAAGAGCTATTTCTTGTAGGGATCTGTGAAACATTGGCATGTTTACGACTTTGGATGGCAAAGATAAATTAGGAATGAATTAATGACCAGACTGATTTCTGCCAACAGCAGCGATGGTGAGTTTCTGTATGACGGACCACAAACAAATAAACTACGTATATTCTTCGTAGCAGAGGATGGTTAACATAGACAAGCTAATAATTTGCATCTTGGGTTCAATATAAATAAGTGCATTCTCATGCAAGTGGAGAAAATTTAAAACATTTTAATGCAAAGCAAGGCCCTGTCGCGACACTGAAATGACGAATTCCCTCGTGTATCAAACGACGTTTTTCAACACAGGCCAGTGAGAGCCAGTTTTTGATATCAAATTTTAATAATTCTGTGACAAGTTCCTAACCTACACAATAGATATAAGTGGGCATAGTAAGTCTTAGGGATTCATTTATACAGCCACCACATGTTTCCAAGCTAATAATATTCCGCGTCATGCTATCAACCGTTGAATGGTGTGCAAAACCGTACATTTGGCTAAAATGACGCGCGCTGTTGTGTTCCTCGTAAATTCAACGCGTTGGCCCAGACGCAAGCAGTTAATCGCTCACAATGTGTTTACCTATTATTAACACCTACAAATCTGTCGTTATTTTCACGGTTTTCTCTTCACAGTTTGTGTTGGAGCACTTCGTTTGTATGTACGAGTAACCACTTACATAGCAATTACTTTTTGTTAGAGAACTATTTCTTGTACTCACTATATCTCTGTAAGTTCTCTTGCAAGATAAAACTCACAATTTATTCCACTGCATAGCCGTTTGGTTACTTTATCCACCTTCTGCTTAGCATTCACCCGTAAATTAATCTTCTTCGTGTTAAAGTTTACAGTCAACAAAAATAGATATTTTACCCTTATCTTTATAAAACGGATCATTTCTACACGAACCCAGGTTTCTCGTACCGCCTTTGTGCTTCTTCAACACGAACTTAAAAATAAAAGTAAAAAAAAGAAAAAAAAAAGGATCTATTAAGCTTAGGCAGTTCGATTCCTTTCAACTCAAAAATGCCTGTAAATGATTTAATGAAAACGCATGCATTCTGATCAAGTTCATGTCACGTTACTAATATTCTTCAGAAGCATACATATGGCTTCATTATGCTATGCTCTAGGGATGTTAACGGTCACAAGAATTTAATTCTACAAAGTTATTTGAAGATAGGAATGAGCAATATTATTGTGTCATGTCTGGCCTATAATAATATTCATGGCGTTTGTTGGTTAGTCAAGACTTTCGCCCGGTTACCAAATTGAAGATTTGGAGATAAGAATGTGTAAAACACGTATTAATGCCAAAGTTTACCAGGTTTCAGGCTGTTGGGGTATAACAAAGGAACACTCAATTGAAAATTCTTACCCAATTCAGAAACTGTGGGGCGATAGTTTTTTCAATGGTCCCAAAACATATTAATGCTGGTGTCATTTAATCAAACTTATTTTCTAGACTAACATTTCTAGTAAATACAGGTGACGTATGTACCTACCTAATCGTTACAACCATATTTCTTATATCTGTGGTTTATTACATTGGCACATCTAGCAAATTTCAATAATGTTGCATTAATTGTATTAATTAAAAAAAACATAAAATTAATATTCCATCGTCCAAAGATCGATGACAAGAAAAGGTCGATCTCATCGTCCCTTTCTTGTCATCAACCGATTACAAGAAAGGGACGATGTGATCGACCTTTAAACCTTTTTTTTTTTAGATAAGAACCTGTTATCAAAAATATTTTTTACATTAAAAAAAAACTTTTTACAAAAAAATACAACCGACTTCCAACATTAAAGTTATTTTGCTCTTTGTAGTGGTTTTTACTGTGGAAGTCGGTAGGTAGTATTATTTCGTAAAAAGGTTTCTACCATTGTTATCGATAGCAGCCACGTCTGTATGAACCTGAGGCTACTAAAAGTTGGACTTTTAAAAATGTTGAATAACATGTTAATAGACGTTCGCACTCATCTAAAACCTCCAATTTCCCTTCATTTTGATGTCAAGTTTTTTAACACGGTGAAAGGTACCTTACCTACCATACAGAAAGGCAGATTTACCATCGTATTTAAAATATTAATAGGGACTATTTGATTCTATCGAATATATTCTGTTTGGAACTTAGATTTTAATAGGTGAATCGCTAGTGAAATTGAGTACAAAATATCACTCAACGTCAACACACCTATGGTTGCAGTGCCAACTAGAACATTGATAGGTATGTAGGTACGTACATTATGATTTACACCAATAAATTCACTATAGAAAACGATAGCATTTAAAGTCTACGTGACTATGGGCACGCAAATATTGTATGTTTCGTCTTTCAATAGAAGACTTTTATTTAAAATGCTGAAAAGAGAAAACAATTCGGTGATTTATGATCTGTTATTTGCAGTAAAGATTTTCATAAAGTGTATAAGTCTGACTGATTGATTTATCGTCTTCAAGTCTTAACTATCAACATTTTTATTTTAATCAAAAAGTGTCTAATAGTATTCCATCTAATATAATGTCATAATCTAGTAGTGTCAACGTGGCAACGCTGCCACTTTTCCCATTGACAGCAATGTAGACTTGCCCAATAAGTTTCCCCTCTAACCCACTTTTACAAATAGGTAGTTTTTGTTAGCTTCTACACGACGTGTAACAGAATAAACACAATACCCCTTAAGGGGTCACTCGCGAAAAAAAATCAGCAGCTCAGTACATTTTGTCGAGTAAGGCGCACATTAATTTGTGTGGGGCAGTCGATATTTTTTTTCTCTCGCTTAGTCCCATAGTAAAAGTTGTTCATATTGATTAGTAGGTACAATGACCCCATAAAAGGGGTTGCGTTTATTATTATTCGGTTACACGTTGTATAGTTCGAGTCTGTAGGTATGTAAGTATGTACCTAATTATATTCCAAATCCTATCTAATGATCAGCCCTTTATATAATCAAAGGATCAGCCTCACGTAAACACAATGCCAAATTTAGGTTTCAATTATTTTTTTAAAAACGTTGCTTCACACTATGAATTTCTCCTGTATCTTGGTTGCGTTTACACAAACAACCAGACCCGGAACAACTATTTGTAGGCCATACAAATATTTTTTCCGTGCGGGAATCGAACCCACGACACGCAGCGCAGCAGTCGATCACTCAGTCACTGCGCCAACCGTGTTGTTTGAATTAATTGTTTGACGAATTTTTTATGGTTTAAAGTATCAAGTGAGGGGAGGGGGGGCAGTTTTCAGGCCCAGTTCTGCATTATTATGATTGTTTGAAGCTTCTCGCTGAAAGAATTGTTGTTTTTACATTCGTCCAATAAAATACAATATGCAATGCACTTACAGGATTCGGAATAGAATGTGTCAAAAATATAATGTTTTAGTCGTAAAGAATGATTTAGTGCTGAAACTTTTGGTTTACCCTTTATCACAATTTTCTATAACTGACTGTCTCTGTATGCTATTTTTAAGCAGAATTTTTAATGTGATTTATTGGGCCGGTTTTTAGTGTCATGATTTTGAGTTACCGTTTTGTGTCTTATATTTTACGACAGCTGTAAATTTTGCCGTCGTAAACGTTTTATTTGTAGCAACTGCGACTTCTTTATTACTTTTGTAAGTATATTAATATATAATTTACCACTTAATTCAAAGTGCTCAAATAACATTTTTCTTTAAATAAGGACACATAACCCTTAAACAAGATATAAAATCGTCTTCTTGTACATAAACTCATGTCTTTTTCCCCAAGAGGTAGAAACAAACGTGCTGGATTTTTTACTTTATAAATAGTCGGTTTGCTTCGTTCACGTTCATACATTTCTGGCGTCACGTATTGTGCATTTGTGATCGCACCTTAGATGTGGTATTGCAGTGACCGTCAGGATGGCTGGACCAAACGAGATATGTACATGAGTCCATGTGCACCGTTTACTACCTATTTGCTACTATTTACTACCTATAATGAAATATTTTCTACCTTTGCGTTAAGAGAGATATCAAAGAAATAAAGTGGTCAGCCATTCTGACGTCAGGTTGGCTGACCACTTTCAAGTTCTCATAGTTTTAGTGTTGTATTAATTGCGTTGTTAATGTAAATATTTACTACCTGTTTGCTACCTTAACATATATTTGTTACACAACTTTTAAGAAGCTCCAATAAAAAGTTATTATTAAAAGCCATTTAAACGCCTGTACATCATTTATTGACGTCTTTTCTTCTCAGAATGATTGCTAACAATGTTTTTGCAGGCGCTTAGTGGCCTAAAACATCTTGTTTCTGGATATCCATAGGATATCTTTTTGTTGCTAGTCTCCGCCAGTTTTCTATTAATAGCAATAATTCTGAGAAGAAAAGACGTCAATAATTGATGTACAGGCGTTTAAATGACTTTTAATAATAACTTTTAATAGGAGCTTCCTAAAATTGTGTAACAAATATATGTTAAGGTAGCAAACAGGTAGTAAATATTTACATTAACAACGCAATTTATACAACGCTAAAACTATGAGAACTTGAAAGTGGTCAGCCAACCTGACGTCAGAATGGCTGACCACTTTATTTCTTTGATATCTCTCTTATCGCAAAGGTAGCAAATGTTTCATTATAGGTAGTAAATAGTAGCAAATAGGTAGTAAACGGTGCACATGGACTCATGTACATATCTCGTTTGGTCCAGCCATCCTGACGGTCACGGTATTGCATGCTTTAATATTTAAGAACTTGTTAAGTAGCAAAACAAGAGACTATTCGGGGCGCTATCCTAAGGGTTGAATTATATTAGACCGGGCTGTGACCGGGCGTAACGACGTGGCTCGGACGCAGTTTATATTGCACAGTGCATGATCCGTGTCCCGTCCGGGCCCAGACAATGCTCGTAATACATATAAACTGCTTCATACAAAATGTATGTATCGTTTCATACCCGTGCCCCGAGAACGGCTCGGTCTAATATAATAAAACGAAATATGCTAGTAAAGGAGGAGGCGGGCCGCGTGAGGGAGAGAACCCTCACGCCCCAGCCGCCGCAACACAGGGAAACGCCCCGGGCGTCGGGAGTCGCAGGGCGAGCGGGTCTGCGGACGGCGAGCGTTGGGAGGCTCGCCGTCCGATCAAAACCAGGCCCGGGTCGAGGGCGCGTTGTGTTCCACGCGCGCTTCAAAGAGATGTCAGCATGAAGTAGGGGCCCATTAGGGTCAGAACCTGCCAGAGTTGCGGATTACGTTCGAAAGAGTTACCACGGCCCTGGAAAGCAAAGGGCACTAGGAGGAGCACGGATGGGTTTTAGTCAGGAAGAGTCTGACACTCCCTTCCGCTCTGCCCAGAGCGGGAGAAGTCATTTGATGATTTTCCATCCATAAAAAAAGCGTCCCTCTCTCACTTCAAACGCCGCGAGACACGGACTACGTTAGTCCATATTATGTTATCTAGTAATAGTTAATTATACACAATCATTATTTTTCTTATACTGTTAGCGTGTGTTAATATTACATTATTTACCACAAGTTGGATTTTCACTCCGTCTCCGAATCATCAACCTCATCGCACGACGCATCAAGGGAACAGATAGAATACCTTATATCTACGTCCCCAAACATTCACAATTTCACACACTCATGCCGTTCGTGATATGAGTAGTTACCACGCACCTGGCCGTCGTATTATTGTGTTTTCATTATTTCTAATAAATTTCAGCCGATCAAACGAATGGCGAATATAATAATGTCTTCATCATGTGTGAATGTGATGGCATGTAGTCCAATATATAAAAAAATAGTTTATTAATTATATTTTTGCGTCTAGTCTGGCCAATCTTCTTTTAAAAAGAAAAAAATAAACAAACAAAAGAAAAATTGATAGTATTGGTAAATCTATTGTAACTCAAGTTCCTAGGTCACGTCTCTAGACGGGGCAGGGACTCCATCGAACGCCTCGTTGTGCAAGGCAGAGTCGAAGACACCAGGCCACGCGGTAGATCACCTAAGCGATGGACCGACCAAATCAATTCTGCTATGGGTGGTCCATTGCACGAGTGTGCCTGGATGACCGCTAACAGGCAAAAATGGAAAGAAAGAAATGTGAAGGAGGTCTCTCATTATCTCTCAAACTCATTACTGCCCGAAACCCCGACGTACCGACAGAGAAGAGATTGTACCTAGGTAGAATAAAATTAAAAAAATACATAAAGACAACCTTATTCTTAAAAAAAAACATATACATTTGGCGGTCTTATCCATGTCTTTGTTCAGGAAAAGCATGTTTTATTAAAAGCGTTCGTTGTAGTACGGAGCTAACACCATCATTGTTTTAGTCGCGCGGCGCGCCGCGGGTAGTGACCTCATGTCGCGTTGAGATTGTAATAATCATTATCGTCCTACTAAAACCGTCTGAAGACGCTCGTTTTGTATTAAAGCTCACAGATTTCTGTAAAATAATGAAATGCTTTTGTTTTTTTATTTCTATTATTGCAAACGTCTCTTGCTTTGTTTGCGACAATGATAACACATTCAATACAATAAACACTAACCACAAACTCGGCTGTTTCTTTAATAGTAGTTTATGCAACGGTATGACCGTTGCATAAACTACTATTAAAAGGGGTTATTATAACACGAGTGTGGGTTTATCACTGTTTATCACGAGTGTTTTAATACCTAATTACATGCCGTTGCATACACTACTTTATCTTCACTCATACAGTTGAAATAAAACAAAAGTGAAAAATAGTTTATTCCAAACTCACAGCCACAGAAAAAATGTGGTATGGCGGGTATTCTTATTGTGTATTACATGACAGCGCATCCATAGACAATTTTACTATTTTTCTACATTTAAAGTCAATGAGCCCATACGCGCCAAAAATTAAAAAGTAAAAGTGTGCTATAAAAATTAAAAAGTTATTTAATGATGCAGTTGGTTGAAAATCGAAGCAAATTGTTGAACTGTAATGGTTTTCTTTTTAATTTTACCTATCTACGAAAAAAAGTACGTGTTTAAATAGTTTTTGAATTCATATTTGGAACATTACGTTGTGAGTGTAGATAAACACGTATATTAGATAGTTGTAATAGTATTAATAGACTACTACTACTAATAATAGACTACTATAATGTGTTGCTGGTAAAATTCGGGAATTCTTTCTTTTTTTTTCTTGAGGTCGGCGCAACGCGTCTTCTTCTTCCATGCTCTCCTATTAGTGGTCATGTCCATGGTCATCGTTTCTATGGTCTTCCCTAGCATCCACATTGCTACTTATAAATGGGGTCCAATGCGCATCGAGTCTTTCGGGACATCAGCAAACAGCTGGTCGACTGTTCACATGACCAGAGGGCTGGGCTTTTCTTCGGCCAGAGAATCAGCATTGCCATTCAACGCGGCAACGCTGCTAGTATTCTCAGCACTTTTGCCATTGACAGCGATGTGGATGAATTGTTTGATGCCCAATGATTTATTTTGTTTTTATACGCGTTTGCACATAATTTCGTGAGTGTTAGTCTAGTTGTTTATAAGAAAGTATTTAATTGTAACATTTAATAAAATAGTTCCTAATTCATTCATACTCAAAACATTCCTCAGCAGGACATTTTTTTAATTCTTTTGCATCACAATGTCTTCTTTGCAACAAGCCCATGCCATGACAACCGATTTCCATACAATTTTTTAGTCACCAGTTCCAGTTTCAGACATTGAGTAATATACGAGTAGTGTGTCCGTGTTTTCTTGAATGGAAAATAGTAAATTCTATTCGAATATTATTTAAAAGCTGTGTTCGACAATAAATTATTGATGTCACGAACTCATTATCCGCATTCTTTGTTAACGTGTTATTTTCGTCGTTTTTCGTAACACTGAAACCTACCAACTCTAAATTATCTTTCATCGTCCAGGAATGTTTAGTTCATACAGTTTATTCTTGTGGCTGACTGGTTTCTGTTCTGTAAATTATTTAACGTTAACAGCTATGAACCGTGCCTATTAAATCATTAAACCAGGTGTTCACGTTAGCGATCGAAAAATATACCAAGAATCTTCCATAGCTGCGGAAACCGTCTAAATTTTGTTAGAGAATAAACAGTTACTGCCCACACAATTAGATTTATAGTCACCGATAAAAATACCACATTGGTTCTTTCGAGTCGCTAACTGCCCAAATCCGTTGATATCAACGGTTTGAGGCAAATAAATAAATAAAGTAAGCAGAATGTATGGCGGATGTAGAAACATTACCACGGACGGAGCTGTGAGCGGTTTATGTCCAACAAACACCTACATCGTTACCTAACAGCTACAAACAAACTGTGCAGTTGCGTTGCGCGGAACATAATTATCTTTCTTTACGAGATGGCCGAGTTGTATAGTCGTTAAACTGTTCTTGTGTGCATCTTTTTGCTAGAATTGTTTTTAGTTTTCATTTGAAAGACAGAACACTATAATGTAGGTAGATAAAGAAGTTGCGGAATTTGTTCGAAAGAGTCACCGCGACCCTGGAACGCAAATGAGGAACATGGATGGTTTTTAGTCAGTAGGTAAGTCACTTGATTATTTCCAATCCTAAAAGAAAAAAAAAGGTAGATAGAGAGAGGAAGAGAGATGAACCTACCTAGTAATAGCTATTTTAGAACCTTCGCCTCTCCGAACGGTAGCTGTCAACAATAGGCGTTTGCATTTCTTCTATTATGCGTCACGTTGGATTCTCTCTCTATTGCACATGCATATCTTGGCATCAACCTCGTTCTTTAAGAGGGCGCCGACCAAACGTCGACCGCGCAGTGGCGCCCTCATCGTTTGTTTGGTTATTTCTTTTATTTTAGAATGAAAATGCAGAAAATATGCAATTTAAGTTGTGCTCCACAAGATTATACGTCAATATTATTATAAACGGCAGTTTTAAATTGTTCAGTTTTATTATAATCACTAAAACGGATAATAGTGGCCATTCCGTTTTAGTGATTATAATAAAACTGAACAATTTAAAACTACCGTTTATAATAATATTAACGTATAATCTTGTGGAGCACAGCTTAAATTGCATATTTTCTGCATTTTCATTCTAAAATAAAAGAAATAACCAAACAAACGATGAGGGCGCCACTGCGCGGTCGACGTTTGGTCGGCGCCCTCTTAGTAATTCAACACATTGTTTACAAAAGCTACCTATATACTTACCTAACTATATAGGTTTTTCCTTAGAGAATACGATTCTGGCCAATTTGATTTGGCTCTTACTTTCTATTGTTGTTTACGTCAGTAAATGATAATAGAAAGGGCATTGCTTCTAAATAGTTTGGCGCTAATGTGGACGTTTAGAAATAGTAGACTATGCACCGCGGGAATATAGCAGTTTCTTACATATTTCACCGGCGTCATACTGAATACCGATCTTAATGAAGGATTCCAGAGTTCTTCCGAGCGTAGCGAGTTTATAGTTTGACTCAAGAGCAAAGCCAGAGATAATTCTAGAATCCTGAATGCAGTGTGAGATTCAAGCTAACCCAAGGCAAGGATACCTTTTTTCACGAAGAGTACACTCAACTTTTCACATCTACTGCAAGATAATTGTACGCAAGCCATGAAGGATAGTGGCTGGTCATTGCGAGCGATGCATAAACCAAGGCAATTTCGTTTATTTTTGATTTATCTTTAATCGTTACCTACAATATCATTTGGCTAGGCACTCTTTTCATTTCAAGCGTACGTTGTTTGATCCGTTGATGAGACCAGGAGTGGTCGACGTATCTCTTGAAAACTAACTCCTTGGTTAAATTAAGATTCCTATTTATTTGACCTATTGAAGAACGACTAGGATTGGACCAGGACTGAAACAATAGAATTCTTTATTCCATTGTGACTTGATTTTTTCAAAATAACAAAATGCAAGTAGCACTGCTGGCTGTTTATGATAAATTCATCTCATTATATTATTACCTACTGCTAAAACATTTCGAAATAGTTTCTACTCTTTAGACTATTCCTAAGATCATCGTCTCGCCTAGCAATCAATCTTAAGATGGCTGACTTCATACAGGACGGTGTAGCTTCAAAGAATTATAGAATATATATATTATTATAAAATACTAGCACTTCGCCCGCGACTTCGTCCGCGCGGGTTTAGTAGGTACTCCACAAACTTCAACGCCCCCTATACCTCCTTATAAAGGTTAGTTTTGGAAAATTAAGCACAACGATTTTCATTAATAACATTTATTACTTAGCCATTTCTACTTATTCTATGGTCTTAGGTTCAGCGCAACTGTTCACCCCATCAGGAGTTGATTATGCAAAAATTGTTAGGTACCTACATCTGTTTCAATAATCCCATTTTTAGTTTGTTCATAGCATTCCGACGTAAATTAAAGCAAGCAATAATGTCCTCCCCTAAAAACTTAATCACTCCTGCTTCACCCCTTATTATGTATGTAGTTTATTTGCGAAAAATCCAAACATTTGTTGTTCTTATTGTTTTATCGAAATCATTTTCAACTTCATCGGATCAAGCATTGATATGATTCTTCCCAGTTCGCTCGTGCCGCGACATTTTTCTTACTCCGATCATGTTTATTACCGTCGTAACTTTTGAACGAAAGGTCCGATTTGAATAATTTAAAGTGTGATTTACACGGACATAATCAACCTTAATTATCAAATCATTTAAATGGATAAGGATTAATATCATGATACCGAAATCACGATTTTTTCATATCACCAAGGATTTGCTTAAATAATATGATCAAAAAGCGGTATTGGTGACTTAACTATAATAGTTAGACATATATGGTATCACAGACTTTTTTGTAGACATTGATGACTTCTATAAAACTGTAGTACATCACTTTGCTCTATTGTCAACAGATTCCGCAGCGTACGCGATATAAAGATTTTTTCTCACACCTTGGGTTACATTATCGAAGTTTTCATACGGATCCCTAACTTTTCTGAAAATATTCTATAGCCTATGTCCATCATCGATAATGTACAATTCTACTGGTGAAAGAAGTTTTCAAATCGGTCCAGTAGTTTCGGAGCCTATTCATTTCAAACAAACAAACAAACAAACAAACAAACAAATCTTTCCTCTTTATAATATTAGTATAAATAGTATAAATAGTATAGATATGATATATGTCTTATACTTCTAGTTGAACCTACACAAGTTACCTACCTTATATAAAGTTATATTCCTTATAGGTATATAGTATAGTTAGTACCTTTGCACCTATGTTTTTTTTTAAGAATGGGAAATCATTAAATGACTCGTTCCGCTCGGAGCGGAGCGGAAGGGAGATTTTTTTTTTTGTCGTTATGCCCGCCACACCACATTCCCAAGCCACTGAAACTTCTGAAAGCCAGAATTAACAATGGCAAACACCAACCAACGAGTCCCAGAGAAATGATTCAACTCCGCTGTTATTTTCTGATTAGTTTCGTTGCGGGATCCAAGAGCGGAAGGGAGGGTCATTCTCTTACTGACTAAAACCCAGCCGTGTTTCTCCTAATGCCCTTTGCGTTCCAGGGCCGCGGTGACTCTTTCAAACAAATTCCGCAGCCCGGCAGGCTCTGGCTATAGCGGGCCCCGTCCTCTATGCTGACATCTCTTTCAGCACGTGTGGAACACAACGTGCCGTCGACTCGGGCCTACAGCCGGTCGATTCTGTCGACATCTCACGGTGTACACCTAGGCGGAGTGAACGAGATGTTACCTGTCATTCCATCTTATTTGTATGGTTTGACAACTCACCCGTCGTGGACCCCGCCCAAGTCTTCACTTTGACATGTTTACAGAATTGCACTGCAGTTCTCGTCAAATAACTTTGCCCCTCTGAAGTTAGCCATTTGCATAGATTGCGCAGGTGCAGTCAAGTAGACGGGAGCAAGCGGGACGCAAGCATGTCTCGAGTGGCTGCGAAGTAGTCAAAATTACGAACAAACTACAACTGCGCATGCGCAAGAGACATATTATGGAGGCGGGGATGATGGCGTCGCGATTTTATGTCTCAGTCGCTCGTTTACGTTCGATGTATGCTTGCGTCCCGCTTGGTGGACCTGTGGACCTGGACAATAAATTAAGAAACCTTTTTCATCATTAGAAAATGTAGTTAAATGATCACGATAGATGTCAATTCAGGACAACTTTTTGTCTTTAATTCTGTTTTCGGAATTAAGTATGGCAATTAATGTCGGTGAGTTAATGACCGTCATTGCTAATTTATCTGGCGTCGACCATAGAGTCAGATTAAAGTACAGTTCGCGTCAAATAACTGTACCCCTCTGAAGTTAGCCATTTGCAAAAGATCCCGCAGGTGCAGTCACGTAGACGGGACCAAGCGGGACGCAAGCATACATCGAACGTAAACGAGCGACTGAGACATAAAATCGCGCCGCCATCATCCCCGCCTCCATAATATGTCTCTTGCGCATGCGCAGTTGTAGTTTGTTCGTAATTTTGACTACTTCGCAGCCACTCGAGACAACTTTAGAGGGGCACAGTTATTTGACGCGAACTGTATATAGATGAAAGTTGGTAAAGGGGTAGACCAAATCCTGGATTAGGACTTTGGGTAGTTTTACCCCGGTAGAACCTAAGTTTTCTTGAACGATTGATTCAAATTATCTTAGATTATAAATTAATTCACAGGAGGCTAAGGGGGGCTGTAATTGAGTGCCAATAACGGCTCCATTTGGCCTCCTCCAGGCGACCGCCGCTCAGGACCTGTTGCTCCAGAGCACGGCGCAGTGATTGATGCCTGCGGATGACTAGCGTTGGGTAGTTCACCGCCCGAACAGAATTACAGTTCTCGTCAAATAACTGTGCCCCTCTAAAGATGGCTACGAGTGGCTGCATAATAATCAAAATTACGAACAAACTGCAACTGCGTATGCGCAAGAGACATAGAGGCGGGAATTATGGCGGCGCGATTTTATGTCTCAGTCGCTCGTTTACGTTCGATGCATGCTTGCGTCCCGCTTGCTCCCGTCTACTTGACTGCACCTGTGCGATCTATGCAAATGGCTAACTTCAGAGGGGCAAAGTTATTTGACGAAAGTGCAGTGCAATTCTGTAAACATGTCAAAGTGAAGACTTGGGCGGGGTCCACGACGGGTGAGTTGTCAAACCATACAAATAAGATGGAATGACAGGTAACATGTCGTTCACTCCGCCTAGGTGTACACCGTGAGATGTCGACAGAATCGACCGGCTGTAGGCCCGAGTCGACGGCACGTTGTGTTCCACACGTGCTGAAAGAGATGTCAGCATAGAGGACGGGGCCCGCTATAGCCAGAGCCTGCCGGGCTGCGGAATTTGTTTAAAAGAGTCACCGCGGCCCTGGAACGCAAAGGGCATTAGGAGAAACACGGCTGGGTTTTAGTCAGTAAGAGAATGACACTCCCTTCCGCTCTTGGATCCCGCAACGAAACTAATCAGAAAATAACAGCGGAGTTGAATCATTTTTTGGGACTGGTTGAGCTTCATTGACTCGGCGTTTTTTCTGGTGTTTGCCAATGTTGATTCTGGCTTTCAGAAGTTGCAGTGGCTTGGGAATGTGGTGTGGCGGGTTTAACGCATAAAAAAAAATCTCCCTTCCGCTCCGCTCCGAGCGGAACGAGTCATTTAATGATTTCCCATTCTTAAAAAAAACATAGGTGCAAAGGTACTAACTATACTATATGCCTATTAGGAATATAACTTTATATAAGGTAGGTAACTCATGTAGGTTCAACTAGAAGTAATAAGACATTATTTTACCTATAATTCTTTGAAGCTACACCGTCCTGTATGAAGTCAGCCATCTTAAGATTGATTGCTAGGCGAGACGATGATCTTAGGAATATTCTAAAGAGTAGAAACTATTTCGGAATGTTTTAGCGGTAGGTAGGTAGGATAATGAGATGAATTTATCATAAACAGCCAGCAGTGCTACTTGCATTTTGTTATTTCGATAAAATGTTTACTAACATACCTGCCAACAAAATTTTCGGGTCATGCTATGATAAAAAAAAAATATTTTGAAAAAATCAAGTCACAATGGAATAAAGAATTCCATTTTTTCTGTCCTGGTCCAATCCTGGTCGTTCTTCAATAGGTCAAATAAATAGGAATCTTAATTTAACCAAGGAGTTAGTTTTCAAGAGATACGTCGACCACTCCTGGTCTCATCAACGGATCAAACAACGTACGCTTGAAATGAAAAGAGTGCTTAGCCAAATGATATTGTGGGTAACGATTAAAGAAAAATCAAAAATTAACGAAATTGCCTTGGTTTATGCATCGCTCGCAATGACCAGCCACTATCCTTCATGGCTTGCGTACAATTATCTTGCAGTAGATGTGAAAAGTTGAGTGTACTCTTCGTGAAAAAAGGTATCCTTAAAATTACAGAATCAATCGGCTGATCGCCACCTGCTACGATCACTACATACTCCTTTTGGTTCGATTACGTTTACATACACACTCCGTTGGACCAACTACCACTAAAATCAATATGTTGATGTTCATTAGCCGAAAGACGTCTACTGCTGGACATAGGCCTCCCCCAAGTGTCGCCACAACAACCGGTCCTGTGCGTCTCGCATCCATCGGTTACCCGCGACCCTCACCAGGTCATCGGTCCACCTTGTGGGAGGCCTTCCAACGCTGCGTCTTCCGGTACGCGGTCGCCACTCCAAAAGAATTCGGCCCCATCGACCATCTGTTCTGCGAGCAATGTGCCCCGCCCACTGCCACTTCAATTTGGCGATCCTTCGGGCTATGTCGGTAACCTTGGTTCTCTTGCGGATATCATCATTCCTGATTCGATCATGCAAGGAAACTCCGAGCATTGCCCTCTCCATTGCCCTTTGGGTGACTTTTGGGTTACTTTTTTTTTGGGTGGTCGATGTTAGTCACAGTCATTAATCGGTTCTTTGAATATAATAATCACAAATAAAATAAATTGATCAAATATTATCATAATGTGTAATTAGTATCTATAGGTAGTTAATCAAAAAGCAATTGAAAGAATTTCTAACAAAAATAAGCATGACTAGTAGGTATTAATCTTTTAGTAATGTTTGGGTTACGGTAGATTACTAATAAAACTCCTAGTTGTAGGTTTCACGAAGGTTGTAAAAAGAATATTTATTGATTAAAAATGTGTCACTTATATACAGTTTAGGAATATTAACAATTATGAGCTTAACCAATAAGAAATTACTAACTAAATAACAAAGAACTCCCAACCAATCACGTCACAGCACTTGTTGCCTATTTAATCCGTGTGGTGTCGCTACAGACGCTCGTGTCACGGACCGCGGTGCGCGGAATGCACGCGCGCCGCAGGTGTGTATAAATAAGGGTTCCGCGTAGTTCGCGATCCTTTTCTGCGCGGCATTTGAAGAGAGAAGACGTCTGCTGTTGTTCGCGTGCGCGGCGAGCGAAGACCGAAGAATACGACGGCGGCGTGTCTTCAGCGTTTCCTATTCCTTTAACAGAAGTCTAGTTCTTTTGAGAACTGTGAAAAAGAGTTCTTTTGAGAACTGTTTGTTTCTTGGTTTCTTGACGATAGTCATAAAACGTGCTGTGATGAGTGGTGGCTACAGTACTCCCCTTCAAGCGAAGCGTACCGGCAGTTTGATGACACGACCCATGCGTGTTGACTTGCTCTGGGCGGGATGTGACGTCACGCTGCCGGGAGGTACTTGGGTTTGTTGCTTGGTAACGGTTGGAGTGGTACTGCTCCTGGTTTTCTTGGTACTGGTAACGGTAATCGGTGTTCTTGGCGTGGTAATGGTACTGGATGAGGTAATCTTGCTTGGTGGTAAGGTACTGGTTGATGGTAAGGTACTGGTTGGTGGTAAGGTATTGCTGTCTTCTGTGATGACATATGCAGGCTTCAATCGATCGATCGATATGTTCGCTTGCCGATTAGGTAGCTGTACGGAGTACACTTTATCTGTTCGGCTTATAACTCGATAGGGGCCTTCATATGGAGTCTGAAGTGGTTTTTTTACTGCATCTGTTCTGATGAATACGTGGCTGCACGTGAGTAAATCTTGGTGCACGAACACACTTTTATTGCTGCTATGATGTTTGGTAGCGACTTGCGGCTTGTTATCTTGAATGCTAGCACGCAGTTTATCAACGTAGGTATAATCCATAGCAGGTGTACAGGTACTTGCAGTGAAAAATTCGCCAGGTAAACGTAAGTTGTGACCGTAGGTAAGTTCGGCGGCGCTCACACCGGTGTCTGAGTTTAGAGCGGCTCGCAATCCCAGTAGCACGATAGGTAACTCGTCAATCCATGTACTTGTGTTGATGAGTTTCGCGCGCAATGCGGTCTTGAGTGTGCGATGCCATCGCTCGACGATACCGTTGCTTTGCGGGTGATATGGTGTTGTGCGATTTTTCTGTATTCCCATAAGCTTCATTAAATTTTGAAACAGCTGACTCTCGAACTGGCGACCTTGGTCGCTTGTTAGTGTGGTCGGGCATCCAAATCTTGCGATCCAATGTTGATAGACGATTTCTGCTATTCGAACAGCTGATATTTCGTCAGTAGGTATTGCTTCGGGCCATTTCGTTGATCGGTCGATCATTGTTACTAAGTACCGATGACCTTGAGATGTTGTACACAAGGGACCGACCAAATCGACGTGAAGGTTTTGAAAACGCTCACTTGGCGGGAAAAATCCGATGTTAGAGAATGTGTGTCGATGTACCTTGCTTTTTTGGCAAAGTAGGCATGTTCGTGTCCAACAGCTGATGTCTGCGTTCATTGACGGCCAGAAGTATTTTTGAGTGATAAGTTTTCGAGTTGTGCGCGTACCAGGATGACTGATGTTGTGCACGCTGTTAAAAACTTCTTTTCTGTATTGCTCGGGTATGTACGGGCGTACATAGGTAGTAGATGCTTCGCAGTATAACTTGACGTCACTGTTAGGTATCGATATTTTCTTGAGAGTGATGTTATTCTGGGATAATAGTTGTTCAATGTTGCTGTCCTTGTCTTGCGCGCTGGCTATGTCGCTGTAGTTTATTGTAGATGGGCATGAAATTGTTTCTATGCGGCTGAGTGCGTCGGCGACGATGTTTTGTTTACCGCTCACGTGTCGTATGTCCGTGGTAAATTCGCTGATAAACAAGAGTTGTCTCGCACGCCTCTGAGTTTCTGAGTTAGAATTAATCTTCGACATTATAAATGTTAGTGGCTTGTGATCGGTAAATATGATAAGATTCCGTCCTTCGAATGTCTTGCGAAAGTGTTTGACTGCCATGTAAATAGCGAGTAATTCACGATCGAATGTAGAATACTTCTTTTGCGCGTCGGTAAATTTCTTGGAATAATAACCAAGCGGATGCCATGATTCGTTTAGATATTGTTGTAATACTGCTCCTGCTGAGTTATCGGATGCGTCGCAGAATAAGGCGAGTGTTGCGTGGTGCGACGGATGAGCGAGTAGAGCTGCGTTTATGATGCTAGCTTTACATTGCTCGAATGCTTGAGTTGCTTCGTCGGTCCACGTGATTTGAGTTTTGTCTCTCTTCTTTACGTTGTGTAAGTATGCGTTCAATGGTGCTTGTAGAGATGCGGCGTTAGGTATATGGTCACGGTAGAAATTGATCATACCAAGGAATCTTCTTAACTCTTCGATGGTAGTCGGCTTGGGATAGTTGGTGATAGCTTCGATTTTATGTGTTGGAGGTTTGATGCCTTCTGACGATACGGTGTATCCTAGGAACTGAACTTCTGATTGACCTAGGTTGCATTTGGCGGGGTTGATAGTGATACCGTTTTCTTCTAACCTCTTAAGTACGGTGTGTAGGTGTTCTCGGTGTTGTGTTTCACTTTCCGATGCCAGTAGTAAATCGTCGATGAATGGGAAGACGAAATCTAATCCTCGTAATACTTCATGAATGTAGCGTTGAAACGTTTGTCCCGCGTTTTTTAAACCGGGGCACATACGTGGAAATTCGAATAATCCCATCGGGGTGATGATAGCTGTCTTCTCAATGTCTTCATCTCTAACGCTCAGTTGTTGGTATGCTCGGTTGAGGTCTATTGTAGAGAATATAGTTTTTCCGGATAAATGATGAGTAAAATCTTTGATGCGTGGCACGGGGTAACGATCAGGTATGGTGATGGAGTTGAGTCGACGATAATCACCACAAACTCTAATATCGCCATTCTTCTTGGGTACGATATGTAGAGGTGATGACCATGGACTTTTACTAGGTCGGCATAATCCTTGTTCGATCATGTTTTCAAACTCTTTCTTGACTATTTCGTAGCGATGCGGTGGAATTGGTCTTGCGCGGCAGTGTAACGGTGGTCCTCGAGTTTCGATGAAATGTTGCACGTTAATGTTGCAGTTTAATTGCATCGATGTTAGTCTCGTTATGCCTGGATATTGCGCTAGTATGTCGTGGTATGATTGTGACATATCGATACTGCGTACGGTGGGCACGTTCGATACACGTATCGGGGCGTTGACCTTTAAACTCGTGACACCGTCGATTAGTTTTCGGTTTTTCAAATCGACGATGAGTTGATGATGCTTGAGGAAGTCGGCTCCTAGTATTGGCTTCGAAACGTCAGCTACGATGAATTTCCATTTGTACGGACGTCGTAGATTGAAATCAAGAGATAATGTTTTCTCGCCGTACGTAGCTATTGTAGTGTTGTTCGCTGCGTACAGTTGAAATGGTAGTGGCGTTGCTATTTGTCCCTTTCTTCTCGGTAGCACGGATATGTTGGCTCCAGTGTCGACTAAGAATGATAACTTCGAGTTTTTATCAGTGATATATAGGCGGTGTGATATTTCTTGAACGCCGGTGTCCGCCTCTGCCAACGTTCTGTCTAGTTTTCCGTGTTTTGCTTCTTGAATGAGCAAGGCGACGTGCAGCGTCTAGCTTGACCTTTGAAACGTCGGTGATAATAGCAGAATGGTGATGGCGATGTTTCTCGATTGCGTGATCGTGATGCGCTACGGTGACGGGACGGGTAGCGGTTGCGGCGGTGGTCTGCATTGTACGGTGGTCTTGCTTTCAACTCGGCAATTTCCAGTGATAGTTTTCTTATCTCGTTGATAAGGTACTGCGTATCTGCTTGCGGTGCTGATGATGTAGGTGGGGATGGTGATTGCACGGCTGCGACTTCGGTTGAAGCAGTCTGCTCCATCATTTTGTCGGCGAGTAGAGCAAGTTCTTCAAGTGCAGTCTTCGTGCTGAATGATTCGCTGACTGTGAGGACTGATCGGACGTGTGACGGAAGGTGATTTGTCCACATGAGACGCAGAGTGGAGTCGGGAACTTTGTCTCTGGCAAGGTTTCGCATTCGTCGCAGTAGTTGGGTCGGCTTCTGATCTCCGAGTTCCATCTCTGATAGTAGTTTCTGGAACTGGCGGCTGTCAGATTCTTCGTAGGCGGATATGAGCCTTTCCTTGATGGCTTTGTACTGGTCCGTCTCCGGTGGGTTGTACAGTAGATCCATGATCTGCTCGATGTCTTGTCGCTCCAGCTGTGCTATGACCATTTGGGCGAGCTGTGCTTGGCCTTTCTTGAGATCGTTGGTTGCAGCTTCGAAACTAATGAACCAGAGTCGCGGTCGGTCGCGCCAGAATGGTGGAATGCGCATGGTGAGAGAGATACCGGCAGCTTCAGCCTTCGTCACGGTATGCGATGCTGATGAACTGGACTGCTCTTCGACTGGATTCGACATCTTGCAATTTGATGATTCTTCGGCAGTTAACTTGTTTTTCTTCGTGTGTTTTGTTCGGGGTCACCACTTTAGTAATGTTTGGGTTACGGTAGATTACTAATAAAACTCCTAGTTGTAGGTTTCACGAAGGTTGTAAAAAGAATATTTATTGATTAAAAATGTGTCACTTATATACAGTTTAGGAATATTAACAATTATGAGCTTAACCAATAAGAAATTACTAACTAAATAACAAAGAACTCCCAACCAATCACGTCACAGCACTTGTTGCCTATTTAATCCGTGTGGTGTCGCTACAGACGCTCGTGTCACGGACCGCGGTGCGCGGAATGCACGCGCGCCGCAGGTGTGTATAAATAAGGGTTCCGCGTAGTTCGCGATCCTTTTCTGCGCGGCATTTGAAGAGAGAAGACGTCTGCTGTTGTTCACGTGCGCGGCGAGCGAAGACCGAAGAATACGACGGCGGCGTGTCTTCAGCGTTTCCTATTCCTTTAACAGAAGTCTAGTTCTTTTGAGAACTGTGAAAAAGAGTTCTTTTGAGAACTGTTTGTTTCTTGGTTTCTTGACGATAGTCATAAAACGTGCTGTGATGAGTGGTGGCTACATGCCCCGCCCACTGCCACTTCAATTTGGCGATCCTTCGGGCTATGTCGGTAACCTTGGTTCTCTTGCGGATATCATCATTCCTGATTCGATCATGCAAGGAAACTCCGAGCATTGCCCTCTCCATTGCCCTTTGGGTGACTTTTGGGTTACTTTTTTTTTGGGTGGTCGATGTTAGTCACAGTCATTAATCGGTTCTTTGAATATAATAATCACAAATAAAATAAATTGATCAAATATTATCATAATGTGTAATTAGTATCTATAGGTAGTTAATCAAAAAGCAATTGAAAGAATTTCTAACAAAAATAAGCATGACTAGTAGGTATTAATCTTCGGCTAATTCAGTGAGTCATTAGAGAATTGTTTATATTGCTCAGTCGATCGAAGCGCTAGGCACACAGAAACATAAGTGTACGTACTTATGTTTCTCTGTGAGACTGACGAAAATAGCACTTAAACACCGCCATCCATTTCCTTTCAGCTCATAAAAGTCTGGTAAACTTCAAGTTCTAGTCTAGTACTTTGGACAGTAGAGAATTGAACATCACGTGTCTTGGAAGACGGACTGGCGATCATAGATTAATAAATTGAGGAGGTTAGAAATGATAATTTGAAATATTTTTGCATTTTTGTTATGTATGTACGAGTATGGATGTTTGTTACTCTACACGCAAAAACTACCAGAATGAATCTTGATGAAATTTGAGATAGATTATAGTCTGGAATAACACATATAATACTTTTTATCCCGGGAATACATTCCCTTGGGATAATTTTCAACATTCACGCGGGCGGAGCCACGGGCGGCAGCTAGTTTTAAAATGAAACTGCATTTGTTTATGATAAATGGTGATCAATTATTGTGATTTCTTTTTTTATCTTTTTAGTTCTGTGTTTTCGAAAGATACAGCAGATCTCAACCAACATAGGTAAATAACTAGTTTCTGAGCCGTAAAAAAGTAAATAAATTAAAATCAGATTCAAATATCATTGTCATTGTCAGTGGCACCCTCAAGATTGGCAGTTGGTGCTTATAGTCATAAATTAGCAGTTATATGGGTCAACACGTGATATTTTTATATTTCAATACTAAATAAATTCTGCACTGTGCTTAAATCATTTTTTAAAATTCATTTTGGCAGTATTTTACATTAACTAAATATCTAAAAATATAAGCCAATAATGAAAAAAAATACAAAAGTAATTTTACTTTTCTCGAATAAGGCAAACATGTAATTTATGAATTTTTGTTCCTAAGCTCTTCAATAACTAATGACACATAAATTCATTCAATTTAAATTTTACGATTCAGGTTATATTTAGGGTTGATTATTCTCAGTCAGAATTCCATGCGATACAATGTGACTTGAGGTCCTGCTCTCCATGCAAACTTTCCAGGATCCTAACGTGACACAAATTATAGTTCTTGTCAGCCATGAAAAGCGGAGCAGTCAATCTACACGAAAAGACAGAAAATATAATTTTAATAGGTTTATTAGTTTTGAAACGATTAAATTAGTTTCAGGCATAACAAATGAGATTTAAATGAAGAAACAACTCGTAAAACGTTGATTAATTTAACTGAAGACTGATATTATGCGACCATCTCAAAGTAAATAAATCACTTGTGCCTTAGCCACAACATTTGACTGTCGTGGTGATCTAATCTTGGGACATAATATTTTACGACTTGTCTCGTAACCAACAAACGCGAACGGAAACGTATGTAAATACCAATCGTTTGTTAGAATAAAATTACACTTGGTATCGATAAAATTGAATGCCAAATGTCAGTGAGAAATATGTATCGAATCTATTTTGGTTTTATAATTATTTAGACTTCGTGGCGCACGTGTTGGGTTTGTAGTAATACTTGTCTAGAACAACGTTGTTTTTAGTGGAGTATAACTATGTATATGTCGCAGCCAATTAGCTTAATCAGCCGTTTAATTGGTTGCCTAGCCTTTTCATTTAACTGTGCCGATTTTTCAGCGACCTGTGACATCTTTTGTTCAATATCTTTTAATGACTTGACCATGCCACATATGTCGCTGATTAAATGGCACAGTTCAATGAAAAGGCTAGACTTTTAATGAAACGGCGGATTTAGCTAGTTGGCTGCGACATATACATATTCTTTCTAAGGCCAGGTGGCTACCTTCCTGCAGTATCATCAGATTATGTTCACTATAATATAGTATTTTGAATACGAACTACTCTCTCAATCTTTTGTTCAAAATTTATCAGTAAATTGCCAGTACTTTCCGAGTAAAGTGGCTATAAAACATCCGGGCAAATGGACAGACGGATTGTCCTAAAGTAAAAGTGTTCGGTTTATGTCGTTTGGCTACGGAACCCTAAAAAGGGTAAACTACAATCTATTTACTACATATAATAGTTCTATACACATTCTACGGTCGTTGTAAACTTCCCAGGTATTACTTGCCGCAGTGCGATAAACCGCGAACGAGTCCGCTTATCCGGCAGCTGTAGGTACCAGGCACCCATAACCGGGTAGGGGTTGAGCGATAAGCAGTAAACGTCCGGTAGTAAGCAACGTAAAACGTACACTATAGCGAAATAGCAGATGATCCTTTCCATGCAAAATGTTCAGTTAGTTTGGTCAACTTTGATATTATATCTATTATTTCCATCACTAAACATTAGGTTTATTTACTTAGGCTTATTATTTGGGTTTAGTTTGGGGGTTTTGGGTAGGCAGAAAAATCATTTTGAAACGACTTCAAAAAAGGAAGAGATTCTCAATTCGGCTGAATGTTTTTGTTTTTAGAGTACCCAAAGGGTGAAAACGGGACCCTATTACTAAGACTCCGCTGTCCGTCTGTCTGTCTGTCACCAGGCTGAATGTTATGAAGTCATGAACCGTGATAGCTAGACAGTTGAAATTCACAGATGATGTATTTCTGGTGCCGCTATAACAATAAATACTAAAAACAGAATCAAATAAAGATTTAAGTAGAGCTCCCATACAACAAACGCGCTTTTTATAGAAATGGTACGGAGCCCTTCTTGAGCAAGTCCGACTCGCACTTGGCCGGTTTTTTGTATGTTTGTTCAGCGATATCTTCGCCAATTTTATTGTCATCCGAATTTGATGATTTAACCAAGCTTTCCAAAAAAACAAAATTAGGATTATCTAGGATTTCCAAAATAACAAGTGTCAATTTACTTGAGTGCCAAATACTTCCGCCACTCTCTATTTCGAGTCACAAATTCACAATATCATTAAGTACCAGCATAAAACCTCGAAGAGCCTTCCAAGTAAAATTAAAATTCCCATTCTTATGGCGGTACCAACGTTTTTCTCGAGTTTAATTCAAACAGATGGATGGAACTTAAGGAGATAATAGAACTTACAGCCTCTTCTCGGAAAATACGTCTCAAACATTTACGGGCGCATATGCCCGTAAATGTTTAAGATCCTTTTTATGGAACTCCAAAGCATTTATTAATCAAATACCAGATTGTTGGTCTGTTTAGACGATAAATTACATTTTTCTTGAGAGATTTTATAGCAATTTTTTATCTTCTTTTAAGGGTTCCGTATTCAAAGGGTAAAAACGGGACCCTATTACTAAGACTCCGCTGTCCGTCTGTCACCAGGATGTATCTCATGAACCGTGTTCGCTAGACAGTTGAAATTTTCACAGATGATGTATTTCTGGTGCCGCTTTAACAAGAAATACTAAAATTAGAATTAAATAAATACTTAAGAGGGGCTCCCATACAACAAACGTTACTGGTTTGCCTATAGATAATGAATGGTACGGAACCCTTCGTGCGCGAGTCCAACTCGCACTTGGCCAGTTTTTTTATAATTAGTTGACTTGTTACGTGAACATCTAATGTTTTAGTCTTAGTCCATTTGAAAGAAACTTTCTCCAGTCCATTTGACTCGGTCATCATAGCACGAAAATAAATCTAACGAAAAAAGATTTAGACATATTTGTCAATAATTAAAAATCCAGAACTATCAATTTGAGTGTGGTAGGAAATAAATTAGAATAGGTTAAGCAAATACCGATTGTCGTTAATGTGTTTTTAATTGTAACTCTCTTTTCAGAATGCACCAATTATTTGGCCCAACCCGTCACGGAACCACTGGACTTAGCTTATGATATTATTATAGCTAGTAAGTATTTTTTCCTCTTTTGTATTATTAATCAAAGGCTTTTGCAAGATAGGATAATCATTATCCACAACCTTTTTTAATTCAAAATTTGAGATAATTATCAAATGGAACTACAAACTCCATAGAGTTTGTAGTTCCATTTGATAATTATCTCAAATTTTGAGTTGGAATTTTAAGTTGGTCTTGTATGTCATAACTCATAACATACAAGACAAGCTTCAAATTCCATTGCAATTTGCAACCCATAATTTTGGATCTTTTATAAAAAATGCTCTTAAATTCACTGAAGTTGATAGTTAAGTTGGTGGCGATAGATTCAAATTATCTCGAATAATAAATTCAAATACAGAGTAACTTCGGAGATGATGCGCAAATTTTAACATCATTAAAAATAAATGGACCCTATTTTTAATTTTGAACATGTTGCGAACAATACAATTTAAAGTAAAGTAATCATAGCATCTATTTTCGATACTTGACAAAGAGATAAATGATGTCATTTTCCAACAATAACAAAATTACAAAAATGCTATTTTTTTTTCGTGAAGTAGGTATGTTCTATTAGCGAAACTGATTTCATGAAAAAAAATGCGCAGTATTTCCCAAGTAACCCTGTTTACACCATCACCATAATATGTTGTCATGGCAACTTTTTCTCTTTGTTAAAAAATAAAAAAATGCTCCGGTCTTACAATCTCGACAGATTTTTCGCTTCTTAAGCATTCTGTTTCGAATCCAATGGGGCTTGAGGAGTCTTTTGTAAACAGTTATAAATCGTACAGTCATGTTCCACGCTATGCCATGAAAGAGAGGTGTTATACACGAGTATATGTACCTATTATTGTTTTTTTCCCACTTAATATTTTTATGATCTAAGCTTTGTGAAACAAGCAAAACCTACTTCATACTTTACTTGTGGGTGTCAAAGTCGCTTATACAACGTGTAACAGAATAAACGCAATACCTCTTGTGGGGCCATTGTACTCATCATTATTAACAACTTTTACTATAAGACTAATACTGTAATCGACTGCCCCATACATTTATGTGCAAACCCATAGTATTTTGGTTTACTTTCATGCGACTTACAATTGTATCATACAAGTATCCACTTCAAAAAAATGTTATGTTTGAAACGAGTAGGTATTATAATTAGAGTAAAATTTCACGTTACATTACTATACGTCAAAAACATTCGGGCTAGCCTCTCTAATATCTCAATAGGTAGGTATAAGAGATGTGATAATTATGCGTTTTTCTTTTGGGTACGCGATATCTGTATGTGTTTTATAATTTTTTAGAGGTAGCGGAACAGAGAGTAAAGTCCCGAATATCAACTCTCGGGCAGTTGCCCACCAGACAAAACCAACCGTCTGGTCGGAGGATCCTCCCTTTTCAATGGAGGTTTGCGGGACTTTACTCTCTGTTCCGCTACCTCCAAACTGGTGACCCTCGACATTGAATATGAATTTAATTGATACAAATATATATTTCTTTGTTTAGATTACGTACGGACCATGATATCGTTCGGTATCATCAGCCTGTTCGTCATGGCGATGGGTTGTGGCTTCTCCATGTACACTTTCCACAACCCTCGATACATGTTCAAGCGTCTTGCCGCGGGCATACACTTCATTAGCAGTAAGTACCTCACAATATTTATTTTCAGCTTATTTATTAACTTTAAAATAATAATATGGATCACATTGGTTGTTAAAACCTATGTAGGTATATACAGGATATTTCAGTGTGTGTTTTATTTAAGGGTGATGTTCTGTATCTCATAATTATAAAATAGGGAAACAAAATAAAAAAGTTAGCATTGACTTTTAGAAAAAAGCCGAACACAAAAATACAATTTAAAGTAAACTTTGAAAAGAGTAACTATGGAGTTTCTTGTCCGTTCCTCTCCATAAGAATCTACCTTTGTGAACAGACAGTAGAGTCACATTATTTTTTATACATAGTACCTATTTTAATGTAAATGATGACGTTCAAAAGTGTCGTTTAATGGCCTAATTGAAATAAACGTTTTGACTTTGACTTTGAGTAAAAAAGAAACATTTATTATGCAGTTGGTGGCTTTGAATTTGATCATACTAAAATAAATACCAGCAATTGCATCAGACTGCTTGAAAAGTGTTTTTTTTTTTTACATTTTAGACTTTAGAAAATATTGTTTTGCTGTCGGGTTTTGGAGTGTTTTTTTTATTTTGCTATTGTTTCCTATATTTTAGGGAAATATTGAGATTTTTATTTGCTTGGTTATCGGGGTTTCCTATTAAGATTTTTTTGAATCTGGTGAAATGTCACCCTCATTACCTAGATTCTCAAATACTTTCACTCTTTGTGTTCTATATTATTGAAATATTGTATTTTTTGCAGCCTCATGCACATTTGTGGTCGTACAAGTAATGATGTCTGCAGTAGATCAAATGAAGAAAAACATGATTATCTACCCCGAAAAGGCCTACCATTAGTAAGTATTTAAAAATTTTATCCGTTATTGTAAGATACCAACCACTTTTTCAATAATTATGTACTGAATCTAATCAATGAACATGTTCTTCTAAATATAAAGTTGCTCATCAAAGCAATGTAACTAGAAGTTTAAAGGTTTCTGTGAACATTTGAGCAGCAAAGGGAGTCGATACTATTTGAAAATCACATTCAAAATTCTTTAGGCTTCTAAATGAACACCATTTGTTCGTGCGTTATTGCAGAATTCTATTGGCTCCTGTATACAATGTAATGTTTTTGACGTATTACTAACTACTTTGATAGACGTTTGTATACGATCGGACCGATGCATGTTGAGTGCGGCTAACATCGTCCATTGTTTATGCGAGCATTATCATTTTGCGTTGAAAGCATTCCATTGTCGAATTTTGTATAGACATTTTAAGCTCATCGTGGCTATATTTCTTTTTTTACGTCATACTAATTTTCTTTTTGTTCACAGTTATAACATCAGTTTCTTCCTGGCCTGGTTCGTTGTTCTCGTCAACTTCTTCGCTGCCGCTTCTTTCCTCTGGTACTCGCGTAAGAGAAAAGGCGACAAAGCGGCAACAGACGAGCTTGCCATGGCTGATGAACCCACCATCATTGGCCGATGACGCTTCAAGCGAATCATTGTCACGCGACATCTTCAGTCGTGGGAAAGCTTCCTTAAATCTTTACTGAACAGTGCTCAAATGACCAATAGCTGTAACTATGTTCAAGTCTTCCATGTAATGTATTCTACGAAAATAAGACTAAGTGATGCGGTCCAGGTGACGTTTAGTCATTCGATGGCGTTTGTAAAATTGATCGACGAGTCGCTGTGGAATGATATTCAAAATTACATTGATAATATCTACTTAAAGTTACTAGTTGAGTCTAATCATCCATTAATGCAGTTATCGAAAACCAAAGCATGGCCTTTTGGATAAATTACCGAATAATTTTTTATCGAAAAGATCGCAGTTAAATATTGTCGACGCCACAAAATTCCAAGTCGAATCGGTTTCTGAAGTCGTTGATTCTCGATGGAATCGGATCTCACATCCGATTGCTTTTAAAAACAATGGAATTTACCGAAGACATCGCTTTCGATCACGAGCTTCAATGAGTTCATCCGACTAACTCGAACAGAGACTTGCCTACAGTCGCATCACTAACATAATTACACTTCGTCAGTTTCAGCTTTTTGACGATTCTTGACTGATTCTGTTACCTTGAATTTAATTACACCCTGAATGTAAATCGTGACGTCTATATTAGTACGCCTTGTTAATCTTATAAGCGACGGAAAAAATAATCTTTATTGCGACATTTTTTACTACCGGCTTGCAATATTTTTATGTGAAAAACGTATTTAAACTTTATGTATTCGCCTCGGACTTATAGGATTAACGAAGTTAACGCACGTCGTGTTATAAAATAGCGGTTTTATAATTAAAAATGCGTAATCTTTTGCGTTATTGTGTAAATATGTTGTACTATTACTATGCTGCCATGAGTAACTTGATTCTAGTCATACTAGTTCTTATATTATATTATATTATAAAGTATAATGTTTGTAAGGATCACTTCCGTAATTAGTTTAAATTATAATGACGAACTCGTGTTGTTATTTGTGTACACACAAGAGGGGAACTTATATTTGTATTAATGGAATCCCTCATCCAAATAAGAACAAATTGAGTTGGGACCAACAAGACATAAAATTCACTATTGTCTAAACATCGGGGACTTATTTATAGAACTAACAGAGAGGGGAGCGCAAGAAACGCTGTCGTAGGAATAAAATAAAGTAGGTAAGTTTGAGTTAAAACAGTTACGGAGTGCATCCTGAAGAGTGGTATTGTTTATTCCATTATATTTGCATTATCGTGTGTATTGATGCTATGTACGTTCTTCTTATATATAATTCTTTTTTATTGAATAAACTTTTTAAACTTATTTCGGTTTTTTTTTATCCAACCTAAAGCTTTTTTCTTTCTTCATGTTTACAGAATTCATTTTAATGACAGGCCATCCGACACGACGTTCAGCTTTAATTAAAGTATGTTTATACTGAAGTGACAAAGTGTTATGAATAAAATTATAAACGATTTCATTTACATTTTGGTGGCTGCATTGAAATAATGTTCTAAATTGATGTACTGCGGTCCAAGTCTTTAACATTTTACAACAGAAAAAATTCGTTTAAACTTTTCGACAGTAGTTATTTTGGGATGAGCATTGTCGAAAATTTGGCATCGGCCCAGAGTTGAGCTGTGACACTGCCAACGTCAACAGAGGTCAGTGGCCTAAAAAAAACCTGGTGAAGGAAAAGGCCAGTAGTTCTAATGGGCTGCTGCTGGGTTCCGATGGCCCAAATCTCTCTGCCTCCTGTCTGTAGTTGACACCCAGTGAAAAAAACCTAGTTGCCAAAAAACATCATGTACAACATGACATGTATTTGGACCGCCCATTCCCTACATACTTACCTAAAGCTTTCTAAAATTAAATACCGGTGTGTCTGTTTAAATTAAAATGCCTGCGATTTTTTTGTCAGTTAACAGGTTTTGTATTTTTGAAGCAACAAAGACCGTTTATTTATACATTCAAAACAGATAATAAAAAAACGTATAAATATAGAAGAGCGCCAAATGCATTTTGTTTCAAAAAATTTTTTTCAGCAAACTTATAAATGGCTAAGATGAGTAGGAACGTAAACACAGTGTATAAAAAGTTATAAAGACAATCTCGAATAAAATAAGTAAACATGCATACTAATAAATCCAAAAAAAAAATGCTGCACGTTGCTGGTCCCACAGTAAAAGTTGTTCATAATGAAGATTACGACGACCCCTTAAATTTCTTGCAATTAATTTTTTCACCCCGTTCACCCCGTCAGGGGTTAATTGTGTAAAAATTGTTATATCTGTTTCAATTATCTTACTTTTAGTTTTTTCATACCAATTTCTACGTAATTTTTCTTGCTTCAACAAGCAATAATATCGTTCCCTAATCTTTGTCACCCCTTTTCACCCCTCTAGGGGTTTATTTTTAAAAAAATCCAAAGTTTTGTTAGTCTTACTTTTATCGAAATCATTAATGCCGTTTCAACTTCATCAGAGCAAGCATTAAAATTCTCCCCAGTTCGTTCAAACCGCATTTTTTCTTAGTTCCAGCATTTTCATACCCGTCGTAACTTTTAACCGCTCGAGCAGTGACATGTGAAAATTCCAAAATAAATATTAAATCTTACGTAATAGTAATAATAAACATTAAAATCTCGCGAAAATCTCGCGGCACACCGGCGTGCCAGTGCTCGAGCGAACGAAAGGTTCGATTTGATAATTTAAAGTGTACTGAACATGTACATAATCATCCTTAATTAACATCATTATCATTAATTTAAATGGATAAAGAATAATATCATGATACCAATATCACTACTATTTTATTCCACCCAGGTTTTGATTGAATAAGTTGAACAAAAAGCGGTTATTGTGACTTAACCATAATAGTTAGACATAATAATTATACCCTCACTTTTTGGAGGTAATAATGAGAATTCTAATCAAGATATATATATTTTTATGTATCATATATGGTTTTCTCAGCGCACGCCAAATAATGAATTAAAAGGCAATTTTTTGCTACTTTCAAATCGTAACAAACAAACAAATAAATCTTTCCTCTTTATATTTTAGATTTAGATGATACATGAAGTGACGAACCATTTTTTTGTTGGTATCTAACGATTACATGAATAATTTTTGAATTGCTAAGCCACTTGTATGGTGGTTAAAACATACCAAACTCGGTATATTTATATGGTCACCCATCCCCAGACCACCCTCGGCAAGCGTTGCTTAACCTTGAAGACTGGTCCATGCGGCTGTTAAAATTTAGTCACGAGCTCCTCCTATATAATGCCAAATTATACATTATAATTTATAATTCATTCATTTGATTAATTGTACGTCCCTCTATTATTGTTCTTTTCTTGAATTCCGACTATTTATTAGACTATCTACGAACTTTAATTTGTTTTTCGGATTCTTTGTTAAAATCATCAGTCATCCATCACTTTTGCTTTACTGTTAGTAATACAGACAATACTATCATTAGTGATCATTAGGTAGTAAGTGATCACTGAAAATGCGTGTCTAATTTTGTAATGGGCAATAGTATTTCATACTGGTGTACAAAACTATAATACAAAGGCTTGGGCATCGCTATATGGCTGTATGTATACGTAGGTATAGCTAACTTTATTAACACAAACTTCAGTGTCATACTGGATGACCTTCAGGCGAGAATAATCAGCTGTTTGCATCAAGCACTTCAACACGTAGAGTTCAGTTTTAGTCTCCTAGTGAGATACTTAGTGATGCTTTAAACACTTGACACAGCTTGACATGAGTACACTTAAGAAAATCGTGTGATGAGATTTGTTGATCTGGCCACGAAAATGTGTAAATTTTTCTGTAAATTCTTGATCATAGTATTATAAAAAAGTAAAAAAGATTATGGCAAATACAATAACGCTAATTGCAAATATATAGGTATGTATATATTGCTAATTATTATAAGAAGCAGAAAAGCAAATGAATAGATTCGCAGAAAATCGAGGATTATCAGCACCGACATAGCCGGAAGAATTGCTTAACGGACGGAAATGACGGATGACGAAGTTTGCGGACGGAAGTCTGATAAGGTCGTGGGTTCTGGAATGTCAACCGGAAGCCGTAAGTACGTTGGGCCTTCCCCTGGGTGGACCATTAGTAGGTGGTGAAGTTCATGGGAATAAGCTTGGTGCGAGAAATATAGGAACGATCGATGAAGCTAGGCTTGTAGGTGGTCTATTTTAAGAATAGGAATTCAGTTGAAATGTTGATGAGGATGATGATAAAGATAATGAAAAACCATATAAAAACTCTTTTTTTATCTCCAAGCATCTGTAACTGGCATTTAAGCTTCAAAAGCCGTTCGATACTCGTTTATTAGTTACCATGACAACCATTCAATAGTCTTCGCATGTTGTGCTGGGAAGATAATGGAGTGAAATAATTTCGGGTTGTAACCCTAAGCAGATCAATAAAAGTCGAGTAATTCAAACGAATCACGCGATATGCCTGGAACTGAGGTATGCTGCTACGTTTTTGTCCCTTTCAATTTAATTAACATGATAGAGTTTGCATGCAATCGAGTTGTTACGTCAACGTCTGCCTTCGTAGAAGTTTGCACGAACCCGTCCCCTGTGCCTTCATTATTAGCATTTATAATGTCCGTGGCTTCAGCCTGACGATATACATCGTCGCTCTCTGCATAATTTGTTTTATGAAACCGATGATCCGAAAATGTCTGTTCATTACGCATAATTTTTATCCCTGAACTCCTGCATTGCATTTTTTCGCCGTTCCTGCTATGATTTTTGACTGTTTCTAAGTTGTTACGAAGTGTTTTCATACATTGCTTAAGTATTTTTAGAGATAAATTATTTTGAATGGAGTAAAATGTGATTATTGGCTGAAAATTTTTTCATTACACGGTTGCTAAAACTATCCTGGGCAGCAAAGGTCGGACAACAATTACTGGCGTGTTTTACTATTTTTAATTTAATTCATTATTTAAATAATTAAACTAAATTGCACCACATAGGGTTTCAATAAATTTCAATAAATCACTTTGTACTAGTTCAAAATAATGGTGACGTGACGGAAGACGCAGAAAAGGTCAGTCGCCGTGGTGTCCAAACATGAGTAAATAATAGGTAATATTAGCCAAGTGCATATTTTAAATGATAAAATAAACGTTTCACTGCCTGAAATCATATTTTATTATTCTTCCAACTAATAATATAAACGAGAAAGTCCCTAAGTTTGGATGTTCGTCAATCAATTATGCCTCAACAGATGAAAGGATTTAAAGGAATGTTGCATGGGTAGACTAAAAGCTGGATTACGATAGAGGGCACTTTTTGGAACAAAAAGTGTCGTCGTACTGGTTTTGTAGGACAATTTTCGACTTGCATGTTGCTGAACCACATCGCTGCGAGCCACTGGCAAAACTTAATAGTTAATAGTACATTAAAAGCAAATTTTATAATACGTTTAAGTTTAAGCGTTTGACAATTTGATCATACAGGATAAGCCGAAGGAAAAAAAGAAAGTAAGGACAAAAAAACATACTGAAAATGATGATAATGATAATGGCAAAGCTGTGGGATCTGGCGATGAAGAGGTTGGCGGAAGCTCTGATGTCAATAGTGTATCCACCGGTGAGCACCTATTTTTTACCACTATTTTTGGTCACATAGAACTACTATACAGAGTGGAAAATGTAAGGGATAAGTTTTTTTGCAATTTGTGACTTTTTGAGTACTCCGACGATGGTTGGTCCCATAAAAGTTTTTGATCAGTATTAGAAACAGGATCGATTGGCATCAAAGAATGTTTTTGTGTAAAATGGCTATTTTCTTGCTAACTGTATTTTTTTTTGAAAATCTGTGAATGGGAATCAAAATTCCATAAAAAATATGCATAGTCTCCTAAGACCATTTTCACGTAGCTGCAACGGATAAGGAACTTCCCCTTACTGCCCTGCTGAAAGTTTTCACCCTGTATATTATGATCTTACAATCTTATGCCCGCGACTTCGTTTACGTAGGATGTCAGTTATCGTGGTACGAAGTTCCCCCTCCCCTTCCAAAGTTAAAATTTCCAATAATCATTTCTTAGCGGAATAATGCTTAAGTTATAAAATTGACTTATATTCCAAATTTTAATGTAGTAGTTTTGCCTGTGGGTCAGTCAAGGCAAACGATTTTATAATTATAGATACCTACCTACTTTTCTGAGATTTATTGGTGAAGAAAACCCTAATATTTTGATACATTGATTGCACCCATGCAAACCTTGGTTTCTTAAGAAAGTCACTAGTATAAAATAATATATGCTGACCAATATTATGTTGACTTATTGAGTGAATATAGCAGCGTAGGCCATTTAAATTGTTCTCTACCTAAATGATTGAGTGCTACTTTCATTTTTTGCGCCTTCTCCAACCATGAGTAAATAACTTTTCCAGTGAGTAACCAGCAACTAGATGACGATGATAAAGGATATAGTGCTCAGATTGGGCTGAATGTGGCAATGTCGTCTACTATTCACATAGACCGGGATGAGTACTTGCAAGCTCACAGAGATCTAACGATGGAGCGGAACCATCAACAGCTGCTCAACAATATACTTCATCGAAGACTTGCTGAATATTACAAGTACCGATATCTATATGTCTATTACACCCTTTTTCATGTTCATGTTGTTACAAGAAATAACAGTCTGCACTACTTTTCTCTGCATTGTTTTTGATTTATTGTATTTAACACAAAATCAAGCCGCTCGACTGTTTATGACTAGTTTAAATAATAAACGTTTTGCAAAGTAAGCTACGGACCAATTAATGTCGTTGTTGTTAAAAGAATGCTTTGAACTACTAAGGTACAAACAACAGCAGTACCAAGAAGTTGAAGCCATTTGCCGAAGTAGCATATTATTTTTTGCATCGTACAAATTATTTATAATAATAGCTTCAGAAAACTGGTATTCAGCTGAATCCGGTTTGACTAGGAGCCGACCCCAATATAGTTGTTAGTAGTAGTTTTAAAAGTGGGAAAAGGCTAGGCAGATGATGAATAGCTTCAGAATGAAATGACGACATAATTAATATAAACTCACCATACCTAATGCAAGCAGCCGTAAAATTGTACACGTGTAACAACTAATAAGACAAAACATGACGTTCCAGAATAAAACTTTTCAACCGTAAAATAAAACTGACGGTATATTTATTTTTCTAGTCATCGTCGCGCGTTTGGCGCAAACATCTGAGTCGCTCATTTGTATTGAAAGAAAATACTAGCCCAGTGAACTGTATTACAAAAACAAGAAGTTGTATAATACTTTGGCAGGCAGACTGTACGTGTTGTCATGTCTATGGCAGAATGCCGATATTTTTACAATTTATTGTTTTATTTAACAAATTGTTAAGAATTTAACATTTCTGACGTGGCTTAGGTAGAATTTGGTAGCTATATGGCTGTCAAAGTTCCAAACATCTCACGTTTAGATTTAATAAAAATGATCTCACTTTTATAACGACGATTTTAACTCAACATAATATCTTGTCGTGGTATATCGATAATGAACACTTGAGTTTAATAGTTCAATATTTTATTACATGACTCAAGGGACTTGATATACAAAGCGGATAGGGTGCGCGGAGATAAAATGTATGGTGTCAAAGGAACGAAATATACATTTTCACTTTCAATATCAAGTCCCTAAATCCCAATAACATTTGGGGCAGTGCTGCGAAAACAAAACTGTCAGAACTCCAAATTACCCAAAATAAACTCATTAAAATACTATTCGGCTATCCATATCTAACATCAACCTGTACAATTTATCAATACACTAAAATAATGAATATAAAACAGCTACATATTTACAACACGTGTATTTTCATCAGAAATATTCTCAACAAAAGCGTTCACTCAAACTTAATACTAACCCAATATAAACAAGTTAATCAACGCAGCACACGGAGAGCAAGCTTGCTAGTTTTACCTAAAACAAGAACTAACTATGGCAAAAAAATGTTAACTTTTGAAGGAGCACAACTCTATAATGGATTACCGTCCTGCATAAGACATCTGCACTCTTTCAATGCATTCAAAACTCAACTTAGCCAGCACATAATTGCGGATCGATCACTTCTGGAGAAATGAATGCATTGGATGGGTAACTATTAACTTATAATACTGATGACGAACTTTTTGTGGTCAATATTTATGTATGTTTTTTAGTATTGTTCTCAAGTAAGTGACATATGTCTTTATTGGGAATAAAGTTTCTTTAAACCGAACATTAAAAGCATGGTTCGTGATGTATGTGAGTAAATTGATAGAAAATACTGGAACATAAGTAAATAACATTGTTTTTAAAATGCTTTAATTTTTCAGAAAACGTAAATGTGAACATGTTTTGAAGCCACTGGAGGGAGCGGCTGATATGGAAGAAAAATATCAGCAAAAATTGTATGCTTACGAAGAATTGAAGAAGAAAGCAGAAAGTGAAATTGCTGATGTGAGCATGTTTTTTTTTATTCAGCCTATACTGGCTGCATGTTTTCGCGAACCACCTTGCATTAGGCGTCCACCAGTCCACCACCAGTCTTTTCAGTAGGCGTCTAAGTCGGCATGTAATATTTGCGGCGACGACCTTTCGCTTCCGACACAGGTTCAATCCATGGTCCGTAGCAAAGAGGCATGAAAAGCGGAAGCATGGGAAGCAGTCACCTCCTTCAGCGAAGTAGTGATGCTAGTGAAGGAGGAGACGGGCCGCGTGAGGGAGAGGCAAACCTCACGCCCCAGCCGCCGCAACGGAAGTAGAATACCCGGGCATCGGGAGTCACAGGGCGATTCCCGCTCACCCTATGCGCGGGCGTTGGGTGGCTCGCCGTCCGATCAGAACCAGGCCCGGGTTGACGGCGCACTGTAATCCACGCGCGCCTCAGAAAGATGTCAGCAAAGTAGACGGGGCCCGTTATGGCCAGAACTTGCCAGGGTTGCGGAATTTGTTCCAAGGAGTCACCGCGGCTCTGGAACGCAAAAGGCATTTGGAAGAACACGGATGGTTTTTAATCAGTAAGAGTCTGATACTCCTTCCCGCTCCATCCAGAGCGGAAGGAGTCATTTGATGATTACCCATCCTAAAAATAAAAAATGGTGTTATTGTCATCATCAAAATAACAGCATCATCATAACTTATTGCCCTTATCCTCTTTTGTTTGGGGTCGGCGCAACAAGTATTTTGAGTATTTTTTTTTTACGTCTCTTCTGTTTAGTCGTCACCTTAGTAGTAACCCCCTTTCCATATCCATAATCCATCCATTGTATTAATGATGTTACTTTATAGCCTGCATTCATACCCAAAACTTTCCGAAAAACGCAATCAGAAGTTGTTATAAAAAGACAATAATTATAACTTAGTAAAAAATATGTATATGTATATAATTTTTGAAAAACAAATGGAATGTTTCCTTTGGGGGTAAAACGTACTTTTACTCGAAAGTTTTATTTTTCACAGATAAAAAAGAAAGTTTCTGAAGTTGAAGAAAAATATGCTGGTAGATTGGAGCACGCTAACACAAAATTTGATGGATTGCAAACCCTCGAGAGGACCACGGGTTCGGGACTAATTTACTCAAGAAAGGGAAAACCTATCGCTGACAAGGTGAGAATATACTGAAATAAAAATGCACTACAGAGTGCAAGTTCTACTAATTTCAAGCAAATTTCGCATGCGCATGTCATTCGCAATATGATAAAATGTTTGGAAATTGAGGCAATAAACTTTTAACTAAACGTGACGTGATATTTTTTTTTTCTAAAGTTTCATTTTTTTAAACTTCTCGTCCTGACTGATTATGTCAGTCAGTCAGGACGAGAAGTTAAAAAAAAAAACGTTCAATTCGTTCTCAAGTTATGGGATTATTTTTTTATACATGTATAAATAGATAAGTTCAAAAATTGGCACCTTTTTGTTAAAGCCCTGTCATTCCACCACAATTCATGAATCGTTTAAATACTTTTTGATATTTCAAACTGTCTTCTTTCTACAGACGGTAGAGAGATTCCTAACACTTCAAAGGCGCAAGAGTGAGCAGTCCTCTGCACTTTGTCTGCGTTACATTCGAGCGAGAAACGCCGTTGCTGAACTTGAGGCAATAGTGAAGAAGCTGGAGACCCTGGGCCCAGGGCTTTACGTGTGGCAATATGAACAACTTAATATTGATAACCAGAATTATAATACTAAAATAGAAGGTAAGTTTCTAACTATACTCGGAATTTTAATTCGATTCCAGATTTGACAATTTCAGTGTTGCAACGTTATGACAAGTACTAAATAGTGACGTTGCGAAATTATTCGATACGGAAATGGAATATTTCCGGATCGATTCCTCTCGTTTATAGTAGTATATTTAAAACAACTACTACTTTAATAGAAACTAAGTAGGTATATTTTCGTGGACGTTTTTTTCTTGGGGACAAGAAAACATCCACGTCTTTTTGTGATGTACTTGGCTGAGGATCCATTTTGATGGAAAACCAAAACAAATAGATTCACTCAAAGTTCACAAAAAAACTAAAAACGTAACAACAAACACAACGTAACAAAACTTTAACAAAAACCCAACAAAATAACAAAATATCGATTCGCAATGAAACAAGATATTCGTGCAGTCAGACTGGGAGAATGAAGCCGAATGACAAGATAAACAAAATGGCGATAGCTGCACGAGCGCGCACGGGTTGCCAATACAGAAAACTATCTAGGCCCTTTTATTATAAGTTTTGTTTTTAATATAAAAAAAAAACAAAAATATTAACTTTTTACTAAATAAAGCAGCGGTTACTAAGTAATAAATAATTATTATGAATAATTATGAATTTATTTAAATAAAAATCAATAATTTAGTCTTTAATTGGCACACCAATATTATGATTACATAAACATAAATCGCGATTATATATCGATTTTTGTGTTCATCACTACACTATTATATGTGGTATCATTATTTTACAAAATGACAGTAGCTAATGTCAAATGTGGAATCGAATTAAAATTCCGAGTATATATACAGTTTGTCCAATAACTTCATCGTACATAGTTAATTAGTTACTTTTCAATAAAATTTTATACATTTGAAAGTCTGGATTGATTAGACCGTGGTGACCGTGTTGTCTGTTAAACAATCCCGCAGCACCTGACTGGATTTGGATGAAACAAGATAGAACACTTTTTTTATCCCGGTAGTTCGCCCTCTTGGGATATTAATAGTAACTATACAGGTGAAGCGGTGGACGGAAGCTGGTTAAGAATTAATCTAGTCATTGAGAAAATTGTAAAGGACAAGAAGACTCTGCTCAGCTGCCAAAACATAACTGTTCTAAAGATCCTTTCATGAAGCTGACACCATTTTTAATTGGGCTTACCAAAATTTATTACATTTTCAACAGAACGTGAAGATGAACTTATAAAAAACCGCGCAAAATGTACAGAGCACAACCAAATCTTGGCTCACATTAGAGAAAAGATGCATCACACTGATGAGGTCATTGACTTTGCCGAATGTGATCTTGGAGACGCCGAAATTGAGTTTTACAGGGCCAGAGAAGATTTGGGTCAGGTTAAGGTAATGTTTTTTTTTTAAGCCTCGTTTCCATGAGGCAATATTTGACGCGCAACGCGTGACGCCCAACATGATCGGCAACGTTGCACAACAACGCTCGACGTTACCAGCAGGCGTGCAACAGTGACAATGTTACTAAATAAAAGTTGCTCGTTGCCGTTAAACATGAAGCGCAACATGTTGTGCATCATTGTCGTGCGTCAATTGTTGCCTAGTGGATACGCGGCTTAAGCTTTTGTTTTACTGGCTTTTGAATAGCGAGCGAGCACTGCGCAGTGTGTTTTTGTTCATGTGATAGGCCTACCAAAGGCCACGTTATATGCAAGTGGCCACGTTTTACGAAACCTTCATTACAATTCTGCCTCTCGGACTTGACGAGCATTCGCCTGTAATGTAACATTCCAGTTTCGATTTTGAACATTACAATACCTACCACTGATCACTGAGCGGGGCGTGTTGCGCGTCTGCAACACGCTCAATTACAAGTGTCGCGCATTGATATTACAATTTAATTTGGATCAAAATATTACACATCGTATCATCAAGTTACGCACTGTAATGATCGGTTTTTCTCCTACATCGTGGGTGCGTTTACAAACATATAAACTCACATACACTAACAGCTAGACCTGGAACAACTATCTGTAGGCCGTACAAATATTTGTTGCGTACGGGAATCGAACCCGCGACACGCAGCGCAGCAGTCAATCGCTCAACCACTGCGCCAACCATGCCGTCAAAAAAAAACTGACAAACTCTTTTTTTATAATGTACAGGGTCATCGCAATAAACTACGTTGGTCTGTGGAGGACGAGAGACTGAAAGCCGGACTCCTAACAAGGAAAGATTTACTGCGCGACTTCCAAGGTTCCTTGGACGAGGTAAACGATATTTATTGGACATTTCTGCACCAGTCCACAAGTTAAAAAGAATTGATGTTATGTCTAGAATTCAGTAAGATTTGTTTTGAAATAGTTGAAAGAAATAACTCAATGGCCAGAGAACCAGAGGTGGTAATGGTTCTGAGAACCATTAATGTCACTCCTAACATCACGCTGGCAGATGCAACATTTGGTTTGGGTTCCTACGACGAGAATATATCTTTACTTTTTTCCTTTTTTGTTATGGTCGATACTAGATAAACTTGCAATAACGGTCATTGACTCACCTACATTTGTTGAGTACATAGTAGGTATGTACTCAATAAATGTAGGTGAGTCAATAATTCCGAAAACTGACATAACGCTGTCCTTAATCGACATCTATCGTAATCCTCTACTTCTTCTAGTAATTAAAAACGGTTCATAATTTATTGCCCAGGTACCTTTGCAGAAAAATTAAGGAAAGGGCAATGTACAAAAGATTAGCAGAACCTAGAAATGGCAATTATTGCCTAGTCCCACTATCCTTTTATTAATTCTCGGTGTGATTATTTATTTAATTTATCGGTTAGAAAATATCAACAGGAAAATTTTGTAACCAGTTCTATCTTATTAGGTGGTGATATTAGACCAGAAGAAGAAAAACCTCGAGACACAGGTCTCTAAAGCCTCACAAGAGTTAAGGAAAGCTCGCAAGTGTATACTGATTCAAGGTACCTTAGCACACCGTAATGAAACCTCAAATACCGAAGAACGCATCTAGCGTTAGAAGACTAGTTACTACCTACAGCTGGTTTTAGATATACTATCTATTGTATAGGACCACATAGTTGCTTTGAGAACCAGGGTGTAATAGAAATAACGCTAAACTTGACAAGGGCTCATAATGCTCATCCTTATAGACAATTTTTACTTGGGGATCAACCCTGAAATCCTCCTCATATATTTTTGTTTGCATAGCTCAACAAAATGTAGATACTAACAGCTGATATTTTTGCGCGAAATATACACGAGGTCTGACTCACTATCCACATGTTTGAATGTACCAAGCAAGGATTTGCTTTAATCCGTGCAGAATTTTGCACATAAAGCTGTTAAGTACAAAAAAGGTGAAATGAAAATCTGAATCATAGGTGAGAAGCTCAGTAATATATATGATGTACTCTACTACTATTAGTTTTCTACGTGCTCTAAGCATTCTTGCGTCTTTTATGTTTGTTAGCATTTAACCAAAATGCTTGTTATAAATAACGAACATGTTTACAAGTTGTTCAACGTTATATTACAATGTTGTTACACACCGTTGTTTAAATTTTGTTATTGTTATTCAAAATCATGATAAATATTCTAATAAATAATATTTTTCCCTTATCATCGCCTTTCAATACTTATAAATGCTTTTAAGAACCGTTCACTATAAAGTAATGTGATCTTCTCTTCGAATTAAATTACTTTAACAGGATTTCGTCCCAATCTTTAGCTTTTCAATATCACTCAACAGAGGGCTTGAGGGCTTATGGTGGATTCACTCAGCCCGGCGGCAATGCGGCGTCTTGACCACAAGCAAAGCCGCCGACAAATCCCGCAAGCGCCGCCGGTGTGCGTGTGGTGTGAGGACCACTTTTGTAAAACTCTTTGAAAATGTGCTTGGGATATACCTAGTGTAGGTACATTCCCAAAAAATGTGTGAAAGTAGGAATCAAATTTAGTGAAAGTCAAATAAGCGAGTTATGGACTGGAAAGCTCTTCGTCTCATAAATAGAGGATTAAAACATTTTTACATAAAAAATCATGCTAGACACCCTTTTTTTTAAGGAATGACTTCTTGCGCTCTGGGTGGAGCGGAAGGGAGTGTCAGACTTTTACTGACTAAAACCCATGCGTGTTCCTTCCACTGCCCTTTGCGTTCCAGGGCCGCGGTAATTCTTTCGAACCAATTCCGCAGCCCTGACAGGCTCTGGCCCTAGCGGGCCCCGTTCTATTTGCTGACTGCTCTTTCCGGCGCACATGGAACAAAACGCGCCGTCGACTTGGGCCTGTTCTGATCGGACGGCGAGCTACCCATTGTTCGCCGTCCGCAGGCATCAATCACTGCACCATGCTCAGGGGCATCAGTTCTTGAGCGGCGCAGTGACTTCGGCTAGAAGAGGCGAAATGGGGCCGTCATTGGTAATCCATTTCAGCCCCCTCCTGAGCAGTGGCAGCGGTGGCAACGGTGGTGGCGGCTGCGGCGGAAGCGACGGTGGAGGAAGGTTTCTTCTTGGGTGCTAGGCCCCCCGGAGCGGACCTATCACTCTTTTGTGAAAAAGTTTTAAATAAACTTACTACTTATATATGTGTAAGCGTATCAAGTTTCATTCGTTCTCAAGAAAAAAGGACTTGCAAGTTTGTTGTTTGGAAATACCGTGAGTAGTAGGTAAACGCAATAAATTTTACGGTGTTAAGGCAATTAAAACATTGACTACAAACACCACGAAGTCTGTCAAAACTTCGTTAAAGGTCTTATCGTCGACTTCGATAGCGTAACGGAACATTAATTTCCACTTTTCAATCAAAGGTTCTTGAGAGTGTTAGGTGACGCGACTCTAATTAACCTCCTTCAATATTATAGACTTTATGTCAATGAATAATCAAGGTTTGTGTTGATGTCTATATTCAATTTATAAATAACATAAATTCGTTCTAAAATAATAATGGGTAAACTCGAGCATCGTGACCGAAGGGTTACCAACGGAATTCTATTACTAAGTCCGTCTGTCAGTAGGCTATAATTCATGAACTGGTATGGATAGGTAGACAGTGGAAAGACTACTATGAACTTCCATTGCCGTTATCAACATAATATAAGTACAACGTGTAATATAATAAACGCAATACCTTTTTAGGGGTCATTGTATTCATCATTATGAACAACTTTTACTATGGAACCGACCCCGAAATCGCGAAAAAAATCATAGGTATGTTCAGTGAGTACATTAAATTGTCGGACACAAATGTATGGAGCATTTGATTTTTTTTTTTCGATTTCAGTGTTGGTCCAATAGTAAAAGTTGTTTATAATTTATGAATACAATGACCCCTTGAGAGGTTTTGCGTTTATTCTGTTACACGTTATATCATACTTGGACAGTGATTTTTTTTTGCACGTAAGTATCGTGTTTTTTTTTTTCTGTTGGATCTTTGAAACAGGATCACACTTTTGTAAACTAGTAGCATATTACCATTTTCCCATCGAACCGTACTAGTGCTATGATTAGGTACATCAGTCCATAATAAATCTATATCTAAACAACAAACAGTTTCGGATTAAAATGAAAACCCATCTAAGTATTCCGACTCAAACTAACCTTAAGAAGCATTAACATAATACCTGTAACTAAATAACGTATAGCTCAGTATTGGTTTAACTAACAACATCCTGGGTTACCGGGTTCCGTAGCGTTAATAATTAACGAGCATGCCCGTGAGTATCATGGAAGATGAGAAACTTTGCAATTAGAGAACTTATTTTAATTGCATATTCCGGTCGACCTGTTTATGTGAAAGTTCTATTTTCAGACGCTATTGTTGTTAGCTCAGAGCACCGAGACCACAGATATAGATAGACATAGATAAGCCTAGTATTATGATCTGTATGAAAACCAAGTGTGCCATTTTTTGGCTACCTACTATGACGTCACACAAGAGCACTCGTTAAGAGATGGGAAAATCAAATCGATTCAAAGACGCCGCCGCGTGTGGCACCTTACTGACGTCCGACTAGTGTACACCGATGTAGACTGAGCGCGAAAGTGGTGGCTTACGATTTTTGTACGTAAGCTGGACATCAAAACGGGCACGTGAAGTAGTTGCTCTTGCGTTATCTATGTCTATCTCTCTAATAGTTAGATATCATTACAGTATAATTTAATTAATATATTACAACAATGACAAGAACGTACCTAAATAAACCCATATTAAGAACAGATACATAGTATTTCAAAGAGATAAATGGGAAAGAAATTACTCTTAAACTTGCAGTTGATCGTAATCCCTTTTGATATATCGTATGTCTTTGAAATCCCCCTTCTTTATCCAGTATTGTGAATAAACTCATTCAAATTGGAAGAAAAGCAATTACGCAAGTAATAAAACGGAGATTTATTATAAGTAAAAATCGATTATAACTCATCTATAGCCATTATTATGTCCGTGAGAACTTAGAGTATAAGGCACTATTATTGTACTATATATGTTTATTCTTCACTGACTAGTTGCACTGGTTGGTTGCATTGTCTTTTGTTTCTACAATCATGATGATCCTGTTTTGTGGTCTGAGAGTCTGACAGATTCTGGTTGTTCGACAATGTCTCTGGTGAGTGGCCCATGCTTCCATCCTTCAGGATAGCCGAACTGGCGGACGTCATCCCACCATTGTTGCTTCCCATCAGCCCAGATACAGTAGATGACGTTTGTTCCTACCAGCACTGCAAAACACACCCAGAAGGCCACTCGCCACTGCGCCAGGGTTGACTATAACAGGACAAAAAGGAAGGGTTTAAGTTGATGCATGTTTCTCATTCCCTTAACCAACATCTAAATACAGTAAAAAGTGGTTACGTAGTTAAAATTGAAGATTTGTGAAAACAATCATTTTCCTTGTTAATGACTAAGTAGGTACCCATTTTTGATATGAAAACTGTAGGCCTACTAGTTAATGAGAATGACGCACTTCCTCATTGTATAGGTACCTTTTTAGGAGGATACTTTGTCCAGTAATACAATATCTACCCACTTGTGGGGTTAGAGATTCTCATAAGAATTCACTTACACGAGAATTAAAGCTAGACATAAAAAACAGAAATAAACTATGTTGGACGTATTACAAAAAACTGGGCATTTATAATGTTTTGAGGGTACGTTACAAAAATTAACAAGTGTTAGTTCGATACATGGGCTCACTAAACCGTTAAAATACGTAAACAAGTTTCCGTAAAACATTGATCAGCGGTAACTGGATGTGGCTGTCACTATTGAAGGGAAAATTAGTTTTTTTATTATAAAGTGTTTAAGTAGTTTTTTAAAAGTGGTTTTAGATTTGGTTTCTTTGAGGTCTCGTGGTAATTTATTAAATATTTTAGATCCTTCTTTCATTATGGTTTTTCTTCCGTAGTTCGTGCGGGTTGGGTGTAGTTGTAAAAAGTCTTGTTCACGTCTCAATTTCATTTTGTGTTTTTTTATATTTTTTGTGAATAACTGACTGTTCATATGTGATACCTAATGTACCTAAGTAGGTATAGTAGTTACCTATTAGTGTAGAAGTAGAAGTCGTACAGAGGGTACTGACAAGTGTTAATACCTCTTTGAAACCTGTATACTTCTGTAAATTAAAAATTTTCGTCATTCTCTACTTTTAGTCAACAATTATTTTATTACCCTTGAAAAGCACTAAATTAAAAACAAAAATTCCGCTACGACGAAAATTCAGGATCAAAAATAGGTCAAGCTTAATTGGATACGATGTTTTAGGGACTCGTAACTATTGACAATCCAGAATACGTTGGTCTTTGTTTACTGAACCTTGTTTATGATTTATGTGCTTGTGTTTTGACATGGACACACCACTTTGTTCATGATATTGTTTTAGGTAAGTAGTCAAAAAATATCTTAAAACTCAGTTATTTTTTCGCAATATCAAACGGCCTTAACTTATTTGAAGCCGATTTACTATATTAGACATCCGCTATTGCGGGAATTCCGCAATAGCGAAGGAAAAATTCCATTACCGCTCTAGGTATCAACCAAGGCGTTTATTCAGAGCAAAACAATGAACACTGTCTCACATAAAGGCCTTAAAATTTTATGCGAAATCCAATCGTAAACCAAGCTAAGTGAAGTTAAATTTATTCATTCTCTCGTGAGTTTTTACGAGGTAGAAAACACTTAACCTAGATGAAGTTGTATGTACTTACATCAGGCGTCAGAAGGCCTATTAGGTACGGAGTGATGATGCCAGCGAAGGTTGACGTCGTGTTTACGAGTGACGTCAGAGTTCCTGCGTAGTTGGGGGCCAAGTCCAAAGCGTTAACCTGGAAAAAATAAATGTTTGTAGTTAGATGTCAAGTCAGCAGTGCGGTTTTGTAAACACCTCACCGCCGCGTGTAAACTAAGGAGAAGTGTACACGATGTGAAGTGTGTCCACCTAAGTTTACACGGTGAGATAGGTAACCAACAGAATACAACGGCTGGTAGCGAACTGGAAGGAGTTGGCTTTTCCACTGTTAGTTGGATTTCAAAATGCACTTAAGAGCGTGTACGCCGTATGTCATTTCATACAAACTTTCAAGTCGTTTTTCTTTAAAATTAATGAATCGATTTTAACGAAACTTGGTATGCATACGCTAGATATCCAGGTCTAAATAGTTATCAGAAAACATTTTTGAAAAAGAGTTCAGGGGGAAGGATATAGTGATTTTTCACTTTCTATAGTAAACTTAAAATCGCTCTCTCTCTCCCTCTGAAATATTTTTCAAAAATGTTTTCTGATAACATTTTAGATCTAGATATCTAGCGTATGCATACCCAGTTTCGTTATAATCGGTTCATTCATTTTGAAGAATAAGGATTTGAAAGTTTGTATGAAACGCCGTACCGCGTAAACGCTCCTAATGGTCAAAATAAAAATATCTACTGGCAAATCATACTCGGAAAGGTAAGAAGTAATCAGGTTGCCCTTTGAACTGTTGATATCAAAAAGCTCATCGACGAGTGTCAAAAACAATCCACTATTACGCATATCAACTTATCTCCTTCATAGATTTTATTACCTAGGAGAAGAAAAATATTTTGCTTCATATTTATCCGTCTGTAGGATTATTGAGAAGGATACGTCAATTAATATTTACGCGCCCTGACAACAATAAGATCCCCCGAAGAAACGCGAAGCCCCTTTCGTAAACAACGCTGTGTACAACAACAAAGGAAAATAACTTTTCTATGATTCAGCATCTTATTTTGGTGAAAGTGCAGTTATTCGGTTAAACCACAAAAACCTTTCTGAGGGTCTAAATATCATGACTCCTGATAAGATAAACCCTTGAGAATAAAGTAATACGAGACTTTCTGGATTAAGGAAAATTCTGATGAAAACCTTCATACAAGATATACCTACTCTATTTTTAAGTAGGATCTAAGACTGGCTTCGTCATAAATTTTAACTTAGTCCATTAAAAAGATTTTACTATAGCGATGTTAGAACGGCCGAGTTCGACTCCTGACGAAAGGGCTTGCCCGACGTAGCAAATTACAGAGATGTGTGGAAAAGCGAGATGGAGGCTTTTTCTCAGCAGTTGGACAAAATAGGCAAGATAGATAGATTTTAGAAGAGTTTAATAGGGTTTCATGATGTTTTTTTTACATAACTTGATTATGCTTTTGACTTTCTACACAGTTTCCCCTCTCCCACAATAAACCTAGGATTTGCTTGTGACAAAAAGCGTAACTTTAAATTTTGACCATCGCCTTAATATTTTTTCCAAATTGATATATAAATGGATATGTATATAATATTTTTTCCGTATAGATCGAATGGTTTTGTTTTCTGATTTCATGGCTAAGAATAAAATGACTTACCAGGTTAAGTCTATTCCAAAAGAGAGCGGTTAATGCTAAAAGCCCATTAAGAGCAAGTTACAGAAACTAATTATGTAAGTACCTTCATGCCGCTGTAGAAGCCTCCCATGAGGGCCATTGAAAGGACGAAGTACACCATTGCAGCAGTTCTGTCGCAGCCGGCGTAGGATGCCAGGATGATACAGATGGCGGGTCCGGTGGCAGCTGTAATTTAAATTTGTTGATGGATTAGTTCTATACTAGTGGTCGAAATTCAACTATAACAAATGAAAAGTCAATCATTCAAATTAATAGGTACACTTTTTGACCGTCAATGAAGATAGTCCCAGAGCGCCCGCCCTTCACCATGACTTACGAGCGTTTTGGAAAACTGTCGAGTTCCTAATGTTTTGGCTGGACAGAAGAAAAAGCCCAGTAATACATCACTGAAATACCTACATAGATCATCATCATAAAAAACTTCTTCTCCATATAAACTTTAACTTAGTCAAATCTCACACGTCTTAGTTCACGCTACATTTCCTACAAACGCATTATTGTTGGAAATAATACTAATGGTGGTAATAATATGTAGGCCGGTAGGCTTACACCAAATTCACAACAGCGTTACTTCTGCTTTTGCCTAAAATAAAAGAATAAATACAAAAAAACATGCAACATGAAAAACCGACAGAATTTATAAAAAAAAACTTCTACTTCAGCAACATCATAATCTAAAAAAATACTGTTACACTACATACCAATAGTCGTGTGAATAATTCGTCCAGTCTTGATGGTATGCCAGCCTTTCTTGATGCAAATATCGCAGACCAAACCGAAGAGGAAGGAGGAGACCCACATGGCAATGTAGGGCAAGGCAGTGAGCGTGCCGGTCGTAGCGATATTGAACTTCAGAACATCGTGAGAGTATTTAGGGAGATCCGTCACCATTGTATAGTAACCCCAGTCGTGGCCAACCTGGAAATAGGAGAGAAAACTTGAGTGTGCGATGAAAAAGGAAAAAAGGAAGCTTAAGAAAAAAAGACTATTGGCATACCCTAAACAGGGATGTTTAGGGTATGCCAATAGTCTTTTCTTCGTGTGCGTGTGGTGTGAAGCCACTTTGGTAAAACTCTTTGAAAATGTGCTTAAGATTTAGTGTACATTCCCAAAGAATTGCGTAAGTAGGAATCAGATTTTGTGAAAGTCAAATAAGTGTTTTACACATTTCCAAAGAGATTTACCAAAGTGGCCTCACACCACACGCTCACTTTTTTAATTATCTATTCATTAGTTTATTTGCGGCATTACGGAATAATCTTAATAAACAATGTCAACTAATGGCTGCGAAATACCGATATTCCAAGATAATTGAAATGGTATCACTTTTCATACTCTATAAATACCCCTCGTTAAGAGCGTTTACGCGATACGGCTTTTCATACAATCTTTCAAATCCTTATTCTTCAAAATGAATGAACCGATTTTAACGAAACTTGGTTTGCATACGCTAGATATCCAGGTCTAAATAGTTATAAGAAAACATTTTTGAAAAAGAGTTCAGGGGGAGGATATAGTGATTTTTCACTTTCTATAGAAAATTTAAAATCGCTCTCTCTCTCCCTCTGAAATCTTTTTCAAAAATATTTTCTTATAACTATTTAGACCTGGATATCTAGCGTATGCATACCAAGTTTCGTTAAAATCGGTTCATTCATTTTGAAGAATAAGGATTTGAAAGATTGTATGAAAAGCCGTACCGCGTAAACGCTCTTAAGGAAATCTTGCGAGTATGGCTTCCTATACTCATCTCTAATAATAATAATAATAATTGGAGTACCGATATTATGGACCCCCAAATTACGCAATCGTAAACACGGCGATCAATAACGCCTTGGCAACGCATTGACAGCTCAACACACGACTTACACGCTCCCCGAGCGTAATATTTCATCTAAATATTCCATCAAATTAAGATGCTCATCATTAATTCATTTGATTCTCTTCATATAAATGCTTGCTCGCATTTGCTTCTCGAAAGCATTATGATAATATAATATTCTTCTCAAGACCGGGATGGTTGGCGCTCTTTGGGGGAGGCTTACGTCCAACAGTGGACGGCAATTGGCTGACATGATGATGATGATGATATTCTTATATGTATGTGTTAGTCAGTCAAGTTTTAGATAAAACATTCAAGACGTAGTTTTGATTAAATATTGTGAATGTGTGAAAAATTATGATTGGCTAGGAAAGGGGCGAATCACAGAGCCTTTTTTGAGAACTTGGGTCGCAGTCGCGGCGCTCCGAGGAGTGAATACCGTTTGAAGATTGTTGAAGATAAAAGCATGCTTTTTAAACCCCTATTGTTTTTGAATTGCGAATACCTATTGCTTTATTGCTCTTGCAAAACAGTTGATAAAATTATGAAGCGAAAAGCCGCATGCTGTAGGTAACGGATATGGAATAATTGATTTCTCAAATTGATAACTGGCAATAGAGCTATAATTTTTACTACGATCTTGTTAAGATAATTTAGAAACCTTTCTGAAGTCATCTTAAGCACAAGAAATAAAAATGAAACCTACGTATTTCTTAGAAATATAGATGAAACTGCAATAAGGTAGCCCTAAACCCACACTTGTATACCCTATGTAACTGTACTGTACTAATATATGTACACTACATTATGTTTACTGTAGGTACCGTCAAACGGGGTGCATAGGAATAGAGGGGTGAATAGAAACAAAACTTCAATAAGGTTTTTCACTATCATAATAATAGTTGTCTAAGAATTAAACTTTATTTTATTTCAATTAATTCAATAAAATTGGAGACCGTAAATTCTGCAAACAAGATTTAAATAACGTTAAAATCCCCTTTAGAATTTTGTGCCGACTCACCCCTGCATTTCTATTTACCCCGTAGATACTGTATATACACAGTATATAAGTGTATACTGTGTCCATGACATATTCCGTTGCAACAACAATAAATGCATTTTTCAATTTAAAAAAATAAGCCATTTTGTTTCTAAGTAAGTAAACAGACATCTGATACCGTTTCCCTAAGCACATAAACTATTTGATCCGCTTGCTCCATTAGTCGCCCGGCCCCGCTCGTTAAGCTAACCCGTAAGGGAAAAGTCACAACAACATTCTACTAGTATTTTACGTTTCTTTTAAACATTCTGATGTTTGCTATATTTATAAAAAACGAACTAATCCGACATGCTTTATCAAAATCGAGAGTGCATACAGAGGGCCAATTTTACTCATTTTTAGGGTTCCGTACCCAAAGGGTAAAAATGGGACCCTATTACTAAAACTCCGCTGTCCGTCTGTCTGTCTGTCTCATGAACCGTGATAACTAGACAGTTGAAATTTTTACAGATGATGTATTTCTGTTGCCGCTATAACAACAAATAGGTAGTAAAAAACGGAATTAAATAAATATTTAAGGGGGCATACAACAAACGTGATTTTTTTGCCGTTTTCATCATTTTCTAAAATGGTACGGAACCCCTCATGCGCGAGTCTGACTCGCACTTGGTCGGTTTTTTATAAACACCCGACTCGGACTATAACAATCTTTTAAAATTTAACAAATGAGTCCAGCCTTTCTCAAGTGATACACAAACAAACAAAGAACACTTCATTTTAATTTAATTTGTTCAGTTTACTATAGAACGTTCCCAAGTTTCCAAATTGTCGGCGCCATTTTGTTCGCCAGTTTCAATAATGCGTATCGAAGGAATGGCAGTATTTTCCTTCTAAGACATTCCGTAATCCAATAAGTGTCGGAAAAGGATTGAATAATATTGGTTGGCTTTTAGAACTGGGAAGTGTACAGTCGAAGTTGACATAAATAAGAGCAGTTTCATTTCGTGGGTAACGAAGTTTAAACTGAGTGACTCTAATGAATCCCATAGCTGCAATAGGCGCCGTTGTATAGCGCCTAGCATGCAGCCTAGCTTTATCATGGACAATGACATAGTGAATGGCTCACACACAGAGAATTGCTTTTCAGGTACAAATTGAATACGGACAGAAAAGAGATAAACTCCCCTATTTCTGAAGTATTTTGAAGTTGAGTATTACTCTGTCTCTATTTAGTTTGAAAGTCGGTCAAAATTTTGCTTCAAAATAGAGTTCGACTCGATCATAATTAGTCTATACTAAAATTCACCCAAAGTGATCGTGTGTCCAGTAGTAATCTTTGTCTAGAACTTTGATTAGACCACGTTACAGATTTTCAGGAGCGGAAAGATTTTTTACTGTAATTCCTTCAAAGTGATACATTTTATGACAGACCATTCTGTGTGCCTATGAGTTTATTTGAAGCAAGCAAAGTTCCTGTTCGTGTGTCTTCGACCTAAGGGACTCTGTCCACGGGCGACTGCCTTACGAAGTTTCTGTAATACGATCGCTGAGTAATTTACATGAAATAGCAGTTCCGAGGGTGACGTCACGATGGCGTATCGTTAACGATCATCTTACGGTGGCGCCCGTCGTCTGCAAAGAATGCAATTTTTCCTTTCATGGGAGGCCCTGTGGATTTATCTCATGTTACCTCAATGACTGTTACTCGCCCGCTGCCTTGCGCTGAAATAACCATTTTGACAGTAATGTCAGTTTTGACAAACTGACTAAAAGGAGTGAAAGATGTAAAAAATTTGGAGAGTCGGTAGTCGAAAATTCAACAACGCGCTTTTATTTGTGCATACATGCATTTATTTGTCGCGTTATTTAGGCACTGTAATCGAGCGTTATTCATATACTACCAACTAAGTATTTAATTTATTTAGGCACTCCGCATCCTCAGATGCGAGATTTAGCTGCTATCTTGTCATTCCATGATTAAGCGGACATAGTGGACTTTTAACGCGGCTGCCGCAGAAGGTCGTATATGTTTTTTGAGAGGAGGTATATAATGTTTGTATGCATGTACCTACTATATCGGCAATTTTTCAGTTCATTCACACATTTGCTGCCCCCAACTGCATGAAACTGCTTGAAAAGTGATTGATTTTATGCGTTCGTTTTTGTTACAAGTCAATTTTAAAATCAAGTAGGCATCTATAGCCCCTTTAATTCATTTGTTGCAAAAGGCATTTTTATGTTTACTTTTCCAATATTTTGTTCATGGATTGGCAACGTTTACTTACGATGTGGATTTCAAATTATGTATGTACGTAGGTAGGAAAATGAGTCAAACTTATGTGCGGATAATGATCACAACAATACTATGACTTAGTATGAGAATAATACCTGTAAAGATTTTATGGCTAGTGAATAGTTATAATTAACATAACAATTACAAAATGTCGTCATCAGAGCTGTGCGATTCTGTAAACATGTCGAAGTGAACACTTGAGCGGGTTGCATGACGGGTGAGTGGTCAAACCATACAAATAAGATAGAATGACAGCTCTATTGTCGTTCACTCCGCTTAGGTGTACACCGTGAGATGTCGACAGAATCGACCGGCTGTAAACATGTCGAAGTGAACACCCGGGCGAGGCGCAACGACAGGTGATTTGTCAAACCCTACACATAAGATGGAATGACAGCTCTATTGTCGTTCACTCCGCCTAGGTGAACACCGTGAGATGTCGACAGAATCGACCGGCTGATCCAGTGACCTTCTTTATCTTACATTCTCAATTTAAATTAGTTTACGAAAATTTACAGCGTAGATTCTTAAAAAAAAAATCGATAAATTAAAAAAATAAACAGACCATATTTCAAGTGGCCAGTTCATTTCATTTAGCTATGTATAGATAGAACAATTCCAGAGATTTAAGAGATTCGGGACAGGCCAAATATGAGTCAAAAAAAGGCGTCAAAAAAAGGTGCGATCCGCCTTGTCATGTAAATTGACCGTCGGCCTAAGCTGCGTATGTTACAAGTAGGTACATACTAATACTACTCTATCCTACACACTTTTTTCATGAGAAAATAAGTAAGGTTTGGCAGCTCTGATTTAGTCCATTAAGTTTTCATGGGCAGGATGATTCAGCAGATCAAAACATCACAACTTGTAACCATTAACCACTTTTTGAAAACTCACTAACTATTCGGAAAGTTACATCAATTTTATTGTACCTCCAAATACCAGACATAAAAGAAAATGTTTTCCTCTATTTTCTCTCCGATTCAGTTTAATCTAACCTTTCGATCCTGTGGTTGACCGTTGACTTTGTTAAACCATGAGGTTTCAAAGGGTCAGTTGGGTAGATACCTTGGTATCATGGTGGCCTTGTGGTTAACGGACCAAACAAAGTTACGCACGTATGTAATTACTGTTGTATTGTGCTCACTCTTAATGATTGTGTGTATTTTCAAAATGAGGACAAGCATTGTTGTTTTGTTGTTGTTGTAAAATTTGATTTTTCTGCCATGACAGTTTTATAGAGGTGAATATTATGCAAGTGATGGGGACTATTGGACCGCTTTGACGGGAATATTGGACACCGCAGAGAGCACCGCAACGAAAACTTTCTTTACCAATGCAAAACAAGTGCGTCAGTAAGTGTCTATTCTTTTACATTTTATTTTTATTTATTGTAATTGGTGCCAATGTTGACAATTCCGCTAATGTCAAATATGCTATGGAAAATTTTGTGAGACCCAAAAGAACAAGCAAATGATTGTTATTTTTTAAATTATCTTGTTTTGTTTCTGTAGTTACAATTAACTATGTGTAAATGTAATTTATACAAAGGAATTGACGGTATGTGATATTTCGTACTACGGCTACAACATCCGAAACTTGTACTCAACGCAATTGTGGAGCGACGTAGATATTATTGAGAATGGTGTCATAAGCGCTGCCAACACGGCGTTCCATAAGTCATTGAGAAAATTATAAAGCCCTTTCCAACGTTAAAAATAAGTACTTCATAAGTTTATCAAGTTCATCGTATTACTTTATAAATTCAGATCTTCACTCATAACGTAAGATGTAGGTTTGGTATTCGTAAGTACAACAAACTTATTACGAGGCTAAGCCAACATCCGAAGCTGTACCTATTAAGATCAATAGGCACCATTTAGTAAACAACGCTTATGTACGACCTTCGGCAAGTCGTGGACGCTTAGTCTAACAACAAGGATATTCAGAAGGCTAACATTGGCGAAGATAAGCGAAAATAACCCAAAAGAGGTCAGATCTATCTATAAAAATAGTGTTTTTTTAACTGACTTCAAAAAAAGGAGATAGTTCTCAATTCGACTGTTTTTTTTTGTGTTTTTGTCTAGCTTTATTTTCGCTAATTATTGTCAACCGATTTCTATCATTATATTTATTATTAGAGTGGTCCCATTTCCATTTGGTGAAGAGATAAAGAACTTTGGGGATGTGCAACGAAACACATAAATAAATGATAGCAAATCTTCCTGGATTGCTAAAATCGTATGTTTGTTTATGATTTACACCAGTTCACTACATAACATTCGCTGGTACGCTGTGAAGCGGTACACATAATGTGTACAAGTCAACCTGGTACACTCATACCTCACCAAGTTCCTATGTTGATTTTCCATGGTTTTGGGGTTATCTACTCGGGTCTAATTTTATTTTTTATGAACCGCACTTGGCCAGTTTTTTTGGAATTATTTTAATGTTTATGAAACTTTAGATTCCGGAAAAAATATATTGACCACATTTCTGATAATTTGGTTGTTTTCAAAAACATGTTTTCAGAACACAATTCTTGATTCAAGTTAACGATTTTATTTATTACTTAGATTTTATCAAAATCATATGTGTAGGTATTATTTGACCGACATGACGTAATTGTTGATCAAATAAAATGAACGAACATTACGTTGGTTGATAACAAATAAAGTATCCTAATTATCTGAATGCAGAACTTGGTTGTTTTTATTTTAGAAAAATCGACATTTTTTTTTAGCAATTCGACAAAATTTTTCAATCATCGCGCTGCAACTTGATCTTTTCATTTCTTCAGACTTTCAATTTGTACTTATACAATATCTTATCCTATTCATTAGTACTCATAATTATTACAAAGCACCGCGTCGCTAATTGCAGAATAAAATGAATTTGTATCAACTGGAACTTCTGCCCCCTTTTTGTCTGGTTGTTATTAGGTGTTTCTGTTTTATAACTCAGTCAAGGTCTCACTTTATGACTGAGTGATTACTGATTATACAATATATCATTACGTGAGCCAATTTATATACGTTTGTTTTAAAATTATTCTTAACGAGATAATTTTCTTCAATCAACAACTTTTCTTCAATCCCGCAGCGTTTCTTGCCGGATCTTTCACAAAAGAAGCGACTGATTGGAACTATGAACCTAGCAGTGGAAACTAACTTTTTTTAAATTCTTAAATCGTATAAATAATTTATTGTCGAAATGAAAGAAATCCTTTTTTTCTGCGCGAACACAATGAGGCTGCAGTTCTAAGCTAACTAAAAGCCTTAGTAAATGTGCAATTATTATTGAAATGTTCATTTAAGTGTTTCCTAGTGTACTAACACTGAAAAACACTAACACAAATTGTTAGTCACTAATGCTCGTTTTCACTAGAAAACGAGCATAAGTGACTAACAATATGTGGTTTATTATCACTTTTAACGCAGGTAATTGCGCTTGTGGTTAGACTTTATGCGTTTGTCATTGTTTTGTTACTATTTTTAAAATATTGTTGCCTCAATGAATTTATTGTATTGTTAAATAGTGGTTATTAATAAAATGTGTGAATTATTGCCAAACTTGTGCTTTCTTAATAGAAATATTGATAATATTTAACACCCTTCTGCCGTGCTTCTATAAGATTTTTAGATGTGTAGGTAAGTCTACAAGATATTTTTTTTAGATATTTGAATGTTTGTGAAAGAGTAACGCGCTTCGCTTACAAAAACTACTAACATAACAATTAGCTCTTTTTTTTTAATTCTGTAATACTACTAAAATGTAACTGATCGCTGTCCGTAGATGGAAGATATTTGAGAACAACTTTTATCTATCTCTTTACTAACGCATAATAATGATTTTTGGATTTTGTCTGTTTGTCTCTGCATTTGTGCGTACCGTTTATAAATAAATTGTTAACCTACGTAGATATGTACAATATGTACATACAAAAATGCAAAAATAATCGAAAAGTAAACATTCTTAAATAATAAAATGAGGAGATAAGACTACTCTGCCGCTTAGTTATGAATTCAAATGTACAGGTATAAATGTTTTGCCATCAGACATCTCCAGACATCTCGAATTACAGATAAGGAGTTGGAAAAATACTATAAGTGTTGTGATGATGTAGGATTTTTCCGCTAGTAAATAAGTTATCCCTCCTTTATATGTATTAGGTATTTATACCTTAGGTATGTTATTATTATTAAATTATATTGTTTAAGTGAAAGTTTTCAAGTTATTTCGATGAGCCTCTTCTATATTATAATTTTAATTAAAATTAGAGAAAAAACCAGAATGGTTGTCTTTACTGTTATTTATTTTTTTAATTGTTATTTATTTGTTTTTTTTTTAAACTGTTTTTTAGAATCGCATCGAAGCAATCGCTGAATTGCACGATTTTGACGCCACCAAACGCATATAGCAATCCGAATTGAGTAGATAAAATATTGATGAAGTTTTCAAATCGGAAATCGCTAATGTTTAGAATATGAGCGGGTAGTTACTAATTTCATCATCATCATAACACAGCCGAAAGACGTCCACTGCTGGGGGCCTACTCTCTAAGCCCGAAGTCCGTAGTTTCGGCTTTAGTGTCGGGCGTTTTCTTCTCCGTATCACCTACGGACTTACGATTAGTCCCGAACTAAGAACAACTTTCAAATCGTGTTGTCATTCATTTTTAGTTTGGGTTGGGTAAGTAGCTCGCGCCGCTACCCATATCCGCCCCGCGCCCGGGTGCCCACTATGGACGCTCAAATGAAGTAAATATGTTTGAGTTAGTCGCGCCGCGCCCGCCCTGCGCCCGCGTTTGCAGTCTGGCCAAGTACTAAGTGCTGACGAAAACGGAGTCCTTGCTGTTGTACACCAGTCGGCAAGAAGCTAAGCGATGGAATGGTAGGTACTTACTGCAGCCCAGACAAGGGCCCAAACTGGTGCTGACCGCAGTAGAGCCTTCCAGGGCACCGGGTCTTTGGCGTTAATGTTATCAGCAGTCGTCACATTGTTGTTTAAGTATGTGAGCTCCTTCTTAGATATGTACGGGTGGCTGTTTGGTGTGCTGTAGCAGAAAAGACTCTGAAAACAAACAAGAAATATTTAAAGTATTTTTAAACAGCAGTGGCGCAAGAATGAAAGGTGGATATAAAAAACAGAAGAGGCCCGGGCTTTCGTGGATGTCCGTCATAAACGATGACCGAAAGGCTGAAACCTTAGATCTCTCAAGGAGCCAGCGTATGCGCGAAGAATGACGAAGAATGACGAGGGGAGGTGACCTGAGATAATAGGATGAGGCTAGGCAATGAGTGAAAGATGACATTGATGCAGTCTTCAAGAAACGTGAAAGGAGAAGTACAATACGTTGGTACCTTTCGTGATTTTGCTCAACAAAGTGAAATAATATAAAAAAAATCTTATTAATCAAAAAACAAATTTAAAAAGCAGTCTAATTGAGAACCTCCTCCTTTTTTTGAAGTCGGTTAAAAAACCGGCCAAGTGCGTGTCGGGCCACGCACAGGGTCCCATTAACACGTATACCCATACCAAATTAGCTAAACCGCGGACGGACAGACAGACAGTTAGTCAGATGGACATGGCGAAACTATAAGGGTTTTTTTTTCTTGTTGACAACGAAACCCTAAAAAGGTAGCAAACAGAAGCGTTATTCAAAAATCACAACTAACATTAGACGTCAATATTATCCCACAAGTGGTCATAAAATTGCCGTAAAACCGTCCATCAAATTTCGCAAGCTGAAAAGGACACAGCAATTTGCCGATATCGGCACCGATTACGTGCCCACTAATTTTACTCACGGCTTTAGCAAATAGGTGCCTATTTTTTGCAAGTCTCTCTTACTTTTATTTTATTATTTAGGGACTTTGATTAATGTGCTTTTTAACCCAGTTTGTTTAGGTGATTGGTTGTTTTCAAAGCTGAGGATACAATCGGGTTCTTTGTTGGGACGAAATAGGAAATGTACTATATAAAAAAATATTAATGGTATACATTGCACCACTAACATTTTTATGAAGACATTGTAGTCATTTTGAAGAGGTTTCTTTATCTAAATAAGTAGAATGTTGCCCAAGCTACGACAGAGAATCAAGTCATTCTGGTGTATCTTGGAATATTATTTAGATACGTACACTTCTAAAAGTAGTATTATGACAGTTTTTAGGGTTCCGTACCCAAAGGTTAAAAACGGGACCCTTTTACTAAGACCGACGGACAGCGTATGTCCGTCCGTCCGTCTGTCACCAGGCTGTATATCATGAACCGTGATAGTTAGACAGTTGAAATTTTCACAGATGATGTATTTCTGTTGCCGCTATAACAACAAATACTAAAAAAACAGAATAAAATAAATATTTAAGGGGGCTCCCATACAACAAACGAGATTTTTTTGCTAGTTTTTGCTCGATATTGATAACGGCAACGGGTAGACGCTTCAAATATTCACAGATTATAAAAATAAATAATTAAATTAAAATAAACCAAATATTTAAGGGGGGCTCCAATGCAACAAACGTGATTACGCGAGTCTGACTCGCACTTGGCCGGCTTTTTTTACATTTTCATTGACCTGCTTTACTTTCTCTATCATTCCAATCAGAATGTTCGAATAAATTACATGGTTAAATCACCTTACCCATAGCAAAAACCATAAGATTCCGAATCCTCCAAAGAAGTAGAACACATATGCCCAGTCTCTGCCATCAGCCAGCAAAACTCCTGACATGAAGGAGCCGAAGATGTTGCCTATCTGAGCTCCTCCGAAGACAAGCGCGCCTTGGAACGACCGCTCATGAGGAGGGACCCATCTCGCCAACATAATCATGAGGGCAGGCATCGTGGGACCCTGTAGAAAAAAACAATTTTTATTAATAGGGTGTTTTCGCGAATCAATAAATAATAATTTATAAAGATAAGACGAATCAGAGTTCAGGAGACGGAGCTAGTGTCGTCACTTGTTGGTAAAAAGTTATACCAAGGCGTGACGTTACACAAAATTTCAATGCACAGTGCGTTTCATCGCCGTATTTTTTTAACGAGACAAGACAAAAAATACATGTCATATTTATATTTTTTGGTAATATAATTGACGATGATGGTCCAAATACCTAGTCGTTTTTTTTTTCAGAAAAATAATGTTTTGTTGAAAGTGAAAAAACGACTACTAACTACAAAGAAGCTCAACTTGTCCTTCACAAGGACAAGTGTGAGCTCCTCACAGACATCACAACAAAACGTGCGAAATTCTGGCTTCAGTTGGAATTTTCCATTTATAAACATTAAATTTGTTTTTTTTCCTATTTTCATCTCTTTGTGAAAAGCTCTGTATTATTCGAAGCCAGTATCGTATTAGTCTGCGTACCTGCCTTCTAAAGACAACTTGAAACCGACATGCTCTTGTTTCCCCTTTGAAATTCAATTCATTCCATGAAAGACAAAGAAGAGAGGGCAGGCAAATGTTTAATTAAAACTAGAAAAGTCGACCAGTGCGCACACAACTTTGTTCTACTGCAGCTGGCAGTGAACTATTATTGCATTCCGTGTTTATTAAAATAATATGAGCAGTTTTTCTACTGGAGTAGACCTACCAACTAACATGCGACAGTAAAGGCCCCTAATGTTTCAGGAAGTTTAGTGAAATACTGGCTAAACTCAACTGCGTCCAGAAACTCTAGACAAGTAACATTCTGTCAGCGGTAGCGTGACGCAGGCCATTGTCAAAACGTCAAAAATGCATTTAGGGATTGACAAAATGCTGTCGAAATGGCACGAAAATAATGGCACTTTATCTAGAGCCTCGGTTTATACTGGAAACTGATCCCATCATTATTGGGAAAAAGGGTAGGCCGGTTGATTGTTCTAGGCAGTTCAGAGTTTCAGACACAGGCTTCGCGAATCGACCTCACTCTTCCGAGGCGAAGCCTGTGATGCTCCCAGGAATCTTCTGTGTTTCTGGGCGGAGCTAAACTGGCTAACCTAGCCAGCACACTGTCCTACACACAACGGACCAAATGGAGTCATTACTCTAGGTACTCTACTCAGCTCAGACACCTGAGACAATCCCTATTTTATATTATTGAGGAATGGGGCTAGCCCATTCCTCAATTACGCCTGATGGAAAGCGATGGATGAGGTCTATGATGGAGCGAGCGTGCCCAGAAGATGCCTTAAGGCACTGGTACTCCCAGGCGTCGACGCAGCAGAGCAGGCGTCGACGCAGCACAGCAGGCTGCTTGACTCACCCACACTCCGGTGGGAGGGTGGTCGCGAACTAGGCGGGCGTTAGCTCTACCACCGCAAGAGAAGGATTGGCTAGTCTTATAAAGTATTAGGTGAGACTGTCCAAGATGAACCGAGCGCTTGGTTTAGTTGAGTGCCTGATGGAACAAATTGCGCGACGTGAAGAGGCTCCTTCATGCATTGGGTCATTTGACGGATACAAATCAGGCGAAAATAAGTTCTTACTTTATAATCGGTTTTCCTAAAATGATTGCCGAAGTTTTCGCTACAGGCGCTGCCTAGAATGATATTTATTTCAACAAACAGAATCCAATAATTATGATGTGCATGTGCACATCATAATTATTGGATTCTGTCTGACACTACTTCATGACATATCGTGATATTATTAGGTACATGTGTACCTAATAATATCACGATATGTCATGAAATAGTGTTAAGAAAGACCAGTTTTCAGAGAGGCTTTATGAAATATTTTTGGCCACTATAAACAAGTCACTTGATAGCGAAAAAAACCAAAGGAGTATTAAATTAGGTCAAAGAGATGGTTTAGTTCATCTACGTGAATCACGAAATATTTAGGATAAGCATTTTACGATTTGTGGTTTTTCAAGTAGGTACTCTAACGGCAGTAGGTCCAAAAATTTAATGAATCTCACTAGAAATATGATCGATTGACATGTTTTGTGTTGAATTTTTTTCCATTTTGTTGCTGACTTACAAAGTTTATGGGTTTCTGAGTTGAGTACCTATCATAGTTGAATGTGTCAAACCATATTTTAATATCAAAGGGGTTTGAACATTTTTCTATGGGGTGCATGATGAAACATACATGGGTAGAGGACACTTAAATAAACAAAAACTGTTAGCAACATGGTGCCGTAAAGTGTCACGTTGCCGAGATATTCGGCAGTAAAGTCGCCAAGTACGAAAAATCATTACTATGATTAAAAAATAATTAATTTTGTGTTTTTATGCAATAAGCTATATTCAAATAATAGTTCCCAGCTCAATGGTACCTAGTTCCCAGGCGACTTTACCTACATATACCGAGATATTTGGAGGTAATGTGAAAGGGCATCTAGGGCACCATGCTGCTATTTTTTTTATATGTTTAAGTGTCTTCTATCCTTAAATAACTGTTTTATGGCGTGCCATGATATTGAAAAAAAATCAAAATGGTGACGGAGGGGCTATATCCAAAAAGCTTTTATCCCCTTACACCCGAAATTAATAATCGATCTAATCCAAAATCTTTGGATTGAAGATCGAAAATAAAATCCAGATATATAATATAGTGTGTCAAAAAGCTATCCGTGGATTGAAATCGTGATCTTTAAAACCAAGCTATCTCTGAGAGGACGTATCACAGATTATAGATTGACCTCTGTTCGTAAATGACAGTTTGTGCGTGTTAATAACCTATCCATTGAATTTGACGTTTTCTTTGATCGGTGTAAACAATCTCAATCGTAATCTTACAAATTCCTCAGATTTAGCATTGGTTTTACGGATTTGACCGTGAATAGTGACAGTGATATGGAGGTATTGGCACAGTTATTAGATTGGGACAGTACAGATAGTGAAGCGGGTGAAGAGTTACGACACCGACGTGCTACTTCAAGGAGAATTAAAAGGGTGAACTACATGCAGAGGTTGGATGATGCTGACTTTACATTTAGGTTTAGGTTATCGAAAACTGCAGTTAATTTCTATATTTTCTATCGTATCAGTCAAAATCTAACATACAAACTAACAAGCAAACAAAGAAACTTAATATTGGCGGCAAGCACGGCGTCAAATCAATTGCACTTGTAAATAAAAAACAAACACCCGCCAAGCTACCACAGACAAAAAATCGCGTCCCGGTCCTTTTGCGTTACGTTCCATTTTAACCGAAACATTAGAATTTATCACCAACGTTTCGATGTTAATCGTCCTAAAATCTTAAGTAAATAGATGTGTCGATAATAAAATAAATCCTACAATAAATTATAAAGCCTGTTTATGCATAGTTATTTTATATTATATATAAATTAACGATGAATACTCATGGATTTTGCATAAAACGAAATGATCAAGAGGGAATGGATTTCCGGATATCTGCGGATTGAGCAAGAGATGGATTGTGTTTTTTCGATATTGGCACTTGGATTGGAGATCGATCCATAGATTGGTATATATCTGCGATCGATTTATATCGTAGATTACGGATATATTATTAATTTTGGCCGTAGTCGGGACCTTTTTCAGCATGCCAGGCTTAATTAGAGTTTCACAAATACAATTTTTTTTTTCACAATATTATTCTAATTACAACGTTAAAAAATTTACGTATCTGGCCATACTTCCTCGCCTTATAACTCCAACCTGTATAAATCCACATACCGGTGCATGGTTCAATGAAACTCTTCACCCATGACGCTTTGAATCGGTTTCATTCATGGCCCACTGCATTAAAAACTGAGGTATTATTAAGTATGCCATTGTATGCTCATTTCATTCAAGTAATAGAGTGGAGTATTTATATTATGTAGTTAAGGGTGCTTTTTTGTAGATATCTATCTATTTTAAAAGAAAACAAGAGTGACTTACACTGCTTTGCATATATAGGTGCGTTCTGTTATTATGACAACTTGTCAAAATATTGATATTTCTGGCCCCTATAGGTAATTATTTTTAATAATGCATAGAATTATTTATAAACCAATTTCTAAATGATAGTCAAACCATATCAAAATCTACTGAATAGATTTAGGTAGAGTTTTCGCTTTAGTCTTAAATTACTCAGAAGATTTTTAATTTTGATTATGAAACAGAAATCTCGAGGAGTTCGTGGCTATGCATAACAGCAGCCGCAAGGGTCGATCTTCAAGGTTAGGCAATGCTGCCGAGGTCGGTCTGTGGATGGTATGTGGTGACTAATGTGACCATCTTAACCTACCGTGGCTCGGAAAGCGATGAGCCGTTTTTTTTACTGTAATTTGTAAATCTTTTGCAGTCGTTTCGGATTGTCAGAAGCCAGAAAAGCCAGAAAATCTGACAGCAGTCTTGCCATAAAGTACCATGTTACACTTTTATTGTGTTGTGGAGGTGATATAAGCAGTCACTCCACGTTAAATACTGGTATTTCACGTGGAGCTGGCTGATTCCTGGTTGACTGGAAGCTTACCTTAATATTATGTAGTTGGAAAAAGGCTAGGCAGATGAATGAAAAAGATCTCGATATTTAGTCGAAGGGGGCCGCTCGTAAATATTTTGTTAGAAATATGTTTCAAAAAGAAAATATCTATTTTATAGCACTAAGTGAGGACAAAGCATAAAAACAAAACCCTTCCTTGGCAGTCGGGTAAAAAATTATAACAATGCAATGTATTTTTCATTGACAGTGACAGCACCACTTGAGTCAAGAGTCGATAAATAATACTTACGAGTATGTTACCCTATTTGTTACATTTTACACTTTGAAACACAATGGCGAATTGTCAGTTTCGAAATTGGACATCTTGTAAGCGTTACAAGTAATTTTTCATATTCTTTTGTTAGTCAGCGTTTACATTATTCACTCATTTGCAACTGACAACTTATACGTTCTTACTAAGTAGACCAGGGACCATACGCATATGTCGTGACTCTGTTGTGAAAAAGTGATAGTGCTATGCGTACTGCAGAATAAGGTTTTTAGGGTAGTTAGTAAGGTCCTACTATGACTTCATAAAGTAATCATAGTTCTAGTGTGTGAGAGAGACGGAAGAGGGCCTAGCACGAATGTTTTGACGTATGATAACGTTAAAATAAGTGAATTTTGAATATAAAAAACAACAACCCCATAGTATTTTGTTTTAATATACTCGTAATGCGACATACACAATTTGTATCGTACAGTAATGAATATAATATCCAATTCAAATAAAATCATGAGCGAAATTAATATTGTAGTTATGGTAAAATTTTACGTTACTTTATTAAACATCAAAAACATTCGTGCTAGGCCCTCTTCCGTCTCTCTCACACACTGGAACTATGATCACTTTAATAAGTCATAGTAGGTTACCTTACTACCCACCCTAAAACCTTATTCTGCAATACATGATTTCTTTCTACGTACCTACATTTTATATATTTTTCAAAAAGAAAAAAAATGAAATTACAAATATCTCAAGACAAGTTTCGACAAAATTGTTCTGGACAAAAGATAAATATTAAAAGCTTAATTACAGCGAAAAATAAGGACGGAAAAGTAGGTCAAGGGGTTTTTAACGGTCGGAAACAAATTGCTGTTGTGTTTCATCTTGAATAAATAATTAGCATATTTTGTTGGCGCGCCATTCCTCTGTTAAACTGATAAGTTTTAGCCTGAATGAATAAAAAAGATAATGAACCTGACCCATTTTTGGTACAGGAGGAAAAGTACAGAGTTAAATAATTGTCCATAAATGTGAATAGAATTACCAGTTAAACTAAATAATTTACAGAGTAATGAAAGGGTAGTATTTAAACGCAAATAAAAAAATATCCTTTTTCTATGCAATAAGATTCCGAATTCCCATCAAAATTACTGATTGCACAGCAAAATATTCAACTCAAAATATCACTAAACACGCTACAATTTATTTTCGCAGCGTACAGCGACTTTTCCTAAAGCAAAAGCTTTTTCATCAATGCACAGCTAATAATCTTATATCTAATAGACCTATCCAAATCGAATAGACCTAGCCAAACCTTAAAATATTCTATGCATGGTTGATGGTGGGCTCGGTCGACGGAGCCCCGCTTCGCGGCGGGCATTTCTTCTTGGCATGGCGGGGTCTATTCGCTCGCTTCGCTCGCTCACACGACCCCGCTATCCCCTTCTAACCTAACCTATCCGAGTCGGAATGCCCTAAAGTCCAGATTGCATCCAGTTTCTCCTGATATAACAACCAACCTACCCAATGTCGAGTCAAAGTTAGTTTTTTTGCTATAAAATATGGAAAATTTGCTGTGCAGTCAGTATTTATGCTACGTATGTAGTATTTTTGTACAAAAATAAATTTAACTGTATTGCATTATGAGGAAAAAAGTAATGTCATATTGATATATAATTTCGAATTATCTGCAGTTTGAGTTTTGTTAAACATTTAGTTTATTTGTAGTGAAGTAAGTTATTTGATGTAAAAAAGAATATAAATGATGAGTATGTATTGATAGGCGATTATTTATTTGATATGCAATTTATAATATCCCGTAATGAAAGATAGGACTTGGAGTAATGCATGAGTTGTCCGGAAGTTTAAGACTTGTCACCAGCAAATATTGTGAAAGATGAGCCATTTTTTATAAAGCGAGAACCCATAGCAAAGGCGTGAGGAGTTCTCGAGCCAATTATCGCCATTGACCATATTTTATCATGAAGTAGCCGTGTGTAGCTGTTCATATCGACAAACGCTAGGTTATTCATTGATCTGGTCAGACCATATTATGATGTGGGCAGCGGATATTTTCCATTTCATGAAATGGTCGGCCACATCATGAAGTGATCAATTCTATGATATGTATGTGTCGCAGCCAACTAGCTTAATCAGCCGTTTCATTAAAAGCTTAAAATTAGCCTTTTCATTAAACTGCGCCGTTTCATTAGCGACATAATTCACAAGGGCAAGTCATGAAACGATATTGTACAAAAGATGTCACTTAAGTCGTTGAAAAATCGCATTTAAATGAAAAGGCTAAGCTACCAATTAAACGGCTAAATAAAGCTAATTGGCTGCGACATGTACCGTATATCTATTTATTTTGCACGTTTTGGACGATAGTTTTTTTATCATTTCAAAAGGTTTATATTTATACCCATCCATCAACATTCTTTAAAACTTCAATTCTTTAACAGATATATCAACAGTTGACTTACCTCTCCCATTCCCTGCAGAATTCTCAGAATAAACAGCCATGTGGCGCCACCAGCTCTGATCACGACAGGCGTTAGGAAAGTGAACACTGCAGTACTAAGCAGACCAACACCGAGGGTCCATTTTCCTCCGAATTTTTCTGCTAAGTACCCTCCCGGTACTTGAGTCGCTGCATATCCGTAGTAGAAACCGCTAAGAATTAGTCCTTGTGTTTTTTCGTCCCAATCGAAGATCGCGTACTGGAAAGAAAGCATACATTGTAGTACAGATAGTTTTAAAAGCTTTTTTGTAAACTAAATCGGGATACTGGGATAATATGTTATTCTTATTAATTATAGTTGTTTAAATAAAGGCGTCCTCATCGGTGTCGGCTGGAATTGTGCCCAAAAGACTGGCGGAATTGCCACGTCGTATGGCAATGCCGCTATGTGGGTGTGTAAATATCATAAATAAATAATTTAATTATGTAAAAAAAAACTTATTATTTATTGTACACAGAAAGTTCAAACATATATTTTTATAAGGGCAGGCATTTGTAAGTTATAGTTTGGAAAAAGCAATAAAAGTAAAACTCTTAATTTTGGAGTTCGTAAGGGAATTCTGCTTCTATAAAAAAACTTTTTTATGTTAGAAACAAAAATCTTTTGATTCATTTGAAAGTCGATTCTCGTACTTAAAAAGCGTTCAAATTCTAGTCACAATATTACGTTAGCGACGATTAATCTCAAAAACTTGTCAAAACGTCGAGAAACTAGTTTTTGTTGATTGATTGTTTCTGCGATGCAATTGTGAAGGTTTTTAATACAAGAATAGGAAATATGCAGGCATTTTTTATATTAGCTGTTGTAAACAACTTTGAAATTCTTTTTAAAATACCTTTATCAGCGATAAAATCTCTGACGACAAATACCATGACGCCGTTACAGCTGCCATAGATAACAGCGATTTCGCGACAGGGAAAAATATTTTTATATTTGTTTAAAATAGTTATTTCTATCGTTTGTTTGTGGTCAATTTTGATTCCATCTTAGTATTCACTGTTAGCATGTATTATATGTTTGTCTATTTCTAGATTAACTGTTTAGATCTAATTAATTTAAATAAAAAGGGTTGGCTAAATGTGTCGCTAAGCGCAAAACTCGAGAACGGTGGGACCTTTTTTTTTAAATATTCGTTGGTGTACGGGGAAGGTTCTTATGAAGAAAAATAATGAAAAAAAAATACGAAAAATCACATTTTTGTTTTCGGTACAAACTGTCAGCTAGTAATAAATATATTTTTCAACATATTTGCTCAAAAAATGCATTTACGAAGCCTGTATACATTTTTCGAAATTAAAAATTACGCACCACACAATGGAACGTGCGGTTAAATAAGTACTCTCATATAAGTACATATTTTACCGCATACTCCGTTGTATAGCGCCGTGCGTATCCTTGACGGTTTTTTTTAAATTTCCATAAATAACTATTTTTCATGCATATATTCCCTATTGCCGGATCCAAATTCGTTTTGACATGACGACTTGTGTAGTTTAGCTCGCGACATTCCTCGCACAAACGCCAAGCAAATCTAATCTATTTCTAATACCTAGTAATCTGTTCCTCCATTTTAGCATAATTAAAGGTCAATCTGTCGGTATCGTTAAAGGTACTCGAGGTGATTATTAATTATTGGACGACATGTTAATCACCTGTATTTATTATACTGTAAGTTATCCCACGTACTACCGACGCGTCTATGAATATTATTCTACATGTGTTTTGTACTTCAAGTCACACGGGTTTCTTACTGATTAGGCTGAGGTTTATGCACAGCTATTAATAGGACCGGAAATCGGCATGCATATGCATGGAAAAGGCATTTACTTGCATATGATACGTGTGACATTCGAAGGGATTTTTTTTTGTTGAGCGTACTTTTTCAGAAATGGTTTCAACAAATAGAGATAAAATTATTTTTTTTGGTTACTGAAAAACGCATAATCTGTAGCGACGTGGCTCAGTACCGATACCATCGACACGAAGAAGATTAAGATTAAGATTAATTGTCTAAAAGCACTATTTTATTTTAGTCTTGAGAATCAAGTCTGAATAAGAAAAAAAATACAAATCTGCTAAGTACGCAAATAGCAAAGTTCGAATTAAAAATACTTCAGAAGATATCCCTAACATAATATATCATAAGAACTGAAACAACTATACAAGACATTGTTTATCGAACATGTGCAAGCATAATGAACATAGACGTTCCGTGCCAAAAGTTAAATGCTTTTAAAATGCAAATTCGCAATATATATAGTCTCTTTGCACTCACTAAAGGACATTCAAATGGGGACATAGTATAATATGATATCATCGCGTCTGTTTATATTTGAATAATAAATCACAATGTATGAATGTATTTTGTCGCTTGCATGTGTTTTTCGTGCATGTTGGTTTAAATTATGAATAATATATTACGTTTGGGAAACAAAAAGTAATGTTCGGTATTTTTATCTTCTTCATTGTGTTACGTTTCTACTTATATTTTTTTCCCTTGCGATGCTTATTGTAACATAAATGGGCAAATGAAGTAAAAGTAGATAATTCCAAATTCTGTCAGTGTTTTTTTTAAAGAAAAAGACAATTTTTTGTGACATTATTCACCCATGAAATACTTATTGTTGAAAATACCCATCAATTGAGTGAAAAACCATAGGTAAATTTTTAGCTAGTCATGTGTTTTACCATAGTTAGTTGTTATAACTATAACTATGTTCACACGATTTATTAATCATACAGTAGCGTACCCAAGGACTATTTTAATTATAATATTCTAAACAGCCGTACCATTGCAATCATTTTAAATTCCTAGAAAAGGAAGTAGTGTCAAAGATCAAATGACCATTATCCACTAGTGTACACTGACCGCCATTAACTACAATAAACAACCTACATTATTGCGCAAACAACTGCTGAAAATGACAACGAAGAATGACATGTTTATTGACCTGTCAGGAGTTCTCATGGGACCTAGTAATAAGGCTCATGGGAATAACTAACATAGAAACAGTCGCACAATGGGAAGCCGTGGAAATTTTGCTTTACGTATCTTTCTTCCTGGGGAAATAAACCCACAAGTGAGTTCAAAAGAGTACCATGGTGGTTTTTCCCTGGTGCTTAATTATATATAATAGCTGAAACTCAGAAAACCGCTAACTTAAATTGGAATTGGGCTGGACATGCCTATGACAAGCTAAAAACACAAAATAGTTCCCATTAAACGCAAGTACTCGGTCGACGAGCTTGACTCCTACTGAAAGTACTAGTAGATGTCGTCTACTTTGAACTGTATGGAATAAAGAAAAGTAATGGTTAAATCAAGCTGGGTACTATATTATAATTTATCTAATGCATATAAGCACGTAATTAATTTGTTTTTAATGATAATCGTTGTTGACACATGACGACTTTACCTCCAAATATCTCGGCAGCGTGACACTTTAGGACACCATGTTGAGAAAATAAAAAAGAAAGAAAAACAGTTTACTTACGCCAAGCATGACGCACACCATAAAAATAAATGGGTATATTTATATAAAAGTAAAACGGGGTTTTGAGGATATTTTTTGTTTGTTTAAGTGTATTGTACCCATATTTATGTACATGTTTCACCGTGAAACGCGATTTTGAGATAAAAAAAACAAAATGGCGGCCGGTTAATTATGCAAGAAGCATCTATCCCCTTTAATATTCAAGAAAACATATGATTTACCACCTTACAACCGAAACGAGTGAGCCTAAAATGTAAAATACAGAAAATAGTTTTATACATTACAGGACAATTTTGTGGTTTTAATGTAACATGTTAAAAAAAATTCATTCAGACCCCTTTTCGTACTGGGGAAGTACAATTATTAGACGTTTTGCTCCTTATTTTAACATAAGTACTATGTGTGAGTGTTTACAACGTGTAACAGAATTAACGCAATTCCTCTAAAGGGATTATGAACAACTTTTACTATGGGGCCAATCCCGACATCGCGAAAAAAATCAGCTCTTCAGTACATATTGTCGAGTCGATTCTATTTCTTAATTTCAGTGTTGATCCCTCAGTGAAAGTTGTTCATAAAGATGAATAAAATGACCAAGTAGTATTGTGTTTATTCTGTTACACGTTGTATTAATATACAAACTCGTTAACTAACTAACATTCACTTCCCTGAACAAAGTATCTTACGGCAGCCAGAAATTAACAAAATCCACTGGTGCAGCTACAAAGTGTGGAGCTTAAGTGCCTATTTTAATGGCACATAATTAACGACAGCCTGTTCGCTCGTCGACTTTAGTTAGAAGCTTATTTGTTCTTGTTATATTTACTTCAGGATAATGGTGGATGAATGGGTTTTGCATGTAATATGTGCGATATTGTATGGCTCCAAGAAACTTTCAGTTCACTTTCAGGAGCAGGAGCAACGCGACATGCAATCGTCGCAAAATGGCGACACGTGCGAGGTCCATGCTTATGTTATAACTCCATTCAATTTTTAACCCACTTCTAAAGAGGAGGAAGTTCTCAATTCGGATGTTTGTATGTTTTTTTTTTATGTTTGCGCATAACTCGATCGCTTGCCAACCGATTTGGAAAATTCTTTTTTTGCTGGAGAGGGTATACTTTCCAAATGGTCCCATGAAAATGTTATCAAAATCGGTTCAGTGGTTTGGTTTGTAAATCCAAATAAAAAAAATATATGGAAAAATCATCCATGTATACGAAATTGCGTATTTTTGTTTTCCTGTGACATTCCAGTGGTGTTGTTAGGTGTAGGAGGTACCACTAAAAAGTGAAGAATTTAAAACTTTTGCAAGCAACCAAAAAACACCGACTACCGAAATTAAAGTTATTTCGTACTTTGTAATGTTTTTTTTTTGAAGTCGTTTTTTCATATGAAAAAGAAAAGCTATTGCGTAGGCACTAGTATTTTAAGTGTGAAAGTCAGTTTGGATTTTTATTAGTCAATCACGTTTCTACAGACTTGACGTGACTTTAACTTTTGACTTTGACTTTATTCCTGGACTGCAGGATACTCTCTAATCATAATCATACACAAATGTACCACATTTATGTGTTATAATTTTCGACTTTTACTTGGGATAAACCACTGGCAAAGGCTAGTAAAATCCTTACTTACTATATTAAAACCGCAAAATTTTGTATGTATGTCTGTAAGGGTGTTTGTTACTCTTTCTCGCAAAAACTACGAATGGATCTTGATGAAATTTGGTTCAGGGTAGATAATAGTCTGGAATAACAACACATATAGGATCATTTTCGACATTCACGCGGGCGGAGCCGCAGGCGGCAGCTAGTAAATAATATTTGATATTATCAAACCCCTCGAAAAGTTCCAAACGGATCATTAACCAACGGCCCAAAACTGAAAGTGATTAGTGTGAGGGTAATTAAAACTTTAATTGCATTTTCCAAATCGACGTTATAGTCAACATAAGCCTAGGTAACCATCAAATAAATTTAATTTGATGGCTTAAAGGAAACTAAGTACTATTCCTATACACTACTATTATAAATGCGAAAAGTAGTACGTATGGATAGATGAATGTGTTTTTCTCACATATGCAAAAAATACTGAACGGATTTGAATTCAACTTAGAAAACAAGCGTAAATGTATACACCAGAATAACATAAAGGCTATCTTAACTTAATACAAATGCGTCACAAATTTTATTTCAAATCGCTAAACCGATTTTTAAGAATATTTGTACATTAATAAATGGGACCCTGGATAAGCTTATAAGCTATTTTTTTTCGCCAAAATCTTTATTAAAGCGTTTAAGCCACGTTCAAAATCTAGTCTATAAACCTAATATAAAAATGAATCCCTATTTCCCTTGGTCATGCCATGACTTGAGAACAACTTTACCGATTTCATTCATCTTTTTGTATTTGATAGCCCAGTTCTTGAGGAAGGTTTTAGAGTATTTAATATCACGCTACAACCTTGAGAAGTCGAGAAGCGGGTAAAACCGCAGGACACATGCAGCTACATTAAAGTAATTCATATTTACATTAAACATGCAAAAGATACAGATACTCACAGGTTTCTCAGCAATAACAGTAGTAACGTTATTAATAAGATCGTCGCTCGGGCAGGCATCGGGGTCGACGTAACCTGAGCCGCCACCTTTTGTGCGGTTGACCATCTGTGTGATAGCAAGGTTGAGGCAGACCCGCATCGTGTACGCGTTGCATACCCCGAGTAGGCCCATCACGCCGAGGATGTAGCGTTGGGGGATCACGCAACCTGGACAAGAGAAAATAATATTCTAATAAAAAAATGTGATGATGGTATGGTATAGTATACTTTATCGCTAACTTTATGGACAGTAGTGGTACCTAAAGTACTTACATAATGTATTAATAAAAATTGTAACCCCTTATAAAATAACGCGCAATTTCCTCTAGTCCCGTATTGCTATTGACCAAGGTCAATCTAATTTCCAGGCTGGTACTGATGTTTTACTAATGGAAAACCCAATGATATTGACAGAACCGGAGCCAGGGACTGAAGCATACTAGAAAAGTCGACAATTGCGATTGTGACCACTATACCAGTCAAAGGCCCTAGAAAAAGTGAAGAGACAGAGACCCTAGATCATCAAATGACTGCTTCTGCTCTGGGTGGAGCGGGAGGGAGTGCCAAACTGTCACTGACTTAAACCCATCCGTGCTCCTCCTAGTGCCCTAAGCTTTGCTTTGACTTTTTCGAACAAAATCCGCAACCCTGGGAAGTGTTAGTTTAGCAGCGATTTCGATCACATGAAGTCCCTAGTTATAGGATTGCAGCGTTGGAAGGCCTCCAACATGACTGATGATCTCGTTAAGGTTAGGAAATCCACAGGATGCGGAATGCACAGGAACGCCTAAGTCCAGCGGTGTTTGTATTTCGGCTGAAATGATGATATATGGGGTTAACGTGCGCATACCGAAAAGTCACGTGCTCAAGTTCAAACATTTTGTACTTTTGATAACCGTTATCGTTGCTAGAATGTCATTTTATCTAGAGTTCAAGGTGGTCAGACAGACCAATATCGGTTCGGATAGATACATGCTATCTTAACTGTGTGAGATTTATTTGCTTTTTGTTACCAAAATAAATTGAAATATTAAAAAGGTAAAAACCAGACAGCTAGCTTGAAACAAACAAGTACCTATTAAATCTGCATGAATGACCGGAAATTCCCAGTTAAAGGATGTTTTCTTCAAAACTCTAACATTTAGGCTGTTTGAGTACCTATTGAAGAAAACATCCTCCATCCACAATTAATTACACACGCTGGGGAAATCAATAAGGATAGTCATGATTACCTATTAAAACTGTTTTCCTACCGTGTGTAATTAATTGTGGTGTCATGGTCATGATACATTGTAATTTACTATGGACAACTCACTTTTTGCACTAACAGGAATTTTTCATTTTTAATAACCAAAAATGGACACACCGCTGTCGCACCTACTTGCCTGCCTTTAATGTGTGCCATGCCATCGTATTGATGCATTAAACATTCTTATAAATAAAAGAGCATAAAACCATTGAATGCTACAAAACTTTTGTTCTTCTAGAATCAGAAAATTTTAAATCTATGTAAAAGGACTCAATATTTTTCAAACAGTTGAAATCTCTGCTAATCAAAAAAGGCTACTATACCGTTGAGGAATTTAAAGGTGACAAAATAAATTGATTGACCTTGTAACATGCTGTTATATAAACGAAAGAAAGAATTACTGTATTAAATTAATATTATAACTAAAATGCATGAATAATAAAAACATAAATTATGAATGACATGTAGACATGGAAATAGAATTGTAAAGTTGAACTTTGTATAATAGCATCGAGAATTGTAATTATATATTATAATTTACTTAAAAATTTGCAGTGCCCTTACAGGGTGCATGAAGTAATACTGTTCCATGACATTTTAATGCGTGCCAACTAATCAGTACTGTGTACATGTAAGCAAGTAAACAAACAAATAAATCTTCTGACTTAATTTTTTTTGTCTTCAACACTTACTTATTACAGTGGTTTAAAATTCGTGTAAAACTGCCATTTAACTGTTCCGTCAAGGAGAAAAAGTCGTTATATTTTATTATATTAATGATGGTGTTCATAAATTTGTTAGGTCTAAATAGCCTCCATTCAAAAAGCCTCTTGACTCTAAAAGGTTATGGGCCCAGTTCTCCAAAGTTGAAAAAATTCGTTCCTTATGAACACTGACAAAAACTAGGGGTCTTTAACATCACCAAAATTAAAAACGACTCTATACTTAAAATATTCATAATGCCCGTTCATTAAAAGTTTTCTATAAGATCCCTTTATGATGCAATTTAATACATTGTCTCGTTTAATGTAGGGTGCACCTTTTGGTCCAAGACTTGAGCCATTTGGTGAGGTATTACTTTTTAACGACAGTTGAAACTGCGCCTGTTAAAAAGGATAAGTTTTCTGCATGAAGTTCGGTTATTACGATGTCTTGAGACCTTAAAAACTCATAATTTCGCCTGTATTCCCCGAAAAGATGTAGAAGTGCACCATAGCAATTTAAAAATCCTGTACAATAAAATGTTTACAAGCCTTGTTTAATTTTAAAATGATTATAATTGTTATTGTTGTTATTTGATCCTCCCTTTTCAATGGAGGTTTGCGGGACTTTACTCTCTGTTCCGCTACCTCCAAATAATAAAAAAGACAAAAAGCGAAAATAATTAACTCATAAATTAACTTTGATGCCATATATTTGTATTCCAGATCTTTCTGAAATAGCTTTATATGTATATGTCACCAGAAAATTGCCAACGCCATCAGATTGTAAAATATCGTGTGAAATAGTAAACAATTTTTTGTCAATTCGATATATTGGAAACTATTGAACTGATTGGAATTTACTGTATTCAAGTTATAATCTAATAAAGATTTATGACAATCGTACGGAGCCTGCAATTTTTCGGTAACATAGGTATATAAACTAAAATAAAAATGTTGAAATGTGAACCTCCTCCTTTTTTCAAAGTCGGTAAAAAATAAACGCAACTAGCCTTCGTTCTCAATTTCCCGCGCGTGATTCTGCTTGATGAAAGGAAATGGGTTAATCTGGTGCTTACTGATCGATTCACTTAGTAAGCAAACTGCCAATGTCCCCCGATAGGATATCTACTCCGGTATCTTGTCACAAAGTAAATATACGCTAGGCTATGTTTATATTTTTGCTGAAGATGTTTAGTGAGTGTCTCGATAAGGAGCAGCAGGTAACTAATTATAACTGTGATGTTTTGTACGTAACGTATTCATTTTATTATGCTTATGTGTGTACGTATATTAAGTATTTAACCGCTCAGGCCCAACATGTGAAAATTCCCTAATATAAAGTAAATCTTATGTAATAGGTAAATAAAAATTAAAATCGCGATTAATTCGCGACACACCGGTGTGTCGCCGGGGCCGGACAGGTAAAAGGCTTGTGTTTAACGCCTACCAGAAATTCTGCTATTTTACTAGAAATAAATTCGAAATAGCTGCCAGAATGTATAAATGTTCACCAAATTGTGTGTGACCTAACCTCAATACACTTTAAAGTTGCCTAAAAGGCGTAGTCGGAGCCCCGCTTGGCGGGAAGAGTGTAAAAAATAAATAACCACGACTGGAATGGCGGGGTCTGAGTTCGCTCGCTTCGCTCGCTCACTAGACCCCGCTATCCCCTTCTAACCTAACCTGTCCGAGTTAGGGTGCCCTGAGTCCAGAGCTTGCTTCGCTCGCTCTTCATCCTAAGTTCTCCTAGTAACAGTAGTAACATTGCATTTTATCATATTTGGTGAACATTTATCCATTTTGGTAAGCAAAAAGAATTTATATGAAGCTAATATATTTTTCTTGGTACTTAGTGTTAAGGTTCAAAAATTATTTTGGTGAGCATTTAAATTGTACCCTTTAAAAATGTATTTATGTAATTAAAAATTATGTTGTTTGTGTGTTTTTAGGTTATGAATATAAATGTAGATGGATGGAGAGGAAGAGAGAGGCCAAAAAATATGGGTGGATTGTGTGAGGAGCGATATGAAAGAAAAGGGAGTTAGTGATAGTATGACGGCTGATAGGACAGAATGGAAGAAAAAGGGACTCAGAGGTCTGAGTTTCTTTTACAGCTGAGCTGATATTATCTTGTCTGATCGATAAAAATATGAGGTAGACCTCATATTTATTTCATAATGCAGATTTCTGTCTGAGAGCCAAAACGTATCTAAAATAGTGGCAGCATTATTAAGAATAACGTAAGTTTTTGGCTCTTCCAATGTGAACGGACATCGACTTATTGTCATTGGAAAAGGTGAAGGTTACCTACTTTTCACCACTGACTACTTAATTTTAAACACAAAAAAAAACAAGTTACCTACGGGAGAATGAATCGAGTAGGTCTCGTAAATAAAAAAAATGATGTTCGAATATATGGGAAACTCAGACACACGAACATTTTGTACTTCTTGTAGCCCACAGTTTCACAAACATAAAAATCATCTGACTCTTTGACAAATTATTACTTCTTCAAGGTTTAACATTGACAAAACACCATAACATTAGCCATAGAAGGTACATACATTACAAAACTTTACATACTTATAGGTAAGTATGTAGGTACAGTACCGAGGACGTCGGCTCAATCCAGCGCCTAGTTTCACAATATGACGCCCACTCTCGGATTATATTATAGCCCTTTTACTTTCAACCAAGAATCGATTCTATGACCCTACGTTCAACGCTCTCTGGTAGTATCAAATTTTAATCGCAAAACAGTCTTATGTTTACCATACCCGTACTCAATACTTGCATAAGTTGTAATAATTCGCAAGTTTTCGGGAAAGTTAGTTGAAGTACTTGTAACATCTTCGATTTTACGTTTACTAACTTCTGGCCTCCTCTGTGAGGAATCGGGTTAAAACTTGTTGGCTTTCAATTGTTTCACACATTTGTACAAATGTATGGTAGGCAGTTGAAACCAACCTTGTAAATTGACGAGAAAACATTCGGGAGTTGATGTTACCGGATAATTTCAAACTCCTTAAATTTATAAAATATCATGTGCAATTTAATATACTCTCGATAACTTGTATCATTTCAGTTTCAGTTTATGTCAGTGCACAATTTCTCGGCGCGACCCGGAGAGATTATAAACTATCGCATTTTGATTTGTATCACTGTAGATAAAAAGTTTTATAGTTCACAATGTATCAAGATTTATAATATCTCTAAATGTTTTTAATCTAATGGAGTTAGCAATGCGCAAAGCGTGATTGCGGTCAAGAGATCAGTGTTAAGAAAATCAAATTATATCGTCACTTAATCAATCCGGTCGCCCTATAGCAGTCCAGCCAGTCCATTCTGTCGACATCTCACCGTGTTCACTTAGGTTGAGTGAACGACAGAAGTGAGCTGTCATTCCATCTTGTTTGTATTGTTTGACAGCTCACTTGTCGTTCACTTCGCCTAAGTTTTCACTTCGACATTTTTTTTTACTGAAACACTTTCTGGGTTTATGTAAATAAACTCTAAATTTAAATAGGTAAGTAGGTTCAATGCTTATAATATTCCGAATCATATCAGTATTATGTTTGCCTTTGTAGGATAATTTAATGATAACATACAACCCAAAGTTCTCCAGGCGTGAAATTAGCGTTTATTCCATCAAAAGTTATCTCAATTGAGATCAAGTGACTGGATGCTGATTGGGGACATAAGCATTTATTTGTATTCGCTTGTTGGACCGTATTTTGCAGATTATTTTGGCCTAAGTAGATGGGCCTAAGAAAACATCTCTATCTTCACATGAATTATTCAGACCTTACCATATATCATTAATTTAAACGTAGTCATATTGAAATATTTTTTGTTTCTGAATTATCATTGACATGTTTATGAACAAATTGCCATAAAACTGTACGTTATTAGAACATCTAAACCACGTTCTGGAACCGTCAGTGTCAATATTTCATAAATATTAATTATCGATATTAAAATAGGTATTTATCTATGAAGTAATACAGGAACTACTGAAAATACGCTTCTGTTGTAGTATAATTATCTAATATTAATCTGATAAAGTAATAAATAGGCACCAACAATTCTAGTTGTCAGGCGCCTTCATTATCAACGCAACTACTCATAATCATTTTTACATCACTCATCATCATCAATGTCAACAATGTAATTTAATTGTAATTTAATTGATTATTTAATTCTAATCCAGTATATTATAATAATAATGTAATATCAATTTAATTTAAGTTAGGACATTTAATTATATTAATTTTAGTTAAGATATCTAATAATAAATCCATGTTATTTTTTTTTCAATGCCGGTTTTAAATTATATTATAATCATTAATAAGTCCAAATTTGAGAATGATGTGCATGCCTGTAAGTGACTTGTTTACACAGGATTCTGTTGTAAATGTTGGTAAAAAATATTGTTCTGTAAACGAGTCGTTGGTGCGCCTATGTTAAATAAATAAATAAATAAATCACACTCGCTTCCAGACACGGTCCAGTCCATGGTTAGAAGCTCAGAGTGCGTGGGATATAGTCCCCTAGCGCTCCTTTTTGCGAGGAAATGCGGAGGAACATGACGAAATGCGCTAACACTCCAGCGACCAGGGCCTAAACCACCAACTCTTAAAGCAGTATTACTTTAATATTACTTCTAGTGGGAAAGAGACGAAGCTATACGTCCTGTATAGCTCAGTCTCTTTCACTCAGGCCCCTGAGTGCTAATTCTAATATTTTTTAAACAACGTTCGCAATCGCATGCCAGTTGAAAACTGTCAAAAATGCCTTAATTTTCATACATTTTTGAAAGATTGCGACTGACATGCGAATGACGTTGCTTGAAAATTTGTAGAATTGGCACCCTGGTCAAAGGTAGCTGCAGAACATCGTGCGGTTTTAGTCAGTAAGAGTCTGTCAGATCCCTGCTCCCACCCCAAGGCGGAAGACATGCATGACAATTTCCGCACAATAAAAAAACTGGCCAAGTGCGAGTTGAACTCGCGCACGAAGGGTTCCGTACCATTATCTATAAAAAAAAACGGCAAAATAATCACGATTGATGTATGGGAGCCCCACTTAAATATTATTCTGTTTATAGTATTTGCTGTTATAGCGGCAACAGAAAACATCATCTGTGAAAATTTCAACTGTCTAGCTATCACGGTTCATGAGATACAGCCTAGTGACAGACAAACCGACAGACAGCGGAGTCTTAGTAATAGGGTCCCGTTTTTACCCTTTGGGTACGTGACCCTAAAAAAGGGAGGATGGAACTGATGGAAGAAGAAAAAGTGTTGGTATGACTTCAAGTAAAATGAAATACCTAAGGGCAGGTAGACGATGAATTAAAGTAAGGATTGCGGTAGCATTTATCTTATTTTCCGCAATTCATACAACTTCAACGTAATATTATGAACAAGGTACTTAGGTGCTGCAATTATTCAAGTATTATCGCAAGTTACTGCTACTGAGCAGTAACTTGCGATAATGTACGAAGGAACCGGTCGTGTAGATATTAATGAGGACGTGATTAGTAACTAAGGAAAACAAGACCTGGATAAGAAAGCCAGAACACATAAGCATGACTATCGTACTAATGTTATGTTTCGAGTTCCTTCATTTTCATCAAGCGTTTGAACAAGTTGGTGAAAATTATATATCTTTTTTTCTAGATTTTTCTTTACTTACTATCATTTAAACTTTGAATGATAATAAATACACGGAAATAATCTATGATCAAAAAGCTTTTAAATTACGAATACTTTAAATTTTAACTCCTTCAGTCACACTTTAACATAAAAAAAGAAAATCATCAAAGTTTGTTCACAGTGGTAAAAATAATTTTACCATAGTTAAAGTCAGCAGATTATAAAAATACCTGAATAGGTATTTTTGCCTTACACAAAATAAAAACTCAAAATGAAGGCATTCCTTTTCTTTCAAGAAAATGGCGGTCAATAGCGATGATCACCGTGTTTGTAGTAAATAAAGAATTAAATATTAGTCAAGCAAGATGCCAAGATTTCCATAAATTTTCGCTAAATCACAAATATCTAAATAGGCCGTTAGTAACAGTAACCACTAAGACTGAAAAAGTTAAAGAATTTGTAAATATTTTGAAATGATAAAAGTTATTTGACAAAAGATAGTAAGTATTTAGTATAAGTAATAATTTAGTTGCATAGAGATAGGTACCGTTTGTCTTATATATTTAATTAATTTAATATTTTATATCATTCTTATCAGCTTCATGTTTCCACCTGATTCTGGAATGTTAGATCATTTTTATTTTCATCGAGCTTATCATTGTTCTACTTTGGTAGCAGTTATTTACTGAACTCTATTTTCTTTGTTGCTATGACAAGTGTCAATATGACTTATAAAAATCATGTGATTGTACAAACATCGGTGAAGATACACACTGTGAAAAATACTATTAATATCTCTTGTATATAGTCCCGTATCTATTCTGAGTATCACTTAGGATAAAAAAAAAGAAACCGACTTCCAAAAAAACTACAAAGTTCAAAATAACTTTAATTTCGGAAGTCGGTGTTTTCGGTTGCTTCTTCGTTATTTGACACCGACTTCCGAAATTAAAGTTATTTTGAAGTTTGTAGTTTTTTTGGAAGTCGGTTTCTTTTTTTTTGTGAAAAAGTTTTTTATTTTTCACTTTTTAGTGGTACCCCACACCTAACAACACCACTGGAAAGTCACAGGAAAGCAAAAATATGCAATTTCGTATACATGGATGATTTTTCCACATATTTTTTCCAGCTATTTGGATTTAATAACCAAACTACTGATCCGATTTTGATAAAATTTCAATGGGACCATTTGGGAAGTATACCCTTTCCAACAAAAAAAGAATTTTTCAATTCGGTTGGCAAGCGACAGAGTTATGCCCGAACAAACATAAAAAAAAAAAAAAATACAAACATCCGAATTGAGAACCTCCTCCTTTTTTAGAAGTCGGTTAAAAAGAGATACAAACGTTTTACAAAAAAATAAAACCGTTAACATGTATTTGTTTGTAAAAAGTTTTTATTTTAACTCTTTTTAGTAGGTGCTTTATCATTAGAAAGTCACTGGGAAGCAAAATACGCAATTTCAATAACCAAACTACCAAACCGATTTAGATGAAAGTTCGATCTGTACTAGGGCCTCAGATATTTTTTGTTCAGTTAGTAAATTTTATTTGAATAACTTTAAAATTTTCACGAGGGTGAAATCACTAGCAAAAGCTAGCGTGCCCTTAGTGTAAGTCATAAAACAAACATTATAACGTTAACGTATTTTTTTAATTGAAACTCTGTAAGCGCCGCTGACAAACCTTTTCTTATTTCATAAGATTTGACATAACAAAGGTTTACTATCAGTCTAATACGATCGTGGATTGGGCAGTTGGCCTTCTGTATTATTCAGAAGCCAGGCTAGGAAAATGAATAAAACATCTCCACAATAGAGAACAAACGTTACGCGGCGCCAACTTTCAAATTACGCGAGTAATGTTTGAAGGAAAAGTCTATTATACTCGTACGTTCTATCATAACATGTGGTACATGTTATTACTTTTGCTCAGTATGAGAAAGTTGGCAGGTTGTGGAAAGCACAAAGTAGGATCGTACAATGAAATCTGAGTGAATAGAAAAGGTGTTTGAGTAGCGAGTTTTTGAGAAATATAACGTTTTTTATAATGAAAACATCGTTTAATTTATACATGGTTATATGCCTGCTTTGATTGAAATTTCTAAACTTAGATCTATTTTTTTTTATTTTTTTATTGAGGAATGGGCTAGCTCTTGACCTCGATCCCGCCTGATGGAAAGCGATGGATGAGGTCTATGATGGAGCGAGGGTTGCTTAAAAATTAGTAGAATTGACCCTCTGATCTTTGATGCGTTTTATCTTCGTCAATTTTTATTGATTTGATAAAAGAAAAAATACGTATCCAATATTTTTCGATAATCTAACTGACGGACAGAATCATTTCTTTTTATTCAAGAAACATCCCTATTCGGCACCCTTTTCCTACGGCTACCACTTCCTACAATAAAAACCACACCAATGGAGGCTTTCTTAATTGTGTAAGTATTATGTCATTTTGTATCCTCGGTAGGAACTTAGGGGCACGTCCGTCACTTGGAAAGACTAGGTAGTACATTTCGAAATATTAAGTTTATAACATTATCACGTGATTATAAATATAACATAGGAATAAGTAGAGCCCAAAAGGACGCTCGATGGCCGTGTCTGTGAAAGATACGATCTGTCTATTTCGGTCTACTGAGGTTATGAATAATATCTACTGAAGTATAGAAGGACAAAATCCTGATTCACATTTAAATGTGAAAAAGTTGGATTCTATGGAGACGACCTTTTTTTCAATTTCATCATAGTTGCATTTGAAATGCAAACTCTATAAAATTTTCAAACTGTCTTCCTATTAGGGTTCATGAGATACACCCCGCTGACGGACAGACGGACGGAAAGCGGAAGCTAAGGATATAGAATTTGACAAAAAATAATGTTGACACACGTTCTACCTGAGAGGTCTACGACTCTACCATATGCCAAATTTCGTTTAAATCTGTTCAGCTGTTGAGGCGTCATGGTAGTAAAACGTACTTACCTAGGTACCTGCTTGGTTATGTTTTGAAGCATGCTTTTAATGTGGATAAATGTCAGCAAGAGAATTACCGTGTAGCGGACACGTTAGTGTCAGTTACTGTGGGTGAACAGAACTTCTAATGGATACGCCATGTGTGGCCTTCAGCACTTTAGATAAAACACTATCGGTAAAACCACTCGAATCAATTAATTATATGGTACCGGTAGGTACCTATCTAATATTATACAATACGGAATTTGAAAACGTCATGGAGTTTGTATTTCCAATGCAGTTATAATTTTTTTATTTGCTCTTTGTGCTCTCTAATCTCAACTTTTTTCATTCACTGTAATAAAAAATAAACATGCAGTATACAAAAGCCTGAAATAGTCGTGGGCAGAGAGATGAGGTATGGAAGTGTTAAAGTATATTATTTTATTTTATTAAGAAAATAAAATAAAATAATCTTTGGGCATAGCAATAAATTTTATTTAATTTAAATTTTTAATAATAAAATTTAAAAAATAAAGGGATTGAAACGTGATTTTTCCGGTTTATGGTCCTGCATGATTTATGGTATGCTTACGAGGCGTACCATTTCAGGTAAGTAGTTAATTTTCTTGTGATCATGTTCACCTTTCACGCACCCTGCAAAGTTAGCGAATGCAAACTTTGCAGGCAAATGCAAATAGATATACTCAGTTGGTTAAATTCAAAGATGTTAAAAAAAATCGATAAGTTTGCAGCAATTTCCTTTGCTTTCTAGTAAATTTCAACGTAATTTAACATGAAGTGGGTAGTAGTTATACTAATTATAATCATATTCAATAGATATCATTGCCTTTTTCCAATTTATTTTAAGTCTTCGCTACATTCTGTTTTCTTTTTCTACAAGGCGTTCCAGAAATGCGTGGTCATATTTAAGAGTGATGTAGGTAGTTGATATTTATACATAAAGGAAACAATTACAAAACAAAAAAAAAACTTTTTTTTAAATCGGCCCCAAAAAACGACCAAACGGTTTCGAAAACGGACTATCAAAGCAGTCGAATGCAGTTGAGGCCATCAAATCTGCGATTGAACTAGAGTAGATGCAACAAACTGGAACAAACTGCTTGAAAAGTAATTTGTTCATCTCTTTTTATTCGTTTTGTCAAAATCATTTTTTTTGTTTTACTATTTTACACCCTGTATTCTTCCAGTATCATTCATAATCGCAGTAGACCCCTTGTCAGGCTGATCAATACTTCACACAGTGCATCGATCGTCCTTTTAGTCTTTCCCTATTCCTATGTTATATAAATCACGTGTGATAATATCATATACCTTAATCATTCGAAATGTGCTAGCCGCTAAGGACTTACCAAGTATAAAAAAGACATAATACTCACATAGCTATAAAAGCCTCCATCACCGATGTGGTTTACATAGTAATCTTTGGTTAAACTTCTATACATAATCCAACTATCCAACACTAGGCTATCTCTTGGCCGCTGTCCAATATTCAGATACCGTTGTATCGTGTTAAGCTCAATTTGTATTGCAATCACGTTAATTTTCTGCTGTCACTACAATTTGCAAACCGTTTCATAACATAATGAATGAATATGAATAGGAATAATGTTTTCACCACACCGTGGATCCAAAAGGAAATGTAAACGCAACATGCTCCGAAAAAGAGAGCGGGTTTAGCTCGACTCCATCTCAAGAGACTTGCCCAAGAGCGCAGAAGACCGGGAAAATTGGAGAAAGGAGGGAGACCTTTGTCCTGGAGTAGAACAATACAGGCTCATTATTATATGTAGTAATGACAATATTTTCAGCGAAATACATACGAGTATGTAACATAGACTGACTGCCCATCGGAGCTCCACAACCTAGGAAGGTGTTCCCATGTTATATAGCAGATTTTTTTTAAGGTTCAATTTTTTTTGACGAACACTTATATTGATTTTAACATTGCCGTTTAGTGACACCAGGCAGCGCTACGAATGCGGGTTGCGGAATTTCTTCGAAAGAGTTACCGCGGCCCTAGAACACAAAGGGTATCTGGAGGCACACGGGTGGGTTTTAGTCAGTAAGAGTCTGACACCCCCTTCTACTTCGCCCAGAGCGAAAGCAGTCATTTGATGACTTCCAATACAAAAAAGCCAAATCATTTTAAAATGCTCGCCGACAGAAAATGGGCTTATCTTCACGGTCTGGTAACGCAACACTGAACTAATTGTAGGTACATTTCGATACACGTGGGTAAAGTATGTCATTGAGGCGGTATTGCAGTTCGAGCCGCAGGCGGGTGGGTAACAGAGCCTGACGTACAAAACAAACGCGCACACAAATATGAAATGTCGTTTTTCAACACACTTACTTTGATGATTATTGAAGGAGGATCAAGTGAACAATGTGATAAACTGGGTGATTAAAAGCAAATAATATGAGAAGTAAATAGACGTGAGTGGAACGTTATGAACCAACAAACAAAGCACTATGAGCCAGTTTTCAGATAAGTGTATTGAGAAGATATTATGGCTTTACAGGCGGTTCCAGAAGTCTAATTGTTCCTTGAGGATTTTTGAAAAAAGCATTTTTTTTATTTTGATATTTTTTCTTTACTGTACAACAGCTACATAACACCATTCCTAAATATGATCATGCACTTCAGGAACACCCTGTACACTTAACACAGATAACGAACGGTAAATCTAGTGCTTTAATTGCATTATTTTGATCTACTTATTATCTAATAGGATCCGCTGTGTGGCTTCGACGATACATTAACGCTATGCATTAGAGAACGATTGATTGAGTAGATACACATACATACACATTATGTTATTGTATAGAATGTTAAAATGTATGAAATAATTTAAACGATAATATTGTTTCATTTAGTGGCGGAATATTTTAGCTCCGTTTAAAGAATTGTGGCTTGAATACTTTTCCTATCGTTAATAAAATTGTTGGCACTATAACATTCACGTATGTACCTATGAATTCAAGAAGATTTTATTTTTCGCAAATCAACGTTGTTGAGGATATAGATATGAATTAAATTTGGCTGTGACTCACGGACAGACACACAGTCAAACAGACAGACACACGAGTCATCCTATCAGAGTTTAGTTTTTTTTTTCATCCGGATGTACGGGACCATAGAAAGCTATATAATTTATTCCGATATCAAGATTGGAGTCAACAAAAAGTTAAAAAAAATGTTATTCGAAAAAAATCGACTCATTTACAGTACAGTATTTTCATAATGTCCCTCGGCCATCATCGTATTTCCGATTACAAACAAATTGTAATTTCCATGTCCATCAATTATTATCGTTTATAACAATTTGAATTCAGAACTAAGTACTTTTATGTTTTTTGTTTTAATTTTCGTGTGAACTATATACCAGTAAAGTAGGAACTTAATTCTTAATTCAAATTATCATACACGATAAATCTATTAATTGATGGATATTGAAATTAGCATTCGTTTGTATTTGGAAATGCGATGATTGCTAAGGGACATTAAGAAAATAGTAAAGTTCTACTGTTGTTGTACTATATGTTGTCCTTCAAAAGGTTGTATCATTGCACTCTAAAACCGACACTATCACTAAAACAATAAAGCACTACTTACATGACCGCAAAGCTCTTGTAAGGCCGTTGTCAGGTGGTCGCGGGATCCGCGTCTTCTGTCCGAGCAGCTTATGAGCTTGGACCTGGGCTTCTGTATCGTCCATGTTAGCCATATCGAAGTTCTAACTAGGAAAGTTTTTTCGATATCCTGAAATAGAATAAAATGTGCGAGGTTACTAATGGATATATATCGTCGATGGCGACAATAACTGATAAGCTTTTTATAGGTGGCTGAAATGATACCTGTTTTTTGGCTCTATATACAGTACAGTCAGCAACAAAAGTCGATTCAGTTTTCAAGATCAGATTTTTGTTTTTAAATTGGAACAGATGTCAATTCAAAAATGTACGAATACTAAACTGTTATATGAAATGGTAAAATCAGATACTTTTATATTTTTTTATCGATTTATAAAATTACTAGCACTTCGCCCGCGACTTCGTCCGCGCGGATTTAGTAGGTACTCCACAAACTTCAACGCAACGATTTCTACTTATTCTATGGTCTCAGGAGGCCCTCAACAATGTACCATTTAATTAGCGAATGCGACTGTCGAAATGCGAAAATGTAGGAATTTGGTCACGTGACATTTCGAAACCAATACATTTTTGACGTATTGACAATTGCGTACGCCACGCCACCGTTGACATAATCTCACTTGTCTCGAGCCCAGGTTCAGCGCAACTGTTCACCCCGTTCAACCCGTCAGGGTTTGATTATGCAAAAATTTTTGGGTACGTCTGTTTAAATAATCCCGCTTTTAGTTTGTTCATCCGACGTAAATTAAAGCAAGCAATTATGTCCTCCCCTAAAATCTTAATCACCACTGCTTAACTCCTTATTATATAAGTAGTTATTTTCGAAAAATCCAAACAATTTTGTTATTCTTATTGTTTTATCGAAAACATTTAAATGCCGTGGTGTTTCAACTTCACTGGACCAAGCATTGATACGATTCTCCCCAGTTCGCCCAAGCCGCGACATTTTTCTTACACCGACCTTGTTTATTACCGTCGTAACTTTTGAACGAAAGGTCCGATTTGAATAATTTAAAGAGTAATTTACACGAACATAATCAAGCTTAATTATAAAACCATTACAAAGGATAAGGATTAATATCATGATACTAAAATCACCATTTTTTATTTCACCATTGGATTTGCTTGAATAATATGAACAAAAAGTGGTAATGGTGACTTATCCATAATAGGTAGACATGTGGTATTGTGGACTTTTTTGTAAATATTGATAACTTCTATAAAACTGTAGTACATCACTTTGCTCTATTGTCAATAGATTCCGCAGCATACGCGATATAAGGTTTTTTTCTCACACCTTGGGTTACATTATCGAAGTTTTCATACGGATCCCTAACTTTTAGAAAATATTCTATAGCCTGTGTATATCACTGATAATGTACGGTTCTACTGGTGATAGAATCTTTTAAATCGGTCCAGTAGTTTCGGAGCCTATTAATTTCAAACAAACAAACAAATCTTTCCTCTTTATAATATTAGTGTAGATAATATTAGTGTAGATGAATGATGTTTATTTTGTAAGTAAGTGGAAAATAACAGTTTTACACGTCAATATTTTGTGGTAATTTTAAACTAGACGTTTCCAATGTTTCTTAGCCGGTTTTCCTGAGAAGAAACACCGAAAAAAATTCAGAGGTCGAAGTGTCAAAACTGTGTAAATGAAGCCGCGTTAATCGTTTTTGCGGCTGACTGTACCTATGTAGGTAATTCATAATAGATGAACGTATGTAGATATCAGAGCAAGTTAACTGCGCTATGTGCCTTTGATAAAATATGAATAATTTTGTATGTAAGTAACGATTTTTTTCTTTATTATACTTAATTAATTTTTAACGGTACCTACAATGTTCACGCTTTTTCAACATTTTTTCCCTCTATTAATTAATTTATACTTAATTATTCAACATTCAACGATATAAAGGTACGTGCACAATTACTTATTACTACTCTAATTTAAAGTTCATGAGTTTTATTTATTTAACATAAATGCTAATTAGGCAATAAATTACATAAGTGCCTATTACTTAAATCTAAACTACATACATTTACACGATAGAGTGAATGAAACCAATCCTTACCTAGACCTCTGGCATAGTTCAAGAGCCGAGGTTGCGTCAATATCAATGAAAACCGATAATTACAACGTTTACTGTTACTAAGACGCTATTGTTATCTACTACTTCTTCTTATTTTTATGAATAAGAATATAACACGATTTTTTACTGTGAAAAATATAAAGAGGGACTTTTCAGTGGTCCTGCAAGGAAACTAAGCAGTTTCAAATTTATGTATATATTTTTTATTATTTTTTTTTATTTTCAGTCTGTTCGACAACATATAAATAAAATTAAAATTACGGTTCATTCATGGGCTTGTTTACTTATTCCTAATACTTATAACTTAAAAATACGTACGTACGATTCTACTTATTTTGCAAAGCAAAACTATGACTAATTAACAGCGACAATTACCTACAACTGTTAGAGGCACAAGAAACTGTTCTATAGAAATAGTTAAATTAGTGTCTGTTACTTTGTTCTCTATCCTGTTTTGTTACGAAATAGTAATCGAAATGTCAAAAACACACGCGCTCTATTGCATACTATTATTTAATATAATATTAATAATACTTTTCAAACTGAAACATGTAACTAAAATGTGCTAAAACTGTTGAACATACACTTCAATTACAAGCTAAGCAAATAAAAACGATTCTACTCATTCATAAAGATAACAAATATAAATCGCACAAATAAATCGACAGATGGTTTTGCTACTAAAATGGGTCAACCCAATTTCACTTACACAAAGTTTTAATTGATAAAAAAATCCAAAATATTACACTAAACACACGTGCAAAAAAAATGGCACATCACATTACATTTATTGTTTAATAAAAAAACACACAGCACACGCGATCTGAACAACAAACGCGAGTACAGTGACGCGAATTTACGATATTTATCGTATAATATTTTGTACGAGTATTTATTTGTCAATTGTGCGCAAGATTAAAGCCTACGGGCTGCGTGGTCGGCGCCGGCGCATAGCGAATATTGTCAACTGCTCAGCCGCGCAGCCAACACGAGGTTGTCGGCCTTGAATGGAATAAACAATTTTATACACTGGCGATACCTGTTACGGGGTCAGCGATATTGAAAAGTCTAAAGTTATTCTCATCCGATCCGCCCAGTTTGAATCGCGAATCCGTTACGATTTTATTCACACGATTAAATTACTTCATACTTTTTACACGGTGTTCATTGAGAATCGAAATTGTTTTTTCAACGAGAGTATTTATAAGTTTTTCCTGTAGGTACCTACCTATTACATCAATGGGTACATTATTGCGTTCTATATATAACTGTAACAGTACGTAATTCTGTTATTGACCATTGAGTGGTTTTGTTTAAATACGTTTATATTGAGAATCGTTTTTTGTTTTAATTCTGTCAGTGTTCACTTGACAGAAGGAGTTTAAAATAAAAGCTACGTATTTAACATCGATGTAACGCGTTTTGATATTCAACTAACTTGTTTACATACAAAAGTACTACTTAGTACTTCTCTTAAACCTTCTTTACATTATCCAATCTATCTCTGTAGGTAGGTACTAAGAGTCATCCAAAGTGGTTCAATGATTTGCCAAAGTGACACTCTACAAATGACAGCCGGGACCAACGGCTAAACGTGCTTTCCGAGGCACGGAAGAATCTCGATATGTTAAGATGGTCACCCATCCACAGACCAACCTCGGCAAGCCTTTCTTAACCTTGAAGATTGACCCGTACGGCTGTTATTATTTAGCCACGAGTAAGTAAATACATTGCTGCAGAAATAAAATCATAAGTAATCACTAAGTCAACTTCATGTTTGTTCTATGTTTATTTCGAAGTAATCGTAACAGATAATAATTTATGCCGTGGACTTGACATCTACATGAGATAAGTAGGTAGTTACCAAACTCGTCTGGTTTCCTGACAGAGCTCGTAGAGTTTTACGACAACGTGAAGCAATAAATTAGTTTTTGCTGTAATGGAATTGGACTTTATTTTAATTGAATATTCTATTGGGCTATTTGATTCGTTACTATTTGAAAAAAAATAAAAGGTACCGTCAATAGAGATGATATGGTCAATGTTAGCTTTTATTCATTTTCATAAATTAATAATTTTATTTTAATACTTGTGGAAAAGGAATAATAATAAAAAAATAGCACCATCCTATTACTTCCCGTGGGTGTCGTAAGAGGAGGAACTACCCAGAGAATGGGCAGCAGCATTCTCTATGGGTACATTGCCACAGCTACACTGCGATCGCCAACCCGCCTTCCAAGCGTGGCGATTATTTCAAACCCCCCTTTTGGGGGAGGCCTATGTCCAGAGTGCTTTCAGCTGATATGATGATGATGAATAGGTACTTGTAGAGATAACGTTGTACTCCTTTAAAGATAACTGCGCTCACGGTGTGAATTTGGCATATTTATAAATTCAGGAGTGCAGATTTTTTAAATTAATTTCAGTTGAATTTCGACAACTGAGTAAGGACTAAAACATAAAAATATAATTATATGTGCTATAACTGTTTAATTCTCAAGTATTATAATTTTATAATATATTTTAGCAAGTTCTTTGTCTATAATATTTAGACTGTTGGCAATGACGTAATTCTTTTGCTGTCAAAACTGGTTTTTACTAAATTTAACTCAAAACGTCTACTAAAGTTGAACAAAAAATATTGACTCAGTCGATGGACAATATTTGCTCATGAATTCAAAATTGTTATCTTTATTGTTTGAACTAAATCGAAGTATGTACCTATTACATTGTCAGAATGTGGAAAACAATATACCTACTTACATAGATTTTATTCGTGTATTTTTCTAAATGTCAAAAATCCTAGGCAAACTGGCAGTATTAATATATTTAATTACAGTGGATAAACATTAAATTAACTTTATTGAAAAGAATCGTGAGACTAGGAATAATTTAATTTATTATAAACATTATTATTGGTAGAATCATCACAGCGTTAATTCGTTGGATTCGTTTTTCTTAATAACTTTGTTTATGTGTATGTATGTATATATGTATCTATGACTGTATTATTTTTTTTTTCTCTTCTCTGTTTGTCCTTCCTTTAAGTTGCACCTGCCATGTTTTCTCTGCACCACCCTAAGGTCGACTGGTAGAAAATGCCTATGGCATTAAGTCCGCCTTTGTACAGTGGTTTTTACTTGTGCATAAAGTTTTAATAAATAAATAAATAAATTATTTTGGTTTGTGTCAGTATGTTTTTCTTCCGATTGCTTCAATACTGTGTTTAAACTGATTCCTTGTACTAAGTTGTCAGCTAGTAATTTTATATTTTCTTTAAACCATAAGTACCTTAAGGAACTGTCGGGAAATTAATTTGTTCATAAAGTTGACATACTTATTACATTTTGCCGTGTTTGCTATTTTATACATGATCCCGGTGTACAAAAAAGACTTTGGTGTGTTACAGATTGTGATTTGAATCAACCGATAATTAGATAAACAATTAATTTCCCTGTCTACCTATTGAGTCATCGACTGCAGTTAAAACCAGTACACGTCACTATGTAGGTTAATATGCAACGAGGTTGGACATTAACCTTATTTGGAACAGTTTTATCGTGATCAGAACTGCCGTCAATGAATCAAACGTTATCACTGTGTTTTAACATTCAACTTGAATTTTGTATTGTGCGTTTGAGTATTTGAGTAAGCATAATAATTATGATATAAAGTAGGGTAAACTTTTATGCTGCTCGTAAATTTAACTAAAACAATAGCTGTTCAAAATTTTTTTTTTTTCTAATATTGGCAGAATTAAAACAGTCAAATAGCTTTGAACTTTGATAAAATTACTAAACCTGTTTTTTTTTCTCGAATCGTTTACCTATTTAATAAAAAAAATATTAAAAAATAAAAATGTTTGCCTGGACATATTTTAAAATTTACAATTTGAATTGTAATTTCAGGATTTTTTATAAATGTTTAGTATTTTGTTATATATATATGAATTATTATTCTGCCTTATCATTTGGAGATAACAGGTGTGATGTTGTTTTTTTTTGCTGTTAGCTCTTTTTTTTTTCAGTTTTTCCTATTTATATACCTACACTTAAAATAACTAAAATAACTTGCCCTATTTATTCATTATTATAGTCAAGCAGTATGTTAAGCCCACGTATGTACCACTAATAGACACACAGTTTAAATAAGTACATAAATCGCAAGTATCGCTAGTCGAAAAAGGTGCTGCCATATGAATGTTAAAAATTAACGAGAACTGATGTGTAAATATGTTATTTAGAACCAATTTGCAAAATAAATGGATTTCGTATTATTATACCATAAAGGTCAATCCGTTGTTTATTGCATCGTTTGCAATAACAGTTCAGAACTAGGGATTTACCAAACCCTGGCTTAGACTTAACCTTTGTAAGTGTGACAGTCGTTTACCTCATTCCACAGAGTGCATTATAATATACTGCCTCATTCTTATCACTTTTCATAGTTAGCACGGTTTAAAGATCATTCTTTATTGCTAGTTGATCGGTTCAATATTTGATAGTAGTTATAAAAGTTAGCAATCATCCATTAATTTTAATTAACAGAAGATATAAATGTGTCTAATTAAAAATTATAATTAACTGACTGACGTCATATCTGAACTGAGTCTAAATAAAAATTCCATACAAAATCCGGGATTTCTTACATGTTTTTTCCTGCAATAACTTTATGTGCATTAAAATGAACATTTTAAAATGAAATAAATGTAAAATAATATCTCAAAAGAAAAAAATCATACCTATCATCCATTTGAGCCAAGCTTGAGAAATTATTTATTTGTTTCCAGCAAACTATATTACTGCATTGAGTAAATACCCGAAGGGATAAGCACAATCGCAGCCATCTAAGCTCAGCGCATCGATAACGATATCAGGAAACATTGTAATAAACAACGAGAAAGTCTCCCATTACCGGCCACAAATTCAATTCCAAGTTGCAAATAAGATACGTACAAACGAAGACAAAAAAAATAGATTTTAAAAATATATCGAATGCTCCATGAGTACAGAACTAAGAAGTAGATAAAAAATAGCGTTTTGGAAACCGGTTTAATTTTTCGTTTCGTGATTGCAATCAAAACGACCTCCTATGTTACCTCTCTCAGTAGACTATATTTTCTATTTTCATTAGATTCTTCTGATGATTTTTTAACTCATACATCGAAATCAGTTGAGGCGATAAGATTTTTTTGGAATAAAGAAACTGACAAAAAACATTTTTTTGGTGAGTCGTGTAAAAAAATCCAAGTCGAGTATTTGACACACTCTCCCAAAGGAGAAGAAAGAACATGTATGCCTTGATCCCAATTATGGTCGACCTGTGCACCTTTCATCTAAAACCTCTCTAAAGAACTGCGATTAGAGAACTTGTAACCAAAGAATGAAATTAAACATCTTTGTCAAAACATATAAACCGTTTCAAAGTCCTTGTACCAAGAACCAAAACATTGTACAGTGTGCATTGTGCTTATTATTCAAAAGGTCAACAGCAAATTAAATACAATCGTCCAACAACTTGTCGTTTCACCCTCTTGAACTTTATAACCGCAAAAAACGTTAGCCATTAAGAGTCCAATCAACTTGCCTTTCTATGTCGTCGTCATTGAGGCTTATCTTATGGCTTCTGGGTATGGACAACTAAACGAACTGGATCGTGGCTTTTTCGGGGCGGTTAGATTTTTACTACGGTTTGGGTGTGGTGATCCATAATTTTCTAATAATATTACATACGAAAGCAACTTTACTATGTCCTTGATACATACTAAGATATAGCATAGAAGATATAAATCAATGTAAAGCATACATATGACATGTTTTTGAGAGGAACCTGCAAATCAGCAGACGTAGGTATTATAACTTGCAAGACTGCCACAGGCAAGGTTGTGCGACGATCTTCGTAGGAAGACTGGTAGCTGTATGAGAGTTATCGAGAATTAATATAAATGGGGTGCGATTGGAATATATTGTTGTATAAGTTATATTTAGTTTTTCAAACTTTTTCGACCAGTGTTTTGCTGGGGGGTTTGTAGCGCCATTTTTTCCCAGCTATAATACTAGGTAGGGGTGACGTTCATAAAGTTCTATTTCTAAGCTCAATTCCAATAAATGACTTTATTTGATTTCATGATGATGATGAGTGTACGAAATCAACACCTCCTTTATAGACATTGACTTCAAATCAGGTCATTGATACGTTAACCTTGTTATCATTCGGAAACATTGATAGCGGCAATACTCCTATAGTGTATAACCTAATCAATCAACTTTATCGCTGCTTGTACGAAAATGATTGATACACAATTTCTTGTCGGATTTATCGGTCGGTATGTCTACAGATTTGGTTATTATCTGTCTGCCTTTGAGTCTATTTGTATTCCGTTTTGGGAAAAGCGTGGCCTAGTTCGACGGTTGGTTTTATTTTTGCGTATTCTGAGAATAACATATTTTTGTTATTTGTTTTTGGGTTTTTCCACATTATGTATAGGTTACGATAAAAAAACATCAAAACAACTGAAAAGCTTACTCAAATCTTACCGTGAGATTCAACAATTATTGGTACCTAGTAATTTTAGAATTGAACATTTTACTGTGTATGTCCCACTCCTTGCGCCTCATGGTAACAATATTAAAGCGAATTGTTACTGATAAAACATCTATTCCAAGAGGAGTTCATCATCATAACTTGCCAAGTTATGTCCCAAATATTTTGGAATTAGTAGTCATGTGCGGTGTTGGTAGTATGTTGGCAGCAAGGCAACGAATACCAGTATTTTAGCCACAGCAACTGCCTATTAGACCTCCACAAACCAGTTACTAGTTAGGCATCTTAAGAATACACGCCTTGGTAACACTGGCTGTCACACTTTCAAGCTTCGGCCTACTCGTTACAACAACTGTCCAAGATCTAAATGACAGCCGCAACCTAGGGCTTAACTTGTTTTCCCAGGCACGGAGGACTGTATGGTCTCACTCCATGGACCGACGTCACCAAGCATTTAACCTTGAAGATCGACTAGTATGGCTGGCTGTACGTATTATTTTAGCTAACCGATAACCGACCAACTTGACCTTCTTGGTGTTGCGTTAACGTCTACCCTCAATTTTGGCCCATTCATAGAGCCAAAGGCTCAAGCAGCTGCCAAAAAGTTGGGAGTCCTAGCAAAGGCGCGACAGTATTTCACGCCGGAACAGCTGCTTAAACTTTATCAAGCGCAAGTTCGATCGTGTATGGAGTACTTTTTTCATCTTTGGGACGGATCTGCCAGATACCAGCTTGATGCCCTTGAGTCAACTGAGAAACGAGCCAAGAGGATCATCGGCAACGATAGGCTCGTTGAGTCGAAGCTCCAAAGTCTCGGGCATCGACGCCGAGTTGCTAGCCTGGCGGTTTTGAGTCGGTTGCATTTTGGGGAGTGTGAATGGAATTGCATAGTTTGATTCCGCCAAGCCCGTTCCATCATCGGACCACAAGACGTACGGGGATGCGCCACCGGTACATGGTGGACATTCGATTCGATCATCGCTTACCATCAGGTGAGATAGTGGTCAAGCGCGTGCTTATAAATAATAATAAAAAAAAGTCACGAGTTCCTCTCAGCAGCAGACCGCGAACATAAATGTGAGGTACCAATGGGAAGGGAAACCTTAATGAAGCCCCTTAACCTTGAAGCAAGCAATGAGGATATTACCAAGCTTATCCTTGGCCAAGTTTTTTTACACTTGATATATCGGTTAAGTTAAACAAAAACCATATACAACCTACTAGGCATAGTGTTAGAATGACACATCGTTCTATTTATAGATTTTGTTACTCAGCAATTTGATTCCATTTTTAAATCGTAGACGTTGCATTACGGCATGTGTGTGTGTGTGGTGATAAATGTTCATGCAATAAAGATTATTATAATGTCTTCATTTTTGTATCCATGGTCACATATTTTTTTTTATCTTACTTAACTTTATTGGTAAGTAAGACTTTTTAATGTTATTCCGTTTTGGAGCAAGGGCTTTCATAGTTGCCTTGCTTGCGTCTATATTTTACTTCATGAACTTATTGGGCTTTCAATAAATGTGCTTTAAATTGGCATAAAAATCTCCATGTGCCATTTTGCGTCTTCCATTATTTTTGAAGATTTCATATTAACTTTCCGTAATACTGTCCCCAGATTTCTGTGTTGAGAGTTTGAAGTCGGACATTTGATAAACTCCACTTTTTAGCCTGAGTTTCAATTTTATTCTCCTAATTTATATAAACAACAAACATTTTTGACAGATTGCAACTGAGATGCGAATGCGAACATTGTCTGAAAACTCGTCAAATGTTGACGCTAAAGTAGAGTTTGGCATGTTTTAACTCCAAATACTTAACTCAAACAACCAGGATCTGTATCTTAACTAGGGTATGCAATTATCCGGGAAATTTTACCATCCGGATAATCCGGATATTTCATATATCATTATAAATAGTAAATATAAACGAATATAGTCAATCAATAGTCCTCGTCCACCAGATAAAAGCAACAAAGGCTAGCATTGGCCTGATCGCAGCTGTGTGGTCACAACGTAAACTTTGGGAGAGATCCCATGTTTTACCTAACATTTGATGTGACCGTCAAAATGGAGATGACTTCATCCCTTCATTTTGACGTACTTTAACAATGCATCAAATGGTGATTATTTACCATTTATTAAGTTTGTAGCTGGCATGTCTTTTCCAGAGCAATTTGTTATCGAGGACCACTCCCAAGTACTAAGTAGGTATCCGGATATCCGAATATCATGTACCTATACTACTAGATCCGGATACTAAATTTGACGGATATCCAGATAGCATGTCCTAACTTGATTTAAATCGAAAATATATAATTGAATATGAATTAAACAGTAGGAATATATTTATTTATACAGTTGGTTACAAAAAAACAGTAGGCTATAAAATTAAGTCATTTATCTAAAGCGCTCTTTAATTTAGTGCCTGTTGCTATATAATTTAGCGTTTGCGAAACTAAATTCGTTACCCACTGAGAACAAAAAATATACCTTGTTTTCGGAGTACAACGCACCCATGAATAATCTATCAACCAACTTGAGGTATATGACTAGTTCGTAGGTTATTGACTTTGGCTAACAATAGTAAGTACCTAAGGTAGGTAGGTAGTAGGTAGGCCTCTCCCTGCGCAAAATATAACCATGAAAATGTGAATGAAGAAGCATCACATGCTCTGTTTTAATTTTTTACCAACTTTCAATGTCCAGAGAAACAATTTTAATTAAAATCGACAGCTTGTATAGTCCTACCTATTTTATTCCGTACGATGTTCCCATCCATCAAAATTAACGAAGCCACGTGTGAAAACCGAGAACGCAGTAATTATGGGCTGGCTACATCATCATTAAATGCTATGTATCTACGTTGCAGTGTATCTGTAGCTTACTCAACCGTTATTAAACGTGTCTATTTGTAGAAACATTTAACTTAAACTAGTATCTATCTTAGATATGTACTTGTTATAACATAAACTTACATCAGGTTTTCTGCAAAAGGTTTCCAGAAGGTATTAAATAAGTAGCTCTGGGGGAAGAGAAAGAATAACAACTATTTATGCGTGATTAAGGCTGCAGTCTTGCAAAATTCACTCGCGGCGAATAATTTGCGCAACTTTAAATTCTTTTTCTTTACAAAGTAATGAAATAACATGAAATATTTTTATTGCCCATAAATAACCATAATATAAGTAATAGGTAGTTATTTTTTTTAAGTTCTTCTAGGTGGATTATGTTAGGTAAATCAAGTGTTAAATACAGCTCTCTCGCGCCCAACATCATTTCGAGTTCTGTTTGGGCGCTCAGTCTATGGCAATGAAGAATTAATTTACAAATCTGTTCAGCGCATAATTAGCTCAATATTCTCGTCTTCAAAATGCGCTGATTAGTTTTTTCTAGTTATGTTTCATTTTCTTAATTCAGAGGTCACACTTTCATCAAAATTCTCTGTTTTCATCTCTTAATAAACGGTTTGTTTCATTATAACTATGCATTGTATGTATGTAATAATTTGATTATTTTAATGCCAAGAGTTCATTAAGCAAATACTTAAAAAAAAATAGCACCTAAATCACATTACCCTAACAATAATAATAATCTCAAAAGACCTCCAAAAAACGAGTTCATAAACAAGAATTGAGAGAGAAATTCCTTAGTGGCCGCTGCACGGGCGGAGCGTTCGGACGTGTGGTCCACGACAAATTTTAATTGTTCCCTCTCGCTCTAACATTGCTCCTGCTCTAACGTTGGTTACGCACTGTTATGTATCTAAAGTTGCTCTACTTTATTATTTTTTGTATATAATTTTTCGGGTGTTGTAAATATTTGTGTTTTAGTAATAGTATTGTAAATATTTGATTTCAATATGGATCGTAAACGTAAAAAAAAATATGCATGCACGAAAAAAAAAAAATTGGGCTCAAACGTAGAAGTGATGAAGAGAAATAGAATCCAAAGGTAAGTAGAACTGTTTACAGTATTCATGTTTAGGGCCTAACTAAAAGGTCAAATTCAATTAGCTAGCGAGACTCCACAGACTTGATGGGTGTACGATTTTATCAACTCACACTTCAAGTAACAATACTACCAGCGGTCCCAAACAAATCATCAAATCTTTACTGTTTTTATAAAATTGTTATAATATTGTATACAGGGTCGAATTAAATTAGATAGCGAAAGTCCGCAGAAGTGATGGGTATCAATATATAAGTATGACAAAACAAAAATTAATTAATATGATGTTCATGCATGCTGTCAGAAGGTATAAAAGAGTGTGGTTGGGGAGGGCGTGAGTGCTTGTGTGGGCATGAGTGTGTGGATGGATGTGTTTGTGGGTTGGTCGGTGTATTTAGTGTCTATGTACATACATAAATAATAAATACACACTACTACTAGCGACCAAAATCGGATCGGCTAATCGGCTAATTTGACCAAAGTCGGATATCTTTTAACCGTGGAATAAAATTAATTAATAATATGACTAATTTATTTTCACAGGTCTGCTGCTGGCTCTCGTCAACCATTTTCAGATGTTAGCAACCTGTCAGAAGCGCTAAATATTAATCCTACCTCTTCTACTATTGGAGTACCAGTGATGATTGAAAATATTGACGGAACTGAAAATGTAACAAACTCAAATAAGAAAATGAACCGGAAGCGAACATTTGAGGAGGCTTTTCCTTTTCGCCGAATTTTCGGAAGGAAACGTCAACAACCTGTAATTGTTAGCGACGACCAACAGCTGCAAATTGATAATGAAACAGAAATGACCAATGATGAGGAACTGTTTTGCCTAGAAGGGCGCAGAATCGTATCGATCAAAAATTTTTTAGAAATTTTGGGGAAGATTGCTGATCATAACGAAAAATCTTTTAGATGCAGGTATACAAATTTGAAATGTATCGGTGAACGACGTAAAGGTTTTATATCAAAACTGCATTTCAAGTGCGAACTCTGTAATTCCGAATTTGACATAAGCACTGAAGATCCGTCTAACACTTGTGATGTGAACCACGGTATAGTTGCAGGTATTATTAGTATTGGCTGTGGGTTGGGAAATTTAAATGAATTGGCAGGTAATGATGATATACCTGGCATGTCAAAAAATTTATATGCTCAGACAAGCAAAAAAGTTTACGAATGGTTCCATAAGACGGCAGTAGAAGAAATGGCCAAGGCAGGCATCGAAGAGGCAGAACATGCGACAGAAATTGGCAGTGTCGATTGTGATGGTACACCAATGATTGATGTAATAGCTGACGGGTGTTGGTCCAAAAGATCTTTCCGTAATAACTATTCAGCATCATCAGGTGCAGCAGCAATAATCGGTGCATACAGTGGTAAAATTTTATATCTTGGTGTAAAAAATAAATACTGCATAGTATGTGCAAAAGCTGAAAATAAAAAAAATAAACCTGCAAATCATATTTGCTACAAGAACTATTCTGGTAGTTCTTCCAGTATGGAGTCAACGTCGCTTGTTGAAGGATTTGGTAACTCTCTTGAATCTCATGGTTTAATATATGCTAGACTAATATCAGATGGTGATTCAAGTACTCATAAAAAAATATTAGAAAGCAATCCATATAAAAACTGCAAGGTTCAGAAGATCGAGTGCAGAAACCATCTGTTAAGAAATCTATGTAACAAACTGAGAGCACTTACTAAAGATACTCATATTCCTATTCAATTAAGGAAACTTTTAACTGACTTCAAAATCATGAAGTTACGCAGATACACAGTGCGGGCTATAAAGTTGAGGAAACACGAAGACATTTCTGACAGTCAAAAAATGGTAAAACTTCGTACAGATATTTTGAATGCATTACACCATTCTTTTGGTAGTCACTCTGATTGCGATGACGCTATATGCCCAGCAACTGATAAAACTGACCGAAATACGGCACTTGATGTAGCTAACACAGTTTTGTGGAGGAAAATGAGTCAAATTGTCTTGTTTTTGGCTGCAAACGCTAAAAGTCTAATTTTTGACGTCGATAGCAATCCTGCTGAGACATTCAATTCAGTGATTGCCAAATATGTGGGGGGGAAAAGAATTAATTACACACTTAAGAATTCATACCAGGAAAGGTGTTCCGCTTCAGTTATTTCCTTTAACACCAAGCGACCAATAAACGCTATCCATAAATGCATATTTGGTAAACCTACTGGCAAATACACAAATGTATATGAGGTACAAAAAGCGAAAAGAAAAGTTTACAAAAGATTATTTAGAAAAAAAATCCGTAGAAATAGGAACGATCCAGATTATGGACAGAAAGCTCAAAGACCAGATATGACCGATGAAGATTTTCAGATAACAAAAAATGAATTTCTTAAACAAACGGAGCTTTCTGACCAGCAAAGAGACGAACTACAGAAACAGACGATAGACCAAAGTTCCAGTCAAGAATGGTTAGAAAACAGAAAAAATAGATTAACCGCGTCTATGTTTGGAAAAATATGTAAACGTAAAGAAAACGTTAGCTGCGCTCCTTTAGTGAAAGCTATTGTGAAACCACAAAAGTTGTCAAATGTCCCATCGATCACATATGGTAGAGATTATGAACAAATAGCATTAACCCAATTATCTCTGCAGGAAAACGTCACAATTACCCGCTGCGGTCTTTATATTCATAAAACACTCCAATATTTAGGAGCAAGTCCCGATGGTATTTATAAAGACAAAGATGGAAAAACAGGACTGGTAGAAGTAAAATGCCCATTTTCTGCAAAAAATATGCAAGCTGAAGAAGCTATAAAAGCAAAAAAAATAAAATTGTGGAAATGTAACACTAAGAAAAATACGTTTGTGATTGACAAAAACCACGATTATTATTTTCAAATTCAGGGCCAATTAAACATTACGGAGATGGATATGTGCTTATTTGCCGTATGGACTGGAGAGGAGTACTCAATGAAAGTCGATTATATAAAAAGAGACCCTACGTTCTGGCACGAAAAAATGGTAGGCCCATTGTCTAAATTTTATTTGCATTGTCTGCTTCCTGAGTTAATTGATTCCCGCCTTGAACGCTCGATGCCAATAAAAGACCCGCCATATATCATTCAAGCTATTGAGAAAAAAGTAAAAAAAAATAAGAACGCGTCCACGTCTTCTACCGCAGACGCTGTCGTTCAGGATAATTAATTCCTGAAAGAAAAGAAAGAAAGAAAAAGTATTTGTTGTGACTCGTACAGGAAGATCTAAACAAAACAAAGTCAAAAATAAAAAACCGGCCAAGTGCTAGTCGGACTCGCGCACGAAGGGTTCCGTACCATTAACTACAAAAATCACGTCTGTTGTATGGGAATAAAATAAATATTTATTTTATTTTGTTTTTAGTATTTTGTTGTTATAGCGGCAACAGAAATACATAATTTGTGAAAATTTCAACTGTCTAGCTATCGCGGTTCTTGAGATACAGGCTGGTGATAGACAGACGGACAAACAGCGAAGTCTTAGTAATCGGATACCGTATTTGCCCTTTGGGCACGGAACCCTAAAAAGTAACAAAGAAAAAGAGTAATCGGTGCACAGAGTTACGTATAATTTGAAAAATAAGAAACAACAATTTTGTGTTTAATAACTTTTTATTTATTCAGCCATTTTTTTGTCCCACTGCAGGGCAAAGGCCTCCCTTCCCTCCTTCCACTTATCGCCAATCCTTGTGAAAAGGGTCGAGCTCGTCCCGCCATCTCATTCTGGGCCTGCCGCGTTGTCGTTTGCTGCTGTTTGGGACCCATTGTGTGGTTATTTTAGCCCATAGCCCCTCCGGCATGCGACAGATGTGACCAGCCTTCCATTTTAGCTTGGCAGCCGTGTGACCTACATGGGCATTTTGAGTTTTAGAACGCAGTATCGAGTTCCTTATACGATCAGAAAGTTTAACTCCAAGGATACTGCGCTCCATTGCTCGCTGACAGACCCCGAGTGCGGACTTTTGACGATTGGTTAGTGGCCATGTCTGCGCTCCATAGGTGAGGGTAGGAAGAATGCACATGTCCATGAGTTTTCTCTTTAGTGAGAGAGGGAGAGTTCCTTTCAGTATTTGCTTCATCGACCAATAGCTCTTCCAGGCGTTCTCGGTGCGTCGAGCAACTTCTTTATCGTATCTTGCCTGGAAGGAGACTATTTGGCCGAGGTATATAAACTCATGGACATATTCAATACCCGCACCCCCAATTCCTATGTTACCTTGGTCTTCGTCATATTCATCGCGAGTCCAACCTCGAGGCTGGCACTGCTCAGTTGGTCGAGCATTAGGCCTAACTCGGCTGCCGTGGAGGAGAAAAGAACAATATCGTCGGCGAAGCGGTGATTAGTTAATCTTCTATCGCCCACGACGATGCCCTTGTCCCTCCAATTGCTTTTTAGTTTTCTAAAGACTTCTTCAAGCGTGGCTGTAAAGAGCTTTGGAGCAAGCGGGTCGCCCTGTTTAACCCCTTTATGGATAGTGAATGATGGTCCTGTGGTTTTTATTTTTAAAGGCTGCTGTGCTATTTTGGTATACCTATTTTTTGTAGTAGGTTAATTTATGTAGGTTCGATATCTTGGTTTTGAAGAGATTTAAATATGGCGTTGTGCGATAAACTGACAAATGCTTTAGAGTAGTCGACAAATGCGAGGTATAAAGGTAAGTTGAATTCTAAATGTTTTTCTATAACTTGATTAAGGGACTGTAAATGGTCAGTAGTGGATAGGCCATGGCGGAACCCGGCTTGTTCGGGAGTTTGATGTTGATTGAATTGGCCAGAAATGCAATTTTCAAGAATTTTTATGAATATTTTGTAAAGGTGTGAGATGTGGCTGATGGAGCGGTAATTGCCGATGTCGGTCTTATCACCTTTTAATGAAGGATGATAACATTTGAGTGGCAGAAACTACTCGGAAAATCACCTTTTTGTAATATTGAATTAAATAAGTTCCTTATGTATGGCAACAAGATAGGCTCCGCGGCTCGAAGTGATTCGGTTGTAATACCATCTTCGCCGGGACTTTTATTGTACTTCATGCCTCTGAGAGCCCGGTGTACTTCATAGCCAGATATTACCGGGACCTCCTCAGGACATCAGTAAACTTCGGTTGTTTTTTGGGATGTTTGGTCGTTGGAATATAGAGATTTATGCAACTCGGTACTTATCCCAAGAATTTTTGCCCTATCTCCTTGTTTAACACCATTTACCATACCACGCATAGCTGATCTTAGGGATCGGTTGTTTGTCAATGCGGTAGCCAGCAGATTGGTACGTTACATTCTGTCGCTCTTCTATAAGACGTGTTGTGCTGTCAGTAAGTTTTGTTTTCTTTTTCTTGAGGCACACAATTTTTTGACTGGCGATTTTAATAGTTTCCTTTATGTTTTTATACTGTACATGTACGTCCTCTGAATCTGTGTCTAATAAACTGAAAGTGTTTTTAATATTTATGTCAAACTGTTCTTTATTTGCAATTAGTGTACATCTATCTGAACTTTTGATTGTTTTTTGTTGCGATGTAATTTCAAATCAAAATTTGCTGTCCGGTGATCGGAGCTGATAACTACTTCATAAAAAATTATAATAAACTTACTTTACACAAAAATATGGCGTATTCTTTTAACACTCATTGGCTGGCCCCACTATCATTTTTTATGTCTACTACGATACTACGGAACACACAAAAACACTACATCCAGACCCAAAGTACCATTAAAATTTAAATAAATATTGAATAATACTTAGTAGAGCAACTTTCCGACCGTGTCAAATTTTGTTTTAAATTTTACGCTAGGTAGGATGAATGCGGGGACTGCGGGGAGCCCGGGTGCAGACGCTCGGCGCGTGGACTCGCTGCACGCGATTCTTATATTGTGCACTAGAAGACTAAGCCCTTAATATCTATCATCATCTGCCTAGCCTTTTCTCAATAATTTTGGGCTTGGCTTTCAGTCAAACCGGATTCAGCTGAATACCAGTATTGTACGTGGAATGGCTGCCTAGGCTATCAAATCTCCACAACCAATTAACTGACAGAAAATCTGACATCAGCTTTGCCAAGAAGTACCGTGTTATCCACACGGTACTTCTTGGCAAAACTGACGTCAGATTTTCTGGCTTCTGACAATCCATAACGACTGCCAAAGATCTGCAAATGAAAGCCGGGACCAATGGTTTAACGTTCCTTCCGAGGCACGGAAGAGTCTGGATATGTTAAGATGGTTACCCATCCACAGACAAACCGCGGCAAGCGCTGCTTAACCTTGAAGATCGGTCCATGCGGCTGTTATAATCAAGCCACGAGCTCCTCCACGAGATCCAAGGTTGATCTATAAAAATGCCAAAATACAGCTTGGAAGTATCAATAAATCTATGAGTAAAACCGCTGACTGACAGACATACGAACATGGTGAAACTATAAGGATTCATTGTTACCTTTCCAACAAAAAAAAACCGCGTATTCCCTTACCTCACATCCAACGCAGTGGTTCTGTCGTCTTTAAAATCACTGATTTTAAAAATAAAACATGATAAATATACCTATTTATTTATTTTATCTTTATGTACAATAGTGGTACATGGGCGTACATAATGCAACAAAGCATTCTCTACCAGTCAACCTTTGGGATAAAATAAGAAATTAAAATAAAATTTTATTTCGTAAAGAAAATAAAAAATAAAAGCTTGTAAAATGATAATATACGATACTTAAAAAAAACATTTGATATTCTAAAATAATAAACGAATAAATGTGATTTTTATGACAATCTTTCTGATTAAGAGGACTCATAATAATCATGGGTAAAATCCGAAAACACTATTTTAAAGGCCTAGCTGTCATTTTTAGTTTGGTCTTCCAAACTAAAAATGACAGGCCTTTAAATAGTGTTTGTGTTGTGTGTGTGTTATTTAAAGAAAATTTAAACCTTCTTAATGTCAAGAGGTAGCTTATTTCAGACTTTAATGGTTAAAATCATAGATACGCTAAAATAGCGTAGGAATATAATTATGTATGTGTGTGTAATGAAGGATAATATTTACCGTGGGGCTACGTCCGATTTACTTATTTGCCCTATATAGATCCATATAGCTCAGCCATGATCGTTTAGAATGAGATCAACCCTAAGAATATTATCACGTATTGCCCCACCCCTAAATATAATATGTACCGGACATCACAAAGAAAAGCAATCAACCCCCACCATACACGAAGAAATGTGCGTTTATTCCAATGTGTGTCAAAGATGGTGATTAATTATAAATTATATATCTATAATTATTATTAGTAATAAGTAATTAGTAATAGTATTATTAAAAAACAGGCCCTCGCGCACGAACGGTTCCGTACCATTATTAGCTTATCATAGGGTGAGATAGTGGTCAAGCGAGAATATTCTCCTTTAGTCTCATTCTCCTTTAGTCTCATAAGCTTTACAAAATCCCTATAACGGGTCAATCTGACTGACCGTCCGTCTGTGTGTTTGTCTCATGAAGTGAAAAATCAAGCGAATGACTATGTTCCCAGGCTTGATCAACCATCAAGTAAACTATTGCGCAACCCAGTAACTTTATGGTCAACCCAGTTGGTTTGCAAACTAAGAGTATACTGCTTGGTTGCGCAACCTAGTAATTTTAATCATTTAGTGTCTTACTGTATGATGTCAGCGTACTTGTGTTTATAATTAATGCCATCCAAGACCGTTCATATCTAGTCGTTGTCGCGTATTGTGTCGCAACAGGTCAAAGTGGATTTCGTCACGGATATGTGATAAATATAAAACGTACGGTTTAAGTATTGTTCTGATTCTGAGAAGTATTTACTGTTATTTAGCAAAATATTTGTATCGTGGAAATTACACTTAAATCAGGCTCACAACATGATTTAAGTATAATTTCCACGATACAAATATTTGCAGTTCATTATTCTTTAATTAAGGCGAAACTAACAGCCGTCGAAAATATTATTGTAATTGGTAATTTGCTGATACGGCAAAGGATATAAATCTTATTTTAATATATACAAAATAACGCCTGCCAGACAACAGGCTTGCACGAATTTGTGAAAAGCTTTTATCTTGCTTCTTTTGTGGAACGGCTGAACTCGTTGAAGGGCGCTGTTAAATGCATGCTGTCTCATCCAACATCATTTAAAGGAAAAAATAAACGCTATGATGAGCAATACGAAGCTGCTGCACACAAATTGTATAGTTCCATATTATATAAGATGATTTGTAACGAAAATGAGGTCGTAAAATTTATTGAAAGAAGAGAGAGATATTATTAAAAAAGTTCTGTATCTGTTTAAAATATATTTTTATATTTTTTTTAAGAAATAATCTATCCCCGTATGGTTAATATTTTGCCATTTTCGTAGTACATGAGTTATTTATTTATGCCCAAAGGTGTGTTAAAATTTGAAAGTTACACAAATAGCTTGCACTTCAATATTTTTTTTCTGTTTAGTTTCCATACAGGGCTGATAATATTGCATAATGCCGAGATGAATCAATGTGATTTTTTTTCTGAACGTACTCCATCAATCCGCGAACGCACACGCGATTCCCGCACGGAACAAATATTTGTATGGCCTACAGATAGTTGTTCCGGGTCTGGCTGTTTGTGTATGTGAATTTAAATGTTTGTAAACGCACCCACGATACAGGAGAAAATCCTAGTGTGGGGCAACGTTTTTTAAAAAAAAAGAAGAAAAGAAAAGAAAGAAAGAATCGGCAGAGTAATCGCCATACTACGTTTGTATGAAATAATGACTGACTAGGGCACCCTAAGGGCCAATTTCACCAATGAAACCAGTATACTATTGTAGTCTTTGAATGAAACTGAACGCGATCAGCGAATAAACCACGTTTATGAGCTGTCAGTGTCATTATTTTTCTATGGAATATTTACAGTGACAGCTCTTGAACGCAGTTTAGATGTACTGATCGCGTTCAGTTTCATTGGTGAAATCTGCTCTAAGTAGACACGATCTTTTTACTGATTACTTGGTATGATGACGAATGTCAGCTGAGTTGTGTAGATGGTGAGACCAAGAAATGATTATTACAAGACCTTCTCTCGACTCAGTCGCCATGACAACGGGAATAGCCTTTGATGAATATCAAAATCTACTCGGTAGAGGTGCCCGGGTTACGGGATTCCTTCTAGAGTGGCGGAATTGGTTCGAAAGAGTCACCGCGGCCCTGGAACGCAAAGGGCATTAGAAGAAACACAGATGTGTTTTAAGATAAGAGTCTGACACTCCCTTCCACTCTGCTCTGATCATAAGGAGTCACTTAATGATCTTCCATTCATAATAATAATGACTGCGAATGTAAAGCCTTAGTACGAATCAAAATCAGAATGCTTTTATTTCTCTAGTTGTAATATAACATGTCACTTATTGAATCTAATTGTACAACAAGTACGAGCTAAGTTCCTTTGTAGGAATCTTTCTGCACTCCAATCCACTCAGTGTCCATGAAAAAGTATTATGTTATAAATACATAACAAGGTATAACCGTCGACAAGATTGATTCGAGTCGAGCAAATGAATTAAAATATTGGTACTCACCCACTATCTCTCATCAAGGCTCCTTTAATGAAGATAAATCTTTGAAATGAACTGGTTTATAGAGCGTTGATTGTTTGTGATAATTTATATGAAATAAGACCCTTATCCACTCGTAGAGGTTCTTTAAATGAATATTAATCTCAACGTAACTGGCAAAATAATTGAAGTTGATTGTTTTACTGATGAATTTTAAATGAGATCTATGTATTCCAACAGTTTTTTTTTGGGGTTCCGTAAAAAATGAAAACTTTTATCCCTCGTGTGTCTGTCAGTCAGTCAGTCAGTGTTGAAGTTAAACAAGAAATTTGAAAATGAATAATTACCATTCTATGATTCAAATATTATGCTTAGTAGTTTCGGAGATAAGGGGCCTAACCACCAAGTCTTAAAGCAGTTTTACTTCAATATTACTTCCAGTGGGAAAGAGACGGAGCTATACGTCCTGTATAGCTCCGTCTCTTTCCCACTGGAATTAATATGAAAGTAATACTGCTTTAAGAGTTGGTGGTTTAGGCCAAGGAAGATACTCTTATCTCCGAAACTACTATGTATAAAGTTTTGAAAAAGTGCAGATAATAGGTCTTTACCCATAAATTGCAGGAAAATTATTACCTATTAGAAGTCTATGGTTTTATTTTAATGTGACACAGCTTTTCGTGTCTTTTTTATAAGCGGGAAAGAGCACATGCGACATACCTAAATCAACTGATTCTTTTATCTTCATCTTTTTTTCCCCAGTAACAAAAAAAGCAATTTATGCAAAAAACAACTCTTAAAAAGATAAATAATAGCAGCTTTTTCCTACTTTAGTTGTTGTTGTTTTCATTAAAAATCTGGATGTTAATAAAACAAATAGATTCCAAATGTTTCATGTTTGTAAAAATGTCGGTCAAGCACATTTAATAATAAGAAAGTAATTTGAATTGACCATGACCACTGCAAAACCCAATGAACGACTGCACAGATTGAACTGAAATTTAAAAGCAATTGCATTCAATTGACAAGGCAATTGATAACTATATATCACGCTATATATTCAACCCATAAATTAAATATTCCAAGACAGGAATACATATAAGTAGTACAACTTAATAATCTCGACATACGAAATACAAATACGCTTCCTGCTATCTGTCCTTCTGTACGCTTCGATCTTTTAAATTATACAACGGATTTTAATGCGGTGTTCACTATAATTTTGAGAACTTCTGTGGATTATTGATATTAATTTGGAAGGTTTATAAGTATCATACATTCTAATTAAAATAAATAGTTTGGACAAGTCAAAGTCAAAATGTTTATTTGACGACACGGTTGGCGCGGTGGTTGAGCGATCGGCTGCTGCGCTGCGTGTCACGGGTTCGATTCCCTCACGAACAAATATTTGTATGGCCTACAGATAGTTGTTCCGGGTCTGGCTGTTTGTGTATGTGAGTTTGTAAACGCACCCACGATACACGAGTAATTCCTAGTGTGGGGCAATTTTTATTAAACAAAAAAACGGTACTTTTGAACGTCATCATTTCCATTTAAAATAATATGTATAAAAATAAAATGACTCTACAGTCGTCGATGTTTTGTCAAGTCCAAAAGGCGATTTTCGGGCACACATCAGTAAATATTACCCGTGCGAACCCGGGGCGGGTGGCTAGTAGAGACATAAATAATAAATTGAATGCATGAATTTACTCATTCATTACAGTACAACGGCAAAGTGTATTTACATAATTTACTATTGACAAGGCTAAGTGATTATTTACTATTCAACACACAGCGTTTGACTAGACTCGGCACTTGGTACAGAATACAAAATACTCGATTTAAATACGCGGTTAGATATCTTGTAACTAAAGGAATACTTTTTAGTTGATTTAATACTCGTAAAACAGTGAATGTTGGCACTATTTACAAAGGGTCTCGGAATATCATAAGTTACGAATTTATTCAAAAGAGTAACCGCGGCCTTGGAACCTAAAGAGCATAAAGAGGAATACGGATAGAAAGATAGAAAAAGCCCAGAGCGTAAAGAGTCATTTGATGATTTCCCATCCATAAAAAAAAGCTGTTGGCAGACTAACGCGGAAATTGTCTAATGGATTTCGTACGCTTTAGTAAAACGCAAAATTCCGCTTACTTCTTAGTTAAAAAATAAAAATTATTCCAATGATTTAAGGATGTTATTATGTTTTATACTAACTTTTGTCCGCGACTTCGTACACGCATATCCAGTTTTCTCCGTTCTCGTAAGAATTTCAGGAAATCCTCTCTTAGCGCTCCCCTATACTTTTCAAGGAACCTACATACCGAATTTCATCTTTCTATAAGCAATAGTTTTTAACGTTATCTTTCAGTCACTCAATAATTCAGTAACGGAAGAGTTTTATAAATACCTATTGATCGTCGAGTATCTAGGTATGTCTGCCATTCAAACTCTCTTGTTGTCAAACTACAAACAGATTAATAGTAACGTTGTTTCTTGTTCATGCCAGAAGAAAAAGCATCAAATATTTCATTGACAGAAAAGCACTTTTTTCATTGTTTTTTCTACATTTATTATATTAGTATAAGAATAAAAACATTGAGGTTTTTCTCATCTAATAGATCGTAGATACTCACGAACCAAAATGAAGAATTTAGAAAATAAAACACTTTTGGTCCGCTGTTTTACTGTTAGTAGCAATACATCTTTAAATAAAGTGCTCCAAGAATAGAAGTTATTTTAGCAAAATAATTTAACAGTCTGTTAGGACTCATTAAGCTTTAGTCAAGGTTATTTCACGACTTTATTGCTGTAATAATTTCATCAGGCGCTCTGAGTAGAACAAGCTTCTTCACTTAACTTTCAAAAGTGGGTAACAAAATAACAAAGCATAGTTTTAAAGATGTTTATTTTGAACCATTAAAAAAATAACACTTTTACATTTTCTTTCATTTGTTAATTCACGATTATTTCGTTGACTACTATGTAAGCTAAACTATTTATTATTTATTTATCACATTCGCTGCAAATTACGTTAGGAAAATTTATTGAAATAACCTATTTCATAACACTAGATTTAAATTCTTTTACATGGCTATTGATAACTCAATAGTTTAATCAATGCATATGATGCATATAGGTAACGACAATGTGCTTTAAGTCATTTGCTCATTTAAATAAATTAAAAAAAATACAAAATAAAGAGACATAAGTACGACAAGCTTAACTATAAGAAGTTTGCTCTAAGTATGTTCTAGAAACTATTTAAAACACTATAAAAACAAGCTTAACTTCTAGTTAACTTGTGAATTTGAAATAAAATTCCTTTCTTAAAAAAACTATTGTGTATGAAGTTTATTGGTAGGTAATTATTGAATCTTAACACAAATAGAAATAAATATGAATCATTACGAACATAGTAAGTAATATATTTTGAAAGTTAATGTATCTACACAGATTTTAAGATGGCACATCAACAAATTCAACAATGTATGCAACGAAATGTTAGTATACAAAATCTTCAAACATTTTAGATTAAAAAAGTTTGAAATGGTAGTCAAAGCGGAATGTAACAACCAATTTATTTTAGGCTCATCGCTCAAACAATTTTGTTGTGATGTTACACTTTATTTAAAAAGAAAACCTAAGAAAATCATAATTATTATTTACATTTGTATTTCAACACATTGTCACTGGTACCTATAGGTACATATTCAATCATCATAACACAAACAGTAACTTCAATCTTCATTCCAATTAACAAGTCACACCGCAATTAAAATTCTGGGCCAAGTTCTCTTATTAACGCTAGTAGGTTCTTCCAGAGCCGTCTTTTGCTTGTTGGGGGCCCTGGGCACGAGATAATGGGGCCCCTATGAATTTGACACCAGAATATTAAAAAAAAACAATTTTACCTATAGATAGTCCTTAAAAATCTCTGGCGAAAGAAATCTATAAACATAATTTTTCGTTGGATTTTTTAAGTTTATATTTCTGACAGAAACTACGGGGCCCTCGGTGCTCTGGGCACTTGCCCCGTGACCAGTGGAAAAGAGGGGCCTGGGTACCTCATAGTTATGCCCTGGAGTTTCTTAGCCTTCGGCCTGATTGAACCACGGCCTCAAATGAATAAACTTCCACTCTGTGTCCCAATTAATCACTTACATAGCTATAATACTTAGCTAATCACATTAGTTACTTATAAATACTTAAGTTTACTTAAAATCATTTTTAATGACATAGACCACAGACTAAATTTTTATGAAATCACAAGAGAAAAACAACAGCAGACACTCTGTTATTACTGAGAGTTAGTAAACCTCACAAAATTGAACTATAACGAGCACCATTTTGGATAGTGTGTTGTAAGTTATATACAATCTTATTGATTGGTCTAAGGCTACCTACGCACTATGCGGTTAGCCGGAATGCGGTCAGCCGTACGGCTGCATTAATTCGGGAAATACAAACATATATTTTTAATGCACCAGCTTCAATGTTCTAGCCTGCGGTCTCAAAATATTCTAATCACAACACTTGAACTTATTTCGAAGAGTTTTTAGCTTCGATTGCTTTGTTTTTCTCTTTGTTCTTCTCTTTGTCTTGGTTGGCCATCTTCAGTAGCCCATGCTTCCAATCTTCAGGGTATCCATACTGTCTGACGTCATCCCACCATTGCTGTTTTCCATCCGCCCAGAAGATGTAGACAACGTTCGTGCCTACTAGGACTGCGAAGCATACCCAGAATGCTATCCGCCATTGGGCCAGTGTTGACTGGAAAAGAGAAAATGTTGATATTGTCAAAAAAAGAACATTGATTTAAGAACTGTTTTCGAACAACATGAAACCTTCAATTGAGAAAATAAAGACACACAATATTATTGTCAAAACGGCATAATATGGTAGACATCAGATACATGTGCAATAACGGTCATAGAAATAAAGACATAAGCTGTCCTGAATCGATTTCTATCGTGATCCTTTACGTTCTCTAGTAATGAATCATCGTCATCTCAGCCAAAAGACATCCACTGCTGGACATGGGCCTTCCCATTTGGGGGAGGCCCATGTCCAGCTGTGCCTGCAGTGCCTGCAGTTCAGCAGTTAGTCGCCTCTTACAACACCCACGGGAAGTGATGGGATGGTGCTATTCTTTTACGTCCGACACCATACGGAACTAATAGTAATGAATAACGGTTCATAATTCATTGTTCGGGTATCTTCGAAGGGGTATTAGGGAAAGGTCGATGTACTCTATTGCAAGTTTATCTGGCGCCTACCATTAACCCTGAAATAGTTACCGGATGTATATGAAGGACACAATCATGATCAGTGTTATAGTGAAATACTTGTCTATAACAACTAATAATTATTATGTAGTTCCCAATGTTATAGGCTGGTTTTATAGTCACGCCGCTAGACGCGCTGCTGGGCAGTGCGCTGTTAACAGCGCGCGTTTGAACAGCGGAGCACTGTGAAACGAGATTAGTACCGCGCGTTCCGCTGCTGTGAGACAGTCTTGTACAATATGAACGTTAATGCGGTTAAGGCGCGTCAAAACGGCGTCACACTAAAACCCATACTGGCCGTAGAAGCGCACAAGCTGCGCGCGCTTCGGCAGCGCCGGCGAACAGCGCACGTTTACTGAACGGCGCTGCTCAAGCGCACGACTTTGAAACGCAACTACTACCCCATACATCTCCGGACGCGCGCGCTCCAACGGCGAAACGCGCAACAATAAAACCAGCCATAAGGAAGCGAGTCCGTAGCGCGTTACGTTTCACGTAATTGCATTATTTTGCCCGTACCCCAAACGATAACTGATTAGAGCCTAATCGATTCGCTCTATAAATAGAAATTGGACTGAAAGCACTGTCAACAAGATTGAAGCAACCTCAAAGACATCAAGCTCGCATTAAAACCACAAACTTCGGCATCTTGTCGAAACTTGACACTGAGTCGAGTCGAAAATGTGATATTAATAAAGGCCCATTTATTGTTCGGAACGAAGTTTTCAGTGACGAGGCTTCTTTGAAGATGATTCTACTTGATTTGTTTGGTTTAATAAAGTTTGAAAATCGGTAAGAGGCTACGTGATTGGTTGTAGCCATTGACGTAGGTACCTATAGGCATTTTTTTATAAAAATATTATTTTGGAATTATCATGTATGTATGAATTGGCTCTTTATAGTCGTTTTGCATTGCAAGTTTAATGTTTACCTACTGCAAAATGAAATCCTATTTATGTAAAACTCAATTCCAAATATTCTTTGATAAAGTAGTTTTCGCTCAAAAGCTTTGTTACTAGCTCTGGAAAAACGATTACATATTTCAGTCAACGTGTCTGTTCAACCAAGCGATCGAAACCCGTTCGTGTTTCAAAAATCCAACAACGATACACACGCCTCTAAACTTCTGAACACAAAACTGGAACATTTTTGTTTAAAGGTAAAATTGTAAATAGTTGAATTTTGTATGCACAAGAGCTCTAACATAAAATGTTAACACCTCAAACAAATACTACATGAATTAATTACGTAAACGGTATAAAACATTACAGTTTGCTGCCCTACCATTAAAGTATTTTGTTTAGGTACAAAGATATAAAATGAAAAAGCTTAGCCAAAATGGGGTCTCCATAACTAAATTCTAAAGGTCTGCGCGGTCTACCCTAATAACTTCATCACTCGGGATATAGAAATTGTTTCACAAAGGACTTTTTCAGTGCCTTTTCATCAGTTTCATACAATGTATTTTTTATAGAAATCTGTTACACAAAAGACTGGACAAAGCAAAGCTTGCAAAAAAATTATATATTTTTGGATAATTTGCAAGGCGATATGTAGCATATATAGGAAGCATTTTGTAGGAAAATTTATTAAAAGCTTATCGTATGAACCCTAAAAACGTATGTGTATTTGTGTTACTCTATAATATATATTATGATATTGTATAATATATTATTATATCGTGCATAACATAGTTAATAAAGTATATTGACGTCCCTAAACCATCTGAAGTTGTATAAACTTCACAGGACACGGTAAATAGAGGCAGTGCATAAACTTGATCATGTCCCTATGTGTGTTATATTGGGGTTGGTTTCCAGTCAAATTGGATTCAGTTGAATACCATCAACTTGACGAATCATCAATTTTCCTGGCTGTACTCAATAAAAACCAGGTCAATACTTACATCAGGTGTCAACAACCCTATCAAATAAGGCGTGATAATCCCAGATATGGTTGATGTCCCGTTGATCATTGCTGTCAAGGACCCCGCATAGTTCGGCGCCAAATCCAACGCGTTTACCTACGGACATAAGAAATAATGTGAAATTCAGGCTTGCCAAATTGGCTACGTACACAGAAATAAATGTGTTCACGTGGGTGTAAAGGTCTCGTAAGCTTTTCGGGTAGCCATTGGCACTGTTTTGATAGTTATCCAATAAAGTAACAAGTTGTGAATCTGTGAAGTTCTGGAAGAAAAGGTCAATGAGAAGTTTCAAGGACTTGATACTTTTGCTTTTAAATTTATAGGTTAGTGGGTTTAAAAGGACTTAACAGCTATTTAAAATCATGTTTTAGTTCATTTAAATCATTTGGTACGAAAAACGTGAACGGTATCAATGTCGTAGATAAGCATTAAATATTACTTTTATGAGGAATATAATATGGTCTGTTTCCAACAAGTCAGTATTTTGAATGAAGTATGTCATACAGATATATAACTTTTTTTCTTGTCCCGTGTTCTCTTAAGCTACATTATAATTTATAGGTACATAGTCACATTTTTGCTAAGCTATTTTAATTCGGACACACCAAGTGCGCCACATACCAAAAGTTTCCGTATCATTTCTGGAATTACCCAAGTTTAAATCGGCAGGGGTGAATTTCCAGGAATCCTAGCTCTACGGCCCCGCGCCACAATATAAAAAGGTACAAAAGGTCGTCTACAAACAAATTTCGCTTTACCAGCAGCAAGAGTACACACGCGTTACCGACTTTCATTTGTTTTGTTGGTATCCTCCTCCTCGCTGTATAGTGCTAACCTTCTGTTTCTATCCACATAGGGTGCTTTGGCCCAAGCGATGAGTCACTTGAGCATGAAATTTCAGTGATATCAATCCACCGGCTGACTGGACATCGAACAATCAGAGTCACATAATTAGGAACTAGAGTTGAGTGATTTAGTTCATTGCCAATACTTTTATCAAAGAACTTTCTAGATAAAGAGGAATGGGGAAGTGCCAATTTTCCATTTGTAATTTCAGAACACAATAATTATGATATCTACAAAGTGAAAATTGGTTCATATTCATGAGTCCCTGAAAACATGCCAGTGAAGCCACTTGTACATACCCAAATATATGTACATAATATAAAAGAACGAGTATGTACCTTTTCTATCCTAGCTATATATTTTTCAAAGATACAAGGATTCCAATTTCATCAGCAATTCACTCACAATGAGGATATTCTCGTACCAACGTTTGCGAAAATATCAAAGGTACACAATTTTATACGTGACCCTATAAGACGGAAGATCATCAAAATTCGGGTCACACTCCTGTTTCTGGAGCAATAAAGTAGTACCGTCATCTACAGACATATCTTGCGAAGCTTCTGAAGCTTTTAACCGGAATAATGGAATTAGATTAAGTACCTAATGAGAGTGTGACTTGGGAATGAAATAAAAAATACAAATGGATGTGATCGGCATACCTATTTTTAGGATTCCAAACGTTCATGGAACCCTTATACTAATATTCTATACTAATAGATTACAGGAAAATCTGTGAAGGAGTCAAATGTTTCAAAGTGACGTGTTACAAAAATATGATTCGTTCGCTAAACTTTGCGCACTAAACCAAGAAAAAAACAAAAAAAAAAAAAAAAATTTTTTTTACTTAACGCGTTTTTAAAAAACACAGCATGTTTCGTTTGTGTGAGTGTGTGAATTGAATATTAATATAGGCACCCGTTTTACATTCTCCTATTACAAAGTTATCATCAAACTCGACCATTACTAAATCCTTATTAATTTTACTTCCAAAACCTCACAAATAGCTCCCTGGCGAGTCACAAACCATATTTCAGAAACGTTAACAGGCAACATATCTATTGGAAATTATTTTATTACCTTCATCCCGCTGTAGAAGCCTCCCATGAGCGCCATTGAGGCTATGAAATAAGCGACAGCGGCGAACCGATCGCAGCCCGCGTATGATGCCAATATGATACATATTGCCGGTCCAGTAGCAGCTGGAACAAATGTCAGGAAATTTATGAAACGTGTCGCTATATAATAAGGAACGATCTCGAAGAAACACGTAGAAGTCATCTGTGTTCGTGTCTTGTTGTTTGGAAGTTATTATAGGACGTGCTATATAGTATGTGTTTCCATATTCTTTGTGTAAAGGAACAATAAGAAACATGTTGGCAGATCTTTCGGGCGAATTTTAGTTTGTATTATGTCTTAACTATTATGTTGCACTATTGATGTGAACTGTCTCCAGAAGCCTAAAGTTTATGTTAGACTCCTGCAGACAGGCACATATGACGTGACAAGGCAACGATGCGTTTTCGTAGAAATTAATCTCAAGTTGCTCTACAAAATAAATGAGTAGTCTATTAGTACTGTAGTCTAGAAAACACGACACACAAAGTCACAGTAACTTAAATCAATATGATTTAAGTTACTGTGACTTTGTGTGTCGTGTTCTTAGAACAAAATTAAAACAAACAAACCAGAAATGACATACATTAATAAAAAACACTAATATTATCTATGTTGCTGGATATGATAGATTTTGTCAAAATTAATGCGAATATCATTAGTAGTATGTTTATCATCATTATTAGTCAAACCACCAATCAGTTCAAATGTCGTCCCACAAATCAAATACGAAAACACAAATCAAATTACAGATGCAATAGCCAATTACGGAGCTTCGAGCCGTCGCGTGTCGGTTTCAACTCAATAGTTGAGCAAATTATTGTTCTCCTCTGATTGCTATTGCAGACATTGTTAGTGGTCAGAGCCTGCCAGGGTTGCGGATTTTGTTCGAAAGAGTTACTGCGGCCCTGAAAAGCAAAGGACACTACGAGGAGCACGGATGGGTTTTAGTCAGTAAGAGTCTGACACTCCCTCCCGCTCCACCCAGAGCGGTAGGAGTCATTTGATGATTTCCGATCCATAAAAAAAGAAAATAAAGACGTTGTTGGTGTAAGGTTGCTAGCTTTAAATTAACTATAACTATCATGACCCGTTTCTGTAGCGCATCGGAGAAAGTGGTGGAGAGTTCTCTCCCGTATTCTAAGGCACAATGTGGAGAGAATGGTCAGGTAGCTTATTCCTTGCTTTATCTTTTTCTCTGCACATCCTTTCTCAGACACCTACCTTATTGTTTATTTTGATACTTGTTTGTGTACTACTAATACTAGTTAGAAGGTATTTTACTAACAAAATGGACTTTTGTTGTCCGATGTAAATAAACAAATAAAATTAAGTAAATAGGCTAGCTTGGGATTGCTGGAAAGCTACTAAATATGGTAGAAGACTTATAAGAGTGTTGACCCTTAAGAGCGTTTACTCATCATGGTATTTAAAAGAAAATCGCATGTCGAAGATTTTAATGAAACTTGATAGATAGCATACGCAAGATACCGTCGTATTTTAAACAGACATTTAAGACGGAGATGGAGTTTCTTGTCCGTTCTTCTACATAAAAATCTTATTTAGTGATTGGACAGTAGAGTCACTTTATTTTTTATACATAGTATTTTAAGTGCCGTTTAATATCCTAATTGAAATAAACGTATTGACTTTGACTTTAAAGAACTTATTCGACAAAGAAGACTTAATAGAGACAGTTACAGTAATTTTAAGTTTTCTATCGAAATTGAACGATCACTCTCTTTTCCTGCCTGAACTCTTTTTCGATAATACATAACTTTGTAGACCTAGAAATGATTGTACACACTACATTAGTTGAAAGTAAAGTAAAAGTTAATTCGTTAAGGCATTTATGCGACTACCATACTAATTGAGTACACAACATAGTTCCACCCTATTACACTTTAATTAATTAAATTACCTTAATGACCGCTTACTTAAAATAAATTCTAAAATTACCTATAGTCGTATGAATAATTCTTCCAGTCTTGATCGTATGCCATTTTCTCTTCACACAGACATCGCACACCCATCCGAATATAAAGGAGCTTATCCACATGGCGAGGTAGGGTATCGCTGTCAAAGTACCCGTGGCCGCGATATTGAATTTGAGGACGTCTGTCATGTATTTGGGGAGGTCGGTCACCATTGTGTAGTAACCCCAGTCGTGGCCAACCTGGAAAACATAATAAAAACAATTTTTTTAAATTAGGCAACGTGTGTTCCTATGCATAAAGCTGTGATAATTGTTATTAAATAACTTTTTAGATACTATAATGAAAGTATTATTAGTTCCAAATCAACTGCACAAGTTTAGAAAGTTTTATTTTCGCAACAAATAACATTACAAAAGCAGAAGGAACCTGCAAATAACTAATTAAGAAATTCATTTTGTAGCGTACCACGCTGCCTACAAAACAATGGTTAGCGACCCCAATTAATTTTCTCTATGAGCATAGCTAAGCAAAGGAACCTTTTTATTACGTAAACGTTTATTTATCCAATTAGGGCGTAGAAAGCTGCTTTGTTCAAATGTCCTCGTGCACGAGGCTGTGGGTTGGTATAAACGGTTCCTTACACACCATTATTAGTGCTACTGGTGGATTTATAGTAATAATTATTATGTACTTGTAGGTATCTTAAGTTGAATATTGTAAACATGGAAACATGGAGTAGTCAGACCAAACCAGAGTCTGTGTTTCCTTATAGCTACAACCTGTAAGTCTTTAAGTCAAGAGTGAATAGGTTACTTCTAGGCAAGCGTGCTCCATCTTCGACCACATAGTCGCTTACGATCAGGTGGAATAGCGGTCAAGCGCGTGCCTATCAATAATAATAATAAAAAAGACGATTTCTGTTTGAACCTTATATTATATCATAAATCAATTTATTTCATTAGGTAATTCTTTTTCTTATTTTTTACAAAAAACCCATATGAGTTTTGCATTATTATGCACGGCACAATATACTTTGGTTTACATGTAGCCTTTATCAGCACCATAGAAATACCAAAATAAACTTATTATCAACAAGAAAAGAACTGATCACATTGACCCTAACTGTTGAACATAGTGACCCTATTAGAAATTTACTAGTTTTAAACGACTTTTATGCTGAATTTTTTTGCTAAAATGTTGTTCGTTTTATTTGAGCGAAATTAAAATAATATTTTATCCCTTTATGATTTTAAAATAAATACTTACAGCAGCAAACAGCAGTGCCCAAACAGGCACACAGCGAACTATGGCCTTCCAAGGCACCGGGTCCCTCACACTCTTCGTGTCCGCACTGGTGACCGTCTCGTTCAGATACTTCAGCTCTTCTTCAGATATGTACGGGTGTGTATTCGGGGTACTGTAGCAGAGGATACTCTGAAATTGAAATGAAAATAATGTTAGTAAATTGTAGTAAAGTTTCTTTATATGTGCATTCGTCTAGGCCAGTCTTCGGTTTAAATACGAGTATAAGTGATTTTAACCGACTCCAAACAAAGGAGAAGGTCTATTCGACCCTCCCTAATAGCTAACATTATAAACTCAAAGGTCTGTTTATCACGTTGTCATGCCTAAATCAATGAACCGATTTTAATTAATTTTGACACAGCAATAGATGGGACCCTGGAGACGGTTATGGGCTAATTTTACGCAGTAGGATCCGTGGATTTTGTCTACGGATCCCGAAGTGTTCCCAAAGAATGAATTCTAAGCTCAAGTTTTATTCAATTTGTAGTTTTATAAGTCGGTTTCAATTCAATACAAAAACATTTATTTTGGACAATAATTATCCATGTTTTGTTATAGGTATAATGACTTAACCTATGTTCCCCCGCACCCTATTCATTACTGATGTGGTTCTCTTGGGCATAATGGCAATGAAATCATCATTTCAGACGCACTACAGTATCATATTTAATTATGTAATGTATTCAGTATCAGTAGTAATTAAATACTTTTATCGAGAAATTTAGTCGAATGAGTGCTGCTTCAAAACAGTTAAGGACAAGTATTTGGTCCTGCCATCTGTTGGATTAAAATAATATCTAGATAAATATAGCTTTAGTCTCTCTCTAGGTCACCTACATTTCTCCGAGCTTTGAAACTAGGACAAGTCAAAACTTGTGGCATAATTCACAAAAAAAAAGTAGACGAACTTCCGGTAAGACACAGTCTATCTGGACTTGCGTCTTACCGGAAGTTCTGACCCACGAGGGCAGAGGGCAGACGGGTGTGGAAATAGGGAAAAGTACCAGTAGAACATAACGAGCTATTTAGATATATATGTTTCAGGTTAATTTACATTGATTAGAGCAATGTTATGCATGTCTCTGCAAAGGTAAATAATTTTCGCAAGTGGGTTGTTTTCGTGAACTAGGTTAACATTCTTGTTCACAAATATTATCCTAGTGCATTTATCAACAACTTTGATCAAAAGGACAGTCGATCACCTTCACGTCACGTTCTGGCCACTTGTCTATCATTAACTTCAAATTGGACATGTTTAATAAAATTTTAATTGCTAACTAACATGCAGTTAGTACTCACGACGTTATTAATGTTTACGACACGCTTTTAATTGCTAAGATTTATCATAATTACAAACAAAATGTATTATTTTATACTATTTTTGTGAACAGCACATTTGCAAATCGCTAACAAAGGCTATAAGACAAAACACACTGTATGGCATTTTATCTTCTTACAAATAACGCCATTTCAGTTTAGGACTATATCATGTGACTTATTTTTAAAGATCTTTTTAAGCAAAGGCATATGACCCCTTTCGTAAAAAATGCACAACTCCTATAGAATAGGCCATAGTAGCGATGATTTCAATTACAAATAAAACAAAATAAAATTCTACTTACCCAACACAAAAACCACAAAATTCCAAAGCATCCGAAGAAGTAGAACACATTCGCCCAGTCTCCATCACCGGCCATGAGGAACCCTGACATGAAGGACCCGAAGATGTTTCCGATCTGAGCTCCTCCAAACACTAACGCACCTTGTCTTGAACGCTCGTGAGGTGGGACCCAGCGGGCTAGCACGATCATCAAGGCTGGCATTGTTGGACCCTGAAATAATTGAAGAACGTTTACTATTGGATAAGTTCTTCTCCGTTTCGGGTCGATTCTCTCTCCAAATTTTGTCCGACAAATATGTAGCCCATTGCATCGCTCTTTCCTTAGTCCCGTTCAGGTCTTGGAAGGTGCAAGTGGTTAGGCACAAGGGCAGGAAAGTAGATGTGACATGTCCTGCAAAGGGGTTCTATACTAGCACTGTGTTTGGGATGGGTCTCATTGTTACTATATAATTGGTCAGATTGTTTCCACAGAGCCGCCAACCTGGGTCCGCAACCGGCTCAGAGATTCCTAGATTGGTCACTGTAGTAGTCCATGGAGCAGATACCCTCCCGGAGTGATCAAGTGTGGAAGGTTAGTGTAGGTTTTCTTCCAGAGTACACATTGGACAAATTAAAACTTAACTTTGTGTCAGAATGACAATCATAGACAGTTAGTTCAATTAATTCTGTTCTAAAAGCACTTTTGAAGTTTTTTTTTTGGACTTAGAAATCACTTTCATTAGGACAAATATGGCTTTGGTAAGAGGTGTAAGGAGAGTATAAAATTATATGCGATCACCAATTGGAATATTCAACGTGTTTGATTACGGCATTAGTATTTATGAATAATATAATTCCACTGGGAATCTACCCAGTAGTGAAGTTTTACGTCCATTATAAATTACGTTGAAATTAACGTTTATGACTACACGTTTTATGTGTACGTATGTATTTATTTTTAATGTACCTACCCTGTATACAAGATATAATTATTCAGTCATTTGATGTAATTTTAAATCTTTGTTTTGTACGAAATTAACGGACAATTTTGCTTTGCTCATTTTGAAAAAAAAACACAAATATTTTCTGCTCGCGTTCATTTAGTACATCTGAGTTTAAAAACTTATTTTTGTTCTACTATTGATATTTTTGGCTTCATCCTTCTTCGAGGTTGTTACTACCAGAAATCGAAATACGACGAAACTAAAAGTGCAGGAACCTTGAGTTGCATTCGTGAGAGGCTGGAGGGCAACACGATAAAAACAAGGCTTTATCTGCATATTGCTGCATTTGCACGTTTTGATGGCCAATCTGTCATTTTTCATTAAATTCAAATTATAGAACTGCACAATAATGAGCATTGTTCTAATATTGTAATCCTTTTGTCTATTCTATATCGTGACAAACGGCATAACAAGCTGGTATTACTTTTCAGGGTTCTGTATAATTCTAACGAAATTACATTAATTTTCTAAAAACTGTGTTCATATTAGTTTTTAATCAAAATTAGTTAAATGCACTTATCTACTGACTGTTAATTAATAGGAATCTTTCAGTAGTTTAAAGTACTCTTAAATACGAATACTTTTGTAAAGTAATTATATTGTAATTTATGCATGGGTTGAATGGAATAAAATTAACTTTATTAATTATTATTAACTAGCTTCTACCAGCGGCTTCGCCCGCGTGAAAATCGGAAATAGGGAGGTTTCTTGATTTGTATTGTAACTACACCTACTCTACACCTACCTACACCTACCTATACCTACTCTACACCTACCCTACACCTACCCTACACCTACCCTACACCTACCCTACACCTACCCTATACCTACCCTACACCTACCCTACAACTACGCTACACCTACACTATACCTGCCCTACACCTACCCTACACCTACCCTACACCTACCCTACACCTACCCTACACCTACCCTACACCTATCCTAACCAGCCCAAAAAATACTATGACATGTTTCTGGTTTCCTGGTACTTGATGTTTTTGGTCTCCTGGTACTTGTAAATCTGTAGTACTAAGGCAGCAGCGGCTCTGAATTTCCACTTCCTCCTCAGTCTTCATTGATCCATGCCACTTACCGGGATAAAAAGTAGCATATGTCTCATTCCAGGATATGAACTACATGTGTGCCAAATTTCATACAAATCCCTTCAGCCGTTTTTGCCTGATTGAAACACAAACATACAAACATACAAACATACAAACATACAAACATACAAACATACAAACATACAAACATACAAACATACAAACATACAAACATTCACATTTATAATATTAGTAGGATATATATTGTTTTTTTTTAATATTAAAAAAAATACAAAGAATTGCAGCCCTTCAATATCGGGAACGGGGACCAAGCAACCGGCGGTCAGGGCTTCACAGAGAGGAGCCTTCTAACAATACGATCCGTGTTCGGAAGAACCGCTTTTATAATCAAGGACTTGATTCAGCCGCCTAACGAGAGGTGAAGGTCGGAGCACGTGGCTATAAATTCATTGGTTGACACTATTATCGCTTTATCCACACCCTACGTGTCGACAATCTCGCCAGCCAAGACAATATACTAGATTTGCTTATCTTTCTCGGTTTTCATGAGGTTCTCGTCTTATATATTATCATTACGAGATCTCTAAAGTATGGAAAAAACGACATTCTCAAGTAACTGCTTAGTAACACTATTTATTTTCTTTTGATTTCTGATAAGTACATCTAATATTCACTTTCAAAGTCAAAGTCAAGTCAAAGCATTTATTTCAATTAGACCATTTACAGGTACTTTTGAATTGTCAAGGTCGGACGGTCAAAAAGATGAAGCTATTTGCACGTTCCAAAGCGTAGATCTCTATGGAAAAGAACGTGCAAGAAACTCCACGGACACTCTTTTAAAAATAATATTTTGTTACAAAATTATGGTTACATCATTCATATTGAAATTACAAATACTCGTATATATGTGAGAACGATGTAAAAGACGTCCTGATAGATTGCGAATAAATAATAAGTTCAATTCCCTTGTTTGTATAGTATGTAATAAGTTCAGTTATTTTAACAAAGTGAAAAAACAATAAATCCGTCGCATTTTTGTATTGTTTAAACAACAATGGCATCCTAACTACTCATTGTTTACGTTTACAGTAAAAATATTCTCATAAAAGATGTTTTTGCTGCCATGTCCACAATGTTTTACCTAATCTTGTTGATTTGCAAACAATAAAATTACTACGGTAATCTTCGCATGGTTGCTTTTGAATTAAAAGAATAATGTGCCTCGGCGAAAAATGGTTGTTAACAACTTTTCAACCGTATTCCTTAGGACATTAGGGAGGAAATCTAACGTCATTGTAAGTGCCTACTACGTATGTTCGCGGACTCAGGAATGTGAGGAACTTCATTCTCCTGAAATGACGTCTTCTTGTTTTTATTTACGTTTTATGTAAAACTATTCTCTGCAGTCCCTGGCAACAATTATTGTTGCCAATTTCAATCTTTGCTTCACGGTCCCACATTTCTCTAATGTGTCGAAACTGCGATAAAAAAATGAACAGTGTCTATTTCCTATTTCTAGTGTTTTAGGAAGCGGTGACGGGCTGAGCGATTTGGGGGACAGATTTTATGTAATTTTTTAAGGTCAAAAAGTGCTGATTTTCAGCCTAGTTTGAATAAATGACTTGAAAATGGGTCAATTAAATTATCAGTATATAAAAATCACATAAATATTTGGAACGGTATTTTTTTTTTCGGCGATATTGCGGTTGATCCCATAGAGGTTAATTCCGTTAGACGTTGTATTATTTTGGATTTATCTCTATTCCCTTTCCTCACAAGATCATAAAAAAAACTCTTAGTTCGCTTACCTCGCCCATGCCTTGAAGTACTCGTAAGATAAACAGCCAAGTGGCGCCCCCAGCCTTCACAACCACAGGTGTCAGCAAGGTAAATATGGCCGTACTTAATAGACCAATGCCCAGGGTCCATTTACCTCCATATCTCTCGGCTAAGTATCCTCCCGGGACATGGGTAATGGCATACCCGTAGTAAAACCCGCTGAGGATCAACCCTTGAGTTGATTCTGACCAGTCGAATATTGCGTACTGGAATCAAAGAAAATGTTGTTATTAGATAGTTGCCATATAAACTGTAATATGTATTATTAAATAGGCAAAATGGTTTTTTTGCAGGAGGTAATCTATAAAAGATCTTTTTTCATTTTAATTATGTCACTTCTTGCTACAACAGTGCTAAATGGCATAGGCTACTTTTAGTAATGTAAGTAATATGTTTTAAGAAGTTTTACTTCAAACACGAATCACATTGCACAGCTTTAATTTGTTACCTAACAAAATTGTAGCTCAGCAACTTACAACTATTATGAATTATACCTACTCGTACCAAAGTCTCTAGAGATACCAAAAAAGAAACTATTGAAGGAGTAACTAAAAAAATAAGTAGGTCGGTATGTTGTATAATTTCTTGTTATGCATGTAACGTTATCGTCATAAAATTATTGATTTCGCATGACAATGGATATTTTAATTGATTTTATCCGAACAATGAAGTTGAAACTCAATTATTTGGTCTGTATATCAATGGAATCAAGATGATTGGTTTATTTTATTGAGACTTAAGGACAAACTGTGACCATTGTAGCAAATAGGAAGGAAATTATAAATTCTAGATTTTGTTACACCCTTTGCCAAAGACTATTTATAAAAACACTTTTTGACTGCATGCTTAGTTTCAACATCTACTGATTAGTAGATTCTTTATTATTTACTAAAAATAATTTATGTTAACAATCTGCTAACCAGTTGATGTGACCAAACTTTGTATTTACAGCCGAAGCGAAATAGACGCCCGAGCAAAAGGATAGGCACTTATATATTATTAAGGCTACATAACTCCACGAAGGTTGAGGAGATCGAGGAGAACATACACTGAGAGTGAGGACCAGCTGAACTTTGAGGGTCAAGAAGTTGGAGTCGCGCCACAGCACAAACTTCAAGTCGTTTGTGGTGAGGGTTCCAACTCATCAGCTCGAGATATTCCTCAAAGCAGAGTTTTGGGCCGAAGGGTGTCGTGTATCGACGTTTCCGCGGCCAGCTGCGCGACACCAGTCAGTGAAACACGACGCCGTCATTTCGTGTGCAGTAGTTTATAGTTTTTTATTGTAATATATATTATTTTATTTACAGTTATTGTTTTATGTAGGTAAATGTATTTTTCAACACATTTGCCTAAAAAATGCATTTACGAAGACTGTATACATTGTTTGAAAGTTAAAAATTACGCACCACACAATGAAACGTGCGGTAAAGTAGGTACTCTCACCTAAGTACATATTTTACCGCATACTCCGTTGCCGCGCCGTGCGTATCCTTTACGGTTTTTTTTTTGGAAATTAAAAAAAACCGATGATACTCCTTAGTATCACATTACGAGAATACGCTAAGCGGAATGATCGAACCTTCTTGGAAGCGCTATTGCACTTATTTCGATACTAAAGAGAAAATGAGACGAAAGATCTAGTTCCATTCACAAATTCGCGCTATTTTCATATTAGAAACAGTCAGCGATTATTGCAACTTTCCGACTGATATCTAAAACCAAAAAGATGTTTCATTAGGTAGTGTACTGTTTTCTCGCAAATGTGTTGAAAAACGTTGTATGACATACGTGCGGAAATTGGTATTTACAAACTCGTGACTACGGTAAGCCCTCGACTTCGTCTCGGGCCTACATTCGTCTACTCGTTTGTAAAAACCAACTTACCGCACTAATATCACGAATAACTATTTTTTATAGGCCCTAGATGCCTGAAATAAAATATTTAATTATACAGTACAGAAAAAGAGTCAGTGTTCGAGCGTGATGAAAAAATGTTTTTGCCCATGTTCGCACATACTTCAGTACTTAAAAATGGTCTAATTGAGAAAAAAAATATCACGACTTATAATCGCTACTGTGAACCACAAGTGTGAACTCCGTTCTAATGTAGTTGGGTATAATTTATGTAAACATGCCTTAGTAGAATTTACGGCCGATAATGACAATATTGGCACAATGTATCATCACGCTTAATCCTTAAGGCAGATGTACCAAAGAACGGAGTTAGCCTCTTCTGTAGCCAAAGTAGGAAACATAAAGGTGAGCTTATTGTGAATGTTCATTAAAGTTTCAGATTAAACTTCTGCCTTTTCATCCTCAAACGTGATATTTTCTTAGTAAATGAGAATCGAATGGCAACTTGGCTGATGTGTTTTTTTTTATAATTGTTAGAGTAATTTTCAACTAACAGGTATGAAATATGCTTGGATCATTATTATATATACAAAGCTTCCATCATCAATTTTATAGCACGTTAACAATAACATTAAGTAAGTTGACGTACACAGAAAAAAATAGAAATAATTGTGATTGACGTCATGAAAACTAAATCAATTTTACGAGCAGCACGTGTTTAAAAAGTGTCTCGTGTCATGTATTTACTGTATGCAGATACAAAACACACTTTATCAGCATCTGTAAGTGCTTCAATAACAATGATAAAATAAGTAAAAGTCTTAACGGATTAAATTGAGCTCTTCATGTCAACCTATATCTAGTTTATACCAGTATTGCGCAATGGTGTCTGAACAAGTCATAGATACATATTATCTATTAGATAGACAGTTTTGAGACAAATAGGATGTTGTGCTGCTATTAAATCATAGGTGTTAAAAACTGAAATTATTTTAGTTCGCTATGATTTAGGAAGTTTTAGAGCGCGTTTAGAGCAGGAGGCATGATAATAATGATTTCGTTGTGTGGATAACAAGAAACTTGCCACCTTACTCGTGCTCTCGTGCAACGGTTGATTTCTGATTGCTTTTAAAAATGAGCAGACAATAAAATTACCTTAATTGAGATCTTTTTTAAACTAAAAAAAGAAAATCTGACACCAGTCTTGCCAAGAAGTACCGTGTTACCCATTTAATGGGTTGTGGAGGTGTGGTAGGCAGCCGCTCCACGTAAAATACTGGTATTCAGCTGAAACCGGTTTGACTGGGAGCCGACCCCAATAAAGTTGGGAAAAAAGGCTAGTTAGATGATGATAAGATCTTTTTTAACTGGTTGCTCGATGTGGGTTGAGGAATCGTTGATAAATGAGAAAAAATTGAGAAAAAAGTAAATTGCGCTCTAAATACCCGCAAAATATTCCTATTATCTTTCTCTTATCTATTTGCTAGCATTTTTTTTTGTGGCTTTGGTCCCGTGGCTATTCGCACAGGGTGCATTTTTCTAGGATAAAAATTAGTCTATGTTACCTGTGATGTATGTGTGCCTATGTGTGAGTGCGTATGCGCCGATGCGGCGGTCGTGTCAAGGACGGACAGTCCCTAATAAACCACGGTACTAGCTACACGGTTGTTTTACTTAAACATTTCACTGGCGACGAGGATATAAATTAAAAGCGGGCTGACGAATAAATTTAAATATGTCTATCGGGAAGTTATCGGAGTATAATGTAAGATCGGGAAATTGGTCTATGTACGTGGAACGTATGGAAATGTTCTTCAAAGTGAATAGTGTTAAAGAGGAACTTTGGTTACCCACATTAATTGCAACAATGGGCGACGAAGCGTACGAACTATTGAGCAATTTAACTAGTCCGGACAAACCGAGTGCAAAATCGTATACAGTGGTGGTGAAAATAATGACTGATCATTTGCAACCAAAACCGTCGTTCATGGCGGAGAGATATCGCTTCCGACAGAGAAGGCAAAATGCGGGAGAATCGATCTTACAATACATATCAGAGCTAAAGAAGATGTCGAAATATTGCGAATTCAAAGCCGTTTTAGAAGAGAACCTACGGGATCAGCTAGTATGTGGGTTGCGAAGCGAGGCGATTAGACAACGACTGTTCACTGAAGAAAACCTGCAGTATACAAATGCGGTGAAAATAGCATGCACTATGGAAGCGGCGGAACGAGATGCAGCGGCAGTTGAACACACAGTCGGGAGTAATGGCGAGCCGGGCAGTGGCGGTGACGTCACGGCAGGAGCTCTGCACGTGGTGACCACGTCGACTCGCAGTGGCCGCCTATGGGGGCCAATATATATTAAACCAATGGGGGTAATAATGCCACTAGTTACTTATAAAAATAAGTCGAAACAAATGGAGTTATTTGTGATAGATGGGGGTACCACGTCTTTGTTAGGTCGGCAATGGCTTACTGAATTAGGTATAAAAATACCAATGTATCAAAATATGTTGACCATAAACACAGACAGAACGAATTGTAATAACTCCAGTAATAAAGAATTAAAATTGTTGCTTCACAGATATAAGGATTTGTTCTCGGAGGGACTGGGCCGTTTCACGGGAGGCAAGGCCCGATTACGGATACGTGACGGAGCGGTGCCGGTATTTTGCCGCGCACGGCCTGTGCCGTACGCGCTGCGCGAGCGCGTTGAGGCAGAATTAGAGGGTATGCTGCGCGCTGGTGTCGTCGAGCCCGTGGAGAGCTCGGACTGGGCTACCCCGCTTGTACCGGTACGTAAGGCTGATGGTGGACTCCGTATCTGTGCTGATTATAAAATAACCTTAAATCCCGTGCTACTGGTGGACAAATATCCGTTACCACGTATTAATGACTTGTTAGTTAAGTTAAACGGTGCTAAAATATTTACGAAAATTGATTTAACACAGGCATATAATCAAATCGAATTAGATGACCCCGACAATTGTACAGTTATTAATACCCACAAGGGCCTTTTTAAGTATAAAAGGTTAGTTTATGGCCTATCCTCGAGCCCAGGCATATTCCAAAGAATTATGGCCAACCTTCTCAACGATATACCAAACGTAGAAGTATTTCTCGACGATATCATTATTGGAACACGCAATATTGGGGAACATTTAGTTACACTGGAAAAAGTTTTAGAGCGATTACATAATAACGGAATGAAACTTAAACAAAATAAATGTGTATATATGACTAATGAAGTGAAGTACTTAGGATATATTGTTTCCGACGAGGGTATTAAAGTGGACCCAGAAAAGGTAGAAGGTATATTAAACATTCCCCGACCAGAAAATATCACCGACTTAAGGGCTTTCCTAGGAACAATAAATTATTATGCTAAATTCGTCAACAACTTGAGCACTACGCTGGCGCCGTTGTATAGGTTATTAGGGAAGGGAGTGACGTGGAAATGGGACAGGGAGTGTGAGGCAGCCTTTAAGAAAATTAAAAAAGTTTTAATTAGTGCGGACGTCCTGGCTCATTATGAACCAAACAAACCGTTGTTTTTAACTAGCGACGCGAGCGCGAGAGGCATAGGCGGCGTGCTGAGCCAGATGTGCGAGCAAGATAGCAGCACAGGCGGAGCGCGCGAGCGCCCGGTTGTGTATGTATCGCGTGCGCTTAACGCGGCTGAGAAACATTATTCGCAAATCGAGCGGGAGGCATTAGCTATTGTGTTTTGTTTAGAAAAATTACACCAGTATTTATACGGTCGACGTTTTACACTACGCACGGATCACAAACCGTTAGTCACTATTTTTGGCCCTAAACAAGGTATACCATCGATGGCCGCAAGTCGATTACAAAGATGGGCTATAAAGTTGTCAGCCTATACCTATGATATTGAGTACGTCACCTCTAAACAGAACGGGGCGGACGGCTTATCGCGATTGCCAGCTGTGGTTGCGAGTAAACAAAGAAATATAATTCCGGAACAGTCATATTTACATTTCGCGCAAAATGCAATGCTATTAGACTATAACGAAATTAAAAAACAGACGAGCCGAGATCAGTTACTAGGCCGAGTTTTAAGATATCTTCGCGACGAATGGCCATCCGATAACGAGATAAAATCGCTCCAGCCTTATTTCAATCGCCGAAAAGAACTTTATGAGGAATTAGGTTGTGTGATGTGGGGCCATAGGGTGGTCGTACCTGAGGTTTGTAGGAGTAAGGTTCTAATTAGTTTACATGAAGCCCACATGGGCATAGTTAAAACGAAAGCTTTTGCTAGGAGCTACATTTGGTGGCCGGGAATGGATGAAGCGATAGAAAACACATGCCGCGCTTGCAGTGTCTGTGCTGTAGAAAGTGAATCGCCGCCGCGACATATGCCCTGCCCTTGGCCATGGCCAGATAGACCGTGGGCCCGTATACATGTAGATTTCTTGGGCCCTATTTCGGGGCAGATATTTTTAGTTATGGTCGATGCTAGAACCAAGTGGCTTGAGGTTAGTCAAGTACCTAGTACAGCGGCTAGTCACACAATAAACGTTTTAAGTGACGTGTGCGCACGTTTTGGTTTACCTAAACAAATAGTCTCGGACAACGGGCCACCCTTTACAAGCAATGAGTTTTCGCAGTTTCTTAATGCCAATGGCATTGAACACATATTTTCAGCACCATATCACCCTGCCTCAAACGGGGCAGCAGAGAATGCAGTACACACAGTGAAAAGGGTGATTAAGAAGGCCATTAGGGAAAATTTAAACATACCTTTATTTATAAATAAATTCCTCCTATATTATAGGAACACGGAACACTGTACTACAGGTGAAACTCCGGCGTCTCTCATGTTCGGCCGCAGGTTGCGTACTAAATTCGACGCCCTGATACCTAATAGGGACAACAAAGTTAGGGACGCTCAGTGGCGACAACAAAAGTATGGCGCAACTGGGTCACGGCAATTGCATCCGGGGGATGAAGTTTGGTTGCGTCAGTATAGGGGACAGGATAAATGGTTATCAGGGAAAGTAACGGAAAAGATGGGAACCACCGATTACAAAGTAGTAGATGCTTTAGGTAGGGAATCCCATAAACATGTGGATCAGCTAAAGCAACGGATACGGAGTTCATTAATCTGTCCTTCTAGCCCGGTTAGAGTGCAGCCAGAGATGGTGGATGTATCGGGGAACCCGGAAGCGCCCAGGGACTTCGACGACTCAGCCGCCACAAATACGCCTCAGGGTGACGAAGAACAAGAGCATTTTGATGATTGTGTCGAACCAAAAACTCAGACTCCTTTGCCTTCTCCTGAGCCGACCCAGTCTCGTCCCATCCGTGCATGTAGAAGGAATAAGCCACCTAGTTATAAGATATGATAAGTAATATTTCCTCTTTTGTTAGTTACGTAAGTTATTAAATGTATAAGTAAATAAGCTACCTAGCTGTAAGTATATTTTGGGTTTTGTTAGTTATGTAAGTTCTTTATTGTATACCTATAAATATAAGGATGTTTAGATTAAGGGTGAAGGTGTGATGTATGTGTGCCTATGTGTGAGTGCGTATGCGCCGATGCGGCGGTCGTGTCAAGGACGGACAGTCCCTAATAAACCACGGTACTAGCTACACGGTTGTTTTACTTAAACATTTCATTACCCAACGATAAGATGACTGAGCGCGTATTTTCAAAATCAAACCAGCCAGTCTTCTGCGAGCGTGAAGTGAACTTGTTATTCCACATGAAGCCATAGATTGACAGCTCACTTCAAGCTCACATCACGCAAGCTTCATGATGTTTACAGAATTGCACTGCTTCTAGAGATTACTATTCTACAAACAAACCATTTTACCTTAGATTTATAAATCAATTTAAACAAAAAAAAACACTCACCGGCCTCGTACTGACTGTTCCATTCGTAAATACTTCATCGTCATCTGGACACGCATAAGGGTCAAAATGTTGTTCCCCCTCTGTCTTCGTATTGTTGACCATCTGTGTGACGGCCAGGTTCAGACAAACGCGCATGGTATACGCGTTGCAGACCGCCAGTAGCCCCATGATGCCGAGGACATACCGCTGAGGAATTAGGAACACTGAGCGGACAAAACGATCTCATGTAGTTAATATTTTGCTTTGTAATATGGAGATAGTGATCATGTGGAATGATGGTTTTTTTTAAGCCGAGACTGTCTTCAAGCTTACTCGTCAGCTGGATAGGTCAATCATTCTGCCTCATCTCTTAGTAACTATGTTGGATTGATCTGACTAACCGAATGCAGTTGAATATGGTAAGCACTACATAAATTTGCATTCAAGAACCTTTCCGTTATATCTTTACGTACCAACCCAAAAAATAAGTTACGAATCGTTCCTTAGAAAATGTAAAGGATCACAACGACAGCTTTATGTGTTTATTCCTGTTTTTTAAATTAAGAATCTCAGTAAATGTAGGTAGGTCAATGATCGCTACTGCACATTTATTTGGCGGTTACCATACGGTGAAAAACTTGTACGACCTCCACAATCAAGTGACTGGTTGCCTCTTGAGATTTGCTGGTTTTTTGTACCTAGTCGATGTTATATAGATGAGTATGTGTGGATTTTCTTTTCCAAGCACAATTATTATTTGCAGCATTCAACCTACTCGTTTCCTTTATTCTTGTGCTATTTGCCAGTAATTAAGTTCTTCACACAAAGCGCTTACAAAGGAATCAATGGAATAAAAGAATATTGCACGTAGTACGTGGATCCAATAAATTCCACATGCTAGGGGCGAGCTACTCGTTTCTATTTCCCCAGACTCCACCCTAAGCACTTTGTACGTATATTGTACATACTAAGAGCACCTTTAGTACAGTACGAATATTATGTTGGATCAAGAATTATTCATGCTTTAGTTTTGTAGAGTGGTGCAATGTAAGAAATGATCGTGCTATTGAAAATAGTAAAGAAAGAATCTTAACAGAGTGTGCAAAACCATTGTGTCGGTCCAAAAGGTCCAAAGGAAATGAGTATATCTGTTACAGCCAACTTGCCACCAATTAAACGGCTGATTAAGCTAGCTGGCTAAGACATATCTATCATAATACACCAACATGTTGCCAAGTCTCATGTATATTGCCATCAATTGGGCCCAAATCCAGTCTTCGCTGGGCTACCTCTGATAAATTCACAACTAATATTTGCTAGATCCGGGAATTGAATCCTGGATCTCTCTGCTCAACAGTAGTGCTTGACACCACTACACCAATGAGACGAGTTAATTTTTTTTTGTCGTTTCCATAAACTAGGTTGGACCGATATTACCATGGACTTAAGAGAGCGCTATTTCAAATGGGTAGTCAAATCATTACTTTTTAACACAAAATTATGTTTATTAAATAAAATGCTTTGCATTCTTAAAATGTTTTTTAAGCGTTCTGTTGATAGATGTGCATGGTACGATTCTGAACTATAAATATAATTTTAGATAGGTAAATTTTCTCAATAAATGTACCGAAGGAAAAAAAATCACTTCGGTACATTTAAGAGAGTTGCTGTAGCTGTTGAAGTAGCAGACTGTGGGTGCACAAGATGACTAAAGGTTTAATACTAATTTTAAAATCGTATGCTCAAACTTACGTCGCGAAACGGTTTTCCGCCATCCCTGTAACATTTTAGCACAAGTTAGCTCCTTACTATTTTATTACCTGAAAATAAAGAAGAAAGATTGAGCACATTGCACAAAGATAAAGGATTTATTTCTTAGTAGTTATATCTTTCTGAGAGTTTAAATAAGATAAAACAGATCTTGATGACTATTATCTTTGCAGATAAGTCAGCATTATGTGAGATACTGTTCTAAGTAACAATGCATCATGCATGTGGGGGTCTCATTTATGTAGGTACCTATTGCCTTGTTAGTAAGTATATAGTGTCACTAGCTTTTCCCCATGGCCCCGCCCGCGTGGATGCCAGTTATCGCGTAAAAAAGTAGCCTGGGTTATGGAGAAGGACGAAGGTTTTCCGTATATTGTCATAAGAAAATATTTACGTTAGTATGGTCGATACAATTTTTAAGGCCTCAGAGGAATTTTTAGTGGACACCGAATATGTCTGCCAAATCTTCTCGTGAATATCAAACCGATAAAACATTTCTCTTGGTTCGTTTGGCAGCCTTGAGTTACTGGTTTTTTTTATGGGTGTGAAATTATCAGATGACTTCTTCCACTCTGGAGCGGAACGAAGTGTCAGACTCTTAGTGACTAAACCCTTTGCGTTCCAGGACGGCGGTGATGACTCTTTCGAACAAATTCCGCAACTGGATTACTGCTACACTTAAAAATCATAGGGTACGACGATTATAGCAAAACGCACACTCATGCAATGGTTGCACATTCTAACATCAACTGGTTATTAAGCCGGAACCAAATAACTTCTCGCTATCTTATGAATAAGATAATGTTATGGTGTTTATTACACAATAGATTCTTGTAAGAATAAAATAATGACTGTTGCGTCACCTTCAGGTACACGACTCGACAGACATTCAGGTCATTTTTTTGTGTATTTTATCGACTTACTTACTATTGAATAGTGTAATAATGTCTGTGTTCGACATAGTCGTATTTTTACGATTAGATGATATGTATTGCTTGTTGTTTATCTATTGGGTTTAAATTATAGAATATTATTAACCAAAGACTGTTTGTTATATTTATTTAAGATTGTATTAAGTTGTAGCTTTGGCTACATAGTTTAGGCACGAGGAGCGTGAGGCTAATTTATAACAGCCGCACGGGCAATCTTCAAGGTTAAGCAACGCTTGCCGAGGTTGGTCTGTGGATGGGTGACCATCTTAACATACCGAAGCTCCTCCGTGCCTCGGAGCCGTTGGTACCCTGCATATTATCTGCCGAAAGACGTCCAGTGTTGGACCTAAGCCTCCCCTAATGGGAGGGTTTGCCATAATCGCCACGCTTGGCAGGCGGGTTGGTGATCGCAGTGTAGCTGTATCAATGTACCTACAGAGAATGCTGCTGCCCATTCTCTGGTCAGTCCCTTAGTCGCCTCTTACGACACCAACGGGTAGTGTTGGAATGGTGCTATTCTCCATACGGAACCACTGCACGCTGCACGCCAAATACACGCAGCTGGTGGACGTACTAGTCAAGGATAAGTTAAGTCTTAGTAAAGTAGAAAACCACAGGTCGGTTACATTATTGAATAAAGTCGTATGGAGTTCTACAAAATAAAAGTAAAATTTTGATAATTAGAAGGATTATTTTTTTGCAGGTATGGCCGTTACTGGTTTTAAAAGTAGTAAAATAAGTAACAAAATCGTTCTCTAGGTTTATGTCATACTTCGTTTTCAATCATATTTCTAACGAATATTGAGATTGTCTATTAATGCATGATTTTAGCTTTCGCCTCAAATATTTTTGTACTTAAATACCCAGCTTATTTTTATGAATTGGAAATCATCAAATGACCCCTTCCGCTCTGGGTAGAGCGGAAGTGACTAAAACCCATCGGTGCTCCTCCTAGTGTCCTTTGCGTTCCAGGGCCGCGGTAACTCTTTCGAACAAAATTCGCAACCCTGGCAAGCTCTGGCCATAACGGGCCCCGTCTACTATGCTGACATCTCTCTGAGGCGCGCGTGGAATACAGTAAATACCTAGCTACATCTGCAAAAACGAAACAAAAGTGACATTGTACAATAAAATTTCTACCTACTCCCTCGAAAAAAGCGCGACTTCATGTATGCCAAAAACACATTATGACAAGTTTCATTTTCTTGATTACGTACGCAAAGACTAAACGTCAAAGTTGGAAACCCAATTAATATCTCAATATCAAAATCAACATGTGTAGCGAGCATGTAATCAAACGAGTTAGTTTCCGGAATTGTGCAAACGAGCCAATGTAGCATACTGTCAATTAAAGTTTGACCGATATACTGTGAAGTTGAGCTAACATAGAGAAATCTGTTTAAGGCAACGGAAATGTGATTTTGATGTGTATCAAAATCACATTTCCGTTGCCTTAAACAATTTTCACATGTTAGCGCTCGAGCAGGCTAGTTGTGTAACTAGCCCGCTCGAGCGCTAACATGTGAAAATCCCAAAATAAAAAATTAATCTTACGTAATCGTAATAATAAACATTAAAATCGCGGCACACCGGTGTGCCGGCAGTGCTCCAGCGGTTAAACACGAGATTTACAACTGGCTTATATCACAAGTGAAAAACTATCGCATGGGGACATAATATCGGGGTAAAATGTATCCTGTATCGTTACGCAGATCATGGTCTACCCGTGTAACAAGTTTCATTCAATTTCGTTGAGCCGTCATGGTGTGATTCACTAACAAAGATAGGTACAGATGTAATGTTTTTAAACGACTTAAAAAAAAGAGGAGGAGGTTCTCAATTCAGTTGTATTTTTTGTTTATTATTTCATAACTCCGTCATTTTATAACCGATTTGAAAAAGTATTATTTTATGTGAAGGAATATCCTTTCCAATTGATCCCATACAAATTTCATCGAAATCATATTCATATTCTGGGCACGCTTGCTCCATCATATTTGGTTTTTAAATCAAAATAGTTGAAAAAAATATGTCATCGAAGTAAACGAAATTACGTATTTTGCATTCCTGTGACTTTCCACTGGTGTTTACGAATTATGAAAAATGATAAAAGTACTGACCTACTAAAAAGCATAAAATTAAAAAAAAAATCGTATTTGTAAAAAAATACAACCGACTTCCAACTATACAAACACTACAAAGTTTAGTATAACTTTAATTTCGGAAGTCGGTGTCAAAGACGAAGAAAGAAGCAAAAACACCGACTTTTGAAATTAAAGTTATTGTTTGGAATATTTTTTTAATTGGAAGTCGTTTGTTTTTTTTCCGATCTATTGCTAGAATTATGATGCGATAATTTTCAGTTTCATGAATATACAGACGGACATTGACAGTCGTAGGCACCGGGGCACCTGGGTTCCAAAATATATGTCATCCCAAGTAACCGTAGGTTATTAAATTGGTAAGTCTACGATATTGCTGCAATAAAACGAAATAAGGTAATAAAGTCTAATGTGGTCGTAAAAAGAGTTTCAAGGAGTCCTGAAATAATAAACTGCCAAACGTATACCTAATTTGGAAGAAATATCCCCAGTGACTATTTATTATTTTTGCTTAATATGTAGTACTTTGCACAATTGCCCGGCTGTGCCCCCGGCCAATAATGACTCATTTTGGGTTAGGTCTGCATGACATATAATTTGTCGTTTCCGATCAGATGGTATAAAAAGTACCTATAAATAGATGCGCCAATAATTCTGGTCGATTTTGTGATAAGTCTCAATATTGCCAAAATGCAAAGTTGATCCAGTCACCAAATCGGTAAAAAATAATTGGTTTCATAAATATTCATGTCGATTTAAAATGGACTCCGATCAATCTGCGTAAATTGGTCTACAAATAAACTGAATAAACTTCAATTCAAGATATCTGTGAATACAGATTGCAACAAATGCACTCATCAAAGTCGAATAGATATCAATTGACCCATTTTCTTTTTACTCAACTACGTAATGTATACACTTATCGTTCATCATCTGCTTAGCCTGATTACCGTAACGACTCTCAAAGATCTACAAAATCCTTTCCAAGATGTGAGCCTTTCCCAGGAATATGTATGACCTGCACTGCAGTGCAATTCTGTTAACATGTCAAAGTGAAAACTTAGCCGAAGTGAATGACAAGTGAGCTGTCAAACCATACAAACATGATGGAATGACAGCTTACTTGATGTCGACAGAATAGACCGGCTGGATTAAGTGCCAATATAACTTGATTTTCTTTTTACAATGTTCTCTTGGCCTCAACCACGTCAGTAGGAAAGCGATGCATGAGATCTACGATGAAACGAATCAGCCGAGAAGACGCTTGTTTACTGCTGCTTTGATGGCTGATAGGTGGAAGTAGCTGAGAAGCTGGAAGGGCACACATATGCTGGCAGAGAGGGACAGAAGATGTAGCTTATCAATCTATCAGCCAAGTCTTTTTCCAACTATGCAGGAGATGCGTTCCAGTTTTAGTGGATGCGTCTGAGTACCAGGATTTCACATGGAGTTTTTTGAAACGCACGATAAGTTACGAGTACACAACTTATCGTGCGTTTGAAAAAACTTCGAACTTTAAGAAAGTGAAATAGTATCTACAATTGAGAAGCTATAGACACAAGTTTCAACAGCCATCCATCAATATTACTGACACTAAAAATGCAGGATTTATCTGAAACACGAGTTGACATGACAATACCCGTAGCATTCGTTCTGCTGATTTATTAAACATAATGCTGCTAACATGCTGCTAATGTATATTTTTATGCTAATGTCTGTATGAATAGCGTTCATATTTTTATTTTCAGAAAAATATTTTGGCATTTGATTCTGGAAACAGGTGAGTAAATAATTAACTTTTGGTATTTTAAATGTTTTCATTATAATGAAAGATATTAATTAAGCACAATAAAAATATAAAGTATCTAGTATATAACCAACATTTCCCGATGGGTTTGGCAGACGTGGTTCTCTAATTAGTAATTTTATTTTCCTTAAAGGAAGTTTTGTGTTTTGAAATGGCAAGGTAAATAAATAATCTTCATTATTTATTGGCTGTCCGGTACAGGTATTCTTTTTTGCAAATATATTTTGACTTGCGATATCCACCTAATTTTATTTTTCTTATATTTTTCCTTCCTCAAGCTTTAACCTTTTATATTACCGACCATATTAATAAAAATCCGTATTATTTTCTGCTTTGAATTCGATTCTTTAAAACTGAATAAATATGTTGAAATACAGCCTAACAAACGACGTAAAAATTGTTCCTAATCTGAGACTATTGAAATACAATATCAAGATTTAATACTTCGTACAAAATACAAAAACCGGAACAAAGCCTGCGGCGCGCCGTTCCCGCTCTGACAACAATCCTGAACAACACGAATGTTCTAATCATGTATGCTGAACAAGGGCGAATGTTAGAGTGCACAAATTTAACTCACTCAATCGGCCACTTTCCAGCAATATTTTGTAGGTACTAGCTTCTTTCAGCGGTTTCACCCGCGTAAAGTAATAGAGATATGCGGTACAGGGTGTAAAGTCCCGCGAAACTCCATTGAAAAAGGAGGATCCACCAACCAGACGGGTGTTGTGCCTGGTGGGCAACTGCCCCGTTGGTTGATATTGGGGTTGTTGTATAAGTTCAAATCACACGGAAAACTGTTTATTGCTGGCGGTATAGATGACGCTGCGTGACTTTTTGTATCGGAATAGATGTCGCTACGTTAGTCTTTTTGTGGCGGGATCGATGCCACTACATCACTCCACTCCAGAGGCAGGAGGTTGATAGTGGATGAGTCGTCCTTACATTTTGAAATGCTTATGAAGAAGGAAAGTATCCAATGTCCAATTCCAGGACATGGTCTACCAGTGTGCCCAGTTCCATTCAAATTCGTTCAGCCGTTACGAAGTGAAGCGGTAACTAACAGACAAACGGACAGAGTTACTTTCATATTTACGATATTAGTATGGATTTTGGCACTCAATACACGTACCTCCTTCCACTCTCTTTAATAGATTGCCAATGTTATCGATTATTCGCTTGAATAAAGATTTCTGTTTTTGTTTTTTACTTGTTACGTGATTTGTATGAGAATGAATTTGTGTCAGTGTTATTTTGATCAAAGAAATCAATCAATCTGCTTTGCCTTTCTCAATTATGTTAGGATTGTTTTGATTGACATTCAAAGTTGACTACCAGTTCCTGAAGCAAGTGCTATTACAACCCAGTTACCGGGTTACACAATACCTCTTGACAAGCCTGTTTATCGGACTTACATTCTTCTGATTACTCGTAATGACTCTCAATGGTCTACAAGTAACCTAAGTTCTCAGAAACCAAAGCTTTACTTGGTTTCTGAGATGCGGAGGGGGCTTGGTATTTTTTTTCTTTAGGGACAAGCCCGCCACACATTTCCAAACCACTGCAACTCCTGAAAGCCAAATATTTTTTCCACTTCCCTCGTTATCAAGCAGGAGACAGAAAGACAGAACAGTGCTAGACCAAATATGCACCAAGGGACATAACAACTGGGTTAAGCCCAGTTGCCAAGCAACACGGATTATACATTAACACTAATACTAATGGGTCCTAAATTGAGAGCTACTTTGATTCCAGAGACTTTGATAAAAGAGCGACCCGTGAGACTGTTATCATTTAGCCGCTCCACGAGGCCCCCATTAAGTCTTGTAACTTATTTTAAAACTCAGGTATTAGTCAAAAGCTTAAACTGTATTGAGTTTTTAAGAGGTGCCACTCGATTTCAAGCTTTATGTATATGGCTTCAAGAATTGGTATTGTTTTGGTAAAAGTACTATTTTACTATTAGTCAATATATTTAATCTGGGCTAAGAACAATGTAAGCGGATTTATTATCTTACTTGTCCATTGAATTGTAGATTAATCTTACAAAACAAACACTGAATAAAACTATGATGAAATAGTTTTCTATGGTTTATTAAGGTTTGTGTGTTTCATTTTGTAAACAATTTAACTATTTTACAAAGTCGTGTAAATAAAAATAAACCAATATTTTTTGTGGCGGTAATAATAAAAGTGATGTTGTTCCTGCAGTATGGGGAGATAACCTTTATAAGTATGTACTGTTTTTTCCCTGAAAGATTATTTAAAAAAAAATATACGTTTGAGGAAAGTACATTCAATCTAATCTTTTGCGTTTTGAAGATCTTGAGGAAAACGAAGTTATCCTCATGTTCGATGACAGCCGGTACCACGACCTTTTATGATATCTCGTAAAGCATGCATTATTGTAAAATATCTACCTATCTCTTTGCTGCTACTCGTAGAAACTAACACAAAAGTATCTATTTAACGTTTAGTTAGGTAACACTTCGCTTATAAAAACAAATATTGAACCACATCAGAAGGTCAATTCTCGAATACGTTCAACTTCAAGTCGCAATATCATGTCAGTGACATGTGAATGTCACAAACTTGTCAAAATGGGAAATAAAAAGTGTTGACAGATTGCGATTTTGATGCAAGTGCGAACGTTCGTTATAATAACGAGAATTTTCCCTCTGATCAGACTGCTAATTCTACTACCTAATGTTTAAGCAACATTCGCATTCGCTTGTCTGTCGCAATCTGTCAAAAATGTACCGAAATTAACCACTCGGGCCCAACATGTGAAAAATCCCTAATATAAAGTAAATCTTATGCATATGTAAATAAACATTAAATTCGCGATTAATTCGCGACACACCGGTGTGTCGCCGGGGCCGGACAGGTGGCTTTTTTTAAAAAGATTGAAACTGAGATGCATTCGCATCTCAGTTTAATAACTCTCAGAATAAAACCTTTCTTTTTTTATGGATGGGAAATCATCAAATGACCCCTTCCGCTCTAGGTGGAGCGGGAGGGAGTGTCAGACTCTTACTGACTAAAACCCATCCGTGCTCCTCCTAGTGCCCTTTGCTTTCCAGGGCCGCGGTCACTCTTTCGAACAAAATCCGTAAACCTGACAGGATCAGAAGATAACTTAGGCAAACGATTTTTGCAACCTACATTAACAGAAAGTCTGTTGTGAAAGACTTAGAGCGGTTATGCACTGTATCCGATCCTAATTCGGGAAAGTGCGTTCTGTAGTAGTCATAGAACTATTTGTATGGTAGCTTCCACATTAGAAACGACTTCCGACTGAGTCTCGAATTCGGAAGAAATTGGCGGACCAAAGTAGCCTCGGATTCAAATTGGACATATCTTAAGATAGCCCCTTGCTAGTTTTAGCGTGGATATAGATCAGAGATCGGATTAGTGCGTAAGCAATATTCGAATTCGGTCAGGGTTTTTTAGATTGTAAAACCCTTTACGCACTGCATCCGAATTCGTGAAAAACGGATCTAGAGTCGAAAAACTCGGACCTCTGATCCAAATCCAAACTATTAATGGGCCGTCTTTGGCATATCTAAGGGTGTTACCACGCCAATCGATCGATCATCGATCAATGCCATCGATCGATGATAGAATGGTTACATATTCAAATCGCACGGAAATCTCTGATACCGCGCTACAAGTCGACGTCGCTAGATATACTACACCAATCGATGGCATCGATCGACGATCGATCGATTGTATGTACGAAGATGAACAGATATGTCCGATTTGAATTCGATAATGCAAAAGCGGTCATACAACCAGTACTGCGGCTACTTCCTTGGAGACTCACGGATAACGGACAGAAATCGGAAAGAAATCGGATGACGGAAATCGCATCTAGTGCGTAAACTACCATACAAATAGTTCTACGACTACTTCGGATCGTATTTTCACGGATTCGGATCGGATACAGTGCGAAACCGCTTTAACCGCTCTTAGCTGGATAGTAACAGTCTATATTAGTAACATAGTTTTGTTTGTTTTAATAAAGCTAACATAACATAACATCACGCCAGTGTCATAAAATGCATCTGTTAGACATTTTGCTGAACGTTTCCGTTTCCTCATGCACGTCAAAAAGCCCGGGGCAAGATCACCTAACGACATTCGTCATTTGGCTTCATAGTTCACACGAATATCTACGGCTGACAAAAGCCCGAATGGATGAGTCTTTTTTCGTCCTAGAAAACGTGGATATTAAACGGCTCTTTGGTACATATGAGGACCAAGGGAATTTGTGAGGAAATCGGAAACTAAGCTTTGCCAAGTATCGGGGCATGTTAACATTTTCTTCGGATAGGCATTTAAGGTTCATAGAGAAACGCTCCATGTTGTTAAAATAACATAAAGGAGCTATGTTGTATTATAAGCCGCTGATTGGGATCTAAGTTGTCTAAATTATCATCTGCCTTGCCTTTTCCCAACTATGTTGGGGTTGACTCCCAGTCAAACCGGAATCAGCTAAATACCAGTATTTTACGTAGAGCGGCTGCCTACCAGATCTCCACAACCCAATAACTGGCTAATAAGGTACTTTTTGGCAAGACTGGAGTCAGATTTTCTGGGTTCTGACAATCCGTAACGACTGCCAAAGATCTACAAATGACAACCAGGACCAACGTCTTAACGTGCTTTTCGAGGCACGGATGAGTCCCATCCATAAACCAAACTCGCAAGCGTTGCTTAACCTTGAAGATCAACCTGTGCGGCTGTTATTATTTAGCCACGAGCTAGTTGTCTATATACACAAAAAAAATAAAATAACGTCACGCCTATATTTTCATAAGGGCTTGGGGGCCTGTTAGGGTGCGTTTCCACAAGAGATGTACAAGGATGCGTAGCAAGGGTTGTGAATCGCTTGCGCTGAGCGAGGCTAGGTAAATGAAATGATTCTATTGGTCCTCAAACACATCCCTATATAAAGAAGTAGGTTAACAGAGTGACCTCATTAAAGGTGTTCCTGGGACCAATTCTACGATTTTTTAACAACGTTCGCATCCGCATGTTAGTCGCAAACTGTCAAAAAAAACCAAATTTATCATACATTTTTTAAAGATTGCGACTGAAATGCGAATGCTAACGTTGCTTGAAAATAAGTAGAATTGGCATTCCTGTGTAAAATCAGTCGGTATTTAAAGATTGACGTCTCTTAACATGCAGTGGGGAGTATTTATTTAAACGGATTAGACGGTAAGAAAACGGCAAGTAAATTAAACATAATAGTGGCTACCTAAGTAGGTACAAATAAATTACACAATAGTGCAACATAAACCTAATAATATATATTATGTAACCGCGGATACCGTGAATGTGTACATAATAATAAAAAATATGACGTCACATATAAATAGCTTGCACTACAATTATTGCTTATGATTGTTGGAGTCTCAATCTAGGAGATCGTTAAAAACTAAAATTCGGACTTTTGAAAAAATATTTTTAACATTATTTTGTTTGCGCCACATATAGTACGTAGGTAGCGCTTTTAAGTCAAAATACCCTCATTTGTTTTTTTTAATAAATATTTCTATCTCTTTCCCGCTGCTCTGAATATAATGTTTGCAGCTGAGACAGTCTATAACGAATCGTTTTTGAATAAGTTTGACGCGCAACACCAGTCGTGGAAATCAACCGCCTGATTTCCAAAATCCTGGATTTCACTCCTGCTGCGTGATCCTATCGCTTACCTCATCATCTGCGATCGATTCTCGTCGTCGCCGTACTTTTAGCGGTCTCCTCTGACCGCTATACGGAACCGCGTCCGCCATGTGGGTAACTGATATAATACTAGTGCCTAGTGAACTACTGCGCCTAAGACTGAACTGAGGAAAAGTGCTGCCAAACAAGAGAGAACGAGCTCGAGAAACCCACCTCTGAGGTTAGTCGTAGTATAAGTTCAGCGCCGCTTCGTTTGCCTTCCCAACCATCCTATCCTAGGTACGAAGCAGTCTCTTTCCTATCCATCCTATCCTAGGTACGAAGCAGTCTCTGTGCAGTGCATTTCACTGCTGGTCCTTCAATCAACTCCTGATCGTCATCCACCTGCTACAGAACACAAAACAGGTGTCAGAATGTCTGTTCAAAATTCTTGACTGCTGCGCTGACACAACACTATGATATTGATGAAGCATAGATCTTAAACAGCCCGGCGAGTGTCGGAAATCATCACAAGGGAACAAAGTAGCGGTATGAAATATAATAATATTAATTAGTATGCCTGTGAGCCTTTAAGACATGAAGAGGTAACAAACAGGCATTTATAATAATTAAAAGTGAAATAGTTTTGATGCACCTAACATTGTGGACCTAATTAAAACGCAATCACTGCGAGTTGTATATACCTCCTTCTATTAGTTGAAGGGATGGCAAGCGTAGCCCGAGGAATAGGGCCAACTCCATTACATCAACCACTTGGGAGTTAATTGGGCCAAATAACGTCATCGGCAGGACTATAAGAGCCTATGCACACGATGGCGAGCTGGCGAGAATGCATGAACTGGATAAACTCAAAATAATTACTAAGACAAGCAAATGTATAAATTTTGTAGGTACTGCGAATCCTTGGGGATTTTATGATGAAATACTTCATTCATAGAATGCGGGGGACTAAAATATCGTTTTAGTAAAACACTAACTACATACATGCAGTATATGTTTTCAACATCAAAACCTTGTATTTTTTGGAGAAACAGTGTGTTTTTTAGTTTCTTAGCATCATCATCATCATCATCATATCAGCCGAAAGACATCCACTGCTGGACATAGGCCTCCCCCAAGCGTCGCCACAACAACCGGTCCTGTGCGTCTCGCATCCATCGGTTACCCGCGACCCTCACCAGGTCATCGGTCCACCTGTGGGAGGCCTTAGCATAATTCAGTTTTTTTGCGAAATTATGATACCACAAAACATCGCTCATATTTCTTCTGCTCATAAATCGTTTAAACTTTTAAGCTGGTAAAATGATTTTCGCTAATATTTCTGCTGTCAAAATTACCAAAACAAAAAAACATTTAATACGACATTTCCTGGTCTTCCTTGTCCTTAAAAACAGGTTCAAATATACAATTATTTCCCCAACTCAATTCTCATGAAACCTGTTATGTTGATTGGTTACGAGTTAAATAAGTAATTGTCCTCAGTAGTCACTTAATTCTGTTGCGCTGACGCGAACTGGATTTATCCGGATCGCAGTTTTTGTTACGTTATACTTTCCATTTCATGATACAAAACTATATCGTGACGCAAAAAATACAAACGCGGAATGTGTCGAGACCTTTACACTATACGCAATGTTCCGTGTTACATTATAAAAGTGGCATTGGAGACATTCCTACTGGCAAGCTTTAATTTATAATAAGAATGCTTCTTTATTATCTTTTAGCGAGTTCGTTTTACCTAAACAGAATAATTTATTAATTTTATAGTTGCCCCATGCCCGTAATTTCAAAACAATCCATTCAAGTTGCTATGCAATGTCGGGTACTCCGTGTGCACAATTTGGAGGAAGGAATTGTACAAAGTTTTCTGTTCATGTATTTTACCCTCTGCCAAAGTAACCCATCACGGCGAACAAGCGTGATGTTTTGCTAGATTTTGAAGAATACTTTAACCAATTACATTTTAGCCTCTATTCAAAGTAAAGTAGCGTAGTAGTCTGCATAATAATTGTGTAAGCATTACCTAAAAATAACTTCTGCGTTATTACAGTATTTTCTCAAGGTCAATTATCAGACTTTTTATAAATATTGATCGGTCACACAAGGTCATAAAATAAAGATGACTTATTTCATAAATAGAAATACATTTCTGAAGCTAAACTGGATCAATCCTGTTGGAAAGAGATTTCGATTTAACACTTCGATGCTCCCTCGCAGCTGATAAAACGAAACACATTTTGACGTACTCCGTATCTCATACAATGTTAAACACAAATAAATAAAAAGAGTCCACTACATTTTTGTTGAAAGTCATTGCAGAGAAATGTGTTAAAAAATTTTGCCATTTATGTCACATGAAAACGGGGCGAACTTTTGCCACTGACCGGATACATATTAGAAATTTCGCATAAAAAGAGTCCCATTATCACTAATTGGTACACAGAGGTGTGTTTTTATAATTTTAAACAAAAAATTGAATTGATTTAATAAAATTTTACTGCGAAAACCTATAACAACACAAATATACCTAAGCTTTTTTTAAAAAAGAACACTGCTAAGTAGGTATATGATTTACCAATCAATTTTTTCAATAATCAATATCCAATCAATAATACTTATTTTTTTCTAAACCCAATTGTGATCTGACGTATCAAACCATATAACTACAGGATGTTGTTAATTTATGCATTAAACTAGCCGCGTTGCGACTGCATCGAAGGTCGTGTTCTAAATGCACCTTAATTTATTTTTAACACATCTAATACTCAACTTGTATACAAAGCAAGACAGCCTTGCTAGCTGTTACTACCGATGAGTTAATTACTAATAAAGTGATAGTTACACTTAGTTAATGAAGTCGTAAAATGTGTATTTGGAACGTTTTTTTGGTTATGTTATTTTTTCGCACGTACTTTTTTTAACATAAGAATGTGTCAAAAATGATCTTGCTCCACTGGTGAATGATAGAGACTTTATATGTCAATCAACTCGGCGGTGGCAAACCGAGTCGAAGATGGCGGGACGCCATCGAGTACACTCGCTAACTCTCAAAGATGTCATATTTTTTTTTTTGTTGAGGAATGGGCTTGCTCTTGACCTCGATCACGCCTGATGGAAAGCGATAGATAAGGTCTAGATGGAGCGAGCGTGCCCAGAAGATGCCTGTTCACTCTTGCTTTGAAGGCAGACGGGTTATATGTGGAAGGGAACACAGGGGCTGGCAGAGAGTTCCACACTTTATCTGTGCGCATAATAAATGTGGAGGAGAGGCGCTGAGTACGACTAGTCGGGATATCGGAAGTGCGAATGGTACCCAGCAGTACGTCTGGTATTCCGGTGGTAAAAGGGCGATGGTGGGATCAGGTCGTGGATTTCCTGCGCACACTCTCCGAAGTACAGTCTGTAGAAGACCAACAAGCAAGCTACACTACGCCGATGAGCCAGGCTGTGGAGCTTAGCTACCAGTGTCTCATCGGCTATAAGCCTGTCATCTACAACATCTTGGTGTTTATCTTGAAAAATGGCGTGAATGGTGAGAGGCCTTTGACTAAAAGTAGGGCAGTTCAGGGTAATAAAAAGAAAATAACCGAATACAACATATTTGGTTGATTGATTGTAAGTTGGGTAAGTAAAAGCCGTAAGTGGTCCTGCCCCGAACGAGTATTTTACATAACTGTAGTTGACACTATTACGTTGCCATTGACATGCCAAAACAGTTCAATCGATCAACAATAACAAGGTGTGACAAGGCACCGGAGCTGACCACCGGTTACAATAATATTTTGGACCCAAAATTAAAAGTAATAAGTTAGAGAGTTTATCAGCTCAAGGTCAATTCATTCGTAGACCACAAGGTCGCCTGTTCACGTTGCTCAATCATAGCATTCATGGTCCAGCACTTATAATAACAATAATTACAAGAAATGTAGGCATGAATTCCAAACAATGATTATAATTATTTGATCAAGGGGACCACCACAACATTTGAAGGCCTATTATTTTAAGTAAAAACGTTAAAATTCTTGTTGCAATCTTATCTCGGCGAATATCTATGTTAAAAAACTTGTCAAATTGTAGGGAATTTTGTAATTTTAAGTATAATTGAAACTGAGATTACAAAGAGTGAGCGTACTTTTCTCTTACATTGTTATATAATAATTATGTTTTAGGTTGAAGAAGGTACAATGTTCTTTCAAAGAGCTTAAAACTACTTAAAAAAAGTCGTCAACTTTTGCTATGGTCAACTTACGCAAACGAAAATCTTTTGTTACATACAAAAGTGCATTTTTTACGAACATAATCTACGATATGTATGGAACAGTTGATTTACAAGGTTCCATCTTAAAATGATAACACATTATTAAACAAGTCAAGTTAAACAAAAGCTTTTAACAAGATCACGTTTTGTTCATTTGTCACAGGGAGGCTAAAAAATAAAAAAGGTAAATTAATGTTGAAACATAAACCAAAAAGTAAACCCGCTATTAGACCTTACGTTCTTTATTATAAACAAATTTTACCTTGTTTGATGTTTTTTTTTTATAAATGTGATGTTAGGTACAAGATTTAGAAGTGTTTCTTTTATTATGTATTATAGTAACATATCGTAAATCCCTATCTTTCTGAATCTCACCAGGATCTTTGCTATCAAAGTGACAAGCAGGTCAGAATTGAGCCACTTTTATAAGAAACTTACATCTTCAAAAAGCTTCTTCTGGCCGTGAACGTCAGAAATTATCCCAAGGAAACGTATGTATGTACATAAACTCTGGAGATAAAATTTTCATTTACCTTTCTCCAAGATACAAGATTGTGTGTGATTTTGGTAGTCATAGCGATAGATTAAAAATTGGTTCAGCAGATTGGTCGTAAAAAACTGAAAACGTCACAACTAACAAACACACAAATGTTTAGTTACAATTTAATAATAAAATACATATTATAGAATATTATCGATAGAAAACGCATAGACCTCTGGATCAGTAGCATGATTTTTTTGCAAATGAATTATATTCCCAGAATTTGATTAAAGTGACAAATTGTGATTTTGTCGCCGCAAAATGCATATTTTCAAATTAATTGCACAAAATCTTTAAAATCACTGTAACAGGTAAAATTGACTTAGAAAAACGTTAAAATGAAAACCGAGGAAAAAACCCGTTTTTCGATCTTCGAAACTTGATTAAAGTCATCATCTTTAAAGTTTACGAAAAGATATAGAAAATCCCCTAAGACAATTAATAGTAGGTAATCAATAAATAAAAGGAAATTTAAAAATAAAACGGTGGGTACTGTTTATAAACCATTCGTGAGCATTACTAACCTATTAGCATTTATCATTGCCTCAGCGAAGGGCGTATTGTGCAAATACTGAAGCATCCATTGTTGCTAAATGTTGGTTAATCTTCAGATAATACAAAAATACTGAGAGGTAATTGAGCTGCACAAACTCATAATAATAATATCAATATTCAATGTACATACAATAAATAACACACATATTTTTTTCTAATTTAAAAGTGCAGCTTTACAATCAAAAGAATCATATTAGTCATCTATCAATCACGTAAAACGAAAAGGAGCTATTTGTGAGAAACTACCAAATGGTTTTTTTGTAGGGGAAGCATCAAAGCAACAATGCGTAGATTGAGAAACAGTTACATGACTACTGAGTGCTTATCGTTCTAACGTTTTAAATGTGAAAGATTGTGAGGATGGATGGGAGTTAGTTACCCTTTCACGCAAAACCAACTGAATGGATTATGAATAACACATGTCATGAGCTTATAATTTATTAATGGGGCGAGGTACCAAAAACACGCGAGAGGAGCTGCGGGCGACAGCAAGTACTAAATATGAAATTGAAAATGGTGTACCCATTTAGCAAGTTTTATCCAAATCCGTTCGGACGGTAAAACGTCTAGAGGTAATACACAGACAGAGTTTTTTTTTGCATTTGTAATAATAAGTATGAATAGTATGAATAGCTTTTCATAAAAAGAACTCCTTTGCATAATTATTGTAAGCAACAATTAAATTGAAATCTTCATGCAGTATCCTCACGAGTAATTATACCTATGCCATGGGAAACTGACATTAAGAAGCCAAATCGTGTGCACACAGCATTATGAAAGGACCGACAAAATCTTAGATTAGCTAAGTCAAACCTGTGGTTTACTAAGTGGTTTTAATCTGTTCTTACTTGCTTAGCATTCGGATAAAAAGAACGATTGTTAAATATTCGTTGTAAATAGGTAAATTTTTGACCTATGAAGAGGTGAAATTGTTGGTTTGGCAGTGTGTTTGTTTATTCATACGTTTGTTAATTCATACGTCGCGTTGGTTAAGAAATAATTCCTAGATTACCCTTTGTAATATTGGACTGATTGTTTCTTTCTGTGAATGTGAATATTGGTGATTCTTTTTTACTTCAAAATATACGTGGCTCCTGTGGACCTTGGAATCGTATCGAAACTAAATAAGATACATATTGGCATTTTATTGACATCATCTTTACTTAACTATTTTTTTTGAAGTAAGTGATACAAGAAAAATTTTAACGTTTTAAAAACTATTGGGGACTATTTTGAATTCAACAACATAGTACGTATCTATTGAAAGGATCTGACCTGCGGCTCAACCATGGCGTGTTAAAGCGTGAGTAGTTCGAGCGAGAAGAAGGGATGTAGCTATATAGGGTGTATAGCTTCATCCCTTCTTCTGGCTCGAACTACTCACGCTTTAACACGTCATGGTAGGGCCGTGTAAGCCTTTCAGATATCTATCAGACAAAGTCACCAATTTAGATCACGATTCAATTATGCAAGTACCTACCAACTGCAGTTTTAAAGCTGTGATTAACATCACAAAAATTACCAAAGTACAAAAGATCGAAACAGTCCTAAGATCTCAAGCCGTAACTGATAATGTTATCAAACAAAATCTGTCTCAGAATATCATTTCAATTTGAACTAAGGGCTTAAAGTCAGTTGGTGGTACGGAACCTAGTTTTATTATAAATCACTTGGACCGTCAACGGAATAAACCTCCGATTCAATGAATAATGATTATAGTGTAACTCAGTGGTACCTACATTCTATAAGTGGTATCTAGCAGTCAGTGTGTCTCAATTTCTTCACTAAGTCACGATACTTAACATGGTTACACTATATGTAAATATAGCTTATGTGTATATTGGTAAAGTCAATATTTACGCACTTTGCGCAGGTGCTGGAAAAGGAACTACTTTATTAACGTTACTGAGAAATTAATTATACCTCTACGATTCGTAAACATATTTATTTATTAACAGCATGAACGACTTTATTTATGAAGTATGAGGGATTTTTTTAATCTCTAATCTTAGATAAAACTGCTGATACTGTATAAAATGTGGCTGGTAAAGACCAGGCCAGTAACATTTCTACAACAAACATTTTTTGCTATCTGAAGCCCATACTTACCTAACTACTTCAGAGGGTCTACTTCAGGGTCGTCTTTGCAGGACAGGCTAGGCCGGTATACCCAAAGATCTCAAACAGCTACTATCCTTAAGTTTATAATAAAAAGATTCTGAATTATACGTTAACCTACCAATCTCGACCATATTATGAAGGTCAAGAGTATTGACCGACCCACAAACCCACAGCATGCATATGACCATGACATCATGTTGGTATGTTTTTTATGCCAGAGTAGTACTTATGTTATGTACTTACAACTTGTAATTACTTTGCGTTAACATCAAGTATCTTTCCGTGCACGCGACGTTTGCAAATAATAGCCTATCTGTTGTTAAATGCATAGTTTTCTCACGATTTCCGATGGGTTTAACGTATTTGAGTCGAGTAACTTTTTTTTGTTGATGGGAAATATTTATCAAATGACTCTTCCCGCTTTGGGCAAAGCGCGAGGGAGTGTCAGACTCTTACTGAGTAAAACCCACCCGTGATCCTTCAAATTCCCTTTGCGTTACAGGGGGTCTACTCTCTAAGCCCGAAGTCCGTAGTTTCGGCCTTAGTGTCTGGCATTTTCTACTTCGTATCACCTACGGACTTACGATTAGTCCCGAACCCGAACTAAGAATGAATGACAACACGATCTGACAGTTGTTCTTAGTACGGGTTCGGGACTAATCGTAAGTGATACGGAGTAGAAAACGCCTGCCACTAAGGCCAAAACTACGGACTTCTGACTTAGAGAGTAGACCCCCTGAGCCGCGATAACTCTTTCGAACAATTCCGCAACCCTGGCAGGACAGTTATGTGACTGGATTTAAGGCTCCATGTGTCCAAAGTCATTGACGTACATCGAGTGGTGTGGTGGTTTTGGATTTGGTGTTGTGAACGTCGATTACTATATTTCACCTTCACATCAATCGATGATATCTACCAATGTGATGATCGATCAATTGGTATTGTCTGGGATTGGTTGTGTATTAGACACGTTGAAGGACATAATGATTTAGATTGTTGGACTATACGACGAAGGACTGTATAGAATATAATAATATAGTGTAGTCCAATAAACATGTAAAGTTTAATAAAATAAATGAATGCACCTATCTGGCATCACATTACGCTTATACAGATCTGCAAATATAATTTAGTATTAGGGTAAATGACCAGTCATGCGAAAAAAGGACTAAGCACATAATTCAGTTAGAATGTCATCACTAAAAAGGTCCACTACTAAACTTGTGCATCCCAAATGACCCATTGAATTTGACAAAGAGGATTCATGATGATTGATATTGTGTTTGTGAAGAATGCAGGCTACTATTTAGTATTGTACCTAAACTCGTAAAGGGGACATCCCCTTAGCAGCACCTGCAGCTAGACTGAGTTTTTTTTTGTATGGTCGGACGCCAGATAAAATTGCAATAACGGTCATTGACCCACCTACATTTATTGACATAGTTATTTCCGAAAAAAGAAATAAAGACATAAAGCGGTCCTGAATCGACATCCTTTACATTTTCTTTTAATGAAAAACGATTTATAATTCTACTGTCCAGGTGCCTACCACAAAGAGATATTAAGGAAAGGGTAATGGACGTTATTGCAAATTTATCTGGCGTCGGTCATACGACAACTCAGTCACTAGTAGTGCACTGCTGGACATGGGCCTTCTTGGCTCTCCCAAGTTAAATAACAATAGGTACTCTAATATATAAAGAGGTTATGTTAGAGAGAGGTTATATAGGGGACCAGGCACAGAAAACCACTTGTATTTTTAATTGAAAAAACTAGCTATTTCACGCAGTTCTTGCCCATGGTTTATACCCAGCTCCGGGCATATTTATCTCACAGGAAACGTAGGTACATTTACCGAGATAAAAAGTATTTTCAGACATATTATAGCACTCATAAACTTGATTTTAACATTCACCATTCAAAAAAATAGTAAGTTTACTAACTTAAGCATAAGTTTTCTTTCTTGTAACCCAAATATCGCTTGTCCGAAATAAAGATTTACGTAAGATTATTTTTGTTTTTATACTAATACGAGTAATAGTTGCCATTCCACAAAAGTCGAAGTCAGATAGATCAAGACCAAAACTTTTGATTGACATCAATCATCCCGTGATTGATTAAATAATTAAAAACTATTAAATAATCACTTAATATTGATCTGACCTTTGATCGATATGCGAACTAGGTGAATTAATTATTTGCATTTTGATTATATTTCGAAAGATCCGGTTATATTCGGATTTTATAAATGTTTGTATCTTAATTCTATTCTGTCAAATCAAACCTGATTTTAAAGAGAACCAGTTTGCCCTTTTCAGGTAGGTATATAACCGTTAGGTTAAATACATGTCTTGTTAAACGTATTTTGAATTTATTTACATCCTTACGTCCTAGAGGATCTTAAGGGTCTAGAGCTTGTGACTAAATATCAGCCACAGGGTTCGATCTTCGAGGTAAAGCAACATTTGCCAAGGTGTCGTGGTGGTAGATGGGTAATTACCTATTATATAATTAATATATTATATAATTATATAATTAATATAATTTGTGGATCTTTGACAGTCGTTACGGATAGTCAGAATCTACAAAATCTGACACTGGTCTTACTAAGAGGTACCGTGTTACCCAATTACTGGGACAGGCGCTTCATGTCTGTTTTCAAAAAATTGGTACTCAGCTGTATCCAATAATAGGTAAGGTAATATGTAAGATAAATCAAAAAGTTTAAAGGGAAAATTTTCCTTAATCAGATGAGAAATCGATAAGATAATTTATTCAACTGCTATCAATTGACAGGCATCTAGATAAAGATGATCTCGAATCAAAATAATAGTAAACTTACAAGAATGATTTTGATAAGTCAATATAATATCATATTTTCGAGTGCAGTTATCATTTTGTAAATTATTCATCTGGAACACGTTGATGAGACAGATAAGAAATATTTTTTTGAGATTATTTTGTATGTTTATGCTTAAACGATAAGCCTATAAAAGATTGGATAAAACAGTTTGATGGATTGAGGAGCCATATCAAATTGTAAAGAGAAAACCCCTATTTAGCAGCAAAGTGGCTGATTTTGCAGCACAAATTCTGTGTTAGCAGCAAACTAACTAAGTTATATCAATACAAGATGGGCTAACGACTTGTTGCCATCGCATCGCGTAAAACTAGTTGTGCCATTCTGAAAACATCTCACTGTGAAAACTTTGGTGAAGTGAACTTAAAGTAAGCTGCCGGTCTATTCGGTCAATATCTCACCGTGTTACCTTACGTGGAGTGAGTATGAAGTGTCAGTGAAGTCAACTATCATTCCACCTTATTTGTATGGGTGACAACTCACTGCACGCTCTCTTCACTTAAGTTTCCATGGTGAAGTGAGCTGTCAATCTATTCCAATCAAGTTGTAATGACAATTCACTTCACGTTCACTCTACCGAAATAAGTAAGAAAATGCCTAAGGCATTAAGTCGCCTCTGTATATCTGTGTGCGTAAAGGATCAAATAAATAAATAAAGAGTCAGTACATTGAACCTCTAAAATAAGTCGGGTAAAAACCTCTCTCCCATTGAGGTATTCCAAACAATGAAAACATATATTCTGTTTGTAAACGTTTCAATACAACATTCTTTGACATTTTTGCTTTATTGTTTGCGCAAAGCTTTGATATTATTATGAATACAGAAAATACAAGGAAAAATATTCAAAACAAAACGGAAACGAAGAAAAATGGAAATTAGCTAAAAATATTGGCTGACTTGGTATTTTTAATATCAATAATATACTTAGAGTAAGCACCTAGATGATGTCATGGGTCCATGGCCTGTGAAACGGAAAAATGAGAAAAGTGTCATGTATTCCTCACAAGTTTTAAGTATGAAAAAGTATAGCTATCGCGAAGACTAGAAGAAACGATTGCAAAGTGCAGAGTCATAATCATAATCTTTCACACGTCTAAGAAGACGACAAGTATCGAAGTAGGTACATGTCTGTTACAAATAAATTGGGAAAGTGGTGAGAGAATGATGATAAGTCTGTCTGTGACAATTTCTGGACATATAACTCTATTGTTTAAAATGTGAGTTAAAAATAAAACAACCAGTAAAAAAAAAGATATTTGCCTTGTCGACGGCCGCGTACTGTTTATGCTCTAAAAAAAATTCTTGCAAAAATAAAAAGGAGATGATACAAACTTCTTGCAACGTCACACAGTATTTCACAGTAGAAGTGGTTGAACTTGACCCAATGCAAGCCATTAAAATTCATCGCGAATCAATCGGTAATGGAGTTTCGATGGTAATAAACTGGTTCCTAATCATTTGTATTGCAATTTTGAATTGCTTGTTTATATTAACTAAAAATATGATATGCAAGATAAAGGAGAATGTTACTGTTCGGTTTAAATAGGATAAACCTGACTGAGAATAATCGAATGCCTTTAAACGAGCTATTCTTGTATGTATGTATATATGTAATCTAAATCTCGGAAACGGCTCTTAACGATTTTCATGAAATTTGGTAAGTATGCAGGGAGCGATAAATCGATCTAGCTAGGTTTCATTTTAGAAAACATCGTTTTAACCGTGTTTAAAAAAAAATCGAGCAAGGCTCGGTCATCCAGGTATTATAATAAATTCTAATCCAAAAGAATATTATAAATATGTAAGTATAAGCTGTGTGTCTGTTTGTGTGTTACGTTTGCACGCCGCTGAACCAATTATGATGAATTTGGTTCCATGGAAAATCCTAGGTCCAATCCTAGGTCTACAAATGTATAATTTCTTACGGGTCGGGAATTTTCACGCGGGGGAAACCGAACGCAAAAACCGATTTATTAAAACTCCATGTACCTATGTAAGACTAAGTTAAAATGATCGTAGATTAAAAGTAATAAAAAAATATCTATGAATAAGTGTGTGCAGGGGGAATCCAACTACGATACATTTTAGTTTCTTTTGCATGACGCATCGCTGTCGCGTTTGGTTGACAGGGAAAATGCAATGCTGTGTTATATATATACTATTATAAAGGGTATTCCAGAAAAGTGAGGTCATATTTAAGGGTGATGTTGGATAGCTGTTATACATTAAGGACAAAATATCAAGACATAAAATCGACCAGAAAAAACGACTAAAAAGTTACGAATAAATGATTTTTCAAGCAGTATGTTACAATAGGTGGCATTCTTAGTTGAATCACAGATTTGATGTTACCAACTGCATCACACTGCTTGAAAATTCATTTCTTCGGAAGTTACCATGACCTAAATTAGTTATAGCCCGGTGTATAGTAATTTTATTAGGCTCGTTACTTTTTATTTTAAAGCAAATCTTTCTCTCATCTAAAATTTGTGTAATGGGAACACATTTTTTTCCTAAACCACCTTAGTATCAGATCGGTGCACCAATTTTCTAGTTTATGCGAGACTGCAGGGCTATTGACTTTTTAATCTGATATTTATGGAAGTTCCCTATACACCTAATGTAAAATTATTTTAAGTTATTGAAAAAAACATTTTGTATTTTGTATTTATTAAACTAATGTATAAAATCGTATTCTTACATATTTCTCTTACAAAATGGGAAAGTAGGTACTTGTACTACATGTAGGTAATAAGGTGTATTCAAAAACGAGTTGCAACGGTTGAATGTTTTTCTTTATTATTCAAAATTTGTATGGGGAGCAACAAAGTAATTATTAAATAAAAGATAAGAATAAGAAAATGTCGTATTGTTTTGTTTGTTATTTTAGTCACGTAAGACTATTCAATGATATTTTATATTATGCACACAATCCTTACCTTTAAATACAGAGCATTAAGGCTGAAACTTACCTGCATTAATCTCAATAATAAATGGTTCCAAATATTAAAATCATTTAATAAAATAGAATCTTCAAAACAAAACTTGCAAAAACAGTGATGTTTAAAATACAATTATTTCTAATCATTGTGTATTTTGAATGATCAGCATAAATTAAAAAACAATGTGTACTTTTTTGGCTACTGGCACATTGGTCTTGGTTAGTAAGTGTTGGTAACTGACATAGCCCGAAGGATCGCCAAACTGAAGTGGCAGTGGGCAGGGCACATTGCTCGCAGAACAGGTGGTCGATGGGGCCGAAAAGTTCTGGAGTGGCGACCGCGTACCGGAAGACAGCGTTGGAAGGCCTTCCACAAGATGAAACGATGACCTGGTGAGGGTCGCTGGTAGCCCATGGATGCGAGACGCACAGGATCGATTATCGTGGCGACACTTGGTGGCGACCTATGTCCAGCAGTGGACGTCTTTCGGCTGATATGATGATCATGATGAATATGTGTTGAATTTAATTGTTAAGTTGACATTCAGTTTAATATACTCCTACATTCATACATGCTGCATTATTTTTCTTTATTACAAAATAAAAAGCTATAGCAAAATAGTAAGTCTTCTAAAACGCTCGAAAAGTCATTAAATAGCCTGCTGTATTATTTGAATTCACGTGCAAAAGCTTAAAGAAGCTTAAAGACAAGCATGAGTTCGCACTTCACGCAATCCCTTTGCGTGAATTGCTTTTTACAGTGTAAAATTAGAACGATAATATTCTGGACTAGTTTTACAAATATTATTGTGCAATGTATTCACTTTTCTCAGCTCAAGCCAATACGAGGGAATTACATTCGATTGGGCAGTAATAATAAAAGAGTCTTACTATAACACCAACATTCCAATGTGTAGGTACGAAATCTCTCAACCATACACTTAGTTCTTTACCAACATCCCAAAACGAATGTTATCGTCCAATAGTGAAGCAAGATACCAGCTGCGTTGTTCGACATTTAAATGTTGCTAAACACGGCTATTTAATTACCCGCACATTGGCTTTACGCTTTAGGGTTACCTACATACAACTACCAGGCCTTGTAAAGATAGCCTCTATCTTTACTGCCTATGATTACCGAGTAATCGACTCTAAAGTGGGGATTAAACACTCATTCATATAATGAAAAATAGAACTGTGTCAACTTGCGAATGTTGGCAATATTGGCATTCATTCTCGATTAGAGTTCGAATCCTACTAATTTTCAAGCAACGTGTTGCGTTCGGATCTCAGTCGCAATCTGTCAAAAATGTATGAAAATTTTGAAAGCTATTTTGACAGATTTCGACTGACATGCGAATGTGGACGTTGTTTAAAAATAAGTGGAATTGGCCCTTAGAATGCAATTTTGATTCGAATCGAATTTAAATTCCAAAGACCGTTTTATGTTGTGACATCATCGACATAGGTTTAGTGGACTGAAATAGTTTTTGAGTTATTGGGTTGTGAAGGTCAGTTAGGCTGTCACTCCATGTGTAATACTGGTACCCAGCTACACCTGGCGAGACTGGATGCCGATGTCAACATAGTTGGAAAAAGGCTTGACAGATTTGGTGATATACTGAAAGGGTATCACCGCACCGGGCTTCCTTTCTTCATCATTATCATATTAGTCAAAAGACGTCCACTGCTGGACATAGGCCTCCCGGTCCTGTGCGTCTCGCATCCATCGGCTACCCGCGACCCTCACCAGGTCATTGGTCTACCTTGTGGAAGGCCTTCTAACGCTGCGTCTTCCGGTATGCGGTCGCCACTCCAGAACCTTTCGACCCCATGGACCATCTGTTCTGCGAGCAATGTGCCCTGCCCACTGCCACTTCAGTTTGGCAATCCTTCGGGCTATGTTGGTAACTTTGGTTTTCTTTTTCTTTTTTTTTTTTAAGGATGGGAAATCATCAAATGACCCCTTCCGCTCTGGGTGGAGCGGCAGGGACTGTCAGACTTTTACTGACTAAAACCCACCCATGCTCCTCCTAGTGCCTTTTTATTTTCCAGGGCCGCGGTAACTCTTTCGAACATATTCCGCGACCCTGGCAGGCTCCCATAATTTTTTCCTCTACGTAATTGGAAATCGGATCAGTTTTCACGGAAAAAATTGAGTAGTAGTAACATCTAAACATGAAAAAAAACTCGCCACATTCATCTTTTTTTTGAAGTCGGTGAAAAATATTATATTTTTATAAATTATAGAAATCCATTATTGTATCCGCTTTTGTCAACGGGATTTTGTAATCCCGTTGAAAAAAGCACAGCAAAGGCAAAAGCAAAGGTGACACATTAAAAAACAATGAAAAAAAAAAAAAAAACAAACAAACAATTTAATGTGTCACTTAGCTTTTGCCATAAGTGTTGTCTCCTAATAGACATCAATTCAAAGCAAATTAATTATCCAATATCCTGCAATAGTGCAATATTAAGCTACATTTTCAGGGTTCAGTAATTGCACCAAGTTTTGAATCTTTCATTCAAACTTATAATTTATGTAGTTTCTAGAAAAGGATTACTTAACTAGATATAACTGATAATTTGATTATGTATTTTAATAACCACAAACTACGTCAATAACTTGTAGTCAATCTTGGTATATAACAACTAAAATCAACATTTATGGTGCACGCGCGAACTCAATAATATTTGAACGATCAATTCGAATGCCACTTTACCACTTAACATTATTCAAATTTAAGTTAAATTTATGTGTATCAAGCTAAGTTGTGAAGCTCGTTGCTAAAATACTAACAGATAAGGTTCGATTTTCAAAGTTAAGCCACGCTTGCCGAGGAGGTTCGTGGATTTCTCTGTGTCTTAGAAAGCACGTTTTCCGTTTTTCCCCGCGGGCTTTCCTAAACCTTTAACAGTTGCTACTGCTAGCCAGGTAATGGGACATCAGTCTTGCCAAGGAGCAAAAAAATTTTATCATGAAATACATTGGAAAACTGCATCTGATTAAACTGGTCGACCCCAATACATTTGGGGAAAGCTAGGCAGATTCACTGATCGAGTGTGACCAGAAATTTTTATCATCAAGGTTAAACACATGTCCTGCGTACGTCATACAAACTAGAATTTTCATTACGGAACAATGATTTTCCTCACTGAGTTTTCCTCTAATAATAAGGTTTGTTTGCCATTGCCGTAGTTACTTCCTGTCTGCAGTTTATGTAAATACTGACTCGAAGTTTAATGAGTTTCTAAATGAGGCGTAACACGTTGATTTATATTATTTGCCTACTCTGTATTGGTTTGTATTTTATTTCTTGTGTTATTATAACATAAATTTACGTTTGTTCTCCGCGAAGGGCTAAGTTATGGTGTACGTACATAAATTTTATCCAATTCTGTTTTACGTCCCCGGTACCAGAAGTGAGCTTATTGACATCACCTCAGAGTTATCATCATCATATCAGCCGAAAGACCAAAAAACCCCCCATTTGGGGTACCTATGTCCACTGCTGGACATAGGCCTCCCGAAATGGGGGGGTTTGCCATAATCGCCACGCTTGGCAGACGAGTTGGCGATCGCAGTGTAGCTGTTGCAATGTACAGAGAATGCTGCTGCCCATTCTCTGGTGAGTCCCTTAGTCGCCTCTTACGACACCTCCGGGAAGTTATGGGATGATGCTATTCTTTTACATCCGACACCATTCGAAACTCAAGGTTACTACTCAAAACATTCGAATAGACAGAACCCGATAACACTGACTTTGACGCTTTGCCCAGTGGACCCAGGAAAGCAAGAGATGCTCTGCAGAGTAAAGCTTGCGACCACAAGAAATCGAGTTCGAAAATTTGTAATCAATTGGACAGAAGTATATTTCATATAAACTCTCTCAATTTATCATTGTCCATACCCCCAATAACGTAAAGATCCTCAAAGACACACAAAACATACATTGTTTAAAAGTTTCATTAAAGGCTGCCGTGAATCCTGGCTTATAGGAGTCAAAGGCAGTGAAAGGCGGGTTAAGCCTTTAACCCCTCAGCCTCGACCTACAAGTGGATTAACAACTCTGCCTCGAATTAGAGCTCACGACGGTAAAATCTCCGCCTTAACTTGAGGGTTAACCCTTTCTTCACCTTTGAAAGCATTGACCTCGGGATCTAAGATCTGGTTTCTATGCAAATAATAAAAGGAAGATTTTTTTATCTGTCCAGATTTTTTTTTTCTAATAAGTGGATTGACACAAAGTTATCGCGTTGTGTAAATCGGAGACGACAAGACAAACTTATTTTAATAGAGGTAGATTTACTCATAATATTGTAAAATAAATCAATAAATAATGGCTGTCTGACATATTTTCATTCAAAAACCGCGATTTTAATTCCTGAGAGAAAAGTTATATTAACTACTATAAAAGTTATATTACTATTGAAAAATTGACCTTCATACAAGCACAACGTGCTCGTATTTTGACCGATCTTTCTTTATTTTTACCCATTCACGTGAAATAGGAAGTTAAACTTCCTTTTAATTACAACAACATAAAGGCTACTAGCTTATAATAACATACTGTGTCAAATTACATTCAATGTCTTAGAGAGATAACATTTGAAATCTCTAAAAGACACACAAACAAAAATGATGATGTTAATGCGTCCTTGCAATGATTGCAGAGATTTGTGAGAGTTAAGAATATGAGTTATTTTAATTTAAATGGCTGCCTGAGGTTTTCATCAACGTACAAAAATGTGTATACTACATCTAAATCATTAAGTACAAGTGCCTTCTTTCATCCTATTTATTATTTGATAATAGTAATTTGAATTAACAAAACAACAAGAAGTTTACGGTCGATGCAAATTCTTCTAGAAAAGTTCAGGCTTCTTATTTGAGTGGTTTGTGAAAGCACTTTTGTACTCTTGTACAAGCACAACATTGTGAAAACTTATCAAGCAGTAGGTTTTTGTGTTCGGAAATTAAAAATATTACAAAAATTAACTATCACCGTTACATAAGGGAAAGATAAAAAATTTGAACATGATATATACTTGAACATCATTTTACATATTAGTTAGGTGCTTATATACTTCAATATAAAAAGCTTTAAATTGTTAATCTTGCCTACATCATAATCATGAAACAAATAGAAGCAATTATTATTTTTATCTTTATATTTCTGTATTTGTTTACCTAACACTTGTCTTTCCTATCTTTCAAGTTATAAAACCTTCTGAGCTATAAACGGCAGCGTCATAAAAATACCTCGTGATACGTAGATATCTCATTCATCCTCATCATTGTGAAGTGGCAGCATTACTGCATTCATTTTTTATACGATGGGAAATCATCAAATGACTCCTTCCACTCTAGGCGCCGCAAGGGGAGTGTCAGACTCTTACTGACTAAAACCCATCCGTGTTCCTCCTAATACCCTTTGCTTTCCAGGGCCGCGGTTACACTTTCGAACAAAATTTGCAACTATTACAAGAGCCCTTGACATTTAAGGTGTCACTTAGCTTTCGCTCCTAATAGACATCAATTCAAAGCAAATTAACTATCCAATAACCTGCAATAGTGCAATATTAAGCCACATTATCAGGGTTCAGTAATTGCATCAAGTTTTGAATCTTTTATTCAGAATTCGCAACACTGCATCCTACGATTTATCTAAGCCTTTATGAATTTAAACGGCTCAAATACAATTTTTCCGACGCCCGAAAGATGTTGCATTTTTCTTACTAGTTATTGTGACAAACAAGACATTAGAAATTTCTTCCTTTTTGGAGTGTAAATAAGTCCATAAGATTTCGAGAAGTACTCAAGATAAAGCTAGGAAGTTAGTAGGAAAAAGTTATGTTTTTAACATTATTTCTATTTAGCCTATGTTGTCTTATTGCTGGGCAAAACCGCCCTTTTCCACATAACTCTGTCATTTATTTGAAATTTTCATTAATTTAGTTTACAATATTTTTGACTGTGTTTGCAATTAGTGTACAATTTGTTTGCAATGGACTGGACACTCCCGCTCAAGCACCGGTAACACACCGGTGTGCGCCGAATAAATCGCGAATTTAATGTTTATTTACCAATTACATAAGATTTATTTTTTATTTGGGAATTTTCACATGTCAGGGTTGGAGCGGTTAAGCAATTGTCAGATAGTGGTTCATTAACCTAAATGAACGCCTGTGGGTAGGTCACCAATCTTCGTAAGGTACTGGTATTCAATGTAGAGTGGTTGTAATAAGTAAAATTGCAAAAAGTGTCATTGCACTCATTATTATGACCATATACTATGGGAACAACCCACATAATATATCACAAAAAAAATGCTCTTCAGTAAATATTTTCGATTTTTGTAAACATAATAAGAATGGGGTGGTTAACACTTTTTTCTTTCACATTTCAACAATAAAATTATGTTTCGATACTCAATCGTGACACGCTCTTAAAAAAGGGTTTTTTTAAAAAAGGTTTTGTTAAAATATTCACGGTCTGGTAAAGTACCTAATCAGTAGCAGTCAAAGTATCGATATAAATAAAGACTCGATGTTTTGCAAACACCTGTCGCAACAAGGTTAACATGCAACTCTATTCATTTATAACAACACCTTTCTTCGCGCACATATAATCATCTAATATAAAACAATTTATTATCGTTACAAAAGCAGCTATTCGCATTTGATTACAGTGTTAATGACGTACGTAACCAACGGTCTGAAATAATTGTAATTAAAATATAATGAATACAGAGCGATTCCGCATTTAGAAATGTTATTATTAATAAGATTTATGTGTTCAAATCGTACGTCTCATTTAAAAAAGAGTTTTATTCACTTAATTTTCAATTATTGTTTTTTTTTATTTTACGTGCCTTTTTGCTAGAAAAAATGTGAAAGTAAAAATTTAATATTATGTTTCTTATAAAAATTATTAAATTGTTTCACCGAATGTTTTAAAATCACTTTCGGCATTAATTACTACACAAAATTAAACTAAAAGTCAACTACATCGACAGTACCCATCAATTAGGTACTTACCTAATATAATAATTATGGCAAAATATTGACACCTTAGTACTTGACACTGTCACTTAATAATTATTCCGAACAATAAAAAATGCATTATAAAAAAATACTCACAGAAATCAGCCAAAAAATCCAGTGTTCCAATTTTCTTTTCAATATTTCGTTTTCCATTCAGTCGTTGTGTTTACTTTAAACGTGAACGTAAAGTAAGTCAAGTAAAGTAACTGACAGGCAAGCGACTGTGCGCTTGTTACTCGACTAGCGCGAGGATCGGCGCGAGCGCAGCCTCACGCTGTAAGACCACAGATCATGACGTTTGCGTGCAGATGTCATATAGATAGAAAGGTGACTGGACGTGATGAGATGCGCTTTGTTTTTATTATTTAATTAATTAGATAGAGTAATGAATAAGTATAGACATTGTTTTGTGACTGTTTAAGATAAAATATTATTAAATACATGTAGTTAGATACTTTTCTTATGGATTGGAAATCATAAAATGACTCCTCCTCCACTCTGGGTTGAGCGGGAGGGAGTGTCAGACTCCTACTGACTAAAACCCATTCGTACTCCCCCTTTACTTTCCAGGGCCGCGGTACCTCTTTTGAACAAAATCCGCAACCTTGGCAGGCTCTGGTCCTAACGGAACCCCTTCCCCCTTCCACTATGCTGACATCTTTTTAGGCGTGCGTGGATCGCAACGCGCCGTCGACCCGGGCCTGGCTTTGATCGGACGGCCACCCAACGCTCGCCGTCCGCAGGCCCGCGCCTACGGTGGCCGGGAATCGTCCTGCGACTTCCGACGCCGCCCGGGTTGTTTTTCACTGAGGGTTGTTTCTCTATCAGGCGGCCCGCATCCATGTAGTTAGATACTTACCGCATCGATTTGTGCAGCAACATTTTTACCAACGAAAGATTTCGGATATCCATTAGAAATAAATAATAATTTATTATTAAAAACTTAAAAAAAAAAAAACCGACTTCCAAAAAACACTACAAAGTTCAAAATAACTTTAATTTCGGAAGTCGATGTTTTTGGTTGCTTCTTCGTTATTTGACACCGACTTCCGAAATTAAAGTTATTTTGAATTTTGTAGTGTTTTTTGGAAGTCGGTTTCTTTTTTTTTGTGAAAAAGTTTTTATTTTTCACTTGCTAGTGGTACCCCACACCTAACAACACCACTGGAAAGTCACAGGAAAGCAAAAATACGCAATTTCGTATACATGGATGATTTTTCCACATATTATTTCCAGCTATTTGGATTTAATAACCAAACTACTGAACCGATTTTGATAAAATTTCAATGGGACCATTTGGACAGTATACCCTTTCTAACAAAAAAAAAATTTCAAATCGGTTGGCAAGCGACGGAGTTATGCCCGAACAAACATAAAAAAAATAAAAAAATACAAACATCCGAATTGAGAACCTCCTCCTTTTTTAGAAGTCGGTTGAAAACTATGTTCAACTCCGACAGTTTTTGGATCGTATACCGAAACAATTTGCAAACAAATATCTACTCAAACGCCTGTCTTTGTACAATGTGCCTAAGCATATCAGAAAGGGCCTTACCCAGCATTGTGTAATTCCTGGCTGAAATGCGGATGAATGACGTGCCATACTGAGGTAAGTTCATTAACACCAACGGTCAACAAAAAACTTTGGAAATGCAGTTTATAAAAAAAAAAAACATATGCAAATGAGCAATACAGAAATGGCCCTTAAAATTTGATTCAAAAGCACACTCCTTTGTACAAAAAATACTTAACTGGTAAAATCCCTTCTGTTCACTTATCTTTGTTGTATAAATCTCCATCAGCATATTATGATCGGTACACAACGCTACCTACATTACACGTGCTTATCCTGCATATTAATACAAAACGTGTAACAGGTGACTCGCATTATTTTAAGAGACCAATACTTTCGATTTTATACTTACTTCCTTGTGCTTCAAGGGCGTAGGAGCCATTATGCTTGTTCATGTTAACGTCCCATTTTTTCCTGAACATGTTTAAAATGTATTATTTTATAATTAATTTAAATGTTATTTAATCTTTTAGTTCAGGCATCTATGATCCATAAAATAAAATATATAAACATAAAACAATATCTACAAATAAGTTAATACATATTAGCGCTCCTGCACACGATGCCGCCACCGCGCCGTCGCCGCGCCGACGCCGCACAACTATACTGTACATACGAGTCGCGCGAAGACCGCCACCGCGCCGCCGCCGCGCCGCCACCGCGCGCGGTCCTCGTCTCGCCACCGCGCATCTATTTGATTCATACGCGGCCGGCAATCGAATGAATCAGGATAATGAAATAACTGGGAACGCGCGCGCCTCTCTTGAACTTTGATGCGCTTTATAATCTTTTATCGATTTGAAATGGCAAAAAATACGTGTCCAATATTTTTTGAAAATCTAACGGACGGACTAAATCCTACTAATATCCTATCCTACTATCCTTCCTACTTAATATTATAAATGCGAAAGTTTGTGAGGATGGATCGATGTATGTTTTTTACTCTTTCACGCAAAAACTACTGAATGGATCTTGATGAAATTTAGGACAGAGGTAGATTATAGTCTGGCATAACACATAGGATACTTTTTATCCCGGGAGTATGTTCCTTGGGATAATTATCGACATTCACGCGGCCGGGGCCGCAGGCGGCAGTTAGATAAGTAATATTTTTTCTACCTTTTAGAATATCTTATTGCAACATGTATTTGCTTTTTTTAACGTATACTTTAAGTCACAAGGATAGGAGTTCACGGTGTACCTCAGCACCTTAAAACGTAGAGGCCATAAGGAACATACAAAATAAAACAGTGTCGCGTTTTGCCTTGACGAACTTTGTAAACAACAGTCTGTTGCTAAAAGGTACATTTTACTGCCGAACGATTTTTTACGAACAAAGCACTCCAATCCCAATATTTGAATTATTTTCTCTTCCAAATATAACCTGAAATGTCATATTTGAAGGAATGGAAATATAAGAAGGTCGGATCATATTTCACAAAGGGGTTGGCACGGCACGTTGCTTTAACCTGAAGGGACAAAACGAAGGTTTGCACGGTTGTAAATGCAACTAAGTATTTTTATCGTACATGGGTAGTGGTATAATTATTCATAGCTTTTGAAGTAAATAAAATAATAAGTGAAATCAGTGAAAACGTAATGAATTCTACCTATTTGAAAATAATAAATTTGTACCTACAACTTAAGCATATTAGGCGCATCGAGGAGTGTGCTGCAAGTGTTATTTATTTATTTATTTATTTATTTATTTATTATGGTCAGCCAACAATTGTTTACACAACACTTACATTCAGTTTCATTGTATGCCTACTTTATTAAGTGTAACAATTAGTTATAGGCTAACACCTCATGCACGATTTTTGGTTAAGCAATTGAAATAAATTCTCAATATTAAATTACGATGAAAATACAAATGATTTGATTATAAGATTACAAATTAATTAATAACAATAACAAATTCATAAAAATAGTATTAAATAGATTTAACAACTAACGGAAAAGATAAAAACATTCAAACATAATAAAATCGAAATCATTAATAAATCAAATAACATCAAAACATAAACATAATTAATAAAATTAAATTAAATTAGTAAAATTAAATTAAATTAAATTAGTTACATTAAATTAAATTATCTCATTATTAAAGCATTCAAATACATTTGGATAAAATAAAATAAATTAAATTAAATTGAAAAATTTTACATTCTTACATCTAAAACATAAGACCAACAGACATTACCTAGTAACAAGAATAGTGCTGGACAATTACTTTGTAAAATTTTCCAAGTGAGTCGTGATGTATATCGACAAGATCACTGCAATCATTAAGCATTCTACACAGGCGTGGAATTGGGGAGTTTGCACCTAGCACAGTTCTACGAAGAGGTGGGTGCAGCGGAGTAATGGGGTTCCGCGGACATCGGGAAGGTGCACGAAACTTTAGGAGACTCAGTATATTAGGGCAGTCGATTTTATTTCTTAAGAGTTTATAAAGAAACAAACTATCATTTACATCTCTTCGTGTTGATAAAGAGTGCATCCTAAAGTATTTTAAACGTCTGTTGTAGGAGGGAAGCTGTTTGGTTTTCCCTTTTGAAAAAGCAAGGTGCCACAGAAACCGTTTTTGTACTCTTTCCAAGAGTAACTTATGTGTAGCGTAGTGTGGTCTCCAAACAACACTGCAATACTCTAAGACGCTCCGTACAAGACTATTGTATAGCATTATTTTAGTGCCGACAAGTTTGAATCCCCTAGTGTTTCTTAGTACAAAACCCAACATTTTGGAGGCTTTTTTGATAATATTTTCGAGGTGAGGGACAAAAGTTATTTTCCTATCAAATAGTACTCCTAAATCTCTAATTGTATCGACTTGTTGTATTTTTGTATCATGTATTAGGTACTCTGACTGGATAGGATGAGCCTTTCTATAAAATGACAGGTGGTAACATTTTTTTAGATTTAGTTCCATTTTGTTATTTTTACACCATTTGATAAGCCGGTTTAGATCACCCTGTAAGAGCGCAATATCACTAGACGATTCGATTTTCCTTGCAAACTTTAAATCATCAGCGTATAAAAAGCACTCAGAGAACCAAAAACAGGTGGGAAGGTCGTTGATAAATATAATAAATAATATGGGAGCCAGATGTGAGCCTTGAGGAGCTCCGGAGGTCATGTAATAATTGCCAGCAGATCGAAAACCGTTCACCACAACATAAAATTCACGCTTCAATAGATAGGATTTTAGCCACTTCAGCAAAGGCCCATTGATACCGTACGTGGCTAGTTTATGAACTAGTATGGAATGGGAAATTTTATCGAAGGCCTTGCTGAAATCGGTGTACAAAACATCAAATTGTTTATTTGAGTCAACTGTTTCTATTAGAGACTCCGAGAAAGATAACAAATTTGTGGCAGTCGACCTAGATGCAACAAAGCCATGCTGGTGATCACTTAGGTAAAGTCGGAAATGACGCTGGATGTGGGGACAGATTAACGACTCAAATATCTTGGCAAAGGTGGAGAGTATCGCAATAGGCCGGTAGTTGGATATGGTGTCTTTTTTGTCCGATTTGTGCACAGGTACAACTTTGGCATTTTTCCACTCTGTAGGAAAGATTCCAGTTGCTAACGACACCCTATATATTTTTATAAGTGGAGCAACCAGGACCGTTGCACAGGCAGAAATTAATAAAGGTGGGATTCCGTCAGGACCTGCACCTTTCCTGATGTCAACAGATTGAAGCTCTTTCAGTAGTGTATCACTATCCAGCTCGGGAATTGTTAGGGACTGGCTATTAACTTCTATTGAGTCAAGAAACTTTGAGTCACTCTTAAATTCTGTGTCATGATCAGGGGTGTAAACCGATGCGAAATAGTTGCCAAAGAGATTGCAGATAGTTGGGCCATTTGACGTTACAGTCTGTCCGTCAGTCATTATTAGTGGATAGACACTTGATCCACCGCGTTTTGCCTTTATATGCGTCCAGAATAGTTTTGGGTTTTCTTTAATTTTCGATTCCAGATTTTCCATGTATGTATTGTATAAGGTTTTGGCTAGGTTTTGGCAGCGTTTAGTAATTAAATTTAGCTCCAATTTATCCAGAGGGTTTTTATATTTTCTAAAACGCAACCTTAACTTATTTTTTTCCTTTAGCAATCTTATAATAGCTTTAGTAAACCATGGGGGATAACGGCAAGTCATTGACTTACAGTTAGGAACAAATTTGTTGATTGCATTGTTTAATACTTCATAGAATTCGCTTATCATGCTGTCTACATCATTACTCTTTGCAAATTTTTGGTCCCAGTCATGTTCACTTATAAAGGATCTAATATGATCGTAGTTGGCCTTGTAGAAATTTTTCCTCTGGTTTAAATTATTATATGGGAGATTAGATTCTTTCAATAATGATAAAGTCAAATCAAGTGGCGGATGTAGATGGTCAACGACAGCTAGAGAGCAACTGGATTCACTGACGGTGCATGATGGTATTGTAGATAAGACTAGATCCAATATACGCTCCGAACAGTTTTTGACCAAATTATGTTGAGTAAGTCTACATACATTCATAAATTCTAATAATTTCAAACAAGTGCTGAACTTGAAAAAGCTTGAACTATGTAATAACTTGAACTAAGTTATTACATAGTTCAAGTTAATATGAAAGAGTGCAGAAAGTTAGATGAACTTGCTTCTGTTAGCGGCTTCGCCTGCGTGAATGTTGAAAATTATAAGGAAAATACCCGAAATAATGGAGATTTTTTTTTAAGTTTCGTCCTATTCCAGGACATGGTATACCCTTGTGCCAAGTTTCATGTTGAAATCCGTTCAGCCGTCTAAACGTGAAGAATTAACAAACAAGTAAACACAAATTCACTTTCGCAGTTTTTTTCTTGAGTAATGGGCTAGCTCTTTATCTCGGTAACGCCTGATGGAAAGCGATAGATCAGGTCTATGATGGAGCGAGCGTGTCCAGAAAATGCCTTAAGGCACTGGTACTCCTACGCGTCGACGAAACACAGCAGCCTGCAGGCTGCTTGACTTGACGGACTCCGGTGGGAATGTGGTCGCGAACCAGGCGGACGTTAGCCTTACCACCGCAAGAGAAGGACTCGCCAGTCTCATAAAGAATTAGGAGAGACTGCAAAGAGGCCTTAAACAACGTGCCATTCAATTAGCGAATGTGACTGTCGATATGCCAAAATGTAAGAATTAAATCACGTGACATTTCGATAGCATCTGTCAATCCCATTAATTTTTGACGTATTGACAATCGCCTTCGCCAATCTACCATTAACAAAATCTAGCTTGTCTTGAGCCCCAGGATGCGCCGAGCGCTCGGTCAGTTGAATGTTTGATGGAACAAATTGCGCTACCTGATGAGGCTCCTTCATGCGTCCCAAATTCTATCATCATCATCTCAGCCAAATTCTGTACAATATTAGTTAGGATTACGGTTGCCTTTAACCACTGGGCGAATTTAATCCTTTTCCTAAATCTTCACTTACAAATTTCTAGAACAATATTAACCCTTACAGCTGTGTCAAATGAGTCTGGAATCCCTGAGGGCATGTTGCCATTTTCTGGCCAATGACATGAGTCATTGACTGGCTGGATTTGACCTTAAAATAAATACGTTCAGACTCAGTGCACCTGCATATTATTGATAGTTCTGAAATTGGATTTATGAGGTTTCGGTCTCAAAGGAATACTGTTAAGGCAAGCGAATAAATTGGTGACAGTTGGGATGTATGGCAGACCTGGACTTATCATTACTTGTTATGAGTTTTTTGTACAACCTTTAATATTACCTACTTAGTACGCACCACGTTGCGGGGATATAATGCAGTTGACAGCATGAATGTAGGTTTAATAGATTAGGTATCTGAAACTCATTATACGAGCACTACTTGCTCGGTAACTATCAAGCCAAGAAGTTCACTGCTACAAAACTAGATGGCGCTGTGTTTAGTCAAACGGTTCAATAACTTGCGGTCTGATAAAAATAATTGTGTGTTAATTTTTGGAGTTGTGGAGACTTGGTAGTGTGTAAAGGAAAACTGCATGAAAAAGACTAAAACTTTACAAGCCGAGTAAAAAACTCCACTTTGCCTCGGTTTTGGCTCTCCAGTCAGGTGGAATGGCATTCATGTGATAGCAAGTCTATTGAAAACTGGTCACATAACCGGACTACGGAATGCTACTGAGAAATTCCAAATTAAAAACCCAATAACACTGCCCAACCTGAGAATTTGACGATACCAATATGAGTATGTGCGGGAAGAGTCATTTGATGATTTCCCATATCAAAAAAAGCTACTTCCACACTTTTACCGACCTGCTTTCGTACCGTAGTTTCCAAGCTCAGACAATGCCCTTTTAATTTGCACTTGCATTGACTGACCAACAAGATTGTCAAATAATGTATACTTAATGCTGGCACTTCACTTGGCTTATTTGGCCAAATAGTCGCATCATTTGTTCAATACAAAATAAATTTTTGCAACTTAAAATTAGGTTATTTTTTTATTGCCCAAATGACGCGAATATTTGGCCAAATACAGTTATCGTTATTTACAGGAAATTTTGTTTGTGGTGGACATTTAGTCCAAGCCCTACATATTTTATTCCAACGTCCTTTCAATATTCTAAGGTTCACCGTACCACACATTTGATAATAATAAATAACAAAAAATACAAAATATTTTATTTACAGTCAATCATTTGATACAGGCGAATGGTCATGTTTAGGATATACGACTTTCTTCTCTCCATCTACAGCTCGTTTCTTCAATGGTCCATGTTTCCAGTTGTCAGGATAGCCATATTTGTCCACGTCATCCCACCATTGAGGCTCACCAGAACCCCAAACAAGATATACCATATTTGTCCCTACTAGTACCACAAATACGGTCCAAAATGCTATACGCCATTGTCCAATTGTTTGCTGAAAAAACATGGTAAGTAAATTAAATAATGACATAATCTTCTTGGCGATTTTCAATTACCTATAAATCTCAACTAATAACACAACTAACAAACACTGGCCGGTGCAGTGTTCAAAGTAATATTTAAGTAACAACGTTTCTGAGGAAGGGAATCTGTGGAGAAGTTTCAGGAAAGCCAACTGTATATCTATTTAACCTTTACTGATTTCTCCCTGATATTTCCTTGTTCCACAACAAGGAAATATAATAAATGATTTAATTCAGAGCGCATAATTGTATGAATCGACTGAAAAAGTTGAAGTGATCTTAGCGATTTTTACAATAGTTTTGCTAAAAAAATAATCACTGATCTAATTTGGTAACGTTACCCACGAATATTGAGGAAGACACGACACTGCAGAAAAAAAACTATGCCCAAAAAATTGGTAAATTCTTCGCCTGACTTAATTTATTCTGACATTCACAAGTTCGGTGGAGCGGAATGCCCTTCCCTAACTCTTTATTTAAAAAAAACAAAAGATCTAATTCTTAATTTCTACCATTATGTGAGTAGAAAATTCTTTTGTCGATTTCTTTATGTTTTTTACGGGAAATATTAAATAACTTGCTTTTTCGCGTAGCTTCGCTCGCGTTCAAGTTTTATTTTGGCAAAAAAGAAGCCCTCCAGGTCCCATCTATCTCTGTTCCAAGATTCATGAAAATCGGTTCATTAATTAAGGCTTGAAAGCGAAGATTTATACAAACTCACTTTTGCATTTATACTATTACTTAGGATTACCAACCCCTAGAGTTTGGAAGTCAGGAGGTTGCCAAACCCTACTTGGCAACCTCATGACTTCAAAAAATACTCAATTCAGAACCCAGAATTCAAGTAGGAATAGATTCAAGTAGGAATACCATACTTACATCCGGAGTCAACAATCCGACCAAATAAGGTGTAATAATGCCAGATATGGCAGCAATTCCATTGACGAACGCGGAACAGGTGCCAGCGTAATTGGGTGCGATGTCCATGGCATTGATCTTGACACTGCTGTAAAAGCCTCCCATGAACGCCATCGAGGCGATAAAGAGGCCGACGGCCTCAGCACGGTTGCAGCCGGAATACGACGCCAGAATTATAAAGACAGCCGGAATGGACGACGCTGTAGAATAAAAAACCGACCTTATAGATAATTTGGTAATTCATTATATAATTTGATTACTTATGGTATCATTCTTTTTAAACCGATTTAATAAGTTATTTATAGGTTAATAACAAAAAAAACGTTAAAATTGAAATTTCTAAGAGAAAAAATATCGGATTTGAGATATGACGACAATATTGCCTATTAATCATGTCGATGTGCCAATAATGTTAAACAGCCTGACGTAAATAAAAAATAGCCCTGAATCAAAACGACAATTAGCCTTACAATATCTCAGAAGAGTTTAAAAGAGCAATTAAAAATAAATAACCATCGCTATTGTTTGTCACGAGTTGCAAAATATACTGACGTCAGTTTAAAACCAAACTTACAGACAGTGGTATAGATTTTCCTGCCAGTGCCGATACTGTGCCATTTCTTCTTGACGCACAAGTCGCATAAACTGGCGAAGATGAAGGAGCAAACGTACATGGCAATGTATGGCAAAGCAGACATGAGACCCGTTTCTTTGATGTTGAACTTCAAGACATCTGAGAAATACTTAGGAAGATCTGTGATCATTGTGAAGTATCCCCAATCGTGGCCAACCTGCGAAGAGTAAAGAAGAAATTCTTAAGGAAACATCATCAAAGAATACTTTCGTTGATTCAACAATAAACAACAAAATTAGATCATTGACATTTCTATACGTGTACCAGAATAAAAACAAAAAAAACGCAATACCTCTTAAGGGGTCATTGTACCTACTCATCATTATGAACAACTTTTACAAAGGGACCAACATTGAAATCGCGAAAAAAAATCGACTGCTCTATACATTTCTGTGCGTATAACTCGACAAAATGTACTTAACAGCAGTTTTTTTATCTTGATTTCGGGTTTGGTCCCATAGTAAATGTTGTTCATAATGACATAATTACAATGACAGTTAAGAGGTATTGCGTTTATTCTGTTACACGTTGTATGATTATTTAGTTAGTATGTACTGTTTGAGACTTATTTCACATTAGCGGAAACAATATCAATAATCTTACGAGTACTGTACGATAATATAATAATATTATATTATTATATTATAATTGCGAAAGTTTTGATGAACGTTTGTTACTCAATGACACCAAAATGGCTGAACGGATCTGGATGAAATGTAGCACAGTGATAGATTATAGTCTGGTATAGCACAGAAGCTACTCCCGGATAGCTTTTCCGGAAGTATGTTATGGTAACTCCCGACATTCACGAGGGCAAAGGCGCATGCAAAAGCTAGTTATCGAAATGAGGCTCAATTGCCATATATTTTTAAGGAATTGTTATCTCAGTCCTAATCTGTTAAAAATATTTCTAATTTTCTGATGATTTTGACAAATTTTTGACATTTATTGTCGACGAGATGCAATTGCGGTTGAAATTTGAAAGGTTTTTTTAATACGAAAAAAGAACTTCTTTGATCGAAACATTGTTAATTTCCAATATCAAAAATTTTATTGCCTTTCAATACTGCACTTGAGAAACACGATAACTATTATTTAATATACTTACGGCCGCTAACACAAGGACCCACAATGGGGCAGATCGCAACAGAGCCTTAAATGGCACTGGATCCAGCTTCTTATGTAAACCAGAAGCTGTTATATTCTTGTTCAGGTACTCCTTCTCTTCATCTGATATAAATGGGTGGGAGTTAGGTGTGCTGTAGCATAGGAGCACCTGAAAAGAAAATTTTTATGAATACCAAATGTTGATTAATTAAAGTAGGTACTTATGATATTATGTAACTTCTTCAAAATGTAAAAGTGTCTAAAGTGAGTACTGTTTGGCCAACTAAGTAATGATACTTTACCTATTAACGGATGTATATACTGATTTAAACCAGCGTCAGACAACTAATTGTTTGTCTGGCATTTTGCTGAACTGGACCTAATTGGCGCAGCCGTGGGGCACACAATATCATTGTGTCGAATGTGGTATCGTTATATATGTAATATTGTGTATTCTGTGTGTGGCAAATAAAAAAGTTTTCTTTCTTTTCTTTAGGTTTCGAATTCACTATCTAACTTCCAATAACAATTTTCGAAAGAACCTACTGAAAAATGTTCAAATTATGCTGAGACTAGCACCTAGGTAATCAGATCTAAGAGCGTAGCCCGCAACTCATGTTTTCTTAAATAGCCAAATCTACGTGTGGAATCATGTAAAGTGCAGATGTTAGAATATTCCACCCACATCAGCAAATCATACATTCATGTCACCTTTTACAACGTCCATAAATTGTGTCATAAATATAAAATATTATGTTGAATAAACTTTACCCAGAATAAGAACCATATAATTCCGAGACCGCCAAAACAATAAAATACGTTCGCCCAGTCTCCGCCATCTGCTAACAAGAGACCAGAAATGTAGGGACCGAGAATATTCCCAACTTGGGCCCCTCCGAATATCATTGCGCCGAATCTGGACCTTTCTGATGGGGGCACCCATCTTGCCAGTAGCAGGACGAATGCCGGTGTCACTGGACCCTGGGAATAAATTTCGATTTAGTAAGGATAGAATACTTTATTGCACACCAACTCAATACAATAAAGTATAATTATTTAGATTTTAGAATGCTAAAATCGGAAGGGAAAATGTTTAAAAATCAATGTAAATTATAGCAGCTATTAATAATAATTTAAATCATCAGTGGACTTACCTCTCCAAAGCCTTCAATGACTCTTATAATGAACAGCCCGATCGCTCCACCAACCGTGACTGCCCACGGGGTAAGTACAGTCGCCACAGAAGTCAGCAGAAGTCCAAAGCCAACGGTCCATTTACCTCCGAACTTCTCAGCTAACAGACCTCCAGGCAAATGGGTGAGGACGTAGCCATAATAAAAGGCACTGAGAAGAAATCCTTGAGTTGCTTCATCCCAGTCATATTGCTCTCGACCCTGATGAAATAATTTTACATATTACACAATATACTTTAATCTGACTAGCCTTTTGCCCAACTATATTTAGATCGACTTGAATCTAGTCAAACCAGAAGCAGTTCAGTACCAGTATTTTACCCCTTGGAAAACCTTGGACTGGTGTTTGATTTTCTGGCTTCCTAGTCTCCATAACGACTGCCAAAGATCTATAAATGACAGCCGGTACCAAAGTCTTATCCTACTTTCCGAGACATTGAGGGGTCTCGGTATGTTATTCAGGAGTGTCAGGCAACAGGCACAGGCAACCGTTGCTTAGAAGATCGACTCGTATTGCTGTTATTATGGAGCCACGAGCTCTGCCACATATTACACAATATGTTTAATCCTTTTAACTAATTTTGTGGCAACAAAGGAAGCTACCACTCTTTCTTATTTGCTTAAGATATCATGGCACGTGATTAAAGTAGTGACGATGGTAAAGAAAATATGTTGAGTAATATTATGATATTCAAATAGGCGGTTTATTGCTCAGGATATGAGAGATTTTTGTTAGTCTTTGCTTCATAATAAATGTATCCTACTAATATTATAAAGGTGAAAGTTTGTATGTTTGTATGTTTGTGTAACAATCAGGCAAAAATGGTTGAAGGGAATTGTATGGAAACCTTGCTATTTCCGATATTTACGCGGGCGAAGCCGCAGCTGGTAGAAGCTAGTTATTAATATTGTTATGAAGAAAGTCTTGGTTGTCGAGATACATGTATCGAATTTTTATTTTAAGACAAAGAACTATGCTTTGCCAATAAGTGTATAACAATGAACATTTTTGTCAAATTCTGGTACCTACACAATTGCTATATTATTATGGTGACTACACACATGCGCCAAATATAGCTTTACACAAGAACGTGTTTTTTCGACATGTGCGTCAAAAATCTCACAGGCGCTCAGACTTTAGCCTGACACTTTCACTATCCGCGAAGTAGTGAAATTAATAAAAGTTTTTATAATGGCATGACAGTGATAACTACACTGGTGATGCCTTGCACTGCATTCGTTCTGCATTCGAAATACTTACCAGTGCCATCCGAATTACAAAATAATCTAAATTTGAACGGAGAGTTGGAAAGTTTGGATCGATTATTCAAGCCCTCCCATTAATTATCCACAAACTTTATTGTAACTCCATACTACGCTGGCCCGACTCAAGGTCAAATGCACCAACGTGCGGTCAATTGAACCACGGACATTTCTACGAACCATCATTTCTCGGATTCAGTTTCTTTACGCGCATAATTTACATCTCACGTTATTGCGATGTACAGCTCAGTAATAGATTGTATGTTTCAAAAGGTTACATAATAAATAAAATTAAAAACTCTTCCTACCCTGGCGTTGAACTGACTTTAATGAAACTTGAGAATGCATACGCAAGGTACCTAAAGATAGTTTGGTTTGAAAGTGAAAAATTACTCTTTTTCCTTCTAAACCTTTTAAAAGCGTCGAAAGGTCAAACGGTATTAACATGCGCTACCGAAACATCATGTGGTCAGTCTCAAACATTTCGGAATTTCGACAATAAAGAAAGAATAAAGAAAATACGTGCATTCCGCCAGAACCGACGCACAAAAACACAAAATTAACTACCTAACTAAAAACTAAATACAACCTGTTTCTCAGCTAAGCTATGTCAGGAGTCAGGACCGGACACTAAACTACCACGAGTCTGGTCACGCCATAGACAAAACAGAACACAGTTCTACAGTTGTCACAATCATTATCTCCAAAAGATTTGCAAGTTTTTCTGAAATATGGTGAGGAGTAAATTTCATCATCACCATCATATCAGTTGAAAGACGTCCACTGCTGGACATAGGCCTCCCCATGTCCAGCAGTGGACGTCTTTCGTCAAGTGTCGCCACAACAACCGGTCCTGTGCGTCTCGCATCTACCGGCTACCCGCGACCCTCACCAGGTCATCGGTCCACCTTGTGGGAGGCCTTCCAACGCTGCGTCTTCCGGTACGCGGTCGCCACTCCAAAACTTTACTTACCGTAAATACAACAGAAACGCTATTATTGGACGTGTTATTAGAGCCAACTTCAATGGCAGGATCAGGACAAGTTTCTCCAATGATGTGTTCTCCAGGCTCCACGTGGAGCACCATCTGTGTAATCGTCATGCTCAGACACACCCTCATGGTGAAGGAGTTGCCCAAGGCGAACAGGCCCAGCACACCCAGGACATACCGCTGGGGGATGACCATCACTGGAAGGATGAGAAAGAAAATAGAAAGCATAAAATATAATCGATAGACAGTTAATAGGTTTTAATGTAATATTTTTTTGGCTTTTACCTTGGAAAGAGCATAGATACATTACAATACAACGTCGCAATGCCGCCATGTTTTGGACACACTGGAAGTACATGTGAATGAATTTTTTTGACGCCATATTTTAGGGTTTTCTTAGTTAGGAGTTTTAAACTTTTATTTTAAGTGTACAACGTGTAACAGAATAAACGCAAAACTTCTTAAGGGGTCATTGCAATCATCATTACAAACAACTTTTACTATGGGACCAACCCCGAAATCGTGAAAAAAAAATCAGCAGTTCAGTACATTTTGTCACAGTATGGGGCTGTCGATTTTTTTTTCGCGATTTTCGGTGTCGGTCCCATGGTGAAAGTAATGATGAGTACACTGACCCCTAAGGGGAATTGCGTTTATTCTGTTACACGTTGCTTAAAATTAGTTAAGTATTTAATAATGTTAAATAACTGTATTTATTTAAAAAAATTCTTAGGCACAACCTGTATCGTGGTGAAAATGGCTGAATATATTTTAACATAATTATGAGGCCACATTAGATTCATCTTAAGTGGTGAAGTAACATATTATGCCATCTGAATTTTGAAAAAGAAAAGGTCCTATAAATTTTGGTAGCATTAAAATCTGTGATTGAAAAATAAATGCCATCATCTGCACTAGGCTGTTTGAAAAATTATTTGTTTGGAGTTTTTTTTTTTTGTCGTTTTTTTATTTAGCCCATACTAACTTACAGCTGGACAAAGAACTCCCCCAAGCCCTTCCAATAATTCTTTTCACGCGCCACCTCGTCAATTTACTAAAAGGGCTGGTTTTACTAATAGGGCTGGTCCCTATTAGTAAAACCAGCCCTTTTAGTAAATTACTAATGAACCCATAAAATGCACGTCTCTGAATTTGCATGCGTTGTATTTCGCAGTAAGGCTGCCTATTGTGTCACCCTATGTAACATTTTTTTCATCTATCTGTTCTATTATGTATATGGCTTACATAATAAAGAGTTTTCCATTCTGTTTTCAACATTCCATCTTAATAGGTAGATAGATTTATTATTAATGTAAATACCCAAAAGACATCACATCATATTATAATCAAGCTTGGTGAACATATCTTTTACTGTTTTGTTTATACCTAAGTAACTTTTTCATTTACCTTCACACCTACATAGTACTTCTTTAGTAGGTAAGTATATTCAGGTCTTACCCATGGTCTTACCGCAACATCGCAGACTCCGGTACCAGCGGAAATTACCCAGGGCAGCGATGACTGACGATTGTCAGTGAAGTACTTTTTATTTTGAAGGAAATAAACAAGTGTTCCGTTAGGTATTCTATTAACAGTTTCCTTTAAAGTTTCCTCTTGCGAATTACTTTTATGAGGAGGTTATTCGTTATTATCCTTTGTTTAGCTAAGTGACTACGTAGTATTTTATTTATTTAAACTTTATGTACAATAGTGGTACCTGTGTGTGTTTTAGTGTTAACCTTAGAGTTTTATTCAGAAATGCTACCAAAGCTAATTCAGTTCTTTTTCCTTTCGAGTCGATGGTTAACGCTAAATTGTTTGGGCCCAGTAGTTGGCTAGGTTAATTGCAGCATCGATCGGTGGCATTAGTTAAATCCCCAAAAGTGCAAGTGTATAAAAAAAACCGTGCCCTAGTGGCACGGTTTTTTTTTATGGATGCGAAATCTTCAAATGACCCCTTCCGCTCTGGGTGGTGCTCCTCCTGGTGCCCTTTGCGTTCCAGAACCGCGGTAACTCTTTCGAACAAAATCCACAACCCTAGCAGGCTTTGGCCCTAACTGGCTCCGTCTAATATGCTGACATCTCTTTGAGGCGCGCGTGGAACAACGCGCCGTCGACCCTTGCCTGGCTTTGATCGGACGGCGACGCTCGCCATCCGGAGGCCCGCGCCTATGGTGGCAGGGAATCGCCCTGTGACGTGCATTTGTGAGGGTTGTCTATCCCTCACGCGGCCCGCCTCTCCTTCACTAGCATTACTGCTTCGCAAAAGGAGGTTACGGCTTCCCATGCCTCCTCGCTCCGGATCATGGATTGAACCAGGGCCTGACGCGAGAATTCACCGCCGTCGATCGCCTCGATACGGTCTTTAGTCTTATTAATGTAGTCATTTTTATTATAGATACAACCTTAGATTACCACCAACCTGCCAATTTATTTGAACTCAAAATAAAGGCAGCGGAAGTTGTTGTCACCTAAAACCTGAGGTTGTACTTCTAGTGAATATTTATTTGTTTTTATGTGGTTTGACATTACCGCACAATCATACGGCAATTATTTGAGTACCTATGTACCTTAACGTTAATACCTAGTAAGATATTTTCTCATCATTGTATCCACAGGAATCAGTCATAAACGGATTCATTGTTGTTTTACATCAAATTACATAATATTCAATGATAAAATATGCTTAACATAAGGCTTTTTTTTTTTTTTTATAGGATGGGAAATCATCAAATGACCCCTCCCGCTCTGGGTGGAGCGGCAGGGAGTGTCAGACTTTTACTGACTAAAACCCACCCTTTAGTCCTCCTAGTGCCTTTCTTCCCAGGGCCGCGGTAACTCTTTCGAACATATTCCGCAACCCTGGCAGGCTCTGGCCCTGGCGGGCCCCATTAACATAAGGCTACTGTTACGTCTGCAAACATTGTTTCTACTTCTAGACGTCTATATTCAATTGAATAGACAATCCAATGAAGACAAATGTTCAAAAGAACGTTTTCAACGTGTAAAAGAATAAACGCAATACCTCTTTAAATAAAATGAGCTGTTATTTTTGTTGAGCTATGCGCATAGAAAAGTATGGGGCAGTCGATTTTTATTTGCGATTTCAGTGTTGATCCCATAGTGAAAGTTATTCATGATGATGAGTACAATGACCCCTTAGGTAGTATTGCGTTTATTCAGTTACACTTGTCATAACTTTAATCAATATTAACCTTATAGGCCCAATAGCATCTACAAGCATTGCTTATAAAATTTATAAGCAATGCTTGTAGATGCTATTGGGCCAGAGGCGTAAAAAGAGTTTCAGTCAAGTAAACGGTTCGTTGCTCGATCGTGCATTTATATAAAACTTCTTTTGGAGAGTTTTTTTACGATTTCAACGTACATTTTATACGCTCCTGTCGATGAAATATACTATAAAAGGTTTTTCGTGATATCAGTAAACGGTTTGCCGATTCTTCACGTGACATTTTCTTCAGTCAAAGAATCAGCATTGTCATTCAACGTGGGAATGCTTCATACTGACAGTCATGTCAACAAATTTTTTTATGCTCATTGAATGATTTTTTATATGCACTTGTACGTATTATTATCAATGTGTGTAGATTATTAAAACCAATGCCTTAAGTAAACATTAAAAATATTTAAAAACACCGACCTTTGTTCAAAAAACGGCGCCATCCCTTTAAAACCATGTTTGCACTGTCATACACATTCAAAGAACTTCGATAATAATAAAAATACAAGAAGCTACACTTCAAATTCTACTACATCACGGAATAACAATGATTCTGATGACAGAATTGACAACGGTAACGTCGCCGTAAGAACACTATCTGACAGATCTGATAAGAAACGCACTCAAGACGACTTGCAGATAAATAAAAACTGTTAAGCTACCGAGATAATTTTGACTCCAGCAAAGAAACATTTCATTATGCCTATTTTCCCTAGAATTGTGTGTTTATTAATTTACCTTAGTAATTAAGGAAAGGTCCTTTAAGTGTATTCTTGGCTTCCGTATTTTGTAAATAAGGAAGTGAAATTGGAGGTGCTCTAGGTTAAGTGATAACAGTTGCACGGATTGATTTACAAGGTTAAGCATCGTTAGCCGAGGTCAGTCTGTGGATGGGTGACCATACATTGTATACCAAGACGCTTCCGTGCCATGGAAATCACGTAAGCTGTTCCTCCTTCCTGCTATTAAACGATCCTTTGCACAGACCCTCGTTAGGGTAGATAGAAGTCATAAAATCTGATTCCAGTCTTGCCTAAGGACCTTACCCAGTTACTGCCTTGTGGAGGCCACTGGCCCGACAAGCGGGCTCCCCATAAGAAATACTGGTATTTAACTGTGTGTACTTAGACTGGATAACGACCCAAACAATTTGGGAAAAATTAGTGCAGATGGAAGGATATAAAATAAGTTCGTCAGCCTTCAAAACAAGAGCCTTCATCTGCCTAGTTCATTCCCAACTAAATTGGGTTCGGCTCCCAGTCAAACCGGATTCAGCTGAATACCAGTATTTTACGTTGAGCGGCTGCCTATCAGACCTCCACAAACCGGTAACACGGAACTTCTTGGCAAGACTGGTGTCAGATTTTATGGCTTTTGACAATCTGTAACGACTGCCAAATATCTACAAATGGCAGCGGGACCAACAGCTTAACGTGCTTTCCAAGGCACAGAGAAATCTCGATAAGACATGTTAAGATGACCCATCCACAGACCGACCTTGGCAAGCGTTGCTTAACCTTGACGATCGACCCGTGTGGCTGTTATTATTAAGCCACGAGCTCCTCAAAGCAAAAGTGAACAGGCATATTCTGGGCTCGCTCTCTCCATCGTAGATCACATGCATCGCTAACCAACTTACAGGTGAGATAGAGCTCAAGACGCGGCTCATCAAGAAAGAATAAAATAATTCATCAGTGCTTATAATATACTGGTATTCAGCTGAATTCGATTTGACTGGAGACTGACCCAAATATAGTGGATGATGATCAGCATTAAATATTTGCTGAGATATTATCGTCCTGTCACTTGATTCCATTTCTCAACACGCCAATATTATCGCAGCAATTCGACGAGTGACATTAACGAGTATCATGTCACTGCCTATGATACGAGTAATATAAAAAGATAATATATCTTTGTTTTGAAATCTATGGATAAAACCATTCAAGGAAAGTTTGTCTGACTTCGAGATATGATCTGAGAGAGATACGCAGACAGACACGTGTCCAATGTCAATTGTTTTATCTTGATGGATGCCGTTGATGTGACCACTTTTAGATTATATATTCTGATACGCAAGGCCTACCGATTTTTATGAAGGGAAATCATCAAATGACTCTTGCTCTAGGCGGAGCGAAAAGAAGTGTCGGACTCTTACTGACTAAAACCCACCCGTTTTCCTCCAAACGCCCTTTGCGTTCCAGGGCCGCGGTGACTCTTTAACCCTGGAAGACCTACCCTAAAGGTATAAGATATCACTTATGTTGAGAGTTGATTCAGAAGTTTAAGTGTTGATTGTAATTAATAATTCACGAATGCTTCGTTTGCATGCATTTTCATAATCACCATGCCTGCATTTCTCGAAGACAGAGGTGTAGCAGTACCTTTAGTACGTCCACATTTACGGGTTATACAGCGTGAAACAGAATGAACGCAATACCTCTTAAGGGGTCATTGTACTCATCATTACGAACAACTTTTACTATGGGACCAACACTGAAATCGCGTAAAAAATCAGTTGTTCAGTATATTTTGTCGAGTTATGCACACAGAAATGTAGAAATGTATGGAGCAGTCGATTTTTTTTCGCGATTTCAGTGTTGGTCCCATAGCAAAAGTTGTTGACAATAATCCCTTAAGAGTTATTGCGGGTATTCTGTTACACGTTGTATTTCAGTCCCATGTGAAAAGCCATTGATATTCTTCCATGTAATTAGCAATGATTATAATGGGTCCCTTTTTATGTTTCAAAGAAACCTTATGCTTCGTCTACATTTATAACATTTTTTAGGATCATATCTACATAATACATGACTGCACCGTTTCATCAGCGATATAAGTGACATGTGCAAGTCATTAAACGATATTGAACAAAAGATGTCACTTAGGTCACTGGAAATTGGCGCATTTAAATGAAAACGCTAGGCTTTTAATGAAACGGTTGATTAAACTAATTATAAATAAACACCAAAAAGAATCAAGCTTAAGTTTCGTTTATGAAAATTTTAATTTGCTTATCCACATTCAGCACATCCTTCCGGTACCTGTGTTTTTATGTTCATCAACTGATTCATTAAATTCTTTGTTATTGCAATGACTATATTTTGAAGTACCTATAGACCAGTACCAGTCCACATCAGACAAATATAAATTAATATATTATTATATATATTGGTCTGATGTGGACTGGGATCGTGACAAAGGACTGTGTCAACTGTACCATGTCGCTTTGAAACAAACCGCAGTGTGCCATTGGCACGACACATTCGTCACTGTCACATTGTACCTACGGTCCGTTGAAATGTCACAAAAGTGAACTCGGAAAAAATATTGATCTTACAGTAACTATTGTATCATGAAAAGCTCTTCCAATATTCCGGTTTTAGTAGTTTATCAGAACCAAAATCGAGTAATGAAATCGTTTTTTTGTAGGTAATCTCTGGAAGTAATGACCCGAATACCCCTATATACCCTACCTACCCTAACCACCCATTTTTTTTACTTCATAAGAGCCTTCGCCTTGCAATAATAAACGCAACAAAAAATATTTAGCGTAATTGGTCCAGCCGTTCACGCGTGATGCCGTAACCAAGGGAAATAGTGATTCATTTTTGTTTATTAGATGTGTTTTTTTGTTACCTACGCTATTAATGACTGTAAAGTTTCCCTTAAATCCGTCAAGAAGTTTTGGCGTGAATGATTCACAGTCAAAGTCAAAGCATTTGTTTCAATTAGACCATTTACAGGCACTTTTGAATTGTCAAGGTCGGTCGGTCAAAAAGATGAAGCTATTTGCACGTTCCAAAGCGTAGATCTCTATGGAGAAAAACGTGCAAGAAACTCCACGGACACTCTTTTAAAAATAATATTTTTTTACAAAATTATGGTTACATCATTCATATTGAAATTATACATATATGTGAGAACGATGTAAAAGACGTGCAGGATAAAAGAGTCCGGAGTAAAAAAGAAACAATTCAAAGAAATAATTAAAATAGACCATGGCAGCCGAGAGATGACCAGTCTCAGCTGACGGCGCCCGTTCACGAACATGACGCATACGCTAGCACCATTCGGCTCAACCATTTTTAAGGGAGCAAAGTGATCCAACGCATCTAATAAACCTCCAACCATCCTCATAAACTTTGTAATACAAATTCATAGTGCAATTCATATTATAATATGAATTAAGAAATAGGATATGATTATTAGAATTTAAGAGATGCAGTTATTTAGTGCTTTCAAATCCAGATTTTACTGAAGTTAAAAATTGATATTGTCATTGCTCCTAAAGGAATAACAGAACGGGGCTTCTCATTCTCACACTTTTTTCACTTTTAACTAAACCAAAATCGAAATAAAACAACACCATACGTCAATTAAATAATCTTATTCATAAATAACAAAATTAACCTAAATACAATATTTACAGAGCATTACGATAATATTAACAGTCGGTTTTAATTTTTCTCCTTTTCACTTTTGTCTTTCTTCTCTCCTTCTGAGTCGACGGATCTGGTTGGCAAGTCACCATGGGCCCAATTTTTGGGGTACCCATGGGCGTTGACGTCATCCCACCATAGCTGTTCTCCTCTTGCGAAGATGATGTAGATGACGTTTGTGAAGACTAGGATTCCTAAGCAGACCCAGAATGCTACTCGCCATTGTTTCAATGTAGACTGTAAGGAAGAAAAAAAATAATTAAATAAACAAATTAGTTTAGGAAAAGTATGAACCATTACCTAAGACTTCGGTTTATGGAAATTCGAGAATAAATAAGCAAAAGCCCTTTTCTGTCTCTACTACGTCTCAAAAAGTGTGGCATCCGATGAACTACATCTAGTTACTCTGGTCATCGCATTGGAATACTAGCTAACGAGTACGATGAAGTACATCTAGTTACACTGGTCATCGCATTGGAATACTAGCTAACGAGTACGATGAACTACATCTAGTTACACTGGTCATCTCATTGGAATACTGGCTAACGAGTACGATGAAGTACATCTAGTTACACTGGTCATCGCATTGGAATACTAGCTAACGAGTACGATGAACTACATCTAGTTACACTGGTCATCTCATTGGAATACTGGCTAACGAGTACGATGAATTACATCTAGTTACACTGGTCATCGCATTGGAATACTGGCTAACGAGTACGATGAAGTACATCTAGTTGCACTGGTCATCGCATTGGAATACTGGCTAACGAGTACGATGAAGTACATCTAGTTACACTGGTCATCGCATTGGAATACTCGCTAACGAGTACCTACGATGAAGAACATCTAGTTACACTGGTCATCGCATTGGAATACTGGCTAACGAGTACGATGAAGTACATCTAGTTGCACTGGTCATCGCATTGGAATACTGGCTAACGAGTACGATGAAGTACATCTAGTTACACTGGTCATCGCATTGGAATACTGGCTAACGAGTACGAGTCTTTTGAATGAAGTCGAGTAGCTGGATCTGGACTAGATTTTCCGAGGACGAGCGTACTCGACTCCGTCCATTTACAGTTGGTCGTTTGCCCCGAATTCCATCCGTCCAAGTAATCGAATTCGGGAATACGACCAAGTTTATTTATACCTTAAGGTTGAAAGTCACTTGCCACGACAAGGTCTTTTCGTTTATGTGACAAGAAAACCTATAATAGCTTGTTTCTTCAATCAATAACGAGTATCGTATTGTCGTAAAAGGAAAAAAAAAAAAAAAATTTATTTCAACATGTTTCAGTTCATCTCAGAAGAAGTTTTTTTTTTTTTTTTTGGTGATGGGTTTGCTCTTGACTCTAGTCAATGTCAGATATGACAGAGACAAAGTCTACGATGGAGCGAGCTTACCCAGAAGGAGCCTGTTCACTCTAACTTTGAAGAGATTAGGGCTGTAAGCTTTTGGAAACACAGACGCAGGCAGAGAGTTCCACTCCTTTGCTGTGCGCATTATAAAAGACGTTTGGAAACGCTTAGTGCGAATTGGTGGAATAGCTACAAGGTAGGGATGGTAAGATGCAGTGCGTCTGGATGTCCGATGGTAGAAGGGGGCCGGTGGGATGAGGTCGTGGAGTTCTTGGGCACACTCACCGAAGTACAATCTGTAGAAGACCGATAAGCAGGCAACCTTACGGCGATGAGCCAAGCTATGTAGCTTGGCATCCACCAGTTTTGCGTCACCGATGAGCCTCTTAGCTCTGCGTTCCACCGAGTCAAGCGCGGCAAGCTGATACTTAGCTGAGCCATCCCAAAGGTGGCTACAATACTCCATGCAGGATCGGACTTGTGCTTTGTAAAGGGTTAAAAGCTGTCCAGGCCTGAAGTATCGCTTCACCTTATTTAGGATGCCCAGCTTTTTGGCCGCAATTTGGGCTTTGTACTCGATGGTGGCACCGAAGTTGAAACTGGATGTCAACTCCATGCCTAGGAGCTCGAGCCGATCAGTAACGGGAATAGATGCACCCCGAAAAGTAGGAGTTTGGTCAAAGCGACTCCTTTTTGCGGTAAAAAGACACGCCTGTGTTTTGGTGGCGTTAAAAGTGACCAGATTGTCATCACCCCACTGGGAGACAACGCTTAAGGTCAAATTTGTCCGCTCTACCATGGCCTCTCTCAAGGAACGGACTTCATCCCCGCCGGTTGTTGCGCTAGACAAGTATCTCTCTGAAACCGTACTGTCATCTGCGTACCCAACAAGACCAGGCTGAAGTAGGTCATTGATGTGTAGCAGGAAAAGAGTTGCAGAGAGAACAGACCCCTGAGGAACTCCGGCATCAATAGCCATGAGGTCAGAGGAGCAGCCGTCAACGACTACTCGGATCGACCGTTCATTTAGGAAGTCTGATATCCAGCTACAAAAACCAGCTGGGATACCATAAGCAGGAAGCTTGTTGAGTAGACCTGCGTGCCAGACCCTGTCAAAAGCCTTCGAGATATCGAGCGATACAGCAAGTGCTTCGCCGTGTCTCTCGATGGCTTCGCCCCAGCAGTGCATGACATACACAAGAAGATCACCAGTTGACCGTCCCTGGCGAAAGCCATATTGACAGTCACTGAGGAGATCATTGTCTTCAAGGTAGGTCAGCAGCTTACTGTTCAGAACCCTTTCCATAACCTTGCATAGGATGGAGGTAATGGCGATTGGACGGTAATGTTTTTGATGTAAGTAAAAAGTTTAATACTCAAGAAAGATTCAAGTGGACATTCTAGTGGAAATCTTATGTAAAAACCCGTGACGCATTTAACATGTAAGACGATATACGTCACTGAGCCTTTTTCCTTATTTTTATTACAGGTGATGTATAAGTGTCAATGATGACAGGTCGAAGAATAAGTAAAAGATAAACCCGAAGAGCTATAGAAATGATAAGAATGCCCTGAAATTGTTTTTTGTAGCTAGTAATCTATCTTGCGTAATAGATTAGGGAAATAGGTCCTCGACTCGTTTGTTTATTTACATTTCACAGTAGCCTAATTATTTTATCGATAGCCCGATATCAACATGATGCACGGTTTCGTTAATCTGTAATATACGTGTAACAGAATAAACTTCTATTTCTCAAGGGGTCATTGTGCTCATCGTTATGAACAACTTCGACTCTGGGACCAACCCGACATCGCGAAAAAGCTCAATTGTTCAGTAATTTTTGTCGAGTTACGCACACATAAATGTATGGGGACTTCGATTTTTTTTAATGATTTCAGTGTTGTTGAAAAACTTTCTCTTTCACGTTGTATAATACCTATCAGGTTTCATCACAGCAAAGGTACCTTAATTATAATCATTACACCCGAAAAACATCCACAGCTGGACATATACCTTCTCCAAGGGTTGGCATTAGCCCTGTGCTTTAGTATAGGTTAGGTTGCCTTTGGCCATTGACAACAGGCTTACTATGCGTATCAATCAAAAAATCAGTTCCTTCATTCTTTAACACCTCTGTGTTAAGTATACTATTTGCTGAAAAAGTTAAGCTGCACATAAAAATTAATATTGGTAGTACAGAGGAAAAACTATTATTTTTGGAGGAAGGCGGAGGTTGAGGACACTAATTGATCCCTCATTTTATTTTATGGCCCTGAAGTTTGTTTTTTTATTTTACTTTTTATCGTGTCTCTCTGATCTGACGGCTAATTCTGCCAATTTTTAAGCAACGTTCGCATTGCATGTCAGTTGAAATCTGTCAAAAAATCCTTAATTTCCATATTTTTTTGACAGATTGCAACTGACTTGACACTCAGGTCTTCCATAAATTCATTTAAATAACTCAACAGCAAAATGTCAACAGTGTTAAGTGACCGCTATAACCCGACAGTGATATTCACACACAATGTAAATGCGAAAGTGAATTGTTACGCTATCACGCCTAAATCGCTAAACAAATTTTTAAGAATTTTGGTTCTTGGGAGGATATTTGGGAGTCGTTATCCACGACCACAGTTACAGGCTTTTTGCGAAAAACATCTCTTGTCCACTAACAACCTCCCCTTCCTCCCCTTATTACTTGATATTGAACATATCAAATATCTTGTTACACTGGTTATATTTATCAACTCTTGTTAGACTAGACACGAAACAAATTGAAGAGGTATTTACATACATAGTAATTTATTGACCAGTTAAAATTGTTTGCCAAAGGAAAATAACAGTGGAAATGTTAATGAGCTCATCACGATTATTCAGCGAGGGAGAATGTTCATTATTTACTGTTGGATAAGTTCGTTAATTGAGTGGAGCCTCTAGATAATTTATCAGCGATAATGATAGTCGAAAAGTCAAAAATGTATGGGATTGAGGGGCAAAACGAAACGAAATTTCATAATGGTCAATCTCAAATAATTTGTCATTTAGTATGTCATCATCACCGATATAATGTCATATTTCCTAAAGCCCAAGATATCAGTGAGTAAGATTTTTATCATTATAGTGTCTCAATTTGTAACAAATTCTTAGTTGTATTATAGTTTCTCACTATCTCTCTCTCAAAGGGCGAGGAAATATTATAAAATTAGATAGGATAGAGGAAACAAGACGTATATAAACAAACTAATTACAATATATTATCGACCACATCATCTTTTTATGTAATTTTAAATTTGTACTTACATCTGGCGTTAATAGCCCAATGAGATACGGTGAGATGATTCCAGAAATTGCTGCAATTCCATTAACCATGGCCGTGGTAGTTCCTGCGTAATTCGGAGTTATGTCCAGAGCGTTGATCTTCATACCGCTGTAGTAGGCCCCCATGAGGGTCATGGCGAAGATGAACCAGAAGACTGCCAGGGTCGTATCGCAGCCGGAGTAGGAGGCCATGATGATGCAGATACCAGGACCAGTGGCCGCTACGAACAGAAAGGAAATCATGAATGGACTGTTATATTGAGGGCCTTGGTTGTGCAACTGTTTGTGTGGGAGATCCCAGGTTCGATCCGTAGGCCAAATAAGTGTGGTAAAAACATATATACTATGGTAGTCGTTTGTTTTGTAACTTTGACGAGAGAAGCCCTTTTATAAGGATTTTGTTTTGAATTTTGGTAAGCTTTCTAATTTTTTGTGGTTTACCATTATTTGAAATAGAACAAACAGGGCAAGCTAAATAAAACCGTTTCATAAAAGTTAGGGTTATTAGGTTGTTTAAAATAAAGTGCATGTGACTAGCATAATTACTATTCATTTTTAGTGGTTGTTTAATTTTAAAGCTAAAAAAGCTCGGGATTTTTGTAGTCAAATTTTTGTTTCATGACATTCTTGACTTACCAATAGTAGTGTAAATTTTCCTGGCATTTCTGATGCTGTGTATTCCTCTCTTCACGCAAAAATCGCACAGAAGACCGAAGAAGAAGGAAGCGATCCACATAGCGATATACGGCAAAGCTGACAGAATACCAGTGGACTTGATGTTGAACTTCAGAACATCTGTCATGTACTTTGGAAGGTCCGTGACCATTGTGAAATAGCCCCAATCGTGCCCAATCTGTTGATAAAGAACCACATGTCTTTAGACATTCACCATTTCCTAACACTATTTGGTTCATGGTGAATCGATGTTTTATCATAGTTAACTGTGATAATAAAATCTGAACAAATAGTCGTAGATAACAAGCAAACAATGAGTTGACAGTAGATGATTAGAAGGTTTGTATGTTCGTCCGTATAATTTATCAATTTTACGGTTAGTGATGGATGGCATTTTTTGTTACACTTGTGAGGTTATTTATGAGCTTGTGGTTTATAACCACAGTCTTTATGTACGTTATGTTATTTATCATAAAAAGTAAGTAAGAATTGAACTGCTTAAAATAGTTTTGACCACATAGATAAACAAGTCTAAAGTCAGACACTTTAGACTTGTTTATCTAAACCCAATAATGACAAGAGAGTAGTCGTAAATCAGTCTTTAAATAAAATCCTAAATGAATAATAACTTTCTGCTTTTGGAAAAAAAACTGACAGTCAAAAACAAAATTATAGAAGAAAAATTATGAGTTAGACGTGGCGTGTCTATTTGAAATGACGACTAAAACTGAAGAATGAAGAATTGTTTTCTAAAAAAAAATATAAACAAATAACCTTACAAGAATAACTAAAATTAAGGTATAATCTAAACTTACAACAAACTTAAACACATAATTGAAAAATTCATCCCCAACGCTGTCAGCTGGTAATGTACCCAAGAGACTGGCGGCATTGCTACGTTGAATGGCGATGCTAAGCCTTTGGCCTAAGTAAAAACCAGTTCTTGGGTCACGGAAAGTGGAAGGAATGAAGAATTGGTAGTAAGAGAATGATGAATCTAATTCATCATTCTCTTACTACCAATTCTCATCATCTTTCAAAAATACATAATATTACTTACACCGGCAATGATCAAGGACCATAGAGGCACGGATCTAAGCAGCGCCTTCCACGGGATGGGATCCAATTTCTTCGAGTAAGTATGGATTAAAGCGTCTACGTTCTGGTTCAGGAACTTCTTTTCGCTGTCTGATATGTAAGGATGTGTGTTCGGGGTACTGTAGCATAGCACCGACTAGAATAATGAAAAACAAGATTTAAAAAAACAACCATAAGCTTAAATAAATAGTGATCAATTTCAAAAACGTCGAGGCTAGCTGGGCATGCAAACCCATGTTAGTGGTAACAGTTAAACTACAAAAACTGACACTAAAACTATGATTTAAAAAGTTATAAAAGTCAATAAAGTGTTGAAGACACAAACTTTAAAATCGAGGTCTCTTGTCTTTGGATCTTTGGTTTGACGGGATTGGTTGCAAAATGTTCCTTGCATGTACGACTTTATGCCAATAAGAATAACGGTGATAGGTAGGTCAAATAGGTAGATCTATTTAGCTTACGGGGACATTCATTTGAAGGCCCTCAAAGCGTTCCAATTCGAGTCGCATTATCATCTTGTCATGTCTAAAACTTGTCAAAATATATAAAAACTAGAGGTGTTTTTGACAGTTTGTGACTGTGATGCAAACGAGCGCTCCTTAAAATTACAAGAATTGTAACTTTGATGATTTTTTCATCCTTAAGAATGATCTCAAATGACGAACGAACACGCGTGACGTCATGATGGTACAATTTTTACCAGCAACGTGCCGTCGCACGTGTTTTTGATTACGTGTAAAAAAAAAACACGTGCCCAATTGTTTTTGGAAATCTATTTGTCGGACTAATTAGATTTTTTCAGTAAAATACCTTATTCCAATATCGATAACATTAAAACTACTAATATTTAGCGAATAATACTACACAAGCTAACCAAACTTAACAAACGTTGATAACCATACACTATTTTGATACCTAAATGAAAACTTCACAGTCGAAACATGCATACAATTTAACTGGAAAATAAAACTGTCCAATATTGTAAAATAAAACGCCACTAGATTGGAAACAAATTGGAAACTGAATCACTGTAAAAAAGATCAGAACAACTGCACTTCGACAGATATTGTTCGTGTAATACGATTGTGAACCAATTACATTGGAAAGGTTCATTTTGCTCGGTTTGTTATTTGATATATGGCAATCTGTCGACGGTAGTTTTTGTTTATTGTTCATTTAAATACAAATGTATTTTGAATCTGGACAATTCAGATACTTTTAAAGAGCGTTCGCATTTTCAAACTGTCAAAAACTATTTCCCAACATTTTGACAATCATTGATCTTCACTCCTCCGAACATTTCGACAGTAAATTGATCTCTTGACGATTTTAGGGATGCATGAAGGAGCCTCCTCGTGTGACGCATTTTGTCCCATCAGGCACTGAACTGAAGCGAGCGTTCGGCACATCCTGGACAGTCTCACCTAACACTTTATGAGACTGGCCAATCCTCCTATTGCGGTGGTCTGGTTCGCGACCTCTGTGTATCGTCGACGCGTGGGAGTACCAGTGCCTTAAGGCATCTTTAGGGCATGCTCGCTCCATCATAGCTCCTCATCCATCGCTTCGCGCCCGCGACGCTAAGTATTTTTCTGTACTTTGATGTTATACATGTTTTTAATCTTGAACGCGATCTACGCTCAAAATCAATGATCTGATCGAGCTTGCCCTTAGGACTTATCGACCGAATTCGGACGGTAGCCGACTACCCGATCGGTAACTATGTCGAGACTTCCCTCCCGCCTTGACCGCACGCCCTGTCCGCGTTGTACCTATATCAAATCCTTTAGGTACAGAAATCATATTGGATTTCGGTATCCTTGACTGGAGTTGACAAATTCTGATTCCGATTGTTATCATGAAAAATAAATAAATAATTAACTTCGTATTTACATAGATTCATTGTTTATTTACGACCAATAATAATGTATGCAAACATCGGTTTTATTTATTACATGGTTAATATTGGTAGTACACTTGTGTATGTAAAAACTGATGTGTGCAGAAAATATTGTTTTTTACACTTCTGTCATGTCACGTGTGTTTAAGATGGAAAACCAGGATCTAAGGTCTGTGACCTCTGCATATGATTGAAGATGAGTTTGTAACAGTTAATTCTGACTTGTAGCAACTAGCTTCTGCCCGTGGCTTCACCCGCGTGATATTCGAAAATTATCCCAATGGAACATACTCAGGGATGAAAATTATCGTATGTCCCATTCCAGGACATATTTTACCGTCTGCCAAGTTTCATCCAAATCCATCAAGCCACGAAGCTATGAATAGGTAACAAACAAACAAACTGACTGTCATATAGATAGAGCTTCTTTCGCATTTACTTTATAACAGATATAAAGAACATAGATATAAAAAATAATTAAAATAAAACCTAAATAAAAATTATAATGAAATAAATGAAAGACGCATTGAGATAAAAAATCTAACGAGTGATTATGACTCAACTGGTTTCTTTTATACAGTAGCTAAGCTGTAGTAGCGTCTCGTGATGACTAGTATAAGATAAATACTCCACATTTTATCGTAACTCAAAGTAACACTCATTTACGGAAAATACTCAGTGGAAAGTTCAGCGGAAAGTTATCTATACCTATTTACTTTCCTACCTACACATTTCAAGCCGAAATTCTATTGCATATAATAATGTAGTGTTGTTATGTTATATTATATGTTATTAAAATAATTTATTCTTCTATCACACGTCACTTCTGTTTCGTTCAGAATGGAATAGTTTTATCGGTGATTGGGTTAGTAAAAAAGGCTTATACTACTGCATTTCCCATCCATAAAGAAAACCTACCCGACAGACGTTGTCCTGCTTTAACGATAGCCAAAACACAACGTCAATACCACTACCGGGTAGAATTGCGAATCTAAAACACTTAGGAATACTTAAACATTCACAGAAAAAATATCTAAATCGGTCCAGCCGTTTAGAAAGATTAATTTTTCAAACTTACCCATAACAAGAACCACAGCAAGCCAAGTCCTCCAAACATATAGAAGACATGCTCCCAGCTTCCATTGTGCATGATGAGTCCAGAGAAGTACGACCCAGCAATGTTTCCTATTTGAGCTCCTCCAAACACGATGGCGCCCATTCGAGCTCGTTCTGCTTTGGGGGCCCATTTTGACAGCATGGCCATAAGAGCTGGCATTGTTGGACCCTGGGAGAGATTGAGTTGGTTTTAGTAAAATTTTGACAAGTCTGGACTGTTACTCGCTTAACTACTTAGTACTGGAATATGAACCTAACGGTGAATAAGATTATTTCTTTTGTTTGGGCTTTTCTCTAGCCTTATATTGTCCTAAGTTACTAATTAGTCATAGAGCTCTAACTATGGAATATACACAAAGTTACATTCTATCACCGATAGCAATAATAGGGATATGCATGCAATATTTTTATTTGCAAAATTAATTATTGTTAGCTCTAGTAAACAATTATTAAATATTTTTTAAAATTTCATCAGCGGTGAAGTTATAAGGCTTCAAACTTGACAATTACAAAGAGAAGTCCGATACAAACTCTGACGCCAAATACCATGCATATACAGCTGCTATGGCAGCTAATATCTGTTCCTCTTGCGAAATCCTCATTTTCTATGGAAAATGAGGATTTCGCAAGAGGAACAGATATTTTTGTTTAAAATATATATATATCTCGTTGGTTTCTCGATCAATTTTAATGTTTTGATAGCTCATGTCAATCCCATACCCATTTTCAACAGTCCTTATTACTGACGCAATGGCACGTTGGCTCATGCACAAGTGAAAATCTCGTTTTTTATAATGAGACACTAAGAGCGGATTTCACCAATGAAACTGAACGCGATCAGTACATCTAAACTGCGTTCAAGAGCTGTCAGTGTAAATATTCCATAGAAAAATAATGACAGCTCATAAACTTGGTTTTCACACCACCTGATCGAAAACGACCAATTATATGTCATGCAAACATAACCTAAAGTGAGTCATTGTGGGCCTTGGGCACAGCCGGGCAGTAATTTTGTACTGAATTTCATTACAACCCGCCGAACTATAATGTGATTTAAATTTAAAACTTCGCCTGTCATCTATATTGGCGGTATACTACTTACAACCCTCTGGTGTTGTCAGAAAGAGGAAATATATTCTAGATACTCTCAATGGATGATATTCCCGATTTTCTACAGAATCATAAGGACTGCTTCTTCACATCGTTGCTGTTTTTACGAAGACGTAATATTGTAAGAATAATTGGATAAGTACGGATCACTGTTGAAAAGGATTAGAAAAACACTCAAAACACATCTAAAGTCGATTTATCATATATACTTAATTAAAAATTATTTTCTGGAGCGTCTCTACGTTCTAAATTCAAAATGCATACAGCCAAGCGCCCGAACCCATTCTACTAGCTGATATAAAGCCCTGTATGAAGCTTAGTTTACACAAATATCGTATTAGGTTGCTAACCATAGGCACATACATAAAACCACGGAACAGTAAAAAATCGAGTTGGTCGTGGCACTTGGTATACCGAGTGACACGCAAAAAGGCGCGAATATTGCAAATCCTTTGTGCTATTTGACTAACTTTTTGTAAATGTAAATAGTTCTAAATATTAAAGATTACATTCTACTTGTAAATTTAAAAAATACTTTGATTTTAGTGCTATGGCTGCTTATTTTCTCACAGTAGGTGTGAAAAGTAGAGTATCCTCCTCTGGGATAAAGGTGTCTTTGCCTTGGGCTAGCTTGAATCCCTCGCTGCATTCAAGATTCTGGTATTAACTCCCTCGCTTTGCTCGTGAGTTAAACTCTAAACTAACTCCTAACTCCTTCATTGCGTTCGGGATTCAATACGACGCCGTGACTTAAGACACTGCTTTATCCCCTGGGTGCATAATCTACTATTATTCACTGATCGCGTTCAGTTTCATTGGTGAAATTGGCCCTAAATGAGATAATAAACTAATTTTGTGAAAAACACCTGGCTTTGTAGATAGCTTTCTAAAAGATCCGAGGAACCTTATTAAGATAAACCAGAAACATTTGAAATTTGGTAACTGATTGAGTCTCGTATTTAGTAATTATGATGTTGGTCCATTTTAGTAAGTCCACAGGATGCACAAACTTTGTTACACATACAAAATTCAATAGAAGATGGAAGTCTGAATTATGTGCAAGGTCCATTACGCGGAACCAATATGAATATTTATTATTAACCATTAGTGTTATTGGTACTTTTCCAGGGGTTTTCCTGCAATATATTAATTGCGGTGTAAACATTACTTCTCAATCTTAACCACATCCTTGTGTGCTAATCGATTGACTTCAAGAGGTTCACTTTAGAGGTTTTTTTACTCTCAAAGCTTTTTGGGAAATTATTAACCGGTCGAATAAAAAAATAATGTACGACAATTAATGGGACACTTTATTACTAAACCGAGCGGCGTTTACTTATTTTTCCGAAAAAGCTTAGGTATAACAATTTCAATATTTTGCCTAAAATGATATTAAAACACTTTAATTAAGTAGGATAAAATGCAGCTCTCTTGAAATGGAACCTAAGTCAAATGTTAAATATAATGTAAGCTATAAAATTGACACTAAAATAGAAAAAAGATCTCTCAAGAAATAATAATTATACTGATCGTATTGGATAACTGGTAACTCAAACTGCACTTATCTCAACTTACTTTACAAATCAATTAAAATATAGAAAATCATCATCGTCATTTCAGCCAAATAAGTCAATGCTGGACGTACCTACATAATTACGCATAGGCGTGGCCTCCCTTTAAGGACACCACATCGACGGGCAAAAGGACAATATTAAATAGGTAACACTTACCTCACCAAAACCTTCAATGACTCTCAAAGTGAACAGCGCAGTGGCTCCTCCCATTTTGACAGTTATGGGAGTGATGAAGGTACATATAGCCGTAGACAGAAGTCCTAAGCCAAGCACCCATTTACCACCGAATCGCTCAGCCAACATTCCTCCGGGAATGTGAGTCAAAACGTAGCCATAGTAGAAAGACCCCAGAATCAACCCCTGGGTAGCTTCACTCCATTCAAACAGCATGTCCTGTTGAAATAATAGTGCATTGTAGTATTCATATAAATCTTTCTGGCTGAGTTTGGGTCCCGATTACTAATATCTAAGGAGATTAGGCAAATACGCAAGGATATTAATAGTGCACAACTGTGTGCGCTAAAACGGGTGCATTGTTTCGGGGTTTTATCCCATGTCCATTGTCCGATGAAACAGAAATCCAACACAACCAGGGTGATCATGGGTAACCCAAAAACAACAGCTTATTAATTTTTTAAGCCTCGGTAGCCCGAACTTTGGGCTCCTGCTGAAAAATTCGTAGTAAAAAAACCCAATAACTTTTAAACCGACCTGGGAATCGAACCCAGAACTGAGTAGACGACCACGAGACTAACGAAACACTGTAGCGCTGTTATCATAATTGTTACAAAAGTTATTTATAAATAACAAATGTATCATAATATCAGTGTGCACTATTTATAAATTGTCCACTTCAGAGTTTAGAATCATTGAGACTGTCTGTCTTTTGTTATTGTAGGTGTGGCATGTGGCATACTAGTCTGAGCGTCAAGCACGAATGTTTTAACGTTTAGTAACGTTACATAATCGTTAACGTAAATAAATTTAGAATAACAAAACTACAACCCCATAGTATTTTGGTTTCATTTCATGCGACATACACAATTTGTATCATACAAAAATATGAATATGGTATCCAATTCAAATAAATATTATGTGCTAAAGGAGTATTAACTACTTAGTTATAACTAAAGTATAGTTCGCGTCAAATAACTATGCCCCTCTGAAGCTGGCTACGAGTGGCTGCGTAGTTGTCAAAATTACGAACAAACTGCAACTGCGCATGCGCGGGGCGGGGATTATGGCGGCTCGATTTTATGTCTCAGTGGCTCGTTTACGTTCTATGCATGCTTGCGTCCCGCTTGCTCCCGTCTACGTGACTGCACCTGCGCGATCTTTGCAAATGGCTAACTTCAGAGGGGCACAGTTATTTGACGCGAACTGTAAAGTTTAACGTTAAGTTACTATACGTCAAAAATATTCGTATCCTTTGTTCGTCATAATTATACGAGTGCTTCGTGTTATCTATTTCCACACTCGCACGCTCTCATCTTCTACTATTTTTTATTTTGTAAGGCAAATGCGGAGGTGTTTTCTAGAAGTAATAATCTGATAGCCAAAAATCTCTTTAATTGATAGAAAACTACAGTCACTATACAACGTGTAACAGAATCAGATCAATCTCAGGGGTCAGTGTATTCATCATTATAAACAACTTTTTTACGGGGCCAAACCCAATATCGCGACAAAAATCAGCTGTTTAGTAGGTACGAGTACATTTTCCCGAATTATGCGCACGTAAATGTATGGGGCAGCTTTTTTTTCCGATTTCAGTGTTGGTCCCATAGTGAAAGTTGTTCATAATGATGAGTACAATGTCCCCTGAGGTACTGCATTTATTCTGTTACAGCACAGCAATTAAAAAAAACGCAATAGGTTTTTTTTTTTTTAAAGATGGGAAATCATCAAATTTTAATGACTCCTGCCGCTCTGGGTGGAGCGGGAGGGAGTGTCAGACTAACTGACTAAAACCCATCCATGCTCCTCATAGTGCCTTTTGCGTTCCGGGGCCGCGGTAACTCTTTCGAACAAAATCCGCAGCCCGACAAAATCCGCAGCACTACGCAATACATTTTGTCGAATTATGCAAACATTATTAATTAATGGCGTAGTTTTTTTCGCGAAATCGGGGTTTGCCCCATAGTAACATTTGTTCATAATAATGAGTACAATGACCTCGCTTCAAGTTTAGCATTATTTCTGAGTTGTGATACACTAGATATTCTGAATTTTGCAATATAATAGACAGAAACTATTAAAGTGTTCTCCTACGCAACTATTCGCATCAGAGGTTAAAACGATCAATGAACTCATGATTGACCTCAAACAAACAAAATATGACATGAATACAATATGTTTGTTTTGAGGAACGTTCTTTGGAAACTCTAAGCGATTCATTTCCTTGTCGAATCAATAAAAATCAATACGCGCGGTTGAAATCAAATAAATGGTCCACGTGCCATACATTAAGGTCCGTGAGTATAGCATGCTTTTATTTTAAGAATACAAATAAATTATATTTGGAATCACAAATGATTAATTTTGCAGTTGTTTTAGCTACTCCAATTGATGATTTATTTCAAGTATGTGGGAAAACTAGCCTGTACCAATAGTTACACAAAATGGAAAATGATCACACTGAAAGGTTTTACTGAGAATCCTTTGCCTTTATGTAATATAAGTCACTGTCTACCCGTGTTTCGCACTTAGATACATTATGGCGTATCATATAATCATTATAGTAACATACACATTTATTATATTACCTCCTTCGTAGGATTATCAGCAGTGCGATTCTGTAAGCATGTCGAAGTGAACACTTGGGCGGGGCGCACAACGGGTGAGTTGTCAAACCATACAAATAAGATGGAATGACAGCGCTCTTGTCGTTCACTCCGCCTAGGTGAACACCGTGAGATGTCGACAGAATCGACCGGCAGATCTATCAAGATTTAACATCTTTCATTCATCTATAACTATAAAATCGTTCGTACTGACTGACTATCAACGCTACAACACATATTAAAATGAAATTAGCAATACTGCCGTCATAAGAAAAAGGACGTACCGACACAAAACGAAGAAACTGATTTCCGACCTTAAGTTATTTTCTTAATGTTGGAAATCTGTTACTTCGTTTTGTGTAGATACGTCCTTTTTTCTTATGACGGCAGAATATACGTATTGCGGAATTACGAAACGCATGCACTAGGAGGAACACGGATGGGTTTTAGTCAGTAAGAGTCTGACACTCTTTCCCGCTCCACGCAGAGCGAAGTCATTTGCTAATTATCCATCCTTAAAAAAAGCAATATACTTATAGGTTTATTTTATAACGAAAGCCTCAAAAATGGGAGCGGGAATGTAGGTCTTTTTTAAAAATCTTTTTAAAAAGATTTATGTATAAAATATAATATTGCGGGTGGCTGGTATTATTCTAAAGTAAAGACGTTGTAAATGCTATAACGTTAAATGCCAAAAGCTCTGACAAATATGAATGGTAAACAATATAAGTAGTTGCGCATGAGACAATAATCTCACGAAGATAGTACTAATATCATTTATCTAACACTTCTACCACCTAAGGATGCTATCAGCACGCAGTTTACCTAGTATTAAGATAAATATTATGATATTTATCATAAACATGCACCTACATTGCAGATACTTCTTTAGTCTGGAAACAAATATCAAGTAGCTGGATAGTTCAATGTGTGCAGTCTAATTCTTTTAGACCGTCCACCAAATGCGAGAACCAAGCTGTGGAAAAAAACATCATCCACCACCACCCGACTACTTGCAACCCCAGGAACATCTGCCACCTGGGGCCTAACCACCAACTCTTAAAGCAGTATTACTTCAATATTACTTCCAGAGGGAAAGAGACGGAGCTATACAGGACGTATAGCTCCGTCTCTTTCCCACTGGAAGTAATATTAAAGTAATACTGCTTTAAGAGTTGGTGGTTTAAGCCCAGGGGGCCTACCACAACCTCTTAAAACAATATTACTTTAATATTACTTTGCGTTCCGCTCTGTTGGATTTTCAACGCTCGGATCAGCGCCGAGAGTTGAAAATGCAACAACAGAAATTACAAAGTAATATTAAAATAATATTGTTTTAAGAGGTTGTGGTAGGCCTCCTGTACGTGATCTGCAGTGGCCTGTATGTAAAGCTCTGAATCGGTTGGGCATCCAGATTTGCCGCTGCAGACATAACCTGGTGAAATGGGGTTTCATACTCGTATAACCGTCCGATACACAATGTGACCATGCACTTGTACTATGGGGGATCTGATAAATGTCACCGACGCTGCAATTTCGTGGCCACCTACTGGGCCCAAAAAATCTAAGGAGTTAACCATCGACTCGAAAAGAAGGAGAAGAATTATTTTAGCTATAGAAAATATGCACATAATACAAAAACCAGAGGCTAAAGGTGGCAGCCTAATTATGGAATACAAAGATGAAAATGATGTTTTTCAACCATATTCATTGCATGTTTTACGCAAATGATTTCGAATGAGCTGATTGGCTACAGAACTCGTATGACGGAGGCTTGAAAAGATTCGTTTGATTGGTGTATCCCGCGCCACGACGCAGCCTGACACAGTTATGTATACCTATAGCTCAATAAAGTTATTAAGGCCCATATTCCAAAACGAAAATTCCAACTCAAACCAAAAAACTCCATCGGAGCTTGTCATAATTGAAGCTTTTCGTGCTTATGTTGGAGTTGGCGTTTATGTTTTGGAATATGGGCCATAGACCAGTGTGCCAATTCCACTAATTTAAGAGTACCTAACATTCGCGTGTAAGTCGCAATCTGTCAACGTATGAAAATTGAGGTTTTTTGACAGATTGCGACTGAGATGCGAATGCGAACGTTTTGGATCTTTGAATGCCAAAATTTGACAAGTTTTTCAAGGTAAAGTAGAGTGTGACAAAAATTTTAATTTTAAATTCGGAAGGAAACTTCCTCCACTTTACTTGATTCAGTCGTCTTGACAGCGGAAAAAACACTCTCGCGTCGAGGACGTTTATATAACATGTTAAAACTGTAAATTTAATTGAAGGGGGTTAAGGCCAGAGGAGAAAATTACATTGTGAATTTTAATCTTTCAAGTGTAGTTTAAATCTCCACTACTATAAATAAATGGAAAACTGTCCGTAACATACTTGATCTCAAATCTTATTTGTATACTAGCACTTCGCCCGCGACTTCGTCCGCGCGGATTTAGTAGATACTCCACAAACTTCAACGCCCCAAAGCACAACGATTTTCATTAATTACATTTATTACTTAGCCATTTCTACTTATTCTATGGTCTCAGGTTCAGCGCAACTGTTCACCCCGTTCACCCCGTCAGGAGTTGATCATGCAAAAATTGTTAGGTACATCTGTTTCAATAATCCCATTTTTAGTTCGTTTATAGCATTCCGACGTAAATCAAAGCAAGCAATAATGTCCTCCCCTAAAAACTTGCTGCAACCCCTGCTTCACCCCTTATTATGTATGTAGTTTATTTGCGAAAAATCCAAACATTTGTTATTCTTATTGTTTTATCGAAATCATTTTCAACTTCATCGGACCAAGCATTGTTATGATTCTTCCCAGTTCGCTCAAGCCGCGACATTTTTCTTACTCCGAGCATGTTTATTACCGTTGTAACTTTTGAACGAAAGGTCCGATTTGAATAATTTAAAGTGTGATTTACACGGACATAATCTACCTTAATTATCAAACCATTTAAATGGATAAGGATTAATATTATGATACCGAAATCACCATTTTTTCATATCACCAAGGATTTGCTTGAATAATTTGAACAAAAAGCGGTCATGGTGACTTAACCATAATAGTTAGACATATGATATTGCGGACTTTTTTGTAGACATTGATGACCTCTATAAAACTGTAGTACATCACTTTGCTCTATTGTCAATAGATTCCGCAGCGTACGCGATATAAGGATTTTTTCTCACACCTTGGGTTGCATTATCGAAGTTTTCATACGGATCCCTAACTTTTTTGAAAATATTCTATAGCCTATGTCCATCATCGATAATATACGATTCTACTGGTGAAAGAATTTTTCAAATCGGTCCAGTAGTTTCGGAGCCTATTCATTTCAAACAAACAAACAAATATAATAGTATAGATAATAGGTATACAGGTGTTAAATATAAAAAGAAATAGAAACAAATATGTCCCTGTCAGGCACATCAAATTTTTAAATAAGTCGAGAAAGGAAGAGCGCTTCAATAAACTTTCCTATTTACTATGTTTGAATTACAAAATCCTATTGATAAAATCTTAGTTGATAAAATAAACCTGCAGATTAAGTTGACGTTTCCTCATTGTCTGAGGCCAATCGCAAAAACTGATTTCGTCAATTGTAAGAAATAACTAGATTGATCAAAAAAATATTGTAACTAATCGATTAATGATGATAAAAAGTGCACTGTTTACTTAGTTTTTTAGTCTAAAATGAACGAAGTTAACAAGTTTTTCCTTACTTTGTACAGCAATATGGAATTGAATAGAAAATAGTTTACTCAATACGATACCAATTTAAGAGATAATCATAAACAACAAATCATATTTGACCACTAAATGACCGTTCACGTTTTACGACACGTGTTTTGAAAACGATAGACTATTTCCTTATTGATTATACATATAAAAAAAAACAATTCGAGATGAAATAAAACGATTCCTGTCGACTTTTCCTCAATTCGTATTGGTAAACTAATGGTAGCCAAGTGCTGCTTGGCGTCAAAAACCGCAACAACTTTAGCATCTAACAGTACAACAAGTGTACAGTCAGCGTTAAAAGAAGTAACTAATTCAAACAGTTTCAAAGTGACCATACCTAATTCAGATTTTTGTGACATTGACAAACATTAAATTTTACAATTCTAGCTTGTAATGTATTGATAATATTTTTTTCTTTTCCGTTGTCATGGCGATTGGAGTGATGGAATTTTCCTTCAAAAGGACTCTGAATAAAGACCTTAGTAACAAACTGAAAGGTGCCATATTAATAAGCCTCCGCAGTCCAAGATCCATCTTTTGTCTTGCGCCACATGCCCTGTCACTTGTACATGTGAGGACCTTATGGCTGCGTCAGCGAATGGTGTATGCTATGGACATACTAAGGGCCAATTTCACCAATGAAACTGAACACGATCAGTGAATAAACCACGTTTATGAGCTGTCAGTGTAATTAATTTTCTATGGAATATTTACACTGACAGCTTTTGAACGCAGTTTAGATGTACTGATCAAGTTCAGTTTCATTGGTGAAATCCACTCTAAGAAGAAAAATAATAAGCGACTACACAACTATACGACTTAAAATGGTTGTTTAGATAATAATGTTAAAATTAATACTTTTGGGTGTGCAGAATCATTTAAAAACATAGCATACTCATATATTTATGTCTGTTATCGACTGTACCAACCTACCGATGTGTGAGCACTACTCCAAATTATGTCCGGTTTATGGATTTGTGTGTCTTCTGACTCGTGGATAGTAACGGGGTGCCCAGACTAGTTTTGGCGGATAAATCGCGGATCCGCATCTTTGCGCGTGTAAAATCGAATCGAAACATAACTACACGCATTATGTGCGTGATTCTAGGCAAAAGATACTCTGGTTCGCATTAACAGAAAATAGAAAAGTGAGAGAGAAAAAGGTCTAGGCTAAATTATAAGTGACATTTATTTTGTAAGTAGTTTGTAAATAACACTTACACGTCAATCTTTTCGGTCGTTTTACAACTAGATGAGACTAAAGACTAAAAAGATCTACAAAGAAAGATTCTTAAAATATAGGTAGTTGTGCTTATTAACGAACAGCCTTTACTTTACCTATAATGCGGAAAATGTATTTTTTTTCCCGTATAAAACTTCGCATATCGCACTCAGTGGTTATGTTCCTTTCTATCAGTTATTAAATCTACTTAATCGGAGCAGGGTTTTCAGATTACCTCCTTACAAACTTTTTAACTTTTTAAAACATTAAGGGCCAGTTTCACCAATGAAACTGAACGCGATCAGCGAATAAACCAAGTTTATGAGCTGTCAGTGTCATTATTTTTCTATGGAATATTAACACTGACAGCTCTCGAACGCAGTTTAGACGTACTGATCGCGTTCAGTTTCATTGGTGAAATTGGCCCTTAGTTAGCTACAAAGATTTTGCTAGGTGCGAGGTACAAAAAGGTCTTGAAAAATGTGAGTATGTAAGAATTCCGGTGCATGTTTATTACGTTAAATAATCACTTAAATAATAGGTTTCCTCGTAAGCAAACCTAATTAAATATTCATAAGCGAACCAATAAAATCCTTATCAAATCTTTCCCACTGAACATACTCGATAAATATGCATAATACCTTACTTAAAAGTGAGTACACACTAAATTTTACAAGCAAGTACAGATAATTTAAGAAAATAAATAAGTAGTTTGTTTTTTTATCTTCTGCGTTAAGCGCGTTTACGCCGTTCGGCATTTCATACAAACTTTGAAGTTCTTATTTTTCGAAATTAATGAAACGATTTTAATGAAACTTGGTATACATACGCTAGATATCCAGGTCTAAATAGTTAGTAGAGAACATTTTCGAAAAAGTGATTTTGAACTATTTTTCGAAACTATTTTCTACCAGTTAGACCTGGATATCTGGCGTATGCATGTGAAGTTTAATTAAAATCGGTTCATTCATTTACAAATTTTCTGAACTCGTATTAAAACAAATGTTCAATGAGTGCTTAACATAAACAGTTTCCATTAATGATCTTTACTACTATACAATTTTTATGAATGAACGCATCTTTAATCGCTTTGATTGGTTTTATGCTGTCTTATAAAAATAGCAATTGATTGTACTTACATCATCAGCTCTCGCAGCATAGAATCCTCTGATATCTGTAGAATTCATGTCGTCGTACCGATCTTTGCATATTAGGGTGTCAGAGTTCTCGTCAGTTGAGACCGAATGTGACTTCTTTACCATCTGAGTGATGGCCAGGTTCAGGCAAACTCGCATAGTATACGCATTGGCCACAGCCAACAGTGCCATGATCGCCAAGACATACCTCTGCGGTATAATGAACACTGTAAAGAATAACAAGTTTGTTAGAATCATTATCACCCTCCCTAAATATATTATGTTAGCTTCCCGTCAAACCAGATTCAGCTGAATACCAGTATTTTACGTGAAGCGATTGCCTATCTGACCTCCACAACCCAGTTACTGGGTAACACGGTACTTCTTGGTAAGACTGGTGTCAGATTTTCTGGCTTCTGACAATCCGTAACGACTGCCAAAGATCTACAAATGGCAGCCGGGACCAACGGCTTAACGTGCTTTCCGAGGCACGGAGGAATCTTAGTATGTTCAGATGGTCACCCATCCACAGACTAACCTCAACAAGCGTTGCTTTACCTGCAGCTATACCTATGCGGCTGTTATTATTTAGCCACGGAATCCTCAATAATAAGTTAGTTAAAACCATTGATGTCAATACAATAAAACATAACCTTGAATTGAATTCAATAGCATAGGCTGTCATGAGCCTTTATGAATTAACCACGACAATTAAAAAAACAAGTACAAGGATTCAATGGTGCTGGTTACTTTCCCGCTCAAATCACAATAGGTCATGTAAAAAGTTTAAAAAAACTTGTTGTTTGTGTAAATTAATAAAATTGAAGATTGTAAAAATATGTTTTAATCATAAATTATCACACATTTCCTATGTATATTTAAATATCTTGTACGGATTTAATAATAACAATAATTGTTTTATTTTTTTAAACATGGTAAGCAACGTGCACTTTTTTTTAATAATAATAGAAAAAAAAATATTGTCAGTACAATATTAATAATAAATAAACCACTTACTAGTAATTCAATACTTACATTTCGATAAAGCTAATCGCCATCCCGTTAACATTTTGTAGCTTTACCTTTAACAAATAAAACTTAAATTAACATAACACAATTTGCCACAGCACTGTTGTATTTAGTTCATTTGTAAGATGGACTCTTGCGCACGGACAGGACACGACTATTTGGCTCAAAGGCTAATCAGGAAAAAGTATGGCGGCGTCTGGGTACGGAGTTTTCATTGAGGTGACGCTACCGGATTGCGGTCGCAAGGTCTCTCGTACAGCATCTTCATTTGGCAGGTGCGAACCGGGACTTAACCGGTAACAATTCCGTAGGTATTTTGTGGGAGGAAAATGATTAAAAAAAATGTTGCGCGTGACCCTTTTATCGAGGACTTACAAATTAAGACCTGTCGTATTAAATATTTTTCTTGTTTATCATTACACTTGTTTGGGTACAAAAACCAGTTCAATTCTTTGTCCGGGTTGAAGAGATAGTAAACCAAAAATTAAATACGGGATTTTTACGCTTACCAATGCAAAAAATATATTAATCGATAAAATTGAAACATTTGGTGTTTAAGGACAAGGTATTGATTTATAAACTTTATCTATTTATTAATATTAATAATTCTATTTTATTTTTGGTAAAAATTATTATACTTGTGTAGGTAATTTAGGCTTAACTTATCATTCTATGAGATTTTCTAACTCGCGTATAATATGACCATAACAAATCATCTGCGGAACGCTAAATCTGTTTCATCATTTTCAAGTTCAATGTTTCTTAGCAATTGTTACTTAGTTTAGAGCAATAAAATTCTTTCTTTACAACGTTAACTTACATAGTAAACTCAATCATATTTTTACTATACCTACACATTTCCTATTTTATGGAAAATTATTAAAACTCATCTAGTTTTACGTAAGGTCGTTTCACGGCCCTCATCATTAAGGAAACAGAAACTCTAGGAAGTGTTGCTGTCACGCAATGATATTACTCAACCAATGAAACTTTCAGTGTCAAAAAATAATTGAGACGGTTGAAGAACTGACCCGTACTTTGATTTCCGTTATGTTAAGGCATTTAGGACAGATGAACTTATTAGGAAGTCAGACACAAAGTGTTTTTGCCTTCAATAATAATTTATTGGACAGAATATCTTCATCACATCAATCGACAAAAAAAAAAATCTTCGGTTTGAGTGATTGAGTGACTATATGACTGACAAAAAACGCACAGCCGAAACCACTGGTCGTAGAAAGCTGTAATTTGGCGTGTAAGTCCCTTGAGAAGTGTAGAGGAGCAACAGGAGAGGATTGCCCGAAAATCCAGCGGAAACTGGAAACAACGGGATATGTGCGTACGAAGTCGCGGGCAAAAGAGTTTTTTATATGGTGGCGCGAGTGTCAAAGATACTTGGTAGCAAAATGAAAATTCTGAAACGTCACACGTCAAAATGTTTACTAACAATACTAATATAGATTATAAGTACTTTCTGTTACTAACCCATCACTTAACAATCTATGGCCTGCTCATGTATGCGTTTATGTCTGAAATTAATATTTTTATTTATTTATTAGATTTTCAACGCTGCGCCCAACGAAAAGAGTTTGAATTGTTATTGTTATCAATTAGAATTCTAAATGCGTGGTATTACCTATAGTGCCTCCAGCCACACAATACTTTACAAAAATGTTAACAAGGCGATACCCGTGACAATCGGCTATAGAGTCCAAAGCCTTGTTCTGCTCTTTAAAATACCATTAACACAATTAGAAATACTTATAATAACAATAGGCGCTAGAACCTATTTATTCTTATAAAAACTATTGTTCTACTTGTCCACTGTTGGAATGTCAATATTGTTGCTAAGTGTATTAGGTTTAGTTACTAACTTAATTCCAATATTGCACATTTCAATGTAGCATTCGTACATTCTCCGTGTGGTTTCATTGATACCAATCAATGAACTAAACAAAGGTTGAAACGTTTTAACAATTTAAAGTTACTCATAATGCCTGTACACTTAATCAAAATTCGGTTCCGCACTGCATAAGCATCATGAATGCTTATTGCGTCACATTGTGTAAAAATTTTCGCTATTAAAAGCGTATTTTCAACAAACTCTAGGAGCCATTGTACTGTGTAATATATTGCTAGGATCCGATTTCCCTTAGGGCGGTGGAGGTCTGATATCCGACAATTTTCATGACAAAGATAAACGAAGGACCAGGATGTATTAAACCGACTACGCTTAAGGTGAAAGCGCCAGGGTAGCCCGCGAAATTCAAATTTTCTCACGTTTTTTGCAACCTGGCGCTTCCACCTTAAGACGAAAATCCCTTGATTATCATAAAACCTTTACCCACAAAGAGTTCTAAAAACCGTAACAAAAGGTTATTTTAGACAAAGTTACAAACGTTGTCAAATTTTTCGTTTCAATAATTTCTAATTAGTAACTAAATATTTAGACGTGACTTACTTGATAAAATGTTAAGTGAAAACAAAGAAATAACACGGAAAAAATATTTTTTTGTATCACTTACCTATTTATTTCATTTTCTGCGTACAACAAACAGTTTATTTATGAATGCTATAGGCATAAGAATTGTTAGAGAAGAATCTTATTAACGAGAAAAACTTCCATGGCAATAAAAACAAACGTCAATTCATAAAATGCCATGTAAAACAATTGCACGAAGCAAATATTTAAAAACGACCGAGTTTATTTGTACATCAACATGAATCCAACAATTGAAACACGCGTTATCTATTTCAGAAAAAAAATACTGTGTGTACAAGTTACCTTAAGTAACTACTAATAATCGCGAAATTATAGTAAAAAAATATGTGAAAAAATATTTATTCTTATTTATTGAACAGGGGGCCTACCACAACCTCTTAAAACAATATTACTTTAATATTACTTTGCGTTCCGCTCTGTTGGATTTTCAACGCTCGGATCAGCGCCGAGAGTTGAAAATGCAACAACAGAAATTACAAAGTAATATTAAAATAATATTGTTTTAAGAGGTTGTGGTAGGCCTCCTGTTCTTGTACACACATTTAACATAATAGATAGGTAAGAATAAGGAGACTGAAAATAGGTAGAAAGGTTATGCTTATTTCTAATGAAATCTCTTCCAGCATACCTGCGAAAGGAAAGTCGAATAAAAGAGATGTAGACACCGTGTGTAGGTAAAAGTTATAAAGTAATAAACAATAAACTTTAAATATAACAAATAGAAAAAGATATTATGATACTAATACATACTAAATAATATAATAAGATAATAATAATACATACGTACGAGTCTATGCAACTCTGACGGTAGGGAAAGGTAGTGTTCCTTCACTCTTCTTTTAAAAACTGGAATCTTGTTGTTCAAGGTCTAGCTTCAGCCTTCGTATTTTTCCTAGTAAAATCTCGTTTTAACTCAAAATATACAGGGTTATTTGTAAAACACCAGCAACCTTTCAGGGGGTGAAAGTACTCATCATTATAAACAACTTTTACTATGGGACCAACTCTGAAATATCAAAAATTAAATCAGCTGTTTCATACAAAATGCAATAGTCACCCGATGAAAATGTATGAAATAGCAGATATTTTTTTCGATTTTTCAGGGTTGGTCTCATAGCAAAAGTTGTTTATAATGATGAGTACTTTCACCCCCTGAAAGGTTGTTGGTGTTTTACAAATAACCCTGTATATCCTATAGGACCGGTTGTTATGGTTACACTTGGGTGAGGCTTTTGTTCAGCAGTAGACATCTTTCGTCTGATATGATGATGAAGTTAATATCCTATGCCACTCAGCATTAGTCTGGCTTTCTTTTAGTGAAATATGTTTTGTGATTGGTTTGGGACTTCCAGAGATGACATTTTATAAAAAAAAAGAAATGTCCTAAGACTGATTTTTAAAACTGTATTTTGTATCAAAGTTGTATAGAGCAATCGGCTTCCAAGCTAACTCATAAACATACGCGACGATAAGAAGATGCGACAGTGTCTGATAATGTTATATTATGTCGCATCTTCTCAGTTAATCTACACTAATATTATAAAGAGGAAAGATTTGTTTGTTTGTTTGTTTGTTTGTTTGTTTGTTTGTTTGTTTGAAATGAATAGGCTCCGAAACTACTGGACCGATTTGAAAAATTCTTTCACCAGTAGAATCCTACATTATCAGAGATGGACATAGGCTATAGAATATTTTCAAAAAAGTTAGGGATCCGTATGAAAACTTCGATAATGTGACCCAAGGTGTGAGAAAAAATCCTTATATCGCGTACGCTGCGGAATCTATTGACAATAGAGCAAAGTGATGTACTACAGTTTTATAGAGGTCATCAATATCTACAAAAAAGTCCGCGATACCATATGTCTAACTATTATGGATAAGTCACCATGACCGCTTTTTGTTAATATTAGTCAAGCAAATCCCATGGTGAAATAAAAAATGGTGATTATAGTACCATGATATTAATCCTTATCCATTTAAATGGTTTGATAATTAAGGTTGATTATGTCCGTGTAAATTACACTTTAAATCATTCAAATCGAACCTTTCGTTCAAAAGTTACGACGGTAATAAACATGCTCGGAGTAAGAAAAATGTCGCGGCTTGAGCGAACTGGGGAGAATCGTATCAATGCTTGGTCCGATGACGTTGAAACACCACGGCATTTAAATGTTTTCGATAAAACAATAAGAATATCAAATATTTGGATTTTTCGAAAATCAACTAGGTACATACATAATAAGGGGTGAAGCAGGGGTGAATAAGTTTTTAGGGGAGGAAATTATAGCTTGCTTCAATTTACGTCGGAATTCTATGAATAAACTAAAAGTGGGATAATTGCAACAGATCATGTACCTAACAATTTTTTCATAATCAACCTCTGACGGGCTGAACGGGGTGAACAGTTGCGCTGAACCAATAATGAGAATCGTTGTGCTTAATTTTCCAAAACTAACCTTTATAAGGGGATATGTATAGGGGCGTTGCAGTTTGTGGAGTACCTACTATCCCCACGCGGACGAAGTCGCGGGCGAAGTGCTAGTACAGTAATAAATTACAAGTCAATCTATTTGTTTATCCAGTTTTAAGACAAAATCATACAGTCATGCTGATAACTTAATATAAAAAATAGGTATAGAAAATGGAGAGAATGAGAATATTTTGCCGCCTTGAGGTCAGTAGGAATAAAATTGCCACGTCGAATGGAAATAGGATTCAAAATTCTAAATTCACAATTCAAAGTTGCGGCTGTTTTTTTTTAACCACTTTTGGTTTTTTAATACAAAAATGTCTTCAACATTATGTTAAGTCCTATGTTCTCGACATGGGGTTTTGAAACGAGAACCTTTTGGTTCCGGGAATTGGACGGAACAGCTAGCCAACTCTGTTCAAGGAAAAACTCAAAACGAATTTTAGTTTCGTATGAGAATTTTCTAGCCACATATTTGTTGAAGCATGTGGAGGTGTTGTTACACAATATTTGTTTTCACACCTCCAAATATTATTTAAACAATGATTACCTACCCGGTAAAGTTTAAGTTGTACCTTAGGCAAATAAATATTTTTTTTGTTCATATTTACTAAAGGAGTAGCAAGCAAGCAAGTGTCATATAATTTCCTTATGATTTCAATGTTAAGTACTTAACTGCATTGAACATTTTGTTCATTATGGATGAATATAACGTTTCTAGGCAACCACAATATTAATATTTGTTAAGTATATTATTGTTTTTTGGGTCTCAATTCTTAACTCTTAGGATTGATAATCCATTAACAGGAATTATTTTTCTATTTGTAACTGTCTTTCGAATGTAGCAGGGTAATTGTTTAACACACTTACTAACTCAATTGGTTATTTTGTTGTCGAGCAGACGAAAACATGGATTCATTTATTATTTCAAAGTATTTTCGATTGTTGGATTTTGTGTTCTGTATCAGTTTGGATGCAGGTCGAAAAAAAAAGAATAAAATTGATTGATTGATTGACCGATACAAAATTATTAACAAAAAGTAGGCACACGTGCATTATTTAATAATATCAAATACATAATAAACTAACTCCATTATATCTAATGGGAAAGGGTTAGAAACAATGACCTGTATGTATATTTAGTAAGAATGAGTTTATAAACTTTGATACGTTATGATTACATTTTATAGCAGTGTCGAATCGTACTATTGATTCATCAAGGACAAAATCAAATAAATTTCTAACAATATCTACGTATACTATGATATTATAATACTTAACCACTCATACAAAAAAAAACAAACACGAATGTTTTATTAATGAAGATACGAGCATTCGATTCACACTTATGTTGTATACAACCAGTATTGAAATAGTCCCTTTAATTCATGACAGTTAAGTATCACAAAAAAAAACTAAAGGAAGCCACTCATAGATAACTTATCTTCACTTCGCCCGCGACTTCGTCCGCGCGGATTTAGTAGGTACTCCACAAACTTCAACCTCTTTTAAAGATTACTTTTGGAAAATTAAGCACATTGATTTTCATTCATTACCCAGTCATATCTGCTTATTCTGTGATCTCAGGAGGCCCTAGACAATGTACCATTCAATTAGCGAATGCGATAGCATCTCAATCCCATACATTTTTGACATAATAACAATCGCCTTCGCCACGCTACCGTTGACAGAATCTCACTTGTCTCGAGCCCGGGTTCATCGCAACTATTCAGCCTGTTCACCCCGTCAGGGGTTTATTATGCAAAAATTGTTACTTACATTGTATCTGTTTCAATTATCCCACTTTTAGTTTGTTTATAGCGTTCCGACATAAATTTAAGCAAGCAATAATGTCCTCCCCTAAAAACTTTATCATCGCTCCTTCATCCCTTACTATGTAGTTTATTTTCGAAAATACAATTTTTCGATTTTCTTATTTTTATCGAAATCATTTATGTAAATGCCATGTTTCAACTTCATCGGACCAAGCATATGATAAGATTCTCCTCAGTTCGCTCAAGCCGCAACATTTTGCTCACTTAGAGCATGTTTATAACCGTCGCCGAACGAAAGGTTCGATTTGAATAATTTAAAGTGTTATTTACACAGACATAATCAACCTTAATTATCAAGCCATTTAAATGGATAAGGATTAATATTATGATACAAAATCACCATTTTCCCATTTCACCCGGGATTTGCTTGAATAATTTGAACAAAAAGCGGTCATGGTGACTTAACCATAATAGTTAGACATATGGCAGAGTTTTTTGTTGATATTGATGACCTCTATAAAATTTTAGTACATCATTTTGCTCTATTATCAATAGTTTCCGCAGCGTACGCGATATAGGGATTTATTTTGGTATTTTTTTCACACCTTGGGTTACATTATCGATGTTTTAATACGGATCCCTAACTTTTTTTAAAAAAATCTATAGTTTATGTTACTCAGAGATAATGTAGCTTTCTAACGGCAGAAGAATTTTTGAAATCGGTCTATTAGTTTTTTCTTCGTAACATACAAAAATACAAATCTTTCCTGTTTATAATGTTAGTGTAGATAATAAAATAATTCGATGAGATACTAATGAATATAGCATGTAAGCAGGTATCAATTTCAGTAATTCAAATCAGTCGAATCATCTTACTGCTATGACATTCAGAGATTGTCAATGTTAAATGGTTATCAGTGTGGTTGACTTTACTTCTATACTAATATTATAAAGAGGTAAAGTTTGTGAGTTTGTGAGGTTGTAGGGGGTAATCTCTGGATCTACTGAAACGAATTTGAAAATTATTTTTGGAAATGATAGCCACATTCATGAGGAAGGCTATAGGTTATAGGCTATATGGAAACGGGACATTCCTACGGGAGCGGGAAAAAATAACGGGATATGCGCGAACGAAGACACGGACGAAGTGCTAGTCAGTTATAAAAATGTAATCTTCGATGCTCGCTTGGCTTGTCTTAGAAAATATATCACGAAAAACATCTTTTGACTTTTAATTACTGTGATGCACTGAACTTGAAAAAAATATGTAACTATTAAAAGTAATCATAAATGTGCTAAACACAAATGCCGCAGAATAATATTTCTTGAAATAGACTAAGATAATAATTTCCCTTCAGAGTTCCAATTCTACTAATTTTTAAGCAGCATTCAGTCAAGTCACAAATTGAAAATTCGCGAAAAAGTTATTAAAGAAAGTAGATAAAAATTACCCTTGAAAAATTACACCCCCCCCCCCCCCCCCTTATCTCCAAAACTAGGTACTGAGCCTATTTTTTTTAATAATACGTAAAAAATGCAGATAGGTCTTTTCCTAGAGATTACAGGAAAACCAACAAAAAGTCTATGATTTAAAAGTAACATGTCACAAAAATGACAATCGTTCGGAACCCTTTAAGCACGAGTTCGACTCACTCTTGACCAGAGTGTCAATTCTACTATTTTTAAGCAACGCATTCACATGTCAGTCCCAAAATGTATGAAAAATGAGGCTTTTCGACAGATTGCGACTGGGATGCGAATGAGAACGTTGTTTAAAAAACAGTGAAACGTCACAACAAAACAACTTAGGGATCAACTGATTCTGACAAGTCCATAAATACACACCATACAAATACAATTTTAAAATAAAAAAAAACTATGATCAGAGAAAAGCCCTTTGCACTAAACTAGTACAATAATAGGCTATTACTATTATATTAGTAAAGTAAAAATAAAAGTAAAAAACTTACTATTTTTCCAATTTAAAATGAGAACACGTTTTTCTTTTATTCCATGAGCAAGTGTAACGCGTGCTGTTCGAAACTTGAATTAGAACTGGCACTTATGTTGTGGCAAGTCATTATAATATTTACATTGTCGCTTAGACACGACGCTATCGATGTGATTGACGTTATCATCTGTTATGCTACCTTTGTGCATCCGATCTTAGGGATCTTACGGGGGATATTGTCTTATCTGTCGCACTTAGTATGTCTCTCGGTTTCCGTAACTCAGTAATGTTCGCTTATCTTGCAAAATAATATGCAATAGTTTCAGGTAAGTACTTACCTACTTTTTTTTTATAGATGGAAAATCATCAAATGACTCCTCCCGCTCTGGATGGAGGGGAAGGGAGTGTCAGACTCATACTGACTGAAACCCATCGGTGTTCCTCCTAATGCCCTTTGCGTTCCAAGGCCGCGGTGACTCTTTCGAACCAATTTCATTTACCTACTAAGTACCTATCTACCAACTTACTTGTAAAACAGGTTAATTAAATTTGGTCCTTGTGAGCAAGAGTACTTAGTAGTGCTTCAGTTAACATCTCACCGTGAAAACTGTGACCTGTCAGTCCATGGCTTCAGACTGTTCACTTCACGCTCACTTCCCCTGAAGTTTTCACTGAGAGATTTTAACAGAAAAGACTGACTTTTCAAAAAGATTTAGCTACATAAGCAATCTTGTAAAGAAATCATCATCATCATCATCAACATATCAGCCGAAAGACGTCCACTGCTGGACATAGGCCTCCCCCAAGTGTCGCCACAACAACCGGTCCTGTGCGTCTCGCATCCATCGGTTACCCGTGACCCTCACCAGGTAATCGGTCCACTTTGTGGCCTTCCCTGGCCTTCCTCTCCAAAACTTTTCGGCCCCATCGACCATCTGTTCTACTAGCAATGTGCCTTGCCCACTGCCACTTCAATTTGGCGATCCTTCGGGCTATGTCGGTAACCTTGGTTCTCTTGCGGATATTATTTTACATTCCTGATTCGATCACGCAAGGAAACTCCGAGCATTGCCCTCTCCATTGCCCTGACTTTAAGCCTTCTGATGAGGCCCATTGTGAGCGACCACGTTTCGAGTCCATAGGTCATCACTGGCAGCACGCACTGGTCATAGACTTTCGCCTTGAGACACTGTGGTATGTGAGACGAGAAGATACCGCGCAACTTCCCGAATGGCGCCCAGCCGAGTTGGATTCGACGGTTGACCTCTTTCTCAAAGTTAGCCCTACCTAACTGGATCGTTTGTCCCAGGTAGACGTACTCATCAACCACTTCGAGTGCAGAGCCTCCAATCTTGATAGGAGTGGGTGCTACAATAGGTATTTACCATGACCTTAGTTTTGTCCATGTTCATTTTAAGACCCACTCTTTCGGAAGCTCTACTGAGGTCATCGAGCATTGTACTGAGGTCCTCCGTGGTCTCAGCCATGACGACTATATCGTCGGCAAATCGAAGATGAGTGATGTACTCGCCATTGACATTAATGCCTAGCCTTCTCCAGTCCAAAACCTTGAAGACGTCCTCCATTGCGGCCGTGAACAGTTTCGAAAGAAATCATACCCAGATCATTTATTTAAGAAACCTATTAAAAGGATTTTATCCTCATTATTTTGTCGACTCTGTCGTCGACTCAGTCTGGGGTCTTTAGCAAAAAACATAATTGAGATCATATACTGTATTTAATAATTTTGCTGAACAAATAATTAACTTGAGGTAGGCGGGTTAGTGACCGCAGTTATTTATTTATTTCAACTCTTTGTACAATAGTGGTACATGGGCGGGCTGAATGCAACAAGGCATTTACTATCAGTCAACCTTTGAGTTAAAAAAACTACACTCCAAGGAAAAAAATATAATATTGTTTCGGAAAGAATGATACAATGCCTAGGTACTTATAAAATACATATCCATAGGCTAAAATAAGACTAATAAATATGATGTTTTATAACAATCTTTCTGATTAAGAGAATGTATAATAATCATGACCAAGAACAACTAAGAATGATAGGTTTATAAGTAGTGTTTCCGGATTTTACGCTTAAAGGAAAATTTTGACTCAGCCTTCTTGAAGTCAAGGTGTAGCATATTCCAGAGTTTCATGATAAACATAGCGTAAGAATAAAAGTATACTAGTGTAAGTGCAATGGTTATTCTAATTTGTACTTAAACAAGATTATAATTGTTTAAATGTTCTGCCCATTGAGGTACAGAACATTTTTCATTCATTCTTATAATTAGAGAACCACCATCATTTCTAGGGTTTCGTACCCAAAGGGTAACAACCGGGACCCTAAACTCGGAACAAAGCCTCCGCTATCCGTCCGTCGGTTTGTCACTGGCTGTATCTCATGAACCGTAATAAACAGGTGTGTAGATAGACAGATGAAATGTTCAATGTGCAAACAACAAATAAACTACTCGTATTAAAAATTTAAAAGCGTGGCTGTGTATGTTATTTTCGTTTTCGTTCTATTTTAAAACGAAAATGCATTAAAGCATCCAACTTTGTATAGATAATAATATGATGCTAATGCTAAAGTCCCTATAACCACAAATAACAAGCACTTTAGATTATAATTATTAATTTTGTTCACATTCTTACCATCCCTACCTTGTAGCTATTCCACCAATTCGCACTAAGCGTTTCCAAACGTCTTTTATAATGCGCACAGCAAAGGAGTGGAACTCTCTGCCTGCGTCTGTGTTTCCAAAAGCTTACAACCCTATCTAATCTCTTCAAAGTTAGAGTAAACAGGCTCCTTCTGGGTAAGCTCAGAATCACGGAAGGGAGTGTCAGACTCTTACTGACTGAAACCCATCCGTGTTCCTCCAAATGCCCTTTGCGTTCCAGGGCTGCGGTAACTCTTTCGAACAAATTCCGTAACCCTAGCAGGCTCTGGCCCTGGCGGGCCCCGAAGCCCTACCGCCTATGTCTGTCTTTGAGTTAATCAATAGCAATAAAATGCTGGTAACAGTGTGAAAAAGAATTCCCAAATGATTTGAAAACTGCATCAAAGTGGACGTGTTTTCTTTTATGTAAATTCTGCCTCAAACTTCCCCAAATGATAAGTTCACCTACTGATTAGGCGATTCTAAATTCAGACTAACTTAGAACTATAATAACTATGTTTTTTTTTATCCTGTTATATGTTTAAGATTAGGTATCTTCATTGGATCATCGTGTAGGTACGTACACGGTAAATTGCCAGCAGTTTTAGGTGGAGATAGTTTGATAAACAATAAAAATATCGGTTAGACATCAATTTATTATCTCGATTTTGGATCTAAAAGTCAAAGCTGGCGCATAACCCGCAGTGTTAGTGACAGCAATCATTTTACGTCATGATAAAATGATTGGCGCGAGCTGGTGAAAACCCAGACGATCAGGATCGCTTCACGAGGTTACAGTGTGATAGGGCCGGAAGACGAGGTCGTTTATAGGTTATTAATTTAAACGTTTTTTTCTTTTGATTTTTATGTATTAGCTTTTGCCCGCAGTTCCGCTCGTGTTAAAGTACCTAGTCGATAACCGTCTCCATAGACCTATCTATCTCTGTAACAAAATTCATAAAAATCTGTTCAGCTATTTAGGTATGATAGCGTAACAATCAAACTCACTGTCGCATTTATAATATGAGTTGGGTTAAGGATAAAGATTTTCCTTTTATTTTCTCTCTCTAAATAGTTGCTGTCTGCTTCTGTCTGTCGGATTTGACAGTAGTATACAACATTGCTATCCTCGTAAGTATGATAGAGACATGAAATAAACCTCTTTCGCACTTTACCACCGTAAAGCGATATTCTATCCCTCTCTAGTCAGCTGTTAAATCCGACTTTTTAGATTGTCACGAGTATAGTCTATTGTGTGTTACTATGTAGTTTTCTGTAGCTACAGGAGTGTTCAGAAAAACTACTCTGAACAGCTAAGCGACATACTCAATAGTCGAGCCGCCAATCTTAGAAAGCACCCACCTCACTTGTCTATTTTTTTTTTTTGAACCAAAGTTGTCGACATAGCTCACAGAATAAGCAAGCTGAAGTGGCAATGAGCCGGCCATATTAGCCGCAAAACCAGACTGTTGGGGTAGACGAGTTCTTGAGTGGAGACCGCAAATCAGCAAACGTAAGGTGGGACGCCCTCAGGCTAGGTGCAGTGACGATCTTCGCAGGGTGGCTGGTAGCAGCTGGATGAGAGTTGCCGGAAATCGAGTTGAAAGACGTTCACTAGGAGAGGCCTATGTCCAGCAGTAGACTGCTGTAGGCTGATGATCGTGATTTTGTAATGCAAAAATGATTTGGTTTGTTTTTACGCTAGCACATTCACGTCTAAATCATTGAACCGATTTTGACCATATTTGGTACAGCGATAGATGAGAAAAAAAGGGTACTTTTAACGATTTCTATACTAACGCGAACAAAGACACGAGCCAAATTTAGTGATACATCATTCATACCGGTTTTTCTCGATCGTATGACATTATTAAGATAAATGGGTACATCATTGGCACGTTTCATTTATCTCGATCATGTGGCCAATCTCTTTGAGTACCTGCTCCTACTTACCATAAGACGTAAAGACTTCGCTATCTGTATATCTACTCGCGTCAATAAGCTCGTGTCAGATTGAGAACATTTCAGATTTCAATTTTCTTTGTACCACTCTAGATAGTATCGATCCGTGGGGTGGTAACGCTTTCGCCTCTCATATTCACATACTCATTCAAGAAAAGACAGAATTTAAAAAAAAAAATTACCGCACGGCTAGAGGTACAAGATTATCTGCCAGGGTTGCGAATTTTTTTCGAAAGAGTTACCGCGGCCCTGGAAAGCAAAGGGCAATAGGAGGAGCACGGATAGGTTTTATTTAGTCAGTAAGATTCTGAAACTCCCTTCCGCTCCGCCCAGAGCAGGAGGAGACATTTGATGATTTACCATCCATAAAAAAAAAAAATTGTTTACAGAGGTATTGTGTAAACAGTTACTGGGTTGTGAAAGTCAGTTAGGCAGTCGCTCCATGTAAAATACTGGTACTCAGCTGCATCAGGAGTGACGCCACGGGCTCACGGCTCACCTGAATTGATAAAGGATGAACACTAAGAAAGTCCTGAAATTCCTGGAGATGCGATGCTTTGCCAAATAGACGCAGCTTTCGGTTGGTGGTCTAGGACTCTACCTTCACACTGTCACCTTAGGACTATATACGCCTCTGGTGAGTCTAATCCTCACACCTTACTCCTCTTTTATGGTCGAAACCCGCGCTCATAACTAGTCACACTCCGAGGCAATGTTCAGCTCGAATGGAGACCTTAACTTGAATGACAGTGCCTGGATGCTGTCTTCAGTGAGGAAATAATTCCTGACTCCTGAGTTGAAGATCCTTTGCTGTCACTGGGCGCAAGGCTGACTCTCGATTTTGAACTCCTACTTCAAGCCAACTACTTACTGTCTCTGCTGCATGATGTTGAGGCCTGAACCTGAACATTGAACTGCTGCCTGCTCCATGGTGAAGAAGACCGTCAAGATACTAGGATCCCAGGATACTGAATATCAAGAAACGGGGATACTAGGATTCCAGAACCAGGATACGAGGATCTTCTCCATAATTTGTGCGATGCTGTTCATCCTTTATCAAGTGGGGTAAGCCTTGACATAATCAGGAAAAGGGCCGATTAGTTAGGTTAGGTTAGTTATAGTTTTTTTTTTTTTTTTAGAAATTTACTTCATGATGTGGTGAATGTTGCGGGGATCCGCTACATAAACTTGCTGCTTGAACTTTAGCAGTACCTTTTCTCAGCGACTAAACCACGTTTATGAGCTGTCAGTGTCATTATTTTTCTATGGAATATTTACACTGACAGCTCGTGAACGCAGTTTAGATGTTCAGTTTCATTGGTGAAATCCGCTCCTAATGTTTTTTAACACTCTTATGGCCTGTTTCACGTTGTCCCAATAGCCACTACTTATCGAATAGAGTCTAAAAATAGTATGCAATTTGTATGAATCATCTGCCGAGTAAATTAACGAGAACACACATCAAAAATGGTGAAACAGGCCTTTAAGGCAGGCTATCATTTTTACTGAAAAGAGGACCTAAAATAATAGGTAATTGTTTTTTTGCCATGCAACTAAAGCCCATAGATAAAATACGACGTGTAACAGAATAAACGCTATACCTGAAAATTGGTCATAGTAGGTACCTACTCATCATCATGAACGACTTTTACTATGGGATCAACCCAAAAAACGCGATAAAGGAAACAGTGGATTTTTTTTCGCGATTTCAGTGTTGGGCCCATAATTAAATTAAAACCCGTTAATGAATTAAAATCAGCAGAAATTAACAAAAAGCGGCGTGTAAGTGGGCCTAAGTGCCTTGCACTAGTGCCAAATGTATCGCATGAATTGCTAAACATCTTGTGCTTATTATAGTCTCACTTTGACGGATTTTCAAGTGTTTAAATTCCTGCATCCGTTTTAGTGCAAGGTCATATAGACAGAGATACGTTAATACCTACCTCATTTTCAATATTTGATCCATCGTATAGCATCTTCAAATAGCTATCTTATCTCTATTTATCTAAATGCCCTAACTACGTATGTACCTTTAGAATAATATGAAGGGCATCAATGTGCCGCATGACCAAAATAAATAACATCTCGTGCTTACTTAAGATTTAGAAGATAATACAATCTTATCTTATAATCATTTTCAATCTGACATTCGACACTATGTGATCTGTCTGATACCTATCTTGGAATAGGTGTTCATCCTAGTTTTCCACACCCGATAGCGAGAATATATATATGGTCCAGTGAACGTGACCAATCAGAAATGGAAGAGCGCGAGAGAGAGCGGTCCTCGAGAAAGTCGACGATCCAACGAATTAGTCTCCATACCTTATCTGCGTAACCACGACCACTCTGACACCACTCTGGCCGCTGATAGAAATAAATGGAAGACTAAAACAGTCTCATGCTGCGCTCAGGTATTCTAAATAGACTCCGAAAAGGGCACGAAGAAAAGCTAAATTGTGTGCCTAAATAGTAGAGATGTGAAAAAATATTATTAAAGCGATTTCTCAACGGTGTAAAATTCATAATCTTACCAATTTTTCCTATGACAAGTAGGTATTTTCTCACGGAAAAAAACAAGGAAACTGCTGACTAACTGCAAATTCCAATAGGGTTACAAATCTACAGGTATGATAGATATTGTCTTACGGAAAAACACAAGCAAATTGCTGACTAATAGCAAATCAACAGGGTATCAAAAACGTAGGGTATCCTTACAATAAGAATACATCTTACAAACTCTACATTTTGTTTCCATACCATTGTTTTTTGAGCCGCTCCCCGGCAACTCTCTATCAAACGTCAACTTTGTAGGTACGCTAACTTTAACTTGTGCCTATCAATAATCCTCCAGATTAAATTTCAGCCACAGTAGCCAATTGCACAGAGGATTAACCAAGTTCGCAGCCGAAGCGCGGGTTGGATAGCTCTGCACGCGAATATTAACTAAATAACCTGACGAGAAATCCTTCAACAAGCTGGATCGATGACCTGGTGAGGGTCGCGGTAGCCGATGGATGTGAGACGCACAGGACCGGTTGTTGTGACGACACTTGGGGGAGGCCTATGTCCAGCAGTGGACATCTTTTCGGCGTCTCGCATCCATCGGCTAACTGCCAACAAAGGATATACCCAATTATAATTTACCAGGTCTGGCAATCAAACCTCGCACCCCCCACGCAGTTTCACTTGCTACCATGAGACAACCAAGGCAGAGAGGTAAGCCTAAACAATATTATCATCATCGCTCGTGTCTTTGATCCCCATAAGCCTTCAGAGATCAGTTTAGCACAAGCTTTACATAAATACTTCAATTGGTAAGTCTTCAACATTATCAGGTCTAGGATTATCTCCAAGTGTCTTCGCAGCGGCATCAATTGCGTTGTCATATGCGTCATTGACCTCTTTGCGATACACTATCTGAATGGCAGTACGTACATATTTGAATATATTTTTGATATATCATCGTGGTAATCCTAAATGTTACCCCAAGTTGAGATGATGGCTGTGTTTTTGTAAACACGTGATGTTATTCAGCATATTGCAGATTTTCTGGTGTTTTGGGACTTTATTTTGATGTGGTATTCAACCTCTAGTCAAGCGCGATTTCAGTGTTGGCCCCATAGTAAAAGTTGTTGATAATGATGAGTACAATTACCTCTTAAGAGGTATTGCGTTTATTCTGTTACACGTTGTATAAGACCCAATATTATTAAGTCAGCCTAACTAAACTATTGAAAATAGGTGTAACCGCAACATGATAAGTTCACCAATCATTAATCGACTTTTTTATGAAAGCTATTAAGTAGATATTTTATTACTTGTAGACTTTTCAGAGTTCGTTTTCCTTTCAAATAATAACTGCTATCTGTTCATTTCAAATTTGTATAAGAGGAAACTGCCAGACGACCGTGAAAATCTGTCACGCCTGAATTTAACACGACGGAACTATTATGATTTTTACTTTGTTGTGTCAGTAAAAGTATATTAGTATTACATTGTTGTTAACAATGAAATAATTAAGTATTTTTACACCTTATAGTTCCCTATTTCAAAGTTATATTAAAATTGTAATTTCATTGTGTTTCAACAAAGATTTTAGCTATAGATCTATAGGTACCTTAGGTTTCGTTGGAACCACGTGCTTTTTCTCAGTATTTTAAGTACTTTTAGTCAGCCCAATAACCAGCGCAGAGCAGCTCAGTAACCTGAATTGATTTATTCCAAAATGCTTTTCGTTTGATATACTTACCCATGGCATTTATCAAATACTCCGGGGAGTAAAAACTGCTTCAACATTTTTGTCATATTAAGAGAAACTTATTGACCCAAAATAAAACTTTAATATATAATTTGAAAAAATAAGAGATCTTGTATGTACAGTTTTTTTTTCAAGTTAGTTCTCCTATGGTTCACGCAGGTAAATAGTAGTACCTACCTACAACGCAATAAATATCACTTCAGCGGATTTCATTGATCATAAACTCTAGATTAAGGGCAGTAGGAAAACATAATAAAATCAAAACCTCAAAACTCAAAGCATTTATATCAATTAAACCATTTAAGGCACTTTTGTATTGTTAACGTCGGTCTGTCAAAGAGGTGAAGCTATTTGCACGTTACGTGCAAGAAACTCCATGGACACTCTAAATCATATCTTTCTCGAAGCTTGGGTTTTTTTGTGCATATCAGCTTAATATATTCGGCGGAACGAATTCCATTGTAGATTATGCGAAGTAATATTACTTCGGATGCATTATCTACCAGCGTTATCAAAATTTTATTTTCACATGAACCAAGGTATCTACATAGTTATAAAGTACTTCAATGGACGATCTTTCATATAATAGATACACGTATGATCGTAATCAAAGCACGTGCCATTTATCAATTGATGCTGCTTTTACCTTGAAAAACATCTAACGTTAAAAAAATGATGTAGAAACAACGATATAAAAATGGATATTAATTTAAAATGTAGTTTATGTTTTTGGAAATAAATAAATGAAAAACGAACAACACTGAATTTTTATATTAATATAATTATTTTTTGTATTTTTTTTTATTAGTGGTGGGATTGCTCTTGACTCTAGTCAATGTCAGAGATGACAGAGACAAAGTCTACGATGGAGCGAGCTCACCCAGAAGGAGCCTGTTCACTCTAACTTTGTATTATTGTATTATTCATTCTCACCATTTCAACCGAAAGACGTCCAGTGTTCACTGCTTGCATCCCGCATCACTATCACTAGGTCATCGATCCTTCAAGTGAGATTTGCTCTGTGAGCAACCTCTATAATATTTTGAAGCATTCGGAAATCTAAGGAATAATTCTACTAATTTTCAAACAATGTTCGCAATCTGACAGAAATATATGAAAATCAAGGATTTTTTGACAGTTTGCGACTGGTTGTTTAAAAAATAGTGTAGTGTCTTCAGGTCACCTGAATCCGGAGGATGATTGTCGAGGAAACTCAAACCGAAATTAATAAACGTTTTGTAGCACGTGCTGTGGCCATAAAATATTTCTGTCTTTGTCGAACAACCGTCAAAATACAAGATAGAGACGAAAATACTGATACAATATTAATATATACAATATTTAAGCCAATGCACGTGCTGAGTAACGTATGATTCAGGTCGTATGTTTCCAAGCCAAATCTACATCAATCATATAAAAGTAATTATGTGAATCCGACATAACAACATAGAAATAAGGAAAATCTGCCCATAAATAAAACTCATCAGTATTATGATAATAAGGTTTCTTGTTCGATAAATGCTAGTTTACAATAAGATTACTTTACCATCCTTAACGTACAAGTCATAATTAAGTGTATGTTCACAATGTACAATTATGTATGTAATTTTTTTTTCTTATTCTGAATATAGTCCACCGGGCCGCCGGGCACAAGGGCACTTTTAGATAACGTCCACTGTTAGTTTTTCAAAGAAAGTAATCGAGAAGTTTCACACACACAGTCAATCACGTTGCTAGGTGTAAATGATAACAGTTGCGTTGAATTTACATCAAGTCTATTTAACGGTACGACTGTACTAGCGATTCCAATTTCAGAATTACGCGAGTGCAGGAGTATCGTTAAAATCACCTACGTTTAAACAAATGTGAGAAAAATGTGCATAGTTTCATTGCATTATTTAGAAATAGCTGTATCTAAGCTAGAGAATATGACATGATTTCGACTGAACGGTTTTCACATACTTCATCACAAAACCGATTCTTAATTTGAGAGCATTACTTTTCGACCGTGTATAAAAATATTCTTTATTCATTAAAATCACTTTTGTACATTTATTTTTACAAGTGATTTTATCAAATAAAATGTTACTTTCTAAAAAAAAATTAAGACAATTTTACCTTTCATTGATTCGCTCATTTAGTTCTTTGACAATTAATTTTTTATTGCTTTTTGCACGTTTATTGGAGACTTCTGAGCAAAATATGCGTCCGTTCACAGTAAAATGAACCTTATGATGAAATAGCTTGTGCTTTTTTTTAAATTTTAAAAACTTTGAATGCAACTTTTCATCACAAGGGCCAATTCACCGTGGACCAACAATTTATAAGTACACTAAATTATTTATTATTAATTCATAAGAAGTAAATAAGTGCCTACATAACTAAGTATTTTAGTATTTTTACATAGAGAAAAAATAATTGTGCTGAACAGAATAACCTTGAACGAAAAAATTGTGATTTCAGACTTTTCCAATAGTTTGTGCTGAAGATTTAAGCGCTTTTTATAATTATAATTGTACAGTTTTCAACTAAAAATAATTATACCAAGTGTATTTTACGCATGGGTAAATTAAAAATTTACTCCTCATATCTAGAAGCCTCATCAAATCATCAGTAATTATTCTATTGTCAAATATTTTTTCAGGTCTTCTAAATCATTGCCCTTATCCCCAGGATACACAAGGCTAGTATTTCGAGCTAGCATAGCAAGCTAGATATTATACTAAACTGTCCTTGCTTGCTGTCCTGTTTTGGAACATGCTAGTGTTGTTTAGATGATGCCAGATAATTTTAAATTAGGACAATTGCAGTTGCAGTGCCTAAGACAACAACACATCTGTAAAATAAAATTATTGCTTACTAGCCAATCGAATTCTAGCTTCGCCGGTCACATGAAGCTAGTACACAAGCTAGGAAAGTAAAATCAGTGGTAAGGTGCCACTTGCTCAAAAATAGACTTGATCCTATTAAACTATCCTAGCTAGAAACGCTAGCTTACCAACCTTGAAAATAGGCTAGTTCTAAAACGAAGCCAGAGTTACTAGCTTGCTAGCTTACTAACTGTTATTTACTACCTTAGCTTGAGAAACTAGCCTCGTGGACCCCGGGTTCTATACCAAATTATTTCCATGTGTCACGTCTTCTTCGTTGTTTCTCTTTTAGCCTCTCAATACTCATGCCGTATCATCTTTTTACAATCCATCCATCATCTTTTTGGTCTATCTATACTGGATAACTTTTTTTCCAGTGCGTAAACTTTGAGAACCACTTCTGCCCATGTAAATGAACAACTTTCCCCAAGAAAGCCATAGTCAATTCCTAAAAAAAAATTTGAACTTCCCATACAAAATTGTCATCAAATGACCACAATTTGTATGGAAGACTCATTTTTTTTTTTAGGAATTGACTATGGCTTTCTTGGGGAAAGTTGTTCATTTACATGGGCAGAAGTGGTTCTTAAAGTTTGCGCACTGGAAAAAAAAATTCCCAGTATAATATTATTCTTCGATCCTTCATTTCAGGCCACCACAGGTTAGCCTGGTTCAGCAGTTGCGTGTTAACTTGCTAGCGGTCATTCCTAAAAAAAAATATATTTTTTGATCCTCCACATTACTTGCTCATAACATGACAACCGATTTGCACTTCTTGTTCACCAGTGTCACTTTTAGACCTAATACATTCTGACTTCCTCTCTAATAATATACATGTGTCTTCCATTTTCATCTATTTGCATGAAATTACCTAACTTTACCCTTTTTTCTGGTTAAACATTCTGATCCATTCAAGACAAAAGTTCTAAGTATTATTTCGGAGATCTTCCCCATATTGTGTTTGTAAGCAATTGATGGAAATAACATATGCCAATAAACCTCTTCAAAAAGTGATCACAGATTAATTTGACAAGGCTTTTAGAAATCAGAGAGCTTTTACACAAGTATTTCACTTTCATTGGTAATTTAAAATATCTATAAAAATATAGGTAATCAATCCGTTTCCATTTGACAACACTTAGAATATGCTTCTTCGGAGTTCATATAGACGTCATATTTCTAACGTTTTACGTAGTTTGGCTCAGTTTCGTCGTGTACTTATCTCATCAGATGTGATAATAACAAACACTAACATTGAAGTAACATATACATGCGACTTTCAATTCATTGACAATATATTTAAGGTTACATATAACAAGTATAACGAAGGGTATAAATCTCAAACACGACAAAAACAGCTGTTCAGTATACATATTTATGTTTGCATAACTGGATAAATTGTTTAGGACAGCCAATTTACCATATCAAGGCCTGTCCCAAAGCAGAAGTTATTCACATTATTGAACACTTTCACACCTTGAATTATTGTCAACACATCAAAAGCCAACCTGTACAGGGTTTTTCAAAAGTGCGTATTCATATTTTAGGCTGATGTTTAGTAGCTATTAAGCAAAAAATACCATCACCAAAAAATTAAAATTTTTTGAAAAAAAAATTAACCAATGAAATCGACTAAAAAGTTCCGAACAAATGACTTTTCAAGTAGTATGATGCAGTTGGTGACATCCAATCTGTGATTGAACTAAATTAAATGCCACCAACTGTAACAAACTGCTTAATAAAATATATTTTTAAAGGTTTTTGTCGTTTTTTGTGATATTTTTTCCTTAATGTATTACCGATGACCTGGTGAGGGTCGCGAGTAACCGATGGATGCGAGACGCACAGGACCGGTGGTTGTGGCGACACTTGGGGGAGGCCTATGTCCAGCAGTGGACGTCTTTCGGCTGATATGATGATGATGATGATGAATGTATTATCAACTGACGGACGACACAGTTGGCGCAGTGGTTGAGCGATTGACTGATGCGCTGCGTGTCGCGGGTTCGATTCCCGCACGGGACAAATATTTGTATGGCCTACAGATACTTGTTCCGGGTCTGGCTGTTTGTGTATGTGAGTTTATATGTTTGTAAACGCACCCACGATACAGGAGAAATTCCTAGTGTGGGGCAACGTTTTTATAAAAAAAAAAAAAAAAAAAAAAAAAACTACCCAACATCACCCTTAAATATGACAACGCATTTTGGAACACCATGTATAAGTCATTATGAAATGTTTATTTAAAATGATTCACTATAAACAACTGTTGGTACCGTCTATCGTACAATTATGATTAACACCTTAACACACAAGAGTAATAAAGTGCTCATCACAATTGTCACTGGGTCAAGTAGTATCATAAACGAGCCACTTAAGTGCCGTCGAACGGAAACATTCATAGAACTAAACTATGTGCGCAATTTAAGAGTTAAAACATATTTCTCAAAACTCCCTAAGTACAATATCTACAATGACTTCGTGCCAGTGATGCTAGTCTGTAAAAATATTACTGTGGAAATGTAGGTGATGTGAAAATGGAGTGAGCTGTCAAACTTACATTAAAAGTGGAATGACAGCAGTATGATTCTGTAAACATCTCACAGTGACAGCTCACCTCGTGATCACTTCACCCACGCCTTCACTTCGATATATTTACAGAATCGACCGGCTGTTCACTTCAAGCTCACATCCCCTTAATTTCCACAGTTAGATGTTTGCAGAATAGACCGGCAGTTGTACAAAATTTGTCACACACACACACTCAATCTCGATTAACATTCCTTAGCAAAATAACTGTTTAATTACAATGATCACCATTTTCGCTTGATTAAATTTATATATTATTTACATTCTTTAAAACTAAAAAATATTATAATTAACATAGTGACTAGTATTAAATGTAAATTCGTAATAAAACATGTAAAGTATGAATGATAGTGAACGATAAAGTCTCCCCTAAACTGTTTGTAGTAAAATAAATATCCCTAAATATAAATGGTATATATATTCACTAGCATAATAATAAAATAAATTTAAATCTACGCAGACTTGATACAGCTATATAAATTGACGAAATAAAAAATCCATTAGAATACTTATACATAGACTGAATTCGTTCATATACGGTGAACTTAATAGATGAAAAATATGTCTTTAACGTTATAATATTTACATTATTTAGTAATATACTAAATTATGTATATTTTGACACTGTTACGGGATCGCGTTAGGTCACATATGCGGAGAGGAAATATTAGAATAGACTATTGTTTGTTTAAATTGTATTGTGTGCGAAATGTTATTATTATTAGCTCTGTGTACATACGTTAAAATCTCGTGTATAGATACAGACGTAATAATATACAATGTGACGTAACGAGCTTCCCGTAAGGCTCACGCAGACGAAACGTAACCACACTTAACACGACTCCCCTACCACCGTAACGTTATTATTTTATTTTACAGAATATTTACATCAGTAAGTCGCGTCTGCAATGTTAGTTCTATATCCGTGGATTTAGCACAATTATTTTTATTTAAAATTCAATTTGGATCGAATTTATTTCACGAGTATATTGGCAGCCATTAGTGAACATCGCTATGTCAATTATTTTACAAAATCAGACTTAACACATTGCATTTTAGAATTAAATATTCAAGGACTATAATTACGACATCGAAAATATGCTGGGAAAATAAATTCGACCATTTGCACTTGAAATTCGGGACAAATCATGGGTCCAAAAAACAACAAATCTTAACACGCAACAATACGTCTCTATCGATAAATTAAATAATCGATGAAATATTGCATACACTTTACAATAGTCTAGTTCGACGATTATAAAATCTTAAGAGATCGCCTAGATAGTAACTAGAGCTCACTCATACCGACACGTTCGTTCAAGTGGGCAGTAGCGACACAGCACACTATATACAGAAACTCAACATGGAAATCGAGTCGGTAATATACTCGTACATAGATACTGTCCATTCAGAGTGAGTCAATTAACATTTTAATTCCGATAAACGTTCATTTTTCTTGTCAATATGTGTGCTCATCATGTCATTGTATACCATTTAGCATTCATTGCCGCGCACAGTAGACCAAATGGTTGCTTGTCATGGCATCTCGTTGCCATTACTTCGACTGGCAGTGAGAAGAGGTTGTTTTGTGACCAGTGCGCAATAAGAGAAGGTTGAGTTTCTGTAGCAGTGGAGCTGTAATAGCGAGGTGACGATGTGAGGTATGGGCAGCGACGGCGTGGGCTCGGGCGGCGGGTGTGGCGCTAGGCGGCGGCGCGGCGGCGCGGGCACGCGGGCGGCGCGCGGGCGCACGCGGGGGGCGCGGCGGGGCGGGGGGGCGGCGGCGGCGGGGGCGCCCGGGCCGCGCGCCGTCATACCCCGTCCAGCTGGCGCACGCGCACGTCCTGCGACGCGCACATGTCTGGCGCAAACGGTAAGCACGTGAAGTAGGCGCAGGCCGCGCACTCGTACGCCGGCGCCGCGTAGAACAACGCGACCAGCGCGCACAGCATCCCGCCCGCCGACACCATACACACCCAGACTAACGCAATCTTTCTTCGCCTCTCGTAAATACCGAATGTTATGAACGGCAGCAGCGCGTATGCGAGCAAGAACCCGAACACGAAGCCGAAAACGTGCGCGAAGTTATCGATCCAGGGTAGAAGACCCAGGAGGAACAACGCGAAGGCGATACCGACTAGTTTTAAGATTGCCCGTTTTGGATGCCTCAGGAGAGGCCACGCACCTATCACTTCTACTATTAGACACGCCAGAAGACCGAAATGTGATCCAGCTGGCCCAACCTGGAACATAAGACAGCACTTTTGAGCACTTTGTTCTTAAAAACCTAATCAGAAGTAACTAAAATAATATCTGACCAAAAGACAAACGGTTAGAACAAATAATAGTCTGACTCACCTCAGCCCTATAAGGTTCAAATATGGCCGAAGCCATATTCCCGGCGACCCCACTTCCTAAATATATGACAGCTATCCTAACTGGCCCGGCCATCTTCTCCAGGTCCCTCATGAAGAGCCATTGCAGCGCCAACGTGGCAGCCAGGTGCAAGAGACCGGCATGGACGAATAAAGATGTCCATGCACGGTACAGCTGGTCTGGTCGACGTCGCCGCATGAAAGGTAGCATGCCGCAGACGTCGTCAAGACAAGACACCTGGAATGAAACGCAAATAGTAAAAGAAAGTAAAAAAAATAAGTTACAAGGACTAGCTACTCTTTTTAAGGCAACAGATTTTTTTCTGAAGTACTCTTGGTGGCAATATTTCTAAAATTGTAAGAGTGTAGAGGCAGACCTAAAATATCAAAACACATTATTCGTTTTCGTACAAAAAAAACATTTTTTAATATAACAAAGAAGTACTCAATATCGAAGCACTATTTGTTTCTCGTTATAGTTGAATTAAGTACAGCTAGATTCTCATTAGATAGTGTCGTGACACGGGATACACCAATCACACGAACCTATTCAGGCCCACGTCATATCACAACGAATTTTGTAACCAATCATCTGCGTCAGAAGGCGTCAACACGACACACTACGATAATGTCAAACAAGCTTTAGGAACAGGGATAATCAACTAACCTGTGAACATAACGACGCTTCTTCATGGAAATAACCCTTGACGAAGTCACAGTGTTCTCTAGTAGTAATGACGCATTGTCCATGGACCCCTATACAGCAGGGATGGCCTATGACCTCACAAGCCATGTGTTCTGCTGCATGCCCGGCTCGGCCAGCGGCCGCAGACCCGTCTAGAACTGATTTGCGGCAGATCGGCCATTTTGTGATGTCGTCTGGCCATTCGTGCGGTGCTATCGACCGCGGTGCTTCACAGAACCTGTAAGAAATTAATATTTTAATTAAGCTATCATTACATTTTACAAAATCGTTATTTTTTGGGGGGGGTTTAGAAAAAGTAGTAACGTAGCAAAATAATAATTGTCCAATTATGCCAACAGGGAATATAGTGATTGGTCAAACTGGTCGTTTCAAGCCCTTAACGCACAACAATTGGCCTTCCATATACGAGAAAAGGGGTGGTAAATGTTTTCGTGAAACCCAAGATTTTTTGCACGACTCATATGAATTAATAGGGGTCTCTCACAAATCCTACTATATGTTCAACTAATAAAAGGACTTTACACAATACTTAAGGGAGGTGAAAATAATGTGTTAATACTTACTTGGGATCTAATCCGCAAACGGACCCTGATATCCGACCTCCAGGCCCCGACTCGCCCGACGACCATTTCTTCCACGTTGAAATGGTGGTCTGAAAGGTAGACAAAACAAAGTTCACGGTTGACAAGCTTATGCTTCGCCCATAACTAGGTGTGACCCTTGGAGCAAGAAGCGTTTTGAAGTCTTAAAACTATGACTTAAATATTAACATGCACAATTTTAAATACGTAAATTCTGTTTTACCAAAGGGCATCGTGTTACCCAATATCTGGATTATGGAGGTCAAATATTGTCGCTCCACGTTTAATAGTAGCATTTAGCTGCATCCGCTTTATCTTTCTATTTTAGGGATGGGAAATCATCAAATTACCTCTTCCACTCTGGTTGGAGCGGAAGGGAGTGTCAGACTTACCGACTAAAACCCATCCGTGTTCCTACTTATAACCTTTGCGTTCCAGGGCCGCGGTGACCTTTTCGAAAAAATTCCGCAACCCAGGCAATCCACTTAGTCTGGAAGCCAACCCCACACAGGGAGAAGGCTATCAAGGGATTCATTTTTGAGTTAATACACTGTGGTTACTTTTATCTGTTGTATGTTATAATATTTCATGATACCAGTGTTTTCTTGCACGATAATCGTGACCCCTACAGCGTACTGACCATTTGAAGCTTTTGGCCGGTGGTATTGGATGGCTAATGAACTTACATTATATCATAAATTATCTTAACCTATTAGAGCTATCGAGATTTATGCAAAAACTTACCTTTGATATTAATCCTCGTATCTATAGGTAGGCGTGCGCAAAAAGGCAACATTATAGTAAATACCACACTGTTAACGCAGTAGATGTTTGCGTAAGTAAATAAAACGGGCATAAATGGAGCCAATGGAGGTTCAAAACTGTCTTTGAATTTCAGAGCCTCAAGACCACAGATATAGATAGACTTAGATAACGCAAGTATCAATATCTATTTGGAAACCAAGCGTGCCATTTTTTACTACCTACTGTGACGTCACATACAAGCACTATTGAGGACGCGTTTCCGAATGGGTACTCAAATCATTACTTTTTACACAAAAGTATGTTTATTGAATAAAATGCTTTGCATTCTTAAAATGTTTTTCCCATGAATTGTTGATAGATGTAAGTACATGGTACGATTCTGAACTATAAATATAATTTTAGATAGGTACAGTTTCTCAATAAATGTACCGAAGTGATTTTTTTTACTTCGGTACATTTGTACAGAAAATGTAATAAACATACTTTTGTGTAAAAAAGTAATGATTTGCCTAACCATTTGGAAACGCGTCCTTAAGTGATGACGCCGTCGCGTGTGGCACCAAACTGACCTAACCACCTTACTGACGTCCGACTAGCGTACACCGATGCAGACTGAGCGCAAAAGTGGCGGCTTACGATTTTTGTACGTAAGCTGGGCACCGAATCGGGCACACAAAGTACTAAGTAAAAGGTGCTCTTGCGTTATCTGTGCTCAAGACAAAGTGACATACGATAGCGTTATCGATTGTCGAAACGTCAAAAATAAATGGGTTTGACATACGTGGTCAAGCCCAAATATTGGACATTTCGACAATTGCTGTCGCTAATATAATGTCACTTTATAGAGACCCTGATGATCCACACAAGGTGAAACAGCATGAAGTGAACTTGTCGGTGTGTTAATCAGGACTGTTGAGATGTCCTTATAAACACACTATCAAATTCAAATCATCCCCATACATGCTTCTTTTACACTTTATAAAAGCATTTGCGGGACGGCCTTCAATGAACGGGGGCCCTGTTTATGAATGTTCACCCAGATTGTCAATTAATAGAACATAATGGACGGAGATTGTGAGGGGAGATAAGACTACGCTAAAAACAGGGGACTATCATCCAAAAACATTAATCAATACTTATTAGAAAGATGTTACTAAAATAGTAGGTACATCAATTTATACAACTTGTAACAGAATAAAGGCAATACCTCTTAAAGGATGTTGAACCAGCAATATTAAATATGTTTCCATCCATGTGCATATCTATTTATCATGTTACACATGTTTATATAAATAAATGCATCTTCTTCATCTTCATTGTACCTACTCATTATGACCAACTCTGAAATCGCGAAAAAAAATTGACAGCCAATACATTTCTGTGCGACAAAATGTACAGAACAGCTGTTTTTTTTTGCGATTTCGGTGTTGGTCCTACAGTAAAAGTTGTTCATAATGATGAGCACAGTGAACCCTCAAGAGGTATTGCGTTTATTCGGTTACACGTTGTATAAAGCAAAGTAGGGAAGTAACACCATTGATAACTAAAGAACGGCTGGACCGATTTTGAAGATCTTTGGCTTGTTGAATTTGGCACTGCCCTGAATAGCAGAATAACTATTAAAATATCGGCTAAATTCAAGAATAAAAAAAAACATTTTTTCATACAATAATTCGTATGCAACGCCATCTCTGATCCATGACAAAAACGAAACACGACACAAATTAATTCTCAGGCAGTTTCGTTCAGATTTCTAGTTTTCCGGGACAGCAAGTAATAAATATAGAGAAGAGATAAACACAGAAAAGTTACAAGCTTTTGAAGTTATTCACACAAAACATCTAGGATAGCTTCAATTCACTATACCAATACCCTATTGAATATAAATCATCCCTACCACTACCATGACGTTCGTTTTCTCCAGGAGAAAGAAATACCCACCGAACAATCAGCCTTAGAAGACTGGACACATCCTGAATCATCGTTTCGTATGCAACAAGCCGTATCCCGTTCTCTTCTGGCTGACGCAGCTATTGCCCGGGCTATTCTTGCGTCCCTCCTCATGCATGGGGCGAATTTGGCCCCCAGGTGGATCAGGTCAGCCGCGCGAGGACCCAGCCAAAATGACGCCGGCTCTTCCCATTCGACCTGGAATGTAATTGAAAAAATGTTACGACAAAAATATTATATACGTAAGTTTAAAAAGTTTCAGAAGATACAACGATTAAATAACAATTTTGCTAAGAAGGATAGACAGATAAATAGATAAAACATAGAATATTGTACACCAAAAATAGTTGCACAACTCTTTTACACAAACTTCTATGGGTACAATGGTGGTCTTATCGCTGACAGCAATATCTATCAGACAATCTTAGGACGGACTGAAAGAACTTAAATTAGAAGGAAAATTTAAATTTAATATACATAAAGTAAACTTAAAATTTACAACGTACTTATAACAAAATAAACGCAAGTCCTCACATGGTGTCATTATACTCCTAATTATGAACAACTTTTACTATGGGAACAGCATTTGAAAAGATAAAGAGCTAACTTTAATTTGACGGTAACGTGAATAGTCAAACATCTAAATTTTTGCGACTGTCTGCGACTGTTCAGTTTTCTTGGAATCAAAAAGTAATTATTAATTATTTACAACTCCGTTAAACATACTTTTAATAAATGAACTAAAGTTTTCACAGATCTAAATTGCCTTTCTACCAAATAATTAATAATTGAGACATACCTACGTACATAGCTAGACTCAAAAGAGAACTCATTAGTTTTAGTACTTCGGTTTGAAACAAGATATGAGACACAGAATATTGTGGGCCTTAGAAATACATTGTGTCTTCTTAGAATCCCAAAAATATACTAATGAAAGTTTGCCCTAGCAAAACTAAAAGTATCTCAAAGCTTCAGTTTTCATATTGGTACATTACATGGAAAAAATAAAAGCTGTTCGACGGGTTATTCATTTCTAAAAACATCATCAAGAATTGAATTTGTGCGAAACAAATTCTTGGTCACAATAGCAATTTTTTGAAAAGGTTTGCTGTGCACTATATCAAAGAAACAAAAGAAAACTTCAAAACAATACAAAAAATGACATATAGACTGAAAGTTAGTATCATGAAAGACTGAACTAAGCAGCAGAAATCAGAGAAAAGGGGCCGCTCGAAATTGTGTAAAATGAATCCTTAGTCGTGAAATCATTTTTTTTTAATTTTTCTTTCGATGATAGCTACAAAGAGAAACCCAAAAAAATGCAAAAAAACACGTTATCAAAGAAACAAAAGAGAACTACTAAACAATCAACAAAAATTACATATAGACGGACCTTTCGCGGTCACTCGTCGCTGAAAGATATCATCATGAAAGACTGAACTAAGCAGCAAAAAGTAGACAAAAGGGGCCGCTCACAAAGACCGTGTGACCTACATTCAGAGCTTGCTCACTAATACTCTTACTTTGTGACGTTCCCTTGCGTCACAATGAGGACGTACCCTTTGTGGTTGCTACTTACTAATTGTTAATTTCATATTGAGTTCGTGTTGTAAATATTTTCTTGGTTCTTTCTTGGTGCCGTTGCTGAGTATATTCTTTTTGCAAGTGCAGTTTTTGCCGTGCCTTTAGAGAATTTCTTGAAACTGAATGTTACATATGAAGAAGATTTTTAAATTATTTTTTTTGGAACCAAATGCCAGTAGTAATCGTCGTCAATAAACAAGCTAAAAATATTATTTTCAAGCTTTAAAAAGATAATTTAGCCACTGTAGCATTGAGAATAGGATCTCAGCTCTCAGAACCGTTTTCGACACACAAGTCAGCAGCCCTACCATGACGTGTTAAAGCGTGAGTAGTTCGAGCCAGAAGGAGGGATGGAGCTATACACCCTATATAGCTCCATCCCTCCTTCTCGCTCGAACTTCTCACGCTTTAACACGTCATGGTAGGGCCGCAGGAGTATCCTATCCGATTAACTTAATGCTACATTTTAATGGCACAATGAAACTGTAACGTTTAAAAAAGAAACAAGCTTACAATAATACTTCGATTTTAAAACAGCTCGCTTAAAACTTAACGTTTTTTCCATTTTTCCAACTATAAATCCAAAGAAATAACAAAATGATGAGCCAAATAAATCGTCTAAGTAAAATATTGTGCATTCATTCTTAGCCATTAAATCTGAAGGAACGTGTTTCGTCTAAAAGCTTCACCTTGTTATCCTAAGTCTTGTACAAAGAAACGGGATTTTCAAGAGACGCCGTATGACTTAAACAAAATTATATTTTGTATAACTCAGTTTTACGAACTACACTTACAACATTTATAAAGGGGCTTTTCAAGTTTTGTGGGACTAATTACCAACGAGATTCAATAATACTGATGACCAACAGATATAAAGATTTAATTTCAAGATTTTGATTTATTTTGTCATTTGCAAAATTTTATTAAATGTCATTTGTAAGATTTATTTTGTAAGTGGATTAAAAAGAACACTTTTCCTTATTCAAAAAGAGGCCGGTATTTCCTAGCTGACTAATCTGAGAAGCAACACAAGAACCAACTCAGAGATAAATCGATCCTTTCCTGTAGTTCTTCAACCACGCCAAAATCACTGTAGAATCCATGAAAACTGAACAAGTTTTCACATGACGTGTGAACTCCAAAAATCACTTGGGACCATCATAACCCTGTAAAGGACATAAACATTTCACGATTTTGAACGCAGTCCCCGAAAAAGGTTTTATATGCGACGCCACATAAAATTACCTATTCAAGTGTAAATAAAGTAGGCAATCAATATGCAATGTGTTGGAAACTGTGAATGATCAGTCTTATCATGGTAAAAAATGTATAAGAAGGCTGATATTTCATATTTTTCGGATTCTCTGAAAATGAGCATTGGCGTGGTAGAAGAAGCCTACATTATTTATTTATAATATTCACACACATGAGTTCATTCGCATGGATGTTCATTTTTTGAGTTAACGACTGAAAAAGTTCAAAGATCTCAATTGTTAGACTTATCTGAATGTTGTCAATAAGACTGAGATGTATTTATCAAGTTATTCGGTACCTGATGATGGTGTTCTAAACTAACACTATGAAAACTTAGTCTTGGTTGAAGTTAAAAACTTAATGCGGATGATCATAATGAAGATAACACTTAATAATCAACTAATTCATGTAAAGTTTGGATGGTCTAAATCAATACCAATAACATTATTGCTATTGATTAAGACCATCTAAACTACTGATGCCCGTAAGCATAAAGGCAATACAGGGACCCAAACAACTTAGATATTGTAGGCATTTATACTTTCCGACTCGAAAAGGAGAAGACCAAGGGCAACACTGGCAAGATTTAGCCTCTCAACCATCATCACACAAAAAAAATGTTACATTTCACCCACCTGCTGTAAACTCAAGCTCTTCACCAGGACCTGTCCCGAGTGTGTGTGCCTGCCGAACCCGACTGGTCCGAACCCGTAGCAGAGGAGCGACAGTAGCAACACCAGGGTCTGCACTGTGCTCACCCACCACGTGAAGTAAGGGCGATAGTCCGTCAGCTCGTCGAGCTGCCGGGCCACCTCCTCGTGATGCGCTACCGACTTGCGGAGCGAACGCCTGGAACATAAGTTGGAATGTTAGTCTTTTGTTATAGATGTATAACATGAAGTTTATGATATCGGTCTTAGATTGACGGGTGTAGAGAACTCTATTTGGGCACTATAGTAAACTATACTGTCTTTTGACTACATATTCTGCATAACTTTCATTGTGCGTATAGGGGAAGGTGGAGGGGAGGGGTGGAATTCCCTGCCGGATCATGTGCTTCCTGATAGCTATAACTTGGGGGTTTTACACTTGGGGGTCTACATTAAATAGTATCTATCACATTTTTCAAAGTTAGTAGTGGAGGCAAAAAAGTCCTTTCAATTTTAAATCGCTGCACAAACAAGCGATTGTGTAAAAAAATAGCCAAGTCCTACGGTGAAAAATTGGCATAATACATTTTGCCATAAATAAATGGGGTCGTATCCACGAAGTATTAATTCAAAAAGCCATTACACCAAGTTTTTAAGTGTAACTTGGCGTAAACACAGTAATATATTGGAGGCTCAGTTGAATTATGAGCGAGGACGTCGTACGCCGTACAGTTACTATATTATTTTTTAATATTTCTTTGTAACTTTTTAGTAAGATTCATTAAAATGTTTGTTCGTTAATTAAGAGAAGTTGTGTTGATGATGTTTTCAGGTTCGGTGGCAGAGCTTTTAAACATGCCAGCGAATCCGTGGTGATTCTTTGTAAATAGACACTAAAGAAAACTATCATCAGATTTTACAAGCGTCGCCTCTTTGTTTCCAAGAAAAGTACAAATATTGAACTTTTCTTAGAAACAAAAAGGAGATTTCCTAACTTCCTTCTAAATACCGTTCGCGTTTACAGCCAGAATAATTTCCTATAATAGAGCACCACTCTATTTTAATCGACTTAATATATTATAGGCAGGTATTTTGATGACGTAAACATTTCCCTATTAAGTTGAACTAGTAAATAAACAGAATAAAGTAGGTCAAAGGCAAGGACACATTTCATAAACTTCACCTCCTGTCCTAGATTCATGTGCTCTTTGATGGGTATATTTACTAAATTCTGTAGAATTACGGTGCTTCAAAGGTGAAAAGAGTTTCCTGAAAGTTATTATTCGAAGAAATGTGACGAATACCGTCATATTTCTTGGAATAATATAATCATGGATGTTCAAGTTAATATTGATGTCACTAAGGTGAATGTAGGTTTTAAGCGAAATGGAAAGTTAATTTAAGAAGCGATTTAGTTTTATCAATTATTGTCAAAACAATGTTTCTTTCTTTCTTTTCTTTTTCTTTATTTTATCTATAAAATACATTGAAATTTAAAGCCTACCGCCACGTTAAAATCGCGCTTTATATTTGCAACCCATAATCTACACAATGCTGATGGTAAATATTAATAAATATAAACAATAATGCACCTTGTCGGACGGAGAAGAAGAGCGTTTTAATAATGTCCTTACTAAATTTTTGAGGTAGCTTATACAGAAATGAATACCACATCAATATACGGACTCATATACAGACGAACACACTCAACACAGTATGAGTCTAACAAAATAAAAACAGCAAGAGCGCCCCTCAGTGGGAACTCTTTAATAATTACGCGATGGGTCGATAGCGGTCGTCGACCGCGTGGAAATAATTCTCTGAGCAGTTGCCATACTCGCTCTTTGTTTTCCCCGCCGTTTTGCGCCAAAAAGGCTTAAAAACGAAACGTTTTTCAACTTTTTCGGTATGTATTAAAAGTTGTTTTTACGATTCGTTTGGTTTTGAGGGGGACTTTTGTGTTTGGAACTTGAGAAAATGGATGATTTTAAAATTTAAAAGTCTCTCTGGTTCTGTTGTAAAAAAAGCTGGGTATTGACCGGTGTAAGCATGTTATGTTACGCCGTATCCTTAAATCCGTGGAAAACAAAACACATAGGTACGCAAACGTTCGTGCTCGTTTCCACGTACTGACTGCACAAATGCTCGTCGTCGTCCCTTTGTAACATTTTAAATTACGCCCCGTAACACCGGTCAGCACCCACCTTTAAGAATATGGTTGGAGCAACTGGACTTACTGTTGTATTTGACTTATAATAATAGGTCTTTACCTATGAAATTGCCGTTTTGTATGCAAAAATTTAAACGAATTTTATTCATGTATTTTTTATTTGTATTAATCGAAGTAATCACCCATGCAATCAATGCATCTTTACCAACGCAGTGGCATTTTATTGATGCCCTTCTTAAAGAAATCAGCTGGACGGGAGGCAACAAATTCTTCAAAGGCATTTTGTACTGCCTCTCGGGTATTGAATTTTTTTCCCGCCTAGAAGTTATCCAAATTCTGGAAAAAGTAGTAGTCTGTAGGCGCAAGGTCTGGTGAGTAGGGCGGATGACGGAGAGCTTCCAACCCCAGTTCTTGCAACTTGGAGACTGTCTGCTGTGCAGTATGAGGTCGCGCGTTGACGTGCAGGAGCAGCGGAGACGAGCGATTGACCAATGCTGGTTGGAGATGTGCCAGCTTCTCCATCATTGTGTTCAGTTCTTCACAGTACACATCTGCAGTAATGCTCACCCCGTTTGGTAAGAAGCTGTGATGAATCACAACGGCGCTAGACCACCAAACAGTGACCATCACTTTTCTAGGGGTAAGTTTTCGTTTAGGGCATTGTTTAGGTGCTGAACCAGGATCTAACCAACTTGCTGAGCGCTTGCGGTTATCAAACAGAATCCATTTTTCATCGCAGGTAATAATGCGGTTCAAAATTCCTTCATTTGTGTGTCTGTTGAGCAGTGCAAGGCACGTCTCGAGGCGTACGTCGCGCTGGCGATCATTGAGTTCGTGGGGCACCCATTTGTCAAGCTTTTTTACCTTGCCAATTTGACGCAAATGGACCAATATTGTTTTGACGCTAACGTCGAAAGCTGCTGCTAATTCAGCCGTAGATTGTGTATCATCAGCTTCCACAATCGCCTTTAATTCGTCATTGTCGACCAAAGTCTTCGGACGACCGCGAGGTTCATTTTTCAGGTCGAAATTTCCAGAACGGAAGCGAGCAAACCAATAACAGGTGGTGCGTTGGTTTGTAGTGTTAGCTCCGTAAACGTCGTTGATGTTGCGTGCCGCTTGTGCCGCGTTGCTGCCACGACGGTACTCATATTCCATAATTGCTCGAATTTTCAACGTATCCATGATGACGAAAATGATTGAAATGCGATGAAAATGTAACACTAATCAATAAACAAATGACTACTTTTAGAAAAAAAAAACCATGTTTTTAAAATAAAATTAATTTGAAATTAGAATTCTTAGCCAAACAAAAATTATTTTGATTTGAAATGGCCAGTACTGCAGAACGGCAATTTCATAGGTAAAAACCTAATATATAAACTTTTGTTTGTTACGGGTGATTTTTTAATAGTGTGATAAGTTTTATTGGAGGAAAAATATGACAGTTTTACAGCATTAAACTAGAAGTTAATTGAAACTATAATTTTAATTCTCAAGATAAAAGTTGTTTGGTGAATAAAAATATTAGCCCTTCGTAGGCCTTTTTTTTACTGGCATAGGTTTATTATGATGATTTATACTCGTATTTGAGTCAATACATGAAAAGATTAAAATTGATATTATAAAATTATATCATATCTTCTTGTTGTCAAGCAAGATAATTATGTTGCCCGACAAGCAACCTACAATGTTCTAAATCCTCATAATTTACAACATTTGGTTAAAGAAATCCGTAGATGTAGGCTGGAAGGATCAGCACTAAATTAACTGGATCCCTCGTAGCAACCTAAGGATTGTCCTCAATTTGCCAGCACGGTTGGCTGAACTAGCTATCTGTGCATTACATAAATCTTCGTTACTTTCAGCCTAATCCCAGACTCGTGTTATAAAAATGTTCTACCGAAACTTATTTTGACGGAGACCTTCGGGGAACATCGGAAGTTCTCGGAATGGTTTGATATTAAAACTGTGGCTTGCCAAGGCCTTGTAATTATTGTATCACCTGTCAGGATTGTTCGTTTGAGCTGTCTATAAAATTGATTATAGACTGAATAACACATATCTAGGGTACTCGTAGTCATATTTTTGACTATCTATTAGATAGTCAGAAATCTGACAACGAGTATTTAACAAGGGAACCTATTGTGTTTTCCAATCACTGAGCTGACAAATTACTGGAATTTAGTGACTATCAGTAAGACTGGAATTCGAACCCAAAGTAATTGAAAAGAGCAGGTCATGATGGTGATGAAAATATTAGAGGAAGTTTGAAGGACAGAAAAGTTGAAATGTCATCTTTTGTCTCCGTATAGGCATATAATGAAGAGGGATGAATCTCATGTGACTAAAACAGTGATGTACATTGTAGCTATCAATCATCAAACCTAATCATAAAACCTCTGGGTTAAAAGAAAAGATAGATATTCTATAGATTCTTAAGAAGAAAAGTGAGAAAATTATCATAGCGTGACAAGAAAGAAGAAATAAAAAGTAAGACCGTTCAAGTTCCATAGGACAAGGGCAAGAAAACAGTGTTGTTAATGTTCAATTTCTTACCTAAAGAATCTACCAACAACGCCCATGCCAAATTGCCTCCTATTGGAGTTGTCCGCGAGAGGTTCCAGCATCGGTGTGTGGATGCGCGCTCCCCCCGCCCCCCACGACACACTCCGCTCCGGCCTTCGGTACTCCACGCTGCTTGAACCAATTGGGGATCTCGCCCTGGAAATTGAAAAAAAAATGTAAAGGAGACTTTTATGGTTACATAAACTAGAGTGAATACAGGAATCAATTACTACGCCTTGTTTTTCTGCCTTATTTTTTATTGTCCGTTTTCTATTGCAAGGATGTTAATCTTCATTCGTAATAAATAATTGCAGGGTCAAGCTGACGGAGCCAAGTTCTTGTTGCAAACGAGGTTTTTAAAGACATATTCATATGGCAGCAATGGATAAAAAAATTCATTAAAAATTTTCGGATTGTGGTAAATGCAAAAATAAATGTGGTGGACTGGTCAAAGCAAACGTATTACCAAGGCCATGGTGGTTTTTCGATAATATCTGGACAATTTTAGATTAGTCTATCATTTGTACTGAAAAAAACGAAACTGATAGACCGTAGACTCTTAAGACAACCCAAAAACAATATTGACCGTGTCTTTGTTACCCAAAAAATTGTATTTCAGGCAATGAGTGATGATGAGCATTCTTAATTACATTTTAAACTCATTAAGATCAAAGAAATACATTTTTATGTGGAGTCCTCACTTCTTTGATATTATAACGAGTTATTATTTTTTTCACTTTTACGTCTTTTATATTTAATTACTTACTACACAGTCTATACACGTGTCTACTTTTAATAACATTCATTATTAAAAGTAGATACGCGTATAGACTGAGTTTTAAGTATTTATTTAGAAATTAGCTTCAGCCTGTGGCTTTACCGACATGAAAATCGTGAATCATCCCGGTGTACCTAATATTCTCACGAGGTAAAAGTGTCTTATATCCTAGTCCAGAACATGGGCTAGCCGTGCGCTTAGTTGTACCTATCCAAATCTGTTCAGCCATTATGACGTAAAAAGGTAGGTAGCAAAAATACAGAGTCACTTCCGTATTTATAATACAAGTAAGGGTGGAAGTGCCTGCCAGGGTTGCGGTATTTGTTCTAAGGGTCATCGCGGCCTTGGAACGCAAAGGACATTTGGAGGAAAATTCTGACAATCCCTTCCACTCTGCCCAGAGCGGATCATCGAGACATTTGATGATTTCCCATCGTTAAAAAAAATGGGTAAACATCATAAGTATGGAATAACGTAATTTTGACTTTTTGTCTCTTAAAAAAGTACCATCTCATCGCGTGTAGAATAGAAATAGGTACCCTCGAAACAAGCATATAAGCAAACTAGACGGAAATTATTATTAAAGAAAAGTTTCATGGGATCCATAAATTCAAATCTGCGATGATTTTCCTTCAAATGATAAAAAAAAATTGTACATAACTGACTGTTGACAAACCCTACTTATTCCTTTTCCTTATAGTTTCAATTTCGTCCTTGCAACATCACAAACCCAGTATGTAGGTATCTACACACTGACATACACCACGTATGTCAGCATAGTCCGAAGATTTAATCTCCGATCACAGACCCTTGTCACAAAGATTGGGGACTGATACCCGCGTGAAAGACGCATGCGCGGTAAAGCGCCTGTTTTTTATTTGCTTTAACACGACATACATAGCTGCAGTGCGTTCCTTTCCTTCCACTGTGGGTATTGGACTTACAACAATTTTAAAAAAAGATGTTTCAACACTCGCTTTTTCAACAGTAACAGTGATTTTTTTTAAAGTATTTGACACTTCTATTCTCTCCTCAGTAAATGTCGGATCGATATCAAATAATCGAATCAGTTCATCCAGAGACAATCTCTTACGAACATATAAACAAACAAACAATCATATTAATCAATCAATAGGTATCATGGCTCATGTTATAATAGGGGAAACCTACACGGAACGCCCATACCAATCTGTTCTGACTTTCGGTACCTCGGGTCGCTTGTCCAGGGGGATGGCGATATAGACTCAGACGTAACGCACTGGATCAACTCAGGATGGATGAAATGGCGACAGGTCACTGAAACAACTTGCGACCCACGGATGCCCCTCAAGTTGAAGGGGATAATAAACTTTAAAAAATAAAAGATAAATTGGTATTACATTGGAAAACCGCTGAGGTCATAAAACATCGATGACAGTTTTAAAACTTAAATCGTTGGCTTTGAGAAAGAACGCAAATTATGATTGGCATAAAATTAAAAAAAAAATAGATTAATTATTAGAAGTCGGTTTAAAAGGTCAACGTTTGTTTGACGAAGTAAAACTTTAAAGTGTCAATATAACTATTGATTAGTCGCTAAAAATACAAAGAACTAAAGACGCAAACATCAAAATATAGAATTCTATCTTCTGCCAGTGGCTGCCCCCGCGTGACTGCCGGGAATTATCCCGAGGAAACAAACTCTTGAGATAAAAATAATGTATGTGCCCTTCCAGACTATAATCTATATCTGTGCCAATATTTAGCTAGATCCGTTCAGTCGTTCCGACGTGATTGAGTAATGCGGGACATACACGTTCAAGTAATTCGATAAAACAGGCTGGTTAAAACTGTTTGATCTAATTGAAATACGAAATTTTGTATTTCTTCATGCCATTTGACGACTAATTTTTTAACAAATTTTCCCATACACTTATGCCAATATCTTGAATATGTATGGCCCGCATAACAAACATACATTCATTCATATTATTATATTCATTCAAATAAGTAATACGGCTCGATTAAAAATAAATTTATACGTAAGTATAATCAATTTTTTTTTTTTTTCATTTACAATAAGCGAATCAAAGTTCGCTATTATTTATTGAACAAAATTATAAAGACAAAACAAAGCCGTATCGAAACCAACTTAATTAACGTCGTTACCATTTATTGAACTCAGTTCAACTCATGAGAGAAATCGAGCGAAAAATGCAGAAAAATTACAAGCGAATGCCAACGACCGCACGCCCGGTCAATAGTTCACAACAAGCTTAAAATAAAGCGCAAATTAATTACAATTAATTGTTCTCCTGATGCATTTTAAAAAGTTATTTGTGCGATAGTAATTAACACTTTATGCGATTACATTGAAAATAATAACTGAATAAGTCTATTCATGCAAAATATCAAGTCAGAAATAATTATTCTGACTGACTCTGATTTCTAAAAGATATATATCTTTTAGAAATGTTCGTCAGACCTAGGTTAGACTAGACCCCGTAAGCTACATACACTTAAACGTTGTGTGGTCGAAAACACAAAAAAAATGTTTGTTTTTTGGATGGGAAATCATCAAATGACTCCTTCCGCTCTGGGCGGAGCGAAAGGGAGTGTCAGACTCTAACTGACTAAAACCCATCCGTGTTCGTCCTAATGCCCTTTGCGATTCAGGCCCGCGGTGACTCTTTAGAACAAATTACACACAATGAGCTTTTAGTGCAACCACAGCTGGGATACAGGTCTACTCTGTGAGACGAAGTGGTCCGTACTCCACTGCGGGTCCAGTGCAAATTGGTGGAAGTGTCGTGACTTTTGAGTTTTTGGGGCAAGGCGGTTTGCTCACGATGAGTTCCGTAACCGTTTTGAGAGTACTGCCAAACGGCCAGTGGACCCACATAAGCAATAAATCGAAATAACTGGAAGATATGTAGCGTTGTCCTGTCGAAGAATTCTGCAGGCTAGTAGTGCAAGTACCCGCTTGGGTCCAAATCCATGGTCTAAAACCCATAAGTCGCAGCTGTTACCACTACCTACCAAGTTATACGAGTATAAAAACAAACTTAAAATTAACTTTATATCCTACATAATTAAGTCCTCCACGTTGCACTATAATATAATAAACGATGTAATTAATCTGTCGAGCTGGCAACATGGCGCAGTAGATCTGTTCGCAACAGGATTATTAGGCAAAACTTAGCTTCTACAACTTGACGTGGTTTACTTAGTATCGCGGCTTTGTTTGTACCACTATAACAGCTTCATCTTTAGTTATGAAGTTCGGGAATTACCACCTACATTGTTTGTGTAGCTTTATCCAACGTTACAGAATAAACGCAATGTTTTCAATCTTAAGGGATCATTGTACTCATCATTATGAACAACTTTTACTATGGGACCAACACTGAAATCGCGAAAAAAGAATCGACTGCCTCATACATTTATGTGCGCATAACTCGACAAAATTTACTGAACAGCTGATATTTTTCGCGATTTTGGGGTTGGTCCCATAGTACAAGATGTTCATAAAAATGAGTACAATGATTCCTTAAGAGGTATTGCGTTTATTCTGTTACACGTTGTATAGAATAGAGAATAGTTCTTTGATTACAGAAAAACCAATAAGAAGTCTATGGTTTGAAAGTAGAAAGAAAGAAAATGAAGAAAAAGAGTTTATTTGCGCCAAGCATGACGCACACCATAAAAATATATAGGTATTTATATAAATGTAAACGGGATTGTGAGGAAGATATGGGTCACATCGGCGCAAAACGACCATCGCTCAGCATAATGCTGGAACTCGTGTGCGAGACAGAAAGAAGTCAAGTAATATGTTACTATGTACTAATCTGTATTTTTTTTTCTGTATATTTATTTTTTAATTTTGAAATAATTTATTTCAAAATTAAAAAATAAATATATTCAAAATCTCCACAACACGCGCTTTCTTTTGAAATATCACGCTATACAGTTGGAAAATCTTTTTTTTTTCTAATTTACTCCCCAAAAAGTGACTCCATTTTTTTATTTTTTTTATTCACGTCCGTGTTTGGGTCACAGAAGTTTATATCTGTATCAAATTTTAACTGAATCGGTTCAGTAGATTCGGAGAAAATCGGCTGTGACAGATGGACAGACAGACAGACCAACAGACAATATATAATAAGGGTTCCGTTTTTCCATGTAGATGTGCGGAACACAAAATTAATTAACTTATATACTGAAAAATAGCTATAACTGCTTATTTCTGCTCCAAACAGTTACGATATTATAACAACTAAAACGTTTACAAAAACCATGTCCGTACTGGAGTTGCTGATGCGATGCTGAGAATAGCTTAAGAATACTAGCTACAGCTGTTGAAGGCGGCCAGAACCGAAGTCATAGTATAGACTTCGGTTCTGGCCGCCTTCAACAGCTAGAGGAGAAAAATTAGAAGTAATAAGCAATAATCAAATGCTGGGGCACGCCTGTGCTTGTCTATGTCTATGAATTGAAACATAGGTAAATTGAAAATGGAATCTACCGAATCCAGTGTGCCCCACGCGTGTTATGAAGTGTTTAAGATACTAAATGAAAGCAATGTAAATAAACGTATTATTATTTATTATTAATTGAACTCACCCCTTAGATCCATCAACATTATCCGCCTCGTCATGATGCTGCAACGGCGTCGCTGACGTCGGCGGCGTGAAGAACACGTCGTCGACGTCCACGTCATCGTGCGGCGGCGCTCCCCCGCGGAATGATCGCGACCACTGCGCCGACGTTGACTGACGCGAGCGTCGCGTCACCGCCTGTGGAAGATAGTTGTGGTTAGCTTCAATGATATCGAGAGCGTCTACTGCTAGAAGAACTTACAATTGCCTTGACAATTCAGTTCCCTTCAAGATGGTTAAGCTGAACGTTACTGATACACGCGTCATGCTCGTTAACAGGCGCCGTCAGTATTATTTTATTATTAATAATGTTTTTTTTTATAATATTACATTTTGTAACACATAACATGATTTATAAGGCTGTTCGAGGAGTTTCTTACACGTTTTTCTCCATAGAGCTTTGTGAATGTAAGATTTATCATTCTGACTGACGAACTCGACAATTCAAAAGAGCCCGTAAATGATTTTATTGAAATTTAAAATGCTTTGATTTAATTCAGTAGGCCCCACATCAGTGAAACAAAACCAGAGTAAACTACTATAATAAAACTCTGTTTTATAAATATTCTAAGTAACATATAGGGTATATCAGGGGGCCTACTCTCTAAGCCCGAAGTCCAGGTAAGAGTTAGATAGCCATACTGCTTAATCGTATTGAAGAAACTTTTTGTTAAACGAAAAAAAGTAACGGTAAATGACTCCACTAATGAGTGCAGATTTTTTTTCTCGGTGACATTACCCTTCGTTGGATGTACAAGGGGAAGATTGACTTATCGTTATTAGTACTCGTACCTACGAATTACGGGCCATTGCCCCCCTAAACAAACATCTCTTTAAAATAGGCGCCACGGACAGCCCACTCTGCTTTGATGCCGAAGAAACAGCCACCCACGTCATCCTGGAATGCGAGGCCGTGGCTACCCAATGCAAACAAATCCTGGGAACGGTAAGGTCGCTCCGCAACGCATGTGAAACTCCCAGGAAACTTCTATGCTTCTAGGCGGAGCTAGGCTAGCTAACTTATCCTGAACACCTACGCACAACGGACCGAATGGGAGTCTAAGTGCGGAAAATGGAGTCCCTACTCTACTCTACTAGGTACCTTCGACGCTTCTGACCAGTAATAGTCCTACGAATTATCCACCAATCGATAATAAAAACCATTAAAACCCAATCAATATTTATGAAGATACTTACAGTACAATCAACTAAAAATAAATCTGACCCACATATAAGATTAACGTGCTTCACGACAGTCAAAGGAAATTCATTCTTTTACTCAAGAAATCGTAAAATATGTCGTTAACTGAATCTTTTTATCTGCTTTTTTATAATGGTATCCGATGTCAGAGCGCCAATTCTACAAATTTTCAAGCAACATTTGCATTCGCATTTCAATCGTAAAATGAGCAAAATTTATGAAAATCAAGGCATTTTTGAAAATTTGCGATTTTTATGCGAATGCGAATATTGTTTGAATTTTTTTAGAATTTTGACGCTTTTCTGCTGCAATGGACCCCAAACGGAGATTTTTTTATTATTGTTATTTTGACTTACGTTTTTCATTTCCGTAATAAAATTGGTTGTTTGAAACAGTCGTAAATTATTTGTTGTTAATGAATGCTATCACAATATCGTGTCAGGGAGCAGTAAACTACGAGCGTGTTCAAACTAATATATTAATGTTTCAAAGTCCAATATAGGTCAATGAGGATGTCAGCACATGTTAGATATACATAACACCAGAAATTATACTGATTGGACACTGTCTTGCGTCAATTTGAATATACCAGATTAGCGCATTTTTTATCTAGAACTAATCTAATTTTTATTCAATCCCTAGACACGTACTTTCTACCGTCAGATAGTTGAAAATTCTATGACAATTTTTTTTTTTTTTCAACAATAAAATGGGCGGCGCCGCCGCGGTCGGCCCAGGAAGAGGTGGCAGAGACGACCTAGACGCCTACTGCGAGGATTACTCCGAGGTGGTTCGGGAAAAAAGATCTGGAAGGAGTTGGGGGAGGTCTTTGCCCAGTAGTGGGACAGAATAGGCTGATAAAATAATAATAATAATAATAGGAAGGCTCGAGTACTCAACGCAAGTTGTCCATTTCCTATAATTATCATACACTTAGCAAATAAGTATATGTATATAACATACAAAAAATACCTATTTAAGATGCTTGTCTAATATGCTAAACATATTAAATACCGATGTGAACCACATGTCCCCGTCATAATATTATTCTTTAGAAACATGAAAAAAAAATGACGAAAAAGCGCAAAATTATACGCCCTCTTTTCGTATTAAGCCAAATAAGGTAAAAAGAGAATTTTAAAATATTACAAAGCGTAATAACCTTACGGGTACACTCATGAAGAAAAATGAAAGAGTATTAAAAATTCCTTCGATGAAATACGCTGCTCTGGCGACTAGGTACAGTCGCGCACAGAACGCGTTTCACTGACAAACTCAGTGATATTACAAAGTTAGCAACCGGAGTCAGTGAATAGATTTGGACACTAGCTTTGCAACTGTCGTAACAATAACTAGTACTTGAAAGCACTGCAGTTACTGGCAAATTGAATTTTAAATACTAACTAAATGTTTTGTTTAGTAATTTTTAAATGTTTTATTTCAAAGCACTGAAATAATGTCGGATTGTTTTGTTTCATAATTATGGATGATTCTCACATGGTAATATGTATGGCCGCTATGGCAGAGGACTGACGTATGTGGAACAGGGAGAGAAAGGCCTTTACCCAGCAGCGGGATATAATGGGCTAGATTAGATTAGAATACTTATTTGGATGATAATACTAAATAATATGCCTCTTAACAAATCGATGGAAAAATTAAAAAGTAAGACGCTTTTTGATTGTTTTTCTATTCTTTGTACGGGATGGCGCTAAATCACAATGGCATGAATTGCAAGCGACGCCACACGCAATTACTATCATCTCGGTTTATCATAGAGTTTGAAGCACAAATTACTCAATAATTATTTGAGATAATCTATTTTCTTTTTTGAGCCTTGTCTAAGTTTTGGCACATCAAATTGAAATATACTGGCAGATTATGGAGAGTACTGATGTGGAACAACAATACCAGTAATAGTCAAACTGGACCCCGCTGAACAGATCTCTTTGTAGTTACAGAACTAACTAAAGCCAACCCATTTTACCTACCCATACAGAAAAAACCCCACAATTTTCATAAGCCCATCAAAGGGCCCGAAAAATCGCAATAAACATGGCTACCGCTAATAGAAACCGCTCACGTCAGCTGTTCCACAGGAAGCAGTAGTTTGCAGTCTGGCTAGTTCCTTCCTTGGGATATTACCGGAAAAGGGGGGAGGGGACCGAATGGCCCCGAATGGCTCCGATTATTTACGACGCCATAACGGCCGCCTCTACCCGAAAGACATCACTTTTTTAATTTATTGCGCGGAAATATCGCGGTCTAATTCGTCCGCCCGTATATTATAATATTTGGAAGGTTATAGGAACAGCAATATGGTTACCTATCATTTTGTGTAAGGTTTGGATATATTTAACTGTCTGTTCTATTGGATTTGAAACTGACCAAATCTATACAGTTTCATTATGTAAGAAGTCCATTCAGTTTCTGGAAAGAAATTATTGACAGCACCTAACGCGGATCAGAGAACCGTACCGTTAGGAATTGTCTTTGAAAAATATTGCATTACATTAAAACTCGTTCGTTCATTTCTCAAAACATAGTTGCACAAGTCCACTGCATAGAAACCAACATAAACAAAAATAACTTACTCTTAACACCACGTTATTAAGAGACAATTTCCAGTACAAAATAAAGTGAACATAAAATAACATAACATAACTGATACTGTTCGTAATAAATACACGGACTTAATCTTATTAGTTATATAGTAAGTTCCGCGCTACGAGAGTGCTACGCGACTACGGCGTAGCAGACTCGTAGTCTTGTAGCCACGAAGTGGAGTTGGCGGCGCGTGATATGATTTTGAATTATACGGAGCTTAAAGCTTGAATAGATGATCGACTAAACTATTTTGTGCTGTTACTATGTATTTGTGTTAGTGTAAATGTTACCGAGAGTTTGTATACTATACAAAGTGACATTCAGTATTCCAACTGAGGTAAACAAAGCATAATTATAACGCTTTTGTTTCTCAAATGTTAAAAGCATTAAGGTAGATGCCTGATTAATATGCAATAAGGTCATTGACTACATTTATTGACTCTCTTAATATTGAAAACAGGAATCCCTACTAATATTATAAATGCGAAAGTAACTCTGTCTGTCTGTCTGTCTGTCTGTCTGTCTGTTATGTTTTCACGCTAAAACGGCTGAACGGATGGTCATGAAATTTGGCAGATATATAGCCTGGGATATGAAAGACATAAGCTACTTCTTGATGCGATAACCGACATCCTCGCGGGCGGAGCCGCGGGCAGTAGCTGGTAAAGACATAAAGCTGTCCTGAATCGACTTCTATCGTGATCCATTACGTTGTCTAGTAATGAAAAACGATTCATAATTTATTGTTCGGGTATCTACGAAGGGATATTAAGGAAAGGTCAATGTACTTCATTGCAAGATATCTGGCACCTACCATAGTCGTTGACACAAAATGCCATATTTTCGAGTTGATGGTTAATTTTCTAGATAAATTAAACCCATTAAAGAGCTACGTTAATGCCAGAGTCAGGAGCGTGCCAAAAAAAGGGGCGTTCATTTGGTCCTCAAAAGTGCATGGTAGCTAAATGGGTACTTGAGGCATTCTGCATATAAGTCTAAACAAAAGATTGCTCTATTCTCATTACTTGATTCGTAATTTTAACAGAATGAGGGTCAAACAGGTCACATTCATATAAAATAAACAAGTTTATGTCGAAATTAAATTTAAAAAGGTCAGTTTATTACTGAAATGCTGAGATTCACATTTGAACTTTACGTACAATTCTCGTGACCTCGTCATTACCGCCTTTCTTTGTTTGTATTTATTATAAACTATAAACCTATTTTAAAGCCAACAAACATTTTCGGCTTTACTACAAAACGCGTTCTAACTTTAGTCCAAGCCTAAACTATCAAGCCCGTTATTGCATTTTGAACTGTATTCCGACTACCTTAAACTTATTAATACAAAAACCTATTTTAGATCCCGGTCTATGTTGTCAATGTGCATTCAAGAACTTTACGGCATTTAGAAATAAAATTCGAAATTCAAAAATGGCTTGTTGGATTAAACCAGGGTTTAAAGTTAGAACGCGTTTTGTAGTAAAGCCGTTTATGTTTAGAGCTTTACCTCAATATTCTAAGTCATTCCCTCCACGTGCTTTTTGGGTTGAAAATCCTCATAGATGCCATCCGCACTGGGGTCGGATAGACTCCTACTGATTAAAACCAACCCGCAATTCACAATCAAGTCAGTTAATATTTTGACAGATTGCGACTTAGATACGAATACAAACTTTGCTTAAAAATAAGTAGAATTAGCTCTCTAGTTGACACTTGCGTCGAGGGCTGCAGGTGTGTACGTGACTTATGTCAAGAGATTTATAACCACAATATTCCAAGTCGTTTCCTCCACTCGACTCAGCCTTCCTCAATCTGTTTGATAGTTATAACTTGGTATTCATTGACATAGAGATGCACAGGACCGGTTGTTGTGGCGAAACTTGGGGGAGGCCTATGTCCAGCAGTGGACGTCTTTCGGCTGATATGATGATGATGATGATTTATTGACATTATTCGAGGGCTCTTTCTCTTGTCATGAGTGAGTCGAATAAAATGGAGGAAGTTTCCCTCAAAAGGACTTAGAATGTAGGTTTAAAGTCCCTACTTAATATTATAAATGCGAAAGTAACTCTGTCTGTCTGATACGCTTTCATGCTAAAACGACTGAATAGATCGTCACGAAATTAGGCAGATATACTGGGTAATTTTTGAAAAAATTGAGTCTCCCATACAAATTGTGGTCAGTTGATGACAATTTTGTATGGGAAGTTCAAATTTTTTTTTAGGAATTGACTATGGCTTTCTTGGTGCAAGTTGTTCATTTACATGGGCACAAGTGGTTCTCAAAGTTTGCGCACTGGAAAAAAGTTATCCAGTATAGCTTGGGATATGGAAAAGGTCATAGTCATAGGCTACTTTTTACACGATAACCGACATCCACGCGGGCGGAGCCGCGGGCAAAAGCTAGTTTCTTATAAGTTAATTTTGACTTTCTAGTCAGTTTTATAATTTGAAACTTATTCACGAGCAGAGAAACGTAGGTAGTAATTCGATTTTGGCCAAATAAATTAAGTTAGGAAACAGGAGAAGAGATGTCTTTGTAAGTCTAACTTAAATTATTTTAAGGAAAAGTTATTTATATGCAACCAGCTGCCACCCGCGGCTCCGCCCGCGTGAATGTCGAAAATTATGCCATAGGAAGCTTTTCCCGGAATAAAAATTATGCTATGTGTTATTCCAGATTATAATCTACTTTTGTGCCAAATTTCATCAAGATCTTTTCATTCAGTACGCACTCGCCACTGAGCATAATCGCACGCGTCACCTAACTGCTACGGAGCTATTTATTATTTGCGCACGCGCATCGCTCGCAAAATGAAATGTACAAAGTGTTCCAAAACAGTGACTAAAAAATCTCCTGGATTGCAGTGTACAAAGTGCTGTAAGTGGCTGCACGCAACGTGTGCAGGTATATCAGCCGAACAACTAACGGCATTAAAATCGACAGATTCTGTGGATTGGAAATGTCGCTCATGTGTGGGTAACTTGAAACCCAAGCGTCTTTCCTGTATCGTGCCAGACCCTGAGGATGACGATAATACTGACACCGAGATACTGAGTAACACCGTGTCGTCTCATATTATCATGGAGCTCCGTCGAGAAGTACGGGAAACGATCCGGATTGAAATGCAGACGATCCAAACCACACTCCAGTTCTTCTCTGATAAAATTGACGATTTTGAGGAAAAATTTAATTCATACGATACCCGCTTGAAAACATTGGAAAACCAATATAATGATCTCAGGAATCAGCATAAAAACCTTAAGCTACATAATGAAACCTTGGAGCAAAAAATCGTCTCAATGGAGCAAGGGGCGCTCGCAAATCAGATTGAAGTCTGTGGTATTCCTGAACAGGAAAATGAGAAACTACAGGACGTCACATCCAAATTATGCACAGTATTTGACCTCAACCCTAATGACATACTCAAGGCCTACCGAAAAGTTAGTCGTGTTAAGAGGAGCCCTAAGAATACCCAGCCCCCGGCAATTATAATCGGACTCCGTGAAGGCAAACGAGACCAATGGCTGCAGGCTTCAAAAACAAAACAAAAATCCTGCAAGGATATGGGAGGAGAAGATGACAACAAAATATACTTCCGTGAGTCACTTTCACCACATATCTCTTTTTTGCTATGGAAAGCTAAGTCTGATCTGAAAGACCTATATAAATATGTCTGGTGTAAAAATGGTCACGTATTGGCACGGAAAACTGAGAATGATAAAGTCTGTCATATTAACTATGAAAGCGATATCAATACACGATGTTAAAAATTGATCTACCTACGTTTACTTCTACTAATCCATCCGTCAATGTCGTCAATATACCGGCGACCAAATAAGTACCACTGATAAGGATTCAATGGATGAAACAACGATTCAAGAAAATAACCACAATACGTGGTCTTCTTTTATGAAGAGTGTAGAAACTAAACATGATCGCCTAAATGTCCTCCATGTCAACATTCGCTCAATGCTCAAAAACTTTGAAAGAAAAAAGAAAAGAAGAAGAAGAAACCCACCTTGAGTACATAATATCGTCGAGCCCTCACGTCGTACTCATCATAATAATAACAGAAGTTAATCTGTCAGACAGCTGCGTAAATCTTTTTCAACTCCCGGACTACAACATGTACTCGCAACTTCGTCGTTATCGTAAAGGAGGCGGTATAGTTATGTTTGTACATAACAGTCTTAGTTTTACGCGGATACCTACAACTACAAGTTTCTATGAGTGTATAACCGGTGAAATTGATACGAACTTTGGATTGAAAATATGTGTATGTGCAGTGTATCGGCCACCTGAGTTGAACAAAACATCTTTTATAAAGGAACTCTCAAGTGTCATTAGCTTATACCCACGTACATGCAATTATGTTTTATTAGGGGATGTAAACATTAATCTTAAGCAAATAACACCCATACAGACAGCATATTTAAATTTTATGAGTAAAATGGTCTCGAATGTGGAATTACCCAGCACACGCGCGTCGAAACAAAAGTTAACACACTAAGTCCTGTATTGATCATATTTTTGCACGCCTAATGAATTGTAATGCGGTATACTCATCAGTAATTAACTATAAAATAGCTGACCATTATATAACGGGTTTAACAATTGTCCACAATTCGCGACCTACAGAAAATTATTCTAAGATGATAACTAAGATAGATAATGATAAGTTGCGAGATGAGTTGTGTAATATAAATTGGAAGACTGCGCTAGATTTAAAAACTCCCACTGAAGTGTTAAGATTTATTACAACTAATTTTTGCGAAATATATGAAAAATGTAAAATACAAACCAAAATTAAGTTAGGTAAAAGACATGTAAGTACCTGGATTAATGATAGAATGCGACACATGTGTAACAAAAAGCTCGAGTTATTTGATATATGGAAAAAAGACGAAAATAATGTAAAAAATAGATTACTGTATAACATGTATAGAAATAAAACAAATAAATATATATCTAAAATTAAAAATTACTCAATTAGAAAACAGGTGTCAGAAAATTTTAGAAATACTAGAAAAATTTGGCAAATAATTAACAATATATGTGGGAGGATGTGTAATGCAGTGGATGACGTAATTAAAAAGCATTTTAATCAAGACTTTAAGTCTTTAAGTAACAAATTTGCCCGTGGTTTTGAAGATAATATCAACAAAATTTGTAAAAATTGTGAGGTACCTCTACTGCCAGACACCTCCTCCCAAACAGTATGTAATGTGTCTATGAGACTTAAAAAAGTCAATGACAAAATAGTTTTTAAAATAATTAGTCATTTGAATAAAAAGAAAAGTCCAGGCATAGATGGCATTAGAGTTAGTGACCTGCAATGTATAAATTCCGAGATAACAACTGTCATTACTCATCTAATAAACCTATGTATTTCCACGTCATCCTATCCTGATGAATTAAAGACTGGCATAATTAGGCCCATACACAAGAAAGGTCCATATAATGATATAAATAATTATAGGCCTATTACTATTCTACCAAGTATAGACAAAATAGTGGAAAGGTATTTAGGTGATGAAATTAATACTTTTTTGTCTAGCAATGATATCATAAATAATAAGCAGTTTGGATTTCAAAAAAGTCGTAACACCTCACAGCTGTTATCTGCTTTTTCTGATGAGGTCAATAAGCATCTGGGCGCTCGCGAACAGGTGCTTATTGCCCTCATCGACTTTAGCAAAGCTTTCGATACTCTGCAGTATAAAACATTATTTAGTAGACTTGAACAAAGTGGTATACGGGGTCCTCTCTTAAAATGGTTTAAAAACTACCATAAAAATCGTCATACTGTAGTTTGCTTAGGTACTTGCCATAGTGATAAAATACCTACTAAAATGGGCACGGCCCAAGGTTCAATAATTGGCCCAACAGAGTATTTAGTATATGTTAATGACATGTGTAATATTATTCCGGAGGACTCTGTATATCAGTTTGCCGATGACACGTGTTTGGTAACCCACCATAAAAACATAATTGAGGCTCAAACAGAAATGCAACGTTTATTTGATGACCTGTGTAAATGGGCACACGATGCGGGTCTGATAATCAACGCCAGCAAAACAAAGATTATCCATATACACTCCCCTTATATGAAGATTAGATATGTACCTACGGTAACTGCGCATGACCACCAGTGCCTGCATCGTGGGCCCTCAGCACGCATGTGTGCGTGTCCTACGCTAGAGGCTGTCGACCAGCACACCTACCTCGGCCTCATAATAGACAAGCATTTCAATTGGGGACCACACATTGAGAGTTTAAGTAACAAACTTAGGTCTATTAACGCCAAGTTGGCTATCCTCAAATACAAACTTCCCTTCCACACGTTACGCATGCTGTATCTCGCTCTGGCGGATTCAGTCATAAGCTATGGGCTTACTAGTTACGGACGTTCTTACAAAACCTATGTAGAAAAAATATATAGACTACAACTGAGTATGCTTAAAACTATTGTGCCAAAAAGGATTAAACTTAAATATAAAGATAACGAGTTCGGATTATTTAAATACTGCAAAATTATGTCAGTCTTTGATAAATTCAGGTCGGCAATTATCTTAGACAAGTTTATTTATATTAATTCATTAACTTTAAACAGTAGACCAAAACGGTTACGTGATCTTAGTTACCTGCCAACATATAAACTACCTACAACTGTAAATGTGTATGGTATGAGAACGTGGGAATATATATTACCTGATACTTTAAATAAAATACCTAAAAATGTGCAGTCTAACATTGTCACTAGCTCCTATACAAAATGTAAATTGATGTTGAAGAAACATTATATTGAAGGTCACCTTTAATGTAATGTTTTTTCAATATTAATATTAATATTAATATCACATTGGTATAAGTTTTAATAACTTATGCCTATTATATTATATATTTTAAGTAACATAACCTGTGATCGAGTTTGCTTCCTCCACTGTGTCACATAAACCTTTAAAGGTTTTAGACTAGTGGTATATGTCTTCATTATTATGTAGTGTAAATTATGTTGGAAAAATAAAAAAAAAAAAATAATAAAAAAAAAAAAAATTCATTCTCATTCAAGAAGTTTTTGCGTGAAAAAGTAATAAACATCCATACATTCATACAAACAAACTTTGACGTTGATAATATTAGTAAGAATAACAAACATCCATACATTCATACATACAAACTTTGACGTTTATCGACATACTAGTCTGACATTAATGCTCACGTTATATTGAATAACAACAATAGTTGGCTGCCTTAATTGCAATCATACGTTTTTTTAAACGGCCTTTTTTATTTGAGATAAGGTCGACGCTTCATCATTCCTAACCACTGCAACTCTTGAGCGCCAGAATCAACAGTGACGTCCACCAGACAAATGGCGAGGAACCCGCCACGAAATGAATAAGAAAATAACAGCTGAGGAGTATGAAAAAACATAATTTCTACTGCCTTTCTTATCAAATAGGAGGCACAGACAAAATGGAACGGCATAATGATGAATATTTATTTCTCATCACATTACTCTTCTTTCTGTCAACAATATCAACATCGTTATCAATCCCGAGAAGTCAACCCATACTCTAATCGCATGATTTAGAACATCATCGTCTCGATCATTACTGAGATCCTCCATATAACACAATTAAGTAGGTCAATACAACCATTTATATCAACTATCTCAAAATTAACTAACCTAACATTACTCATCCCCCTGAAATCGGTGACCTAATTCGTCTCGAAATGTGGTACAAACGTGTATAAGGCTATGTGTACATACGCAATTTTATCATGAGTCAAGCCACATAAAGGCGGGAACAGACAGCGGCGACGTGTTGTAGAATTATCCTTTAAATATAGAAGCATTTCTATGAAAACTCGCACATGAAAGGTTCCTAAATAATAACGTTTCTTGTGTAGACCTTTCATTTTTACTTCTTGTTATATCGATAATAATCGAGAAAATTTGAACTGTCTACCCATTACGGTTCATGAGATACAACCTGCTGACAGACAAACGGATGGACAAGACGAGGCGTAGAGAGGCGTAGTAATAAGGTTCCGTTGGTTATCCTTCTGATACGGAACTCTAAACAGCGTTGTCGCATGTCAGCCGCAATGTCATGTTGAGCCTGTATTCTGAAGCCTTAATGCGGCGTATATTTATAAGTCTCGGGACACACATAGGGTGGTCCATTAAAGCTATGTTTTAGCTGGTTTAGGATTTCACACAGCCTGCAAGAGCTTTTAGCATAGTTAAAACAACCAGAACAACTTTTCCGTTGAGATATTTAGCCAACTTTTAAATGGTTTACGCGTGAAACTAGGTTAGTGGCTAACTATGCCACCTGTGGTCATAAGTGGTCGTTGTTGGTGTTGAATTATAATAACTTTATGCTGCATTAAACATATTATTTAGATCCTGCTCTAAGTTTGTATTTAGCATTCCTGAAATCGTCCCATTTGTTCTAACAGAGAACCTCATTAACAGTTAAGTTTTCATGGAAACACTATTTCCCACCGCTAGAAATAGTAGACGTTTTCTCTACAAAGGTCCTTTATAAAATAGGAGACTACCATTAGACTTCGTTTCCTATTTTCTTTTTTAAAACGTTGCCCCACACTAGGAATTTCTCCTGTATCGTGGGTGTGTTTACAAACATAATAAACTCTCAGACAGCCAGACCTGGAATAATATTAGTAGGCCATACAAATATTTGTTCCGTGTGGGAATCGAACTTGCGACACGAAGCGTAGCAGTCAGTCGCTCTACCACTGCGCCAACCGTGCCATGCCGTACAGCTTGGCTAAAAAGAGTTTGGAAAAAATGAGGGGCCACTATCTCACTTAATGCACCATAACATGGGGAATCAGTAAGAGAATTTAATTAAATCGTTAAAAATAAATGTGGAACAATAAACGTTACTCAAAATCTAACACTTGTCGGCCAAGTAGTGTCACCATCATAGGTTTCCATTAAATAAAATATTTAGTTCCACTTGCCACCACATCATACTCTTTTTTGCCAAGCTGTATGTGTCTTTTTGTGTGGAAAAATCCTCATGGATACTCTCTGGGGATACCACGCCTGTTCCTTCCTATCTCCTACCCATATTAGGATATTTATTCATTTTTACTGATTTTCCTTTATGTGTATGTGTTGTATTAAACAAAGACTATGACGGTGCAAATGATACTTCTAAACTTTAAAGAATATTTATATTTTATCATCAAGGAGACCCCATCAGTATTCAAGTCTAGCCACCGATAAAGAATTGTGAAACGAAGTAGAATACCAACTAAATTCTAATACAAAATAATCGTATTGAAATTAGACTTAGTTATTTTAAATTATTTAACATTGAAAGCCAATTCCAATAAGAAGTTAAATATTTTCTGTTTCAGTAGTTTTTATCGGTAACTTCATAGAATTAGTGAAGAATTTTAAGGAATATTTGTTAAATCAATGTGATTGGTCAATTTTGTCCAATCAGTGAGATATTATTCCAAAAGCTTTTGCACAAAATGATGTGAATCATCAAAATCCTTGAATATAGACATTCAGCAGAACAACTTGATGTTCACGATGTATAGTATTGTTGGTTGTTTAAGACACCTTGATCAATCGGTCCTGCTATAACTACAAATTAAACAAAGTACGAACTAAAAAATATACAAAGTACTTATAATTGACATGAGTTGAGACCCAGTGTTTGGTTATTTTAGCCCATAGTTTCTGCAGCATGCTACAAAATGTAACTATATATGGTTACATTTATCTCATGCTGCTGGAATTACGAATTTGGATTTCACGTCTCCGGAGTATCGCTAGCTAATTTATTTTGAACAAATTTGCAGTGTAATATTGGATAAAGTAAATAGGTTACTTTAAAAAAAAAATTCTTCATCATCATCATCATATCAGCCGAAAGACGTCTACTGGGCATAGGCCTCACCCAAGTGTCGCCACAACAACCGGGCCTGTACATCTCGCATACATCGGCTACCCGTGACCATCACCAGGTCATCGGTCCACCTTGTGGGAGGCCTTCTAACGCTGCATCTTCCGGTACGCGGTCGCCACTCCAGAACTTTCAATCGTATCAGGAATGACGATATCCGCAAGAGAACCAAGGTTACCGACATAGCCCGAAGGATAGCCAAATTGAAGTGGCAGTGGGCAGGGCACATTGCTCGCAGAACAGATGGTTGATGTGGCCGAAATTGATTTGATAAAAAGAAAATGTTTCGAAAGAAGGAAGTGGCGCTACAAAGCTTTCACACGTCAGTCTGTTTAGTCACAAAATATATTAGCCATAAATCCTTTTCTAAATGTAGTAAACATTAAACAGCACTACATCCTCCATCTATTGGAGTACACGTCACGTTCCCCAGTAGGTAGGTACACCAGTGATTATCATAACAAGGTTGGCTCTTACCGGTACGTGACAGCTCTGTCCTCGAGTTTTGCTCTTATCGAATACTCTAGAGCGTAGGAAATAAAATCATCGTACGAATTTTGGGTGTACAGGAAAATTTGTTTTTGTATTGCTATTAGGTGATGGTAAATAGATTTCGATTTTTATTGTTGATAAATTATTGTGGTGGTTTGTTTTTTTTTTATTTGTGGGAAAATTCTGGTGATGCTCTTTGAATAATTTTCTAAGGAACGTCTTGCAACAATGACATCAATGGTGCACAAATAAGTTCTTTAATCGGCGGTTTTCCAACATCCAGTGCTTAAAGAATGTTCTTCAGCAATAAATGCTTTGACATCATAAAAAATATTAGACATTTATTATTGTTTATGACATTTGTAAAAAGTGAGGTCTATATTCAATCAGAGGGCCGATTTTACTATTTTTTAAACAACGTTCGCATTCGCATGTCAGTGTCAAACTGTAAAAAAAGTCTTAATTTTCATACATTTTTGACAGACTGCGACCTTAAAATTAGTAGAATTGGCCCTCTGGTCTTTGTCTACCAATTACATCAAATGCCTTTATTATAGGTACTTTTTTTTTCTTATTGTGGTTAGAGCTGGCTCTTGATCTCGAAGCGATGGATGAGGTCTATGATGGAACGAGTGTGTCCAGAAGATGCCTTGAGGCACTAGTATACCCAGGCATCGACGAAACACAACAGCCTGCTTGACGCCGGGTGGTCATAACTAGGCAGGCGTTAGTCCTACCACCGCAAGAGAAGGATTATTTTAAGGTGTCAGGTGAGACTGTCTGGGATGCGCCGAGCGTTCGGTTCAGTTGAGTGTCTGATGGAACAAATTGCGCTACACGTGGAGGCTCCTACATGCATCCCAAATACACACTGGGCAAAATTGATCACCCAGTAGATAACGATCAAAACATTTCCCACCTTCTGAGACTCACAAAAAATCACGTGGATTCGTTCTTCAAACATCCCTATTGTATACTAATAAGACCCAATTTGCTACACACTCATAAAAAGTCGCATTTGAGTAGCATCTTTACAAAATAACAAGACGTCTTCGTCTCATATTTTACGATACACCTACCTACAAACATGTATGTATATTTAAAGTTATAGCTATTGCAACCGTATGCCACACATAAATATCGGAGCTACACCGAAGGATGACGCCACATATATAATATTTATGACCCTGACCATTAATATGAAATGATTTCTAAGATATAAACTGATATAATATCGGAGGAGATGAAATTCGGAGTGGTTAAAGTTCAATGCACGAAATCTTTTCGTTTTATTACTTGTGATGAGACTTAGATTCGATAGAAGGACCAGATGGTCTGTTCTTAATCGATTTTTGATAGTTTTTAAAGTTATTGATTTTTTTTAAATTAAAGTGTCTATCATTCTCCACAAACGCGATTGCTTCAATTTATTATAAAACGATGACGTGCACCTTTCTCACCTTGAAGCAGTTTTGTTTTAAGGCAATGCTATATTTTTTATTTTAGAGAAGAATCACTAATTTCAATATTAATAATCGCTTTAATATCAATGTCTAATACTGACATTTGCTAAGTCGCTCATGAAACAAAAATCGCGAGAGACTGAACGAAAGCCTACGGTGTGAGCGTTGCTGTAAAGATAAAAATAGCGTTGTTGTAACGATAAAATATACAGGGTCAAATTACGATAATTATTATCGAAACTAGTTCACTGAATCAACGGCCCTTGTAATGTTATGCAATTGAAATCACGTCTGTGGAGTTTCGAGTGTTATTTCATTTTAATTTGTATAAATAAATAAACAGTACCTATAGGGAACTTTCAGGTACTGAACCAGTCTAATAACAAAGCGGTCCAAGCTGCCTCATACTGGTTGGACAAAATTTGAGGAGTCAATTGACATCCACAAGGTGGACCGATGACCTGGTTAGGGTCGCTGGTGGCCGATAGATGCGAAACGCACAGGACCGGTTGTTGTGGCGACACTTGGGGGAGGCCTTTGTCCAGCAGTGGACGTCTTTCGTCTCATATGATGATGTTGATGATGAATTGACACGAAAAGGGAAAGAGAAATTAAAAATACTTACAGTAACAACATAAGAAAGGCCCGTAAGCGTGAGCCGGGCCACGCTGTCCTTCCCAGGGTGGGGCAACGAAGGCGGCGTGGGCTCCTCGAGCGGCGCGGGCGCGGGCAGCACGTCGGGCCGCTCCCGCGCTCGCCCCCGCGCCTCCCTGGGTGCAGCGCCTGACGCTCCGTACATACTGCGAGAAAGTATATTCATGATTAGAAAGAGTACATACCTACTGCGAGCTCCGTATCTAAGTAGGTACTGCGGGAAAGTATACATGTTGAGAAAGAGAGCAACATTGATTGATTGTTTTGTATAGTTTTTTTTTCTTTTTTCTTTCTTTCCACTATCATAATTGTTAAAAGTTAAATGAGCTTTGGACGGAGCGAATTAGTTTAATCCCATCAGGGCAGGCTGGTCTTCGTCTAAGTGCACGCGGCCTTAGACTTTTTTTATATGTATCTGGCCAGATACATATATAAAAAGTCTAAGGCCGCGTGCACAGACCAGAGTTATCTTTTTAATTTCGAGTTAGTTATTAGCCCGGGCTATTATTTATGAAACATTAATGTTGTTGTTATTTAACCTCATTTTATCAAGAAATCATTTAATGTAGACAATCGACTTTAATCTGTAGCGCAGCTTGGACTAGACCGAAGTCTGTACTACATTTCATGATGGTATGGAATTTAAGGTGAAATATTTTGTGGTCCCTTATAACTCTTTGACAGAATCATCATCAGGAAACTTTCTACAACATTGTGGTATAGGATAAGCCTTACCGAATGTATGGCAAGGGGAGTATATATTTTTGAATTTAACTTTTACGTACTTCTAATTCAACCCTATGAGGAAAATTTACAGGAACTTTTGAGGAACATCAATAACATCGTAACCCCAAAAACCCTTTGTTTTCTAGAGTCTTCCTATATGTAACCCACAGCAAATCCTTTTCATCAGACCTGGCTTACCTATTCCCATAAAACTGGCTTCGTATTTAAACAGCGGCGACATCAAAAGAATTGACTCAGTAACTCGCAAAACCAAACAAAACAATGTTTTTATTGTAATACAAATGTTGCCTTTTCCCAAATACGTTGCCCTCTTTTTTTAATATGGCAATGTTTTGTACTACAAAAATACTGCGTATAAATAATATTGTTTTAATTGTACACATTGTGCTCATGTGTAACCGAACAAGTTCGATGTTTTTTGCAATTTAGCATCTTTGTTTAGTTTGTAGGCTCCTACTACTGATTGATTATTATAGTCTCTGGTTTATTTATTTTTTAAGAATATATCGCTACCACCGTTTCATACTGAAATGTTCAATTTTGAAAGAAACGTAGACAATATTTGATTATGGCATACAATTAAACCCAAAATTAAGCAGAAAACGTCTTTAAATACAATAACAGTAGGTATATGAGTGAGTGCAACTTCAGGTTTTTAGGATATTATAAATTATTATCTTTAACTACAACTGATCCCCTGTAGAAAGTAAACTTTGGAAACTTTGAAACCATTATTATGTAGGTACTCTATTTTCTAAATCCTGCTTCAACTACAAACTGCATAGGTACTTGCACTATACATTTGTCGGTACATACTAACTGAAAAACGTGCTAAGAATCAACACAAAGGACGAGAGAAACATTTTAAATTTATATCACACAGTAACGTATTCCATACTTGCGACGGAATTTATTTTACATTCAATTTTCAGCTCAATGTTGGCATTGCAGACGTAACTTATGAAAGCCGTCAAATAAATATCCTGCATCGACATGGAGAAAACTGAGAAATATTCTAAACAACTATCGGTATAGTGCACACACACACATATTTTTGTGATATATATGAGTGTGCTTTGTTTTATAAATTGTTTGCTTGAAGTTTATACTGTGGTCAGCTGTTTTATGTCGTTTTGTGGTCATCCGTTGATTGGACAGAATTCTGGTCAAGAATATTATCGTTTTATATGCTTTCCGTGTTTTGATTATTGACTTGTGTCTTTTAAGCGTGGGGTCCTGGGTTCGATTCCCAGGTTGGACAAAAAGTTTAATTTGTGTTTCCATTAGTAAATGTTCCAGTAGTTAATAAGACAACCCCCGGCCTCGGCAAACATGGATGGCTGTTTACTTTTCCACACAAAAACTACTGATTTGTATGAAATTTTACAATAACATAGCCAGTAATACATAAAACATTGGCTATAATATATAAAAGCGGGAACTAAAGTGACAAGCGGGTGGAGCCGCGGTTGGCAACTAGTTAAGGAAAATCTGAGAATAAACGAAGCGAAATATCGATAAGCTCAATCGAAACGTTCCTTCGACCACGTACAATTGAACTCAGCGAGTTTAAGAAATTCCTTTGTGCCGCTAAAGTGCACGACGCCAATAAAAATGCTTATGCTGTGCAAACTTCCTCTGGGTTCTGGCTAAAAGTACTTCTAAAAACTATGATGTGATTTGGCAAAATTGTGCAGCCTTTATTAATAATCAAAGTTTAATTCTGATTGGTTTTTGCTTCGACATTCTCGACTCTTGATCACGTAACGATAAAATAAACCCACCACACACATGTACAACTTGATTACTGCGAAACGTAATCACGTTCCAACCCTATCTTTAAGCAAATATACTCTAATTACTTCTGACTACGTAATATCACAATCTAGTCCATATATCACAATATTCCCAACTTCGATCGTGTAATCCCAAGCAACCGCAAACAAATGTAAATTAACACTAGCATACAGTCTCGAAGCGTCTGAAGTTAAACTACCAGGAGTCAAGAATTAACAGGAGCATTAATAAGGTCGCCTCGCCCGGACGTCCCGGCGGGTAAACAACTCATAGTCGTATGACTTACTTCCTCAGTTAGACACCCCTTTACGTTATGATGTCCTGGTAGTTATGTGCAGTTTTGGATGGCGGTTTGTTGACATTGGGAGCCATGGTTCTGGCCAAATCCTTTTCCCTTTATGGAGATATATAACAAAGCTTTGGTTCTACTGCTTAAATCTGTAACAGTATCTGTAACACTACCTAATATCTCTTACTTACTTTTACCAGTAGAACCAAAGAAACCAAGAAACGTATGTTCGTTTTCATATAATATACCTAAGTTGGTTTGAAATTTCAATAAAACACAGAGTTTTTACTGGGGACTTTGTTATTTTACAAACTAAAACATCTACCAATATCTCGAGCTAACGAACTAAATCTACACTTTTTAAAACGAATCCAGTTTAATTACAGCAAACCAAACCTAATTGTCTTGTACCCAGTTAACTAAGTTCCACGCAAGAATACAAAATACCTATAAAGAGTGACGTCACAGCTGCCGACGGCGAATAGTTACGTTTAATTTTATTATCCCGGGGAGACTGCCCGGTGTTGGCAACCGTGCTCGACTGTACCGGGATTATTCTGCTTTGTAGTCCATTTAGTGGGCCTGTAGTGAAGCGATTGTACGACAAATGGGACAATCGATGTCGACGAATCTGGTGAATTGATAAGTCGAGAGACGTGATCAGACGCATTATTGAAAGAAGGTTTTGTAAACTATCGACATGCTAACCATTTACTCGAGAAGAAGAATTAAGTTAGCATTTATCATGAATTTTATTACGGTTTATCACTTGTTGAACAACAACCTTTATTGCATTGCGCTCTTCCATTGGGTTCTCTGTGGTTGTTTTTTTTTTGCCTGAAGTCCACCACGAAATGAAGGTACTTTGATTTACTAATTTAATTACGAATTCATAAAACAACCAGTATATACAATGATTATCTTGCTAAACTACGGCTTAGGCTACGTCCCGGAACTGCTCAAGGAAAACAAAGACGGGTTTCTTCCATGGAAATTGAATTCTGTATCAATCTCGCTGGGACGAGTAAAAGCTATGTCAACATGTTAGACGAAACTTTTCTCTTATTATTGTATTGATACTCGTATAACTATAAAAGTTTATAGCTAACTATACAAGTATATAGATAATGTTGTTTTAGTTTTTACTTCGCGTTACGATCTTCTGTAGCTGGCAGGGATCTGACTCGAAGGACCAAAAGAGTTTGGGTGATCATGCAAATATTCTACGTATGGAGAGAATTAATATTGATTTGTTTTTCAGTCTTTTCTTGTTATCGGTTATTCTGGATATTCGGTTTCGTTCTTCCAGAGCTTATCTACCCAAATAAAACATTATTTGTATAAGTTTAACTTATGCCCGTTTTGTATTTCGTTTCAAAATTAGGTAAACTGAACAAGTTTTATGATAGTCAAATAATGAATGGTTAACATCGGTGTCCATGAAACCGTTTTACGACAATTACCCGCGCTTTTAAGTTCACCGCTTCCAGTAAAATGATAAATAAAATACCACTGTCAATTTAATAAACCATTTTAAAACTGTGTGGTGCGTCACAAAAGTACAAAATTGAGCTATTTAATGAAGTTTTCAATGTGAAATATTATAAAAGTGAACATTTTTTAATTTGAATTTCAGTTAATTATCAAATTTCGAAATAATAAACTTTATTTCACAGAACACAAAGTTCAAATTCTATTGCTTTCTATAGACTTTTTATACAAACAGTTTTTTTTTAAATAAACTTAAATTACACATTACTAATTACCTAATTAGATTTAAATGATGTATTAACTCCGTATAGTCAAGAAGTTGAAGTTAATTTTGTTCGAAAATTATTTGATGTGAAATGTTAACCGTATTTCATATGAGCAATTAGCGACAATATCGCTCTATCGTGCGTAAACCGATCCGATTTGGTGTATTCGAAAATTATGCCGGTTGCCAATTTGTTATAACAAAATTAGCCAAAACTGCGAGTCTGAAGTGGGACTGAGTGGGCCACAATAACAGGATGCATGACAACAGATGGATCAAGATCCTCAGTCAGTGGGTACCTGAAGACGGGCTTCATCACCGAGACAGGTCTAAAAACGCTGGCGTCACGATATGAACTTGTTCCTGACAGTTAGATCGAAGATGGAACAAATAAGAGAGTAGAATTTTTTTTAAGGTTTTAGAGTGATGGTACAACGTAGGCTAAGTAAAAGAAATTGTCCCGTACCAAGAAAGGGAGATACTTGTTATTTTCCAAATAGGTGGGTGGTGGTCCCAATGATCGTTCCTGACAGTTTGGTCGGAGATGTAACACATAAGAGAGTTGAAAAAATTTAGAGGTTTTAGTGATGGGACAACGTAGGTTAAGTAAAAGAAAATGTCCCGGACCAAGAAAGGGAGATACTTGTTATTTTCCAAATAGGTGGGTGGTGGTCCCAATGATCGTTGGGGTCGATTTGTTTTTTAGGAGAGACCAGAATCGAGTAACGTAAAGTGGGAGACCCACAGACTAGCATTTTTTTAAGGGTTGAAAATCATCAAATCACTCGTTCGGGCGGAACGGAAGGGAGTGTCAGACTCTTACTGACTAAAACCCATTCGTGTTCCTCCAAATGCCCTTTGCGTTCCAGGGCCGCGGTGACTCTTACAAACAAATTCCACAACCATGGCAGGAATCCGCAACCCTGGCAGGTAAATGCAGGTGTAAATGCAGGTCTGCGATCAATTGCTAGGGCACACTAACCTTTGTTATAATTTGGAAACATTGTTCCACCTGCTGAAGATCGTAAAAATATCTTTGCACTGTTTACATAGATTCAATCTCTTTAGCTTTAGTAAATAGTTACAATATAATGATAACATTCATCAAAAGGATGAATGTTATCATTATATTGTAACTATTTACTTATTTTCCGTGGAGTTCATTGTACCTTCTTCTCCATACAGATCTACAGTTTGGAACGTGCAACTCACTGCATCTTTTTGACTGCAAATAGTATTTTTATTGATTTGATGATGATGATGATACAGGTGGAATGATGCTTTGTTTCTTTACGTTTTATTTTAATCCCAATACCACTTTAATTACCAAAACTTCATGACTATTTGGCACGAGAAGGTACCTATCGGCCAAAGTTATTTACTACTAAATTAATCTAATCAATATGTAGGTCACATAACAAGGGCAATGAAATGAATGAACGGAATAAAATGAAATTGCCTATTCGCGATCGATATTATGTTATTAACATGAACAATAGCCTTCATTAAGTTTGTTCGCAAAATTATATGGCGACTGGCTGAGCGACTTATTGATTAATGATGTGTATACTGCTAAACTCAGTGCTGGCAGTGGTGCCTTGAATTTCTAATCGATATATGTAGCTTTTTCATGGATGGGAAATCATCAAATGACTCCTTCTGCTCTTGGTGGAGCGGGAGGGAGTGTCAGACTCTTACTGACTAAAACCCATGTTCCTCCTAATGCCCTTTGCATTCCAGGGCCACGGTGACTCTTTCGAAGAATTTCGCAACCCTGGCAGGCTCTGGCCCTAACGGGCCCCGTCTACTTTGCTGACATCTCTTTGAGGCGCGCGTGGAACACAACGCGCCATCGACTCGGGCCTGGTTATGATCGGACAGCTTGCCGCCCAACGATGGCCGTCCGCAGGCAGGTGGCAGGAAATTGTCCTGAGACTCGACGACCGGGGCGTTTTTTTCGTGAGATTTGTCTCTCCCTCACGCGTTCCACCTCCGATATGTAGCTACAGGATAGTTCAGGTCATGAAGCGACGTGATTTTCATCAAACCGTAGTGTTTGCAATTTTAAACTAGAGACTATATTGACATTTGTAGGTTGTCAATACGAGCTCTCTCTCAGATAAATTAGAAAATGGAATACTTAAAAATCTCTCGTGTCAATGTACGTACCACGTTGACACAAGTCTGGCACCTTTTAAGTAGAAGTCTTTAGTGCGGTTTACCTAAAACAAGAGCTCTAGCAAATGGAAACCACAGGATAGGGTAATGTTCTACTTTGCTCCACCAATCTAAACTGCTCATAATTTTAACGTCTGCCCCACTGGTTGATTTTGGTTGCGCAAAAGTAAGTGTTACATGAAAAGAAGATCATTTGCAACAGTGATTCTGTTTTTTATATTTTTATATTCGTCCAAAAATAATCTCTGTTTCGTTCAATAGGTTCGTCCTAAACAAATATAGTAGTGAACACTCACCTAATATCATCATCATCAGGATGATGGTCCGGCGGCAGATCAGGCCGGAGGTCGCCGAGCGCCCGCGCCGCGTGCCTCCTCCGCCTCTCATACCACAGCCGTCTTTGTTCCCTCTCATTATTCTTCTGCACGCCGAAGAACGTTTGCGTTTCCCTCTTGAGGTAGTCTCGTACAGCGACAGTGTGCGTCCGGCGTAATCTGACGCCATCTTCCTGGTCTTGGAGGTCAGGGTCGGGAGGGGGTTGCGCGGGTGCGGGCGGGGCTGACACGACGCGGGGAGGGGACGCGGGTGCGGGTAGTGGCGGCGCCGGCGCTGATGCTGCTGGTGAGGACGACTGGCACGCCAGCTGCGGTGCCAGTAGGCCCGCGCTAGAACGCCTGTAACAATAGAGAGGAATTGATTAGAATTTTGACCATATATCTAAATTTTAATCTGAAATTTAGTGTTTAAAATCCTAATCAAACATTTTATCACTTCAACGCTTGTACGAACAAAGAACATAGATATACTACAAATGTCCATAAAACACACATTTAACAGCATCAGGAAAAATTAATATCATAATAAACGATTGCACGTTTTTCCAGATACACAAACTAAATATTGTATAAAAAACCAGTTTACATCAATTGACATCAACAACAGAATACCCATAACAGATCGATGAGTAGCTACGGAATTCATTATCCCGTCCCGAGTCATCGTGAAATTGGCCGAATTGATTCGGTATTTCCGATTGCAATTCCGCTCAAAATCGATTCGCATCGTCTGTAGTCAATCATCGAGCTATGGTTGCAAATTATTCGACTATTTAGATTCTATTTACTAGGAATTTGTCGGAAACAGACTGGAATAATATTAATCAATGTTGAATGTATAAATAAATAAAAGAATGAAATAAATTTAATCATTTGTGTTTCTGCTATAAATTGTGAATCGCATTGCATATTTGTGTTTCGTTAAACTTTCTTCTTTTCGAGCAATTCTTTTGTTTTTCTCCATGTAATTTTATTAAAAGAAATAAATTATGTTGTGTGATATTTGAACAAGTTTGATTTCCATAACAACTCATTCGTGATTTCTCATCTGATTAATACTAGTTAGTGATTTTACTTTTTACATAATTATGTTAATTTTTTAAAAGGACTTCATAAACATAGAAATTTTACTCAAATTAATAATTCTCCATCCATAACTTTTATAAGACCAGTAGAAAATTAAATAAAACAGCATAAATAAACAAGGTATTTTTAACATAATATAAAAATGTCAAATACTCAGAGATTTCTTTGTATCGGAACATGGTGCATGATTTGATAGAGAATCACAAGATACTGAAGTACAGTTAACGCCGTACCTAATTATGGAAAAACGAGTCTTGCGAAATTTCAGCTTTGTGAACCAAAGATTCTATCACCAGAATGACAGCGTGTCTTTCGAAAGTTTGATAAATAAGAGTAACTCTTAAACAACTTTATTTTTTTTATTTTTTTATTTATTTATTTTGGCATCAAACAGTCATATACAAACAATATAATTCTTAAGACAATTGGTTCCTTACAGTAGACCTATAGTGCCGACAATATGATATTTATATTTAGACAAACTACTTTTTGATTATTCCAAGAATATGAACTAAACCATTTATTTCTTATGGGCTTATTCTTGAAAAGTTTTATATGAAACCGTTACACATTTCTTTACCTATAGCCAGAGACAAGGAAAATTCCTGGCAATACCAAAAACAACTTGGTATTTTAATGCATGACTAAACAGGGCTGAGGTTACATACTAGCTTATCTTAATTTAACAAAAACTCTCAAACACTTTCACGCTGTGATGTCACATTTCCTTAACGACACAACCAAAGGAACTTCCAGCACACCTACACACGAAGTCTATACCACTATTATTTATGCGTCTGCACAGCCTTCGGTAAGCAGACGCAGGTGCGAGCTCAACAAGCCATAATTTTAAGGCAAAGCAGAAACAGTAAATTAAGATATACCGTCGGCGTTGTGCTAAGTAATGTCTTTGACAAATATTCCTTATTATTGTGTGTGCGTTCTGAATGGGAGATTAAGATGTTTTATGTTGGTGTTTTGTGTGCATATTAAGGTGATGGTGACGTGACGGTGTAAGGTTGATAATGCAAGGAAATTGGGCGCGAAATTGGGTGAGGAAAGAATGCATGGTTTGGTGATGTCGCGTCTTGTTATGTTGTTTGGTGGTATTTGACATTCGGTTTCGAGAAAAAATCGAGTGAAGTGATTGGCTGTTGAAAACTCATTCAAACAATCACAGAAATACATTTGACAATTTGTAAGAATAATTTTGTGATTTGTGTGCGATTTTGTGAATTCGTTCGAAAAAAAATCCTTAGCGTTGTGATTGTTTTTTTTTTTCAAAAATAAAGCTCTGTTTGACAAATATTCCTTATTATTGTGTGTGCGTTCTGGATGGGAGATTATAATGTTTTATGTTGGTGTTTTGTGTGCATATTAAGGTGATACGTGTCGCTGGTATTATGTGAGGTTGACAGTGTAAGAAAATTGGGCGCGGAATTGGGTGAGAAAATAATTAATGTTTTGATGATGTTGATTCTTTTACATTATTGATTGTTATTTCTTGGTGCTCTTACACTTTCTGAAAAAAAAATGGCCTGTTACAAACTAAACGCAAGTCAAGTGACGCGATTGGCTTTCGGAAACTGTCTCAAACAATCACAGCTAGATAATTCGCGTTTGTAAATTAAAAAGAATAATTTTGTGATAATCTTTTCGCCGGAGCGTTCAGATTATGTAATTTTTTTATATAGCTGTTTAAGAAGTATTCCATTTTATTATGCGTGCATTCTGAATGGGAGATTATAAAATGGTTTATCTACACTCACAACGTAATGTTCCAAATATGAGCCAGCTTTTATCTTTGTCTATGGATGCGCGCGCGATTATGGTGGATGCGATCCGCCATATTGGAATAAACTATTTTTCAACTTATTTTATTTCAACTGTATGAGTGAAGATAAAATAGTGCATGCAACGGCATATAATTAGGTATTAAAACACTCGTGTGTTGCTATTATCACACTCGGCTACGCCTCGTGTGATAAACCCACACTCATGTTTTAATAACCCCTTTTATATGGTCGTTGCAAAAACTACTATTATGTTGGTGTTCTTTGCATATTAAGGTGATGCGTGACGGTGGTGTTATGTGAGGTTGATAGTGTAAGGAAATTGGGAGAGAAATTTTGTGAGGAAAAAATGCATGTTGTGTTGTTTCTTGTGTATTGTTATGTTGTTATTTGGTGGTAATATTTGTATGGCCTACAGATAGTTGTTCCGGGTCTGGCTGTTTGTGTATGTGATTTTGTATGTTTGTAAACGCACCCACGATACAGGAGAAATTCCTAGAGTGGGGCAACGTTTTTTTTAAAAAAGAAGAAGAAAAGAAAGAAGAACATTCTATCGGTACGATGGCGGTATCCATTTAATGAATTGAAAAAAAGACATCATTAAACGCTTTACCTACTGCTGTGTTATAATTCAATTTATATAACATTATCTGCATTCAAAATAAGAACCTTAATAAAACTGATTGCTAGGCAGAGGCCTCGCCTTTCTCCTTTCAAAAATCTGTCTTGGGCGATCTATGTATCTACTCTTTCTTTCTCCATTTGAAATAAATACAAAGTATCTACCATATATCGCCCAAGACAGCACGTCAGCAGTGGGACACAAGTAGGCAAAAAAAGAAAAAATACCTACTTGCCTATCAATTCTTATTCTGAGACGATAACTTTTTTATATATCGCATTACACTAAGTGCTTTATCCCAATAGCAGTTATACAAGGCAATGGAGATATAACGGCTATATTAAGACACACTCAGGAGATCATCAATCCCTGTTCACAGGTATTTTCGTAAAAAGGTGTCAATGAACGAATACCCTTGATACTCTCCTAAAATAAGAACCCTGATTTAGATACCGACCTTACGTAGATATCTATCTGTCCAAGTTATCACAGTATTTTTCTGTAATAAATAACTTTTAATACCACCAGCATGTTTATTTTGACTTATCAACTATCAAAGTACCTAATTTATTCAAATAAAATTTACGACTCACTGAATTGGCAGATCTTTGCAAGTTTTAATAGCCATGTTATTTTTATGTAACACTTTATTTTTTTAGGCCATATAATTTTATTTGTTCGAATATTATAATATAACCTCCTAAAGCATAGCTTGGTACTCATAATACATAGAAAACAAAGGTCGTTTTAAAAAACAGCTGACTACTTTTCTGTTCTGTCCAAGGTCAAATTAAGTAGGTGGAGTAAAAAGTGGATTTAAACAATACAAATAAAATCTGATAAAACTATACCAGTAATATTTGAGCGTTTATAAATTGCATTGGATTTGTTAAAAGTTCCCCGCGGGACCTACATATGTGCGAGATTTAAAATATAGTTTTAAACGTTCTTGTACAATTATCACACTGCAATCTTATTTTTTCTTGTTATAAATTTATTCTTCTTCTTCTTCAAATCTCACATCATCATTCTCCTGCACACTTTCATATAGTTGTAGGCTCTGAGCGACCAGCGATGCAGGTCTGCACTGTGGCAATGAAATATTCTTTCTATACTTATGACTGTACCGGTATTAGTTAGACCCGATTAAAGCTTATCTAATTTTCCGCTCTATTTCACATTATCACTTCAAAACTTGATTGATAGAATGAACGTAACATGCAGAGCACCCGCTCACTTTAAAAACCGACGATCTATATACCATACATTCTTATCCAAAATGACAAAATCCCCAGACTATTACCCAGATCACCAGATATCGATCATCGTCCGCAGTATTCCGCTCACGTCATTCGCCCAATAATGCAGATACCTAGTTTCCATCCGTGTTCCCAGCTGATTGCTATTCTTACCGCTTGTCCAATATCGGGGCTATATTGCTCGGTATCGGGAAAACGTTATTAGGCCATACATCTTGGTACTTGACAAACAGATGGTTATCACATGTTTTGAAAATGATTTGTTGGTTGAAAAAGTAGGGGTTGGATAGCTATATTGGGGGTTCTCTAGACAAACAATTATTAGATTTAGAGTTTTTGTTTTTCTGGCAAGAATAATATTGAACGACTTATAACATTCTGTTGATCATTCATCTGATAAAACTCTAGCAAGACGATGAAGAATCGAAATAAAGACTCCTTTTTAAGGTTTCGTAGTAAACAACGAGAAACCTTATAATTTTTAGCTTTAACGAGTGCATAATATAGGTATTACTTGTAATATCATAAAGCATTTCTAGTATTTATTTGCATACGTTTTTTGTTGTTTCGTTACCAACTACATTTTGCGGAATTAAATATATATTTTTAAAATCTGACACCAGTCTTTCCAAGAAGTACTGTGTTACCCAGTTAATGGGTTGTGGAGGTCTGGTAGGCAGCCGCTCCACGTAATATACTGGTATTCAGCTGAATCCGGTTTGACTGGTAGCCGACCCCAATATAACTGTATTGGGGTCGGCTACCAGTCAAACCAGTCAGATGATGAAATATATATTTTTAATTTTGTTTTATTTAAGTTTAGGCCTCGATATATTATGTACTACTTACTAGATGTGACGTTCTGAACACTGATTATGTTCGACTGAAATGTAGATTTGATTCTAGCTTTAGTGTAGCTTTGACATTTAGGCGGTGTACGGAGCGACGCTATTAATGCGACAATTCGGATCAAAGCGTGAACCTGGACATAAATACTGATTCAGTAATGAAGTAAAATTAAGTATTTGTAGTTGAAATGAATAAATAAATAGGTTATCATATCATAATAGAAAAAAAATCTTCATTATAGCACGCTATCTGCAAACATAGACCTAAAACATTCCGGTCAGATGTTCTATTACAAAACCGGTTGTAGGTTAAAATTGTGTGAGTAAACACAAAGTTAAAAGGTGATTTTATCAAGTGTTAATTTGTTTATTGTTTTATATAGCAACATTGATTATTTGCTCTTTCTTTTTAGTTATAAAAACCGGCCAAGTGCGAGTTGGACTCGCGCACAGTTCCGCACCATCCCGTACCACGTTTGTTGTACGGGAGCCCCCCTTAAATATTATTTTATTTCAATTTTATTATTTATTTTTAAAGTGAATAATATAACTCAATATTCTGTGAATATTTCAAGCGTTTACCTGTTGCCGTTATCAATATCGAGCAAAAAACGAGCAAAAAAAAACACGTTTGTTGAATGGGAGCTCCCTTAAATATTTATTTTATTTTAATTCATGTAACTAAATTTTTTGTGAATATTTCAAGCGTCTACCTTTTGCCGTTAACAATATCAGGCAAAAAAATCACGTTTGTTGTATGGGAACCCCCTTAAATATTTATTTTATTCTGTCTTTTAGTTTGTTGTTATAGTGGTTCATGAGCCTGGTGACAAACGGACAGACAAACGAACAGCAGTCTTACTAATAGGGTCCCGTTTTACCCTTTGGGTTCGGAACCCTAAAAAGGGAACGATCGGATCTAACAGTCAAATATTTGTCAATGAGTTTACGTTTATAATTTGTATAAATATATATCTGTCCAGTTCTGTGACAATAAATACTTTTTCCAATTTTTGCTTAGGAAATAAGCACCAAATTGTTTGCAATAAAATCATTGGTCCCTTCATCATCATCTTCCTATCTTTACGTGTAAGTGTGTGTAAGATTTTCTCCTAAATCTACAATTAGCCAAATCATAATTAGGCCAAGCATGCATTAGGAAGTTCCCGATTAACATCAAATCTTCGGGATAACTATTCAATCTGTTGCCAAAGGGCCTGCCTTAACTTAAATTATATTATCAGTAATCTCTTCCACTTGATAGCATACTAAAGCCGTGTTACTACGAACCCGGTCATAATTATAATGTTAATGGGTAAGCATCTATAAAATACGAGGGTATTATACTGGAATTCAAGACTTTGGAGAAACAATTTGGTTTTTAAATTGTATGAGTGTCGGTTTTATTTGGTTAGTTTATAGCATTTTTATATTATTTTGTCGTAGTATTTTGATGTTTTAAATATGATATAATTTTTAAAAATATTATTGTTTTTAATTTTAGTCATTAAAAACAATATTTTTTTTAAAAATGATATCATATTAAAAGTTATTAAATTTAGTATTATTTTTGCAAAAAATATTTATTCCCCGTATATCAGAAAATATGTACCTGAAAATCTAAATCTTTTCAGACACAAAGTGAGCTCAAGTTCAAAAAATCAGCTTGGGGTTTCCGAGTCCAACCACATCAATAAAATGAGACGCAAATAAAAAAATATTCAACTGAACGGTTGAAAAAATACCGGCAACTGAAAATAACGAAATTTTTCAACTGAATTATGTATTCGGGACTTGTATCGTGAGGACTCATGAATAACGAGTTTCGTTATTTCAAGGAACGTTAACGTAACGAGACGAGCGTGTTTTTTTAATCTTCCGTTTATTAAGCCGAAGGCTGTATCGCTTTCGGCCTGTGCCGATACGAAGGTTGTACCTTCACAACACACCTTTTATTTTTTGAGAACAAGGAGGTAATTTAAATGTTGTTTTTTCTGTCATGATAAACCTACACCTACTATCTCATTGAAATGGTAAAGAAGACAATATAATTTAGTTTTCTGTCACATTCATCTGTGTTTTCTTAACACAGTAGTTTCTTTTTCTTATTTATTACATAGTTGCTACTAATAAGCCTTCGCCTTAGATACATACAGGCGTATTCATAACAACTTTTTATTCAAGAAAATATTTTGAATGAAGAATCTGCTCATCAGTATAGCTATGTAATGGTTATTAAGTTGTGGCTAATTATTTTTGAGGCGAATAACAACTTATTAGGCGACTAACTAATTGGTTACAAAAATAATGACTTGGCGGCTAATATTAACAGTGGGATATCATACGTATATGTGTTTTAATTGGTGTAAGAACGAGCGAAGCGAGCTCCGGACTTGGGGCACCCCGACTCGGACAGGTTAGGTTAGAAGGGAATGGCGGGGTCAAGTGAGCGAGCGAAGCGAACGAACAGACCTCGCCATCCCCTTCGTGGTTACTTTTTTTAAACCACCCAAAAATATTTATTTATTTATACTAGAATCACTGCCAATTTAAATTTAAACAGAGCTCACAACTCTATATAAAGCTGCTACTTTATACTTAAAATGCTACTTCACTGTAGCTGCCAACCTATTATTTTTGCCACCCATCTTAATTATTTTTAAAACCCTATAACAGGTTAGTTTGTCGCCGCGTTAAATACATGCCTTAAGTTTTTTTATGAATACGGCTGATAATATATAATGTGAACAGATACCTACATCCTTCAAGTAGGTATAGCACTATTTTCACGCCGTTTTATTTTTGTTTTTTCTAGTTTTGCACGCTATAAACGACAAAAAATCGAGATTTCTGTGTCATGTGTTAATTTAATATGAAATTACAATACCATACCTATTAGAAACTGCACCTAAGTCGTAAGACGAGGACGGGTGCAGACAGGGCACAGACGGGGCGCCGTCGTGGCTTTTTAAAACATATAGAAAAGACAAGGCACGGACGTGATGCTGGGTGCCGCTAGAGTTCCGAAGATGAAGATGTGGTTAATTGTGGTTGTTGATGTGATTGTGTGTGACTGCGACGCGCGAGTTGCGACACCCGCTTGCACCCTCGTTGCTCGCCCGTCCCTCGTCCGCTCGGGCCCGTACCCCGTCCTTTCTGTATGTTTTATAATAGGGCGCAGACGAGTAAGCGTCGTGTCTGCGCCCTGCCCTTTCTATATGTTTTGTGTCGCGACGCTTCTGTATATTTTGTATGAAAAGGACGCGGAAGAGACATATGTCCGCGACCCGTCCTCGTCTTACGTTTTTTCTATGTGTCCAGCTCCTTACTCAAAACAAACAACTTAATTTATAGGAAGTAAAATTCAAATGTTATGTGTAACCGGACCACAGTATCAGGCTGTCTTACCGAGCCATTTGTGTAAAGTATGTGAGTCCATTAAGAGAACGAATGTGTGCAACTAACGGTGCCTGCGTTAATTTTGATATTAGCTTTGCTAGCTTGCATATTTTAAGTTATAATCTTTTCGAAATGTTGCTGCGTCGGTTTAAATAAAATTTTAATTACAACTTTATGAAAGATTTCCGTGCATAATGAAAATGTGTGAGCGGTATAGAATAATTCCGTGTGTTATGAAAATTTGGGTTTTTGGCAGCTTAGATCGATCGATCTACAAAGTCATAGAACAATTTAATGAAATAGCTAAGGGATTTAAGCTAAGTTAGGTAAATGTCAGCTAAAGCGTGTATACACATAGGAATAAAAATCACCAGCTCTCATTATAATAATAAGTCTGTTAGACTAAATAAATTTTAAAACGCTTTTAACGTCCCTACAATAGGAAAATTTAAGAATGAATTCCTGGAAGATGCTTTAGTACAAAAGCTAAGATCATTTTTCATAAGACAAAAAATTAATGCTGACACAAACAAATAACTTGTCAAACAAAACACAGATTGACGGACAAAATTAATCCTACCGAAACCTAACTGAAATCTGCAAAAAAAATTAAAAGTTTTTCAGTTGTAGCAAAGCGTAAGCGTCTACGGTGCTACGTGGCTACGGCGTAGCAGTCATTTGTTATGCGAAACACGAACTCAATAACTCAAGTCTAAATGTGAAAGGAAAGAAGGATATATTAAAAGAGCGTTGTGCAATTAACATTGCAATTTGCTATAATGCCTGGCACTAAAATAAACAGAAGTATGCAACTGGATACTATAAAGCGTGCATATCTTACTTTAAATCTTTTAAACACTACTTAGAATTTTAATTAAAAGCTTTGCTACCTTTTTTGATGCGCTTTTTTTTAAATGTATGTTGCAATCTGTACTTTTTGCCAACCCCCATGGGAAAAAGCCCTGACTTGTTACGTATATTATGTGTCTTAACACCTTTATAAATTATATTTATTATTAAATTAGTTATAATAAATAAAACTTTGGCACGTCAATTTAAACTAGATGTAGGAAATAAGTATTAATCTGCGTTTCATGGAGATGAAAATGACATTCAACTCAAAAATTAAATATCAATTTGAGGGTTCACAAACTCATCAGATTTGCACGCAACGGTAAATTATGTCTTTCTCGTTAGATGGAATTTTGAATTGAATTTGATAACGTTAATTAAAATAAGATTTAGGATTAATCTAGAATTAATTTAACAGCGTGATGACTAATACACGTTGGGTAGTGCTTAGTTTATTATCAGTACTCATAGTTCATTAGTCGCATTGACAATGTTTCTATAGAAAAATATTGTATTGTTAAAGATTTTTATCTGCAAAAATATTTTTAAGGAAAACATCGAGACGAAAAATAAAAGTTTAGGTTCGTATGGATAGGAAAAAGATGGAAAGACAGTGTTAAAAATATGACTAGAAAGGGGATGACTAATGAGATGACTACTTATAGAGAAGTATGCAAGCAAAAGGGGTGCCATTTTCAGTTTTTCACATTTAGAGCATTTGCTCTATTTTCAAAAGCTATAACGCTCAAATGACATACCATTTGATGAAATACTCCATAACACAATAAATTACTAATTAATGCTTAGTCTTTTATAGTAGTTTATGCAACAACCATATAAAAAGGGTTATTAAAACACGAGTGTGGGTTTATATATATAGGGATTATAGCATCACACGAGTGTTTTAATACCTAATTATATGCCGTTGTATACACTATTTTAACTTCACTCATACAGTTGAAATAAAATAAATGGAAAAATAGTTTATTCCAATATGGCGGATCTCATTGCGTATTCGAATGACTGCGCAGAGCGCGCATCCATAGACAAAGATAAAAGCTGGCTCATTGACTTATGTTAATGAGCCCGCGCCAATAAATTAAAAAGTAAAAGTGTGCTTTAAAAATAAAAAAAGTATTTTATGATACATTTGTTTAAAAATCGAAGGAAAATGTTGAACTGTAATGGATTTTTTTTTTAATTTTACCTATCCACGAAAAAAAAGTACGTGTTTATGCATTCGTTTTCGAACTCATATTTGGAACATTACGTTGTGAGTGTAGATAAAATAAAAAAGAACATAAACTACAAAAACGTAACAAACATGGAACAAGACCTTGTAAACTAACCAACGCTGCCTCTATACGCGAATTATTTTCACTCAACGCTGCCAAACCACGACCTCACATACATTTCATATAATAGCTCAATTCATTAACCAGTACCTATACTAATACGAAACAAGGTTACTTTCACACTATTAACATATAGTATCACGACATTAAACTAAAATTCTAGCAATTCAGAATATTTAATTATGAATAGGTATTCTGTTCTAGAAAAGTCCGTCTCACTAGTATAACTTGACTACTTTAATCCTGACAGTTGGATTACTTTTATGCTAGGCTGATTTGTAAAACGAGTATGACGTGTTTGCTATTCTAAATTGATTGTTATTTCAGGTTTTTAAGCATTACCTTCTTAATAAGCGACTTCATTTCAGGAAAGCTTTGCGTTACAAAAAAACTTGTCTTTTGGAGCATACAAGATTTGTACAACTAAAACAGCATAGAAATTTTGATTCTACGAGAAAATTACAATTGACATAGCAGACGTAGTGAACATAACTATCTAGCTTTAAGCTATTAGTCTACCTACAACAGTTTTGTCTTATTTAGTTTTAATTTTTAGACCTCACTAATATATTTTAAGGGAAACTGCTCTCAACAGTTTTTTCTTATTATAATTTCATTTTTCAGACCTCCATTTTATAAATGTAAATGTTGTCGCGCTATAACGTTGTAGTGGCATTTAAAACTATAGCGTGTCTGCAGTTTTCAGAACTGAGTAATAAAATGTTTTTCTTGGAAACTAATAAAATTGATCACTGAAAATGTTAAAATATGAAGTGAATTTCAAAATGTAGTTATATAAAATACCTTTATCGACACTCACAACGTAATGTTCCAAATATGAGTTCAAAAACGAATGCATAAATGCATACTTTTTTCTCGTGGATAGGTAAAATTTAAAAAAAAAACCATTACAGTTCAACATTTTCCTTCGATTTTTAAACAACTGCATCATAAAATAACTTTTTAATTTTTATAGCACACTTTTTCTTTTTAATTTTTGGCGCGGGCTCATTGACTTAAGTCAATCAGCTTTTATCTTTGTCTATGTTTGAGCGCGCTGCGCAGTCATTCGAATACGCAATGAGAATATCCGCCATATTGGAATTAACTATTTTTCCACTTATTTTATTTCAACTGTATGAGTGAAGATAAAATAGTGTATGCAACGGCATATAATTAGGTATTAAAACACTCGTGTGATGCTATTATCACACTCGGCTACGCCTCGTGTGATAAACCCACACTCGTGTTTTAATAACCCTTTTTATATGGTCGTTGCATAAACTACTATTTTTTTATTCAATTACTTATAAAAAATATAAGTAAAAATTGTTTTCAAAATACATAAACGACACCTGCCAGCATTTTCTTTTTTTTAAATCCTTACTTATTATTTTTTCTGTGCTATTCGCTATCTAAAAACATATTAAACACGTATAATATAAAATCACTGCATCGTTATTAGAAAGAACATTTACGATGCTCTCCTTCTATCATAAATATGAGAGGGAACGAGTTTTATAGAGTAAAACCACTCAAAACACAAAGACTTGGTCGTATTGGACAAGGCTAATAATTATCGCTTTCATAAACCTACTAGCCTTTTTTATATGTACTCGTATGGTAGAGTGGAATGGAAGTTAACAGCTAGGTAGCGGTCATGGTTAGCTCAGGATATCTACAAAACCTCAATTTATAAGGTCTGATGTACCCAGTAGGTAGTATTTCACTTTACGATTGATATAAGATTACTGTGAACCGCATCACGGGGTTCCCGATATATTGCATTTTATCAAGACATCAACAATGTACTACTACCTACTTTAGAATTTTTCTCACACCTCGATCGATACAAAGTAAATAGGATTTGCGACTCTGACCCACGCAGGGTGTTCAAAATCTCAAGATAAAAAAAAGATAAAAAGTTTATTACTAAAAAATGAGATCGCTATTGTTTGCCGACATAATAATATCGATCAATGAAATAACTTTATTCTAAAATGTTTGAAAATATAAATAAAAAGAAGAAAAATTTTATTCATTCTTCACATAGCCACGACAACCTGAGTTGTAACAGATCTATCGATCCGGCCCTAGCTCCACTGCGAGCCTCTACGGCGACGATATAAATATGTTAGGAACGGCAAAATATACGACTAGTACAAATTCCACTTGTAGATGGTAGGGTGAGGTCGCATTGCTGGCGGGTTTACCATTGAGCTGATTTTTTTTACATATAAAATAGTATATTCCATCAGTTACCGCTTCAGGCAGCAACTATTTTTTGTATTAGTGATTAGAATTACACTTCAACTATTATTTTATTTTTCAATTATTGCATCTGTGTGCTTGACAAGTAAAGTAAAATAACATTATTCAGGGTCATATTGATGGACGAAAATAATTTATTAAGTATGCCATACTTACCTAATATTTTATAGCTTTTTAACTTCGACATAGCTTCAGTTACATAATACATGTAACTATAGGGAACGTGCAGAACTATAGTCGGCAGCACAGAAGCGTCATTGTCAAGTATATTTTACTTATAAGTTACGAATTGGCAACGCCAGATAGCACAGTCTACTTCGTGCACGTTCCCCTAAACGGAGCGTGCAGAAACTATAAGTGGCAGCACAGAAGCGTCAATGTCAAGTATACTTTAGATATTAAAGGTTTGAATATGCAACAGTAGATGGCATTGTCAACGCCGCACGATGGAAAAACCAAATAACACTTTCCCCGACACGGAAAGCAAACCCAGATTCTCGGGCTCAGCAGTATCGCTTCCAACTATTAGACTAAGCTAGCATAATACTAATGTACCTATTCTACTTCAAGTCTAATCTCGCAGACATATTTTGTAAAGCTTCCCTTAAAATATATTTTTGCTTCACTTCCCATGAGAACAATAAAAGACGTCTGTCCATTTCACAGCTCAGACCACACGGCAAAAGCAATAAATGTCACCAGTTCGATCCTAGCACGAAACAAATGTTTGTTCAGCCTACACAAATTTGTTCTGTCTGGACAAACCTACATATCAATGTACATAGGTGTGCATTATTTAACGGAACCTAGGAAACGCAGCATCCTGGTTGCTTTTTTTATTCTTTTTTGTTAAACATACCAACAGCATACTAAGCATGATTGCGAGTTCCCTAAACTATGTATTCGTGGGATGCTGCTGTGCAATTTCTCACGGGTTGTCGAAACGGTAATCCGTTGTTGTTAGCTTTTGTTTCATTTTGTATAGTGTTGATGCTTACTAACACAATCGTTAGTTACAAATACGAAAACTATATGTTAGTTATTTCACTAGCCTCTGAAAAAATACCTGTAAAGTTAGCCCTAGACTATACCGTTAGCCCAGTGCTAAGCGGAGCAGCGCAAGTGGGCCTTACCATTTTATTAGTATACGATACTCGCCTAAAGAGTAATCTAATCTATTCTGTACCGATGCTTCTCCAGTCAAAGATTAATTTGTGACTTCTTATTATTTCTGATAACGTACAAGCAGGCTGCATTTCAATAGTAACAATACCTGTCCATTCTATCCGGTCTATTCTGTCGGTACCTCCCGTGTACACTTAGGTGGAGTGAAAATGACAGTGGCTGTCATTCGAAGTTTTATTTCATTGTTTTTTTATAAAATGACGTCGCTACTCGCTTACTATACGACCACTACCCAACTACAATGGCGTGCTTCCCAGCAATATAATGTAGGGTCATGCTTATCCACTGCATCTCTTCCGCGACAGAACGCGAGGGACTGTTTACTAACAAAACTTTGTACTCGTAAACCTTATTGTTAGTGTTGAAACTTCTGATGGCGTAAGCGAATGTTTTTCCTAATAATTTATTGTTATGTTGACGATTATGTTGCCTACTATAGTGTAGGTGCGTTATAGCTTGGCGACTGGGGACATTGCCACGTATTGACCAATTCTACCCCTATTAATATTGAAAATTTAAATAGAATCTGGAACAAGTTATGGTATTGATAGACATTCATCATAATCACAATCACAATTTCGAAAATTGTGCAGGTCTTGTTTATTAAGAAAGACTACTGAGATGACGACTAGAATAAAATAGAAAACTCTTTTGTTACGGAAAAGATTGATGTCGAAAATATTACATAGGGTGACACAATGGGCGACGGATTTTAAACAAAGAAGGAAATATGTACAGTACTGATTACACTAGATGAAATACAATATAGAAGTATAAAAGAAGACATATTACGTATGGTAGTATAGAAGAAGATAAATAAGTGCTTTATCCTGATGTAAGATACACTAAAACCTTCCTCAAGAACTGGGCTATTAAATGCAAAAAAATGAATGAAATCGGTAAAGTCGTTCTCAAGTCATCATAGCGTGACCAAGGGAAATAGAGATTCATATTTATATACATAGATACAATTCTTCCGTTACTGATAAGTGACTGACTGAGTGACCGACAGACAACGCACAGTCAAAACTACTGGTAGTAAAAAGCTCTAATTTGGCATGTGTGAAGAGCACTAAGAGTGGATGTTCCAAAATTCCTACGGGAACGAGAAAAAACGGGAAGCACGTACGAAGTCGCGAGCAAAAACTGGTCTCAATAAAATTAAGGCAAGAGAGTAATGATGATTTCGTGTTTATTAAAGAAGGATCCGATTCGAAGGACCGCTATTTCAATGCTAAAATGCATTAACTTTATTGTAAAATGGGTCTTCTGTAGATTTGTTTGAATCATGGTTAGTCTTTGTTCTGGGCGGCTGTAATCCGCTTTAGTTAAACTGGTTGTGCAGTATTTGGTAGCGATTACGACTGGCTGTGTTTGAGCATTTACGGCGAATTTTAGATTTGAGGTTGAGCTATTGGATTTGATGCGGAAAAGGAGGATTTTGAATTCGCAGAACTTACATGGGTAGGTAAAAGCTTTCGGACAACAGCATTTATAATTTATAAATACCTAACTATTATTACTTTATGGATTAGAATTACATGATTTCTGTTTAATAACTAGCAAGCAAAAAAAAATACATGCGGGCGAAGCCGGGGCGGGCCACTAATTTCAAATTTAATTAGGGGGCGATGTAATTTTTTGAATAATCTTGTGCCCGAAAAGACCCACGTCCAAGTTATGGATCATAAAAGTCCATACGTCTCGATACCAAATTTCAACTGAGTCGATTTACATTTATAACATTTGGAGCAAGTTGATTGACACAGACGGACAAACTGAATGACAGACAAGACGGATACTGTAAGGGTTCCGTTTTTTATTCAGCTTTTGGATCCTTCATAACACTAAGGCACTGCTAAAAGATTAAGGGAAAGTCTATCAACCGATAAACTACAAAGAAAGTAACAAAGTCACGGTAAAACATTTTACAATAATGACTCAACTATAACGAAACAAACTTTAATTGAATAAAATCGCTGACGAGTTGACAACACAGAACTTTGAAGGTGACTATTCAAATATTAGTCAATTTGTGCGTATAATGTTATTCAATAAATTTTAAGTCGCTTAGTAACGCGGTACTTGCCGTTTACATTGATTTCAATTCTTTGTAAAATATGAAACTGGAAATTTGCGACAATTTCTGCTAAGATTTTCGACTTCCTCTGCCTGAATTTCGGTCGCATGAGGTCTTAGTCGATACCAAATGGGGCTAAGTGTTATTCGGTTTTTTCAACTGAAATTTCTCAATCGCATCTCAGAGTCTGCATTGCGGCCCGATCTATGGTAAACATCGTCCTATTACATGAGGCTTGCAGATAACTGGCTGAAATTGTTTATACTTAAGGTAGGTACACCTTTTCTTCCATAGTTATGTAGTAAATTATGATTGCTAAATTGGGTTTTTTAGGTATGGCAAATCATCAAACGATTTCTTCCGCTCTAGGTGGAGCGGAAGAGAGTGTCAGACTCTTACTTACTAAAAACCCATCCGCGTTCCTCCTCATTTCCTTTGCGTTCTAGGGCCGCGGTGACTCTTTCGAACCAATTCCGCAACAACTAAATAGGGTACCTACTGCACTAACGTTACAATAATACCAATCAATCAATTCAAATCAAAAGTGTTACCAAAAAGTACGAGAGTCTCTGTGGTCTGCCACAGTACGTGGTATAAAAATATTACTATAAAAGGAAATTATTACATTTATACTGAACAATATAAGGAACACACATTGAAAATTACTAAAATTTGTTTTAAAAGTAAGTGTTACAACATTAATCAACGCTAAAATATAATCCCCAATACACTCTAAAATTATACCTGCAGCTTTTCCTATCTGCAACTTGTTTTCGAATTGAAAAAGTAGTTATACCGTAGTTCGCTACGTGCCGATGTCGCCAAGTATCATGTTTCTCAGAGAATACATTAATAATTCAGCAGGCAGACTCGGGGCGCATACAGCGTCCTCCCTTCTCTATTAAGATTCGTTTTCACGCGAAGCGACATTGCAAAGTTTATCTAAGTCTGAAAATTGCGATTTAAAAGGAGAAAATAATTCAGCTACCGTGTCTTGCTGTTTTATAATACAGTTTATGTATTCTTTTAATAGTGCGTCACTTTTCTTGAAGTTTACTTGTCTGAAGAACGTTATCCCGAATCAAAAATCGTTCGGCCGGTGAACTGTTGGTCGAATGAGCGATTGACCGATTAACGTTTACCTGAAATATGGTTTGACTCGACGTCATTTGATCCCTACATTTCACCCGTCTCAAAGAGAACGCCAGCAGATCTTTCCTTTAAAATACAATACAAAGATGCCAACACCGGACTGCAGTGGAAAAATCAATAGCCTCGCCCAGCAGCCGTCATACCCGCCACTCACAAAATCTAAACCAAAGTTACTGCAAGATTTATTCCGCACATTCACTACAAAGCTATCTCGTCTGAACGTGGCTTTACTCTAAAATATATAGGAAAAGTGTTCGCCTTAAGACGCGGTAAATTCTTGTCTATCGGGACTGTTCACTTTAAGGGGGAGGCGCTCGTTTAGCCCGCGGATTTTTTTGTTTTGCTGTCTTTATCAAATCTAAAATATTATATACCTATATATTCGCCTTCTCGTTGCAAATAATATGTAATTAGATCATTAAAATCATCATTACAAATCAGTTTTAAGTTCAATTTACCCGATTAAATGACTATTTCGTGAAATCATGAAAAATTACGAAAAAAACTGAATTTCATGTGGGTAGTGTCGTTTTCGCCTTAACATGTTGGATCGACGAGGTATAAATACTAATATCGGTACGCTATGCATATTAAAGAACATGTTATCGGTGCCGATAAATTTTATGTTAGAGACACGTAGTTTATTATAGAAAGTTTGTAATACATATTTTACATTTTTTGGTTTGTTCTGGTTTGATGCTTGGTTATGAAATTGCGCCTTTTCTGAATACTGAGGGCCAATTTATTCTACTATTTTTTAAGCAACGTTCGTATGTGTATCTCAGTCGCAATCTAATAAAATTAAAAGGAAATTATGGCTTTTTTGACCATTTGCGACTTACATGCGAATGCGAACATGTTGTTTATAAATTATAAGAATTGTCACTCTGAGATATAATTTTCAAAGATTGTGTTCGTTTTATGTTTTAACTTAGTGAATGATCTTGTTTTTACCCTTTTTTTTACTTACAAAAATATTCTAAAAATATTTTAAATGGAATTCGTTTTTTTGACAGCGATGTGAATTAATTTTTTGATGACCAATGATTTATTTTATTTTTATACACGTTTGTACATAATTTCGCAATAATTAGTCTAGTTTATATATAGTTGTTAGTTAGTTACAAATAAATTATTTTAATAATTTGAAAAAAAAATGTAATTTTTGAATGTGGGTTTTTATGGACCTCTGGACTGTCGCGACACCTAATTTAGCTATGACACCATGGTTTTACTATTGTGTTTGATGCGTTTGTCTCTACAGTAAAGATTTGGATAATTTTATTTTTTAATGTTAATGTAGTGAAAACCACACTGAAATCCGGTGCGGAGTTTAGATGAACAGACACCCACAGGCAGACAGGCACAAAAAGAGATAAATTAATAATATTACGTATTGATAAAGATACCTAAGTATTCAAATATTTGATCTATAAAACTAAAATCAGAACCAAATATAAAATCAATTCGGTTATAGCAACTACCCAAATGAAATTGAAATTGTATGAGAACCGACTTAGTTCTAATTATATCTACATACGCTTTTACTCCCAAAGATAGTTAATTTAATTTGACTCAATTTGAAATTGAAATGATGTGAGAATTTTCAAGATATGTAAATATTTTAGATTATATAAATATTGTAGTAATTCGTTTACCGCTGAAGAATTACTTATGCAATTACGTGAAGAATCTTGTGAATAGTCACTTCAATAAGCCTATGGAAACTACTATTTATTGATTAAATATTTTTCTCAAGTTCACAGAATACCTATAAACGGGGTAAATAGGAAAGCAGGGGTGAATCGGCACAAAACTTTATAGGATTATTTTATGTTATTTAAATCTTGTTTGCAGTATTTGTGGTCCCCAATTTTATTGAATTGATATTAATAAATAGACAACCAATATATCATGTATTTGAGCCTTTTGGGGTTAAAACACTAGGGCCATGGGGTCCGAGTGCTCATCGAGTTTTTCGTGAAATCAGCAAGTAGTTAGTCGACTCTTCACGTGACCAGAGTGCTGGCCAGTGTTCTGGGCATTTTTCCCGTTGACAGTGATGTGAACGAATTTCGATGCCCTGTGAGTTCTTCCCTTCCCCTTTTTACTCCGCTTGTATATTTTCTACTAGTTTGTATTTAGTATCTATAAATAGTTTTTTAAAGTACTAAATAAAACTGTAATTAGTATTATAATAATAATATATTATAATGTTAAAGTGAAAACCTTATTAAAGTTCTATTTCTAATCACCCCTCTGTTCTTGTTCAACCCGTTTGACGGTATTGATATGATTGACACAGTCAACATCAAAAGTCAATGAAAATGGTGAATTAATTTAAGCTACTGAAAACCTGTGATCATCAAAATCGGCCTAGTTTTTCCCCAACCAATTTGGGAGTTGACTTCCAATCTTACAAGAGTACCAATATTTACTTTGAAGAATGCAATGAAAACTTTAGGGGTTGAACCTACTTTTTATATTTTTTTTAATACTTGGTACTAGGCGTTTTGGAATACTATTTTAAAATGCTCAAAAGTCATCGAACTTTCTGCTCTCAGTTGTGCTCTAAAAGCAATGCTATCGAAAGCGTTTCACAATACATTATTTATACAACTTCAACTGAAACATGATACAAACACAACCCTTTACTTGGTTCTAACAACAAACAGTTGGCTGAAAGCAGCTGAAACCTTGCAAGTGTTCTGTAACTGAAGTTCGTTCACTTCAGTAAATGTATAGAAAACATTGATATAAAAAACTCATTGAAAGCGTTCAGCTCAATTGGTACTATTTTCAATCAGAAATAACGCGTTCACTCAAAGAATGGGTGATAAATAGGTACTTGTATATTAGTTTTCTGTAGAAAGTTCAAGAACAACAAGTAACACTCATTGTTACACGAATCTTGTTAACTTTGTTTATTTATGTATTTTATTATTTGTTGTATTCACAGAGAATAGCGAGAGTAACCGATAACATTTTAATTATGAGTACAAAGGAATTGCATTGTATTTCTAATGAAATTTCTTCCAGAAGACTTGCGAAACTAGAAATGAAAAAGGAAATGCAAACAATAGTGCGTAAGAGCAAGAGAAGAAGTGTAAGTGAAGTCACTAAAGTGTCAAATAAATCGTTTTTCAGTTTAGTTCATATTCCCATTCCTACCTGAGTGTATCTACTTCTCAGTGTAATTGCTAAAGCTGCATAAATAATTAACCTAATTAAATACCGCGTTTAGGTAAGTAAGAATTCTTACTTATATAAACGCACATGATAAGACTGTCGATGATGAGACCCTGATAAGTAATAACTTAAATTATGACGGGCTCATCATCGTTTCAGCCAAAAGACGCTGGACATAGACCCACCCAAGTATCGTCATATCTTGCGGTACTATGCGTCTCCCATCTGGCGGTTTCTGACGGCCTCCACAAAGTCACCGGTCCACCTTGTGTGACTCCACAATCTTCAGATAACGGTTTAATCCAAAATAACATTTTCTCCTTTTGTTATCAACAGGAGAAATTCAATTTCACGATGTAGTGGCCACGCAACATACTCAAATAATAACAACGCTCAACTCAAAACTCCAGACTCACTTCAAAAATCCCAGTAGGTACGATATCAACCAAAACATGTTTTTACTTGTTCAAACTCTTTATGATACTGCCGCGTTAGCCTTTCGAAGTGCACACCGTAAACTTGGACAGTTCTGAAAAGTTACGAACAGTAACATTTCAGTCTGCTAGCCAACAAAATAACCTACAATGCATTTCCCGGCTAGTTTACGAGCTCCCTTGGTACCTAAACATGTAACAGGAATCGTGAACATACGAAGTTCGAACAGCTAATATTGTAAACGTGAAGTATGTATGTTTGTAAATCAATGCCTCAACGGATAAACGGATTTGAATTAAATTTGGTACACGGGTAGACAATAACCTGCCTTAGGAAATACCTAATAAGACCAGACTGTAAATAAGGACTGACTGGATTATTTTTATTACATTTCTCAAAACCCAATATGTTTTAGAAAATAAAAAGATCGACGCAGTTGTGAGCCAAAATGAATTAGCGCCATCCTATGCAAACGACGTTTTGTGTGACTAGGTTAGAAGAGTGAAAAACGTAACGGTAACGTCCCTCCACCGATTTTATTTAATTTTTCACAAATCGTTATTTTTTATCTTTCAAATAAGGAAAGTCACTTATTTCTCATATAGCTATTTGGATTGGATCATGTACAATATGGACATATGATATTTTTAACCCTGGTAGAACTTTCTCGTGGGGTAATCGATATTTACGCTAGAAAATCCGCTGGCACAAGCTGGTGCCAGGGGATATTTCCCTTATGTGGTATTGTGAACAGTATGTATGTAGGCATACGAGAACTAATAGTTGAAAGTTGTAAAAGTTGCAAACAGCTATGCATCACTGGTGAGTCTTTTATCCTCGATTTTTAAATGAACGAGTATGTGATAAAGTTTGGGGAAGTGGATTGAGTCTTCTTTGGTATCGGGGAAGCGTTCGATTATTTGCCTTTTATACATAGCTACTTCGGTCTATATTAGCCTGATCAATTAAACCCTATACACACTTTTAACCTAGTTTTTTAGAGGTTGTTCAAAAGGTTTACTTTTATAGTTGACGAAGTGACTTTTAGTTTTGAAACAAGTTTTTGGATGATTTTTTTAAGTTCCTTTTTCGAAAGTAAAAATATTTTTATGTTCAGATTTTTTTTTCTTTTTATTTACACCAAGGTATTCTTAACAATTCAACATTTGAATTTATTAAAAAGAATACTCAAATAGACATCACAGAGCCAAATCTACTAATTTTAGGCAACGTTCACATTCTCATCTCAGTGGCAATCTGTCAAAAAAGCCTCAATTTCCATACATTTCTGACAGATTGCGACTGAGATGTGAATGATTTGGCACCCTGGGGCTCTAGACAAGTGACATTCTGTCAGCGGTAGCGTGGTGAAGGCGATTGTCAATACGACAAAAATGTATGGGATTGACAGATGCTATCGAAATGTCACGTGATCAAATTCCTACATTTTGGCATTTCGACAGTCGCATTCGCTAATCGAATAGCACATTGTCTAGGGTATCTGGTCAATGAACGGATTATCTAACTTCTTCAAACATATACCTAGGTACATATCAAACTCCTACATATGTACCTACCTTAACATTTTTCACTTCCTATCAGCACTAAGTGAGTCAACAGCTTGAAGTATCCTGAAGTTTTCCCTGAAACTTCGCAGGACCATGACAGACTTACATCGAATAGCCGTCGAGGGGAATATAAAGTGACGATGCTACAAAACTCTAGGAAAGTAGATATATTCAACTCTGAAGGGAATAAATGCGAGTCTTTTAACACTAATTGATTTGGAATTAATAATTCTATAATGTTTCCTGTTACATAATTCAGATTATCTCTGGAGGTTTCAAGCTTCCAACAGAATGGTGGGATGATGGTATATTGGAGCGTGCTATCTGTCACGAGGCAAATAATAGTTATTCTGCTTCATAATGTTATTTAAGTTTGCATATGCAGGGTTCTAGAAGTGCTAGGTCATATTTAAGGGTGATATTGGGAAGCTGTTATACATTACGGAAAAAATAGCTAAATAAAAAAAGTAACTTTTTCCAAAAAATTATACCAAAAAATACGACTAAAAAGATCGGAACAAATTACTTTTAAAGCAGTTTGTGTAGTAGTAGGTGGCATTTACATTAGTTTAATCACAGAATATGATGTCACCAACTGCATCAGACTGCTTGAAAATTAAAAAATAAGTCTGTTTTTTTTGTTTCGTTTTTTTTTTCTCAAATGTATATATCACCTTAACCATATCACCTTTTGCCACGCACTTCTGGAACACCCTGTTTAGAGAGCAGCAAGAGTCAAGTTCCAAAAACTTAAGATGTATTGCAGGAAAGTTTGTATTGTTGTAATCAAAAAGTGCTGATTCTGAACAACTTTTTAATAAATTACTTAAATTTTAATGCAACAACGCTTTTTAATTTCATAGAAGTTATCCTTCAACCGTCTATAATGTCTACGGGAGCCTTTATTTATCACGTATATTATTGAAATCCCAAGTACAAGCAAGACTAATGGTACATTTTGCTGCTAATTCTAAAGTCCATTTCCAGTATCTCGTAAGCATTTCAAGTTTCTCTTCCCTTTGCAACCCACACTCTATAAACACCAGGTACACTTTAATCTCTGATAGAAACATCAATACACCGCTGAATTTAGATCCCTTTCGGTTCATATAACAGCTGACATCACAGACTCCATTCATAAATTACCCCTAATGACGTACCACTCAAATGTGGGGTAAATAATACCCGTGTACATATGTATGTGCGAGTTAGTGGACATGTGGGCAAATAAGCCAGTTGCCAGCTGAAATTAATTTGCGTACGAGGTGAATCTGTAAGGGAAATTACACAGTCAATAGTCCAGTTTTCTGTTACTGTGATTGGTGGTCGTTAAAGGATCAGCCATTTTATCTTTGTTATAGTGTTTTCTTTAGTTTTCTTTGGAAAAAAACATCAACAATATTATTGTTGGTTGGTTTTGGTTGTAGGAAAGTTCTGCCTATGATGTTTCATTTCCATCATGAATCTGTTGCGAGAAAGGTATGGTGCTACTCGTCTTGTACCATGTCTTGAACCATGATGGTTTTAAGAAGTCATAGTAGGGCTTCAAATCCACATACGATTTTTTTTCAGTGATAAATCTACACTATCGCTTCCCCGTAGACTATTTTACTTTGAATACCGGAAAAATGCGCGTTACTACAAGCTAGGCCACGAGAAAACGTTTATAAAAATTAAATTGGCTTAAAATCCCTAAAAACCATAACCACTTTTGAAATAATGTCTAAACTAAAATGAATCCCCAAACTTTTAACTCGAAACCGTTGACCCAAGTCTTCAACGAGTACCTATTTTACCGGGTCACTGAACTCTAGACCTCAATCCGAACTATGGAGAATAAGCTGACAACAGACTTTTGTCGTATGTCGTCCAGCCCTTGAATATACAGAAATAGTTACCTATGGACTGTAGGATTAAGGACTAGAATAATAAAAGGTGTCCATAGTTCAATGATCTTTGTTAGCCTTCTCACAAAATATGTCAGAAGGTTATGCCTAAAACAACTGGTGATTTCTGATCTACACTAATATTATAAAGAGGAAAGATTTGTATTTTTGTACGTAACGATTAACTAAAAAATACTGGACCAATTTCAAAAATTCTTTTGCCGTTAGAAAGTTACATTATCACAGAGTAACATAGGCTATAGAGTATTTTCAAAAAGTTAGGGATTCGTATGAAAACTTCGATAATATAATCCAAGGTGTGAAAAAAAATCCAAAAAAAAATCCTGATATCGCGTACGCTGTGGAAACTATTGATAATAGAGCAAAGTAATGTACTAAAGTTTTATAGAAGTCATCAATATGTACAAAAAAGTCCCTGTCTAACTATTATGGTTATGTCACCATGACCGCTTTTTGTTCAAATTATTCAAGCAAATCCCGGGTGAAATGGAAAAAATGGAGATTTTTGTATCATGATATCAATACTTATCCATTTGAATGGTTTGATAATTAAGGATAATTAAGTCCGTGTAAATTACACTTTAGTTTATTCAAATCGGACCTTTCGCTTAAAAGTCAAGACGGTTATAAATATGCTCCAAGTAAGAAAAATGTCGTGGCTTGAGCGAACTGGGGAGAATCTTATCATATTATGATTGGTCCGATGAAGTTGAAATACGGCATTTTGACAAAAAATAAGAATAACAAATGTTTGTACTTTTCGGAAATAAACTACTGTATGAAGGAGGGATGCTAAAGTTTCTAGGGGAGTAAATTGAAGCAAGCAATAATTGCTTGCTTCAATTTACGTCGAAATGCTATGAACAAACTAAAAGTGGGATAATTGAAACAGAAGTAACAATTTTTGCATAATCAACCCCTGACGGGCTGAACGGGGTGAACAGTTGCGCTGAACCTGGGTTCGAGCCAAGTGAGATTCTGTCAACGGTAGCGTGGCGAAGGCGTCAAAAATGTATGGGATTGACAGATACTATCGAATTCGCTAATTGAATGGTACCTACATTGTCTAGGGCCTCCTGAGACCAAAGAATAAGCAGATATGGCTAGGTAGGTAATTAATGAAAATCGTTGTACTTAATTTTCCAAAACTTACCTTTAAAAGAGGGTAGAGGGGGCGTTGAAGTTGTGAAATCCGCGCGGACGAAGTCGCGGGAAAAGGGCTAGTATATGATAAACTAGCTTTTGCCCACGGCTCCACCCGCGTGGATGTCAGTTATCGCGTAAAAAAGTAGCCCATGTCCTTCTCAATATCCCAGGCTATATATCTAAAAAAAGGCTGGCAAAAGCAAGTAATATTATAAATGCGAAAGTTTGGATAGATTGTTTTTGACAGTTTGATCAATAGAGACTTACTTAATTGGTATTTAATAGAGACAGCACTAATAATAAAAATCAAATATCCTAACTAAGTTAACCCTAAAAGATGGCGTCAAAAAATTCATCCGCATCGCTGTCGACTGGAAGAGTGCCCAAAAGACTGGCGGCATTGCCACGTTGTATGGCAATGCTTATCCTTTGTCCAAGGTAAAAGCCAGCCCTTGGGTCACGCGAAGTGTCAACTAAGCGTTTAGCAAGTTCTTTAAGTGACGCATGAGCACTCGGACCCTACGACCCGAGAGTTTCAACCCCAAACGGCTCGAAAATATAACTACCAACGAGGTTGTTATATTTGGATAGATGGATGTTTGTTACTTAATCACGCCAGAACGCCTGAACGAATCGGGATGGAATTTGGCACACGGATAGATTATAGTCTAGAATAGTACATAGGAAGCTAGTAAATAATTATTTGATGATAAGTTCTTAGTTCAAAATCGATTGGACTAATAGCGTGCTCCGTTTAGTGCATAAGTAATGAGGAAAGCATGCACTACCATGCAAGTATTTCTTCGTTTTAATACAGGCATAAAATACCTCATGACCTCATTCCCACAGTTATACACTTGTGACGACGTAGGTAAGTACTGCGACTTCAATTTTTGTGATATTTTAATCAATACTTTCTGTATATCTTCCTAATATTATTGTGAAGACAAGAAAGTGTTGAAATTGAAGTACAAAAATAGATGCTATTACTCATGTGAAAGGCAAGAATCCCTAATAAATAACACACCGAAACTTCGAATACACAACAACTGAAAACAGTGGAATCAGCAGAAGTCAGATAATGATGACAGTGGCGGTGATAAGAGAGAAACAAATCCTAATGATATGCGTATCTATTGAAACATATGATGAGGACCAAACTAAAAAAAAACAGCACACCACCGATTTCTGACTTAAGCATTTGAGATTTCCCTTTTGAGTACCTATTCCTGTGCCTTGAAGCCTGAAAGCCTGTCAATATTTTGCTTGAAAGTGGGGTTTGACACGGCAAAACTTAGAACACTCAAAACCCACCCTTATAACCGACAGACAAAGTCGCACCAAAACCGTTTTATTTTTTACCATCTGTCTATTCGAGAATGGTTTCCGCACTTAGTCCTGGGCCTAAACCACCAACTCTTAAAGCAGTATTACTTCAATATTACTTCCATTGGGAAAGAGACGGAGCTATACAGGACGTATAGCTCCGTCTCTTTCCCACTGGAAGTAATATTAAAGTAATACTGCTTTAAGAGTTGGTGGTTAGGCCCCTGATATTGAACCATCATGCGTGATATTTTTGTACCAAATGCTAAATGTTTTTTTTTTTTCTTTAAAAAACGTTGTCGTTGTCGTTGTTGCGTTGTCGTTTAAAAAAAAAATTGCTAAATGATAAATTACATCCAACTTGTAAGTGTTATTTTTAACTTTCAACACGTTAATCTTTTTGGTAAGTTTAAAGTAGACGAGGCCGGTATTTCCTAGCTAGTGGAAGTCACTTTTAAAGTCCAAACAATCCGTGCTGTTCAAATCTAATCACAGACAGGAGCGACAGGAGGAAACATAATGTATTACATAAATAAACTCAGGACCCAAAACTAGCGATACGAAAAACATTTTGTAGTGTGGTTTCGTTGACTCGCCCAGACGGGAGAAGGACACATGATGGCTAATTTATGTAAGATCAAGAAGCGCCTGCGGACTTAAAATAAGATGACCAAGGTATAAGGCCAATATGTTGGTCGGGCCATGGGAAGGTGTGGAAGGACTGGTTCAATCATATGAGAACCATATAGGTTAACGTACCATGTAGTTGCGAAATTGTTTGAAAGAGTCACCGTGGCCCTAGAATGCAAGTCTGACACTCCCTTCCAATCCGCCCAGAGCGGAAGGAGTCATTTGTTTCCAATCAATAAAAAAACCATGTAGGAACAAAATCCGCAAAACAAAATCAATCTTTCGAATTCTCAGTTCCCCGTCTCATTTCAACTGTAGATGACTATGCAAATCCCTCATAGCTTATCCAGCTTGTGTGACGAGCTACATAAGCTGTTAGCGGTAACTGGCAGCTTATTGGAAGCAGCTTGGGAGCGGTCGATTGGCGAGCCGGTCGGTCGCTATGAATTATTTCTTAGTGCATAGTGGACGTCGGCCGGTGGCTTGTTATGTATAAAGGGGACTAGGGGTGGAGTTTAGAAGATAATTACAGTATAGATGGGTAATTTTGAGTTAAAGTTTTAGTCTGTGACGGTGTTGTTTAATAGCCTGGTAACTCTTATCTGAAGAATCAAAATTGCAGTTTAAAATAATCTACACTAATATTATAAAGCTGAGTTTGTTTGTTTGTTTGGTTGAACTCGTTAATCTCAGGAACTACTGGTGCGAACTGAAAAAATAGTTTGGTGTTGGATAGCCCATTAATTGCGGAAGGTGGCTATGTAACATCACGCAACTACCAATAGGAGCAGAACATTAATGAAAAATGTAACACAGACGAGGTTACCGCCTTTTATATTCTCATGATTGAAAAGTTGGCCGTTAGTTAAGAACACTGTCAAGAATACACACGACTGTCGACAACAACAACAACAACAACAAAAATATAGAAGGTGTCTCGTATGTAACTTTGCCTGAAGCTTCTAGTTCTTCGACCAACTAACAAAACATTATCCTCCTTTTGAAACAGTCGGGTAAAAAAATCTGGTAGAGACCAAAAGATATTTTCCTATTGAAATAAAATAAAAGAAACAAAATAACTCATTTCAAGATCATTATTATTATCATAATTATGAAAGAAGGATAAATTATCATTCCTTTTCATAAGACAGCTCTTAATTTTTCGCAATTTCGTAGACAGAAATGTTTCTGTCTACGAAATTGCGAAAAATTAAGATCAACAAAGTATATAAATAATGTTCACAAAAATAAAATACCTTAAAATCGGGGTGACCTACTTTGGGAGCTACCAACTCATCCTCCTGTTAAACGCTGAGTGAAAATGTACGAAATATAACAAAAAATGTAGATAGATATAGCCTTAAAAATACACACGTCTTTTGAATAAACGTCTTTATTCAACACTCTTTCAAAAAAATATGTTATACGTCTAAACGTATTACATATTTTTTAGGAAAAAGTGTTTCAAATAATAGTACAACATGTAGGTACCTATGAATCACGGCACACACACACACAGCACTTACCTTCTTGATGAACAAATATAAGCCTTTTGCGTATTTTCTTAATTTTTATAGTTTCTTAGCAACTACCAATAAATAATTAGGTCGCAAAAATACTTATATGCGAACTTAGAATCTGTAGTCTTGATTTAAATTACCACAAATTAAACAGTTAAGTATAAACCATAAATATTTGAATAAGACAGAACCAGCAATATTTAAGCACATTCATTAAAATAAACATTCTAGAACTTTTCAATTCGTCACAGCACGCGAATGAAATTTTATTTCCTTTAGAAGTGAGAGGAATTTAAAAAGTTGTCGTCGACACCGGCAGTTCCGCAATATGACGGGACTGTCGTTAGCAGGCTAACGCTACGGCTCAGGGCTGTCTCTTGCTTGGTTTCTACTTGAAGAAGTGGTGAAATCAATGAAAACCTTGTTTTACGTAAAGATTTGTGTGAGTGATAAGGTAGGTAAATAAGCTATACGGGAACGGAAAACAACGGAATATGCGCGTACGAAGTCGCGGGTAAAAGCTAGTCAGTGAATAAAATTTCGTATTGGGATCAGATAGGTACTTTCAATGATTTCTTCCTATAGACATGCAAAACCCGACTCCGTCAGACGTATTTTGACATATGAGGTGTCGTTGAATTCGTCAGATTTGTGGTAGCGACATAGACTATATACATTTTTAAAACTCACTAAAATGTAAGAAAAGAAAGTGACTGTTAAAAAACCCGACCGCTAAGACAACTTTAAAACTAAAGTCACTTTTTTTTTGTTTAATTATGTCAGTCTTCTCCATCTGAACTTCATTATTCGAGGAATTACAAAAAACAGGAGTTTGCAGGAGTTTACTAAATTATAGTGGAACAAAAATATTCGTATGATTTTATGTAAAAACAACACAAACAAACTATTTTCACCGCAGTTTCAGTTTATACCGGTGGTAATAAAAATACATTGATGTAATAAATAATGACACCGACAGGCTTTCCCGCTAGTTCTCAGAATCGGTATTGAAATAAGAGGAAATTGTTTACCCAGAATTTTAATAATATATCGTATGCATTTTGCTCAATTTGATAAAAGCGTGATTGGTATTTAAATTTTATTACCAAAGAATTTTGGAAAAATCACCAAAACTTACAAAAATATAACAGATGCTTCAGTATTTTCATTTTATATCATTTTAAAACAAATTTGTATTTATTTTAAACACCTTGAGTAACACAAATAAAAATAAACTCGATTTGGCCACAACTATCTTTCGTAGCTAAAAACTTTTGGATCGCATAAATCCATACATTTTAGTACGGAACGTTTAATAAAATAGCGCTTTGTGTTCTCGGTATAACAAGCGCTCCAGCGCTGCCCAGTGGTATACAGCGGCGTAAAACCCATTCTAGGCCAACAATTTACCGTGTGCCAAAAACCAGCGCGTGTAATATAATCGAACCCTGACCTACAATCATGCGTTTACTTACAATCAGATTTTTTAAATTGTTGTTGGCATTTTATTTTTATTTTAACCGGTGCAGGCCAAAAAGAAGGAATTTGGTGGAGAAAAGGAGGATTTTTCAGAATTTAATACAGACTCCCCAATACACTCAGGTATCCTTTTTGCAAATTAGACTTTACGAATTAATCATAGATTAAAGCAATGTGTACTAAGTAAGCTTATTTTTCAGACCCATTATGCGATTGCCACATACAGAAAGTTTATTACAAACGTTTTAACCTCAATTCAGAACCAACCTGTTGTAGCGGCATCATCATACTCTTTATACTGTGATACTCCAGTCAACAAAACAAAATCTACCAACATTTTCATCTCTTAAATTAAAAACTCGTAGAGTGGCAACCCTAACATGTCACCCAGGTTATTTGGGCCAGCACTCCAGCTAATGGCAGGTCAGGCACGGACGAAACGCTTCTCATAATAATTACCTAGATATCGTTAATTATCACTTTGCTGTTCACTATGGATTTCCGATAAAGTTTTCCATGTAGTTTTCATTCTGGGTAATTTGTAAGCAAATTGAACGATAAAACTGTCAAAACAACGTTTGAAAGTTGGGACAGGTTATTGAGATGTTGAAGGTTCGTTCTTGGGTACAAATTGGTAGCACGTGGAACTTTTGTTTTGTAGGTACTGTTAATTCGTTTATTGCTTCTTCAGTTTTCTTTGCTTTATCAAGTCAGGACACATAGGTTACTACTATTTGAAGGTATGTTAATGAGCAAACCTCTGCATAAAAAAGTATATTTAATCACTTGAAAATAAAGGTTCAAAAGTCACCTTATACCCCAACCGTTATTAACCTTTCAGTTTTGTCTACTTGACATCAAACTAAAACCATAATTATGTTTTATATGATGTCAGTGGACGTCATTTATTGGCAACTGAGTGTAATTCTGTCACATTGATATTATGACAATCTGATTCGGTAAAACAAAGATTTTATTGTAATAGACAAAGACAGGGGCCGATGCCAATGTCATCATGGTTCCAACGTGTTATAGGTATTATGCTATTTGTCCTATATAGCTCCTTCTCTCTCTCACATCGGAATCATGCGAGTTTAACGTCATAGTGCCGTCATAATACCCTGACCTCAATAAGGTGACGAACCTATTTTACTGTCTGTCTAAGCCGAGGTCCGTACCCCACAGTGGGTGCCCTTAGCGTATAGTCGCTTAGTTTATAAGTTTTCAAAGCCCTGGCTGGAGGCTTTAATTTTATATTAGGGCTGCTACAGGCAGACAACCTACCGAATTGACCTGCGAGAGGCCAATCCCAAAAAAAAAAAGCATTTACAAACGATACATTATATCTCCAAGTGATGTTGACGAATATCAATGTTCAATATTTAACTAATTAAATAAATGGTAAGGTCTGGGAATCGCAAAAGGGAGCAATGCGTGTTATTTTCCTCGTTTTTCACTCACATTCCCAAACATATACGGAGGTATGAGGAAAATGTCGTGAGGAAAGTTTTGGTCACAAATGTGGCTGGCTGTAGGAGTCGGGAAGGCCCAAAGAAATGTTGAATGGACTATGTGAAAGATGACATGTCTAAAAAGGATATTACTAATAAGAAAACAATGTATAAATAAGCATGGAAGAATATATGATGCACTGACCCAAATAAGTGAAAATAAATAAGGGTCAGAGCAATGAAATGATCATCATCTGCCTAGCCTTTTCCCAACTATATTGGGGTCAGGTTCCAGTCAAACCGGATTCAGCTGAATACCAGTATTTTATATGGAGCGGCTGCCTAGACCTACACAACCCTTTAAGTGGGTAACACTGTAACAAAGCAATAAAATGATGATCTAGCCAAATACCAGTAATTGATCTAACATTGATCTTACTTACACTTTAATTTGGGATGATTACAATTCATCGCAAACGCATTAAGTATCGACTTTAGCATAGTGTGTTTTAAGTTGAGTTTTAAATGCCCATTTGTATTAAGGTCCAAAAAAAGTATGACGGCATAGAGTTCAAAATATTTATCTCCAATTCCAAATTCAATAACAGTCAATCAAGGTATAATAAAACGTACCTATAATCTAAATATACATTCTACTATAAACTTGTATAACCTTACAAAGTTGAGATCGTTACGGCTCAAGCTACTCGAGGTTTACTAAGCAAATGGGTCTTTGAGACATAATGAACCATTATCTTTAATTGACGATCTCTGGAATTGACTTCTGTGTAGAATTAGTAGGAAAACATTCAATCTTAATATAGGTAGGTACTTAGAAAACTTAGTTTACTTACCGATTTGGACAAGGTTCCGTACAAGGTTAGATTAAATGAAATAACGGTACTTCACAGACGTGATGGGTATCTTAAATGAAACAAAACAAATGTTTTCCGAACTTATGTTAATTCAAGAACTACAACTGCTTAGGTACACCGGCAACGGCTACTAGTTACCTACTTGAAATTATAAAGTTAAATATAGTTTCTTTAAAAACATATGATTTCGACCGAATTTTGGGTTCGGTGGCTAATCTCAAAGAAATAAGCGAAGTACACCGGAGATATTATAGTACGCAAGTGCACAAGTAGTGTGTGTTCTTGTGCACTATACTATCTCTGCTTACTACTTCCTATAAAATTACAAGTGCACTAGCAATTTGACATGACCGGGGAGATCAGGCGCAGGACCAACGGCATTGTAACACAAAATCATTGAAGAGCGTTTACGCCGTACGGCATCACATATAAATTTTCAAATCTTTAATTTCGAAAATAGATAAAATCGGTTCATTCATTCCAAAAAATAAGGACTTGAAAGTTTGCATGAAATGCCATACGGCGTATTCGCTTTTAAGAAAGTAGAGTTATTTTAAATGTAAATGATGACGCCCAAAAGTGCGGGCTCTAATGGCCTAATTGAGATAAACGTTTTGACTTTGACTTTGAAAAATATTTTCCGCCAAAGCAATGTCTAATTAATCACAACAAACGACTAAGCTCTACTACAGTTACCGTTGTCTCACATGTAACAGTATTGCTCCTCAACAATATTGTCTATAGCCCACTATCAAGATACGTCGCTTTACGAGTTAAGGCTCAAGTAGCATTCAGACGACCCCGTATTGCTTCATAAATCTGGGAAGTCCTTAATACAAAGGTGTAACAGAATAAACGCAATACCTCTTAATGGGTCATTGTGCTCTTCATAATGAACAACCACCCCTGAAATCGCAAAAAATATGGAGCATTCGATTTTTTTTTTCGAGATTTAAATGTTGGTCCCATAGTGAAAGTTGTTCATAATGATGAGTAGGTACAATGCGTTTATACTGATACACGTTGCATAATTATGTTGCTATTATGAGAATCTGCTAGCATAACATAGATAAAGTTAAAGAGGTTAACAGTTTTTACGATGTTCAATAAACTTACTTTATCCTAGTGAAATACTTCTATTGATTGTGCGATGACATACGTAACACTGTCAAACTAAAAGAAATCATATTTTCCCAATTTTGCCAAACCGAGCAAAAATGTTCTTAACCGCTGTTTTTTTTTTTGGGAGCTATTTTTGCTTAAATCTTGTCTTTTATTCATGAAAGGTTTATTTTTAAGGGCATAAGGTGCCCTTAAAAATAAACCTTTTATACAACGAACTATTTAGGTAAAAGAAGAACTAATATGACTAGGCCTTTGACCAGCTCTTGCTCTCGATCACCTGATGGAAGATGAGGTACTATGGAAATGCCAGCCCGAAGATGCCTGTACACTTTTGGTTTGAAGGCTTTTGAGTTAAACTCGTAGGTGGAAGGAAACACTGACGCTGGGAGAGAACTCCACACTTTGGTTATTTTGAAAACATACATTTTGCTTCGATCGTCAAAAAAAAGGTGTTAAAAACCCAGAAATACGAATACTTAGTGAATTTTATCTGATAAAAAACCTGTCAAAAGATGATTAAAAATACGTATCTTTCTTCTACATAATTAATTTAACGAGCTTATGTTCATAATTTTATTAATGACGAAATATATAACTTGGTATACCGACATAGGTACCTAATCTTCATTATAGAGGCTGCCCACTGCGTGAAATTAATACACGAACTGGTGTGTAATAATCTCACAACTCAATTTAAACAAGGTCATTCACCTGACCGCCCATGCTGAAAATCTAATTTTGATGAAAAATAAATATGCGAGCTTTTTGACTGGTAATGAGAGCATATAGAAAAGCCACGAGTGTACGCCTGCTAAAACCTCATTTTAAATAAAGTCTTCGGCGTTTTTTTAACAAACGCAAAGGGACCACATAGACTATATGAAGAGAAAATGTTAAAAACATACGGTAGTGCAAGGCTGCAAGAGTATTCTATTTCTCTCTTTTTTATGGACAAGCCTACCATACTATTTCTACTCACTGCTGCTCCTGAAAGCCAGAATCTACAGTGGTAAAACGCCGAGTCAATAGAGCTCGTCGAGACCCAGAGAAAAATATTCAATTGTAGATCTTAGATCTCGCAACAAAGTTAATCAGAAAAGAAAAGCGGTCACACTTAACTATAAGTGTCAATGAAATCTAAACTTATAATACAACTGTCTCCTTGTTTTTTCAAACATGAAACAAAGTCCAAGTCTACGAAACTTATCAGTGCTGAAGGCTAATTCTACTAATACGTGAACGTTGCTTGAAAATTAGTAGAATTGGCCCTCTGAGCCTTAAATATGATTGCACTGTTGCTAACGGGTGTGTAATAACATGCCATAATAACAGATAATATATTATCGCTTGAAATAACGTTCACATGACATAATTTTCATATGCTATAAAAACAAATAACCTGATTTCAAGTGATCTAATATTACATTTCATATAAACTTCTTTTGCTCTAATAACATTTAGTATAACGTTCATCTCATATAACTTTTCAATTAGTAGGTATATTGCTAAGATCGACGGAGCACCGCTTCGCGGTGCTCCTATTTCTGGGTGGTTTAAAAAAAATCCGAGTCGGGGTACTCTGAGTCGGGGTTAAATATTATACTAACTGAATATTAGTTCAAATGTGCATTATAGAAAATGTTTATTAATGCACATTTTTTATCTAATATAACATTTCATATAAATTTCTTTTGCTCTAATAACATTTAGTATAACGTTCATCTCATATAATTTTTCAATAAAGTAGGTATATTGCTAAGATCGAAGGAGCACCGCTTCGCGGTGCTCCTGTTTCTGGGTGGTTTAAAAAAAAACCGAGTCGGGGTACTCTGAGTCGGGGTTAAATATTATACTAACTGAATATTAGTTCAAATGTGCATTATAGAAAATGTTTATTAAACCATTTAAAATTAGGTAAACTGAAATTATATCAATAATTCATTATATTATCATTTCATCGTTATACTAATAAAAAATTATATTAAATGAAATTAGGTAACGTGATCGTGAGAACTTTTGTTATTATGTTAAATGATACGCATTCGTTGCTAACAACAGTGCAATCATATTCAAGCGTTCGTTTAGCTGTTTCCTAGTGTAACTGAAAACGGTATATCTATCCAATTTCTCAAAATCACCAAGCTTATAAACTTTACCGTCGTCTACAGTCATATCACACGGATATCGGTCTTGCTAATTTATGCAGAATTATGTACAAACACCACGACCATGATATTGTTAGCACATGCAAATTGGACTAATAAGCCTGTTCGGCCAACTATTGAGCACTAAACTGCAAACATGCTGTAGATCAACAATATTGTAAGCAGTTAGTTGCGCGCGCTAAATTAGTGATGTAACGGTTTTTGATTACGTCATTGTTGCGTAGAATTTAATAGCAATGTTATATGACATGCACCATTGTTGAGCTAATCATTCTGCTGTGAAATATTTAGTCGATACTTTAGCGTATTCGAACTGTCCATTTACGTTATTGACCGCTAATCTTATGGCCAGTGCAACACTTGCAATGGTAAAGCCGACAAATAAAATTAATAATGTTCCACTTTTGGTACTTTTGTTACGTAGTTAAGTGCCTAATTAGGGTAACACATGCAACTTGTCACTGGTGTTACGTGAATAACATTGTTTTGTGCCTATTCGGGACTGTCAATAGATTACAATGGTGAAATCATTGATTGGAAAGGAAGAAAAAGTAGATTTTATGCAGATATTTAAAGTGAATCGGTGGCAAAGAAACAAAGGCAAACCTTTAAAATACTCGATACCATATTTTTCTGATCATCAATGCTTACCTGAAACAAAAAAGAATACATGTGTTATTTACTTTTGCAATAGTCTGATATCATCAGAATTGAAACATTAGATACTGGAGATTTTAACATACTCGTCGAAACTTCCAGATTCAATTTTAATTTCAGTATCCATAGTTTTTGCAAATAAGCATGGCATTCCATTGACGCATCTCTCATAGACGCTAGAAAAACAAATACAGGACACAATAAATTCAGCCAATACCATATTATAAAAAAGAATAAGTTGAGTAGGGTTTTTTTTTAATACATGGGAAATCATCAAATGACTCCTTCCGCTCTGGGTGGAGCGGGAGGGAGTGTCAGACTCTTACTGATTAAAACCCATCCGTGGTCCTCCTAGTGCCCTTTGTGTTCCAGGGCCGCGGTGACTCTTTCGAACAAAATTCGCAACCCTGGCAGGCTCTGGCCCTAATAGGCCCCGTCTACTGTGCTGACATCTCTAGAAGAGTAGGTACTATGATTTTGTTCCGGATTATGTTCGAAAGAGTCACCGCGGCCCTGGAACACAAAGGGCACTAGGAGAACACGGATGGGTTTTAGTCAATAAGAGTCTGGCACTATCCCGCTCCACCCAGAGCGTAAAGAGTCATTTGATGATTTCCCATCCATAAAAAAGTACTATGATATTGATGGGTAGTTGAAAACACATAAATATTTACTTTTCTGAACTGATTCGGCAGAAGTTTACATACGATCCATCACGCATGTCTCCTCGAGAATGGCTTTAGATCGGTAGAGATATTCGGCTGGATGTATGATAGACAGTTCCCTTTTACGTCGCCCTCGGGAAATACAAGAGTAGTATAGGTACGACGAAATACCAACACACTAGTATATAAAGGATACCTCGAAAGTCTAATCGACACAGCTAAAATATACCTGAACATACACCGGTATATTAAACCCATACTTTCCCCGCCTCAGTGCTAAACCTAGTACATAACTTCGAAGTACCTTCAGCTAGCAACATGGACTCCGCAGCCTTCCACCGGGAATTAAGGCTTTTAATATAAAAGCAAAGTTACTTTCATTGAGTAACTCATGTACAGTTGAGTCGTTTATTCCTTCGTCGGTTCGAAATTATTTCGTTTATCAAGTCAGGACTTTTTTGAAGCTGCGGCACTGAACAGATTGCTATATTATAGAAAACGTAATCACTTGAAAACAAAGGTCAAAATAGCGTATACTTTTTACCAACAAACTAAATATTTTTTAGTTTCTGTACCCGAAGGGTTACCAACGGAACCCTATCACTAAGCCTCCGCTGTCCGTCTGTCTGTCAGCGGACTGTATGTCAGGAACCGTAATAAGTAGACAGTTGAAATTTTTAGTGTGTATTTCTAATGCCGCCATAGCAACAAGTAATAAAAAATTAATTAAATTAAAGGGGACTCCCATACAAGAAACGTGTTTTGCGGTTTATGGTACGGAACCCTTCATGTTAGAGTCCAACTCGCACTTCGCCGGTTTTTTAATAGACTTACCATTTCAATAAATAAAAATCAAAACTGTTTTACTTGTTTTTTTCCGGCGTCTCTTTATAAACTGGCAACTGAGTGACATTTTTTGGTATTAACCTCATGACATTACTGAATAGGTAAAACAGTCAAACAGAGGGCAACTTCTACTAATGTTTAAGCCGCTTTCATTCGCATCTCAGTCGTAAATTCTCAATATAATATGTCGAAAAAGCCTCAATTTTCATACATTTTTAAAGTTAGCGACTTACATGCGAATGTTGCTTAAAAATTTGTAGAACTAGCACTAAAATTTCTTCTCGAACCGAACCTGACGAGCATACTTTCACGTTGACTGTACCCACATATCTACGGTATGATATATATACGCTATTAGACGGGATTTTTTGAAACTCTGCCTTTGTAGGGTGAAAAGGGTCTTGAAACGATCAGGGATTAGGTATAAAGTTTAGGGCTTCGAAGCTTAGCGACGCTAAAGATCATATAAGTTGGCAATATGTGCCAGACGCAGACTAAATTATAGGCTTTGTGTAATATTGACGCTAAGGACGTCTAAGCAGTAATCTTATAATACTGGGAAACTGTAAATCACAACGTGTTAACATATTTCGGGTTGAGTCATAGACTGTATGACTAACTGTTTTTTTTTAATTATGATTTTTTTAATTCTTTTCCTGCCTGTATTTTTTTGAAATGCCTTTTTAAATACATTCTAAGTCAGCTTTGAAAGCATGCACGGGAAGATAAGAAGAGGATTTAGTTGTTCTTTACTATTCAGATAAGAGAACAAATGTTTTATTACACACGTTCGCTCATACTCATATGCTGAGAATTTTCAGCCCAACTAATTATAAACTAATTATTGTTTTGCAACTGTTGCTGATCATAATTTATATGTTGTCTAACTTCAACTACACATCAAATGAGTTTTAATAAAAAAGAGTTCGTATTTTTATTTCGATATTTCTGGGGTATTATTTTACTCAGATAAACCTTTTGCTTAGCTACGTTATGCTTATGACATGTTGAAAAGATATAATTATTATATTCATAAGTCAGGCATGGAAGTTGGTGCACAAAACATTATATGGATATATGTGCTGAAATAAATTAAAGGATCAGAGAGAAAAACTCAGTTTTAACAACACATCTTATTCACATAGGTAGATATAAACTCACGAAACTGAGTATCACTTTGAACTTAGTCAAGAGGGTCAAATTTAAATGGGTCGACTGTGCAGTTTTTATTTGGTGGCCATACCAGTGCCCAGTGCTTGGACACTCAGCTATGAAATACAGTAAACTCCATTTAAGACATAAATGCAAAAACTAAACATTACAAGTACACTAGACATAGTGGTAATTCTTTTTTAGAGTTCCGTACCCAAAGGGTAAAAACGGGGCCCTATTACTAAGACTCCGCTGTCCGTCTGTCTGCCTGTCTGTCTGTCTGTCTGTCACCAGGCTGTATTTATTATAGCTAGACAGTTGAAATTTTCACAAATGATGTATTTCTCTTGCCGCTATAACAACAAATACTAAAAATAGAATAAAGTAAATACTTAAGTGGGGCTTCCATACAATAAACGTGATTTTTTTTCCGTTTTATACATAATGGTACGGAACCCTTCGTGCGCGAGTCCGACTCGTAATTTAATTGGCTGGTTTTTTTAATGTTATCGTCATTAAACATGTCGATACAAATCAAGAGTTCGTAGTATAATTTGACGTACGTACGTCCGTCCAGTAACAGGCAGATAAATACCACAAACCGCGTTATTGCCAGCGAACGATCACAGAAAACAAGAGCTTAGTCCCACTTTGATGTTAACACTCCAACATAATTGATGACCGACAAGTCACTGAACATTTTATTAATATCAAACCTTTCATTTTCCCAAACTAATGGATACTAGTGGGGTGATTACTGAGATGAAAGTTATGGAGAAATATGAAAGAAAAATACATGTTGCGCCAACCCCTACTAAATTAGGATAGGAACCTCTGGACAAAGTGATAGAAATAGAGATATAAAAAATATTGATAGAAGTAGATATGAAATGAGTTATGATATATATTTGATAGAATGTAACTATGTTTCGAGACGTGGCTCAAGACAATGATGAATTGATTATTATGATGAAGATGATGATTTTCCATATGAAAAATCTTTGATTGTCTCTTCACAAAGTTACTTTATGCTTAGGTCGTGTTTGTCTTCTGATATATCTAGAAAAAACGTTGCGAAACACGTCTTGAAGATTTAAGATCATTTGGGTGTTGCTATTAGTAATTTATCCACAAATCTGAAATCAGGAAGAGTGTTCGATTGTTGGCAATAAACTCGCCCCCACATTTGCCTAGCCTTTGTCTAACTGCCTGCCACGGATGGGTTTTAATCAGTAAAAGTCTGACACTCCCTTCCGCTCAGCCCAGAGCTGGAGGAGTCATTTGAAGATAACCCATCAATAAAAAAAGCAGTTGTCTCTAACTACGTTGGAGGTGGCTTCCAGTCAACTAGTGGTAGCTGCATACAGCATTTTATAGCATACAGCGACGACTTACTTTTGTACCCATAAGTATGTATTGCCCCTTATTACATGAGCTGTATACAGGGTGTTCCAGAAAAGCATGGTCATATTTAAGGGTAGTGTTGGGTAGCTGATACACATTAAGGAAAGAATATCAAAACATAAAATGTGAATTTTTCTAAAAAATTATCGACCAAATTACCCGAAGAAATTACTTTTCAAGCAGTTTGTTTCAGTTGGTGGCATTTACTTTAGTTCAATGACAGATTTGATGTCACCAACTGCATCAGACTTCTTGAAAAGTCATTTCTTTGGAACTTTTTGTCGTTTTTGTGATCGTTTTTTTAAAGTCAATTTCTTTTTATATTTTATCCTAAATGTATATCAGCTACCAAACATCACCCTTAAATATGGTCACGAATTTCCGAAACACCCTGTATATAACTCGTGACATGGTGGGTTAAACATCTCTGGCTAAACATCCGGGGAATTCAAGCGAGATGTTATGTTATAAATCTCTAAATGGCCAATTTGGATTTCCATTTCGCGTCATCATTTCCGTAATACGCCCCATCTAAATTCGGATCAAAGTCATTCTGTTGATCGGTCGTGTTCGTACAAACGCGTGAAGTATTGCATTCAATTAATCAAAATGGTCGGAATTGTTTGTCAAACAATGTTATTGGATCAAACCAGTCTCACTGACATGTAAAATTAATCTTTTGTGATTTATAAAACTGGTAAAATTATATCATGCGTCAACCTGTCTAAATACGATATCTCTCGTCAAGAGTTTTGTCTGATTTTACGGCTTCTGTCTATCCGTAAAATTTATCAAAAATGGCTTTCTGAGGCAGAAGAGTCTCGGTACGTAATACATGGTCACCCTTTCACGAACCGACCTCGACAAGCGTGGCTTTACCTTGAAACTCGACCTGGGAGGCTGTTATTATTTAACCAAGAGCTCCTCACTATTAAAAACTCTAGAAATAAGAAAGTCACCAGCATAATCTAGCTAGAACAAACAATCTGTCAAATTTCTTTAATAGATTTTCAACTTTGTCTCTAAAGCATTAGGGTTCAAGGTTGATTGGAATAATTTGACAGTTTCGGGTAGCTTGATGTGCTGGCGTCTGTACCTACAAAATAACTGACAGTTTATATAAACTAATATTATAAAGAGGAAAGATTTATTTGATTGTTTGTTACGATTTGGCTCAAAAACAACTCAACCGATTTTAAAGAATCTTTCGCCATTAGAAAGCTACATTATTAACTTGAAACATAGTCTATTCAATAATAAAAACATCAGACTGTCTCTAATCTCGCCACGACACCCTAGGTTACCATCAGTCATGAAAACTGTTTTCATAATAACAACAGTCAAAAAAATTTTCGCTCAAAAAATCTTCAAAAATACATGATCAGAAGTAAGCCGAAATTAAAAGGAGGATTTACGAGTGCAATATAAATCAAATGTGTTTATCCGTATTCCAGCTCGCATTGTTATGTGTCGCACGTTACAGTCGCTGTAATTTACTGAATGTATTACAAATTAAACGGGAACGCTTACTTTGCGTATGGAAAATCATACATTTGAATAATGTAATGGTTGAACTAAGTCCTGATTCTGCAGTAAAATTCAATCTTGACTAGCCGCTCAAATAAATAGCGGTCATTTTGTGCGAATCGCTAATTAAGTGCGTTCTTTGAATGGGTTATTCTAGAGCTGATTTGAGACGATTTTGATCGTAAAAACCTTAACAATATTGAGTAATTTTCGAGTTATCGAAAGTTTTAAGATAGGTATTCATTTTCTGCTTCATGATCAAAAATTGCAAATGATAAGAAATTGACTCCTCTCTGGAAAGTCAATTGTTACTTCGGATAGCTAATTTTTCTTGCAGATCATATTTTTTTTGGAGATCGGGGTCTTTTCACATTACATTTATCTGCATCCGCAACATCCACACCAATTTTTACCTCTATTTAAGTTATAATAACCTTGAATGTCTATTTTGACCGGAATATTTAGCCTGAAAACCTATCACAATAAGCCAATAAAGTAAGGTTTAAAATACTCAGTTCAGAAACCCGTTCTTTAGCGATAAAACGTAAACTCTTGTTATTCTATAACCGATAATGTTTAACGTAAATATTTGGGATGAGCCACGTCATATTTCCTCAACGCTATCATTGCCATACATTTTGACATTTTCACAATCATAAATCGTAATCGCGTTAAAAAAAAAACAATACAAATTTAATTTTTAATTTTAAGCCCTCCTCCATACCCAAGACATTCAAGCCTTAGTCATCAAAAAACATAATAATGATTTGTTAAAATACTTATTAACAAATTCTTTATTTTTAACGAAGAATTTGAACTTAGAATAAGTCTCAAATAAATGCAACCATCATGGACATACATAAATTGAAATACTCAATTTATTTTTTTAATATAACATAAGGTCAAAAACTTCCACGAGGTACCACTTTTAAAAAGTATCAAAATTTCAACAAGGCGCTTTCTTATCACATTCTCTGACAGACAGCGCACAAATCTCATCGGCCGTCCTATTTGTTACTTACGAAAAGCTTAGAACAATGATGAATAAGGGAAGTGAAAAGTTGGCGAGCAAATCATAAATTAATTAACAATGAAAGGTTTGTTGGAGTGCAGCAATTACTCTAAGATTGCGAGACTCCAATGCTACGGGCAGTGAGCCAACAGCCTTGGCGGCCATTTAAATAATTATGACTTATTTCATTAATACCCGGGTACGTGGGGCCGCTTGAATTGTCTCACAAATTAATGCAAGCTTCTTTGTGCAAACACTGAGGAAATAGTGTTTCAATTATGTAATTAAACAGCTTTTTTCATTGTTGCAGTCATTTTGATACCCTAGATGAATTTTATTGAGACACTGTCTCTTGTGAATAATTCTATTTCAACATAAACATTAATTTTCAAAACATGAAATAGTAAACCTAGTAAATTCCGGTTGAGTAAAGATTTTGTGATAATTTAATTTAATAGAGTGTCAATAGGGTTTCTTAGACGTTAATCGCCTTAGAAATCTGCGTTGATTTGAAACATTTAAATAGCTTCAACTTTCTAATTTATTGACTGACTCCATCGCAATTCAAAGTTCATGTAAATGGTTTAGTTGAAAATGTTTTGTGTTATAATTTTGACACCAACATTCTTAACTGAACCTAAAACAAAAAGCCCGAATTTTGACTTTAAATTAAACTCACTCATCGTGCACTACTTATTAAAAAAATAATTATAATAAACTGTAATTACAATAAAGTAATAATTTTACTGAAGGAATCTGATTGTGACTTATTATAGTTTCTATCAGAAACACCTTATTTATTGTTGTACATAAGGTCATGAACCTTCAACATTTTAGTTAAGTAAATGCTACAAGCTACAAAATTGTTTTTAGAATAAACAATATTATAAACACTCAGCTTACAGCACTCTGAACTATACAGAAATCTTGAAACAAAAGTATTTACATTTTTTTAAATAATTATATACATCACATATCATCACGCCCGTATTTTCCGAAGGTTACAGAAGAATTGTTTCAATGGCACGCACTCATTTCGCAAGTTATGTTTAAGTTCTATTAAATATTGGCGAGTTTATTGATAACTAGCTGCCGCCCGTGGCTCCACCCTCGTTAATTTTGAAAATTATTCCAAAGGAACATACTCCCAGGATAACAAGTATTCTATATGTTAGTCCAAACTATAATCTCTCTCTTTGCCGAATTTCATCAAGATCTGTTCAGCCGTTCTGACGTAATTGAGTAACAAACATGCATCCATCCATCCAAACATCCAAACTTTCGCATTTATAATTTTATTAAAGATATGGAAACGTCCACGACAACAGTACATTAATTATGTTTCTCCTATCTCAAATTACAATAATGAAGCATTATCTCAATGCATACGAACTCTTGTCACAGTATAAATATCTACAGTATTCTATCTTTATACTAACGGTCCAAACGCGAGTCATACCTACGCGCCTCGAGTTCAGTATACACTCGGCACACAACCAGTGTCGAATGCGTCGCAGACGAACGAACTGTTATATGGGACCCCGTAAATAAGGTTTAACAAAAAACACTTTTAAATACACTAAGATAATAAAGTTTAATTTGGGGTTTACCTTGATACTCGTACAATTTAGGCTCACTAATTTGGAACTGGCAGACGTAACGGACATGGTATAGATTCGGCGATCGGGTCTAGACTGATGCGCCATGGGAGCGCTTGGGCAGTGCAGCCTTTAGAAAATGATGACGATGCCCTGTAGGATTTATGAAAAGTCTAAGTAATCATTAATGGTTGATAATTAAGGGTTTTCCTTAGCATTAGGAAATCGTAACAGAACGGTATGATAGTTTTGTTAGTAGGAAGCGAGCGATTTGCAAATATTTGATTGAAATAAGTACAAATACTTAATATGGCAAAAAGATGTGAGAATGCGGATTTTTATACAATTAAATTTAACAATTAAGCATTTCGTACGTCTCAGTCGAGGCGCAAATATTTTTAGTCACAAATTTATAAGGGTGTTTTTTTTATTAAATCTGCTAATCAAAAAACACAACATGTATTTTTATCGAACACTTCTTATTTCATTAACAATTTTAATTTATAAAAATATTATATTTACAATCACAAAACTAGAAAAAAACTCAAGTAGGTAGATGAAAAATTAACGTACTGGCTACTACCTATCGCGTATTTACGTACCGTGCGGCTGTATGTGATTATTTCAAGGACAGGGCCAAGTCACAAACACAATACTGATAAATATCTATACTGTGGTCTTGTGTTCCCCTATTTAAGCAAAATTTTTCCTTGACGTTCGTTCATACATAAGACTGAAACATAATCTTACATTTCATCGAGTTACCTGAGGCAACGTTCTCATTATTCCTGAAACGACTTTAGATCCCAACTTATAGTCTTATAGATAAAAACCTTGCTCCTTTCCATTTCAGAAAACAAGTTTCTATCCGCTTCTTACTTATTCTATGTAAAATTGAATTAACCTTATACCCTGAAGCTAAAGGCCTGGAAGAACATAGGTTTTTGTACCCAAGAAAATTCGGAGAAATTCCTGAACTCAGTTTGTGATATCTCGGTATATAGCTAACGGACTAATGTACGAGTATATGTCGTGGCCATATCATAGCATTGGCCATATCATGATGTGGCCGAAAATTTTATTAAATCTTTGTATTTCATGATATGGCAAGCGAAAACTGACAATATCTTTTAAACGTGAACCATATCATGAAATGCCTGTCATTGAACTGTAAATCCCACCAACTGTAAAAAACTGTTTGAAAATAATTTCTTCGGAACTGTTAAGTAGTTGTTTTTTCTGGTCGATTTTTTTGAAAAGTCACTTTATTGATTAGCTATTTTTTCCTTAACGTATATAATATCAGCTAACCAACATCACCATTAAATATGACCACGCACTTCAGCAGTGAGATTCTGTAAACATGTCGAAGTGAACACTTGGGCGGGGTGCACGACGGGTGAGTTGTCAAACCATACAAATAAGATGGAATGACAGCTCAGTTGTCGTTCACTCCGCCTAGGTGAACACCGTGAGATGTCGACAGAATCGACCGGCTGGAACATCCTGTATAATAATAATAATGGAATTATTAATAACCTAAGATCAAGACGAACTAATTATGAGACAGAAATAGCACATTTCTGTTACATTAGATAAAGGAAACGAACATAGAAAAGGAAACTGGGTGGGTAAGCGTGGGAGACGGATTCAACGTATTACCGACTTTTTAGAATACAGAGGTGTATGAGGTCGTTATTTTTACTTTCTACAATCTAGAACATTTTTTAAACATGAAGATTTGTGAATAACATCCCATGAATTCAAGGAATCTTTAATATGAAGGATCTATCAATTTGATAATTAACTGAGAGGTTCTGTTTGAAGAATACGATTAAGGATACCAGGCACAAAAACTCCTACTGAGATCCCACTATTCAAATCCCAATAACAAGCCATTAACACTATTCCTGTAATCATTATTTCTGTATTGAAGTTAAACTCAGATTCCCACGCTTCATTCACGCAATCGACAGTTTAGGCTTTAACAGACAGACACGACGAGACAATGCCACAACGACAATAATAGGGATGTTTCCTGGGAAAAAAATTGAATCATCAGTAAGAAAATTGACAAAGATAGATCAGATCGCATCTAATGAGAATGGGGACTCATAACATCACTTCTAGGAAACAAGTCTATTTGTTAAGGTGTGTCGTCACGCGGAATTTCGAAGTAATGCGCTTTTGTTGGAGGAAAATGATGTATTTAATATTTTTTTTAATTTATCTGACGGACCATGGGGTCCGAGTGCTCACCGAGTCTTTCGGGACATCAACAAACAACTTGTCGACTGTTCTCGTGACTAGAGGGCTGGGCTTTTCTTTGGCCAAAGAATCAGCATTGCTATTCAACGTGGCAATGCTGCCAGTGTTCTGGGCACTTTTGTCATTGACAGCGATGTGGATGAGTTTTTTGATGCCCAATGATTTATTTTGTTTTTTACACGTTTGTACATAATTTCGCAATTTTTAGTATAGTTTATATATAGTTAGGTTTAGTAGATATAAATAGTTAAGTTAGTTATGTACATTTATTGGTTACCTAAAATCTGACGGACCATTAAGATTTTTTCAGATACCTGTTCTAATCCATAAAACAATTCCTATGAAAAGCAATTTGGCCTTTAATACTAACAGTATCAATAGTGGCAGGCTGGCAGGCATAGCGGTCAGCGGCCTTAGTGCGATTGTTATAACGTTCTCGATCGCGTCAGCGTACACGTCAATATGTATTGTAACTAAATAAGCGCCGTGTGGTGACACTCACAGAAAACATTTTATTTTTTCCAAACAATTTGACATAAACTCGCACTAAGCTCTCAGAGCTAGACGGGACCCGTTAGGGCCAGAGCCTGCCAGGGTTGCGGATTTTGTTCGAAAGAGTTACCACGGCCCTGCCAAAGGCACTAGGAGGAGCATGGATGGGTTTTGGTCAGTAAGAGTCTGACACTCCCTCCCGCTCCACCCAGAGCGGAAGGGGTCATTTGATAATTTCCCATCATTAAAGAAAAAGCCCTCTGTGCTCAAAGATTTTCATATCACAATATCTCAGTAAACGAGAAAACTAGTAGACAAAACAAATCAACCCGTCTTTAATTGCCAGTCTATTGTGGTACACATTTTAATTTAGACCATCAGCTCAGCCCTAATTAATACTTTAACTATTTAAACTCACTAGTTGTACGCCCCAAGAATTTTCTAACATCGAAACAGTAGAATAAAGTCTGCCAGTAAAACGAAATAATCGTATCACCTGACTTGCTGGATAAGGCGTTGGTCTAATTGCAATTAATTAAAAGAAAGCCTTTGTAGCCTCCGTGATGAAAATATAGACTATAGTCTATTCTAGCCTTTTATCCACGAGTTCTCTCAACGTACTTACTTTGATAAGAAATGGTTCTGGAGCCAAGTTTGCTTTGGACTTTTTTTACTTTGTATTACTTAAGTAATGGAAATTGGATCTTGATGAAATTATATTTTTATTGTATAAAATTATTACTTGGTGCCAGGAATTGAAGTCTCGTAAGGCAATGTCACCTTTATTCCAATACGTTTACCGTGAAATTGTAATCGAAATTAAACTTAATACTCGAGCATAAAGGTTTATAATAAATTTAATTTAAGTAGTTCATGATTTTATCCTGTTTTGTATATTTCATAGTGTCAAATATAGATGTACATAATTATATGTGTGCAAACGTGGACACCTTCCCGACGTAATTTTGTTCCTGATCCTTAATGTAGTAAATTCTTGATCGAAGAGTGCCATAGGCTGTTTTTACCCTGAAGGTAATTTAATCGTAGATTACTTTCGGTAAAAAATCCCGTCCATGGCATTATCGATTCCTGTGTGATCATCCACGAATTGAAGCCGCAATAAAAAGCAAGACTTGAATAAAATGGAAACATATAGAGAAAAATTCGCTTTGTAAAAAACCTAGCTTTTAAAAAGTTGGGATATATTCGGAAACATGAATTGAAACTGGATTAATATACGACAGTCCGACTATCCTGAACAAACAAAACTGTCAATAGCTGTTTAAAAAAAAACAGCTAAGGACAGTAATTATAAAGTTCCGTACGGTGTCGGACGTAAAAGAATAGCACCATCCCATGACTTCCCGTGGGTATCATAAGAGGCGTTTAAGGTACTCACCAGAGAATGGGCAGCAGCATTCTCTGTAGTTACATTGCTACAGCTACACTGCGATCGCTAACCCGCCTGCCAAGCGTGGCGATTATGGCAAACCACCCCATTTGGGGAAGGCCTATCTTCAGCAGTGGTTATCTATCGTGATAAAACAAAAGTAATGTGATCGTAACACACACAATACATGTTACAGACGTTCGACATAAGCCTGCTGTATCACCTTGTTCGTACTTGACCACATTTGATGGCAAGAAGGCCATTTCCGTGCAGAACAATGTGCTTAAATCATGTCGCAATGTCATCTCGGTGACAATTAATGTCAAAAATTTGTCAACATTTAGGAAAATTAAGGTGGGTACTGACCAGTGTTACGGGCGTCATGTAACATATTACATAGCGAGCATTCGTGAAACCAGTGGAAACGAGCACGAACATGATGCGTAGGTATGTGATTTGTTTTACACGGATTTCAGGACACGGCGTTACATAGCATGCTCGCTGCGAATGTTAAATTACGGCCCAACTTTAGAAATGTTTAGAAGATCTGAACTTAGATTGGTCTGCAATTTTTCTTTAATAATACGAGAATTTCTCCTAGGTTTCACACAAAAGAAAAACTTAACGTCAGTTACGAAAAACAGTCCTTTGCTCTTATAATATACACATATTTTTAATTAATCATGAACCATTTTACAAATCGACTGTGGTTTTCAACACGACCTGCAATCGTGATATTTTCAGGTCGGTGATAAAAGTAATTGCTTCTTAATTGGACCTATTAATTAAAGGATTTATAACAGTGGCTGGCTAGCAAATAAAATGAATCGGCACAAAATAATACAATCCGCTTAAGGCTTACATAGTCGACTGTCAAAAGTAAAATAATTTTTCAGTTTTCACTGAACTAATAATAGGATTTTGAGTTGAAAGCAATTTGGATTATTTATTGTGTTTTTGCTCGTCATGCATGCGTTTTTGCAGGACTTTTTATTTTTAACCGACTTCCAAAAACGGAGGAGGTTTTCAATTCGACTGCTTTTTTTAATTTTTATGGATGAATTTTATTTTGAGAAAAGTTTGTAGTTGGGTCATTCAATTAGATAGTTTTCATTTTTGAAATAAACATTAGCTAAGTCTATTCTCAGATCACAAAATGTTTTTTTTTTTTTATCAGTCTCTCATTACTTGACACTCGCTACCTAAGACTAATCATATAATGCGAGATAAAATAACGACGCTACTGCTGAAAAATCCACATCACGATCAAAACAGTACTGTTAACAATAACACAAGGACTCTTCATTGAAGCCGCCCATTCGTCAAGGAAAAGGCTTATGTAAAGTAAAGCAGGATACGGCTTAAAATTCCGTATATTCCCACAAAAGCCAACGCAGCGCATCATATGAATAGAAGTGACACCATAAAGTATGGTGAGCTTACTCTCGCGCAAAAGCACTTCCATATTTTGTATGTTTATGTATGAAATCTGCGCACAGATTATTTTAACATCTGTATTCTCTGAGAGAATCTCTTTCTTAAACATATTTTGAGATGATGGATTTAAGGAATCAGTTGGCTTAGTCGTGAACATACTTAGAAACGAAAAAGCGCAAGAGGGTTAAAATTCAAGTCGCAAAATATCATCTCTACGAAAATCAACGTCAAAATCTTGACAAAATGATGATGACACTGGCAGAATAGTCGGTATCGGCTCAGTTGCCAAGGAAGAAGAAAAATGCAAGAACGCAAGGAACGTTCACATTCGCATCGCAGTCAAAAATGCGAGAATAGCCCCCTCAGGTCATGTGTAATGAGAATGAAAATTTCAGAGACGTGTATAATTTGACATTTTCTAGCCCCATGCGGGTAATAAAACACACAACCTACCTTTGCTGCGTGCGTGTTTCGGCTAATGGACATGTCATTGTAATGTTTTTGTCCGCAACCCAAATCAAACGAGTTTTCACATTACAGTCTATGTTTAGAACAAAGAATGGGTATGAAAAATAACTAAACATCGTCCTACAGTCTTTCGCATTGAGTCTCACTGTTTGAGCATTTAATTCCGTCAAAAAACCGCAGAGGTACAATTCCCTCTCCTCAATGGCCCTTTGTTATTGAACAATTGTTTAAGCCGTCTCTAGATATATTAATTATACGGACTTTACTTACGCACGTACCTAAATATGTAATACCAACATGTATCTTAATGAGGAGGAGGTATTTCTTATGCTTTTAAGCAATTAAAATGTATTACATTTGAATTGTAACTAACTTTCATTATTTCATTGGTCTTAGTGCAAGTTTTTTAACGTTCTCGATGGCGTTAGCGTAAACGTCAATTTGTATTGAAACTGAATAAGCGCCGCCTGGTGACACTCACGGGCAACCTGTTTTTTTCTATACAACTTGACATAAGCGAACGTTTTCGTTAACACGATCGAGTTCGTTGAAAAATTCACCCTAAGCCCTCTGATCACAAATCATTCAAAGAATCTAATTATTTTACTTATTTTTGGTCCTTGAATTAATCTTATTTTTAGGTAAAAATACAAAATACAAAACATGGCACACGGAAGGCAGGTTATAGTTGACAAGATTTAATATTAAGTAATTGAAATACCAGCAGGATGTGATACATAAATTTACATTTACTAAAGGAGTCTCCCTATTGGTTTATATAGATACAACAATTTAGGGTACTTTGACTTCTCCTACGAAATTACTCAAAATAATAATTTATTATGTAGCTTTTGTCCGCAACTTCGATCGCGCATATTTTTCCCGCTCACGTAGGACTTTTGGAAAATACTCTCATAGTGCTCTCCTACATTCCCAAGGAAGCTTCGAATGCCAAATTTGAGCTTTCTACGACCAGTAGTTTCGGCTGTGTCTGTCACTCAGTAACGGGAGGGTTTTTTATATATTGATAAACTAAATAAGTGACGGGGCCCGCTAGGGCAAGTGCCTGCCAGGGTGGCGGAATTTGTTCGAAAGAGTTTACGCGGCCCTGGGGCCTAACCACCAACTCTTAAAGCAGTATTACTATAATATCACTTCCAGTGGGAAAGAGACGGAGCTATACGTTCTGTATAGCTCTGTCTCTTTCCCACTCGAGGCCCCTGGAACGCAAAGGAGAGACACGGGTGGGTTTTAATCATTTACTTTGATGATTTCCCATCCAAAAAAAAACACTGGTCCAATCAAGTTACAAAAATGGATGACTTTTGAATAGGTAAGCAAGTATACTATTTGTTTAATTGACTAATAACTTACCTACTTTGAAGAATTTAAATGTCCCACAGACTGGTTATTTAATTTAAGACTTGTTAACATTATTTATATAGATGAAAGTCAAGTCTGTAATTGACATGTCAAAAGAAAAGTTAAACCATGTTTTATTAAAGTAAATAAATAAATTTACAAATTAATGATCGACATAGTAGACACTTTCTCTCCACCTGTTTTGGTTCTATTACAACACTTTTGTACAGTATACCAATCTATTTTGATTGAGCAGAGTAGGCAACTTTATACTTTATAAAAAAAACTGATGAAACTACTGACAAACTTGTTTAACCAAACTATTTTCCACAAACCAGCTTTGACGATAAAACAATTAAAATTATACGCAATAACTTCACTAAAGGAGACATTATCCATTACAAATCTCCTAAAATTCAGAACTTAAAATCTTAATAAAATAGTTAACGAAGAGAAACATTTACAAAATTAGTTTAGTTTTAATTACGTTATGTCAGCATCAGGACTCGGGTCGTTAATTTAGAGCAGTGACCTAAAGGACACCGTCTGACTTAATTCTAGCTTTAGTTAAATATCCATGCATAACATTAGCAAAATTATCATATCAGTAATATAAATCACTATCACCAGGGGTTCGCAACCTTTTTTTTTTTTGTTTGCGTTATTAAAAGCTTTTACATGTTTAATAGTCTAGGACAGCTAATTATGATTTTATTCACTTTTGAAAAAAGGTCTAAGTAAACAATGAACATTTTGCACGCTTATTTTCGTCTTAATTAATAAGAATGAACGATGAATGTCTAACAACGTCGCTGCAAAAAGAACCAGGCAATGTCTAGACCGTAGTAACAGCACCAGTACTCTGATTTTTCTCAAAACAACGCTGATCTGAAATAAACAGAACACAATACGAGGAAATTTAAACAAAATGTGACCTTCCTGAATTCGTAGATATACAGACCCAATTTCACAAATAACACTCAATAATAACATTCACATAATGGACCAATGAAATGAAAACCCAGTCAAAGGCGCGTTCCAATTAAAAAAGGTTGGTTACAACAAAAATTACGACTGAATTCATATGGCCATACATCCATATTTTATACGTCCGACATGACATCAAATCGAGATTTTATCACGCGACCTATAGCGCGTATTTCTCTAGCGTCAAAATCTATTTCCGAACGAAACAAGCAACGGTTGCGTCAATAAAAAAATGTGCGAAAAAGACAATTTTTCTTGGCGTAAAGTGGTAGGCTGGGTGTCGGTAGATGACGGCGATTAGGAGACGGGAGGTGAGGAAATGAACGATATCTCATTGCGATGAAAGACGACGGGCGACGGAAACAGCCGACTATCGACTTGCCGATGTAGTGAGCGGTGCGTACTCGATAACTTCGCTTCCTTTACTTAAGTGATGAGCTTAAGATTATATCGATAACCGAGATATTTTAAAATGACGTTCCTTTTTATAGCCGGTGAGACGATAAAATTTATTTTATATCAATATTCGAATAAAGGTAATTAAAATGATGTCACAGTTATTTTAACAACAACATAAACATGATGACATTTTGTGGTCAGTTATACACAATCAATGGTTAAAGAACATCACAAATTCATGGCATATTTCAAATGGCACTCGTCCAAATAAAATGAATTGAAAAATGTGACATTAAAAACTCGTTACAAGCTACATTGACATACATAAACCGACGTTTACCTAGCAAAGTCAGCATTTGCATTGTACCCATTGTACTGCGAACACTGTTTATTTTTCCACAACAAATATCAACATTTTTGGTCAGTTTCGGAGCTCTGTGTTAGAATTTGTTCATGAAAGGCAAATAAATGAAAGGAAATATAGAAATAGGACAAGCTTGGACATCACGAGGGTAACAAAAATATAATTAGGTTAATCAATTTATGAATTAAATTTTAGGTAGACAAAACATAACTCTATCAGAATGCGAAGAATAAAAACTTTAAATATCGTTGTATTTCTTGTAAATTATTTTGGTGTACGATAAATAATTAAAGAAAGAATGAGTATAAAAATAAAACAAACTCGGGCATTATTTAAAATAGCAATGAATTGACAGAAGTAGACAAAACATCATAATATTGAAATGAAGAAACAGAATATCTTTCCCGATACAATTCTTTAAGACAAATTTAAAAAGCAGTTACTTGAATACTCATTTATTTCAGTAAATACCAAATTCGTTTCAAAACATTCGCCAATACTATCGACAGTTACAAAACAAAAGCGCATCTCTACTAGCAGAACATTAACCATAATAATAAGACAACACACAGGGGGCAGCTCTAATGTTATATGGACGAAGCGAGTCGTGATAAACGTGTAGAACATAACAGAACATAATCTACAACCTATACATAGACACACTATGTGCACTACACATCACACTGTTGTTTTTATCCTCGTGACCCGTAAAATATAATGAGATGGCACATATTTTTCGAGCTTGAGAGGAAATCTTTGAGGAAAAGGTTGACTGTGTCGCAAAAAAGGTTAGGTAGCTATTGAATTGGCTAGAAGGACTTTTCCTAAAAAATACACGTACACCATGACTTATATAATAACAGTCAAATATATACATATTAATAACAGTCATTAAACTAACCATTTTTATATTCCTCGTCTCGCATATCTTAAAGAAAACGTTTCTCTCACTAACTCCATACGTTTTTCGGTCTCGTCGGATTTCATTACTTTATCAACCAAATAGACTAATGTTTATCAACATCACTGATAATTCAACCCATACTATCCGTATAAATATTACGAGTATAAAACATACATACATGGTACATGGTGGACATCCACCCACACGCACAAAACGTTTTGGGAACACATTCATTGTGCGTACAGCTAAGGAGTGGAATTTCCTGCCAGAGTCTGTTTCCTTAGCTACAAGTCAACTTGACAGTCTTTAAGTGAATAGGTTACTTCTAGGCAAGCGTGCTCCATTTCGATCACATCATCGCTTACCATCAGGTGAAATAGTGGTCAAATGCGTACCTATCAACAGTAAAAAAATATGCGAAAGCAACTATGTCCGTCTCTCTGTATTTCTGTTTAATTACCTTTTTACGTATAAACGGCTGATCGGATTTAAATGAAACACGCACACGACCATGTCCTGGAATAGGACATAAGATATTTTTTATCTCGGGAGTATCACCCTTGGGATAGTTGACGACTTTTATGCGGCCGCAGCCGCTAGCAGAAGCTGGCTGCAATAAACACTATAACAATACTGATTAATCTACCGAGTAAGCATCTAAGAATTCATCAACCAGTATTGATTAATCCTGAATCCACAATATTCAGACGAAGCCGCAAAACGTCAACGGAGTCATCAATTCACGTCAAAACATTCAACCCAAATCTCCCAAACATGGCAACATTATTCGAAAACCAAAAGTGTTGCCAGCATTAACGCAGCAGGATATCCGAAAAAATACATTTAAAATTATTCGGGACCGGCTGTTAACCGAATGAATAAAATTTAAAAAGCGCCACATTAAAAACCACGGCTCGGAGTGAACCTTAGCCGACCTCTTTTCTCGATCCCTGACTAAAACGAGGTGATATTACAAGCGGAGCTGAGTTAGACTGAAAAAAAGTACTAGATCACTGACTTTGTCATCATCATCATCATCATTTCAGCTGAAAGATGTCCACTGGTGGACATGAAAACCGAGTTAAGTATATTCGTCCACTTTATCTGTCTATTTAGGTGAAGATCTGGTGTATGTATACCTATGTAGGTTGATGACGATGGGGGCATCGTCATGAACCTACATAAACATAGGTATGTCTAGCGTGTGGCAACTGAAAACTTGCATTTACTAGAATCTACAAATGCCAAACGATCGCCAAGCGTAAAAGAAAAATTACATTTACATTTATGCGGCAGGCCTTTTTCGAACCATCTTCGCTCCCACCTCGCTTCGCTCTCCTCGGTACAACCTACACCGGGGCGTCACCTTTACGCCGCACAGAACTGGGTCACCACAATTATACCTCAGACGCAGCTTGACACAGTTTAATTTATCTAACAAATTAATTCACTTTTACTTACCAACGAACGTTTGATTAATATTTTAATGTACAACCCTATAGAAAATCTAACACCGCCATGAAACTTTTAATGGGGTATCTGAAGACATTATTTATGTATCAGGATTTGCATTTCATAATATAAATGTCAGTTTTATGATTTAGATCGCTCGATTTTGTTGTAGGTCAACGCGGTGCCCTTGTTCTTATAGGATAAAGGCCATTTTACATGGTAGTTAATGACATTTTGACAAGTCGGGAGCTTAATCGGTTAAATTTTGTACTGTGTTGATGAAATGGTTAATTAAGCTGGTGGTTACGCGGTGCCATCTGCTAGAGCTTCTGTATATAGGTAGAAAAGGTTGGCATTATTTATTTATATGAAGGCAATGTCAAAGCATTTTCGTTATGCGTATTTAATTAAATAATCTCATTGAATTTACAATATTAGATCGTTACTAGAATTCAGGGATATTTTATTGTTTTTTTATTTGTTAACGTCTTGTCCAACTAGACACGCTCATATCCTATCATCTATGTATGAACAATCAAAGAAAAACAAAACAGCCACTTCAAAAGTCACCACAATCCGGGATTCTCACTTGGACGTCTAATACGTCTAAACGACGTACGCAAGAGGAAATCATAAAAACAAGTTACCAATCTTTATTAAACGCGGCCCGGGGGACTCTGTTACCTACCATGGTGAACGTTAGCGCTCTAAAAGCATATTTTTCTTCTTTACCCTCTTTTCCCAGTTTTATACGTTCATTGTACGTTTATGCGATGTATAAAAGTTCCGTAACGTAAAATATTGCGCACATTACGTACTTACGTACTGGAGTAACACTTACAAATGGATGAGTGATGTCGCTTGTCTTGTTTCGTAATTTTACTGCGGGATTTATATTGTGTACTCTTTTACATAGCACTCAAGGTTTTTTTAGTATGAGACGAAGCTTTCATTTTGAAATGTCATAGTAAGTAAACGTGCCATTTATAATCAAACATTTTATACATAACTTTTTATTTAATATTTTTGCTTTTGTAATTGTTTGGATAGTAATTTTATTGTTGCCAACGGCTTTGCCCTCGTGAATGTCGAAACTAAACTCATGGGTACATACCATTCGGGTAAAAAGTATGCTATGAACTTTTCCAAAGTCTAAAGTCTAGTCTTCAAAGATTCGGCAGTTTAGGCATAAAAACGAAACAATGAGATAGATGGAGTCATATTGAATTAGACACTTCTTCAAAATATTACAAGACCATCATTAAAGCCACATCAGAGGGCCAATGAACTTTCTTTTTAAATTAGTAGATTTGGCACCCAAGTTCGTTGCACAAAATGACTACCAACCTCCATAACTTAAGACTAATTCTACTAATTTCTAAGCAACGTTTGAGATCGCATCTCAGTCGCAATCTGTCAAAAACACCTCTAAGTACCCTCCATTTTGACAGATTTCGATTAAGATGCGAATGCTTTGTTGTTGCTTAAAAAATTAGAAGGATTGGCCCTCTTGATGCGTAGCAGATAAAATGTGTATATCGCACACACAGCGATGTAGCGCTACGATGTAGGCATCGCAGCGCTACGTCGTAGCTCGTAGCAAGGTTTCTCTTAAATCCTTTTAAAATGTATTTTATTCCATCCATGCATGATATATATTAGTTTTACGCTCGATCAAACATCAAATAATGTAGAAAATTCGTAATGCAATTCAAAAAGTTTTTAAAATATTCAAATATTTTGTTTTAAATTGGAAATATAAGATCAATAGCAGGTTCTAAACTTTTCTTTTTGAACGAGCACATAGAAATTGAATTGTATCTAATTGTCAAATCGCTTGGAAACTTATAGAAAACTGAGATTATAGACACTTATAGAAAAATATTCAATGAAAAATATATTTTTTAATAGTCTTGTCAAGGATTAAAAATCCTATTGAAGATTAGAATTTTGCTATTATACAAAGTCCAACTAAATTAACTCGTGTAATTACCAAATCGATACACATGACGCCATCTGCGGAGTTTCGCCAACCAAATAGTTAAATAAATATAACATATATATTATTATTAAATAGATAAAAACAAAACCCAGAAGAATTAATACTCCAAAACAGTATTAACTTCTTAAAAACAAAAAATAAATCTAAAGAATAATTATTCAAGTAATAAAAATGTCGAATAAAACAAAAGATAAGAGCACATCTGAGATGTCGGTCAAATAATGTCGACCTATCAGATAGGTCGAAAGCAATTAAAACTGTCTCGGAACTTTATCTCTAAAGTCGCTGCTAAATGGTACAATGAAGTCGATTCGAATTTTTTTAGAAGTCGATTTTGTTGCGAGCTTAACTCGATTAGGTACAGTATAAGTTTGTACCTACTTTAAAAACAAAGTTTTTTTTTATTAATACCTCGCTCTATTCACAATTTAAAATTAGCTGTAATTAATTTTGTTTGACATCATCAAAACATTATTTTGAGATTAGTACATCCAGTGATGTGTCATCATCTGCCTAGCCTTTTCCCAACTATATTAGGGTCGGCTCCCAGTCGAACCGTATTCAGCTGAATACCAGTATTTTAGTAATTTTAAGTATCCATTGATGTGTCATATCGTTGATTAGAATAGCTTCAGATTGAAGCAAATCTTGTCCTTCTCACTCGGTAATACACTATGTTCAGTGTTCATGAGTGCTTTCGCCAATTGGTTTTTGTGATGTTTTAGTCTGTTTGTAGGCATCACAGGACATTATCTATTTGCCACAGTGGGTTTTCTGAACATTCATGTATTTCTGTATTTTCTACAAACCATTACGTAGAAAATTTAAATAATGTTTTTATGAAAACTGCAAATATGTTGACTTTTTATGTGGTTTTTATCTAATTTAATGTTCTTATTGTCTTGACTGAATTAAATATAAAGCAAAACCTAAAACGACCAATGACCCTTTGTAGTCATTATTATAAAGCACTTTTATTATGGAAACAACCTTGAATTCGCGAAGAAAAATCAAATGCCCCATAAATTAACGTTTGCATAACTAAAAATGTCTAGTATGAAAAAAAAACGTTCACTGTGTCCTAAGCTCCCATTTATTCTGAAAAAGTTCAGGGTTTCCGTGAAACAGGCCACAAGAACCTAGCCGCGCGAAAAACTTGTTCCTCATAAAACGGTTTCAAAAGATTTATCTTTGAAGTTACTTTATCAACCAAGCTTTCATATTGAAAAGTAATTTAGATCGTGCAGCAAACTTTTGAGAATTTGTACAATGAATTACTAAAAAATCGTTGTAAAATGACCTTATTCATAATCTAGACCACCTCGCAAACCAGGGCGGTAATAATTCATTATTTCCCACTGAGATTACCAAGTTATTTTAATTAAGGCCACTATTTCCCTGTCGGTTAGGAGAAAATAGCTTTCATTACCCTTTTCGAAGTTTCTGAGTCAGTTTTAACAAGCTCTTTTCTTGAAAAAGTCGGTAGCTTTCATATAACTTGATAATTGGTAAAGGTTAGGAATGTTATTAGCAGCCATATCTATCGTCTCCTCACCCTCTCATCATCTTCCTCCGTTTTCCCATGTTATTTGGGGTCGGAGCCATCACGCTATCACTAACTCCCATTTCTTTCATATCGCTTCTCACACTTATTCTATCCTTTCCTTATAGTAAAAGTCCTAGGACCTAGATGATTGTAAAATTAATCACGCCTCCACAGCTGAACTAATTTTAAATTCGGAACACAGCTCACAGGTCGACTTAGGCCTGGATTTGGTCTTACTTTCATCCTGGTAGCACTACGTAACAGTGTGTTGCATCATCCAGTGTTTCATAAAGCATTAGGCAACCAAAGAGACTTTCCTGACAAGAAAATGATCAGCTGATTTTTCATTAGTCATCTTCGTTGTAAAAGAACATTATCCTTAAGAAACATCGTGCAAAAGAATAATCGAGAGACTACTGAGCCACTCGATAAAGTGACATTATACAAAGCGATAATGACTTTCGAAAAGTCAAAAAGTATAAGATTGTCATGCTGGAGCTACCGAAACGTCACGTGGTCAATGTTAAACAATTTTTCAATTTCGACAATCGCTGTCGCCGATCGAAAGTCACTTTTTCTTGAGCACATAACTTACAAACATACATTGAAGTTCATTTAAAGCCAGCAGGTTCTTTTAAAGCCAGCAGGTCACTTCCACGAGTCCGTACAAACGATGCCTCACGTTTAAAGACCCGTATTTTCAACTAACGTCAATCTAAATCACGGTCCAAGTTTGTCATTCGCAAAGTTACGGTCCGTGAGGTTGACCTAGAAACGGTACGCTTAGGGTCATACCACACCGAGACGCGACATCGCTCGCACTCTTTAGGGTTCCGTACGTCTGAGTGAAAACACTGAACCCTTATACTATGGTTGCCTTTGCTTCTGCATAGAGGATTACTGGTGTATGTGTGTCCGTTTCTCACAACCAAAATTACACATTAGATGCAAATTGATTATTCCCCTATCTCTGAAACTACTGAGGCTAAAATGTTGAAAAAATACAAATGACATTTATTTATTAACAGATTTCAGAAAAACCTACTTATAAGAAGTCTAGATGGTTTTAATTAACATGTAAAAAAAATATTACTTCTACGGTTTGATCGGCCACATGGCTTTTTGGTGGGGCTTGTAAGTCCCACACATTTTTGAATTTTCAACAATCGTTACAGCTGATAGAATGTCACATTGTTTAGAGGCACTGGCTTCTTCAAGCATCATCGCATGCCGGTGTGACTTAACCCTTAGGCCGACAAGTTTTTCAATAAGAAAGCCTTTTGAACATACTGTGATGGCAAAGTTTGTTTACAAGGCCCTTCACAAGCTGTTACTTGTAATTGGTGTGTTAACGACAGTCGACATGTTTTGAGATTGAAGTGACAACGTGACATAAGTCGATCGAAAGTCGACCAAGGCGGGGGAACAATGGGGGGAAACTGGGTTGCAGAAAGGGAAGAAGTGTGTAGTGGCGAATCTTAGAGGGGCCAATATTTAGTGCCGATTGCGATCAGTTGAGTGAGTTATTCACGAAGTGATAAGTCAATCTATAGTGGTTTGTTACATATTTATTATATACATTATATGAATGCCATTGATAATCACAAACAAAAGAGACATTACGCAATACTATTACTCAACCAAAATATAAGCATTTTACAAGAAACATTGACACGCAATCAATATGTATTAATAATAACTAGTCGATATAATTTTATTGAAGAAGCTCAAATTCTAAGAAATCCATGTTGAATGGTGTCTATTCAATTTGCGCTCTCCATTCTGATTTAATAAAAAGATAAACACTGTATAAATAAACTTATCACACCAACCTTAATACCTACTTAAATCTTAAGTAAAATGCGAAAGTGGGTTGGTTCGTTTGTTTCTCTTTTTACGCCTAAATAGCTGTACGGACGTCGAAGAACTTTGGTACAGAGATAGATGGGACCCTTTTTTTTCGATAATGGGAATATACAACAAATTACTCCTTCCGCTCTGGACACGGTGATAGGCTCCTTTTTTTTTCGAAAATCGACATTAATCCGAGCAAAGCCGCAGGCAAAATCTAGTAACCATAATATTTTGTACTATTCGAAAAACTGTAAGAAGACACAGTTATGATCCTCATAAAACTTCGACGGCGCAGTATATTGTCAAAAGCAATATGGCTTTCAGGTCACAAGTTTAATATTAACAAGTGTACCATGAGTGCAAGTATAAAACGGTGTTATTATGTCGTAGGAAACAAAAGTCGAAACACTTTCCTGTCCCATAAAGTATTAACCTAAATAACTTGAGTATGTGCCCTTCGAGAAACTTCGCGGGAGTTCATCGAAGCTTCTAGAGTTTCGTCGAGTTTTCGTCAAACTTGTTAATAACGAGATGTCATGTTGCCGAATTAGTTGATGACGTCATGAAAATTTTATTTGAAACTAAAAGTATGATGTACTACGAAAAAAGAGTTCATTTTAAGAACGGCTTTTTATTTTTGTTTCATCTTGTGGTTTTTAACATTTTTCGTGTTATATGTTTGAGTAGCTCCGATTCTTAATTCTTTACATACAAAACTAACAAAATACTGATAATAAAGAGATTTCTTGTACAAAGGTAAACTTAACTCAAGCTTTTCTCCCAGCAAACGTTAGAGTCTATCACTCTTACGTTTGCTGAGAAAGAGTGAAGTTAAAAAAAAGAAATGAAGGTTTTTAGATGCATTCACCGTTATGTAGATTTTTTCATAGTGAAACCTGACTAAACTTATCTTATTTTTCCAACTATACTCAATATGCGACCAACAATTTACTGTCCCACATTGGTCTCCACTTCAAACTAGTAAAAGGGCAAGGGAAAATTTATGAACACTTTTACAAAATTGCAGATGTCTCGAAATATTTTCCTAGCAGTGTTATGTTAGTTCTCAACCGGACCTCAATGTTTACTATCAATTTCTTCAATATTCTGGGATTTTTATTACAAAAAGTCTCATTAATTACTAACATTATCACTGCATTACCAGTCCTCATGTCCCTCATATAAAATGTCCACTGCGTTACCAAAAAAATGTTTTTTTTTATATTCTTAGCCCACATATTTCGATAAAAGTTATCATTCAGGTGTGCATGTGCAATTCTGAATTAAAAAATAATAGGTTTTTCAAAGATTATCTAAACGAGTTAGAAATTATGTGTTAAAATGTACAAAAGACGTGTCTATAGGCATCGAAAAGTAGAATGGCCCAGAAACTAAAACCTCAAAATTATTCGCACAAAACACCGCATTTAGACCAAGTAGATCGCATGTCCGCCCCTATCGGGGTGGAGATCGGCCTCTTAATTAAGAAAGTCAAGCGTCCGGATGGTTGCTTACCCCTGGTCTTATCGCGGCACCCTTTAATTGGAGTGACGTCAACCAGAACATACTACATTCATTGATGAATGGTAAAGTTTACCGCCTTTAGGCGCAAAGTTTACGGTTTTGTCTGATGTTGGATGTCGTTTAGAAGTGATTGAAAAATTAAGTGCGGTTATTTATACTTTTAGATGTGAATACAGTAGTACGAGCTAATATGTAATCTTTCTTACTCCAAAACCGATACGCATGCTTTAAGCCTGTAGGGGCCATACAATTCAAGACTATGCAAAACTATACTATACATGATTAAGAAAGAAAGAAAAAGAGTTTATTTGCGCCAACCATGAAATGAAAAAAACATTAAATATTAAAATTAACAAAATTACAAAAGTTATGCAAGTTGGGAAGATATGAGTCACACTCGCGCAAAACGGCCATCGCTCAGCATAATGCTGGGACTCGTGTGCGAGACAGAGCCACAGCGCTGGGTTTCAGCGACAGAATGGAGTTTATAGCTCCATTCTGTCGCTGAAAACCAACGCATAGTAGCATCCTTTTTCACAACAAAATCACGATTGCTGACTCGTCATAGTATGCTTGTGCATACGATTAAAATTGTTATCTTCCCAAGACATTTTTTTAGACACATTTTTAAAATCTTATTCCTACTTATCGTAACATAAAATACTACCTCTCTTTTATAGAATGGTATATAACGATCATTGTCAAATTACAAGTGTCAGACTACAGTTATAAATTCTAGAACTTTCTGCTGGATTATTCTTAAACCCCTGACTCCAAGTTACACGGCATTTATTTCTATAAGAACTTGTTAAACTCAGTTTCTAGATTCTTTAACTAGAAAAGTGCTTTGATCCTAAGCCGCAGGCTCTAAGTGAAGCGGTGTAATTTATAGTAAAAATTTTATTTACTTTTCAGAGTGAAATTGTTTTTTAAAGAGCGAAGATTTTTTGTTTGAAGTACCTTGTCGATCTGTTGGGAGTTTGTGTAGCTTATAAAATGTTTGCTCATTAAAAGTATACGGAATTCCTTCCTTGAGGAATTTTTGTACATGCTTCAAGATTTGACCGCAAAAACTTTTAGATGGAAACCTGGAGAAAAACCGAAATTGTCTAAATTATATTCGGTATATTTTATAGAAAACTGAATTTAATTTATTCTAACTAATATAATAAATGCAAAAGTTAATTTCTGTGTTACTCTTTCACGCCTCAATCGCTGCACCGATATTGATGAATTTTGAGATAGATAGGAACCTGGAGACGGATATTGGTTACTTTTTTGCAATATTAACTTAAGTGAAGCCGCAAAAGCTGATCTACTACCGCAGCGTAAAAGAAAGAATAAACGACCACCTTTGAATCAAACTTACTTAACTCTATTGATTCGATTAAATCCAAAACAAATTACAAGATTTACAACAGATCAATTTCTTCAAAAGACGCAGCGTTGGAAGACCTCCCACACACAGCCTAGCCGATGGATGCGAAACGCACAGGACCGGTTGTTATGGCGACACTTGGGGGAGGCCTATGTCCAACAGTGGACGTCTTTCGGCTGATATGATGATGATGATGATGATGAATTTCTTCAATAGCCATACATAGGTATAATACCAACCAAAATAACCACAAAATGCGTCATCAAAGAAGAGAATTCAGTCATTTATCTTTAGTGGAAAATTAGGGGACTTGTAAAAACTAATTGGGATACAATGCAAATGACCGCTTCAGGGGTGTTCAGCCCCGGTCAGACGTCGCAAATTGTTCTCAATGTAAATGAAGCCCGGCTGCTGTGAATATCTGCCGACGTTGTACAAACAACACGGTATTTGTGCCATTTTACTTTATACTTTAATATATAAACGTTGATAATGGTACCTAGTACCGAGTTACCTACATGTAGTCTTTTAGCAACGCTTTTGCTCGGAGGTTAAAAAATCTTTTATTAAAATGACAAATGAATTCTTACTTATGTACTTATTTACTACCCCAACTTTTATAGTGATCCGCCAAATGGTGTCGAATTCTTGTTAAATACTAATTTTTACCCGCGGCTCCGTCCGCGTGGATTTCGGTTTTCGCGTAAAAAGCCTGTGTCCTTCACCATATCCCAAGCTATATATCTGTCAAATTCCATGACATTCAGTCGCGTTCAGCCGTTACGTGAAAGCGTAACAAACAAACAATCACTTACTTTCGCATTTATAATATTATATAGTTAGAACATAATATATATTTTATGGCTAATAGCCGAACTGCGGCTACAACTAGTTTAGCTGGCTACAACTAGGTGCAAGCCGGCTATAACTAGTAGTAACAAATGACTCCTTCCGCTCTAGGCGGAGGGGTCAGGAGTGTCAGACTCTTACTGACTCTTTCATTGTTTGCAGAATACTTTAAATTGCTGTCACTTGTGGAGGTCTGATAGGCAGCCGCTCCACGTAAAATACTGGTATTCAGTTGAATCAGGTTTGACTGGAAGCCGAACCCAATGAAGTTGGGAAAAGGCTAGGCAGATGATGATGACTTTAAATTGCCGTCACTGCCTCTCTGATCTCTTTAATCATTCATTAATTTCCAAGAATGAGGAAATGCGAGTTTGTATGAAAAAATATTACATATACTCATGTACTTAAACAGCTCATTTAAAATACCTCTACGTTTACCAAAAGACAACATAAGACAATTATGTAAATAGGCACTTATATATAACTGCCAGCTTAACTCACTTGACCGATTTCAATAAATTAAGATTCATCCAATTGGATCTAGTCACGCAATATTGGCAAAATTAGGTTTCTAGAAAACGAATCGAATAAAAAGAATAAATACCTAATAATCTTGAACCTTTCACATTATTCAATATAGTTCTATTCAAAATTCAGCACATATTGGAAAATACCGACTAAGTGTACGTAATGGTTTCCGAACAAATATTTAATTATTATTATTTAAAAATATTGATTTATTCTATGAATCGTAGATTCAAACAGACATACGAGTAATCCTATAAGAGTTCCGTTTTCCATATACGGTCGTTCCGAACCCTATAAAAGAAGCGATTTCAATACCTATTACAAGTTTCAAACCGGTTAAAATATACGTAAACTCGCCTTTTTCAAATGTGGCTGAGTCCACAGAACTTCACTAGCTATACGCCTCTCGCCTCGTTTAGGTTCAAAAATCTAGACACGGATGCATGCTGTTCGTGAACAACGCACCTGCTCGTAGTTACTCTATTAAATGTCATCGTGATTCGTGAAATAACCTATCGTTATTCATGAAATAGCACCTTGACTTCACGATAAGGTGTTTCCAGAATAACCCTGCAGGTATTGCTGGAATAAGGTATCTTTCGGGGACAAAACGTTTTCCCTCTTAAGTTGCCTTCAATTCAACCACCTTAGGACCTTAAAATGGTGTTTTATTTTTCATGACATTCAAGTACGCATTAAAATGATTAATAACGAGACTTTCTACTTAGTACCGCATACTGATAACGCCATCAATGTAAAGTGTTTTCGAAGCCTCTGAACGTTATTTTGCCCGTCAAGTAAAATCGATAGACGTAGGCTATGCATAATTCATTAGAGGAAAATAAAATTTGTCAACACACACCGATATTCATGTTATATCAGAAATGAGACACAACCTCCTAATAAATCGTTATGGTAAACATTCATGGGATGGAAATTAACATATAAACAGGTAGGTACTGTTAACATATGGCACAGGGTTCACGATGATTACTAGTTCGTGTTCAGGGTCAGCTGGTGATTGGTAGATCCTGGCCAAGACTCTAATGTAACCTGCAAAAAAAATAACAAAGGACTAAATTTTTTTACAGAAATCACCTGCCTTACTACACTCTAGACTTATAAAAAAAGAAAGCATTATTAGCACAAAAACCACAGGAACAAAAAACACAGTAGCTGCACCAACCAAAATAAAGTCCAAAAATGCTCACACTAATTTCGCAGCGACAAAATGTTTAAAACGAAGATAATGAACGGGAAATCTCATGCTGCGAAGCGGAATAATAAAGTTTGTACTCATAACGAAAGATAATCCGATAAATCCGACGAATATCCGTAGTAGCATGTGAAAATGTTCATAGTTGCATCGCACTGACTTGGCAGCCAATAAACTGTATATAGTAAGCAATAAAATATACCATTGTCTAGCGACGTAGCGGGCGCCTCTCCCAGACCGAGATTGGTATGAATAATGCCACAGTCTACAAAGGACAGTAGTCCAGTTTCGCTCCAAAATGGATTGTTATGTCGCTCTTACGTAAACTCTTGTTAGACTAGACGTGTATATGTGTGCGTCCGCTGTGGCAATAGTTCATGTAAAGCGTTTCATATCTCAAATAATGAAATGGCTCTGTGCAATAGTTCAGAACCAATGCCTCTGGGCTTACTCACTAAAATGTAGCCTGTCTCGTGGTTCATGTCAGTTGTCAATTATGTAAGCTATTAGTGACATACTGATTGAGAGCCACGAGGGATCTACAAGGCTTTCTTACTCCAGAATACTTTAACGATTTCGTAAAAGCTTTTGATTTTTCGTGACAATATAAATCGTAATAAAAATCACGATTTAAGGACAGATGAAACTCATTGATTAGTGACTTATGTATATCTTCTTTGACTCTTTATAGTAAATAGAAGTATTTTCCCTACATTATTCCTTGAATTTATGTTAAATCCTTTGCATTTTGTTGGCTTCACATTTAAAACCCTTACCAAACCAATCAACCAATTTTCACCTACTGCATTGATAACTGTGTGAGGTTCAATGCGCCAGTGTATCCATCATGCCCGCCTGTCTAGTTACATTGCCTGCTATCTGCACCATATTTCGGCCACAGAATTATGATACAGTTCTGTATTCAAATTATCTGACAGTGGATCTAGTTTGATCATTGGATTACGTCATAGTATTGTGAGCTTGTCGACTGTGTTTTGAGACTGTGGGTTTGTTGTATTGAAGTTATCGTGAGCAGAGTTGCATTTCTGTGGTATATCTTCCTCTTTTAAGGCATACCAGTGAATAGTGAGTGCTTGTTGTCAATGACCTAAAGATCTTTTAAACCAATCTAATCTAAAGTTAGGTTATGTTTCCTTATCTCCTTTCTCTAAAATACCTTATCAACCAATTAGGGACTGATGCATTATTTAACTATTTAGTTACTTTTGTTAACTTTAATTACTATTGAAATATGTGCCGGTTTCTGAATTGAATATTTAGAGTTAAGAACGTGACAAAGCCTACTTCAATACGTTTGACAACTTTAAAATCTTCATTCAGAAATCCGGGGTCGCCTCATTGAACGCAATCTACTCGTATGTCAGTTGTTGGTCGTCTTCGATCGTCACCGAGTCATACTTCTTTTTTTTTCTTTTAAAAAGACGTTACCCCACACTAGGATATTCTCCTGTATCGTGGGTGTGTGGCCATACAAATATTTGTTCCGTGCGGGAATCGAACCCACGACACGCAGTGTCAGCAGTCAATTGCTCAACCACTGCGCCAATCGTGCGACTTGAGACCGCTATAAGCATTCCATGATACGACATATGATGGCGGCATGGTTAAAGTTTTCGTAGTTTGAGTTTACGTACTGTAAAAGTATGTAGAAAGTTACGCGTAAGTAGTGTTAGGAAAGTACCAAAGTAAATAGGAAAGTCCTTTTGACACTTCGCAATGCTCCGTATTGATAATATTATAGCAAAAACGAGGATTTAAGGAAAATGTGTAAGACCGCCGATAAGAGTATCTCGTTGTGCCACAAAAAGCTCTGAAGCCCAAAGGCTATTTCTCATGGGAATAAAAAACATGAGCAATTGATGGTTTTTCTATACCCATTGGTATCTCTGATAGTTCTGATTTTTTTTCAAACTACTTACGTTTTTAGGTGAGAAAATCAAGGTAAAGTAATATTATGAACTACTTATACTTGTTTAAGGGAAAGCTCTCCTGAGTACTAATGGATTTTTTAGCAAGCGCAAAATGATTTCTTGATTAAATTTTTCCATTATTTTATTGTAATTTTGTACTGTAGGCTTTTACTTTCGTAATAAATGGTGGCGTCGAATGTCCGTAATATTCTCTTTAAGTAGTGTTTCTTCTTTCTACTTGATTATCTTAAAAATACACAAAGCGTCTGTTTTTTGTGGTTCCAGACTAGACTTAGTCCCAGAGAGGGAATTCTGGGAACAACTCAGTCAACAGACATTTGTTTCTACTTGGATGTTAATTACCTAAGATAAGGCAATCCTAGACCGAAGATTAATTAACAGCATTCATAAGCTCTTATCATCGGTAAAATCTAATTACTAGTTTATTAGTTTTTACTGATGATTTTTAAGGACGCTTTTTGAAACAGGTTTTAAATGGTTATAATAGTTGGTCAATAAATTGACGACATTGACGTTTTTACTATTTTATTAATGAGTATAATTGCGGATTGCTTTAATTATTTTTTTATTATTTCCTTTATTTATGGTATAGGTATACATATTATATACCATAAGTTATTATTTAAATTAAATTTTATTGATGAGTATAATTGCGGATTGCTTTAATTATTTTTTTATTATTATTATTTCCTTTATTTATGGTATAGGTATACATATTATATACCATAAATTATTATTTAAATTATTAACCGACTTCCCAAAAAGGAGGAGGTTCTCAATTCGAGTGTATTTTTTTTTTTGTGTTTTATTATTATTATTATACAGCAGCCTTCTACTTTTTTTAACTGAAATACGTAAGAGGAGCCAAATCCTAAACAATGTCATAAATCGTTTCTTACACTTTCACGCCCAAATCACTTTGATGAATTTAAGGAAATCATCAAATGACTTCTTCCGCTCTGGGAGAAGTGGAAGGGAGTGTCAGAGTCTTACTGACTAAAACCCATCCGTGTTACTCCAAATGCCTTTTGCGTCCCAGGGCCGTGGGCTCTTACGAACAAATTCCGCAACCCTGGCAGATAGATGCGATCCTGGAGACGGTTAAAGTTTACTTTTTATTGCGAAAACAATGCAAAAGTTACTACTACATAAATAGGAAATAAACATCTATTGAATACAATTTAAATATGATACAACACGAGTCAACTAGCCTATTAAATTAATTCAACCACTTCAATCAAAACGTTACGAATAGCGAATTAAAACGCTGGAATTATGAAAACAGCATCTTTTGCGTACATTTCGACCAAACCGTGATCGCCGGCGGCTAAACCTAATTACCAAGCTAAATTATTAATTGTTTTCATAATGGATACCAAAGGACAATAATTACATTAATGTATTCAGGTTTACGGACGACATGTCCTATTAGGCTTAAGCACTTCTAGTACTGGAGTACTGATTGTACTTATAACAATATTAATAAATTCGGTATGTACTGTGATGCTAGCGGACCTCGCTCACTTACTAATTATCATAAATAAAACATGAATTGGGATTTAACTTTGTAATTATTTTTGGGCATCTGCCTTAGTAGAGAGCCAATACAGGTCTGTCATATTAAAACAATAAATGTTTTAACATTCAAAGTTCAAATAGTATTTATATTTCTGCCGGACGCTTCTAGTTGTTGCTGTCGAAGTTCCAACAACTAACTTGTCTGCCAGTGACCTGCAGCCAAGGAGGTCACAGTACCTTAGTCATCTATGTCCATATGCCTGAATATCTGGCAAGCAGACTTATAGACAATAATGGATTGATTAATTATATTTAATTTTTAATGTAATTTAATGTAATGTTCTAATTTTCTATGCTGGTGTCCTTTATGGGTTATATACCTGAAATAAATGTTTATTATTATATATTATTATTGGGTATCTTGTTATGAGTGACTATGTTGTGAACGTCAGATAAGCTGTGACTCTATTGAAAATACTAGTATTCAGGTGCATCTGGTTAAATTTCAACCCAACCCGAAAAATATCTATATTATTGACTGTTTTGTTCGTCTTATTGCGGAAAACAAACATCATCGCTGAATATGTAGGCTTTCCAGTGAGTAACGTCAAGATATTGTCACAGTTTAATTTATTTCACAAAGAAGAAGAAACACGGTCGATACAAAATTACGCCACGTCCAACTTCGTTCAGGGATAGTTAATGTAGAATAAATAATAGGTATATGTTAGACTGTTCTGACTGACAATTCAATTCAGCTGAATTCCCTTAAAAATCCAACAACAACAGCTCTATCAATTTACGATTGGATGTTACAAAAATAGACTTTCAATATCAAGTACTGAAAGTCTTCTATATACGGCAAAAAATCCATCACTCACATCTAATGGGACGTAAGAAAAGGTTGACTAAGCAAAGAAGGCCTAAACAAGTACATCGTTCATATAGATGGGCTGTCTTGATTGGTTGGACAGCGTACTAGAAACCAATCACACATAAAAAAACGCCTGTACCTACCTAGGTACTAAAGGGTTGAACAGAGATGTACCTACCCACCTATTACATATATGTCACATATTTTGACAGTTATGTTTTAACCGACTACGGCAAAGCAAAAAGCAGGGTTATGAACCTTGTCCTATGCTATGTAGGTTTTCTTTATTTATTTGTTTAAGTATATTAAATCATCTTCTTTCGCTCTAAAATTAGACTTCTTGAAACTAGAGCTTAACTAGAACATCGTATATTAGAATTGTATAAGATACCTATGTGTCTAGTCGCATTTAAAAGCCGCTCACACTTAGCAAGACAAGACGTAACAGAATACACTACTCAACTCTAAACTTACAGAACATGCTCATAACATCATACTAGTATTAAACTAATAGCTAGCACACCAACCTCTTTGGAATTGGTAGCAACTTACGTTTAGCAAGACAGTACAGTACTCGACTACTCGACTCTCCTAACCTCTTCACACAGATCATGCTCACAACATCGCACCAGTATACCAGTACAGCAGCTTGTCTACACATATACTGCTCGCTTAGGCCAAGGACAAGGTGAAGAGCTTGCGCGGACGCTGAAGCGGGCTCGAAGTATTGAACAAAAGAAATCGCCTTCGTCCATGTAGAAGATAATAAATGGCGGGCGCCAAGCGCGGCGTGCTGGAACGGTAGTGCTTTCTGTAACAATTTCACTGTGATACTTAAGTGAAGTGAGCTGTTAATCCCGAGCATCAATTGAAATGAAAGCTCACCTCTTCGTTCACTCAATTCACCTAAGCTTCCACGGTGAGTTTTTTACTAGAATCGACCAGTGGCCTTAGTGCGAGTTTTTTAACGTTCTCGATCGCGTTAGCGTAAACGTCAATTTGTATTGAAACTGAATAAGCGCCGTCTGGTGACACTCACGGACAACCTGTTTTTTTCTATACAATTTGACTTAAGCGAACGTTTGCGTTAACGCAATCGAGTACGTTAAAAAACTCACACTAAGCCCCGATGTCGAGCGATCGTGTCTATTGTTTTACCCAGAGGAACTACAACTAAAGCACTAGTCTAGCTTCTACTGCTCACTACAACAACTGGTAATGCACCGTGACCACATAATTACGCCCGCTCCCGCCTTAGTCATCGCCCATTTACTCTGTACAAGGCCTTACCCGCTGTTTGTGTCATTTCCGAACACTCTGTATATACAAGTCGGCGTAGTTAAATCGCGACAATTCGTATTTATATGGCCGTCATAACCCAGGTTCCGTTGCTTTGTCTAGCCGTATTGCAGGGCAAGTTTACCCAACTGGGGCGGAGAGAAATGGCGAGTAATGTGTTTGGTTGTGGCGCTTTGTTTGGATGGAATTGTGTGAATTGGTAATGGGTACTTAGTGGTTTAGTTTTTTTTTTCCATACCAGTTTATAGTAGTTTTCTTTGCTGCTGGTAGGTATTCTGTTTTTTACGTCTTCACGTCTTCAACGACTATGCCCATGTCTTGGAATAGGATATATGTACCCACCAAAAACATTTCATGTAAAATGTTGCCAAGACGACCACATAAGGTTTGCCCTGTGAAAAAGATATCAGATCTCATGTAGAGCCAAGCTTCTGAATCTACTAACTACTAACTCTACCGAGTCTAACTTCACAAATTCTACATATCAGTAAAAATGTATGGCTTCGCCGTTTCGCTACCGTCGTGGAAGTGATACGAATATTTAGTTTCTGAAATAAGTAACGAAACAGCCAAGCCACAAATTTTAGGGGATGGGGTTGAAAGTTATAAGTTTATGATTTTTTTTGTTAGTTATATACTAAACTTAGATTACATACCAAATTTCAGCTTTCTAGCACTTCAGGAAGTAGCCAAACATTTTGATAATCATCAGTGTGTCAGTGACGAAATCAATAAAATCTAAAGTATTACAGCTATTCAATTGAGACTTTGTACGTTTAATTAGTCTATTATTGACATCATATCCTGAGAATATGAACTATCTGGTACATCGGGTTCAAAAAAAAGACGAAACACTTCGAGAAAAGGCAGTGCCCTTGCGCTTTGCTTGGCTCGTCTTGGCGGGAGCACTACCGTGCCCCCAGATACTTCTTTTCATGTCGGGATTATGTTCCCTTAGGGTGCCACACTAATCGATCGATCGTCGATTGATGCCACCGTTCGATGTTAGAATGATGTAGTCGATGTCGATCGATAGTTTCTACTTTCTTCGATCAGCCAAAGCTACCACAACTATCGATCAACATCGATCATCGTCGATCGACGTCGATCGCTTGAACACCTTTAGGATGATTTCGACTTCTACGCGGGTGAAACCGTTGGCAGAAGTTAGTCAGTAGGTATAAAACTTTTTATTAAAATAGGTGGCTCTTAACGTCAGAAGGTAATGTTTCAGTTTAGCAAATCGTCTGGTAACTCAAAGATCTAACTACTGCCAACCGACAGTTAAGTATTGGGTAAGTAGGTACCCAATATACCTTCCGCATTTAATGAATTTGGGAGTACCTACTTTCAGAAAAACAATCGTTTAGTTCGCAAGTAAGCGTCCATTAGTTGTACCAAGACCTAGATCTATTCACAGTGTAATAACAGTCTATTATCTATAGCCCAGATAAACAGGGTGACGTAAAATATATCTTGTCAAAACCAAATATTATCTAACTTTACGACTTCATAAAACCATGATTCCGATGTGAGACAGAGACGGACCTATTCGAGAGACATAGCACTATCTCTTTTTCGCAATGGATCTTGGAGTGGGACAGACTTAGGAAAAACATTGTGTATATTGTGTAACTACCAAATTTTATAACAAAACACGAATTTTATAAAGTACCAACAAAAAAGACTAACAAAAACCCATTGTAAAACACTAAGAACCTATTTTACTAAAACTTTTTACAAATACTTGTATAATAATGCCATTTTTCTAAGCCAACAAAGCAGTAGGAGAGTAAATTAACATACAAATAGTAGTTTTGTTGTCCGTATGACGTAGTCCTGGCCTTTTGCTACGATTACACTGGATGAAAAAGCAACGAATAATATATTTGGGCGAGCTCTCATATAACTATGTTTTTCAACGTTTGTTTTGTACGTGATAAAGTGCTGTTTAGTTTAATGTATCTGGTTATTACTTAGATTTCCTTCTGTACATGTAAACGGAATGTGAAAAAAATACAAATCAGGCGTATCGACTAAATTTGCAAAACATTGATGACCAATATTTTTAACCGACTTCTAAAAGGGAGGTGGTTCTCAATTCGACTGTATCAAAATACAGTTTAAATATCGCTGAACAAATTTAGCGATATTTTTGCCTATTTGGATGATCTTTTTGTTGGGAAGAATATTTTTCCGGACTGGTTCCATTTCAATTTAGTAAAAATCTGATGAAGAACTTCGGAGATATTTATTATAATTTTGTTGTGGGGTAGGTATCACACCACTAAAAAGTAAAATTTAAAACTTTTTTACAAAAAATACAACCGACTTCCAAATAAAAAAACAATACAAAGTATAAAATAACGCTAATTTCGGTAGTCGGCGTCAAAAACGAAAAACAATTTTGGTTGTTTTTCGTTTTTGACGCCGACTACCGAAATTAAATTAGTTTTATACTTACGTACTTATGCGTATTTTTTTGTAAAAACTTTTTATCCAGTTTAGAGATTGTTGCAATATCATTCCTTTTTTTTTTTTTTTTTTTTTTTTTTTTTTTTATTGGATGGGAAATCATCAAATGACCCCTCCCGCTCTGGGTTGAGCGGCAGGGAGTGTCAGACTTCTACTGACTAAAACCCACCCATGCTCCTCTTAGTGCCTTTACGTTCCAGGGCCACGGTAACTCTTTCGAACAAATCCGCAACCCTGGTAGGCTCTGGCCTTAACGGGCCCCGATGTGTCAACCTTTCAGCTGTGGTATGTAAGATGCCGCCAGTAAAAAACTGATGAAAAATCTTTATTTAAGCAATAGAAAACAAAATCATGTTACTTAATCTAACTAATCAATAAATTTAAATTAACTACAACTACTTCTGTGTCAGTTAAGCAGAAGGTAATTAAATTTAAAAAAATCCTATTTTTATAAGATCAACCTAATTAGGTACTTAGACAAGATACACGAAACTTACAACCAACTAAAATATAGCATCAAAAATTCGTCCTCATCGCTGTCAGCTGGTAATGTGCCCAAGAGACTGGCGGCATTGCCACCTTGATTGGCATCTCTGATTGGTAATCTCTGCCCAAAGTAAAAACCAGCTCTTGGGTCACGGGAAGTGTCGACCAGCCAGTTGTTAGGCTAAATAATTTTCTTGAACATCTTGGTTAAAAAATCTTACACAATTATAAGTAGGTACTCTTAAACATTTAAGTTCTGGCCTTTTCTGGGACTAAGAAGGCCCTATAGAGGTGAAACTTTATTCCAAGATTTTGTCCCAGATTTCAGGGCTTATCACAAAGCACTTATGTTAGGGACTAATATATAACATAGTTTTTTTCTTTCTTTATAAATTTTATGAAACAGTGTTTCTCCTTATTACGACGCCCACTTTTAGTAGCAAAGTTCAAAGTTTTTATTTTTAAGGATCACAGAAAGTATTATTATTTTCTACGAACAGGGTCAATGACTCTTTAGAGACAAAAGCTTTTAATTATTTTTTTTGTTAAAATACTAAGGTACCTACAGATTTTCAAGCCATTACGTATGCTTGGTCTATAACGTATAAAATAACAAGTACCTACCGATAATCATATCATCATCATCATATCAGCCGAAAGACGTCCACTGCTGGACATAGGCCTCCCCCAAGTGTCGCCACAAAAACCGGTCCTGTGCGTCTCGCTTCCAGCGACCCTCACCAGGTCATCGGTCCATCTTGACCACACACTACACACTGATACACTTACTACCTAACAAAACTATTTCTCTTTTGATGTCGACAGTCTAATACACGCAAGCTATTAACTTAGACGTGTGTCAGAGAATTTTCGGAACCCACCCGATTTATTTTCCTCATAAAGCTTTACAGAAACCACAGGCCAAAAATAGAACTAGTCATATTGTCAGACCTAAAACGGTGGTTAGAAAACCTTCAAGAAATAAACAGAACGCTATAATAGGAGAACTTAAACACACATCTTTTGTAGCTTTGTGGCTCAAAGCAAAAGTGGAGGTCACGCCACACTATCGGGTTTCAACTTTCGCATTTAAGCATGTAATTTCTCGAAACACAAGACTCTTTCACACTTTTATCTTTGCGCTATTACTCCTTTAAGAGCTGCAGAAGGGAGTATGAACTTACTTTTATATACTGAATATAAGACAATGGATTCACATTTGCCGTGTCGTTTATTAGTTATCTAATAGAAATGTAGTTAGAAAGTTAGTGTAGTCCTTATAGACTACATCTATCTTTCTAAGAAAACAGTTGCACATAATGTATTTACAAAAACTGTGTAAAACCTCTCTAATGGGCTTTGTCATTTCATTCTAGCCTAAGATGAAATAAACCTATATTAACTTAAACTGTAACTCAGACCTCAAACTGTAGACCTTACGTGTCCTGCTAGGGCTGTGGAATTTGTTCGAAAGAGTCACCGCGGCTCTAGAACGCAAAGTGCATTTAGAGGAACACGGATGGGTTTTACTCAGTAGAGTCTGACACTCCCTTCCAGTCCACCGAATGCGGAAGGAGTCATTTGTTGATTTCCCATAAATAAAAATAAAAGACAACCTCACGTATTAAACTGTAATTCTAGACCTTACGTACAAAAGCATTACTTACGGTTAATAAACCAAACATAAAAATATTCAGTGATGTTGTCATTCCAGCATATTATAAAGTTGCGAACTTGCGAAGCAAATAATGACTTAATGACATAGGAATAAAGACTGAAGAGGAACGAACATACGAGCAGCAGACTGGTATTCGAACCAAAACATCAAACAGTTTTGAAAACACCTGCAATATTACATCGTCTCCATATTGAATATTCCGAATGAGAGTTATCCATGAAGACTTAATGTCTACCTATTCTATAGCTAAGTCTAGACGCTCGCTGTATAATTCAAAATGTGAAAAGAATAATAACTTTTGATCGTATTCTTGTCTACAAAATGTAAGGGACTGTCAGACTAGACCACTCTGTCTGTAAAGACAGATGGGTAAATAGAGTATAGCTAAACAACTGTCAGGTAGTGGTATATTCCCCCAGGGATTTACCTGGGTATTTTAGGTAGTCTTTCGTTAGGCTGAATTTAGATTATAGTTTCAAAAAACTGTTTCAGTTTATGTTGGTTTGCTGCTTTTTTAATCGATTAGTTTTAGTTTTTACTAGTACATGAAACTTCAAAACATAACTAGCGAAAAATAAAAAGTCTGAGAGCCAGCACTTTTTGAACATCAGTCAGTCTCCCACATCGCCCTTGCTAGAGTTTCAGCTAGGATATAGAACTGGCGCAACAAACTGCCGTGCAACACATGCAGGTGTACTAAGGGTCCACCTCTGCATAACCTGCCCGGGGTGCGAAATTTGTTCGGAAGAGTCACCGCGGCCCTGGAACGCAAATGGCATTTGGAGGAACACGGATGGGTTTTAATCAGTAAGAGTCTGACTATCCCCTCCGCTCCGCCCTGACCGGAAGGAGTAATAGAATGATTTTCCATTCTAAAAAAAAAATCAGTTTATCAGAGTAAACGGACGTGATGTTATGTCAGAATACTTTCCAGCCAAACTGTAATTTACCTTTATACCAATCTTACGTGCTGATTGGTGTTTAGCTAATCTACTATGTTGTAGTAATTAACTCTTATGGTACATACCAAATAATACCCTAAAAAAAGGTGTTACGTATCAAACCTCCCGTTATTACAATTTTTCTCTTGCCATCCAAAACTTAAAACCCATAATACCTACAATTCCATTTAGGTCAACTAGTCAGTAGCTCGTCACAAGACGTTCTTACTTGGTCTAGGACCTCCATATTATAAACCCTAAACTCTCAGTAACGACGTACCTACAACGTTCTCCGTTCCGTCATCTCTGAACTAAAGTTGGAAGGCGTTTGCTATTATCAGTTTATGCCGCGTCAGGTAAAACGAAGCGCAAAGTCGGTGCTCCGTTATCAACCGAACTCTTCTAGTTAAAAGTTTCAAACGCTGCAAAGAACTTCCTCCTGTTTTAAACTTTGATTGTCTATTACAACACTGCCGGTTTATTTTTAACTAAACCAATATTGGTTTCTAAACATTGTTGTTGTATGAAGTCAAAGGGGTATTCATGACAGGTAAAAGTTTAAAAGTCATCTGCTCGATATAATTGTCCGTTATGGGAGTTTTAAAAAAAATATATAAAATTCGTTTATTTCAGACCATTGCTGTCCATACTTTGTTAGTTATCAATTAAAGAATTCAATTAAAGCTCTAAGGCCCATATTCCAAAACGTAAACTCCAACTCAACTTGAACTCCAACTTCATCGGTGTTTGTCATAAATTCAAGTTTTTGCATTTGTTTGCTCATCTCTCGAGTATCAAAACGTCAATTAGACGAGCTTTCAGTGACATTTTCGTGCTCAGGAAAGAGCTGGAGTTTACGTTTTGGAATATGGGCCTAAGATTCGGTTGAATTATTTTTAGAACGAATAATTTTCATTGTATTTTGCAAAGACATGGCCAATGTCCTCATTTTCTTCAACACAAATAATACCGAAAAAGGCACTGTTACTCCGAATGTATCAAGATCCATTCACAAAACATCCACTTAACTATTCTAATGTTATTGTTATGCCAAACACCTACACACGTCGGAACAAACATTTTTTCTCGCACATTCCACGTCATGTTACTTATCCACGACTTAAACGGGCAATAGAAAACTATGCTCCATTTTTATTCTCGCAAAACACAAAGGAGATGTCAGAAATAAAGTTACATGGACGCTTGTACGTTGCCTTGAAAATTTTATGTTCCAAAATTCTAGCCAGCCATTTCCCTGGAGGTCACGGGAGAGGGGGAGGAAGGCCCATAGCTATCCAGAACCTACATTTATGAATACATAATGACAATTACATTTACAAAATAGGACTTTGATATTCTTTCTCGGTGTATTGTCCCGCTGAGGTGCGCTCCAAATCGTCGTATGATCCTTTTATTCTTATATCTGTTGAGTTTTGTCCTTATCTCCTCTGAAGCTGTATCTGTTGTGTTTGTTACATTTGCATGACGTCGTTGAACGGATAATAACAGCTTTTAGAACGAATATTTTTCCGTTTTAACTGTAACTTTCTGATAAAAATCTCTGCAGATACACCTTCGATCAAGGAATACCTATGCTTGAAAACAATAAAAAAGTATCATGATAATCTTCCTGTTTGTCTATCTGGTTAATGACAGCTAGACCAACTCATCATTCACATTTGCAACTAGATGCGGACTTTGTTTCAAAATAAGAAAAATAATAATATTTGTATTTTAATATTTAGTAAAATTGAGATACAAATTAAGGTAAAAAATAATCTATTAAAAATTTCTAACCATTCACGGAAAAATCACCTAAAGCCGTCAGTCCGTCCGCAATTTGCAAAAACTGTTTGCGAAAAATATCAAATTAAAATGAAACCAGGGGCTTTACAAAACAACCTTTAACTCTGAAAAATCACGGGCTAACATCTTTTGACAGGTCACAAATTACTTAGAAAAGACACGAAATGTCAACCTTAATTTAGTAATAGCTAAATCATTTGTGGTTTATTTTGGGAGTTGTTTAAAAGTCATAAATTTCGTTATTGTTTGTGGCTCTAGATTTTAGTGTAATCTGCTTAGCATAGTCAGATCGGAAACTCTCGTACCTTTTTGAATATCGATTTTTGATTGATGAGTAAAAAACTATCGGACAAGCCTTAGTTTACACTGACGGAAACGACTGACTGTCTCATGAAGGGTTTAAGATGCAAATGATCATTACTTATCCAATAAATAATAGTTACGCACTCACCAATCGATAGATCTCAGTAGACATTTAACCACTATCCCTCACTTTCAAAACTATGAACCTAATCACGAAACACAAACATGACTTCACTGCTTCCGCCGAGTTTCACGATGACGTCACTCCACTATTAAGCAGCACATACACTAGGCATGTTTGTATAGTGCACATAAAGCAGGCTACATACTCACTCGGTGAAGGCCATATATCTTTTCATACAGTCTATTGAAACGATAAAACAAAGGCTGCAAGATGCGGAGATAAATTCTATGCCAACAAAGACAAAAGGTACTCTACTAATTCAATTACTTTTTCCAGTACAGTTGCTCATTTTTAATTCAATACAGCATTTAAGCGTTCGTTTTTCTATTCATCAATGAATAAACGGCTCATCGAAAATATAATGAAGGCCGATATTACCAAGAATATTTCGTAAATATTAAATGAACTTACTGGAAGTTCTTTTTATTGAACATGTCATCGGTCAGTCGATGTTGGCAATTTTCCAGTATAAAGGCTTACGTAAGAATTGAAATTTGATGATTCTCTTTCACGTAAAATGCAATTTCATTGATGAAAATATATTATAAGAAAATAAACGCTCTTTGCTTACAGATACCTTCACAATCAGATTCATATTGTGATACAATAACACACTTTTAATATTTCATGTTTAATGAAACCAGTATCAACCCAAAACACTGCTAAGAATACACAAAACTCCAAACAAAATTGCGAGTACAATCGCAGGAAAAATCATTAACCGGAATCTGACAAATATATACAATCTCCGACCGAGCTGCGATCCAATTTGCATCGCAGCCTACGGACAATTATTGCTCCCCCTCATTGGAAAACCATTGGAGTCGCCATTTTAATTTTAAACTCCCTTTCAACCTCAGATAAATAAGCTGTCTTTTTCGATTTGTCTTGTCGGTTGAAATAAAGAAATTTTTAATTAAACACTCGAAGAGATATCACACTTGAGTTTAATTGAATTCCTTGTAAACAAAAGAATTCAGGAGGACGATTCCAAAGCAATCTCGGCAAACATTACTGAGCGTAACTTTTACAACATAATGATCCAAGTCTGTAACTTCTCAAGGGGCGTACTTAAATATTTACGATATTTCGAAACCTTCGTTTGGTATAAGTATGCATTATGTTTTTCATGTGCATTATTTATTTTGATGTCGATTTGTATCGTTGTTCATTATGTTTCTGCGATTTATCTTTGTGTATTTTTATGGAAAAATAAAATGATGCACTTATTAGATTTTTAAGGTATAATAGGTTTAATAATATTTCTCGCAATAAATATTGCAGAAACCGTCAAGTACTTAACTAAAATCTTTGAATAGAACCTGTGTAAAATAAAACAGGTTTTTTTCTACCTCTCAATCTCAAGGTAGAAAAAGCGTTTATAGACAAGGATTTAACTAAAATTTTCGAATGTAGTGCACAAAGGTCCATGCTGTTGTTAAAACCTGCTTTTTTCTCAACCATTGGCAAGTAACATATTTACGGCAATCTGGCAATCACTTTGCCGCAGCCAGTATGCGGCAGCGTATCTGCCGTACCATGACTTGCCGCAAGCACTACGCAAGTACATACGTATTGGACACTATGCAAGCTGGCTGCGATCGTTAGATTAGCGAACGCGCCTGGCCGTCTGCCTAACTTGCAAGCGGCCATAAAATAAACAATGCGTTGTGGCTATAAAGTTAAAGCGTGGTATATACAAAATGTAACAGAATAAACGCAATGCCCAAAAAAGGGGTGAATTATTCTGATCTGTCACCCGGGGACAGACATTTACAACTTTAAGCCTATTATTAGTGAATGTAAAAGTGTTCATTTGTAACTAGGTTAGGTATATGAAGTGAAATAGGAAGACTGATTGTAATATCAAATAAAATAAATAAATAGGCATATAGCAGGGTGACAGATCAGAATAATTCAAAGGGGTCATTTTACTCATCATTATGAACAACTTTCACAATAGGGCCATCCCAGAAATCACGAAATAATATCAACTGTTCAGTACGTTTTTTCGAGTTATTCGCACACAAATGTTCTTTACTCAAATTTCCAGCGTTTTTACATTAAATAAAATAAGCACATTAGCATATTCCTCTTGTAAAATAATATAATAATAGCACACAGAAGATATCCTTGAAACATGAGAAATAATTTGACGACTCAATTCAGGTCGTTTCGCGACTGAAATATCATTCACGTATCTCCAATAGGGACAGGATAATACAGCCTTTGTGACGCGTGCCCCGTAAAGTGGGTTAGCAAAAAAGGACAATAATATTATGAAAAACTTACGTCCTTCTTTTACACAAAAAAAAAGCATAAAAGTATCTCTTTTACGTACATTTGTGTTCGACTGTACTTTATCGCTTTAAAAAATGTTGAAAGCATTCCAGCGTTGTGGAATGTTTTACAAAAGTACTATTTTAAGTTGCGAAGCCAGTAGGCAGCTTTTAACAAGCTTAGTTTGGATTTTAACAAAATATAATTTAAACAACATAATTATTTACTTAAAAAGTTATATTTCGTTCGTGGTCCAGTTTGACCCCACTCATGACCGCAAAAATCGTAAAAATGAAGTAAACTTTAAACTTATTACCCGTAAATTTTCGAAAGCGCTTTATCGCTTTGCCACATTGTCGTCACATCAAAACGCACATTGTTATAGATTTTACGTAGGTAGAAGAAATACGGTTATTAAAACATGAAAATGTGCTTAGAACCTTTGACCTTTATATTTTTCTAAATATATTCACGTAAATATACACAAAATTATTTACCAGGTTTTTACGCGTGTAGAACGTCGTTCCCCTTCTGACAACCCTATTATGAACGTTCCATACAATTGTAGAGATAGACCTGTTCGTCCTTTTAACGTACCAACGTTATTCAGCCTACATTTTTACATGCGACCCTCAGAAATGGGACTGGATTCGGCAAAGTATAAAAGGAAAAATAGTACGAAGGGAAAAAATTGGCAATGTAAAATATTTACTGCTATAGTGGAGGGGCCGATACATAATTTGATGGCTTCTTGTCACCTTGGTAACCTTCAAATGTATGAAGGTAGATAGACAACGTTTTATGTGTACGGACATAAAACGTGGGAGAGATGTTTTTCTCGATAGAAAATGTCAAAGAAAATATTAAAAGTTGAATCGAGATGACGCTGTAGGTAACGGCATAACGTAAATGTTTTACGTAACTTTCACTTTGGCACGGCATTCAGGTTCATGTTTTGTTTTTTTAGAATGTTGATAAAGGTTATTTTTTCTAAAAGAACCGAGCCAAAACTAAATAAACAGACAGACATTTTTTACAAACTCTTACTGTGGATAAACCTGACATTCTCATGAATTAACATCGACGATTGGTGAAATGTTTACACCATCGTTGTCCCCTGAATTTAAAACGCCCTAAGATTCAGGCAAGTATCAGTTTTACTTGTATTACAATTTACAACACCACGTAAAACAATTAAAACATACATAATTGCGTAATTTTGTATATTATGCCGCTGGTTGAGACTCGCATAGATCAGAGAAGTACAAAACAAAAAAAAAGATGATGAAGACATCATTTAGTGAATAAAAGAAAACTCCAAAAATACAAATTCGAAGCGTCTAAGTTGGGATATCTCGTTTTGTCCAATTAGCAGTCGCTCTGCCGCAATATCCATTGACCGCGAATGATAATAAAGAGTTCATTGAACCCATTTCGATCTGGTACCTATCGGATCATTTGTCATCTCTTATTCGTTCGCTCAAAATAAGCTGAAAGTTTATATTAATTTAATGTTTTTGTGAAAATGTTTTGGATATTAAATAGGTAACTCAAAAAATATTTCTTGAAAACGTTGTAGTAAATAGAAGGCAAAAAAAGACCTCAAAGAGAATAAATTAATCTATTTCAAGTTCCTAACTTTTAGAATAAAAATATGCATATTAAAAAACCGGCCAAGTGCGGGTCGGTTTTGCGCACGAAGGGTTCCGTACCATTATCTATAAAAACGGCAAAAAAATCACGTTTGCTGTATGGGAGCCCCCCTTAAATATTTATTTTATTTTAATTGAACTATTTATTTTTAAAGTAAATATATTACTAAATATTCTGAGAATATTTCAAGCGTCTATCTGTTGCCGTTATCAATATTGAGCAAAAACGAGTAAAAAAAATACGTTTGTTGTATGGGAGCCCCCCTAAATATTTATTTAATTCTGTTTTTTCGTATTTGTTGTTATAGCGGTAACAAAAATAAATCATTTGTGAAATTTTCAACAGTCTAGCACTATCTATCTATCACGGTTCATGAGATACAGCCTGGTGACAGACGGACGGACGGACAGCAGTCTTAGTAATAGGGTCCCGTTTTACCCTTTGGGTACGGAACCCTAGAAAGGCATAGTTCAATTCCATACAAATCCAGATATCGGATTGGAGTACATGTGTGACAATGCAATGACATACTTTGTATCATATAAGCTATATGATACAAACTATGTCATTCCACGATGATAAATCTGTGTAATGCATAGAATCACCTGAGAAGAGATTTCAAATATTTTAAATCTTTTTAGTTTAAAGTTAAAGGTAGCTTATAATAATTATTACCACGAATTAGTAAATGCGACAATGATGATGTTTCATAGAAATTATTCTAAAAAAGAAATTAACCTATAATTAAGTTTTTTAGCCGTCAACTCCCTGTTCAAAAAAACAAAAAGAATTAACTTCGTCTTACCATTGTTAAACATTAAAAGAAAATGTTTTCTACCGTAATTACGGAATTCGAAAAAAAGTTGAACTCGTAAATTAATAACAAAACTTTGACTTTGAGACAAAGAAAAAGTACCTTTATTAGAAATACGAATAAGGAGATATTTTTGTTATTTAATTTTATTTTATCCGGATATACTGGAAGCCGACACCAATAGGTATATATTATTTAGGAAAAAGCTTGGATGAGTAGAAGGTTAGTAGTTTTGGTGTCAGTAGACGAGAGAAGCTGCTGATACAGGTATTCCAGAAGTGCGTGGTCCTCAAGAGTGATATTGGGTAGATGATATACATTAAGAAAAAAATACTGATACAAAAAAAAAACGGACTTCAAAAAACCAACTAAAAAGTTGCTGTTGCTGCACTTTTCAAGCAGTCTGATGCAGTTGGTGACATCCACCATTAATTTATAACTCCCTTCCTAAGAAAATAGTTGACTTACCCTATCGTAAATTTTGCATTTTCCTACAAAACTGGCTAGTACAAGAAAATTTTTACAGCGTCAATGAATTTCTAAAAAAATACTCTTCGGATTCCTACCATTTTAGAAATGCATTGTGAACTTCATTCTATGGTCTTCCGTGTTTTGTTTTATAAATTTTATGTCCGTTATTTTACTTTTATTGTTTTCCTTTTTAAATTTTACTTCGTTCGTACATACCTACCTAATTTATTTTACATGGTTATGTGGTTTTATTAGTTTTTTTTTAAATAATTGATGATGTGTGTAACAACATTCATTAAATTTTATGTGTATCTACCTAAATATTTGCATGCTATCATATTATGGCGAAATGTGTCTTGCACCAAAAACATATTGTAACATCTTTTTACCACATTTTTTGCAAATAAAAAAACTTACTTACTTACTTACTTACTGTGATTGAACTAAAGTAAATGCCACCAACTATAACAAGGTCATAAATAAAGATTTGTTTAATTTTAATACATCTTGTAGCTAGTTATTACCTACTAGATGGCCCACCGCCTAGCAGCAGCTATCTCGGAGTCAATACTATGACTGCGCTATAACGGCCTACCTTCAAAATTAGTTGGGTGGCTTTACTATAATTCATTATTTATTGCTATCTATCTGTTTATATATCTATTTGGATTTTAATCTGGCAATAAAAAAAAACATTTCATTTCATTTACTCTAGAAAAATAAATGAATAAGACTTTCCATGAGGTAAAAGTGGCTCCTATAACTACTTGTTCCCAAAATACACCTTTTTCATGAATGTAGTAGTAAAAATATTTAAAAACAGAACATTTTTAGTGAATAATCCGTATAAAAAGAAGTTGTACAGCGAACTATAGGAAATCCTTCTCAAGTACTAACAAAATAACCTTAACAACAAACTTGGAATTGTTTCTCAGAAACTAGTAATATAAATTTCTCAATACTCTTCTTCCACAACTAATAGTCAATGGACGAAATCAGAACAAAGTAAAAAACCTTTTAACAAAAATATACAACCGACTTCCAAAAAAACACTACAAAGTTTAAAATAACTAAAAAAATTCGGAAGTCGGTGTTTTTGATTGTTTTTTCGTTTTTAGACACCGACTTCCGAATTTTTTTAGTTTCTTAATATTTTGTAGTGTTTCTGACTTGGTGACAATGGGACCACCTCAGGAGTATAATAGGCTTTCAGACAAGTGGCGGAGAAATCAGTGAACATACATAAAAAAAACAGGCGAACTTAGAACCACCTCCTTTTTGAAGTCGGTAAAAAATAAAAAAAACCGAATGTTTTGAAAGAGAAACTGAAATTCTTAACTATATAGTCTTTCTTGCCGATTTCGACAATGGCGATCCCATGACACAATTTCCTGACGTGTGCTCGCTAGACTGATTTTATTTTAAATACCCAGCCACAGCTGAGGCAGTACAGCTGACCGGCGGAATTAAAATTATAAGTATATGAGGGCTTAGTTCTCTCTTTACGTATTTGGCGTTTTTCGTTGATGGTATCAAGTCGTTTTTTTTCGAACGTTTTAACACTGTTCTAGAACGTAGTGCGCCAAGACGACCTATGTGAAACGAGCCTCTCCCACCGGATGGATCAATAGCGCTAGCGCTTAAATGAGGGTGGTGGGGGGGTTAAATCTTAACTACAGAAAAGTCAAAAGGAAGAGGCCGAAGCGGTTGCGAATTTTACTAATAATGATGTACTTAGGTGTTAGTATTTACCTCTTTTGTCTAAACTACAAAACCGATTAAAAAAAAATTGGTGTCGTCGGATTAGTGCTACTTAGGTAAAACGTAAGTTCAATCAGAAATTACATTGCTGACATCAATGACAATGAGCGATTTACTGTTGCACTGCGAGACGCGGGTTCTATTCCCGCACGGAACAAATTGTATGGCCTACAGATAGTCGTCCCGGGTCTGGCTGTTTGTGTACATAAGTTTATGTTTGTAAACACCCACGATACAGGAGAAATTCCTAGTGTGGGGGAAAGTAAAAAAAAAATACAATTATGTCGTTTAATACGGCCAAAGACCGCCTGTTTTTAATCCGTTGTTCAGAACCAATTCAAGATTAAAGAGTTGAAGGTAAATAGCTTGAACTATGACTTACCTATCTTGTCCCAGGACTGTCAAGGAAACTCTCTTGTACCTGCTTACCTTTTTATAAGGCAATTAGTTTGTCAAAAGCCAACAAACTCGAAATCAAAGTTCCACAGTAACTTATTCAAGTTGAAGGCTCTTCTGAACACGTGTAACGCTGACCTTGAGCATACAAATGCAAAGGTACTCATTGATTACGCTACATCATCATTTGCCTAGCCTTTTCCTAACTATATTGGGGTCGGCTCCCAGTAAAACCGGATTTAACTGAATACCAGTATTTAACGTGGAGGGGCTGCCTACCAGACCTCCGCAACCCATTAACTGAATAACACGGTACTTCTTGGCAAGACTGGTGTCAGTTTTTCTGGCTTCTGACAATATTAATTGCCTTCTAATTAAGAATACATTTAACTCGTTGAACATTCGGGAATTAACACAACGTTCATAATAAAACTCATATAAATGAAACCTTTTCTGTTTTCAACGTGTCCTTCGGGTATTCTTGCACCTATGGGGTGCACGCTACATTTTAGTAGACGTACTGACATGATTTGAACAAATAGTAAAAATGACAGCACTTTGCACCTTACGTTGCTTTTAGTGCAGCAAAATCATTTAGGTGGAAAAAATAACAATTTACTCCGATAACCTACTACACAACCCACATGTGCCTACTGTGCCGTGTCAAAACATGACACGTGTGATCCTTTCCTTCTTAGAAATGACCCTGAAAGGAAACGATCGGTAAAGGATTATTTTTCAGGAAAACATTATTGTATCCTGTTTTTAATGATGCCATAATATGTATCAAACATTTTTTTGTGATTTGCTACGAATTCGCACCACGAAGTTCTTCTAAATCATAGTTTAATAGGATTTTCTTTTTATTCGATAGTATCTACGGTGAAAAATTATGGCAAATGTGGATACAATTCATAAATAATATATATTGTCATTAATTAAATTGCTGATTTAAAATTAAACAGCAATTAAATTATTGACAATAATAGTTGAGAATAGTAAACCCAAATGGTCGCTATGTTAACAATACCTAAGGCATAAGCGTTGCCAGTTACATAAAGTTTAAAGAATAATTTAATTAACATTAATAAATAAAAAATCATCTACATAATTATTTGTATTTATCACTAACAACGTAATAATCAATAGTACTCTTTTAGGTACCAACATGCAGTTTTTTCTTTTGTTTTGTGTGGTTCGACCGCCGCCTGATCCGTAATTAATTAATAGCTTAGTTAATGAACGTTTGTGGCGCCACAAAGGAACTAGGTTAAAAACGATGAAAGAGATTTTATAAATAAAAGAACGCGTCAGTCTCATTCATTCAAAGAATCGCGTTTTTATAAATAATAGATACACTATTTAAGGTCGTGCTGGTTTAATTAAAAAAAAAAAACAACGGGTTGCCGGGAGTGCCGGCAGAAGTGAAAACTTGAACATTAACGTTGTGCATTTTTGAATATTTTGGAATGGTTAGGGAATAATTTCGCACGAATTGCTTTATTTATCAGTACAAAAGTACTATAATTTATGTGGTTAAATACAATATTCATTTATTGCGCTATCGTACAAAAACATGTCAATTTATATTACAATTATTAGGTACATAACCGTCTTACGAATTTTCGAGCAGGTTACGTGTCCTGACGCGAGTTTAACATTTTTTACCCATCCCAAAAAGTGCTTAACTTATCCGTCTTACGAATTTTTGAGCAGGTTACGTGTCCTGACGGTCACGTGTCCTGACGCGAGTTGAAAATTTTTTACCCATCCCAAAAAGTGCACAACGCCACTAAAGAAGTTTTCACTTCAAAAAATCAAACTAAAATTGTTATTAGATAACGGCTATTACCATAAATCAATTTTAAAATAATATCGACAATTTTTGCGTCCTTGTTCTCCAGTTAGACTGCTACGGAAACGCTAAAAAGAACAAACTGCTATTAGATTCCAAAACAACCTATTATGTTCATCAGTAAGATTACCAAAAACCATGGGACACGTTTTTTTTTTGTTGTCACATTAACAAACAAATAAAACGAACATGTACATGACCATCCGGACAGGGTCCCGGAATTTGTTCGAAAGAACCACTGTGGCCCTGGAATGCAAAGGGCATTTAGAAGAACACGAATGGGTTTCAGTCAGTAAGAGTCTTACTCCACCCAGAGCGGAAGGAATCATTTGATGATTTCCCATCCTTAAAAAAAAAGTACATGACCATTACTATGTGTAACTGACGGACTAAGTAGAATTATTATATTTTATCCAAAATCCCTATGACTCGTACTTAGGTAGCTATAGCTGGAAGGTTGAGAATCCATGCTCAATAATGATCGGCTAAATCAATTAATTTCTGTGGTTGGCATGGTAGGTCAAGCTAGGTGGCTGTCCGTTGGAGGACTTCGTTTCTAGATGACGCATCCAGTTAGACTGAGGACTATAAAACTTATCCAGAATATTGCTAAAAGCTCTAATATTACTTTTTATATAACTGTCTCCTTTGGCAGATAAAATGTGGAGTGTGCGAAAATATTTTTCATTTCATTTTCGTGAAACTTTTCACCTGACACTACTATTCCCTGAAGTGTTAAAAATTAAAATGTTTGAAAGTTAAACCTTAAAACAGACTTTCGAGCTAATAAGACTTTCTCGTATTTAATTAAGAATAACTGTTAGCACCTGTGTGGAAGTAGGTTAATAGATTCCTTTTTCTCACCAACCCTTTTTATGCTGCTCTACGAAAAATATTTTAAATCGAAGCTAATGTAGGTTACCTAGTTTCGGTTTGAATGAATCGATTATTTAGTTTCCTTTAAAGAAATAATAGGTTACCTGTAAGATGGGGTGGGTAGGCACCCACCCCATCTTACAGGTAACCTATTATTTTTTATTCATTCGTGGTAGGGCTACCATGAATGAATTAATTATAGAAAAAGAAAGAAAACACTTTTATTCTCCCCGAAATGACGCACAAAAAGAAAAATAGATACAAAATAAGAGCACAAATTATAAAACTACCTAAAAAAACTAAAACAAATTTCTTTCTTTTTTTATATTTTTTATCTAGAATTTATCTTTCTTTTGGTTTCAACGCGGCTGAAATCTTTTCATAGCATTTGCAGAAGCATAACAAATGGCGTCCTCGAAACTATTACGACGTAGTGTACACAGTAAAACGGCGTAGTTAATATGATAACGACGTGGTGTACACAATAAAAAATGCGTTACATGTGATCGATATCATAAAAAAACGGTGTAGCATTAGCAGTAGTAGGATAAATAAATTATCTACCTACTCTCTTTTAATCCATTATATTTGATTGTACTAGTGTGGTAAACAGTCTTTCCACCTATTATTAAAAAGTGGTCTCCACCGCATATTGATAGATGACAACAGTTTTTTTTAGGGATTGATTCTGTCTGTATACCATGGACTGTTATGACATATGACAGAATCCATACAGACTTCATCCCTAAAACCAAAATGCATTGCATCATGGACTTGTAATCGCACCCCTTAAATAACGTCGCCACTCGTACCCTCCCAACCAAACACAGCACATGCGTGAGGGTAGAAATATGTATGGTATTTTTTCCAACACTACACAGTTGAAATTGGTACTTTTAATCGTATTAATTATGTTTACGCAACCAGTTAACGATTTTAGATATCTCTATTTACTCAAATTCGTAATGCGTACATACAATGAAATCCCAACAGACACGATCCAATCATGATTTTCATTCATTTTTAATCGGTTGATTATTCGTTCAGGTGAATATTTTCATTCCCGATGGCCAATAGAGAAATAGCTGATCGACGTAATAATTTGATTGCATGAACAAAACAGATTCAGTGAAGTTAGATGACCAATAATTGTGTCATGTATTAAGTTGTGTATTGTATTATTTCAGATTTATCAGCACTCATAATTGCATGAAGGTGTCAAATTAAATTAAAATTCAAGTTTATTATTTAAAGAGCTTTGTTACAGATACTAACGGTAGTGGTCTGGTATGCTCATACTATTAACAGATATATTATATTTGTAAAAGCATAATTAAAAAAAAAAATAGGCCAAAACACTATGGCACTTGTGAAAGCAATCCTTTACCAATCAACTTTGAAATTATATCTCCACAGTATTTTCTTTCCGATTGGTCCTTGATGACTTTCTACAAGACCTTATCCCTAGACATCTGAGGCTAGAAATTCTCCTCTATCCCCAAGGATTACAGTCGCGACATAGTAGAAATATCTATAATTATCGTCATAATCCTCCTCGAAGGCCGGGGCAGATGTTTCATCGTGCGCCCATAAATTCTTATTATCTCCCAGTTTTAGACCGAAACTGTACAGCCAGAATTTACTGGCTAAAGACTAAATATGTCCCTTAGGTACTCGCCTGGACAGTTTACTGTGAAAGTTCATATTATTTAGAAGAAAATACGTCGTAAGTCTTGAAAAGTGATCCTGTGATCCTATAGAATGACATAAACAGCCCTTTTATGTGTACCGTCGAATAAAGGTGTTATTGATGTTTGAATATTGGAGATTTTTCAGAGCATTTTTACTCGTTTTTGCGTTTGTTTGGATCGATGTAAGCCTATTACTCGTCACTTTATACAAAGAGTTCAAGTTATTTGATAGACATTTCAGTTTTCATTTTAAGTACAATACACATAGCGTGGATAAAGTCTATGCAGATATTATAAAACGTCAAAATGTTGTTACAATTTCATATTTTGGAGCGTGTTCTAATAGGAAAAAACCTATTGAAATTATGCCAAGCACGGAGATCAATCTTAGGACTTTCAACAGTTGCGCTAGTGATCACTGTACTAACTAGGGAGAACGTGATGTTTATGACGCAGCCAACTAGCTGAATCCGCCGTTTCATTAAAAGTCTAGCCTTTTCATTGCATTGTGCCGTTTAATAAGCGACATAAGTGACATGGGCATGTCACTAAACGATATTTAACAACAGATGTCACTTAGGTCGCTGAAAAATCAGCATATTTAAATGAAAAGGCTGGACCACCAATTAAACGACTGATTAAGCTAATTGGCTGCGGCATTTACACAACAAAATAATTAATATTTTAGTATAGGAGGTCATCCCTGGAAGTACCGATATGATTAGAAAAAGCAAAACATACTTGTACACTATACTTTAGCCGAGTGCAATAATATTTATTATGGAAAAATGCACGGTTGAAGTGTATCAGGCCACAGGAACGAAGTCGAGGGAAATTGTTAGTACATACATGATACATTGTAGTTATAATCTACATACATTGTAAAATATCGTTCGAGCAACATTTCTACCCCCAACTTTCCAGGAAGTCACTCATTCTTGTCTAGCGGAACTATTCACAATAATCTTCTTATATATAAAAATGAATTGCTGTTCGTTAGTCTCGCTACAACTCGAGAACGGCTGGACCGATTTGGTTAATTTTGATTTTGAAATATTTGAGGAAGTCCAGGTAAGGTTTAAATAGTGAGAAAATATGAAAAAAAAAAAAATATCCTGGCGAACCCGGGGCTAGCCACTAGTTAATAAATAATTATATTAACGTTTCATTTCATTCTACAAATACGACGAATGTACAAACCGTCAACAGTATCAGATATCGTTTTATTTGCTCGGACAGAATGTCCTTGGTAATAATTATGGTGCGTGAAGGAAAATATAACGGACTATATTGATTTCAGCGTTTTATTTACAAAATGGTAGATTCGCGTATATTATGGATGGTTTATTATAATAATATTGATAATTATATTATTATTACATGAATCAAGAAAAAGTCTAAAGTGCGATAATACCATGACATTTCTTTGCCTTGGATAATTCACTGTTTTTTTGTAATTCTTGATGTCCAATGGCAGTCTCTTTATTACAGACCTGATATTATATCTAACAAAAACACAATTAATTTAAACACACCCTTATAATTATCCAGCGTACAATATAGCAGTTACTAAAGCACACCAACAGACGCATTATATATAAACGCAATGCGCGCCGTAAGTTGGCAACGGTTACCCAAATGTAACCAGTAACCAGCATACATTGCCGCTCTTGTACGGCAAAACAAATCGTAAGTCACACAAAATACGCAATGTAAGCTGAACATTATCGAAATAACGCGTTTAATTTACGACGCGCTTTATATTTCCAACGTTAAGCCTTATTAATTTTCGAGCGTAACGTGGTAATATGTAGTATGGATTTGACGAAAATTTTCATTACCACGTATAATGTTGTGAATATTATATTGTTTGATGAATTTATTATATAGGTAGCTACAATATACGGGACTTATATTTTTTAACCCAAACCTAGTTTTTCAGGACAACGTCAAGCGGTTGTTTCGGTTGATTAACTCAGACTGACTCAGAAGAGCGGCTTATGTTTTACTTTTGAGTAGTTTCTCCCTTTGATAGCGTTATGGACGAATCTTTTCCCCTATTTCAAGGCACATTATTAACTATTTTATGATTATGTTGATGTTTAATATTTTGTGTCAGAAAACTAAAAAAAACACAACATGAAAAATAGGATAATAACAAAAAAACCACAGTTAAAACACTGTTCGTTCAGTGCACAAACTTAAGTTTCAGAATAATAATGAGCTGTCTCGTCGCGTAGCAGGCCGGCTATGTGCTACGCCGAGACAGTATTCGTAGCCGCGTAGCGCCTTAATCAAGCTACGGCGTAGCAACAGTATGAAAACCAAACATTAATCTTGACGTACATAAAATTAATTAACAGTATAAATTTGATATCTTGTTCTTCACAGGGTGACTTTTAAATTCATTTGCAATATTTCAGGTGGTGAAAGTACGAGTACATATTATATGAAAACTTTTTCACAGCCGCGCTGGTCGAACTTCAAGCAACTTTGGATGGGTGACCTTCCATTGCAAACCGAGATAGTCAGGATTAAGGGTTGGTCCCATCGCAAAAGTCATTCATATACATGGAAAATATGAATGACTTTTGCGATGATATTTAATTTAATTTCTCTAATAAACCTCGACTTAATGCCCATGTACAGTTTCTGGACTAATAATAGTAGCTCACGAACTATAAACTTTGCTACGCTGCCTTCTATGTCATTTACAAGAATAGAAAATGTGTAGGCTTATCTATTCGAAATAGCACCACAATTTAAAATTCAATATAAATTGTGTTTTAAATAAATAATTGTGTACATTAATATTGAAAGGCCTAGAAGTCATGGTTACGTCAGTCATACGTGACATTTACAAAAAAAAGATAACGTGGGAAGGTAAAGTTAAAAGAGCACCAAACTATTGTCGAAACATTTAGGTACCTACCTACTACATTCTACTAATACTATAAGTAAATAGGAAGTCTCTTTGTTTGAATTAGATGAAACAAGGCAGACGACCAGTTGCGGAATTTGTTCGAAAGAGTCACCGCGGCCCTGGAACGCAAAGAGCATTTGGAGGAACACGGATGGGATTTAGTCAGTCAGAGTCTGACACTTCCTTCCACTCCGCCCAGATCGGAAGGAGTCATTTGAAGACCTGGTTTCCAGGACATAATAATACTTTTTATCTCAGTAGTACGAACCCGCGGGATGACCTTCGCCTTTCACGTAGGCGAACACGCAGGCAAACGCTATTTAATCATAATAATATTTCCTAATACGAACATAAAACTATTTACCAAGCGCGACCAGTACCCAAAGCGCACTTAATTGCAATAAAAATAACCCACCTTTATGATATCAATAAACCGTTATCATAGCGAAACTCGCCATAATTGAAGATTCAATTAAGCCTGCAAAATATCCTCCAATCTTTTATGTACACAAGAAGAATAGCAAGTAAATTGATATTAGGTAGCAGCCCCTAAATGTACTTGGATTCCGGATTTTATGGGCTCATAAAAATACCCCATAGAACACACTCGTAGGTGGCATTAAGGTAGCATTTATTTAAGGGTTTGGCCGTAGTCGCTATCTTAATGAAGAGGTATCTAGTGGAGGTAGTTGACTGTACATAAGATACATAATTTTGTGGAGACGGCCATTTTACGGCCGAGCATTTTATGGGGGGCATTACTTGCTATGGAGATTGTGATGTCTGAGTATTGAAAGTCTGTGTTCAAAGGTAGAATTAATATAGAGAAAATTGAACTTAACTAGTGAACTCTGTTTAAGATTAAGTTTCGTTGACACACTTATGGTGAATCCATAAAATTGCATGTCAATTCACCAGCACCTTGATGAAAATCAGAATAACTTAAAATATTATCATAAAATTCATAGGTATGCTGAGTGACGAGCACATTCATCATCATCATCATATCAGCCGACAGATGTCCACTGTTGGACATAGGCCTCCCGGGACCAAATGGGGAGATTTGCCATAATCGCCACACCTGGCAGGCGGGTTGGCGATCGCAGTGTAGCTGTAGCAATGTACCTACAGAGAATGCTGCTGCCCATTCTCTGGTGAGTCCCTTAGTCGCCTCTTATAACACCCACGGGAAGTGATGTTTTTTCTTTTACGTCTGACACCATAAGGAACACGAGAACATTCAAATTAACATAAACATTATTATGAAAAATATTATTTTCCTTTTATCATTGCCTCACAAAGCAGACTGAAAACTCGAAGCCAAGCATGTTATAATGATAATTGGTATCGAGTGACTGATTACTTTTGCTTAACGGTCACAACGACTGATATGTTAATTATTACTTTTTCCCCAGTTAAGCCTTCGTCGCAAGCATCTGTCGAACCCAATATTTAGTTTTTCCTTCAGCAAATCTTCGAGGATATAAACTTTCCATCGAGTGTAATCTATGTGATACATTTAGGTTATCTTTTCCTTAACTCACACATTTGCACCCTACTCACATTTACACCCTCACACACACACACACACCATTACTTGTACAGACATCCATACGAGGACTATAGCTGTAAGTCACCATCCGAGGACCTTCTAGAAAACCATGTTAACGACGACTTACGACTTTATTAACAAGACAGAAAGAAAGAGAAAACAATATTTAGGTTGATGAGCCTATTCGTATAGTGCTATCTCAATCTTTTTTTGGTATGACTCCCTATGAACAATGCGAGGACCTAAATACATTCGAAAACCCGCCTGGGAAGTACCATCCGAGGACCTGTGTGTGAGCCAAACGAGGACCTTAACCATCTGACCAGGGACACCAATGCGAGGACCTAATTTAACACACTTTTTCTCATTTCTTGTACAATGTGAGGACGCAGTACTAGACTTTTCATGATCAGTACGAGGACGTTTTTCCGAGTAGACGGTGTACAAAGCGAGGACCTTTTGAAAATTTCCAATAAAAATTTTTAACACACTTATAATTTTACCATAATAATATTTGAATCATCTTCATGTAGGCAATTCTATTCACACACGTCAATTTCTTGATTTAAGTACCATCAGAGGACCTTATTTGATTTTAACTGACAAACGTTCAAAATGTAAGTGTTATATAACAATATTATAATAATGATTATTTTATGAAGCTTTCGCTGGAATTGTCTCCTCAACGGTTACTAGTAGTAACGTCTTGAAACTTTGTGTGTTATTAGTTGATATTACATTTCATAGTAATACATCTGTTATGGTGATGTTATGCAGCTGCTGCTGGAATTGTCTCCATGTGAGACAACTCTTCAACGGTTACTTGTAGCGTCTTGAAACTCTGTGTGCTTTTTGTTGATATTTCATAGCAATACATAGTCATGGTGATGTTATGTAGCTGCTGCTCAAACGGAGAGGAGAACTACTGCTACCATAATTCTGGAGCTCGAAAGACAATATTGTTCAAGCGCACCCCCGACTATCATCGTCTAATGTGGCTGATTCAACGACCGCAGCAGCACATACTCTCATAAAAGGCATCATCATCTGCCTTGCCTTTTCCCAACTATATTGGGGTCGGCTCCCAGTCAAACCGGATTCAGCTGAATACCAGTATTTTACGAGGAGCGGCTGCCTACCAGACCTCTACAACCCATTAACTGAGTAACACGGTACTTCTTGGTACTGATGGTGTCAGATTTTCTGGCTTCTGACAATCCGTAACGACTGCCAAAGATCTACAAATGACAGCCGGGACCAACGGCTTAACGTGCTTTCCAAGGCACGGAGGAGTCTCGGTATGTTAATATGGTATATACTCCCATAAAAGGCATTCACGTAACATATTACTCAACGGCTCTTTAGGCCTCACTGGTCAGGCAACGTCTCCGCCCAAAGTTCGATGCCCCTTTCCTCATGGTGCCCGGAGATCGTTGAGCTCCCGTCGACGCACGGCTGCCTTTCTGGTGCAGGTGGAGTGAGAGGTATGCTCTCTTTCCCTCTCCGACGTCTCCTTTGAATGTATCTTTGACGGTATTCCACGAAGATAGAAGCGATAGACCACTAGACCACCCCCAGCGTCCTCGCTGAACGTTCCTCCAGCGTATGCTGCACGGTGTCCTCGGGACATTCCACGCATTGGTGACAAACGAGCATCCGCTTCCGACTCATGCGACGCAGGTACTTCCCAAAGCATCCGTATCCAGTAAGCACCTGAGTCAGCTGGAAACTGAGGGCGCCATGTCGCTTATCCAGTCACTCATGAACCTAATAACCATCGCTTTCTGCGGTCTTCGCAGTGCCACGGCGTTTCGGGCTATTAGGTTTACCGCCCACACAGGCGCCCCATAAATGGCAGGCGGGCGGGCAATGGACCGCACGATCCCCACATAGTCTCCTGCAGAAAGCGTTCGGCCCTGCTAAATTGGGTACAAGCCACGAAAGAGCACCTACAATGCACATCAACCTGGGAACCAGCCGCTGAATGTGCGACTCAAGGTCACATTGGCTATCGAAGACGTGTCCAAGGTACTTCGTCATCAGCTCGATACTGATGTGAACGCCACCGACCACTATATGTGAATCCCGAGGTGGCTTGTAAATAGGTTTCCATTGGGAAACAGAGGGTTTCGGACTTATGCAAAGCCACTCTTCGAGACCCAAACGCCGGATTCTTCCGACGACCTGCATAACCCCTGCCGTGGCCAGTATTACCGCTTGCCAATGTCATTGCCCCCGGGCCGTCACCAGGGTATCATCAGCGTAACATAATTATCTCATCGACACCGTCAAGAAGTGCAGCGCCCAGTCATATCCAGTTCAATATTCCACAGCGCTAAAAGCTCTGTAGTAGCTCTAGGACCGAGCCCTGTTGTTTCTGGCCAGCCATAAGGATGATGGTTGAATAAATGTAGTAGTGTTGATTGTCATTGATTACAGCTGTACAGCCAGGTTGGGGGCAGTTAAAAAAAGTTTTGCTTGTTTTCAGAGTTATCTTTGCTTCAATTTACAACCTTAAATGCTAAAAGGAGTTCTATAGATTTAGCCATAAAATAAAATTACGTACACACTTAATTAAAATAACAGAAAGATGGAGCAAGCTCCGGCGCGATTTCATAGTGGTATGGAATAAGCGACTGTCGCAATCGCAACCCAGCGCATTGAAAGTCAACTCTTTGAGGAGTGGTTAGAGAGGCGCCACGACGTCCTCGTATTCCATCTGACGCAGGTCCTCACCGGACACGGTACAACACCCAATTGTCACCATTGTGTGGATTGTAATGAGGACACTATCTGTCTTTGTAGCGGCGATGGGCAATGGTGACCTCTCGCGTTCGACCCTGGTCCATTCCATGGTCCGGAGTGAGAGGGCATGGGAAACAGTCCCCTTCTTCTGCAAAACAGAAATGCATGCAAAGGAGGAGGCGAGATGGGTGAGGAAGAGGCAATCCTCACATCCCAGCCGCCGAAAGAGACGCCCTGTGCGTCAGCAGTCGCCCTCAAGCTCCGCCCAGAGCGGGAGAATTCATTTGATGATTTCACATCCAAAGAAAAATGGGTATGGTTCTAGAGTTTCAAAAGCTTTTTGTCTCGTACTGTGAATATGACGTACTTCCATGCAAATGGTCATCTCCAATTTCACCATCAAGGACGAGAGTTCTGTTACAATGGAAAAATAACCCAATTGAATTGTTACGTAGTTTAAGGCCTCTGTAGATTGATTTGATTTTGAGCACTCGAGAAGGAAGTCATTTTATAAAATCAGACAATTTTGAAACAATTAAAAGCCAATACACATGGAAATCTATCCAAATGGGGACCTGAATACACATGTTCGGAAAAGCTATCAATATGAGGACTTTTAAACACACTGCGTGGAAAAACTTCCATCCGAGGACATATGTGTGAAGAATAACACATAAGTCCCCGCAAGGTACTTAAAATATGACTGAAGTGTAAATGTAGTGTGTTAAAAATTTATGAGAGCTCACACACGTTCGGAATGTGAACATGAATTTCCGCGATCAAACCGAGGTCCACCTAGGTCGACATCAAGTTTCCCTTATTAAGTATATAGAAAGGCTCAAAATCGCATGGAGAATACGATGAATTGGTCGGGTCAATCCGAGGACGTACGAAAAGGTCCTCGGATTGAAAATGTCCTCGGATGTGCCTTGTGTATTCAGGTGCATGTCCTCGCATGGTACTTAAAACAAACACACACACACACTCTACGAATAATATTATAACCTGGTCCCCGCGAAGGGTTCCCGTATATAGATTTTGCGGCGAGCTTACATTACGTTGAATGTGACGTCATACAAAGGGAAGGAAATCGGTCTATGAGCCGTGAGGTAGTCCGTAAAGTACACGTAAGTACTGGCTGGATCGAGATCAATGTTAAACGGCTCAATAAAAGTGACGTTTTTCTTACGTTAAAAATTGGACAGAAAAAGTGTTGAAAGTAGTTAGTTAGTTCAAACTTATTAGCTATAGATTGATAGATTAGAGAAGACCTTCTACTGCCTTGTAATTTGAAAAATATTGTACGAATTTCTGCTCAATATGAGGAAATCTATAAAAAAAAGAAAATTACAAACATTTATTTAGCACAGACTACCCAGATCAAAAAATATGATAAAGACCAATTGTTATTACGTATCAAGTCTGTGATGGCGAACTGTCTCTCTGTATTACAATTTCATTTAGTGACACCGAATTCCAATGTTATCCCTTGCCTAGTGAACTATAATTAACATAGTCTAGTCAATATTAATCGCATTTCTTCATTTTCAACATTCCACCTACCACTATTTGTCTCTGCATCACCCACAGATTGACTGGTAGAAAATGCCTAAGGCATTAAATCCACTTCTGTACATTTGTGCGTAAAAGATTAAAAATAAATAAATGAATTATTTTCATAAAATAATCAACATTTACGTAGGAGTGGCCATGTATTTTCTCTAGCAGTACTCGTATAAGTAATAGTCAAGCCGTAGAGGCAAGATATAAGTGGGTGCCACTCTAAACTGGCGGCAATAAAGTGAACGAACACTTTATTTTGTCACTATCTTATAACGTGTGATATGTGTCTCTTTCACTCCTTTCCTAGTACTTATGGCGTTACCTGCGCTGTCAGAGTTCAGTTTTTTAAAGAACTTGCAAAATTATCGAACTAAAAGCAAGCCATTAAAAAAAAGATCGAAGATGACCTTTTAACATCGCAGTTAGTATACTTTTGTTAGAATCTACAGTGAGAGGGCCTAAAAAAAGTCATGGACAGAAATATGTAGATAAATCAATCCAATAACTTACAAAGCACCATTGAAAAGTCTATTATATTAACCAGAAATTCATTTCCAACTACGTATGCCTTCAGCGCTTCATTAATCTTTCATCCACATACATACACGCATGTACATGTATACCTTTAATTAGTTACCGCAAAATGTTCCACGCTAAATTAACAATGCATGTACGCTGTAGGTACGTGCCCCTAACAATAACTACAAACAAAGCGATCGATTCTAACCGAACAACTCTATTGTGCCAACACTGATTACAAACTTTTTCATAAGCTACCCTCATCACCGGGACACTGGTCGCTTACCAGCCGTCGGCTTAGCCCCTAACAAATGCCTTTCGAATTGATGACCTAGAAAAGTCGAATCTTAATCCGTGATACGAGGGCTTCATAAATATTCAGTGTCGTTATTTCACCTCGGCGGATGTCGATCCTGAGACGCGGGCGGCCGGAGCCTGTGTTTATGTTTACAGGGGGAGGGGGGCGCCCAGCTGAGATCCCCGTCCCCCGCGCCGCGCGCCTCTGCCACGCCACAGACTGCGGAAAATCGATAGCGCTGCGAGCGCCGCAGACCTCTGTGCGGATGCTGATACTGAATGACGTGCCTTTGATCCTAACAAGCTGGACTGTCCAGCATAGACAGGCAACATTTGACCCTTTTAACACCTCCACCCACAACAATCAACTATGTTAAATAACAGCAATCACATTCCCCACTCGCTCCTTTATTTTCATTCGTCAAATTATCACTCTATTTTCGTTTAATTTTCCCACCGAGTTATCTTATGAAAATAAATTGAATGCTGAGAAAAACCGCTTATGACGCCATTAAGAATAATTTCGGAGGAGGCTTTCGTTAAGTCCTCTTGGCTGCCGAGGTCCTATTACAACTCCAATAATGTCGATTTCGATTTTGAATATTTGAGTCAAGTATTCGGCACGTTCTTAGTACACGACCTATTGACTAAACAAGTAACAAGTAATAAGTAGGCACCTCTATAAGTTTTATATTTTTACTTATGTAATCGTTTCATAACACATAAAGGATAGTTTTAAAGCTCTCATAGCGTGTCTCGACTCTCGCCTTACATGATAAAAATATTCATATTTTTTGTAATAAATTTACGAACTGGGCAGAAAGGTCAAACCTGGATAAATGTATTAAAGAGTTTTTCTAGAAAACTCTAGTCTATGGTTACAAAAATAGATCAGATGATTCAAATGTAATTGTTTTGAGACACACCTCATTCTTAGTGTAGGCATGTCTCATAAATAATTAAAATTAACTTTCCATAGAACTTTGAAGTAAAAAATGGTAATTTTTATAGAGGTTTCGGCGTTATTTATATGACCAGCAATATATGTTTTGTCTCTGACTCATCCTAAAGTTGGCGTGAAGAAAATGGCTCAGAATTTAGTTCGATTTTTACCCGACTACGGTGAAGCAAAAGGAGGGTTATGATGTTTGTATGGCAGTTTTAACTTGTATGTAAAGTTAAACTTTCACAGTTAATATTGGCAGGAACTAAACTACAATCCACTTTAAATCAGATTTCAAGTGAAAATCTAGGACACTTACAAATAGTCAACATCCACAGAATAAACAAAAGCTTATACACACAAATTATACAGCTGCTTCAACTGACTGAAAGGTGGCACATTTCGCTACTCTGTGACATACAATAGAGTCCCGGTAAATAGGTCAGGCGAATTTAATAATTTCAGTGTCTTTCACGTGAGGGATGCCTATCTGAAAGCGTCGCCAGCAATTAATGTCATTTTAGTCTTTGAGATAACTGTATCTTCTAAGTTAATGGGGAGAGACTGGGTAGAGTGAACTTGGCGGAAAGTCGCGTAGGAAAATTATAAATATTTGTATTGGCTGGAGGATATTTTAAGAATGGAGCTTGACTAGTCATTCGCAAAACAATAAACAAACAGAATTGTTCATTTTAAGTCTAATAATATTCGTATAAATGTGCTTGTCTGGATATTTATTAAGTAATTACACCTCAACGGCTGAACGAAGATATTTGTAACATTTGTAATTATTTTATCATTATTAAATATTTTATATTTTAAATACGATATCTCAAAAATATACTAAATAACCTATTATTTGTAAAATATGCCTTCGGCCTGGGTTACAAAACAAAAACAATCATCATTCATATCGCTCAACTTGATTCGATTTCTATCACACAACAATAGGATTAACAGACATGGTAACATTGTACACTTTTATACTTCGTTTTTTACTTTAGTCTTCGAGGATTAGAACTGCCACTGCATTATTGAAAAGAAAGTTAGTTTATAAAATAAATCACTCGAGTCCATGAACTCACGACAGTGCACTGAATATTTCATTTACAACTTCCCAACGAAATTCGATAGTTCATAATGTATGTCTTTTACTAATCAGTTTCTCTTGTTAATCGCAGAACAAGTAAGTAAAATAACTACTCGATGGGCTAAAAGATTTTAATAAGCGCTAAAGCACATCCATTATTATATAACTTCCACAAGATTTAAAGGACAAAAGCTGGGTTACATAATGGTGTAAATCATCGAAGCGCACGCTACGGCCTAATTCCCTCCGATGGCTCTCAGAGCTTGTGAAAGGCCAACAGGCCAAAGCCAAACGTTGGCAACACTACATTGGCATACAATAGGTACGTCAAACTGATCAGTGACTCGTCAATGGATATTGTTGGGCCAAGATTGGACAAAATATGGGCCTCAGACAGTGACGGTGAAATGAGGGAGAAATGTTTTTTCCCCCGCAATACAATGGATAGAATAAACATTCCAGTTACGATTTTTACCATGGATAGGTACCAAAAACTGTTTACCTACCTTCTATCGACCCATATTAACGTGTTTTATTCTGCTCCTAGCTGACAAATTCCCTAATCTCATATTTCTCATAATGTAATCTGGAACGTAGATTCGTTAGTTCTATTAATAACTGTTTTACGTAATAAAGTTAAGTCTACGCAGTAACTAATGGACACGATCAAGTTATAAGCGTAGGTAGGTATATTGACTCTGAAAACGATACTTACGCAAACAGTCCTCTTCAGACTATATTAATATTTATATAGTGTCTACGTCAGCTTTAATGGAAATATCAGACAAGATGAATCAATATAAAATTGACACATGAATGAGTTTTTATAATGATTGATTTTTTTAATTCAATATTAAACAAAGTTCAAAATGAACGACGTAAACTCGTAAAAAGGTTTATTCACGCTCCAAAAAACATTTCGTTGCCCATCTCATTAAGCAGGAAAACATAGAGTGCGATAAAATTCGCATTAAAAATACGAATCGCTCCCAAATGTTCGGTAGTGCGAATCGATCGAGTGCATACAGATTCCGTGGGAGCGAAAAATGCAGTAGTGAAAAAATTGCAAGGTATCCGCTGAAATATGTATGTCGGAGCGTTTAGATCGTACTCCGCCCGTAAACTCGAGATTTGGTCCGATATAAATCTTTCAAGTGGAGATGAATTCGCCGGGACTGCGAAATGATACATAAAATATTCATCCTCGTTCAGAAATGCAAGCATCTGTTTTTCATTCTGTAAGATATTTTCGATCTTTTATTTTTAATTTACACTTTTAATCCTCGTTGCTATAAATTTTGAGTGTAGGTGTTTTTTTATTGTTGCTAACAGAATTTTAAATAAGATACTGTTTACCTCGAGATGAAACTTAATGATAATCTTACCAAAAAAAGCTTTTAAAACGGGTACATACCTGAAAAAATAGAACCATTAATTAGTATTTCATTGTACAATCAATCAAACACAGAAAGCCCTGGCAATGAAGGAGGTGGAATTAACATAAAAGTTCATAACAATATTCTCTCAAGGTCAGTCTATTGTGGCGGCCTATGAATGGCTTCTTAGAATATGTTAGCCAGTAAACTGCGGTAAATGGATGGCTGAAGGAAAGGAGAATTATTAAAACCTAGCCTTGTTTTACCAAGTTATAAGCTCTAATTTAGCATATCGTTCTTGACTTATAAAACGTTGAAGGTTAACACATTTAAATAGTGTTTGCAGCTTAAATTATGATGAATTTCAATATCATTTTTTAAATTGGTAGGCTCGTGTTTGACCACAATCTCATTTGGGGTCTATTCTCTAAGCCCGAAGTCCGTAGTTTCGGCCTTAGTTACGGGCGTTTCCTACTCAGTATCACCTACGGACTCTACGGACCTACGGGCTTAGAGAATTAGATCCCCTGATGGTAATTAGTATATTCCTTTGTTTGTACAGTAACACGTCTCTCGCTGAGGGGGACATGGTTACTTTTAATGCCAAAAAAATTGCACAATTTCTCTAGGAGTGAAATCACGAAAAAAACCTAGTTAATATAAAATTACAAGAATACTCTCGCACTATGTGGAATGGAGAGCCTTTGCCAGATACAGAAAAAACTAATACAAAGAAAAATGTAAGTGGAATCGTTTTCCATATCCGACCATGATCTGCCTAGCCTTTTCCCAACTATATTGGGGTCGGCTCCCAGTCATACCGGATTCAGCTGAATACCAGTATTTTGCGTGGAGCGGCTGCTTACCAGGTCTCGACAACCCATTAATTGGGTAACACAGTACCTACTTCTTGGCAAGACTGGTGACAGATTTTCTGGCTTCTGACAATCCGTAACGACTGCCAAAGATCTGCAAATGACAGCCAGGACCAACGGCTTAACGTGCTTTCCGAGGCACGGAGGAGTCTCGGTATGTTAAGATGGGCACCCATCCACTGACCAACCTCGGCAAGCGTTGCTTAACCTTGAAGCGGCCTATGTGGCTGTTAATTTAGCCGCGAGTTCCTTCGACCGAACAATACGACGTAAATTGAGGTATTTATTCGTTAAAAAAAATCCTATTTCACCACAAATCTCACAGCGTCTTTAACCCTATCTCAGAAACTTTTAGCAGGCAATTACTCCGGTCAGTGTCGCGGGAAAGATGGATTGTACGAATTACATCGAAGCCTTTCTAGAGAACATCTGAGGGGTGTGGGGAACGAACACAGTGATGTAGATTTATGACGAGCCGCGACTCGCGAAGGCTGTCCCTACACTTTATAGCGGGGTACAATGTACATTGGGTGTATATGTTCTATGGGATCATAAATCACTGTAGAAAATGGGCCCCCACTTAACGTTTTGTCGTGGAGATCGGTTCTGGGTTAGATGTGTTGAAGCATGATAGTAACAATAAAATGTTTGTAGATTGAAGCATGTTGTAGGGTGCAATTTTCTGTTCACTTTTTCGTTGGAACGTATGTATTTCTATGAGGCATGTGTGCTTTTGATTAGAAAACTGCAGCTGAATGCGATGGTTGGGGACGAAATCCGTGTTTGGAAAATACGATGTAGGTTTTAGTGTTTATACAAACATCGGTATACCATCAGCATACCCACGTTAATATTTTAATGTCTAGTAAATTTACATAATGTATAATTTTCTTTTTTATGTATTAAGCTCGGATAATGATAGCGTAACCATTTCCACATAGTATAACCACAGTAACTGCTTTAATCTCTTACTAGAGTCCATTGAAACTAAACAGGCTATCCCAGAAAGCTAAATGACTTCACAATAAAAGAACTAACGCCCAAGCCATTATCATATTTAAAGTCTTTTCTAACAAAATGTACGCTGTTTCCACTTTATCCACCCTTGGCATTTAAGTCTTAAAATGTGGGTACTTGCTACCTAATTGGCTAGCCATTCGGAAAACGGCTTTCGATTAAAAATAGGCCGGCTACACGCGAAAAGGTAGTTGTAACAGTGAAGGTAAGCTGCGCAAATGTATGTAATAAATAATTAATGTCGTGTACAAGTGGTTTTTTCATATCATTTCTTGGAATATAATTTACTTAGCGACGTAATTTATTGCTTGAGCCTTGAACTAGAATCGTGTTTGTTAGGAATACGTATGTGTAGGTGTTTCCCATCCATTTTCCCTTCGTATTAGAAATGATGGCTTTCAGTGCTTATAGACATTTAATAAAATTGGTAAACATGAACCCCGTAATTTATTGCCACAAACGGTACAAGGAAATATCACAACATAATTATAGGGGCTTTAGTAGAAGTTATTTTCCAAGAGACACACTGGAAACAAGCCACAGATCGATTCAAATAGAAAAGAAAACATATATTGGTTACTTACTCAACACTATAAAAAAGTATTCTCGTATGATTTGACCAGTACAATTTGTATGGACTTCAAAAGAGACTGTGACCTCTGAGTTTGTTTCGGTGTTTCTTCTCAGGGTAGTCAGCTAGGAAACACCGGCCTCATCTAGCTTAACCGCTGCGGCCCCGACATGTGAAAATTCCCAAAAAAATATAAATCTTATGTAATAGGTAAATAAACATTAAATTCGCGATTAATTCGCGACACACCGGTGTGTCGCCGGGTATAAATCTTATGTAATAGGTAAATAAACATTAAATTCGCGATTAATTCGCGACACACCGGTGTGTCGCCGGGGCCGGAGCGGTTAAAATGACCAAAAAATATTGACGTGTAAAAGTGTTATGTTTAACCTACTTACAAAATAAATATCATGTATCATTTATAATTAGTAAAAAAAAAAAAAAATTAAGTGAACGAAACCAACTTTTCTGTCCTTTCTTGTTATCTCTTTGTTTCATGTGTTCGCATATTTTTTGAAAGAAACAAAGTAAAAGATTGTAATGAGCATACCCATAAAGAGATTTTTTCGGCGATTGACACCCAGCGCCACAGCGCTAGTTTTTTTCATTTGGCATCGATTACGAGTTCCGTTTAAGTTCAGGAGGCCTACCACAACCTCTTAAAACAATATTATTTTAATATTACTTTGTAATTTCTGTTGTTGCATTTTCAACTCTCGGCGCTGATCCGAGCGTTGAAAATCCAACAGAGCGGAACGCAAAGTAATATTAAAGTAATATTGTTTTAAGAGGTTGTGGTAGGCCCCCTGGGGGCCTACCACAACCTCTTAAAACAATATTATTTTAATATTACTTTGTAATTTCTGTTGTTGCATTTTCAACTCTCGGATCAGCGCCGAGAGTTGAAAATGCAACAACAGAAATTACAAAGTAATATTAAAATAATATTGTTTTAAGAGGTTGTGGTAGGCCCCCTGAACTACCTAACCATGATTTAAGCCTAACCTTTCATAGTTTTACCATTCCTTTACCGGGAAATTTTAAAAAAAATTGCAGTAACATGTACAACTTTTACAGTAACTCGTTTACTTTTTAAGTAAGAAAAACAGAGTAAATAGAAACAAAACTTTGATTGGGACTTTTACTTTAATTCCATTTTATTGTTTTCTTGCAAAGTATTGCAATTCCTATTTTAAATTCAATTTATAAATTGGATTCGAGTCCTTTATGCTTCAAACAATGTTCAAACAGCAAAGTGTAACATGAAAATTCCTTCCAAAATGTTGCTTTGATTTGACCCTTCACTCCTTCCGCTCTGGGCGGAGTGTCAGACTCTTACTGACTAAAACCCATCCGTGCTCCTCCTAGTGCCCTTTGCTTTCCAGGGCCGCGGTAACTCTTTCGAACAAAATCCGCAACCTTTGACCTGGACTTCCTCTTTTAAGCAAAGGAATCACGATGGCATTAACACGTTAACCCCTGATGCAAACATACAGCCAATACCAACCATCGGGAATGCGTTTACGAGTAGATTATTACGATAGGTACCTATTCCCTAGCGACCGGTCATTGAACCAAGCTTCCAGGAAACCGAGTTTCAACTCCAGTAAACATTTTCGAAGGAATTGTCAATAAGCCAGAATTCTGGGAATACACACTACGTTTGAACCAACCACTATGAATGACCCTTGGAAATAGTGTCATGGCTGTTTCAATGTTTGGTAGAAACGTTTAATTTGACTAAAATACTCGTAACGTCAAGCCGGTATTTCCTTACGGGTTAAGAGATATCGACGGTTAACCGCCAAGACCTCCTAACTGACATATTTTTTTTTTTCGTTTACTCATATTTACATTCGTATCAAAGTTAGAAGATTTTTTGCGCCTCCTGTAAAATTTTGACATATTGAGTTAGGAGGTCTTGACGGTTAACCGTCGATATGTGTAGTATAGATACTCCCATATTTAGCCATTGCTTTGTTAAAGGCCCTTAAATAACGATAAAAATGAAGTAAATCGAAACTCAGAACTTCAATAAACTTAGAAATTCTAAGTATATTTATCAATATATTTTTCCTGTTTGTCTTTCCTTTAAGTTTTGTCTCTGCATCACCTGTAGGGTAGGTCGACTGGTAGAAAATGCCTAAGGCATTAAATCCGCCTTTGTACAGCGTGTTTCATTTGTTCAAAAAGTAAAAAAAACCAGGAGGATAAACTCAATGACACTTTGCCTAAGCTGAAAATTAAATTCAGAACCAGCGCCTAGCAGTCGCGTTTGCAACTAGTCGAACGAGACAAGAATTTAAAATTCAATTTGAAAAATTAAGAGTATAAAAGCTACTAAAATATATAACAACAGATGGGTTTAGGACTAAAAGTCATTTGGTAGTCATGAAATGTATTTTTCATGGAATAACAAATACTAATTACATTTTTGGAACATAAATCTCAGACAATTAATTGCAAATCTTAATTATAAAAGAGATTATTTTTCGTTTTGCAACACTGGCTGAATATTCAAAATCTTTTAAAAAACTAAATCAGAGGAAGGTCGTTATCTGTGAACAAAATTTTCAAGTTTGGAACGAAAAAAAACAATGAACGCTGTGTAGCCGGGGCGTAGTCACAAAATTACAGTTTAGTCAGAAATAACTAATTTATTGGCCACTTAAAATTAATTGAAATAGGATCAGTTTGCTTGAAGAACGTTAATATAACTTTAGTCCACTACGTATACATAGTTCTAATGTCTAGTACAGAGAGGTACTCTGGATCAGTACTGATCTGATTATTATAATCTCTTCACTGAGAAAGACCTCATCGTAGCTATATATTAATTTAAATATTTATGATACTATATGTATATTACTTACCAACTCACATTCATAAATATATCTTGGGATAGAAGAAATAAACTAGCGAGAGGAAAGTTCCGGAAACCCCGTCTTAATGTACTCGTAGATAGGTCGTAGCTACTTATGTAATTACGAACTCATCTCGGCTGCGAGTCATCTCAACGACTGAAACTTGTATTGTTTCACTCGGCTTGTTTACAAGTCTGCCGACAAAATGTACTCTCAATAATATGAATTATACATACAGAGTAAGTCGGGTTTTCTGTTGTTTGTTTTATGGGATGCATGAAGGAGCTTCCTGGTGTAGCGCAATTTGTTCCATCAGGCACTCAACTGAATCGAGCGCTCGGCGCTTCCTGGACAGTCTCACCTAATACCTTATGAGACTGGCCAATCTTCCCCTTGCGGTGGTAAGGCTAACGCCCGCCTGGTTTGCGACCATCCTCCCACCGAAGTCCGGCAGCCTGCTGTGTTTCGTCGACGCGTGTGAGCGAATACCAGTGCCTTAAGGCATCTTCTGGGCACGCTCGCTCCATCATAGACCTCATTCATTGCTTTCCATCAGGCGTGATCGAGGATCGAGTTCAAGAACTAGCCCATTCCTCAATGATAAAAAAACCTGTTTTAAGATTAAAACCATGTTCATTCCATCATACGAGAATGATTTTAAATCATTTGATAGTTTGAAGAGTTTCCAGTTCTTTTATTTTGTAAGCTTTAGATATCAGGTTTTCTCAAAAAAGTAGCCTATAACCGTCTCAAGGGTTTTATCTATCTCTGTACCGAAAACGACTAACATCAGTTCAGCGATTTTGGTGTGACAACGTAAAAAACAAACTGCCGTTCGCATTTATTACTAGCCCGTACTGTCCCACTGCTGGGCAAAGGCCTCCCTCCATTCCTTCCAATGCTCACGGTGTTGTGCCGCTTCCTTCCAATTCGTAAGAAAGACATCCAGGTCGTTCCGCCATCTCTTTTCCGGTCCGCCGTGGCCTCGTCTCGCTGTTTCAGGGCACCAATCCTGTACTTCACGGGCGGGCCCACAGATTGTCCAGTCCCATTTAAGTTGGGCAGCCTTTCGAGCCACATCAACGATATTCGTTTTAGAGCGCAGTGTAGTGTTTCGAACGTGGTCCGTTAATTTAACACCTAGTATACTGCGCTCCATAGCACGTTGGCAAACCTTGAGTTTGGACTTTTGAATGTTAGTCAAAGAGTCTGTGCACCAACATTATTTGTATTGCGATTAGGATACTAACAGACCAGTGCCGGGAAGAAATTATCGACACATCATCACAAGTTAAACGCAATTCAACCCAGCACAGCAGCGGACGCACATTTGATATTTTTGGTCATGATTTTTCGTTCTAGAAACTGGGCCATCTTTTATTTTGGTTTGCAATATTTATTTACTCTAAAGAACTAACATTAAAAGATTTACATAACAGCTTCCACTATGCAGCGAAGTTTAGTATATACTGATGTATTTTATTTATGTATATTATAAGTATACGCTACAAAAATCTTCCGGAAGCTGCATTGTAGTAAACATCCCGACAAAGTTTATTTTTACGACGCAATCCAAGCAATAATAGTCGTAAAAGTTTAAGTAAACGGCATTATGCTTTTTACGCATCCAGCAGTGAAATAAAAACCAAGGAACGGTTTCATTTAATTTTGTCATCGGCAGACTCCAATTTTGTCCGGTATAACTCTTGTCGACCCGAAGAAAATTTAGAGCAATATATATTCCTTTCTTTTTCGGATATCTATCTGGAGAAAGGTGGACTGAGAGACCCTACACAGTAACTGACATAGAAAAACCGGTTAAATGCGAGTTAGACTCGCACACGAAAGGTTCCGTACCATAAACTAAAAAAAAAATCGGTTGATGGATTCTGACTGTGTAGTCCAGACATTGAACAAGCCTAATATATCCAGAAGATAATAGCTTTTTTATTACTTACTTCGAACTATTACTTGCCAACAACAAAAAAGAAATAAAATTACAGGATGATTCAGCTCAATTTAATAATGAAACACTTATTTTACTTACGCTAGTGCTTCATAATTTTAGTTCAATTTACGAAATTAGTTGGAATAGAAAAGAACCATTTATTTTAATTATTTCAATTAGTATCTATAATTTAGTTCTTAATTCGAATACTAAAAGACTGATAATTGAGTCAAGAGAATTGAATTATAAGTTAGTTCTGGCTTGCGACACAGTGATTCGATTGGTCGGCGCAGTGTGAGCCAATCAAAACGTAGGACATAGTTCGTCGAATTCTGGAATGTGGTTTGAATTCAACTCGTATCAGGACAGGGTTCTGTGTGGCAATCAGGCGTTTGATTTAGGTACACTTGTATGTGCATAATGCATACGCGTAGGTACTTTGAAATATGGGACGAATAAAATTATAATGTTACTTATAATCCTTACAGTATTTCAAACTAACTCTAAGTCCGTTTTCTTAGAAAATATTGAAGCAATTTTTATGAAAATTGATACTACGCAAGATGCCTAGGTCTGAAAATTTTTTTTACGATTTTTTTTGAAAAAAAGTTAAATGAGACAGAGAGAAAGTGTCCAACAAAGGACAGTATGGGAAATTATCATGCATTTCTTTTTATTTGCAAAATAAATTATTTAGTAGCTCTAGTAAACAATAATGAAATACTCGTATTTTTTAGAATATCTTCATCAGCGATGGATTTATGAAGCTTTAAAGTTGACAATTAGACAGAGCAGTCCTCCAATTAGATACCAACTCATGCATTTAAACAGCTGCCATAGAAAATGGCGTTTCCGCGAGAGGATCAGATAGATTTGTTTAAAATAGTTATATCTCGTTTGTTTTTCGGTAAATTTTGTTTCTATTTTCACTGTTAATGTTATATTTTTGTATATTTCTGTTTGGATAATACTGTATATTTTGTGTCATGCATATTTCTTATTGTGTGGAATAATTAAAGGGAGGACCATCCCCCTTACTACGATGTGTCATAGCCATCATAATTCCGTTGTTGAAAAAGGAATAGTGCTATTCATCCTGTAGCTTCGTCTCTCTCTCACAATTAAATCATGATGGCATTGGCACGTCGTAGTATGGCTGGTCTCTCATAGTCACAATTGTATTCTTACGAAGAAAATTACGTAACTTAAATATGAAAAGAAATCTAAACCTTTTTCTAGCTTAAAGATTTCTAGCTTTTTTAGCTTAGGCCATGCAGTGTAGGTACAGAATACATAATCACTAGGCAACACTCAAAAGGTTTTCGTTCATAAATAGGTGGCTTAAAGTTTACGTGACCTGTGTTTCTTATCGGCCTTTCTAGGTCATTAACAATACTTTTTAGGATTTATTATTTTATCCTTCATTTTCCGATATTTTCTCAACTTAGGTTGATAAAAACAATTTATTTTTGACTCATGAAAAAACATATTTCGTTTGTGTATGTTTACCTACTTTTACACTGATGAAGAATAAAACTAACTAAGTCCAAATCGATTTAAAGAATCGATATGGAATCGATTAAAATGTCCAACCAAAGGAAAAAAAAACGCTTATCTGAAAAATCACCAATAGTTTCAGAGCCAACTATTGGAAATAGCTATTTACTAAAAAAAAACTTCCGAAACGATTTAAAGGATCGATAAGGAATTGATGAAAATTTCCGACCAAAGGAAACAAACGCTTATCTGGACGCTCAGCCAACCATTGGAAATGGCTATTTACTAAAAAAACTTGTGAAACGAAGAAAACTTAGTTATGTAGAAGTTAAATGTTGATTTAATAACATCTCTTAAAAATACTTTTTCTTTTACTAAAAGCTGTGAAATATACTAAGAATGTATATGTAGATATTATTTGGGAAAGCAAATTGAAGGTCCGTTTATTGTCTTTTTACATCTTCCAAATTTTAATGGCTTCTGAGTTTTACACTAATTTAATGTAAAACTAGACGATATTAATAAATAAAAGCAGATTTTTTGCTGACAGACTCTTAAGTCGTTCAAGGGTACCTGGAATATTTAGGGCTCAAAGTATTTATATTTAGGTGCTTTGTCATCTGCGAACACTAAAAGACAGACAAGGTGAAGAGATTTTATCTACGCACACTTAGGTTAGGTACCAAATATTCAAGACTAGGTAAAAGAAATGTAATTAAGAAAGATAAAATTATAGAAGACAGAAAAGATACAATTGAAACACTTAAGTAGATTAAATGAAATTCAACAGTAAAACGAACTAATGTAGGTACAAAATGTATTAATTTACTTTTTGTTACGTTTCAATAAAATTAATCATTCTTATCATATTTTTAGAATAGCTTTTCATTTAACTATTAGCAGGATCTTTCGTTCATGATCGAAAGCATTAATAGTTTTTTCTCAAAAACATTACATGTAAAACAAATGACACTGACGGCAATGACACAATGAATTGAAAATTCCTTATACCTGAAATAACGTAAGGTTTCAGAGAAAACTTCATTGCTATCACTGGGGAAAAAATAACTATATAGGTAGGTATTCATTTAATATTATCAAGCTATATCAAATGAAACATTTAAAGTAATTTGCAACATTTCTAATTTATAGTTTAACTAACTGCCAAGCTATTTAAATTAATCTTTAGACAGTTTCAAAACAAAATATTTGAACGAGTAATTATGATATTTAAATATCTTTCAGAGGTCAAAATCTAAAGCACCTAACTTTTTATATTATAATTTACTTTCAGGACCATAAACTGCATTAAAAAAGTTTAACGCGCAAATAAAAATAGTGAATTTAATTATTACCTATTCTTAGCACCTACTTCTCATGCAATTTGAAGACAACAAAATTTTTCTCTAAACAACTCATACAAAATTCAACAACTTAAACTAGAATTCAACAACAAAATTATAAAACTCACACAACATGTTGTCGTACTCCATTTTAATTTAACAAACATCTAACCTAAATGATGTGACATCACAACCTGTAAAAGCAAATTGCAAAAGAAAACAACAACAGTTGCTTCATAATAATATGTCCGCTCTCGGTTCGCTGAGAAATACTTTCGCATTCAGCTGGAGTAGCTCCTAGCTACCCTGGCATTGTGGGGGTCAATGCACCCTGCACCCTGCCACCTAACTACCCGACAGAGAAAAACAAGTGAAGACGCTATATGCATACATTGAGATATATACAGCTGTTGGTAGTCAATGTACAGTCGAGTCGTCCAAACCTTCGTCAGCTTTAAAATTCTTTCCTTTATTTTATGAAGTCAGGAACTCAGGACACACAATACTATTTGAAACTATAAGTAGCACTGAGCCGACTACTGTGTATCTCGAGTGATTATATTTAGACTTTTGAAACAAAGGTCAATACGACATAAACCATTGTCATGTTAAATTCAAACTAAAACCTTTAGACTGGTCATTTCGTAAGATATTAATCAATTCTGGTATTGAACCAGCAGAGTATCATTTTTAATTAGCGCCTGAATTTCATTCTTTGACATTGACAATACTGAATTAGGAAAGTAGTTTAGCAGATTCTAACATGAACGGATTAAAAAAAAAATACGCTACCTATTTCGATTGCGACTGTCCACATGACTCCATTTTTCACAGTTGCACAAGATCTGCTCTGTCGAGCTAGCAAGCTTTTACGTAATGTGGCAGTTTTAAGGTCCATGTTTGCTATCTAAGTGAGTCATACGTTTCAATGGCGGAATGACAATGAATATACAGTGGTGTGTTTAGGAGTTTGTTTTGTTGTGAAAAATAATAGTTTTGCTGAAGAAGTTTCGCTGTGGGACGCAGTCAAGCTGAAGTTTCATTTCAATATGATTTTTTTTATGTTTGTTCAATCCAATGTATATTTACAGATCAGATCAAGGCAGACTCACTGGACACACTGTGACCACTACTCTGAGAAGAGCTGAAGACAGAGTGGCCTGGAAGCATCTCGTCAGTGAATCCGTCAAAGCTTTCCAGGACCGGCACGACCTTCAGCAATGAAGAACACAAATTTTAATAAGAAAAAGACAATAAATCAGAATAGAAATCTTAGATAGACATTTCGTATACAGATCCTACCCTTTCTCATAGATGAACGAGGTCAACAAACTCTTGGCTCAAGTTCTACAGCTACACCAACGAAGAGAAAATGCAAAAATTTTAAAGCCACATCAACCGAAGGAGTTGAAAGATTGCAGCAATTTTAACCTCTCTATCACAAAAAAGTAGTAAAAGTAACAACTTTTCAAATTTCAGTGTCTAGTCTCCAAAAAGCTAATCAAAATGACAATAAATTCGGTTAAATCACTTAGAAATTACTCAAATACTCAACCTTGTTTTACGACATGAATAACTTGGGGCCGAAGTAAACGTAATCTAAAAGATTACGTTTAATTCGACCCCAAGTGCTTGAAAATCTGTCTCGGAAAAATTTGGTGAGCGTACAGGTTGCTTGTTAACTGGGACTATTTGGGGAAAACTGAATACCATATAGAAATATGGGGAAATTGTCTTAGAAAACCTTAGCTTTCTTTTCATGAAAACAATTTTATTTATTTAAACTTCATGCACAAAGGTACAATGAAAGGCGGACTTAATTTTGCCATCATTATTTTTTAAGTTTCATGATACATAGGATCTTATAAAACCGGCCAAGTGCGTGTCGGGCCACGCGCAGTGTAGGGTTCCGTAGTTGCACGTCACAATTGCCGAATTAGAATGAGTCGAAACGAACCCGTAAAAACATTTTAGGAATTATTAATGTTAAAGCTGTTACAATTTTATTTTTGCATAATTTCACATGGTTCGTAAATTTATATTTACTACCAATAAGTTTTAAGTACCTAACAACTTCATCTTAACTAATTTTCAATGGAATTTGTAGGAAATTTTCCTTCTCCAAGTACATTTTATGACGGGGACGACACTTTAACAAAAATTACCACTTAGCTTATAATTTCGCAAACGGATCCTTGGATTGGAAAATGGTTTTGGTATGTACACCCTAAATATTTGGAAACGACCTATCCAACCCACACCATGGTATAGACGATACAAAAAAAAATCATCGCCTCTTTACCTCAACCCTAAAAAAATTGTTTTTCAGCATTGTTGTTTACCACTTTGTCGTCGTGATTAATTATCAACTTCCTAGTGCTAAGCGTGTCTGATCTAAACCGTGGACAGACAGACAAACAGGCAGACGGACATGACAAAACTTGTTGACTACGGAACCCTAAAAAGGACACTGGTAGTTAGTCAAGTATTTGACACATCCGCAAATTTTCTTAAAACAAGACAAAGTTTTTAAGAGAGCTTCCAGCAGCTCTTATTCAGATTTCCTCGTACTGTCCCGTTAAAAAAAACAGCCCATATAGTACAACTAGCAATTACTACTAATCGCTTGACGACTGGTCGCTGCTCGTTCCTACGTAATGGAGTCATTAGGGGAGCATAGTGAAGCGTGACCATCTTACGTGATTGGGCATCGTTATGCGTAGATGTGACACTCGGCTGACTCAATTCTTGACTACGTTGTCGTGGTTTTCGTTGATTTATTGCTGGGTTTTTCTTCACGTTATGTTTAAAGGACAAAAAATAGAAGAAGAATACCTAAAAGATAAATGTTTTTTTATTGATTATGCCTTGTTCTGTCTGATATTACCTGACTGTGGCTCGTGGCTAAATTATAACAGCCGCACGGACCAATCTTCAAGGTTAAGCAACGCTTGCCGAGGTTGGTCTGTGGATGGGTGACCATATTAACATACCGAGACTCCTCCGTGCCTCGGAAAGCAAGTTAAGCCGTTGGTCCCGGCTGTCATTTGTAGATCTTTGGCAGTCGTTACAGATTGTCAGCAGCCAGAAAATCTGACGCCAGTCTTGCCAAGAAGTACCATGTAACCCAGTTAATGGGTTGTGGAGGTCTGGTAGGCAGCCGCTCCACGTAAAATACTGGTATTCAGCTGAATCCGGTTTGACTGAGAGCCGACCCCAATGTAGTTGGGAAAAGGCTAGGCAAGTGAATCACAAGTGACCTCGTTCTTATTAATTCCAAGACACAAAAGAATAACATCGAGAAATTAAATACATAAATTGGGTACACGAGTTATGTTTATGAGTAACTGATTTCTTTGACATGTAGGAAACGTGTCCCACCAAATTTATTTAATTGTTTTAACGATATTGGCTACCGCTGCTTATCATCTGCAATCTGCAATGTAACGGCATCACGGTATACAAGCTGTTTAGCATGTCCGTTGATGATGTGACACAAAGTCATCCGTAGGCCATCCTGGACTTACGTCTATCACCAACACAAACATTTTCACAGAGATGAATACATTATTTTGCCCAAAAACATCCCAACAATGTTGTTTAAGAATGTGTTAATGAAGACCCTTTTGGCTATTACCTCAAAACTCCGATATTAGTTCCCGAAAATATTTTCAAAGGCAACGTTTAACGTGGAGGGGTAGAGTAGAATTTTAATTACCTCATTGATCTCTCTAGGTCGGAAGAAAAGGATTTGAAAACAGGTGTGTGTATTAGCTTTTCAATTATTCGCGTTTTACACGATTGCCCAAAAAAGAGTATTATGTCTTCCTACTGGAAGGCAAAACGAAGTTCGAGTCATCATTAGATTAGTTCTCTTGCGCGCGCGGAGCACCGGTGTGCCCTAGCCACTGATTATTGCTTATTACTTCTAAAATAATAGACATAGGTTCTGGCCGCCTTCAATAGCTGTAGCTAGTATTCTTGAGCTATCCTCAGCATCGCAACAACATCACAGAGCACGGGCGTAGTTTTGCAAACGTTTTAATTGTTTTAGGGCACGCCTGTGTCCCACCCATGCGTATAATAACGTAACTATTTGAAGCATGACAATAGTAAACCGTTTTAAGTATTTTCTTCAATAAAAAAGTAATATTGAATTACTGTTATTTTAAAACATGGTACATGACAACACTATTTCCATTTATAATAATGAGATAGCAAATGTATTTTTATTCAGATTTGGTACTTATAAGTCAAATAGGCTCGTATGGGACAACTGTCAATGAATTAGCTCCAAAATATCGAAGAAGTCGAAGAGGATGTTATTAGGTAGTAATGATGATGAGGACCTAGGCAAACGACTAACCGTTAAATAATAATAATATCTTGGGACAACTCACACACGGCCATCTGATCCCAAGCTAAGCAGAGCTTGTGTTATGGTAACCAGACAACTGATGTACATACTTATATAATTTATAAATACATACATATTATAGATAAATTACACCCAGACACAGAACAAACAATAATGCTCATCACACAAAGTTTGTCCTGGGTGGGAATCGAACCCACGACCTCCGGCTTTGCAGTCAGGGTCACTAACCAATCGACCAGAATAGCAAGTAAGACATAATAAAATCTTGTGTCAAACGACGATAGTATAACATTTATGTCCAATTTAAAACCAAAGTTTGAATTCTCTTGAATTTTCAAACAATCATCATCTGCCTAGCCTTTTCCCAACTACATTGGGGTCGACTTCCAATCAAACCAGATTCAGCTGAATACCAGTATTCTATGTGGAGCGACTGCCTATCTGATCTCCACAACCCAGTAACTGGGTAACACGATATTTCTTGGCAAGACTGGTATCAGTTTTTTGGCTTCTGACCATCCGTAACGACTGTCAAAGATCTACAAATGACAGCCGGAACCAACGGCTTAACGTGAATTGTCACACAATGTTGGCCAAAATAACTTGATGTATACCTATGTTGAGTTTTCACATTTTTTTAAGATTATAAAACGGGTGTTGGAAATTATGGTTTTACTAAAAAATATCGTATTTTTTTGTTTTTGTCAAATGGCTCGATAAAGAACATTCACAAAATAATAAAAATCTTTTCTTAGATCTACGCCAATAACCAAAAATCCATTATTTTGTTTGGGGCACCAATGTGCCCCGCGCGTCAAATCGTGTGACATTTAAATGCGCGTGGAATGGAGTGTTAAAGTCGGCGCAACATGTCTTCTGCTTCCATTCTTCTATATAGTCACTGCCTTTCGAGGCAAATTTGGTCTCCCCTCCTTTTATCTACGAAGTCCAAAACGACTTTTGTCTACGATGTTCACAATCCATGTTTAATTTTGAACCTTACAGAATAATAACACTATAAACAGATAAAAACCAACAAAGTACATAACAGGTCTCTAAGTACCTGTAAATGTCACCACCCACACACATTTAAAAGGTTAACATTTAATGTTTGACTACAACGTCAGCTGATACACACGGCATTAATTCTTGGAACCGTTTTGTTAGTAAATACTGCATGGAAACGGAGGAATCGACTTGGGGGAGGATTACACGATCATCGATATCGGATCACTTAGTCGACGCTTTGCATTCTCTTAGATGATTTCGGATCACAGAATGTGAGGGATATTTGGTTGTGATCGTATTTAAACTTTATCAATTCTCGTTGGTGAAATAGCAAAATCGTCAAAAATGCAAAAGCCAGAGGCAACGTGAAAAGTCTTAAAATTATATCCAGAAGTAGACTGTGATAAACATTATTAGGTAATTTCATAACCTCGTTTTGTAGGTAGATCCGAAAAAGGGAACAAACTCTCTAATTTAAAAGCAATCCTTGAAGTTATTCTAACAAACTCACTTCTTTCCAAAACTGAAGTTTTAATAAAATATTTTTATAATTTATGGAAGGCAAAACTAGGTCGTTTCCATTAGGAGCAGCCAGAAGTGAAAACTTTATAAAAACCTGTGATTTTAATTATCAGGTGCGGAAGTGACTTTGTTGAAAGTCTTCTGAGAATTGGCCGCTAAAGGTCGTTTTACTAATTTATCATTAACAACTTTTGGTTCCAGGTAAAGAAAGGCTAGAACAAAAGTTACGTAAGTACATAGTGGTACTTAAGTGTCAATGCTTAATTCAAAATAAGGAGTTAGTATCTGTGTTGGTTCTATTTTTGTGCACATTTTTAACCCTCCTTCTGACGCAGTCGGGTAAAAATATGTAGAATGTAATGTTTTTGGCTTTAACGATTTCAGTGTTTATAGTTTATTTTTATGTTATTTATTTGGGAAAATAAACGGTTACTACACATTATATTTTACAAATAATTTGAGTAAGAAAGTGAGATAAATGTGAAACCAACAACATTTTCCATAAAATATATAAATCGTATTACAAATTCGAATGCGGCGTGCGCTCGCAATAGTCTCAGTTATAATGTTTACAAAATAAATACATGAAGTATTCAAGGTCAAACCAAACAGGCATGCAAAGATACATACAAAAATAAAAAAAAAACGAAAACGTGAAAAAATTTCTACAAATTGAAAATGTCGACAGTATCAATAGTTTTACACAAGGCGCATAAATTGTCCTGTTGTAGTAGAAAAGATGTTATTATTAATGAAATGCTTATTATATTGATCAGCAAGGCGGCGTAAGGGTGCCCGCAAACCTGCGTTTGTTTGACTAGAACACGGCACGGCTTGTGGTGGTTCTAGGTACTAGGGATTAGGTTAGGTCATATCTCTAGGTATATATACACCTACATGCAAAAGGCAAGTCTTAGAGGCCATAAAAAGGCAGTATGTTAAAAACTTTGCATTAATTCCATATCTTCGACCACATCGTCGCGCAGGTGAGATAGTGGTCAAGCGCGTGCCTATCAATAATAAAAAAAAATCTATACGATAACACCGTTTTAATGTTGCTCAAATAGCATCTGCAGAAAAAGGAAAAACGAGTTCTTTGATCTCTCCCGGGATATCAATGGGATAAGTCGGGAATCCCTTAAAAATTGAATTATTCTTCCCTTATCCAGGATTAGGTGAAAATGTCATAAAACCATGAAACTTGCAATTTTTCACGTTACATAAGGGGATTTCTGAATTATCAGGTAAACCAAACAACGAAAAAGTTGAAATGCCATTTTTTATTCGCGCGAAAATGAGTGACAGATTGTCAGCCATATTGAATATTCGTAGAAGTCACATGTCGAAACGAATATCAGAATAACAAATATATCATTTCAAAATATTTTAATACCAACAGCCGTCCTGGCATTTTACTTTTATAAAACGACCTGAAAATATCGAAACAGAAAAGCGTTTTTTTTTCTTTGGCTTCGCTTAGCAAAGCGTTTATCACTTGTCATCTTCACAAGAAAAGAATCGAAGAAAAATAGGGACCATAGACACAAGTTACCATTGTCATTTACCGTTGCTGTCATTTTCGTTGATGAGGTACAGTCAGTGACAAAATGCGATGAGCGTCTATGAGTTCCAAAAGTCGCTAACACCTTAAAACAACAAAAGTCACTGAATAGCTGTGGCCACAAAATACGGTGAACAAATCAATGTTATAAACTTCGATTATATTATTTGTCATTTCTCTTTTTATTTAAAAACAATCTTCTACAATCGAAAAGTTCCCTATTATGAATTTTTCAAAATAAAATTGTTGTGTACACTTTTCCTTTAGCAAATAATACTGGATGACAGTTAATTCCAAATTCAAAACATAATTTCTGCTTTATCTAAAAACTATTTATTTTCACTGAATTAAGAAACATTCTACTGCGATGAACACACAAAATTGTACGTCTCTAATCCCGTAATATTGACATGGTTTCTATACCGAATGTTTAAAACGTCCTAAGCAGAATGACAAAAAGTCGATGAACTAGAACTAGAATATCAATTATTCAAGTAAATCGAATTTTATAATATTGATCTGTTTACGCATTTTGTGGCCAAAGCTGTTCAGTGACTATTGATGTTTTAGGTGTTGACGACTTTGATTCGTTGTTGCTCATCCAATATTGTCGCTGACTGTACCACCATAAGAGTTCTTAAATCTTGGTTGAACAGAAGTGAGAGATTTAATTCGGTATACTAGATGTTTTCTCATTCCTGCTACAGGACAGTATATGCTTCAAACTCTGTAATTATTGAGCTTGCATCGTGCATTCTGCAGCATTTATGTCTCCTATTAACAGTCACGCATACCGTACGAGTATGTGTATTGACTACGAAGTGTGTAGGTCCACATTGAGATCTCTATAAAATTATTCTTCTGTCACTATTGCCAAAACAATTACAGCACACTCACCAAAAACTCTCGTACATTGACATTATCCCAACATACCACATACATTTTGTCACGAAACGCGCACGCATTACGGACGGTATTAGGCACAGTTAGAAAGTGCACAAAAACTGTCCCAGTTTGTTCCCCTCCCACCCTCGTTTAGCCACCATTACCGTAATTCATTGTTCATTGAATTTCTGAGTATATTTTTTGCTACATGATGTTAGGGCTTTGTTGTTGTTGAACATGATCAATGAAGATGTAATTAGGGACTAAACTTGGAATTAGGTTTTGTATAATATTGACCTCTCTGACCTAATGACTGGGGTCTAGTTATTTCAATACTTCCCTTTGTAATCCCATGCGTTGATTTTAGAAACAAGAATTCAATAGTGGAAATAAAATAAATTCTAACAGCAGCTGCGCTAAAAATTTCCCTGAGCGAACATACTGCAGAGGTAAAAAATCCAATTCTGGGATAACTTCTACCTATTAGCAAAGTTTTATCAAAATCCGTTCAGCCGTGAAGAAGTAACAAACACAGAGACAGGTACATTCACTATCGCGCTATCTTCTAACTGATCTACTTCAGTAAAACCAGCGTATTTTCAAAAAGATACCATTTAATACTTTTGTTTTGCCCATGTTGGGCCTAGTAAAACTATTTGACGACTTCAATAACAATTTAATCGGCAATTAACAAATAGAGTCAAAGAATGGAGTAGAAAAGACTTTTACGGATCGTTCTTACCTCAATTCAAAACACTTTATTGCTGATTCTCCTCTATGCTTAACGGAGATCGTAAAACCGCTTAAGGGGGTGTCCCCTTAAGCGTTTTTACCACTAAAAGTTAGTAAACGCACTATGTAGTGAATAGTGTGGCTGTAACCCTTTCCTTTAGTCTTTTTTACGATTGCGGAAGGAAGAATGTCTGATAAATTGTATGCCTTACTGTACAACTTTTAACACATTTTGTTTGTTTCAGTGTTTCGTCTCAGAGTTGTCAGCTAGGAAACACCGGCCTCATCTAGTAAAAACTGCCAAAAAAAACTAATGCTGTTTTTAGGTTTTTAATTTAATTTACTCTAGACTATAGTGTCCCAGATGTATTTTTGCTTCTAAATAAATTATAGCAATAGATAAAACACGACGAGAGCTGAGCAAATCTTCGATTATAATAATAGGCTCTTTATCATCTTTTTTTTAAGAAAGAGAAGAAGGGCACAACAGAGAGAACAGGGAGAAGTCCTATTCTTAGCAGTAGGTGGAAGAAGGCTAAAAATGGTGATGATTAAAAAAACGTAGTTTAGCATTGAATGGCATGGAAGAAAAAAACGTGCTTTGCTAACTCCAAGTACATAACATGGGACACAGGCAAGAAGGTGAAATCCACATTTCCATATTCGAAAAAAAAAGTATGAGAACAATTTAGCAATACTTTTAAACACTCTGGTAGCTATTAGCGCTAAAGAAAAAATCTATTGATGGCCTACCCACTACGCCACATTAAAAGTCCAGATTTTCTCCCGAAATTTTCCTGTCTGTCAGTTTGCGATAGGTATGCCTACACGAAAAAAAAAAATGAAATGAACTGTTCAGGACGATATAGAAGGTAGTGAGGTATAAGTAAATACACTGAAGTGAACGAATGAGGTGGAAACAGCAAACGAGGCACTTTTAGGCATCAATGAGGTCACTTAGGCACAATCAGGTGCTTGCGTAGGTAACATTTAGGAAAGGTGTGAAAAAGTGGCCGAGGTAGGTTTATGGTTTTATGCTGTTGATACAGAACTCAAGAACAAGTCTTTAAAATTTAATAGACACGCAGTTTATGACATATTGTGTATGTGCGGAAAATACCTACTAGTACCTACTTAAATTTAGGTCGGTAGTATCTGAGTCTGTGTTATTATAAATGCGAAAGTAACTTTGTCTGTCTGTTTGTTGTTTGTTTCTTTCTTAACAGCTGAAGGGATTTGGATGAAACTTAGCACACGGGTAGATTAAGACCTGGATTAGATAGGCTGTAATGATGTACCTACTTAATTAAATCAATGTAACCTACTAACACTAAAATATAAGCTGTTTTAAAATACTAACAAAATATGGATCACGGTTGTCCGAAATAAATGAATTTTAATTTTTAATTATTTTTTTTTTTTTATCCCGGGAAAACCTATTTTCCCTCGAGACGATTTTCGTTTCAAACAGGCGAAGCCGCATGCGGAAACTGTAGAGTGTAGACTAAAAAGCAGAAATAGCCCAATCACATAACAAATTCTCTCTATATTATATCAGTAATACCCATAGGTACATTCTAAAATCCGTTAAACCATAGGCTAACCGCCGCCATTTATAACGAACTATAAATTCTTAGTTTGAATACAAAATTCGAGCACCTAAGTTCTATTTTCAAGCGCTTACCTACATCGCTGGCGCTTAATGTAATCGTGTTGCCAGCCTTAAAAATGCCATTCCCTCGAGTTATAAGATAAGATGGCCATAAAATTCGTATCGATTTCTCAACGCGTTGAATAAGTCTAGATGTCGTAAACTTGAGGGAAATCTGACTGAAGCATACGTGGTCTGTAAAATGGTGGAAGGAATCTAATAGCGATTTATGGTATTCTGAATACTGAAGATGGTATCTGTAATCATGAGCCATCTGTCGTAACTGTTAATAAGCCTAGCTAGAATATGGAATCCCGGAACTGGGGTCTTAATGGCAAAAGACCTTACTGTCAACAGTTCGTTGACATTAGTTACTCGGTAACCAAACCCAAAAGTAGATACCTACTTAACTTTGATTCCTACAATGTTAACATAGGCGTGGCCATACCTCTCGTCCTCAAACCTATTTATGTCCCCATCAATAAATAGATACGATGTAATTAACCTAGTCGAGTCCCATTGTACTGATAAGTAGAACAAAAGAGCCTTCCGGCTTTACACAACAGTATCTTAACGACGTCCAGCCTAACAAATGTTAGCTATAAAAAGATCTAGGAGACCGCTGGCAGGCAAGAAAAATTCGAATTAATTAAAAGAACAAAACATAAATTAGGTTTGCCACTAACAAAAATGTCGTTGAAGCCGCGAGCGGGTCACGTTCGGAAACCGAGCTGTGAAATGAAAATAATTACACGTCAAATGAGTTGAATGACGCCTATTTAAAATGGCGGATGCGGGGAGGGGGGACAGCTCACGATTTATACCCCATGTCACGCCGCGGGAGGCAGAATACTCTCCGCTCCTTTTTAAATTCAGTATAAAATTATATATCAGGAGTAGCATAAATAAAATTGACAAAGTAAACTCGGGAAATTACACATATGGCCTTGTTTTTTAATTCTGTCAAAAATAGATGGTGGTTTTCGTTCGTTTGCCGTTCCAGGGAGTCTACTCTCTTTCTCTGAAACGAAACTTCGTAAACGAACGAAATATAAACGAAGTTTCGTTAGTGACCCTACTCTGTTTTGTTTTCGGACACGCAGACGAAGTTCGGATCCATAGACTATTTTCGTGAACGAATGACATGAAAAATATTGTGTGGGTCTTTTATGATGTCATTTAAAGTAAATTACGGTTTTTACTTCAACTTTAAATTTATAAACTATTTTGATTTATTTTGAAATTTTACATTTAAAATGTGGTTTAATAAATATTTCTTGTAATATTGATGCAGAAACAATAATTAAACAGTTATTTTTTTATTTTTGGTGAAATTAGCCGGGACACTATAAAACACCCATTCACGGTCATTTTTAACCGACTAAATTAAAGAGTACTATTTCATGCCACCAAATGGATTTAATATATGACAACCAAAATTGTCTGTATATTCACACTCAATCTAATCATAACATGTCAACTTACAATTTTTTGTTTAGATTCTTTAAAAAGTTTTCAGTTTGTTTCTGAAGTACTAACTGTGTTAATAAATCATGTTTTAAAGTGTTTTTTTACACACATCTCAATCGCGATAGGTACACATTCCGCCAGAAAGTTTCAAGTCGTATTGTGTCGCAGTCTGCATTTTGGGTCTCCACAAGTTTTATTTTGGATTTAAAAAAATTGTAAGTAAATATCTTAAAATATACTGTCGGCGACGAGACCCCGTCCACGTCCCTAGGCGCAAGTAGTGGTAGGGGCGACCATGTGAATAGGGAAATGTTGTCTTAAAGTTTGAAAGAAACTCATTAGAATTTGCTAGATTTTAAATAGTTTAGGTTTAATTATTGTCTAATTAGTTTTATAAGTATTATTTGTGCATGCTAGATCCAATAAGATTCCAATATGATAGTATTTTTAGATTTTGTAAGGAAATTTTTAAGTAGAATTTTTGACGTAACGAAAAAATTACGTAAGTTGAAAATGAGGTTTTTTGTTTGTAGAGATATCGTTTTGAAATTGGTGTCAAAATAAAGGTCTCGACCCAAAACCTATTTTACAAAAAGAATTAAGTCGATAGGACTTGTAGTTTTATAGATACTAAGGAAAATGTATAGGGAAACTTTTTATGATGTAAATTTTGCAGTTTTTGTTCTAGAAACTTTTTATTGTGTAAAGGAAGCAATAAAATGTGTGTTAACTTGCTAGTGGTCATACCTAAAAAAAAAATGGCTCAATCGCAGTCGTCGAGCAGCCGTTGAAGAGGCAACATCAAGAAAGGGAGCCGAAACCTACGGATCAAGAAACCCCAGGAAGAAGCATTTTTTTTTTTATTTCACCTCCTCCCGGCTGTCCGTCTCAGTCTCCCGAGGTCCCAAGAGTTCAAGTAGAAGCACATACGCATTCAGGGGTGCGTGGCGGCGTACGTAACCAGCACAAGGGAATTTAAGGGGCGTACGTCGAACTACGTGGGAGATTGTCCCAGGTCGACAGTGCGGACACTGGTCGTGTCCCTGCCGTCCGAAACATATCAGCTCTTTTCCATGACACCTTGCGTTTGGTGGTAATAAAGGCACTATTTCCTGGCACAACTCCTCGAATAATTGCCGACTGAGTCTGTAATTTCCTACAAACTCTAAGTCGGGAATTTCCTTAATATTTAGTTGATTGCGCAGGCGACGTCGGTTCCTTCTACGCTCTAAACGTTCTTCACGTAGAGCAGCCTCGATTAAGAGCATTCTTGCAGCCATTTCAACCAAATTAGTAACAAAATCCACACTAAAGGATGGCAAACGAAAACCAAAAGGTAACACTTTTGGTTTCGTCAATTTGAGGTTAAAATTCCGAACAATCATCTGTCAAATTCAAATTTTCGTTCGCAACATTTATGAATTAGAATAGGTTTGGAGAACGTAAATGTCAAACAGTTTTCGTTCGAACGAAACTTCGGGAACGAAGGGAACTGTAGTAGGAAACACGCGAAGTTTCGATCGAAACTTCGTTTTTCGTTGAATAAGAGTAGACCCCCTCTGTTTCTGTTATAACCTTACAAGTTTGTAGTTTTCGGTTTTGTAATATATGCTTAAAGTCTAGACGAAAATATTGGTTATTATTGCAAAAAAGAAGGGCTCTTGGCCAATAAGGGGAGGGTCGTAAGTCGTCCATCGTACATTTTGGCACGCCCCACTATGTAACGTCTGAACTTTTTACACCACAATTTAAAATTACAAACTTACGAGTATATAGTGCTATACAAGTATCAAGCATCAAAGGAAGTCATTACAAAGCTATATGGACCATCGAAACACTCTCTCGTATATATTTAATAGCACTTTGCAACCATGTTAAAGGAAACACATTTCATTTTTAACGACGCGACAATACTTACTCGACATAAAAAACGCTTTGTACCTAATTGTTTTTTTTTCCTCTATGTGATAGGACCTATGTGGCTTCATTTACAATTTAAGCAGTGTGATCGAAGAACTCAACATGTCTTATCTTTTGGAACAAATCAAATGCAAAATTATTCTTCCCATTTACACTTTTCGGGAGACCATAACTTTTCATTCCCATGAACCCAACGGGAAAACGAGAGATCTTTATCAAAATCTAACTTTTGATTCCATAAACCATAAAGTGAGGAGTAAAACCCATAACTTCTCTTGGCCTGTAATAGGGTAGAATATAATCACGCTGTAAGTAAAGTATGACGATAAAAATCTAGTCGTAAAATGTGTCAAATCAGTCGGCGTCCGTCATCAATAAAACTTGGGTTTGAGTGCAAAACGCTGACAAGGTCATTGACTTGCCAAAAATGAAAGCTTACTTAGTAAAATGGTGTAAAATAAATCCCTGGACTAAGAGAGTGTATGGCATCACTCGAGCCCAGAACACTGACAGTATTGCCACGTTAGATGCCAGTGCTGCTTTATCAAAAGAAACTAAAATCCAGTATTAATGCCAACACAACATACCAATATTCACTGGACCGGGTGAGCATTAGCATAAGTAAGTAATGTCCAAAACACTGACAGCATCGCCTGTCAATCATATGCCAAAAACGGCTGTACGGATTTGGATGAAATTTAGCACACGGGTACACCATGTCCTGGAAAAGGACATAGTCTACTTTTTATCGATATACCACGCAGGCGAAGCCTCGGGCGGAAGATAATAAAAAAACATTAAAGTTTGTTCGTAATGGTAATAATTATGGTTAGCAGATTGTAGAAATATACATTTTGAGTTTTTTTTGTGCTTTCCAAGAAAATGGTGGTCAGTAACTATGACCATGTAGTGGTTGTAGTAAGTAAAGAACTAAATTGCAGTCGAGCAAGATGCCTACTAACTCGACTATTCCACAAATTTCCGGTAAATCACAAAAAAATATATCTAAATAAATGGTTAGTGGTAGTAACCACCAAGACTAAAAGAGTTAATATCTATTAACTGCTTTTATATATTGATCGGGCCTATTAGGCATCAAGCAACCTATAATAGGACCACCTTGCGTCCAAATTCGGACACCGATAAGCTCAATTGATTGATTGATTAGGTAAGTCAGCTTTTGCATATCGGGGCTCATAATTACGCCAGAAACCCATTTCACTTTTTTAGTCAGTCATCGTTATTCATTATTGTGTACCTACCTACCTCCATATGTATATCAGCATCGCAAATTAATGTTAAAATTCTACCAACTTAATATCTAACAAAGAGTTTTCTCCTCGAGAGCTAATTCAATTTTTATTAGATTTCTACATAATACTGATCTCAAAATGCATTATTACGATGATGTACATTTTATACAAGAATATTTCTATCACTAACGCCAATAGCTTTCACCTTCATCATTTATCACATCAATATCATTTATCTTTTAGAGCACGAAAAACGTCTTTGATAAGTGTCATTACACTCGTCGGTGTAAAAGCTCGTGCTCTTCAATGCAATATCACACTATCTACTTAGACATTGCAATCTTGAGCACGAAGTTTAGAAAAATGAGCGCGTACCAACGAATAGGAAAATGTCAGAATGAAATATACGAGCACCTATCACAGGATATATTAAAACGTGAACAATGTCGCGAGATCTTCTAGCCATAAAATTTTCATGGCTAGATCAGCAAAAACATGGTAGCCACGAATATATCATACGACTATACCTGACTGCTACCAATTTATAACGGGCAAACTCCCACGGCTCTTGTCAACGCGTGATTCATGACTGCAGAAAACTGCGACATTTAAAAAGCAGGCCATTGAAAACAGTGTGGACGCATTCTTTCAGCTCATAGTGTATATAGGTTAATGCATACTCCTATTTACAGTAATAAACAAGCGTTGAGCGTACGTATACAGAGAAACCGCAGGTAAACATTATAGCGAAAACTGCGAACGCGTAATGAGGTTCTGTAAGTTTCTGTTGGTAGTTAATGGCTCGGTTGATAGTATAGGGAGATATGGTGATGAATTTTGTTGCTGTGCAGATCGTTGTTGTGAAATCTATAAGCCATATCTAATTAGGTTACGTCGACGCTATCATAATTAAAAAGGCTAGATGATCCAAAATAAGCATTCGTCTGTACAGAAATTATATTTACCAGCATGACACATCGTATTCGCCGACTAATTAGCGAAAACGTAGGAGTACTCAGTAAGAAGCCATCAGATCATCCGATTCATTAATATCAAACAACCGACCAGAAGTAAAAGACACGATCGAACGCAACGAACGAATAAAATTAGTCTTTATCCCGAGCGGACGCAGTGAAAGCGACAACACCGGGGGGAGACGGGCTAAAAGCGGGGTCGGGGGGGAGTCGCCGGCCGACCTACTTTCCCGTAGGTCCCTCACCCACAACCCTACCGCACTTCAACAGCGCACCGACATCGCAGCTCTCCTATCGCCGCGTTTATACCACCTACCGACAGCTCCAAGGGAATTCGTACTTCAATGTAAAGCTGACAAAGTGAGAAGAAAAGCGAGTCGCGAGCGGCGAGGACGATCGATCGCGGCCGAGTGCCGATAACCATTCGTTTCGGAGGAACGGGATCACAATTAGTGGTGACGTAACGCGGTTACCGCCTGAGTGATTGATGCCCGCACCCGAGAAACGATGGAAAAACACGACGCGTATGAAATTAATCCCATTGAAGATTATATTTCAGGCTGCGTATAGTTCCAGTGGGTACACAGTCGTCCCATGGGTCTCGTAAAACGCGGCGTTTCGGACAGTATCTACCTGCGTATTAATAACACCGTACTGCGATCACAAATCCAACTGGAAAACGCGGTGATAATGGAAATATTCGCCTCGGGTCGTTAGTTGTAGCCATCTGCGGAAAGGTTTATAGCAATGGACATTTTCGGGTTAATGTATGTAACTATATGGCATTTCAGGCGCTCAGATACAGGTATAAAGAAACGGTTTTCAACGTGTTTCACAAAGCTTTGGAAGTGATTCCAGTATTTGTTACATTTTATAATGGTTAGAGTAGAACATTTTCTAGTCACGAAATGGGTCCAGATTCAAAAATATTGTAACGTTTATTACACGTAATGATGTTCCTCAGGTTCCGCAAAGCAAATTAATTAACACAGAGATAATGATGAAACTAATTTACCTTATTCTAAACAAGAATTTAACAATGATTACATTTTATATTACAAAGAACTTCTACTTAGTTTATTTGCGAAGTTCATGTTAAACTTGGGAACTAAATTATCTTGCAAAAATATCCATAATTTTGACTTATTCGCCTCAATGAATCCGAAATAGAATAAATACCCACTCCATTAGGTGTTCAGCGCCTCTCCGCTGAAAGTTTCACAACTTTCGGTGTTACATCATATCGGAATGTTGATAATATAGGTAGCATATAACTTTTGTATTCTGTTTGAGGCCTTGTTTTTCTAGAAGTCTTCAGAATATTTTAGGTAACAGCTGTCTAGCCTAGAACTTCTCATCTAGAAGGGACATCAGCTTTTGCTTTCACTAGTTTGGCGTTTTTTTGCCTCATACAAGTTTTGGCGAGTATCTACATATCTACACAAAACTAACACGCAAAGGCTAAATTACAAAAATACTATTTCAAACTCAACAGTACCCGCGATCTCACTGAAGTAAAACGGGACTGAATAAAGCGACCATTAAGAACAAAGTAAAGTGAACTTTCCGCGTTGAACATTAAATGCGTTATCGCACGCCCCTCACAGATTGAAGAACTGTATAACTCGCAAGAAGCCGTTTAGTTTGTACTCGATCGCATTTCGTACGTGATCGAAACTTGCGCGGCTCGGTGTACAACAGAAACAAGTAAGCACAGATGTGTATTATTCTTGTATGTAATTTCATCTCACTGTGTAAACTTTATAGTTGGGAAACGGACGAAATCAGAAAACTTTGGGAAAAAGGAAACTGGTTTGTCGCTTAGTTACACTAGACGTCTATAAATGGAAAGTTTGAAACTATCTTGAACCTTTTGGTCTAGCTACGAATATCATCTCACAGAAATAGATTTGTATTTGAAATAGGACACTAATACCTACATATTTACCCATATAACGAAATGTTTGAAAACCATATGGAGTGGTATTCAGGTCCCGGATCTGGGGGGACTGAAGAAATGTAAATAGTTACATAATAGATGAGTTGTGCATAACCAGAATAGTTCTTAGTTGCGTATTTGAAAATAAACTTCAAGAAATAAACCTAAAGCTCCCAAAAATTCTCTTCGATAACAACGTCACATTTAATTCCAATCGTCAAGCGTTCATCGAATTTCATCCTCTTTACTGAAAATAAAATAATCTTAGCGTAAAGTAACACAAGCAAAACATTGATGGACAAAGTTAATTACAGCTAAAGCTCGGCTCACATAAGAATGAATTTGTAACTTGATTACATATTAAAATTACAGTGTAATCAACATACAAGTGGAGGCCAACGTGCCATTGCCAACGGTTACGTAGTCAGGGTTGCCAGTAGAGATAGACCGACTAGTCGGGAGTCGGGAACTACCTACATAGTAGGCATCTAGTCGGCGACTAGGCGGAAAATGATGGTGTCTGAAGGCGGCACTTAATGAGATAACTAATTCGTAGGAGCTACAGTAATAAAGGAAATAAATCGCCAGTGCTTACAAGAACGCTGGGAAGATATCATGGTATTGCATATAAAAATTACAGTGTAATTACCATACAAGTGGAGGCCAACGGTTACGTAGTCATGGTTGGCAGGAGAGATGAGCCGACTAGTAGGGAAAGCTGACTATTCGGCTACATTTCATTAGCTCAATATTATATTAGTCGTAAGGTTCTATCATACAATTTTAGTACTTGCTGAATTAAGAAAACAACAAATTGATTCAAAACAGATAGAACTTTGTAGCGTTCTAAAATCAGTAAGTACTAAAATTGTAACACAGAACCAAGATAGAAGTCAACGATTTATGGTCGGTTTCTAGTCGGCCATTAGGCGCTAAAAAATTGCCTACTAGTCGGCAATTGATGAGCTATAGGAGTACAATAAATAAATTGCCAGTACTTACAAGGGCAGTGAGTCCTATCAAGCTATAATTTGTAATTTAGCTAACGCAATTTAAACGTTTTAAAATTAAAACCAGATATAATTAAAAGACATGGACTGACTAGTCGAGAAAGTCGACGTTTATAGTCAACTACTAGTCAGCCAAGTCCACGGTAACGCAAGCATTATTTACAAAGAATAATGTATATTAATGTTTCTTTGTTTATCATATTAAAACACAAAAAACCTTGACTAAGTTAAGATGCCTGCCGCTTTTCTCAAAAAGTCCAGCTAAACCATGTTTTAGAACATGGCAACCCTACGCAGTGGAATCATCCCGTTTTAGCTTAATCAAAACTCGATTTAGTCGTATTTAGTTCAGGCTTGAAAACAAGCCCTTTTGGGGTGGAAAACTTTATGTCTTCGTGATTAATTATCAGTTTCGTAACGACGTGGACGCACGTGTTATCAGATAGTTTCGCAGATTTACGAGCTCAAGTTTTGATGCGCTTTTTAAATGGAGCGTGAAATTCATGGCTTGTTTATCATTTTAAAGTTTTAAAAGTTGCTAGAGCTGTTTACCTCGTCTTTTTTTGGGGGAGATGATATAATGAACAGTTTTATAAATAGAAAAAAGTACCTGGAAGGATTTGAGGAAGGCCTTTTCCCAGCATTGGGTAAGTTTAGCCCATTTAAAAATAGGGCAAGCGGTTTCTGTAAGATTGTATTTTATAGAGTCATCATTTCTAACGCCCCTTAGTACAAAATTCAAGCAAAAAACGTTATGTATTACCAGCTTATCACACCAATACACCCTCCACACACCACCCTAGCACATCAAATCAAAATCTCAGTAACACTATTAAACTAATCAGAATTAACTCACTAAACATCAAAAACAACCCTCCAATTTATGGTCCGAGAATAGATAACGAACAAAACAATTACTTTGATTAACCCGAAGTGGGGGACAGCCATAACAATAAAGCAACGCCATACTGACTGTAACTAAAGACATTAAGGCTGACTGCCCAATAGAGCGGAGTGGAGAGGAGCGGAGCGGAGCTGTGCCAATATAAACAAATTTAATTGTATAAAATCTCCGCTCTGCTTCACTGGACAGGGATTTCCGAACTGAATAAACTATTCATACAAAACCGGGAAGCAAAGCCAGGAAGGCGAGCGGAAAAAAACCTTCCGCCCTCTCAAATTACTCGTCACCTGAACTCGCACAATCCGCAACTCCGCTCCGCACTACTCGCTCCGCTTCGTTGCCTCGCTCCGCGTCAATTGATAAGCAGTCTAAGCCGTAACCATGCATTGGGAGAGCTGCATACATTTTCCATAACTCTTGGGTATGTTATTCCCGGCTGAATTATTTGGTCATAGTCTCGGAGGCTGATTTAGCTGGGAAGGTCTCAGAATAAAAAGTACTTATCACTTTTCTTTTTGATATTTTTTTCCTTATGGGGGTGAGTGTATGTTGGGTTATATGTACCGTGTGAGCAAAAATGTGTTATTTAATGGTTTATAATACAAATCGTTTCAGGAACTGTTTAAATTATGATTACATTTGAAGGAGAGTTTTCAAATTATTTTTTTCCTTAATCAAATGAAAGGTTTTTTTTTTCAAAATTCTAAAAGTCAAATGACCTGGTGAGGGTCGCTGGTAGCCGATGGATTCGAGACGCACAGGACCGGTTGTTGTGGCGACACTTGGGGGATAGCCATAATAAAGCCTACCTGTCAAAAAACTCGGGAAATAGAAAGTATCATTTTTCTTCAGAGTTTTCCTTATAGGGTGCGGTTTTTCGTAGGTACTGAATCTTTTGTAAATTAGGAAAGACGCAGATGATTCTGGAAAAGATTTATTCATACATATTATATTTAATTAGAAAACCTGTGAAACTTAATTTTAATTTAGGTTTTTACAATAATGTCCCTACATAAATTATGAAAATAGAACTCAAGCATAAATGGATTTTTTTATTACTATTTCTGTGAATATTCCAACGGCCTTACAGCTCCCAGTCCAAAAATCATATTTCTTTCGACCATTTTCCGAATACAACAGGATTAAATACCGTGTATTGAATCGATATTCGTGCGTGGCCTCTGCACAATGAACCGTTGGTGTCCGCCAACGTCCATTGATGGACAACCAATCGCTTTGAATGGAATTGTACGGCAATAGAGCAATGTGCGAGGTGCATTCAACTCTGACCATTGTTTATTGAGCCTAGAAAATCTATCAGAATTCTGAAACACCCAGTTATTTTTGTACTTCATATATTACGTCCTTGGTCTAAACGTAAAAGGTATTTTTCATTTTTTTTAAAACTACAATGTTGCGTAAAAACGGAGATACAACATTCGTTGTAACTTTCAGGAGTTGAAATATTAGGTGTGCTCGCCTATCTCTCTGTATACCTGTTGTTCGTTGTTTGTTCAACGTATTAAAAAAATACATATCGATTGTGGTTAAAAAAAAAAATAAGGGTTTCTTACACGTAATATGGCGATGATTTTTTTAATTGTCTATTACATGGTATGGTTCGTTTAAAAATATTGAGGGTTTGCGAAAACCATTTTTCCATCCAGGGATCCTTTTGCAATATATTAAGCTAAGTGCTAATTTTTGTTCGAGTCAAGTGTGAGGGTGATCCAGCTAAACCGATGTCTTGGAGACGTGAAAAAAATCATGGTAGTAGCATATTTAACTAATTTAAAAGGAAAACTATCACAGCTAAGTAGGCTTTACCAGTTAACGAGTAATAGTTACGGAAGACGCAGCGTTGGAAGGCCTCCTCCCACAAGGTGGACCGATGACCTGGTGAGGGTCGCGGGTAGCCGATGGATGCGAGACGCACAGGACCGGTTGTTGTAGCGACACTTAGGGGAGGCCTATGTCCAGCAGTGGACGTCTTTCGGCTGATATGATGATGATGATGATGAGTAATAGTTTCAACTACAGAACCCACTACACACCACTGCACGTGGTCTGGCACGCACTTGGCGCGTGTTTTTTTTTGCTTTTAACGTGCACTCTCAAATCATAAGCCCTGACTGATTGAAGTAAAACAGAAGACGTGGGAACTTTTATATTATTGTATTTGAAGTGGAAGTTGGGTGGCCAAATATTGGGGCCAAGGCTATTTTTTAACCGACTTCAAAAAGGAGGATGTTCTTAAACGTCAAGCTTATGCATCGCATGACGTTTAACAAATTCAAATCAGTTAAAACTAAAACTAACCACCACTGTTGTGGCACAACTGTCACGTTTTTAATCTTAACAGGAACATGTTTCTTGTGTAACCCATTAAAATTTTTGTTTAACTAAGGAAAATACGCCTCGAGACGCAAGTAGATACATGGGTTTAATCCAGCAATATAAGTTCTGAAACCAATTATAAACTTCTAATCATAGTTACTCCTCCAAGTTTAAGTTCATTAAAGTGTGGTTTACAATTTTATAAAATGTTTAGAAAGTGACAATATCATAATGTTTAACACTAGTTGAGGTTTACCCGCGGCTTTGTCCACGTTAACCTGATTTATTTACTATATTTCCACGAAAAAAGTGGCCTAACGCTTGATTTCCAGAAGAAATGGAAATATTTGTGTATGAAACAAGTGTCAATTAAAAAATACCGTATTTCCCTAAGGAACGGTTTCTGAATTGAGTACATTAAGATGAGAACGTGTCACACCCTTCTTTTGTGCAAAAGTTTCACAGATTTTCAGGCTTTATTAAGTTTGACAAATACTCAACTTCTAATTCTTAGTTTAGAAATCAAGTCTTTTCTTGAATGGGCACAACTAAGTCTGTATCTAAGTCTGTACAAAGCACAAGCCCGTTCCGGTATGGAGTATTGCAGCCACTTATGGGATGGCTCAGCAAAATATCAGCTTGCTGCATTGGACTCGTTGGAACGCAGAGCAAAAAGGCTTATAGGCGACGAGTTGCTGGTGGCAAAGCTTCACAGCCTGGCTCATCGGCGTAGTGTTGCTAGCCAAAGTGTGAAACTCTCTGCCAGCGTCTGTGTTCCCATCCACATATAACCCGTCTGCTTTCAAAGCAAAAGTGAACAGGCATGTTCTGGGCACGCTCGCTCCATCATAGACCTCATCTATCGCTTTCCATCAGGCGTGATCGAGGTCAAGAGCAAGCTCGTTACTTAATAAAAAAAAAAACAACTGCTTCCTAGCCCTTCATCCTTTTTTTATATTGATGAAAAATCATCAAATGACTCTTTCCGCTCTGGAGAGAACGGTAGGGAGTGTCAGACACTTGCTGACTAAAAACCCATCCGTGTTCCTCCATGCTCTTTGCGTTCCAGGGCCGCTGTGACTCTTTCGAACAAATTCCACAACCCTTCCAGGCTTCATCCCTAAGTTTTACAGTTGAGCAACATATCTATTTAAGTTAGGTAACAAACAAACATTCCCATTCAATATCACTGTGTAGTAAGTCAAGATAATGGCCAGTCCAGCCAAACTGCGATAATCAGTCGCGATGGTCAATGGAATGGAAACAGCCCAGCAACGCTAACTGTCAGCCATACTGTTTCGCAATATTATCCTGTGAGAAACTAAATGTTACATGAAATGTATATCACGATTGTATTTCCCGTCGGTGTGAGCAGAGGCTGCAGACTGAGATGCGAGCCGATCGCGCGTCGCAGCATGCTTTAGTGAGGCTACGATCGCGTGTCACGGAAGACGCCCGCGGTCATGCTGTTGTTTGCGGCTTGGTAATATAGACTGTCTGTGTACACGATTTACTAACGTTAAGGGTTGCCCGCATCCTATAATTTCATACATGTTTTTCCTATTATGCGGGCAGCACGTGCGCGAAACGCGGATTGGTTGCGGGCGTGCAGACCGCGTGCGTGTAACCGGATGCGGGCGGCGTTCTTCAGTCTTCAGTGTTGTTTTTACTGTGACACGGGTCGCACGCATAGTCATAGTACGCACGAGTTAAGTCACTGGCGACACGCAAGACACTGCAGCGGGAAACAAAATCTTTGTCCTGCGTGTGGCCAGGAGCGTGCTATCACCCGCATGCGAACCAGATACGCGCGCGTGCGAAAATACGCATGACAGGAAAAGGGCCCTTAAAGATTTTAAGTCCGTTCCGATCCGATGCGACGCGAGCCGTTTAGTTGAAATCATCCTTTACTCGAAATATGTAGTTGGGAAAAGGCTAGGCAGAGTGATTGTTCATTCGTTTTTGTCGATAAAAATATGTAATCTTGCCTAAAGCCAAATCTTCCAAAAAGAAGCATCGCATTTCTCAACTAAGTCCACATTACAGAACCAATATTGTGGATTGTAAACTATGGTAGGCGCCAGATAAATGTGCAATAACGGTCATTAACCCACATACATTTATTGACTTTCTTAATATCAAAAACAGAAACAAAGACACAAAAGCTGTCCTGAATCAACTTTTATCATGATCCTTTACGTTCTTTATTAATGAAATACGGTTCATAATTTATTGTTCGGGTATCTACGAAGGGATATTAGGTCAATGTACTTTACTGCAAGTTTACCTGGCGCCTACCATAAACCGTAAATTTATTATTTCTCAAGCCTACATTAACGTTCAATTTGAAAAGCCAAAAGTCAAAGTACAGGTTTTCTTTCAACTTTCACTTTTCGAGACTTAGCCTAGTACATAATTAATGTACTTTACGTAGGTATTTAACGGTAATAAGTTTCTGAGAACTTAGTACTTTGGTGTTTCAATGGGTACTTCGTAATCTGTGAACCCAGTGCGGTAATTGTGGTTGTATGCATATTGTATCACTTGTAGGTACTGTTTGAAGGACTTATACATGACTAGCTTTTTCCCGCGACTCCGCCCGCGTTTATGTCGGTTATCGCGTAAAAAGTAGCCTATGTCCTTCTCCATAGCCCAGGCTATATATTGCCAAATTTAATGACGTTCCGTTCAGCTGTTTTAGCGTGAAAGCGTAACAGAATAACTTTCGCATTTAAAATATTAGTAGGGATAGGGATATTAGTAGGGATAGGGATATTAGTAGGGATAGGGATATTAGTAGGGATGTGGTACCTACCTATACAACGTGTAACAGAATAAACACAATACCTCTTAAGGGGTAATTCCACTCATCATTATGAACAACTTTTACTATGGGACCAACCCCGAAATCGCGATAAAAAAATCAGCTGTTCAGTACATTTTGTCAAATTGCGCACACAAAAATGTGGCAATCAATTTTTTATTATAATTACCCCTTAAGAGATATTGCGTTTATTCTGTTACACGTTGTATAGGTTATCTTTTGTTAAAGTTTTGTCTGTGACTTTTGGTATCAGCCGGTATATTCTGTCGAACTCTCCCAATGTAGGTACACTTAGGTGGTGTGAACGACAAGTGAGCTGTCATTCCATCTTGTTTGTTTTTAGTTTGACAGTTCACTTGTCATTCACTTCGCCTCCGTTTTCACTTCGACATGTATACAGAATCGCACTGCTGGTTACTCAAACATAAGTGACTTTCGTTGGTAAAAATTGACTAAAAACGCACTTGGCAAACAATTGCGTAACGACTTAATATTCCTATCCTTTTTCCCATGCATCATTCTGTCACAAGTTCTGCATCAACGTTCAACGAAATGTTAGATTCTCTATCACTACTATGTTATTCCGATAAATCGTTCTGTGCATTTGAATTACATTGTCAATGGGCCTAGCAACCAGTGATATATACCGACTAAACAGCGGACACAAAATTCCGCGCCTAAGTCATTGACGATTATACATAGGTACGTAGGTATACTGGACTCGTTTTTAGACTAGCTGGATTTGGGATTCAGCCTTATTATTTAGGTAGTCTGCAGACGATTCTCCACAGTGAATAATTAGGAACGAATTTTCGTTCCAGAAGCAATTATGGTTGGAAAAAGTTTTGATTAGACTAAAAAACGATTTAATATATTTCCCGTCACAAGTTCTGCATCAACGTGCCAAACACGCGATATTCCATCACGACTAAAACCGATAAAACTACGCACTTGTTTGTGCGTTGAAATCGCAGTGTGAAAGGTCCTAGCGACCAGCAATTTGCATACCGACAAGCGAAATTCCGCGCCTAAGCCGGTAATGTGTAATCATTTGCAGCTATTGGACTAACATCGATGATTATAATATAAAGTATCTTAGCTGCATTTTTTTGCTGAAACATAGACATATATAAACATTAGTATACTGGACTTGTTTTTAGACAAGCTAGATTTGGAAATCAGCCTCATTATTTAGTCTAGAGACGATTCTCCAGACTAAATAATTAGGAATTTTCGTTCCTAAAATCGCCCGTAAGTAAGGTTAAGTTTCGATATTTGAAACCTTGCTCATCCTATCGCCACCAAATAAAGTATCGACCTTACCGTAGTGTATTTAAGATTGATTAAAAATATAAGCTTGATCTCGAATTCTGAATTTTTTGTTAGCTACTGTGATCGGTTGAATGAACTTTCGACCACTTGTATTAGCATCATTTGACAGTTATTTAATTCTAGAAACCCTCGCGGTATCTAAGCGTGATGTTTATTCATCACTTCATCCCCACACTGGAAGACTAGACGAATACTAAAAACGAAACAACAACGTTCAATGGCAATCATCACAAACTTACGTCTTATTCATCTTAAGTGATTGTGTTTTGTTGCGTAGCATAGTCTTCTGCTTACAGAAACACTAAAAATAAGACACAATCAATAGGCAAAGCAAACAACACAAACTCAGGGCTTATTTCTTTTAATATTTCGGTAAAGCCGGTATCTGGTAAGACGGAATCTTTCCACCCCGCATTTGGCTGCCAAGACTACTGGGAAGCGGCCAAGTCCGTGCCAAGTCTGTGCGCGGCCTATCGTGATCTGTGCAGATAGCATGCACCCTGCCTTCCCGACACCCTTGAGTGATTTTAAATTAAGCCGAGCTACGTTTTTGAGGCTTGGCGATAGAGGCACATTTAAGGCCCGTTTGAATTTAGTTTTGGCCACTTGGCCGCCAGATTTTAGGGAAAATATTTTGTAACAACACAAAAGATCGTAGTCTTTAAATGTGTATTAATACCACGTGTATCATTGTATGTTTATTGTATCATTGTATGTTTATGTGTATTGTTTATTCATCAATACAAGTAGATACATTATTTCTTAGTAAATTTAGACAATAACAAGGTTTAACAAAGAGAGTGATGTTTTATTTGAAAACGTTTTGTATAAACATAAATGGGCATATAGGAGTTCTAGAAGTGTTTTATACTAAGAAGTGTATTTTGTAGTTAGCAAAAAAATTCATGGCGTTGCTTTTATTGTGTGACAACGAAAGAAAAAACAACTTCATAAACCTAAAATTTGTCACATTTAACAAAAGCAACTTTTATTAATTCAGACAACAGAAATTATTTCTGAACAGGAACAAATCGGTGTGAAATATTAAAAGCATTGCATGTAGGAACGATAAAAAATAAGGTTATAAGGTCATACTACACTGCGACTGCAATTTTTATGAGCAAAGCAACACTGTGTACAGAAATAAATAAAAACGCAATGTAAGCGTCAAATTAAGTACAAACGGGCACGCGACACGTACTACCACGTCAATATAAAGTACACAAATACTTGTCAAACCATTTTATACTTTATGTGGTCGGTATAAGGTAACGGTTTTTAGCTAGTGGTAAATTTAAAGCGGTCGGGTGTGTGCTGTGACAGCATATCGACGTTGCAGGCTTGCAGCTAACAACTGGGTCGGTCAGAACACTCGACCCGAAACCTAGTTTCTCGTCGACGACAACGAATTGGGTGCACAACACATTTTAAATCTTTTAAACAGTTTGAGCGACAGTAGGAAATGATACCTCGTATGTTCTGAAATACGAATATCACAAGTTAATTAAAATTCCCATTTGAAGTTTCATGTTTGGGTTTCGATTACGTGACGTCAATCGTTATCATATTATTTTTGTAAATTGAATTTTCTATGAAAACATCCAATACCAATATTTTAGGATGGAATATATTTTTAATAAAATTAAGCCAAACGTGTCCTAGTTCAGCGCTGCTGAATTCAGGTCAATGAAAATCTTGTTTCCGCGGAGTGAGCAGTCCCAAATGATATCATTGCATTATTAGGTCCAGAGCCGCGCTCCACGCTGCGAGAATAACATATTCGCTCCAAGAATCACAAGTGCTATTATATGTGTCCCAAGCACGTCTGAGAGTCACTTGTTATACTTTTAAGTACATCCTTTTTCGTCGACAACTCTGCTCAGTGTTGCACTGTTCGCGACAGTAAACGGCTAATTCTGACTCGACTCCTCATAAGACGGCCATCTGCTAAGACATTACGACTCTCTTTAACTGATGAGAACTTCCCAAGAAATCTCATCAAGTTCTCACTTTGTATGCAAAATTCAGAACAAGAAAAACATGGATGCTATATTGGTAAACTGTTCGTATAAAAGTCAAGAACTGAAATTAAACGGTCAGAGAAGTTAGTCGGCGTTGCATGTTGCACCCGGAACTTTGAAGCGGATGTTGGGTATTTTACTTAATACAACACTACTTCCTTAGCACAGGTTCATATTATTCGAGTTCTAAATTCGTCTGGAAACTTTGGCTATTTGTTTCAATATTCAACGCAATGCCTAGGAATAATGTAGAAAGTTGACTAAGAACTGGGATTCTTTACACTTACAGTGTTAAGTGAACTGTGGTTCATATTTTAAATACAGATGCGGTTCGCATTAAAATTAAAGTTATGGGTCGGTATACAATTTTCTATGCGCATCTGGGGCGTCGTAAAATATAGTTTATCATCTACTCTTGTAGATTTGCATAAAGGACAATGGAAACCGAAGTGTGCTCAAAAGCTATGTTGAGCTTATTTTGCAGCTTATGCTGAGCATAATCCCCTTTGTGCCATTACACCGTGTTATGTGACAATCCTATCTAAGACTTCGAATTTTTACAACACGATTTTGCGTGGGAGATTAGATTTTTACAAACTCGATTATTATAAATCTTATCACTCAATATTAAAACTTATCATTTTAGGCACTATTAGGATAATCTTTACTGTTTAACTGAGTAAAACCTTTTTTACTATGAATCACAATTTTGTACACTTTCACATTCTTGGACTAAGCGTGCACTACCAATTTTAATAGTAGTGGTTATAATCCCTAATCTGTGAACAATACCAACGTACAGACGCCAGCACATGTGCTGGCGTCTGTACATTGGTATTGTATAACTACCCGAAACTGTCAAATTTTCCCAATCAACCTTGAACTTAATGCTGTAGCGATAAAGTTGAAAATCAATTAAAGAAATTTGACAGATTGTTGTTGCTTGATGTGATGGCGACAGCACTAAAGCGCACTGCGAAAAAAAATCGTTTACGATTTGATCGATCGCATTTTATTTCGCATTTAAAAATCGTAACAATTAAATTTCTTAGCGCGCGCTTTGCCTAGGTATGATCATTTCTCCTCTAATAAGGGTTCACTGACCTACGCTTACAAACATATGCTAGGTTTTATTTCTGAACAACAAAGGGTTAAGATAAACCCACATCACCTAGCGACGAGATTCCTAGAATCCCAATTGAAGATAAAAAATAAATAAAAATGTTTTGTAAAAAGCTTGAAAAATAAATAAAAAACTGTAATTGAATTCTCAAACTAATCAAATAGACAGCATTTAAAAAACAGTCTGTGACAACAAATTAAACCATCAAACGGATTTAACCAATCTAGCCAAGTGAATATTTTTCAAAATGGCCGCTGCGGGGCTAATGTCTCCAAGGATTTTAAACCTAACCAATTCGTATCTAGCTAGTGTTTAACTATTATCTCTTGTAATTCGAGTTTAAGTGTTTTTCGAATAATAACTTGTTGAATGAGTTTTGTTTTCTAACGCTTTTAGTGTAGGTACGAGAATTGGCCTACTGGACGTAGTTACTAAATTCTATATATTATCTTCTATTTATTTTGGATACCGATTAACATAATCACAAATTAGTGTAAGTACAAGTTAAGAGTACTGCGGTAAATAAATAAAAGGAAGGTATACAAAAAGTACGTGGATTTATATGTAAAAAAAACTTCTCTGGCGGTAAGTCAGTCATCAAAAATACTAAAAAGACTTCAACTACTGGTCTAAAGAGTATTTATTCAAAAGTTTCTTCTTTCTCCGACATCTAGGGGTTTGATTGAACAATTTGAACAAAAAGCGGTTATTGTGACTTAACTATAATAGTTAGACATATAGGTACCTACCCTCGTGGACTTTTTAAGGTAATAATGAGTACCTACTTTGAATATGTAAGTAGTTTATTATTTTTATTGCAAGTAAACTATCTTAATTCCAAAACCACACAGTCTAGACTTACAGAAAAGTACATACTCAATAAAATGGTTCTCCAAGCAAAATAAGTGTTATAGCTTAAAGTAAGCATAAGTTGTCTATTCTTCAACAAGCAGGGTTGTTGAACTTCAATATGGAACACGCAATACACAACAAGTACACCTCATTTGCGTCAAAAGGGTCGTAACTAGTACGTCTGCTTAAAATCAACGAGATATAAGACACAACATAAATACGGGACACACGATAAAGTTTCCCATTCACAAAATTACTGCAATACAGACAGATAACATTCAGAAATTCGATACGAACTTGAGCTGTAACTTCGTATCGCCATTGTCAGAAGGCACTAACTCCCCAGCTTGCACTAATCTGATACAGAACTTGAATGGCTGCTCCGAGAATGTGCACCTGCCCTGTGATAGTGCATTCAATGAACTTATCTTTGTCAAAAGGCTGACACAATAGGCATTGGAGACAGTACTTGAGTTGAATTTGTAGTTCTTTGGATTACCAACGAACTACAAATTCAACTAAAAATAATTAAAAATCCTACAATTTGGCAATTGGTCCATTTCGATTGGAAAGATTTCACAGTGGCAGCCCGGAGTTTGAAAGTTGCGAGGTGTGACAACCCTATGGGCCTAGGAAAGCACGTTGTTGCGAGTTCGTAAGAGTCACCGCGGCCCTGGAACTCAAAGAGCATTTGGAGGAACACGGATGGGTTTTAGCCAGTAATAGTCTGACACTCCCTCCCGCTCCGCCCAGGGCAGTGGTAATACTACTAAAATTATCTTAAAATTTAAATATTTTTTTAAACGGTGTACCGTCCCTAATTTGCGAATCTCTCTGACGCATTGAAGTTTGCTGTGAGAAAGCCTATTTGTGGATTAAGCTCGCCTTTGTAAATAAGCTGTCCTGTTATATTCGTCTATTTTTGTTTAGTGGCCACTTGGCAACGTATGCCCATCAATTAAAGAAATTACTACAAACGTAAATCCAGCCCATGAAGTGCTGCACCGATTGAAAACGGCACATTTCAATGAAAAGGCTAAACTTTTAATGATTCGGTGGATTCAGCTAGTTGGCTGCGACATTTACATCAAAAGCGGACCCTGTAAATGGTACCTACTTAGTCCTATGTTTTTGCCTTCAGCGGTCAGTAAGCCCGCGGTATGCCTACACATGACAAACAACTTAGTCGGCCGAGCTTAGAAAACAGCCCGTTTGACCTTTCCCTGCCGCACGGGCACTGTGGGCTCTTGATACACAATTGAATACAATTCAATGGTAGCTACACAATGACCCTTATTTGTCACACTTCAACGAACATCATTTCATTCGTAAACAATGGGGACATCAAAGCTAGTCGGCTTTAGATTTAGCCCTCGGTTTGGCTTGGTGTGTGAAGAAAATGTCCTTTAAAATCACGACATTTTGGCAGTCATGTTTTGACATCTAAACGGTTGGTAGAACTGAGGGTAAGAATGACCATATTCTGCTTGCCTATTTAAATATTTAATTCTTTATTGTACAGCATAACCACTTATATTAATTTACAGTGACCAAAAATTTCATGTACAAAGGCGAGCTTAACTGAAAATTGCGTTTTCTATCAGCAAACCTTTGAGTGATAAAGAGTGATAAAAAACAGGTGGGTAAATTCTGTTTACCAACTTCGACAGATAAATAGTAGTGAATTCTCTTCTCTAGTTCCCATAGCTCACCTTTACCAATATATTATATGTATTATTAAAAAGGTTCAATTATTTGTGCTACAAATTAACCCGGAATAATGAATTCATGGCTCCTGAAGGATAGGCGACAGGAGCGGAGCCGGGGGAAAAGGTAAGTCACGCACTAAAATATATTCAACAGAATGGTAGGGTGGGACGCGCCGTATATGTATAGATAGGAACATTTCTTAACCCGCAGTGACAATATTTTTGTGCACCAATTTCATTTTGAGCTTATTCAAAAATATAGTGCGATTAAGTATGAAAATAATATAAAACAGAATGCATTTATAAAATAAATATGTGCACACAATAACTACGTTTATTTAATATTTAAGTCCTCAGGGTATTGACATTGTCAACGGGGATTTAATATGTATTTGATGAAACAATATCAAAAGCAATCATATTTGAATGGTTTAAAAGCACCTGTGTATATTAGTGTCTTGTGTCTAAACTAACATAATAATATGTATTTCATATCTTATTAAATAGGAGGAGCTCGTGGCAAACTAATAACAACAGAATTTTTCGATCTTCAAGGTTAAGCAACGCTTGTTAAGGTCGGTCTGTGGCTGGATGACCATCTTAACATAACCGAAACTCCTCCGTGCCTCGGAAAGCATGCTAAGTCGTTAAGGGTTGTCAGAAGCCAGAAAATCTGACACCAGTCTTGCCAAGGACTACCGTGTTACCCAGTTAATGGGTTGTGGATGCCAGGTAGGCAGCCGCTCCACGTAAATTACTGTTATTCAGCTGAATCCGGATTGACTCGAAGTCAACCCGAATATAGTCGGGAAACGGCTAGGCAGATAATAATCTTATTAAGAAGAAGAATACAAGTTTCTGCGTGCGGAGTCATTTGCGTGAAAAGCGTTTTCACACGATAACAAAAACTAGGATAAAAGTACTACCACTAGTATACCAGTGTTCCAAGTTTTATCCAAATCGGTTTAGTCATTGAGGCATGACTGCTCAACAAACATACAAATATCTAAACATACAGACTTCCACATTTACGTATAATATAAATAGGTAGTACATATTTACCCTATATTTAAATTCCGAATTCGTAATAATTATCAAATTTGGAACAACACATCCTACAACTCAAAGTTAAAATTCCATTGTAACCTATACTTTTTACGTACAAATAGTCACTTATAATTCGAATACTCAACACTAAAGAAGACACTTGAATTGGTGGCAATGGATTCAAATTCAAATTATCTCGAATTACAAATTCAAATACAATGTAGGAATAAAACTATCGTACCTAACTTAATCAAATGTTATATTTTTCTTTAGCCGCGCAGCGTAGGCAAAGGCAAGTTATTTCATTCTGCGGAATGAAAACACTCGTTGTTTTCATACGAACAATTTAATAACAATGTTTAGAGGAAGTTCCATTAAAACTGTATGAATATAAAGATAACTTATTTAATTTTGTTATGGATTCCTTTTGCGTAGGATTAATAAAATAATGAATTCTTTTGCCACTCGGTTTTATGAAAATAGAATCATGTTTTATTTAAGTACGTATATAACTCCATTAGGCTTATTCATAAAAATCTATCAATATGATTGGTGCTGGTTCTAAGTTTAAATGATCTATAGAAAATTTAAAAAATAAAGAATCTGCTATTCAGTATTTAAACTAAGCATTCGGTAAAAAAAAAAGTTTTTTTATACATAGGACTGCTAAATCTTTGCGTGTCAAGAAAGCGATCTTTATTGAAAAATATATGTAAAAAAGTGGTCAAATACAGCATGATTCACTTTAGCTATCTATTTCAATTTCATTGCGTCCGCTCTTTATGTATACCCATTACCCACAGTATTATTACCGGTGATACTATCTACTCTCTTCGGTGTAAGTGGTACATCGCCTTTGACATTGACAGCTTTGAAAGACACCTAGAGGTTGAGGAGGACCCCACTTGCCCCCCGTTTGCCCCCTTTCTACCCCCCGGTGACCAACTATGTAGTGGGACAATTTCTGTAAGTGATACCGCAGTAGGACTGTTTACATTTGCCAGAGTTGCTATACTATGACACTGTTGTTTGAAACAGCCTAGAAATTGTATTTTCAGTAAGCAGGTACGCTTTTATACCGAGTCGTAAATAGAATAGGTTTTTTGTTGCTGTTAGTCATTGCTATTACTATTTTACAAATTAATATTAATAGAATCAAAAGATTATTTAATTACTGTTAATATTGATTACCATTACCATGGATTTTAAAGAAATTGTGAAGGACTCCTATGGGAGGATAGGTTAACGATAATAATTTTAAGTTTCCCAGAAATTTTACCTTTGTTGGCTACCGATTGACAAGGGAAAAAAACTTTTTAACAGAAATGTATGCTAGAAGAACACGATAACCATTTTACCATCTCTACGACGACATAGCCGTGCTGTTAGTCACACGTTTTTACTGCACAAACGAAATCTTTACCTACTCCACTATCTATGAAAGGACTAAATGCACACTCAAAGTATAGCACCGTTTCACTGCGTCGCCCACAGCATACTTAGCAGTACCACCTTCGTCACACGCTGCGCGAGTATCTAAATGAAGCAGCCTGTATATTGCGCAATGCATTCAAAATTCTGTTTGAGTTACCTCCTTTAGATTACTCCTCTCCTGGTACATGGGAGCACTTTGTACTAACTATTCTTTATATTTATGTAACTGGAGTATTTTCTTACGGTAAACTGTTTAAGGTAAGTTGTTTTTTGGTTGTTGATCGAATATTTGCGGAAATATGAAAAATAATAAAATAAAAAATATGAAAAATTCCATAACAAATACGAATGTAGGTAACTCTGTCTGTCTGTTTATTACCTCGGATACTGATGAAACTTATTGGCATACGAGTAGAAGATGTCCCGGAACAGGAGATACCTACTTTTCACCCTGGGAGTTAATAAATAATGATCTAAAGAAAAATGAGCTTAATCAGCAATTTTAATTGGTGGCCTAGCCTTTTCAGTGACAGCTTTTGTTCAATATCGTATAATGACCTGCTCATACGTCACTAATGTCGCTGATTAAACGGCGTAGTTCAATGAAAAGGTTTTTTTTTATGAAACGGCTGATCAAGCTAATTGGCTGCGACAACTTTGATTCAGCTGGCAAATGCTAGTACGTTATAATTTGTCGTTCTGATCTAAAAATTAATGCATTATTGGTAAATGCCACTTAATTGCTGTAAGGTATATTTTAGCATTTTGGGTAAATGTTCCTCACGTGAACTGATACTTCAGCGGCCCTACCATGACGTTAAAGCGTGAGTAGTTCGAGCGAGGAGGGATGGAGCTATAGGTACACCCTATATAGCTCCATCCCTCCTTCTCGGTCGAACTACTCACGCTTTAACACGTCATGCGTCTCGATATGACATTTTGCAAAGGTAAGTTTTCAGTTGATATTAGCTTAGAAGCTTCTAGGCTCTAGCATAGATAGGGCATGAACATAATGTTTAAAGTTATAACAATGTCCAGCTAAGTGTCATCATTACTCGTTAAGACTGCTGCCAAGGACACCATGTGATTTGGTATCGCGCCAACGTCGTAGTGGCAAACCGCAACGTTATAGAGTTAAATGATTAAGTTGAATATTGAATGGACTTGGTTGATTTGAGATTTAAAATAAACAAAGAGATATTTTGTAATTAGTGACATATTAATTACACAGTTTACTAACGCTTAACGGATCGTCATGAAATGTGGCAGATATACAGCAGGGATATGAAGAAGGAAATAGGCTACTTTTTTACGCGATTACCAACCTCCAATGTTTTTTTCTGTTCCCGTAGGAATTTCGGGAAATCTACTTAATGCTCCTATATACTGCCCAAGGAACCTACATGCTAAATTTCAGCTTTCTACGACAAGTAGTCTCGGCTGTGAGTTGTCTGTCAATAATGGAAGAGTTTTATATACTTAGTGGTATATTATGTATCCATGCCCGAGCAATGTGCGCTGAGTACAAGTTTCGGCTGTTATAATCATCTTCAGAACTGTCACTGGCGACAATTTTTATGATTAAACGGTGACAGTCACTGATACGCTTGGTGTGTATGGTTAAGCATTGACAATGCGGTCCCTCCCTAGCAGTTGTGGCTCGGTGTTGTGTGTGACTGAAGCTGGATACTGACCGGTGTAATTAAACATGTTGCAAAGCGAGCATCAGTCATCATCGTGCAGTCAGTGCGTGGAATCGCACGAACATGCTCATGTGACTCGGATCAGAACACCGGTCAGTAGGTACCTTAAGATTTTGACCTCAAAACTATGTGGGCTATTCTAATTAAATGTACTGTTTATATGAAACAAAATTTCCTTTAAAAAATAGCAGAGAAGATGGGGTGCTATCCTCACTTACCTCCACTGGTCAACAATAACAGACATCAATAGTTAAACGTAAAACACAACCACAAAGATGACAGCAGCAATTACTATAAGTTAAAACATAATGGAAGCTTCCCAAGACCATCAACGCATGTAAATTGCCTGAACATTAATTACACGGCACAATGAATAAATTATTCAAAAAAAAACTTCAACAATGACATTAGAACAATTAAACAGCCATTAAATTAAGCACTGCAATTACGTATATTCTTTAGCGACGAAACTTCAAAGGGCAAACAAAATTACCTATTATAAATCGCCAACAAAAAGGCCTATTATTTTGAGATGATAAATTGTCGGTGAATTCTAAAACTCCTGGTTTCCACTTCAGTTACATTGTCCCTAGCATCTGTCGAGAATCTTAGATATTCCGTCTGTCTCCGGTTGTTTGGTAGGTAGGTAGCAGGGAAATAGACGAGACTTTTTGTTCGCTGAATAACCCTTCTCCGAAATAAATACGGCACGACTAAAGGAGCTCTGATTTTTTTTAATCAGTTTTTATTTCTGGTAGCACAAAGGTACATTAACATTGTAAAGAAATTTTTAAAAGAATTCTATATTTTCTTGATCTCAATACAAGGTATGATTAGGCCTTACCGAAATTTAATTTATTTCACCAACAATTATATTGTAGGGCGTTCTTCTAACGTAAAATTTATATTTTAAAACTTGCAAGTCCCTGAAATCAGTTTCCAGATTCGTCAGGGAATATAATTGGGTCAAATCTCAAAATACAATGGAGCCAAATCGTAGAAAACAAACGAAGTAATTACATCCAAACACAATATGTGGGTATTTGTATAACCTACATAGAACCACAGATAAGTTACTTACCTAAAACATAGATAGAATTTTCTATTGGTCGATACCTAAACAAATACCAACTAAAAGTATTAATAAAATGTAATTTAAACTTTTCTCATTAACGTTAGCATACCTTTTATTATATATACCTATTAATATTGTTTCAAAAATATTATGATAATTCCAAATTAGTATTATGTGAAACCTTTTTGGCTGAACACACCGTTATAATTAAACTTGGTTTTCCCAGATGCTTTGAAACCTATTTTTAGTATCAAACTAAACAGTTTTGCCTGAATTCACCAACAAAAATACCTATTAGCTTCGAAAAAACTTAATTGAAAAAATATTTAGTGAGAGTATTCGCATAAAATCAAATTCCGATCTAAATTGCATCCAGAGCCATTAGCCACAAAGCTTTCAGCTTCAATCTATAGCACTTGAATGTCGTAAAAAGAGCTGTAAAACTGAACCCAGTAAAATAAAATAGTTACCATTGCCAGCGAATCACAAAAGAAAAAAAAAGAAAATATGCTTTATGCTTTATTCTTTATTCGATCTTGTACACAATGGATGCTGGCCACACTTCAGTGTCGCGTTTCGTGTACACAATGCGTGTACATGAGTTTAATCGTAATTGTTTATAAATGGGAAAGTAGCCTTTACTTTTAAATTATAGGCTTCAATTACAATCAATCAACCTATAAGTTTCTATATATGTTCTAGAAGTTCTTGGTCATATTTAAGGTTGGTGTTCTATATCTGCTAAACAGTGAAGAGAATATCAAAATAAAAAATAATAAGGACGTTATTTAAAAGCCCCGACCTCTAAAAACGACAAAATAGTTAAAAAAAAAACACTTTTCAAGCATAATCAATCACAGATTTGATATGCATTTGGTGGCATCAAATCTGTGATTGAGAGAATGTCAGTATTTTTTATTATGTGATTGTTTCTTTAGTGTACTTATAGTAGATACAGTATGACACCCACGCACTTCTAGAACACGCTGTATAAACACTCATCTCATTCACTTGGGGAAATTGGTAGTTTCATTCGCATGATTCGAAGTCTACGTTCAGGTTTTTTTTTCAAATACTCCAACATCAAACACCGTGTATAACCCGAGGGCTAATTCTACTAATTTTTAATCAACGTTCGTATTTAAGGCATTAAATGTATGAAAATTAAGACATTTTTGCGACTGACATGCGAATGAGATCGATGCTTTTTTTTATTTTAATGAAATTATGATACAGAGGTGTTACTTAATACTAAACTCGCCAAACTGTTACGTTTGATGGCGAGAGGCTTGAAAATGGCACTCAGACGGCCAATTCTACTAACTTTTAAACAACCGCATTCTCATGTCAGTCGCAAACTGTCAAAAAAGCCTTAATTTTCATACATTTTTGACAGTTTGCGATTGAGTTTCTTGAAAATTAGTAATATTGGCACTCTGAAGGCCAATTCTACTAATTTTGAAGCAACTTTCGCATTCGAATGTCAGTAGCAATTTGATTTGTCAAAAATGTACGGACATTAATCTTTCTTAGAAAGTTTTTGGATGAATTACAGGGCCAATTCTACTAATATTTAAGCAACGTTGGCATGTTGGCAATCGCATCTCAGTCTGCACAATCTGTCAAAAAAGCCTTAATTTCCGTACATTTTTGACAGATTGCAACTGACATGCGAATGCGAACGTTGCTTAAAAATTAAGTCTTAATTTTTAAGCAACTTTCGCATTCGCATGTCAGTTGCAATCTGTCAAAAATGTACGGAAATTAAGGCTTTTTTGAATTGGCACTCTGGTTGGTACCATTGACAGCCATCATAATAACCTTCAGCTGTTCCGACTGTTCTAATTACAAATGTCAGAAACATTACAAGCCCGCTCGATTTTTGAAATAAATGACGTTGAACCAAAATGGCTGCCTTGGATGTAAACAGTGAATTGAAAAGGATTCCCGCAATATCGCGTTGTCAAGACTCACTCGAGATACACTCAGTTTCTTTGATAAATTAATGGGTATAAAGATCGTCAGATATTACGAGTATTAATCATGGTGCCCACGAAACGGGTAAAAAATGAATTTTGACGTCACCACGGCATAATTAATGGTGGATGGATGGATTAGGTGATTATCGTAGCACGATTTATTACTTAACACTGGCTTTAGGTCACTTTAGGTCATTTTTATTTGTATTGTTATCTAAGTTCTATCATTTGGTAGAAGATACAGTCAGTATAGTCCTTTTAAAAATGCGACATGTCAATTCATCACGTGTCAGTTTTTTTAAATAATATTTTAAAAATACGCAGTAGTACGCAGTTGAATAACCCAAAATATCTTCATAGATTTAAAAAAAGTCCAAAGTAGGCATATCACCAGTAAATCTCCTAAATTGTATTCACTGAAAGCCCGTAAGCCACCCTAAAATCCTTTAAACACTAAGTAACACAATTGTAAAAGAATATATTACCTACGTAAGCCAACTCATACAATATGCATTACAATCCATTATAAATCAAAGTCACCTTCATACCTCAATCAATAACTTACGAGTCTATCAACTACAAAAATAGGGAATTATTGAGTAGCTCGGTGGTAACAAGGAATAAGTTCAAATATTGAAACCCGACTACAGAAAAATGACGCTCTAATAAGTATGACACATGAAAATATTCATAATGAGGTTCAGAGGATAGCCGTGGTCGTATTTAAAAAGTTATGAGGGAACAGATGACCGTACTGGTCAAAATTAGCCTCCTTTTGTTTCGCCGTAGCCGGGTAAAAAACTCTCCTTCCAATAACATTATCAACCTCGATGAAACCAATAATGCAGTTGCTTTTGTTTTAAAAAAATTAAGTGCAGACGATGAACAATGATCACAACTGAACCGAACGACCTGCCCCAGATCAAACGTCGGACGATTCAATTGGGTCTTACTGGACGACAGTAAAACTGACTGAGTGCAAATTGAAACAATCATTGCATCACAGCATCGACTTTAATGAAAAACATTTACCGAAAAGTGAATGGGAGTTTTACAACCGTTTATGCAAGTACAATCTAATTAATTCATTTAAAATGTGCTTCATATTCCAGACAATATCTGGGTTTCAAATTTATTCATATCTACATTATTACTTGTCTAGCTAACTTTTATTGCAGTTACTTCAAGACTTGATTTAGTTTTTGGTGATTTTTTTTACGGGAAATCTACAAGTGACTTCTTCAGCTCCGGGTTGAGAGGAAGGGCGTGTCAGACTCTTACTGACTAAAACCGATCCGTGTTCCTCCTTATGCCCTTTGCGTTCCAGCAGCGGTGACTCTTTCGAACAAATTCCGCAATAACTTTGATGACCTACAGACGTATTGTGAGCTATATATAAAAAAGTATAAGTCTTGGAAAGACTCGAAAGCCAGCTTAGCCCAGCAGTGGGTCAGCAATAACCAAATAAAAAGAAATCATAAAAACTGGTATACCTACTCACCCATAACTGTAACTTATAGATGTCGACAGAATGTCGAATAATATTAAGTGAACCCAAATTACCTACGGAGCCATAAAACATAAAAAGATAACCGCTAACGCTGTTATCATATAAAACCGCAAAAGTATGCGTCATAAATATAGTATAAATTGCCATTAAAAATGCACGTTGTCTTCAAACGGAGCTCTCTTTGCTGATGAAACCAATTTCGTGAACAAATGCGTTAATTAACTACATAGGGTATTTGAATAAGCAAATGGATCGCCCGTTTTAATTAGTCCGGCGAATGTTTTGTGTCAAACAGTTTTTTGTCTCATAAATAAAGCTTAGTCCGTCGTTCGTTCACTTTCAATTTTGTATTTAACAACTTCTTTTTAGCTAGACTTATTTGTTCTTTTGTTTTTTATTAAATTTTGAATGCGGAGTACAAATAACAAATAATATTGTTACTTAAAAGTTTAGCCCGAGGTCCTAGGGAGCTGGACTTTAAAACTGAAATTGTAAAATATAGATTGCTTTATTGAACTAAGCTGCAACATTAACCTCTTCAAAGTTCAACAACAAAACATGTTGAACGTTCTAATTCAATCAGAGTCTAAAATAAAATGACGGATGAAAACGAAAACTGATGCTTCCATAGTTGCAAGAGTTAAGGTAAACATAAAACAACCCCCAGTCATGATAGCAGACTCCTTAAAAAGCGAACTCCAGTACTGGCACTTACGCTAAGAGTTACCTGTCGCACGAACGCGGAAACGATCCAGTGCGAAGGAAAACGATCCCGTGCGAAGGGAAAAGCTTTTAAGTAAACAAGGTTGGGAGGGCACGTCCTCTAAGGTCAGAGGAACCTCGACCCTAAGGAAGATAAGCAGGAAGGAGCAACAAAGATGTCTCCAAGGCTGAAGACAATATGAGAGTTATTTGTCAAGGCATGTCAAGGAATTATTAAAATTAATAGGTACCATGCGTATAAAATCTGGATGAAAGTAAATATTTCTCAGTCCACTTCTACGAAATAACTAAACTGAACTGAATATAGTTCTACAAAGTAAGTAGATACCTACACAATTCATAAATGCAAATGTAAATGTAGTAATTTGACAATTCAAAACCATAATGGTCATAAATTGTCATATTAAAATTTCTTAAAGAAATTGATGTGTAAATAAAAGAAACCTTTACTACTTCAAAACGTACATGACAGCAAATCAACTAGATAGTCTAACAACTGATGAAATGACAATCACAACAAACACCTACATGCGAAAAGTGATCCAGCAAACTCCAGTCTAGGTATCTACTTTTGTATTCAATGATGATCACGCTAAACCAGCTTCAGCCTGACAAATGAGGTGAACGCCATGATTAGCTCACGCAACCAGGATTACAGGCCATTCCAGTACTAATATTTGCTGAATTATTATTTTACAGACGGACTACGGCTTGTCCGCAAATGAGACCCGCTGAAATGAACTGAACTGGAATTAGACGAACGAATAATGGAATCAGGAGGCTAAAGAAATATTAACGAGTAATGGGAATGTAAAAAGAGAAATGGGAACAATAATTTCATCATTTTTGCGAGGCTTTGCAAGAAAATATTTAGAAGGCTGTTGTCGCATTTAAAAACGTTTTGGTATCTACATTAGGAAAAAGAATTCACGTAAGTCTGTGGAAATGGGAGGTTAAGAGGGCCCTTCCCGGTCCGTCTATCGACAACGCGAGCACGGTCAAAAAGCTTGTTGTTTCATCCAGCGCAATGTTTTTGACTAACAAGCAAGTGAGAACGCGATAACATTGAACGAGAATAGTGTTCGAAAATTTCATGAAATTTGATCCAGGAAATACGTGTTTTTGAATAAACCTAACAAGTTTGTGAAATAAATATTATTCATTTAGAATCTCCATTACATGTGCAAGGTTTCTATCAAGATGTTTTCTTTACTTTTGTAATTTATGAGTACGTTATGTACGGCCAAAGTTTAGGTAAAATATGTACAAAACCGCAGATTTTTGGAGGCTTATACTGAATTTGATTCCCCAAATTTTATTTTTTTATTTTCATTGAAACCTAGATATAGTGCATAAGATACCTTTTATTTCAAAAAAATCAAAGATAGATGTGTTACAACGGCATAATCACGTACGAGCGTTTGTATGAAAAGTAGGTATGACGGGTTGGCCGCTCTTAAGGGCATTTTTTTTAAACGTTGCCCCACACTACCAGCTCTGGGTCATAATATTGATAACTGGTCCTTTTAGTCGCATACAGGTAAAAGTTATACATTATTCATTGTGATAATACTTTGATTGACTAGTAATGATAGCTTTCCTATCACCAAAGTCAAGAGTGAATAGGTTACTTCTAGGCAAGCGTGCTCCATCTTCGACCTCATCATCACTTACCATCAGGTGAGCTAGCGCGTGCCTATCAATAATTAAAAAAAAACCTAATTCCCAAATCACCGTTTTTTGACAGAGACACATACTTACTAAAATAACTGCACCTACCTAATTAGGAATATGAAATCAAACAGCCATCACTTTACAACTTTCGTTCAACTGTATTTTCTGAAATTCTGCACCGGATAATCTATCCCATTATTGTAAAATCGGCATCCTTGAATGTCATCAAGTTAAATGCTGGACGGAGCCTGACAAACGATCAAGTCATGAACTCAGTTGGCTCGATATTTTGCTCGGTAGGAGCACTAAAAGCGCACAATGCAGTATTGATTACTGGTATACTGATATTCGTCTTGCCTTGTGAAGATAAATCTAATAATAAGGTTGTTACTGCTGGGAGAGGCTTCATGTATGTAAAAGCGAGTGGGCTATAATCTTACCAGACAGGCAAAATAACAAAAATGAGCTAATGAACTGAATAATAAACACTAATTAAACTTTATTTTTTTCAGTGGTACCTACTAGAATTGGTACAACCATCCTAAATAAAATCAGAGATGAAAAAAAATGTTTTTTATTTAAACAATGCTGTGTGATTGCTGTCGGATTAATCTGTCAATCGAATATTTAACTTGCTCGATTTTTAATTTTATTTTGAACTAGGTACATATTTTACAACTAATCAATATTTTTTCCATCATGTCTACAAGTCCATAAACCAAGAGCTAATCAAAAATACCAATAATACATTCAAAACCGCTGTATAGATAAACCGGTGCCAGATAAATATGCAATAACGGTCATTGACCCACATACATTTATTGACTTTCTAAATATCAAAAGCAGAAATAAAAACATAAAGCTGTCCTGGATTGACTTCTATCGTCATCTCTAGTAATGAAAAACGGTTCATAATTTAGTGTTCGGGTATCTACAAAGGGATATTAGGAAAAGGTCAATGTATGTACTTTATTCCAAATTTATCTGGTGCCTCCCATACAAGACATCACTTCTCCCATAGAATTCCATCAAATTTTCATTCAATCAAATAGTTTAGTAAAAGTACCGTTCCTAGTTCTTTTCATGTAACTTATTCATACGAGGTGTATTTTACTGTAAAAAGAAAAGGTTCCATGAAATATTTCAACGTCTAAACTTTGAAAAGCCTGCTTAAGTATCATGACGGATCGTTTGATGTGTTTCATCAAATTCCATTCAACCATTTATGCCCCAAAGGACTAAAAGCTCATATTGTACAAATGTTCAACATACCATTGTAAATAGTGATAATACCTGCAATAGAAAGTATTTTTAAGTATATTAAACTTCTTCATAAAATATTTGTGAACAGTAAACTTTTACATTTATTGAATTTTTAGGAGAATCTTGGGTAGATATCAACAAACAATCAGAATATGTACTTAAGATGTTAAACAAAGATCTATACTCGTTTTTGCTTCTCATGAAGTTATTAACCTCGCGCAGAATTAAATTTAAAACGATCTTTATTTTTCGCTGCATGAATAAATATTTCTTTACCTATATGAAAACTTAAAATCTCAGAGATCTGTAATTGCAATATCTCAAAGTCTGTTAATCCAAAGTTATCCGAGTCTCAGAAGTCGAATCGAGTTGAAAACTAGTGTATAAAGTGTTGCGATGCTATAATGATTTCGAATATCCAAGCACTCAATGATTGAAATTGACGAATTTAAATAAAATAACGAATATCAGTTGGAACATGCAAAAAGGATCAAATTAACAGCGAGACTGCAGATATAATGGGTGTCGGCCCAATAATTGCCTTAGTCAGGAATAAATTGATTACTTCTGGGAAGCATGCGTCATCGTCTGCCACATCGTCACTTATTACTATCAGGCGAGATAATGGTACAATCTTATACAATTCTCTATACTTGTTTATGTCACTGAACGCCTCCTAAACGGCGTGACTAATTTTGATTAGTTTTTGTGTGTGTTTGAATGGGTTCGTGAATGATTAAGATTCACAATTGCACCCGGTAGTTGGCGCTGCAATCGGATGCTAAATTTATTTTTCCTACGCAATGCTAATCTTGTTCTCCTCGTTCACGTCGATAACCATTTGCACCAGCTAAATTGATTTGACTACTTATATTATACAGGTATACTTTTTTTCCAGTGCGCAAACTTTGAGAACCACTTCTGCCCATGTAAATGAACAACTTGCCCCAAAAAAGCCATAGTCAATTCCTAAAAAAAAAATTTGAACTTCCCATACAAAATTGTCATCAACTGACCACAATTTGTATTGGAGACTAATTTTTTTTTTTTACGAAGTGGTTCTGAAAGTTTGCGCACTGGAAAAAAAATTACCCAGTATACATTCACCTCACACAAAAATAAGGTCTTAACAGTACGTTTACCAAGGGGCTATAAAAGCAATACAGGCGTTTTCCCCATGCCGCCATAAAATATTCACTCGATAACATGAAAGAGCTAAGCGCAGGAAGATTATTTTGTCCGTTTACATGTTTCATTCTTGTCACGTTCCTGTATGAGTAAGCAACATACATACAATCTCGAGTATTTTGTATATAGGTCCCTTAACCTATAGAAAGAACGAAAGAAGATACGTCGGGGGATTTTATACATAATAATAATAATACCTAATATAATAATAATTCTTTTATTTCACCAAAAGCCATCTAAATACATTTTATCAAAAGACTAGAAATAGTACCTATTAAGCAGATCTAGAGTAATGAGGAGATTAAATTTATACATACAAAAGTAACCCTTGTACAAAGAAATTCCTATTCATCGACGTAATTATTATGAAAAGGTATAGCAATTTGTTTTTTTGTTTGTGAAAGGACAAAAGTCCTTTCAAGCAACACTTTTGCACTATTAGAGTGCCATCCCTTTTTATCGCGTTTTTTTTGTTGTATTTCCTGATTGCTGCAACCTGGGAGTCTTTAAGTCAAGAGTGAATAGGTTACTTCTAGGCAAGCGTACTCTATCTTCGACCGCATCATCGCTTACCATCTGACTGCCAATTCTACTAATTTTCAAGCAACGATTGCATTCGCATCTCAATTGCAAACTGTTAAAAATGTATGAAAATTAAGGACGCGTTTCCAAATGGGTAGTCAAATCATTACTTTTTTACATAAAAGTATGTTTATTAAATAAAATACTTTGCATTCTTAAAATGTTTTCCCATGAATTGTTGATATATGTGTGACGTAAACTTCGGTACATTTATTGAGAAAATGTACCTATCTAAAATTATGTTAATAGTTCAGAATCGTACCATGCACATCTATCAACAATTCATGGGAAAAAACATTTTAAGAATGCAAAGCATATTATTTAATAAACATACTTTTATGTAAAAAAGTAATGATTTGACTACCCATTTGGAAACGCGTCCTTAAGAGCGTTTACGCGGTACGTCTTTTCATACAATTTTTCAAATCCTTATTCTTCAAAATGAATGAACCGATTTTAACGAAACTTGGTATGCATACGCTAGATATCCAGGTCTAAATAGTTATAAGAAAATATTTTTGAAAAAGATTTCAGAGGGAGAGAGAGAGCGATTTTAAGTTTTCTATAGAAAGTGAAAAATTACTATATCCTTCCCCCTGAACTCTTTTTCAAAAATGTTTTCTTATAACTATTTAGACCTGGATATCTAGCGTATGCATACCAAGTTTCGTTAAAATTGGTTCATTCATTTTGAAGAATAAGGATTTGAAAGATTGTATGAAAAGCCGTACCGCGTAAACGCTCTTAAGGCTTTTTGACAGTTTGCAACTGACATGATAATTGGCCCTCCGAGCTCCGGTAAGATAGTGGTCAAACCCGTGTTTATCAATAGTAAAAAAAAATGCACGGTACCTATGGAACAGGCTCCCCGTGACTGCTTTTGAGCTAAGCCACGGAAAAAGTTAGAAAGCAATACACAAAAAATAAATTTTCTTTTGAAATAAGCAGCCTCTTTTGTGCTCTCTCTTTCTCTTATATAAGTAGTTCTTTTCTTATTACATTTGTGTGTCGGTAAATAAGCGAGAACGCAATACCCGCTATTATACTTTCTACACCTGTCAAATATCAACATTGCTAACTGTAATTACTAAGACAAAAAAATTGACGGTTAAAGAGCTACTTGTAACCAATTTGCAAAACTAAATATCATTTATTAATTATATTAATTCAAACAACGAAATCTTGTCTTCATTAAGTTTTCTGATAGTGCTGTGCACTGCTGTAAGTGACGAATTCACTATCTAACACTCTGTGTTATTTTTATTCATGTATTTTTTAGTGAGTAAGTCGTTGCAGTGACTTTAACAATAAATAAATAAATTTATTAAAGACGTCATTTTTCAAACGTGTCTTTAATTTAGACTCGTTGAAAAATTACGTCTTTTAATTTATCTCCGTAAAAGCCAGCCCACCATATAACAAGTAAGTAAGTTCAGTTCAGTGATGGCTACCCAAACGTCGAGTAATTTGTCAACGTCCGGGTGCAATATCGTTGACGTCATAGTCCGACTTAATGATCATGGTAATGATGGAAGCCTCTTAATGTTAATGAAACTGCCCCTATTTGGGAAGTACGACCTGGGGTTTGTAATAAACCGTTTACACTGGCGAGCAAAAAAGTAGGTCAATTCAAAAATGCTCAATTTTTGTGCTCGTCTTTTAAAAAGATGTGATATTCATTTCATGTTTATCAAATATTATTTTTTAGCTTTCACACAAATGTTCGAAAACACGAAAATTAAATAAGTTCCGGACTAATTTATCCCCTCTTCTGGTTTTATGATCTATCCTTTCTGATTCATCCATCTTTTTGTCATTAAATGCTTTAGCTTTCTTTTGGTCGATTGTGGTAGGTATTTATATTGAGTTTTCATTTTTATTAAGAATCATTATTTTTAACCCAAATAAGGATAAAATAAGGTTAATGAGTATAGGTATGAAAATCAAGTAGGTACCTAGCGGTTTCGGTTTTCATTTCAACGATAAAGACGTTTATCGTAAGACTGACGGAACGTTTATCAGTGGATCAAGTCATCTTATTGATGTCAGTTTCTAAATTCTAAAACTGTATAGCTATTGCTTATCAGTCATATTATTTTCAAATGCAGAACTGTCTCTATACTGAGTTCCTAGTTTCCGTCTTTAAAAATGCACTACCTTACCTAAGCGCCATGACATACGACCTAAATGGTCATCAACTCATCACGAAACGTTTAACTGGAACGTTTCAATTAATGACAAGACGATTTGACAGTTGTTCTTAGTTCGGGTTCGGGACTAATCGTAAGTCCGTAGGTGATACGGAGTAGAAAACGCCAGACACTAAGGCCGAAACTACGGACTTCGAGCTTAGAGAGTAGACCCCCTGTTCCTATTTGTTTCTCAAATAGTACGAAAGCCCACGACCGAAACCATGTATCATAGCAATACGGTCGAAACTGTATAAAATCTTAAATTATCAAATTATATGATTCTGAACCCAACTAGGTGGGTAATAACGGTCAAAAGTGTAACAAATTGGAAATGTAAAAAGATTTTGTTATTTTATGACGAAAAAGTTAAAAATTAAAAACCTCTTTTTTTCATGCAGACCTTAAAAATTGTAAACTCATACAATGGAATAAAAACCTTACATTTTTCCAATGACTGCCATTTTTTAAATTAACAATTAGGTAAAAGACTTACCTAGCCATTAAACACAATTACACCGCCTTCGAAATAAAAAAGCAGTGTTTTCAAGTAAGTCAATTGTATTTTTTGTAAAAAAAAGTTTTTTATTTTTCATTTTTTAGTGGTTTAACTAATAAATGCTAGCTTTAACTAAACCCAACGCAAAAATAATCATCGAGATCGGTTCATAAAAAATAAAGTTCTGCCCGAGATAATCCCAAAATCATGGTTGACTTGTACACATCTGCGTAACCCTTCACAGCGTACCGGCGTCATGTTGCGATTTCAGCAATCCCGGGAGATTTGCTATCATTTATTGAAGAGTTCCGTTACCTATCTCCGAAGTTCTTCATCTGATCTTCACCAAATTGAAATGAGACCAATCCAAGAAAATACTCTTTCAAACAAAAAAGAATCATCAAAATCGGTTGACAATTGGCGGAAATATCGAAGAACCTCCGCTTTTTTTTGAAGTCGGTTTTAAACTGTGAGGTTCATACAAATATTACCTATACAAAAGAGAAATTGGCGAATGAAAAGGCTTCACTAGCTATCAATACCGATGTGCTATTAAGATCCGCCATTGAACGTCACACTCAAGGCAAAGTGGGCGTAATGCCTCTTCTTCTGGCGTCAATAATCCTCTCTTTGTTAAATTCCGCCTACGATATCCTTAAACACTGTTTGATGAACCGTGGGAAAATAAAAGTCCTACTTCGAGTATTATGGATATTATAAAAGTGGGGACATCAATAAGATAAATATGACACGAAAGAAACATTGCTGATGATACGGAAAAACATGAAATAGTAGCACCCCATTGCGTAAGGCCTCCACCTACAAGCAACTTGCATGCAAGTTTAATGATATCAAAACTAAGACAATGATAATAATAATTTACTCAAAAAAGTAAACCTGCATATCAGACTCCAATATTGAGACTTGCTTGCTCGTCATATAATAGAACCAAAAAAAACGAATAGTTTTTAATAAAACAATGCCTAACAAGCAATTTGAATTGACTGGTTGACTTTAATATCAGCAAATTATTTTAATATATTTTGGAACAACAAAATACTAAAGGTTAATCGTAGGTACAGAAAGTAAATCATAAATATGATAAAGGTAGCTATGGAGTTTTTATTTGGTCGCACTGTAGCAGTTTTTGCACACTTTTGAAATTTCATTTACTGATTCTTTTTTTGTCTCGGTATCCATTTACATTATCTCTAATCTACAAACTGCGTCCATAGGTGAATAGATGATTTACAAACAAGCAATCATCATAATTCGTTTATCAATCGCCTGAAGTTTTATCAGAGAAATAAATCTGTTGACATATTATTTTCTATTCAAAGCTGCCCAACCGCCATTTTATTAATTCCTCAGAAAAATGCTAGCTGACGGTTGAAAATCAGCCCCAAGTCAATAACCAAAAATAGACATTAATCACAATCACAAGTTGCTGACACAGGCTAATTAATTACCAAGCAATCGCTCGCAATGATCGCAGTCTAACCAATCTAGAATACTTGTTATACTGTGGTATTAGTCTAGCCGATTTACTCCAATTATAATAATAACAATGGCTATATTTCTTAGTGCATTACTAGGTGATCATTTGAGGTGAAATACACTGATAACCTGTAAATGCGGCATGCGTTGTTATGGATAATTGAAGACTGATTCTAAGTAGTAGGTATTTTAAATAACTGTATCACATAGCAATTTGTTCTTGGTAAACACGGAAAGAAAGAAAGAAAAGTTAGCTGACCATTGAATAATTAATAACCCCTCAGCCAATAGCCAAAAATCAACATTAATCACACAATGAATGCAGCCTCACCAATCTAAAATACTACCATTGTTATACTGTGGTATCTAGTAGTATAATATATTATATAACAGTCTAGACGATTTACCTCAAATAAATCATAACAATGGCCCAGTCTGCAGCGTAATGCTTATTACTTAGTGTTAGTGCATTACTAGGTGATCAATTGAGGTGAAATATATCGGAGCGTGTCCTTTTTATGGTTAATTGAATACTTACGATTAATTCTGAGAAGATTTCAATTACTGTGTCACATATTGATTCTTGGTAAACATTTTCTCTGCGCCAATAACCAAAAATCAACTAAACATAATGACAATCATACGTTTGACACAGATTATTTGATTTACAAGCAATAATAATTTAATCATAACAATGTCCCAGTCTGCTGGGTAATGCTTACTGCTAACTGCATTACTAGGTTATCAATTGAAGTCAAATAAAGTCAAATAATACGAGTCAACCAAACTCCGCAGACGTGATGATATCTAATGACGCTAAAACAAAAAAAAGTCACAATCATCGTCAAATACCAGAACAACACTACCAGCGGCTGATGATCACTAGATTCAGCTGTACATGAAATTATTATTTTTTTATTTTATTTTATCGTCATTACATATCCAAAACCATCAGCGGAGTTTAGTTTCGCTGAAATTAATTAACCATGGCATGACCTCATCGGATCGTTAGTGCATTTCCTGATGTAATCAAGACTGAAATCTATCTGCATGCGAAAGATTAATGATAAGCAATTCCGTTTTTTGAAGAGTCTTCTTTACAACTTCTCCTGTAAGGCTACAAAGTCCTTGACTAGCCTCATTTTACGGTACCCTAGCTAATGTAAGCAACGTCAGTTCCAGTGCATTCATAAACTATGTATATACCTTACGTCCTACAAGATCTCAACTGCGAATAAATAGGTTCATGTTTTCTTTGGATTCTGAAGAGTTTGGTACACTTTTAATTCGCAGCTTTTAAGAATTCCGTCCCTGAAGGCTAACCAACGGAACTCTATTACCAAGCCTCCACTGTCCGTCTGTCTGACAGCGGGCTGTATCTCAAGAACCGGAATAGGTAGACAGTTGAATTTTTCAGTGTGTATTTCTATAACCGCTATAACAACAAATAATACAATTTAAATTAAAAATAAAAGGGATTTTTAAAGGGTTTTTTTTTCGGTTTATGATACGGAACCCTTCGTGTGAGAGTCCGACTCCAACTTAGCTCGTTTTTTAACTTACTCGTAGCTCAAAAATAACCTGCAATTATATATCTACTTTGAGTGTTATTATCACAGCAATATTTAAAATGAAGGATTTATAAATTACTAGCTTTGCCAGCGGCTCCGCCCGTGTGGATGTCGGTTATCGTGTAAAAAAGTAGCCTGTGTCCTTCTCTATATCTCTGGCTATATATCTACCAAATTTCATGACGATCCGTTTAGCCTTTTAGCGTGAAAGCGTAACAGACAGAGTTACTTTCGCATTTATAATATAAGTAGGAGTAACAGTTGAGGTAAAATCCGACTTTATTGGCCGCCATCATTCACGCCAATTCAGCTTTAAAAATAAAATGATCTCGAAAAATAATATCGACGTATTTTCATTTTAAAGAAACCGAACAACAAAAAGTGAAATAAATAACTCAAGCACAATGGGCGGCCATTTTTTGTTGTTCACCACTCATTCGTACGCCAAAAATCAGGGCCATTGTTTAATTTGCATCAGAGAGCCAATTATCGAATTGTTCGTTTGTTTTTCATTACAAAATATTCACTCACTAGTCAGAAGGAATTAATCATTAGTAAGTTTATTTCAAACACATTGTATTTATACTTCAAACAGCGTCTAAATACTAGCTTATTCGGCAACAAGTCTCTACACAGCAATTGAAAATGATAAAAGTTTATACTCCGCAGACGGTTTCAGTTTTTTTTTTTAATCAGAGCACATAGCTACTGAATAGTACAATACTTATCGTACTGTACCTACGCCAGGTAACTAAAGGTAGAATTAAGAAAAAGTAATATATCTACATACACCGTGCTGAAAAACATGTTGTTAAGTACACTAAAGTAGATAAACAACGAAATCAGAGAGCCCAACGCGATCTATCACACTAAAAAAACAGTTAGGGTTTAGCGCAAATGGATCTTTGGAAATGAAAGTAATTCATTTATCTTCCTTATTCGCTTGTTTTGCCCAGGCCCACAATTTCAGTGAGGTTATCAATAAATCACGTACCTTGTTTCCTTACTTAGGATAATTTCTTTTACCTTTGCTAGCCCTGCCGTTGTTCGTAAAATCATTTGTATATTTTTTTAGTGCGTTCGTAGGGTTGCCTCCGAGACGATACATAGTTACACTTGAAAGGGCCGCAGATATTGCTAAAGTTGTTTCCTTCAATGTCTTTGAGGGATTATTTCTTTGAGAAACTTCTGCACACATACCTATACTTATGTATAGAGTAGAGGGTACGGATAACGTGATGTTTATTAGTCATTTTCATTTAGTAAAACAGATTTTGGGATGCATAAAGTACACACGAGGAGGCTCCTCGTGTAGCGCAATTAGTTCCATCAGACACTCAACTGGACCGAGCGCTCCGGTGCATCCTGGACCAGTCTCACCTAACACCTTATAAGACTGGCTAATCATTCCCTTGCGGTGGTATGGCTAACGCCCGCCTGGTTCGCGACCACCCTCCCACTGGAGTCCGACGTCAAACAACCTGGGCCATTGATAGAAAAGATACTAAAGTTGGACTACTACCACCTATTTCTGTCTGTAGGGTTTAAAAGAACCTAGACATGACGGGAACTAAGTGTGAACTGAGCCAAAGGCTTCTGGGCACGCTCGCTCCATTATAGACCTCATCCAGCGCTTTCCATAAGGCGTGTTCGAGGTCATTCCTAACCCATTCTTCAATAAAAAATAAATATTTCTGGTTTAACTAGAACGTTCAACATTTGTTAAATCCAGCAGTCAAATACAGCTGAGTACTAGTAATTCGTATCCCAGTAACACGGCACACCATGGCAAACCTGGTGTCAATTTTTTTGGCTTTTGGCTATCCGTAACGACTGTCAAAGATCAATCACACATCACAGTTATGACAGCTGGGCCAAAGGGCTCAACGTGCTTTCCGAGGCTCGGAGAAGTCACAGCAGTGCGATTCAGCCGGTCGATTCTGTCGACATCTCACGGTGTTCACCTAGGCGGAGTGAACGACAACTAAGCTGTCATTCCATTTTATTTGTATGGTTTGACAACTCACCCGTCGTGCACCCCGCCCAAGTGTTCACTTCGACATGTTTACAGAATCGCACTGCTGTAAACATGTCGAAGTGAACACCCAGGCGGGGGGCACGACGGGTGAGTTGTCAAACCATACAAATAAGATGGAATGACAGCTCTTTTGTCGTTCACTCCGCCTAGGTGTACATGTCGACAGAATCGACCGGCAGTATCTATTGCAGGTGCCAGAAAAACTTGCAATAAAGTACATTGACCTTTCCCTAATATCTCTTCGTAAACAATAAATTATGAACCGTTTATTATTATTATTATTATGAGAGAACGTAAAGGATCACGATAGAAGTCGATCAAGAACAGCTTTATGTCTTTATTTCTGTTTTTGTTTAAATTAAGAATGTCAATGACCGTAATTGCACATTTATCTGGCTCCTACAATAATGGATGGTCACCCATCCACATACAAGATCCACACAAAACGTTTTTATGAAACGAAATACCAAGTCAAAGTAGAGACAGCCCTGATTACACGTTTAGCTACAATACATCACAGAATCCTTTTCGCTTTTCAGGAAAACTATGATAAGCACTTTATAGGTTTCTAGAAAAAGGGTACGGGTCGCAGATTCCTAGGCACAAAAGGGTTGGACACAATGTCTGGCTCTAAATGGGTAGACGGCCTGATAAACTAAATTCTGACAGTTTATTTATAAGTCAATAGATTTTTTAGAATTAATTTTTTTTTTTAGAGTAGGTAGTGAAAGGAGGCTAGAACAATAGGTTGTTGGAATCAGCTTTTTGATTATGAAAGTAGAGAAGAAAACGACTTCCATTTAAATCCGTGGGTTCAAGAAAATTACTGATAGTTCATTAATTCTCTTGAACCCACAGATTTATTATTTGGTTTTTGGAACGAAGTTCCTTATCGCGCGTTGTGAAAGGAGGCTAGACGGAAAAAATTCTTACGAAAAGTTGTCACGACACTTTTTGCTATAGTAAGCTATTGTAAGCTGTGCGGCGTCGCATGTTTCTCTGTCTGTCTCTCTCTCTCTTATAGAAAGCAAGATATTTGTTAATAATAAAACAACAACAACAACAACAACAACAACAACAACAACTTTTCATCATGGGTGTCATTTTCATAGTTTTCAGGGTCGCTAATAACGATTACCGGGTCAAAATCGAAATCCAAAATGGCGCCCATGAGATTTGACAACTTTTCATCATGGGTGTCATTTTCATAGTTTTCAGGGTCGCTAATAACGATTACCGGGTCAAAATCGAAATCCAAGATGGCGCCCACGAGTTCTCACAACTTTTCATCATGGGTGTCATTTTCGTGGTTTTCGGAGTCGCTAATAACGATTACCGGGTCAAAATCGAAATCCAAGATGGCGCCCATGAGATTTGACAACTTTTCATCATGGGTGTCATTATCATGGTTTTCGGGGTCGCTAATAACGATTACCGGGTCAAAATCGAAATCCAAGATGGCGCCCACGAGTTTTGATAACTTTTCGTCATGGATGTCATTTTAATGGTTTTCGAGGTCGCCGATAGTGAATTTTAATCCTAATAAATCTTGCCTCATGACCTGAGGTGCACTTCAGTGACTGCTACTGAAACTTTTAGACGAGTTGCTTTTTATTAATAAGAATGTGTATTGTATAAATTTTATTGGAAAGGAACTTCGTTCCATCCGGGTGGGTGTCCCTTGACACCTGTCAAGATTTTCGTAATTGCCAGGCCAAAGCTTTTCCGAAAGAATATTTTAGTAAAATCTAAAATTCGAGATTTAAAAAAAAATCGTAACTATTTGTAAACATTTTTATATTTTTTTTTCTGTTATGCGTCATGCCTAGCGAGGCCTAGCGCAAATAAACTCTTTTTCCTTCTTTCTTCTTTCTTAACCATCTGAAGATAAGCATTGTAAACTATGACCCTGAAATAAAGCATTTCAGTTTATATACAACGTGTAACATCATCATCATCATCATATCAGCCGAAAGACGTCCACTGCTGGACATAGGCCTCCCCCAAGTGTCGCCACAACAACCGGTCCTGTGCGTCTCGCATCCATCGGTTACCCGCGACCCTCACCAGATCATCGGTCCACCTTGTGGGAGGCCTTCCAACGCTGCGTCTTCCGGTACGCGGTCGCCACTCCAAAACTTTTCGGCCCCATCGACCATCTGTTCTGCGAGCAATGTGCCCTGCCCACTGCCACTTCAATTTGGCGATCCTTCGGGCTATGTCGGTAACCTTGGTTCTCTTGCGGATATCATCATTCCTAATTCGATCACGCAAAGAAACTCCGAGCATTGCCCTCTCCATTGCCCTTTGGGTGACTTTAAGCTTTCTGATGAGGCCCATTGTGAGCGACCACGTTTCGAGTCCATAGGTCATCACTGGCAACACGCACTGGTCATAGACTTTCGTCTTGAGACACTGTGGTATGTGAGACGAGAAGATACCGCGCAACTTCCCGAACGCCGCCCATCCGAGTCGGATTCGACGGTTGACTTCCTTCTCGAAGTTAGCCCTACCTAGCTGGATCGTTTGTCCCAGGTAGACGTACTCATCAAAAACTTCGAGTGCAGAGCCTCCAATCTTGATAGGAGTGGGTGCTACATGGGTATTTACCATGACCTTGGTTTTGTCCATGTTCATTTTAAGACCCACTCTTTCGGAAGCTCTACTGAGGTCATCGAGCATTGTACTGAGGTCCTCCGTGGTCTCAGCCATGACGACTATATCGTCGGCAAATCGAAGATGAGTGATGTACTCGCCATTGACATTAATGCCTAGCCTTTTCCAGTCCAAAACCTTGAAGACGTCCTCCATTGCGGCCGTGAACAGTTTCGGAGATATTACGTCTCCCTGCCTCACACCCCGCTGCAGGAGGATAGGTTCTGATGTCTGATCCTGAAGTCGGACTGACATGGTGGCGTTTTCATACAAACACTTCAGCACCTCGATGTACCGATAGTCGATCTGGCACCGTTGGAGAGACTGCAGCACAGCCCAAGTCTCGATCGAATCGAAGGCTTTCTCGTAGTCCACAAACGCTAAGCAGAGGGGCAGATTATACTCTTCGGTCTTCTGTATAACCTGCCGCAGCGTGTGTATGTGGTCTACGGTGCTGAAGCCTTTTCAGAATCCGGCTTGTTCGGGAGGCTGGAAGTCGTCAAACCTGCGTGCGAGACGGTTTGTGATGACTCTGGAAAACAGCTTGTAGACATGGCTCAGAAGTGAGATGGGCCTGTAATTCTTAAGTAGGGCATTGTCGCCCTTCTTAAAGAAGAGTACCACCACACCTCTGCTCCAAGCTTGTGGCGTTTTCCCCTCGAGTATGACGGAATCGAACAGTTTCTGAAGGGCCTTAAGGACTGGTTTTCCACCCGCCTTCAGGAGTTCGGCCGTAATTCCGTCCTCACCCGACGCCTTGTTGTTTTTAAGCTGCTTCAGAGCCATCCTAATCTCATACAGGCTGACGTCCGGGATGTCTTCGGTATAATGCCGGGTCAATCTAGCTCTTGGGTCGTTCGCTAGAATAGCTGCGGGTTTGGTCATTGACGTGTATAACTGTCCATAGAATGTCTCGATCTCCCTCAGAAGCTCCGATTTGGCGGATATGGTTCTGCCATCGTCGGTCTTCAGTTTTGTGAGCTGGCTCTGCCCAATAGACAAATCTCTTGCAAAGACCTTGGAGCCCTTATTCCGCTCTATCGCGTCTTTAATTTTTTCAGTATTAAAGCGGCGGAGGTCGCTTTTCAAGGACTTGGAGATCCGTCTATTGAGCTGCCGGTATTTGCACGCATCGTCTGAAGACTGCAGAATCATCTCCCGCCTCTCCTTCATGAGCTTGAGAGTCGGATCAGAGAGCCTCTTGGTCTTATCTATACGGCGAGTCTTGAAGAACTTAGACCCGAATGAACAGTTTCCACGAACCCATCGTTGTATTCGTCCACGGAGCTCCCTAGGCACTCGAAACGATTTTGAAGTTCGAGCTGAAAGCTTTCGGAGTTTTGGATCTGGATCTGTGCTGGACGGAGCGTAGACTTCATCAGTCGAGACCTTTCCAGCTTGATATTTAGATTCAATGTGCCTCTTACCATGCGGTGATCACTTCCGGTTTTCACCGCGTTGATCACAGAGACATCATTGAAAATCTGCTTCTTCGTCGACATGATGAAGTCAATCTCATTTTTAGTTGCACCGTCGGGGCTCTGCCAGGTCCACTTCCTGTGCTCACGTTTTCTGAAGAAGGAGTTCATCATATAAAGGCCCTCCTTCTCCATAAAACTGGCCAGTAGGTGTCCCCGGTGGTTCCGACGTCCATATCCAAATTGCCCCACTCGCAGCTCGTCACCGTCACGTTTGCCCAGTTTCGCGTTGAAGTCCCCCATGACCACGGTGAAATGAGTTTTATGACCATGCATGGCTCTGGATATATCCTCATACATGGTCTCTATTTCGTCGTCGGGGTGTGTTGAGGTTGGGGCGTAAACCTGTACGACCTTCAACGAATATCTTGACGATATTCTGAGTATAAGGTACGCCACCCTGGTCGACACACTCTCGATCTTCACCACATTGGGCACGAGGGACCTGTGGACGAAAAACCCGACACCACCCTGGGACTTCTGGTCACCCTCCCGGAAATAGAACAGGTTGCCGGATTTGAGAATTGTCGTGTCCTCCCCCTCTCTTCGGACTTCAGACAATCCCACAACACTCCATCGCAACCTGCTCAATTCCTCCTCAAGTTCGGTGATCTTCTCGTCGGTCCGGAGTGTTCTAGTGTTTAATGTTGCCAGGTCCAGTCGTCGGTGTTTTTTACGGTAGCCGTATCCACTCCGGGGATTCTTAGCACCCCTTGCATCGTCATAACCTTGACCGCTACCGGAGTCAAGGGTAGACGCGCTGCCGGGCACTAGGGGCCATTTTTTTGTTGTGCTTTTCATTTAGGGGGGTTTGCCCTAATCGCCACGCTTGGCAGTTCAGAAGGCAGACTTAGGAAACCATGACAGCTACACATCTGTTACTATGGTAGGCGCCAGATAAACTTGCAATAAAGTACATTGACCTTTCCCTAATATCCCTTCGTAGATACCCGAACAATAAATTATGAACCGTTTTTATTACTAGAGAGCGTAAAGGATCACGATAGAAGTCCATTCAGGACAGCTTTATATCGTTATTTCTGCTTTTGATATAAGAAAATTTAATAAATGTATGTGGGTCAATGACCGTTATTGCACATTTATCCGGTGTATACCATATCCTATGATTTAAAGAAAGTAAAATTCAGAAGATGATTTTTCAAAAATTACTAACATTTAATAGGGTCAAATAAATGAATTATTGATTAGACTTCGCGTGGGATATCGATAACCATGACGACGAAATGGTAACCTAAACTTTTAAATTCAAAGACTACCTACATTTGAACACGGGGTCAACGACCGATGGTAGTATATGTACGGAATTAGGAGTTTAGTTTTTTTTTATTTAACATTGATAGATATCAATACCCCTCGTCTCTGGGGTTTTGCAACTTAGTTTTAATTGAACCCAATTATATGATTTGTTTTTGTTTATGAATGACATTTTGATTGCACCATGCACAGTAATCAGTACCTAGATACCAACGTAATATCGGTTTATTTCAGGACATCAGTCACTCACAATCTAAACAGTGATAATTGCATACCGTGTCGTATTAATTTGATAAGCCGTTTCCAGGCAAAACCATTAGAAATAAATTTCAGTAAAAACACAAAAATATTATTGAAAACAAAACATCTTCACAACAATGCTTTGCAATAATTTTCCGAATAGGTAGAATATAATGTTTAGGTACATAATAAGTGATATTCTTGCTAAGTACGCAAACCCGAATATCTACATACAATTCTACCAAAACCGGCCAAGTGCGAGTTGGACTCGCGCACGAAGAGTTCCGTACCATTATCTATAAAAAAAAAACGGCAAAATAATCACGTTCGTTGTATGAGAGCCCCACTTAAATATTTATTTTATTCTATTTTTAGTATTTGTTGTTATAGCGGCAACAGAAATACATCATCTGTGAAAATTTAAATTGTCTAGCTATCACGGTTCATGAGATACAGCCTGGTGACAGACAGTCGGACAGCGTATCTTAGCAATAAGGTCACGTTTTTACCCTTTAGGTACGGAACCCTAAAAAAGCCGTATCAGCAAACAGTCCGCTTCGCTCCACGTAAGTAGCTAACTATAAAGGGCTCAGCCCAGATTAAAATTTAATCACTAAACGCTATTATAAACGAAGCCCAAGCAGGCCTTTTTGAGCTAAATATAAACACATGCAAACCTACTTTTTACGTTAACCGTACTGTTTTACCTACAGAACTATTGATCTATGTCCTTACCTGGCTGAGTTCCACATAAATACTGATTTACTCGTTTCGAATTTTGCTAGCAGACATGTTATCCTAAACCAATTTCCCCAGAGTAATAGAACGTCAAGTTTTCAAAGAAATCAACTAAAGAATCCCTAAACTTTACTCCTCGACATTTCTATAGGCACAGTTGCTTGAATTATACTATACTTGTGAGTAGTTGGGTTTCATGTACTCTATTTTCCACACGAAATTCTAAACATAAAATTTTCCCACAGACGTAACACAAATTCAAATCAAAAAAAAATAATCATACTAACATTAAAAAGAGGAAAGATTTGTATTTTTGTGGGTGTGTATGTTTGTAATGAATAAACTCAAAAACTACTGTGACGATTTCAAAAATTCTTTCACCAATGGAAAGCTACATTATTAGGGAGTAACATAGGCTATATTTTATTCACGTATTCCCACGGGAACGGGAACTACGCGGGTGAAACTGCGGCGTGCTGCTAGTAACAAAATAAAAAAAAAACATAAAATGAAATAATAATAAAAGTAACAAAAAAAAAACAAAACAACAGTAAACAAATAACGAACTTAATTCGAAGTAGATATTTCGATTTTTTTTCTTTTTGTTTGTAGCTAATATCAAAATAACAGCTTTTTACAAAATACATATGAGTACAAATACGATTCGAATAAGAAATAATAACAATTTAAATTTTATGTCTGTTGTTCCGGCTAACCTCCGAAACGGCTAAACCGATTTTGACGGGACTTTCACTGACAGATAGCTGATATTATAAGGAGTAACTTGTTACTAGGTTACTTTTATTAAGAAATAGTATTAGGTTTCCGTACAAAAACTCATGAAAATACTTTTCAAGCGGGCGAAACCGCGTGCAGAAGCTAGTTCTAATCAGTATTTAAAAGATTTTTATGAAGAAGCCAGTATAAAGTTAAGTTTTAGAAAAATTTCACAACGCCTTTTTCACAACTTAGATTTGTAAACGCATACTAAACATTAACAGCCGTATTCATAGAAACTTAAAATCATTATTTAAATAGCAGATTCATTATTCAAAATTTTCTATGGAGAATTTGAACTTAGAATCTCTTACACAGTAGGTATTCTAACTAAGTACTTTGATTAAAAAGTTTTTAATGAATAAGCCTGTTAGTATAACACAGAAATTAAAACTAACACTTACTTTTCATCCATAATGATCCTTTAATGAGACAACGCAAACCACCACTATTCAAGAGGCATTTTTTCAAGTCACGGGCACTAACAGACCACAGCCAAGTATTTTTTTTTCACAAAGCAAAGGCACTGTACACTTGGCTAATGCAAATGGCATGTCAAACTAATTGTTACTGGAGCAACGATACGCGATATGATGACACGCCCGAATCTTATCGCGATAATCTACTTCTACGTAATGATAACAAACTGTCAACGTAGGTACCTATATTTTACTTTTCTTGTAAATATTCATCGATTAGTTACAGATACTGTGGACTGACTACTGTTGCGGTTTGTTAAACATGTGTGGGTAGTGTATGAAAATGTATCGCCGAGATAATCATAACGTCAACTTACAAATTAATGTTTATAATGTTTGTTTACTTTTTTTTTTAATTTGAACCATAGTAAAAAAATAGTCTTTGGTTATGGGTATCGAATGAACCCAAACCGAACACATGAACCTCCACAGGCTCGGTCCAATTGGACCTCAGAGTTGCGACATTCTATTTACACGATTTTTTTTTATAAATAACACTGAAACTACAACTGCCGTCAAATCTTTGTTATAAACGTCGTTGTTTGCAATGCTCAGATGACAAAAAACACTATCTTGGGCAGTTTAAATATAATATGAAGAAATTAATTTTAGATAAAGAAATAATAAACTAGTAACATTATTTTCATATCATCACAGTCTCAAATCCATTTCAATAAAAGTGTTCTGTAAACATTATATTGAATGAACCCAAAATAAACAAATTAAATTAGGAGCTGGTAACACTACGCCTCTTCAGGCTTTATGTACTTCAGGCTAGCCTTAAAAATAAAGTTTATATGAAAAAAGTTTCACATTAAATTACACCGTTGAGAGATTTTGGAGAAGACCTTTTGAAAATAACATTACAGCACTTATGAGAAGAGAATTATAATTTAATATCTAAGTTTCGTAACAGGCTTTTTAAACATATTCTTATTGAGAGCGACAACAAAGCCGTAAGTTTTATATAAAAAATATAGTCTGTAAAGTGTTTATCAATCTTGTATACATTCAGTAATCTTACTTATCTAGTAATTTTTGTGAGCGGCTGGAAATCGATTCATAGGTAGTAGATACTCGTATATTAATTTACTCTCACTGGATTTTTTTTGTTATTCGTAAATAGGAAATGTTTCTCATTAAATAGTCAGACATCTGTTAACTAAAAGTGATACTTAGCACGCCATTCGGCGTAGTCAGGTGATAGGTATTATTACTTAAATTCTCCTTTATTAGGTAGTAGTTTAGTAATACCAGATTCAGAATTGTCAAATTATTTTCTTAAGTTGATGAAAATGCCATCGTTGTCAAACATTCTAAAACACCTATCTCGTAAATATTAAGCCCCTCAAAACTTTACTTAGAGTAACAGCGTTATGAAATATAATGTAATTTGGTAAAAAACAGCTTCATGTGGTTAAAAAAGGTTACAAGACATGGTAACTGTACCTACATGGGTTAGCACAGTTAAGTCAATACCAACACGACACATATATCACACCAAAATAACGTATTCTAAATAATGTCATATTCAAATTAAAGTAGCCTTATATGTATAATCACTATCAAAACTACTAGAATTTACGATGCAATAATGTAAAACTGAACTAAGTAGAACACTAACCAATTTTGGTACTATTCCAAGAGCTTAATGCAGACTAAAATCATTTTGCGTTTCACTACAGAACCATTGCGAAAACAGTAGCAGTTATTGTCTCACTGTGAATTCAAGTGTCAAGAACAAAATAGATGCCATGTTTTCATCTTTTCATATCATAAGAATGTGAAAGAAACGAAGAATGTCGTCACGAAGTTATAGATTTCGACGCTAGTTTTTCTTAATGAAAGATTGGTCCGCGACATCAAAGGTTCGAGAAATACATAGGGAAGGAAAACTCCACCTACCTACATTGAACTGTGTACAACAATACAAACGAACAGATGCGACATTTTCGGAGATGTGGGAATGTTCGCCGAATTGAGTGAAATGTGAACATTGGCGAGAAGCTAATCAGTGCGTACATGTGAGCAGCTCACAAATGTCGATCGTTAGCCAGCTGCCATCAATCACACGTTATCGGCATCGTCCACAAAATATTAACCAATTATAACGGCCGTGCTCTCGCTATCATCGGCGAATTATGAAAAACGCTTTATACGGCGCTTTCATAGTTGAGTTACGCAGGTAGTGTGCGGAATCTATTGCGCACTTAGTTAGTTCCTAGTGAGTGTCATTTGATTTGTTATTATTTAGAAAGCAGATCAAAATTGACGTCACATAGGTACATTTGACCATTTGGTTCAAAAGTGGGTAGTCAGAGATTCTGATGGGTACTGAGTAGGTAAGGTAAGTAAATATTTTCGTATTGGACTTGGCGCAGAAATGGTGATGATAGTGTTTCCATTCTGGCGAGGTACTTACCAATCATGTGGTGGTTGTGGTCGTCTGCGAGCCTGCACGCAGCACGGGGGCTCCTGAGGCTCGCAGGGCAGCTGGAGTGCGGGCGGCGGTGGTGGCGGCGGCGTGCAGGCCAGCCGGCGCGCCGCCGCCGCGCCCACATACTCCACGTAGCGGGACGGCGGCGGCGAGCCAGCGATGTCCTCGCGGCACGCTGGCCCGCAGCACTTGCGCGGCGCCGGCGGCGGAGGCCTGCACGCCAGCCCGCAGTAGACCGGTGGTGGAGGCCGCAGCGGAGCTGGTGGCCGCGGCACATAGCGCTCCACGGGCACGTGCGCCGCCGGTGGCACATAGCGCGGCCGCCGCGCGCGCTCCGCCTCGGCGCAGCGGCGCACCCGCCGCGGAGAAGCTGAGAACCGATCCGGCAGCGGCGCGGGCGGCGGCGGGCTGAGCCGCTCCGGCGGCGCCACGCTGAACGCGCCCGTCGCCGGGAAGCGCTCGCACGGGGAGCGCGCGTACTCCTCGCCCATGGCGCGCGGTCAGCCGGGCCCGCCGCCGCCCGCGCGCCCTCCCAACCACGCCGACACTCTGTCTCACATGCCGCGCGAGCACTCGAGCACTATCACTGGGCGGGCGCTCCGCTCGCGGTCCGGGGCTGCGGCGCGGTCCCGATGTCCGCATTCACTTCGCGGGCGCCATGACGCTACCGGATCGATAGCGGCGCGGGGCGGCCTCAGAGGGCGCACGCCGCGGATCCTGCTTCCAGACGCATCGCTGGCTCCTTACGGCTTATATGGAGCTTTCGAAACGAGCTTTGAAGCTGGGGCGAGGCGAAAGTGCGTCCTCGGCCAAGATGGCCGCTCTCATCATGTCCGCTTGCGGCGCGCCTGCGCTAATGCCGTGTGATGTGTTTGTTTTCACCAGATACTGATTTAGCACAGATCGCGACACTGGGTGGCTCCTGGGGCTATGTCTCGATGGGGTTCACAGTAAACAGTCACGGGGGTGATGGTGCGCGTCGCGGTGTGGTGGTTGGCGAGGCTCGGCTCGGGTGCCGAGGGTGTCGCGGTTGTCGAGTGTGACGCGCGGCGCGGGCGAGGCGGGGGCGCGGGGCACGGGGCACAGGGTGCGGGGTGATGGGGGAGCGCGGCGACGTCAGGCCGGTGCGCTATCGACGCCGCACGCCGCCGCGCACCCGCGCGCGCCACGCAACGCACTTCACGCCGCACCGACACAAACACTCGATTGCAAAACGAACGACCGTCGCCTCTAGCCTACTTTTATTTCCAGTATCCTGTTCACACGAAACCTTAATTTGATCCGATTTTATTGAAATAACCCCGATTCCCAATTTCAGAATAAGCTCGTCACTCGTAAAAACGAGCGTTCGTTTTCAGAGTGCTTACGTCTAAATGACCTGCACGATTTATGTTTGAAGGGCATAAAAGGCAAACGCAGACGTCACCTATGTATAATTAATTACGTTTTGACACAATTTAACAAGAAATATGAGGGTGTTTAAAGTCGACATGAGAAAAAAGGCTAAAAAGAAGCAAGTACCTGCTACAGATATCAATTAGATTAGGAAAATGTCCACGGCATGACCTTTCATCCAGCTAATTTTCTTACAATCTTTTTACTTTATCGAATGGGCACAAACGGCTGTGTCGCAGTCCTTTGAAGCTGTAGACCCACTAGCGAAATAGGTTAAGAACCTATTCCGTGACATTACTGTTTTAGGATAAACTTTTCGCGCTCCCTCTCTGTTTGTACGCGAATATTGACCCAATTCTATATAAGTAGAGCGCTTCGATTATTATGAAAGCAGTTTCAGACGTTCCACGAATGTCGATATGCAGACTAAGGGGATTAATTAACGCTTAAGCCCTGTTATTTTCGAATTACTTTATCACACAAGAAATTTAAAAAAAAAAAAAAAACAATGACTTTCTCTTAAATTGGCAGCCAAACTTTTTCCATCAATAGAAATGCCAAATAAAATTAGTGAGGGGACACGTTTTCGACATAACGAACGAAGGTGTGTACATCGTTCGCATTGCCATCACTCGGCTTCACTTGTCATGCAAACTGGGTATGTATTATTCAGTATATGTTAAGGATAACACGCATCTGAGAATTGACGTCGGAAAACGAGAAATGTCGGACGGAGGAGAAACGGACTAAATTAAGTAGGAGAGACCTAACTACGTTAGTCGAAGGCCGCAGTAAGTATTCGCGTCACGTGCTGAACCTACAGATGTCAATTGTTGCTATTACGAGTACAATTTAAGTGTTGCTTGTTCTGGGTGGAAGTTTCTAGGGATGATGTAGTCCAAGTTTCGACGAGCTGCGTTGCGTCGGTCGAGATAGTCTATCTACACTTATATAATGTGTACTTAACAGAATAAACGCAATACCTCTTAAGGGGTCATTATACCTACGCATCATGATGAAAAACTTTTACTATGGGACCAGCACCGAATCGCGAAAAAAGATCAGTTGTTCAGTACATTTTATCGAGTTATGCGCACAGAAATGTATGTAGGCAGTCTATTTTTTTTTGCGATTTCACGTTGTTTAATTGTACCCGACTGCCTCAGAATGAGAGGGCTAGGGATAAGTTTCTCGAGAGCCTGTTATATGAGAGAGAGAGTATGTTAGTGTGTCTACTTTTTGGCAGGCTCTGTTGCCTAAACGGCTGAATATGTTTGAACTAATGCGGTTTCTTTTAAGAAAATAAACAACTCAAGGAGACGATTTAAAAAATTTTACTCACTAAAATGACGAACTGTTTGGAGCTTTTGGTTGGATTTTGTTGAAGGAGATAATCCCTAAAAGTTCTGAGAGAAAGCTGCACTATCGTTGTGTCACTGTGTGGTTCCTCGTTGTGACTCTTCGATGCCGGAGATCGCAGTTCACATTAAAGAGGTCCGAAGAGTATTGTGCAGTCTAGACGTGAATAAGGCCAGCGGACCTGACGGCATTCCAGCGAGAGTGTTGAGGCAATGTGCACCTGAACTGTCTCCTGTGTTGACACGCCTGTACCGCCTCTCTCTTGAAAAAAGAACGGTGCCGAAATCATGGAAGCTTGCGAATGTGCAACCGGTGCCCAAAAAGGGAGACCGTGCTGACCCTGCACATTACCGTCCGATCGCCATTACCTCCATCCTATGCAAGGTTATGGAAAGGGTTCTGAACAGTAAGCTGCTGACCTACCTTGAAGACAATGATCTCCTCAGTGACCGTCAATATGGCTTTCGCCGGGGACGGTCAACTGGTGATCTTCTTGTGTATGTCACGCACTGCTGGGGCGAAGCCATCGAGAGACACGGCGAAGCACTTGCTGTGTCGCTCGATATCTCGAAGGCTTTTGACAGGGTCTGGCACGCAGGTCTACTCAACAAGCTTCCTGCTTATGGCATCCCAGCTGGTTTTTTGTAGCTGGATATCAGACTCCCTAAGTGAATGGTTGATCCGAGTAGTCGTTGACGGCTGCTCCTCTGACCTCATGGTTATTGATGCCGGAGTTCTTCAGGGGTCTGTTCTCTCTGCAACTCTTTTCCTGCTACACATCAATGACCTACTTCAGCCTGGTCTTGTTGGGTACGCAGATGACAGTACGGTTTCAGAGAGATACTTGTCCAGTGCAACAACCGGCGGCGATGAAGTCCGTTTCTTGAGAGAGGCCATGGTAGAGCGGACAAATGTGGGGTAATGACAATCTGGTCACTTGTAACGCCACCAAAACACAGGCGTGTCTTTTTACCGCAAAAAGGAGTCGCTTTGACCAAACTCCTACTTTTCGGGGTGCATCTGTTCCCGTTACTGATCGGCTCGAGCTGCTAGGCATGGAGTTGACATCCAGTCTCAACTTCGGCGCCACCATCGAGTACAAAGCCCAAATTGCGGCCAAAAAACTGGGCATCCTAAATAGGGGGAAGCGATACTTCAGACCTGGACAGCCTTTAACCCTTTACAAAGCACAAGTCCGATCCTGCATGGAGTATTGTAGCCACCTTTGGGATGGCTCAGCTAAGTATCAGCATGCCGCGCTTGACTCGGTGGAACGCAGAGCTAAGAGGCTCATCGGTGACGCAAAACTGGTGGATGCCAAGCTACATAGCTTGACTCATCGCCGTAAGGTTGCCTGCTTATCGGTCTTCTACAGATTGTACTTCGGTGAGTGTGCCCAAGAACTCCACGAACTCATCCCACCGGCCCCCTTCTACCATCGGACATCCAGACGCACTGCATCTTACCATCCCTACCTTGTAGCTATTCCACCAATTCGCACTAAGCGTTTCCAAACGTCTTTTATAATGCGCACAGCAAAGGAGTGGAACTCTGCCTGCGTCTGTGTTTCCAAAAGCTTACAGCCCTAATCTCTTCAAAGTTAGAGTGAACAGGCTCCTTCTGGGTAAGCTCGCTCCATCGTTGACTTTGTCTCTATCATATCTGACATTGACTAGAGTCAAGAGCAAACCCATCAGTAATAAAAAAAAATAAAAAAAAAGTGCCCATGTTTATTTTTACTGGAAAACCAGATTGAAGAAAGAAACGTATAATTAACTAACCACTCATGAGCGGACTGTAGATAATAACATCTGTAGGTAATAAATACGAAACATTTAGGTGAACTCCTCAAGATATAGGAGTTGAGAAGCTGGTAAATGACGTTTCAACTGAACAGACAATGTTCCCAAAAACCTAATTCGCTGGGAAAACGGGACAAAAAGAAAACTGCTAACCTTATTTTTATTGTCAATCCTTTGTTATATAAGACATAGGTGTACATTGGTCTTAGACGAACAATAAACAGTAACATTCCGAGAATTCACACTTTCTTTATAAGAAAAGATATCAGTTGGGTTACATCGTTGCTATACATTAATGCCTATAAACATAATTTGCTCTATTAAACTGAAACAATGACCCAATTCCTCAAAAGAATACTTAATAAGAGTCGTTGTACGATTTATAAGACAATTCCGTTACCATGCAGGATACTTAACCGTTGATACCTTTCACAAACAATGGGAAAACGAAACTCCCGTGGTTTGAATGGTAACAGGGCTACATCACGCAAACGTTAACGCGTATTGCCCGAACAATTTCGTAGGAAACTCTAGAGTAGTCAAAACAAAACATGGCTCATGTCCAAAAACGTAAACTCGAACTCCAACTCCATTGGAGCTTGGCATAAATTGTAGTTTTTGCATTTGTTTGCTCATCTCTCGAGTACGAAAACGTCAATTAGACAAGCTTTCATTAACATTTTCGTGCTCATGTTGGAGTTAAAGTTCGAGTTGAGTTGGAGTTTACGTTTTGGAATATGGGCCCAAGACGTTGGTAAACGTTTCCAATAAAATTGTTTTTATTGTATTGTGAGGTCTGCGTCCTTGTCCTACATTGGATAGCTAATGGCTGAGTTGGTTGATTATATCGTTAGTCAGAAGATGTTTCTAACTCTGAAATAAGTCACCTGACCCCAGTATAGTTTTATTCTTTAACATATAAATATGTATGGTTTCGGACGTAAAAGAATAGCACCATCCCATAACTTCCCGTGGGTGTCGTAAGAGGCGACTAAGGGACTCACCAGAAAATGGGCAGCAGCATTCTCTGTAGGTACATCGCTACAGCTACACTGAAAGAAAGAAAGAAGACATGTTCTAATTCGCGACTATAGTTAATGGCGAATCAGCGACTCATGTCTAATTGGCTGATTCGCTATTAAATACACAAGATGAAACTCCATTTAAACAGAGTACATTCATGCTTAGCTACAAGCTATTGTTTCTTTCCCTCTTAGTCGTGCAAGCGCAACTGTTAACAGCTCATGTTAGATGTATAATATCATAATATCATCTTATATATAAAAATCAATTGCTGTTCGTTAGTCTCGCTTAAAACTCGAGAACAGCTGGACCGATTTGGCTAATTTTTGTTTTGAAATATTTGTGGAAGTCCAGGGAAGGTTTAAATGGTGAGAAAATATGGAAAAAAGATACATTCGGGCGAAGCCGGGGCGGGCCACTAGTAATATATAATAATATAATATCGATAATAAGTGTAAGGTCGTCTCTTCTACAACCAGCTCAAATGCAAGAAGCATTATATATAAGGTCCAATTAAAATAGGTGGACAAATTTTACCACAGCGCTCAGTAGGTCTGACCAAAGATATCCAAGCAAAAAAAAACACTGATTAAAATTATTTTATTTTGACCTAAAATAATAAATACCTGGCACTCTAGAATAAACACATCCATCCAATAGGGGTAGGTATGCGGTGACGTGGTCACGTGCGCCTGCACATTGTAGTATCAAGGGATGTGTTTATGCATTGGGTTACCAACATTTATAAGTGTATTTTTGTTCGCTGATTATTTTAATTGTAGGTATCTAATGCGATTTTCTTATATTTTTTTTACCATTGTCCTTATTTTGGTGGTCTGAATGATTCCTAAAAGTTTGTCCACCTATTTTAATGGGACCTTATATATGGCGGGCTACAATAAAACTGACTTACATGCGAGCTGCTTGCAAATAGAAACAGGGCCTAACGTTTGTGGAAAACATCACTGTCCAAGCCTATACTATAATTCATTAAAAAAAGCAACCGACTTCCAAATAAGAACACTACAAATAAAGTACAAAACTACTTTAATTTCGGAAGTCGGTGTTTTTGGTTGTTTTTTCATAATTTTACGCCGACTCCCGAAATTAAAGTTTGTGCTTAGTTTTTTATTTGCAAGTTGATTGTATTTTTTATTTTTCACTGTTTAATAGTCTCCCACTTAACAACGCCACTGGAAAGTCACTGGAAAGCAAAATACGTAATTTCGTTTAGGTACTTTGATGACATGTTTTCCAGCTATTTAAAAACCAAAATCCTGAACCGATTTTGATTAAATTTCAAACAAACATAAAAAAATACAACTGAATTGAGAACCTCCTCCTTTTTTGAAGTCGGTTGAATAGAAAGAGAAAAGAGATCATTTATTGGTACCCCAATATACTGATAATATTCAGCTATTTCCTGTTAATCTGAATGGCAGTTCAAGGTTTAACCGCAACATAAGTAAGTATTCATACAGAAGCATAATTCTATGTTATACATACAGGCCGTTTATACTCCAGCTTATAATAATATTATGCTTTTGAATCGGCACCCTTAATGGTATGCCACCCGTACATGTGTGCCAAATTCATTAATTATATTAATTAAAATAATAAGCTGAATAATCATGCTCGTTGGAGGAGTATTCAAATATTGATGTTTATTTAATAGGAAATATAATTATTTAAGTACCTGCTACTATATTTTGTACCAAATAAGTCCCCCGAATAACTTTCCCCGAATGGGGAAAATGGGAATTTTCGTCGACGGATGACACAAAAATTCCTATTTGTCCCCATTAGGGGACAGATAGGAATACTCCCTTTAAAACGTGACTGTGTAAGATTGTATGTGGAAAATGGAAAAACAAGAAGTGGTAACGCAACTTGGGAGAAGCCTTTGTCCAGTAGTGGACTGCAATGTTCAAACAACTTGGTAGGTGCTACCTACAAAATCACAATTTATCTGGTTGGTTTCGAGAAGACTCTTCAACTAGATTAGATGTAAGATTCTAGTTGATGACACTTAGTAAAAAAAAATATCTTCTGGAAGTTTATAACATTGCCGATGGAAAACCTGATCGGGCACAAGTCTTTTATTTATAGAAACTCGTCTAAATCAGGCCTTGATAGACCAAATAGAATGTAGATATTTTCTTATCACAATCAAAACCCCTACCATATTAACACATAAAAGGTAGTTATTAGCAGAATATTTCAGACTTAAACCACCCGCATCAATGAAATGGGTTTCCTTTAAAAGGTAATTTGCGAGCGCTAAGTAACCACATAATTAGAAGAGAGGGGCTTCGAATGGAAATAGAAACGTTCCATAAATGTACCATAGTAGATGTAACATGATATTATAGTATATTTTAAGTGGTAGTAGTAGTATAAGTAAGTGGGGAAAGTTTATTATTGCTGCTGAGGGGGATAAACTCCCGAGCCGAAGACCTGGAGACTGCAAACGTAATATGTTTAGTGGCAAATTATTGGGAGAATTGGTTTTGCCGTACTAGTGCGAAATATTGCGTGCTTATAAGCGGTGGGGTTCTGGAATCTGCTCGACCTACTTTTGACCTCTTGGGTAACCTTGTACCCTTTAGTGAAGATAAGATGGGTTAGACCACTTTTCCTGATAAAGTTTTCAAGTGAAAATGTGCCTGAAAATATTGCCTTTCAGTTTAGGTTTTTAAACCATATTTTAATATTTGCACGCCGATTCTTGGTGAAATTTAAGTCATTGCGCTAACAATTTATTGACTTTAAGAAATAGCTCGAAACTAAAATAATATCTAATCATCGCTTTACACGACTTATTATGTACTTTTAAAATAAACGTCGATGAGTCATCGCGCTCCAGGAGGACCGTTCATAACCAAGAGGCGGCCTTTCTAACCATTATGATAAAAAGTAGTGTCAAAAAAAACATTAGGTAAACCTAAGTGCCATTACGCGAGTGCTGCGCAAATGTTACCAGGTTACCTGCTAGGTAAATGTGCTATTGACTGTACCTCGTGGTTACCCTTTTGTCTCTCTGTAAATGGAAAAAGAAAAAAGGAGGTATAGACAGTTTAAATAAAGATTCTTTTCTTCTATAAAACAAAGGATTTCAGTAAGGTCGCGACTAATGTAGTCGCTCAAATAGGTATTCTTCTTATTTATCCACAGCATCTATTTATTGTAACTTATGGATATGGATTTATCTATATATTTTTAAAATCGAAAGGACATTCACTCACTGATTAATCACGATATCTCAAAAACTACTTGACCTATAAAGATGAAATTTTTACACAGAGATAGATTATGAGCAGGAGACGTCAGCTAAGAAAGGATTCTAGGACAACTCCCCCTGTAAATGATATATATCCTCGATATATTTATAGGGTACAGATCAGTCCAGGACTCCAGGCCACTGCAGAAAAATGATGATGAAAAAAAAATATTAAAAACAATTTTTTATTGAATTTAGTGGAATTTATTAACTTTATTGTTTTCTACTCTTCAGGCCCTTTCGTTATACATATTATGGGGGTTGAAAAAAAAATGTAATCCGTCATCTTGGAACGGTGGCCATATTAAAATTACTAAAATATTGAGCATTGTAGGTATTGTCACCAGAACTAAAGGTGTATGCAAAATTTGAGCTCAATCGGATACCAACAAATGGTCAAAAAATGGTTTGCTTTTGATAGACAACCTACAAACATACATACGAACAGCGCAAGTTAAAAAAAAGGTTGTAAAAAGTAGCCGACTCCAGGGTCCGATCTATCTCAGTAGGTACCAAAATTCTTTTCACAAATCGGTTTAGCTGGTTAGGCGTGAAAGCGTAACAAACAAACAAACAAACAAACATGCTCAATTTTACATTAATAATATTAGTTGAGATGTACACTAGTTAAACAACGCCCACGCTTTTACTTATCTTTCGGTTAAGGCGTGATCAGCAACAACTGAAAAAATGATGTTTTTTTAACGTAATTTTAACTATATTTCAAAGAACACTGTTGTTTCCGAAACATGTTTAATAATAAAATCCTCGATAGAAATTATCGTCGAACGTTAACTCTAACTTTGACCTAAGAAAAAAAACCCGTATTACTAAATAATGAATCAAATCTTAATGCAAAATTTTGTTGTTATAGATTTTTAATAGCCCAACTTAGTTTTGAGTAAATCGATAAAATGCTTCATATTTGGCAATCAATAATGCAAACATTGTGTCGTCGCGCTTCTCTTTCTTTTCTATACAGTCCAAGAGTGACAGAGTTTTTGCTGATCACAGTGGCTTAACACAAGACAAACATTATCCTATTGTATTATCGTAGAAGTTTCTCCAACTTTTGATATTCGACCTAAATAATATAACGAGTCAAAGTTTAGCACTAACACCGCACACTCAACTGTAGGTACTCGTCGGAAGTTTAGTATGAGCATCAATTAGAGCGAAGATAAATATGATAGGGTTTACAGTTAGGTAACCAGATACTAAACAATAACTTATCTAGCAAGTGAACGTAGTCTGTGAATCCCAGATCACACTGGGAATCAGTAAAACAACTATCACTATTTTACAACACCAAACTGGGTAAGAATAACCTTGTTTATCGAATAACGCCTAATTCTCGACTAACTTTTTCCCGCGACTTTGTAAGCGCCTATTCCGTTTTTCCCCGTTCCCGTAAAGCCTAAGCTGCCGCTCGCGGCTCCGCCCGCGTGAATGTCGAAAATTATCCTACATACTCCCGGGATAAAAACACGGAGGTATATTATAGTCTGGAATAACACATACGATACATGTGTTATTCCAGACTATAATCTACCTCTGTGCCAAATTTCATCAAGATCCATTCAGTAGTTTTAGCGTGATTGAGTAACAAACATCCATACATACATCCATCCAAACATCCTTTCGCATTTATAATATCAGTATAGAAGTATAGATAGTAGATATAGATCTCAGACCAACAAAAAAAGGTAGACGGCGCACTGCGAACATCAAAGATGAAGCCATCTTTTTATCTATGTGTGTCTCGAAGGGTTGCCATTTTTTATTTTTTTTCCCTATAACTTGGGAAATAATATTTTATGTGTAAGCTAATGTTGTGCAAGTCAGCACAAGTAAGATATTGTTGAGTATGGTATTGTAACTTAATTTTTTAGAAAGATCTATACCTAAAAAACAATTTTTTACATCACATGCCTACATTCAATTATGTAAGATAAGTTATAAAAGGTTGTCGAAGCGTAAGAAGCGTAAGTCATTATGTAAATTGTTTTAAAATAAAATAGGTAATCATATTTTTAATCAACTTTAATATATTAAAAAAGACCACCATAACAAAATCACTAAACTAGACTAAAGAAAAAGTAGGTAATATCAAGATAAAACATAACAACAGAACAATGACGTGTAAATGTTATGTTTAACATTTACACGTCATTGCTCTACGCATCCTTTACAGTTTTTTTTTAAGTTACTTATAGGAGTATAAATAAGTACGAGAATAAAATATAAGCTGAATGATTGAACCTACTTGGAAGCGCTTTTGCACAATACTTTCTTCTCAATTTAATGAGAGGAAAAGAGACGAAAAATGTAGTTCCATTTGCAATTCGCGCTATTTTCATATTACAAACGTCAAAGATTGTTGCGACTTTCCGACTATCTAAAAACAAAAAGTTTTTTTCTTTACCTATTGTACTGTTTTCTCGCAAATGTGTTGAAAAACTTCAAATCTAAAATATTTTATACATTAAAAAAAAGAAAATAAGAATATAACTCGAAGAAAGAAATCATATATATTTGTTTAATCGAATGGGGAAATATTAAATCGTATTATGGCAACCCTCACACTTAATGTCACTGCTTTCGTTTGTTGACGTTTTTGTTCCAAGTAACCTAAAATTCATAGTTAATTTATAATAAAAACGATGTTATTTCAAGTACTCACAAGTGAAAAGTGATTCTGTGAGACTTTTTATGTGATTTGCTATTGTTTGTACAAATTTTTACTACACAGGAAGGCATAATTATATTTTTCTATTAATGTTTTCTAGACGACGGCTCGTGACGTAGGTACTAAGAGCGATGAGCATGGTTTTAGTGTAGGTGTGTGGGTGAGCTTGTGTATTTACTTGAAGGAGCACGGTTTTGTGGCTTCACTTGTGATGTTCGCGGTGCGCTGTCTACCTTTTTTTGTTGGTCTGAGATATAGATATAGATCGCCAAGTTATTCTTATCAATTAAAGAAATAAAGATGTCTAATATTGGTACAGACACTATAACATAGTGTTGTAGTTAACTACGAGTAATTGGGTAACAATTTACGACAAAGTTGTTGGATACACGCTCATAGGATCATCAATTCAGTACCTATCAATAGATATAGGTACTAAATAAATTAATCGACTCGGTCTTACATTAGACCTCACAACTTTTTGCGGTAAAAGAAATGCGTTGCGACACGGATAAAAAATCCAAGTGTCGCAACGTATTTCTGTACATATTGTTGGTGGGATTACTTTTTAACAACACCAAGATGAGAAAAAAAGCGCCTAAAGTGATATCTGCAATATCACAGCCCATGTCGCTGGACACACAGAAAAGACGTAAGACGAGGACGGGGCGCGGACAGGGCATAGACGGGGCGCCCGCGCCGTCGCGACTTTTTAAAACATATAATATAGAAAAGACGAGGTGCAGACGAGGCACGGACATGACGGTGTTAATTGTGTGTGACAGCGATGTGCGAGTCCCGGCACCCGCGCGTCCTCGTCTTACGTCTTTTCTGTGTGTCCAGCGCCTTAGTAACTTCCAAGATGATTCCAATTAACTTACTTAGGTACTATTCTATCTACTTCCATACCGGCTATTTTACATACAGATCTTTAACTACTACGTACTTTGTTTTAACGATGGGAAATCATCAAATGACTCTTTCCGCTCTGGGCGGAGCGGGAGGGAGTGCCAGACTCTTACTAACTAAAACCCATCCGTGTTCCTCCTAATGCCCTTTGCGTTCCAGTGCCGCAGTGACTCTTTAGAATAAATTCCGCAACCCTGGCAGGCTCTGGCCCTAACGGGCCCTGTCACAATTACCCCTTAGAAGGTCATCATTATCATCATCATCATCATATCAGCCGAAAGACGTCCACTGCTGGACATAGGCCTCCCCCAAGTGTCGCCACAACAACCGGTCCTGTGCGTCTCGCATCCATTGGTTACCCGCGACCCTCACCAGGTCATCGGTCCACCTTGTGGGAGGCCTTCCAACGCTGCGTCTTCCGGTACGCGGTCGCCACTCCAAATTTTTCGGCCCCATCGACCATCTGTTCTGCGAGCAATGTGCCCTGCCCACTGCCACTTCAATTGGGCTATCCTTCGGGCTATGTCGGTAAGGGCGCCTTCAAATTAGCCGAAAAGAGCCGCGTGGTGGCAGCGCGGCTGCAGAGCTGCCGCCGCGCTGCAACCGCTAGGTTCGAGCATCATAGTGTTGTACAGTAAGGCCGCAAAAGTCCATAGGAACGCTAAAGATTATTTTGCTACGAACCGAGCGAGCGCGATACTTCCGTGCGTATGTGTGCGCGTGTATGAGTATCCACATTCAACAGATAACACACACTAAGGAACTGTCGTCACACTGAGCTTAAAAACATCATTATTATTTTTCTGTGCCATTGAATACGCATCACACAGTTACAGAGGCGACTTGTTCTTACCATTGTATTGATAAAATTCGCGCAAATATGTCATGTGCTGGTAGCCGTATGAACTAAGTGTTGGATTCGCAAATAACGTAGCCCGAGTTGAAATCATGGTCGGTCCGTTGCGGTTATTTCTTACTTTGAAAATTCCCAATCTATATTAATATTGTTGTTTTTTATATTTCTATGAAAAATACTATTGCATTTTTTGCACTAAATTGTTGCAAATTACGAATATGATCTATTAACTTACTACAAGAAGAATCACATTCGTTGTTTAGATTATTTAGTTGTTTACATCTTATCGATGTTGTAAGGTGGAAATAAAAAGACGTGTTTAATAAAAATGTTTATTCTTTTTATTTACAAATTAAACATTTATGAGAATTGTCGAATTGTTACCTAGACAAAAAAGTTATCTTGTAACCGTTATCTATGTTACGTGTAAGATTGTTTGTTGGAAGTATACCCACTTAGACCATTCATAATATGAATAACGTAACAATGAAAGGATATTAAAATTTTAATAAAATAAAATATAATTGTTTATATACAGTTATTTATTGAAAAGTGATATATGATTTAGACTTTGTAAACATTTTATTTTTATGTAACGTCACAATGAATGTTTTGAGGTCATAGCTTAATTTTTCATTTTCTTGACGAAAAGAAGATTGAAACTAAACCTCAATTTCTGTTAAAAGAACTTTAGTTCTCACAAGATAATCGTCAATTAGATGAGAAAAATAAATTGAACTATTATGTTAGAACAGTGCGGGTAGAAGAATAAAAAACAAAATAGAATCATGATTATTGTCAACAAAATTGATAGCGAGTTCACTGCATTCTTAAGATAAGGCGATGGCACAAGTTAAAAGATATAGCTATTTTAAACGAAAGTAAACACAGTATAATACAGTGTTTGTTAACGAATAATCACGGATATGTTAAAATAAAATGGCCTACTGATTTTACTAAAACTTAATATTTTGTATAACCCCCATTATTTTCGATGCAGTCAAGTAGACGTTTGCGCATGGACCCAACAATATTACTGCATACTTCGCTCCCTCTAAAACTTTCCCACACCTCCATGCAATGGGTTTTTAATTGTTCCGTAGACCTCTCATTCCGCGAGTCCCACCTTTGCACCATCAAACCCCATAGATTTTCTATGGGGTTGAAGTCGGGTGATCGCCCTGGCCATGGAATAACAATTACTTCCGGGTGATTGTGAAACCACTCACGCACAGTACTCGCTCGGTGAATAGGACAATTGTCCTGGACAAACGGAAATTCTGCTAACTCATCAGCTGGGTAAATGTTGCGCACAGTAGGTAGCATAATTGAGTCTAACACTTCCACATAAGTTGAACTGTTTGCGCGTGGAGGAATGAAAGCCAGTTCTCCTGGTCCTGCTCCACTCATCCATCCCCACATATTAATTGTGATTCGACCTGATTCGGTGTTAGGAATGACGTTGTTATCATACCAGCGAGTGTTATTCTTGCGCCATAAGTGAAGCCCGCCCTTTTGACTGGATTTAAATGTTTTTTCATCTGAAAATACCGCAGTATTCCAGTCAAAATCTAAAGTCCTATCTAAGTGCGAAACGTAATCGTTCTTGTTTGTGCCTCTCTGTCAAGTACGGCTTTTTAGCTGGTTTTCTGTGATGCACGCCTTCAGTGTGAAGTGCACGGCGAACAGTATCCATCGAGGTGTCATATAATTCCGCAAAATGTCTCGTTGGTGCGAAACCATTCGTTTCGTATATGTCCACCATATGTCGTCGCTGCGCCTCGCTAATAAGCTTCGTTCTCCCACTTCTCTTTCGACTAGCAAGGCTACCTTCTTCCTCATATCTTTTTATCCAAAGACTTACAGTATTTTTCTAAAACACAAAAATATATATATTAGGCAGCTATACCTACTTGACTTCATTTTCATTATATAAAATGTTAATAATCATAATTATTGAATATAATTTTAAAATAAAACTGCATTTATAAATCCAATAACCAACCCAATAAACCCAAGGATTTATGTATTTCTCTTCTAAACCTCATAAAGATACGATGGATGGATTCATAAATGGCATACATTTTAATTAGAAGATTAATTTATAATAAAGTTACAATTACTGACCCTGACTGCAAAGCCGGAGGTCGTGGGTTCGATTCCCACCCAGGACAAACTTTGTGTGATGAGCATTATTGTTTGTTCTGTGTCTGGGTGTAATTTATCTGTAATATGTATGTATTTATAAATTATATATATATAAGTATGTATATCAGTTGTCTGGTTACCATAACACAAGCTCTGCTTAGCTTGGGATCAGATGGCCGTGTGTGAGTTGTCCCAAGATATTATTATTATTTTTTTATTAATTCAAACCTGTCCGGCCCCGGCGACACACCGGTGTGTCGCGAATTAATCGCGAATTTAATGTTTATTTACATATACATAAGATTTACTTTATATTAGGGAATTTAGTCCGGTTTCTTCAGATATTTGTGTTTTATTAAGACCACTTTTATGCAGCCCAATGATAGTCGCCCTCACTTCAATACTAATATTAGCCTGCATTTTGCGAATATTACAATATTGTTAACCACACGTCACTAACCAACAACTACAACCAAACGACAGTTCATTTCGGTCAAGTTAAAACTCATGTCTACCTCGCAGAAATCTAATTCTTTATTTAGTTTTTTTGTGATCTACCTTTCTAACTCTAAGAAATGTGTGAACAAGTTAAAGAATAATTTAATATAATAATATGTAATGCTAATCCATAACTTCCAATCGGGTAAGAACTTACAAAAAGTCAACAATTGCGTGGGATTTGAACTTGCGGCACACTAATTTGCGCTTCAATCTGTGTGCTCTATACCACTGGGCCATCTTGACTTATGCTAAGTTGATGAAATTGAGGATTACAATCAATTGTTGGTGATAACTTGAAAATAGAAGGTTGTAAGTCAAACTAAACGTCAAACTAATACGTTGTGTGAATTCTTATCGACTTTTACTAGTGACCGTACATTTAGTTTTACGATGGACTCTGAAGACGAAACTTTTATTTTTTTAGCCCAGAAGGAGAATTGCCATGGAAAACAACGAAAATATAAATTAAGTAGTCGTATTAACAATATACGTACTTATAATGCTTATTTTTTTCACTTGGAGTCTTGTTTGTGAAGTTCTCAATTAATATATTGCATATTTCTTCACAAGCCTTTTTCTTTTCGATTTTATTACTTACTGTACTTGTCTGAATTCAAATCCCATATTGCTGGACGACTCTCAACCTCATCGATAAATTCTTCAACCTGATTTTCGTTCATGTTTAGACCTAAACAAAAACTACGTGCGCATCGTCACTAGTCGATCGATGACGTGATGCGCGGCCGCAGCGCGGGTGTAGCGCTGCAATCGCGCGTTTTTTATTTATATGGATTAACAAAGCAGCGCGGCGGTAGCGCTGCAGCCGCACTGCCAACGCGCGGCACTTTGCCGCAAATTTGAAGGCGCCCTAACCTTGGTTCTCTTGCGGATATCATCATTCCTGATTCGATCACGCAAGGAAACTCCGAGCATTGCATTCTCCATTGGGTGACTTTAAGCCTTCTGATGAGGCCCATTGTGAGCGACCACGGTTCGAGTCCATAGGTCATCACTGGCAACACGCACTGGTCATAGACTTTCGTCTTGAGACACTGTGGTATGTGAGACGAGAAGATACCGCGCAACTTCCCGAACGCCGCCCAGCCGAGCCGGACTCGACGGTTGACCTCTTTCTCGAAGTTAGCCCTACCTAACTAGATCGTTTGTCCCAGGTAGACGTACTCATCAACCACTTCGAGTGCAGAGCCTCCAATCTTGATAGGAGTGGGTGCTGCATGGGTATTTACCATGACCTTGGTTTTGTCCATGTTCATTTTAAGACCCACTCTTTCGGAAGCTCTACTGAGGTCATCGAGCATTGTACTGAGGTCCTCCGTGGTCTCAGGCATGACAACTATATCGTCGGCAAATCGAAGATGAGTGATGTACTCGCCATTGACATTAATGCCTAGCCTTCTCCAGTCCAAAACCTTGAAGACGTCCTCCATTGCGGCTGTGAACAGTTTCGGAGAAATTACGTCTCCCTGCCTCACACCCCGCTGCAGGAGGATAGGTTCTGATGTCTGATCCTGAAGTCGGAATGACATGGTGGCGTTTTTATACAAACACTTCAGCACCTTGTTGTACCGATAGTCGATCTGGCACCGTTGGACAGACTGCAGCACAGCCCAAGTCTTAGAAGGTATTGCGTTTATTTTGTTACACGTTGTATAAAATAATTTCAAACAGCCATATTTTATTCTTCAGTCAAAAAATACAAATTATCTGACTATTGAAAATCAGCCCTAAACGATTATCACTACGTAGGCATAAAATGTTGTCCCTAACCATCAACATAAGATCGATCGCTCGTTTGCCCCTAAATGTGTTAGAAAATCAGCGTTCCCACAGAAACTGACGGCTATTGCCCATAATTCGTGCGTAATAATCGTGATTGGTTCATGCTTTCGCTTCGTGCCTAAATGGCGGATAATCTGTTAAATATTGCCCACATTTATGAAGATTACTTTAGATAAAATGGAAAACATCTCCTAAGGAACGCAGTAAAACTTGATGGTAAATAAGATACGATTTATTAAAGTACCTATTCCTGGAATCTAAAACTAAGCGGAAGTTTCGGAAATGAGCTGTAATTTTATTGATGGCTGTCTGTCAATGGATTGCGAGTTTCTCTACAAGGAAATTGTTTAATGATGCTCGATTTTCATAGTGTTTGACAAAAAACCAACCATGTGGGTACTCCTTTATTTCTGACAGTAAATTGCTGATATCTTCAGGATGTCATCATACTCTTGCCCTTTTTCCATTTTGTTTGGGCTTTACCTACATGTCTGCTTCTGCCATACTTCTCTATATACCATCCATGGCCGGCGCAAGACAAGACTATTTTCAGGGAGCATCTTCAAAACCCCGAGTCAAATAAGATTTTCTTTTGCCCATTCACTGACACTGGACAGGCCGAACGAAGGTAGCTCGAGTACACATTCCGCTTGTCAAATACATTTTTTTCTTTTTTATTCTTGTTTTCATTTGTTCAATTTTTAAATAATTGAAATCAGGCGAGCGAGCAGAGAGGTGCAAGTGCACCCCCTTGCACCCCCTTCCCGGCGCTCTTGGTCTTCTCAAATGTTACCCCTTCCTAGCTGCACCAAAATGCCCGGATTATGTTCACTAGACTAATTTTTCAGGTAGGGTTTGTTTTTGTGACTTTGGCGTCTCTATGGCTTCTGGAATATCCTCATTCTTTTAAGTGCCAAACTAGGATATTGCGTTGGGCTTGCTTGCTGTCCTAACTTCAAAATCTGTATGGGTGTTACCCGGGCTTTCCCTCATGCAATGACAAACTAATATCCATAGGTCAAGCATAAACAACAGCCAGAAGTACGGGAGGACCAGACAATTAGATAATGTTAATGAACGTGGCTCGGACGAGAATAACTAGGGTAACGGAAGGGTAAGGGAGGGTATTAATGAGCTCACACGTAAACTAGTTACCCTCCTCACGATTGTCAGTACAAAATAGTACCATGTTTGTAAACCTACTCGGTCAGTACTGAAAGAGTCAGTACTGACCATGTAGGTTTACAAAAATATAGTAATTTTTGTTTTTGCCAAGCTAGTATAACTTGCTTGCTACCCTAACTACAAAACCTATAGCATCGTATAATCCGGGCCTTCTCTCATGCAGTCCACATCCAGGGGCGATCCAGACACAATAAACCAATCAAACCCGCTTTAGACACACACATCCAGAGTGCAAGCAAAAACAAAATCCAGAAGCATTGGAAGACAAAACGGCATGATCAAACAATCGTCCAGACAATTAGATAATGTTAATGAACGTGGCTCGGACGGGGATCCCACGGTAACGGAAGGGTAATGGTAGGTCCACACGATTTAGACTTCCATAAACTTCTAAAGAATTTTGTCTGTGCAAGAAAGCAATGCAGACAAATATCGGTATGGTAGAAAAGTCGGTGTATACGGATTTTTTGGACCAAAAACACAGTTTGATAAATAATGAATTAACTAATTAATGTTTCAAACATTCTGTCGAATTGTTTGCATATTTTTTTTTATGCAGACTTCATATTCTGTGTAGAAATCTGTACATAAAAGTATGTATCGTGTGGGCTCATCATAAAAGGATAGTATTAATGAGCTCACACGCAAACTCGTTACCCTCCTCGCGATTGTAACGACATTATATAAAAGCTTTATTAAGTTGTTGGTTCTTTTTATTTTTTATTTTACTTTGCTTAGCTGGATAAGCAAACTTTTTGTTATTAAGAACGGTGACCCCCAGAGTCTCAACGGAAAATTAAGAATATCTTGATTAACATATCGTTAAATGCATTAGGTGGAATTAAAAGGCAGCTGCATAATGAATTAAAATAAAAATAAGCATGAGTGAACTGAACAGGCATGTGCTCGTTCCATCGTAAACCGCATCCATTGCTTTCCAGCAGAGAATATGAGCATCATACTCTTTTTAATTGACATTGACAGTAGTCCACCAGATACTACATACTTTTAGAATTATTTAATAATTATTTAATAAGTAACTTTAAAATCACGTTTTAAAAATAAAACTCAAGTCTGCCCAATTTGCCTTCTGTGCTTGAAGACTCAATAAACGTCTCAGTCCGTTTATCGAATAAGCCGGTCTCTTACATCACAATTGTGTCTTATGTCCTTCAAGACCCAATTAGAGGTAATAGGACATGATTCGACTAGGTAACGAATGAAGACACCTGACAACTAATAACATTACCCATCTGCACACTTTATGACCGAAACTAGTACATTGCTGGAGTAGTGCGGCCATATAAGCTGGCCTCTTATGATGTAGTAAATCTTTCTAACCAAGTGTCAACGTATACTGGTATTTTTATTATAGCGTTAAATGTACCAAAAATAAATGTAGTTTTTTATTTTTGCCTATTTAGCTTCTATATTTAGACAAATCATCTATAGGTGCCGCCTTTAGAGCTAACTAATAGTGTCAAATAATATTGTCCGACTAGATCGGGCTTTTGACACATAGTGTGACGCACCGGGACTCCTCTTTTGACAACAGTTATGATCTGAACATCAATAAATTTCAGATGAGAATGTTTTCTTGTTTCATACTTTTTAAAACGTGAATTTTGTGTAGTCGGGTTTTAGTTTTTGAACTACTTTTTTTTTTTTTTTTTCACTTTAACGGTTACATAATTACACTATGAAAATTTCAATTGCTACTTATGAGATACAGCCCGCTGACAGACAGAGGGACGGTCAGCGACGACTAAGTACTGAAGTTCAGTTTTTTAACATTCGGGTACGGAACCCTGAAAAAGATTAAAATCTGCCTCGAAATATTTAATAAAATGTTATTGCTCCGGTGATTTATTAATTAAATATGATCGCCCAAATGGATGGCTGCACAGCAAACGTTGCCACTGCAAATCATTAATTTAACTGTATTCTGTTTGACTACAGTTTAATAATTATGATATTAACTGTAGCGATCAATATAAACCCCGACCAATATTTTATAAATAATTTTATTTAATCAACTGCCCGGTTGAAAATCATTTATTACAGTAATCATTAAAGTGAGTACGTAAATTGCTGCATAATATAAAGTAAATTATTGGTAATAATTATTTCTGTTTGCATAGTTATGTTGACGCTTGTACCTGTATACAAGCGTCAACATAACTATACAAACAGAAATAATTATTTAAAGAGTGCGTGGATGTCCAATCTTCCGGATTGTCAAAATTCCTGGCTCAAGAATCATTGGATTTTTGAAAAATCGTTATTCTAATACCGATTTTTCGAAAATCCAATGATTCTTGGCAAGGGTGCTACGTCCGCAGCCGCCCCACGATTCGGCCCGTATAACATATGTTGGTCGGGCCATGGGAAGGTATGGAAGGAGTGTTACATATTGCTCTCTCTTTGTTTTGTTTGTTTTTGAGAACCATATAGGTTAACGTCTGAGAAATTTAGTTTTCATCAAAATCGGGCTCGAGACTCCTTTCAGTGTTTTTCGATATTCCTCATAGTTTTGGATTTGGCCATCCACAAACACTTTAAAAAATCACCCTGTAGTTGGTATTTTACTAGCAGTGAGGCAGATTTCACTATTGCCTAACAACCGTTTTCCTTCATCTTTCATTGAATTGGCGTTGTCCTCATTTCATTATCTTCAAATCTAAAGGAAACCCCACTTGGCATCAAATAAAAACCAACAATTACAAAACCACATTATATTTTCTTATTTACTTTCAGTCTTACAATAACACATTATGATACAATACTTTCTAGCACTACTATAATCTTATTGAAAAGCTATAAAATTTACATAACTGGGAAAATGTCGGTCATAAAAACACTTATGTATAAGAATTATAGGTATTACTATTGTAGGAAGGCGGTGAAGCCGGTTTTGAATAAGTCGGAGTAGAAGGAACAGGTTCAGGCACATGCGCAGGACTGCACTCCTCCCACAACCACCAGATAGTAATTAACACCTCTACATTTATCAATAACAAAGCTATTACGGGGATAGACATTTTACTAATCAACACTTTAAGGCCACCTTTTGCTACAAATAGTGGTTTTATTATTCCTTCTATAAGGAGGTCCTTCAATCCAGACATTTGCCCACCCGATGAGCCACCGCTAAGGAGCGAAAATATCAAGCTTAGCAAACCGCTGAATTTGCTGGGAGCCTTGGGAGTCGCTGGTGCCAAGATGCCGGAGAAGTCTGGTTTCAGAAGAGAAGCTTTGGGTTGCGCTGATGCCGGTGGTGTGAGCGGAGCCAGAGGAGCAGTCTCGTGGTAGGTTGCAGGAGGTGCGTAGTTCGGTCTTGAGTATCCCGTCGGCCGCGGAAGGGTGGGATAAGCCTGGTTTTCATCACGCCCAGTAGATTCTGCTGTACGAAGTCGCTGCAACTCTTCTTCTCTACGTTGATTCTGTTGCGACACTTCATTCAACGCTTCCATAAACTCACCAAACGTCACGTTTTGGTTGCTTGGCTCCGTCACAGGAGCTTGCGGTTGCCGCTTGTGCATGACGTTAGTGTTAAGTACTTGCTGCGGTTTATTTCTATTTGCTTGAAACTGGGACGTGTACGGCAGTGACGGGTGTGTCAGGTACGGGTCCACATTCCGCACCTCGAATTGAGGCATTGCCATTACATTGTCACCCGGAAACCCATAAACTAATCGAACCGAAAATAATACGAGCAACGGAAATGTAACACACACTTGACTCATTGTGACTAAGTAATTAAAACAAATATGTACAGATACCTAAATACACTTACTTATAAATTAGTGAAACATCAATTTGCAAGTTGGCATTTCATGTTAGCCGTACATATCTGGGTCACGTTGTGAATGAAGCAACTGCATTGTCCCACATACTTGAATGTTAGTAAACATTAAGATGTCAGCTTATATCGATTCCGGAACTACAGTCCAGTGACATACACTGAGCTATTTTATCGTCGGATAAAATACTAAGCATGCTTTTGGCAAAAGAACTATCTTCTTCGAGGTCGTCAATTAAGAAAAATGTCGCAGTTGCTCCGATATAACTAGCCCAACTTGTTGTAGCGGATCTTTGAATCACACAAGCGAACCTCTGGGAACAATCCGTGATCATCCTTGATTTGAGGCCTTTCTTCTTTTTCTTCTTGAAGTATTTTATCATTTTCGATATCATCGGCCAGAGTAAGAACGCCTTGAATCCAATTTTAACAAATAGGATGAACACGACTGGCAGAAGAAGCAATTTTCCTACAATCACTTTTAGGAATGCAATGAGGGCCGCTGAGAACATTATTTTAGCTGCACTACCGAGTATGTTCGCGAAAGTTGACAGGGTGTCGGTCTTCGGACACGACACATAGTGCGGCGGGTCAGAATATGTCTTCCGGATGGGTTCTGAATAGTAATTGGAAGCACCAGTGAACAAATCCAGGAACGGTATGGGTGGTGAGTTTGACGGAGGCACTGTACTCAAAGACTGGTCCTGAGCACAAGCGCGCGACGCAACAAAAACAACAACCACTAACACAAACATAGCTCACGGACTGTTCCGCTTCAAATAACTCCTCCACTTTAAAACCTCGCCCATGAAATTTGAATTTCAAGAGATAATATGCGGGAACAGATAATTATCTCTGTGTAATTTAAAGCAACGGTACAAGGGTCAGGTCATTCCATTTTTAGAGCAAGTACCTAATGAAAGTGTTTTGTGTGATTCTTATATTTTACGATAGAATAAAATAAAAGCCGTATGACTTTTGTAACACATTCAGTTTATAATCTATTTCTTTGGCCAAAGAATCAGCATTGCCATTCAACGTGGCAATGCTGCCAGTGTTCTGGGCACTTTTGTCATTGACAGCGATGTGGATGAGTTTTTTGATGCCCAATGATCAATTTGTTTTTTACACTTTTTGTATATAATTCGCAATTTTTAGTCTAGTTTGTATATAGTTAGGTTTAGTAGATAGAAAGTGTCTTTGTAATTTGTTATACTATTATCTAATGTAATAAACAAGTCATTTCTTTTAAATTAGAATAATTATGATTTAGTTTTCCTTTTTTCAAAACGTTTTTTCAATGAATCTATGTAGGTACCTACTTAGGATAGAACCTCTGCCTAGAATATGAAAAAAGGTTCTGAAAAAGCATACAGGTAAATAATTAAACATATAGTAATCACAGTTAAAATAATGGTAATTTTAATAGCGTAATCACTTAGTTATTCATGAATTTAATACTTTCGATTTTAACTGCAAACTAAACACAAAATTTTATTAAAACCGTAACTTACCGACATTTGAATAGTTAAATAGGTACTAAATCATACTCTAATATCGTCACCTTAAAACATTACTCCTGATAAAATTAATATATTGAATTAAATAAGAAAAGAAAATCAATAAATAAATAATAGTTTAGTGTATGAAAACCGTAAGACCCCTAAACGGTTTGAGGTTTGTCCTTGGACTCCTCCCTATTAACTATGGCTAAATTGGCGGGAAAACTGTATGACATGGCACCGCGAAGTGTCAAAAAAATAACAACATTGAGTTGGTCGCGCTCCAAGATAAATGACAAAGCTTTATTTAGTAAATAATATTAAAGTATTCACTCAATACGTATAAATGGTAATCGTTACCAGAAGCGCGTATAGAAAAGCTTGTGAGAGTTGTGATAGTAGCGGAATATCAGAAAAAAATATTATTCCACCATGGTGCTCGTCAGGTAAGACCGTTCTAATAAATGTTAATTAATGCCTAACTGAGTTCCTCCTAAGTATTCCTGTACTGAGTTGCTCATAATTGCTATAACAAGATATGACATTCCTTTTAGAATTTGCATTGCCTGAATAGTAAATGTCAAATAATAAATCTTTTTTTTTTCTGCTTTAACTGGCCAGTAGGTATAATAATTATGGAGCAGAATTTAATTTAAGATTAAGAATCTCACATGTTTAATTATTTTCAATCTTCTAGTTTAATCTAGTACTCTTGAACGCACTCAAAGTAAATAAGCAAACATAAACTACCCACGCAAATGTTGTCTTCGCCTTATACCTAGTTCTAAAACAGAGACAATTTAGGTTTTAGTTTTATGAATAATTCAGTCAAGAATTTATTCAAGCAACATCAGTCTAGCATAGAAAGTAGCCCACCAGTCGATGCGTAAATTATAAATAAATAAGTAGGTATGTATGTACCTACCTTTTCAGAGTAGGTACAGGGGCGCACACGGGCGAGGCTGGGGTCATGAATTAACAAAATAACTTCAAATGTACAATATCCATTGCCAGAAAAGCTAGACATCACTTCGAAAGGCAATCAATCTATACTTATACCTACGATACTATTATTATTATTAGATTTGTATCCTAACCCCTACTAACATTATAAATGCGAAAGTAACTCTGTCTGTCTGTCTGTTACGCTTTTACGCTAAAACGGCTGAACGGATGGTCATGCAGGCAGTTTATAGCCTGGGATATGAAGAAGGACTCTGCTACTTTTTTACGCGATAACCGACATCGACGCGGGCGGAGTCGCGGGTAAAATCTATCTAGTCTAGTTTAGTTTCTAATCTATTTAGTAATATTCTAAATGCGAAAGTTTGGATGGATGTTTGTTTCTCAATCACGTCAGTACGGCAGAACGGATCTTGATGAAATTTGGCACAGAGATAGATTATAGTCTAGAAACACACATAGGAAACACTTTTATCCCGTGAGTTTGTCCCCTTGGGATAATTTTCGACCTTCACGCGGGCGGAGCCGCGGGCGGCAGCTAGTAGAATTTTAAGATCAATCTCATCTCATGCCTCATTAATAGGTATTGGAGCCTACTGTTAACAAAACGCACTCTATAAATTCTTAAATTAGGTGGGGAATCCTCTATGGTCCTCTTGTCGTATTCATATTCAAATACTTTTATTAAGAAAATTCCCTGAGGCGTTGTCTGCGATCTGCCTGACCTTTGAAATCGACGTAAATAATTTTAAGTTCAATCAATGATTAGGTACGCTCATTTCGTTACTAGAGCATCCACAATTACATCGGTGAAAGTCCAATCAAAACTCTATTCAATGAGAAAATTGTAATACCGTAGTGAGTAGTTGATTTTTCGATTCAACTTTTATTGTAGCTAGGTAGGTAGGGTAGAAGTGCTTTTAAAAGAAGTAGGTAAGGATAAAAAATACAAGGTCGTAGGCGACTTGACTCCTACGCGGAAAATTAGTACCTACTTCTCTTGAATAATGGAAAACGTACATACCTACCTTTGGCGTATATTTTAATTTGTTCCAAGGTCTAGGTATTTGTGTAGCTACGTACGTTGCTACGTACCTACGTGGCTACTGTTTGTTGTTTACGTTTAGACGTAAACACTGCCTTTATTTACATCATAATTACATGCCCGTTGTAAAAGCATAGCTAATTGTGTAATCAACGTAGTTAGGTAGGTACTTCTTAATTACATAGACCCATCCCAAAACTGAGTAAGTAGGTTTTAAACACACAAACTCTAGATACACAGTAACACTCTTCTGCGACATTTACTAACTTTTTTAACTTTGGGAAATCATTAAATGACTCCTCCTCCGCTCTGGGCGGAGCGGAAGGGAGTGTCAGACTCTTACTGACTAAACCCATCCGTGTTCCTCTAAATGCCCTTTGCGTTCCAGGGCCGCGGTGACTCTTTCGAACAAATGCCGCACCCCGGGTTGGTAAATGGTTCAGAATCTATATCTACTTACACTTTGAACAACGAAAACAGAAAAGCTGTCTGTCTTCACTAGTGTATCTAGTTCGATTAGAAAGACAAATTTACGATCCCAAAATCCCAACCCCTAATCTACAAAGTCATTTCTTCAATTTGTCTGGTACCTGGGTACCCTGGAGAGTCAGTCCTGCTACTAACTGATTTGTAGTCTGCTTGCTGTTGATTTTCCTTTTCTTCTAAATATAATGAAGCTGACGCACTAATTTCATGTTGTTCTAACAAGAATTTTCTCTTTTTTCTTCTCTAGAAAAGCCCGTTATGCTGTATGCACTAAAAATATGCAACATTTATAATAGGTACCTACTAAAAGTGATGACCCGCATCCGCGCAGTCAGCATTTTGCACACATACTTGTTTACCTACGACATATTTAAATAAATATCCGACGAATATATGGATACATTTCCTAAACATGAAAGTTGTAAAGACTTTAAACATGATATTTTGTTTTTTTTCACAAACATCAAAAATGACCAATCCTCTTTCGTTTTTATAAAAATGTTCATTTTGAACCTTTTTTATCCTTATTTTATAGCTGCGCGCAAAACAATTTTTATTTTTTAAGGCTTCAGAATGGTCAGCAGGAAGTAGTGATACTTGAGTAGAAACAGATAATCATCACTAAACTAGGAAATTAACCAACTATTCAGAGCATTATTTCTGGACATAGAAATGCAAGCGATAAGGAGCCCGAGGGAGTGAACTGAGTATTCTAGTATCCTGTCTTGCACTAGGTTCTGTCCGTTTTCTACATTCAGGTTCAAGGCTACACGATTTCCTCGTTGAATTTTCAATCAATAAATTAAGGCATGCCAAGTTAAAATCCATCTTGGCATCTCCCAAGAGTTTTCATCTCCTTAGATTCAGTACCTGCCTATACATATCCTTCTAGTAAGGTCATGTGCCTACCCACCCACGTTCTTAATTCTGTATGTTATTCTAAAAAACAGTTTTCATGTCGCTCTTGAGTTTTCCGCACACAATAAGGGTGACCGCACGTACATAGGTACATAACCCCTTTAAACTGAACACCATTTTAGTCCGCTCGGCTGGGTCCCACATACCTATCTAAACATATATTATATGAAACAATATGGTTTTTTTGACGGTTTGTGCAACCCCAAGTTGACCTAAATGGCCAACGAAATTGAACTCATTTTCCAGAGATTTTTCCTGTTTCAGTATTATTTTCTTGTTTTCACAGCTTTTCGTATAGACTCTCTTTGTTTTAGGAAATATTATATGTACCTACCTACGTACCTATTCACACGTGATAGGCGCACGGATTCATAACGTTTTTAGGAATTATACAGATACCAGCTGATTAAAAATAGAATAAAGTAAGCAGATAAAAGAAGATTTGGCACAGTCAATCTTTATAGCTTTCCTTTACATAAAAACTGTTGCCACGTAACCTACATTTTTATAATCGGTAGCTACAATAACGCGGATAATGATGTAGGCAGGTATAATTTCGAACGTAGGTGTACGATTTTTTAACACGCGACTCAGTTTTGCAAGTTAATAACTACCTATTGGTGGGTAGATCTACGTAAGAATGACCATAAAGAAAGAAGGAAAAGAGTTGCATACGTGTTTGCTGTCTTTTTGTAAAGGTTGGCGTTCAAAAAGTGCTGACACGCAGCCTAATTTGAATAAATGACTTTTGTTATTTTCATTATTGATATTTTTTAAAAACTGAAATATCCAGGATATATACAAAAACGTACCTACAGCGGAAGGGAGTTTCAGACTCTTACTGACTAACACACATCCGTGTTCCTTCCATTGCCATTGCTATCCAGGGCCGAAGTAATTCTTTCGAAGAAACCTACCCTAGTAATCTTTGCATAGAGAATAATGTTTTCTATTCCAAATTCCTCATCATAACAAATCATGCTCCATTTTCCAGCACCAAAACAAACAGAAGTAGCAACAAACCACTGTCAAACTTTCCATTGAATGCTGAGTTAATGAAGTCAGTATTACTATAATCAGTGCTACCCAAAAACGGATTTGGCTCGTCCGATTTCACTTCGTAATGCAATTGGACCGTACCACCTGCCCGCTCGAGCAATGAAGCTCGGCCAGCACTAAATATCAGGCGAATTATCATTTACTGTCTAATTAAGGCCACTTTAGCTTGAAAACTGTGAAATTCCACGTTGAAAAACGACATTGGACAGTTTTAAATTATGAAGCTTTTGAATGTTTGTTATGGTAGGTATGGATGTGAACTGGTGAGGCTCGAATAAAATTTTTCATTTTGCGAAATAAACCTCTAATATTATCAAATTAAAAAAAGGCTTCACTATGGTTAGGTAGGTGGGTAGGTACCTACCTACTTTTATCTACCTAACTTAGGGTTGATTTTTCAATAGTCAGATAACGTTTAACTGGGGAATGAAATTGGCGATTTGACAGCTTTTGTATAGTAAATCTGTCAAACCGCGATTTTTATTCCTCAGTTAGAAGATAACTGACGGTTGAAAAATCAGCCCTTAATCACGGACATTGTAAATAAACTAATTTTTACCCGCGGATTTCAGAATTTTCGCAAAAATGTAGCCGTATAATCGTCACCAGGGTCCCGTCTATCCCTTTGTCCAAATTCATCAAAATCGGGCCAAAGCGAAACAAATAAACAAACTTACTTTCGCTTTTATAAAATTAGTTGGGATTAAAACGTAAGTAAATCTACGTGAGATTCTCAGAAACAAAATCTTGCCAAATAAGTATTTCTTTCTATTTCTTAAAAATATATCTACTTACATTTTAAGAGGAACAGATAAACCTGGAGCTAGACTGTTCTGTCAGCACAAGTTGCAAAAGCCAACGAAACGAAATAGGTCACCATGGAGCTCGCTGCCTTTCGATATAAAGTTATACGTTTGCTAAGAATGAAATTGATAGTTTTAAGAACATTATTATTACACCGAGACGATTCTTACATCGTTAGTTTCCCCACTGTATCGAACTGTCCCCTGAGGGGTCTAATCATGGCCAATATTGTTTATTGGATAAGGGAATTACGTGAAGTGAATAGCTGTTGTCCTCGACTTCACATGGTTTTTTTTTTGCAAAGAACCCTTTTTTATGAATGGGAAATCATCAAATGAATCCTCCCGCTCTGGGCGGAGTGGAAGGGAGTGTCAGACTCTTACTGACTAAAACCCATCCATGCTCCTCCTAGTGCCCTTTGCTTTCCAGGGCCGCGCTAACTCTTTCGAACATAATTGCTGAGAACCCTTAGGTATCATTTTCTAAAAGTAGCATAAGGTACCAACTCTCAATAACATAGCTGAACACTGAAAGTCTCGTCAAAAAAGTCGTTTCGGAGATTCGCCGGAACAAACAGACAGACAAAAATTAACAACTGTTATAAGTGTCGTATATAATTTACTTTCAGATAAAAAGCTGTTATTTTGATATTACAAATAGACACTTTAATATTATTTATTTGTATGGATGTAGTAAGCTATTAAAATAAAACATTCACTATGTAAGGGGAACATGGTCCCAAGGGAACACTATAACGATGGTCAACATCTATACGTAAATGTCACATTAATGTATATGGGAAGTTCTGATGAGGCTCCGGGTTTACACGAAATGGGTCAGCCATAATAATGATGACATACATTCACAATCACTCCGTGGCCATTTCCTGGTTCTTGTTAATATCTATAACGACCATAAAAGATTAGCTAACCTAAGCTTGAATACTGTCGGAAAAGTAGATTTCCGATTTGTGATACTGATAAGACACCGAAACGTGAATCTAATTGAAATAGTGAAGATGCCATCTGCCCTTTTCTGTAAAACCTTAATCTTTTGTTATTTTTCTCCCAACTTTCTCTCAAGAGTAGGGTTACCATTTAGAAATTTGAAAAGTCCTGACAAAAAGCCTGACATTCCAATAAAAGTCCGGACATTTTAGTCACAAAATCCAAACTTTGATGATGTATATGTCGTAGGATAATTTGATACTTCGAATCTTCGCGGAAATCCTAGGGGTTTTGCGAAAACGCGGATAATTAGACATAGGCGAAAAATTATCAAATCTTACTGGACAAAGTCAGGATTTTTGCGAAAAAAAAAATAACCACGAAGGTGATGGCGGGGTCTGTTCGCTCGCTACGCTCGCTCACTTGACCCCGCCATCCCCTTCTAACCTAACCTGTCCGAGTCGGGGTGCCCTTATTGATAATTTTTCGCCTATGTCTAATTATCCGCGTTTTCGCAAAACCCCTAGGATTTCCGCGAAGATTCGAAGTATCAAATTATCCTACGACATATACAATACAACCAAAATATATGAGCTGCGAAGAATTCTACGTTAAGTTTGATTAGGTATTTTACATAAAACTATTTTTGTTTTGAAGAAAAAATTTACTTAGTTGATTGTTTGCAAATTGCAATAGAAGTTTGATTGATTGTTATAGAAGATTTATACCTACTTACTAGGTATTTATATTAATGGGAAATTAATAAAGATATAAAGACTTATTTGATATTACTTAAAAATGTATAACTTTTATTACTTACTCGTGATTCAATCTAAGCCCAAAAATCCGGACAAATTAAGGAGCCGGAAAAAGTCCGGACAAACGTCTAGAAGTCCGAACATGTCCGGTCAAATCCGGACGGATGGTAACCCTACTCAAGAGTCTATAGACATAGAAATGAGTACCGATTATACATGTGAACTTCCGTGATCCAAAACATAGACGTCGAACGTAAATTAGTAGAGTATGAGGTCACTTTTGTAGCGGAATTTGTTCGAAAGAGTCACCGCGGACCTGGAACGCAAAAGGCATTTGGAGGAACACGGATGGGTTTTAGTCAGTAAGAGTCCGACACTCCCTTTCGTACCGCCCAGAGTGGCTGGAGCCATTTGATGATTCCCCATCCTTAAAAAAAAGGTACCTTTACGGCTAGACTGTGGCAATCGTAAAATAAGCAATGAAACGGAACCGAGATCACTACATGTCCTCTATAAAAGCTACCGCTATCAACGTATTAGTAAATGTCGGCTCAATACCTATGTTTAATCCTCAGTAGGTAGGTAAGTATTGTAAGATAACTGTTTAGTTTTATAGACGACTATTTTTCTCCTAACGATGACCTGCGGCCCTACCATGACGTGTTAAAGAGATGGAGCTATACCTATAGGGTGTATAGCTCCATCCCTCTTTCTCGCTCGAACGACTGACGCTTTAACACGTCATGGTAAGGCCCCTGCTAGCACTGACCCATCCAAAATTAATATTATTATATTTGCACTAATTGCGCGCCATTTGTGCTGATTGTTAACCTCCGTTTCAAGGACACAATACCTACATTTATTTATTGTTAAACTCAGCGGAATTTCTATTTAATATTCAACAATAAATCACTAACGTCATAACAACAGCAATCGCATAGAAATCAAAAATACACTGGCCTAGTTACACCGGTCCATTTACCTTATATTTCCGCAGGAAAAGTTTACGAAAGAAGCAAATCTAAGAAACTTGCAACGCCGAAGTGGGAAATGCGATCCACGTATCCGTTACGGGCAAACATCTGGGAATATCTGTATGAAGATAACGTCGAACAAAAGTTCAGTTGCAGCAATAAAAGGAGACATAGGAAATGTAAACAAAAGTCGGTCGAAAACGATTCTTGTAGTAAAACAGCTGTCTGGTTGCTTTTGATAGTTGGCGCTGCGATTGGAGGTTTAGGTTAGTGTTGAAACCAATTAAATTTACTCTCTGATATATTTATTTGTTCAGAATCAGAATCAGAATCAGAATTATTTATTTGCCAGCAATGTAGGTACAATTTTGAGATGGTACAGTATTGGGTGTTTCCGCTACATTCTGCCTTACGGCATGCAAAATTATTATTTTTTTTTTGTTAGTTACAAGTGATTTAGTAGTAACATGGCATCAAAATTCACATAAATAACTCAATAGTCACATATATTGTCGATTACAAATCAATAAGCTTATTATAGGAGTTCAGAATGTCAATTACAATAAAATTTAAGATACAGTTATAAATCTTTATCATTCAGGAAGTCATTAACAGAATAATAACATTTGTCTAATAGTAGTGCAGTCAATTTAGTTTTAAATATACGAATGGGGTGTTCTTTTAAGTAATGCGGAATTTTATTATAAATGGTAGGCCCCATTGACATAATACTCTTTTTTAATAGTGCTGTTTTATATTTTCCTGAATGTAATAACTTATTATATTGTAGTCTTAGAGGACCTGAGCGCAATCTGATGTTGGCTAGTGTCGGAAATAGATTTAAATTTGATCTAACAAAAATCGACACTTCCAATATGTATAGAGACGGGAAGGTTAATATTTTCATTGACCTAAACACAGGCTCACAGCTTTCAGTCGGTTTTAAATTTGACATTGACCTTATGCAGCGTTTTTGGGCCTTGAAAATCTCCTCTCTCTCACTACAGTTGCCCCAGAAAATTACTCCGAACCTCAATCTTGATGCAACCAAACCATGGTAAGCTGTAAGAAGTGTAGTATTGCTTACTTTATACGATAAGTTGTGCAGGACATAAGCTAATTTACTCAGTTTTTTACACACGTCCTCAGAATGAGGTTTCCAAGTCAGATTGTTGTCAATTAAGATTCCCAGGAACTTTGCTATATTGGTTGAGTCAATTTCATGCCCACTATAGCTGACAGTTAAATTAGCGGGACTAATCCGTTGGTAAAAATGCATTACCTTCGTTTTTTGTAAATTTATCTTCAAGTTATTTATATTAAGCCAATGAATAATACTCTTTAATGTGTTATTAATCTCACTTTCATATTTTTTTACGTCCGAACATTTTACTATCACAGTACTATCGTCCGCAAACAACACCATAGGATGATGTGTTTGACGGGGTAAATCATTAATGTATAAGAGAAACAACGGTGGTCCCAGAACGCTACCTTGTGGTACGCCATGTTTGACCTCTCTACAATCCGAAGTATATTTATGTTCACGTTTAGTTTTTAGACATACTCTTGTTATTTCTGTGTATTGCAATCGGCCTTGTAGATATGATTTTATTAAATCTAGGATATTTCCTCTTATACCATAGGCGTAAAGTTTCTTTAAAAGGACATTATGGTTTACGTAGTCGAATGCCTTAGTCATATCAGTCAAAATTGCACATACAGGAATTTTATTGTCAACATTTGTCATAATATTAGTTAAGAGATTATATATTGCCATATTAATATTTTTATTTTTTCTAAACCCCATTTGTTCCTCGCTTAATATATTATATTTACTCAGATATCTATCTATTGCTTGATAAATAATCTTTTCAAATACCTTAGAGAAAATTGGAATCAATGCTACTGGTCTATAATTGGACATATCTTCTCTATTATTATTTTTATGTAGAGGTTTTATTACTACGGTTTTTAGGCTATTAGGGAATACACCAGATTCAATACTACAGTTAACAATATGACTTAGAGGCCCAGAAATAACATCACTAACAAATTTAACTACACTGGTAGTAATCTCATCGTAACCATAACTTTTTATATTTTTAAGCGACTTAATTGCTCTTATTATGTCATTTGGAATTGTCGGTGACATAAACATTGAATTCGAGCCATTCACTAGGTCAGTAATTCCGTCAGCGGTGTCATAAGATACGCTTTGTACTTGGTCAATAAAAAAGTCATTAAACGATGTTGCTATTTTCCTGGGATCCTTCATTGTGACATTCTGATGGTCAATTTTTAAGATAGGCTCTTTAAAATGCTTATTATTATTGATAATTTGCCACGCAGCCTTGGATTTATTGTGGGCCTTATCAATAAAGTTACTATTCTGTGCCCTTTGAGTAAGTTTAATGATCTTTTTTAATCTTTGCGAGTATGTCTTAAATGTTTTTTTATTTTTGTTTGACGGATTCAATCTATATTTCCATAGCAGGTTTCTTTGTTTCTTGCTACAGAGTTTAATGCCTTTCGATATCCATTTTATTTTTGTTTCTGATCGTATTCTAATCCATTTTTTTGGAAAACACTGATTGTAAAGTAGCTGAAAAATGTTCATAAAAATATCATAAGACTCGCTAGGGTTACTCTCGCTGTAAACATCTGAAAACGACAAACTCTTTAAGTGATTTTTAAATTTAACCAAATTTTCTTTTGAGAAGTCTCGTATCTGAGTGCGCCAATACCTTAATTTGCAAGTTCTACTGACTTGAATTTTGAGTATTTGAGCTGAGTGATCAGATATTGCAAAATCCATTACTTCAGCAGAACATTTTAGATTTGAGTTCAGAGCAAAATTATCTAAACATGAAAGGCTCCTTGGCCGCGTTGGTTGGTTTATTTTTAAGATGAGGTTGTAATTTAAGAGCAGAGATTCAAAGTCCAAGGTGCACCTATTACGTTTTAAAATATCTATATTGAAGTCTCCACATACTACTACCTTTACATTTGATTTATTGCACAATTTTTTTAATACAGTGTCCAAAGTGTCGTAAAAAAGGCTAATATTAGACATATTAGGGGGTCTATAAATACATACTACTATTAATTTGTGATTAATTATTTCTATAGCACAGCATTCAATAACGCCTGTGATCGATGAACTCTGTACATCAGTTAGTTCCTTGTAATCGTAGTAAGTCTTAAGTAATATACACGAACCTCCTCGCTTATGCTCTCTTCTTGAGTAACATGCTGCTAGCTTAAAGTTTGGCACGTTTATTAAATTTTCTTGACCAGAAATGACGAAGTGTTCCGTTATGCATATCATTTCAATACTGATTTGTTTTTGCAATAGATCTTGGATATGTAATGTTAGCTGGTCTGTTTTATTAAGGAGGCCAGCTATGTTTTGGTGCAGGATGTACATATGATTATAAAAGAAAAAACTCAGAGTTTTCAGTATTAGTCTTAATGTCAGTTCTACTACGTTCTTCTTCAAGGAGTTGGATATCGTCGCTAACATTAGAATAATCTTGATCGTAGTCAATTAATATTTTAGATCTGATCTGGTCAAAAATGTCTCTCCATCCGTGTTTATTTATTTTTCCTGTATTGTAGGAAAACATGTCAAGAGTCAGGGTGTAATTACTGTCAAAAAAATATGCATATCCGTGGTTTTTTAAGTCCAAACTTAGAAGGTTGTTGAAAAGCTCGACTTTATAGTTGTGAATTAAAGCACCTCTTATATAAGTCGGAGCACATATAACGATATTTGTGTGTTTAATGGTTTTCAGTGAGTTTTTCAGTTTTTCGAGGATATCTAGATACTCGTTATTTTTTAAATCGTTTTCTCCAATGAAGAGCAGGCAATAGTCTTGCATTGTAAAGTATTTTAAGTTGTCCTCGACGGTGCTTAATAATTCTTCTGTGGTGGCTTTATGAAGCAAATAATGACAGTAGTCAAATTGATTACAGAAAACTTCTTCGATTAACGGTAGTGTTCCTTTGGTACACCTACTACTCATTATGGCGAGTTTATTTTTCTGTTTCGCTTGAGATACGCCTACTGGTTTTTTTAGAGCAACATTACCCAGGCGTGAAGTTGAAACAGTAAGGTTTTTGTTTTGCGTCAATGAATCATAACTCATGTCGGTAGTCTGTGTTTCTTTGTTGAGAGTGTCGACTTTTATTTCCTTGCAATAATGAATCGAAGTCGTGTTGGAGTCATTATTTGAGGCTACTGGTATCTTGTAAAGCTTTGATTTTTGTTTGTTCGATGATGATGGTGTACTTTTTCTGCCAGGAGTCAAGCAAATCTTTTTACATGTCTCGACAGTCATTAGGGCTTTTTCTAAATCGGATTTTAATCGAAAGTTTTCGCTGTTGAGGTGGTCTATTTCCTGATGAGCACTCATAAGTTCCATCTTAAGTGCGTTTATTTGTTCGTTTAAATCGTTAATATAGTCGCCGTCATTATAATTATGCAGGCTGTCCGGTACGCTCATCATTGTGGTGTCAAGTATCGTCTTTTCATCGTCATTTGTTAAGACAGATAAGTTTGTCAAAGACCCAGTGTTCTGCTTACGAAGTGTGATATTGTCTGTATCCATGCTTATCTGTGGTTATATGATGTTGCTATTCTACTTATACGCCCTCTATCAGTAAGTATGTACTCGATTTTAATAGCTGGTGTACAAAGTAATTTATGTCGCAAAAAGTCTTCGATTGTGTGCCTCGGATTTGAACTCGAGGTGCGAGGCGAGCGCCGGTCACATGTAGCTTGTTAAATAACTGAGCCACAATGTACTTACAATGCTGAGTTGAAATTAAGTAGCGTATGTTAAAGAATGACAAATTTGAATTTGGCAAATCGGTTGGTATGACTAATGTGCCAGGATTTTTTTCCACTACACGTAGGTACTCCTTTGTACTAATGTGAACATTTTTTTTATGTTGAATATTTTCACTTTGAATACTGTTTGTTTGATTGTTTGTTTTGATCTGATGATATCACTGATAGTAATACACTTAATTGTCACTTTTTGAAATGTTATCAATCGTCACGGTTGTTTTTTTTTTAACACTTATTATTTCACTCACTGTTGAATTAGTCACTTTGATAACGTTTGCACAGGTAAATTAGGCCTTTATATATATATTTTACGGATTTTTAACAAAAAAGTACGACTTCAGATATTTTTAAACAAAATGTAAACACGGAGCTTATTTATCGAGATATCAAGCGGGACAGCGCCATCTATCGACCGTTCGTTCAGATAATTCACATAGTCATGGTGTTAGGACATCGGATCGAACGTCAATGTCGTAATGATCCATCTTTCTGCTACCTCTCATCTTCTTGGTATAATATGTTCTAAATGTATGGATCTGGAAAATATTCACAATTTGGTAGAGATCTATGTCCAGCGGAACGACACAAAAGGCTGATAGAAAATGCTATTAGTTACTAGTGCCAGCCGTAAGCCATCACTTTTGAAGGGCAGTAGATACCTAAATAAAAGACCAGGAAAACGCTACGATGAACAATGCTTTTAAGTAGATAGTCTTCAAATATGACAAAAGCTAAGTCCTAACCAATTAATCTGGAGACGAATAATAAATCACATTAATTAACTCGAAACTACATAATATACGTGGATCTAATCTGTTAGATGTATATCACAACTCAAGCAATAATTAACTCAGTTTCAGTATCTATGTGGAAGGCTAACAGGACCGGAGAAGACTTGACACCTAAGACCAAGATAATGTCGTTAGGTATGTAGCTGAGTAATTGTGTTCCTTACGACGTTTAATTCAATTACATGGTGTCGTACCACGCTCTTATCAGGCAGTGTAGTTTTTAGTTCATATTTTGTTACCTACGTTTAACTTAAAATGAGTTTATAGAAGCAAACGTAATAGTGGACCATGTCATAGTTAAAATCGACATTCGACATCCTGGGTTTGAAAAATCTTGTTTTCTCAGCAGGAGATAACTTCGACGGGAAGGTACCTATATAGAAGACTGTCCAAAAAACTTTGAACATGGATCACCCAAGTAGATAGCAACCTTGTACTCCCATTGTCACATGCAGCCATAAACATGGTAATCTGTTTAGATGGGTCAGTCAAATCTGGGATCTGAAACTAATACAGGTTCAGTTTATGTCCATGGAAACCGTCTTTTAAAACAGCTAGGTATACGTCAAAAACAGCAAATTATTTTTGTAGTTATCCAGGACTTTCCCGCTACTGGGGCAAGGGCCTCGCTAAAATTCTGCAACGAACTGCATCCTCATCCTGATCCATCTGTCTTATAGTATCTAACGCGACAAATATAAATTATAATCATAACAAACACCAAGCCTACTAAGAGCGGATTTCACCAATGAAACTGAACGCGATCAGTACATCTAAACTGCGTTCAAGAGCTGTCAGCGTCAATATTCCATAGAAAAATAGTGACACTGACAGCTCATAATAGTAGTTTATGCAACGACCATATAAAAAGGGTTATTAAAACACGAGTGTGGGTTTATCACACGAGGCGTAGCCGAGTGTGATAATAGCATCACACGAGTGTTTTAATACCTAATTATATGCCGTTGCATACACTATTTTATCTTCACTCATACAGTTGAAATAAAATAAGTGGAAAAATAGTTAATTCCAATATGGCGGATATTCTCATTGCGTATTCGAATGACTGCGCAGCGCGCTCAAACATAGACAAAGATAAAAGCTGGCTCATTGACTTAAGTCAATGAGCCCGCGCCAAAAATTAAAAAGAAAAAGTGTGCTATAAAAATTAAAAAGTTATTTTATGATGCAGTTGTTTAAAAATCGAAGGAAAATGTTGAACTGTAATGGTTTTTTTTTTAAATTTTACCTATCCACGAAAAAAAAAGTATGTATTTATGCATTCGTTTTTGAACTCATATTTGGAACATTACGTTGTGAGTGTAGATAAACGTGGTTTATACGCTGATCGCGATCAGTTTGGCTTGGTGAAAATGGCCCTTAGTCTTGTATACCTAACAAAATGAACTTACGTATCAATATCAAATATCGTAAATACCTATCCAGTAAAACAATACGAACAAGCAAATTCCATGTAAATTGCTAACCATTAAAATAGCTGGCCTCTACCATCCATCAAGACTTATCGGTAATTAATGCAAAGTAATAAAAGTTTTTAATTATGTATGTCGCCGTACCATGAGCAATAACCATGGCCGCATCGTAGAGGGTTTTTAAAGTATGTGACCCTAGTAAGTAGGTCAACTTTATTTAAACCTTTTTACTGACCTGATGGATCCTTCAGATCTGAGGGCCTCTGTCAAAAATGTATGGTTTAGCCTTTTTTGACAGACCGCAACTGACGTGCGATTGCAAACGTTGCATTGCTTAAAAAATTGTAGAATTGGCCCCCTGATCTTTTCCTACCTAAGCTAGTGGTAATGCATTTGACACTTCAGTCACTTTTGTCAGATTGAATTGTGTAACTACTTACCCAGTACCCAAATAAATTTAGCAGTTTACAGTCGTACCTACCTATACTGACTACATAACGTACATCCCCCCTCTCTATGCAACCAACCAATATCCAACTTTAAATAATTATTACGCTTTAGCAATGCTTATGTACCGGAAAACTTAAGTTTGGTAGAAGGGCTCTCCACAAGGTGAACCGATGACTTGGTGAAGGCCGCGGGAATCAGCTGGATGCAAAAAGCCGGTCGATATAGTGATGTTTAAGGGAAGCCTATATCCAGTTATGGTCTTTCAGTTAAAATTAAGAGGATGACAAATACTTATGTGAGAACGACATGATGGACATGAAGCTGCAATTCAATTCAATTCAATTTATTTATGGCAGATAATTAAAATCGATAAAATTACATAAAAACATAAAGATGAATATAAATTTAAAAATACAATAATTCAAAAAAATATAAAAAATAATCGTGAATGTCAAATAATAATAATAATCAAATATAATTTAAACAGTAACAGATAGATAGTCAAAACACATAAAATATTATAGTACCTATTATAAGTATGAGGGGCCGCTAGCGTGCAGTCGCATCCACCTCATCAACATTGGTGAGTCCCACCTCTGGGACAATGCGTTAAGAATACCATTCGGGCTGCCACGCACACGCCTTAACAGCGAGGCGCACCGTTTTCTGATTATGGCGAAAAAATCATCTGTCTGCGCCTCAGCAAACATAGCGGAAGCACTACAAAAACGTGTACAATGGTCAACAATATCAGTTACAATAGCCCTCTTTTCCAGCCGGTTCCGACTCATCTTCATCGGTCAGCTTCCAATGCTGCAACAGAATGAAATATTTAGCTGAACAACTAGCCAAAGCAGAACAATCTCTCAGGTTTGTGTCATTTCTATTTTTCGGATTTTCATTGGTTTTAGCTATGCCAGAAAATTTTATAGCCAGAAACACATTTTCTGTCGGACGGAATTTCGCGAGTGTTTGAAAGCACGTTATAAAAGGCGTTGGCCGTTGGAACTTCCGTCCCTATCAAATAAACTTCATGCAAGCTTTGGTATGCTCGCAAACAAATACTCGCGGTGTAAACGCACCTTTATTTATACTGCAGTTTGAATTTCACAAAACAAAAGCTGAATCGAACAAGGAAGTTCGAGGAAAGTCGCGGATATGAACTAGTTGGTTTAAGTTTAATTTAATCCTTGTGCGTTTGAAAGGGAACACAACTTCCCACTCCTTTGAGTCCTAACCTAAGGCTTCTTTCTACCTATAGACACATTTATACTTACGTTTGAATTTTGATAATACAAACTTTGAACGTTCGCAGCTTTATTCGTATTATTGGTAATGATAAGGATTCGGAAAATGGAAAGCTGGTACCTATAAGTAGTAGCAACCATGTCCACATGAAATCTAGGTAGTAATGTAAAAGTGGAACTTCGTAAAAAGCGGAGAGAATGGGAAATTTTCCCGAGAGTGAGAAAACACAGACTGACTTACTTTAAAATAGTGTAGGTTTTTCAAATAAAACTCGAACGATAGCGAAGCCGCAGGCCTTTACTACGTTTCTATCATTACAGAAATACGCTCCGGTCCCGGACCATGATGTTGACTTCTCGCACAAAGACTGGTAAGAGCAGTCATACCCATAGAGTATATTAGTCTTTGTAATATTTGACTTTTTGGTTGTAGAGAAATGGCTTTTTGTATAAAGGAACAAAACCTATCAAAAATAATTATCAAGCCGTGAGCAGACAGAATATATCTACTGAAAATTTATCTATCAGTCTAATCATCTCGTTTTGTCCCACTACTGGGCAAAGACCTCTCACCCTTTCCCACACACGTTTGTCCTCTTTTTTTTAGGATGGTAAATCATCAAAGGTTCCTTATAATGGACTCTTACTGACTAAAAACCATCTGTGTTCCTCCAAATGATCTGCGTTCCTGGGCCGCGGTGACTCTTTGGAACAAATTCCGTAACTCTGAAAAGAAGCAGGGCAGATCTCCACCGTATGTCATACTCCACAGTCTGTCCTCTGCCACCGAAAATCTGACAACCGAACTTACCTTAGCAATTCGATATTGCTGGATATGTCATCGGCAAAAGCTTATCAGCTGAGCCCAAAATGATTGGAATGATTGCTAATGTTATTTCCAAGTTCATTAATTGGCCCTGTGCCTAAAATATGTTGGGTTTATGCGCAAAGTGATACTTCTTATAAATAATGCAAAGTCAATATCTCCGTTCTAAGAAGTTTAAGATGAAAATCGACTGAAGCGCAAATACATACCTACTTAATTATAGCTTAGGTAGGTACACAGGTACATATGTACCCTCATACATGGATAATGTGTTGAAGAAGTATCTTAGTATTTCAAATACAAAAGCTTGTATCGTTATTGTATAAGTACCTACCTTTAAGTACCTCTTAACTGCAAGTTGCTACAAACTCGAATCGCCGCGCCCAGTCAAACGAATAAAGTTCAACGCTACCTTTGAGCTAATGTAAATGTGACCGATACCCTGTAATCTAATCTTCAAGTTTCATTCGTTCAGAACAAATGGCAACAGTTGCTGGGGCTAAGGACATGGATACACGATACATAGAAGGTGCGACGGCATCAAAGGGTAGTGACACAACGGAGTGGGGTGGTAGGGTAGCCCTGTGGGGTGTCGTTCCATTGTGGCGCGCTGCCCCACCGCCCGATACTGTACTGGCTTTGCGAAGACCTACGCTGTCCGACTGTTGGCCTTTCATGTGAGTCGAATTTCAAAGATTACGAGTAGATACTAGATATGTACTTCGTTGTAGTTGGTGTATTGGCCTTTAGGGATAACATATCGAAGTTTGGTGTGTGTATTCCCAGCGGAAAAGTGTCGTTTTTCTTAATTTCAGTTAAGCAGATATTTAGTGTATGACGTCGTGTAAATGTGTATGGTAAGTACGAATTTGTGCATCCAACCATTGGGGAGTTATTCAACAAAAACTGTTTCCGCTGGAACTACGTCATCCCAGCGGCACTTTTTTTTTCCTATGCACGTACAAGAAAAAAAATCCATGCAATAATTAGTGTGTGACGAGAGGTAAATGTGTGTTTAAATGAAATTTGTGTGTCTTAAAACTTCGAAGACATTCAAGTTTCCGCTGCGCTGACGTTTGGCTATTTGATGGAAATCATAAAAATCGGTTTAGTGCAGAGTTGATTTTTTTTACGCACGTTGCTATGAATTTGTGTATAATGTTTGTGAAAACAGATTTTGAAAAAAGCATACCGTTTAGGAGATATACACGTAAAGGTGAAATATGGTTATTAGGTCCAAGTACTTAAAATAGGAACTTTAGAGCCTAACTTTTAACGTTTATTTGTATCTTGTAAGGGTCTACAACGTCTTGCCAAGTTTCATTTATGGGCGCTTAGTAATTAATGAGCAATGGCATAATTTACTACGAATGGACCACTATGTTTTATGACATCCGATTGTAGGACTATTTAATGGAAAAGCAAAATAAAACATATTCCAATATTTAGTCTTTAATTATGTAATTAAAGAGATATAATAAAAATACCAAAACAACCGAATTACATGGAAAAACCGACCAAGTTTGAATGGCTACAAAAAAGCGGCCGTGCAGTACATAGAGCTAACGTTCTAGAATTTCCAGTATAGTATCGTTATCGTGTTTAATAGATTCGTACAAGCGCGTACACAATCGTTTCGCAGAAAATAAAACAACTGCATTAACTTTGTACTCTTAAAAGTAAATACTTTTAAGAGTACAAAGTTAATGCAGTTGTTTAATAGTCAGTAACTAGTAAATATTAGTTACTGACTATTAAAATTAAAAAACATTATTAACAAAGTAATAATAAAATCTAATTATTGTTAGATTTATTGTGCCGCTAACAACGCCACCACACATTGATTGATATAATGAATCTGTCTTTTATAAATAAGAAATACGTTGCCTACTGTAAAAGCTCAAATACTTTGTGTATAGGTAAATCTTAGGTATTAAGTACCTACTAGTAAATTTTCGGAAGTTGGTCTTCTCGTTCGAGCTTTTACAGCAACAAATAAGTACGTCTTACAATCACAGAATCACAGATCAGTACTAAGTAATTGACTCAATTTGAAGGTAGGTTTATAGGTATTTTTATTATATCTCTTTAATTATGTAGCGTAATGAGCTGAAATTTTACATATGAGTAGTTGAATTGATACACTAAATATTGGAATATGTTTTATTTTGCTTTTCCATTAAAAAGTCCTACAATCGGATGTCATAAAATATAGTGGTCCATTCGTAGTAAATTATGCCATTGCTCATAAATTACTAAGCGCACATAAATGAAACTTGGCAAGATGTTGTAGACCCTTACAAGATACAAATAAACGTTAAAAGTTAGGCTCTAAAGTTCCTATTTTAAGTACTTGGACCTAATAACCATATTTCACCTTTACGTGTATATCTCCTAAACGGTATGCTTTTTTCAAAATCTGTTTTCACAAACATTATAGGTACACAAATTCATAGCAACATGCGTAAAAAAAATCAACTCTGCACTAAACCGATTTTTATGATTTCCATCAAATAGCCAAACGTCAGCGCAGCGGAAACTTGAATATCTTCGAAGTTTTAAGACACACAAATTTCATTTAAACATACACATTTACCTCTCGTCACACACTAATTATTGCATGTATTTTTTTTCTTGTACGTCCATAGGAAAAAAAAAGTGCCGCTGGGATGACGTAGTTCCAGCGGAAACAGTTTTTGTTGAATAACTCCCCAATGGTTGGATGCACAAATTCGTACTTACCATACACATTTACACGACGTCATACACTAAATATCTGCTTAACTGAAATTAAGAAAAACGACACTTTTCCGCTGGGAATACACACACGAAGTTTGGGTAACTTTAATTTGAATGCTGCTTTACAAATTATTATTGGGCATAATGGTTAAGTTTTACCTCGAAAACTACAATAGACTAATTACATCGAACCTCAGACCAACAAAAAAAGGTAGACAGCGCACCGCGAACATCAAAAGTGAAGCCACAAAACCGTGCTCCTTCAAGTAACTACACAAGCTCACCCACACACCTACACTAAAACCATGCTCATCGCTCTTAGTACGTCATGAGCCGTCGTCTAGAAAACATTAATAGAAAAACATAATTATGCCTTCCTGTGTAATAAAAATTTGTAAAAACAATAGCAAATCACATAAAAGTCTCACAGAATCACTTTTCACTTGTGAGTACTTGAAATAACATCGTTTTTATTATAAATTAACTACGAATTTTAGGCTACTTGGAGCAAAAACGTCAACAAACGAAAGCAGTGACATTAAGTGTGAGGGTTGCCATAATACGATTTAATATTTCCCCATTCGATTAAACAAATATATATGATTTCTTTCTTCGAGTTATATTCTTATTTTCTTTTTTTTTAATGTATAAAATATTTTAGATTTGAAGTTTTTCAACACATTTGCGAGAAAACAGTACAATAGGTAATGAAAATTTTTTTTTGTTTTTAGATAGTCGGAAAGTCGCAACAATCTTTGACGTTTGTAGTATGAAAATAGCGCGAATTTGCAAATGGAACTACATATTTCGTCTCTTTTCCTCTCATTAAATTGAGACGAAAGTATTGTGCAAAAGCGCTTCCAAGTAGGTTCAATCATTCAGCTTATATTTTATTCTCGTACTTATATAAGTAAATTAAAAAAAAAACTGTAAAGGATACGTACGGCGCTATTCAACGGAGTATGCGGTAAAATATGTACTTAGGTGAGAGTACCTACTTTACCGCACGTTCCATTGGGTGGTGCGTTATATTTAACATTCGAATAATGTATACAGTCTTCGTAAATGCATTTTTTTGAGCAAATGTGTTGATAAAGACTTAATTTGTTCATGATAAATAATATTTATTTTGTAAGCATGTTAAACATAACATTTACACGTCATTGTTCCGTTGTTATGTTTTATCTTAATATTAACTTCTTTTTCTTTAGTCAGTGATTTTGATAAGGTGGTCATTTTTAATTTATTAAAGTTGATTAAAGATATGATTACCTTTTTATTTTAAAACAATTTACATAATGACTTATGCATGTTACGCTTCGACAACCTTTTATAACTTATCTTACATAATTGAATGTAGGAATGTGATGTAAAAAATTGTTTTTAGGTATAGATCTTTCTAAAAAATTAAGTTACAATACCATACTCAACAATATCTTACTTGTGCTGACTTGCACAACATTACACCCATAAAATATTATTTCCCAAGTTATAGGGAAAAAAAATAAAAAACGGCAACCCTTCGAGACACACATAGATAAAAAGATGGCTTCATCTTTGATGTTCGCAGTGCGCCGTCTACCTTTTTTTGTTGGTCTGAGCATCGAACTAAAAACTTAGACTCGGATAAATTTAAACAATTGCAGTTACTTTTAAAAAAAGCAAGAACTTATTTTTATTATTGAGCTATTTCAAAGGCGAAAAGATTAGCTCTTTTGTTACCCGACTACGCAAAAGGAGGATTATGGTTTTAACCGGTATGTATTGACAAATTTATAATGAGACAGAACGATGAGAAGACTTGGGAATACTATAGGTACGCCGATAGCGTTTCTCATAAAATATCTAGAATATTCTTTCACAATCGAAAACAATTCCAGATCCATTGCTTATAATGAAGTAGGTACTTATTTAGGTAATGGATTGGAAAACTTCTCGACGACGTAAAAACACGTAGGTACATAAGTAATGAAGTTTGTTAAAAATTACAACATGTAAGAATACGCCATCGTTTTCATTCGTTTGTGTAGGTACCACGAATTTGGCTGCTAGAGCACTGATACCTATTTCTTAGGGCACTTGTCTCACCGCCGACTATCAGCGAGAAGCAAGTAAAGCCAGAAACTACATACCTACAAGTTGGCGAGCAGCGAGAATTGAGTGTGTTAAAACTACACACTCAATTCTCGCTGCTCGCCAACTCGCTCGGCTATAAGCGAGTTGTGAGACAGGGCGATTACTCGCTCCACTCCTGCCGGTCGAGAGTTACAGAGGCCGGTCCTGCGCAAACCAGCCCCCCTAGACAAAAAACTTTTCTGTAGCGTTAACGTCAGACGCTCACGACAAAATGTATGGGAATGACATTAGGTGATGACGTTTCCTTTCCACACCTAATGTCATTCCCATACATTTTGTCGTCAGCGTCTGACGTTAACGCTACAGAAAATTTTTTGTCTAGGCCCCCTGCACGCGCTACGAAGCACTGAATTCATAATAATATTACCTATATCAGCTAGCACCATAGAGTATATCTTTGACTAGCACTCAGATCCGCACTACAGGTAGACGTAGAAATGACCGCCTGGTTGGTCTCTCGGTGTGAGTTCTGAACTTCTGACCTCTAGCCAGCATCGCTGAGCGAGTAGGTAGGTAGGTACCTATTATCTTTGATACCTCTTGTCGCTGCGACAAACAAGTGGTAAGAGAGTTCTCGTCGGCAGTGTGAACAGCCAGCTATCGACTTTAAATGTAGGTAAGTAGGTATGTACCTATGTGTATTTTACTCACATTTAGATCTATTACTTTTGTCCGTTTCCTCAGCGAGAAACTAGTCGATAGGTAGCTAATCACTTCCTCGTCGGCACGCGGCGGTGAGACAAGTAGAACAGAAGTCCAACTAGAACAGAAGAACAGATCTACCTACCAGTGGTATGGTAGTCCTCCGCAGCCATTTCACATCATTCTTTCTCAAGAACTGGTCCTTGAAACAAGATTTTCCCTTACTAACAAAGCAATTATTTTCAGTGGTTCATACGGCGAAATAATAATACGACTGCCACAAACGCGGAGGGTGCGTTACATCACAGTTGAGCACATACACCCAGACACCGCCCGAAGTGCGCCCAAGCATTTCCTAATATACGTTAGTAGTCAAACAGCTGAGATTACGGCTTTGAACTCCCAATGCTAAAACAAACGAGATATCTAAGTAGAACCCTGAATATGATTACTATTTTGCATAGCGGTTCACTTGTGTTTTAGTAATGAATCGTGTTTTCGTCAGTGTAAGCTTTGATTTTCAAGACGGTAATTTACCTTCTCATAAGTAATTCTCGCATTAAGTGGCCCCGTTGACACCAATCATCCGGCATCCTTTTTCAATAAAATTGTGTGCAGAACCCTAAAATCTAGTCAACTAGGTAGGTAATGTACTTTCCCAAGTTCGCACGAACATTTTTATAACGCGGCATTAAAAAACGCACACAGCGTTTTAAAAATCATTCCCATCCCCTCCTTTTCGGGCCAGTACCTACGGGTAAAAAGTGCACCGTTGGGTTCTCAACGTTATTTTATGCTCGTTTTTCTAGTCTTTTCCAAAAAAAAACGTGTCCTAATACATGAGACATACTCATATACTCCTCTAACTGCTGCTAGGAAACCAGCAGTAAGAGACGTCATGTTTCTGTGCAGAATAGCAACGTATTGTTCTTCCAAAATTGCATATAGATATTATCAGGTGTAGGTAACGTCTGCTTTTACATTCAGAGTTCATCGCCTTTCACTAAGTACCTATATGTACCTACCTATTAGGTATTTCACGCTTGCTAGTCAGAATCTTAATCGTTCCGTGGGAACATAGATAGAATATTATCTTGATTTCAATTTCTTAGGAAGCTCTTCAGTGGAATTGTTAACCTCGAGCGCATATACATTTCTACTTTAGAAATAGGGATGCTATGTTATTCGTGTCATGTTGCTAGTTTTCGTCTTAGCCCGCGCTCGGATATGCGAACTCATGCAAATTCTGTTTTGTTATTCAGCAATGTCTTTGCATTGACTAATACTGCGAAGTAAACTGACGCCAGCACTGTGATGTATTCTACATAGTTCAACCGTCCCTAATATGCACAGTCTTTTTATGCCTTTTTCTTTCTGTTTCTCTAAGTATTTTTCTTTTTTTTTTGCTTTTGCGCTATTCGTAGGCAACTTTAATCCGTCCATCTACATATTATTGTCGGGCAGCCATACCTTAGGAAACTTTGGCCATAGAACTAGCGCATATCTAATACAACTCGATTTTTAGTAGTTACTAGTGGCTCGCCCGGATTTTTTTAACATAATTTCTTATCATTTAAACCTTCCCTGGACTTCCACAAATAGGTATATCAAAACCAAAATTATCCAAATCGGTCCAGCCGTTCTCGAGTTTTAGCGAGACTAACGAACAGCAATTCATTTTTATGTATAAGAAGATTACTAAGTATAAATCTTGGTCAGTTAAAATAAAGAAGAAACAGTTGCGCGTCTAGGTTTCATTTTGACGCGATTTTCCTATTGTGCCCTGAAGTTAATAAGTTCTTCATTCGTTTTCCAGGGTATCCTAGCAAACAACACTTGGATCAAAGTAGCAGATGCACAATACAGAGCTGAAGGCCCCCCGAAGCAATACTACCCATTAGCCTTTATTTATATCGAATGGAAGAGCTTAGTGTTCAGAGTGCTGTCTAACCAAGGAAACAAGAAATATACTTGTGTTTATAGAGTACACTTGCACGGAAAAGTTGAAAATAGTTTAGTTCCTTACAATAAATTGTAAAGGAATAAATGTGTTAGAAAGTCCTTAAGTTTTTTTTACCTCACTTACCGATAAGGCAACGTTTTTACTTATTGCTTGATGAATTTAATTGATGAGATATTTCCGCTCACAGGAATTAAAATTCACAGTTTTCAGAAGTGAACTGTAAGCCACCATTGACACTTTACTTTTGGTGGAAGCGCCAGGGTAGCCAGCGAAATTCAAAATTTCTTACGTTTTTTGAATTTCGCAGGTCGTGTCAGGTTGTATCTTGGTCAAAAAATATGATTCGCGGCCGTAGCAAGAATATATTTATAGAATTATAATCATTAAAATCATCAATACAACTCTTTTAGTTAGAATTGATGACAAATGTATTATTATTTCATGAAATCATAACATTTGGCATTCATTCTAACTGAGAAAGTTGTATTGATGATTGAAGCAGAATGGCAGCCAGAATGGCTCAAAGCGAGAAGTGGTAAATCGGAAACTTCCGTGGTAGATCTAAGTCTACTTCCTAATCTAGTCTGTACTCAATGTTTGGGGATGGTCAACAAAAAGGATCAGTAGTAAATAAAACATGTGATTGGTTTTACGTTATATTAACCAAAGCAAACGCAACGTTTACGAAGCGCTCCAGTCCTGGGCAGAGCCTCCCCAAGATGGGGTGGGTGCGGGTGCGGCCGGCGCCGGGGCGGCAGCTGCAGCAGCGGTGGTGCCCCACTCTTCTTGGACCTGTCAACATGCATGTTTGGTGTTATATATTTACTCAGAAAATAGGCAACATGTATTGGGTTTAGAATTGCATTTTAAACAGAGGAGGAGTCTATCTAATCAAAAAATAAATACCTATCAATCTAATCTAACAAGCACAACGTGAAATTTAATGTTTTGCTTTGGACAGAATGTCATACTACCTACCAGAAAAAATATTTTCAAATTGCATCCAGAATTAGCTTGTCAATTCCTACAATGTTACAATAGGCAAACAGGGAAAGCTGACTGCAAGCTTGGTGGGACAACAACCTTTGAAATGAGGATAGTAGGACTAGAAGATGAGGCTGGTGCAGGATCACAATGAATAACTGGGAAAGACCCAGAACTGATCTTGAATGTTCCATAAACTTTATAAAATATTCCAACTATGAACTAAGTGCTGTACATACCTGAGCAGCCCAGTCTTCCTGAGCAGGAGCAGCTCCGAAGGCTGCAGCTGGTGGTGGCGCGGCGTCCTCGGCCCACGAGGTGACGGGCTCCACGGACTCGTTCCAGTCCTCGTGCACGGGGGCCGGAACCTCGGGCTTGGGAGGGGGTGCGGCCTAGAACAAGAATAAAAAATTTGATTTTGACTTGTGATTTTGTTTGTATAGAACTAAACTTACACCTGCCCCCTGCCATTTTGCAGGGAATATAGACATTACTTTTTCAGAAACATCTTTCACTAGCATTTTGTCAGCAACTTCATGTGAGAAGTGCAGGACGCCATTGTGGTGACACTTGGGAAGGTTTAGGTATGAAAATCTAGTCACTTAAAAAAATGGTGATGTATTGGTACTTACAACAACTTGCTCCTTAGCCTGCTGCTCCTCCTTCTCACTCTCTTCAGGGTCGCGGTAGAAGAACAGGTCGACGACCACGTCCCAGCGCTGGTCACGGGCCAACACACCACGCAGTCTCAGGACCTCACGAGCCAACAGCCACCACATCAGACCAATCGAGTGAGAGGACTGGAGAGAAAATAAATATAGCATTTAAAAATAGTCTACTACAAACCATTGTAAAGAAAATGTTTATGAATAAAGATTTATTCAGTAAGAATAAATAATAATAATAGTATTGATTTCATTGATTTTACTACACATTACAGCCAACCTCAACATGGTAAGGTAGCTCCCCTACCATGTTACCCTAGACTTGGCTTTGGCTAGGCTAATTATGATGATTTCAGTAATATCAGCAGCTCTTTGTAATAATTTGAAATACTTTAGAAAGAATCATCAGCCTAGCCTTTTGATGATACTTGAGAAAGAATATTTCAGTTTTAATGGAAGTATGGAATCATCTTTCCATTATTAAAATACAGTAAAGTAAAAGTTGTTCAAAGAGCAGCTGATATAAAATTCATTATCGAAATTCTTGTTGAGATTTCTTAAAAAAGCTTACCTTAGTGTTGCATGGGATGGCAATGTCAACGAAACGCAGGGGCGAGTCAGTGTTGCAGAGGGCAATGACTGGAATGTTGACATAGGAAGCCTCAGTGATGGGCTGGTGGTCCTGAGCAGGATCCAGCACGATCAGGAGACGGGGCTCACGGAAAGCAGCTTGGATCTATTGATAACAAAATGAATGGTTATAATATATAATTATCTTCCCTGTAGTAAATCAGGTTTGTGTTGCTTTGTATGCAATCAGAAAACCTTATAATCATTACTACATAAGAATGCAGTCAGTGGTTCCTTAGTTTGTTTGTCATCATTCAAGGAGTTAATTCGTCATTGATACTTACTGCAATACTACACTGTGCTATAAGGTCTAATTATGATACTGCATAAGGTGAAACTACACTGCTTTATGGTCTAATCTAACTTTGAATAAAATAACATCGAAAATAAGACCTACACTGCAATACCGCGAAACTACACTTTGCTCTAAGGCCTAACTTTTAATAAAATAACTTTGTGTCTGATAAATATGATATATTTTCCAAAGTTACCTGGTTAGTGAAGGCACCAGGAGTGAAACGTCCAGCAATGGGGGTAGCTCCGGTGTGTGCGGCGAACTTGAGCACAGCGCGCTGACCAAAAGGACGCGACGAGATAACGAACACGTCGGCGGGGTTCTCGATGGCGACCACTGCGCGGGCAGCGAGCACAAGCTTTTCCCAGGTACGGCGCAGGTTGATCACATGTGTGCCATCAGCGCGGCGCTTGTACACGTACGTTTCCATCTAAAAACCATAAACTTTCGTCACTACATGCTTGAAAATAACTAAAGTGCTGGTACTTAGGGGGTAATAACTCAGTTGGGAGAATGGATCGTCAATATTTTCAGACAAATATATGGAACGGATTCTTGGCTCATCATGTTTGATGTATGTTATTTTTCATTTTAGGTTATGTTTGGGTACCCACCTGGAAGTTGACATTTTCCGACCCAAGGTGGGTCGTTGCCGCCAGCATCTTGGTGACATCCTCCTCGTTGAGGGCGAGTATGTCTAATCCTCCCGACATCGTTGCGTTTAAGTGAGTTACGGCTAAACCTAAAACAACAAATGTGACACCGCTGAAATTTACATCTATAAATAAAATTATGTTTACACCATTTACTACAGAAATACTTTACATTCTAAGTAGTACACTAGCTCGCACTTAAAATTCGATCACTTGCAGTAATCTTTCTGGGATGATTTAGAGACAAATTAAAGATTTATTTAGAATACTTACGCGTATAATGCCACTGGGAGGCGAAATGGACATAAAAGAACTGTCAAACTTTAAAAGTCACTGTTATCAACTTATTTTGACAGCTTAGAATACTTGCTGATAACTTCATGTTTATTGCTGTTTCACTTTATGGCTCATTTTCCCCAATATTAGAAAGGAACAGAAACATTTATCAGTACATCATACATAATTAGTTAAAAACCGATAACTTCCGAAAAGCATAACTTCGGTCTGTATGGTTTTGGTCCGAAATAATATTACTTTTCGTTCAGCGTGCTACAACAGAAATCTTTATTTTTTTATGTTGCTTTTCCGACCAATCATAAACTTATCCAAGCCATCAAGTGAGCGTTTTATTATACTGGCTCGGTAATAATTGACTTTTACCTGTCTGTACTTCTAACAGATTTCATCGTGCAGAGATACGCCTCTAGCGGCGAAATTTAAAAGTTGCCTACGACACTTACAGCGTTGCCAACACTTTATCAAATTCACCGAAATCCGTCAAACACCCGAATTTGGGGACAATTAACTACTTTACCCACAAAATCACCTAATTTTTTTAGGAAACTCAGACCAACAAAAAAAGGTAGACAGCGCACCGCGAACATCAAAAGTGAAGCCACAAAACCGTGCTCCTTCAAGTAAATACACAAGCTCACCCACACACCTACACTAAAACCATGCTCATCGCTCTTAGTACTTCACAAGCCGTCGTCTAGAAAACATTAATAGAAAAATATAATTATGCCTTCCTGTGTAGTAAAAATTTGTAAAAACAATAGCAAATCACATAAAAAGTCTCACGGAATCACTTTTCACTTGTAAGTACTTGAAATAACATCGTTTTTATTATAAATTAACTATGAATTTTAGGTTACTTGGAACAAAAACGTCAACAAACGAAAGCAGTGACATTAAGTGTGAGGGTTGCCATAATACGATTTAATATTTCCCCATTCGATTAAACAAATATATATGATTTCTTTCTTCGAGTTATATTCCTATTTTCTTTTTTTAATATATAAAATATTATAGATTTGAAGTTTTTCAACACATTTGCGAGAAAACAGTACAATAGGTTATGAAAAAAACTTTTAGTTTTTAGATAGTCAGAAAGTCGCAACAATCTTTGACGTTTGTAGTATGAAAAAAGCGCGAATTTGCAAATGGAACTACATCTTTCGTCTCATTTTCTCTTTAGTATTAAATTGAGACAAACGTATTGTGCAAAAGCGCTTCCAAGTATGTTCAATCATTCAGCTTAATATTTTATTCTCGTACTTATTTATAATCCTATAAGAAAATAAAAAAAAAAACTGTAAAGGATACGTACGGCGCTATTCAACGGAGTATGCGTTAAAATATGTACTTATGTGAGAGTACCTATTTTAAGCACGTTCCATTGTGTGGTGCGTCATATTTAACTTTCGAATAATATATACAGTCTTCGTAAATGCATTTTTTTTTAGCAAATGTGTTGAAAAAGACTTCATTTGTTCATGATAAATAATATTTATTTTGTAAGCATGTTAAACATAACATTTACACGTTATTGTTTCGTTTGTTATGTTTTATCTTGATATTACCTACTTTTCTTTAGTCAGTGATTTTGTTATGGTGGTCTTTTTCAATTTATTAAAAATGTAATTACCTATTTTATTTTAAAACAATTTTCATAATGACTTACGCTTGTTACGCTTCGACAACCTTTTAAAACTTAACTAGTTTAGTAGTAGTAGTAGTAGTTTAAAATTTGTTTTTTAGGTATAGATCTTTCTAAAAAACTAAGTTACAATACCATACTCAATAATATCTTACTTGTGCTGACTTGCACAATATTAGCTTACCCATAAAATATTATTTCCCAAGTAATAGGGAAAAAAAATAAAAAATGGCAACCCTTCGAGACACACATAGATAAAAAGATGGCTTCATCTTTGATGTTCGCAGTGCGCCGTCTACCTTTTTTTGTTGGTCTGAGTTAGGAAATGAAACAAATTTCAATTCTAAGATTTTTATTTTATATGTATTCCTATTAACACTGCCGCCCAGTTTTAGTTACTTCCCTTGTAATAAAGTGTTTGAATTTATATGATTGCGGTTCTCGCTGGATATTTTGAACGTTCAAGAACCACCAAATGACTACCATTATATGCCAAAAGACTTCGTGGCAGACCAAGGCGAAGATAGCGGGACGAGCTCGATACCTACCTACTGAAAGGCCCGACATAGCAAAAGGCAGAGTTGTGTGGAAAAGGGAGAGGGAGGCCTTTGCCCAGCTCTGAGACAAAATGGGCTAGATAAATAGATAGATTTCGAACGCATCGGTGGAGCCTTAGGCTAGACTCATACATTCTGAATCTCTCTCTGAATTCAGAGTCGGAATTCATATTATTAATAAAGAAAGCCCGGAAATGCATACAATTTCACTATCGATCTGAAAAAATCTGAATGTGTGTGGGGCATAGTTGGAAACTTTGCATCGCCAATATGAGTTTGAATGAATTCAGATTTTTATTTGCCTCCCATTCTAAAGAGGGTAGGTCTCTCTCTAGTACACTTCGAGATGCGGGATGATTTGATTATTTTCCAGGGACGTTTAGGTGCGTTCGTTTATACTTTTTAGATTTTAAATAGACTAAAAACTTGGTAACTCTGAGAAGATTAATTTTGTTTTTAGTACATGGCAACATATCTTTATACTTTTGTGACTGGTGATGTGACTGATGTGTGGCCTGTGAACGGAGATTATTTTTCCGTATCGGCGTTTATATCGTACTAATTTTAGATTGTTCTGTAAGACAATACATGCATTATGATTACTTTACTCCCCTGACCTTAAACGTTGTTAAAAGTTTGTATACTTAGTGAGTTATTTTGGTAATCGGTGACATTTTAGTGAAGTGCCTAATTTGATCATGGAGGCTATAGCAAAACACGATTTCACTGCAACTGCTGATGATGAGCTCAGCTTTAGGAAGAATCAAGTCCTCAAAGTACGTGGGAATTCACCAAAATGATGTGCAGTGAATTTTATTTTGTAAAATGACAGATCCTTTCTAGAATTTTTGATATTACAGATACTAAACATGGAGGACGATATGAACTGGTTCAGGGCTGAATTAGACGGCAAAGAAGGACTTATTCCTAGTAATTATATTCAAATGAAAGGTCACAGGTAAATACTTACGTTCAGTACTGAATGTTTCTATTTCTAATTATAGTCTTCCCTAAATCTTGCCTATTAATTTCGTTTGTAAAAACAAGACTAGATAGGTATTTATGTTTAGAATAACAAGAACCCGTTGTGTATCACATAAATCTTTATTATTTTACAAGATGTTACATTCTTGCATACAGCACTGTGTGTGCACTATCTGTTTAGATTAAACTTACGTTATTCAATGCACAAGAATGAAACTTATTGGAAATCTATTCACCAAGAAGTTTTTAAGAGGTTATAATCGTAACTCAATTCAATAAAATTATCCAAGAGCATGATAATCCCAATAGAATTGATTCTAATGGGACAGCTATAACATCTAGATAAAACACGAAAAAAAGAACATGGAAATAATAACATACAGTCCATTAATCATTCTAAAAATATGCCCATGTAGGTGTTTATATTTTAGTGTTGCTACTATTCAATTGTTGAAAATATCTTGTCTAAAGACCATAGTCTACCAACATATCTTGAAAGTAGAGTAGCTTTTAATGAAAACCTCATTTTTAGCTGGTATTACGGAAGGATCACAAGAGCAGATGCAGAGAAACTTCTAGCAAATAAACCAGAGGGTGGTTTCTTGATAAGAATCAGTGAATCAAGCCCTGGTGACTTTTCCTTATCTGTCAAGTGAGTAGTTTCCTAATATGAATGCATGTTTATCTAATGTTATTATAGTTCTAAGAATATTCTTTCCAATTGGATTATTGTTGCATAGTGACTCACACTCTACATAATAAAGTATATGGTAATAATATGAATAGAGTGGCCAGTGTTTCAACACTAACAACACTGATTGGACTGGGATTGAAAGATTTGACTAGATTTATCATTAAATACTTTTTGCTTGTGTAAGATATACCTACCCAGCTGAATACAATCATTCTTTTTATGAAAATTGCTGCCTTTATGTTCATTATTGACATTGCACATTGATGTGTCCTCGCTATGTTTGAACTTACAGTAAAGATATGGTATAGCCAGCACAAATAAAAAAACCCAGTCTGAAATCAGCTTACAATGAACTACAAAGCATAATATTGTAATAATTGTAACCCTAGGCAAATAGATTGGTGATTGCAGTGTGTTGTTATCAATTATTTTCTGTATTTGTTTACTGAATTCAATTGGAATTCAGCTTCATAGTTGTAAATTGTTAAAAGACTCAAACTGTTATGTGTATGTGATGATCAGAGATAATAGGAATAGGTAAACTATATTTACCTAAAGTTCGAAAAAGTGAGTAACATAGAGTTGATAATACCTCCTCTAAAATCCCAGAATCATAAACATGACCATTGAATCCTGGGATTTAAGAATTTTGAACTAGATTATTATATTGAAGAATCTTATTATGTTTTAAGAGTTCCATACTCAAACTGATAAAATAAAGAGCTTTGTACATACCTATAAAATTGGAATATGATTCTTCAAATAATTTTTTTGTAACTATACTCAAGTCCAGTTCACATTTTCATAATCTCAGGTTTTAATTGTCATGTTTATGATTCTGGGATTTTAGAGGTATATTCAACTCTATGTTACTTACTTCGTCAAACTTTAGGTAGATATAGCCTACATATTCCGATCTCTGGTGATGATATACACTTATTTTCATAGTAGTTATAGTGTAGCAGACACTAGTGAACAATAGCATAATAATAAATAATAGTAGGTATTCCCAACCAGGCAAGTGCTTTTATATAAACAAACAATGTAAAGTACTTTGAATGTGTATTTGCCAATGTAATCCTTGTCATATCTACCAATATCCATTCATCTCATTTTGTAATATTGTTTGTCTAATCTGTTCTAGTAAACTGTTTAATTACAAGTCCTTATTCAATGTTTTGTATACAGATAGTAAACAAAACAAATTAGATCATAATAATGTCATGACTGTGCAATCAACTGGAAAGGTATAGAAATTAACACCAATATTATGTGACTTATCATCTTGATTAGTGAGGTTTTTTTTTATATTTATACACCACTTGGTGAATTAAGAATTAGAAGATGAGTTTTTGTCAAACACTACTTTAGCCTTTTTTTGTAGGGTTTAAATCCTCATGGATACTAACCGTCTGGGGAGAACCGAGTGTTATGTTTGTATCCTACCGAATAAAACCTCATAGTTCTTACCACTACCATGAGTTGGGGGACCAGAGTTAACGATCGCTTACCAACCGCATTCGATCAATTAGTCGTAAAGCCTTCCACAGATCAGATCATTGATTTTGATTGTGTGGATCGCGTTCAAAATTGACTGTGTACGGGCAGCCTTAGAACTAAACGACTGAATGCGGTCGTTATGAGACTGCAGACCTAGGATAAAATTAAATTCAAAGGCACCAACTAAAGACTTAACCCTAGAAACCAAAGAATTGGTGAAGAATTTGGAGTCAGGACACATTTCTGAACTCCAAATTCTCCGTTAAGAAAATAACCATGCATTTTTCTAGGACATACAAGCTCAACAATACTGTAGCTTTTTATTTGTGAAAGAATTTACGTAATTGGTACTTCTAGAGATTTATCTCTTGCAAATAAGCAATGTTAATTATTTCTAATATAATACATAGGTATTAGTTTAATTGTGTTTAGGTGCCTACTAAAGTCTTAACTAAGTATTGTAGTTTTCAATCAAATACCGCATTCGTCATTTAGTGGTATATTGCCTAGAAACAACCCACAATATTTTAACTGCTTATGTTTTTAAGGCCCTTAGGAGTTAAGCAAAAATAATTTAAATCAGAAACGCGATAACACAGCAATAGAGCGGGCGGGTGAAACCGCGGTATATTATACTATACTACTATAGCTATGTGTACTATTTGAACAAGAACTAAGGTCAGCTAATTATAAGTGGAGCATTAACTATAGGAATGTTGTTGTTATTTCTTATCAGAAGGACTTTCTTATTGACTGTTTAGATTATAAGCTTTGTTTGTTAGTAATACCCACAGCACTTTGACATACACTTGTTAGAAAATTGCTTCTATACAAACGCTTTTGATTAACGAACGTACCTACTATATGCCAAGGAGAACAGTGTAAAGGTCTATTTAAGATAGGTAACAGATAAACCCCTTAATAATACGGGCACATGAGAAACCCCTCAGTTAAAAGAAAAAACAACAATTTTAGCTCTTTTTATGATATCAGCACTTCCACGAAAGGGTGTATATCCACTTATTTCCCCATTAGTGTAAATATACATTAGAGGATGACGTTACATTTACCGTACATGCCTTGCTAAGTGATTGTTATTTATGTTTACTACACGATGACGTCACCAAGGGAGAAGAAAGGTCAAACATCCTAAACGGCGCAGTCGCTCCCGAAGTCAAATCCCGCATCGGAAAAATATTGACGGGTTTAATGTCTTTGATTTATGCGAGCGCGATCTGCTTAACATTTATCAATTCTGCTAAAACATGGCACAAGCCTAGTTTAGAGAATCTGACTAACTGATGCCTGCGACTTCGTTTGCGAAGATTTCGGTTATCTCAGACACAGACGAAGTCGAAATTCTTGTTTCTAACTTCAAAGAACAAAAATTTCGATACAATGTTCCCCCTCCTATTTCACCCCTTAAAGTTGAAATTTCCGAAAATCCTTTCTTAGCAGATGCTTATTTTATAACTAGCTTTGGCTCGCGGCTCCGCCCGCGCGGATGTCGGTTATCGCGTAAAAAAGTAGCCTGTCCTTCTCCATAGGTATATCTACAGACAGACAGAGTGACTTTCGTATTTAATTTTATAATATAAAGTAGGGGCCCTAAATTTCAGCTTTATAAGTTTAGAAGTTTGGGCTGTGTGTTAGTCTGTCAAGACTACTTTATAAGTACAGAAGATTGTAAATCAATCTCGTATTTAACCAGAATATTTCTTAAAAGACATAAAATCACGTTATTTAGGCATCCGGTTGGAGTTACAATTAATTGTTATTATACTGATGAGAATTATGGTATACATTGGCGCCGCCAAATAGGCATCAAATTTATTTGCGGAACATTATTCTAATTACTTATTAAATGATATTCCTTCCAACAGTTAATGATAGTTTCCGCGTTCGTGCTTTACACATTTCCTTAAAGCTTTTTGTCAAATATCAATAGGTCAATAACAAAGTGGTCCATGTGAGGTGACGCACAGCAAACAATTTCATTACTGTTTAAATTGGTAGTTAATAAAAAAATAAGGTTTGCGCCTTTGCCGGTCGGGAGTGTGCATGACTCACACGAGTATCTCGAGACGTTTTATTTTGTCTTGAATCTGTCTTGGCGTGCCGTATTAGTCACATTATCTCTATGTATAATGCTAGCATTATGTCGACAGGTAATTTGATTATTAGTTTTGCCTATTTTCGTGTTTAACATATTTTCGAGCGTTTCTCAGACATCATTAATGATTTAGGTTGTAGATTTTTCTGTACCGAGAATCTGTATCTGGGATTTGGGGACGCAAAACAAGAATATTTACATGTTTGTAATGCCTTCTGTCTTTGAACTCAAAATCAAAGTGAAAATGTGAAGCACATTTCACGTGCACAAAAAGATTCGATTACGTACCGTTGACCCTGCAGCTGATAATTTCCACGTTTACAAGTTGCTACGCAGAGAAAATGTAGAAAATTATATCGCTGTTAATCTAACGGGAAAATGCTAATTTCTAATCATGTATGTAAAATTAAATAAATTCAAAAGACAGGTCATAATGTTCGTAAAGTTTTCTCTATTTAAAACCTGTTTCCTGTCAAATAGTATGAATCAGCAGTACCTATTGAGATTGCGCTGAAACCAGTTTTGGACTATAGACTTTAAGCACGGGCCTCATTTGAGTTGAAACATACCGTTTCGTAAAATCATTTTTCGTGGTCATGAATAACTTGCATTCATAGCCTTCATAGCCCAGGAAGGGCTATGAAGAAACAAGGAAAACCTGGTATCAGTGACGCAGATAGTTTTAGTTTTTTTTGGTTGCTACTTCGAACTGCTTGCGCTGCATGGGTATAGAAACTGGCGCTGGAGTGTGAACCAGAAAAACAAAAAATAACTCCCTTGCGTAGGAACTATGTAAATAAAGAAAAATATTTTCCTTAAATTCATTTGAGGCCACCACAGGTTAGTCCGGTTAAGCAGTTGATATCCCAAGTGTTAACTTGCTAGGTCATACCTAAAAAAAAAAAAATATTTTCCTTATAAACAGATGTGATAAGTATTTAAATCAATGCAATAAAGAGGGGAATAACCCGTTTGCGGAACGCACAAACTACGGGCAATACCCTCTTTTTGGGATCTAGGTATCCCAAAAAGAGGGTATTGCCCGTAGTTTGTGCGTTCCGTACCTACCTTAGTTAAAGTTCCAAGATTCCAAGAATTTCTCCACAATCCGATAAACGTAACAGCTGCTCCGTTTATTCTAATGATGATAGCCTTTGGTATTTACGCAAATATCAGGAAAGCAGAAAACTTGAATGACCCGCGAAACAATCCACACAGCAACCGGTTTCAGAACAAACCATGTTTTATTTTATACGACGATATTCTCGGGTTAACGCCTGACATACGATATGTCGACCTTACCGTTCCCATTTACGATTTCGGTTACATCTTTATTACGTCAGCAAGTTCAATTAGTTCCACAAATATTTGTCGGAGTTTGAGGATCGACTCGTGTTCTATTCATCAAGACATAAATATTTACAGCCACGCCCATGGGTTTTGCTAGCTGTAGTTTAAAATTGAAAGTTACAATACCTGCCAAAACTCTTATCGAACGTTCGTCCAGCACAAATATGCAGGGGTCAAGACTTGACGAAATTGCATTAATTCTGTACCTATCGGACAGGTCAACTTATCGCGACAATAATTGTTACCCTTGCACAATGTCGATCGCGTCAGTATTTATTCTTCTCGCTTCTACGATCGCAGAAGGCAAAGCGCCTAATCGACGGACGAGACATGCTTGGGATATGTAGATCAGATCGCTGTAAGATCATCACAAGACTGATATCTTGAGCCCCGGTGTTCCTATAAAGCCGACCTTTATGGGATCAACAGCTGTTATTAGTCAGTAGTGATCGACAGCTGCTGAACGCAGGCCCCCCCAATAAATGACTAAACAAAGATCACATTAGATTAGCTGTCGGTATGTCACAGAAAAATGTTGCTAACAGATAACGGCCATATTTGGATGCTGTTGCACTATAAATTCTTTAGTTGTCTTTTACGACTCTCGCGATAGGGAAACATCCTTCTTATTCTTAGTGCGTCGATTTTTAAATACAGTTTTATTAAATGTTATGTTTGACTTTATTCAGCAACGGTAACACCATTCGCTGAAAGGGTTCTCACAAGTACAGGTGACTGCAGGAGCGGCTGAAAACGAAAGTTGGACCATGGACTTCCAATTTTCTTCCAAGTTTTGTTTTATTTTTACAATATTCGATGACCGTCTTTTCTCAGATGTCCGGATGGTGTGCAGCATTTCAAAGTGCTTCGAGATGCGTCGAGCAAGTTCTTCCTGTGGGTTGTGAAGTTCAATTCTCTCAATGAACTGGTTGACTATCATCGTACTGCGTCAGTTAGCCGCCTGCAAGATGTCAAGCTCAGGGATGTTGTTCCTGAAGAGGTGAGTCTAATGATTATTTGCCAGATTTCGGAAAGGTGGAATGAAATGGCGGAATGAATTTGACAGTCTAATTATGTATGTATAGATGTTCGATGATGTATGGAAAAAATGCTCATCGAAATTTGACAAATGAGATGTCGATTGATTCGTCTTTATAAATTACGGCCGAAGCAATGTAAAAAGGCGGGCTTTTATTCATGTTCAATTTTGATTTAAATAGAGTTTGTTAATTGGATATTAATATCACTTGAAAAACGTCCCTTTAAATAAATCGCCTACCGACCTCCCTCGCGCATTTATTATATAAATTAATGGTTTTCTTATATCTAACGTGGCGTAGCGACTGTTACTGGGTCATCTGTCTTATCTGGTTAAGGACCAACCACCACTTGTGATTGTTGTTGTTCTCCAAACTTTAGTATGTTATTTATTATTATGGACCCTTACGCTTCTAATTCTGTGCTTCAAATGTGAGTGTTCTCACTCTCATTCGGTTAAGGGTAAGTTTGCTTCTCTGGGATTACAGTTCTCCTTTAGTCGCAACATTTTTTTTTCTTATGATTATGGTAAGCGATGATGTGGTCGAAGATGGAGCACGCTTGCCTAGAAGTAACCTATCCAATCTTGACTTAAGGTTGAACTAGTCGCGGGCTCGAACTCACTGGTAGGCATTGCCAAAAAGCAAGCTGTCTCACCGGGCATCGTGCCCGACAGAGACAGTATCAGTGATATTAAACAGTAGAGTAATACCCCCCCGAAATTTGTATGGACAAAATATTTTCAGGTTGTAGCTATCACAACACTGAGAACTACGAGTTTTTCAATACGTCAAAATTCTTTCCAAATCTTTTGGATTAACTTTGTCGGCACCGACATCGTTGCTCGGAACTGCATTGTGTGCTTTCCAATAATGACTCAAAACTCGTTGGGATTACTTAAATTACTATCCTTAACGATAACTTTACGTTTTTCCAATATTACTTTTGAATAAACGCCAGTATGTGTAGGTTTTCCTGTAGTCGTTATGATTTGTTGTAGTATTATCCCACCTGGACATATACAGTGTTCTCGATAAACTTTATACGGTGCCTTATTCCTGAATTCCTGAATGTATTAATGTTTATTAATTTGACTTCACGCGAACGACGCCAAGGGCACAGCTAGTATTGTACAAACGTAAATGTTTGAACGACAGTTAATACTGACACTTTTCAATGCTCGGTTGCGTTGAAAAGTTTTTCTATCCACCACACACGTCCAGAGTAATTCCAGTATTTACGAATGCGGTAAAAAGAGAGATTTAATGTGACCTAACACAGCTGGCTTAAATCTCGGCGCTCTTGTATATTTTAGACTGGAATCTCGCCGTTCAATCCCTAGACTATTGCACAAGTCGAGTTGTGTAATAGCTTGGGAAAAGATATTATCGGATATTAGCACCCATTCTTTACCAGTTGCGGTTAGGCGACTGGAAATGAACGATTTTATGCACTTAGTCCGTTTTTAGTACGATAAGGTAAAACATGTTTTCGTAGACCGAAAATTCATAGAATAGGCTATGAATAATAATTTTTCTTATAAAATTTAATACGATAACGGTATTTGTTAAACGACGCACATTTTTAAGTTCGTGAAGCGTATATTGATGAGTTTACATTAGCTACAGATATTTTATGGTATATCACGCGAAGACCTTTGCGAAGGAGGTGCAAAATAAAAACACAAAATGTCTGGTCAATCATCGTGGCCATGTTACCTAGCTTCCCTCTACGTGTAATTTCTAGCAATATCACTGCCTTATATTGTACCTATAAATTTTAATTATGGAACCGCGGAATCATCTCAATATTTCTTCCTGAGTAATATTTTATGGATTCAATCACGTTATGATAACATTTGCCTTATTTCATAAAAGTATCGTGACGAAATGAAATCCTATAAAGCTGTGCTTTGAATAAATTGCCTTTTATCAATCATGTTTCCATAACTTTTGGTCCTTAAATTATTATGTATTCTGGTTTGCTCGTTGTATAATAAAAGGTTAACCAAACGCATCCCACATCCATACTAATATGTTTGTCCGTTTGTTTGTTACCTTTTCACGTCCTTAACGCTGAACGGATTCAAATGAAACTTTGCACGTAGGTATACTGGGTCCTATTCCGCAAGACAGGCAAATTTTGATCCCAGTAGTATGTTGCCTTGGGATAGTTTTCCACTTAAAGGCGTGCCAAGCCGCTGTTTGCCAATTGTTATCATACAAAAACTTAAAGAAAGGATAGCAAATAGTAACATAAGGAAAATTCCCTTTCGATGTCCCGTTCCCATCAGTACAATTTATACACGTTCAATACATTTATGTGTGGAGCCGCGCTGTGTCTATGTAAATAATGCGGCCGCTGTGACCCTGATAAGTAACGAAAATAACCCGGTCACTGCGTGTTCCTATAATCTCGGTTACTAGTAGCCTGTGCCTCCAATTGATAGGGAGTCGGATGATTTGTTCAACGCTTCGTTTTTTTTTTGCCAGTGTGTCAGTGATCTTGAGTCTGTATTTGGCCGTTTGTCTGTGTGTGAGTGTTCTTGAGAATGTTTTTACTGTAACGGCGTGTTAGACGAGTCCTAATTAAGATTATGTCTATTAAGGTCGCTGCAAATCGTATCCTAGACGGTTCCCAAATTAGATTAAGCTGGAAATTAGGGTACAAAATGCGTTTTCAATGTCAATTTTAATGACAATTTAGACAGTGCATATACCTAGACATCAGACCTTGTCGAGTGTTTTGTTTCATGTTTCGTATAGTATGGGTTAGCTGTTTAGTCTCTATCGTGTGTTTTTGTAAAGTCTCGCTTCTATAAAATATTCTTGAACGCAAAAACAGGCGCATTATACACGCTATTGTTTTTGTAACGTCATCGATACAGCTCCGAAATTTATATGAAATGAAGATTTTTGTCATAAAAAACAGTGCGAAGACACGAAGTGTTGCAACCATAGATATGCAGGCCTATAAGATGCTTTTGCTTTAACAATAGGGCTTAACAAGTCGACAATTAGTTAGTGGCTTCTTCAGGCTATTGAAATACCAACCTCTGTTCTTCTGAATCTGTCTTGTTGAATTTTGTTTTTGTAAAGCAAAGCTAAATTACACGGGGTGTCTGGATAACCTTCTTTCTACTCCTGGAAGTAAAAATTATACATTTAAAAGAATGTTCTTTACATTTGGTCGTGTTGGAAGGAGCATTTTTTATGTTTCTGTGTTATCTCCAAAGTGAAAGTGATTAATATTAAAGTTCTTACCGGTGAAACCGGACATCCTGTACAGTAATAAGAGTCCTTTAGGATATGTTTCTTAAGCTGCATTGTGTGAGCAAGGTTAATTAAATAAGTTCGATCACTAATACTGCAGGGTGTGGATGTGGAGCGGAGTCACAGACTATGCTCCACCTGCTATCTTGCCCTCTGTGCCCCAAGACATGCAGCCTGAGTGACCTGTGTGCGGCTACCAACGATACTGTGGAGTTTTTTTTTATTTTTTTATTTTTATTTTTATTTTTTTTTTTTTTTTTATTGATAGGCACGCGCTTGATCAGTATCTCACCTGATGGTAAGCGACGATGTGGTCGAAGATGGAGCACGCTTGCCTAGAAGCAACCTATTCACTCTTGACTTAAAGACTCCCAGGTTGTAGCTATCAGGAAACACAGATTCCGGCAGGGAATTCCACTCCTTAGCGGTACGCACAATGAATGTATTCCCAAAACGCTTTGTGCGTGTGGGTGGGATGTCCACCATGTACCGGTGGCGCATCGCCGTACGTCTTGTAGTCCGATGATGGAACGGGCTAGGCGGAATCAAACTATGTAATTCCGTTGCACACTCTCCAAAATGCAACCGATAGAAAACCGACAGGCTAGCAACTCGGCGTCGATGCTCGAGACTTTGGAGCTTCGACTCGACGAGCCTATCATTGCCGATGATCCCCTTGGCTCGTTTCTCTATTGACTCAAGGGCATCAAGCTGGTATTTGGCAGATCCGTCCCAAAGATGCGAGCAGTACTCCATACACGATCGAACTTGCAGGTTGCAACTTGGAGGTTGCAACGTTTTGGGCCACCCAAATCTGGCCAACTGTCGTGCCATCGACACGAAGAAGAAGAAGACTAATAATGTCTGTATTAAATGTCCTTCTAGAGGAAAATATAAATAATTCTTAACATTTGGCTCTTAAGGACTGCTTCGACCATTAACTTTGGGGTAGGTTTCGTCTCCATTAAGACAACACCTAGGTTTCCTACTACTGTCTGCCTTCAAAGCAAGAGTGAATGGGATATTCTGTATTCGTTCACTTCATCGTAGACCTCATCCATAGCTTACCATCAGGCAAATTCGAGGTCAAGATTGAGATCCGCAAGAATAAAAACAACGCTACGCTTACCATAAAAATAAGTATGGCCATTCAATATCCACTCATTTTACTTGATGCACACGCATAAATGATAATGTGTGTCACAATAATTCCTGAAGTTTTCCCACGATGAGTTAACGGCCCATCGCATTTCATTGGATGATTACTGAATACATTATCGTGAATCACTATAGGTATTGCGTATTTCGATGCACGTTTTGACGTATCAGTCCTAAATAAGGAAAGTGAACATTTTCACGTATTTTTTGCACGTAGGCGTCGTATTTCGTATTTGGCTTTCTTTTTATTAATTGATATAATGTTTTATCAGTACTGGATTATGGGTAATGAATGGTTGATTTACATAATATGGTATCTGTAATATCGTGTAATGTGACTTTTATCGGCAACCCGCGTCTTTAATAATACTTACTTTAAGGACTCCTTACCACTTGGCGCAAAACGCGTAATTGTCGCTGGGTCACAACTGTACCGTGTTTCTAACAAGATATAATACACGTTACACACCTGTATTACGACCACAGATCGTCATTGCTAAATCTCCCTCCCACCCCCTCCGACATATTTGTAACCAGCACTGTTCTATTTTCGTTTACCCCCAGTTCACCATGAGCACCCATAACTTAGATTCTAAGTTTGTTAGATAAATTCACGGATAAGTCCTATTCATTATGATAACAGGACACTTTTACTCTCTAACGATCTGTTGGCCCTTGTTGCTAAACCGCTAATTCATAGCAACACTTAGTTAATTGGATCTATTCAATTAATTTTCGTAATTGCTACCAATATGTTAGCACCATTTAGCTAATAGCTTCATTTGGTTTAACAAATTTGTACCTACAAACATTTGTATATCGGTGGTGTGTTTTGATCGTGGCCAGCACAATGCATTTTCAATCGTAACCACATTATTGCTTCGGTGAATTAGTTTGAATAACATAAATAACTAAATAACTTGGGTCTGTATCACTAAGAAACTTGTGCTAACGTCGAGCAGAAACTTTTATTGTTGTTTCTAACAATACAATCTTTTTTTGAGAGGTCCGTTTTCTTTGACAAAATGTATTTTCGAGCTGTCTATGAATAAAAATACCCTCGTCTTGTTTGATATTTTTAGCGGATCCTTCACGTAGAATGTACAGGACCCGCAGTTACTTTGCCATCTTATGTGGAACTTTTTGTAATACGTAACCTCCGAGACGCGTCATTTCGCTTTTAACAACCCTTCTACATGGTAACCGAATTAATTATGTAAATTGCTAATTAGGGGGAGAGTACCTCATGTGTGTGATTGCTTTATTGATTTTGTTACCTTTTGTTTGTGGTTTCATCTTCGTAATGGTATAGGGATGAGAGCTGACCTAATTGCAGCTGTACAGTTGTACATCTTTGCATGTATATAGGTCATCAATTTGTCCTTCTACGTATTGCGAGAATCAACCCCCGGGGATTGCCGATGGCAATGAGAGTATTGATTTTGATAACATACCAAGTCTCGCCGATTGCTATCTATGCTCTGAAATTCAATGAGTGGCGGTTTTAAAGTTTGTTCTTTTACTTTGATTTTGTATATTTGAACTTGAACTTTCCTTCTTTGATTAGATTATTTTATTATTATTTTTTATTAATTTCATTCAGACAATCTTGACAAATTAAAAAAAAATCTGCTCATCAATCTGATTAATTTCGACGCGGGTTTCAAGGACATCATTGTCGCTGGGTCTTGTCGAGCTTCGTTGTTGCCGAGGCGCTTTTATATGGTTTGTAGCCACTGTATTCTTTCTTTCAAGATCAAACTTGCAGTTTTTTAAGATGTTCATACATGTGAAGAACTTGACTCTAGCCGGAAGGACTGGCCTGCAATGGCAGAGAGCAGACGTGTGTAAAAAGGGAGAGGGAGGCCCTTGCCCAGCTGTGGGGCATAACTGACTAATTTAGCTTTTGACACAAGGACATAGCGATTAATTTTCATGCACCAAAGGCATCATTTTTGCTGGGACTTGATGAGCTTTAATTCATCTGCGATTTATATTGGTCGTTTTTTATTCGATTCGTGGTTGATAATAGTGTAGCAGTGGCATGTTCTAAATTAAAAGAAAATATGTTAAGTTACACCGCGCGACCTACTAATAACTAACGACACGCAAAAGATGGCGGGAATCCAAGTCTAAATACTCATGTCCTGTTAAGGACACCTATGTCACGCAGGTGGCACACTTTACCTCCATTTTGGGAGTCATTAGTGTTGTGCCGGCTCTCGGGAAAAATCGGTTATTATTTATTGACCTCAAGCTGGATTTTATCGAGGGTTAGGCAGTCGTGTACTATTACAACTGGGGCGAGGTACTTGTTAAAAAATGCGTTTTTATTTACCTAGGATATATCTTTACATAGTATAAAACATAGTCGCTTTTGCGCCGTCTATACGCTTATATCTTTTAAACTACGCAACGGATATAAATGCGGTTTTCATCAATAGACAGAGTGATTCAAGAGAAAGGAAGGGAAGGTTTATAATTTCATCCCGAAATTCCTACGGGAACGGGAAAAATGGGATATGCGCGTACGAAGTCTCGGGCAAAAGCTTATTTTCTATAAGTATTCAATTCAATTTTCAAGACAAAAACGCCTATCGTATGATAGCCGTCCTATTTCTGTCTTTCATCTGTGAATAAATAAAAAAACCGAATTAGTGTTTGTCGTTTTTATTCGTAATGTGTCGTTAGTTTTTTAATTCTCTAAAGAGGTCCTTGATGAAATAAGATCTCTAGATTTGTCGCTTGTTATGAGTGTTCTCAAGTTATAAGACGTGAGCCTATTGTCATCAACTGGGCATAAATCAAGGCTCTGGTCTGCTACTGAGATATTTTGACACGGGAGTCAACCCCAGGGTCAAGGACATCAAGCTTAGCAGTAGCGTTTGCTACTCCTAGACAAACGAGGCAGTCAGTTTCCCTCAGTCGGCACAAAAATAACAATAACACCGAAATTAGAACGTAGGACGTCAGCAGTAGCGCCTACGATCACATCTAGACTAACGAGGCCGACAGTTTTCTTCTATGCTGATTTGAAACTATTTTCCTCTCTCTCCCGCGGCTCATCATACAAAAGAAGTGCGAACTGCCTAGTTGATTGATTGTTATGTACATAATTAAACGGGAGTGCTGTTCTATTTCAGATGCTGGTGCAGGCGCTGTACGACTTCACTCCGCAGGAGGCCGGTGAGCTAGAGTTCAGGCGCGGCGACGTCATCACGGTCACTGACCGCTCTGATCAGCATTGGTGGCAGGTATGTCATGAATTGACGATATATCATTGCTTAAATTTCAAAGGTGGCACTTCACTTGTCGTATTTGTAAAAATATTCGCGTTGTTTGGATATTAGAAAATATTCACTAAAAGGTGCCAGCATAACACCGCAGCACTCAAATCTTGATCAAAATAAGTTTCCTATATCATTTGATGGTAATCTCAAGACACGTTTGACGAATCAAACACGAGAGTTTGAACCCATCGTGAGTTTGAAAAAGGAAAACACCGCGTTTATCAGTGGTGCAGAATGCCAGGACAGTGCGTAACTCAGTTTTACTGGCGTAGCAACACCGCAATACTCGGTTTTTTAACGAGTAACGTGCTGCCAAACAGTATTAACTCTCCAGATAATTATGTTGCCAATTTTGACACATTAGATGTAATACAAGGTTCATCAAAACCGCGATATTGATAGTCACAGTTCTGTTGCTCCAAACAAAATTATGCTCGACTAAAGAGGACAGGTTGACTGAGTACTCCTGTACCTACTCTATCTACAGATAGAACAAGTACACACTTATCTACATACTTGTCCTATAGGACAAGTATGTGTGACTGCTAGGATAACTGAGTTACCTTTCTCTGGTGAAAGATGAGGGCCTGCTTTTATCAGTAGGCATGCGTCCGATATATCAAAACGAATTCAAAATCTGATTTCAAACACAAATCGATTCGTATCGATTTCGCAAACTTGAAGATCTGATTTTAAAAATCTATCTAGCCGAACCAAACGCTAACAATCTACCACCAAACGAATCGACTCGAATAAAATCACTGGATCACATCACCAACCAAACGGAAACTGGCGAGTTTGCGTTTGGTTGGATTTCGTTAGAAATTCGCTTTCTCTCTTTCTAACTAAGCGTAACATAGCGGAGTAAAAAGGATAACGCGAATTTTGTGATTTAGATTTCGGTCTCGGATACGTAACAAACATTACAATGCGATCAATATCATCTTTACTGCTAAGTATTTAAAGACGCATAATCTTTAATAAAACTTTTCTGCTAGTCCTAAGCCTAGATTAAAGCATGAAGGAAAATCGCGCAATCTCTATCTGATTCCAATGAAATCTAAGTACGCAAGCGAATTGGTGAGGCTAGATCGATAGGCTAAATCGGATTTCTAAAAACTGATTTTGAAATCGATTTTGAAATCTGAAATCGGATAAATATCAGTTTGCGTTTAAAACCAAAAACGCCCATGTCTATTTATCAGTAACCAGAAATGAAATTAAAACATGCAATGAAGTTTTATGTTGTGTTAAAAGAGGCATTGCTATCAACATACTGTTACACACAACGTGCCAATTTAGCTGTACGAATGTTAAACATCACTCAAACACCACAACAGGCTTCCGTATCGTTTACTGATGAGTGTTGGGCATGGTTTTTTGGTGTAGATGGACGCAGAAGAGTCCATTGTCACAAACGGAAGCTTGACTCCGCACTCAGGTCGGTCGCACTAAAGATAACCTCTTCAAGTGGGGGTTCTCGGATGGCTCCGTTCTTCAGTGTTTGTGTGGCGTCGCTCCGCAGTCCATGGCCCACCTTTTGTCTTACGCCGCATGCCCTGTCACCTGTACATGTGACGACCTTACTTATGGTGTTGCCGTTACCGAGTACTGGGCCACACATTAAATTTAATAAGTCTATTTGCCATCGACACATCGCCTGTTGTTATAAAGCTATTGTATACTTTGATGCAGTATGCACATCAGTTTATAATGAAGCATACATTACCGTCCCGAAGGGTAACCGCTAAGCACATTGACGCAGAGAACAAAGCAAAACTAAAAATGAACATAGCGTATTGACCATTGTCATCACAACGTATTTACCCAATGTACACATTTTTTTTCGAGAAATGAAACCCTCACATTCGGTCGAATAGTGTAGGTAGTGTTAAGTCCCATAAAGGTGAAGAATCTATTGCAATCAACCGGGCGGGTACTCATCATCTACCTAGCCTTGTCCCAACTATATTGGGGTCGGCTCCCAGTCAAACCGGATTCAGCTGAATACCTGATTGTCTGATAAAAAGATGCTTCCGTGCTTCGGAAGGCATGTATAAGCCGGTGGTCCCGGCCGCCAAATGGCGGTCGTCAAACCATGTCAGAGGCCCTTGAAGCAGTTTAGAAACTCTGACACTAGGGTGTGTGGGGTCGTTAGACCTTACTACCCACACAAAGAAGAAGAAGAAGCTTAATACAAGTATTTTACTTGGAGCGGCTACCTACCAGACCTCCACTACCCATTAACTGGGTAACACGGTACTTCTTGGCAATACTGGTGTCAGATTTTTTCTGGCTTTTGACAATCCTTAACGACTGCCGAAGATCTACAAATAACATCCGGGACCAACGTGCTTTCCGAGGCACGGAGTAGTCGCGATATGTTAAGATGGTCACCCATACTGAAGATCGACCCGTGCTATTGTTATTATTAAGCCACAAGCTCCTTACTAACTACTAACTTCTTAAAAATTTTAACGGAAAAACTCAACAACAGTACTTAACCTGGTAATCGAACCCGGGAACTGACAGTAGTATGGTTAAGGACCAGTGCAACTAAAAAGTAAAAAAAAGAAGCAGCCCTATTTTTTATGCTTCGAAAATTTTAATTTAGAATCTGCTAGCCAGTATTACTACTGCCTACAGTTAGATATATTTTTTTTTTATGAATAAGCCTGATGTGCAAGACAGTAACGTTACTATATTACAAATTCCAGGGAGAGATAGCCCACCGGCGCGGCCTGTTCCCGGCGTCGTACGTGACGGCGTACCACTCGTCATAGTGGCCCCGCGCCGTCCGCGCCGAGAGTCCTTGCCCCTCTCCGCCGCACGAGAGCGAGCCTCAGCCCGACAATGATCACACTCGCCTGTCTACAGCTCCCGCACTCTAACGCCGCCGCTCTGACTTCGAATACAGAGCAGGCTAGAGACGCCATTACTCAAATATTCGTGCAATGTGTGTCACACTCAGAATTGTCACGGGCCGTCAATTTTTACGAGTAAACCGTTGGCAGACGCACACGCTTCGTTTGTATGATTTTTTTTTAAATGGCGTCGCTAGCATCCGCTGAAGCGACTTTGTGCTCTGTGCTTAAAACTGCGCGGTAAAATTTAATACTAAGGCAGTCACCCGTGATGCCTTCATGCGCATCAGAAAGCCTGGGCTCAGAGCGGCAAGCTTACGTGACGAGAACTGTTCATCATATCAATAACTCGTACATCGAACGTTCGTTTAAAGTAAAACTATCACATATGAAAACGTTATAGTTTTCTCAGTTTTACTACACAATATTTTATGCGATTTTAATATTGATTATCACAGCTAGAGTTATTGAGTAGGCACAAAGTGTCATCAATGTCTCGCTCGGATGAGTTTGATTTTTATATAATGTTTTGACGAGATGGTGCTTCGTGTTCACAGCTGATTACGATGATTTTAATTAATGTAATAATTTATAACAATAATTTACGCGTAATCGTCAATGTCCATTTTATCTCGCGTGTTGGAACTGCCTTGATTTTGCAATACTTTATTAATGTAATTTGGTAGTACAAAAGTTTGTGTCGTGTTTCATTGTTCTGTGACGAATTTAATAATGTCCTCTCATTTTGTATTGTGACGATCGCTGCATGAGAGTGAATTTTTTATCCTCGAAAACGTGCCAGAATGTTATTTGTAGTTTTTTTTTGAAATATACGTTTAGTAATAAAAGGTGAAAGGGATCAAATCAGTGCATACTGACTACTCCCTACAAGTATATAGATTTTCTTATTTGATGTGATTTTTAAAGTATGACCATTATTTATCCCTGTATTAGTCTTTAATGCTCATTATTAAAATATTTACCATTTATACGTTAGATAAGTGATTATTTTAAGTTCGGTTTACACGTATTTCGATCTTATTTTTTTATTGGTATACAGCAGTGTATAATCTGGTACAGTAATCATGTAGAATATAAATTGGTAGCGTCCCCAACAGCAAGCTCTCGTTAGGTTAGAGTCAGTCGACAGCGGTTTGTGTTGCGCACAATTTACAATGCCACCAACATTATTTTGCATAAATCTGGAATGTTTTTATATTTCGACGATGTTTTTGAATGAACGGAAGAATATTGAGCGATGTATTTTATATAATAATATATTATGTATGTTGTAACACCATGCTTTTTGATAGCTTTTGACGTGTAAGTTTGGCGCAAATTCGTTACCTGTACGTATTTTACCGATTTATCGAAGAAAAATGTCTAAAGTGTTTAACGTAAGTAATAAATGTTGTTGTAAGTCGGCGGCAGTCGGTAGTGACCGCTGCATAATCTGAGGTATCGTATCACCGTGGCACGCGCGTGTCATTGTACTTAGTTAGCGTTTAACATTTAGTCAAGACTTGAAATTAATAAAACTTTGTGTGATCGTTGATCCAATGTAGATATTTATTTTTGTTATTGTATTGTACCCAAAATTACTATATTTATGGAAACATCATAGAGTTGTAATCGTCCCTGACGAACTCTGTTATCCGTAGGCAGATGAAATCATTAGAAGTAAGCAGACATCTAATGTAAGGAGTATTTCACATCGTGCATGTATAACTATATCTTTTAAAAGAATTTCCCTTTCATCGAAGCATTTAAACTGAGTGTAATTATAGTATAAGTGTGGTACAGCTCCGTATGTAACGTGCTCGCTGTGAGTGTCAACTGTTGAATGATTGTATTGCGATACACATCCGATATAACGCCGGTTATTTGTGCTTATAGCTATAGTGACAAGTAAGTGCATAAAGGCAAGTTTCAATAAATCGGAAGTGCTATAATCTATAATAATCAAATATTTAAATAATTTAAGTTATGATTCTCCAATATTGTGGAAGATGTATAATATTTTTTACTAATAAATTTAATATTATATTTTTTGGTTTTATTTTTGGTACCTCCATTAAAAATAATTTATTCAACAATTACAATAATTTATTTTAAATAGTAACATCACAATTTGTAACACTTACCAAATAACATGACCATAGAGCTACTTCTAAAACACTTAGCCGTAGTACGTGTGCACTGCAGATTAAACATTTAAAACAAGTTTAGTTAACACATATGCTTCAAATATTTCCACTTGGTGGTATTTACATTGCGGCAATCCAGAATCTTCAAGTAATAAAAACTGCAGTGAGTGCGCACTTTTGCTGTAGGATAACACGGTGGCTTTACATCAAATCACAGTATTTATTTGTAGAAGCATCGGCTAACCTCATAAAACATGTATAAACGCTCACAATCGCCCATAGAATCTGCATCTTATACTAATTTGTGTTTGACATTTACTGTGAAATTGGGTATTTTCCTTGATTAAAATACTCGTCACGTATTTTTACAATTTCAAATCGATAAAAATTGATAATAAAGATACAGCTCATCAAAGTTCAAGAGTAGGAGCTGGTTTTCAACGCACTCGACATTACGGGCCCAATTTGTTTTATTTGGAAAACGGACTTGATTTTTTTAAGGAAAATACCCATCTATTTTGTAAACTAAATTTATCTTTCTGTGATACTTCTCAGTTTTAGCTTATTCTGCACGCATTTACACCTAAACAATTAAATAGCACCTTTGGCAACAATAAATACATTGAGATACCTTCGTTTGTTAGTAATCAAAGTATCATTTTGGACAATGTCAATTTAAGTACCGCACAATGGCGGTTTTTTTTTTCAAAAAAATCATTTTCTTTATAGTGAAAACCTTGTAATAATTATATGTAAGAAAACCAAAACGCGTTTGGTTGTTTCTAAAATCATGTAAAATGCTACCAAGATCATTAACGAACTAAGATATCTCTATATATACAACGTGTAACAGAATAAACGCAATACCTCTTTGTACTGATCATTATGAACAACTTTTACAACGGGAACAACCCCGAAATCGCGAAAAAAAAATCAGCTGTTCAGTTCATTTTGTTGAGTTGCGCGCACAAAAATGTATGGGACTGTAAATTTTTGCGATTTCTGTGTTGGTCCCATAGTGAAAGTTGTTCACAATGATGAGTACAATGACCCCTTAAGAGGTATTGCGTTTATTCTGTTGCACGTCGTATATTATATGGACATAACAAGATTTTGAGGCATACGCTCTATTTTTTTTACATCTTTATTATGGTTTAAACTATTGTGTGCAAGCTTCGATGTACTTATGCTTAGGTCTATAAATGTACCTGTGGATTAAGTAAAACAAACTTATTCTATTCTCGTTGTGCAAACTGGCGTGTCGAAAAAAAACCAGCCAAAGGTTCCGTATCTAAACCAAAAAAAAAACTGAAAATTTCAACTACCTATCTACATAATAAGGTTCAGATACAGTCTGCAACAGACAGAAAGAAAAAAGAAAGCAAAGGCTTAGTAATACAGTTACAGTTCGCGTCAAATAACTGTGCCCCTCTGAAGTTAGCCATTTGCAAAGATCGTGTAGGTGCAGTCACGTAGACGGTAGCAAGCGGGACGCAAGCATGCATCGAACGTAAACGTAAGACTGAGACATAAAATCGCGCCGCCCCCATGTCTCTTGCGCATGCGCAGTTGCAGTTTGTTCGTAATTTTGACTACTACGCAGACACTCGTAGCCAACTTCAGAGGGGCACAGTTATTTGACGCGAACTGTATATTACGTACGGAACCCTGATAAATTATTACAGCATAAAAAGCATAAAAAAATAATTAGTAACAAAATAAACTCTTGAAATTTAATTGTAACATAGCCATTTGTCTCTATTTCTACTTTTAACTTGTGAACAAACAATATATTATATCTATGATACAATCTGACTTATTATGTTTTATACAAGTTTAGGTTTAAATGAGGATAAATTTTTCAAGTCAGATTTTTTTTTAACCAAAGTTTTGACATATTTTCCTTTACAAAACATGTGAAACCGCAATTTTTAATCCTCAAATAAAAGTTATCTGACTATTGAAAAATTAGCCCTTAATGACTTAATGCAAAGTCATTTGGTGCAAGAGGCCTTTTCAGTCATCAATTCATCATTTAAACATTTTGTCCTTTTTGAGGAAATTAAATTATCCAAACTACATATTTTTCTATAAAGCTTGGAAGTCAATATCTCACATCGGACACACAGAAATATTAGCTATTTAAAAATAAAGATGTGGTACAATCTATTGTACGATTGCTAGCGTGAAAATTTGCAAAAATTTCTCAGCTAAGGTGTTTCTGCATAAGTAATTATGCTACTTGTTTCAATAATATTGTTCTAATTAGGAGGTAACAAGGTTGCTAGCTATTTTCTAGCACCACGACCTTATCAATAGCAGACTTTCACAAGCATAAGACATTCAGGAACAAAAGCGCTTTGAACATAGCCAGAATCAAAAGAGAAAAAGATTAAGTACTTTATCTACTGTCCATTTTATTTCACTTCACGACTGATGGGACACCTCAGCCTACTCTGACTTTCAGCCCTGGTTTTACCATGTTTGCCAGTAAACTTTTCATTTAACCACGTTTCAACTTTTATTGATCATCCCAACCCTAGTAGTTTTATTTGTCATTTGTCACTGGAAAATTAACTACCGGTAAACCCTTCGTACCGAAAATTTAGGTCTCGCTGCTCTCTTTAGACAAGAAGATGTCTTTTGTTTCACCCTGGCTACGGTCCTGAGAGAAACCAACACCTTATGGAACTAAAACGTTTGCCCGCCAATGGCGAGCATGATGTTTTCAAACGCTATCCAGTTGATGAGCGCCCAGGGTCCCAGCCGCATCCATAGGGGTAGGAAACCTTTGTACACTGATAGTATTCCTTCGTTCTTCACGGATTGCTGCAGACAGTCGATCATGCCTTTGTATGACAAGCCCCTGGAATTGAAGAAAGTAACTAGATAAGTATGGAATGTAAGTTATTTTAATTGAATATGTCAGATGAGGAGCTTGTGGTCAGGTTCAGCCGCACGGGTCGATCTTCAAGGTTAAGCAATGCTTGTCGAGGTCTGTCCGAGGATGAGCGATCATCTACTACATGTCGACACTTCTTGCGCTCCGGGAAGCTGGTCCAGGCTGTCATCCGGCAGGCTGTTATTTCTAGATCAAAGACAGTCGTTGAGGGTAGGTAAGTAGTCCGAAGACAGGAAAATTTGAACAGTCTTGCGAAGGGGTAATGTAGAGGTCAGATATTAGAGGTATTGCTTCATCTGGTTACACTGAAAGTCGATCTCAACATAGTAGAGAAAAAGGCTATGGTCGACGCCTGATTTTGCAATAACGGCCATAGACAAATTTAATTTTTGGACTGTGTGTGAAGTTATTACTTACTTATGAAAGGCGTTAAAAGCTTATCCGATTATATTTTTTTACTATAACACGTCTAATAAGTACCTAAGTGTGTTTATTCCTGCCCCGCGTGAGTCTAATAAACACAGAAATCTTAATTGAGTTATTATCACTTGAGTTGCTAAGTAATTTAGTCATTAGCATTAGGTAGGTGGCTAGGTGCATACCATATGAGTTCACATGACACAACATAACGTATACCTAATTATTTATGTTGCTATGTAGAAATAGCCGCTTTAGCTTGTTACGAACACTTGGAGATTTTGAATACTTAGGTACAAATATTTATAGGTACCTACCTAAGTAGACGAGCGAGCATTTTTAAATCACATGTAAGATTTTATTGAACTAGACCTGTTTTCTTATTTTTACCAAAATTGATTGAAGGGGTTGTCTTTAAGCTCTCAAATGAGGACACAAAGAACAGGCTATTTTAATTATTGTCTATTAGTTCTCGATTTGGTGATTGATACTTAAAATCGGACTGTCTATCCGCTCCGCATGTTGAAATGCACATGCACGTCATCATTAAACCAACTTTTTAAGAAACTGGCATAAAACCGAAAATCCTTTACAAACGCAACGCATATGGATGCATTCATTCAAAAATAGAATAATCAAATTCCATTCAAAGCTTATATTTATATCGGTGCGTTCGCGCGCATAGTCCGAATCCAAAAGCATTCGAGCGTGCACCGCGTCCTGCGAGTCACGAGGCGACTTTGACCTCGTTCCTGTGACCTCGACCGCGTACCTACGCTCGTAACGAACCTATTCACGTGCTATAAATAACTAGCCAAAACAACCATTTGGTATTTCAGTACATAGCAACATAGCTACTGATAGTGATGAGGCTATTATAGAGTTCGATTTGTAATGTCAGCTGTTTTTGTGATTTCCGGGAACCGTAATTGTAGTAAACCCTATTTGGTAGAATTGTGTAATAGATTATGGGGAGTCGATGGTTTCCTATCACAATCCGAGCTCTGACTTATAAAATATTCAACCGCAGCGGAAACAGAGCAATTTAAACTTTATCCACTTCAACATTAGTATTCTAAGCTTTATTTTTATTTAAACCTACGTGTGTTGACGACAATACGACGATATTACTTAACCAGTCGCCCACAGTCACACACAGCTTTATGTAGGTAAGCATCACCATATCTAACGATTTCGTCACAAAAACAAAACACGCTTCAGCTTTTTTGCTGACAACCCCAGAGCAAATAAATGCACAAAAAGTGTAATTTATGCACAATCACTGTAAAACAAGACTGCAATGAGTACCTACCAAATGTGGTTGTTTGGCTTGAGTTAATTATTGATTTTAAACATAAAGTCATGTCTATTTAGTATTTCATGATGGCGCATAGGTAGGTATTAATTAAAGAAGTCAACAGGAATAAATATGACGTATTTTAGTAATAATAAGTAATCGTTATTGAATATACTTAATGGTGTACAAACAACGAAAATGACTAACACGTGGACTTTAGTCTTTGTAATTGAGGTCAATTTAAAACAGATTAAGTATAAGTACAAAATGGAACTTTGTACTCGTTTGAAGGATTGTAATAATAATATTCTAACGTGTGTGAAAGATACAAGTCCATAATTAGGAGTTTCTTAATCTAAGTAGGTGAGTAACGTTTTAAGACCACTAAAATAAAATGAACACCTATTTTAAAATCCGATTTGCTTTATTTAAACATTGAACCACGACGGTTATAGTGGTAGGTATACCTACTTAGAAAGTACCTATGTTAAAACCTAGTTCCCTTTTTAAATAATAGTGAACCAGGGTCGTTATCCCTCTAGCTAGGTTATGAAGTATTGATTGCTTTTTACGTAGCCCTCCGCCCTCCCCTTGTTTTGGCGAGGCACGCGGGAGCCCAACTGTGAGTGACGGTCCCTCTAAATTGATTTAATGAAACCTAACGATTGTCTAGTCAGTCACCGACTAATTGTTTGGGGATATACAAAGTATATAATTATGCGTATCGTTTGTACAGGGTGTAAGTATATGACCATGCACTTCTGGAACATCCTATTGTATTTGGTGGTAGTATCTACTTATAAATTCTAATTAAAAGTGTGGATAGCTAATAACTTCATTGCATAAAATAATAATTAGGTACCTAACTGGCATTTACGTAATAAACGACTCTTAAATTAATACCTACCTACCCTATTTTTATGGGAAGCTGAAAAAACATTTTTTGTGTAAAACTTTTTTTTTGTACCTATTGAACTGTTTCCGTCACAAACAATACCTACGATTGTTTTGCAATTATGCTGTTCGAGCCTTTAGAATACATTGTTATATTGTTAAAACAATACAACAATGCTTGGTCTACTTTTTAGAACCCTACCCTAAAACTAAATTATGTTTTAATACTAAAACATGTAACATGTAAGTATTACCAAATTTCAACTTAATCGACTCAGTCAGCCAAAGATACAAACACACGGAACGGACGTTCGGAACCTTAAATAAAATTTAAAAGTCTTCAGTTGCTCTCACCGTCCGTCAGGTCCCACAGGCTGGTTCATGAGCCTGGTCTTCAGCACATCGGCGGGTGTGCCGAGCACGGCAGCCACGAAGCCGGCCGCGAACGCCGCCGCCGCGTGCACCACCGCGGTGTCGGCCATGCCGAACTCCCGCATTAGGAACTGCTTGGTGTAGTCGTATGCTGCCAGGTCACCCATGTTGACTAGGGCTGCGCGTTGCACGTTGGGGATGGCGCCTGGAAATGAAGTTTAGGGAAATCAAGATAGTTGTATAATGTTTAGTCTACCATATAGACATAGTCAGGGACCTAGATCGAACAGAGGACTGCGTGGTTTCTTATTATTTAAAGAACAAAATCTAATAAGATAAAGCGGGACTCGCTCTTATTTCGCCTTCATTCCCTATGAAACCTCATTGTAAATACTAGTGTAAGGGGCAAACAAAGAAGTGACTATAAATCAACTAGCATTACGCCCGCGACTTCGTCTGCGCAGGTTTATTACAAAATATTAAAATCCGTTCTTAGTGCTCACCTACAATATAAAATAAAGCCTTGGGCATGAATGTTGCTAGTCCCAGTATTTTCGGATGTGCGTTGATATGTCAGTCAGTCAGATTCCCTTTAGATTTTTATACAGAAAGAAGATAGATGAGTGTATCAGGATACAGGAATATTTCGTAGACCCAAAAATAGTGAAGTACTTACGAATCCAAATCTATCTAACAAAACATGAGGGCTTGGGTTTGAAAGCTAAACTAAATCTATTTATTCATCGGGCACTGTTCCAATCTCGGATTATGACTAGGGACTTTGTACCAAGAACTTTTTGTTACAAAATCAATACATTGTACGAAAGTCTTCATATAATGCTGTAAGTAAGTAATCCAAAGGCTACCTTATGGTACCTTTTGAAATAGAGAGGTAACTATTTCCAAGAGTCAGTTTAGGTACATAGATAGGTAGTTTACTTTGTTCTAACCTAAAGAATAGGTACCTAGGTGTAATGCCTTAGTCATTAATTCATTATCGTTACAAGTTATGCATCAACAGAAATCCCTTATCACAGTTATCACCTTAATAGTTCAACTAAATTGTCATGTTTATACTTCCACAAAACTAATTTATATAGGTAGGTAGGTACCTACTTACATATTTATGATAGTATCTATCGTAAACAAACGCGTGCGAAAGTCCAATAAATGAGGATCAACTGTGAGTCATCGACAAAAATGTAAATAATGGCTTACAACAATACATCATTAGTGTGAACTATTTACAAAATAATTTAATTTAAAATTACTAATTTATTTTTAAGACTACATGAAATAGTAAGTAACCTACTCGAGGTTTTCAATATCATGTACAACCTCGCCTTCTATTGTTTGAAATAGAAAAGTAATTTTTTGCACTTAGTGAAAGTGGTGGAGATGCTTTCCGAACGGCATTTAAAAGTTTGTTGTATTTGGTAACTTTAACTAGACACGAGTCACGACTACCATTTAGCTACCCTGTACCTTTTTAGTATGAGCTGCCATGTCATTGCAGCGAAAGCCAATAGGTATAGGTACCCGGATATACCAGCCTAGCCTAGCCTTTTCATTAAAATGCGCCGATTTTTCAGCGTCATAAGTGACATCTTTTGTTCAATATCGTTTAATGACTTGCCCATGACACTTATGTCGCTGATTAAACGAGACAGTTCAATGAAAAGGCTAGGTTTTTAATGAAACGGGTGATTAAGTTAGCTGCGAGTCTGCGACAGATATAGGTACCATGGACACGATCGACAGGACATAATAATGAAATTCAAGAATAACAAAGATCTCACCTCTCCAGAACCCTTTGATCCCGCTCTCAGCATACAGCATCTTGTAACAATCCCTGCAGTTGGAAAACCTGGGCGCCTTGCCCTGCAAGACCCTGCGGCCTTCCGCCTGCATCTGGACCTTCACCAAGTCGGTCGGAGACGCGATCAGCTGCGCCAGAGAGCCCGCCGCTAGCCCACCTGCCGAACTTCGAGACAATTATTTTACGTTATTGCTGAGTCTGTTCGCTATCGTGCTGGGATAGTGATTAGTGTCAATTAAAAATAGGTAAGCAACAGTTTTGGAATAATCAAAATCGGTTCGAAAACAACGAAGTTATGGCTGTACATACATATAAATGAATGCAGAATCACCTCTTTTCTAGAAGTCGGTTAACAAATAAAAAGACAGGTCTCTGGTGAACCATAACATCATCATCGGTCTAGCCTTTTACCAACATGTTGGGGTCGACTTGCAGTCAAGCAGAATGCAGCTGGATACTAGTAGTTCACATGGAGCAACTGCCTATAGAAATTGCCTCCACAACCCAGTTACCTACCGGGGGACACGATACCAACGTACGACTTGGGTGTTATATTTCCATCCACATCTAACTGAAATCCAGTGAATCCACCACAAGATATCTTTAGTCCAAAAACTTTTCTTACTAAATTGAAAACGCTAACTCAATAATAACGTCAGTAGTATCGCTTTAAAGCAGAATCGCTAACTCGCAGAAATAGCCTGGCTGTATATTGAGAGATTGCCAAGCCTATATACCTATATTACCGCAATCCATCTCACTCGACGGATCCTGCAAATTCATTGGACCAAGTGCTCTCAAGAAAAGTATAAAACTATTTTCTTACTGAATAAAATCTTAAAGAAAACTATAGAGATAATTCTATCGTTTTCTTTATATGCGGTACTTTGAGACATATGAAAGAAGTCGCAACGTAGTTACTTCAACAACTTTTCGATATCTTCGGTGATGACTTTTTTATGGTCAACATGGAGCAGCATATCTTATTCTCCTACATACATACTCATATGAATTATAAGAACTGTCAAAGATCTTTTATAACAACGTGTTACAGAATAAAAGCTACTAGGTACTTAATTATTTTTTTATTTATTATATACTTCATTGTACACCAAAGGTAAATTACAAAAGGAAACTAAGTACCTCTAATAGTACCTACCTGAAAAGGCGTCATTGTACTCCTCATTATGAACAACTTTTAATATGGGACCAACTCCCTAATTGCGAAAAATTTGTCATTTGTTTTTCTCGTGTTGGCCACTAACTTTGAGTTTTTGGTGCAATGGGGCCTTAGAAGGTAAGTCTTTATTGCAAGTTTTTCAAGTTATGATTTGAGTAAACTAATTAAAAAACTCTTGATAGGACCTCTAATCTGATGACATATATATGGTGCACTAACAATGGAGTTACTCGGATTAGTTATTGAATATCCCTATACATAGGATACCCAGTTATTAGATATCCAGTACTTCGCCCCTTTATTTCCGTAAGGTCGTTGTGCAAAGCCACGGATGGCAACGCTAATGAAAGCGGATCGGCTTAGTCGAACGTAATACGATGAGGGCTAAGACTTTCCAATGAATATTTTATCTCTTGAATAAGAGGATTAAATAAGTTCTGTATTATATTCCAGCATGTACCTACTGGACTTTGTTATTATGAAATATGGTGCAGTAAATGTTACAGGCTTTAAAAAAAATAGGATCGAATTCTGAGAAAATTTGTTAGACTGATGCTATTAGTTAGTCTTAGTAGGGCCTTCGTCTTGCCAGGGTTGCGGATTCCGGAAAGAGTCCGCGGCCCTGGAACGCAAAGGCCACTAGGAGGAGCACGGATGGGTTTTACGGCCGCTTTCTATAATATATCTCAATGCCAATCTTGATCCCGATCCTTGTCTGTAACCAATCAAAGGTGAGGATTGTGTGGTGAAGGACACAAACTCGGCCGTTAGTCAGTAAGAGTCTGACAATCCCTCCCGCTTGTCTGGCACACTGTGTTAGCTTTTTTATTTATTTATAAGATATTGCCACTTTGTAAAATATTTTAAATACATAATTACCTACGGGATGTGATTTAGAATTCATTGGCATTATTATACAGACTCACATTAAATTACGTGGCGAAACGTCATGTCTATGAAGTTTCGCCGCATAATTTTGATCAAACACTACAAACCACAAAGAAACACTAATAAATTCAATTCCCTCACCTACACACCTTCCTCTTTTCATCGCTGAAGTAGTTCCTAAACTGTTCGTAGAAGATGAGCTGGAGTAGATGGCGTAGCGCTGGAACATAGGCATCAGGCCAGTCCACCGCTTGGTCACGGCTTACTGCCTTGCTTTACCTACTTCTGACACAAGTAGAAAAATCTACTAAACCAATTCCCTCACCTACGGAAGCGATCCCAAGCGACACCTTCCCCTTGTCATCCTTGAAGTAGTTCCTAAACTGCTCATAGAATATGAGCCGGCAGCCGGAGTAGATGGCGTGGCGCTGGAACATGGGCATCAGACCCGTCCACAGCTTGGTCACGCCTTCCTGCTTCGCTATATCTACTGCTGTCTTTATCATGCCGTGGTTTTCCAGCTGTTGAAGAGAGATTCGGTTAGCAAGGTAATTGGGTAGGTACATCATCACCATCATTCCCCTGGCCCATTCCCTATTTTGGGTTCGGCCCTCCTCAGTCTCGATCGCTTGGCGTAATCATTGGTTAGATATTCTTTTTACTCTACTTCGCTAGGCAAAGAATGTGTTTGTTGGTGTGGTGATGTGTTTTTCAGCCTATTTATGTATCTTTTTTAATGAATCCGTATGAATGAAGTTTTCCCAATTGGTGAAGGCAGAATTAACCATGGTGGATGTATTTCTATAGGTATTTTAGTTAGCAAGGACTCATACTAACTTTTTTAATTCGATTAACAACTTCGTTTAAGTATTAATTTTTATGGTATGGTCATATAACTATTCACATGGATTAAAATAATACCTACCTAAGGCTATCATAATTACTATCATAAAGAAGATTTGATTACTTTCGGTTATATAGCTCCTAAGGAGAAATCTTAGAATCGTACGAAATCGACAGCAAGAGGTTTCCACGTTATTAAATGAATAGGTTAAATGGCCAGTATATTATGCCTTCTGTACCAATTTCCATAAGTAGCTACATGCATGCGGTATTGGTAACGTAAACCGCTACGAACACTCGTACACCACAGTATTTTTTACCGTGCCTACAAGGTGCCTACACAGTGAAACTCAAAGGAGTTCGGTTTCAAGATGCCACAGGTAGGTACTATTACAGATTATTATGAACCTCATTTTCCATAGTTTCAAATAGTTTTGTTACTAACAGGTTTCTACGAACAATGTCAGCTGGTCTTTACTTTTATAAAGCTTTTATTGGAAAAGTATCTTTAAGTAGAACACCTTGAGACAGTGTTCCGTTAAAAGGGTAGGTATCATTTACCCACAACAAGGACAGTTTGACATAATTAAAAAGTATGAAAGTATATCAGGAAGAAATTTAGGCAATCATTTCATTGTATCTCTCTAAATGAAATTATCATGGCTGGGGTTTTTAGCTAGTTGACCAGTCATCGCATAGGTATCAGTCGCAGTCTGAAAATGAATGAAAAATTAGGTTTTTTTGACAGATTGCGACTGAGATGCGAATGCGAACGTTGCTTAACCGCTCCAGCCCCGACATGTGAAAATACCCAAAAAAAAATTAAACCTTATGTAATTGGTACCTAATAAACATTAAATTCGTTGGCACTCTGACCTCAGGCTCTAGACAAGCGACATTCTGTCAGCGGTAGCGTGGCGAAGGCGATTGTCAAAACGTCAGAAATGTATCGGATTGACAAACGCTGTTGAAATGTCACATGAAAACCTACACGATCAATCGCTTATATTTTGGCATAGTAGGTACCTAAGTAAGACAATCCCATTCACTGATAGAATGGCACTTTGGCTAGGGCCTCTGGAGCCATGAAGTATTCATTAAGCGCCAGCAGGGTAGCCCGAAATTAAACAAAAACATTTTCTCAATAAATGTACCGAATTGAATTTTTTTACTTCGGTAAGTAGGTACCTACATTTATTGAGAAAATTTACCTATCTAAAATTATATTTATAGTTCAGAATCGTACCATGCACATCTATCAACAATTCTTGGGAAAAAAATTTGAATGCAAAGCATTTTATTTAATACACATACTTGTAAAAAAGTAATGATTTGACTACCCATTTGTAAACGCGTCCTTAAGTATTTAAAAGTTAGTGGAACAGGAATACTGGCCGGTTGGTACTAATCTAATAAGAGAGGACTTTCTCACGCCATGCTCGTCGGCTTACTGCGTAATCCACTCCAGTGCTGGATTATGACGTCATTGTATTATAGGACACGCTATCGACTTTGGATTTAAGTTCATTAGTAAAGTGCTTCATTTTATGGTCGATTAAGCAGTGTATTCATCCTGATAGCTTTTAAAAACCAGTAGCCTATTCTTGAACAGAATGGTTTTAGTCATCATACAAATTACTAGGTACCAATATTCCTAAGTGCAAGTGATTTAGTAGGTACATATTGGGGCCCTGTTTTAAGCACCTAGGTATCAACTCAAGAATATATAGACACTTGTAACATTTTTTTTCAAAAGAGAACATTATTGGCGCAACTCTAGAGAAACTACTTATTATACAACAACGAAAGAAAAATTAAACTTTTTAAAGATTACCTTGTATCCATGTTTGGCGCCTGCGACTTCCGATTGTATTTGAAGCCGCGTCTTTGTCAAGTCGAACGGGTAGGTTGCTGCAAGAAAAATAACAATAATCAAGTGCTTATTTAAGTGAAATTATAACATGATAAATTGATAACAGATAAACAAAATCATATTCAGGAGAAGAGCATCTGGTCACTCACAGGGCCGTCTTAACCCATGCGGAGGCCCCTGGGCACATCTGAGTCCGTCCGGGATCACATGGCGTTCCAAATTCTAGAATTCCTGCATGTTAGGTAGGTAATATGGTTGACTGCGCTCCACGTTGCCTGCGGCCGTCAATATGTTTACCTATCGTGTCTGCTGGTTTAAGGGCAATATTCCCTCAGGACCGTTCTACGTAGAGGTCGATTAGTAGGCCCATGAACGGTCTAATCTGAATAGCAAAAGTAAATGATTTTGTAATTATTAACATACAGTAATAGTACATTACGATATTAGTGCGTTAAGATGGTTATAACATGCGAGGCGGAATTTCAGCCCGAGCCGAAGGCGAGGGCGTAATTGAGCCGAGCATGTTATAACCAATACGCACGTATATCGTACGACGTTTTTTAACACATTTGCGAGGAAACAGAAAAAAAAAACATTTTTCGGAAAATGGCTTGGCATTTTTCATGTTTTTCCACTTCAAGAAATTTTCATACGTGGTTATGTATCTGTCCTTGGATATTGACAGCAGCAAGCTGTCGCATGCGGTTCGCGCTTCTGTTAGTATATCCGGTGGAGTTGAAGTAATATATTGCTCATCTTCATTATTGAAAGTTGTCATTTTTAGATATTCACACAAGTACCTACAAAGAAAAGAAAATTTGAGAAAAATGGCGCGAGGATTATTTTCTGCCGTGGCTGCGTGAAAATGTTGGCAAAGACGCTAGAGCATGCAGCCAAGTTTTTAAATTACCGAATAAACTGTTTTTTTTTTATTTTAAATAAAGTCAATCTGTGAATGCACAATGTTGCTTTCCCGCCATTTTAACAGCGCGCTGCCTACTGACGCCGCGCGGCGATTAGTTCGAAATTTGAATAGCAACAGCGCGCTGCTCACTAGCTGGAGTCGTGCTGCGGCGATCAGTTCCATATTTGAAATGGCAAATAATACTGTTATGGAATTTGTATGGACTATAACTTAACTATTTGCTTTGGTAACACACGCGTTTTTTATGACCCGCTTTACATGCTTAAAACCGGTGGAATTACATCAGCTTTACGAGCAAGGGTGTTAAAAAAACTATTATGTATAGGTACTGGTACTTACTAGTTTTTTTTTTTGCGGTTTTATCCGAATCCGTACATTTTTCGGGATTAAAAGCAGCATGGCACTCGAGGGATACTGCAGGTTCCCTTCTATCAGTCAATTTTAAACTCTACATACCCTTAGATAAGTTCAGTTTTAATTACACAAAGTGGATAAGTTTAAGGGAAACACTTTTATTCTTTGAACTAGCATTTGCGGCTTCGGCCTCATGAAAGTAGGACATACTGTCCTGAGTATGTCCTACTTTACTAGGTCATGACACCGTTTCAAGTTTCAAATCTGTTCACCAGTTGAGTCGAAATTGATTATTATCATTAATCGAAACGTGCAGACTTTAAGATTAATAGGATAGAATATTAATAGGATAATCCTTTGATACCTCCAACTAAGAGCGGATTTCACCAATGAAACTGAACGCGATTAGTACATCTAAACTGCGTTCAAGAGCTGTCAGCGTCAATATTCCATAGAAAAATAGTGACACTGACAGCTCATAAACGTGGTTTATACGCTGATCGCGATCAGTTTGGCTTGGTGAAAATGGCCCTAAGTATGACTAAACACAGTCACGCGTACAGTCGAGTTCAAGAGGCTTTTCGCATTAATAATACTATCAGTCGAGCATTAGCACCACTTGAAGATAGGTAGTACTTTAAACGGTATAAACTCTGCTACTACACTGTAAAAGCTTTTGAGTTTCAACAAGTATCTATGACTATTTACATAATATGATAAACTACCCAGAATCGAAATATATGTATCTATGTAGGCTATAATACTCTGCTGCAAAGGGCGTTGCTATGATGTGAGATCAATTGCTTTATGGGGTTGGGGTCTACCTGCTCTTCCATTTCGGACTCCCGCAGGCTAAACGTAGCATAGCGCTGTATTCCTCGAATGACTAAGATGTTATGTTTTGATCTTTCAAGAGTATCATGTAAGGCCGAGGCTCTTAACATCAACTGGGCACAAATCCACACTCCAAGGTCTTACTGATTCCTAATGTAAGAACTCAATTAAATTTATGAAAGACTAGCGACTGTCCGCGGCGTCACCCGCGTGAAAATTTTGAACGCGATCCACAGATCAGCGGCCCTAACATGACGTGTTAAAGCGTGAGTAGTTCGAGCGAGAAGGAGGTTTGGAGGTAGCGGAACAGAGAGTAAAGTCCCGCAATCCTCCATTGAAAAGGGAGGATCCTCCGACCAGACGGTTGTTTGTGTCTGGTGGGCAACTGCCCGAGAGTTGATATTCGGGCTTTGCATGTGTTCTAATCGCACGGTAAACTTTGATATCGCGATTTAGGATTTTGCAGTTTGTTCGCAGCTGTCGAGATAGATGGCGCTGCGAGTCTCATTTGTTGTGATGTTGATTCTGCTACGTTGATTTTTGTGGCGGCATGAATGCCGCTACATCACTCCCCTCCGGAGACCGGAGGTCGATAGTGGATGAGTCGTCCATACATCTTGAAATGCTTGCCAGGCCAGTGGAAGGTTGGTTCCAGTGAGTCGGAACCGGAAGTCGCAGAGTTCTCGGTGAGGCGGAACTGTCTGCGTCGCAGAGTTCACGGTGAGTCGGAACTGTCTGCGGTGCCCCGATGCTGCTGCTGGCGTGACTGCTGGCGTCGACCAGGAGAGGTTCTTCAAGGCTCTTCATGTGACTGGCCGAAGGTGCAGTGTGCTTGCCATGGTGGGTCGGAGCTGTGCGACGTGCTGACGTGACTGCTGGCGTCGACCAGGAGAGGTTTTTCAAGGCTCTTCATGTGACTGGCCGAAAGTGCAGTGTGCTTGCCAAGGTCGCTGATGAGGTTGATGATAGAGGCTGAGGATGCTGACCAGGAATGCGCGTCCGCTGCATGCTGGTGGTCAGGATACCCGTAGAAGCCGAGGGTTCTGGCTGGCTGTATGACTCGCTGCTCGAGAGCTTGAGGTCAGGATGAGGAGAAGTGATGATGATGATGATGATGACGTCATGATGAGGTAGCTGCACGAAGGCTGCGCTGACGTCCAATGTCGAGGGTCACCAGTTTGGAGGTAGCGGAACAGAGAGTAAAGTCCCGCAATCCTCCATTGAAAAGGGAGGATCCTCCGACCAGACGGTTGTTTGTGTCTGGTGGGCAACTGCCCGAGAGTTGATATTCGGGCTTTGCATGTGTTCTAATCGCACGGTAAACTTTGATATCGTGATTTAGGATTTTGCAGTTTGTTCGCAGCTGTCGAGATAGATGGCGCTGCGAGTCTCATTTGTTGTGATGTTGATTCTGCTACGTTGATTTTTGTGGCGGCATGGAGCTATATAGGGTGTATATCTCCATTCCTCCTCCTCGCTCGAACTACTCACGCTTTAACACGTCATGGTAGGGCCGCTGATCATTGATTTTGATCGTGGATTGCGTTCAAGTTTGACTGTGTACGGGCGGCCTGAGGACTTAACGACTGAATTCGGTCGTTATATGATCGTTAACTATGTCGAAACTTCCCGTCCAGACACCATGCCTAATGCAATTTCATCGGGGAAAGCGAAGAGCAGTAAAAAGGATTAAATGCTGATAATCCCGTTATCGTCCTTTTCATAAGGGTTCAATTTAAAAGCCGGATGCCAGCATCCGGTTGAGAACCTTTGCTGTTATCATACTGTGACCACCGTAGAGACCCAGATGTGTTTTTGCTAATCGATAGGATCGCACGTCTTGTTCAAATAATTAAAGGTGCCGTAGCCTACTTTTATGCAGTAAATAAGGGCCCGCCCGCCCGGACTTCGCACTGGTGCAAACAATATGTATAAACAAAGCTTCCTCGTTTATCCTTCCTTCTATTTGTGAAAACTGTATCAAAATTTGTGGTTTAGACAACGACTTTGTTTTATACTGTTTAGAGATAAATGCATGGTTCCTCCAGGCTATGCCAAGGAACGAAGCTACTGAAATAGGACCAGTAGGGTATAAATTGGAATGACGCAAGTTCTTGAAATGCAAAATCTGCCTTGCTTGACTGTATTGTAAACTCACTTGACCTTTTTTGTGGGGATCATGCATATCCTCCATCTGGATTATGTCAAACTCCTACTCCACAGTTTATATAGCTACCATGAGTCGAGGGCCCGGTATATAAGCAGTCTTCACATAAGGCAGGGTGATATTTTACAGATAGCACCATTGTTTCAGCAACACTTACTATTATTCTTATCCTAACTAATATTATTTATAAATGCGAAACTAAGTTTGTTTGAATCTTACGCTTTCACACCTTAATCGAAGAACCGATATTGATGAATTTCGGTACTGAGATAGATGGAACCCTGCATGGAGACGGTTATAGGCTACTTTTTTTTCGCGTAAATAAAACTTGAACGCGCGCGAAATGCCCGTCAAACTTGTCACAAATTTAAGAAGCCCGATTTGACAGCAGGATAAAACATTGCTTTTCTAGTGAATGAAAGAGACATGAAATAAAGCTCTTTCGCAATTAGTGGTAAAGCGATCTTCTATCCCTCTCTACTCAGCTGTCAAATCGGGCTTCTTAGATTGTGACAAGTTTAGTAATATTTACCTCCTTCAGCGGCCCAGGAGGCGAGCACGGCGACAGTGTACCGGACGGCTACCGAGTCGGACAGCGCATGCGCAGGGTGGTCGGCGTTGCGTAGCACCGGCATGTCGGCTGATGTTCTCACCAAGTGTCACCGGCTCTGCCCATAATACCTGTCAGATAGCGGGATGTTGTTAGTTGGAATGTTCAGAATAATTGAAATACAGTCAGAGGTTCGTGGAGTCTCTTGGGACGTTTATCGGCTGAAATGTTGATGATTAAAGGGGTTCAAAAATACATGTTTTAATGCAAGTAAATTTGGGAAGGACGCTGCCTAAGTTGTATTGTACACGACACGGTTGGTGCAGTAACGACACTATTGGCGCAGTGGGTGAGTGATTAGCTGCTGCGCTGCGTGTTCGATTCCCGCACAGAACAAATATTAGTATGGCCTACATAATAGTTGTTCCGGGTCTGGCTGTTTGTGAGTTTGTATGTTTGTAAAAGCACCCACGATACAGGAGACATTCCTAGTGTGGGGCAACGTTTTAAAAAAAAATGTGATATAACATTATCTTGGCCTTATCCCAACTCATTTGGGGCCGGCGCAACATGAATTGGTCTTCCATACTTCGTTGTTAGTTCTGTTATCTTAAGAATTGGCACGTCAGGAGAGGGGTGACTACTGAGATGACATCACAATTTCATGATACTTAAATCACATTATTACAAAAACTATTTATTTAGATTAAGTACTCAATCTCAAAAATTGAAAACGTTTCTACCTAGTATTTATAAACCCAAAAGAAAAATAATAACTCAGTACCTACATAAGTTCATTGCACCATTAAAAGGCTGATGCACTTAATAATACCTAATGGCTTGTTACTCAGCTTTTTATAGTATCCAGGCGATAGAGTAAAAAAACTGAGGCTCCAGATGTACACCATATTTATGCTATCTAGCTCCATATTGAGTGCCTAAAGCACCATATTATAACGTATGAGCATCCTGTGGATTGATTTATGACTGTTACCTACTTGTATCTTAGTTGTAAATTGTATAGAAATTAGGTAGGAGTTACAGAAATGGCTGGTGAGACAGTAGACGTTTTTCGATCTCGGATAGGAGTACCTACTAGAACATAATAATATTATTATTTTAATTATATATTTCTTAATTTAAATGAAATAGTAGGTATTTATGGAAGACCCAATATTGAAAGAGGTGAAATTATTTAAGACCTAACATGTGAGATTGCTGGCCGTAATCCGTGAAAAGAATACTAACACGCCATTAAGTTTTTTTTTGTCTTCTAAAACATTTATTGGTTTTCTATGGAGTTTTTCAGTCACTGTGGCCAGTTACGGATGGAGTAAGTACCTACTTTTCGATCTGGCATGTGACAGTCTTTTTTAAATCAATCATAATAGTTTGGGACCTAATTCACAAGGCTTTTGACGGATCCAAAATTAGCAGTTCGTCAGACATTACCTACCTAGTTCTACTTTTTATGGCTTTATTTTATGGTGTGTTTACGAGTTATGACCGCACGATGATGTGCGAATTATTTAAAGCAAAAACAAACGGTATCCTTTTGTTGTGTAGTTAATTCAAATGCGCTACATGACTTGGACTTACCTACTTATTGAAAAGCAAAGTCACCTTGGTCAAATAGTTCCATCAAATATGCATGGCTATTATAACGCTTTGGTGTACAAAATCGAAGCATATCGATTTATGAGCAATATTACGCATGCAATCGATCATCGCCTCACTCGAAGGCTAAACTAATGGTTAGAATAGCTTTAATGAGAATGTCAGTGAGTTCGGAATGGCGGCCATTTTTCATACTTCTAATGTGGCAAATTGGCAATGAACTCTTGGCTCTTGTTACGCGCTTCGTTTGTTAAGATTTTTTTTAATTATTACAAGGGTTTTTATGAAATTATAATAAAACTCACGGATTTTTCGGAAATTATGTTGCAAATTATTTCTCGATTAAAAACTCTTTTGTGGCATTTTCCAACCTAAGGAAAGTCGTAAAAAATCCTATCTTTGGAATTACAATAACGATTCAAACTTTGGCAAAACAAAGCTGTGTCTAGTTGAAGCTAATTACCATACCGTCTTCATAAAACAACGAAACACGAGGGGTTTTTTTCATACATAATACGTACATATTTATAACTCTGATTGAACGTGTATCAGTACAAACAAAGTACCTACTTATACAGATAATACAGAATTATGAATCACTTTTTATTCTATCTTTCCAGTCCATTGGTTTAGCAGCTTTCATCTATCTAAAATAATATAGAGGTATACTTAGCTACTGATTGATACAGAGATCAAATGAAAGGTCCTGGGATCGAACTGACAAAGACATTCACATGGCAACATTAGCAACGTATTGACTATTGAGTTTGCTACCGTTGGACAAGGGTGCCAGTCAAATTAAGATCGGCATTGTTGATAAGGTTTATTTACGTCTATTGTGTGGTTGAAAATAGTTCGAATGAATGTAAATATTTTTATACAGATAAACGTTTGAATATACCTACTACCACCATATGTATAGCGTCTACAGGTCGACTGTACGATTTTAGTGAAGTTTTTTATCGTTTTCCGTGTGTGTGCACATACTCAGTAAGTAGGTACAGTTCTCGTCAAATAACTTTACCCCTCTGAAGTTAGCCATTTGCAAAATCGCGCAGGGGGCCTACCACAACCTCTTAAAACAATATTACTTTAATATTACTTTGCGTTCCGCTCTGTTGGATTTTCAACGCTCGGATCAGCGCCGAGAGTTGAAAATGCAACAACAGAAATTACAAAGTAATATTAAAATAATATTGTTTTAAGAGGTTGTGGTAGGCCTCCTGGTGCAGTCACGTAGACGGGAGCAAGCGGAACGCAAGCATGCATCGAACGTAAACGAGCGACTGAGACATAAAATTAATCCCCGCCCCCATGTCTCTTGCGCATGCGCAGTTGCAGTTTGTTCGTAATTTTGACTCTACGCAGCCACTCGTAGCCAACTTCAGAGGGGCAAAGTTATTTGACGAGAACTGCACTTATTGCGCGGGATTTAGGAGGGACATTCAGATTCGAATCGGATTCTTGATGGGATTTTGAAATCAAGTATATAACTACGGTACGAAATGTTCAATTAACAAAATTTAAAATCATTACCTACCTCTCGTCGCTCTGATTCTCTGTTATATTACATACCTACCTACAATGAAAGTTGATGATAATATTATGCGTACCTACTTAGTAGGTATCTATTTAATTAATTAAGTACCTAGGCACTTATGTAAATATCACTTTAATAACTATGATCTAATCTTGTTTCATAAACCTATTACAGTGCATTAAATGAATTTATACAAAAGAGATAACGCGGTAGGCGCCAGATGAATGTGCAATAACGGCCATTGTCCTACATACATTTAGACTTTAAGCTGTCAGCAGAAATAAAGACATAAAGCTGTCCTGAATCGACTTCTATCATGATCCTTTACGTTCCTAATGAAAAATGATTCATAATTTATTGTTCGGATGTATCTACGAAGGGATATTAGGGAAAGGTCAATGTATTTTATTGTAAGTTTATCTGGCGCCTACCATATGTATGCGTCAGTAACCCAATAGCTTGTTTTCATAGACTTATGTACCTACCTACCTTTAAACAGAACTAAGTTAAATAATTATGTGAAACTGAAACTTAAGTGGACAGCCATAGAGCCCATGTTTCTGTTGCGTGACTGAAAACCAGAAAAAAACTTCTGAAACGAAACTCTATTTTCAACAGGTAGGTAGATATAACTCTTCGTCTACCTACTTATTTATTACGATTGCTATGGAATCTCCATCATAATAACCGGTTGTTGGAAGTCTGATTTTTCGCAGCCACAACGGTCCTCCCTAGTCTTGGGGGGACCGTAGAAAATTATTGTGGCGAGAAGATCATTAATTGTGGGATCAGTGGGCTTAGTGCGAGTTTTTTCTCGATCGCGTTAGCGTAAACGTCAATTTGTAGGTACTGAAACTGAATAAGCGCCGTCTGGTGACACTCACGGGCAACATGTTTGTCACTTCTATACAATTTGACATAAGCGAACGTTTACGTTAACGCGAGTGAGTGCGTTAAAAATCTCACACTAAGCTCTCTCGACTCTGGATATTGACAGTAGAGAACATAAACAGCATAAAATTAACACTTCAACCGGGGAGGCTAACACTACACACATCTTCAATAGAAGTGATGATAATAAATCCATCAACGCAAAGCCATTGGGAGCAGAAGCCATAAACCCGGTCTTGATAACGATAGCGCTCTGACACGCTACGCATAAACTACCAACATAAATTGACTTCTCAACATTCACTAGCACCAAGGTCAATGCTGCCAAACTATAAATTGCTTTGGTAATTTGCTTTTACATACTTACTAATTAATTTACTTTTACTAGTTGGTAATTAGGTAGAGTGTTTACGTGTAAATATGATGTATAAGTAGCTATATATACATATAATAATAAGAGTGTTAGTATTGTCGCAGCCACATGGATTTTATAAAGGTAAGGTCTTACGTAGACGGTCTAATAACGTTACGTACAAACGCTGCTCTTTCAAAGGAAAAAAAATACAGTAACGCGCGCGCGCCTTCAAGCAATTGATCGAAGACGCATGCGCTTTTCTTAGGCCCTAACACTTGGAAACCGGAAAGGTTCCGATAAAATACCGATAATTAACATCATGACGGTAAGTTAGAACTACCTAGTGAAACTATAGCATACAAAATTTAAAACCTCATCATGACCAACATAATCAGTGAAACGGTATTTATCTACCAGAGGGGGCAATTCTCGTATTTTTGAAGAACGTTCGCAATCGCAGTCGCAAACTGTCAAAAACACTCCTAATTTCCTTACATTTTGGCAAGTTTTTGACGTCGATTGTCAAATCTTTAACCACAGTAATCAATCACACACCAATGCCCTACACATGAATCTTGATTGCGTCTTCAACACACAATAGGTACCTACATAAATCCATGGCTTCCATTAGAAACGACCATGACATCACACAAAAGGCAATTCTAATTTCTCATTAGCAACAAAACTCGTTGACAACGAATCCCACCATTTATCGTTTACTTGGCAATCAATAAGTTACTATTACAGTTACGTAAAGGTCGAGTGTGATACGTTAATGTAACATGAATAGGGTAGTAGCGTTTACTGACCAAGGAAAATGAAAATTTTCAGAAGGTTAATAATATTTGAATGAATTTAGATTGGCAGTTATAAGAGTAGGGGGGACCAAAGAAACGATAGATGGACAATGGAGCTATTTGAAAATTAGCTAGGTATGTGGGGTCCGAGTGCTCATTACTTGTTCAAAGATCTGTCAAGACGTTTAGTTGACACTTCGCGTGCCCCAAGGGCTGGCTTTTACCTCGGACAAAGGATATAAGCATTACCATTCAACGTGGCAATGTGGCCAGTCTTTTGGGTACATTACCAGTGGCCTGCGATGCGGAGGAATTTTTCGACGCCATGTTTTAGATTATTTTTAGTTTTAGTTAGTTAAAGAGTTGTTTTTTTTAAATGTATTACATAGTTTTTCTACAAATAACATTAAAATGTGAAAGATGATATTAGGTATTATTATTACATATATAGGTACATATTATGTCTAAAATGTATCCCTATTCTAGACATGAGTAATAGAGAAGTATGGAAGAAGATCTTAACAAATTGGGATTGGTGCTGTGGTAAAAGAAAGGCCTATTCTGAACAGAGGGCGAAGTCGGTCTGTGGATGGTGATAAATAGTAAGAGAATGAGCAGTTGTTGGAAGTAGTGATTGAAGCATAACGGCTTCCCCTTTCGGTTGAAATAAACCTATAAAGACTTCTCTAAGATATACAAATGGCCACAGGACATTGAACTTTGAAGAACAAGAGTAACCGCAGTGATTCGTCTAAAATTGCGTTTAGACTTAAAATATCGTCCAACAATAACATTTATATAAATAGCCAGAATCAATTGTGTGAATAGATTAAATGATTTCTATTGGCTAGTTGAACTGGAAGTAGATCATAACGTCGACTGAACTTTGTACTACTTCAATAAGGAGTTAGAATTTTATTGTTGTTTGCCTTTAATTGCTAATATGGTCATAAGGACCAGGGCCTAAACCACCAACTCTTAAAACAGTATCACTTTAATATTACTTCCAGTGGGAAAGAGACGGAGCTATACGTCCTGTATAACTCCATCTCTGGTTTGTAATATAACATTTTTAGTTTCGTAGCAAGCAATAATCGATAGTGAAACTTATTCATGCTTGGAGGATAGGCAGTGGCATAGAGTCTATCCTATGCCAAGGATGGATTACACATATTATAATAATCGGCTTTACTACAAAACGCGTTCTAACTTTAAACCCAGGTTTAAACCAACAAGCCATTTTTTAATTTCGAACTTTATTCCAAATGCCGTAAAGTTCTTGAATGCACATTGGCAACATAGACCGGGGTCTAAAATAGGTTGTTGTATTAATAACTTTAAGATTGTCGAAATATAGTTCAAAATGCAATAATGGGCTTGAAAGTTTAGGTTTGGACTAAAACTAGAACACGTTTTGGAATAAAGCCGAATAAGTTTATCTATATACCTCTATTAAAAGGAGACTGACATACATTATCAACGCACAGCCGAAACTAACAAAAATTCAATTTTTGAGCGGTTGAAAAGGGGAAAATCGTTTGTACTAAATCTGTCGAAGTCGAAGTGATACCTAGTAGCTGAATAAAAAATGTAGAAACAATTTTATTTTTCGAAGATTTTTAAATTAAAAACGACGTTCTTCAGATAAACATAATAATACTTAACATATTTGTTACCACACCGGGCACAGTAAGGTCAATATTCGGAATTTTAAATAAGATGGGTTAGTTTAAAATCCATATTCAATCGGAAAATGCATGTCAGTCAGTCGACCCCATTGGCACAGCGGCGGAACGACTTCCGGGACAAAGATTCGATTTCCGGGCCAGGCTTATGAGAGCGGAGCGTTGATAATAAGTTTAGGGGTACCATGCAGCGGTCTTGATGCAGGAACACCATTTAAATTATCTATAAAGAAACTTCACAGACGTGATGGGTATTGTATAAAAACTTTTCAACGATGCAACTATGATTTCAACGAAATATTCATAAAATATGGAAAAGTATGTCAATCACAATGCACCTACTTGAAAGGAGGAAACACAAGTAAGTATGAGTTACCGAGACGACGCTCTATACAGTTTCAAAGTTTTCTAAATTCAAAATGGAATTTACTGCCGGCCAGTATCCCGAAAATATCCAGTAGGTAGGTAGGTACAGGACGGGCACCCGTACGATACTTTTTCTTTGCCTAGATAAAATCTTAGGTTATTACTAGGTATATGTCCTTGAACCCTATTCGTATTTCCCATTGAGACATACGCTGCTTTAAGCCGAGCTTCAGAAAACAGATTTTTCTTAAGAAAATGTTAGAACATTTTTGCTAAATCGTTGGCAAGATACGATATACTCGTAAAGCTGTGCGAGATATCTTTGTAAGAACATTGTGACAGTTCTGGAAATAAGCCAAGTACATAACATGTCGCTGTTTAGCCCCAAAACTGTTCTATGTAAAGAAAAAAGAAGAAGGAAGTCTTGGAAGTGGCGATAACAATGTTATTTATTTGTAGGTTTAGGAGCACTGTTTGAAACTGAAATTATGTTTGTAACTGAGGCAATAAAAAATCAATAAATATATGTAGGTACCTACCTACCTAGGTAATATTTTGTAAAAAATCCTGATTGAAGAAAATATAATAAATACGTTCTCATGAACTCACTGAAAAAATTTGTTCTTAAAAAGATTTCAAATCTTCTACATCTCACACCTATGTGTAAATAAGCAGCAAGGCTATTTCAAAATCACTAAATAGGCACTTACTGAAAAAGAAAATCACCAATACATTTTTAGTTGTCTAAATAAAAAGAAAAGATTTTTAATAAATAACAAACTGTTTTCAGGAAAATACATACCTAAGTGCCTTCTTAATATAAAAACCCGCTACCAACTTTGCTTTACTAAGTAGGCACTTAACCGTATGACCTTAACCTGACACTGCGACAAAAAGGTCAACTAAAAAAAGTACCTTCACCACTTTCCTATTCGAATTTCAAATTGCGTCAAAAAAAATGTCGTACCTCAGAGTAAGCGGGACTCAGCAACACCAGCGCAGGTGGAGATCGCAGTACGACTGATAACAGTGGGCACATGTCAAGCATATATCATAATAACAATCAATATCTACACGTACACATGTACGACAATGTTGCACATTGGACTTTATAATAATTAACGTTAGAATGATCTTAATTGGACTTCCGACAGCGGGTTCATATTTAGGTAGGTACCTACTCATAAATTAACGCATGTTCCTAGTTTAAAATGCTCTGACGTGAATGGATCTCTGAGGCCTGTTTTAATAAATTAAGCTCATGTTCGAGCGCTTTCGCAAGTGCCGTTTTTATCATACAAGTTTTGATGATTACTTATTATTAGACATTTACGGTGCAGGAAGCAAAGGACCGATTGATCTGATGACGTCTGAGGAGGTCTAATGTCCAGCAGTAGACATCTTTCGGTTGAACCAATGATGATACCTACACCTGGGCTTAAGACCAAGATAAATATGTCTCTTTAAAATTTTAAAGCGATTTTAGTAACTATCAACCGAGCAAAGTCGCAAAATATCAGCAGTAAAGGATAAAGAAAAGTCTATTAAGTCGCTTGGCACTTATATTGAAAGAATAATTAGTCCTCCTATATGAAACCGTAAAAGAATTCTTTTGAAAACTTGATTAGCACTTGTCTTCTAAATTGATTTTCGCGCTCCAGCTAGCTGTAATTAAGTTAGGAAATTATTTTGAACGAGAACATTTATTGGTAGTTCGTATCAGCTCTTGATTGGATGTTCAGTGTTCAGTCTATCCTATGAGGAAAAGAGGGTTGTTTTGTTCGGGAATATTAGGGAACCTAGTAGATAACTTTTAATTTCGCCATGTCCGTCTGTTTGTCAGCGGTTTAGCTCAGAGACGCTTAGTACTAGAAAGTTTAAAATTTAAACTTTAAATTTAAATTTAAAATTTAAAATTTAAAATTTAAATTTAATTAACATGTAGGTAATCCCATACCAAATTTAATTTGGTATGGGATTACCTACATGTTAATTACGCCGACAAAGTGGTAAAATAAAATCTTGAAAAAAAAAATTTTTTTTTTCAAGATTTACGCGGGTACCTACGCGTAAACTTTTTTTATCGTCTATCCCATGGTGTGGGGTGTCGTTGGATAGGTCGTTTAAAAATATTGTGGGTGTGCGAAAACCATTTTTCCATCTAAGGATCCGCCGTTAACGAAATATTAAGGTTTAAATTAGGTAGGTACTCATTTTTGCTAGAGTTAAATTTCCCCCCTCTGCCAGCTAAACGGTTGTTTTTGGAGACGTGAAAAATTTCATGGTAGTAGCTTATAGGTATTTAACAAATTTAAAAGGAAAACTATTACAGCTAAGTACCTAGGCTTTACAAGTCAAGTTAGCGCGTAATACTCGACCAACCTATAAAATGGAGTAGAATACGGAATTTCGACGCACAAAATATCGATAAAATGCGATAAAATACGATGCTACAAAATTGCGATGCACGTTACTGCGAAAGACCGTCTTTGCGAAGCCACTACACTTCGATGCACGTTACTGCGATAGATCTTCACTGCGATACCACTTGACTTCGATGAACGTTACCACAAAAGATTGTCACTGCACTACTACATACATAATCAGCTGCCAGAGGGGCTCAACCTGTATTTATATATCTGTGGGCTCAACGGAGCCCCGCTCGAAGTCAAGTAGTATCGCAGTGAAGATCTATCGCGGTAACGTGCATCACGGTGCATCGAAGTGTAGTGGCTTCGCAGAGACGGTCTTTCGCAGTAACGTGCATCGCAATTTTGTAGCATCGTTTAGCATTTATCGATATTTTGTGCGTCGAAATTCCGTATTCTAGTGTATAAAATGTACTTGGAGAAGGAAAATTTCGTACAAATTCTATTGATTAGTTAGATAAAGTTGTTTACAGCCGTTTTTAACCGTTAAACCGTGAACTCAATGAATTATCCATTGAGTCAAACAAAAAGCACCATTCTAAGTCGGCAATTTTGACGTGCAACTACGGAATCCGCGCGTGGCCCGACACGTACTTGGCCGGGTTTTAAATAATAATAATAATAATAATATCTTGGGACAATCAACACAACGCCATCTGATCCCAAACTAGGCAGAGCCTGTACTATGGCAACCAGACAACTGATAAACATACTTATATATTTCTAAATACATACATATGATAGATAAATTACACACCCAGATACAGAACAAATAATGCTATCAAGGCTGAGATTGCTGAAATTCTGCGTATTCATGGATAGAGAATAGATGCATAAAGGCCACGGACAGGCGCGATGCGGCTCTGAGGGTGCGTTTCCACTGAGGCGGAGCAGAACAGAGCGGAGACGAGCTGTGCCACGATTCACCAATCACATGGCTTGAAATTCACATCTCTTTTCCACTCCACTTGGTTGATTGGTGAATCGCGGCACAGCTCGTCTCCGCTCCGCCTCAGTGGAAACACACCCTAAGTGTCGCATTGCCTGTCTGAGGGGATTCCCTCAGACAGGCAATGCGACACTTAGGGTTGCAATGTTGCAAATGCATCTTTCCATACAACAGACGATTTAAGTGATACGTCACGCGTAAGTACTGCTGTTATTAACACCAACTAAGTATACAAGAAGTTATCAGCTATGTATGTCAACATACTTATCTCTAAAACATATGCCTGCAGTAAATAAACTGATAAGAAACAAAATAAAAGTCATTGCCATTCGATTTCGGTTTAAAAGGAAAAAACCCGGACAAAATGAAAAAAAAAAAAGCCGTATGGATTCCTTTGTTTTCCTTCCTTCTGTGTTTGTCCCTGCATGGAAATTCAAATCATCATTCGAGTCGTTACCATCTACTTATATTTTTCATGGTCCGGCTTCTATCTAGTCTAACCGGATTCAGAAATTAACCGAGTATTCCATACGTGACTGTCTGTCTGACCTCAACAATCCAGTTACCCACTGGATACGAAGGTGTACATACTTAGTAAAACTTGCAGACAGACTTCACCGCGGCCCTGGATCGCAAAGGGCATTAGGAGGAACACGGATGGGTTTTATTCAGTAAGAGTCTGACACTGCCTTCCGCTCCGCCCAGAGCGGAAGAAGTCATTTGATGATTTCCCATCCTTAAAAAAAGGGTTATGAAGACTGAAGTTTGAATCGATAAAAAAACATTAAAACACTTACCTACATCAACCTTCTAGTTATCTCAGACTTCAGCGTTTAACAAAAACTCGTAGATAAAATGTTTCAACTAGCACAACACATTAGCAGAGGTTATTTAACGAGGACGTACATAAACAGAGTGAAGCGATGCCGCGGTTTGAAATCAAGGCAAATTGACTAAACACGAGCAATACTTACATAAAAAAATCATATTTATGTACACTTCACATATAAAACAGACACAGTCGGACCGAACCCATAACTTGATATTCACTATAGCCAACCAATGTCATTTGTTTCTTTGGAAAATGTAGGTAAACGCCTCATAAACAAGCGGATATTATGAACTATAGAGTTCCTATAAATTTTAAAAATACCGGAAAATACACGCGTATTCGAACCTACAGTGTTTATAATACAAACGCCGTTTAAAAAATGATAATAATGTGTAACTAGGTAACTGCTTTATCAATGTTATCGCGTGTGTACTGTGGACCTAAGAGATGACCTATCTAATTAAAATCGTTCAATTGTTTGTTATCTTGATTTTATTAATACCACATTAGGTTTAAATCCGGCAGTTGAAAGTCCGTGGCCGATTAGAACAGATAAGAACATAAAAATCCTGACAGTTGGTGGACGAATATGGGTGATCGTTATTTGATTCGCTAGAAAATTGTTCTGGACAAAGACGAAGTAAGTATTTCACTACTCATTAGACAACGAATAAAATAGAATACTCTTTATTAAGTATATAAGCACACCATATAAGTTAGGTACGAAAAAGAAAGATAAAGGAACCGTTACACAGGTTGAGTTAATGGACGGTCTACTATCCATCTACTTTCCCCCGGGAACAATACGTTAAGTACTGGAAAATAAATCATCCTTTATCGTCATTCCCCAAAAAAAATATTGCAGTTTTTCGAACTACGAATAGGTAAGAATAGCTAATTAAATTACTTAATCACAAACAGAAACAAATAATTATAACTTACTCAATAATATGAGCTTTATTCGCCTCTGTTCCAAATGAATTTAAAACCCGTTTTGGCATCGCAATAAAAACGTTTCGACCTCCATTAAATGCATGCAGTTATAAATAACGATCGTTATGCATGTCTGTCAATATATTTAATGCATCCTGCGATTACAAAGACTAGGGTAATATTTCAACCGAATAGGTCTGCATGTGTTGGTCAGTGACGTCATTCATTCGAATGTACGATGTCTAACATTGCTGGAAAATTGATATATAAACAAGCTACGTGGCTGCTCATATTTTTGACTTTAAATCAAAGTAAGACGCAGACAGTCCATGTACTGGTGGTCCATGTGGATGATCCACTGGCATTTAGTTGCATGTGGTAAGACTGGAAGTCGACCCCAAATGTGGAAATAACTAGGCAGTTAATGATGAGTACTTAAAATTCCACTTAGGGAATATAACGATGCTTTTGTATGGAAGTAAACGTAAGTAACCATTGCCATCTCTATATGGAAGTTCATCTGCCAATCTACTTATAAGCTACCAAGAGGTTCCTGCTACCGATACTCAGAACTTAAAGAATTTTGTATGACTTGTACTTTTTTACTAGGTCGAATGAATTGCCACTCACACTGTCCGTGTCATTTTAGGTCGTGAATTCATTACAGTTGAATCGATACGACCAAATAGCGACCTGTCGCTCACTTCCGTCTACCCTTTTGGCGATTTATATCCTGATATAATACGAACCCTGTTTCCTTTTATAGACGGAAGTGTGTTCTACTCAAAAGTCAAGAGTCGGTCCAACAGACTCAATCTGCCTACCCTTCTCCCAACTATGTTGGGGTCAGCCTCCAGTCTAACCGGATGCGTCTGATTACCAGTATGTTAATGGAGCAACTGCCTGTCTGACCTCCACAACCCAGTAACTTTGTATACTTACCCTACTGCAAGATTGGTGTCAGATTGTCTTCTATGATTGACCGTACCGACCACTGTCAAAGATCTTCAAATAATATAATAGTAACAACAGCGTTAAATACTTTCTGAGGCACGGTGCAATCTCGTCATGCAATGTCACTCACCTAAGGACCGGTCCTCGAGAATCTCGTAGGTCGGACCGTGCGAATTAAAGTAACTAATTTTCTACTTTCTCAGTTCTCGAAATTTAGATAGAACAAGCTCAGTTCCATTCGATTTTCTATCTATGAATTTCTTAACATGCTCAGAATAACCTACGAGCTACTTGGTCCAACTTTGGAATTACATTCGGGGCCATTGAGGCAGCTGACCCAATACCATCTGTGGCGAAATATGAGCTAACGATACGAGTTTAGTAGTAAGTAAGAACATGATCGGTTCCATCTGGCTTTACAAGAAACGGGTTCGTTTTAGAAAATAATCTAGCGCGAGCGAATTTAAATTCATCGTATAGTTATTGGTTTTTCTCAAAGGCTGTCTCTTTTGTGGTTTTATGTCACTGCCAATGAAATCTACGGGGGGCGCATTTCGGGTTTCTAGGGCTTCCAGTGGAGCTCTCTTGTGCCTTTATCCTAGTATATACCAGTAGTGCACCTGTGCATAAGCCTGTTTACGAGGGGGTCGATTCTGCTATTGCAATCGTGTCTCAATGACCGGTCAATGATCGATTTTTGACGTATAACGTCAAACTTTTGACACATTTCCCATACAAAAACTGTCAAAGTTGTCAAATATTCGATCACTGACCGGTCATTGAGACACGATTGCAATAGCAGAATCGAGCCCCAGTTCTTACGTATCTGTTTATCAATAAGGTCTGTTTTCAGTTGCGTTTTCCTCGTGAATCATAGCATATCTCGTGGAGCAATGCAGTAGGTTTACGTTTATATTCGTTCGTCATCGAGTTATGAACGCAGCAATAAGTTGCTGGGAATATTCTCACGATTTGTTGAGACAAAACTTTTATCGTCCTTTTGTTTGAGTTAAAAATATCTCAGGTGTTTCAAAAAATATAAATTTAATACCTAAACGGCAACAAAAAGCATTCAAAGATGTTTTTGAGTTACCCTGTTGGATGAAAATTAAAATAAGTTTAAATTTTTACCGGCTCTATCTCACCCTACAACTCATAAAGACATTTCTAAAATATTTAATTCACTAATAGAACAATACTTAGTAAAGTAATAATTTTCCAATTAGAAACAACGTGAGCAACACACGAGAGATGGCGCTAGTGGTCGCTACACAAGCCTGTCTACAAATACTTACCACGTGTTTCGTTTCAAGATCCCACGCAGATAACTTCCCAAGGAAAAGAGAAAGGTCATGTTTGTTGCTAAAGGAAAACAAACTTCATACTCCCATTTCTAAGTAGGGCAATGGGTTATACGATCGGTGTCGCCAACATACTTTTATTTATATGGCGCTGGATGATATTGATGTGACTATATATGTAACGTAAAGACTTTTCTGACTATGTAAGTAGGTATGTTAGGATTTAAAGTGATGGCTATGCTTTATTGAATATGCTTTCCAATTTTTTTTATTACCGTAGCTATAAGTACAGGTACTTAGTTGGTTTGCCTGTTATTATTAAAGAATATCGACACTAAACTATTTCCCATAAACCGATTTAATAGGTACATTACCAGCATTTATTTGAACTATCGATTATAAAATCAATGGACAATAAAAATGGTACTATTGAATTCAAGTGGAACTATAATAATTTTATGCAATTTCAATGCAGTGGTGAATTGAAAATAATAAAATTAAATCGTTGCATATCAAGTAGGTTGTCGGCTTAAAGGTCGGAGTAGGTACTGGTGCATAAGTAGAAACAACAATCAAAGTTATCGATCGTGTGGTTTCGCTACGATTGAGTGAGTTTTCGATTCTACGACTAGGAATGCTATGCTCGTTTTTATCGAATGAGTGTCGTAGAAACAAAACGAAGGGCTTATGTGAACATTTATATTACCTAGGACTACTTAGTTTTTGAAAATGGGGAAAAATTAAATTGGTAAGTTTAATTGCGAAACTTCACAGGCGTGAGGGGGTAGCCGGTAGTCTCAATAGACCAGAAATACCCTAAGTAGACCAATAATAACGCTATGCTTGTTTTAAGTATTCAATTACGAGGCATTTTAATGCATGAAATTATGAGTAAAGACTTTTTTATCGTCATTAAAATATTCTCATCACGACTAAGTTTCGCCGGCGAATTTAATTTGTGGTTGTATATGTTGACATGACCCCTTCCTTTGAAATACCTGCCAAAGGCTTCTTTAGTACGAATTTTCTAAGAGGAATCTTACCATGATAAACTCTTATGTCAGGCCAAATGAAGTGGCTTAAATCATATTATGAGTGTTATATTTTCTCTCCGATGAGGTAATATTCATTTCAAGAGAAGTAATGGCTATAATGTCCTTGATGAATTATAGTAACCACGTTCTAATTCGCATACCGACCATGACCTTGATAGCTCGCAAATGGGTATTTCTATGTGTTTTCCGATTTTCTATTCTCTGACTCCTCTGACTGATTCCGTATGGTGTCGGACGTAAAGGAATAGCACCATCCTATCACTTCCCGTGGGTGTCGTAAGAGACGACTAAGGGACTCACCAGAGAATGGGCAGCAGCATTCTCTGTAGGTACATTGCTACAGCTACACTGCGATCGCCAACCCGCCTGCCAAGCGTGGTGATTTTGACAAATCCCCCCCATGTAGACTTCTTTCGGCTGATATGATGATGATGATAATTCTCTGACTTAACAATATAACTTTATAATGTTAAGTCAAACAAATTTCCAACTCACCATGGTTTTTGAGGATCTCGGAAATACATGAGCATTTGAATGTCAAGACCATCAAGGAAGATATCAGATCGACCTGCTCCAAATATAAAGCACGACTTGCAATCCACCCAAACCAACTAGCAGTGCAATTGACTATTCCGGAATCAATACGTAGACTGAAAAGGAGGCATATTTTGGAAATGGACAGCTGCACATGATTTACTGTAGAGATTTTCCCAAAGGGGATTTTGCTCTGAAAGCCACAATAATTTCATCTCATCTGCTCAAAGTCTAACGACTGACTGCAAGATTAAAAAAAAAATAATAATAATGTACTTTTGTTCGCCGATGGAAGTAAACAAATGAAACGTTTATTATTGGATCGGATAGGTATAATATAGACTCCGCAAAAACCAGCCTTGTTTTGTGTACTTAATCATAGAATGTATTTGTAAGCCTAAGCATTTAGGTAAGTAGGTACTGTAGGTGTTAGATAGATACTGATCAGTTGAACATATAGCAGGCTTGCCCCCTTTATTATGGATTTAAACATAGGTAACTAGCGAAATATGGGTTTACTCTAGTATTTGTGACTGTAGGTAGGTACCGACTCCGCCTAATTGTGCGTACACTCCATACATTTTTTACACCGATATTTGTCTGAGCAGGCTTACAAAAAAGTCTGCGCGGACAATAATGTCTGTGTGAAAGATTTTCTTTGAAGACATTTTTAACCGACTTCAAAAAAATGAGGATGATATCAATTCGATTGTATTTTTTTGAAATTCAGAGTTCAAAGTCTGCGCAAACAAAAGTCGGTGTCGTGTGGACAGACATTCAAATGTTAAACCGAGCTCCATTGCCCATTAGTCCGCGAATGAAATGATGTAGGTACCTACAAGTTTTTACCGAATTTCTTCGTACATTATGAGCCCACTGAAAAAAACAGTCTGCCACACACAAGAGTTTATGCTTCCCGCAAACCGAAAGACAAAAACATCCGAGCAATACTGCCAGAATTCAGACCAAACAAAATTGACAAATGTCCGTTCGTATGCGACGCGTGCCAATCATATGCCAAAGCGAACTGAAACGTAACAGGAAAACCTTCGGTATTGAGTATTGACAAAACTGAAAAACTCACATTTCCCGTTCAATGTTATGTAGGTTTTTTTTGTTATGTTAACGACTTTAGTGACGCCGTGATTGCTTGAACAGTTTAATTACTGTCTGTACTTGGAGAAAATTATGTGGCTTTTGTTTAGTTACATTAAAATTATTGTTATTTATGCAATGGTAATGAATGATGAAAATCTACTAACATTTCTTCGATTGTTAAGTGAAACTTAATTATATTTTAATGATACTCATTAAAAACAGTAATGCCATCGATACGTGCTTTGGGAGGCGAATATAATTGATTTGTTTTGCTATAGTTTTGTTTTCATTATTTTGGAACGGTAAAAACAATAAGAGTACATACATGTCGGAATCGATTCCGACCTTTACCTTCTTGTTAATCGATAAACTTGTAATGTAAGACGGGCCAGTTAGAAATTTAAATTCCAGTTTGTCGATTCGAAAATCGAAATTAATTTTCTTATTGATCACTTATTTATTGTTGGTAATACTGCTGAAATCATGCTGTAATATGTGGATGTTTGTTATCAACTCAGGTAAATGACGAAATTTTTAAATGACTGACATGATAACGACATAATATTTCAAATTTCTAATATAAAGTTAACTTTGTTGCGTCAGTCTGTAATTTGAAAAGATGATGATGATGAATTAATGATACATAATTAGTAATTCATCGTTGACAACAATGGTGTTTATTTTTAATAACCTACCTAAGTATGTAAACAACGAGATGATGTAGGTCGATATCAATAAGACATGTATGGTGCGTGTACATCCTGAAACTGGACTACTTACTAATTTAAACTCAGAATGATTAATGCATGATACAAACTTTGTGATTTCGCTTTTTTATAACATTCATTACCCACCTACACATAAGCCGGAGAGAACAGCAACACCATTGAAGATAAGGCCGACTTATCAGAATTTGAAATGTATTTCCATTCATCACCTGATAGCAGTCACAATGTAAACATTGAACTTATTACATAAATGACTGTATAATACCGCGGGCCGAGAGAGAGAAAATAACCGAAAGAGATAGGCAGATTAGTAACACGTGCGTTGGTAAGGGAGGGGTGTATTTGTGCTTGGCCCAAATTCGCGGTGTAGCAATGAGCCGCGGCGCGAAAGAGCGCGAGGCGAGTGGCGACGAGGATGTAGCGTCCGTCTCACATCGCTACCGAGTTGTGACTATGTACTCCTGACTGTTCTATTCAGGCAGGGCAGCTGACGGGCTATTCTCAAGGCGCCTAAAATTAATGATGTCGTGTCGTTATCGCAGACGTGTAAAAAAACTCTGAAATTTTAGACCGATAGTTGTGTCATGTGACATTGAACATTTACAATACAAAAGAGCGTTATTGTAAATGTTCATTGGTTTTATTTGGTGGGAGACTCAAAACTAGATCTTCGTGACTATAACATATTTTATATTATACCTAATGAAATACTTTTTATAGTCTTGTGTCAGTTACATACAGGAGATTTTTGAGCACAATTTAATTTAACATGTATTTTGGTTCATACAAAAACAAATTTAAAGATATGCAACGTACCGTAACGGACCCGTCTGAACTGACGAAGACTCGCCTCTAACGTCAACGACACGCTTCCGTGACGCCTCCCCTCATGGTTGTCGAATAACCCCACTAACATCTGACGCAAAAGAAAGAACCCAATAATCTATACTGTAGGTACACAGCTGTTTATACGTAAAGCTATCTACTACGTAGTGACGTCATTTCATTCAAGAAACGGGTTTCGCGAAAACTTCAATGAAATGTTTCAACGTAATTTAGTTGACGTATAAGTATTACCACTATCGTACGTATTTTAGTCCTTGTGTAGGCTAATTAGAACTTTATCGGCTAGCGGTATTTTTAGCGCGGATATTTCTGCACTAGATAATGCATACGTAATGTGTTACGTTATAAGAAATACCGATACCATTACGTGATTGTGTTGTCATAATAAGGTCCGTCTGTAAACGGTAGATAATTAGGCAGCTGGTTGTTATTAATATCAGCTGTTTTTATTCAGTGCTAACTTATCGTGTTCACCCAATTTTTTGTATAAAAAAGAAATGTTCATTATGAAAACTCCTCTCTTATTAAAGGATTTAAAATAGGACGTGTCGCCGGTACATATAGACTATTGATTTTGTGTCAGAGCCAGGAAAACCTGCTGTGGTGGGATGGTGCTATTCTTTTACGTCCGACACCATACGGAACATTTTATGACTTATGGAAATGACAGGAAATGTGTAAAGATTTTTCGACAAAAACTTTTAGTGTTGAAAAAAATATTACTTAGGTAATCAAAATCGGTTCGTTAACAAGACGAATACAGACTCTCCTCCTTTTATGAAGTCAGTTAAAAAGCAGTTTTATTAATGAGAATGTTTTAAAAAATTAACTTGAATGTTCGCTTTCGTTTTTGAACTAATCTCTAAAGTTCAATAATTACAACTTTAAAGCCCTTATGAAATATTTCTACCCCAAATATTTCAGAAATTTCCAGAATGTTGAACACAAGCCGACGTAAGTACCTACTGTAACACCATCATGTTTCGCTTGTTAAACTTTAGATGACAGATTTGGGGCTGATACACCCTTGACGTGTAATCCCCGCCGCCCCCTCATAGATACAACCCTATAAGCTATCATTTTTAAGCCCCTAATGGTACGTACCTGGTTATTTGGATGTAATGTTGTTACCTTCATGGGGGTAGAGCTATTATTCTAATATGTCTGTATTTAAAATCCAAACAATGTAGCAGCTTGATTAGGGGTCGATTACAAAGTAAAAAATATTTTTTCCAATTAAACAACGTTTTATATTACAACTAGCGAAACTCCGCAAACGTGATGGGAATGAAGAGGCAATACACAATGTTAACTTGTTATAATTTCTTGTGCCGTGTAGTTACTTGACATTATGATTTTTTATCGTCATCAAGGCCCTTTTTAATATGAATGACAATGCGACGTATTTGTCAGTTAATTACATAATAATTGAAACATATTTCGCGAGAGGTGCTGTTTTAATAAAAAAATAATAATAAAACCCGACCGCTAAAAACGAATAAAAAGTTCCAAACAAGTCGCTTTTCAAGCAGTCTGATGCAGTTTGTGGCCTCAGATCTGTGATTGAGTGTGTTTTTAGTGGTCGAGATTTTTGACAAAGTATATTTTTATTTCCTACATTTTAGTGAGTTTTGAAAATTTATATAAGTACTTAGTCTATGTCACTACCACAATTCTGACGAATTCAACGACACCTCGTATGTCAAAAACCGTCCAGCCGTTTGGGCTGTAGAGCGTGCCAAAGAAATGGACGTGCATACAAACATACATAAATACATACGGTCGAATAACATGACCCTCCTCCTGACGCAGTCGGGTAAAAACAGAATATGTATGATAGAAAATGACAAAAACGCTCCTGATTGTCAGATTGTTCACCAATCGATTGCCGATCCATATATCGATCCCCATCACGCCTGTGGAGTTTCGCTAGTTAATTTAATTTGACCAAGAAATAGTAATTCCTAGACCAGAGAAGTGATCTCAACTGTCAACTGTCTCTGTGTTGTCAACAATCGTTTACAAAGGATGTTTTATGTTACCTCCGAACCTGCATGTCACCTTGAGCTGTTACTCCTGGTTGACATAATGTACACCTGCTATCATTAAATAACACGGTCCAGGTTGAACGAGTCTGACCAAAAATATCGGTGTTTTTAATTGATAGGCTCGGATTTGACCTCTATAGCACCTGATGGTAAACGATGATGTGGCCCACGATGGAGCACGCTTGCCTAAAGCCAATAGTAACTTATTTATCTACCTCTAGTAGTGCTTTTAAGCAATAAGGTTTCTGAGGTCAAATGTAAGTCGCTCTATGTAAAATAAGAGCTGATATTTTAAACATAGTCAGACTTGAAGCCGATTTCATTTTTAAAGGCTAGGTCGATACTGATGTTGCTCAAGTGACGATTTGAATGCTAGTGCAGTAGGTACTTTGGAAGTCACCAACAATCTGTGTAAAGATTGTGTATCAAGAAGATGGATCGAGGTATGGAAAGAGCATCCAGTGCTCCAATACGTCTAAAATCGATCCTAATCATTCCGATCGGTCATGTACTAAAATGTTAATCCTTTTTAGTAGGTATTTGTGTGCGAGTAGGAAAAAAATACAATCATTAATGGTTTTTGGTTTGTATGTACCTAGGTACCTATATTAGTGTTTCACAACCAGGTAGGTATGCATATGTTACCTAATAAATTAACGTAGGCAAAACAAGCGCGAACAACTGGCAGTTAGAGCGTTGAAAACAGGACAAAGTAGAAAAGACTGTGCCGGAGGGCGCGTTCTGGTAGAAGGCGGGATACGCCAGACAGAAAACGAAGAATCAAGGTTTTATGAGATTCGCTTAATATCCCTCTTTAGAAAAAATCTAGCCGTTCCGAGTCCGCTGTAGTTAAAATACTTCATTACGCTTTTAACTCTAAAAGCAATTTGCTTTGACACAAAACATTGTTTAGTACCTGAGGGACAGTGGCATTTCATATATTTTGACAAATGGTGCCTAACTGGCTTTACCTTTATAACTTCGGGTACCTGAGACACAGGTACCCAAACCAAATGACAGCCTTCCTCAGAGAGAACGCAACGTTAAAGGCAACATGTCCATTGTATGCTTATACACATAGCGGACTGAATGTTAATCTATATTACACCCGATTTCACTGTAGTAATATTTCAGTCACATACTTTAAGCACTATAATAAAAATGTGCCGAGCGTCGCTTTGCTTATCATATTTAAATAAAGCCGATTACTGCCAAACGAAACGAGCTTTGGAATTCAGTCCGCCAATTTATAGTGTTCTTTTTTATGAGTCTGATACTGTTACGTCCATACAGCCTGTATCAAATTCTAATTTGTTGGGTTCGGTGACAATTTGGAACAACAAATTACAAGTGTTTTTGTTTTTTGTATGTTCTTTGTTCTTATTTTTAATGATCCATCAAATACATATCTTATCAGAAATGATGTATTTATTCATGATGTTTGCAAAAAATAATTACTTATCATGATTAGGTATGTCCGACGTTCGTCATTGTTATTATGAGAGTGAATGTGTGGAAATGGAAAGCATTCACTTTGTTATCGTTTGGTAGCATGTCTCCGTTCACACTTACCAGCTGAATAGTGCCGAATTTTAATCTTCTACTTGTATGTTGTTCTGTTATATAAAGAACTGCCTTGAAGCCGAGTGGAATTTGTATAGGTACCTATTAAGTACAGACTACAGATATTATGCGTTATCTCTGCCATAAACCTAAGGAAATAATGTCATAATTATTTATGAATAGTTGCTACAAGTTCTGTATGAATAATTTACCTTATTCATTCAACTAGAGTAGTATTGGACTGAATATGCTTTTATCGTGTGGCGTATCAGCGAATATTGTCACCCTGAGCTATTTGAATTCGATAAGATAAAACTCGGGCGTTCTTGCTTCAATATTCATACTGAAACCGGTATTGTAGTTTAGGATATTTACAATGATATTTTTAGCACCCGTTGTCATTATCTGTGCGTTCTAAAAGAGGAAAAGAAGCTAAAATTAGGCGGTAATTAATTCGTTGTGTGTTAGTACAGCTATGCTTTAACAGATGGCGTTAGTAGTGTGTTGTTGGAGCACAAAGCGTATCGCGTGGTTACAAAAATATCTGGTTTCTCCGTATCGCGCCTGGCCGCGCGACCGAGAGCACGTTGTGATTATCACAAGTCACAACTCACTGACCTTGGGGCAAAAAGGAGAAACAATTTTAATTCCAACTGCGGTGTTTTTCTTACTTGAGCATACTAATAAGGCGTTGTTCATTCTTAGAAACTTTGGTTTAACGAATATGCGATTTTGATTAGATGTTTTCGTAGTTTTTGATTTTGTTTTGTTGATAAAGTAAATTAGCTACGTTAAATTACCTATGCTTTTTTCGATTATACGCTTGAATTTGTTTGATTTCTGTTAGTTATTTTTTTAATGCGGCTGTTTAATCTTTTTAAGTGCGGTACCTAGCTAATGACTGCTATGATTATAATAATTTTGGTTCGCAAACTAAGCGCGCCACACGTCATCTGCAGGTCTAGTTGCACCACATGTATTTTTTCGAACTTTAGACAGATAACATTACACCTTCAAAGTAAAGTTAGCTTGCGAAACTTCACAGACGTGAGGCGTACTAATAGTTATGGTAACATTTACTGTCTCATCCTAAGAAGTTAGTAAGTACTAAGTCTACCTTTGTGGAGAGAGAAATAAACATTTTATTAATTAGGTATTAATTTTAGTTAGGTATCTTGAGGATAAAATAAAATATTCTGAGCTCATAATTACGCCGCGCGTAGTAGTGTGCAGTCATTTGAAATTATGAGAATAGTTAGAGATTTATTTTTGTTTTGTCGTCCTTCGATGTATATACCCACCACGTCTGTGAAGTTTCGCTAGCTAATTTAGTTTCACGCTGAATAGTACGACACTAATAAATCAAACAAATAAGTAAATGAAATTCGAAAGTAGGTACAGCCGAGTTCAGCCGACACAGTCAGTGATACATTTACGCGCGCTTTCCTGGAACGCGGACAAGTGGGCTGTCAACATACCGCGCCGCACTCAGTGACGCACCCAATTTTAATTCCCGCTATTCAACAACTACCTTAAAACGGTAGTACACACATCGATAGGCGGTGTGTCATATCTGTTTGATTTGTTCATTCTTCGCGTCGCATTGATATCACCTGATAATAAAAACAAAACTGGCTTATTGTTGTTTATGGTAGAGACAACTAGAGACAATTTATGCATTAGGATTTGTTTTCCATTAAAAAGTACCTAACTGCTAAAGTAATGTTTACAAACTGCAATGCACTGAATGCAAATTATTTTATTAGGTACCTACTCTACTAGCAGCGGCAGTTATTTTTCGTCAAAGTTTCCCTTTGGTTCATTACTATTTAATAATATGCTGTAAAACTGTTATTCGCAAATAAAATTCTTACTTTTAGCGCAAAATTAAATAAAATGTGTTATTGTAATTTGACTTGTCAAATGTTAAAAAATTAGTCAAAAGTTCTAAGTTCTTAATAAATATACGTATAATATATAATATAATAGGTATGTATAATTTTATTATTAATTATTAACAAATCACTTGCAAGCTAATTCATAAAAAAACTAAGCATTTCGAAGCGGATTCTAAATTCCTTTTTGCTATAGAGAATTTGAATAAAGAATCTGCTACTAAAACAGCATTTAAACATGAATAAAACGAGCCAGTATTTTTACCAACACTCAATTTTAGTGTTCCATTCGAAAATTTATTTGCGCTCGTTGTATTTCCACCGGGCCCGGTCCCAGCAGGCAGTCAGTTCGTTTATCGAATACAGACGCTATCCCAGTATAAACATAAAAAATTAAAACTCGCCGAACCCTCGGCGCGGCGCGGCGGCGGCCGTTTGTTCCCTTCGTACTTTTTGTGCTCGCGGCCAAACCCTCAATCGCTCACAGCTTTAGGGCCCGTATCCCTGCATTCAACTGGCACCCTATTGAAGCCATATTGTGTTGGAAATATCCCGTTCGTAAAGAGCGACGACACTGTATTATCGTTACACAATTTTGAACAGTTTTGTTATCATGAATTTGAATGTCGAACACTTTCTGTTAAAGATTTTTGTTCTGAGCAATTTTATTTTTGTTCTTTTTTTACTTTGAAAACATTATTTTGTTTTTGGACTATTTAACGCATTTTAACCAAAAGGGTAATTTGGGGTTTATTGTTTTGTTTACAGTTACCGTGTAGTTTTCCTGATACAATCGAATTAATTGTTATTGTCTGAGACACTTGTTTATAATTTAGTTAGTCGCGACTCGCGAGCGCGCGATTGGAATAATTGGATGTCATATCATGTGAAATTATCTCTGTCTATTAGTGAATAATATTCACTAATAGACAGAGATCATTTATATTATAGTGTCTGTTTGTTCGTTCTACCCTAACACATACGTCTATTATTTATGTTTAGTAGACAGATACTTGGAACTGTACCTACATGGATAGATTTCATTAACGAATCTAATGATTCATTTACGATTAATTCAAAGCCATAGCTTACTTGATTTATTACTGACAAAAATACTGTTCTTTTTACCCAACTACGAAGCAAAGAGGAAGATTACAATTTTAAATGAGCAGTTATAATTTTTACGGGGCGCGAATTAGCAAAATTTTTAAGCTTTTGTCAGCAGGGTATACTTAGCCATGCCACCATAGATAAGGATACTTTGAAAGCAGTTTTTAGTACTTAGCACATGCATAAATGAACTACCATCGGTTATAATATGTGGTAGGTAGGTACTCAGTTTTGCCGCATTTTCGCTTTGAACATCGCTGTGACGCTGTCTGAATCAATGAACCAATTCGATAGCGTAGGCGACAGCAGCAGCAGTCGCACCGACAGTTGCATCAAAAGATGAAGTCACACCACCTCTTGTGCGTAGACTGCATAGGTACCGTTGATTTGAAGTTCTAAACAGCAGATCTGTAACATGTATTTAATTATAGTTTAGTTTCAGTAGGTAATTTGTACATGATTGGGTAATAGGCTCGTTCTTTATTGATACGTTAAATCTATGAGGAATTATTAAGAGATTGAGTTTTTTATTACTAGCTGCCGCTTGCGGCTACACCCGGATGAAAGTCGGAAATTATCCCAAGGGTACTTACATACTCCCGAGATTAAAAGTATTCTATGTCTTAATCCAGGTTACAAGTTATATGTGTGCAGAATTTCATCCAAATCCGTTCCGTCGTTTTTGTGTGAAACAGTAGGTAACAGACATCCTATTTAACCCACTTTCTCATATGAACTAATAGTAGGACAGAACTTCGCACGCAGGAATTTTGGAAAGTATCCCACGGAAACATACTACCGGGATAAACAGTATTGCTACTGTTTATCCCGGTAGTATGTTTCCGTGGGATACTTTCTTCTTGGTCTCTCTATCTATGATCAATTTCATCCAAATCGAGTCAGCCGTTGAGGCGCGATTGATTCATCAAGCATCCAAACATACACAATTTCACATTAACAATATCAGTAAGTAGAATCTGTCCAAATATCACTGAAGTCAGAATAATTGGTTCGGTTTTTTTTAAAACTAGCTTTTGCCCGTGACTTCGTACGCCTTCCTCATGAGTTCATGACTGATGCTATCTTAAGTCTATAAAAAAAAATCGACGATGGTAGTGACAGATTAGCGCCTTCAAAGAAACAAAGAAACAAACAAACTCTTCAGCTTTATTAAATGTCGTCACTTTGGAGGCCTCGTGTAAGGAATGAGCCATTCCCTTTTCTGCGGTTGATTAATTTGGCTAGATCATGAGAGTAGTAGGTACCTATGTGTAGGTCTCCGCTAATGCACTGATAACACCATCTACGTTACAATCCAATTGCCATAGATAATGCCATTATACCTTAAAGAATGTAGCGAGCGATCAGCACTACTGTTACGTAGTGCTATTTTTTAAACATCTCACCGTGATAATTTCGGTGAAGTGAGGTGTGAATCCATAGCCTCTGTGGTGCTATTCTGTAAAGATCTCAGCAAGATAACTTTTTTAAAGTGAACTGTCATTCCACCTTGACTGCCTGTAAACACGTGAAGGTGAAGGCTTGGGTGAAGTGATCACGAAGTGCTTACATGGAATGACAGCTCACTTCGTGATCACTTCACCTAAGCCATCACTACGACATGTTTACAAAATCGACCGGCAGAATCGCACTGCAGGACGCTTGTGTGACACTTCATCAAAGATTTACGGAGACATTTTATGCTTAAACTGGCAGGTGGCAGGAATGAAAGCTCAATTCACCTTAGTTTGCACTGTGATTTTTTTACAGAATAAACAAACGAGGTACTTAGTTGTTTAGAAGAAACGTCACTGCATGATCAATGGTTTACCTATAGTAACTAAGTAGGTAGGTCATGCAAAATAATGTCGAGCGACCAACATATTCGTGAGCCTCAATGTAGGTCACCTCTTCATGATTTGATAGGCTTCCTGAAAACCTAAATGTTTTCCATTAAAAACTAACAAAGTTAGTGCAGGTTGGTGACCATCACAATATTAGGCATTATGAAAGTTGGGGTCAGTTTAGTACCTACTAAGTGCTTATCCAATTAAAGTTGGCGACCGAGCAAAGGATGGAAATACGAGTACATAGGGAACAGGGGTGAAAGCATACTTTTAATATAAATGTAGTTCAAGGCATCGTTATGTTACGAAAACGACAAACCGGGTTTTTTATTTCTTCAATATTGTGTTGCTCAGTGTTTGTGAAAGGAACTAGGACGTGAATCATCTCGATAGTGTGTTAACATGTTGAAAAATGTAGATACAAAATGTAAAAGGAAAATAGGTAGGTAACTAAATTATCAAGTGATTAGTTCTTATTTCGGGACTTACGGGAACTTTGTGTAAGGCACCTCATTTCTTTATTTTGTGAATAAATTACTTAATTATACAAAATGTCATTACATAGTACCACATAAAAAGTCCTCAGTCTGGCGAGAACTAGGGCTTCGAAGTAAAGTTAACTAACTGCGGAGAATCCAGATTACCCTGAAAAGAAAAATAAGGAATAGGTACCCAGTCATAGCAAAGGAAACAACTTAGGTACCTACAATTTTGTTAAAACTATAGAACAATGTGTACCTAAATCTGCAAAATTGACTATATTCTTTTTCTTTATTTTTCTAACCCTTTTATCAGTCTAAATGGTTACACATTCATGGAATGTAGTTTAGTAGTCCTATTTTATTTCTTTAGGTGTACAAATGATAATTATTAAATAGTTATGTTAGTGGACCTAAGCAGAATTTGCTTTTTGTATTTGCTTTGGGCACACACGTTAGAAACTCGTTGCCAATCTCTAGTTTAATTTCCTTTTCCGTCGGCTTTTAAAGGGTAGCTTAATGAGACCTAGGACTTTTTAAGAGCATTGAGTTTCATCGATATGAAGTTCCTTCTGTCTGTAACAGACATATGAGAAGTGTTTTTATTGAGTATTGAGTTGATAGTATTGAGGCATGAAAAATTGGAACACTTCTAGAAGGTTCCAGAGTTTTCCAGAGTTGGACACCGTTAAAAAATACGTACAAAATGCAAGGATTAGTAACCCTGTACGTTACGTAGATGCTAAGCTTATACTCAATCAGAACGAATCCCTAAAATACCTTCAAAAGAAAACATGAATTTGGAAACGGAAAACCCGCGAATTCATTCAATCCAAACGCTACACATCTAATCAATGAAAGAAATATAAGCGCAACATTACAACGAGCTATTAAATAAACAATAATACACCTAAATTAAAGAGGGATCAGAGCACATGGCGATCTATCTTTCGAAACAACAAAGCCGATTGGTGTGACGTTCCACCCCGGTGATATGTACGTCCTACTACCTAAATGCCTTATGTACACCGCTAGTTACTACTTCATGACTACTCCGAGCTCAGTGTGTACTGCAATGCAACGGAAAATATGCGTGTTTACCAAAGTCGTTTCGGTAGAACGGTGTCGTGTGTTGCGTCACGTTTAAGGAAATTGATAGTGCGCCGAGGCCGACGTGACTAACATTATCGTGATTGTGCTCATTTTATGCTCAGTTTTTCAAATTTCGATTTGATATTATAGTGTGGTGCAGTGATTTAACATAAAGATGGAATTTGTTTTTTCTCATCCCGTTTCTCCCTGTGGGTGGAGGCCAGACAAATGTCCGACGTTCGACACGCCGTGCGACCGACATAACCTTGTGCTGTCGAGTAAGTATATTTTTTGTTACAATCGGTCTCAAACTGGTTAAATACCAGGATATTTGAAGTAAAATTAGAAGATTGACTTAATTTCGATAAACTATTTCGCCAAATAATTATACAAGCATAAATGCAGACGAATTGAGCAAATTTGGAATAATAATATCGAACGTCATTACGAGGTTCACTGTACAAGATGGCGGCGAGTGGGGAGAGGGCGCCCAGTTGGCCAGGTGCTGCCGCCGCGTCGAGTTCGGCGCTATAGCTAAACTAAATACGCAGTGTTGTACATTTAGAACGTTCACAATGGCTACCGCGAAAGACACGTCCACTTTCTTTCTGGAGGCAGATGCAAAAGATTTTGACAGTGTTTTAAAGTTATACCCACAAGCGATTAAACTTAAAGCTGAACTGAAAACAAAGAAACCCGATGAGCTCATAAAATTGGACAATTGGTAAGTGCGAACGCCTTTGAAAGGAGAAAATGCGGCCGTGGCGTGTCAATGAACTTGTATTGTGTGTGTATCCGTGCAAACTGATTTGATAGCTACCTCCCTCGCGGACTGCATCTCTAGTCCGCGGACGGCTCATTAAAACCACTGCGTCACGTGGGATCGATGTCAAATTGACACGATCGTTTTTCCTGAAGCCAGTATGGGGGAAAATATAGCCGCGCTTAGGCGTTATAAAATGGTGGCTGTCCTTTACGTACCATGACTCGTTTTAATGCATTAAACTTTTTGTATAGGGTCGTCTGCTTGCTAATTCCACAGATTCCTTGACTAAATAACAGCCTTGATAATGTTTACTATATGTTATTGCATGTCTAACTAGGTACTTTGCTAGATAATACAATGCGTTGTTGAGTACAAACTCACAATTCACATCCGTTCAAAATGGTGACTTGCCTTTAAAAGTCGTTTTATAATTAGTATTTCGACAAGTTTGGCATTTGTTTGATCATTAAGAAGTGATTACTAAGTATCCAACATATTCCTAACATTAAAATTAATATATCTTTTATATTATTGGATTAGTTTACCAAGCACAATGAGTCATCGTGTACCTGTACGATCAACTTTTGCCAAGCAGAAAGTTTTAGCTTTTTTCCAAAAGTTCATCTTTGTTAATTATTTTTCCAAGTTTGTAAAAGACAGAGGCTACTTAGTATTATGAAATTAAATTATAACGTATTAATTATGAATTTATGAGTCAATACTTACATTTTAGCGCACCCTGCTCGTCAGGTGAAACACGTTTGAGGGCGAATATTTTACGTTCCCGCATTTAATGTTTTCACATCCGTGTATAATTAAACATTTTTAAATTGGTACGGATCTAAATTTAATTGTCTTTGCAAAATCAACGGAAAAAATATAAACTCTATTTTATAAAATTATTTAAAGTACATAAATTAGCAGCGATAAAAAAATATTAATAATATGCCGTCTACATTAATGCACGACTAAACTAAGATTAAAGTAGTACTTTTATATGGTACTTATACCTCGCAGTCATTTTAAATAGTCTCTTTAATATTCGAGTTAGGTAATTTAATGCCCATCTTTTTAATTTGGTACTTATTCACATTTAGGGAGATATCATTATCATATCAGGTACAGTACCTACCAAAAAAAAAAAAAATATTTTAGAGCAAGGAAAAACTCATTAATTAAGTTAAATTAAATTATGTTTTGGTAAATAATTAAATATAATTAATCCGTTATACCAAAGGTTTTAATATAAGTAAGTACAAAATTTTCTAGTAGGTTCCGAATATCATACGTACCAAATTTATTAAAAGTAGGGATTCTTTCAAATTATAAAATCATTTTTTATTAAAGTAAGTATTAAAAGGAAGTTTAGATAACCAAATGACACAAATTTAAACTTACCAAATTTATTAAAAGTAGGTATTCTTTCAAATTATAAAATAATTTTTTATTAAAGTAAGTTTTTATTAAAGTAAGTATTAAAAGGAAGTTTAGATAACCAAATGACACAAATTTAAACTTACCAAATTTATTAAAAGTAGGTATTCTTTCCAATTATAAAATCATTTTTTATTTAAGTAAGTTTTTATTAAAGTAAGTATTAAAAGGAAGTTTAGATAACCAAATGACACAAATTTAAACTGTGTCTCATTTCATTAGGCTCATCTCGAGCGTACATTTTTAACAAACGTTTTCCCATATGGCTTCATTATGAACATGTGCTATAAAGCGGACCGTTTCTAGCCTTATTATTATCTATTTTATGTTCTTTGAATAACGACTTGTAGCGGGACGCAATTCTATAACTTTCATTCTCGTAAAGACATTGATATTAATGTGTTTTCATTTCAACCCTCCGGAAGGGTGCAATTTCAAAATGATTGTTTTCGGTTACCGTTAAATTTCTCGATTTTAATAACTGAATCTTCACGCCAGACTTCCTTCATTCCGTCGGTATTTTTGCCGAATATAAAACCAGAAAGTACCGGTATTTAGTTTATGAAATGCCTATCACTTATGATAATTTGTTTGTATTATTTACAGGTACCAGAATGAACTACCAAAGAAGATCAAATCCAGAGGCAAGGACGCGCATCTGGTGCACGAAGAGCTGGTACAACTCATGAAATGGAAACAAGCGGTCAGTACGAGTTTATTATACTAACATTCAGCGAAACTCGTTCCATAACTATCGCATTATTGATAAACTATTCGTTTTTGTTCAGACCAGCACTTACAAATCAATTGACTGCATAACATTTTAAATTGTCTAACATAGCTATTCAATTCAATCACAGAAATAAATCAGGATCTTCATTACAGATAGCCTTAAACTTGCGCTATACAATTCGGAGAATCAACGTAATTTGCATCCGTAATTACACTATGAATACAAGCATTGAATTCAAAATATCCAGATATCCGTGTTCATTTGAATAAAATAGTTAAATTTCAACCCATTCGCATACGCTCCACAAGTAAACACGTCGCGTATGTCAATCAAGCAAAAGAATAACTTATAACTACAGCCAAACATTTACAAGAGATTTATAAACACATTGAACGCTTGCAACGCCAAACGACCTATTCAATCCTAACAATGGCTTGAATTTTTTGTGTCTTCTATTACAGAGAGGAAGATTTTATCCACAATTATCATATCTGATAAAAGTGAACACGCCAAGGGCTGTGATGGCTGAGACGAAGAAGGCGTTCCGAAAGCTGCCAAACATCGAGTCAGCGATGACGGCATTAAGTAACCTGAAGGGGGTGGGCACCGCCACGGCGTCCGCGGTGATCGCCGCCGCCAGCCCGGACATAGCACCGTTCATGGCCGACGAATGCGTGCAGGCCATCCCCGAGATGGAAGGAAGCGACTACACTGCCAAGGAATACCTCAATTTTGTAACCCATATTAGGAAAGTCTGTGATAGGTTAAATAAGGTTAGTACACGACTTTCATCTATTTGCCTATACGATGCAGTTCTCTCCTTTTTTGGCAGAAGGCCCAAGTGCCCTTTTGTAATGTTTTGGCAGTGAGTCAGCTGGGCTCAGCTTTAAAAGGCCCAATTTTAAAGTACTTTAAAGTTTAATTGACCTAAAATTTAATGTTGGAACTACAAAAACAAAATTTATATGTCAACGAATTAAGTAAAACACGAAAATAATTGCGTAAGACTCCAAATTAGGCCAGATATAATAACAGGATAACTGAAACATAATATTGTGGATCCATACATGGCCTAATCTTTTATTTGTACCTAACACTATGTTACCTACCAACTTGCGGATTTATTTGCCGTTCTATCTAACAAAAAGTATCGTATTAATCCTTTGTCAGCCATCAAAAATCATTTGGCAAAGGTAGGTCTTTGCCAAATCTCATTAAAATCGAATCAGTAGCCATAAAAAACATACCGACAGAGGCAGTTTCGCTTTAAGAACAAAAATATTTAAGAAAACACAACACACACACAATCAGTCTTTCGATAAAACAACCTTGAAACTTTCCTTCTAACAAATTCTCAATTTCTAGGAACAAAACGGATGTGGCAACAAGTTCTCCCCACACATGGTGGAGCTGGCGTTATGGACACACCATATAGTGTCAGACCTGCAGCCCGAGCTTCTGGGCAAGGAGCCCCGGACTGTGGCACCAGCCAATGGCGGCTCGCCCCTGCCCAGTGACGAGAGCAACCTCGAACCACCCTCCACTAATGGCAACGGTGAGTATTTGGAACAAAATACGTTCCTATGGCAAACACAAAAGTTAAGCTTATGATGTTTGGCCAAAATTCAGTCACTCGAACTCCGTTCGATGGCGCAGTCATAAAACTTGGAGATTTTACCATAGGACCAAGTTGTGACCAAGACTTGCAATAGGCTTACAGGACGCGAGTAATACGTATAAACACTGTACATAATAAAACAATGTTTGCGGTCCATCAAACCATTTCAATATGTAAGAAATTAAAATATTCAGAGATTCCAGTCATCATTGAATACGACATTGCCCTTTTTTTAAATTTGATTAATTAATCGAAAAATTATTTTTGGAAGAAATTTTCCAGATAGTTCCTCGATATCCATTAATTAATTGAGTAATCTCACATTTGCGAGATTGACTTCACCTTTCCTCAAACGGAGTTTTTAAAAGGTAATTGATTAAAACTGAAAATGGCAAATATTGAACTTTTAACTCCAGTTTGTACAGTGCAGTATCTCACTTGTCTTGTGCTTAATCGTGGCAACTTTAAATGCGGCGCGGTTTCTTTAAATCTGTGGAGGCTTGCTCTCATTTCGAAGCCCGTTATTTTGATTAATCAAGTTTAACATTTACGTCGGAAATTGGAACAGTCTCTCTCTTTCATTTGTCAACAAAGTTGTTCTGAAAGTTACTAATTAGGGTTGTCTTTCCGGCTACAATCAACCTTTCAATATCAACACAAAGCGTACTGAGGTAGATAAAACAGGAAAATGCAATAAACTTATACGATTTATCATTAAAACCCTACTGAAATACAATCTAGATGACCGTGAACATGTTAACATTCACAAAGACCTAAACACGCCTCTTTTGTCTATATTTTATAGGGGTTTTTAGTATAGATGTACAAAACCTCCCTCATGTATTCTGTATAAAACTGATAAATTAAGACGTCTATTGTATAAACAAAGCGCGTTGGAAGCACTACATAAGGGCGTTTTTACATTATGCGATATCCCGCATGTTTTTAGCTAACGATGTCTATGATAATCGAATGGCGGGGCCGACGAACGAGTACAAGGTATAACGACCACGTTTTATGTTATTGCCAGTTTGGTACCCACAATCTACTGGGTAAACGAGACGAAAATATGCTGAAGTTTAATTGTGATGTTACAGATTACTAGGCTCAGTTAACTTGGAGTAATTGTTCCCGCACAATCGTTATGCAGAACACTAGGGGCTTTCGGCTTACTGTCTAACGAGTATTAAGACGCGTTAGGGAAATGAGGCATGATAGCACGCTCACAATTTCCGTGGGTAGAATGTTGATGATTCGAATGTTTTTTGTTGTTGCTACAGGAAAGTTAATCACTGCAGACTCCGTGAACGAGGACACCACGACGTCGTGCACGGAGGACTCGATGGACGCCAAGGCCGCGTCGCCGGCCACGCCCGCCACGCCGGCCTCCCCCTCCGACAACTCGGACTCCGCCTTCAGCACGCCGCGCGCCAAACGGTAACTAGATCCACTACACGACCTGTAATTACATTGCATTGTTCCCACTACTTACAACCTTCCTATCGGTTTTTATACACACAGTTGTTTCACCTTTTTTTTTCGATAACTCTTAGCGTTTAAGTGTACTCATTTGTTCCGTTTGTTTGACGCAGGCAAATGGAGGAGGCGAGCTCAGCAGAAGAGAACTCACTGGGTGATTCATCAGACGCTTCCGCTTTACCTATCGCTAAGAAACTTCGAAAAGCTACACACTGACATCCGCGCACTCCCACCAAGCGACCCTCGTGCGCCTATAAATAGCTTTCTAGACTAAAATTGTACCTAGGTAATTTATTTTTCAATTCCGATTAATTTTAACTTAGCGTTAAGTTTAAAAATACCGGTCGATTTTGTAAGTTTTATAGGGTATCGATATTTGGGGCGCGCACCGAGTGGTCGGGCGCGCTCGGGAGTATGAGATTGTACAATATTTCGATGTGAGTGTATCTTCGGAGTGGCCCACTCGGGGGCCTAGCGTTAGGTTTCGTTTGTAATAATTTTTAACGTTCGAACGCATCCAGCGTGACATTCCAATAATTGTAAAGTTTCGGCGGCGAGGGCGCAGGGCCGTCGCCGCGGACGATCCGGACCAGATGCCTTGACGAGGCCGCCAGGCCGCCAGGCCGCCATTCACACCATTGCCTTATGACACAGTCTGCCCGCAGAGTTTATATGCAACAAGATAATACAAAGGTCGTGTTACCCGGGCGCCGGGCACACGGGCCCACATGTAGTTTTTATTGAACAAATATAAGATATTAATTTTATAATTCGCATTTTTCATTTGTCCCAAATTAAACCATGTTTCCTGATTCCAATTCGTTTATTCACATGTTTTCTTATTACATACCTACACTACAGTTTAATCTTCATACATTACAGTTCATTATTTAACAAAACAAGGAATAGCTCAAGGGCTTTTAAACTATCTTTATATTCTACATAATATACTACACTGTTGCTTTCAATTCAACACAATTCTTGGTAGTTATTGCACCAACACAATCATAGACGAGCCATAACATGTCCGTTGCGACCGCAAAGTACGGCCAGTGTAGCCGTACCACGTAATTTTAAACAGGCGACCACATCCTGAATTCTATCGACATTCATTTACTAATTTTATCGTAGCTTTTTGTTACACAATATACAAGTATAAAGCCAATATTCTCTGATGCAATTAGGTGAACATTCGACCACAAAATTCAATTCACATTAAATCTAGACAATCGATATTAATGCGGCGCCTCAACGTCTTGCTGCAACTGCGGATACAAGGTAGCTACCCTGGTTCCGGCCGCCATGCGCCCCGCGAAGTCGGCCCTGCGAGCGGGCCGCGGGGCCCCGAGCAGAGCATCGAGCACGTTGCGCGGGGCCCACACGTCGCCGCCGCTGCTGGAGCCGCCGTTGCCCGCGCCGACGGGCGATAGAGGCGAGTCTGTAGTTGCTCGGATCACTGTGGCTCGAGATTCGCCTGTAATTCATTGATAGTACAATTAACAATAAGAACAAAGCTATTGATTTCTTTGAATTTATGATTGATTGCTGATTTAAAGCTCTTTGAGTTAGCAATTATAATCTAAATTATTATAAAAAAAAGTATTTGCGTAATAGTAGTATTATTTTGAATGGAATTTGTTCAGCAGAGTAGCTATGATAAGTTGATTTGATGATGATGATGATGATGATTACTGTTTACTTTAGCCAAACTAACTACAGCTACTTTCTACTGAAAAATCAACAGCTCTAATAAACAAAAAAAAAAAGAACAAAAAAGTAAAATACTAACTGTTTGATGAATGCAAGAAAAATTCACCCCTAGAAGATAGGTCTCTTTTTGGATGAAATGTGGGAGAATGGATGGTCTCTAAATAATAAAAAAGTCTGTGTTGTCGCGTCGTGCTTCTAAACTACTTGATGGACTTTGATGTAGTTTCCCCATCACTTAGGGAATGTGTGAGTGTACAATACACTTATTTTGTAAAAGGAACTGTTAGATATACCCGATTTCTGAACACGACATTTTAAAATCGTATCCATGCAAAGCCGGGGCAGGATTGATACTAATAACTAAACTACGAATATGTTGGTCAAGTGTTCAGACAGTCTTGTGCTAATAAGCATTCCAAATTAAAGACATTGATGTATCGATGCCGGGCACACAATCGACGCAGCTGACCTTTTCATGCTAATTAGTACCGGCGACGATACTGTAAACGTTAGTTGCGTTTCAAACTGCCGCTCTTGATCAGTCGACAATAATGGGTACGTAACAGAATTATTGGGTCGGTAGTTTGAGCTTCGACAGTTGGTTAATGCATGAACTTAGTTGCAATGTCGATGAAGATGTGTCAATTCATTTTACCAAAATTCTCAGTATTCAATATAAATTGATGGTAATATGACAAAAGGACGTAAGTAAAGCGCAATCTTAAAATGTTAAATAAAGATGCTGAAAGAGCGCTTTTTGGGATTCGAAACTCTATGTGACTGCTTACATTAGTAAATTGTATTCTTGCTATGTAAAACCATTCAGGCTCAACGGACATAAAAGAGTAAGTTTTTTGCATTGCTACAAGTCCGGTAAAAAGTACCGATAGTCCGAAACGATGTGAAGATTAGTTAAAGGTTGATCCACACATCACATCACATCACATCACAGGTTAAGTGTGAGTTTTTTTTAACGTACTCGATCGCGTTAACGTAAACGATCGCATATGTCAAATTGTATAGAAAAAAACAAGTTGTCAGTGAGTGTCACCAGACGGCTCTTATTCAATTTCAATACAAATTGACGTTTATGCTAACGCGATCGAGAACGTTAGGAAACTCGCACTAAGGTCACAGGGCCGTGCCCGGGAATGGATAATCGGTCAGGTAACTGCCTCCGTGGTCGAGTGGTTTAGGCGTTTGCTTTGTGACCCGGTGGTCGTGGGTTAGATTCTCACGGGAAGCATACTTTGTAAAGTTGTTTCCAGTTTGGCTAGGGCATTGCAGGCTTGAATCACCTGATTGTCTGATAAAAAGAAGATTCCGTGCTTCGGAAGGCACGTATAAGCCGGTGGTCCTGGCCGCTAAATGGCGGTCGTCAAACCATGTCAGAGGCCCTTGAGGCGGTTTAGAAACTCTGACACTAGGGTGTGTGGGGTCGTTAGACCTTACTTCCCGCAAAAGAAGACGAAGAAGAATCAATCAGGAGCTCAAAAAAATGGGTGCGTTCAGGCACGTTCCTGATGTGTGCAGCAACCTATTATAGCACCCTACTATAGCAGTCGGCAAAGAGATAAGCGACCCAAAGCCGTGCAAAATGCATGCGCAGCCGTACGTTAAATACAAAACCGCATAGCAAACATTCCGTCGTAAAAAACACAAAGAGCCTGCTTAGCCTTGTCGGTTTCCAGTCTAACGGTCGGATACAGCTGAGAATCAGTATTTTATATGGAGCGACTGCCTATTTTACCTCCACAACCGAGTAACGAGGTAACACGACAATCCTTGGCAACACTGCCAACACTGGTGGTAGATTTCCTGTTTTCCGACTGCAGACACCTGTCAGTGATTTTCAAATGACAGCCGGGACCAACGGCTTAACGTGCTTTCTGACGTATCGAGGAATCTCGGTATGTAATAGATGGTCACCCATGTCATTCATCATGGAAGGATTCCAAGCAAGCGTTGCATAACCGCGAAAATCTTCCCGAAAAGAAAAAAAACGCTCTAAGCCAAAACAGTATCACAAACTCGTAAAAACAGCAGTGTGTTACCGTCAGAAGGATGATTATTATGTGCTCGACAGTCGAGCAGCACCCTCAACAAGGCGCGGTGCTGCGGCGCGGCAGCGTGCGCGCGCACCAGCGCCTCCAGCTCGCCCCACACCTGGCGCCACTGCTCCTCGCGCCGCCCCGAAGACTTGCCCCTGTTGAACATACTTCGACATTGAATAATATATTTGGGTTTATAACGGGGTCGATTGAATGTACTACCGTTAATTAACTAATACAAACTATGGTAGAATGGATACAGAATAGGATAGAAAAAATGCAGCGAGAGTAAACTTCATGCAGAGGACACCTCTGTTTACAAGGAGAGCTACATGCTCAAATTCAAACCAGTCACTAGCATGTTCTTGAAATCGAACTCTGATAACTGCAAAGTATTTTAATTATATTTTAACGGAAGTCGCTTGTATTGTTGCTTAAGGTCGCGAATGTGATTTTTTTTACTTCGGTACATTTATTGAGAAAATGTACCTATCTAAAATCATATTTATAGTTCAGAATCGTACCATGTACATCTATCAAAAGTTCATGGGAAAAACATTTTAAGAATGCAAAGCATTTTATTTAATAAACATACTTTTGTGTAAAAAAGTAATGATTTGACTACCCATTTGGAAACGCGTCCTTAATGACTCCAAAAGGGACTTTGAATTTGTATTTTATGTAATTTTGATCAATACCAAGTTCTGCATATTATTCCATTCTCAAAATGCAAATCATGCCCACACCAAATAGTAGTTTATCTACACTCACAACGTAATGTTCCAAATATGAGTTCAAAAACGAATGCATAAATACATACTTTTTTTTCGTGGATAGGTAAAATTTAAAAAAAAAACCATTACGATTCAACATTTTCCTTCGATTTTTAAACAAATGCATCATAAAATAACTTTTTAATTTTTATAGCACACTTTTTCTTTTTAATTTTTGGCGCGGGCTCATTGACTTAAGTCAATGAGCCAGCTTTTATCTTTGTCTATGTTTGAGCGCGCTGCGCAGTCATTCGAATACGCAATGAGAATATCCGCCATATTGGAATTAACTATTTTTCGACTTATTTTATTTCAACTGTATGAGTGAAGATAAAATAGTGTATGCAACGGCATATAATTAGGTATTAAAACACTCGTGCGATGCTATTATCACACTCGGCTACGCCTCGTGTGATAAACCCACACTCGTGTTTTAATAACCCTTTTTATATGGTCGTTGCATAAACTACTATTATGCAACGAACATATAAAAAGGGTTATTAAAACACGAGTGTTTATTTTATCTTCACTCATACAGTTAAAATAAAATAAGTGAAAAAATAGTTTATTCCAATATGGCGGATATTCTCATTGCGTATTCGAATAACTGCGCAGCGCGCTCATCCATAAACAAAGATAGAAGCTGGCTCATTGACTTAAGTCAATGAGCCCGCGCCAAAATTAAAAAGGAAAAGTGTGCTACAAAAATTAAAAAGTTATTTTATGATGCAGTTGTTTAAAAATCGAAGGAAAATGTTGAACTGTAATGGTTTTTTTTTTTAATTTTACCTATCCACGAAAAAAAAGTACGTGTTTATGCATTCGTTTTTGAACTCATATTTGGAACATTACGTTGTGAGTGTAGATAAACTTCTTTTTGTATCGACAAAACTTTATAAATCAATACATAGTACAAAACAAAGTCGCTTCCCGCTGTCTGTCTGTCCCTATGTTTTCTTAGATGTTTAAAACTCCGAGACGGATTTTGATGCGGTTTTTTTTAATAGATAGAGTGATTCAAGAGGAAGGTTTATATGTATAATATATGCATAATTTATTAGAGAAACATTGATAATTTTAGAGGTTTCTAATGTGATGTCGCTTACATTGCAAACGCTGGCTGAACCCTACGAGATTGATCAAAATTCTAGGGATAACCCACAATAACCATTTTTATCCTTTACTTTTTACGAGAAATAATGGCTTATTTATGAAGCGATTTTAAGCAATACAGCATTAATCTTTATCCCATTAATTAAATACATTGTGCATTTAATATAGATCAATATGGCCCTTTACAGCATGTAATTTAAATGAATATTTTCGAAGATATTAAAGATTTAAAATGCAGGGACATAGCGGTTGCGGGTATATTTAGTTAGTGTTAGTCATAAAATCAATAATTGAGTCCGTTACGTAAAACGTGCACATTTATGGACACTCGATACACTCCAAGCAATTGGGATAATATTTGTTCAAGGACACCAGAGTCATACTTGGTTCACATTAAAACAAATCAGCAGGAAAAATCTGTCTAAAAACACAAACACCACTATCTACAAAATCATCCGCTCAAGTATAAAATAAAGCATTACCTTATGTTGGTAGGTAACTGTGTCGTGGGGAACTCATGGCGGGACTCCATGCCTAATAGTGACAGTAGCACATTTCTGCAGGTATCCACTTCTTCATCAGTCAATGTCTCTTGAACCACCAGTCTTGTTAGCGGTTCCAATATCTGTGAACGAATTTTATCGTTAATATCCTATCCTGATCTTATCTGTACCTAAATCTAACTAAAATCCTCACATACTTCAATTGACGATGCTGGATTGTGTTGTGAGGCACTGTGACTTTCAGAATTTCAAACATGATGGACACCTGGATTTGACCTGGTACTCCTGGGACCGTTATTAAATCGCATTTAGTTAGTAAATTGTGTTAAACAACTACAGGGAATTCTTGATCCTTCCTTTGGTTATTAAGCTGAGAATGCCTATGGTGACAGATATTTGAATGCTTGTGGAAAATTGTATTGAGTATGTCAACGCGAAAGAGGCGTTTCTGATGCTCATTTTTTTTTTTTTTAAACGTTGCCCCACACTAGGAATTTCTCCTGTATCGTGGGTGCGTTCACAAACATAAACTCACATACACAAACAGCCAGACCCGGAACAACTATCTGTAGGCCATACTAATATTTGTTCCGTGCGGGAATCGAACCCGTGACACGCAGCGCAGCAGTCGATCGCTCAACCACTGCGCCAATCGTGTCGTCAACTCATGCTCGTGTATCGCTTCTCATATGGGGATATTCTCACCTACAGTTTGCTTTATGAGACAACACAGTCATCTGTGCTCTCTGAAAATATTAATGTCTTTATTCACAAAATACTTACCGATCCTAAGTTAAATATGAGCGTGGAGGATATAGTGAGCGGCCAGTACGTGGTGTGTCGCTGTAGCCGCGCTCTCGCTCGACCATTGGCGCCCGCACCGCGAACTGGGTGCAGTCTGTTCTGATGCATTAGAGCGCCGAACTCTTTTATTCTGTAGGAGAAATAACCAGAGACTAGATTATTCCAAGCAGCATTTCTATGCTCCGGTTCGAAGCGATATCCGTGTATTTACAGGCATGTAGGATACTTAAGCTGTCTGTAATGCGATGCGGCAGTAAACATCTTCATGTAGGACGTTGGCTTGAAAGAGCATTTTTTAAAACAATAAATTAAATTGTAAATGTTTAGCACAAAATAAATGGCTGTCACACCCAAAAGGTTATATTTTCCCATTCTATTTAACTCACTTGTTAGTGGTTAACAGATTAGTGTCAGAAAGTAAAAGTTCTTGCAAAACTGCATTATATTGGATTAATATGTGATGGGCAATTTTGCATACATAATTACGCATACGCCCAAAGATTGAAAACGCTCAATGAGCGAAAAAACAACTTACAACGCGTTGTGGCTTCTTACAAACGGCCACAACGCGTTGTGGAAAATGAGAAATGCCAATTCGTGAGAAAAGGTTTGGTTTGGGGAAACTTAGGGCACCCCAACACGGACAGGTAAGGTTCGAATAGGATGGCGAAAGCTAGAGTGAGCGAGCGAACTTAGCTCCCGTTCCCGTCATACCGTTCATATTAGGTTTCTTGAAACCCTTCATACAGAAATAGAAGCCCCGTAGAGGGGCTTTGTCGTCCTAGTTAGGTTTGAGGTGACCGATAGTATCAGAGCCATGGATATACAGCATACTTATTTCGCGATGTGGTTGCATCAGTTAGCGCTGAGAACGCGTCATGGCATTTTTCATTTCCACAACGCGTTGTGGTCTTATGTGCCACGAAACACGAAACTCGAATCGCGATGTGGCTGTTTGAGAGAATCCACGCTTTGTGAGCTGTTTTTTCGCTCAATGAGCGTTTCCGGTATCTGAGCGTAACATTTACATACATGCTCCCTAACGTCGTCGTCTAGGCGATATTTTACTTAATCTATATCAATATTAGTCACCTGGTTACGGAGATGCCTGTGGCGGCTTTTATATATTTTTTATTCAAAACATTGAACAAGGTTTGAAGATACATAGAGAACTCATGTCATCAGGGGGGATTTTTTTAACTCGAATAAGAGGTTTTATACTACTTATTACAAACCTATAATCAGTAACTCGTCCACCGGCGCCTTCAGACAAGGCAGGAGGGTCGTCGTAAGGCGTGCGGCCGCCTAGAGCGCCGATCCATAGTTCTCCACCCTGTGCCGCTAACACATGAGACGCGGATCTGCCGCCGCCTTTTCTATAAAAAATATTTTTCGACACGGGTTTTTAAATGTTGTGATAAGGTTTCGTTGGTTGTAGGCAACACTAGAAACTTCATGCGCGCTTTAAATTTAATAGATGCAGATAATGTTAAGTACGCGCCCGATGCATAATATGTAAATAATTTGACTTTCATTTAATAAACTACTTCGAATGCCATATTGGACTCGATTCCAAGATCTCGCAAGTGTTATTGGGTTTCTCGATCAGCAATTTCACTCTGGCCGCGATTAGGATTCAAACATTAGTGATAATAAACTCTAATTTCGACGAGAATACCATTTCTGTACAAGAGATGTTGAGAAACCTAGGAAAACCTACAGAATATTTTTTTAGTAGGTAACTTAAAGAAGGTATGCCGTACCTGGGTACTTCAAGAGTGACAGAGCGTCCATTGAGCAGGAAATTGACGAGGCAGGCGGAGGGTCTGGAAGCCACGTCAGCGGGTGTAACCCGCCATAATGACCCGCAGCAGCCAGATGCGCCGCCTTCCGCCCCGCGAGGAGTCCACCATCGTAGTACCACCTGGTGATTGGAGAGTAGACTACTGAACGTTCGACTGGGATTAATTAAGATTTGTATGCCTTGAAGACGCTTTTCGCCTAAAGTGGAGCTGCGAGGCGAAAAAACTCGCGGCTACGGATGAAGCCTTTTTTTTTTTTTTTTGGATGGGAAATCATCAAATGACCCCTCCCGCTCTGGGTGGAGCGGCAGGGAGTGTCAGACTTCTACTGACTAAAACCCACCCATGCTCCTCTTAGTGCCTTTTACGTTCCAGGGCCGCGGTAACTCTTTCGAACAAATCCGCAACCCTGGAACGGATGAAGCCTTGCGATCGTATCGTGCTTTTATGGCGTACCTACTTTGAAACTTAAGTACCTATTCTGTTTTCTCGATCTCACAGAACGATGTTAGTACCTATCTTTTTTGTAGTTATAAGTTTTAAATTGTAAAATAGCTTCTTTAAAAACTTAGTGTGCTCCAGTTTTTTTTTTTGGTTGGGAAGTCATCAAATGACTCCTCTCGCCCTGGGCGGAGTGGAAGGGAGTGCCAGACTCTTTCTGACTAAAATCCACCCCTGTTTCTACAAATGCCTCTTGTGTTCCAGGGCTGTGGTAACTCTTTCGAACATCTCTGTAACCCTGGTGGGCACTGGCCCTAGTGGGTCCCGTCAATTATGCTGACATTCTAGATTAAAAAACCTTACCGATTCCAAAGCTTCAGCCGGTGTTTGTGACGCTCTCAGTCCAACATGGGCATCTGCAGCATGGATTATCTCTACATCATAATTGGCACTAGAACTTGCATTTTGCTCCTCCTGTAAAATTATAAATAATTACTTTAATATTACTGACCCATCTTATAAAGTCAATACACCAAAATAAAGCATACCTTCATACCTTCATAGGGATACCAGTCACAGTGGTAGTCGCAAGTTTATAATGTGGCAGCACCAGACGACCCAATAGATTGGCTAAGCCACTCGCTCGGGAAACTATCACCTCCACACCTATCTGCCCACCTGCTATCTGGAATATTTTTTATTTTTATTTATTTGGGAAGACAAACGTACAGTAAGGATTACATAAATATAAATTTAAATAAAGTCCAAGGATGGTTACAGTACAACCCACTACAATTCCACGGATAAAAAAAAGTAATGGTACAGTGAAGAAACATATTATGAACTACTCCATTAAAAAAAACATGTTACAATAAATATTAATGAAACCAAATAAAAAAAAACACAAACGAAAATAATTAAACTAGAAATTAAGCTTATTATTAGCTACATTTTAATGTTAATTGCTAAAACCGCTATCAGCATCAACATTCCTTATTTTTAGGCTGTCGACAAGGGCTTTTTTTAACCGACTTCTAAAAAAGGAGGAGGTTCTCAATTCGGATGTTTGTATTTTTTTTTTTTTTATGTTTGTTCGGGCATAACTCCGTCGTTTGCCAACCGATTTGAAAAATTCTTTTTTTGCTGGAAAGGGTATACTTCCCAAATGGTCCCATTGAAATTTTATTTTTTTTTTCAAAATCGGTTCAGCAGTTTGGTTATTAAATCCAAATAGTTGGAAAAAATATGTGGAAAAATCATCCATGTATACGAAATTGCGTATTTTTGCTTTCCTGTGACTTTCCAGTGGTGTTGTTAGGTGTGGAGTACCACTGTGTGTGGTGTCAAATAACGAAGAAGCAACCAAAAACACCGACTTCCGAAATTAAAGTTATTTTGCACTTTGTAGTGTTTTTTGGAAGTCGCTTTCTTTTTTTTGTGAAAAAGTTTTTAACTAAACGCAATAGTTTATGGAAAGTGGAACGGAATAGTTCAATAATAATTGTTTAGTTTTTTTCGGCCCGTACTTTCTTAGCCACCGGGCCGTAAAATTGCATCACTATTAAAAAGACGCGGGCCCATGTAACCGGCATTATTTGAGGGACTAACTTTGCAACAGAGGGGCAAAGTTATTTGACGAAAACTGTACTCCCTAACAATGTAGCTTTTCATTGGTGAAAGAATTTTTAAAAACGGCACAGTAGTTTTTGAGTTTATTCATTACTAGCACTTCGCCCGCGACTTCGTCCGCGTGGGGATAGTAGGTACTCCACAAACTGCAACGCCCCTATACATATCCCCTTATAAAGGTTAGTTTTGGAAAATTAAGCACAACGATTCTCATTATTGGTTCAGCGCAACTGTTCACCCCGTTCAGCCCGTCAGGGGTTGATTATGCAAAAATTGTTAGGTACATGATCTGTTTCAATTATCCCACTTTTAGTTTATTCATAGAATTCTGACGTAAATTGAAGCAAACTATAATTTCCTCCCCTAAAAACTTATTCACCCCCGCTTCACACCTTATTATGTATGTACCTAGTTGATTTTCGAAAAATCCAAACATTTGATATTCTTATTGTTTTATCGAAAACATTTAAATGCCGTGGTGTTTCAACTTCATCGGACCAAGCATTGATACGATTCTCCCCAGTTCGCTCAAGCCGCGACATTTTTCTTACTCCGAGCATGTTTATTACCGTCGTAACTTTTGAACGAAAGGTCCGATTTGAATGATTTAAAGTGTAATTTACACGGACATAATCAACCTTAATTATCAAACCATTTAAATGGATAAGGATTAATATCATGGTACTATAATCACCATTTTTTATTTCACCATGGGATTTGCTTGACTAATATTAACAAAAAGCGGTCATGGTGACTTATCCATAATAGTTAGACATATGGTATCGTGGACTTTTTTGTAGATATTGATGACTTCTATAAAACTGTAGTACATCACTTTGCTCTATTGTCAATAGATTCCGCAGCGTACGCGATATAAGGATTTTTTCTCACACCTTGGGTCACATTATCGAAGTTTTCATACGGATCCCTAACTTTTTTGATAATATTCTATAGCCTATGTCCATCTCTGATAATGTAGGATTCTACTGGTGAAAGAATTTTTCAAATCGGTCCAGTAGTTTCGGAGCCTATTCATTTCAAACAAACAAACAAACAAATCTTTCCTCTTTATAATATTAGTGTAGACAAATATACACATATACACATAGATAATCTTTTGGTACAAGCTAGATCGGTTCATGTCTGGCTCTGTGTCTACTAAGAAAGGATTATACTAATGTGAGTATGGTGCCTCACTCACTGTTCAGAACAAGAATCACAGTTTGGAGTGCACCAAGTGCCTATAAACCTGAATTTTGAGGGCCTACTGGGCCTAAATAATCGAAAATCTTTCGTTTTCTTCTTTTCCATGACTATAAATAAGGATACCGTATTTTTACGGTATCCTCATGAAAACCGGACGACGTCTCTGGGAAATTGTTATTTATAGTCAAAAATATCTACGTAAAAATTTACTTATGTTGACATTTATGTATTTTAGTTAAATCATATATTCGATGCCACCGACTGCATCAGAAGTCTTGAAAAGTGACTTTTTTGGAACTTTTTGGTCGTTTTACGGTTGGGTTTTTGATGCAATTTTTTTTTAATATCCTACGTTTTTGTGAGTCATATTTATGTAATCGTCTTCTTGAGACCTTTATTTTGATACCCCACATGACTATGTCACGAAAAAATACGACCTTACCTAACGGCAACCGCTAACTTGTTTTTTTTTTCATTATTCATAATAGCCTATGTCACTTCTGCCTCATTTGGTAAAATCTATCTACCCGTTTAGGCTACAGGGCGTAAGTACCAAAGAAATAGACTTACATGCATACTCTCAGAAAACATTACTCACCTTCTGGGGCAGTCGGGTAAAAAATATTACAATCATGACATTTGTACAAACTTACCTCTGTGAGTGGCTGGTTAGTAACTCTAGTTTCAGCATTCTCTGGTGTCACATTTATTATTACGATATGGGCGTAATGTATCACTAGCGTCCTGAAATTTAAGATGTTACATGTTGCATTAAGGCTGGTTTTATTGTTACGCGCTTCGGCAGCGCCGTTGGAGCGCGCGCGTTTGGAGCTGTATGGGGTAGTAGTTGCGTTTCAAAGTCACGCGCTTGAGCAGCGCTGTTCAGTAAACGCGCGCTGTTCGCCGGCACTGCCGAAGCTCGCGCCGCTCGTGCGCTTCTACGGCCAGTATGCGTTTTAGTGTGACGCCGTTGAGACGCGCCGTAACCGCATTATCGTTCATATTGTACACGACTATCTTACAGCAGCGGAACGCGCGGTACTAATCTCGTTTCACAGTGCACCGCCGTTCAAGCGCGCTGCCCAGCGGCGCGACTAGCGGCGGCGTGACTATAAAACTAGCCTAAAATGAATACCTTACTTAGACGATTTACAAAAATAAAAATCGATGCCTTGTGACATCCAGTGCTGTACTGGATGACTCGCGGGGCCGCTCTACCACCTACTTCCTCACAAAGAGAGGAGGCGTGTGTCCCTGCAGAGTATTGGGAACATTGCAGCCAAGTGGCTGATTATGCTATCGAAATATAAAACAACTAAGTAATTAAAAACCTTGTTATACTTACTGTGGTGCTGTACTAGTAGATTCTGAAGTACTGGCAGGTTGAGCCAAAGTGGCCTTCTTGTTTATTTGAATAATCGTGTTGTGAGCAATGTCCTTTAGATTCTTAATAGAATCATTGTCTCTGGCGCTTGTTATGCAAATTACGCGTCCGCTGAAATTTAATTAGATACGTCGAAAATAATCTTGATAAATTAAAACAATACCTTGATGAGTGATGGATGAGTTAAATAAAACGTCACACAGAAAATTAAGGGCTCTTTTCAGCTTAACATTATAATAGTAGTTACTCAACAAACGCAGTTGCACAAACACACCATAGACATTGTCATTGTCATTATAGGGTAATGACAATGCCTTTTTTTTAAGTTTGGAAGCAGATTTATGCATAATTTGAATTCAGAGGGTTTTCAAATTTCTGTAACTGTCATCTACGTTGGAGATGAGACAGAGCTGGACAAGTAATCCTTAAAACATGTGCAAATGAACATAAACATGATACAGATTCTCAGCTCGAAATCACGGTGTCCTTGACATTTGACAAAAAACGAATCACATTTTGCATTTTAAAAATAACATTAGTTTATACGTCTTCATACTAGAGATTAGAGATGCCGCGAATACTCGCTATTATTCGGCATTCAGCATTACTCGACATTTTATTGTTATTCGAATAGAGGTCGAAATAAAAATAAAATGAACAGAAAAACTATACTTACTTAAAATAGTTTAACTTTTAGTATTATTTTGTAGCGGCATTAATACCGCCACAAAAATCAACGTAGCAGAATCTACATCGCAACAATGAGACTCATAGCGCCATCTATCTCGACAGCTGGGAACTAAGAACGAAATCCAAAATCGCGATACCAGATTTTACCGTGCGATTCGAACAGATTTAACAACAGTTTTGATGACGAGTACTCGACTAGTCGCCCTATAGGATGGCGATTAATCGTTATTCGACTAGTCGCCCTATAGGATGGCGATTAATCGTTATTCGACTAGTCGCTCTATAGGATGGCGATTAATCGTTATTCGACTACTCGCTATAACAACTACTTATTCGCGGCATCTCTACTTGATACAGTTTTCAGTTGTCCAGCAGTGGAGGTCTTTTGGCTGATATGATGGTGATAATGATGAAAATGCATTGCTTGATAATAATTATCAAACAATTTTACAATGTTATTTTTAAAGTGATCATTTGTCATTCGTTTTTTGTCAAACTTTAGTGAATCCAAAATCACTGCCTATCTATTGGTTCCTTTTACACAAAACTTATCAATTTCGTTACATGGAAGTCCTTGTTGTGGATCAAACTAAGTATTACATTTTAGGCAATCAACCAAACAAATCGCCCCATACATTGCTTACAATATTATTTTTTTCCGCTGTACTGAAAAGTTAGCTGAATGTACTTGAGTGGTGATGTTTGATAAGCGACGCTATGTCTTACAGCAGCACTTACCGGTTCTGAAAATGCCTCTCAGTAGGCCTAGAGCTCTGATCAGGCGAGGGTTCAGCTAGTGCTTCGATGGCGGCCACCAATCCCTCCACGTCTCCACCAGCACCCCGCCGCACGGGTCCAACCAGACATAATCCATTCAAGAGCTAGGAAAAACCAATTGATAAAATTTGCCTATCCTACTAATATTATAAATGTGAATGTTTGTATGTTTGCATGTTTGTGTTACAATCAGGCAAAAACGGCTGAAGGGATTTGGATGAAATTTGGCACACACGTAGTTCATATCCTGCAATGAGACATATGCTACTTTTTATCTCGGTAAGTGGCATGGATCAATGAAGACTGAGGAGGAAGTGGAAATTCAGAGCCGCTGCTGCCTTAGTACTACAGATTCACAAGTACCAGGAGACCAGAAACATGTCATAGTATTTTTTGGGCTGGTATAAATTATGTAGGTAGGGTAGGTGTAGGGTAGGGTAGTGTAAGGTCGGGTAGTGTAGGGTAGGGTTGTGTAGGGTAGGGGGTAGTGTAGGGTAGGGTAGTGTAGGGTAGGGTAGTGTAGGGTAGGTGTTTCCTGAGTAAAAAATGTACGATACAAATCAGGAAACCTTCCTATTTCCGATATCCACGCGGGCGAAGCCGCTGGTAGAAGCTAGTACTCTATATTTAATTCTGTAAAAGCAAACAACAAGCACACCAAAATACAAATATCTAGTTTTAAAACCACGTGAAAAAAGTGTTTTCTATTAGACTATGCTGAGGATCTCAGAGGTCAGTCTCATTTTAAATCAAGACATTATCGTTGCCCAATTAATTACATGAGATCAAAGCAGATTAATGTCTGAAATGGTCTTTTGCAGAAATAGACCATTTGGCACCTTTGGCTCAAGTCCACTGACTTAACACATCAACTGAAATCATGCATACTCCAACAGCATACTCAATAATTATAAGCCGCATGATGAACAGCAAATCTTCCAGCAGACTTGCAACAGAAATGTAGGATGAGAAACTTAGACCACATCATCGCTTACCATCAGGTGAGATAGTGGTCAAGCGGGTGCCTATCAATAATAAAAAAATAAAAAAGGACCATAGTATATAGAGATAAAAAAGGAAACTCAAAAATACTAATACTAATTTAACAAAAAATACTAAAAGGGATCTTTTACTTACATGAGTTAAATTTTGTTGTGCCACTGCCCAAGTATTGAGCATATGTGCAGTATTATCACTCACAACAATCCGTACCTGAAATGAAAATTAAAATACTATGTGAATATATGCATTATTGTAGGTGACTAAATTAGGTACCACTATAGAAAACTTTCTATGCCACTACCTGAAGCATGTCTGCAACAGAGAAGGCTAGCTAGCTTGATTTGAACTTGAAAATTAAATAACCTTAATAAATTGTTGAGCTGAGCTGAGCTGAGCTGCAATCTAACTCCTTGTCAGAATAATATGAATGTGTTGATGCATATTTTCTGAGGGACTTGATATACAAAGTGGACAGGGCGTGCGGCCAGGGCACAGATTACAGGGAAAAATGTATACCATCAATGGAAAAAAATATGCTTAGGAGTTACAGGCATGCGCACAGACCCCATACATTTTCGTCACAGGGCGCCTGGAGCAATTTGTATATCAAGTTCCTTAAGGTATTGACTCACTTAAAACCTGTACAAGAATGTATAACAGAGAGAAATGAGTGTTAGATGTTAACAAAAAAATACATCAGAGTTGTATTTAAGCTAAGGATACCCACTGACCAAACAGTTCTTATGAATGTGTTACATTTTGAGGCTACATTTATTGGTTTGGCATAGGCCAACTGGACCCCAAAATGTACATGATAGAGTGTAGAGCAACAGGTGATCCTTACCAGTTTTCCTTCAGGAAATAGGTCCCATACTATCCGGCAGTATTCAACAGCAGCTTCAACACTGCAAGTCCACAATGATTTGCAAATCGGTGGGACTGGAAGATATCCCCGGTTTTTCGGGACATCGAAGTCAATCGGATTATCAGACGATATGCCGAAGTATGGTGTATGGTCGAGTACGAATATTGTTTTGTGATTAATAGGGAACATGGTTACTTTGATTTTTTTTTAGATTTAGCTACATATCCAGCTAATTTACGTGGAATAACGAAAACGCAAGCGCAGCTCAGTTTATTTACTAAGAAAACTGACAGTGACTGACTAAACGCGTACCGGAAAACGTTCCCTTTCATAATCCTTCCACAATACTCCCTGTATGTCAACGTCAAACAAAACGAGTTGTCAAATCCATGTCGAGCTATCAATGTCAAAATTGCACACGGTTTTGTTGTTTGTTTTGTAAGCCAAAACAAGCACTATTTAATTAATTTTAGTCAGTTATTATTGTTTACGTTGTATTGTGGTCAACACGAACTTTATTGTAAATCAAAATTAATTGCTCGATACATTATAATAGCTGAATGGTTTTTAGAACATAGAAATATCTTGTATTGACTATTGTTGCTGGAAACAAAAAAAGAAAATAACCAGAAAAATGTTTTTCAAATAGAATGGATTTCAATGGATTGAGTACCCAAGTGATTCCTACACGGAATTACTTGGGAGCTCAATGGGTCCCAAAATGGTAGGTACCCAAAGAAAAATATCATTTTGTAAAAGATTTACTCATTGAAAATTGTATTGAAAGTTTGAATCAGTTCAAATGATTTTTGAAAAAAAAAAACATTTTTTTTTGTCTGGTAGCATTAGTTTCCACAGATTCTAAATTGGCATTCATAAACAAAGTTCCAAAACCGTAATTCATTCAATATTCAATTACGGTTTAAAGTTAACAAGAATGCAATAAAAAGTTGAATTCTATAAAAAACGCAGTATAAAACTGGTAATAATAAATTCTGCAAGTGAAATACAATTTCTGCAAATTCAAATGGTAAAAACCAAATGAACAAAAAAACTGTTTTGAAGTAAACTGCTCAATTTGCTACGTTTGTCTCGTAAAACTGTTGTTTATCTTGATCGTTTCACTAAAAACATTTTACTATAGAATTTAAATTATTTTGAAAAACATAAACTTCTGGCATTTTCAAAATAAACATAAAATTAACCGAAATATTTCATGATGCGCACAACACTATGGTGAATGTGAGAGAATGATAAAATGGTGCATTCGTCGATCAAACCGGGCCACACATCCGAAGCCAGAAATTAAATTAACATCCACCATTTTGTTTATTTTCGCGAAAATAAGTCTTTTCCCGGATACGTTGTAGAATATTCCTGTTTCACCGCTATACGACAGAGTGATTTACTCAATCTGGCAATGATTATAAGATTAGGAATGTGCTATTAGCGTTCCTATCTATTATCGGGCCCTTGTGTTGAAATTTGCAGACATCGGCCGCGCCGCTAGTAAACACTCTTTGAAAATTAACAGCATAACGTTGAAGACAAGTAAAAACCCTAACACGCAGGGCACCCGAGTTGATGAGAAAAGTTCGGATAATCACCAAGTTCAAAGGGAGCAATCCCCTAGCGTTAGAGGTACGTGAAGTGCAGTAATCGGAGTTCGGACGTCATAAGTGTGAATAAGCTGCGCGCTATTCTTATGGTGGAATATTTGTTCAGGAAATAACCAAGAGTAGTGGGCGAGAGTCCCCCGTGGCGCGCCCGGCTAACATGAACCACACGCCTGCCCCGGACAGGCAGCAGCAGCACGACTCCAATGTGAACCAGGTGGAGGAGATGGAGACCCAAGATGGTTAGTGATGTCACAATATTTACATTGTAAAAACTGTATCACTCACACACAGCCCAGCTGGTCTCTAAATCACGTAAAAAGGAGACATTACTCATCTTAACCACATTTTTATAATTGCATATTACATGAATTTTCAAATGTTATTGAACTAATGAACTTACTTGTCCAGATTACCCTACATAACCTCAAAATGTATTCAATAAGTTGACGTTTTTAAAATATTATTGTTGTATCTGTTTTGTGCAAATGATAATCATTGCAGTGTAAAGCTGTGATAAAAATGTGTACTTGAGTGTTCACTTATTAGATTTGGAGTGTTGCTTTCTTTGTTTCAAAAGTGCAAGTCGCTGTCCTGAGAGTGAAACGAAAATATCTAATTTTAGAATATCTTTGTCTACATGAATGTTTGATGTGTGGAATATTATTGAATTTGTGTAGGTAATTGGATTAAAGTTTTGTTTATCATTGTGTCTATAAATATCTAGTTTGTTATACATAGTGCTAACTTAGTGTATTTATACCCGAGTGCCGGTTAACTCAGTGTGTTTAAATGTCAATGTGATCTCTACATGCATGAGTGAATGTGCAGCACTGCCAACTGGTGAGGAATTGTAGAAAACATAAAAATAAACAAACTGTCATGTCAAAAACTTCTGATCATGTTGACTTACAAGAATCTATTGATTATCTTTTTATCAGTCTGTAATGTAGATAAGCATGTTATGTTTGTTCAGTCTAATTCATTGATCAGTTTACATGGTTTTGATGATATCCTGCTTTTTCACAAGTACCTACTTGAACTTTTAGTTATTGTTCAAAATAATAAAACAGTGGATATAATGAAAGTGAATTTAATTGCTAAGTAAGCACAAAATGTGAGATTGAAAGAAAAAGCTTGTAATTAGAGAGCTCCAAGTTTTAGATAGTTTGTGTTTTTGTCTTGAAACAAAGTTAGTGTTAAGTCAGGAATTCTTAACCAAAATCACATATCCTGTACCTATGGTGAATAAACAGATTTTTGAAGTAGTGAAATTATTATACTATCACACTTTCTGAAAAAGGAGAGTATTGGAGTTTGTCCAATGGCTTGAAATTGTATAAAAACTGATTTCTAAACTAAAAAGTTTTGTAGTAAAAAAACTGGTTGCTTACAATATTTTTTTTCTTCTAATCTTTTGTCAAAGATGACAATGAGTGTCAATTTTCATATCTGTAAAACAATGGACAGATCTGTTTCTCCTGAATAGCTGCTGTGCTCTATTTTAATTGTTAAGTTTACTTTAGTGCCTTGTACATCCAAAACAAGTACAGGTAACATGTATTTTTAGTTCATCTTTGTTATATTACATTATTTTTTCTAGTTTTTTTTAATAAAAAATTAAAAAAGCACACTTTAAACAGCCATGTCTAAATTTGAAACATCTGTTTTTTGTTTACAAAAGAAATTTGAACCAAACATTGTTCTCAAAAGTATTTATAGAGATTTTACACAGAACTCTACTCACTCACAGAGGTTGATCATATCATGTGGTTTGATTACAAATATCAGAAGTAAATAATTCAATGTCAAACATTATGAGTCATGTGTTGGAGTGGAGCTCAGAAATAATGTAATTGTATGTCTTCTTTTGCAGTGGAAACTGTTGACACTGTCACTGACAAGACTTGGGAGGACGATCTTATGAAAGGTCCTAACGGCGAAGTAGTCATGGGTGAGGTTATGAAGAATCAGGAGACCACATCTTCAGACATGCCGGTGAGTTAGAGAGATGAAACAATGACTCTGGCAGTGAAAGTAACTTTTGTTCCATTGTGAAGAAAAGATGCTGCTGTGCTTCTTGTAAAGCTGCATCTATCTCACATTGGAATGATGATGGTACTAACTTCTCATTAGTATGACCTCAGAGAGATTTTCTAATCAGATAATGATTGTCTGCTGCAAACACAAATTAACCTTAATAAATTATCAGTCTAGATTCTTTTTAAAGGAAGGAAGTCAGATAGTCATCAAGGCAGATATTCAGGTTAATTTGATTGTAAAGGACAGATTGCTATTGTCCATATTACAAACCCTGTCTTGAAATTAGAATGCTAAACAGGATAAGAAACAAACTACAGGGAATTGCCTATTCTTTCTCTCCTACTGTTTATTTACAAAGTCTCCATTTAATGAATTCCTAAGAGTTCAACACATTGCTTGCTAGTCAACTTATTGAAAACCAAATTACTGAGTGGAAGAGATAGAATGGCACATTTGAATCTCAAAGTATCTGCTGGGTCTGATAAACAGAGATTGGGTTCTAATTTATCAGATAATACTAGTATCACGAATTCGCGTGTTACTGCATAAGTAATGTGTGAATATTTACGATGTTATACAACTTCTAAGGCCATTTGAATGCTATAGAAGTGAGTATGAGACATGTTATCCTGTTAATAACGCCTACGTCGTATACCATATGACAGTTAGGTGAGCCATTTGAAAGATAGTATCGTACATTCGCGCCATAACAGTCCCATCTGTTTCTCGATATATATTTGTCTTCATGACTTTCAACAACCTTTCTTGATAGCTATCATAAATTCGACGTCTTTCTTTTTTGAGGTTGTGGCTAAAATTCAGATCGCAAAATTAAAGAGAAAATACGTTGTTAAATTCACTTTCAAAATATGAATCAAAATAAGTTAACACACAAAATCAGCCATTATTCACCAATTTAAGAATAGTATTATTAGTGGGATGTTTACCTCCACAGTTGGCTTGTCTTGATACCGAAATGGAGGATGACGAGGCGCGGTCAGAAACGACATTCCGTTTCACGGTACAGAACTTCAGGAATCTGAAAGATTCTGTGTTGTCCCCGGCATGCTTCGTCCGGAACCTTCCATGGAAGATCATGGTCATGCCGCGGCAAGCTCCGTCCCCGGATCGCCAACAACAGAAGTCCTTAGGGTTCTTCCTTCAGTGCAATGGCGAGAGCGAGTCTTCCAGTTGGTCGTGCTATGCAATGGCAGAACTAAGACTGATCTCCCACAAACCAGAAACTGAACCTTTCTTCAGGAAGATCCAACATTTGTTTTATAGGTTTGTTGATTGTATTTTTAGACAAATTTTAAACATTTTTACGCTCGGGCGTAAATGAGACACATTGAGGTTCTGAGTGAGACCGTTACATAAGTATTATTGAGAGAAACGAAGCCCTGTTGAACCCAACTTTTTCTGAAATTCGCGACATAATGATTTTTTATTTTATTTATGTAAACTTTATTATTAATGCTTGAATACGGGGTAATTTTAGATAGTCTAATCAAATGTTCAGTTGACTCAATGAAACCACTTCCCTGAGAACCCTTTGCTTCTAGTGTCGATACAGATGCTTAATCTGTGTGGAGACTAGAGACAAAGAAAATAAATTTTATTTTATTACGTATGGTTTCAGCGTGCACTTTTTGATACCTAGTGAAAACACATGCCCAATCTGCGCCGGCCCTATGTTAGCGTAGCGACGGCGACGTTTGAAACGACAAGTCTTCCTTATCCTGTCTTCCTTAAAATCAACTTGACAAATAATATTTATTGAAGTAAATAATTACTAAATAAATCTATTATTCAATTGTCTATAAATACATTTGTTTTGTTTCATCTCCAGTAAAGAGAACGACTGGGGTTTCTCCCACTTTATGGCATGGAACGATGTTTTGGACCCCGAGAAGGGTTACATAAAGGACGACGCTATTACGTTGGAGGTCCATGTTACTGCCGAGGCGCCTCACGGTGTCTCCTGGGATTCGAAGAAACACACCGGCTATGTTGGTAAGTGTTGCGTAAGAGAAAAGAGCCTTATAGAAATAAACAAGACAAAGGACCTGTCTTGCCAAGTCTTATGTAATAAATACAACCCACCTGATTCGGATAAAAAGAGCTTCAATTTTGTTCTGGACTTTTCGACTTTGTATGGGTTGAATGACGTGCTCGCTCCCGTAACAGTTGCTTAGTCCTATTTCGGATCGCCACTTCGCCACGACGAGACGTCCCGATTAGGCTCCGCTTAAATTTTATTGAAGGATTTATATTTTTGACACAAATGGAGAGTGTTATTATTGATTATAATGATTCGTTATGGACGGGTAGGTATTTGTTTGGCGCCCTACGTTTTCGTGAATTTCATGTGTAAAAGCAAGCAACAGATCTTTCCACTTTGCTAGTTGGTGATACGGATGTAAAACCGATGGAAGTAAGAAGATAGTTTCTAAAAATATTCGTTTTTATTCTAGGTCTGAAGAACCAAGGAGCGACGTGTTACATGAACTCGTTGCTACAAACATTGTATTTTACAAATCAACTACGTAAGGCCGTATACAAGATGCCGACAGAATCTGACGACAGTACCAGGTAAATCAACAGTGCTTTTGTAATCTAGGAAAGATTATCTATTACTGTTAAACTTAGATTATCCTGATTAATGTTTATCGAATGTCATTCCGATAGCAAGAAATTAGTCGTCGGAATTTAAAGAAAAACTAGTTCATTGAATTATTCCATGGTTTTTAAAAGCAAGCAAGCAAATTTGAATAGATTTTCGGCTAAAAATACAGTAGGTGCTAAATTGGGAACCCACATAGTCAGGGTAACATCATTATACGAGTAGGCGAGTAGGTAGTTTGCCTAAAATTGTGTTTGTTCCTTAGGTCCGTAGCATTGGCATTGCAAAGAGTGTTCTACGAGCTGCAATTCTCAGATAAACCTGTCGGCACAAAGAAACTTACCAAGAGTTTTGGATGGGAAACACTGGATTCTTTTATGCAACATGATGTGCAGGAGTTTCTTAGGGTATGTATTTCTTGACTATTTGGCGCTGAATAGGCGAGACGTTTATTTTCAGGAGACCAAGAACTTCACTTTTTACTTATTTCTTGATTTAAGATCTGACACCACATTATGCAATGCCCGACTTATTTTCACGTGCAAGTAAATGCCAATTCATTGCCTTATGAATCTTATGAGGTCTTATCATAACATTCATAAGGCGCGATGAATTTACATTTTCTTCTAATATTTATTCAATTAAATGTTTAGTAACATAGGAATTTAGAGCATACATTCTTAAAGGTCAAGCAATGCTTGCCGAGGTCGGTCTGTGGATGGGTGACCATCTTAACATACCGAAAGTCCTCCTTACCTCGGAAAGCACGTTAAGCCGTTGGTCCCGGCCGTCATTTGTATCTTTGGCAGTCAATATGTGTTGTCAGAAGCCAGAAAAATCTGACACCAGTCTTGCCAAAAAGTACCATGTTACACAGTTACTGGGCTGTGGAGGTCAGATAGGTATTCGCTCCACGTAAAATACTGGTATTCAGCTGAATCCGATTTGACTGGAAGCCAATCTCAATATAGTTAGGAAAGGGCTAGGCAGATGATGGTAGGAATTTAGAGCATAGCTTTGCTACTTATGGAAGTTTACAATGCAAGTCATAATCATTACAGGTACTGTTAGATAAATTGGAGAGTAAAATGAAGGGTACTTGCGTGGAAGGCACAGTGCCGCGCCTGTTCGAGGGCAAGATGACGTCATACATCAAGTGTAAGAACGTCAACGTGTCCAGCACGCGAGTCGAGACCTTCTACGATATACAACTTAACATTAAGGGGAAGAAGAACAGTGAGTATATTCAATTTAAATCTTAACTAGATGTGTTAAGAGCTTTTTTGAAAGATAGTAGGTCTCATTCTCTCTGAACCTCTTGATGAACTTCTTAACTAATTTTTTAGACCTAGGTATCTTGTGTTAATTAATTTCCAAGAATAAGGACCTGAAATCTTGTATGAAACAACGTAAACGCCCTTTAAGCCTATTCTATTATAGCGTTTGTACAAAATTGTGGTGAAATATCATAAATGAAACAACAAAGAGGTAAACACTGACGGAAATAAAAAGGTCACTTTCGTTGGAAGCCATGCAACCATTTCTCATTATGTAAAGTTTAAGTCGGTGGCATTTTTAATTAAACAAGTTATAATCGGGCAAAACATTTTTTTATTTGCTTTGCTTAAACACTGTACTCTCAGTGTTTTTTCGCTAGATAACCACAGTAACCGATAGTCTGAAGAATTGCCAGGCTTAAGGGACAGAGCACATTCATCACAAGATGGGCAGCCATTGGGGTTAATGTTCAAAAAAATTGGGGTAATGTGCTAGTGTAGCGACAAGTAGGTATCGGAAGGCATAGCTTTGGTAACTTTTTACAAGGTGGACCGATTCGACCAGTTACCGATGAAGGCTCAGGCGGACATTCGGCAGAAATGATGATGATTTCAAACTCATAGACACTCAATATTTTTAAGTTAAGGTGATATAATATAGCCCATAGCAATTCACTTGACTAACATAATCCAATAAGCACTGTTTTATTCCAGTCGACGAATCTTTCAAAGACTACATCAGCACGGAGACTCTAGATGGTGAGAACAAGTACGATGCAGGGGAGCACGGTCTCCAAGAGGCGGAGAAGGGAGTCATCTTCGCTTCTTTCCCGCCAGTACTGCATTTACACCTCATGAGGTTCCAGTACGACCCCATCACGGATAGCTCTGTCAAGTTTAATGATAGGTAAGTTCTAACCAACTCGCATGCAAATTGCATTACATTGCTGACTATCGACGTATTATGCTATCAATCACTTGATCATACACTGCAATGTAATTAAGGTGCAGGTAGAAATGTGGCCCTAAGAGCCATCTCTTGATTAGGCGTTCATTGCCATCAACATATCTAGCTGCCAGTGCAGATGCTGGAGGCGCCTTTTTGCGTCCTCTACACTTGCATATCGAGACGCAAGCCGGACGCAAGCAAGACGCATTTATCTGTAAAACTCTTAGGTGTTACAATTAGAATTCCATGTTTCATGATATATTATTATTTCGACTCGTATTTCTTTCCTGATTTGCCCTGCCCTACTAGTCTCGAGTTTCATGGCACTGTTTTAAACCTTTTAACATTTCCCACTCCTTTAGATTCGAGTTCTACGAACACATCAACCTGGACGCGTACTTGCAAGAGAAGCCGGAGACGCCAGCCGACTACACGCTCCATGCGGTATTAGTACATTCGGGAGACAACCATGGAGGACACTATGTGGTCTTCATCAACCCTAAGGGCGATGGGAAGGTGAGTCAATGCTGTATAAACTAGTTTACGACATTTTGTAATGTTATTTTTTCGGCAAACTTAGTGGCTATGGTTTTCTAAGGCTATGTGTAGTGAGGATGACCAACTTAAGGTGGTTGGTAGCAACTTGATGAGAGGCTGTTAATATATTTTTAGGATGATGCCTGTGAGTGACAGATTTTATTTCCAAGTTTCCTTTAATTAAATTGAATTTCAACACCCACTCATAATATCGTGGCTTGTCGTACTGGAAGCCAATTAATTCATTTGTTGTGAGGCTGATTGGGACTTAAGAAAATAAAAAAATATGGGCTGCTTTAAAACCAGTTACAATATGTAGTGGTTTGTTATATTTACGCCTAGGTACTGTAATAGAGAAGAAATAGCTTCTACCATTTGCCTTGTCTTTAGAATTCCATACCCAAAGAGTGCCAATAGGATTCTAATACTAAAACAGCACCTCTGAAGATAGGTCAGCTGTCTGTAACAAGACTGAATGTGTTTCTAATAATAGTCTTTGTTTCGTAGTGGTGCAAATTCGACGACGACGTGGTGTCCCGCTGCACGAAGCAGGAAGCGATCGAGTACAACTACGGCGGACACGACGAGGATATGGCGCTCACCGTGCGCCACTGCACCAACGCCTACATGTTGGTCTATATTAGGTGAGTCACGTTTTACTTTATGGCATGGATGTATGTAGGCAGCTTTACTAATGTAGGAGCTTACCGCCGATAAAGGGAAATCTAGAGCAGCCTTACTCAACCTTTATTCTGTGTGGGCCACCTAGGGCTTCTACTATTGTCACGGTGGGCTGCAAGAAAATAACCTACAGTAAAATAAAGCATTCAATAGTAACTACATGAATGAGATTTTTAATTTGTGGCAAATGGACAGCTTTCGATAAAATTGCTAAAACATGCTATTGAATAGGCCAATTTTTTTTTATTTGTTTGATTTAAAAAAAAAACGTAGGTACACTAGTAAGGTAGTACACTAGGAATTTCTCCTGTATTGTGGGTGTGTTTACAAACATACAAAGTCACATACACAAACACAAACAGCCAGACCCAGTACAACTATCTATAGGCCATATAAATATTTGTTCCGTGCGGGAATAGAACCTACGACTCGCAGCGCAGCAGCCAATCGCTTAACCACTGCGCCAACCGTGTCGTCAAAAGTTTTGTTCCGCAAGCGGATGATAAATCTCAGCACATCTTCAATGAGTGAATCAATAAGTTGAATATTGTAGACATACTCTACTGTTACTGCTACTCCACTGAGTAAATATAGCACAAATAATGTGTTAGGCTACACAGGGCCACATAGAATAGCTTGGCGGGCCATATTCGGCCCGCGGCCCGCAGGTTGAGTATGGCTGATCTAGAGGCGTAGCTGAAATGTGTGCACAACAGTGCTGCTTGGTTGTAGAAATTTCTTTTGTTATTTTCTGGGGTAACAGAGCCATGTGTTGATAAATGCATTGCTAAACGTTTCTTTGTCGTTCGTGGGCGGGAAATGGTTGAGCGACAAAGTTACTCGTCAAAAACTTCGGATTTAGAAACTCCGTAACCAACCTAATAAATGAGCACTAGCGTGTGATATTACACCCTTAAACCTTTTTGTGATTTCCAGGGATTCACAGTTGAAGACTGTCCTGCAAGAAGTCACCCAGGCTGACATACCTACAGAACTGAGCGAAAGGCTTGCTGAAGAGAAGAGAATCGAAACTGTAAGTTACTAAGAGAGTAATCCAATATTGTATTAGGTTGGAGTTTTCTATCGGATTTCTATTGGTCAGCCAAAACTAAAAGTAAAGTAGTCTTTGACTGCTTACAGTGTGTTGCCATCATAAGTGAATGACAATGACATCATCTAAGGGCCTATGCACTCAGCGTTTTACACGCGACGTCTGTGCAGCGACGGCTTGTTTTCTGCCTTGGAAAAACAGTAGGTACTATTGGCTTTTGCGGCGCATACGCGAGTCAATTGTTTGTTTCGTTTTGTTTTGCGTATCAGCATTGGCATTGGGATTTCTTCTTAGCGAGTCAATGTCAAATTAAGCGTTATTCAATGTTATGTTTGGCCCAGTAATTAGCAATGGTAACATCATTAGCTGACACAGGCATAAGGTCCTCACGTGTTTACAAATGCAAAATCCTTTACCACACAAACACTGAATATCGGAGCCATCCAAGAAACCCTACCAGAGCTTTGGTTATACCCAAAATGTTTAAATTCAATTCTTCAACAGATCCGTCGCAAAGAACGCAACGAGGCCCATCTCTACATGAACGTGAACGTCGTGCTAGAGGAAGCCTTCGACGGTCACCAGGGCAACGACCTGTACGACCCGGAGCGCGCGCACTACCGCGTGTTCCGCGTGCGCAAGCAGGCCACCGTGGCCGAGCTCATGGAGATGCTGGCGGAGAACTTCAAGTACCCGCTGAAGCAGCTGAGGCCGTGGCCCTTCAGTGCGCGCTCTAATCAGGTGAGGGCTAGCCCATTCATAATGTTGGGGTCACATGGATTATGAAGCGATTGCTCGTCTAACCTCCCTAGCTCTGCTACTGGCCAAACACTATATCTCTTACCCTTGGTAAGTCTGTTTGTTGCACTTTTGAGCTTCTGACTACCTGTAAAGTAATACCTACAAATTACTTAATAATAATATATTCACTGAAACAGCTGAGGGAGTTGAACAGTTTCAATCAGGCAAATAAGCCATCAGTGTACCTTTCATTCCATTTTCCATCAGGGTATCTTTGGCAAGAAGTTACCGCGCCTATCATATTTTCCGTATTCAGATGCAGATACTCATTACTATAACCACACTATCTCCCAACAGACATGCAGACCGACTTGCCTAGACATCGTCAATGACCAGCACAAGACAGTCGCCGACGTCTCCGAAAACATGAACCCTTGGAACATATTCCTGGAGATGTTACCCCCAGACTCCGGCTTCAGTGCGCTCCCGAACTTCGACAAGGAGAATGACGTCGTGCTGTTTTTCAAGTTCTATGACCCCAAACAGAAGAGGATTCACTATTGTGGTCATCATTACTTGCCGATTGCTAGCAAGCCCGCTGATCTTATTCCGATACTGAATAAGCGTGCAGGTAGGAACAGATTGATTTTATAAACACAACTGTATTCATACTGACACACAGGTTCATTCTGTACATGCAAGGCATGACCTTTCTTTTTCGGTATTGACATCAGTCAATAATGACAACTAATGTATGAGCGATCCTGCATGACGTCGTAGGTACCACCTACGTACGACAACTTCATCGTCTACTATTGAAAACGACGATACCGTCTTGCTCGTGCCGCGTTTTAGGCATCCGTCTATCGCAGACGTTTATTGTGCATATACAGGAACAATGTATAGTTATTGCCTCGTGATAAAAGCAAAGCACAGCTGCCGATAAATTAAAAAATACGGCATCATTTGAGCAAAGAATGGACCGCGTGAGGCATCCATACTGTCCTCAGAACTGAAATATGATTCCACCGATACAATACCGGTCTGCTAGTTCGATGACCTAAAGTCGTGAATTATTTATTTTTATTCAATTTTGTAATCGAACTGAATGTGATTAATATATTTCCATCCATTATAACCTATGATCAAAACACGTTCCTATAGTGATAACGATCTATGCACGTGCCAGTTGTAATAAATTACCAGGAGTTTATTACATTTTACACATCTTGCTATTTTAGCCATGAAAACACTTAATAACTATGTATCCAATGTCGGCATCGTTTCATCGGCGACTAGACGATGACATGACTATTGTGTGTATGAACCTTTATAGGTGACCATTGGGCGGCAGTATCCACATCTTATTAGGTTAATTACAGATCTCACTAGCAACCCTCTCCGGCTTTGCCCGGTTTCGCATTTCAGCTAATTTACACAAAACCCCCATGAAGTAAAAACCCAAACGTTCCTCTTGTATCACTCCCGTCTATTTGGAAGTTTTTTCGCGGCGGGGGTTGTTTTATAATATGTAGTGATAACTGAGAAACTGTTTGTTGTCCCAGGGTTCCCTCCAGACACTCCGCTAGTCTTATACGAAGAGATCAAGCCTGACTTTGTTGAGAAGATCAACAACTACAGTGAGCCTCTCGAAAAGGTATTATTTATCAGTTTTATCCCAACAAACTGTTCACTAGACATAAGCTTTTACTACACAAATATTTTCCCAAATAACTATGTATTTAGGTGACACTTCTATCTTCTATATAAACTTGTATTCTATATAACTTAGTATCTATATGTGTATGTGACTAATAATCACGATTTAAGTCCCCAAAGTTTGTATTTCTATGTAAAAGTATATTTAAATATTCTTTTTGTAACTTGGTTAGGAATAGTTTAATGTTATTGTCGATTTTAGTTCTAGTTTGATCCCACATTCAGGTATTGCTGGCTCAGGTATAGTATTTATTTATTATCATGTAACTTGAAATAGCACTGTTCAGAATGTAAAGCATTTTTTTTTGTTACGAAATACGCTTATTGTAAATTCAAATCCAAAACAAACTTTTTCCAACACAATGTTATTGTTTACTTCAAACAATACCTTTTCTCTTAATTCTTCCGAAAATAAAACCTCGTTTGAGACGCATACGTCAGCGTAGTAGCAAAACAGGCGAACTTGCTTATAACTCAGGCATTTGTACATAAAAAAATCAAACACGATCATAACGCTTGCTTGAAGGTCACAACTTGTTCATTTTATTTGCGGAATTTCCATAAACATCTGGCGAACTTTTTTTAACCAAAAACTTCGACAGCGGTCACGTTTTTGTGTTGATAATATGAATATTTTTAGCATAATGTTCACTCTCTGAACAGTGCTATGCTATTTATTGTATATTTATCAGCTTCTCCTCATCCTTATATTTATTTATCATTCTAACACACAAAGCTTTCTCAATTACTTTTAGGCGTATATCCCATGACAATGTAAGCTGACGTGCGCTTCCCTCTCCGCCTAGACAAAGAATAGTAGACTCTAGACTTCCGTATGATGAGCGAAGACGCACTCACACTACGTCCGCTTCGCGTACAGTGAGTGCAGACGCACTCGCGACTGGCATTCGGCTGACATGGTATGAGTTCGCCACACGTACGTGTCCGCGTCTATGTGTGGGTGCCCCTGTTTTGGCTTGCTTTACGGAGCCGATTTCTCTATGTTATTTGGCTTAGATATCCTGTAACATAACCGATCACAAGGGCGTTTAGACGCCTTTGTAAAGCTAATTTAATTAACTTCCATTCAAATGTTACGCCCGTCAGGTTTTTTGTCTTGGGAACTAGGCCTTAAGCTACATCAGTGACTCATCAGTTATGATCACAGCTACACGCTGCTTGATAACGTTGAATTACTTGTATCACCACTTACGTCACCTCTCCATAGGATTGTCTCGTATACGAACATGCGTTTATATAAAGTATGAACCCAGTGTTAATCGAACCAAAGGAAGCCTGGAAATGGAAATTTCTTGTCTCTTGCTGAGCCCGAAACATTAAAAAAGACACCGACAATCTCTTGTAGTTTCTGTTAGTAAATCTGTAGATTGTGAGGCAATCAATGGATTTTTTTATTGGTTGGAGCCCAGACTGAGATTTATGATACCTTTTTCATGCTTGCTTGGTTTAAATATTCACTTTGTAAAGCCATTAAACATACTTAGAGTTTTTAAGTTAAGTTGACAATGTAAATTGTAGACATTTAATATACCGAGTCATTTTGCTAAAGTTTAAAAGCGTGGGAAAATATCACTTGTATTCTCAATGACCAAGCTCAATAGAAATTGCAATATCATGATTTTAAACATAAAAAACTCATATAAGAACATTACTTCGCGTCATGAACGAAACAAAACATGAAACCGACATGACACGAACACATATCCACGCATTTTGGTATACGCCACAAACTATGGAGGGAGGGCATAAGGCGGGCTACCCTCGGGTTGAGTCGTGTGCACGCGGCCAGGTATTGGACGAGCTGATGGACGGCGACATCATCGTGTTCGAGCGCGCAGACCACCGCCACGAGGACCTGGAGCTGCCCACCTGCCAGGACTACTTCAAGTACATATTCTACAAGGTCGAGGTGCAGTTTGTAGATAAGACGGTGCCGAACGATCCCGGGTGAGATTTTATTTTTTAATTTTTTGGAAGCAACGAAAAACCTCTTTTATCTACACTCACAACGTAAAGTTCCAAATATGAGTTCAAAAACGAATGCATAAACACAAATTTTTTTTTTGGTGGATTGGTAAAATTAAAAAAAAAAACCATTACAGTTCAACATTTCCCTTCGATTTTTAAACAACTGCATCATAAAATAACTTTTTAATTTTTATAGCATACTTTTACTTTTTAATTTATTGGCGCGGGCTCATTGACTTAAGTCAATGAGCCAGCTTTTATCTTTGTCTATGGATGCGCGCGCTGCGGCAGTCATTCGAATAGGTACGCAATGAGAATATCCGCCTTATTGGAATAAACTATTTTTCCATTTATTTTATTTCAACTGTATGAGTGAAGATAAAATAGTGTATGCAACGGCATATAATTAGGTATTAAAACACTCGTGTGATGCTATTATCACACTCGGCTACGCCTCGTGTGATAAACCCACACTCGTGTTTTAATAACCCCGTTTATATGGTCGTAAAGGCCTAGTTATTCTCCTCCTTCCCTCTCTTATGTTTAACTGCGAGTATAAGGTATGCCACCCTGGTCGACATACTCGATCCTCACCACATTGGATACAAGGGAACTGTGAACGATAAACCCGACACCACCCTGGGACTTCTGGTCACCCTCCCGGAAATAGTCGGTCCGGACTTTTAGAGTTGCCAGTTGCAGTCGTCGGTGTTTGTTGGGGTAGCTGAATCCACTCCGGGGATTCTTAGCACCCCTTGTCTCGCAGTGACCTTGACCGCTACCGGAGTCAAGGGTAGACGGGCTGCCGGGCACTAGGGGCCATTTTTTTGTTGTGCTTATCATTTGCCATAATAGCCACGCTTGGTAGGTGGGTTGGCGATCGCAGTGTAGCTGTTGCAAGTCGCAATATACAGAGAATGTTGCTGCACATTCTCTGAAGAGTCCCTTATTCGCCTCTTACGACACCCACGGGAAGTAATGGGATGGTGCTATTTTTCCGTACACTACTTGGTGACTCAATACAGGTATAATTACTAAGTTTCAGCCCGATCGGTTCATTAACCTTTGAGATATCGCTGGATAAACAAGTATCGCTGACAAGTTAGTCGCTGATAAAGTTCGTTACTAAACAAGGAAAACGCCTCAGATAAGTATGGTAGAGATGTCATCTGATTATAGGAATTCTTGTCCTGAAAAATCGATGATTTACAAGTGAACTGAATTGTGACTGGAGTTGAAACTTAGGTTCATTACTCAAATCAAGAGTCAATGCAGCGACACAAAAAAGGCGCAGCACCGCCTAAGAAGTTCAAGGTGTTACAATCGGCCGGAAATATTATGGCTACAGGTTTTAGGGATTTAGAGGGGATTTCTTTGATCGATTGTAAAGATAATGGTGTCAATATCACGGAGCAATACTTTTTTTAAGGATGGGAAATCATCAAATTAATGACTCCTTCGGCTCTGGGCGGAGCGGAAGGGAGTGTCAGACTCTTACTAACTAAAACCCATCCGTGTTCCTCTAAATGCCCTTTGCGTTCCAGGGCCGCGGTGACTCTTTCGAACAAATTCCGCAGACGGAGCAATACTACGCTACACTACTAAAAAAAAATACAGTTAAGGAAAAAAGAAGGTGAAGTGGTCTCGAGGTGTGCTCCTTTTGCACGACAACGCACCTGTTCACAAGAGTCATGTCGCGATATTTCAATATTTAATACTTATTGGATACTTAGAATTCTTTTTTTTTTCTTTCTTTATTATATTCTCATATATAGATGCAACAAGTAAGAATGTAACCAGGATTTTTGTAAAACATAAAATGGTTTAAAAGAGTGTCCATGGAGTTTCTCCATAGAGATCTACGCTTTGGAACGTGCAAATAGCTTCATGTCTTTGACTGACTGACTTTGAAAATTCAAAAGTACCTGTGAATGGTTTATTTGAAATAAATGCTTTGAGTTTGATGGCTGATGACGAAGAAGTGATGTCGGCTATTTCTGCCTATTTTGAGGAGCTTGACAAATAATATTTTTTTCGAAGGTATAAACAAGTTATTTCAAAGGTCTGAGAAGTGTAATAGGGCTAATCTATACTTCTATACTAATCTATACTTAATATTATAAAGAGGTAAAGTTTGTGAGGTTGTAGGGGGGGGGGGGGGGGGTAATCTCTGGATCTACTGAACCGATTTTGAAAATTCTTTTTGGAAATGATAGCCATATTCATGAGGAAGGCTATAGGCTGTACGGGAACGGGAAACAACTGGATATACGCGTACGAAGTCGCGGGTAAAAGCTAGTCGAAAATATATTTAATGGGAAAAATAATTTCATGTTTATTTTCACCCCTCTGCCTTTTCATTCCGCGGACGTTTTGACTACCCCTCGTAGTATTGTGTGTTAGGTTGTTGTGAGTAGTAACGTGTGTAAGTTGGTATTACACACACCAACCTACACACGTTAATTGTAAGTTAATATTAATCATGCTGAAAGTTACTAACTTTCAGCATGATTAATATTAACTTGTATTTTCCGAGGATGCAAGCTACCTCATGCAAGGATAAGTAGTACCTATGTATGTTTAGTCCAACTTAATGAACAATATTATCAAAAAAAAATCTGCGTCTATTTTCCCCAGGTTCACAATGGAGCTTTCGATGCAGATGCGTTACGACCAAATGGCGCGCGCGGTGGGACTGAGGCTCAACGTGGACCCGTACTTAATACAGTTCTTCAAGTGTCAAAAGTTAGTGTTTTAAGATATTACTAGCATTTAAATATAGGCCAGTGTCGGAGATCAGGCAATAAAGCCTTTTGTTGAATGTTGTATTGGTCAGCTCTTGACGAGAAGCGGAGGATGCTAAAGAGCCTATGATAGAACAAGCGCATCTAGGTGGTGCGAAGTACTTTTCTGTTAGTGATGATAAGTGGAGGCCTACTTTAACATAAATGTATCTTTTAATCCATGATCATCTGAGCCTCCTAATACAATTAAATCTATGGGATTATTGTGACCACGAAACAAAATTGGCAAATATATTAGGGACCAGTTTAAACAAGTATAAAAAGAACTGAGATCTGTTATGTTAGGACTTAATATTTGACTATAAAAGTGACTTGGTGTGATCAACTATTGTTAAATTTGTTGCAGCTACAAGGATACCCCAGGCCTGCCACTCAGATACTCGTACGACGGAATACTTAAAGATTTGCTAGTGTACTGTAAACCAAAGTGCCCTAAGAAGTTGTTCTACCAGATTTTATCTATTAAAGTTAATGAATTGGATAACAAGAAACAATTTAAATGTTTATGGGTAAGACGGACTATTGATTTTATCACATACTTTATAAATGTTGTAGTTTGTTTGATAAACTTACTGTTGAGATTTATAAGAAAAAACTTAGGTTGGTGCTTGGTAGTAGGGAGATATTAGAAAATTGTTTGCTGGATCTTTCCTTTCCACGAGGGTATTGAAACAGGCGGTTCGAGACTGCCTAGCCTTTTCCCAACAATATTTGACTCTACTTCCAGTTTAACAGGATTCAGCTATGTACCAGTATTTCATATGGAACGCTTGCCTGTCTGACCTCCACAACCCAGTTATTTTGATTCGAAAAAAAGTTAGTTACGAATATTTATACTTGTTGAGCTTGTATGTGGCATTAAAAACAAAATGATATTTGTTTCCAGGTTGCTCCAAATTATAAAGAAGATAAGGAATTAATTTTATATCCAAACAAAGGTGGTAAGGTGTCAGACATCTTACAAGAGGCAGCTAAAGTCGTTGAAATGTCACCTGACGGTTCTGGAACGTGAGTGATAAACGGTTTATTTATAGAAGCATGAGTATTTTTTACTATAGAGCTCTTTGTGGAACTTGCAGAGCAAAATCTTACTACAAAGTCTGACTGTGCTCTAAGGCCGTGCACTGCAGTGTTGTGATTTTTATGACATTTCAAGATTGTCTCAGATGGCAATGCACTTATGGTGCATCTGGTATTGCATATTTTACGATAAAAGTGATCGCCAATTACCATCAATGAGATTGAAAGCTTTCAGCTTGTTCATCATCATCATATCAGCCAATTTCCGTCCGGCGTCCACTGCTGAACGTAAGCCCTCCAAGAGTGCCAACCACCCCGGTCTTGAGCAGTCTGCATCGATCCGCTGCCAGCCACCACCTTCTTCAAATCATCGATCCATCGTGCCGCAGGGCGTCCCACACTACGCGTGATACGCGGTCTCCACTCTTACACATGTCTGCTCCATCGACCGTCTGTCCATACATGGCCGGCATCTACAGACATGGCCGGCCCACTACTACTTCAGCATGCTGATTCTTCGCGAATACTACTACTTATACTCACCACACCACCACACACTACTTACCACTCCACTCCACTCCACTCCACTCCACCACTCCACTCCACTCCACCACTCCACTCCACTCCACTCCACTCCACTCCACTCCACCACTCCACTCCACTCCACTCTCACTACTTATACTTTAGTTTTCTGGCGAATGACTTCGTTGCGAATTCTATCCACAAGAGAAACCCTGAGCATTGCTCTCTCCATTGCACGCTGAGCAACCTTGAATTTGTGGACCAGACCTATGGTGAGTGTCCACGTTTCAGCTCCGTAAGTCATTACGGGTAGGACGCACTAGCTATAGACCCTGGTCTTCAGGGATTGTGGGAATGACGAATCAAAGATACCACGCAGCTTTCCCAATGCCGCCCAGCCCAAACGAATTCTTCTGGTCGCCTCCTTCTCAAAGTTGTGCCACCCCAGTTGTTTAATTTGGCCTAGGTATATGTATTCTTGCACAACCTCAAGGGTAGCGCCATTTACGATTACAGGTCTCGGGTTGACATGACCGTTTTGTTCAGATTCATCCCGAGACCCACCCCGCCTTGAAGAATCGCTCAGACTGTTCAGCATCACTTCCAGCTCCTGCAGAGATTCTGACAAGATGACAATGTTATCCGCAAATCGGAGGTGCGAGATGTACTGACCGTTCATATTAATGCCCCGTCCTTTCCAATCAAGCGTCTTGAAAACGTCCTCCAACGCGAACGTAAACAGTTTCGGAAAGATGACGTTTCCCTGTCTTATACCTCGACGCAGCTGGATTGGTTTTGTGCTGTTCCGGTCATTGTTGCGGCCTTATACAGACATCTCATCACCTCGACGTAGCAGCAGTCGATGAACCATCGCTGCATTCCTCTGTCAGCTTGTTAGCTATAGAAAACCATAAATATTGAAAAGAAGATTCTTTCAAGCTTCATAAGGTAATCTAACCCCTCCCCAAGTGCAAACTAATCCAGAAAGGATTGGTCGCGTACCTGTACTGTTTTTTTTGTGCTATAACTGTTTGATTCGATATCGTCATTAAAATTGTATTGTTCAGGTTAAGGATTGTGGAGGTGTCATGTCACAAAGTATTACCGGGCCCCGACCCCGAGCTGACGCTGGACCAGGTCACCATATCGCCGCCCAGACTCTACAGAATAGAAGAGATTCCGAGAGATGAGCTTAACTTGCAGGTATGTCACCGCATCTCGATTCATAAATGTGCACTGTAGAACTATTATAGGTTGCCATTGAGTTGAATACGGACACCGTCGCACATGGATTAAGTTAACGTCGCGTTTACACTGTTTGAACAATAGCGTCGATTTGCTTAATGTCTCTAACTAGCGAGTTAGCGTCGCGAATGCGTACCAAACCTTCATTTCTTCGAGCGTATATCAAAGAAATTTTAATTAAGGTTTGGTAGAAAAATCCACACCGTAAAAATATTGAATCAGTCACTTATTTTAGCTCTTTTTTGACTGATTTCAAAAAGGAGGAGGTTATCAATTCGAATGTTTAAAATGTGTGTGTGTGGGTGGCCAAATCCGAAACTATGCGGAATATCGAAATACACTAATAGGAGACCCCCATGGAAGGAATCTCCCACTGAAAGGAATTTGCCTAAACCAGGATGTGTTTTTATTTTTCAAAATCAACCGGTTTGATTTCTGGTTTGGAATACAGATTTTTCAAAAATCCAATGATGCAGTTTTAGTTTTCATCAAAATCGGGCTCGAGACTTCTTTCAGTGTTTTTCGATATTCTTCATAATTTGGGATTTGGCCATCCACACACATTTAAAAAATTCAACCTGTATAATTTTTTTTATGTATGTTCGCGCATAACTCCGTCATATTTGTATAGACGGAAAATTCATTAAATTTGCATTTAAATTTCGTAAAGATCTGATGAAAAACTTCGGGGATGCACAGCTAAATTGATATGGACTAGTTGGAATTTTTGGGGGGTAGCACTAAAAAAGAGAATAATAAAAAACTTTTTTACAAAAACTACAACTGACTTCCAAATAAAAACCACAACAAAGTAGGTACACAAATAATAACTTCCAAAATCAAAGTTATTTGTGCTTTGTTAAGGTTTTTGTATATTTTTGTAAAAAAAAAATATGAGCTCTAACCGTCTCTTTCAATAGTTCGGAAGAGATTACATTATATGAGTTGAAGCAAAGTGGCAACAGTGGCAGTGTAATCAATCTAAGGGCCGATTTTTCAACAGTTAGAAAACTTTTACCTGAGTAATAAAAATGGCGGTTTGACAGCTTTTGTATAGAAAGTATATCAAACAGCCGCATTTATTCTTTAGTTAAAAAATATCTGGCTGAATGATTAATTAACCCTAAATGAATTAGGTTTTACAAAGCTTGAGGCTTGCTATGGCGCCCACCCCGACTATAAGTAGCGGAAGGAATCGTTAGGTTTTGATTGGTAAGAGTTTGAAATGAGGGTACTTTTTAACAGAGGGTTACGTTCAAAAATACCTGCTTCTGGTTTGAAATCTAACTTATTACTTCCATTGATTACAGGAGGACGAGATCATAGTGCCGTGCGCGCACTTCCACAAGCAGGTGTACGCGACATTCGGCATTCCGTTCTACGCGCGCGTCAAACACAACGAGCCCTTCCAAGCCGTCAAGGATCGGCTGCAGAAGAAACTCGACATACCCGACAAGGAGTGGGAAAAGGTACGCATTCAAACTCAACCATTTATTTCTTTTTAGGCACTTTTGAACTAGTTTTATTATTTATTTATTTATTTAAAACTTCATGCACACAAATGTACAGAGGCGGACTTAATGCCTTAGGCATTTTCTACCAGTCAACCTTTGGGTGATGCAGAGACAAATAGTGGTAGGTGCAATGTGGAAAAGAAAAAAAAACAGAAACACGATTTATATATAATTACTTCGGATTCTTGTCAGATATATCTATACATTATATATCTATAAAAATCTCGTGTCAGGGTGTTTGTGGTCGCACTCCTCCGAAACGGCTCGACCGATTTTCTTGACATTTTTATGTATATTTGTTAGATACGAGCATAGGTCGTAAAGTACATTTCACACTTAAAATGGTGTATAACTGATAATAGTTTTGTGTCTGCTGTAATAGTAAGAAACCAATGTAGAAATCTATGTACTTACATCGCAACAAAATGAACCGTGACGCCATCTATCCCGCCAACTGCGAACTAAGTAAACGAAATCCTGCATCGCGGTGTCAGAGTTTTCCGTGCGATTTAAACTTATACAACGTTCCGAATATCAACTACTGGGCAGTTGCCCACTGGACACAACAACCGTCCGGTCGGAGGATCCTCCCTTTTCAACGGAGGTATGCGGGACTTTACTCTCTGTTCCGCTACCTCCATACTCCAGACTTGAAATGCGCGTACGAAGTCGCGGGCAAAAGCTAGTAACTGATAATAAAGCTTTGTGTCTATTGGACTTCGAGACATCCTGTCAGAGTTTCTAAACCGCCTCAAGGGCCTCTGACATGGTTTGACGACCTCAATGAAGCGGGCTTAATTATTCACCTGTAAGTTTTCTCCAGAATTAAGTTTTAAACTAAAAGCTTTTTGATGAAAATCTGGAGCTGAAGTTTCTTTGGGAAGTCCATGATAACTCCTTTTATAGTGAACCTAATATTGTATTGTACCTATTAATAATTATGTTTTCTTTTTATTTCAGTACAATTTCGCTATAGTGACAAATGGAAGACCTAACTACATAAGTGAAGGAGCTCCAATAAACATTTACGACTTCAGGCCAAGTAGTAACGCGAGTGAGTATCAACTCCTGCTTGTAACAACGCTTCACATTTTCGGAACATTCTATTTAAAATATTTGATCAAAATTCTAGATTACAATAGATCCAATCCTCAAAAGAATGTGTGCTAAAATTTAATCTAGATCTGTCACTTCCAGACGCGACGGCCCGGCCGTGGCTGGGGCTGGAGCACATCAACAAGACGCCCAAGCGCTCCCGCGTCAACTACCTGGAGAAGGCCATCAAGATATACAACTGAGCCATCTCGTGCGCTCCCTGGGCCGCCCGGCGCCGCACGGAGCCGCAGAGCCGCGCCGACGCTCCGCGACAGTAACACCGCACCAGCGGACGCACACTCACGCTGCTATCCCTGTTATACACATATTATAGCTCATAATTTCGTACTCCGGACCACTCTAATTTATTCGACCTCTACTTTTTCTAACATTACTTAAACAGGTGCACTCTGCTATGCCGTGTTACTATTGCCCGGATACGCAACAAATTATAGCCTTATCTACATAATATGTGCATCGCTAACACCAATGTTTGACTTTCTTTACCGCCCTATTTATTCTATGTAGGAAACTGACCCTAAACTAACGTGTATTAGACACTGAGGCCACAGAGTAGTCCTGCTAGAATCTGCTTTTATGATAATTTTTAACAGTAGCTTTGTATGTCCGTCGTATAATTATATTAGTGTTGTCACTGAAGCAGGAGGCGTCTCGCCGGTATGTTCACTAAATTGAGTATTAGCCATCATATTTTTTCATGTATAACCTTTTTTCTTTAATCGGGGATTAGTTGGTTTTACATCTTGTTTAAAACTCACGTACATCTCCAAAACATTCAGTTGTAACTCTATAGTAATTAAATTAAAGCAGACGTCACATAAGTTAAAACTAAAAGCTAGGGCGTGGTCACGTAGTTTAGCCTCGAAGTAGTTAGCATGTACCGTAAAAACGCGGTTATTTCCGTTGCACGGACAACGTACACGCATTGTTGTCGCGAGGGCGTTGCTCCGTCAGTGATTCGCATCAAAGGCTCTGTGTCAAACACGCTATCATTACCAGTGAATGAACCACGTGGCCTCCCGAAAATACTGACAAATGTCCATAAGAGTTTTCTTTATGTTAAAATAATGTACTGATATAGTTGTTGGCTGAACGAGACAGAGACTTGTCGTTCGTGTCGCCTGGAAGACTGTGCCAACTGCCCCGGTCTCGCTCAGTCTCACAGCGCGGTCGTTCGGGGTGATTCGGCAATGTAAAGCATTTTCACGGAGTATACAAGACGACATTGTTTAGAAATGAATTTGAATAGTAATAAAATGTGCCTCTGTGTGTTGACGCTTGATTGATTAACTATATTAACAAGCTAGTGTAATATAAAGAAGTATTTACCAGTTAAAATAAAAATCGGCTTGCTGATTGTTCGTTAAGACAGCAAAACTTTTCAGAAGCTTGTAATGTTAAAATCTATTTTATTATAAATGTTGAACATAGTAATCGAGTTTGAATGAAATGCATGGTAGAAATAGTATAATATTCAAAAGTATAAAATACAGCCAATAAATATAATTCTTTTTAACATTTTCAACAATAGATATATTTGATGATCAGAGTTCGGAATTGGTAGAGTTTAATTATTTACCTAAACTTCGAAGAAGTAAGTAACAGAGTTGATAATACCTCCTCTAAAATCCCGGACTAATAAACATGACAATTAAAACTCGAGATTATGAAAACACTAGCTGTCTCCCGCGGCTTCGCTCCCGTCAACTGGGTACCTACCTACCCTTCACTACACCTACCCTACACCCACCCTACACCTACCCTCCACCTATATACTTCGTCAGGTTTCTGGTCTCCTGGTACTTGTGAATCTGGTATTAAGGCAGCAGCGGCTCTGAAGTACCACTTCCTCTTCAGTCTCCATTCATCCATTCCACTTACCGGGATAAAAAGTAGCTTATTTTTTATTCCAGGATATGAACTACACCTGTGCCAAATTTCATCCAAATTCCTTCAGCGGTTTTTACCTGATTGTTACACAAACATACAAACTTTCACATTTATAATTTTAGTAGGATGAACTGGACTTGAGTATAGTTACAAAAAAAAAAAAAATAGGTATATAAAACAAAGCTCTTTATTGTAACAGTTTGAGTACGGAACTCATCATAAAAGATCTCATCAAAAAACATAATGTAAGATTCTTAAATATAATAATTTAGTTCAAATTTCTTAAATCCCAGGATTCAATGGTCATGTTTATGATTCCGGGATTTTAGAGGAGGTATTATTTATAAACTCTATGCTGACTTACTTCTTCGAACTTTAGGTAAATATACTCTACCTATTCCGATCTCTGTTAATGATACATAATATACGCTTACATAATTAAATCCACAACTCATTAATTTTGTAACATTTTACATAATAAACAAATTAGCTTGACATGTTAGTAAACCAATTAGACTACTCAAAATTGATTACTTTGCATTATGGGAATTAAATACTTCATTACCATGACGGGCAAATGAATTTTAATATTTTATTACATTAAAGATTTTTTTTTGTATCTACAATGACCGTATTGTGATAATAAATTAGTGAAGCCTGTACATAGCTGATGCACATACCTTAACAAACGACAATCATGTGTAGGTCTGTGCTTTTCTATAAAAAGTAATGTAAAAGACACTTGCTAAAGTTTTCATGTGTATTCTGATTAATAGAAATTATTGGAGTATATTATATACTAAAGTCTTAAATGTTTTATTGATTGTCGAATTGCCAACACCCGGGTGTATGTTTGAGGCGAAGACGATATCAATTAGTATAAAATAGAACAGCGAGATGGCGTAGCGTTTAGCGGCCTCAAGTGTACACTAGGTTTAATTGCACATAATAGATTTAATGTTAGCACTTTATTGTTAATTCTGGCTAAAAGCGTCCGAGCGATCTAAAGCGAAGCGGTCTACGTGTTACTATTGGATAATTGGTTGAATCAGAATCTTACCTTTGAGAAAATCCATTGTAAAATTATATTTTGAGGAAAACTGAGCTCACCTAAACCTTTTGTGGAATATATTTCGACGGAACTACAAATGAGGTTCGTAGGTCGTTATTTATATTGACACTAGACAACGGTTGACAATCCATTTTGTATCCAACAATAGACAAAATAAATAATTTATTTTGTCTATTGTTGTATACCAAGTGGTGGTGAATACTCTTTTTCCCCAAAGTATAACTTTATGTGATGTTACTATTTAATTTTTTACTTGACCTGCCAGAGATATGTTACGTTTTAAATAAATGATTATGTCGAAATTATGTATATATATGATGTAATAAATTAAGAAAAAAATACAATAAGTTTTCGTAAAGATGCCTTAGACGTTTTAAGACATTTTTAGTGGTTTGAAATGGTAGTGCTTAATTTAATTTATACCCTTTTTTAGTTATTATTTCGCGTCAGGAGAAGGTAATTTTGCTCCTGGAGCAGATTATATCATACAGATTGTCTAAATGAGTGGAAGCGATGTCCCGCGTGTAGATTGTTTTCTTTCTATTGTTTCTATTGAACTCGTTAATTTTTATGTTAACAATGTGTTGGTTGCGCTATTTTCATTAACATGGTTTGAGGTATTATGAGAGGAACTTAGAAACATAGTGGCTTAGTAGCTGATACGTGCCGATGATAATAAAATGTGGCAAATGGGATTATAGTCTGTTAGTTGTTTTCAATCTATTGAGCTATCTTACTAGGTTCGAGCCCGTCGTGTAGGCCAGTCTGTATATAGCTTGTGCAAACATTGAAAGTACTCCAATGTTTGTTGTTGGATTTAAATGTTTCATTGAATATAATCCTATATTTGTTTTATTTGGTTTGTTTTGAAAAAGACTCCCTCGGGACGTAAACAAGTCGGCTTCATACACGAATGTTCATCCTTTCAAATTAAATTTCTATTATTGATTAGGTTGTTAACAAAGTTCAAGAGGGAACAATGAACCTCTTTTTTAATCAGATAGCTAGCTCATCACATTATATAGCAGTCGCTGTATTTGTTAGTTTACTCTTTCTAAATTATTGCAAAAGTCTATTTTTGGGAGGGTTTGACATTCTTCACATTGCGGGCATAGAAAAAATTGGGTGACATTTCTTAGAAGTATCATGAAAAAAATCTGAAATAGGTTGAAATCATTTGCACATAAATTGATAAGCATTTCTAATGATAAAAAATCCAAAAACCATCCTGGACTACCTCCTTTTTGCTTCCGATTTCTGAATTAAGAGTTGTAAGTTGAGTATTTCTCAAACTTGGGCATTAAAGTAGGGTTTAAACAGCGATACTCAACTTACGGCCCGCCAAGCTTTTCTGGTTGGTTCTGTAGCATAGCACTTTTTGTATGGTGCGGTTCAAGTAGAGTTTGACGAATAAATATAAGTACTCCAAATTCTTATAACACAGAACTGGGGGTAGTACAGAAATCAGGGGTAAAGCTAAATGAAAAAAAGCCGCCATATGACTTAGCTGTTAGCGGTCTGGTGTGGTGTGGTGTGGTGTGGTGTGGTGTGGTGTGGTGTGGTGTGACGAGTTGTGACGAGTTGTGAAGCACTTCACCAGCTGACAGCCTTTGAAATACCAGTCCCGCACCTCAGGCAGTCTCAGATAAAACCAATAAGGTTAGCAATTTGATCAACAACTTCAACATCATCGTTAAATCTGATTAAACATGAGAAATTGGTGTAGCGAAATTAAATTGGTGTAACGAAATTTAAGTCAGATTATGTAGCTAAAGAAAAAAATACAACCGACTTCGAAATAAAAAAAAACTAAAGTTATAAAACAACTTTACTTTTTTACACCGACTTAAAGTTATTTTATACTCCATTTATATTAGTCTACTTTGTAGTGTTTTTTTTATTTCGAAATCGGTTGTATTTTTTGTAAAGATTGCTAAACAGTATCAAAAAATGTAGTTACCGTTTTATTTTAAATAATAATCGGATTCCTGGGAAGAAATACTATGGCCGGCCACACACCTACCGTTTCCTTTCTTTTCTACCTAGAACAGATCAGTGGCCTTGTGCGAGTTTTTTAACGTCTCGATCGCGTTAGCGTAAACGTCAATTTGTATTGAAACGGAATAAGCGCCGTCTGGTGACACTCACGGACAACCTGTTTTTTTTCAATACAATTTGACATACGCGAACGTTTACGTTAACGCGATCGAGCACGTTAAAAAACTCACACTAAGCCCTCGGAATAGAATGAAACCGGAATGCAAGAATGCAATACAAAATGTACCACTCGTGGCACTCGTCAAACACTTACCGACGCGCACCGGTAAGAACGCTCGGTAAGAAAGCAACCGGCCGACGACGCCGATCGAACGTCCTGGCCGGTAAGAAAGAGGCGTGACTTACGTACTAACTCCGCAGCTGTGCGCCTGAATACATCTCCTGATTATTGTTTTGGATTTTGTGCGGAGTTGCAAAAAATGGCGGAATCGACAGAGAATCTTATTTTAATTGTCCAAAAATTTCCGTGTTTGTGGGACATGCAATTAAAAGCATACCATAACAGGGATGTTAAAGATCTTGCTTGTAAACAAGTTCTCAAAGGTCTGTTTGTGGAGTGGGATATATCGGATGATGAAGAAAAAAAAGAAAGGTTTATTAGTTCGATTTATTAAGTAGTAACGCAATAAAAAAAGTTTTTTTATTTTTCACTTTTTAGTGGTGGTTAGCTTAAACTTAACCCTTTTTTTTTTCGGTATGACCACTAGCAAGTTAACACGCAGGGGCTATCAACTGCTTAACCGGACTATCAAAACTTAACCCAACGCAAAAAGAATCGTCAAGATCGGTTCATAAACAAAGTTATGCCCGAATAAATAACCCAAAAACCATGGTTGATTTTTGTACACATCTGCGTACCCCTTCACAGCGTACCGGCGTGATATGTTATGAACGGGTGTAAACAATAAACAAATGTGATTTCAACAATCCCGGCAGGTTTGCTACCTATCACCGAAGTTCTTCATCAAATCTTCACCAAATTAAAATGAGACAAGTCCGGGAAGATACACTTCCAAGCCTAAAAGAATCATCAAAATCAAAATTGACAATTAGCGAAAATATCGCTGAACAAACACAAAAAAAAATCAGACGAATTGATAACCTCGTCCTGTTTTTGAAGTCGGTTAAAAAGGTATACTAATAAGTACGTCTCTCGGCAAGCGCTAGATCACGACTGAGCGCAAATCAAGAAAGTCCGGTGACCGGTGTGTGTGTGACGTTACCCCCGGTTTCAATTCTGTTTTGATCTGTTCTAGGTGGAAAAGAAAAGAAACGGTAGGTGTGTGGCCGGCCTAAGATAAAGGTGGACCACACGGCAGGATTTTTTTGAATAAGTGATTGTTTGTTGGTATGAATTTTTATTAATATTTGACACTTCATCATATCAGCCAAAGACGTCCACTGCTGGACATAGGCTTCCCCCAAAGTGTCGCTACAACAACCGGTCCCGCGCGTCTTGCATCGATCGGCTACCAGCGACCCTTACCAGGCCGCCTTTTGGGAGGCTTTCCAACGCTGCGTCTTCATCATCATCGACCATCTGTTCTGCAAGCTATGTGCCTGATTTCCCATCATTAAAAAAAGTTTGTAGGTACCTAAGTACCTAATATCACAATAACAGCTAGGTAAGTATTTAATAAATGCATATGAAAGTAGATGCGATCTTTAACAAAACTATTTTTAAGTATTTTGTTTGCCTGTTTTTTCCGGCTAATCTAAACGCCTAGGTACTTACTTAGGTACCTACCTTGTTTTAGATTTATGGTTTCATAGCAGGCGTTAGCGCGATGAAACAGCAAACCTAAACCCACATACTTTTTAGTCCAACCAACAGAACCTACCAACGTAGATAAAAGTAGGTACTTAGGTAGTACCTATTCCCTTGACGGTGGTTTTAACAGAGTTATCGTAAAGCGTCGACGGTAACGCCTCCCTATTACTTATTTCTGTAGGTAAGCCTAAAAGCCTTTTACCGTGAAATGATATACGGTTTCCAATATCCTAAAACATCGGACGCATCTCGCGTTGATTGATCCCAATCGTCTATTTAATCGGGAGCGCGTGAAATCGGGCTCGATGATAGGATATTTGTTGTATACCTTTGTAGATAGGTTATGAACATTCTGCTTCTGAACTTGCAGACTGATATATTTTAGAATAAAAAGTTTTACCTAGGCATCTATTCTTCCTTCTATCATTTATTCCGTGTTAAATAACATTTTCACACCACCTGATCGAAAACGTCAAATTATATGTCATACCAACACCTAAAGTAAGTCATTTTTGGCCGGTGGCACAGCCGGGCAATAATATTGTACTGGATTTCATTATAACCCGCCGGTCAATAATGTGATTTAAATTTGGAACCTCATCTGTCTGCTAAATTGGCGGTATATTAGGTACTACAACGCCCTCTGTCTCTGTCTCTCTCTTTCTGTTCCAGAAAGAGGAAAGATATTCTCGATACTCTTACTACTCAGGTATGATACTCTCGAATTTCTACAGAATCATAAAGATTGACCAGGATTGAAGACAATATTATAAGAATAATAGGTTATGTACGGATTATTGTATAAAAGGATAAGAATAACACCTAAAACCCATTTATAGTCGATTTATTTAATACTATTATCTCGAGCATCTCATACGACGGCGACATTCTAAATTCAAATTGCATACAGCCAAGCGTCCGAACCCATTCTACCAGCTGATATAAAGCTCTGTATAAAGCTCTGTGTACACAAATTTCAATTGAATTAGGTTGCTAACAATAGGCACATATTTACAAACCCACAGACAAGCAAAAAAAAAAACGAAAATTGGTCGTGGCTGCTATGTGGTAGTTATACCGAGTGGAACGCAATAAAGGCGCGGATATTGCAAATCCGTATGATATTAAACTAACTTTTTTTAAGTATATAGTATAGTTCTAAATACATATCTCTACTTAGTGTTTGTTTAAAATACTTTGTTTTTTGTATTATGGCTTCTTATTTTCTCACAGGAGGTGTGAAAAGTAGAGTACCCTCCTCGGGGATAAAGGTGTCTTTGCCTTGGGCTAGCTTGAATCCCACATAGCGGCCACGACCAACTCGATTTTCCTTTTTTTTTTTTTACTTTTCTGTGGGTAAGTAAATATGTGCAGGCCTATTGTTATCAACCTAATACAATTAATGTGTACACAAAGGTTTATACAGAGCTTTATAACAGCTAGTAGAATGGGTTCGGACGCTTGGCTGTATGCAATTTGAATTTAGAACGTCATAGGAGATGCTCGAGAAAATAGTTTTTAAATTAACAAATCGACTATAAATGGGTTTTAAGTGTTATTCTTATCCTTTTATACAATAATCCGTACATAACCAATTATTCTTATAATATTGTCTTCAATCCTGGACCCTGGTCAATCCTTATGATTTTGTAGAACTTCGAGAATATCATCCCTAAGTAGTAAGAGTATCGAGAATATCTTTCCTCTTTCTGGAACAGAAAGAGAGAGACAGAGACAGAAGGCGTTGTAAGTACCTAATATACCGCCAATTGAGCAGACAGATGAGGTTCCAAATTTAAATCACATTATTGACCAGCGGGTTATAATGAAATCCAGTACAATATTATTGCCCGGCTGTGTCACCGGCCAAAAATGACTCACTTTAGGTTAGGTTGGCATGACATATAATTTGACGTTTTCGATCAGGTGGTGTGAAAAACTCTTAACTCCCTCGCTGCGCTCGGGAATTAGCTCCCGAATCCTTCATTGCGTTCGAGATTCAAAACGACGCCCGTGACACAAGACACTGCTTTATCCCCTGGTTGCATAATTACTATTATTGACCTAGAGAGTACCTACTCTATCTACCTATGTAGAAAGGTGGAATAAGAACAGCGACAATTTTTTATTTTCTGTAAATTTTAGAGTAGGACTTTGTGTGAAGAAATGTAGACTGTAGACAAATAGCCTACTTACTAATAATAAGGGGTTTTCATAGTACTTATGCCATTTCACAGTGCATAGAGTAGGGCTAAGCTATGCAATAACTTATGTCCCTAGGTAGGCTGCCATCCGTCCGGGTTTCCCCGGATTTGTCTTAGTTCGGAGGCACGGGGAATCGAACCTAGGACCTCAAGCTCAGCGGTCTCGCTATACGACCATAACACCAATGAGTCAGAAAGTTTACCCCACAGATAGGTATACTATGTCTGTGGTTTACCCACATTTTGTGTGTCTGTTATGTTTGACTACGTATGTAGGTACCAATATCAGGTTTCTTCCGAACTGCGTCACAACACTCGGTCATACGCTTGCCCATCCAGTCTAGACCTAGATAACCTGATTTTGTACATGGTCTTATTACTCAAAGAAACTTCGAGCATAGGTCCTTCCGTAGCGCGCTGAGCGTCCTTACCCAAGTTTGTGAACCAAACCGATTTTCAGTGTCCATGTTTCGGCACCGTGCGTCGTTCTTGCCAAAAGACAGTCACAAAAAATATCAACTCCGGGCTGCTACCGAAAACTTGAAAAAAAAAACACCAAGCAACACTATGCCCAACCTGGGATTCCAACCCGAGGCCTTATTTCCAGAGGAAGCGCTAGCGACCACCAAGGCATTCAACATCGGCTGCGACCTCTCGCGTCCGGCCCTTGTTCAATCCATGGTCCGGAGCGAGGAGGCATGGTAAGCCGTCACCTCCTTCTGCGAAGCAGTAATGCTAGTGAAGGAGGAGGCGGGCCGCGTGAGGGAGAGACAACACTCACGCCCTAGCCGCCGCAACATAGGGAGACGCCACGGGCGTCGGGAGTCGCAGGGCCATTCCCGGCCACCGTAGGCGCGGGCCTGCCGATGGGGAGCGTTGGGTGGCTCGCCGTCCGATCAAAGCCAGGCCCGTGTCGACTGCGCGTTGTATTCCACGCGCGCTTCAAAGAGATGTCAGCATAGAAGACGGGGCCCGTTAAGGCCAGAGCAGAGCCTGCCAGGGTTGAATTTTGTTCGAAAGAGTTACCGCAGCACGGTCTGACACTCCCTTCCGCTCCGCCCAGAAGGGAGGAGTCTTTGATGATATTCCATCCATAAAAAAGGCATTCAACATGCCTCATAATAATATTCAATATTCCACACTGTAGGTAAAACAAACGACTGTATACCGTAAATTAATTTCCACGAAAAAAAAATATAACACCTACCTATCCGTATTGGATTACCCGGGATTAAATGAATTTTCCGATTAACAAATAGCATTAATTACAGCACGTAAACAAAACGCATAAATCTAAGCGATTTATATATTTTAATTTATAATTTACAAGCGTCAGGCCATCCATCGACGCTCGTCCGAACAATGTCGTAATTTCATTTAAATCCTCTCAGGCTGGCTTCGGCCTACAAATCTTAGCGAAGCTTTCGAAATGATTGAATTTTTATGCGGCTCCCTGTCTGTTTTTATTTTGCTACCGTCGCTGTTTTTACATTATATTATGCTGGGAATAAGGTCGCTCTTATATATTATAGGTACTGATTTTTGTTGGTTTTTAGGAAGGGCTGACTGACATTATAATATGATGTAAACGAACGAATTGAATGAGAGAAGCAGCTTAATGCAGCCAAAAAAGTGATAGCAGGATCGTGCCCTACATTACCTACTGACTGAGCTAAACAGAAAGGAAAAACTAGGAATCAATTACAACTACATAGCTACGAGTAGGTAGTAGGTTGGGCCGTATCTGTTTGATTGGATCTTGATGGATAGGTTACTTACCTAACAGCCGAAACGTTAAGATAAATCAAGTGGGTAGCTGGTAACTAGAGTCCTAAGCTAGTGTAAATACGTAGGTACCTAGTCCTAAAGTATCGGATGTTCAGAAACTTATGAGTCATCAAAACAATTACAGTCAGACATAAATCCAAACTTATGAACATCCTTGAGTATCTCTAATAGGTAACTAACCAAGCCTGAAGATATATGTCTGCTACTTCATCAGGCCCAAAGATTAAATAATCCCGCTAAGCCGGAGAGACAATTGGCTTTGCAGCCATAACTGTAATGACAATTAATTATTAATCGTCGGCGGAATCCACTCGTAATCCTGCCTTCCGTCGACCGAGGACGGACTAGACGGATGAAAAACTATAGTAATTAATCCTACAGCTTGGAATTGTACATTTAAAAAGCTTTGTGAAGAGCTATCTGCTTTCTCGAAATTACATTTCTCATTAGGATTCTCCTCGGGGAATGCTAATTTGCAACATCGATAGAGCTTGTGATGAGGACCCATTGTTTTAAATGCAGATATTATGGTTGGAAGAAATTCTTATTTTATGAAGATCATAACTAGGGCACCTCCCTAGGTGTCGGTACACTTGGATACTTAGGTGTTGAACATAAGTCAAAAATGTTAGTGCCAGTGTTTTCGGCTGCAAAAAGTCAAGTGTCTGCAATGCAAGCACATGGCAACGTGGCAACCTTATTGCGGCCATTCCTCACGCGTGTCATACTTGTGTGTGTTCTGATTTTTATTAAAGTGATAAATCGTCAGGCATGCACGGGAATTTAATGTGTGGATGCTAGGATCCCACTGCAACAGTTTATCAGTGTCGCACAGGACACGGCGGGAATGCGGTCGACTGCGGCGGTCATACAGAATGGTGCGTCGTTAGCGTTAATCCGATTCGGGCATTGGAGCATTCGAGTATCCAACGCTGTCGGCATCCCGCCGCCCTGCCGCGAAGCTCAGCAATGCGAGCTCAGGAATTTGAATGCAAATTGAAAATGCCATTAGATCAGCAAACATTCAGCTTGCCGATCAAACGTTGCATTGTGTGCCGGTAACGGAGAAATCATTATCGTAACTGTTCTGCCGTGCGATTGCGAACGTAGTGGATCGTATTGATACCTAGATATTCTCTGGGCGTTTCTGGCGGTGTTTGAATAAGTGCACTGCAGATTTATAGGGATAGGTACCTAAGTGTTGTACAGGTACTGCCTATCTACATATCTAGCAACTTTCGGAAGTTATTAATAACTTAATAAGCTATTGCAACTACACGTTATAAAAGCCATCAATCACATCCGATCTCGTTTAGAAATCCACATAAATAAATGTGCAAAAACATATGATTCCACTGTGCACGCGCGATAACTGGTTTATAGCGTTATAAATTCTATGCTTAACATTTATTTCAAGCCGGAGTACCTGTAACAAAGTTAATAAAATATCGAATTTCATATTAAAAAATGGAAGGTCTTTTTAACCATTTCGTTATATTCGGTGTGGTTGTGTTCTGCGCGAGTTTTTCGTCTTCAGCAGAAAGTTCTCTACTTGTTACTAGAACAGCTAGAGCTACTTTGACTACAGCTCAAGTGCGTGGTACCGGTTTACCAAAACCAACCAGTTGGCATCGAAGAATAAATGTCCAGCCCGTCGCAAATTTCTCAAGCACTCCGTACGACTTGTTCCGAGTTGCAGGTGCTCAGAGGAGAGGTTAGTACCATCATGACAGCCATCGTGATAATAACATCGAAATCATAAAAAAAAATCTGCTTATTCCGTGGCCTCAGGAGGCCCTAGACAATGTGCCATTCAATTAGCGAATGCGAAATTCCAAAATGTAGGAATTTGATCACGTGACATTTCGATAGCATATTCTGTCAATCCCATAGGTACATTTTTGACGTATTGACGTAAATTGAAGCAAGCAATAATGTCCTCCCGTAATAGTTATTTATGATATTAGTGCGGTAAGTTGGTTTTTACAAACGAGTAGACGAATGTAAGCACGAGACGAAGTCGAGGGCTTACCATAGTCACGAGTTTGTAAAAACCAAATCCGCACGTGTGTCATACAACGTTTTTCGACACATTTGCGAGAAAACAGTACAATAAGTAATGAAACAACTTTTTTTGTCTTTAGGAATCAGTCGGAAAGTCGCAACAATCTTTGACGTTTCTAATATGAAAATGGCGCGAATTTGCAAAGGGCGCCACATGCGCGTGGTGAAAATTAGAACCACATACTTTATTTTTTTAATTTATCTTCTCTCATTTTCTCTATGATATTAAAATGAGACAAACGTATACAGCAAAAGCGCTTCCAAGGAGGTTCGATCATTCAGCTTATTTATTCTCGTGATGTGAAACTCCTTGGTGGAATTCTTATTAATTTTTATGGAAATTAAAAAAAAACCGTAAAGAATACACACGGCGCTATACAACGGAGTTTGCGGTAAAATATGTACTTAGGTGAGAGTACCTACTTTGCCGCACGCTCCATTGTGTGGTGCATAATTTTTAACTTTCGAACAATGCATACAGGCTTCGTAAATGCATTTTTTGAGCAAATGTGTTGAAAAAACTTTATCACATCTCCTTCACCCCTTACGATGTAGGTAATTTATTTCGAAAAATCAAAACTTTCGTAATTCTTATTTTTTTATCGAAATCATTTTAAAGCCATGTTTCAACTTCATCGGACCAAGCATATGACAATAGATTCTCCCCAGTTCGCTCAAGAGCATGTATAAATGCTCGTCGTAACTTTTAAACGAAAGGAATAATTTAAAGTGTAATTTACACGGACATAATCAACCTTTATGAAACCATTTGAATGGATAAGGATTAATATCATGATACCAAAATCACCATTTTTCTATTACACCCGGGTTGATTAATTTGAACAAAAAACGGTCATGGTGACTTATCCATAATAGTTAGACATATGGTATCGCGGACATTTTGTAGATATTGATGTCTTCTATAAAAGTGTAGTGCATCACTTTGCTCTATTTTCAATAGTTGTAGTCCGCAGCGTTAATCGATATAAGGATTTTTTTGGAATTTTTTTCACACCTTGGGTTACATTATAGAAGTTTTCATACAGATCCCTAACTTTTTTGAAAATATTCTATAGCCTATGTTCATTAGGAATAATGTAGGATTTGAATGCTAATTTTTTTAAAAATTGGTCCATTAGTTTCGGAGCCTATTCAATTCAAACAAACAAACCAATTTTTCCTCTTTATAATATTAATTTTAGATTTATATAGTTACATTTAAATTAAATTTATAAAAAATAAAAAAATATTTAAGTATTTAGGGCCAGGTTTTCCGGAAAAACGTTGTTTTGCATTGTGTAAAATTGTGTTTTATTCGTAAACAACACGGATTTAAATTTTGAAAAAAATATATTACATATTTCACACTTCGATCTTGCGATTTCGGCCGTGCGATACACGATTACTTGCACTTTACTGCATCCAATTAAATCGCAAAGACAAGCCAAAATCAAGATGTAATTATCATTTCATTTGAGTTATATAAGGTTTTGAGTAATAAAACTTATACCACAATAAAGGTCGTAAAAAATGTGATATAAATCGGCCGTCATAATGTGAAATATGAAAATACGTATCCCACTAATTCCAAAATCAAGTGATTTTGTCGTTTCATGAGCGCGCCCCGTGTCATTTAGTCCCGAGCGGAACGTGTTGGAGGTCGGACGTGTGCCAAATTTTTGCGATCCCGCCACCCCCGCTAAGTTCTGTTACTGGCTAAGCCTAAATTGATTACCGCTCTAGCACTGCCGGCACACCAGTGTGCCGCGAATTTAATGTTTATGTTTATTTACGTAAGATTTATTTTTTATTTTGGAATTTTCACGTGTTGAGTGGTTAAATAATAATACTTGTATACAATTTAGTGTTCAAACAGTTGTAATATAGTTAGTTTTTATTAGATGTAGCTATAATTTTGTAAAAAAAAATGGGGGAAAAAAAAGTTGTCACGGCTCTTCGTTGCAGCGGTGACTACTTTTTTTTATAAACTTTGGCTGAATAAACAAAAAGGTATATAGGTATATACATAATTTACTTTACTAACTAGGTAAGTACCGACACGAAACAGATAAATTTCCACACCGCAAACATGTGTGTAAACAGTTTAATTTAAACCTTATTTCAGTACGCATAAAGACGTGCGCTTTAGTGGTTTAGTTTTCGCGCGGAATAGATTTACCAACCGCATCGAGTATGTAAAACAATTGAATTTGAACCCTATTTCAGAGTGCATAAAGCCACCTCGCGCGCACATGATACAATGATTTACTGTTTTCAAATGTCAAATAGGTAGTTCACCCCGCTACGTTAGTCTTGATGGTTTCGGAGAGTTTGTATAAGTCTTATAATATTTGTTATTTATTAGAAATGTCCGTTTTCACTTATCTTACTCCTAAACAAATGCAAAAATAATAGCTCGTATTTCCTACATGAGAGTTGAATATCGGTACAATAATGTTGTGGTGTTCATGTAGAGAAGAAATATAAGTGTAGTTATACGCTAGGTGGGTACCTACTCACAGCCACCACAACACAACAAATAATAATATTTATGGTGTCCGCAACGTTTGTGTAGGTCTCGTCTATGCCAAACAATACGCGCAGCGCACTCGTGAGTCGCGTGCCATAGTGTAAAAGTGTTACAGTATGACCATTTCCTATGAAAATATTATAATAACATACTTTTGGTAACGTTTAGGCTACCGGACCAGCTCATTTATGCGCTGTACACTAGAGTCCATCCTCTTACTAATTACTAACAATGTATCAAGTTATGACAAGACATACAAAAAACGATGTGGTCAGTTTGGATAGTTTTTCCAATCCAATGCGTTACTTTATCGGTGTTTATTGGCAAGAGGAAAAATGTATAGAAATTATAAATTACATACACTAAACTGTTTTTAATTGACTATTCTATTGTATATTATTAACCGACTTCCAAAAAAGAAGAGGTTCTCAAATCGACTGTTTTTTTTTGTTGTATGCTCAGCGATATTTTCGCCAATTGTCAATCGATTTTGATGATTCTATTTTTTTTGGACGTGTATCTTCCCGGACTGATCCCATTTCAATTTGGTGAAGATCTGATGAAGACTTCGGAGACAGGTAACGGAACTCTTCATTCCCGTAGGAATTCCCGTTCCCGTATAGCCGTACAGCCTTCCCCATGAATGTAACTATCATAAATTCATAATCATAATACAAAAAAGAATTTCTTGCACCGCGTCGCACGCAGTCACGCAGGCTCGACGCGTTCTCGTTTGGTGGCCGCATCTCGCGCACCGCCCGTTCGATTTAATAATATTGTTGAATTATTTTAATTTTACATTATCTCCTAAACGGTGAGTTCAAATAACATGCTGTAAAAGACAAAGTTTATCTTCATAAAATTATCTTGATGATGAAGTAACTTTCGCTAGTAAGGATTAATATGCCTGCCTAATATTAATGCTGAAAAACCACCTTTAATTTTTAAATAAATTATTTGACATAAAATGCCTTAGTGTGGCATATTTATAAGAGATAGATATAGGTGTAACGTCGCGGACTTTTTTTTAGATCGAATGAAAAACAATATCTTTGTTGTACATGGTACTTACGTATAATTAGCTATTACCACAGCGCACTTAGCGCACTTCCACTTTATAATATTATTTAGTATAGATTTGAATAAAGTAGTATCTCATTATCATTATTGTAACACCATAAAATACATAAAGAAATTAAACACACACCATATTACAATTCTATCCTATTTATTTATAACGGTTTGCTATCTATGTTTCTGTGTACGTGCGTCTGTGTGCCTGTGTATCTGTCTTTGGCACTGTAGCTCCGTTATCTTTATTGAACAGGGATATTTTGTAAGTTTTTAAAATTTTACTTGTTAATTACCAACAAATCAAAATCAAAATTTGCGTTACAGGGCAATAGAGCATGCGGAAGGGCGTGACTTGTCTCCAAAATAATACTCATTTATTGGGGTTACCCCCGACGATATAGTTGGGAACGACACCATTGTTGAAATTAAATGTCCAATAACGGCATTTAGAAAAGGGAAATGCTGCTATTGAAGAAAGTAAAATACATATATTTAAATTCGATAGAATAAAACATACCAGGGTTATAAACAAAAAAAGTAATTGGAGGGTGCAGGGTCAACTTCATGTAACAGAAAGGAACCAATGCATTTTTGGAATATGGTTCGGTGAAAACTAGTAGTAGAAAATATTTCAAGAGATGACGAATTTTGGCGGGTGCATATGGAGAAAAAAATTATAGATTTTTATTTGAAATGTATATTGCCAGAGATTGTGGATCCGCGCCAAAATCGCGGTATGCCAATACGAGACATAATATTGAAAGAAAACAAAGAAAATGTTAATGATAAGCCTGTGCAGCCAGGTCCAAGCAAATCCAAGGACCATATTCCGTGTCAATCTACTCAGCTAGGTCCATGCAAACCGAGACAGCTACAGTTCAACGAATTTTAGCCAGTTGCATTGGTAACTTTTATTATGTTAACTATTTGATTAAAAAATATAAAAACGTTTTTGTTTTTTTTTAAATAGCATCTAGGCAAATTCCAAACCATTTATACTTCTAAGCTTTCTTGAATTATAATATTCAAGAATTGTAACATAATTTTCCTAAAGTAAGTGTGCCTACCTACTACTTGATTTTTACGAAGGTATCGCACCAAAGCCAAATAGCGCGCGACGCGTATTTTTGTATCGTACTCGTATTCATAATTTTCGTGTCAGTCAGATTTTAAATCCACCATATACTCTAAAATAAATAAGTATTATTACTGATTTTTAATGATTAGTAATTGGATTCAAGTTTGTACAATACGTACTTAATCCATCTATAACCTTAAAAAATACTTAATAGAAAAATAAAACAAAATAAACTTATACTAATCAATTCAAGTTGATCTACTGCATTACTTTATCCTGTGACGGAACTTAGTCCCTACCCGAGTCCGTGAACTCATGAGCGAGCGGTGCGCTTGGTGCGCGCGTCTCCCGCGCTTCGTAACTTATTACGTATTGCTACTCCTTGCGGGGCCTGGGGTAAGCGTTACATGCCTACGCGCTCAAGTCAGGCTCGCCTTAAAGGACCCAAAAAACACCGACGATTGGACCTGGCAACACTAAACACAAGAAAACTCCGGACCGACGAGAAGATCGCCGAACTTGAGGAGGAATTGAGCAGGTTGCGATGGAGTATTGTGGGATTGTCTGAAGTCCGAAGAGAGGGGTAGGACACGATAATTCTCAAATCCGGCAATCTGCTCTATTTCCGGGTCCCAGGGTGGTGTCGGGTTTATCGTTCACAGGTCCCTTGTGTCCAATGTGGTAAGAATCGAGGGTGCGTCGACAAGGATGATGTCCTTATACTCAGAATATCGGCACGATATTCGTTGAAGGTCGTACATGTTTACGCCTCAACCTCGACACACCCCGACGACGAAATAGAGACCATGTGTGTAGGATATTTCCAGAGCCATGTATGGTCATAAAACTCACTTCACCGTGGTCATGGGGGACTTCAATATGAACCTGGGAAAACGAGACGGTGACGAGCTGCGAGTGTGGCAATTTGGATTTGGACGTCGGAACCACCGGGGACACCTACTACTGCCTACAGTCAAACCGGATTCAGCTGAATAGCAGTATTTTACGCGTAGCGGCTGCCTACCAGACCTCCACAACCCATTAACTGGGTAACACGGTACTTCTTGGTAAGACTGGTGTCAGATTTTCTGGCTTCTGACAATCCGTAACGACTGCCAAAGATATATCTCAAATCCGGGACCAACGGCTTAACGTGCTTTCCGAGGCACGGAGGAGTCTCGGTATGTTTATATGGTCACCCATCCACAGACCAACCTACTGACTTCATCATGTCGACGAAGAAGCAGATGAAATGTCCCTTTTTTTAATCTGTGATCCCCGCGGTGAAAACCGGAAGTGATCACCGCATAGTAAGAGGCACATTGAATCTAAATATCAAGCTGGAAAGGTCTCGACTGATGAAGTCTACGCTCCGTCCAGCACAGATCCGGATCCAAAACTCCGAAAGCTTTCAGCTCGAACTTCAAAATCGTTTCGAGTGCCTAGAGAGCTCCGTGGATGAATACAACGATGGGTTTGTGGAAACTGTCCATACGGTCGGGTCTAAGTTCTTCAAGACTCGCCATGCAGATAAGAACAAGAGGCTCTCTGATCCTAATCTCAATCTCATGAAAGAGAGGCGGGTGATGATTCTGTAGTTTTCAGACAATGCGTGCAAATACCTAGCTCAATAGACGAATCTCCAAATCCTTGAAAAGCGACCTCCGCCGTTTTAATACTGAAAGTATTAAAGATACAATAGAGCGAAATAAGGGATCCAAGGTTTTGCAAGAGATGTCTATTCGGCAGAGCCAGCTCACGAAACTGAAGACCAACGATGGCTGAACCATATCCGCCAAATCGGAGTTTCTGAAGGAGATCGAGACATTCTATGGACACTTATACACGTCAATGACTAAACTCGCTGCGAATCTAGCTAATGACCCAAGAGCTAGATTGACCCGACACTATACCGAAGACATCCCGGACGTCAGCCTGTATGAGATTAGGGTGGCTCTGAAGCAACTTATAAACAACAAGGCGTCGGGTGAGGACGGAATTACGGCCGAACTTCTGAAGGCGGGTGAAAAACCGGTCTTTAAGACCCTTCAGAAACTGTTCGATTCCGTCATACTCGAGGGGAAAACACCACAGGCGTGGAGCAGGTGTGGTGGTACTCTTCATTAAAAAGGGCGACAATGCCCTGCTTAAAAATTACAGGCATCTCACTTCTGAGCCATGTCTACAAGCTGTTTTCCAGAGTCATCACGAACCGTCTGGCGCGCAGGTTTGACAACATCCAGCCTCCCGAACCACTCGGATTCCAAAAAGGCTTCAACACCGTAGACCACATACATATGCTGCGGCAGGTTATACAGAAGACCGAGGAGTATAATCTGCTCCTCTGCCTAGCGTTTGTGGACTACGAAAAAGCCTTCAAATCGATCGAGACTTGGGCTGTGCTGCAGTCTCTCCAACGGTGCCAGATCGAATATCGGTACATCAAGGTGCTTAAGTGTTTGTACGAAAACGCGACCATGTCAGTTCGACTTCAGGATCAGACTTCGCAACCTATCCTCCTGCAGCGGGGTGTGAGGCAGGGAAACGTTTTTTCACCGAAACTGTTAACGGCCCCATTGGAGGATGTTTTCAAGGTTTTGGACTGAAGAGGGCTAGGCATTAATGTCAATGGCGAGTACATCACTCACCTTCGATTTGCCGACGATATAGTCGTCATGATAAAATGAATGAATGGTCGATGGGGCCGAAAAGGTCTGGGCGACCGCATACTGTAAGACGCAGCGTTGGTAGGTCTCCCACGAGATGGACCGATGACCTTGTGAGTGCCGCAGGTAGCCGATGGATGCGAGACGCACAGGACCGGTTGTTGTAGCGACACTTGGGGGAGGCCTTTATCCAGCAGTGGACGTCTTTCGGCTGAGATGATGATGATATGATGAGGTACCTATACTTATTTTAATTAATACCTAAATGTAAAATTACCTAACGTAACGCAAACAAACTTGTTAGTGACCTGCTACCATGCTACACACTATGTACCTAAGTTATGGATAACGGATTGGTGATCAGCCGATGTTGGCTTAATTAGTTACTCAAAGGACCTTCAGGAATTTCGTCTGCTCGATGTTCAATTTGTGCACTGTCTCTGTGATTTTTCTTTGGCTCGGTAGAAAAGACACACACACACACATCTCTTTTATTCGACTTTCCTTTCGCAGGTATGCTGGAAGAGATTTCATTAGAATTAAGCATCTCCTTTGTACCTATTTTCAGTCTCCTTATTCTTACCTATCTACTATGTTAAATGTGTGTACAAGAACTGTTAAATAAATAAATAAATAAATAAAGTCGAGGTGGTTTCTTTGATGGCAATGTCTTAAGCTCAACCACTAGATGCCTTATCAACTTCGTTATCTAATGTTTGTCTTCTTTTTTTTTAGATTTTCACAAGTTGCATAATGTATTTGAATGGGACTACTTTTGCCAAACACAGCCTAGAAAGGGCGAGTGTACGCATCAAGCATTGAGGTTAGTTCGTAATCTTCCTTGATTGTGATCGACTGCGTAATACTAATAACTTACACTAAAGGAAGAAAATTGATAAAATCAAGGAGGACGGCAGTGGTCGTCTTTGAAAGTAATTAAAGATTTTTGAACACACTCACACGAAAACTGTTTTTCGCACTCCTGCGGAAAATGCGGTGGCCAGCCACCTATTCAATTTATTGTACCTATGCATAGTATCAACATCACTCACCTTCGATTTGCCGACGATATTATGTAGTCGTCATGGCTGAGACTATAGAGGACCTCAGGCACTCGGAGTTTCCTTGCGTGATCGAATCAGGAATGATGATATCCGCAAGAGAACCAATGTAACCGACATAGCCCGAAGGATCGCCAAAATGCAGTGGCAGTGGGCAGGGCTCATTGCTCGCAGAACAGATGGTCGATGGGGCCGAAAAGTTCTGGGCGACCGCGTACCGTAAGACGCAGCGTTGAAAGGCATCCTACAAAAGTGGACCGATGACCTTGTGAGCGTCGCCGGTAGCCAAATAGATGCAAGACGAACAGGACCGGTTTTTGTGTCGACACTTGGGGGAGGCCTATGTCCAGCAGTGGACGTCTTTGGGCTGATATGATGATGATGGTGATGATAATAATATCAGGTAGGCTAGTCACCATGCAAATCCCACTAATAACGGTATAGTCTGGATGAAGATTGAGCTCTGCGGCCCTACCATGACGTGCTAAAGCGTGAGTCGTTCGAGCAAGAAGGAAGGATGGAGCTATACATCCTATATAGCTCCATCCCTCCTTCTCGGTCTTCATGGTAGGGCTGCTGTTCACCAAAAAACATCCGAAAGCTACTCACAATACTTTGTTACTAAATAAATATCTATTATGTTTAGGAAATTTTATTCATTTTTCGGGTAAGTGTCTTAAAAAATGACGTTTGACATGTGGACATTTGCCATTGCAGTCTTTCGATCCCATATCGGCCCTGCCTTCTGCTCGGGCATCAATTCTGCTTCGGCTGCAATGACAAAGTGTGACCACTTGTATTAGATTATACTATTTTTTGTAGTCCAAAATATTGGATAACAAAGTGAACTGTTTTTCAGGAATCAAGCTCCGATGACACAAAAGTGAGTTATTTGTCAGAGCCTACTGAGTACTTAATGCTTATGATGCCCATATTGATAGACTAATGTCTGATGTGTCGAAAACCTGCTTACAGCTACTTTTACGACGCGCATACCGATGAATGCAAGACGTTCACCTACTCCGGCTGCGACGGCAATAAGAACAATTTCCAGTCGAAAGTTGAATGTGAACGCCATTGTAAGAGTATGTATAACATAGCCCAGTGATACTACTGAAAAAACGCCCTTGACCATTAATTTATTTACAGTGTAGTGGATACTCACAATATTTTGTTTGTGAATTTCACAATCCGCCTAGCCCTTTCCATCATCGGATAACAAGACGTAAGATACGCCACCGGTACAACTGTGCGTAAGTACAGCTAAGAAGTAGAATTCCCTGCCCGAGCCCGTAAGATTGTAATAAACATTTATTAGATTATAATTTCTTGATATATTATGAAAAAATCGTTTTGTATACAATAAATCATGTCCCATCCAAATTCAATAGTTTCCAATATATCCGTGACTTATTTAGAAAAAATAGTTCACTATTTCATGCGATATTTTACGATCTTACGGCATTTTGCAATATTCCGTCCGGTGACAGCTACATCTAGAGTGAATAGGTTACTTCTACGCAAGCGTGCTCCATTCTCGACCACATCACCGCCGCGCTTTCCACTAGGTGAGATTGTGGTCAAACCAGACCTTAAATGAAATAAAAAAAAACAAATTTCACCTGGAACCTTCCATCTTCCTTCCTTCCAGCTTTCCACTTCATCAAAATAATTGTTTCAGGCTCAAACTTAATGGATTTAAAGGATACCACAAGGTCTACTTATTGCACCTTGCAGCCGAACATTGGGACATGCTTAGGGTTAATTAAAAGGTAAGCAGAAGCCAATGTGTTGTTATTTCATTGATAGAAACTTAAACTACCGCAATGTGCCTTTCTGTCCCGGAAAAATACACGGTTTCTGTGGAATTGACCTACCCCTTTACACCCGCGCTGAAACGAGCGTGTTTTATTTTTTTTTTAAATTTTGGCGCCAAACCGTTTACTTTTTGCGAACGCAACCGGCGTCGATCGAACGTGAGGATGTCTCGCATACGCTATACAAAATCGCGGGGCCGGTGCGGGCGATCAGTGTCCCTGTGAGCCTTGATGAAAGTTGGCGGCATTTTTTGACCCTCGCAGCGTCACGGGTAAGTATTTTTTTCACGTATTATTTGTTTTGTAATGTATAGTATTTTTAACGTAAATTACAAGTTAAAAGAACAATGAATAAGTGAGTTATTTTAGTTTGATGGATTTTATTGTAATTTTGATACAATTTAGTCGTAAAATTTGACTGCTACGATCGTGTGGCTTCGGTTGTGCGTACGAGCAATAAATTCAAAACATGGTAATCGTTATTTATTTACTTTTGCCTGAATTTAATTAAAATGATATGTTTTAGCACGTTTTCAGGATGACGAAAAAGTTTTAAAAATCTTGGGGGATGGAAACCTTTCCCAAATTGAGGAGTTTGATGAAGATGATGATCATTTTCAACCAAATGTCCTGGAAAACCTCAATTTTGACGAACTGTTGTCTGGCATAGAAACCGAAGAAGAAACTGAGCTGGATCCCGATCCAAACACTCGCCCTGTCACGCGAAAGTGACAGGGCGAGTGTTTGACCTTCAACAGCAGAACGCCGTCAAAAAACTACGCGTCTAGCTCTGGAAAAAGGTACCTTTCCAAGATTCTCCTCATGACTATCCTTCGCTGCCAGTTTGTATTGTGAGATTGAATATTTTTCTGCCAAAGTACTTTGAAAAAGTCTTTTTTGAAGAAATATCTAGGTGCACAGACTTGTATCACCTCAGAAAAACGGCCCCGAACTTAAAACTAGTGCAGTCGATATAGCCAAAGTCCTTTCGATTCACATTATCATTGGATGTATTCATTACCCTCGCATCCCAATGTACTGGGGAGCAGGATTAAGATTGAAGGTCATTGGCAAGCAAATGGCTCGTGACCAATTTTTAACTATCCGCAATGCACTGCACGTTGTAGATTTAGACGAAGCTCCGCCAAGTGAAAGAACCAATCCATTGTAGAAGGTACAGCCGATGATAAACAAAGTAAAAGCTACTTGCAACAAACTTGAAAGATTCCCTGGGTTTTACTCGATTGACGAACAAATGGTGCCATTTACTAGAAAGTGCAGTCTTCGTCAAGCAAAAATTTTAAGTCCAACGTGTGGATTGTTTCTAACTGAAACAATCCACGCTCCGTTGGACTTAAAATTGTTGTACTGTCCACAAGTGAAGGCTTGATGCTTGACTTCGACATTTATCAGGGGGCTAAAACCATATTTGGAGGCTCACCACTCGGGCTTGGCTTGTTCCAGTGTTTGACGAAATAAAAGCCCCAAGGATGTGTCGGCATGAAACTTGTAGCAGTCGCACGAAGATACGATGTGGAAAATGTGATAAGTACTCGTACATATTTATGCATCTCACATGGAAATAACTGTTTGCGAGTGACTATTATCAACCGTATCACCAAAAGGCATAATTTTGATAGTTCCTCATTGTTTTTAAATTATATCAATTTCCTAAGTTTTAGTTATTTTTATTGTTTTGCTGCAAATTATAGAAAAAATAACGACCTTTGTTACCAATGTTGTTTTTTTAAGAATGAAGAATTAGGTAGTAAGTTTTATAATGTGGACTGACACTAGAATTACTTGTATAAGTACTAAGCTCCTAAAAATGTAAACATTAGTTTTATTTTCCATCCAATTATCAAGATAAACGTTCGATTTAAATTACTCTCACGATCGTGAGTAGTCAAGTTGTACCTAAAACTCACGATCGTGAGGGTTAACTCCTGTGTTAGCTATAAACCTGAGATTTTTTCCTAGCTCTTAAGAGCGTTTACGCGGTACGGCTTTTCATACAAACTTTCAAATACTTATTCTTCAAAATGAAAGAACCGATTTTAACGAAACTTGGTATGCATACGCTAGATATCCAGGTCTAAATAGTTATCAGAAAACATTTTTGAAAAATAGTTCAGGGGAAAGATATAGTGATTTTTCACTTTCTATAGGAAACTTAAAATCGCTCTCTCTCTCCCTCTGAAATCTTTTTCAAAAATGTTTTCTGATAACTATTTAGACCTGGATATCTAGCGTATGCATCCAAGTTTCGTTAAAATCGGTTCATTCATTTTGAAGAATAAGGACTTGAAAGTTTGTATGAAATGACATACAGCGTACACGCTCTTAAGGCTGTATAGAAAGCGAAAGCCATAAAAATCATGACAGAGGATTTCGAAAAAAAAAACCATCGGGTGTAAAGGGCTACATATCAATGTTTTTCTTTCTACCAGGTACTTCTACGACGACAGTTCACGCGACTGCAAGACTTTCCTATATGGAGGCTGTGGCGGCAACCAGAACAGGTTCGATTCTTATGATTTGTGCATCTTGAGGTGTAAGGAAGACCACTGAAATATAAAGTTTTAATTTCGCTTTTTTATTTTCCTTGAAAATGGTGCTGTCAACTTTTAAACTTGCTTATGAATCAGCTTATGAAAGGCGGGTCGCCTTTTACTCGTATAGTCGGGAGATTCAAAGAAACATTAAGATATTATTTCGCATGCAAAAGAAAATTTATTATTTGGAATAAACTGTTATTTTGTGTAAATTTTAGCAAATAAGTATGGTATACCTAGTCGAGTACCTATCTAGTCTACCGACTTAGGTACCTACATCTATCAGGTAATTCATAAAAAACAAACTTGTTAATTTTGCATCCTGATGGATCTACATTGGCCAGCACGTAGCTTGGCAAGATTTCAGCGTGGTAGGAGTAATTACATATAAGCACTTTAATGGAACAAAAATAATGTCACTTTTATTGCTCATCATTATTCTATGGTTATTGCTATCATTTATTTTTAAACATGTCAGTTTAGCAGAAAGAGTCGTGCCTACTGCACCGTTTTTTAAAGAAAAAACGGTGCAGTAGGCACGACTCTTTCTAGCAAGCCTTGATTGATATAGCTGAAAAGTAGTAACAAAACATAGTCTAGAAACGTTTCACTCAGTGTAATTATTACTGACGGAAACATTAGTCCTTGGAGATGTTTGATTAAGCCCCGGTAACTGACGGATAGCCTCCACGATTGGTTTGTTACTGGCAATCGATGAGGAGACGCTCAGTGATGATGAGTTACGGCCTGTGATAGAGGTTTTTGTTTTAGTGATTGAGGAATAGGCGTGTGTGGTAGATATAGGTATGTGGTATTCCGAATTAATTAGAACCCAAACGTCATAAGGGCTATCAATGCGCGCGTATTCTTTAAAAAGAAATTCAATACGAGAAGGCCCAGAGATTTTTTAGGGTTCTGTACCCAAAGGATAAAAACGGGACCCTATTAATAAGACTCCGCTGTCGGTCTGTCCATCCGTCTGTCTGTCTGTCATCAGGCTGTATCTCATCTGTAACAGCCTAGTTTCGGTGAAAATAGGCTGTTACAGATGGACAGACAGGGAGACCTATAAGGGTTCCGTTTTTCCATACGTAAACACACTTCGTACATGTCCTGAAATAACTTCCACAATTTCAACAAACTGCTACGTGGAAAATATATTCTTTTGCTTTTCACAGTAGTATTGAGTCCGAAATACACTTCGCAGTCCCGCTCTCTTGTGTAACAGTGAACTCTGGAATAGCTGAGAAAGAACTATTTGTTAGTGTCCATGCATTTGGGTCACAGTTTGTTTTGCGAGGCGTGAAGCATTTCGTTACCTAGTAAAATAGTTAATGAAATTCCTTAATAATACTAAGTCCCGAGATTGTCAGACATGCAAAAATGAAATAAAAGTTATTCGGACAGTCTATCATCTGGTTAGTATACAAACTAGGTACTTAAGTAGGCCTGGTTTCTAAGGTACTTAATCGGTTGTTTATCTGTCCGTTAACCACTAACCAACCAATATGGTATTATGACAAATAGCGTTAACGGTCAGAAAACGTCCGATAAAGTACCTACCGCAGAAACCGTGATTAAAAACTAGTTTTAGCCAACTTCAAGCAAAATACAAAATCAACGATTTGGTAAACCTACCTACTCACTCCACAGTGGCGTGTAATATAATAGAAAATAAACAATAATAAAAAATACTAGCTTATGCCCGCGGCTCCACACGGCTGGATATCGGTTATCGCGTGAACATGTATTTCCTTCCCTATGTCCTTTCTCCATATCTGCCAAATTTCATGACGATCCGTTCACCCGTTTTAGCGTGAAAGCGTAACAGACAGACAGACAGACAGACAGACAGAGTTACTTTCGCATTTATAATATTAGTAGAGACTAGTATATAGGGATTGTCCCATTATATGGCTGCCACTTGTCCGCTATTATTATAGTTTTCAGGATGTTGTTGCCATACCAAAAGCAAGCAATTTACGAACATCCCAGACACTTGTCAGCTCATCAAAATCAGACAGCAGATTTTTCGAGGGTTTAAATAAAAAAAAATTGTTAAAGCGTCGGCGCTGGCAATTACTGAAGACTCACCGACTGTAATCCTCGTTCTGACGAAGAAAAACTCTCCTAATTAATAGTGCAGCTTCCGGATTAATTAGCGGAGATCTGGCGCCGCCTGCCGCTCCTATTATTTGAATTCCGTTAGTTATTTTCTTAACTATTCTCCCGGAGGAGGAATTTATAAAGTGGCGGCCTGAAATACTAAAAAAAAATAGAGGCTGTAAGTTAAATTGCAATGCTGAGATTAGCGGTTACTTACTTGGGCCTTGGGAGTTTATCAGAAATTATTTTATCACCAACGCATAATTTCGAAGTAGGTAATGCCAGTTAAGCTAATAACACATTCTTCTCAGTAAATGAAAGACATGCTAGTAGACGGGTAACTCCGAAGGGCAGACATCTTTTTTTGAGCATTCTACTGACTGACGAAATGATACAGTCAAATTGTTTTTTCAACTGCTTAATTGCGTCGTTATTGTTCCTCAAATTGAATAAATAAGGAAAACAGGCGAAACAAAGGTTTATAATTACGTTCGGTTGCGTCCTGGTGGCAGTTTGATTAAGTTGATTGATGTCCCCGGAGAGCTTCATTTACTAAAACAAAGCTGATTGTTATATATAGTTACCTACTTACGTATCTATTCTTTTTCTTGTTCCTTTATTGAGAAGACAGTCCTGTTATTTACGACTATAATTTATTTACCTATTCCATTTGTTTGATTAAGTGGAATGGGAGCAGATGACATTGTTTTTTATTATATTTCACAGACGGACGCCTTTTGTTCTACGAATTTTGACGTTGTTTAGAGCAAAATATGATGATAAATTTTGAAAGTGCGTTACATCTATGTTTATTTCAAAACTTAAACGTTTGGAGAGTCAACACGGAACAAGTGTTGTTTTAGTGCCCGTAACCACAGTTAACGTTTCAGAAATCCTGATAACTTTAGAGGTTTACCTTCTGATTATATACAAAGGATATGGTACAAAATTAGTCCCAGCTTCGGCGCTAATGATTTATTTCTTGGATTGTAGAGTAGCAAGAGTAGTATTAGAATATAGTACCACAATCTCTCGATCGGGTAACATAGTTTTTTGCCCGAAGAACTTTGATAGGCGTTAATTGTTCCCAAAAATCGTTTAGGCTGTAAGGTCGGCAAAAAAACCTTACCTACAAACTTCTAGAAGCAAAAAGATCATGTTAGCCACTTGATAGATAGGTTAATTGAAAATCTGTGAAACTGCCATTTTTATTAACCAGATAAAAGTGAATTAACTGACCATTGAAATCCAGTCTTAAATGATTTTAAGACACAATCTATTTAATTCTCAAATCCTCGGTAGACCATAGACCATCGTTATTTAGATACCTATTCCATAGCTCTGTGAACTCTTTTGTTTTAATTAAAACTTCCAGTAGTAATTTCATAGTCCTCAAGTTTTATTAAAGTTAGTAAAAACTGTCTGAGAGGATCTAGAACTTGCGGGGCTGTGGGAACTGTAATAGGATAATAATTTGTACCTTAACAGGATATAAGAATTTCCTTCTAGCCAGTATTTTTAAACAGCTAGTTCTTGAGGGTCCGATAGTACCTAGACGTTCTTGGTATTTACGAACTTGCCCAACCAACATGAAGAATTGTTGTGATTGTGATTTACCCGACTGCGTAAGCAGGAGGGTATTGTTTTTCGAGTGTATGTATGTATGTATGTATGTATGTATGTATGTATGTATGTATGTATGTATGTCCATTTCTTTGGCACGCCCTACAGCCCAAACGGCTGGACGGATTTTGACATATGAGGTGTCATTGAATTCGTCAGAATTGTGGACATGTGGTAGTGAAATAGGCTACCTATATAAATTTTCAAAATGGCGCCCGCAAATGAAAAAGAATTGTAACACTAAAATGTAGGAAAATAAAAAAAAAAATTACTGTCAAAAAACCCGACCGCTAAAAACGACTAAAAAGTTCCATACAAGTCGCTTTTCAAGCAGTCTGATGCAGTTTGTGGCCTCAGATCTGTGATTGAACTGCATCAGACTGCTTGAAAAGCGACTTGTTTGGAACTTTTTAGTCGTTTTAGCGGTCGTAGCTAGCTAGACTATGCCAATGATGTTTTTGAGGGTTCCGTAGTTACCTACAAGCTAGCAAAGTTTCGTCGGGTCCGTCCGTCCATCCGCAGTTTGACCAGACTTGATGCTAAGTAAGAAGCTGTAATTTGGCATGGTTAAAGATATGTCACGCTTACACAATTGTATTTATGTATTTGGAAAATCTTTTTTAAAGGTACCCATAAAGTAAAAGGTTTACGATTGTCTAGTTTCATGGTTATTGGGGCAACTACGGAACCCTATAGTGTGCGCGGCTCGACACGCTCTTGGCCAGTTGTTTTCGCTCTGTACTTACTTATTTGAAAGTGTACCCACTAACACCCTTATTCATAAAAACTTTATATCTATTACTTAGCTAAAATACCGATAAGCAGACTCATTATTCAAAATTTTCTAAAGAGAATTTGAATTTAGAATCTTTTAAACAGTATTTTAACTAAGTACCTCTTGGTTAAAAAGTTTTTATGAATAAGGGTGTAAGTTTGCAACAAATCAGAAGGTGCGGAAACAAAGTGAGAAAATGAAAATTCAAAATACATTTGCGAGCACCTATCTTCCGAATTTCCCGGATTCAGTTTTGTTTTTAGAGAAGAACGTCAACACAGCATTGTTGTTGTTGTTCTGGACATCCCAAATTCGTAGTTGCACAACTACAAACAATGCCAGTATAGTCAGTAACTGGACTCTAATTTATAGCTTGTCGCGACAGATTTACTGCCAGAATATAAAGCGAAAGGCAATTTTTTAAAACACGAGAACTGGCTTTACTAGTTACCACTTTCGAAGGGTACAAATGGTGTTCATTCGCTGTGAATTTTATATGCTAAATACTTCAATGTCTGTTTTGAATGGAATGACAATTTATCTGTTGATAAGCTGTAAATGATGATGGTCATTTGTATAGTGCCTATCTAGGTGAAAATTGTCACGTCCTTTTGTATGGTGCGAACTGATCTTACATATTTTTGAGGACGCAGATGGAAGATATTATATCTATATATTGATGCGTCTAACGGTGGCGTTGATGATTCGGAAACGGAGTGAAAATCAAACTTGTGATAAATTAATTTATGTAAGTAATGTATTTGACACAAGGTGCTATATGCCTATCTATAATAATAATAAAAAAAAGGTAACAGTTAAGGACCTGTGCACACCACGTTTTTTAAACGCGCCGTTGACGCACGTTTTAGAAACGTGCGTCGTCGGCGCGCTTCTATGTGCTTCTATCCTACAGAGCTCTACAGACTTCGTCTGATTCGCGTGCGTATCGCGTCTGTATCACTACAAACGGGCGTCAACGGCGCGATTAAAAAACGTGGTGTGCACAGGCCCTTACAACAATATTGATTGTGTATATTTACTTAACTATTACTACATAACAAAGTATGGACTAACGTAGTCCGTACCTCATGGCGGTTGAATTGAGAGAGGGGTGCTAAGAGTAGCGCCTGTCTCGTGGCGGTCGACAAGTGAGTGAGCGACGGCATGCAATACTACATCTAAGGTGAAGAGGCATCTTCTGGGCACGCTCGCTCCATCATAGACCTCATCTATCGCTTTCCATCAGGCGTGATCGAGGTCAAGAGCAAGACCATTCCTCGATAAAAAAAAGGTGCGATCACAAATGCACAATACGTGACGCCACATATTCTTAGGCATAAATAAAATTATTATTACCTATACATGTTCCCTTCTATGACGTGTCATTGCTATCATGAATCTGTTGTGTAACAGTGAAACGGTGCTATTCGTCCCGTATAGCTCCGTCTCTCTCACGACGGCATCATGATGGCAATGACACCTCATGGTTGCGTAAGCGAATTAAATTATATCCTTGTGAACTTTATGTGATAGGTACTCCACTTGATTAATTTAAACCCAGACTAGGCAGGCAGTTCTAAAACACTATCAGATGACCCAAAAAGATAAAACCGGCCAAGTGCGAGTCGGACTCGCGCAAGAAGGGTTCCATACCATTATCTATAAAAACGGCAAAAAATCACGTTTGTTGTATCCCCACTTAAATATTTATTTTATTCTGTTTTTAGTATTTGTTGTTATAGCGGCAACAGAAATACATCTAATGTGAAAATTTCAACTGTCTAGCTATCACGGTTCATGAGATAGTCTGGTGACAGACAGACAGACGGACAGACAGACAGACGGACAGCGGAGTCTTAGTAATAGGTTACCTTTTTTACCCTTTGGGTACGGAACCCTCCAAAAGGATAACTTTATCGTCCTTGACCGTAAAGAAGTCGAGGCTACGACGCTTGGTACTTTGCCTTAGTGAGTTTCAGTCATGCGTCTCAAAAGTGGTTTCAAAGCCGTCTGTCTACGGTTGTCTGTCGTGACGTAACGCAATATAAAAGGCGACCTGCATACCAAACGTGCTGAAAAGCGGTCGTCGCCATCTAAAATATTTTCACTTGTATTTACACCTAAATACGATTCATGTTTTGAAAATCCGGTACAATCTAGATGTTGCTGCATAATACGGCTAAACAATGCTCTGTGGTAGAATTACTAAGTGAACTGAAGTTCATGTCATAAATTAGTAGGTAACGAAAAGAATATTTAACTCGAGATTCTGGTTGTAAAATTTTAAAAAGTTCAAAATACCCAATCGAAAACGTAAACTCCAACTAAACTCGACCTCCAACTCCAACATGAGCACGAAAATGTCAATGAAAGCTTATCTAATTGACATTTTCATACTCGAGAGATGAGCAAACAAATGCAAAAACTTCAATTTATGACAAACTCGATGGAGTTGGAGTTCGAGTTGAGTTGGAGTTTACGTTTTGGAATATGGGCCCAAGTCTCCACTTACCTACACTATGGACCTTGGCTAAACGTACTGCAAGTACGAGTATGTAAATAACTCACCTACGTACTTAGATGGGTTATGGCTACTATCGAACACCATTTGTATCAAAATGGTGTTTTCAACACATTTGCTCAAAAAATGCATTTACGAAGCCTGTATGCATTGTTCGAAAGTTAAAAATTATGCACCACACAATGGAGCGTGCGGCAAAGTAGGTACTCTCACCTAAGTACATATTTTACCGCAAACTCCGTTGTATAGCGCCGTGCGTATTCTTTACGGTTTTTTTTTAATTTCCATAAAAGTTAATAAGAATTCCACCAAGGAGTTTCACATCACGAGAATAAATAAGCTGAATGATCGAACCTCCTTGGAAGCGCTTTTGCTGTATACGTTTGTCTCATTTTAATATTATAGAGAAAATGAGAGAAGATAAATAAAAAAAATAAAGTATGTGGTTCTAATTTTCACCATATGTGGCGCCCTTTGCAAATTCGCGCCATTTTCATATTAGAAACGTCAAAGATTGTTGCGACTTTCCGACTGATTTCTAGAGACAAAAAGTTTGTTTCATTAAGCACGAGACGAAGTCGAGGGCTTACCATAGTCACGAGTTTGTAAAAACCAAATCCGCACGTGTGTCATACAACGTTTTTCGACACATTTGCGAGAAAACATTACAATAAGTAATGAAACAAACTTTTTGTCTCTAGAAATCAGTCGGAAAGTCGCAACAATCTTTGACGTTTCTAATATGAAAATGGCGCGAATTTGCAAAGGGCGCCACATGCGCGTGGTGAAAATTAGAACCACATACTTTATTTTTTTTATTTATCTTCTCTCATTTTCTCTATAATATTAAAATGAGACAAACGTATACAGCAAAAGCGCTTCCAAGGAGGTTCGATCATTCAGCTTATTTATTCTCGTGATGTGAAACTCCTTGGTGGAATTCTTATTATTTTTTATGGAAATTAAAAAAAAAACCGTAAAGAATACACACGGCGCTATACAACGGAGTTAGCGGTAAAATATGTACTCAAGTGAGAGTACCTACTTTGCCGCACGCTCCATTGTGTGGTGCATAATTTTGAACTTTCGAACGATGCGTACAGGCTTCGTAAATGCATTTTTTGAGCAAATGTGTTGAAAATAACTATTACAGCACTGTTAACTTACTCGACTAATAACTTGAAAACCTCGAAGGGGAACATTACCTACATTCTTGCCAAGGCAAACTTAAACATTTTTTTTCTTTTTTTTTTGGATAGGAAATCATCAAATGACTACTCCCGCTCTGGGCGGAGCGGAAGGGAGTGTCAGACTCTTACTGATTAAAATCCGTGCTCTTCGTAGTGCCCTTTGCTTTCCAGGGCCGCGGTAACTCTTTCGAACAAAATCCGCAACCTTGTGTTCAAATTTTAACCAAACATAGGTAATTATTTAACAACCCACATACGTCTTATTTTTAACATACAAATCTCGCCCTAGTCGTGAATAACTGAACACGGTTCAGATATGAAATGCAATCCACTGTTCACTTATGTTCCGACGCCACTTTCATTTATCATCTTTCGCTATATTAGAATTCTAATACTGAGCCGTAAGTTTATTCCGTCTTTTCAGATTCTGTAACTAGGACATAGCTAGGACGATTTTAAAGTACCTTCGATCGAGGGGTAGTATCGAACCAATAACAAGCGTGTCCCTGACACTGGCATGCCCACCAACAACAGGGTTATAAAATTTTGATCATCATCTGCCTAGCCTTTTCCCAACCAAATTGGAGTCGGCTCCCAGTCAAACCGGATTCAGCTGAATACCAGTATTTTACGTGGAGCGGCTGCCTACCAGACCTCCACAACCCATTACTGGGTAGCACGGTACTTCTTGGCAAGACTGGTGTCAGATTTTCTGGCTTCTGACAATCCGTAACGACTGCCAAAGATCTACAAATGACAGCCGGGACCAACGGCTTAACGTGCTTTCCGAGGCACGGAGGAGTCTCGGTATGTTAATATGGTCACCCATCCACAGACCAACCTCGGCAAGCGTTGCTTAACCTTGAAGATTGGTCCGGGGGGCTGTTATAATTTAGCTTACAAAATTTTGATTGCACAAAAAATTTGTCTAGAAATAATTAGTCGAAATTAGTCGCCAAATGTCAGAATTAGTCGGTTACTGGTTCAATAGTTATGTTCAAGCCCCGTGTATCTTACAGAGGGCGCACCTAGTGCCATCAACTGGATCCAATCCATCAAAAATCCAGATTTCGGGCTACTACAGAACAATTCAAGACTGAAAAATCGAATAACACTTTACCGGACCCGGGAATCGAACCCCAATACCTCAGTAGTAGCGCTTGCGTCCACTAGACCAATGAGACTATCGGGCGCTAATGTCTGTTTCGGAATCAATCGAATTATATAGCTATGACTATACTTGGGTTGTGTCCTGACAATGAGCTGCGCCATACAATGTACCAACCTAATACAAGTTTTTTCGTCAAAAAGGCTTATAAAACATTAGAGGATGAAATTTATAGACCGCATAGCGCAATGCTAAGCGGCTTATCCCCTGATCCTCACATGGTGCGAGAACCTTCAAACGGATTTTAATCCTATAAGTAGATATCTTTAAATGCCTAGCTCTATAGCTAGGCATTTAAAGATATCTACTTATTAATTTGTTTCGTTTGTTATGACGCCTGTCCTATGACAGGCGTCATGACAAACGAAACAAATAAACCAGAAATACTTTTGTTACAGATATAGGTAAAGGTAATGATGCGATATATATGTCGCAGCCAATAACTTAATCAGCCGATTTTTCAGCAACCTAAGTGACATCTTTTGTTTCGCTCCAGTCCCGACATGTGAAAATTCCCAAATAAAAAATAAATCTTATGTAATTAGTAAATAAACATTAAATTCGCGATTAATTCGGCGCACACCAGTGTGTTGCCGGTGCTTGAGCGGTTAATATCGTTTAGTGACTTCCCCATGTCACTTAAATGTCGCTGATTAAACGGCACAGTTCAATGAAAAGGCTAGGCTTTTAATGATACGGCTGATTTAGCTAGTTGGCTGCGACATATAGAAATATAAGTATTATAAATGGTACTTTATCCTGGACATCACATTACAAAAAACTTCGAAAGCTGTCAATTTGTTTTCTTTCTCAACTCTTATAAAAAAAACATGATTATTCTAAATCATCTTAAATCTTATTACAAGTTCTATTCCTTTGCAATTTTGACTATTAGGTAACTCGTAGAACAAAGCAAGGCTCTTGCAAGGCAATTGCTCAGTGGGTTGCATAAGTAAATAAGGTGGTAAGGCTGTGTCTTTCGGATATCTCGTCAGTGTCGAGGGCCTCGCTTAGCATGCAACATGCACCGGTTTCATTCGTAGCTCTGAACAAGGTGAACAATGTTACGTGGCCTCTAGAGACACTGACGAAACGTAAGTGTACAGAAGGTCGACTCCATGGAGTACTATACGAAGACGCCTCGGTCACCGCTGCTAGAGCATGTCGGCATGTCAAAACTATTTCTAAACCAAACCAAGCGCGTTGTGACGTGCTTGGTATGGTTTGGGGTTAGTTTTTACACCACGATACGAATGTCATATTAAAAAAAAATTTCGGCGACACTTTTGAATGTCAAGAATTGTAATTTAAAAAAAAGTGACTCGCTTTACGCTAACCGTGTCAGTTTTCGCTAGTTGTATGGAGTGTGCCTTCTGTACCCGTCTGTTTTGTGACACGACCCCCGAGACGTGTTTCTGAAATAACGTTGGAGTACGCCCCTAATTAATGATTTAAGAATGGAAGCTAGACGGAGGATTTCTTTTTATTTTGGCCATTGTAGATTAGTTTTGTAGGATTCATTAGAATTGGGTCATGTCTGTGGCAATGTGTTTAGCTCATGTGCTCGGTCGTGTTACCTATGTGCTTTGTTTTCTTATAAAAATACTTATTTAATTTTAGCAATTATTTAGGCTTGTAAATGTGTAGCAATTTAATTTAAATTAGTCCGTGGCATTTAGCTCTTTACAATGGAGACGAAATGCCAAGCACGATCTAATAAAAGCAGTAATATTAAATATTATCGTCACGCAAAACTTGTATCCGTTATAAATAAACGTATTTGTCAGTTTCTGTCCGCAAAAGATGATAGAATGGATGAGAAATGCTCGCATCGCGTGGGAGGAAAGATAACTCAAAAATAAACCTAAACAATATCGCAACAAATTTTATTAACAGTGGTACATAAATAATTACAATAAAATATACACAAAGAAAATATATTCAGATTATATAAAGCTTAATTACCTACCTGACAAATTTACTACATTTATCGGTAAACACTCTGTAATAATTTCAAAAACTGTAAAATGTATAAAAAATAATAAGGACAGTGTTGTGTGGTCCGTCGTTCTATCTTCCTTTATATTTAGAGCCGGCTAGGGCCTGCAAAGTGAAGAACTGTTTTAGTGCGCTGAATATCTTCGCATAGTACTTGGCGGAGGTGACTGACGTATCAGATTTAAATTTTCTGCATCTTATTTTTCTGCCGCCTGAAAGGGGGTTTTTGGTTACATAAAAAAAATATAAAAAAAAGTGAAAGTCAGTAAGGTGGGTGTGTGGATTGATATTTACATGTCCTTACCATCTCGTATCGCATCTCTTCGCAGATGCGCTCGCACAGGTCGCTGGGGATGTCAGCTTCCTGACAATCTTGCAACACGTACTTCAGTTGCGATGTCCTGCAGACGGATACAATACTCATGTATTACTGAACTTCTTGTGAATTCCGACCTCTCAGCAAGTTAGCAGAGGAAACATTATAGGCTAATTATGTACTAATCATCTAGAGGCAAATATGCTGACAGCATTAACATCAAAAAGCGCCGAAGCAGGACTTGCACTCCTATATATGGCAAATGTTTGGTCAGAAGAAATACACGAGTAACAGAACGCTGAATGGCTAGCATCGCTTTTGTCAAGCTATGCCAATCATGTTTTTCTGCAATGGTGATCAAAATCTGTTGACCAAAACGGTGAGATGGAAAGATGGTCCGTGGAAGCTCATGGACTCCTGTAGCGAAGTAAATCCTTGTCAGCTCTGCACAGAGAGAACTGGACAAGGAGTGAAGAATTTTCGGAACAGTCAGATTTCGACATTAGGATTATTTTGTAGTAGTGTTTTTTTTTTATTTGGAAGTCTGTTGTATTTTTATGTAAAAAAGGTTTTTTATTTACATTTTAGTGGCACCCCACACCTAACAACACCACTAGAAAGTCACAGGAAAGCAGAATACGCAATTTCGTACACATGGATGTTTTTTCCACATATTTTTTCCAAACCATCCTGAACCGATTTTGATAAATATTCAATGGGACTAATCAAACAGTTAGTTTCACATGTGTCACACAAGAACTTTTCAAATCGATTCATAAATGATGGAGATTAAAGATATGAAGTAACAAACATAAAAAAAAGAAATACAACCGAATAGAGAACCTCCTCCTTTTTTTGAAGTAGGTTAAAACCAGGAGTAACTCAGAAAACTTGCTTTCGAAGAAGAGTCATCTTTCGCAGCTCTGGACAGAAAGAGTTAGAAGGAGGGTGGGCAAGAGGCCTTTGCAAAGAAGTGGGACCATCGGGCTTATAAAAACAGAAGTAACTTAACGGAAAGGTTTCTACCTTTCCGTTAAAAAAGAGTGATCCTTGGCAGATGTGAACAGAGAGAACTGGAAAGAGAAGAGAGAGGGAAGCCTTTGCAAAGCAATGGGACCATCGGGCTAATTAAAAACAGGAGTTACTCAGAAACCATTTCCTCGAAGAAGAGTGATCCTTGTCAAACCTGGACGGAGAGAATAGGGAACAGGGTAGTGAGGGAGAGCACTGCAAGGCAGTGGGACCATCAGACTTATAGAAAACAGGAGGTAACTCAGTTCTCGTCAAATAACTTTGCCCCTCTGAAGTTGGCTACGAGTGGCTGCGTAGTAGTCCAAATTACGAACAAACTGCAACTGCCTATGCGCAAGAGACATGGGGCGGGGATTATGGCGGCGCGATTTTATGTCTCAGTCGCTCGTTTACTTTCGATGCATGCTTACGTCCCGCTTGCTCCCGTCTACGTGACTGCACCTATGCGATCTTTGCAAATGGCTAACAAGTTATTTGACGAGAACTGTAACTCAGTTCTCCTTTTGTTGGAATTTGCCCAACTTTGGACTGCGATGACTGCGGTGCGTTTAGTACTAATTCAAAGTATCTTACTGTATGTATATGAGCATGTATGCACTCGTTGCTTTCCGCGCGAGGTGCGGCGCATCTTCTTTGCCTCCGTAGTTGTATTCGATGGCCTCTTGTTTACTGCACCGAGATACCACGTCGTCGTCGAACTTGCACCACTGTAATGACACAAAGTTAATTTAAAATTAATTACGATGTTAAGATAGTGTTTTCTCACTTTCTATAGAAAACTTAAAATTACTTTCTCTCTCCCTCTTAAACTCTTTTTCGAAAATGTTCTCTACTAACTATTTAAACTTGGATATCAAGCGTATGCATATTACCAAGTTTCATTAGAATCGGTTCATTCATTTTGAAAATTAAGGACTTGAAAGTTTGTATGAAATGCCATAGAGCGTTTAAATCAATATTTTAAGTTTTCCCTAAAAAAAGAAATCACTATTTTTTCCGACCTTTTTCCTAAAAATAAAGATAACTAACTTTCTAAAACCTATGCAATATGTACCTTGAGTTTGCGAACAAAGGCTCATTAACTTTACATATTACCATAACTTTAACCGCTTTTCCCTTTGAAGTTGATCAACATAAGTTTTAGTCTACGTAAGAATAATATAAATCAAGTACAGCCATCCCAGGAAGGGTCGATAAAAATTATAATAAGAGCCCCCAAAAAGAAAAACTTTATAATTTATCTTCTGGAATCTGATCCCTTTCCTTATCGATTTTGCTGTCACATCCATGGCTTTTAGCGCCAAGAATAAAATAATGAACAGTTATCTGGAGATCAAAGTGATGTGTGAATAGGAAGTAAAATACAAAAAAGACCTAAAGTACACTATCATTTGTTTGAAGGACGTGATCTCTGTATGTACAAAATCCATTGCAATAAATTTTCACTGATAGAAAGCTACCATAATATTTTTTGTCTTTGAAAAGCCGCGAAAACGAAGCAAGTGATATACTTAAAACGACTGTACGGACCTACACCGACAGTCTCCTTTAAAATACCTTAGTGCGAGTTTTTCAACGTATTCGATTGCGTGGAATTAAACGTCAATTTATACTGAAACTGAATGCGCGTCAGCTGTTGACAATAACGGAAAGCCATTTTCAAATCGGTTAGTATTCACAGAAAGAAGTATTTTCCATAATATTTGATATAAGCGAACGTTCACGTCAAGTAGGTACGTTAGCCGCGCCGCACTGCGTAGTCTGTGCGGCAGCTGGCAAGCCGGCCGACCACTGGGCTGGGGGTAGGGCCTGCGCCCCACCCGCCAAAGCCGGAAGTAGGAGGAAGCCCTCCGCCACCGCCGTCTCTGCCGCGACCGCCGCACTGCCGCCGCTTCTTCTGCCGCCATTGCCGGTTCCACTGCGGCTGCTGCTACTGCGACAGCCGTAGTAGAGCCCCTACAAAGGGCTCCGGAGGGGGCTGAAATGGAGTGCCAATAATGGCCCCATTTCACCCCCTCCTGTTGAACGTCAGCCACTGCGCCGCCCAGGAGCTGATGCTCCTGAGCATGGCGCAGTGACTGATGCCTGTGGACGGCGAGCAATGGGTAGCTCGCCGTCCGATTAGAACAAGCCCGGGTTGACGGTGCGATGTGTTCTACGCGCGCCAAACCAGCAGCAGTCAGCATGGGTCGGGGCCCGTTAGGGCCAGAGCCTGCCAGGGTTGCGGAATATGATCGAAAGAGTTACCGCAGCCCTGGAAAGAAAGGCACTAGGAAGACAAAGGGTGGGTTTTAGTCAGTAAAAGTCTGACACTCCCTGCCGCTCCACCCAGAGCGGGAGGGGTCATTTGATGATTTCCCATCCTCAAAAAAAAAAAAAAAGTAGGTACGTTAAAAACTCGCACTACGCCCTCAGGTTTAATATCTGCGAGCATTGCTTAGCAAGCGGTGCTTTGCATTGCTGCACATTAATGCAAATACATACAAAATGTACCCACGTAATGTTCACTTTAACACCGCATTAGCCAGGCGTCATAATTATGCACTGAATATTAATGTGCAGTAGGAGAACTTGCATTTCCTCCCCATCATTTCATGTTGCATAAAATATGCTAAGAACCAAATTGAATGGGTTTGGAGGATCCTGTGTTTAACATTGTTCATTTACATGTGGTGATAATAATGATAAGCTAATACGATCGGCCTATAGTTGTCAAAAAATAAAAGGCCCATTTTGACAGCAGGAAACTACAAAGAGATTTATTTCATGTCTCTTTCATCTTTACTAGTAAAGTTATGTTGTATCCTGCTGTCAAAATGGACCTTTTATTTTTTGAAACTTTAATACGATCAACGTGATATCAGGACAACCGGAAGGTGCCCTCTGTTGGCGCGACGATGCATCGGCGTTTAACATCATCGCGATAATCTTCACTCATCTACGTCGGAGGTCGGCTTCTAGGCGAGTCGTATGAAGCTAAATTACCAGGATTTAACATGGAGCTGCCTATCCGACCTCCACAACCCAATGACTTCCCCTAGGCAAGACTTTTGCTAGACTTTTTCTGGCTTCTGACTACCGCAACGACTGTAAAACATATGACAGCTGGTACCAATGACTTGACGTGCTTTCTCAGGCACGGAAGTCTCGGTATGTTATGGATGGTCTCACATCACACAGTCCGACCTTGCTTAACCTTGAAGCCACGAGCCCTCTTGTCCTCCACACTTGAAGAAAGTTTAGAACCTATTTAGATTCATTAGAATAAAGAAGCGTCTGTCTCATAAATATGCTACCAGCCACCCTCCAAGTTTGCCGAACAAAGTACATTACAGAATAAAATAAACCAGGTCATACACCATGTACCCACCTTTCCATCACCCTTGGGGTTGATGAAAACCACATAGTGTCCTCCGTGGTTGTCTCCTGAGTGTACCAGCACCGCATGGAGCGTGTAGTGAGCGGGTATCGACGGGATCTCCTGGAGATACGGGTCCAAGTTTACTGACTCGTAGAACTCGAACCTGAGGAATTTCATAAACATTTACCTTTCATTGAAACCCTCAAACTATGGTTTAGAGCGTTTCCGCTTCGCAGTACTTATTTCGTACGGAGCTTAGAGAGACAGTGAGATTAAGTTTTCTTAAAGCAATAAATATCATTCTTTCTCTTTATGGCCTCGTCCTAATGCGTCGACGTGCCGACAGAGTGCGCCTTTCCGTTTTGCCAAACAGAGGATTGAGTCGATTATTCGCGCGACTATCGCTTTGTATTAAGACGATGAATAACTCTTTTTTTTAAAAGTTCATAACACACCTTTTTGAAAAGTTCATAACAAACTCTTTTTTAAAAAGTTCATAACTCAATCTTTTTTGAAAAAGTTCATAACTCACTCTTATTTAAAAAAGTTCATAACTCTAACTCTGTCAAGTTTTATTGACATCGGTTCATTTATCGGTTCATTTATAAAGACGCTTAAATTGCCAGCTTGTATGAAATACCATGAAGAGTAAAATCACTTAATAAATACAGGCCCATTCTTCATAGAAAAATAGTTGATTATGGAATATGTTTTCTAAAAAATTACTAAGGTTTTCTATTGACTAGCGCCCAATATCAATCGATTTTATTTAGTCTCAGTTGGATGTCTAATCAATTAAGATGAACGTCAGTAGGTATTACCTGTGTATAATCATTTCATGAAAATGAAATACATATTTTACGTTGAACATGCTAAAATAACAATTTAGGTCAACATTTTTAATTTTGGTTTTATAACAACGACACCTGTGGCGCCAATATCGGAGGATAATATGGTTTTCGGAAGAATATTTGCATAGTCGGAAAAACAGAGGTGTTACAGCTAAAATGTTTACGTAACCTACAGAAATCTCTAAAGAGGTCTTTTGGCAATTAATATTGTAACATAACATCACAACTGTCTGTTGTGATGTTATGTTACAATATTAATTGCCAAAAGACCTCTACTACGAGTAGTTATGAGATATATCTCTTGGTCGCCCTCATCTCAAGCAGCAAGGCGAATTCTCGTACTTTATAAAAGTTCAAATTCAAATCTCAATTATGATCTCAGCGACAATATGTGTAAATGTCTAAAGATGTTTTTGACTGATAGCATTCCTTAGTCCTTACAAATAGGGGGATTGCCCCTCAGGTCCTTGGTCGACCTAGTTACAAGTCCATTCAGCGCCTTCCGATACGCGGCAGTTACTCCTGTAGTGCTATTCTGTATAATCTCATCATCGTATAGGTATCTATCTATACTAATAATAAAGCTGAAGAGTTTATTTATTTGTTTGAACGCGCCAATCTCTGGAACTAACCGTCTGATTTGGAAAATTATTTTTGTGTATATGGCCACATTCATGAGGAAGGCTATTGTAGGCTATACAGGAACGGGAAATTCTTACGGGAACGGGAAAAAAACGGGATATGCGCGTATGAAATAGCGGGCAAAAGCTAGTATATCATTTAAATTAGGTGAAATAAGCTGTCAAATTCCAGTTGGAACGACAACTCACTTCATACTCACGCCACCACACACAACTTTTCACGGCAGGTTTTTGTACAGAATCAACCGGCTGAACCTCGTACTAGTTTGAAAAAGGCAACGTTCCAACAACTTTATCGTATGCAATACCAACCTGTCATTAAACTTGACAGACGCGTCGCTCTGCGGGTCGTACTGGAACCTCATGAGGTGTAGATGAAGTACCGGCGGGAACACGTCGAACCTCACTCCTTTCTCCGCCTCTTGAAGACCATGCTCCCCTGCATCATACTTGTTCTCACCATCAAGGAGCTCCGTACTGATGTAGTCTTTGAAGGATTCGTAGACTGCGGGAAAGGAAGGTAAGGGGGGAAATCATTTAAAGGAACGAGAGGTGTTTTAGGGACTTAAGGGTAATGCTGGTTCTGAAAACTTTTGGTAAAACTCGAAACTTTGCAGGGTGTGACAGAAATGAAGCAAAACCTGAAAAGGCGTCACTCGCCTTGCTCGCTGTGGGACTAACCTTGGAAAAGCGAAAAAAATCAGCTGCCCCATGTATTTATGTTTGCATAACTCGACCAAATGATAGGTACTGAACAGCTTAATTTTTCAGGGTTGGTTCCATGGTAAAATTTGTTCATAATGACGAGTACAATATACCACTTTTTCATGATTTGCGTTATTTTTTTTAAAACTTGTACCTATAATCCTAAACTTGCACCAAAACTAATTTAAAACTTGCCCTAGATCTCAATTTCTCCAAACTTCAACCTCATAAGCTCGTACAAACGCAAAAACTTCTTTACAAGACCTAATTTAGATGCAGGCGCCTGCTTTACTGTACTGATATGAAAGATTTATTAGCACCTGTAACAGGCAAACGCCCCCTTACTCGGCCTATAAATAATTTATAAACTGTGACGTCATAGCACCCTTCACTAAACGGTAACACGGAATGAAGGAATAGGATTGGTAATGGAAATTCGTTAAAGCCTTTTAATAAATCGCATTTTCAAGTTGCAAATTGGAACCAATTTATTGGTAACGAAATAGCTTCGGGAAGTAAGCGAGCATTGATTGTGTCCTATTTTCTCGTCGGTTACTAAATTGCAAACTAAGCTGCGATTAAAAAGTCGGTACCGAGTAGGGCTCATTTTGAATTTTTTTTAAATTGCTGTTGACAAAATGTCGAACATTGCGACTTAGTCCGGACATTTTCCTTATTATTTTTTAGTAGCCTACTCATTTACTTAATTTACATTTTACGACGCACATCTGGGATAAAGAGTAAAGTAAAAAAGTGGCTAAACCCGCACGGATTGTAACCTTTTACCACACACAGGTTTAAAAACAAATGTTACCTATGGGCAACAATTTCAACAGTCAGTAATTTTTAAACTAAAATGGTCGTTTGACATATTTTCTCAAGAAACTGAGTATTGATCGGCCGCCCCTTAATCTCTCTCTCAAAGATAAATCGTGAGTGATGTGTGAACTAAATTTATTGGTAGTACAATATCTAAAATCTATATCTTACTATTATTCTTCCCCTTGACACTGAGCTGTATGTCGTAGAAGGTCTCGACGCGCGTGCTGGTGCAGTTCACGTTCTTGCACTTGATGAATGAAGTCATCTTACCCTCGAACAGCTTCGGCACGGTGCCTTCTACCACCGTTGCTTTCATTTTGTTTTCTAACTTATCTAGCAGAACCTGAAAAGTAAAAAATATACTAAATTATGCATTTCCCAGGTGAGACCGAGCAACTAGAAAAAAAGAATCGGTTTAAACAAACAAATGTGTTTTTTTTTTAAATTACTGATTTTATCTTTGTTTGCTGGGATATTGGTATTACATGCTGCTCTGAGAAAAAAAATCAACGAAAATCATTCGGAGGTCCCGACATTCAAATGTCTGCAATAGTCTTTTCAGGAAAGAACCACACAGATTTGAGTGGACCTGTCACGCATTTGTCAGAATATTATAATAAAAGCCTTCGCTATTTGATTTAATGCCAGCTTATTTCGCAGCGTCTGCTTTGTTGACTCCCGACTGAAATGGATATTATTCCTTATGGAAAGCCCATAAATATCTCCTACACTGAGCTCCCTTGAACTGTGAGAATAGCATGGTTTTAAGTATGTAAGGTGTAAAACGCACTTTAAAATACGCCTGCAGGTTTGGCATATTCAACTTGATGAAACCAAAGTAACGGACATTGTAGCATAATCGTATTACTACGTTTATAAAGATACCTATTCACCATCATTACCGTTACAGATAATATTCCTGATAGAAGCCAAAAAAGATTATGTGAAAAAGTGATACCTATCCGCGAAATTATTCAAGAGTAATGAGTTTCCACCGGGCAAAGGCTTGAAGCCTTTTATATGCAAACAATCCGGCGGAGTCGTTATAATTGTAAGCTAGCACGTAAAAAATGTGACACTTTTTAAACGAATAGACACTAAAACCTGGTGAAAATATTACACTGAAAAAATATTTGTCATCATCATCATTTTAGGCGAAAAATTTCCACTGCTGAACAAAAGCTTACGCCAAGCGTTTTCATGGGCTTTGTGCTTCTTGCATCCAGAAAATATGTAGATTGTAAAAAAAAAAACCAGCAAGTTAAAGCTTCATCAGAGAGACAATTGTTGACGTCATAACGAAAGATATTGAGGAACAGCTTACCCGTAAGAACTCCTGAACATCATGCTGCATAAACGAGTCTAACGTCTCCCAGCCAAAACTCTTCGTCAGTTTCTTGGTCGCGACCGGCTTGTCTGAGAACTGAAGGTCATAGAACACGCGTTGGAGGGCAAACGCGACTGATCGCGAACTGTCGTCGCCGACTGTCGGGATCTTGTAGACGGCCTTACGCAGGACGTTTGTGAAGAACAGGGTCTGGAGTAAAGAGTTCATGTAGCATGTTGCTCCTTGGTTCTTGAGTCCTGGGAAAGAAGTAACTCGACAATCTTAGAGCATCAAATGTACCATCACACCTGTTGTTTCTGAAGGGGAGACGACACATTCCACGTTATGTTTACCTACGTCTATTTATTTATTTACTAGCTCTTGCCCGCGGCTCCGCCCGCGTGAATGTCGGTTATCGCGTAGCCTATGTCCTTCTCCATATCCCAGGCTAGACATATAGGCTATACATGACGATCCGTTCAGCCGTTTTGAAGTGAAAGCGTGACAGACAGACAGACATAGTTAGTTTCGCATTTATACTAAAAATGTATAAAACACTTAAGTGATAACAACAAATCAGGAAAAAGAAACAGATTCCTCTTGTTTCTTTAAGGAAACATTCTATGAGCCCAAAAGTACCTATAGGGTACCATTTAGTCGTTTAGAATTTTCCGTCGAGTGCAGCCACAGTTAAACTAAATATAATACCATCGATTATACTTCTGTTCAGAGCGATTGCGACTGCCTTACGAAAAATATGAGCCACAAATAAACGTGAATTTCTGTATTATTACGTCTCCTGACGGATACTATTGCCCATTCTCCGTGAACCCCTTTGTCGCGTCGCGCGTCGTGCGACACCCATTCGATAAAATAACTAGTTCTATTCGCTCGCCATTATTTCCGCCCTGATAATTTTCCTTTAACCCTTTGACTGGCATTATGCACTTGTGCATAACGGATTGGCACCCACACTGGCAACGGTTATTGGAAAATAATATTGATATCAAAAGAGAATTTTAGACGCAGCAAGCGTATAAGCATAATCAGCTTACAATTTTCCCTCGGCTGTAACACATGCCTACTCTCTGTGACAAGGAATGGGCGTTAAAAACTTCAAATGGTGGTGTCACATGTCTTAGAATTTTAAGAGCAATGGTGAAGGAATGGTAGTGTTCGGCGCAGAAGCTGCCAGATCTTCGAATGGAGACGGTAAACACGACGAGATGAATAAATAAATAAATTATAATAAACGGCCAGGTATTGGGTTGAGAATGTTGTAAAAGTAAGCAGCCTAAGAAGTCAATCCCTTCCAAACTTATATTTTTACAACGCTATGAGCTATTTTTAACCGACTTCAAAAAAAAGGAGGAAGTTCTCAATTCGACCAGTTTTTTTTTGTTCAGCGATATTTTCGCTAGTTTTCAACCGATTTGGATAACAAATAATTTTCTTTTAAACAAATTTGGAAGAGTATTTTTCCGGACTGGTCCCATTTCAATTTGGTGAAGACTTCGGAGATAAGGAACAGAACTCTTCAATAAATGATAGCAAATCTTGATCGATGGGATTGCTGAAATCGCATGTCTGTCACCAGTTTATAACATAACATCACGCCGGTATGCTGTGAAGGGGTATCAATAAAATCTTATAAAGTGAGATATTGTTAGGTTTATGTCAATGCCAAAGCAAAGTAGATATTTAACTATGAGCTGGTCTGAACTTGGACTGCGAAGGCACTTAAAGTAACTCCTTAACGGGAAATAGCGCAACCACTCATTATGAGAATAATGTCAATTTAGTTGTGGGGTATCACCACTAAAAAGTGAAAAAAAGTACAACCGAGTTCCAAATAAAAACACTACAAAGTATAAAATAACTCCAATGTCGGAAGTCGATGACAAAAACGAAGAAACAACCAAAAACACCGTGGTGTTTTATTTGGAAGTAGATTATATTTTTTTTGGAAAAAGAATACTAACATTCAACTTTAACGTCGTGCTCATCTCTACACTATTAGGTACAATTTATTTGGGGTGGTAGTAGAATGTCTCCTTCTTCCATAGATTTACATTTGCCATCATCTCCTTTCTAGCCATAGGTATAACATAACCCATCCATTGCGTCTTCGGTTTACCTAATGGTTTCATAAAGTTATAAAAAGATTCTTCTTAGAAGTCTTTGTCACCTTACCAACGAATCCCGTGTGTTTCTTGGAGTCCCATGATACGCCGTGCGGTGCTTCAGCGACGACGTGAGCCTCCACAGTGATGGAGTCGTCTTTGACGAAGCCGTTGTCGGGTTCCATCAGGTCATCCCAGGATATGAAGTGCGCAAAACCCCAGTCATCTTCTTTACTGTAAAAAGCAATGTCAAATAGATCTAAAATACTACGTACGTTAAGTCAAGATTAAGACGGTTACTCCTAGTCAAGCATGCTTCATCGCCAACCACATCATTGCTTACCATCAAGTAAGGTAGTGATCAAACAGGAGCCTATCAATCCAAAAAAAAATACTGGGTCGTAAAAATAAAGCGTTCATTGGTTATGCATTTTTTGGAAAGTTTCGCCAAGTCGTCTCGTCACGTCTTCCACAGAGCCAAAGTCTTCAATCAGTGCGACCTGCCTGTTGAATTACGGCTAAAGTGGCAATAGGCCGGCCATATTAGCCGTAGAACCGATGACAGTTGGGGTAGACGAGTTTTTGAGTGGAGACCGCGAATCGGCAAACATAAGGTGGGACGCCCTCAGGCTAGGTGCAGTGATGATCTTCATAGGGTGGCTGGTAGCACCTGCATGAGAGTTGCCGGAAATCGAGTTGAATGACGTGCACTAGGAAAGGCCTATGTCCAGCAGTGGACTGCTATAGGCTGATGATAATGATGATGGTTATGCATTAGCAGAGCAAACGGGTAGCGAAAGCCTCATTACAATTTAGGGCACGCACGCGCATAACGAATAACGATGTCTCCAGCTTGGCTTAGCGGTTGCATAAAAATATGTTAAAACAACTTTATTAGTAATCAATGTAAATACCAGTGATACATATGATGAAGTTTCCGACAAAGCGCTTGACCACCTTCTGGTTTGTGAGAAAGCAGCTTCAGTTCCCCTAGTCCGTAGCACGACCAGCCGGGCGAGTCACAATCGCCATTGCACTGCAAGAACACGCCCAAGGCCTTCTGCTGCTGACGCTCCGGTGTTGTCGTGTTCCGCAGGAGTATAAGGATCTTCCAAGGCATGCATCTCACGTAACAAGCTGGCGAAAGCACTTGCTCCTTCAGCTGACTAATATTCTGCACTGTGAAACGAAACGTCGCTTCTGGACGCGCGATGTCGTCGTCCTCTTGTTGCACATCCTAAGGAAAATAGGTTGTATAACAAATTTATTTTGGGAATAAAATCGGCATTAATCTTTAATCGCATCAGCATGGCGACTGCAGTTGCATAGGGCTTAAAGTAAGTACAGACTGCAGTTTTTTGCACAATAATTACTTATTGTATTATGCATTAACATATTTGGAACATGTTCATCTCTAACTAAACAAGCGACGCTACCTTTTATGATACAATCAGAAACGGTCATTCTCATTTCGATATTTTATTCTAGAAGCAGAACTAATACATCTCTCAAATAGATAGGTAGTTATTTCTAAATCTACGATGTCACCACTGTGATGAATTCTATGACAGATCGGCTAACCGGGTTTGTAGCAGCTGGTGTTACAGCTGTTGCGTTATCACTGCCAGTCTCAATCATTGTTCAGCAGCAAATGTAGAGCTACAAAAAACAAAAACTTTATACTTTTCAACATCCAACCGGGTTTTTCTTCACATCCGTCCACAACGATATAAGTTCTACAAAATTATGTAACAACAGAAATATATTTACCTCATTTCAAAATACTATACATAATGGTTGTTATCAAAATATAAAAAACTAATTTTGTATTTTTTTTAGGCCGATGACATACGTCATCTATGATTTTTTAAACGTCAGTTTGACTATTCTAAAGTTAAAAAAATGTTAGAAATTAAAATTAATGATGAACAAAAGAGGTTGGATAAGTGAGTTTCGTCATGGAATTTTCACTTCTCAAAACGCCTTTTTTATGTACTACATAGGCAGTGTTCCCATTTATGTAAAATAATGGTTTTCAGCTGTATCCTGTTAAACTTGAAGACGACATTGGGAAAAGACTAGGCAGTTTGAAATGTTTATTTTTGTAATAATTTTAATTAGCGTTGGAGTTTATACTCAATGCTATGAAATGGAATTAGAAGGAAGTCTATCTCTTTCCGTGTCGAGCTAGTTAATTATAATTGAACCCAACATGATACCTACAAGATACCGAAGATTAATTAAGTCACCGAGTTATCTTGCGACGACATTATTCTCCGCCGCGCGCCGGTTCAAAGATTGACAGTTAGATGCTGGGTTCCTTAATTAAAATTGGTGAATAGATTTTTAAGAGGCGATCATTCCATTGTTAATAGAAGGAGTCTCAAAATAATAGCGGCTGTCTAAGCTTCGTTCTATTGACTTTGGTACAGGATAAAAGACAAGGTATACGTACACTCACAATAAATTATAACGGTATTCAGTAAAGATGAAAAATAGCCACTGAAACTTATTGCATAAATTATAAATTCGTCTGTACCTCTGGCAAGCTCCAACCCTCTTTCTAGGTGCATAACTGTGAAACAATAACTCGAGGAAATGGAGCGCAGGCTAATTAGTGGCTTTGTTATGCCTAGGCCACTCCACCTACTTTAAAATGACTATTTAATTGCAGTTTCTCTAGTCGCTATGTCATTTAACTTACCTCAGTAAAATCTCAGTTGGTTACACTTACACGTGGTTCAGCATGGCCCATTTTTATTAGCCATTATTTTAGTACGCACCACATCAGTTGGTAAAAGTTTGGCTTATTTACGATTACAGTAAATGGATCCGCAAGGAAAGTTTTTAACGACATAATAAAATACGTAGTCTATAAAACTTGCTATAATTGAGTTATTTACTACTTTTACATTAGGAGTAAAAGTAGCAGTATAAACAGAAACAATATTTAGAAGAAATTAATAAAATCCTTGGCAGAATGCGATCAATGTCTTCATCATAAATAGCGAGTCTGTGATTTAAGCGCCGTTATTGAAATGACAGCTGACAGCACAATTTTCAGAAAAAGCCGGGAAAAGTTGTCGATATAATTAAAGCAAAGCATAAAATGCGAATGGAGGAATAAAAGTGATAACAAATAAGTGCTGATTTTTCGATAGGGATTAACGTGGAGCAGCGGGGATCCAATCACCCATGGAGTTGCGGCGATTGACTCCATTAGCGTTAATGGAAACAAGTAATCCCCAGCGTTACGGCTCATTACTGAATAATTTGAAATTAGAATCATGATTAAGTATTAAATATCCTACTATAATATATAATATTATAAATTCGAAAGTGAGTTTGTTTGTTTGTTACGCTTTAACGCTAAAACGGCTGAACTGATCGTCATGAAATTTGGCAGATATATAGCCTGGGATATGGAATAGGACATAGGCTGCTTTTCACGCCAGAACCGAAATCCACGCAGGCGGAGCCGCGGGCAAAAGTTAGTATGATATATATGATTTTATAGTCCGAATGTATTTAAACGAAGATAAGTCTAGCCGGAAGATATTACTGTCAGTTTTTCCTTCAAAATCTTAGCGGAGATCTTCAAAGCCTTACGAGGCTTTGTTATGAATTATGAAGAGGCTGACTTGCTTTTATGAAACCTAGTACGAGCATCAAAAGTGAAGCAACTCAGACTACTCCATATACGGAGTACTCGGCGCAGCAAGCCGTCAGTGCTCAAGGTCACGCTCTGTTGAATGCACCTCCCGAAAAATATTTAAAAATGACAGTTTGTTGCATAAAAAAATGCTCTAACACACCAGGAAAACAAAAAAAATGTGATAAAATCACGTTTCACAAGTAAGTACTTACATTAAATCCATTATTTTTACGTAAATCGATCTTCAAATTAAAATTTTCATAACCTAATTTATCACAATGTAGTGTTGCCAGTTGTAAAGAAAAATTACCCATAATACAGTAAGCACTAACTGTTGGAGTCTACCTGTATTATGATGCTTATTGTTTAAAGTTGTAAGTATGAAACGAAAGCTAATAATTACGGTTGATTCAAATAATTTGCGCATTTTTTTAAGTGAAAAGTTCTTTAGGCGCGTTGGGCAGTTTTTATATGGGAAAAAACCATAGTCGCGACACGCGGCGACACCGACACCTGTGTATGAGATCGTGTCTTAAAATTGAAATAAAGGAACATCAGACTGGGCGGCCAACCAGGGGGGGGGGGGGGGGGCAGGGGGAGGCGGGAGCCTTGTCGGCCCCGTGGGTGCCGACCAGTCTTTCATGGGTGTCATTTTTGCGATCTTTGGGGTCGCTAAAACCGATTATGGGGTCAAAATCGAAATCCAAGATGGCGGCGACGAAATTTGCTAACTTTTCGTCATGGGTGTCAATTTCATGGTTTCTGGAGTCGCTGAAACCAATTATGGGGTCAAAATCGAAATCCAAGATGGCGCTGACGAAATTTGCTAACTTTTCGTCATGGGTGTCATTTTCATGGTTTCTGGAGTCGCTAAAACCAATTATGGGGCCAAAATCGAAATCCAAGATGGTGGCGATGAAATTTGCTAACTTTTCTTTATGGGTGTCAATTTCTTGGTTTCTGGAGTCGCTGAAACCGATTATGGGGTCAAAATTGAAAACTTACTATGCATACGCCATCTAACCAGGTCTAAATAGTTAGTTGAGAACATTTTTTAAAAAGAGTTTAGAAGGAGAGAGAGAACGATTTACAGTTTTCTATAAAAGTGAAAAACCACTATCTTTCCTCCTGATGTTTAAAATGTCATGTCGAAAAGTAAGCAAATTTCGTCGGCGCCATCTTGGATTTCGATTTTGACCCCAAAATCGGGTTTAGCGACTCCAGAAACTATGAAAATGACACCCATGACGAAAAGTTAACAAATTTCGTCGGCACCATCTTGGATTTCAATTTTGACCCCATAATCGATTTTAGCGACCTCACAAACCATGAAAATGACACCCATGACGAAAAGTTAGCAAATTTCGTCGCCGCCATCTTGGATTTCGATTTTAACCCCAAAATCGGGTTTAGCGACTCCAGAAACCATGAAAATTACACCCATGACGAAAAGTTAGCAAATTTCGTCGGCGCCATCTTGGATTTCGATTACAATAAGTACATACCGACAAGTTACGTACTTAACATTTTTTTTATATTGATCTATGATTAGTCCCAAGTATATTAACATTTTTCCCGATTTTAGGGAAAGTGTTCATTCCTAGCAACATTTTTTTACGTCTGTGGCTGTAATTACATACCGCTCACTCACACATAAGTACGAAAGTTGCTTCATTTTTTGGTAGGGAGCGTGTATGAGACTCTCCTTCTAGGCGTTATTATTCTAAGTACTTAGGTTTTTTGCAGTAGGTAAAACATCCTAAGTTTTTAATATTGAGAAAAAAGAAATTTGACAGCTCGTGAGGGATTTGAACCCCCGACCACCTCCTTGAATCATTCAACTGGGCGCTCTGACCGCTGAGCTAACGAGCCGATAACATTATTTGCAAATTAGTACTTCTCAATCTCTTTCGCAGATAGTGTGTCGATATAAAATGTAGGTAGATAACATACTACCAATATCTATATACCTATGAATGATAATTACGTGAATCAATGTAGGTAGGACTTACGTATATGATGACTCAAATGCAATATCAGTGCCTGTGTCAACGCTTTCCCCGATAAGATTGTTAAACCGAAGTATATATCAGCTTACTGGATTATAGGTTCGTACTAGGTATCTATGAGTCTTTCCGATGATATTTAATTAACTGTAATCAATAGAGAAGTGGCTTCGTGTCTTCAGGACTTGGAATGGGTATGTGTCGGTGGTATGTTCCTACACAGGATGGATTTTCGAAACCTTCCTTACTGTCCGTGAACTATGTGTAGTCTTCGCTGATTGTTTATTGTATCTGCTGTGCGGATAGTGATCATGTTAAATTATTTTTTGAGTAACTGCTTACTGTATTAACTGATAATAAAATACCTAGATTTTTCGAGAAATGATTTTACAATCGGCAAGCAAGTCAAAAGTCATCTAATCAAATGACCAAGGCTGAGTGCCAACACTTTTTGAACTTCAACGTTTACAAAAAGACAGTCCCCAAAAACGCCCCTCCGTCACCACTTCCTAGTGTTATAGCTGGGACGAAAAAGTGGCTCAGCAAACTCCCCAGCAACACAATATCTGTCTGTTGAGTTGAAACAACTAGCATGTATACAATAGTAAGCAAAGTATTATTACAAAGAAAATAATTTAAAATAATTTTTAATAGCCTAATTATAAATAGGATAATAGTGAGCAATTAATACGAAAACTTTTTTGTTGTTTATCAATCCTGTTTCAAACAAGGATCAATAAAGTCTTCGGGGCCAACCGAGGTCAGACCAGGTAAGTTAGTTTTAGTTAGTTTATCAGGGTACCAGATAAGTGAAACTGAAAACCAGTGCTCCGTGTCTGACGCCCAGCAAATGCTGAGAAGGTATGGGCACGCTCAGTGCAATTTTACTGTATTTGTTGTTCTGTAATTCTTGCCTTTTACTAGGTATGTGTTTGTTGTTGTTGTGTTGTGTCGAATAGGTTTTTTTTTCTATTCTATTCTTGAAGGCCTAGGAAACGTTGGCGTGACGACTTGGAGGCGTTCATGACGGATTGATCGTAGAGGGTTTTTCCCAGCAGTGGGACAATATAGGTTGATGAAATAAAAACTTGTACACCCTAGTTCGATCCAGCCCGTCCCCAGCAGTCCTTCCCCCAGCGACGCCATAAGCCGAGGTCCGTACCACACAGGGGGTGCCCTTAGCGTGTATAGTCGCTTTAGTTTGTAAGTTTTTTAGAAGCCCCGGCTGGAGGCTTTAATATTTATATTAAGACCGCCACAGGCAAGTCTGGCTAAGCAGACGACAACCTCCTAGGTTCACCTGCGAGAGGGCACTCATAAAAATAAACAAAATTTAAGTATTACATTTTATCTACACTCACAACGTAATGTTCCAAATATGAGTTCAAAAACGAATGCATAAATGCATACTTTTTTCTCGTGGATAGGTAAAATTTAAAAAAAAACCATTACAGTTCAACATTTTCCTTCGATTTTTAAACAACTGCATCATAAAATAACTTTTTAATTTTATAGCACACTTTTTCTTTTTAATTTTTGGCGCGGGCTCATTGACTTAAGTCAATGAGCCAGCTTTTATCTTTGTCTATGTTTGAGCGCGCTGCGCAGTCATTCGAATACGCAATGAGAATATCCGCCATATTGGAATTAACTATTTTTCCACTTATTTTATTTCAACTGTATGAGTGAAGATAAAATAGTGTATGCAACGGCATATAATTAGGTATTAAAACACTCGTGTGATGCTATTATCACACTCGGCTACGCCTCGTGTGATAAACCCACACTCGTGTTTTAATAACCCTTTTTATATGGTCGTTGCATAAACTACTATTAAAAGTCACAAATTGCAAAACAAGTATCGCCTCAAAATTCCCCCTGTATACATGTTACTGGTACATTTATATTAATTGTTATGTAATTACCTACTTGTGTATGAAACCTGCAAGTATGGTTGATTGGCTTTAATTAGTTACGTTATTGTGGTTTTGTATTTGGTTCAGTGTAGAAACCATAATTTGATTAACAAATAGTTTCTAGTGCACGGCCGTTACCATAGAAACTTTAGAACAACTGATTAATTAGTATGTATTTCACCATGATTTCACCTGATAAACTATAAAGAAAGGGTTAATTTTGGACCTTTCATCCATACTAATAGGTACTATAATATATAGATATAACCAAGGATCGTAGAGAAGGAGGTAGGATACTTTTTATCAATAAACCACATGGACGAGGACGAGGCTGCGGGTCGTATGTAGTACCTACCTATATAAAATACGTTCCTACATAATTTACATACATAACTACTATCTACTATTTAAAAGAGTAGTTTTTGCCCGCGACTTCGTACGCGTGTATCCCGTTGTTTCCTGTTCCCGTATAGCCTATAGCCTTCCTCATGAATGTGGCTATCATATTCAAAAATAATTTTCAAATTTTTTTCAGTAGATCCAGAGATTATGCCCTACAACCTCACAAACTCACAAACTTTACCTCCTTATTATAATAAATTATAGTATAGATGTCACACACCATAAACCCATAAACATAAGCGAAGAACACACAGAGTAGGTACATTAAACCTTTCAGTATCAAATTAAGTTCCTAATAAATATTCTACCCAGAAAACTTCCTCACATCCGCTCAACTGATTGCTAATAACAAAAAAATGTTCAGAAATAAATAACAAAATAATGAATTGACGTTCGTCGGTCAATACAACTAGATACAATAACGGTTTCTGATAAATGACTCGACTTCGGGAAATTGCCTCGGCGGTATCTCGTCGGGGATTGACGTCCTACCCTCGTAGCCTCGAACGAAGCAAAAAAATCTTATCCCATCGGATTCCAATCAGACTCGCTCATTTATTGCAATTGCCTGATGGAACAAGAATTCCGCTGAAATACGAAGTAATTTTACCTACTTTGTTGGTGATTTCTTTCCTTTCCGCTTGATTTTTTTTCTGGAGATAAAGGTAGATATTGATTATAATAATATTATTGTTATTGATTAATTACTATGAAGTTATATACCTAACTCGTGACGCCAATACAATGTTGTCTCTGTGATTGATTGTACCTTATCCCATATCGCAATGTGTCGGAGATAACGAATATTTTTGATAGAATTAGAATAATTATGATATTTTTTTTTTCTAATGCTATTTTTAACATATCTTGCATACTGACAGTACCTACCTATATTATGGATGTATTGCACTCCTCATGAAAGATCGCTTTTATCGATAAGGCCGCCCATTGTGTTACCCTATGTTATGTGTTCTTCATTTATCTTTTCTATTACTTAGGTGTACATAATAAAGAGTATTCTATTCTATTCTATGCTTGTTTGAGCAAATAAATGATTATCTCATCTCATCATACGAAATTACGAGTCATCACAATTTAAACCGATTTGAGTGCTTAATTACGTCAAAAAATTATTAAAAAAATAGACATAACTAAGAAAAAACAAAAAAAAACAACCAATAAAAGACATCTTTCTACAGCTCGTGAGGGATTTGAACCCCCGACCACCTCTATTAAATCTTAAATGGGCGCTCTTACCACTGAGCTAACGAGCCGACGTTGATAATGTCGAAATGAGGTAGGTATCTTGTTGGAGTTAAAACTTTCCTGCTTCCAACAAATGACATGGAAAGATTAACCATATGGTGTCAGTTTTAAAGTTGGTTTTACGATGATGTCATGAAATGGTATTTTAGGAGTTGGTTTGGCAAGGTCACGCTCTGCGCGGCGCCATAAACATAGTTTGATCTACCTACTACAGTTAACAAAATAACAAGTTTATGCAATAATGGACTCTAAATAGGCATCTACATCGGTCGTTTAGCAGCTTGATTGAAGTTTAGCGGAGAAGAAAAAACCATAAGAATCTCCATACTTAGGTAGGTACCTATGTTTCAGAATTTATTCTACGCAAATAATATGATGGTCCTATTAGATAATACAGGACGTAGCGGTTTGATTCGGTTTGGAATGACATGGACAGACGGGATACTTACATTCAGTAAGTTCATTTCGTTGGTTTTTAGTTTCTACGGAATGTAACAGGTGGCGCTAGTAACCTGACGGGAAGTTTCATGATCATTTATAATCTCATATTTCCTCAAGTTTGTGTTGTGAGCAAGTTGTGAGAGATCAATAAAATTGTCAGCGAAGGTCACATTTTGACAATAACAGGTATTTCGGTTATTTTTTTTTTCATTTTAAGACACATATTTATTCCAATCCTAGTACCTATACTTGAGGAAATTTCAATATAATAAAAACTCCTTTGTGCTTGTATTTCTATTCCTTTTAAAACTTCACATGTTTATAGCTACAAAAAAGGTTGAATTATAAAAAAAACAAATGTAGCTAATTTAAAACTACTAAAACGTAACAATCTTAATGATAAAAGCCTCAGATAATAGTTATCCTATGAACAAATAAACAAAACGATTAAGTATCTACCAATATGTTTATTTGAACGCGTTAATCTCTAGAAGTAGCAGTCGGATTTGGAAAATTATTTTTGTATATTATAGTCACATTCATGAGGAAGGCTATAAGCTATACGGGAAATTCCTACGGGAACGAGAAAAAACAGGATATGCGCATCAGAGTCACGGGCAAAAGCTATTTCTCGTATAAACAAATAAACAAAAAGATTAATCACCCTCCAAACTTCCACTAATGTAACATTGCGATTCATAATTAATTCTAGTTCTCAAAGCCGTTCATATCATGTCATACCGTTGAACAGAACTTCCAGTATCCACTTAGAGCTAATGAAGTTCGACTAAATTTCTAATTGGCTCAGCTCTGTGATACGAAAGTTTTGCTTTCAGCGTTTAATGGTTTGTGACTTTGTCCTCGGATTTACTAGAACTAATTTCGTAGTCCAAAGTTGGATCTCCAGGGTGTTACGTTTAGTTGGACTTTCACTTGTTGATGGAATACGTTTGTGTGTGTGTCTGTGAGGTTGGTTTGTGTCAGTGTGCCGTGTGGGATTCAATCCGCTGAGTGTTGAAAGTTTTTGAGGCTTTCGTTTAGTAAGGTGTGCAGGAAGATTTGTCATGTGTAGGTAGTGCGACGAATCCCCTAAGACGACTGTGGGTTGCCTGCATGGCTAGGTCAGTGGACCAAGCCAGGATTTTCCCACTGCGAGGCAAAGGCCTCCGTTTATTTCCTTTCAAGTTTCTTTATCCAGGGCTTAAACGGTCCCAGCTTAATCTTTATTGAAAAATTCCAGCTCATACCATATTGGAGATGGTGGAAAAGATAGGCCGATAGGCCTGATGGGCCCAGATGTATTTAACTGATTTGACATTACCGTGACACTATATATTGACATTTGTGCTTTGATTCCAGGTTTTTATTTCTTGACATTTTATTTTTGACTAATATTCCGTTCGTTTTATTTTATTTGATTTGATCTAACCTTGTTCTATTTATTCTGTAATGTTTGTATAAAATGTGTATATTTAAAGTTACTACTACTATGTTAAATTGCTGTGCCGGACAGGGTCCATGCGACCTAAAAACTATTAAGTACCTACTAAGATCTTGTTAAACACATGTGATTGCAATAAAGATTTGAATTGAATTGAATTGAATTGATGGGCCTGACGCGATGTTGTGAGTTTATATTAATTTATTTCATATTGACATACACACACTGTTCGATTTTCACGAGCACATTTTGTTACTATGTAAGACTTTAAAAAAAAACATTAGACGAATACAGAACCTCCTTCTCTTTGGAAGTCTGTTAAAAATGAGGGTTGGCCCAACTTGATCCGACTGGAATAAAAAAGTTGGACTAACCGTAATATTTTCCCAATACAAGGTAATTGCGTTTATTATCAACGTAGCAACGGAGACAGTGACTTATGATTTCCTCTGAGATATCGCGGAGTTTCTGACACGTGTGTCTTTTATCTAATCTTATAAGTGTAACTCTGGATGTTTGACTCAGTATGTTTATTACAGAAAATGTGGACACAAACGACAGTGTAAATTGTCAATCGCTCTAGAAGTAACCGTGATAAAAGAGAAGTTGGAGATGAAGAGTGATTTAAATCCACCTAAAATTTAAAAGTAAACTTTTACATACCTACTTACAAGTATGTTTAGTAAACTATTCGTTAATCTGTGCCTGAACCATCAATTCGATATCCTTCTTTGCACATGGTAGAATGAATTATATCCGTAAAAATACAAACGGTTATACATGAATATAAACGGTCGGTTCAATTTTAGTTAAATTTTAACAAGGTTCACAATCTCACTTCCTAATAAAACCATTTCTATATCGAACAAACAACAGACATCGTAAACAATACCAAAGTCAAATAATAACAACTACAAAATAAATCAAAAACGCTTTTCCATTTTTCCACCGCTAAACTGTCCCGATATTGAGCTTTATTTGAGGGCACTTACTGCGAGTCGCCATTGAGACCTAGTTCATTTGTTCTGAATGAGCTCCGTTAGTAGGATCGACGCAGCGGCGGATCCAGGATTGTCGTTTGGGGGGGACTTTACCCCGCTGAGGGTAGGTCTCCGCCAATCCCGTTCCATCATCGGACTACGAGACGTACGGCGATGGTGGATATCCCACCCACACACAAAAAACATTGTGGGATCACATTAATTGTGCGCAAAGGCAGCAAAGGAGTGGAATTCCCTGCCAGAGTCTGTGTTTCCTAATAGCTGCGTCCTGGGAGACTTTAAGTTAAGAGTGAATAGGGTATTTCTAGGCAGGCATGCTCCATCTTTGACCAATTCATCGCTTACCATCAGGTGAGATAGTGGTCAAGTGCGTGCCTATAAATAATAATAAAAAAAAGGTTTTAGCAAAGTAGCAACACCACAAAAGCACAAAAACAAATAGCATAACAAGCCTCCTTGGATTACTTTGCGTAAAATCCTCAAATACTTCGTTAGTATGTAGACTACGAAAGATATCTGTCTTTTGGGGGCTTGAGCCCCTTAGTCTCCCCCCTCCTGGATCCGCCAATGGATCGACGTCACAAACACAGTTGTTCACCGAACTAAAGTAATTAGAAGTCGCAATTCACGTAAAATACGTCAGGGAATGCCAATGGCCTTAAGTGCTTTATTGAAACTTGGTGGACTTTTAGCTTCGGATCTGAAGTCAGGAGTGTTTTAGATGTAAAAGCTTCTTACTGGTGGTTGAGGGTCTTTGTGGTATCGTAATTCCTATATCCAGTGAAGAAAGCAATGACATATTGTAACAGCTACAACGTTTTGCTTACCTACTAGGCAACTTTCCGAAATAATACAAAAACAAAAGTAAACTCGCTAGTCAAGCAACCAGTTACCTAGATTTTATTAACGTGTTTACGTTTGCTTAGTTTACAACATTAATTGCAAAACTTAGCTCTAGACAACATGAGCAATGTGTTGCAATTTCTTTCAACGCTGCACTCAAGAAGAAATGTAAGATTAGCAGATTTAGTCCGAACTAATGTGGGATACTTTCATGTGACGGGCTGCGAGGGCTAGTGCATAGTGTAAAACGGGATGAAGTATATAGCATGCGGAGAAAAGTGATTTAGATACATATGTTTGGATTAAAACTAGCATTCTTGTATGTTATGAAATGTACCGTTTCTGCCATTATTTATTTTTCAAGATTTGGTACGGATCGTTTTTGGCATTTTTATCATGTCTATTAGATATCATAAAAATGACGTGAGTAGAGTTAGTTAGTTTTAGATAGTCTTACCTAGACTGAATGTTCAACATTTCGTAGCAATGGTTTACCCCATTATATATGAAATTTTCTAAATCCGTTTTTAGGGTTCCGCACCCGAAGGGCCCGTACCCTATTACTAAGACTCTGCTGTCCGTCTGTCTGTAACCAGGCTGTATCTCATAAACCGTGATAGCTAGACAGCTGACATTTTCACAGATGTATTTCTGTTGCCGCTGTAACAAAAATACTAAAAACAGGCTCCCATACAACAAACGTGATTTTCTTGCCGTATTTTTATGGAAAATGGTGTCGAGTCCGACTCGCACTTGGCCGTTTTTTTCATAATAATTTAAACGTAGTGAAACCCAAAACGTCCTTCACAGGAAAGACAAGACACTATCCCTTCCAGACACAACTCTGCCGTGTGTAACAGAATCCCGCGCAAATGGCTGGCCGGCAGCCGCGGTATTGCGTTACACTACGACAGGGGACGGCCATTTCCTCGAGCCGAAGCGCTAACTCAATCACCACTCTCACGATTTTTCCCCTCGGGTTCCCTCGCAGACGGCGGACGTGACCGAACCACGTTGATGACTGACTAACTAAGTTCACTTCAATTTTACGTACTTTCGGGCTCTCGTCTTTGTCCGCGGGCCACGTTTCAGGTATGTTCCTGACTTTGTTTTTGAGTGGAAACTTTAAGGACTGTACTTCTTCTGTGACAATGGGTAAAGATAACTCCATTGAAGCAGACGAATATCTGATGCCAATTATAATTTAATTTTGAAGTTGAGACTAAATTAATCTGCTTTTCTCGGTACAGTATAAATTAATAGGCCTTCAAAGGAAACCACATAGTCGTTTAATGTCATTATTTTGCTTAGCTTTAAATATAATTAAATTCTATTATGGTTATGTCTGTATTGTGATACAGAAAGTTCCAATTGTGAAATTTCGCTATTTATTATATATATTATTTGCTGCTAAAAAACGTGTGCATAAAAGACACGTGTTTTTTCGGTTTACCTATGGTATGGAACCCTTCATGTGAGAGTCCAACACGCACTTCGCCGGTCTTTTTTACCGTGGTGACATTGAGGACACTCAACTAAATGAACCATTGGGTAATAAAACTTTTTTTATTGCGGTTCTGTTTTTCAAAACAGTTATGATACATACTCAATGGACGTTATACTTTTCAACTAACACACAATGATACAACATAAAAGTTCTGCTGAAATATTGGAAATAATGGACATAATAACAAAAACCACCAGAATAAATGATAATTATTTATTATATAGACATAACACTTTTACACGTCAATGTTTTTGGTACATTTAAGCAGCTAGGTTTACACGTCAATGTTTTTGGTAAATTTAAGCAGCTAGGATACACCGAAAGAAACTTGGAGGTCAGAAGAGACTCAAGGAGAGGTCCATACTTTTTCAACTCATATGAGAACCATGTCGGTATTAACCTACATGGTTCTCATGTTGTTAATGTCTGAGGTGACCTTTTGAGGAAATGATACCATTTTGTTTTTGTTAGTCATTTAGTAATATCGATGTGCTCACGTTAGTCCACTATCTTATCAGCCGGTCTATTCTTCCTCACCGTGTACACTTAGGTGGAGTGAGAATGAAGTCATTCCATCTTGTTTGTATGGATTGACAGCTCACTTCATGTTCCCTTCACCTAAGCTTACACGGTGAGATGTCGACGGTGAGCGATGCTGATGGTGAGCGATTATGTGTTCGAAGATGAAAAACGCTTGTTAACATTGCTACGACAGGAGTCTTAATAGATATTGGAAATGATTTCAAATAATATGTATCTCGCTATTGTGATTATTATTTTCACAAACATTGAACCCCAGGCCACAGATATTAGTACCTATCAAACGCGTCCTCCACAATTTCACTCTTTGAAACAAACGACAATAATCAAAGAACGCAGAAATGTCTGAATTAAAGCGAAATTTTGAGTTATGTTGCACAAACTTTAAATCAAGGATGTTAGCTCGCAAAGGCATCATCCTTTATTCAGTTCAGTTCAGCTCGAACATTCTAAATTTTGTATAAGGAATGTCAAAATATTGCAAAAGGATTCTAAGATAGATGTTTGGGTACCTATCTATTTTATTTCATATTCTTTTTCTCACAAACACACTGAACCCCAGCTTACTGTTACTTATATCAAACGCTCACAACTTTTCTCTCTAAAACTAGCGACAATGTTCAAAGAATTCAGTAGTAATGTCTTAATTAAAGCGACATTTGAGTTATTATAGTCGCACTGACAAAGTATAAAGGAAATTGCAAAGGTGTGCGTTAAAGGCAGCTCGAACATTGCTAATTAGAAGTGCTGCTGCCGGGCCGGAGCACAAAGTTACTGCTACCTTTCATACTGCAACTGCACTTTGCTCAGAAACATTTTTCCGCCGCGACTGAGGGCAACGCCGACGTTTGCGCCTTTTTGTTCGAACTAGCTAGTTACGTGTGACACACGGCCGTGAGGGATTGTTGTATGTTTAATTGTTATTTATTTATTTATATTATTGTGCACCAAATTAAAAAAAATACATAGGTACTTATAGAAAATCTTAAACTAAAAAAAACATACGATTGGCGGCTCTATCGCATTCTGCGATTGTCACCAATAAATATGCATTCCCACCTTTTCCAAAATGGCCGCTATAAACTGTCAAAGTTCGAGCGTCCCTATTGAAAAACCCTATAATATAAGGTTATTATTATTTTGCCCGTCTGGTTGAAGGGCTGCTATAAGAAAAAAAAAAGTATTTGGTAAGTACTAAATGCATATGCACTGAGTCGCCTACTTATATTGTATAGTACCTTCTAGCTTCTTGACAGCGGTTTCGCCCGTGAAAAATCGGATATATTCCCAAGGGAAGATTCTCACATCCGTTCAGCGGTTAGGAAGTTACTTTCGCATTTATAATATTAGTATATATAGATTATATCTTCTACGTCCTCGTGAAATTTGAAAGAAAAACTTAGTTTTATGAAGATAATAATATTACGCAATTTATGGCTAGGTCCAGTTCAGCAACAAGCTAGACAGATAAAAATAGTGCCTGACGCTATTCTAATATTTTAAGTATGTACATATTTATATGGGTAGGAATCTAGTAGGAATAGAAGCAGTAAATAGGCGAATCAGTAAAGCTATCTCAGAGAATTATTCTATAAAACATAATTAAGTAGTGGATAGTTAATGGTTTATAATACCATGCTATAAGTATGGAAACCCAATAGCCAACTTATTTTTCTTTCCAATGTATTAAATTTTAGGCTATACAATATAGAAATTCTCATTGCAAAATTGCCTAAACCCAACCCGAATGTGTTATAAATAAAAAAATCCAATACATTTTTCGATAAAAGTATTTTAGTACACGTTCAATATTTCGCGCGGGTATATTTTAATTTCAATGGCCGTCAGGTAAGCTCGTATAACTTTACGGCTGTGTGTACGTACATTTAGCACTGTACGGCTGTGAGTAGCCTTTCACGTTACCTTTAGCTTTTACATTGTGAATTTGGTGTTGTTCACGTTAATAAACTTTTTCTTTGTGATCCGTTCGTTTAGTTATATTTCTTTACACATGTTGGTACCTATATACCTCTAGTTTGGTACCTTCTTCGCTCTTTCATTACGAGTAGAGTAGTGTTTTACGTTTGTACGTCAAGGTTCAGGTCCTGCAATGTGATTACAATGTCCTTCTTTTAAAATACCTTGCGACTGAATAATGGAATAAAAGCACCTAAAATCGTAATTCGCATATAACCCTGAAAAACCTTTTATTTTCATTAAAGCATTTTCATATTTATAGACCTAAGCATTATGTACCAAGTTATTATTCAACTTTTTCATAACACGTATCGTGTTGCTGAGCACGCCATTACCGTAAGTTTTATTATGACTACATCATGAAAACGGCTAAGTCATGAGTGTATACAGCCTTGCCTGAAATGGGACGTAGTACGGGTTATTGCATATTGCGATGAAAAATGTTTTCATAAAAATCTCGCCGAGTTCGCTCAGCGCCGCTCACTGATCTTTTAATCTCTTAATTACATGAGGGCAGAATACGCGGGGATTTCACCAAAATAACCATGCAAAATGGATGGCCACCCCCGCCCCCGCCCCGCGCACCTCGTGAATATGAATTATTCTTTCGTTGCTACAGCTTGGACGCATATTTACATTTTATATGAGCGCCTACGACGCTCCGTGGCCATTTCACTGGGTTAGCGTTTTTGTTGCGCTACGGTTGGTGGATTTTTCGTGAGCGGTACGTTTTTATTCTATTTTTGCCACGATTCGTCATCAATACCGTTCATACTAGAAGAGGGTATATTTTCCGGTGCCATTTCCGCACGTCGATTGCGAAACTCCCACAATACGAGGTTTTATTGCAAATCCATCGCTGAAGACTCCGGCACTTGGGAGTATGGTGTCAGTTTATCACGGGCTCTGTCGGGCCCCAGTTACCTCCACACTTACTTTACGACCATCGCTGAGCACGAAGCAGTCCGCAGTAAAATTTCAATATCCGCCAAAATATGGCATTTCATTTGGCCTCTCGCTGAAATGCCAAGATGGGACGTAAAAATGTAATGGGTTTCTTTCTAATTATTTATGTTCCTAATAGAATGGGTGCTCTCTTTGATATTAAACCTATAAACCAGTGTATTTTTTCTTGCCTGGTATTCCGTGAAAAGCTCTTTTTATAGGCCGTGTAATGAAGAAATATTTTTCGAATATAAAAACAGGTTGGCTAAGTTTGAATGGCTAAGTTTGTTGATACAGTGGTTAAATATCTTACTGTTTGATGAAAAATAAGTAATTATAATCATCAAGATGTACGGACGGATGCACAGGAGTGTCAGTGAGCCCTCCGTGGGTACCGTGGGGAATGCGTGAGTAACATTCAAGCAGTTTTTCATAATTACCTTTTGTTCCCTAACAAGATATACAAATTCTGGACACAGCGACAACTCCGTTCACCCTACATTTCTTTTCCTATGGGAATTACGAAAAATCCGCACCATAAAGAGAATCTCAAAAATTAGCAAAATGCCAGCTTTATAGATCCAGAGGTCTTCTCCCTTGGTACCTACTGAAGGTCCAAGACGTTGATGGATCAGTCAGGACTTTTTTTTAAATGAACAAACGTTGTTTAGGCTCAAAATAATGCAAGGCTAGTACTAAGAAACATCGGGTATTTTTTAGAACGATAACCACAAATGCTACTACGGATGGAAACGAACACTTCTCTCAGATGAAAACCAGGAAGGACCAAGCCTTCGGGAAATTCTTGTGGGAGGGGCGAATGAAAAGAATTACTACTGCTATCGTCATGACCGCTTGGAATCAACGGTTTCAGGTATATTGCTGGAATAATAACTATAATTTATGTAGTTAGTAATGTCGACCGCACGTCAGCCGAGAAATGGACAACTCTAGAACTTGTTCTGTTTTGTCTATGGCATAATCAGAGACTCGTGGTAGTTAATGTCTGGTCCTGACATAGCTTGGCAGTGAAACGGGTTGTATTTTTAGCAAACTTTCTTTTAATGTTGTTATTTTTGTGCATCATTTCTGGCGGAATAAACGCATTTTATTTCTTTCTTAAATGAATCATCAAATAGGGCCGGCCTATTAAATGGCAGATGACATCGCGACATTGCCGTCCCATCGGACTATGAGAGTGATGGACGAGGAACTGTATGTGTGTGCGCACACATAATATCTCCCGCGCCGATGGCCTCCATAATTGCGATTTCCGAAATCGGTCAGGAAGACTTCAGCACATTTTTTCGAGTTATGCGCACAGAAATGGCGGTCCATATTTTTTGTCGATTTCAGTGTTGGTCCCACAGTGAAAGTTGTTCATAATGATGATTATAATGACCCCTTAAAAGGTATTGCGTTTATTCTGTTACACGTTGTATATCTAACACTACTTGTTTCAGGCTTTCATTCTGATCTCAATAGTATACAAGTTTCTACTGCACCTCCTACTTGCGTACTACCTGGATGAGTGCAAGTACATACTGATCCTACAGATATCGTTGGCTATACCTGAAGCATTCTTCTACGTCGATGTGATAGTTCAACTGCTTCATAGGTTCTGGGCTGTGGTCCGATTTCATGTTCGAGTGTATCGGAGAAACGTCATCTTTCTGATTTACGATTTTGTTTCACTTTTCCCTCTGATTTTTATTTGTAAGTTTCTAAACAATAACTTTATAAGTTGTATTTATTTTTCCGAGTACTTAAGTTCCTATGTATACTTACACGTGTAAGTAATTTCTAAAGATTATTGTCATAAGAATTAATGATTCCACATGTGACAAAACGTGAATTTTCATCATATGTATATAACAATAAAATATATAACATCATATGTATATTCCCAGAAGGTTAAGGCAGAGGTGTACTTATACTACATCGACATTTCGCCAGTTGTATTAAGTCCCATACATACAGATCAAGCATATCAAGCTACAACAATCTGTCAAATTTCTTTAATAGATTTTCAACTTTATCGATTAAGCATTAAAGGTGCAAGGCTGATTGGGAAAACTTGGCAGTACTGTACCTCATAGGTGGTCTGTCATCATAAGAGAGAGACGGAGCAATACAAGGCGAATAGCACTATCCCTTTTTCATAACAGATTCATGATAGCAATGACACTTCAAAGTAAGGGGGCGTTACAGAGGTTTTCGTGACTAATGCTGCTAATAGTGACATGTTTGCAGTTAGAAATAGACCCGGCTTTGAGAACTGTGTTCTAGCTGGGCGGTGGTTGGAAGTCGGACGAATTTACAGATTGGTGCTCCACTTTCAAGAAATAAATCAGCATGTAAGTATCAATACAACGACGTAACAGGTATTTACAGCTTGAAAATTTGTCAACATCACAGCCATTGCGTGATCTGATGAGATTTTCTATCGGCATACAATTTCATACATACTTTCATCTTCTGTATACAACGTGTAACATAATAAACGCAATACCAGAAAAGGAGTTATTGTACTCATCATTATTTACAACTTTTACTATGGGAACAACCCTGAAATTGCGAAAATCATCAGTTCAGTACATTTTGTCGAGTTATGAGCACACGAATGTATGGGGCAGTCGCTTTTTTTCGCGATTTCAGTGTTTTAACACGTTGTTTATTCTGTTACACGTTGTATAATCTCATTAGTGTGTGAACTAGTGTTAATTTTTAAGCTTTCTAGACCTAACTAAACCATAGGGTCTAGAAATCATGAAATTACTGGCCCCACTGAGGGGGTTAAAGGCTGTGGCTGGCTGGCTGTGGAAATCATTATTCGATATAGTTATCGGAAAAATACACGCCACCAGATGGCGTCACTTAGGCACAGATCGTCTACTTTGTAAACTTTACTTTTGACGAAAACATCATGTCAAACATGATGTCAAATACAAATGTCGGAAAAAATAAGCTTTTTGACAGGCGTACCTGGACCTAACGCTTCAGAGCTGCCACCTGGTGCACGTAATTTTAGAAAATTCTCATTTCGACCTCATAGCAACTAGTATTTTATGTTGATTTGCGACCAAATACTCTAAACAAAGTACGACTTGCAATGGAATTTGAGCTTTGTTTTGGTTAACGTAGTGTTCACAGTTCCAAATTGTTTTAATTTTAATTGCAATAATTATCTTGATTTTATTTTCACTGCCAAATTTTTTTATTCCAGATGCGTAAATCGCGACGGTTTCTTTTCTTCGGTGAACAAATCTTATCTGCAGGATTGATCCTTCATGCGACCACGTGTATTTGGTACTCATTGAACCGCGCGCCAGAATTCGAACACCCTTGGTATAACATGGGCTATCCACCTCATGTGCACGCCAGGAGCATACGATTCAATTGGTAGATCTCATTTATTATTTGTAGCACATTTTAAGTTCCTTCATCACATCACACCATCACGCCTGTACTACCCGAAGGCTGAAGTGTACCGTGCGAATTTCATGTGTTCTTTTAGTTCTTTTATTTTCTCCGGATTTGGGGCATACCTATATTGAAACAATGCAACGCCCGGTTCATATTTTATTTGAACTGATAGTTTTCGAAACTGACACTAAAAATATTTTATTTACATTTCACCAGTTATTTTTGAGAACCAAAGAGTCAGTCAACTGGTACTTGTTATAGGCATAAGATTTTTTTTTTAAATTGAATTTCGTTAGTTCTATTGTTATTCTGACTAAAATGTTCGGTGTACAAAATTAAGAATTTATACACAAACAATTAAAAACAGTTTGGAATACAAACTCAACTTTAATGTATTCTGCGTGAATCATTCACAATTCTGATAAAATTAATATGTACATAAATATGGGTTAGCTGAGCATCAATTCAAAATGAGCAATTTGTTCAACCTGCGCCATATTTGTGAAACTTGGCACAAGGTGGCTACAGTCATACTCGTAACTTTGAAATGGTACTCAATAATGTAAGTATCCGCGATTTTATCGTATCATTATGTAAACCCAGATATTTTATATCATATATATTTTGGTTTATCCTTATTTGTAATATTATGATATGAAAGTGAGTCAGTTTGTTTGTTGCGCCACAATCGCCCAACCGATGGATTTTGCACAGATATTGGTTGATGGAGCTGTAGAGTCGGTTGTAGGCTACTTTAACGCGAACGAAGCCGCGAGCGAAAGCTAGTGATTTATCAATATATATGTCGCAGCCAATTACCTTAATCAGCCGTTTATTGGTGGCCTAGCCTCTTCTCTTTAAATGTGGCGATTTTTCAGCGACCTGAGTGACATATTTTGTTCAATATTGTTTAATAACTTGCCCATGTCTCTTATGTTGCTGATTAAACGGCGCAGTTAAATGAAAAGGCTAGGTTTTTAACGAAACGGCTGATTAAGCTAGTTGGTGACTGACAAATAACGCACAGCCGAAACTACTGGTCGTAGAAAGCTGAAATTTGGCATGTACCTAAGTTCCTCGGAGAGTTCAGGGGAGCACTAAGAGAGGATTTCCCGAAAAATTCTACAGGAACGGGAAAAACGGGATTTGCGCGAACAAAGTCGCGGGTAAAAGCTAGTTGGCGAAAATAAGCCCGTCCCCTATTATAAGACATTATAACATACATAACTGTAGTACTAATAGATATTCAATGTAGTGAAAACCTCTGGCGATCTTTTTGGAAAATTCAGCAGTAGTTTCATGTATTTCTAATATTTTTTTTTTGCAGTTACAGAACTTGTTTCTACTATTGTACTTGTCGTTTCTACAATGTCTTGTTTGGAGATTCATTTCCTCTTGTGAGTATTAATTCTTGTATCCATCGCTGTTTCTTTTTTAACCAACTACAAAAATGGAGGAGGTTCTCAATTCAGTTGTATCTTTTTTTATTTTTATGTTTGTTACCTCATAACTCCGTCATTTATGAACCGATTTGAAAAATTTGTGTAGGTCAGTACAAGTTAAATATATTTTATACCGACTCCAAAGAAATTCAGTATTTAAAATTAAGCTAAAATAAACTTAAAAGAATAACTACCTACAGTATGAGCAACAAAGAAAGGGAGAGGGGAGAAAGCAAAAACTTTCTTATTCGACCTACAGTCTAGATCTCATAGTTTAATACTTACCAATAGTTTTTTGTCTCCAGTCAACCTGCCTAGCCTTGTCCCAACTAGTGAAAATATTGGAGCCCTTGGAGCTTGGCTTTCCGTCTCACCATATGCAGCTGAATATCATAAGAATCTTCATCATCATCATCATATCAGCCGAAAGACGTCCACTGCTGGACATTGGCCTCCCCCAAGTGTTGCCATTTTGGAGGTAGCGGTACAGAGAGTAAAGTCCCGCAAACCTCCATTGAAAAGGGAGGATCCTCCGACCAGACGGTTGGTTGTGTCTGGTGGGCAACTGCCCGAGAGTTGATATTCGGGCTTTGCATGTGTTCTAATCGCACGGTAAACTTTGATATCGCGATTTAGGATTTTGCAGTTAGTTCGCAGCTGTCGAGATAGATGGCGCTGCGAGTCTCATTTGTTGTGATGTTGATTCTGCTACGTTGATTTTTGTGGCGGCATGAATGCCGCTACATCACTCCCCTCCGGAGACCGGAGGTCGATAGTGGATGAGTCGTCCATACATCTTGAGATGCTTGCCAGGCCAGTGGAAGGTTGGTTCCAGTGAGTCGGAACCGGAAGTCGCAGAGTTCTCGGTGAGTCGGAACTGTCTGCGTCGCAGAGTTCACGGTGAGTCGGAACTGTCTGCGGCGCCCCGATGCTGCTGCTGGCGTGACTGCTGGCGTCGACCAGGAGAGGTTCTTCAAGGCTCTTCATGTAACTGGCCGAAGGTGCAGTGTGCTTGCCAAGGTGGGTCGGAGCTGTGCGACGTGCTGACGTGACTGCTGGCGTCGACCAGGAGAGGTTTTTCAAGGCTCTTCATGTGACTGGCCGAAAGTGCAGTGTGCTTGCCAAGGTCGCTGATGAGGTTGATGATAGAGGCTGAGGATGCTGACCAGGAATGCGCGTCCGCTGCATGCTGGTGGTCAGGATACCCGTAGAAGCCGAGGGTACTGGCTGGCTGTATGACTCGCTTGCTCGAGAGCTTGAGGTCACGATGAGGAGAAGTGATGATGATGATGACGTCATGAATAGTCATGATGAGATAGCTGCACGTGCAAGTGCAAGTCCCACATACCTCCACTGGAAAGAGAGGATCCTCCGACCGGACGGTTGTTTGTGTCCGGTGGGCAACTGCCCGAGAGTTGATATTCGGGCTTTGCATGTGTTCTAATCGCACGGTAAACTTTCATTTTGCGATTTAGGATTTTGCAGTTAGTTCGCAGCTGTCGAGATAGATGGCGCTGCGAGTCTCATTTGTTGTGATGTTGATTCTGCTACGTTGATTTTTGTGGCGGCATGAATGCCGCTACACCATAACAACTGGTCCCATGCGTCTCGCATCCATCAGCTACCCGCGACCATCACCAGGTCATCGGTCCACCTAGTGGGAGGCCTTTCAACGCTGCGTCTTCCGTTATGGTCGCCACTCCAGAACTTTTCGGCCCCATCGACCATATGTTCTGCGAGCAATGTGCCCTGCCCACTTCCACTTCAGTTCGGCGATCCTCCGGGCTATGTCGGTAACCTTGGTTCCCTTGCGGATATCATCAGTTCTAATTTATCTTGTGTCTAAATAATATCAGCCGCACGGGTATATCTTCAAGGTTGCACGCATGCCGAAGTCGGTATGTGGATGGGTGACCATCTTAATATGCCAAGACGCCTCCCTGCCTCGGAAAGCACGTTAAGCCGTTAGTGCGTCTGTTACTTGTAGATCTTTGGCGAAGACAGAAAATCTGACACCAGTCCTGCCAAAACGTTGTGGAGGAAATACTGGTATTCAGCTGAATCCGGTTTGACTCGAAGCCGACCCCAATGTAGTTTGGAAAAGGCTAGGCTGATGATTATTGCTTTTAAGAAGGTATATAATACTACATTTAATTTTAAATTGGCTCAACATTACAGCGTGACATGCAAAAGTGGTTGACGTCTAGTCTGATGCTGGCCGGCTATGTGTTCTTCCGCTATCGCTTCATTGGTATGCTGGCCTGGGAGCTCGTCATTGAGAACACTAGAAGATCCAACTTTGTTGATAGGGTGCGTACATTCATTGGTATTTGTTTTTTTGGCGCGCGATTGAATATTATCTTGTTGATGTGTTCGATCATGGTGCATGGATTGTCCGTTATTAATGCAAAATGTTCAAAATTCCTTTTGCTATCTGAAAGTTATGGAAGTTTACTACCTGTACATACGAGTATTTCCCACGCGGGTTGTTTTAAAGTTTCTGGGAATTCGTCGAATCCAAACAATGACTTTGTAAATGTACAACTTCCAATGCTTTATAAACATTTTCGGAGAAAATAATTATAAATGAATGTGTGATTACGGAGAAAATTAATAATTTATTAAACAAAAACCGTTATGAATATTCAATATCAGATTGCACAGTTTTTAATCCTTATGAATAATTGTTGGTAAATTAATTATTGTATTATTGAATTCATTTGATTTCAGTATCATTATATGATGAACTACCTAAAGGTCAGCAAAGCACCTGCTTGGTTGGTACACCAGTGCAAGAACTACAAGTTACAACTGTGGCACATGAAGGCAGGGATACTAAGATCGGAGCAACTACAGAATCTGCCGCTGCCGTTACAGATGGAATTAATCTTCGACATTAATGTCGGGAATTTCCATAACTCCTTGCTATTTAGAGATACTAGTTAGTGTCATTTATACTTACTATAGTAGGCGCCAGATAAATTTGCAATAAAATACATTGCCCTTGCCTTAATTTCTCTGTGTAGGTACTCGGACAATAAATCATTAATCGTTTTTCTTTAATATAAAAAGTAAAAGATCACGATGGATGTCGATTCAGGACAGCGTTATGTCATTATTGCTGTTTTCGGAATTAAGTGTGTCAATTAATGTACCTAGGTGGGTTAATGACCGTTATTGCAAATTTATTTGGTGGCGACCATACAGACTAACTATATAATGGGAGCTGCGAAGTTGGCGCTGAATTCAATACCTTTGTAAATTCTCACGAACTTCCTATAAACGGAGTGGGCGTTTGCTTTGGAGCTTTTTGGGTAATGATATTGTATTGAAGGGAAGTTTTCGTTAATTAAGAGCTGCTCCGTGCACATTTTATATAAGTTTGTTAGTCTCCTATTGTCTGTGTTTTAAGTGGAACATCTTTGAAGGAGAATCTTTGAGTTTCAAGGCAAGATCTCGATGTTGAAGTGGGTCTATGTAAACTAATATTATACGGACGTCATTTGTAGTTTCGCTGAAGTTGATTGATGAATATTGCTGAACCATTACTGCCTATCTTTTTTCTGCTTATCATCCATATTGTGGATGTAATTCTATTTCGATTTCGCTCGATAACATTTCAACATTGTGCTTATTTTTCAGGAAAATATTGTGAATGTAAATCAAATGTTCTTACGGTTTTTGCATTTTACAGCTCAGTATTTTGTGTAATTTGTGTTATTAATAAAGTTAATGCGTACCCTGACGTTTTCTCCTAAAAAACAATATTACAACTTTTAAAGTTGAAAAATCATTTTTTTTTCTGCGTGTGCCTCTATTACTAAAAATACCTTTATCTATACTAATTACTAATCCTATTATTGTACTGTATGTTTGTTACTCTTTGACGCAAAAACTACGCAATGGATCTTGATGAAATTTGGCACAGAGTTAGATTATACTCGTAGTCTGGAATAACACAAAGGATACTTTTTATCCTGGGAGTATGTTCCCTTGGGATAATTATCGACATTCACGCGGGCGAAGCCGCGGGCGGCAGCTATACTATTATAAATGCGAAAGTGAGTTTGTTTGTTTGTTTATTACTCTTTCACTCTAGAACGGCTTAACGGATTGTCATGATATTTGGCAGAAATGTAGCCTGGGATATGGAAAAGGACATAATTATATGCTGCCTTTTTACGCGATAACCGACATACACGCGCACGGAGCCGCGGGCAAAAGTTAGTAATGTTTTAATACGAAAGTTTGGATGTTCGTTACTCAATCACGTCAGAACGACTGAACGGATCTTGATGAAATTTGCCACAGAGGTAGATTATAGTCTGGAATAACAGATAGTTCTTATCCCGGGAGTATGTTCCCTTGGGATTTTTCTCGACATTCATGCGAGTGGAGCCGTAGGCGGCAGCTAGTATTAAATTAAAGATACGGAATGTTTGTTCTCTTGCAGAGGAATCATTCATGCGTCAAATTTCGCTACTGATGCGTCATGAGCTGTACCTGGCTGGACAGCATATCTGGAGCCAAGGCGTCGTGAAGAGTGGCATGATTTGTCTCAAAAGAGGCGTCATCGAAATGTTGTCAGACGAAGATGATGAGAGTCCAATGATTGCTTTCAAAGATGGAACTGTTAGTATTCAAATCCTGTTTATAATAGTAAATATAGGTGGGTCAATGATCGTTATTGCATACACAGACACAAGACAGACTTATAGACACGAACATGGCCCAGGCATGCCCGCAGGCAGGTCAGTCAAGTCAATTCCCCGCTTAAGACGCAATTCTACTACTTTAAAAGTTGTTGTCTAAGTACATCGTCCGGTCGCTAATGAAGGTGCTCCCTCAGTAAGTTGGTGAGACAAGCGGTAATTTTGTTCCAGGTACTTGGCGAGTTAAGCCTGTTCTACTCGATTCCGTCCAAAGTTACTGTGAAGGCGGCTACTTATGTCGAGTTACAGGTCGGTGGACTTGGATTTTTTATAATGGTTTGGGAAACTCGTTATAATGATGATTTAAGACGGTTGAGATGGATGTGATTGACAAGAATCGATAAAGTAAGAAATATACCTAATTTGAAAGTGACGACAGCGATACAAAATTGTTTGTCTTGGTAAGGGGATGTAAGGTTAAGCAACGCTTGCCGAGGTTGGTCTGTGGATGGGTGACCACATTAACATACCGAAACTCCTCCGTGCCTGAGAAAGCACGTTAAGCCGTTGGTCCCGGCTGTCATTTGTAGATCTTTGGCAGTCGTTACGGATTGTCAGAAGCCAGAAAATCTGACACCAGTCTTGCCAAGAAGTACCGTATTACCCAGTTAATGGGTTGTGGAGGTCTGGTAGGCAGCCGCTCCAAGTAAAATACTGGTATTCAGCTGAATCCGGTTTGACTGGGAGCTGACCCCAATTTAGTTCAGAAAAGGCCAGGCAGATGATGATGGTAAGGGGATGTAATAAATAATGACGGATGGAAGGTTTTACCTAAAATAAACAGTGGTGGATATAAACGTTAATGGATGGAGAGGAAGAGGAAGGCCAAAGAAGAAATGGATGGATTGTGTGAGGAATTATATGAAAGAAGAGGGAGTGAACTATAGCGTGACAGTGGAGAATGTATGAAGGAAAAGGCTTCCACCATCCCTATGTAACATCTGACAAGGGCAGATAGATTATGAGGTAACAAGCAATATGGGGTATATACAATTTGCAGCTTAAGTCGTTGAAAGTCTGAAGCGTTTTATCTTCGTTCAAGATTTCTAATGAAAATATTTTTATACAGTTAATATACAAAATAGGAATTTAGATCTGATCCTACATCTCTGTATAAATAATCCTACAGGTTTTACGAAGGACAGACTTCATGAGAGTTATTGCAGAACACCCTAGCATGTTTGATCTAATACGAAAGAAAATAAAGCATAGACTGGAGAGTTCAAGATCTATACAGGTGAGTAGTATAAGTTTATTCTGTTTAAATTTGTACAAATAGTTTAAAACAAAATAGCATAATTAACCTCCCCGTCTTTTGCCTAACGAGCTAGCCCGCGTCGCTGAGCCACCATTAGTCTTAAAACCCATAATTAATCGAACGATTCAGCCTGTCCCTTGCTGCCCTCTCGATCTGACGCCGCTATGACGCCGCCGATGTCCGTATCCGACAGTGGATGCCCTTAGCGAGCGATCAGTAGTTTCTAGTATTTAGCTAGCTTTATAGCCCTGGCTGGAGGCCTTAAATTCATTTGAGGCCACAACAGGATAGTCCGGTTAAGCAGTTTATAGCCCTAGCGTGTTAACCTGCCCGTGGTCATTCCCAAAAAATTGTATTTCTGTATAGAGTTATCTTCCTATTTAAGGAAATAAGGTGTGTCTAGCCTCCAGGGGTGACAACGTTTTATGCAAAGAAAGAAAGAAAGAAAGTAAGAAACAATATTTATTATCACAGAACTGATATGCATGTCAATTACTAGCTTTTGCCCGAGACTTCGTACTTGCATATCGAGTTTGAAATATACTTTACGACCTATACTCATACCAAATATACATAAAAATCGGTCGAGCCAAAGTAAAAAACACGTTTATTTCAATTTGGCCGTTTCGGAGGAGTACGACCACAAACACCGTGACACGAGATTTTTATACATGTAGATAAACTTAAACTAAATATTCCATAACGATAGTATTAGCAGTACTTACTTAAATTATGTAAGTAAATACAAAGGTACAGAAAGCGTCATCAACTTTCTACCAACGTACGACGTGATCGAATTTTCATTAATATCGGTGCTTATCATCAAAGAGCTTACGAAATTATGTAAACAAAATTAGTCTGTGTCGCTGTCATCGGATACAGTAAAGAGAACTATTGTAATACATTTAGGGCCATTTTCACCAAGCCAAACTGATCGCGATCAGCGTATAAACCACGTTTATGAGCTGTCAGTGTCACTATTTTTCTATGGAATATTGACGCTGACAGCTCTTGAACGCAGTTTAGATGTACTGATCGCGTTCAGTTTCATTGGTGAAATCCGCTCTTAGTAACCAATTGTGTATGACAGTGTGGCACTCTCTAGGCTGTCTGCCCCCTGCAACCAACATTCCCTTTTTTTATTTATTTAACAATTTATGTACACACATTTAAAAAAAAAAAGTAAAAATAAGAAGAAGGAAACAGAAGAATAGGTACAAAGGTAATGCTTATTTCTAAAGAAATCTCTTCCAGCATACCTGCGAAAAGAGATGTAGACACCGTGTGTAAGAGTTAAAGATAGAATAATTGAAACAATAAACTTAAAATACTTATAGCATACAATACATAAATATGACTAATATTAACATCACAATAATATATACCAAATAATATTCTATGATAAATAAGAATATATACTTATATGCAACTATGACGGTAACGAAAGGTAGTGTTCTTTCACTCGTCTTTTAAAAACTGTAAGAGTTTTGCAGTCCCTAATATCAGGCGGCAGTGCATTCCACAACCGTGTCGCGTGCACAGTAAAGAAGTTGGAGTAATCGGTAGATCCTTTTTTTCATCATCATCATCATCATCATATCAGCCGAAAGACGTCCACTGCTGGACATAGGCCTCCCCCAAGTGTCGCCACAACAACCGGTCCTGTGCGTCTCGCATTCATCGGTTACCCGCGACCCTCTCCAGGTCATCGGTCCACCTTGTGGGAGGCCTTCCAACGCTGCGTCTTCCGGTACGCGGTCGCCACTCCAAAACTTTTCGGCCCCATCGACCATCTGTTCTGCGAGCAATGTGCCCTGCCCACTGGGCCTCATCAGAAGGCTTACAGTCACCCAAAGGGCAATGGAGAGGGCAATGCTCGGAGTTTCCTTGCGTGATCGAATCAGGAATGATGATATCCGCAAGAGAACCAAGGTTACCGACATAGCCCGAAGGATCGCCAAATTGAAGTGATCCTTTTTTATGGGTGGGAAATCATCAAATGACTTCTTGAAGGGAGTTTCAGACTCTTACTGGCCCATCCATTTCAAACGCACCGTACGTCTGAGACAATTGAGTCTAGTACCTATGAGTTACTTAAGACCCTACTGACTGAACCTAGCCTTAACAACAATTGCCTATATAACACCCTAGAAACCTTAATGCCCTAACCGTACACAAACCATACACCAAACGTAAGTTACGTTGGTTTTACGTGCGGGAAGTCTGTTACAAGGAGACCTACGGTAACATCCGGAATTGGGGTAGGAATAGGGGTTTTGTGTACGTCGTGCAATGTACACAGGAAATGGTTTTCTCACTGGCGACCCGATCGATTGCGGCTAAAGGTGTCTTGGCCACAGTGAGAGGAGTTGTAGGAGATGAATCAAACTCGACTCCAGCTTGATGACTAATTTATTACAATTATTAACTTAATGATATACACATTTTGTGGTCAATACACATTGATACCTATTTACATGTGTGTTATGTGTGGAGATTTCAGTAGGTCACTTCTTAACGCTGACGGTGTGCCGGTGTTGCCGGCGCGTGGAACGAATGTATTTCGCTTTTAACGCTGACGCTGTAATGCTGTTGCTGGCACGTGTAACTATTGCATGTTCATGGTTGAACAAAGCCCTTTTCCAACAACATTCCTGAAAAAGAACCATTTCCATCACAGCCAGAACAATATTCTACATAATATGCTCTCCCGAAACAAAATTAGAAAAAAAATGCTCTCCTAGAGTAGGAGCTTACTCTTGTTCAACAAAGATTAAAGTTTTATCAATGAAAAGTCTTTTCACATAACATTCCTGAAAAAGCTAACTGATTTCTAAATCTGCGCCATTTTACAGTTTACTATGTTCGTTTGGAGTTTCAGTAGTAGGTTTTAGTTTCAGCCGCAGCAGTTTGTTCAGTCCGCCCACCTGACTCTCCCTAGAATAATAAAGTAGTTGTAACTTCAACATTACATTTTAGCATTATTACGATTTCACATTAAAGTTGTTCGCTTAAAACAAAGAATAATGGATATTACTTTTAATCACTTAGTTCAACATGGCTTCGTAAAATAAAAACAAACAAAACTCAACTAACTTAGAAAGACAGAATAATTTATGGTAATAATGACTGATTTTGAATAACAAATCTGCGCAATGGGAGTTAAACTTTTATTAATTTTTAGGTTTTATTTAAGACTAAAAATTATGGAATCATTCTGGCATTAACTAATGCAACGTATAAGAAACGCAAAAACCTAAAAAACACGACGGGTTCCGTACCATCGCCCGACAAAAAAAAACATGTCTTGTATGGGATCCTCCTTTAATTTTTAATTTAATTTAATTTTTGTAGTTATAGCGGCAATAGAAATACACACTTCGTGAAAATTTCATCTGTCTACCTACTACTGTTCTTGAGATACAGCCCGCTGACCAGACAGCCGGACGAACGCACGGGCGGACGGACAGCGGATGCCTAGTAATAGGGTTCCGTTGGTTAACCTTCGGGTACAGAACCCTGAAAAGGGTCATTGTATGCATCATTATGACCAAATTTTACAATGGGACCAACCATGACATTGCAAAAAAAAAAATCAGCTGTTCGGTTCACATTTTGTCGAGTTCTTCACTAGATGTATGTAGGTAGGTCAGGGGCCTAACCACCAACTCTTAAAGCAGTATTACTTTAATATTACTTCCAGTGGGAAAGAGACGGAGCTATACGTCCTGTATAGCTCCGTCTCTTAGGTCGTCGTTTAGGTCCAGGTTTGGCGTTTATTATGTTACATGTTGTAATGACTTGTTTGACATGTTGTCTTGTCTTATTAATTAAACATTTACTACAGGCATAAAGGCAGGGTGCGACAACGGTTTTTCATAGATTTTCTAATCCGCAGAAAAATTTCGTCAAAAGATAATCATACAAATTCCACATTTATTTCATTCAGTGTAACAATCCTCTAGGATGCAATAGAAAAGTACGATAAAGGCGACTCGAGACTAATTCGCACCCGCTACCGGCCCATGAAAGTGCTCAAAGACAAGTTGGCAGGCGTCGAGGAGGAGGACCCCACTTTTGTGGATGACTCTCATATGTATTATAGAGGTAATAGAATTTATATTGCGCTGTCTGAACTTAGACTTTTGATCTAAGATGGCAAAGGTTGTGGGAGTAAGTTCAGAACTTGTATGGCAATGTTGTCTGTGAGTTTCTAGGATTATATTTTGGTACTGCTGATATTCTTTTGTACGTCGAAAGTGAATTGAATTAAAGGCAATGTGTGATTACGCCAATGACAGCTAACAAACTATACAATTATTAACTTTTGCCCGCGACTTCATATCTCGTTTTTCCCGTTCCCGTAGGAATTTTGGAAAATCCTCTTAGTGCTCCCCTACGGAGTGTCCCAAGGAAGCTACATGCCAAATTTCAGCTTTCTACGACCAGTAGTTTCGGCTGTGCGTTGTCTGTCAGTCACTCAGTCACTCAATCACTCAGAAACGCAAGAGTATTACCTATATATGTCGCAGCCAACTAGCTTAATCAGTCGTTTCATTAAAAACCTAGCCTTTTCATTGAATTGCGCTGTTTTATCAGCAACATAAGTGACATGGGCAAGTAATTACGATATTGAACCAAAGATCATTTAGGTTGCTGAAAAATCGGCGCAGTTAAATGAAAAGGCCAGGCCATCATTGAATAGGCTGATTGAGCTAGTTGGCTGCGACATATATATTGGTATATAGCTGCTCGAATAAATTAATTTTTTCACAGCTTATGTCATTGTTGCGTTCCATACAATTACGCATTACAGCATCTGTTTCCTCATATTTTACATTTTTGTTCAAAATATATCAAAACCCGCAAACATACAATGGTGCCATTATAGTACTGTGTGGTTCTATTTTGAACTTATCAGATTTTCATAAAAATAGAATAAAGAAAATATTTATAAGTTAAGATACACTTGCCTAACGAAATCAAAACACGATTATTGCTAAGTTGCTACGCTTTGCTACGAAAGTGGCGTAGCATCTTTCTCGTAGCAGCCACCTACGCCGTAGCCCCTTCGTAAACCTCTTACCTGCATAACGTTAGTAAACTCTCCAGACGAGAACAATGAACGCCAGCCCAAGTTCACGACGGAGTTCTTGGAGCTATATCAGATGTCCAGCAACGTGACCACAATAGATGCGCCTCATATTTGTCTAAAGTCAAACTTCCCTTGGATTCTGATGCCTGACACCGACTTTGTAAGTAAACGGTCTAATAATATTGTACATACAAAGTTTAGTTTGGGTTTAGTTTTAAATTGGAGATGTACGTGTGCTTCTTGTCCCCTTACTCGCCACTAGGGAACCGTTACAGCTATGCTCACTTTAGATACCTCAATCAATATCACCTAATAACATTTCAGACGCGCATGTTCGACATAGCCCACTTTCTAATGGTGTTGTATGTGTGTTCATGTTCTCGTACTTGCCACTAAGGAATCGTAGCAGCGATGCTTATTTAGTTACTTCAATCATTATTACCTCGTAACATTTCAGACGCGCATGTTCGACATAGTCCACTTCCTGATGGTTATGTACGTGTGCTTTATGTCCCCTTAATCGCCACTTGGGAACCGTCACAGCGATGCTTCTTACTTTAGTTACCTCAATCATTATCACCTCGTAACATTTCAGACGCGCATGTTTGACATAGCCCACTTCCTAATGGTGTTGTATGTGTGTTCATGTTCTCGTACTTGCCACTAAGGAATCGTAGCAGCGATGCTTATTTAGTTACTTCAATCATTATTACCTCGTTACATTTCAGACGCGCATGTTCGACATAGTCCACTTCCTGATGGTTATGTACGTGTGCTTTATGTCCCCTTAATCGCCACTTGGGAACCGTCACAGCGATGCTTCTTACTTTAGTTACCTCAATCATTATCACCTCGTAACATTTCAGACGCGCATGTTCGACATAGCCCACTTCCTAATGGTGTTGTATGTGTGTTCATGTTCTCGTACTTGCCACTAAGGAATCGTAGCAGCGATGCTTATTTAGTTACTTCAATCATTATTACCTCGTTACATTTCAGACGCGCATGTTCGACATAGTCCACTTCCTGATGGTTATGTACGTGTGCTTTATGTCCCCTTAATCGCCACTTGGGAACCGTCACAGCGATGCTTCTTACTTTAGTTACCTCAATCATTATCACCTCGTAACATTACAGACGCGCATGTTCGACATAGCCCACTTCCTAATGGTGTTGTATGTGTGTTCATGTTCTCGTACTTGCCACTAAGGAATCGTAGCAGCGATGCTTATTTAGTTACTTCAATCATTATTACCTCGTTACATTTCAGACGCGCATGTTCGACATAGTCCACTTCCTGATGGTTATGTACGTGTGCTTTATGTCACCTTAATCGCCACTTGGGAACCGTCACAGCGATGCTTACTTTAGCTACCTCAATCATTATCACCTCGTAACATTTCAGACGCGCATGTTCGACATAGTCCACTTCCTGATGGTTCTGTACGTGTGCTTCTTCTCCCCTTACTCGCCACTAGGGAACCATCACAGCTATGCTCACTTTAGATACCTCAATCAATATCTCCTCGTAACATTTCAGACGCGCATGTTCGACATAGTCCACTTCCTGATGGTTATGTACGTGTGCTTCTTGTCCCCTTACTCGGCGCTACAGAACCACCACAGCGATGCGGAAAGAGTCTTCACTACGATTGTTGTCTCCGGGTTACTGCTGAACATCTATATTCAACTCACTACTGCTACCTATGAGAATGTAAGTTTGAGAGGTAATACTTAAGAAAATAGAGGTTTAAACTAAGTTGTAATTAAGTTGTTTGAACTAAGTTGTGTGTGTGTATTTCCTGTGTCATTGGAAAGCCAAGTAGCTAGGTTTAATTTTTAGAAAACGTCGTTTTATATTAACCGTGTTTAAAAAAAAACTTGGTCATCCAGGTACTTATCATGGTAAGTGGCTGATCTGTTCTATTGCCCAGATAATTCAAGCTCAAATAACATATTACTAAATTTCAAAATAGCAAAAACGAATAGCTTACGTTACGTATTATGTAACAATGTTTTTATTTGTGTTTAAAATAGAGTTCTTAAGTTGTTTGCTCTGCGGGTTAGCCTCCACCTACGAGTATCAAAGACGCCCGCAGGCCGCGTGGCAAACACATTGAAAGCTTTAACGTACACGTGCGCGTTACCGAGAAACACGAAAATCTAGAAAAATTGATTTTTTTCTACCTATTGGTTCTAAAGTATGAAAAAAAAGTTTATACGTCGCAAAATCGGCAGGTCTAAGAAAATGCCATGTCATGTTCATGTAATTGGAGTTTTTTGAAGAATTCTGAAAATATAAATCAAAAGCAAAAATATCAGTCTTGGTGTGGGCTGTGTAGATAGATTGTGGGTGGGGTCTTAGTGTTGATATTTTAAGATTTGTGTCACACATAGCAGTCTTTTGATTTAGATATTTACCTGGTTGGTTTAGTGCGGAAATTCCCGTAATTTCGAGGAGTATTCACATTCATATCGCAGTCACAAATTGTGGATCACTTACTAGAATTGGATTTTGATGAAAACAATATAAAGATGCTAATATCACTGTTATCGTTGCGTTTAATAGTGTCATCGAAATCGAATTGTTCATTTTAAATTAAAAAGTCAAAACGTCATTCGAGCCAGGTGCCAAGATAACGCGTACTACGGGTAGTGAAAATCCTTAAATTTTGACAAGTTTTTGAAATTAATCAAAGTCGCTGAGATGAAATTGCGACTTGAATCGCAATTTACTTATTAATTACTTATTTTCGACCCTTATTCAATATCGCTGAGATGAAATTGCGACTTGAATCGCAATTCACTAATCAATTTATTATCGAGCCTTATTCTGATGTACATAAACCGTAGGTAGTACCTGCTAAATCACAACTGACAAAAAACTAAATAACGGAACCCATTCCATTCACTCCGACCCTAATACAGAAAACAATAAGAATAAATAACAAGTTTTAGGTACAGTCAGGTAAATGCTTACAGGCCATATAAACTGTAGCAAATAAAGGCCCGCTCGCTATTGTAGTTATTATTGTGGCTGACAAAGAGCCAGCCTGATTGGATCGAACGGTACAAAGGGAGGTTAGGTCGCGTGTACACGATTAATTCAAATCAATTAATGACACAGTGAGGTCTGATTCACAATGGTGTAAACACTGATGTATTGCTATGGGTTTGCTCGAGTGTAATGGGAAGGTTTGGGCTGGCTGTAAACGAGACCGCAACCGCACTATGACCGGGTCGTTATACTTGTGTGCTAATGTAAACTGTGTGAACCGCACGTTAGCTGTTAGGGGACGAATAGATAGGGATGTTATTAGAAAGAAAATGTGTAGCAACGGTGCAGCAATTTGCAGAACAACGCATGTAATTAAGACAGAAAGTGGCTCTAGAAAATTTTAATTTTATCAGCGATACAGATTGTACAAATACCCAAATATTTACATTGGACTTCTTGCTGATATCGCTAGCGCAGCAACATTTGTGTTTTTAACCGACTGCGACAGAAGGAGGGTAATGTTTTTCGATCATAAGTATGTATGTAGGTATGTTTGTATGTTGTCCATTTCTTTGGCACGCCCTACAGTTTTTAGCGGTCGGGTTTTTTGACAAAGTCATTTTTTTATTATTTTTGACCTTAATTGTAAGATATTCTTTTCCAGATACTTGATTGATATTTGAAAACTCGATGATAAGAACAGTCTATGTAATTAGCTTGCTTCTAATTCGTAATTGGTCCTTGAATGTATCAGTATTCGGAGAGTTAGAAGCTAACCATTGTTGTTAGTAGATAAAATAGTTGCTAAACCAATGTGCTGTAATTGAAGCTTCAATTAATCGGTTCTGCAGGTTCTTGGAAGCAAAAAGACTTCACTGTGTATTGTAAATATTTCTTCAACTAACGCGCTGTTTGTTTCATATTAAATTATAAAAATTGGATGAGTCAGTCTAATATAAAACATATTAGACTGACTGCATTAGTTTAGTTCAGCGCTATTAAGGTACATGCTATGCTATCATTCATTTGTATTACTTATTGCACACAAAAACATACATTCTATACATAATTATAATAATATAACATCTTACGTACAAATTGGGTTTTCGTACAGCAAACTTCAGTGCTTTGTACTCAAAATCATAAATAGCTTCTGCCCACGACTTGGTCGAGATAAAAAGTATATGTTTGTTTTAAATAAATCCATGCATAAGATAGGATTTTCGGTAACAGATTTTTTTTCGTTTCCCTTAATTTTACATTATTTTTTCAGAACATAAGAAAAGAAACAGTAAAAGAAATAGCAGAAATAAAAATGTCATCGTTCGGTTTCTACCTAGACATTGTGTCTGTGTTCCCTGTGTCTATCTTCACGGACACTTTGGACCCTCAAGGGGAGACGGTGGCTGGTCAGATAGCCAAATTGTTCCCTATACTGCAAGTTTGGCATCTATGGGACTATATTAACAAGTGGGCACAGAACTTTGATAGCCATGTGAAGGTATGTTTCGACGGTTTTTTAAATTATGGTTTATGCTTCGTTCTTACACGTAATAAATTAACATAGTGACACTCCTTCTTCCGAATAATCGTCAAAAAGTAGTATTGCGGAATTTGTTCGAAAGAGTTACCGCGGCCCAGGAACTAAAAGGGCATAAGGAGGAACACGAATGGGTTTTAGTCAGATGATCTGACACTCCCCTCAGAGCGGACTTAAGTGGTAGGGTAGGGCATACTGCTCGCAGAACAGAAACTCGATGTTGTATGGAGTGGCGACTGCGTACTACAAACGAAGCAAGGTCAAAGGTGGACCGATGACCTGGTGAAGACTGTTGGAATCTGTTGCATGCGTGACGCACTGGACCGTTCGATGTGGCGACTCTAAAGGGTCTATGTCCAGTAGTGGACGTCTTTCGGCTGAAATGATGATGATTAGTGCCACTTCTTCGTTATAGATTTTGGGTACTTTACATCCATATATTTTTAATTAAATATACTACCGTGGGGTCCGAGTGCTCATGCGTTATTTAAAGAACTTTGTAAACGCTTAGTTAACACTTCGCGTGACCCAAGGACTGGCTTTTACTTCGGACAGAGGATAAGCATTGCCATACAACGTGGCAATGCCGCCAGTCTTTTGGGCTTACTTCCAGTCGACAGCGATGCGGATGAATTTTTTGACGCCTTTTAGTTAGGAGTTTTCTTTTTGTATTTTACTTTAAGTGTAGGTAATTTTGATGCGACTACCCATTTGTAAACGATTTGACTACCCATTTGTAAACGCGTCCTTTTTTTTTTTTTTTTTTTTTTATTGGATGGGAAATCATCAAATGACCCCTCCCGCTCTGGGTGGAGCGGCAGGGAGTGTCAGACTTCTACTGACTAAAACCCACCCATGCTCCTCTTAGTGCCTTTACGTTCCAGGGCCACGGTAACTCTTTCGAACAAATCCGCAACCCTGGTAGGCTCTGGCCTTAACGGGCCCCGACCCATGCTGACGACTGCTGGCTTGGCGCGCGTAGAACACAGCGCCGTCAGCTCGGGCCTGTTCTGATCGGACGGCGAGCTACCCATTGCTCGCCGTCCACAGGCATCAGTCACTGCGCCGTGCTCAGGAGCATCAGTTCCTGGGCGGCGCAGTGGCTGACGTTCAACAGGAGGGGGTGAAAATATGGGGCCATTACTGGCACTCCATTTCAGCCCCCTCCGGAGCCCGTTGTAGGGGCTCTACTGCGGCTGTTGCAGTAGCAGCAGCCGCAGTGGAACCGGCTTTGGCGGCGGAGGAAGCGGCGGCGGTGGCGGCGGTCGCGGCAGAGACGGCGGTGGCGGAGGGCTTTCTCCGATTTCCGGCTTTGGCGGGTGGGGCGCAGGCCCTACCCCCAGCCCAGTGGTCGGCCGGCTTGCCAGCTGCCGCACAGACTGCGCAGTGCGGCGCGGCGTCGCAGGAGCCGGCCCTGTGACCGGGCTGACCGCAGCGGAAACATAGACCGCTGCGGTCCACCTCCGAGGTGCATTGTGCTCCTACATGGTGGCCCACCTGGCACCGGAAGCACCTCAGAGGTCGGGGTTCCAGCAGTTTGACCTGCGCGGAAACCCAACCCACCAAAAACCTACGGCCCTCCGAGATGGTCTTGGCCGCCGACACGGGACAGCTTACCACAATGGTGCGCATGCCCGTGTTGTCAGGACGTAGGGTGCCCGCCTTCACCTCCTCTGCTGAGCACCCCCCCGTCCTAACGACGGCGGCCACCACCTCCGCCTCCGTGACGGAGTCGTCCAGGCCCAAGATGCGCATGTCGATGCGCTTGGTGGGCCTGGACACTCGGGCATCGTCCGCGCTAAGGGACGCCCTGAGCCTTTCGGCTAGAGCGTCCGCGGTTGGGCCGCTGGCTGCCCCGGGGATCTCCAGCATCCGGGCCCCAGTCATGGTGACCCGGAGCCGAAGGCCCCCCACGATGCCCAGCTCACCAAGGTTCACTGCCTCCTTCGCCTTGGTGAGCACGTCCGCGTACGTCACGCCCCTCTTCGCCGCGTCCGGCTGCAGCGTCAGAACTACAGCCGCGGTTTTCGGGGAGCGCAGCGCAGCCGCGACGCTTCGCGCCTTCTGCCGCCGCTTCCTCTCCCGCCTCTTGGCCGCCCTGGCTGCCTTTCCCGCCTTCCCCTTCTCCCCGGCCACTTGCCATTCGGCTTGAGCCGGGGGAGGAGCTGAAGGCGAGGAAGCTGGGGGGAGCTGCTGCTCAGACGGCGCAGGAGCCTTCGCCGTCCGCGCAGCAACCCCACCCTTCCTCTTCCTTCCCGGGGCCGGGTCCGGTATTCCCGGCACCGGCTTCGCGGGTGCCGGCCCGGACCCTTTGCCCTGGCCGGACGACCCCGGTGTGGCAGCCACGGCGGCCGCATACGACGCCTTTTTCTGGCCTGGGGGGGCCTTCCCACTCGCCGCTAACGGGGGGCGCAGGACGATGCCCTCCAGGACGGAGAACCGCGCCTGGAAGGCAGCCATCTCCTGCCGCACGAGGTCCAGCACCTGGCTCTCCTGCGGCACGGGCTGGCCGTCCTTCTTGCGCCCCCCTTGCGGCGCCCCCTGTGGGCCGGCTCCCCGGAGCCTGGCCAGGTCTGCGCGGAGCCCCTCGTTCTCCTTTCGGAGACGCTCCGTGGCGGCAGCCAAGCGGGCGACCTCCGCCCGCAGCTCGGACATCTCGTCCGGCGGAGGCCCACCTTTGGTAACCTCCGCTGCCGCCAGAATGGAGGCCATCGCCTCGCTAACGCGCGTCCTCGTCTCATGTTATAGGGGACGAACCAATTACCACGATATTAATACTGTGCTATTTATTCCATATTTAATATCAATCGGGCACAAATGCTACTCAGAAATTACATTTGATTAGTTCCGTAATAATGTAAACCTATATAAAACATCTAAATGCTTATCTACTAACACTCTCGAGGTCTAGTGAACATGTTTGAATAATCCCTTGTAATACTGTAAAGAAATTACATTTGATTAGTTTCGTAATAATGTAAACCTATATTAGACCTCTAGATGCTTATCTACTAACACTCTCGAGGGCTAGTGAAGATGTTTGAATAAACCCTTGTAATACTGTAATGAAATCCTTGTAGTACCTCACAATTCACACGTACAAACTCATGCTAGTACAAAACCACAGTGAATTTCACTTATACAATTTCAACCTACTTCTACAAGTAAACGTAGTGGTTGTATTCTACTTGAATACAGCCTTGGTTGGTCTCCAATATCATGTAAGTAAGACGATGCATCATCTGACGAGAATTATATACTACGAGACTATAGCTCTGGCATAGTTACCTCAACCTGTCGGAGAATATTAAATGCCGTTCAATTATAATTTGCAGCTGCTGATCCTGGCGAAGTTCTGCTTGATATTCGTCATATTTTGCTACTGGTCCGGATGTTTTCTGTACCTTTATGCGTGTCCCAGGAAATTGTGTCGAGCGGTAATTACCTACATATTTTGTTATTATTTTTTACTCATTATTATTCCAGCATTCTGTAAGTTTACGTCTCCGATCTTAGCCATTATGATGTAAATCTTTAAAAAGTTACGTTTATGTAAACGTTTAGACTAGATAGCATTATTTACATCAACATGGTTGGACAGAGCATGTTTGAGCGGAGCTGTGCCAATATTAACCAATATAATTGCAAATAACCAATTGAATCTTAGTGGACAGGGATTTGCGAACTAGTTTAAAAAATCATACAAAACCGGAAAGTGGTGCGAGGCAGCGGAGCGTGGAAGCGAAACGAGGAAGCGGAAAATAACCGGCCGCCCTCTCAAATTACTCGTCGCGTGAACTCGCTAACTAGCTCCTCTCAGTCCGCAACTCCGCTCTGCGTCAATGGAGAGGCAACCTAACTGTGTCATTCATAAAATCGCATATTAATTTACAATCGAAAGGAATTTCAGACCCATTGCTTTTTTTAGAATTTTTATTTTATATTTGAAGAAAAACTAACGAAACAAAGTTTGTACCGCAGCAAAAACAACCCTGCGACGAACTACTGAACGAAATTCTGCATCGCGGTTTCAGAGTTTTCAGTGCAATTTAAACATATACAACAGTCCGAATATCAACTATCGGGCAGATGCCCACCGGACACAACAACCGTCCGGTTGGAGGATTCCCCCCTTTTCTAAGGAGATTTGCGGGACTTTACACCCTGTTCCGCATTAGCTCTGTACTGGGTTGCGGTACATATTTAGTTACTTAGTTTTTTTGTGGCAGCATTTATGCCGCTACATCGTGAAAAACGGTTACAATGTCAAAATGAAAGCATATGCGACCGGTTTAATTCATTTTCCACGATCTACAATACATTTTTTGAGACTGCTATTTACTATTTATCTGTCTCCTACACCATTATCTGTCTCCTACAGAACTCCTGGATGGCACAGCTGATATATTGGGAGACGAAGGTGTTTATGGCTATCGAGGCGCATCACGAGAGCCCCATGAAGACGTCCTTCTTGTTCGGGACCTCCGTGTTCACTGGCACTGGCAACTCGGAGCTGGCGCCCGGAGACCTCGATCTTATTGTTGTAAGTGATAGAAAAAACATAGCATCTTAATCTCAATCTCAATCTCAATCTCAATTCGTTTATTGCAATCCATAATGTCAAAATACAGGTGGTAAAATAAATACATAGAAACAATTATGGACCCTGTCGGGCACATCTTATGTCTAAACAAACACAATAAAGCCGAAGAGTTTGTTTGTGTGTTTGTTTGTTTGAACGTGCTTATCTCAGGAACTACCTGTCGGATTTGTAAAAATCTTTTTGTATATTGTTAGCCACATTCATGAGGAAGGCTTTAGGCTATATGGGAACGGGAAACTCCTACGAGAACGGGAAAAATCGGGACATGCGCGTACGAAGTCGCGGGAAAAAGCTAGTAATATTATAAATGCGAAAATGAGTTTGTTTGTGTGTTTCCACTTCATGTCTTAAAAGCTGAACGGGAGTATGTTCTCTTGGTATAATTTCCGACTAAACGACGTAAGAACTGCCAAATCCTATCTAAACATCGCCCATTGGTGCTGCATTTGATGCCAACCTGCACCGATTCTACACCAATTTCTCGCTATTTCACTGTGACGGTTATTATTTTATGAGATAACCAGCAACCCGCCCGGCTTCGCACGTGTAGCAAAGCATAATAAGGTTCCAGTCAGCATGACTTTTGCTTACCTCATCAACAGACATCGTCACATTTCAGTAAATTTACACTAAAACCTTCATGAAATACATCTAAACGTTCCTGATCAGAAAAATCCGTTCGATAATTTTTGAGCTTATCGCGTACAAACATACAGACAGAACCGGGGGGATTCAGCATGCAGTGATAGTAATACTACACTGGTACATCCAGTTAAGCATTGGTTAGGGACTTACGGGGTAATCCGCTCAGTTACAGGAAACTCTACTTGAGGGACGTTGCATGATCTGCCGATAGGTACACGTGAAATCCGAGTGACGTGGTTATGTAAGTACTCATAGTACGTGGAACAACATGAATGTGGGACCTGTGAAATGTAAGGCTAGGAAATTTGGTTAAATTGGAGAATACAGTTATTATGCTGGCAGTTGATTCATTTCTGTACTCTTTTTTTGAGAATAATCTAATCCGGGTGTATTGTACTAATCTGAATAGTTTTTTAATTATTATTTCTTCTTTTTCAAAATAATATTTTTATTCGAAATATTATATTGATTGACTAGTAGAGAATGCCATGTTGCATTAAATCCGCCTATAAATATGCGAGATTATTCGTTTATAGTCACTTAGTGCTCACTACTCTCCCAAAGGAACCTACGTGCTAAATTTCAGCTTTCAACGAGCAGTTGTTTCGGCTGTGCGTTGTCTGTCAGTCACTCATCAGTAACGTAAGAATTTTATTTAAATTGATTGATAAACTATTAATTTAAAAATAAATAATTTCATACCTATTTTTACTCTCTCTCACATCCTATAAAATTATAAATGTAAAAGAGTGTAGTATAATTAGACGTTCGTTAATCAATCACGCACGCCTCAACGTGGCAACGGCTGAACGGATTTGGAATGCTGGCAAACTGGTAAACCATGACCTGAATTATAATTTCAAGGCACGGCCCTGGCTTAGCGGCTGCAATGATAAAAGATTGTAGAAAATCTTTAAAAAAAAACTTGTTAAATGTACCTTATTTTTTCAAATGATTTTCTGGTGGTCTTTTAACTATCTGTTTTGTGCCTGAAATAAAAATATACCGTCTCTCAACACCTAAAAGTTTACTATGTACAGTAAATAGGGTTCTTTTATGGATGTGAAATCATCAAATGACTCCTTCCGCTCTGAGTGGAGTGTGAGAGAGACTCTTACTAAGTAAAACCCATCCGTGTTCCTCCAAATGCCCTTTGCGTCCCAGGGTGACGAAAATCGGCAAATAGGTACTGCAAGATTTAGTATGCTACTATAAATAAAATAGTTCAGCTATCCTGAAAGCTAGTGTAATCTATCGTAAAAACGCGAACCCCGCGCCCCATACAAAAACACTTCATATTTTATCCCACGTATGTTTCCCATTACCTCCACACCATAACCATATATTTTTCTCTGAAATTTTGTTCAATGCACAAAAAGTTTTATGGACTGCTGGCTTCGATTTATTATGGGCCTATGTATTTTCATGTGATTTCAGTCACGTAAGATTTACTAGATATTGGAAATATTGCTTTATTTTGTAACCTTCAAGAAATGTTAGCCACTAAAATTGTGTTTCTTTGTGATTTGCGTTGGTACCTATACAACATTTTATTTTGTTTGTAAACACGTTATAGGGTTCAGACAAGCGTAACGCGACAGTGCGACCACAAAGAGACGAAAAGTTCATAGCCTTGTAACCGACTTCATGTTATCTCTACTCATATATGCCAGAGAATTATAAATATAGGTAGGCACAATAAACTTTTGAATAATATATTCCCACCCGGATCCACAGATGCGTTTTTATATCCCTGTCCATAATTTAAAGTCGCGAGTTATGACGGGTAACCCTGGCTAACCCACGCATTTAATTATAAATTCTGAATGGGCGCCCTGAGAGTATCATGATAAGCGACACCACCCGCCAGCGATATAAAGTGGTGACACTTTTATAGACATGCAAATTTTATATGTACCTACATCTGTTTATCTAATAAAAACTATATACTGTGTTGGTTGTTGTAGGTACCTTGTGAAAATTCAAAAAAACGTTCACATAAAAAAAATATCTAAAATTGATCTAAACATAGAACTGTTGCTACAAAAACACGTTGTTGTATCATCGCGTCACATCTGTCTGTGGAAGCCTTTATACACGTGACATGCTCGTAGGTAAATTACTAGGAGCTTGCAGAAGACTTCGGCCATGCTTAACGCGTGTCTTATTGCGCAGAGTAAAACAGATGTAGGTATAACGCGCGTAAATATCTGGGGATGCAATGTCTTCAGCACAAATTTTAATGTATTTACTAAACGAGTATAATTATTTATCATTCATGAGAGCCTTTACTGTCCCACTGCAGGGCAAAGGCCTTCCTTCCTTTCTTCCACTGTTCTCTGTCCTTTCCCACATCTGGCCAATCCTTTCGGTAGTAGTCTAATTTATCAAGCCATCTCCTCCAGGGGCCTAACCACCAACTCTTAAAGCAGTATTACTTCAATATTTCTTCCAGTGGGAAAGAGACGAAGCTACACAGGACGTATAGCTCCTTCTCTTGCCCACTGGAAGTAATATTAAAGTATTACTGCTTTAAGTGTTGGTGGTTTAGGCCCTGGGCCAACCGCGTCACCGGTTCCTGTTTGGAACCCAATCAGTGGCCAATTTTGCCCAGTTCTATTGCGACATGCGGCAGATGTGGCCAGCCCAGCTCCATTTTAGATTAGCGGCTGAGTTGGTCGTCTGCGATTTGTGTTTTGGAAACGAGTAGGTTAACTAAAATTGCTAACTTTTCAGGTCATTTTACTCTTCGTATCGGGATCATACCTGAGTTGCTTCTACACAGCAAGGATCTGCAGCAACTACTTGCTATCAACCCACAGGAAGTTAAAATTCAAGGTACGAAAACATTTTTAATTCCAAAAAGCTCGAAATCTCATTATTTTTCCAGTGAAAACGCCGATCGCTATCAATACCTACTGTTAATTCATGCTTAGAACGTGATTAAAAAAGGTTGGATATTGTTCTAATGGATCCGAGTTTAGAAGTATCTCCTCTGAGGAATTTTAATGAAAATAACCGACCTACATACCTTAGTTAATCAACGTTTAAAATTGGAGAAATACGATTTTAATCAGTGTCGAAAAACAAGAACAATATTGGAATCTTCTGAATCAGTGAACATGAATGATAGAAACAGAATTGATTGTATTTGAACTGTCCAATGACCCAGATTTTTATTGATGCTTACTCGTAACTACTGGTTTGTGAAAATCGATGGTAAACTTGTTATATTTAGGTTCTCGTGTCTTTATTAATTTCATATTTCAATCAAATCTTTCGCCATTTCCTGATGAAATGTTGAATCATCATATTCATCATCTGCGTACTACGTTTTCTTTTTCCATTTATACATTACGAGTATATTTATAACAACTTGCTGTTTGTTTCGTCAGTGTTATGGCTTTTTATTTCGCCATAATTATACGATAATCAAGATTTTCAGTTTAATAATCTTTACAAATAGCCATAAATAAAACCAATTAAGATACCTTCTATGACATATTCTTCAATCTTCATTATAATGTTGGAGCTAAATATTTTCCTGGACTTTATTTATTACTCCATCCATCTTTCGTAGGAATCCATGAGGGAGTTGTTTTATTTCCTCTCCGTAAATCACGTTAGTGGAAAAATCAAAGCGCGGGTGAAAAAGTTCTTCGGTGTGCAATGGTGAGCGAAGCTTTTGAATTCATTTTATAACTAAAGTGTAGTCTGAAGTGGATTAAATTTAACTTGGTGTTGCCTCAGGTAAACCTCGTAATACAATTTACATTTTAAAACCCTACGAAACTCGCAAAAATGTAACCTTATAAAGATGAACAGCCTGTAAATTTTCTCATCCTCTAGAAGAAAAAGAGGATCCTCCTACCGGGTACGTTGTTGTATCTGGTGAGCAACTGCCCGCTGGTTGCTACAACAACCAAACTCAGTCGTGATTCATTCTGTGTGTATGTTTTTTTTTTCATTTATAAAACAGGTACTACAATCACGCGGTGTCAACAGAAGAGATATTTTCGGACATGTCAACAAACATCCAGCAAGAAGTACTTTCCATAGAAATGGTCGAAACTTTGCTATTCTGTCCTCTATTCCAGGTATGTTTTCAGTCAGATTATATTGGTATCTACCAATCATAGAGTTAGGACACGCCTCGGCGGCCGCTACTTGAGACAGTTTATGTATGCGGAACTAGGTGCAAAGCCCCGCTACCTCTATTGGAATTAAGGGAGGATCCTCCGATCAGACAGTGTTGTGTTCGGTGGCAACTGCCCGATGGTGTTTCTCGGGCTGTTCTATATTGCGCAATGTAAGATTTTTGTGACGTCGGCCTTTTTTTTAGTTCAAATGTGGTGATATAGTTTTATAAATACTTACTACACCACGAAACCAAGCGCGTTAGTGGGTGCTTCTGATTACCTATGGAATAGTACGCCCGTGGTCATAATTATTTAAGGACACTATATTTAAATATGGCCACACTTCTAGAACACCGTGCGTTGCTGATATACATGAGGAAAGAATCCGACCACATATAACGACTAAATAGTTCCAAACACATAACATTTCAAGCAGTTTGTTACAGTTGGTGGCAATTATTTTAGTTCAATCACAAGTTTGATGTCAATATCTGCATCAGGCTGCTTGAAAATATAACCCGCACTTCTGGAACATCCTGTGGATATGACGGTTGAAACTTGCGCTCAACGCATCGGTCACAAATATTGTTGGCAATGGAATGGCAGCTCTAGTCGTTTGCCTGCTCTATGGAACAGACTATTTCACTATACTCGGAAGTGACTTTCCTTGTACCGAAACTCGAGTTGAATGGCATGCCTGACATAGTGATTAGTATTTCTGAGAATGTTCTAACACTACGTACTGTTAGTCTTCTACTCTCTTGTTGCAAGCACTTTTACCGACATAAGAGCCTTTACACTTTTTAGTTGCCCGATAAACGGCGTCGAGCACCTGGCGGAGAAGTCCATACATTTACCCGGTTAAACTGAACATTTGCTACCGGTTACCCGGTGCCAACTATCCGGTAACCGGAAAGTGTAAAAAGGTGGCAATATCACTGCGTTCGGCATTTAGTTTCACTCCATGCAAAGATTGCTATTGCTGGGAAAATTCTCAGTAAAGTGTAGTGTTTACAATTGTGCCTCGTAAATTCTCATCTAGGGGATGGCAATTTCTGTTTCCTAGAACAACGCGTTACCGATAAAATTGTATTGTTGTTTGTTATGTTTATGGGTTTATTTGCTTTGAATCCTACTCATTTTTATAAAATAAAAGTAGCCTTAGTTACTCTTATAACATCAACTATCTGTCAGAAAAAGTCCCGTCAGAATAAGATTATTTGTTTCGGAGATGAACATGATGGAACAAACAAACAGAACGACAGAATGGCAGGCAGACGGACAAAAAAATGAAAGTATTTCTTCCTATGAGTAGGTATCGTATATACATGCATTTATTGAAAAGCTCTTATTTTGATATCACAAACTGACACTATAATTTTATTTATATTATTTATAATTTTATTAGGTATGCATGTATATGTATAGATAAATTTAAATGTAGGTACTTAGTCTATTAATTACCCATACATTTTTCAAGGATTAATTTTGGCCAATACCAAATCAGCAACCTACAATCCGTTTTGTATAACACATTATGCTGTCATAAGAAAGAACAATAAAATATTGTGGAAAACGAAACCAGATATTTTTACTCATCACGAAAGTCTTCATCGTGATTAAAATGTGAACAAAAGCGAGTTTGTATTAAATAGAGCGTCCAAGACAGATGTAGGGCATTCTCATTTGTTTGTAGGTGTTGAATCGGGACTTCCTCCAGACTGTGGCCAGTAATACGAGGAAGTTAGTGCTGCCTGACAATGAGGTGGTTCAACATGCGGCCGATATCGGACGGGACATGTATATCTTGCAAAAAGTATGTGTTTATACTTATGTCTTTATTTTTGCTTGCACTGTCCACTCAAAGGAGACGGAAACGCTGTCATATAATCTTGGGCCTAGATGTATAAGGATGAGAGTGGTGTCAATCAATAGATTATATATTTTCAACCAATCTCTGAAAATTCTGCGGATTTTAGCAATCTGAGAGCAGAGATAGAAGAAGAGATTTAGTATAATATTGCACCTACATTACAACATGAAACGGAATAGTGCCCGAAAAGATGTTTTTACAAAAAAAAATACACTGGCCGGTATCATCAACCTATCTTTTTTAAATATCCTTGTCAGGAGGTATATATGTCGTGTCATAAATAAGTTCTGTTATTATGATTTGTCAGTGTTCATCAACGTCAACAATTAATATTCTGTCAACCAAACTGCTGTTTGACATAAAAACAATCAACCTTTCTAAAGAATACGTCATAAACTGCTAAGAAAGCAACATTGTTGCAGGTTAATCGTGACCTAAACTGTATTTTTAGATAACTAGTCTTCTGGACTGTGAATTGTGCATTTTTTTTGTATTTTGAAATAGAAAATAATAACATTTTTTTTAAACCATATCTCAACTCTTTACGTTTGGGCCAATTAGTTTCCGTCTCCTTTATGTAGTCCACAAAAGACCATCTCTGACATTAACCTACATAGTTCTCATATCATTTGACCATAACATGTTTACATGGCAAAGACTTGTAAAAGAGACTTGACCTATGAGTTTTTCGCGGTGTTTCTTTTCAGTGTAGTCAGCTAGAAAACACCGACCCTATGTAGTTTAAATTGACGAAAATTGTCGTGTTACGATAGTGTTATTTATAACCAATTTGCAAAAATAAATATCATTTGTCATCCTTCTTTATTTATTTCAAGAGGTGGACATGCTAAAATTTAAGGAAAGTAATCTTGTCTGTGTTTAAAAACAGAGACAGTATTATTTTCCTTGATTTTTAAATATCCTAGCACACAGGCTTTAAGCTATTCCATTAACTAACATTCAACGACCTGGAGTTATTACAGCGATCAAGATCTAATTACCTAGATCGTTAAGGACATATTAAAGCGACCATTGTTCACAGGGCCACTGTTACATGTTGAATAATCTTGGTAAAAGACAAATGATCATAGGACCTGGCACCCATTTTGGTGTGGTGGAAATGCTCTTTGGCTTACCAAAGGTAAGTGAATTCAAGTTTATCTAATACTAGCTCTTGCCCGCAGTGATGACGGTTATTGCGTAAAAAATTAGTCTATTTCCTTTTCCCAGCCTGTATATCTGCTAAATTTCATGACGATCCGTTCAGCCGTTTTAGCGTAAAAGCGAAAGTAACTCTGTCTGTCTGTTAGACAGACAGAGTTACTTTCGCTTTTATAGTATTAGTAGGGATTTTTGTAAAAAAGGCTCGGCTTAGCTCTCGATTTTCTTTCCTTATTACACGAAACGGAATTCTGTTTCATTACCTTAATTTTAATTAAATAATATCAAAAGCTACCCGGTTTGTTTAAATACAAAGTTTACTTTTACGCCAATAACGTTTTTTTCCGGGAAGGTTTTGATCTGTTTGTAAAATCCTTTTCATTAAATTCTGAATGGTAACTTTTCTGTATTTAACCATTAACCATGTTTGAGTAAGATGACTAATTGAGCGGAACTTTACTGTAATTAAAGGTGCGTTTACACGGGCAACTTTTTGAGCAATAATTGCTAGGCAACACGTATGGATCAATCTGGAGTAAAGGTACATAAACTTCATTAAAATGCAATAGTATTTTCGTTGCTCGTGTAAGCCCACCTTAATGTACAGTTGGCAACAAAATCTGTTTACCAATCACATCATAGTCAAACATGTAATTAATATTCCATCCTAACGTCCTATGCAGATCAGTGCCAACAAAGGCAGTTCTCATTAACATTTCCGTAATGAAAATATAATTTGTCCAGGTATACACGGTGGTGACGTCAACAAACTGCATATTACTGCATGTGGAATACAGTGCCCTGGTACAATGCTGGGGAACGTTCCCGGACATTAGTCACCCCATTATCACGGTGATTCATGCATTTAATATCACCGTACAACAAGAGAATGAGCCGCAGAGTAGTTATGTGCAGAAGCTTCACTCATACAATGAGCGAAAACGCACGCACACATAGACACACTTCACGTACAGCTAGTACAAGCGCACTCGCGACTGGTAATTGTTTGGACTTGTTCAGATTGAACGCGTGGTGATTAGACGGCCATAGTTGCGAGTTGTTGTAGCGGACAGTCAATGCTAGAAATGTTTTCTAAGGAAAAAAAAATAGACGATCGCTCGCAGTCGTGCCAGTCGCCCAAGTCACTTCAGTGTTGACGTAAATTTTGAGATTGCTGTACGTACGCATCTATGTGTGCGTGCACCTATTTTTGATAGTTATTTAAAGCTGAACTTCTGAAGTTGCCTATCTAGATTGTGAATGAGCGAACCTTTGTATGCAGGCGTCTGTGTCTGATGTATTAGCGTCTGGGTGTGCTGGCGATGTTGTGCATAGCAGGTTGTTGTTCTAGTTTTATGTATTTAAGTATGTAAGTAGTGGAAGATTTTTGTAATGTCTGAATATGCCTGGGTGGAAAACCACGTGCATTTAAAACAGGTCTGCCATTTGACTATGCAATAAGAGGTGGTGGCTATTGCAATTGAATTGAGTTCGATATCAAGTACTTTGTGAAATATCAAAATCAATGCCGCTGGAATGAAGAGGGTAAAGGTAAGTAGGGAAACTAAAAGACATTGTGCACTTGTTCACTCATCCACCCACCCCTTATGTAGCTCGAATAGCTTCTACATTCTTTAAAAGTCCTTAAAAAGTTTTATGAAATAAATGCTACGATTATTTCAAACCAGAAAACAGTGGGTGCGCGCGATCTTTACGTAAAACCAAGCCGTCTTAAATCTATTTACATGTAATGAGAATTCGATATTTTTGCTGAAATTAAAATTACACTCACAAAAATACAATTTGAGTGAAAACTCGTTTCACGTTCTTCAACTTGATTTTCCTCATCGATTACTCGCCCACTCAATTTCCTTGGCATCTTTTTGTAAGCGTTTATTTACGAAGAAATACGAATTTCTTAACGATGGTACTTTTTTGCAATTTCTTAATATTTAAGTATAATTCTATAGAGAAGATAATATGACAATTTGTGAACTTCGAATAACTGGACAATGAGCATACTGGGCATGATTACGTACCAACTTAAATACAGTTTTATAACTGTCAAAATATTTTTATGCCATGGACTGTTAATTGACAGAAGCCCGAAAATGTGACAGCCAGTCTTAAAAATTATGAACGATTGATGAATTATGTTTTATCGTTCTACCCAGTAAATGGGTTGTGGTGGTCGAAGTTGCTTCTTGTCCGAGATACTACGTCAGGCTCCCTGGCGGAACCACCTTTGCTTTAACAAGTATTGAGGATTTAGGTGTACTAGTTTAATATAGAATTGTTATAGAACTATTTGACACTATATATTTGCTTATACTATGTATAGTAATTAGATATATTATTGTGGTTTCGCCGGTAAGGATACTCTGCAGCGCAACCAATTTAAACAAAAGTTTACGTCGAAACTAGAGGTTTTAATAGGACTAGAATTTTATAGATATCCCACAGACTTTTTTATGTAACTTAAACTAGTTAAAGCAAAAGTGGTTCCGCTAGCGAGCATGAGATACTGGTAGTCCGCTACATACAGTAAAACTGGCAGTCAATCCAAGATAGTTGAGCAAATATTACGCTGATGAAAGGTATGGTATAATTGTAGATATTATTGGGATGCATGAAGATCGGAGCCTCCTCGTGAAGTGCAATTTGTTCCATCAGGCACTCAATTGAACCGAGCGCTCGGCGCATCCTGGACAATCTCACCTTACAAGACTGGCCAATCCTTCCCTTGCGGTGGTAAGGCGCGTCAAACAGTCTGCTGTGTTTCGTCGACGCGTGGGAGTCTTCTGGGCATGCTCGTTCCATCATAGACCTCATCCTCCACTTTCCATCAGGCGTGATCGAGGTCAAGAGCTAGCCCATTCTTCAATAACATAATAAATAATAGCCTGTTACAATGTTCCTATTCATATTGTTACCGAGAGCTACCATAATCTTCCTAGCCTTTTCCAACAATATTAGGGTTGACTTCGACTCAAACTGGATTCAGCTGAATACCAGTATTTAACGTGGCTGCTTACCAGACCTCATCATCATCATATCAGCCGAAAGACGTTCACTGCTGGACATAGGCCTCCCCCAAGTGTCGCCACAACAATCGGTCCTGTGCGTCTCGCATCCATCGGCTACCAGCAACCCTCACCAGGTCATCGGTCCATCTTGACGGAGGCCTTCTGCTGCGTCTTTCGGTACACGGTCGCCACTCCAGAACTTTTCGGCCCCATCGACCATACCATACCTTCACAAGCCATTAACTGGGTAACACGGTACTTCTTGGCAAGACTGGAGTCAGATGATCTGGGTTCTGACAATCCGGGGCCAACAGCTTAACGTGCTTTCCGAGGCCCGGAGGAGTTTCGGTATGTTATGATGGTCACCCATTCACAGACCGACCTTGGTAAACGTTGCTTAACCTTGAAGATCGACCCGTGCAGCTGTTATTATTTAGCCACGAGCTCCTTTACCGAGAGCTAGCATGATGCTAAAATTCTACTTATAATGCACAGGCTTTAGAAAACAGTGAACTTAGAACTCGGGCCGCCGCATATGAGGATGCTAAACCTTTGACTGGACGATTAGACACGAAAACAAACAGGATTGCGGTAAGTGTTTTAAAACATCTGTCTTCTGAGATAATATGATCACTCTCATTGGTCCGGAGACCAACGTGGCTGCTTACTTGTATTTTCTGTTTTGCTTTCTAAGGTCACTTTTGAGTTAGTTTCGGTTTTAAGTAGGAAATCAGCTCATAGTTCACCTTTTCTTTTTAATTATGTCCGAAACACTGATTTATCTATTTATCTAGCTATCGCCCGCAGCTCAATTAGCAGTGTTGAATTGTCCCCCCTTTATAAATATAGCTTATGAGTTGTACTGTTATACTTCACCGTAATAAAGTTTTAGCGAAACAAACATTCATCCATTCTCAAAAACTTTCACATTTATATTAAAAGTAGGGTAAGATATTAGAATGATGTTGGTCTACTATTCTATGGGACCCACATTGTCCTATGTGGGAATCTATAGACATGTACATGTAGACAGACATAGATAACGCAAGTATCACGATCTGTATGAAAACCAAGCGTGCCACTATTGGCACACCGATGCAGACTGAGCGCGAAAGAGGCGGGTTACGATTTTTGTACGTAAGCTAGGCACGCGAAGTAGTCTCTCTTGCGTTATCTATGTCTATTTATATATGTGGGAGGACGCAAGTCCAATCTATGAAGCGATACCTGTAGAGGATTTAGTCCAACAGTGGTCGTCTTTTAGTTGAAACGGTGATGATCATGATCATAGAGAACACTAACAGTGACTATATTTATATACAACTTAATAAAAGTTTAAACAAAACTCTGACATAACAGTCTCATAACACTAACGCGTACTCAAATCATATAACTCAACACAAGTTAACTTACCCCACTACTTTGTCAAGTAAATAATTTGTTCGCAGCAAGAGATAAAGGAAAGTTTCGTGCTATTTACCACAAGAGAACAGAGGGTCCATTATGTGAATACATTCAACAAGTTAGGCGTATTGAGGTATGTAAGTCTTTGTGCTACAGTTTTATTAGATTAATTAGCTCTATTATTTTGAGAACAATACTTGTTAAAACAGGCGTACTTGTTCCAACAAGCTTTAATTGAGAACAATTCATTATTAAAGAGGCTTTAATAAATACGAGTTTCTGAAAGACGAAGTTATGATTTTGGTATTTTGATTGACAAGGTAGGTGTGGTGGTGGTTCGGTGGCAAATATCTTATATTGATTTATAACGTTTCAACTACCAAGTATGACATTAGATGTAATTAGTTATACAACTTGTAACAGAATAAACACAATACCTCTTAAGGGGTCATCATACTCATCATTATGAATAACTTTTACTATGGGATCAAAACTGAAATAGCGAAAAAGTAATCGACTCCCCCATAGATTTATGTGCTCTTAACTCGACAAATTGTACTGAACAGCTGATTTTTTTTCGCGAATACAGGATTGGTCCCAAAGTAAATTCAGTTACACGTTGTATAAGACTGAAATCGCCAACCCGCCTTGAGCAAACGTGGTGATTAATGCCAGTATATTCTCTGTATTAGACTTTGCTCTAACAGCAAAATTTGAAGTGCTTGATTGTTGAGTGCTTGTTGCATTAAGTCTGCCCATGTACCACTATTGTACAAAGAGTTTAAATAAGGCAATAAATAAATAAATTGATTTTTTATTTTGGACCTGTAGTCTTAGTGCGAGTTTTGAACGTACTCGATCGTTGGATGGAAGTTTCGCAAAGAAATCAACCTATAGAAAACCTTGATTCTATTCTTTTTAGAGCTCGTTATTTCCACCGAAGATATTAATTTCACTTCCCATAACATCCACAATAAATTGCCTAATTTATTCACGGATATCTCATACCCTTTTTACATGAAAGCTGATTTATATGACGTTGTCAGAATAAACACCTTTCAACGCAAAATGGCGGGGTCCCAGTCTTGTATTTTAAACATGGCTTTGTATTTTATATTTTAAACTTCGCTTTATAAAAAAAAACAATGGAACGTTCGGAAGAAAAACATTGCACGAATCCAGATGCATTAGCTAAGCTTTACGGTAACAGTATTTAAAACAATTTTGAATAAAAATACTGTTGACTTCATGATAAAATTGTGGTAGTCTCTTTGACCTTGTTTCGTGTGTATGTGAACAAAAGGCCTCATTAGATGTCACCCTAAGGGCTTTGGAAGGGCTATGCTTGGAGTTTCCTTGATGATCGAATCAGAAATGAAGGTAATGCGACGGTGAAACAAGGATCCTGACATAGCCCGAAGAATCTCCAAACTGAAGTGACAGTGGGCAGGTCACATGGCTCGCAGAGTAGATAGTTTATGAGGTCGAAACCTTCCGGAGTGGCAACTACGTACCGGAAGACGTAGGGTTGGAAGGCCTCCTTATTTTGTGGATGGGAAATCATCAAATGACTCCTCCCGCTCTGGGCGGAGCGGAAGGGAGTGTCAGACTCTTACTGACTAAAACCCATCCGTACACCTCCTAGTGTCCTTTGCTTTCCAGGGCCGCGGTAACTCTTTCGAACAGAATCCGCAACCCTGGCAGGCTCTGGCCCTGACGGGCCCTTTGGAAGGCATCCTGCAAGGTGGATCGATGACCTGGTGGCCTATGCCCAGCAGTGGACATCTTTCGGCTGAAATTAAAATAAAGTTAGAGTTATTCGATTCCAAGTTATTCTTGGATCTCTCAACGGTTATGACACTGTAAAACCGCCATATCCACATTACGACCGCAGTTTTAACAAACAAAGAAACTCCCATCCTCATACATACGAGTCTAAACTTAACTTATTTGAGCAGTTACACAATTTAAAAATATGATTCATGTGTGTATTCCAGCTGGTCTGATATGTCGTGTGTTGCAGACACCTCAGGTATCTGTTCGTGCCGGGATGCATCACTCCCCACGGAATGTTCCTGAAGTTCTGGTGCGCAGTTCGCTTCATAGTCGCCATCTTTTACATATTCGCTGTGCCGTACGATATTGCTGTAAGTTTGCATGTTTTATTGTGTTACGTACTACAGTAGGTGTCGCGGGGAAAATGCGAGTTAGAGTTTTGAGTAAAGTGTCGAGTGCTAAGGAGTTTTTATTAGATTATTGAGAAGGCTGAGGATAGCACTCCGAGTTTTCTATGTTATCCCTTTTTTTTTTTTTTTTTTTTTGGATGGGAAATTATCAAATGACCCCTCCCGCTCTGGGTGGAGCGGCAGGGAGTGTCAGACTTCTACTGACTAAAACCCACCCATGCTCCTCTTAGTGCCTTTTACGTTCCAGGGCCGCGGTAACTCTTTCGAACAAATCCGCAACCCTGGTAGGCTCTGGCCCTAATGGGCCCCGACCCATGCTGACGTCTGCTGGTTCGGCGCGCGTAGAACACAGCGCGCCGTCAACCCGGGCCTGTTCTGATCGGACGGCGAGCTACCCATTGCTCGCCGTCCACACGCGTCAGTCACTGCGCCATGCTCAGGAGCATCAGTTCCTGGGCGGCGCAGTGGCTGACGTTCAACAGGAGGGGGTGAAATGGGGCCATTACTGGCACTCCATTTCAGCCCCCTCCGGAGCCCTTTGTAGGGGCTCTACTGCAGCTGCTGCAGTAGCAGCAGCCGCAGTGGAACCGGCAATGGCGGCAGAAGAAGCGGCGGCAGCCTGTGACCGGGCTGACCGCAGCGGAAACAAAGACCGCTGCGGTCCACCTCCGAGTTGCATTGAGCTCCCACATGGTGGCCCACTTGGCACCGGAAGCACCTCAGAGGTCGGGGTTCCAGCAGTTTGACCTGCGCGGAAACCCAACCCACCAAAAACCTTCGGCCCTACGAGATGGTTTTGGCCGCCGACACGGGGCAGCTCACCACAATGGTGCGCGTGCCCGTGTTGTCAGGACGTAGGGTGCCCGCCTTCACCTCCTCTGCTGAGCACCCCCCCGTCCTAATCCCTTAAGATTTTATCAATGATGTCTATATATAATCGAATAACTTCACGAGATGGAGTAGTAATCAGCCCTTAATTGAGCTTAATTGAATGAATTTATACTATTGTACATGGTGGTTGGAATTTATCTAACATCAAACTTTGAATATGTCAGCTTCTCTGCCACTAGAGAGTTGTCTTACTTTTATAGACTTCGCCAAATTCCGAGGTCAGAATAGCCTTGTGCTTCCCGAATTTCGCTCAATGATAATCATTTAGTAAAGTCCTGTTCCTATTCAGAATTATTGCACAACTAGCTTCTCCAGCGGCTTCTGCCAGCAGCTTCGCCGTCGCGAATATCAAAAAATGATCCCAACTGAACGAACTCCTGAGATAAAAATAATATACATTATAATTTATCTCTGCGCTAGTGGCAAAATTATAACAGCCGCACGGACCGATCTTCAAGGTTAAGCAACGCTTACCGAGGTTGGTCTGTGGTTGGGTGACCATCTTAACATACCGAAACTTCCCGTACCTCAGAAAGCACGTTGGTCCCGGCTGTCATTTGGAGATATTTGGCAGTCGTTACGGATTGTCAGAAGCCAGAAAATCTGACACCAGTCTTGCCAAGAAGTACCTACCGTGTTACCCAGTTAATGGGTTATGGAGTTCTGGTAGGCAGCCGGTCCACGTAAAATATTGGTATTCAGCTAAATCCGGTTTGACTCGAAGCGGACTCCAATATAGTTGGGAAAAGGCTAGGCAGATGATAATTTATCTCTGCGCTAAAGGGTATCAACTATTTTTCTATAGGAGCTGGCATTTCCCTCCGCAGTAATTTTGATTTTTTTTCAAAGTGCGATGCACGATGTAACATGCATAGACACATGCATGGACACTTGTGTCATGTTGCCGAGATATTTGAAGGTAAACTCGGCCCCTTTCATCCAAATCCGTGGAGCCATTCCAACATTCGCATTTAAAATATTTCACAATTTCAGTCAAAACAACATAAACATGGAGGTCCATACAACTGGTCGGATATAGTGCTTTACATAGATATTGTTATAATGGCGTATGTAGCATACTACAATGACAAATCCTTGCTGGTCACCCATCCACTGCTGACCGTGTCGAGATATTTGAAGCATGCCTTCTTATTGGATATCATTAGCGTCTTCCCGTTGGAAGAAGTTGTAAGTATTAATTTAATATGATTTTTCTATACGGTCTGAGGTTGATTTGTAATAATAACGGTTTTTTTTTTTCAGTTTAAAATAGTAAATGATAATACCGATATGGATCTTTATAGACTGAATCGAATGCTATTGGTGAGTTTTTATGACGTTGTTTGACGGTAGTTTACAATTATTTGTAATGTAATAATTTGTTGTTTTAGGAAAATAACGCTGAATGGTTTTTATCAAAATTGCAATTGTTAACATGATTTTACAGTTTACTTATCTAAGCAGCGACGAAACTAAATCCATTTTCTAGTGTAATAAAATTATTAGTCCTTTTGAGTGAAACTTAGTGACTTGAGTGAACTTCGGGAAATGTATTTTTTCAAGTGATTGCGTGGATTTCACGGTACATAACTTGAGAATGTACAGAAAAAAGATAACAACAGTATTTGTAGTCCTATTAACATGTTTTTAAACAAAGTATTAAATTTCGAATCATCATCTGCCTAGCCTTTTCCCAAATAAATTGGGGTCGGCTCCCAGTCAAACCGGATTCAGCTGAATACAATGTATTTTACGTGGAGCGGCTGCCTACCATTAAATTTCGAATGATTGTGACTAAATAACGAATTACAAAACTGATAGAAAGTAGATGTTTACACGCCTAGAAAAAGCTTGGAAAAGGTCTGAACACAAAAGAACGCACAGCAACAAATAACAAAAGGCTGTATCTAATCGTATCTAGATACAGTACTGTGCCGATCTTCACACAATAGTGTTCAGTGAACATTACTTTTTGTTCAGGTGACGATAGGTATGGTCAACATACATCGATTTATCTAACGATAGCTTTAAATAAAAAATATACATTTTAATATCGAGATATAAAAAGTCGAGTTGAGTCGAGTCGATGTTAATTTGAGTATCAATTAAAAACCGAATTCAACGTATTTTGTTTGAACGTATTAAATTCGAACGTAGATCTTCTGAATGCGTTTACAAAAAAGACTTTGTAATTTCCTGAATTAAATGTTACCTTTAAATAAATGAAAAGTCTGTGGGAATAGCTTCTATGTAAATACTGGCAATATCGATATTAAACACAGTATCGACATTTTTCATATCAATTCGATTTTAATCGATAACTTTTTTCATTTGCCCATCCCTAGGTGACAAGAATAACAGGTGCTTTCTCGTACTGGGAGGGTGATATAATGCGGGTGAATCCAGCTGTCGCGCTCCTGAAGTTCCTGCCCATAGCCGTGACGATCGTGAACTTTACCACGGCCTTCATCTTCATGAACGCGTGTGAACCCTACATCCCTCATAACTCGCATTATATTTTGGTTAACTGTACCAAGATTTTGATCATTTCGAGTACCAAGTATGACATTAGATGTAAGTAAAAGAACTAGTAACTTAATAACCTTTTCACACCACCTGATCGAAAATGTCAAATTATATGTCATGCCAACCTAACCTAAAGTGAGTCATTTTTGGCCGGTGGCACAGCCGGGCAATAATATTGTACTGGATTTCATTATAACCCGCTGGTTAATAATGTGATTTACATTTGGAACCTCATCTGTCTGCTCAATTGGCGGTACATTAGGTACTTACAACGCCTTCTGTCTCTGTCTCTCTCTTTCTGTTCCAGAAAGAGGAAAAATATTCTCGATACTCTTACTACTTAGGGATGATATTCTCGAATTTCTACAGAATCATAAGGATTGACCAGGATTGAAGATAATATTATAAGAATAATAGGTTATGTACGGATTATTGTATAAAAGGATAAGAATAACACTTAAAACCCATTTATAGTCGATTTATTAATTTAAAAACTATTTTCTCGAGCATCTCCTATGACGTTCTAAATTCAAATTGCATACAGCCAAGCGTCCGAACCCATTCTACCAGCTGATATAAAGCTCTGTATAAAGCTTTGTGTACACATAAATTGTATTAGGTTGCTAACAATAGGCCTGCACATATTTAGTTACCCACAGAGAAGTAAAAAAAAAAACGAAAATCGAGTTGGTCGTGGCCGCTATGTGGTAGGTATACCGAGTGGAACGCAAAAAAGGCGCGAATATTGCATATCCGTATGGTATTAAACTAACTTTTTTTAAGTAGGTATACAGTATAGTTCTAAATACATGTCTCTACTTAGTGTTTGTAAATTTAAAATACTTTGTTTTTCGTATTATGGCTTATTATTTTCTCACAGGAGGTGTGAAAAGTAGAGTATCCTCCTCGGGGATAAAGGTGTCTTTGTCTTGGGCTAGCTTGAATCCCTCGCTGCATTCAGGATTCTTGTATTAACTCCCTCGCTTCGCTCGTGAGTTAAACTCTAAACTCCCTCCAAAATCCTTCATTGCGTTCGAGATTCAATATGATGCCCGTGACACAAGACACTGCTTTATCCCCTGGGTGCATAATCTACTATTACATTTATCATAGCAATAGTTCCCCAACTAGCTTACCAAAATAAATTTACAACCCGATATAAATCTTCCAAAAGTATGGCATCACAACTTTGTATGCTTTTCAGATGCATTCACGGAGTACGTGTACACGTTCTACTGGGTTTACGAGATATTCGTCGGTTAGTACTCCTCGTAATTGATACTACGGTTACAGGTAATGTATGGAGCGCAATGTTTCGGGTTAAGTCAACGACTAAATTCGACCGACCAGTGATCGCGTTGTTGCGTTTTAGCGTCGCTATATAAGGCGATGTCATTGGGTTAGAACTCAAAAATTAGAGGTATTGTATCTTTTGCCTAGTTTGGTTTGAGGCTGCGGAAAAACAAATTCTTAACGGCTAAGGATCTTTCAGGACCGTCATGGTCGAGCGGTCGCACAGATGAAGGGCTCTTCAGTTTACAGTCTCTGAAAGCATAGCCCTCACTACTGCTGGTAGGGACAGGTCTCCCCTGGCGACCAGGACCGGCCACTTAGAGCGCTCGTCGAGTGTGTGGAAAATATTACCAGTTTACATTTCACGAAGCTAAGTATACCGGCGGCGTAGCTTAGCGATGGGTTGCTATGGAGTGCCGCCTTTAATTTCGCAGTATTGGTTTCCTTATTTGTATGTGTCGAATTTACGTGTGGTTGTTTAATTGGAATAAGCTTCTTAAACATTTGTTATTAAAGGCAGAGAGACGGTGATCGTTTTTAGGTAAACTGGTTAAATAATGCCGCTCTTAGGCTATACAATAAGGAATCTTTAATTAAAGTTTTCGCAACGTGGGTGATCGATTTTTCATAGACATTTTGTTTTTTTCATAGAAAATGTAAATAAACATAACCTTGTGTAACAATTTACTAAGGTCCTCTAGTTCAAATGCTCAGTGTAGGTATAATTAATGACTATAGTAAAAACTGTATTTTTTTTACTTAGGCACAATATATTAACTTTTCAAAAAAATAGGTTTATAGGAAATGTCAGGCTTTTAAGGCGGTAATAAGTCACTAGGTTCGTTTATTTTCCCATGCCATTTTACCAAGTGACTATACAGGGTTATTTGTTAAACACCAACAACCTTTCAGTGGGTGAAAGTACTCATGATTCACAACAACTTTTGTTATGAGCCAACCCTCCCAGGGTTGGCTCATAACAAAAGTTGTTGTGAATCGAGAAAAAAATGCTGTTTCATACATTTTCATCGGGTGAATATTGCATTTTGTATGCAACAGCCGATTTATTTTTTGATATTTCAGAGTTGGTCCCATGTTAAAAGTTGTTTATAATCATGAGGACTTTCACCCACTGAAAGGTTGCTGGTGTTTTACAAATAACCCTGTATAGCCTTAGCACACTATTTTACATACTCGTAAGTTCCATTATTATTAAAGGTATGGGCTGCACTCCAGTAAGCATGCCCAACTCCGTGGACCTGTGGCTAGTGATGTGCCTGAAGATCACCGGCTTCATGTACTTTGCCTTCATGTTCGGATATGTAGCCTCCACGCGGTCTGCCGCTGCGCATGCGCTGCTGGAACATAATGTAAGTACCTACAATTTAACTACATTGTACTATCAACATAATAAAATGTCATCATCTTCCTGCCCTTATCCCATGTTACTTGTGGACGGCGCGACACGTTTCTTATATTCTATCCTGTCAGCCATCACGCTATCACTTCCTTTTCTTTCATTTTACTTCTTACACAATCCATCCATCTTTTATTTGGCCTCTTTCTGCCTCTCCATCTATCAAAAATAATATAAAATAAATATATACTTATATTAACATTGTGCTATTTAACTAATACTACCTATTAGCAAATCAATACTTAATTTATTATATACCTACCTAAGCCTGAAAGTCTAACAGTAGTGGTGCTCAGTAACTGCCCAAATATTGGATAAGATCTATTATTTGGGCAGTTACCTATGAATTTGAGGTTTTTTCCTTCCCTTGAACTATGATAACTTCGGTTGGACTTAGAATTTTAAATTCAAATAAACTTCGTATTACCACGTTACCTATACCTTTTTCAAAATCAGTTATAATTTTGGACTTTAGTATTTTTTGCTGTAATATCGTCATATATATAACTTTTTTTTGTGAAATCTAGTTAAATATTGTTTTTTTTTAATAGGAGTTACAACTTGGAAACATTGCTTTTCGATCAACACGTAATATAAATGTCTAAACCTAGCATTGCTTAAGAATGCACTTTGCGTTAGTCAATGTCGTTTGAGAAATTTTACCTATCAAATTAAAAATATTGCTGTTATGGTTAGATGACGGGTGGGGCGTTTTGGGGGAAGGTATAGTATTTTTTTACTTTTAAAGAGTGCTGTATCTCTTCCCAATGCTAATGAACGTCTCTTTATTTCATTATGTTGATAAATTGCATGAAACTAAAGACTATGGCAAAAGCAATTGAAACATAGCAAACCTGCTACGCTAAATCGTAGCACGTATATCACAGTGCTACGGGTTCGTAGCACTCGTGGCGTAGCGCATGATCTACGCGCTACGGCTCGGCTAAGACTAGGCTACTTTATCACTCACCTCAGGTTTGTGTAACCTTAGGTTAAGAATGTCAACCTCCGAATGTGTTATGGACAAACTAATAAATTGGAGCATTTTTCGTAATGCCCGGGCATTATTACAAGCGTATTAGGGCGAAGTGAACAATTTTCATTATGAAAACTACATGGCAATATTCATTATGAATATTTAAAGTAGTTTCCGGCCAATCTGATAATACACAAGTACATTGCACGTGGTGCGGGGAGAACGGCACCGTCAGTGACATCCCGGAATTTAATTGAACAGCTACGTAAATGACTTTATTCAATATCGTTGAATGACTTGCCTAGCCAAGAAGCGGAACATAGGGCACAGGAAGCTTAGGGCACCCCGACACGGATAGGTTAGGTTCGAATGATATGACAGGAGCTAGTTCCTGTCATGCTATTCGTGTTAGGTTCCTTTAAACCCCGCAGACAGAAATAGGCGGAACTTCGTCGAGGTTAGAATGTTGAAATCGATTGTTGTTTGAATTTAGAATTTGCTAAATTAAATGTTTCATAAGAACGGTGTAAGCAACTGCCAGCTATTTTAATTATGAGTCTAATTATTGAAATAGTAAAGTCACGTTAATTTAAGTTTGTATTATCATAGATCAGCAATCGATCCTCTGTAAAGTTCATTGTTATGGAAGTTCTTTGAGCAATTGAATAACAATATTAATACTACTAGCAGATTCTTTCTTCGTTAATAAGTTTCAAACGATATAAACAAAATTAATTGATGTTAAAAAATATGGTCCGACCGTTGTCTCAAGATACTTAAAAACAAATAAAAATTTAGACTCGCGTAATACACTCTCTTATTTGTTTTGTTCATATTGAATCGGTCCAGGTCAAAGATAATTAATACCTACGAATAAGTACGAAGCTGTTATGGCCCCCGTTATCTCCCTTTGTGGGCAACTTTAGCCAAAGGTTTCTAGTGGAACATTAACAGACGGACGCTATTGTTAGTAGCAAATAAAAAGTTATCGCTTTTAGGAGGCCACTTAAAGCCACAGAAATGTTGAAGCCATTCCAAGTCATTTGCTCTTTCACCGAGTCTGTTACGTATCTCTATTTCATTAAGGAACGTACTGCCAAGCCTTGCGAATCAGTATCCAAAAATAAAATAAGGTATAATAAATTTCAGAGGAAATTCATTTCATAATGTTTCTTATTATTACTTTGTAAGCAATATTTTCAATTGTCTTCAGAGCCGATCAAATATCTATAAAGTTAATAAACTGAATATGAAAGGAAATCAATAACCTATTATGGTACGGTTGCTAACAGGAAAGCTGGTCTTATTTATTTGCAAAACCGAACATATAGAAAATTAAAGAAATGAAAGTTCTATACATGTATGGTTGATGTCGACCACAAACATGACCAAGTTTGTAAAAATGGCGCAATGTAACAATGAACAAAATCTAATTAAGCCCGAGATAGACCATACAGTTAGTAGACTACTACGTATTACGACTAAAGTTCCGTCATTAAAAATATTACGACTTCGCAGTTCCAGTACAGTAATTATATTAGTTTTAACGAGCTCAGTCCCCGTTTGTTTCATAGGAAAAAACAAAGGATCTAGCCAACTTTCTGTATCAAGAGAACGTGGATCCCATGCTCACGGTGAAAACGTTGAAATATTTCGAGTATGTGTGGAAACGAACCAACGGCAGTAATCCGCAGGTAAGTCATAATGAATACTCTGTTTGCAGTGTACTACAAGCTGAATTTTGTGTAAAATTGTAAACAATGAAATACAGCAAGTATTTCACCGGTCACGTAGTCGTAAAATATTGCGTTATGCACTTTTTACGGAAACTACATTAATTCTGGTGAAACGCTGCTGGCTGTTGTGGTGAAACACTTTTTATGTTTGTGTTTGTTTCAATTTTGCATTTTTATCACGTTCAGGCAGCAGTGTAACATAGTTTTGATTTACTTTACAATATTCGATGGGCAATCAGCTGAATGTAAAATTAAACTGAACATTCGAAAGCTCAGCAAGAATATCGAACACCTTTCTTTGAATGACCTCGTAATACGGATGCTGACACCACAATAATATAATATCGGATCTCTATCCGCCGACCGCAGGTGGTATTCAGCGGTGACAGGTGCGGTGCGCAATGTCGCTTCATCATTTTGTCACTAAATTAGATCCTGGGTCACGATGATGTATTATTTAATTAATACTTGAATAATCTACCCTGTCTTGTTTCGTTGTTATGGTTTTATCAGGGCTTATGTTTCGCTGGTTCTTGTACCTATTAATTAAACAACCTGTGAACCTGTGTTTGAACCAAATTTTGATTTTTTATATGACATGACATTCCACCTATATTTGACAGAGAGTTAAGCATAGTATTCTATCTATAGTACAACCACTTAAAGGGTTACATTTCAATGGTCAGCCGTTTCTTTTCCAGGCATTATATTATAATGTAGGAAATCGTTTTTTTTTCTGTTTTAGGATTTTATTTTTATAAATCATGATTTTAGTTGATAGGGCCAATGCCTGGAAAAAATTGGCTGTAACCCTGTATATTGTAAAAGTTCCATGTGATAAAGGTGAGCTTATGTCGGGTACAAATCCAGACTATGCCAGATTGGATAATAATTAGCTCTGCTATTTTAACGGGATTGTGTTTATCAAAAACTTACTTTTCATTACTAGCACTAATTCAAGTTCTTAAAACATAACAGACAGATGTGTTGCGATTGTTGCGCCACTCCTTCTTCCCAGTTAAAACACTAGGAAGTGGTGACGGGGGGGCGTTTTGGGAGACTGTCTTTAAGTAAAATTCAACGTTCAAAAAGTGCTGGCTCTCAGCCTAATTTGTATAAATGACTTTGACTTTTTCAGTTACTATTTTCTCATGTTTCTAATATGGTTCATAACTCCATTTATAATCTACTCAAGCAAAATGTTATTTCAGAAAATATGTCGTCGTCTAAACTCAGCCTTAATGGAAGATACATTAGTATTCATGTACGAGCGAGCCCTGCGCGAGGTTCCTCTCTTCGGGAAGGTGGAGAGGTCCTTCATCAGGGTCATCACGCAACACCTGCATGAGATGTACCTGCTGAAGGGAGACACCGTAATACAGTGCAGGGACATACAGCCCTACATCTACATTATATACCGTGGGAAGGTACGACCTAATAGTATTTAACTTTTTATACAATTTTTGTAGGAGACCTATTAGGGTTTTTTTTTTGTCTAGTAGATGTAATTTATTTCCAGACGGTTAATTTGTAGACATACGGTCTACAAATGAATCGTCTTCAAGTTTCTTAATAAGTTCTAAACTGAATGTTTACTTAAAATTATGAATATGAGCATAAAATCATACTCAACGTTGGTTTCTGAATCAAGAATGTGAAGTATTTTCCTTGCCCTAGTTTAGCCAGAAAACCTATGAAACTTTGGTATTAAAGTGGGTTCTTAACTTTAATTTCTCAGTTCAGAAAATTGGTTTTGTTGCCATATATATGTCACAGCCAATTAGCTTAATCAGGCGTTTAATTGGTTGCCTAGCCTTTCCATTTTAACGTGCCGATTTTTCAGCGACCTAAGTAACATCTTTTGTTCTATATCGTTTCATGACGTGCCCACTTATGTCGTTGATTAAACGGCGCAGTTCAATGAGAAGGCTAGACTTTTAATGAAACGGCTGATTTAGCTCACATATACATTTGGAGAGTGACTGAGATCCAGCAGTTTATTTTAACTTGTGCCCCACGGCTGTGCAAGGCTCTCTTTTCTCCTTGCGTACCTCTCTATCCTGTCTGATCTCTGGCCAAGTGTGACTCGCAAATGTGATCACACCGTCACAACAACTTTGCCACGGTCGACTTCGATGGCAACGTCTTCCTTCAGGCGACCAGTGAGTGACGATCTTCACCCATATCTCCGGGTATCTCCGTACGACACTGTAGCGGCATTCATACCGCCACAAAAATCAACGTAGCAGAATCAACATCACAACAAATGAGACTCGCAGCGCCATCTATCTCGACAGCTGCGAACTAACTACAAAATCCTAAATCGCGATATCAAAGTTTACCGTGCGATTAGAACATATGCAAAGCCCGAATATCAACTCTCGGGCAGTTGCCCCCAGACACAAACAACCGTCTGGTCGGAGGATCCTCCCTTTTCAAATGGAGGTATGCTGGACTTTACTCTCTGTTCCGCTACCACTAAAACACGATCAGCCTACTCCCATTTCAGCCTAGCTGTTTTTTCCCCAACATCCGCTACTTTCAAACATATATTATATAGACTGATTATGTCATACTACCCTTACAAAACCCTTCATTCCAACTCGGAGAATCGTGAAAGAGTTATACAGCATGTATCTTATTTATATTCATAGCTATTTTTTATTACGCACAAGTCCCTGTCCACAGTCAATCTTTCAACTCAAATATCGTTCGACGTAAATGATCGGGGAGGGAACGTCGTGTATCCCGGAGACATGTACTGATTAGGGATGTCATGGAGGCACTTTTAGTGGATGCGGAGGCAGAGGCGCGAAAAAAAAAACTTTAATTTACATTTTCCATGATACCAGGGCCAAAATCTAATTCATAAAAGACAAGCGCCTTTGCCAAATGCTTCGATTTAGTGGTTCATAAAATAAACCTGGTGCCCTATTAAGACGTATGATATCCTGTGTCCTGATCCCACTGTGAAAGAGGTCAGTTGTTTAGCTAAACAAGACTTAAATTTCAAATAATATTGTGAATAGGATCATTACGGCCCCTGCTCCACTAAATAGTCTAGCACATGGTATTGAACCTGGTTTCGGCGGTGACAGAAGCAAAAAGGTTGAAACTTCAAGTTTATTAGCTTTATTTATAAAAATCTAACCATATAATTACTGATTAAACCAATGATATCATAAGTAAAAAGGTGTAGATAAGTTACATAAACGACATTCTCTCTCGATCTTTAAGAACGGCATAATGTCACAATGTTAGATGACACGTAGAAGTAGGACGGCAAGCCGTAATTATCGGGAGCGGAAAAGAGACAAGCCGAGGAAAATGTGGCTAATTAGCCAAATTTTGACGTGTCGCTTGATGAGAGCTTATAAAAAAAAAAATAAAATAAAATCTTTTTATTTCAGACATACTTGGTCCATAATATTGTTAGTAATAAGACTTAAAAACTATGTTAGGTACATTTTAAAAAATTAATTAATTTAAGTATTTGCCGCCCTCTGGGGCCCCGGGCACACGCACTTGTGCTTGAACCCAGTGCCCCAGAAGGGGGCTGTCCAGCTTGTGGCTGAGCACGTTCAGGATGGTGTTGGCGCTCCCACGCGTGCGGAACATCAGCGACGCAATACGGCGCCGCAGCACAGTGTGAAACCCGTCTGTGTGCGCGTGCGCAAACATCGCAGACGCACTACAATAGCGTGGGAGCCCCACCAGCACCCTGAACGCGTTATTATATTGAATTCGGAGAGCGTTGATGGCCCGCTGAGTGTAGCTGACCCACAGATTGCAGGTGTAGAGAGTTTGGCAAAATGCTTTAAAAAGAGTAATTTTTACCTCTAAACTACACCTCGCAAATCTGCGTGCCAACATGTTACAGCGGACCGCCATCGCTCTCCTCTCCCTTTCTATGTCTCCATCGTCTTTTAAATCCTCGGTAACCACATGGCCGAGGTATTTAAACTCTCTCACTCTTCGAAGAGCGACAGCGTTAAGCAGCACAGGTGCCACATCCCCCAGTTTACGTCCCCTGGCTTGAAATACCAAGAGCTCGCTTTTCCGAACATTGTACAAGAGACCGTGTACCCTTGCATACTCCTCACACACGCCTATTAGCTTTCTGAGTGCGGCTATTGATGGGCTGAGCAGCACCATATCATCTGCATAACTGATACTGTTGATGCAGTGACCGTCGACCGAGCATCCTACTCCCGCATCGATCAGCTCAACAATCAGCCCGTTCACGTACAGGTTGAAGAGTGAAGGAGATGTCAACCTCCCCTGTCTCACTCCACACTCCAACCTGTACTCGTCAGAAAGTTCGCCAAGCCATTTGACCTGGTTAGTTTGGTGGTCATACCAATATTTAAAAACATTAATTAACTCACCCGACACACCTGTATCCTTCAATTTTCGCCAGAGAATATCATACCTAACCAGGTCAAATGCCCTGGAGAGATCAAGAAAAGCTGCATACACAGGCGTGCTCCTATCTGTGTAATACCTGACAGTCTGCTTGAGAGACATAACTGCACATTCTGTCGATAGTCCTGGTCTAAAACCGAACTGTGCATCATTTAAATTTAGGTGTTCTTTAAGCTGTCTCTCAAGCAGGCCATCAAGCACCTTAGCTGTGGTTGTGGCTAATGATATCGGGCGGTAGTTGCTCTTGTCGGAATTATCTCCAGTCTTGTTCTTAATTATAGGCACTACCACCGTCTTCATCAGTTCATTGGGCAGGTACGAATGCCTAATACAGAGCGTAAACAACAACCCCAGGAGCCTCGGGAGGTGTGGCCCCGCGTGCTGAAAATGCTCGATGCTAAGGCCGTCGTGCCCGGGCGACTTCCCTCGAGTCATGCCCTTTATTATTAGAGCAACTTGTTTCGCTGTGACACGCTCAGGTACCGCTGACACGACGACCCCTACATCACTGGTCTGCTCACTTTTTAGCGGAGACTCCACTTGAAAGTGACATTTAAACAAATTAGCAATGTCTTTTGGTTCACTGATGCCGTTGACACTCACCGGGACGCTAGGTTTTGGATTTAACTTTTTTGTTTGCTGCCAAAATCCTTTAAAATCTTTGTTCTTATGTTTGCTAGCTAAAATATTCATTTTTATTAACTCTTGCTTATAACATATCTACACTTTTTTACTTGTAATATCATTGGTTTAAACACTGAATTTTTCCATAGGTAATTTAAATTTAGAATTTGCTAATCAATTAAACTACAGTCAAAAAGTTTTAAAAGCCCTATTATTTTGTTCATCATTCGGCATTTAAGGCATTCGGTTATGACGTGCCAATTTTTTTTGAATCACCTCCGTTTCAAATCCACTACAACCTTGATTGAGAGATACGATTTCTTGCGGAAGTTTCGCTGTTGCGGAGGCGGTGTCACAACCCTCAAGGTACTGATTCACTGAACAGGAACAATAGGAAAAGGTTTTTTGATTATTCCGCTTTTGTACAACTCACTAAGTTTGTATAGTAAACATGAAGAAGGACATACGTACAATATAATGTTCGATGGGACCCCTGACCCTTTTCCCGTTCGTTGACAATACATTTTTTGGATCGGCTCCCATGTTATGAGCTTGAAATAGAACATTTTATAATATTGTATTTTAACCTTTTGTCTTTAGGATATTCTATTATAGGGAATGTAATATGTTTTAAATTACAGGTGGATGTTTTGACATCGTACAATGAAATGATAACTTGTATGGGCCCAGGAGGAATGTTCGGGAATTTTACTGGCGTATGTATCATAATATATTATTTTTAAGTAACGATTGAGTGATTTCACATGTTTAAAATGAACTGTTTGTTCATTATATAGAAATTAATACTACAGTTTAGTTGGTTAAATGTGCCTGCTTTAACGATATAAGCTTACCGAACCGGTTAAACCGAATTATATATAAAGACATAAAAGAAAGAAAATTGCATTTATTGGCACAATAAAAAATAAGTACCTTACAAATAGAAAATATAATACGTACTTAATACAATATTGTGCCAAAAGGGCCTCAGCATAATGTCAGGTGGCAACACTTGGTATTACCACTTAACGCTGATTTTCAACTGTTGCCCACGGGTGTCATACGCTCGAACGCGCAGTAGGCATATAAATACAAATAAAAGAAAAGAAGTGTATGTATTTGTAGACATTTGAAGGTTCCCCCGAAAACAAAAAAAAGAGAAGGTACTTGTAGACATAATAAATACAAAATAAAATCATCCAATAGACTGTAAGTAAGCCCAAAATCTTAGGATATCCCAATCAACTCAATCTTACAATAACATAGATTTCATACTAATATTGACGCAAAATATTGAGTAATACGATCTTCCATTTTTCAACAAAAAATCGTGAAATATATTCCAGAAAATCTAGGGTTTTATTAAATTTTCAGCAACCAATTTCATGTTCGGAAGTAACGATATACGCAAGTCGGAGTCTCGATTTATTAGTAATACCCAGTGTGACGTTTTTCAACTTGGTCAAATACTATCCCAAGATCCAGGAGCCTTTGAATAAGGCTTTCGAGATGTCCAGAGATTACATCTTGCCTATCAATATGGAGATCAACGATATTGACTCATCGGAAGGTAAAGTACTATTCTTGGATGTAGTAGACTCTTTGCCAGCAGCTCTGTATCAGCTTTCAAAGTCCAAGGGTTTGGGCTTAGCTATGATGAGTCAGTCAGTTAGGGAATCAGAACTTTTCTATATTGATTAGTAATTCCGTCTCATAGCTCGAAATATTGCTATTACGTTGATTCTTCTCAATCAATGTTGAAGATGTTTTCAAATTCAGAATAGCAAAGTCGCTGTCTACCTCTATCTGTTTTTCTGCTTATTTCTTCTAAACCACGCAACGGATTGTGATAAGGTTTTCTCTAATACAAAGACGGATGAACGAAGCAGAATTGTGGTAATATTTTATACAAAATAGATGACCAATGATGGTATAATTAATTGCACCATCATTGGTTATCACATTGTTAGTTAACAATTTTTAAATCAACATAATTTGAGTGAGTTCCACAGAGCGAGTTACAATTACGAGTTTCTTTTTGAAATTATGTAAAACGTAGATTGAATAGGAATACTGTTCAAAGTTTGTGTTTGAGATAAAAATAAACCTTGAATGTTGCCGTGTCTATATCAGAAAAGATGAAACACGAAAAAAACGATGGATTAACTGTTACTTTATCAGTAGACCGAAGAGATTAACAACCTCCGGCAACAGCTTATGGCATTATTGCCTTGACTGAAAAGGGTCCAAAATGAATGAAAGTAGATCTTGATAACCGTTCCATTTCACAGATGAGTCGACGTTTGACTTGACGTCATTAGAATCAGGAGATGATACGAAGAGTGGTTCCAGTAGATTCGAACTGTCAGGTATGTTAAGGAAGAGCTTAATGTTCTATAAACAAACGGATTAGCCTAGGCAACATCAGCATTGCTACTACACGAATGACTTGGTATGATTGTCCTTCAAACTTGGAAAATTTTGTATCTTGAAGAACTGGTCTCTTCTGGAATTTTCATAGCTCATATATTTTATAAAATACCATAAAGAGAGAATGGAGAAATGTATTTCATGACTTCGCAGTCGCATCCGACTAGCTTAATCAGCAGTTTCATTAAAGCCTAGCCTTTTCATTGAACTGTGCCGTTTAATCAGCGACATAAGTGACATGGACAAGTCATTAAACAATATTGAACAAAAGATGTCACTTAGGTCCCTGAAAAGTCGGCTCATTTAAATAAAAAGGCTAGGCTTTTAACAGGAGCTAGCGGCAGCCGAAACAGTTGATTAAGTTTCATCAGTGCGAAATTAGCTGCGAGATATATATCGCGAGACACAAGCGTGATAAGAACAAAACAAAAATATTCACAAACAAAACTCTAGAAGTCTGCACCATTACTGCGCACAAAGGTGTCCTTTTACGAAGATAACAGGCCACATTCGGATCGAAAGGCGACATTTTCCTCCGTGCGTTCAAACAGGGTTGTCATCAAACTATCACGTTCCTAATCCGCAGGGTCTCTGCCGATGAGTCAGTCACAGTCCAATGTGAGCCAGGCGAAGTCGTCTGCCAGCGTGACCACATACCACAGCTATACGCACGCGTCTAATCTCCTTCGGCCCGGGACACTCATGTTTCAGGTAAATTGATACCGCACTAATGACGCCTTGTGGGCTGTGGCTTACGAAACAGTATTTGTTTATCTGTGACTTTCGGAGCCTGAATAGGGATCATTCCTGCTTAAAAAAACAAAAATAAAATTCATTAATTTCTGGCTACTGCGATGCCCATAGAAATCAGTCAATCTGAAAGAAATCAATCACACTTAACAATAGTTTAAAAAATATAATATGATTCTATTTAGCCCGTCAATTAGATTATCGAAAAATATTAGACACGTATTTTTTGCTTTAGAAGGGTAAAAAGTGTACGTTACATGTATGTAAATGTGACGTTACATGAGTTTTCAACGCACTGCATCGTTTTCATTTTTTATTTACGTGAAAAAAGAAAAAATACGTGTCTAATGTTTTTTGAAAATTTATCTGACGGACTAATTAGATTTTTTTAGTCATCTACCCTATTCAAGTAGGCTGTGTGCAGATGTGCTTGTAAGTGCCATGACGATTGATTTATATTTATTTGGCTTGGAAAATACAGGAGTAGAGAGAGCGTGTCAGGCGTAACGTAAATCTTGTTTTTTGATTGACATTTTGATTGAGTATTCTAGCTCTATATACCGCAAACATATTCCAGAACACGTACAGCTTTATATACGATTCTGATAACATTTTCTGTGCCTATAATCACTTCTCGTCGCGCCTAGCGTAACAGGTAGTATCTATCTATCTATACCTCGCCTTTCTTGGAACAATATGTGGAGTAGTCAAACATTTTACGTGCCCGCTTATTTTTGCTGAAGCTTGTTGCCAACGGGATATTTTGCTTCGCAGTGTTTACCTACGAAGTTAGTGCTTAACGTCTGTCGTTTAAATCGTTTGGCTTTTGCTTTGGCTATGTTGCAATGGTATTGAATAAAAAATGGTAGTAAGTTGTGCATATAATAGTATATTGTTTTTAGGCCTTCTAGTGGGATATTACCTCCTAACAATCTTACTTCGATTCTAAGAATGGATGTATGTATGTATGGATGGTTGGATGTTTACTTGTAGCTCTTTCACGCAAAAACTACTAAACGGATTTGAATGAAACTTTACAGTAATTTAGCGAATACTGATGTATTCGCTAAATTACTGTAAAGTTTCATTCAAAGGAGGAAAGTACAAATATTTAAGTAGTACTCTGATGAGTACTACTTAAATATTTGTACTTTCCTCCTTTACAAATTATAGCAGGCAGTTTAATAATAAATTGTTATATGTTTTAAACTCGCGCCCACATCTGAACTTCCATATTTTCTATTCTATTCTATGTAAAATCCCAGAATGTTTAATTTATATCCGAAATTTACTTCCTGTACTACAAAATACAAGTCGCAAATAAAACAGCCCGTGAAGCTAGTACGAACATACTGGTATAGTTTAGAAAATTTCCCCGAATTTCGGCTTACAAATCAGGATTAGTTAAAAAACTTTATTTTTATTCGCAGAGTTACGGTTACCTCACATGTACCGTGGTCACCATACATTATGTGGTGGGTCTGTATGACCTGGTGACCCTGAATGATTGCTATTTGCTGTTCTGGATACACGCCTTAGTGGATATTTTCTTCTATAGCAAGATTTATTTGACTATGCATCAGGTAAACGTTATGTTATCTGACACGAATTTATTTGATAAGAAAGATTTTATTACTACTTGGTCTTTGTGGGATACAAAAGCATCTTACTGAATATCGAGCAGCTGGATACTAATCGGTATTCATCATCATCATCATCATCATATCAGCCGAAAGACGTCCACTGCTGGACATAGGCCTCCCCCAAGTGTCGCCACAACAACCGGTCCTGTGCGTCTCGCATCCATCGGTTACCCGCGACCCTCACCAGATCATCGGTCCACCTTGTGGGAGGGAGGCCTTCCAACGCTGCGTCTTCCGGTCAACCGGTATTACAGGCCGTAAATGTAACATTCGCAGCGAGCATGTTATATTTACGCCGTATCCTAAAGTCCGTGTAAAACAAAACACATACGCATGTTACATGCGCATGTTCGTGCTCGTTTCCATGTCCTGACTGAACGCTCGCTTATGTTACATGTTACATTCGCAGCGAGCATGTTATATTACGCCGTGTCCTAAAATCCGTGTAAAACAAAACACATACGCATGTAATATGCGCATGTTTGTGCTCGTTTCCACGTACCTACACGACTGCACGAATGCTTGCTTATGTAACATGTTGCATTAGGCCCCGTAACACCGCTCAGTACCCACCTTAAAGTTTGTCATATTCCCTTCTGCTGGGACAGTGGCGTCTAAAACAAGCGAGAGTGTGAAATACAGGATATTTTATTTACTTAGTGTTTACCTATAAAGCATAAATTACTAAACTCATTAATTTCTTGGTACTATTTAATCATTGATGAGTTTAACTATAGCAAGTTTTACTGCCAGATTTTTTATCACTATCCATTTTACTATTGTTACCATTAGGTATCGAGTCAAAAAGCAAAAACTTTTGATTATTTATATCTTTTTCGGAGTTGATTTCTGATAAATTGTTTCTTTGATTGGTTTCTAATACCTTAAAAAAATGCATGGTGATAAAACCACTACATCATACCACTTTGTTAATAATAATCTCATTAGAATAATTGATTGACCAATCACAAAATTACATAGCTAATCAACCGAGATTAATAAGAATAAATAAAACTCAGATCTAATAAAGTCAACGTGTTTAGGGGTACATAAGTAAGCACGGCGAGCTCGTATTGGACGGCCCCAAGTGTCGCCGCAGATATTTCAAGCACAAGCTCTGGGTCTGGACTGACATACTGGTTAATTTTCCTATGGAGTTCGTCGGCTTTTGTTTTCCGTAAGTCCATTTTGTTATGTATTAAAATTATTTTTTGGTATTTCAGAGTAATCTTAAAATATTATGTTCCTTTCATACTTTACAAATAGGATGAACTATCAATAGGATACAAGGTGTAACAGAAATAAAGCAAAAACCAAATACAAATTTTTCTTTAGGACCTAACCTGAAATCATGAATTAAATCAGCGGTTCAGAAAGCTTTATCGAGTCATGTAAACATGAATAATAAATTTAAAAAAAAAAAAAAAACATTTATTTCAGGCTATCAAAGTAATGATCCAGAGAAATCAATGTACGAGTACATTATTGTATTTTTCGCATACCTTGTATAATGTTGAAATTATCTATACTTAAGTAACTAAGCTCTTGTTGGCACCCAGAAAGATCTTTACAGTCTTACCTGATCATTGATTTTTTTGGAGAATCTTCTTCCTCACTTATTTTACTTTCTAGGAACCCTGTAAGGGCTATACACTACTGTCGCTCTATCAAGTTGTTGAGGCTGAAATATTTGGTTGAATTCTATCGAAGTACTTCTAAAGAGCTTACCAACAATCTGACCACTCTACAGGTATTACAATAATTATATTGATTAAAAATAACAACGCTTAAGTAAGAAATTATATCTGTACACGTAGCTGAGCTTGATGTCTGACTAATTAATTTGTGAAAAGACTTACTTGAAAATTGATAAGGGCCCTATCTCACTGGGACACCATTGTGGCGCCCACCGATCGCGTCACCAACAAAATGTAAGCAGTGTTTGGCCACTAGCGGGTGATTCGGTTGATCAAGCTGATACCAGGTGAGGTATCCTTTATACAACTGCATACATTTTGTTGGTGACGCGACCGGTGGCCTCCACCATGGAGTCCTTGTGAGATAGGGCCCTAAAGGTTCTTCAGATGTCACAAAAACAACGTTCATTGTGTAAGAGGTGTATTCCGAATTAATATTATAATTACGAGAGGTGAGTTCGTGTGTTTGTTACGCTCTCACCCCTAATTCGCGGAACCGATGTTGATGAATTATGGTGCAGAGATAGATGCGACACCGAAGACGGTTATAGACTAAAAGCCGCGGGCAAGTGTGGCTATTATAATCACAAATGAACACCTGCGCAGGCGGCGATGACTATCATAGTAGTCGTGGTAATCATCCACACGTTCTCGTGCGTCTGGCTGGTGTCAATGATTGGCACATCCCCCATCAGCGTCATACGAACACTCAAGATACATCTCGTTGATGAGTAAGTATCATCATTTATTGATATAAAACATCAAGAATAAAGGTACTATGGTGATGAGATAAAATGGCAGGTACATATTCTCACTATACTTGGTGGCACTGTTTCTTTCGCTTTCTTGGTAGTGTTGTTTGGGTTCTCATTTTTATTTAATCTTTTCAATGTTGTTCGAAATCGTCTCGCAGTCTTCGATTAAATAACTGACCCAGCACTGTTTTAAGTGGGGTAAAACGCATAGGGTGTATTTTTACTGCAACGGCCACATGCTGTACTGGAATTGACCAATCATATTGGTTGAAATCTACAATTCGTCTCTGTTATCGTCAGCGATCGGTAGATTCCTGTACGCTCCGTTTGTCTAATAACATAGGACCAAAAAGCTTTGTCTTTTCTGCACAATATGCTAATAATGAAAGCGTGTCTTAGTAAGAGAGTGTTAGTAAAAACTTTAATAAATAATACTGCTTCTATTCACAATTTACATTTAACATCTTTTCTACAGAGAAACACCACAACAGCGTTGGGACTACGTCACGTCATTTTATGTGGTGGTGGCCCAACTGACCACTTCTGGTAGTGACGAGTTCTTCATTGACGAGCCCTTGCCTATGGCCATCTTAGCCGTGGTCCTCGTCTGCGGCAAGATGTTAGCCGCCATCGTAGTGGCCGCCTCCATCCAGCTCGCTTACTCCTCCAAGTACGCGTTGACGGCCTACGAGAAAGTGACAACGGAACTCATTGATATGTTGAAAAACCAGGGACTGTCGAGTGAGTTAATAGAAATGAATCTGTCAAGCCTTTTACCGAAGATGTTGAATTCGGCTTCCAGTAAAACAAAAATGGAACACGGATGGGTTTTAGACTGTGAGATTCAGCAGTGCGATTCTGTAAACATGTCGAAGTGAACACCCAGGCGGGGCGCACGACGGGTGAGTTGTCAAACCATACATATAAGATGGAATGACAGCTCTATTATCGTTCACTCCGCCTAGGTGAACACCGTGAGATGTCGACAGAATCGACCGGCTGACACTTTCTTCCACTCCGCCTAGAGCGGAAGGAGTCATTTGATGATTTCCCATCCATAAAAAATGTCATAATGGCATCATAAAGTTTGAATCACAAACAATTCAGTATAAAGCACCCATCACGTCTGTTTTGCTACATACAAATACCTATAGCTATACAATTATTTTTACCAGATAAAAAAATACCAGGTAAAAAAGTGCTATGTGATATGATTTCTACTGAAATCAATACTCTTTTTTTTTTGAACGGCTTTCCAAAACGTTTATAGCTGTGTCCTTTTTCGAGGAATTTTACAGTATGATACGTTATTGGAATTTGCTATGCATACATGATGTGTTTTCATGTTGAATCGTTTTATTTTCTCTGTGTTTGGAAATCCTATGTAGGTTTCCAGGTAGTAGTATTATTTTATTTGATAGCAAAGTAATCCTACCATAACTGCTCCGTTGGTCTCTGGTCGCAAGCGCGACTGCCGAGCGTGGAGTCCTGGGTTCGGTTCCCAGGTCGGGTAAAAAGAGTCATTGGGTTTTAATAATAATAATAATAATAATAATAATAAGCCCCCTAAACAACCACACGTCCTGATTGACCATCTAATCACGTGGGGGGCGGACACACGAATAAGAAATTACTGGCGTGGCTAACGTGGCTCTGGATACCCATACAACATGGAGACACGTTCAAAAAATAAACGTATAGGACCGCTGCCCGGGGGCGATCGCCGGGGCGCACCTGGAGCTGACGCTGGGTGTTTCAGCATGCGAACCGTCAGCGGTGAGGAGTTGAGCAGGCGGGCTCCCACCAGGAAAGATGCTACAGCCGAAATTACTGACGATGGTGACAGACTGACGGACAGGACAAACTCCCCTGTAGAACCGTTTAGTCCTAGCACAGTATCGTACACACCCTCTAGAAGATCTTCACTATCCATACCATCGTCACACCCTACTAGTTTTAATATAGTCCAAAGTACTCCAGACTCGGATGTTGCGCGGGAGGTATCTACCTTCTTACCCGCGTCCACCAAGGCTGGCAAACCAAGAGTTCGCATGAGATGGAGCAAAGAAGTTAACCTATTCATCATGCGAGCTTACTTCCTCATTACTAAATTAGAGACCGATATGACCACATACAGACAACAACTGCATGCAATTTTTACGCGACAATACCCTGAAATTACGGTTTCTGAACAAAGAATATCAGACCAAAGAAGAATTATAGTTAGGAATAAACTATTATCACATAAAGAAATAGATGAATTAAAAGAAGAGGTACGTATACAATTAATACAGGAAGAAAATCGTGGAGGCACTAGCAATGCCACACAAAACACACACGACAATAGTCTGTCAGAACAACAACAACTGCTCACACAATTACAGTCGCTAACTGAATCTCAACCATACAACTCTCAAACATCACACACTTCTACACAAACCGAATCTTTGATTCTAACGCTAGAAAATGATATTGAGACAGTTGCTGAGGATTCAAACCAATTAACAGATATATATGTAACAGAAATACTTAGCAAATTTAGAACCACACTCACACAATATTCTGGGATGGATCCAGCTGCTCGACCAAAATTACCGAAACTCAAGTATAGCCCTAACCTTTTCCGTTTAATAAATTTATTTAATGAACACTTATTAAAGCAGTTTCTATCTGATGACACACAACTGATTGATATACACACCCTCATTTATTGCACAGCGGTTGTTATTGCTGAAGAACTTAATTTCAAAATCACGGAACACACTAGAAATACAAGACCTAGGGATAATGTCAAACCAGCATGGCAGCTTAGGCTAGAAAAAGACATTGAAAAATTAAGAGCAGACTGTGGCAGATTAACACAGTATATCAAAGGCTGTAGATCACAAAAAGTTGTTAGAAGGGTTGAAGCAATATTTATTATTAATAGCACGCACACTAGACACGAAAATAACAATCGGAAACCTGATGAGTATTTAGACACATTAAAGCAGAAACTAGCACTTAAAGTCCATAGGCTTAGGAGATATAAGAAGGCACAGCAGCGTAAAAATGATAATGCTATTTTTGCTACGAATGAAAAAGTATTTTATAGGAATTTACAAAAACCACACACCAATTCAACAACAGAAAATTACATAGAAATACCCTCAAAAGAAGTATTAGAAACATTCTGGTCTAATATATGGGAAGAACAGGTACATCACAACGATAAAGCTATTTGGATTACAGAAGAAGAAACAAAATGGAGAACAATAGATGAAATGGTATTTAATGAGATAACAGAGTCTGATATTGCAAATATTACAGCTAGATTACATAATTGGAAGTCACCGGGTATAGACAAAATTCAAAATTTTTGGTTTAAAAAGTTAACGATACTACACAAATCCATAGCTAAAAATTGTACGGATATAGTATTAGGAAAACAAAACATCCCCGATTTTATTGCAACAGGAATAACGTACATGCTACCTAAGTCTAAACACACATCAGAGCCGTCTCAATACAGACCCATCACTTGCCTACCCACAATCTACAAAATACTTACATCAGTCATAACAAATAAAGTCAACGCACATATTGAACACCATAAAATAATAGCAGAGGAACAGAAGGGATGCAGGCGCGGCCACATGGGGTGCAAAGAACAATTAATTATAGATTCGACTATCCACAAACATGCCACTACCAAAAATAGAAACTTGCATTGCACTTACATAGATTATCAAAAAGCGTTTGACAGCATTCCGCATTCTTGGTTAATACACATCTTAGAAATTTACAAAATTAATCCTAAAATAATAGAATTTCTGCGCACAATTATGACACGGTGGAAAACTACTCTTCAGCTAAATAACCGCCACAGCACTCTTGTGACTCGACAGATAAATATAAGGAAGGGTATCTATCAGGGTGATTCGCTGAGCCCTCTGTGGTTCTGCCTCGCCCTGAACCCTTTATCTCACTTACTCAATCGGTGTCGAGCCGGATATAATTTTAACCATACTACCGAAGATACTATTGTCTCACATCTCATATATATGGATGACATTAAATTATACTCCAAAACTGAAAAAGAAATGAAAATTCTAATAGAAGCAACAACAAAATTTAGTCAAGATATTAATATGCAATTTGGATTAGATAAGTGTAGGACATTACATTTTGTTAGAGGCAAAATAAAACCCGGGAATTATATAATAAACAACACCGACACAATATCAGCCATGGAGCCAAACGATCTATACAAATATTTAGGATATAAGCAACTTAAAGGACTCGATCACACATCAATTAAACAAACACTTAATACAGAATATCGGAGGCGAATTAACGCAATTTGTAAAACACATTTATCAGGAAAACATCTAACAAAAGCTATAAACACTTTTGCCATACCAATATTAACCTACTCATTCGGAGTAGTAAAATGGTCAAAAACAGACATCGAGCAGTTAGAAAGAATCACACGCACAACACTAACAAAACACAACAATCTACATCCTAAATCTGCGATTGAACGGCTCACTATTAAAAGACAAAATGGAGGGAGAGGCCTAATCGACATACATCACCTGTGGCAGAAACAAATCGCAAGGCTAAAAACGTTTTTCTACTCAAAATCTCGTACAAGTAACATACACAAAGCTATAACTTATAATGATTTGAATTACACTCCGCTGAACTTAAGTGAACAAATTTTAGAAGACACAACCGACACTGATCCCCAGAAACAAAAAATAGAAAACTGGAAAAAGAAAGTACTCCACGGTAGGCACCCTCATGATCTGGAACAAACCCATGTTAATATAGCAGCGTCTAATAAGTGGCTAAAAATAGGAAACCTGTTCCCAGAAACTGAAGGCTTCATGATAGCCATACAAGATCAAATTATCAACACCAAAAACTACAGAAAATATATTATTAAAGATCCTACCCTCACAAATGACCAATGCCGCAGATGTCATATTCAACCAGAAACAATTCAACACATAACCGGAGCATGCACAACCCTCACACAGACAGACTACACTCACAGACACAACCAAGTTGCTAACATTATACATCAAAAACTAGCAATCAAACACAGTCTCATTCAAAACTCTAATACCCCTTACTACAATTATAAACCTGAAACCATTCTAGAAAACGACACATATAAACTATATTTCGATCGCGCCATACTTACAGATAAGACCATCCACTACAACAGACCAGACATAACGCTTCAGGATAAAATAAAAAAAATCACTTATCTCCTAGACATCGCAGTTCCTAATACCCACAACCTACAAAAAACAACAGCCGAAAAAATTAGTAAATACGCCGAACTTAAAGACGAAGTCAAAAGAATATGGAGACAAGAAAAAGTTTACATTATTCCAATAGTTCTCTCCACGACAGGCGTAATCCCACACCATCTTCTCCGAAGCCTAAAATTACTAGATTTAGAAGAATCCGTTTATATAAACCTACAGAAAGCTGCCATATTAAATACATGTAGAATTGTCCGAAAATTCATGCAGTTGGAAGACGAAAACACACTCTCATCTTGAAAACCTACACATTACACGCTGCATTTACTTGGCTTTGACCCGTAAATGTATGTAGTTGAAACCAGCTAAAAGCTGAGAAAAAGAAAACATCCGAAAATAATAATAATAATAATTATTCTTATTCAGACAACCATTGATCCAATTCCCAATTACATTTATATTCCCAATTATATTTTTATTGTTTTGCCACTAGGAATTTCTCTGTGACAGCCCGGAGTTTGGAAGTTGGTGATGTGACGCTCCCGTGCCTCGGAAAGCACGCGAAGCCGTTGGTCCTGCGTCAGGGCCTAAACTTTAACATTACTTCCAGTGGGAAAGAGACGTAGCTATACGTCCTGTATAGCTCCGTCTCTTTCCCACTGGAAATAATATTGAAGTAATACTGCTTTAAGAGTTGATGGTTAGGCCCCAGATCTCTCTCCGGTCGTGAGAGCTGTCGTCCATCGGGATATGAAAGTGAAGGAAGAGGGATTGCACCTGGGTTTTGTTGTGCACTATAATATGTCCCGCGCCAATGGCTGTCTCCGTTGAGATTGGCCGCCATGGCCAAAATCGGTCATATACTAATCCTACCATCTTAAATTGTTACAGGCTACCAGTTGAAGAAGTTTTGGAAGTACATCCAACAACTTTGGGTTACGGAGCGTGGACGTCAGGTAGCAATCTGTATACCTATAGTTACTGAAATGTTCTTTCTTTTTTTTCTTTTTAACCGACTTCAAAAAAAAGAGGAGGTTCTCAATGCGATATTGTGTTTTTTTTTTGTTTGTTACCTCATATCTCCGTCATTTATGAACCGATTTGAAAAATTATCGTTTTATGTCCCATTGATTTCATCAAAATCAGTTTAGTAGTTTTAGTTTTTAAATCTAAATAGCTGGAAAAAATATGTGGAAAAATCATCCATGTTTACGAAATTGCGTGTTTTTGCTTTCCTGTGACTTTCCAGGGTCTTAGTTGTAGGGTACCACTAAAAAGTGTAAAATAAACAACTTTTGAAATCTTTTTTTTTTGTGAAATAGTTTTTATTAGAATAAAACGTTGCCCTATCACGCTAGGATGGGGATTTGTCCTGTTTCGTGGGTGCGGTCAGACCCGGAACAACTGGATTAGACCGTGTTTGCATGCATCTTTATAACGTACATAATTATGTACACGTACGTATTTCATGACTGGGCCTTTGCACAAAGTGCGTTTGTGTAGCTTTCAAATATCTGTTTGTGAACTGTTTTCAAATTCAATTAAGTATTTCAACTTTGTCTGAGTTTGAATTTTAAATTATTATAAAAGAGTCACAGAGATCACAACATTTAGTAAATTATTGTTTAAAATAAAACTTGTATCTGGATTCACCAAAGCAATTATTTTATTTGTTAATTTTTGACAACCAACTAGGTACTTACCAATGCATTATTTTTCCTTCTCTGTCAAGTTCTACAAATACTATTGTTCCGCCCTATTATTTTTGTTCTTAATGTAAGTATGGTGTATAATAGCGAGTATTTCTATTTTATCATATTCATTTTCCCGTTTAATTAATCTCAGTTACCAGTCCTGCTATCTCAAACCCCGTACGTGAGGCGCTGTGACCTAATGTCTGCCATGTTCGGCCATCACTTAAGGAACTGCTACATCTTCGCTGAAACCGGAGAAGCTTTCTTAAGGCAGCTGACCGTTGCGCTGGACTATACAATCTTCTTTCCTGGTACGTTTAATGGATTTATGTTAGAAATAACTAACTTGATTCTCAGTTTATTTATTTTTAAACTGTTGGATATTAAACTATTATTCTTATCTTTCACGATTTAGAACTTCATTAGAATCGCCTAGGTAAGTGTCAATGCTTCTTAAGAAATCAGAAGTTTCAACAACTAATACAGTGGTTGAAATACCTACTATGTTTTTGTACAATGGTAGATGGACGGTATTGTTATTCTCACTGGATCTTGCTGCTATCATACACGTCAGGCAGGTAGGTACATACAACGTATAAAATACAATAAAACAAAAGTAAATGGAAAGATTAAAAACGGACTCATCAATCGCGCAAGCGGTCGCTTTGAAAACCTTTCGCATTTTATTTATTTAACAATTTATGTACACACATTAAACAAAAAAAAAGTAAATAAGAAGGAGGAAACAGAAAAACAGGTATTTTTTTGGATTAACTAGACTTGGTTAGTACTTAAATAAAAGGCATTAAAGAATCCATCCAAAAGCTAAAAGTTTTCAAAACGAATCGCACTATGGGCAACGTATTAACGTATTCAAACTCACTTTGATAAAGTTTTACGTTTGAAAATCAAAACTAACATCGATCTGTTTCCCATCTAAAATTCCCTATGGCATCACTAGTCACAGCGAAGTCTATGTGAAGTTTATCAAAAGCCACCAGAATTTTAGTTTTAGTAGTACCAACTCTAGCCATATCAGCAGGTTCTGTGTGTCTTTAACTATTCTTCATACATTCATTTGAAACATGTAAAATTATATACGTCATGTTTCAAATGCAAAGACACTCACTTCCATGTAGAAATTTTAAATTACGGTTTTATGGCACGCATTATCAGATTGTATGTGTCCGTGTTCCGTCTTCTCTCGTCTTCTTCCTTATGTGAAGCAAAACAAGCAATTCAATGGTTTTGTGTGTCGCCTCTATGAGTCAGTCAGTCAGTGATCATTTCTATGAGCTTTGAGCAACATGGTACTGTTTGGGATAGGGATACCGTATTAGATGGGTACCGTTTAGGATTGTTTAAAATAATAGTGGGCGTATTCTCTCTAGAACATGATTTTTTCCTCTTAGTTCAGTTACTTTTCCATGATTTCACAACTTGCTTGTAGGCCTAAGGCTTCCTGTCAAAATTTATTTTTCTTTTTAAAAACGAATGGTACACCTGGCTAGTTTCTCAAAGCAAAATAGTAAGTACGTAAACTAGCAAGCTGGTAACTCTGGCTTCCTGTACACAGACCTAGCTTATAGCTTATTTTCTGGACTAGTGAGATAGCTAGAACGTTTGTAAGCGAGAGATAGATTAACAGGGTAGTGACCTATTTTTTTAGCTAGTAGCAACCCCCAAAATTGATTTTACTATGCTGGCTTATGCACTAGCTTCATGCGAACGACGAAGTCGAAGTAGTATTATATTGTGTTTAGTGGCTAGTAAGCAATCAGTTTACTTCACGGATGTGTCCTTAGTCACTGCAAAGGTACGGTTCTAAATGATTTGGCATTATAGAATTAGCATTACCACGTTCCACACCAGCACAGTAGTACCTACATTATCTAGCTTGCTATCCTAGTTTGAAAACCCGGGCATTAATGCTTTTTTTTAAACCAAAAATGCCGATTGATATGTTCTGTCATGTCATTGTGTGAAGTGCCTTTCCTTCAACTTCAAGCTAAAGTTCACTTCACTTACATTTTCACGGTGAAATATTTACAGAATAGTACTGATGACCATCTTACAGGTAACTACGTGGTAGTAGCAGGCGACAGCGAAGCGCGGATGTACTGGGTGGCGTCAGGCAGCGTGTCAGTGGTCTCCGTGCGCGCTGACCTGACGGAGATCACGCACGAGTTGCTCGGCCCGGGAGACGTGTTCGGCATACTGCAGGGCATGAACAGAGGCATCTCGCACTGCTTCTCTTATAGGGCTGAGACGAAGGTAACTACGTAGTGGTAACAGGCAACCGAGAGGCGCGGATGTAGTTGAGTGGCTTCAGGAAGGTCCGGGAGACGTGTTGGGCATCCTGCAGGGCATGAACAGGGGCATCTCGCACTGCTTCTCTTATAGGGCTGAGACGAAGGTAACTACGTAGTGGTAACAGGCAACAGAGAGGCGCGGATGTACTGAGTGGACTCGGGCAGGTCCGGGAGACGTGTTCGGCATCCTGCAGGACATGAACAACAAAGGTACTCACGTAATGACAGTGACACATTCAAACAATTTGCCTAGCCTTTCCCAACTTTGTTAGGGTCAGCTTCCAGTCTAACCGAATCCAGCTCAATACCAGTATTTTACATGGAAGGATTGCTTATCTGACCTCCACAATCCAATAATGGACGAGAGGTATTTTTATTTGTGTTTGATCCTTTTACAGATAAACACAAATTTCTTACTCAAAGTTCTAAAAAGAACTTAAAGTTTTAAGATGAAGAACAAATTTCAAATGATCGAATTGCATGCACAAATATTTTCCATGCGGGTATCGATACCGCAAACTCTTAAGCAGAAGCCAATTACTCAACTCTGCTCAGCTGCAATCGAGCTGAACGAAAAGCGATACAAAACTAATAAAATAGCTATTTTATTTTAGCTAAGCTAGCTAAACTATCTACTTTTGTGTGTATCATCATTCTCCAGCCACTGCGCCAATTTGTTTGGTGTATTTTTTTTCTTATCCTAAACCTCTTTCAGCTCATTAACACATTTATTTAGGTAGGTAGGTGTGTTTCTACTATACTACCAGCTGACGCTGTAACCTTCAATTTCGAGAGTAACTACATGTTACTAGAAATTGAAGTTTGGATTCATTTATTAGCGTTTGCCCGCGACTTCGTACGCGTTTATCCAATTTTTTCCCGTTTCCATCTTCGCATTTTTGCTGTTTTAATGTAACACGTTTGGGGCACATCGGTTTTATGGTTTCAAATTCTATAGCGGACATACGGAAACTGTTTTTTCTTAATAAGACACTATTGAATTGGGATGGAATTTATTGTATTTAGAATAAGGATTTATTTAATTATAATCTTACAGAGTCTGCTATTTTCAAGTGACTTTATATTGATTTGAAGAGCCCATTCAGTTTTTTTACCGTCATAAGATATTGACGCCCATAACGTCAGTGAAGTTTTGCTAAAATATCTTAGAGCGGATTTCACCAATGAAACTGAACGCGATCAGTACATCTAAACTGCGTTCAAGAGCTGTCAGTGTAAATATTCCATAGAAAAATAATGACACTGACAGCTTACAAACTTGGTTTATTCGCTGATCGCGTTCAGTTTCATTGGTGAAATTCCTTTAAAACCTATTCTTATTTTCCTTTTGCACAGGTAAGTATTTTAACGCTCGGCTTGGACTCCTGGATCAACATATTGCCATTTTTCCCCGAAGCGAAGAAGATTATAATGGACCGATCGGAAATTTTATTTACTCAGATTACTTAGAATTACAATTTCTTGCTTTTATATGGATAATAATTGAAAATTGTCTTCGATAGAACTATGTTGTTATGTTATATTAAGATACATACGTATTAGTTTACGTGGGATTATCTTCGCTTGCAAATTGCTCGATACGTAATATTTAACCTGCCTCACATTTTCAACACTTTGAATTCGAAGGTGGCATGTGCCCGCAACGTGGCAAAGGAATGTATTAGAAAATTCCTGAAACTTTTCGTAGCACGACTGTACATATATCATAACGTTATTGAAGAGCCACACACACACTGACAATGAGTACATTAAACTATTGTACACTGACACACATAAAGGCACTTCTCTCTAGATTGGAAGCCACTTTAAGCCGCTTACGACAGTTTCGATATTCGAGCCTTTGAAATGATGAGAGCCCAATGGAATCGAATCGAAACGGTACACGCAGCGACAAAAGTGAACGGAAAATTGGAATATTTTGTTAAAACATACCATCTCTTTTATGTGATGCGCCTCTTCTATATTTTTCCCCGGAATTTATTTTTTAAACTGAATTTACTCGGCATATTTTTTGAAGATGAAAAATGTGTTTTATATCGAAATGAGCAAGGGAGGAAGGGTGTGTGAAAATTGATTGCGGATTATTGATATACGGAGTGGTGTGTCCACTTTGTAGGAGGTGTCCAAAACAACATAGACGCGTTTAATAAGGAATTAATGTATATATAGATTCCGGTTTGACCCGGGCGAACTATGCACAGTGTACACTTCTTTAGATATGTATACAAAGGTGTTTATTTCATAAGCTTACATCATCTGCCTAGCCTTTTCCCAACTATATTGGGGCCGGCTCCACAATCAAACTGGATTCAACTGAGTATCAGTATTGCATAAGCTTCCGTTTACAATAAAAAATACCTTAAAATAGAACCAAACAAACCTACGGTATAGATATATTTGTGTTTCTTTGTTATTTTTAGACAAAGTACTTGTTACTAATTAGGATCTGTTACGTCTTGTTTCTAAAAAAATAAATATCTTTTATAAAAGCCTGTTCTTTATTATTTTAGTCTTTATTATTTAGTAAAAGTAACGTACACACAGAAAAGATTTATGTAAGTCTTTTCAAGATTAAAGTGTAATCCTTGTCTGGTTATTTGTCAGACTTATTCAATTTTAGAATTAGCTCGTAAATAAATAATATAAATTAATAATAAAGCTGTCTAACGAGTTTTGTGATCTAGTGTACCCATTGCCGAAGTCATAATATTATTTAATGCTAAGCAAACGAGTGTTGTCGCTGGCAATGTTTACTCTGAACAAATTTGTGTACAAGCTGAGCAATAATTACTATATGAAATATGAGGGAGCAGAACCTACGCACTGTGTACTGTGGAGCTTTCGAATTACTGATACGGATGCTGTTAAAATAATCTTAATTGGTTTATAGACAACTAGCTGCCGCCCGCGGCTCTACCCGCTTAGAATTAATACATCTCTTCTTAATAAACTGTAGCCTGTATGGCCCATATTCCAAAACGTAAACTTCAACTCAACTCGAACTCCAACTCCAACATCAGCACGAAAATGTCAATGAAAGCTTGTGTAACTGACGTTTTCGTACTCGAGAGATGAGCAAACAAATTCAGAAACTTATGACAAGTTCCGATGAAGTTGAAGTTCGAGTTGAGTTGGAGTTTACGTTTTGGAATATGGGCCTATGTGTTAGGGACTTGATAGGTATACTAAGTGCTATGGGAACGCGGCGGGCGCGCGGCCAGGGTACTTTGATGAAAACATAATTATGGAGTTTGGCCGTGCGCCCGCGACACTAAGTTATTTCGTTCCTTTGACGCCTTACATTTTATCTTGTCAGCGCCCTGGCCGCGCGGCCTGCCCGCTTTGTTCATCAATGTATAATGTATGATACTCTAAAGTTTCATCAAAATCCGTGTTATTGTAGTTTGTGTGAAAGAATAACAAATATCCAACCATCCATCCTCACAAAGTTTCGCGTTAATAATAGTAAATGTAGGATTTAAATATATTTTTGATTCGCTTTTTTCTACAGTTTCATTCGCGTGGCCTATGCCACAGAATTTATGATAAAAAAAACATGATTTTTCAATCAGTTCCACCTCCAGTCTTCCTTTGTAGATGGGCCCGTCAGGGCCAGAGCCTGCCAAGGTTGCGGAATTTGTTTGAAAGAGTCACCGCGGCCCTGGAATGCAAAGGGCATAAGGGATGGATTTTAGTCACTGTAAAAACAAAGTTGTTATGAATATCTAAACAAACAAACAAACTATTTTACTTACCTCTTTTTAACATTAGTTCAGTCAGACCATACAATAATGTATGGAGTTTCAGAGAAAGCTTCTCACGTTCCTATTAAAATTTTAATATTACTCGTATTTATTGTTCCAAAAGTGTCTCCAGTTTCAAGGGAGGAACATAAATTAAGAGTAACGAAATTCTAGCTGCTTGTTAAACGCAATTTCCAATGAACTTTAAAACACATTGCCGCTACCCGGCGCCGCTCGCTGAAGTTCCAACAATAGCAGCTGTATTTGACGCACTCTACTGACTAATGTTCCACAGCTTGCGAAACCTAACAAAGCATTAAATTAAATACAATATGCACCGTATAATTGGAAATAAATGATAATAAAGCGACGTCGATAAGTCGATATAATCGCCTATTAAGAAGTTAAAATCGTTTCTTTAATTGGTTTACTCAGCGAGTTTCACAACGCAAAGCCGACAGAGTTTTGTAAATATTAAATATTTCCGGCTAGAGAGGACCGCGTGCCGTTTGGCATGCGCAATGAAAAATCAGATTTTCATATATTGAGGTGGTGCCCAAATGGAGGCAATATCGAAGTGCTGATTTGTCGCTCCGCTGGATATTGGGTCTGGCGTTGATTCAAATCGGTGCGAATGTGGAGACGAGGTAGATTGGCCCGGTTTAATTCCCGGAACAAGATAAATAGGTACATTGGTTTTATCGGAGCCTTGTAGATATAGTGGAAGGGTAATTCATGTTTTTTTAAAGCTACGAACGCTGCGGATGCCTTACAGATTACTTGTCTCCGAATCTGGACTGATTCAGTTGATAGGAAAACATTTAGGCCTCGAACGTTTCTTACACTAGTTTACAGTAAATCTGCTGCCGGAAAAATTTTGGCTGTTGTTGACTAGGTACACATGGTATGCTAAGTTCAAGTATTTTTTTTTCAGGTCTGGTTTTTGAGTTTCAGATAGATATCAGAAACACAAAAACCAGAGCTGCGTTTAAACAAGAAATCACAGATGTTTAGTAAGAAAAAGAAATAATTTTCCTAATAATCATTCCTTTCTAAAAACTCCGCTACACTTCTCTTATGTGTAGACTTAGGAAAAAGACGTATCAGGGACCAGCAACAGTCAGACATCATTTCTTTTATTGAGTAAACATACTGTAAATAATATTTTAAAACATTTCAATATGAATTATAAAAAAAACATTTAAAAATATATAAAATAGTAACCCACCGGTATCAGAACAGGGTCCAAGCTACCTCCTACCTAGGTTCCACTCTCAGCTGGAGCCCTGACCACTGGGTCTAGGGCTCCAGAGAAAGGCTCTATTAAAACATATGACTCACTCGGAACCCGCGCGAGTCTGACTAGCACTTGACTGGTTTTTTTTTTTAATAATTTAGTACCTACTACGAATTAAAGAATACAATTTCAGTATTTATAAATATTTGTCTTGAATTTCGTATTAATTTCTCTCTTGCGCGGTTCCACGAAGCTTGTAATTTTCAACACGACAGCATTTTTCACAGTGCAAAGAATTTCATATTACTGTCGTGTTTATCGTTCTTTTTTGCGTCATTTGCAACAGCAGATGACATTGAGGCATGTGGAAGATTAATCTGGGAGGTGTGGGGGACAAGCGGGCTGCGGAGTACAGTGGGGTGGAGAAGGGGTGCAGATGTCCGCGTTATTTAGTTGAGCATTACATCAAGCTCCTGCGACGCGACGCTCCCTTCTCTCTGAAATTAAATCAACGTTCATTGAAGTGGCTCGTCGCAATCGTTCGTCATTACCCTTGTCGGTCACGAAATCACATTGCACACGTCTTCCCACTTTTAAAAAAGGCTGAAAGGAAAACGATTCTGAATTATTGTTATAGCTAGTATTAGGTACGTCGTACCCAGCGTTATTACTTCCATTCTACAAAGTTTGAAAAGTCTCGAAAGAATTGACGATCAAGCGTCGCGTCGTCCTTGTAAGGTATCAATTTAATCATAAGGAGTTACGAGCTTCATGGCTATATTTATGTCGCTCCATCTCAAGCGAAATCCATTCGGGATGAAATTAAATTAGGGGTAGATTGAAATAACCTGCCCAAGATGCCAATGGAATACCGCCTTAGCTTAAGAGTTTTTGAACTTCGTGAATTTTGCTCGTTCCTTACAAAAATTATTGATGCCTTTGTGAGCCGTGTTGAGTGGAAACGATGTCAAATTGTCAATAAAGATTTAATAACTGGCTTTTTATAGGAGTTTTCATAATCGCCTGTAAAAACTGGAGTATTTGTTTGCGATTTAAGAATTTTCTCGTCATATTAGAATTATCTTATGATTGAAACGGAATGAATTTTATTTGATACAACTTATTTATTGAATACTTAATGCACACAAATGTACAGAGGCGGACTTAATGCCTTGAAGGCATTTTCTACCCGTCAACCTTTGGGTGAGAGTGGTAGGTCCAATGTGGAAGAAAAAAACAGAAACGCGATAAACTTCTGTTTTTAACTTTCGGTTAACAATAGAAAAATTGGAAAGATTCCGTAGGTTAATATAATATCTTTTTAATCCTAAATCCGATATAACAAAAATACTGTTATCCTTTATTTGAAACAATTTTTGGCGGTATAATGTACAGTGAAAGTCAAACGAAGATGCAAATAAGCCCAACTTGAATCGGGCACGCGCCAACCTACCTGTACAGTACATTGCGCTTTTTGTATCGCTCTGTAAAACCTACTTGTTCCTTCCTGATCGGTTGCCGAAATTGAGGCTAGAGCTATTTTGCATTCGAAATGATATTGAAAAGAATGTTTTTTTGGTCGCAAGACGGAACGTGAAATTCCCGATAGAGTTCTTTTTTAGGCTGTTTTTTGTTTTTTTTTTCAGTAACAACGTTCGTAGGGTGGCTGGTATAGACGGGGCCCGTTAGGGACAAAGCCTTGGTTTTTGGAGGAGTCATTTGATGATTTCCTTGAAAAAAAATTGGTCGCTGGTAACCGTTGGATGACAGTTACCGAGAATCGAGATAAATGCCCTGCTATTGGAGAGGAGGTCTTTGTCTAGCTGTGGATTGCTGTACGCTGATAATAATGATGAAACTGGCATATTAGGAAGAAGAGGAGAAAAATTTAAAAAGATCACCTTTTCAACTTTTTGAATCGTTATCTCAGAAACAGTGACTCTTAGGAGAAAAAGTGCAATTTTTTATAGTTAATTGCATGATGTTTAGTCTGAAAAATACCGTTTCACTGAAAAACGCAAAAAAACCCATATTTGCAGAACATTAAAACAAATTGTCAGCTCTATGCGTATTATTGTCACCTTACCCTAGCCTTACCCCAATTAAATGAGCTTGACAGGACCACCAAGCCTGTTCCCAACTATGCTAGGATAGGCAGCCAGTCTAACCAAATGCAGCTGAGTACCAGTATTCTACATGAAGTGACTACCTGTCTGACCTCCACAGCCCAGTAACTGGGTAACATGGTACTCCTTTGTAAGACTGATATAAGATTCTCTGACTTTTGACTTTCTGTAACGACTGTCAAAGTTCTACTTAACCTGTTTTCGGCAAGTGTTGCTGAATCCCGAAGATCAATCCGTGCATCGATCGTCTCGTACCCGAGATAGGAGGAGTTAAATAGAAAGAAAGAAAGAAAGAAAGAAAATTAGTTTATTTGGCACACACAGATACACACAATGTTGGTACAAACAAAAAATAAACTTGAATTTTAAAAACGAAGTAACACTGTGTGCCCCGCGGCTGCGCCAAATAGGTCCAGTTCAGCAAAATGCCAGACAACTAGGCGCTGCCTGACGCTGGTTTTCAACTGAACCTTACGTTGATGTGTACGGATGTAAACCAGCAAGGTGTTAAATATATAGGTAAATATATATTATATATTGTTAATGTGTAGTGTGATAATTTGGTGTGTAGTGACAGATAATGTGTATATAATATATAATAGAACATTATATTAATGAAACGTTCAAGTGTATCAAGTCTAGTTTCCGTTGCCCGTCCATTAAAAACTGCCGTAAACGTCTTCTAAAGGAACCTATTGTGTTTATTGCTCTAATGGGCGGCGGTAGATTATTCCATATTTTGGAATATAATAGAAACCTATTTAGCCGCGAACTCTTCATATCTCGGGTCACAGACTGTTTCATTTGTAACTCGACAATAGTATACTTAATTATAAAGAGATAGAAGCTAAAATCAATGTCATCACAAAACTGCATACCTCCCTTGTTCCTTGACCTAGTTATAAGTCGACCATTCAAAATGACCTCAGTGGTCCTTCACGATTGCTCCGACATAGACGTCGAGTCCACTTAAGGCTAAGCGAAGGAGACACCAGGCCACTTAATTAAGTGTCTGTGAAGCAGGCCGGGGGCTCGCGATATTGCACGTAAACCTTACTCATATAGCAACGATACTTTAGTGGCAGCATGCCCTTATTATTTTTCTTTTATTCTTGAAGGAGGCTTGTGTACGTTTTTATTTACGTATTTACTCTGTGAAGTTAATTAAGTTGTAAAATAAGTTAAGTGGGACTGTATTTTTGAGAAAGAAAGTTTTAAGGGCAACATTTGGTATTTTTTTGAAAAAAGAAATTTTTCCTAATGATAGGTGTATAAAAGTCAGTATGTTTAGATGTTAGCTAATCAATAATGCAAAAAGGCACTGAGATTCCTTTGCCTACGATTTGCTTAAAATAACGACATCAGATTTATAAGAAAAAGGAAAATCTACAAAATTATGCGGGCCTTACACGTTCAAGTAATTTGATCAAACAGGCTGGTTCAACAGTTTTATCAAATTGGCATGAATGTCTGTGGGAAAATTTGATAAATAATGAGTCGTCAAATGGCATGACGTATTTCTATTTGATCTAACAATTTGAACCAGCCTGTTTGATCAAAATACTTGAACGTGTATGGCCCGCATTACATTTTCATTTTTTGACCCATTAATTTTGCCGAAATACGTTACACATTATATTGGGCGCTGTTTATGAATCTGAAACAATTTCAAGTACCAAGTAGGTAAGTACAATTTTCGACTTTCTCGTGGACGAAGCCGGTGGTTAAAGCTTATAATTTAAAATATGGTAGGCCCCATATAAATGTGCAATAACGGTCCTTGACCCACATTTATTTATTGAGTTTCTAAATATAAAAAAAAAAGAAATAAAGGCATAGGTAAAGCTTTCCCGAATCGACTAATTTATTGTTCGGGTATCTACGAAGGGGTACTAAAGAAAGGTCTTTGGACTTTATTGGAAGTCTTTCTGGCGCCTACCATAGCCATGTGGTAACGCTACGTCTTGGTCAAATATCTAACTACATGCTTCACTGAAAGATAATTCAATTCCTCTGCGAATAAGATAAACATGTTCTGTAGGTATTATCAGATTCATAATGTACATTTTACCGCATTAATGCAAACAATCCACATATTATTTAAATGTATAGCACGTGCATTCTACATGACTGCGGTTACGAACTCCTTCCATTACCGTTTATATTAACCTGAGCGCAGTTAATGTGTGCTGAAATACAGTACAAACATTTACTGGAGTTAAGAGGAAATGTGTTCGAAGAGATCCGATTGAATGGCCTAAGTAATAAGTCATAATTCGGCGTTTGACTCACCTATTTACTACTATAAAATGGAACGAATTTAAAAGATATTTTATAATAATATGCGCTGTGTCCTGCTTTTCTAATGCACAGTTGTCGTACACTATGCCTCTCTTTACAATGCATTCAGAGCTGTTTTGGAGAATTCTTGTGCTTATAAAAATAATGTATCATCAAAAAAGCAAAATATAGCAACACTAAATTACCTATTCAGCGTAATGAAATATCCTTAAATTGGTCAAATAATCGAGGAGGAAATAGCAGAGAGCCAAACGTCGAATTAACACTTTTTTCTTAATATGCTATTCAGTCGGATCTCTCCACCAGCATTTCCTCTTAATCCAGGATTTATTTTTAAGCCTACGTAAGGTATTGTTCACGGTACTCATTCTTAAGGGATCAGCAGAAGTTGGAGAGCAGCCAACACGATGTTATACGGTGTCAATTGATCTCATGCATCCATAACATTGGCACTTGCAGGCTGTAAACGCTGAATCGGATATAAACAGACAATGCATGGAGAGCCGTTTAATTTCTTAGGTACTTAAGGGGCTTAGACCATTTTTAGGGTTCCGTACCCAAAGGGTAAAAACGGGACCCTACTACTAAGACTCTGCTGTCCGTCTGTCTGTCTGTCACCAGGTTGTATTTCATGAGCCGTGATAGCTAGACAGTTGAAATTTTCATAGATGATGTATTTCTGTTGCTGCTATATGTATACAACAAATACTTATAAAAACAGAATAAAATAAATATTTAAGTGGGGCTCCCATACAACAAACGTGATTTTTTTTGCAGTTTTTTTATAGATAATGGTACGGAACCCTTCGTGCGCGAGTCCGACTCGCACTTGGCCGGTATTTTAGTTTAGAAATAGTTGTCTAGGAATGAGGAACATATATGGAAAGTTTTGATTACTTATGAATGTGGAGAGCTTTTAAAGAAGGGGAGACCAGGGATGGTCTGGGTGGTCTGTGTAAAAGTCGATAAAGCTGGAAAGCTGCTGACTACTGAGTTTTTTTTAGAAAACTTTGCCCCACACAAAAATTTCTCCTGAGATAGCGAATAATAGAGAGAAGTACGGAAGAAGTCAACTTCATAATATTATACCAACTCCAAATGTAGCCGTTGGACATATGCACAGGATATCTTCATATTCTAAAAGAATGCGCGTGATTTTTTCAGTATTTTTTAACCACCTTGAACTACTAAATCTATTCAATCCTGTTGCCAGTACGCTAATTAAGCGTAGCGGTGTGGTAGTGTAACAGTCTGAGAGGTATCGCCCGGCTCGCCAGCCGTACAGTTAACAACTCTGACAACTCTCTCGCTAATGCACATCTTGTTCCGTAAGGTTGGTTCACTTGTGGCTGCTTGAATTTTGAGTTTTGAGATACTACTACTACTTGGTCATGTTTATGGATGTGTGCCATGTTTGATCTAAATCAAATTCAAATAAAAAAGAAGTAACATAATACATTAAAGAGGTTTAGATAGACAGACGGACTGATAGACAGAACGATATTCTTTCGTATTATTATGGATTAAAACTAAAATAAAGTTACTACTAAAAGCGCTTCAAATTCTAAAAGAAGTCGTTAAATAAATCACGTTTTCGGTACGCTAACTAAGCGGTGTGGCAGTGGAACATTCGAACAGTCGGAGTCGCCGGCTCGCCAGCAACTCTCTCGCTAATGCACTTCTTGTTCCGTAAGGTTGGCTCACTTGTAGCCGTTGGATGTACAGGGTGTTTCAGAAGTGCGTAACATTTAAGGTACTTTACAAGCAGTCTGATGTAGTTGGTGGCATCAAATCTGTGAGTGAGATAAAATAAATGCCACCAACTGCATCAGACTGAGATTTGTATAAAACTTAGTAGTTTTTTGATAAAAGTCAAGTTTATTTATATTTTTGCTTAAAGTTTCTTTACTGTGTATCAGATACAGAACATCACCCTTAAATATGACACTTACGAGTTTGGTACATAAGAGTGTTTTTTTTATGAAGTAGGTAGTTTGGTAAGAAATAAGCCAATATCGTGGAACTTTATTTGTAGTCTACTTTGTAATCCATCCGTAAAACCTATGTAATCCTCTGAATCTCTGATACTGAAAATCTAAATCACCATGAATAAAATTTTGCTTTAACATTGTACGAAGCTCGTAGTTGCCAATAGAGTATGACTGAGTTTTTTTTATTAAAGAAAGGGAAGAAAATTTAATTAGCTATAACTTAAGACTTCAGATGCCCTGACTAAATTCTGCACCAATGAATCTTTTCTCTGCGACTTATAGGTCCAAACTAGACTTTCAACTACCTGTTTGCAAAGAGACCTGGAGTTCTTCAGTCATATCGCGAGGAGAGATGGACACAATCTGGAACTTCTAATGCTTACCGACAAGGTCGATTGGTCAAGCATCGGAAGGTGCGGCATCAATGCCATTCGCCATCTATCCCGCCACCAGCGAACTACTAATGAAATCCTGCATAGTGGTATCAGAGTTTTCCGTGCGATTTGAACATAATAATACAACAGTCCGATATCAACTATCGGGCAGTTGCCCACCGGACACAACAACCGTCCGGTCGGAGGATCCTCCTTTTTCTATGGAGGTTTGCGGGGCTTTACTTCCTGTTCCCTACCCTATACATGGTCGCAATCCACTTAGATAGATAGAGGTTATGTCATATTCGCTCATCTCTGGAAACAAAATTCCACGAAGCGCTTCACACTGTCAAGGAGAGGCACAGATCAACCATCGAAACATCGTCGTCAAGAAAATTACTTCACTTCGGGGGAATCATTACTCTCTATAATGAGGAATACAACGACAGCAACGGGAACCATTCATTGTGAATGGTTCCCGTTGCTCTCGAATGAATACCATACATGCTCACAAATGAATACCATACATACAATATCGAAACAATCACACAATACAATATATCATTTGTACAGTAGATATCGGTTACACTATTTTGGTTTGCGGTCATAGATTAAATTACCCGGCCATTACCTACCTAAATCATAATGCTAAACAAATATAATATCTGATATTGTTGGTCGCTGTGTAATAGCTACTGTTATGAAAAGCCAAGAGGACGCCATTTTTCTTCCCCTTGGTAAATCTCTTAATCCTCTTTTACGACAGCCACGTTTAGGATGATGTTCGCTACTAAGTATAATAAAATTTATTTGGTTTGAAATAATTCCATTTCCCTATTTTTTTTTTGACAGCAAGTAGGGCTCCCACCGTGGTAAGAAAATAAGTTAATCAGCAAGGTTTTTCAGTAGAAGCCCAGAGTCTGGATTTGTGCTCGGTTGATAGCAATAATAGCAATAGGCTTGCTCGATTTGTGCTCGGTTGGTAATAATAGGCTTGCTCAATTTATGCTCGGTTGATGAAAATAGGCTTGCTCGATTTATGCTCGGTTGATGATAATAGGCTCGCTTGATTTGTGCTCGATTGATGACAATAAACTCTCTCGATTTGTGCTCGGTTGATGGCAATAGGCTCGCTCGATTTATGCTCAGTTAATGACAATAAGCTTGCTCGATTTGTGCTCGGTTGATGACAGTAGACTCGCTCGATTTGTGCTCAATTGATGACAATAGGATCGCTTGATTTTTGCTCGGTTGATGCCAATAGGCTCGCTCGATTTGTGCTCGGTTGATGACAATAGACTCGGTCGATTATTGCTCGGTCGATAATAATACTCGGTCGATTATTGCTCGGTCGATAATAATAGGCTCGCTTGATTTGTGTTCGGCTCATGACAATAGGCTCGAACGATTTGTGCTCGGTGATGACGACAGGCTCGGTCGATTTATGCTCGGTGATGACGATAGGCTCGGTTATTACATGAGATTTGATCATAGCAGACGAAATGTGTTAAGCAACAAATTCAATTTGTTTAGTAGCAAATTTTAATATTCGTGAGAGGTGCCACGCGCATTTTTTTATTGCACCGCTCGCGAATCGGGAATGTGACCAAAAGAAATGTGGGCGGTTTTCGGTCCTAGGGTGTACCTGGCAACCAGGCTGATATTGTAAATGCATTAAATTAAATAGGTAACGGCCTCACTTTTCGTCACGTGTGCAAAAAAATAAGCGAAGGGTTACGAGCCCGTTTTCGAGTACCTAAGCTACCTGTGTTGAAAAAGCTTTTTATCTGTTTACTAACTACGCCAGAGGTTTTAGCAATAACTCCCGTGATTACACTTTAAAATTCATGACAGTTAGTTAAACTTAGGATTATCCTAAAATGGCCGAGTGTGGCAGTTAGATAGCATTCCGACATTTATGAAAATGTGCTGCACAGTCGTTTCGCAAGGATACATTATTCAGGGTTCGCTCTAACGCCTCTTCTCCATGCTGTGTACGAATTTGTGCCAGTTCACTTGTACCTACGTATATTTACGTACGTACAGTATACGTGTCAGTTTTGTGTATATTTTTGGGGACCTGTTCTAATTATGTTTGCATGTTCTCTGCGAATGAATACGGTATGTGATGCTGAAGAACTAAGTATTACGTGTACTTCTGTCCTTCATCCTACTTATATGAGACAGTTAGTAAATATTTAATTTTTACAAAAGATATGTTTTTAAATGCTAAACCAGCTGTTAGTTATAGTTAGTTTGCTATTAAATAAAAACAAAATTGTTGTAAAACTAAAATTTCCTCAAAAGACTGGCAGCATTGCCACTAACCTCTGTTCAAGGTTAAAAACTATGTACTTTGTAATTTTTAACCTTGACAGGCCTGTTGGTCTAGTGGTTAGTGACCCTGACTGCAAAGCCGGAGGTCGTGGGTTCGATTCCCACCCAGGACAAACTTTGTGTGATGAGCATAATTGTTTGTTCTGTGTCTGGGTGTAATTTATCTATATTATGTATGTATTTATAAATTAAATAAGTATGTATATCAGTTGTCTGGTTACCATAACACAAGCTCTGCTTAGCTTGGGATCAGATGGCCGTGTGTGAGTTGTCCCAAGATATTTATTTATTTATTTATTTAATTGTACATAAAGTTTAAATAAATATGACACACTCGTTTTTCTTACTCCGAGAAGAAAAATACTATAGCGCTTACCAATAGTGTGATTCTATTAATTAAATCGTCTTCGTAGTCGTCAAACAAAAAAACATTAGCGATACCTCTTTATTTCAGTTTAATTACATAGCTTTTTTATGGGTTGGGAAATCATCAAATGACTTCTTCCGCTCTGGGTGGATCGGAAGGGAGTGTCAGACTCTTACTGACTAAAACCCATCCGTGTTCCTCCTCATTTCCTTTGCGTTCCAGGGCCGTGGTGACCCTTTCGAACAAATTCCGCAACCCTGGGATTCCATAGCTACTTGAATTATTTCATATCTTCAATCAATTTTCGATATTAAATACATACTTATTGAAATAAATTCTGTAAGGGTTACTAGAAGTCTGTATTTTTTATCATTCTTTTTGTATTGTTAACTGATTCAATTGTCTGGAAAGGTCAACAAGGTTTTCTTATGTTAAAGATATCAATCTAGAATCAATTATAATATTTTTTAGAACTTATTCGAAACTAGCTCCTGGCCTGGCCACCGGCTTTGCCCGCTTGCGTATCGGATACTCCTCCAATGGAATGTGCTTCCGAAACATAAAGTGTCAGGACTTGGTCACATTTTCATCCAACTCCTTCCAGCTGTTGATCCGCCATTGATAAACCAACACCCAAATATATAGACAATCACATTTATAAAATTATTAGGAAGTGTCGCTAATTAGGATCAAATTCTGGGAAGTAATAACAAATGGCAAACTAAAGGCTCTCCTATAGTTAGTTCATTTTTAACCGACTTCGAAAAGTGGAACAGGTTTTCAATTCTGTTGTATTTTTAAAATAAATAGCTAAATATTTAAGTTACATTATGTTCAAATATTGTTATTAATTTAAGAACGTGTTACAAAAAGCATTACAAAGTCATGAACTGGGTCTTAACAACGTGTAACAGAATCAAAATAAACCTGATAAGGGATCATTATACTCATAATTAATTATAAATTTTACCATCGCGCGTTTATCTTGTCACCAGGATCGAACTGCATGCTGTAAGGTTCCCTTCTGTAGTTAACCTTCATAGTAGGTTCCTATGGCGGTTCTACACGTAGGTCCGTTGATGTTCGATGCCAGCCAGTATCATCAAATATAAATTAAGTAACTTGCTCTGCAAACATTTTGGTTGGATTTCGAGCAATATGTCCTAAGTTATAAAGGTATATAAGTGTTGTATTGTTATATTGTCAGTTCTCTCTCTTCTCGCTGAGAAAATTCTTCTATGTAGCTTAGTTTAAACGTTTGAAGTTGAGAGCAAGACGTTGGATGAAAATTGTAAAATGTAAATAGAGGAATAATTTCTTTTCATCTTTTAGTTTTGTGTAAAATAGAGCAGAATTCTCTGTAATTAAATGTCAAATCTGTAGTCGTAAAAATTATAGGTATATTTTTATTATATTATGATAGAATTCTTGAAATGAACGAAAATAACAGTCCAAAGATTTGAATCCCATGTATGGTAGCTATGCAAAGTTATTAAGTTTAGGCACCTACAATTATCTAACCTTACTACAAAGTCACTCCAAACACAATTGGGTAGATGACAAAAAAAACCTAATTAGTCCGTCAGATAGATATTCAAAAAATTTAAGACACGAATTTTTCTTTTTTCACGTTAAAAAAATTAAAACGATACAACTCGTGTGACATCACGTGTAAGTACACTTTTTACATACACATGACGTCACCAGCCCCCACTCCTGAACTTTGATGCGTTTTATCTTCGTCTTTTTTAATTGATTCGATAGAACAAAAAATACGTGTCCAATATTTTTCGATAATCTAACTGACGGACTCATCCCTATTTATGTAATTATCAAACTTAGCTATCATCATCATCATCATTTCAGCCGAAAGACGTCCACTGCTGGACATACGCCTCCTCCAAATGGGGGGGCTTGCCATAACCGCCACGCTTGGCAGGCGGGTTGGCGATCACAGTGTAGCTGTAGCAATGTACCTACACAGAATGCTGCTGCCTATTCTCTAGTGAGTCCCTTAGCCCCTAACTTTGCGATGTAAGTAATTTATTCGCCATATTTTTTCTGTATAAATCTAAAAACTTTGTTACCTTGAGACAGAGTTATTCCGTAGTCCCTACCTGTTTACCGACGCTGAGAGTATAACTATGAATTTTTAATGAACTTACCAACAACGATATGCTAAGTTCCTCATATTTATTCAAATTGCTTTGTTTTTTGTAATTACGCTTTGTACAACGTAAATCTACGTTGTTGGTGTTAATGGTTCACACAGGGACTTGTGAGTGTAAAGCGAAAAGTTCCCTTTGTTCACGGAAATCTTAATTAAACGTATTTTCTTTGAACAGGAATTTATACTTTTGTTTACTATGATTTTCTGCTAGGAGTCTTGATTTCTCTTATGTTTTTAAATTATTCTCAATAGTCTTTTTTTGGCACTAGCATCTTCCTGTTAACATTTTTTTGAAGATTGGAGATACATAGTTCTATCTATTTCTTAAAAATCATAAAAAAACTTAGTATATCTTTAGGTGATACGTGAAGCAAAAACTTTGTACTCCCCTTTGTAACCCCTTTTTACGAAAATTACTCTTATACTTATATAATATGTAATTTTGCACATTTAAAGATTATTTAATTATATGTAAAAGTAGTTTATTTTTTATAATAATGTTTAAAAATACAATTAATACAAAATATTATGCTCGAATTTCGACCACTGGGCGACTAGTAGACTAGTATGTATACAAACGCGTATTAATAGAACTCATTGGGCATAAAAATACATCCACATTACTGTAAATGGGAATAGTTTGACCGAAGAAAAACCCAGCGCTCTGAGAGCCAATTTAATTCTACTATTTTTAAGCAACGTTCTCATTCGCATCTCAATCGCAATCTGTCAAAAATGTAGAGAAATTAAGGTTTTTTGACAGTTTGCGACTGACATTCGAATGCGAACGTAAATGAGTAGAATTGGCACTCTGGTCACGTGGAGAATCTTATAAAAAATGTTTTTAGCATTTTTTCTAATCGACGAAAAAACGGAGTAGGTTCTCAAGGCGCCGACTCAAAATTACGTAGTTGTACTTACATTAGTTTAAGTTATTAGTTATTAAGGTTAAAAAAAGGTTTATTATTTTTTGCTTAAATCAGTTTTTTCGGCGGTTTAATTTTTTTGTTAAAAAGTTTTATAATAGTTCAACATTAACCCAACGTAAAATCACAATAACGAAATCATTTGACAGGCGTGTACCCATAGTAACAACACTTTGTCAGTTATATTTAATTTAAGTCTTTCACGTAAAAGGGGGCAAGTCAACCTTCAACTTGGACTCCCGGTTCTGGGCAGCTACAGAGAAATATCCAATTACAATGAAACCTGTGCAGGTATTGCATTTATTCTGTTACACGTTTTATATGTTACTACAAACCTAAATATTGTTTAAACGCTTAATTAATTAACACCGTGTAACTAATCGTAAGAAAAGCCTCGTCTCTTACAACACACAGTTAAATTTTAAACGGGTCTAATTAACTCAACACTTAAATTAATTATGAACTCTGTAAATAAAACTTTACTAAGAAGAATTTACTTTGAAATTCTGTAACAATATTAGGAGTAGATAGCTGTGAGTCAACTTTTGTACCAGTCAGTAGTGGAACGTAGTCCAGACAGTTGGCTAATTCAGTTTAATTTCACCCCGCCGCGGGCAACATTCTTGGTAACGAATACTGCTATTTTTACCCGACTGCGTCAGAAGGAGGGTAATGTTTTTGGAGCGAATGTATGTATGTATGTATGTCCATTTCTTTGAGACGCCCTACAGCCCAAACGGCGGGACGGATTTTGACTTATGAGGTGACTATATACATTTTCAAAATGGCACCCGCAAATGAAAAAATTTGGAACTCACTAATAAGTAGGAAATAAAAAAAATGACTGTCAAACAACCCGACCGCTAAAAACGACTAATAAGTTCCAAACAAGTCGCTTTTCAAGCAGTCTGATGCAGTTCAATCACAGATCTGAGGCCGCAATCTGCATCAGACTGCTCGGAAAGCGGTCGGGTTTTTGACAGTCTTTTTTATTTTAGTGACAAGTAGAAAATAATACGTATTTTCGTTCTTCTATTCGTGTTCGTCAATGCTGAAGGTCGTGCCCGTCCAGGAAAGCTTTGACGGATTCACTGACGAGTTGCTTCCAGGCCACTTTGCCTTCGGTTCTCCTCTGGGCAGTGATCACAGTGAGTCCTGTTATTGCCTTGATCTGAACGTGTGCGCTTTCTTTCCTTACACTTTCCCCACCACAACTATTTTATTCAATTTATAATTGCAACGTAATCAGCAGTAGTCACATTTTGTCTCCCGTCATTCGTCTGCCTAGCCTTTTCCCAACTATATATTGGGGTCGGCTCCCAGTCAAACCGGATTCAGCTGAATACCAGTATTTTACATGGAGCGGCTGCCTACCAGACCTCCACAACCTATTACTAGGTGACACGGTAAACACATTTTGTCTCCCGTCATTACAATCGTAAAATAAATCTACCTGGAAACTTTCACAGCTGTGATAAGTCGCTAATGACTTAAATTAAATAAAGAATTACCAGAATCCCTTACCTGGCTAAACTCCAACTTAAATTCTGGCCTAAAATAAAGTAAACGTGGAAAGTTTTTTTTATAAACTAAACCCACAGAAAAGGTCACTTAAACCCGAGCTTAGAGCGGCTCAAGTTTCACTTTCTGAAATTTGCAGTTTGTAGGCAAACCGCTTATTTGTGTAATGGCGAACTTACCGCGGTCGGCCGGGCTCAAACGTTCACAGTTTCTGATGTGTTGTCACCCTTTTTGGACGAAACGCTGAATTATAAATAAATCGCTTAGCTGGAATTTGTTACAGCAACTTTTGGATGGAATAAAAAATATGTTTCCGTGGAATGGTTGCGGCGACACGTGCCAGTTCATCATGAGTTTTTGATGACTACGGGATTATTAAATGTTACACGGATTTCGGTGAAATATATGTAGGTACAGTCGAGATTACGGCAGGCGTACCTACTTAAAGATTTATGCAGGATTTTTGGTGAAACATTACTCGACGGGAATACCCTTCTGTAGACCCTCGAGTTCGTCGAATAGTATGCCAATCAACAACCTTTTTAAACGATTTCAAAAAAAGGAGGATGTTCTCAATTCGACTGTTTTTTTATGTTTGTTCAGCAATATTTTCGCCAATTGACAACCGATTTTGATGATTATTTTTTTGTTTGGAAGAATATTTTCCCGGACTGGTCCCATTGAGTTAGGTAACGGAACTCTTCAATAAATGATAGCGATCTCCCGGGATTGCTGAAATCGCATGTCTGTTTATTGTTTACACCAGTTTATAACATAACATCACGCCGGTACGCTGTGAAAGGGGGACGCAGATGTGTACAAGTCAACCACTGGAAATGGAAATGAAAGATGTTATACACAGTAATAAATTAATTTATTAATAGTTAGCATATTTTTTTGGATTATTTTCCTTATAATGAGTAATAAAAATATGTAGAGTGTGAGAAGAACGGTAAGAGCTTTAATAAAAGTAAGTAATTTAATTAACGTAATGCATTTCATGCCGACATTAATTGCATCGTTCAATCAAGCTAAAATGTTTTACTTAGCTACATGTTACTTTACAGTGATGCGTTATCTGAACTTACCTATAATTGAAGAAAAATAGATTATTTTGCGCTACGTACGGACGCTTAATATAAAATAAAAAGGTTGTTTTAGTTGTTTCTTCGTTTTTTACACCGACTTTACGAAGTTATAGTTATTTTATACTTCGTAGTGTTTTTTTTTATTTGGAAGACGGTTGTATTTTTTTTGTAAAAAATGTTTTTTATTTTACGCTTTTTAGTAGGTACCTACTTTTTCGTAATTCGTAAGCACCAATGGAAAGTTACAAGAAAGCAAAATACGCAATTTCGTTAACTTGGATGACACAAGACACAAATGATTTGATGAAATTTCTATGGGACCAATCAAATTGGTCCCATCACATAATAGAAGAATTTTTCAAATCGGTCCATAAATCACGGAGTTATAAGGTAAAAAACATAAAACAACCGAATTAAGAACCTCCTACTTTTTTGAAGTCGGTTAAAAAAACAAAATTAATGACATCAGCGCAAAACGGCAGTCGCTCAGCATAATGCTTAGGACTATAAGGAAGTAAACTTGTTTGTTTGTATTATTAATGGTTAAGGTATATTTAATCTCCGGAATTTTTCTATAGAACGGAAATTCTTGCACTAATAAAAAGCTTCTATCCCAGAAAAGTAAGTCAATTTATCACGGTTCATAGGAGTGATGCCTCGGGAAAAAGCTATAAAATTGTAGTTATTATCCATTAAATATCTACCGTTACTTGAAATCCATTTTTTTACACAGACATAAATTCCATAATGACGTTCAACGAATTTAATTTGCCTGAAATCCATAAAACCACTTGTCATCGGTTACTTCGGGAGATAAATCGAAAAAACCCTTTTACGACTTCCAATAACGAAAGGAGAAAAATTCGGTGTTACAGGAACGCGCACGACATAAATCATGTAGGGGCTCGATATTTTATAGGTTTTAATTTTGGCATTTTATGTTGTGATAACATCTGCGGACATAACGGGCGGGCCAGCCGCAGCCCAGGGGTTTACGAGGTCCGGTTTATGGCACCCGCGGCCTCTGAGCCCCTCGTTACAAACTAAACTGAGCTATTTTTCAACACATCCGCGACATTATTACCTACCTAATTGAATGCGATACTGATGTTTGCCGTTCCCTTGTCAGATATTGATTAATAGGATAACGTGTTAATTACGCTTGATTGAATTAAGACGCAGCGTTGGAAGACCTCACACAAGATAGACGGATGACCTGGTGAGGGTCGATGGTAGCCGTTGGGTGCGAGACGTACAGGACCAGTTGTTATGGTGACACTTGGGAAGGCCTATGTCCAGCAGTGGACGTCTTTCGGCTGTTATGATGATGAATCAAGCTGGCTCAGTTTGATATAATATAATTTGAGTGATACAACACTACATCGTACTGAAGGGATCCCTTCTTTTCGCATAATGTTCTTTGTCCTAATATACTTCGGCATAACGATTTTGGCACAATTTGCTTTGGCATAATAATACTTTGGCATAATTTTTTTAGGCATACATTTTATGTTGGCATAATCATCTTAAAGACTAATTTTTTTTGGCATAAATTTGATTCGCATAACGTTAGTAGGCCTAATGACTATTAGCATAACGTTAGTAGGCCTAATTACTATTAGCATAACGTTAGTAGGCCTAATGACTTTAATATCGACTGAATTTAATATGCTATGCAACAAAAGTTAGTGACAGAACCGAATTGCTGCAAAACCGACTCCACGTAGTCTTGTTTGTCCTACCCCTAGAGTGTAATTTAAAATCGCGTAGGCGCGTAGGGGCGAGGCTGCCCGCGAGCTGAGGAGCAGGTGGATGCGAGCGAAAGCCGTCTGCGACGATTAGCACGCGTGGGGCCGCCGGAGGCCCGCAGCGCCGGAGCCGTGACAGAAACCCTGCCTGCTGCATGTTGCATGCTCGCTTGAATGCTGCATGCTGCATGCTGCATGCTGCATGCTTGCTTGCATGCTGCATGCTTGCTTGTTTGCTGCATGCTTGCTTGCTTCATGCTTCCTACAGCGAAAAAAAACCCACAAAAGTGTTCAATGCGTTATATTATATTAATATGTTACCTATGTATTACCTGATTCAGGGGATATGGCTTTTTTCCAATCGTCGAAATAAATTGTTATACCTATAAAAATATGTTTTAGCATCATTATTCGTAAATAAATTTATGCTTTAGGATGTTATGCTTAAAAAAGTTATGCTTTAGAACTTTATGCTTAATAAATTTATGCTTTAGAATATTATGCTTAATCATGGTTAGAGAAATTATGCTTAAAAAATTATGCGTAAGCTGTTGTGCGTAATTATAGTATGCGAAAATGTAATTATGCCAAACAAAATTATGCTTAGTTATATTAGGTCTTAAAATTTTATGCAAATGGATAGGGAACCCGTACTGAAAACCCTCCCCGACTTTTTCCTAACGAGCCAGCCCGCGCCGCTGAGCCTTTAGCTTTAATAACCCCTAATTAATGAAACGAACCAGCCTGTTGTCCCTTGCTGTCTCAAACTGACGCCGCTAAGCCGAGGTCGTATTCCACAGGGAATGCCCTTAGCGAGCGGTCAATAGTTTTAGCTTGTAGCTAGCTTTGTTGCCTTGGCTGGGGGCCTTAAATTCATTTGATAGCCCTTGCGTGTTAATTTGCTAGTGACAATACCGAAAAAAAAAAATATCGTACTGAAAAAACTGATTTCATTGAGAAAAATCCTCACTAGCATACCTAATAAAACGAGACTGAAACAATCTCAGTGGAAGGCAACATTATTTGCGTTGCGACTGGACAAAATATTTCATCAAAATGCAAAACAGCACAATTTTCCTGCAGCGGGCCGCGCGCCGGAGAAAGAACTGAATTAACTGGACGTTGGAAAACAGATAACTTAATTTGCATAACTCGTTCACACGGGGCATCGTCAGATAACCTAATTTGAGCTGACGGGTTAAAACGAGCGGAAAAAGTCTGGCAAAATGTTGCTCTTTTCATGTCAATTATGTATTAGAGCAAGCGATTGGCCAATATTAGAAGCTCCTTTTTTCGGTTCTTGTTTAGTAAAGTGCTGTTTTCTGCTCCGTTTTATTGGGTTAACTGTTATTGTGTTCTGTGCATATAAATGTGGAAAAGTTTACATATGCAGTAGATTTCTTTTTGGTCTTACTTCTTTTAGGATAGTATTTTACTGAATCCTTTGTTTTGGAGTCACCCAACGGTTTCGAACATTTAGGATATTTTACTCCATTAGAATAAAGACGGTCAGTTGGCGAATCCTTTTATATATTTTACAAAGTATTCACAGTTCCTTTATTTCGATGCTAATGTTATATAAATATTATAATTGAAGCGTCTTCCGTTTTCATCTGAAATTTATTTATTTCGCTGACATAAATCACATCAGTGTTTAAAATTAATCGGAACGCTTTATTGCTTATTTCAAATTGTGTCAGATGAATTTGATTTGATGAAAATTATGATAATCACAAACTGTTATTATTTACCAGCTATGCCAATTTCGTGGCAACTGTGACCGCTGTTAGAGTCGCTTAGGAAAATACTAATAGTGTAGGTAAATTTGTTCGAAAGAGTCACCGCGGCCCTGATGGTTCCAGTCAGTAACAGTCTGTCATTCCCTCCCACTCCGCCCGGATGGAGTCATTTGATGATTTCCCATCCTTAAAAAGTGGCTCTATTTCCACCTGTAATATAATTGCATGAAATATAATATAATATAATATAATATAATATAATATAATATAATATAATATAATATAATATAATATAATATAATATAATATAATATAATATAATATAATATAATATAATATAATATAATATAATATAATATATTATAATATAATTGCTTGCATGAAAATTGTATTACATTTTAAGCTACGGAAGTATAATGTGATCAACAATTCGGTTGCGCCTTAAAGTGTAAGTAATAAAACTTACGTGCGCGTTACTTGCAGCTGGATTTGCGACTTTATAAATATGAAAGTTAGGATGTTTGAATATTTGTTAATCAATCACACCTCAAAAGTTGAACGGGTTATACACAAGTAGGTTATTCGCTAGGATTAGGACATGGGATACGTTTTATCCTGCTAGTACTTTCCCTTGAGAAAAAAATATACAAGAATCTACATATGGAAAGAAAATCATTTTCATCTTTGCCTTTATTCGTTTAAAAGTTCGCCAATAAGTCACTAGATTTTTAATATTTTTATACACTGTTTCTAAATGACTTATGGTGATTTTTTTAAAATTATTGATAGACACGCGCTTGACCACTATCTCACCTGATGGTAAGGGATGATGTGGCCGAAGATGGACCACGCTTGCCTAGAAGTAACCTATTCACTCTTGTCTTCCGGGACAAGAGTCCGGGTTCCGGGTTGTAGCTATCAGGAAACACAGACTCTGGCAGGGAATTCCAGTCTTTAGCTGTACCTACGCACAATTAATGTGTTCATAATTAGAACACATTAATTGTTATATTATATTATGTGTGATAATTGTAACTGGAAACACATTTGTTGGAGCATGCTTATAAGTGAGCTTGACGCGCAGAATTGGTCAACACTTGCCCAAAGCCGGGAGGAATGAAATTAGGAAATGGAGGTCTTTGCCCTGCAGTGCGATGGAACAGGCTGAACATTAATAAATAAATCATTTGCATAAATGTTTTTACTTATTTGCATTTCCCTTTTCAAAAAGAATCTAATCCCTCTTCTTCCCTATCTAGCCGTAGATCGGAACTCATTGTAGCCTAGCGGCAGCTATACGTTTCTTATTTTTCATTCAAACACGCCGAGCGACGAGCGAGCAGTTACCATTAAAAGGTCCGACGTTTGCCCCCCGAGAGCTCTTTCATCGCGCCGTGTGTGGGCCGTGCAGCTACGAAGTAATCATGAGACGTGGAGTTTTCAGTTGTCAAAATCATAATGACAATTTTTTTTTTATTTTTCTGCCTAGCAGTGGCGGAGGATAGATATGTGTGGAAAAGGGAGAGCGAGGCTTTTGTCCAGCAGTAGGACAAAATTTAAATTTGGATTAGATAGAGTTGAATCTTGAAATTCATGAGAATCTAACGAGTAATGGCGATCGACGAGGGTAACCATCAATTAAGAAGTTTATTGAGAAACATTACGAAAATCACAAGAGTGTGCAAACGACTGAAGGAGAAGAGAGGGACAACAATCTTATCCAATCTAAATAGCTTTTAATATCCTTTTCTACACAATTCTATCATCTAATAGTGCAGCCCAGTCTTTCTGGTAACAGTAGAGCTCGTCCCGCCATCTATCTCTCGATGAAATCTGGCGTTTAATGAACCCCATTTCCCATCTGGCATGCGAAGGTCATGTCCGACAGATCCCACATAAGCACAGCGACTTTCTTGGAACTTTTTGAGGACAAAACTTTAAATAAGGTTTACTACCTACCTTGCATTGACTTATGTACTAAGGACGGGGCGGACTGCACAATTTTCTGACGCAATAAATTGGCCCCCCAATCGGGCCGTTTACGCCGAAGCGAGCTCGATACGCGGTCGGCAATCATCGTGAGTAGTCGTGTGCACGAGACATTACATGCTATGCTTCTTGTATGGTGAACGCGTTTATGCTATTTTTTTGGTTCGGAAATCTAGGAGTGTCAGACTCTTACTGACTAAAACCCATCCATATTCCTCCACATGCCCTTTGCGTTCCAGGGCCGCGGTAATTCTTTTGAACATATTCCGCAACATCCAGATGGCCCATCTTTACTACTTAAATATATGGTACCTCTCCACTCCTTCCTACCTCTGAAACGGTCGTGTAAACAAGTGCAGGTCTCGTGTGTGAGTGCGCGACACCTGAAGATATCCGGCTCACTTGTTTGTGGCTCATTCATCCACTAGTGCACAGATAGCATACAGATAGCGTCGTTGGCGCTCGGATTGAATTGCTCTTTCATATTGCTACGGCCCTTTTGGGGTGTGGGATGATAAGGCTTTAGAAATGTTATTGTTATTTTTATGTTGTTGTTGTTGTATTAGAGATTTTTTATGGAAAATGATGTAATAATGACAATCATTGTTGATCACCACTGTCTTTAGTCGAACTTTGCCAGCTTTTACAGGTAGTCAGAATAACATATTGGGCTGTGTAGTGTACATCTTCATTTCTGTAATGATTTTGTTTATACATTGCTGTGAGATACATGTTTGTGATTTTAGTTTTTAAGGAATTCTTGTATTTTTAGCATATACAACGTGTAACAGAACAAACGCAATACCTCTTAAGGGGTCAATGTACTCATCATCAACAGCTGACTTTTTTTCGCGATTTTGGGTTGGTCCCTGAGTAAGAGTTGTTCGTAATGATGAGTACATTGACCCCTTAAGAGGTAGGTATTGCTTTTATTTTGTTACACGTTGTAGGTATTTAGTTTTTGTCTCCAATAAATGAAAAGAGATAGGCAGTCGCTCCATGTGAAATATTCGTATGAATGATTCCAGTTGGACTAGAAGCTGACCCCAACAATGTAGTTGGTGACAAGCCTTGCCATATACAACGTGTAACAGAACAAACGCAATACCTTTTATTCTGTAACACATTGTATAGTGATGATGATTTTATCAATTAATGTGTCTTAAAACATATTATTACATATATCCAAAATATAATTGAATTACTTTGTGGTTTTTTTTCATACTAATAAAAAAAAATTAAATAATGGATAACTTACTATGGTCGACGCCCGATAAATTTGCAAAAACGGTTATTAATATATTAATAATAAGACATTCATTTCAGACGTAGTCCATATACTGTTAGTAACACAAAAAACCTTATTCCTATTGTCAGTATTATACAAAAACAAAGCCACAGAAACAATTAAAAAACACAAAGTGGCGCCACACAGGAGTGCCAGTTTATGCCGTGCCCTGGACGCGACCACCCGCTGTGTGTAGTCGCATCCATCCACATCGGCGAGTCCCAGCGGTCCACTAATACGCTCAGAAGGCTGTTCGAGCTGGCTCGCATGCGCCTCATAAGAGACGCACTACGCTTTCGCATGATGGCATGAAAACCATCCACGCTTTTTACTTACATTTATTGACATACTTAATTCCGAAAACAGAAATAAAGACATAAAGCTATCCTGAATCACGTACTTACAAAGAGATATTAAGGAAAGAGCAACAACCGTTACTGCAAATCTGGCGTCGACCATATTATTATGTATCTTGAATATCCTTTCACACTGAAACGTAATAGTAGTTTATGCAACGACCATATAAAAGGGGTTATTAAAACACGAGTGTGGGTTTATCACACGAGGCGTAGCCGAGTGTGATAATAGCATCACACGAGTGTTTATGTGTTGAGCGTTTACGTGTCTATGCCGTTGCATACACTATTTTATCTTCACTCATACAGTTGAAATAAAATAAGTTGAAAAATAGTTTATTCCAATATGGCAGATATTCTCATTGCGTATTCGAATGACTGCGCAGCGCGCATTCATAGACAAAAATAAAAGCTGGACTGCTGACTCCAGTCAATGAGCCCGCGCCAATAAATTATAAAGTAAAAGTGTGCTATAACAATTAAAAAGTTATTTTATGATGCAGTTGTTTAAAAATCTCAAAAAATCTTTTAAAAAAAGATAAAGTTGTCCTGAATGCACGCACATCTTTCGTCAATGTGATCCTCATTTTTTATTAATAAAAATGATACATAATGTTATTGTTCGGTATCATAGGAAGAACAATGACTGCTATTGCCATGCTAAAGCGCAGCAACTATGGCTCCTACTCATAAAATACAGAATAATTCGATTTTCACCCCGAAATTCACCCTTCCATAACCGACTTTCTTATTGCACTCCTCAAATCCTTAACAACACTAATTTGGATACCTACAGCACCTTGCCACTCAACATCCATTGTAGGCTTTTAAATTTGGCATCCACTCACAAAAGCAAGGAACGAATCATCTAATTAGACATTACGTCTGTAACATTTCTGAAAATCCTTTGTATTGCAGAATTTTATGCGTTCTTTGTTCCAACGGCATTTTTAAAAGTGTAAGCGGTGATGGAATTTGAGTTCTACAGCTTAGAAGATAGGGTTGTTTTTGTTGATTGATCGTGCTGGATATTGAGGTGGTGACAATCGCGGAGCGCAGGAGGAGACCGTTCACTAACGAGCCCCCCGCCTCCTCATTTTCATTTTATCGTCGCGCCGCCCTCCACAGCTACTATTTACAGTTCTTTTGCACCACTGTCATAAGGTAAGTATCTCACTTTGTAATATCCTAATGAGAAATTTTGAACGTCTTTATTTGTATGGCGTAATGAAAGTGTCTATAGAGTTGTAGACACTTTGATGTGACTGCTTACTTTGCTTGTAATAGAAGTTTGTACGTTGATACACGCGGATGTTATATTAAAAGACAGAAGTGTCCATGTCATAGGTAATAACAGCTGCACGGGTACATCTTCAAGGTTAAGCAATGAAGTCAACCCGTGGCTGTGTGACAATCCACAGTATACCGGAACTCTTCCGTGCCGGAAGCACGTTAAGCCCGTTCTAGCTGTAATATGTAGATCTTTCGTAACGTTTAGGGTTGTGCAGATCGCTCCATGACCAATACTAGTATTCAGCTACATGTTGCCGGTCTGAATCGGTCTGTCGGAAAAAAGGCTAGGCAGTTGCTATGAAAAAAACGTGAAAACGACAGATAGTCAGCAATTTCTTAACAATCACAAATTTCAACACATTTTTTTTTTAAATTTAAAACGTTGCCCCACGCTAGGAATTTCTCCTGTATCGTATCTCACATACAGAAACAGCCAGACCCGGAACAACTATCTGTAGGCCATACAAATATTTGTTCCGTGCGGGAATCGAACCCGCGACACGTAGCGCAGCAGTCATTCGCTTAACCACTGCGCCAACCAACCGTGTCGTTAGAGTTTTCTCCACTATTTATATTGAAGTTGGCAAGCAATGGACTTTAATACGTTTTTCCGAAACCACTCGTTCTCCTTTCAACTTCAGCTGTGCTTTGACATGACGCAAAACAATTAGATTGTCATCCACTCCGCCTGGAACTAGGTTACTGGTTTATTGTCTTTATTGGACGAACACTCCACTGGTATTTCATTTAATTGGGAACAACTGTTTGGGCTGTGACTTAAGGCAACAAGAAAATGTAGTTTCATAAATAATTTGTTTGACGGAGACTGAGAATCCTTATATTTTACTAGCTTTTGCTTTGCTCGCGTTCAGTTTTTGACATGACGCAGCAAAACAATTTTGGGCCATACCTACACATTCCGGTAATAGGGATGTTTCCTGAGTAAAAAAAAAACAACGGGTTGCACTCCGGGAGTGCCGGCAGAAGTGAAAACTTGAACATTAACGTTGTGCATATTTGAATATGTTTTAATGGTAAGGGAATAATTTCGCACGAATAGCTTTATTTATCAGTATAAAAGTACTATCATTTATGTAGTTAAATACAATATTCATTTATTGCGCTATCGTACACGACAATTTGTATTACATTATCCGTCTTACGAATTTTCGATCAGGTCACGTGTCCTGACGCGAGTTTAACATTTTTTACCAATCGCAAAAAGTGCACAACGCCGCTAAAGAAGTTTTCACTTCAAAAATATGATTCTATTTAGTTCGTCGGTTAGATTATCAATAAATATTTGATACTTACGTATTTTTTGTTTTATCAAATCTATAAAAAATGACGAAGATATAGAAAGGCTTCAAAGATCTGGTGTGCCAAATCTACTAATTTTTAAGCAACATTCGCAATCGCATGTCAGTTGCAATCTGTCAAAGAAGCCATAATTTCCATTAATTTTTGACAGATTGCAACTGACATGCGAATGCGAACGTTGCTTAAAAATGAGTAGAATTGGCTCTCAGTAGTCTGTGACGTCAAAATTTCAGGTAAAAAATGTATCGGTCTTTGACAACACACGAGTTTTCCGCGCATTATATTATCATATTTTGTTCACGTGAAAGAAGAAAAAAATACGTGTCCAATATTTTTTTGGAAATCTTTCTGACGAACTTATTAGATTTTTTCAAGTAGAAGTACAATATTTGATGTTACTTCATGTCATTTAACAACTAATTTTTGATAAAATTTTCCCACAGACATTCATGCCAATTTGATAAAACTGTTTGAATCAGTCTGTTTGATCAAATTACTGGAACGTGTATGGCTTGCAGATTGTCATCCACTTTGCCTGGAAGTAGGTTACTCGTTTTTTCAACGAACACTCCACTGGCATTATATTATATGTAATCGGGAACAACTTCTTGGGATGATAAAATAGCTGTAACTAAAGGCAACAAGAAAATGTAGTGATATCTCAGACGCTGAAATAGTTAAATTGTTTATTTCAAGTGTTCGAAGGTCAAAGAAAATTTAACTGGGTATACCTTTTACGAATGTTGTTTTTGTTTACTTGTGTTCAAATATTTTTACTGAACTACTAAATAATGCCGCGCCTTCGCTCTTTTGTGCAAAAAAGGTGGCCTGTAATCGTTTCCAGGGTCCTAAGTATCTCTGCACAAAAGTTTATCAAAATCGGTTTAGCGATTTAGGTATGAAAGCGTAACAAAAAAACAAAGTCACATTCGCATTTAGACATTAGACAAGATTAAAATTAAAAATAACATTTTCGAAAATAGGTGGTTTATACAGATTTTTATAAAAAATATAGGCCATAGTCGGCTCAGATCACTAGTAACTTCATAAAACAAAGTCACATTCGCATTTAGACATTAGACAAGATTAAAATTAAAAATAACATTTTCGAAAATAGGCGGTTTATACAGATTTTTATAAAAAATATAGGCATAGTCGGCTCAGATCACTAGTAACTTCATAAAATAAATGAAAAAAAAAGAGTAAACGTACTCAGGGGTACATAGGGGTGAGTGTAAACAATAAACTGAAAGTGAAGAACAAGCAGAACCCTATTTTGATCGAGTTCTACTCTAGATTGTAGGCACAATCTCAGAGTGCGTAGGTATGTAAGTATAGATCCCATAACGTCGAAAACGAGGTACTATTAAATGATAGGCTAATTTCGCGTAGGTATTTCCTAAAAAAACCTAACTTAAACAACATGTTACAGAATAAACGCAATACCGCTTTAGGGTCATTGTACTCATTTTAAACAACTTTTTACTATGAGGCCAACCCCGAACTCGCTCAGCTGTTTAGTACATTCTTTTTCGAGTTACGCGCACAGAAATATATGGAGCTGTCGATATTTTTTTCGCGACTTCAGTGTTGGTCCCATAGTGAAAGTTATTCGTAATGGTGAGTACAATGACCCCTTAAGAGGTACCTATTGCGTTTATTCTGTTACACGTTGTATGTACCGAAATGCGAAAAGTGAGTTTGTTTGTTACTCTTCGTCGGCTGAACGGATTTGGATGTAACTTAGCACACGGGTAGATCATGACCCGGAATGGGATACTTTTCATCCCGGGAGAATGTCCACTTATGGATAATTTTCAAAAAAAAAATCAAAACTTATAAAATGAGTTTTTTTTAAATCAACTAAACAGTTACGAACAAATGATGTTTCAAGCAGTTTGTTACAGTTTGTGGCATTTACTTTAGTTCAATCACAGATTTGATGTCACCAACAGCATTAGATTGCTTGAAAAGTCATTTCTTCGGAAGTGTTTTTTTTTTTTTTTTTCGATTAAACCTTTATTATTTTCATAATTCATGAACGGAGTATGTACATAACGAACTTAACTATTTATATCTACTAAACCTAACTATATACAAACTAGACTAAAAATTGCGAATTATGTACAAAAAGTGTAAAAAACAAATTGATCATTGGGCATCAAAAAACTCATCCACATCGCTGTCAATGACAAAAGTGCCCAGAACACTGGCAGCATTGCCACGTTGAATGGCAATGCTGATTCTTTGGCCAAAGAAAAGCCCAGCCCTCTGGTCACGTGAACAGTCGACAAGTCGTTTGCTGATGTCCCGAAAGACTCGGTGAGCACTCGGACCCCAGTTTTTAGTCGTTTTTTCTGGTCGATTTTTTTTTAATTCTCATTTTTTATGTTTTAATATTTTTTCCTTAATGCATGTCAGCTACCCAACATCTCCCTTAAATATGAACACACCTTTCTAGAACATCCTGTACAGACAGATTTGAAAAAAAAATAATTGAAAGATGATAATATCGAAATGAACAACAAACATTTTTTTTCGTAAAGATCTGATGAAGAACTTCGAAGATAGACAATTAAAGTGGTTGGAATTTTTAGGGGACACCAAAAATACAACCGACTTCCAAATAAAAACAACAACAAAGTACAAAATAACTTTAATTTTGGAAGTCGGTGTCAAAAAACAAAAAAATCACATACCGACTTCCAAATTAAAGTTATTTTGTACATTAATGTGATTTTTATTTGGAAGTCGGTTGTATTTTTTATATATATGTCATTACTATCATTCATTATTTAAGCCTCGAAAGAGGTGAATGAAGGTGGATCTCTACAGTACTTACAAAGTTACTTATTTGAAGATACACCTACTGTAAGTCTACCAAATGAAACTATTTTCTAGAATATTATATTTTTGTGACTAATTCGTGCCAGTGACTTCACTTGCACGGCGGTTTTTGTTTTTTTTTCAAAGTTTTCTGTAGTATACTACAGAAAACTTTGAAAAAAAAACAAAAACATATTTTAAAAACATATATATTTCATTCGATTAAAAAATTGTGCACTACTACAACAAACATTCAAGTATGAATAAGTATTTTATACCATGCCCACAATGTAGAGCATGAACTTTGTTAATTATTACAGAACATTATTGAATTGCAGCGCTATAACTGAATTCGTAGTGAAGAACGCCACAACGAAGGGCAGCATGGACATGTTGACGTTCAGCGTGCCGAACACGTGCACACGCACCGGTCGCGTGCGCACGTAGCGCAGCAGGTCCTTTGTTAGCTTGTAGTACTCCTTATCTGGGGAGGATTTTACATTTGAATGGATTAGCGACTTTATTTCATTACCTATCATAAAGGTTATACAATAAAAATGTTAGTGACAAATTGTAAAATGTTATCGCGGTATGCACTATGTATTTTCATATTAAATACCTACATATTATAATATAGACAATAAAAGAATACATACCTAGCTAGTATCTACAAGCAAATAAAAAATAAGCACAAGCGGAATCAAAAGAACTCGTCGGTTTTATCGAATTAATTTTTAGCAGTCAATCGCATCACCTCACTTATAATTTCATAACACGTTACTATCGAAGTGTATTTCAAGAGACTGGAAATAAATCGTAATATTCGTAACTGCTAACCGAAGAAAAAACGGCATTTTTTAATTTTAATAAAATCCATTATTACCTAATAGCATTTGAAAAGCAAAATCACTTTAAAAATAAGGAATTATTGAAACTTCACATACTTTCAACCGTGTGCAGGCCAAATTCGCAGATTTTCTGTTGCAGTTGCATGGAGCTGTTCTGAATATTCTGTCCTCCGCGAGATATCACAAACAGAGCCATGAGGAAGACTATCATTGAAAATAGGTTCATAAGCAGCATTGAAAACGTCTGAGCACCCTGTGGAAAACAGGGATTTCACAATCAATCGAGATGAACAATAGTCATTTGTTAATTTAAAAAATAAAAACAGTGCGACCGCCATGTTGATTTTGATTGAATAATATATTAAGTCAGATGGATTCAGACAAGATCTTGGCGTAAATCTAAATAGCAACACTTATTTGATTGAAATTGATTCTGTATATGAAGTGAATACAATACTATTACAAACAGATAAAACATTAAGACAAAAATTAAAGGCTTTTAGTGATATAAAAAACGAACCATAAACTATGATTTAATACTGATTTGTCGATTCCAAATTCGAATATGCTACTCATTAATTTTATTTAATCCTACTAATATTATAAAGGTGAATGTTTGTATGTTTGTATGTTTGTGTTTCAATCAGGCAAAAACGGCTGAAGGGATTTGGATGAAATTTGGCACACATGTAGTTCATATTCTGGAATGAGACATATGCTACTTTTTATTCCGGTAAGTGGCATGGATCAATGAAGACTGAGGAGGAAGTGGAAATTCGGAGCCGCTGCTGCCTTAGTACTTCAGATTCACAAGTACCAGGAGACCAGAAACATCAAGTACCAGGAGACCAGAAACATCAAGTACCAGGAGACCAAAAACATGTCATAGTATTTTTTGGGCTGGTTATGGTAAAGTGTAGGGTAGGTGTAGGGTAGGTGTTGGGTAAGTGTAGGGTAAGTGTAGGGTAGGTGTAGGGTAGGTGTAGGGTAGGTGTAGGGTAGGTGTAGGGTAGGTGTAGGGTAGGTGTAGGGTAGGTGTAGGGTAGGTGTAGGGTAGGTGTAGGGTAGGTGTAGGGTAGGTGTAGGGTAGGTGTAGGGTAGGTGTAGGGTAGGTGTAGGGTAAGTGTAGGGTAGGTGTAGGGTAGGTGTAGGTAAGTGTAGGGTAGGTGTAGTTACAATACAAATCAAGAAACCTCCCTATTTCCGATTATCACGCGGGCGAAGCCGCTGGTAGAAGCTAGTTAAATAATAAATCCAAGGCCCATTAATGTAAGTATAGAATTATCTAAATGCATACGTACCTGTACGGTTATAATAACGATTGTATACATCACCATTATGTAATAAGCGGTCACTATCATAAGCATTATAGTCAACTGAAAGGAATAATTCCGTTTATTTTAAGACTTTTGGTTTTACTTACAAAAAGGCTCTAAACAAAGTGTCATACTATCTGTGAAGGTGATTGTCAAAACGCCAAAATATAAGGGATTGATCGCGTGACATTTCAACAGCATTTATCAATCCCAAAAAAATTACGTTTTGACAATCGCCTTCCCTATACTCTTTGACTTCGGCACGCCAACACGGACGGAATGTCACTCAAAGAGAACTATAAGTATATGGGTAATGTCACTTGTCTAAGGCCTGAGTTCATTGTAAATTGAAAAAGTGTAAGTAGAAATATAATAGACATTTTTACAGACATTGTTAACGTTTTTACACATTACCTGTACGCTGAACATTGAATTGAATAAGTTACAACTGTTGTTAATATTTTCGTACCCTTCCTTCCATTTATTTATCTTGTCGTGGTTAACGACTATACTTGAGAAATCTGCATGTTCCATATTCTCACGGTTTTCTCTTATCGCAGACAATTCGTCGGCTATTGACCGTGTGATAGTTTTCAGTTGCTCGGAGAGCACGAAAAAAATGGAACGCAATACAAAATACTCGAATATGTAGCGGAAGTCACACATGCTGATGTGGTACTGAGATAATACGGAAACTACTATGTTCAATGTTATATCGCTATTGTACACCCGGGCGTAGGTGAACGCAAATATTTTAATAGCACAAAATAACACTACTATTACCGTAAAACCTTTTTGGGTTCTCAACATTATTTGGTTATAGACCTCGTCATCGAAAATTTTGTGAAACGCATCAAAATTTAACAGAAGTCTATAAAAACTTTTAGAGTAATATAAAGATGCTATCATTACATAGATGGAGAAACTGGTAGATGAAAAGTAATATATATGTTGAGCGTGAATGTGAACTTCAGTTTTATGCCTGAAGTTGAACACAGCGTTGAAAGTAAGATTTAATACGGTGAAAGTGACCCAGCACAGCACAAGAATACGTGTGCGTCTTTTTTTTAAACACAAATAGTTTCTGAAGATAGTCATGGCATTTTCTACGAGCAAGAGATATTTTAAAGGTGCAAGATTCATTGTCATGTCGTGTACGACGGAGCTGGATCGACGAAATAGTACCTAAGGCTCCAGAAATAAACTTGACTAATGGGAATGAAATAAATATGTAGGTGTTAAGTAAGTAGGTAAACGATTAGTAAATAGAAAGTAGTAATATATTTTAATCCAATATTCTAATGAGAGTGGTGGTGGTAAAGTAATTAATGAAATGGAAAATTTCATTGAAATATTATTTTTATGTTATTCTAAAAATAGCAATGAGTATTTTATCACACTGTTTAGTCGAAAATATATTATAGTATTACACAAAAACACTAATATTAATAATTTGATTGCTAAGACACTCACTTTTCGCTGTTAAAAATAAAGTATCACGCCAAAAACACGACAAGTAATTTGAGTGTCAAATTAAATTCACTTTTCATTGTTAAAAAGTTATCAGAAATAGAGTCGAGCGAAGCCCCAAGACTCTAGAAGGCCTAACTATACCAACCTTACAACTTGGCAAAATGTTTTTAGAAGTTTTTGAAACTTTTGCAAGACGCAGCGCACCAGTGACTTAAGTTTGCATAGTCATTCCCATGGACTTGCGGTGAGAAATTAATTCACTGGTATTTCATATTCGTGTCACTAAAGCGCGGTCACTGTCAGATTGCATATATGAGAAAATCAATATTAATTTTGGTGGCGTTTGTTTGCCAGTAATACAAATAAAACCTCTCGTCAGCCGCACTGACTGCAGAGGTTTCACGTGTGACTCAGGAAATAATGTCGCTGCATAAGTTTTATCCTTTTGAGGTACGGAACCTCAAAAAAGGTGTGATCGGCCTTGTCCTTACTATGGGAGTTAATGCCTACAACACATTATTAAACTGCAACGCAATAACGGTGTATGAAGCGAAGAAAGCAACAACCGAGGGCAGCATGGACATGTTCACGTCCAAAATTCCGCACAGGTGCACGCGGATCGGGCGCGTGCGCACGCAACGTAGAAAATCCTTGACTAGCTTGTAGTATTCCTCATCTGCGAAAAAAGTTTTTGATATAATAACTGGTATCGGTATTTTTTCATCAACACTGCATAATTACATTACATTAAAAAAAAATGACTTTTTCAAAAAACCCGACTGCTAAAAACGACTAAAAAGTTCCAATCAAGTCGCTTTTCAAGCAGTCTGATGCAGTTTGTGGCCTCAGATCTGGGATTGAACTGCATCAGACTGCTTGAAAAGCGACTTGTTCGGAACTTTTTAGTCGTTTTTAGCGGTCGGGTTATCTGACGGTATTTTTTTTAATTTAACTTTAGAAAATTTATACAACTCTTCATATATCAAAATCCGTTCAGCCATTTAGGCTGTAGGGCATGCCAAACATACAAACATACATAAGCTCGGAAAACATTTCTGACGCAGTCGGGTAAAAAAACAGAAAGGAGTTTTTTCGGTAAATATTTGTTTCTAAAGGTATTGACGCTTTTCTTTTCACTTCTGAAAAGCGTGACTTATCTATCTTATCTTATCTTTATGCACTTTGGTCTGTTGTGTTTATAACAGCGGCCCTACCATGACGTGTTAAAGCGTGAGTCGTTCGAGCGAGAAGGAGGGATGGAGCTATTACCCAGTACTTTCCATTTATGTTTCTTATTTTTTTTATTAGCATTTGAACAAGATCTTTTCATCAATTTAACAAATCAATAACAGCTTGGCAAGTTAGACATTATAATTATTGAAAATAAACTAACTTTGGAGTGTGTGCAAACAAAGCTCGCAGAGTTTCCTTTGAAGCTCCATATAGTTGTTCTGAACCTTCTGACCACCTCGTGACACCACAAATAGCGCCATGAGGAACACTACCATAGAATACACGTTCATGAGCAGCGTTGACAATGTCGTTACACCCTGTGGAAGACGAAAACTTTCATCATCGCATGAATAAGCGGTCGTCGCATTGATTTCTATTGCAAACACGATCGCGTGGTCACCCCGAAAGAGGGCGCTATTCGATTTCGTCGAACAAATGAACGCAACTATCGCGTATTCCCGCGATGATCGCTTTGTATTAGTACAATGGCTCCCAACCTTTATTTCACACGGGACCACTTTGATTTCTTTATTGCTGGCAGGGACCAGAAACATAGACGATGTAATTAAACAGTGGTAATCTTAATGTAATAAAGGAGACGGAACCGCTGTCATTTAGTTTTGGGCCTAGATGTATAAGGATGAGACTGGTGTCAATCAATACATTATATATATATTATCAACCTATCTCTGAAAATTCTGCGCGTTTGGCAATTTGAGAGCAGAGATAGAAGAGATTTATTTATTTATTATATACTTTATTGTACACCTCACGTCAATCACAGGTAAAAAGTTTATAAAAAAAGTGTACAATGGGCGGTCGTATCGCACAGGGCAATCTCTTACAGACAACCTTAGGATGGACTGAACGAAAGAAGTTAGATTTAGGGCGGTCAGTGTACATACATCATAAATAATATTAATTAGACATAATAATATAAAATAAATATATACAATACTAAATAAAAAAAATAGTATAATAGTGCGCCTACATTACAACATGAAACGGCCAATGCCCGAAAAAATTTTTACTAAAAAAATATACTGGCCGGTATTATCAACCTATCTTTTTTAAATATCCTTGTCAGCAGTTCATTATGATTTTTCAGTGTTCATCAACAACAATTAATAGTCTGTCAACCAAACTGCTGTTTGACATAAAACAATCAACCTTTCTAAAGAATACGTCATTAAACTGCCAAGAAAGCAACATTGTTGCAGGTTATTCGTGACCTAAACAGTTTTTTTAGATAACTCGTCTTCTAGACTGTAAATTGTGCAATTTTTTTGTATTTTGAAATAGAAAATTATAACTAATTTTTTAAACCATATCTCAACTCTTTACATTTGGGCCCATTACTTTCCGTGTCCTTTCAAAACTTGTAGCATTAAGTACCACTCTTTGAAATCAAAAGTAAAGACGGATAAAGACTTAGAAACAGTTAACATCAATGTTATTTTTGAGGTGACGAAGATTGAGGTAAACCTTTCGCGGACCATAATTTGGCCCTTGCTTTGGACCACCAGTGTCAAAGTCAACATCGAAACGTTTATTTCAATTAGGCCATTAAACGGCACCTAGGATCAAATTATTACCAGCAGAGGTAAACTTTTCCATTTTCTTAATAAGTTCATGGTACTCACATATTTAAAAATATTGGAACCATTAATAAAACAGTTGTGAGTTAACAGCAAAATAAAACTAAAAAAAAAGAGTACAGCTATAAAGTTAATACATAAATTGACCAGTTTGATTTTGTCTACACTACACCCTTGATTGTTCTATGGAGCAGGATCAACATGTGTCCTAACATTCTTATCTTGTCAGTGGTCCGCGGACCACAGGTTGGGAACTATTGTAGAATGGCACCTTATACAACGTGTAACAGAATAGAAGTCATTTTACTATGAACAACTTTCTCTTCCTTACTTTCTTAAATTCCGAAATTGCAAAGTCATGGACAGTCGATTTTTTTCGCGATTTCCGTTTTGATCTCATATTATAAGTTGATCATAATGATGAGCACAATGACCTATTTTAAGGTATTGCGTTTATTATTTTACACGTTGTAGATAAGTTAACAATTAAACCAACTTTGAATTACCAAAGGTACCAAACATTTTAGTATGTAGGTATTGTTTTCTTTAATTCATACGTACCTCGACAGTTAATATAATGATGTTATACAGCAATATTATGTAATACACGGTTACTATCAAAACCATGATAGTCAACTGAAATCAATCGCAAATTATTATTAAAAAACATAGAAATGCAGAAACGTAAAAGGTTTATAAGAATGGGAGTTTTGTTGTACCTGTGTGCCAAACATTACATTGCATATGTTAGAGTTGTCGTTAATGTTTTCATACGCTTGCACCCATTTGTGTAACTTCCCATGGGTAATGGCTGCATTCGACAAATAGTTTACATGTTCTACGTTGTCCCGATTTTCCTTGATCTCCGATAGTACGCCATCTATTGATCGCGTGATTGCTTTCAGTTGCTCGGACACCGCGAACACAACAGAATACAGTATAAAATATTGAAAGATGTAGCGGAAGTCAGACATGCTGATACTGTACTGGGATAACGTGGTTACCAACAAACCCTTCGCATCATCACTGTGGGATGGCCGAAAATAAGCGAACGTAGAAATTTTAATACCACAAAACGAAAATGCCATAAACGTTAAAACTTTTTGTGCTTTCATCATAGTCTGGTTAAAGATCTTGTCGTCGAAAATATTGTAAAATGAATCGAAGTTCAAAAGAAGGCAATGAAATATTTTGGAGTAATATAAAGATGCTATCATTACATAGATAGAGAAAGCAGTGGAAGTAAAGAAATATATTCTATGTGCCCTTATCTGAAATTCACTTTCATACGCAAAGTTGGCGTAAGCACTAAGTGGAAGGTTCAATGATTCGAATATCACCCAAAGGAGTATGACCAAGCGAGTACGTCTTTTCTTGAAACTCAAATAATTTCTAAACACGGTTGTCACATTTTCCATGAACAGGAGATATTTCAACGGTGCAAGATTCATGGTAACTTGAAAGATTTAAAATAATTTACTTGATGAGGAAGTAGACTACAGGATCATATGTGACTATAAGTAATTTATCGATGAGTGATGATATTGGTAGTCAACTATAGTTATTCGTTTAATCACATTCTTAAATGACGGTAGTGGTCGTAAAGTGATATTTGTTTACATTAATAATATTTAATATCATAAACTCATTCCTAAATTAAAGTGACCTTCAAATGAAAATTATCAAAACTACCCGAACTCGAACTAAGAACAACTGTCAAATCGTGTTGTCATTTATTCTTAGTTCGGATTCAGGACTAATCGTAAGTCCGTAGGGATACTGAAACGGTTGACCAACAGTCGATTGGTCCATGAACCGTTGGTCAACATGATCTATAAACCATTACCTTTTCGTCCAATAAACTTTTCACCCACGAACGTTTCGCCAACATAACTGTAGGTCAGTGAATGCTTAACCAACAGAATTATTTGACCAGTAACTTTTTACCCAAAGAATAATTGGGCAACAGACACCGGAACTTATTTTATTTAGTTGTCAATGGTTTAAAGATTATGTTGACCAACGGTTCATGGACCAATCGACTGTTGGTCAACCGTTTCAGTATCGTCCGTAGGTGATACGGAGTAGAAAACGCTCGACACTAAGGCCGAAACTATAGACTTCGAGCTTAGAGGGTAGCCCCCCTGATATGTACCTTTATCGGGCACTATTAATACTTGCTTCAGCGAAGGGACAGCAAACATTTCCAGAGATGTAATCAGCAGCTTTGAAATAAGACAAATATTTCATTTAATGCTTGTATTTCAATTATTTAGCAAATTTTTTACTTTTTTTTCAGTGCAAGAGACATAAAATTAGTAGTCTAAGTATGTATATAATTTGTTAGAATGACAAACAAATGTGTATTTACAAGAGATTACAAATTCAAAAACAATACGAAAGAGTTATTATTCTGTGCTGTAAATAATCCATAACAGTGAGGTGTAGGTATGTGCAATCATAAGAGAAACAGACACATTTCTTATCATCCGAGTTCAATAAATGAAATATATGGCACAAATGCTGAAAGACTCCAAATAGGTCTGTTAATTTACGACCTTACGGCCTACTATCTACAACACATTATTAAACTGCAGGACTATGACAGTGTACGTAGTGAATAACCCAACGATTGTGGGCAGCATGGACATGTTGACGTTCAGCGTGCCGAACACGTGCACACGCACCGGGCGCGTGCGCACGTAGCGCAGCAGGTCCTTTGTCAGCTTGTAGTACTCCTCATCTGAGGAAGAGGTTGACTGTTAGTTTATTATACAGCGCTTAATTGTTGAGACGTAGACACCAGGGCCTCAAGTCTGTTATTACAATAGTGTCAAAATGGTCTATCATTGATTTCATAATTGTTGATTTTGACAAGTTTGGAAATCTACAAATATAAAAGCGTCATTATGACTTTTCAATGGTCAACCACTGACACTCCATTGGAAGATATGGCATAGAATGGTAATCTCGTAAATAATGACAAATGAATTACAGACGTATGCCGTAATCTGCTAAAATTTTGACAGTTCCTTTGATCCTACCATTGGAACGTCATTGTGCAGTCATTGCTTTTCAAAGACATTGAATATTTAGAACCACGATTCTATTACGAGACCGATGACCGACCAATGATCGACCATTTTGAGTTTAGCAGATTACGAACTTATATCAAAATGACAATGGGATCGTATTGGAATGACGAATTTATAAAAAATAGCAGACTTGGGGCCCAGATAAATATGCAATAACGGCCAGTGACCCCAAACATTTATTGATTTTCTTATTATCAAAAACAGAAATAAAGACATAAAGCTGTCCTAAATCGACTTATAACGTGATCCTTTACGTTTTCTAGTAACGAAAAACGGTTAATCATTTATTTTTCAGATATATATTAAGGAAACTTAGGGAAAGGTCAATGTACTTTATTGCAAGTTTATCAGGCGCCTACCATAACAACATTTAAAATAAACAAATTGTGTCATAGTAAAGTAGGGAGTAAAGGTATTTTACTTTATTTTATTTATAAAACCTTAGATTATTATACATGCCCAGATACCGCCTCGCGTTGTGACAAGAGGCGCTCTCCGAGACAATCAGTCTTAGAAGTCAGATTTGACAGCTGAGTAGAAAGAGATAGAAGATCGCTTTACCACTAAGTGCGAAAGAAACTTATTTCATAGTAAAGCAGTATCCTCCTGTCACAACCGACTTCTTAGATAGTCACGAATATAGAAAAGTTACATTCTGTCAGCGGCAGCGTGACGAAGGCGTTAAAACGTCAAAAATGGATGGGAATGACAAACGCTGTCGAAATGTCACGTGATCAATACCTTTTATTTTGGCATTTCGATAATCACATTTGCTGATAGAATAAGACTTTGTCTAGAGCCAAGAGGCCCAAGACAATGTGCCACTCAATTAGCGAATGCGACTGTCGAAATGCCAAAAGTAGGAATTTGATCACGTGACATTTCGATAGCATCTATGAATCCCATACATTTTTGACGTATTGACAATCGCCTTTGCCACGCTACCGCTGACAGAATGTCACTTGTCTAGAGCCCAAGGTCCATATTCCAAGAACGTAAACTCCACTTCAGCCCAAACTTCAACTCCATCGGAGCATGAAACTGTTATTAAAACTTGTCATAAATTAAAGTTTTCGTGCTCCAAAGATGAGCAAGCATACGTTAAAATGCGCTTGCTCAGCTGAAACTAATCTCTCGATCATGAAAATTTCAATTTATAACGTCAATTCATTGACGTTTCCGTGGATGTTAGAGTTGAAGTTCGTATTGAGTTGGAGTTTACGTTTTGGGATACGGACCTTAGTTTCATAAAAATGGCCCCGCGGCAGAGCGTTTGACGTACGTTTTCAAACGTGCGCGCGTCAAGAGAACTGTCTGTGGTATAGAAAATTATTTTTATTGAACTGTAAATTGCAATAGTTTGGAGGTAGCGGAACTGAGTAAAGTCCCACATACCTCCACTGGAAACAGAGGATCCTCCGACCGAACGGTTGTTTGTGTCTGGTTGGCAACTGCCCGAGAGTTGATTTCGGGCTTTTGCATGTGTTCTAATCGCACGGTAAACTTTGATATCGCTATTTAGGATTTTGTAGTTAGTTCGCAGCTTGTCCAGATAGATGACGCTGCGAGTCTCATTTGTTGCGATGTTGATTCTGCTACGTTGATTTTTGTGGCGGCATGAATGCCGCTACAATAGTGCCATTTGAACTGACACAATATTTATCTGGAAGTTTATTATAATCCTAGTAAGTAGTAAAACATGAACTTGCTTTCCAGCGTATGTACGCAGAGTTCGCAGATTTTCTGTCGCAGCTCCATGTAGCTGTTCTGTATCTGCTGGCCAGCGCGCGATATCACGAACAGCGCACTGAGGAACACCGACATCGAAAACAGGTTCGGCCAGAGAGAGGTCAATGTCGCGAAACCCTGTACATGCCAGACAAGACGGTTAAGCAAAACTGATTAAAAACCGAGAAATACCACATCATGAAGTTTAGTCAACTAAAAAAATATTTGTCATTTAAAGACCTTTGTGGAAGTTTTCAAGGTGAGAACGTGCAATACAAATATTTATGAAAACCTTCTGTTTCATTACAAGTTACAAACATTTAAATTCATACGTACCCCAACGGTCATTATAGCAATAGAATACAGCAATATTATGTAATACACGGTCACTATCAAAAGCATGATAGTCAACTGAAAAATAAACATAATATCAACAACATAAAATACGGGTGAGTTTTGATGTTATTAAATTATTTAATTTTATATAATATTACCTGTATGCTAAACATTGTGTTGAATAAGTTGGAGCTGTCATTTATATTTTCGTATGCTTTCACCCATTTATTTAACATCTCATGGTTGGCGACAACTCTTGGCAAATTTTCTGTGTGTTCCATTTTTCTTCGATTTCCCTCAATCTCTAATAGTTCGCTATCTATGGATCTCGTAATAGCTTTCAATTGCTCAGATACCACCAACAAAATACAACGCAATATAAAATATTGGAAAACGTAGCGGAAGTCAGACATGGTATTGATGTACTGGAATATCAGGTTTATGGCAAATCCCTGTTTAGTGTTACTGGTAGTCGCCCGAACGTAGGTGAATGTTAAGTTAAAAAGACCAGTTAACGCCGCCACTTTCACTGTCAAAACTCTTTGCAATTTCTTCATTCTTTGGTTATATGATTCATTATCAAAAATTTTGTAAAACGAATCAAAATTTGTCAGAAGGTTGAAAAATCTTTTGGAATAATACAAAGATGCTATCATTACGTATATAGAGAAACCGGCGGAAGAAAAGAAATATATGCGTTGAGCTGTTATCTGAAATTTAGAATCAAATGAAAAGTTGAAGATGGCACCGAGTGATATATTGATTGATTCAAGAATGACCCAAAGGAGTACAAAAATACGAGCACGTCTTTTAAAGCACAAATAATTTCTGAACACAGTTGTCACATTTTCTATTAATAAAATGTATTTTAATGGTGTGAGATTCATAGTTATAATAATTTTTTCCTCTTTTGTAACTGAGCCGATGTCGGCTGCCAGTTATAATTTTGCTCCAGTAAAATTCCTTGATTGACAAGTGGCTCAAGTGCGGAAATAGACGTGACTGTTGGTAGTGTAGTATTGTTAGCAGTTACGATAAGTACCGATAAGTGATGATGATACTATCAGCAGCAACGGAAGTTTGTTTTTAATCCAATCCTCTAATGCGAGCAATGGTGTTTAAGTAATTGATTGCATTAAAATGTTACACACAAAACTCTTTAATATTTAAAATTGAAAAGAAAATAACAATGAACATGGTGAGAACAGTAGGTACATATATATGTTTCAGCCAAAGGTCGACATCTGTCTGACCAAAGGCTTTCGGCAATCCCCAAAATAGATTTCAATTTCTTTCTTTGATTGATATATTTTGGGAAGATCTAGAACCTAACTTTTTAGACAAGCGTCGAAATCAAAATAATCTGTTTCGGACATTGGCACATTGACATTGTTTGGACTAAGGCAAATTGATCAAACGTCAATTTGTACTGCACTTATTGTAATATCTATGTTTAAACAGGTAAATGTAAATTTCAAACATATGCGCTGGCATATGTTTGAACACACACTTAGTCAAAATAAATAGTGTTTTTTTTTGTAAATAATTATCAATACCGCCTTACAATATTGAAACATTAAACATTAAAATAAGACTAACAAACTAACACATTCCTGCACTATTTTAAATTAGGTCTGTCTGGTCTAAACCAGACTTGATCGTATTCGTATCGATCAACGTAAATCGATCGATCAATCGATAGGTGTGGTAACACCCTAAGCAATATTCAAATTCGGTACGAGTTTTTTAGACCCTAGATCCGCATTTTCACGAATTCGGTCCAAGTTTTTGGTATTAGTATTTTCACGGATTCGGATCGGATGCCGTGCGTAACCGCTCTTAGACGTAAACTTGTTAGTCTAAGGCCGAAACATGTTATTGGTTTGATCTTTGCCTACGACTTCTTGTTAGACCTGAGGGCCAATTCTACAATTTTTTGACAAAATAGCTTTAATTTCCATACATTTTTGACAGATTGCGACTGACATGCAAATGCGAACGTTGCTTAAAAATTAGTAGAATTGGCCCTCTGAGGTTTGACTAGCCTTACCTAGGAGTACTGAAGCTTCGATATTAGCCTATAACACAGGCCGAAGTTTTATTTATTAATCCATAATCTGTTAAATCTATTTCCTATTTTGAAATAAGACAACTTATTTACGTGTTAATTGTTAATATATTAAAGTGGATGGAATTCACAAAAAATAATCACTACGTTTTTCACTAGCTGATTAAAATAGAGAGATAGGTAGAAAGTAAAATCACAAAATTTCTTCATAGTATTTCTCGGCTTGTTGAGATTTGATAATTGCGAATTAGAAATGCAATCGTTACAAGCAATACTAACAACAGCATTTCTTAAAAACGAATGTATTAATATAGACAGATAACATTAAATAATTTAAAAACAAAAAATATTGAAATGAAAATAATCCAACACTAACTTAACTATTTATTTCTACTAAACCTAACTATATACACAATATGTAAGTATATAAAAATTTATATTTAAACGTACAGAAGTAACACTCGGCATTTTCTACCAGTCAACTAAAACGATTTCAATAATGTATTGAAATTTTATTGATTTTATTTCTTCACTACAGAAGAAGTCTGAGATAATATGGTATGGGTATATCATATGTAAAGAATGTTTCAGTAGTGCGTGGTCATATTTAAGGGCGATGTTCTGTATCTGACAAACAGTAAAGAAACATAAGCAAAATAAAAAAAATATATTGACCGTTTGACCAAAAAACCCGTTGCAAAAAACGACTAAATACTTTTAAAAAATACACTTTTCAAGCAAAATAATGCAGCTGGTGGCATCGTTTATTTGTGACTGAACTAAAATAAACGCCGCCAACTGCATATACAATCAACATTTTTTTCTTTTTTCGAATAATCCTCTATTCTCACCATTTCTGGTTAAGAGAACAACTAAATTGTGTAGGTAGTATTCGAACAAAGCCAAGCTATTCTATCTGTTTACACTACATTATTAAACTGCAACGCTATAACGGTGTAAGTAGTGAAGAACGCAACTATGGAGGGCAGCATGGACATGTTGACGTCGAGAGTGCCGAACACGTGCACACGCACCGGGCGCGTGCGCACGTAGCGCAGCAGATCCTTTGTCAGCTTGTAGTATCTTTCGTCTGGAACAAAATTTTTAGATTGTAATTTCATTGTTTTTGAGTTTTCCTTTTTTGAATTGTTTGTAATTATGAAATAAAAGAATACGAGTTTTTTAACAACTGAGGGTGTCGTGGTGTACGAAGCTTCATCCAAATGTTTTGCAAAATATTCAAACTTTGTGGTGCGTTTGATTGCCAAAACAACCACAATTATAAAATAACTCACTTTCTAGCGAGTGCACACAGAGTTCGCAGAGCTTCTGCCGCAGCTCTATGTAACTGTTCTGTATCTGCTGGCCGGCGCGGGAGATCAAGAGCAGCGCGCTGAGGAACACCGCCATGGAAAAAAAATTCATGAGCTGTATTGTCATCGTCGCTGCGCCCTGTGAAACCCAAGAGATGACTAAGAATGGTTTTTTTTTTGATTTTACAATTTTATATATTTTAATTTGCCGTGGCTTGACCATATCGTAGAATTGGCCACTTCATGATGTGACCAAGGTTAGTTTAGGTAAAGTTTGAGGGAACTAGAGCACCCTATCTCGGATAGGTTAAATTCGAATGGGATGACGAGCAAACTTAGCTCCCGTCATGCCATTCATGTAAAGTTTTTTAAACCCTGCAGACAAAAATAGGAGCCCCCCCCCGAAGAAGGGCTCCGTCGTCGAAGTTAGGATTGAAGTTGCAATTTCGTATGATTTTGTATGATGTTAATAAGGGCGAGTTTTTTGATCCATAGTTATCCATTGGTTAAAAATTATGGGCACTTAAATTCGTTGTTATGGTCTTGGTCAAATAAATAACTATTCGTTAATAACTAACAATCGATCGAAAAACGCATTTTAACGAAATTTTCATCACAATTTAACCATTAGTAGAGTTACTACGGATAAAAAACTCGCCATTGGGTGATTCACATTATGTTAGTAGCTAAACTAGGTACGAATACTCATATTTGTACCAAGTGTACAAACTTAATGTTGAAGTTTAATTTCAAAAATATGGATCACTGTTCACGGTATACGATGTGGATTCACGGTATACGTACCTTAACTGTGATAATAGCAATTGAATACATCAATATTATGTAGTACACGGTCACTATGAAAAGCATGATGGTCAACTGAAACAAATGAAACCAACATTTTAAGTACAATTTCCAAAAAATAACTAAATTATACAACGTGCAACAGAATGAATGCAACATCTTATAATAAGGGGCCAAACCCTGAAATAGCGAAAAAGATCAGCTTTGCAGTAGATTTTGTCAAGTTATGCACTCATAAATATAATTGTATGGTTCGGTCTTTAATACATGTTTCGCGATTTTTGGTTTGGGTAGGTTGTTCATTATGATGAATGAGTACCCCTTTTAGCTTTGGCTTTTGTTCCACGTTGTATTATTCGTTTACAACACGGATAAAGATAGACATAGATAACTCAAGAGCAACTACTTCGTGCGCCCAGTTCGGTGCCCAGCTTACGTACAAAAATCGTAAGCCGCCACTTTTGCGCTCAGTCTGCATCGGTGTACGCTAGTCGGACGTCAGTTAGGTGTCAGTTAGGCGGTTAGGTCAGTTAGGTGCCACACGTGGCGGCGTCTTTAAATCTATTTGATTTTCCCATCACTTAATAGTGCTTGTGTGTGACGTCATGTTAGGAAGTCAAGAAATGGCACGCTTAGTTTTGATACAGATCGTGATACTTGAGTTATCTATGTCTATCTGTGATTTACAATTACCTGTACGCTAAACATTAAATTGCACAAGTTAGAGCTGTCGTTAACATTTTCGTATGCTCTCACCCATTTATTTAACTTGTCATAGTTGACGGCTACGCTCGGCCAGTTTCCTGCGTGTTCCACATTTTGTCGATTTTCCCTGATAGCCGACAGTTCGCCATCTATTGATCGCGTGATTGCTTTCAGTTGCTCAGAAACCACGAATAAAATGCAGTGTAATACAAAATATTGGAAAAGGTAGCGGATGTCAGCCATGCTGTTGCTGTACAGAGATATTATCGTCACTATCCAGCCCACCCTACCCGCACTTGTAGGCACTCGAAAGTACGTGAATAAAACGATAACAAAACAACAATATGACACCACTCTGGTTGTTATAACTTTTTGTGCTTTCATCATTTTGTAGTCAAAGAGTCCGTCATCAGAAAAATGATAAAACGCATCAAAATTTAATAGAAGTTTGTGAAATGTTTTGCAGTAATACAAAGATGCAATCAATAAATAAATAGAGAAGCTGGTGGAAAGATAGAAATATGTTCGTGGACTCTGAATTTGAATTTTTTCTTCCGGGTCATAGTTGGCCACAGCAGTGACTGAGATGTTGAATGCTTCAATAAATACCCAAAAGATTGCAAAAATGCGAGTGCATTTTTTTAAGGAGTAATAATTTCTGAACACGCTTGTCGCATTTTCTATGTACAAAATATATTTTAGGGGCGTGAGATTCATCGTTATTTGGTCGAATATAGCTGTTTGACTGACGAGTTGTGCGATTAAAGGATTATACGTGACTGTTGGAGGTTATCAATGTGTACGTTCTATAAGTGATGAAACAATCAAGCGCAATGGTTAACTATTTGCTTTTAATCTAATTTTCTAAAGTGATGGAGGTAAAGCAATTGTTTGATTAAAAAAATATCACGCTCATAAAATTTCTAATATTATAGAGTATGCTTGAGCTGAAAATAATGATAAGGACAAAGCCACTATAATCGAGACATTGTTAATTATTTTAGCTGAGCTCAGTGGAGAGTCATCAGCTGCGGGAGCGTGGTGCAAAATTAACAGCGGCCTGACTCTCATATTGCGAATTGTAGCTATGAACAGTGTTTAATGAGCACAAAATTTGGAGCTTTTTCTGTTATGAGCGTTTAATTCTCGCGATCATAAAAACTTGCAAGTTCTGAAATTTGGAAATGAAAGAAACTTAAAATGTATTCACTCCAGATGTTCAAACAATATTTCCGGAGCTGGTGTTTTGTCTGGGCATAGGCCTGCTGCCCATTCTCTGTAGGTATGTACATTGCAACAGCTACACTGCGATTGTCAACCCGCCTGCCAAGCATGGCGACAGTGGACGTCTTTCGGCTGATGATGATGATTATGACGATGATACTGAGTGACATCAGTCATTTGCTCTCATATAAAATCTGCGCTATTTATTGGATACCAATACTTTCGGTTTTTAATTGAAGGTAAATTCGTGACTTCGATCGCTTATCGAGTTAATGCTTCATACTCCTGCAGCGATCTTCATTGAGGTTGACTCACTTACAATCTATCGACCTTCGATAAAAGTCGATGCGTATGTGCCTAGCCGCCAGAGTACCAATTCTACTCATTTTTAAGCAACGTTCGCATTCAAATGTCAGTCGCAACCATCTTTTTTTTTTTTTTTTAAGTTTTCCCACTCTAGGAATTTCTCCTGTATCGTAGGTGCGTTTACAAACATACAAAGTCACAAACACAAACAGCCAGACCCGGAACCACTATCTGTAGGCCATACAAATATTTGTTCCGTGCGGGAATCAAACCCGCGACACGCAGCGCAGCAGCCGATCGCTCAACCACTGCGCCAACCGTGTCGTCAAAATCTGTCAAAAATATATGGATATTGAGGTTTTTATGACAGATTGCGACTGAGCTATGCGAATGCTAACATCATCTGCCTAGCCATCACCCAACTATATTGAGGTCGGCTTCCATTCAAATCGCATTCAGCTGAATACCACAATTTTACGTGGAGCGGCTGCCTGAGATAAGAATGCGAACGTTTAAAAATTAGTAGAATAGGCCCTCTGATACATATCGAGCGCTGACAGCATAAGTGAATCAATCAAACTGCGTAGCCTTTTTCTGGTCACTTGTTTAATTGGTCAGCTTCTGATCTAACCAATGTAGTTGAGTGCCAGTATTTTACATCAAGTAACTACCTATCTGACCCCCATAACTCAGTAACTGGGTAACACGAAACCCCTTTTATAACTATGTCGGAGACGGATATTAATACCGACCGATAACGAAACGAAGCACGAGTTCCGGTAGATGGCAGCACCGTCGCCATCTTACAACTAACTTCATGCTACAACAGAGCCTACCTAGTGGAGGGGTGTCAGACCAAGACGGAGATTCCATTGGGTCGTCTTGGAGACAAGTTCTCCACAAAGCTAGAAACTGTTCCTCACGTTTCGTTGTACAGTGTGATTTAATTTGTGATTTGTGTATTCGTGTTGAGTAATTCGTTGTCTCATGCTCGATTACCCATTTTATACGCCCACGATGTCGGATGATGATGCTAATAATGCGGCCTCCCCTTCAACTAAATATTATTCTTTCTTTCTTTCTTTAAAGAACGAAGATTTCTTAGCTTCTGACGACCCGTAACGACTGTCAAAGAACTACAAATAACAGCCGTGACTAGATTAACGTGCTTTCCGAGGCACGAGGTCTGATGTTAAGATGGTCACCCATCTACGGACTGACCTCGGCTAGCGTTGCTTAACCTTGTAGTTAGAGCCGTGTGGCTGTTATTATTTAGCCACGAGCTGACTGCATAAATCATAGAAACTACTTTATCTATTATCGTAATTCTAGTGAGCGGGCCATAAGCCGCTGTCTTGCACCGCTGCGGCGCTGACGCGGCGCTGTCGCGGCTGTTTGCACAGCACTGCACCGCCTGTCATGCGGTAATGGATATTGAAGTGTTCGACCAAGCTGGATTTTTGTTAGTAATAAAAAAATATCACAGTTTACAGTTCTACGGTTACGTTAACAGATTGTGTTTGCATTGATATTATACTTCCCAATTTATTTTTAAGCGAAACGTTTGAAAGTCGCCTGGTATAAAAATAATAAAATGAAAAGTTTATGTCAGCTGCAAATCAAATTAAATGCTATGAGGTAAGGAAAAGTTTGAAGCTTGTGGATGAAAAAGCTGAACTGTGTTTTTTTTTTGTAATTACTTAATGAAGGCCTCCCCACAAGGTGGACCGATGACCTGGTTAGGGTCGCGGGTAACCGATGGATGCGAGACGCACAGGACCGGTTGTTGTGGCGACACTTGGGGGAGGCCTATGTCCAGCAGTGGACGTCTTTCGGCTGATATGATGATGATGATGATGAATTACTTAATTTCGTTTGATAAATCAACGAATTGGGAAGTGATAAATTTCTATAAAAATCAGGAGTGTGTGTCTTACAAATTGCTTCCTTTGCTAATTATGAGACTATATGTAAAAAACTTTTTTACAAAAAATACAACAGACTTTTTAGTAGTTTTTATTTCGTCGGTCAAAATAAAAAGTACTTAAAAGTCTAAAAAACTTGAATTTTGAAAGTCTGGTGTGGTTTCTTAGTTTTTTAACACCGACTAGGTATTACCGGTTATTTTGGATTTTATCTTGAATTTTATTTGAAAGTCGGTTTCCCATAAAAATTCCAATCAGTCCAAATCTATTTAACTGTCTATCTCCGAAGTTCTTCATCAGATCTTAACGAAATTTAAATTTCGAAGTAAACTTCTTTCTAATAAAAAAAATATGTGTATAAAAATCTCGTGTCACGGTGTTTGTGGTCGCACTCCTCCGAAACAGCTCGACCGATTTGTATGAATTTTTTTCGGTATATTTGATAGGTATGAGAATAGATCGTAAGGTATATTTCATACTTTATATGTGCGTACGAAGTCACGGGCAAAAGCTAGTATATATATATATATATATATATATATATATATAAACATTCGAATTGATAACCTCCACCTTTTTGAAGACGGTTAATAAATACAATGTTTCTAAATCTCGACGAATTATTAAATACAGTTAATAAAAATCATTTTTTTAATAACTAAATCTCACAGCTTTTAACAATAAAATAACGTTTCTTTATTCAATCACAACGCTACCAAGAAAGGCAGCACCACTCAGCTATCTCATGCACAATTTCTCTCCATAGCAATAAGAGATAAGTTGCGCTATACACTGGCGGGAAATAACGTGCAGGCGGGATAAGCAGATATTAGCGCAATTACACTCACGAGCACGCGCAGCGACACAGCGGGGTAAAGGCAAGCCTTCGTGTACGCGGGACGGGTATTATGTTGACATGAGCAACGTGGTAGTTAGTGCTTTAGTCGCTTGTGGATATAGTAATATAATTGTATAGCGACGGTGCTCGGTAGTACTTGCAGTGATTTTTCGATAACTATGGAGTGTGTTTGGAAAAATCAACAAATTGGAATATGATAAATTGCTATAGAATTCAGGAGTAGTTTTCGATATATGAAGATTTTTATCCATAGCATATAACCAGTGTTCCTTCAAATTGTTTCCTGCACTTTATGAGACCATGCAATTAATTCTATGCTATGGTTCTAAATGTCAAACTATTTAAAATAGTAGGGAAAAGAGCACAAAAACGTTAAGTAGGTATTTTTTAAAGTTAACCTCGCAGCTTTAACAATTTATCAACGTCTCTCTATTAAATCACAGCACTACCAAGAAAGGGACTATTCAGCTATCTCATGCACAATTTCTCTCCATAGCAATAAGAGATAAGTTGCGCTCTACACTGGCGGCAAATAACGTGCAAGCGGGATGAGCAGATATTAGCGCAATTACACTCACGAGCGGGGCAAGGACAAGCCTTCATGCTTCATGCGGGACGGTTTTATGTCGACATTGGGTGTAGTGGTAATATGAATTGACTCGTGTGAAGTTTAGAATCGTTTATTGTTGAGCATAGACAAAGTCCATGCAGGATCGTTTTGAAGGACAAATTCTATTAATAGTCAATTTTATTTTTTACCATATATTATTGTATCAGTAACGGATGAAAAAAAACTGTGTTCCATTTCTATAAATTGGGGCAACTTTGAGTGTTTCATGAAAATCGCTACAATAAGATGACGGAAATGAAAAATGACAAGACATGTTTGACCTTTTCATAGACTGATTGACTATGATAAGCTGTGAGGTACCTGCTTGGGTTATTATTTTACCAGGTCATCTACGACCAATCAGTTCGTCTATTACTTACTATCAATTACTATCTATATTAATCTTATTTGTACTTATTCATGTTCGTACTCATAGTAAGAACATTTGTAACCATAACACTATGCCAAACATTTCAGCTGTGAACTGTATGTGCAGCTTAAGGTGACATGAGTAACATGCGGCCGTGTGCTCGGTCGCCGCGACGCGTCGTGTCATGCTCTACGTAGCGTGTCGCGCTGGTGTGTGCGGGCCTTTACAAATTGTGTGCTCGGCAAAAATTGTTATCATTCTTAGAGATTCTGATCTCGTAGTTATATGTGTGTGTTTAGTTTCTTGAATACATCTGTACAATATGTATAATTATACATATAATATGATAAAGCCGAAAAGTTGCTTGAACGCGCTAATCTCTGGTACTACCAGTCGGATTTGGAAAACTATTTTTGGATATGAAAGCCACATTTTCTGATAGTCGAAAGTTACAATGTTACAGCATCAACAATAAAACCTTTAATATTTTCGTCTTTTTTCGCTAATTCAAGGGTCTAGTAACGCATTACTCCGACGAGTACTATATAGCATTGACCCTTGGGACCTATCTGTAGTTAATTGTCTCCCTATGGCACCTAACGACAACCGGTGGCAACTTGAGCAGTTTGGGACCAAATTATCTCATCTATATGCTTTGTGCGATCCAAATATTATGTTGTAGATACCTATCGAAGAGGGGTCTGTATCTCCATTCAGCGGTTAAACACAAGAATTTCCTAGGAAATTCTATACATTATCACTCGGGCATTTTGCTGGTCATACTGAATAACTAGTAACTCAAATAAGAAATTTTCTAATCGGATTTTATGATTTGTAGTCTTAAGTTTCGGTAAGCCATTAAATTATTCCGTAGTTTATGTTACCTTTAATTCGAATTAACAGCCGCTTTTTTAAATACAATGCTTACAGTTGTTGTATTTTGGCATGGTAATAGCGGCCACTGACCAACAAACAATTATTGACATCATTAATTAAAAGAAACGGGAACGAAACCAATGAGCTTATTGAATGAAAAACGAAGCATGGGTTCCGAAACTTATCAAAAACAAGAAAAGGGCAATAATGACCACTATTGTCCTACACAGACGAAACAAATCTAGGATCTACAATTTTAGTGCAAGCACTTATCGCCAGTCCCTAAAAGTAAAAGTAGTGAAGTTGTTAACCTTCGTTAAAGGGTAAACGAGGCGCACGATTCGGCAATAAACCTTACAGTAATGCAGGTAACGACCCAAGAGATACTAAACTTACTTCACTGTTGAGAACTCCACAGTTAACTCTAAAAGTTACTCTGAATAACATACATATTTAACATCGTCATCATCATCTGCCTTTTCCCAACTATATTGGCGTGGACTTCCATTCAGCTGAATACCAGTATTATTATTTTTCCATTTATTTACTTTATACACTTATTAATTACATTTTTAAATATTTCTATAAAAAAATATTTCGTTTATTCATTTTTTTAAAATGAATAAACGAAACTCTCCTCTCGGTCCCTTTCACTTTTCCCGTATCTTTGACTCTCTCGCACCTTCCCCACACTGCTTGCCGACGCCATGACTCCATTACTGCCATCATCATCTGCCTAGCCTTTTTCCCAAGTATATTGAGGTCGGCTTCCAGTCAAACCGGATTCAGCTGAATACCAGACCACCACAACCCATTAACTGGGTAACACGGTACTTCTTGGTAAGACTGGTGTCAGATTTTCTGGCTTCTGACTATCCGTAACGATCATCTTCAAATGACAGCCGGGACCAACGGCATAACATAGGTACATATTTACAATGTTCATATTTAACTGGCCTGTCACCTCATCAATTCATTTGTTTTCAGAGCCATTAATTTCCGATTCGTTTTTATTTGCGGTACTGTCGTATTTACATAAGCCAGAATGAATTTCTCATAGGTTATTATTTCATCAATTATTTTGTTTGTAATAATTTCTGTTCAACTCCAAAAAGGATGGTTTTCCTTGACTGGTTGGATGTGATTTAAATCTGCAATTTATTTATTGTACACAAATGAAATAACAATTACTTTCATATATAAAAATTAATCTCTTGGATACGCAATGGCGTGTCTCTTGGACTTGAGAACGACTTTACTGATTTCATTCATCTTTCAGCATTAATTAGCTTAGTTCTTGAGGAAGGTTTTAGGGTATTTGACACCACGCTACGACCCGAAGAAACCGAGCAGCGGGTAAAACCGCAGGGCATAGCTAATCTACAATAGAAACACTGTAAGGTATATCTCTAACCAAGAGGTTACATAAGAAAGTGGTACCTATACAAAGATAATCAGTGCGTATAATACGCGGTCGGTAACATTAGTATAATATTGACAGAGGCAATCGCGCCCGCGCCCAGCCATGACGGGGACAAAGTGCGGCCCGAAGTGGCCAGCCGACCACACCGGGCCTACCCATCGTCCCGCCGACCGCCCGGGCCACTAATGGAGGCAAAGTGGCCGATTACAATTACGGCCCACCGAGTGGAAAGTTGAGCTTCCATATTAACGCGAAGGTTACGTGCTAAAACCCACGTTTTAATACTTTCTTAAACTTTTGCATACAACTCCTAATGTAGAATTTACGAGTTCTCACGTTAAAATAAGTTACTATGTCCTCTCTTTATTCCCGGAGTGGCGAGCGTGCTTTAAATATATCTTAGTCAGACTGAAATTTATTCTTGTGTACGTGCGTTGTACTTTATATTATTATTCCACGTAGGTAGGTACTTTGTGACTATTATGTGCTTATTTTACAATGAATACTTAACTACGACAATTACGTGCATACAGAACGAATAGGTGTATTTTGTACAAAACTTCAGTTAGCAGTGACCGATGACCTTAAACTTACAGGTACTTTTTGCAATTAACATTTTGCCTGACTAATTATGACAAATAAAGGTAATTGGAGTCCATTACAAATACCGCCACGAGTAACTTTGCTCCAGGTTACTTAGACCGTTTAAGAAGTTTATGACCCTGAGAACTTCACTTCCTGCTTAAATTAATGTTGCATCTTATTAAGAAAAGTAGAATGTTCTTTATCATCATAAAGACGTCCTCTGCCACATCGACCTGTGCTGTGCTTGTGTAAATATGCAATTGTTGCATATACGTACATAAGGGTAGATGACTAAAAAATCTAATTAATTAATCCGTCAGATAGATATCCAAAAAATATTGGACACGTATTTTTACTGAAAGTTAAAGTGAAGATGATACAGTGCGTTGAAAACTCGTGTAACGTCACGGCATGGTACACTTTAAACATAGAAGTGACGTCATAAGCCCCCACTCCTGAACTTTGATGCATTTTATCTTCGTAAATTTTTATTGATTTGATAAAGCTCAATACGTGTCCAATATTTTTCGATATTTTTTTTTTTATTTTACTTACGGCACATTTGTGACTACTATGTACCTTAAATTTAAACTATAATGATCATTTTGAGTAGGTCTTTGACTTGAATGTACCCTGGCGATTGGGAATGTCATGCTCACTCAAAAGTCTGTCTGATGGGGGCGCGTGCGTTGGATCATTTGGCTCCCTTAAAAATGGTTGAGCCAAATGGTGCTAGCGTATGCGTCATGTTCGTGAACGGGCACCGTCAGCTGAGACTGGTCATCTCTTGGCTGCCATGGTTTATTTTAATTATTTCTTTGAACTGTTTCTTTTTACTCCGGATTCTTTTATCCTGCACGTCTTTTACATTGTTCTCACATATGTATTATCTTAATATGAATGATGTAAACATAATTTTGTAACAAAATTTTATTTTTTTAAAAGAGTGTCCGTGGAGTTTCTTGCACGTTCTTCTCCATAGAGATCTACGCCTTGGAACGTGCAAATAGCTTCATCTTTTTGACCGACCGACCTTGACAATTCAAAAGTGCCTGTAAATGGTCTAATTGAAATAAATGCTTTGACTTTGACTTTTTGACTTTATTTTATTTTATTATATTCCAAATATTAAGGCTGGCATCGACCTCAAAAAAATAGTTGATATTTATACTTTAGATTTTTAAGTTTTATTTCTCCCGTTTTAGTTATTAATTTAATAAATTACAGTTTTATAGTCGGCTTAGTTTTTTTAAATTCACTAACCCCTATACTTGCGTACCACACAAACTTTCAAGATCTTACAACGATGGCTTAAAATGACGACACGGTTGGCGCAGTGGTTGAGCGATCGGCTGCTGCGCTGCGTGTCGCAGGTTCGATTCCCACACGGAACAAATATTTGTATGTTCTACAGATAGTTGTTCCGGGTCTGGCCGTTTGTGTATGTGACTTTGTATGTTTGTAAACGCAGCCACGTGACAGGAGAAATTACTAGAGTGGGGAAACGTTTAAAAAAAAATAAGGCACAATTAAGGACCCAGTATTTTTAAGCACTACTCCTATGCACTAGTATTGCCCATAGATATTCTCATTTACTTTAGTATTTTTTGTCTCCAACTTGTTGTTCCAGTAAACCACTACGCACGATTACCTTTCAACCTTTTAACAGATTACTTTCCTGGCCAAAGGCGTCTTTGATTTCAGGGAATTGACGTCATGACACAAAGACGCCATCATTTCACAAGTGAACAACTTTCAAATGACTATCTTCCGTAAATGTCAATTTGCTTCACTGGCCTTTGTGTATACTGAAAAAGAACGTTTGTATCAGCAACATTTTTTTGTAAAAAACCAAAAAAATAAATATATTTGTAGATTCATGCCAGACATCTAATCAGTCTAATGCCTTATATCCTTTATGTTACTGAAAAAATAAACTCGAAATCTATTAACTGATTGTAGGTTTAATACTTCAACTTTTGAATTTAGTAAACCATAAATCTTCATGAGTGAAAACAAAGAAAAACGAAACTAACTTACAAAAGTACTACATATTTAGTTATATTATGTGACGAACAATTCATCATCATCATCATTATATCAGCTGAAAGACGTCCACTGCTGGACATAAACGTCCTTACGAAAGTCGCCACATCTACCGGTTCTGTGCATCTCGCATCCAGACAATAAACAATAGTGGTGGGTATTTTACTGAAAGAATCTAATCAATCCATCGGATAGATTTCCAAAAAAATATTGGATTATGTATTTTTTTTCTTTTTTCATGTAAACAAAAAATGACGACGATACAGTCACGTCCCTGGTAAAAATTGTACCATGATAGTGGAAAAACACGTGTCCAATATTTTTTGGAAATATGTATCTGACGGACTTATTACATTTATTCAGTAGAATACCCTAACAATGAACATTATTTCTGTACTAACCATGAATGTTAACTGAGAACCAATCCAGCCAGATCCGGGTGCCACACTTGTAGCGTTATGAGAATAAGAGTTTTCAACGTCTTTTACCGAATCGTTCGAATGGAAAATCGCTAATGAGGCCGAACGCAACTCAAAGAGGACATGCTCTCCGAACAAATTTGCCTATTGCGACTCAATTCGAATATTTCTTTTATTATAATAGTAGATTATGCACCCAGGGGATAAAGCAGTGTCTTGTGTCACGGGCGTCATATTGAATCTCGAACGCAATGAAGGATTCGGGAGTTAACTCCCGAGCGTAGCGAGGGAGTTTAGAGTTTAACTCACGAGCGAAGCGAGGGAGTTAATACAAGAATCCTGAATGCAGCGAGGGATTCAAGCTAGCCCAAGTCAAAGACACCTTTATCCCCGAGGAGGATACTCTACTTTTCACACCTCCTGTGAGAAAATAAGAAGCCATAATACGAAAAACGAAATATTTTAAATTTACAAACACTAAGTAGAGATATGTATTTAGAACTATACTGTATATCTACTTAAAAAAAGTTAGTTTTAATACCATACGGATTTGCAATATCCGCGCCTTTTTTGCGTTCCACTCGGTATGCCTACCACATAGCGGCCACGACCAACTCGATTTTCGTTTTTTTTTTTACTTCTCTGTGGGTAAGTAAATATGTGCAGGCCTAATGTTAGCAACCTAATACAATTTATGTGTACACAAAGCTTTATACAGAGCTTTATATCAGCTGGTAGAATGGGTTCGGACGCTTGGCTGTATGCAATTTGAATTTAGAACGTCATAGGAGATGCTCGAGAAAATAGTTTTTAAATTAATAAATCGACTATAAATGGATTTTAAGTGTTATTCTTATCCTTTTATACAATAATCCGTACATAACCAATTATTCTTATAATATTGTCTTCAATCCTGGACCCTGGTCAATCCTTATGATTTTGTAGAAATTCGAGAATATCATCCCTAAGTAGTAAGAGTATCGAGAATATCTTTCCTCTTTCTGGAACAGAAAGAGAGAGACAGAGACAGAAGGCGTTGTAAGTACCTAATACCGCCAATTGAGCAGACAAATGAGGTTCGGAATTTAAATCACATTATTGACCAGCGGGTTATAATGAAATGCAGTACCATATTATTGCCCGGCAGTGCCACCGGCCAAAAATGACTCACTTTAGGTTAGGTTAGCATGACATATAATTTGACGTTTTCGATCAGGTGGTGTGAAAATGCCTTTATTTCGCTACACAGTTTATCTTTAATTTGTAATACGAAGTTATTTTCAAATGTTCCCGTAATTTTGGTTTTTGTTTGTGAAGAATGTGTGTGAACTGAGTTAGTGATGCTTATGAAAGCGATGTGAAACTCTAGACAACGTGCCATGCTATTAGCGAATGTGATTTTCGTAATGAATGACATTTTGACTGCGTTTGTCAATCCAAAAAACACAGATTGGGTGCTGCCTCCGTGTCGCACCGTCGGGCGTGCTAAGTCTCCAGTGCCTTGCACTCTGGCTGCACTTAATGATCCCTTTTTTTTTTTAAGGATGGGAAATCATCAAATGACCCCTTCCGTTCTGGGTGGAGCGGCAGGGAGTGTCAGACTTTTACTGACTAAAACCCACCCATGCTCCTCCTAGTGCCTTTTACTTTCCAGGGCCGCGGTAACTCTTTCGAACATATTCCGCGGCCACTTAATGATCCCTTGGATTCAAATTATAATATTCGTTTCGCACATATTTTTATTTGGTCCATACAAAATTCATATTTTTTGTATGAAACAAATTGTGTATGTCGCATAAAATGAAACCAAAATACTATATCCCCCAGGGGAGGCCTTTGTCTAGCGGTGGACGTCTTTCTGCTGATGATGACTATGGGGTTGTAGTTTTCATATTAAAAATTCACTTGGTTACTATACGTCAAAACATTCGAGCTAGGCCTCTGAAGTGATAGCGTTACGTTTCTGTAAAGAAAACTTCCAACTGATATAGATACCTACAGCACTTCACAGCCAGATATAACGTTCAAAGCAAAAAAAATCTAATATTATTTTGATTAAACTCTTAGGTCCAGTTTGACCTTTGTAATCATCATTCTATTACCCTTTTAATGCTATAAATAAATTATTGAAACTCGACAAACTCTCTCTCAAACAATTTCGTAACCCAATCATCTGATATTAATTTCTTTCCCCCCTCGCTCCACTAAACCAACATAGAGTTACGAAGACAATTAAGATATTAAACTGAAGATTAATAACGAATAATTTAAAAAGGTAGACAATGAATAAATGTTCCCTTTTTCTTGATAAATTCCTCCGTGCGGAAAATCGCAAAAGGGTTTTAAAGTGCTACGGATAAAGGGGGGGTGGTGCGGATTAAAAGTAGAGGGGGGGTCGGGGTAGGTGCGCGCGGGGGAGGGGGCGAGCTCGTTAGCGACAATTTTTCTCAAAGCTCTCGCCAGGGAATTGTCACAATTCCGATTGTGACGAATTACGCCGGGGACAATATGGCGCACTCTTTTTATTTATTAAATGAAATAGAACTTAACGACTATTTCGAGTAGGACGAGATCAATCGAACATCCTTTTTACTTTTTATGTCAATTTAATTTCCAATACAATTGTTTCGAGCAATGCTTTATCGTTCTACTTCGTCTTGAAGCGGAACTACCTATAAGAAGCATTTTGTTGGAAGTTTCCAAATAAGTACAAGTTAACACACTGTAAGATTAGAAAAGTTACCCATTCACGTCGCAGTTCTAAAGCCTTTTTTATCCCGAAAGGCTCCATTTGTCATCCAATAAATTGGTTCCGGGAATCCATTAAGTTAATAGGATCATATCGTGTGAGAAGTATTCATAGGTACAGGGTTACTTCGAAGACAGTGCGCGATTTTCTTCCGTTCAATCAGTATCGTAAATAGAACATATTTTACGAAACATAATGAGTGTAAATCCACGCCAAGCCATTATACAGGGTGTTCAAAAAGTGCGTGGTCATATTTAATGGTGATGTTTGGTAACTGATATGCATTAAGGAAAAAGTAGCAAAAATTCGATTCGACAAAGAACGATTAAAAAGTTCCGAACAAATGACTTTTCAAGCCATTTGTTACAGTTGGAGGCATTAAACTTTAGTTGCGTATTTAGGGCACGATGGGACTGACACGTATTGCGATCATAAATGTCCCTAAATAAATAAAGAAAAAAAAAAAACTTTAGCTCCATCACTGAATTGATGTCACCAACTGCATCGTATTGCTTGAAAAGTCATTATTGTTTGAAACGTTTTAGTCGATTTTTTTTTGTTTTGATATTTTTTTACTTAAATTAATATATATCGGGTACCCAACATCACCTTTAAATATGAACACGCACACCTGGAACACCTTTTTAAGTATTTTTTTTATTTTTGAATATTTGACATCGCTTACCTCGTTGTTAAGTATCTAAAAGAGTGACTATGCTCACTTCTCATCTTCTTGATTTTATTGTTCGAAACATGGTTAAACAAAAAAAAAAACGTGTCTTTATTTTTAACGATCTTGAGATACATACGAGTGTACATATTATGTGGCACAGTAGGTAGAATTTATGGGCCTGGATCGTTTTAAAAATATTTCCAGCGCCGGCGTCATTGCCTGTGTAATACAGCGTGATTGTATTAAATGGTAATTTATTTTAGTTCGCGTCGGAGGCGGGCCATGCGGCTGTTAATTACAAAACTAATTAAAAGTGCCGATTCTGTAATTAATCTCCCCGCCGCCGGAGAAGGGGACGTCTGCTAAAAATATCTATCTATACGCAAGCTGTGAGACATTATCGATGTCCCATTACACAAGTTTGCTTACTAGGGAATTTGTTTTCCTTAGGGTTTTCGTAGTTCCGGAGAAAAACTGGAATATGAGATGAGGCGATCCTATAGTCCAGTTTTTCTCAAATAGGATATTCAGTATTGGCGTCGGCTCCCAGTCAAACCCGGTTCAGCTGAATACCTAACAGTATTTTGCGTAGAGCAGCTGCCTACTAGACCTGCACGACCCATTAACTGGGTAACACGGTACTTCATGGCAAGAATGGCGTCAAATTTTCTGGCTTCTGACAATCCGTAACGACTGCCGAAGATGTACAAATGACAGCCGGGACCAATAGCTTAACGTGTTTTTCGAGGCACGGAGGATTCTCGATATGTTAAGTTCACCCATCGACAGATCAACCTCGGCAAGCGTTGCTTAACCTTGAAGCGGCCTGTGTGGCTGTTATAATTTAACCACGAGCTCCTTTTTCGTAGATATACCAGAACAATAAATTATGAACCGAAAATTTTTCATTACTAGAGAACGTAAAGGATCACAATAGATGTCGATTCGAGCTTTATGTTTTTATTTCTGTTAGGACATAGGAAAGTCAATAAATGAATGTGAGTTTATCTGGTGTCTATCATAGACCCATTGATTGATACTTACTCGTGCCTAAAATTCATATTGTAGTGAAGATATAATGTTTATTAATACTAAATTGAAAATACATATCTGATGTTTACACTGCCAGGCTGTTAAATCAAACGTAGCTTGTTCTTGAACAATATTCTATTTTAGGCACATCCAATTTAATTTCTAAAACAAACGTAAGTACTTGCCTTGTTCAAATAACAATATCTATGTAAAAGGTCTTTACTAATACGACACAATAGGGTTTTAATATAATAAAATACAGAGTGGAGGATAAAAGGTATAAAAGAGGACAAATTGATTGAGAGTTGCTAGTGTACGAACGACACCGCACTGCCGGTAGGGCTGAGAGACGATTGACCATTAGGCCAAATGGAAAATTTAAAATGAATGCTACAGTTTTAGCACGTATTGCCTTATAATTCATTGTTAATTTTTAAGACATTTCTTTGATTGTTTGAATTAGAAAAAGCGAGTTTTCTGTCATTCATGTACAGTACAACTATTCTTCTCTTATCTTTATGTATTGTTGTTTTGTTTTGATTTCCGTGTGGACTAACAATAAACTTCTTAATTCAAATTATTATTCACGATAAATCTAATAAATGATGGAATGGAAATTAGTATTTGTTTGTATTCGGAAATGCGATGCTTGTCGATGGACATTAAGAAAATAATTGTACTGTATGCACGTGTATTTTTTTATTTTTTTTATTGAGTAGGTATATAAATAAGATTGAAAACAACGAGGTTTTTCTTAATTCAATTATTAATGCCTTCCAGTATACCCGCGATAGGCAATTGAAAGAAATTAGGCAATAGCACTACTGTAAAAGAACCGAGGTCTTTTTGGGGTTTCATTGGGAACAGGCGTTCGAAACGTAGCAAAGTGAAGATAGCCAGGAATGGTGAGCCGGTGCCAGAGCATGAGTGTGCCCAGGCGTTCGCGGACTACTTCCATTCGGTTTATGGGGCGGTGGCGCCGCGGCTGGATGCGGCTGCCGCTGGGCAGGCGGCGCCCGAGCGCGGCGCCCGCGTTCATGTGGGGCAGCTGTCGCTCGGCGAGGTGAGTGCCGCGCTCGCGCGCCTCAAGCCCAAGCGGTCGATTGGGCCAGACGGGGTGCCCCCCTTCATTGTTAAGGATTGTAGGAATGTACTAGCCCGGCCGCTCATGCATCTGTTCAATAGCTTCTTACGGGAATGCTCGTATCCGGACGGGTGGAAGTTGACCAGGGTGACTCCGGTACCGAAGGGGGCCCCAAGCTCAGACGTTAGTGGATATAGACCAGTAGCAGTACTGTCACCATTTGCTAAAGTCTTCGAGTCTGCCTTGTGTTCTTCTATCCACTCGCAAGTAGCCTCACAGCTCAACGACGCGCAGCATGGTTTCCGCGCAGGCCGCAGCACGAATTCGAATTTAATGTGTTTCTTAAACCAGGCCGCCACAGTACTGGACTCTGAGGCAGGTGCCCAACTGGACGTCGCTTACTTTGACTTCAGGAAGGCATTCGATAGTGTGGACAATGATATTCTTTTAAGTAAATTTGCTATGGTTGGTTTTACCCCAGCCCTTTTAAAGTTCTTTTCCAGCTACTTGGGCGACCGCAAGCAAATGGTGAAATACGCAGGCTACACCTCTGACGCGTATTGCACCCTTACGGGGGTAAGCCAGGGGACGAATTTAGGACCCTTGGAATTCATTATCATGGTCAATGATCTCCCGGAGGTCATAGAAGACGCTGGCTGCCTATTATTCGCTGACGATCTGAAGTTGTTCATGCGGATAACCAACGAGTCGCACTGTGAAAAGCTTCAGCGTGACATCGATCGGGTGGTAGCGTGGAGTGTAAAGAACAAGTTACACTTCAATGTGATGAAGTGTAATATAATGTCCTTCACGCGGGCCGTGGTACCCCGACGTCACGAATACAGTATGGGCGGTCACGTCATACCACGCGTAGGGTCGGTGCGAGATCTTGGGGTCACCTTTTCTGAGGATTTATCATTTCGAGCTCACATCGTCCAAGTATGTAAAAAGGCCTTCAAAAATCTTGGGTTTGTCATGCGAGAAACCCGGGACTTCACTAACATGGCAGCAGTGAAATCACTTTATAACGCGTTGGTGCGAAGCAACTTGGAAACTAGTGCCATCATCTGGAATCCTCATGAAACTAAATATTCTCAGATGGTGGAAAAGATGCAAAACAAGTTTGCAAGGTACCTATACATGAGGCAATTTGGCGTCTACCCGTTTTACCCGCTTATGTACCCAACTCTCTTTGTAATAGGGATGGTTGGGTACTATAAGCTGGAAGTAAGGCGCAATCTAGCTCTGGTAAAGTATGTCTTTATGGTGTTTCGTGGGATGCTAAACAATCCGCAAATCTTGGAATCGTTGGGATTACTCGTTCCAAACAGTAGACTACGGTTGGGGCCGAGGGAGAGTCTGTTTAAAATTCCAGTAGCCCGTACAAACCTACTAAAGTTTGCACCCGTCTGTCGGGCTGTTAAAATAATGAATAGCATCTCTCAACGGTTGGATATATTTTCCTGCTCATTGGCGGAATTCCAGAGAGTGACAGTTAGTGTGTTGTCCTCTATGTAACTTATGTTGGCATGCGGAAACGTTACTTGGGACTGGTCAATCATGGACTCGAGTGGGTGGTTGATCAGTTTGTGAGGGGCGTCTCTGGATGTCGCATTGTATGACTACTTTTATTATCTTGGGTTCTGCCTGTAAAAATAATTGTATGTGTAAATAAATAAATAAATAAATAAATAAATAAATAAATACTCTCTTAATTGTTATTACAAGTAATGTCTTGCTACAGCATAAAATGCTTTAATTTCTAAGGAACTTTAATTCCTTCTTAAATAAACTTTCTTCTCGATTCCTTTTCTCAAAGACTCTCTTCGACTAAATCTTTTCTGTCGACTATCCCACAGCTGGGAAAAGGCTCCCCAAGTCTTTCCAGATCTCTAGACAAAGTCACATTCTATTAACGAGTAAAATGTATGAGATTGACATGCGCTATCGAAATGTCACGCGGTCAATCCTAAATATTTTGACATTTCGATAATGGCTTACGCTGATAGAATATCACTGTGTCTGGAGCCCCAGGAAGTCATTTCCCGCGCCACCTCGAAGTGTTCATCGCCTACTTAAATTGTTCCTACCTTAACATTCTCGCTATTGCCAGCCCTATAAGCTAGGAAGCGTTGGTTGCGGATCTAATGCGATTCCAGACATGAGAGCCAAGATCGGATACCACTAGTATCCGCTTTATACGATGCATTTACTCTGCGTGATGCATCAGTCCAAGAGTGTATTTGTTAATAGTTATCGGTCCTAAATAGACTAAGAGAATTGTAGTTTAATCAGACAAACCTGCCTAATTACAGCGTCATCTCGCCGCTCTGACTCCAGACATGAGAACCAAGATCGGATACCACTAGTATCCGCACGATACGATGCATTTACTCTGCGTGATGCATCAGTCCAAGAGAGTATTTGTTAATAGCTATCGGTCCTAAACAGGCTAAGAGAATTGTAGTTTAATCAGACAAACCTGCCTAATTACAGCGTCATCTCGCCGCTCTGACTCCAACATGAGAGCCAAGATCGGATACCACTAGTATCCGCACGATACGATGCATTTACTCTGCGTGATGCATCAGTCCAAGAGTGTATTTGATAATAGCTATCGGTCCTAAATAGACTAAGAGTATTGTAGTTTAATCAGACAAACCTGCCTAATTACAGCGTCATCTCGCCGCTCTGACTCCAACATGAGAGCCAAGATCGGATACCTTTAGTATCCGCACGATACAATGCATTTACTCTACGTCATGCATCAGTCTAAGAGTGTATTTGTTAATAGCTATCGGTCCTAAATAGGCTTAGGAAATTGTAGTTTAATCAGACAAACATCATATCACGTCATGTCTGGAGTCAGAGCGGCGAGATGACGCTGTAATTAGGCAATTACAGCGTCATCTCGCCGCTCTGACTCCAGACTCCACCAAACCACCACTGAAAACTTTATTACCTTCAATTTCTCGATAAAATATGAAAAAAATATTTTGTCTACAAAATCCCATCCAAATTCAATAGTTTACAAGGCTAAGAGTATTACACTTCACTCTGACAAACCTGCACTAATCATCAAGCTCATGCAACTTGAAACTGGATGTCAAACCAAATTGTGTGTATGGACGCAGATTAACAATCTGCCTAGCCTTTGGGACGTTTGCCTACATTGGGGACGGGTTCCTTTCTAACCTTTAATATTTTGTCAGATTTTCTGGCTAATCAAAATATGGCTGACTATCTGTAACGACTGTCAAAGATGTTCAAACGACAGCCAGGATCAACAGATTAATGTGCTGTCCGAAGCACGGAGAAAACTTGATTTGTTAAGATGGTCACCCCTCCAAGGACTAAACTCGGAAAACTATTCAATTATTGTTTATCCACGGGCTTCTAGGTTGTGTGAACGCAGCTTAACAATAAGACAAAAATAAATTTACTTACAGCTGTTATTTTCGCAATAATACAATTATTATTCAGAGATACGTTTCCGGTTACTAAAAATAAAATCGCTCTATGAATATTTAGGTTCTCTATTCATTAATGTAATCAGAAAGTAACAAATAAATCAAAAACCAACTTGATAAAGTTTTAGCTTTACGCGTGGGAAGCTCTCTGTACCTACCTACAACACCCACACACGTTTGGGTGGACGTGGAAAAACCCACTAACTATTGAGATCGTATTAAGCTGATCCACACAGCCTATTGAAATGGTTCCAAGAAAACCGAATTTTATAAATTCTGCATAACGCTTTTCACCGCGACACGAGTATTAAAAATATGAAAGCAAAGCCGACCAAATGCCGACCACTTCACCCCCAGCATTTCACGAAAGTAGTTCAAAGAAATATAATTTTCATAAAATTTCAAAATCTTCTATATTTTTCTGTGCAAATAAAGTATATTCAAATACGGACTTGGAAACTGTTCAAACTTTATGAAAATACGTTTTTCTATGAATAGAGAGTGAAAATAATGTCAATATGAAGAATTTAACCAGTTCTACATACATACATATAGATTCATTTTATGAATTTAAGATAATTGGAAATTATGATTATTATTTTTTAACTTTGAAAATCTCGGGACACAGCCGGTCGATTCTGTCGACATCTCACGGTGTTCACCTTGGCGGAGTGAACGACAATATAGCTGTCATTCCATCTTATTTGTATGGTTTGACAACTCACCTGTCGTGCACCCCGCCCAAGTGTTCACTTCGACATGTTTACAGAATCGCACTGCTGGTCCGGTCCGAGGAAAACTTGCAGAGGCCTCGAGACATTTCAAATGGAATTTGGCACCAACTGGCGATTATCCCTGTATGCACTATGAAAGTATACACAAGGACAATCCCCAGTCGTTGCAAGACTATTGCAGAATAATGGAAACGAAATATGAGATATCTATGGGTTTGAGTGGTTTAGTGGACTGATTATCGAGAACTATTGACCCCTGCCTGACCACTGACAATATACACAGCTTGAACTGGCAGGGGGTGACTTGCACACTCAATAAATGGGCCCCCGAAAATGGTCGCCAGCACAAAGAAACATAGCGCCAAGGGGGTAACATATCCTGAGGTGTTAGAGTGGAGAGGAATACCTCAGCTATCAGGACGATCCCGGAAGTACGGTCAAGATCCCTACCATCATCTTACTGGATTATACATCCTTCTCCCAAACACATTTGCTCTTGCGAATTTCCTCTCAAACCAGCCGATTTAGGCAAGAAAAAGGTGGGAGCTTTGTTCCTCGTCAGTGTTCACTCCGGCCAGCCAATAAAGGCAAGCGGAGATGAGGAACAAGACTTCTCCCGGGAAATCAGGTCCGTGGGGTTGCTACTGCCTAACAGTTCGCCACAAACTGCCCTGCGGATTTATTTAATTATTTTATTTGCGGGCCTATGAAACACTAGACAAAGCCCCTAAATCTTCAAAAGGTCATCTCAGATTATTTCCTTATAAAATTAATTGTGCTTATAACAAGTTTGCGCAATATCGAAAATAGTTTAATTACTTCTCGCAAAGTCTGGTGTAGGCTTAGTCCCTATTAATTTTGTTTCAAGACAAAGATTGATTATACCGGATGTCTTAATTATTTCAGACTTGTTATAATACCGACCTAAATTCTTAATTGTTTCTCCAAGACCTCGTTTTAACTAGGTAATGTTTATTGAAGTAGAATTAGTGAGATTTAACAAAGATTTATTAAATGATTAGGGACAAAAAACAGTTAAATGTAAAAGTTTAAATAAAACAATGAGTACAATAATAAATTGGCAAACATACACCACATCACTGTCCACGGATTAATATGTGAACATATAGGAAACGGAAGATTGTTGTCCATTGCGTTATATTGTTTTATACTAGCTTCTGCCAGCGGCTTCGCCCCCGTGAATATCGGAAATAAGAATGTTTCGTGAAAAAATCTAATTAGTTCGTCAGATGGATTTCCAAAAAATATTGTCTTTTTTGTATTGTAATTTTTTTACTCAGGAAACATCCCTGTATCTTTAACGCAAACTCCGGTACTACTAGGTTTCTGGTCTCCTGGTACTTGCAAATCTTTAGCATTCACAATTCGAGCCTTAAAAATACTTTGACATGCCTGGTCTCCTGGTACTTGTGAATCTTTAGCGTTTAGTACCTACAAACTTTTTGTATTACCTGTGTATATAATGTAAACTAAAAACATCATGTCTTTAGCCTAAATCGTAAACTTAGTTTATTTAAAGTATCCCTAGAGTATCATCGGGCTGTCTGGTTGGTGAAATAACATTGCCAATAAACAAAAGCAATGTCATTTAATACCAAATTTTTCATAGCCGACCTCGAATCATCTAATTCCAGATTACGCAAGACCCAGTTGTCCAGGGAATATTGTAGGATTAGACCTATTCCACAAATCATACGATAAGCTGATTGGATAGGATGATATCCTATCCAATCAGCTTATCATTATTAATACCTATTATATTAAATAATAAAATTATTTTCATCATTACCATTCGTAGATACGAAACAATAAAATCAGTTCCGCTAATTCCATGAAGGTATACAAGCGTAAAGATAAGCAAGTCAGCCACCGTGCCCACCATCATAACCATATCTCACAAATGTAAGCCCTCGAGATCGGTGTAAGTTTCCAAACCTGTGATTAATAGCCCTCACGACGGGATAATCCGCCATTATATACCTTTACAAAGCCAACCGTATCGCTTTACAAACTACAGCAAAATGAACGCCGAAATAACATATTCTTTATCTACATTTATGTATACGCATATTTAGATAATTAAAGAGGATCCTGGTAACGGCAATTTGATGAAAAGATTTGAATTGCGAGTGGGGTATATAATCCAGCTTTGTGTCCGACATTAATACTAACGACCTCAATTACTTATCTTTTATCCTCCACTCAATTTGATGACTTTCCATTACCAGAATCGTAATCCTTCAACAGGCCTCATATATATGAATTTGAGTAGAAATAAGATATTCGAGGGATTTAACGAAATAGTAATAATATGACGTTTATGTCAATAGTAAACTCGAATAATTCCGTTTGTATGATAAGGTAATGGAGTCAGTGGGTGCCGTATTTGGGATGTGTTATCAAAACGACCCAAAAGTTCGCCTGGGTCTGCCCCGTCTGATAATACCTAGTTGAAGGGACCGTTTTCCATCAGACCGGATTTCGGGAATAAAATTAGCATACAAACGTGTTATATACGGTAATGTACTGAACCGCTTTGGAACTACATCAACTTTGCGTTGCTTTTATTCGTAGTGTAATATAGTTTTTGTTTTTTTTTATTTCTTATCTTTTTAATTGAACTCCATACCTTTAATCGAGAAATAAAATACTTATTCAGTTTTTAATTAAGTAGGATAACCACTTAATTAAAAACTATTTTTTTAAATGTTGTTACCTGAAATAAATACCTACCTACTACCATTAATTAATACACAAACAATCTGAGCAATACCCCAGCAAAACTTACTCAACACGCACGAACTATACTCAATACAATAAAACTTAGCCGGGCATTTTCCCAGCAAATATTCTGCCAGTGCGTGCAAGTGTGGCCAGAGGGGGGGCGAATGTGGCCAATTTACTTACATTTTTGTGTGGCCGCCATATGTTGCGAGTCGGCCGCCGCTCTTAATTGCCACTGTCGGAACCCTTCTGCGGATTGTAGATTGCGCTGCGGTGAAATAATTCACAGAGGAACTTCTGTGTGAATTAGTTCTGCCTACGTGCTGTGATATTGACTTAGCGCCCACGAGTTTAGCTGTGAAGCGTGGAAACTGGAAAGTAGTTGCGCTTTGCATTTTGTAGTAGTTTGATACTAATGGTGTAGCATTATTTTTGTGTTACAGTGTGACATAGTTAGAAGACTGGTAGGACTAGGATATTATTAGAGGGGGAGCTGAGAGGTATTTTAACAGCTATACCCAGGGCGAAAAGTTCATTGCTGAGTGTGTGCAGCTTGATGAGATGAAACGGAGAACTTATCTGAATGTTTCAGATTCGAGCCCTGTGGTCAGGGTTTTACTTTCAGATGCAGTGTAGTTAGTTGTAGTTAGATATTTATTAGATTAGATATATTAGGACTAGAATATTATTAGAGGGTGAGGCTGAGGGGGATTTTGGCTAACCATAACCAGGGCGAAAAGTTGATAGCTAAGCTAAGTATAAGTGCAAATAGCTTCATCCCTTTTGACTGACCGACCTTGACAAATCAAAAGCGCTTGTAAAGGGTTTTTTTAGGCCCCTCTGACCATAGTGTAACTAGTTAAGTAGTAGTTAGATAACAATATTGTAGCACTATTTTTGTGATACTGTGGGGCATAGTTTTAGGAGACTGTAAAGGTTGATACCGGTATTACGGGGTGTAATGTAAAATGTTATAAAGCATTCGTGCAGTCAGTACGTGTAAACGAGCACGAACATGATGCGTATGTGTTTTGTTTTTCACGGATTTTAGAAAACGGCCGCGGCGGCGGTGTAATATAACATGCTCGCTGCGAATGTTACTTTACAGCCCGTAACACCGGTCAGTACCTAACTTTAGGATTGGAATCTTAGGCGCTGGACACACAGAAAAGACGTAAGACGAGGATGGGGCGCGGACGTATGTCTCTTCCGTGTCCCTTTCATACAAAATGTATAAAAGCGTCGCGATGCAAACCTACAGAAAGGACGGGGCACGGACGCGAGCGGACGAGGGACAGGCGAGAACGTGGGTGCAGGGGGGTGTACGTCACGTCCGAGCCTCGTCTTTTCTTTATGTTTTAAAAAGTCGTGACGACGCCCCGTCTGTGTCCTGTCCGCGCCCCGTCCTCGTCCCCGTGTTTTCTGTGTGTTCAGCGAGTTATGTGCACCGTGAAACTACATTTCTTCATTTTCGCTGAAGTTTCTGCACTTTAGTGGTACAACTTCTATATTTCATGTAGGTAAGTTTGCGTTCCTTTATTGTCGCCCCTAATGTCGTCGACAATGGTGTTCACTTGCCTAGAGAGTTACGGCTGAATAAAAGTTAAGTACTGAATTTCTAATTTAGACAGACTTTAGACCCATTATAAACAGTTGAATAGTTTTTCCGGAAATCGTCGACATTTATTGCCTAGTTGCAGTTTTGGTAATCACAGCTGATTCTGGCTTTCAGGCATTGCAATAGATGGGCATAGTGTGGCGGGCTTGAGCTTCTTATTTCACAACCTTTTTTTTAATTTTCATTTTGATACTTTTTAGTTCACGTAACTCGACTAATGTACAAAACAGCTAATTTCTAGGATTCCGTACCCGAAGAGAAACCAACGGAACCCTATTACTAAGCCTCCCCTCCAGGGTTGCGGAATTTGTTTTGAAAGAGGCACCGTGGCCCTGGAACGTAAAGCGCATGAGGAGGAACACGGATGAGTTTTAGTCAGTAAGACACTCCCTTCAACTTCACCCAGAGTGGAAGACTTAATTTGATGATTTCCCATCCATAAAAAAAGCCTCACCTGTCCGTCTGTCTGTCCTTCTGTCAGCGAGCTGTATCTAAAAAACCGTAATAGGTAGCAGTTCTATTGCCGCTATTAAAAGGGGTTAAAGGGGTGTTTTTTCCTTTTATGGTACGTTTCGTGTGAGAATCCGACTCGCACTTGGCCGGTTTTTTTTCGCGATTTCACGGGATCCATAGTAAAAGATGTTCATAATAATGAGTACAATGACCCCTTTTCAGATTTTGCTTTATTTGTTACACCCATTATCTTGAGAAACCTTCTCCTAACTACTGTTCGCACCCAGATTATAATAGCTTAATTATGACTTCGTGTATGATAGTAACAGCATCGCTGTGAATAACCCTGTGTGGATCAACCTCACCGTTAATGCCTGTAAGCGGATTACTTACTAATTGATCCCATCGGTTGAGATGAACATTGACTGGCCTGATCCTAGATTAATTGTTGTTTTATAGGTATAATTGTGTAATATATTGATGGTAATTTCGACCTTCCTGTTAATGTTTGATGAACTGGAGAGAGAGAGCGATAAGTAGTATGTACCTACGTCTAACTTGTTCAATGTTTTTAGTTTTGCCGTTATCTTTGTATGACCAAACGATACTGATGCTACACCTATTTATTTCAGAATTTACGTTGTGTTTTATTAAATAAATCGAGCACCTGCTTTTGTCTGCACTTTGCAGTGACATTTTACAATATTGAGATAAATTAGTGTTATGGGGGACCCAATATTTAAAGAGGAATCTATGAAAACAATATAAGATACCATTCACATTTTTTCTTTAAACCACGTGAGTTGGTTGGCTCCAATTGGGGCCAGCGGTAACTGAGGGTCTGGTACGAATTTGGCTCCATCTGGAGCCAACGGTTGGAGACTGGTCTTCTTAAAATATGTTTTAAGTTTTTGTTGCGTTTCTCATTCAGTGTAGCTAGTAACAGAAGGAGTATTTTATAAGAACAGTGCTCGTCCTTTAAAAAAATTGAGGACATGAATCACAACGGTGTCGCAAGGTGGGTATGGAAATTAACATGTCGTCTCAGAGATTATTCTACTTTTTATGCTTTTATAGTATAGGTACTTTTATATACAAGTAATGACCATTTTTGGTGTTGTGTGAGTAATTTCTTAAATATATGACTAGAGTTTCATATAATATTTCCTTTTTTCTTTGAAGTAAGCATGTTTATGTATGGTAGAGTGCATAATGTGCATAAATACGGTCGATTTTATGATAACTTTATCTTATACTTCTTTGTATTTTACTTTACAATAAGGAACCTCACATAAAGCTTTTAATAGTGCAGAGCTACTTGCAGGGCTACGATCCCAATTTGTTCCCTTTTTTACAATGAGCCCTTTACAAGGGTACAGCCATAACCTGTTGGATTTTAAGATCCGCTATCTTTTGCAAAAGGGACAGTTTCGGGGGTCTTTTTGTGATCATGCAATATATAGTGATTTATCCAAATGATGGCCTTTCGTGAAAGAAGGAGCTCGTGGCTAAATTATAACAGCCGCACGGGACGATCATCAAGGTTAAGCAACGCTTGCCGGGGTTGGTCTGTGGATGGGTGATCATCTTAACATACCGAGACTCCTCCGTGCCTCGGAAAGCAAGTTAAGCCGTTTATCCCGGCTGTCATTTGGAGAGCTTTAGCGTTACGGTTTGTCAGAAGTCAGAAAATCTGACTCCAGTAAAAAAAAATACTGTTATTCAACTGAATCCAGTTTGACCGAGAGCCGAACCCAGTATAGTTGGGAAAAGGCTAGGCAGATGATGATGGCCTCGATTGAATTTTTTCTCATACCATTCTAAACTTTGTGCCAGATAAACTTGCAATAAAGCACATTGACCTTTCCGTAATATCCCTTCGTAGATACCCGAACAATACATTATGAACCATTTTACATTACTAGAGAACATAAAGGATCACGATAGAAGTAGATTTAGGACTGCTCTAAGTCTTTATTTCTGTTTTTGATTTTAAGAAAGTCAATAAATGTATGTGGGTCAATGACCGTTATTGCACATTTATCTGGAATCTACTATAGAAATATTTTTCAAACAAGTATGAATTTGTCTAGATTTTAAATGTAGCCAAATACCCAGTTAAGGTGGCTTTTGAAAGCTGGCATGCATAGCCAATCTATTCTGTCGACATCTCACCGTGTACACTTAGGTGGAGTGAATGACGTATGAGCTGTAATTCCATCTTGTTTGTATGGTTTGACAGCTCACTAGTCGTTCACTTCACCTAAGTTATCACTTCGACATTTTTACAGAATCGCGCTGCTGAATAGTTCACAGTGCAGAAGACCGCAACAGACGCCTCGGATGAGGTCGCGATCCTTAGCAATGAAAAAAAGACTTCAAGTAATTTGAAAATCGGTATCACGACACGAGTGTAAGAAAAAGTACCTATAGATATTCGCAGAATTGACATGCATACAAACATTAACATTACGGCCTGTAGCACCAGTCAGTACCCAGCTTTAGGGTTGGGATCTTAGGCGCTGGACACAGAAAAGACGTAAGACAAGGATGGGGCGCGGACATAATTATATCTCTTGCGGACGATGGACGGGCGAGAACGGGTGTGCGGGCGGGTGGGCGCGGGTGCCGGGATTCGCGCGTCACTGCACACTCAATTACACCACCACAATTAACAACATCTTCATCTCCGGAAGAAGACATGTTATCCTGTTAAAATCGGCCAGTTGAATGAAGTTAGTTGAAAACCTACATCTCTCGCGGCACCCAACGTCATGTCCGTGCCTCGTCTTTTCTTTGTTTTAAAAAGTCGCGACGGCGCCCCGTCTGTGCCCTGTCTGCGCCGCGTCCTCGTCTTACGTCTTTTCTGTGTGTCCAGCGCCTTGAATGAATTTAAATGGGTTTTCTATAAATTACATCAAACTCCTCTTTGATGTGATTCGAAGAAATTGGTTTTCATTAGAAATAACTTGCATGTGATATCTAAAGGTAATTTAAAAATTGTGCACTGTTAAAAATTAGGTAGGTATCTCATGAAATTTTTCAAAGGAAATTAAGTGTGTGACATTATCTTTTTATTGAAATTTCGGGAAATTAGGTAGAATAAAGAAAAACATCGTAATATAAATAGACAATATTATTGTATAAATTTTTGTATACATATTAATATGTATAACCGAATTAACTATATTATTACACTGACTAGATATTTTTCACTAAACAATTTGGCAGTTTCGTTTCTCAACTTCCTGAATCTTGTGAGCATCCTGTGGACAAAGAAAAAAAATCGTAAGGTATATATTAATCACATAGGCATATTGCAAGATTTGTGTTATTTGAAAATGGCAAATAAGGTTAAGGAAATAAAGAACAAAACGGTTTTCGCAATTTTTTAAATTAGTGTTATTTTAATGCTATGTATCTAAATATATAATGCGTTGATATGTGATTGTATCCATATAATGTGATGATTCTGGAAGACGCAGTGTTGGAAATCCGCCCACAAGGTGGACTGATGACCTGGTGACGGCTGCAGGTAGCCGCATGGATGCGAGACGCACAGGACCGGTTGTTGTGGCGACACTTGGGGGAGGCCTGTCCAGCAGTGGACGTCTTTCGGCTGATATGATGAATATAATGATGTGTGATTGTAATGTCGTATTATAACAAAACAAAGTCAGCTTAGTGAATTAATTTATTGATGCAATATTCAAGTTATTTTTTCGTACAAGTAGTTCAGTTAGGTAGTTCCCGCGATCCCCGGCGTAGGTGGAAGATGGAACACCGGGGTGGTTTTAGTCAGTAAGAGTCTGACAGACCCCTCCGCCCGCCCCAGGGCGGAGGACATCCATGAGGATTTCCCCCGTAAAAAAAAAAAAGGTAGTTGACTCACCGTGGTCTGGGCAGTAATGTCGTCGGCGTCTCCTTCGCCGCTGAGCGTCGCATGCGTCGACACACGTTTCTTCTGAGCAAAAAAAAAATATTTAGTTAAAAAAGTATTTTTTGTTTATACGGAACAAGCATATTTTTATAATGCAAGACTTCAGGTCATTTTACCTAATATAGTTAGTCTGAATTATAGTTTTTGGGGACTCCGTTACCAATTCCGAATTGGCACTAAAAATTTGACGTACGGCGATACGCCACCGGTACATGGTGGACATCCCACCCACACGCACAAAACGTTTTGGGAACACTTTCATTGTGCTAAGGAGTGGAATTTTCTGACAGAATATGTGATTCCTGATACCTACAACCTGGGAGTCTTTAAGTCAAGAGTGAATAGGCTACTTCTAGGCAAGCGTGCTCCATCTTTGACCACATTACCACTTACCATCAGGTGAGATAGTGGTCAAACGCGTGCCTAACAACCGTTAAAAAAGGGAAGGCCTTGTCCATCTGTAAATAAATAATAAAAAATTTGTGGCCTCACCGTCGCAGCAGGCGGGGTTGAGCGGCGGCGCGGCGTCGTCGTCGTGCCGGGCGAGCGCGCGCAGCTGCAGCGTGTACGCACGCGCTCCTCCCGACACTGCGCCCGCGCCGCCCGCGAACGTCGCGTACGGGCTTATCTCGTACACATCTGTAGGAGACGAGTATGTTACCTTAGTAGACGAGTAGGTTGCCTTTCAAGTTAATATTACCACCAGTCATTATGTCCCTTGTTTAGAGGAATGAGGAAGTGTTGCCGTCCAGTTCTATGTTGGACAGAAATGAACGAACTGAATTATACTCATTCTTATCAAAGACTTTCACCTTGGGACCAACCATGGAATCGCGAAAATATTCACTTACCTAATGACTACCGAACGGGAATCATTGCTTGGACATACCCAATTTCAAGGATTTAAAAAAATACCATTTACCAAATGTGCCACACATTGGTTTAGATTGTTGTGGCATCGCAAAATAAATGTTTACAAATAACGCTGAGAGAGTGTGGACAGAATACGGTCGCAGCGTAGCGTGATTCCTAATATTTTGTAAGTATAGCTCATACGGGCTCATAGCTCGTTGTTAATCGGAGCGGCCATGATGGATTTACCGTTTTTTTTACATATTTTGGATCTTGATAACGATAATTAGAAAGTGTATTTTTGATTTTAAAGTATAAACAATGTTTAATAAGATTAAAATGGATCAGGCTGCGGATCTCATACAACAAACAAAGAGTTCTTATTATGATTGCGCAATTTTTGTCAGAAGTTAATTTGTGTATCTTTTTACTTTATAGAGTTGAAGAATGCAATATTAGAACCTCTCTAAGCTTAAAGGGATCTTTTATGATATTGGAAGCCGAGTATTAAATATTAAATCCCCAAGAGTAAGTGTCCTGAAAGCCTGTAAAAGGTTTTCGACGCATAAAAATTCTTAGCAGCTTTTATTCCAAAGGTTTTAAAGAAAATTGATAATGAAGAGAGCTATGTTGAACTATTTGATCTTTTATTAAAAGCTTCTTAGAAATTTGTATATGAGAGTCTCTTACGTAGAACTCATACAAAGAGTATATTTGCAGTATTCATAATCTTAGGAGAAGCAAAGGGTTTAAAAACATAAAGTTAAACATAGTGATTGGTCTACAGGCAACTAACTTAAAACCACTTTCTAAAGCAAACTTGAAAATTGACTTTAAGGCAAACTTAAAACACACTCAACAGTGTGTTCTAAGTTTGCCTTAAAGTGAAAACAAATTTAATTATCATTATATAATTACGAACGTAACCTAAAAGAATAGAGAATAAACATAATTATTTTAGTTTCTATACGAACATATTAACTACCTGGTATTATCACCAGTACCTACCTGGGAGTACCAGTGCCTTAAGGCATCTTATTTATACTTTATTGTACACCTCACATCAATCACAAGTAAAAATTTTATAAAAACAAGTGTACAATGGGCATCTTCTGGGCACGCTCGGTCTACTGAGGTCTATGATAGAGCGAGCGTGCCCAGAAGATGAAGAGCGATGGATGAGTCCATTGCTTTCAATCAGGCGTCATCGATGTCAAGAGGTAACCCATTCCTCAATAAAAAAAATATAAAAAACCTGCCAAGTGCGAGTCGGACTCGCGCACGAAGGGTTACGTATCATTATCTATAAAAAAACGGCAAAAAAATCACGTTTGTTGCATGGAAGCCCCACCTAAATATGTATTTTATTCTGTTCTTAGTATTTTTTGTTATAGCGGCAACAGAAATACATTATCTGTGGGAAATTTCAACTGAGTAGCTGTCAAGGTTCATGAGATACAGCCTGGTGGCAAACAGACAGGCAGACAGACAGACGGACAGATGGACAGATGGACAGACAGACAGACGGATAGACGGATAGCGGAGTCTTAGTAATAGGATCCCGTTTTTACCCTTTGGGTACGGAACCCTAAAAATCAACTGAAACTAAAATTTAAGCTAAATATATCGATAGCTAGCTCGGGGCGTCTCGGGGCGTCTCGGGGCGTCTCGGGGCGACGATTTTATTTTCATTCAATTTACCATCAGATCGTCCTGTCCCGGAAATTCCTCACATCAGGATCCTGTTTGGAGCGCACGTGGAACACAAACAACGATACGAAACAAAATAAAACTACTTACTACTTCCGAAACAGATTTTTAGGAAAATAGATAAGTCTGACGGGATTGTATAGTTTAGGAGAGCAGAAGTATTGTTTAAAAGAAAACAGGAATAAAGTTTTTATTCGACCCTGACTTTAAAAATAAACTGTTCTTTTTTAAATAATGAATATACTGTTCAGAGCCTTTACAAAAGATGTTCATAATTAAAATAGTTTTCAGATATAAAAACTTAAACAAAAAGTACATATTATTATGTCATTATCTATACATATAATAAAATCGTAGATTTGCCGTGTCTGTACATTGAATATTTTCGCATAAAAATAACTGAGAAATGTTAGGAAAAAGGAATAAAACGCAAAAATGACATTTTTGAAATTTTTGTCTGTTTGTCTGTTTGTCCCGATGTTTGTGTCAGCATCACGCAAAAACCACTGATTGGATTCGAAAGCTAACTTCTTCAAAATATTAAGTGTTAACCCGAGTAACATTTAGCGTTTATTTCATCAAAATCGACCCACAAAATCAAAAGATATTGAATTTTAAATTTTAGTAAGGAACTTCATACAGCGCTAAGCGTTGCGGTGACCGACTCTTAGGCGTCATCTATTGAGAAAGATAAAATACAGGTAAGCATGAAAATAACATCAAAACAAATTGTTGAGTTATTTGTGAAACTGTTTTTAAGTAGTAAAGTAAAAGTGAACATTTTAGTACCATGACGTTACTTACTGTTACATATGGGCTCCTTATTTAACGTTTTCCTATGCCAATTTATATTTTGTCAGTTTACCAAATGGTCGATAGATGGCGTTGCACCGATGACGCGTTTTTCTCAATCGCGGTGTTAAGATTTTCCGTCAGATTATGACTCTCACACGATTTTTAGCAACATTGTTGTTCGCTAGAATTTTAACGATCGGTCTCATAAAAACTCTGATAGGGTCTCGGTCGAGCGAGTCCAAATTCGTAAACTAAAAAAAATACCTATTCTTATACGACGTGTACAGTGTACTACGTTATCTAAGTTCATTCAATTTCGCTCATTCCTATATCAATCAACTATTTTACTTTTCTTTGGCTTAGGTAGGTAATGTGACTGAATCCTTCAACTGTGCACGATTATTTAACATCATCATGTGCCTAGCCTTTTCCCAAGTATATTGGGGTCGGCTCTTAGTCAAACCAAATTCAGCTGAATAACAGTATTTTACGTGGAGCGGCTGCCTACCAAACCTCCACAACCCATTAACTGTGTAACACGGTGCTTCTTGGCAAGACGTATCAGATTTTCTAGCTTCTGACAATCCATAAGGACTGCCAAAGATTTCCAAATAACAGCCGGAACCTACCTTTCCGAGGCACGGAGGAGTCTCGGTATGTTAAGATGGTCACCCATCCACAGACCTTCACCTCGGCACGATTATTCAGCAAAACTTAAAAATTTATATCAAAACTTTGTTTTCATTTCCTATAACCACAAGTTTTGCGAGTTATTGAGTACTTAATTATGTGTTAAATTGTATTTAAATCTTATAATGGTTTTGGGCACATTTTACGTTTTTTTAGTGATCGAAATAAAAAAATACATATAACGATTTACTGGGTCGATTCATTCAGTATGTACTAAAAATATCATCGCCTGCCTAGCCTTTCACCAACTATGCTGGGGTCGGTTTCCAGTCAAACTGGATTCAGCTGAATACCATTGTTTTAAGTACCTACCTACGTAAAGCGCTGCCTGAGTTGCGGATTATGTTCGAAAGAGTTACCGCGGCCATGGAACGCAAAAGGCACGAGAGAGGAGCACGGATGGGTTTTAGTCAGTAAGAGGAGCGGGAGAAGTCATTTGATGATTTCCCATCAATATAAAAAAAAAGGTACGTAAAGCGACTGCCAATTTGACCTTCACAACCCTATAACTGGGAAACACTGTAGGTAGGTACCTCTTGGCAAGACTGGTGTTAGATTTTCTAGCTTCTGGCAATCCGTAACGTCTGCCAAAGACCTACAAATGGCCGGACAAACGACTTAACATGTTTATCCGAGGCACGAAGGAATCTCGGTATGTTAAAATGGTCAGCCATCTACAGGCCGACTTCGGCAAGCATTGCTTAACCTTAAGGCACTGTGAGCATCAAAAACTGAAATATTGCTAGTTTGCTAACATAACTTTAGCCAAATCTGTTTAGTTTCAAGTTGCAGAAAAAATATATGTTAATTTTAACTAAATTTCAAAGACACTGTTGTTTCCGAAACATGTTTAAAAATAAAATCCTCGATAGAAATGATCGTCAAAGTTACCTCTAACTTTGACCGTTGAAACTAAACAGATTTGGCTAAAATTATGTTAGCAAACCAGCAATTTTACAGTTTTTAATGCTCACAGCGCCAAGTTATGAGCAACCAGTCTCCTCATTCCTCTGTACGTACAATTTTTTCCGACATCTATGCGAACGAAGTCGCGGGCACAGCTAGTCTATAATATACAAATATATTATAGCTGAAGAGTTTGTTTGTTTAAACGCGCTAATCTCTGGAACTACCAGTCGGATTTGGAAAATTATTTTTGTATATGATAGCCACCATTTAAGAGGAAGGCTGTACGGGAAAGGAAAAAAACGGGATATGCGCGTGCGAAATCGCGGGCAAAAGCTAGTATTATCATATTTTGTAAATTCTTTGTAAAGATTTGTAGCTCAACGCAATTGCGTTATAAAAAGTTAGTTTATCAAAACTTTATGCACTCGTAAAAATCAGTGTGGTGAGCTTAAACTTATTTTTTTGGAACTCACTAGAAATCTATTTTCCGTATGTACAATAGGTACTGTAGCAGTCCTAAACGTCGAGGCGAGTTTCAAACGTCGAGATCCGGAGATGTAAAGGTCTTTCCATATTGGCAAACGAGTTATGGAACTCAAATTGAGTTGGGCAGGACACATGGCAAGGTGCGGTGAAGGAATGAAACAGTGACAAGTGGCGTCCACGGACGGGTAGAAGAAACGTTGAACGTCGTCTGGCAGCGGAATGAGCAAACATCACTGCCAACGCAGGTAAAACCTGGATGATGGTTGCACAGGAGCCTAGGTATCGACACAAAAAAAATATGCGTCCCCTTTGTCCAGCCGTGGGTGAAGTCGGGCTGAGGATGATCAGGGGTCTACTTTCTAAGCCCGAAGTCCGTAGTTTCTCACCTGGTGGGTCCGGTGGTAGTTTAGTAGCTTGATGTTGTGGCGCCCTGTATGTTCCACAGCTGGGCTTCTCTGCGCTTGTTGATACTCGAGCCACGGCCCCGTCAGTCCTGCTTGGAAAACCACAGCATTATACCTACTATTTACATGTAATAAAATAGAAGATAATTTTGTCTGTCATTGTTTCTCATATTATTACCTACTAATATTATAAATGTGAAAATTTGTATGTTTGTGTAACAAACCGGTAACAACGACAAAAGGGATTTGGAAGAAATTTGGCACACATGTAGCTCATATCAAAAAAAAAAAAAAATATCCTGGAATAACACATGGGCTACTTTTTATCCCGGTAAATGGCATGGATTAATAGAGACTGAGGAAGAAGTGGAAATTCAGAACCGCTGCTGCCTTGGTTCTACAGATTCACAAGTACCAGGAGACCAGAAACCTGTCGAAGTATTACCGGTGTTTGCGTTAGGGATGTTTCCTGAGTAAAAAAATTACAATACAAATAAAACAATATTTTTTGGAAATCTCTCTGACGAACTAATTATATTTTTTCAGGAAACATTCCTATTTCCGATATTCACGCCGGCGAAGCCGCTGGCAGAAGCTAGTCGGAAATAAATGAATAATAATAGTAATAATTGTTTGCGTGCCGGTTTATTAGTGCATTTGTTGACCTCGAGTCGGTATATTCTTTCCTTGACTTCAAGTGTAACGCAAGTGCAGTTTAACATAATACAACACTGACAAGCAGACAACGCAAAGTCGATGAAGATCACACTAAGAAAAACTATCAAAAATCAAACCCTGAGAGTCTAAATTGAAGATCGTTTTGTAAATAATGTACGTACCTACATAATTATACAAAACAAACTTCACGATATACAAAAAAAAATAGAACGTTTTTACTCCGTAGTCAAAACATTCTATAACAGATAAATGGACGTTAATATTTATGAGGATGCAATATTAGCATTTTAAATTAAAAATTGTACAGACAAATTGTAAAAACCTCCCCCAGTGATTTTAATAAATATGCGTCGCTAAATGAAATTGTAATTGTAAATACCTGTTTACGAAAAGATGTCATTGGTTTGCACAAAACATATTTGTCTATTTTTTCCCGAACTAGAACAGTTGCGTGGTTTTGCCCAGCAGTGGGACAAAATAGCCTAACAGAAAGATTTGCAATGAAAATGTTCTTAATTTATTCAATATTATTTTTTTATTAATTGGTAATATATAAAAAAACATTACTAATATCATAAATGCGAAAGTAACTCTATCTGTCTGTTAAGCTGAACGGATCGTCATGAAAGGCAGATATATAGGTACCTTGGGATATGGAGATGCATAGGCTACTTTTTTACACGATAACCGACATCCACGCAGGCGGAGCCGCGGCCAAACGCTAGTGTTGAATAAATTAGAAACATTTTTATTGATTTATCATATATAATAACATTTATTGTTATGCAGAATCCTTAATATTTTAAAATATTAACGATTGCGCATATTGCTAACAAAGTACACAAAAGGTTCCAATTACTTATAGCAGACAACCATACTTCAGATTTCAATTTTCACTATCGAGATGGATATTGATGATGCATTTTCAAAATACGGCGACATTTAACAAGCGGTATCTAGGTCACGTTTAGTTCCATTCCAAACGTTTATGAATATACCCAGTGAATATTCATACAATGTAGAGCCTGAATTTATTACAAGTCGATCGTAAAACACGTTTACAACCGTGCCTGTTGACTTACTAACTGCTGTGGATTATTTTATGGCTCGTATTTTTTCTGTGTAGCCTTTGTTTTGTTCAGTTTTGATAATTACTGTGCAGTTTACGTGCAACAAGGAGGACCATTAACTCCTGCGTTCGTAGCTGGCTCTTTTTTCTTTGCATGTGAAACGTTTTGTGTTTCATTTTGTCGAGTTAACGAGGGATATGTTGGAGTACCTACATTTTTTCCAAAAAAAGGGTCCTATAAAAAAACACTGTTAATGGAAGACATCTTTGAAATATAGCACGACAAAGGAAGTTTACGAATCAATCAAAATCAAAAGCTTTTTGATAACCTTGACTGAAAATAGGCAGCGTTCCAACAAAGTTACTTAACATTATACTGAAAAGTTTTCTTCACAAAATCGGAATGACTGACGGGAAGTTTATTAAGATTTGAACATATCTAAATCTAAATAACTGCAGAGATTTAGTTGTTTTTATTATGGATAAAAATCAGCACGAAAATGAGTTACGATAAAAAACATCGTTTCGAAACAATTCATGCACGTTAGGTATGTCTTTAAGAAACTTATTTACTTATTTTACGACTAACTAAGATTGACTATACAACGATAACAAAAAAATATCGACTGCACCATACATTTCTGTGCTCATAACTTGACAAAATGTACTGAACAGCTGATTTTTTTTTCGCGATTTCGGGGTTGGTCTCATAGTAAAAATTGTTCATAATGATGAGTACACGATGATGAGTGACACGTTGTATTGGTATGTCGTTGACTGTAGATACTTATTATTTTGTTGTATGTATTTACTTGCACAAACAGTCATATAACATTGTAATCACTGCAAAAGATTTAACCGGAAAACATCGAACACAACTCAAGCCCGACATTTTCACACTGGTCGCATCACTTCGCCTCGTTTATCGCTCGCATACCTACATGAAGTCAAACCGATGCCGCGTTAATAATTTCCACGTAAAACCTGACGTTGAACGAATCACGCGCGTCAAAAGAAACGTTCAAACGCCATATCACACGTCGTCTCTTAAGACTGGCACTGAAAAGGGTCGATGGAGCGACACCGTTTATGTCAGCACTTTGTCACGTACAGGTCGCGAATGCTAACGATCTACCTTTATTTTTACTAATAATATTTTTTTCGTGCTCAGCTTAATGATTTGGGTTTGATCGTGATTATTTTTAGAAGCGTTTGATGTCTAGTCGATATTAAGTAAAAAATTAATGACTCAGTGTTATTTACATATTATGTAGGTACCTACACGTTTATCTACGTGCGTACTCTTGAAGATAGTAAATGCTAGTTTGTTATACGTTTAGTTCATTTGTTAATTTTAGTTATTAGTTTTAATTTGTTAATTATGGTTTTAAAAAATAAATCCTTTCCATTTCAATATAAAGAAATATGTATTTGACGACTTTTCTCAAGAAATCCAACGGCTACATACTAAATTCCATGTTAAAGGGAACGAATATTAGCAATTTTTTTTTTTGCCATTCATCCTTTTCATTGCCACTGTGATTTAGCTAGTAGTTAGGAAAACTATTCGCCAAATATTACAAAACTCAACGCACCGTACACGTTTTTGTCATAGGAATAAAATTATGGCGAGTAACTTCACTAATCAGAGAAAGAAAAAATCCTTTGAAGGTTCATAATTTCCAATCTTTTCTTAGCTGGTGACAGCGATACACAAGGCGCCAGTTCACTAGCAGAAGCCGGGAATGGGGCGTCGAATTCTTCCACAAAATTGCCATAGGACGCTTGCGTTACAAAACAAAAGTCTTACCTTTTCCTCCTCAGTAAAATGGCTAGTATTGTAAGAGCAGCTAGTGATAGCGCAGCACAGAGCGCCAGTAATAGCGCCAGTTCGCCAGCAGTGGCCGGGAATGGCGCGTCGACCTCTTCTGCCAGATGGCCCTCAGACGCTTGGGTCGCGAACTCAAATACTTCACGAGTCCAACCGGCTTCATTCGATGCACGGGCCGCTACTCGGTAGCGAGAACCCGGGGATAGACCTAGAGAAGGGAAAATGTTATTGTAATCTGGCCCATTATTTTTAAGATTATGCCTAAGAATAATGGCCGGTTCGATACAATAAAATTCCATAAAATAATCTGTTATAGTTTAATAACAGATTAGCTAAGATTACCTTCCTTTCATTACTTGTCCACGGGCAGCATACTTTGTAAAATTGTTTCCAGTTTGGCTAGGTCATTGCAGGCTTGAATCACCTGATTGTCTGATAAAAAGATGATTCCGTGCTTCGGAAGGCACGTATAAGCCGGTGGTTCCGGCCGCCAAATGCGGTCGTCAAACCATGTCAGAGGCCCTTGAGGCGGTTTAGAAACTCTGACACCCCCTAGTGTCCTTAGACCTTAGACCTTACTGCCCACGCGAAAAAAAAGAAAGAAAGAAGAAAGATTACTTGTCCTTGAAAGCTTAGGGTTTGTCGCCAGGCTTTGTGTTGAAAGATTAGTCGTTATAAAATGTCTAGATATTGTAACTTAGTAACAGCAAAAAAAATGTAGCTACAAGTAAAAAAAGATTTGAACCTATACCTAATAAATCAAAGTTTTAACGATCAGAAGTATTTTAAGAATAAATAGTTAATCTTTGAATTCGGTGTCTACGTATGTAATGCTTTACCCTAAAAAAAGTTAAGAAATAGTTAAAAGACGTACCTCCCAAAATAACTTCTCCACCAACAGGCACATCCCTGGCGCCTGCAACTCCAGACCCGGCCCACTCCAGTTTCAAGGCAACGGGTCCACATCCACCATCAGTCCATGCACTAGTATCGAACCTCGCATGGGTCGCATTAGCCCTGATCCACCTTGCATCTGGAGGAGCAGTAGGTGGACCTCCAGAGGTCCTAACAGCTAATTCGGATCCTGGGGCCCCTCCAGCAGAACCATACGCTCGGTATGCGGAACCACAACGAAGCCCAGACAGTGTAACTGGCCCGGGAGTGGCCAATTGTAATCGCCATTCACCCTAAAAAGGACTTGAAATGTAAGGAATGATACGGCTCGTTTTAAAGGAAATCTGAATTGTATACAAAATACGTGCTTGCTCGTGGAGTTACGGTCACGAGTACGATATACAATTAAGTGAATTGGAAGAGCTTTTAAATATAGTAGGGCAGCTATACAAGAAGTAGTGTAGTTACGTTTGGATCTTTAAGAGTTTTAAGTAAATAAAAAATCAATTAAATATTAGACGCGTTTGCGATTTTTGGCCTACCACAAACTGAATAACCTACTAAGTACTGAAATAATCTACACATACCTCTGGTGAAGCCAGTCTCCAATGTAAGCTATAAGTTTTAGGGATGGCATGTCCGGGAGCCCTGGGCGCGGGCCGGAGTTCAAGCTCCAGTTCCCTGGACCTGGCTTCAAGGAGGGCCAGCCCTGGTGGAGCGGGCGGTCGTAATACTATGACGCGCCAGGTTGCAGAGTCTGATCCGTGAGGGTTCTCTGCTACGCATGTGTAGTTGTCGGCGTGAGATAGCTCTAAACCTGTTAGGAAATTTTTAATACTACAGTTCTGACGTTATTTCTTTTGTATTTTCCAATTATACTATTTTATAAGCAACGTTCGCCGTTTCTTAGTTTAGGTTTAGGTATGGCAAACATAAATAATTTAAATAGCGACATGATCAATTTCAACCAGTGTCCAGGGTACACCTACCTCGTATAAGTAGCGCATCTCCATCCAGGTGGAAGGGTGGTCTTGGATGCAATGGCATGCCGGCGCGCAGCCACCGCTTGGCAGGAGGTGGTGCTCCCCCGACCACGCAGCGAAGAGAGAGAGAGCCACCAGCTGCGCCTAAAGCCACGCCACCAAATGACGAGATGCGACCAGGTGCTAAACGGAAAAAAATAAATTAGTGGATAAAATTTGAATGTATGATGCTTAAAAAGTAATTTTCAAGCGTCTTTATTGATATTACAACTAATTAATACATGTTTTGAGTGAAAATGTGACTGGAATTATGGATGAAACTTGAATTAGTTTAGTAAAACAGGTAACTTTTATTTTCAAGGTCTCTTGAAACCACCTTGAAAATAATAGAAAGGGGGATGCATGAAGGAGCCTCCTCGTGTAGTGCAATGAGTTCCATCAGGCACTCAACTGAACCGAGCGCTCGGCGCATCCTGGATAGTCTCACACATTTACAGTTCGACGTTAAGCAGCCTGCTGTGTTTCGCCGACGCGTGGGAGTACCAGTGCCTCAAAGCATCTTGTGGGTACGCTCACTCCATCATAGACCTCATTCATCGCTTTCCATCAGGCGTGATCGAGGTTAAGAGCTAGCCTATTCCTCAATAAAAAAAGATTTCATAAGGATAAGCTAATTAGCTTATTTTTGTTTCACCTTTTACCTTCAAGAAGACTGTAAATGGTACTGCATGTTTATTGCAGCGGAGCTACTCAAGCAAAAATAATTACTTAAACGATTTATTTATTTATTATTAATTTACTTCTGTGCTTACGTATGTACAATTTTCTTTAAATTGCTTTAAATCAAAGAAAATATTGAAAGATAAAGTTTTCTTCTTATTTTGATTACCAAATTATTAGACTCTAGTTTGTTTCTATGAACGGATTTTGAAAAAATAATCTTAAATACTTACCCAGGGAACTAGTCTGGCAGGCCACAGCGGGTGATGGCGGACCCTCCCCGGCGGCAGTGGCGGCGCGGACCCACGCCTCGTACGTCCTGCCCGCGCGAAGACCTCGCATCGTGCGCATACATTCCGTAGTTGTACCCTCGATTTCAGCGCATGCATTCACGCGAGTGACATTAGGTTCTTGTGACCTAAGGTAAGGGATTGTTGTTTTACTTCCAGAAAGCAGTATTAGGCCAAGATCCACATATAAATGCTTAGCTTTATTCTTACCATGATCACACAACTGACAAACTACAAGTGCAATAAAGAGACGTTTAAGATTTTGGCCTAAAGGCGTATAGGTCGACTCATTGACGTCTGTGAAGTTCGCTTTTTGCTGCACAGCAACTCGCAAAGTATTCCGAGCCGCAATTCGGTTTCATTCTACTTGTACCTAAACGCTCCGTGATAGTTATTTGGTAACAAACTTGGGATTTTTCATAACATTTGATAAAAATACCCAATGGATTTTCTGTCTTAAGTCAACGCCATAATATGTATAATACAATAGACTTGGCATGTATGATATCAGCGCTTCGCAGTCTTGATTAAGCTGAAAACCGAAGCTCTACGTGAAATACCAAATACCATCTTTGCAGAATATTCCACTATCTCACAGCATACAGCTTTATAATCCGATATGTGTGCACAAAATCAATGCAGATAAATTCAATACTGTTATGCAAAACCCTTTAGTCATGTCTGAACGATATAAGTCTTAGGAAGCGAAGGCTTTGACCAAACTATAGTCTCGCCGAACCAAAACAACTCAACTCGAGTTATATAACAAACTAAGGATGAAAGGTGAGTGTATCTTAACGGAGGTGCAGAGCTTGACCTCCTTCGAAGAAAAGTTTAATAACAGATACGGCGGAGATAGAAAAAATGGATTAATTAACATTGTTTTGAGTGAACAAAAACCTATGGGTAATTAAATTTAACTAGGGTAGGCAATGGAGAAACGTGCAATATCGGTCATTGACCCACATACATTGATTGAATTTCTTAATTTCAAAAACAGAAATAATGACATAAAGCTGTCCTGAATCGTCTTCTAATGAATAGACTTCTCCTTTACGTTCTCTAGTAATGAAAAGCGGTTCATAATTTATGGTTCGGGTACCTACGAAGGGATATTAGGGAAATGTCAATGTACTTTATTGCAAGTTTATCTGACGCCTACTATAGCGGAATAAAAATTCTCAAAAAAGTATTTTACATCTTGGTCACGTTTTAAGAGATTTCTTTGCAACTCATACAATAAACCGGCTCTAGTGAACCTGGCAATAGCAGTGACATGGTAGCAAAACATGAAAGTTCGAGTTACATTTCCGCCGATTTTCTTTAGTATACCTCAGTCACAACTCTGGTGAAACCTTGCGGAGGCAGATGTGGAGCGGAGGTATAGTATATGCGGAAGTTCGACATTTTTGCAACATAGGATATCCTTTTTGGCCTCGCATTTGCACAAGTCTTTTTATATTTGTTGGTTATTAATTTAATTCATTTTGTTACTTGTCCGTATGTTGTCTGGCGTAAAAGAATAGCACCATCCCATCACTTCCCGTAGGTGTCGTAAGAAGCCTCGTATCGTATCGTAAGAAGACTAAGGGGCCAGAGAATGGACAGCAGCATTCTCTGTAGGTACATTGCTACAGCTACACTGTAATCACCAACCCGCCTGCCAAGCGTGGTGATTATGGCAAAGCCATTTGGGGGAGGCCTATGTCCAACAGTGGACGTCTTTCGGCTGATATAGTGTTACTTTTCCTGCGCGAGTCTCAAATAAACATATATTTCTATCTTTCTTTTATATGCGGATGCAGATGCGGAGATACGATTCTTTGCGGAAATATCACATTTAAGGAGGCGGTTCACGGTACTTTTCCAACCCTAGAGCAAACTAGCCGAAGTGAAGTGGTTAGACATGGTTCAATTGGAGCGGTATTTAACTTTGATTGCTGAACAACTTTGCTTATTCCCCTGCCAGGTAGGGTACTGTTTCAATTATTTATTAACTCGCGCTTACAGCGGTTAAACTATGTAATTGCTTTTGTGATAGCTGAAGGGGATAAATTTTGGGAGAGAGGGAATGTAAATCACTGTTATAACTATGTTCGGCTTCACAAAACAGAATTTGATTGAAAATATTTGTTTTGGTTCTTAAGCAACCATAGTTTAGTTTTAACCCATATGTTGGTGGTAGATTTGATTTTGATTACGTCAGCCTATATTGTACTAATACTGTACAATTGGAAAGTTAAAAAATACAATAATTAAGTTATTGCATCTGTGTTATTCTACAACGTGTAACAGAATAAACGCAATACATCTTAAGGTGTCATTGTACTATTATTATGAACCACTTTTTCTATGAGACCAATGCCAAAATCGCGAAAAAAAAGATAGGTAATAATAATTTCTAGTACACAAAAACCTCGTCCGACTGTTTTATAAATTAGTTCACACGAGCAAAGGCAAGGGATCAGAAGACTACTATTCAAATAACAACTTTGATTTTTAAAGACACAGTTCTTTGCTTTGCTAGACAAAGTTATGTTCTTTAAATCTTCCCGCTATTTATTAAAAACATACCGTATATCGAAGGTGCTACACGGATGCCTCAACTATTTACTCGCTGCAACACAATCCCTTCGCTTTGTCACTCATCTCTGCGAGCTCGGCGTGCCGTGTAATCTAATTAACGCTCCGTTCCGTGCAGCTCCGTACTATCTGTGACGAGCCATTCAACTAGTCCGATTCGTTACCGGTCAATGCCGGTAGATTGGTATTCAGGAAATGCCAAAGGTTTGGAATAATTATTTAGATAGCGCTTCGTCCTCACAGTATTTCATGCAAACTTGCAAATCCTGGACTTGGACTCGCCTCTTTCCCTCTAGTCTTATTCGAGAATGTTCTTTATTAACTATTTAGACGAAGGGTAGTTTCGCCTATGCTTACCAAGTTTCAAAATCTGTTCATTTATTTCCAAGAATAGGGTACAAGCTTACATAAGGCATAATGAAACTAGTCGCTTCTGTCACCAGTACAATAATCGTTGTAAGTTTTTAAATATTAGATCGAGATTCGACTGAGTCGAGCCAAAAACATGGATCAAAGTTACACACGGAGGCATTGATCGAAAGGTAGGACGATATACTGGAATTCTTTTGACCTTTTATAGTTGACATCGTCAAGTATTGATATCATTCAAAACTCAAATATACGCCTACATATTACGCGTTGGTTACCTTTTTATATAGTGTAGTAGCCCCTACCTATTTTCGGATAAATAGTGGCGTGATAAAAAAAATAATGCAACGAGAAATATTATGGATCGAGGTCTCATTTTAATATAAGACACTTAGAGGCGCCGATATAAAAATTATTTATTTAAAAAAAAAAAGTTGCCCTGCACTAGGAATTTCTCCTGTTCGTGGGTGCGTTTACAAACATAAATCACATACATACACAAACAGCCAGACCCGGAAAAATTATCTGCAGGCCATACAAATATTTGTTCCGTGCAGGAATCGAACCCGCGACACGCAGCGCAGCAGTCAATCGCTCAACTACTGCGCCAACCATATCGTCAAAAAAGACAAAATATTCTTTCTTTCTGTAATTAAATACTTCTCTGCTAATTTAGGCTACGCGATAGTTTTCAAAGCGCGGCACTATTTAACAGACTGACTATTAAACTTGCAGCATGACTTACCCGGAGAGATCCTTGACATACAGGGTATAGTGCGTCAGTTTCCCGTTGGGCTCGGGCGGAGGTAGCCAGGACGCCCTTAGCGAGCGTTCGCCCAGAGCTATCAGTTTCATGCCTCCCGGAGCGCTGGGCACTGAACGGAACAATGCAATGTTAATGGCTGGGTAACAAATGAAGTGATTTTCGAATAAGGTTGTAGGGTTTATGCTCACAGCGGTGACGTCGAATCGTAAGTATGCGCTGTAAACGCATCCGGTTATTTAAAGACAGAAAAGTATATAATATGGAAAGTGTAAAGTATGCCGTATGCATAGACTCGGAGTGTCAGATAAACATGCTACTAAAGACTTGTGAGAGTCACATTGAAACAGCTTGTTACACGAATGAAAATCAAAAACTTGCATGAATTCACTTCCCAACAAGATTAAATGCTTACTTTAGAACACATAGAAAAAAAAATCTTATTTCACTATTATTGCAGACTATTATGTTAAAACATAAATTATGTCACAACCAGACTACCAAGTTGTAAACAAAAAAAAAAAAAAAAAAGTAAACGAACAATGAATTTTCATCTTTCAACAGATTTATCAATATTCAAAGCCTTACCATCTTCATCAGTTCTGCAAACTTGTGGTGCCGACAGAGGTCCGTCGCCAGCGGCATTGTGAGCTCGGACTCGAATCTCGTATTCAGCATACGGTGTTAGACGCGATACTGTTGCTTCCTCACCCTAATCAGGAGTCAAATATAAATAGCCCCGAAGAAGGAAAAACAAACTCAATAAACATGTTATTTATTTTCTATTGTTCATTTACAAAAACATCATATATTTTTATCTCTGATTTTCTTTAATAACAATAATAAATCATCAGTTCGGAGTAAACATTTATTATTCATGACAGAAGTTACAAAAAACATGTTTATAATAGGCACCAAACAAAAATATTCTTGTCCCGTATTATCCATTAAATTATCGTGGATAAATATAGAAGCAAATCAATAATGTACCTGTATCCTTAGATACGCGTCTTGTGTTGGCAGCATTGGGTCGGCGTCCCGTCGCGTGTACTGTAAAGTGTAGTGGGTGATGAGACCTCCTCGGTTGTCCATGCCCGGTGGCCGCCATGACACCCGCAGTGACGTGGACCCGCTAGATATGCAGGCCACTCCTTCTGGACTGCCCGTTGGTGCTGTTTTAAAAATTGTATGGTCTCGTTGATCATATGATTGGTCAAAGCTTTATAAACGTCGGTGTAAATGGTTTATTTTTATTATTGATGTGGTCGACGATGGAGCACGCTTGTCTAGAAGTAATCTATTCACTCTTGAATTGAAGACTCCTAGGTTAAAATAATTTTGATCCAACTACTACGTAAAAAGAACCAAAAACAGAGTAGGTACCTATAATCTGTGTAGAGGAAAATAAGCTGCTATGTATTTGAAAGGAAAGTTTCCGCTTTTCCGACGGTTAATACCTACAAGTCGACGACAATTCAGCTTTTTACACGTAGCCACAATATTAAGATACCTAATAATAAAAATGAACCTATTGTTCAAGGAACAAATACCTTCAAGCTTATTGTTTTATCAGCAATAATATTTTGAGTTCCTTAACACAAATGAGGTCTGCTCAAGGATAAACTTCTCAAAGGTCTGTACCAAAAATTTATCTCCTAAATGTTGTTTGTAAGTAATAATATCATGCTCAAGAGTTAATAATTCAAACAGCTTTTTCATCTCTTCTAAACGGTTGCAAAGCAATTCCTTATTAACAATCTTCTAAGATTAATTACTGAAAAGCTTGTTAAGCGCACATGTGACTTATTAAGAGCATTAATTAAGCCTTTTCAAGTTGATACCCCTTAATTTAGGGTAGAAAAACACACTTGAATATACAGGATAGTATAAAGGTAAATATTTATCTCATCATCTAAAACACATCGATGTTTTGTGCTAGAGATATTTTGAAATACCCAGCGATAAAAACTTGCGCGGAATTTTCCTGTGACTGAAAAAGAACGTTCTACCGTAAACCTATCTGATCGATTGCAGCAGATGGACCACCGGACAGACGGACAATTGAAAGCATATTTCTTTTTGCGTCGCAGATAGTGCCAACTTTAAAAAAGAATTGGATTTACTATTTTTTGCATGAAGAAACAAAAATGAAACAAACGCAGAATACAAAAGTGCCATCAATTTGTACTGAATCGTTTGACCTAGATCGAGAAGGCCACAGTCCAATTAAGCCATTTTGCATTTTGATGGGAAAATTTACGATCGTCGCTTCACTTCTATAGCGGCACTCAGTTATTTACTACTACGACAAAACTTGCCTTGTCGAAGTTTCAACTCCGATACACTTCTGCGGCTGACTGCGAGGAACATTAAAGAAATCGATCTCTTTCATTTTACAAGTTTTACGATTTTATAGAGCTTTCAAAGTGATTATCGTGAACAGGAATAATCTTCGTGAAGTTTTGTGGGTGGCCTGGTTCATTATGCTTCTTTACATAATTTTGTCCGGACAAATTGAGCGGATTAATGCGGTGGCTGAATTAATTCGTAATTATTTTGGTCAACTCTTACTTTGATTCTTCTTTCTGAGATGATTTTCGATTTTAATTTTTTTCGGCACGACATAGCACCTACGTCACTTTATTAATGTGAACAAATGACGTCTGCTGACGATACCTTTGCGTGCATTGCGATGGAGGAATTGTGATAGCATTTCATGCTATTGTACCCAAATTACAAAAAGAACATTCTAAGGGTTCTTTACAAAAAAAACTTTCACTATGCAGCATTCTCTGTAGATACATTACTACACCTACAGTGCGATCGCCAACCCACCTGCTAAGCGTGGCGATTACGGCAAACCCCCCTATGTGGGGGAGGCCTATGTCCAACTTACAGTGAAGTCTTTTGGGTGATATGATGATGATGATGATACACTATTTCGTTGTTTCTTTACAGGTAAAAGAAAAGTATAACTCTCGAGTAATTGCCTATTAAGAGCGTGTACGCTGTATGTCATTTCATACAAACTTTCAAGTCCTTATTCTTCAAAATGAATGAACCGATTTTAACGAAACTTGGTATGCATACGCTAGATATCCAGGTCTAAATAGTTATCAGAAAACATTTTAGAAAAATAGTTCAGGGGGAAAGATATAGTGATTTTTCACTTTCTATAGGAAACTTAAAATCGCTCTCTCTCTCCCTCTGAAATCTTTTTCTAAAATGTTTTCTGATAACTATTCAGACCTGGATATCTAGCGTATGCATACCAAGTTTCGTTAAAATCGGTTCATTCATTTTGAAGAATAAGTATTTGAAAGTTTGTATGAAAAGCCGTACCGCGTAAACGCTCTTAAAAACAACAATATATAATAACAATCAACTCACGTGATTCAAGGGTATGTCGATAATGCGGCGGCGACAGTGGTCCGGTCCCAGCTGCGTTGTACGCCCTCACGGTTATTCCATATCGTGTCGCCGCCTTCAATCCTCTGAGTGTAGTGCTGGTAGCATCAGCACTGGCCCCACTTTCAGAACCAGGACTGTCGCTCAAGGTTCCCTTGCCTTCTTCAGACACTTCCCACCAACGGATGGTGTAACCAAGTAAGGTGCCGTGCCATGTTTCTCGTGGTGGTGGCTGAAAGAGATGATTAAGATCAGGTACTAGATCTAGACAGCGTAATAGTAGCTGAATAATGTTGCATTTTTTCCTTAAAAAATTATGTAGTGGGTACGTATAATGTAGCTGCTGCTCCTAGATGTCTCTTTTCGGGGCAGCCTGAATTCACTTAATTACATTTTATGTTCTTTCTTAAAATGCATACACTCCTACTTGTACGTATAACTTCACCCTTTTTCCCCGAAGGTATCTCAGAAACTAACCTACATGGTTCTTATACATCGGGTAACATCCACCGTTATCGGTACTGCTCAAATCATACTACGCGTTACAGAATAAACGCAATACCTTGAATAAAAGGACTAACCCCGAAATGGCGAAAATAAAAACGACTGCCCTTTATATTTATGTGCGCATGTTAAAGTTGTTCATAATAATGAGTACAATGACCCCTTTTCAAGTATTGCGTTTATTCTGTTACGTGTAGTATGATTTGAGCAGTACCGATAATATGGACGTTAAAAGAGACTTCGACCTATGAGTTTGTTTCGATGATTCTTGTTAGGGTAGTCCGCTAGGCAACACCGGCCTCATCTAGCTTAAATTGACCAAAACAGATTGACCGACTAAAACTGTTGTGTTGTGTACAAAACCTACAAATAAATTGTTATTCTGAGTCTAATCTATTTAGTCATTAAATTTCCTGTTTCGTATCTGAGGAGAACCGCAGCGTCGATCTCAATGTTTGTATCCGACGTAAATAAGCTTTTGTTTCCAAACACATTGAAATTTGATTAACCAAAGTGGGTAAAAGTAAACAATTTTCACACCCCGTTCCGAGTATTATTATGTATTTAAAATTACCAACGCATTCATTTTAAGACACGATAAAGTTTTCAACTCAAGATAAGAAAAATAAGAAGAAAAAGACATTACGTACGATTCCCATCAGCATATTTTACATCACCTTTGAATAAAGACGTATGCTGTATAAATACATGAATAAAAAAAGTTGTGAAGATGCCTACCTGCCAAGTGATGTGGAGTTCTCGCGCTCTAAGTGCCCGCACGGTAATGTCACGAGGTGCCCCTCCAGGCGCTAGCAAAAAAAAACCACTGTTAAAAGCGACACCCAGAAAAGAAAGAAAAACTTCACCACACTGACTGTACCTACTGTTCAGAGAACAACCAACTTTACCTCACACTTTATAGAGTCGAAAATGAGGTGAGAAGTAAGCTCGTTTTTATCCTGTGAACAAAGTAGGAGCACATTCTCGTACATCCACACGCATTTACGAAGCTTCCTGAGGAAATTGCACAGCACTGTTTTTTAATGGACGGGAAAGCCTCAAGTTGCTCTCACTTGGAGCCTGGAGGCAACCTTCACGAATATATTAATGATATATCCGCACATTTTGTGTACATTGTGAGTTTGTGAGCAAACGCCAGTGAGAAATGTGTTTAACATTCTTTGGGCTGGGGGTATGTTATATATATTATGGTTGGTGTGTATAATTAACTTAAACAACTGTTTGATTGACATTTTGAATGGAATGGAGCCGGGATTCTGTCTTTAGCTATATTTCCAACAAAGTTGAAGTCTAGAACATGAGTTTGACACATCAAACTTAGTTTCTGGACTAGAAGCTGGCTTTTTCTTGTCCTACAAAGACAAATAGCTATGCTTGCTAGCTTATCCAATGAGGCGACATAAGTGGTTAGCCTCACACCTTTGTTTGTCACACGCAACGCAGATAAGTTAGTTTAGCTCACATTGGTGAACATTTTGTATACTTGTAAAGCTTTAATTACATAGTTGTCATTACGTCCAGTCTGCAGTTTTAAAAATTACCTCAGCTCTATGAGACTTCAGCTACCCTAATTTCGTACGCGTAACTAATCACATATTCTTTCACAAACGACTTGTACTCTAGATCCGTTGCATCATGTTTAAAGTTCGACAACGTAAAATACACAATGATTTAGGTTACAAAATCAAAATGAAAGCTTATGTGACCGATTGCATTCTTTTTTGTAGAACGCAATTAGGCTGCGTCCCGTTTACACTATGGTTCTTGCTTCCCACAGACAAGCAGCTGGCTAGATTTAAACGGTGCAATGTAATTGCCTAATTCCATTGCACCGTATAAATCAAGCTTTACCGTAAAACTGATCTATTGAACACGTATAATACGACTTACCTTCCTCGCGTGTAGTGAAATGCAGTGGTGTAGTGTAAGGCGAGGCACCGACGTCGTTGAACGCCGCCATGCGGAGCGCGTACCTCGTGTCCGGAGAGAGACCCGCCACCGATGCCCCTGCACGGCCTGGCCCTTCGGACCTAAGCACAATAGCTTCTTTAATAGTCTTCTTGGGTGGCATTGAAGCAAACAGGCCACCAATGAGACGGTAGTGGCCTGTGGCAATACCAAAGGCAAGCGGGTGCGTTGCCTTAGCAGATACGGAAATGTTTAATTTGCCTGTAATAATAAAGATAAACATTTGTTTTTGGGATGCATGAAGGAGCCTCCTAGTGTAGCGCAATTTGTTCCATCAGACACTCAACTGAACCGAGCGCTCGGCGCATCCTGGACAGTCTCACGTAACACCTTATAGACTGACCAATCCTTCCCTTGCGGTGGTAGGGCTAACACCCGCCTGGTTCGCAACCACCCTCCCACCGGAGTTCGGCGTCAAGCAGCCGGCTGTGTTTCGTCGACGCGTGGGAGTACCAGTGCCTCAAGGCATCTTCTGGGCACGCTCGCATTCATCATGGACCTCATCTATCGCTTCCCATCAGGCGTGATCGAGGTCAAGATCTAGCCTATTCATAAATAAAAAAATAAAATAAAATAAAATAAAAACAAGAAAAGAAAGCACAACACACAAAAGCACTGTAACTTAAAACATAAGAACAAAATAAAGAAATAAGGTACATCTGCATGAATTCTACGAGTATTGTACATTTGTACAAGTACACCCATCAATCGGAACAAATAGCAACGCTGGCTTAACAGCCAAACTAGGTGTGGTAGTACCTAGTACATTCCCGGACGAGCTAATTGACCAACATGTATATGTTCGCAAAATAAACCTTTACTTTAGATAATTATTAACCACACATAATTACAACCTTAGGAAAATCTACAGTTACTTACCTACATCAAAGGTACCTTAACGGGAAAATTTTAATGAGCGGCCTAGATATCAAGTAATTAAGCAGGAAAAATGTGTTTTTTTTTCAAACTCTTGAACAAAGACAACCCATGTATACCACGCCTAATTCACACTTGTTCGTTAAATTTTTCAAAAATTAATTAACCGACTTCACGAGCCTGACCTTTGCTGAAAAACCTTCGTTTTATCGAATTTTATTTACAGTCCTAAAGCCAATGTTTCACTTCCAATTCTGCTTTTAGGACTTTGTGATTCTATAATATAACTAAAACATCGTACTTGTAAAGTCAACATCGTATTAAAAACTGGAAATTAACTTTAGCAAAATTTACGGTAACATTAATTGGTTGGGCTTGATTTTTTCCAGTGGCCAAGTTATACAAAGGGTTATAAAATTTCAGTGCTCCCCGTTGGCCTAAAAGCTATTAAACTTTAAATTCAAAGCAACTGTTACACAATATGACGGCACAGCGCCCCGGTACTTGTTTTTAAAAGAACTTGATTTTTCAGATCTCGTTTTCCGGGAAATACTTCAATAGACGCTGAAATTAAACTGACGTTCTAAAAAGGAATACGGTAGCTTTTCTTGTGAAAACATTTTATTTGTAATGAATTAAAAAGAGCATCTTGGAAAAATGCTTGAGTTTCAATTATCGTTTGTACTTGTAAAATAGCAATTATATTGTTGTTTGTAGCTGTATAAAGTCGGAATTCTTGAACGAGCCAGTAGACATCTACTGGCTCGTTCAAGAATTCCAACTGATCAATTCACTCCAGTTGATATAAACTTAGTAATTTACTTTGTCTGTTAAGTTTTCGACTAAGTTCTGAACTAAGGTAGCTATGAAATGGTAATAAAGTTACCCTTACACATCACGATGTCTCTGAATAGATAATTAATTCGTGACTACACCGTTTGTAGATATCACAACTTAGAACTACTTTGAAACTACGATCAAATCGGTATAAATTTGAAGGGTACAGCTGCAGTAGGCAATAAGGTTCGTAATTAAAGCAAATGAATAAATCAGTGTCATTTGAAAGCCACCACTAAAATCTAATTGAAATCCCATATTTTGAAAACGCTGACGCTTATGCTGGTAAATGACAGTTATTTAATATTTTAAAAGAAAGAACAGGGAGGGGAGGGGGGAGGGGAGGATTACCTGCTCAGCTATGCCAGCAGCTGAGATTCGATGGTTAGGTGCTTCGGTTTGATGTTAGAAATACTTTGTTTTTTTAAGGATGGGATATCGTCAAATGACTCCTTCCGCTCTGGGCGGAGCGGGAGGAGTCATTTGATGATTTCGCATCCGTACTCTTCCTAATGCTTTGTCCCAGGAATGTCAGAAGAGTCTGACATTCCTGGGAAACACGAATGGATTTTAGTCAGTAAGAGTACTGACTAAAATCCATTCGTGTTCCTCCTAATGCCCTTTGCGTTTTAGGGCCGCGGTGACTATTTGGAACAAATTCCGCAACCCTGGTAGAAATACTCGTACTACTAGCAATGAAAACTAACCTAATTCACCACATAATCCTCTTTCAGATATACTATTAATAAAAACCGCTTCATGAATAACAGAGTAAAAACTTACGCCACATGTTGTTAAGGACGTCGAGAGTGTCCCAATTGTAGAGCAGAACGGACTGTGTCAACTGTGTGGCGTTGAGCGGAGCGTGCGACAGATCGTACGTCAAGGCACGGTAGGTATTGCAGCGAGTAGTTTAAATAAGATAAGAAAGTAAATACTTACGCAACATAAATAGTAGATCAGAGATATCCAGTGTGAGATTGAGGACGTCTGGTGTGTCCCAATTGTCGAACAGAGCGGGTAGCGGGGCGTCGAATGGCGCGAGTGATAGATCGTGCAATTGTGGCCAGGTAATGAAAGTTTAAACTTACGCAGCATGTAGTAGATCAAAGTTAGCCAGTGTGAGGTTGAGGACGTCTGGTGTGTCCCAATTGTCGAGCAGATCGGGCAGCGATGCGTCGGGCGGCGCCAGCGACATATCTTGCAGTATGTGGCCAGGTAATACAAGTTTAAACTTACGCAACATGTAGTAAATCAGAGTTAGCCAGTGTGAAGTTGAGGACGTCTGGTGTGTCCCAATTGTCGAGCAGAGCGGGTAGCGGGGCCTCGAGCGGAGCGTGCGACAAATCTCGCGTCAAGGCGCGGTACTGCAGCGAGTAGTGGGATACCATCGCACCGCGCGCGACGCGCCATGTGACGCGGGCTTTACGTGACCAAACCTCGGAGACACGTACCTCTTCTGGTACGCTTGGTCGCTCTGAGTGGAAAGAATATTGTTTTAGCTTAGGTATAACAATATCTTTTCAGTAGACCGTACTCGTAGACGAAAATAACGGGCAAATTCTCATCAAAATTAAACAGTATTATAAGGCATCAAACATCCTATTGTACATGCCGCTGTGAGGTATCATTACTTATATGGCTTCAAAAAGACTTAGGAACGTGTGAAATATTTAAAATGTAACATTTACTAACACAGTATTATTGCTCATTCAAAAGTCATTAATGGCATGGCATATTCAGAACCATGTTTTTCTCCTCTTTTGATCCGAACGTCTACGTCGCAACGGTCTAATTGAAAATGTAGGAAACGTCCTAAAGTGAAACCCATTTTTTGAAATCGCGACTATTTAACTTACATTATTGAACCTCAGACAGAAATGAATTACAGAACATTTTATCGAAAAATGATAAAGCTACCAACATTTTATTTGGTAACACTCTATCCGCTCGGAACACGAAAATTTTAAACATACTATTTTATTTACGCCATGTATAACCATAACCGAAACATCACATGTCATAAATTACACGTTTGTAAGGGTAGTGCCACCTTCAGAAAATTAAGGCAGAAGGCCCATTCCATGCATTCCACTTACATTGTACTAGCGAATGCGATTGTTGAAATTTCAAAATATAAGGGATTGATCAAGTGACATTACGACAGTTTTGTCATTCCCATAAATTTTGACGTTTAAGTTTAAGTATTATAACCTGTCCCAATGCAGAAGTTTGAAATAATATTATGAACACACTGTTTGTTTATATTTTGGAAGTTGGCTCCAACTTTTACATAGTTCGTCTTCAGCTGCAATTTCTACGTTTTACTTTAACTATTCCACAGTGACCACTTCACAATCAAGCGGTCCTTCTGTACCAATTTTCTTTATCCATGTAACAGTACAGTTGGGCCACGTATTCAGTATTATCGCGGACACACATTACACTTTATGGCCCTCGTCGCGAGTCCGTGACGACCGCTGGACGGCGCGGTACGGCGGCACACTACAACGGCACACTACAACGGCACACTAGTACAACGACACCGAACAACGGCACGGAAACGACCACTATATAGATATGTAGTATTGTTTAACTTAATGTTGTTTACATATTAAATAGAAGAGGTTCGTAGTCGTAAGATTTTGAATATTGAACAAAATTGAGATTGTGTTAGACCTTTCTCTGTTCTATGTTCACATTTTAGATTGATGGTATGGTTGTGGTTATTACACTTATTACACTAACTATTTATTTAGTCTATATCATGAACATCAAAACTAATACCTAAGCTTAAAGATGGAGATATAGCCAAAAAGCTTCAGAAAATAATAAACAATGACTGCATAAAAACCAAACTTTTTTTTTTGCACTGAAATTATCGCAAATATTGACTGTTGAAATAGCGAACGTGATACCAATATTTTGCTCTTTTTTTAACCGGCTTCCAAAAAAGGAGGAGGTTCTCAATTCGACTGATTTTTTTTTTGTTTTTTTTTTTTGTATGTTTGTTCGGCGATGTTTTTGCCAATTGTCAACCGATTTTGATGATTCTTTTTTTGTTTGGAAGAGTATCTTCTCGGACTGGTCCCATTTCAATTTGGTGAAGATCTGATAACGAACTTCGGAGATAGGTAACGGAACTCTTCAATAAATGATAGCAAACCTGTCGGGATTGCTGAAATCGCATGTCTGTTTATTGTTTACACCAGTTCATAACATATCACGCCGGTACGCTTTGAAGGGGTACGCAGATGTGTACAATTCAACCATGGTTTTGGGGTTATCTATTCGGGCATAACTTTATTGTTTATGAACCGATCTTGATGATTCTTTTTGCGTTGGGTTTAGTTAAAGCTAACCACTAAAAAGTAAAAAATAAAAACTTTTTTACAAAAAAAAACAACCGACTTCAAACTAAAAAACACTACAAAGTGTAAAATAACTATAATTTCGGAAGTCGGTGTCAAAAAATTAAGAAACAACAAAAAACACCGTCTTCCGAAATTGTAGTTATCACTTTGTAATGTTTTTTTAGTTTGAAGTCGGTTGTTTTTTTTTTAAATACAGCGTTAATAAAAGCAAAGTAAAATAAAACATCAGTATCTTTATTAAAAGTAGACCGTATCATGTTTTCAACATAATTCAGCTGTATTAATAAAAGCTTGTACAAAAGCAAATTGATACTTAGTAAAAGCGTTTAAAATTACCTATAGCAAAAAGAAAAACCGGACATATTTTGCGCAGGTAACTGTCAGACTACAAAAAACATGGATGCTGAAATTAAAAAACTTAAACGTTTACCTAATTATGTACTTGGAAAAGTGAACAGATAGATTTAAACATTTTATATACTTTCCTCGTAAACACTGGTCTATGCCTATCTGCTTCCCTGTCCATATTGACTTTACAGTACTATACGGTATCTAATTTTACTTTTTACCCAAACTTCTTTCTTTCATCTTTTCTTAAAAAAAAAACGTTGCCCCACACTACGAATTTCTCCTATATCGTGGGTGCGTTTACAAACATATAAACTCACATACACAAATAACTAACAGTACAGACTCGTGTTGGTACATAGGGGTGCTAGCATTTTCGAGAGCTGTAGCTATTCTGTATACATTTTTGACGTTACAACATCACTGCAACTGTGTCCTTTTATTTTATTTTTAACTGTGTCGTGAACAATTTTTAAAATATCTTCTTTTTTCCATGTATTTGAATTAAGAGTTACTACATAAAGAATATTAGAATATAAGTACCGAGATTTTTGAGTACCTACTACATAAGTAAGTTAACGAAACTTATAATATATAGGCACTGTGATTTCAAATTAGTAGGTGGGTATCATGCATTCCTTGTAATTTGCAATTTTGTGCAACAACCAAGTAATTGATCGGTGTTAAAAAATCAACTTCATGAATTTCTAGTACCTACATGCTCATGATTCACAACGTATCCCAGAAAAAAAAACAAATTTTATTTGAGTGATGTTGTTTTTTCACACTTAAAAATAATTTAGCAAAATATTTTACGTGCACTGTACTGCATGGCTGCGGCGGCGGCATCAGCGCGAGCCCGGCCGGTTGCCGCGGCTTAGTGCGAAGTGCACATTGTCAATTTTGTGCGTAATGAAAATATCTTTGAAACGGATTGTTTTATATAAATTTTGTTTTCGTGATTAATTTTTATTTGTTATCGTAAACAACAGCTTCTTAAACTTGCAATTGATTTTTTAACGCCAGTACTGGACACACAGAAAAGACGTAAGACGAGGACAGGGCGCGGACAGGGCTCAGTGGGAACTGGACATTGTGCGTGTAGACTAGCGTCTAACTGCTCATCACTGATACTGTCTCTGTCGGGCACGATGCCCGGTGAGACAGCGTGCTTTTGGCCACGCATACCAGTGAGTTCGAGCCCGCGACTAGTTTAACCTTAAAACATACAGAAAAGACGAGGCACGGACTCACTTCCTTGACTGGATGCGACGCGCGAGTCCCGGCAGCCGCACCCACCTTCCCGCACCCCCTTTCTCGCCCGTCCCTCGTCCGCTCGCGCCCGTGCCCTGTCTTTTCTGTATGTTTTAACAATAGCAGACGAGTAAGCGTCGTATTCGCGCCCTGTCCTTTCTATACGTTTGCGTCGCGACGCTTGTATAAATTTTGTATGAAGAGGACGCGGAAGATTCATATGTCCGCGCCCCGTCCTCGCCTTATGTCTTTTCTGTGTGTCCAGCGCCTTATATAGAAACAGATGAACGCACGATGAAAATGTTGGAATAGTAAATTAATATGACATTTCAGTTTGCGGGACTTGGGTAACTGTATTTTTACCATGTAAGTAAGAAGCATCAGAAAACCTTACCTTTAACGAACAGCCTATAGACTAGCTCGTCGCTTCCATATAGGTTCCGTGCCAGACACCGGTACTCCCCAGCATGTTCTGGTCCTGCATGAGGTATTGTCACCTCTGACGTCATCGCCCCAGCACTCGTCTCCCTGTTTTCAACTCCACCCGAACCACTATCAGATAAAATAAAAAAATAAAAATTTAACTTTTAAGATGAAGACTCGGTTGATAACTCAACAACTGATAACTTTTTTTTTTCTTCTTACGATGTTTTTCGCAATTTTATAAATTAATAAAGTAATTAACGTTAAAAAAAACATTCAATATTTCCCAAGACAGGCATCGATACAAAATAAATTGATCAGAACGCGTTATCGGAATTCAATATCAGAAACAGGAAATTAAACTGTCAAGTCTTCACGCAAAATGATAAAGTTATGAAATTTGCATAAGTTTAAATCAATCAAATAAATTGCAAGTTTTGATTGAAAATGTATCGAAGATGACGCTATCAGTCCGTTTGTCATTCGTAAGAACTTTGGTTGAGTATGGCGCCCATAATGTACTATTAACTGTCCAACCAAGATTCGAAATAGGAAATAGACCACAAAGGAGTAAAAAATCTATTTCAGTTGGGATTAAAATCATCACCTTCAGAGAATACAGCTGCTTATCACCGTTATATGGACACCCAACCAAATTTTCTTCCATCGACACTAAAATCTCAAAATTGTTGGTACACTCCTGCATAAAAAATATGAAAATGCACAAAATAAACTCACGTTACTTACTGTTTGATATTCTGTTACCCAATTACTGGGTTGAGAGGTTAGCAGCCTAATTTTATAATAGAAAATGACGGAAACATGGGGTAACAACATAAAAAAAAACGAATTGAAAATCTTCTCCTTTTTTTGAAGTCGGTAAAAAAATGAGTTCAATAGGCTGCATTAAGCTTTAATTTTGACATTGCAACCGCATTTTAGAGCCCAATACAACTAGGATAGGACTAGGCAGATTGACTTACTGTAACGACAGGGGCCTGGAGTCATGTGTCCAGTGCACGTGGATCTCCGGCTCCCCTCTGACGGTGCACGACAGTCTCGCGGTTGTCCCTCTCACCACCCACCTGGTCTCACCGCTACCACTCCTACTCAGTCTTGGAGGCTCTGTTATGAGGAATTACAATGAGAATACTGATAAGACGTCAAAAATAGGACTTTATTTATTTATTATAAAGAACAACGACTGTGCCAACAGCAGTCATCATCATCATCAGCCGAAAGACGTCCACTACTGGACATAGGCCTCCCCTAGGTGACGGATTTGAAAACGATTGGGATGCAACGTAAAACAACTTAAATTTTTTCACAAAATAAAATAACAGTGACAAAAAAAAAAAGCTTTAATCCAGATTTGTCCACATACAAGCGCTAGAATATAAAAAAAAGAAAACAAAATAAACTGTTACTTGTATGTTGCCGAGTATCAATTGGTGTTTTATTTTATTAAAGTGTAGCTTAGTGATACAAATAGTATGTAACTAATCAAAATATTACATGAATTCCATCATTGATGTTCTAAAAACCAACTCACCTCTAACATCGAGATAAAACGAGTGATGCAGGAAGGAATGCTGCACTCGCGCAGTACATCGGTACCAGCCCTCATGTTCGGGGCTGGCGGCTCTTAGCCACACAGTTCCATCTACCAGTATCGAGCCACCGCTCGTGTCTGTGGCCTCTGACTGGCCCCAGAGAACGTGACGCCAGTTGTCACCATCTGTACGATGATAGGAAGTATGTAGTATCGTTACAATAGAAAGGAAATAAAAGTTCACTCGTGTGAGGCTTTGTAGAACTTTTACGAAAGGAATCTCATTTCGTTTAGATCTAGCGTCGAGCGAAGAAAGATCGTTTCTTACACAGTTTAATGATGCCACTTCTATCTACAAGGTGACTTTTAATGAGGTTATTCGCACTTCGTCCTATTCGTACTTCGTACCGCGTTCGCAGTTGGTCCCATTTGCACTTAGTCCCATTCGCACTGTGTCCATTCGCACTGGGTCCCATTCGCACTTGGTCCCATTCGCACTTATTTGCAAGTAGTTTGTAAGGGAAGAGGTAGGTTTGTGGACCAAAGTGTTATATAATAGCACGCTACGACCAATAGGAGCGGAGCATCAATGAAAATGTTGCAAAAACTTGAAATTGTCAAATTTCAGTTGGAAAGAGTATTCAGAAAGAAAGAATATGAACAATTTTCTCTATGGGACCAACTTTGACTATTTGACATGCTAAAATAATGAAAAATAAAATCACCATACGTATTATTACTGTGGAGTTATGTTATTATAATTGTAGCTACTGAATAGCTGATTTATTTAATTCGCACCCATAAATGAGCCAAATTGTGTGAAACTAAAAACCTCGTTCACGTAAAAATAATCTTTGAAATCTATACAGATCAATAGAACGATATTCCACTAAAGAAACCTTTGACTTTTTATTTCTATTAAAAGTTATCAAAACGCAATATTGGGTATGCCAATACCTGAAATTACGCACCCACAGAATCCCGATTACTGTATACCTACATAATTCAGTTTCCCGTATTCACGAAATTACAAATAATGGCCCGGTAAGCTTCTCTGTAACGAAATTACGTCATTCGGCCGGATTTGGCAATTCAATGGCAAATTGAACCTAGGCGGGAAGTCTCGACATAGTTACCGATCGCCCGGTCGATAAGTCCTAATGCCGCCCGTACACGGTCGCGCGATCCACGGTCAGATCGTGGTTCGGGTTCGAGATGGACTGTGTACGAGGGGCCTAAGGACTTATCGACCGAATTCGGTCGGTAGGCGATCGGTAACTGTGTCAAGACTTCCCACCCTGGCCAGTAAAAAAACTTAGAAGTTATTACGCTAAAGTTAAAATAAAAAATATAAAGGCCCATATTCCAAAACGTAAACTCCAACTCAACTCGAACTCCCTACTCCATCGGAGCTTTTCATTGCTTGCTCATCTCTCGAGTACGAAAACGTCATTAGACAAGCTTTCATTGACATTTTCGTGCTACGTTGGAGTTGGAATTCGAGTTGTGTCGGAGTTTACGTTTTGGAATATGAGCCTGTCTTTTTGTTGGAATTGAATAAAATTGGGCTCCGTTTTTACATCATGTTTATTTTAAAGTGTTAGAAACATATGTATGCTAGTAATTCCAAAAAAAATATTAGTCAAATGACACAGTAATTACATATGACGCCATTTGCAAAAAATAATGGCTCGCTTTATCACATTACTTTTACGTTTTAATTATAACCATTGTTTTATTGCACATTACATCAATACTTAGGTAAATTATAAAAGCGAAAGTGTACCTGTCTGTTTATTAAGTTTTCACCTCTAAACCATTAAACGGATTTTAATGAAACTTGAAACAATCTGCTCATCAATCCAAAGATGTGATCCTAAATAAATTGTATCGATGACTGGCAACTTTCATAGAATTGAAATAGATTGGGATGATGACAGAGATACACAGTTTGAGACCCTTACCTGTAGAATACTCCCACGAAATCCTTGGCGTGGGTTGTCCCTTAGCCGAGCAGGGTAGAAGGAGTGCCGCCCCCGCTGACACCGAAGTGTTCTGCGCTCGCCACACCCATGTCGGTGATTCTGTACGGAGAGACTGTTTTATATGTTACGCTGGCCCTCTTAATAGTATAGAAGAATAGAGAAGTAGAAGAAGAAACGTGAAGATTTGTGCCAGCAGATACCCGAAATTCTTGATGTTAAAAACTTCAAATTCAAGTCGCAATATCATCTTGGCGATAGTCAATGTCAAGTTTTAAAATATTGAGAAATTGGAGGTGTTTTTGACAGATTGCGACTGAGATGCTTATGTCAACGTTTCTTTGAAAATACGGAAATTAACTTTGTGACTCGCAAGATAGTTAGGGAAAGAAAAATCGGCCAAGTGCGAGTCGGACTCTCACACGATGGGTTCCGTAAAACGGAAAAAACACGTTTCTTATATGGCAGCCCCCTTTAATTCAATTAAATTTTTATTACTTTTGACAAAGCGGCAATATAAATACACAAAAAATTTCAACTGTCTATCTATTATGGTTCTTGAGATACAGCCCGTTGACAGACGGACGGACGGATGGACTGACGGACAGCGGAGGCTTAGTAGTAGGGTTCCGTTGGTTACCCTCCGAGTACAGAACCCTAAAAACATTCGACAACTGTCACAAAAGTGACTTTCATGATCAAACCACTTGTAACAGTGAGAAATACATCTGACTACCAAAAAAAGATGCGATAAGTTGTGTGACGAATTAGGTTTTTTTTTTCAACTGTTTTTCTGGCCTGTTGCCATTATTACGCGAATGAACATAAAGAAAACAGTAATGTTTTGTGTATGGAAATGACACATGCTCATAATTTACTTTAAAATAAATGCTGCAATGGCCAAAAAGTGTTGCAAACACGAGCTTTTGTTTAATTTTCGTAACAAAATACATTGCCAATATGGTCCAAACTAAAAAATTTAAATCATCCTTCTGTTTCTGAAAGACTTTTAAAGAGGCAGAATGATTTGTTATATATGTTTAACGTTGCAATCAATTAAAACCTTTAAAATAGGAACTTGTAAGAACCGATAGGGTAGATGAATAAAAAAATCTAATTGGTCCGTCAGATAGATTTCCAAAAATATTGGACACATATTTTTTCATTTTTCATGTGAACACAAAATGAAGACGATACAGTGCGTTGAAAACTCGTATGACGTCACATTTGAGTACACTTTTACACAAATAACTATGACGTCACCAGCCCACACTCTTGAACTTTAATGCGTTTTATCTTCGTCAATTTTTATTGATATGTTAAAGCAAAAAATACGTACTAAATATACCAAGTCATATTTTTTTACTGGGGAATCATCCGTATTCTTACATAATCTCTCCAAAAATCTTAAATAAAATAGTAACTTGTAGTGCAATCCGGGCTAGTAGTTATATTATTATAGATAGTGTTTTCGCATAAAACGACGTCAATGAACAATCCAAACGCGTCCCAAATCAAGTTCAGTCAAGAACTATTGTAAACTAGGACACGTATGTTCCAAGACAGAGTAAACTTAGAGGTAAGACAATAAATACCTTTGACAATCAGCGACGCGCTATGGCTAACAGTCCCGAAATCGTTTGTAGCTCTGCATGTGTACTCGCCGCTATGCGCCGAAGTTAGGTCATGAATGATCAGGAGGGAGAAAAAGTCCATGTTTTTTTGTTCGACCTAGTAAAGGACCATTAATTCTGTTTAAATCCCACTTAGGTACAAAAAATATTGAAGTCGTTAGCGGAAATAATGGGAGATGCGAGGATTTATGCAGTTTTTTTTTTGTTATGGATGGGAAATCATCAATTGACTCCTTCCGCTCTGGGTGGAGCGGGAGGGATTATCAGACTCTTACTGACTAAAACCCATCCGTGCTCCTCCTAGTGCTCTTTGCGTTCCAGGGCCGCGGTGACTCTTTCGAACAAAATCCGCAACCCTGGCACAGTCGGTTATCGGCCGCTTTCTATAATATATCTCAATCCCAATCTTGATCCCGATCCTTGTCTGTAACCAATCAAAGGTGAGGATTGTGTGGTGAAGGACACAAACTCGGCCGTTGATTGGTTACAGACAAGGATCCGGATCTAGATTGGGATTGAGATATGTTATAGAAAGCGGCCGTATGTCAGAGCTTAAATTAAAAAAATATTATTCTATGTCTATTTTAAGCAACTACTTGGACTCCCAAATTATTGCTGTATTTTGAATAAATAAAAATATTGCACTAACTTCAGTGTATTTTTATGGTTTTGCATCCAACTATGTTGGGCGTTGTTAAAGTTTTGTAGACAGATTTTTTTTATCTCTTTTATAATTAGGTACTAAACCATTCTTATTATTAAACAAATGAAATACTACTAACTTTTAGTGTAGAAGGAATCGGCAAGTTATCCTTGTGCCAGGAAAACTGTATAGGTTTGTCGCCTGACACCAGACTGCATGTAGCTTGAGTACTACCTCCTACTTCAAGCTCTTCGGGAAATTGGAATGAAACAATCTTCGGTGGCTCTGTTGACAATAACCTGACGTTTAAACATTGCCAGAGAATTGAAGATATTCTGGTTATGAGTAAATCCCTTACTATGGACATCGAGTCGAACTGTTCTTCTTGCAAGCTCCCCACTTTCTGCCCTAACTTCACATGTGTAAGTTCCTGCGGCTGTGCTTCTAACTGAATTGAGCCTTAAAACTCCTCGTTCGTCGTTTGATTCCAATATGCTTTCTACTATTGAGCCATCTTCTCGCTTCCATACTACTTCTCTGAAAATTAACTTGGGTCATATTCGAAACGATAACAGGATAAATAAATTAATTTTAAAGGAATGATCTGTGTGAAATCGGACGTTGTTTCACAATTTCGTTCGTTTCGTTAATGATTTTCGTTATGAGTATTTTCTTTTACTGTAGGTAAAAGAACATACTTAGGTAGGTAATAACACTAAGCTAATGGACTACAAGAAAGAAGGAAACACAACTCATTCTTATGACTTACTTTATGGGATATCCCGAATATGGGCAGTGTATTGTCACATCCGTGTCAGTCTTTACATGTAACGCTGGTAAATATCTGATATTTGGTGGACCTGTATTAACAAAAATAAAGTTATATTCCTCATCATTGGAGAACGTACAATCGTCGGCACGAATCTTGAGCGCTGACCTTCACCTGTGCAGAAGTGAATTATTGGGTCTCTTTAGTGGTATGAGGTGAGGCGCGGGAGCGGTTGAATCATATCGCCGTCATAGCCGCCAGTGTACGATGCGCAAAGCGATCCCCACTCTACCGCCGAGCGCTCAAGATCCGTGCCGGTACCTATACCATAAAAGCCTTCTCTTAAGGTAAACGTACCATAAACATTCAGTCTTGCTTGATGGGCATGAGATCCTTGTGAATTTGTGGCATTACAACCATATCGGCCTCCTTCGTCTGCAGTCCTTATAGTAACACTTAAAGTGGATACTATGGTTCCTTCTTCGCTTCCCGGTACTGCCTCTGCTCTTGTATTGACGCTGTATCTGCAAAGCGTTTTTTTATAGACGATCTTATTTAAATAGCTGTTATTAATGGACACTAAGCTGTCAGCCGTTGGCACGTTATTCTATTCTATTCTAATATCTTTACCATGGCAAGAGCACTCTCACAATACAATGCCTGCTGACACAACAGAAGAATATTAACCTAAGAGAATATTCCAATTAGAAGATTACGAGATAAGAGTACTGCTCTAGTAGAAAATGTGTTGAAAAAAGAAAGGCCTTTCCTCTGCAGTGAGACAATACAGATCTTGATATAGTTTAGGTTACAAATATGCGCTTACTTATCCGGTGCCGCTGGTAGTGGTCTGTCATCTAAGGTCCAAAGTATACGGGGCGATGGCACACCTGTGGCAGCACATCTTATTACTATGCTCTGTCCAATTCTTGTGACCGCTCCGCTGAACGTTGACACAAGTCGTGGAGGCCTGTCTGAAAACCGGATTGGAGATAAAAAGTTGCACAGATTCATAGTTTCGAAATATATCTCAGTGAGGTGGCCAAGGCATTTGACTATGTAATCAGTGGTTTGTTAGTACAAGTATCTATATCTATAATAAATAACGACTATCGTCCATCCCTATTTGGACTTTTTAGACGCCGTGTAAGCAAGGTGAAGTTAAAAGCTGATAGAGGAAAATTGGAGCACACGTGAATATTAGACACTGAAAATGAGGTGTGTGTAACCTTGGCTACCTTCTGCAACTTATATAGTATGCTATTGTTACCAGCAATAACTAACTCGGCACCAGCGACAGCGGAGTCAGAATGGTCGTGTGCAGTGCACTGGTAGAGGCCGGAGTGATGCGACCGCACTGGTCCGAGTGCGAGGCGAGACTGCGGAGCGTGCAGGGGTCGGCCTTCGTGTTGCCAGCTTAGCGTGATGCCACCGCCACGGCCTCCAACTACTGAGCAGTTCAGGTGGCCAGAACCGCCTGTGCCTATCATCTACAATAGAGATCACTTGGTGAAAATGAGGCGGACAGTAGTATACTCAAATTTTTGCTAGAAACTTCAGAACATACAACAAAGTGAGAGTGAGTATACTTTGTAAAATATTTTCCTACTTCTGTTGATTCTGAACCATCGTGAGAGGTGCACTGGTATTAGCTTGCAGGGTGCTTAAGAAAAACGTGAGAACACGTGACTGTCGGAAAATGATCTAAAAAATGCCGACTCTGTCAATGGAAATTAAAAACATAGTTAGATAATAAAAAATAATTTAATAACTTACCAAAGGATTCGGTGCCACAGTAACAGCAAGCGGTTCATACACGACCAGCTTCACAAGCACTCTCGAAGGTGACTCCGGATTGGACGAGCAAGCGTATCGTGAAGCGTGGTGCCCCCGCGCAGACGATATGACTAGTGAACCACCGCGGACTGTCCCTTCCCCTGAGACTGCTGCCCAGGTTCCAGATGCTTCCTGCCGCTGCCAACTGATGATTTAATTTTGCCATGTTTATAATCTAAGCCAGGAATGGCAAGGTAATGAAAAAACATAAGTCGTTTCGTTTCCGTTAGGGTCTATTTCAGTGTCCAATATAAGAACTCTCAAACGAATTAATTAAAATTTTGTACATAGCGTTTGAAACTTTTAAATTAGTTGCACTTGCAAGTAAAGCTTGGCTATGCATGCTCAATATCCAATAGTGTTGAAATAGTCCATTCGCATTATACCTATAACTTGAAAACAACACCAACTAAATAATGCTAATAAAACACTAGAACTGATAGTGAAATGATAGAAGATTACTTACCTTATAGCATGCCCAGTAATATGTCTCAGAATACACGGCAAAACAACAGTGTCTCCAGCGCGAGCTTCCACCGAATTTAACTCTATATTTTCCAGCCAGCTACTGTCTGTAGCAGAAGAATAAATAATCAAATGACGAAGAATATTTTGAAATTACTGTCGTATAATTTTTAGTAGTTTACTGGCGACGTTTAAACTGTATGCAGATATGAACCATATTCGAAGGAAATTCAAATGTTTGTTGCAAAGCAAACTGCTAAATAATATCCTTGTACCTACCCACAGGTAAATTATAATAGCAGCCATGCATATCAGTCTTTGAGCAGTAAGCCCGGACCTACCAATTTCTGCAGACTACATTTCAAGACATTCTAAATGCATAAAGCTTTATTAGACTGACCGTCCGTAGTGAGTTTCAAAGGCGGGCTGGGAGTGTCCAGGGCCACGCATGAATATTCCGCCTGTATGTCCGCTTGAGTCAGGTCCAAACCGAGAAGGAGACCACTGGCTCCGGAAACCCAACGAGGTTCTAGAACAAAATGGAACTTTAAAGAGTTCATTAAAAGTTAGTTTTTTACTTCACATACATCATTCTGTAACTAATCCATCACAAAATAAAAGCAAACCGAACGCCTCCCGCGCACTTGGTCGTATGTTTAAATTTGTGATTTTTCAGGAGGGAGATTTTGTGTGTAGTATTTCTAAAATCTTATTTAGCCAAAAAAACATGTTACGACTTTTTGCGTGGGAGGCATCGAAACGTTACGATACCAAAACATCACGAACTGAAAAACAGAGTAACGATACGGCAATTATTTTTTTAAAATCAGTCACATTTCTATAAACTTAATTTCCACTATGTAGAACAAAGCTTGCGCATGCAATTTGTCTTTACTTCCCAAGTGTTGCAATAGTCCGTTTTATCTTACCACCGCTCAAATATCTAGAAGACAATGGCAGTCCATCTTGAAGCCAAGTGATGTCCACTAAGCCGACCTGCGGTGACAGCTCACATCTTAGCACCACGGCACCACCGATCTTGGCTGGAATCAGCTGACGGGCAGTGTGGGAGAGGACACTGTCCTCCACTATAGAAACAATAAGAACTATGTTACACTGGATCACCTTGGTGACACAACCATGATTAAAACAAACCAGCAACCAACCAACCAGTAGGTTGACTGGGAGAGTATGCCTTGTGCATTAACTCTGCGTATGTACCTAACTGTACATAAAGTTCAACAAATAAATCAAATTCATAGGTGGCTTTAAGGTGACCGGTGACCGATTGGTTGTGCAACCAACCACACGTTTCTTAACTGCGTGGGCAAGGTTACGACTTGGTGGTCCAAAATATCTAATTAAAATTCTTATAAGTAGGTACCTACATACAACGTAACAGAATTTAAACGCAATACTTCTTAAGGGGTCATTGTACTCATCATTAGGGACCACTTTTACTATAGGACCAAACCCGAAATCGCGAAAAAAATCAACTGTTTAGTACATTTTGTCGAATTAGGGGCACAAAAATGTATGGGGCAGTCGTTTTTTTTTTTGCGTGTAAGTGTTGGTCCCATAGTAAAAGTTGTTCATAATGATGAGTACAATGACCCCATAAGAGGTATTGCGTTTATTCTGTTACACGTTGTATATTTCATTCAGTACCAAATAAACCAAATAAAGAAACAAATGTATCTAATTCAATAATTTCCTCGTGTATAAAACAAAACGGTAAAGTTTGTTTGTTTCGGCAAAATAAAATAACTCTGCCTCTTTACGAAATGTAAACTTATCCAAACAAAAATACAACGTAGTAATGGACCACCTATTTACTACGAAACTTTGAAACTCAAACGTAGTAAAGGAATGAACACAAAAACGGACCAGGGGGCCTACCACAACCTCTTAAAACAATATTATTTTAATATTACTTTGTAATTTCTGTTGTTGCATTTTCAACTCTCGGCGCTGATCCGAGAGTTGAAAATGCAACAACAGAAATTACAAAGTAATATTAAAATAATATTGTTTTAAGAGGTTGTGGTAGGCCCCCTGGCGTTCACAATACATTTGGAATATTAAAAATGTTCTTCTATTTACGTTCAGATTGGGGTCTGCTTTAATTCAGACAAAAATGGAGCAAAACTTTTTAATTCTCATCTCTCAGCATTTGTCTACTATTGCACTTATTTACCTAGACAAAAAGGAATGGGATATTTTTTTCATTTAATTCGCTTTGAAGACATTATAAAAGTTCCGTTCATTTTAATAATGCGTAACTTGAGACTTTCATAACTTGTCAAAAGAAATAACGAAACAAAAATGAGATGGAATAATAAATAAAGGAATAATTGCGTCCGACGTGGCTTTGTTTGTGAAGCCATTTTAGGCTTGACTACGTCAATTTCAAGCTATATTTAAGTTTTCCTTTTGCGTAATTCTTTTACGTCTTCTCTTTGTTCTGGCCAAGAAATAAATTTAATTATTAGACAATATAATAATACCTACGCAATGAAAAACTTCAATACCATGCGATACCTTCTTCAGAACTTTAATTTTGTATGTGACATTTCGTAACATAACATAAAAGATATGTTCAGGATTTTGAAAAAAATGCAAGTTTCTGATTATCTCGTTATAAAAATGCGACAGCGTCAATTTATCATAGAAAGATTAACTTATCATAGAAATGAAAAACATTGCAAAACTGAAACAGGGTAAGTAAGTAAATATCACAATATCAAAGTATCGAATACTTTCTTGGAAACTCATTTGAATGAGAATAAGCTACTGCGCCCCCATTTGTAGCCTTTCAATTTTCTCTTTGTAGTCAGCTTCATTGTAGGGGAAAATATTAAAATATGGTAAGTAAAATCTGTTACTTGAGAGCTAGTTCATGAGTTTGAAAGAGATGTTCTTACAACCACTTACGATAGACGATTGTGGAACTCGTTAACGTGGCTGGGTTGTTCCACATTAACTCGACTGGGTTTGTATTGTATCTGTGCTCCTTAACGAAGTTCATCGAGGTAACGAGCACACTCCAGCATTTGTTTGCGGAGTTGTCTAACTGACAGACACAATTGATTAATGTGCCTCAAAATATGACGAGAAACAGAACGAAGCTAGCTAAGTAGGTACAAGTAATCAAATTTCCTTCATTATTCTTCGGAGTACACATCGCTCATGTGCCAAAATAATATTTGTCTTAATAAGTCATAGAACAAAACCATTTCTTGTGAACAAAACGTTATATACCACTTCAAACAAAAAGATATACTGTCTAAATACACTTCACTTGTTATAGTCAATACAACATAAAATATGAAGGCTAGGCTTACAGAAACAAAATTATTTTCAATAACAGACCGTCGGGTTCGTTATAACAAGGTTATTTTTCCGAGATGAGGGACATAATGTCGCTCAATCTTTAATTAAAACTTTTCTCGTCCCTCGGTGGAAAAAGTAATTGGAGTGAAAAATATTCATCTTTTCAAATACCTAATATGAAGGTCTGAAAGCAACTGGAATAGAAAGTGGATGTAATGAATAGCAAATTAGTATTGAGTTTGGCATAGCATAGACGTGTACGAAGTGGCTGCTCAAGATAGTTCCCGTTAAATACACTGAAGCTTAGCTGAGAGTACTAATAACCATATCTGGTGGTTAAGTGGTATCTTAGCATTAATTTACAATGCCGTAATTAATACGTTCGTACCACCATAAGAAAAAAGGACTTATCTACACAAAACGAAGTAATCGATTTCCGACCTTAACTTATTTTCTTAATGTCGGAAATCGGTTACCTACAGTTAACTATTGTCGACTACCCACACGGCTGCGCTACGAATAGATCACCATTATATAACTTTAAAGTTAAAGTTAGAGACTGAGATTTATCTTACCCAGTTTTCAGTGAGGTAGTTAAACAGTGCCCATTGTTTGTTTCTTGGAGCGATAAGTATTAGTATTCCTGACCGATTATGGCCATGGCGGCCAACGGTCAACGGAGACTAGCTATTGGCGCGGGACATATTATATTGCACAAGTGTGTGCGCAAACACAGGTGCACTCCTTCTTCTTCTAATTAAGTAGATACCGTAAGTTATAATACAACCAAGGTACGTTTATTAACACCACCTTTATTTTTACCCGAGTACGGCGAAGCATACATACATACCGGTCAAATTCATAACCCTCCTTTTGGGTTATGAATTTGACCGGTATGTATGTTTGTTCATCTGTTCCCTTATAACTTAAACCATTTATCATAATTTGACAAATGAGGTGTCATTGGAAGCGTCTAAATTGTCCGCTGGTTATACGCTAGGTTGCAATAACTTGTATGTGGCGCCCTCTAGGGTACATTAAGACATGAACTATTTTTTTTAAATTAATATTCAGAACGTGAATTTTCAAAGTCAAACTAGTCACAAAGGCACGGCTACTATTTTTCTGATATAACGAAATTTTATCTTCTGAATAAACTAATTAATTAAGCCCAAAATCGTACAATACAAAGAGATAATCACTAATACTTAATTAGATTTGTTGATAAATAACCCACTTTTGTTTGTAACGTCCCTGAAAGTGCCTAGCTCCAACTTTCCGACATTCCGGTTTCTTAATGAATGTTGCGAAACTAAGTTTGTAGATTATTTTTCTTTCTTTAGTCCTTGAGGGAGTAAGATTTTAACAAGACTTATAGAAAATAAAAGCTTGTTCTCTGCGCTTATCTATTTACCGAATCGTATATTTGTACCTTGTTAGAGGTTTGCTTGCGGGTTATCCCGGAAACAAAGAGAAAGTTACGTTGCTGCGAACTCACTCTAATGAGTGAATTTCAACAGGTCCTATAAAATCTTCATTTCCGTGTATTTTTTTATCTTAAGGTTTTTTTTAAAAAAAAAAACGCTTTTATTTAAGTTTTTGATAATGTATTGTATTCTTGCTCAATGTCTAGCAGATAACTTAAAAAACTAACGAGATAAACAGGATTAAAAATTCCGTGCCACGGCGATGAAACATGCGTGCACGGCAATGAAACAAGCGTCCACGGCAATGAAAAAACTGTGCCATGGTAATGAAATAATCAATCCATGGAAATGAAAAAATATTATATCTCTCCGAGAGGGAAAGGCAAACCCAGACAAATTGTGTATGGGAGTAAGATTTGGATAGATATTACAAAAGGAAGAATGGGAGTATGTATAAGAATAAAGGCTGTAGTATTAAAATCTCTAAGTAGTGTTGCGAGTGTAGTTCAACAGTCTTTCTTTACTTATTGTACTCTCATTCTTCTTTTGTAATATTTCCTCGCCCAAATTTTACTCCCATATAAGTGTTGGAATCAAGACCTTATCCTCCTACAATATTGCGAAGTCATTGCACTTTGAGGAATAACTACTCCTGCAGCCTTCTATTTAAGATATCGTTCTCTTTCTTTTCTTCAAAAATTAAGAAGCGACCCTGTATTAAGAGAGGAGTATCTCTTAATACAGGGTCGCTTCTTAACTTTTGACGTCGCTTTTCTTCCGCCAATCTTTTCCTCTCCTTTCTCTCCTCTTTAGATAATTTTGGTTTAGGCATCTTGGCATCCTAAAAATAAACAATCCATTATTAAAATCAGACTGTAGTATGTGGAGGTGCGTGCGTGTGTGAGGGTGTATTATACGTGTGATAGACAAATGTTACATCATTTTGTTAGGTTACCATGAAAAAATCTTTTTGTAGTTGACTGTACAGTAAAAATGTATCAAGTCTATCCTTAAATGTTTTATCGCATTGCAGAGAGAGTTAACTTGACGAGTCCTGTAATGTCAGTAATCGGTATTACCTGTATAACAGATACAAGTTGATAAAGATATTTTCTTTGCCTAATCATACCATGGCGATGAAAACACAAGTCACGGAAATGAAATACCTGGCCACGGCAATGAAAATAAATTGTTTTACAAGGCATGGCAATGAATTTTTTTTCATTGCCATGTCTTTTTTTTCATTGCCATAGAAAATTTCGCCCACAAAAACCACGGCAATGAAAGCACGGCGATGAAAATCAAGGCAAAAAATATAAATAACAAAAAATCTATTAACTGTTTGAAGAAATAAACACTTCACAAATAAACATAAAAGAAATGGCGTTCTATCGAATGCTTACTCAAGAAGACAAACTTAATTTAAAATGAGGTTATACCTATCCACGGCGATGAAAGAAAAAATGTCCAGTAACATAAAAATTGAATAACTTACATTATAGCTCGAAAACGCAGGCACGTGTGTACGTCCTTCCACGTCGAGCACTTAGGCAGCACTAATACGAAACGTTTAGCGCACCGCGGGGGGGACGCAAGTCATTAGGTAAAACAATATCCTTAAACATGATTAGGACACGGCGATGAACGGTAGTTCTGGGACAAATGAATTTTTATTAACCATTTGTTGTATTGTTTAAATATTTGAATAAATGTATTCCGTAACAATACTTTAAATATTCATGTATCAAATAAAACAAGGATTTAATATAAATAACCAATAGATTTTTATCAATGAGGAATAATACACAACAAGGTGACGTGTGGACAAACACGGCAATGAAATATTTCGAGGTTTAATTAATTATTTTGGAGTATCCATTAATCCTATTAATTAAATATTTAGTGCTACACGTAGATTTCTATTTCACCTAACCGGAAAAAAATGTTAGAACATTATAACTTTGTTTTTTAGTACCAATTTCATTGATGCCACGCAATTTTTGGTCCCGGGAAATTCACTCTAATGTCATTTTTAATCCCTTAATTAAAAGTTTTTCCGTGTAAAAAAACCGGAGAGCCGTGGGCTGTTTTTCATTTTATTTCATATTTCCCTCGCTGTAACGGAAAGTTAATTGGTCCAACTCGACTCGAAGTTGTAATTTGTTTTGCCCTCTTGCCGTACATCTGTTTATTACACAAGTCTGTTGTTTACAGTTTTTATAATTTCCATTATAGCCTCTGCGTAATTGAGATAAAAGCTATATTATAGGTAGAAGTAGGTACGAGGAAGCGATAATCAAAATAATAAATATTTGGGGCTCGCAATTATTTATTCAGTACAAATTTTGCTTTACGAGGTCAAACCTTCGGATAAATCTCTTTGTTTGAATAAATAACTTTTGTTAGGACAGAAACCGGCTAATTTCGTATTAAAATTATGTTAATAAAGAAACACAAGTAGTTCTAAATGGGATATATTTGTAATCAGTGGAGATCTCTGCGACGTGGGACCAACATTTATTGTATTAATGGTTAAAATGGTTTGCCTAGCACGTCTGGGTCACAGAACAATACCTAACGGATTTTGTGAGCACGATCTGATAAAAGTATCCCTTTATGTTTAAAAGAAATTAAGAGGCAATACTGTGTTTTCACTGTTTGCTAACAGGCCGAGGACCTGTACTTATCTAGCAAGGTATTACCTCAATACAAGTAAGTTAGGAATTATAATAACTAGGTATCTGAGTTATGATTTGTTATGGTTAGACTTTAGTTAATCAAATCCATAGAAAATCAATATCAAGAGTAATTTACTCAAATTGGGCGGATATGAGTGCCAATACTTTTTAAAAATCAACGTTTACATAAAGGCAGTCTTGACCAAATCGACCTCCCGTCACCACTTCCAAGTGTTTTAGCTGCGGAGAAGAAGTGACGCAAAAGGCTGCGCAACAACAAATCTATTTGTTCATAAAAGCTGTTTTTCAGGCAATAGAGTACCTACCAGGGTTGCGGAATTGTTCGAAAGAGTTATCGCGGCCCTGGAACACAGACAGCATTTTGAAGGAACACGGACGGGTTTTAGTCAGTAAGAGTTTGACACTCCGACCCGCTCCTCCAGGGCGGGAGAAGTCATTTGATGATTTCCTATACAAAATAAAAATATAGAGGAAAAGGCTATAGAGTAGCATCACAGAACTCACCTGGTTGTAACATGACAGGTCTGGAAAGCACCGTGCCCGCGCGGTTCGATGCCCGACACCTCAACATTGCGCCTGCGCCGCTACCAGCGTCCATCAGCGATCTTCTTGCTCCAACCACAAGTCTCCCGTCGCTTAGCACGTGCCTGGTAGGACAAAAGATACTACTGAGATGATGACTAATTTAAAACTAAGAAAGATGAAGACTTTTGGCGCCGAATCCAAAAATGGGATAAAGGGAAGAGAATGATGAGCGAGTTTGTTTATCCATGCAAAGTTTGTAGGGATTGCCCTGTGCGATAAGACTAATCAGTGGCGGCGTTAGACGTCGGCGATGTCAGCGCGACCGTTGACGGCCTCGCGCTGGGGGCCTCGTAAGAAAGTTGTTTAAGTTATTATGAATTTATTTAATAAAATCCATGAACGGCACAAAACCAAAATCAGAAACTTCTCAAATTAAAATTTACAGACCTCCTAGAGAAGCACGATTAGCCAAGAGAGTTTTTATATCTGCGTTCGCAGTTACTTATATCAATTGCAGCGACTTGTTGCTATGCCATAATATTGAAAATAATCTGTAAAGAACAATAATCGCAGTGTATAATTCAGCTCATTTTTTAAATTTTCTCGCTGTAAAAGGGGCATTTCAAAGCTGATGTCGTCAACATGTACTTTGAGCCAAGCGCCGCCACTGCCGCTCATCGTACACTTGTTTTTTATTAATGTTTTATGTAATTGTCGTTTAATGTAATCATTATGAGGTGTCCAATAAAGCAAATAATAAATAAACAACGTTCAACCAAATAAAATGCTAAATATTCGTTAACATGCATGTTTTAAATAATGCCCCGCATTATTTAAACCTAAATTCTTTTCATCGTTTGCGTTATAGACGATACTATAAAACAAACTAGATGTGTTTGTTTTATAGTATCGTCAGTCATTCAAACTCATCTCAGTGAAAAAAGGCAAATATATAGCTACTGCGTTGGTAGTAACTAACGCATTCGAACAGTGATAAAAAAAAATTTAGTAGTCCACTATGTTGTTATAAAATATGAGTAGGTACTGTTCCAACTATTAATCAATTTATTTATACGAACACAATAATTGATTTCAGAATATAGTTCATTATCTGACAGAAAATTGCGTTTCACAAAATTGATAGCTAAGTGTTATTCTGTCGAGGACGTTTGTTAATTAATAAAATGGAAGAAAATGTAATTGATCCCGCAAGCCAAGGAGTTGACTGAAGGAAATGGTCGGCTGTGATACTGAGGGACGCTTTAATTACATACTTATTAAAAGCAACGGCCGCTGCAAGTTTTAAAATAACTAAGTTTCACCGTATTATTATTCATATTATATTAATCAAGTAAAGGTAGAGGATCTTCCCCACCAACCGTGTCTCCACGTTGCCGTCGTGGTGGGGCTTGCGTGTCTCAGTGATCTTGGGGGCTTTGCCGGTAGAGCCACTCATGCCGGAAGGTCCCAAGTGAGAGACCAGACCAAGAGAGACACAAGAGCGGCACACCGTTCGGAGACTTGAGCAGTGTTCGGGTCCTCGGACGGTGTGCGTCTCATTGGCTTGCTCGCTGCTCTCTGGTACGCGTCTGATCATCAGACGTGACTGTGAGGGCGGCGAGCAAGCAGTGAGAGAGAGGGAGAGAGGAGGGGAGATAGGGACCGCACCCTCAAAAAGGAAAGTATGAATAAAGGCACTAAAAAAGAGACACTACCCCAGGGCGGTCCGGACTGCACAGCAGTCCGGGAATCCGCCACGCCTCGTGCGTCAAGCCCCTCGTATTCTGGGGGGGGCAAAAGTGTCCTTTATTCTCCGATTGCCAAGGGCAACAGTGGCCGAGGAGGCCCCCGATCCAAACCGTCCTTCCAGGAAATGATCGGGTATAATTTTGGCTCATCCGACAAAGCGTCGGTCGGGCGGAGCGCGGTTGGAGGCGCGCAATTCTGGAGGGAGGGCTCGCCTGAGCGTCACGCAGGTGCAGAGTCGGAGTCCGAGTTGGATTCCGACGACCTGGTGACCGTGAGCTCGGCGAGCTCTGGACCCGAGGGGGCAGGGACAGCAGCGGAGGATTCTAGGTCCTTCCGCAAGCGGCCTAGACCGGAAGACGAACGGGGGTCGTCTTGCAGCGAAGAGGTGGCCTCGGCCCGGAAGATCCCCACCAGCAGGCGGGGTAAGGGCCGAGAGGGAGGCAAGGGCAGAGTCCTTGCCTCCAAGGATGTTGGACGACCCCCCGGAGATGGCGGTCGTGGGGCTTCTGGCTCGGAGTTCTCCGGTGGTGAGCCGGATGACCGGAGGGCCGGGTTTGCGGAGGTGGTGGAGGCCGCGCTTCGCGATGTGGCCTTGAAGAGGAAGTTGTCCTCTAAGAACAAGGCCATAAGCGAGGCGATGGCCTCCATTCTGGCGGCAGCGGAGGGTAACCCAGGGGGGCCTCCGCGGGACGAGATGTCCAAGCTGCGGGTGGAGGTCGCCCGCTTGGCTGCCGCCACGGAGCGCCTCCAGAGGGAGAATGCAGGGCTCCGAGCAGACCTGGCCAGGCTCCAGGGAGCCGGCCCACAGGGGGCGCCTGAAGGGGGGCGCAGGGAGAACAGCCAGCCCGTGCCGCAGGAGGGCCAGGTGCTGGACCTGGTGCGGCAGGAGATGGCTGCCATCCAGGCGCGGTTTTCCGTCCTGGAGGGCATCGTCCTGCGCCCCCCGTTAGCGGCGAGTGGGAAGGCTCCAGGCCGGAAGGCGGCGTCGTACGCGGCCGCCGTGGCTGCCACACCGGGATCGTCCGGCCTGGACAAAGGGTCCGGGCCGGCACCCGCGAAGCCGGTGCCGGGAAAACCGGACCCGGCCCCGGGAAGGAAGAGGAAGGGTGGGGTTGCTGCGCGGACGGCGAAGGCTTCTGCGCCGTCTGAGCAGCAGCTCCCCCCGGCTTCCTCGCCTTCAGCTCCTCCCCCGGCTCAAGCCGAATGGCAAGTGGCCGGGGAGAAGAGGAAGGCGGGAAAGGCAGCCAGGGCGGCCAAGAGGCGGGAGAGGAAGCGGCGGCAGAAGGCGCGAAGCGTCGCGGCTGCGCTGCGCCCCCCGAGGACCGCGGCTGTAGTTCTTACGCTGCAGCCGGACGCGGCGAAGAGGGGCGTGACGTACGCGGACGTGCTCACCAAGGCGAAGGAGGCAGTGAACCTTGGTGAGCTGGGCATTGTGGGGGGCCTTCGGCTCCGGGTCACCATGACTGGGGCCCGGATGCTGGAGATCCCCGGGGCAGCCAGCGGCCCAACCGCGGACGCTCTAGCCGAAAGGCTCAGGGCGTCCCTAAGCGCGGACGATGCCCGAGTGTCCAGGCCCACCAAGCGCATCGACATGCGCATCTTGGGCCTGGACGACTCCGTCACGGAGGCGGAGGTGGTGGCCGCCGTCGTTAGGACGGGGGGGTGCTCAGCAGAGGAGGTGAAGGCGGGACCCTACGTCCTGACAACACGGGCACGCGCACCATTGTGGTGAGCTGCCCCGTGTCGGCGGCCAAAACCATCACGGAGGGTCGAAGGTTTTTGGTGGGTTGGGTTTCCGCGCAGGTCAAACTGCTGGAACCCCGACCTCTGAGGTGCTTCCGGTGCCAAGTGGGCCACCATGTGGGAGCACAATGCACCTCGGAGGTGGACCGCAGCGGTCTTTGTTTCCGCTGCGGTCAGCCCGGTCACAGGGCCGGCTCTTGCGTCGCCGCGCCGCACTGCGTAGTCTGTGCGGCAGCTGGCAAGCCGGCCGACCACTGGGCTGGGGGTAGGGCCTGCGCCCCACCCACCAAAGCCGGAAACAGGAGGAAGCCCTCCGCCACCGCCGTCTCTGCCGCGACCGCCGCCGCTGCCGCCGCTTCTTCTGCCGCCATTGCCGGTTCCACTGCGGCTGCTGCTACTGCAGCAGCCGCAGTGGAGCCCCTACAAAGGGCTCCGGAGGGGGCCGAAATGGAGTGCCAGTAATGGCCCCATTTCACCCCCTCCTGTTGAACGTCAGCCACTGCGCCGCCCAGGAACTGATGCTCCTGAGCATGGCGCAGTGACTGATGCCTGTGGACGGCGAGCAATGGGTAGCTCGCCGTCCGATCAGAACAGGCCCGGGTTGACGGCGCGCTGTGTTCTACGCGCGCCGAGCCAGCGAACGTCAGCATGGGTCGGGGCCCGTTAGGGCCAGAGCCTACCAGGGTTGCGGATTTGTTCGAAAGAGTTACCGCGGCCCTGGGAAGAAAGGCACTAGGAGGACTAAAGGGTGGGTTTTAGTCAGTAAAAGTCTGACACTCCCTGCCGCTCCACCCAGAGCGGGAGGGGTCATTTGATGATTTCCCATCCTATTTAAAAAAAAAAAAAAAAAAAGGTAGAGGATCTTCCTCAGAATTATTAGTTTAAATATAATTATAAAATTAATTAATCAAACAAAGATCTTGAGATGCATGAGGAAACTTGTGACAAAGGTTTTTTTTTTTATTATTATTGAAAGGCACGCGCTTGACCACTATCTCACCTGATGGTAAGCGACGATGTGGTCGAAGATGGAGCACGCTTGCCTAGATGCTCTTGACTTAAAGACTCCCAGGTTGTAGCCATCAGGAAACACAGACTCTGGCAGGGAATTCCACTCCTTAGCTGTACGCACAATGAATGTATTCCCAAAACGCTTTATGCGTGTGGGTGGGATGTCCACCATGTACCGGTGGCGCATCGCCGTACGTCTTGGGGTCCGATGATGGAACGGGCTAGGCGGAATCAAACTATGCAAACCGATAGAAAACCGACAGGCTAGCAACTCGGCGTCGATGCTCGAGACTTTGGAGCTTCGACTCGACGAGCCTATTATTGCCGATGATCCTCTTGGCTCGTTTCGTTCGTTTTCGAAGGTAATTAGTAACACGGTCATAATGGCCGGTTTCCAAAATCATGATTTGAAGTTAAGAACTGGTCAAAAACTACCTTACTGCATACACTAGACGGTTTTAAGGCATTTGATTTGATCAGAAGTTTGATAAATATTTTACTATAAATTTTAATTAATTTGAATTGAAATTTGAAGTAAAGTATTTATCAAACTCTACTGATCAAATCATTCCGTAAGGTGTCGGACGTAAATGAATAGCACCATCCCATCACTTCCCGTGGGTGTCGTAAAAGCCCACTAAGGGACTCACCAGAGAATGGGCAGCAGCATTCTCTGTTGGTACATTGTTACAGCTACACTGCGATCGCCAACCCGCCTGCCAAGCGTGGTGATTATGGCGAACCATTTGGGGGAGGTCTATGTCCAACAGTGGACGACTATCGGCTGTTATGATGACGATGATGACTGATCAAATCAAATGCCTATTATAAAAACCTGTCTAATATTGACTGAACTTTATTAAAAAACCGAGCCATTAGGCAGTATTTCCAAAGTAAACCTCAACATGTTACACCTATTTAGAATAGGTTACCAATCCTGCAATGTTAAACAATAACCTAATATCACAAAAAAAAAACATTCTAACACAATATGGACATATCGCGTCGTTCACATTATACACGATCAACGATGATGTATTCCAAAATGTACGACATGAATTTATTATCGGGAAGCTTCAAACATTTGCCAAGATGATTGACATTCGATTATAAATATGGCTACCCAATAAGGAAAGAAAGAAGAACACCGTTTCAGAATATCTTGGGAATCTGAATAATCGCTCGGGAATTTGTAGAACCGTCTGCTACCCTATGTACCTTATTGGGACACACGATACAAGAACATAAATTGTAGAGTACCTATGTATCTGGGTACGTAGGTTTAGTTATTCTGAAAATTAAATGGCAAACTTGTACTTTAGAATATGAAAGTACCTACTAGCAATGTCGGTGTATATGTCGCAGCCAATTAGCTTAATCAGCCACATAATTGGTTGCCTAGCCTTTTCATTTAAATGTGCCGATTTTTCAGCGACCTAAGTGACATCTTTTGTTCAATATCGTTTAATGACTAACCCATGTCACTTATGTCGCTGATTAAAAGTCACAGTTCAAAGAAAATGCTAGACTTTTAATGAAACGGCGGATTCAGCTAGTTGGCGGCGACATATACATAACTGGAAATATGACTCCTCTGTGTCTCGGAAAGTGGTCCCGGCTGTCATTTGTAGATCTTTGGCGTTCGTTACGGATAGTCAGAAGCCAAAAAATCTGACACCAGTCTTGCCAAGGAGTACCTCGTTACCCAGTTAAAGGTTGTGGAGGTTTGGTAGGCCGCTGCTCCACGTAAAACAGTGGTATTCAGCTGAATCCGGTTTCAATGGAAGCCGATTTCACTAGAGTTGGGAAAGGCTAGGCAGATGATGACATAGCTCAATACAGAAACTGATATTAATTAAAATTTATAGAGTTACCAAAATTCATTACATTCAAGATTTCAGAAATTATGTCATTGTAGAAGAGCATATAATTACCTACTTATGTAAATCAAGCTCAAGTACTGTCAACTCGGCCAGACATGAGCAAAAAGAATCGCGAACTTCAGAACGATTTTTAGGGTTCCGTAGTCAACAAGAAACCCTTATAGTTTCACCATGTCCGTCTGTCAGTCCGTCCGCAGTTTAGCTCAGAAACGATTAGGACTAGAAAGTTAGAATTTGGTATAGGTAAGTACATACATATATTAATCATGCCAGTAGTTTTGTTGTAGCCAGAAGGGTAGCCAGCTAAACGGTTGTTTAGACGATTTTAGACGTTTTTAATCGTTAAACCGTGAACTGAATATTTATATTCATAGAATTAAACAAAAAACACAATTGTTATTAGTCAGCAATTGTGACGTGCAATTACGGAACCCTACACTGCGCGTGGCCCAACATGCACTTGGCCGGTTTTGAAATTAAACATCACCTCAAAGTCCTACCTAAGCATTTCAGTAACGTTCTCCAAAAAAACTTGAACGAATTACTGTCATCATAAGATTTCATTTCCATTCATTTGTCACGAGGTAACTGCCTCGTTTACGACACGTCAAAACTTTAACCGGCGCCGTATCGGGCCGAACAGCCGACTCCGATGTAACTTGGCTCGTATAAAAGTACGTTATGACGGTAATCGGTACCGTAAAGATGTAGATACAGCCATTCCGTTAAGTACGCACTTTTTGAGTTCATGCATTATATTGTCGTTAATTTTAAAAGCTTTACTTGCTACTTATAAATGAAGTAAAGTCTGTCTGTGGATGCTGTTGAGCTGCGCGACTCGGCATTGAAGGTGTAATAAGTTAATGCATATCATAAGATAAATACTTTCATATTAGTGAAACTAAAAGTTAATACAAATAGCCTATTGGATGTTAAAATAAGTAAACCGATACCTCTAGAGCTGTACAACAATAACAGTACTCCCTCGTACTTAATAATAATTGCTATAACTTGATTGCTTAACCGATAGTCGTATCAGCCAACGGTTTAATAGTCACAAGCCTCGACCAACAGCTTAGGAGGGTCTCATTAGGCAGCTGGATCAAGGGCTTGATTCAGAAAGCAATACTTCTAGACACGGCTCGCATCGTTAGGAGGTTCCTCTCTCTGAAGCCCTGACCGATGGTAGCTTGGACCCTGTTCCCGATACCGGTTGGCTACTATTTTTTACACGACTGCCCAAAAAAGGAGTGTTATGTTTATATTTTTAAATGTTTTTTTTTTTGTATTCTTTAAGAAATATTCAAAAATGTAATGAATATTAAAGATAAACAAACAAAGCATCTTGACTTGGCTCGCGTGTTTATCGACATTTGGGATGAGAACATAGCAGCCATTGTGCCTCCACCAACATCTCGAGAGGCTCTCGTTGGGCAGCTGGATCCAGGGCTTGATCCAGAAAGCAGTACTCTTGAACACGGCTCGTATTGTTAGGAGGTTCCTCTCTCAGGAGTCCTGACCACCGGTAGCTTGGACCCTATTCGATTCTGAGATTCTGTCGGTATCTCACGGTATACACCTAGGCGAAGTGAACGACAAGTGAGCTGTCATTCCATCTTATTTGTATGGTTTGACAACTCACCCGTCGTTCACCCCGCCCGAGTGTTCACTTTGATATGTTTACAGAAACGCACTGCTGTTCCCTATACCAATGTGCTACTATTTTTTATATTTTGAAATATTTTATTTTTAAACAAATATTTTAAAATGAAATTAATATGTGTATTAAATTAATAAATGGAATTATAATCAATAACTTTATTTCGGACGCAAAAATCCATACAGTGAAAAAAAATAGAAAGCTTAAAAGATGTTCCTCTTAAATAAGAATGAAAAATGTTAATTAATTTTCTTCTTAGAATGGCGTTCGATTTCCTGGATAAATGAGGATAAGACAGAGTCATAATTAACAACATCAACATAATAATGGCGTAAACATTTATCTTAAGCTAGCCATAACCTGCTGTTTTACTCACAGCTAGAGTAAAGTTTCATGAGAAATTATCTTTCGCATAAAATGCGATAACCTACCTGCCTGCATGCCGAACAACGCATGGATTTTAAAACTCCGAATGTTTTTAGACTTAAAGTTTTTTTTCTGCGTCTAGTCTTTTCTCTCGATTCTAGGAAATGTGAAAATAATGTTTTTTTATTCAAACATCATCAGTTCCTCGGTTGAAGATAATTTCTTTAAACACACAAGGATCGTCAGTATTCTTGGTTGGTCCCACAGTAACTTCATTTACGGGAGTTGCAAACTTCATAGTAACTTAATTTGTGAGTCGTTGTAACGATAGGCCGTAAAACCGAGGGTAATGTACGGAACAAATTACTTTACCGGCTCAGTCGCGACTCAATCATATTAATTAAAGTTAGATATTTCATCTGTCGTATGGTTCTGGGTAGAGAGAGAAATGAGAAAGAGGGAGAAAATAAAGAGAGGAATGAAGAAAGAATATAGTTATTTAGCTCATAGCAACATCTCTAAATACTATAAAACAAAGTCGCTGTCTGTTTTCGTATAACTCTACGCTTTCTTCTTCTACACTACGCAACGAAACGGGTTTCACTAACATAAAGAATGTTTAGGTAACGAAGAAGATTTGTGTTTATTACAATTTTAATTAAAATAGTTCAATTAATAACATGTTATAGTAATTTAAAATATAAAGACCTACCTCACTACCTACCTCCCCCCACTTACCTATACACTTCACTTCCGTAAGTACACAATAATTACCTATATGATATCACACGAATCTGAGTTGCTATTTTTATTTCCAAAAAAGTGCTCTGTTCCACTATCCTACAGACCACGGACAAACCTCGGGGTGTCTGGTTTTACTATAAATCCATTGGCTTCGCTTGACTGGCTTAATCTTTGTTTTTCCGAATATCAAGTGACTCCAAAAGTAACTCAAAGTAAAAATATTACAAGATGAAAACCAGACTCTTCCAGTATAAATTATTGCCTCACTGCCGCAAAGTTTTTCCTGGACGCATTAAATGGATTTTTGTGTTACATTTTACATTGCCATATTTACTTATTAATCTTAACTTTCAAGGAAAGACATGTGAATTGGTTTAACTAGAGATCATTTTTATATTTTTCGTAATAATTTTTATGTAACTTTTCGGAGTAGCGTCGGCAAATCAGAAATCATATCAGCCGAAAGACGTCCACTGCTGGACATAGGAATTATTGGCCAGGTTTTTTTAAGGCTATACCTAAGTTTACAAGTCTAGATAGGAGTTATATAGACAAGGCGCATTATTGGAAACTGTAAAAGATTTTCGTAATATTACGAGCTAATAAAAGACTGTCCAGGATGCGCCGAGCGCTCGGTTCAGTTGAGTGCTTGATGGAACAAATTGCGCTACACGATCGGGCTCCTTCATGCATCCCAAACTCGTGCGGCGCGAATGAACTCCTAAATATGCTATTCTATCACATAAAATAAAATAGTAAATATATACAGAAAACGTTACGCGACGTACGTTACGTGATCATAACTATGAAGGGTCCCATTATATTCAATCTTTGGCCGTCATCGCGCTGTCTTCACCGTGACAGGTATCTTCAAACGCCGATATTCGATCATTGCCAATTTTCCGCTGACATAAACATCCTATACAACTTTGTATATGGAAATCTAATTTTCTACTTCAATGTTTTTGTTATTTTGCCGTAGTTTTGTTAGAAACAAATTCGGATAATATGTGGAAGTTACGTTTTCAACGTTTCATTTATGTTTTAATCCACCGACACATCAAGGCTGCCACAGCCAATATAATTATCTCCGATATTAAACAAAAAACAAAGTTTCTGAGAACGCGAAATTTGAAATTTGCCTACTTAAACATAAACGCTATTCGCGCATTTTTTTCAAATAAAATTCTCACCAATATTACTTCACTATTAGTACAACTTTGCAATTTTCAATCACCCCTCTGTATTTTATGAACTTATTATTTCTGTAATCATCTTAATAAGTTTAATCGCATAAGCAGAAAAATATACGTCAAGAAGAAAATACGTGATCATTCCATTTCTGTTACCCGGTAATTTTAAGTCTGGTTAGCGTGAACAGAACACTCTACGTTGAGCTATTTTCACGAACCTTAAAATAAGTTCACAGGTGAGATGTCCAAAGTTTCCACAACTCCACGCGAGTAAACAACGCCTTGTTACTACTTACTGCTGACTGGAGTTGGACGTGATACGTAACTAACCCAAACTACGTTTATTTTGCCGAACAGAATATAGAAAATGACCCTTATGTCTTCGCTGGTAACTGTACATGGTTTTAGTTCGGTTATACGCTACTTGGCAACATGCTACTCCCACTCAGTATGCGAAAACTTTACCCCGACATTGTGTCATATCAAAAAGACTTTATTGTTCTTGGGGATTTTAATGCGGCCAGAAGACAACCCTTGATGCTTCGTGAATAACGTTATACCCCCTCGGTTGTCAAGGGACCAAACATAATCACGCCGATAATGGAATGTCGAATCACGGTAAATGAGATCCCCCTTGTCTAGCCACTATCAGCTCTGTAACAATAGATTCCATTAGCGTTCAAACAATTGGGACGGGCACCTAAAGTATTAACTGATACTTTATACTAAACCAACCCCTGGCGAATGTTTAACCGAGCTTAAAATGAGTTCATTCAGTGAGAGAGTAAGATTTTCCAAGATTTCTTTTGAACAAATAGTCTTGCTAGGATATAAGAATGTTACTTGAGAGAGGAGTGCTTGGTATCGTTGAAAAAATATGGTAGCGTGAGAACGTGCCGTGGCCATTTATCGCTGCTGGCTGGCTATAAGTCAACTGTCACCATAATCGTTTGTTTCATGCTCACTTTGCCGTCGTCGGGAGTGGAGTGTATGGCAATTGAGAGTTACTTGCACGTTACGCGGAACAAGTGCCATACGTAATATTTTACTTGCGGAAATGAGAATTGTCTTATGGATTAAATCTGATTTACGGGCAAAACGTGTTTTTTTTATTTTTTAGTTTTCCATTTTCGAAAGTGTTTAATAGTAGTTTAGTTATAGTGTGTAGGTAGTGTAGTAGCCTTTACTATATTGGGCTCGGCTTCCAGTAAAACCGGATTCAGCTGAATACCGGTATTTTACGTGGAGCGGCTGCTTACCAGACCTCCACAGTCCATTAACTGGGTAGCACGGTACTTCTTGGCAAGACTGGAGTCAGATTTTCTAGTTTTTTGAAAGTGTGTAAGTATTTATATTTAAATCCTTTATTACGATTTTCTTTGAAGAAGGGTCAATGCAAAGTCATTGAACCTTTTCTGAATGAAGTCTTGGAGCAAAATGCAAGCATTGTAATATTACCTACTCAGATCCAAAAATATGTAGGTACCTATAACGGACAACAGTTACACGATAAGCGAATAAGAACCTAATCCTTACATGGTAAAGTTGCCCCTCGCAATAGGTTAAACTTGTAACATACTGCAAAGTTGGTTTTATTCAATACTTCCACTCGCGCTGTGCACGTCGAACTTTTCTTGCCTCTGAGCTGTCGCTAACTCGCAATGTAACACATAGCACGTCATGCTCCTAACAACTGTCGAAATAGTAAGCTTGCTTGCGTGCATGATTGCGTGTAGTTTGTCAACAACGTAGGGAATAACATCTAATATCTATACAATCTATACTGTGTATAAATACTAAAATAATAAAGCTGCAGAGTTTGTTTTAGCGCGCTAATCTCTGGAGCTGCCAGTGGGGTTTAGAAAATTATTTTTGTGTATGATAGCCAAATTCATGAGGGAGGATATACGGGAACGGGAATAGATACGCAGATATCTGATGTTGTATAGAGCAGTTTAGGCTTCTATGATATTAGAAAAACTGGTCAAGTGCGAGTTGGACTCACACGCAAAGGAATCTTAGGAAGGAATCTTATGTTTTGTAACATGTTACTTTCAAACCACATACATCTTTTATGTTTTCCTGTAACTTATAGTCGCAGAATTAATATCTGTATTTTTTTTTCAAAATGTTAGACTCAGTAGTTTTGGATATAGAGGAAGGGAAGGGGGGAAATGGTGATTTTTCATCTTATTTCCTGTATTACTACAAAACCATTTGAAAATTCATTAATACTTTCATTACACGTCCGAGTTCGGGCCACAGAAGATTATATTTGTGTACCAAATTTCAAATGAATCGGTTCGGTAGATACGGAGAAAATCGACTGTGCAGATGTCACAGTCGATTCATTTGAAATTTGGCACACGAATATAATCTTCTGTGGCCCGAACTCGAACCGTTGTCTGTCTTTGTGTCCATCTGGACACAAGACAGACAACCGATTGATCATATGAACACCCTAAAAAGAATTAGTTAGAAAATTAAGGCAGAAGCTGGTCTAAACTGAATATCTTAAACAGCAAGCAGAGCATGAGGATCATCAGTGACCAGAGGGCTGGGCCTTCCTTCAGCCAAATAATCGGCATTGCCATTCAGCGTGGCAATGCTACCAGTGTTCTGGGCACTTTTCCCGTTGGCAGTAATGTCGATGAATATTTTGAGGCCCAAAGATTTTTTTTTTACACGAATGTGTACATAATTTCGTAGATTTATTATCCTAGTTGTTTGTTAGTATTTAATAGTAGTAGTAGCTACTTTAAGTTACATCTGAAAATAGTATACCTGTTCTTAATTTTGAAGTTAACTTAACACAAAAATGATCTGAAGCTAGGCAAATTCAATAGAGAGGCTTGCGTATGACCACAATCTCACCTGATGGAAAGCGATAATTTGTTTGACGATGGAGCACGTTAATTGAAAGCTACACAACTGCTTAGTGTCCTACTGTTATCCCAAAAATGACACTTCCTATGAGATAGGACATGGAGACGAAGCCCCAGGAAGAACCTTGTAATTTTTCTAATCATATAAGTTTGGGTGTATTTACCTATTTGCTCGTAGTTTAGAACTCAAACTCAAAAATTCTTAGGTTCTCGAATCCCAACGTCAGTAAAACTACAAGTTATAAAATCAACATTAACAAGTATGAAAGCATCACGACTTCACGAAAGTTACGTGTACTAAGATCGGTTACTTCAAAGTGTAATGTTATTCCAATTACTTACCCTGATCGGTATTATCACATATCAAGACAAGTACATCAACATTCTCATGTTGAGAGTTTGGTATAGCGTGAAGTTAGTGAACATTGAAGACTTTAGTAATTGCGCCTTGGTAGTGTATCGGAGATCGGCAAAGTTTTCAACTCAACACATAGGTAGGTAGGTAGGTAGCTCTCACACGTTCTCGCCTTCAACTTACCCTTAACGGACTCTGATCGGAAACTCAGCCAATTTATTACTGGCAGCCCGCAGGGAAACTACGAATTAGTTGCCACACACATCATTTGTGACTGTGTTGCCCTGTGATAAAGTAGCCTTCACATAAAACATTAATTGAGTATTGGATTAGTTTTATGTGCTACTCAAGATGAACATTAAGTGACTGTTAGGTACAATGTGATGTGTGAACGTTTAGCGTTTTTGTTTATGACGACATCAAAAATATAATCAAGCAATAAAAAGTCTTGAGTCAAAGGTATATTATTAGATACGGGTTTAGTCCCTGCAGAGAAGAGTGATTATAGAAAGAAAGAAGAAAAATATTTATTTAGGATTCGCACTAGACAAACAAAAAACCGGCCAATTGCGAGTCGGAATCGCGCACGAAGGGTTCCGTATCATTATCACGTACGTACATCTATAAAAAAACCGTCAAAAAAGTTACGTTACTTGTATGGGAGCTTTAATTTAATTTTTATTTTTAAAGTGAATACCTATATAACTAAATATTCTGAGAATATTTCAATTGTCAATATCGAGCAAAAAATCACGTTTGTTGTATAGCCCTCATATTTATTTTATTCTGTTTTTTGGGATTTGTTGTAATAGCGGCAACAGAAATACATCATCTGTGAAAATTTCAACTGTCTAACTATTACGGTAATTAAGAGATACAGCCTGATGACTGACGGACGAACCGCGGAGTCTTAGTAATAGGGAACCTATTACTATGACTCCGCTGTCTGTCCGTTTTACCCTTTGGTTACGGAACCCTAAAAAATTAATCAAATTGAAATTAACAGGTGGGCAATATTTTTTTTATTAAATAACAAAAGTTGAGACCATGAAATCAACCTTTGCGAGGCCAAAAAGGTCCCTATCTCAGCATGTGCTGCGATATTTAAAAATGTTTATAATATTATAGAGAGCCGATTATAAAAAAAAAATATCTATAATGAATCACCAATCAATTACAATCGCTGTTGTCTTAATGCACTTTCAAAATAACTTTAAAGTATTAAGTAAAACGCCAAGAAACTTTCACTGCGAAGTTTTAAATGTCTCTTCAGTGAAGTTTGCGGAGTCGCCGGCACACTTATACAAGGCCTTATTAAAAATACAAAACTTGTCGAGTCGCTTGCCGTTAGTCATTAGACACTGTGGCAGCAAAAACTTCAGAACACCCGGTGCTTGCTTAATGTAGATACATTTTTCTTCTGAAATTTCAACCGAGATTAATTGACACAACTTTGTCATAAGCTTTTAGAGATGGATGTTTTATTTTGCAGAAGCACCGCCGTTCACTTTCTTTTAATTAAATACAACATTTATTATATTTTTCTGCGGGGGAAAAAGTATATTAATTAGCTTCAGAAACATTGATAAGGTTTCTAAAGAAGAGGATAATTATGATCTAATTTAATGTAGCTAACTCTTCCTTAATGAATTTACTCGTAAAGATCTTAAAGCCAGTTTAGAAACAGCTTTAGATATTAAACGCATCATCTTCCTGACTCATGTAACTGTTCTCTTAGCAAAACCAGCGAGTTTCCTAATTAATATCTGAGATAAACCCGTGACAAATATTCAACTAGTAGGAACGCGTGTTTGTAAGCGAGAGGGTGCTCGCAGTAAATACTAACTTGCGAACACCGGTATCGCTTTCTTGTAAAATATAGGTGAAGTTAAAGTAGTTTATTTAATGGAGCCGTCGCCGACTTTCGCCAGTAGAGTGTAGGTACTCAACTAACACCCAATCCCTAAGCAATCTAAAGACCGATCACACGATCAGTCGTTACTCCCGAGAACAGAGTGTGCCGTAAAACTAGATACAAAATAGCGACTAAATAACAAAGAATTGTACTTCTTTAAGTAGTAGTCTTTTTTTTTTTTTGATTATAATGGAAATCATCAAATGACCCCTCCCGCTCTGGGTTGAGCGGCAGGGAGTGTCAGACTTCTACTGACTAAAACCCACCCATGCTCCTCTTAGTGCCTTTTACGTTCCAGGGCCGCGGTAACTCTTTCGAACAAATCCGCAACCCTGGTAGGCACTGGCCCTAACGGGCCCCTACTCCTATGCTGACATCTCTTTGAGGCGCGCGTGGAACACAACGCGCCGTCGGCTTGGGTCTGGCTTTAATCGGACAGCGAGCCACCCAACGCTCGCCGTCCGCAGACCCGCACCTACGGTGGCCGGGAATCGCCCAGCGACTCCCGACGCCCGGTGCGTCTCCCTATGCCGCGGCGGCTGGGGCGTGAGGGTTGTCTCTCCCTCACGCGGCCCGCCTCCTCCTTCACTAGCATTACTGCTTCGCAGAAGGAGGTGATGGCTTCCCATGCCTCCTCGCTCCGGACCATGGATTGAACCAGGGCCGGACGCGAGAGGCCGCTTCGCCGCCGCCGATTAAGTAGTAGTCTTTACGATGTCTTCGAAGGTTATTTAGATTTTTCAATAAAACTAGATACTGCTTAGTACAAAATGGAACTTCCTGGAGAAGAAAAACGTAAAATAAAACTACAGTTACTTTAAGATTAACTTTAAGAAGAAATTTGTAATCCTACTGATATTATAATATTCTGAGTAAATATGGAATTAGCGGACGGTTAATGGTAAATGCACTTCTATTAAGTATATTATTTTATAGATACTGGAATTATAATGCTTTGGGTAGAAATCTTTACGATGTATTCCCAGGTTAGTATAAAATGCAACTTCCAGGAAAAAAACTGTAAAATAAATCTACATTTACTTTGATTAGAAGAACTAGAACTGCGAACGAGTTTGTAATCCTGATGCTAACAGCAAATTCCGAATAAATATGGAATTAACGAACGGTTACTCGTAAATGCACTTCTATTAAGTATATTAATTTATGTGCTTTGGATAAACGGATAAATGAGGTTATATTGCGGCACCCAACAGTACACAATATATATTATTAATCGATAATGTCATTAGTATTTTCCTACATTTTCATCTAACACCGAATTGAACGATAATTGGAAATGTAGGTCGAACAATTTTAATGGAAAACCATTTCGGACGTCATACGGTCTAAAATGCTTTGGCGTGTTAAAAATGAAATAGTCCAATGTGCAACGAATTGGTCAATCGGCGAATTGGCAATATGAATACAAAAAGTACAATTTTATTGCAATTGATTTATTGCTTTCATTTGTTTGTAGGTTAGTTAGCAATAGGCTAATTGCTTTGTCAAAAAATTATCGGACAGTAAAACTTATATTTCTATGAAGTGCTGTAGCCGAGCCACACTCAAATTGAAACCTTAAAGTTATATCAATACAATCAACCAATGAAATCAGAGAGAAGCTTTTGTAGACAATGGCTACGAAACTCATAGCAAATGGCTACGAAACTCGTAGCAAATGGCTACGAAACTCGTAACAAATGGTTACGAAACTCGTAGCAAATGGCTACGAAACTCGTTGCAAATGGCTATGAGATTCGTAGTATGGAGCTACGAAAAAACAACATAGTTGTTTATTCAGTGTAAGAAACATATATAACTTCGTGCTAATCTTCAGCTCAAATTGAATAGATTTACGGTAAAAATAATATGAGATATTTCCTGTTATTTTAAAGCATTTTATTGCATATTGAACTGAGAGTTTTTTTTTTTTATTAGATATGGGTTTGCTCTTGACTCTAGTCAATGTCAGAGATGACAGAGACAAAGTCTACGATGGAGCGAGCTTACCCAGAAGGAGCCTGTTCACTCTAACTTTGAAGAGATTAGGGTTATAAGCATTTGGAAACACAGACGCAGGCAGAGTCTATCTAAACAGGTATAAATTAGTAGGTAGTTAGTATCATACCAGGTGAAAGACATTTAGAGTAGGACATAGGCCTCCCCTAAGTGACGCCGTATGTTCTGGTCAGTAGTCTTATAGGTACTTTTCGCATAAGCGGATTCCCGGGACCTCCACAAGAGGGCCAATTCTACTAATTTTTAAGCAACGCACGCAGTTGCATGTCAGTTGCAATCTGTCAAAAATGGCTTAATTTCCATACATTTATGACAGGTTGCAACTGAACGTAGAATTGGTAGAATTAGCCCTCAGGTCTTTTTCGAGGCTTTCTAACACAGCGTTTCCTAACACGGAAGACAGAAAAAATCTCCAGTATGAGAACTTGCTAAACGCTTAGTTGACACTTCGCGTGACCCAAGGGCTGGCTTTTACCTTGGAGTGCCTTGGACAAAGGATAAGCATTGCCATACAACGTGGCAATGCCGCCAGTCTTTTGGACACACTTCCAGTCGACAGCGATGCGGATGAATTTTTTGACGCCATATTTTAGGGTTAACTTAGTTCGGATATTTGATTTTTATTTTTAGTGCTTATTAAAGTTTAGTATTTATTAAAAACAACTGTTAATATCTATTCATAAATAAATTAAAACTTTCCTAGTATGAAATAAAATATCAAAATCTTACCTCAATCCAGGTATAGTAGTAAGCAATTGTCCTTCAGCAGTGACCCAATGCACGTCCGGAGGTGGATGGCCGGTCGCCCGACACAACGCATGCGCACCTCGCGTGGCGGGCCACAGAACGCGCGCCGGCGGCTCGGTGACGAATCGCGGCCGCTTGTCGCTTGCGCCCACGGCTTCTAGTACTGCCACAGTGATCAGCATCCATGGTAGGCTGTACTCTATAAGAAATAGTATGGTAGTTAGAAAAATATTCATAGAAACACACAAACTAAACATAAATTGTAATAGTATGATAGTTAGAATATTCATAGAAACACACAAACTAAACATAAATTGTAATAGTATGATAGTTAGAATATTCATAGAAACACACAAACTAAACATAAATTGTAATAGTATGATAGTTAGAATATTCATAGAAACACACAAACTAAACAAAAAATGTAATAGTATGATAGTTAGAATATTCATAGAAATGCACAAACTGAACATAAATTGTTTTAGCCTAAAGGCGTGTACTGACCAGGGTTAGGGGCGTAATGTACCATTCGCAGCAAGCATGTTACGATACGCAGTGTTCTAAAATTCGAGTAACATGCGCGTGTTCGTGCTCGTTGCCACGAACTGACAAACGCTCGCTTTGTAACATGTAACATAACGCCCCGTAACACCGATCAGTACTAGCTTAAGATTCCTAGTAAGTTACGCTTTCATTAGAAGTTTGTTGGAAACTATTTTGTGAGGATAACTAACTGTATTGAGTCATCATCACCGTCAGTTTCTGGTTGGCAAAACACGTTATTAATACAAGCTCTTAAGCTTAACGTTATTGGATGCAGAAATTGAAAAAGTTATTTTTTTATTTATTTTTCATTTACGTCATGATAATCTACTTTGATAGTAAGTAGCATAAGTGCAGATAAACATCGTGAACATTCAATGGCAAAGTTGAGACAAGTTAAAAATGCAAGACTGTAGAAAAGTAGCGAAGAGAGACGGGGGACGTGAAAAAGACAAATTACGAACAGGATAATTCTAAAATCGTGAGTCGTCTTATTTTAAGTCAGTTGAAGTTTAATGTGTTTTCTTTTTCTGTGCAAGCATTTTTAAATTGAAAATTTTTCATTTTAAAAATCCTACCTTTTTTGCAAAGAATAATTTAATTATAAAAATTAAGTACATAACAAGCCAGTCTTCAAAGGAATTGTATAAAAAATAAAGATCTTATGAGTATGTAAATTCAACAAAAAAAGTAAAAAAATAAAACGTTTTCATTTATATCACATTAATTTAAGCCGTCATAAGCAGTCTAGTTTACTTTGTGATTACCTCACCTTAGTGACCGCACACGGTGGGGCATATTATTTTATAATTTTTAGGGTTCCGTACCTCAAAAGTTAAAAAAAGGAACTCTTATTAGATCACTATTTTGTCCGTCTGTCCGTGTTTCACCACTGATTTTCTCAGGAACGGATAGACCTACCAAGTTGAAATTTGTACCAAATACTGAGGTCCATAGTCCCTATTAGGTGTATAAAAATATTTAGGTCCTGAGTCAACACGATAAAAAGATATGGGCAAATTTAGATTTTCTCGCGAAAACTGGTCAGTACCAAAATTTAACTTAATTATCAATTTTTTTTTAATTTCTCGGAATTTCCCCTTTACTTGTGCTGTAAGACCTTGCTTTTAACCAAAATTGACAATTCTAGGTCAACCGGAAGTACCCGGTTTTGGGTCAACCTACATGGTAGTTCCCGTTGATGAATCACAAAATTTGGAAAAAAGCAAGGTCTTTTATAGATAATGGTACGGAACCCTCCGTGCGCGAGTCCGACTTGCACTTGGCCAGTTATTTAGGTATTTAAAAAAAAACCCTAATAAATCTTATGCTAGCTGTCCTAGATAGGAATCATCTAACAAAAGCGATTAGGGGCAAACTAAGACACAAACATTCACAAAATAACAAACTCTTATTACAATTAATTAACTAACTCCAACGATACATAAATCATAATTACAAAGCTGCCAGAAATACGAAAACAGTTACGAAAGTTTTTGAAACAAACATTTCAAAAAGTTAGTTTTAATTTCCTTTGGTACGTTTTAACATTCTGCATCTACGTGGCTCGAAGCTGAACATAATCCATCAACAGTGAGCCCGAACGAATCAACTCCGGATCGAACGCTGAGTTGCGTTTTAAAACTTTATAAGGGAAATCTTCGTATAAAACTGTTTGGAGTCAGCACTTTTTAGTGCCGGAAATTGCAGTGCCCTTTTCGTGGATATAGCTAAGCTAAAATTAGGGCGATAGTTCGATTACTTTACTCTTGAGTCAAGATTCAATAAATTTAAACATACAAAATGGTGAATTATGTCATGAAATTTTTGAAAGATTTTTCATTCTACTTGCAGTTTAGAATTATACGTTGTAAATGATCAGATTTCTAGAAACGATGGGTAGCCATGGTAGTATTATGATAGAAGAGGTGTTATTATGTTTAGAAACGTTTTTTTTTTTTAATATAGCTGTGTGTATGTGTAGATGCAGACCCCAAATAAATTGGTGCAAAGGTAGGAGAATAGTTTCCATGATACCTAGACCATACCACCGGTCGATCAGAGGAACACGTGGTTGAGCATCACTACACCACCTCCTTTTTCAGAGGGTTTGTTTTGGATGAAATGATTTTCAGAGGGCCTAGTTCGAGTATTTAACATACTTGATTACGTTGAAAGTTACGTCTTATTGTTAGTACTACTTAGAGATTACTGTAACGCGATCAAGTACGTTAAAAAACTCGCAGTAAGACCATAGCATACCACCGTGAAGATATGTTAATTTCCTACCTACTTTTTAAGATTTAGCGTCGGTGTCGTTCATAGTGGGTCATAACATAAATCAGAGCGCGTGAACGTCTATCGTGGTTGACGGTTTATTTACTGGCGAGCTGCGAGCTGCGACCCACTTCCCGGGAACATTGCTCAGCTTTAAATTGAGATTTTTAGTCTACATACCGCCACTGGTGTTATGGTGAAATTCTAACTAAGTTTTTGGTATTTTATTTAAAAGTAGCTGCCGCTTTCAGCTCCGCCTGCGTGAATTTTAGGGATTTTCCCAAGGAAACATACTCACGGAGTAACGGGATACAAGTACTCTCCAGGATCCAGATTTTAAATAGCAGATAATGTGTGCCAAATATTTGACGAATTTGTTTTGACGAATGCATGGATGAATGGTTTGATACATCAAACCATTCATCCATGCATTCGTCGATCCATCCTTATTAACAAACTTTTTCATTTATTTTACTATTTTTACTATCTATACGTAATATTATAAAGCTGAAGAGTGTTTGTTTGTTTCGATGAATGCGCTTTCTCAGGAACTACTTACTGGTTCGAATTGAAAGAATATTTTAAAGAAAGAAAAATAAAGAAAGAAACATTTATTGCCAACACTACAGTCATAATATTATGAAAAAAAAAAAAAAAAAAAAAAAAAAAAAAAAAAAAAAAATTTAGTGTTGGATAGCCCATTTAACGAGAAATAGGCTATTTAACATCACGCTACGAACAATAGGAGCGTGAGGCAGATGAAAAAGCGTGGGTCAGCTAGTTTATAATATTAGTAAGAAAAAATAGCCGTGTTAGTTTTGAGTAAAGATGTAGATATAAAAGAGGGGAAGGAAAGCCAAAGAAACGATGAATGGACTGTGTGGGAGATGATATTACTAGAAAAGAGGAAACTACTGAGATTACAACTAATAGAGGAGTCTGGAAGACGACATTGCACCGGCCCCAAAGAAATTGGGACAAGAGTGATGATGAATAATGATGATGTCAAATTGAGGCAAGAAGAGTATAATGACGTTAAACTGCCCATGCCCGTGCGTAGACCAATTTTATTTTTTTCTTTCTTTCTTTCCCCCAAAAAAATAACTACCTACAACATTTTAGTAATTATCTATAATTTCCTTTAAGTAGTACCAATGTCTCGGATCGAAACAAAATTATATTTACTCTTAAACCTAGCCAATACAAACATCCACTGACTAGTACGTCGCCGCTACGTTGTAGTACTAAAAATAACTTCAGTCACACGTAGAGCGGAATTTACTTTTGACCCACTATTTTATACCTACTTATCTTTGGGCCTGGTTCCGACACTCTCTGGGATAAGCGATGCCTACTCGATGATGTTTGATTTTACTCATAAAGTGTGTTTCCATTGTGTTGTGCTGGCAGGCAGAAATATATTGATTTGTGTATTCTATATTTAGTTTCAGTAAAATTCCATATACGATAAATTTTGCGACTCACCAAAATCTAAAGTTACGTTGGTAGCTTTACCCTAGGGAATTCGTGCTATTCCTGAAAGCTTTCAAATTATGTAAAACTATTGCAAAGTAAGAAGCGAAAAGTTTAAGCACTCCTGAGATTTAGCCTGCAGGTATTTTAATATTTTTGGTAAAATGTACGTGAATCGAAACATTTTTTTGCATCAAAATACTAAAAAGGAAACACTTACATTTTAAAACTAAACGATTGTTATATCGAAACTAAAGACAACTATTCATCTTAAAAAAAACAATATGTTTTCAAAGTTGAAACAAACCTTTCATTATTACCGCAATCACAGACACCACTGTTCAAACTATCCATCTAAGTCATGATTTTACCACAGCCACAAAAATCCACATGCCTTACAAAGCGCACTGCAGTTCCAGAGTCATTTTATTTTACAAGCAACACATTTTTTACTCGTGCATTTTCCGGGAGATCGTTCGAAGTTTTCCCTCCAAAAGTGGTAGGGGAATAAACACGTGTTGCTCGCGCAGCGTTCGCACGCAGACTGGAAGCTCGCCGCTTGAAACCCGCCCTCGAGTAACCAACTTACTGCTCCCAACCGATACGCTTCTCTACTCAACTTAATAGCGACTTAAGTTTGATTTTATGTGCGAATTGGAACGCCCTCGCGGTCAATCTGCTTTAACTTTTGAATAAATTATACCGAATAGTTTGAAATATGAAATTAGTGCCTTTACGTTTCACAACTCGTCAACTCTATTCAGGTCGTCACTTTGATTTCAAACATTAAATTCAAGAAATAATATTACCATTCCGTCCCAAACAGTCGTAAAATTATAACATTGTACTAAAATATAGTTGATTGGGCAAAATGTAATTATTGCTGTGGAAAGGTCATAAAAGTCGGAAAAACAAGGTAATAAATAAAATTGGTTGATTTATTGATTGCAGATTTTGCTAGAAGCACAATTAAATTCTGTTGTCATTGCAGTACTATGGGAACTCGCGCGCACAATCAACATGTTTACTAGTACCTATTGAACAGACAAAATGAATGCGGAATTACAGAACCGATGAGTAATCACATCACTTCATAATGGTTGCTTTCGAGTTTACAATACGTTCTCATGACAATAGTTTACATTTTGTGCCAGTTAAAAGATGAGAAAAGTCATATTCCTGAGAATCCCATCCCAAACCATTTTTTGCATAAATATACGGTAGAAATCTTCCATGTTCTAAAATTTATACGATGGTAGTCATTAACCTGAAACCAAAATTGATATTCCTAATGAATTGGATACACAATAATTACAAGTAATTGCAGATTTCATTACATATTTGATTGCGCAATCATTCGTAATATGTATGTCACCGGAAAATGGCAAACGCCGTGAGATTGTGAAATATCGCGTGAAATTGTAAACTATTTTTTCTAATTATGACACGGATATGTTGGAAACTGTTGAATTGTGATGGGATTTATTGTATACAAAAAGATGTTTTCATAATATATCGAGATATTATAATTTAATCAAGATTTATTACAATCTTACACAAGACATATAAGCTTCATTTCAGCGACATTGTCAGCAAGATTGTAGATAATAATCACTACATCTAGCTATAATTATTTATCGCATAAACCTAATTTTGGTACAGAAATAAATGAGACGATTAAAGTCTATTTTTTGCGTCTAAATCTATATTAAAGCGAGCGAAGCAAAACCACGGGCAAAAACTAGTTTAGCAGTAAACAACTGTTGTACATATATAGCGTAGTACCTATGTATAGCTCTCATCGTTTACACCGCATAAAGGAAATATTTCCCACGACCACTTTGAAAGCCATTCAAGGTTTGTCTTATTTCAGTTCGCCATTGAAATGGAAACATTTAATTGCAAACGGGCAGCGGGCACAGTTGCATTCAAATCGGCTCATACCGGTTATTACTGGCCCAAACCGCTTCGGGGTTGCAATGCGATTGTAAATGTGGGTATACCGTATAAGAAAATTGTGGGATTCGTGCTTTAGTTTCTAATGGCTTTTAGCTTTTTGGAATATTTTGGTTTGTTATTTTATGAAGTTGTATTTATGTATTTTAATATTGGGAATGGTTTAAGGCCGACTGAGTCTAAATTAACAACGCCATCTTGAAATTAGGTACCCACTAAAGATATGAAAAGTTATTGTCAATAAGTTCCTTTTGTAGGCGTTGGCTGAGTCTCAATCAAATCAAACAAGTACTGAAAGGCCAGCCCTGCCATTATGAATCAAGACACAAGAAGACGTCATACATTTTCATTATTATAAAAGTAAATCTCCGAGGTAACGTAACTAAGGGTCCTAACTTTTCTTAATAAACATTTAATTACAATATTCAAATGAGTCCGAAATAAACAGCATCTATTAAAGCTTTTGCTAAAATAGATTATTTCTATTAAAAGTGTTGGAGGACGATGATCGCCAATTTCGTTCGGCGCATTAATTTATTGGACCCAAGTTAAATGAGAGATTACCTGTTTAATGCTCAGAAAGTCTCTTATTAACATTTGCGTGCCATTTAAGGCTTTGCATTTTTAGTAGATGATGAAGTAAAGATGAAAGCTCTTGGTCGTAGATACGAATTTGGAGTACTTACTAGGGAGTCCTGGTATGGTCATGTGAAGAGGAGGGAAATGTGGATGGGTGGAGAGGAAGAGGGAGGCAAAACAAAAGATAGATGGATTGTGTGAGGAGTGATATGAAAGAAAAGGGAGTTAGTGATAGTGTGACGGCTGACGACTCCAAGTAACATGGGATACGGGCAGGTAGATGACTAAGAGTTATCGATTTTGAAAACACTTTTTTCCTGTATTGGTAAGTACGTGCTTACCTCTTAATTATGTGCTTTTAACTAGATAGGGTAGAAACTGGTTGGCCAATAAATTTTTGATTCTTCGACGTATTTTTGAACGCATCGGTTTAGCAAATGGCGCAGAGCCGCAAAACTTTTACCCCCTACAGATTAAAAAGCAACCGTAAACAAATAATCTACATAATTAGAATCAGTTCTTTGTTTTAAAACTTTTTCTTATTTGCCAAGGTTATTTGAATATTGCTTACATTTAGTTTGCTTCGTTAAATAAGAACTCTGTATTTGTTAGGTACTTAATAAAGAAATTAATGTCAGTTACTTGAAATTTTAATTTTTTATTACTAATTTTGTGTCCCACTGCTGGGCAAACGCCTCCCCCTTCTGCTTCCAAATCTCTCTGTCTTGGGCGATCTCTGGCCAAGATTTCCCCGCAAACATGATGAGATCCTCACACCACCTTTGCTGCGGTCGACCTCGACGACGACGTCCTTCATCAGGCGTCCAGTGAGTGACGATCCTCGCCCACCTCTCCGGGTGCATTCATGGGACTCAAAAGTAGGCTAACAAAAAAAAAAAGAATTAATTTAGATTTGGCAACAGGCCGCTATGGAAAAAATCGGTGGTATCAGAGAATAAAACCAAAACGTTTTTTTTTAATAGTGGTCGCACGGCCTACTATGTGCAAAAAGGTTTGATCATTTTCGAATCTCTTTTTTTTTCAAATCATAGTGTCTTTTATTTTGCAGCAATATGTACATTTTATATTTTAATTACTAATCTGACTTTATACACCTAAAATTAAAATTAAAACTCCGAACTTACATAAATATGGCTTCAAAATACCATAAAATTAAGTAATGATTTCGGTTTAAACAACAATAATTTTCCATAAGGCATTTTAGTCATACGGATTTGAAAGTTTTCATCATTTTGGCCTCCCCAAAAGCGGCCAGTTTAAATCCTGCAGCTATCAATCCGTTCCATCCATCTAATAAGTGGGTATTACGAGTCCCTCAAGATTATCGATTCCTCATTCAATCCATCGGAGGAACCCCGGTTTGCCCCAGAATGGCGAACAAAGTTGAAAAGCAGAACATTAATTCTGCTAATGCGTTTCCGTATTCAGAGATATTACATTTCACCTGTTATAACACCGAATGTTACTAAAGAATCTCTTTTCATATTTACATTTCGCCAGTTATTGAAAACATTTATTTTCGTGTTTTTGTATGAGATATGAAACACATGTTTTCAAAAAATATGTTGAATGAATGAGTGAAAATATTTCATATGAAAACTTTTTTTATAGAACTTTTTTGTAACTACGATATTTTAAAAAAATGCTGAGAGTATTTTGGTGTTATAAAGTACCTATGTATCTATATGTTGCTTTAAGCTGTCATAGAAATTGGTATACCAGCTTCTACCCGTGACTGCTCACAGACAAACTAACCGCTTTTGACCTTTCTAAAGTTTCTAATAATCCTTTCTTTGAACATGTTTAAACCCTCAAAGCAACTAGGTACCTTTATGATCATCGACAGAAGTTTCGGCTTTGCATTGTCTCCCAACGTATTCAAACAAGACGTGTTTTATTTTATTTTAAAGATATTTCATTACATAACAAAGTAGATTCATTAAGTAACATCCATAATACATGACAAACGAAGCAATATCATTTAACAAGGCGTACCGGTAGCAGGAGACATCAAAGCTATCAATCTGCTCTGATGAAGGAAGGGGGAATGTAAACAAAGTTGAATGGCGATGCGTTCACTCAGTCGAGGACAAGTTTTTTATTAGAAGGTTAACTCCATACGGCATTTTAAACTATGTAATCCCCATACGCGCATTTTCATGATACGTTTGTAAACTTAAACTAACATAATAAATATGTTTTAAACTTCTTGGTTTGCCAACCTACATTTTTGTTCTGGAAGAAGGTAGGTACTATTCCGAATCATGAAATTCTTTCATTTAATGAAAACTGCACGCTGACTGTCGTGTATTGTGTGGCTACTTTTTATGGCGAAAAAATAATTATAAAGATTTAATAACTGTAAAGATTTATTTTCGCCCACAAAGTATAATTACAATATAGAGGTGTTACAAATATTGGAGGTAGGTAAAAAGGTTTGTGGGAGATTTAGGAATCCAAACTACGATACGCTGTGCTGTGATCGCCTGGCCCCCCTCGCCGAGATTGGGATTATCACAATTGTAGAACGTAGGACATGTTGGACTATTGTAAGAAAAGAACAAGAAAAGGTAACAGTAAAGCAAAAAAAAAAATATTGTGTGTGTTTTTGTTTGTGTGTGAAGTGGAAGGTGTCGTGTGTGTTGTAGTGGCGAAAAAATTCTCCTGTGAGTCGCGGGAACGAACTCGCGGGAAGTGCAATCAATCAATACACCATTGTTCTCAATAGCCCTTTAGAACAATAGTTATTTATGATATTAGTGCGGTAAGTTGGTTTTTACAAACGAGTAGACGAATGTAAGCACGAGACGAAGTCGAGGGCTTACCATAGTCACGAGTTTGTAAAAACCAAATCCGCACGTGTGTCATACAACGTTTTTCGACACATTTGCGAGAAAACATTACAATAAGTAATGAAACAAACTGTTTGTCTCTAGAAATCAGTCGGAAAGTCGCAACAATCTTTGACGTTTCTAATATGAAAATGGCGCGAATTTGCAAAGGGCGCCACATGCGCGTGGTGAAAATTAGAACCACATACTTTATTTTTTTTATTTATCTTCTCTCATTTTCTCTATAATATTAAAATGAGACAAACGTATACAGCAAAAGCGCTTCCAAGGAGGTTCGATCATTCAGCTTATTTATTCTCGTGATGTGAAACTCCTTGGTGGAATTCTTATTAAATTTTATGGAAATTAAAAAAAAACCGTAAAGAATACGCACGGTGCTATACAACGGAGTTTGCGGTAAAATATGTACTTAGGTGAGAGTACCTACTTTGCCGCACGCTCCATTGTGTGGTGCATAATTTTTAACTTTCGAACAATGCATACAGGCTTCGTAAATGCATTTTTTGAGCAAATGTGTTGAAAAATATTTTTCAACCAAGGAGTTTCACATCACGAGAATAAATAAGCTGAATGATCGAACCTCCTTGGAAGCGCTTTTGCTGTATACGTTTGTCTCATTTTAATATTATAGAGAAAATGAGAGAAGATAAATAAAAAAAATAAAGTATGTGGTTCTAATTTTCACCACGCGCGAATTGGCACGCGCGAATTCGCGCCATTTTCATATTAGAAACGTCAAAGATTGTTGCGACTTTCCGACTGATTTCTAGAGACAAAAAGTTTGTTTCATTACTTATTGTAATGTTTTCTCGCAAATGTGTCGAAAAACGTTGTATGACACTCGTGCGGATTTGGTTTTTACAAACTCGTGACTATGGTAAGCCCTCGACTTCGTCTCGTGCTTACATTCGTCTACTCGTTTGTAAAAACCAACTTACCGCACTAATATCATAAATAACTATTATGTAGGTACTCTCTGGCTTGTTCCAAAATAAAAGTATTAATATTTTTGAGTCTGCACGTGATTGAAACTTCTGACACAATTTCTTTATGCATTGCATTGTAATACTACTCATGTTATGATCATGGATCTTTTTATGAAGACTCATTTGTCACGTTTTAATACGTCTGGTTGATGAAAATCGGTGATTACCAACACTTTACATTATTTCAAGAATAAATGCTCTTAAAGCAAAACAGTTGTGGATTTCATCCCTTCAACATAGTTTATTCACATTTATTATGAACTTACACAAGACACAACACCTAAAACACAGTGGTCGCTTCTACGCCATGAAATATTTTCATTTTCAGGCTACATACCAACGTTAAAAGATCTAGCCTGCCGAGGTTCAATTTGGAGGCAATATTCCAGGAATTTCAACCGCTCTCCGTAGACAGTGTACTCGTACCCTGAGTCAGCGAACTTCGCCTTCAAGATCGCTACCTCAGTATCTACTCACAATGCGGGCGCGAAAGATTCTCATTGGCAGCGTGAGTGGTTGAAATTATTTGCCTTATCACTAACTTATTTTATCCTGTGCTGATGGATAGAATTTTTGGGTATATTGAAAGGGATATGCGTGTTCCATATGTTTTGGCTAGGAGATTGGATTTGGCACGGATTACTCTTCACAAAGGATGCTGTTTGGTTAACACAAGAATCTGCATTTAGTAACTAACCAGCGTAGGTATATTGGTTAAGGTTTTTTTTGAAGCAGGCAACTCCAGCGATGCTTTATCCGAAGCCATAATAGATTTGACCAGCTTCTTTCTTTCAATCTCAACGTTGACAAAACGTGTGCGCAAACAGGTGCAATCTCTATTATTTTACTTGCATAGTCCAGTGGGGTAGCCAGGTAACCAGCTTCAAAGCTTCCGGGCTGCAGCCATGTAAAAACCCAATACAACCCACAACAATAAGCCAAAATTCACGCTAATACATGAGGAACACGTACATACAAATTACTAATGATTCCAGCTTTTGCGCAATACTGTTTAGCTAGTTAGGCGCAATTTAGCCGGACGTGATGATTCGAACGTATTTCGCTCGCTTTAGTAGCGCGCATGCCGATGGTACGGCCCAGTTATGCTGTTAATGCCCAATGAATGGGAACATACGCGAGCAGTGTAATTCATCCGGGAATATCATAATGAGGACCTTATTGTGATTGCATGTAATGAACGGCAAATGCTGGCTTGTTGAGTAATATTAGTGGAACTGATGTCACTAGGTATTCTTCTTTATTTTGACTCATAGGCTGCATCAGTTATGGTCCAACGGCTTATTCTCTTTCTATAGGTAATTAAGGGTCACGCTTCATCTTTTTGACTCGCGAGTCGATACAATTCCATCCAAAAATACGACGGTACAGTTATCAAAAAATACTTCCCTAAAATCTTTTATCTGAAATACAATCCCAAGTTCACGACGTTCTTTTAAAGCCTACTAAATTTCAACCTCGTTAAAACTTCAGCTCTGAAAGATGCTATCAAAATTTCAGAAGGTCCCTTCGTTCATGTACTCGAAAAAAATAATAACAATAAAGTGGAATGACCAAAAGTCCATTAAAGTTTATTATTTAACAGTCAAGTTGGTCGTCGGGGCGCTAAGTGCAGGTTTATGCAAAAGTTCCGCGCCAAAACTGTAGTATCGTTATTCTTAACTTTGTAAGCAGCTGTGAGCAGCCACTGTGTACTTGAGCGACATAATTTATTCGCGGAAAATAAAGTTCGGAATAAAATATTGATCTCTATTTTTCGCAAAAGCAAAGTTTACATTTTTTTTTATTTTTTTTTAGTTTTAATGACTTCACGGGGCAACGCTAAAAATACTACGAGAGTCTAATTCTTTAGTTGACAGTTTTAATAAAAAGTAGACTTAATCGTATAACAAATAAAGCTTAATCTCATATAGAATAAACATAAAGGAACCAATACCAGTTAAGTACTGCAGATTGCAGGCTAATTAGCTACTATGCACCGTAATGACCCAATTCAGTCCCAGCGACTTTTATAGCTTCTGCGGCTGGCTGAGAGAAAAGCCTGTGCCTTTTATTTTTTATTTAATTCTTAATTAAACGGAGACCTTATAGCTTTTGGTTCCTTTTTTATTTTGTACTAAAAATCGTACGGTCAAGAACAAAAGACTATCGGGTAAATTCGTCAGCGAACATTTTGAAAGGCCCAATAAAGCGCTTATTTTGATCTGTCTATTGTACTGGTTGATTGTTCCACTTATTCTTCAGATTTCTTTATAAGGAATTCTTTAAAAATAATGAAATTTAGCTTCACCGAATCATAAAGCAATGTTTCAATGGTTCTTAGCCTCTCCTTTTTTGAAAAATAGCCCCCAAAATGTTTGTATAGTGATAAATATGTCGAACCTATTACGATGACTTAAAAGCGAGACACAAACGCCTTTGTGTAGCATTGTGCGGACTCTAAGTATGGTTTGATGTCGATTTACATAGATCGATGTTTCGGACATCGGTCGCAACACATACTGCCCTAGGAACTGCTCAGCGTTTCATTTTTTAAGTTCAGAATGTTATTTCAGTACCTAGTGTTTATAATAATTCCTTTAATCAACCCAAAAAAAAAAAGTAAAAGCACTTTCTAGTTTACCGGTATGCCTATTCTGCACCCACAATAACTATCTGACGCTATGTCCAATCCCGACCCTATGCAGAGGAACAACAACAAATAGATAGTTAGACATACCTACAATACAAACTAGGTACACAATAAACCTCAAAGTACCATCGTGCATTGTGATATCCAAACCAAATCCAGTAAAATCCTTGTATCCGTGTTGGAACGGATCGCCAACACTAACGAGAAGTCGTATATTTTCATTTACTACGGTAGCGTATTCCAAAATTCGCAGGTAAGGACCGGCTTCTATCGATAATTGGCTTTTCCCTGCTTTGTGTTCCGACTGAGGTGTACTTGTGATGTAGGAAGTCTGTAACAACTGTTGTGGGTACTTAAGTACCTAATGTGGCTGGTTGTGGCTGGTTGTGTGGTTTATCTGGACCTGGGGCCTAACCACCAACTCTTAAAGCAGTATTACTTCAATATTACTTCCAGTGGGAAAGAGACGGAGCTACACAGGACGCATAGCTCCGTCTCTTTCCCACTGGAAGTTATATTAAAGTAATACTGCTTTAAGAGTTGGTGGTTTAGGCCCTGATATTGACTGAGATTTAATAAGGAAAATATGAAGGGTACTTTATTAACAACAGATTCTTTTTAGGCACCTTTTTTGTGGATGGGAAATCATCAAATGACTTCTTCTGCTCTGGGTGGAGCGAAAGGGAGTGTCAGACCCTTACTGAACTAAAACCCATCCGTGTTCCTCCTAACGCCCTTTGCTTTCCAAGGCCGCGGTGACTCTTTCGAACAAATTCCGCAACCCTGGCTTTTTAGGCACCTACGTGTATAGCCGGTTCGATCAACACTTGCCACGGCTGGTCCGTGTGTTCTGCTGGACCATAACATACCGAGATTCCTTCGTGCCTCGGAAAGTACTTTAAGCTGTTGATCCCGCTGTCATTTGTAGACATTTCACAGTTGTTACATAAGGTCAGAACTCGAGGAATCTGACACCAGTCTTGCCAAGGGGTCTCGTGTTACCCAGTTACTGGGTTGTGGACGGCAATTAGGCAGGTTACATTGGAAGCCGACCCCAACATAGTTAGGAAAAGACTAGCAACAGGAGTATTGCTAGTCTTTTCCTAACTATGTTGGGGTTTTTTCATATAAATCAAATGTCCTTAGGCGACGGTGATCACTTACCATGAAAATGGCAGTCTGCTTATATCTATGACATAAGAATTTTGTTATTTTTGATATTTCGGAGTTGTTAATAATCAATTCATTATTATTAGAAAAATGTTATTATGATGTCAAAGATTACTTGTGTGACAAAAATATTGTATTCCAATGACAAGAAAGGAAAAACAATTATCATTTTTTCCCACATAATATGTATATTGTGAACTGTATTTGAATGCCATTTAAATTGCTTGTGTCTTTCCTCTTTTCTAAAAATTTTTTGAATATTTATGTAAGAATATAATTTGCAATATTGTAATAAGGAATTATGACTAATTTGACTTGGAATTGAATTTGTATGTATTAATAATTTGGAATATTTTAATAATGTATCGAGACTAATATGTTTTAAATTCTGATTTATATTTTATTATTGTATGCCTCAACGGCGGGACATAGCTGAACTTATTTTAATTATTTAAGACCTGCATTTATGTGTATACCTATAGTCCACAATAAAGATTATTTGATTTGATTTGATTTGATGAGTTATTTCTTAAACACCAACAACCTTTCAGGGGGTGAAAGTACCCCCTGAAAGGTTGTTGGTGTTTAAGAAATAACCCTGTATACAACGTGTAACAGAATAAAAGCAATACCTCTAAAGAGGTCATTGTACTCATCATTATGAACAACTTTTACTATGGGACCAACCTCGAAATCACGAAAAAAAGATCAGCTATTCAGTACATTTTGTCGAGTTGTGCTCACAGATATATGTATGGAGCAGCCATAGTAAAAGTTGTACATAATTATGAGTACAATGACCCCTTAAGAGTTATTGCGTTTATTCTGTTACATGTTGTATAAGAAACGAGTACCTAAGCCATGTCAGAATAAATATCTATAAAATACCGACAACGGACGACAGCAACACTCCCGTCCCTTCGAGTACTTTTAAACCTCTTGTAACTTTGCAAGATAACTTAGCCGATCAATCAGCGTACCTTTAATGCGTTAGTCAATGAGTACTTCCCTAATAGAATATCGGCAAAAATATTGCTCCTGGCCAACTTACTATAACAAGGTAAAATCAATTAACTACCCCATACAAAACTCCCACGTACGTAAGTAATTGTGACACCAACAAAGTTCTTCATAATATTTCGTGTCGTAACTATGAACGGTCGTCACTAAATCGCGGCGACTAAGTTACGTTAAGTTCTTTCAATGTGGAAGCAGTTTACCAAGTTTCAGCCTGCAATCATGTTCCATGTAAATTTAGAACTTCCAGTTTTGCAACTTTGTAATACAACACATTACTAAAGGTAGTTCTAGTTTAATGACTCCCAGGTAAGGTCTAGACGTACTGATCTCGCTTTTAAAGGAAAAACACTTCTCTACTTAGTAACCGTATCGATGGCAATCCTTTTAGCTCGCAACTAAGTACTTTGACTACTTAATAATGTCGTAGTGGGTATAAATCTTCTCCCGGTCTGCATTATAGTAGGGTATCTAGCAACGGTATGTACAGAATTATAGACAAGTGCACTTATTGAAGTGAAAACTTCTGTAGCGGCGTTGTGCACTTTTTGGGATGGGTAATAATTAGTGATAGTTCATCATCTGTCTAGCCTTTTTCCCAATAATATTGGGGTCGGCAACCGTGATAGTCAGACAGTTGAAATTTTCACAGATGATGTAAGTACTTCTGTTGCCGCTAAAACAAAAAATACTAAAAAACAGAATAAAATAAATATTTAAGGGGGCTCCCATACAACAAACGTGATTTTTTTGCCGTTTTTATAGATAATGGTACGGAACCCTTCGTTGCGCGAGTCTGACTCCCATTTGGCCAGTATTTTTTCGCGATTTTTGGGTTGGTCCCATAGTAACAGTTGTTCATAATGATAAGTACAATAACCCCTTAACAGTTATTGCGTTTATTGTGTTACACGTTGTATACCAATGAAACTTAATTTAACCAAAACCACAATCTCCGCCAAAATACAGCTAATATTCAAATCAAAGTACACAACTTGATACGGTCTAAATTACATCTAAATCTTCGACTGTGGCGGTAACAGAATTCAGTTCAGTTGAGTTCAGCCCACGGGTACTACTCGACAGGCCAGTGCAACTGTCGGCAACTTGCACTGGTAACTAGCACTGTCGCACTACTGGCGCTAAACTTTGCCTAGGACTGTCAAAGGGCATCGGTAAGAGGCTGGGTAATGGTGTATATTGGAGATATTAACATTGTTCGAGATTCTGTGAATGTGTGATAGTATTGTAATCTGTGAGTTGTCTTTGTGATAAATGTAAGAATTTATTCAAACCGATTGTCGGTTCTGTGGGAAGGATTTCTTAGTGGATGTGGATTAGAGTTACACCCACATACACTTATAGGGTACTAATAGGCCTACATATCTATGACTAGCTTTTGCCCGCGGCTCCACCCACGTGTAAGTCGGTTATCGCGTAAAAAAGTAGCCTATGCCCTTCTCCATATCCCAGGCTATATATCTGCCAAATTTAATGACGATCCGTTCAGCCGTTTTAGCGTGAAAGCGTATCATTAGACAGACAGACAGAGTTACTTTCGCATTTATAATATTAGTAGAGATATAAATGCCAATGGAGTATCTTTATTTGTGTTGGTACATTATAGCAGATATAGTATATATCGGCGCGAAGGCTTAATCAAGCGTCGAATAAATCAATATGAATGCCGGCGGAAAGGCGTCATCGAGCGTCAGTTTGATTATTCTAAGTTCAAATACTGTGTGATTGCTTATTTGAAGTTGGTAAAAGTCACTCAAACGATTATTTAATTAACTTTATTAGTTGATTACTAGAAATTATTAAACTAATTAATTTGTACTTCTAAATTCATTTTATGATTTGTAAAATTAAATCAAGAATTTAAAAACGAACCATAAAGAAAACATGAGTCGATAGATTTGTAACGACTCTAACCCAAGGGTATAAATACGAACGCCCGACCGTTCACAAGTCATTCTAAGTCGAGCCGTCGGACGGTGCGGAGCTCCGTAATATCGTGAGTCATTCTTTGTTGTTGACGAATATTTACTGTGTGCCATTTGTGTGCTATCCACCAGCGAGAATATAAGTTGATACTGAAAACAAGTATTTCATTTCCGAAATGAGTAACCACCACCAGCACCATGATGATATGGAAATAGTGACGTCAGCATTACTGACGTCACCGTTTTTAAAAATAACAAGGGGGCCCGTTCCCCGTCATATATATACATACTATACATACAAATATGAATCATAACATTCATAACTTATGATCCATAAGCAAGCTTAACAGATACCCGTATCAAACTTACTAACCACCAACTATCGACAGACCTAGTTCATTACTGGAAGAGGGCCTTTAGGAAAGTAATAAACAAATTCGTAGAAAAACCTGCAAAGCATCTTACATTCATAAGAACAACCATCAGTGCTTACTTACATAAAATGTTCATAATGTCAAGCAATGAGTACTTCACGTTACGCATTAGTAAGATAAACAAGAAAGTTCCCGCCACTGAGAAGTAAGATTATTTTAATATTCATACAAGTCAGTCTTTCAGTAAATACTTTGCTGAAACTTATCTCGAGAAACCACCTGATAGAATTTACAGCATTTTTTTTGTTTTTTTTTTTAAGGATTGGAAATCATCAAATGTCAGACTCTTACTGACTAAAACCCATCCATGCTCCTCCTAATGCCTTTTGCGTTCCAGAGCCGCGGCGGCTCTGGCCCTAGCGGGCCCCCCGACTTTTTTGCTGACTGCGCTTATCGGCGCGAGTGGGATACAACGCGCCGTCTACTCGGGCCTGTTCAGCCGGTCGATTCTGTCGACATCTCACGGTGTTCACCTAGGCGGAGTGAACGACAAGAGCGCTGTCATTCCATCTTATTTGTATGGTTTGTCAACTCACCGGTCGTGAGCCCCGCCCAACTGTTCACTTCACCGTCAGAATTTACAGCATTAAGTAATTCTCAATACTGGAGTTCAAAGATCTGGTTTATATAGAATTCACAGTGCATAATAGTATGACATGATTTTAATAGTTTAAATACCTAACTATTAAAATTCATCTCTTAAATACTTCTTTAAGAAGATTTGTTTCATGGGATCAAAAAGGAATCGATAATTATTATCTAATTAGGTAGTGAAACAGTACTTATAGATAGTCAATATAGTCCAGTAACTTTATACACCAGAGCTTGCGTCAAATCCGGTAGTTCTGATTTTGTGCAAACTTGTTTATGATGTTGGGCCAATGATAAATTTAAGTTTTTGACCTCGAGCGCCGAACGTAACTTTGTGAAAAGTCGAAAAACCACGAAAATATCGGATTTTATTCAGAATTTGGCGATTAGTCCTTCTCAGGACGGTCTTAAAGTAGACTAAATTTGCTACAATATGAGACTAGAATGGTTTCTGTAGATCCAGGAGTTTCCGAGAGATGATTTCTGACAAAGTTGCGTTTGGCGCTCCAGGTCACAAACATGGATTCTTCATTGGGCCAACATCATAAACAAGTCCGCAAAAATCAGAACTACCAGATTTGACGCAAAGTACCGCGTAATTTCAGGCGACAAGCTTACTGAAAAATATTTTAGCCACGAAACCCCCAACTTGTGTTGATGAAGTAATGTATTTAAAGAACTTTCCTAAATAGCATTAAAATTAACAACTATACTTAAGCCAAATCCCATGAATATGTTCATAGGTTACGAACAAGGTTTTATTCTAATCAGTAACCGAGGTACAACCAAATTTTCCGCATACAAAAATACAAGTAAGTAAAATGTAATCTCTGCCACAAATAGGGAGACGCCCCGATATTCAAAAGTAGACGAAGTATGTTCAGACAACATTTTATACAACGTTTACTTTATAAAATCTATTAAGCCGTTCGCCATCAAGTGTTGGAACTGAGCGTTTTATTCATGGTACTAATTCCTTAACGCTCGTCCTTCGTTTCACTAAATCTATCGGCTTTCGGCTTTAGTAAAACAAAGAGGCACCGGCCATCTCTAAACGCCCTCGCTCTAGAAACGTATCGGGATACTATATAGAATCAGTGTGACTTAACAGACGATTACCGGTCTGGAATTAATTGCTATTCGTTTATCGGCTTTTTTATTCTGTTTCGTGCCTTTATACTTACTTTGAGGAAGTCTTGTGTTCTCGGAAAAAAATGTTCAATGGCTGGCCGTTATGTTACTGCCAGACTTTTACTTGAAAATTCTTTTGATACTATTTTTGTTACCGAAAGAACTGGCTCGTACTAGCAAAGAACAGAGTTCTACAGAAAGGGAGAGGGAGGTCTTTGCCTAGAAGTGGAAAAAAAAATTTTCACAAAAAAAAGAAACCGACTGCCAAAAAACACATAACTTTAATTTCGGAAGTCGGTGTTTTTGGTTGCTTCTTCGTTATTTGACACCGACTTCCGAAATTAAAGTTATGTGTTTTTTGGCAGTCGGTTTCTTTTTTTTGTGAAAAATTTTTAATTTTTTACTTTTTAGTGGTACCCCACACCTAACAACACCACTGGAAAGTCACAGGAAAGCAAAAATACGCAATTACGTATACATAGATGTGTTTTCCACATATTTTTTCCAGCTATTTGGATTTAATAACCAAACTGCTGAACCGATTTTGATAAAATTTCAATGGGACCATTTGGAAAGTATACCCTTTCCAACAAAAAAAGATTTTTTCAAATCGGTTGGCAAGCGACGGAGTTATGCCCGAACAAACATAAAAAAAAAAAAATACAAACATCCGAATTGAGAACCTCCTCCTTTTTTAGAAGTCGGTTAAAAATAGGCCGGTTTTAAAGCTAGATAGAAATAGTAAACACTTTTTTTGGATAGTGTTTCACTTTTCCTTGCTTGTTGCTGCAATAAACCTACAAAAAAATCTGCCTAAACTTTTCTCAACTTAGTAGATATTTATTATTCACATTACCTACCAATGAATCAACAAAAAGAAATCGTAATTGAAAAATCAACGAGATCACTTAGCTCTTGTAGGATTTGTACCAAACACATTGTTTCCTGCAATCTAGCTCCTAGCCAGCTGACTGATAGCTCTATCAGTCCGGGCAGTGGAGCATGCTGTAATCAATGGTATCGCTAAGTTGCTCTCAAGCATGAGCTTCTAGTACCTCGGTAGTCGGTTAACATGGAAATTGCTCATCACTGACCGACAGTTATCCTTACTAATATTATAGATGCGAAAATGACTTTGTTAATGTGTTTATTAAGCATTCACGTGAACCCGAACTAATGGTTGATTCGCACATAGCCCGGGAGTGTCAGGGCCGTGGCCGTGCAGGGACCGTGCATCCGTATCTGCACGTCCGTGCGTTTGGCCCGGGCACGGAAGCTCCGGCGCCTGCCCGGACACGGACGTGTGTGAACGAGTTCATTTACAAAATGTATGCAACTATATTTTTTTGAGCTTCGGACGGACCACGGCCCGGCCACGTCCCGGACACGGCCCGGCTATGTGTGAATCAACCTAACCTAACACTAGTCGCGATCTTGAACTCGCTGGTAAGCGTGAACCGAAAAACACGCTGTCTCACCGGGCATCGTGCCCGACAGAGACAATATCAGTGATGAGCATTTAGATGCTAGTCTAAACGCACAATGTCTAGTTTCCACGCTCAAAACACCGTTCCAAACAAAAACAACGTTAGACGATGCACGAAAAGTCTATTTGAAGATTGAGTTTTATGAAAAAACCACTGAATAAATCCATTACAAATAAAGTTTATTGAACTTTTCTACAATTGAGGTTTGTCGGTGCCGACTTCGTTTTTGAGATTTTACACTTCTTTTATTGCTTATTGACGCCCAAAGTTGCGATAAAATTGGCAAAAAAACGAATCTTTGTTGGCTTATAACTTTTTAAAGGCTTTTTATTTTACTATTCTGTTTCCGTACAGACAAAATTAATAATGAAGTTAAACGATATCATGCTTAACTTTGAATGTATAATGTCAAACAGTGGAGTAATACCCCCCCGAAATTTGTATGGACAAAATATCGAAGAGTGCAGTAACCTTAACTATGAATGACAACATGATTTGGCAATTGTTCTTAGTTCGGGTTCGGGATTAATCGTAAAACCGTAGGTGATACGGAGAAGAAAATGCCCGACACTAGGGCTGAAACTACAGACTTCGGGCTTAGAGAGTAAACCCCAAGAATCGCTAAACCTATTTTGATACATTTTAGTAAAAAGATAGATAGGATCTTCAAGACTAAATAAATACTATATAAATTTTAGATCATGTTGGAGTAGGTGCCTATCACATTGTCTCTTGCAATTTAGCTCCCAGCCAGCTATCAGTCCAGGCAGTGGAGCATGGTGTAATCAATGGTGTTGCGCTAAGCTGCTCTCAAGCATGAGCTTCTAGTATCTACCTCGGTAGATTCCCTACTCGGTTAACATGGAAAATGCTCATCTGTCGCCGAGAGTTCTCTACAAAGTTTAGCTATATTGTCTAATTTTCTTTTGCGCCTCATGTAAAATACTTGTATCCTGCTGCATTCGGTTGGACTAGAGGCTGACCCCAATCCCTACTAATATAATAAATGCAAAAGTTACTCTGTCTGTCTGTTACTTACGCTTTCACGCTATAACGGCTGATCCGTTCAGCCGTTCATTAAATTGATATGGAGAAGTATAAATGCTTTTTTATGCCATAACCGACATCCAGGCGGGCGGGCACAAGCTTGAATAAAATATATATTTATTAATATATACAGTTGGTAAATTACAAGGCAAATTGATTGACATATTATGACCTGGGTTAGCCTTTTTATCTTGCCCCCAAAATATGAGTATCTGTTAAAATAATAACTGCAACTTTAGCAAATTATTTGACTCTGTTTGTTGTTACTCGTATGTTATTTTACTACTGCAATTACTGAAAGATTATTCGTTCTTCCCCATAGTTACTTGCACGTTCTTCTCCATAAAGATACACGCTTTTGAACGTGCAAATAGCTTCATGTTTTGACGGGCCGACCTTGGCAATTCAGAAGTGCCCATAAATGCTTTGAATCTTGAATTTTATCATGAAAATCTGTGAAACGAAAACCACAACATGCTTGATGCTAAAAAACCTACAATTCCAGTACACCAACGAAAACTTAAATCACCAAACTCAACCGACAACACACGACAACGTTCAACAAAATAAGTGCTGTACATTATTCCCGTATTAGGTAAATCTGGGCTCGATACGTAAGGCCGTAATATCGGCCGGTACGGCACACGGCTTACATCCGGCACAGATAAGCCGCACTTGTATCCGTCTCGGCGGCACTCAAGCCTGTTGTGCCCGATTATACCCACCGATTCCCTTCAATGCTGCCTACTTTATTGACAATGTATTATGAACGGTCACACGGTAAAATATCTACACAGTATAAAGATTTTCCTGCCGAAAGATGTGGAAAGTTTTCTCGTTTGATTTTTCTTATTTAAAGTTATAATGGAGGAAGAAATTGTCCTTTTTTGTGAGGCAATCATAAGTATGTCCTTATACAATTTCACATTTTTGTATAGATGTCTTTTATCAAAGTTATATGTACCTACATATTTTCACTAACACGACACGACAGCTAAATGTTATGCCTAAATATGTTTGCACCATTGCTGCATTGTGCAGTGTAATAATAACAGTGCGTGTTTATTTATATACAACGTGTTTATTTATAACAGAATAAACGCAATACCTCTTAAGGGGTCATAACCAGACAACTGATAAGTATGTATATCAGTTGTCTGGTTACCATAACACAAGCTCTGCTTAGCTTGGGATCAGATGGCCGTGTGTGAGTTGTCCCAAGATATTTATTTATTATTTATTTATTTATTGTTCTCATCATTATGAACAACTTTCACTATGGGACCAACACTAAAATCGCTGAAAAAAAAACGACTGTCCCATACATTTGTGTACGTAATAATAAGTCAATAAAATGTACCTACCTACTGCTAATTTTAAACAGCTGATTTTTTTCGCGATTTCGGGGTTGGTCCCGTAGTAAATGTTGTTCATAATGATGAGTACAATGACCCCTTAAGAGGTATTGCGTTTATTCTGTTGCACGTTGTATAGTATTAGGTGTAACCAAGTGTTTTGAAACAGGCATTCATGAGATCGTATCGTCGAAACTGAACAAAACACACAACACAACTGCTCCACTTTATCTCCTTTTAACTTACACATTTGGCCAAATAAACAATACATTATTGCTGTAGGTACATGGTGTAGTTTAAATCTCCAGCACAGCTACAATTACACGGTCGAGTGGGCCCGCTCAATGGCGCAAACATACCACAAAGACGTCTGATCTGTAAGGACTACGGAAATGTCTGTTTACATCACATGAACTGAGGACATGCTAGATAGGACTAGCGTACACTAGATAGTTCCAGAAAATCGTTTTTATGAAAAAAAAAATCATGACTTTTTATAAACGCTTGGTAACTTTTAAAATCATAGTATATCGAAGATTCAAAACATGAACAGAAGTTGGTATCGGTTGGTCACCGAATAATGTGAATGATGGCTTCGATAAAAATGGTTTACGGGAAGAAATCATTAGGGGCAATTAATTGTTCTTGAGCTATCTGAGATTTTTTTGGATACCTACACCTACCCTATCAGCCATAGTCAAACTTTCACAATATTAATTTCACACAGTGCGTCCACCCATCACACCCACTTCCTACCTTCCATACGACTTACTTTTAAAAAAAACTCGCGAGATCATTATCAGTATTCAGTGTTAAAACTATTTAGTGTGCGCCACCCTCAAGGGGTACAGACAAAGGACGAGTTCACAATGGAGGCGCGATGTGAGAGCGCATCGCAGATGACAGAGCCGCGATAATAGAGCTCCCTGTTTAGCGAGTGCGTCCGGGCCGGCCGGAAATGGCGCAGCCCTACAGACAACCTTCATTTCCTGAGTAGTCCTTTTGCGAGGGCCCGAGGGATGTGATGTTAATCTCTGTTTTTCCTGTCATAATTTTGTATTCTGGCTGTGCTTATTAGCTTTTTGCAAGTTGTAAAAGACTGGTAGGCTTTTGCCTTTTTTTTCAGGTCCTTTTTGTGACAAAGGAATGTTTACCCTTGAAAATCGAAAAAAAAATTACAGTCACCAAGGGATGACGTCGGAAAAGAGATTTTTTTCTCGTTGCAGATTTTTTAACTTTTCTTGTTGTCTAATTACTTCCTTGTACTTTATATCTATGAAAGGGCTATGTCATTTTATATTAATGACTTTAATTAAAACATCATCTACCTAGCCTTTTCCCAACTATATCGGGTCGGCTCCCAGTCAAACCGGATTCAGCTGAATACCAGTATTTTACGTGGAGTGGCTGCCTGCCAGACCTCTACAACTCATTAACTGGGTAACACGGTACTTCTTGGCAAGACTGGTGTCAGAATTTCTGGCTTCTGACAATCCGTAACGACTGCCAAAGATCTACAAATGACAGCCGGGACCAACGGCTTAACGTGCTTTTTGAGGCACGGAGGAGTCTCGGTATGTTAATATGGTCACCCATTCACAGACCAACCTCGGCAAGCGTTGCTTAACCTTGAAGATTGGTCCGTGCGGCTGTTATAATTTAGCCATGATTTTAATTAAAACGATTAATATAATCACCAGACCGGTACTCGAAAGGCTGGCAAACTTAACACGACCGATTCATACATTAAAAAAAAAACAAAAACCGTAACCACCCAATAAAACCAGAATACATCATCCCAACCCTATCAAGAACGTCGAATAGTTTTTGTTGTTCCCAACAATAAGGCTGACAACTGCTGCTCGCAAGACAACAGGATCGCGACTGTCGTCACGCGACAACGCTACAACGCGAGGCGCTCAAATGAACAGTGAACATTGAACAACTGCTAACAATCCGTGTCGAGCAACTGGACGGAGGCACTAGACACTGGACGGTTTATCGACGAAAATGGCTGCTTTATTTTCTATTGGGAATGGCAGACAATGGACCTTTATTTGTTGAGGAGGTGTAATTGTGTAGCAGTTGAAGAAATGGGTTGTAAATGAAATCCTAATAATCCTATCCTACTTTCTAGTAATATTGTAAACTAGCTGCCGCCCGCGGCTCTGCCCGCGTGAATGTCGAAAAGTATCCCATGTGTTATTCCAGACTATAATCTACCTCTGTGCCAAATTTTATCAAGGTCCATTCAGTAGTTTTTGTGTGATTGAGTAACAAACATCCATCCATATGAGTACATCCAAACATCCAAACTTTCGCATCGATAATGTTAGTATAGTATAGATAGATGTGAAATTTTATGCAGATGGATGGGTGGAAGCTTGTTGCACTTCCACGCAAAACAACCACAGGGGAGGCCTATGTCCAGCAGAGTACGCCTATCGGCTGAAGAGGTGATGATGATAAATAAACATTCAGTCTACAAATAAAAATCTAATAAATCAATTTTTGTTGTTTCTGTGAAGGTACCATGCGTGTTTCATGTGCTAATAAATTTTATTATATAAGTATTTCTTTCTTTCTAAAACTAAACCCGAACGTTAAAGCTAGGACAATTTAAAGTTAAAACTCGCTTACCAGACGGATACAGAGTAATTCAAGTTTCCCAACGTTTAAGAGAGAAGTTCTGTTATTCCCGTCACACGCGGGTACGTCCGCACCATTCGCTCTTGACAGCTACCCGGAAAGACTCCTCAACGATGACTGACATAACTACTAGACAAAAAGGTTTAAGGCCGAAAAGGTTTTCGGCTTTTTTTACGTTTCTTTAAGCTTAGGGCTTTTTACTTAAAACTTTAGTTTTAGTGATCTTGCTTTGGGCACTCACTTTTATTCTACGAGTAGGTAGTAAGATTTCTTTCGCCGTTACTTCAAGTTTGTATCTTTACACACGAAACATGCTAAAACAATCGGTTTTTTTAACGATAGAGACCATTTTATTAATTTAATTTTCAACGTAGGTATACGTAGGTATAACAGAACAAACGCAATACCTGAAAAGGGGTCATTGTACTCATCACTTTCTTTTTTTTTAGTTTTAGTTATGTTTACAGGTTTTAGTTTGTTTACAGTCATAACATTATTATCTTCTCTATAGCTTTAAGTTGGTGTCTAAATTGTAAATGTATCTAAGCTTACAATCGATTTAATTTAAATTGCTCATGTGGTGTTTACCTATAAGTAGTTGTTACACTGTGCAAAGTTTTTGAATCACGATTGTTATTTTTAAGCTCATAAGTGTAAACAATTGTTGGTGAACCAAATAAATAAATAAAAATAAATAAATCATTATCAACATCTTTTCCTATGGGATCAACACTGTTTATAACTTGACAAAATGTACTGAACACCAGATTTTTTAGCGGTCGCATTCGCTATATATCAGTCGCAATCTGTCAAAAATGTTTGGAAATTGAGGCGTTTTGACAGATTGCGACTGAAATGCTAATGCGAACGTTGCTTAAAAATGAGTAGGATTGGCTTTTATTCTGTAACATGTAATAAACGAATATCAACGTTGTCAACAATTGATTCCCAAGAATATATAAAACGAAGAGATTCCCAAGACCATTATTTCAAATAAAACGTATTTATTACTGGACTCATAACTTTCATAAACCATAACACGGAGATAAAAGCCACGCGGATATTTATGAAAATGGAATATCCAAGGTATTACAACTCACGCGTTTTCTCTTCACCTCTCTAAATGAATATATACGAGGAAGATCCACCATTGATATACTGTTCGTATACAGAGTGAATTTTCAAATTCTTAGGAAATAACAGCACCAACCTAATAAATGCCTACTTCTCAAATATGATATTTTCCTTATTAAGTACCTACCGAGGTATTAAATAAGGGGTTACTTTTCAATGACTAGCCTATTTTTTTCGGGCATTAGGAATCAATCAAAGACACGATTTATGCAAAAAGACACTCACAAAAAAAACTTTTTACAAAAATACAACCAGCTTCCGAATAAAAAAACACTACGAAGTATAAAATAACTTTAAATTCGGAAATCGGTGTTTTAGTTGTTTCTTAGATTTTGTCACCGACTTCCGAAATTAAAGTTACTTCATACTTTTGCAAAATACGGAATTTCGTTTACTTGGTCACATTTTGATTTAAAAACCAAACTACAGAACCGATTCAGATGAAATATCTATGGGACCAATCGGAAAGTAGGTATTATCCTTTCACATATAAGAAAAAAAAAATCTGTTCATAAAAGACGGAGAATTATGAGGTCACAAACATAAAAAATACAACTGAGTTGAGAATCTCTTCTTTTTTTTTTTGAAGTTGGTTAAAAAGAAAAATAAATCAGCCTTAGGTTTTGCAAGCAAAAATGTACTGAAAAACTGTTTTTTTTTTCTTTTAATCTTGTCTCAATAAAACTGTTTCTTTGATTGATCATGGACTCACGTTTCACCAATATCTTAACTTTAAGCACCTATTCTATTGCAAGATTGCCTGTAAATATCCTATTCACTCAATCGCGGTATTTGAAAACCTAAAGATTATTACAGCTATCAGGAACACTAACTTGGAAATTTAACTCATAACTCAAATTGAACACATTTCTCGATTTTTATTTATTTAACACTTTGAGCACACAAATGTACAGAGGCGGACTTAATTTCATAGGCATTCTGTACTAGTCAACCTTTGGCCTTGGGACACACACACAAGCACAGAATAGTGGTAGGTGCATTAAAGACAATTCTAAACTAAATTGTACTATTTCTTTTAAACTCATCCTGTACACCATGTATGTACGAGTATGTATGTATATTTCTCACATGCTGTATAGGTATTTCCTATACCTAAACATAGTACGTCGTGTGCCTCGTAGGCGATAGAGTGAAACTTCGGAATAAAGACTAGCTAGTCGTGAGCTTGTTCAAATTTAACCTAGTTCACCATAAATAGCAGCAAACGTTAGTTGCTAAGAGATTTTGCGAGTGCTACTTGCCTTCAATATTATAATTTTAAATTTAGTTAATAGGTTCCTGGTTATAATATACAATTTGATGATGGCCGAGGACCTTAATGCCAAGCCAAATTCTCGTACTTAAAATAGTTTTAACATATTAAGTAATCTAAAATAAAATTAAGTAATATAAAATAACATCTATGTACCTACGTATTATTCATCATCATCATCATCATCATCATCATCATCATATCAGCCGAAAGACGTCCACTGCTGGACATAGGCCTCCCCCAAGTGTCGCCACAACAACCGGTCCTGTGCGTCTCGCATCCATCGGCCATCACCCGCGACCCTCACCAGGTCATCGGTCCACCTTGTGGGAGGCCTTCCAACGCTGCGTCTTCCGGTACCCGGTCGCCACTCCAAAACTTTTATTACCTACGTATTATTATTGTGATGAAAACAATATTACTCAACTTTTAAAATGCATACATTGCATGCCACATGGAACCTTTTTCTCACAATAAAAAGAACATGACAGCACACTCCAGCCGCCATACTGGCAGGTACATGACGAACTACATTCTCCTCCACGCAGTGGCAATCTGTTATCGTTATAAACTTTTACTACATTACCGCCGCACTGTGTTACCACGTCTCATATTGTGTTATTAGATTTGCATGAAGCTCTAACTTGCCTTGTTTCGTAACCAAAGAACGCGACGTCAACACAACGCAATATTTAAATGAACACTCATCATGTAAATATGTTAATGTCTCGAGTAACATTATACAACTTTTCTGAACACCGAAATTCATGTAACCGATACGAAAAGAGACAATTATTGTATTGTAACTTCATCTTCGAACTGACGACATTTCTCGAATAAATAAAGTTAGCATAATCAAAATGAAAGGCCTCTTTCAATTCGTTGAACATCAAAATGGTATGATGAGTACGTTAGTACTTTTGTGAGATGCGGTTTGAATATAAAATGGCGGTGGGTATTCAGAATAAGGGCGCAGGTGGACAGGCGCGCTAAAAGCCGATCCGTGTACCGAGCAGTGTGCCGGGCGCGTATCAAGCATTTATCATTGAGTTTACACGCAGCATACATTACGGTTAACTAAGCACCTTTTTAGTTTCACCTTGTGAAAAAATGGTGTCCGACACGGTTTGGATTTTATTGTGAGTTTTATGGGTGAGTGGAGTGATTTTTATTTCAATTTCACGGAATATTCTGCAAGGTTTTTTGATTTTTAGCCACTGTAATTCTGACCACAAAATGGACATGCGAACGCGATCATTGTGAACTAATGGAAACTCTGTCCTTCTAATTTACTCAACAATCGTGTTCTTGAGAGTTTATGGACAGTTGTTTAGCTAACAGTTGCCTCGTGGAAGAAGTCAAACAGAAGAAAAGAAGACTAAACATGACTAGATATATTACGTACTTCGATACATAGTATTGTATCTGAACTCGACAAAGACTAGTTCAAATGCGTATTGTCTTTTATTCAGCTGTTGGGGGTTAACAAATACACTTTTATTTGAGTGTCAGTCATGCAACTAGGTGAATGCTTAGCGTTCCATGCATACGGGTTGAAATTCAAATGGAATTCGTTGGAAATTCAACCCCGCAGTATGGAGTGCACCCTGTGCGCCGCGCTAGTTGCTACACCTCTAGTGGCAGGGAAACAGTTTTATTGTGTTCTCCATTCATAGGAAAAACGATTCGCAATTCTAAGGTAAAATTTTGTAATAAAACAGACTTGCAGCTTTGATAGAGTAAAAATCTTATTAAAGAATGTGGTTCTATAAAGGAGATGAAATAAGCAATCTAGATGATGAACAAAGCCATCTTCTGTCTTTCTTCTTTTGGAGTCGATGACTCATATTTTGTCCGGTCAAAGGCAGCGACATCACGTAGTGGACAGCCCGGTCTGTCATTACAGAAAATGTTGAACTTATTTTTTATTGGAATGTCTGCTTAGCACCGCCTTCGTCATTTAACACTTTACGCGCATAAATGTACAGAGGCGGTCTTAATGCCATAGGCATTTTCTACTAGTTAACCTTTGGGTGATTACCGAGAATAGTACTAGATGCAATATAGACAATATTTTTTTTTTCTGTTCCTTTAATCTGCAATCAGTCGCCAGACGATAATCAGATGAGTTGAGTGGTTAAAAGCATTTAATTAAATACAAAAATTTCAATAAATAATATACAAATATCCATCATCATCATCATCATCATATTTCTTCTTTCTTCACCATCTTCATCATCTTCTTTAGCCGAAAGACGTCCACTAGTCACGGACCTCCCAAGTGTTGCCACTTCGACCGGTCCTGTGTGATCCACTGTGTGACGGTAGCTAAAATCGCGCAAACGTAACTGAATAGAATCCCTTCCATGGTTCTCTAAGGAAACTTCCAAAGGAATCAAATACAAAGGAAATAGGTACTTACCTACACTACGAATTCTCGAAATATTCACCATCCAACCTCCAGCGCTCGAAACCGAACGAAATGAATAATTTTCTATTCATATTACAGAACACCTCCTTCCATTTAAGATTCACAACTCGATAGAATACCCACTGACTACTGCCGGGAATTGAATACACTCAAATGAAACTGCAAATGCCGTTTTCAATATCTTCGCCGGAAATAACATTTTGAATAGGGTTGCAGCGGAGACCATCTAAGTGGAGAAGGAGGTGTCGACCTTGACCTTCGTAGACGCGGAGGTTGATGAAAGCGGAGGTGGGAAAAGTAAGAATGATCCATGATCATTATTTCAGCCAAAAGACGTCCGCTGCTGGACATAGGCCTCCGCCTAGTCGTCCGGTTCTGTGCGTTACCCATGGTCAACGGTCCATCTTGTGGGTGTGGGCTTTCAAAGCTGCATTTTCCGGTAAACTAGATTTTCTCCAGAAATAACGATTGATTAACATTTTTTTAAGAAAAAGCCCGACGTACTACAAACAAAACTTTTGTGGCTTTGTCACCTTTTAGGCGATTTTTAGTGGCTCATAATAATATAATAATGTGACTCCAAATAACAGTTGGTTACTTGGTACTAAACCTGGGCAGTAATATGTCACGTTCCAGTCACGTTCCACACATTCACATTACAAGTTTAGACTTATAATGTGACTGTGGAGCCTATTTTCTTTATTAGACCCCATGATAACTTGTAGGCAAATATAGAGGTAAGAATCCTTGCGTAAGTTCCGCATTTTCGTTACAACTCTGATTTAGAGCAGGATTTCAATTTAATAAAGCACGTCGAAGGAACCTTGTCGAAGTCTTGACTAGTACTTACAACAACAGAATTCCTCGGATAGCGCTGTGTGCCACGCCTTACAAACGAGCAATAAGTGCAAGTGCCGCAAATTACTAAGAAAACCGTTTGTTTGAAACGTTTTTGTATTGTGCGGTCTCTTTTGTTGAGGCTTGTATTGTTTTAAATGTAAAACTTGATTTGATTGCTTATTACTTCATAATTAATATGAGGTATCACTTGGAAATGAAATTTAATTAGGTACATTCGTAGTCCCTTTTCTCCGAAGTCACAGACAGACAGTTATATTTTAATGGTTGACCATGTTTAGTAGTTCCCATAAAATAGGGGACATTATTGCCATTCACCGAGAATAGTTCCAATTTCCGCGAGACAGCTGAGTGTTTTCTGATAAACAACCCCAGGAACACTTAGCCTGAAAACGGACCATGGTCCTCACGATCACAACAACGGCATTTGCAACCATTACACGAACGGCAAGGAAGAAAAAAAGGTACCTTCAATCAATAAGATCTCAACGCAACTCTTTAAAAATAATACAAACGCTTTAACAAACAATAAACAAAGAAAACCTAAAACAGATCCCAAATCCGCCTCCTACTTAGTACCAAGATCCAATGTGTATTCAAAATCCGCGCGCCGACTATTTTCTGGGGCGCAATCTTGCATTGAAAGAGTTATTCCGTGGCTCGCGGCTCGTGGTTCGTGGCTCCATACAGGGCTGGCACGGGTGGCACAAAGGCGCTTTTATCGCGGGCGGTCGCTGAGTGCCAGTCCCTCGCAACCGCAAACAAAATCCAACACACGATGAATACCGCTAAGTAGGTTAGATGTGATATAATCTTGAGATTTACGATACTGAAAAAGTAAGTGCGATGCGAAAGTGTTTTTGATGCGGGAATGTGATTTAGATTGTCGGCTTTATTGTGTTTGTTTTAGTTATGATGAGGGGAGAACAGGAATGGAAGAAATGGTTTTAGGATACTGAGTCGTTCTTTAAGTGAGTTAGGAAGATCCATAATGTAAATACACAATTCATTCCTAACATTTAAGGTCGAACATCTTTCAGATTGACTTAATTAATAAATAGTTATTACAGCCTCAAAAACGCAGATATTAAAATGCGAACATCATTACCATAAAGGTAACATAAGGTGACAATAACAGCTGCACAATCTAGTTAACCGCACGCAATTTCAACAAATTGAGGCTTAATAAAGGATAATGAAGGCAGCATTTTAACTGCGCTATTGTGCGGAAAAAGTTTCACAGAATACGTAAAAAATATGTAAAGAACAGTCTGTTGTATAAGAATATCCCATTATATATCCCATTGAGCTGAGGTTGAACGTGAAAGAGGTTTTTTATCGGGACGCGGCGTGCGAGCGCAAGTGGCGAGTTCCACAGATAAAATCTAGCTTTGCTATCCGAGTAAACACGTGAGTGAAACATGCCTTAGAAAGAACCCAGTGGCTAATACCCTTTTGCTGTGTAGATTTACAGTTGGCGGACGTAACGTGCACTTTACTAAGTAACCCTGTTAATTAAAAATAACGGTTTTTTAAAGGGGAAAATGTTACTTTTTAAGTCGGTTGTCGTCTTTTCAAGTTAACTTTGCATTTATAATTTTCAACTATAACAGGAAAGTTTCTGTGGGGTTCTTTATATTTTATAATAATATTTTTTATTTAAAACATAGTGCTAAAACACAAAAAGCATTGAAACACACCTATAGGTAACATAAATCGTGGTACGCCAAGGATTACAAAAGATTAAGTTAAGTTTCCGACGTGGCGGTCTCAGACAATGCATTTCCCGACACCCGATAATCCGTACAAAGAAATGAACGTGACAATATATTTGAACAAGTCCCTATGTCGTGCGGTGTCGTGCAGTGTCGTGCAGTATCGTACGATGTCGTACGTGGGGCGGTAACCACAGACTGTATCAGTGTCGTAACGTCGCGTCGTAAACGCACGAACTCGTGCGATAAATTCGATCGTAGTGGGTTGGATTGAGCAGTTCATGACGTATCTATCGTAAATTATAGGTACTTTTATTGATACTGATATATAGACTTTAAGCTCAAGGGTAGCTTCTCCGTGTATGCGACGTGGTATGTATTATTCACGGTGTAAGGATTATATGACCTTGATTTGATGTTGAATTCTAGGATATGCGTAGCTAAAGGCTTGGAATAGTGGACCATTTCAGTTCACACATTTTTTACGTGGTTTAAAATACAAAGTTTGTAAAAATTGTGATGTTTGTATATCGGGTTGGTTTCCGCAACTCTACGACTAAGCGCATATTTTGCGTGTGATCCACCCCAGGTCCTCAAGGAATGCCAGCAACGCCTTGGTGTTACTAACTATCTCAAAGAGAGTACCTGGGTTAAAAAAAAATATTTACAGGGGCATTGCTCTTATTTTATTTTCAGGACCATTCGCATTAGCATTACAGTCGCAAACTGTCAACAACACTTTGAATCGCTTCACTTAGAGAAGTTTTTGACATTTTGTGACAAGAATTTGATGGTTTTGTAAGTACGAGAATCGCCTTCTGAGTAAACATGAACATTCGTTTATGTCAAATCGTATGGAGAAAAGAGGATTTCCGTTGCTGTCAACAGACTGCGCTTGTTCTGTTTATATGTGATGAGTTTGGTGCTCATCACATATTAACAACATTTGTTCATAAGAACAACAAAGACACATCATACTTAATATAACCGGAGAAACATAATTACATTCGGTAAAAGTCGTCAAGTGAAAGTGAAGACATTCAACATAAACCCAAGCTCTCGGCAACTTAACCTCGCAGTTCTACAAGTTACAATAAGTTACAACTTACTCTACTCAACAGATACGTCGGTAATGACAGCCTCGGTTAGGCCTGGCTTAAATGGAGAGGAAATACTGAACTGGCGCACCTTTGTCAGTTTTGCCTGAGAGAATGAGTTGACGACTTAGCAACAGTCACAACGTTGCTTAAGTGTTACAGGTTTACTGCCAGTATTTATACTAAATAGCGTTTTCGACTCTACGTTTATAAAACTGATTATGTGTGTCGTATAGGCTATTATCAGATTTTTGTAGTATGTCGTCATGCATACAGGGTGCCCTGGTAACGCAATGCGTCAGGGATGGTTCACAATTTGATGTCAAACACCGATGAACATCACAGATTTTCATGAAGACCAACTTTTTCATGATGGCACCATTTAGGTAACAAAATAAATCCAATGGAATGAGGCAAAACTGATAGTGTATATAAGCCTTTACAACTACGTTTATACTCAAGTCTAAGTAGAAGCTATTTGCTACAAGTACTGATAGTAAAATCTGACCTTTCGATCTAGATTATTTTGCCAAAGGGCGTCTCGAAACAGTTCTTGTTTCGTAAGCCGTTGTTACAAATATGATTTTAAATAAACAAAAAAATGTTAAATAACATTTTCTTTTGATACTGACTAAATAACTAGATATAATGAAAACATGCATCAGCAACATACCTCTTAAGGGGTCATTGTAAACTCATCATTATGAACATCTTTTATGACCCCTTAAGAGGTATTGCGTTTATTCGGCTACACATTGTATAAAAAACTCGTGTCACGGTGTTTGTGGTCGTACTCCTCCGAAACGTCTCGACCGATTTTTAGGGTTCCGAAACCAAAGGGTAAAAACGGGACCCTATTATTAAGACTCCGCTGTCCGTCTGTCTGTCTGTCTGTCTGTCACCAGGCTGTATCTCATGAACCGTGATAGCTAGACAGTTAAAATTGTCACAGATGATGTATTTCTGTTGCCGCTATAACAACAAATACTAAAAACAGAATTAAATAAATATTTAAGTGGAGCTCTCATACAACAAACGTAATTTTTTGCCGTTTTTTATAGATAATGTTACGGAACCCTTCGTGCGCGAGTCCGATTCGCACTTGGCCGGTTTTAATGCATATTTGGTGAAATGAGAAAATTGATATGCGCGTACGAAGTTGCGGGCAAAAGCTAGTCTTATATAGTACTCATGCGAGTTTTTCTTGGTCAACCATTCTGTCCTGTCAACCGTCACGCTATCACTGAATCTTTTTTCTTTAATGTTATCCTCACACAGTCCGTTTTTGTTTAAAACAATGTTAAATACTTACCTATGGTGATTGACCTTCTATGTGTCTTGCACAAATTACATATGACCCTATTCTAATTTAACAAGAATCCATCTACCCACCTACGTCTGTCTTCATCAGAAATTTTGATGTAAATGAAAACATTTGTCAAATAAACAGATAGCTCAAATGTAAATATACTAATTTCGAAATTATGTCAAGGTTGCCGCCTTATGAGACGTAATCAGCAACCATCATATTTTTTTCGAAGAAAAAAATAATCTCAACTAATTTGCGAATAGAAAATAATATCATAAAACTCTTGAAGGTCAGCAATAAAGAAAGAATTATGTATTTTTGAATTTAATGATTTGTCATAGTAACAGCGATATTTATTTTAAACGCTGCTATTATATTACCTATGTAACTAACGACCATTTTTATGTAACGTATATTAAATAAATACTACACATTCAATTTAAAATGCCTAACCAGATAAGTAAGAAAACTTTTTCGTTCAAAACGCTATCAATGTGAAGCATGCTCAACAACGGGGGCACGTACTCACTAACCTTCTCGTAGCTGAATAGCTACGCCGTAGCAGATAGCTACGCCGTAGCGCCGGCGTAGCGCGCCTGTTTAGCCCTGTCGTTTGAGATAAGACTAAATTCAAAATTTCGCTGCGAAGATAAGCTAATGAGAATAATTTTTGGACTACCTCACTAGCATATTAAGCTGTTCGTGTATTAAACTGGGTTATTGTGTACAGGTGTATAATTTTACTGTGGGGTTTAGGAGAGAATGATATTTCTGTTTAAGGATATTTAAGTTTAATGCTCTATTAAATTAAAAACGTTAAATATACTTCTGTTTAATTTTTTTTTATTTTCTCTACCTACTCTATCTATATTTTTTTCTTTTTATGTCAATCATAAAATATGTTCGTGTTTTTTTTTAAATCATTTAGATTTAAAAAAAACACGAACCGACTAGCCGACTTTGTCGTCCAAAAAACGTTATTTATGCAGGGCATTAGTAAGTTTTTTATTAAAATATACCTACCCTTTGTTCCACCGCAATACTTTTCCGTGGCAGAACAGTAAATCCTTATAATCCGCAAGGAGCGTCAACATTTCGGTGCAAATACACAAAGCCAACTCTGTGTGCTTTATCTAAATTTTTTCTTCTCTAAAATCTTGGTCTTAGGAATACCGGCGAGATTTAACAGGATGATGAATAACCTGCTTTAACATTAAATGTTACCTACTTTTACTTTTTGACAACCTTTTAATATTAGGATTAATTGCCACAAAATTAAAATCATAACTAAATATTCGTCCGTCATAAAGATTTGACAATAACAAATATGTGTAAAACGGGGCGAATAGAAATGCAGGGGGTGAATAGAAACTAAAGGGGTGAAGAGGTTTTTCACGTTATTTAAATATTGTTAGCAACATTTAAGGACTCCAATTTTTAAAGATGAATGCTTTGTAAGATACCAATAATACGAGTTCGGTATTAAAATGTAGAATCCAATCAAGTTTGGTTTCTATTCAACCCCTGCATTTCTATTCGCCCCGTTTTACGGTATCATTTTATCATGCATGACCAAGTTGGCGAGAACAATTTGCTGGAACTTTGAAATTATAGATTACATTATAATAATAAAATGGTATATTGAATTCTACGGGCTACAAATAATACATATACATGAAAAGTAGCCCGTCGGGTTAGTTAAATAGTTTTCTATTACAACTAAAATGGTTGGTGCCAGATAAATTTGCAATATAGGACATTGACCTTATCTTATAATCTCTTCATCAGCAGCCCAAAAATAATTACTAGAAGCTTTATGTGCCCTTTTTCCGATTTTGGAATTAAGATTGTCAAAAATGTAGGAGGGTCAAAGGCTACATATCCAAGTCAATTTGAACGACCTCAACTCGACTCATGCCTGGTTTCTGAGGTACTTTATCGATCGTTTATGGGTCCGTTAACCAATAGAGTTTTGACAAATAGCGTTAACGGGCAGATAAATGACCAATAAAGTACCTCAGAAACCAAGCATCAGTTAACATGACAACGGAAAAAACCAATTTGATGATTCGAGATGGAGTCGCGTTGGTTGGACCAGAAATAAAAAACAACAATAAAAGTGTTTATTTTTCCAATAAATAAAATAAAACTATGTACATATGTGGCCGTCTCAGTACATAAGAAAACAGAACTCCTCTTGATAATCTCCTTTCAGTATAAGTCGACAATTTGAAATCCATGCAACATGTCGGCTGTCGACGCAAAATCTAATAACCACCTGAACGTGTGTCACCGTTTGTCATCTCAGACAGGTTATTAAGGTCAACGGGCAGGACTGCTTATTGCACTAGGTACTTTTACTGTTGTAAGGGGACTGAACCTTTTTTGCGAAATGTAGCTGCTGTGAAAATGGTTGAAGTAAACGCTTACAATTAACTTCGAACTTCATAGCTAATGGAAGAACAGTCGTACGGTTTGATCTTCAAGGTTGAAAATAGCTTGTAGAGACCGGTCTGTGGACGGGTGACCATCTATTACATGTACCGTTCCTTGCAAAATAAACCTTTGTTCCTAGCTGTTATTTATGGATTGACAGCTGATACGGATATAGTCAGGAGCTAGAAGTCTCACGAAGTGGCTCCATATTACCCAGTTACTGGGTTATGCTGTGGCTCCATATAAAATACTAGTACTCTGAGCTGTCGCTCACAAAGTCTTGAAGTCACCCAAAAGGCAATGGAGAGAGCAATGCTCAGTTTCCCTGCGTTATCGAATCAGGAATGATGGTATCTGCAAGAGGACCAAGGCTACCGACATAGCCCGAAGGATCGCCAAACTGAAGTGGCAGTGGGCATGGCATATTGCTCACATAACAGATGGTCGATGGGGCTTGAAAATCTAAATTGGGAAGACCTGCCACCGATAACCTGGTGAGGGTCGCGGTTAGCCGATGAATGCGAGACGCACAGGACCGGTTGTTGTAGCGACACTTAGGGGAGGCCAATGCTCAGCAGTGGACGTCCTTTGGCTGATATATAGACTGAAAGCAGACTCCAATATAGTTGGAAAACGGGCTACGCAGATTGAGATTAAAATTAGAGAGAGATTGAAACTAGTTTACTTTGACATTTAGAACTATGTATAAGTAAGTACATCTTTAACAACTTCATCCTTTTAAAACCTCATCATCTGCCTAGCCTTTTCCCAACTATATTGGGGTCGGCTGTCAGTCAAACCGGATTCAGCTGAATACCAGTATTTTACGTGGAGCGGCTGCCTACTAGACCTCCACAACTCATTAACTGGGTAACACGGTACTTTTTGGCAAAACTGGTGTCAGATTTTTGGCTTCTGACAATCCGTAACGATTGCCAAAGATCTACAAATGAGAGCCGGACACCAACGCCTTAACGTGCTTTCCTTGGCATGGAGGAATCTCGATATGTTAAGACGGTCACCCATCCACAGACCGACCTCGGCAAGCGTTGCTTAACCTTGAAGATCGATCCGTGCGGCTGTTATTATTTAGCCACAAACTCTTCAGCTCCTTTTAAAACCTGCCATGCCATTATTTCACCTATTCGAGATCAGCGTTTGTAACCCCAGAAGCATATTCAGCAGAATACGTTATTATTTATTAAGTTGCAACATAACCAACTAAAGCGAACTATGTATGAAAATGCTGTAATTCCGGAGAGTGCAATAAAGTGGTTGTTTTAACGACATTCGGTACAATCAACTAGCCCATTAGTAAAACTATAACAGAGCGTAATGAACGCTGTATTCGCTAGAGCTTTTTACCTAATGTTAGCACATCCATACTTATCATGTAATTGCGGCTCTGACTGTCTGTCTGTTTGTTTGACGCCTACTGTCCGTTTTCTGAGGTAATTTATCGGTCGTTTATCTGTCCGTTAACTACTAACCAACCAATGGCGTTATGACAAATAGCGTTAAATAATAATAGCTTTTTGATCCGTGTTTCTCTAACTCGGTCAGTAAGAGTCTGACAATCCCTCCCGCTCATTCTGAGTCATCCTTAAAAAAGGTAAGTAGTTAACTCGACCAATGGTTAAAAATTGTGAGTGAATTTTCGGTAACTTGTTACAATTTTATTTTAAGTGTAGCCACAATTTTTATCCATTCGAATCAAAAAGCCTAACTTTCTTTATTGATTTTAATCAAAAACATATAATTCATATAGCCTAAAATTCTAAAGATGAGCTTAGGGTACTATTTATCAACATACCATACGAGCAAAGTCGCGGCAATAAGCTAGTAGTGTATAAATAATGCCAAGAACAAAGCGATATTAGCTGCAGCTTTTTTAGTTCTAAAAATACAGGGTTTTTGGGCCTCCGAGTCCATTGAGGCAATTATGCTAATAGATAAGACGTGGCAATACAATGTAAACTCGACGGGTCTGCGGTACCAAAGAGTCTCTGGGTACCAATACGAATAGTGTTTTATATTCGTGGGAATTCGCATGATCGTCGTGTTTAAATTAAAGAATATATTGGCGAAGTTTTCTGCGAATAAAATATTTTTAACGCAAATAATTGTTCATTTCAAAATACTTATTACACTGTGATAATAGTTATGCAACAACATATCTACGGAAAGCCAGCTCATTATAACATCCTTTTCCAACATATTCAGGCGATAATGGTGCACTGCATCATTAAAATTTTATGACGCGCGTCGCAAGTGAAAATATCGCTTATAATACACGTTTGAGAGCCACAAAATTAGCGTTAATAATGAAATCGATCCGTAATGTGACCTCTAAATGCTAACCACGCAAAATTAAAGGAACGTTTATTATCATAATGTGGTCCCTAAAAAGCTTTTGCTCGTTGTTACGGTAAAATCACTTTCCCTGTGAATTTTTATAGCATTTTATTGTTTATGCCCGTTCCCCCGGCCTATTGTAATTGCCAAATAATTCACACGCAAAGTGCTGTGGCACTTTGCGTGTGAATTATTTGGCAACTTGCTTGCTTATACCACCCATTACACGATTTATGTACTAGCCCAACAGCACACACACCAAATAATACAATGCCCGTTAAAAAACCGTGCCCCGCATGTTTATAGCACTTTGTGAACTTCAACTGAGTGTTTTTGGTTGTATTCGATAGCTCGATTATTAATATTATATTAAACAAAGTTCGAGACAGGCTATTTAGAAGTTTACGGCTTTGGGCGCCAGTCAAGCGGGGTTTTAATGTCAATAACAGTTATTTGTTCGGTATTTGAGTACTTGTACTGCGGCGGCAAACGAAAGAAGGCAGACGACGAGATGACGTGTTAGAAGTTGTCGCTTTTGAGCTAAATTCCAAAATTAAACACTGCTTTATAATTTCCCTCCATGCTCCTAAGCTTATATCAACCACATACCTTATACCAAAGGAGGTTTTGAATCCTCTTAGCGCTCCTACTATAATACCGTCGCAATTTCTTCTAATTATGACATAATGTGGCGCAGCGAGACCACTCTTGATATCTAGTACAGACCCTGCAGGAAAACACACAAATTCATATTAAGTAAACTAGAATTTTCTTCTTTATGTGCTTGGGTTACAGGTCAAAGTTGTTTGAGCAACTTTATCACATGATACAGCTATTAGTGTGGACGCGTACCTTTTTTATGATAATAATATTCAAGTAGCAGAGTTAAGCTGACAAAGCGACATATATTATGCGTATGAGGTAATTATACTTAATTGAGCACTCTACGTATTCCCCTTATCTAAGCTAATAGAATGATACTTAAAACTTTTATGTTGATATGTGCGTATTTTATCTTAGTACGGAATAAGTGGAGACACGGTAAGGGTATTTCTTTCATTGGGTAAACAATAATTACATCGCTGGTAAGACGACTTAGAGGCGTTCCTGTCGGATTGGTCGGAGAAGGCAACACACCGGGAAGATGGGAAGGCAATGGGGGGAAAGATCAGCTATGGAACAGTATTGGTTGATAAAAAAAGATGATTAAAAAAGTTAAAGTTGAATAAAAATCATTGATGACTTAACCATCTGTTATAAAACGTATTTGGAGAAGTTAAAAAAAAAAACACTTTTTTTCAATTCCAATTCTCCTGCCTAATAGAAGTATAATAAAATTCTACTTCTATTTTTGTCTCTAATAATCAAACAGCCAACAGAGCGTAACTAAGTCATTAATCACATTACGTTCAATTCTAAATAGAACTCACACTATTCCGCAGCACTGAGTTTAAAGTGCTCGTAAATGGTGTTCCGATTGAAACATTTATTGGTAAGCAAGGCTGACGATACATTTGGTGTTGCGTCATGTCCGACAGAGTAATTTTACTTAAATTTCTTATTTTGTTAACAATTAAGCACGGTAAGAAAATCATCACTTTATCGATAATTTAACTTGTGTAAGTCAATTTTTACTTTTTATTCTTCATCTTTGCCACGCTATGTCGTGGCAAAATGCTTCCATAGCCAATAAACGCATTTTGTTTATTTTTTTCATTCTTTGATTTAGGGAAATTGTACACTATTAATCAAGTTAACACCCCAACAGAGCATAACTAAGTCAATACAATTCACACTATTCCGTAGCACGATGGGTCGAGTATATAATTATGTATAAAGCATACACAAACAAAAAATATAAACAAAATGGGTGCCCAGAAGTGTCTCGTTGTCGAGATATTTGAGGTAAAGACAATTCCATGCGTAGGTACGTCCACAATGACTGTATAAAGGCTGAGGATCAACAGGGAATGTGTATTGACGTTATTATGCTATGAAATTTTTGACCTGCGCAATCCACGTAATATGTTTTTGTTATTTATGTGTTGTTGGCAAGTAAAACCTTTACTAAATTAACTGTAATTTACATTACTTTACTACTTAAAATGGGAGTATTTACAAAATTACATTAAACACATGTCGTATTATTTCCAGAGAACTGTGATAATGTACGGCGTGTGATCCATACTCCGCAAACTACTTGTCATGCACAATGAACAGTAGAACAACTTAATATTCAAGATCGATGCCTGTATTCATGGATTTTGAACTGAAACTAGCTGTTTTAAGTGAAACCCTTCATGATTTCATGGATTTGATGAGTCCTGACAAAAAAGTAGAAGAGGAAAACACAGTTTCAATTTTAATTAAAGGCCTAAAAAAGAAAGGAAGTGAAAACCGTAAAATAAAAAAAAACGATTTCACACACACATTTAAGGATAGTTTTTTCTGATATAAATGGAACCACAACCTGGGCCCCAAATCTGCTAATTTTATTTAACTCACATGCTATTGATATTCAATTGAGAGTCAATCACGACTCCATTACGATTAGAACAAATTTGGTATTCTGCAAAAACTTGTATGTAAGCTCAATAGAGTCGTAATGGAATCCTAGTTCTCTCAGTTGAACAGTTATAGGTGTTGCCATTCAAAATCTACCAAGAAGCTGAATGAGTGAATGAACTATTGGTTTGATTTGAATATACGTTTTTATAATTTTCTGTGATTCAATTACGAACTATATTATCTGCAGTGAATCGCTTAGTCGTTAATCGCTTACTTCAATAGTGAAATTGACACTAAGATTCAATTGAGTGTCCATTGATATAAATATCAAACAAACGTCAAATAAGAGTAGAATACCGGTATAGTCCACAATCGATTTACAATTGTAACGCGATTGAAGAGCAGACTAGCAAATATTCCGATAGCAGTTCAATTGAGCCATTCTTAAATTAGCAGACTTGGGGCCCTGGAGGTCTGGTAGGCAGCCGACTCCAATATATTTGGGAAAAGGCTAGGCAGATGACAATGATGGCACCACAACCTAAAAAAAAAATCGGGCAACTTTGAAACAAATTATGCGTGGTCCTCTCTTCTGTGTTTTTCTCCATCGGTTAAAAAGGAGTAGACATCGTAGCTTGTTTAACATTTTTTTTGGGCAGCGGTGACCACTTCTTACCATCAGGTGGGCCGCACGCCAGCCTACTTCTTTGCCTCACAATGCACAAAAATCAATCAACGTTTGCCAAACTAAAATCAATGCACCAACATGGCATCATTGTGTTCAATATTTCCATTCATGAATTATAAAGGCTTCTCCTTGTGTAGTGGTCAATGGGCAATAGCGTGGCCTGGTGCTGTGTACTGCGTTGTGGCAAATGCATATAATATGATACAATTATGCGGCACACAATGTCGGCTCTCGCATAACGACCGGGACAATGGACAGTTAACTAGAAAAATTAAACACGTCCTGTTTGGCGTCGAATAGAAGATTACTGCTGATTTAATATTTAAATGAATGCTCTGGTTTTATTATGTGGGTTAAATGAGACCAATCAAGAATTTTTCTCTTCTCTTTTTTCTCTTCCTCGGCTACCTACTAGGTCCAACTCATTTATTAACTTAAATAATACGAGTATGTTATATGCAGGGGTGTATTTACCCTAGGTCCATCCGGGCCATGACCCGGGGCGCCAATCCGCCAGGGGCGGCGTAGCTTCAATATAATGCATCAATATCTGTATTGTTTAATACATGAATACGCCTAACTAAAAAAAATCTAAACCGAGTTGGTTGTGATTTGCATCCGGTAACTGAATTTGATTTAGCTAAAAATCTGTGCAAATATCATCAAAATCGGTCATATCAATAATAACAAAAAAAAAAAAAAAAAAAATTAAAACTCAATTTTTTGTACTCTTAAAAAGAGCTATTCAACGATGGTAAATTTATTTTGATTGGACATAGGTACCAAACTCCCATCATCCTTTCTACACCGCAAAAAAAGGTAGAGTATTTTTTATTTAAAACGTTTTTTTCCTTTACTTCTCAGGCAGCGAAACTTACTGGCCCGGGGCGCCATCTATTTCGACAGCTGCGAACTAACTTGGGCAAAATCCTAAATCGCGATATCAGAGTTTACCGTGCGATTAGAACATAATAATGCAAAGCCCGAATATCAACTGTCGGGCAGTTGCCCACCAGACACAAACAACCGTCTGGTCGGAGGATCCTCCCTTTTCAACGGAGGTATGCGGGACTTTACTCTCTGTTCCGCTACCTACAAAAAAGTGAAAAACATTATCTTTGATATTTCCAGTGTAGGCGATTTTTGCGGACCTCTAAATTTTGGGTCATCTATTCCGTAAAGGGGATAATTTCCTAATCCATATAAAATAAAAACGTTTTGGATAGATGCCCGATCCCGCAAATAAAATAACATGTGATGTATCCTCGAAACAAAAGTAACTCCACTTGCGTGTAACTCCAATCTAGGCAATATATACCCCAGGAGCAACTTTCCTGGTTTTACCCTAGAGATGGGAGCCCATCTTCCCCTTAATTTTGATATAAGTACAGAGATATTCTACATCCTAATACGTAATACACACACACACTATCTTGCTCTTATCCCAATTTACTTGGGGTTGGTGTAACATGGTCTTCTTTTTCCATACATAATTCTCAGTAAGTCGTTATCTCAGTAGTCACCCTCTCTCTTGTCATTTCATCTTTCATGCAGTCCACCCATCCTTTCTTTGGCCTTCCTCTTGGATATACATTCATACTCAAAACAATCCTCACGACATTTTCCTCTGCATCGCATTTTCATACCATGACAATACAACTGCACCACTTTTCTGTCACCGGGTGCCATTTTCTGAGACTTGGTCAATTTATTCCATTAATAAATTAAATTTGTTGTGACTCCATGAAACCATTTCCTATTCCTCTCCATATAATGAAATTTTAAATGCATTTGAACTATTAACTGATCGTACACAGTAACAAATTATTAATGCTGAAACTATTATGTGGAAAGCAAAATAACTGTCGATTTATTATTTACTGTATTGCTGTTCGCACCAACATTAATAGCCGCCTATGACCTAATATAGCCAACAACAACCTATGCATAATGCAAATTGGTTTCCACAATACATCGCAACAATGAAAACATATATTATGTACTACACCTAGGTGCTTGCACTATCGTTACGGGTTGTCAAAAGCTATAAAATCTAATACCAGGGGAAAGGGGCAGTCGCTATTCGTTAGACTGCAAGCAGACCCCACATATTACAAAAAGCTAGGCAGAAGATAGTCTACCTACTGCATCTCGCCTAAAGACGCCATGTCCATCCCTGAACATTTATTTGCTCAAATGTGAAACATATAAAACACATACAAAGCTGCAAAAATACAGTTGCCTTCAATTTTCAATAACTTTACCTTCTCGAGTTTAGCCTCACAGAGCTTCATAACAGATTATTTTAATATCATCCCACGTCGGCTTATCTCTAAATAGACACCTATTTACTCTCCCACACCTACTTCATATCTAAGCTCTTCAAAGAAACGCGTCGCGACATAAATCGCGTTCCGACGACATAATATGTTTCTTGGTGCACCCGGTTGTACATGTACGTGGGTAGGTGACATTTTGTGCATAAGTAGGAGACAACCACATATGACCCGCAACTCATAGTTTAAGCCAAATGTAGGGCGACAAGTATTATTAAATATGCTACGTTTTAGCATAGAAAATTGGTGATGGTTTACCAAAAGCTGGTTCTAAAAGCTTTTTTACAAAAAGATATAAGAGGGCAATTGACTGATTGACATATCAACGAAAATACTGGGACAAGGATCATGAAATTTTGCACAAGGCTTGCTTTTATGATGAAGTTAGCACTAAGAAGGGATTTTTTAGAAAATTCAAGAAAAAAAAATTGTTTCTTCAAAATCTGAACTAGATCGACAAAGTCGTGGGCGAAGTGTTACTCATTCATATGAATTTGAAAGTGGAAAAAAATCCGATTCAAATAAAATAAAAACAGAAACACACACAACTCACTCCACACCCAGTCTAAAACATTAAAACAACCAAGACGACACTACAACATGAGTAATAAAGCATTCAATGCAAATTCCGCCGACAGACAGCCGACCTACATGAACGGCTCACAGGCTTTAGTTAGAGAGTTCGCGGTAATCCGTTTTCCATTATCGCTGGCGGCATGACCCGCTCCCCACACAAATCCGATTCCTGATGGACGCCCAGGCCCCTGCATTGTGAATATGTAGCCTTTAGAACGACGCCAAATACGTTATTAACTTGCAAAGCAGCCGGTCCCGTGCGAAAACGCGTATCTCTGGTATCAGCTGTTATCAAGGCCGAGTTTGTGAGAATCGGGTCGTGTGTGGATTACAGAGTACTTTATAAATGTACTGACTAGTGGTCAGTGGAGAATGTTTCATTTATAGTTCCGATAAACTGTTATTTTAAGCTTTCAATGAGTTTTTAATGTTAAAGCCAAGCTATTAAAATTATTGAGACTGGTATTTTTTGGCTACTAAACAAATTAGGACCTCTCAATCCATGGGGAAGAAAAGGAATCATCAAAGATAATAAACAATGTAGTTGACTGCATACTAAAACTTCGTTCAACTAGCTATTGCCACTAGATTGAGACCAACAACTATTGATCCTACTATGAACTAGTTATAAACGCTTACAACTACTTTTTATGCCATCCATTGTAATCCAGGTTCACTCTGATGTTTCGTTAAGAGATCCGTATTCTACATTGGAAGTTCGACAGTACTATATCCTTTAAAAGTCATAATTAAACGTTAAAATGCAGCTTATTTTACAGCCTGTAAATTACAACTGCAATATATTTGGCAGCACGGTGCAGCACCGTCAAGTTCAAAACCGCATGCCGGAGAGTATACCCTTTACCCAGAGTACTCCGCTGCCGTTAAAGTGACTAGTTAGTTCGCAGAAGAGCTATTAAACGTTATAAACAAACTGGTACTATAAAGGAAGTCAATGAACGGAGATTTTCACTGGCTCGATAACTGAGGTCGCGGAGAGGTAGGCCAGAGAAGGTGACGTACAGACAAGTGGATTTACATTCTATCAAAAAAGTATCTTGAATTGATAATTTGCTTATGGTTCCCAATTCAATTTTTTATTTTTTTTTTGTGTTGCTAGTTTGGCACAGCTGTTTTTCATGTTGGCGCGGAGTTTGAGTTGCATCTGTCATTTAGATTAAATACAGCGCCGTTTTTTGTTGGATCATCTCTAGTGTGTTGCGAATTTCATAATGGACAAAAACATTGAAGAAAGAATTTGTCTCAAATGTTGCATCGCAAATGGAACTTCGTGTTCGGAGTCAACAAAAATTTTACAGAAGGCTTACGGTGAATCGACTTTATCAAAAGACGTGCGTATGAGTGGGACAATGCGTTCAAAAGTGGTCCAGATGTGATGAAAGATTTGCCTCACTCTGGTAGGCCATCAACGTCTTCAACTGAAGTTAACATCGCAAAAGTGAAGGAAATTCACGTAGCAGAATCAACAAATGAGACTGGCAGCACCATCTATCTCGACAGCTGCGAACTAACTTGACAAAATCCTGAATCGCGATATCAGAGTTTACCGTGCGATTCGAACAGATCTATACAACAGCCCGAATATCAACTGTCGGGCAGTTGCATAGAAATATAAAAAACAGGGCTTGCCTACCAGACACAACAACTGTCTGATCGGAGGATATTCCCTTTTCAATGGAATGTGGACTTTACACCCTATTCTGCTACTTCCATAAGATACCTGCTGAACTTTCTGTGTCTCACGAGTCGATTCATACCATTTACACAATCACTTGGGTATGAAGCATGTTGCCGCCCAACTAGTTCCAAAAGACCTGAATTTTCTCAATAAACTCAATCGCATAAGAGTCGCTGAGGAAATGTTAGAAGAGTAGAGTCGATTCCGACCCAACATTCATGAAACGCATTGTTACTTGTGACGAGACGTGGGTTTACGAGTTTGACATGCAAACCAGTCAACAAGCTTCGAAGTGACGCCTTCCAACTGTACTGAAACCGAAAAATTCACGCCAAAGTCGATCAAAAGTTAAAGGCATGTTGGGAATCGCACCCAACTAACACGCAGACGGCACGCGCAGGCGACGTGACCGACCTACGCGTCATCGTCCACGGCGAGCGAGCGGAGGTGCGACGCGGGTGTGCCGGCGCGGCCGGCGGACACTCGCATTCTCGGAGACCACCGCGACGGACGACACTCTCAAACGCCTTATAATTAATTTATGTTTGTCCGGGACAGTTCATGTTGAAAGTTAAATCGGCAATACAGCCCGTTTTTTAAGATACAGTCCACTTTTCATTATTTCCCAACGAGCATTTCGAACATTGGTCCTTCTAGGATCTCGCCGGTTTTTTTCAAAAAATAACGGTCTTGGAAGAAAACTCTTAACTCAAAAGTCTTCGAAAGCGGTCTTCAGCGGCGATAGTTCCTGCAGGAGTCGTCAATTTCCTGTCGAAGAAACTACGCATAGCTCCCGCACGCGCCCAGAGAAGAAATCGTTTAGAGGTCGGCCATACAACGGACTTTGGACCCTTCGAAAGTTCGAGTCATCGTCAAGGACAAAGAAGAACTTGCAGTATCATCGTTTGACCTATGGATGGTTTAGACATTCTGTGAGTTCGTTCCAATTTGTCCCTTACCTATATCTTTTCCTATTCTTCTTCATTTCATGTTTAAATAGCAATATTTAAGTGAGTGCTTTTAACTATCACTTTAAGTCGTTTAGTGATAAATCATTCATCATCTTATTCATAGCCTTGCATTCATTAAAACTCAATTATTCTGCTTGAAAAGCTACTTTAAAACCTACTTTAAAACCTTTACAGAATAACCCCATCTGTTTACGTTTACTTCGCTTCTTATCTACAACAGCTGATCGCACGGCGACATACCTGCGCCTGCGCGTCAGGTGTTCTTTTGTTAGCACTGTTGAGTCACACATCGTTAGCTAGCTACGTTTTTTTTTCTCTCTTCGCATTTTAAAAACTGGTTTCTTAACTGTCATTAGTTTGTTTGTGATTTATCGCTTGTGTTTCTATCGCTATGGCTGACGAAAAAGTTGAAAAACTCGTTAAAAAACGCAGCTGTATGAAATCAAAACTCACAATATTTAGCAACTACCTTCACATGCTTGAAAGTTGCGACGAACTTAGCAGTTTACAACTTTTAGATTTAGAAACTAGATTTAATAAATTTGATAGCTTATATGTGGATTTCGACAAATTGCAGTGTGACATCGAGATGTTGTTGGAGAACCCCGGTGACGAGAGCAAGGAGCGTGAGCAGTTCGAGAACCAGTATTATAAACTGGTGGCGACGGCGCGGAGCCTGCTCGGTGCTCGTCCTCCCCAGTCTGGCAGTCAACAAGATGGTTACGTAACGGGTGACGAGGATATACAGGCAGGTGGCTTTAAATCCAATTGTGTTAGGTTGCCAAAAATAAATTTACCAGTTTTTCACGGTCACTATCAACACTGGCTTGAATTTAGAGACACTTACATTTCACTTATTCATTCTAGAAAGGACATGGACAACGTTAATAAGTTGCACTACCTGCGTGCTTCTCTTAAAGGTAGTGCGTTACTAGTTATAGATAACTTAGATTTTAGAGCACAGAATTATGAATCCGCTTGGAATTTATTGTGTAACAGATACGACAACAAAAGATTGCTCGTTAATAATCATGTTCGTGCATTATTCAGTGTTGAATATATGCAGGGTGAATCATGTTCTTCTATTCGTAACCTTATTGATGTCACAAATAAAAATCTGCGTGCCTTAACAACGTTAGGTCAGGACACAGAATTTAACTTACGGGATACCCTCATAATCTACATGATGTCCGAAAAACTTGACAGCGTTACACGTAGGGAATGGGAGGAACATAGAAACACGTTTAATAATCTACCTTCGTTAGATTTTTTTTTAAAGTTCCTTTGCAATAGAGCTGACTTATTAGAAACTTTGCAAGAACATAAAGTAAATATCAATAAAGTACAACAGGCAGACACTTGCAAACATAATTCTAATCTACTTACAGCTACAAAATCAGATCAAAAAACAAATGAGAACAACAATAAAAATAAAAAATACATTACTAATAATAACAAAAAATTTACATGTCCTATGTGCAGTCAAACTCACTATTTATTTAATTGTGATGCCTTTAGAGCTTTGTCTATTGAAGCTCGTATGCAAAAGGCCAAAGAGGCAAAGGTCTGTCTTAATTGTCTACGGCCAGGGCACGTAGAATCAAGGTGCAATCTTGTACCTTGCAAATATTGCAAGAAAAAACATAGTACTCTGCTTCATTTACATGAGGCAGAAGCAACTCCTACTCCTGAGCCAGTCATTCCCGTCAATAACTTTGCCGGTTCAACTAATGTTCAGCAGTTTACTACTCCTCCGAATGTTTTGCTTTCCACAGCGATCGTGAGAGTGGTTGACAGCAAGGGTGACGTGCACACTGCCCGAGTACTCCTCGACAACGGTAGTACGGGCAACTTCGTAGATGAGTCACTGTGCGGTAAGCTGGGTTTATCGCGACGTAGTGCGAGCGCCACCGTGACAGGTATAAATAATAATACTTCATATTGTGCACAGTCTTGCAGCCTTACTATTGTGTCCCACTATGATGACGACTGTAAATTCACTGTAGACTGTCATATTTTACCACAGATCACTAGAGCTTTGCCGTCTTCATTCATAAACATAGATACTATTCCTCTTCCATTAGGAATAAATCTAGCTGACCCAACATTTAACATACCGTCAGCTATAGACATCTTACTTGGGGCCGAAGTATTTTGGTCCGTCTTACGTAATAATTCTATAAACTTAGGTCAAAATCTGCCCAAGTTATATGAAACGAAACTGGGTTGGTTAGTGTCAGGGCACGTTGCCCGTCATAAGTCACACTCTTCTTCTCCCGTTTGTCATTTTTTAAATGAAGACGCCGACCCAGACTTATCTCGTTTTTGGGAATTAGATACCATCGCAGCCAAGCACTCCTTATCTCCTGAGGAGCGTGCCTGTGAGCAGAGCTTTAAGAAACATACCACTCGTAAAGACGACGGACGTTTTGTCGTGACCATGCCACTGAAGAAAGATCCTTCAGTCTTAGGCGATTCCTTTTCAAAGGCAAAGTGTCGGTTCATGTCACTAGAGCGTAAGTTTCTTAGAGACCCTGCCTTCAAAAGCAGGTACGTTGAGTTCATGCAAGAGTATGAACGTCTAGGTCACATGACTAAAGATAAGGAGTCGTCGCCGGGCTGTCTTCAGGAAAATAGCTATTTCTTACCACACCACGGCGTCATCCGTGAGTCAAGTACAACCACTAAGCTTCGTACAGTTTTCGATGCATCGGCCACCACTAGTACAGGTGTGTCACTAAATGACATCCAAATGGTTGGTCCGACTGTACAAGAAGATATCATTTCGATACTGCTACGCTTTCGCCAGCATAAATATGTTGTAACTGGTGACGTAGAAAAAATGTACAGAGCGATTGAACTTCATCCTTCTCAACGCTCTCTACAAAAAATTATCTTCCGCTCTGATTCTACAGAGCCTTTAAAAACATACACACTAAACACAGTGACTTATGGCACGGCAAGTGCGCCTTACTTAGCCACCAAATGTTTGGTTAGTTTAGCTTCCAGCGCCCCTGATGATGACGTCAGACTATCAATTCAAAGAGACTTTTATGTCGACGATTATTTGGGTGGCGCTGATTCTATAAAAAAAACAATCGATATTGCTCAGGGAGTCATATCTACTTTAAAATCAGCCCAACTGAAACTAAGAAAATTTAAATCAAACAATACATTAATCTTAAATCAAATTTCGCCTTCTTATAATACAGATGACAACATTTTAGACTTTTCACACACTAATATTGATGTCTCATCTAAAACTCTTGGTCTGAATTGGATTTGTGATTCGGACACTTTGTCGTTTTCAATTAACATAAAATTACAAAAAAAAGTTACGAAACGACACATACTTTCTGTTATAAGTCAGATCTTTGACCCCTTGGGACTCGTCGGCCCGTGCATTGTCGAAGCCAAAATCATCATGCAAAAGTTGTGGATCAATCAATATTCATGGGATGATGAAGTCTCACAAGACACCAAACATTTATGGTTTGCATTTGCTGACACTTTACCTCTTCTGAATCACTTAAGAATACCTCGATGGGTTCTTAGTGATAGCTCAGAAATTCATGAAATTCATGTTTTTTCAGATGCTTCAGAGCGAGCGTACGGCGCTTGTCTGTACATTCGTTCTGTGGATCAATCAGGTTTAGTAAAAATACACCTCTTAACCTCTAAAAGTAGGGTAGCGCCGATAAAGCCCACGACGATACCACGTCTAGAGCTTTGCGGAGCCTTGTTGGCTGCAAGGTTGTGTACAAAAGTATTAACCTCTCTTACTCTAAAGGTAAGCAAATGTAGATTTTGGTGTGACTCGACTATAGTTCTAGGGTGGTTATCTACACCCCCACTGCAACTAAAAAATTTCGTTCGCAACCGAATACACGAAATTCAAGAGAGCACAGAGGGTCACGTGTGGGGCTACGTACCGTCGAAAGACAATCCGGCGGATCTTGTTTCCCGCGGGCTGAAGGCTGATTCCATCAGTGGTTCATCCTTGTGGTGGTCTGGTCCCACTTTCTTAGAGAAAGATGAACGTGAATGGCCAAGAATGCCCAATCACAACGAGAGACACGATCTACCTGAATTAGTTTCTTGTTCTGTCGTAGTAACTAACAGTATTTCCAATGTAGATTCAATAAGTAGTTTCATTAACAATAGATCTAATTTAATTTATTTACAAAGAGCGATAGCATATTTACAAAGGTTTGTACACAATTGTCGAAACAAAACCAACAAACGTACTGGGCCACTTACAGTTATCGAACTTAAAGGTTCTTTAAATTTAATTTTGCACAAAGCTCAGTTGGAAATGTTTCCTGACGAATATGCTATTCTTAAAACGGCGAAAGTATTGCATAAAAAGAATAGACTTAGTTCCTTGTCCCCATTTCTAGACCCCAATAACCTATTACGTGTAGGTGGTAGACTAGATAAGTCCCCATACTCGTACGATACAAAGCATCCTATCTTATTGTGTAGCAAGCATCATTTTACTAAGATACTCTTTGAGCATCTACATTTAATATATTTACATGCTGGTCCCCAGCTCTTATTAGCGAACGCTAGGCAAACCTATTGGCCCTTGGGTGGCAGAAGCCTAGCCAAAGCCATTGTAAATAAGTGTGTCCGATGTTGTCGGTACAAAGCGGAATCGGTGCAACCCATAATGGGACAGTTACCGACAACTCGAACTGAGTTAGAGTACCCTTTCTTACATTGCAGTGTTGATTACGCAGGGCCAGTGATGATAGCGGATAGGAAAGGCAGAGGTTGCAGACTTATTAAATCGTTTTTGGCAATCTTCATCTGTAACTCAACAAAAGCCTGTCATATCGAGCTCGTTACTGCACTATCTAGTGAAGCTTATTTAGCCGCTCTTAATCGCTTTGTGTCACGTCGGGGGAAACCGCAAAGTATTACGTCCGATAACGGCACCAACTTTGTCGGCACTTACAATGAGCTATCAAAGTTTCTTGTGCAATCAGACCTTGAGGGTCATTTAGCTCAAGAAGGTATAGAATTTAAATTCGTACCTGCATATAGTCCCCACTTCAACGGCTTAGCCGAGGCAGCTGTTCGCTCCACAAAACACCATCTTAAAAGATTACTACAATCCACTCATCTCACCTACGAGGAAATGGCCACGTGCCTCACTCAGATAGAAGCTGTTTTGAACTCCCGTCCTCTTACTCCTCTTTCCTCAGAACCCCTTGACTTTTCCGCTCTGACACCTTCTCATTTCCTAATTGGACGACCACTTAATGCTATACCTCATCCACAGGTCTCTGATTGCAACATTAATCGCCTGGAGCGCTTCAAGAGAATCGAGCACATCAAACAGCACTTCTGGCAGCGTTTCTCACTTGAGTACGTAGCTCTACTGCAGCAGAAGGTGAAGTGGCGCTCCTCGAAGACAGAGCTGAAGTTAGGCTCTCTTGTCCTAATTAAAGACAAAGCTCTCCCTCCTCTACTCTGGTCTTTAGGAAGGGTCACAAAGGTTTACCCTGGCAGCGACGGCATAGCAAGAGTTGCAGAGGTAAAGACTAAGAGGGGCACCATAAGGAGGGCTTTCAATAACATTTGCCCCCTTCCAGATTTTTGAAGTCTTCACTTCAACCCGGGCAGCATGTTGGGAATCGCACCCAACTAACACGCAGACGGCACGCGCAGGCGACGTGACCGACCTACGCGTCATCGTCCACGGCGAGCGAGCGGAGGTGCGACGCGGGTGTGCCGGCGCGGCCGGCGGACACTCGCATTCTCGGAGACCACCGCGACGGACGACACTCTCAAACGCCTTATAATTAATTTATGTTTGTCCGGGACAGTTCATGTTGAAAGTTAAATCGGCAATACAGCCCATTTTTTAAGATACAGTCCACTTTTCATTATTTCCCAACGAGCATTTCGAACAGGCATGTTGACTGTTTTCTTTGACTATCGCGGTGTTGTGCACTCGGAATATTTGCCGGTAGCCGGAAGGTCGAACGGTAAGTAAAGAATATTATTTGAGCAACATGTGGCATTTGCTCACGTAAGTGAGCAAATTCGACAGTTCAATTTTGGAACAATAACTAACTTTCCCGGTATTTTTTGACAGTAGTATATGTTGGGGGCTATTGCCCAGCAAAAGAACAGTACCTACAGGAAAAATATGATTCGACAGAATAAGAGTCAGCTCATCTGCACTACATTATGTTTCATGAACTCCAATAATTATTATTTTATACCATTTTAATACTTCACATTTTTTTGTGAATTTAATTGAAAGCATTTTCAGGGCAAAGTGAAATTTCGTGGAACCATCGGCAAACGATTATTTCGCAAAAGTGACCGTCGTTGAAGGAGAAACGAAAAACGTTGCTATAAACTTTAGGCATATTATGCTGCTCATATTTTATATCAATTAAACTAAGTCAGTCAACAACGAAAAAGGGACAAAACCTGCAGTGTATAACTCTGTTGCACTGTTTATATTTAAAAACGTGTTGTTAGCTCAGCAGAATTGGCTGTGAGCACTTGATGAAAGCAAACATTCCGACGCGCCATGCGACATAATCCGATTTCCAATTATTATTATACAAACGAGGCGCCCCCTGACGGACATATTGGATAGGCGATACATGTCACAAAGTATGTAGGTGTAGCTACTATGTCGCACGAGGTTTAGCCGACACATACTATGAGGATATAGGTACCAAGCCAAGAGCGTTACTGTAATGCAAAGTCATGATCATAATGTAAGGGAAGCAGAAGATTAACATCACACTGTTGCCCTAAGGTATCTCAATTTATTTGGTGTTTGGCGCAATTTATTTGTTAAAACTAAAGACCGTCCGGAGTTTAGGTTTTGGTTTCGGCCAAAAATTGACCGTACCTTCGGCGACGCCGAAACTTAGTGTTCGTTATTGTTTGAACACATTGAATATTTTTATTCATGTTAAATTATCATAAATAAATTACCTATACTTTTGCTGACAATTTTATTTGTTGTTTTTATTTTATTTACGACTGTGATTATATATATGTTCCACAGGAAGCTTAATTTGTAAAGTTGTTTTCCAGTTTCGGCCGCCAATGGTGGTCTTCAAATAAACTATGTCAGAGGCCCTTGAGGCGATTTATACTCTTGACACTAGGGTGTGTGGGGTCGTTAGACCTTAGTGCCCACATGATAAGAAGAAGAAGAACTGTGATTATACAACCACAGTTAACTATATAACATGCCATAGATGTTAAAGCAGTTAGTTATTTTTAATACATTATGTATTAAAAACAACCAACTACTGTTATCATCTAAAGCATGTTTAATACAATACCTCTATAAACGTGTAACAGGATGAACGACATACGTGGAAAAAATATTTTTTTTCGTGATTTCAATGGTGGTCCCATGGTTAAAGTTGTTCATAATGGCGCCATTCCAGGACGTTCATACTGTTACACGTTGTACCTAATATAATATACCTACACGAGATTTTTATTTAAGTGTGTATAAAGTAATAGTTGGTTGTATCAAAAAATTAAATAAATTACAACAAAAATCTAAAGTTCATATAAATATTATGATAATATATGATCTATACAAGTTTCGGTTCGGTATCGGCTGAAAATCCTGTTTCGGTCGGACACCAGTTAAAACTTCATGCAACCCAAAGGTACAACTAAAGGTAATGAAGAGATAGCTTAGCAGGTACATAAAAAATAAACAATAAAACCCGACTACAGAAAATTCATGTTCTAAAAAGTATGAAACAAGAAAACATAGCCGTGATCGTATGCCACTTTGCCCTAAACTTTAGTGCTAAAGTTTGATGTTTCATTATTATAAACATACTGTTTTACCAGAATAGGTGGCATACGACCACGACTATGTTTTCTTGTTTCATACTTTTCATTACGTGAATTTTCCGTAGTGGGGTTTTAGTTTTTGAACTTCTTTTTTTTTAGTTATTTTGGGGTACAAATTATTATTACAAAATATAGATATATTTGAAATGTGCTAAATAATTAAGTCCTTTAGTTTGATACCCAACATAACCACATTATTAAAAAAAAATAGTATACGTCTTAATGCGCCCTAGAGGGCACATTAAGACATACAATTTATTGTAACATGACCTAGCCTATAACAAGCGGACAATTTAGACGCTTCCAATGACACCTCATTTGTCAAATTATGATAAATGGTTTAGAAGTTATGAGGGAACAGATGAACATACATACATACATACCGGTCAAATTCATAACCCTCCTTTTTGTTACGCCGTAGTCGGGTAAAAATATGTCTCCTTCTCCCATACTACTTACTGATTACTTCCCTATTAGTCGTCGACTTCGTAACCAGTGAGAAAACAGAAGATTATTAAAGGGTGTAATTAGGATGGCGCTTGTACAGGCCTATCGTCAGCAGCGGACGTCTTTCAACTTAAATGATAATGAAAATTATGTCTGGGGAAAATACTCTGGACAAAAGCTGAAAAACATAACTGTGATCTGTTCAAACAAACCAACAATTGCCAATAAAACACGATGTTCACATCTCTTCTTACCTCACAAACAGCAACAACCCCAACTCATCACGTGAACGCGCATAAATAATGCCAGGAGTACATAACAGAGCATTTTATTTACGAGGGTTTGTGGACAGTGAAACGAGCGGGGCAGCGGGCAGCGGGCTCAATAGAAGGGAAATCAGTTGGTGTCGCACTCATCGATCGTGCCCAATGGCCCGGAGCGCGTACGTATTGTTCTATTTACACTTACAAATCCAGATGCATACTGCCTTACTGAACCGGTTTCAGTACTTTGGGGTTGTTTGATAGAGCTTGTTTCTGTCCGTTACGTAATATAACATGTTGATTGGCAATAGGCTCGACATTTATCAGATGGGTACTTTAAAAGTAATATTGGTTAAGTAAATTTAGGTGCCCTTTATCTATTTGTGAACGGTCGTAGTTTTTTTTTTTGATATTAATATTAAATCATCCATACATATTTAATGTATAAACTAATAGGATTTGCATGTGGAGGAGCTCGTGGCTAAATTATAACAGCGGTACGGATCGATCTTCAAGGTTAAGCAACGCTTGCCCAGGTTGGTCTGTGGATGGGTGACCATCTTAACATTTCGAGATTCCTCCGTTTCTAGGAAAGCACGTTACGCCGTTGGTCCCGGCTGTCATTAGTAGATCTTTGGCAGTCGTTACGGTTTGTCAGAAGTCAATCAATGTGACTCCAGTCTTGCCAAGAAGTACCGTGTTACCCAGGTAATGGGTTGTGGAGGTACGATAGGCAGCCGCTCAACGTCAAATACTGGTATTCAGCTGAAACCGGTTTGACTGGGAGCCGACCCCAATATAGTTGGGAAAGGCTAGGCAGATGACTAATAGAATTTACATGAAGATTGGCACACGGGTAGACCATATCCTAGATGAGGACATAGGAAAAGCACCTACTTTTTATCCTGAGAGTAGATACGTTCATTTATTTATTTTTATGTAGGTACAATAGTGGTACATGGGCGGACTTAATGCAACAAGGCATTCTGTACCAGTCAACCATTGGGTTAAAAAGACTATACTGTGGTAGGTGTAGTGAGTGTGTAGGCACACAGGAGGAGCACGGATGGGTTTTAGTCAGTAAGAGTCTGACACTCCCTCCCGCTCCACCCAGAGCGGAAGGAGTCATTTGATGATTTCCAATCCATAAAAAAAAAGAAAACGTTGTACAAAAAAAACCTTAGGGATAATTCCGACTTTCTAGTACCTATTCCATCATTTTATCCCTCACGCCTACGACCTGACAGTTGGCCTTCCATTCTCCTACTACTGCTAGGGCTACCTTCCACCATTTATGCCTACTTACCCCTTTGCCGAATACAAGCGTGTTGTATGTCACGTAAGGTATAGCTGAAATATGAATCCTTTTTTATTATTTATTACTCATGGAAAAGTTTTGCACAATCACAAATGAAATCACAATTTAAATTCATAGAATAGGGAATATGCATGAAAAACATATTTGTTATCTAGATACAGAGTTAATCTCAAAATATACAAAAATATAATAGGTAGGTGAAAATAGAATCAAAATTAATCAAAAAACCAACAAGACATAACCTTTTTAAACAAATATATCTGTCCCTCTCGCGAAAACGCTGTTTTGTATGGCAGCTGTATAGGCGTTATGAATTTTGACCCAAAAGAGAAGTCCATATCGGACTTCTCTTTCTAATTGTCAACTTTGTAGCTATAAAACTTCATTTTTTTAGGGATGCATGAAGGAGCCTCCTCGTGTAGCGCAATTTGTTCCATCTGACACTAAACTGAACCGAGCGCTCGGTGTATCCTGGACAGTCTCACCTAACACCTTATAAGACTGGCCAATCCTTCCCTTGCGGTGGTAGGGCTAACGCCCGCCTGGTTCGCGACCACCCTCCCCCCGGAGTTCGGCGTCAAGCAGCGTGCTGTGTTTCGTCGACGCGTGGGAGTACCAGTGCCTCAGGGCATCTCCTGGGCATGCTCGCTTTCATCATGGACCTCATCTATCGCTTTCCATCAGGCGTGATCGAGGTCAAGAGCTAGCCCATTCATAAATAAATAAAAAAAAAAAATAAAATTGCCGATGAAGTTATTTTAAAAATTAATTCATAAGTGCTTTCTTAAGCTAATAAGTATTTCATTTTGTAAATAAAAAAATGTAGATATGCATATTCCCTAGGAACCCGATTTCTAAATTAAAGTAGCAATAAGCGCTAATGTAATCGAATCGTAGCTAGCAAATAGAGGTAAGAATGGAAGCTTCTCTTCAACGAAGATTAAAAATAGAGGTAAGAATGGAAGCTTCTCTTCAACGAAGATTAAAAATTTTACGCTTTCCAATATTTACGATCCATTTACAGTTTATTGGTATCTGAAGCCGTAAACTGTGCTGTTGTTGATATCTCTTCAATGAAAGGGATTTTCATTTTGAACTTACCGAAGTGGAGTTCAATTACATTGTTAAATGATTAAAGTAGGATTCGCACCTGCCTGAGATTGGGGCGCATTGAGGCGTAACGAAGCGGAAAAGCGTATTCTCGCGGATCCGCGCGTATTTCAACGGTTATAATCGTCCCATATTAGAAACTAATAAAACTTCAAACACCATTTTTGTATTTTATACCTATAACTCTAAGTCACTAGCTGCCGCCCGCGGCTTGGCTCGCGTGATATTAAATTACTAAATTTATCTCAGGGAACATATTCCCAGGATGAAACAAGTATGCTGACATTACCGGGACACGGTCTAGCTGTGTGCCAAATTTCATCCAAATCTGTTTAGCCTATAATTTGGAATATCAAATAAATTCACTTTCGCAAGTATGAAATCCTAATCTTAACTAATAATATAAATTTATTAGTTAAGATTAGGATTTCATACTTACACAGGTAGGTGTAAAGCACGATGTCCTCGTTAGTATTTATTCCTTTCGTTGCATACCTAAGTCTCTTATTTTGTTATGCTTGTCGCAAATAAACGCAATTCTTTCTTTCTTTAAAAATACACCTTTAGCACCCAAGCCCACTTAAACAAAAACAGATATTTAAAATTGAATATTTTGACACTACACAAAAGAGAATGCGAAATCCTGGAAGATTATTTATAATCCTGAAAGTGTCGAGCGGAGTGAAGAAGTTATGAAACCTTTGATGTCTGCCGTCATTACTCCCGCCTGATTAACTGCCACATAAAGCTGTGAGGCTGCAAAATAGAATATTACGCTCATTTCCCTTGTGTAGTCAGCAGAGATATCATTGAGTGCTATTCAGCGAGTTGTGTCATTATTGGTATTCCGTGACGTTGTTGTTTACATACATCATCGGAAGATTAAGGTACCTACTAGATGTAACCAGAATGCGATTTTTTTGATGTCCTAATCATTGAATGTCATCCTAAAATATTTACATCAAAGTTTCCATCTATTGCCTTTAAACATGCTTTAAATTCTACATAATTAGATTAAGCAAACATTAAAGAAGGAAAAGAGAAAGATTAAGTTAGTAATCAGTTTTTTTCATCTGAAGCTTAAGGGAAATCATATTTCAGGAAAAGAATGAGCTGAGTTGAGTGTAGACTGTGATAGTTGTAACACCAGATAATCCAGTAAAAAATCCCAATTAAAACGCTGACACAGCAAAAACACAATCAAGTAGACCAATCGAAATCAAAACTGCAACTTCGCACACGTAGCGAGGCCCCCTCATTATTTTAATGAACTAACGAACGCAGATAGACCACGGGCGTGTCACAGCAATGCTGTCATCGAACAATTTAACGTAACATGCATGTAAAAACAGCTACTTTTTGTGGAAACAAATCTAGACAATTGCGCTGCATGAAATACAGACGTTGGTACTTGTACCAATCAATATCAAAACTGCAACATCGCACACGTTGTCCAGAAAAGAATAATCAGGGTGAAAAATAGACTGTAATAGTTGTAACACCAGTTAATCCAGCAAAATAAACAGCACAGTGGACCAATCAAATCAAAACTGCAACATCGCACACGTAGCGAGGCCGCCTCATTATTTTAATGAACTCGCAACGCACGCGGCGCGTCGGTCGCTGATCGACCACAGGCGTGTCACAGCTGTCATCGTACAATGTAACGCCAGTTGTTATGCAGCACAAAGCGCTCGAAAGCGCACACTGCGGCTGAAAAGCGCCGACCGACAAAGTACAGCGCCTATCCCGCAATTATCTAAATGCTCTCTCCAAAGGTGTTGGCATAGACAAGGGCGCAGATACGCCATGGGGTTTCGTCTTTTTAGATAATTACCTATACAAACTCTTTATTCTTTTGTTTTTACATCTTCCATTCAATCTCGTTTGTATGGATTGATTTACTTCATATTTACTTCATATTCACTTCAACTAAATTAACACGATGAACTGTTTATAGAATCGCAATGCAGCACCAAAAGGTTTCGTTGTTGTTAAAAAACTTTTTCACAAAAAAAAAGAAACCGACTTCCAAAAAAACTACAAAGTTCAAAATAACTTTAATTTCGGAAGTCGGTGTTTTCGGTTGCTTCTTCGTTATTTGACACCGACTTCCGAAATTAAAGTTATTTTGAACTTTGTAGTTTTTTTGGAAGTCGGTTTCTTTTTTTTTGTGAAAAAGTTTTTTATTTTTCATTTTTTAGTGGTACCCCACACCTAACAACACCACTGGAAAGTCACAGGAAAGCAAAAATATGCAATTTCGTATACATGGATGATTTTTCCACATATTTTTTCCAGCTATTTGGATTTAATAACCAAACTACTGATCCGATTTTGATAAAATTTCAATGGGACCATTTGGGAAGTATACCCTTTCCAACAAAAAAAGAATTTTTCAATTCGGTTGGCAAGCGACAGAGTTATGCCCGAACAAACATAAAAAAAAAAAAAAAAAAAAAAAAAAAATACAAACATCCGAATTGAGAACCTCCTCCTTTTTTAGAAGTCGGTTAAAAATATGGCTGACAGTCGAACTCTAAAACAAAAACGTCAGTTCACGGAAAGTTGATTGTGTTCACTCGCTTCTCGTTCGTCAGCTTTAACGTTTCGTATGCGAATGGTAACCATTTACCACCTATTACTAAGCCTCCACTTTCGATCCTTCCGTGCGTCTGTCTATTAGCGTATCTCATGAACCGTGATAACTAGACAGTTGACAACTAAAATCAATAAAAAAATCAAAGAGACGTGATATACGGTATCGGTATGATACGGAACCCTCCGTGTGCAAGTCTGACTCGCACTAAGACTGAATTAAGTAAGTATTGACATTCACGAGTTCATTAACTTGTCTTAACTCATATATTATGCAGTAGGTACAAAATTAGTAATTTAATGATTCGATATATTTTACAATCGTAATTTGTGAAAGGTAAAATACATACATAATGGGCATTAACATAACATATTAAATAAATAATATTTTATACATAAACAAATCCAACGTTCATGTGAATTATAAATATGAATGTTTAATAATACAATTCATGTAAGTAACATATTTTATGATTCCACTGAATACTTAATGTTACAGGAACAACGGATTTTGTTTGTTTACAATAAATTCTCTCTACCAGTTTTAAAATATACACACAAACCTAAAATTTACAACGAAACTAATACTATTACTACATAAAAGTTTTGTATTTTTTAAATTAAAAGTTAATTTCCTTTAGGATAATCTGAAACAATAAACTGTATGTTGTAACTGATACTGTGGCGCAGCTTTCAGCTACGCCACAGTATCTTACTTTTGTAGCTATTTTCGTTTTTCCTTTGTTATTTGAAAATCTGGGGGCACGGTAGTGCCCCCGTCAAGACGAGCCAAGCGAAGCGCAAGGGCACTACCTACCTTTTCTCGAAGTGTTTCGTCGTTTTTTTGAACCCTCATAAAGTTGGTTTCCGATGTACCAGATAGTTCATATTCTCAGGATATGATATCAATAATAGACTAATTAAACATGCAAAGTCTCAATTGAATAGCTCTAATTCTTTAGATTTTATTGATATTTAAAATACACCGATTTCGTCACTGACACACTCACTGATACACTGACACACTGATGATCATCAAAATGTTTGGCTACTTCCTGAAGTGCTAAAAAGCTGAATGTTGGTATGTAATCTAAGTTTAGTATACAACCAACAAAAAAAATCATAAACTTGTAACTTTCGCCCCCCATCCCCTAAAATGGGGGGTGGAAGTTTGCATGAGACTTCAAAATGTTAGGGTACTTCCTGAAGTGCTAAAAAGCCGAAATAAAAAGACTGCCTGGCAACTTACAAAAAGAACTGAAATCCCACCAAAAACATTTCATGTAAAATGTTGCCAAGACGACCACATAAGGTTTGCCCTGTGAAAAAGATATCAGATCTCATGTAGAGCCAAGCTTCTGAATCTACACAGCCTAACTCTACCGACCCTAACTTCACAAATTCTACATATCAGTAAAAATGTATGGCTTGGCTGTTTCGTTACTTACTTCAGAAACTAAATATTCGCATCACCTCCACGACGGTAGCGAAACGGTGAAGCCATACATTTTTACTGATATGTAGAAAGCTGAGGCTTGAGAAGCTTGGCTCTACATGAGATCTGATATCTTTTTCACAGGGCAAACCTTATGTGGTCGTCTTGGCAACATTTTACATGAAATCTTTATGCTGGGATCTAAGTTGATCTAAATAAAGTTTTATTGTTTATTGACATAATAGCATACTGCACGGCTCTTATTTCCGTTGAATTTGTTATTTGTAACAGTATTTTAAAGGCAGATTATTATTATTAGCAGAGTATAAAAAGTCTCGAAAAAGGTAAGACCACTAACGGTAAAAGAAACAATAATATTAAAAAAAACCAAGGTGTTGCAAAAAGAATAAACTTCTGTAGCGCGAGGAATACATTTCCACTAACGCAAGAATTAACGAAACAGACATAAAATCTTCAAAAAAGAACCTTTTATCTCTGTCTCTTAAAAGAAAGTTAAAACTTAATTATTTATTCTACATTTCAGAGTTCCTTTGAACAATACGTAGTCATTAGGAACGGAGTGTCCCAACTACGAGCTCGGTAGTCCCGGACAGTCCTGGTACAAGACCGGGTGGAATTATTCAGCCGCCCTTTTAAAATGTGCTTTTAGCCACCTCGTGTAATGCGATGTCGTTTGCACAAATTGTAATGGTCGCTACGAAAAGTATTAAAATTTATTGCGACATCCTAGTGAATTTGAGAAAGGCGCTAATGAGATGCGAAATTATGGACTTATTGTCTGCTCGTGAAATAGAAATAATTTATGCGCTTAAGTATTTATATCTGATGTTTTATGAATTTCGTTTTGTTCCTTACTTTTCTTAGAGTTTTATCTTAAAATTAATGTTGAATAGAGACGGGATTCTTTCCATTGTCTCACAGGATTCTGTTCATTGTCTTCTGGTAATTAAACCATGTTAATTTCAGCACAAAGGACACAATAATGTAAATGTATGTTCTCACTACAATTAACCGTTACTTAAAGCACAATCCTGGCTGTGTTCAGCTGCTTACGAATTAATAAAGACACGTACAACTAAAGTTATAATTATAGGTAGAGAGCAAAGCCGAGTCTCCGAGATCCCGGCGGATTATGCAGGAATTCAGCAGATTAAACCTTCATTACTGTTGTTCGGTAACTTGCCAGGAATGCCGGCCGAGCTCAAAGCGAGATTTATACCGGCTTCATCTGGATGCCGCGATCAAAACATTCGAATACCCGCATAATTTGCTGAATACGTGTGTTTTATGTAAATACAGTAACGCCGGATCACCGACGCGGCGATATTTTAAATGAAAATGTCACCTCTGCTGCTCTGGAAGAAACCCGAGGATTCCATGCGCCTTCCAGGCATCTGTGAATGTCGCATTTGTAATTTACAATGTAAATAAGCATCATATGTAAGCTTTCGTATATCTGTCTGTAGACACTTGTCATAAATATTTGAAGATGCTTACACTTAAGTGTACAACGTTTGTACATACGTACGTATTTGGCCAGTACCTATGTACATTGGATTTAGGCAGGCATTAGTATCCAGCTGTATTAGCCGAGCCGACGGTTGTGGCCTGTAACGGGTTGTGCATTTTGCAATATATTAAGGTAGATAGTTCACATAGCCTGCCGATACAGTGCCAATATTAATATCCCTTATCGATGGTAGGTATACTAGTCACGCTGCCGCGATAAATATGTCTAACAAATTCGTCAAAAACAGGTAGTAACTTTTTGTATTCGAGCTTTGACGGTAACACGAATATTTGTCAAAGCCAAAAACTGTGGCCAACATTTTAAAACGCGTCGCCTCGATCCATATTCATCGTACGAATCCAATCAAAATTTCAGTATTAAAAATAAATCATGCGTTCCGAAGATTTAATCCTAAATAAACAACCAGAATCTCCGTCCAATATGTCTTTGTGATTGGTTTTAAATCCGTGGAAAGTTTCAAGGTATTCCAAATCTTTATTTGCTTTCGGGGCGAGCGGTTTGCGGGTATCTCGCTAATGGTGGGGTAAACGAAAATGCTGAAAAATGGAGCTATTTCCAGTGCTCAGCGGAAGATCAGACATCGGTAATACTCAGTTATCGACTGAAAATGGAAAATTGCAAACTGCATATTTACAGTTATCTCCCTAATAATTTGATGGCAAAGAAATGATGAAGAGGAAATTAGTTATACAATGTATTCAAGTTCATTTATATTGAACACAATGAACAGTTTTCGAAAATTCCATAAATTGCAAACAGGCAGATACTTTCAGTTTAAAAGTTGTACAATTAGAATTAATAATAGTCCGACCGAGAACTTTCTCATAATAGCTTAGACGAGACCTCTCTACTCACTGTTCATTGTTCTATCGCTCAAAACGTTATAAAGGATACATTCAACCTGTAAATAACAGAGTTCATACTGCGCTATACTATTAAAACTTTCAGGGTAAAAGCTAACGCGTAGAATATTAAACGCGAATGTCATGTGAATATTTACTGAACAGTTATTGTTTATTGCAGGCTGTTATTTTGAAAAACTGTATAGTGTTGGCAACGCTTTATTTACGTCGAAGCGAGGGAAGAATCTCCGCTAAGCCGCTATGAGTGGCTCACTGAGTCAACCTCCAACGAAGCGACTATGTCTTGGATAAATGACATGTGGGATTTCATTGATATTTTGTATTTCCGCGACGATATTTTTGCGCCGTGTGATGTAAGTTTTTGCGATGACTTATGCCATTTTTTCATAGACCGTGTTCTGCGGACCATACACGTACAAGTAATTTGATAAAACAGACTAGTTCAATCTGTTTGATCAAATAGAAATTTCATATTACTTCATGCCATTTGACAACTCATCTTTGATCAAATTTTCCCACAGATATTCATGCCAATTTAAGAAGAAGAAGAAAAAGTATTTATTGCCAACAAACGACACACATACCTACTTGATTTACCTACTTGATAAAACTGTTTGAATCAGTCTGTTTGCTCAAATTACTTGAACGTGTCCGCATAGATAGAATAGTCAGAATCCTCTTTATGTGCTTTCTACATGTTATTATTATTCTTCTGTTAAACCATTTATTTTCTGTTTACAAATTGTTATAACATCGATATTTTATGAATACAAAATTAATCGCTTAAACTCCTAATATTTTTTGCGTACCGTCGTTAATCCCGGCTGTTACCGAGGATCCGAGCTTTTCCTATTTTTCCGGCTCATATATGGATAGACGCATGATTTATTTTTAATATTCCCGTTTAATATTCTACAAATCACATTAATTAATTGAAACAAAGTGGTGGCAATATATTCGCCACATTACTTCTCTGCGGTCTATAGAATTCACAACCTTCCGATCAATATTCGATGCTCGGATAATTGGTGGTGCAGTTTTAAAGCGCTAATTGTTCTATTTCTCATTATCACAGCTTAAAGTTATAATTCTCTTTTTTGGTCAGTCCAACTTCTGTTCTTATATAGAATCTAACTTCAAAAGAAATTCAAGAAAACTGTCCATGAAGTGAAGTACGTAAGTGTTCATTGTGTGCAATAAATAGATAATTAATTATAACACCATAGAACTTATACCTACCTACCTGCTAGCAAAATTAAAAAGATACCTCAGATGTCGCAGGAAAGACATATACATAAAGTGGTACTACGAAGCCAAAGAGTATCAGCAAAATATGTAATAGGTATGCAGATCACAAGCCCTAAACTCCGCACAAAAACTCATCCCCATCTAGTACCTAGACACCTCTACATCCACGTCTACTATATGAATTTCAAATGAACCCCTTGAGCCAACTGCAGCCGCTTCAGAATCACACGCTCAGCTATTCATGCATTCCTGGTAAATTAACTATCAGTACTTATGACTCCACCAGCAAAGTGTCGCGATAAACTACTGAATACTGCGTTATGTTTCATCAAACTTTCATGTTTCATAGATTCATAGCTGTTGGCAAACGTTGAGTTTTGTTTGATTTGTAAAGCTAATACAAGTGTTTGGTTTGGTTTTGATATTATTCATGAGCTATGAATAGAGGTACCTAGTTAGGTTTTACGTGAAAATGTGTTCAAAGAAAAGCAGTAGGTCGATAATGTGTGTTCTATGTTTTTAGCTTTAATGTTTTTTATACTTATCTATTTGCGAAAGTTCGAATCATTTCTAGGGCATCTTTACTTGCTGTTCTTTTTTCTTCCAATTTTCAGGTTATTTTTTAGTTTCCTCATTTATCTGTAGTAGGGGAAAAAATCTTGCCGACTGGGACCTTACATGGTCTCTGCTACACGAGCAGAACCGTGGCGAGTTACTATAGTAGTGTAGATAATCTTAAATATAAAGTTTAAGTACAAAATTTATCACTGTTAATAAAACTTATAAAACGGGTCTCACAAAACATCCTAGACATTAACTGTGTAAAAAGAGCACTAATTAGAGCCAGTAATTGCCAGCATACAACAGTAGACAGTAACCATTTTCTTGATTAATCTCCCTTCTGTGAGTTGCGTAATGGCGGAATGTCATTATTCTTCCACACATTGTTCATCGTATTTTTATTCTTTTAGTATAGTTACTGCAACTTTGTGTATGTATTGTATTTAAATAATTTATTGGTATGGATAAATTATTTTATCAAATTTCGTGTTGCATATCCGAAAGTGTGTCATGTTTGTTTGAGGTACTGGGCCTGTAGGCACTACTGAAGCGATAAGAACATATTTGGCACATAATTTAAACAACCAGAGAGATCTTACCTTAGATCTTAAGGTCTTTATTACTACGATAAATTCTCTGGTTTTTGAATACCTGACTGCCAACTCTACTAATTAACAGACTTCAAAAAAAAGAGGAGGTTCTCAATTCGATTGTTTTCAAGCAACGATCGCATTCGCATCTCAATCGCAAACTGTCAAAAATGTATGAAAATTAAGCTGTTTTTGACAGTTCGGGACTGACATGCGAATGCGTACATTGTTTAAAATTAGTAGAATAATTGGCCCTCTGATCTGTACTCCATCGTGAGTTTGCATTGTTGTGCAGTCTATCAGGACCGCATCACAACGAACAGTACGACTAAACTACAATGATTGTCGAATTTATTACTGTCGATTACTCTGGATTACCAACACTCGATTAACTCTTAGTTACTCCGCAATGCAGCACAACAAAAAGAACAGAACTTCTGTTTCAAGATGTGTTAGTAATATGAATAAAGTTAGTAAATACTTTAAAACAATTATGTAGTAGTAGTTCGTTTTATCTAATGGTTTGCATGACGTTTTTGTCACTTCCTTTCGATGTCATTATAAGCGGATTCTACTGTTATTCTGTATCGTCAGTTAGATTTAAAAAAATATTGAAAACGTATGTTTTCAAATTGATAGAAAGTAATAAAGGTAAAACGCATCAAAGTTCAAGAGGCTGGCAATGTCACGTTTTAGTCAAAATTTTACTGACGCTATGACGTCACGCCAGTTTTTATTTAGTGAAAAAATAAAAAAAATATGTGTCTAATATTTTTGGAAATCTAGCTGACAGACAAATTTGATTTTTTCAGTAAAATACCCTATTTTTGGCTGTCAGATTTTTGATAACAAATGTTTATTACAGCGTTCGATGATACCGAGGAGGCACATCTTCCGTCCGAGACACAGTAAACAGCTAGAAAATGAAGAGCAAGCAAGAGTAAGCTATCCGCAATATGAACAGTAAATCATGCAGTAAGCGACAAAGCTCCATGGAAGGTGGCCATGCGTGTGGCATCGCCACGGCTCCCGCTCGACCAGCCTGTTTGCGAACAACGCGCCGGATTAATCGATTCAATCGTCCGAATGATTCGAATGCATCGTTCGCTGGCTGCGTGGCTGCCTACTGGGTTGCCGTTGCTTCACGTAAACGATGAAATACCTACGTTGCTTGTTTTTTACTGATTCCCGCCAACTATAGGCTAGCTTAAAACAAGGGAAGGGAAGTGGTGGTTTTGCAACAAAGACGTAGAATCAAATAAAACCAAGTTATTCATGCTTACTGGTTTAGCACAAGTTAGTAACTTATGCTCAAATCACTCATTGTTTCAAATATTTACGTGCGAAAGCATTACTAAATCATTGATCAAATCGGTTCCAATAAAACAGTAGGTAAATCAAATTTGGTGATTAATTTTTTTTCTGATATTACCAACCAACAAGCTTTTCCGTATTTTTAATTTTTTAAACGTAAACTCAATAAAATGACCGACCCACGCCACGGGTACTAGTAAATAAATAAAGTGTCACGCATAATTGCCGGTACTGCGCGACATTAATACATCGATTACGGAACGTGCATAAATCGTGGTAGGGGAGTACTCGCCGCTGGCAACAGGGCTGCCACCGAGGGCTCTCGTGTCCCTTTGTACAACCCTTGTACTACATGCGCCGCAATTTGCCACATTCTCCTGAGGTGTACGGTAAAGGGAACCGTTTCTTAAAGGACTAATTTTTCACTCCAGTTTTTACTTTGACGAACCTGGCGGAAGGCTACTTAGAAAAAAAAGAAAGTGGCGATGCAGCATACAGCTGTATTCATTGCTGTTGCTAGCATACAGTGAAAAACAGTATTTTTCAAATATCTACCCAATTAAAAGCAAGCTTTTCAAAAAACCATCAACAGCACTCTGTCTTTTATAATAAAAAAATAAATTGGATGAGCTGCAGTTGATCCTCCGTCGAATACGAACAGTACCATAGAATGTTTAAAAACAATATCTGATTGCATTGTTATACTGCGAATATATCGCGTCTATACGATCACAAAAGCTCTGCAGTGAAGTGGTACAGTGGCGCACAGCACACAATACATTCGAACGCTGGCTCGAGTGGCCGTGTCGCGATTCTTGTAATATCGAGTGGCAATTAACGAGCCGCTGATCTGTCAGTATGTTTGTTTTATTCCACTACTATTCAAAACACAAATAAATGAGTTGCATTTCGCTTAAAAGGACCGTTGAGCGCAATTATCTGCGCTAAATGAGTGGTCGGAGTATAATGTTCACATTTTGTCACCAAATTGTAACTGCATAATATTACCTATGTCAGTAAATAATTAAATGATGGGCGGTAATGACTAAATAAAACACTGATAGCCTGTTAATGAACATACACTTAGGTACACCTACGCCGTCGCTTCGTTCCAATAAGAGCAACTTATAATATACCTTTATGTTTAATTTATTGTATTCCAATTGAGTTAAAGTGGAGATTATGGACAGTATCATTAATAATGCTCAGCTCTTCATTATCGGAAGGATTATCAGTCACTCTATTTGATTACGGCCGCTCTGGCATTAATCAAATAACAATTACTGGAAGTGGATGCATTTTCCAGGAACCTTGCTTTGTGCATCCCCTTTTACTGTGTAGTGCGGCGTGCCTTATCTCAGCAAGCGGTCTCATCGCGCCCCCGACTACTTCGATACAACTTACTCGAAGGAAGGTAATAAACGGAACAAACTCCTTGCTCTAAAAGTAGCAACGGCTTCCCCATTCAAGTTTATTTGTAGGACTTTAATAAAATAGTGAGTTATTTAAATATTAAATACCTCACAATACAGGAGTACATCACTCATGGCTCACGGGCGCGTGAACATGTATGAGCTCTAAAGGCGCCCTTATTGCAATTTCCACTTTTCCTAATAACCCCCCACATGTGGCTCGCGCTGCACGTTACACGTAATTTTGCATATTTTCGCGGTTAAGTACCCTTGTATAGTAATTTATGTGCATTAGTTATGAGCTTCAAAGAATCGCGGAAATGCTGAATGGCTGTAAAATGTTCTACAATGAAAATGACGCACTTAGCTTCTGAGTAAAATTCACTGCTCCATCATCAAGCAGTAAGCACTTATCCGTATTTGCAGTTATTTTTCAGTTTATTATTTAAGCAAATTATGATGGCAAAATTCTGATCCGTGTGCTGTTTACAAAAGCTGATGCAAATCGCCTCCCTGTTCAATATGGGGGAACACGTTCCAAAGTTTCCAACTGGGTGCATCATTTAATACCGAGGCTCAGGGAGACTGCACACATAAAAAATTATAACACTGTCCCTCCCACTTGAGATCTTTTGTCGCCAAACAAGCTGTCAAGGGGGTGTCTAAACAGAATTTAATACGCTGCTAACAATCGAGTATTGTGACATGTAGTGAGTCAGTCGAGAGCTGCTGAGAGGGCGAGACAAAGCACTTGATTCGAGCACGCTCGACGCGTGAGACCGTGAGGGGGCTCGAACAGTCTTACTAATGGCCACTCCCGGAAACCGATCGATTCCGCAATTTGTCTCTCCGACACGCCGATTTCATTATTAATCATAATACAGTCGTACCTAAGCTGTTTACGTAACTAATATTCTGAATGGGTGCTGCTGTAAATAATGAAACTTTAACAAATAAAATAATCCGCTCTCAGCTATTAAAAATTCACGTTATTTTTATTTCCTCTCATACTTTTTGTTTTATTCGATTTCCCATATATTTTTTTATTTACTATTGCGTTGTCACTGAAACGTAAATCCTTTGAGCGCTACGTTCATTTTTGTGACAAATCATTTCAGCCGCAACGCAATGTAAAGAGCGAAAATCGAAAATATTTTTGCAAGCAATTTAAAATTTTGGTGTTCAGTGTTTTCACGGTGTATGAACAGTAATGAGGTTGACACGGTATAAGCCGTATTCCCGTATGTTTTATAAAATATGTACTCATGTCGGTTACAAGTTTTACGGTTTACAGAAAAGCCTACAGGATTGATGAATATGTATGAGTTATCTGAGTTTGACGGGACGATCCATCTTTATGGCTCAATTTTGTGAAGAATCATCTTTCAGAATTAGGTTTGACATTCGAAACATGTAGCTGTACACAAAAATAGATCAACGATTCCGAAAAAACCTGAGTTGACTTTTTTTCATAACAACTATACGAGAACTTAAACTTCACCGAATAGCTGCAAGCCTTCCATAATTTCACTTTCAGATTAGTGTACATGCCTAGATATACTATGAAAGTGTTATTATGACAATTTGAGGCACACACGAGGCGCTCACGCCTCGGCGAGGCGTCGACACAAAGCGAGGCGCTCTACAAAAGGCAGGTCACAGAGACTGCGCCAGCAATCAGCTAAAATGGAAGCCAACGACAATTATTTAAACAACTTTAAATACGACTTTTGTTTCGATTTAAGGGTAAACTGTTTTTGTTTTTCGAAGGATTGTTGGGATATGAATTATTTGGATGCTACTACGACATTTAAATTTATCATCATCATCATCATATCAGCCGAAAGACGTCCACTGCTGGACATAGGCCTCTCCCAAATGGGGGGGGGGATTGCCATAATCGCCACGCTTGACAGGCGGGTTGGCAATCGCAGTGTAGCTGTTGTAATGTACAGAGAATGCTGCTGCCCATTCTCTGGTCCCTTAGTCGCCTCTTACGACACCCACGGGAAGTAATGGGATAGTGCTATTCTTTTACATCCGACACCATACGGAACAATTCATGATTATATTATAATGACATACAATAGAATTATGTTCCTTTGAACACAATTGTCTCCACCACTGCTAAAAAATGCTGAAAACATCGTTAGGTTAGCTAAAGCGGCTTGTCCTGGAACCCAAAAATCGAATACAAGTAACATCCACCAACCAGCACTGAGCCCACGTGGTGGATATGGAACAAAAAAAGGGCTGTCCAGCCAGGCCAGCAGTGGGGATTCTAGGGACGTAGCAGGTCAGTCTGACCTACGTTTGGTTACCACTTCCCAGAAAACAATTGTCCGAACTTACCGCAATCCCTTATATAAATTAATTTGTATCACTATCGACATTCCATCATTACCTACACATCACACATACATACCAGCTACTCTTCATACTTACCTACTCTTTTTCTCAGTTTCCATCGATCGTTCGTACTTTTAATCGTCAGTCCTTCGTGGAAGGACCACCACCTCAGTTTTGTAGCATCTATCCTACTAAACTTCCCGCCAAGAAATTGGACCATTCCTAAACTCAAAGTTATAATTATAACTTCAAAGTAATAAGTGAGGCAAGAACAACTATTGTGATAACATCTTCCTTGTTCTATAAGTAGAACTACTGTGAAGTACTTTAAATAGCCTCTTCCGTCACAGAACAAAGCGAATTAAAGTATAATAAAGATTCAATACAAAGGTACCTAGGTACAGCCTTTCAATTGAGTCAGTCTATTTGTTGCAGCATCGGGAAACGCAATAATTGTTCATTATTGGAGGTTATTAAACAAACTGGCTGGCAGTGGCGCAGCGCCGGAAACGGAAGCGTGCGATGCAGCGCTTCGGCCGGAATCGGACACGTTCCGGAGCGTTATCCGCACGAGCACTTCCGGTCACTCGACTATCACTTGTTACCAGCGCCCGCCATGCCACTACGGTCCGCGCCCATTGTCCACTGCACTGCTTAAATTTTTCACTGAAAATAGATGCCGTTTATTTTAAAATTTTAGGTATAGGTATGCGTTCAACGACATAATTTTAAATATTTACACAAACCAAATATTGCAATCGCATCGGATCGGATATGAAAGATTTTTGACACAGTTTTAAAGTTTTAACAATGAACAGATCACGCAGGAAATGGTTTTCATTTTTCAATTATGAATATCGTGTGTCACTAGTTATGTCTATTGTTATAACTACAAAAAACACCAGTAAAATATTATGACTATCACGCAAATAGATTCCTAATGAAACCCTTGATAAAAGTTATTTAAATTTTCCTGAAAAACTCTTTACAACACAATCAATTTCATGGAAATTGTTAGATCTACCAAGTGTTGAAATCCAAATTGTAGCAAATTCTAGTTGCGAGTGCCTTGAATCAGAGCTTTTTCCACTCTTATTTTTTCCTTTTCCATAAATTTACCTTCCGTTCCTCGAAACGGTTTTTGCATTTTCATGAAAAGCACACTTTTCGATCATGGTTTTTCTCCGAACTGAAATTCAGCCTCCGCTGTGAGAACTCTGTTTGTATTACAATCGTTAAATTTATGAGCATCACTGGGGAAACTAAATCTTTACTGTAATCATTGGCCGTTATTGTTCCCAGTAAATATTATCGTCTACAGTTAAATTGCATTTAATGCACCAATTATAATAATAATGCAAATCGTTTCAGGCCCTGTAAGCCGCATTGACCTATAATTAGAGTCAGACGTATATTATGTGAGTATAAATCTGAAACAGAACTGAATATTAAGCAAAGAGGTTAATTTTAATGAACCTCAATAATTCTGGTGCGAAAATACAGCGCGCGAGGCAGGCGTGACACAGAACTGTGAGCTGCGAAACATACAACACAATGTGATAGTGTGTGCATTTTGTTTTAACATTTTGTGACTACCTATAAAAAATATACTTTTAACTATTTCAATCTGTACTATTTTTTGTTTTTTTTTTGTTGGAAATTGGTTGTATATTTTTTTGTTACTACTTTATTTCTGTGGTACACTACAAACCATTACAACTACAAAACTCTACACTACAATCATCTACATTTCATCGAAATCGGTTTTGCATGGTTACCTTATTCCATGCCAATAGCAAATAGCAAATAACGGGTCAATGTCGCGCTGTGTTCCACGCGCGCCGGTAGGAGCAGTCAGCATAGAAGATGGGGCCCGTTAGGGCCAGAGCCTGCCAGGGTTGCGGACTTCTATCTATCTATCTATCGGATATGGTTTCCGCACTTAGTCCTGCTGTGGACCATTGTGCCTGAGCCATGTCGGTCGTCATTCCAACCAGCCAACCTCCCTCCAGAAACAGATCAGTCTACTCAGTGTATTCAGGGTGTCTGTGAGTGAATTAGGTGTCCCTATTGTTTGCCTCCGTATTTCAGTAACGGAGGAACCGGAGGAGGAAACGGTATCGCACGTGCTCCTTGAGTGCACAGGGCACTCAAGGAGCACGTGCGATACCGTTTCCTCCTCCTCCATGCATGCTCTGCACAGAGGACTGTCTGCTATACCTATCGTGTGGAAGTGTTTGTTCAGTGAGCAGTGTCCGGTGATGGTCCCCGCCACCATTCGCAGGCTGCCCCTATCCAGTCGCAGGAGGCGCCTGGTAAGTCTCCTGTCTGGCAGCAGGCAGTCCAAGGATGGCATAGCCTCCTTGGACTGCCTGCAGCCTGGTGCCAAGGTCCACCAGCGCTCTGCTTGTGTGTGGGTGTGTTCTTGTAGTCACGTACGCAGCTGGGTGAAAGGGAGCGGTACTATGGGTTCGGGTCCAACAACCACAGCACCAGATCCCCTTCTAGCCAGCTCATCGGCCGCGTCATTTCCTAGTGATCCGCTGTGTCCCTTTATCCACTGCAGTGTCACGGTGTTGCGGTTGGTCACCGTGACACGTTCTAGTGCATTGTGGCATTCTTGTAGGAGTTTCGAGGTGATGTAATTCTTTCCTAAGGATTGGGGGTTGCGGACTTTGTTTGAAAGAGTTACCGCGGCCCTGGAACGCAAAAGGCATTAGGAGGAGCATGGATGGGTTTTCGTCAGTATGAGTCTGACACTCCCTCCCACTCCACCCAGAGCGGAAAGGGTAATTTAATGTTTTACCGTCCTTAAAAAAAAAGCTTTTTAATCCTCATAATTATACTATCCTAACTAATATTATAAATGCAAAAGACAGAGATCGCCGAACTGATGTTGATAAATTTTGTTGCAGAGATAGATGGGATGGGACGCTGGAGACGGTTATAGGCTACTTTAACGCGAGCAAACCCGCGCGGGAAAACGTAGTAGTCTATAGGTAAATTTTCGATACCTTTACCTATTTTTTTAACGGTGGGAAATCATCAAATGACATTTTCCTGGTAGGGAGTGTCAGACTCTTACTGACTAAAAACCCATCTGTATTCCTCCAAATGCGCTTTGCGAGAGCTGCGGTGACTCTTTCAAACAAACTCCGCAACTCCCTCTACCTACTCTGCGTTCTTCGTAGCTCCACGAGTCGCGAGCGCCTCTGACCCACCAATTTGCCGGTACGCATGCTTGCATCCTGTGCAGTATCATTCGCCGATATAATTGTTACCTCCGAAATTCACGGCGAATATTAACATACTAACTACTATGCATGTTTGAATTAATTAAAATTGCTCTGGAAACTTCAATGATTTTTATTATAAAATGAAAATTTTTAATATGTGAAGATAATATATTTCGTGAAATTGAAATAATTATGATCTTACGTACTATATTGCGTATAAACTATGTACCAAGTTAATTCAACCAATAATACATGTATCTTTTATTTATGTTTCTTAAGGCACCTCGCGCACTAGACGACCACGACCACGACCAGTCTTGGTCGTGGTCGCAACCTTGGTCGCAAAAGCTACGGTTGGGCTGCGGACAAGTTTGCGGCCACGAACACGACTGGTCGTAAAGCGGCCATTTGTCGAGCTGCTGCAGTTGTGGCCGGTAACCGTAACCGAAACTATCGGGTAACCGAAATAAAAATCTATCCGTAACTGTAACCGATTCCGATTTAAAAGTTTCGGATAATTTCGAATAAAGGCGGAGTCCAAATGAGACAGTTACGACAGTTTTTTTGCATGGCCGAGCCGGAACACTAGCCGGTTTTGTGTTTTGCTTTTACAATATCTAAAAAATGTAATAAATTAAAAAAAATGTGTCTGGTCGCAGCGAGCCGCATTCGCGGTCGCAGATCTAGTGGGCGAGCGCCACACACCACAACCACGACCACGACTGGTTTTGGTTGTGGTCGTCTAGTGCGCTAGGTGCCTAAACGTTTTGCAGCCACATTGTTGCCATCGCAACTAGAACCTGGACGAAGTTGGCATAGCAGTGTGTACAAGAAAAGAAGGGCTAAGATGTTAAAAACTCTATTCATGACTCTTTTGCCATACTCAAGCGCATTTTAAACCCGCACGTTGAAAGAGCAGCGCTTGACTATCTCCACAGATTTTTTGTTATAGACTCTTTTAAAAAAGACCGGAGGCTCCATGGACAAAACTAGGACAAATCCGGGCAACACCGGACGGAGACTTGATTCATGTACACGAAACCGTAAAGGGTTAACCCACTATATTTTTCTTTCATCCCCATCATCCCGTAGATAAACTACAAACATAATATTTCACAGTAATGCCGCCAGCTCATCCCGGACGTGGCGGCGATAACGCAACGGATCGCGGCACTTCCGGCTCGAGAGCGACACCTTCCTCTACTTCCGGCGCGTTATCTATGGTCACGCCACCCTCCACTGGCTCTGAATTATCCATGTATCCTGTATGGTTTGCTATTGGATGATGTGTGGAATGTGTGGGCAGTTGCTGTCTAGGAATTTGTATGTTTCCTATCCAATTTCTCTGCGTGATCGGTGGGTCCGTCTTCTTTAACAACAATCATATTAACCTATGGTTGTGCAGTATTGAACTAACTCACACTGCAACAATTATCACTTCCTTAATCATGAAGCTTGGCAAATTGGTGATAGGTGTAGTAGGTCCGTATATGGTCGGAATCATAACTGATATTTAAATGTTAAAGCTTGTTGTTTGTTGCGTTTTCATGCGTTAATCGCTGGACCGATTTGATGAATTTTGGTACAAAGACAGATATTGGTAGCTACTGTACCGCGAGCAAAGCCGTGGGCAAAGCCTAGTTTAAAATAAAGTAGTAAATTACATTAGGTCTTTCCTAATAGGTTGTCTACAACATATGATCATGGCTTTGTTACGGCAAATACTACTGTAATCAGGACCATCCAAAGCTGTCCCATTTCTTCTTACTATTCTACAAATACCTGAGTTTCGCCACTACTTATAATATTATACATATAAACTAGTGTTCAGTACTTCACTTTTTAGTAAACCTTCATTGACAGATGAATACACATGAAAAATCGTTTATTTTTCCTGAATGGCGTGCTTCGAATATTTCTGTCTTTTTTGGTTCTCAAATGCATTGAATTTCAGATATTGATACAGAGTGGAAAATGCTTTTAGTATCACAGTCTCAGGTGTAATAATAATAATTAAACACGTAGCTACAGCTTTAGAGGTAGCGAAACAGAGAGTAAAGTCCCGCAAACCTCCGTTGGAAAGAGAGGATCCTCCGAGCAGACGGTTGTTTGTGTCTGGTGGGCAACTGCCCGAGAGTTGATATTCGGGCTTTTGCATGTGTTCTAATCGCACGGTAAACTTTGATATCGCGATTTAGGATTTTGTAGTTACTTCGCAGCTGTCGAGATAGATGGCGCTGCGAGTCTCATTTGTTGTGATGTTGATTCTGCTATGTTGATTTTTGTGGCGGCATGAATGCCGCTACATCACTCCCCTCCGGAGACCGGAGGTCGATAGTGGATGAGTCGTCCATACATCTTGAGATGCTTGCCAGGCTAGTGGAAGGTTGGTTCCAGTGAGTTGGAACCGGGCGTCGCGGAGTTCACGATGAGTCGGAACTGTCTGCGGTGCCCCGATGCTGCTGCTGGCGTCGACCAGGAGAGGTTCTTCAAGGCTCTTCATGTAACTGGCCGAAGGTGCAGTGTGCTTGCCAAGGTGGGTAGGAGCTGTGCGACGTGCTGACGTGACTGCTGGCGTCGACCAGGAGAGGTTTTTTCAAGGCTCTTCATGTGACTGGCCGAAAGTGCAGTGTGCTTGCCAAGGTCGCTGATGACGTTGATGATAGAGGCTGAGGATGCTGACCAGGAATGCGCGTCCGCTGCATGCTGGTGGTCAGCTTACCCGTAGAAGCCGAGGGTTCTGGCTGGCTGTATGACTCGCTGCTCGAGAGCTTGAGGTCAGGATGAGGAGAAGTGATGATGATGATGATGACGTCATGATGAGGTAGCTGCACGAAGGCTGCGCTGACGTTCAATGTCGAGGGTCACCAGTTTAGAGGTAGCGGAACAGAGAGTAAAGTCCCGCAAACCTCCATTGAAAAGGGAGGATCCTCCGACCAGACGGTTGTTTGTGTCTGGTGGGCAACTGCCCGAGAGTTGATATTCGGGCTTTGCATATGTTCTAATCGCACGGTAAACTCTGATATCGCGATTTAGGATTTTGTCAGTTAGTTCGCAGCTGTCGAGATAGATGGCGCTGTGAGTCTCATTTGTTGTGATGTTGATTCTGCTACGTTGGTTTTTGTGGCGGCATGAATGCCGCTACATCACTCCCCTCCGGAGACCGGAGGTCGATAGTGAATGAGTCGTCCATACATCTTGAGATGCTTGCCAGGCCAGTGGAAGGTTGGTTCCAGTGAGTCGGAACCGGAAGTCGCAGAGTTCACGGTGAGTCGGAACTGTCTGCGGTGCCCCGATGCTGCTGCTGGCGTGACTGCTGGCGTCGACCAGGAGAGGTTCTTCAAGGCTCTTCATGTGACTGGCCGAAGGTGCAGTGTGCTTGCCATGGTGGGTCGGAGCTGTGCGACGTACTGACGTGACTGCTGGCGTCGACCAGGAGAGGTTTTTCAAGGCTCTTCATGTGACTGGCCGAAAGTGCAGTGTGATTGCCAAGGTCGCTGATGACGTTGATGATAGAGGCTGAGGATGCTGACCAGGAATGCGCGTCCGCTGCATGCTGGTGGTCAGCTTACCCGTAGAAGCCGAGGGTTCTGGCTGGCTGTATGACTCGCTGCTCGAGAGCTTGAGGTCAGGATGAGGAGAAGTGATGATGATGATGATGACGTCATGATGAGGTAGCTGCACGAAGGCTGCGCTGACGTTCAATGTCGAGAGTCACCAGTTTGGAAGTAGCGGAACAGAGAGTAAAGTCCCGCAAACCTCCATTGAAAAGGGAGGATCCTCCGACCAGACGGTTATTGTCTGGTGGGCAACTGCCCGAGAGTTGATATTCGGGCTTTGCATATGTTCTAATCGCACGGTAAACTCTGATATCGCGATTTAGGATTTTGTCAGTTAGTTCGCAGCTGTCGAGATAGATGGCGCTGTGAGTCTCATTTGTTGTGATGTTGATTCTGCTACGTTGGTTTTTGTGGCGGCATGAATGCCGCTACACAGCTACCAACAGACTGTGTATTTTTTGCTTTTTCTTTCAGTATTAGAGAGAGTATCTCATAATTTTTCGTTAACACAAATTCCCTACTAAAATACTTTTTGAATTTGTATAAGCTTAAAAGCTCTTGTTGATACGTTAAATGTTCAACTTATACTTGTATTCCACGAAAGGATTGGCAGACAGAAGTATTGCAAATTGTATAATAAGCATGTATTAGGTACCCAAGCTAACGCCTTCACAAGGATATCAAGACCGAACCCAGTAGGTACCTCTCATCGAAGATCAGCAGTAGGTGAGGTATCTACTGCTGAACCTCCAAGATTATATCAGTCAAAAAATTAAATCGATTACGATTAGCCTGTCTTGTTGTCCTGGTCGCAGACGCTAGGACCAATTATTATTATTTTTTTAGATGGGAAATCATTAAATGACTTCTTCTCTTCTTCAAGTCAATGGTAAATTATATTTAAGGGATGGTAATGTCATATTTTATCATTTAAAAATTCTTCGATAGTATTTTTTTCGTCTTCTCTATTAGAAACAAATACAATTTACTTTTGAACTTGCGGACATTATTTTCATTCCTTATACATTTTGGTAATTTATTATAGACCTTTGGTGCCATTACAAAAATACCGTTTCTATGTAGTGCAGTACTAGATCCGACGGTTTGTAACCGATCACAACGGCGACTGAAGAAGGTGACTGCTTCCCATGCCTTCTCGCTCCGGACCATAGATTAGACCAAGGCCGGACGCTAGTGGCCTTCGCCGCCCATCGCTGCTACGAGGACACGGCAGTACTCCGCTCAAGCGGGGCACACCTCCATCGTATAGTCCACCTTGTCCTCTGGACGATCTACACAATGAAGCGCTGGGATCACTAGACATGAGGTTCTAGGTTCAATCCGGGCAAGATGTTATGTTTTTCCATCAGGAAAGAGCCAGGGCGTATTTTTATTAAAGTACTCTGCACTTCTGTCCCTTTCAAACGTGATGTTAAGTTATCATCATCAACATCATCACCATTTCAGTCGAAAGACGTCCTATACTGGACATACGCACACCAGGAGTCGCCACATTGACCGATCCTGTCGTCCAGCGTCTGGCATCCACCGGATTCCATGTTCATGTTAAGTTATTGTGAAAGAAAACCCCTTAACCAAACTCTGGAGCTCATTATAACCTATCAAATTATATGAATAGGGGTAGATAATCTTAATGGAACATTAATACGGAGGTAATTCATCGGAGTAATCCGAGGCATTGATTTGAGTACGCCGCGCTGAGCGAACAATCACCGTGATTTGATCGACGGCCACAATAGGCTGACCTGGATCGTGTAGCGATATTTGATAACAGCGCCAATCAACTGATTAATAATGAACGCTGTGCTTAATTAGGTAATGGGTGGTTTTTACCAGGTTCTTACCTAGTAGATATATTTTTAGGGTGCCGTACCATAATGGTAAAAAGGAACGTTTATTGTGCGAATCAGTCTGTCTGTCTGTCCGTCTGTCACAGCTGGATATCTCAAGAACTACTAATTTTCTTCTGGAATAATTTTAGATGACGTTTGCCCAACTATTTTGCAAATAAGAAAGAAATTTATTTATTTTTTGCAACAGAGACTGAAAGGGTTTCTTAAAAATTCGAAGTGGCATCGGGGTATCGTATGAAAGAGCACTATATGCACATTTTCAAACTTTTTTCTTTTTTTAGGCCGCATAGTTTCCGAGTTCTGATGAAAAAATTTAAAAAAATACCGTCCCCCAAAAATCTGAAATTATTCTAAGTAAGTAATGGAAGATTATGGAAAGATTCCAGAAAAAATAAAACGATGTCTCTAAATAGCACACTTTCTCAAAAATCATCATGATGGTACGAAACCTCGGTGCGCGAGTCCGACTCGCTCTTGACCGGTTTTTTAATCCGTGGTGTGTTTGTAATCCATTTTCTTGTTAGTCTATACCGGAAATCTAAATAAGAGTGATTTTATTAGATACCATCAAAATATAGCATATAGATAGATATAGATTGTAGGCATGCTAATGCCTACAATCTATATCTATCTATATATCTATCGATATTCGGGCTTTGCATAAATCCTAAATCGCGATATCAGAGTTTACCGTGCGATTAGAACATATATGCAAAGCTCATATCAACTCTCGGGCAGTTGCCCACCAGACACTACATCCGTCTGGTCGGAGGATCCTCCCTTTTCAACGGCGGTATGCGGGACTTTACCCTCTGTTCCGATACCTCCAAAGCTTTTTTTTTGACAGTGATATTGAAATTTTTACTACGTATTAAATTGTCTACTAATTCTTGATTGTTGTGATGATTGAAAAACTGAGCAATTCTCGTGTTTTTATGATTTAAAACATTAGCATTCGCATCGCAGTCGCTTTCTATCAAAAACATCTCTAATTTCCCTACAATTTGACACGTTTTATATTGATTTTCGTTGAGATTATGCAATTTAAAATTAAACGTTATAAAACTAAGAGAAATGTCTTTCTAAAAAATAAATAGCTGTACCTTCCTTTGTTTTACTGATAGCATGATGAGGATGCTAATATGTGCCTTAAAAATTCGCAGTTGAGCATAAAGCATTTGCTAATTCTTTACTCTCCTTATTTCCACGTAACCTGCTCTCTGCATTTTGTCTACTCCAGGTAGATACCTAACTAAGTATAGATACTTATAACAACGCTGCAACGTTAGGTAGATGACTTATAGGTACTGCTGATAAGTAATTGTTAGTAGATCTAAGATAAGGGGAAACAATTGCAAAACAATAAACACTGTTGATCAGGCAATTAAAGATAAGGTTTGACTAATATGAGGTGCTTATCATTTAGCAGAACTTAGTCGTTTCTAATGCAGTACAATAGGAAGATTTTGACCAGTAAAACGCATTTAGTAAATTTCACCTAAATCTAAGAAATATGGAAAATTTGAAAAAAATATGAAATTAATATTTTCTAAATGAATGAATTTTGCTAGCCTCATTTATGTCTGTTCCTGAGCTACAACTGGGCACTGGACACAAATAACAATATGATTCTGACTTAAGAGCCAGACCTAAGATCAAAACACCGGCTCCCAAGGGTGCACGAATTGTGATAAAATCGTCCTACATCAGGCAACACCTCAGAACCTGGCACTTAAAACCTTTCACGTAAAGCTATCAATGGCATGAAAATATACTTAACTAAGTATACACCCTGATGACTAATAAGAGACTTTAAGCTCAAGCTCCACCGAAACACAGTAAACCTTAGTACCGCCTCTCTGTGCCAGTGTGACGCTAAAAAACTTTAACGAGAAACTCGACGGACACGAATACGCTTTTAGGGCCAATAGCTGCTCCAGTGCATCCGACCGATGTGGCCGGAATACGGTACATGCCACGGTTTACTTTTCAACTTTTAGCTCCAAGTTTTAGTAAATAATGGACTTCATTAAATTAATTTTGCTTTTGGGGAAATGATTTGAGATTAATCCAGTAGTGTGATGGTGGCTGTGTAAAACTCGACAGTTTTCTAATCAGAAAACTGACGAGTTTTAGACATCATTTATTCAAAAGGACACATTAATTTGAACGAGACGCACAGGACCGGTTATTGTGGCGACACTTGGGGGAGGCCTATAATATCCAGCAGTGGATGTCTTTCGGCTGATATGATGATGATGATGATGAATAATTTGAACCTACAAAAGTTTAACGACAATCACAAAATTAAGGAATAAATAAGATTACGCTGAGTGTGTTCATACTAAAGGGTTTCAGATGGTTTTCAATTGGGACCCGGCTATTAATTCATTGATCATCGATTCATTATTCAAAGATTAATACGAGGTATAGACAATAAAGAATCAGAACCTAGCAGTAAGCAGTGATTTAAGTGTGCAAAAGGAAATAGGTACATCAAATCCCTTTCTTTCAAGAGCCCTTCCTTATATATTCCTTCCGCGTTTCACTTCAAACTGGAAGTCAATGAATTCTCTCACTCTTTGCACTCAACGCTACCTACAAAAAGTAATTTAATATTTACGTAGGTACCAGTAATGTACAATAAATATTAAAAAGCTATTGAATAGTTGTAGGAATTCAACAGGGAACAAAACAGTTCGTTTGCGGCGAACTGGCAAGCAATTCTTCAGGCGTCAGTTTCCCGCGCTTTGTGACAAAGGCAGTAACAGCGGCGGCCATTTTGTGAAGAGTCGGTATTGCAGCTGCAACGCTGTACGATTCCCGCGATTATGTTTATTTGAAAAAAGAATGTTTCGTACTCGCTTGCAATTAACTTTCGTGCTCATCTGGGTATGAGAGAAAAATGTTGTCCCCAATGTCGCTTGGGGAATGGGGTCTGTGCCCCGGTGACATTTTGGTAAAACTGACAAACTCTTTTGTTAACGTTAGTTGTTAGACGCCTTCTAGTCTCTGAGACCTAGTTCCCTATAGATAGATACTAAAAATCCCGTAGGTAATTATTCTCATCACACAGTTTACAGCTCAGACAAAATATATCGCATTTTCATTGAAAAAAACATTCAAAATCCAAGAGACCTTTTCCAAGTCAAGAAACTCCATCGCCGTCACTTAACTGCCCATCTCATAAACACTAACCTAAATACCTGCCATACATATTTGAAGACGGTGTTTTCCGGAGTATTTCCCCTGGTACCCTGGTACTGCGGAAACGCCCTTCGCGGCTGAGGCGGCCCTAATGGCCTCTATTCACCCACCGACAAGTGACACTTGGGGCAACGCGTATTGTTGCCGACTGGGGTCGGTCCTACGCACTTACTGTTGCCATAGAACCACTCGACGAACGGCTAAGCGCGCGACGGTAAACAAAACACGGTGTTGTTTTAGATTTCTTTTTTTGACACGGAAATGGAGGGGGTTTGCCGATTCTATGTTCTTCCTTGGCGGATATTGAGAAAAGTTGAAGTACGAAAATAGCAACGTATGTAGCCTACCTCCATGCGATTTGAACGACTGTATAAGAAGAAGAGTTAGTAAGAGTTAGACTTTGCGACTTTATTAAGAGCGAAGGCATACTCCTCGGGTTCATATTGGCTCACCTAAAATTCTTTTCACACCACCTGATCGAAAACGTCAAATTATATGTCATGCCAACCTAACCTAAAGTGAGTCATTTTTGGCCGGTGGCACAGCCGGGCAATAATATTGTACTGGATTTCATTATAACCCGCTGGTCAATAATGTGATTTAAATTTGGAACCTCATCTGTCTGCTCAATTGGCGGTATATTAGGTACTTACAACGCCTTCTGTCTCTGTCTCTCTCTTTCTGTTCCAGAAAGAGGAAAGATATTCTCGATACTCTTACTACTTAGGGATGATATTCTCGAATTTCTACAGAATCATAAGGATTGACCAGGATTGAAGACAATATTATAACAATAATTGGTTATGTACGGATTATTGTATAAAAGGATAAGAATAACAGTTAAAACCCATTTATAGTCGATTTATTAATTTAAAACTATTTTCTCGAGCATCTCCTATGACGTTCTAAATTCAAATTACATACAGCCAAGCGTCCGAACCCATTCTACCAGCTCATAGAAAGCTCTGTATAAAGCTTTGTGTACACATAAATTGTATTAGGTTGCTAACAATAGGCCTGCACATATTTACTTACCCACAGAGAAGTAAAAAAAAACGAAAATCGAGTTGGTCGTGGCCGCTTTGTGGTAGGTATACCGAGTGGAATGCAAAAAAGGCGCGAATATTGCAAATCCGTATGGTATTAAACTAACTTTTTTTAAGTAGGTATACATACAGTATAGTTCTGAATACATATCTCTACTTAGTGTTTGTAAATTTAAAATACTTTGTTTTTCGTATTATGGCTTCTTATTTTTCTCACAGGAGGTGTGAAAAGTAGAGTATCCTCCTCGGGGATAAAGGTGTCTCTTTGCCTTGGGCTAGCTTGAATCCCTCGCTGCATTCAGGATTCTTGTATTAACTCCCTCGCTTCGCTCGTGAGTTAAACTCTAAACACCCTCGCTACGCTCGGGAGTTAACTCCCGAATCCTTCATTGCGTTCGAGATTCAATATGACGCCCGTAACACAAGACACTGCTTTATCCCCTGGGTGCATAATCTACTATTACCCGAAGTTGTTGTTCCTAATGATTTGTAATCCGAATGTAACACTCATGTTTCCGAAAATTGTAATTAATAATATCATTAGTGTAAATTTTATATATTTAAACTCCTACTGTTTTTTATAGTCTTCTAACCTAACCTATCCGAGTTGGGGTACTTTGAGTCGGGGTGTTAACCATAATGATGAATAAAAAGAAATCTAAACAAAAAAGATATGACTTTGAATAATTGTGTAAAAGAAGTACATTCTCGGATTTCCAATTATCGGGAGTTGAAAATTTAGGTGAACTTTGGCGCACCCATACTCCTCAAGGTATTTCATACAAACTTTCAAATCCTTATTCTTGGAAAGTAATGACCTAATGATCTGATTATAATTAATCTTGATACGCATACGCAAAATACCTAGGCCTAATAAGTTACTTAATAATGAAATTTTCAAAAAAAGAGTTTAGGTACAGGGATAGATTTTTCTATACAAAGTAAAAAATCACTATCTGTTTCCCTCTGCTGCACACTTTTAATTTTAAGCATTCGCTCTACACGAAAATTCTAACTGTTGTCTTCGTTTTCGTACATTATGATGATATAGTACACGGGCTTATTTAATGTAGCCTTCTGGACGCTGCAGATTTTAATAGACTCGTTATATCTAATACGGCAGCAGTTCAATGCTGTGGTAACAATACTTAAGCTCCTTCTAAAGAAACACACAGGTGCCAACGCTAAGCCAACACCCCCAACTACACGTAGCTGTGTAAGTGTAAAACCTACGATAATAATGTATTCAGAACGTACATACAAATTGAAACAATTGGATTCGTTCGTGCCTGAAATATTACGAGAAATTGGCAAGTTCGCGGGAGATTGGGAACTGTTCACGAAAACAAAGCAAGAAAATTATGTACCTACTTTGGAATCGGGGATCAGGCTAAAGCTACTGACTAAAACCCGGTTTATTGTACCTAAGCCAAGCAATAACGACTAGTATTAGTAAGTATCTAGGTACTCGTAATAAAGGATGAACAATAGAAGATTCTGCAATAGAACAAATTGACGACAAATAGATACCTACGCAAAGAACTCGATAAGTACCGATATACATAAGTGGGTCCTGTACAGTACCTACATACAACTATTTTCTTTAAAGTCCCTTGGCAATTATTGCAATTTCCATGTCCATCAATTATCAGATAATTTATCGTGTATAATAATTAGAATTCAGAACTAAGTTCTTTATTGTAAGTCCTTACGTAAGTAGTTCACACGGAAATCAAAACGAAACAACAATAAAGTAATTAGTTCTGAATACAAATAAAGTTAGTAGGTACTTAGGTACCTAGGTACGGTACGGTACTTAGCAAAATGCTCGAGCATACCTACTCCAAAATGTTTTTTTTTTGTAGTCTTGATTTAAAAACAGTCGACAATAATCAATTTATGAATGAAATGTCGGTCAAATTCGATCCGGACTCGCGCACTAATAATTCTGTGTCAACAAAACTATAACACTCATTAATTTAGTTTTACTTAGTTGTGTACATTGTTGCAGTCAGTACCTACCTAATATGTCAACTAAGAATAGACGGGCTAATAGTAAAAAGGATAAACCAGCTTCTGGTAACTTTAAAAGATTATCGAGATAAATTCAACAATAAGACTCACTCAACCGTATAATCACGTTAAGTGCCACAGAACTAACCGATCTCAATACGAAAAACATTACGTGGACTTGAAAAAGATTGCCCTCGTTCCGTTCCATACAATTTCTTTAATACAATGCCTACTTATTTCGTGTAATACTACTTCAAAAAACCGCAGAATTCTTGAATATTTTCACCCGGCACTCACCGAAACCCTCGTGGGAACATAAAAGGGAGGGCTGGCTCTTTTTACTACAGTTCGCGGCAACCTTTGGAAGTTTATAGCTATACATTTTCAAGTCTGGTTTTAGATAAAGAGCCAGGTATATTATTACCTCCTCTGATACTGAGTGAGCGCTTTTTCACAGTATAAAAAGTTTCGTACTTGTAGTTTTTCTCTTGATTAAGTAGAGTGTGGGATGTAGTAGACCTTTGATGCGGTGTTCAAGCAGGTAAAGGAAATTTAGACGTATGGTAGTGTCTTTTGATGCTACAAGCAATAATATATACAAGGATTTTGTTTGATTATTTGTTACCTTTCTAATTAATTGGCCATTTGAGCTACACCCGACCTAATAGAATTTTTAAGACGACTTTAAAGTTCTGTTCCAATGGTTGGTCGAATTGTCGCCAGTAAAAATGTATTGAGCGAGAATTTAGTGCGGTGGACCGTGTATACATATAGATAATACTACAGAAGACTGCGCAGCTTTAATTACCCACGTCGAAACTATTCACGCCAATATCGATCGTATGCAAAGTTATAAACATCAGCAACTTTTAACAACAGACAACCAATTGAAAATGTAAAATTGCGTCGTATCCGAACAACTTTCGATGAATATGACGTTGGCTTTTTTGCCATGAATCATTGCCAATTTTCCTCTATTTCACGAAGTTACTTTGAGTAAGAGAAAGAAGTACCCGCGCGCTGCATTTTTACGAGCTCCAATGGATTGTTCCGAAAAATCGTTCGTGTTTCGCAAACTTCAGTAATAAAAGCGACGGTCCACTTGCATTCAGAAAGGAAGTAGGGGATGGGGAGGTGGAAAGTGAAAAATAAAAAGTGGCATAACCGGGGAGTGTTCGACCGCGCGCAGACGAGCCAGAATTTAAATTAACCACTTCATATTCCGGTCTGTATGCGATGAAATATTTATACGGCGCACGGCACACACATCACCTCGCCATATTAAAATAACAACGCTACGTCTGACAATGAATGAACCCTAACTTTTTTACTGAATTAGATTGATATTGTTATGGTTCGTCGCCTGTTTTTGTGGCCGCACCGTTGAATCCTCTTTTCTACATCGGTACTAAGGTTTAGAGAGTGTTTTGTTAGATAGTTTCCTTTGTAACATTAATTAACGATTCGTCGACACACCATTTCATCAAATATTTAGAAGGGATACTTTTTTTTTTTTTGAGGATGGGAAATCATCAAATGGCCCCTCCCGCTCTGGGTGGAGCGGCAGGGAGTGTAAGACTTTTACTGACTAAAACCCACCCTTTGTCCTCCTAGTGCCTTTCTTTCCAGGGCCGCGGTAACTCTTCCGAACATATTCCGCAACCCTGGCAGGCTCTGGCCCTAACGTTCCCCGACCCATGCTGACTGCTGCTGGTTTGGCGCGCGTAGAACACAGCGCGCCGTCAACCCGGGCTTGCTCGCCGTCCACAGGCATCAGTCACTGCGCCATGCTCAGGAGCATCAGTTCCTGGGCGGCGCAGTGCCTGACGTTAAACAGGAGGGGGTGAAATGGGCCATTACTGGCACTCCATTTCAGCCCCCTCCGGAGCCCTTTGTAGGGGCTCTACTGCGGCTGTTGCAGTAGCAGCAGCCGCAGTGGAACCGGCAATGGCGGCAGAAGAAGCGGCGGCAGTGGCGGCGGTCGCGGCAGAGACGGCGGTGGCGGAGGGCTTCCTCCTGTTTCCGGCTTTGGCGGGTGGGGCACAGGCCCTACCCCCAGCCCAGTGGTCGGCCGGCTTGCCAGCTGCCGCACAGACTACGCAGTGCGGCGCGGCGTCGCAGGAGCCGGCCCTGTGACCGGGCTGACCGCAGCGGAAACATAGACCGCTGCGGTCCACCTCCGAGGTGCATTGAGCTCCCACATGGTGGCCCACCTGGCACCGGAAGCACCTCAGAGGTCGGGGTTCCAGCAGTTTGACCTGCGCGGAAACCCAACCCACCAAAAACCTTCGGCCCTCCGAGATGGTCTTGGCCGCCGACACGGGGCAGCTCACCACAATGGTTCGCATGCCCGTGTTGTCAGGACGTAGGGTGCCTGCCTTCAACTTCTCTGCTGAGCACCCCCCCGTCCTAACGACGGCGGCCACCACCTCCGCCTCCGTGACGGAGTCGTCCAGGCCCAAGATGCTCATGTCAATGCACTTGGTGGGCCTGGACACTCGGGCATCGTCCGCGCTTAGGGACGCCCTGAGCCTTTCGGCTAGAGCGCCCGCGGTTGGGCCGCTGGCTGCCCCGGGGATCTCCAACATCCAGGCCCCAGTCATGGTGACCCTGAGCCGGAGGCCCCCTACGATGCCTAGTTCACCAAGGTTCACCGCCTCCTTCGCCTTGGTGAGCACGTCCGCGTACGTCACGCCCCTCTTTGCCGCGTCCGGCTGCAGTGTGAGCACTACAGCCGCGGTTTTCGGGGGGCGGAGCGCAGCCGCGATGCTTCGTGCCTTCTGCCGCCGCTTCCTCTCCCGCCTCTTAGCCGCCCTGGCTGCTTTGCCCGCCTTCTTCTTCTTCCCGGCCACTTGCCATTCGGCTTGAGCCGGGGGAGGTTCTGAAGGCGAGGAAGCCTGGGGCCTGCGCCGCCCGTGCAGCAGCACGGGTGGCGCAGGAGCCTTCGCCGTCCGCGCAGCAACCCCACCCTTCCTCTTCCTTCCCGGGGCCGGGTCCGGTTTTCCCGGCACCGGCTTCGCGGGTGCCGGCCCGGACCCTTTGTCCTGGCCGGACGACCCCGGTGTGGCAGCCACGGCGGCCGCGTACGAGGCCGCCTTGTTCCGGCCTGGGGGGGCCTTCCCACTCGCCGCTGCACTCGCTAGCAGGGGGCGCAGGACGATGCCCTCCAGGACGGAGAACCGCGCCTGGAAGGCAGCCATCTCCTGCCGCACCAGGTCCAGCACCTGGCTCTCCTGTGGCACGGGTCGGCTGTCCTCTCTGCGCCCCCTTTGAGGCGCCCCCTGTGACGGCTCCCCGGAGCCTGGCCAGGTCTGCGCGGAGCCCCTCATTCTCCTTCTGGAGACGCTCCGTGGCGGCCGCCAACGCTCCGTGGCGGGCGACCTCCGCCCGCAGTTTGGACATCTCGTCCCGCGGAGGCCACCGCGGTTAGCCTCCGCTGCCGCCAGAATGGAGGCCATCGCCTCGCTTATGGCCTTGTTTTTCGAGGAAAATTTCCTTTTCAAGGCCACATCGCGGAGCGCGGCCTCCACTATTTCCACAAACCCGGCCCTCCGAATTCGCTCCTGTTCGGAGTCATCCGACTCATCGCCGGAAGACTCTGAACCAGGAGCTTCTCGATCGCCCTCTCCGGGGGGTCGTCCGTCAGCGACGAGCTCCTCGACTCGCTGGCCAGCCACCTTGGAGGCAGGCAATCTTTTCTTACCTCCCTCTCGGCCCTTACCCCGCCTACTGGTGGGGATTTTTCGAGCCGAGGCCACCTCCTCGCTGCAGGACGACCCCCGGTCGTCCTCCGGTCTGGGTCGCTTGCGGAAGGATCTGGGGTCCTCCGCAGCAGCCCCCGCCCCCTCGGGTCCAGAACTCGCCGAGCTCACTGTCACCAGGTCGTCGGAGTCCAACTCGGACTCCGACTCTGCACCCGCGCGACGCTCAAGCGAGCCCTCCTCCCAATATAGCGCGCCTCTGCCCGCACTCTGTCTTACCGACGCTTTGTCGGGCGAACTAAAATTGAACCCGATCAAGTCCTCAAAGGACGGCTTGGATCGGGCGCCTCCTCGGCCACTGTTGCACTTGGCAAGCGAAGAATAGAGAACACTGTTGCCCCCCTCAGAATACGAGGGGCTTGACGCACGAGGCGTGGCGGATTCCCGAACTGCTGTGCAGTCCGGACCGCCCTGGGGTACAATATCTCTTTCAGTGTCCCTATTCATGGTTTCCTTTTAGAGGGTGTGGTCCCTGTCTCCCCTTCTCTTCTCTCTCCCTCTCTCACTGCTTGCTCGCTGCCCTCACAGACACGTCTGATGATCAGATGCGTACCAGAGAGCAGCGAGCAAGCCAATGAGACGCACACCGTCCGAGGACCCGAACACTGCTCAAGTCTCCGAACGGTGTGCCCCTCTTGTGTCTCTCTTGGTCTGGTCTCTCACTTGGGACCTTCCGGCATGAGTGGCTCTACCGGCAAAGCCCCCAAGATCACTGAGACACGCAAGCCCCACCACGACGGCAACGTGGAGACACGGTCGGTGGATACCTACATAGATCTGTTTTAATCAACCTACACTTATTATCAAAAAAATCGAACCACCTCTGTTGTTTTTTTTTATGTATTTTTTTACATTACCTAACCAAAAAATAATTCCAGTTAATTGCGGATAGGTATTTTATGGTATCGTTTAGTTCAAATTAAATTAAATTTCTTAAGCTATCGTGTTTTGTTCAATAATTAGGTGTTTTTACCCTAGAAGAATTTGTAAAAAGTTAGAAACAAAGACACAAAACAAAAAACAAATTAAAAATGAAGAGTGGAAGGCTATAGGGGAGACCTTTTCCCAGCAGTATTTCGTATTTCTTTTAATAGAAGTGAATTTTGTTCCAGTGGGTCAAAATTCACTTCTCATCAAAAAAAATCATTCTCAGCCACTGCTGGGAAAAGGTCTCCCCTATACCCTTCCACTCTTCCCAGTGTGTTGCCTTCTTAGACCGATCAGTCGTAAACGCCAACCACTGATTACGATTTGAAAAAGAATGAACAAAACCAACCAGGACAATAACTCGGTCTAACACAATATATCACTAAAATTAGAACAACCACGCTAACTTCAACAGCTCACTATGAATAGAAATACCTACTGGTACATGCGATCGCTTCATCACAATCGTTTGTGCAAATATTATGAGGCTATTATATTACTAGGGTCTTTGTTACTGCAAATAATTCCATAATACTTGTGTGCAGTCACGTCATAAGCATAACGATCAATATGGTAAAACCATCTATGCAATTATTTATTCTGTGACCAATGTAAAGTCCCTTAAATTAAGTGACATTTTGATGCAAGTGGGAAAACTTTGTCATTGCAGCCGAGGCGGGATAGATGCCCAAGCCGAAGGCATGGCCATTATGGATCCGAGATATTGCACTGACTAATGCCCACGAGTATCAAACGACTTTTTTCAACATACTTATTCCAACAAATCATACAGCAAAACTCTGCAAATATGAAGTTCTTTTTAATTCTGCTGTGCTCGCCGGAGCTAAGAAATACGCTGGTAGGTAATTCTTCTTCTTCTTCAGTCGGTCCTTCATTTCTGAGGAACGATCCTCAGAAATGAAGGACCGACTGGTGGTCACTGGATCCCTTTAAGCGGACAATCTGTCTCCATTGATTCCAGTCCAAAGTTGCCATCACCACCTGCTGGAATTTGCTTGAGGATGTAGCTTCTTTTTTTTCTGGTAGGTAATAACCAGCGTATTTTGACCACCGTTATTAGCCATGGTAAGACTGCTGACCAATAAACTGCCAGTGACAAACCATTTGTTTGTGTAGCGGGAATTTTCTTCTCTTACGTTCATTATGGTTCAAAACCTTAAAATATATGCCATTATGAAAACGTAAGAGGATGACATTTTTTTAATTGAAATTGAAAAATGAAAACGGAAAACCCTCAGTGTAGTGCCAATAAAACCAAGCTATAGACAAACCATACAAATAAGAAGAATGACAGCTCACTTGTCGTTCACTCCGCCTAGGTGAACACCGTGAGATGTCGACAGAATCGACCGGCTGCTCACTTGTCGTTCACATCACCCTGACTTCACCTAAGTTTTCAATTCAACTTTTTTTTAAGTCGGTTAAAAAAAGAGAGCTAGGTCAGGAGGAAATGCAGCCGAGGTGACGCAATGTATCACAGGAGTAATGATGACTGCACGATCAAATAAGGTAGGTTGTTGACAATAAAGTAGTGAATACTTGTAATTGTAATTAGCAGCAAGGCAATCATGTGGAACAAGTTTAGTCACCTAATAATTCCCGCCAGTCGAATAATTTTCGCCAGTTAGTGAGGGCAATTTTCGACTGGAATCGATATTCAAAACAAAAAATCAATAAGCGAGTTTCTCACGAGGATTAGAGTCGGACCTCATACTGGGTTTATCGGTCCTCCCGTCACCCATAGGTCTAGATGACTAGTTTACCTACTTATTAATGAGCATATGTAGATCCATGAAATGGTTAAGAATATCTCCCACAGAGCATTAACTACAATTCCTGTAAAAAGGCATAGGCTAGGTTAAAAAGCAAAGCATGTTTTGGTCTGTGCACTACGCGGCGACTTAGACCAACCACAAATAAGAGCACTTAGTGCCTTTGATGGGAAATTACTTAGGAATATCCGCGTGAGCAATGACAAAGACATATCTATTATTATGCCGCAGACACCTACATGACTCAAGAAGTCGCCAATTAGCACGTTCTCGAGGTACCTATATTATATGGTCGCCCATAAGTTTTCTATCAGTCGTTTATGAAAAACACAATAACATGGATATCAATGTAAGTATTTTAGAGATTATTTTTTTAAATCCTTTGTTTAAAAGTAAAAACAATTTAATAATAACTATTGGGTACCTAGTCAATCTGTTTTATTATTTTTGGGTGATGAGATATAATTCGTACTAAAAACTACTGTTAAAAAAGAAACCAGTAGGTACCTACTTCCCTACCTAGATACAATTTAAGGAATTTTGTTATTTTTTATGTCAGTCTTATTAAATTTTGCCTTTACCTTATTTTATAAATAACGTTATCGATTAATAAATCCAAATCAAATCAATGTATGAGCAATGTTATGCAATAATCTATCAACAGATTGTCACAGCCGCATCGAGGTAATGGAATCATCACTCATCACTCGTTTTATTAATCGAGTACCTACTTATTTGCTTTCAGAATTTCGGATTCACTATTCTCGTCGTATTTCTGATAGGAATACAAGAAATTCGTTCCATAAAAGAGGGACAAACAACACAACAGCTGGACGAAAAATCGAATCCATTAGCGAATCTCATACTAAACGAAAATGAAATTGGAGATGTCAACAGCACTGGAGACCACACAAAGGAGACTTCATCGAGAGTGAAGCGACAATTCTATTATGATCCATACTATCCATATTATCGAAGACGAGGCAAGTAGCTCGACAATTCAATCAATTAACTTGATGGTAACAATTTCGCAATGATTAACTTTACTAATTACCTAAATGATTAACTTGAAAAATAATAAACTTACTTATTTAATTCGCTAAGCGAACAATGTAGGTATGTTCTTTTAGAACTTTAAATAAAGAATCTTTAACCATTTACCGAACCGAATTTAATTAATGCTTAGATAGACTTACTTAGATAGACCTCGCCATCCCCTTCGTGTTTTTTTTTTTTTTTAAACCACCCAGAAATATCATTTGCCAAATATTCGTTCAGTAAAACAGTTCTGCAAATACCATTAAACAGTTTATCTAATATGATTTATTTAGTGTGCAAGTCAGTATTTTTGATTTAACTTTGAAATATTTTGTTCGAAAAAAGGGAAAATACAGAATAAATATCGATTTAATTACATGCCTTTATTAAATACTAGCTGTTGCCCGCGACTTCGTTCGCGTGTATGTATTGTAAAATGATGTGGCTAGGTAAGATCAATGTGTTCGTATATCTAATACGAACAGTCAATATCTCTCATTGCTTGCCTCTTTTTTTATGTATGGGAAAACATCAAATGACTCCTTTCGCTCTGGGCGGAATGGAAGGGAGTGTCAGACTCTTACTGACTAAAACCCATCTGTGTTCCTCCTAATGCCCTTTGCGTTCCAGGGCCGCGGTGACTCTTTCGAACAAAATCCGCTACCCTGGCAGGCACTGGCCCTAGCGGGCCTCGTCTTTATGCTGACATCTTTTTGTGACGCGCGTGGAACACAACGCGCCGTCGAGTATCACCTCTTCTGTTCAAATATTTTTTTGTGAGAAACGTTGTAATGATAATGCTTCTTTCATTTCATCGAAACTATTCAAAGCAGACCTAGAAGATGTCGTTAAAAATGTGGGTATAGATTGGGACTATAGCGGTATTAACGTCAATTTTCTGCCCAACTGTCTGACTTAAGATTTGTAGATGACTTTGTGGTTTTCACTGAGAACTTCGATGATCCCCAGAAAATGCTTCAAAATCTTTAAGATGCTTCTTTTAAGTTGGGTCTTAGGATGAATATGACCAAGACGAAGGTTATGGCAAACACCTGCAGCGATTCAAATCTGGAAATGAATTGTTGGAGATGATTAACCGATATGTTTATCTTGGCCATATCTTTCAATTGGCAAAGAAAATCAACAAACGGAGGTATCGAGAGGAACACACCTTGGATGGGCCGCTTTTATCAAAATGGACGACATTCTGAAGCCTGCCAAAATTCCGCAATGTCTGAATTCCCGCCTTTATAACCAGTGTGCTTTTCCCACCATGACTTACTTACTTACATGGACGCTCACGCAGGAGGCTGTTTACAGACTGATAGTTGCACAGAGAGCCATGGAGCGTTCCATGCTTGGTAGAGGTACGTCGTCGAGATCCGAAGACGTACGAAGGTTTTCAACATCGGAAAACGAATTGTAAAACTAAAGTGGAGCTGGGCAGGACATTTGGCAAGGCGCGGTGATGACAGGTGGAGTAAGGCAGTGACTGAGTGGCGTCCGAGGACTGGAAGAAAAAGTATTGGTCGACCGGCGGCGAGATGGGCGGACGATATTGTTGCCATCGTGGGTAGAACCTGGATGAGGCTGGCACAGGAACGTGGGGATTGGCACACGAAAAGAGAGGCCTATGCTCAGCAGTGAGCGAAGTTGGACTGTCGATAATGATGATGATACACGATGTTGATGAAACTTGCTAAGGTTGTTAACACGCGATAGAGCTATATAAAGTTGTCCATGGGCAAACCAACCAGAGGAGAAGTCAACCGCCGCAAAGGACATGGCGGAGCATACGGCCCGATAACAACCAGCGGCCCTACCATGACGTTTTAAAGCGTGAGTCGTTCGAGCGAGAAGGAGGGATGGAGCTATACACCCAATATAGCGCCACTGGTCCGGGTCGACGAAGCGTTGTGTTCCATGCGCGCCTCCAAGAGATGTCAGCTAAGTAGACGGGGCCCGTTAGGGCCAGAGCCTGCTAGGGTTGCGGAATTTGTTCGAAAGTGTCACCGTGACCCTGGACCGCAAAGATCATAAGGAGAAACACAGATGGGTTTTGGTCAGTAAGAGTCTGACACTCCCTTCCAGTCTACCCAGAGCGGAAGAAGTCATTTTGATGATTTCCCATCCATAAAAAAACCCCGCAACGGATAGAGTAGAGTATGGACTCCGTTGTGCGTAGGTGTCCTGGCTAAGTTTGCCGGCCTAGCTCCGTCCAAGTGTACAGAAGCAACCAGGGTGCTTTACAGGTTGAGTGGAGAGAATTAACCGTTCAAAAAAAATTAAAATAACGTCAGTGGAGCAATCAGATCAAATCTTTTTTTATGTTATGCATCAAATGCATAACGGTAAGTTTTGTATCAAAAGAATCACTGTTTATGACGTTTTAAAAGTACCATTAGTAACTAAAAAATATATTTTGGTGTAATTCTCATGCTTTTGATAGTTAGTACTTTTTTCGGTCAACAGATGGCATTACGGGTATCTGAATTATGTAGGTAATAAGTTGATTTCTTCTAGATTGCTACAATTCCTATCAGGTTTATGTGTAAAAATTATCTAAATGGTTTTGTAACTAACTAACATGTAATTTTGTGCATTCAATTATTTTGTGCATACAATTACGAACAAAAACCTTTTAAAATCAATATTGCTTACCTCCCATAACATACGGCGTGATAATTATGTAGCCTAAAGTGTTCCATGGTTTACAAAGAACATTTTTGCTGAATTTCAATTCAATCTATCCAGTAGTTTTGGCGTGAAGCCGTACCATACACACATACAAACAGACAAAAATTCTAAAAAGTCACTTTTTGTCATCAGTTACGTTTTTCTAACAAAAGCCACTTATTTTTTCTCGAAAATTCTCAATGTACAGTTTTTCTTTCGTTACTGTTTTATTATATGTATAGATTGTTTATTTAATTTTACAGTACCTATCCCAGTACCAGTGCCAATACTGGTCGGTGCAGGTGGATTTGGTGGAGGCTTCGGTCGTGGCTTTGGAGGCCGAGGATTTGGAAGCAGGGGGTTTGGAGGTCGAGGGTTTGGAGGCCGGGGCTTCGGAGGCCGGGGCTTGGGACGCGGAGGGTTTGGTGGAGGCCGTGGAGGTTTCGGTGGGTTTGGTGGTCGAGGAGGTAGAGGATGAACATTTTTGGGTGTACTTATGGTGTTCATAGAATAAATTATTGAATAAATAACGACCTCCGTTTTGAAGTCGGTTAAAAAGGATTTTGGCGTTTTTTTTTTAATTCCAATAAAGCCTTTAATCTCGCTCCTCACTACTGTCGTAGCTTACTGGCCTAATCAGACGAATAATTGCCTATTCTTTTCATTAAACCGCGCCATTTAATCAGCGGCATAAATGAAGTGTGGTAATTAGCCTCTTATGCGCCCGGTGTGAGCTTCTATAACTGCGCCCTTGAAATATTTTCTAATCATACCCGGTTCTGCCAATACAATGGATTATGTCTATAAAATAAATGTATCATCCAAAAACTAAGTTTTTTTATAAGTAGCTTAGGTACCTACCTAAGCTACTTATACAAGAATCTCGATCTCTCGATCGAGCCGAGCTGCGGCAGTTATTATTTTAGAGTGTAAAACCAAAAAAAGCGCAACCAACTAAGGGTTTACAAGTACTAGGTAAAGTTTTGAATAGGGAAGTGTAAATAAATTGCTTTTTTAAATTATACTTAGGTGAAAAACAATTATCCTCCAACATATTTGTCAAAATTCCCAATTCCAATTAAAGATAGTGAAGATGCAAAACAAACCGCCAAGGTAGCCCGCGAAATTCAAATTTTCCTACTTTTTTGGCAATTTGTCGGTCAGTGTCAGGCAGCATGTTGAACAAAATGATTCACGACCGTAATACCTACGTATTCAAATGTAAATACTAAGCACAGAATAAAACAAATATTTAAGTGGGGCTCCCAGCTCCCATACAACAAACGTGATTTTTTGCCGTTTTTTTATAGATAACGGTACGGAACACTTCGTGCGCGAGTCCGACTAGCACCTGGCCGGTTTTTAATAGGTTTTTGTTGTTACAGCGGCAACAGAAATATATCATCTGTGAAAATTGCAACTGTCTAGCTATCACGGTTCATGAGATACAGCCTGGGGACTGACAGATAGACAGACGGACAGACAGACAGACGGACAGACGGACAGACGGATAGACGTACAGACGGATAGACGGACAGACGGACAGCGGAGTCTTAGTAATAGGGTCCCTTGGGTGCGGAACCCTAAAAACGACTGCCATACATACGTCACTCGACAAAATGTACAGTGGCCATAGTGTGAGTTTTTTAAAGTTCTCTGTCGCGTTAGCGTAAACGTCAATAATTTGAATTGAAACTGAATGAGCGCTGTCTGGTGACAATAACGGAAAACCTTATTTTTCCATGCAATTTGCCATAGACCTATAAAGTGCGTTACGGATCGAAATAGTTTGTGAACGCCTGCTAAAGATAGATAATTGAGTCTTCGAATAAAGGTGTTAGTCTTAGTCTTGAGTTTATCGATATATACTTATCTACTTCTTTATATTACCTACTACAAATTAGTGCATTCTAGGTTATCAACATGTTTACATGGCATTCCGGCGACGACGCTTAAGTAGGTTAGAAAGGCATGTAGTTGTAGGTTATTAACTCTTCATTCAGACACCCTTGATATTTTTCACTTTCACTTCTTATCAAAATTGCAAGTTGCATTTTCTTTTAGAATATACCTACGTAGGTATATTTAAAGTCATGTGGGCGTAAAGTGTGATAATGAGGACAGGTAGGTACCACCTATAATTACCTACACCACCTGGGTCGGGACCGTCTTTTGCCTATTAAATCCCCTGGGAACAGGATACCGGGCCCCTATGACTTTGACAGAGAACTATCCATACTATGTATACTAATATACTATACTATAATATATTAAAAAGGTACCTAATATAATTATCTATTATTATGCTGCAGACTACATGACTCAAGAAGTCGCCGATTAGCATGTTCTCAAGGTAGGTACCTACTTATATTATATTGTCGCCCTAAGTTTTCTATCAGTCGTTTAGGAAAAACGAAATACCTAACATGCATATCAATGTAAGTATTTTAAGAATTTATTTCAAAGTACTTTGTTTAAAAGTAAAAACATTTTAATAATAACTATTGGGTACCTACTTCTAATAGGTCTTTACATTATATTATAATTGGAGATTCTATTACCAGCATTTTCAGGTTTAATTATCTGTGGATTGGCGCGCAATTTCAAATTCAAATAAATTTTATTCGAAAGCCGCGTTATTTCTATTTCAAATTGAGTTTATTATTTGTTTTTAGATATTGTTTTGTTTTCGTGAAGTTGTCTTACTTAGTTTTTGGCGCCATGGATAAATAGAAAATTCGTACAATTTTCGAATATGAGTTCCTTTATGGAAATACCGCTGCGCAAACAGCATGAAACATTAACGACGTGTACGGGCCTAAAACTGCTTGCATATACACGGTCTAATAATGGTTCAATCGTTTAAATCTGGAAATTTTGAGTTGAAGAACGAGCCGTGCGGTCGGCCAGTAGCCAGTGTCGACAACGACGAATTGAAGGCCATAGCGGAAGCGGATCCAACTCAATCTACGGCTGAGCTTGCTGCGGGCCTTGGAGTTAGTGTCAAAACAACATTGAAGCACTTGCGTTAAATCAGAAAGATAAAAAAGCTAGATATGTGGGTGACACACGAACTAAGCGACCAACAGCGAGACTTACCTACGCGTCGAAGCATGCATAGCTCTACTGAATCGGCATACAAACGAGGGAATTCTAAATCGAATTGTTACCTGCGATGAAAAGTGGATTCTTTACGACATCGACATCCGTAAGCGTTCTTTTTAGTGGGTGGACCCGGGTAGTACGTAGTAAGTACCTTATCACTCTGGTGGGTCAGTGACTTGTACATCACAGCGTCTTACCGAATGGCACAACAGTGACGGCAAAGGTCTATTGCCAAGAATTGCAAACAATGATAGAAAAGCTCGAAATTCAACATCCAAGACTGGTCAATCGCTCTTCCCCATTGCTTCTCCACGACAACGCACGAGCTCACACTTCATGACAGACCATCGCAAAGCTACAACAGTTACCTACAGCTGGAAGCTCTCCGTCACCCACCGTACTCGCCGGACCTTGCCCCAACCATTTCTACGTTTTTCTAAATTTAGACATATTTTTAAGTGGGAAAAAATTCAACACCCGAGAGGCAGTACATAACGATTTTTTTTTCGATATAACCACTAGCAAGTTAACACGCAAGGGCTATCAACTGTCGCGGATTTTGTTCGAAAGAGTTACCGCGGCCCTGGAACGCAAAAGGCACTAGGAAAAGCATGGATGGGTTTTAGTCAGTAAAAGTCTGACACTCCCTCCCGCTCCACCCAGAGCGGAACCCCGGGTCATTTGAAGATTTCTCATCCTTAAAAAAAGGGCTACTGATTTTGTTGATATTTTTTTGTTTGGGAGAGTATTTCCCGGACTGGTCCAATTTCAATTTGGTGAAGATCTGATGAAAAACTTCGGAGATAGGTAACGGAACTCTTCAATAAATGATGGCAAACCTGCCGGATTGCTGAAACCGCATGTATGTTTGTTGTTTACACCAGTTCATAACATAACATCACGCCGGTACGCTGTGTAGGGGACACAGATGCGTAGGTACAAGTCAACCACGGTTTTGGGGTTATCTATTCGGGCATAACTCTAGTGTTTATGAACCGATTTTGATGATTCTTTTTGCGTTGGGTTTAGTTAAAGCTAACCACTAAAAAAAGAAAAATATTTATTTTTACAAAAAAATACAACCTACTTCGAAACAAAAAACACTACAAAATATAAAATAACTATAATTTCGGAAGTCGGTGTTTTTGAAACAAAAAACACTACAAAATATAAAATAACTATAATTTCGGAAGTCGGTGTTTTTGGTTGTATGTGTTTATTTTTTGGGTGATACAATAAGTGTAATTATTCGTCTTTAACTGACAAGACAACTGGTTAAAAGGAACCAGTAGGTTATAGTACCTACCTAGATACAATTTTAGGAATTTTAACAGCCTTATAAATTTGCCTTTACCTCATTTTACAGATAACGTTATCGATTAATAAATCCGAATCTAACTAACGTAGGTACATAATATTATGCAATAATCTATCAACTCATGAAATTAAGATTGATTGTCACAGCCGCATCGAGGTAATGGAATCATCACCAGTGATCGGAGTAGGTAGATTGATTTGGGGTCGATGCACTGGCACGTATATATTAATATGGATATGCCTCCGGGAGTCTGGGATTTTGTAATAACTAAGATTTTTTAGGAATTTCAAATATTGTAATGTGTAGGATGAAGAGTATATGAATAAGAAATGTTTAACCCTTTTGCTGTTTTTTTTAATAGAATATGTGATCGGCCTTCTATAATTAAGAAAAGAATATGGCATGGCTAAACTTGAGTAAAAACGTAGCAAACGTAAAGCAAGACTCTACTAATAATAGTTAAAAGAAGAAATAACTACTAAATTAGTCATATGTAAGTTTCGAATGGACGCACAATAGTAAGATTCACTTTAGTACTTACTTGATAAATAAGAAAAAAACAATTTTAAACGTTTAACTATCGCATTCCATAAATTTCAAATGTAGTAGTTTAAAAGTCTTTACATTCACAATATTTGATTCAATCCCGTAAGTACCAAAATGAAATCCCGGAAAAAAGGCTTATCCATGTTATGATTTCCATGACTATTCATGATGCAAGTACGTAAAATCAATCTACCTACTCCGATCACTGATCATCACTCATCACTCGTTTTATTATACGAGTACTTATTTGCTTTCAGAATTTCGGATTCACTATTCTCTTCGTATTTCTGATAGGAATACAAGAAATTCGTACCACAAAAGAGGGACAAACAACACAACAGAGGAGACGAGGCAAGTACTTAGCTCGACATAAATAATCAAATCAATCAATCAATAATTAACTTGATGGTAACAATTTCGTAATAATTAACTTTAGGTACTAATTAAATGATTAACTTGATAAAATAATAAACTAACTACCGAGCCTAATTGATTGAATGCTTTAATACTAATAGGAACCAGGCATGTTTAATGAGTCATGATAATTCTGTTTTAGGCGGTGCTCCTTGTACTTCTGTTTATTAATATTGTTTAATTAATTTTGCAGTATCTGTCCCAGTACCAGTGCCAATACTGGTCGGTGCAGGTGGATTAGGTGGATTTGGCGGAGGCTTCGACCGTGGCTTTGGAGGCCGGGGATTGGGAAGCAAAGGGTTTGGAGGCCGGGGCTTCGGAGGCGGAGGATTTGATGGAGGTTTCGGTGGGTTTGGTGGAGGCTTTGGAGGTCTCGGTGGGTTTGGTGGTTGAGGTGGTACCTAGAGGATAAACATTTTAAGTGTCCTACATAATGAACTGTTAAAATTTAAAAGTTTTTTCAATGGTGTTTATAAAATAAATTAAGTATTCAATAAATAACCTCCTCCTTTTTGAAGTCTGTTAAAAAGGTTTTTGGCGTTTTTTGTTATCCCAATAAAACCTTAAATCTTGCTCCTCACTACTATTAAGTATGTAGGTACTAATGTCTGTCGCAGCTAACTGGCTTAATCAGCCGTTAAATTGGCTGCCTAGCCTTATCAGGAACGCGTCTGGTTACTGCCACCAACCATCACCTACTTAGATACCTAGGTACCTATATATTTCGTGATTTACGTAGCGGAAAAGTCGATTTTGCTTGACTGCAATTTATTTCTTTATTTACTACAACCATTATGGTGGTCATCGCTATTGACAACTATTTTCTTGGAAAGCCTTACACAAAAAAAAACAACTCGTAATAGAGGTACCTATAATTAAATTTACACAATCTGCCAAGCGCGGATCCATCGTTGTGGGCACGATGGGCATGCCCACAACCCTAATAGACTTGTAATGTCCGTGTTCCGGCTACTCAATAACGATAGTGAATCAACTGATATTAAATGTACTTATACCTTATCTGGATGACCAAATTAAAAAGAGAATGTGAAAACAATTCCGCATACCGGAGTAGATAGCTCATCTCATTGAAGCATGCGACCAAGATTTGTCCCCTAACCTTTTCTTACAAGTACTGGCAACTTCCCCGGTCAGCGTAGCTACCTCAGAGAGATTGTTTTCTGCTCTTCGAGATCTCTGATTGGCTGCCTAGCCTGTTCGACGCACGAACAGGCTAGGCAGCCAATTATACAGCTGATTAAGCTAGTTGGCTGCGACTTAAGAACAACAAACATGCTTTCAAAATTAATAAATTAGAGTAGACAATATTGCAAAAATTATCTATCCGTAGTAATGTTTAAATTTTAATGTAATAGGTCACTTGGCTAAAAAGTCTAAGCAACCAGGTCATAAAACTATATAAAAAAAAACGTTACTGGCAGTGACAGTTTAGATGTCAACAAAAATCATCTGTCAGGTCAGTAACGTCGTAACGTCAGTACTGTAAGTAAGCGAGTGGACGCAAGGTCGCGAGTAGTAATGTAGCCAGTTTTTGTTCTTAAACTTAATTAATATTCGGTCCGACACGGCCAAATCGAGAAGCCATAATAGGACTACTTCTAGTGTGTTCATGTGCGTTTTATTACATCACGTTTATCGTAGTTTTCTAACTATAACGCCACAATGGATGGTACTTATGACGAGATCATCTCTGATAACCCATTCTTCGTTGAATTAAAGACTGAATACGTTAATTTATTTCAACACTGTATCACACAATCTTGGGTAATATGCGTGCCTCGTATCGGAAGTTTAAGTACTCGCGTGTTCACCGTCGAAGACTTTTGTGCACATTTACTTGTGCCAAGTGATGAGCTGCCGGAGACTCACTACAGTACGCTCACGGAGAAACAAGTCACAGTCACCAATAAAGTGATCACGCTGGAAGTCACCAAAGGCCTGCCCCTACAGAGCCATATCCTGTTTGAAGAAACATTCTACACAGAAGACTTCATCAAATACAAAGTGTGGTGCATAGAAACTCCTCTTGAACCCACTGTCAATTTCAGTGATAACACAATCTCTAAAGAATACCTCACATCTATTAATGACTGCATTGACTTGCTCTGGACTCAAGCTGCTGGTCGTCAAGTGTTGGATCAAATTGAACACAGTGTTCAGTCATTTTTGAAAAGTCATCCTACACTACCGGTTGCTGTGGGACCACTGAGAGACACAGTAAGTGAACTATACACACAATGCCTACAAATTGCCTTACAAAACAGAAGACTCAGAGACAAGTCAAAGTCTTGCAAACAAGTGTTGGAAAACATAAAGTTGGCTGTAGAGTGTTATATGCAGCACTTACTGTTTGATGCCTTGTTCAAGCCAATCTGTACCTGCTGTGCATATGAGGACTCGCACCTCAATAAAAAGATAAGGAACATGTGTGACATCCAACTAAGAGACCTAGATATCAAAAAGGAACTATACCATGCAGTACCTAAAGCTAAACAAATACTTTCAAAGATAGACACATACAATACAGTGTTAGAAAAGGTATTATGTGTAAAACAAGCCTTAAATGCTATCAACAAGAAGGATGATAGTAACAATATTGTTCTGTTAACTGCTGATGACCTATTACCAGTGTTTGTGTTCCTGGTCATCAAGTCCGGCCTCCCAAACTGGTACAGTCAACTAACATACATGAAGGAATTCCGTTTCAGCAGTGTGGGTAAGGGTGATGGTGATGAAAGTGCCTTTCTCATTACTACTTTGGAAGCTGTCATAGAACACATACAGTCTGGTGCACTCACTGGATCTCCAGACCCTGAGTCATATTATTATGAAAGCAACCTCACTGAAGAAAACTTAAATGGCAGTAGAGAACGAAAGAACAGTTTGACTGAGTCCATTTCCACAAGTGATACCAATGGCAAAGAAGAAACATTGGAATACATTTTTGAACTGATCAAGGCAAATCACTGTGAACAAGTGCAGGCCATATTACAGAAAAATCAAAAACACCTTCAAACTATGCATCTGAATGAAAATAATGTTCTCAAGATAACTATGGAGAATAATCCGACTGATGATGATGAGGATGATGATGATAGTGATACAGAAATATATCATAAACTCTGTCATCCTTTGTGTAATTGCAAAAAATGTTGCTGCAAAATATCTAAGAATCTTTTGAAAACTTCCCCAACAGTGACTTCTAGAGACAGCCATGGTCTGACAGCATTGCATGTGGCTAGCATTCATGGGAAGGCTAACATAGTAGAATCTCTTATAGAAATGGGTGCAGAGGTGAATGCAACAGATCTCAATGAATGCACTCCACTGCACTATGCTTCATCAAGAGGTCACCAAAATGCCTTACTGCTACTTTTACACACCGGTGCTAACATAAATAAAGCCAACGTAGACAAGAACACACCCCTCCACATGGCTGTGAATAATGGCCATTTGAATTGTGTCAAAGCACTTATATACTTTGCAGAGCACAGTAGAAGGAAGATTACAATAAATTGTGTGAATGAGAGTGGTAACACACCACTACATCTTGCCTCTAAGTGGGGTTATGAAGGAATTGCTCGACTGTTAATAGAAAACGGAGCTGAGCCATCTTTGCAGAATCGTTATAACAAAACAGCATTTGATTATGCACACAATTTGAAGATATTGCAGGTCCTTAAATCTTGCACTCCCAACTTGTATGAATACATACACATCACAAGTAAAGATGTCAAAACCTTGAACTGCAAGCCTGACAGTCCGGTTGCTAATAAGTTACAAAAACTGAAAATCACTGAAAATAATAATGTATCAAAAGCAGTGGAGAACCTCAAATTAATTGACAGGATATTAAAAGCTATATCGTATGGAGATGTGAAGCTGGCCTGCTTCTACATGAACATCAACTATTCTGCTTATGTGGACATGAAGAATAAGCCTAAAACATCACAACAAAGCACTCCCTGTCACCCCTTGTGTGAATGTTCAGTCTGTAATAAGAATACTAAATCATATTCATCAGACTTTGACATTAATTTCACAGACACAAATGGTTTCTCTGCTTTGCATTATGCAGCTAGATATGGTTCAGATGAGCTATGTAAAATATTGATACATAATAAAGCAAATGTGAATTGTGTTAATAAGAAGAATCAATCCCCTCTTCATTTAGCTGCTTTGAATAATAAGACTTATGTTATTCGCTTACTGATAGACAGTGGTGCGAATATAAATGCTATTGATATGGCAGGGAACACGCCCTTGCACGATGTCTGTGCCATGGGCAACATAGGAGCTGCAAAAATGTTGCTCAGTTACAACCCAGACCTGTCCATGCTAAATGGAGCAGAGAAAACCGCTTTGGCAGTAGCTAAAGAAAAGGTTCACCTGACAATCATAGATTTAATAGATAAGTATACGAATGGGATGTAATAACAAAATAAGAGAGGTATTTTTAAACTAGGGTAGGACTAAAATATTAATATATAATAAGGAAAATATGTATTTAATAGCTTTAATTTTGTACCATTTTTGTGTTAAAATATCACTGCTATTAACCAATTTTGCATTTTTAACATTCCAAATACAAATGTATTAAATTGTAATGGTTTTCTTTAAGTCACAATATTATAATTTTGTGTTCATTATTTTGATAACTTTGTTAACATTTATGAAGGCATTTTGTCGTTTCTGCCTACCCCATGAAGAAAATGGCGAGGGGTTATGTATGTTTTGTATTGCAATTTATATCTGTAAAATCTGGTAGTTTTGGTTTTCTATTATATTGTATTTTTTCGGTTCAGAGCACTGCCGCCATGCGGTTTCGGAGGTCTCGTTTGAACCTATTGCTATGTTACTAGAGCTAAGTGGTCACCAATAGCGACTCTGGTTTTTTGATACTCTAATATTCTCATGTTGCCATTTGCACAATTACTAGGGTCTCAATTATCTGTGCCATTTTCAACTCAATCTATCCACAATTACATTTTACAGGACTTCTCTAAGACTGATTTATTAACAATAGTATTTTTTAAATTTTGTTACTAAATATCATTGTTATTTGATTATTAAGTTTTGACTGACAATAAACCTTTATAGTGAAGAAGTTTATTTTATTTTGGTAGTTACTCAATAAAACAACAAATCATGTCATGTATGTAGTACATCTTTATTTGAAATTTTAATAAATATATGAACAATTTGAGCATCTGTTTCATGTGATCTATACTTAAACAGGATCAATTTTGATAAATACATAAAAAAAAACATTTAAATATCACTTGGTAAAATTCTTTCTATTATACCTACATATAAAATGCCAATCTCAATAAGTATATAATAGTTAGGTCATTAGTTCCACTTATAAATTAACTTATAGGTACCTATTTGTTGCGATCAACGCTAAATTAACTCATTAACTAACTAAATTTTAAGTACCTAATATTTACAATTTACAGGAACATTATTCATACATTCCGTGGATGATTCATTTTGCGTCATTATTTATGGTTGATTACTTTTTCCTTACAAACCGTAACAGTAGGTAATATGCGCACTAATTAGGTTTTCGACAATTTCCGAGCTAAAATAAAAACTATTCCTCTTATCTACTCTATGATTTTGAAGTATAGAAGTAACACTTATAGGGATCTTCATTCCTTCGAACATGAGCTTCAAGGCTAGCAAGCTAACATTAGTTTATTGACCTTTGCATAAGTACATGAGCACGCGTAACGAAGTATAAATAAGTCTATAATCTTGTAACATAACATTGCGTAGTGCGAAATATCCCATATAAATCGTACCAACGTTTTGATTCAGTTTTTCTGGAAGATGTTATTGATAGTGTCAAAGTATTAGTAATAATATTTCTGACAAAAAATCTGGTCGCCAACACCTATTTAACATTTAACCAGCCTCGTAAATAGACCTTGACAATTAGCATTCCAAACAGGTTTTTTAACTTGCATTTCTTAAAGATCAATCTCGTTATTTATTTAAAGAACGAATATATGTTCTTGAAGATAGATCTTAGATAAGATTGAGCTTCAAAAACCCATTTATTTGGTCATGAAGTAGAAGCATGACTCCTTGGGAGAAGTGTGTCTACTATAGCATGGAAACACTACTGCTTAGAAGTAGGTATAGACTATAGGTACGAATAGTGGGCACCACGCGAACATTTATTTATCTCGACGTACAGTGGTCTCAGTCAAGGTATGTGCAAGATTTATGCCATGCCAATAAACGCTTTTGCCAAGTTTTTTTTTAAGTTCTGGAGTGGCAACCGCGTACCAGAAGACGCAGCATTGGAAGGCCTTTCACTAGGTGGACCGATGACCTGGTGAGGGTCGCGGGTAGCCGATGGCACAGGACCGGTTTTTATGAAGACACTTGGGGGAGACCTATGTCCAGCAGTGGACGTCTTTTGGCTGATATGATGATGATGAATAAACGCTTCGGAGCTTTAGGAAAAAATCGTAGCGCGCAACAATATTATCGAGGCAAAAACGTTAAAATAATGCAATTTCGTGTTCGAAACAAATGCTCTAAACACTAATAGTTATTAATAAATTAAATCGGTCTACTAAACGACCGTGACCAAGCATTACACTGAATGTCAAATACACGAGTATGGAATTACGATCGGAGAATTTGATAACACGTCTGCGGTTCTAATAGTTGTCAGCCGCATAATTAACCAATCACGTTATTGAAAGGTTCCTAAATATATTGTGATATGCAATTCATGGACGATTATAGAATCCATTTGAAAAGCCCAACAACACTAAGTCCTAGGAATTTAATCCAGGATTCCATGTTTAAGTATCGTGTCGAACTTTTCTACAACACGATGGGCCATATTTTCGAGCCGCTGTTATTTGTGTATTAATCACGTTATACGGTTTTAAATGCTATTGCGATTTATAGTAACCAACCGGGAGTTAATGTCGATTAAAAATGTTAAACATCGATTTTTTGCCATTCTTTTCTCCATCTCGGTGGTACGGTTCGGTCGGGTGTCGGCCCTTCGCACATATATTTTTATAATTTTCACTGGATGGGCAATGCTCGGTTTAACACCGACAATTGAAGATACAACGGTTCGCTATTTATCGAACTAGGGATGCGGTCTCTGCCAGGGTCGTGGATTTTGTGCGAAAGAGTTACCGCGGCCCTGGAAAGCAAAGGGCACTACGAGGAGCAGGGATGGGTATTAGTCATTAAGAGTTTGACACTCCCTTCCGCTCCATCCAGAGCGGCACGAGTCATTTGATGATTTCCCATCCATAAAAAAAGGGATGCGGTCTATTGCAGTCTCAACTTTCGGATCAACGACGAGAGTTGACAAACTAGTGCGCATTTTTATGTAGGTTTGTCGTTCGCATAATGAACCAACCACGATGTAAAAAAGTTCCTAATTCTATTGTGTATTATGTCTGTCAATATCTATTAATATTTGCATGTTTCACACATTTACACACACTCGATTTTTACATTACAATCATAGCACCAGAAACGAATCTCGTTGTAGAAAAAATACACTATTACGTAACGCCAATAACACTTCAATGTTCTTTTGTTATAGTTTGATAGACATAACTAATGTAGCAGGAATTATAAAATAGATATGCATACATAAATGTTTTGTTCAGCATCAAAAGGATAATGTCAGAAATTATCTTACTTAACATTTTTTGAGGAAACTAATATCTAAACAAAAAAAAATACTTTTGCGTCATGTTCTAATATAACTCGACCGGTTTGAAGTCAGCCCAATTAAATAGTTTTTTTTTTTTACAAAAATTGGCATTCCGCTCGAGCACTGCCGGCACACCGGTGCGGTGTGCCACGAATTTATCGCGAATTTAATGTTTATTTACTATTACGTAAGATTTATTTTTTATTTGGGAATTTTCACTTGTCAGGGCTGGACCGGTTAATGGCTTTTTTTTTAATAAGGTATTGTGAAGGATGTTAGTTTACACACTGCTTTTTTGTAAGCGACACATTTCGTCTGTACCTCACGGGTACCAATGTGTCCTAAAGAGTTTTGTACTTGACACGATAAAAACATTAAAATGTATGTGTCGACGACCTACCACTGAGTATCAGGAATGTGACATTCATCGAGCACGGACACCAACACTTGATTATCATAAAATACACATATATTTAATAATTCAAAACTACATAATTTGATGCTCATTCATAATAACTCTGCGTTGACGTTTGATTGAAATTATACTTAGATATTAGCCACGTTCGCGCGAGATAAAAAAAAATATTACAAGGATACAAAATTATGAATAGTTTTTCGAGTCACAAGCGTATTCGAAAACACACATTATTTTCATAGAATTTAGGTTTTTACTTGAAGCCTGATGAATTATATGGGCATACATCTCAATGTTGTTCTAAATTGAAGCACCTGTTTCTACATTGACCTTCTGATCATAAAAAGTAGTATTTTCAGCTTTTGTTTTAAGAATATTTTGTATAAATGTGGCATCAAAATACTATTGAAAAGTACAGTTTGTATCTTTCCTTTTGGTCCCCAAATCTATATTCTTTCGCACTATTAGTACTAACTATAACATAAAAATGCTAAATATTTACTAAATCTTTAGAGATCTCTTACAAAGTACTCATTTCATTTTGTAGAATATATTAACGAACTATATTACGCTATCTTAAATATTATTAATAAATTCATTTGAAATAAATAATAATCATCACTAAACCGATAATGTTGTGCATTTTAAATTAGATTCTTATTACTACAACTTGACCAGAAAAACAACATTTATCTAAAATTATCAAAACGCAACTATCAATATTGAATCTTCAGTGATTTCTAGACAACGAAGTAGGACTATAAAATATTTAATAAACTTGTCAAATAATAAAAATGATATAAAAACGTTATATTTTTAAGTAATACTTTAACATTTCCACTTCTGGGAATTGACACGTCATTTCTTTTTTAACTTATTACTAAACTCTCCATATATTTTCACAGGGTCGCTTTGTAATTAAACAATATATTCTATAATAGAATATAACCTACTGACAAATCAAGTACATGACATAATTTGAAAACAAAACGCGCCAGCACAAATAGCGATGCCTGAGCTATACTCGTACTACGGCAGCTGGGGACAAGACTCTTTTCATCTGAAAACACCACTATTAACCGCCTGTTTAAATTCGATAAAGATAAACGGCTACAAATATCTACTCGTCTACTCCCTGTGACTTCTGGTCAAGTAAAAACTTTCTCTTAAAACTACACTTCACTGTTGGGGCAGTGTCCACACCGGGATTTCCTCCCGTTTTTTTTCCTTCTTTTTGTAATGGTGCCTATCTCTCAGTCTGACATCGTCCTGTCTCGTTCGCTCTTGCGCGTCGCTCCTCCAATCGTTACGTTTTCTTGGCGAGCCTTCTTTTCTATACCTGGGCTGTTCTTGATTTTCGTCATAGAACACTCGGCTTTTGACAAAGAGGCCATTCTTACCAGGATCGCACATTTGGACGGGTATTTCATCTTCCATGTCTCCTTCATCATCCAATTCCGTGACGTCATCACGGTTGAAGGTAAAGGAGTGTGGGTAGTAAGCTTGCAGGATGTCTTCGTGTCGGTACGCCTGCATCTGGAGCCAGACGTGTGGTAACAGAAGCGGGAACCTCCGGAGCCAGTACGTTATGAACCCGTCTGGTAACTTGCCTAAGCTATCTCGAACTTCCGTTTCTAGTTCTCTGTAGTGATGTTTCTGTTAAAAGAATATTTCGGTTTTAAAATGCAGATCTTTTGCAGACATTTGTGAAGTACTTGGAAAGCTTATACAAAATGTGACAAAACAAGTGGTAAACACTACCATTTGAAAAAACACGGCAAACAAACTGATGTCATTATGTGATCAGCAGTGAGATTCTGTAAACACGTCGAAGTGAAAACTAGGCGAAGTGAATGACAAGTGACCTGTGAAACCATACAAACAAGATGGAATGACAGGTCACTTGTCGTTTACTCCACCTAAGTGTACACGGTGAGATGTCGACAGAATAGACCGGCTGATCATTTCGCGAGTCCTCCACCATTGGACGTCAGACATTAGCACTAGCTAATTGAGCGATAAGTTTTTATGGCGGTATCTACCAACCCGTGAAATTTCAGTCAGTCAGTTGTAGTGCAAATTAAACTTTAGAGTGAGTTTTCCAAAAACAAACATTTGTGTACATGTTTCGTTACGCAATTGCGACCGTTTCATAGAAGCTCTACAACATTTTGCCCTACACTTATCAACACTGCTCCCACTCCTAGTCATAATAAAATTGTCCTTACCTTATTCCGTATAGCTCTAAGCAGATGCGCGGCGCGGTCGCCCCGGTAGGTGCGGCGCGCGCGCAGGTCGCTGGCCACCGCGCCGCACACGCGCGCGCGCCAGTCCCCGCGCACCACGCGCCGCGCGCCACGTTCTAGCGCCGCTTCCGACCCACCGCCTCCGCTCTCGACTTGGTCACTAACATCCTGTGGAAGAAATGGTGGTTTTAAGATGGGACAAGATAAATTCGCATTTAAGATCATCAGCATCATAATTTCTTAAAACATGACGTTTTAGCCATTATCATCTTCATCATATCAGCCGAAAGACGTCCACTGCTGAACATAGGCCGCCCCCAAGTGGCGCCCCAACAACCGGTCCTGTGCGTCTCGCATCCATCGGCTACCAGCAACCCTCACCAGGTCATCGGTCAATCTTGTGAGGGCGCTGCGTCTTACGGTACGCGGTCGCCACTCCAGAACTTTTCGGCCCCATCGACCATCTGTTCTGCGAGCAATGTGCCCTGCCCACTGCCACTTCAGTTATGCGATCCTTCGGGATATGTCGATTACCTTGGTTCTCTTACGGATATCATCATTTCTGATTCTATCACGCAAGGAAACTCCGAGCATTGCCCTCTCCATTGCCCTTTGGGTGACTTTAAGCCTTCTCATGAGGCCAATTGTGAGCGACCACGTTTCGGTTCCATAAGTCATCACTGGCAACACGCACTGGTCATAGAGTTTCCTCTTGAGACACTGTGGTATGTGAGACGAGAAGATATCACGCAACTTCCCGAACGCCGCCCAGCCTACTCTCCGAAGAGGTCCTCCATAGTCTCAGCCATGATGACTATATCGTTGGCAAATCGAAGGTGAAAGATGTACTCGCCATTGACATTAATACCTAGCCTTCTCCAGTCCAAAACCTTGAAAACATTCTGTGAAAAGTTTCGGAGAAATGTCGCCTCCCTGCCTCACACCCCGCTGCAGGAGAATAGGTTTCGAAGTCTGATCCTGAAGTCAAACTGACATGGTGGCGTTTTTGTACAAACACTTAAGGACCTCGATGTACCGATAGTCGATCTGGCACCGTTGGAGATACTGCACTACAGCCCAAGTCTCGATCGAATCGAAGGCTTTCTCGTAGTCCGCAAACGCTAGGCAGAGGGGCAGATACATATACTCCTCGGTCTTCTGTTTAACCTGCCGCAGCGTATGTATGTGGTTTTTGGCGCTAAAGCCTTTTCGGAATCCGGCTTGTTCGGGAGACTGGAAGTCGTCCAACCTGCGCGCGAGACAGTTCGTGATGACTCTGGAAAACAACTTGTAGACATGGCTCAGAAGTGAGAAGGGCCTGTAATTCTTAAGCAGGACATTGTCGCCCTTCTTAAAGAAGAGTACCACCACACCTCTGCTCCATGTCTGTGGCGTTTTCCCCTCGAGTATGACGAAATCGAACAGTTTTTGAAGGGCCTGTTTTTCACCCGCCTTCAGGAGTTTTTAAAAATCTTCAGAGCCATCCTAATCTCATACAGGCTGACGTCCGGGATGTCCGAGAATACTTTCAGTATTAAAGCGGCGGAGATCGCTTTTCAAGGGTTTGGAGATCCGTCTATTGAGCTATTTTTGTATTTGCATGCATCGTCAGAAGACTGCAGAATCATCTCCCGCCTCTTGACGCTTGAGAGTAGGATCAATTCCTTTTGTTCTTATCTGTACGGCAAGTTTTGAAATACTTAGACCCAATCGTATGGACAGTTTCCACGAATCCATTGTTGTATTCGTCCATGGCGCTCCATTTTTTTTTATATGGATGGGAAATCATCAAATGACCCCTTCTGCTCTGGGTGGAGCGGGAGGTAGTGTCAGACTCTTACTGACTAAAACCCATCCGTGCTCCTCCTAGTGCCCCGCGGTAACTCTTTCGAACAAATTCGCATCCCTGGTAGGTCGGAGCTTCCTAGGCACTCGAAACGATTTTGAAGTTCGAGTGTTCGAAGTGCTGGACGGAGCGTAGACTTCATCAGTCGGAACCTTTCCAGATTGATATTTAGATTCAATGTGCCTCTTAGTATGCGGTGATCACACCCGGTTTTCACCGCGTTGATCACAGACATCATTAAATATCTGTTTTTTTGAAATAATCTCATTTTTAGTTGCACCGTCGGGGCTCTGCCAGGTCCACTTCTTGTGCTGACGCTTTCTGAAGAAGGAGTTCTTCTCCATAAAACCAGACAGTTGGTGTCCCCGGTGGTTCCGACGTCCAAATCCAAATTGCCCCCCCCACTCGCAGCTCGTCACCGTCTCGTTAGCCCAGCTTCGCGTTGAAGTCCCCTATAACCACGGTAAAGTGAGTTATATGACCATGCATGGCTCTGGAAATATCCTCATACATGGTCTCTATTTTGTCGTCGGGGTGTGCCGAGGTTGGGGCGTAAACCTGTACGCCACTCTGGGTCGACACACTCTCGATCCTCACCACATTGGACACAAGGGACCTGTGAACGATTAACCTGACACCACCCTGGGACTTCTGGTCATCCTCCCGGAGTGAGTTTAAGATACTTTTTCGAAAATGTTCTTAAAAAACGTCTAAAGTATACCTACCAAGTTTCATCAAAATCGGTTAACTCATTTCCATGAATAAGGGCTTGAAAGTTTGTATGTAAAACCGTGACGCTCACGAGTAAATGCTCTTAAAAAAATAGAAAAAATTCCTGGAAAATATGGCCAGACAAGCTGGAAAAAACAATCGAGCAGGGGCCGTACTATGCCGTACGCGTGAAAAAGAGGTAGTCCCTTCGTGCTCTCTGTCTCACACGGAGCAATGACAGGTGTACACTAGTAACCAGTTTGGTTAAAAACTAAGCAATACTCATGTCATTTCTCTTTAAGATGTTTTTGTCTTGCAATTAGAAATAAAACAAAAAAAATGCCGATATCAGGAGGTAAACTAATTTGCTGTGTTCATTTACTTGAACTTAATTTAATAATTCTTCTTCAATTAACAACACTAAATTGGAAGAACATTTCTTATCACATGGCGCCAAGTTCTTTGATATTTTGATAAACATGCTATCATTTCACTACACAACGAGATCAATTAAATAACAATAATGCAATAAAATTCGTCAGCGATTACTACGTCGTCGTATCGATAAGAGTGTTATTGACCCCTTAATGAGCAGTATTCATTACTTATGTACCGACATACTTTGTCAAAATACAAACATCAGTTCTCCAAGCTCTGCTATTTAACTGGGTCAAATTTTATTAGCTGGTGAAGGTCTACAGTTTATGACAGGTACCTATTAGAGTGGCGCGATAATTATTTAGATATTCTATTTGGAATAGTAACAAAAAAGAACATGAGCATTTTGAACCCAGTGCAATCTGGCATAGTTTCATGAAATTTTTAAGGTCTTATTAAAAGCTTCATTTAATTTTATGACAGTAACAGTCAGACACATACAGGGTTTTGACATAATATTCGTTTATATGCATGTGTATATGTATTTTTTGTATTATTAAATATATTTATGTTTTATAAAATATGTAGTAAGTATTTTAAAGTGCACTGGATCCTACCCTCTATTGTGACCTCTCTATCACTCAAAGGTTTGCTGGGAGAAAACTCAATTATGAGTTAAGTTCGTCTTTGTACATGAACTTTCTTCAATGTAAAATTTATAAGTTGTTATGGTGTACAATAAAGAATTAAGACCGATGTCAGTTGAGTAGAATGTCATCTATGTATACCAACTTGACTGACTTTTTTGTCTGTGACGCTCATTCATCGTTTACTCGCCCTACATTTTTTGTACTTTATTAGTCAGAACAAAATTCTTATTTATGAATTACGATCTAGCCTAAACGACTATTAAGCAATTTAACTCTTGTTAAGACTAATAATAGTGTCCATTTGCACTTTTACACAAGTCCGTGCTTCAGTCGCTTTCTTAGTCTGATATAATTTATGAAAAAAATAAATACCACCTTTAATAGCGCTAACACGTATGGCAAGGTTATATAATGAAAGGTCCAACTTGACGGATCGAAGTTTTCTCTATGAGTTTCGCTTCACACAACAGAACACACTTATTATTATTATTTTTTTTTTCTTGTCTTGAATATACATTATGTCAATATCATGCATACCTGTTATTTGCATGGTTACTGAAATGTCGACTTTAAATGTTATTTTAATTGAATTGTAAGTGACAGTGCTGTTGGTGTGCTTATTACAAATAAATAAATAAGAAACACTATGTTCACGTGTTATAAGTATAGCACAACATTGTTACTATTATACATTCACTTTGTATTGTACAACAATTCAAAAGGTTTAGTTCTTTTTAGCCTACGCACTAAGACAACCGCACTTGATTCTTTACATTCAGGGATTGACGGATCCTTCGCTTCTACACTGAACTCTGTCAGCAGTGAGCCATTTCGTCGTACGTAGAAATGAATCACATCTCTGAAGTTTCGCCTGTTAATTTAATTTGACCTTCTACGATTTTCTGTAAGTTTACCTGCAAGAAGTTGAGTATGCTCTGCTTGCCCCAGAACATGGGGTACTTGAGCACGGTCTCGCACGGGGGCCGCGCGCAGGCCCGGCCGGAGATCATCGCGCGGATGAGGATCTTCGTTATTAGCACTTCCTCTTCGGGCAACACTTTGCTGTGAGCAAAATAAACATGTTGTATTAATTTCTGCGAATAACTACATTTTTTAGGGTAATAAGGGTAGGGGAAGATATATAATACGTCTTCTTATCGGCTCCTCTTTTTGTGGTAAGATAAAAAAATCTTCATCATCTTCCTGCCCATATCCCATGTTACTTGGAGTCTGCGCAACATGTCTACTTCCTCCATTCTGTCCTGTCCACCGTCATGCTATCAAGATTCCCTTCTCTTACAAATCACTGCCCACACGTTCACCAAATGGCAACACTGATGCGTTTGGTCCCAGCACATGTCGTTTTTTTAGATCGACGAGTGATAGCCGTGGCATAAGATACGCAATAGATTGAAGTACTTTGACGTCTAAATACTAATATACTAAGTGAGTTTTGTATTAATAATTTTTATTGATAACTATTCTACTTAGATCCCAGCATCATCGGTGGCCTTAATTAAATCCCCCAAAGTAATAGTATATAGGCAGGCGCATAGGGCACTTGGCTAATGTTCTGAACAGCCACACTCAGATTGGGTATCCGACGGGTCTATAAAACCCCATTACGCCAAGTTGTATTTGCAGTGGCCTACCAGGGGTATTCAAAACTAAAACAAAGGTAAGATTCATCTCAACTTACTCTAGTTGTTCCAGGTTATAGTCCCCAGTGAGTATATTCGCCTGTCTTCTCAACATGTCTCCGAACGGATGCTGTCCCTTTGATAACACATAGTAGAACACACAGCCCAGTGAGAATATGTCTACCGATGTCGTCTGGAAGAAAGCATCATAGTATGTTAGTTCATGGCTACAATTAATTAAAACATTGGAAGACCAGCGACAATGGGTTGTGGACGTCTGGTAGGCCGTACACGTAAAATACTGGTATTCAGCTGAGTCCGGTTTGACTGGAAGCCGACCCTAATATAGTTGGGAAAAGCAAATGATGATGAAGACCAGCGTCAGACAGCATCTGTCTGGCAACATTGCAGAAAATAACTCTTTTGGCGCAGCCGTGAAATCACTATGATTTTTTTCTTTTAAATGATTGTCACTTTTTACTATATTTATTTGTACAAAGTCAAAGTGGCAAAGCAAATAAACCATTTACTTTTGAATTGTGTCAGTTAGTCAGTCAAAAACATGAAGCTATTGCACGTTCCAAAGCGTAAGATCTCTATAGAGAAGAATGTGCAAGAAACTCCATGGACACTCTTTTAAACCATTTTTTGTACCTTATACCTGATGGTCTGTCGTCAAACGAATATATTTTCTATCTTTCCTTCTAAAATTCGCTGGCAAATGTGATTCGGAGGCCGAGAATCGACAAGCGCAGAGTAGTACTACCTCAAGCTATCCTTCATTTGTTTAGGTAAAATAAAAGTAAACAAAAAACCACGTGACGGGGTTAACCGGCTAAACGTAATACCAGTCACTTCAGTTGCCATGCTACGTCACAGTTGTTGTCTTCAATTTAGCAACGTTATTAACGAATTATGATGTTGCAAAATTGAAGAGTACAACTGCAATGATGACACAACTGAATAGACTGGTATTACATTTAGCCGGTTAACTAAGGTCACGTGGTTCTTTTGTTTACCTTTATTTAATTACCTCAACAACGGAGTATAGGTGGCGCGACGAAATTTGCAGGGTGGCTGGTAGCAACTGGACGAGACGAAACCCTGAAAAGGGGTCATTGTAAAATTGTTCAAAATGATGAAAACAATAACCTCTTTTCAGTAAGTGAGTTTTTATGCTCGTTTTTGAACTTATGGGCTCCAGAAACAGAATGCGCCATGTAACCCGGTCTTGCGCTACTTCCTTCCAATTCGTCCCTACAATTTTCTTAACTTCATCCTTCCATAGCGAAGCAAAGCGATCTTAAAAAGGCCTTAGGGTGAAAAGAGACCTGGAGAAAACCACAAATGCGATGGAAGGACGACGTCAAGAAAAAATTGTATACAAGGTCATTGAAACGCAGTGGCTGAACTCAACCGACTCCACACACCATGCTTGTATCCCACGTAATAAATTGACAAAAAAAAATTTCATCATTGACATACCGTCCTCTCTCCATTAATCATCTCCGGCGCGATCCAGCCGTCCGTCCCGGTGATGCCCGAGCGTCTCGAGAAGCTCATGCGGCCCAGGTTCAACTTCTTCGACAGTCCGAAGTCAGATATCATGGCCCGTACTTCACCAGCACCCGTTGGCATTGAGAGGAGCACGTTGTGAGGCTTTATGTCTCTGTGAACTGGGGATAAAATGTATGTTGGTATTGTTTTATGGGAAATGCAGTATTGACCCCTTATTTAAGGTGCCTTTTTGCTCGCTTCATACTAACCTTTATTTTTTTTTGGCCGGGGACGACTGGCCAGAAGCCGTGTGAAAAGGCACCAAATGAGTTTTAAAGAAAAGAGTGTGATATTGTCACATCATTGATATGGAGATGACTAAAGGTAAACACATATCTGGGCCATGTCCGGACCGTGCCTAGGACGTGAGCGGACCGTGCCTGGGACTTGGTCGGACCGTAGTCCGCCAGGAGCTCAAAAAATATCACTGCGTACATTTCATGTGAACGCATTCACTTGTCGGACCACGGTCTGTCCACATCCCGAGCACGGTCCGGTGTGTGGATCACACATTGTGACATATGCACACGGACTTTTATGACTCAAAAAACAGCGCCGCAAACGATTTAAAAAAACAGACAAACATACGTCGACGGCGCCGACTAGTTACAAAGCGTATTTTTAAATGGCAACTATATTATATGACAGTACCTAGAACTATGCTCGACAGTTATTTGATGACATTTAAAATGGCATATATACCAATAGGTATATTATCTTTCTCTGGGTGTGGGTACCGTAATCCAAAATGTTTATCTTACATACCAACTGGAGCACGTTTAACCCCAAACAAGGATGTCATAAAAGCAGCTAGTGACTAAATACCGTATGCTGTTAAAAACAAAGCATAAAATATTAGTTACTTTCAAACTACACTTTGGGACTTGACCCAATAAAAACCGCAAATCAATATCGCTTACCGTGAACTCTCTGCAGCCAGCTGACAATTTCGTTCACATCGAATATTTGAGATCTGTCAGTGCTTTGAAGAGCACTGTAAATATTGGTCTCAGTCACAGATATTGATAGACATAGATAACGCAAGTCTCACGATCACACACAAGCACTATTAATTCCTGCCAGGGTTGCGGAATATTTTCGAAAGAGTTACCGCGGCCCTGGAAAGAAAGGCACTAGGAGGACAAAAGTCTGACACTCCCTGCCGCTCCACCCAGAGCGGGAGGGGTCATTTGATGATTTCCCATTCTCAAAAAAAAAAAAAGCTCTATTAATTGATGGATCAAATCCATTCAAAGACGCCGCCGCGTCTGGTACCTAACCACCTAACTGACGTCCGACTTGCGTACACCGATGCAAACTGTACGCGAATGTGGTGGCTAACAATTTTTGTACGTAAGCTGGGTACCGAATCGAGCACACGAAGTAGTTGCTCTTGCGTTATCTATATCTGCGGTCTCAGTAGTCATATGGCTCAAAGGTTTGCCAGCCTTACCTACTCACTTTAGAAAATAGATATTGTTCTAAATTCACATAAGTTACGCGGCAGTTACTTCATGTAAGATACTTCACTCAAATGGCATTCAATTAAAGTAAAAGACTACTACTGAGGGCCTAGCACGGATGTTTTTGACGTATAGTAAACGTAACGTAAAATTTTGCTATGACTGTAATACTTTTTTCGCATATAATATTTATTTATTCATATTTTTGTGATACAAATTGTGTATGTCGCATAAAATAAAACCAAAATACATTGGAAACAAACTACAACCGTTTTTTTATATATTCAAAATTCATGCTAGGCCCTCAGGTATTAAATGAGTAAATAATTAAAAAAATACTAAAAGCTAACCCGAACTGAAAAGACTGTGCAGATATTTTATGGAATTTCCTAAAAAAAATAACAGAAACAAGAATAAGTCCTAAGCACTCCATTTTTTAGAACTAATTATAAAAATGCTAGTTCCTTACCAATATCCATGGAATGTAAGTGTGAGAGTCCCAAAGTCGCCTGCCTCAGTACTTCTACGGCGTCTATCGTGCACTCGAAGTTCAGTCTCTGCTCCACGTAGTCTTGTAAAGTCGCCGAGCATAATTCTAACGCAATGTACCTGGAGAGAGAAATAGTCGAGTTAGTACCTTCGTCCTATAAAAAGCACTAGGAATGAATAGGCAATTTGATTGGTTAATAATATGGCTAAAACCGACATAGCCCGAAGGATCGCCAAACTGAAGTGGCAATGGGGAAGAAAAGTCCTTCAGAAAACGCAGCGTTGGAAGGCCTTCCACAAGATGGACTGATGACTTGGTGAGGGTCGCGGGTAGCCGATGGATGCGAGACGCACAGGACCGGTTCTTGTGGCGACACTAGGGGGAGGCCTATGTCCAGCAGTGGACGTCTTTCGGCTGATATGATGATGATGATGGTTAAAACGTCATGTTGTAAGATATTATGTAGATTACAAGTACGCCTGTAAAATTTCTGTAATCAGCTAAAGTTGATGCGGTAAGGTAGATACGACAATAGTGCAACATGTGGAGTTCAAAGTTCGAAAGAACAACCTTTCGAGTTGTAATTCAAGGTCTGCCGACTACCTATTGCCGATGATCAGTGTTACCGGGAAACTATTTAAATACTAGTCACCCAGTTGAGATAGCAAGAGATAGCCTCAGCTCCAACTTTACATTAAAACCTCTTTTACAAGAGCCCCGTTGTTTAAAGATGGTGTCCACTACATGGAATTAAGATCTCTACATCCTATACTATACGCACCTGAATTGCTTGTCTCTCTCAGTGCAGTAGTATCGTACGACATGTGCGTGCGCATCTGATTCGCGAAGCAACGCAACCTCGCGGTCAGCAAACGTAAAGCATTCTGGTAACAATCGCTTCACTGCCACTGCGCGTTTGTCGAATGTGCCTCTGGAAATTAAAAAAGTTTTTTTTTAATTTAGTGTTTTTCAGTACATTAGATGACTGTAAGGACCACCAGATATACAACGTGTAACAGAATAAACGCAATACCTCTTAAGGGGTCATTGTACTCATCATTCATATCATAAAAAAACAGCTGTTCAGTACATTTTCTCGAGTTATGCGCACAGAAATGTATGGGGCAGTCGATTTTTTTTCGCGATGTCGGGGTTGGTCCCACAGTGAAAGTTGTTCATAATGATGAGTACAATGACCCCTTACGAAGCGTTCATTCTGTTTCACGTTGTAGATAGCAGGACTAACAACGAGAAAACCAATTCTCGTGTTATGCAAAATGAATGCTATTTTTGTCATGCACGTCATTAAAATCTATTGTAGTCTTTACGGACTGTCAGTAGCCAGACAATCTGACACCAGTCTTGCCAAGAAGTACCCAGTTACTGGGTTGTGGAGGTCAGAAAGGACGCCTGTTGGAAAGCGATAGGTCTGTGATGGAGCGAGTTCATTGGGATAAGGCTACACAGATAATGATGACGTCATTATGATTGGATAAAACTAGATTCCGAGAAAACAAGTCAGCTCGAGGATTGGCCTTAATAAGATGTTAACATTCAACTTAACGAAATGCCAAGTCAAGCATTTGTCTGAACTTTAATCAATTAATGAGTTAATAAGCGAAACACCTTCAGACTCCAGACTAATAAATACCCATTCTAACCGGTTTATAAAGACAAAAATATTATTTTTTTTGTCAGAAGATGCCTTATAAGAATTAACTAGCTTATTCACGAGGCTTCGCTTTCCCACAGGAACTGTAAATTCTTCCAGTGTAAAAGAAAATGACTGTCAAAAAACCCGGCAGCTAAAAAGAACTAAAACGTCCGAAACAAGTCGCTTTTCAAGTAGTCTGATGCAGTTCAATGTTGAATGCAGGTCGGGTTTTTTTACAGTATTTTTTTTTATTTCCTACATTTTAGTGAGCGCCATTTTGAAATGACGAACAGACACAGAAGACACCTCATTATGTCAAAATCCGTCCAGCCGTTTGGGCTGTAGGGCGTGCCAAAAAAATGGACACACATCCGTTCGAAAAACATTACCCTCCTTCTGACGCAGTCGGGTAAAAAGTAGCCTATGATGATACTCGATTACAGTGTTACTTTCTATCAGCAGTGAAAGATACAAAAAAAAAAAGCGGTTTCATAATTCTACTTTATTTTAGTTTAAATGACAAATCGCTCGATTACGTCAGTCTTTTTCTTTAAACTTACCGATAAACAAAAGTCCCTTCACATCCCTTGCCGAGCACCTCATCAGTATTGAACGTGATACGTCCTATACGTACTTCTCCGCCTCCGACCTCTACCAACTGACCCGTCACTTCACCGTTAGATGATGTAGAAGCGTTCGAAGTACGAGATCCACCTTGAGATAGCTGCTGGAACTCCCGGGCCTGGAAATAAAACATTACGGGACTAGTAATTTTGATATTTTTGGTATGTTTTTAGAATAAGATCACAGCTCACGATCAGAGTCATGTTTTGGGCAGAGGAAGTGAAATAATGGAATTTGGCTGTTACTAACTACTACTAACCACTACTAGAAAAAATGTTTATTTAGGACTCAGACAGGACAACTAACAAAACAAAATTAAGCGAATAGAGACCAAAAAATCCTCCCATCTAATGCATGTGCTGTTATATTTTTTTCGTTAATTAAATAAATAGCGCAGCGCTGGTATTCTGATAGAGCCTGCTATGATGTCACGGACACCCGGAAAATATACATCACGCTTGTATTCCCCCCACGGATATTAGTGTATAGTACACAATCTCCAATTTCGTTTTGTTTCCATCTGTTACCTCATATTCGGGAATACCTGACACTTAGGCATGGGTTCGATAATATCAAAACGTAACTTATATCGGATATGTGTTTATTATCATACCATATCGATATCTAAATATATATAACCGTTTTCACAAAAACTTCATCGAGTTATGGTTTATCCAAAGCGCAACAACGAGAACGAACTACGAATAACGAGCGATATGACATCGATGGTTTTTATTCGCTTTGTCTCTGTCTTACCATTAAATTTTTTACTGGCGTAAAAGTGATGAAGCGAATATTACGTAACTTCGGCTAGTGATTGGTTATTTGGTTAATAATAGTGCGTGCGTAATATCTATATCTTAACGCGCTAGTAATAAGGTCTAGTTTCTATTTATTTAGTTACAACAAAGATTCCATAAGTTATAAAACTGTGAGTTTGCGTTTGTCGTTAGTTTGCGTTTCGTTCGTTTCACAGTTACTTGTGCAAATCGTACTACTGATATCGATATCTGAAAACGGTTTTCGATATCGATATGAAAACTGAATATCGGTTACATATCCGTTTGCGACTAAATACGAAAACGCCCATGTCTACTGACACTCAATTTCTCCTGAATCGTTTATATCACACCAGTTTCATGAGCACAAACACGCGTTGTACTAGTGTCAATTCAATAACGAAGTAACTACTTATCTAACAGGGAAATGCCGCATATACTTTAACAACAATCGGACTTCCCAAAAAAATAATGAGTCGAGGTAAATATGCAGTTTTTAAACTTTTAACTAATAATATTAAATTTTCCGATAATTTGGTACCTAATCAAATATGAAAAAACTGACCTACTGATACAATACAAAAGTCTAACAAAAACAATCAATAACTAAGATACCGTTTTATATGTTCAATAGCAAAAGGTCGTAACATATTTTTCCTGGAGTTTTATCAAACTTAACCTTATGACATAATGGTTAAGCTAGCAACTGCGATAAGGAGCTATAAAGTAGCTATAAACCAGGTTTTAACGTTTCTCTTCGCGTTTTTAATCAAAGAAAACAATCAATTTCGTTTCGAATACATGTCATTTTGACTCTAGACAAGCATAAAATTTTCATGCATACATAAACTCATGCCTTTTCGCCATGGGGGCAGGCAGAAACCACAGAACGCCACCTGCTACGAACCTTACTTAATCTTTCTGCTTCGTTTACGTTTGTTTTTTATCTTTCTAGTAAATTCTAAACTGTATGATTTTGAATCTTCTTAATAATTTTTATCAATAAATTATCTCGCAATTGGAAAAAACACTACATTGGCACCAAAACTTAACCTTGGGGATTTTACAAGACAAAAATAATCATTGGCAGTTGTTATGTCAGTCTTGTTACATATTAAAATTTTAATTAACCAAACAAACTCGAAAACATGCTCTAGTTAAAGTCATTACATCCCAATTGTACAAACAAGCTGAGGAACGGACGTTTTCTGTGATATGGAATGAATTTCATGCAAAACTTGGCAATTGTACTAACATACAACAGACCAGTAATATGTATTCTGACATTCAGCCACATGGACTACATTATAGTACTATATGGAATAACATCATAGTATTTTATTAATAGGTATAATATCAGGTCTGCGAATAAGCATGTTTCAAATCTAAGCTAATTGCCGTCTAATTATCATAGAAAGATTATTGTGATTACTAATGTCTCATTAACAACCATTTGTCTTTTCATCTATAGCATGTGTGTGGCAAGTTGCTGTGTCGTATGACAAAGTGTCATAATTTCAAGACGAATACGGCGAATAAAGATTTTTTTATAGTACCATGGTAAAATCCAACGAAATTTAATACAACTTCAGTTACTTCAAGTTAGAAGTAACCGGCATTCTTACATTAGACGTCACCAAAATTTCAATGTCAATTTCAATCGCATACAGCTATATGTACATGTATGATAAGGAAAATAAATGCAATACATAAATATTAAACACGTTTGTAACGGCGTGTTGGCATCAACAAGCCGGCCGCGTGGCGATAATACCACGCTGGCATATCCATGCTGGCACTTGGTATCTGATCCACCGCTCGCTTTACTTGAGTCACTTGAGTAATACAAAATATACCCTAATCCTCCTGTTATAAAGTTCATTTTTTTTTTACGAAATAGTTGTTGTGCCTGCATCAGATATTACGTTACATAGTAATCTAATAATGCTTACCTGATAACGAAGATACCAGAACATGGTGACCACCAATCCCATCAATATTATCAGCGCCACTTTTAAAACCTGATTCTCTTGCTGATGAAACCACAAGTACGCCTTTTTGTACCATAGGTCAGGTCTGAAGTCAAATCCTTCAAACAAATCTTCGGTTTGCACTGATACCGAAATCGAATTTGGATTTGAAGATTTCAAATTGGTCTCATTTTCGACATCATTGTTACCTTCGGAATGCACTTCACCATTAATCAGTTTAATTGCACTATTCTGAGAGTTATGAACGTTTAAGAAGTTTGAATTCGGCAGTTGTGGCATCCATGTCGTGGTTAGTTCAGGGACTTTGTAATGTCCCAGTAATAAGTACGGTGCTGATACATGGAGGTTAAGATCTTTGAGTTTGTAATGCACGTTCTTGAAAGGCTCGTATTGAGGCGTTTCTGACTTGGGCTCGGTTTCTGACGGGCCTTCCAGGAGTAAAGGCTGTGTGTGGGCGGTCGATATTGTGATTGTATTTTTATCTACGAGCGATGATAACGCGTAGAGACCGTGGTTGTGCTCGCCGACATATAATGTGGGGCTGAAAAGAAATATTGCTTTATAGTAGCGGCTGGAACATAGATCTTTTCTTATTATTTCAGAGTCCATGGTTGTTTTAGAAAATATGGCTACGCCAGTGGCGTTAATTAGATCTAAAAGTAATAGCGGACAGGCCAGATGGTCCGTTTGTTAAACACTGGGTTGCACTCCACGTGTCAATCTGAGTGCGTTTTGGATTGTTTATATGTTTTTTTTTTTTTTTACTAACATAGTTATTAAGTACTTGCTAACAGAATTATGGATCTGTATCTTTTTTTGATAATGGTCTGAAATAAAGTTCTTAATAAAAAGATCCTCCAAAGAGCAGGCCGTCGTTAACATTGCAATAAGTTTATGGTACTTTAAAATTTAAATAACAGAAACCATCATCTCCCGTAAAGTTTATTTTTCTATATAGATTCTCTATGGTTTAAGACAAAAATACTACTGTAAAAATATACGCTAACATAGAACATAGTGCGTTAAGTTCATCTAAAGTGACATAAAGTACGTAAACGTTTTGTAATATCAACGACAAGATTTGTGGTCAATCTTGTGGTGACGGCTCTTAGAGCGGTTGTTTTCAATATTTGGCCAAATTAATGCTCTGAAAAGAGCTGTTTGGGTACCCTCATGATTTCCGGGCTTAAGGATGAGTAGCACTCACATAAACAATGTCCTCTTTTGCGTGCCTGCCATAGCTATGCTTACAACACAAACAGCATGGCGTATGAAATGTAACTTAAACAATGATTATGCTCTATTGAATGCACCGTTATTTTAGAAAACAATTGGAAATACGTGTACACAGTCACATTTGCAATTTGCTGTTTCATATTCTGTTACCCATAAATAATAAATTACAATTTTTGATTGGTTACTAAAATTTATAGAAACCATACTTAAAGTTCACTTCTAACATAATCTAAGTCGTTTTAGAAATTTTTTGAAAAAAATATATTAAGAATAAATTAATACACATTATATTATGTGTATTAATTTATTCTTAATATTTTTCCTCAAGCTTACATAGTACCTAAACTATCAACATAATATATAACTGAATCACAAAATATTACTGAATCAAATCAACAAAATTCAAATGCATTTCGTACGCGGAAATAAAGTCACTGATGCGTAAAAATACATAAGTTTCAATGAGATTGTTGTGTAGCCTTTCAATTAAAGTTATGTTCATTTGGTTATGAATCTTACGAAACCATTTACAGAGATCAAAATTGCATGACAGTTGCCTTGCAGGTGTAATTAGACAATGCACTTTACTGTTATGAGAATACTGTCTATGTTATTGTTGTGTCAATGTAAGTACTTATATTAATCAGATGGCTAGTTCTCAGCTAGCGTAAAGTACAAAACTGGATATGAGTTAGTGAAATATTTTTGCTATCGATATTTACGGTATTATAAATATCATGGTTACGCGTTTTACCTCAAGCACATATAATATAATATATAATATAATAATCGTTTATTTGCAAAACAGTACTCGAAACAGCAATATACCATCGATGCAAGGTGTATTTATAGAAAGAGGTCATACGAGCGGTGGTTGAATAACCAAAAATGTTCCGATTTATTACCCGCATATTACTAATACATACACTAGAATGGATTTGAATTAGATAAGGGGCTTAATACACTGATAAACATTATTGTTCTCTACTTCATCGGTCGTAACTTCGCATTGGCTTTTTCCATCTGTAAATTCTCAGTATCAGACTGAGGAGACTGAGGAGTCGTACCCGACGGATGGCAATAAGTACTTACGCCCTCAAAACTGGTGAAATGTGGCTATCCCTGTTGGTAAAGCCACCCTTTAAGTTCAAGGAACAAAGGCGTATGTGTGATTTTTTAACCGACTTCAAAAAGGAGAAGTTTATCTATTCGGATTTTTATGTCAATATAGACGCATTTGCGAAGTTGTTTATTTTTCGAAAGAGGTATATTTCGAAATGGTCCCATTACAATAAGATCTGATGAAGAATTTTGTAGATAGAAAGCTAAATAGATATGGAAAACTTTAAAAATAAAAAACTTTTCAACAACTCCCTTAATTTTGGAAGTGGTTTCTTCGTTTTTTGACACTGACTTCCAAAATTAAAGTTATTTTGTACTTTGCAGTGGTTTTTGGATGCCGTTTGTATTTTTTTTGTATTTTTTTTATATTAGGGTTCCGTACCCGATTACTACGCCTGCGCTGTCCGTCCGTCTTTCAGCGGTCTTTATCTCATAAACTATAATTAACTAATAATTTTCAAAGTGTATGCCTTCGTCTATCAGATAAAACCCAACTAATATCGTTACTTTATATCTATTCTCTAGAATGTTAAAATTATCAGTACAAAGTGAAGTTTTATCGATTTCAGTATCGGTATGGGGAATATGAAACAATCCACAAGTGTCATTCAGTCGGTTTCAATGTCGCCACGCACCGTGTTGAATGTCTGGCACGCGAAACGCGATGTTACTACAATGCGTTTATAATTCCCATAAACCACGCCCGCGCCCACGAAGTGTAAGGTAGAGATGCATCCATATTACACCCACACTTCATAGTACACGGCCGGATTTTTTTTAAATAAAAAAATCTTTATTACCAACATGTAAATTTCATAACACTATTAAAACGTTTGGTGTAAACACTGATGAGCATGCTCTACCTTGAATTTCTCTGTATATCTAGAAAATCTTAAAATAAAATTCTAAGCAATTATCAGGCTTATTCATAAAAATATCTAACCATGTGTTAGATTTTTTTATCAACTATCCTGATAACTTCCAGCATGTGATAATGATACATACTGAACAAAAAATCCTTTTAACTTATGGGTAGTTTCATATTCGTAACGTTACCCCTCGGGGAATACAGGCATGGTATATCCCCTGAAGGGTTAAGCAGATGTATAGGAAAACCACATTTTGCCAGTTATGTTTAAATTCACAGACAACGCCCATATTTAGGATAACATCGAAATTCCAAGGAAACCGTAGCACGTGACATTTCTTCATTATTATAAACTAGCAGCACGCCGCAGTTTCACCCGCGTAGTTCCCGTTCCCGTAGGAATACGTGGATAAAATATAGCCTATGTTACTCCCTAATAATGTAGCTTTCCATTGGTGCAAGAATTTTTGAAATCGGCACAGTAGTTTTTGAGTTTATTCGTTACAAACATACAAAAATACAAATCTTTCTTCTTTATAATATTAGTATAGACTAGCACTTCGCCCGCGACTTCGTCCGCGTGGATTTAGTAGGTACTCCACAAACTTCAACGCCCCCTATACCCCCTTATAAACGTTAGTTTTGGAAAATTAAGCACAACGATTTTCATTAATTACATTTATTACTTAGCCATTTCTACTTATTCTATGGTCTCAGGTTCAGCGCAACTGTTCACCCCGTTAACCCCGTCAGGAGTTGATTATGCAAAAATGGTTAGGTACATCTGTTTCAATAATCCCATTTTTAGTTCGTTCATAGCATTCCGACGTAAATTAAAGCAAGCAATAATGTCCTCCCCTAAAAACTTGCTGCAACCCCTGCTTCACCCCTTATTATGTATGTAGTTTATTTGCGAAAAATCCAAAAATTTGTTACTCTTATGTTTTATCGAAATCATTTTCAACTTCATCGGACCAAGCATTGTTATGATTCTCCCCAGTTCGCTCAAGCCGCGACATTTTTCTTACTCCGAACATGTTTATTACCGTCGTAACTTTTGAACGAAAGGTCCGATTTGAATAATTTAAAGCGTGATTTACACGGACATAATCAACCTTAATTATCAAACCATTTAAATGGATAAGGATTAATATCATGATACCGAAATCACCATTTTTTCATATCACCAAGGATTTGCTTGAATAATTTTAACAAAAAGCGGTCATGGTGACTTAACCATAATAGTTAGACATATGGTATTGCGGACTTTTTTGTAGACATTGATGACCTCTATAAAATTGTAGTACATCACTTTGCTCTATTGTCAATAGATTCCGCAGCGTACGCGATATAAGGATTTTTTCTCACACCTTGGGTTACATTATCGAAGTTTTCATACGGATCCCTAACTTTTTTGAAAATATTCTGTAGCCTATGTCCATCATCGATAATGTACGATTCTACTGGTGAAAGAATTTTTCAAATCGGTCCAGTAGTTTCAGAGCCTATTCATTTCAAACAAACAAACAAACAAATCTTTCCTCTTTATAATATTAGTAAGTATAGATAACGACGAAGAGAGATTAGAAATTACCGAGCTAATATTGACGCATTTGGTTTAAATTACATTTAAGTTATTTATGTAGTCGATCTGGCACCGTTGGAGAGACTGCAGCACAGCCCAAGTCTCGATCGAATCGAAGGCTTTCTCGTAGTCCACAAACGCTAAGCAGAGGGGCAGATTATACTCTTCGGTCTTCTGTATAACCTGCCGCAGCGTGTGTATGTGGTCTACGGTGCTGAAGCCTCTTCGGAAACCGGCTTGTTCGGGAGGCTGGAAGTCGTCAAACCTGCGTGCGAGACGGTTTGTGATGACTCTGGAAAACAGCTTGTAGACATGGCTCAGAAGTGAGATGGGCCTGTAATTCTTAAGCAGGGCATTGTCGCCCTTTTTAAAGAAGAGTACCACCACACCTCTGCTCCACGCTTGTGGCGTTTTCCCCTCGAGTATGACGGAATCGAACAGTTTCTGAAGGGCCTTAAGGACTGGTTTTCCACCTGCCTTCAGGAGTTCGGCCGTAATTCCGTCCTCACCTGACGCCTTGTTGTTTTTAAGCTGCTTCAGAGCCATCCTAATCTCATACAGGCTGACGGTCAGGATCGGTACATCGAGGTGCTGAAGTGTTTGTATGAAAACGCCACCATGTCAGTCCGACTTCAGGATCAGACATCAGAACCTATCCTCCTGCAGCGGGGTGTGAGGCAGGGAGACGTAATTTCTCCGAAACTGTTCACGGCCGCAATGGAGGACGTCTTCAAGGTTTTGGACTGGAAAAGGCTAGGCATTAATGTCAATGGCGAGTACATCACTCATCTTCGATTTGCCGACGATATAGTCGTCATGGCTGAGACCACGGAGGACCTCAGTACAATGCTCGATGACCTCAGTAGAGCTTCCGAAAGAGTGGGTCTTAAAATGAACATGGACAAAACCAAGGTCATGGTAAATACTCATGTAGCACCCACTCCTATCAAGATTGGAGGCTCTGCACTCGAAGTTGTTGATGAGTACGTCTACCTGGGACAAACGATCCAGCTAGGTAGGGCTAACTTCGAGAAGGAAGTCAACCGTCGAATCCGACTCGGATGGGCGGCGTTCGGGAAGTTGCGCGGTATCTTCTCGTCTCACATACCACAGTGTCTCAAGACAAAAGTCTATGACCAGTGCTTGTTGCCAGTGATGACCTATGGACTCGAAACGTGGTCGCTCACAATGGGCCTCATCAGAAGGCTTAAAGTCACCCAAAGGGCAATGGAGAGGGCAATGCTCGGAGTTTCCTTGCGTGATCGAATCAGGAATGATGATATCCGCAAGAGAACCAAGGTTACCGACATAGCCCGAAGGATCGCCAAATTGAAGTGGCAGTGGGCAGGGCACATTGCTCGCAGAACAGATGGTCGATGGGGCCGAAAAGTTTTGGAGTGGCGACCGCGTACCGGAAGACGCAGCGTTGGAAGGCCTCCCACAAGGTGGACCGATGATCTGGTGAGGGTCGCGGGTAACCGATGGATGCGAGACGCACAGGACCGGTTGTTGTGGCGACACTTGGGGGAGGCCTATGTCCAGCAGTGGACGTCTTTCGGCTGATATGATGATGATATTTATGTAGCGTGTAAGTCGAAACTCAGAAAACGTATCAAAATTTAAAAAAAAAAGTAGCCTATATGTGTAGTTGCAGAAAAATAAACCTTGTATACTTACTACAACTCAATATTCGAATTCTTGATCCCCTGTCCATTGCTCTATAAAATTGTAGTACATTACTTTGCTCTATTGTCAATAGATTCCGCAGCGTACGCGATATAAGGATTTTTTCTCACACCTTGGGTTACATTATCGAAGTTTTCATACGGATCCCTAACTTTTTTGAAAATATTCTATAGCCTATGTCCATCATCGATAATGTACGATTCTACTGGTGAAAGAATTTTTCAAATCGGTCCAGTAGTTTCGGAGCCTATTCATTTCAAACAAACAAACAAACAAACAAACAAACAAATCTTTCCTCTTTATAATATTATTATATAGTAAGTATAGATAACGACGAAGAGAGATTAGAAATTACCGAGCTAATATTGACGCATTTGGTTTAAATTACATTTAAGTTATTTATGTAGCGTGTAAGTCGAAACTCAGAAAACGTATCAAAATTTAAAAAATAAACCTTGTATACTTACTACAACTCAATATTCGAATTCTTGATCCCCTGTCCATTGCTCAAGGTCGTAGCATCTTCCATGATATGATCCAGCGTGTCGTCTCCAATGGAATTGAAAGGAACAGTGATAAGCCCATCTCTGTCTAACAAGTAGGCTGCTACGACTGGGGTCTCAAAATTATGAGACCACACGAGGTCTCCCGTCTTGCGGTCAAAAGACATCACACGGCCGTTCGATGTCGAAGTGAAATGGATAATGCCTGCGGAAAATATTTAATGGTTATTTATGAAAGGTACTTTAATTTAATTATGAATCAAACAAATTGACACCTTTGACTATTGACTGTTATCGTTGTATTGTTTGAGGGTATTATTATAATTAACTTTTTCGACAGTGGCGCGTGCGCAGGTCGTACGTAATGGTTTTTTTTTATACCATCCGATCGACAGCGATGGCTGAGGTCTACGATAGCTATTATATAGCTTTTAAGGTTTATAAGTTGTCAAATGTTATGTTCTTCAAGCTCCCAGTAGCCCTTGGCTCTAACTTGACTCAAGATATTGCCCTTTTTCAGCAGGTTTAAATGCTAGTTTCTTTCTAAGTTTCTGTTTGGTTCGTATACTGTCGCTACATTTCAATAAAGTGTGTTACCAGATAAAATTCTTACCATAATCATTAAGCATCTCTTTCCCCATAGCAAGCGACGTATAATCAAAGAACGTCACATTCCACTTATGATTCTGGTTCTTAGAATCATGCATCAGTATATTGTACTCAGTTCTGGCTACGTAGATGCCTCTCTTTTTGTCCGGCGTACATGTATTGTCCTCCGAGTTCTTGAAAATCTTTGATTTGTCGAAACCTACAACAGAAGGAGGAATGTAAACAACTGGGGTATTGCAATGCGAGGAATCGTTTTCAGAAAATATTTACTATCGATCGGTTTCGAAGATCACAATTTGACGGCAGCTGTTTGAATAGACATCATCTGCGTAACCTTTCCTAAACTATCTTGAGGTCGGTTTCCCGAAGCAGAAAGTAAAATAAAGTATTTTACATAGACCAAGCCTATGTCCAGCAGTGGACGTCTTTTAGCTGATATGATGATGATGATGATGAACTGCCTATATGATCTCTACAAAAAACCGTTTGCTGAGTACAACAATGGATACAGTTAATCCAAATTCTTAAAGCTATTATGTGTAAAAGAATGGATAGCGGCATTTCTCGAATTTAACAGGATCGCGTGATGAATATCATGTAGTCGTTTTACAAAAATATGCAGTCAATATTATGGGGAATACAAGGAAATACACAGATAGATGCATACCAATTTATTTTTCGTCCGAGGTTAAAAGCAATATTTTAATCAGTCCTTGTTATTTTCCCTGATGAGATAAACCTATTGTAAAACATTTATTTCTGGACATTTCATAAATATTAAGCCACCCGGTCACGCCACCAAGAAAATGTATGCAATGTGTTGCCACGAGCGGGTGATTCGATTGCCGGTAACAGACACAAGGTGAGGTACCCTTTATACAACTGCATACATTTTGTTGGTGCCGCGACATGGTGGCCGCCACCATGGTGTCCTAGTGAAATAGGGCCCTAAATCAATGTTTGTACACTCATTTTCAAGATCAACTATGTTGGGGTTAGGGGAGGCACTTTACATGGTGCGACTACCTTCTTGAGCAACAGAAGACTAGTTTCAGATCTTGGGTTCTGACTAACCGTAACGACTGTCAAATATCTACAAATGACAGCCGGGAACCACAGGTTCTCTTTTAGAGGTAGGCGGTACGGAGAGTAAAGTCCCGCATACCTCCGTTGAAAAGGAAGGATCCTCCGACCGGACGGTTATTGTGGCCGGTGGGCAACTGCCCGATACTTTATATTCGGACTGTTATATTTGTTCCAATCGCACGGGAAAACTCTGATACCGCGATGCAGGATTTCGTTATGTTAGTTCGCAACTGGCGGGATAGATGGCGCCGCGGTTCTATTTGTAGCGATTTAGATTTTGCTACGTTGCGCGTTGGTTCTTTGTGGCAGCTTTGATGCCGCTACATTCTTTCAGTCACACTTTTGCATAGATAAGAAAATCATCAAAAAATGTTCATAGTGGTAATAGTTATGGTTTTTGTAAGGCTTTCCAAGAAAACGGTGGTCAGTAACGATGACCACCGTAGTTGTAGTAAGTAAAGAACCTAATTGCAGTCAAGCGAGATGCCTATTATGTCGACTATTCCACAAATTTCCGCTAAATCACATAAAAATATGTATATCTAAATAGGTGGTTAGTGGCAGACTGGCAGTAACCACCAAGACTGAAAGCGCGCGTGAGCGAGCGTGCTTTCCAAGGCACGGAAGAGTCATGGTATTTTAAAATGGCCAATCAGTCACAGATCGACCTCAGTAAGCGTTGTTTAACCTTTTATATCGACCCATGCTGATATTTTCATAAAAATAATTATCTTGAAATTCGCAGACCCGTTCCTTGCAATAAGGCTGATATTGTGTTATAATTTTACCGTCATAGAAAAATTACATAATATCTGTCAATTGAAGGCTACGATATGAGTCATTTATAATTTAGAAGATATGAATCACTGACCCGGCAAACTGACTAAATCTGTATAATTTTATGGATACGTACGTAGACTGAACCAATTTATCCTAATTCTGTCACTGAAATGTTTTTTTTTCTGTAGTTAATTAAATTCTACATTCTACCGCTATCTTATAAAAGTTTGGTTCAGCGTCGCGTTGTCTGGGCGAGTTGACCCTTACGACAATTTGCCACGTAGGTACTGTCTACGTAGAAAATTGTGGTGATTCGTACACAGCGGCGGCCTTTACCGTTGCGAGGCCCCGGGCGCTAGATCTTTGCGAGGCCCTTGTTTTTTTTTAATTAAAAAATAAGTATTTCTGATTATTTATTTCTGCGACTTTTACTAAAATTAAATTTAAAATAAAATCACAACGACCTAAGTTTCCAAGTAAAAAAATTGCAAAGCAGAAAACCGATCTTGTATTATCGAATTTCCCAAAATCGATGACTCATAATTATTCAATCAAATTAAAAAATAAATGAATTGAGTTATTTCATAATAATGAAATAACTTAATTCTTTTTTTTTTAATATAACGTTTTAAATGTAAGGTTTTTCGAAGTCAGGTTGCGCGAGGCCCCTGCAATAGCGAGAGCCCGTGTAGTTGCCTTGCTCGCCAACCCCTAAGACCGCCACTGTTCATACAAAAAAAAACAAATTTAGGTAAAGTTAACAGAAATGATAAACACGTGTCATAAATTCATGATACATACCTCATTGACGTATGAACATAATACCTTTAGCGGCCGTAAAGAAAATTAAACTTTTCTAAGAGTTTACTATAACAGAGCTTGAAACCTATTGTCGTTTTACAAAACAATCATGTTTTTTTGTTACCCGAAATATATTCAACACTGCAATCGGTAACTACTGCATAATCAATTCAATCATGGTAGGTATAGTACAGTGTATGGTATAGCTGATGAGTTTTAGCACGACAATAGAGGTCAGTGACCCACGTGCAAGTATTTCCATTCTTAATTTCAAAATCAGAAAAAAGCCATCCTGAATCAACAGATATCATGTTCCTCAACAGTTGGTACTTAAAAAATCGGTCATATGCGTGTCGGGCTACGTAGGCACAATGCAGAGTTCTGTTCTGATCCCTGAGAAAAAAATCCTTTTATGATTTTAGGGTAGGTGAGTACCCTAAAAAAATTGCTGCTTTGCTGTTGTTTTTAAAAGAGATATTACCACTATTGTATGCTAAAGCGAAACAACTATAGACGGTAAATCTGCCTGAATTGCAAATATTCGAAACTGCTCGTTGGTTTTCAGCAAAAAGTTTTGTTCCATTTAACTATGTCACTGGCTGTTACTTTCAAACGATTGAATTTCGAACCATCCGTTAATTGTTCACGACTACTATTTTTACAGTTGGTTAACTCTGATCACAATATTTTCCAGATCAACGCGTTTACAGCAGAGGTTTAGATCTTTGGAGTTGCCCTGTTTCGGCCAGAATAATAAATAATTATGTCTAAGCTACGTCCGACCGATTATTAAGTTTAGATGTTTGGCTGTATGTTGAAAAATCACATCTAAACAGCCCAACGAATTGGGAATACAGGTAAACCTTGGCCTGGATTACGAAAAAGGGTATTAATCGACTTCAAGAAAAGGAGGAGGTTCTCAATTAGTCAAAATGTTTTATATTGTATGTTTGGGGTCAGTTGCCGGAGTCATTTAATTTTATTTAGTTTTTTCCGGCGACTGGGACCACCCGTAAATGAATAAAAAATCTATCGTACAACGGTTTAAGCCACAAACAGTACAGTTACCGCGAATCGACAAACGTAACGCCTTTAGGCTAAACGAAGCGACGATCTTCGCAGGGTGACTGGAATCAGCTGGATGTTGCCGGAAATTTAGTTCAATGGCGTGCACTAGCAGAAGCCTATCCCAGCAGTGGACTGCTATAGACTGATGATGATGATGTACTGTTTTTGGCTTGAACGATAGATTTTTCTATTCATTTATGGGTGGTCTGGTCCCAGTCGCCGGAAGAAAAATATTAAACTTAAATGGATCCGGCAACTGGGACCGTGGTTCCAGTTAGGTAATTGCGGTCCCATTCGCCGGAAAACTCAATATTTTTTCACCGGTAGTGTTTCCCGTCGGGTTCATATTTAGATTTTAAGCGGACAAAGCCGCTCGCATAAGATGATTGGGTTGAAAACCCACATGCCCTATAGTTTCCGAATCCCTATCAAATTACAGCTGTTTTATCTACACTTTGATAGACACGTACGTCATGTGACTCTGAGCCATATGTCCGTAGGTACCCGCGCGTAATTACCATACGTCGATAAGCCTATTTATAATGATAGTGCTCTGAATCGAACTATGTTTGTTTATTGCGGAAATATTGACAAGGTTAAAAGTATGGTTTTGACTTTTTATTTTTGTCGAAAATATTTGAACTTTATAAACGAATATTTATTATAAGGAAATGTTGGAATCCATATGATGTACAGGATATTCGTAAAAACTAATAGGTATGTAGGTAGGTACGTAAAAATACAATTACAATCGAATATGATTAAGTGCAAAAACGACCTTACCTACGGTGGAGCATACATACAGCTATGATGGTGCGCCAGAATAAACAGTGAAAGTAACGGGTCAGACAGACGTATCTTATCTTCATCATTAGCGGTGGTCGAACATGGTCAAGTGGTCAAACGCGTGCCTATCAATAGGATTTTTTTTGGAGGAGAAACGTAAAGTTGACATTCACAAGCGGGCTGCACTTCGCCATCGACTTTATTTCACCAAGTGTGTTAGGGCCGGCGCTCACTGCCGGCATGGCACGGCAAAGGATTTTTTTACTAATCAAGTTATTTTGAATCTTATTTCAATGAGTTTAGAATTCATGTTACTTTATTTCGATACCACCATGCTGTGGCATGACGGGACGCGCCGCGGCATGCTGCGGCATGAAGTGTCATGCCGTTTCATGCCACGGGATGCGCCAGCCTTTAAACTGTTTCAGTAATAACCGGATATAACAAAGTATTTCAAACATACCTGAAACTTGTTCTCTCGACCCAGTCAGGGGATCCAGCATGAACCATGTATCACTCTTCTTCCCGGTATAAAGAATACCGTCAGTGGATCGGCACGGTGCGTTTGCGACTAGCTCCGGAATGGTGAAGGGTAACTTCTTCAGCATCTGCTGGTCATCTCTGGGCCCGTACATGTAGAGGGTGCCATGCCGAGGGTCTGGCAGGAACTGGGGCATCAGGTCCGCATGCTGGTTCGGGACTTTTACTACCGGCTCTACGGAAGAAAGATTGTATGAAAAATAACAGATAATAATAAAATTCTTTCGGCTAGGTACTGACTGAGTGACTGACAGACAACGCACAGCCGAAACTGCTGGTCGTAGAAAGTCTTAATTTGGCAAGTAGCTTCCTTATACTCCGTAGAGGAGCACTAAGATAGGATTTCCCGAAATTCCTACGGGAACGGGAAAAACAGTACCTATATGCGCGTAGGAAGTAGCGGGCTAGTTTATTAAATGTATATTTTTTATGAGAGGGAAGAAAACAGTAGTACTATTCTGTAAAAATACCACCGTGAAAACTTGGGTGCAGTGAACATGAAGTGAACCTCGAATCCATCCAATCTAGTTGCAGCCCACGGGCGTAGCTATAGCTCCCAAATGGGGGGATCCGAGGGTGCAAAAGGCTAAAACCGGTTTCAATATCCCTTTTTTTGCAAAAAGTGTAGATCAGATAACTAATAGCGTCGAACCCGAACGATAGTTTAGCAAAGCACTCTGTCACAATTTTTATTTTCGCTCCGCCCAGGGGGCCTAGACAAAAAACTATTCTGTAGCGTTAACGTCAGACGCTCACGACAAAATGTATGGGAATGACATTAAGTGATGACGTTTCCTTTCCACACCTAATGTCAAAACCCATCCGATTTCATCCTAATGCCCTTTGCGTTCCAAGGCTGCGGTGGCTCTTTCGGACAAATTCCGCAAATCCGGACCCCCACAAACACCCCTATACGACCATGGTGCAACCGTAAAATGCCAGTTCGTGACACTCCACCTGAGTTTTCACAATGAGAGGTTCACACTTTACAGAATAGACTGGCCGATCCAGGGACCCAAGTGAAGCAACATCTAGACGACAAGGTTTTCGACGCACTACAACAGGCTAAATATCCCCACTAAAGGTAGGAGATTGCACAGCTGCGAGCAAAATACTGAAGGAGGAGGAATAATCATAATATATTCTATAGATAAGTAGGTACTTTATCCGTGAATCTTGTGTGTGGCTATCAGTGAGATTTATTCGTACCTTCGTACGCGCATATACCCTTTTTTCCCGTTCGCGTATAGCCTAGTACTAGTAGTCTTCCTCATGAATGTGGTAATTTTCTAGGATAATTTTGGAAGGTCGAGAATCACATTATATTTCACATAGTATTTCACGATAGTTCGACGCTTTTAGTTAGAGTAAGACTCTTTGATTAGTTATGGGTAGGTACCTAGTGTCCCTACATGAAAAACGAAGAATTTTCCAAGTCCGACTAGTAGTTTCAGAGATTTGCGCGTTCAAACAAACTCTTCAGCTTTATAATATTGGTACTCGAATGATTCTGATCCGAAGTTGACGAGGAGAAAGTTTAAAATCTAGCAAATACAAACAGGGTGATTCAGAATAATTATAGTCAACAGATTCATCATTCAGATTTTACATGCACGTAAATACATAATAATATGTTGTAATTTAGAATAGAAATTAAAAAGTTTATTAGTAACCTCTTCATTCGTGATGTATACACTATAAATAGATAAAATAGTGACATCGAAAGACACTTATGTAGATAGATTATAATACACCAGCTTTTGCCGCGGTTACGCCCGCGTGGATGTTCACACACAACTCAACTTGTTGCACTTAGTGGGTATGAATCTATCCCATTTTTGGTGACATCTGGGGTACCCCAAGGCTCAAATTTGGGGCCCCTATTGTTCCTGTTATTCGTCAATGATTTACTTAGTAAAATTGATAGTGAATGTTTAGCATATGCTGATGATATCAAAATTTTTAGACGTATCTCCGATCACCGTGACTGTGAGGCTCTCCAAACGGATATAAATACTGTTGTCAAATGGTGTGACGAGAATCTTATGTCGTTAAACATAAAAAAGTGCCAGGTTATATCATTTACAAAAAACAAAACACCACTTAGTTACAATTATCGCATCAAGGGCGTTGTAATAGACAGGGTAAAGGAAATTCGCGACTTGGGGGTAATCTTCGACTCAGCTATGTCTTTCAGACCACATTACAATCACGTTTGTAATAAGGCTAATAGCATGCTATCTTTCGTGCTCCGGAATGCAAAACCTTTTAGACAAACCTGTTCACTGATAACTTTATACTATGATTTAGTTAGAAGTATTATTGAGTATTGCGCATCTGTGTGGGCTCCGATATATAAAACTCATATAGACCGTATAGAGTCTATACAGAGACGGTTTGTCAGAACTCTATGCATGAAATGTGGCTTAAGGCGTAAAATACCAGATTACGGGGCTAGGCTTCGTAACTTTAACATGGTTGGATTGGATAAAAGGAGATGGTTGAGCGACATGTCTACTTTTTATAAGATCTGTAATGGTTCATTTAACAGTACTCTTCTAAGTCAATTACACTTCAAGGTACCTACTCGATCTGTGCGTACTCCGCAACTGTTTCAGATACCAGCAAGCAATAACAATGTGTCCCAAAATAGTCCACTGTTTCGAATGTGTAGACAGTATAATGATATTTGCACTCATGTTGATCTATTTGTGGATAGTCACGGCAGGTTCATGGAATCCTTGCGAAAATTGAATACACGTTAATACAATTATTGTTTAATGTTAATGTGCTATCTTGGCTTATTTGTAACTTCTTTTTTTCTTTTATTTTTTAGTAGTAGCCGTCACTTACATCTTATAGGCTGTTTGAATCTTGAATGCTGTGTACAGTCATAATTGGAGTGCAGATTTAAAAATGTTATCTTGTAAAAATAATCCTTATCACAACTTGGTCTGTAGGTATTCTGTAACTGTACCTTATATAAATAAATAAATAAATGTCGGTTATCGCGATCCTTCTCCATCTCCCAGGCTATTTATCTGCCAATTTCATGAAGATTCGTTCAGCCCTTTTAGCGTGAAAGCGTAACAGACAGACAAAGTTACTTTCGCATTTATATTAGTAGGGAAGTAGGGATTTTATGTAGAGATCACGACAAGTTACAACGCCAAGTAAACAAGTTTGACGTAAGATTATAATGAGATGAGAAGTCTTCACCATGGAGTTGGACAGCAACTATTGAAATATGGGATTTATAGGTAGGTACGTCGTTATGGGTACTTTTCCATATACTTAATACGGGTTATGATTATAATTACGCACAAGCATGAAGTGCCAGTTAATAAATTGTCACTAAGGAAAACCAAAACCAAAATTGAATAAGCTGCAAATGCTGATAAGTGTTCGTAACATTTCTAAAACAATTATGTATTCAATAAACATGTGTTTAAACATCTGTTGAAACATTTTTATTCTAGTGGCTAGGCCACAACTTCGTACGCGCAAATCCCGTTTTTCCCGTTCCTGTATAGCCTAAACTCCTATAGCTTTCCTCATGAATGTGGCTAACAAAACAAAATTAATTTTCCAAATTCGACTGATATTTCAGAAACTCTTCAGCTTTATTATTTATGTTTAAATATTGGCATCAAAGTATTTTTATAGTTTTTCTGCACATTGGAAATAAGTCAACCATATTAACCCAGATACTGCGACGGGACTTTTAAAAGGCCCAAAAAAATAACTAAATCTATCTGCATTTTTCATTATTTTTCAATTACTTGACATACATATTCATATTATTAGCTTACTTAGTACCTGTTCACCTTTTATTTGATGCAGTTACGTTCACAACTGGACACACATTTTCATGTATATTGAGTGTTTTTGAAGAACTTGGAGTTTTTTTTTACAATGGCTGCACAAAGGTAAGCGTTTATGTTATTTATATGCAGAATCTGATGGAATTCGCTTTGATATTTATATGTTAGTTATTTCATCAAAATATAACTTCATTTGTTTGGGTCGAAACTCAAAATAAATGTTCTTTTTTTACGTTTGAAATTGATGGCCTTTCAAAAGCCCCGTCGTAATACAGGGGTTTATTATATGATAATTTCTGTTTTAGCACGAGATTAGTAAAAGTGCTCAATCTTATCGAAATTGTTGATGAGTTAGAGCGAGATGTCAAAGACACTTTGTTGCCGAACCAAATAACCATATTCCCACCTGAGAATGCCAACGCGGATGTTACTGACGAAGACTCAGGAGATGAAGAGTTCGTAACATTACAAAATCTTCCAGGTAGGTAAAGTAATTATGAATTTATTTCATTTACATGTCAGTAAACCGACGAGTAGGTGTGTTACGTGCTTTGTATTATAACAATATGTATATTATTTTCTTGCAGGCTCTCAGCTAAGAGCTCCTGCTGAGGTAACGTTCTCTCAGAGTTCTGACGAGGAAGACGACGTGCCTTTGTCGAGCTTGCGTAAGAGAAGACACACAATTGACACGATCGGTGAAGATAGCGAAGTTTCAAAGAAAATAGAACGTCTAAGTGTCCTCTTACAACCAACAGAGACTTCAAAAAGACAGATAGAGGGTCATATGAGTACAAATCTAGTTTACCTGAGCACATTCTAGTTTCCAAGTGGAGTGACAACAGTGTTGTTACTGTTGGATCAAATGCTGAGAATGTAGAGCCTTTGAATAAAGTCAAAAGATTTTCACAAGAACAAGAAATATGTGCATATTGATCAACCCTTTGTTATAAAAAATATAATGAAAATATGGGAGGGGTAGATCGGTCGGATCCAGAACATAGGTTTGTATCGAACTTCTATTCGTGGCAAGAAATGGTACTTTTTTTTTCTGTCATAGCCTAGATATGGCTGTACATAATGCATGGCAACTATATAAGCGGGACGGCGGAGAATATGATCACCATACTTTTCGCAGATCGCTGGCAAAGGGTTTGCTCGAAACCTACAAAAAGAGCGATAAGAGAGGAGCCTGTCCTACAGCTAGGTCTCATCAGGAATTATCTCGATATCATGGGGTTGATCACTTAGCAAATCAAAAAGCTTTTTTATTTATCAAAAGTGTAAAATTCATTTACACCCCAAGAACTGTTTTATGGTATATCACAGTCAAACTCAGTAACGAGGGCATTTGCATGGGTGTGTGTGTGTATTTCTATTGTTATAATACAACCGTAATTTTGTGTTTATTTACTATCTAAATTGATTAAATACTGATTCTACAATATTTTGTTTCAATACTAGACCGCCATACATGTATACAACCCCCATATTACGACGGGCCTTTTAAAAGGCCACCTTTTTCTGGCTTTTCCCGAAAAGTTGAATTTTTTTCATTATTTTTCCTAGTTATAATGAGTCATATAAAGAAACATATCCAAAAATCACGGTTATCGGAGGCTAAAAATAGTTTCAGTAACATCTGGGTTAATAATTGACATAAAATCTTTGTTTAATTCACAAGGTGTCAATAAAATAAACCAGTCTCAGACAGAATTAAAAATTAAAAAATGCTACAAAAAGAATTTACACTCCACTTTACACCTCACTAATAAAGTTCAGAGTAGGTCTCAGACCAACAAAAAAAGGTAGACGGCGCACTGCGAATATCAAAGATGAAGCCATCTTTTTATCTATGTGTGTCTCGAAGGGTTGCCATTTTTTATTTTTTTTCCCTATAACTTGGGAAATAATATTTTATGGGTAAGCTAATATTGTGCAAGTCAGCACAAGTAAGATATTGTTGAGTATGGTATTGTAACTTAGTTTTTTAGAAAGATCTATACCTAAAAAACAAATTTTTACATCACACATACCTACATTCAATTAAGTAAACTGGTTAAGTTTTAAGAGGTTGTCGAAGCGTAACAAGCGTAAGTCATTATGTAAATTGTTTTAAAATAAAAAAGGTAATTACATTTTTAATCAACTTTAATAAATTGAAAAAGACCACCATCACAAAATCACTGACTAAAGAAAAAGTAGGTAATATCAAGATCAAACGAAACAATAACGTGTAAATGTTATGTTTAACATGCTTACAAAATAAATATTATTTATCATGAACAAATAGTCTTTTTCAGCACATTTGCTCAAAAAAATGCATTTACGAAGACTGTATATACACTTCTGGACACATCTATTGGCCCACCTTGTATTTTCAGTTTCGTTTGGTCCAAGCTAAAATTTTATATTAGGTCGAGCAAAAAGTTTTTATGCAGTTTTGAACCTGGCACATTCACAATTTCATTCAATAGTCTTTTTTTGAATTTCGAACACAGAATTTAAAGAAACAAAAGACAATTTGGAGCCTGTTTGTTGATATCAAACAATCGAATACTAAGAAAACTTGGTTTTATTGGTTTACTTGGATTTAATTCTTGAAAAAGTGATTGATATCTTTGGTTTTGCAACAAACATTACTTATTCTTAACATTAAGGTGAGGTTCTATCAATAATCTATGGATACTTCACCTGAAGTCGCCGCCCAAGCTGTGGCACTTATTGAGGCCGGACACAGCCAAAGAAACGTGAGTGCTCAACTTAATTTAAGTCGATCTGCGGTCCGAAATGTTTATCGGAGGTACCTAGAGACTGGCGGCTTTGTTCGTCGCCAAGGAAGGCCACGATCTCGGGTCACAACTGAAAGGCAGGATCGATTCATCGTGACGACCAGCTTGAGAAATCGTCACCTTACCTCCATTGAGATACAAAACCAACTTCGCGACTTCCACGGAGTATCTGTGAGCGCTAGAACTGTTCAGAGAAGGTTAAAAGAACGCGATATGGTACCACACAAGCCAGCTAATGGGCCCAAACTAACGCGAGCCCACCGAACAGCGCGCCTTCATTTCGCACGCATTCATTTAAATTGGACACAGCAAGATTGGAGCCGTGTACTCTTTTCTGATGAGTCTAAAATTGTGTTACATGGCAATGATGGAAGGAAGAAGGTCTACCGACGTAAGGGAGAGCGTTTCGCACAATGCTGCTTTGAAGAGAGGGTTGCTTATGGCGGTGGCTCATGGACTGTCTGGGGCGGTATATCCGCGAGCGGCAAAACTCAACTTGAGGTTGTTACAGGACCACGGCTGCTAACATTAAATGCTGAAGGGTACATTCGTGAGTGCTTAGAACCTCACGTGATACCATACGCGGACTATGTGGGCCCAAATTTCCTTTTTATGCATGATAATGCAAGAGCCCATGCGGCCGGCATCGTCAGGGAATATCTTCGGGATGTGAACATCACAGTTATGGACTGGCCAGCCAGAAGCCCAGACATGAACCCCATTGAGCACATGTGGGACGAGCTAAAAAGACGTGTTAGGGCTCGTCAGCCAGTTGCCCAGACGATGCAGGAGTTGAAAACTGCCATAGAAGAGGAATGGGAGATGATCCCTCAAAATTTCATAGAGCGGTTGATAAACTCTATGCCCAATCGTATGAGAGCTGTGGTAGATGCCCATGGAGGCAACACGCGTTATTAAATTAAACCTTTATTTGATAAAACATGTTTTTTATTCAAAAATCAATTGCCTTTAACAAGGCGCATATCCGACTTGTTAGGCGTAGCTCCATGTCGTATGGTATTCTGAATTCAAATTTAAAACAATACAATCGAAAAAGATGGTAAAATGTATCAGGTTTAAAACTGCATCAACAGTTTTTGTTCAATCTAGCAATCATATTTCGGTAGGGGCCATCGAAACCTAAACTCTAAGGTGGGCCAATAGATGTGTCCAGAAGTGTATTATTCGAAAGTTAAATATGACGCACCACACAATGGAACGTGCGGTAAAATAGGTACTCTCACTTTAGTACATATTTTACCGCATACTCCGTTGAATAGCGCCTTACGTATCCTTTACAGTTTTTTTTAATTTTCTTATAGGAGTATAAATAAGTACGAGAATAAAATATTAAGCTGAATGATTGAACCTACTTGGAAGCGCTTTTGCTCAATACATTTGTCTCAATTTAATACTAAAGAGAAAATGAGACGAAAGATGTAGTTCTATTTGCAAATTCGCGCTATACTACAAACGTCAAAGATTGTTGCGACTTTCTGACTATCTAAAAACTAAAAGTTTTTTTCATTACCTATTGTACTGTTTTCTCGCAAATGTGTTGAAAAACTTCAAATCTAAAATATTTCATATATTAAAAAAAAGAAAATAGGAATTTAACTCGAAGAAAGAAATCATATATATTTGAATGGGAAAATATTAAATCGTATTATGGCAACCCTCACACTTAATGTCACTGCTTTCGTTTGTTGACGTTTTTGTTCCAAGTAACCTAAAATTCATAGTTAATTTATAATAAAAACGATGTTATTTTAAGTACTTACAAGTGAAAAGTGATTCCGTGAGACTTTTTATGTGATTTGCTATTGTTTTTACAAATTTTTACTAAACAGGAAGGCATAATTATATTTTTCTATTAATGTTTTCTAGACGACGGCTCGTGAAGTACTAAGAGCGATGAGCATGGTTTTAGTGTAGGTGTGTGGGTGAGCTTGTGTATTTACTTGAAGGAGCACGGTTTTGTGGCTTCACTTTTGATGTTCGCGGTGCGCTGTCTACCTTTTTTTGTTGGTCTGAGAGAGTAGGTAAATAATATTGAAAATACTATTTACTCTAGATACTTCTACACAAGTCAATGCAAGCCGACATATGCACTCAAATAAAAGAAGTAATTACTATTACTATCAACAAATATTTACTGATAACATGTTTAATCTACGTATGTCTGGCACATGGAAGGTGATTATTTTTCTTATCTGTGACCCATTTTTTAATTTTTTAACCTACTTGATCACTATCCTAACAATACCTTTCACACTTACAGTGAAAGAAAAAGTATTATAATAATCTTACTACTATTATATTGCAAAATTTAGGATGACATGATTGAGTAACAATCATTACTCAATCACGTCAGAATGGTTGAACAGATCTGGGTGTTTGACACAGAGATCGATTATGGTCTGCAATAGCAGGCGACTTTTTACTGGCAGTAGGTATATGGACCCTTGGGATAATTTCTAAAATACATGCTGGCAAAGCCCAAGTTATAATAAATACGTATGACAGGCGATGCTTATTAAAATCAATCATTGTTATACAGCTTACAAAATATTTTTGAGCTTCTTAAAACTGTGGCATATTCGTGAAATACATAAACGTTTGCAGTAATAAAACAAAGAGGTTTTGAAGAAGAAAGACTTTGCCTGGCAATGATCCAACATTTTATTATATGTCTTGCACAATATTTAATTTTTTTTTGTCTGAATATAGCAGACTCCGTAAGATTGGAATAAATGTTTATTCATTTATAATTTTGTGGTATATTATGAAAAAATTGTATTGTATGCAATAAATCACATCCAAATTCAATAGTTTTCATTATAACTGTCCGTCTTATTTAGAATAGAATAGATATCAATATAGTTGATAATTTCACACGATATTTTACAATTTTACGCTCCAATTTTTTTTCTAATAAATTAAGGTACCTACAATAAATTAAATTGCCTGAGGAATAGTGCTTGTATTAAAATGATAAGCTTGTGAATTAATGCCTCAATACATAAAAATAAAGTGATTGATTAAGGAAGCTATTTCATCTTACCAAGTGTAGGAACTGCTTAGTGAATTAAAAACTGTATCAGAAAACCCATGACCACTCAGTGATAATTACTTAGGCTGATTTAATCAATAATGATAAAAAATGTATTTGAAAATTCATATTATTTAAGTACAAATTCAAAGTGCCCACTTTGAATTTATATTATTAGAAATATTGCACCCTTAATTCTGTCCTGTCACTATTAAAAAAGGCAATTTATAGGGGGGGCGGATCTATATCTTGTTGGGTATGAGTTATAAGTAAAAAACTATGCATAATTAAATGATTCTTTGAAATTGAATAAAGTTTTATTTTTCAAAGTATTTGGGTTTAGGTCCATAATGTAATTTGTTTATTCCCATGGAAACAAATAAAAGCTTAGATCAATCTAAAAGGAAGACCAATAAATAAATATTGACTATCTTGTCTCTTATCTTAATCCTTTTATCAAGGCCTCAAAAATTTGATTTTGGAAAACATAGAATTATTTAGAAGATACACTTCTGGACACATCTATTGGCCCACCTTACAGTTTAGGTTTCGATGGCCCCTACCGAAATATGATTGCTAGATTGAACAAAAACTGTTGATGCACGTCTTTTTAGCTCGTCCCACATGTGCTCAATGGGGTTCATGTCTGGGCTTCTGGCTGGCCAGTCCATAACTGTGATGTTCACATCCCGAAGATATTCCCTGACGATGCCGGCCGCATGGGCTCTTGCATTATCATGCATAAAAAGGAAATTTGGGCCCACATAGTCCGCGTATGGTATCACGTGAGGTTCTAAGCACTCACGAATGTACCCTTCAGCATTTAATGTTAGCAGCCGTGGTCCTGTAACAACCTCAAGTTGAGTTTTGCCGCTCGCGGATATACCGCCCCAGACAGTCCATGAGCCACCGCCATAAGCAACCCTCTCTTCAAAGCAGCATTGTGCGAAACGCTCTCCCTTACGTCGGTAGACCTTCTTCCTTCCATCATTGCCATGTAACACAATTTTAGACTCATCAGAAAAGAGTACACGGCTCCAATCTTGCTGTGTCCAATTTAAATGACTGCGTGCGAAATGAAGGCGCGCTGTTCGGTGGGCTCGCGTTAGTTTGGGCCCATTAGCTGGCTTGTGTGGTACCATATCGCGTTCTTTTAACCTTCTCTGAACAGTTCGAGCGCTCACAGATACTCCGTGGAAGTCGCGAAGTTGGTTTTGTATCTCAATGGAGGTAAGGTGACGATTTCTCAAGCTGGTCGTCACGATGAATCGATCCTGCCTTTCAGTTGTGACCCGAGATCGTGGCCTTCCTTGGCGACGAACAAAGCCGCCAGTCTCTAGGTACCTCCGATAAACATTTCGGACCGCAGATCGACTTAAATTAAGTTGAGCACTCACGTTTCTTTGGCTGTGTCCGGCCTCAATAAGTGCCACAGCTTGGGCGGCGACTTCAGGTGAAGTATCCATAGATTATTGATAGAACCTCACCTTAATGTTAAGAATAAGTAATGTTTGTTGCAAAACCAAAGATATCAATCACTTTTTCAAGAATTAAATCCAAGTAAACCAATAAAACCAAGTTTTCTTAGTATTCGATTGTTTGATATCAACAAACAGGCTCCAAATTGTCTTTTGTTTCTTTAAATTCTGTGTTCGAAATTCAAAAAAAGACTATTGAATGAAATTGTGAATGTGCCAGGTTCAAAACTGCATAAAAACTTTTTGCTCGACCTAATATAAAATTTTAGCTAGGACCAAACGAAACTGAAAATACAAGGTGGGCCAATAGATGTGTCCAGAAGTGTATAATTATTTACTGTGATATGACATTATTTCTTATCTTTTAATCAACTTCGTTTTTTTTTTTGTCATAGATTAAAGCTGTGATATGTGGAATTAACCAAAACAATATTTAAACAGATTAATTTTTTTGAGTTTAACTTATGCACAATATTGATGAACTGTACTTTAACTAAGAGTTTCATAAAGATTTGATGCAATAAAACTGATTACAGGAAATATGATGAATAAAACAGTCAATTTAGTTGACTTTTATATTATTTTTAGTTAACTTTAGGTTCTGACAGTAATTATTAACATTATGTCAATCCACGATTATTAAGCTTTCAATGACATAATAAAGGATATAAACAATTAATACTACAGTGAAGTATGTAAATATAATTCCTTAGCACTACATACTTGCATTTTACATACTATCTAACAGAAAACTAGTTATACATGAAATTAAATTGTTCTTTCAATAGTAATTATTGCTCACCGTCTTTTAGTTTCCATATAATATTGCCCGCCAGAGGTTCGACTGCGACCATGCCGCCTCCTAACGTGGCAAACAACAGAGGCCGGTCATCGAAAGCACGAGACAACTCCGTACTTTCCTACAACAACAATAACACCGCTCAACACACAGCTAAGAACCTTGTATTTACTCATTTCATAGCTCTATCAATAATAAATGCAGCGCAATTGGTGCAATCTCACCTTTCCAACACTGTCCACAACAGAACCTACGCCGTACGAACCAAATAAAAACAATATCACACATAAGTACTTCATGTTTCTCACTAAACTTAATGCACTTTATATTTAATCATAATAGGTGTAATTTCCATTATTTTTGAGGTAATAATCACAATAACCAAAACACTACAAAAGAACCCTCGCGAATGTTATTTTTGACAGAAGGTCGACTGGACTGGTGTCAGTACAGATTTTATCATTTTAGGGTTGCACTTAGTCGATTCGTTCGCATAGCGACCTACTTTTTAGTATTGTCTACGTTGGAATGCAGTTAAGCCCTAAAGGTGGATCCACATTTGTGACTACCCACCTGTCCCATCCCCACCCCGCGAAACCCCATGGTTATGGAGATTTCTACGGTTAAAGTTTTTAGGTTAGAATAAAATTTTCCATAAATGCGTTCTTTTCCATAAATTCCATAAGTTTACAATCCAAATTAAGATCAAGAGCATCTTCAAGGTCAAGGTCAAAACTTCTTAAAAATCGTGAAATATTACCCCATATCAAAAATATCGATCAAACATCTCAAAACAATGTAGAGAAATAAAAATTGCTAGTATCATGCAAACACTTCAAGTTCAAGGTCACAGACCAATCTCAAAATTTTTAAGGAGCAGTTGACGGAGCCCCGCTACTCGGGGCTCATATTTCTGTGTGGTTTAAAAAAAATAACCACGAAGGGGATGGAGGGGTCTGTGTTCGCTCGCTTCGCACGCTCACTAGACCCCGCCATCCCCTTCTAACCTGACCTATCCGAGTCAGGGTACCCCCAGTTTCAGAGCTCGCTCCATTCGCTCTTGCATTCTGAGTTCTCCGAGGTGTTACCACTTTTAATATAGGTGAGTAATTAGGAGTACGAATGTACGATACACGGTCTCGACTGTGAGTACCCACGATGAATGACCACCGTCAAACGTAAGCGTCACATACATCATCATATTCGAGAAATTACGTTTCGTTACCCACAATCGCTAAGACACTTTTTTTATTTATTTAATTCAATTTGCTTTAATTATGCTACAATAGTGCAACCATTAAAAAGTAAAATTAAGTTTAGAAAAAAACCATTTAAATATTTTAGTTAAATAGGTTAGAAGTCACTGAAACTTTATGATTTTTTTTCTTGAAAACTATGAGGTTTCGCATTATGAAACTTTGTGATAGTGCAAACCGTTTGTTTGTTGAGCCATGTCTATGTGCTATTTTCCAATTTGTATGGAAACTTAAGAAAATTGATGAATGTACAAAAAAATGCCATTTTAGATATGGATAAAAAAGTTTGGTCGGACTTATACAACCGGTCATGGTATTTTGTTAAGACTGCCGTTTACATTTGCTATTAAGCCGAGTGACATTGTCACGCGTGGTGTGTGCTTCACAATATCGTAGCAAGCCCGGTGACAATTGCCAAGCAGTTCAGTCTGGCGAAATGTGGACCCACCTTATGGGAAACCGTTGACGATCATTCTGCAACAGGCATGTTGTGCAGTTGATTCTGTTTCTCTCTCTTCATTTATGTATGTCACGTTATCTCATATTGATAAGCTTGGCGTTTATTTAGTACTTGTAAGCTCAACCGCACATTATGCCCTCTGTAGAATATTGTACTCGATTCTGCATTACCCAAGCTCCTTTTTTTATGGACAGGCAATCATCAAATGACTCCTACCGTTCTGGGTGGAGCAGGAGGGAGTGTCAGACTCTTATTGACTAAAACCCATCCGTGCTCCTCGTAGTGCCATTTGCTTTCCAGGGCCGTGGTAACTTTTTCAAACAAAATCCACAACTTGCCCAAGCTCCTCCAGTGTAATTACTCTGTGCCAAGTATATTTTTTTTAGATCGCTATAAGATTTCTTTCCGAAGCAACCATGTCCGAAGAGCCCCTGCATGTATCAGAAAAAAGTAGGTAAGTCATGTCATTTCTCCAGCAACTTCTTCAATAAGTTTTTTTTTTGTTTCTAAATTGACTGAAATGCACAACGCTGTGTAATGTGGTCTGCGATGTCGAATACATAATCGGCCTCGTCGCTCAAACGTACTGCAACCAAGGAACTTCTACTACAACCTGGAATGAGCATTGTCAGTTTGACACCAATATAAAAATAAACCTTATGTTTATGAAGTTAAGTTCTATTACAGACAATCACTTGGTCAAAGAGAAATCCGGTCCGAGGGAGAAAGCGCTTGGAGAGCCCTGTGTCCCTTTCTAAAGTGTTGCCAGGAGGATTATTCCTGAATTTAGTAGGAATTGTAGGAAAAAATAATATTGTCGTGTCTTATTAAAAAACATTAACTTTCGTTCTGATATATTTCTAATATTTTTAAATTATATGTTAGAATGAGAACATTTTTTTAGCAATAATTTAGATACTGTATTGAAATGTAATTAAAAAAGAAAAGATTATTAGTAGAATAAATAATTACATAAGTTAGACTGGTAACCCACCAGCCATATTTATTTGTTGTAAAACAATCAATTTCTTTATTCGGATGTAATAAAGATGGTTAAAAAGTGTGCGATTCAAAAGCTGTTCGGTTGCAAAAGCGAATCCTATGCAGGATGCGGTGTTTCTTTCTTCAAGTAAGTATATTGCAATTCTTGAAGTAGGGTGCCCATAATGAACGAAATTATAAGATTATTTACACAATGCAGCATATAAATAGGAGGTAGTCTTCAACGTAAGCATAATAAAACTTTATATGGAATGGTGTACCAAATACTTAAAAGACGTGATCATGAAATTTCACATTTCCCTAGGAACATTGTAGGGAAATGGCAAAAAAGTTTCAACTTCCCATATTAATCGCTGATTTAGGTGTGTTACTTCGTATATTTGAAATAAATTTAAAAAATATAATTTCAGACTGCCTGAAGAAGAATCACGGAGAAAAAATGGCTTGATGTCATCCCAAGTCATTCAAATATCAAAAATTATTCCGTTATTTGCAGTCTTCATTTCAGGCACCAGGATATAATAAAACATAGTTTAATGCGTTTTACTTTAATCCATCCTTAAAGCATAATTATTATTAACTTATGAAATCAAATTATTGGTTAATATATTATATCATATTATATTAGTCTCAACCTACATTATATTGGTTGGTCACCCTAATGAAAGGGACAGAGGGCTCTCGCGAAGCTATCTCCCTCGGACCGCGTATCGACAGCCTGTGCACATTCCAGGTTGTAGTAGAAGTTCCTTGACTGCAACCGAACAAAAACAGATTATACCAACCCATAGTGCTGCATCTTCGTATCCTTACATTGTCGGCCCCCTTGTTGTTCAAAATATCACGGAAGCAATAAGTCGAAAGCGCGTATCTATGTGTCTTCTGTACACGAGCCGTCTCAGAGGAGCTAGGTATTGAAAACACGTTCGTTCGTGCGTTCGGCGGAAAATCATAAAGAATAGTCTCGCGAAATCGACTAAACCGAGTTAAAAAAAAAGCAATGACATTTAAAATCAGACATCTTGACATGAGTTCATGAGTTGACAGTTGTTGACTGACAGCCAGGTAGTGACAAGAAAATCTTATTATTTTTGATTCAGCGAGTGGAGTAACTTTTATTAAAATTAATTAAGGGAAATAGACTCGTAGTTGATTTATGATATTTATAATAGGAGTTAGTTGTGAATAATGTGAATGAAACAATGGTTCGATATTCATAATTGTTTTCTTTAAATTTGATAAAATGGAGATCTCTGGAGTGGGTATGTGTCGAATTATATTTGCCAGCAGCTTTAATTAAATAATTTTAGCATACGGTTGTTTTCGCGGAATTGGAAACTTGTTTACTTAAGTAAACAGCATACGTCAGTGTCCGCGAGGAGCGGCTGTTTATCAGCTCGGAGATTAATATGCAAGTTTCGGTATTGAATGTTGTTCCTCTGACAACAAAGACGATAATACAAACAATCTGCCACAAATTGATCGCCACTCCATCGCACTAATCGTGTTTCATTATAGATCTTAGCTTTCTGCGTTCTTGTCTTTGTGTTTTATTTTTAGAGTGTGTTTCATAAATTGTTAATTTAGTTCACCTGAATTAAGAATGGGTAAATTAAAATATAAAAGATTAGATGTTTGTGGTGAAAAGTGCCAGTAGTGTAACACTGTTTTTATTTTCAGGTAAATCACCAAATACCTCATTATCCTTTAGGTACAATGCTAATAATGAAGAGTTAGAGGAGTTGTTTCATGTGTGTGAAGATGACCCTCCTACCCCACAGTGTGATCCTCCTCCTGGCACACCTACTGAGAATGCCAGCCCTAAACGAGGAGAGAGGTCATCGTCCATCATAGACAAATATTTTAAATCAATTCGTTCTGAAAAGGTTTTGGAAAAGCTTGATGATGCCAAACAAAGTGAAAGTAAACAAGAAGAAGCAAAGGCTCCTTTACCTAAGGAAGTGACCTCTTCACCAATGAAGGAGTACTTGAACCGCTTGGGCAAGCGGAGCACGCCTGACGTGACCCCTGATGTGAAGGAAGGCAGCAATGAAACATGGAAGATATTCCATGATTTCAAGTTTAAAATTGCTCAAGCAGTTGAAGATATGAAAACTCGTTCAGTTGAAGGTAAAGAACTATTTACTATTGATTTTTGCACCACCTACCTGAGTTTAGTAAGGTCTTCAAGTAGGCATGATTAAATGTCTAATAGGTAAGAATTTGTAACATGGAGTTATGCAATAAAGTATAATAAGTGTGAACAACTGTTATTACATTTCTCATTGTTCTTTTTGTTACAAAATTAAGGTTACTCAAAGTTCGAGTAGTTAATTCATTCATAGAAATTATTATTCATGAGAATTCCTCAAAGTGAAAGTATTATATTAATTTAAATTAATCTTTCCTATTAAAATATTAATATCTATTAATGAATGACTATTTTTACAAACCAACTATGCTCTCCCGTCCCGTCCTATCACTGATAGGCCATAGCAGCCTAGCTGATTTGTAGAAGAATTTTCCGTGAAAAGAAAGTACCATAATTATAGCACTAATCTACAGTTTAACCCTCTATCAGTGAAAGAATTTTCTAAATAGGATTACTTCCTACAAACAAAAAAAAACAATCTTAGGCACTTACCTCTTTTTATTATTACTCTAGATATTTATAGTAAAATTTTGTGGGTGTTTTTTAGCAGGTAGCTTAGCCTGCTAAGGGACACCTATTACATGAATGGCAATATTAAAAATGATTTTGACAGCAATTTCATACGCGCGTTTTTCCCATTGCCGTAGGAATTTCGGGAAACTCTCTCTCTCTTAGTGCTACCCCTACAATCCCCAAGAAACCTACATGCCAAATTTCTGCTTTCTACGATCAGATGTTTCAGCTGTGCATTGTCTGTCAGTAATTCAGTCAGTCACCAGTAATAGAAGAGTTTAATATATGTATCATATTGATAAATAAGACAATATTGTGCATGGTAGGCAAGCTATAAGTATACTAAATATATTATTTTGCAATAACTAAATTCTACCTCTACATTTGGTTGCATCCTATGCAAATGGCAATAATTATGAAAAAATATAATTTTAATTTCAGAATTTAACAAGTTCTAAAAATGGACATTAAATATTTCAACTGCTAAGGAAATTAGACCTCTTTGCAATGCAATTAAAGTTCCTAATTCCAAGCATTAAGTAGCATCAATTTTATAACAATCTATTCTTTCAAAGTAGGTGCAAGGTCACAATAGAATCTAAGTAAGTATTTGAATTTCACAATGTAGGTTACCTAAACATGCTTTATCTGCAAACCACAATAATTTATTCATTGTGTACTGGACTACTACTCGAGCGAGTTAACTTGACACCTGGCGCAGCAATCGCTGGGCAGGAGCTACTACAAAATTCATTAACAATAATATAAACTACTTGTGCGAGTCATCTTGACACCTGGCTCGACACATTTCTAATGACGTTTTTACGTTTTAATTCAAAGATGAAAACAATTTAAATGCATTACCTTTAAATTATTTTCTTCGAAATCATATTGTTCAATTTAAATTGATATTTCAAAGCGTCATTCGTTGTTCGAAAGCGTCTTTCGTCAGTTGACTCACACAAGTAGTAAGTATATAATCATTGTTACTTAATTTTGTAGTGTTTTGATTTTTATAGTATGTTGACTATTATTTCTTATAATATGACAATAACTGGCAACGAGGATGAGAATCTGTGACTTTTTTTTTCTATGAAGCTTGGTACTGACTGATGTAACAGGGACTAATGTAACATGTGAAAAAGGGAGCATTCTTGCAGTCAGTACCTGGAAACGAGCACGAACACGCGCTTGTTACTCGGATTGTAGGACACGGCGTATCGTAACATGCTCCCCGAAAATGGTACATTACGGCCACCGGACAGTACCCAGCTTAAGACAAACAAAGAACAGGTATTGCATTCATTCTGTTACACGTTGTTTAAACGTGTAACAGAATGAATGCAATACCTGTAAAAGGGTCGGTAGGAGGGGATAGGCCAGGACCTTGGCTATCTTTGTTAGAATGGTAACAAACACACAGACAGACGCGCGTAACAAACAGATTCACATTTATCATATTATAATGGATGCACTTACAAAAGGCTATACAGTGGCGACTAGTACTGAACTCTGATAAAAAAATACAGTATTTTTTTTTATTAAAAGCTGGGGTGATGTAATAAGAATGTCGAACCTTGCACCTTGCTCTTCAGTTAAACATGCCTTGTTTAACTGAAGAGGTTTCAGTCATACCATGAATTATTTGATACCTATTACATTTTTGCTTGGAATGGGGTTAAAGGTTTTCTGAATTAAATCAATCGGAAGAACAACATTCACTCACAAACAAAAACAGAAATGGCCTTAAAAAACTGCTATGTAATTAAAATGTGGTATAAGAATCTCTAAAATGCTAATGTTTCTAACTTTACAACAGATACAAAGGAGAAATCAATTCCAAGGGAAAACTCAGCATCAGATTCAGAAGAAAATTCAGCAACCAGGGACTTAGACAAGGAGAGTGTTGGAGATACAGACAACCAGGTCAGTTGTCCAAACACCCTCCACACATTGGTCGGCCAACATCGACCAACTTGTAAGGAATGGTATTTAATTGAAATACAAAGGGTCTTCATACAAACTGTTATTGTGTATTTGTAGCTGTTAGCCGACTGACGTGTTAAGTATTTACTATATTGTTTTATTTTTGTTGTGCTTTATTATGTTGAAAAATACGATACAAAAGTCACGGGTTTGTTTTTGCAGCAGTTACACACTTTAGTTTATATTTAACTAGCTATTGACCGCGGTCCGTCCGCGTAGATGTCGGTTATCGCGTAAAAAGTAGCCTATGTCCAGAAGGACCAAATAAAACTTGGCAGATATATAACCTGGGATATGGAGAACCATATCCCAGGCTAATATTTGCCAAATTTTATGACGATCGTGAAAGCTTAACAAACAGAGATTTTTTTCGCAAATAAGAAACTGCTTCGAATTTTCAAATAAAATACATATTGAGTCCCTCTTTAAAAAGGGTAGGTAACACACTTATGTGTAGGGTTGCGGATTTTGTCCGAAAGAGTCACCGCGGCTCTGGAACGCAAAGGGCACTACGAGGAGCATGGATGGGTTTTAGTCAGTAAGACATTCCCTGCCGCTCCACCCAGAGCGGAAGGAGTCTTTTGATGATTTCCCATCCATACAAAAAAAAACACACACTTATGTGTGCTACTTACATCAGCCGGTCGATTCTGTCGACATCTCACGGTGTACACCTAGGCGGAGTGAACGACAATAGAGCTGTCATTCCATCTTATTTGTATGGTTTGACAGCTCACCCGTCGTGCGCCCCGCCCGGGTGTTCACTTCGACATGTTTACAGAATGGCACTGCTGGTATTGCAGATGTCCATAGGCCGCGCGGCCGCGGTGATCACTTACTATCAGATGAGTCCCTTTGGCAAAAAAAAACACTAATTAAAATACTAGTCCGCCATATTTGTTTGCAAATTCAGACAAGAAAAGAAAAATAAACTTTACATTCACATTCATAATACACAAGTACCTACTAAAGTATAATATTCATGACACCGCCATAGCCCACCTCGATCGACGCTGAAGAACATGTAAGTGATACAGAAGTTACCTGCATTCAAGCATTGTCAGTGTCTATGTATTGTTTACTTACATGTTCCCTAAGGGCCACTGCAAATCTGTTGACGCGTAGAAAAGAGCAGTTTTTTTGCCAAACAAATATAAATCTTGACTTTGTATAAATAATATAAATAAGTTGAAAATCAATAACCTTGTCCGCGTGGATGCTTGAAATTTGCAATGAAATTTATTTATTTTCAACTTTATGAAGCCTATGCAAGGTTTATATCGGTTTGGCTGGGAAATCAGCGCTTTGCTATACTTCGCCAGGTCTCCGCCGGCCCCGAGTGTGCACTGCATCCAAAGCATTTTTCTAATAAGAATGCTATTGCTAATGAATAATATTTACGCTAAGAATGTCCGTTTATGGCCTATGATTGGCTTATCATCATGTAGAGCTTATGGAATAAAGCCTGACTTTTTAACGTGTATGGAATTTTTGTGATGCTATGATCAATTAATTCTCTACAATAAACTCGATACGTTTATGAATTGCGCTTCTACGGAATGTCCGCCTCGCTTTGGCCTCATTGCTCAGGATATAATCTGTAACAAAGCTCACACTTGCACCACCTATACTCTTTACATAATCTCGTCTTGCGCACTGTTTTAATAAAGTATAGCAAAATTCAAAACTTCGCATTGCCAACAACAGTTGCATTTCACGGGAACCTATCATTGCAATTTGAACCTTATGCCAGAGCAATAGAAGCTACAACCGGTTAACGTGAAATGCATCAATAAGATGTGTTTATTTGTTAAAATGTGATGTTCTTTCTACTAGGTATCTTCTCTAGACAGCAGTTTACAGAACTTATCGGATATGACGCAACCGCTCACTGCTAAGGCCACCGAACGAGACCCAAGTATTCCTGCAGATAACAAGAATTACTCAGATTCCAGTGACGATACACATAAGAATTTAGGTGAGTGAGAATTGAGCGGTTAAGCTTGTTACTAAGCACTTAGCCCATTATTGTATGGACCTGGATCTCTTTTATTAAAACTGACTGGCGACAGGCGACAATACGTGAATGTTTTAATTTCATATGTAATAATCTGCTAGTTAAAGTTTAAAAAAAAAACGCGAAGGTGGTGTGAGGATCTCATCATGTTTGCGGGGAAAACTTGGCCAGAGATCGCCCAAGATAGAGAGGTTTGGAAGGGGAAAGACCTTGCACTTGCCTTTGCCTTTGCCCAGCAGTGGGACTTAAAGTAGGCTAGCAAAAAAAAAAGTTTTTTTAAAATCGAATTGTCGCTTTGTCAGTCAAATTAAATATGCCAGAAGGTCCTGGTAATATTTCTTCATAGAAACCCCTACAGTTTAAAAAAAAACAAATCTTTAATTCAAGTACATAAAAGTTACAAGTTACCGTGCACCGTATTTTGAGGGTACTTATGATAAATTATCATCAATGAATATTTTAATCTTCTCCATTTTGAACGTAACCATATTTTTAGCGTGCTACAATGTGGCTGCCGAGGTGAGAAAAGACGTACTCAACGACGCCCAGATGGAGGTAGAATCGGGGGTGGAAGCTTTAGAAGATACCATAGACAGTTTCGGCGATATCCACAAGGTGGAACCTTTGCTCTCTAGCGGGAAACCACAGAATTTAGACACGGATCCTGTACCTCCACCACCCACTTCCGTGACCTTCGGCCCACCCCCAAGCAAAAACAACAATAAGGGCCACAAAATGCCGCCAAGCAAACCGAACCATTTCTGCAGTTTCTCGATGTACTTCCTCACATTCCTCATTCTTATAAGTCTCACTCTGTTTCCAAATGCGAATATTTGGAATGGTTTCGTGCTAGGCCTATGGTTCTTCTGTTTTATGAGCAGTTTGAAGAACTGGGTGCTAGACACATACTTCAGTGATTTTGAGCCGAAAAGCACAGGCTTGATCCAACTTAAGCGAAGTAGCGCTATGCCACCTTCTTATACAATACCGTCTGTGAAAGAACATACTCCTATAAAAAAATATGAGGTGAGTAACACTCAATCCGCTAACAAAATCTGGATGTCGATGTAGAATTAAAATCTTATTTTTATAATTTTAGGGTTGGATAAACCACTACAGGTTTCCGGATTACGATCCGCACACGTATCACATCAACAGGACAACTACAGCATTTATGAAGCTCGAAGGTGAGTCGAGTCACATTATCGCACTCTTTCACTTGTCACTTCGATATTTGTTCGCAAACAGCAATAACTCATTTTGGGTAAATGTTTGAAAACAAGTAGGCTTTATTCAGCATGTTTGTACTATTTGTACATGACTCGGAAGTTGGTAATCCTGTTATCTTTCACTAATTATCTAATTCTTTCCTTATCATAGTCATTATCCATGTTTTGTGTTTTAGGATGCAATCTAAGGATATCGTATACGTCAACAAAGATACCAAAGAGAGCGCTATGGGACGAAAAACTAGAAAAAGTGGCGTTTTACCAACATAGGCTGTATAATTTAACTGGAGCCAAGGTCTTATTGATGCCAGTAGGATTAGTTAAAAGAAGGTAAGTGCTTCTAAAAATTATAAAAAGCTTATACTCTGTTGTGTTTTTTCTAGATAAGAGGGTGACGTAATCTTTGTTTACACATTTGTTCGTCGAGTTTAGCTACGTTCTTTTAAATCCATGACGATCGTCTAGAGAGCCACAAACTAGATAACAACACAATGCCGACTCCATAGAATGAGAGAACAGCGGTGCACGCACAAATAGACACACATCTACTACGGCGGCGCGGCGTACCCAAACAAATGGCAGCCAAATGCGCCTGCACTCGCTACTGCGTACAAACATGCGTGCATTATCTCATCGCTATATTCAGTCAAGCTTCTGTACTTATCTGTCCTGTGACAGTCTGTAGCAGCTTTTATCTTACGTGGAAAAAGCATAAACACTTTATTTATTGGAATTTACATTTTATCAACAAGTGTTATTTAAGGATAATTTATTCCGCCTCGCAGTCGCCTTGTTCTTTATTATGAAACGATATTTGACTTCATTATAATAAATGTCGCCTTCGATCAGCCGTTATAATAGTGGCGCAGGAAATATGCTAATTTCTGGATTAGTTCCTTTTAAATGAGTTTGCTCAAACATTTTAATAATAGTCTGCTGTTCTATTTTTGGTGCACTCGTTACTAACACGCTAGTTATTAGAGAACTGGTGCTGTAATTATTCTACCCCTTTTACTGCGTACTTTTTAGAAAGAAGAAGGAAATAGTTAAACATTTTGCAAGGTTACATAGAGTAGAAATTGTTAGAACACTAAATTCTGCAGGACCTAAATAGATTTGCAGATAAATCGCCAATTATTTTCAAAAAAATAACACAGACAGACACAGTAATGATCCTAGAAGGGTTCCTTTCTCTTTCTTCATAAGTTCGCGACATTCAGAACCCTAAAAATGATACTGTATGTCTGTTTACTTTTGCTTCTGACTGACGCCTGACGACAGAAATAAGTGTGGCAGTATACCTACGAAAGTTCTCGGCCGACTCTTTTCAACCTTATTGTAAAGGACATAAGGGTGACAAGAGTCGCGGTACTAGGTCTATTCTTGGCGAGCCTTATCACAAGAAGCTACTTCTGTTTTATTAATAGTTTGTTGTATCCCACTGCAAGGCAAAGGTCTCCCTTCCGTCTTTCCGTCTTATCTCGTATATTTCAATATTTGGGTAATCCTTATGTTCTTACTCCTTTTAAGCTTACCGCCTCCTTGATTAGAAACAAGCTTTTCCCCTAGTTACGCTTTAGTGGCCTATTTTACTGAAACCTTGCTTTTATAGGATAACAGTTTAACACAATGTACTGAATCAGTATATAGTGTAACCTACTATTACTCAAAGAATTATCGTAATCAGGTCAGTGAGTATTTCCAGATAGTATCTTCTACAAACAATTTTACCTATCTAGCCGTACCTAGTACCTACTGCTACCTTTTCTAATTCCCATTACGATAGCCTTAATAGAAAAATTACTTACGGTCACGTGTATAGCCCATATTTAATGACTCAATCGACAATTTATCAACTCCAAACGATGTACTGTAGAAGTAGTGACGTATTCTAATATGAAGTAATTTACGTCTCAAAGGTCACTAACAAAGTGATCAGCTGTAGGCATAGAAGGGCCTTCGTCATGCGCTTGAGTGCAATTGACGAACAATTGGTTTAATAAACGCGAAGCTTGGCACTTGCGCTGGCCATAAAATCATAATTATTATATTAGTATGCAGACCAAAAGTATTTGCATGACAAATTGAGCATTTGTCTTGACGTGTATTTGATCTTGGTGCACACGATCAAACGCAAAGAAAACCCTTTTCTTATTTGGAACCCTAGAGTCTTGATCCCGGTCAAGAGCAATAGTCTTGCTCTGGGACTTTGAATTTTTTTTTAAATCTAACCTATTTTGCATACTTCTGGGCAAAAGCCTCAGCCAAGTCCTTCAAGGAACTCTTCTCAAGCGCTTTCTTGAAATAGAACTTACTGGCAGAAATTAGTGTACGTCTTCGCTTACGATATGTAGGTCTGCGATATTTCCAACAAAATATCGTAAATGTCATGTGTATAATCAATTCCAGTTATGTTTACTTTAAATGGTATAAATAATGTTGTTTCGTCAGTTATGTTAATAGACTTAATGAGCATCTCCAATACAATAATATTATGACGTTTAGCACTTAATTATATCAATTACAATATGCTTGATTGATCTGTTCTTGGATTGATTTAGTTAAAGCGACATGTATATTTCTGGCCAAGCTGAAGGACTGTTTAACTTAATTAATAAACCCAAGGACAATACTATCTAATGTCACCAACAAGGTTTTATCTCGGAATTCAACAGTAAAACCGGATTGTTTATTACCAAGATGTCAAGAAATCTTAAAGCTCATTGGAGATTATGCATTTGTAATAGTATTATAAAAAACCGGCCAAGAACGAGTCGGACTGGCGTGCAAAGGGTTCGGTACGAATAATAGTTTTTAACATGTTATTTTAAAAACATAAGTGCACTTCTTATTGGTTTTCCTGTAATCCTAAAATTTTGAAAAAAAAAATGAAAACTGATAATAGGTCTACTCGATCTACACATGTAGGTATCGATACAGTTGGAAAAACGTTTTTTTTTTTTGTTTTCTTTTCCCTCCTAAAAGTGACCCCATTATCAATTGGTTTTTTTTTTCGTTACGCGTCCGTGTTTGGGTCACAGAAGGTTATATGTTTACCAAATTTCAACTGAATCGGTCTAGTAGATTCGGAGAAAATCGGCTGTGACAGACGGACAGACAGACAACCAGTCAACCGAGTGATCCTATAAATAAGGGCTCCGTTTTTCCTTTGGTTCGCAACCCTAAAAAGCTGTTGAAATCGTTAAACTAGAATGAGAAAAAGTGTTTCTCTATATAGGTAATACAAAATTATGTAGTGTTGACTGTTTTTGCCCCATTATATCACAAATTGACATAATTAAACCATCCGTATAATTATAAAAGTGAACCAAGCTTCAATTGTTTGGTTTCGCCACAAAGATTGGGTACAAAACTATAAAAGAGTCACACAGTCATTCAATGTTACTTGCGGATTTCCTGGTGATAAAACTAATTAATAAAAATGTTGTCCACAAATTCCTGTTCTTATGCGGTATTGTGTAAGAGATAAGAGTAAAATTATGTACTGGTGTATGTTTGGGGTAGGATTAGATTGCTTTTTTGTACCTTTACATTTTAATTATTGTATTCTTTTCTAGAAACCAATTTTACATCTTTTTACCCGACTACTCATCATCTGTCTAGGCTTTTCCCAACTATATTAGGGTCAGCTCCCAGTCAAACCGGATTCAGCTGAATACCTTTTTACCCGACTACTGCAAATCCAAAAATAAGAGTTATGATTTGAGCAGTCTATGTCTGTATTTACTTTAGATAATTATCACAAGCAAGCAATTTTATATAAATATTTATATCGGTAGATAAATACATATAGATTAACGTACGTAGTCAATATTCGGATGCTCATTCGTAGAAATATCCTACGTACGCAAATAAATATCGTTGAGTTCGATGACAGCTGATGCTTATAACCCTTTATACACATAGGATACACAAGTGCTGCATCTACTAGCCTCATTGACGCAAAAGCTCCTGAAACCCATAATTTAAACTAATTACTATCGCATGTTATCATCACCGCATTTATAATAAGCATATTAATCTATATACATAAATGTAGGTATATCAATCTTCGAAATATCGCTCCAGTGAGCTAAGAATTGACATCTGGCTTTCGATGTACGAATACATGTGTATAATCAAAAATTCCCCGAGGTGAACAGACCGTTCAATTCTGAGTCATGGTCCGTCATATCATGTCACCTTTGTAATTACGACTGTTATACTCGGTAAAGTGTTAGTATTGTTTAACAATAGACAGTCGCTTCATGCCTTGTAAAGTGCGAGACTAGTTCATACGACCGCAATAATAAGCTTGGTAATAAGTTAACTTGGCCTATTTGGCCAAGTTAACTTCACACAGGTCGCCTTGGCCCTGTTAAATACATTTCGGATTGTGTGATCTTTCGAAGAAATGCGACTCAAATACCTGTACTATCGAGAAGCGCTAAATACGTAAAGAGAGACCTCATAATCATAACTGAGTCCAACTTTATTGGTCTGTCAAAGCGACGCCGTTATTATAGAAATCTTTATAGGACTATTGCATAAGTGAACCGTCGAATGTGGCTTTCACTCTATGTATATGCAAGTACATAAACACGTCCCCTGTCTAACCCTTCGCGGGATACAGGTCATGCTATATGATAAAGCCCAGTTTGATAAACTAGCATGTGAATCGAGTCTTGTGTCAAAATCATTGTAAAAAGGATTTCGGGGAAGTACCGCTTTGCCACCAAGTAATATTGCAGTGGGTTTGCGAGTTAGAACGAAACTGGGTAATTGAATACAATGTGAGATTTGTTAAAAGTTTTTTATCCAAATCGACCACATATAATCGATTTAATTTAAAAAAAAAACGATTATAGGCATGTGTTGTTATATCGGTTATGTGTGTTTGACCCTATATACTCGTATATTACCCCATTTTTCACTATGTCGGCGTGATTAATATTACCTATACCAAATTCCAACTTTCTAGTGCTAAGCATCTCTGAGCTAAACCGCGGACATACAGACGGACGGACACACGAGCATGGCGAAACTATAAGGGTTTCTTGTTGACTACGGAACCCTCAAAACTGACGACTTCCGAGTTGACTGAGGTTAGCATACACAAACATGCGACGCTTCAAGCTTTTTTTTAAGATAGGCCAACTTTAAAGAACTGTTACGATAACTGTAAACAATAACGTTTTAGAAAGTGAATTGTACTAAATAAAGTTCTAAATGTATCTAATCTAATCTAATTTAACCCGTTATGTCCCACTGCTGGGCAAAGACCTCCCTCTCCCTTCTCCACACACATCTGTCCTCTGCCATTGCGGGCCAGTCCTTCCGGTAAAAGTCGAGTTCGTCTCTCCACCTTCGCCTTGGTCTACCGCGATGTCGCCTAGCCTTGAAAGGGATACACTAACGGCCGCTTTCTATAATATATCTCAATCCCAATCTTGATCCCGATCCTTGTCTGTAACCAATCAAAGGTGAGGATTGTGTGGTGAAGGACACAAACTCGGCCGTTGATTGGTTACAGACAAGGATCGGGATCAAGATTGGGATTGAGATATATTATAGAAAGCGGCCGTTGATTGTATCGTTCCAAAGTTATGATTATCTTCATATTACTCGTATGAAGCGGACCTCTGTATTTAGTTCGTTTTAGCATAGCGATAGTGGCCATAAAACAATAGTTTCTCGTTCTGTGGGAAGCATCATTAAAAAAAGATTAAAAAAACTCGATATCATAACGATCTTTAACATTGTGATAAGAATCGTAGTAACCGAATATTTATTATGACCGACCATCTGATAAGCCCAGTATTATAACTAACTACTTTTGTGTCTAAACCAGTATGGAAATCTGATAAATAGATACTAGGAATGTTTTTGTATCGAACTTACTACCAGCCTTGGTACAACTATCAAGGTCTTGAGTTCTTGACAGTACAATGCGTCCATTGCTAACGCGTAAGTATTGCATTGAGTATGCATTCCACGTTTTGGATTATGTTATTATAAATTTACTACTAGTTTTCATCCGCGTCTCCGTCCCCTTTAAATATCATGCGACACTCATCAATAGTATAGCATTCTATCAGTTAGATAGTTTTTTAGGGTTCCGTACCCGAAGGGTAACCGATGGAACCCATTACTAAGCCAGCCATAAATATCTGTCCGTCTGTCTGGCTGTCAACGGACTATATCTCAAGAACCGTTAAAGGTAGACAGTGTAAATTTTCACAGAGTGGGTATTCCTATTGCCGCTATAAAAACAAATAATAAAAATTAAATTAAAAATGAAAGGGGGCTCCCTACAAGAAACGTGTTTTTTTTTTCGGTTTATGGTACGAACCTTTCGTGTGTGAGTCCGACTCGCAATTGGCCGTTTTTTTTTAAATTAGTTCACAGTCACAATTCTCGTATTTTTAAAGTGCGTTTACATTTACATCGCAGCCGCAATCAGTAAAAAATAACTAATTCCCTACATTTTATCAAGTTTTTAACATTAATTGTCGCTGAGATAATATTGCGACTTGAATTTGAACTTCGTTTAAGTAGGTCCAACAAAAAAACAGTTCTGCCTTTATAATATTAGGTTACACTAATTCATTTTCATGCACCGATGCATAAAGATATCTAAAGAATTCGTTAACGTTTTGAGACGGCCATTTCTAAACATAAAATATGTCTTTTAAGCGAGTTTGAAAGTAGATTTCGGTCTAGTGGTTGCACGTTCGTCCATAGAATCTGGGATCGATTTCAGGATCAGGCTGGGTTATAGAGTTTAAAATTAGGTGATGGTTTGGTAACAGTTAGGTTTCTACAAATGTATGTTACCGATAATAGCGTTTACACACTTCATCCCATCCGAAACCGAGAAATTTCAATTCTAAGTAGCCGTAGTTTACTACCTTGGGGGAGGGGTTGTTCGTAGGTACTTGATCCAAACTCCGTCCGACCGATTTCAGGGCATATCGAAATCGGATTGAACTTGAACCTCGACTTTGGATTCGGGATGTATGCTGTTCGTAAACGTTCCAATATGTCGCCTATTTGGATTATGTTAGTCCTACTTGGGACATAAAAGTGGATGTACAATAACTTATCATGATGTTATTTCCTTATTTGTAGACAATGGAGCAAGAAATATCCGATATGCATAATATTAAGCGACAATGAAAAAATTCAAGTGTTGGAGAAGGAAACGTTTACGTCTGAGAAGAGGGCGGAGATTCCGTTAGAAAAGAAGAAGGAGCAACAACAACATGAGATGGAGACTGAGACCAATAGTAACATCAATACCAGTCCCGAGAAGAGACGGAAGTTTGTGTGGAGAAGACGGGAAAAGAGGTTAGTTCACAAGATCAAAAAAAAGTTTTTATTACGTAGAAATTAATCATTTATCTATTTTTATTTATTTCATAGATATTCTTCGAATATAACTCGCAAAAGAATAACGTGCGAATGTTATTACCGCAATTTTTTTGAAATTTTTGATCTGATCGTTTTCTCGTCACAAAATGTAGACGCCATTTTTATTATTGCTTGTTGCAGTACCTCACATTCTGATGGAGAAACAGGGAAGGAAGGTCTTAGACATAGACTCGTGAGGAAAATGCACAGAGGTGAGTCGGTATTTTAATATTTCACACAATTACATCAACTGTTTGCTTTATCTTGTGCAATCGAGGTAATATTTGAACTGTGAGTCATACGCACATTGGATTCTATTACTTCGTGAATCGTCGTATTGATAAATATTGACATGTGAATACTACAGGGTTAGCGTCCCCTCGTAAATTTAGTAGTTTATCCATTATTAATTTGGACCTAATTGTTATTCTGATGTATAAGCCATAATTAAAGTTTCATCATTCAAGTTTCATCGAAATCCGTTCTATCGTTTTGCGTGGGAGGGTAACAAACTCTCACGGTTAAAATAAAATTAGGAAGTAGAATTTCAAAGTTAACCCCATATCATACAAGTCCTGCATTTTTCCCACGGTAAATACAGAACCTACACAATGCTACCTGCAACGTTTCTTACATACTCGTACACCGACTGACGTTCACACATCTGGTCATGTCTTTATTTATACAGGTGAACTCTAAGGCAAATAATATTACCCTAGGCAACACAATGTAGATATAAATATTATGAGTATTTTGTGAGAAACACGATGAGGCATAATACAAGTTTTATTGTTATCACGTCTATAAGCGATCAGTGTACCGGAACGAGTTAAACATTTATTATAATGTGTTTATTTTTATGTACATGCGCACAATCCAGTTGATGGTGGTAAGTGATCATTCTATGGACTGTTTGTGTTACTATAGAAACGTGGTGCTAGTGCTAAGCCAGAGGAAAGCATTTCTCAAAAATCTGTAATTATGTTCCAATTACACTCTGCTTGGCGCTTAAATATTAGTCATGGAAATAACGTTAACTCGTCAACTTGATCTTTATGACTTAAAAAAACGGCTGAGCACTAGCAAAACTATTAACCATAACTTATTTTTATCATTTGTCATAATAGAGGCCAATACCTTATTGTCAAAACTAGCTATCCCCTGCTGCTTCGCTCCCGTCAACTGGCTACCTACCCTACCTAAGATTTTGGGAAAATGATTTTTTTTTAATATTTTTTTAGTAAATTTTCATTGATTTTAATATTTGTTCTGCTATTCGAGGCGGAGACAAATCCAACAAATCAAAAACCATGAGCAGTTCTCGAGTTAATATATAATATAGATTTTAACTGTCTAAGGTTAAGACACAAATACTCGCCGTAGGCATAGTAATAGGATCCCGTAGGATCCCTTTGCATAGGATCTAATTGGCACACTTTGGGTACGAAACCAAAAAAATTAAAGCAGGTCGATTTACTTCACAATAATTGGCTTCCCTAAAATACTCAACTCATAATGATTTCCTTTATTCACTCTCATATCTTCTTCAAGTTAAATGGAAAGGGCCTGTGCCCTGCTATGGCATAACATAGCTATCTCATACCATTAACGTTCAACAGAATTTTCGCAAAACCTGAAAAAGTGTCACTGTACTCATCATTAAGAACAAATTTCACGATGGGATCAGCTACACGGATTTCTGTTACATGTTGTATATCATAACTTCTATCTTCTGCAGACAAGAAGACAGACATGGTATCCACAGCAACGGAACCGGTGGAGACTCATAACCAGAGCGCAGTGCAGTCAGAGAAGCCGGTGTTAGTCGACGAGTCCTATCAAGACCGCGAGAGCGACCTGGGCTCCAAGTCTGCCACCAGCACCAAGGATGATGACGAAGACTTCGATGATACTGAAATGTCTAAAATTAAAGATCTTTTGGAGGAAACGGTATGTTTATATAATTATATATTCTTCAATATACATATATACTATTCCGTTACTGGTGACGGACAGACAACGCACAGCCTGAACTATTGGTCGTAGAAAGCTGCATGTAGGTTCCTTGGGGAGCGTAGGGAAGCACCGTTAGGGAGCACTAAAAGTGGATGTCAAACGGGAACGGAATAAAACGGGATATGCGCTTACGAAGTCGTCGGCAAGAGTTTTGCAACTTCGGTCTCGTGGTTTATCTCGCAGTAACCGTGCGTTTCGGATAAGTATGGAGTAGCCTATAGCACTCACTCAGCGATGTTGCAGACACTCCCTTCCGCTCCGCCAGAGCAGGAGTCATTTGATGATTTACAGATGCAAAAAAAAAAGCTCTTAGCGATAGTGTAGTCTATCTATCAAAGTTACAGAAATTATCTCCTAAGTCTTAAACTTTCTTAAAAATCTGAAACCACCTATTGATAATATTAGTCTAGCTAGACTCTAGAGTAGTTGCGGAATTTGTTCGAAAGAATCACGCGATATGTCGCGATCGGATATGGTCAACAAATGGTCGAAAAATGGTTTGTAAATTTTGATGGACAACTTACAAACATATGAACAGTGCGAGTAAAATAAAAGCTTGTAAAAATATTCGTGAATGATATAAAAATATTGCAGCGAATGTCCTTCATTTATTACAAGTTGGAACTGAAAAGTCTTCCTAAAAAAATGAGGGATGTGATTTGTTTGTATAGTTGGAATTTTGTTTTAATCTTTTCGCTGTTGAAGAACAAATTAAATCAATATCAGAGTTTTTGTAGCATCTTTAAATGGTACCTACGCAGTCGTTTTAAGTTTTCTCAGAACTACGTAGGTACTGTTTATTTCGTATACATCGTATTGGCAAAACAAACTTGTTTCTTTGCGCCTTTGGTTTTTACACCAACTCGTTACAAAAAAAAGCATAGTGCGATGTAATTGTATCTTTTATTCGTAACTTCCTCGTATATTTTCCTTTGATGGGTCGTCACCGTGTAACCTTGACTCCTATCAGAACGGTAATAAAACTAATGTAACGAACTCGATAAAAATAAACAATAGCTGAAGCTAATCGGGAGAATACTTGTTGGTATTTTTAACAAAATGTTATCGTGGGGTTATAGAAATGCATGGAATTAATTTATCCTCACTAACTGAACTCTTAATTTGTGGGGAACTCTCTGTTATATTATTATCTTTTTAAATTTGGCGAATAACACCTTAACAGCTATGACTTCCATGCGATGTAGCTACCACAAAGATACGTTTAACTTACAATTAAAATACAATTAAAAAGCAGTTGAAAGACAGTTAAAAATTCAAATAAATAGAAAATACAATTAAACTACAATTAAAATCACCTCTAATAGTAGTTTATGCAACGACCATATAAAAGGGGTTATTAAAACACGAGTGTGGGTTTATCACACGAGGCGTAGCCGAGTGTGATAATAGCATCACACGAGTGTTTTAATACCTAATTAAATGCCGTTGCATACACTATTTTATCTTCACTCATACAGTTGAAATAAAATAAGTGGAAATATATTTTATTCCAATATGGCGGATATTCTCATTGCGTATTCGAATGACAGCACAGTGCGCGCATCCATAGACAAAGATAAAAGCTGGCTCATTGACTTAAGTCAATGAGCCCGCGCCAAAAATTAAAAAGTTATTTTATGATGCAGTTGTTTAAAAATCGAAGGAAAATGTTGAACTGTAATGGTTTTTTTTTTTAATTTTACCTATTCACGAAAAAAAAGTACGTGTTTATGCATTCGTTTTTGAACTCATATTTGGAACAATACGTTGTGAGTGTAGATAAACATTTTTAATGCAGTGTTTAGTCTTCAGTTACAATCTGCGTTTTTCATTAAACATCAACTTGGGTGGGCCTAGCTCATTTTAGGACTGTAAGATTGCCTTGGATTGGAGCTTTGTTAGATTATTGAGCCTTAACAGTCTTTGTCTGTAATTCAATATGTTGAAAACATCTCTTGGCCTAGCTTGATTCGAAATGTATTTATCCATCATACAGTGCTTTACACATTTTGAAGTAACACCAGGGCCGCAGGACATATAATATAATCTTATTTTGCGACTTTGAGAGAGAATCTAAGGTGCAATTATTATAATCCACCTCACAGCAATTTCACCCTTCTCTACTCGAAACTATGGGCTAAAATCAACTGTTTATTTCAGGAAAGGGAGATAGCTGCGGACGGTACGAGCGAAGGAGAGTGGAATTTACACGTCAAGTTCTCCAAAGATAGACACTCATCTCTTTATCTTTTCGCACGAACTGGGAGAGATAAACACGAATGGTAAGACATTTTTATGTAAGTTACAACTATAAGCTATACGCCATAACGACGCGTACGTATAACGTATGCCGTAATCTTATTTTATTTGAATACACTTAGCAAATGTGCACAACAGCCATGGGCGCCAGTAGGACTATTTTCAGGGGGGTACATCTTCAGCAACCCCCCCCCCCCATGAAGAGGCTAGGTTTTCTTTTGCCCATTAATACAGAGATGGTAAATAACTTTGTCGAAATATACAAAACACTCGCACCTGTAGTAATAGTAATCCTTCTTCTGGGGTCTTGGGACCACAGAAGAAGGATTACTTATTACGATTAAGGATTACAAGCGCGGGCCAAACGAACTCAAAAATTACAGCACTTTGCCTCGGTTATGGCAGTAAGTAACCCTTACCAGGCAACCAGGTTTTAAAATCCCATATCTAGATGTTTTTTATATATTTTTGAAAGTTTTAAATATAATATTGAAAGTCAGGGGGGTCCAATTGCACCCCCTTGCACACCTTACCCGGCGCCCATGACAACAGCGAGCATCTGACAATGTTATTTATACTCCAAAAGATTCTTGTAGTACCATAGGAACCAGGTGAATATGGACCCAGAACTGCTAAGCTCTATTGACACTAAAAAAAAAGAAGTTTAAAAACAAACCCGACTACAGAAAATACACGTTCTAAAAAGTATGAAACAAGAAAACATAGCCGTGGTGGTCGTATGCCACTTTGCCCTAAACTTTAGTGCTAAAGTTTGATGTTTCATTATTATAAACTACTATTTTACCAGAATAGGTGGCATAATAGCCGCTTAAAGTGACACTCCATTGATACGGCGCTAAGGAACATTAAACTCCTAAGTAACGAGTCCTGACTTAGTTTGGTAATCAATTTCAGTACCTTAAGCAAGCATTTTGGGAATGCCCTAAGTTGTGACGATATTTTCTCATGTTTCTCTGCCGAACATTTCGTTAATCATCATCATTTCAGCCGAAATACGTCCACTACTGGACATAGGCCTGCCCTAAGTGTCCCCACAAAGACTCCTGTACATCTCGCATCCAGCGGGTTTCCGCGGCCTTCACCAGATTCACCTTGACTTGACCAGACACACCCTCATCAAAAAATGTTGAGCTCCTCTCATCTGGACATGTTGATCAGTTCCACCTAAATGATATCACTGTAACTAGGCGGACTTTATAAGCAATCGAGACAAATCTTGTAAGGCTATTTTGTGGTAAATTTTTCACTTTTTCCTGTGCTGAGCTGAGTCGACTGAAATCGTCTAAATATTGTATATAGTTTTCCCTATTGTTTTAAAAAAATACTATCAGTCCCAAGTACCGATTAGACAACTGATAAGTACCCCTTATCACTTAATCGACCAACTAGTACTAGTACTTGCAGAAGACAATGATCGGAATATACTTTATTGTGCTATATTAAACAGTGCTGTTTACATTCATTATGATTTGATATAAATTAATTAGATAACATGTTCTTCAATAGTTGAAGAGCATGTTAATGATTCATCATTTAACTATTTATTGCACCACTTTACCTTATTTTGTACTGAATTTGCACTCCATTACAGCTTAAGCAGAGTATTTGGATTTTTCTTGATCATGAATCGTTTCGAAATCCCACTATTCAGTCGCAGGTCTGCTGGAAGAAATTTCGTTTAAAATTATGCCTTTAAGTACCTTTGTGCTCTTCTATCTGTAATAATTCTTCTTTTCTAACTATACTGTGTACAAACATAAATAAATGTGGTGCAATGGTAACCGGGGCTGTTAGTCGTAACTTCCGAGTTGTAAGTCTTGAGCTTGAAGCCAATGAAGCACGTACTTCATATTGCAATTTATCTCATCAAATTTACTGTTTTTAATTGATTTTATTTTAAAGAAAGCTTACAGACTAATAACAAACTTAAATATAATGCATAAGTAGGGATATTTGCTAATAAAAAGCTTCCACATGTATTTATCTACTTATAGTTAACGCGTTATTTGCGTTGACCAGTTACAGCCAGGCTCTATGGTTACAGCGATTTAGGTTTCAGCAGATTACAATGTTAACAAATTATACTAGGTATGTCAAGATATTAGGTACCTATGTCAAGTTGTGCAATATCAATATTAAATTTATTTTAGGTTGTCACCAAAGTATTCCCTGTTCAAAATCATTTTAATTTTATGTGCGCTACTGGTACAAAATAAATCAATTTCCAGGTGTGACGGTAAACTATTGAAAACTATAACACTACGTATACAGAAGGCGTTGCGCCTGTACTTTGTCGATGCGAATGGTACAAGGAGTAGCGGCCGCTTCCTTAAGTTGTTTTGATTAGTGCGGAGAAGTATTTAATACTAGCACTTCGCCCGCGACTTCGTCCGCGCGGATTTAGTAGGTACTCCACAAACTTCAATGCCCCCTATAAAAGGTTAGTTTTGGAAAATTAAGCACAACGATTTTCGTACGCCACGCCACCGTTGACAAAATTTCACTTGTCTCGAGCCCAGGTTCAGCGCAACTGTTCACCCCGTTCAACCCGTCAGGGTTTGATAGGTACATCTGTTTCAATTATCCCGCTTTTAGTTTGTTCATAGCATTCCGACGTAAATTGAAGCAAGCAATTATGTCCTCCCCTAAAATCTTAATCACCCCTGCTTCACTCCTAATTATGTATGTAGTTTATTTTCGAAAAATCCAAACATTTGTTATTCTTATTGTTTTATCGAAAACATTTAAATGCCGTGGTGTTTCAACTTCATCGGACCAAACATTGATACGATTCTCCCCAGTTCGCTCAAGCCGCGACATTTTTCTTACTCCGAGCATGTTTATTACCGTCGTAACTTTTGAACGAAAGGTCCGATTTGAATAATTTAAAGTGTAATTTACACGGACATAATCAACCTTAATTATCAAACCATTTAAATGTATAAGGATTAATATCATGATACTAAAATCACAATTTTTTATTTCACCATTAGATTTGCTTGAATAATATGAACAAAAAGCGGTCATGGTGACTTATCCATAATAGTTAGACATATGGTATCGCGGACTTTTTTGTAGATATTGATGACTTCTATAAAACTGTAGTACATCACTTTGCTCTATTGTCAATAGATTCCGCAGCGTACGCGATATAAGGATTTTTTCTCACACCTTTGGTTACATTATCGAAGTTTTCATACGGATCCCTAACTTTTTTGAAAATATTCTATAGCCTATGTCCATCACCGATAATGTACAATTCTACTGGTGAAAGAATTTTTCAAATCGGTCCAGTAGTTTCGGAGCCTATTCATTTCAAACAAACAAACAAATCTTTCCTCTTTATAATATTAGTGTAGACAAATAATGCCACAAATGGCATCCACCAATCCGCACTTGGCCACAGCCTCGTGAATTACAAGCCCGCTTACAGGGAGGAGGTCTGTGTTCCAGAGGTGGGAACCCAAGGCCTATTATACTATTCTGCTTAGAAAAGAAGAAATTTAAACCACAGCATATTTTTGCCTTCGCAGGTACCGTCGACTAGTAATAGCAATAACAGACGCAAATGCAGCTTCGCAGGAGAATTCAGCGGCGGAAGACAAGACGGGTAGCGAACCCGCTACGGAGAACAAGGATAGCGTCGAAATGGCTGTCTACAAAGTCACCGAGAAAGAAGCTGTTGCCTTCAATAAGTCAGCGGTGAGTATAGAAACATAGGTCGTAAGGGTTAGGGTGCGATTCATCTAGAGATGTGCGAAAACATTAGTGACGAGAGTGTGAGCAGACGTAGCGGAGCGGAGAAACACTAACCCCTGTTTTTTAATTTCTCAACTTCATATTTTGAAGTATATTATAAAGTAGAGTTCATAAATCTCAATTCATAAATCGGCCATTAGTAACGTGACCATTTCTTTTTTATTTCAAAACGGGATATCTATCGTCAATTTACGATTTGCGACGTTATTTTTTTACCACCAATATTGATAGCTTTTGTCAATCAATACCATAGAAATATAAAAAACAGAAATAGAAAAAACTTGTTTATTATATCTATGGCCAATACAGATTCTGCGTTCTTAATTTTCTAGGATCATTTTGGAAGGACTGGCCCGCAATGGCAGAGGACAGATGTGTGTGGAAAAGGGAGAGGGAGATCTTTGCCCAGTAGTGGGACATAACGGGCTAGATTAGATATTATAGATTAGATTTGGAAGGTCGCGAATCACATTATATTTTCACATAGTATTTCACGATAGTTATACGCTTTTAGAGTAAGACTATTTGATTAGTTATGGGTACCTAGTGTACCTACATTTAGAAAATGTTAAAAAGACGAATGGTCCATTACTCTTTTAGTTGAGACTGAATAGGTTAGTTATAGGCAAGCGTGCTCGATCATCGACCAGTGACCACACTATCGCCTACCATCTGGTAAGACACTGGTCAAACGCGGCTACCAATTGAGCTCTATTTATATTAGAACCGAGGACAGAGGTAATGAACGAAGTATTTAACTAGTCTTTCTTCCTTTCAGAACAAAACTTTAGACTCGCTAAACGATGGTGGCGGTGTCACAATAACATCGATAACGCAGCCCATACCGCCTGAAACGGACTACGAGAAAATCTTCTGGCCGTACCTTCTCAAAATCATAGAGGTGAATATTATTCTATATTCGTATGACGTAGGCTTTAATTTTGTTTCACAAAGATAGGGTACTGATTTGTGTTTTTATGAATTTAACGAGAATGGCAGGTCAAAATTACAAATATCTCTTATACTTAGAACGACTGATTTCCTCCAATATAAATAAACAAATCCGCGGATGAACGGACTCTTTCTGCAAAATAATTTAGATACGCCTGCCAGCAATGAAAACCTGCAAATACACTTGCAAATCATACTAAGGCCGCTTTTCTACCTGCAAGCAAATCGCATGCAGGAAGTACCTAGATTGCGGGTCACGATCGAGCGATTGATATCATTATACCTCGGTAGCCGTCAATGCAATACAACTTGCATGCGACCTGGTTGGAGGTGGAAATGTGGCCTAACAGTAATGCAACGTGAAACAGAGTCACGATACGGCGTGTAACTCGACTTCGGAAAAGGCCGTGATGTGTCAGATAGAGCCGACGCCGCGCGACCGATCCAAGAACAAAAAGAAGAGAAAAGACAAAGAAGTTCGTTTTATTTTTATTTATTTTATTTAGTTTGTGTTTAGTTATTACGGTGTAGTCAGTACTGACGTTTGAACCACAAAAACTGCCCTTATGGCCACGGTCACACTACTTTGATTTGTATATTTTGTTGTATGATTTGGGATCACATGGCAGTTTCATATAGCACTAACTTCATACTGCAGCTTTGCTGACATGCTCTTTACCACATGAATTTCCGGGAGAAAAAGCCACTGATAACTCAGAATACTAGAATGCTACTCCATCGGGAGTAGCATTCTAACAGTGAAATATGATCGGATCAGTAATAGGGAATATGTATGAAACAAATATTTGTTAAAACTACACAATTTATCTCAAAATATACAAAAATATAACTGAAAATAGAATCAAAATTTATCGAAAAACCAACGAGATGATACTATTTTAAACAATTATTCTGTCCCTCTCGCGAAAACGCTGTTTTGTATGGCAGCTGTATATGCGTCATAGGCTTTGACGTCAAAGTCCATATCGGACTTCTCTTTCTAATTGTCAACTTTGAAGCTTTATAACTTCATCGCCGATAAAGTTATTTTAAAAATTATTTCATAAGTGCATTTCATCGTGTGTTTAATTTTGTAAATAACAAAAATGTATGCATATTCCCTATTCTAGATATTACACTCGTGACAATCTAAGAAGTCGGATTTGACAGCAGGATACAACATTGCTTTACTAGTAAGTATGAAAGAGACATGAAATAAATGTCTTTCGCACTTTGTTGTAAAGCTGTATTCTATCCGAGCTACTCGGCTGTCTAATCCGACTTCTTAGATTGTCACGATTATAGTCCAAAAAAATTACCTCTTGTTAATAGAGCAGCGGTCGGCCTCGGCTTTACCCTATTCGCACTCTCTTTAGAACATTAAATTAACTATGGATTGTTTTTAAATGTATAAACAGTCTGATGTGTCGGGTAGTGCCGAAATTTTGTTGTAAAATGTCATACAGTAGATCGCCGCCGTGTAACGGAGATTACTGCCTTTAAATACAAGCAATGTCAATTTGATACCATATGTGTGTTACAGAAGTACTTATAGTTAGAATTGCGTACGCGCATCATAGATAGACAAGTTAGACTTGTATTTTTATGAGTATTCATTTAGTGCGTTTGTTTATTTTTTATTCAGTAAATCAATTTCTATTTTCAATATAGTACTTACAAACAATTTGACTTTAGGTACTATTTCTACGTTTTGAAAAGGGCAACTTTCTGATTAACACTCCATAATTATGTATTAAAAGTGCCGCCGTTATCTAGTTTAATACAATAAATTGACTTTGATAGAACCTAACTAACAAAACCTATGTTATATGTTTAAGCTGTAAACTAATTCATATAAATTTCTTTCCACTTCAGAACAAAAATTCCCCGCCGGAATGTAGTTGCCGGTTGCTTCCATCAGAAGTGACGTGGGTGAATACGATGATGGCGCGAATCATGTTCGACATGATGCGGGACCCTATCATGATCAACCGTATGCAGAACAGGATACAGAGGAAACTGAACACGCTCAAGGTAAAGTGACTCTTATATTGTTAGGGCAAGGTTTATTTTACATTAACGTAGGTAAACACAATGATGGCGCGAATCACGGGACCCTATCCTAATCAACCGTCTGCAGAACAGGATACAGAGGAAACTAAACACGATCAAGGTAAAGTGACTCTTATATTGTTAGGGCAAGGTTTATTTTACATTGACGTAGGTAAACACAATGATGGCGCGAATCACGGGACCCTATCCTGATCAACCGTCTGCAGAACAGGATACAGAGGAAACTGAACACGCTCAAGGTAAAGTGACTCTTATATTGTTAGGGCAAGGTTTATTTTACATTGACGTAGGTAAACACAATGATGGCGCGAATCACGGGACCCTATCCTAATCAACCGTCTGCAGAACAGGATACAGAGGAAACTGAACACGCTCAAGGTAAAGTGACTCTTATATTGTTAGGGCAAGGTTTATTTTACATTGACGTGGGTAAACACAATGATGGCGCGAATCACGGGACCCTATCCTAATCAACCGTCTGCAGAACAGGATACAGAGGAAACTGAACACGCTCAAGGTAAAGTGACTCTTATATTGTTAGGGCAAGGTTTATTTTACATTGACGTAGGTAAAAACAATGATGGCGCGAATCACGGGACCCTATCCTGATCGCCCGTTTGCAGAACAGGACACAGAGGAAACTAAACACGATCAAGGTAAAGTGACTCTTGTCCAATTAGGACAAGGTTTGTTTTATGTTTACTAGCCGTCTGTCTCGGCTTTTGTTGCTCTTTGTTAGTCCTTACGGATAGTCAAATGCCAGAAAATCGGCCACTTAACAAGAGATATTATGTAAACCAGTTTTTGGGTTGGGGAGGAAAGATAAAAGCCGCTCCATTTATACATACTACCACCGGTACATGGTGGACATCCCACCCACACGCACAAAATGTTTTGGGAATGGGAACATATTCATTGTGCGTACTGCTAAGGAGTGGAATACCCTGCCAGAGTGTTTCCTGATAGCTACAACCTGGGAGTCTTTAAGTCAAGAGTGAATAGGTTACTTCTAGGCAAGCGTGCTCCATCTTCGACCACATCATCGCTTACCATCAGATGAGTGGTCAAGCGCGTGCCTATCAATAATAAAAAAAACTTAATATAATAAAGCTTTGAAGAGTTTATTTGTTTGTTTGAACGCGCTAATCTCTGGAACTACCAGTCGTATTTGGAAAACTTTGTATATGATAGCCACATTCATGAGGAAGGCTATAGGCTATATTATATATATACTGGGAAAAACAGGATATGCGCGCCGCGTACGAAGTCGCGGGCAAAAGCTAGTCGCGATCTTCGTATTCATTTGTACAGCAAACCCGACCGCGTCGTAGAATCGACAGAGGGCGCCTTCTGGTTTTGTCGAACAAATAGACGCTTTGTATTTGGTGGGTGTGTAATACATGCCATAATAACAGATAATATATTATCACTTGAAATAACGTTCACATGATATAATCTTCATATGCTATAAAAACAAATAACCTAATTTCATGTGATCTTATATTACATTTCATATAAACTTCTTTTGCTCTAATAACATTTAGTAAGTATAACGTTCATCTCATATAATTTTCAATTAGTATATTGCGGTTTAGTAACTGATTACCACCTGTGCTCAGATAGGTCGACGGAGCCCCGCTCCGCGGGGCTCCTATTTCTGGGTGGTTTAAAAAAAAATACGACTCAGAGTACCCTGAGTCAGGGTACTCTGAGTCGGGGTATCATAATAGAATTTGAATATTATACTAACTAAATATTATACTAACTGAATATTAGTTCAAATGTGCATTATAGAAAATGTTTATTAAACCATATAAAATTAGGTAAACTGAAATTAAATCAATAATTCATTATAATATATCATTCATCGTTATACTAAAAAAAAATATATTAAATGAAATTAGGTCATGTGATCGTTAGAACTTTTGTTATTATGTCAAATGGTACGCACCCGTATTTGGTCACTTTATATTAAGACACCGCCTCATCCGGTTGAAGTGAAAGCTGAACCCCATATAGTTGGGAAAAGGCTAGACAGATTGCTGATGATTGTTTTATTGTGGTTGGCAGCTGCCAGCCTTCATGTCCCCGCTCGTGGTGACGGAGCTGTCGCTGGTGGGCGCCTGCCCGCTGGTGGAGCGCGTGCAGGTGCCCACGTGGGACGCGCGCGGCGTGTGGCTGGACGCCGACATCCGCTACGACGGCGGCGCCTTCATCGCCATCCTCACGCAGATCAACCTCATGAAGCTCAAGGAGAAGAGTAAGTGTCAATTTAGACCCGTTTACACCTACAGTCACTTTATCTACACTCACAACGTAATTTTCCAAATATGAGTTCAAAAACGAATGCATAAACACGTACTTTTTTTTCGTGGATAGGTAAAATTTAAAAAAAAACCATTACAGTTCAAGATTTCCCTTCGATTTTTAAACAACTGCATCATACAATAACTTTTTAATTTTATAGCACACTTTTACTTTTTAATTTATTGGCGCGGGCTTTTATCTTTGTCTATGGATGCGCTCGCTGCGCAGTCATTCGAATACGCAATGAGGATATCCGCTATATTGGAATAAACTATTTTTCCACTTATTTTATTTCAACTGTATGAGTGAAGATAAATTAGTGTATGCAACGGCATATAATTAGGTATTAAAACACTCGTGTGATGCTATCATCACAAATAAACCCACACTCGTGTTTTAATAACCCCTTTTATATGGTCGTTGCATAAACTACTATTATGCATTTAACACTCATGTTCATGTGAAGTCAAAATTTAGAAATAGCAGGTGTAGATGGTTTGGTCAGTTGAAAGGATGAATAGAAGGCGAATAACAGGTCGACAGTTTTTCTAGCCAGATGTGAGTGAAAGGCCGAATGTCCTTATATGTAGAGCGTTACAGTCCTCTAAGGACATTGTAAATTTTATTGTTTATTATTTAAGCGTGTAGTGCTCAACCTGTGTGCGGGTATGATATAATTATGAACGTAATAGTAGTTTATGCAACGACCATATAAAAAGGGTTATTAAAACACGAGTGTGGGTTTATCACACGAGGCGTAGCCGAGTGTGATAATAGCATCACACGAGTGTTTTAATACCTAATTATATGCCGTTGCATACACTATTTTATCTTCACTCATACAGTGGAAATAAAATAAGTGGAAAAATAGTTTATTCCAATATGGCGGATATTCTCATTGCGTATTCGAATGACTGCGCAGCGCGCTCAAACATAGACAAAGATAAAAGCTGGCTCATTGACTTAAGTCAATGAGCCCGCGCCAAAAATTAAAAAGAAAAAGTGTGCTATAAAAATTAAAAAGTTATTTTATGATGCAGTTGTTTAAAAATCAAACAAAGATAAAAGCTGGCTCATTGACTTAAGTCAATGAGCCCGCGCCAAAAATTAAAAAGAAAAAGTGTGCTATAAAAATTAAAAAGTTATTTTATGATGCAGTTGTTTAAAAATCGATGGAAAATGTTGAACTGTAATGGTTTTTTTTTAAATTTTACATATCCACGAAAAAAAAGTACGTGTTTATGCATTCGTTTTTAAACTCATATTTGGAACATTACGTTGTGAGTGTAGATAAACGAAGTAAATGGAGTATGTATGTAGTAAGGATCATAATAGTAGGCGGCGTTCTGTATAATTGATAACGTAATTCTTTATTTTTAAGGGTGCGTTTCCACCAGATATGTGCGAGGACCAGTAGAATCGCTTCATTTACCTAGTCAGTAGCGAGGTAATCAGTAATGAAGGATTCTATTGGTTCTCACAAACACATCCTATGCTACACATCCTCGCACATCTGGTGAAAACGCACCCTGAAGGATTGACAGAAATAGAACGATGATTTATATTGATTTGGTACCCCCTGTGTTTAGGAATTTGTGGTGCAAGTAGGTAGGAGGTGGGTAGAGAGTGTTACAATATTTATATGGACAGAGTGAACAGGCATCTTCTGGGCACGCTTGCTCCATCATCATAGACCTCATCTATCGCTTTCCATCAGGCGTGATCGAGGTCAAGAGCAAAGCCCAAAGCACGGTAATAGTTGAGTTCAGGTTGCACTCAGGACACACCCAGTTGCGAATGCGCCGCAGTAACGAACAAACGGTGTGATGATTTTGTAAGCAATAAGCGTGCTATTTGTGAATAGGCTATTCAAATAAGTACAAGTTCTTACTTAATATGACAGATACATTATACATAATGTGATGTTTTTGGTTGCTTGAATTCTTCAATAACTCAGAGATAACATTTTAAATTGCCTCTAAACGCCGACAAATAAGACTATAAATAAATTTTTAAATACCTAATAGTACGTAATTTTTTTCGTTTTTTAATAGGTAGGTATTTCGCTTTTTCCACCGAGTGAAATACCCGGATTCATAAATAAATAAGTGAATAGGGTGAAAAAAGTGACCGACCGTGGCGAGTGAACTAACAACAACTTAAAAAAAAAACTAGTAAGTAGGTAGTTTCCTGGGCTAGGCTGATCTACTTCCTTATGTACGTAGCTACTTACATATATTATTGAATTAGACGAAATATCATTAGGAAATGATTATGAGAGTAATAAATGGTAAGTACCTACCTAGTAAAACATTATAGTAGATAGTTGAGCACACGCGATGAGATGGTTGGTTTGCAGCGTTTCAACATCGGATTGTTGATAAAAAAAATTGTTATTTCGAGTTTCTTGGTGCGGCTTCGCTCCCGTCAACTGGCTCTGGCTCCACCTACCCTCCATCTACCCTACAGCTACCCTACACCTACCCTATATCTACCCTTCACCTACCCTACAGCTACCCTTCACCTACCCTATATCTACCCTCCACCTACCCTACAGCTACCCTACACCTACACTATATCTACCCTTCACCTACCCTACAGCTACCCTACACCACCCTATATCTACCCTTCACCTACCCTACAGCTACCCTTAACCTACCCTATATCTACCCTTCACCTACCCTACACCTTTTTAAGGACACACCTACCCTACGGTAGGTGTAGGGTAGGTGTACAGTAGGTGAAGGGTAGGTGGAGGATAGGTAGGTAGCCTGTTGACGGGAGCGAAGCCGCGGGAAACAGCTAGTCTACTATAAATCGAAAATACAACATATATTTTTATTGAACACTTCCTTCCTTTCATTCGCGACGATCTCCATGTTTTAAATACAATATATTATATTTACAATCACAAAAATCATAAAAAGAAACTCAAGCAGGTAAATTAAGCGTGTTTATGTACCGCGCAGCCGTAGGTAACTGTTTTAAAGTTAGGGCCGAGACATTTTTTTTTCGATATGACCACTAGCAAGTTAACACGCAAGGGCTAACACAATACTGGTAGATATTTATACTGTGCCCAACGGCTCTAAAGCCTTCATGTCCATATAAATATTGTAAAACTCTCTATCATTCATTAATGCATTATTGTTCAACTCAAATGATTTTTTAAATTGAACTCGACTAATTTTAAAACTTGATAAACATACACTTTTACAAAAACATATATTGTTTTAGATTTGACGCTAGAGGAACAATTGATGCCGTCGAGCAATCATCGACTGGACCTCGATATACAGACGACGTCAGCCACAACCGACTTGGATCAAACACAACGGGTAACATTGACTTGAAATATTTTACTATGAACACAACAGATGTATGAACGTAAACAAAAGTAGTATGCAAGCTTCGTAGCACATATCATTCTGTAGCTTCTGCCTATACCCATGAAAAAAAAGGCGTGGGTTTACATTTGTGTTTTTTAAGGTTACCGACACAGCCCGAATAATTGGCAAACTTTAATGTCACTGGGGAGAATGTTCCTTGCTCACAGAACGGTTGGCGGATTAAGCCCAAATGTTCTGGAGTGGCGACAAGTTCGAAGTTTTCTGTGGTTGAGGAGGCTGGTGTCCAGCACTAGAAGTCTTTTGGACTAAATGATGATGTTAAGCTTTGGATAATTAGAAAAAAAAATTAATAAATATAATTTGTACATCATAGATACTTATCTAAAATCAATCTTGACCCGTTTATTAATATTTCATCTGTTGTAATAAAAAATAAAACACCGCCTTCATCAAAGTCAAGTCGGTCATACCAACGGTTTTCCAAACAAAATGTGAACAAAAAGAGTATGTAACTAATTAAAAAGTGAACTTTATGACTTTACTTAAAGAATTGTAATTCTAAAACTCGGTGACATTTTTCGTTTTCAGAGGAGAAAGCCAGCCATATACGATTCGGAGGTGGAAGACTCCGCAGAATCGAGTGACGATGACGAGAGTCCGCCGGTGCAGCCTGTCGATAGCACGGAGACCATTTGCTCCGATACGCAGTAAGTATGAGATACTGATGATAAAACCATAATCCTTTATTTCAAATGTACCATTTACAGGCACTTTTGAATTGTCAAAGTCTGTCAGACAAATAGATAAAGTTCTGCCGCGCTAGCGACAAGAGCAGCAAGTGGTTCTGCAGGACTGCAGCTAAACACACTCACCAACTCTATCTCCAGCGCGGCAGTTGCACTTTGCAAAGGATGATCCTATGGAGAAGAATGTGCAAGAAACTCCATGGACACTCTTTTAAATCAGTGTTTAAAAAATCATGGCCACATTCGCTTTGAAATAATTAGTGCGTGAAATTATACAATGCAAAAGAGATGAAGCAAAGATCTCCTCAAGAAAGAAAAAAAAGAAAGATATTTTTTTAGTCTATGTAAAGATGGTCTTACTATCTTCAGCGGGTCCAATAATTTTTTCACATCTTAATCAAAGTTCGGGGGCTTTAGTCGCTGCGGAGCGGACCAGCATTGAGCCAAGCATTTTTATCATCAATGTAGTATCCCCCTAGTATGCTTGTCTGCATAGTGTGCGTTTTATACAATTTTTAAATTTTGTCTCATTCAATCTTAACATACAACGTGTAACAGAATAAACTTGAGGCGGTTTAGAAACTCTGACACTAGGGTGTGTGGGGCCGTTAGACCTTACTGCCCACACGATAAGAAGAAGAACAGAATAAACGCAATACGCCTTAAGGGGTCATTGTACCCACCATTATGAACAAATTTTACTGTGGGACCAACCCCGAAATCTCGAATTAAAAATCAGCTGTTCAGAACATTTTGTCGAGTTATGCCCACATGAATGTATGTGGCAGCAGTACAGTACCCCATGAAAGATGTTGCTACTTGAGCAAGTCTGAAACCTGGTTGAACTAATTGATCCCTATCATTGAATATTGGTTGGTTGGTAAATTCAAAATTCTCAATCAGTCTTATCTTAATAATCCTCGCCAATCATTTTAACATTTTGAGTATTTGGTCCGTGGTTTGTTTAGGTTACATTCATCACTCGACATGCCTGGTCGGGGTACAACGGATGCCATTTTCACTATGCGTCAGCTATACGAGAAATACAGAGCTGTGCATAATAACTTGCACATGGTGTTCGTTGACCCCTTAAAGGCATATGACTGGGTGCCTCGTGAGGTTTTGTGGTGGGGCTAAGGTCCCATAAGGAGAAAGGTGTGCCTGGGAAGTATGTGCAGTTGATCCGAGCGATGTACAGTCGATGCAGTACCCAAGTCCGGTCTGCAGTGGGCACCACTGACAGGTGCAGTGTGGCAGTCGGTTTGCACTAAGGATTGGCCCTCAACCCTTATCCTGATGATGGCCCCTCTTCCCGATGACGATAGACGCTCCGACGACTCGGACATCCAGGAAGACACTCCCTGGTGTATGCTGGTTGCTGAAAGCGGCCATAGAGAGTCCAGAGCAGATTTGAGACGTGCTGGCAAAGACTGAAGAGTGTTGCCAAAACAGAATACCTGTTCTGCGATTTCGGCAGTCTTCAGTCCTATGCCTATAGCTCTCACCGGAACAGCGATACCGATCTGTGGTCTTAGTGTGAGTTGTTTAACGTACTCGATTGCGTTAACGTAAACGTTCGCTTATGTCATATTGAATAGAAAAAAACAGGTTGTCCGTGAGTGGCACCAGACGGCGCTTATTCAGTTTCAGTACAAACTGACGTTTACGCTAACGCGATCGAGAACGTTAAAAAACTCGCACTAAGGCCACAGTACCTCGGGTCGCTTGTCCAGGACGATGCTAATACACAAGATAAATTTTTAAAGTGTGTGTGTATGGCCAAATCCGAAACTATGAGGAATTGCGAAAAACACAGAAAGGAGTTTCGAGATCGATTTTGGTGAAAACTAAAACTGTATCATAGGATTTTGTAAAAATCCTAGCCGGGAATCGAATCGCTTGATTCTGACAAAACACCATTGGAAAGTGTCGCTACTCATTCTATTTTGCGCAGGTAGTATGTATTTCCGTGGGATAATTTCTGACCTGCGAGCTAAATAAAATATACGAATATTTAATTTTATTTTGTCTGTGTCACATTTTCAATTATTAACATAGGTATTCTGTGACATTGACATGTATAACAATACTTAGTCGGTGAAGCAGTTACGCAGATTCTATCGCTGGCTCAAATATCAAACAAAAATAGACCTTAAGGTGGATCTTTCGTATCAATTCGACAGTATAACACAATGATATTGATTGTCCATTTCAGATCAACAACAGCTTTCAAATCAACAACTGCGGTTGCCGAAGGTACTTCTTCTAAGAAAAAGTTCTTACGAATGGTTGATAGGATAGCTACTAACAAATACTTCCAACAAGTGAGTATACTCTTTTGAAAATTATGTTTAATCTTTTGTAGTGAAAATCTTACGACAATATTGTGTATCCTGGCTTTTATATTTAACTATATTTTGCCTGCATCTTGGTACGCGCATATCCCGTTTTTTCCCGTTTCCGTAGGAATTATGGGAAATCCTGCATGCCAAATTTCAGCTTTCCACGACCAGGAGCAGTTTCGACTGTGCGTTGTCTGTCAGTCAGTCACTCAGTCGCGCACTCACTCAGTAACGGAAGAGCGGAGAAACAAAAAATATTGAGTATTGTTGATTAAACATTAAATAAAAACATTTTTTTTTAAAATAACAATCTCATAATCTGTAGTAACGTCTTAACATATATTATTACTAGCACTTCGCGTGGTTTTAGTAGGTACTCCACAAACTTCAACGCCCCGTATACCCCCTTATAAAGGTTAGTTTTGGAAAACTAAGCACGATTTTCATTAATTACTTAGCCATTTCTACTTATTATATGGTCTCAGGAGACCCTAGACAATGTACCATTTAATTAGCGAATGCGACTGTCGAAATGCCAAAATGTATGAATTTGATCACGTGACATTTCGATAGCATCTGTCAATCCCATACATTTTTGACGTATTGACGATCGCCTACGACACTCCACCGTTGACAGAATCTCACTTGTCTCGAGCCCAGGTTCAGCGCAACTGTTCACCCGTTCAGCTTGTCAGGGGTTGATTATGCAAAAATTTTTACTACCCGTACGCGTTAACTTGGCACCTGGCTCGAATTATGTTTTGGCGTTCATATGGTTTTCATCGAAATATTATTTTTCAATTTAAAATAAAACCTCAAAACGAAATTCTTATTGTGTCGAGCCAGATGCCATGTTAATTCGTACGGGATATAGGTACATCTGTTTCAATTATCCCACTTTTAGTTTGTTCATAGCATTCCGACGTAAATTGAAGCAAGCAATAATGTCCTCCCCTAAAAACTTAATCACCCCTGCTTCACCCCTTATTATGTGTGTAGTTTATTTTCGAAAAATCCAAACATTTGTTATTCTTATTGTTTTATCGAAATCATTTTTAAGCCGTGTTTCAACTTCATCGGACCAAGCATTGATACGATTCTCTCCAGTTCGCTCAAGCCGCGTCATTTTTCTTACTTCGAGCATGTTTATTACCGTCGTAACTTTTGAACGAAAGGTCCGATTTGAATAATTTACACGGACATGATCAACCTTAATTATCAAACCATTTAAATGGATAAGGATTAATATCATGATACCAATATTACCATTTTTCATTTCACCAGAGATTTGCTTGAATAATTTGAACAAAAAGCGGTCATGGTGACAACCAACCATTATAGTTAGACATATGGTATCGCGGACATTTTTTGTAGATATTGATGACCTCTATAAAACTGTAGTAGGTACATCACTCGTACGCGATATAAGGATTTGTTCACACCTTGGATTACATTATCGAAGTTTTCATATGGATCCCTAACTTTTTTGAAAAGAATTTTTCAAATCGGTCCAGTAGTTTTGGAGCCTAATAATTTCAAACAAACAAACAAATCTCTCCTCTTTATAATATTAATGTAGATAAACCTAAGTGTTCCAAACGACTCGAAAAAAAAGAACAAGTCTTAAAAATATCTCCATTTATTTGTTTCGTTTAGGTGACGGACTACAAGTACGTGAAACGTGCAATGGAAGGCCTGTCGAACACGGACATCAAGCTACACCTAGAAGTGCAAGCTCTGGAGGGGAGGCTCGCGTTCAACTTGCCTCCACCGCCGCACGATAGGATATGGCTCGGGTATGTCGTTCCATTCAATATTTAGAAATTGCGTAATTCAAAATCACTTTTCACTGACATTTTTGTCTGAACAGTTTTGTCTCTTCAGTTTAAAAATATTAAATCAAAATGTTACACACAACAGTTAAGTTACTTACGATTAATTTTCACAGTCGGTTATAACTTTTCAGTCAAAACTGTGACAGAAAAGTGATGGTAAGTTGCTTAAAAACTAAAAGCAATACAACCTGTATCGTCCGGGGGAACCAATTTTATGAAAATATAAACAAATGAAAATAAACCGTAAAAACGTGGAATTTAAGTAAATAATATCAATTTGCAATATATTAGATCCAATTGGATCCGCCCGGCCGTAAGTCGTGTAACTGATGGAGTGTTTTATATAGCTGCCAAAAGGCAACAAAGACTGAATCGAGCATAAAGCATAATTTAATTTCAGTTGTTTCCTCATTGGTTATGTGGTAACAAGCACTACTGAGCATCAAGTCCTGGATTCGATTCCCGAGTCAACCAAAGCGTTACAAAGTTTTGCCATCTGGTATCTGTAATATCTGGCCTTACATGGCAATAGGTTTGCCCCCTATTATATGACTCTTTAACATAGCTGGCGGAATGTTGGTGGACTATACATAAGTACACCTCCGCTTTACCCAGCAGGCGTGTTGTCTTCAATGATATAAGAGAGTCTCGACAACCGTATCGTTCTCTCGTCAGGTTCCGCACGAACCCTCAACTAGTACTGAAAGCGCGGCCGGCGGTGGGCGCGCGGACGCTGCGGTTCGCGCACATCACCAACTGGATCGAACAGAAGCTCAGCAAAGAGTTCGAGAAGGTGCTGGTACTGCCCAACATGGAGGACTTCGTCATAGGCATCATGACGCCCACTCCGGTACAGTACCCCTGAAATTTTACGTACAAATTTGACTCTTATGTTTGAGATTTAAAGTGTGTTTCGAGATGACACAGTGTGAGATTGCATTTTGTACGACTGTTTCGTTTGTTTTGCTGCTGAATGTGATTCAAAATTACATTCAGTCATGCAGGTAAACCGGTTAAATATTATTTTGATGTCTGAATGAAATTCTTGGTTTGACAGAAAAGCTATGAGTAGTTTAGAAACATTTATGTTAATGAATTGTTAAAACTTAAATCGTTTTGCCAACGATTTTTAATGTATGGCAAATAAAAACAATGTTAACTATGATGTCGCCCCAAATACAGTTCTTATGCGAATTACCTATTTATTTAGAGTTTATATTTTTACACCATTATAATGCTATAAAGACTATTTATATTATTATTGTCGCAGTCTTAAATTGTAAATGTATTACGTTCACTTAAAGAACTTATTAATTTAAATCAGTCTTCATTTTAACTCCATTCCATAAATATTAATAAAATATTTCGTCTTTTTTAAACCCAATAAGTATTAAACTGTGAAGTTAATTTTATTAGCCCCAAAACATATTATTTATAGAATATTCCTGGAATCTGTAGATATTAACGGTCAAATAGCATTTTATTGTATCATCTGTATTATTCAGTATTGTATTATAAAATAACAGCTTTGGAAGTTCAGTTTTAACAAATAAACTGCGCGTTCTTTTTATTTTAAAATCGGTCGGTTTGTATACTTAGTTTATTTTTGTATTCTGTGGAAAATGTTGTTAGTTAATAATATGACTGAATAGTCGTATTTGTTGTATCTCTTCTCACAAAATGTAATGTGCCACTGTTTTTTTTCCACTTAAGAACAAAATAAAATTCTATCGGCTTAGGTTTGAAAAAAAAACGTATATCTAAACAGGACTTGAGCTCTTGCGTCTTATGACTTTCATAAGTAAATGTTGATTAAAGTTCTTGCCTTACGAAAATGAAAAAGAAAAATATAATGCATACGAGCAAAACTGACAGATACAAAATCAGACAACATTTGAAGAGCTAAAACATACGTAATGTTTAAAACTTATAGCAATTACGTCTGTGCAATGATTACATATTAAGATATAACAATTATACTTAAAATAACACTACGAATAGTGTAAATTGTAAAAGTTAATCACTAAATTAAGAGTTAGCATTTAAAAAGATAGAAATATGATGCAAACTATTTTCTTTCCAAACGTTGAGAACTTTTCCCATTTGTATAATATACACGTTAAACGTTTAAATGATTATAGAGAATTGCCTAAAGTTGAGTCAAGGTCTTTTGTACAAGATTTGCACTTCCTTAGCATCTCGTCCCAAGCTGATTCGTTGAAGTTTCATGTCATTGTTAGTGATGAAACCATCATTGCACCATATGCAATTTATGTTGACACAAGTTCACTGGTGAATGTAAAGAATCATCAGCTACTGCTACAGGCTGTATTGACAAAACTGGCATATAAACCAAGAGCGTCAGTAAGTGTAGCCGTAAACGGTCAATAAAATGCCGTGTTGACGGCCCATGACAATTCTAAATATGACTGGACACCCACAGCACGAATGATACTAGTAATGTGCCTCCTAGCTCCTGTAATTGCCACTTTTCTCATCTAACACAAGAATACCACTTTATATTTAAGAATATTTATGTACTACTCGTGCGAGTTAACTTGACACCTGGCTCGAATGACATTTGACGTTTTAATTTAAATTGTACAATAAATTCGATTTCGATGAAAATAATATAAACGCAACGATAACAGCAGTGCGAAAATCTGTAAACATGTCGAAGTGAACACTTGGGCGGGGTGCACGACGGGTGAGTTGTCAAACCATACAAATAACATAGAATGACAGGTCACTTGTCGTTCACACCGCCTAGGTGTACACCGTGAGACGTCGACAGAATCGACCGGCTGTAATGCTAACGCGTTTATATTGTTTTCATCGAAATCAAATCGTTCAATTTAAATTAAAACGTCATTTGAAATGTGTCGAGCCAGGTGTACAGATAACTCGCACGAGTGATATATCATGTTGATTTAAATGTTTATGTTCATCACGTTTGTATTTAACTGTATTATTTATTTATTAACTGTGATTAGACCGTAGCTTGTCTTATAATTTTAGATTTTTTATTTTTATAATTTATTTTCATTACTTTGTATTACTTCTTGAACTAAATATTAATTTGATTGTTTTGAGGTCGATTAATTTGTGGATGAAATGAGTTTCTTATCACCCATCGTAACTAGAAAGAGCTTCCTCGCGTTACAAATAAATGTTTTCGACAATAATTCCGTCTAAACCTGTTATTCGTAATCGCAATATCAAATTTTAAAAATAACAAGACTATGAAAATTATAAAGAATTGTAAATGTATGAAAATTAAATTAATATTTTGAAGAATATTGACCTGAGCGGTTTAATGTAGTTGTTAACGATCATTGATATTTTTCTATTAGTCAGCTGACTTTCTAATGTGTTTTCTTTCGGCTTTATCTTCAAACGTAATCTTAATCTACATCTCGGTGACATTCTGTCGACATTTTTTTCTAAATTGATCGCACAACTAAATTTTTAATAATAATTGGCTTGCATATCGCGTGATCTTTCTTTTATCTTACTGTATTTATAGGCGGATAAATTGCATTTTCACTTCTTTGAAAGTTTGTAGTTCCTGCTTAGAAATATCTGTCCACCAAAATAGAACAAAGAGACGAAAATCTTTTCAAAATTAATACTATTTTCCGTTTCTTTCTCCACGTCTTCGGTGGACAGGTATTTATAGCATTTAATAACTCGTGCTTATATGAATGGGATTATTATAGAGGAGTGCGCAATACATTGAGAGATGGTTCCGAACTACGAAGGCTGATAGTACTTTGCTCATTATGGTGGCGAATGTCGGTACCGGTGCCGCGGTGGTGTGTGTGCTAACATGTACGAATTTAATGAAGTTTTGTATGAACGAGTGAGCTTCTGGATCAAATTACTGAGTATATGTAGGTAATACCTACATGCATATTTTTAGTTAAAGGTATTAAATTATACCTACTAGGTATAATTTAATACCTATAACTAAAAATATGCATATAGCCCTACTATATCGTATTACTCCGTAATTTAATTCACGACATTTAGTACTGCTTAGCATTAATTCACTTTTATATTGCTATTATTATGAATATATTCACTTAAAATGCCAAAAAAGCCGTTGTAATATAGTGTTGTTTTCTAAAACTTCTTTTGCATACATATTGTATTTCGTAAATGTAAAAATCTTATGAATGTTTGGATCAATATTGTTGCCTACATCCACTGTTGGACTGTTTTAGTGGAATAAATTCTAAACTTAAACTTTATAGATGCTCTAACACATAGTTTTCTTAAATGTTGATGTAAGTTTAAGTTACTGTGCCTACCACAACTTGTTGATACTCAATTCCTCCGACGTATGTAGTGCACGAAAGACGTATATTTTGAAAAGACATTGAATACATATCAGTTATGACATTTGTAAACTACGTACCTGTTGTTGTTTCCGTTTTGTAAGCAGTCAGTTAAACTTTCAATTAGATTCACATGGAAATAGTATTCAGAAGTTACGGCTAATGTTGTATTAAAAAAAAATTCACCGTTAATAATTTAGTATGTTTTTGTCGTTGAGATTTTCTCTGGTGTTGGTCGGCTCCAGTCTTGGCATGTTTTACTGTAAGATGGCTTGTAAAAACCGATGTGTTCATTATTTACTGAAAACAAGAAAATTGTATGCAAAGGCTTAACCGGTTCGACTCGGTGACTGTAAAATAGTATTTAATTTTTATGAATTCGTTACACATTGTCGATCCGATCCATATTTTATTTTTTTATTTATTTCAATATGTATATTATTTCGTTGTTTCTTTTCTAGTTAACATTTTTTTTATTTAAAACTTGAATGTAAAGGGATTATTTTGTTTTGTTTTATTTAAAGCTGCGATCACCTAGTGGTTGGTATTTTCACAAAGTGTACCAAATACGAATAAATGTCTATGTATATAGTCTATCAAATTATAAAGTGTTTATGTGATATTATATATAGTTAAGAGTTAAACCGTGCCGAGTAGTTTTTCTATGTGGTATCAGTTGTGATTTTTTCAATAAACGAATTGCTATATTTCATGTTTATTTTTCTTATACTTACACGTCCTCCTCCACCGTAATCCGTCCACGTCTTTGCCGACTTTGCCTGTATGTGTAACCGTGAGAAAAGCTTTCAAAATAACCGACAGTTTGTGTGCAAAACACTTTTCAACACAGAACTAACATTTAAAAGAAATCAATTAAGTACTTATGTGTTGGAGTGATCCTTGATCGTAATTTTTTCTGGAACAAGCATCTCGACTACAAACTCGTTTGAAGATAACACTAGAATCGTGTTATAATGCGTTTAGCGTTAAATGCAGCTTAGTGGTCATGTGCATTATAGGTATGATGAAAAAAGCGGCCACACAAACCGGGAACAGTAACAAAATTAAAAACAAAGAAATATTTTAAACTATTTTATTCAACAGTTTTTCTTTTTACATTATATGTGTATATAAACACTATGTATTGTCAATAGCTATATTCTCGTATATACACTAGGCACTTCATAACAAACTCGTTGTAAACTATATCACATATCGACAACTATACCTACTTAGAATTTTGTACAAAATATATTATTAAAGTATTCACAAAGGTTGAATGGTAGGTTTAGGCGAAAATATAAAAAAATATATTAAAATAAAATAAAGGATCTGTTTATGGAAGCTCTGAAGAAGACATTGATATGGCAGCACTATAACATCTATATAAGTCACCTTACTTTGATTCCAAATAATATCAGCAGAATACAGTTCTTCACTTGAACCATTAGTCTGCTAAACCCATTATTTATGCTTGGTTCAAGTTTTTAACTTGTTAAAATTCAATTAAGTTAAGTATTCAACAATTCCAGCTTGTTACAATATTTTCATGGTGATGTAGTCACTAGATAATCGCAAACTCCGTAAGATTGTAATAAATCTTTATTACTCTCGATATATTTTAAACCAATCATTTTAAATAAATTAATTCCCATCTAAATTCAATAGTTTCCAATGTGACCGTGAAAAAAAAAATTGAAGAAAAAATTGTTTCAATTTTACGTAATTTAAAGTTACAGCGTTTGCAATAACCCGATGACATATCCGAGAGCCAAATAATTTACTTCTGATGACATTTTCTCTAGTGATCAACAAGAAGGTTCCCTATACAGTGGCACCAAATAGGCATAATATGAAAATAAAAATAATCTGTTCTTAATCACACTTAAACTGCAATATATTATATTATGTTACATCTACATATGGTGCTTAACTAATATGGCTTTATTTATCCCACTTATTCGTAGTATGTACAGAGTTGAGATCAACCTTACGTCTAAATGAAGATCTTACATATTTTGGCACTCTGGACCACATTTTTTTTTTAAATCTACAAATATATCATTTACAGTAAATATAAACATTTGATACATAAATAAAAATTAGAACTTTTGTACAATATTGCATTAATACGCAAGCTGATTTTATGGCAAGCAGTAACATAACTTATAGATAAAACTCTTGAAATAGGATATGAAGCAACAATGTTTCACTGTTGAATTCAAACATCTCTTCGAAACCATTTTGACATACACAAATACGCAGGTTTTTTAAACACTCAAAGTTCATCATTATCCAATCCAACTGAAGTGTTTGGGACATCACTGATTTCAACCAATCACAGGCCACAGCACAGCATTAGAGAACGCTTCCTCACAACAAGCCATCTTCAGGGTAACAACACCCTAATGCTGTAACTGGCAGTGCGCCGTACCGTCCGCGGTCCGCCGGTCGACGAGCTCGGCCCAGTCGCGCACGCGCGGGGCGCACACGAGCGCCAGGCGGCCCAGGCGGCGCCGGGCCATCACCAGGAACTCGCCCGCGCCGGCGGCCGCCCCGCACACCGACGACACGTGCACGTGCGCGTGGAGGCTGCGCGTTTTCCGCCGCTTGTGGTTCCGGTGTGTGGTGCGCTCTAATGTGTTGTCCACGTCATACCTGGAAAGATTAGGGTCGGTTAGTCTTCTAGTAGGTAAATATCAAATTTTACTGGTTCGCTAAGTTTATTAAAATACTAAATATAGATAATTTAGTTTTTTTTTTATCAGCCTAACGTAATTTAGGAACAAGACAAATCACATGGACTTACGACTGCTAAGTTTTAATTTTAACCATGCAGTAAAATCTCAAAGTATCGGTTGGAACGACTAACAGGAGATTAAGGCAAAGATCAACCTTTTAAAAAACCAGGTTCTAGCTTCTCTGCTGTTGTGAAAATATTCAGAAAACATTTGATAAAATACTGGTTAGTATTCTTACGCCTTATTACACTGAAAAATAGTTCTAACCATACTGGAAGAACACATCTCAGACTCCAATTTACATGTTAAAGAGATGAAACTAAGATAACCCTTATAATAAGTTTTTACTGCAGCCAGCAGTTTATGAGCTTGCACGTAACATGTAGGTGGACAACAGGTTCTAGATACTATCAAACAGCAATGTTTTACTTGGCTTTCTTAAATGTATGTAGGTACTGTAGACCACACAAAAAAATATTAATTTAATGGACTCAGATCATTGTGGGCAATTAATTACTGTACCAAATTTAAACAAAATAAAGCCAAAGAAAGATATCACTGTTAACCCAAAATCTAAGTATCGTCTGGAGACTTTTAAAACTAAACTTTCAAATAAAATGCCATCTTTGTCAACCAATGATGACCCTAATCAACATTACAATCATTTTTTCAGAATGTATTGCACACAATTTGACACTACATTCATTCCGAACGACTGGGCCACCATTGGTATTTATAAGAGTAGAGAACGTCTTTACGAGTTGTACGAAGAACGGACTTATATTAATACAGTAGAATTTAATTTATATGTTAAAAACTATTCTAAATTATATAAAAAAGTTTGTTATATCGCCAAGTCTAGGTACTTGAGTTCAAAAATTAAAAACAGTAGCAATGTAATTAAAATGACTTGGAACATTATTAATAGCGAAACGGGAAAATCTTGCAACCGAACTAATGATTATAGCCTTGCTATTAATGACAGTGTAATTAAATTAGATTCCCAAGTCGCCGCGGCTTTTGAAAATTTCTTTGCAGAGATTCCCGTATCGACAACTAAGTCTCTAAATTCATCACCCACTGCTGCAGAAACGTTACTTAAAGAAAACGTCCCAGTTAGTGATGCTGAATTTAAATTCCAACATGTTACTTGCAATGATGTAATAAAAACTTTTAATTCCTTGAATTTCAAAAAGACGGCAGATTTATGGGGTAATTCTGTTGACCTTTGCTAAGTCTATTATACACATTGTAGCACCTATCTTGGCTGTTTTTTTTTAATAAATGTATTGACCGTGGTGAGTTTCCTGATGTAATGAAATATAGTAAAATAATACCATTATTTAAATCGGGTAGCACATCAGACCCTACTAATTATAGACCTATTTCAGTGCTACCTACTTTTAGTAAAATTTTTGAGAAAGTTATTCTTAATCAAATGCAAAGATATTTTAATAAACACAAACTATTACATAATAAACAGTTTGGTTTTACAAGGGGTCGTTCAACAACCGATGCTGGTGTTGAACTTTTAGGACATATTTATAACGCATGGGAGGACAAATGCGATGCTTTGGGATTTTTTTGCGATTTATCCAAGGCGTTCGATTGTGTTCTCCATGAGACATTAATCAGGAAGCTCCACTATTACGGAATCCGGGACGCCTCGTTGAATCTTCTTACTTCTTACTTGAGTGATAGGATTCAGAGAGTCGATGTGAACGGTACAAGATCTCCCGGGTCTGTAGTCAAGATGGGGGTCCCCCAAGGTTCAATATTAGGTCCTTTTTTATTTCTAATTTATATTAATGACTTGCCGTACCTCATAAAGGATAAGCACGATATAGTGTTGTTTGCAGACGACACTTCACTTTTATTTAAACTCAAGCGTCAGCAGCTGGTTACTGACGATGTTAATAGTGCCATCGCAACTGTAGTTAACTGGTTTAATATTAATAATCTTCTGCTTAATGAAAAAAAAACCAAATGCATAAAGTTCACGTTACCACATGTTCGACAAGTGAACACTAGTGTGTCAATAAAGGGGGAAGAGTTGAAACCCGAAGATACCACTGTGTTCTTAGGCATAACTTTGGATGCGAAGCTACAGTGGGGCCCCCATATAGATAAACTGTCAAAAAAACTTAGCTCTGCAGCATACGCCGTTAGAAATGTTCTGGGGAAATGCCGCCGATATTCAGACAGTATTTGTATTACAAAAAAGGGCTGTTCGTGCAATTTATAAATTAAGTCCTAAACACTCCCTCAGAGACAAATTTAAAGAGATTAATATAATGACTGTGCCATCTCAGTATATTTATGAGAATCTTTTGTATGCACATAAAAATATTAATCTATTTAAAAGATACAGTGATATCCATAACGTAAATACTAGGAACAAACACAATTTTGTCATTCCTAAAACCAGGCTCAAAAAAATAGGTGGTTCATTTAGATGCCAATGTATACGTTTTTATAATAAACTCCCTAGCCATATTCAAGACCTTAGTATGAATAAGTTCAAATTATTTATAAAACGTAAGCTATGCCAGAAAGCTTTTTACACAAGTAAAGACTATCTTGAAGACAAAAAGGCTTGGGATTGAGCTGCTTCAATGATGTACATGGCCTAATGTTACATACCTTTTTAATTTTTAGAAATTGTCTTTTTTCTTTTTTTTAAGCTCTGTTGTATACTTTTCTTTCATCTCGTTGGTAAATTTTGACATGAATGTTTACTTTATTAAGTATTCTATTGTATTATTTTTGACATTGAATATTTACTTTGTAAAGTAATATATATTTTTTTTTATTATTATTATTTAACTCAGTTTGTGAATATGGGGACCATGTGGGTTATTTTCTTCTTCTTTTTCTCTTCTTTGAAATACTTCTTCTTCTTTGAAGTATTTTTAACGAGGTCTGGCAGTTTGAGTACTTAAATGCGGCCTACACAAATGTCCTTTCTTTGGCATGTTCGTCGGTTCGTTGAGCTCCTTTATGGTTCTAAGTTGAGCTACTCGACTACTGACCAAAGCTTGCACTGACTGGACGGGTCCACTCAAATCTGTGTGGTTCTTTCCTCAAAAGACCATTTCAGACACTGATCTGCATGATCCTCATATCGTATTGTGAATGTGGGGACCATGCAGATCGCTATGATAGGGGTTCATTTCATGTTAGTCAACAATGTCTGGCAGTTTGAGATTTTTTTTATGCGGCCTACCCAAATGTCCTTACTTTGGTATTGTTCGTCAAATCGTTGAGCTCCTTAAAGTTCTAAGTTTGAGCTCCATAATAACTGACAAATGCTTGCACTGTCTGGACAGGTCCATTCAAATCTGTGTGGCACTTTCCTCAAAAGGCCACCTCAGACATTAACCTACATGGTTCTCGTATGATTTGACCAGTACAATTTGTATGGACTTCAAAAGAGACTGTGACCTCTGAGTTTGTTTCGGTGTTTCTTCTCAGGGTAGTCAGCTAGGAAACACCGGCCTCATCTAGCTTAAAATGACCAAAAAATATTGACGTGTAAAAGTGTTATGTTTGACCTACTTACAAAATAAATATCATTTATCATTTATCACAAGGCTATGGCCTGGGGTCTACTTAGCAAATATTATAAATAAAACTCCTGTTTTATCTATTTATCAGTATATTGGAGCACCATGGCTCGGAGAGTCGAATAACATCTGCCTGCTTAAACAAAAACCGTTCTACCGAATTCAAATATTCTAATTCTTACCAGCCACTTCCAAAGGAGATATGAACAGCCAGATGCTGCGCAAAGAGGCTCTTACATTAGCTACGCCCCTTCGAATAGAGGAAACGTAGACCATCTCTCGTTATCATCTATTCAGCCTTTGGAAGAGTCAAGTATGACCTGCCTAACCTAACACAATTTCCCTACAATAATTCCTTTGCCTTTTAAGCAACTTTTTTACTACTTTACTATACAAAGTTCCTGATTCGTACTTCTAAGTTCTTAAACGTGGATCACACACGATTTCGTAATCACTACCAATGAATTACGCAAGCGGTCATTCGCAATTATCTATGCGGGGGACTGCAATTACATGCTATCTACTTTTTAAATGCTTCACTCATAACGATGTGGCGTGTACGAACTTCTAAATGGCTGGTGTTTCTGGGGTAGGCAGATTTAGTTACCTACACATTGCTTTTTCCAGCTTTTTCTACTTTTTAAATTGATGGTTTGATACGACTTGGTAGGTACCTATATGGGAACAAAACAAAAGGATTTTCCTTAAAGAAGTGGCCATGCAGTGCTATCCTTCATATTCGGAAATGTTTGGTAACCCAGGAAGTATCAGCATACCTTATAGTCCTAATGGACTTGAGCTCCACACACGGAATGTTATTTAAAACAAAAAGTTTTCACTTTAATAAGGTGTGCGGCCAGTGTTATAGATAAGTACTTAAAATTATAAAAAGGTTGGTAAAGACCAACCTTTTTTTTTAATTTATGTTATCTAGATCCTTACCTATAATAATCGTCATCTTCAGCCAGATCATCAGGCTTGTCCTTGGGCTCGTCCCCTGACGTGGCGCGGATCAGCTTGGTCAGCCGAAGAGTCAGCTGCGTCGTGTCCAGGTCCTTGCGAGCCTCGCTCATCACGATCACGCCTCGAGATACTGGAATAAAGAAGGTAAGTTATAGTTTAGTGTACTTTAAAATATCGTTAATTCAAACCTAAATGAGTCTAGCCGAACCCAACAGTTTGGAAAGTCCAAACTGTTGGGTTCGGCTTCCAGTGTAAAATGATTAAGGTAGGGACATGTTTTCCTGCATAATCTTTTTTAGATTTACTTATTTTTAACCAACTTCAAAAATAATTGGCGAACAATAAACAATCAATTTATTGCTTGCCAATTGTTACATTAATATCACTAGCCAACTAGTTATTCAAATATTTCTTTGTAAATAGAGGCAATAAATTTAGACCACAGAAATTATGGTTCCTATGTGTATAATATGCTAAAATATTTAGCCTAGAACATACTTTATGCAAAAGAAATACAGGTTTCGCGTTTTATAAACCTCCAAAATAAAGCTCTTCGCGGAAAATATCCCACAGTAATAATATTGTGCGTCAATACATATTAATAAAATATGTAAATGTGCATTCCTTTTATCTCAAAACCAAATTATTATCAAGCCTTGCATTTACAAAGATTGTTTTGTTTGAAAGCCGCGTTTTTGTTAATTATAGTAATTGCTACGGCACAAACAAATTAGAAGTTATAAAGTTTAATGACGGAGCTATCTCTAGAGCGTGTTTCGAGAACACAATTGAGTCGGTGACGAGTTTTCCTTCAAACTAATGTTCAACTGTTGTCACGGCGCCATTCTTTCACGTTTTTGAAGACCATATAATTTAATTGTGATATCAAGTTAATGCATTTCATCCTTTTATTATTTTGAGTCCTTTTAACTTTAGGCTATGATATTTTGGAGCTTTTTATGAAATTCACGGGACATTTTTTTCAAAAGCTTCTTGCTTGTAAGGAACTTAGCGCGAAACAAAAAGCCGGTAGAGGTCACACCCCCACTTATCTCGGTGAGGTACCTAAGAGCAATGTTAAAACTGTAGCGCAATGTAGCTCGCTCAACGACTAGGTACAGTCGCGACACCAGATTTATTGTCCAGATATTAATCACCGTGTCCCCATTGTCCGCGTTTTTTGTCCGCTCCGTGAGTAAGCGCAAAATGTAGCCGGATTTTTTCAACGACAGCTTTTGTTTGAGCAAGATAAGTGAATAGTCCAAGTCTTTGGTAAACGGTCATCAACCCGGGCCCGACAGCCGATAATTACATAGAAGGTTCACTAACGAGCAACGAGCCATCATGACTATCGCAGTACCGCAGTACCGCGGTATGCTATCAAGACAACTGTACATTTAATTGTAAGCTAGTGTTAATATCCGAAATATGCGCTCGAAGTACAAACGTTAGATAAGTTCCGAACTTCGTGTGTTGGGATCATTAATTTCTTATTTCAAATAAACAATCCTCCATTCTCTGTTATCTAATGATTCATTATTTATTTATTCAAATACAAACAGAAACAATCGGATAATAATTTCCCATTTCTTGACAATTTAACAATAGCTTGTCATTTTTATTTGACAAAGAATCCTAACACGTATGTTGCCTTGATCCAAAAATATCTACCTTTTTTGTGTAGAATGACAAACAAAAAATCAATGATACGTGTTGGAGGCGGCTAATAACGTGGGTGCGCGGGCGACGCGGCGGGACGCATGCGCTGCAGTGACATAACTCCTCAACTATTATAATTTATCAAACCAGAAAAAACTATTAACATGAACTCCCCGCCGCGTCGCGTGCCGTACGCCCATACTAGTCTATCCGGTATACACTTGTCAAGCACCGTCGTTACGGACGTAAATTGAATCTAAGCAGCTCATCCCGGCTGGCTCACTAGCCACTACTCATGCAAAAGCTTCCGTGAGTCATGACCGGTATGAAATGCAATCTAATCGAAACAGAGATCCCTAGCACTTAGCGGCAATACAAAAGGCTTGACAAACAATGCGCAAACCTTTTTTTGGTGGCATCCATTTGCGTAAAAATTCAACATTGCTTGAAATTTAAAAATAACGAGGTCTTTAGATAAATGGTCTCGCTGAGTAAATACTTCGTGGTAGTCAAGCGGAGAAAAATGATAAAATTATTTTCAAGTATAACAACGTTTAATATAATTTGAGGCGCGAGGAATCTCGATGATGGCGACAAATTACTGTGCGGTCGTCGGCGCGGGTTTATTAACATTCAGCAGGGCGAAGGCTCCTGGCTTTGTGATTACTCATTATTGCGGTGAGGGAACAGCTACAGAAGAAATGAGATTTCTGTGTGAGGACTTACCGAGGTCGCTGGTACAGAAGGCGAGCTCTAGTTCTGACTCTGTGCAGGGTCTGCAGTCTGCCGTGGAAGGATCGTAGTGTCTCCGGACCAGGGGTCTTGCTTCGTATTTGAAGGTCGCTTTTCTCTTCTGCGGGCCATCTTCTGGCTCAGCTTCGACATAGAGCGCTGCACGACCATGCCTGCTTCGGAAGCATCGCAGTTCTCTTGGATCGCCGTCATTGGGCGCATACAGGGGAACTAAGCGACGAGCGCCCTCCACAAAGAGTCGCGCTGGAAACCGCTCGGCGACTTCTGGAAAGAATGCATTACTTAGTAGGCGACCACAATTAAATCATTATGTTGAAGGAGTTTTACTCTGGTATTCAAAAAGGGCCCACACAACCGACAATTTACGCAGAGCACTTGCCATCTGTGATCATCCCTAACTCCATTAATTATGTAAGTAGGTATGTATGTGTACATTTTATTTAGTTGTTTAATTTTTGTATATTTCGTTCTTTTTTTAAGACTCCCTATAAAAACAGCAGATATTTTAAAGGTATAATTTTCATGGAATTCGATTTGCAGATCACCGTGATGAAATCCTCACTTCAGCACAAAAAATTACCTGTATCATTTAGCCGCAGGCTGTGGAATAGATCAGGCGGGTCTGGCCTCCGTATGACCCTCACGCAGACCTTGAAGTCCCTCTCATCAGCAGGCAGGGGTGGTCGAAACAAAAGCCGTAAGGCACCGCGAGGGTATACCCAGGAGATGCTGCCTTCTCGACAGCGAAGGTAGACCGGAGTCACGCCTCGCTCCGTGGTTGATGTCAGGCCACTGTAAACAAAAGAGAGAAGACTTTACTTGGGAGTTGGAGGAAAGATTGAGATTTTTCAGAAGTCATGACATCAAGCTTTTGAAAAGCACCGCTACTGCTACGATGAAATCCTGAAACAATTTTGGTCTAGTGTACATGTGGGTTCTATTTGGAAATTGAATACCTGTGGTAATAGGTACTATCGCTAAATAACAAAATTATGGTTTCATATCCGACCTATCAGCGCATACATTAGCTGCATAATTAACAGTCTAGTACGTTTATTTATAGCACGGTCAGAAAGTTGTCTTAATCATATTTGGGCGATTTGATTGGAACGCGGCTACCGCAGTCATTAATTGAACAGAGCTCATTACGTATGCATGTCCAACGCGACACTGCCGACCGGCTCCATTTATTCCAGCCAATAAAAAATATTAAAAACACACTCAAATTGCTACCGCGTCGAGCCACTACGCTTTTACGAGCAAATTCTGTAGCAACCGTTGGTTATTGTTCCAAGATTACACGCTACATGCTACTTATAACAGTCGTTTATAGTGTCATCGACCAAATCTTCATTTCATCTCTGCTATTACTCGAATTCAGACAATTTTATGTGATAATGGAATTTAGTAAATAAATTTGTAGTTTGTTTTATGCTGGTAAACTTGTGTAAAACTGCACTTGAACTTGTACTTCTAAAACTGCAACGCCACAAACCAGTCGGAAAAGCGTCCGGTCTATTAAATTAGATCAACGCGAAATCTAGATGAAAGTTCTTAGCAGGGAGTGGCAGATTAAGGCACGCGATCAAGGTGTCATTTCTCGTCGGTATCTCGGAGTGCTCCCATAAACAAGCCCCGAGCGGACAATGCTATCTGCGATCGGGCACGTGGGCTCGATTCTGGAGTAGCGCCCACGCCGCCGGCCCACGGCTCAGCCGCACGCCATAAAGCTAAAATATACGAGTTATACGACACACCAGCACCACACTATAAAAGATGCCACGTAAAGATTTTACATGGCCGACCAATAAAAGCATGGCGTCGCTTTTATGTTAGAGTGCATTGTCTGTGTGGCCCGCGCGTTCTGTCTGTCTACTTGTCGACACTTCGAGCCTTGTCTCATCGAGTTTGAATGAGCTCTCACTGTAATCAGTTCTCTTATGTCATGGAAACTCCACTTGGACCGATTAGCTACTAACTTATAGGACTCTAATAAATGTTTGAAACCAATAGGTATTGGTACCTACAGGAGCGGCCTTTGCTTACTGCTTAGCAAGTTCTTGTCTACCACCACATGATTGATCAAGATTTTGTTAGTCTGAACACCAAGAAAAGACTTTCCACCGTTTTACTGCTAAAACTGCCGTGTTAAAGGGTCATTGCTCAGCATACATCTCACTCCTACGCACAATATAAATGTATCCCGTGTGTCCCAACACTCACAAGTCGTACATTAATCAGGCGGTGCTCGATCTCGTCTCACAACGCATCGATTTTCTTTTATTACTGCCGGAGTGACGGCAGAGAGAATTCTGTCGCGTCATATCCTACTTTCACGTCATCGGGAGACTTCCCTAATCCCCGCTAATGGGCGAATGTTGAAAAATATGCGTTGTAAATTACTAACTAATAGCAACAAGTGTGGGACTCATGTGCCACCCCTGCCCGGCGCGACGAACACGTGGAAGGTAGTACACCCCTGTCTACGGGGGTTAACAACCTTTTAACACAAAAAGGGTTTACTACCTGAACTTTAAACTTCAAGCTTTGATGTGATTACTTCGTCTTGCTTGATTAATATTATTTGATCTGCCAAGCAATTTGTATATAAATAGATTTAAATGACCAACTGTAATTAAAAACCGAATCATTAAGTTGTGTAGGTGTATTTATGGCAGTATTTAAATTGAACGTTTACTTAGAAATTACAATTAAAGTCGGCCTGACAGTGATTTATGCAGACATTTGGGTGTTTTATGCCTTTGCCCACGGAATAGTTTCAGTAATAGTATCTATTAGAATGTCTAATATCTAATTCTAATGTCTACCGGGTGGGCAACGTTAATTGCTCAAATAAAATTGCTCAGGCTAAAAGCATAAAGTTCAAACTACCGAATGTTGGAGCTCTGTCGCCTTCGTTATCGGCGCGCGCTAAGACAAACACACAAAAACAATCTTTATAAAAACCGCATAGATTTTTTCTTTATTTCCAAACAGAACTAAACACAAAAAATCTGTGCCGTGGGGTGTTAACTGCAACAAGCGGACCGCGGCAGTTTTTACATTTGTAATTATTCGAACATAATCAAATGTTTATTATGACACGAATATTTGAAATAAATAAACAAACCTACTATTGTAGAATGCAGTACTTATTCACTCCATTCTACATTAGAGTAGGTTTGTATGTAAAGTATTTTTATAAAAATTATGAAATGACAAGTGAGATAAGCCTATGTGTGCTATGCAGGCCCTGAGGTTCTATTCCATATTGCAGATCAATATTCATATATAATTCATATTCATAAAGTGCAGTATTTTGAGTGCATAAAACAACAGCAACGAGGGCACAGTAACCGTGATCCATTAACCAAAGTGTACAAAAAGATGACGGTGGGCAGATTCAAATTGAGGCAATCCCGGGCCATTACGAGGCGAACGACGACGCGCCGATACCGGCCTAAAAGCTGCTAATGTACCTTAACGTCACCCTACCACACTACCCCTCTCTGTCACACAATATAGTTTTATATCTATCTGTCTCATTCATAAAAAGTCTAAAGAATTACGGCTAAAATGGAGTCACGCGCGCTGTCCAATTAGTGTTTATTTTATTTTATTCTCTGCCGCAAGACACGAGTGATATGAAGGCATTGCAATATGAAAATTTAATCAAATTTAGAAACAGTTGAAGTGAATCGAGATCAATTAAGTTTGATTTGTATATCAATTAAAATTATTATTGATATTTATAGATGTAGAATTATAGGGAGATACATATACAGTAATTTGATCGACAAAGAACCGGTATCCCGTAGTTTATGTCTCCTATTTTCGGTATATGAAGAGGCTTTCCATAGTTGCTATATTAGCAATGTTTTACAAGTTCAAATAAAAGTAATGTTGAAAGCATTCTACATAAAAGATTATTACCAAGTAATAAATTTCAAATTTTAACGCATTCGTGTTAATATGCCAAATGAAGTAGAAATACGTTAGGAATTACCATTCCATTAGGATTCGATATTCGAAAAACTTAACAATCGGACTGGTTATGTAAATCGAAAGTTTATGACTAGGTATATAAAACGTCTAAACATATTGTCTTTTTCCAAATAAAATAAAAATTGGCATTTAATTTTTGTAACGGTGCGAGGTCCAATTTAAGTTTTCTATACATTTTTTATGGGCGTATAACTTTGGTTGTAAGTCTTATGTGTTTGTGAAAGTTCGTTAGTGCACGATAACAGGCCCATAAAGCGTTATCGCGACATTACAAGAGCCTCGACAGAATAATAAAATAAATGTGTGTTTTCTACGAAGAGTTTTATTTATTCTCGCCCAAACCTGGCATGAGATAACAATGTCGCGTGCGTTCAACCTCCGTTTCTTATAGGGCTGGCTGTTCTAAGACGGCTTAAAGCTTTCTCTATGTGAAGAGTTTTGTATAAGTAAGGTATAAAGGCAACTTGGTAACATTTGTTGATTAAAACAGCCATCAAAGCACTAGTAGTTGTTGGGTAACAACCCAACAACTACTAGTTGTTTTCAATCTTATTTAAGGCTGTATGTCTTGTATTCTATACTACTTAAGTTTACTTAGTATTACTCGTACAGAATATAATTCAAGGTTTCCATTTATAATCTACCTAACTGGAATATTTGCTACAATAGGTAGCAGTAAAGCAGGCAATTATTTATAGTTAGTAGATAATATGAAAGTGTTACAGTTAGTGCTAGCAGCCCTGGACCGCGCCTGCGCGCGCAGCCTGCTTGTGCCTGCCCACGCGCCGACTATTGTTAGCCGTATAGATACAAATTGTATAGAAACCGACGACGTGAATTCCGTTATTGTACTATTCGTACTTAAATGTTTCATATAAAAGTACTGCGGTCCACCGCAGTTCAAATTAAGTAGAAAATTGAAATGCTTCAATAGAAAGTTTTGATTTATTTTTTAGCTCGCTATATAAATATTTGCACTAAATTACAACGAGATTATAAGGCTGTAACTAAAGCTCTATATTCGTTGGACTAACATAAAACAAGTTTTACTGCCGGCTCTTACAATATGGTAATATGGCAGGCATTGTGTCGCTATCGAGTCGCTCTTGTCAAGTCAGCCCTCACACATGCACAGCGAGTCAGCGACAAAGATTTATAAGCTTTTAAGCTCACACTCACAAGCTCAGACGAAATCTTATAAGAATTGAATGCTCTCGAACAAAGGCAGGAGGCAGTAGTCGGAAGGTTTTTTATTTTGTAGGTCATAGTCGAGCGTACGGCGATTGTAGGAACAGCTAAGTAAGCAAAGCAGTTCCGTGATCTAGTTGTCTAACCGCATTGTCTTGCCTAACTGATAGCCAGCGTGTTAGCCCGATATTGTACTGAAATGTAGGTACTTGAGATTGTCTATGGCCACTTCGATTGGACAAAACAAGAAAAATGGAAACTAATCAATCATTTATTCATTATGCAAATGCTTAACGTTCTAAAGTGCTTGCGTTTGCTAATGATGATGATGATGACGAAGTGGAAGTTAATGATGCTGTGTCAGGAAAAATAAAACTTTTGCCGAGCTTAAAAATTTAGGGCGAGAAAGCGCAGAGTTCTTTTAAAAACACATGAACAACAAAAGCCCTTCCTTGCATTATATGATATTGATGACTAGGTAAATGATAATTATATAGCTTCGATCATCGGCAAGAATGTGTTTTTGATCAGAATCTCTATCATTAAAACTCTTTATTATCTTTGTCACAATGCCCACCTGTTGAAACAATACATTTTATGGTAATTTCCTCTTCAACATGTTATCCTGTGTCATCGTTTTATTACCTGCGATGACTAATCACACATGGTAATATTATCAAAATAGGATATTACTGTGAGTGTCAAGACATGTACGGAGGATTTCCGTGAAACAATGGTTGGCTGGACAATGGTAGGGCGGACGCCGCAGGCGACGGCACGTGCGTGCTATTGTATTCATATCGATACAGTGCTACACTCGATACAATGCCCACAGAGCCCAGCGACCAGCTCTATTGATCATCGTCGAGAGAAACTCGCCTCGCCTTCGGCTACGCACGATTAAAATGAGAACGCAACATTTTGATACGGCCGCGACAATCGCTTACAATCCCATCGAATCAATTTTGAAATTTTATTATAAGCTGTCGTTATTTCGCTACGTGAAACCTGTGCACAGCAATTTTTTCAATTGCTATTCACTAAAACTACTTGCATCTATCTATAGACAAGGAGAATTGCCAGTGCCAGGAAACAATCACAATAATGACGTGCCAGCCACGATCTAGTGTAAAATAATGTAATTGACGTGGGCAGAGCTAGGAAATTGTCTGACGCGCAATGTCGAATCTGCTAGCATTACACGTTGATCAAAAAGATTTGTACTCTTTAGATTGTTGGTTGAGTATTACAATAGTATCATTAGTTGGTATTGAGATAGCCTTGGATTGCTCAGTCGTTCAGTGAGTTGACCTCCGCGGTCGGGCTGCGTGGTGAGTGGTTGTGTGTCCCATGTGCTGATTCGTCCTGATTGTATAATAGAGCAGCACTCGTGCGGGGCGCGTGGGCGCCCCTCTGTCAGCTGCTAAGAAATACGGACGTAATTGCTATTCAGCACCTTGTAAATAAATTGATGGCGATAAACAAAATTGAAGTAGATTTGTCGCGACTTCGCATAACAATGTTCTATTGATTAATGTTGTTGATGATAACTAGTAAATCTGAAATGTTTTTTTCTGTGGAGAAGGTTTAGCAGCAGAGATTAGAGTTCAAGTAGTGTGTAAACTTTATATACTCTTATCTGATGTTAAGAAACACAGGTCGTGTAAACGAAAAACCCAACTCATTACAACCGGACTACCAAATTATGAAAGTCGACTACAGATAACTACCTGGACGTCGTTACATACGATTAGCAAACATTCTCCCGCCATACTGACTGTACAGTCATCTCGCCCAATCAGTGGCTCTAACTGGCTCTCTAAACAGTACGACACGACATACAGCGTGCTCCACACAAAGTAAATAGTAGTACATGATGATACATTGAAGCGTGACCACTTATTACTGCATGTTTGACTTGAACTAGCAACTGGTGTTATGTACTGCCTTATTTGCGACATAAGCGCAAGCATAAATTATGCGCAGTTAGCATCATCATTAAATATTTGGAGTCATGCATTTCTGATGACGTCAATATTTTGCTACTGAACGGTAGTTGAAGTTGATAAGGTAATGTTTATATTAGGGCAGGAACTGTTTTGGCGACAGATATTTTTGTTTGAAGTATGGGAGCATTGGCAACACGGATCCTTTCGAATTAGGTAGATATCTTACTAGGTTAGATCTAAGCACGTAAAAAGGCCTGCATGTTGCAAACCAGCATGGTACAAAAAATGCTGATGTTAAATTGCCTCACCAATTAATTACAATTTCTATATCGCACTCCGATTTAGGAATATTTGCCAATAATTATTAACATGGTGTGTCCGTTCCTAATTCTAATAGGACAAGTGTCACCAATAAATCGTCTAGGGCGGTATGAAAATCACTTTTTGTCTATGATACTTGAGTGTCAGTTGAGGTTTGGCCATGAATTAGGCTGAGTGCGCATGTGCGCGGCGCCACCGACGTCACCGTCGCCGGCGCCCGCGCAGCACATGTGAACACATGCTGACAAACATTGTAAATAATCTGTTTTATTCAAAACATGCTGACCTCTGCTCTGCTCAACATAAATATTCGCTATCATTCAACGTAGGAAGGTAGTTAGGTACTCGACATTTAGACTGCTGTTCTAAACATGAAATTAAATCGCAAATACCTTCGTCGACATTAATTTTATGAAAATGCTGTATAATTTTATAACTAGGCAAATAAAAGGAACACAAATGTAATTTAAAAGACAAAAACACGCGAGCTCAGTAAAACACAGCTCCAATTACATGTAATTTGGAAAGCACGCAATTATGCGGACCCTGAGGGGCGACATTTCTCATTCTTTGTGCGTGCCTGTAGATTCAGTCATGCAGTCCTAGCGCTTATTTAAATAATATAATATTAAATATTCAGTGTCTCGTGTCGAAGGGATACTTTATCATATTTGATTGGGCACGATTGTATCTGCGTTTACTGCTTTATGAATATTTTTTGGCATTTGAAATAAAGATCGTGTAGCAACTATACTTATCGGTGTTTTGACGTTTTAATGGAAGTCTGAAATTAATAGAGGTTTTCAAACTTTATTGAGACATCACTCATTGAATATTATTGAATTATGCAACAAACAGCGGCTAAATATAAATATTCACTATATAAATCTAAAACCTTGATTGATTCATCTTTAAACGACTTTGGTACTTGACACAGAAAATACACCTGTTAAATATCTGCAATAATCTAAGTCCTTCAAGCAGTTCCATATATTCGAACATAAATAATATTACACTGGAAGATTAAATCGATAGCCAGATAACATTGTATGCAAATACACGTCAAATAAGGCGTTGCATGAATAGTTGTCATGGGAAAACATATCGATAAAAGATAGGGATTTTCGACACGATACCCAAACTTTCACATGAGCGTGCGAATCGTGGGAATTGATTAGCGATGATCTATACAAAATAAACTATCCCGACATTATAGCCAGCTCGTCATAAAAGTTCTGATAAGGATTGATTACCTGTGAATTGTAAATAGTGCTGGGATCACACACGTATCGGTGATAGCCGAATTAATGCTCTTTTTTGGAATTAGAATTAAATCGGACCATATTCTAAGTAGAAAGATTTTATTGGAATGAAGATTGCAGCTTTTAGGTATCTTGAAAAGTCATCAGTTCATGGCTGCAAGTACCATTATTCGATCAATTAAAAATGTTTACTCCTATGGATTCTGTTACCTACGCCATGGTTAAAATATCCATTAATACTGAGCCTACGCTGAGCTTATGATACCATAATTTTCCGAAGTTAGCTTAACGTTGAATAAAATCAGAATCACCTGACATTAAAAAGTTCCCACAAGGTGGGATTCTATCAATTTCTATCTCGCGCGTGATCAGTCGCCTGTGCAGATAAGCGCAGTTCACACATTGAGTTCACACGACTTTATCTGACGTCTGACAGCTGTGACAGTTGTCACCGTGACGTTTCGGACAGTCAGTCAACACGTCTGGCTGTCAGTCTGTCAATTATGCGACGCCAAACTATCATGACAACGGAGAAAGCATCTTCTAGAATTATTTTTTCTCATGGAATTGGGTCATTGAAAAATAAAGTGGAATAAATCAATAAGTTATTGATTAATCCACTACCTATGGATTTTTATGTTTTGGTAAAACGATAGGAAATTAGCTACAATGAGAAAAAATCACCAAACTTAACGTAACTAATTTATAGGGATTTGTTAACATAGTAAACCCTTCGTAACTGGGATGCGCAGATCGGATTTCATTTCCTTCGCGTAAAAAATAATTTTGGTATTTTGTCGTGTTTACCCAAAATTATATAGGAAAAGACTGATTATAGTGATGATTGCCAGTAGCAACGAAATTATAAATAACTTTAAGGATTACAGCCTTGGCGACAAAACCACAATGTATCTAATGTACAAATGTGGCATTGCCACATTGCCGAAGTTATATAAATCTTCTGATGGTTTATTACACGAATTTAAAATTTGGTCAGAGATTTATGGCGAGTTCAAAGCGAAGGGTACACCGTACAACAAAGCTTTCGTGTGTTGTCCACATGTTTGTCTCATCCGATTACTTTAAGCGACCATAACTCATAGTGTTATGTGTTACGTACTTACGTTACGCCAAGGAATATGGTTTTTTTTTACACGCCTATAAATAAACATCATTCTTTTAATTTTAAAACCTTTTTATTTTTTATGTGCCTAACGTTTTATGAATCTTTTTGATTGTAAGTATGAACCTACTTTTAATAGCAACTAAACAATAAAAGTTTTAGTAATAAACGCTCACAGCTTATTTTAGAAATTATTTTGTTTCACACAGCATGAATTAGAATCAATCAATTCTTAATTATTTTAATATCACAAAACTAAAAGTTGTTCTAATAACTTCGCAAGCCTGTTCTCTCGCCCTTGACCACTTACATTTAAATAACCAATTGATATACAAGACAGTAAAACTTCTAATAGATTAATATATTACCCGTAATTACTTACATCACAGAATAATTACTATGGCGATAAATTTTGAAACAACTTTCGATGTATTGATGAATCGAATGTTGTTAACACATCGAGAGTTATCGAGTTAAATAAAACATGTATCGAGAAACGGAACTCTAGTTACGAAATAATTCGAATTGATTGTAGACTAGTTCTTATGTAAATGTTGGAAAGCTCTATATTTATGGTCGAATACTTAAACTAGTCCAGTTATTGCATATCGTTGCAAATCTAGAAACTGCTAACGGTTCCGATTGTGGATCTATAAAGTGCTGTTTTATCTATATGTATTTACCCCTAATAGCCCGACTGTCTTATAGTTATGACGACGGTTTCTTAATGAGCTAGTTTAAATGATAATGTTATAATTAAGGTAGAAGTTGCTCTACTAGGAAATGCGTTAGCACTGGAGGAATGGTAACAGGATCAATAAATTATCATAAACTTGGTAAAGTAATGACTGAAAGTAGAGAAAGCCCTAAAACAAGGACGACGACAATCTGTTGTTGTCGAGATAATTTACGTTTCAGAGGATGAAGATCATTTTAAGATTTTTCGAGAAATAACTTCGCCAACCAACAGAGAAAGAATATAAAAAATGACGGAGATATGAGGTAACAAACATAAAAAAAAACAATCGAATTGAGAACATCCTCCTTTTTTTGAAGTCGGTTAAAAAGAGTCTTTATATACAGACAATTCCGTACGCAGAAATCAGAAAAAGTCTAAAAACAAACGACAATCTACGTCACTTTGAGACGAATTGCTTTCCCATCAGAGATAATCATCTTTCCAGCGATATCAATGCACGTACTCGCGATAATATTTTAATAGATTAGGGAGTCAGCAAACCCGCATGTTTCGGGGCAAGATTCTCACGCGCGAACGCCTGTAGAATACGCAAGTCGTGTGAAACACTCGTGCGGTTTGCCCACTGAATACTAACAAACTCACTTACAATTTCATTGCCCTATTTATTTTGTTAGTTGTACTTTCTAACATTTTTATATTCACTTAGAGGTTTGAGTGAAGGATCTAAGGATTAGTTGCGTAAGAGAACTTTCTTTTATGCTTTCACTGGCGCACTTAATTTGCGCAAAGGTTTAATTGCTGCAAGCTTATTATTATAGCTACGGTAGACAACAGATAAACTTGCAGTGGTGGTCATTGAACTGTCTACATTTATTGGCACTCTTAATATTTTTAACCGACTTCCAAAAAAGGAGGAGATTCTCATATCGATTGTATTTTTTTTTTTGTGTTTGTTTCCTCATATCTCCGTCATTTATGAACCGATTTGAAAAATTCTTGTTTTATGTGAAAGGATATGCTTCTCGATTGGTCCCATTTAAATTTTATCAAAATCGGTTCTGCAGTTTGGTTTTTAAATCCAAATAGCTGGAAAAAATATGTGGAAAAATCATGCATGTATACGAAATTGGGTATTTTTGCTTTCCTGTGGCTTTCTAGTGGTGTTGTTAGGTGTGGGGTACCACTAAAAAGTGAAAAATAAAAAAAACTTTTCACAAGAAAAAACCGACTACCAAAAAAAACACTACAAAGTACAAAATAACTTTAATTTGGATAGTCGGTGTCATAAATACTAAGAAGCAATCAAAAACACCGACTACCGAAATCAAAGTTATTTTGTAGGTATACCTACATACATACGTGTAGTATGTATGTAGGTATACCTACAATCTTATAGTGTTTTTTTTGGTATTCAGTTTTTTTTTGTGAAAAAGTTTTTTTAAAAGCAATAACAAAGACAAAAGGCTAAACGGTTAATTTATTGTTCGGGGACATGTTAGGAACAGGACATTGTACTTTATTGCAAGTCTATTTGGCGCCTACCGTAGGTAACGGAAAGCGACCAGAAAATTATAAAATAGCAATAAATATTTTTTTGAAAGAAAGTTGATAGAGCGCCTAACAAAAGACATCAACGAGTCAATTGTTTCTGGCGGTCATTTGTAATGCGGGAAATTAGTCATTATCTTGTATTACAATGTCGTGTAAGTAATCATTATAACATAACAGTTTCATCTACTCAAATAGATGACAAAAAACTAGAGATCACGTGCTTAAAGAAAGTTTCGAATCTAAACTTGGTCGCGAGTCGACAAAAAGTAGCCGCGAAGACACGCAAACGCAAGCACTTACATTACAAGAAATAAAAAGAAAAGTGGACACTGGACACTTCTCAGTTAGTTGATTAAGGCCAGGTTTTCTGGAAAAACGTTGTTTTGCATTGTGTAAAATTGTGTTTTATTCGTAAACAACACGGATTTAAATTTTGAAAAAAATATATTACATATTTCACACTTCGATCTTGCGATTTCGGCCGTGCGATACACGATTACTTGCACTTTACTGCATCCAATTAAATCGCAAAGACAAGTCAAAATCAAGATGTAATTATCATTTCATTTGAGTTATATAAGGTTTTGAGTAATAAAACTTATACCACAATAAAGGTCGTAAAAAATGTGATATAAATCGGCCGTCATAATGTGAAATATGAAAATACGTATCCCACTAATTCCAAAATCAAGTGATTTTGTCGTTTCATGAGCGCGCCTCGTGTCATTTAGTCCCGAGCGGAACGTGTTGGAGGTCGGACGTGTGCCAAATTTTTGCGATCCCGCCACCCCCGCTAAGTTCTGTTACTGGCTAAGCCTAAATTGATTACCGCTCTAGCACTGCCGGCACACCAGTGTGCCGCGAATTTAATGTTTATGTTTATTTACGTAAGATTTATTTTTTATTTTGGAATTTTCACGTGTCGAGTGGTTAAATAATAATACTTGTATACAATTTAGTGTTCAAACAGTTGTAATATAGTTAGTTTTTATTAGATGTAGCTATAATTTTGTAAAAAAAAATGGGGGAAAAAAAAGTTGTCACGGCTCTTCGTTGCAGCGGTGACTACTTTTTTTTATAAACTTTGGCTGAATAAACAAAAAGGTATATAGGTATATACATAATTTACTTTACTAACTAGGTAAGTACCGACACGAAACAGATAAATTTCCACACCGCAAACATGTGTGTAAACAGTTTAATTTAAACCTTATTTCAGTACGCATAAAGACGTGCGCTTTAGTGGTTTAGTTTTCGCGCGGAATAGATTTACCAACCGCATCGAGTATGTAAAACAATTGAATTTGAACCCTATTTCAGAGTGCATAAAGCCACCTCGCGCGCACATGATACAATGATTTACTGTTTTCAAATGTCAAATAGGTAGTTCACCCCGCTACGTTAGTCTTGATGGTTTCGGAGAGTTTGTATAAGTCTTATAATATTTGTTATTTATTAGAAATGTCCGTTTTCACTTATCTTACTCCTAAACAAATGCAAAAATAATAGCTCGTATTTCCTACATGAGAGTTGAATATCGGTGCAATAATGTTGTGGTGTTCATGTAGAGAAGAAATATAAGTGTAGTTATACGCTAGGTGGGTACCTACTCACAGCCACCACAACACAACAAATAATAATATTTATGGTGTCCGCAACGTTTGTGTAGGTCTCGTCTATGCCAAACAATACGCGCAGCGCACTCGTGAGTCGCGTGCCATAGTGTAAAAGTGTTACAGTATGACCATTTCCTATGAAAATATTATAATAACATACTTTTGGTAACGTTTAGGCTACCGGACCAGCTCATTTATGCGCTGTACACTAAAGTCCATCCTCTTACTAATTACTAACAATGTATCAAGTTATGACAAGACATACAAAAAACTATGTGGTCAGTTTGGATAGTTTTTCCAATCCAATGCGTTACTTTATCGGTGTTTATTGGCAAGAGGAAAAATGTATAGAAATTATAAATTACATACACTAAACTGTTTTTAATTGACTATTGTATTGTATATTATTAACCGACTTCCAAAAAAGAAGAGGTTCTCAAATCGACTGTTTTTTTTTGTTGTATGTTTGCTCAGCGATATTTTCGCCAATTGTCAATCGATTTTGATGATTCTATTTTTTTTGTAAGTGTATCTTCCCGGACTGATCCCATTTCAATTTGGTGAAGATCTGATGAAGAACTTCGGAGACAGGTAACGGAACTCTTCATTCCCGTAGGAATTCCCGTTCCCGTATAGCCGTACAGCCTTCCCCATGAATGTAACTATCATAAATTCATAATCATAATACAAAAAAGAATTTCTTGCACCGCGTCGCACGCAGTCACGCAGGCTCGACGCGTTCTCGTTTGGTGGCCGCGTCTCGCGCACCGCCCGTTGGATTTAATCATATTGTTGAATTATTTTAATTTTACATTATCTCCTAAACGGTGAGTTCAAATAACATGCTGTTAAAGACAAAGTTTATCTTCATAAAATTATCTTGATGATGATGTAACTTTCGCTAGTAAGGATTAATATGCCTGCCTAATATTAATGCTGAAAAACCACCTTTAATTTTTAAATAAATTATTTGACATAAAATGCCTTAGTGTGGCATATTTATAAGAGATAGATATAGGTGTAACGTCGCGGACTTTTTTTTAGATCGAATGAAAAACAATATCTTTGTTGTACATGGTACTTACGTATAATTAGCTATTACCACAGCGCACTTAGCGCACTTCCACTTTATAATATTATTTAGTATAGATTTGAATAAAGTAGTATCTCATTATCATTATTGTAACACCATAAAATACATAAAGAAATTAAACACACACCATATTACAATTCTATCCTATTTATTTATAACGGTTTGCTATCTATGTTTCTGTGTACGTGCGTCTGTGTGCCTGTGTATCTGTCTTTGGCACTGTAGCTCCGTTATCTTTATTGAACAGGGATATTTTGTAAGTTTTTAAAATTTTACTTGTTAATTACCAACAAATCAAAATCAAAATTTGCGTTACAGGGCAATAGAGCATGCGGAAGGGCGTGACTTGTCTCCAAAATAATACTCATTTATTGGGGTTACCCCCGACGGTATAGTTGGGAACGACACCATTGTTGAAATTAAATGTCCAATAACGGCATTTAGAAAAGGGAAATGCTGCTATTGAAGAAAGTAAAATACATATATTTAAATTCGATAGAATAAAACATACCAGGGTTATAAACAAAAAAAGTAATTGGTATTACCAAGTGCAGGGTCAACTTCATGTAACAGAAAGGAACCAATGCATTTTTGGAATATGGTTCGGTGAAAACTAGTAGTAGAAAATATTTCAAGAGATGACGAATTTTGGCGGGTGCATATGGAGAAAAAAATTATAGATTTTTATTTGAAATGTATATTGCCAGAGATTGTGGATCCGCGCCAAAATCGCGGTATGCCAATACGAGACATAATATTGAAAGAAAACAAAGAAAATGTTAATGATAAGCCTGTGCAGCCAGGTCCAAGCAAATCCAAGGACCATATTCCGTGTCAATCTCATACTCAGCTAGGTCCATGCAAACCGAGACAGCTACAGTTCAACGAATTTTAGCCAGTTGCATTGGTAACTTTTATTATGTTAACTATTTGATTAAAAAATATAAAAACGTTTTTGTTTTTTTTTAAATAGCATCTAGGCAAATTCCAAACCATTTATACTTGTAAGCTTTCTTGAATTATAATATTCAAGAATTGTAACATAATTTTCCTAAAGTAAGTGTGCCTACCTACTACTTGATTTTTACGAAGGTATCGCACCAAAGCCAAATAGCGCGCGACGCGTATTTTTGTATCGTACTCGTATTCATAATTTTCGTGTCAGTCAGATTTTAAATCCACCATATACTCTAAAATAAATAAGTATTATTACTGATTTTTAATGATTAGTAATTGGATTCAAGTTTGTACAATAGGTACGTACTTAATCCATCTATAACCTTAAAAAATACTTAATAGAAAAATAAAACAAAATAAACATATACTAATCAATTCAAGTTGATCTACTGCATTACTTTATCCTGTGACGGAACTTAGTACCTACCCGAGTCCGTGAACTCATAAGCGAGCGGTGCGCTTGGTGCGCGCGTCTCCCGCGCATCGTAACTTATTACGTATTGCTACTCCTTGCGGGGCCTGGGGTAAGCGTTAGATGCCTACGCGCTCAAGTCAGGCTCGCCTTAACTGACTGGTGATCTATGAAACCACCAAGTTCCAAGTTGTGGTGAACAAAAACGTTGTCCCGTGTCCAAAGTGTTTCGTTTTCAATAAGTGCTATGTAATGCGGTGTTGTGGTGTGGTCGCGTTCCGTGGTCGGCACAATGCGCTGGAATGCGCCGAGACAGAGTGCTCGACCGCCTGGAAGGAAGCCGCACGCTCCGGCTTCATTAATGCTTACACTTTTTTATGTATAGGTAACTTTTTTGTCATCGTCACCCCTCGATTGAGTAGAGGGCGGGAGTTGAATAAGTTGAAAAAAATTAAGGCGATCGATGAAAGCGTATAAGTCGTCGAGAAACTAGTTACTGAAATATATAAGAAAATCCTATCACATAATCCATAGAGACTAACAAAACACCAGGAACAATCGCATAGAATAAGTCCAGCACATAAACAAAGGCACAATAGCTGGGCTCAAGCTAAGTATTCCACTACGTAGCTGTCCAAGCGACTGGCTTGACAACTACAGAGCACCAACAATAGTAGGCTTTACATAGCCGCTGGCAAACCCGTACGGCCGCTCTAGCTACACAGAACACCATCATATTTTCCGCATTGGTATTGCGTGCCCCGTGCCCGGCGGCAGCAAGCAATTTATAGCCAGTGGAACTACGTACATGCTTGTTATTATTTAACGGTGGACCCGAGCCAAGACAGAACGCCCCCGGCTATTGCCAATGCGATCCTGCTAAACTTGTAAGTATTATTTTATGACTAAGAATACGAATGCGCCGCGCCGGCGCACTTTTGTACAGCTAACCAAGTACTACTTTATGCACCCACGTATTTCAACAAAATCCAATTAAAAAAGGACGATTGCTTACGGACTCCTGCATACAGATTGCTACATTTAAATCGCCCCAAATAACATCAAGACGTATGGTACTTTATATGTAGGTAAATGAACACCAAATTCTGACATCTCACCAAATACGTCATTCAAATTGCGGCCGCCATCTACCTCTATAAGGCGCAGATATTTTTTATCAGGCGGTGATTTGAATAAAGTCATAGCGGTGTCCGGTGTCGTATGCAATGCCTTACAGAGCCACGTGCTTGGATATGGTGTAACGACAGCAATGACGAACGCGTACGGCTTGCCAAACAGGTCAAATCTCCATTAAAGAGTAATCATAATACTTGGCAGGCCTTATAGAGCGCGCGTCGGCGCTGCGCGTGCGCGAGCGAGAGCAGCCAGGATATCTGACTCCTTCAGTTGACCGGCCTTGTGGCACGCGCCGCCGAGCCACTCGTATTATCCCATTTGATTTACCGATCTCATTAAAATACGTCTACATTTACAACTATTCTAACTACCCACACTAGTTTATAGGTAACAAATATCTACAAAATCTGAGCTGAGATTATATCGACAGCCAGTCGGAACAAGGAGAAGGGAAAGGGACACTGTCGTAACCTGAATAGATTGGACCGTTTATTTAAATTCACGGTATTGTCGCAATCGCAACGGCTACACTACAGAGTTTTACAATGTCTAGAAACCGAGAACATAAATTACTTACTGGCGCTGGCGCACAATCTAAAAAGTACTTAGTAAGATGTAGTGGTTCGTTTGGTGTCATATTTCTGTTATTTGCCTATGTAATTACCACTAATGACCCGCTCGCCGCCGCCTCTCTCAGAATTAATTGATAGCTATAAATAAGGCGATAATTTGGACATCTATCCGAATATATCTGACCGAACATTTTCATTTTCTTAATTTGTTTAACAAATGCTTGGAAACGGACCTAAAGGTTTCACGTCCAATAAACCCAAAGCGCAGGTAACACTAAACGGTTATAAAGCTATAAAAGTTTGATTAGTCGAAAAACGTTCGTCTATAGAATTTAAAGCTTTTGAATAATATAAATATGAATATATGAGGAGTGTTCTCGCCTCTAGGCCGGTATGTACATAATGCAAATGAGTTACATTGAAACAGAGTGTCCGCTTAGTCAGAAGTATTCAGAACTAGGAGCCAATTAGTGTGGTATCAAAGGCCGACTTCGTAAATTAAGCAAGATGACGCCGGCTGCTCGCCTAACAACACAGATATTCGCATCCTTTTCTTGCAACTACACAATGTCTTATTAATTGTGATTTATGTCCCTAGGCGGTTCTGATTTGTTGATACCAAGTATGCCAGCAATGTCTACATCTTATTTGTTTAAAACGTTTTAGTCTAATAAGACCTTATTTATATACACAGTCACCCGAATCCGTATCATCCTTATTGATTTTATCGGAATCCGAATAAGAACTGACATGTCTTTGATCCCTTTTGAAATTTAAACGAATGTATTTATAGGGCATCGAAGCTCGCGCTTACGGCTCGATATACTTGTCATAAAATACGGTACCTTGTCCGTACTCCTTCGATGGTCAATTCCGATGGTTATTTTACTGGAATCGGTTCGGAAAGGAAAATATTTTGATTCAGACATAACGCCGAAGTAGTGAGTAGCGGTGGCCTCGGAGTGTTCAGCAAACAATATCTTATTTCATACAGTCTTGATTCAATAATGCCTCGAGGGCTCGAGCCAAGTTTAACGAACTCCAATAATAAAACGTTTTACTAGATTACTATTAAAAGAAAGAAGATAAATATTGAATATTGCACCGCGAATCAAATTAGAAACCTCCGATGATTCGATCAGAAATAATGATTTTATCTCGCTCTATAACTTAGATTATATCTAAATTGCTAGCGGTTTTGACTAGTTATTTAATAGCTGTAGAAATTGTACAATTTAATAATTTAGAAGTTTCCAATAATAATTATGAAGAGATAGTCGTGGTTAAACGAATGGTATTGGCCGCATATTTGTTGCGTAGTGGGACATAATGGTCTGTGCGTTGGCACGTACGAACGTGGAGTTGTTTAGAAGCCACTAAACCCCAACACAATGGTGGACCACAAACAGGGCTTTGTGCCTTTGTCCGGGGTGCTCGAGCAAATAAAATATTTTGACCGCGCGCCACCTCGCCCGTCTACATCCTACGCAAACATTCCTTGGACTGCTTTATTTTCTTATCTATTCTCCAAAAATACTGTTAGTCTTGTGCAAATATTGTCACCTTATTTCAACTTATTTGCCAACTCTAACACATTCGGTTCGATTTCAGTAAATTTTCCATGTTGCATCTCCACGCATCTCGTTGATTTATCCAATATTGGACAGGATGTTCACCCGATGATTCCAACAATGCCCAGTACATAGCGACACACACACAATGTGTTCGCTTTCTAAACATCTTAGAAGTGACACCTCACCCTTGACAGCAGTACATGGCTACTTGGAGTCGTTTTGTCGGCGAGTGCGCGTGCCCACCGCTCATATAGCCACATGAGATGTGGATGTGGCTGGTGGCTCAGTGGTCACCTCTCGCGGCATGTTTACATAACTCGTTAGACGCCAGCTCGCACCGCCCACGCTCGACCAGCTATTGGATATATCTAAATATTAACTGTAAACACTCGATAATGTTCTATTGTGATGTCACGCAGGTGCACTATCGCGCTGCCATCATTATAATAATGATAGCAGGGCTTGGACGACTTATTTGCTCCAACTCGTAAGGTCTTAATTTTATTGTTCTACAAGAAAATTATCAGCGCAGCAGCTGGATTGCATGCTGAAATTGTCCTGGTTCTGAAACACGTTTAGGCACACAATTCGATTCCGACTAGACGGATTATCCATTTTTGTCTGTATTTTTAGAATCAGACAACTGCACGCTTGTAGGGCATTAAGTACGACAACCGACAAGAAAGCGTATACGTGAACCTCATCATCGCTTCAGTCTCGATAAATTGTCCCATCAATCATCAAGAATTGCAATAGCGATACTCGGGTATGTCAAATGAATGCCACTTTTTTGCCGTCGATTGTCGGCGAAGGCCCGTGACGAAACGACACGTAATGCAATTTTGATTAACTTGACAACAAAACCTCTGGCAATTACATCCACAACACAATGATGGAGACATTACTTGTCGCTGATATTATAAAGGGCCATTACGATAATAACTGTGTCGTCAAGTAGACTGGAGACTGCTACATGATCTTGAAGATAAAGATTCATCGTTTATTTTTTTCTCAAAAGTCCCGCTAACGAGATGGAATTATTCTGCATTTCTGTTCCAAATCTGTTGTCAATACAACAATTCATACTACAATTCTTGGTATTCAAATTGGCAGTGCAGCTGGCTAAAATCAGCATCAGCAGTCACTTGATTATAAAGTATGACTCCTCGTGTTTTACAAACAGCCGAGTATCCGATTTGTTAGCCGTTAATTTGAATGGAAATGTAGAAATTATTGTCATCTCGTATAATGATGTTTTGGTAACACGCAAAAGGCCGCGTCGTCGCAAGCACAACGTAAACTTTCACTTGAACAATAGCGGCCGCGCACGATTATCACGACCCCGAGTCACGCAGGCGCAGGACGCAGCATCGACACTCTTTGTGATATCAGCATCTGATTGATGACTCGTCGAAAGGTCACTTTCGTACACATCGATCTCTCTATTTAGCTGACATTCACATATAAGTGGAGAACGTTCATGTGTGTACCGTCATTACATTTGAAGAACAAAAACGACCAATTGTTAAAAGTCCATAATCGCAAGTAGTTATAATGATACCAGAACACATTATCGCTAATTGATGGCTTGATGAAAGGTCAGTCTCGCCGTCGATCTCTCTATTTAACCCACATTTGCATGGTGAGGTGTGTTGCGCCGCCATAAAAACGCATGTTCTAACTTCAGACTCAATCGGCCGAACTATTTGTCAACTCTACTACATATAGAGATAGATGGGACCCTAGAAACGGTTAAAGGCTACATTTTTCACGAAAATCTATACCTGTCTATCTATATGCGAAGAATGAAGCTGCGAGCAAAAGTGCGAAATTTCAGCTCTCTAGATTTAGCTGTTTTGGCTGTGCGTTGATGGTCAGATCAAGGTACCACTTAAAACACATTGAAGTAGTAGAATCTCGAAGAGCCCATCAAAGCACAGTAAAAGTTAATTAATTGGCTCCTGTTTAAGGGCATGATCTATTTTCGCTGCTACTGCCACTACTTTTAGACGGCATAACGTTAACTTAGTAATATTAGCGAGACATATCTCACACTCGTCCAAATACCATCCCAAGAAGTTTACCGTTTTTTTACAGAGCCTACAAAATTATGCCGCCGCAGGATCCAAAAGTGTAAAAGCGCAGCGATGACCACCACAAATAAAAATGAAAAAATGCTTTTACATAATGAATACATGATATGTAAAGGTAAGGCGCGAACTTTAGGGGTAGATACACACAAGGCGTGAACGCTAACGCGCGGCCCAAACAAGGAGGTGTGAAAAGCCCCGGTGATCGTGGCGTTCTTATTGTGGTAGCTGCTAAGCCGCTTACCGGACCAGTCCCATAAATCCAAGCTTGTCCCTGACTATACAATCTTTCTGGTAGGTACTTAGGTACCCGTGTACTCGCCGCTGTCGTGCTCGATTTGATAAGCGCCTAAGCCAATGTCGTGTTGTATTCACAAAGTAATACCTGACTAAGCGCATTTCAATGCACATGGTAATGTATTCAGTATGCCCATTATGATCACCAGTCATAAAATGCGCAGACAACGGCGTATGCTTTAGTTATTTCTCTTAAGTTTATGAATAGTTCACTTCATCTTTCGTAAAAAAACGTGTCAAAATCCGTCGCATCGCTCCGTCCCGTTCACAGTATCCTGTGTCGTTTCGCGTGTTCTGGTATTATGTTACACATACTTTTCAAGCGTGGCCTAAGCGCATTCGGCTGGAATTAAGTGAGTTAAGTTAACATGAAATCACAAAAGGAAGTGAAGGCATCTCAGCGGATGCAAGAGAGCTAATAAAACGGCCGATACAATGCCGACTATTCAAGTCGGCGGCAAGACTAAGAATATACCGAGAAAATCTTTTCATGACGCCGCAAACGCGAAACACGATTGTCACCGATACAAAGTTAATACACCTTATTAAGCGAACTAAAGCCAATTTAGTCCAATATCGGACAAAATCTTAACGGACGTCGGCATAAGCTCAGTGGTCGGCCATTGTTGTGTCGCCTGGGCTATGGACCTCGAGTCGTTGTGTAAACAAAACGAGTTATTATATGAGAGCTGAGCCTCACTTTATGGCATTCCAGTCTCAATTTAAAACGCGGCTTCGTATCCCAGCTCTTAACTCTTCAATGCTCTTCGTTATGCCCTCAGAACTATAATAAACAGAAGTGATAGTCAAGCGTCTGCATACATTTTGAATACCCGGCCGATCCATATAGAAGACCTTTCTGCCATACAAAAGATAAAGTAAAAACAGGAGACACAATCGCATGATACGCAGAGGCATTTTGAAGAGGGACCGCGGCGTTTGGCAGTTTTTGTGACACCGAATTTTCATTGTCTTTCGGCAAGTTATCTCATTTAATTATAAGCTCGGAACGGTCGATAGATAGGGAACGATCCACCGAAGAAAATTGTTGCAAGGTTTTTTTAGGAGTCGAGATTGCGAAGAGCTATAAATGGCGCAGCAGGCCCTGCGGCAGTTGCCATTTGCAATCGGTTATGGAACGACCGCGAACCTCTTTTTACATTATAATCGGTTGGTCCCCGCTCACTTGTTTTTTGCTCAGAACCGATGATGGACCTAAATGGCCATGGATGCAAAAATGAAGTAAACATGGTATTATTCGACGCCAAAATCTACCGGTATGTTGTCTGAGGCAAAACGTGTATTTATCCCTGTAAAGGAAATTTTTCGTAACGCATCATTGGTGTTAGCTTCCTTCCTGTGGGTGGTAATGTCCGTGCAGGACACATGTATTGAGGTGACAGATGACAGGACTCTCGAACCTCGTCCGCAGCTTGCTTGGCTGGACTCAGCGTCTCGCGTGATCAGACTCGAATTACGCCAAAACCGACCCGTGCCGTCATTAACGACGCATTAACGTCAATTATATACAACAGATTACAACATTAGACCTCTAAATACACATACGATATGCAAGTATTTAAGTATCATAATCATGAAAGATGAAAGGCAGAGGTGAACAAACATAATTTATTCTTAGCGTGATTTTTATGTGACAAGGCATATATCATAAGAATATCTTTCGGAAATACATTCAAATGAAATATTATAATTTGACACTGGCCGACGAAATCGTAGCGCATTAATATGCAGCTCGTGCGGCAAGGGACTGCGCTCGCGCACCGTCACTAATAATGGACCAGACGCGTCTAATGCATTATTCAAAAGGTCCTGGTGATCCCGAATCCGAATATTTTTAGCAAATCTAACTTGTTTTAGCGTTGATAGTTCTTCGAAGGTGCCGTTTGGAGTAAAATTATTGCTTTAACTTCATGTTTTACGACACTGTTTCGTTTATGTTTTCTGTTATTGATTAGAAACCTGTCCGTTGTTTCCAATAAATCATATATTGAGATAACTTAAAGTTTATTATTGTATTAATTTTATTCATGACTTAAGCGGCACGTAGGTGTGTGTATTAGCCGGGTCCTTAGAGTCATAAAATCGATATTGATCAAACGCTACCGCGATACATATCTCTGCTTACATTACAGTTATCGTCTGTACAATGATCGTAGAAACAGAACAACTCCAGGAACGAATTAAAAGAGTAAACAGTAGCGACACAAAGAGAGGCTTCATTGACCCACCAACACAATGCCGACCTACAATTCGCCGTTAATTAGTTCTGTTTCAAAGAAGCCGTGTTCGATGGAAACGAAACAATTAGCTTTATACTGGAGAATTACCATCTTATTAGATACGGCGAGCGTTCTTATTCGATAGAGATGCTTCTCGAAGGAGGAAAATATAGACAAGTTTACACTTTAAAATAAAGTAGTCAAGTTTGTACTTTAGCGTGACTAAGACCTATCGAAGTAGGTCACAATCATTACAACAATCAACGCCAAAAAACTAGTGAACGTCAGATATTATTCAATACTCAGAATGTTCTCGAACTTCACGACAAAAAGATAAGTGGGCACATGGTACAAGCATTGGATTACCCTTCAGCGACCAGCTAACGTGCACCCATTATCTCTGTGATTGGAGCTTGAGAGCGTAATAAAAATTCTCTGTAAGTAGAGTTACATGCAGATATGTTATGAGGCTAAAGATGATAGTAGTAATGGGAATCGTTCAAGTATCTGGGAACGAATTAGAATATCGAGTAACCGTAGGTGTCCACTTGAAGGATAGTCAGAACTCTTTCTCCAGGGTAAATCGTTCGTCGTATGCACGTTCTGATTAAGAATGATTTGGTGCTCCCAATATGAGTAGACAGTCTCAGCTAGTTTTACGATCATTTATTTGACTAGACGCAGTATCAACGAGCTCAATAGATGCCTAAGGCGAGCGTCTCAAACGGAACACGTGTCGCTGATTGCCCTCAATTGGCGAGCGAATAAAAACAATCGTCGCTTAAAAATAACCGTGATTTCATCCAGCAACATGTGATACTTGTTTTCTTTCGGTGTAACGAACATATTCCTACAAGTTCCCATGGCCGCACCATGTGAAATGTCCTGGTTCGGCGGTCCCAGCTCCCAGCCTACAGTGGCACCGGGCTGTGAATCACTAATGATAATGACCCTGTGTGGGATATGGAACGGGAACTTCTTCCAGGAACCGGCGGAATCGTAAAACAGCGTAACGTACGTGCTTCACCATGTGGAGAGCGTGAGAGCCCGCGGCTCCGCGATCCACCATACACCATCTGATGTTTTTATCGTGGCTGACCATTGCGCAAATATTGAGATAGTGACATCCGTAGTGGTTAGCTACGTTCAATAAATGGGTCAAATTCCGGAAGTAAAACCGCAAACATCATTTTCCCATAAATAACAATGTGTATTTTTGTTACTGATACGGCAACAAGGACTGTAATTGTCTATAACTGTAATCTCTATTTTGATATTCTTATTATTTATGATGTAACTAAAATATTTTAAATAAAAACTTCCTTTGTTCCCTAAGCACAGTAAGATGATTCATTTATATGTGCTGTAGGTACTGCTACAATACCACGCGAAGTCTTCTCACAATTCAAGTCCTTATTAAACTCTTGATTGTATATCCCCAAAAAAATCTCTAACAGCTTATTATTAATATGTGGGTTTTTCTCTGTGTCATTAAGTAAACGTTCTCACACTTCATCGCACATGCTGGCTAGGTCTCTTACTCGGCAATTCAGATGACTCTAAGAATAGTTTTATTTTAATTCACAGCTAAATTATATTTAATCTTCATTCTTAAACACGCCACTTAATATTTAATAAATCTTAGATTTAATGAAGCATTAAAGTTATATTGACGATCAACGGGTAAGTGGCTTGAGGAGGAAATTTGAAGCAATATTTGTATGCCAGTTTTTTTGTGCTGTGGGCACTTAACTATTTAGTTGCAATGACCATTATTGGAAGTCAAGTCAGTCAGACATTGTGTTGAAAGGCGCCAGTCAGATAAAAACTTCTTTCGGCCATTTTAAGCCTTATCTTCGTCTCATTGTTGAAGTTTTTTTTCTCTCTCCAGAAGAGCTGATAAAAGTGTTTTGTAAATATGTTTGAAACACTTTGGTTACCCCAGGAATTTGATAAAGAGTACACCCGGCGGCTAAAGTTTTAACTCATTAGGCATGACTTTGATAAATGGTGCAACATTCAAGTGTTCGAGTGTACATATTTGTAATTTCATACTTACATGCTTCATACCAAGTTTTGTTTTTCGTGACATGTAGTTTTGTCACAGGCATTACGCACATCCGTTGTTAAGATGCACTTGCGTGGGGCAATTGAATTAGCCAATTATAATTCAGTGCACATTTTGACGTCAGTGCGAGGGTCAATCCGTTTACATTGAGTTAAAGTTCTAATAGCCCTTCAAAGGTTTGTTCGGATTACCGGCTGCTATTAACTTCATTGAGAAAACCGGATAGCATTAACTATGTTACAGGAAATTCAATATTCATCCCCATTGTCAAAGTTTTATTTCCATAGATAATAATTCCATACAGATTGATCCGGAGGGTTCGTACAATCGGCGTTGAGGATTTACCAATCAGCCGAATTGGAGCATATCGTGCGAACGCGTTATAATAGGAGGATATTATAATAAACAGATCCCGGGCCCCTCCGTTCACTCCTCCCTCCCTAATAAATATTAATGCATGAACTTGAATGCTCCTCAACACAGTGATGCTGGTACATTGACACTCAATTTGTTTTTTGCAGTTTCTGGATTGATAGCTCCTCCGCGGCTAATCTTTGTGCTTACTTTCACGCACGTGTTATCGCGTATTTGTATTGATACCTATGTTAACGCTTCGTCGAGTCGTAAAATAATAGTTTTAATAGTATTGTAAATGTTTATAGCGACATGTTATTCCTAAAGCGCTGGAGATTCATTCATCTGGGGGTAAGGGTAACGTATCGTTAGCTGATAGTTTGTTTATTAGAAAAATAAACACTATCTGATGGGAACTTTACCCAGTAACGAGGTTATGATGGAACTTTCTCATAATAACGAACTTTTAACAAAATATTTATGTGTTACGTGTTGTAAACATATTTTCTTTAATAGGCACCAATGTAAAACAATGTTTGATATGATTTAACACCATTTTTATTCTGATCAATCTCGTTCTAACATGTTGGGTTTTAGGGCCATTATTTAATTTTCCAATTGCCTAACATTTCTGCGATAACATCCATTGGAAATTCTATATATCTCTCTAAATCAATAAAGTACAATGATATGCCAAGGGCGAGCCACCCTCTAGCCGGAAGGGTCATGTACAATACAAGTTAGGGTTGACGAGAACAGTTTCCACTTCGGTTTCCCACGCCACCCCTGCAGGGAAACCCTACTTGTTGATTTTTGTTCCGTAATCGAGCCCCCATTTGACATCGTTTCCGGGCCCCATTAACAATAACAATTATTTTATTTTGATGTTGTAACGTGTTGACATCGGGAAATCGATTATGAATGTAGTACTTTTAGTGGGGAGAGTTAATGAGCTCGTGCTGCTCTGCTCACCCGATTGTATCGTGATCAATCATTGCTTGAAGATCCAAGACGAACTTTTATCTTTATCTCCTTTTAATACGTATTGTTATTATGGCTATTACAAGATCCACCAGTAAGAGTGTCTGAACAAAGTACAGTTTTGACTAAATGCAAATGATTGAGTTCCTGATAAGATTGTTAATCTGCTAGTTGAAAAATGAGCCAACGGCTAATATTTTAATATTCAAAATCGTCTACCGCATAATTACTTTTTTGACTAATTGTCAGTGCCCTACAGCAGCTTCATAAAACATTATATTTGGAGATAACATCAAAATATACGGTCAAAATAAAAGAAGTGAGTACCTCGAGGCGGCAGCAATAATGTTATGATAAAAATGTCGTGCTTTCGTGGTATTCGTTGAATGATTCATTTGAATAACATCAAGCTGTTAATAACATAGGACACGCAATCGCAAATGCTATGGAAATAAGTTTGGCTTTATTAAGCAAATTGCCCCCAGACAAGATGTTTTGCCCCGGGTCGGGATTGTTAAATCTCTGATTGGGATGGATTCCGCGCGAATCTCCACACTTATTGGATTCTTACATTCTTTTTTTTTTAGAATTTAAATGAGCCGATTTTGTAGCAGGTATGTAATTTATTTATCAAGTCACAGGTAGGTACTTTTGTAACAAGAGAGGTAAATAAATGCTTATTATAAATATCAATGACAATAAGTATATTAGGAATTAATAGGCAGGTAAAGAGGTAAACGTTGGAGGCGTTTAGACGAACCTGGACTGCGGTAGGCTGACATTACGATAGGTATTCCTAGGAGTAGGTAAGATACTCCATACATCCATATACATTATGTACTTATATGTATAATTATTATTTGTGCATTTTTCAAAGCAGAAAAACACTCCTGTAATAAAAAGTAGGTAGGTAATTGTCTAGATAGGTACTATGTGAATAAGTAGGTGCAAAATTACTTTAATAGAGTAGGTGCCTAGGTAATCTATCTAGATATCTAGGTCTCTTATTAAGTAGGTACCCAGATGTCCAATTGTCTATAGTAGACTGCGGTTAATAGCAGCCATGTTAATAGGAGCAAAAGTTGCAATTAATTAATTTGTAGCCTACCTAGAATTATACTATTCTAGGTAGTATCTACCCACGCATTCACATAGTTTTCTGACACATATCCTACACGAAAGCTGCAAATAATCTTTTTTATTCATTACAATAATTGTTTTACCTAATTAACATAAAGTACCCCATGTTAAAAAAACAGCAACGAACTATCTACAAGCTAAATTCAAAGAACAACAATAGAAGCAATTACGTCTAATTACTAGATTGATACTATATTCAAATTGATGAATAAAAAGTATGCCAAACAATAGCTTTCGACATCAACATAAACATACCTGCCCGTCCAGTCGCACTGATCGCCCATCATGCCCGCCTCCACTCTGCATAAAACTCCCAAAAATACAGTCCAAAATAATCGCCTGATGTCCATTTTAACGAAAATTATATTACAATAACAGCAAGAATTATCACTGCTCCAATCACATCACTTTCAAACAATCCTTTTATGTCAGTTCCATAGTTAATCGGTTATTTTACAAAGTAAACAAACTTGTGCCGCGAATGCAACAAGCGACAGTGCTTCACCAACTCAGAAACTCGACTAAATCACCGACCGATAGAGACAAAACCTATAGCGAGTAAAAGAGATGGGTATAATAACACTTCAGTAGACGGAGACAAAAATATGTTACCTCTCACTCTGATACAGCATCAAACGTTACTCGAATTTGAGCTCTATGTCGTAGAATTAAGTTAGTAATCTGTATCGAATACAATTTAAAGCTTTTACAGGGCTTTTTGAATTGGCGGGAAAGGTTTACCGTATTATCTACGTATGTACGCGAGGTTAACTTTGGTTGGGCTTTGCAGTAACCGAGTAGGTAACTTTGAATTTTAAAAGTCGTCATGGTATTGAGTTTTTGCACATTACAAGTAATGTCTACTGTCTACTGTAGAAATGAGAAAACAAAGTAAAAAAAAAAACTCTATTAAAGTAGGTAGGTAGGTAGTATCTCTGTCTATTATTTTTGCAGTTTTAATAACATAAGCACAGAAAGTTTATGTTTGAATCCGAAAAAATGGATCAGTCGTAGCGTAGGTACCTAATTAAGGACTATTAATCATACCTAAACTGCAAAACTTCAATCTTCAAATTATTGTTAAATTTAACTATTCATTCACTTAATAACCTTTAACTTAAAACTTAAAATACATTAAAAGATATAGATCATGTTTTGAAAGTTATAATTACCTACCTGCCCTTTGATGGCCATGAGTTGGCGCATCCTCTAATTTTTTTAAGCGTCCCTAAGCTTTCGGTGTAAATTCTGCACATCGAATAGCAATTAATGGTCACGGCTAAATAGGTACTTACTTAGTTTTTGCTACTAATGCTAATGCCCCACTCAGTATTTTAGCTGCGTTTTATTTTTTCGATGAGGAAAAATAAAATTAAGTTATTAAACGCAGATCCTTATCGGTCGGTACCCAGAATCGCGCTTTTTGCTGGTGTTTGACGGAAGATAAGCATGGAATATGATTTTCAAGAAAGTGAAAGATTTATCTTGGGGAACGGTCATTCCTTTTATAGTCTTTATGGTATATCTGGTTCACGGCACGTCGTCCGTGCTTGAGGGCGCGCGTGCGTTGTTTGCGAACAGATAAACTAAATCAATAGGCGGTGTTTGTTCGGCTGGTAGATAGCCGCATTGTCGCCATTCACTTGTGCTTGTTTAGGCCGATGAATCGACCCTTTATCTTACTTGACGCAAAAGAGTATTATAATACCAGCGATGAGGCGCGGTCAGTATTATAGACAAGCACTAATTCAAAATAAAATAATACACACATACCTACTCGTAATCACCTCTGTCTTGCTCGATTTCTTAAACACTTATACTAATTTTACCCTCCCGTTGAACTCATTCATTGTTTTAAAGACGCTGAATAGACAAAGGTCTATTGTAGAACTATCCAATAACATTGTTCGATTGGTCAGTGGTGTAAACAGTGGTATCAGAGCCAATGATGGCAGCGGCTTCCGGTATATGAATAAGTATAAAAGCAATTAGTACTGCGATGCACCTAGTCCAGTCAACAGGTCTAGCCATAATGATCAAGTGGACATTCTTCATGATTAGCGTGAGTGTCGTTTCGTCTTATAATCAGTCGACATTGGGACATTGCTTGTGGCACAATAATACATGTGAGTATCTCTATTCAAACACCCACAATGCGTTTATTACTGAGATGCCGAGTAGGTTCAAGCTATAATTGTATGAAGGAGCGTATTTGCGCATTCTCCATGGTTCTCTTCAAAACAAGTTATCATCATCATCATCATCATCATCATCATATCAGCCGAAAGACGTCCACTGCTGGGTATAGGCCTCCCCCAAATGGAGGCGATTATGCCCCCCCCCCCCCCGGTTGCCATGATCGCCACGCTTGGTAGGCGGGTTGGCGATCCCAGTGTACAAGTGTACAGTGTTGTAGTAACGACACCCACGGGAAGTGATGGGATGGTGCTATTCTCTTACGTCCGACACCATAAGGAAAACAAGTTATCACTGGTTATTTATTCACCTATCCATGGCACTGTATTGAGACAATTAACAATAAACTAAACAGTTTTTACATTACCTATGCACCGTTTCTGTCCATGTCTGTAAGATAAATGTTGGTCTGTGGATAAATGTTTCGACGAACGACTAGCGTTAGACGTTGACGCAGACATTTTTATTTTTATGACCGCCGTGCCCGGATCTTTCTTTAATCTTCATTATCACTGTGTGAATAAAAAGTTCCCTTAAATGGCACGTTTCAAGTAGTAAAGTCCTAAGTACAATTGTACAAATAAATCAGTCACAGTACCTACATACATGAGTGTTAAGATTTAGATTTCTATGTGGTATAATAACATTATTACTTTTGACTTCTAGGCGTAGAGAGTTGTCCGGAATGGATGATTCAAAAAGCTAGCAACTGCTCCCAAACATACTGGACAGCTCAAAAAACTTGTGACCATCCAGAAGAAACTCTAGTCGGAACAGTCTGTGGATTCTCAAGATGTGACTGTCCTGATTCTATGGTCCTGGACACGGAGACCGGTATTTGCTACGATGTTGATAACTGCCCGACAAAACATTATATTTTATGAAAAAACTCAAACAATAGGTACCTACTCTACAGCATGAATGTGACCTACAAATGAGAAAATGAAGAAAGAGGGACAATATGGCATATTTAATTAGAAATAAAGTTACACATTAAACGTTTGTTATTACCTGTTTTACCACTTTTGAATAAGTTATGATTTGAGTACCTGCCTAATTTTGGACTCCTCTGGTAGATATTGCTCACTGGACTCTTATGATCAGTGATCATACTGATCATTCAATCGCCAGCCATATTTGCTTTATGTAGTGCAAGTAGCGTGAGTGTTTATTTATTTATTTTTAAAAATGTTGCGACACACTAGGAATTTCTCCTGTATCGTGGGTGCGTTTACAAACATATAATTTATAAACTCACGTACACAAACAGCCATACCCGGAACAACTATCTGGGGCCATACAAATATTTGTCCCGTGTGGGAATCGAACCCGCGACACGCAACGCAGCAGTCAATCACTCAACCACTGCGCCAACTGTGTTTCTATTTCTACTAGGGAGTTCTTAAGGAGCAGCGCTTTCTTTGAATACCCAAATGCACGTTATCAAGCTTCCATGAAATGAAATCAAATGAAATGTATAATGTTTTCAAATAAAACTTCTAATCCAAATCGTTTCTGAACCTAAAACTAACCGTCAATCTGACAATAGCATGCAGCAGCTGACTGTTGTTGTTTGTCCTGTCACTGTCAGAATTCCTTAAAATTCCCATCGATTGTAAATTCTCAATGGCTTGATTGATCTTTACTATCGTTTCATTTGTTAACTAGCAAAGTTAAATTTAAGGCAAAATGTTGCGTTTTTGTGCACAAAGTTCATTCAACTACAGTAGAGTTTTAATCCAACCTCTCACTCACAAACAGATAACCTCAAAATTAAAATCAATCAACAGCTATACCAGTGTATTATGCAGAAATTATTCAGTTAAACTGAAAGATGAAGATAATAAGCTGGAGTGTATATATTACGGTCCACTGACGCCCCAGATAAAGGGTGTAAAAGTATTCTCATTGAGTTCTAGTGCGGCCGGGTTGCTAGCACAACCTATAATCATTAGAGAGGCGGCAACTATTGGCAGTACTTCACTGATCGTAGCACTGTGCTCGGTAGTTGGCTTCTTCACATTCGTCACGCCTATATTACTGCATGTGATAACTAAGAAATATGTAACAGAAATTCACTATGACCCTGACACATCCACATACACTGCTACCACCATAAATTTCTTCCTAGCGAAAAAAAAGGTATGTATGGTTTTTTTGATAAAGTTATTTACTAGACCAACCAAATATTAGTAAGAAGTCTAAAGCACTAAAGACTAGACTTAGGCTAGAAGGAAGTGGTTTTTTTCTTACCATCAAGTGTGATCGAGATAAAGACAAGCAAGACCATTCCTCAATAAAAAAAGTATTGTCAGGGTTTTCTTATACCATGTTTTAACCGCTCAAGCACCGGCAACACACCGGTGTGCGCCGAATTAATCGCGAATTTAGTGTTTATTTACCAATTACAAAGATTTATTTTTTATTTGGGAATTTTCACATGTTGGGGCTGGAGTCGATTGTGTTTAGAATATAATTTGAAAAACTACCACCATAAATATAATGTAGTGAATAGTTTGACAGATGATGATATAAAAAAGTAGTAAAAACCGGTCAAGTGCGAGTCGGACTCGCGCCCGAAAGGTTCCGTACCATTATCTATAAAAAAAACTGCAAAAAAATCACGTTTGTTGTATGGGAGCCCCACTTAAAAATTTGTTTTATTCTATTTTTAGTATTTGTTATAGCGGCAACAGAAATACATCATCTGAATAAAAATTTCAACTGTCTAGCTATAATAACGGTTCATGAGATACAAAGAAGAAAAATCATTAGACACATATTTTTTCTTTTTTCACAAAATTAAAACATTGCAGTGTGTAGAAAATTCGTGTGACGTCACTTGTAAGTACACTTTTTACTTACACTTGACGTCACGAGCCCCCACTCCTGATGTTTGATGCTTTTATCTTCGTAATTTTTTATTGATTTGATAAAGCAAAAAATATGTGTCCAATATTTTTCAATAATCTAACTGACAGACTAAGGGCCAATTTCACCAATGAAACTGAGCGCGATCAGCGAATAAACCAAGTTTAGTGTCATTATTTTTCTATGGAATATTTACACTGACAGCTCTTAAACGCAGTTTAGATGTACTGATTGCGTTCAGTTTCATTGGTGAAATCCACTCTAAATAGATATCATATATTTTTTCCCTATTGTATAGATTGTTTTTACTCATCATAATTTGTTGTTGATTTTGAAAATATCTTGGATTTAAGTCTTCTTTACAATTTTGAACAAGTGCATGTTTATGTGTATTCTTTTTTTGGTAACATCATCATTCAGCCAATAGATTTCCACTTTGAAGACACAGAGAGAGTGTTAACTTCATTTAGAGAGTAAAGGAGAGTCATTAGTCATTATTCACATAAAGAGAACTTAAAATCACTTTAATGTCTTATTTGAAAAAGTTCTCAACTAACTTTTTACACTTATGTATATTTCCTTAGATTATTATATTTAGAATTGGTTTATTCATTTCCAAGATTAAGAACTTGATTGATTATATAATAATACCAGGATGCATAACTCATAGGATAAAAAAAAATGTAACCAAAAACTTACAAGTCTTTTAATTTTCAGCTTGAATTCAAAGTGGATGATGTTGAGGTTCCTGATATTCCTGGTGCATTTACTACCTTGAAAGCGAAAGGAACACCTCTCTTTGTAGAAGCAAGGCATTTCTCCGACCCACTGCATTATGCCAAAATGATGGGCTACGACAAACCCATGGACTTTAAACTCAGCGGGGAAGACAGTGATAGTTCCAGTAAATAGTGTTTGTTACTAGTGTTAGGCATTTAATATTTGTTATTTATATTAGTTGATGTATAGTAAATAGTTGTCGAGTTTGCTTATTGGTTTTGTTTTGATATCCTACTTATTTCCAAGAATTTTCTTTAATTTGAAAAGATCAAACTCACAAGTTTATTCTTGAGGTTATTACTTACAAAATTTGAAAATGGGGAGACACTGAATCTATTTTGATATTACTGAAGGTCGTCTGAGTATTTGCCAAATCAAAAATACATTTAAAGAAATTGGTACCTGTGCAAACTCTTACCAAGTTGCCTAAGGGTACCTACGCACTATGCCGGAATGCGGTCAGTGGTCCGGCTAACTGCATAGTGCGTAGGTACCCTAAACCTTAGCCTACTGAAACCTCCTATTGGAATGATAACTTAACAATCTATGAAAACGGAAAATATAGAAGGTATAAATAAGTATGAACACAACAGAATTGTTATTAAAATATTTAATTCAATAGTATTCCACAAATTGTTTACTAGTACAGTGAACTGTTATTTTAGAATAGGACAATAAGACTAGATAGTATGTAACATCCGCAATTAAATACTATTATTTCCGATAGGCGTCCTGACGTTCAGGAATGTTAAATTAAAAGCATGAAAATAAAATAACAAATATAAAATTACTAATTAATATCTTACAAACTAAATTAAAATGGAGAAAATATACAAGGAATGTTTCACTTTAGAAGTACAATAGTTGATTATAAAATTCCATCATTTCGTTTAGAAAACCTCGAGTTTCGTGACTAGAAGTCCTTCCTTATACAACATTTTACATTTCTTCATATAATTACTTTCTATACAAAAATATTTTTACACTTTTTTCACTCACAGTAGAATGAGTAGAGCACCACACTTTGCCGTCCATACATGAATATAAATATGCATTTTCTAATCACAGTAATTGATGAAACCAACTTTTTGAAGTTTAAATGTGGATTCAAAACAATTATTCCCTGTTTCATTCATTTTCATGTGTTATTTTTATCAAACATTGATACATCATTTATTACTTTAAAGCTTGCTGTATTTTGTTTACAAACTATACTACTGATGCACTATGGGCCATGAATGATGAAACATTTATTTAATTAAAAAAGGGCCTGCGCACACTAGTGATGTCGTCCGATGTTTGATCTGCAGTGGATTCTGTAATCTTCTCACTCGTTTGCAACACTTGGATTGACAGCTCACTACAAGCTCAATTCACCTAAGTAATATAGAAGTGCCATTTACATAATGTATTTTTGCCCGATTTTAAATCGGAAAAGTAGCATAATATAATTAGATTACCTGACAGATCTAACTATTATCGCCCAATCAAAATTTTGCTAATGCGCACTAAAGCTCATTGTGCGAGGGTTGTCGTAACTCAATATTATTCTGTATTAACTGACACAGCCAGTATTACGAGTATATCGTCATTCTCATTATTATTATTATTGACACTGTCCAAAGAAAATCAACACCTAAAAAAACATTATGTAGCAATGAAATCTTGAGTACCTAATTTCGTTTCCTAAAACAAATATAGTAATGATACTTCCATAGATTCATAGAAACGAAAGCGATTCGATTACTTTTCAAGTGAAGTCAATATCAACAATACTCCAACCAATTAATTTAAAATTCGTTTAAATTTAAAACTACGTATAGACGACATATAAATCATCACTGCGCTTGCACAATTCGATATTCAAAACATAACGGATATTACAAAAAGTTTAAAACATGCAGGCGCACCGACAATAGTTTCTGACAACGAACAACTACGGGTTATCATAATTTAGAGTTGTTAATTTTAATATAGTTTTCCTTACAATAAGCTTTACTCTTATTTACACATCTTTACTAAGGCTGCCTAGGGCTGCCCGAATTTGCCGTCACATATTACACACGCTGAAATATCAATGGTTTTAGAAACGTGGAGGAGTTACTCTAATTTAAAGGGATTTGTAGAAATTATTACTATTTTTATTCGAGTTGCATTCATAATGACTTAAAAGTCCCATATCCCCATGAAACGTACATGGTAAGTTTGACCTAAACGACGCCCTTATTTCGTAGCCACAAGGCGGCATTCCTTGTTCAAATTCTGTTGTCCATTACTGAGAGTAAATCCTTCTTCTAAAACCACTAATACTCAGCCAGTTCCATCTCTCAGTCATAGTGTAGCGCGTTATCAGCGAGCGCGTGCGTGGTGGGGGAGCCCTTGTCGTCGGCGTCCAGCGCCAGTGCGCGTGCGCGGGCCCGAGCGCCCCACTCCACGCGCACGAAGCTAGCGGTGCCCAGCGTCGCCAGGATGCCGAGGATCGTCAGCTGGACTGATAGGAAGGCCTTCGACGAGTAGAAGAAACAAGCCGCTGCTGCTAGTGACTGGAAACAAAAGAGTATTTTTAGAAAATGTTTTAAACATTAACTTATCATCATCATATATCATCTGACACCAGTCTTGCCAAGAAGTACCGTGTTACCCAGTTACTGGGTTGTGAAGGTCAAATGGGATGCCAGTCCACGTGAAATACTTGTACCTAACAGGTGAATCCGGTTTGACTCGAAGCCTAGCCTTTTCTCAACTACACTTCTGGACACATCTATTGGCCCACCTTAGAGTTTAGGTTTCGATGGCCCCTACCGAAATATGATTGCTAGATTGAACAAAAACTGTTGATGCAGTTTTAAACCTGATACATTTTACCATCTTTTTCGATCGTATTGTTTTAAATTTGAATTCAGAATACCATACGACATGGAGCTACGCCTAACAAGTCGGATATGCGCCTTGTTAAAGGCAATTGATTTTTGAATAAAAAACATGTTTTATCAAATAAAGGTTCAATTTAATAACGCGTGTTGCCTCCATGGGCATCTACCACAGCTCTCATACGATTAGGCATAGAGTTTATCAACCGCTCTATGAAATTTTGAGGGATCATCTCCCTTTCCTCTTCTATGGCAGTTTTCAACTCCTGCATCGTCTGGGCAACTGGCCGACGAGCCCTAACACGTCTTTTTAGCTCGTCCCACATGTGCTCAATGGGGTTCATGTCTGGGCTTCTGGCTGGCCAGTCCATAACTGTGATGTTCACATCCCGAAGATATTCCCTGACGATGCCGGCCGCATGGGCTCTTGCATTATCATGCATAAAAAGGAAATTTGGGCCCACATAGTCCGCGTATAGTATCACGTGAGGTTCTAAGCACTCACGAATGTACCTTTCAGCATTTAATGTTGGCAGCCGTGGTCCTGTAACAACCTCAAGTTGAGTTTTGCCGCTCGCGGATATACCGCCCCAGATAGTCCATGAACCACCGCCATAAGCAACCCTCTCTTCAAAGCAGCATTGTGCGAAACGCTCTCCCTTACGTCGGTAGACCTTCTTCCTTCCATCATTGCCATGTAACACAATTTTAGACTCATCAGAAAAGAGTTCACTGCTCCAATCTTGCTGTGTCCAATTTAAATGACTGCGTGCGAAATGAAGGCGCGCTGTTCGGTGGGCTCGCGTTAGTTTGGGCCCATTAGCTGGCTTGTGTGGTACCATATCGCGTTCTTTTAACCTTCTCCGAACAGTTCGAGCGCTCACAGATACTCCGTGGAAGTCGCGAAGTTGGTTTTGTATCTCAATGGAGGTAAGGTGACGATTTCTCAAGCTGGTCGTCACGATGAACCGATCCTGCCTTTCAGTTGTGACCCGAGATCGTGGCCTTCCTTGGCGACGAACAAAGCCGCCAGTCTCTAGGTACTTCGATAAACATTTCGGACCGCAGATCGACTTAAATTAAGTTGAGCACTCACGTTTCTTTGGCTGTGTCCGGCCTGAATAAGTGCCACAGCTTGGGCGGCGACTTCAGGTGAAGTATCCATAGATTATTGATAGAACCTCACCTTAATGTTAAGAATAAGTAATGTTTGTTGCAAAACCAAAGATATCAATCACTTTTTCAAGAATTAAATCCAAGTAAACCAATAAAACCAAGTTTTCTTAGTATTCGATTGTTTGATATCAACAAACAGGCTCCAAATTGTCTTTTGTTTCTTTAAATTCTGTGTTCGAAATTCAAAAAAAGACTATTGAATGAAATTGTGAATGTACCAGGTTCAAAACTGCATAAAAACTTTTTGCTCGACCTAATATAAAATTTTAGCTAGGACCAAACGAAACTGAAAATACAAGGTGGGCCAATAGATGTGTCCAGAAGTGTATATTGGGGTTCCAATATAGTTGAGAAAAGGCTAGGCAGATGATAGGTACATTACAATATTACATCTATATCTAGCTCCAGCAGAGGCCATAGAGGTATTGTTCATTATTGTCAGTTCTTAGATAGTATTTTAATAACAACGCAATGGAAATGGTGATCTAAGCGATTTACAACCACTAAAGTTTCATTGTTTTATTGCAATGCCGGCTGCACATAATAATATACACTTCTGGACACATCTATTGGCCCACCTTGTATTTTCAGTTTCGTTTGGTCCTAGCTAAAATTTTATATTAGGTCGAGCAAAAAGTTTTTATGCAGTTTTGAACCTGGCACATTCACAATTTCATTCAATAGTCTTTTTTTGAATTTCGAACACAGAATTTAAAGAAACAAAAGACAATTTGGAGCCTGTTTGTTGATATCAAACAATCGAATACTAAGAAAACTTGGTTTTATTGGTTTACTTGGATTTAATTCTTGAAAAAGTGATTGATATCTTTGGTTTTGCAACAAACATTACTTATTCTTAACATTAAGGTGAGGTTCTATCAATAATCTATGGATACTTCACCTGAAGTCGCCGCCCAAGCTGTGGCACTTATTCAGGCCGGACACAGCCAAAGAAACGTGAGTGCTCAACTTAATTTAAGTCGATCTGCGGTCCGAAATGTTTATCGGAGGTACCTAGAGACTGGCGGCTTTGTTCGTCGCCAAGGAAGGCCACGATCTCGGGTCAGAATTGAAAGGCAGGATCGATTCATCGTGACGACCAGCTTGAGAAATCGTCACCTTACCTCCATTGAGATACAAAACCAACTTCGCGACTTCCACGGAGTATCTGTGAGCGCTCGAACTGTTCGGAGAAGGTTACAAGAACGCGATATGGTACCACACAAGCCAGCTAATGGGCCCAAACTAACGCGAGCCCACCGAACAGCGCGCCTTCATTTCGCACGCAGTCATTTAAATTGGACACAGCAAGATTGGAGCCGTGTACTCTTTTCTGATGAGTCTAAAATTGTGTTACATGGCAATGATGGAAGGAAGAAGGTCTACCGACGTAAGGGAGAGCGTTTCGCACAATGCTGCTTTGAAGAGAGGGTTGCTTATGGCGGTGGCTCATGGACTGTCTGGGGCGGTATATCCGCGAGCGGCAAAACTCAACTTGAGGTTGTTACAGGACCACGGCTGCCAACATTAAATGCTGAAAGGTACATTCGTGAGTGCTTAGAACCTCACGTGATACCATACGCGGACTTTGTGGGCCCAAATTTCCTTTTTATGCATGATAATGCAAGAGCCCATGCGGCCGGCATCGTCAGGGAATATCTTCGGGATGTGAACATCACAGTTATGGACTGGCCAGCCAGAAGCCCAGACATGAACCCCATTGAGCACATGTGGGACGAGCTAAAAAGACGTGTTAGGGCTCGTCAGCCAGTTGCCCAGACGATGCAGGAGTTGAAAACTGCCATAGAAGAGGAATGGGAGATGATCCCTCAAAATTTCATAGAACGGTTGATAAACTCTATGCCTAATCGTATGAGAGCTGTGGTAGATGCCCATGGAGGCAACACGCGTTATTAAATTAAACCTTTATTTGATAAAACATTTTTTTTATTCAATAATCAATTGCCTTTAACAAGGCGCATATCCGACTTGTTAGGCGTAGCTCCATGTCGTATGGTATTCTGAATTCAAATTTAAAACAATACGATCGAAAAAGATGGTAAAATGTATCAGGTTTAAAACTGCATCAACAGTTTTTGTTCAATCTAGCAATCATATTTCGGAAGGGGCCATCGAAACCTAAACTCTAAGGTGGGCCAATAGATGTGTCCAGAAGTGTAGTAGTACCTATGTATGTAAATAGTGTTAGCACAATCCAAGTAATTGTTCGAAAAAGCTGACGAGATGACGCATATGTTTACAACTTGATTGATTTACAATCACAACAGTGGAACAAAAAAGATAAACAATCGTTTTAATGAATGCAATGATAGCTCCGGTAAATGTATTCGACACACAATATGAGAAGCTATTGAATGTTAATTAGTGATCGCATACTCATTCTGAGCTAATCTAAAAAGTAAATGTTTTTTACCACAAAACTACTAATGACCGATACCAAGGTAACAAAACAATCAATTTTCTCGATTAGGCCTTGCTTGCAGTGTATGTGAGTCGAATAGTTAGTTATACCTACCCATTGAAAGTATACCTTATTCGCATAGTGTTGTAGTATTGAATATCCTCATTTAACCTACTTCCGCAAAAAGAAGGTTATCTCTATGCACTGACAACAAAGTAACATTATTTTTTCCTCTATAATTCATGCTGATACATGACCTTTTGTATCGTCAATCGTACTTATATCAAGATGTATTCCAAGAAGACGCGAGAGATAGAACATTAGTTTTAACATACTTACAGGTATAGGTACATATATATATGTAGGTATATAAATAATGCTTGCATCAACCGTTTTAGTCACTTTTTGATTGGTAGGTACCTAAATATTTAATCGCATTTAAATTCCAACAGATTAATTAGCACTCGAAAATATCGCATACAAAAACAACCTACTGCTGCACAAGTTAAAACCGCTTTGTCATTTCTACAGTTAAACAAAAACAAACGTCAAAGAAAACTTCCAAAACAAACTCACCTGAGTAAACTTGAACAGCGCAAACGCAGAAGTACTGTTATCCGAGTAATTGCCTCCCAGAATTGAGTAAATCTGAGTATTGAAGCAAGCATCTCCGAATCCTAGCAGAAAGCTGCAGAACATCGCCAGTTCGGGAGACGGAGTGATGTATGAGACCTCGTTGGTGTCCCCGAACGGGGCCACAGTCGGCAGGTTGATGAAGATGAGGAAGAAGCTGCCCAGGTGGATGAAGTAGCCCATGATCACGATCGGGTCGCGGCCCCAGCGAGTCGTTTTTGAGCCCAGGATACCGAATAGTGCACCTCCTGGAATGATAAGTTCGACATTTTTTTATTATTTGAGATGGGTTTGCCTTTGACTCTAGTCTAGGACAGAGATGACAGAGTTTGATTAAAGTTTTGAAGTGCCATTAGGGAATCATATGCGTAAATATTTAAAAAATCTTATGTATAATGTACCAACTTCTTTTTTTTGGTTCACAGTAAATAATTATTTAAACTGTCATTTGCTGGGAACAATTAAAAAGCGCAGCCCATAAAATTATTCATGTCTATGCAAACATTGAGTAATTACAATTAGATATAATACATCATAAGACGTATGACATAAAGTTTAAATTATATTGCATATTGGTGTCAAGTAAATATTTATCCGTGTTGTTGGCTCATACATGACTTAAAAGTTAATTACACAATTCTATAACTAATGAATAAGTAGATATAATCAAGATATCCTATTAGGTATTATCTATTTGGTATTTAGCAGTTTTGATTGCCCAATACGAACAAATTTGTTCACAAAACAACACCGAAAATGACTTATAGTTAATCTGAAGATTAATTTTAAAAGGATTTCTAGAACATTATCAAACACGAGTAGGTACCTATGTATGTCATTGGTCAGATAATAATATAACAAGTAGATACAAAGCTAAACTATTTGCAAGTAACCGGCTTTGCGTTGGTTTAGTACAAATTACTGAACTGTTACGAAACGGAAAATTAGTCCAAGATTTACAAAGAGTTGGTATATTGACGGTATGAGCAAGATTAGGAATTTTAAACATTATTTGTTTTGTGACACTTATAGCCTTTTGTCAATCAAAAAATCAAAAATCAAAAGTCATTTATTCAAATTAGGCTGAGAGCCAGCACTTTTTGAACGTCAAATTTTACATAAAGACAGTCCCCCAAAACGCCCACCCGTCACCACTTGTTGTGAGTAGATTACCTATAATAATAAAATCAGTCAATATAAATTAGGCCTCTACATGATAGTCTGTTTGAAATTGACCTTTAACAGATTATTATCAATATTTACTACTGCTATCCAAAACAATGCTTACAAGCTTGACTTAGGTATATGATTTGACGAGCAAATTATCAATGTAATTTTAAACTTACGTCAATGTTCATTAAATTCAAAACGACATTTGCCATAGGTAGCGTTTCACGAGCAATCATTCAATCAACCATTGTAATGTAAACTTTATAAAGGTGTTCATAAAGTCAAATTTACATTGACTCAACTTACCGAGCACTTCTCCCATACCAATGAAGACTCCGGACAAGCCCACCAGTTGTTTAGCATTCTCGCCCATGGACAGAGTGAAGCCGATACTAGAGCTGTAAACGCCGCTGAAGAATGACAGTTCCACACCTGAAAAGTATGAAAATTACGATGAACAAAGTGAAGAAAGCTCCTTGAAAATGAGGGCGTTTTATCTCACCCCTCCCACCTATTTCAGGGGACTAAAATATAACCGGCAAAATGAGGGTGTACCTCTGCCTCAATCTTCGAGAAAACCAACCAGTAACAGGTTAGCCTCACTTTACTGCCCGTTTCAAGCGCAACAGCTGAGCGGAAAAAAGTGTTACTGGGCTTTTCCATTTCTAGGAATTCCTCTATGACTGCCAGGAGTTTGGGAGTTGGTGGTGCGACACCCCGTGCCTCAAAAAGCTCCTTAAGCCTTTAATCCTGCGCTTGATCCGTCTTCGGTCGTGCCGGATTGCCGTCCCATCAGACTATGAGAGTGGTGGAAGAGGGAGTGCATCTATGTTTACACACACACTTGTGAATTATTAATAATAATTCACAAGTGTGTGGAGACTAGTCATCGGCGAGGGATAATAATTTATTATTTAGGTATCCCGCGCCGATGACTAGTCTCCGTTGAGATTTTCCCTAATGGCCGAAATCGTCCGGAGGACTTTCCCTTTTAGACAAAGGCCTACCTCAAGTCCATACCCAGGTAATCAGTACTAATGAAAACTAACACGATACCTACCCTGAAGGTTATCCGACCATTGTGTTTTTATCAATGTCATACCGTACTTAGCAAATCAGAGATCACTGACATCTGTTAGAGAAAACTACCAAGCGAAGAAAATTGAAGGTCTCGAAAACGAAAACCTTAGTAAGCGAGATGATCAATTCTTGTTTGTATTCTGTCTGCTTATTCCCACTATGGGGTAGTGTCTATAAAAGAAATCTGTAGAATATTTTGAACCTCGTTGCAGGGATTATTATACCCATCTTTACATCACTCTCTCTCTCTCACTGTGAATTTAATGTCAGTAGGTATGTAGAATTTAAACTGAACCCGATCCGACCCAAACATATTTAGTGGCTGAGCAGATCTATTGATTGAGTCGCATATGGCCTTGACCATGACAAAATTATTTTCCTGTTAGTATGCGGTCTAATAACTGAAATTCATTTCGTACAATTTTATTATTACAAAATTGTAGCCCAGGGATTGCGAGCCTTTGATGGTGATTGTGCCATTTTACATAAAAAAAAGAATAATAATAACGTGACCATCACGTGCCATTTAATAATCTGAACACTACTTTTAATGGACAACAAAAACACAAAGTGAGTTTGATTTCTACTGTTGTAAATTAGATGCTAAATATGTAATAGACAATAGACGCATACTTTGTGAATTTTACTAAAATGCAAGCTGAACTGGGGCTCTAGATAAACTGATTTTTATAAGCGATAGCGATTGTTGAAATGCCAACATTTTTGGGAATTAGGGGTTGACCACGAAACATTTCAGTAGCCATGCCTTTAAGTCAATCCCATACATTTTTGACATGGTTAGATATCGCTGATGGAATGAGTTTGTTTCGTGCTATCACCAGCAAGCGTGACGTTGCGCGTTGGTTCGCCATCCCCAAAGACTACTCTACTCTATGGCCATCCCTGACCCGGACCACCCGGACCATTTACAAAATTTCAATTTTATAAGTTCAGAGGGCCGTGCCTCGGAAAGCACGTATTTGTAGGTATTTGGCAGTTGTTACGGATTATCAGAAGCCAGAAAATCTGACTCCAGTCTTGCCAACAAGTAGGTACCGTGCCACCCAGCTAATGGGTTGTGGAGGTCTGGTAGGCATGCAGTCACTCCACGTAAAATACCTACTGGTATTGAGCTGAATCCGGTTTGACTGGGAGCCGATTCCAATATAGTTCGGAAAAGGCTAGGAGGCAGATGATGATGACAAGTTCAACCCTCACTTGTCTTGATGTAGCCCTGAGTAGTTATATTCTAACTAAAGACAGCAAGGTTATTAACCTTTCATCGTGCTTTGGAATTTGTAACTCGTAATAAAACAACAACAATGTCATCCAACTCAAATATGTTGACATTCACATTTATTATTATATGTATAGATGAGTAGGTAAAATTGCAGACCTACTGCAAAGCTAATGACATTTACACGTGCAGATTCATTATTAAACAGGTTTGCTGACATCTGTCTGATCTGTTTACCTGACCACGCCAATAATTAAAAAAAACATATCTGCTGACTTTCGGAGGACGAATAAACCATTACCGAATATTTTTTTAAATAAAGACACTAAAATTAGAATCATAACTTACTATTATTATAATAGCGAAAATATGAATGGATGTTTGTTCCTCAATCGTGTGTTATTTTTAACCTATCTACAAACATTTGTATGGCCTACAGATAGTTGTTCCGGGTCTGGTTGTTTGTGTATGTGAGTTGGTATGTTTGTAAACGCACCCACGATACAGGAGAAATTCGTAGTGTGAAGCATTTTTTTATGAATAAAAAAGAAAAGAAAACTGAATATAAAAAAACACGCCAGAACGGCTGAACGGATCTAGCTGGAATTTGGCATAGAGATAGATAATCTAGAATACCACATAGGTTACTTTTTATCCCGGGAGTATGTTGGGATAATTTCTGACAATCACACGGGCGAAGCCGCTGGCAGAATTTAGTTACTAATTTAGATAAAAGACAAAAATTCTTCTTTCAATATTATCAGTAACTCGCGAGGACCTTGAATTCTTTCACTCGATACTATTTTAAAGTTTATAAGTAACGCGAACAATAAATATCTGGCTTCGACAATTTCATTGGTATTCAGGTGAGAGCATGTAAGTGGCAGTCAATGATCCCAGATTGTTAGAATAACCACCCAAGAAGCCATTTCACTTTAGGTCTCACTTTTATAAAGAAATTAACTTTACTTCGAAGGTAACTTTCCACAACGTACATTTTACGTGGCATTTTTTATTACGATAACCGTGTCGTATAATCGCTGACCTTTTTTTATAGATAGGAAATCATGAAATGTCTCCTTCCGCTCTGGGTGGAGCGGGAGAGAGTGTCAGACTCTTACTGACTAAAACCCATACGTGTTCCTCCTAGTGCCCTTTGTGTTCCAGGGCCGCGGTGACTCTTTCGAACAAAATCTGCAACCCTGGCAGGATCTGACCTACTGATAGTTCCACAGGGTCAATCCGAAAATCATGTAAGATATATTCTATGTATGACAATAAGTATGATAACTTACCAGTATAAATGAAGGTAACGCTCAGTAGCAACATATCACGGGTACAGAAAAGCTTCAGTGCACCTTTGAACGCATCCATAGGGCTGTCTTGAACCTCATGTGTCACAATTTCTCCCTGAAAACATCAACGGCGTATAAAGCAAGTGTTTAAACAAGTTATGGACTTGAATTTTAAGTTGTAAGCCCTGATTTTTATACTTCCGCATATATTTGTAAGTTGGCAACAGTCAGAAATGAAGTGTTAGGGCAATGATCTTCCAAAATCAGGGCTTTACCTTGACTCGATAATATCGATATATGAGACTTCGATTGATTACAGGTTAAGGCCCGCTGTGACCATCAGCCCCACCTGCCACTTAACTTCCCGTTAGCCCTCAATACAACTGCCTCAAAAATTGTAGAAAACGCGATCAAGGGAATTGAAACTTGCTGTTCTCGATTTCTCCTTGCCTTAATAATAATTTGTATTTGAATTATCGGATAATACCAAAAACATCACCAAGGTGGATCAATAAAATCTTATTTAAGAGCTAGTCGGCCGTGGTTTAGTTGTAAAACATGCATTATGTCAATGGGACAGGGTCCGGCTTACCTTGGCATCTTCGATATTGGGCATACGCTTAGCTGGTCGAAGGAGTATGAGGAAAACTAAGCCAACGGCGCAGACTCCCGTCAATGCTCCGAACACAACATTCCTTGTCTCCACATCAATTTGGGTCTTGCCTTGGAACTTGATAAAAACGAAAAGATTTCCGAAAAACATGCTGCAAAGAGAAAGCAATCGATTAAGATTTGCGTGCTGAAACGTTCTAAAATGGTAGTCATTGACTTTAAATAATATCTATACGTTAATTGAGCAATTTAGATGATAACAAGATTTTTATTCATAGTTTATGATAGGTTTTCTAATTCCTACTAGAATATTTTAGCAAAAATAATTGGAAGATGTAATCTCTGAGATTCCAACGTGTTGGAAATGTGTTGTAAGATCATAATGACCACTTTTACTCGAATCAATGCATCTCAAACAAAAACAAAAGAAAGTAGCCACATACCTGCACTGCAACATAGCCCAAAACACTCCCGAGTTCCTGGATATAGTGTCCGCATCACTGTTGAGCGTCAGGTAGTTGCCCTGGCCAGTCCATATCGCCGCTGCGCCCGCGCCGATCAGCACGCTCGCCACGTACAGCAGCCACGTGCGAGGGAACAAGAAAGTCACGATGAAGAACCTGCAATGGTACATCTAGTTATTGATTTGTCTAGGACTTTCGATTTCTATGGCATATGGGACTGCAGTACCCTGCACTGCAATTGTGATAGGTGGAATAATGAGTATTTCGATGATTGTCAATTTCTTGCTTAGTGCCTATGCGTTCCATTTTGTTTTTCTTGTTTTAATACGAGCATTCATTTTGTGAGATTGGCTCATGCCGTAGGTAAGTATAAATTACTTCGTTTAATTAGCAAGGTGGTGGACTTCACTCTCAGGTGACTGACTTGGAACGATGGTGAGTAAACCTATAAGCCATCATTGTTACAGATAGAAGCAATACACAGCAGATAATAGGAGTATACGTAACAACGACCATGCTACGTAATTGTTATAGGAGCAACAACAGCAACAGGCTCCTCAAACACTTTACCGCCAAGATCAGATCGTGAGAAATGCACCTTATCGAGTATCAAGTCTTGAGCTAGATATCAAATGATGTAATAACTACGTCTCCAAAAACATTTCAAATTGAAAACAAATTCTGAGAACAGCTCCATTTCATTGCTCATCGTAGACGTAAGCTTTGCTAATCCAATTTCACGAGCATTACGAAATAATGGAACAAAAAAGAGAAACGAGACGAAAAAGGCTTTTAATTTTGGTACGAAAGATCAACTCTGGCGCGATGCCATCCAACTACGACTGTGAACTTTAAAGCTGATGTGCAGTGGGCCACTAACACACTATGAAGTAAATGCAATGTTGTTTGTTGCGCAATAGCAGTGTTTACGGGTTACAAAATGGCCGTACATTATGTCCAGTGTCCACTATAGCAGAAAACAAGTATCGGTTATGCAACCCGCTGAATTACTTAGCCCGGATGACCGCTAACACGCTAGCCTCGGACCTAGGCAAGCTAAGATAAATCGGGTTTCTTAGTAAATATTTGAATAATAATTGCTGCTTACTTTGATAGACTGAGGAAAACTATTTAGCTGTGGAGACCGAAAATGAGGCCGACAATGATGAACAACTGCAATGTAAGTACTTAACATACCCGACTATTGACTCTAAGATTAAAGATTTGAGATGATTGAAATAAGAGTGAAAAACTTGGGAATGCCAATTACTGTTTAGTATCGACAAATGCAAAATATCAATAAATAAAAAAATTTGAGCATCAGGAAATAAAGATCAAGATATTGTTTACTATACAAACAAATGAACTTTCGCGGTACAAATTGCTGCTCTTGTTTGTACTATTTTACACTAATGTAGGATACTTGCCACCTCTGCACAACATTTCATTCAGTCCGTTCAGTCGTTACGGTCTGATTGAGACACACCTCCAAACTTTCGCATTCATATCAGTGGGATGGGTGGTCAAGGTTACAGACATACACGATTCGCATACAAACCTAGAACAAAGGTTTCAGCTTGCCAAAGAGAGTTTATTCGAAAATTAATCGATACTAATATTATAAACGCGAAAGTAACATTAGTAAAGTATTTTTTCCATAAGTATTGTCCTTACCCTCCCTTGCTAAGACCGGAAGAAAAAATAAATACAATAATTATCTTCTAATCTTGCGCATGTCGCAAATCGTTGAGGAAAATTGAAAGGATATTACGACATGTATGACAATTTATGTACACCGTGTTACGAGTTAGACGCATTTTTTTTATGTTGCAGCTAGTAATTTTGTTAGTAGCATTGGTCGTTCCGACTCCCTGACAGATAAAATTACTCTCGTTTATCTAGTTGTTCAAATGATTATGTGAATTACTCACGAACACATTTCACATGCACATGATACGTATTACACTGACAGTTTAAAAATGTCTGCTCATAGTATGACTGATAGGCATCTTTACGTTTATTAATGTTACGTCAAAGCATAGTTATGTTTCAGATTACAATATCTCTTACCTGTTTTTTTTAAGGATGGGAAATCATTAAATTTATGACTCCTCCCACTCTGGGTGGAAGTGTCAGACTCTTTTTGACTAAAACTCATCCATGTTCCTTCAATTGCGTTCTAGGGCCGCGGTAAATCTTCGAACATCTATTACCTTACGGTTAAATTTAATCTGATAATGCCGCATTTTCTACAGCGTTTGTAATGTTTGTATCGTTGAAAATGTAACCTAAATGTGTTAGAGACAAATTTCATACGGGTAGGTAATTATCTATTAACTTCATTACTACAATAACTGTACTTAGACTGCGCTACTGTTGTTAGAGTACTTAAATCAAGTACCTACCTTCCTTAGTTATATGCTCATCAGTTTTATTGAAAATTGGATAGCCGGAAAAGGCCATCTAAATACTGACCTAGGATTTCTCAAGTTACGCAACTAATCTACTACTTTAGGCAAAACCAGTTCGAAATTAGTTCAGTTCAAATCTAGGTAAGGTCACCTACTGGTACGGTATGTTGTGACGCAATACAGATATCCACTACAATTTTTTTTTCTAAAATATTGTTAAATAATCTATTTACACGCCTACTTTAGTTGACAGCTTCGCAACAAAACATTCTGATCTAGTTTCAGACAATTTAATGCGCTTGTTAACGTTCAAGATTTTAGCTAAAAATGTTAATTGGTCTATCTAATTTGTAAACACAAAGCTAGCAAGCCTGAAAAAATAGAAAATGTAGAAACAATGCATAGAAAAAAAACATTTATTGTTAGGAAGAACGCATATTAGACATAACGTGACTAACAATAGTAAAAAATGCTATATTAGCGTCTAGCGTTGCATTACACTATAAATAACAATATTGTTAAAATAAAATGAAAGGAACTATGCAACAAAGCAAGCGGGCAACCTTGAGGGGGCGTGATCTAGTATAGTGAAGGTTTGTAAGCGAAAATATTTCGATATACCAACTGAGGAATGTTTACAAGCAGTAACCGATTGAAAACCACCTGTTAGCTTGATAGACAATAATATACATACGTCGATAAATGGAGATAATGGACGTTCCAATTTAGAACTGGGATCCTATTTTTGATTCCGAAATTCTTAGATTTCAGATTAAAGTCTAAAGAAGGATAAAGGATCGGAATGACACAGGGTAACTCCCTTATCGAGACACCTTGAAAATAAATAAATAAATAAAATAATTTCGTTTTCCTTTGGTCATCGTTCAAACAAGGCCGTAACTTCTTTCGAAGCGAAAGTACCGTACACAACACACTTGAAAATGGCCATTGTTTCTACGCCTACTGCATTACTACATTATGCGTAATTGTTTTAGGTAAGTACTTGTAGAAAACATGGTTTATCAAACTCTGGACAATGCGATAGACAAATGTTTAGCATGTGTCACAAATAAACAAAGTATATTATTTTGTACTCGATAGTTGATTGTCCCTTGTGACAGATACTATATGTATATATGTTACCTTGTCCTCAACGCACACGTTTGGAATGTATTATTAAAGTGTTATTCCCTCACATACGTCTCCTTTACTATTTGAATATCATTATATATTTTAAACGTGCAAGTATGTTCGATTCTTGACAGACCCAAGTTGAAAGCTTTCACGTTATTTCACACAAATAGATGTTAAAACCAACACAGAATATTCTGTATCCAGAGTTTTGGGAGTAAGTACCTAATATGCAAAGCTGTATGCTGGAGAATAAGATTAGGAAGACATGAATGCTGATGCTGTAGCAGTTCTTGCCGTTTAAGAATGTGATGGAGGTATTTTAAATTTCAAACAGTTAAATGATGGCCATGACACAATCAACTTACAAGATACATGCATCGACATTACGTTCATAGGTTAGAACCTGAACAATAGTACTAGAGTACTAGTGTCAAAAATGGTTTGGTAATTGGATCGCGAGCAACAAAGCGAGACACAGAGATATTACTTAATATGCACAACACGCTTGGACGTAAACGTTACGGATCGTACGGCATTCTATAGCAGCAAGCAGTTATGTTAGTTCCACGGTGCGAGACTTCCACGCAATGGGCGGCAGCATCTTTCTTTTGCTTATTTGGAAAATGTTTTTCTCTTGAGATTCAGCTGCTTTTGATAGCGACACGGTTCGGACTGAAGCCTTCTACTTCAAAAGGGGCATTTACGCTTTCAGTTACTAAATAAGTAGGAATACAGATGAATACTTTAACAAGTCGCTTTTCAAGCAGTCTGATGCGGTTCAATCACAGGAGGTCACAAACTGCATCAGACTGCTTGAAAAGCGACTTGTTTGGAACTTTTTAGTCGTTTTTAGCGGTCGAGGTTTTTGACAAAGTAATTGTTTTTTTCCTTACATTTTCGGGTGGCTTGTGTAACTTAGCGTAGACTACGATCAGCTGGTTTGATTGATATAAAATGGAGTCCAATGTGTAATTGAAACCCGAATGCACAAGTTTGGTATAGGAACAGAATTTTCTGAAAAAGATAATTGACCAGCTAGATTATTTGAAAAAAAAAATTGTTAACATGATTCGCATTTGTTTTATTACCTTTGAATAACACATTCATCTCCAATAGTTAACTACTAAAAATCACGCAATTTCTCAGTGAAATTGTAAACGTAGGCGCGGGCGCAAGATTTTCGCACTAGTGTGATAATAATATGTACGTTACACGTAACACGAATGATGGCAACAAACAAATGGACGGTGAAAGTTTGCTGGGATTTTATGCGATTTTTGACTTTTATTAAATGTGAAAATATTCAAATGAATGAGATGGTAATCATAATGGTATGAATAGATTTAAGGATAAAATGTATGATTTTTTTAAAGGATTTATTTTTTGTTGGAACTTTTAAATTGAACTCTGTATAAAATCTCCTACACCTAAAATTGTAAAGAACCATATGGAAATTACTAATAGAAGAAGGTAGGGTGACCTGTAAAAGGTGTCAGAATCGCAGACAAAATCAACAAAATGTCAAGTCGTGAGTGCAAAACATATACCTAACCTTGGGTGATTGTAATATTATCGCCAGTTAACCCTTGACGTCAGCAGACAATTATTTTGCTGAAGACTGCTAAAACTCGCGTTAGTCTGCTTGTCTTATCTATTTGTATGCTAAACAATTAATGGACTTTGTCTGATTAAAAATTACAAGATTTTTTTGTTTAGATTATTTATAAAGCAGCATCTATGCCAAAAAACCCCAACAAAAAAAAAAGAAATTTCGAAAATTGCTATGCCTACCTGCAAAGACAACTTTCAAATAATCAATCAACTTTCAAATCAATTTCATAATCACTAGATCTCGAAAACATTGAAGAGAGTACTAACAAACAAAATAAAGTTCCATTTTCATACACGATACTCGTTCATTATAACGACGAAAGAGTACCTACATTTTATTCATTACGAGTTATGTGTGTACGGTCCACAAACCTCAATAGCCGGTCAAAGGCCTACAAATTGACAGATGATGGACATCAGAACATTAGCGTTCCGCACTAAGTAGAAAAAGGTTATATAACGTTACATTCGCACGTCTATTATATAATTCTTCAGATATCTTAGTTACGTATTTATCTACGCAGCTAAGTTCCTACCTTATCATTTAATCTACCTTGCAGTTTCTTGTTAGTAATTTTTCCGGGAGGCTGGAAACCCTATTAAATCGGAGAAAGTTTTCTACCCGAGTCGGACTTTCTCGTGGAAACTCTTATGATGATTCGACGTTATTATTTTGTTTGCACAGAAATCTCTAATTTACCGACAGTTTTCTATTCTGTTATTTTATTGGTAAACGTTTTGCAGTGGGCAATTAATAGTTATTTAATACTTAGTAGTAATTAACAAAGTAATGTTTACCTATAAAATAATGTGCACTTCCTGTAATTAACAGCCAAACTAGTTAACGATACAATAGAATGTTGTTGATATCAACCCCAGTAGCGTAGCTAGGGCAGGCGAGGGGTACGGAAACCTGTCCACGGTAGGGTGCAAAAACTTTCTAGCTCGCTTCGCTCGCTCTTGAATTCTGCTCTTTTTTAGTCCTTAAGCTTTTCTGTTTAAGTCAACAAAATGACTTCTATTTAAGTATGAATGATCAAAAAAAACCTTTACGAGGTGGGGTGTAAAAATTTTCGAGCTCGCTTTGCTCGCTCTTGCATACTGCATCCTCTTAGTTCTCCAACTTTTCTGCACAAGTCAGCCCTCTATTAAAGTATGATGCTTAAAGTATGGTGGAGTGCAAACATTTTCGAACTCGCTTCGGTCGCTTTTATATTTTGCCCTCTTTTAATTAATGAGCTTTCTTGTATCAGTCAACAAAGTTACTTCTATTTCAGTACGATAAAAAATCATTACCCTCCTTCTGACGCAGTCGGCTAAAAAAGTAAAACTTATCCAAAATCGTATGCCAAATTTTGGAGCTCGCTTAGCTCGCTCTTGCATTCTACCCTCTCTTACAAAGGGTTGCGACACTCACCAGAACGAAAGTCGCAACCCATAATTATTTCGGGGGAAGAGGGGCGGCTCCACTTGTGGATACCACATTATACGCACCGGATGTCACCCATGCTAGCTACGCCACTGATCAACACCAAAACAGTGCACTAAATTCATTTCAATGCCTGCTTTATTTGCTAGACTCGTCCGATTTGAACGTAGACGCCATGTTCTTCGGACCTGTAGTAGTGGCGCTGCCGGCATTAAAAACCACTCTTAATTTAGTGGTGACAGCAGTCACGCAAAACTCCGTAATGTGGGAAGCAGAATGTTCAACATCACTGCCAACAATGATAATAAGTCTTTGCTCAGGAAACAAAACCTCCACAATAGGAAGCGGTTTATGAATGGTTCAGACAGACCCCAAGTGTATAAAATACCGCGTCTCCCCACACTAACAATGGCCACCTTTCCCTACCACCGCTTGAAGATCGTCAGTGAGCTTCAAGAGCGTCCGCAAGAGAGTTCGGGCTGCTGAATTTTGGGTCAATCATATTTAAGCTTAGGTATTTAACAACTTTTGCATTTTCCAACACATTTACTAGAACTACTTTTTCTAATTAATTACTTACTAATAAACAACACATTCGATCTTGATGCTGACCGATGACCGATGATTTTATTGAATACGACAAAAGAAGATAACATAGTACTCACAAGTAAGTAAGTCCTCCAATAAACATGGCCCCCCTCGGGCCAGTGATGGTGATGATGGACGGGGCCATCCAGTTGCAAATGGCCAGCGTGGCGTAGATGATGGCCAGGGACGTGTAGCCATCCCCAGTGAATTCCGGGTCATCATGTGATATGCTGTCCAACACTGTTTTCTGTGAACAACAGATGTGATTTACTTAGAGGTTTCATTTTTTTTTTCAGGGCTATGTAAGCGTCCTCGCCAAAATTTTAAAGATGTTGCCAGGATCATAAAAATACTTCCATGGTATGGCTGTTCCTTAAGCAATCCGTAAGTATGGCTTTATGTCCAAAGACGAATTTATAAAGGCTGATGTATTAAGAGTTGAGGATGTCCTCATCTTTACGTAACACCCGAAAGTGGCTATCTACGTCACTAGCGTAATCCTTAACTTGGAAAAGGCAAAGATTGTAAAAACACTGCCTGCGGTTAATTGTTCGATTGGAATTAAATAGGTAAGTTAATACAAGAAGAACCAAACCTAAAAGAGATTGCCTTATCTTTCATAGTCAGATCCTGATCCTGAATGAAATAAGTAAGTACCTACCTGCCTAATTTCAAAAAGGATACTTAGACATATTTCAAAAATTTCCCTGGGCTACGCTCTATACCAATAATGACTGTAAAGTTCATTCAACAACTCGCGGTCCCGAACCAATAGATATTATTTTAATTCGATGCATCTAATTATCATAATTAATTGCGTATGACAATTCTGAAATTAATTTGTTCTCAACGATGATTTATCTTAGACTGGACCTTGAAACAGTTTCGCATAGTCAAAAGATCAAGAACGATCCCAGTACTTGAAATTGTGAGATGTCAGTTGCTTATCCAACAATGCTGATAAAACTCATCATATTATTTTTGTTAAAATGAAGTCATATAAGGTTTTTTATTTTTCATGAGGAAGATACCGTTGTATGTTTTTATAATCTTATCTGAAGTCATCAGTGTTTTCTCTTATTTCAATTTTGCAATGCAATGCACATAATTTTGGTAAATGATTACAACCTTGCTGCCCCCAAAATTTAACAGCCTCCTAAGTAGGAGCAGCTTTCGAAACCAGAATGGATGTCCGCTAAAACAGTATCGAATTATCGACGCAACTTTGAAGAATTTTCAGGTCCAGTCCATTAATTTATTTATAAGCGCATATCAATGCGATAAAGCACTAAATGTCGTAACGCACTTTCGATTTCGAAATTTTCATTTTTGGTATCAATAAAAGAAATCCATTATTCATCTGCATTTGGATGTACAAGGATTTCGATAAAATATTACCAAAACTTGTCTTTATAAGGAGAGACGGCGACATTGTTAACATTTTCGAAAACAATAAACATGACACTGCTTGGAAGTTCACTGAGTGGAAAACTCCACTGAGCACTTTTGCGATATTTATGAATGTTGATTGCAAAATGGTAAGTTTAATGTAGAACGTAGCTAGTACGTTCAACAAGAAGAAACTAATGGCATTATCCCAAGTTACCTAAAGGATGCACTTAATTTAGGTAAGAAATCGAAATCTGAGTATCTCAAAGTGCAGTAATAAAGACCCCGAAACGAAAAGTACCTATTCAATCCACCCAATAATAGGTATCTCACCTGGTCATGTCGTGAACTTTCACCGTAAAACGGTATAATATACGCCTTATATAATAACTTATATAGTAACAGGATATTTGGACAATGATTTTGGATACAACTCGTACAGTATCGACCCCAAAACTTGTTATCTACGTAAGGAGGTCGTTGAACAGCGCCTATGTGAAGAAGTGCACAAAGAATTGCGCGACAAATACGACACAGACACTGAGACACACCCTCCCAGAAATAAAGAATCTTACCAATTCAACTTAGTGAGAACTAAGTTGAATTGGTAAGATTCTTTATTTCTGTGTGGATTACCACAACATGCGCTGTCCTATTTCATTCACCACGATTTAAATTTACTTGCGGGAGGCTGTTTTGCAACACTTTCCTTTGGCGCAGAAGAAAGCGCCATAACACTTGTTTATATTGTTTGTTTATTGTTGTTGTATGTTTCTTTATATCTCTGGAAGTACCGATATGATTAAGAAAAATCTTTCACTTGTTTCTTCTGCCGCTTCACTGTCGCTGAATGTCAACAGGCTACTTTTTATCTAAAAAAAACCACGGTTCCTGTGATAAAGACCCCGGGTGCGATGCCTAGAAAAAAGCTTTACGCGTCAAAAGCAGTTGTGGTAAAAACTTAAAAATTTCATTTTCAGAAAACAACGCGGCTTATCCGACCCAATCTCACGCGTCACTTTCGACCTCCCAAATTATCTGAAAACGACACATCATTGAAAAGACCCTTGAAAATAAATATCTTACCAGTAAATCTATCTGACCTAAATCGAGTACAAACAAATCCTTGAATTTATCGAGTGTAGACAAACAAAACAATGATAAATATCCACTTGTATTACGCGCATGTATGGCAAATGAGACTAATTAATTAACACCACGAGTAGGTCCACGGGTAGGACGGAGACATGTAGGTCCTGCCTACCTAAAGAGGACCTAGGTCGTTTTATAGTTACAGCTACGACCGTAAACATCTCACCGTTAAAGTTAAGGTGAAGGGAATTTGAAGTGAGCTGTCAATCAATACAAATTAGTTCGAATGACAGTTCACTTCGTGCTCACTCCACTTATGTTAAGACGGTGAGATCTTGACGGAATAGACCGGCTGTCTTTCCTTCTGAAACTTGAGGATGACAGCTCACTTCACCACAGTTCTCACGGTGAGTTTTAGCACTGCAGCCGGTCGATTCTGTAAACATGTCGAGGTGAAGGCTTGGGTGAAGTAAATCAATCCATGTAATCAAGATGGAATGACAACTCACCTCGTGATCATGATCACTTCACCCAGGCCTACACTTCGACATGTTTATAGAATCGACCGGCTGACAATCCTTATTGATTACATGGATTGACAGCTCACTTTGTGATCACATCACCCAAGCCTTCACTTTGACATGTTTACAGAATCCACCGGCTGAAGGGCTAAAACAGGTTCGCCTTAGCTAAGAAAACTTAGCCTAAGGAGATTATGGTACTCAATTAGCTAATGGAACAATACATAAAAATATTGCGTCATAATAATCGTTCATGTTTGGGTACTTTTATTATTTTTGTGACGTCTCACTTTGAACTGTCTGAACTTAGGTATATACCTACATATTAGATCATCATTTGTTAGACATTATTCATGTTGGTTTAATTTTCCACCGGAAAACCATGCCAAAACGCATCAAGGTATGAACTTTACGTTTGCGGGATTTTATTATTCATCAAAAGCTGGAGCAAAACTAAAAGATTCGCAGCTGATCTATCTAGAACTCTGCTTTTCTGCTGCCTGCTGCCTCGTCTGATTTACTCAAGTACTTATTAGATGATAACCTTCAAAATAGCTGTGATAGCCTCAATTATTAAGTACTCTGTTTTTCATCAGCATTATTTTTTTGTTTATATTTTTTGTCTTATTACGTCAGCCATTAAATAGTTCTGCGGATTAGCTTAGCCCGTGCTATTTTAGGTAAGCTTTCTTCCCAAATAGATATGAGAAGAGAAGGGAACGTATTGTTACCTAGCCATAGACATAAACTAGATATAGAGCGTAGCATTACAATATGCAACGAATGCATTCAACTCTGCCTTTCTCCCGTCAGAGCTGCGCAAGCGTCGATCGTCCATCGACCCAGTTTCATGATTGATTGATAAAAATATACTTAAGTGACATAACAATAAGTAACTACGTAGGTCAATATCCCACTTTAAAAGCTCTTCAGCATGCTGATTAAAATAAAGTGCTGTTGAGTCGACTAATCAGCTCACTGGGCGCTAGTTCCAGTGAAGCGTTACTTTGAAAATAATTGGCTCGGTCGAACGGTGCAATATCCGTAACAAGTATTTACGTAATTATTTACAGATTGCATACTTTCTACGATATTACGCTGAGTACTGATTTGATTCGATGAATGAGTTGATGGTTACGAAGAATTCTTAGATGATAGTTGATAGAGATGTATCTAAGGAACAAGAGCACATAGCTGGATGGACCCCAAACAAAGCACGTGTAGCTCAAATGACTATCTGTTTCCAATTTCATGAATATTTTCTCATCGGTCGCGCCATGACGCGCGGCACATTAAATTCTGTTCGTAGTTTTTATTTTCTTTTACGAAAACATTCCATGCTTTTCTTGTGGCATTTCGTTGCTTCAATTTTGTAAACAAAACGAAGTTGTTCAAGATCGATATCTATTGTTTATCAGATATCGACGATGTTTTCGAAATCCCAGGGATTATTTGCGCTCTAAATTCTACGAAATAGAGGTAAATTTGTTATATCAGCTCTAGGAACTAGGCCAGATGAAGGCTGGCGTTGAGATATCGTCGTCGGTGATAGATATGAGGAGCATAGAGTGACTACTATTGGATGTCCACTGCTAAATTCCCAACCACTTCAAGTCGTGAACGCCAAGATCATGAGATGCGACGACTCGAAAAGGTCCGAAGTTGAAAGAGTCCCAAAGAAACGAGTCAACTGTCTTGGCTCCCGCAGCAAAATTGATCAGAAAAAACAGCAATCCTAGTAAGAAAAGATATGTTATTAACTTTAATTTAAGCAGCACCTTCTTGTAGTTATTTCCGTTAATCCATTTGACATCGCTGTTCGGCGGTAGAATTTCTTATAGGATGTTATGTATTTACTTATGAAATATATTCGCAGGATGTGAAACAAAATAGAACGTAACGTGGCTCTTATTTCCTGTGCTGCTGTACATCCACATCAAGTACACGCTAATCAACAAAAACCTCTATGACATTTGCAGATTGGGATGCTAGAGGCGCTTGCACAATACCATTGCGAATCTCGGACGATGATCTCAATTTACAAAGTTGCATAATCCAAACATAAAAGGTACCTTACGGACTTGCTTATAAAGTGTTTAATGTCACGGCGTTCCTTATTAACGTCAAAGATATCAATGTTGTGCCTCTACGAGCCGTAAATAAAATTAAATAATGTGCTTTTATCTGTTACCCAATGTGTTATGAAATAACAGCTATGTATGGTAGTGTCACACAGATCATCCGTTTGCATAATATGTTTATTACAATGTAGGTACCTATAAGGTCGACTGCATGGTTAAGGATTTTATTGATTTTCAACCAGGGTGTTGGTCATTGCCTTTTTTGCTTTTATGGCTATCTTCACAACAGCATATAGTATAATGTACTCTGTGACAGCATACTCAGCATTAAAACACACCTTCAATGCTCTCATTGGTGTGGTATGTGTTACCAATGAGCCCATTCCAACACCAATAATAGTGTACTATTAACAGGTACCTAGCTATTACGTAGAAGCTTATTCACATTTTTGAAGGATCCTTTTCTATGCAATTCTTTTGCTACGCATTTTTTCATCTGTATCGATCTAGGTCAAAATAGGTATGTCAACACAGAGAACCGTTTTCCGTAGGTAGGAGTATCTATGGCAGTACCCGCATAACGGTTTCCAAACAAATGTTTAGTGCGGCGACATAAAACATTAGCAGTCATTTCGTTATTGAGCTACAAAGCCAACACAAATTGTAATCGATACGGCCGCCACGCCTCCAACCTACGTCAAGTTCACCAAACACATTGGTATTCATCGTGGTAGGTATTGCTTTGGCACTCTGTTGGCCGTCAGCTTGCGTCTTTAACCGCACGTCAGGGTAACATTGGCCTTTATTCCCGTTGTCGTGGACAGCGGGACGTGATTAAATTTATTTCCCGTTGTCCCCATAACGTACATTCGGCTAACGGGGAAAATGGGAAGTTAACCATATTTCTGGGTGGTTTAAAAAAAAATAACCACGAAGGTGATGGCGGGGTCTGTTCAATCGCTTCGCTCGCTCACTTGACCCCACCGTGTCCTTCTAACCTAACCTGTCCGAGTCGGGGTGACCCAAGTCCCGAGCTCGCTTCGCTCGCTCTTGCACCAACATAATTTGAAAAGTATATTTAATTATTGCAATAAATTAACGGGGACAACGGGAAGTCATTTTAATTATTTTATTAAATTCCCTTTGTCCCCTTTAACGGGGACATGGCCTACGGGGACAACGGGAATATACTAACATTGGAAGCGCGTATATGTAGTGACAATACAGGCTATTTTTAAGCGACTTCAAAAAAGGAGGAGGTTCTCAATTCGGTTGTATTTTTTTTAGATATTTATGTTACCTCTTAGAACCGATTTAAAAAATTATTGCCTTTTATGTGAAAGTTATACTTTCCCATTGGTCCCATTGAAATTTCATCAAAATCGGTTCAGTCGTTTGGTTTTTAAATCCAAATAGCTGGAAAACATATCCTAGTACTTAAACGAAAATAAGTTGCAAAAGTTTATTTATTTTTTGGAAGTTGGTTGTAAGTATTTTTTTTGTAAAAAAGTTTTTATCAAAGAAAATATCACAGCAGTGCGATTCTGTAAACATGTCGAAGTGAACACTTGGGCGGGGCGCACGACGGGTGAGTTGTCAAACCATACAAATAAAATGGAATGACAGCTCTATTAGATAGACAGCAGTTAGTTCAAGTAAACGGTGTCAATTCGTCGGGATTAAATGTGAAAATGGGGGTTCCACAGGGCTCAATTTTAGGTCCTTTTTTATTTTTAGTATATATAAATGATTTGCCCCATTTATTGCAACAAAAACTTGATATGGTGTTGTTTGCCGACGATACCTCTTTGATTTTTAAGATAAATAGACGAACCAATAATCTTGACGTCATAAATAACGCCCTAATGCAAGTCCAAAATTGGTTTACTGCCAATAATTTAGTTCTAAATGAAAAGAAAACGAAATGCATAAGATTTGCCTTACCAAATGTCAGAGGCAGTGATTGTGACATAGTATTGAACGGGGAAAAACTTGAATTCGTCGATAAAACGGTTTTCCTGGGAATTACTCTTGACTCAAGGCTACAATGGGGTCCTCATTTAACATCTCTTGCAGGACGGCTAAGTTCAGCAGCATATGCTGTCAGGAAAATCCGCCAATTTACGGATGTAGATACCGCGAGACTGGTCTATTTTAGTTACTTTCACAGTATCATGTCTTACGGTATACTACTATGGGGACGGGCTGCAGACATCGAGTCTATTTTTATTCTGCAGAAAAGAGCCATTAAAGCCGTATACAAAATCGGCCGGCGCGATTCTTTAAGGGAACTGTTTAAGAATATTAACATCATGACGGTACCTCGTCAATACATTTACGAAAACATCATGTATGTTAGAAAGAATTTACATCTTTTTAGTAAAAGAGGCGACAGACATAATTATGGTACTCGAAATAGGGACCAATTAGTTCAACCAGGTTTCAGACTGGCTAAAGTAGCCTCATCTTTTATGGGGTACTGTTTAAAATGTTATAATAAAATACCTCCCCATATATTAGAACTAAATGAGACTAAATTTAAATCTTGTATTAAACGCACACTATGCAGGCAAGCATATTATAAGTTAGGGGAGTATATTGAAGATAAAAATGCTTGGCTCAATGCTGGTCCTGCTCCACAGCCATTAGGGCGCACAAAGTAATCTGTTAGCATTTGGAAATATTGTTGGACCGGATGAAGATTGTAAGAATGCTATATTTTTTTTTTTTTTTATTGTATAGACTCAATTTATTTAGCATTGTATAATTTCATGCATTAACGGCACATGTGTGAGTACTATGTAGGTACCTCAAATTTAAACCATAATGATCATTTTGGGTAGGTCTTTGACTTGAATGTACCCTGGCGATTGGGGATGTCATGCTCACTCAAAAGTCTGGCTGATGGTGGCGTATGCGTTGGATCATTTGGCTCCCTTAAAAATGGTCGAGCCGAATGGTGCTAGCGTATGCGTCATGTTCGTGAACGGGCGCCGTCAGCTGAGACTGGTCATCTCTCGGCTGCCATGGTCTATTTTAATTATTTCTTTGAATTGTTTCTTTTTTACTCCGGACTCTTTTATCCTGCACGTCTTTTACATCGTTCTCACATATATGTATAATTTCAATATGAATGATGTAACCATAATTTTGTAACAAAAACTTATTTTTAAAAGAGTGTCCGTGGAGTTTCTTGCACGTTCTTCTCCATAGAGATCTACGCTTTGGAACGTGCAAATAGCTTCATCTTTTTTTTTTGACCGACCGACCTTGACAATTCAAAAGTGCCTGTAAATGGTCTAATTGAAATAAATGCTTTGACTTTGACTTTGACTTTGATTGTCGTTCACTCCGCCTGGGTGAACACCGTGAGATGTCGACAGAATCGACTGGCTGATGACTGAGTGATGTGCGCTAAACTGTACCTACATCTTTATTTTCTATATCATGTAAGTAAACCATTCTCTTATCCATATAATTGCGTTTGATGATTAATGCAACTGGATGTAGAATTTAATTACTACGTGATACATGTACCTATAATACACATACACAATGAAAACCTACGTAATAGTAGTAACATTGCGCTTCTCTATGCTATTAGTTCCGTAAACATTTGTTTTTTTTTTCTGCACTGGTAAATCGCAATCGCACTGAAAAATAACATGATAATTTTTGATCATGGGTTTGCCTACTTATAGCTTGCATAGTATTCATTACCTTTTTGATGACTTTACTATTTGAACTTAAACTCATAATTATGTTATTCAAATGCGGCAATACGCCGCAAATCCGTAATTAACGCGACTTCACACTTTTAAAATAACTTGCGTTCATTGGACCATACCTAATAGACATCAGCAAGAAATGATACTTTCATGTAAGCAATGTATTATTCTCTGAATATTTGGGCTTTTAGGGAATACATGGCCTTCTGTTTTAGGCCTTTTCATGTTGTGAATTCAGATATAAATCTACTGGTATGGCCCTAAGCTTCTGTTATGTGCATATAGGCAATTAATTACTGTCAGTAATTCATGAGAACAATATGGAATATTAACTGGATACCCTCACCATGCTAGCCATAGACTAATATAAATGGTAATGCCACCATCACACACAGCCACATTTAATAACCCTTGTCACTGCTGTACAGAAGTAAAACCATAATAATTGTTTGCCTGTCTGTCTGTCTGTATGTTCGTCTGTCTGTCTGTATGTATGTCCGTCTGTCTGTCCATCTGTCTGTCACCAGGCTGTATCTGTATCTGTGATAGCTAGACAGTTGAAATTTTCACAGATGATGTATTTCTGTTGCTGCTATAACAACAAATACTAAAAACTGAATAAAATAAATATTTAATTGGGTCTCCCATACAACAAACGTGATTTTTTCGCCGTTTTTTATAGTTAATGGTACACATGATCACTTAAATTCCTTGTTTAACTGGTAGAGAATGCCCAAATTATTAAGCCGATGTACCTTTTGCATAACATTTAAATAATTAAATGAGTTGTTGTAAACACAGTGCACAGCATGAAATATTTACAGGCTTATTCATAACAACTTTTTTACCATTACCTATTTAAAATACTGAGACTGCAGATTCAAAATTGAAATTAGCTACAGAAAATTTTGAACAAAGAATCTGCTTATCAGAATTTTAGCTAACTAATGGTTATAAAGTTTTATGAATACGGCTGTTAGTTTATAAACAGTTATTACCACAAAAAAGCCACCAATTATCTTAGTAGCAAAAGATATCACAAATATAAAATACAATGAATCCGGTGAAAGTTATATTTACCCATGAATGATACATTAGCATGAACATTAATATAAATAATGTAATTTAATTCTTATCAAATAGGGAAGAATTTTTGATGGGATGTGAACAAGTACCAAATAGGCATGTGTAGAGACAAATTGTTGTTATCTGTTTCATTTATTCAATGTTATCAATTTGAGGTCACATGTTTTAAACCAATAACAATAATACAGTAAAGAAAAAAAAAACAAAAGAAAAATTCTTTCTTGGGTTTTTTTAAATTTTCTTGATAAACTGCTAGGTATTATGATTAATAATATTTGTTTTGCTTTGCACAGGTCAATAGCTTGCTGATAGTCATTTCAAGGCTGGAGCTTGACATTTGTATTGATGCTGCCACCTGCGGAATGTGATCCTTTCTACGACAACATAGTTTTGTATGACCCAGGAAACAATGAACAATACCGAGCTATTATCACAGCAGAGATGTAATAAAACTATTTAATAGAATCCAAGCTTCTATTTTTTTTTTAATGCAAATGGGAAATACCTTGTTTAGTCATGTATAAGTAGTAGGTACATAGTTTTATGCAAAATATGTTTTCAATTTCTTTAATTATTCATGTTATTTAAAAAATATATATACATATTACTCATTTTTATTTCTACATAGAAATGAAGATGACTGAAACTTTAAAATATTTTTTAAGTCATGTTGGTATGAGTGACAAAGTAAAATAGCAATGAAGAAATACAGATAAATTCAATTAAGTGATTAAAAATTGATCATGCATGTAATTACAAAATATAAGACATACCTCTATGTTTCCCATTGTTTGAAATGCAGTGAAGACGAACATAAATCCAAATCCAAGGATTATAACGTTTACAAATTTTCGATTCATTTTGCTGGTTTTTGTAGCTACTAAACTATACTAAAATTATATTATTTAATAAATAAAAGCGGTACGTGTGTGAGACAACACAGGACTCAACAGCCCAACATGTAAAAGAGAACTGAGTTGTTGACGTAGTTTTTCAATGATATTACACGCAACTCCGAACTCCCTCCACCAGCATAATAAGCGCGCAATAAGAGCAAAGAAATGTTTTCTTACATGTAAATAAATACACGACACGAAGCCTGTTTTATCTGTCAAGTGTCAATGTCAAAATCCCAGTTTCCAGTGACATTTGTTTTTTTTTCACACAGACTTGTTGTTTTATTTTCATGGCTTCTAGGTCATTGTCTTTATTGGTCAAAGAGAGAAGTAGTGTCATGCTCACTCAAAAGTCTAGCTGCATGCATTGGTGGCTCCCTTAAAAACGGTTGAGCTGAATTGTGCGCGTATGCGTCATGTTCGTGAATTGGCGCCGTCAGCGGAGACTAGTCATCTCTCAGCTGCCATGGTTTGAATTATTACTTTTTATTGTTTTTACTCCGGACGCTTTTATCCTGCACGTCGACGCGTCGTTTGCATCGCTCTCACATATATGTATTACTAGCTTCTACCAGCGGCTTCGCCCGCGTGAAAATCGGAAATAGGGAGGTTTCTTGATTTGTATTGTAACTACACCTACTCTACACCTACCTACACCTACCTACACCTACTCTACACCTACCCTACACCTACCCTACACCTACACTACACCTATCCTAACCAGCCCAAAAAATACTATGACATGTTTCTGGTTTCCTGGTACTTGATGTTTTTGGTCTCCTGGTACTTGTAAATCTGTAGTACTAAGGCAGCAGCGGCTCTGAATTTCCACTTCCTCCTCAGTCTTCATTGATCCATGCCACTTACCGGGATAAAAAGTAGCATAATAATATGTCTCATTCCAGGATATGAACTACATGTGTGCCAAATTTTATCCAAATCCCTTCAGCCGTTTTTGCCTGATTGAAACACAAATATATAAACATACAAACATTCATATTTATAATATTAGTAGGATTTATAGAGATCTACGCTTTGAAACATGCAAATAGCTTCATCTTTTTGACCGACTGACCTTGACAATTCAAAAGTGCCTGTAAATGTTCTAATTGAAATAAATGCTTTGACTTTGACTTTCTATATGGAAGTTTAAATGAAGAAATTTACGTACGTACAAACAGCCAGAAAGATATAACGATGGCACTAGCAAAGTATGCAAATTGAAACGCAGTTTATATGGACTTAAACAGGCACCGTTGTATTGGAACAAAATTGCAAGACTTTCTTCTAGAAAAATGATTCAAACCTGAAGAAGTTCTTTGTAGAGAAAGCAGGCTTGCCCCACACACCCTAATGTAAGAGTTTCTAAACTGCCTCAAGGGCCTCTGACATGGTTTGACGTTAAGGATAAAATGATGTCTCATTTAGATTATACGATTGATTCTAAACATAGAGCAATCAACGATAACTCCTGTTCTCCATGTGGATCGAGTCTGCCATCAAACTTGCACTGAATTACTACTACTTTTCTTTATACGAGAAGCCATAGCTGGTGGGACCATGATGATTTCAAAGATTGGTACGGAAAACCAAATTGCCAACATGTTTACAAAGGCACTGTATAAGCCAAGACTGGTTACGCTTTGTCGTGAGAATGGCCTGCACGTTTAAAGGCTCTGTTGTTTCCTAGCTTCAAGAAAAGCTGTTAGAGTTTGTATCAAACTCTATGAAGGTGAAGCAACCTCCATGGACAATGGTGTTAATTAATTAAACAAATTGTTCCAAAAGGTCTAAATAAAAAAAAACTGATAATAAGGGATTTATGCCTTTATTTCGTTTTTGTTTTTTGGCCAACGCCCTCGATACCCCGTACCGGCCCCCGGCCGTCTAGCTAGACCCGACTGAAGTCACTGTGAGTAATGTGCAGGGCTTTTTAGATTATTAATAATGAAACAAAGCGGAACAAAAGACATAATACTGATTACACATTGGAGACTCCTCATGGTCTTATTAGCGAGAACAAGAAAGTTGCTCAAGAATTTGTAAATTTCTTTACCAGTATCCCTATTGAAACAACTGAAGCCTTAAACTCCTCGCCTTCGCTGGCTTTTGATTTATTACAGGCCAACGTGGCAGCCTGCCCAACTAAATTTGAGTTTAAACATATAAACCCCATAACAGTACTAAAGGTTTTTAAACAAATCAAGATTAAATTGACAGAAGACCTGTGGGGATTATCTATCAAAGTATGTACCTCAATTATTGAGACTATAGCGCCGTATTTAGCTTTAATATTTAATTTATGTGTGGATCAAGGAGTATTTCCGGATCTGATGAAATACAGTAAAGTTATACCACTTTTTAAATCCGGGGACAGTAAAGACACAAATAACTATAGACCGGTGTCCGTATTGCCAGTATTTAGCAAGGTATTCGAAAAGGTAATGCTTAATCAAATGCTTAATCATTTTAACACAAATAACATCTTACACGATAAACAGTATGGTTTTACCAAAGGACGTTGTACAACTGACGCCGGTGTCACCTTACTAAAACATATCTTTAATGCGTGGGAAGAGGCACAAGACGCCATAGGCATCTTCTGCGACCTATCTAAGGCGTTTGATTGTGTAAATCACGAAACATTACTCATGAAGCTCGAGCATTACGGACTAGGCAAAACAGCGTTAAACTTAGTAAAATCTTATTTGAATGATAGAAAGCAATTAGTCCAAATAAACGGTGTTAATTCGTCGGGATTAAACGTGGAAATGGGCGTCCCGCAGGGATCGATTTTAGGTCCTTTCTTATTTCTAGTTTATATCAATGATTTACCCCATTTATTGCAAAACCAACTAAACATGGTCTTGTTTGCCGACGATACTTCTTTGATTTATAAGATAAATAGACGTAGTAATAATCTTGAGGACGTAAATAACGCCCTTCTGCAGGTCCAAAATTGGTTCACTGCTAATAATTTAGTTTTAAATGGGAAAAAAACTAAGTGCATAAGATTTTCCTTACCAAATGTCAAAAGTAGTGATTGTGACATAGTGTTGAACAAGGAGAAACTGGAATTCGTCGATAGAACAGTTTTCCTGGGGATTACGGTTGACTCTAGGCTACAATGGGGTCCTCATTTAACATCTCTTGCAGGACGGCTAAGTTCAGCGGCATATGCTGTTAGAAAAATCCGCCAATTTACGGATGTTGATACCGCGAGATTAGTATATTTTAGTTACTTTCATAGTATCATGTCTTATGGTATTTTACTATGGGGACGGGCTGCAGACATCGAGTCTATTTTTATTCTGCAGAAAAGAGCTATAAGAGCGATATACAATCTCCGCCGACGTGATTCTCTAAGGGAACTGTTTAAGGATATTAACATCATGACGGTACCCTGTCAATATATATATGAAAACATTATGTACGTTAGAAAGAATCTCCATCTTTTTAGTAGACGAGGCGACAGACATAATTATATTACTAGAAATAGGGATCAACTAGTTCAACCAAGTTTCAGACTAGCTAAAGTAGCCTCATCTTTCATGGGGTACTGTTTAAAATGTTATAATAAAATTCCTCCTAATATATTAGAACTGAATGAAACAAAATTTAAATCTTGTATCAAACGCACACTATGCAAGAAAGCATATTATAAGTTGGGGGATTATATTGAAGATAATAATGCTTGGCTCAATGCCGCCGGTCCAGCTCCACAGTTGCCAAACTAATCTTTTGGCATTTATAAATATTGTTGGACCCGTTGAAGACTGTAAAACATTATATTTTCATTGTATAGACTCAATGTAATTAGCATTGTATAAATTCTTTAATTAACGGCACATGTGTGAGTACTGTGAACCTTATACTACTTTTATTTATTTTTTAATTGACTTGACTGCTCTGGCGGTTGGGAGTGTCATGCTCACTCAAAAGTCTGCCTGATGGTGGCGCATGTGTTGGGTCATTTGGCTCCCTTAAATATGGTTGAGCCGAATGGTGCTAGCGCGTGCGTCATGTTCGTGAACGGACGCCGTCAGTTTGGACTGGTCATCTCTCGGCTGCCACGGTTTATTTATTTTTTTTTTTAATTGTTGTTGATTTTTATTTTTTTACTCCGGATACTTTAACGTGCATTTCTTTTTACATCGTTCTCACATATATGTTTGTTTAATTTCAACAGGAATGATGTAACCATAAAATTGTAAAGAAAAATAATTTAAAAGAGTGTCCGTGGAGTTTCTTGCACGTTCTTCTCCATAGAGATCTACGCTTTGGAACGTGCAAATAGCTTCATCTTTTGACTGACCGACCTTGACAATTCAAAAGTGCCTGTGAATGGTTTATTTGAAATAAATAATTTGAATTTGAATTTGAATTTAAATACCGGTAAAACTTTATAACGTTACCTTGCATTGACAGGAGTTAACGTTAATATTAAAATAACGGTAATAGGTTTAACGTTATTAATGCACCATTTTAACGTTATTTGTGGTTTAACGTTAATTTTATCGTTATTTTCAAACGGTTATCTCTGTGAGGTGGTGCAGTCTCAGGTTGTATCTTGATCAAAATATGATTCACGACAGTAAAAAATATGTAAGTAGACATACCTAATTATAACCATAGTTATATTTTTTTTCTCTTAGCTAGATTTCGGAAATCTAGTGATGAGTGAGAGAGAGTGATGAGTAGGTAAATGATTCTTAAACATCTATGTAAATTCATATTTGTTATTGTTGAGCATCACATTTTGATTAAATTACAACCTGACACTGACCTTCAAATAAAAATATAAAGTTCGCGGGATATAATAACACTAATTATTTTACCATTACAACGATAATTCTAGTATTTTACGTTATATTAACTGGTAAAGTGGTACTTAACGTTATATTAACTGGTAAAGTGGTAATGATATCAAATACCGGTAAATTTTGTAACGTTACTATGGTATCACAATTGAAATTAACGTTATGTGACGGTTATTATTTTGTTATTTGGTAACGTTAACAAGCCCAGACTATGCTGTGACTGGACCTACCATTAGGGAAGTAGTGCGACCCGACGCCATGTTACGTTTTATTCGATTTCAATGAGATCGTTGCGTTTTGTTAGCTCGTACAGATTACATAAACAAAGGAACTTCTAGTTGAATTATCTGTGCATAATTTATTTTTCTGATTCATCGAGTGTATTTTAGTGCTGAATCTTTAAATGTAAAATTACAAATAAATAAGCGAATTTTAATGTTTTAAGTGAACTATGGAAATGTAGTGCCTTAATGGAAGTGTTGTGTGGTTAATTTTCGTATAACTCGACTGAAACATTATTTGATGAGGATGATCTCATTGACGTTCTGACATTACGTTCGTTTTAGCGAAATCTTGATCGTTTTATTATTTTGCTATTGGGTCCAATGACCTTGTAACTTAAAAATAATTACATCGAAATTGATTAGTGACAATGAAGAAACAGTTCTATAGGGTTAAGCAACTCGCCGACCAAACTTTTTCAAGGTATACTAAGTACTTTACATTATCTTAGCTATCAGATAAGATTCACTTCTTTGTGGGTTTGGTTCGTTGTTATTGTAATCTTCTTACCAGTATCAGTATTATTAGAACCTATGTAGCAACTAGTATCATGAGAAAAAAGTAATATTATTCTTTTGATCCTGCTGTATGTTGTTTACATATTAATAAGGTCTTCGTTATATCCATTTGGTGATTAATATTGATATTTTGCAGGTCTGGAAAAGCGGGAGGATTAACAGATGAGTTACAAACAGCCGACAGGAAAGTAGAGCACCTTAGAAATGCTTTACAGCTGGTCAGCAAGCGGTTGTCAACAGGAGCTGGCAGTACACAGGGCCAGGACCCTGCAGCTAGAGAGAAAAGACTAAAGAAACTGCCTGAATACCTCCTTGGATTGTCTATGTGTGAAGCCAGCAACTTTGATGATGATGATAGCATTTTGAAATATATTTTATTTGAATGTGGTAAGTGTTAAATTTACCTTTATCTGGCTTTTTAAATTAGATTTTTCCCTCTGTTACTAATACCTTTATCTGGCTTTAGTAACAGAGGGAAAAATCTAATTTTAATCAGTGTGTTGTGTTGTGTTGAAAAATAATTTATATTTGTTTTTCTTTAGGTAAAACTGAAAAGTTTCTGGCAAATGAGATAGCTGAGCATGAACTGAAGGTGGAACAGTTAGTATGTGCCCCGTTAACTACTATTAGTGATCAAGACCTTCCAGCCATAATGAAAGCTAAGAAACAGCTGAGCAGGCTCATGAGCGAGAAGGACAGTGCGGCCAGCAGATATCATGTGAGTTATATCTTTTTGAGATCATACTTATCAAAAATTATCTATTCATTTTGAGATCAACTCTTACTGTTTACCTTATCTGACTCTAACAGATATGTGCTCACATAAACAAAACCTTTAAACCATGTTATGATATTAAGAGCTTTTCAATGTCAAAGTAATCTGATTATTTAAGATAACTTATATTTACTGTGTATTTAGCCATTAAGAATATTTATAGATTCTGTATGGACAACACAGTATACAGATACTAATACACAGTTACAGATTTAAGTATTTAGTAACTGGTTTTCTGATGTTATGATTCTTTTCAACCACTATGCTACAAGTACTACATATTAGCGATGCGATGCAACTAGTAGATAGGTACTACACAGAAACTAAGTTAGCTGCACTTTAGTATTGTTAAGGGCTTAACCTAATGAATATCTCTATTTTGAGCCTGGCTTTGCATCCATTTTCTTTTTTAATTTTGTTATTTTTGTGCGTCATTTCTGGCGGAATAAACTTATTTTCTTTCTTCTTTTCTTTCTTTCTTTCTCATCCAAAGTGACAACTCACTTTTACATCAAACTTAAAATATTGACGAATAAAAACTTTCTTCCCAGCTTACTAAAAGTGTTGAAGAGTTTATTTGGGGGTTGTTTGCTGTTACTTTTGACATTTGAAATTCCTAATTTTATGTTATTTAAAAATACAGATTCATCCCTATGCTGGGCAAAAATCTCTGTTGAATAAATCATTTTTAAAATGAATTTCCCTTAAAATAGGTACTATTTGCATGTCCAATTGGTTTAAACCTACATAGGTTTAGTTATTTATTTTGATAAGATATAACTTACAGATTACCCAATATCAATGTGGATTCAGAAGATAAGATTGCACATGAAAATTCAACCTATACTTTTTTTTTGTAGCATTTAGAGCGGCAGAAAGAAGAGAATCCAACAAAATTAAATGCTGCACGAGAAGAATTGGAAGATGTTGGGATACGGGTGGAGGCGGCAAGGGATGCCCTGGCTGCGGACATGTTTGCACTTGTCGCGAAAGAAGCCCAACTTGCTCACACCCTGCTACAGTATGTGAAGCTGCAGAGAGCGTACCATGAGTCCGCACTACATTCCCTACAAGATACAGTCCCAGAGTTAGAGCGATTTATTAGTAAGTATTTTGAATTGCCTTCTAGACGCACTTCTGTTTAATTGTAGTTAGCACACTGTCACTCTCAATTTGCGTGTTGGGTCCAGTCTCCCGAGCTTCATATTTATAAAGTATCTTTGTGTGTAAACATATACAAATATGACCAAGAATTGAATGAATTATGAATTTATTTTGCATTTTAAATAATTTGAATGTCTTGTGTTCTTGAATAATTAATAATTTCATTTGTCTTCATTGTATCAATTAATAATGTGCATTTAAAATAGAATAATTTAGTGTTTCAGTTAATATAGTTTCTTTCAAAGTTAATAATTATTTTAACTGTTTATTTACCTATCTATTAGAAAGTGATATGTAATTATCTATCATTAGTTAATTTAACTGTGTTTGTTGGTTCTATAATTAGATGTATGTGCAAAATACATTATCAACATCCTCTTATAATAATTATTCAATAATCATTTCCATACAATGATACGGATGTTGGCATGCTGGTATGCATAGTCTGAAGGAAATATTAAAAATTATCCTGTCATACCTAATGTTAGCTTACCATTGTTTAGCTGATATGAATTTGATTGTAAATTTTATTTATATGCTTCAACAGGATGTTTAGTTGTTATATTACTGAAATAATTTAGAATAATCTCTTATGGGTCAAATAAAAGTTTTATTTATGGTTTCAACTACTTATGTTTTTAAAATTAAATAAATGGGAACATAATAACAAGCCAATATTAAGAAGCTAAATAAAAACAGCTGCACGGGTCTATCTCCAAGGTTAAGCAACGCTTGCCGAGGTCGGTCTTAGGTTGGGTGACCATCATGACATACCGGGACTCCTCCGTGCCGCGGAAAGGACGTTAACCTCTTGGGCCTAGCAGTCATTTATGTAGATCTTTGCCAGTCGCTAAATCCGGTAAGACTGGAAGCCGACCCCAATGTACCTAGTTGGGAAAAAGATAGGCAGATTTGTGATGAAGATTGCTTTTTCACCATGATCAGCTTATAGAAGTACTGCTGGAGTTGGGCATCTTGTACAATAAAGTAAATAAATAAACATTTTAAAGATTTGTCAAATAAAATAAACCTCGACATCAAATCAAACATTCACAGTAAGCCATGCATTTGAATGTCTCCAAATCTTCATTCAATGAATTATGTATGCTTCCTTTGCATCAGTCTCATATACCTACACATCCGTCGTCGACACGTAGGGTACATACATCGACATAATACTTCCGCCGATGGACTTGTCTATACCAATTTAGCAATCTACCTACTCTTGCAGATGTAACTGTATTTTTGTATCGAGTTTAATATTTTAAATAAACCCCAGTAGTACTGTTTGTTTTTTAAAAGTTTTGGTCTTCAAGAAACAATGATCACTGTTTTCATTATCATTGTCAAGACAATAGGTATAATTCCTCAGATCAAGTGTGTGTGAAATGTCACTTGATGCTGAGTTTATGATGAAAGGGCAGGAAATAAAAGACAGAACAATGTTGTATAAAGCATTAGGTATTTATTTAAATACATAATTACAAAGTTAAAATCAAGTGTCGAACAGTTACGCTTTTAAATGGTTTTCCTCATCATTATTTAGTTTATTGCCTAAAACATAAATAAACGACAGGATAAAAACTATTCTTTTTAACATACTTAATTACTCTTCTCTCCATTAAAAATGCTAAAAATATCGAGAATGTTTATATCTGTTTTACCACAATGCTACCTACAGACAAAAACATTGCCTGTTAGCTGATTTTCTTATTTAGAATAACGTTGCCCCACACTAGAAATTTTTCCTGTATCGTGGGTGCGGTTACAGACATACAAACTCCCAAAGACAAACAGTCAGACCCGGAACAACTATCTGTAGGCCATACAAATTTGGTCCGTGTGGTAATCGAAACTGCAACACGCAGCGTAGTAGTCAGTCGTTCAACGACTGTCATCGCCAACCGTGTCGTAAATTTTTGCAGCCCCTTACCCCATAAAGTATTAATCGAACACCATCCTTCCATAGTATAGTCGGAGCCTGAAGAAAGGCTTTTGAAGATGACCCTGAATGAAATTAAAATTTAGTACAATAGAACCTAATCCGATGGACCTTTTATATTTTTTTTTGTTTTATTTGAAGTGATTAATGCAAGTTTACAACAACTTAGGTAATTTATTAGAACTTAACTAGTATTCCACTTTTCTACAACGGGTAACAGAATAAACGCAATAACTCTTAGGGGGCCATTGTACATTTTGTCGAGTTATGCGCACAGAAATATTTCAGTCGATTTTTTTTTTCCCGATTTCTGTATTGATCCCGTAGTTGTGATGATAGTAGTTCATAATGATGATTATGCGTTACTACACGTTGTATATGTGTTGCAGCCAATTAGCTTAATCAGTCGTTTAATTAGTGACCTAGCCTTTTCATTTAAATACGCTGATTTTTCAGCGACCTAAGTGACATCTTTTGTTCTTGACTTGTCCATGTCACTAATGTTGCTGATTAATCGGCGTAGTTCAATGAAAAGACTAGGCTTATAATGAAACGGCTGATTAAGCTAGTTGGTTGCGACTTATGCATTACATTTTCAAGCCAGCCCGTCATGAAGCAGAAGTAAGAAAGAAAAAGTATTTATTGTAACAGAACAGACATGCATACGATATAAAACTTAATTGTGTTCATGCGTGAAGACATCGAAGTGTCACGATCGTATCCCAAGTTTGTCTCGGCGGCACTCCCTGACTACCAGCGCAGCGCCCGCTGCCTGACAACTGTGGCCCATCAGCCCACTAATATCACTTAAATAACGATAAAAATAGTAATAGTAATATAACCTTTTGTTTCAGACGACAGTTCCGTGAAGCCGGTGTTTGGGTATCCTCTAGAAGAGCACCTGAGGGTGACGGGGCGCTCCATAGCGTTCCCTATAGAGCTGTGTGTCTGTACGCTGCACGAACTAGCGCTAAATGAGGAGGGACTGTTCAGGATCGCTGGTGGTGAGTAATAGGAAAATTATTCATTAAATTAAATTAAAATGCGCATGTGTAGCTCGTCTTTTTGGTACAGTTAGCAACATTTATGCTTCCTAATAAGGAGGCATTTGAACATACAATAAAGTGCTATAATATCAATTCAACCTTTTTAAATCATACACCATGTGACCCAACGCCCTTCAGAAAAATATATGAGTTAACGACGTTGATGTGACTGTCCAGTATCCAGCTTACTAGTATGAAAAGTCTTATAAAGGATTAAAAGGGACTTGATCCATATCAATTCAATTTAATTTTATGTGTGGAATAATGTATAATGACTTTGTTGATGGAATCAAGTGTGATGGATGAATGTCAAAAATAATATTGGTAGTTATGCTCTGATATTTTCCTGTAGCAGTACATGCACATTGGTATGATATCATTTCCAGTCAAATTGACTGTAAACGCATACGAATTCATAATACATTCGAATCAATACAATATTGCTTGTTATGTTCTCTAATGATTTAGCATGGAAATGTTATATTTACGTGACTGTAGTTACACTTATCTATTTGGCGAATTACTGGATGACGCATACAATATTTTTTGACCGGAACTTACTGACCCGACAGATATTACCCTGTCCAAAGTTTTGAGTTCATACAAAAAAATCATAGATAAAGTCATTTTAAGGTTTACCCCTATAAAAAAAAATCTTTTCCTATTTTTTTTTTCATTCATACGTGGTATATTCAATATATTCTCCATTAACCCTAATACACTTCTTAGACCTTTCAAATATTTTTTTTAAAAGTACTTCCCATCGAAAAATAATAATTGTCAAGGCCGCCCTCAAAATAAGCAGAAATGGCCGACTTCACTTCTTCGTCATCAGTAAATTTCTTTCCTCGAACCACTTTTTTCATGTTTGGGAACAAATAATAATCACAAGCTATCGCAACGTGACTCTTACGGGTGTGTTGTCGTGCAATAGGAGCACACCTCGAGACCACTTTCCCCTTCGTTTTCTTTAATTGCTTTTTTAATTTTTGAGTAGCGTAGTGTAGCGAGTAGCGTATATTGATCTTTATAATCGATCAATAAAATCCCCTCTAAACAACTGTAGCCATAATCATTCCGGCCGATTGTGACACCTTGCACTTCTTGGGCGTTGCTGCGCCTGTTTTTCTTTAGCCGAGCATTTTAGAGGTCAACAATGTCTGAAGATGTTGCCTCATTTGGCCGACCAGAGCCTGATCGTCTTCAATCGAGTCACTGCCTTGCTTGAAAAGACTATGCCACTTGTAAATCATCTATTTACCAGGGCAAGAGTCCCCGTAAACAGATGAAATCTCTTCCATAACTGGCTGACGCGTGTTTTCTTGCTAAGTGAGGAACTTTATCACGGCACGAAATTCAAATTTCTCCATAGTCAGTGTTCTCTTCCCAATTCACTTGTTTATCCAGCGATATCGCAAAGGTTAATGAACAGATCGGGCTGAAATTTATTATTTATAGTCGTATTGAGTTACCAAGTAGTGACAGTTAAAAAAAAGTTTTCCCCTCCCCGCTCTAACCCCTCCATTCGAACTCTTTGACCTGTTTCCATTGCGAACGCAGAGGCTACAGAATGGTACCTGCTACGATCCTTACACATGTAGGTACTCCTTTTGCTTCGTTTACTTTCATATCTGATCATCATACACGCACTTCAGTTGTGATTTTTCCAAAGTTTTCCCCTTAAAACCTTATTCGGACTATTAGGAACTTTTTAAAACAAAAAACAGCTGAATCGGTCCAGCCGATCGCAAATGATGCGCTTACTAATGAACCGTATTGCATTTTTATTTATATAGCTACATATACCTATTATTTACCACTTTTAACAAAATTACATATGAGTTGAAACAACTTCACACAGTAGGTCAAATTGATCAGGCAAACTTTAAACATGACAATTTAATTTGATATAGCTATCTACCAGGTCAGTAGCTAATTAAGATTCTCATAGTCCATTGTTTATCTCGACTGAAGGAAAAGCTCATTGTAGTATAAAACATCAGTATCTTACATTTCCACCAGTCAAGCGTGATCAATGCTGTAGTTCATTGATTCTGTAACATTGGTTGCAAAATATCTGTCACGCTCTCATAACAGATGTCTATTATTAGAACTGGTACTGCTTCAATGATGTTTACCATAACAATGCCGGTAATGACTAATGTTCGTCTCTTCCAGGCACCTCGAAAGTACGCAGAATGAAACTATCTCTCGACGCAGGCCTGTTCACGGTGCCGCTGCCCCGAGACTACCGGGACATGCATGTGGTGGCCTCCGTCCTCAAGTGCTACCTCCGAGAACTGCCCGAGCCCCTCCTGACGTACCGCCTCTACGAAAACTTCGTGAACGCGTCCCGACAGCCCTCGGAACAAACTCGACTGAACGCTCTCTGGGAAGCCATACACTTACTGCCCGAGGCTAACTTCCAAAATCTTAGGTATCTTATCAAATTTTTGTCTACTTTGACACAGAACCAAAGTACAAACAAAATGACGCCCTCGAACCTCGCCATCGTGATCGCGCCCAACCTGCTGTGGGCGGCCGATGACAGCACCTTCGACATGAACATCACCACCGCCGTCAACTGCATCGTGGAGCTGCTCATCAAGCACGCCGACTGGTTCTACAAGGACGACGTCAACTTCTTCATTTCATTCACCAAAGAAGATCTACTTCCGGATCAATGCGAGTACGGCTTCTCGCCCAACTTCGTCCACGGCTACAATCAAACTGCAGCACTGAGTCAGGATCCGACGAACGGCGACTACAGCAGCATGAGCAAGTCCATGTTCGACTACAATCACCAAAGTCTGAGCAAACTGACGGACGGCGGCCGGCACTCCCGGAGCAACAGTCACGACACTAGTTTAATATTGCTTGAGAACGATATCAAGAAGGCTCAGTCCAACAGCTCATTGTCTGATCAATCTAGTCCCCCACACGGAAGTCCAAAGCCGATAATGAGACGAAAAAACAAGCCTTTAGCCCCAGTGCCGCCTAACTTTACTCCGGATAAAAATAAGAAAGTAGAGCCACAACCTCAACCACAGGCACAGCCGGCGCCAGAAGTAGTAGCGAATACTGCGAAGGCCGACATCGACAAGCCTGCCAAGCCGCCTAGACCTGTGATATCTGCAGACACCGGCAAGGTGATCAGCGGCGTGCAGACGATCAACCGCTCCACGTACCGACAGAGCCGAGCCATGAAGGAAGAGGCGGCGCGCTGCGGCTCGCGCGAGAACCTCGCCGACACCAGGCGCCAGAGCCTCGAGCTCGACAAGGAAAAGCTCGACATACTGAAGGCAGACGGCAAGGAGACCACACTAGTCGTGAAGAACGTCACCGCGCAGACGGGCGTCGTGAGTCGGATGAAAGTGGTCGGCGACGCGTACAGCGGCCCCGCGTCGCTGGGGGCTGAGCGAACATTCGCGGTAGACAAGGCGACGCCTGTACGCTTGCAGCCGGCGCCGAAGCCCACGGGCCAGCCCCCCGCCCGGCCCGTGGCGGCCCCGCGCACCATCGTGCCCGCGCTGCCGGACGACGCCGACGTCACGCTGCGCCGTTTATTCCCGTTGTCCCCGTATGCCATATCCCCGTCACGGGGACAGCGGGACGTGATTAAATTTATTTCCAATTGTCCCCGTAACGTACATTCGGCTAACGGGGACAACGGGAAGTAAACTTTTCACGAGTCGTTGTCCTCTTAAATCTGCATTGTTTAAGCTTAGTTTTTTAGCATGGGAAAAAGAAAAGGGGAATAAAACAAAATTTATTTATTTGTATTCGAATTTTAATTTGGGCGCGCGCGACGCCGCGCGCCGCCGCCGGCGCATCCTTTTCAAGGTCGCTCCGTTTATCATAGTTACTAGAAAACTTAATTTGGAATGTACGATACATTTAAAACAATAAACATGTAATTAAATCGATTATTTTTATAAAAAAATACTACTTGAAAACAAGGTCTAAATCCCTAATATTAATCTACCGCGTACCAAGACCAATCTACCAATATTTCCATACACTTTGTTTGTTGGGTAAAAGATGCCAACGCACACATTCATAATACTACAGAAAAATGAAAAAACGGGGACTGTGGGCAATAATTTTTACTTATTTTATTCAACTATATTAACGGGGACAGTGTACGGGGAGGGGACAACGGGAAGTATTTTTAAATATTTAATTGAAGTACCGCTGTCCCCGTAGGACGGGGACAGTGTACGGGGACAACGGGAAGTATTTTTAAATATTTAATTGAAGTACCGCTGTCCCCGTAGGACGGGGACACGGTGTACGGGGACAGCGGGAATAAACCCGCTGCGCCACAAGCCCGCAGTGCCCGAGCGCCCTGCCACGCTGCGCCCGCAGAGCTTCCGAGCTCCTCGATCTTCTCTTACCGACGCCCCCGACGGCTCGCCTACGGTTTTGGAGCGCACTCACATCTATACCGTCGACAAACAACACCCTACCGTCATCCAAGTGGGAGCGAGCGCTGCAATTGAGAAAGAGGGAGAGGAAGTACCGCGCGCGACCGTGCAGCGTACACACAGTTCAGGAGGTCGAGACGGCGACCTGGAGGAGCCGCGGAGCCTGTGCGTGGCGAGCCGGCAGCTGTCGCAGTCGGAGGGCGACATCACGGAGTGCCCCTCCCCGCGGCCGCAGCCCGCGCGCCCCCCGCGCCCGCTGGTGCCCGCGCCGCCGCCGCCCGTGTCGGCGCCGGCTCCTGCGGCGGCCGCGGGGGCGCAGCTAGTGCAGGTAGTGCAGCCTGCCGCGCCTGCTGCAGCCCCGGTGGCCCCCGTGGCCCCGCCTGCGCCCGCTGCCCAGGCCGCCCCGGTCGTTCTACAGTCCGCCCAGGCGGTGCAGCCACTAAGGGAGAGTACGGATCTTTAGCCGCCGCCCTTCAGCCCCGTGCCCATGCCGAGGTTGAAGCGCAGACGTTGAGGCTAGCTCGCTGCGTCCACCTCGACAGGGCATGTCGTCGGTTTGTCCCGATCGTACTCTATCACACTAATTCTAGTTCCGCAGTCGTGAATTATGAAGTCGCAACGAGACTGATGTTCGCTCTTATTTTCTGCTAAAACCGAGTCTCGGTCGCGTAGAAAAAGTATTTGAGAATCGTTTTTCTTTGCATCAAATGAGTATTATGTATTTATTTTTGTAAAAGTTTAGCATTAATTAAGATAACACGTGATAATTTGAATAATATTATCTATTACCAAAATAGAAATTACAGCTTTTGCGTAATACGTAGGTCTGACGATTAATGATTGACCCCTGGAATGTTATTCCAAAAAGACAGATCGGTTAGATTGTCTATGTAGCTTTTTTATGCAATCTAATTTTATTAAAATAATGGAGCGTTGTAAGCTAGTTTGTACAATGTGTGAATGTTGCAATTAATACTTGTGATACTAGAAAATTATAATCACCACTCCCGGTGGATGAGACAGGCGGGAGCATGCACAAATGTTGTTGTAACGAACAGCCATATGTTACGATATTGTGACGGTGTGTTTCCATTGTCCAGCAGACATTTGGCCAGCGCCGGCAAGTCATTTTATTTGCTAGCCATTGAGACGCATTTTCGAATAATTGGCTGCTAACATAAGACTTTATTTTTTTGTATTCAGAGTAAATTAATTATATTTATAAAGCTCCGGCGTTGGCCAACTGAATGTGTCTAATGGCAGTGTACCGTTGTGACTTGTCAATGCATTAGTTAGTAATCGACGCAATGCTGTTTCAATGACTATTATTTTAGCTGTAAGTATGTTATGTAGTGTTTACAATCTTATGTGATATGCATTTTATTATTATATACTTCAAGTATACCAGCTTCTGTTGTAAGTATTAATAAAATAGCCCAAACATTATACGCGTTTTTTACTTTATTGCAAACCTTTTGACCCAATATTTTGTAAATGTTGCTGATTCTTTTCTATTATGATCCATAAAATCAAGTTGACAGGCCTCCAACTAAGTATCTGCCTGTATCTTAGATTTTAAATAAAACTAGAGTTTCAATAAATATTATATCTCTATATTTACGTCTGCCATTTCACAATGTAGTAGTTACGTTTGCCCACCCTGAGCAATGACAGTAAGTTGGGCAATATGTGCGCAGACTGAGTGATCACTTCGTCGATCTTCTTTATTTTCTGGTGATTGATGTAGAAGCCGCCGGCTTGTATGATCCTCATCGCATCATCTGTTGTGGAAAAATGGTGGATAATAAACGCGAATCATATGAAAATGTATTGCAGATAACCACGTAGTTACAAGAATATTAGGTTGGGGAAAAAGTCTTTTCGCATTATAGTATGTATGAACTTGTAATAAAATCTCTTTGGCTATACTATTTGTATCTGGCTGGTTTTGGTATCATTGAAAGTTCAAATTTCAAAGAACATAATCCCAAATTCAAATTAGGAAAATGTGTGATTTTCATTTGTTTTTTGTACTGTCAAGATGAGTCTAATGATGAAATTCGATACATTTAAAATTTTACTACAAAAAAGGTAAAAATGCAACGCAAGCCGCGAAAAAAAATTGCGATGTTTATGGACCTTGTGCAGTGTCTGTGAGAGTAGCACAAATTTGGTTTAAGCGTTTTCAATCCGGAAATTTTAATCAAAAGATGCACGTAGCTCTGGTCGCCCTATTACGGATAAAATGGATGCCATTTTTGAAAAAGTGGAGCAAGATCGGCATATCAGTAGTTACGACGTAGCTGAAGAACTGGGAATTGACCACAAAACAGTTTTGGCGCATTTGAAAAAAACTGGGTACACAAAAAAGCTCGATATTTGGGTACCTCACGAGCTCACTCAAAGAAACCTAATGAACCGTGTACTCATTTGTGATTTTTTATTACGACGTAATGAAACCGAACCATTTTTGAAGAAGCTGATAACTGGTGATGAAAAGTGGATCACGTACGACAAGAACATGCGAAAAAGGTCGTGATCAAAGGCCGGTCAGGCTTCACAGACTGTGGCGAAACCCGGGTTAACTCCCAACAAGATGATGCTGTGTGTGTGGTGGGATTGGAAGGGCATTATTCATTATGAGCTGTTACCACCAGGCAGGACCATCGATTCTGAACTCTACTGCGAACAACTGATGAGATTAAAGCAAGAAGTTGAGAGAAAGCGGCCGGAATTAATCAACAGAAGGGGTGTGGTTTTTCATCATGATAACGCTAGACCTCACACATCTTTAGCCACTCAGCAAAAATTAAGACAGTTTGGCTGGGAGGTGTTAATGCATCCGCCGTATAGTCCTGACCTTGCACCTTCAGATTTCTACCTGTTTCGGTCTCTTCAGAATTCTTTAGGCAGTGTCAGGTTAATATCACGAGAGGACTGCCAAAACCACTTGTCGCGGTATTTTGATCAGAAGTCCCAAAATTTCTATAGCAATGGGATAATGTACCTACAAAATGGCAAAAAGTTATCGATCAAAATGGTACCTACATACTTTAGTTAAATTTAAATAAACTATATTGAAAAATGTTTTTAATTTTCTTAAAAAATGCGAAGAAACTTTTTCCCCAACCTATTACAAATAAGTAAGTATTTCACATGACTTTGCAGAGAACAAGAACAGCTGCACAAGTTCCATAAAAACAGAGGGCTGCCAAAAGACTGGCATGGATTTCACGTTTGTCACTGTTATAATAATGGCATTGGATTATAAAACTTATTTTTGTCGTAAAATGCAAATGTGACAGCCTGAGGGATAATTTTATCCTCTATCGACGATCATCACACTACACTTCATGCCACCATCAATTAAGTATGTTATTCAATGCCTTAAATCATTTTAAAGAACAACTTACTCTCAGTGGGGAAGCATTTTGCTTTCATTCCAAGTTCCAACACGGTGATACCAGGTGAAAGCAGCAGGTTTGTGACAATTGCGTTCTCAAATATTTGTTCCAACTCTGTCCTGCTGAGTGCAACAAGACACTTCACGTCTTTGCTGTATAACGCCTCGGTTGCTTTCATTGCTTGCTCTAATCCCTCCTCTAGAAATTGAGAAATTGCCTGTTTGAGAACACAGCATGATTAAAGACGCCTTTACACGAAGTGAGCGGCAGGAACATAGAACTTATTCACAAAAAGAGAAAATACAGTGGGAGTGTGAAATCAAAATAAGAATGACTCTGCACGCCGCTGAAATATTAGTTCTCAAATTTAAACCGTATAAGTACTTATGTTTAAAGCTCAATAAATTAATTCGCGCTAGTGTTGTAAAACAAAGGACATTGTTAAAAATGACAGTCTGTAATAGAGGCTAAGGCGGTGTCCATCTGTAGTGCTGCAGATTTTGTTTGAGAGTTACCGCGGCCCCGGAAATAAAAGGGCACTATGAGTTGCACGGATGGGTTTTGGTCAGTAGGAGTCTGATACTCCCTTCCGCTCCGCCCAGAGCGGGAGGAGTCATTTGATGATTTCCCATCCATAAAAAAAGGCGGTGTCCATTAATTACGTGAGGCTGCGGCGATTTTGGCGATCTTTCGACACCCCTTGGTAAGGTTTCGTGAGATTTGACTCAACCCTCTCCCCCACCACCTCACCTCATCAATTTCACGTGAATTTTTCAAAAAAAGTTTAAAAAAATCATGTTATGCTTAATTACTTTTATTTAAGATTGGTTAAGACAAGACGTAGTCTAAAATCACAGTGAGAGAATCGGACAGCACAAAACTTAAAGGAACTACTGAAATTAGTAAAAGATGAAAAAAAGTGATTAAGTACTACCTAATAGTAGTTACTAAGTAAAACATGAGATGTTGAAGAGACCAGTTCGCAATTTTACACTGTTGCTTTAGTTGCTTTCGGAAAAAAACCCTAATCTCTTCAAAGTTGGAGTGAACAGGCTCCTTCTGGGTAAGCTCGGTCCATCGTAGACTTTGTTTCTGTCATATCTGACATTGACTAGAGTCAAGAGCAAACCCATCACTAATAAAAAAAAATTAAAAAAACGTGATAATTTCCTTGCTAACAACCCCCCTCCCCCACGTGAGATTGGGTGAGAATAGGCTCGATCTCCTCCCCCTTAAAACGCCTCATGTAATATATGGACGCCCCCTGAGTTACTACCCTATGTTTCCATTGGCTTAGTTACTTATAACCTCAAAATCCGAAAGAGTTTTGGATTTTTCGCAATTCTCAGAAAAGTCTGTAATTTTATGTTACTTTCAATCGACTGTACGCATTATTTAGAACACAGAAAGTAAATTCACGTCTCTATTGGTTCTTAGGCGAACGATGTATGGACGCCGAACAATGTCCTTTACTCAAAGTTTTCAAGAACTTACTTCCATGTACTAAAGTTGTAAGCTGGTCAGCTAAACATGTCTGTGGATATCTTTGCTCTGGATGCTCTTTATGTTTGAACATGATGTCCTGAATCTCTCCTAAACTGTAGAATGTGAACAACTTTAGTAGTTTCTCTACTTCCGAGTCTTTTGTCCTAATAAAGAACTGATATAGGGCATAGGGGCTAGTTTTCTTTGGATCTAGCCATACAGCGTTGCCTGCTGATTTGCCAAATTTGTCGCCTTCATCTGTCGTGACTAGAGGTAGTGTTAAACCTGAAAATCAACAAAAACAAAAAATGTTAGGTGTAGGTAACATGGAACTACCCTCTTTTCATAAAACTCTTGTGCTTTTTTGGAGGTAGCGGAACAGAGAGTAAAGTCCCGCAAACCTCCATTGAAAAGGGAGGATCCTCCGACCAGACGGTTGGTTTGTCTGGTGGGCAACTGCCCGAGAGTTGATATTCGGGCTTTGCATATGTTCTAATCGCACGGTAAACTTTGATATCGCGATTTAGGATTTTGTCAGTTAGTTCGCAGCTGTCGAGATAGATGGCGCTGCGAGTCTCATTTGTTGTGATGTTGATTCTGCTACGTTGATTTTTTGTGGCGGCATGAATGCCGCTACACTTTCATTGTAAGTTGGATGGCTGTTTGCTTACATTTAGTGGGTGGGACAAAATATTTTATTTTAGTGGTGTTTCAATAGAATAACCTAGACATACCATAAACACTTTTCTTTGCAGTTCTATTAATTAATTCATGCCCAGCACTTATGTTGCCCATTTGATCACTGCCGCCTATCTGAAACCGTAATATTTGAATGATGAAATCCATCTCAACTATAAGAATAAATTTATTACAAGAAAAATTAGATTACAGTGTGATACTGATAAGTGTACAAGAACTATTGGAGACATAACACACTGTAATCTTATTTTAGTTGAATGTATATATATGTATTTACATAAATACATATCATGGCTGCAAAGTCTCTTCAAAGAGGTTTTACCTGAAATCTACAATTATGTTCCTTCAACAAATGTTGCCAGTCATATGATTGGAATATCTGGTAAGCAAATTCAGTGAAACTCATTCCTATCTCTGAATTTATTCTGGATTGCACACTCTGTTTGAGTAACATAGTGCCCATTCTGAAGTTTCTTCCTATTTCACTCACAAATTGTATGGAGTCTATATTTCTGTACCATGTCTCATTATTGACTACCCTGAAAGTGAATTTTATTATCTGTTATATTAGGCTTTGTTGTGAGTGATAATTATTGTTATAAGGTTTAAATTACAATGATTAATAAATATTTTCTTGGGTAGGTGACTGTAATTACTTGATAGGTTTAAGTTTACTTTCATCATTCGTCCAGATATAATTCTTATGGTTTTCAAATACTGTTTCCAGATTGCTTTGTATGCATTTAATGTTTTCATGTATAACTTCGCTATGTAATGCAATGCGATCTGTGCTCCTTCCGCTTGGGTCACCAATGTAGCCTGTGGCTCCACCTAACTGTAAAAGAAACAAGAAGTTCTATATTCTTGAATATTATATCTGATGAATTTGTTTATTATTGTATTTTAATGATTTTATATTGAATTCTACAGTTTTTGTAGTTTGATGAATTTTGTTTATATATCATTTACTTTAGTATTTAAGTGATTTTCCAATGTTTTGTATAAGTTTGTGTTATTTTAATATTGGGACTTATGCCATAATAAAGAAGTTTTATTATTATTATGTCATCTTTGGCAATAACCAAATGATTGATTAAGAGTGGTTAAAGGAACATGAGCTTGATCAAACTTAGGCAATTGTGTCAGAAATGTATGGTTGCTAGTAGAAAAATAGAATAGCTATTGAATGACTGGTGGGCGTTTTGGGGGGCTGTCTTTAGGAAGAACTTTTATGTTCCAAAAGTGCTGGCACGCAGCCTAATTTGAATAAATGGCTTGATTTAGATTGAAATTTTATAGAAGTCATTTTTTATGAGGTTTTACTGAGACATTGAACTGCAAGAATACCTTACCAAAGCAACAACATAGTGTCCCCCTCGCTGCCAGTGCAGCAGGTTTATTATAACAAGCAGGTTCCCAACATGAAGGCTGTCAGCTGTGGGGTCAAAGCCAGCATACACACACTGTGGGGCTTTGTTCAGTAAGTCCAATATTTCTGACCTGGAACAGAATTGGCAATAACTATACAGTAAACATGGCAAATACAAAAAATATGATGATAAATATCCTTCATGTCAAATTACCATTTTTAATTTGGGGTTGCATTAGAATTTCGCATCCTAATATAAGAGCTGGGGTTGGGGGGGGGAGGGGGGAGGGGTCCCCCAACCCCCCCTTCAACCCCCAAAGCGAGGAAATGCGTAGTTTTTTTTTTATTTAACTTTTTAATTTTGACGTTAGAATAGCGCTAAATCGCGAAATTAATAAAATTTTTGTGTCGTTTGACAGGAGAAGGGTAAGAGGGGGTGCCCAATGTGCCCTGGCACCAATCCCATGTAAAGGCGACGCACCGTTCTTGAGAAAAACATTTTTTTCGGAACCTAACCCCCTTTTGGTGTAGTCGACGGAGCCCCGCTTCGCGGGGCTCCTACTTCTGGATGGTTTAAAAAAATATAGGGGTGCCCCAAGCCCGCTCGCTCTTGCATCCAAGTTTGCCTACGCGGCCTCGGCTTTTTGGGGCCCAAAAAGAGCAGCTGAGGCTTGACCTAGGAGTAGGGCAGAATAGTCGGAACCAGGGGGTTTACTCTCTAAGCCCGAAGTCCGTGGTTTCGGCCTTAGTTAGCCGTTTCATTAAAAGCTTAGCCTTTTCATTGAACTGCGCCGTTTAATCAGTGATGTTGCACGTAACTTCAAACGCAAATTTAAAGAAAACCATGAGTCTCCTCGGGGTGAAAGGGGTGTCAATTGAAAGGGGCAAACAACCTCCATAAAATACAACCCTTACCAACTCCAAATTCGGGATGCGAAATTCTAATGCCAACCCGGTGATTACCTACACTATGGGCAAGAGACTATGAATTATTATGACAAAAATGAACTTTCAAGGTGATTCATGAAAAATGAGAAATGTTATTTTTCAAAGGGATGACCAGAGCTTCTTTAATTCAAAAAAGGCAAATATAAGCAATAAGCTCTATAAAAACTTACCCGGCTGTATTAGGAAACATATCTTGATACATCCCTCGTTCACTAAGCTTTAAAATATTTCTGCCCGCACTGGCATAAGTCCGCTTGTACGATTGTAGCCAAGTAGTCTTAGACACACACATTATTTGTTTTAGAAACTTCATGGTTAGTTTCTGGATTATTACTTACTTGAAGAATATAACCTCAATCTTAGGAATATGTACACAAACTGCGCTGCTAGTGTTTTTTATACTTAATTATGGCTTTAAGAATACAATTATTTTTACAAATGCGACACAACAGCGTTTATTTTATTTTTAAAGAAAAAATATTAGTGCACTGTAGCGTATTCCTGTAATTCCGATATTTTGGGAAATGACTGAAACTGAAACGAGCGCGAGAAAAATAAAACTTATTGAGATGAAATAAAGCTCTTAGTTGAATGGCAATTTAGTTGACATGACAGGTTTCGTTCAGGAACGCTTAATTATTTTTTTTTATTTTCAATAAAGCTAAACTTTCACGGTTCCAAATGAGAAGAACCTGTTTCAAGTTTAGAAACTTGAAACAGGTTCTTCTCATTTGATGATAAGTCAAATGAGTGTAAGTTTTTTATGTATGGGCTATTTGTTCTGGATCTTCCGATTGACTTCAGCGATATGGTTAGTCCACGATATCCCCTAGGTTTTTAGCCGACTTTGTGTATTCAATCTGAACTCCATTCAACCAGAGTGGAGAAGCGTTGCAATATCCAGCCTATTCCGCATATACCTGCCGCCGATAACCAAGGCTTGAGACTTCTTCAGGTTCACGGCGGATTCAGCGGCTTCCGCATCTTGCCCCAGAAAATGATGGTAAAGCTGCAGGTCATCGGCATAGAGATGGAAGTTAGAGGAGAACTTTAGTGACAGAGTTAATAATATTAGAATAAACTTTTTATTTTTATTATTTCTCCCGACAACAACCCCAAAATCCCGATTAAAATTTTGTCCAGCTATTTTGGTCTTTCGGTCTGGCAACCTTATCTAGAATTTGAATCACTATGACCAGAAATTTTATAGGAAGTTTGTGAGATGAAAAACAAATTAAAAAATGCCACAGTTTTATTTCATTTATTTATAGTAGAGTCTATATTTAGTAGTACACATTTTACAGTGTTTTCTTATCTATATAATTAATTTATGTTTCACTATTATAATTCTCACGTTGTCATGAACATAGCAATTTATCCGAACGTGTATTAGGGCACTTTCACATCTAACGTTACATAGCCAACAGGCGTGGTCGCAGGCGTAAGCGTAACGTTATTATTATAATAAAGCATTATATTTCCATTTACGTGAAACCCTTACGTACCAAAAACAGTAGAATTGCTTCCTGACAAGAGCGTCGAACGACGTAATTACTTTCTTACTGACGCTTCTCTATATTTTCTCATAGAGCCTGCTGGCGAAACTCCGCGAAATACCTGGCTTTAACTAAACGTTTATTTATTTTTTCGCACTTCGAAAGCTCTCTCATCTAGTTTGATAAATTGCTACCTACATACATTTATCTAATAGCCATCGACAAAAGCTATAATTACCTATCAACAGAAAAAATATAGACTCCTAATAGTCATAAATATTTAACACTCTTTCTATAAAATTTAAAGATCAGAAGGAAGTGTCTTCTAATATAATTAATATTGCAGAATCAATAAGCACTGCTTTTTAGGCAATTTTTTGTCATTTTTTTAGAAGTAGGTATATATTTTGTTATAAAAAGTTCGACGTTTCGTATTTCTTTTGGAACAAATATCTAAGTCATCTCTTCAGTCTATCTCAGATGGCAAGGTATATACAACGTGTAACAGAATAAACGCAACACCTCTTAAGGGGTCATTGTACTCACCATTATGAACAACTTTTACAATGAGACCAACACCGAAATCGAAAAAAAAACGACTGCTCCATACATTTTTAAGCGCATAACTTGACAAAATGAACTGAACAGCTGATTTTTTTTCAGCGATTTCGGGGTTGGTCCCATACTAAAAGTTGTTCATAAAGATGAGTACAATGACCCCTTTATGAGGTATTGCGTTTATTCTGTTACACGTTGTATATGTACCTTTGCTTGGTTTTATTGGTATTAACACTAGTGTGGCGTCACCCTAGGTGGGTCAAACGTCCAAATCACACATTTTATGGTTTAGATAAAAATATTAAATTACAAAAATATTTATACTTTTGTTTCAAAGGGAAAGGGTGTAACTGAGATATGTTTAGGAATTTCGATTTGATTAACGGCATTGTTCCGATTGTTAGGAAGGACGCAGTATTTTAAAGATAGAAGATTATGTTGAAAAAATAATAATGTTTGCACATAGAGCGATTAATGAATATACATTTAATACTTAACACGCCTAAAATAATTACCTTCACATAGTACAACAAAAACTTCCTATAACTATGATAAAGTTTACAACTTCTTTTTTTTTATGTGCCCTTACGAGTGTCCTTTTAGTTTTGGTACGGATCACACAGAATTTGGATTTAAAATGCAACATAATATAAACAAAATGCAGAACATAATTATATTTGAAGTTAAATAAAAAATAAAGTATTAAAAGTGAGACTGGACACAACAATACCCTCTTCTAATATGCAGTTTGTTATGGATGATACATTATTTAATATCTATTGTTCAGTTTTCTCAAGTAAACATTTGATTTTGATTAAAATTAAACATAATAATACAAGCAACTTAAAGAAATAAAATACACAAAAATAATACACAAAACAAGGAATTATATAACCATTCCTCATAAGAATTTTATAATCACTGACACAGGTCTCATAATACTTTTCACTGAATTTAAAGACAACTTAGTTTTATCTATGGAAATTTTGTTCACTGGAAAAACAATTAAATTCAGCAATTATAAAACTCAAACAGGAACATAATACTTAATTAATACTTAACATTAAAACATGGAAAGCAACATCTGGTATGACTAATCTTCTAGGGTGACGTTTTTGAACAGATACGACATGGACTCCTTGTTGTGAATGCGTCTGATTGCCTCACTAAGGAGGACTGATATGTCTATGGTCTTGATCTTGTTGCATTGCATCTTCTGTAGTTCGTGAGGCACAGTGTTGGTGACCACGACCTCATCGATGGGCGAGTCTTCGATAAGCCGGGGCGCGTCAGATGACAGCAGACCGTGGGTTGCCAGTACGTAAATTTTGTAAGCTCCGCATTCCTTTAGCACTTCTGCTGCTGCGACGAATGATTGGACGTCATCTATCATGTCGTCCTGTAATAAGATATGTGGTCTGTTACTGGCCATGGACGGAGATTTGGGTCAAGTTGATTGATTGATTATAGTGTGACCAAGTACAGTTTGACCGGGTTATACCCATTGAAAATCAAGAAAAGTACCTAATGGAATATCTAGTATTCAGTTAAAAAAAGGTGTCCAAATAATGTTTCACTTGCCTCTTCTAGGATACTTACCACCATAATAGCTATTCTGCCACCAACGTCGCCCACTACATTGATTGGCGGCTTTTCCTTAGCCGGGTGGACGGGAACTCCGACCGACACATCCATGGTGCGTGATCGACTAGAAAAAGAGTACATAATTATTGTAAATTATTCATTCATAAATAATTTACTCGTATGGCTTGGGCACTTGTGAAGTTTGTGTTGTTGCTTGTTGTGTCATTATCATTCATTTGTTGTCACAATTAGATCAACACATAGAAGATAAGCAATTAAAAATACTATTATCAGACCTACATCTAAATGTGCAAACACTAATGAGAATATGTATCATTTTTATCAAAGGTCTCCTTATTTTATCTGTCATAGTTACTGTTAATTCATATGGTGTGTTTTGTAAGAATCAATATATAATACTTACTTTGGTAAGCATGGTGGTGAATAGCGGCCATCAACCTCATCACTTTCAGCTTCTTTCTGTTCTCCGTGAATCACAGCAATGGCTAACCGCAAACGCTCAGCATATGAAGTAGCTTTCTTAGCAGAACCAGGGTTACGAGCCACTATCACCGAGTTACGATAATCTGGAATCTTAATTGACATTATCAATTAATAATATAATATATTTAATTACTTTGACTACACTTATATGGAAACTAACACCTTTCCCTGTTTTCTAGGAGAATTTGAACATTAGCCAAGAGACACATTAAAAGGAGTTGTGATGGAAAATTTGAATATTATGACTGTAATTTATTTTAAATACTGTGTTAAGCTTTGCCAAAAATATGAGACTGAATTTACATTATGTTTCCAAATGCCATCAATTTAGTCTTTTGAAAAACAAATAGCCTTTTCATTGTTGAGTTTCGGTTTTTAAATAAAATTGTAAAACAAAAAATAAACTTACACTTTCTTGAATATACTGCAATAAGAAAGGAGATGCCCTTAAATTATCAACAGGACACTCATAGAAGCCCTGAATTTCCTTCTGGTGCAAATCCATTGTGATGATATGTGTTAAGCCCGACTTACACATCATTTTAGCAAGAAGCTTTGTTACAATGCAGCCTCGCTTCCTCATTTTGCATTGTTTGCTGTATGGTAGGTACGGAATTACTCCTACAATAGACCTTGCCGAGGAAGTCTTACAAGCGTAAGCCATTATCAGTAGTTCCATTATGTTGTTGTTCACATCTCTGTAAAAATATGATGATTATTTAGTTTTAATGGTGTTAGCATTTTGGTATCTAATAATAAATTACTGCAGCGGCCAGCAAAAGAGGCTTTGATGGACTAACATGTAAATGTGGGCCGAGGCGAAGCCGATGCACACATACACAAGTCCATCAATGCCAGTTGTGGCCAAGGCTTGTATAGTACTTTTCACAAATAATGCGCGGAAATTCATCACATTCATTGTCTTCACTTGAACTCATTTTGATGCAAGTAGGTACTTTATAAAATCAATGACGAACAACAAACAACAATAATTTTTCCGGCATTAAAGTTGTCATTAGTTTTTTTTTTTTTAATAAACAGCTTTCTATTTGCAAACCATTTCGAAATTTAAATAAATCCTTTGCTCCTTGGTTGGCATGTTACAGAGTAAAACATCGTACCATTTTGAAATTACACAACAGATATGAGTTTACTATGTAATTTATTCGGCCGCTAAACCAGCCGCTGCTTGCATGAACTTGGCCAGTACAGCGATTTTGATTTATCTTGAAGAAGGTTGTCAAAATAATGCTCAAATTTCCAAGCATGTTTGAGAAAAAAATTAATATTTGTACCGGTGGATTTGAAAACACGAAAGCCTAATTAATGATTTTTGGGACACGCTTATCTAATCTAAATTAGTCTGTTATGTCCCACAGCTGGGCAAGGTCTCCCTCCTCCTTTCTCACACATGTCTGTCATCTGCCATTGTGGGCCAGTCCTTCAACATAGAGGTTAGAGTAGCATATGTAGAGGTAATATTGTTGTTGCTAAGTGTATAGAGGATATAAATCTTAGCATAGGATTTTTTAAGGAGACGTCTTCTGCATCATTTGTTGTTTGTATAAAATAGAAAAACAGAATCATTGTTATCATAACATACAACACATAGTAATGCACATTGATATAATAACATTGTATGAAACTAAAACAATTAATGGACAAAACTTAACAATGTACAATAAATTGCCATCAAGCTGATTACTGAGAACTAGCCCAATATGTAACCACACTCTTATTAGCATTGTTATTGTGTTCAACAGCAGCATTTATTCATATTCTGATGAGGTATTCTTTGTAGCTCACATGATTTTAAGTTGATATAATTTCCAATTAGCATTTTTATGTTTACAATTATTATTATTGTTAGATCATTTGTATGCTAACAATACTCACTTAGTTCCAGTCTGAACTATATAAATATTCTTTCCACGAATAGAATCCGCAATCTCAACAATAGTCTCCCTGTTGGTTTTGTGGTAAACTGAACATCCTCCCTTTCTCACACCCAGACGACTGTAAGGAAACATTATTTTTATTAGCTAATGTAGCAAATACATGGTAAACTAGCCCTAATTCAATTTATATACAATCCCATAAATACAATAAATTTTGATTGAGGTCAAACTACTTAACCTCTGCAAGTGTCAAAATAATAGGTCAATAAAAGAAACCTTGAAATAGTACTTAGGTGAGGGATGAGGAGTAGATACTTACTGAGCGATTAATTCCGCTAGTTCAGGATGCGAGTTGCCGCTAATGATCACTATGTCTGACGTGTTAGTACCCTCCATATTGCTCTTGCGAGATCTATTAGTGAAACCCACCAGCCTGCAAAAAAGTCATGCACGTTTGCTTAATCGTCGGCCAACCGACCGCCACATGTAAAAATATAAGATTTAGGAAAGGGACGGCACGTTGGACCAACAAGAAAAACAATAAACCTGGTTTTGTTGAGTAACATAATAACCTGAAGGCAGATTTATATGTTTTTATCGCAGAACGAAAAATAAAACTTCAACTAAATAAACAAGAACTCCTTCAGTTATGAACACTTCTTAGAACATATGTGGGGGATATTTTATGTGCTACTACGAGTAAAAATAATTATAATTAGTAATTACGGAATACGGAATCACCGATTAGGAGTCGCCATAGATAAAAAATTGATAAATAAAATTAAGGAACGCGAACGATAGAATGAATATATTCAAGTGACTGTCAGAGTGTCAGAATAATAGAATGAAATAATTGATTGTTTACGTTTTTTTCATATCACTCGTTTTGTTATTTTGTTGACTTTTTGAACTTATTAGCACTCCCGAACACTTAGTTTGGCTTTTACTTAGAAAATATACTACAATTCTTTATCTAAATCTCGAAAAATAGTTAATTTTGATTTTTTTCCACTGCACGCGGTTTGACACAGACAGTTGGATGGGGAATGGTTTTTTTTATAAGATCCCTAAATCCAACTGTCAAACGTCGCATAACATTTGGAACTGGCTGGCTGATTAGTTGGCAACCCCACTGATTAAGTGTCATAACAAACAAATGTGCAGTGTTTTTGATTTGAGGTTATGTTGGATTAATAAACAAAAATAATAAAAAAATGGGTCTTACGAAGCAGTATTTACGTTACGCACCAAGCGGGACTTTTAATGTGATAGCGAGTGCCGACTGTAATAGCGCTCATGTGTCTTTAAATGGCGTAAGTGGCCGATACATGGCTGTTGGGGCTTGCGAACATGTTGTGATTTGGGATATGAGGCTTGGCGAGAAGGTAAGACTGGAAAACATTATGAACAATCATTTAAGCATTTAGCCATAATTCTCCAACAGTTCTTGGATAACATTTACTCCTGTAACATCTTTTGAACCTCTGTAATTAAGGTTGATGTCACACTATATTATGGTATTTAATTCCCAGGCTCAAGTGCTTCCAGGCGAAAACGTTGTAGTATCACAGATAGCAGCCAGTCCTAGCGGCAACCACATAGCGGTTGGTTATGTAGATGGAAACATCAATGTATTTGAGTTGGTCAACAATGAAATTGTTTGTGTGTTTGCTGGACACAAGTCTGCTGTCACATGCTTGCGGTATGATGAACAGGGACACCGCTTGGTGTCAGGTGCTAAGGTGAGTCACACTAGTCATTGTAATGCCTGCATTTAATAATAACACATTCTTCTTTTCTTAAATTTTGTTGTATTTGCTCATGTGTATTTTTGTATTGAACATTTCTATTAATTTTGTTATCATCGGATTAATTTTGTCTCAAAAATAATAACAATATACAATATTTTTTACAGGATACAGAAGTAATCTTGTGGGATGTGGTTGCAGAAACTGGTAAAGCTCGCTTCAGTGGCCACAAGGGGGTTATAACCAGTGTACTATTTGTCAATGGCAAGAACTGTGTTATCAGCTCATCTAAAGACACATTTGTTAAGTTCTGGGACATTGAGACAAAGCACTGCTTCAAGACTTTAGGAGGACATCAAATGGAAGTATGTATGAAACTTATTTTTTTGTATACTAAAAATGCCCATAAAAAATGGTCTGTTATCTAATAAACATGATGTTTGATCAAAGTCCACCACAAAATAATTGAAATAAAAAGTAAAATTTATTTTCACCCACTAGCCCACTTTTCACAGTTCCCAAGAAATTTTTTTATACTCCAACCATGGACATTCAACGGATCATAAATAACAATAAAATATTACTCAGGTATGGTCAGCTGTACTTCTAAAAGAGGAGAGATACCTAGTGACTGGTAGCATGGATCAAGAGTTGAGAGTGTGGAAACTGAACTGGACAGCTGATGTTAAAGATGAGGAGAAACTATCCAGGCAACTCGAAATAGTGAAACTTGAAGAGACTGACAACCTAGAGGACTCTTCTGTAAGTCAATTGAATTGTTTATTAATTGTAAACCACTGAAGCCAAACATGGCTGGTCTGAACATCCTGCTCAGCATATTGTTCCAACCCATGTTTCCTTATTCATAATAATCATTTTAAAGCAAATTCTCTTCAAAATATAAGTGAACATGAAACCAGTCTGAGGCATCGTCCTAATACAAAGCGATTATTTTATTTGATCGATGAATGCGTCGGCGTGCCGGCAGAGGCTGCTTTCCGGTTTTACCGAACAAATAAACACGTCGATCGCGTATTCGCGCACTATGTATTAAGACGACGCCTAAAATCTTAAACGTTCGCAGGTATTGCAATGTCACCAAGTCGGCACTCTAGTGAGAGGAGGTCGAGGTCGCGTTGTGGGCCTCTCCACTGATCCTGGTCAGAGTGTGTTGGCGTGCCATGGAACTGATGCACTGTTGGAACTGTTCGCGTTCTGCTCTGATGATGAAGCCAAAATGAGGATGGACAAACGAATCAGGAAGCAAAGGAAGAAGTTGGCGTGAGTGTATATTTTTGATGACTAACCATGATAGCAAAGTAAATCAAACAAAACCAGGAGAGAAGCAATATTCTAGCACATATGTATTAAGAAATGATTAAAATAAGAGCAAGATTCACAAACAACCTAGTATCTGCTTCTGCGTTGTGTTTATAGAAACCAAGGTTTCATCAATGACCCAAATAATCAAGTCCACAACTTAGTTACCCATTTCAATTACAGAAAACAAATAGAAACCGGCGAAGCAGACGTGGAAACAACGGAAGTACCCGAGCTACTGACCTTGACTGACGAAGTGAAGCGCCTGTCATCCATCAAGTTAGAGGCTAAGTTGAAGTCGACCACACTACTGCTGGGTACCACGGGAGAGTTGCGTGTCGGCGTGACGCTAGCCAATAATACTGTGGAACTGCATAGCTTGAGAATTGCAGAGGGGCATGAAGGTTAGTTTGCATGAATACTTCTTTCTGAGAATGGCGTGAGTAAGTGTAAGGACGAATTAAATGTTTGGGTAAAAAGTACCAAAACAAAGAAAAATCTGTGATTAAAGTTATGGTTACTAGACTCATCCTAAATGAGACCTCCGCAATTGGTCTATGCCTTGCTGGTTTGTCTTTTATGTTAAAATGCAACTTTATATCTTTGTTGCTTTACAGTGCAATGTCTGAAACAAATAACGCAACCAGGCCACCAAAAGGAGCCAAGATGTGTGGCTATCAGTTCAGACAACTTGGCTGTAATCTCGGCGTCCGCTGATTCTGTGAAACTTTGGAGCCGGTAAGTTGCTGCAGCTAAAACAGTTTATTAGTAGAATAATATAATGTTCAAATTGTTATGAAACCTGTCTTCTTAAAAATATGAGGAGCATCCTTGCAACGTTGCACTTTGTTTTAAAAAAAGCTTATTTCGTTTCACTAGTTGTTTCTATTAGAACCACCTGGTCTCTAAAGTCTAAACTGTGTAATGATAGAACATAAACTACAAGACATTTCTGGTACGTTTTTCTTCGGGTATCGTCACATTTGTCTATCTGTGCTGCGTATTCGCAACGCGTCGCCAGAGGCCAACGCTAAAGTGATACATAAGCACATTGGATTAAAATCGAATACCCTTTGACAATGTATTTTGTACTTAGATCAACACAAACCTGCCTTCGCACAATTCCGGTGCCATCAGGTCGTCCGTGCAGCATTTGTTTCGCGCCAGGAGATCGACACGCGCTAGTGGGGTGTGCTGACGGCTCCCTGCTACTGATCGATGTTGGCGCCGGGCGAGTACTGGAGCAAGTGCCTGCGCATACTGCTGAATGCTCCACTGTTGGACTTACTCCTGATATGGTAAGTAAAGTACATATTACGCTATTGGATTGTGCCGATGGCCAACTACTGCTGATAGAGGTGGGCGCCGGGCGAGTGCTGGAGCAAGTGCCAGTGCATAGCTACTGCTGAATGCTCCACTGCTGGACTTATATATGGGAAGTTAAAGTGTGGTTGCTCTATAGGGATGTGCCGGCAGCTCCCTGCTGATCATAGATGTAGATGCCTGGCGAGTACCGAATGAATGCTCCACTCTCAGACCAAAACCCTTTGATTTCACAGGCAACCCAGTACACTCCCTCTCGCATTAGTAAGATTCGCCGTCCTCGGCATACACTCGTCGAATCCGACGACGAGATCACAAAGATACAGGAAAGCTGTAGGGAAACCAGCACCCTTAGAATAAACAGATACAGACCGCGTTCCGTATACCGACCTCGCCGCCGAGGTCCGTCGCGACGACCCACTCAAAACCCTCCCCGACTTTTGCAAACGAGCCAGCCCGCGCCGCTGAGCCTTTAGCTTTAATAACCCCTAAATAATAAAACGACCCAGCCTGATTGTCCCTTGCTGTCCCAAACTGACGCCGCTAAGCCGAGGTCGTATTCCACAGGGAATGCCCTTAGTGAGCGGTCAGTAGTGTTTTTAGCTTGCAGCTAGTTTTGTTGCCTTGGCTGGGGGCCTTAAATTCATTTGAGGCCACCACAGGTTAGTCCGGTTAAGCAGTTGATATCCCAAGTGTGTTAACTTGCTAGTGGTCATACCTAAAAAAAAAAAAAAAAAGCTCCACTCTCAGACGTACTCCTGTAATGTTTGATGTGAAGTATAGTATCACATGACAAGTATTGGAGAAAGTTCCCTCAGGCTCACATATCGCCGAGCGTTCGACTGTTGGACTTGTTCATTCCTGATGTACAGGGCGTTGAAAAGCTGACACAAGTTTTTTTTATTTATTATTGTTAGGCACGGAGCTTGGCCACTATCTCACCTGATGGTAAGCGATGATGTGGTCGAAGATGGAGCACGCTTGCCTAGAAGTAACTCTTGACTTAAAGACTACCGGGTTGTAGCTATCAGGAAACACTGGCAGGGAATTCCACTCCTTAGCTGTACGCACAATGAATGTGTTCCCAAAACGTTTAGTGCGTGTGGGTGGGATGTCCACCATGCACCGGTGGCGTTTACAGATATAATAGATATTATATCAAACAACTAGCTGACCCGCGCTACTTCGTCTGCGTCACATTTTTCATTAATGCTCCGCTCCTATTGGTCGTAGTGTGATGTCATATAGCCTTTCTCGATAAATGGACAATCCAACATTTAAAAAAATGTTTCAATTCGAACCAGTAGTTCCTGAGATTAGGGCGTTCAACCAAGCAAACAAACTTTTCAGAAAATATTAGAATAGATTAGAACTTTAATTTAGGTACAACAATAAAAAGATGGTGGGTTATTGATATTTAGAAATCTTTATTTTCTTCCAGCGAGGTTGCTTTTCCGGTGGTGGCGATAAGACTGTGAAATTGTGGCAGTTTGAACTCATAGAAGACTCTACAGGAGAATCCAAAGCAAAGGTAACAAACACATACATATTTCCATGTCGTATAATACACAATCTCAAGCTCACATTTTTTTTCGGTGCGATAATGTTAACATTATTGTTATTTTGATGCAAGTTGGCAAATTTGTCACTGCAGCCAATGCGGTCCGAGTCGAAAGCCAGGCCGTTATGAATCTTAAAAACTGAAACCCACATGTATTAAACGACGTTTTTCAACTCTTAGTACTAACAGCCTTCCTCACATTTCAGGTCCTCTCACTCCTACATACAAGGACTTTGGAACTGGAAGAGTCGGTGTGTGCTGTTAAAATAAGCCCAAACAACAAGTTTATTGCGGTAGCTCTCTTAGATTCTACTGTCAAGATATTCTTCCTTGATACTTTTAAGGTTGGTATTTAAAACTGTTTTGTGCAAAAATGGATTGTGTTAAATAATAACTTCAAACTAGCTTGAGAATCAACACATTTAGAACGTCAAAAAGTCCCCCAAAACGTCTGCCCGTCAACCCGCCCGACAGGGAGTGTATGGCCATTTATGCCCAAGGTATACAACACCTTTGAAGAAATATTGTGAACCAAAATTACAGACGAATCATTTAATCACGTAATTTTCACCCTAAAATAAAGTCTAACCTCTCCATTCACCTACAGTTCTACCTATCCCTCTACGGCCACAAGCTGCCCGTCCTCTGCCTGGACATAAGCTACGACTCCAACATCATCGCCACCGGCTCAGCCGACCGCAACGTCAAGATCTGGGGGATGGACTTCGGCGACTGCCACAAGTCGATCTTCGCACACAACGACTCTGTGACGTCACTCCAGTTCGTACCCTCCACGCATTACTTCTTCACGACGTCCAAGGATGGGAAGGTGAAGCAGTGGGATGCGGATAGTTATGATAATATTATTACATTACACGTGAGTATTTCACTTTGCAAATTGTTTTGTATATTTGCCACATCTTTCATTAGTCTGATGCAGTTCATGGGATTGCTTTTGATAATTGAACCTTTTCAGTCATTTTTGGCGGTCGGCTTGTTGTTGCTTGATACTATAATTTTTTTTTTGCAATAATCCTTTTTAAATGACCACGCACATACTTGAACAACTTGTGGATCTACCCTTAGTAATGATAAATGATTCCAAACGCAATACTCTTCAATTTGTTATTCACTCAGTTATTGTCGAGACTGTCCGTTCCATGAGTTTGACATTTTGAGTTTACCAAACCTCGTATTTATTTACAATTATATTGGGATCGATTTGGTACGCCCAGCTCATCTCGCTGGAACGGCAATGGCGGCGCTGTTGGTGAACAAACAATATTAGAGGCCTTGTCACTTTTCATAGTGATTTCGTTAGTTCTAATTGAAGCTACCTAAAAGAAAAGCTGAAAGAAAGAAAAAAAATACCATTAACTCCGAAACTACTAAACACAAAAAAAATGCAGATAATAGTTCTTTACCTATAGATTACAGAACGGACGTAAAAGAATAGCACCATCCCATCATTTCCCGTAGGTGTCGCAAAAGGCGACTAAGGGACTTACCAGAGAATGGGCAGTAACATTCTCTGACCTGCCAAGCGTGGCGATTATGGCAACCCCCCCCCCCCCATTGGGCCTATGTCTAGCAGTGGACGTCTTTCGGCTGATATGATGATGATAAGATTACAGAAAAACAACAAGTCTGTACCTAGTGTTAAAGTAACATGTTACAAAAAAATATAATAAAAAAGAAAGAGAGATTATTATTATTATTTTATTATAGCGTTGATTTGTTGGATTCGTTTTATGTAAGTAATACATTTTCTCAATAACATTGTTTATTTTGGTTACGTGTAATATGTATGTATGAATCTATGTAATTATTTATAATTGTATTTATTTTCTCTGTTTGTTTTTACTTTATGTTGCACCTGCCATGTTGTTTCTGCTCAACCCTAAGATCCACCTGGTAGAAAATGCCTATGGCATTAAGTCCGCCTTTGTACAATGTTATTTTCTAGTGCATAAAGTTTTATTAGCATAAATAATATATGATATCGTTGTGAGCAGGGTCACGCAGGCGAGTGCTGGAACATCGCGGTGGGCGCCGGCGGGCTGCATGCGGCCTCGTGCGGAGCCGACCGCGCGCTGCGCCTGTACTCGCGCTCCGACGAGCCGCTCGTGCTCGGCGACAGCGACGAGCTGGAGGAGGGACTTGCTACGGGCGAACAACATGTGTGTATAACTGTTCTACCTGGATTTGAATTCAGAACACAATTATCATTTCCTTGGAACGTAAACTTATTTAACGATACTACTTCGTTAGCAATGTTCTGAGATAATATATAAACCATACAAACTTGTACTCTTACAAATATATTGTTTCGACAAATAAGGATGTCTGATGAACTTTTGATTTATTCACAGGCTCCAGTCCCAGGTTTGCCAGGTTTGACTATGCCAACTAAGAAAACTATTGGAGCTGAAAAAGCTGTAAGTACAACACTATACTTTATTAATAGTTACGGGTAGATAAAATATCAGATTATGTAATTTATACCTTATGAGATAAGGTACTTTAGATCCATATTACATCGTAAACTTTTTCCAGGCCGACTCAATAATGGAATGTCTATCCGTGGGCGCGGAGTACAAACGCGAGCTAGCCGAGGCTAGAGGACAGTTCGTTCAGCCGCCTCTTCTGATGGCTGCCTACAACTGCACCACGCCCGAACATTTCCTTGTTGAAACTGTCAAGAGGATAAGATCCAGGTATTTATACGATACGGAATCCTGGAGCGGTGGTCTGACGTTGCGTAAGTTAGCGTGCGTGGCCAACCGCCGTCCATTTAGGTAATATTCATCTCTCACAGGATTTATTTATTAAAAAAAAAACTTTGCCCCACACTAGGAATTTCTCCTGTATCGTGGTTGTTACAAACATATAAACTCACATACACAAACAGCCAGACCCGGAACAACTATCTGTAGGCCATACAAATATTTGTTCCGTGCGGGAATCGAACCCGCGACACGCAGCGCAGCAGTCAATCCCTCAACCACTGCGCCATCCGTGCCATCATTTATGGAAACTAGTAGATTCCGAAGTTATTCGTTCGATTGGTGTAATTGATCCAAGGCGTTCCAATGCGAGGATAAGCAACTGTGTTACCTGCTAAAATGATCACTTCTTTTCTGGGTATTTTGGTCCTAGTATGATTTTCTCGACTTCACAAACAACTTTATTATATTCCAGTGACCTAGAAGAGGCCCTCCTGCTCATCCCATTCAGCGTAGCCTGCGACATAGTAAAGATGTTGCCGAAGCTTCTAGACCGCGGCGACAACACAGAACTGTTCTGTCGCCTCGCGATATTCTTACTGAAGATACACCACGCGCCGCTGGTAGCCAACCAGGCGCTGTTGAAGCATATGATACAGATACAGGCTAAAGCGAGTATGCGGCTCAATGAGTTACGAGTAAGTTATGAAGTTTTTAATAAATATTGTTGCAACGTGCTTGCAATTCATAGTTACGATGGCGAGTCTTCGAACTTCGAGCATTAGGACGACGTCTTAGGCATTGAAATTTTAAACAAGGTCAACCGATTTAGACGACATACTAATAATATTTGGAAAATGACTTGATAGTCATATGGGGAGGCGGGCTTCGGGGGGTGCGGAAAAAATTTCGAGGGCGCTTCGCAAGTTCTTACCATTATTCAATGTAGTTACTCAGCTTACCCGCATATTCAACAAAGTTACTTCGAATTGTAAGGATGGTTGCAAAATTTACCAGAACGAAAGTCGCAACCCATAACTATTGGGAAAGGGAAGTCCATTTGTGGGGTGATACCACATTATCCGCACCGGGTGTCTTAAGACTGAAGAAGTTTTGTATTCTTGACACAATTTCGCTTACCAGATTTATGACCTATTTTACGCCACTGTTTGTTAAATAGACGTCTTACCACTTCGCTTTTTAAAAATGCGGGCCCTACCTAGCCTGCATATATATTTTTATCTACATTCCTAAACAACCTCTGCTACACTCTCTCATATTAAAATAGTAACAGCTTCCCAAAATGCTGACTTTTGTAAAATACCTTTAAAATGTTACTCGTAGTTTGTTTCTGTGCCCAAAACATGCAACCAAAGTGCCCTAAGCGCTACCACCAGCGATGCCGTGGAAGTGGCAATGTTATGGGCCACTCAAATGTGCGATACTGTCATGCCAGCGACCCGAAGAAGATTACAATGTTTTATTTATTCATCAGGACATGGTAGGCTACAACGTGCACGCCCTACAATGGCTACGCCGCGACGCTGAAGCCGCCGACAGCGAGCTGCTGTTCAAGGAAGCGTTCACTGAGAACCGCAAGAGAGACAAGCGGAGACGCGCTAGACAAGCTGTCAAACGACCCATCGTCACTATTACTTAGGATTTTCAAATTAATTATAATAAATCTACATTAAGTTATGATGTTGTTTTATTTGGAACATGCTTTGTCATTGTTACTTCGAATTTGAAAATTAAGTATTATAAAATGATGTTATGTTATTTGGCACAGATTAATATAGGTAATTAAACTAAAATAAATAAATAATGAATGTGAAGATAGACTAGTATAATTACGTTAATGAATGGTTTAAAATAGTTAAAAGGATATAAAATAAGTTTGAAACTTACAAGGAAAACTATTAAAGTGCTCTTTCTCTCACTACTTATTTAAAAATTTGCTGTGCCCGACAGGGTTCATAATTGCTTCTATGTTTTTTTATTTACCATATGTATGCGTACATTATGGATTGCAATGAACTATTCGATTTGAGGTTTTCCTCGTAGATCGTGCCGTGTACCAAATATAAAGTTAAAATTCACCGCATAGAGTATAGTATATATGTCGCAGCCATCTAGCAGCTAGCTGAATCAACCGTTACATAAAAAGTCTAGCTGTAAAAACATTGTTGGACCGGCTGAAGATTGTAAGATCATTTTGGCATTGTATAATTTCACGCATTAATTATTTTAAAACGAATGTAACCATAATTTTGTAAACACTGATTTAAAAGAGTCCATGGAGTTTCTTGCACGTTCTTCTCCATAGGGTCTACTCTTTGGATCGTGAAACTGCCGCGCTGGAGATAGGGTTGGTGAGCGTGTTTTGCTGCAGTCCTGCGGAACAACTTGCTGCTCCTACCGCTAGCGCGGTAGAACTAGCTATTTGACTGACAAATTCAAAAGTGCCTGTAACTGATCTATTTGAAATAAAGGATTATGTATTTGTAAAATCCCATCGGGCACATGACGTTTAATATAAATTATGTCTGTTTGTTTGGTAGCGCACATCTCAAGAAGTGCTGAACGGATTTTTATTTATTGTATGTTAGCATCCCAGCTAGTGGAAGACGAGTAAGGGGTAGTCATTTACAAAGTAAAACAAGACAATAGCTGCTATAATTTATTTGTAAAAAAATATTCTACTCACTACATAGCCAATATATCAGTTAAAACTTTAATAATTTAAGTATCCATCCCTGCGTAAGTCACATTATTTATCATCTATACAACAATAACTAATGTTTCACAATGAGTATTCCGGCCACGTGTTCATAAACAATCTCAAACGGATAATTTATGCTGAAACTTACTATAAATACGTACAGTTATGTAATTTGACAACAACAATAACAAATGGTCCTTCAAGCTTTCTATATTGGAAATTATTGCTTTACATTAAGTATATATAATACGTCTTTACGAAGAAAATTTTTTGCAGACTCATTAATTATCTGCTTATAGTTAGACGAGTTGAAATTTGACATTAAAGACGAGCTTATCGTTTCAAAGGTTACTGCTGGACGAGTGAGTTCGCAGCAACTAGGTAATATAAGTACAACATATTTTCTTAATATTAATACTACGGCTATGTATTTATATTTAATTTGGATTATAATATAAGGCTACGGGACCATCCTGGTCTATTGCTTTCGTCAAATTGATTAATATCATAACATTTTCGAAGCTAGTTCGAAGTATATCACAATAGACTGCGAGCTCGCTCGTCCAGCACGTAATATATAATTGACAATATTCATTCTATATTATTCAGAATTTACTGTTCAGTTTAACATACAATGTTCATCACCACTTATCACAATGTTATTGCTTTTCGGATACACACATCTACATTCTCCAACAAAATATATCACAATGAATTAAAAATACTTTTACATTATCATTTTTCGAATAACTCGAGTGAAATAGTACATTAGAGAGAATACAAAAACAGAAGACATTATGAGAGTTCTTGTCAGTCTTTAATCTTCGAAAAATGATGTTACATACAATGTCGAATGGAATCCCTAGGATATGAATACGAAGCCCATATTCCAGCATAAATTATAATAATACACAACAGTGTTGGTACTGTCTGCATCGCTGTCAGACGTGATAATAAAAACAAAATCACAAACACATGCTTGTTAGAGCGTAAGCACACACAACACAACCGGTTGGTTAGTAACTAAACGACGATATACATTGTTCATCAACTCTTAATACCGATATATCCATAAATTAACCTAACATAATAAATAACCAAATTGGAAGATCTATCATAGCTGTATTCTGCTGTAAGTATCGAGCGAGACAGAAATACGAAACGAGTTGGTCTAGCAGCAAGGAGACGACGATGTTCCAGTGAGAATATCTAACCAAACATTCCACTACCACCGACAACTACAATTTAAATTCGGAAGTCAATCTAGATAAAACTATAAAAAAATACAAAAATAATAAACCTAAGACAAATGTACAGAGTAGACTTCAATAAAATAATACTGTATCACTACTGCAATCAGCAATATTAGTGGAGATTTAGAACTGTCATAGGATTATGTACGCGGATTACTTTACATCCAGGCACGCTAATTATAAAACCACGAATCCCCTACCGCGACGTGTTCCATAAACAGCTGGCTTGCATTGAAGCAAAAACCACTTACTCCTTAGTAAATAGCGTCGATAGGGTTTCATGTATATTATTCCCATGTAAGAACGAATCAAAATGGTATACTCACAATTACAATCAAATTCGAAAAAATAATCAAACTATCAATCTTCGCCATTACTTTTGGCTCCAATTTAAATAAAAATATTCGAGATAAAATTCGATCAAAGATACACTCTTAGAAAAATAAACACGCCCTAGTTCCTATACCGAGTTCAAAATGATCATGGATAAACCTTTCGAGTTTCAGTTTAATATCATCATAAAGAGAGCTAAAGTTAATTAGAGAGCGAAACGTTTTAGAATTTACGTACATTACAGTTTCATCATAAAGGCTAATGAAACATTATTGTCAAGGTAGACTGCTACTCCGAAATAAACGTAAGCAATACTAAACGGTACACACTACACCGACAACTATACTCGTACAGTGATCCCAATAAGAATGAATAAATAATCTCAATTTTTAAAGCTTTTTAAATACGATAAGCTTGACGTAACGTTGAAGGTTAGCTGCAACAGAATCACACGCTCAGATGCCTCAGCTTCGTTACAGCTGAGTTTGTCTAGCTAAGTATTATCACAATGTCTCATAGACTGCTGTATTTTACTGGCCCGTGGGGTTTCGATAATTAAACGAACTAACACTAAATTAAGTAGAGACGTCAAGTAAAGGACGGTGACAGAGTTCACAGCTAAATAAGTCGAATGGAAGCAATAACAAAACAGCCCAGTTCAAGGTACAGATAACGTAAATGCTTTCTGCTATAAATATACACATAACACTGACCATCATGAGGTGAATCCGGTAGATTTTAACTCAATATAATGCCACAACGTTTCTGTTAAATGGTTTGTTCTAATGCTTAACGACCAAAAATGCCCAATATTATAAATGGATTGAAAAATTAATTCTTAAAATAAATCTTTTACCTATGATGTACATATTATATCTATTTTAATAATGCCAAAGTTACAGGTTTTTATTAGTAATGTATAAAGGCAACATCATATAAATATAATGTTAATGAGATTTAGTATACTATTTTTGTCACAGATTTGTGAACGAGTTATGTTCGAAAGTTTCTTTAGTTTAGGAATTTTATAATTTTTAAGCATATAATGCAAAAAGCATGGTAAACCAAATATTTATTTCTAATAATTCCAAAAGTAACTTCTATTACTTATCATTTAATTTACCAACCCTACGGTATTCATGTATCCTGGACTTCCAATATTTCCAGAATAACATTATTTTGCTTGTCATTATTGCTTCTTCTCATTTCGTTACCTTAACTAAAAAAATACTCGACAGACATAAAAAAATACTTACATTGTAAATACTGACCGAAATGGGAAATAAATTAGACACTTATAATTTACTGAATTTAAGCATTATATAACTACTACGTAAATAATAAAATTTACAATATGACCTACAACTAAAAGAATACTTGCGTCCTGCAATAGGTAACCGTAAATATAATTTCAATAATATCAAAGAGAGCATTCTAAGGCAAGGCTTACTATAATAAAACCCGATTCATAGTGTCATTATCTTTTTGAGATTTATAATTACAGGTCGAAATCCGCGCCTGTGCGACAATTGAACGAACAAACCCGAATAGTTTTCATACGGCTGCAAGAACTAATCTCATGTTGGATTATTTCGAGCTGCCATATCACAAATTGCACGATGCTTACACATGCATGACCAACAGTCATACATATCACATGTTAAGAAAATATGTACACACGGAAAGTATTCTTTCGCATAGCATTCGCTGTGGTACCATTTTCTTTCCTATACATTAAATAGGCACTAATACAATGAATGTATATTGTTTCCCGCGACCAAATAACGAAGTTATAATGCGTAATGCCCTGGTTTTGTATATTGTAAACCGTCTGTAGACGATCTGCTTTGAACATTAGACAGAAGACTGTCGAACACGTGGATCACTAACATGATTAACACTAGAGACATGTCTAGATGTTATGACTAAGTTCTAGTAATAATTATAATCCGTGTTAAAATCTACACCATTGTCGAAAATCTTCTGCCCAATTTAAAAACCCTAGTCGCACTGTCATTCCGAAATTCAACCGGTCGTTTGATATACTGTTTGGAAAGCCGAACCCATCAATAAAGTGCTAACTGAGAATCGTTTATGAAAAATGTATGATCTATAAAAATAATTCACATTTCATTATACTACGACCGGACGAAAGGAATGAACAATTTAAAAATATATATTTCCCCTCTATTTTCATCAAACACTGGCCTGAACTATCACTAAATAGATATTTAGTACTATATAATACCAAGAATGATTGCATGTATACTTAAGTCTATTAATTTTATTGCTTTTCGACTGAGTGTTCCCGACTGTTTTACAAAAGTGTGGTAATGTTGTTCAACTTTTGTGAAACATTCGTTGCCACTCTGTATTCTAAGTTGGAAGAGAAGGTGTTTGTAGTGGTTACACGCAAGGCTCTGCTGGGGAACAGTGTAATGTTGGGTGTGGTTCACGCGGCGCCTGGTGGTGGCGAGAGTTGCGTGGCTATCACAGAGGCAGTCAGTGCGATTCTTCGGCGGCGGCGACGTGACTGGCTACTAGGTTTAGCGGCGCCTCGTCGTACTCGGGAGCGTTGATACCCACCTGCGATAGTAAGTGCTGTTTAGTGGTATACTTATAAGTAAGGCAAGTCGTCGTTTTCTTATGCGTGATCTGTTCTCTATATTTTTGACCGTGTGTTAGTAGTCGGCCTTTGAATAGTGATTTTTACTTGTACATAATGTTGTAATAAAAATAAATATGACATAGGCGAGCCCTTTAGTGATTTGAAGGATGCCAACAGAAATTAAAATAGATTTATTATATTACTAGCTTTTGCCCGCGATTTCGTCCGCGTGGAATAGTTACTTTATTTAGGCAGCCATTTCTATTTTTAAGATGCTAATAATTTTCCAAAAACGCTGGAACATATTATGTTCATTTTGTTTTATAAAGTGCCTAATCAATAAGTTTCATGGTTCATCTCCAATAATGACGGAGCCCCGTACAAGCTTTCATCCCCTATTTCCCCCCTTCAAACCCTTTTTTCGACAAAAGGTCTCGAAAAAGTCTATGTCCTTCTCCAGGGTCTAATCTATCTCTGGACCAAATATCATCAAAATCGGTTCACTAGGCGTGAAAGCGTAACAAACAGACAGAATTACTTTCGCATTTATAATATTAGTATGGTTTTCACACACCAGCGGCCCTACCATGACGTGTTAAAGCGTGAGTCGTTCAAGCGAGAAGGAGGGATGGAGCTATACACCCTATATAGCCGGTAAAAAACAAAAAAGATCGACATATGGTAGGCGTCAGATAAATTTGCAACAAAGCCTTGACCATTCCTTAAATAACTCTTCGTAAATAAATTACAATCGTTTTTCATTACTGGAAAATGTCAGAAATCACGATAGCGGATCGATTCAGGGCAACTTTACGTCTTAATTTCCGTCTTTGAAATTAAGAATGTCGATATGTAGCTGGTGCAATGACGGCTCTTGCAAATTTATTTGGCGCCTGCCATGTTTGTCGGAAGACGCAGCGTTCGAAGGCCTTCCACAAGTTGGACCAATGACCTGGTGAAGGCTGCAGGAATTCGCTGAATACTAGACGCACACGTGCACGCTGCAGTTCACGTCCAAGAGGTGTTCCTTGGGTTTAATGAAGTCATGAGGTGGAGAGTGCCTTTCTTCCCACAATTTTCTCCTCTCCTTAGGCGGCTTTGCCTGGTTAGTCTGTATGGTACGTAGAAATGATGATAGCGTGCGGTACCTGGTCGCGGATGGGGCGCACGGTGCGCGTGTTGTGCGCGTGCAGCGCGGCCAGCAGGTGCGGCTGCAGCTGGCGCCGCAGCGCCGCCAGCACGGCCTCCTCCGCGCCCTCGCCGCCGCTGCCCGCGCCGTCCCCGGGCGAGCACGCGCCGCCCGTCGCCCCGCCGCCGCCCCCACCCCCACCCCCGCCCGCGCTTCGCCGAGATTCTACAACAATAGGGATGCTTTACTTACTGAAAACCCTTGTTCGATCTAGCGCGTCCCTAGCAGTCCTCCCCCAGCGACGCCCTAAGCCGAGGTCCGTACCCCTCTGTTCTAAGTTTGATTAAGCTCTGGCTGAAGGCTTTAATATTTATATTAAGGCCGCCACAGGCAAGTCCGGTTAAGCAGCCTCAACACAACCTCTTGGTTGACCTACGAGAGGCCACTCATAAAAAAAAGAAACTTACTGAAAACATCCCTTCAAGGGTGAAGCGGTTAAGGTCGTCCGAAGCACGATTTTTAATGGTTTATATTAGATCAGCTATCCTAGAATCAAGAACCTGATCGAAGTAAACGAACATTGAAAGACGCATCAAGCCCTATAGTGTGTCAAAGCTCGAAAGTCTATATATAGACAAATAGAGGTCGGCGACCGTACTATACGCCTATACGTGGTATTTTTTTTTGGATTCGGAAGATATGAAAAGTAACCTGATTAGTGCGAGTCTGACTCGCGCACTGAGCTCTGTACAAACTCGTATGAATGTAGATATTCAATCGTCTATTACGGTTTATAATCGACGTCGTACGCTCATATCCCGTTTTTTCCTGTTTCCGTGGGAATTTCCCGTTCCCGTATCGCTAATAAGGATCCAACTCTGGGAAGTAATAACATTATGGCAAACTAAAGGAAAGCGCTCAAAAAAAATTGAAATTAAAAATCGTATTCTTAAAAATGAGCTCTTTCCGTGGCGTGTGTTATTAATCACTTTTCAGAATTTGATCATTGTTAGCGAAACTTTCGTATGGTGTAAGAATACAGGCACAGATTAACTAATAGTTCCTTACGGAACAGATAGTTCGCTCCATAGGGGAAGATAGATACCTAACTCTATAATTACCTACAAAAATATTATAGGCGTTCGTACGTGCTATAATGTACCTTACACTGACGCCACACAGTATATAATACGTCGTCTGCCGTGGTGACGGGCGATCACGTGCGTCATAGAACGCAACGCTAGGGCTGTCTCTGCTAAGAAATAATTACACAAAAGAATAGCTGACTAAAAAAAACAAGAGATTTTATTATTTGCTTTAAAATGAAGAAACATTTTGTCAAAGTCCGGTTTTTTGTCAGTTCGGTTGTCAAGTCCCCAGTGTATACCTAGTGTTAATATCCTGCTACGTAGGTTATTGCATTTTCTGTTGGGAGGTTAAAACACAGTCGCCTACACTGCAACATGCAATCGAGCGCGTGGTAACCGACTGGATTTTGTTCGCCCGGGGGAACACGAGCCGTAGGTACTAGGTACGTAAGCGCGTGACCTTGAAAGAGAGACGGAGGCCTGATACAGCGTGCGTTTTTTTTTCATAATCAATGGGTGCGATATCTGGATTGGAAAGCCAATGTTTCAAAAATCCAATGATGCAGTTTTAGTTTTCATCAAAATCGGGCTCGAGACTTTTTTCAGTGTTTTTGGATATTTCTCATAGTTTCGAATTTGGCCATTCACGCATACTTTAAAAATTCATGCTTTTAAAAGTTTAATTTAATAGTTGATCCCCAGAATTCAATTAAATATTCAATATTTGCAATATTGTTCTAGCTTAACGAGTAGTACCCTATAGATTTTGATTTACTTGCAATAAATTATCACTAGTCATTCTGAAATTAGCTTTACTCAGCCTGCATAAAGTTCATATTTGCTTATCAGCTAGAAACAAGGATTTATAAAATGAGTTCTGTTCTGTACTCACTGCTCTTGGTATGTTTCCCATCATGCCGCGGCCTGCGCCGGCGCGTGTGGATGGTGTCGCGGCGCATGGCCGTGGGCCTGGGCACGCCGTGCAGCTTGAAGTACAGGCCGCACGCGTTGCACACCATCTCCCCGCGCGCGTCGCGGCGCCAGATCGTGGTGGTGTGCGTGCCGCAGTTGCTGCACGACAGCTCCACGCGCGGCGCCGAGCGGCCCGCGCCTGCGCCGCCCGGCGTCGAGGATGCTTCGGGTGGCTCCTGCTGCATGCAGGGATAACATGTAAGGATAGCTTGGTGCTAGGGTTGCGGATTTTATTCGAAAGTCACCGCGGCCCTGGAACAAAACTCTTTGCGTTCCAGGGCCGCGGTGACTTTTGAATGTCTAGTGCTATGCAATGTTCTATGGTAGGTGCCAGATAAAAAGTCTTTATTTCTGTTTTTGATTTTAAGAAAGTCAATAAATGTACGTGGGTCAATGACCGTTATTGCACATTTATCTGGAATCTACCATAGTGCCCTCACTAGGAGGAACACGGATGGGTTTTAGTTAGTAAGAGTCTGACACTCCCTCCCGCTCCACCCAGAGCGAAAGGAGTCATTTGATGATTTCCCATCCATAAAAAAAGCATAAGTTAGTGAGGTTCATTAAATGAGATTTACCAAGTCATAGTATTTAGTGAAGATAATGACCTTGTTCCTTCGCTCCCATGGTTTACCCATGTGCATTTTCCGGTATGAAATGTAACCTTAGTCTATCAGTGAAAGAATTTTCAGTATCGGATCAGTGCTTCCAGATATGATCTCCTGTTACATTAAACATTTTGTCATTATCTCATACTACATTAAAACTTTAGATAAGATCTATGCCTCAGGTTGAACGGATGTGCAATGCACATACACGACTCATTATGTCTCACTCGAACTGGTTGTTGTTGTATTCTAGTCCAATACCGTCAGATACGATAGGGATATATCGTGTTACTGGATGTGCAGGTCTGACAGGTATTGTTCCATGAAAAACACTGCTTTCAGCCTAATGTAATGAAGGCATAGTTTGAAAAAAGCTAGGCAGATTGAATGAATGTCAGATACGACTTATTTAGATTTACGCCACAAAAGCGATGAGGACAAAAATCAAGTATTTAGATAAGACCTTTTCTTATCAGAAGTTCGAGACCTAAGATGATATTCGTAATAGAAAATTTGGCCAATGACATAATGTATCTATCTCTACTATTATGTGTTTGTTGCTGATATGTTATGTGTGTCGAATGTTTTCTATTCTTATCCTTCGATTACATCCGTAGTAAATGCTTATGATGACTTACATTCTCGGACGCTGTTTGTGGCCACTGCGTGTTGGTGGCGGGCGGGTCGACGGCCATGAGGGGCTGCGCGCGAGCAGGGAAGCTTTGTTTTCTTCGTGCCGTGCCCGCCACGCTCGAGCCGCGGCCCGAACTGTGCCATTCACCATTCTGCGGACAATAATATTGATAATAAATCAAACTTTGTCGATCTTGAGTGACCATAATTAAATTTCCGTTTAATACAACGGGCCACTTTGAACAATGATAACTTTGGTTGGACTCAAAATTTTACATTCATTAATTGGGTCAATTCATAAGTTAAAACCTAATTTTTTACCCGACTACGCCGAGGATTATGAATTTTGCCGGTATGTATGTATGTTCATCTGTTCCCTCATAACTTCTAAACCATTTATCATAATTTGTTAAATTGTGTTTTATTTGTGTGCATTTGTAGAAGAGCATGCCACAGCGTTGCGGTCCTAGTTTAACGAACTATTAGGAGCCCAAAATGGAGTCCTGCGTTAGAATACTGTGTCTACAAAATAAACTTCTGCCAGAAATGATTGACTTCGGGATACGTAATATTTGTATAATTATGCTTTTGTCACATGGGGTGTAAGATAATCATCTAAATTTTTATACCGTCATCCGCCTATACTAGTTACAACAATTTATTTTTTTGCTACGCGTTAAAATGGTCAATTCGTCACAAAAATAAAACAATACATCATGCAATAGCTACATTGTTCTAGCTAAACACATGATAGATAACTGCATTTCTCACAACTGAACATTTTATCTTTGTTTTAAAGATCTAGGCATCGATAGTATGCGAGTAGAGATAACAATAAGCACATATCTTTGACGAGACAAGGAAAATGTATTGAAAACGGATATTAACATAACATTAAAGTGGACAATAAAGAACTTAATTCATGCTGTCATGTGGTACTACTGATTTTAACTCATATTAGCGAAGAATATTCTCAGTTTGTTAGTGAACTTCAGCACTTAAGTTACATTTTAAATATGAATGTAATGAAGAAAAGTTTGCATTAATACAGTTCATTTGTAAAAAGTTTAAATGTTATTTCTGGAGAAAATTCTTGTTCGTAGTTGGAATTACTTTTGATTAAAAACTGTCATCAAATCTCTATGGTGTCGAACAAACGAAATTGTAAACGCCAAATTGATTTGTTTTGATGTGGTATTAAGATTATTGCCTTATATTAATGACTGTTTGCAATGATAAGATCGACACAGATGTGTATCAGAATCAGTTGTTATTATAATAATTAAAACACATTGGTGGTCTTGACATACAACATAAAACTGCTGGAATTTGTGCAGTAGCTTGTTGGAATTCTGCCCAGTCACAAGAGGATAGCATGAAGGTTAGTGATAATATCATTGTTTAATATATTTTACTTCATTCTAACGTATTCATACGGCGATTTGTGCCAGAATGGATTAATATCCACTCACTTTAAAGATATCGTCGAGTCGGGTTTCTTTGGCCCTGAAGTATAATTTTTGCCATTATTCGTTAACAAATATGAACACATCTGTGTTTAATGTGTTCCTATTAATAAAAAGTTTGGGCCAAAGTTATACCCCAGGGCCAGAGTAACCTGACTTTACTGTAGGTACCTAAATATTTGGCTTTCAATACTAACTAAATCTTTATGACGCGGATTACTTATTACAATTTATAAATTATAATATACATAATATAATGTATGATATGAGTATGAACACGATAACTAGAAATTAAGGCAACTTTTCTATGTCAAGGACTGTCTTATAAAACATTTACCTACATTCGCATCACCTATTTAAAATAACAATAGGATATTGTTGTGTATTGATTGCTTCTATTAGTTTTGATAGCCCATTATTTGATTGACTGATTAATAATATTTTATTACCGCATCACAACGTAGGTAGTTAGTAGTATAAGGTAATCTTTTATCACAAACAAATATTGTCATTGTTGAAACACCGCGGTTATCAAACGGTATTGTTATCAGCGTATCAAAAGTAGGTAATTAAATCATGTAAATGCAATCATTTGAATTTCGAATCTGTGTCGTGTCGAGTACTCAGCTGCATTATGCAGGTGTCGTTTGCTGGCAAGGAAGGCCCAAAATTTGTAATGTTCATCTAAGACTAGCGCAATGTCGACAAGTATCGTCTTCATAGCTAGCCTTAAGGACGCGTTTCCAAATGGGTAGTCAAATCATCACTTTTTTTACACAAACGTATGTTTATTAAATAAAATGTTTGCATTCTTAAAATGTTTTAATTTTAGATAGGTACAGTTTCTCAATAAAAGTACCGAAGTGAATTTTTTTACTTCGCTACATTTATTGAGAAAATGTATCTATCTAAAATTATATTTATAGTTCAGAATCGCACCATGTACATCTATCAACAATTCATGGGAAAAACATTTTAAGAATGCAAAGCATTTTATTTAATAAACATACTTTTGTGTAAAAAAGTAATGATTTGACTACTCATTTGGAAACGCGTCCTTAAAACATAACCGATAGCCTGTGGAACTTTTCCACTAATAAGCAGCAACAATACACTAGTTACAACAAAATAATTCAGAGAGTTTCTGCAATAGTATAACAAACTTTGCCTAAATGTTTTGGTCGTATCGACAAATAGCCGGGATCGAATCGACGTAGCGGAAAAATGCCATAAAATGAAAACTGCTAAAACTAGACATTAGTCATACAGTGGACGCCGCAGCGGATCATATGGTTGTAGATAACATGCGCATGCTGCATAGCTCCTTCAAGCGGACCTTGGCAATAGGCCAAGCGCTACGACAGATAAGACAACGCAAATATTGGAGGGAACTTTTTGTACTACTGGTTCTTTATTGCTGTTTTTTTTTCGTAAAGATCAAAATATCTTACAACTTTAATAGTAGACCCGTCATACGCGAATAGTTTCCACATAAGTATAACGAATACATAACATAAGTACAACGAATACGAGTAGGTAAATACAGAGAAAAATCGTTACCCGAAAATACTAATACTAAGCATGGGAAAAGCGCCCTTATTTTAATAACAAATAACTGCAAATATTCAATCTATTTGCTTGACTGGTGATGATTAGGACAACTTGCTCTTTGACCATCCATACGAACAGTCATAACCCTCAATTAAGAACTTGAAGTTGGGTATTTAATTCAAACTGTACAGCCTGAAAGCATGCGAAATATTATCACTAAAGTAGGGTTTGGCACTAAACCGGCCCATAGGATTACTCATGTTATTGTTATATCTGATACCATCAAACTAAAGTATCTTGCGTGCTCCAGAAACTAATTAAATAACATATACTAGTACGTTTATAACATTTCTACCCACGTCACAGATTCGAAGACAGCACTGATATAAAATGGATATTGTTTCATTACGTTCCGTGCATGACTGGTGATAATAAAATTACACTCAAATGCGGAACACGTATGCGGGCCATATTTCCTTATTCGTTTAACACAATAGAGTTTTATAGTAAGTCTTCAGCCATAAAATGTTGAAAGTAAAAGGTAGTACTCAAGTAGTCGAATACATAACAAACGTCTTCAATGTCTTAGGTTTGTCCACCAACATTACATTTCGATACAAGACTAGCTTTTGCTTGCATCTTAGATCGCGTTCAATTTTCAAAAAAAAAAAATGCCTATGGCCGTCTCCAGGGTCACGTCTATCTCTGTACTAAAATTCATCAGCGATTTAGGCGTGACAGCGTAACAAGCAAACTCACATTCGTGTTTATAATATTAATAATATTAGCTGTTATGATATTATCGTTCATGAAGTTTCACTACAGTGAAAGTAAACCCTAAGGGCAGCGAACCGAATTGGCAAAGCAAACGATCGCCATTTTGATTTTTCCTTCAAAGTGACGGTGCTCATTGAAACTGGTATCATTGTATGAGAACTCAAAATCCAAATATTGAAGTGATTATACTATGTTAGCTTTCATAAAAAACGTTCATGCCCTTTAGGATTGTTATAAAATAATTGTTTGGTTTATACTTTCTCCATCTTCTTCTTTTAGAGTCGATAATAACTGTTAAACAGTTTGTGCCCAGTAGGTGGCCACGTTTATAACGTCATTTTTCCATTTGGTCATATAATGAGGATGAATAATAAAAGCAGTTTGGAAGTAGGAAAAAAACAATGGAAAATTTACTAATAAAACATTATTAAAGAAAAATCATTTTCTCAAAATGTTCCTGGGTTTCGTAGGGTAGAGTAGAAGTAGGGTAGGTAGCCAGTTGATGGAAGCGAAGCCGCGGGGGACAGCTAGTTATATTATATATCTATAGATTACAAACGAATGGTTATCAGCTCATCGTTTATTTATAAGTGTTTACGAGTAACGCCCATCACCGTTTATGTAACTAAGTCTTCTTTATGCGAAATGCGCAGGATAATCATTATCTTTCAACTGCTCATTTTTACTTTCATATCACTGCTTCGTAGAAATGAGTAATATAAATAAGTGACTATCTATGGAGCTGGTTGGTCGTTCCATTATCTACCTTTGACGTATGAGTAGTTGAGTACTTCCACTATAAAACTCGAAAGGAGTCAATCTTGTAAAAGTTCCTGCCTGAGTCACATAATTGCACTTAAGAGGTTTACCAGAAAACTCAGTGCATGATATGGACAATGGCTCTTTTGGCTTTTCGTCTTAATTTTAATTATCAATAAAATAAACATTGATTTTGTCCGTCTTCCAACAAAGGGCAAAAAATGACGAACTGCATACATATGAACTGCAAGCCAGGTGCAGTGCATCCAAACTGGAAACAGTTGACTTAACTGCATCACCAAACGATAGTCATTAGAATTGCATGGCAGCTGCATGCGGACAAAATTTTAGGCTCAGTAGTTTCAGAGATCAGAGAGGGGGGAATTGTAATTTTTCATATAATTTCTTGAATAACTTCAAAACTATTAATTTCAAAATTATGAAAAATATAATTAAAACCCTCACAATAAGCCCTTATCATTTTATATGTCACACGGTACATTTGAACTACTTTTTTTAAAGTTTTCTAGTTTGCCTCCCAAAAGTCCCCCCATTCTCAAAATTTATTTGTTTGCGTAACGCGTCCGTGTTTGGGTAACAGAAGTTCATATCTGTACCCAATTGCAACAGAATCTTTCCAGTAGATTTGTAGAAAACTGGCTATGACAGACAATGCCTGGCAAACGTACCAATTTCATACCAGTCACAATATCCGTTTAGGGGCTGACGATATTTTTATGCACTATCTTATGCCATGGACAAGATCGGTTTTAATATTTTTTATTGAGCTGTCTTCTGTTTAGACCCACAGAGAACAGAGACGCCCCCGGCGGCTGCTGCAAGAAACACTATATAGTCAATGCTTTATAAACCAAACGTGTCAGTAAGCGTCATCGTTTAGTCATAGGCCCGGGTGTCGTGACAATTCCGCAAATGCTGGCCCGAATATCTGTCATCAATTTATACAATAGGGAAACTGACAGACTGACATATCAATGCACAGCCGAAACTACTGGGAATATGAGGTTTTACAAAGGGCTTCCTTTTTGTGATCCATCACAAAAAGGAAGCCCTTTGTAAAACCACGAAGAAGGGATTTTTGGAAATGGAACCTTTAAGGGGAAAGGTGAAAAGGGCGTAAATCGTTTGTTTTGAATCTGCGCAAACGAATTCGCGGGAGAAGTGCTACATATAACAGAAGACGTTTCATGTCAATGCCTGTTCCATGTTTTGTGACTAGCTTAGCTACCGTAAGTACTGACCGGTGACACAGCTCCGTTGTTCGGTTGCTGCATGGTGCTGGAGAGCGGCGACGCGGGCGTCCTCAGCGGTGACACTGTCATGCCGAGCTGCTTACTGTTGATCAGACGCCGTAGTAACTGTGTTGCTTCGCCGCTGCGACCTGGACAGATTGAATAAGAAATCGTTAGAATTTTGTTAAGTGAAAATTAAGGACAAGAGTTGTCGTTTAAGGGCCAGCGCACACTGAGACGTGACACGACGCTGTACGCAGTTTTTAAAGAGACAAAACTAAACGAAAAGGTTCATATTTCAGTGAGATAATCCGAAGTAAACGATATGCTGCGTGCATGATCCCACTAAACCGGTGTTGCACCTCGTGAATTCGAATGCACCAGAGAGTAGAACTGGCTTTTTCAAGCATCGTCACGTTGCGTCTCGGTGTAAGCTGAACCGAAACGTTCTAAACTAAGCAATCAGTACGCGACGATTAATTTAGTTAACTTGATAAGGTACGAATGATAAGGTTTTATTTACTGAGTGCCTCTCAAAACCGGCACTTTTTCGGTAAAGCGACATCCTTTATAGATCCGCACAAAGTAGGTACCTAAATGAGATGCGAAAACTTATTTGTTTTCAGTTAATAGATTAAAAGCAATAAAATATAATAGTTGAATGAAATCATGTAATTGAATTGGAAGTAATTGTTCCTTAGCAGCGCAGAATTGACACAGGCGAAATTGAACCCTCTCTGTGTAGTTTTAGAGGCCAATTTTGCAATAATTTAAATCCGCTGCTCGGTTTATTCCCTTGCTTGATGCTTAATATATTCTGCATAATATTGTTGTGTGAATAGTAAAGTAAAAGTAATAAAGTTCAATGTCAGATACCAAAGTAAAAAGCATTGTTGACCATTTCACATGTACTTATACTCAAACTCGTGAAAACATACACGATTCATACATATGTTACAGTGAGAGATTTTGGGATGAAATGTCAGTGTAATAATCTAAACTATGAGGATTAAAAAACCGGGCAAGTGCGAGTCGGATTCGCGCACGAAGGGTTCGTACCATTACCTATAAATAACGGAAAAAAAATTACGTTTGTTTTATTTGTATTTGTTGTTATACCGGCAACAGAAATACATCATCTGTGAAAATTTCAACTGTCTAGCTACCACGGTTCATGAGATATAAGATTAACATAATTTTAGAAAAGACAAGGTTAAGTTTAAATATTTTGAGGAAACAAAATCTCAAATTATTATTGTTTATTACAAAATATGTTAGATCTTGTAAAAATGTTAGCCCAGTCCTTTTTGCAACAAACCATAACCACCTGTATAATTCCATTGAGCGATTGAGTTGCTAGTAAGGCGTTACTAATCAGTAATTATTATACTCAAATCAAAACATAGTTTTTTTGTTAAAAATTTCCTTGATTTTTTTATAATGAATCGCCGCTTCTACGACGTAGATAACACAGGCTCGCTATCGCAAATCCTGCAGCCTGTCAATCATCGTTATCTCTATCTACATACACTTGAAGTACATATATAATGTGTGCTCACCGTTTTGCCTGTGTAGAGCCTGCCACAGCGACTCTTTGTCCTGTTCATGTTCCATGGGCGGCTGCGGCGAAGACTGGGTCGATCGAGCTGACTGCGTTTCTTCAGGGTCGTCCTGTAATGTCAACAACGTTTATTACGCATGACTATTTGTTCTGAACGGTGGGCAGAACGATCTGCCAGAACATCGGATTTGAGCAAAGGTTGTACGTACTATCACATTTTTCCCGTCCCGCATGTTTGCGAACCTTTGACCACTAATTGAGTACAAATCCAAACTGCGAGTCATGGGTGTATAGAAGGCTTCTATACACCCATGACTCGCAGTTTGGATTTGTATGACTCCCTAAATAACCCCCATACTATTCCTTCCCTTAGCATACGACGAAAATAAAAATCTCTAATAAATATTGGACGGATCGCACGAATAATTCGTGCCCAAAATATAAAATTTGTTGCACTGTCGAGTTCCCAATTCTGCTTGAGCCAGGGCAAAAACTAGCATCGTTGGACCTTTTTGGACCCTCGGACTCCCCCTCCTCCTTGCAGAAGCTATAGCTACCTACAACCGTGCTGCGAACTGATATTATGAAATTTCTGATGAAAAACGTCAAAAAAACTTTACCTAACCTGGGAATCGAATCCAGTATTCGCGCACGGTCAGCAGTCACGCTTGCGACCACGACGCAGTTATAAAATTTGGTGATTTCAGATTATAATCTTAATTCTAACTCAGGGACTGAACCCATAAAACAACAAACAGGTTGATGATATCAGTACGATGTTTGGAGGTCACACAGGTTGCAAAAATATCACTCAATGTCGCTGGATGCAATGACGTCATACCAACCTTGTTCGTTATCTCTAGTTTTCTATTGTGGACGGCAGAATACCTAGTTGACCTTCCTCTGTTAAACATGCTACTGAAATTAATCCTCATTAAATTGTGTAAGGGCCTCACCTGCGACATCTGAGATATATCCATCTGTAGCCTGTCCGGGTCTGACCCACTACTACTCCTACTGCAATCTTCATACACCGATGAATTTTCCTTCGACATTTTCATTTTGGCTCGCCCGAAAACGTGTTGCTTGTACTCATCGACAAAGTTCGTCTTGTGTGTGAGTGCGCCGTGGAAGTAAGTATTCGTGTGCTCCTGTTGGTCAGTATGCTCGTGGGGCTCGTTCTTGACTTGGCTATACAGAGAGAGGTCCATCTCCTTGTTGTCATGGTCGTCGTTGCTGGTGGGGCTAGCGGCGTTCTGCGGCGGATAGGCGTACTGGTCGTCGACGTACTCGTGCTGGTAGCTGTCACCGGCCGGGGCGTGCGTCCTGTCGATGACGCCCGTGTAGTTCGGTGGATACTTCTGAGATTCTTCGTTTTCCCGCTGAGCGACCGCCACAGCCTTGCTTATAATATCGATGACGGTATTGCAGTGCATCACCTCTCTCGCTCTGTCCGAGGGCGGTAAACTCTGCACACTGTTGAACATTATATGAGGCTCGTCTTCCTGTTTGACCGCATATTTACTTGGATCGTAATTTTTTATCTGTAGTAGTGTGACTGCCGCCTGCCGGCTCTCCAAGTTCTTCATCTCCTCAGTCGAGTCCGGAGAGCCGATCTCGGCATATTTGTTTTTCAAATCGTGCTCGTATTCGCTATCGCTCAGTGGTTTGATAATTTCTTCCAATTTTGCCGCCGTAATATTCAGGATTTCCTAAAAACAAAAGACAACGTTTGATCATCAAGCGGCGCTTCATACTTATTAGTAGGACGATAGCACAAACAAACATCGACCAATGAGACGCTCGCTCATTTCATGTCACTCGTGATATCAGGCGGCTCCTAACTGATAAGATAAAACGTATTGTGATCCGAAGGTGTTCTCCAGTACCCTTTCTAATTTTGATGAAAATGTATTTCCCAACGACATGCAAAGTGAGTGACCGTAGTGACCGAGATAGAAAACAGATACGATCGTTGTTTGTGCACCTAAAAGATTATATAAGTAATGGTGTTTCTTTGTTGTAGGTGTTAATGATATTATGCGTCCTAGTTTCGTCGAGCCGTGCACAAGAGGCCGAAGCGGAAAACGTTCCATGTGATATTCCCTTACAAGATTCTTCCAATCTTACATTAAACTGTTCCCGCCGTAACATTGATGAAATTCCCGAAAAATGGCCGGAGAGGATAAACAACGTAGACAAAGGTAACATCACCGACACGGAGGGAGAGTGGAGAGGGAGCATTTTATCGTACGAAGAACACGTATGACGAAACGAAACACCACAATAGCTGCAATTCTATCAAGTTTTATATTCAACGTTACCTAAAAATAACTATCGGTTGATAAACATCTGATCAAGTTTTAGTGTGATAGATAATAAATTATTCATAATAAATTCGGAGAGTCGTTCATACGTAACGTACATACGTACGTTTATTGATGCAGTGTAGTTTACCGTGGGTGGAATGGATTAGGTTTTATGATAATACTTAGTTTTATGAATATTGATGAAGTGTTAACAGGACTATAAACCGTTATTAACGTGATATATGCAAAGTTTTCTAAATTTTGGAGTAGCTTTTGTTTGTAGTAGCAGAGAGTTGAAAATGGATGGGGTAATGTTATTTTTGAACATTCCAGATGGGAATGTGTTGATAACATTTTTCAACAATACCATTTCGAACGTGTCGCAACTTCCCATGGTGCCGGGCAAGGTGGCGATCAGCTTCAAGTCAAACGAAATCGTCGAAATTCAGGATGATGCTTTCTGTAACATCGAGGGACTGGTGTACTTGGATTTGAGCAACAATTACATTTCAGGTATGTTTGTATGATAGCGATATCATTTGACTTTACACAGGTAGCGAGCGACAGGTAGGCACACACAATAAAGCCATGGGAGATAAGTGCCCTGTTTGGTCAACAAACAAGTGCGGTCCCTCAACTTGTTTGTTGACCAAACAGGGCACTGGATAGGTCACGGTTTAATTTTTCAATTAACATATTTCAAACATCAATCCTGGTAAAACCAATTAATTACGAATTCGATTCATTGTTATTTATGGCGAAGATTTCACTATTAGCTTATTGCGCTGATAGATCCTTACTAATTTGTAGTCAGCAGGTAAATAATTGATAATCAGTTCTAGCCATGAACATTGCCTAGTTGACCACCCTAGCCGTTAAGCTATCAACGCCGACGTATGGTTGCGAGAGACGTAATACGTGATTATTGATCAGTAAAGACTTATCTGGGTCAGATATTTATGTTCACAAGAAAAGCAAACACAAGTATAACAAAACAGACGTGATGTTCTACAGACACTGATCAACTTAAATGCTTAGTAACAATGATTACTGCAATCAGGCAGGTGACATTACAATATGGATTGAAGACAAGGTGCTCAGCATATCTTATATTATATCTCAGTTTACTTCACTTTCATTTAAAACCTTGGCAAAATCAAATTGTAATAGGTACCTACAGGCAATTAACAAATATGTGTAAAAAAATAATTTTGATAGGTACATAGATAATTAAACTTTTATTGTAATAGTTAGGTTAAATCGGTAAAATGCACGATTCTAATATCCAAAACGAGTTTGAGCAGCGATTCTTTAACCGACTTCATTTGAATATTTTTTTTCGGAAAATCCCTCAGTTCCCCCAAGTCTTTTTATTTATAATATACAAAAATAAGTAGACCAGACAAATAAACACTGTATAAAGATGATCTAAATCCCAGACAAATAATTCGATCAAATCCATAAACAACATTAGTAAAGTGTAGAAGTTTCCATTACGTCTATGATTTCAAACTTTCCATTCTAAAGGTGAATGAATTCTGCTAAATGTACCTTCAAACGTGGCGTGATATACATAATACATCTAGATTGGAAACCCATTCATGAATTTATTTTTTTACGTTTTTGATCTATTCGTATTTGAAATGGCTTGGCATACTGTGGCATATTCTACGATGCAATGAACAAATGGCATTTGTATGAAATCAGTTAGCGCAATAATTTTGCTAATGTAGTAAACAATTTATTATCTTTCGCGTTCTACACAGATATGAGCGTTCACTAAACATCTTTCATAATATTAGTCACCGTCAGCGGTACCTACATTTATTTATATGGTTTCGTCGAAGAACGCTACGTTGCAACACTTTGATTCACAAAAATGTCGTAAACACCATCTAACAATAGCCTTGACTAAGACATGCATGGATACAGGAGTTTTGTTCACTTTATTTCTAAGTGCATAATAATTTGTCAGTTTGGAACGATATACTCAACTGGATAATAAGAGAATCAGTTTTTGCCAAGCTGTTGCATTCGGGCAAAACCGCAAGAGTACAGTAGAAATTTTAGAGTAAACTAAACTAACATTGATAATGAAGAAGATAATAGGTCTATTGTTTTCAGTTTCTAACTTAAAATAGTTATCTTCCCTACAGGATCCTTATTGCTTTTACTCATGATTTTATTTAATCATGAATATTCTTCTCGATCGTTATACAACCATTATAATGATGACTAACTCAGATTGGATCTTAATGGTATAAATGAAGCAATACCTACTAGATTACTAAGAGAATAAAGCAAATTCTCATCTATTGTTAAGGATCTAGATTATACATACAGACCTATTGCATTCAGATCCACAAGTAATTAACAACAAAGTCTAAACGGAACATACCTATACGTAACGTGCAAACATGGACGACAAAAAAATCATGAGCGATGCAAGAACAACAGAACTAATCCTCGGGCAAGCGACAGTTCAATCAAAGGCCCGGTTCAATGATCCGTAATTATAGTTTTGTGAGACAATTTTCTAATTTAAGATTTCCTTGTATTGAACCGACAAATGAAATTTAAAATTAGGACACGCCTAGAGGACAACACATACCAGTTTCTGCTCTATCAAACCATAGATGTATAGGAAATATACGTATGATAAAGCATTTTATCTCTTATCTCAACATTCATGTGCATAATAAGAAGTCGCAGATACTCTTTACGCAAAATACACCTATCTAATCAACATAAATATGAAGAAAGTGTGTGTAGGTACAGAGGTGATCTCAGCTGAAAAATGTCGATAATTTGGTAGCTCGTTAGAAAGTAAAGTCAAACAATTACGAGCGCATGATAAACTATTAATATCAGGAGTACGATGTATCGCAATTAATGCTCATTAGTCAATAATTAATCAAACAAAGGCCACAGAGTCTGACTCTCGAGATGAAAGTAATACGACATTCAACTAAGAACAAATATGCAGGTTGCGCAACTTATATAGTGATCATTATTATTTCCAGCTTAAAATGTCTTTCTTGACATTGATCAAGGGTGGGTTGCTGGGCAAGTATTCTCCATTATTCAGTCTAATATGTATAGAGATGAAGTATTTATCTAAACTAATAAATAGTGAATAAAATGCAAGCACCGGTTTGGCACAGTGAAAACTATGAATCACTAGGAAAGTGGGCGGACGGAATAAGCCGTATGCAACTTCAGAATTAATACAAAGCAGGAAGTTATATTGACGCAAAAACTACAAGTGCATTGCGTTTAGGCAACACTTCTCTAAAACATAAACAGAAATAAGCACTAGTTATATTACTACAGTAAACATAATCTATGTTTCCAGGAGAAGTGCTGAGGAGCGAGATTTTCCAAGGGCGCTATATTGACGGAACATACGGCAACATTGCTTTGGAGACGCTGAACCTGGGCCATAATGATATCCATTCCTTGGACCGGTATCTGTTCAAATACACGCCAAACTTGACCAGACTGTACCTAAACAACAACCCTATCGAGATCCTCGATCACGTGACTATACTTGCATTGGCTAGTGCTACTAATTTACAGGTAAGAGAGATTGAGGATTTCTTCTTTGTTTCGGCGTATTTTTCATTTTCGCTTCAGGGATTCATGGAAAAGAGTTATTAATTACACTTTTCAATTTGTAGGAAATCTTATTAGGAAATCGGAAGATGTAATCGTAGTAGAACCGATTTAGTCTAAATTGGATCCAATCTTCTGTTTTTTGAAACATGCAATCCAATACGTTACTACTTCATAAATGCGTAGTCTGTACGATTTAGAATCCAATATAGTGTAGTGTGTGATACTGATCACTAGCTAACAATTTAGGTTCTCAACCGTTCCTAGTTAGATTTTCTGCAAATTGAAAAGTGCAATAACCCTTTAAGTCGCATTATTGGTTTTTCTATAACATTCCTGACATGACAGTGACAGAGGGAGAATTATTATCGTAGTTTTTTTTTATTTACAATTTCAAGGAAAACCAATGTTGCGCAAAGTGATGAATTCGCTGCTGTTCATCTAACTGACATAATTCTTTAATCGCCACTTACGAAACCCAAAAAATGGGGCGACCTACATTTATTTAGGGATCACTATCACTAACACTGATCGCTACGATTGACAAAACAAAGTTCACGAACGCATCTGTCTGTTAAAGTTATGGACTTTTAGTCTAGTCAACAAATGCTTTTTTGTTCAACTTTTTAAGAACAAGATTTAAAAAATCTTAATAAGTTTTTGAGATATTTGCAAAATACCAAAATCGCCTTTTTGTTTTCAGTAAATTTTTTTTTTAAAAATCATCCAAGTATAATTATGCTATTCCGAATCGAATGACAACTCATTCATATTTTTCCGAGACTGCTGAAAAAAGTTGAACAAAAAAGCACTGGTTGACTAGACTATTTGGCTTTGTACGTTTAAATGTAACTCACACCTGCGGAATAATCACTAAGAGATAGAAAACATAAACCAACTTTTGATAATTATTTAATGTGTCTGTTGATAAATTGGCAAGTTACCTGATAAAAAAACGAGGTTATCAAACTCTGGCTTTTTTATTGCTTCAATAAAATTCTGATTTACGATGGGACAAGTTCTTCAAGTATTGTGTCAACTTCAGCGAATACGTCATGAGAATATTAAAAAGTCTATTACTAGAAGGGACTATGCAAAGTCAAGAACAATGAGTATCTATTATGAGTAGGCGCCAGATAAATGTGGAATAAAGTACATCGACCTTTCCTTAATATCTCTTTGTAGGTACCCCCGGACAGTAAATTATGGATCGTTTTTCGTTACTAGAACAGTAAGGATCACGATGGATGTCGATTCAGAACAGCTTTATGTCATTAATCTGTTTTTTAAATAAAGTGTGTCAATAAATGTAGGTGGGTCAATGACCGTTATTCCACGTTTATCTGGCGCCTACTATAGTCACGTTATACAAGATACTCTCGCCATCATTAATTAAAATATATAAAAGATTAATGTCCGCGATTACATACAACGATCATTTCCAATTAAGTTTACATTCCAATATTATGCCAGAGGAACTAAATCTGGATCGGATATCTTTAGTAACTTGAACTTCAAGTAGACCCTGAGAGACGAATCTTCTATTGTTAACTGAGGACTCCCGCTGCGTTATCCTTCACCTATAAATAAGTCTTTTATTTTCTATTTCAGGTACTGGACTTGGCCAAGACCGACATCGATAGCATACCCCTAGATGCGTTCAAAGGATTGACGAAGTTACAGCAGATCGATTTATCTGACAACCGGTTTGTGACCGTGCCGGAAAGTCTGAGCCTCGTCGGTCAGTCCCTGAAGTCTCTCACGTTCAACAACAACCCCATTGTGGAGCTCAACGATGACAGCTTCGTAGGTAAATATACCAATACACATATTATCATTATTTTCGAATGATATTAGACTAGCTGCCGCCCGCGGCATCGCCCGCGTGAATGATCGAAAATTATCCCAAGGGAGCATACCCCGGGATGAAAGTCTCCTGTGTGTTTTTCCAGACTATAATCTACCTCTGTGGCAAATTTCATCAAGATCCATTTAGTAGTTTTGGCGTGATTGAGTAACAAAAATCCATCCATCTAAACATCTAAACTTTCGCATTTATGATATTAGTATTAGTATAGATTAGTAAGTTGCCAGCTAAAGTCAGCTGAATCCGGTTTGACTGGAAGCCGACCCCCAATATAGTTGGGAAAAGGCAAGGCTAGGAAGATATGTATTAGTAGTAAATATATACCTACAATGTATAAGTTTTATATTGTACCAAATAATTGGTGTGGAACCAATTTAAAGAATATGTTTAATCGCAGCGTTTCCTTTCGTTACTTAACAAAAAGTATAACTGTCTAATTTACCTATGTGTAGAAATAAACAAATAATGGACATGGTGAAGATCACTGTTGAGGCCTACAATCTACCAAACAGAATAACATTCTAGCAGAACCTGTTGTTATCATCTCAGGGGAAATACCAAAATCAAAGTAGATTTTTACGACGCTGTTTATCTTTACTACTGCCAAATCAATCGCCATGATTTCACTCTAATCTCGCACTCAAGTGCTTTTATAACACTACTCTATTAATTTAGCACAAATTGGACCGATGTTTGGCAACGATGTTAATCTGGAGCATATTGTAAAGTTTCTAACTATTTACTCCATTATAGAGAAGTGTGCAAATACTACTCTATTAAAATTCCAATACTCTTTTACATAGGAAAACAAGACGTAGCAAAAAAAAACTGCTATAATATGTAGATGTTATCTATGTGTGAAATAGTATTGTACGTATATATATCCACTCATAAAATACGGAAGTACATAATAATAATAGAATCAGTTTTTTTGCAGGCTTAACGAACTTGATCCAATTGGAAGTCGGCAAAAACGATTATTTGGACGAAGTGAAACGCAGTACGTTCTCCCCACTCAAGAACTTGAGGATACTTCACCTTTGTCACAACCGAAATCTGAGATACATCAGCCATAATGCGTTCCGTGGATTGAAAGACAAATGGACCTTGAAGGAAGTGAGTAACGCACGCCTCTACTCTACCAACTTTAGATAGTAGCATCAACGCGGAAAAACCCTTCTGTAGTTTAGTGCGTAATGCGAATTCGGCGCGTTTAAACTATTATCAAAGCGGAAATAATTTATTCTGATAGTTTTAACGAACAAAATCTGGTTTTGAGTAGAGTCATGTCTCTAAAGTATTTTCTCACAATGATTAATGTTACTCAGGATGACGACACCCGTCTATTATTGTGACTGATGTTCTATTATAAGATCATGGTAACAAGGTTTATCAAAACTAAATGTACTTATTATACACATTTTGGTAAGCTTATAATCGTCAGATTATAGACTGCATGTTCAATTTGCCCCAGTTTTTCAGTGCTGACAGTCGCAGATCGGGGTCAGCTTACTAATCATTTTAGTGTTATGTTTTGATTTACAATCAATCAGTAGGTACCTACTTTCCCACATTTATCCTAAAATTGGAGCAGAATTGATTGTCAATATTGCAATCTCAATAATTACACTAATTTTAGATTCAGTCAATCTAGATTTAGATGTAGATAAACAACATAATTACATAATGTATGTTCTTACTTGCCAAGAAGGCAGAAAGATAAGCTACTATGGGAATTCCCAAAACATGAGTTGTTTTGTAACTTTGATAAGACTGACATTAATATACTTTAGTTTCAAGTATTTTCATGGTACAGTTCTCGCCAAATAACTTTGCCCCTCTGAAGTTAGCCATTTGCAAAGATCGCGCAGGTGCAGTCACGTACACGGGAGCAAGCGAGACGCAAGCATGCATGGAACGTAAACGAGCGACTGAGACATAAAATCGCGCCCCGCCCCCATGTCTCTTACGCATGCGCAGTTGCAGTGTGTTCGTAATTTTGACTACTACGCAGCCACTCGACACAACTTCAGAGGGGCAAAGTTATTTGACGAGAACTGTACTTAACTTATCTGAATTCTCAAAAAAAGGAGGAGGTTCTCAATTCGGTTTTATTTTTAGGGTTCCGTACCCAAAGGGTAAAAACGGGACCCTATTAAAAAGACTGTCTGTCCCGTCTGTCTGTCACCAGGCTGTATATCAAAAACCATGATAGCTAGACAGTTAAAATTTTCACAGTTGATGTATTTCTGCCTCCGCTATAACAACAAATACTAAAAACAGAATAAAACAAATATTAAGTGGGGCTCCCATACAATAAACGTGATTTTTTTGCCGTTGTAGGGTTCCGTACCCAAAGTGTAAAACGGGACCCTATTACTAAGGCTCCGCTGTCCGTCTGTCCGTCCGTCCGTCTGTCACCAGGCTGTATCTCATAAACCGTGATAGCTAGACAGTTGACATTTTCACAGATTATGTATTTCTGTTGCTGCTATAAGAAAAAATTCTAAAAACAGAATAAAATAAATATTTAAGTGGGGCTCCCATAAAGCAAACGTGATTTTTTTGCCGTTTTTATAGATATTGGTACGGAACCCTCCGTGCGCGAATCCGACTCGCACTTGGCCGGCTTTTTTATAGATAATGTTACGGAACCCTTCGTGCGCGAGTCCGACTCGCACTTGGCCGGCTTTTTTATAGATAATGTTACGGAACCCTTCGTGCGCGAGTCCGACTCGCACTTGGCCGGCTTTTTTTATTTATTTAAATATGTTTGTTACCTCATAACTCTTTGGACCGATTTGAAAAAATCTTCCTTTATGTGAAAGGATATATAATACTTCCTGATTGGTCCCATAGAAACTTCTGAAGTTTGGTTTTTAAAATCAAAATAGCTGAAAAGAACATGTCATCCAAGTAAACGAAATAGTGTATTTTGTTGGATTTCCAGAGGTGTTACGAATTACGAAAAAAGTACCTACTAAAAAGCGTAAAATATTTTTTTTTACAAATAAAGCACAACCGACTTCTACGACTTTAAAAAATAAAAAGCCCCAATGTAAATTAATTAACATTACTTAAATTCAGGGTGAATTCCGAAAGATGGATTTCATCTAAAAGTATTTTGATCATTCCTCCTTATCATGAAAAAGTTCCTATAAACTGCATTTTTGCTTGTAACATACTAAAACATAATCCTTTGCTAAACAGGTATACCTTGATGACAACTACCTCAGTGAGCTATCAACAGACCTGATGCCATGGAACAAATTAGAGATCTTAGGAATGACCGGCAACAACTGGCTGTGCAACTGTGATCTGGCCAATATTGTTACAAAACAGGAAGCTGGCACTAAGTTCCAGATAGGAGAGGTTCCTTTGTAAGTATTCACACAACAAGGCATAAGGGATTTGTTAAATGTCATAGATCCTTCAAAGAATGTCTAGATAATCCTGCTCAAGTTAGAAGCCAGTATGTGCCATAATTGGATCATCCTCACTACCATTAATTTCAGTGGTCAATGGGGAAGTCCAAATTCAATCAGTAGGTAGATATATTTTATTGCTCTGATTTGTAGCTGGTTAATTGGTGATGCCAATGCTTGAAAAGTGATTTGTTATGTCATGACCTCATAATTTGCCATTTTTTTTTTTTAACTAAATTAGAAATTAATCTGAAATAGTTAATAATGCAATAGACATTTTAATCCATGATCAGTTTGGGATTAACAAATAGGTATCATTCAATACTACAAGCATAGAACCAGCAGATAGATTAATAATATCACTAGGAATATTGATTAATAAGTATTACCTCATAAATTGATATCTAATAATCCTGATGACATAAACAAACTATTTTAAGTTTTATTACATGAGGCACATTCTGACTTCTGAGTAATGACTCCGTACATATTTTAACATTATGTTTTTAATTGCAGCTGTGCAGCCCCCATGAGGCTCAGTGGAGCATATATAACAAACATCACACTATCCTACTGTCCCTCCTTGGACAGCACATCTGCTCCAAATAACTCCAGGCGCTTCACCCTAGCTAATCTAAAGCCAAAGCATGTCCTCTATAGCATCCTAGCAGTAGCCTTAGTAGCTTGTCTGGGCATCTTGTTTGGCCTGCTTGTCAATGCCATGAAGTCTTGCTACAACAACAAGATCAGGAGGCAACCTATTCGCTACATCAACATTAAATCAGATACCAGTTATGCATGAAGACTACTTAGTACTTACAGTACCTTCATTTGTATTATATTTCAATAGAATTAAACTGTCAGCATACTTTTAGATGGTAACAAAAACATGTAAGACAATGTAATACATTTTGTTTTGGAAATTATTAATAAATTTTTAAAACCCTGTTCACTATTTTCCTTTTGTAAATAGAAAAAGGTAAAAGTACTGATATAAAACTCACCTCTTTTGGACCAGATAGTGAATTAGCATATTGCACAAACTGTTCCAAAAGTCGTTCAGACTTGTGTGATAGTTCTCTGAAGGTGTGAAATTCATCAAGTTTGTGAGCACAGCCCCCACACACAACTTGTGGCAGCAAGTCTTCAGGGGACACCTAAAAATATTATTCACAACATTAGATGTGTACCTGTGTTAGTTTCACAACACTACAGTCATTAAGTTGATGTGGCCAGTGACCTTTTGCAAGTGTAATCATAGATGATGAGTCATTGATGGCAATCTGATAACAAACACATTAAAGAAACCCACAAGTTGTAGCCTACACCAAGGAGGATGCACACTGTGACAAAAATGGGAAGATGCAGTCCCCCTGCAGATTGATTGCCTTAAAATACAAATCTAAATTTAGATAATATTGAAATCTCAAAATAGCAGGGCATAGCATAATGTGGATAAGCACTGTAAAGAGAGCATTGGTTTGAGTAGTGTATTTGTGGAGGAGTCGAGGCGAAGGCGCGAGGGCCAGCGCAGGAGCGGGGCGGGTGTGAGGCGAGCGCGAGGTGGTCTCCGCCGCGCTCCTTTGTTATCAGCGACGCGGCCGCTGATACAGCGCGCCAGCCACACGCTCGCATATCACTTCCACGAATGACATTAGTCATACGGCCGAGCAATCGACGCGTGGGCCGTAATATGATATCACAATGCGAAAATACCCAACACCCGCGAGAAAGTTAATGGCGCTTATCAGCATCCACAATCTCATACGCTTACGCTAAACTTTCACACGAGAAAACTCCTCCTTCTTAGTAATCATTGCGAGAAATTATTCGAAATTATTACCATTATTGACAAATTTGCCATTATCATCTCGGAAAGACGTGATTTATCCTTATCACGGTCGAAAATTGGAAGTTTAACATCACTGCAATTATCGCCACAGAATGATAAACAAAGGCGACACACTGAATGGAACTTCGGCGGCAAATTACACATATTTAGAAATTAAAACAGAGAAAGGTATTCACAACGAAAGAAAACATTTAGAAATTAATCAAGTAACTTAATTAAAAATTAAAAGGTTTTGTTGAAAATATAACACAGCATGCGATGATGTAGAATACATCACATCGCGATTGTCAACCAAACGAACGAACAAGCTACACACACATTGAAATACTCTATTGTTTACGAAGCGGGGATCGCTTAGTGTGTGTGAGCCAAGAAAGTTTGTTCTAGTTTACGCACTGATAAAATGATAACATAATCAAAATGATTTGTATTATCAAAAGATACTGTTATTGATCAGAATTTATGAATGAACAGTTATTATGTCATTGACGACCGTAGAAATATTTTAAAAAATCAAATTAATGAATTCATCTCGCTAAAAGATTTTTGTGAAACTGAAAAATTTAAACAACTTCAATCAATGATATGAAATGGAATTATTTAAATTAGTCATAAAACGATGATCACAATTAAACGAATATTTGCAGAAAATGATAGGATACTCGGAAAAATACCTAGCCTTTTTCTACCTGTTTTTCTGAAAACATTTCCAATGTCATAAGTAGTGTCATCGAGAATATCACTCCATTTGAAATTGATTGAATGAAAAAGACGTCAACGTCATATTCTCATTGCGGTCTGTCAGGTCTGTCACGGCTGTCGCTGAATGACAGGAGGAATTATCAAATCTCACTCATTCAAGTCATTCATTTCATTTCAAATTCCATCCATTGATTGAGTAAATGGTATGGTGGTATTGCCTGTGAGTGACTGCAGTGATAACAAATATAATAATAATCCCAAGAATGAGTAAACGTAGTGTAAAATAAATTATAAATATTTAAGCGGTTGCTGAAACAAAAAATTTGTACGTTTGTGGTGTGTATCGGTCACTGCAGGCTGCTATTTATGAGGAACAAAACACCTATTCCCTTGATTTAGTGAAGTTCACAATTATGAAAAAATGAGCCACCAGAGCCATTCTTCAGCCTCGATTGCTGATGGAACAGTTAGTTCTATAAGTAATATAGAAACCACATCGGACACAGCTCAATTGTTAAGCAATGAAGATGCTAGCACTTCAAATTACACACAACTCAATAAATCTGTGAATTTCGAGGTATGTAGAACATTTTATAATGGGTAGAAAATATCTGTACTACATCTACTATAGATATCGTTTCTGTCTGCAGGCAGATGTAATAATATTATGAGTATTAGGTGTCACTCTTTTGTTGATATTACTCACTGGCTTATGACCTCTTTGTGTGTAATCAATGTTTGGTTTAGAATAACTAACTAGTCACGTGACTGAATATTAATTGCATTCCATAATTATAAACATCGGAGATGGATTTGATGATTGTGGGTGCTGATAGGCACGGTAATGAAAGCAAGAGAAAGTGGACTAGTTAATTTTTTTGTACAGGATTCAGACGATGATGAATTCCATGGTAGCCATGGAATTAGAAGGAGGCAGCCACAACAGAAGATTGAACCGGGCTCGATGAATGTTCTCTCAGCTAAATATGAAGTAAGTTTCAGATTATAGAATAGAGTACACAATACAGTGCTTTTCCTAAAACAACTATTTTGTCTACATTCAACAATGTAGGGAATTAGAATTTTTCTAGTTAACTAAACTTTCTTGCCTAGATAAACAGCTATGTTAACCTCCTTCTTTATTTCACAGAGTTTAGATTATGACACATGTGAAAACCACCTACTCCTAGATGAAGAACGGAAAAGAGGATATGCTTTTATAGTCTGGAAAGACATAGCCCGGTGGTTCATAATACTGCTGATTGGAATAGTAACAGCCCTCATAGCATTCATTATAGACATATGTATTGAAGAATTCTCAGAAATCAAATACAAGGAGCTAAAGAAATGTATCCTTTTCAAAGAGTTTTGCTCGTGACATTGCCTGTATTTCTCAAAGCATTCCACATTTGCCAGATAAGTTCCAAGTCCCATCCCATGTAATAGGGGGCAAGCCTATTGACAGTAACTGGGCTCAAATCCATACTGAGCTGCTAGTGAGAAGCTTCAGATGAAACAACAAAACAATATTAATAATCTGTAAAAAATAGCTTTTCATACTTCCTGCGTGTCAGGATTCACCCACTTGTAGTGGTAAAAAAAGTATATCTTCCAGGGGCGCCGGAAGGGGTTACAAGGGGATGCACTTGCGTCATCATGTTTTCATGTAAAATACTAGTACTCCGCTGCGTCTGCTTAGAATGGGAGCCAAACCCAATATAATTGGAAAAAGGCTAGGCAGAAGTGACTCATCATCTTCCTGCCCTTATCCCATGTTACATGTGGTCGGCGCAACACATAATTTTCTTCCGTTTGGTCCTGTCAGCCGTCACACTATCACTAATTCCCTTTTTATTTTTTTAATTATTGATAGGCAAGCGCTTGACCACTATCTCCCCTGATGGTAAGCGACGATGTGGTCGAAGATGGAGCACGCTTGCTTAGAAGTAACCTATTCACTCTTGACTTAAAGACTCCCAGGTTGTAGCTATCAGGAAACACAGACCCCGGCAGAGAATTCCACTCCTTAGCTGTACGCACAATGAATGTATTCCCAGAACGCTTTGTGCGTGTGGGTGGGATGTCCACCATGTACCGGTGGCGCATCGCCGCACGTCTTGTGGTTCGATGATGGAAAGGGCTTGGCGGAATAAAACTATGCAATACCGTTGCACACTCCCTAAAACGCAACCGATAGAAAACCGACAGGCTAACAACTTGGCGTTGATGCTCAAGACTTTGGAGCTTCTACTCGACGAGCCTATCATTGCCAATGATCCTCTTAGCTCGTTTCTTAATTGACTCAAGGGCATCAAGCTGGTATCTGGCAGATCCGTCCCAAAGATGCGAGCAGTACTCCATACACGATCGAACTTGCGCTTGATAAAGTTTGAGCAGCTGTTCCGGCGTGAGGTACCGACGCACCTTTGCTAGGATTCCCAACTTTTTGGCAGCCACTTGAGCCTTTGCCTCTATGAATGTGCCAAAATTGAGGGTAGATGTCAACGTAACACCAAGAAGGTCAAGTTGGTCGGTTATCGGCACGGTTACACCTCGGAAAGATGGAGATGGGTGGAATTGGCTCCTTTTAGCGGAAAAAAGACACGCCTGGGTCTTAGCAGCATTGAACTTGACCAGATTGGCATCGCCCCACTCTGAGACAGCCTGTAAGGACAAGTTCAAGCGCTCAACCATAGCCTCTCGGAGAGACCGGATCTGCGACCCACCAGCTCGTGCGTTGGACACGTATCTCTCAGCAAGAGTACTGTCGTCTGCATAACCAAAGGTACCGGGTTTTAGCAGATCATTGATATGCAGCAAAAACAATGTTGCCGAGAGCACCGACCCCTGAGGAAGCCCGGCATTAATATCCAGCAGTCCAGACGAGCAGCCATCTATGACCACTCGGATAGACCGATCCCTCAGGAAATCTGCAATCCAATCACACAATCCGGCGGGTAGACTGAAGGAAGGAAGCTTACCAATAAGGCTTTCGTGCCAGACCCTATCGAAGGCTTTCGAGATGTCAAGAGAGACCGCAAGTGCTTCCCCGTGTTTCTCGATGGCCTCAGATGTGAATGGCATACGCTAGAAGGTCCCCAGTGGACCGATTTCGGCGGAAGCCGTATTGTCGGTCACTAAGGATATTGTTAGCTTCTAGGTATGCCAGGAGCTTACCATTCAGCACGCGTTCCATACTCTTACAGAGTATGGAAGTTACTGAGATGAGTCTGTAATTCGCTGGGTCAGCTCGACTACCCTTCTTGGGCACGGGCTGCACGTTAGCTTGCTTCCAAGCCATCGGCACCTTACCAGTCTCAAACGAAAGGCGATATAGGCGTGTCAAGATCGGAGACAACTCAGGCGCGCAGGTCCTCAGTACATTTGCCGGTATCCCGTCGGGGCCACTAGCCTTATTCACGTCTAGGTTACGCAATACCCTACGAACGTCCTTCTGATGAATGCGAATGTTTGACATACTCGACTCGCATCCAACAGGAGAAGCAGGGGGCCTCGCGCCACCAGGATCAAGACGCGAATTTTCCGCAAACAGAGAAGCAAACTGGCGCTTTTTCCTCAGCGGAATGGGCCAGCGACCCATCAGGTCTCAGCAGTGGTGGTAGTGAGGGGCGGCAGAAGTTCGATTCAACCGACTTAGCCAGGGACCAAAACGCCTTACTGCCTGCTGGGTATGAAGCAAGTTTGTTCCCAATTCAATGTGGTCAAACCGAGCCCTCCGCAACACCTTCCACCATTCACACCTTCCACCTTCCACCACTCTTCTTCTGACTCACGTCACCCGCTTTGCGCGTACGAGCGTCGACCCATGCTAGGTACGCCGCATGTTTGAGCGTGTCAGCGCGATTGCACTCGGCACCAAACCATGGACGAGCCACGCCAGACATTGCTACGTCAGAGAACGGAATGAAATACTCCATTCCCTGCCGCAACACATCCGTCACGGCGTTCGCGCACGACGAAGCGTCAGTCGAAGAAAAGCAAGTAGGTTGCCAAGGATAACATGCGAAGAAAGATCGCATGCCATCCCAATCAGCTGACTTGTATCGCCAAACCCGCCGGGTGCTTCTAGGGCTAGGATCGGGCGGGGAGTAGACGGACACAGATTTCACCAGACAGTGGTCGGAACTTCCTAGTGGTGAAGAAATCGACATCGAGTAACGGTCTGGATCTGTTGTCAGCAGAAGGTCCAAGCAGTTGGCTGTGTGCGAATCAACATCCGGCACCCTCGTTGCCCCCTGGACCAGCTGGGTGAGATTTAACGCTAGCGCTAGCTTTCGCGTCTCTCGTCCAGCATGGTCTGTGCACTGGTATGGGAAGAGCCACTCCTGATGGTGGGCGTTGAAGTCCCCCAGTAACACCAATTGGGCAGAAGGGTATCGCTGCTGAGCCGCATCCGCCGCCTCACTGAGGTGTTGTGTGAGCCCAGTTGTCTCCAGATCCCCACTGTGCGACCGATAGACACAGGCATAGATTATTTTATATAGGCCAGTGTCCACCAGAACCCAAAGCGTTGAGAACCTGGAGTCCTCAAGGTTGCGGAGACGCCGATAGCAGATGTCGTCCCGGGCGTACATACATACACCCGCGAGTGGTTTAAAATAGTGCTCCAGGGTAAACCCTGGGTAAGTGAGGTACGACACGTCTGACGGACATCCGATCTGCGTCTCCGAAAGGAACAGGAGCGCTGGTTTCTCAGTCTCCAGGTGGTGATGGACTGCGGCGAGATTTGAGTGCAGACCTCGTATATTACACAGGTGCACTTTGTGGGAGAGGGAGTGCTGCCGCTGTACAGCCTTTTTAATTTTGTTCCTTTTAATCATTGAACTTGAGAGTGAAGGAGGTAGAGGAGAAGGAAGTGAAATGGTTCCATGCTGCTAATCTTCAGGCACGCTCTGACAGGACGGCATCATTGGGGGACTAGTCTGGAGACTGCGGGGACGGCCGAGCCCCCCCGGGAATGTCCATCGGGCCCTCTCGTCTGGTCGCCAACCAGTACGATGGTGCATTCCGGGATTTTTCGACAGTTGGCGGGGCAGCCTTTCGTGTGTGGCTAGCACACTACTTGGGCCCCCAACTTCCTGCGGTCGGCCAGCGGCGCACCGTGCCTCGGATCCCGGTACCCTCCGCGACTAGTCTCCCGATATGCCCAAATCAGCGCGAGCCTGGTTGGTCTGCCTGCATAGGAACAACTATTTCGACCCAACTCCTCTGGATTGGCTACACTGAGCATCGTACCGGAACACGGCTAGGCCGCTTGGCGGTACGCCTTTGCCCAGTGGGTGGTCACAAGCCATCGGCCGAAACCTACCACCAGTTAGCGTCACCTGATTAGCACCTCCCGGGGAACACGTGTAGGGACACTATGGGTATTCTCCTACGGACGCGGGTGACTCGGCCCCCAATCCCTTTTCTTTCACATCACTCCTCATGCAATTTATCCATCTTTTCTTTGGCCTTCCTCTTCCCTCCATCCATCCATATTTATATTCATAACTCTTATAGGCAGAGTGACTCATTCATCCATATTTGATAACAGTGAAAGTTCCCCCTAGGTATGTATGTTTTTCCATATGAACCTAAATTGTTCATGAAATTAGTGAAACTGAACTGGAACATTATAATAAATTTATATTTGATTATACCTCATTAATTTAGGTGCAAAATATGATTTCCATGACTAATTCACAAACAGCTGTAGATAAATATGTTATGCAAGACAAATTATACATTCCATACTTGCTGTGGGTGTTATCAAACATTTGTATCGTGTTTATTGGGTCCATGCTGGTCGCATATGTTGAGGTGAGTAGAAAAAAAATAATTGATAAAAATAAATTGACGGGTGATACGTTTTTTGATGTGCATTTAAAAATAAGTCTTATTTAACTTGTTAAGGATTGAGGAAGTTACCTAGTACCAATATGAGTACAAAATTCAATTTCCGACAAAAGCTTTTCTGTTATCTTGATTGTCAATGGAATTTGAACTTTGTGTAATGTAGTTAAGGTTGCTTATTCCCCAACGCTAGCGTGAGTACTTAAAATGCTCACATTTCAGGGAGTAGCAGCATTCACAGATACTCAATAATTTTACAAAAATAAATCTATCACAGAAGTTATAAAAGTACCATAGGGCAATATTAGCTCCAATGGAAACTGAACTTGATTCAAAGTTACACTTTTCAGGGTAATAATTATAAGACAGTTTCATATGTCAGGCAAGAGCCCAACCACATAATTGTAGTTTTATAAAAAAGTATCAATATCATTTCATGTGGCTATCAGCAGTAAGAAATATTAGGTACCTACATTGATTTACTGAATGGATTAAGTTTATCCTAAAAGCTTTTCAACTGTAATCAATAGAAATTTATTTTGATGTATTGAAAGTTAAGGTTTCTAATCCCAAAGCATATTTCAGCCTGTAGCAGCCGGCAGTGGTATTCCACAAGTAAAATGTTACTTGAACGGCGTGAAAGTGCCGCGCGTTGTAAGGATCAAGACTCTTATCGTGAAGGCTATTGGCGTTATCACCGCAGTCGTCGGCGGTCTAGCTGGAGGCAAGGTGAGCTAGTCAAACGAATAACGACTTTACATGCTGGTATTAAGATTCATTAGAATCTGCCGGCGGTATTCTCCAAGTAAAATCTGAACAGTATGAAAGTGTCGCGAGTTGTCAGGATCAAGGCGCTTCTTGTGAAGGCTATTGGCGTTATCACCGCTGTCGTCGGTGGGCTTGCAGGAGGCAAGGTGAGCAAGTCAAACGAATAACGACTTTCTGTACTGGTATTAAGGTTCAAGGACTCAGACGGTGGTATTCCTCAAGTGAAATGCTACTTGGACGGCGTGCCGTAGACAAACGACTTTGTATGCTGCTATTAAGGTTCATTATTTAGATGTCCAGAATGTTTCTTCGTTTTATCGAGTCTGTTTGATACATTCGTAATTATGTTTATTTATGCTTAAAACGAGATAAACACAGCTAGTTGCCCTATATTTAAATTCTATAATTGAAATGTATTTAAATTCATGTACTTATTACGCTCAAAACAGCGGAAAACAGCCCGCAATACGTTGTGGCTTCTTTCAAACGGCCACATCGCGAATTTCGCGTCGAGGCAGGTGACAAGTTAACTCGCACGAGTAGTAACATTAATGGTATGACGGATACGGACGCCATCCCATTCGAGCCTAACCTATCCGTGTCGGCTAAGTTCCAAACTCAAAACGTATATTTCGTCTACACCCTAAATTATCCTATGGAGCAGAACCAGCATGTTTCCAAGCATTCTTATCCTGAATGTAATCTTCTAATTTGTAATTGTGCTTGTTTACAAAGTGTGCTTTTAATATTATTAAATTTCTTTAAGTTAATTCTAATATGACACAGTATTTTGCTGTAACATTTAACACAGTATCCCATGAAAGATGTGTGTACTTGTGGTTCATCTAATTTATCTTTATTCTAATGTTACAGTAAAATACGTAATGTGTAAAATTATATCTATCATATAACATACAGGCAACTGGATATTTACTACAAAACGCGTTCTAACTTTAGTCTAAGCCTAAACTTTCAAGCCCGTTATTGCATTTTGAACTATATTCCGACTACCTTAAAGTTATTAATACTAAAACCTATTTTAGATCCCGGTCTATGTTGTCAATGTGCATTCAAGAACTTTACGGCATTTGGAATAAAGTTCGAAATTAAAAAATGGCTTGTTGGTTTAAACCTGGGTTTAAAGTTAGAACGCGTTTTGTAGTAAAGCCGTTAATGTCTTAGCAACTACTTAACTTAAAGATAAAGAAAATCAAAATTTTCCAATATACTCTGCCAATGCAATGTAACTTTACTTGTTTAGGAAGGACCTATGATCCACAGCGGGGCAGTGGTCGCGGCCGGCATATCCCAGGGCAAGAGCACAACATTCAACAAAGACTTCAAGATATTCCAGTACTTTCGTGAAGACCATGAGAAACGTGACTTTGTCTCGGCCGGCGCAGCCGCCGGTGTGTCCGCTGCTTTCGGGGCTCCTATTGGTGAGAATAAAGAATACAACACATGTTACCAATTTCGATACAAAACTCCAAACTTGCGGTTATAAAACACTAGCTTCTGCCAGGGGCTTCGCATGAAAGTCGAAAATTATACATACTTCCGGGATAAAAACCCTGCCCTATATACTATTCCGGGACGTGTTTTACCTGTGTGCCAAGTTTCATCGAAATCCGTTCAGCTGTTAAGACGTTAAGGGGGACATAGTCTTCTTCTTCGTGTCGCTGGCACGACAGTTGGTTAGATTTGGGTGGCCCAAAACGTTGCCACCTCCTCAGCGTCGGACATAGGGACATAGTTACTTTCGCATTTAAAATAGAAATTACTATAGTAAGCGCCAGATAAATGAAGAATAACGGTCATTGAACTTTCCTTAATATCTCTTCCCCTGGACAGTAAATTATGAATCGTTTTTCATTACTAGAACAGTAAGGATCACAATACATAGATGTCGATTCAGGACAGCTTTATGTCATTATTTCTGTTTTTGAAATTAAGTGTGTCAATAAATGTAGGTGGGTCAATGACCGTTATTCTTCATTTATCTGACGCATACTATAGCTTTTGCCCGCGACTTCGTACGCGCATATTCCGTTTGTTCTCGTTCCCGTATAGTTGTTTACATGTTTCACCATTCATTGGCATACAAATATTCGAACAATAGTTAATCGTTCTTTTTTTAACATATTATGTTGAATGTCTACTTAATTCTATCTAACATATCAGATCATTCTATACGATTACGATTGCGAATTTTCTTTCGTTAAACTATTACAACTCATTTACCTATTTTTTAGTAAGAATACTAGTGCTTGTTCTTGCAGTTTCCTAGCTCTTCGTGTTCTTTCAGGTGGAGTACTATTCTCTTTAGAAGAAGGCACCAGTTTCTGGAACCAGGCGCTGACATGGCGGACATTCTTCGGTACTGTTGTGTCAACGTTTACATTGAACTGTGCTCTGTCGGCGTATCACGGACGAGCTGGAGAACTGAGTTTTCCAGGTACGTTCAACACAAAAAGGTTTATATTCGGCTATGGAAAAGTATTAGTGTTTCTTATTGAAAGAATTTTCTGTTACTATCTATCCCTACCCTATCTGTGCCTATTGCTGCCGCCCAGCAACATTGGTTGTTGTTTGAAAGTTACCAATAAATTGTCAGTGCTGTTTGTAGAAGAGTCTCATTTCAAAACTGAATTTAGGGTTTAAAAGGTTAAAATATGGTTTCACCATTTAATCCCACCTCTGTCTATTCTGCTAGTTCTCCATTAAACAATTCCTTACCTCCCACAGTGACATGTGGCCCACATACAGTTATCTATTGCTTGGAATATTTTATGTTTTAGGTCTCTTGAACTTGGGCAAGATGGAGCCATTTCCGTTTCAATTCTATGAGCTGCCAGTGTTCATGTTCTTTGGCGTTGTGGGTGGACTACTCGGCGCTCTTTGGAACCACATAAACTATAGACTGGCTGTTTTTAGGATAAGGTAAGTACCGTTCCGAAACGTTTCTTTAAGGACTAAATAGTATATGTATAAATGTAACAATTTAATCGAGCTACTGAACTGAACTGAAAATCGCATGATACGTTAGTGTGTGCTATTATCCTATTTATTAAAATACAGGGTGTTCCAGAAGTGGGTTAAAAAAATTGCAAAACAAAAAAAAAACTATAAAATCAACCAAAAAAATGAGTAAAAAGTTCCGAACAAATGACTTATCAAGCAGTTTCATTTACTTTAGTAAATCCCAGTCACCACATTATAATAGTGGCATTACACCATGTGACTAACAAACAACTGTGATTACATACAGCAATCACAAACCCTACAGTTGTTTGCGGTCACACTGTGTACCAAACAACTGTAATTGTTGTTGTGGTACACAATGTGATGCCATTATTGAACTTTAGATTTGATTAGATTTGATGTCACCAACTGCATCAGACTGCTTGAAAATTGATTTGTTTGGAACTTTTTAGTTGCTTTTGCACTCGGATATTTTGTTTTTTTTTGGTTATCCAACATCATCCTTTAAAATGACCACTCACTTCTGAACCCTTGTATACGCTTTGGTGTTCGCTTATTTTTAATTTGTAATAATTGTCCGACGACTAAAAAGTGCGCAGTGTAGGTATAGTTACAGTTTAAGTTTGGCACAAAGCCCTATCATTTTAAAAAAAGTACTGACCAAACAAAAGGGGCTTACTTTCACATTTAGATATTAGGTACATTAGTGTAGATAAATAGGATTATGAAGAGATAAGGCCCATAAGGTAGACTACGACGCAATTTGCTTACGTTCATAGGTTGCTCAATAAAAATAAGCATGGCAGGTTTCCTTATCATTCTGAAAGGAAATCGATCACCAAAACTCTACTTCTGAATAGTTACCTAATCTAAACTGGGGCCGAATATGGAAGTGTTAAAGTGATACATTCTAACATTCCTCAGTGTAGGAAAGAGATAATTATAATAGCACAACCTCCTTTTCGCTTCGGTGAACTGATGTCTTATACTCTGCCTTATATGGTTGTCGAATATAGCCTCGATAATTACAACAGCTAACTTGAGTTCTGGTAGCAGATTTTATTGACTTTAGAGGTTATCAGGCTATTAGAAAACAGAAAGAGTAAGGGCTCGGATCAGCATATTGTCTGAATAGCCACTGCTCAACTTATATGGAACTTTACTTGGTGAATCAGCTAAATAATAACAGCCACACCGTTCAAGCTTCGAGATTAAGCTACGTTTTCCGAAGTCGGTCCGTGGATGGCTGGCCATCCATACATAGGTACCGTAGTTCCTGCGTGCCTCGGAAAAAGCGTTAAGCCGTTGGTCCCGGCTGTAATTTCAACATCTTTGACAGTCGTTACGGGTTGTCAGAAGCCAGCCTAGATAATCTGATACGTCTTGCCAAGGGGTATCGTATCTAGCATAGTTGGGAAAAGGTAGATTAATTGACTTGGAGAATCAGCCCCCAAGGCTGTTCACTGGAGCGGAGTGGAGTGGAGCGGGGAGGAGTGGAACGGAGCGGAGAGGCGTGGAGCGGAGCGGAGTTGTGCTAATATTGACCCATGGAATTGCATAAATTTTCCGCTCCGCTTCAGTGGACAGGGGTTTGCGAACTAGCTTAAAAATTCAAATAAAACCGGGAAGCTGAGCGAGGCAGCGGAGCGAGGAAACGAAGCAAGGAATCGGAAAAGAACGGCCGCCCGCTCAAATAACTCGTCGCGTGAGCTCTGGTTAGTTCGCAACTCCGCTCCGCATTAATGGACAGACACAGACCGCAAGTTCGCATTCCTCCGTCACTCCGCTCCGCTGCCTCGCTCCGCGTCAATGGACAGGCAGCCTTAGTCAGTATTATTTGTTCACCAGGTATATTGGAACTCCTTGGCTGCGAGTAGTGGAGGCTTGTTTAGTGGCAGCCGCGAGCGCAACCTGTGGCTTTCTTATGATGTTCTTACTAAACGACTGTCGACCACTCGGTGAAGATCCTACTAAAGTACCTTTACAGGTAAGTTAGGTGATCATTAAAGTAGGTAGCTATTGATTTTGTCTGCTTTGGAATTTAAATAAAAAAATTACCTTATTGGTGAACTGGCTCTTATGCCGGAAACAGCATATTTTACCCCTAAAAAAAAATGTTTAAAAATAATATATTATTGGTGCTGGACCAACAGTCAATTAAGAAATTTTGTAGCTTAGTTTTGGGAAAAAAATCATAAACACAGCTACAAAAATGAAGTCGGAAACCATCGGGAGGAAACCTGAATGTCCTTAGCACAAAAAATTGAGGCCATTTCATGTAAACCGTATCGTATATCGTACATATGAAATGTCGGCCGTAATCTACCGGGAATAGGGGCTTAGTTCCGAAACCAATAGTTACCCGTAGAATTGTTATTATTGGAAACGCCAAATAAAAGTCACTATTACTCAATGGTTTGCTGGGAGAAAACTTAACTTTGAGTTAAGCTCGCCTATGAACATGAACTTCATTATCACTGCACAGTCTAAGTTGTTTTTCTGTAAAATAATTAATTAAACTATGATTTCCTCAGCTATTCTGCGCAGATGGTGAATACAACGCCCTTGCAGCGATCTGGTTCCAAACACCCGAAGCGTCGGTCCGATCGTTCCTGCACGACCCCATCGGCTCGTACAAGCCGTGGTCCATCTTCACGTTCGTGGTGTGCTACTTCCTCCTGTCAACGTGGACGTTTGGCCTCTCTGTGTCCAGCGGACTGTTCATACCGAATCTGCTGACGGGCGCCGCCTGGGGAAGACTGTTGGCTATCGCAATACAGTATATGCTGCCGTCTAATGTAAGTGTGTATTTTGGTTTTGTGTTCTTGTTTGTAAAATACAGTAAAGGTCTGTTTTAATCATTTCAATCACCACATTAAAATTCTTAAAAAAATATTATTTAAACATGTTGCAATTATTAATGTTGTAAAATGTATACAGCCTAGCTACTGAGCGTCCTTTGTGTGCGTATTCAGACAAAGTAACCGAACAATCAACGATATTGTCCCGAATAACGTTATTTGAATGGACTCGTACATACATCCTAAGATATTGATTGGCCTTTTTAACCTCGAACACAAAAATACCCCTCGTTTTGAATTTTAAACACATTTGATGAATATCTGTTCAGTTGCTTCATAAATCAGCCGTCTTTAGGGTTCCGAACGTCCGCATGAAAAAAAGGTACCTTTAAGGATTACTCGTCTCAGTCTGTCTGTCCGGCCATCTGTCACAGTGAATTAACTCCGAACTACTCGACCGATTCAGATGAAATTCGGTACACATATGAGTTTCTACGACCCAAACACGAACGCGTAACTTAAATAAATAAATTATTTATTTTACAGTGTAAGAGCCTGTCCTTTAAAATTAATAGTTTAAAAGACAGGCTCTTACTGACAGGGGTCTTACTCATATTAGTAATAGTCATACCTAGCCATGCTTGTAGTAACAACTTTGACGTAACCTTTTTTCTTTTTTTTTTATGGATGGGAAATCATCAAATGACTTCTCCCGCTCTGGGCAGAGCGGAAGGGAGTGTCAGACTCTTACTGACTAAAACTCATCCGTGCTTCTCCTAGTGCCCTTGCTTTCCAGGGCCGCGGTAACTCTTTCGAACATAGTCCGCAACTCTGGCAGGCTCTGGCCCTAACGGGCCCCTACTGCTATGCTGACATCTCTTTGAGGCGCGCGTGGAACACAACGCGCCGTCGACCCGGGCCTGGCTTTGATCGGATGGCGAGCCACCCAACACTCGCCGTCCGCAGACCCCTGACGTAACCTAGGCTAATATTTTTTGCTCAATAAATGATTACTTAGTTTTCTTATTCTACACAGTCAATCAACCCAGCCAAGTACGCTCTAGTAGGCGCAGCAGCACAACTTGGAGGCGTAGTGCGCATGACCATATCACTGACGGTCATCATCATAGAGACTACGGGACAGATCTCCAACGCGCTGCCTATCATCATCACGTTGGTCGTCGCCAAGTGGACTGGAGACTTCTTTAATGAGGTATGTTTAGATAAAATTCTTATGCTCAATAAAGTTTAATCTTCAATAGCTCAAGGTATGATACCTTGAAAAACCATTCCTCAGCAAAAAGCTCATCTCCTAAAGAGTCAATTGTAGTACTCACTCGTATACCTACTTGTATTTATAAGACTAGAAAAGTAGGATCGGAGAGGATAGACCGGTGCCGAAGCAACATTTGACAAGCTTCTTGAACCTTTGACTTGGGCAATAGCCCTATTAAGTTTGTCGCTAATGCACCTACTGACTGCTGTAACATCTATAGACTGCACCGTGCACTTAAACATAATTCTTTCTTTAGGCCCACGCAGACTCTTTCAAAACATAATGCTCACAAATTTCGAAAACGCTAAAAGTTAAAAGCTGCAATGGCTCTCAGGGAACGTACCCATACTACGTGACCCGTCCAGGGGGGGAAGGGGGAGTCTTCAAAACACCACGTTTGGTCACAGAGGCGGGGGGGGGGGGTTCTTAAGTTTTCGTCAGATAGTCAATAACCTCTTGAGATGCAGCATTTTTTTTTTTACTTGTAATTATAGTATTCCGCACTCTTGGCGTCACGCTGCAAGCGCCGTATTAATAAAGACAAAATAAGAGCTAAATTATTATTTTTTTAACTTTCTGTTTGTAAAAAATTATTTTAAACCATACTTATGAATATTAAGTGAAGACTAGTGGGGGTTGGCATATAATGCGGGTGATCACCCAGTCAGCGGTGGGGAGGGAGGCGGGTAAAAAATGTGAAAAATGGGTCACGTAGTATGGGTACGTACGTTCCCTTAGGTTATTCATGACTTTTCCAGTGTTTTATCATTCCTTCATCTTCCCAGGGTATCTACGACATCCACATCCAGTTGGCAGCAGTACCCCTCCTACCGTGGGAGCCTCCGCCACTAGCGCACAACATCTATGCTTCGGAGGTGATGTCGCATCCAGTCTTCACTCTGCGCACCGTCGAGAATGTCGGCCATATTGTGGAGCTGCTCAAACTAGTGTCGTACAATGGATTTCCTGTGGTTGATCCGCCGTTGGCTGATGACGTAAGTATTTTTTTATAAATATACAACTGACGTTTGCAAACAAAGGAGATCAACAAACAGTATTGGTACATAATTTTGGAACAAAAAAAAGAACAGCCATTTCATATTCCGTTTGATGCAACAGTTTCCGTCTTTGTATTCTTTTGGTCTATGTCCAAGTGATTGAATTTATTTAGGTATTGAGACTTGCCATTTCAGTGTTTTTTAATAGCCTAGAATGACCAACTGCCGGGCAAAAGGCTACTATTAAAATAATGTAAGCTACAAACCCTTCAAGGAGAAAATTACTCAATATTATGTTTTGTTTTAGGTGGAAGTGACCACTTACAAGCGTCTACGAGGCTTGATGCTTCGTTCGCAATTAATAGTATTAATACAGAACAAGATTTACAATGAAAACGCGAATACTACATGGTCTAACTTCAATGTGGACATGAACATGTTCAGAAAAGAGTACCCACGATACCCTTCTATTGATGAGGTAAGAAATTTTAATATTTTATATTTTTTTTAGAAAACTTTTATATTTTTCAATCACAATGTCAAAAGTCAAGTAAAGTGACAAGAGTTCTCTTGAGAGTCGAGAGGCTGTTACATTTTTATAACAACCGCAGACTATAAAATCTTTTCTCTTTTCTTTCTATATAATTAAAAAAATAATAGAAATATTAATAGAAAGTTATCTGTGAAATTATGTATGACCTTAACTTCCTCCTTTTTTTTCTGTCTGTAGTTAGACATAGCAGAATGGGAGAAGACGTGCACGATAGACCTGCGTCCATTCATGAATCCCTCGCCCTACACTCTGCCGCATCGAGCGTCACTGCCGCGCTTGTTCAGACTGTTCCGAGCACTCGGATTACGGCACCTGCCTATTGTAAACGATGTTAATGAGGTAACTATTCTGAATGATTAAGTTAGTAAATTGTCTCACTCGCAGAGCGGATGGTCAACATGGCCGAAAATTTGTAGAGTGTCGACGCCGTGCTGAAAGGCCTCCCAAGGTGGAACTGTGACCCTGGCGAAGGCCGCGGAAATCCGCTGAATGCGAGACGCATAGGACATGTCCATGTCGGTTGGGGTGGGCTAAGTTCAGCAGTAAACGTTTTTCGACTGAAATGATGATGGTGAAACTGCCACTAATCAAAGGTTATGTTGTATTATACTGAACTAATGCACGATTTAGAGTTGTACTTGTATCCATATTTTGATACTCTGTACTCTATACTGGCCCAATAGCTTGAGTTCGCGATTGTTATTAGACCTGGCAACTTGCCTTTGCCCTGGCTGTAACGAAACTCATACGCAAGTAGCTGTTCCCGTACTAGAAAACTGACTGGTTAGAGGCGCGCAAGTTTGCTTTAACGCTAGTTCTAGCCCAGCTGGTGAATGTGGCCACGCGGGTACCGGATGTTGATAGGCATACACCCAATAGCCAATGGAGGTCCAGATCAGTTGACTACTGACAACTGATCCGGACAGTCATTCAGTATCGGTCTCAGCACCGCTGGGAACGTCTGACCCAGAGGCACGAGACGAGCATGACGATACGAATCAGCAGATTGAGATGAGATGCGACCTTTTTTCCGTCTCATCCATGGCGGCAAGTGTGCTTCTCCTCGGGCGACTGATTCGGCAGGGGATGGAGTTTTTTGTTTCATTCTCCGACATCCCGCTCGGTCACAAATACCGGCCTTGTTCTAATGCAAAATGCGCCTACGCTGAGGCCTGAAAAGAGTTTAACTACCAAGCCATGCCTGAATTGGATCAACACAGTGGACTGCGCATTGACTTGACATCTGGAAATGTATGACTATGCACTGTGTTGAGCAATAAACATTTGAATTTGAAAGCCTGGATCAAGGCCCGCGACCGAAAACTTGAATCACGTAGGGTTCGCGCGAGGAAAAGAACCTTTATTGATTATTCTGCCGCCAAGCTCTGCAAGCGGGTATTAGGGCACGTTTTCGTATCGGGGCCAAACTAGCATCGCACGCTCCGAGTAGTTTAACAGTTCTGCAGGTCTCGACAAAAAACTTTTCTGTAACGTTGACGTCAGACGCTCACGACAAAATGTATGGGAATGACATTAGGTGATGACGTTTTCTTTCCACACCTAATATCATTCTCGTATATTTTATCGTCAGCGTCTGATGTTAACGCTACACATAAGATTTTTGTCTAGGCCCCCTGGTCCCTATCGAAAACGGTTGAAACGAATTTCTGTCGTCCCACTTTACCTCCAACGTTGAAACCTGATGGGTCGTTGGCTCACTCTGCAAGAGAGAAAGCAAATTTATTTGCATCTCTCTTTGCAAGCAATTCACGTCCGGACGCTTGCTCCAAGCAACCACCAACTGTACCCCGTTGTAACTCTTCGATGCCGGCAGTGGCGGATTAGTCACGTAGCAAGAGTAGCAAATGCTACGGGCCCCGCGCGCTTTGTCTTACAAATACCTACATGTCGCTTAAAACTCTCGCACACGGACGAGTATTAACTCACACCATTCTGAGCGATAACTATTTTTGCGCAGGTAAAACGCATATTTTCCCTACCTGTAGAAGTCACTAATTATGTTCCTCTTTTAATGGTGTGCTTCGCGCAAATAAACTCTTTTTCTTTCTTTTCTGTCAAGGTTCCATCACATCCTTATGAAATCTAACCAGCCCTGGATCCGGTCCACATAGACAATGTAGGCAAAACCTGCGAGTTCAGGCACTACTTCCGGGCCCCGTCCCCCGTGATAATAACTGAGTCTAAGAAATTTTTAATTTTCAACCTAATAAGGCCTTAACTAAACAGGCCCTTAGTAAAATTTGCTACATTAAAGAGGTCCGTAGAGTATTGTGCAGTCTAGACGTGAACAAGGCCAGCGGGCCTGACGGCATTCCAGCGATAGTGTTGAGAGAGTGTGCGCCGACACTGTCTCCTGTGTTGACACGCTTGTTCCGCCTCTCTAGAAAAAATAACGATGCCAAATTCTTGTGTATGTCACGCACTGCTGGGGCGCAGCCATCGATAAATTGCTGCATTGTTTGATATCACGAAGGCCTTTGACAGGGTCTTGCACACAAGTCTACTCAGCAAGCTTCCTGCTTATGGCATCCCAGCTGATTTTTGTAGCTGGATATATCAGACTTCCTTAGTATACGGTCGATCCGAGTAGTCGTTGACGGCTGCTCCTTGTTGTTTTCATAGCTAACGTCTCCTATAATCTACATCCGTGCTAAATTCGATTTTCAGAGATCCAGAAGTTTCTGTGATTTCGTGATTAATCAGTGAGTGACTTTTCGCTTTTAAATACAGAACTGTAACTTTTAAACGAAAGGTCCGCGTTGAATAATTTAAAGTATTATTTACATGTACATAATCAATCTTAATTACTAAACCTGCATTTATATGGATAAGGATTAATATCATGATTTCAAAATTACCACTTTTCCATACCACCAGGGTTTTGATTGAATAATTAGAACAAAAAGCGGTCATTGTGACTTAACCATAATAGTTAGACATAATATGGTATTGCGGACTTTTTGTAGATATTGATGACCTCTATAATACTAGTACATCATTTTGCTCTATTGTCCATAGTTTCCGCAGCGTACGCGGTGTAAGGTTTTTTTTTGGTATTTTTTTCACACCTTGGGTTACATTATCGAAGTTTTCATACGATTCCTAACTTTTTGAAAATATGCTATCGCCTATGTTCATCAGGGATAATGTAGGATTCTAATGGTGAAAGAATTTTTTAAATCGGTCCAGTAGTTTCAGAGCCTATTCATTTCAAACAAGCACACAAATCTTTCCTCTTTATAATATTAGTGTAGACAAGTCCATCAGCCACCTTTGGGATGCTCAGGTAAATACCAACTTGCCGCGCTTGAGTCTGTGGAACGCAGAGCTAAGAGGCTTGTATGCGACGTAAAACTGGTGGATGCCAAGCTTCAAGCTTCACAGATTGCTTACCGCCGCCGCCGCAAGGTTGCCTGCTTGTTGATCTTCTACAGATTATACTTCGGCGAGTGTGCCCAAGCAAGTTACCATCCCTATCTTGTTGCTGTTCCACCAATTCGCACTAAGCGTTTCCAAACGTCTTTTATAATGCACACAGCTAAGGAGTGGACCTCTCGACCTGTGTCTGTATTTCCAAACGCATTCAACCCTAATCTTTTAAAACGTATATTTAATTTCCAAAGCGCGTTTCCTGATTTTGTGTGATACTTATTCTTAAATGTATTTTTTTTGCACAGGTGGTTGGCATGGTAACACGCAAAGACATTGCGAGATACCGAGTCTGGCGACATCGATGCCACATGGGAATGGAGGAGCTTATCCTATCTAGTGAAATTTAGCAAATTGGTACTGGGTGTCCTACCGAAGAAACAACTATGGGGAGGACACCTTTCAGCCCACATCGGCCTACAAATATAAGGCAACGACAAAACCATACGGACCAAAGACTATATGAAGGGCCGACTGAAATGCAAAGACCTATATACACTCTGCCAAATTACACTACTTTCGAAATGAGCCTTTCAAAAAGATTTAGTTAGTTTCAGATTTCCTTTTTTAGGCACTTGGGTGTGTGTAGGTCTTGGATACTTAGATTTCTTTCAGCATAATATTAAAAGTAGATTTGGCCAAAAATGCACCTTGGTCTACTAGTTTTATCAAAATTCAATCAATATGACAAATGTTAGTATTTTTTATGATTTTATTTTTCCTTATAAGCATATAATTTAGTAATGGTTTACCGTCTTATTGTTGTATTAGAAGCCAAATATATTTCAGGACAATGAAAAGTGATTACAGGTGAGTTTTTTAGTGTCTAATTGTAAGTAATTTAAAGTCACTATCTAGAATTTTATCTTAAAGTATTTATGTGTAGTTGTAAGTCTGAATTGTTGTATAACAATAATTGGCATCACTTTATCAGTATGACTATTATTGTTGTAGTCTCCATGGATGAATAGTAGCATAAGTATTAGAAAGTAAAATCAAATGAATGTCAACTATGAAGAACCTTATGATTTTTTTTATACACTGAATGAAAAAGATTACCATGATATTATTCATAAGATTGTGGAAGAGATGAGGGAATGAATGTATATATTTTCTACTAATCAATGTGATATTTTTGTTATGATATTCTAGACCTGTAGGTACAGACACTAGCACATCAAGCTGCAACAATCTGTCAAATATCTTTAAAAGATTTTCAACTTTATTGCTAAAGCATTAGGTTCAAGGTTGATTGAGAAAATTTTAGTTTTGGGTAGCTTGATGTGCTGGCATCACTTGGAATGCATAAAAATATGATACAATCATTATGAAAATTGTTATGATTTATCTATTTGGACATTATTGTGATAATTCTAGAGCTAAGATTCTATAAATGTGTTTGTTATCAATAAAATGTTTTCAAGGAATAACATTTATTTTATTTCATAAAATTTACTGAGTCCTCTTAGCATAATAATATCTTATCAATCCACAACTTAATAAATATTAAAAAGTCTTTATTCAAAGTGACGACGCCCTTATCATGAAGCACACCACAATATTAACGCATAAAAGCATTCATTCTTCTAATAGTGTTCACTAGTTGTTTTCAAACAACTCCCAGCCAATACCGGACCACAAGTTGAAGAACAGAATCACTGGCAGTATAACCAATAGTATCAGTAAATAGTTGACGACTTCATCCATTATAGTTACTTTTTACAGAACTCTTATTGAAATTATTAATTAAATATTGGGATAAGCTTCGTATCTCTATCTATGATTGACAGACAACATAACCTATAAAGTTTGTTGACAGTAGGATGACAGCTGATTAAAAATACAATGAGTTGTCGTTGAGCTCGTAACCTGGTAACCATAGATATTTTACTCCGTAAAAAAAACCGGCCAGTTGACCTTCATAAAGATAGAGATCTTTTTTTTTATATACAGTGGATTTCGGGTATCACGACGATGAAGGGACCACTCTATTTTCGTCGTTATATCTGGAAGTCGTTACAGGCAAAGGTAAAGAGATACAGACACGCGTGTACACATATATAGTTTCTAGCAGCACAGTTGCTACTCAGAATATCACTTTGTAACTGAACCATAAAAACTCCGAAACTTACACGCTTGTCTACCTACATAGCTGATATCTATAAACAAAAGGTAAAGGTCTCCACACTTGCTGACCATCTGTGTGGATGTAAACAAAAGATAAGAAATGTTTGTGAAAGAAAGAAATCTTTGTGTCTTTGGCGGCCGACTCCGGTCGCAATATCTGCATGGGATTTCTAGGAATTTGTTACAAATGATTCATTAAAAACAGTCGCTACACCCGAACTCGGCGTTATATCCAAAGTCGCTATAGCCACATGAATTTTGTACTAAAGTATGCTTTAAATTCAAGGGACTTAGATTTAACGTCGCTATAGGTAAATGGTCGCTACAAACAAGTTCGTAATAAATGAAATCCACTGTACTTAGATAACTTTTGTACAATGTTAGATAGAGATCCTTTATATGGGCTCCATGGCACAGGCACATCGTTACTATTCCCATTTACAGTGCACTGAATAAATTGCTCGTGCATGAATTTTAGAGCAAGATTCAAGAAGCAGTCTGGGGACTCTAGATTCTAGAACCTTCGAACTTGTGTATTTCCTTGTTTTGCAAATAAAAAATATTTAATTTATATTTGTCCTTTATTGACTGAATCGTCCATTATTAGTAATAATGCATAACATTACGATAAAATATAAGTAATTAAACATTGAAGTCGATTACATTAACAAACATTATCAATCCACAATCACACACAAAACTTTGTAAAACGTCATATTTAGTAAAGTTAACATCGTCACATTCATAAAAGCAACTGGAAGCATGATTGTTAAATCAAGTACAATTTATTTATTTTGATGAATAAAATAAAACTCTTAGGATAAAATTGTTGTTCACAATAGACTGTGTTAACTAGAGATCCGATAATCGGATGCATTTTGCTAACATAATAATATGGAGGCGGTTCTTAGAATATATCGACTAAAAATAAAATCTCGGGATTCCGGGATTGCATTACTTATGTGCCAAATCAGGTTTACTTCATCTCTCGAAGGGGTTCGAAAACTTCTCTATGGGAGCTGACGTAGCCTCACGTCGCTTCGCTATATTTTTTTTTTTTTCAAAGTCGCGGCGCCCGATTTTACAGGCTGAATTTTTAAAGTGTGCGTGAATGGCCAAATCCGAAACTATGAGAAATATCGAAAAACACTGAAAGAAGTCTCGAGTCCGATTTTGATGAAAACTCAAACTCATCATTAGATTTTTGAAAACGCGGTAATTCCTAGCCAGTAATCGAACCGGTTGACTTTGAAAAAAACACACCCTGTATTATTCATATGTCTATGGTATTATTACACCATCCGAAAGTGTCGCTATTACGGATCAAATTCTGGGAAGTAATAAAATAACACATTGCAAACTAAGGGAAAGCTCTCATTTATAACGAAATTGCTTTTCAATTTTCAAAGTAATGTAATTAACTCATATTTAAAAAAAATCTAATGCACTTTTAGTTTTCATCAACATCGGACCCGAGAATCAACATCATTGGATTTACGGTTTTAAAATTAAAGATTTCCATTTGTTTGCCATGTGTTATATTACTTCGAAGAATTTGATCCTTATTAGCGACACTTTGGTAATTATGATGATAAACATCATATCCCAAAATTTTGATAAAAACAGTGGATCCAGGACCATCTTCATCCATGGTTGGTTAAAAACATGAATGTATTAGTAGTAACATGATTTCATAAACCAACATTGTGCTACAATAGCAAATTATCAATTATTTAATAGCATTAAAACTAAATACAATAACATAATATCAGTGCTAAAATATATTAATAATTATAATCTAACTAATTAAAAACTACAACGCAAAAAAAAACGAGTAATAATCACAATTCATATGTAAGGAATAGGCAACTAATGGCTTGTTGGGCGTCTTCGAAGTACCGCGGTTTATCAACCCTGGCAATACCGTAATCTGGTTCTAAAGCTGGCAACACAATGTTGTGTCCACTGCACAAGCTCATGTTCAAAGATTGGTTGTTCGTGTGGGAGATAAACTTGGATGGCTGTGGTGTATTGAACTTGCTCCTCATGTTTGTCGTCATTCGCTTCGTTCTGTCGACGTTTCCTTTTATAGTAACTAACATCCTGTGGTTTTCGGGCTGGTTGAGTAGTTCAGTTAGGTCCTGCGAAAAAAGATACAAAACGGTAAAAAAAGAAACTACTACCTTTTTACTGATACAATACCTAGGGTATTTGAAAACTATCAAAAAGCGAGATGAATGCATACTTATCCAAAAGCTATCACTAAAATTGTACGATTTGTGTAGCTTTCGAAGGTATTCTATCCTTGTCATGCAAAATATCTTTTGTACTGGAAGGCGCAAATTCACAAAGGCGATGCTAGTGAGTGACGTCACACGCAACTAGTACTGTCTCTGTTCATCACAAATTTTAAAACACTCACAACTCTGTTTTTTTTTTTGAGTTCTTTATACCTATGTATTTTCTTTTTCGAGAAATTTACTAAAAAAAGATCCAGTCAATTATCCTATTTCATTAGATATTAAAGTGGTATATTATTTTTTACCTTCTTCACAGGTTCATATTTAGAGAACAGCCACAGATAAGTTGCCATGATACAAAACAGTTGAGTTTCGCTGTTGCTGAACCTCCACATGAACTTCAGGATAGGCGATATACGATCCCTCTGCAAAACAAAATGGGAAAATTACATGGTGGCTCGGAACACGAAGCAAGTCTTTGTGCAGTATACAACTCATGTGAAAGAGGGGATGAGAGTTGCGATAAAGGCAGAAGATGATAATTATGAAACAGTGCTCAAATACTTCCTAACCTACCACCAAATGCTATCTCTACATTTTTGAAAAGATGCGTCAGATGCGTGTCTCCCAATGTCTTACCAAGTAAATCTTCGGTCCAGTGATCCTATACCGAGTCAGGTTGACGAGCACGGCGGCGGCAGACTTGAGCACTTCTATGCTAGAAATGGATCTGTTCGTCACCGACATGTAGGTGTACACACGGTGGACAATTGCCGACGCATTGTCGTTGTACAACATCGGGAATACCTCCGTTAGTAGTTCTGGAATAAATGGAGAACTGATTATTTTATATTCAGACAGAATGGATAAGGCTGTAATCCTCCTAAATTAAATTAATGATATATGTAGTATTGATTAACCGCTCTAGCCCTGACATGTGAAAATTCCCAAATAAGAAATAAATCTTACGTAATAGTAAATAAACATTAAATTCGCGATAAATACGCGACACGCCGGTGTGTCGCCGGGGCTGGAGCGGTGGACTGTTTTTACAACAGTAATTTCCAAGGGGTTTAAGAAAAAAGACTATCCCACAATTTTATTAAGCGATGCGATATCGCGACAAATTATTTCTTAAGCTATTACGCGACAGCACGCTTGAAAGACTTGGGTGCTGCAAATCAAGGAATCGCGGTTCATCGGTCTATCATTGCATATCGCGCAAAAGAAAGTTGGCCTTGCTTTTGTGGGACTCCCCACAAATAAGATATAAAATATAAATCTTAACTTACCAAGGGACCTAAACGCCTTTATAACAGTCTCGATACCGCTGATATTGCGGAGGACCTCCATAGCTTCCTCGTTACGTTCCTTCATGGACTCCTGGCTAGACTTAAGGCCACCATCTCGCCATCTGCGCCTGATTGCCGCCACACGCTTGTCATACGCAATGTTAACTCGGGCTATGTGGCCGCGGAATAGCGCCTGAAAACGTAAAGGGATATGAATTTACCTGCTGTAGAAAAAAAAACACATATGTAGAAGAAAAATATTTACCTGAATTTTGGAAGCAGCCCAGTAAATCCTTTGTTCTTCCCTCGTCTTCAGGATCTGTTCCTTTCTTATCTGTATTTGTTTTCTCACCAAGTATCCTCTAATGACAGCCTGGACCTTGATAATAATCCTTCTTTTTTGCACAAACTCACAATGAATCAGTCTTGTTAGTAATTTTCCCCTCCATATTTTTTGTATAAATCTCACTCGCTCCATGAATTTTACGTACCATGATTGTACAAGGTATCGTCTTACGTATTTTTGCAGACAGACTGCTGCTTCGATTCTTTGAGCCCTCGAAATTTCTCTCTGCTTTTTCAGCCTATATGCAGCTTGAATTGTTACTACAGCCGATCGTAGCCTGAAGAAACGTCTTCTTTCAATAAAGGTCCTAACATAGCTTTGTATTTTAACTATAGAAGTTCTAGTCTCAATATATCTTTGCCTTTCTGTTACAGATAATTTGTACGAGCGATAGAACCTCTGTATGCACAATGTAGCATTTCTGATAGCTTCAAATCTCTTGCGAACAGTCAGCATTCTGATTACTGATTGTGTAACTATAACACTTTTTTTCAGCGTCAAAAATTCTTGGCGACATACATCACGTTTTTTCGTAGCGATATACCAGTTCTGTATTTTGCTAGCTGCTTCATTTTCTCTTATAATGCGAGCTATTTTATTTGTTCGGAACCTACTTTGTACTAGCAGAACTGCTTTTCTTAGCGTCTGATATTCGTTTTGAATTCTTCTGGTCTCTTTTACAAGTCTGAAGCGTGTTTGAATTAGGATTGCAGCTGATTTGATCCTATTGTATTCGTTTTGTTGGCGTTTACCATACGAGTAAGCCCTAAATCTCCTTTGTATGGTGACGCAACACTTTAGTATATTGCTGTATGCTTGCCTCTCTTTCAACATGAGACAATATGCTCTATATTTCCTTTGAACGGCAATAGCTGCAGACCTCATATCTAAATACGATTTTCTATCTTTTCTCATTGCAATCAAGGCCCTGTACCGTCTCTGTAGAACGATAGATGACCGTTTCAATTCAAGATACTCTTTCCTTTGCTTCTTGCCTTCTAAATAAGCTCTATAGAACCTCTGAATTGAAATGCAATATTTCAATATCGTTGTATATCTTGTTCTTTCTGATAACATTACCATTTGTGCTCTAAATCTATTTTGTATGGTCATTGTTGCTGTTCGCAACTGTAAATATGCTTGTTTGTCCCTTCGCATTGCAAGTAAAGCTTTGTACTTTTGTTGTAAGAGAATAATTAAGTGTCTGGCCCTTAAATACTTTTCTCTTTCTGCTCTCATAGCACAAAGACTTCTAAACCTTCTCTGTACACATAATACCGCTTCCCGAAACCGGCAATAGTCTCGTCTGGCTTTCTGAATTTCTTTATAACGTTTGTAATGATCCCCAATGAGTAACGCTGCGTTTTTCATTTGTAGATACGTTGCCCTTTGCTTCTTGGTTTCCAAATGCGATTTATAGTATCTCTGAATAGTTATTGTGGAAGTTCTAATTGTGATGTACTGTTGTCTTACGATTTTCATTTCGATGTACGATCTGTAATACTTCTGAATGCAGATAGTTGCTGTTCTAATTTGAATATACTCCTGTCGCTGCTTCCTACCTATTATATACGCTCTATAGATTTTCTGGATAGTCACACAAGCTTGCTTCGACTGCTGATATTGTTGTTGCACCTCTTTTCCTTTCTTACAACTTCTTAACCAGTTCTGGATTTTGACAGCAGCCTGTTTTTGTTGAAGATATACCTTCCTTTGGTTTCTACCTAGCACGAACGCTCTATAGGCATTCTGAATAGTGGTACAGGACGATTTCAATTTAACATACGTAGCTCTTTGCAGACGCATTTTCATTATGGCAATATATCTACGCTGTATGACCACAGTTGCTTGACGAAGTTTCGTATAATCTTCTCTGTGCTTTCTCATCAGGATTTGAGCTCTATACCTTCTCTGCATAATAATCACAGATTGCCTTAGTTTTAGATATTCAGATCTGTCTTTGCGCATTTGTACCAAGTTTCTGTAGGACTTTTGTAGAACGACAGAGGCATTCCGTAAGCGCATGTAGGCGTTTCTTTGAGACTTGGCCAGTAAATAGGATCGGAAGTATTGTTGAATCAGGGTCGTTGATTGGCGTAGCTTCACATATTCTTGTCTCAACTTCTTCATAACCAAATACGATTTGATATAATTTTGGAGTACAATAGTAGCATTCTTGATTCGCAAAAAGCTTGCTTTCTCTTTCTTCATTAATTGGTGAGCTCTGAACCTGCTTTGTAGGGAGATGATTAGATCTCTCTGTCTCATATATTCTTGGTGACATTTCTTACGCCTATACAACGCCTGCATTATGATAACGCTTTCCTTGAGCGCTAGATGTTCCTTACGACTGGCCCTCATTTGAAGAAGCGCTCTATAACGGTCTTCAACTGTTCTAACGGCGTTCTTGAGCTTCAAGAAATATCTTCGCTGTTGAAGCATACGATAATAACTTTGTATTAAAACAACGCTTCGGCGCTTCGTGGCTAAATCCTGCATTTCCTTTTTCATTAATAATTTATTTCTATATCTCTGTTGGATGCACATGACAGCTTGCTTGTATCGAATATATTCTTTTCTAATGAGATACCTGCGAACTATACTTTGTACAGTAACAATCCTGTTTAATTGTACCGTGTTTCGTCTCATACACAACCACCGTCTGATTTGGCATTGTAAATGAATAGCTGCGTTGCGTCTCAACTCCTCTCTTTCTAATCTTAAGTTCTCGAGAGTTGTTTTTGCTTCCCTCATCATCTTAACAGATCTATACCAGGTTTCGATCTTCAGAACACTCGTCTTCCACCTTATAAGGCGACTCCTATGTATCCACATTCTACAGTACTTTTGAACTATGATAGTAGCAGTCGTTATTTGTTGCATCTTCCATTCAACTAGGCGGTCGTACTGGATACGGCGCCACCAACACTGGATCACACTCGCAGCAGTAATTCTTTCCTGAAGTTTTTTCTCTTCTTCCCTCCTCTTCTCCATAATAACTTCGAACTTCTTCTTCCACCACATCTGAATAACATTGGCGGCTTTCTCGAACAATGGAGCGCGAAATACGTGAATGATCTGCCACAATAGAGACAGTGTCTTCTCCCTGTGGCCGTCAGCAATATCGTTAGACGTTATTTCACCAACTATCATGTAATTTGCTTCCTTCAAAGAGTTTAATGCGACTTGCACGTTATGGATCTTTTGAAGGCGCGATATAGCGGGCGTCCTTAGTTGTTTCAATAAGCCATCCTTCATCATTATAATCTCCATGACCTTTGTCAACCGAACGCCATCCCTGATGTCCAAGGCTATGTTGTGCACAGCATACTTATATTCGTCTAGGTACGATTGCTTGTGGCTCACGACGTACCCGAGCGGACGAAGGTGTTTCGTGATGTCGCCAATACCTGCGATAAGTTCCCTTGTAAATCTTATGATAATTTCTCTGCTCTCTTTACAGACTGCGTTCCTGCAGAAAAGACAGGGGTCGTGCGAAATAAGTTTCCGTTGCTTTGCTTGATCCAAGAAGAAAACGAGCATGAAAAACTTCTTTAGGGTAAACTTCTTGATTGCTTCCATGTAAGCTGGAAGCAGCATGTTCGGCGCATTGGATTTTGAGTGTTTGTTCTTCAGAAAAGGGTTTTTAAACATCCTATGAATTATGAACGATGTTAGTCCCTCTATGTCGCTATTTGAATGGAGAGGCAAAATAATTCCATAGATGGCTTCGAGGCCGATTCGCAGCCACAGTGGATTGTAAGACAACAATATCTCCATGATAATCTTTTGTAGTCCAACGTCCAAGTGAAGATTTCGATCAGTCCTGATAGCAATTAGCTTCTTATCAATTTGGGCTGTCAACTTTTGGAAAACTATGCTAATTTCAGGACTCATCAGTAAGGCTCTTGCGGACCTTCGTAGGCTTTCCAGTCTGTGACTGTTGTGATAGGCACTTGATACTTGTTCCTTCGTAGGCGCCAGCGGAACTTCCTTATTTCTGTTATCAATCCACACCTTGCCGACATCTATTTTCTGTTCTACGTTACTATCAAGATCAGCGGGCGGAGTCAGGATACAGTTCAGCCATCTTTTGAATTCAGTTTCAAACTTTTCTACAGCTTCTTCATCGTAAAAATATGTAGAAGAAAGAAATGGATCAACTGTCGCAGATTGTGAATACACATTTCCGATTTGGTTAACCGACATATTCTGCAAAATACTTTTGTTCGAATCAAAAGTCGTGTTGGATACTTTACTACAAATTGAATCTTTACCTTTCATTGATGCTCTATTCTTCACAGTTTTTTTTACATGAGAAACAGGTATTTTCCAAAGATCCGGTTCCGCCCTGACAGCTTTTTTAGACCACGTTTGCATTTGACTAGTTGAAGAGATACTGGAAAATCTATCATTAGCTTTGTCAAAAGTGCGATTCATGGTGAACGTAGACATTTGCTTATCAGTTCTATCGAAAACTTGAGTATCAGAGAACTGCATACTCTCTTCCGGAATAGATTGAAGAGGAGGTGTAATAGATCTTGGAGGGGGCGACCGCGTATCTACTCGCAACTCATTTTGCCATACATTATGTTCACAGGCATTTACGAAATTTCTTTGCTCATATGCTTCTTTTTGCTGTTGGTACTCTCTGAATAGGGCCTGCCTACAAATCTTCGGTTGGTCTTTCAAAAAGAAGTGAGGTGCTTTCATTTCACACAATTGATTGAAATTAGGCTCCATTGGCGTGTTCGGGGAATCCTTGGTGTATGTATCAGAGCTCAGTTTCAGATGTTCGTCTAATATTTCATGCGTGTCATTATTCATTTTTGGAAAAGTTTTCCTTTCAGTCGAAAATCTTTGTGGGAAGAATGATAGATCACTAATGCGAGAAAATTCTGTGTTTATAGAGAAGTTAGGACTGTTTAGTTCTTTAGGTGACGATGTGTTTGGATGTTTCTTATTTAGAATAGTGGGCGTTTCCACGTAGGTGTCGACTTGCGTGTGGTGGTTAACTGTCAACCACTTGTTAGGGGGTTGAGCAGACGTAACACTGATTATGGAATGTGTCTGGTTTTCATTGTTATAATTTTTATTCTCTAAACTGTCATCTAAGTCACTTTCAGAGTTCATGCTCAGGATTATTTTAGGTCCCTTGTCAAGTTTATCAGCTTTAGCTGCTTTTAATGGAGTAAATGTGAGATTATCAAACAGTTCAATGCCTGATACGTCATAAGTTTGCTGCTTATTAGAAGGTTTCAGTACATTGTTAGGTACATTTAGTCTGGTGCTGCTTGTGTAAGACTTGTCATATGTTTGTTGTAAGAAATCAGGCTTGCGCATGTTAGAGAAGACTTCGGAAGTGTCGAAGTTAAAATCAACACTACCTGGCGAATCAAACGGACACCTATCTTGACGGGACTCCATGGAATAATTATTCATGGACATATTTTCTTTGTTGTACCCTTGACTTATCTTCTGTTGGGACTGGATAACATTGTATGTCTTCTTAATATGTGTTGTGTTGTAAATGATCTCAGATTTCTTCTTGTAAAGAGATACAGGAGATTTTTTTGTTGGTTTTTTCTTTATTTTACCTGGTGATACTTTGAAGCCCTTAGCTTGCCCACCTTTTCCTTTTATGTTCTGAAATGAGTTGTAATATTTCTATTAGATAATAGGTTCATTTACTTACTACTTGAAATTGCGGAAATTGAAATTATATAGAAAGAAAAAGTACAATTTTTTTTTAATAAGCAATAATTTTTTTTTAATGGTTACTACAACCATATACTATGATAATAACTTTGTCATGCATATTTTCAGGAGAAGAAGGGGATGTTGAAAAACAAACCCTAGGCTATTGAAAAATTTTAAAAGAAAATTAACCAATGGACTATTCTAGGAACTAACCACTTACTTATGCATAATTGTCATTTTTAAATCCACTAGTCTGACACAGACCCTATGAATAAAAATATGTAAAAGCATTAAAATTACCATAACAGATTTGAGGACAACAATGACATCATATCTGCCCCTGTTCTCGTTTGTGAAGCGTATTGTCTCCCTGATGCCAGTTGGCTGTGTCGGTGTCCACATCATGGTCAGGCAGTAGCATGTCTCCGGTTCCACAACCAGCCATTCTCCTGGCAAATGTATCACTAATCCGGGTGGCAGTGATTTCCCAAGAGTTATCTGATGAAAACGAAAGATTCAATTAACAAATTTATTCCTTTTGAGTATGATTGACAAAATTGGTCAGCGTTGCCAGGATGTGTCAGAGTTTCTGTTTTAAAAAAAACAAGGAAACAGTTATTGTTCTTCCAAAACACAGGGGGGGGGGGACGAACAACACCTTAAAATTTCTGACTATTTCTTTAAAGTAGATTATATTATAGCAAGTATAATAATCATCTTGAGCAAATTTCAGTCAGTGTTCAATATCATTATTAATAGCCTCAGCTTGGAAAATAAACTGCTGATATACAAAAGCGTTATCAAACCAGTTTGGACATACGCCATTGAACTGTGGGGATCGGCAAGCCACTCCAATATTGAAATTCTCCAGCGCTTTCAAAATAAAAGTTTAAAGACATTGATCAGTGCCCCGTGGTTTGTAAAGAATACAGAAGTACATGAATATTTAGAAATGCCCACTGTAAAGGAGCAGATAGACAGGTCTTGTGATGCCTATAAACAAAGACTGAAATGTCACAAAAACCATTTGGCGAAAGCACTCATGAACACTGACCATAGTGTATTTCGATTGAGAAGGACAAGACTTGCTTCAATCTGAAGCTTTTTTAATCAAGGAGATGACACATCACTGGATCTGCTAAATCTCAAAACTGCCTCTAATGATGTCAAACAAATTTAATCAAAGCTACATGGCTGATAGTAAATAGAAAAAAAAAAAAAAAAAAAAGTGTTCAATATCAACAAACAATCCGACACGAATTGGGAGCGACTAGGCATAGGACCAACGTGGCGTAATAGCTTAACATGCTTTCTTGGGTGAATCAAACCACTAATTTCCAAAACTCCCGGCTACTAAAACAAATCATAATGGAAAACACAATACGACTTTGAGCCTAACCTGGGAATCGAACCTACAACCCTTCCTTCGGCTGTCGCACTAGCAACCACTAGATCAAAGGCAGTTGAATAGCCCATGCATTATGCAATGGCAAATATAAATATGGGAATATGGATGTGATTTAACTCGAAAGTGATAGGTATACAGCTTGAACACTGGAAATAGACGAAAAAACGGCCAGAGGGTTTAATCATTAAAATAAGTACTTATCTAAAACTAATATGGTCAGTGGGTCATCTCAGGGGTATGATAATATTTAATAGTGATAGTATTACCTGTTGCACTTGTTTTGATGGATTGAACACCTCCAGGTTCCTCTCACAGGATGCACCGATAAGAACATTGTCGAAAACCACTTGCGGAGGACGAGAGAATGGAGCCAAAACAAGACGAGGACATTCTTCTTTTGGCGACTCTTTTACAACAGATTCCGTACGGCGAGCCCTACGTATGTGCTCAGGTGTATTTTCAATCTAAAATCACAAAAATAAAATCAATTTAAAATGCGACACAATCTTCATTATAGCAAGTAAGTAATGCAAACATTTCTGTACACTGAACTGATACACACTTGGAAATACATTATTGGAATTTCTGTATCACTCGTTACTATGTTAATCACTAGTTTCACTTTATTTTAACACACATTTTAATGAAAAAGTTTTGAACATAAATAACAAACGAACTTTGATTGAATTGTGAAATTCAAACAATTTTCAAACTTCAAACCGTTCACCCGTTCACCGTTTCGGAATTAGAGAGCGACCAATAATCGATCATAGACAATTTTACGGTTTTCTTGGGCTATCCATGAGATACCTCACTCAAGCAAACAACGTTTGTCTTGTTGATCACATATAAAAACGCGTCGTGGACAGAGATCTTTATTTGTCAGAAATGTTTGTATATGGCAACTATTTAGTCTAGTTGTCATTTCAGCACTACGAAATTTTCGTCCTTCCTTTTCTCAATCTTACGTAGGTATATACAGTATTTATCCCTCAAATTTTACCATTATTGGCCACAAATCGTGTTCCTATATTAGTTCCGTGTATAATTTTCCAGAACCCAGCTCGAAACAATGGCTGACTCGAATTCAAACGAGAATACTTGTGTAGTGTGTTTCAAGAACGTTTTATACTATTCGGTTGGCGAATGTGACCATCCCGTATGTTTCGAGTGTTCCACCCGAATGCGGGTGCTCTGCCTGCAGAATGAGTGTCCTATCTGCAGGCAAGACCTTTCAAGGGTAAGTTAGAGTTATGTTCAAAATGATGAATGTTATGTTTCTTACATCCTCAGAGCACAGGCTATGATTGTGCAACATTGTGTATTATAAACACATTCAGCGAATCTTCTGCATTATTTCATAATAGGCGAATGTTTCCACTATTCTGTGGACTGCTACAATAGCTTATTCCTTTAGTGATAAACTTTTCATACATAGCACAATGAGATTATGTGAGGAATTTATAAAGTATGGTTTTTTCACTGGTCTCATTATATTTTGTCGATTAGCATGTTTTGATTTCATTTAGTGATTTTTCTTGTAAAAAAATATAAGCAGCATTAAATTTGATACTCAAAACATATTTTTTTAATAATAATTTAAAAAATAACTATCATTTAACTGTAATTAAGAAATTAAATTGTAATTGCTTAATAATGACACACCTAATCCATAATCTAAAAAGTCATAATATTGCACCATAGTTTTTAAATTGTATCTTGTCATCTTGATTAGCCTTTTCAATAGTTTAATGACATGAAATTGATTTCCTCATGGTCTATGTACTAGGATACATGGTTCTATCTTTTCTGGCCTTGCTCCTATGACCTATCCCAAAATATCCATACATCAAATAGTCAAGGGGTATTCCATTGTGACTGGTGGGACATTTGGCTCCAGAATTTGACCAACTGCGGGTAATAACTTCGTTATTGTAACTTATAAATAAAAGAGAAGTTGACATAAACAGTAACATCAAAGTTCATCATGCCCATACAGCTCCTGAAGAAAACAGCTTTTGCTTGGGAGGAATATTAGTTTAAAATCACATAAACTACAATTTTGCCCTTTAATATAATAGTTTAGATTACTGTGAAAGGAAAGGATTGTTATCAGAGCATGGGTGGGGGGATGTCAAAACAATGCCCAACAATACCCTGTTGATACATAAATACTTAAGCAAATATAAGTACAGCAAATTAGACTGGGGCAATGACTTCCCATTCACCCATTTATGACCAATTTGTAGAGATGAACCAAAGATATTTCACAGAAAAACCAGTTTATAAATTATTTTAAACTAGCATTTTGCTTGCGACTTCGTAAGTGCGGATTTAGTAGGTACTCCACAAACTTCAACGCCCCCTCTACCCTCTTTTAAAGGTTAGTTTTGGAAAGTTAAGCACAACGATTTCCATTAATTACCTAGCCCATATTTGCAAACACGAAGGGTCCTATTTGAATAATTTAAAGTGTAATTTACACGGTCACAATCAACCTTGGCTGCTGGAGGCAGCATGTACAGAGCGGTCCACATTGCAGAAGACTGCATGGCTTGGAGACGCATCGTATGTGGTCCCGATCCTCAGCAGTGAGGGACCGACGAAGATGAAGAATCAACCTTAATTATCAAACCATTTAAATGGATAAGGATTAATATCATGATACCAAAAACCCCATTTTTCCATTTCAGCCGGGATTTGCTTGAATAATTTGAACATTAATCGGTCATGGTGTTTAACCATAATAGTTAGATGGTATTGTGGACTTTTTTGTACCATAGTAATTTTTTTCACACCTTGAGTTACATTATCGAAGTTTTCATTACTTTTTGAAAATACTCCATAGCCTATTTTACTTGTGATAATGTAGCTTTCTAACAGCATAAGAATTTTTGAAATTGGTCAAATAGTTTTTAAGTTCAAAAATAAAATCTTTCCTCTTTATAATATTAGTGTAGATGTACATTGTTTGTTTTTTTTATAATTTTGCCCCACACTAGGAATTTCTCCTGTATCGTGGGTGTGTTTACAAACATGTAATCTCACATACACAAACAGCCAGACCTGGAACAAATATATCGTAGGCCATACAAATATTTGTTCTGTTGCAGCAGCCAATCGCTCAGCCACTGCGCCATCCGTATCGTCATTATTATCTTCATCTCATTATTAAGTTATAAGATAAATTGTAAGAGGGAATGATGTAGAAAATTAAAAATAACTAATCTTTTTTACTCCTTCTGCTCTGGGCGGAATGGCAAAAAACCCAGCAGTGTTCCTCCAAATGCCCTTTGCGTTCTAGGGCCGCGGTAACTAAAAAAGATCACTTACTATTTAATAGTCATAAGATTTATGATTTTTTCCTTCAACATCTTTGCATTATGCAACACTAATCTAAATAAAATTTCACAGGTTGTTTTTACGGACACTGTACAACCTTATAAGGAGCTCCGCAACAGGGCTTTTACGGACCGTCTCTTTGAGAGGCAATTCAAGATCGGGTTCTGCAGTGACGAGATCAAGCAGGCCTACGAACTGCTTCTGGAGAACCGCTGCAAGATCTGCGACAAAATTCCACCATTTCGTACTTTCACTATGCTGAGCGATCACATGAGAAAAGTCCATGAAAGATACTTTTGTGATCTCTGCGTTAAGCATTTAAGGGTAAGACTTATTTTTCGTTTTCCAAGGCCTAAATATTTTTTTGAAATTTTATGCTCTAATCACTGCATTCATTTCATTTCTTCTACTAGTATTTCATTTACTTTGTGGTGTGTGTTTTTCTATTGTAAGAACCTAATTAAATTAATAAATGTCCTTATGTTATCTTTTGAACTACTAAGGAAAATAGTAAAATAAATGCAATATTCAATTCAATTTATATGTAATAAAACCTAAATAATGAAAAAGCATTAATTGACGTAATTAATGGCCGAGTGATTATTTATTAATGACTAATATAAACAAGTCCAAACTTGCAGCATTGATCACATTTAAATTGAATTCATTACTAAATGTAGTGTAAGGCAAAAGATGATTGCCTAGCATTATTAAATGTTTTATTATTATGTATAAGAAATATGGATGAGTTCCGTATAGCGTCGGACGTAAAAGAATAACACCATCCCATCATTTCCCATGGGTGTCGTAAGAGGCGATTATGGGACTCACCAGAGAATGGGCAGCAGCATTTTTTCTAGGTACCTACATTGCAACAGCTACACTGCGATCGCCAACCCGCCTGCCAAGCGTGGCGATTATGCCAAATCCTCCCATTTGGGGGAGGCCTATGTCCAGCAGTGGACGTCTTTCGGCTGCTATGATATATATAGATGATAAGAAATATATATTTATTCAAAACTTTTTACAAGAAATGTAACTGCCTGGGAAAACGAAATGAATGTAAGAATTTACGCCATCATGCATCATCATAACTTATGCATTGCAATTTTTTGTATAAATAGGTACCAAATGTTAAATTAGCTGACCAATGACGTAATTTACATTTAAATATTCCATGCACCTATAAAATATAATTTATCAAATGGACTCAACAAATTATTTTTAACTTTTTGTAACAATCATTAAGTATTATCATCAGGTATAATGTAAACAATAGTTAATTACTTGAATGGGAATTAATGATCATATCGTCAGTAACTTAATGTTATACAATTTGTAGATATTCACTATGGAGAGAAAGTGCTATACTCGTCAAGAACTGGCTCATCATCGACGGAGAGGCGATGTTGACGACACATCACACAGGTAACCTTCGGTCTATAACTTAGTCTGTAATGTCCCACTGCTGGGCAAAAGGCACCCTTTCCCTTTTCCACTTTCACACACAACTGTCCACTGCCATAGAAACAAAATATAAAAGTAAATCCATAAGGTATACACAATTTCGCGCTATATTAAACAGATTTATTATAGAAATGCACGGAACGCAATAAAAATGGAAAATACGATTAAATTCTGTAAGACCAAGGTACGATTGTAAGTTTTGAGTTTTTAATTTTATGGTAACTTAGGCTAGGTGGGAGTAGTTTTTAGTTTGAGCTAGACCAAGGTACAAACTCCATCATTGGAGCATGGCCAGTAGTGAGTACTGCTTCACTCTTATCTTGGCCACTGTTTTCTTTACGATTCACAGGCCTGGATCTTTACAACTAAACGGGTTATTATACTATTCAATTTGTAGGAAATCTAACTAGGGACAGTTACGAACCTAAATTGTTAGCTAGTGATCACACTACACTAAATTGGATTCTAAATGGTAAAACCACGCATTTATGAATTAATAACGTATTGGATTGCACGTTTAAAAAAACAGAAGATTGGATCCGATTTAGACTATCGGATCCAATCTGTTCTACTACGATTACATCTTCCGATTTCCTAGTTAGGTTTCCTACAAATTGAATAGTGTAATAACCTCTTTAAGGTTCAACTAGATTGCGGTCAATTGACGCCGACAGTCAGTGTTTATTTGCTCAACAAGTCGGCATTGATCGCTCCAAAAATAATTTGAAGTCGATCCATAAACGTAATCCAGCCGGCCATACGCCACACTACCAAGCGATCCATATCGATCGATCACAATCTAGCATCTTAATATTATTTATTGCATAATATGGCTTTATGAGTATTTTATCTATCAAATAAATACGTATTTTGCGTAAAACGTGACACGCGTTTCTTATCATCATAGCAATAAAATGATAAAAGCTTTATAAGTGCAGTATCCACATGCTTAGATATCAGCTGTATTTACATAACTAATTGGTTGGGATGACTGTTATGTCATGTACCTACTATTATGTATGAAACAACTTTCATCAAAATGTGCCCCAGGCCACTGAACCGTTTGCCTTAACAGTAATATAATCGACTGCTTCGGTGACGACTGTGTCGAGCGGTAATAGTACTAAGTATGGGGGTCCTTGGATCATTTCCCTAGCCGTTATTTCTCAGTAGCAGTCTGGGGTCTATGTTTGTCCAGTCAGCCATTTAGAATCGTATTTTTACCCGACTACGGAAAAACCAAAAGGTAGGGTTATGATTTTAGCAGTCTATGTATGTACTATGTATGTATGTTCCACCGTAGAGCCTAAACTACTGATCCGTTTTTGATGAATGGGGGATATCAAAAGATTCGTAAAAATACTCCGGGTGACATAGGCTATATAATTTTTTTTTCTATACATATAGGTAACCTAAACTCAAAACTAGTGAGAACAGTGAGGCTGTGTTTATGTTTAGAGTTGCGTTGGAACTCTGGTAACACGCGAGTAGAGATGGGGCCCGGTGGTAAAAACTCCGACGAGAAAACCCCAGGTTTTTACCAATTTGGGTAAAAAACGGATATTTATCTGGAAAGAAAACCCAATAGACGAAACAAGCTCTAACTAGGAGTAATAAAGTTTAAAAATTATGTGCTTTTTAATGTACGTGTATCTAAATATTACATAATATGCTAAATTAAAAAAAAAACCCGATTATTTTCCCAATCGGGTATTTTCCCTCGAATTTACTCACGTTTCTGTTTTCGCACACGCGAGTGACGAAATACACACTGATAAGCGCCTAGCGATATCGGAAAATATACGAAGGCCGTGTTTTGTTTTAAGATCTGTTCTGTTACAAAAGAAGCCGGTATGAATGTCTTATTAATTGGTCATGTTTTTCTTCAATACAATGTTCTGTATACAAATTATAAGATGTGTAAAATGATAAGTTCATAAAGCATTCCATAATATCCTGGTTACAATAATCCAATTCGAAGACATGTGATCCCACACCGCCCGTGTTGTGGATTATATAAAGAAAGACTGAATTAAAAATTATGGCCCGTTACTTCCCTCAGACGACTTGGAGGCATTTATGACTGACTGGTCGGAGAAGGCAACACACCAGGAAGAGTGGAAGGCTATGGGAGAGACATTGTAGTGGGACAATATAGGTTGATAAATAAAAAACTTCTCTGCCTTCAGAAGAACTACAGACCTGATTTTATACGTATATCTTTTCTATCAGGGGGCATCCACTCTGCGAGTTTTGCGAGGAGCGTTTCATGGACGCGGACGAGTTGTACCGGCACTTGCGCAAAGAACATCTGTACTGCCACCTGTGCGACGCGGACGGACGCAACCTGTACTACGCGTCGCACTCTGCGCTCGCGCACCACTTCCGGACCGACCACTATCTCTGTGAGGAGGGGGAGTGCGCTGGATCACACTTGACTGCTGTGTTTAGGAGCGAAATTGATCTTAAAGGTGGGTCATGAAGTCTTAACTGTTTTATTTTGTCCCGGTAGTGCAATCTCTTGGGATCATAAAAAAATTTTCACGGGCATAAGCTTCTAAAGCTCCATGCCTTTTGCATGCACTACATGAAGTTGTGAATGGTTCTGCTTAAGTTCGTGATGGAAACATGAAAGCTGGTTTTATAATATTATCATGATAATTTTAGAAATACCTTTACCTACCTTTGCCTGTTTTTTTTTTCCTGTGAATGTGGACCCAATGCTGTACTGCGTACAACTTATAAGAGAGGATTATCTCCAGTCTTTTAACCACTACTGTTGGGCTTAAACGAAAACACATACATAAACTCAAACTTTACGTAGAAACTACAGAACGCCATCTGCTAGGATCCTTACGTTCGGTTACGGTATGTATCCTGTCCAACACGCACGCCACTTGTGAGTAGTGCGACCTGGCATTCCTTAAAAACATTACCAATAAGGTCTGTGTAATTCTCTAGAGAATCCTTGTTGACATTTAGCTAGTTGCCTTTCATGAATGTAACTTATGGATGTAAATGGCCGCCAGCCCACAAGGCGACGGTGCACGGTCGCGGGCTCACGCGCGGCGCCGCCCGCCAGGCGCGCACGCTGGAGCTGCAGTTCAACATCACGCCGCATGCCGTGCAGAGGACGCCCAGGTATTGTGGCTAAAGACACGCCCAGTCCACGAGTGCGCTAATACTGCTTGGCTATACAATGTGTTTCTGGAAATAGTGCAGCCCCGAAAAGGGTTGAAACTACACTAATAAATTATATTGATAAAACACTCAAAAATCACAATCCTCCTCTTGGGTCAGTTAGGAAAAATATAGAGATTTTTTTTTATGTATGATCCAAAAACCAATTTTAAACACTACATAAACAACACAGCACAGATAAAAAAAAACTTCTCTCTTTATATTTTAAACTAATGATTCGATTTCTTTTAAATAACAAAACATATGAAGCCACATATATTTTTGATCTAGTTTCACTTTCTTTCGGAGTTGCACTGTATCCAAGCACACACTGTATGTTGCCAATACAGTGCAAATATGGTTCAATTCTTCCATTTATGTTATGCCAAATCTTTTGTAGCATAAATAAGAAAAAAAAAACATTTTGCCCATGGTATGTAATTTATGAAACAGGTAAAGTAATTTATACGATAGAAGAGTTCATTTTTATACCAAGCGGCGCCACAGTATATTTGGTGTACGTCATCGTCATAATTATCATCGACAGCAAACCACAGACAATCGCAGAACACAATGGGAAGTACGACACTCTCAAAATGGAGATTCTCCCATACACCCCACAAGCGCTACAGCTCTATCGCAGGGCGAATACACTGATGATTTCAAGACCAGAACTTCGCGCCAATGACGTAGCTGCCCTCATACACTAGTGAAGAGGATTGTGAGGATTACGACATTATTCTTGATACTTCAAAAACAAAAAACACGATCTTTTTTGCTTATCTAAAAGCAAAACGAAACAAACAAGTTCAATGCAGATTTGCAGAAAGTGTTTTTTAAAGCATGCTTTCACATTAAAATGTAGAACTAATAATAAAACACTTATCTATTATTTCAGAGACAGGAATCACCGGGATCAAGTTCGAGAAGAGCCGGAGGTTGCTCCGTTGCCTCCTCCAACGATGACTGAAGCTAACATCGACACCGGCAGCGTGGAACAGTTCCCGCGACTGTCGGCCACGCCCGCCGCGCCTGGACTGATGATGTCTGCGCCGCATCGTGCTTACAAAGGTACTGTCGGCACTACACCTACAGAGCTGTCAGTTCGATACATACAGTGGTACTGTCAGCACTGTACTTACTCCTCCTTCCGACTCCTTTATCCAATCGCTATTATCACAAAATATGGAGTGCTTTACAAAAGTATGAACACTATTCTCTCTGTTCCCCAGATGTAGGCGGGCTACAGCGCAACGACAAGAACTTCCCCGCGCTGGACGGCGCGGCGGGTCCGTCCCGCGCGCCTCGCCCCGCTGCGCCCGCGCCCACTACCGTCGCTGCCACTATCGTCAGGAACAGTATGTATTCACTTGGATTATAATACTAGGCAGCCTATTATCTCTACTGCGAGGAGTCTGAGAAAATGCATCCTAATATTGAACAGCAAAAGTAAAAAAACGCGCTTACTAACTGCGACTCGCTATTTGAAGATGACAAGTTGGCAATAATCATCGACAACTTTTAGCTAATTACTTGCTGCCTTTCTTGTTTCTTTATAATAGCTGGCAGAGATCAATGATCGTGACAGATCTCATTTAATAAAAAAATCGCCCTTTTACCACCGGAATACCAGACGTACTGCTGGGTACCATCCGCACTTGGTCGATAAAAATGCTTGGCTAAATGCCGGTCCTGCTCCACAGCCTCAGCCGCTTGGTTCCACTAGTTAGGATTTTATATATGGAGGAGACGCTCACCCTTTTTTATTTTACTTTTTACGTTTAATAATAATAATATTCCACATTTCTATAATGTTTGGAATACACTTTTACTTTTCTGTTCTTACCAATTGATATTTATAGTTTTATATAAAGTAGAAGCATTTTTTATTTTGGAATCCTGTAAATGTGAGGACCATGGAGCCTTTTTATGTTAATAGATGGTTTCCTTGTTTGACATGAATGAGCAGGGGCAGTTGAGGGTTTGTCATGCTCACTCGAATGTCTCGCTGATGGTGGCGCGTGTATCGGATCATTTGGTTCCCTTCAAAATGGTTGAGCTGAATGGTGCTGATGCACGCGTCATGTTCGTGAACGGGCGCCATCAGTGGAGACTGGTCATCTCTTAGCTGTCGCTGGCTTATTTCAATAGTTTATTTGATACTTAGAATTCTTTTTTTTTTTTTTCTCTTCCTTTACATTGTTCTCACATATAGAAGCAACAAAGATAATGTAACCAGGATTATTGTAAATCATAAAATGGTTTAAAAGAGTGTCCGTGGAGTTTCTTGCACGTTCTTCTCCATAGAGATCTACGCTTTGGAACGTGTAAATAGCTTCATGTTTTTGACTGACTGACTCTGACAATTCAAAAGTACCTGTAAATGGTTTATTTGAAATAAATGCTTTGACTTTGACTTTGACTTTGACTTTGATATCCCAACCAGTCGTACTCAGCGCTTCTCCTAAACATTTATTATGTGCACAGCCAAAGTGTGGAACTCTGCCAGCGTCTGTGTTCCCTTCCACATATAACCCGTCTGCCTCAAAAGCTAAGAGTGGCATCTGGCATCTTCTGGGCACGCTCGCTCCATTATAGACCTCATCTATCGCTTTGCATCAGGCATGATCGAGATCAAGAGCATTCATCAATAAAAAGCTTTTGCCTGCATCAGTTTTACCAATGCTCTTAAAAATCTTGGAAAAATTAATGAAAATTCGTTAAATTATTCATCTCAACACCAATAAAGTTATCACTAATAGATAATTTGGATGCCAAAAAGGGTGTTGGAACTGCAGAAGCCATCAGCACTTTAGTTAACGACGTGGTTGATAAGCTAAATCAAAAATTGAACATAGCTGGAGTCTTCTTGGATTTGAGTTCGGCATTTGACACTGTAAATCATACATTATTACTTGCTAAAATGGAACATTATGGGGTAAGGGGACAGGTTCTGGAGCTTTTCGGTCGTATTTAACAAATAGGAAAATGTACGTAGAGGTAAAGGGCATGGATCAAAATAAATTCCAAAAAGTCTACCGCTCAAAGTTAAGGAGGGTTTTGACAGGCATCCCTCAGGGTTCTATATCTATCTAATATTATAAAGAGGTAAAATTTGTAAGTTTGTATGTAGGGGGTAATCTCTGGAACTAATGATCCAATTCTAAACTTTATTTCACTGGTAGAAAGCTACATTATTCCTGAGTGCTATAGGCTATAAATTATTTTTATAACATGTATATTAACCGAGCTATCACAACTTTTGTCTAGCAAGTCGGAAAGAAATACCTCAATAAAATAGAATTATTTGCATGCATGTATGTGTAGGGTAGGTGTAGGGTAGGTGTAGGTTAGGTGTAGGGTAGGTGTAGGGTAGGTAGGTAGGTAGCCAGTTGACGGGAGCGAAGCCGCGGGAGACAGCTAGTATAGAAATAAAGTTAAATGGAGACAAGGTAGATATTGTAGACTCAGTAAAATTTTTGGGAGTTCATATTGATTCTTTGCTAAATTGGAAAAATGAGCTAAAAGCGATAGACGCGTCAATATCATCAGCCTGGTATGCTCTTAGGAGCCTACGAGATGATCTTAGCATAAATATTTTAAAATCAGTATATTATACTATGCACTAGTCGAATCAAGATTGAGATATAGTATTCAACAATGGGGAAATAGCTACAAGTATAACTCCGATAGAGCATTTCTACTTCAGAAAAGGGCGATCCGAACAATAGTTCGCATTCCCCAAATCGAGTCTTGTCGGGAATATTTCCGGAGTCTATCCATACTAACGGTACCAAGCCTATACATACTAATTACCTTGACCAGCCTAGCAAAACATATGACTCCGAAACGAAGGACGAAAAATACCAAAGGGAAAGCACACGGAACAAATACTTAAAGAATAAGATGATTACCAAATTAAATATTGTGAAACATTCTGTCCAGTATCAAGCGGTTAAAATATTTATTTGCTTACCTAAAGATATAAGAGAACTATTATATAAAACCACCTTATTCAAAACTTAGGAATTTTATAGGAGAAATGTTTCTATTCCATTGATGAATTTATTGGGCTTGGGCTGTGCTGCAGTCTCTCCAACGGTGCCAGATCGACTATCGGTACATCGAGGTGCTGAATGAAGTGTTTGTATGAAAACGCTACCATGTCAGTCCGACTTCAGGATCAGACATCAGAACCTATCCTCCTGCAGCGGGGTGCAGCAGGGAGACGTAATTTCTCCGAAACTGTTCACGGCCGCAATGGAGGACGTCTTCAAGGTTTTGGACTGGAGAAGGCTAGGCATTAATGTCAATGGCGAGTACATCACTCATCTTCGATTTGCCGACGATATAGTCGTCATGGCTGAGACCACGGAGGACCTCAGTACAATTCTCGATGACCTCAGTAGAGCTTCCGAAAGGGTCTTAAAATGAACATGGACAAAACCAAGGTCATGGTAAATACCCATGTAGCTCCCACTCCTATCAAGATTGGAGGCTCTGCACTCGAAGTGGTTGATGAGTACGTCTACCTGGGACAAACGATCCAGTTAGGTAGGGCTAACTTCGAGAAAGAGGTCAACCGTCGAATCCGACTCGGCTGGGCGGCGTTCGGGAAGTTGCGCGGTATCTTCTCGTCTCACATACCACAATGTTTCAAGACGAAAGTCTATGACCAGTGCGTGTTGCCAGTGATGACCTATGGACTCGAAACGTCGTCGCTCACAATGGGCCTCATCAGAAGGCTTAAAGTCACCCAAAGGGCAATAGAGAGGGCAATGCTCGGACTTTCCTTGCGTAATCGAATCAGGAATGATGATATCCGCAAGAGAACCAAGGTTACCGACATAGCCCGAAGGATCGCCAAATTGAAGTGGCAGTGGGCAGGGCACATTGCTCGCAGAACAGATGGTCGATGGGGCCGGAAAGTTTTGGAGTGGCGACCGCGTACCGGAAGACGCAGCGTTGGAAGGCCTCCCACAAGGTGGACCGATGACCTGGTGAGGGTCGCGGGTAACCGATGGATGCGAGACGCACAGGACCGGTTGTTGTGGCGACACTTGGGGGAGGCCTATGTCCAGCAGTGGACGTCTTTCGGCTGATATGATGATGATGATGAATTTATGACCTAAAAATGATGATTAGTTAATTATTTCTATTATATTATTATTTTTATTTTTAATGTCATTAAATTATTCTGATATAATATGTTTTAAATGAATGTGATAATCTGTAGGTACTTATGCAAAATGACTTCATTTTATTGATGGCAATTATTTGTTAAATATGATTTTTTGTTTTTATTTGTCTTGTTTGAAAATTAAATTAAATTATTAGGGTGGAATTTGTTAAATTTAATTGTGTTGACATTGTTATATTTTTCATGAATGTTCATAAATGAGACTGGTTTTTTATTGAATATTGATTTTAGCTTCTAATAATTATTTTTGTAAAACATTCAGACACAATTTGTTAATTGTTATTGAATAAATGAAATGAGATGAAATGCCCGCGACTTCGTACGCACATATCCCGGTTTATCCCGTTCCCGTATAGCCTTCCCCATGAATGTGGCTATCAATATACAAAAAGAATTTTACAAATACAACTGGTAGGTAGTTCCAGAGATAAGCGCGTTCAAACAAACAAATTCTTCAGCTTTATTATGTATTGCGAAAGGAGCCAATACGACCGCGCGTCAGAGCCACGGGGTATGATATGGTTCCTGGTTCCTCACAGGCTCGCACGCACGCTCCTTGTTAGCATTCACAGATATCAATATTTAAGGGTAACCAAGAGCTTTAGCGTAATGCTAGATAGCCTTCCTCATGAATGTGGGCTATCAAATACAAAAATAATTTTCCAAATCCGACTGGTAGTTCCAGAGATTAGCGCGTTCAAACAAACAAACTCTTCAGGTTTATAATATTAGTAGGTATAGATATAGTGTTGCGCGCCATATTTGATACCGGGTGCACAGCGGTAATAGTTAATATTACCGCCATCTAGTATCGAGTAGCCTTCCTCATGAATGTGGGCTATCAAATACAAAAATAATTTTCCAAATCCGACTGGTAGTTCCAGAGATTAGCGCGTTCAAACAAACAAACTCTTCAGGTTTATAATATTAGTAGGTATAGATATAGTGTTGCGCGCCATATTTGATACCGGGTGCACAGCGGTAATAGTTAATATTACCGCCATCTAGTATCGAGTAGCAGAACTAGTAGAGTCAAGATCCTTCTAGACTTTTCTATGCTAGAACATTCTAGTCTAGAGTTTTCGACATCTGGTCAGTCGCGACCAGTATGTACGCGTAATTTCTGTAGAAGGTTGTTTGATGTTTCTTCGGTAGAAGGTTCTAGAATTAACTGCCGCTCTATATAAGGCCCGCATACCCCGTGACCGAGACAGTATTGGATTTGCGATACAAGCGATCTTCAACTGCAAATTAAAGTGTTCAGTAGTGTAATTGTGTTTTATAATTAGTGAATTTTGAGTTATAAATATGATTGTCCCACCGAACCTTCTACATTGAACAATTCGTCTTTCCAGCCAAGCCCAGTGTGTCGATCCAGCTGCACAGCCAGCCGGCCAGCGCCAGCAACTTCCGCCTCACACAGACCAGCGGGCACCGTATCTCCGCGCCGCCGCACAGGAAGCCGCCCATCAGCAACGATGACGACTTCCCGTCGCTCGGGCTCTCCCGGGACGACTTCCCGTCGCTCGGACTCTCCCGGGACGACCATCCTAGCATCGGGGCTGGGACCGTGCAAACGCCTAAGGTAGCTTTATGAAGATTTTTTTTAAGTTCGTTCGTTATTTAATACAGAATAGACGGTTGATATGGTACATTGAGCTTTAGAAAAAGAATGTCATAAGTGAGGGTTTACTATGCCTAAGATTTTCTTATATGAGGTGCCACATTTACCCCTGTTGTTTGTACCTGTGCCATATTGTGTATGAATACGGTGTAAGGGATTTAATAGTCATCAGACTATTGGCGATGCAAAGATTAAGCGCGCGCCTCTGGCGGCGAAATTAAGAAGTTGCCTACGAACGACACTTGCTCAGCGTTGCCAACAACAATTTATCGATTTCTCTGAAAACCTAAGTCAAATTCCCCAATTTGGAGACAAAAATCTACTGATTTCCCACTAAATCAGTCAATGGGAGAGGGAGGCCTTTACCCAGCAGTGGGACAAAATAAGCTAAATAGATAGATATAAATTTCGAACGCATCGATCGATACCCCACCTAACAAAAATGTTAAAATAAGTATTTGAATTTCTTGAAAAAGTGGACTTTGCCCGGACTATCGGTATTCAAAATCCCCGCTTAGCGCCAATCCCCAATCAACTTGAGATTCCCCGCAGTATGGGAAATTTCCCACTCGTTGGCGCTGTACGAAAACTGTCAAGTGTCGTTCTTAGATAGCTTCACAATTTGACACTAGAGGCGCTAGTTAGAATCTTTGCATCGCCAATAAATGGGAACAATGTTTTTTATTTTCTAGAATTGTAAAGCAATACAATAGGTACAATGTATTTTATTCTTTTCCAGGTCGCTCTAATCAACAGCCAAGAGATGCAAGCTCTAAAGAGCAACCACGTCCAGACTCACCATAAGAAGACTTCTCTAAGTTCGGAAGCGTTCCCGGCTCTGTCATCTACGTCCGCACCGGTAGCTCCGCCGCAGTGGATCACCATCTCCAAGTCCAAAGAGAAGCAGAAGCCGACCAAGCCCGAGCCTCCTCCGACGCCCAGGGAACCGGCCTTCAACGCTGTATCAGACTTCCCCACTCTACCCATCAACTTAACCAAATCAAAGTCCAAAAAGCAAGCTCAACCTCAAGCTACCCCACCACCGCCCCAGAATATCGATAACACAAAACTAAGCAAAAAGGAAAAGAAAAAACAAAACAGTAAAAAGGAAAACTTACTCGACACGTACAACGTGAACGGGACCAATGACAAGAAGTTACTGAAGGAGTCGTACGCCTCTGTCAACTCTAATAATAATAACCAAACTGTGGAAGATAAAAAAGTTAAGACCATAGACACAACAGTTAACGCTGAAAAGAATAGGAACGGTGGTAACGGGGACTTCAGTCTTGCTGCTAAAGACTATCCTCCACTAAGCTCGCGGAGTGACAATAGTTTGCCGTCCAAGAAGATGGCGAACGGTAGTGTGCCGCCGGGGTTCAAGCCTCGGCCGGCCTGCGACGGCATGACGTTCACGAACTCGGCCGGCCAGACGTTCCCCGCGCCCTTACACAACTACATGCCGCCGCCGAACTTCGAACATAGGAACCGCGCTTTAGTGAAGCAGTTCGCAGTCGCTCTAGGCGGTGCCGACGCCGTCGAGGAGTTCAAGGTCGCGTCGCGAGCGTTCCGTGACAGCTCTATCAGTGCGGAGGAGTTCCACCAGCACTGTCGCTCAGCGCTAGGCTCGCAGTTCGACGCGGTGTTCCCGGAGCTGGTGGCGCTGCTGCCGGACATCGCGAAGCAGCAGGAGCTGATGGTGGGGCGGAGCGAGGAGCTGCACATGTGCGCCACGTGCGGCCAGCTGCTGGCGCCGGCGGACCGCGCGCCGCACAACACGCAGCACTGGCCGCCGCTGGCGCCGCGCTAGAGGCGGTGTTCATACATCTCTAGTACGCCGCTAACTGTGCTGACAAACAGCTTTACACAAACTGACAGTGAGTGTCAATACTTTTATTGTTAATGCCATACGGAATGCTGAACTGTTTAATTAGCCAGTGCCTACGACATTATGATTTGCGACTAGATTTTTGGGTAATGTTTTTTTACATCACTCTTAGCTACAGATATTGACATTTGGATTATATTGTACCTATGTTTTGTAAATACATAGTTATTTCATAGATATTGTTCCATGTATTGTAGATGAATGTAAACACGTCGACGTCGGTGTTCACTTCGTATGACCACGTATCTCGCTAGCCTGGATATTCCTTTGACTGTACATTGTATGTGATCGTATTAAATCCACAGTAGTGCAATTACTACACTCAATTAATGTGATTTTATAGAATGTACTATGTTATGGTGTAAAATATATTGTTTCAAAGTTTTATTATATTTTTGTACTTGTAAAACAGAACGATTTCTTTAGTTTTGTGTAAAATATTTTTGTTGGATATTGTTAGTAGTTTTATTGCGACCCTTTGTGCTAAATAACTAAATTATATTTGATAAAGTAACAGTCCATCTTCTTAACTTTAAATACATTTGTGTATGTAATACATTTATGTACATTGTATAGAAACAATGCATAACAAAATATAAAGATAATTGTACATACTCTTATACATAATTATATATTCGAGTGTATCACTTTGTTTCAAACAATCGTAGTTATTTTCCTAATTAACAATTCTGGCTTTAAATCGAAATAACGGTCGACAAAATATCGATTGAATTCCATATCACCCATACCAATTCACAGAAGATAATACAGAGAAGCAGCCTTACAATTCCATGACTACTACTAAGTTCAAGGTTACATAAAACGAACAAAAATTGTAAAAGACGACACCTAAACACAATAATCTCGATAGTTTCAAGTGGAGTTGTCACAACTAAGATTATAGCGTAAGATTATGAAGAATATCGATAAGAAAACCCTATAAAATAAGTTCTCGATGTGGGTGGTCTTTTAGTACAAAGGAACAACACTATGAAGTTACCTGTGTTGCTTTTGTGGTAAGTTTTATTTATGATTTTACCCGATTAAGAGGAAGATTAATAAGATATATCCGGTGTGGAAACATTTGGGTCTACAGGTCTACTTCTTCAAATGATTTTTTCCAAATAGTACAAAACAAAGTCGCTGACTATTTCTTTCTGTTTGTGTTACGGTTTTCATAAATAGAAAGAGCGGTAAAGCGGCGAGAAATGATATGTACACAGGTGTTCCAGAAGCGCGTGGTCATATTTAAGGGTGTTGTTCTGTATCTACTAAACAATATCAAAATAAAAAATATTGACAATCACATTTGTATTCAAACTGTATAGCACCGTCTGGTGACAATAATGGAAAACCCTTTTTTTCTTCATACAATTTGAGTTTAGCGCTCGCACTAAGCCCTAAGCGACTCTGCGTAAAACGACGATCAAATAGACATAAACAAATGACGATGTTGTGGTTGCAACAATGAAATGGAACCTGTGTTTGCTTTTACATAGTTCTGCAGTAACACTAACATGGGGAGTGGCGGTAAAGCAGAGCAGAAAGTTTCCTGATGACTTCGTCTTCGGAACAAGCACAGCATCTTATCAAATTGAAGGAGCATGGAATGAAGATGGTACTTACGATATGGTCTTTAAATTGAACTTTATCTCTAGTACACACGATTTATTATTTATTGCCCTATTTTAGGTAAAAGTGAGAACATCTGGGATTATTTGACTCACAACAACCCAGCAGCTATCGAGGACCAAAGCACTGGTGACATAGCATGCGACTCCTATCATAAGTACGAACGAGACGTGGAGATGATGAGGGAACTCGGCATCGACGCCTACCGCTTCTCCCTGTCCTGGTCTAGGATACTACCCAACGGTCTCGCAGACCATGTCAACGAAGAAGGAATAGCGTATTACAACAAAATAATTGACGAAGTTTTAAAATACAACATTGAGCCCATGGTTACGATATACCATTGGGACTTGCCGCAAAAGCTTCAAGACATGGGCGGGTTTCTCAACCCTCATATAATAGACTGGTTTGCAGATTATGCCAGAGTAGTCTTTGAACGTTTTGGTGACAGAGTCAAAAACTTCATCACCTTTAATGAAGGAGGGCAAATCTGCTATGAAGGTTATGGATCTGATTCAAAAGCTCCGAGGCTGAACTTCACGGGTATCGCTGAGTATATCTGCGCTAAGAATCTAGTTATTGCGCATGCTAAAGCGTACCACATGTATAATGACGAGTTCAGGCCTACACAAGGGGGAGTGTGTGGCTACACTATAGCTATAGATTCATCTGCGCCTCTCACTGATTCTGAAGAAGATGCGCATGCTGTGGAAATATTTAGCCAATCGCAGGTAAAGATTAGCTCATGAAATTACCTTTCATTACAGAAAAAAATTTCCAGTTTACTATTGATCGTAAAAATTGTAGGTACCTAAATAATCCCATCTGTTGCATTAATTACCCAACCCAATTCATCTAATTACTGTATCAGTAAATTGTTTCAATCTTTCCAGTGGGCATTATACACTGATCCAATCTTCTCGAAAGAAGGAGGATTTCCGAAAGAACTTTTAGAGCTTGTAGACAAAAAGAGTGCAGCTCAGGGCTACCCTCGGTCTAGGCTAGCAGACTTTACTGAAGAAGAGAAGGCGTACATTCGAGGCACGAGCGACTACTTCGGCGTCAATCATTATACGGGTGCCCTTACATCTGCCTCGCTGTTTACGTCACAGTTTGCTGTGCCATCGTCTATGGATGATATAGAAGTCGCTCAGATGAAACCAGATGATTGGCCACAATCAGCTTCTAGTTGGCTGAAAGTAAGTTCCTCTGTTAAGTTATCTGTTATTTTATAAAATCCTCAACAACTTAACAACCTAATCATATTGCCGTATCTATGAAAATACTAGTGACGATATCATAATCGAATTTTTTATCAATTTTTATCCCATGTGGAAAATTCTCTCAAGGGAAAGAAGAAAAGGTATTTTTTTTCTTCTCTATAATAAAGTCTTATCAATCCATAATACCAGAATTCTTCAAAATTGTTGCAGTTGTAAACAAGTAAAAAAACAGACAAAGCTGCTTTCGCTTTTATAATATTATACATGTTTCTCGGATGGGCGGCGTTCGGGAAGTTGCGCGGTATCTTCTCGTCTCACATACCACAGTGTCTCAAGACGAAAGTCTATGACCAGTGCGTGTTGCCAGTGATGACCTATGGACTCGAAACGTGGTCGCTCACAATGGGCCTCATCAGAAAGCTTAAAGTCACCCAAAGGGCAATGGAGAGGGCAATGCTCGGAGTTTCTTTGCGTGATCGAATTAGGAATGATGATATCCGCAAGAGAACCAAGGTTACCGACATAGCCCGAAGGATCGCCAAATTGAAGTGGCAGTGGGCAGGGCACATTGCTCGCAGAACAGATGGTCGATGGGGCCGAAAAGTTTTGGAGTGGCGACCGCGTACCGGAAGACGCAGCGTTGGAAGGCCTCCCACAAGGTGGACCGATGATCTGGTGAGGGTCGCGGGTAACCGATGGATGCGAGAAGCACAGGACCGGTTGTTGTGGCGACACTTGGGGGAGGCCTATGTCCAGCAGTGGACGTCTTTCGGCTGATATGATGATGATGATGATGACATGTTTCAATTCTTTCAATTCTTATTGCCCACACAGCAAATGCCGAACAGCGTTTACATCGTACTAAAAAGCATACAAAAAAGATACGGTGACGTGCCAATCTACATCACAGAGAATGGCTGGTCTTCTCACGAGGGCATAGATGATGAAGGGCGGGTCGCTTACTACAGAGCAGCGTTAGAAAGCGCCTTAGATGCCATGGACGAAGGGATCAACCTTAAAGGATACTTCGCATGGAGTTTAATGGACAATTTTGAATGGCTGGCTGGATATACGTAAGTGCAACTTTTCTCTGTAGAAGCATGTGACAAGATTACTAACTGCACTCCAAATTAATTGAACCCGTCATTTCGAAAAGGGCACGAGTCATACTTTTTCAAATATCACTTTTTGGCGCCATTTAATTAATAAAAGGGTTTTAACATAGGTATCCCCTGTAAAAAGGCGTATCTTTAAGAACCGCAAACTAACTTATAGCAATAGAAAATTAAAGATTGTATTAAAATGTTTCAAGAGTGAGAGACATTCTTGTCAATCCTGTAGTTTTATTTAAAGCTCTTAGACTTCGAATGGAATGGTGTCAATCAGAGCTAAATTCGACTTTTTCACAGGGAACGTTTCGGCTTATACGAGGTCAACTTCGAAGACCCTGAACGAACTCGCACCCCGAGGAAATCAGCTTTCGTCTACAAACAAATTATTAAGACGCGGATGATCGACCATGAATACGCACCAGAGAACAACGTCATGGCTATAGATGAGGGACACTAAGACTTATTGGAAAATAAAAAACTGACTAATTTATAGATGTATATAATTTGAACCTTTAAAAACAAATCCTGGTATATAATAAACCCCATGAAAATGTGTATATACAAATACCTAATTTACTTGTCACTTTTGCCCCATCCCAAGAAACCTTTGACCAATCCGGTAAGACCTGCGCCTTGCTTCTTATTATCAGCTGCGCCAGTTTTATCGTCCAAGTTCGGAAACTCCACGAAGTTGCAAGCCAAGTCGAAGAACAACGGCTTGCAAGGAATTGCTTCCATAGATGGTGGCATCTTGTAGATGTTAGGGTTCTTAGTCAGGACCTGAGTATCCTCGCGGTATTCGTCCAAGCGGTCCACCAGAGGTTTCTTGTCTTTATACTTGCCAGAAGTATATTTCGTGTCTTCGTCCTGGTCTTCATCGTCTTCAAGAACAGAGTCAGCATGAACTTCGAATTTGCAGCTCTCGATGTCCTTTTTCAATGCTTGCAACTTGGCTACCAGTTGTTTGTCGTCAAGCTTCTTGCCCAGAGACTCGGCGGAGTAGTTGCTGCATCGTTCTAACATGGCAAGAGCTTCCCTGAAGCGACGCAGCCCGGTCAGCACTTGAGCAATGTAGTAGCAACGGAAGGCGCGGTAAGCCTTCGTCAGTGTCTCTATTTCTTGCTGGTAAGCGGCGTCGGTTTCAAATCCTGGCAGTTGCTGCAGTTCAGTGAAGTTCTGCAGGATGATCTCGTAGAGCCTAGTGAGGTCTTGAGGACGGACCTTCTTGCCGTCGATCTGTATGTTGTTCTTGCGAGCCTCCTCCGCCTGTTGTACGAGCAAGTTGTTCCTGTCGACCGTGCGCATCAGACGCACATACATCAAGTACGACAGCAAGTAGTTGATACCAGATATCTGCGTTTCAGAAGCCGATTTCAACTTCGGATCGGTTTTGATCTCATCCTTGATCGCTGAAATAGCGTCCTTGCAATCCATGAGAATGTTCTCTAGGATATCGATCTTGCCCTGAATGGTCTCTGCCTTGGCGACGGACTTCTCTAGATCTTGCAGAGCGATAAGGAACAGTCGCACTTTCTCGGGCCTCACTGATACTTTGCGGCCGCGCCATTCTACTTCATGCATCACGCCAGAGCGGGACTCTCTGAAAAAATACACAATGTGTGAGTGTTAAATCAGAGGACACACAATATTTCTGCGGTTCTCAGTCTCTATGCCTCTCTGTTTGGCACGTAGTCAACCGTACGTCCATGATAAAGTAGCTTATTTCGTAGCAGTAAGGCCGGTTTTCGTAGCCCCAGAGTTAATAATTACGTGAGATTGACCGTCTGAAAAACTACGACACGACAAAAATGTACGCGGAGTTGCGAACAAAGTCGCAACTTTACCAGCTACATTTAATCATTCTGCCTAGCCTTTTTCCAACTATGTTGGATTCGGCTTCCAGTTTAAGTAGATGTACTGAGTACCAGTATTTTACTCAAAAAAATTGTAACTGGGTAACAAGATATCCTATCTTGGAGTCAGATATCCATAACGGCATAACGTGTTTTCCGAGACACGGAGGATTCTCATTATGTTAAGATGGTCACCTATCCACAGCAAGCATTGCTTTACCTCAAAGATCGAAATGTCGTTATTATTTAGCCACGAGTTCCTCGTGCGGCTGTTATTATCAAGAACACAGACTAGGAAAATGTATTAGCTACACGATGATGACCATGTGTAAGACAAGCCGTTACGGAGGAGTATGGCAAATAACACTGTGACACGTGAATTTTACATTTTAGATAGATGTCTACTATTTCATAGATTTCGAGAAAAGCCTCTGTGACAGACCGCCAGACCGTGGTCATATGAAGGTTCAGGTTTACTTTCAAAAAGGAAAGTGGCTAAATAATAACTTTTTAGCCACTTTCTTTTCAATACTTATCAAAATTAAGACTGACTTAGCTTGCGCCATGAGCGTGTCCAGGTTGTCGATGAGCCCCTGACCGCGCATGGCCATCAGATCGCCTGCCGCCGACTCGTCGCCGATGTTGTACGCGCAGTACCGGAGACTGGGCTTTAGCTCTTCAGCCTGTATACAGATCAAGTTATTAGTGACATGTTTGACGGCGAAAGAGATGCGAAGAGCTCGCTATTCCTTTCTAGCCAAAGAAGGATCAGAATTGCCCCACGTCCTACAGCAAACTGAAGTATCACAATAAAATGATAAAGATGAGTATAAAAAGATGGAATACTTCCAAAAGCCATGCTCACAGTCTGACACAGTAAAAAATGTTATGAAAATAATTGGTATTAGGTACAAGCAGTACCTAATACCTATTATGTAAAATTCTAACTTGGCCAGACTCTAAAATTCTTTACGTGGATATTATCTCTGTGGGTGACACGTCCAAGAGCGAACGTCACAACTCTATGAACGTGTCTTCATCTTCACTCGGCCATATAAAACGTCAATTCGCGGCGATTCACTCGAAAATCTATGCAAATTGTGATGTTACTCCTTTATTGACGTTTGTTTTTTTTTTCATTGTTCCAGATAAACATAAAACACTAGACTGAAATGTAGCTATCAAGATGACTCATGAAAAATTCTAAACATATGCTTAAATACTGATTAGCCGATACTACAAATGAAATTCAAATGTTCTGGGCTGTATAGCAATATACCTTCTGTTTATAAACCATGCGCTCGTCCTCGGGCAGCGCCGCGCAGAGCTTCTCCAGCACGATCTGCGCGCGATGCAGCGCCTCGGCGGCGGGCCGCCACTGCTGCAGCTCCACCAGCAGCGCGCCGCTCAGCCACGCCGCGTATGCGCCCGCCTCCAGCTGCGTGCGCGCATCGCACACTCCACTTTGCTATCAGTCAAATAAGGTTTCTGTTTTCATGTGTCAAACTTCGATTGTCATAATAAGAGGTTCTAGACAAGTGACATTCTGTAAGCGGTAGCGTGGCGAAGACGAGAGTCAAAACGTTAAAAATGTATGGGATTAGCAAACATTGTCACATGATCTACTATCTTGCCGTATTAACACACTAAAACAATATAACATTCTATCAACTAAGACCTATCTAAATTCACCTCACACAACTGCAACAGCGTCTGCGCATGAGCATACGCCTTCTTCAAGCGCGCGGCCAGATGGAACTTCTTCCTGGGCTCGGTGTTGGCCTCCTGGCGCAGCTGCATGGCGTGCGCCCACGCGCGCTCGGACTGCAGCAGTGGCACGCACAGCAGCCGGCTCTCGGCGGACGTCGCCGTCAGGTGCACGGTGGTGACGTCACGACGACGGTAGTGGCGTCTGTCGCCCTGGATGACAATAAATAAGTAACTTGTAAAAATATTCTCGAAATACTGGGGCAGTCAGGTAAAAGAAGAAAAAACAGGTCAAATGCTTGTCGGGCCACGCACAAATCAAATCAAATTGTTTATTTGTGATACATGGGTTACATGCAGGTGTTCATTACATTAATTATGAGCTTATAATGTCCATTCCATGATCAGCCACTTGGGCATACAAATGATAAAATAATACAATAGAAATAAGATTCTTGAATTCCAAAGATTAGACATACACACACACACACAGTGTAAGCCATGACAAAAAATAGCAAATATTGCTATGACATTTCAAAGTTACAAATGCACAAAGTAAGTGCATTATTAAGTAATTTTCTATGGAGTTACTACGAATTTTTTGCCTATTCAGTTACATTTTATAAGTTTTAACTTGTCTTTCCTTTTAAATTCGTTATAATTATATTCTACTGCCATGATTTTTTTCATGTCTCTAAAAACAACGAACCTGGCAGAGGGGAGGACACTTGACTAACAAAAAATAGCACTTCAAAGGTAAATATATGACAAACGAATCCTTTTGATGGAAAAATGGTTTCAGCAAAAAAGCAAACCAAAATTTTTAAACAACCTATCCAACGACACCCCACAACCAGGGGGTAATCGATCGAAAACAAACCTGAAAACCGCCCAAGTGCGAGTGTATAACAACACGGAATTTTTTATTACTTAATTATTAATTAAGTACACTTAAATATTTACTTTATTCTGTTTTTAGTATTTGTTGTTATAGCAGCAACAGAAATACCATCATCTGTGAAAATTTCAACTGTCTAGCTATCAAGGTTCATGATCATGAGATGATACAGCCTGATGAAACCGCGGGCGGACAGACCGACGGACATGGCGAAACTATAAGGGTTCCTTGTTGACTACGGAACTCTAAAAAGAAGATAAATGTATTTTGTTAGTGTGGACTGTGGAATAATACCTACTATTTATACTTATTAAATGTAAATGTAACATGATTGGCTGTTCAAAACTCGATCGACCAATCATAGCTAGATAATGCACAAAATAATATTATGACTATTTTCCACAATCATTATCATCCTAGAAAGTAGACCTAAAAGACATAGAGCCTAAAAGGCATAAGACATATTCTGCAAAATTAAAATATGTAACTGGACCACCTTATCTGCTGAGCACTAGGTCCTTATGAGGCAAACCTAGTACAGGTTTGCCCATTATGTTTCTTCAGTAGCACCCCAGATAAGGGTATAATCATATAAAAATTACAATACATCATAATATACTGAAGAATAAACATCTAAAATATACACCAGATAAAAATGGCAAATACAGGCAATAAAAAGTAATTTAAAAACATTTAATTAACTTCAAAACAGTAATTTTTAAATTAATAACTAAAAAGGGAGAAATAAAAGTTTGATCTTTTTACTAATTATTCCAACTATTTTTTGAGGTTCAGTAAGTTGCATCTGGAGAAGAATTGCAAAGGATTGAAAACAGTGGAAATCGTTAGAGGAGGCCTTTGCCAGGAGAGGCACATCAAACTCTGGGACATAACAAAACACATAAAAGGAACATAAACAAGGAGTAGTATACAACAGTTTCAGGATAAACTTAAACTTATTATACTGACATATTATTATAATAAAACTGTGCAATTCTGACAATTTTAAATTCATATGGGTCATCAATTGATAACCTCTTTTTTTGAAGTTGGTTAAAAATTGTTTTAGGCAAACCATTTTGTTTTCTTTGACCAATGTTAGGCTTTGGACACAACTTAAAGACGAAAGAGAGAGTGGCATTTCTTCTTTCTTTAAATGTGTATGTTATGGGGAGGAGCTTGTGGCTAAATTATAACAGCTGCACAGTCCGCTTCAAGGTTAAGCAACACTTGCTGAGGTTGGTCTGTGGATGGGTGACCATCTTTACATACCGAGTCTCCTCCGTGCCTCGGAAAGCACGTTAAGTCGTTGGTCCTGGCTGTCATTTGAAGATCTTTGCGGTCGTTACGGATTGTCAGAAGCCCAAAAATTTGACACCGGTCTTGCCAAGAACGAAAAAAGTACTGTGTTACCCAGTTAATTGGTTGTGGAGGTCTGGTAGGCAGCCGCTCCACGTAAAATACTGGTACTCAGCTGAATCTGGTTTGACTGGTAGCCGATCCCAATATATTTGGGAAAAAGGCTAGGCAGATGATGTATGTCATGGGGTGGTAAAGTGGAGTTTTCTGGCTCATAAAAGGTATATGGACTTTTTGTTAAACTGTTATGTAACACTATTTAGCAATAATTCATATGCAGTGAAATTGGTCAACAAACCTGTGGTATTTTAAGCACTTTACGCAGTCTCCTGAGGCGCCTTGAACAATATCCTCGGTAGCGCTGGTAGTCACCATGGCGAAGACCATGTTGTTGTTGAGCATCCTTCGTGATACGGAAAACTGATTTGCTAGTTTAGAAATATTATTTTGGAGTATGAAAGCATAATATGGTAAAAGGGAAAATCATAGTACTAAATAACATTTATTTTGTTTGAAAAGTTCCCTTAGATCTTATGGCCTAGGGCAGGAATGCATGGCTTTTTTTTTTGAGGATTGTAAATCATCCAATGTCTACTTCTGCTCTAAGGGGAGCAGAAGGTAGTGTCAGACTCTTACTGAGTAAAACTCATCTGTGTTCCTCTGGTTGGAATAGATATTGCTGTGCTGTTTATAAAACTGGGCTTATATAAATAGGACCGATGAACTTATTATGTAGATCATGTAGTTCATTAACATATTGCATGACCAGTCCGCATTACTCTTTGGGGTGTGAAGCCCAAACACTGTGTATTGACAAAATTAGGCAGTTCACCAAAACATGTTGTGAGTCCGTTGTTGAACTTAATACTCGGAACGTAGGAAGATGGCGCTAGTTGCCATGTAAACATCGTGCTCCCGTTGTAAAATTCTATAAAAAAGTTTAATGAACAGTATCCGCTTAAGTACACTGTAATAGTGAAGATTATGGTACAATGCGTGTGTGACAGTGTTATCGTAACAAACAATTTACTGTGAACTATATAAACATAACTTTTAAGTGTGGACAAAATTTGTGACAAAAACCATTTTCTGTGTGATATTTGAGACTTATTGGAGGTAAATAACAACAAACACTTCGTTAATAATCGTTTGACAACCATAACATAAACAAAAACAGTGAAAATACTTAATATCAAAAAGTGACACAGTGTGAGAAAAAAAATCAAATAATTTAAACTACTACCGGCTTTTGTCCAGTTTCAAAATTGTCTACGTACAATAGTATCTACTATTTGGCAAACATAAATTAAGTCACTGTAGCCTTGCGGTGCAACAGGGGATTTGGATCGACTCATAACTGACTGGGTGTGAGTTCGAGCCCCACTATACTACAACATCACTTTTTGTGAAGATCTCAGTTTTATAAACCAATTTCTGTGCTACAAAATACACAGCAATACTATTTAGGCAACTGTCAGAATTTATTAGATCGCTAGAGGGCACTGCGATAGTAAAATAAAATGGATTCTAGTTACAGCAACATCACATATCGTCGTAAACTTAACAGAACCAGCTCATTAAATGACTTAACAAATATGGCTAGCGAAAACACTGTGCTAGACGCCACTATGATGAGTTTACAAGACAGCTTGCATGATAACAGCGGAGTATTAAGTGATCTGACTGAACAAAATAAAAGTCTTACTCTTCAATTAATGAGCGCGCATCAAGAGATTGAAAATCTAAACAATGAGAATTTTCGTTTAAAGTCTGATCTACAAAATATGTTAAAGACAAAAAACGTTTACAAAAAACTCTGCATAACGCCTGACAAAAACAATATAACTCCCAAACGCAAGAATAAAACATTGCCGCAAATATACAACCCAGGTTACTCAACCAATAATGAGATATGTAAAACACAACTTAACGACTATGAGACTAATGAGAGTACCTCTCCCATCCTCAAGAATAAGGAGACTCAAACATCAAATATCTTCCCTCAGAGCTCCACCATTTTCAAGAATAAGGGGACTCAAACAGATCCTCAGAAACTAAATAAATTAAAAGAGCCTGATCAGGAACCAAATAGCGATCTACATCAAATTGGACCGAAACAAGCGAGCACCTCCACATCTAACGGCAATAAACTGACCGAAAAAAAGGACCCACCGAGGAAAATCTGCATACTGAGTTCGAACAACACTAACAGAATATTAACAATTGCTGAAAACACTTTAGGCTCAAATAAGCAAATGTGTCATCACTTAAAAACAAATTGCGGAATCAAAGAAATTATGAATGAAATTGAACTTAAGCTGCGAAACTTTACATTGGAAGACTTCTGTATAGTTTTAATCGGCGAGACAGATTTCATCAGAACAAATGACTCCATCAACATAGTATTAGCTTTAAGAGAATCATTACAAAAAGTTCAACACACTAATGTTATTTTATGCGCCCCTACGTTCAAGTGCAAAAGTTATGCGAATATGTTTAATTGGAGAATCGAAAATTTCAATAACCTCCTGTATCTTGATATTATAACTCACGAACATTGCTATCCTCTTGACTCAAACAAGCACTTAACGTATGACCAATCAATGTTTTCAAAAATAACAGGCGCTGTCAATGATTTAGGCATGTATACAATTTTCAGGGACATTAGAGTACAAATTGAAAGTATTATACAATATAACGCCTGCAAAACACAAAATGGCAACTCCCTGTTACATGAAATAAGTAACCAAAATTCTGTAATTCCAACAAACCTAGATTTAAGCAGTAATAATTTATTTCGTGAATAATTATATAACGATCATGCATCAAAACATAAATGGTCTGATTAATAAATCGGATATGCTAACAGTGTGCTTGGACGAATCGGCAACAGAAGGTATGAAGGTAGATATATTATGCATTACGGAACATAACATGAGGAAAGGTGACGAGGATTACCTACAGATACCGAATTTTATTTTGGGATCATATTTTATGAGATGTAGTAGACATGGAGGCTCATGTATTTTAATTAAAAACGGACTGCGATTTAAAAGCCTCGATGATATCAATAAAATGTCTATTGTTAATATTATTGAATGCTCTGCTATTGAATTAATAGACCAAAAAATGTATATTTTATGTATTTACAGACCGCCGAACACAATGATCGGATCAGTAAATTCTTTCTTTTTAATTTTAAGTAAAATGTTGGGTAAGCTATGTATTCAAAGTAAAAAAATAATAATTTGTGGGGATTTCAATATAGATATTGCAAACAGTTCAAGAATATCTACTGAGTTTGTGGAACTACTGTTAAGCTTCAATATAACCCTTCAGTTTAACCAGGTAACACGCAACGCCAGTAATACATGTATTGACAACATAGCTCACAACATCAAGGGATGCAAAGGTGTAATCAAAGATTTTGCACTCTCTGATCACACTGCACAAATAATGAAGTGTCCGGTAAAAAGGTGTAGTCCAATTGAATATTGGTATGTATTTAAACGAAATTACACAAAAGAAAATAAATGTTTATTTACTAAGTATTTAAGTCAAGTCTCGTATCACAGTGTATATGAGTCTACAGACCCTAATAGTGCCTACAATTCATTCCATGACATATTCAGTTTGATATATAACTTGTGCTTTCCTATAAAAAAAATTCGCATCAGTAATATTTCAAGACCTAAATGGTTATCAAAAGGAATAAGAATGTGTAGTAAGCGTAAACGCGAACTTCTCTGGAAACATAGGAAAAACCCAAACAGCGACAACAAAATTAAGTTTAAAGCTTACTCTAAAAAATACAAAACAATAATTTCACTAACAAAAAGGTCCCAGAACAATTATTTCATAAACACAGCTGTTAATAAATCTAAAGCAACGTGGAAAGTTATTAATAACGCTAAATATAACTATCCTAATGAGGGCATTGAGAAACTCATAATCAATGACGAGGTACTTACTGATCCTAAGACTATGGCAAATACCTTTAATGACTATTTTGCTGACGTTGTAAAAAATACAAATAATACATTTTTTTCTGACACAACCTTATCTTATTCTTCTAATTTGACATTTAACTCCAAATCAATATTTATGCCCCCTACAATTCCTTTTGACATTCTTAAGATTATAACTTCTCTGCGGAATACAAATAGCGCAGGCTATGACGGTATTAATACAAAGATCGTTAAGGAGGTAGCAACTTTAATTGCTGCTCCTTTAAGCTATATTATTAACTTGTGCATAGAACACGGTATTTTTCCAGATAAATTAAAATTGTCAGTTGTAAAACCGGTACATAAAAAAGATGACAAATCTTCCATTAGTAACTACAGGCCAATTGCTTTAATAACCATTATTTCTAAAATATTCGAAAAAAACATATATAATTGCCTTTACCCATTTTTTGAAAATAATAACATGTTCACTCCATGTCAATATGGTTTTAGAAAAAACAAATCTGTTAATATCGCAATATATAACTTTTTACAGAAAGTTCTTTTAAATATGGACACTAGGTCACCAGCCATAGCATTATACATGGATATGTCAAAAGCATTTGACCGAGTTAATCATAAAATACTCTTGAATAAATTATATGCATTTGGTGTAAGAGGTAACGTATATAAATTAATTGAATCTTATCTCAGTGACAGAAAACAGATAGTAGAATTAAAAAGAGTCTCCTTAACTACTAGAACTGAAGAAACGATTGTTTCTGAGGTTAGAAATATCCATTCCGGTGTCCCTCAGGGCAGCATCCTAGGCCCACCATTTTTTTTAATCTATATAAATGACATGACGACAGTTACAATGCATCATATGACCTTATTTGCTGACGATAGTACTATATTGTTTACTGGTAATGACATAACTGATTTAAAATCTGACATAAATAGCACCCTAACAAGAATTATAAATTGGCTTGATGAAAATGACCTGAAAATAAACCTGGGTAAAACAAAAATCATGAATTTTCAACAGCGAGTAAAACCAAATTCCAATTTAAATATACGGTACAATCAAACCAACATAGAAGAAATCGAAGTTACCAAATTTCTGGGACTTCATATTGATAGCAAAGTAAATTGGAAGTCCCATGTAGTGCAAGTTTGCAAAAGACTTAGTCAGAGCTCTTATGCTCTTTACAGATTGAGGTACACAGTCAGTCAATCTGCACTACTAACTGCATATCATGGATATGTGGCTTCAATCATACGCTACGGCATCATTTTCTGGGGCAATTCTGTAGAAAAAGAACGTGCTTTTAGAGCTCAAAAGCGTTGTATTAGATCGCTGTGCAATATACACCAAACGGATTCATGCAGACCACATTTTACAAATTTGAACATATTAACTCTTCCTAGTGTATATATATATGAAACTGTAATGTTCATAAAATCAAATCCAAACATATTTGAATTTTGTACTAGGGCTAGACACAAAGACAAGCTACGCACCTTAGCCAGCAAAACAAAGCTTTTGCACCAAAGCATTTTTTGTATGGGCCCACGTATTTTTAATAATCTTCCACCTGCTCTCAGAATTATGAGCGATATAAATACCTTTAAAAAAAAACTACATGAATTATTGATAAAAAAATGTTATTACTCTATAAGAGAATTTCTAAATGACAAAACACTGAAATAGCCGGTTTATTACAACAAACTGTACGGGTCACAATCATGAATTAAAACTACTAAGTACTTATAATTACTCATAAAATCACTGTGTAATTGTTTTATAAACTATTATGTAACATGACTAATTTGTAATTTGACCTAAATATTATACTAATTTAATCTAAATGTATTGCATGACCATTTGATGTAATAATTGTATCTTAACTATGTACCCGACTAATAAAATAAATTTTGTATGCCTCAATGGCGGGACATAGCAGAACCTGTTAACTAACACAACATCTTATGAACCTATGATCCACAATAAATTGAATTGAATTGAATTGAATTGAATTGAATGTTATGATACATAAATCTTTAACATTTAAGATAGGTACATAAACTGCATGAGCATAAGAAGATTTTTTCATGTTGACAATTAAGATAAGAGGATTAATGATGATTATGAATAAAACTCTATGCTAAAATTACAATATCAGAGCAGGGTATATATTCGAATTAACTATAGGAATACACAAATAAATTAATATTTCTAATAATAATTCAAAGGATACTTTCTAATGTTAAAAGTCTCGGTGATTTGACTTCCTCTTTTTCGGTTTCATCAGAAGATAAGGGTTTGGCATCTCCGGAATCGCCCTCCAATACCACCATTGTGTCTTGCTAGGAATTTAATTATTTCGTTTATGATAAAATACTTTAATGTTTCCTTTCGGTTTAGTTTTATTGAACAACTTGACAAAACAAGACAGCTCTCAGACAACACGACACATGTTTTAAACAGGGTTACGGGTTAATCTAATTACAATAGAAGCATGAAATACCGAGTTTCTTCTCTCAGACGCGAATGGAATATAAATGCTAGAGAAAGTAGTTCATCCACATTAAAGCTAAAAATACAATGTATCAATAAATGGAACGTTTCAAGTTCGTGATTCGTCACTTGTCACTTGTCAGCTGAAACTTGACATCACGTATTTTCTTTTTACATAAATGAACTCAGGCCTTTTTCTCATGAAGTGTAGGCAGATAGAAACAGCAAAAGGACAATAGATAAGTTAAGATTTTTTTAAAGTTTTTTTATTTTTTATTATTCTCTTTATTCATTTTTCTTACGCACTAAATTACATTTTTAAATATTTAAAAAGAAACAAAAAAAAAAAATTAAAAAAAAAAATAGTAGTCCGCCGGTGTCGGGAGCAAGGTCCAAGCTACCGGTGGTTAGGGCACCAGAGAAAGGAACCTTCTCACAATACGAGCCGTATCGAGGAGTACTGCCTTCTGTATCAGGCCCTTTACCCAACTGCGTAACGCCAGCTTCGACAAGTGGTCGAAGCTGGCGTTACGGAAGCTTTTAGCTATCACCATTGGCCGTAATGACCATCGGCACAATGACAGCCGAGTCCACATGTCCACAACCTCGTGTGCTAAGTCAAGATATTTGATTTGTTTCTCTTTCTCAGCTTTCACGAGGTTCTCTCTCGTCATGTGGAATGGTAACATCGATTATCATTGTGCGGCGCGCTAATCGGTCTATCACCACTATATCGGGCTTATTTCTTTTTATTATTATAAAAAAAACATAAAAATCGGTCGAGCCGTTTCGGAGGAACGCGACCACAAACACCGTGACACGAGATTTTTTAATAAATAATAATAATAATTCTTTATTTCACCAAAAGCCATCTAAATACATTCTATCAAAAAACTAATAACATAATAAGGCTCATAACTAGGTCACAATATTTTTAATACTCTGACTCCTAAACTAGGTGTATGTGCCTGTGCCTTAGGAGTCAGTGATTCTTCGTAACAAACAAAACCATATTAACGGGACGTTTCAACAATAGGAAATTGTAGTGTAAAACAAAACAAGTGTGTGTGTAGTGAGAAAGTGTAGGATGTGATGGTGTGTGCGTATATGGTGAGTAGGTGTAGGGTGTGTGTAGTGAGAAAGAGGGGTGTATAACCAGTTCACAACCTTTTATGATTAGATTTATAAAGTATATTGTTATTGTAAATTACCCAGCATAAGATCCTCAGTTTCATTATAACTTAGAGTTAGGAGGTAATCTCTAAGTAGGCTTTTACATTTATATTTAGGGCACGAATAAATTTTAATCTTTTTATTTAGGAGGTTGTACATGTTATTGCTGCTAACGTAGAATTGGCGTTTGGCAAAGGCAGTTCTATGGCGTTCGGGAGGGAAAACATTGTACTTAAGCCTGCCAGTCGGTTCATTTGAAGGGCGGGTAGAGTGCTTGCGTAGGGTCGACAGGAGCACATGAAGTTGCCTGACTGTGAGTACCTTGCAATCGAAGTAGAGCTGCACAGTGGGGTACCTACGTGGAAGAGAGAGCATTACCTTAAGGACAGCTCTCTGGGCTCTCTCGAGGTGGATAAATACATTTTGGGTAGCACCACCCCAGACGGGCAAACAGTATGTTAGGACAGACCGGCATAGTGCAAAATATACTAATTTTAGCGTTTCGTTATCAGCAGAGTTGCGTAGCTTCTTGAAAACATATATTAGCTTACATATGCGGGACGTGACTTTGACTATTTGGGGGTGCCAGTTGAGATGCTGATCAATGACTACTCCTAGATACCTTACACAGGTGGATCTGGCGAGGCAGAGGCAGTTACACAGGATCCGCATACGTGTGCTTTTAGGGTAAGGGGATTTGAGGGACACAGATTGGACCGAATGGGAAACGGAACATATACCGTTTTGCTAACATTCAAAGTGAGCAAGTTATCGGTCAAACATTTCATTACGGCAGACAGCGCAGCTTCGGCGTTTTGGTATGTCTGGGGCCAGTCATATCCATCTACAACAAGGGCAGTGTCATCCGCGTACGTAAATATCTTACAATTTTCGAGAGGCAGTTTGCAGAGTTCGTTGATATAAATGAGAAAGAGTGTAGGCCCTAGAATACTGACTTGCGGAACACCGTATGTGATTGGAAGCTCATCAGTTTCATGTGGGCCGATTTTAACTATTTGGGTACGATAACTGAGATAGTCTTCGAAGATTTTCAATGGGAGACCACGTATTCCAATGCTTTCCATTTTACTTAATAAGGCACGGGCAGAAACGGTGTCGAATGCCTTTGACAAATCGAGGAAAATGCCCAGAGACTTGTGTTTTCTATCTAGCGTCCTAGCCACGTGATTAGACAAATCCAAGACTGCGTCTTCAGTACTAACGCCATTTCTGAAACCATATTGGTTCTTCGTTAAAATGTTGTTTGCGTCGAGAAAACTGATAAGGTTCTTATTCAGTATTCGCTCCAAGATCTTTGATAATGCTGTTAAAATCGAAATTGGACGATAGTAATTGACATCATCTCTATGCCCAGGTTTGTGGATAGGGTGAACTACTGCTTTTTTGAACGCAGTTGAAAGACACCTGCACCTATTGACAATTTACAGATATGTGTAATAACCGGAACCAATACGCATCTCGAAGCCTTAATTATTTCAGCCGGAATATAGTCTAAACCAGTAGCACAGTCAGACCTAAGACCCAATATAGTGGAGTCAACATCGTCTTCGGTTACCCGCGTTACTTCGGTTGCAAAGTGAAAAAAGTGTAATTTACACGGACATAATCAAACTATTACTACTAATAGAACCATTTAAATGGATAAGGATTAATATCATGATACTAAAATCACCATTTTCTATTTCACCAGGGATTTGCTGAAATAATATGAACAAAAAGCGGTCATGGTGACTTATCCATAATAGTTAGACATAATTATAGTATTACGGTTTTTTTTGTAGATATTGATGACCTCTATAAAACTGTAGTCTGTCCCTATCTATATTATAAAGCATGTGATTGTGTAGCCTCTGTTGGCGATCCTATAAATAAATAAATAAATAAATAAATCACTTTGCTCTTTCGCAGCGTACGCGATTTAAGGATTTTTTTGGAATTTTTCTCACACCTCTGGTTACATTATCGAAGTTTTCATACGGATCCCTAACTTTTTTGAAAATATTCTATAGCCTATGTCCATCACCGATAATGTAGGATTCTACTGGTGAAAGAATTTTTCAAATCGGTCCAGTAGTTTCGGAGCCTATTTACTATTAGTGTAGATTTAAATGTTTTATAAAATATGATCTCATAATATGTTTTTGTAATAACACTAAGTACCTAAGTAATATAACTTTATCTAAATGTAAAACTAGTATCTTATGTAAAATAGCTACCTACTTACCGATGATAGAATTACAGTTTTTGTTATTATTTTTTATCTCAAAGTACCTAAGTAATTGTTTAGTTTTCATGTAAATAAAATTTAATTGTAATTTTATAAATATGTAGTTTCTACGATTTAAAATTATTGTACAAAAGTATATTTTGCTGTGCCCTGACAGGGCTACTGGTTTTTACCTTGTGGAACACAAATAAACGAAAATATACTGTGGTTCCAAACATGGTTCAAGGAGTTGAGGTGATCTGACAGCAGGATAACAAAGCAATTTTTTTCCAAGTGTGACAGAGACCGCAGTAGTCTAATGCTAAATAACAGTCTTTATTAAAAACGAAACATTGAAATTTGATGCCGTCAACGTCAACCGACTTGTTTTCCTCTTATCTTTTTCTGTTGCTGTTCTAGGTTAGTGTTTTGGGTTTTGCAAATGTTTCACAAAATATCTGAGAAATCTTACTGAATTTGATGAGTTTTGATAGTCGCATAAGTAAAATGAGTGTTGACTTTTATTATTGATTACATATTTTCTTTACAGAACGCATAATTCGACAAAATGGCAAAGTCAAAGAATCATACAAATCATAACCAAAGTGAGTACTTTTAACTGTTATTTGTATGAGAAACCGTGTAACCTAGACAAATTACTACCCGTAGGTAGGTACTACTGACACTATGTTCCCCATCATGGCATAGCATACCTACATGAAAATATCCTTGATGAAAATTGATTTTGTGGTTAAGTTTGTGTGTCAATACAACTTTTTTTATTTATTTCAGACCGCAAGGCCCACAGGAATGGCATCAAAAAACCTAGGAACCAGAGGCACGAATCCACACTTGGTGTAAGTGAAATTATTTGTGTTATCAAATATTTACGATGCTCACTTTATAAGTTGAAATGAAAGAACTAGGTAGGTAATCCTATTTGGCTGTGGTTTTATACATACTGATGGTTAAGTATCAATATATAATAACTACAAAATCATGATTTTACAGGATGCGAAATTTTTTTAAAGAAAATAATTAAGTAGTTTTTAATATTTGACTAAAAAAGACTCAGATTAAGGTTATAAAATGTACTTAGATATAAGTTAGAATAAAGTGAAAATTGCCAAAATGTTAATTATTAGAAATTGATACCGCACCGTCAATATTGATGTGACCACATGATTAACTTTCATGTTTGTGTGATAAACAGAGATATGAGTAGGAATAGGTAGAGTATATTTACCTAAAGTTCGAAGAAGAGAGTAACATAGAGTTGATAATATATAAAATAAATAAATATGTAAATAAAAAATAAAAATAGATTAAAAAGCCTTTATTATTACAATTGGCATGTTCGGGATTTTTAGAGGAGGTATTATCAATTCTGTTACTTCTTCGAACTTAAGGTAAATATACTCTACCTATTCCGATCTCTGGTGATAAACTACATGAGAACGAAGTGGTCATTTTAGATTAAATTTAGAACCCTAAGATGACTGAGGCCATTTCTAAATCTGACAACTTATGCTATGTTTGCATACATGTAAATCTCATGTTAGTAAAACAAACCTGATATTTACAATCTTCCAAAGGAAACTCTTACTAATAGAAAATTTTATATAGAGGACTTGTCATAATGTGGAATAAACTTTTTCTTTTCAGATGGACCCCAAGTTCCTGAGGAACCAAAGGTTCTGCAAAAAAGGTAACCTGAAACCCGCAAAGCAGCTTGCCCGCGCCGCAGAAAGGAAAGCCACACGGGAGGCCAAGGCCAAGAAATGAACATCTAGCTGTAAGGAAAAATAAAACCTAAAAAAATTATTCTGTAGTTTGAATTTTTAAAACCACTACACCGCTATTTAAATCTTCTTCATTTTTATGTAGACTAGTTTGACTTTTGCTGTCTGTTATCTCATGCAGGCAGATGTAATTAATTGTGCTATTCTGTAACAATCTCATGAAAACTTAGGTGGATAAATCCATACAATCACAGTGAAATGACAATTTGATTCAAGAAACTCGCTCCATCTAAGTTTTCATGGTGAAATTTTACTGAATAGCCAGCATGCGTCACACATAGCATAGTCATCAACATCACACATAACTACGTTTTAAACTTTCTGGCAATTTCAAGTTCCAATTCAATATATTTTGTGATGCTTTCCCTATTCTATATTTCACACAAAAACGTGTACGTTACTCCAGCAGGAAAGTGGCTTCTAGAAGGATATCGAGTGGAACATATAATTAGTGCATAATCTGCTGATACACACCACATAAAATTGTGCGTGTTGTCGTTTTGGAAGAAAATAATTTAAAAAATGTCCGTACGTGTCTCCGATTGGCGAAAAAAATCACATATACGGGTACTCAAATAGCTGTACCTACCATGCCCCCTTTTTCTCGGCGCCGCTCATGGTGGTCCTGCTGAAGGGAGCGTGACTGGACCGGACCACCTTCAGTCGGTTTTCTCGAAAACTGACTGAAAAATATAAATATTTTCTTAAATCTAATTCTGTCACAAATGCTCGTGAATGTTTATTCTACTACATGCGCACATAGTCAGTGGTTTTAGAGATACACGATTTTGCAAAACGTTACTGCAGCAGGAAATTCAATAATTATATCTCGAGAATCTGAAGATGCATAAATTCTATTTTTGGAGCACATTTATGCACAAATATAAGCTCTCTGCCCATGCACAATATTTCTCTCTCCGGATCTTTGTTTAGAATTTTCCTGCTGGAACAACGTTACCCCCAGCAGGAATTGTTTCTTCCGTTTTTTTTCCAAAACGAGCAGAGGCACAGTTTTTTTATTTGGCGCACATTTACAGCAGATTACGCACTAATAAATTATACCTTCCACTCATATCACTCTAGGAGTCAATTTCCCAGGGTTGCGGATTTGTTCGAAAGAGTTACCGCGGCCCTGGAACGTAAAAGGCACTAAGAGGAGCATGGCCACCCATGCTCCTCTCAGTAGTGTCAGACTTCTACTGACTAAAACCCACGTTTTAGTCAGTAGAAGTCTGACACTCCCTGCCGCTCAACCCAGAGCGGGAGGGGTCATTTGATGATTTCCCATCAAAAAAAAAAAAAAAGGAGTCAATTTCCAGGTGCAGTAACGTACTCCCAATTTCGTTATTCGAGTACTAATTATTTACCAAATATGAAACCGATTGGCGTTGGTAGTCACGGACATTTGCAAAATATGAGTATACTAGCTTCTTCCAGCTGCGGCTTCGCCCGCGTGAATATAGAAAACGGAAATAGCAAGGTTTCCTGATTTATATTGTAATTGTTTTACTCAGGAAACACCTACCCTACACTACCCTACCCTACGCTACCCTACCCTACACTGCACTACCCTACCCTACACTACCCTACCTACATAATTATACCAGCCCAAAAATACTATGACATGTTTCTGGTCTCCTGGTACTTGATGTTTCTGGTCTTCTGGTACTTGTGAATCTGAAGTACTAAGGCAGCAGCGGCTCTGAGTTTCCACTTCCTCCTCAGTTTCCATTAATCCATGCCACTTACCGGGATAAAAAGTAGCCTATTTTTAATTCCAGGATATGAACTACATGTGTGCCAAATTTCATCCAAATCCCTTCAGCCGTTTTTGCCTGATTGTTACACAAACATACAAACATACAAACTTTCACCTTTATAATATTAGTAGGACACCTAAGTGCACAACAAATCTTTTTCTTTAATATTTGACAAAGCTTTTCATATGCTACATCTAGACCTGCCTTAGCACAACAACCTGTAACAGATTAAACGCAATACCTAAGGGGGATACTCGATGGGAAAACGCCACAAACGTGGAGCTGAGGTGTGGTGGTACTCTTCATTAAAAAGGGCGACAATACCTTGCTTAAGAATTACAGGCCAATTTCACTTCTGAGCCATGTCTACCAAGCTGTTTTCCAGAGTCATCACGAACCGTCTCGCACGCAGGTTGGACGACTTCCAGCCTCCCGGACAAGCTGGATTCCGAAAAGGCTTTAGCACCGTAGACCACATTACACACGCTGCGGCAGGTTATACAGAAGACCGAAGAGTATAATCTGCCCTTCTGCTTAGCGTTTGTGGACTACGAGAAAGCCTTCGATTCGATCGAAACTTGGGCTGTGCTGCAGTCTCTCCAACGGTGCCAGATCGACTATCGATACATCGAGGTGCTGAAGTGTTTGTATGAAAACGCTACCAAGTCAGTCCGACTTCAGGATCAGACATCAGAACCTATCCTCCTGCAGCGGGGTGTGAGGCAGGGAGACGTAATTTCTCCGAAACTGTTCACGGCCGCAATGGAGGATGTCTTCAAGGTTTTGGACTGGAGAAGACTAGGCATTAATGTCAATGGCGAGTACATCACTAACCTTCGATTTGCCGACGATATAGTCGTCATGGCTGAGACCATGGAGGACCTCAGTATAGCTTCCGAAAGAGTGGGTCTTAAAATGAACATGGACAAAACCAAGGTCATGGTAAATACCGATGTAGCACCCATTCCTATCAAGATTGAAGGCTCTACACTCGAAGTTGTAGACGGGTACGTCTACCTGGGACAAACGGTCCAGTTAGGTAGGGCTAACTTCGAGAAAGAGGTCAACCGTCAAATCCGACTCGGCTGTGCGGCGTTCGGGAAGTTGCGCGGTATCTTCTCGTCTCACATACCAGTGTCTCGACGAAAGTTTGACCAGTGCGTGATGCCAGTGATGACCTATGGACTTGAAACGTAGTCGCTCACAATGGGCCTCATCAGAAGGCTTAAAGTCACCCAAAGGCCAATGGAGAGGGCAATGCTCTGAGTTTCCTTGCGTGATCGAATCAGGAATGACGATATCCGGAAGAGAACCAAGGTTACCGACATAGCCCGAAGAATCGTCAAATTGAAGTGGCAGTGGGCAGGGCACATTGCTCGCAGAACAGATGATCCACGGGGCCGAAAAGTTCTGGAGTGGCGACCGCGTACCGGAAGACGCAGCGTTGGAAGGCCTCTCACAAGGTGGACCAATGACCTGGTGAGGGTCGCGGGTAGCCGATGGATGTGAGACACACAGGACCGGTTGTTTGTGGCGACACTTGGGGGAGGCCTATGTCCAGCAGTGGACGTCTTTCGGCTAATATGATGAAGGGGGGTTATGGAGTCATTGTACTCATCATTATGAACAACTATGAAAGTTGTGGGAACAACACTGAAAACGCCAATTTTTCGCGATTTCAATGTTGGACTTCTTAAGAGGTATTGCGTTTATTCAGTTAGTACACGTTGTAGAGTTTCAGAATAATCCTCTTCCCGATGCCGTTGGGTTCAAGAAAACCAGTTCGTTATTTTTATTTACGTATATAATTTTTATTTCTATACCTACCACTGAACTAGTTTTCTAAACAAAATTTAAAATAATTCAAATTAAACAAATGTGCTTACAAGCTAAGTATATTAATTATGATACATTTATTAAAATAGTCATTGGCTTTAGATTCTCAAATTTTTTATTTCTGCCAATCAACATTTTACTCTCTTCATAATTTGAAAGAGCCTGAGAGAATCCCATTTGATTTCCAAGCAAGGATTCCCGCACACTGAATTTTACAGTCCGACATGGACATTATTAATTTAGACAGCGTAAGCTGAAATTATTTTTTGTCTTCAGGACACGAATTTTTGTGTCCAGAAGCAATAAAGAGCTTTCTTTATAGGGCTCTTATTATAAATGCAAATGCCATAATAGTCATTTGAAAATCACAATCACCATGGGCATAACACCATGCAATCACTTGCAACTGCCTTTTAAAGTTACAATTATCTTTTACGATACAAAACTATACGTACGTAGGTAAGTACAGCTTAATATAATAAATGAATACGAAAAGGCTTACGTATATAGGTTGCCTTTATGTACGTAGAGTAAAAAAAAATTAACAGCATTTTTAAGTAAATACCCTGATCGTTAGTGATTGGTCTCGATAAGAGCCCAAAACTTATTTTTCGTGCACTACACTGCCTTCATAATAAATTTATTACATTAATCAAATACATACGCGTGTATATGAGCATCTAGATAAACTAAAAACACGCAATAGGATGTCACGTTCACATTTCAACAAAGACCTCTTTATTTAATGGGCGACGTGATCGCCGACTGCGTATCGCTGTTCTCAGAAACGATTGACTGGTTATTTAAATATTCAGGGTTCCATAATATGTCAGGTTACACGTTGGGATCATGTTATTTGTTGGCTCAGAATCTCAATCTAGCGAGTCAAAAAGTTTTGACATGGACCTACGTACTTAGAAAGTAACGACAAGCTTGGAAACTCGTGTGCGTATGATGATCAATTGAACGTATATCGGACGTTCTACTTAATTTTGAAAGTTATTTTGGCGTTCTCTGGCACTGATCCAAGAACGTATTAATTGATTACAACTCTGATTATTTAATGACAAGCCCAGCAAAGTAAGGTGCGCGCGAGCCGTGTGTGATTGCACCCACTTCTCCCGCTTACCTACTCATGTAACGCAATCTATTTTAGAACAAACGTATACAGCCTTATTCATACACACATTACGTACTTAAAATAATGTAGCATATTATGAAGCCCTGTGTGGTGCACGTAATCACGAGAATTGAACTCCAATGTTGACCTCCTCAATATAACAAGTCAGACTAGTTACATAAAATCTAGAATATAAAAAAAAACATTTTTCGACGACAAGCGAATTAATGGAAAAGTTACACAGTTTGTTCTAATTACGACTGTGCTTTATTCTTTGCCTTAGATTGGGGCCCAGCTCCATTCTGTTTATTTTTGCCCTCTGCATTTTTGGGCCCTTTAGGCCCGGGGCCTTTCGGGCCTGGCCCTTGGTTTGGCTTGTTATCATTTTTGCCATCACCCTTGTCATTTTTGTTCTTGGCAGGCGGGGGTGGGATCCTTTTGATGAAGAATCTGAACGACATTTTCTTGTCTTTGATGTAATTCGCCAGCACTTCTAAAGGCAGAACGGCACATTTTCCTTCACGGAAGATCTCTTCAGGCTTTATGGCATCATTGAAGCAGTGCTCAGTGAACACGACTTTCCTTCTAGGATTCTGCTTGCTCATGACGTGAATCTCATAAATATGGTCATGTGCTGCTTTCTTGCTGCCAATGTGCTGAATAGTCCAATAAACCATTTTTTGAAGAGTATCAATCTTCACAGTAATGATGAAGAGGAACTTGGTTTGGGCCACCAAGTAAAAGTGGCGATCATCATTTTTGATGTCAACGTTGGTAAGTTCCACTTCTTCGTCAGTGGTGACGTTGCAGTGGGCAGCATGACGATCCTTGAAGTGTTCCATCATGTCCTTCAGTTTGCCTGTAGGGAACAAAAATAAATATAAAACTTCGATTTGTTATCTTGAGTGTATAATTCGTTATTTTCATCTGGTCAACTTTTGGTAGTTTAAATTACCTGTCCAGGAACATTTGCCGAACACAACCCCGAGCGGGCAGTCCATTTCTCGGAAGATGCATTCCTTGAGATGTTCCTCCAAGTCCACTGCCATCATGGTGTAGACGCATCCCGAAGACTTATTGGGACACGGCACTTTGGCCTGAAAAAGATTGAGACACACAATTCATAGGGGGGCTACATTTGACTTTGCTATTTGTCCAACCGAAATCGATAGCTGTTTAAGACCATTTATGTTTTCAATGTATTTCAGAGTGTAGGTAACAGGTATCCTTCTTAGTTCTGATTATAAGCCCCCACTTATTTATTACACTTATGTAACACAATAATGATGACTCATGATGATTAACGATAATGTTGTCACCAAGTTTAAAAAATCTTCAACGGCTACTTGGACAACCTCTGTCCCTTGCAAGTTCTTCAATTCCAATAACAGAAAAAAATAAAGGAAGAGGAAGCTACAATAATAATTTCGTTGTTGACCTTAAGTTTAAAAAGCTTTATACCGATCATTCGATAAAAATATCTTGGCTGTATTCCTCTACAAAGGAAAACATAGCCCGGGTGACACCCAGAGTGACTCAGATTCCACCAGACGAAGTTTGACGCAACACTACGTGTAAGTGCAGCCTGATGTAGTCGACAATAAGTTGCACCTTCAAATTCAAGTTACCTTAGCGACAATTTCTTCCAACTGCCAGTTCCTCATTTGCGTAAGGTTCTGACGGCATATGGGACATAACGGCGGCTGTATCTTCGTAGTGCACGAGTTGCACAGACTGTGACCTGTCTGGCACTGGTATATCGGTGCGCACATGATCTCCAAACAGGCTGGACATTCTGGCAGGTCAATCGCTACTGATCCGGGCCTGTTAATAAAAAATTACTCATTAAAACCAGTTAATACAGTAGGTACCAAACCCGCAACTTTAAAAAATCATGACAGACAAGAATGGAATTCCCCGCGATAAAAGTTCGCTTTTTGAGATAAGCTCGATACTCCTGCGCAGTTCTATGTGTTTAACACAAATCAGAATAAGTATCTAGATTTTAGAGGATTTACAGTTAAGTTGGGAACTCACTTTTTATTCGCCTTAGCCATTTTGGGTTACCGGTATAAAACTGTAAACAAAACAAACATATTATTATAAGTTATTAAATTTAATTACTTACATATAGCAAGGTTTTAAGTATTATGTGTAGGTAAGTCTATATGTTGGTACCTCACCTACACTGTAGGTATAATGACTATGAGGCACTGGACAGGACGTGATTGTTCTGTGGTTATATTTAATAGAATGGATTTCAATGACTGTATTTTTTTCCTTGTTTGTTGTTGTGTTTGTTTTTTTGTTGTTGTTGTGTTAAGTGTAATGAGTGTACCATTAATTTAGCGACCATTAGGTAAGTACGTATTACTTACCTAATGGTCGCTAAATTAAGGGTTTATTAATATCTGGTACCTATTTTAGAACTTAATTGAATCTAATTGCCGACCCTATCTAGTTAAGTAGGCCCATAAGCTAATCGACTGCTGGGAGAAAGATTAATAATTTTAAGTAGAAAATAATTATGAAATTAGCCAGTCGTCAACGACGACGTAGTTAGGTACTAGGGAATCCAATCCCGCAGGTCCACGGGAACGAGGACAGCAATCCCGCGGATTCGTGGGATTTGCAGAACTTTTTTCAGAGTTTCTCTTTTGCCTACCGACTGCATACGGTCGATACTCCTACAGCCCGTAGGTACACTGTCAATCTTTTAGTTATTAATTTATGTTCCCACGTCAACAAAATGTGGGGAACAGAACAGCTGATTTTATTCACTTTTTTGAGATTTGATTTTTGTATGAACGTGTCTTTGATTGATAAGATAACGAATGATAAGATAAAAAAACCTACCGGGGATTACCCACGAATCGACTGAGGAATCGCCTGTCATATACCTAGGTAACATAACACCCATCTGTTTCGGGACTTTTGAGTTCAAGTACAGTCGATCAAATGTATGTCCCAAAGATGCGAGACGATCGAACTTGCGCTTGATAAAGTTTGAACAGCTGTTCCGGCGTGAAGTACCGTCGCACCTTTGCTAGGATTCCCAACTTTTTGGCAGCCACTTGAGCCTTTGTATCTATGAATGTGCCAAAATTGAGGGTAGATGTCAACGTAACACCAAGAAGGTCAAGTTGGTCGGTTATCGGCACGGTTACACCTCGGAAAGATGGAGCTGGGTGGAATTGGCTCCTTTTAGCGGAAAAAAGACACGCCTGGGTCTTAGCAGTATTGAACTTGACCAGATTGGCATCGCCCCACTCTGAGACAGCCTGTAAGGACAAGTTCAAGCGCTCAACCATAGCCTCTCGGAGAGACCGGATTTGCGACCCACCAGCTCGTGCGTTGGACACATATCTCTCAGCAACAGTACTGTCGTCTGCATACTCAAAGGTACCGGGTTTTAGCAGATCATTAATATGCAGCAAGAACAATGTTGCCGAGAGGACCGACCCCTGAGGAACCCCGGCATTAATATCCAGCAGTCCGGACGAGCAGCCATCTATGACCACTCGGATAGACCGATCCCTCAGGAAGTCTGCAATCCAATCACACAATCCGGCGGGTAGACCGAAGGAAAGAAGCTTACCAATAAGGCTTTCGTGCCAAACCCTATCGAAGGCTTTCGAGATGTCAAGAGAGACCGCAAGTGCTTCCCCGTGTTTCTCGATGGCCTCACTCCAGATGTGAATGGCATAAGCTAGAAGGTCATAAACGATCACAAATAACACGGATATTATTGGAAACTATTTAATTTTATTATCGTCATCTCGCATTAATCTGACTGACAATTAAGTAAATTGTGGAAAACAATACATAGTTAGTTAGGTAGGTACTAAGTTCCTTTGTTATAAGAGCAGCTATCGAAGTACCTACATAACGTTATCACACTGCAAAGTGCTGGAGTTGGTGATAATGTACCTAATGTTATGTTTGTAAAATATAAACATTCCGCCTGCTTCTCAGAACAATATGGCACGGTATCCTTCTGAGTGTACCTATACCTACCTATGTACTTTTTGGGATAAGCCTGCCACACATTCCCAAACCACTGCAACTTCTGAAAGCCAGAATCAACAGTGGCGACCACCAGATAAAAGCAAAGTCAATTATGCTCGACGAGTCCCGCAGAAACGATTCAACTGTCTTGGATCCCGCAACGAAATACCGACCGATACCTATTACTATTACTTACTTACCTATAGCTAGGTTTTAGGTACAAAAACATAAATAGCTTGACTATTCTTTTAATAGGAAATAGTTTGACCTGCTAAATAGCAATTTAGCAGTATTTATTTAGGTATAAAGAAATCTACTAATTTATAGCCCATAAAATATTTAATAAGTGACCAGTAGGTACCTACTACCTACACATAAAACAACAAAAATAAATCCTGTATAATGTATTTTTAAATAAATTAAAACAATTCTTAATTTAAAGTGGACGAATATCTAACGAATAAATTCAATAATAGGTAGGTACATAATTATTATGAATACCAGTTATTCAGTATGTAAAATAGCAAAAAAAAGGAAGTAAGTATGTACCTAATAGTGACTTAAATATACAAATGTTTAAGCGAGTTAACAAATAATCAATATTAAATGTAATTTAATTTAAACAATAAATTAATATAAAAAACTTGCATATATTAATGAAGAAATGGCAATATAATTCAAACTTACTAAAAAGGAAAATTATTAAAGCGCTCTTCCTCTCTACTTTTAAAAAAATTACCTGTGACCACCACGGTCCTTGCTTGTTTCTATTTTTTTTATATTTACCACCTGTATGTGTACATTAAGGATTGCAATAAAATATTTGAGTCTACTTCATCAAGCACTAACAACATAAAACTTGCATTTCCAAAAAAAATGTATGCAGATCCGTTTGATTTATGAATACCTACTACATATATCTTATAAGAACACCTGATGAATAGGTACCTACCTACCTAATTAAAGACTTGTTAATCTTGGACGCCCATTTTCTAGAAATATACATAGATAACTTCAACCCATCAATTTCAAACTAGATTTTAGTAAAAAAAACTAAACAGGGCTGTAGCATGCAATCTGTACCTACCTAAGTTTTAAATAGAAATACATGGAGCTTTTATGTAACCTGTTTTACATTGAATGAATGCTTCAATAGTTAGACGTTACGTGACGTTAGTTAGACGTATCAATCACAAACTGATTGCCATTTTGCTTTGTCGGTTGTCCAGTTATCCTACAATTTTGTTATCTTTTTCAACCAACCATACCTACATGGATTATAGAGGCAATAACTGATAACGTTTGGAATTCGATTATTTATAAATCTTACAATTAGAAGAAACTCACAACAAATAATGTTTACAACAAATTATGCAAGATGAATGAAAGCCTATAAAATTAAATGGCAAGCAAAAGTTAGTACTTATTCCAAGTATTAGGTTACCTAGTTATTTATCATAGAACTTCAAGCAATTTCGGTTCGTCATAAAATTGATAAAAACGGATGAGTGTCGAATGGGTACAAGCGATACTATTGTGTGTCTGACAATTTTATTACTTTTGAAGGACGCTAACAATAAGAAAAGTTGAAACCGGCACGCCATTTTGTCAAAAACTATGTTCGCGCTTTCACAAGACAGAAAAAATATATGTAAAGCAAATTTACAACACAAACAATAAAATTGCTCAATGATAAGATGAAAGTCGTACCTTGGATCTTGGGTGAAAAATAGCTGGAATCCGAAGAGCAGCGCGATTGTACACGATGCAATTGCTGATCTCAAAATAAGCGTTCTGCTACACTCGACCGCCGTATATTAATGCACTCAGTGAGTGACGTGGGTCGTGGAGTCACATTCTGCCTCTACGTTTCATGTCACAAAGATTATGCTATAAACTTTAGACCTTACCACCTATGAAATAAAGTAGATTTCTACTAACGCTAGTTCTTAAAGTCGGGTAATCCTGAACATTTTTGAGCGATGTTGCCATGTTAATTTTTTGGTGTTGTTTTTGGTTTCATACAGTGTTGCCAACCCTACTGTTTCAACAGTAGATAACTTACTGTTTTTACCATGACATCCCTGTTTTCTGTATACCAATTTGTACTGTTTTTAGAGTTAGTTATTATCTAGCTGCACTAAAAAAATAATTTATAAAGGTACTTACTGGAGATTTCGTTTATAACGATGAAATCGCCAGTTAAAATATCTAGCTTCATGATATGTATTTATGTAGGTATCTGAATGAATTCTATATCTAACAAAACCAATCTTATTCCTCAATAAAAAAGTGTTTAAACATACAGAAACAAAAAAGTTTTCAGCTTGCGTCGCGCGCGTTTTCTAGGGGATTATCCTAGGATTCTCAAACTGCACACGCTGGGATTCCCCATTCATCGCGTAACTTGTTAATATATCTGTAAAGATACTATTTAAAAGAATATATTTCTAAGTCGATGTTCAAACGTTGCTAACTTAGGAATGTTTTTGTCCTTTTTGTTTATGTAACCTATATTATGTAACGTTGACGTCATGACACCGATGGGCCATCATGTCCGACCACGTTTTGGCCAGTTTACGAAAGGTTGTGGTTACTAAGTTTAAAAAAAAATATAATCGAAATCTTCTACTACTAGAACAATGATGATCAATTTTTTAAGACATACCTATTTAATAAAAATCAACTAGCCTATTGTCACATCCTCACGCTGTTTTTGAAATCGACTAAAGTCACTAGGTGTGAACCTAGTATTTGCTAAATGAATTATATTTATAAACATGCACAACTGATTCTGAAAGCAGCGTTTGTATTGCATTCGTGACAGCGTTGGGCTATCCTGTGGGGTTACCGCTTACCGCCCGTTAAATGCCGTTTAAATTACAGTATATTGACGAGACCAGACGAGACGACGACGACATTCGACCACAGATTACTGATAAGTAGCAAGCATTCGACGTGAAACACCCCAAACCACAGATTACCAGATTAATCACTCCTTATACATACGCGCGCTAACTACATACTGGCCACCGGGTCGTACTCGTACGCGACCCATTTCTCAGTTGGTTGCCAACAGCGCGAGGCGCGTACGTTCGCATATAATTCAGTCGACCTGAGTGCCATTCTAATAATTCTTATGCAAAGTTAGCATTCGCATGTTAGTTGCAATCTGTCAAAAAAGCCTTAATTACCATACATTTTCGCTAATGCCAACGCTGCAAAAAAAAATTGTGAATTGGCCCTCTGACGTACTTTTTAGTTTCGAATTCTTATGATAAGGCTGGTTCTGGTGTATTATATGCAGCAGCATTCATAAGGTTGGTTAACCTTAAGAAATTACAGGTGTTTTATTTTTAAATACTTACCTAATGATTAATATATTTTCCCCTTTTCGAAATTCACGATTGTTGAACTATAATGTAGAGAATATTCGGAATCGAACAAAAAGTTTTAGATATCTCTTCTCTTGCTGGATCTACATCCATCAACTGCATATAATACATCAGAACCAGCCATATCATAGGAATTCGAAACTAAAAAGTACGTCAGAGGGCCCGGTAAAAATTTATAACGTTACCTTGCATTGACAGTTGTAGTTAATTTTAAAATAACGGTTATTAACGTTATTTTTAGTTTAACGTTAATTTTATCGTAATTTTTAAACGGTTATCTCTGTGAGGTGGTGCAGTGTCAGGTTGTATATTGATCAAAATATGATTCACGACAGTAAAAAATATGTTAGTAGGTACATAATTATAACCATAATTATCGGCGCAAGTATTACGCAAGTCTAAAAACGGCACAACAACAACGCGCAGAGCGCACGTGCAACGAAACGTCACGACCAACTCATGCGGCGCGCACCACTATCGACGAACCACCTGTGCCACAGGTGCTTATAAAGGCGTGCGCAGCGCGGGAGTGGTCATTCGTTCGTTGTCATCCAAGTCGGTCGGACGTTTTTGGAGCAAATAATATTATTTTATTTTGAATAATTTTTTAAATTTATTTTATTTTGAATTATTTTTAAATTGATTTTATTTGAATTATTTTTTAATTGATTTTATTTGAATTATTTTTTTAGATTATTATATTTCGAGTTATTCTGGAATACATTTGATGAGATACGTGTCATAATTATTGTGTTAAAAAGTGATTTAGGAATAAAACACAATGAATAATGAAGATGCTTTTATTCGTGAAGATACCCCTCCTCTTATATCAGAAGAGGGGACGAATCGACGCCAACAACCTGTTCATACAAACACAGCAACAATGGCACTCCTGGCTAATACATTTAAGGATACAATGTGTGAAATGATGATGCAAATGTCTCAAGAAAATCATGCTGCTCTTGCTTCAATTATGCAAATGTTTCATGCTGAAGAGAACCGTTCAGTTCGAATTTCTGATGTCTATTTTCCAAGTTATGACCCTGATAAAGGGACCGACGTGAGAGAATGGGTAAATCTCATAACAAGAACTCAAGAAGAATACAAATTGAAGGATCACGAAGTTCGTCTTAAAGCTGCAAGTGTTTTAAAAGGAAGGGCGCAAACTTGGGCCGATGATTGTCTACTGCGAACAACGACTTGGGCAGAAATGAAAGAAGACATGTTACAAACATTTGAACCAGAATCTCGATATTTTTCAGATGTATTGAAATTTCGAAGATACACCATTAATGACGCAGACAACGTACCAGAATACATATCAAATGTCTGGAAAATGTTTAAGAAAATAGTGAAACCGGATCCAACAGAAGAAGATGCTGTTGAATTTGTGATCGGTAGTATACAAGAAGATGAACTCCGTACAGAGCTTCTAAACAGCAAGTGCAAAACAGTCCCAGAGCTAATAGCGATTGCAAAAACAATGCGCAAACGTAAGCTTCCACCAACACAAGAGCGTGTACCTAATAAAAAGCTAAAGATCGACGGCAACAAATCAGACCAGGGTTTGACATGTTTTGTATGCGGCAAACAAGGACATCGAGCTCGGTGGTGTAGCCAAAACTCAATTGCACGTGCTCGCACTGAACAACCACCACAACCAAGTACATCCACTTCCGGGGAAACGGAAGCAGCCAAGGCTAAAGATAAAAAGAGAAAAGAATGCTCCTACTGCTCTATTCCCGGACACACTTATGAAACTTGTTACAAACGAATTAATGCTGAAAAAAATGTTAATCTGTGCCAAGTCAAAGGAAAAAGTGCCGAAAATGTTATATCGATAACAATTGGCAATAAGCATTTTCAAGCCATATTTGACAGCGGAGCTGATTGTTCACTGGTGAGGGAATCGATAGCTCTCACCCTCCCTGGACCAAAAACAAACAAGACGACTTATCTAAAGGGTATCGGGCCGGTATCTGTCATATCCTTTAGAAAAGTAACATCTGTGTGCATAATTAACAGCATACATCTTGAGCTCGATCTTCACATAGTGCTGGACCACGAACTACCAGCAGATATTCTCATCGGAAGAGATATGTTGAGTATTCCAGGCATAAAAGTTACATTGACAAACAGTGGAATATCAATGACTAGAGATGAGAAACGCAGAAACACAACAGAAATATGGAATCTATCTTCAAGCACTATCAATACGGACATGACAAACAAGAAGGAAATAGACAATTTAATGAACCTATTGAACATATACAACGAATACTTCACAGAAAGCGTGACGGGATCTAGAATAACGACAGGAGAATTGACTATTCGACTAAAGAACCCTGACAAAATTGTAAATCGACGACCGTACAGACTGGCACCAGTCGAACGCGAGAAAGTTCAGGCAATCATTAAAGAGCTTCAAGAAAGAAATATAATCAGGGAAAGCAATTCACCTTTTGCAAGCCCCATTATAATGGTAAAAAAGAAGAATGGCGAAGACCGGTTATGCGTGGACTACAGGGAATTAAACGCAAATACTGTGCGCGACCATTACCCACTGCCATTAATCACGGAACAACTCGATCAACTCGCTGATGCAAAATATTTCACTTGCCTTGATATGGCAGCGGGATTTCATCAAATCCCTATTTCTCCTGCATCAATTGAAAAGACTGCATTTATCACCCCCGACGGTCAATATGAATATTTAACTATGCCGTTCGGATTAACAAATGCACCGTCGGTCTATCAAAGGGCTATAAATAAGGCCTTGGGAGATCTACGAGGTAAAATCGCACTTGTGTACATGGATGATGTGCTAATACCAAGTAAAACAGTTGCTGAAGGACTCCAAAATCTGGAACAAGTTTTAGAAACTCTTACCAAATGTGGCTTCTCCATTAACATTAAAAAGTGTTCATTTTTGAAAGTTTCTATTGAATATCTTGGGTTCATAGTTAGCGATGGGAAGGTGAGGCCTAGTTCGTCTAAAGTTGACGCTTTGGCAAGAACCCCTCCTCCCGAAAATGTAAAGCAACTAAGACAATTCAATGGCTTAGCTGGGTATTTTCGCCGATTTATATCCAACTTCTCTACTATAATGATACCATTATACAACTTGACCAAATCCGGTGTAAGATGGAATTGGACTGAAGATCATGAAGCCGTACGATCCAAGATTATTAATTATCTGACTTCAGCACCGCTGCTTACAATATTTAAAGAAAGCTTCCCAATAGAGCTTCATACAGACGCTAGTGCTGTGGGATTTGGAGCAGTGCTGATCCAATCAAAAGATGGGATTCGCCATGTAATTGCTTATTTTAGCATGAGAACAACGCCAGCTGAATCAAAATATCACAGCTACGAGCTTGAAACGTTGGCAATAGTCCGAGCAATTAAGCATTTTCGTCATTTTCTATATGGACGAAAATTCACAGTTATAACAGACTGTAATGCAGTAAAAGCATCACGCTACAAACAAGAACTGTTGCCTAGGATCCACAGATGGTGGGCCTTCCTACAAAATTTTGAATTTGAAGTAGAATATCGAAAAGGTGAAAAATTAAAACATGCAGATTTCTTTAGCCGAAACCCACTTCGAGTTGTTATGAATTTGACAACCAAAGATGACTGGCTGATTGTAGAACAACGGCGCGATTCTGAACTGAGTAAAATCATCAAAGAAATTCATACAAATCATGACATTTATCCGGACTACGAACTCAAAGATAACGTTTTACACTTCAAAACTAATTCTGACGGAAAAATCAAACTGACCAAAGTTGTCCCACAGTCTTATCGATGGAGTCTTATTAACACCTATCACGAAGCTCTCAAACACATGGGATGGGAGAAGACGTTGGCAAAACTTAAAGAAAACTTTTGGTTTCCCAAAATGTCATCAACAGTCAGATACTTTGTTGAACACTGTGTTATATGTAAGACTATGAAAGGGCTGTCAGGAGCCACACAAAGTCGATTGAACCCAATCGAAAAGATACCAGAACCTTTTCACACCATCCATATTGATATTTCCGGGAAACTCAGTGGTAATGCTTCTCAGAAGGAATATGTCTTTGTAGCAATTGATGCTTACACGAAGTTTGTCATCTTGCAACACGCCAAAAACAAAACTCAAGCCAGTGCCTTAAAACATCTCAAAGAAATAGTTTATTTATTTGGTGCTCCAAAACGCATTATTGTTGATGGTGATGGCGCATTTATTTCACATTACAAAAACTACTGTGATCAATATGGGATACAATTGCATCAATGCGCCGGATATACAAGTAGAGGAAACGGACAAGTGGAAAGGATTATGAGAATTATAAAGAATGGCTTGACTATCATAAAAAACACACAAAAATGTCATTGGGATAAATCACTGGGAGCTTTACAGCTAGCTATCAACTCCACTTTCTCAAAAACCACAGGATTAACACCTATCGAATTGTTAACTGGGAAAAAAGGAAGCGTTCCTCCAGAACTCTTAAGCCTCATTGACGAGCGTAACGAAAGAGTTAATCCAGAAATTATGAAAGAAGTTGTGTTAAGAAGGATGACCGAACAGGCTGAAAAAGATAAAATGCGCTACGATAAAAGTAAAGCTCAAGTGAAGAGATTTGAGAAGAGTGAATATGTTCTCTTAAGAGAACCTCCAAGACTAGGCACTAAACTAAGCCAAAAGTATGACGGACCCTTCGAAGTAAGAAAGGTCTTACCACACGACAGATATGAAATTCGTCGAATAAATGGTCGTGGTCGATGCAGGAAGGTTTGTCACGAACATTTAAGAAAAGCTCCACACTTTGGTGTTCAAAGTAACGTGGCCGTATCGGCAATGAATAGAGACATGAATGAAAACGAGACATCTGATGAGAATAATAGTGCTTAAAACAAGCTAACGTTGTAAGTAAAATAACGTGAAAGTAAAATAAATGTTGAGCTGATACTGGACCAAAATGAGCGTTGAGGCTTTGAGGTTCTATGACTTGTGACCAAAATTAGCGCTGAGGCTATGAGGTTGATGTTCAAAATGATTCGCGAATCAATCCAAAATTAGCGCTGAGGCTATGAGGTTGATTGGCAAACAACGAGACTTGTATTTAAAAACTAAACTTACTTTTTCAGATTGCTATAAGATGTCGGCGCAGGGACGCACCCATCATCAGAATGGCCGTATCGGCGCAAGTATTACGCAAGTCTAAAAACGGCACAACAACAACGCGCAGAGCGCACGTGCAACGAAACGTCACGACCAACTCATGCGGCGCGCACCACTATCGACGAACCACCTGTGCCACAGGTGCTTATAAAGGCGTGCGCAGCGCGGGAGTGGTCATTCGTTCGTTGTCATCCAAGTCGGTCGGACGTTTTTGGAGCAAATAATATTATTTTATTTTGAATAATTTTTTAAATTTATTTTATTTTGAATTATTTTTAAATTGATTTTATTTGAATTATTTTTTAATTGATTTTATTTGAATTATTTTTTTAGATTATTATATTTCGAGTTATTCTGGAATACATTTGATGAGATACGTGTCATAATTATTGTGTTAAAAAGTGATTTAGGAATAAAACACAATGAATAATGAAGATGCTTTTATTCGTGAAGATACCCCTCCTCTTATATAATTACATTTTTTTCTCTTAGCTAGATTTCGGAAATCTAGTTATTATACACATCAAATCTAAGTTCATGATGATGAGTTAATGATTCTTATGGTTACATCTATGTAAATACATATTTGTAATTGTTGCGCATCACATTTTGATTAAATTACAACCTGACACTGACCTTCAAATAGCAAAAAATACAAGAAAGTTCGCGGGCTTTAATAACACTAATTATTTTACCGTTAAAACGATAATTCTCGTATTTTACGTTAAATGTTAGGTACTTAACGTTATATTACTGGTAATGTTATCAAATACCGGTAAAATTTGTAACGTTACTATGGTATCACAATTGAAATTAACGTTATGTAACGGTTATTATTTTGTTATTTGGTAACGTTAACAAGCCCTGGTTGACCATATTAACATACCGAGACTCCTCCGTGCCTCGGAAAGCACATTAAGCCGTTGGTCCCGGCTGTGATTTGAAGATCTTTGGCAGTCGTTACGGATTGTCAGAAGCCACGAAATCTGACTCCAGACATGCCAAGAAGTACCGTGTTACCCAGTTAATGGGTTGTGGAGGTCTGGTAGGCAGCCGCTCCACGTAAAATACTGGTTTGACTGGGAGCCGACCCCAATATAGTTGGGAGTAGGCTAGGCAGATGATGATTTCATAAAGTGTAACAACAAATACCTACTGACATCTATATCGAAAGAGGCAGCCCTGACAATAACCACGAGGCGGTGGCGCGCAGTTAAAAGAAAATCTCGGAAATCAAGAGCAGTACACGAAAAAAAATCAATTAGGTATTCGCATTTATAGTAATTTGTTACTGTTTGTTACTGACGGAATGTTGACTTTTTATTTATTTAAAACAAAATAACTTTCACATCGCCGTCGTCGTCGTCTCGTCTCGTCACTTTACTCAATAAATCATTCATTAGTCAGTTTATATTTTATAGTGGATAGCACCCTTGTGCAGCTGTAGCCTGTGGCCAGCACTGAAATATGACAGTGACAGATTCGTAGATGTCAATTCCAGGTTCATCTTGTTCTTTAACTTTCCTTGTAACACCGGCTTAAAAATGATCGAAGGAAAGGAAGAGGCTGAACAAAACAAAATTACTGTCGCACATATGAAAAATAGCTTGGCAACCGTTTTAGAAATTGTTAATAATCATAACTACGTAAAAGTTGATCTTATTAAGAATTGTTCTTATGTTGGTTTTATGCACTCAGTTGACCCAGTAACTATCAGGTAAATTAATTTTGTCCAAATGTATTAGGTCTTTTTTTATACTAAACCTCACAGCCTGGCGTCTTGGTTTCGGCTGCATAACTTAACTCTTTGTCATAGCACTAGTTAAACTTATAATATCCACAACAAGTTACAAACAAAGCTAGTTGTCAAAAATGCCGCTTCATTGTTTTTGATGATTCCTTGTAATAGGATGGATGCAGACATTTAAAATCCTAGTGACTCCTACTAGCATGTCACAATACGTCTACCTATCTAATAACCAAAAAGCTTTTCATTATTTTGTTTTTTGTATTGCCATTTATAATAATTATTGTATTGCTGTCTCTTACAGTATAATCCTGTCAGTACCTCAAGGAGATGCTTACAAAACAGTCATCATCCCTGGTCACACAGTAGTCGACATTTCATTTGAAGAAAGACCTGCCAATATTATACCACCACAGCGTAAAGAAACCCCAACAGAGTCAAAACAGGACATATTCAAAAGAAAAGCAAGACTTATGTCTTGGTTCAAAACAAATTTGCTGCCCGTAATAGAATTGGATGATAAAATAGTTATTGGGAATGTTACTCTATTACAGCCGTATAAGATTTCCGACATAAGTACAGATAATACTATTGTTGCTATGCGGATAAAAACTATCATAGATCAAATGCCAGAAGATTTTGAACCAAAGTGATTTTTTTTGTTTATTTGTTGATGTAATTATAGTGTTTAAGGATATTTTTTCGTTTTATTGTGGTTTTTGAATAATACATAGATGTTTGAATGGTGGTCCAATGGTGGAACATATTTAATAAACATTGCCAGAAATACTAGTCAATCTTCCAAAAATAATACCATTGAATAAAAACAAATTTACCAAAAATAGTACCTATTTAAAAAAAAAACAATGTTGTTTTATCTGCTTGCTGTAACTTTTTAAATTGAAAAACTCAAAAGTGGCATTAGCTGAAAGACAAGATGATTTTAAATTGCAGTCTTGCAGACTATGGGGGTAGACAGGTAATTACACCATGCCATAAAGAGGTAATGTATTTTTTTCTAAAAACCCAATGCATAATAGGTCTAAGTACCAGTAGATCTAAGTACATTATATTTTTATTAATTTTGATAGGTAGGTACTTACATTGATAAATTATTCTGCTTTCCTCTCTTGAGTATGGTAATTGTTAAAGCTCCACTACTTGTGATAAAAAGTTGTGTCAACAAAAATTTAAAAAAAACCCCAACAAAAAATAAGTACCTAAGTAGTCTAAAAAGGTCAGTGGGTCGTCCTAAGGTTTTGATCCATTTAATTCAATATAGGTGCGAATATTTCGGCCCAAGCGTCGTCGTCGCCTCGGGAGATCTTTTAACAGTATTTTTTGTCGGGGTTGCTTAATTTTTTTATTATAAGTAGGTATGCTTGTCATACTTTTTTACCTATTAGCGACTACCTACTACAAAACCTACGATCACTTAAATAGCACTGCATCGTATGACCAAAATATCATATCGATCGAACGAGTGAAAGTAGCTGAGCATCTCTCACCAATGTAGGTATTCACTCATGCTCTTTTCTGCCTTATCATCAGACCCCGATCACAATCTATTTATAACCTATTCATGGAGACCATTTACGGCCGCTTTCTATAATCTCAATCCCAATCTTGATCCCGATCCTTGTCTGTAACCAATCAAAGGTGAGGATTGTGTGGTGAAGGACACAAACTCGGCCGTTGATTGGTTACAGACAAGGATCTCAAATATATAGTATAATAATATCTCAATCCCAATCTTGATCCCGATCCTTGTCTGTTATATCCTTGTCTGTTATTATAAGTATTATAGAAAGCGGCCGTAAGTCCATACACGAAGCATCTGCTGTACGCAAGTGAGAAGTAGGGTATCCTCCAGATACCAGGTCATGCTGCAGCATCTGGTCAAGGTTACCATATATGCTTTTTTTTATGGATGGGAAATCATCAAATGACTTCTGCCGCTCTGGGTGGAGCGGGAGGGAGTGTCAGACTCTTATTGACTAAAACCCATCCCTGCTCCTCGTAGTGCCCTTTGCTTTCCAGGGCCACGGTAATTCTTTCGAACAAAATCCGCAACCCTGGCAGGAACCATATATGCTTGCAATGCTATTGAAGTACTTAATAGAATACTAAATTTCGCATCGATCAGACCCGTAGAAGTTGGTCACATCCCTTCATCAACTAGAAAAGAGCTGATGATCTTCAGACGGCTTATCTGATTTTGATAAAACATGTCCCCTAGAAAACCTGCGTTTAAATATAAAAAACTGCATCCAAATCGGTTCACCCGTTTAAGAGCTACGGTGCCACAGACAGACACACAGCGGTCAAACTAAACTTGTAATAAACCTACCTAACACCCCTCTTTTTGCGTCAGGCGGGGGTTAAAAGTGCTAGATCGAGCGCGTTTAGATTGTTCTACTTTGTTTGTGATTCAGTATTTTAGTCTCGGTCGAACAGCATTCCCGCCTACTCGCACACTCATGTCATATTTACTACCGAACCGGCCGTCGTCGGCGCAACCCTGACAGTTGATTGTCGAGATATGCGGCCGTTGTAGTGCTTCGTATTAAATTCAGATAAGAATTATTGTTTTATTCTATTTTCGCAATAGCGGCATTTAGAAATAAATTCCTTTAGCATTTTCCAAGTTTTTAAAGAAAAACGAAAATGACCGAAAAACCAGACAGAAAAGTGCAATATTTGGCGGGTGTATGCGGTGAGTAAACAACATTAAATAGCGCGAAATTTTGAAATAAAACAAGTGTTCTACATTTAAATTTCCAACTTCAGCTGCGTTCGCGTTTACATTCACCGGAGCAACTCTGGCATGGTCGTCGCCGGCAATTCCAAAGTTCAAAAATGGCGAAACGAATGTTGTTATCACAGATGTAAGTAATTATTAGCAATCGAACGGATAATAGCATTGAAGATAAACAGCTAGTTGCATAGTAATAAAGAGCTGTGCTCCAATGCCTATTCGTTTGATTGCGGTTCAATTTATGTCAGAAAATGAACAATGATCAGTAATTAGGACACCACGCCAATCAATGGTTTTCCGTAGAAATGAAAACGTAACATAATAGATTAATAATTATTTCTCAGTAGCAGCTGAACAACATTATCAATCAGTCAACCGTTACAAAAAATATTGTAGGTATCAGTCATTGACAACCATTCAATTCGTTGATTTGGTAAACACTACTAAATAATTATAAATATTTATAGTAAAGGGTAATGTACCCAATAACATACGAGTAGTAGGTACTCGATACGATATCGAAGTTGAATTGACATTTTTCATTTCCATATCTGTGAAGGAAGCTTACATAGTTCGTTATGTTTCTGTGTTATTTGGAGTAGTGCGATGTGATCCTATCCAACAAGGAAACGAGAGCTGGGCACACGCTCGAGAGATGAAAGATCTTTACAGATCTCATGAGAAACCGTTCACATGACAACTGGCGGTGGTCTTGGGAGATTTTCTTGCACTGTAGTGAAGAGAAAATCTTATGCGATGCAAAACTGGTAAGTACCAATGGCATTCGTATCCCATGAATATGCTGAGTAGGTAATAGGTAGGGTAAGTTGACGGAGCTTAATTTAGTAGCTGCCTTCCTATACATATGTACAGACGCAAACATCGTGGGTGGTGTCCTTACACTCAGCGGGCGCGCTCCTTGGGTGCTACTTCGGGCAGGTGCTGAACGAGAAGGCAGGACGTCGTCGCACTTTCTTCGGCTCAGCCGTCCCGGCGCTCTTAGGTGCGGTACGTTCTATCATACCTATAACATGACTTGGCTATAAGGCCACGTGCCACATGGCCATAAGTTATTTGTTAAACTTTATGCACAGTAGTGGTGCCTAGGCGGACTTAATGTAACATGGCATTTATTGATAGGGTAGTATGTAGAAATTTCTAACCATCTTTGAGATTTAGACCCCCTAAGGCAAGCCAAAACCTAGTACCTACAAACTATCCTCATTTTATCAGTTTTTAGTATTCAGTTTTTTCCCCTTCTAAATTATCTTACTTTCTTCTTTATGATTTATTTCTAACATTTTGGAATGAACTTATCGCTACGTAGGTACCTTGAACATGTTCATAAAGTTAACCACCATGCACACTAAATACCTAAACCATCATCATTATCTTAGCGTCGTATTATGTTAATTTCCAGGTTATCCTTCTGAATACGAGCTTACCTGAGCTGATGTATATAGCCAGGTTCCTGATGGGTTTGGCGACAGGAATCATAGCTGTGGTGAGAAAATAATTATAGTGCACCTTACTGCTGGGCAGTTTGGTCTTCAGCTGGTTTTATTTATCGGATTCGTCATATCCGGGTTATATCTACTTAGTTCTAATTTTATAATCGGAAAACTATACTTGTTAAGTAGCGGTAACGATTTTAAAGAATGAGCCTTTGCAATTCAAATCCTCAGGTTATTTTTCCCCTTTCTTTCAAGGTCACGATGATATACGTAACAGAAATAGCGGACAAAGAGATCAGAGGCGCATTAGGAATGACAGTCCAAGTCATGAATAACTTCGGCAGCCTGACGGTCTACAGCATTGGACCTTTCGTCTCCTACACAACCCTGAACTGGATAATAATGATCATACCCATTTGTTACGTTTTGCTGTGCCTGTGGATCCCGGAATCTCCTTATTATCACCTGAAAGATGGGAGGTTTGAGGCTGCAAAGAGAGAGTACAAGAGACTTCAGAGGAATCAGGACGAAAGAGTGAGTAATGGAAGAAAAAAATTAAAACTAAGTCTAAGCTCTTACTACACAGACAAGGGTCTTATCGGGGAAGATAGTTAGCACTTACTTACCATTTTACTGATAAGTACCTACCATCTGAATTTCATACCAAATAATGGCTTTTAGAAAACCGAACATCAGCATTGAAAAGCCGGAAGGAGCTATTATAGTAACACCAGATAAAGAGGTTTTAATAATATAGAGCAATATTTTAATATTATTGAATGATCATTCAGTTTTTTGTTAATCTTGCGCAATCAGTGTGAGAGATTAACTGGCATCAACAGCTGTTTACTGAACACAATTGAGGCTCGCATGGGGATGAAGTTTTATTTTTCGAGTGTGTGTTGAAAAACGTCGTATGATACACGTAATACATAAGTACCCACGTGCCAGTCTCACGGTTTTATAACGGTCACTTTTTTCGCCTCAGCTGCAATGACAGTTTGCCCACTTGCATCAAATTTACTATTACATGTTCATTAAGTACGTCTCGTATATTTCAGGTTATAGACGACCAAATGAAGATAATGCGAGATCATGTAAGAGAAAGTATGGAAAACAAGACGACTCTCAAGGAACTGCTGACGAACATGAGATATAGGAAGGCCGTATACATAGTGACAGGTAAATACGTAAGTACCCATTAAGAACACAGGTACAGTCTACAATCACTCTTTAACTTTGACCTCCTTGCGTCTACTGAGGGTTAAACTTTATGCCATGGTAGATACTTGTTGTTTTCTGTTTACTCATCTGAATGACCCAAGTTTAGCAAGCATTGTAAGGCTTTTATGGAGAAAAAAAAACAGAATTGGTACATTTGAACTAAGCTGAGAAACCGTGTAACATCACCTCACTATTCGAAGTATTTTTTATAGCTGTGTAACATAATTATTTTACTTAGGTATCTATTTTTCGTGAGGTGAATAAATAACTGTATCGTAATATTCCTTAGATCAGTACATATACTTACGTTTCTATAGGCTGTTAGCATAAGGCTTTGTAACTACCATCAACCTCGTTTGTAACAGGAGATAAATAGGAAATAGGTAGTATTATGTCTAGCGTATTATGTGTACGTAGAATCTTATCAAATAAATTATTTATTAAGGTCACTGTCTCGGAACTCCAATATTAAAAACATCGCATGATGCTTAACTACTATCACTTTTATTCTGTGTTGATAAGATAAGAAGTCACACATCATCACACAATGAATGTCTTTTGGGACTCGAACCCGTACGTAACGCTGCAGACAATCGCTTGGCTATTGCGCCGGCATTGGGCTTTTGTATCGTAAAACCAAAATATGTGCAATTTCTCAACCCAATCCATTCAGCTGAGGCAGTGTCAGGTCATAGTTTCCTAGGATCTCTAGATCCATGAAAAAAGCAAAAAAGTATGAAAAAGCTTTGCAGCTGTTCCAATTACTTACGTAAAGAAATACATAGCAATTTTATGATACTCGTAGCAATAATAGCTATCTAATCAAGAAGGTAAGTAAGTGAGGGTAAGGCTACGAACTCACGGAGCGGTTTTCGCCCGCGTCCGCTGCGGTTGCGGGCCCGCAGCTTCTGTAGAATGCAGATATATATGTAAAAAATTAAAGCAAAACTCACGACGCGTGTTACGCCCGCGGTGTGCGCGGTTGTCTGCGGTTCCCGCTGTACAAGCGGGCAACTAGTAGAATCGCGCGGGCCGCGGTCGCCCGCAGCATCGGCGGGTGGCGCCCGCGCGCTCTGCGATCGGTTGGCGGGCGACTGCGGTGGCCGGCGGAGGGCGGGGGTACAAAAATCTGCGGGCGATGATCGCAACCGCGACGGCTGCGTCGCGCAAATAACCGGTCTCGTGAGTTTAGAAATAAAACCGCAGTTCTACCACCGCGGCGGTCGCGGGTGAAAATCGCTCCGTGAGTTCTTAGCCTAAGTGGGTCAGGTTGTCAGCTCAGGCATAATAAATAATTAACCTTTTCACTAACCCGACATTCGTGTCTTGCACCGGGTGATAACCAAGTGATAGCAGCTGATAACCCGATCAGCTGTTGAATAGGTAGGTGCGGATGAGATCAGCGCCAATAAAGGAGTATAGTTAATCCAATATTGATGAATTCCTCGATAGGTAGGTACTGTTGGTAGCGCTTTGTCAACACGCCTAATAGCTTTTAGTGATAGATTTCCCTAGTTTTATTTAATCGGTTAGAATCCAAATCCTGTAATTCTACAGTAGGTAGATACATTTTTACAAAGCGGAATTCTTGTTTATTACTCTGCTTTCATCACCTGATTACAAGCGTATAATTATGATAAATTCAATAGGTTTAATTATTATAATAATTTAATAAGGTTTGTCTACCTACAGCTTTTTAATTAATTACGTATTTATGATTCTGCTAATTATAACGTACACATTGTCAATGCAAACTGCCAACCTTGTCTATATTTACCTAACTTATCTGAGTTGCCTCAGGCATTTTCGGATACAGAAAACGATAGATACATTTGTATTTGTCAGTTTCAAGATACGAATTTTATCAGTTTTATCTAAATAATGTAGACAATGTCTACTAACAAAACTGATAGATAAATATATGATCTGTTATCAGTGTGCCACTGCTATTCAATTTTCTACCCTTTCATGCTCGGAAGCTTGTTCATTATTGATATATTTTTTCAGCCAGTGTCCGAATTACCTACAATAAATTTTATATGTAGCGGCCATATTGAATTTAGTGTGATGTTATTAACTTTATTGTTTTCTACTCTTCAAGCCCTTTTCGATTGATAGGTAGGTACCCTTATGGGGTTGAAAAAATAAATGTAATCTAACATCTTGGAGCGGCGGCCATATTGAAAAATTATTACAATATTGAGTATTGCACATTGTATTGTCACCAGAACTAAAGGTGTAGGATATGCAAAATTTTAGCTCAATCGGATACCAACAAATGGTCAAAAAATGGTTTGTACATTTTGGCGGACAACTTACAAATAAGAAACAGTGCAAGTTAAATAAAAGCTAGTAAAAAGATGCGCGTAAAGCAGCAGACATAGACACAACTTCGCAACTTTCTGGGAAAAAAAAAGATGGAAATGTTTTGAAAAACTCATCAAACCGTGTTTTGTTTCCAGGTTTGAAACTGCTGCAGTATATGACTGGTATTCTCGTCATTCAGTCGTACTTGGAACCGATATTCAGACAAAGCAACTTTGTATCGGGCTCGATCGCTAGCATCGTCTATGGATTCGTGCAGTTAGGAGCAGGTACTTAATTCTAGACAAATTATTTATAAGGTTAGAAGTTGAGGCAGACATGCCGAAAAGGAGTTTTGTTAAACGAATAATAACGACTTGTTTTTTTTTTATTCCAGGAATCGGCGCAACGTTTCTATCCAGATGGTTTGGACGAAGAATTCTGCTGTTCATATCCTGTCTCGGAGTATCTCTGGCCATGACTCTAGTTGGCCTGTATTTCTTCCTACAAGATGCTATACAAGTCAGCACCGAAATTTCGCGAGCAATTTCATGGATGCCTCTAGTCGGCATCTTGAGTTTTAACGTGCTATACGCCGTTGGTGTTGGGAACCTACCTTATGTTCTTCAAGCAGAATTGTTCCCGGTAAACGTGAAAGGAGTAGCTTCAAGTTCAGCGACCATGCTTGCCTGTATCTTAAGTTTCTTAGTAACGAAATGCTACCAACAAGTGAAGGATGCTTGCGGCCATTATATGGTCTTCTGGTCTTTCGCAGTGGTAGGCTACGTGGGTCTGTTCTTTATTTACTTCTTCGTCCCAGAAACTAAAGGCAAAACATTAGAAGAGGTACAGAATAATATTCAAGACCAACGGCCTGAGGAAGAGGCGCTAAACACTCAGAAAGTAGAAAAATCATAGATGGAATAAGTTACAGGCCATTAAAGTATTTCGAAAAGTTTACACTCCAAGTGGCATTTCGTAAATATTTATTGTAGCTTTACTACAAAGTTAGCACTTGTAAGCATGTTATTTTTGAAAGATTTATAATATTCGTATTAGTTGTGAATAAGCTACAAAATTATTTTTAAGTATTGTTGAAACAGGTTTAAAACCTATTTAGATTAATATTTCAAGGGCTGATCATTCATTAGTCGGATAATTTTTGCCTGAACAATAAATATAGTCAGTTAACAGCTTTTGTGTATAGAAAATTATGTCAAAGGGCCATATTTATTCTTCAACTAAAAGCTATAGTCAGGGTAAGCTTAGTTTACACATTTTAACACATAAGACTGTAACCAAATGTGGGCCAAAAAAAAACCAAATGTGACTACAAAATTGTATTCGGCTGAATAAAAATATGAAATACATACTGATTACCTGAAACCTTATATTATTATGGCAACCTTATACAGATTGCCACGCAATCGGAAGATGAGGCTACTGCAGAGTACCAGCTATACAATAATAACCTTGGGAGTACAAGAGATGACCTTAAAGTACAGGAGATGATCTTGAAGTACAAGTCAGTAATGTCTTTAAAGTACAACGTTTGTGTTGTATTTCTTTCTAAATCCTCTTGGTGTTCCCGTAGGAGTAGAGTGGGGCGAATGGAGTGTCGGCTTGTTCGTCACCGCTTTCCTCTGACGCGTCTGACTCGAACGTGTTGTCCGGGATGTCGTATAGGCGGATCAAAGGCTTGTTGGGGTCCTTCATGATTAGGTATTTACCTGGAAAGAAGAGTTAGGAGTGAGGCGATTTAGGCTAAGAATCTGTCCAGACAAAGGCCCATGTTCCAAAACGTAAACTCCCAACTCAACTCGAACTCAAACTCCATCGGAGCTTGTCATAAATTGTAGTTTTTGCATTTGTTTGCTCATCTCGAGTACGAAAACGTCAATTAGACAAGCTTTCATTGACACTTTCGTGCTCATGTTGGAGATGCAGTTCGAGTTTAGTTGGAGTTTATGTTTTGGAATATGGGTCAAAGCGTTTAACACGTGAATGGTGAGCGTGAGACGCAATGAAGCGCCATGAGTATACGCGTGATGGATATGCTCGATACTTATTTTGGGGTTGGCTTCCAATTTAATGCTAGCTGAGTACCAGTATTATACATGGATCAGCTACCATGACCACCACAACCCTGTAACTGGGTTTGGTTTGCAAGACTGGTGTATTTCTTGGCCTTTGAATACTCGGTAACGGCTGATCGAACGACCCAATCGACGAAGATCTTCAAATAACAGCCGGGACCAACAGCGTAACATGCTTTCCGAGGCACGGAGTAATCTTGGTAAGAATGTTAAGTTGGTCACCATCCACAGACTGACCTCGGTACGCGTTGCTTAACCTTGAAGATTGACCTGCGCGCTCGTTATTATTTAGTCACGAGCTTCAGAAATCTCCGACTACTTAAACATTACAATTGCGTACTCACCATCTTTCTGCTTCATGCAGATATCGATGATGCACCGTAGAATACCCCATGCGTTGTCCATAGACAAGTTGATTTGCGCGGCGAACTCGTGCGGCTTGAACTGCTGCGTGCCCAGGATGACGTGGCGAGAGTTATCGCGGACCTGCACGCGGGACACATAGCCGAACTTGATCTGATCGGAGCCGGCTAGCAGGGCCTGTGAATCGAAACGGTGATTTGTACAGTATGGGGAACATTATACAGGTATACTTCATCCGCCGAAATATATCACCGAATTCTCGTACTGACATCCTGTCTGCTTCTGGAGGAAGTTAGGCTGGATGGAATTACGGGCGCGATGGCCCACGCACAATGGTCCAATACAGAGATATAGGCCCATATTCCAAAACGTACAACTCAACTTGAACTCCATCAGAACTTGTCATAAATTGAAGGTTTTGCATTTGTTTGCTCATGTCTCGAGTACGAAAACGTCAATTAGACAAACATTTATTGACATTTTCGTGCTCATGTTGGATTTGGGAGTTTATGTTTTGGAATATGGGCCTATATGTGCAGAAACGAAACCCCCAATAGAATAAGTATACTTGTTCTCTGGTGTACAATATTATGTGATAGAAATCGATTTTCCAATATTATTGATTAACCTTAAAATTAAGATGGACACATAATTGGCACTTTGTGTCTATCTTGTGTTTATAAGTCTTCATGATTTGCCATGTTATCTTTATGACACCATTGTATGAATGGTAGAGAATACCTAAGGCACTACAGGCCGCCATTGAACCTTTGTGCATGAAGTCTATTTATAACAACCGGCCAAGTGCGAGTCGGACTCGCGCACGAAAGTTTCCATACCATTCATAAATCATACATCTACAAAAAACGGCAAAAAAAAATCATGTTTGTTGTAATGGGAGCCCCTCTTAAATATTTATTTTATTCTGTTTTTAGTATTTGTTGTTATAGCGGCAAAAGAAATACATCATCAGTGAAAATTTCAACTGTCTAGCTATCACGGTTCATGAGATATAAACAATAAAATAAAAAAATTAAAATAAAATTCATCATTTTTTTTAAAGTTTTCTAATACTTTGTAGAAGGTTCTTACGGAAAGAAAAGTTACGAAAATTGCGCACAAAATATTCTTAGGGGAATGGGAAAAACGGGATATGCGCGTTACGAAGTCGCGAACAAAAGCTAGTTGTAAATAAGTAATGGATAGTTGCAGTCAACTTCTCGCTGGTCACTCAGTCCAAGAACCAAGTCTATAAATTACAGAAAAGTAAGGTTTCACATCTTACCTGTACAGTCCACTTAGCAAGTTTGCAGGAGTTGTTCCTGAGTTCATTGGCGAGCACCGCACCGCGCTGGGTGTCGAGTTTCTGGCGCCATTCCACACCGTTGGCCAGCTTCGAGTCCCATTCGTTCAGGGCCTTGATGCTCAGGAACTGGGTCTCGTTTTGGGGACCTTGCATTACGGCGTCATGCTCGCAACGGGCGACTAGCGTCTGGAAAATTAAGGTGTCTGTTAGACTTGGGCTTCTTGTTTAAGTAGTAAATTAATGACAAAGTTGACATTCCGGCCCAAGACAGTTTTTAAAATAATTAAATTGCGGCCCAGCTACTTAAAATTACGACATGATATTTAAAGTAATATTATACTTAAAACTATGGCTCAGTGACCTTAAAAAAGGAAATATTTTCAACATATTTTTTGAATGAAATTGTTAAGTTTAGGTACTTATACAAAATAAATACCTCTTAAAATAATTAGCCAAAAGCCATTTAAACACTTTTATACTAAACCGAAGTTCTGGGCCGCAACTACTTGCACCTATTTTTAGTACATTGGGTTGTACTGTATGTCGACCTAAATTTAGGTTGGGCCTAACAAAGTTAGTAAAAAGCGCCACAAATTAAGGTGGTCTAAAAATTATCAATTCAAAAGTCAAAGTCAAAGCATTTATTTCAATTAGACCATTAACAGGCACTTTTGAATTGTCAAGGTCGGTCGGTCAAAAAGATGAAGCTATTTGCACGTTCCAAAGCGTAGATCTCTATGGAGAAGAACGTACAAGAAACTCCATGGACACTCTTTTAAAAATAATAATTTGTTACAAAATTATGGTTACATCATTCATATTGAAATTATACATATATGTGAGAACGATGTAAAAGACGTGCAGGATAAAAGAGTCCGGAGTAAAAAAGCAACAATTAAAATAAACCATGGCAGCCGAGAGATGACCAGTCTCAGCTGACGGCGCCCGTTCACGAACATGACGCTTACGCTAGCACCATTCGGCTCAACCATTTTTAAGGGAGCCAAATGATCCAACGCATGCGCCACCATCAGCCAGACTTTTGAGTGAGAATGACATCCCCAATCGCCAGGGTACATTCCAAGTCAAAGACCTGCCCAAAATGATCATTATAGTTCAAAGGTACACAGTACTCACACATGTGCATGAAATTATACAACACTAAATAAGTTGAGTCTATACAATGAAAAAGATTTGCATTCTTACAATCTTCAGCCGGTCCAACAATGTTACGAAATGCTAACAGATTATTTTGAGTCCTTAGTGGTTACTTAGTGGCGTTGTGGAGCAGGACCAGCATTGAGCCAAGCATTTTTATCTTCAATATACTCCCCTAACTTATAATATGCTTGCCTGCATAGTGTGCGTTTAATACAAGATTTAAATTTTGTTTCATTCAGTTCTAATATACGGGGAGGTATTTTATTATAACATTTTAAACAGTACCCCATGAAAGATGTTGCTACTTTAGCAAGTCTGAAACCTGGTTGAACTAATTGGTTCCTATTTCTAGTGACATAGTTATGTCTGTCACCTCGTTTACTAAAAAGATGCAGATTCTTTCTAACGTACATGATATTTTCATAGATATATTGACAAGGCACCGTCATGATGTTAATTTCTTTAAACAGTTCCCTTAGAGAATCGCGCCGGCGGAGATTGTAAATGGATCTGATGGCTCTTTTCTGCAGAATGAAAATAGACTCAATGTCAGCAGCCCGTCCCCATAGTAAGATACCGTAAGACATTATACTATGAAAGTAACTAAAATAGACTAGTCTCGCGGTTTCAATATCTGTAAATTGGCGGATTTTCCTAACAGCATATGCTGCCGAACTTAGCCTTCCTGCAAGAGATGTCAAATGAGGGCCCCATTGTAGCCTTGAGTCAAGCGTAATCCCCAGGAAAACTGTTTCATTGACGAATTTCAGTTTCTCCCTGTTCAATACTATGTCACAATCACTACTTTTGACATTTGGTAAAGTAAATCGAATGCACTTCGTTTTTTTTCCATTTAATACTAAATTATTAGCAGTGAACCAATCATGTACCTGCATTAGGGCGTTATTTATATCGTCAAGATTGTTAACATGTCTATTTATTTTAAAAATTAAAGATGTGTCGTCAGCAAATAACACCATATTAAGTTTATTTTGTAAAATATAGGGCAAATCATTTATATAAACTAGAAACAAAAAAGGACCTAAAATTGAGCCCTGAGGTACCCCCATTTTAACGTTTAATCCTGTTGAATTGTTGCCGTTTATATGAACTAGCTGCTGTCTATCATTCAAATACGATTTTACTAAGTTCAAGGCTGTTTTGCCTAGTCCGTAATGCTTCAGTTTCAGGAGTAATGTTTCATGGCTTACACAATCAAACGCCTTCGACAGGTCGCAGAAGATACCTATGGCATCTTGCGCCTCTTCCCACGCATTATAGATATGTTTTAGTAACGTTACACCAGCGTCAGTTGTACAACGTCCCCTGGTGAAACCGTATTGTTTATCGTGTAAGATGTTATTCGCGTTAAAGTGACTGAGCATTTGATTAAGCATTACCTTTTCAAACACCTTGCTAAAAACTGGCAATACAGATACGGGTCTATAGTTATTGGTATCTTTACTGTCCCCGGATTTGAATAAAGGAATTACCTTACTGTATTTCATCAGGTCCGGGAAAACCCCTTGATCCACACACAGATTGAATATAAAAGCTAAATACGGCGCGATAGTGTCAATAATGGAGGTACAAACCTTTACAGACATACCCCAAAGATCTTCGGTCAATTTGATCTTGATTTGCTTAAATGCTTTTATTATTGCAATGGGGGTTATGTGTTTAAAGTTAAATTCAATCGGGCAAGCTGAAACGTTCGCCTTTAATAATTCAACAGAAAGCGAGGGCGAGGAGTTTAAGGTTTCAGTAGTTTTGATTGGGATACTAGTAAAGAAATTCACAAATTCTTCAGCGACTTCTTTACTATCGCTTATGAGTCCACGTGAAGTCCGCAGTGTATAATCATTATTATGTTTTTTGTTCCTGTTTGTTTCATTATTGATAATTTTCCAAACCGTTTTAATTTTATTATCTGCCGATTTAACCTTGTTGCTAATGTATAAAGCCTTTGCTGCCTTACAAGTATTCTTAAAGATTTTTGAATAACAAGCAACATATTTATTAAAAGTTTCCGTGTTAATAAAGGGCTTAAGGCCATACAGTTCGTAAAGCTTTTCTCTACTTTTCCTGACTCCTTTAGTTGCCCAATCACTAAATAAAAACTTAGGACAGATAGTTCTAGTCTGCTGCTTAAAAGTGACATTGAATTCAGTATGTACCAATGAAAAGAATTCTTTATACAAAATATTACCGTTGTCCATTGTGAAGCCCTGGTCACTTAACTTACTGGTTAAAGTGCTGTTAAATTTATTTAACTTTCCGATTGTAATTTGCCTGGATTGTATCTGCACTCGTTGTATTGGCATGTTGGACTCAAAAGATACTGTTAGTCCACTGTGATCAGAAGGCAAGTAATTCACGACTGATTTGTCTAAGTAGTCACAGCAACAAAAAACATTATCAATACATGTAGCAGTATTTGTAGTAATACGGGTTGGTTCTTTGAACACGTTTGACAAATGAAATGATTTAAAAAGATTTAATAATCGACTGCTATTTGAATTATTTTCTAAAATGTTAATATTAAAGTCACCACAGACTATCACTTGTTTATTATTAGTTGCAAGTTTTGCTAAAACATCTTCCATTACTGACTCAAATATAGAGTAGTTTTGATAATTAGGGGGTCTGTAAACGCACACTATGATATGCCTATCCAGCTCAACACAAGACAGCTCAATGTTATGTTCCACCGACAGTTCAACAATGTCTTTACGTGTTTTAAATTTAATACAGCTTTTAATCAATATTAATGAACCACCACGCAGCATTGATTTTCGACTAAAACAACTGCCCATACTATAATTGTCATAATTAATTAACATTTCTGAATCCTTTAACCAATGTTCAGTTACACAAATAATATCATACTTTGTTTTTTCTAAAAATAATTCTATTTCCAACTGTTTTGATGCAAAGCCTTGAATGTTTTGTAGGAATAAGTTAAAGGATTTCTGCTTAGCCCCTTTTTTTTGAGTGCTAGAAGATACCTTATTGTTGTTGAGTTGAGCTAAGTTGCTAATGGTACCTACTGTTGTCTTATTCCCTAGTTTAAATTATTCGAGTCAGCAACCACAACATTAGTAGTACTACTAATTTTGGTGCCAATAACAGAGTACTTCGACATACTAATTATGTCTGAGTTAATATTAAAAGCTAATAGCCTCGCTATTTGACGTCTAAAACTAATGGGCAGATACGCAGTATCCCTAGTCGATCTAAGTTTATCAACAAAATTGTTGATGTCAAAAAATAAAAGTTTGTCACTATGGTGACTGGCTAAAAAATGCATTTGATTATTCAGCCTATGTATATACATATTTTTCCTATATGATAAATGCTCAAAGTAGGGAAAAGCACACAGTATTACCTTCTTGCAATTAATTTTCAAATTCAATAGCAAGAATCCAATCTTCAAATATTATGACGATACTTTGTGCTAAGTTAGTCGATGGCAATAGGCTCTCCCCCTATTGTATGCTACTGAATTGAGGGTGGCTTTATGTTTTCACCACTGTCCAATCCTTTGGGCATGATGTTAACGTGTTATGATTCTGAATTTCCGATAAATAAATAATAGAAGCAAAGTATAACTCACCACACCATTATTGAGGTTCCACTTGCGGTAGCGGTAGCCCACGGAGGCCACCTCGCCCTCCTCCTCTTCCGACACGAACGGGTTCTGTTCGGGAAACTTGTACTTGGTTTCGTTGCTGCCGTTCTTCAATACCTGGGTTATAAGGAAACATATTAACAGTACTGAAACATTTCGAATTTTACATCTATACGAACTTTGCCTGTGTACCAGGTTTTAGGTGATCCTGGCAAGGTTTGGAAATTGATCGAAAGAGATATCGCGGCCCTGCTGGACTGCCGCGGTGAATCCACTTGATGGAACACGGGTGGGTTTCATGCAGTGAGTTTGACATTGGGCGGAGGAATTCACAAAAAAAAGGTTTAAGTTGATTGTATATTATATATGCACATCAAGGTTTCAAATTATCACAAGTGTTGGCCATTTTGTGTGTCTCAAGATTTCGCGACGGCGCTGCTGTTTAGGTAATTCTGGTCTTGGGGCATGTCTCGAAAATTATTTATTCTCGAAACGAATCGACCTATTTCTCATTCGTTTCGAGTTTCTTTAAAAAAATTCTTTTCCGAATTCGTCAAAGTGAAAATGATCCAAGATACAGGTTAACAAACCTAAAGCTAGGCTGCTCATCCTCTCACTCCCACTCTCACTTCCCGGTGTGATCAACTTCATGCTGGAGAGTGAGGAGGCCTGGGCAGCGGTCGCCTTCTTTTGCGAGGACGTCATTTCGCAAAAGGAGGCGACGGAGCGCGTGCGGGCACCTTTTCGCTGCACCGCTCCGAAGGCGAAGAAGAGGTCGGAGAAGACGTCGTCTTCTCCCTCCTCATGGTGGTGATAGGCGGGTGACAGGCGCGGGGGTGCCTCCGCCCGCATTGCACTCTACACCACCTCCGCCGGTCATTCCCGGCCCTCCCACTACGGGAAGGGCGTGAAGGGCGACGTCGGAGGAGGACTGGACGTGAAGGCTACGCCGATCTCTCAGTCCCCCTCCACTCAGACGATGCGGGAATGCCGCTAGGTTGTTTTAGTGGGTATACCGGGTCAGCTCGGGGAGTCCCACATAGCCCCCCATTCCCCCAATGGGTATGCGTAATGCATTTTTTCCCAGCACAAAAAAAAAGAATGCTGTTCATCCTTTCACCCTTTAAGGGATATCATCATATGACTCCTCCTGCTCTAGGCGGAGCGGAAGGGTGTGTCAGACTGTTACTGACTAAAACCCATCCGTGCTCGTCCTAGTGCCCTTTGCTTTCCAGGGTCGCGATAACTCTTTCGAACAGGCCCCGTCTACAATGCTGACATCTCTTTGAGACACGTGTGGAATACAACGCGCCGTCGGGCCTGGCTTTGACCTGTCTCTGTGTTTGGCCTGTCTCTCCATCACGCGGCCCGCCTCCTCCTTCACTAGCTCCTTACTGCTTCGCAGAAGGAGGTGACGGGTTCCCATGCCTCCTCGCTCCGGACCATGGATTGACCAGGGTACGTCGCCGCCGCCGATCGCCTCGAGAAGGACACGGTTATATCTATAGGTGCATTTAAAATGTAAAATTTTCAATCCCTAATTTTGGATTACAGACCCACATGTAAAAACCGAACTAAATGTTCAGTAGAGGTAGAGAGACAAAAATACGAGTTTAAAAATGGTTGGTTAGTGTTACATTGTTGGCTCTGTACTGTTTACGTGAGCTCACCTGCTGGCTAAAGTTGTGGTTGATGAAGGTGGCCTCGAGCGCGAGGTTGCGCGGCGAGTTGATGGAGTTGCCATCGTCCGTAGGGGGCTCCACCGACGTCTCGTTCACGGTCAGCAAGTCGAACTCCGTGTTGTCGCGCTTGTCGAAGAACAACTTGTCACCTAAAACAATCCAAAAATTATACAGGATACTAGCACGGCGCCGACCTTACCTTTAAATACTTTGAAACTTCTGTGCCATGTTCATGAACATTCCCTATACTACCCAGTTCTAAACCGCCATGACCCACCTACAACGGTACACCATAAGGAAACCAAAACCTGGTAGATACATAAAAGGGTTCCGTTTTTTTTTAATTCAGAGTTAAGGAACCCCAAAAAAACAGGTTGCTTTTAAAGAAACTATTGTTCAGTTTTAAATCATAAAAAAATGTCTGTTTGATGGCCATATGATTTATATAAGAAGCAAGTGTTGTCAATGTTGCCTTAACAAAGTAAATATATTTTTTTTATGCAAAACAGGGAAATGTAAAAATGCAGGTGCAGTTTAACTTCAAAACAATATTAAAGCAAAAGACAACAAATAAGAATAAATATTAGGTCTTAAATTCGGCACTGATTTCAGTAGCAGCATACTGTTCATTCAGGCAACAATTTTAATAATAAATCAAATCTCTTTGTTATAACAAGAAACAGGTTGCTTATTTATTTTATTAAAACTTTATGCCCATGTAAAACACCTTGTACAAGGTGGATTTAATGATTTGGGCATTTTTTACCAGTCAACCTTGAGATGGTGCAGAACTTAAGGACGCGTTATGGGTAGTACATTGGGTGGGTACATTTTCTCAATAAATGTACCGAAGTAAAACACTTCGGTACATTTATTGAGAAACTGTACCTATCTAAAATTATATTTATAGTTCAGAGTCGTACCATGTACATGTATCAACAATTCATGGGAAAAACATTTTAAGAATGCAAAGCATTTTATTTAATAAACATACTTTTGTGTAAAAAAGTAATGATTTGACTACCCATTTGGAAACGCGTCCTTGAAGAATAGACACACGGAAAAGTAAGAATAATGCTTATTTTATTAAAAATGCACATACCAATCTTCTCAATAACAATATCCCAGGAGTAGTTGGAACGGGTGCAGCACATGATGGTGGCCAAGATGGCATCGGTGGCGTACACGGTGCCCACAGTCTTACTCAGGCGTCTGATCACCGGGTCATCAGTTGTAGTCACCTGAGGAGTATTGTGGCAATAAGTACTACTGATTTTGTATTAGGCTGTTGATAGAAACTCCTGTGGAAATATGGTGGCTGTAGATGGCACATAGGATTAATAAATAGTTATTACAGAAGCTTAAAATTAAAAAAAGGACCTACATTGCTGAATGTGTCGCTGCTAGATTTTATACTTCTATGGCCATATCGTCACAAACTTGATGACAACATACTAAAGGTAATAGTCACTTGCAAATTTGTGGGCAAACAACCTAGAGAAGTCCTATACAATGGATATACCAAATCCAAACCTCGTTGAACAACAAGACAAAGTAGGAGCAGGTGGAGAAACATAGCGACCTGGAAGAGGTTGATATAAACGTATTTATTACCTAAACTATTTATTTTATAAACTATAAACTTTGGCCTGCATTTCATGTCAGACACCTTGTTTGTATTGTTTATTTGCGGCAGATACTTAATCCTATGTGCCAAAAATAAACGATGCCTTGGTTTTTATTCCTCTCTCAGTCCAGTTTCACCTAACAAATATTCAACTATTGTAAAATGGCCAAATGAGGTTTGTTGGTTGGTGCAATGTTACAAAAGAACTTGAAGCAGCATATTCCAGTGAATAGTTTTCCACAAAACTAAGAAATCAGTCAAGTTCAAGATTACTTTAGTCCGTACTTTATACTGTAAAATGTTATAGATAAAATATTCATAACAGCATCAAAGCTTTGAGTACACAATAATCAAATATAAAAAAAAAACATTGAAATCATCTAAAAATATGTGACAAAGGAAAGTAGGTACTTACTGTATGGAAGATACGGTCAATACGCTGCAGAGCTTTCTCATGTTTCACATTGACACGATCATAGCCTTTGTCATAGTACTCCAGTGTACCGCTGCACACAATGTCTTCACCTGTTGTAAAAAAAGTTGGTTTATTATCACATTGTTTATAGACATTTTATGTTTTGTGGAATTTCAGAAGTATAAGTATTTGGGTGACCTAATAAGACGAATATTGCTATTGACTTTTAATGATCATAAGGTTGGGTTGCATAATAGTTCTGAATTGTCTTTAATTCAACTAACTTTACTTGCATCAACAACTGAGTTTGTCTTACTTATTAAATATCTGTTGCTAGGGATTTTGTTGTTGTATTTCTTTCTTTCTATTTTGGGCAACTGACTTATGGTACATAACTTTTGACATTCAGTGAGCCTTATTTGAATAAATGATTATGATTGAACAATATTTATTTTATAATTTTTTAATGTATATTCCTACAATTAGCGAAAGGAGTTAGTAACAAATACATACCTTCTTTAATACCAGGCAGAGACAACTTAGCAAGACGAGGAAAGTCCATGTCTTCGATAGTGACCCAAGTGGGCCGCACAGTGACAGATGCATCACGGATTTTCATAGGAGCACCTCTCTGGCCCCATCTCTTGCCAAGCTTACGATCTCGTTGCTAAAAAGAATTAACATAAGGTCAAATTATAGATTCTTGATAGCTATTAAGCTAAAACAGGACAAGGTATATATTAAAAAAGTTGGCATTTGTTGGCAAGTTGACAGAGATTACAGAGAGTAAAAACATTGTGTAAAGAGTGTTTTAATGAGCATAATTATGGTTGCTTTTATCATTTCTTTTCAAAGTAAGCTGCTTTTCGATAAGAAAATAAGTTACATTTCTCATGTAGTTGCTACCCTTGTTGAGGGTAGTCATGCCGCCAGGAGTGCGCGCGCCCCGAGCGCCGCGTCCTCTCTGCCCGCGAGCACGGCCGCGCTGGTACGGGGGCTTCTGCACCCTTGTCGTGTCCACCAGGTGGAAAGTACTCTCGTCTTCATCATGGAAGTACGCGTACGACGAACCAGCGCCGAACTGAGACGCATACTTGTCTGGAAAAGAGTTGAGTTATCTTACAAGTATGTGAGTTATTTTTTGGCAAAAACATGAATAACACAGTTTAAAAGTCAATGAAAACAGTGTTTACAGCTTTTGTTGTGGGTATAACGATGCTACAAATTAAAATATCTGTTCTACTTAATTAGCAGTACCCTTCTATGCACTATGGTACAATGCAACATAGGGAATGAAGCTGATGCAAAAAACGTCAGCATAACCTCAAAGAACAGTATTGTTGAGGGAAATATTGTGACATAAGATCAAAGCATGGTTACGGAATAAACTTACTTTGATATTTCTTGTCCTGTACGACAGTCCAATCACTTATTTTTCCCAAGCGATCGCCTTTACTGAAAGGTTGGTAAGGCATGTCTCGAAACTGCTCCGGCATTTCGGCTGGGCCCCATCCTGTTGGATTATCTTGAATTATTGGAGCTACAAATCGTATCGGCTCTTCGGCCGGTAGCACATGCTCCGACATTGTAACTATTCAATATAATTCTTTATTTTAGCGATAATTCCACATGAAGCTACACCAATGCCACACGACACTTTCGAAATGTCTTTTTTCATTTTATTGGATGACATTATTATTGACATGAAGTAGATACGAGTCTTTTGGCTTAAAACATTATGTTGCTATTTTAGAAAATGAAATATTTTGATGTTCAACCATGGAATTATTACGTACATGTCGCAGTGTCGCAGCCAACTGGCCGTTAGTACGTTTAATTAAGCAGCCGCTTCCTAGCTTTTCGCTTTCTAGCTTTTCGTTGAACGACGCCATTTAATCAACGGCCCAAATGACATTCAGCCAATGCGTCTAATACAATATTAATGATCGGGCTACCTAGCAGATGATTAGGTTGCTCATATAATATGGTAAACGTGTGACGAAAATATTGATTAAAATTTTTAATTTTGGGAATTCTAAATTCAAACAACAATCAATTTCAACATTCTAACCTCGGCGCCGCTGTCTGCAGAATTTAAGGAAACTAACATAAATCGCCTGTGTGCGAAACCTATGAAGCGACTCTTTTTTTTCACGAAATTCATGTTTCAACTTATTTTATTATTATTTGTTAATTTTGACCGAAATAAATAAATGTTCTCCAGTTTTATATATGAAGATACTATTTTCCTAAATAGGTAAAACCAGTTCGCTTCCGCTTGCCAATTAGGGGGAATCCCCGTGACCCCAACCCACTTGCGTCGCACGCATCGCATCGGGTTGCGTTCATAAACTCATTCAAACAAACTCACGGCGGTTCCTTTGATTTTAACGCTGAGCTCGTAACTAATGTAGGTAAGCCACAAACGATAAAAAAATTAAACCACAAACGTGAATATTATCTTGAGAAACTTGTACAATAAGCGTAATATTTATGTTTTGCTATTTACAAGGCCATGTGGTTTACTCGCTCACACTAGCTCCCGTCACGCCATTCATGTTGCAAACAGAAATAGGATTGTGGACTCCATCGTTTGACGACGGAACCACAGCAACAATCAATTTCAACATTTAAACGTTGACGACGGTCGTCAAGGTCTGAATGTTGAAATTGATTGTTGTTTGAATTTACCCTATTCTATGAACGGCTTAAGCATCTATGCTAACCCGTTCATTAAATGTTGTAGGTAGGTATTAGACGCGTTGGCTGGATGTCATATAGGCTGCTGATTAAACGGAGCCGTTTAATGAAAAGGCCACTACTACTATCTATTTGGTGTGGTTTCCGCACTTAGTCCTGCTGTGGACCATTGTGCGTGAGCCATGGGCGGCCGTCATTCTAACCAGCCAACCTCCCTCCAGAAGCAGATCAGCCTACTCAGTGTGTTCAAGATGTCTGTGAGTGAATTAGGTGTCCCTATTGGTTGCCTCCGCATTTCTATAACACCTGTGCACTCAAGGAGCACGTGCGATACCGTTTCCTCCTCCTCCATGCATGCTCTGCATAGAGGACTGTCCGTTATACATATCGTGTGGAAATGTTTGTTCAGTGAGCACTATCCGGTGATGGTCCCCGCCACCATTTGTAGACTTCCCCTATACAGTTACAGAAGGCGCCTGGTAAGTCTCCTGTTTAGGGATGGCATTGCATCCTTGGACTGCCTACAGCTTGATGCCAAGGCCCACCAGCGTTCTGCTTGAGTGTGGGTATGTTCTAGTAGCCACGTGCGCAGCTGGGTGAAAGGTAGTGGCACTAAGGGTTCGGGTCCAACAACCATAGCACCAGATCCCCTTCTGGCCAGCTCATCGGCCGCGTCAAGTCCCAGCGATCCGCTTTGTCCTTTTATCCACTGCAGCGTCACAGTGTTGCGGTTGGTCACCGTGACACGTTCTAGTGCATTGTGGCATTCTTGTAGGGGTTTCGAGGTGATGTAATTCTTTTCTAAGGATTGGAGGACGGATGCACTGTCGGAGAGTATACGGATATGAGTATCCGTAACCCTCCTGGCTTCCAGGGCATGGGCCGCTTGGATAATACACACGCATTCCGCCTGATAGACGGTGTCAAGCTTTCCTAGCGGCCTGGATATTTTTATGTTGAGGTCGTTGGAGTAAACTCCAACTCCAGTTCCGGTGCTGGTCTTAGATCCGTCAGTGTAAATTCTCAACTCTTTGGGACCTGAGTAGTCCTCCAATTCTTGTGTAATTCTTGTGTTTTGTATTCTTTGGAGCGAGTTTAACTACATAGTGCTAATGTAGTTAAACTCGCTCCAAAGAATACAAAACAAAATTATCAAAGTACTATTTCATTTTCACTACCTATACCCAACAAAAAAATTATATGAAAAAACTAATCTACTAAATCTCACACAACTGTACACATATTACACCTGCATTCTAATAAAAAAAATTACCACGAATTCTGTACAATCAAACATAAAAAGACACCTACATACAACACAAGAAGTAAAAACAAGTTTCAACTAAAGACCACACGTGCACGAACTAACTACGGCAAGAAAACAATATTGGCTGAGGGAGCAAAACTATTTAATGATTTACCGGAAGATTTAAAGAAGTGTAATAATATAAACCTATTTAAAGCAAAGCTTAAAAAACATATAATTATGTACCCTGTAACGTTACCAACACCCTAGAGGCAAATGTATTTTTTTAGATGTAAGCACTATGTATCTCATTTTAAGTGAACTGTTATTTAAGTTCCTATGAGAATAAAATTCTTTAAACCTAAACCTAGTGCTTCTGAAAATAGGGTGTCTTTTGGGTTTTGTCATTGGGTGATATCATCATGGGTTGTCGCTCGACGGCATCCTCCATGATGCGTGTGTGCTTGATTCTGGAGTCTGATCGTAAAGTGCCAGATGTGCTGAGCCTGAAAGCCGCAGAGTGGCAGTCCCAACATTGCCTGCAGGGCCGCAGTGGGTGCTGTTCTCATATTGCTAGTGATTGCCACACAGGCAAGTCGTTGCAGTTTTTCAAGGTCTTTCTGTGCCGTGCTCAAGTCGGTCCTGAGCCACCAGACTAGGGAGCCATATTATGTGACTATTGGTCTGATAACTGTGGTGGCCAGTGGGTTGTATTGGGACTAATGCCCCAGTTTCTACCCAGCATGCGTTTGCATTGCCACATGCATATGCTGGCTTTTTTGGTGGTGTATTCCGTGTGCTCCTTTCAATTCAGCTGCTTAACCAAAAAGATGTTCAGGTATTTGGTTTCAGTTGAAAGGCTTAGGGTGGTTCCGAAGAACTGTGGTAATTCTAGTGCTGGCAATTTCCTATTTTTGGTAAAGAGGACAAGTTCAGTTTTGGTAGGGTTCACTGCTAGCTGATATTCTTTGCACAAGTCCTCTACTATTTTCAAGGCTTGGCGCATGAGGTTGCATAGCGTGTTTTCGTGTGTAGGTATCGTTTATTATTATGGTTATGTCATCATCAGCGTAGCCAACGGTTTTGACGGTTGAATCTTCTAACTAGGTTATCTGCGACCAGCAGGGCTATTGGCTATCTTTTTCATCGTCAGTGACTAACGTTCCATAGTAAGGTTCCATAGTAGTGACGAGAGGACGCCCCCTTGGGGGCAACCTTTCGCCACAATGGCCCTTGTTGTGTTGTTTATGGTAACTTCTACAGCCCTTTGAAAAAGCCAACTAAACGGCTGATTAAGCCAGTTGGCTGCGACATATACACAAAATAACAGACTACCACACTATAAATATATGTGCTATCTATACTCTAAGCTGGGAAAAATATATGCTTTACTTTAATTAAAATACGAATTACAAAATACTATCTCGCATGTATTTAAAAAATTAAATACTTTTATGTCGTGTATCTAAAATATAAAATACAGTACTTATTTTAACTATTTTATTTAAAATTTAGAATACATAATTACAATATACAGTCAGGTGTTAGGTTAGGTTAGCCTTTTTGCTTACGAAAATTAACTAGCGCTCTTTTCCGCAGAACGCACCCATTAATAAGATTCCCCCTTTCCTTTTCCATTTATCTATTTTCCTGGTAAGTATGATAGGTATACCAGGTAGGTATACCTATTATACTTACCAGGAAAATAGAGAAATGTTCAAGCAAGCTTACGCAGGACAGGATCTTTACCTACTTACTAGATACCCCTAGTAAGTAGGTAAAGATCCTGTCCTGCGTAAGCTTGCTTTTGGCACACTATAGCTTTAGTCCGGCCGCATACGCACGATTTCCCGATTCGGTTTCCTGATCAGGAATTCAGATTCATGAGTCCTGAATGCTTGTCTTACATATAAAATGTTCAACTAGATGCACACGTTCGTTTACTTTCCGAATGGAAAAATGTTTGACGATCCTTTCGAAAACAAGCTTTTTGTTCGGGTCAGAAGAACGGGAAATCGAACGTCTCACGGAATTCCGAATCTGAATTCCTGATCAGGAAACCGTGCGTATGCGGCCAGCCTAGTCAGTAAGAAACATTGTGTACAACATAACAATGTGTTTATTCCGGTGCTATTGTTCATTCATACAGTACTCACTGCGGGGGCTTTACCTTGTTACGAGTTCTTCATGCATAGGTATAGGTAATTAAATACAACAACCAACATGCAACGTTACAAGAATTTTCGACAACACAGCGGTCTTTGTTATACTATCACTATCATTTTAACCTATGTATCTACCAACAAAGTACATGCACTATAGTACATGGCCAACACTGTTCTAGGAAACGCCACAGTACTTAAATTTATTAAGGTAGGTTTCTACTGCGTCAATAGGTATGTGACTGCATGAATTGTAAATATGTAGGTTGTAGGTACATTCTTGGCAAATAATTCCTTGAAAAAATTCATTCATTCAGGCTTCTACCTGACTGAATGATTTTTTGCCGAGGTTATTATTTTCATTACCTATTTAATAAAACATATTAATTAACCTACCAAGTACATAATATACCTATAATAAAACAGCCTGCAGGTGTGTCTGAACATTGAAAGGAAAGTAAGTAATAAAAAAGAAAGGTTACCCGAATAAAGAAGACTAATAGAGCACCAATCAGCGATTTTTAGAATTCTCTGTTTTTCTGTTTGTTTGTAAGCGCACCTCCAAAACCACTGAACGAATTTTCATATAATTTTCACAGCTCGAAAAATTTAAAATATCGTCACTTTTTAATATTTGCAAGTTTACTTGATATGCGATTTTATTTAAACAAAGGCTCGGCTTCCAGTTTTAAGTAACTGTGGTTATACTATATCCACCTGCCTGAGAAAATTACATGAAAATCCGTCAGACTCTACCTGTTAGCTTACAATATTTAGATATAAGTGGTGCAAGATAAAACCACACGGTCGAAGTCACACAGTCATAAAAAAAGAGCGCGAATAAGTAGGTACCTATTTAATTCCTAAATAAATATCTTATCATGTCACTGAGCTTCTAGAATTAGACCCTTAACCTTTCGGCCTCTCGAAACCGACAAACATAAAAAAAACCCAGCTCATTATTTATCTTATTTGTTGAATAATAATAAAATAATTAGGTATTGTAAGTAACAAGAAAAACTATTATTAGATATTATATACACACAAACTTGCTTACTTAACATTGCTCAATATGAGTGCATCGTTGCACAATACACCGGTGAACCCCGCGACTATACTCGAAGTTACTCGGGACTTTTCATGGGTCTTTCTCTACCATAAAATAAAGTCCCCGTGTAAAGATGGCCGTTGCATAAAATGGAACCCAAATTAAATATAGGATTAGTCTTTCATAGCCCTTCGACTTGAACACATCGGAGACATATTCAAGTGTTTAAAGGTATCCATTTCTTTTTTTTAATAGTCAAAGTGTGACTTCAGCGCGGAATTTTAAGTGATAAAAATCTCTTATCAGGGTTGTGTACTCATAAGTGGCGCCTGCGCCTGTACCTAGTGGTTTTAACGTTTTTTTATGTAAGCGTCTCAGGTTCGGTGGAGTGGTTGTGGTGCGTCCGATTTCTATGTTCGATTCTCAAAGTGTCTAATAATCAGAGATGTTACAGTGGTGGTATTATTGGGACCGAAGTCGGAGTCGGAGTTTATATATTTGGTTTGTCGGAGTTGGAACAGACGTCGGATGTGGTCGCAGAAGAGAGATGCGTAAAGGACCGGCCCAATAAAATAAAATAGTTCAAGCATTATTCAGTTAGCCTCTTTAATTTCCATGAATCAATATATATATACAAAACTGTAGCCTGCGTGCGGCCCTAGCGATGCGATTTGCTGAATTGCATTTTTGACATTGTAAGGGAACGCCAGACCCGGCAAGCTAGTCGCTTAGGTACATACCTTCGCCCAGCCACGTCCTATATTACTGTTATAATATAACCGAGTAATTGTGACCCTTGTACAAAACTTTATCATATTCAGTACAACCTAATTTGCATATCATATATTTTGGACCTTAATTATAACTCGCACAACAAGTGATGATCCCGTGGTGAGTGGTAACCAAAACTCTTCCGTTGCTGAGTGATTGAGTGACTGAGTGACTGACAGACAACGCACATCCAAAACTAATATAGTCATAGAAAGCTGAAATTTGGCATGTAGCTTCCCTACACTCAGTACCCCGGAGCACTAAGAGAGGATATCCCAAAATTCCTTCGCGAACGGGAAAGAACAGGATATGCGCGAACGAAGTCACGGGCAAATGTTAGTAAATAATAAACCTATCACACGTCAGGCTTTGAAAATAAAAATAATCAACAATACTTAGCAAAAACAAAATTAATTGACTCCAAAAGTAGTAATGCTTCGTCGAACTCCGATAAAAAACCACTGATAAAAATAATAGATATCAATCGGAAGTTCCGATTTATCGGAGTGGGAGCTGAAGGTCCGTAACATTCCTAGTCTAGTTAGTATTCGTTTGAAATTGGGGAAAGTTTATCTATCTGAGTGCCAATTCTACTAATTTTCAAGCAACGATCGCATTCGCATCTCAATCGCAAACTGTCAAAAAATTTATGAAAATTGAGGCTTTTTTGACAGTTTGCGACAGACGTGCGAATGTCGTTTAAAAATTTGTAGACTTGGCCCTCTGTTATACGTCACTGGCATCCACACTGGCATCACTGCTTAACTACTGAATTAACATGCAATGAGACTTTAGGTAGGTAGCCCGTTCCATCATCGGACCATAAGACGTACGGCGATGCACCACCGGTACATGGTGGACATCCCACCCATACGCACAAAACGTTTTGGGAACACATTCATTGTGCGTACAGCTAAGGAGTGGAATTCCCTGCCAGAGTCTGTTTCTGGATAGCTACATACAACCTGGGAGTCTTTAAGTCAAGAGTGAATAGGTTACTTCTAGGCAAGCGTGCTCCATCTTTCACCACATCATCGCTTACCATCAGGTGAGTGGTCAAGCGCGTGCCTATCAAAATAAAAAAGGTAGGTACCTACCTACTGTATTATAGAGTGAAATAGAGTCTATTCCTAAATTAACCAAAAAGTAGCATATCTACGTTGTAGTTGGGTTCTTAGCTATGCTACTGGGTAGGTAGGTATAGGTACTTTAATATATAAGTAGCATCATTCCTACCATAAGTGGGAACAGAAGCGATTCTAAAACTTAAACAAAATAGAACAAGTCTTGTCGATCATAACTTCATAACAGTAGGTATACCTAAGTACCTAAATGTTAATACTTACATAGATTTGCATATAATTTTCAATTGAGAATGTATAAATCAGTGGTAGTTAAATAGAGATACTGAATAAAGTTGTGTTCAGATAACGCGTTTTTTAGCGTTTTCGACGTCCTACTGATTTGGCCCGAACCTGACGTAAAAAACTTGTGAACTTCAAAGGCGAAAAAACTATACACTTACCTAAATCATGGCGTTATTGTTATTTTGTAGAAGAGCCAAAAACAATAAAGGCAAACATATGGCGCCTAAGTACCTACCCACTTATCGTTAGCGATCATTGGCAAGATAAAAACTTCCAAAAGTAAAAATTATTCTGGTAACTAACATTTTGATAAAGTGGGCAAAAGATATTGTCACGTAGGTAGTCACTACATACAACGTTTTTTAATACATTTGCGAAAACAATAAATAAAAAAGTCCATCCTTTAAATTGTAAAAGATACTTTAAATTAAAAGTAAAACAGTCATAGGAACACTGTATTTTGAACGCAAACGCAGTGCAAAAACTACCCAAAGCGGGACCTACTTTAAAAGTGTGTTAAAAATATGTATAAACAAAAGACGTTCAGACTAAACACGTTATGGGAATTATTGTCAAGTGTCGACGATGAATGATGAACGGCCCGCTAGCGTGTTATGAGTCGATAAAATAAAATAAAATACAAAATTACTGACGTCCAGTCTGTGCGTACACTTCTTTGTTTCACACAGTCTGAATGCTAGCCTTAACTACCATATTCAGCCTGGATTCTGTCCCCAACACGAATTCAGTAGCAAAACCACGGCTAGCGTGTACAGACGTGCAAAATTAATTTGCAAAATGATTTTTCGAAAAAATTTGGTACAAACTGTAGTGTGAATTAATAATTATCTTATCACTCAAAGTAAAACAAAATTAGTAATTTAAAAATCGGCTGTGATTAATGAACTGCCTATAAATGAGTAAGTCGACGTAATTAATTGTAAAAAAATACTATTAGTATTGTAAACAGTGTATTTGTTGAGCTTATTTTGACGAATTCCATTGATAAGGCGAACATTAGTGGTGAGTTATTATTAGTAACAATAATAGCAGTTAGATAAAAGCTTTAGCTAACGGGAAAACCCAACTAACTTAAGTATTTTAAACAAATAATAAACTAATTGAGTACACTAAAATACTGCCAAACTAAAAGTGCATTTTACTCGATGACTAAATAATAGGTCAAACGTCGGGTCTATTTGACCCTTCATTTTCGGTTACAGAAAATTCCTATTTAAGTACAAAAATCAATTCCATACTTAACCTAGCATTTGAACCATACATTTCTACGCTGTATTCAGACTAAGAATTTGTAAGTAAACAAAGTATCTACTATCTAGAAAAATATGTTTACCTAAAGATGTAAATAATCTTCTGACACACAAAATAATTTAGAATCATCCTTGACGAACGCTAGGTACCACTAAAGGTCAACACCAAAACAACTTCATTCGCGTTCCATGTCTTTTATTGATCTCACTTTCTCATGAAGCCATTAATAATCAAAATATTAATGATCTTGAAACTTACCTATTACATATTTGATAATAATGTTTCTTAATGTAATAAAGTATTAATTTTATCTGTTATTTTGTAAGCTAGATTTTTCTGATGTTGAAATACAAAGTATCTAAGAACAGCGCGTTCCAGTAGTGGTTAGCCCATTCGCCAAATGTAGTTTGAGCGCGAGGATTCAAAATCGTCAGATCTGCAAGTGCAAGCAAATATCTTCTTATCGATTGATATTATATCTATTTAAATAACAAATATGACCTAAAATTTTAAGTCGTGGAAAAACAAAAAAAAGGAAGAAAAACTATTTATTCTGGAAAAATATTTCTTTAAAAAATTTGGTTGTTTTACAAGATTGTAAAACAACCAAATCTTTTTGAAAGAAATATTTTTCGTGCATCTTGTCCCATTTCGATGAACAAACACAGGTTTTTTTGAAAAAAAAAAACACTGTTCTAAGAAAGAGTTCAAAAAAGTTAAAGTTAGACGCCTTAATCCACCTCGACTGGCTGAGTATATAAATGGAGTAATTTAATTATTCTTCTTAATTGGTACATAGCAAGTGTTGCTGTTACTGAGGCTGGAGATCAACACTACCGTTTTAAGAATTCAATGTTTTTACTTATTGAGCTAAGATCACTGATTCTAATCAGATGGCGCCACATAACCCATGTATCATGAATTCATGATACACAAGTGGAAGTTTGGGAGGAACTTTTTCTAGGCAATAAATCGAAAGCGTTAATTAACCTCTGAGTTCAACAGATTGAACAGGTCCTGATTTTTTTTCATGGAGTTAACGAAAGGTATGATCCTTTAGATAACTACATGAAAAACAAATTATGTGGTGTATTTTAATTAAACAAAAACAAAAAAAACGAAATTATGTCGTTCTTTAATATAGGTACCTACCGTAGTTTATGAAAATTCGCCAGAAAGCTACATTTATCCTTATTACATACCAGCTATTTTGAACAATATTTTATTGATTAGCAAAAGTACCCAAACAACTCCCTTTAGGGCAATGTTTAATCTAAATTGGTTATTTTTAGTTGACATTAATTTTAGTAACTTAAAATGTATTTTTGCTTTCCTCAGACAATGGAGAATGGAAATAGAAGAAATCTTTATTTGGTGACACTGTCCGGTAAGTATTGCTTTGGTTTCATCTTAGCATGCCATTTCGACTCTAGGCCTAGTTTCTCCCCACCAACCGTGTCTCCACGTTGCCGTCGTGGTGGGGCTTGCGTGTCTCAATGATCTTGGGGGCTTTGCCGGTAGAGCCACTCATGCCGGAAGGTCCCAAGTGAGAGACCAGACCAAGAGAGACACAAGAGGGGCACACCGTTCGGAGACTTGAGCAGTGTTCGGGTCCTCGGACGGTGTGCGTCTCATTGGCTTGCTCGCTGCTCTCTGGTACGCGTCTGATCATCAGACGTGACTGTGAGGGCAGCGAGCAAGCAGTGAGAGAGGGAGAGAGGAGGGGAGACAGGGACCGCACCCTTTAAAGGACAACAATGGATAGTAGCAAAAAAGAGAGATTACCCCAGGGCGGTTCGGACTGCACAGCAGTCCGGGAATCCGCCACGCTTTATGCGTCAAGCCCCTCGTATTCTGGGGGGGGCAACGCTGCTATCCACCATCCGCTTGCCAAGAGCAACAGTGGCCGAGGAGGCCCCCGATCCAAACCGTCCTTTCAGGAGCTGATCGGGTTTGATTTTAGCTCGCCCGACGAAGAGTCGGCCGGGCGGAGCGCGGGCGAAGGCGCGCTGCACTGGGAGGAGGGCTCGCTTGAGCGTCGCGCGGGTGTAGAGTCGGATTCCGAGTTGGACTCCGACGACCTGGCGACCGTTAGCTCGGCGAGCCCTGTACCCGAGGGGGCGGGGGCTGCTGCGGAGGACTTCAGGTCCTTCCGCAAGCGGCCCAGATCAGAGGAGGACCGGGGGTCGTCCGGCACCGAAGAGGTGGCCTCGGCCCGTAAAATCCCCACCAGTAGGCGGGGTACGGGCCGAGAGGGAGGCAAGGGCAGAGTTCTTGCCTCCAAGGATGTTGGACGACCCCCCGAAGACTGCGGTCGTGGGGCTCCTGGTTCGGAGTCCTCCGGCCGTGAGCCGGATGACTCCGGACAGGAGCGGGTTCGGAGGGCCGGGTTTGCGGAGGTGGTGGAGGCCGCGATCCGCGATGTGGCCTTGAAAAGGAAGTTATCTTCCAAAAACAAGGCCATAAGCGCGGCGCTGGCCTCCATCCTGGCGGCAGCGGAGGCTAACCGAGGTGGGCCTCCAGCGGACGAGCTGTCCAAGCTACGGGTGGAGGTCGCCCGCTTGGCTGCCGCCACCGAGCGTCTCCAGAGGGAGAACGCGGGGCTCCGAGCAGACCTGGCCAGGCTCCAGGGAGCCGGCCCACAGGGGGCGCCTAAAGGGGGGCGCAAGGAGGACAGCCAGCCCGTGCCGCAGGAGGGGCAGGTGCTGGATCTTGTGCGGCAGGAGATGGCTGCCTTCCAGGCGCGGTTCTCCGTCCTGGAGGGCATCGTCCTGCGCCCCCCGTTAGCGGCGAGTGGGAAGGCTCCAGGCCGGAAGGCGGCGTCGTACGCGGCCGCCGTGGCTGCCACACCGGGGTCGTCCGGCCAGGACAAAGGGTCCGGGCCGGCACCCGCGAAGCCGGTATCGGGAAAACCGGACCCGGCCCCGGGAAGGAAGTGGAAGGGTGGGGCGGCTGCGCGGACGGCGAAGGCTCCTGCGCCAGCCGTGCAGCAGCTCCCCCCGGCTTCCTCGCCTTCTGAACCTCCCCCGGCTCAAGTCGAATGGCAAGTGGCCGGGGAGAAGAAGAAGGCGGGTAAGGCAGCCAGGGCGGCAAAGAGGCGGGAGAGAAGGCGGCGGCAGCGAGCGCGAGGCGTCGCGGCTGCGCTCCGCGCCCCGAAGACCGCGGCTGTAGTTTTAACGCTGCAGACGGACGCGGTCAAGAGGGGCGTGACGTATGCCAACACGCTCACCAAGGCCAAGGAGGCCATCAACCTCGGTGAGCTTGGCATCGTCGGGGATCTCCGGCTCAGGGTCACCATGACCGGGGCCAGGATGCTCGAGATCCCTGGAGCAGGCAGCGGTCCGGCCGCGGACGCTCTAGCCGAAAGGCTTAGGGCGTCCCTGGGCGCGGATGACGTCCGAGTGTCCAGACCCACGAAGTGCATAGACATGCGCATCTTGGGCCTGGACGACTCCGTCACGGAGGAGGAGGTGTTGGCCGCCGTCGTCAGGACGGGGGGGTGCTCTGCAGAGGAGGTGAAGGCGGGCACCATCCGTCCTGACAACACGGGCATGCGAACCGTAGTGGTGAGCTGCCCCGTGTCGGCGGCCAAGAAAATCTCAGAGGGCCGAAGGCTCTTGGTGGGCTGGGTCTCCGCGCAGGTGAAACTGCTGGAGCCCAGACCTCTGAGGTGCTTCCGTTGCCAAGTTGGCAACCATGTCGGAGCACTCTGCACCTCGGAGGTGGACCGCAGTGACCACTGCTTCCGCTGTGGTCAGCCCGGTCACAGGGCCGGCTCGTGTGACGCCGCGCCGCACTGCTTCGCATGTGCGGCAGCTGGCAAGCCGGCCGATCACTGGGCTGGGGGCAAAGCCTGCGGTCCACCCGCCAGGGCCGGGACGAGGAAGAAACCCTCCTCCACCGCCGCCGCCGCCGCCGTCGCTTCCGCCGCAGCCGCCGCCACCGTCGCCGCCGCTGCAACTGCTCGGGAGGGGGCGAGAATGGAGTGCCAGTAATGGCCCCATTTCGCCTCCTCCAGACGTACGTCGGTCGCTGCGCCTCTCAGGAACTGACGCTCCTGGGCAAGGCGCAGTGACTGACGCCTGCGGACAGCGAGCAATGGGTAGCTCGCTGTCCGATCAGGTCAGGCCAGAGTCGACGGCGCGTTCACTCCAAACGCGCCGTCAGCAACGAGCAGTCAGCAACGGAGACGGGGCCCGCCAGGGCCAGAGCCTGCCAGGGTTGCGGAATTGTTCGAAAGAGTTACCGCGGCCCTGGGAAGAAAGGCACTAGGAGGACTAAGGGTGGGTTTTAGTCAGTAAAAGTCTGACACTCCCTGCCGCTCCACCCAGAGCGGGAGGGGTCATTTGATGATTTCCCATCCTATAAAAAAAAAAAAAAAAAAAAAAAAAAAAAAAAAAAAAAAAAAAGGCCTAGTTTCTCGAACGAAAATGTTCACAAAATTATTGTGTCAAATTGTCAAACGCGCTTTATCTAGCTGTGATTGGCTGAATGTGTTTTCAACAGCCTAATTGCATCACTTGATTTGTGCCATTACTTGATTTTTTTAGAAACCGGGGAGTAGATCTACGTAAAATAACATGAAAGTATCTATATCTATATCACGTTTGCAGTTGAGCTAAGCTAATTAAAAACATCACTGTTTTCTTGCGCAAGAGTGGTTGTGCTATCTTTTTAGGGAGAATTTAACGAGTCGGTTTTTTCCCGGTCTTTTATAACAGCCATAGGTCGTGAACTCGTGAGAATCCGTGGCCAGATAAAGTATTGGGTGATAAGTACGACTATGGCATATTTACTTAATTTACGTAATTATCCAAAAGCAATTTTATTTGTACAACTATTGAGCCTTCCCTGTGATATCTTCGTATCATCAGAACGTCTATTTGCACCAACTCTAGAGGAAGCTCGTCCCAAAATGATCATGGCTAGCCTACACCGCCATTATTCATAGGTCTCCAAGATATAAACGTATTTTTTTAACTATTGGTAATGTTGGTTGCAGTGTCGACAGTAATGGTCACGCTGGGTTTCACATCTGGCTGGCCCACAGTGGTGATGCCCAAGTTCAAGGAGAAACAGACTCATGTCGATATTAGTGAGGTAAGTTAATATTCATCAAACTATTCTATATTCCTACTTAATATTTCTCCAGACAAGATAAAGTCGCTCTCTACCTCGACCAATGTTAAGTATAAAATACCTACCTATGTAAAATGCCTGAATATGTCATGCGCAATCATTGATTGGCCAAGTGACGTCGCTACACATCCTAAGGTGCTTGAGAAGTGAACAGGCATTCCTCGGCGATCAGGACAATCACTGAAGTACGATCAAGATCGACCAGCACCTTACTGGTATACTTACTGCCATCCTTAGAGCACGTTTGCTCTTGCGAATCTCTACTCAAGTCGGCCAAAAAAGGCGAGAAATAAATGAGAGCACAGTTGTTGTGTTTTTAGGCAATTCAGATAGAATTGAAAACAAGACTTAAATCGGGAGATCGAGGGAATCGTGGGGCCTCAACTGCTCGACAGTTTGCCACTAGTTGGCCCGGATATGTACTAGATTTGTAACGCACTAGATTCCTCATCTCAAGCCTATTAGCGGCAAAGTAAGCTCTAACGGCAAGTCTCAAGGGTCCTTGTGGAACACGCAAGCCCCACCACGTCGTCAATGTCACAGTCAGCCAGTCGATTCTGTAAACATGTCGAAATGAAGGCTTGGGTGAAATGATCACGAAGTGACCTGTCGTTCTATCTTGATTACATGGATTGACAGCTCACTTCGTGATCACTTCACCCAAGCCTTCACTTCGACATGTTTACAGCAGTGCGAATCTGCTAGTCGATTCTGTAAAAATGTCGAAGTGAAGGCTTGAGTGAAGTGATCACGAGGTGAGCTGTCATTCCATCTTGATTACATGGATTGACAGCTCACTTCTTGATCACTTCATCCAAGCTTTCACTTCGACATGTTTACAGAATCGCACCGCTGTAAACATGTCGTAGTGAACACTTGGGCGGGGTGAGTTGTCAAACCATACAAATAAGATAGAATGACAGCTCCATTGTCATTCACTCCGCCTAGGTGTACACCGTAAGATGTCGACAGAACCGACCGGCAGAATCGCACAGCTGATAAGGCGGTGGGGTAGTATTGTTTACAAGCTTTTTTATTAACCTGAATTTAAATTGCTACAGCAGGGCCGGTCAAAACTCCTTTGTTGAGCAGAGAATCACGGAAATGTCAATCCATTAAAAATAATAATTTTATTAAACTTTTGTCACTTTGTATATAGACCTATGTAGATAGTAGCGAGTACTGTGCTGACTGAGCCAAGTTCAGTGTCTATAGTAGATTCCAGATAAATGTGCAATAACGGTCATTGACCCACATACAGTTATTGACTTTCTTAAAATCAAAAACAGAAATAAAGACTTAGAGCAGTCCTGAATCTACTTCTATCGTGATCCTTTATGTTCTCTAGTAATATAAAATGGTTCATAATGTATTGTTCGGGTATCTACGAAGGGATATTAGGGAAAGGTCAATGTACTTTATTGCAAGTTTATCTGGCACAAAGTATAGTAGCAGATCTCAAGTCGGAATAAACTTGGAGCTATATCGGGAACTGACTTGTTTGGACGCACTGGCCTCTTTTAGGCCAGAATTATACATAAAAGGCATGGTGAGGACGCGGCGCAGGCGAGCGGCGTGCCTGCGCCGCGCCGTTTGTGTATAATTCACGACATGCCGCCTACTACCTAAATTTTGTATTGAAACTTTTGAAGCGGCATCTAACGCCTCGCCTGCGCCGCGCCTGCGCCGCATCTTCACCACGCCTTTTCTGTATAATTCGGGCCTTATATGGATCTTTGGCATCAGTTTCACCCCGCATAGTGGGGTTAGAACGGTACACGCTACGGTATTGTTTAAAATAGAAAACATTTTCGTCGCGGATGACAAATGGTTATTGCCGGCCGTTAAAAAAATATTCGAAACAAATACACAATCGGACATAAAACATTTACAAAAATTATAGAAAGCAAGGGATCTTAATAAAATTGACAATGCAACCAAAAAGTTCCCGAGCGTCGAAGAGTCCCAAACATCCGGCTACTTTTTAAACACAAACGGTATTTGTTTCCTAAAAATAACTCGTGCCTAACTATTTACTAAAAAACCTAGCGATGATTGAATCCTAGCGTTAAGTTTTGTTATTTTTAATCATATCCGAGTTGATCGTACCTACTACTTACGCATACCTACCGGATGCCACCTATTCCTACAGTTTTGTTTGGATAAATATGCAGTATTAATATCTACCTATATGCGGAGTAGTGTATTTTTGAGATCATACTTTTAAATAGATAGCTAATCATTTGAACTAAATACTTATTATCGTATTTAAATTGTTAAATTCAAGCTAGTGGATGTGTCATCTCATCTCACATTACAAACTTGTCAAAATATAGGGTGATATTAGATGTTTTTAAGAGAATGAGACTAAGATTAGAATGCGAACGTTGAATACAATCTCGGCAGTATTATCATTAGTAGGATATGTATCTGCCGAGATTTTGGAGTGGAATATGCACACGCGTAAAAAACAACGTTTTTCAGCACACATACTCGAGGTAAAAGTGGTCTTTTTTTAGGACAGTTAATTTCGTTGTACTATCGGATGGCCATAGCCAGTTCGTCTAGGTATGGCCATCCGATTTAATTATTAAATATACATATAACATCTACATGTATTTTCTTGTTATTCAACTCATACCGCTAATGTTTACATTGTGAGAACCTACAACACGATTATGTTATTGACAAAATGGTGATCGCTGTTTAAACTAATTTATAACTAGCTAATGGGTCCGGTTTCGCATAAAGTGTTTTATTATCCAAAGAGTACCTAGGTACTTAATACCGGGATTAAAAAAAAAACCCAGAAAAGGTTAAGCCTTTTCGTGTGTCAAATATAATCCTAAATTTTAATCACCTAAACATGAAATAAGTGACAATAAAAAAACAACATATTCTAAATTACTTAAAAATGTACTTACGAATTTACGTAAGTACATTTTTAAGTAATTTAGAATATGTTGTTTTTTTATTTGATTATAATATTATTATAATCAAATAAAAAATATATTTAGTTTGATTATAATATTGAAAGCAAAATGAGCAGAAAAAAGGTCTAATTATTATTAAAATTAGGTACCTACGTGTTATCTACTATTAAAAAAATTATGTTATAGTATACAGATTATAGCATTTTAATGTATATAAAGATTTTAATTTTGTTAGTCCGTTCACTAGATTTTCAAAAAATATTGGACACGTATTTTTTGCCATTTCAAATCGATAAAAATTGAAAAAGATAAAGTGCATCAAAGTTCAAGAGTGGGGGCTAGTGACGTCACGTTTTAGTAAAAAGTGAGTATCACGTGACATCGTGCGAGTTTTCAACGCACTTTATTGTCTTTATTTTTGTTTACGTGAAAAAAGAAAAAATAGGACTCCAATATTTTTTGGAAATCTATCTATAAAATTCTTTTTCAGTAAAATACTTACCCTATTACAACAATTCATTTATTCTGCTCGATTGAATACTGATACCGTTTTTGTATGCTAAAGAGATAGTTATTATGGAACGTAGATACTTATCATAGCTGATTCGGCGGTCGTAAAATGAGACTACTAAATTTCTTAGTAAACGAATGACGATATACCTACATTACCTACGTGACAGTCGTGCAAAGATTTTACATTTATTAGATATACCTTTTTTGTGTTCCTTAAATTGCTCTTTGCGTTCCTGGGCCGCGGTAACTCTTTCGAACAAAAATAATACTTACTGCCTGATTTCATCTATTTAAAAAAATGGTTTTCAGATAGACGAGTGATCTTGAGAGTTCCGTTGTTTCATTAAACTTTGGAAATCTACTTTATGTTCGGTATAACGCCACAAACGTAGGGAAACCCTTTTTTTTTTCTTTTTATGAGTTATAACTAGTTATAGCTGTACAGGTAAAACTTTTCTTTCATTCATACTTATTCCTGGAAAAAATGTTAATATTGATTAAAAATACGCTGCTCTAGTGTTAGCAACAAAGTTGTCATTATATGTATTAAGACCATGCAGTTAGCGGTAAGCGGTGTGTCATCCCGTATCCCGGAAAATACACACCTACCTATGTACTAGCCATTATTATAATTGTTTATTCAATATGGTAATCGAAATGATAGTGAAATATAAATAAATGGAATAATAGTAATAATAATCGTTTATTCTCTCGCCACAGTATAACAAAAAACATAGCAATCACAGTTTTATAAATGCATCATGGTAATCGGTAAAGAAATGATTGTGAAATCGTATAAGTACTTTTGTTCCCTTGAAAATGACAATGAATTAAAAGTCAGCCAGGATACATTCCATTTTGTCAATAACAAAGTCAAAAGTACTTAGAAATATAAAAAAACAGCCAAGTCCGAGTCGGTCTCGCACACGAAGGAACCCGTATCAGAAACCGTAAAAGTCACGTTTATGGTATCGCCCGCCTCGTGTGATACGGCTCGCTGACAGACAGACAGACACCCGTGGCTTAGTAATATAGATGCGCTGGTTTCCCTTCGGGTAAGGAACTCTAAAAAGCGTAGGTGTAAGCAGATTTTTTTTGCAGATTTAATGTTGGTTTGGTCACACTGAGCTATAGAAAAGCTCTTAATTTTCGCAGGTCTCACTGTATAGAAATACCATTAAATGACATGAGACCCACACTGAACATAGACTTGCAAACAAAAAATCTCCACGACTTATCTCTTATTAATATTAGGGATATTAATAAGAGATAAGTCGTGGAGATTTTCTAATATTATAAATGCGCAAAGTAACTCTGTCTGCCTGTCTGTTACGCTTTCACGCTAAACCGGCTGAATACTACTTACTAGCTTCTGTGTATCATTAGGGCTCACAATTCCAGCCCATTCAAATACTTCGACATGTTTCTGGTGACCTGGTACTTGTGAATATTTAGCGATCACAATTCCAGCCTTTCCTGGTAATCTTAAGCGCTCAGCCGAAGTACCAGGAGTCCAGAAACACGTCATAGCGCTTTGAAACCACGGGGTAGGTACTACATATTTTGAAATTAGCCGTATCTTCGTGTTCCTCTCTACGCACATATCAAAAGTGTTTTTATTAAATAATAAAATTATCTCCATTTGTTTTCCAGGGCGAGACGCTAACGATGGTGTCTCTCATCCCAGTCGGGTTCGCAGTAGGTTCTCTCTCGACCAGCTACATTGCGGACAAATTCGGGAGACGAGCCACTTTACTGGCGAGCGCACTACCTTACATATTTGGATCGGTAAGTAGAGCTAAGGGTGCTGTAATGCTGTTATAGCACCCTAACCTATCCTTGCAAGTAACTGGACTTTATTCTGCCTATTATTAATCTATCGATCACTCACATTCGCCTCCCATAGCTATGCCACTGAGTAGAAATATATTGTACCTATAATATTGTTACCAGGGTCGGTCTAAGCTAAAATACATACTGGTATTCAGCTGAATCCGGTTTGACTAAAGCCGACCCCAATATATGTAGTTGGGAAAAGGCTAGGCAGATGATGGTCAGTTTGGGCTGAAAAGGCCCGGTCTCCCCACAAGCCCGGGGCCCGAAATGGTAAAATGATAGATGGGATCGGAAAATAATGCAAAATACAAATGATTAATTATATTGTAATAAATTGTAAGTAATTGCCACTTTTATAGGGAGAAAATAAATGTTTGCACCCCGACTCGTATAGGTTTGATTTTTTTCATAATCCATTCTTAAGTAGTAGTAACTGATGCAGGACAGCTGAAGAACTCAGAGAGTACGGAATGTAAGAGCGAGTGAAGCGAGCTCAAACATTTTTGCAACCTGATGATGACATTAAGAATAGATAGCTACCTACTCTTAATGTAGGTCGTAAGTAAGAGTCTTCGGTCTATTCTCTAAGCTAGAAGTCCCCCAGGCTCTAGGCGACTCAGGCTGCCTACCCAACCTACCGCTGGGCTTGCGATGAGCTCCGCAAGCCAGGACCGTGGGCACCCGAGGGGATCCGCGTAGGTTAGAGCCCGGCTGGCAAATGCCACCTTGAATGTATGGCCAGTCCGAACCTAAGCTTTACCAAAATTTAGCTACTTATTATAAAAAGTAGATAAGAGGCCCTAGACAATGTATCATTTAATTAGCGAATACGACTGTCGAAATGCCAAAATGTAGGAATATTTGATCACGTGACATTTCGATAGCATCTGTCAATCTCATACATTTTTGACTTATTGACAATCGCCTTCGCCACGCTACCGTTTCAGAATCTCACTTGTCTCGAGCCCAAGAACCAGAACCTTTTCGACCTGAAGGCCAATTATCGTAATTAAAACGTTCAAGTTCAACTCGAAATATAATCATTTGAATTCTGGTTATGTATCGTATACTTGGATAAATTAAAATTTACAATCGTCTTGTTGAGTTCCTGGCACGGTCAATTGTACAGTTATACTTGCCAATTGATACAATGGTCGATAAAATAAGACATATACAAATATGTAAGTCTATACCTGCTTCTCAACACGTGTGCCTAAGTATGTATGCAAGTGTATCTAAGTATGTATGTATGTATGTTTGTCCGCGCATATCTCAAAAACTTTAAGCCGGATTGCAAAACAATCTCTTTGAGTTAAATGTGTATCAGTCACTAGGAAAACGTGCCGTTGGCTTAACAGTATAATTCTAAACCATGTCATTATGCACGTTGCTTCATGCAGTGCTAAATGCTCTAGCTAAATAATCTAAATGAAAATTACAACTGAAATTAAAAAAGAAAAATAAGAAAGTAATTAAAAAAAAAATAACCGACTTCAAAACTGTAAATTTACACTGTGTAATCTGACAACATACATATACGAGTATGTACATACATACACACGAATTGATAACCTCCTTTTTTGAAGTCGGTTAATAAAATAAGGAACGCCAAATGGTAGGTAGATGTGCTATAACGCCGAAAACATAAATTCTATTCCGCTATACATGATAACTACACTTGCGTGCAAAAAAATCGACCCACCCCGTACGCTTTCGTTCAGAACACGATAAATTAAAATCTAAAATTAATTAACAAATAATTTTCACACTGTTTGTTAAATGTCAGTCTAAGATTACAATAACACATGCAATACAACATCCCGTTTATTGAAGTGTAGGGTATTTAAAAATAAAGTTTATGAAACATACCTTCAAATTACATTATTAGTTTTTGTTCGTCTGATCTTAATTTTTATATATTGTGTTCCGAATCGAATCATACAGGGTGGGTCGATTTTTTTGCACGTAAGTGTATTTTATTAATCCTTACATTTTGATATCGGTTGATCAGATGATCGGCTTCCAGTCTAACCGGATACAGCTAAGTACCAATATTTTACACTACATGAGAGCGACTGCCCATTTGACATCCACAACCCAGTAACTGGGTAACTCGGTATCCATTACACAGTACGCGCAGTTATCAACAAGAGGCCCTACACAATGTGCCATTCAATTGGCGAATGCGACTGTCGAAATCCCAAAATGTTGGAATTTGATCACGTGACATTTCGATAGCATCTGTCAATCCCATACATTTTTTGACGTATTGACAATCGCCTTCACCACGCTACCGCTGACAGAATGTCACTTGTCTAGAGCCCAAGGACGCCCGAAGGAAGGTGACGCCCGTCGTGCATTTTCCGTCACTCACTACACAGAGTGAGTTTCTAAAGTGTGCGTGGATGGCCTAATCCAAAACTATAAGGATTAGCGAAAATCATTGATAGGAGTTTCGAGCCCGATTTTGATGAAAACTAAAACTGTAAAATTGGATTTTTGAAAAAATTATAGATCACTCAATATTTTTTTTTTGAAAATTGAATAAGTATTTGGTTAAAAAATTGCTCTTTCCTTTAGTTTGCCATGTGTTATTATTGGTTATTTTCCAGAATTTGATACTTATTAGAAACACTTTGTGCTCACAGCCTTTTCAAAGAAATTTCGAAACGGCTGGTTGACACTTCCCGTGACCCCCTTACTTTGGGCAGAGACTAAGCATTGCCATTCAACGTGGCAATGCCGCCAGTCTCTTGGGCACTTTACCAGCTGACAGCGTTGAGGACGAATTTTTTGATGCTATATTTTAGTGGCTAATTATTTTTGAGGCGAATAACAACTTATTAGGCGACTAACTAATTGGTTACAAAAAATAATGACTTGGCGGCTAATATTAACAGTGGGATGTCATACGTATATGTGTTTTATTTGGTGTAAGAGCGAGCGAAACGAGCTCGGGACTTGGGGCACCCCGACTCGGACAGGTTAGGTTAGAAGGGAATAGCGGGGTCAAGTGAGCGAGCGAAGCGAGCGAACAGACCCCGCCATCCCCTTCGTGGTTATTTTTTACAAACCACCCAAAAATATTTATTTATTTATACTACAATCACTGCCAATTTAAATTTAAACAGAGCTCACAACTCTATATAAAGCTGCTACTTAATACTTAAAATGCTACTTCATTGTAGCTGCCAACCTATTATTTTTGCTACCCATCTTAATTATTTTTAAAACCCTATAACAGGTTAGTTTGTCGCCGCATTAAATACATGCCTATTTTAGTTTGTTGTAAGTTTTGTGTATTTTTTAATTTAAATTATTATGGTCTAATTGAAATAAACACTTTCAGATAGTGTAATAATCCAGGTTGTCTTTTTTTTCAAATGAACCGGTTGTACTCCTGGCTAAGAATAACAATTTTTCAAAAACCCAATGATGCAGTTTTAGTTTTCATCAACATCGGGCTTGAGACTCCTTCAGTGTTTTTCGATATTCCTCATAGTTTCGGATTGGCCTTCCACGCACTCTTGAAAAGTTCACCCTGTAGATCACAGAAATGTTGAGTTCCAACTTCTCTAACAGTAATTTATTTGTTTTATATATTACTCGTTGATGGCCGCTGATTGCAATATCTACATATTTCTGCTATAGCGTCGTCTGTTGTACTTTTTATTCAAGTCGGTATTAATCAATTTGTATCTATTTCAGATAACTATAACGTTTGCTTTAAAAGCGTGGCAAGTGTGGGTTACGACGTTTTCATGGAGTTGCGGAACAGGCATGGTTAGCACGGTAAGTTTTCCTGCTTGTATTTATTTATAGCGAAAGCGCTAATCTTCCCGTCAGCAGCAACAAAATCAACCAATTTTATAATTACAATAGCTTTTGCCCACGGCTTCGCCCGTGTGGATGTCGGTTATCGTGTAAAAAGTAGTCTATGTCCTTCTCCTTATCCCAGTTTTGCCGTTTTTAGTAGGAGAAAGCCAAACGAAAGATAGATGAATTGAGTGAAACAGGATCTTTTTTTTTTTTTGTTTTCCCACCGAAATAAAAAATTGGGAGAATGATGATGTGGATTCAAAGAGTTTTATAGTAGGCAGAGGTAACACTCTTGTTATCTGTTTATTCCTTCTGTTATCTGTTTATACGTAAACGGAAAATAGTCCCACAACTTGACGTGCTTATTTTCTGCATTTTCATTCTAAAATAAAATAAATAACCAAACAAACGATGAAGGCGCCACTGCGCGGCCGGCGTTAGCACGGCGCCCTCTTTATTATTTCGAGTTTTAGACGATTTGATATCACCTAGCTACCCTCGCCCAGATTTTACCCGCAATGTTAACAACGTTGTCTGCCCGTCTCGCCGCTGGACTAACATAACAACATCATTTGCACCTTTAATAATATCTGTTTTTGTTCCTTAGGTCGTGAACTACTACTTCTCGGAAATAGCAGACAAAAACGTGAGGGGCACACTCTCACTCATCTCGGGATTTATGTTCAAATTCGGGACCCTTGTAGCCATGTCAGCGGGGCCCTTCCTGTCCTACGAAGACCTTAACTACATCATGCTTGTTCTACCTGTGTCCTACGGTATCATCTGCTGGTGGATACCGGAGACGCCATATTTTCTTCTGAGAAAGGGAAACGTCGCAGGGGCTAGAAAATCACTCCGGATATTGAGGGGATATAAGGATGAGATGGTAATTTGTCTTGGACATGGGGTACATACCTACACCGCTCCAGCCCCGGCGACATACCGGTGTGTCGCGTGATTTACGCGTTTTTAATATTTATTATTACTATTATGCAAGTTTCATTATATAATTTGGAATTTTCATATGTCCGGTGCTTGAGAGGTAAAGGTGTATGTCACCATGATATTAGTAAAGATTTGCATTGCATTTATAAATTTGATGTCTAATGGAAAATTAGTTAATAGTAAGCTTTCAGTAATAGAAAGAGCTATAAACGAAGAAGGTTTGTGTACCTATAATATAATTTACATCCGTCGCTAGTTCAAATCCATCATCATCATCATCATCGGGTCATTTCAATCGCCATTCATCGATTCAGGCTATTTAGATCGGTTATTTTTTTTTCAGAACCTAGTAGAAACTTTTTTTAAACAGTACTACATGCTCCAGTTTTTTTTTTTATTTTTACTCTATTTAGTTTTAGAAACCATCACTAAAAAGTGTTTTTGCAATGTTTATGTTTTTCATTATTCCCATCCGTTGAGAAGTTTCACTGCTTTTCTCCAGAATCCATCATCAGATCCTCACCATATCATCTTTCTTCCAGGAGATATTCTCTAAGCATAGGTAAGCATGCCATCCCTGCCGGTGTACCTGAGGTCTGACTATAATAATACGTGTGTTTTCTATAGGTTTTGGAGGAGGAACTGGTGGCTTTGCAGGCGAATGTCAATAATGAAATGAAACACTCCAGCACGGTAAAAGAATTGTTTGTCGGAGTGCAGTACAGGAAAGCCATTATAATAGCTGCAGGTAGGTCGTTATCCGTACATTACTACAATAATGTACAACGTTCTCTGTCTTAGTCTCCACAGACCAATACATTGCCTTTTTTCATCGGATGTATAATTGTATAGCCATTAACTAAATATAGTCCACTTTTCAACTCTGTTTTAAAAATAAATGTTTTTTGATAGATTTATTTTATTATAATTCACATCACTCGTAAAAACTTCACAGTATCTCTTGCGTGGAAATTCCTGCATTAAGTGCTGTAGTTATTAGCAGGATTTTTACAAATGATCCGGATCTGATTTTTAATACATAATAATGAGACATAATCCTTCGTGATTCCAGGACTGAAACTAACGGCTATGATGACTGGAGCCGTGTTGATAAGGCAGTATCTGGTACTGATCATTAAAGAGACCAAACTAAATATTAAGGAATCCCTAGTGACCATCATATACGCTGCAATTACCTTCGTTGTTAGTAAGTAACCCAGTTTTCATCTAAGTTATTTTGTGTTATAGGTACGGTAATCATTGTGAGGGTTTTCGAATCAATTGTGATTATTTGTCATCGATATGAGGGCCAATTCTACTAATTTTTAAGTAACGTCCGCATTCGCATTCGCATCTGTCAAAAAAGCCTAAAAAGTATGGATAGCAAATTTGTATAGTATAGTCTTTAAACAGAATTCTGCTCTTCCATACTTTATTTTAAAAGGCTCACTATCACCGAAAACCACATGTGGTTCATAGGACTAGGCTGTGAACCGGTTAAGGAAAGAAGAAAAAAATCTTGCAACGCTATTGTTGACCAAGTGGATTAGGATATCTGTTGTCAGTCCATTATTATATTTTTTTTTTATGTTAATTCATTATGTACAACCTGACAAACCATCTTCCCAGAGGCGGTGGGACGAGCCACTCTGCAGAGTAGTCCAGAACTTATTGACCTGCTACTACTGCTGAGTGTGCGCGCCTGCTGGCTTTGGGAAAGTGGGAGTCACGTCTTTAGCTTCACGCACTACTGTCGTGGAACCACTCTGTACGACGGCACTACTTTCCGCCTCGCTGTTTGACTACTTCTAGGAGCCCCATACGGTTCTCCTCATCGCTGTTACTGTGGTGAGGTTGTTAACAGCCTTGGGCACCATGGCCTTTCTTGTAGCCGCAGTGCGGGTCGTTTTGCCCATCACGCTAACTAAAACGACATCATCTGACGAGATTTTGTCACCGCGTTCCAGCTGTATTAGAACCCAATGGCTTGGTACATAACGGTGGCAAAAGGCAGGACTTTGTTTTCATGGAAGATGGGTAGGCCTTTAGTGTGGGACGCAACCTGTGTCGATACTCGTGCACCATCCCATCTTCCTAGTTCATCGTGCTGTGCTGGCGCTGCCGCTGCGGCTGCGGAAAACCTCAATCGGCGTAAATATAGTACCTTATTGGTAACTTTATTTTCAAGCCGTTTGGGGTTGAAACCTTCGGGCCGTGGGGCCCTTGTGCTCACTGCCTTTTCAAAGAAGTTTTGAAAAGCATTGCCATACAATGTGGCAATGCCGGCAGTCTCTTGGGCATATTACCAGCTTTGAGAACGAATTTTTTGATGCTATATTTTAGTTTGTAGTTAGCTTAGTTTATTTCTTACATAAAGTTTTAACGTTCAATCAATAAAAAATCATAAAAAAAACATGATACTGATCTATTGATCTTGTTTTGCAGGTATGATGTCTTCGGTGTTGGTTGACCGAGTGGGTCGGCGGCCTCTCCTAGTGTTCTCGTACCTCGGCACGGCCGCTTCGCTCGCCACCGTCGGTTTCTATTTCTTCCTCCAAGAAGTCATCCACGTCAGCACTGATACTTTAACAACCATCAGCTTCATACCATTCGTCGGTATTATTTTCGCCAACGTCATCTCCATTTTGGGTTTCAGTTCTCTCATTAGCATCATACCCGCTGAAATATTTCCTATCAACATTAAAGCGATTGCTATGACCTGTCTGGGCCTCTTTGGTTCTGCTATAGGTTTTAGTAATAGTTATACGTTGCGAATTAAAAATTACTTAGGTTATACAGCTGTGTTTTGGATTTTTGCTGTTTTCGGATTCCTTGGCAGTGCATTTAGTTACTTTGTGGTCCCAGAAACGAAAGGTAAAGATCTTGGAGACATTCAGGCAGAGTTACAAGGGGCAGCTTATGACGCTGTAACTCTTGATGACAAATTAGGAAACGGTGTAACAAGGAATGACGAAAATAAAGAAGGCACTGAAATGGAGGAACTTAAAAAGAAAGATATCTCTAGGGAAACTTGAAATCGATTTTTCATTTTGTTTTATTTGTAATCTCGTGAAAATATAAAAAGAGATATGTTAAGTCTGTATGAGTATGTTTACTGTAATCTCCTTAACTTATCGTTTGTGTAAATGTTAGTGGCTTTTTATGTCAAATTCTCACAATCAAAATCCCAAGTTTGCCTTTCATAATAAAGTTTAAAAATAAGTACATACAAAGTAAGACTGTCTAGATTTAGGGACTGTACTAATCTCACAACCAGAAATCTCGATTGCATTTATGAAGGCTTCTGTCGATGCTGATGTTATTACAGAATAAAATTTTAAAAAAATAATTATACAACGTGTAACAGAATAAACGCAATACCTCTTAAGGGGTCATTGTACTCGTCATTATGAACAATTTTTACGTTGGGACCAAACCCGAAATCGCGAAAAAAAATGGGTAGTATTTAAACGCAAATCAAAAAATATCCTTTTTCTATGCAATAAGATTCCGAATTCCCATCAAAATTACTGATTGCACAGCAAAATATTCAACTCAAAATATCACTAAACACACTACAATTTATTTTCGCAGCGTACAGCGATTTTTCCTAAAGCAAAAGCTTTTCCATCAATGCACAGCTAATAATCTTATATCTAATAGACCTAGCCAAACCTTAAAATATTCTATGCATGGTTGATGGTGGGCTTGGTCGACAGAGCCCCGCTACGCGGGGCTCCTACTTCTGTGTGGTTTATAAAAAAGGAGTGCCCTAAAGTCCCGATTGCATCCAGTTTCTCCTGATATAACAACCGTTACATACCCAGTGTCGAGTCAAAGTTAGTTATTTTGCTATGAAATATGGAAAATTTGCTGTGCAGTCAGTATTTATGCTATGTATGTAGTATTTTTGTACAAAAATAAATTTAACTGTATTGCATTATGAGGAAAAAAGTAATGTCATATTGATGTATGATTTCGAATTATCTGCAGTTTGAGTTTTGTTAAAAATTTAGTTTATTTGTAGTGAAGTAAGTTATTTGATGTAAAAAAGAATATAAATGATGAGTATGTATTGATAGGCGATTATTTATTTGATATGCAATTTATAATATCCCAAAAAAAATCAGCTGTTCACATTTTGTAGAGTTATCCGCACATAAATGTATGGGGCCGTCGATTTTTTTTCGCGATTTCAGTATTGGTCCCATATTGAAAGTGGTTCAAAATGATGAGTACAATGACCCCTTAAGAGGTATTGCGTTTATTCTGTTACAAGTTGTGACACACTGAATACCTGTTGTATTCAGTGTGTCTCTTTTTTCTCTGTTATTTTACCGTGATATGATGATGATTACACTAGTACGTACGTACGTACGTTTTATTTCAATTGTACCAAATGTCGATATTATCTACTTAATGAAATGTTCGTTTCTTAAGTGTGTAACTAAAGTTCGATTATTTATTATTTGTTTAAAATATTGCTGGAAGTGAAACAACGAAAGTAAATTGTGAGTTTTGAGTTCCGGGTTTAACTTAGTAAGCCACCAACAACTGCAAAATAATTATTTACCATAATATATGTACAGATTAAACTAAATTACGTAACAAATGTTAGTTCACCTCCAAAGAGTTTTAGATTGCTCGCATTAGCATAAATATAAGTATTCCACAGGCGAAGCATTTTATATGAAGTCTTTTAATTCTTTTTATAACTAGATAATGTGATATACTTAGGAAAGCGACTGTGGTGCTAGAATCTATTCCATATTTATATAAAAGTATTATCTATTTACCTTTCTCTGCTGCCATTTTATTCCCAAAGGAATTATAAGAAAATTTATAGAGTAGTTTAACACTAACCGCTGAATGGCGGCAATGTATGGAGTTTTATTTTAAGAGGCTTTAATTTCTTCTAAGTTTACTGATGACAAGGAACAGAATAAAAATAGGTTTAAAATACAATATTCATGGACTTTTCCAAACCTATTATTATTATTATTTTTATTCTAACCTTTCGAAATAAAGTGTTATCCTTATTTATGATACGGTATACACATATTATGTTAAATGTAAAATATGAACTCTATCCATGTTGGAGTAAGAATAAATATTGATTAAATTTGCTTTTGCCTGAAAAATATAAGGTTAACGCGCGGTTACTTTAAATAAGTACATGTTTGTGTAAGTGTAAGTGTCTTTTGATAAATCTTTATTTTCTCGATCTATGGTAAGCATAACCAAAATGGGCTTTGATTGTTGTAATGTCGGGAAAAGTAATTGTTGACCACCTTAGCGAAGAATGTGACTTTTCATTGACAAAGTCAAATAAAATGTAGTACCCCACTTCCTCATACTGCGGAAATGTCTTACATTAGCAACCTTATACTTTTTTTTTATTTTTTTTTTATTATGAATGGGTTAGCTCTTGACCTCGATCACGCCTGATGGAAAGCGATAGATAAGGTCCATGATGAAGCGAGCGTGCCCAGAAGATACATACATAATTATAAGTAAAAAAGAAACCTTAAAAGTACCTACGGATTCGCAAATTCTAAATTCAAATTTTGGATAGAAAATTTTAATTTTGTATTTGCTTATTATTATTTAAACCGAGTAGCAGTGTCTAAAAGATAAATACCCGATTTAGAAGTTAGAATTTACTGGGAATTATTCTTGAAAGTTGTAAACAATTATTTTTTCTGACTATTCTATTATATTTAGTAGATTACTATTAAGGTACTTAAGAATTTGATATGAATTTTGTAACTTGACTAGGTAACTGAAAGTTTGGTAATAAGATACAGCAAACGCATCAAATGCTGCATTTTCAAGAAAAAGGAGAAAACGGTCTTCCGTCTAAGCATTATTAAAGTAGCGTATAACATGGAACGCGAAGAATTTTCATAGCTTTTTTTGGCTTTTTGCCGGGTTATTACTTATGTCAAAAGGTTCTCTCGAATCACCCGACGTTCGGTGAATTTTTTAAAAAAGCTTTTTGACTGTTTTATGTAATTATAAAAAAATTAAGATCTGTCTTTATGGTTTTCTTTTTCTTCCTTATCTTGCAGTGATAGAACTTTTTGATTAACCACCCCACTGATTTGTAAATAATTAACCGGTATACCAAGACACTTTAATACCTGCAGCTAGTTGAGGACTGTGAATATATAATCAGTGTATAACTTACCCAGTGCTGTCCACAGAGCTTCTGTGTGACAGGGAGGCAAAGGATTGTAGTTCAAATAACACTTATTATAGTACTATTTCTTCCGGATTCCGTTCCCTTTTCCGTCTCCATTATTATAATACGTAGGTACCATACCGTTAAATATTAAGTTAGCAAAAATTAAAAAAAACACGTCTCTTGTATGGGGACCCCCTCGAAATAGTACATTACTGCAGCGGCCAGCAAAAGAGGCATTGATGGACGAACCTGTAAATGTGGGCCGAGGCGAAGCTGAGGCACACATACGTAAGTCCATCAATGCCTAGTTGTGGTCAAGGGTTGTATAGTATTGATCTCAAAATAATGCGCGGAAATTTAAACTGAATAATACCTTGAATATAATCAATGAAGAACAACGAACAACAACAATTTTCCCGCGTTAAAGTGTTCATTTGTTTTGTTTTTCAAAAAGCTTTCTATTTGCAAGCCAGCTCGAAAATAAAAAACCTTTGTTATGTTACCTCCTTGTTAAGTTCCATTTTTAAATTACACGACAGATATGAGTTTACCTACTATGTAATTTATTTGGCCGCTTAAACACGACAGATATGGATTTTCATACAACTTTTGCCGGCGGCTGCTTGCATGTATTTGGCCTGTACAGCAATTTCGATTTATCTCAAAGATAATGCTCAAATTTCCAAGCATGTTTGAGAAAATTAAATATAAAAACGCGTATAAAAATAAGCCTGTTGGTAGTAGGGAAGCTTCCTCTATTTTTATTGCTTTTTGTAATAGTGCCAACAGAAATACACACTCTGTGAAAATTGATTGCCACCACATAATATGAAATAAGCATCACCAATCTGTAATGAACTAGTGAAGAACCAGAAGTCTCCAGCCAAACCTGCTACATCCTTCATTTCTGCATACCCCTTGACTTATAGTTAAGTGATCCTCGACTCAAAATATTCTGTAAAATAGGTTCTAGCTCAGCTGCGTCCGGCTCTTTTTCTAGATGTGACTTTGGCGTGACGGTTGACAGGATGAATAGAAAAGTCATTAAGTCCGCCTTTGTATAGTGTTTTTTTTTACTTGTGCATAAAGATTTAATAAATAAATAAAAATCTCTCGGCCTCTGGGTTACCCCCTTATCCTATCTTGACAGAGTACGAATCGATGTCACATAACAGAAACACAGAAGTTAATTAAAGCCACAGTTGTGTTGTTGAATAATATATTTTCGCCACTACATTTTACAACACAGTACCTGTGTTGTACACGTGTGTGTTTAAATTGGTTTAATGTGTTGTTTCATCATGAGTACCTACATCAAGGGGAGATATGAGAGATAGCTAAAATCACTGCAACTGCTCCATAAATCTTTTTTCCTCTTACTTTGTCAAGTTACGAGGCAGTTTACGTTATCGAACAATTTGAATCAAAGATAAAAACTGTATCTGTCAGGTTACGTTAGTTCTTTCAGTTCTGAATTTTCCTTAACATCATCAGCAGTTTCATCTTTCTTTAAATTGTCATCAGCGTCATCGTAATTATTTCCTTGCAATACAATTTGAATTTCCCTCAAACTCTTCCCTTTAGTTTCCGGCACAACAAAATATGTAAATACTGCCCCACTAAAAGTCATACTGGCATAAAACCAGAAAACTCCGTACAATCCCGTCCAATCCTCCATTACCTGGTATCCCTTCACTACTATTAAAGATATGAACGCTGTAAAAATACTGAAGACAGTCATGGCAACAGATCTGACATTTAAAGGGAAAATTTCTGAAGGAATAATTAAGACTAAAGTATCGAAACCTATGCTAGATATGATAATAGAGCACATTATTGCAATAAATACAACGAAACGGAAAGGATTTGAGGATTCATCGTCGATTCCAACAACTCTTTGGAGGAAGAAGTAGGCTCCGGTGGTGGTTAGCATCACACAGGAGCCTAAGTAGGAGTATATGAGCAATGGACGGCGCCCCACCTTGTCCACTATAACTGGTGATGACAAACCTGAAAGTAAATTCAAATTGAATTGATGTAAGCCTTTGGTATAAGCTCTAGTCCAGAACTATTGTAATCTCATTTTCATTCACCAATGTAAGTTATTCAACATTGAGACGGAGTTGAAGCCCAAGGAGTTGGCATTAGTGTCGTAGTTTAAGAAAGTTGCCGTACTCACCAACTGCAAATCGTATTGCTCCAAAAATAATGAGAGCTGTGGAAACTTGCAAGCCGCAGTTGCTTTGTTGGATGATACGTCCTAAGTATTGCTGGATGGGTATATTGCCCGAAAATATTTGAGTAATTCGTAGTCCTGAAAGTGAAACAATGAATCGAAGAATTATTCCAAGTCCGATCTGATTTAGATTTTTGAAGACACAGTTGTTGAAACTCTTGTGAGTTTTAAATCAAACCTACCAGTGGTTATAATAATTGCTTTCCTATATTGTTCGCCAGTCAATAACTCTTTGGCTGAACTAGATCGAAGCATTTCCTTCCTCACATCTGACCTCATTAATGACAACTTTTCTTCGACCATCTGCAAGATTTAATTTAAAAACATGAATAATTATGTACTCAAAAATTTGCGTAGGATTAAACAAGTAGAATACAATATCCAAGATACCTTTTCATTATTTTTTCCGGAAAGACTTAGAAGCACTTTTCTCGCTGCGTCCACCTTTCCTTCTTTCAGCAAATAGTAAGGAGTTTCGGGGATCCTCCAGCAGGCCAGGAAGTAGCATACAGGTAACGCTATCAAAAAGTAACTCAAAGCTTGATAAGTAACGAAGGAACCTATAGCCAACACCAGGAGAGCCCCGAAACTAAACATGAATCTGGTAACAGCTGTCAATGTCCCTCTTATTTCTTTATCAGCTATCTCCGCTAAATACACGCTTGTTACCTGAAATTACAAGAACGCAAAATGAAAAGCAATTTGAAAAATTATAGATGATCAAAATTTGTTTTAAACTAATAAGTTGATTGATAAATTTATCGTAAGAAAAAGTTGTATCGATTTATCGATTATAAGACTTCGAGCTTGAATCAAGTGCGAGTGAATAATACTAACCGTTGTAATCATGCCAGTCCCACATCCCCACAAGAATCTGCCAATATATAGCACCCAGGCTTTTGTAGCGCAAAGCACAAACACCTGAAAGTAACATATTTCAGGATTAGTAGCTCTCTGAGAAGAGGATTATGGTTTATTGATTAGTGGACGCCGTTCACCTTACGACTTTTCCGATATTATTGCAAACTAAACAGAGAAACATACAGTTTAAAACATAGTCGAAGATAATGGAGTTTTATCCGGAAAATTTACTTCAACAAGCAATATAAACTTGTGTAGTTCTACTATAAAACCATCAGACAGGTCTTGGCCATTAACAAATGCGAAAAAGGCAAAAGCAGAGCATCGACTACCTGGACAAGAACAATCCATAATGACATCTTAACGATGGGCTCAACGCCAGAAATTACGCAAAATTGACAAGAGAGGTGTTAAGGGGTGTCCTGTATCTGGCAGAATCTTGATGCTCGAAAATTTATTTTGCATAACACACTTGGCATAATCTTCTATACTTAAACGAATATTTTTAAAGCATAAAAATTTATTCTATATTCTTCTATACATATAATAAATCTGTTAAAGAGTCATTTTTGCACGTAGAAAATAATTTAAAAAAATTGCCAGGGAGTTAAGAGCGTTTACGCGGTACGGTTTTTTATACAAACTTTCAAGTCCTTATTCTTCAAAATGAATGAACCGATTTTAACGAAACTTGGTATGCATGCGCTAGATATTCAGGTCTAAATAGTTACCAGAAAACATTTTTGAAAAATGTTTCAGAGGGAGAGAGAGAGCGATTTTAAGTTTTCTATAGAAAGTGAAAAATCACTATATCCTTCCCCCTGAACTCTTTTTCAAAAATGTTTTCTGATAACTATTTAGACCTGGATATCTAGCGTATGCATACCAAGTTTCGTTAAAATCGGTTCATTCATTTTGAAGAATAAGGACTTGAAAGTTTGTATGAAATGACATACGGCGTACACGCTCTTAAAGGATGACTAACACAACACATTTCCAGCGTTTTTGTAATTTTTTTCTGTTTGTCTGTTTAGATGTGCAGGCATCACGTAGAAAGTTCAAAACGAATGAAGATAACTTTTACACATTAAAATTGTCTGTAATTCAGATTGTTAATTAGTTTTTGTTTCATCGTAATCGGTTCACTCTATCAAAAGATATTTGTATTTAAAATGTTCAAGAATAAATTACATTTCATAACGCGAAGCACATATACACGTAACGCCATCATTTGAAAAAAAATGGTAATAGTTTAGTAGAGTATACTGCATGAATTAAAGCATGGAAAGAACACCAAAACATATTGTTATGTTATTTTTGAATCTTTTAGTACGTGGAAAAGGAAAAGTAAACATTTTATTATCTTATCGTTTTATCGTCTGAACTATTATTTTGACAGTTCAACTCGATGGTCAGTAGATGGCGTTTTTCATTTGATGTCACTTCCTGAAGAATTTTTACGTTCGCGTATGTCTGCTAAATGCACATTTGCTTCCTGAACTTCTCAAACCATACCATACCAGCGAAGGGTAGGTACACAAGTACAAGGTTCCAGGGTTGCCAGGTTGTAATACTGGAAACTTGGAAAGCCGCAGAGGCCAGCCGATTTAGCCATAATAAACTGGAAAAAAGGCCGGACTATTTATCCTATTCATGGTTTAGAGTCTTTATAATAATACTTAGTATGTACAGACACCAGCACATCAAGTTACAACAATCTGTAAAATTTCTTTAATAATATTTTCAACTTTATTGCTGATCCATTAGGTTCAAGGTTGATTGGGAAAAATTGACTGCAGTTTCGGGTAGCTTGATGTACTGGCTGTACGTATTAAGTCATTATTAATCGGGCTGCAACTCCACGTCCAAGTGCGTGTTTTGCGTAAGGGTGAGACAGCAACTATGGCATTCGATCCATCCCGGCTCCGCAAGGCAAGCCAGCAACGCCCTAGGCGTTACTGACTAATGTTAAGTAGCATTGTAAGTAAATCCAGTATTTTTGAGATAAACCAGCACTAAACCGTTCTAATTTATTCCTAAGTAATGAAAAAACAATGCAATACTTATTGAAAATCAAAGTGCCAGGTAAAGTTCAAAAACCCTAACAACAGCCGGTCAGGCCGGAAACCGTCTAATGTGACCGGTCCAAATGACAGCCGGGATCAACGGCTTAGAGTACCAACCTACTTCCCAAGGCTCGGAGGAGTGTCAGTAAGTTAATACGGTCAACCATCCACAGACCGACCTCGGCAATTGTTACTTAACCTAGAAGATCGATCCGTGTATTATTTGGCCACCAGCTTTTCTAAATCTTCTGTTTCAAAAAAAAAATGTCTTGGGTGTTTGTTGATTCGTTTTCGAAACTTGTTTAATTTGCGGTACTGGTTAGTATTATTAATTCATTTGAAGTAGTACGGTAACATAAGAATCGACTTGATTCGAGGTACTAGGAGATATCGAGGATGGTCGGCATTTTAAACCGAAGATGTGATGTAGTTAGTGCCCAGTGTAACCTTCTTTTTATTTTCTTAGTTCTAAGAGGAGTCAGGTAATGCAGGGTATTGAGGCTGTACGTACATCTTTAATCTATGCGACACATTTTTTTCCGACATCCACGCGAACGAAGTCGCGGGCACAGCTAGTATTTTGTATAAAGTTGACTATTTCTAAGTTTCCATTATATTTAAGTACTAAAACTAAACTCCAGGCAGAAATTTTAAATTGCATTACAATAATGCACTAATCTAGGTCACTATTTATATTATATAATTAAAAATTGCTTATTTATTTATCTAATTTTAAATTGCGAATACGTCTGTATGCTACGAACGAGCGCGAGTCAGTCTGAGTGAATTAAATGAGTGTATGCCAAACGATTAACAACGAAATGAAGTTTATGCTATCCGTTGAAATAATATTATGACATAAAAAATTCTGCTATAAAAGGAAGACCCGTGTAAAAGTATAAGGAAGGCAGACTCCAAATAGGGATAAAGCCAGATGCTAGATTGAGGCCTATTATTAAACTGCCCGATTTAACATCACAAAAGAAAAGAAAAGCAAGAACACTGTACATTTGCAGCTAAATGCTAAATTTTTTATATGCCTTTTTCATCAAGCCAAGTGTAGTACTTACCGTACCAACAACAAATGGAACAGCACTCGTCAAGAGAGTGACGCGTCTGCCAAACTTGTCAGAGACAAAGCTAGAGACCAGGCTGCCAACGATCATGCCTGGACCTGGCATCATCAACATCCATGAGATTTCACTCTGCAAACCAAAAGAAAAAAGATGGTTCTGGGCCAGACTTATATAGAAGCTCGCAAATATACGAGGACTTATTCTTGTTAAAAAGTATGTTGTTATGGGGTCCTGAAAAGAAATATTTAGTGGGTTTATCCATTAGGATTTTTTCAGAAGGATGCCCGAGTTTGAAAGTTGATGGTGTGACACAACGTGCCTCGAAAAGCACGGTGCAGGTGGAAGCAGGTGCAGGTTTTTTGATGTTGTGAGTGATCTCCCCCTGGCCGTGTCGGGATGTCGATCCATTGGACTATGAGAGTAAAGGAACAGCGTGCGTGCAAATAGCTGTGTACTCCACACAGCTATTTGCACGCACGCTTTGTGCACTATAATATCTCCTGCTTAATTGGTTTCTTTGATCTACCGTGGGCCTATAAATAAAGGATCATACAGTGTAACCCGGGACCGCGTCACTTAACTATGGAGTACATAAGTTAGGGAGAAAGTTGAATGAAACAAGTACCATTCTATAAAATACAAAGTTGATTAAAATTACACATTAGGCAGGTACTTAGATCAAGTACACAGGTTCATTACCATATTCCCTAAAACCCTGTAACACAATTCCAATTCTGGATCACCCCGTCTCCGTAACGAGGTGTACCAGAGAGGAAAATGTGCATGAGAAATAAAATATATAAACTCAGGGTCGCTTGTGTGGATTCGTGAGGTGAACCGCTAGCAACTTCTAGCTCAACCGAATCAGTAGGTACACATATATCTAGTTGTGCTCGGTGCAGAAAATAGATATGTTAAGCTTTATCTCTAGAGACACAACATTCCTTAAAGTATAGCAACCATTCAATTACTAGATCTTTCTATTCTTAAGTAAACATAAGGTTCACTCTCTCTCTCTGTCTCTCTCTCTAAAAATGTAACTTGACATAAAATTCTTCTTAGCCAGCTGGTTACTATATTCAATGTTAACCAAGATAAAATATACTCGGTGGTGTTAAACTAGTTAGCGTGTTAACGAGTTAGCGTTAGCGAATTAGCGAGCTAGTTATCCAGTTATATAATAGCGTTAGCGCTAGCGAATTAGCGAGTTAACGAAACAAAGACCCCTTCCTTATAGTTGGGAAATAGTCAAATGACTCCTACGGCTCTGGGTGGGGCGGGAGGGACTGTCAGACTCTTACTGACTAAAACCCATCCGTGCTCCTCGTAGTGCCCTTTGCTTTCCAGGGCCACGGTAACTCTTTTCTCTCGGGTCTCGGGTGACGTCACGGACGTTAAGTTAACCGGTACTCCTTGTTGCTCTGATAAGTGTTTTAAAAAAAATAAACCATCATTTAAGAACAGTTTTAATACAGAAAGTTTTAGCGAACAGTATTTCACCACACTAAGCGTTATCCAGCATACAAGTGAAGTGTTTACAAGTTAATTTATAATTAAAACTTAAAACTAAACACAAGTTGTAAAAATCTACCCTAAACTTTATAAATCTTGTGGCATTGAAGTGAATTTATTAAAAAACTTAACGTGCAGTGTCGCCTGTGAGTGTGCATCATATTCTATTCGCCCCAGTGAGAATTGTATGGTGTTAATTATACCATACACCACCATCGCACCATAACACTCATTATTTCACACAGCGCCATCTATTGACATTGCGCAGAACTACTGTGTAGATCATTGACTCAAGAAAGCTATCGATACAACATGCCTGCAGCAAAGTGCGGTGGTTGCGCGAAATTTCTGTCGCCGATAGATGCCGCTAAATGCAACCAGAGTGTAATGGTTTTTATCACCGTGCTTGTGTTTGCCTTCCGAACACAGGTGCCATAAAACCCGCTTGGCGCTGCCCTGAGTGCAATAAGAACCAGGTGAGAGACAACAAGGCGGATACACCAGTCCGAACCAGGGCTGCCCAGATTGAGGAGCACGCAAGTTCTGAAGAGCTAATGGAGACCAGCACAATGAGCTGCACGACCCTGGACGCTACCAATATATTATCTCCCGACTTGGCAGACGAGCTGCGGCAGTTTAAGGAGGAGCTGCGAAGAGAGTTTCGCCTCATGCACCATGAGTTCCAACAACTACGCACGGAGATGGCGCAGCTCAAAGAGTCTATTAAGACTTCTGACGAGCGTATGGAGAGCCTGGAAGTACGAGTTGGCTCCCTCGAGCAAAGGTTGGAGCAAAAAGCTCTGCCGGACGGCCTATTGGAGAACACCATCGACGAGCTGAGAAATCAACTAAACGATCGAGATCAGGAGCTGCTGCTTAACGACATCGAGATCTCAGGAATTCCTGAATGCAAGGATGAGAGCGCCCTGCACTTGCTTAAGATTCTCGGAACAAAGCTCGGCGTAATCGTCGATGAGAGAGACGTTGTTCATGTGGAACGCGTTGGATCCACGCACCGAAACCGAACCACCGCCCTTATCTCTGCCGACCCCACTGCGCAGCGGCCGCGGCCGCGTAGTGTATCCGTTCGTTTCGCTAGGCGAGCTACGCGAGATGCAATACTGCGCGCGGCTCGGGTGCGTCGCGGACTGACTACAAAAGACCTCGATATGAGTGGGCAGGCGCACCGTGTGTACGTCAATGAGCGACTTACGCGAACAAACCGCCAATTATTTTATCAGGCGGGGACTCGAAGTAATTGGAGGTATGTCTGGACGAAGGATGGGAGAATCTTGGCACGTAGGGAGGATGGGCTGAAGGCTGAACGTGTCCGATGGGAGGCCGACATTGTCAGGATTTTTGGTTAGGGACCAGTTCGAGCTACTTGCAAATCCATTTTCTAATCTTTTTTTACTTGTTTACTATTAATTTTTCTGAAGTTATCCTACTTGTATTCTCTTTACTACGAGTAGCTGGTTGCGAAACTTTATTTTGTGTGTCTATATGTGTATACAAATATGGAGTTATATACAAAGTGAGTCATACAATTATGTTCTTCTTATTGTTTGTTTATTTTATGAATGTTGTACGTTTTGTAAACCGTTTATTAGTTAGTTGCGAATCATTATTATATGTGTGTATACATAGATATTGCCATTGTTTGCATTGTTTTGTATCAGTAGGTGTTTGTCTCTTAGCGCTCCCTGATGACGTAAACGTAACCCAGTTTTATTACACTGCACATATTTATTTACACTTAAATATTACACTATTTCAAACTATATTTATGTATCAAAGTTTGTTTTATTTTTTGTTTTTCTTAATGTTTTACACTAATCATATAATATTATTTACAATTATTGGATTACGACTGATACTAATACCACTATTTACACGATTTGCTTTTTATTATTGCAATGATTTCTAAAGGAGATAAGTTTTTTAAAGTTGGCTTTTTTAATGCTGGATCATTGGGAACGGGTCATGATGACCTAATTGGAGCTCTGGACAGCCATTGCTTTGACGTTCTGGCCATTAACGAAACGTGGTTGCAGGCAGGCCAGGAGGGACGTGCTCCCGTGGTGCCGGGCTATCGACTGCGTCACACGCCGCGGCCGGCGAGTGTGCGCTCAGGCCGCGGTGGCGGGGTCGGCTATTATCTTCGCCGGGGACTGAGCGCGCGTACTTGTACTATGGCAGTCGATCCCAGGTTCGAATCGGTAGAGCAAATGTGGCTAACGCTGACACTGAACGGCAAAAAAATCGCCGTGGGTACGGCCTACCGACCGCCTTGGCTTGACGTGGTCTTATTCCTGGATGCCATAACGGATTCTATCAGTTCATTGGGAGACTGCGACCACTACATTCTGCTTGGCGACTTTAATGTTAATTTGCTGGACACGGGCGGGACAAAAACAAAGAAAATTAACGAATTTCTCAACTGTCTCAATCTCACGCAGTTGGTAACTACTCCCACACATTTCACTTCGTCCAGTGAAACGCTCATCGACCTTCTGTGTACGGATATGACAGCAAGATTTATATCTGTGGAATCGCTTGGATCTCTTAATGGCCATTCTATTGTAGTAGGTGAATTCCACATTAAGCGTGAAAAATTCAAACCATACTTGGTAAAGTTCCGTCCTCTTAAAAATGTGTGCAGAGAAAGGTTGATCGAAGACCTATCATTTTTTGGTCTAGAGCACATTTCTTTGCTGGACAGTGTTACTGACATGGTACATGTCTTTAACACACATATAATCACTCTGTTTGATGTTCACGCCCCGGTTAGGTCGTGCACTATTAACCCTTTATAGGACGGCTCATACAAAGTGGCCAGTAAACTGGACAGTCACTTCAAGGTCGTTATCTCATAGATTTTTATTTGAATATTGAATCTTATGAACATTTACGACCCGCGTTAGAGCACACTGGCCCGTCAACTGGCCAGCGTTCGACTTCGTGAGACGCAATCATAGATTCGCGCCTTTTTTCAAGATGGCCTGTGTACTGGCCACCGTACACCCGCGCATGAACATTTGCGGTCGTCGCGTGTATACGTTACGTGTTTGCAAGTGTTTTGGTTATAAAAAATCATATATTCTTGGAAAAAGTAAGTGAAACTATTATTTTATAGTATATACCTTGATGTTATGTGCAAACCGAATTTAGGATGATAAGGAAAACATTAATTTTTGGAGATTGAATTCAAATCGGTCTGTTGTAAAAAAAAAATAATAATTTGCCAACCTAACTTTGAGCTGTTGTTTTGAGTGTTTCTTTTCGAGTAATACCTATGAACCATGTCGTTTTACAACAAGTATATAAGCATTTGTTATGATATAATAATAAATTTACCATAAACAATCTTGTTCGGTAGTTATAACCATATTACTATGAATGTTTCGGTTTATTTTTTCGCCATTTTTTGCATGTGTGCAGGTAGTTACGAAATTAGCTTTGCATTATAATTTCCTCACTGTTTTAGATACACGTTCATTTATCAGGAGTTAGAGCCACTAGATGAGGACCAGTGGAATAAGTTCGTGGTTATAATAGATGACCAGGCCACAAAATCCGACGTCGGTGGTGATTCTGATGCTGATGACTGTTTCGACGACAGTTTTACTTTGAATACCAGCATCTTGAGCACACGTAGGTAATCGAAATAATGGATCAGGCCCTGGCACATCAGCTTCATCACAACCACCACAGGATTTTTTGTTTCTGCTACTACCACCTACCCCGCCATCGCCACCTCCACAGCCACCGCTGTCAATTTCAATTTCTCCCGAAGATGCATCCATGATAGAAGCGGCGATCGTCAATTCCTACGTTATTTATAAGGATACGTGGTCGAAGGTTCATCCCAGTGGTACAAAAGCCATGACTCACTTGATGTTTAGGAGTAAACTAGCTGATGAGCTTACACTCATGAAAGCTCCTCTAAGTGAAGTGTTCCTCGAAAGGGAAGCAAAGGTTTCGTATCTCCAAACCTTTGCTTCCCTTTCGAGAAAATGAAGAGAACGATCACAAGCTTATAAAATGTTCTAAGAAAAAATTGCGAAGATGTAGATACTGCAGTACCGCGTCTAAGCCAAAGAGAAGTGTCTATGAATGCGTCCAATGTGATGTAGCCCTATGTCTAGAATGCTTTGTATTATTCCATAATGAAGGGCAAATTAAAAAATGTAGTTGATCAATTGATAATACCTATATGTTTGATTGTGATAAGATTAGAAGTTGTGATAAAATGTTTTAAAAGAAAAATTTAAAATTAATTCTATTAGTAATGACGACTGATTCTTCTTTGTAGCATATGTTCTATTATTAAAGGCTGATTAGGAAATTCGTAATTGAAGTCTTATTTTGTATCCCTGCACAAAAATAATACAGATTTCGTTAGTGTCCAGTTTAATGGCCAGTGATCTTGAAGTGATGGCTAGTGACGCAGAACGTTCAGTGGCCAGTTTACTGGCCACATGTTTTTTGTGATTTTCTCGAAAATTAACGGTTTTCAGGTTTTTTATCAAAAACATGTCATTATGATTTACGGCGCAGAATACATACGTATCACAAAATATAAGGAATTCCAAAAAAAGTTTGGGTGTGCGTTAAAGGGTTAAAGAAAAATCATATCCGTGGATTACCGATACAATAAAACTTATGATGCGTTTACGTGATGACGCACTAAGTGATTGTAGGAAAATAAAAACCGAATCAAAAATAGAATACTATAAAGAGCTAAAGCGCTTAGTGGTTAGTTCATTGCATAGTGAAAAAGTTGCGTATTTTAAACATAATATAAATAATAAAATAAAAAATCCAAAATTGTTATGGAAAAACCTGAAATCCACTTTGTTGCCTTTCAAAAATATGCAAGACCTACCGTCGCAATTTACAGATCCCGACTTAATAAATAACAACTTTTTGAAAGTTCCTGGTAACCCTGTAGCCAGCACATCACTGGTGATGTTTTATGATAAAAACAGACATGGTGAAGCTACTTTTGCTCTCACCCCAGTAGAACCGAGCGACATCTCAGAGATCATTAGCAATCTTAAAAGTAACGCCGAAGGTCACGACAACATTACTTTGGATATGATTAACATGACTCTGCCGCACACTTTAAACGTAATAACGGAAATAATTAACTGCTCTATAGTGACGTCAACTTTTCCCGAACAATGGAAAATTGCATCAGTTAGGCCGTTACCTAAAAATTCTAATCCTACCGAGTTAAAAGATCTACGTCCTATAAGCATTTTACCTTGCCTGTCGAAAGTAATGGAAAAAGTCGTCTGCCAACAATTAACTCAATTTTTGGAAAAAAATAACATTCTACCTGACTTACAATCTGGGTTCCGTAAGCAACGCAGTACGTCTACTGCTTTACTGGACGTTACTGATAACATATTAGCTGCCCAGGATCAGGGAATGTGTTCAATACTCGTCTTGATTGATTTTTCCCGGGCATTTGACGCAATAAATATTCCGCTATTATTATCCAAGTTGATCTATTACGGTTTCGATCCTAGCGCCGTGCAGTGGTTCCGCAGCTACCTCACGAATAGGAAACAGTTTGTCGATTTGCGTTTGGGTGATGGCACCACTTTAAGATCTGCACTCATTGCAATAGAGAGAGGAGTCCCGCAGGGCTCCATCTTAGGTCCGATTATTTTCATTTTGTACTGTGCAGACATCATTAAATGTCTCCTTAAATGTAAATATCACATATACGCCGATGATGTTCAGATTTATATATCTTTTCGACCAGACGAGTACGATAAGGCCATTAAAGATCTTAACGATGACCTCCAAAGAATTGTCACATGGTCTGAGGAGAACTGCTTGTCATTGAACCCTACAAAAACTAAATATTTGGTGTTTGGCTCAAGACAGCAGCTTGCTAAGCTACCCTTATCATTTGACCTAAAGCTAATGGGCGAGCAGATAGAGCGAGTTTATGAGGCGAGGAATTTGGGACTAGTTATGGATAAAGACCTGCGTTTTGAGAAACACGTAGCAGACTCAGTTAGAAATTGTTTCTATCGCTTTAAGGTGTTATACAAGATGCGACCGTACTTGTCCGAAGCACTGCGGGAGCAGCTGGTGGAAACCCTGGTCCTTTCTAAGTTAAACTACGCAGACACGGTATATGGCCCGCGCCTATTAGCACGCACAGATCGGCTCATCCAAAGGGTACAAAACGCTTGTGCTCGGTTTTGTTACAACATTCCTCGCAGAACCCATGTAACGCCTTATCTAAACCGGCACTTTACGCTGAAGATGAAGTCCAGACGCAAACTGCACTTAGCTTGCCTTCTGTTCGGTGTAATTAAATACCAGAAACCGGACTATTTATTCAATAAGCTGAGCTGGTTTGCGAGCCGGCGGGAATGCGGGAGAAGACAACGCTCACAACAACTTTTAACCCAGTCTCACGGTACAGCTGCTTTTAAGGGCAGCTTTCGCTGGGCGGCTTCTAAAACGTGGAATAACATCCCCCCACCTATCAGAGTGATCAACACAATAAGCACATTTAGAAGACGCTTACGACAGTATCTGATCGATGCACAGCGAGGGCTGGATATGGTGGTGCAAAATACCTCAATTATATAATGTGGCCACCCGTGTATTTGTTTTGGCTGGGGCTATTTTATTTTATATTTTTGGTTTTAAGTGTTGTGTCATTTAATATTATAAGTATTATTCGTCTTTTATGTTTCACATCACACTATATACAAACACATATAATATTATCTTATCCCTATTTATTAAATTTAACACGTTTCGCTATATATATTATGATGCATTATATATTATATATTATCTGAGTTCGCATCACTGCTATTTGTTAAAATAAAAACTGCGTCCGTTGCGTCACAACCTCAGGTTCAGTTGAAAACCAGCGTCAGGCACTAGTTGTCTGGCATTCATGCTGAACTGGACCTATTTTGGAGCAGCCGTGCAGAGCAGGCACACTTTGTACTGTTTATTTTAGTTATTATTATTATTTTTTGTTATTGCTTCTTTCTATTTTTATTTGTGTGTCACTATTGTTTGTGTGTGCCCTGCGTTTGTGACAAAATAAATGCTTTTTCTTTCTTTCTTTCTTTCTTTCGAACAAAATCCGCAACCCTGGCAGGCCCTGGCCCTAACAGGCCTCTTCTACTAACAAAGACCCTTTGGCATCGGTTCTACGTGTCAAAGTGCGGGGAAGGGATGCTTGAACCAGAAATAATAATAGAACGAAGAACGACGTCTGTACCTGATGATTTCTTTGGACGATGGTCGGATTATGTGTGTCTTACCACATTGGTCGGCACACTGTCCACACACGTCGGATCTAACCTCACACAGACGTCACGTCTTTCAGCGTCCCTCTTCAGGCTAGTTAAAAGAGCCAGATGTGAAACAACACATCCCCCTAATCAGAAACAAGCACGAGAACCTCGAGAGGGAAACAGGACAGAAAACCACGTGGGTCTTACCTCGGGCACATTGAGGATAGAAACCTACAATCAGGCAATATAGGAGGCAAATCCATCGGTCTGCGCCGGCTGCCAGCAACGGGTTCTCGTTACAGCGAAAACTTCGTGCTTATTATGCCACAAGCTTATTCCTCGTCGGCAGAGGCGCGGAGCACAGCCCGCCCTTCGTAAATTCTCTGCCATAAACAACTCAACGTTCTGATCATAGACTCCAATTATCCATAGACAAACAGTTTTAATCATGATTGAAACCAAATCACCATTTTAATAATTGTAACAAAATATAATTAAGAAACCAATTTCATGTTTAATTAGCCACAATTATAAACTTGAATTGAATAGAATTTATTTCTTCCCTAATCTCCTACGACTCGTGCGCCATCTCTTGGCTTAACGATGAAATACGAGAGATGTAAAAAATGATAATCATAACTAGTCATAAGAGATGTCGCTGCCCGTCAACAATACTATTTTGCAATGTCACAACAGCCTCGTTTTATTAGGCTATAAATTAATCAACATCAGTCTGCTAGGTATTTTCGTTATTTTGGTTCCAAACCGGACCTAGACCGATTCAGTAGAAAGGTAAGTACACCACCTTATGACTTTTTAAACAGTTTATTATAGTCGGTGGCATTTACTCAACACAGATTTCAATTAATTTACAATCACAGATTTGATGTCACCAACTGCATCAGACTGCATGAAAAGCGATTTGTTTAGAACTTTTTAGTCTTTGTGATCGTTTTCTTTTTAAAAAGTCACTTTTTTGTTTTGCTATTTTTTCCTTAATATGAACACGCACTTCTGGAACACCCTGTAGAGTTAAAGAAAATCTATAAGAAGTATGTGTTTTAAAAGCGCGAGACCGATTCGCACTTGGCCGAATTTTGGCATTGATATTTAATTACGGGAATCGCCTGGCTGATAACTTTATCCTTTATCTTGAGAACTAATTGACCACACTAACCTACTACCGCATAGACACTCCATATCTATTATTCGTTGTATTATGATAAAAGTCTTGATAATACGATAACTTCTAAACGTTAACATAAATGTAGGAATGTAGGGTTCCTAGATAATGTTTTATCGTAATGTAAGTAGCTTCTTTAAAATAAAGTATGTAGGTGTATTTTTCTATGAATTTTATGTCAATTGGTTGTCAACCAACTAATAACAAGCAGTGCAGTCCAGAACATGACCCACACGCTTGAGTGCCCCAAATGCCAATGTGCCTGCTCTCTCAAAAACTCGAAACATTTATTTCAACTAAACCATTTACAGGCACTCATGTCAAGGTTGGTCAGTCCAAGAGATAATATTTGCACGTTCTAAAGCGTAGATCTCTATGGAGAAGTACGAGCAAAGAAACTCCAATGTTACTAAATTGTGGTTACATAATTCTTGTTGAAATCTTTCATATAATAAAACAGTAACGAAAGAAAAACTGTACATTGAGAATTTTCGAGAAAAAATAAGTGGCTTTTGTTAGAAAAACGTAACTGATGACAAAAAGTGACTTTTTAGAATTTTTGTCTGTTTGTCTGTTTGTATGTGTGTATGGTACGGCTTCATGCCAAAACTACTGGATAGATTAAAAAAAAAAAAAAAATTGTTCATTGAGTCTCTTAGTTATACATGACAAATTTAAATGAAACAGCCCCAGTAAGTGGTTAATAACACTTGTGTCGGGGTTGTCTCGCTCCTCCCTTGATTTGGTAGACACTATTGAGAAAATGACAATCAAAAGTAAATCACAATTAAAATCAAAATTAAAATTAAAATCAAAATCAAAATTAAAATCAAAATTAAAATCAAAATCAAAATCAAAATCAAAATTAAAATTAAAATTAATTATTTAAATAAATTAAATTCAAAATCAAAATTAAAAATTATTTAAGACAGTGTAAAATTAAAATAATAAATTAAAACATTGTTAAATTAGAATCAATATTAAAATATCAAAAATCAAAACAAAACAAACAAATTTAAAATCATTGAAATTCAGATTGAATTGAAATTCAGCAAAAAATGTTCTTTGTAAACCAAGGAAAGCTTTAGGCTACATATTATCACGCCGTATGTTATGGGAGGTAAGCAATATTCATTTTAAAAGGTTTTTGTTCGTAATGAATGCACAAAATAATTGAATCCACAAAATGACATGTTAGTTAGTTACAAAACCATTTAGATAATTTTTTACACATAGGTAAACCTGATAGGAATTGTAGCAATCTAGAAGAAATCAACTTATTATCTACATAATTCAGATATCCGTAATGCTTTCTGTTGACCGAAAAATTACTAACTATCAAAGGCATGAGAATTACACCAAAATATATTTTTTAGTTGCTAATAGTAGGTAATTTTAAAACGTCATAAACAGTGATTCTTTTGATACAAAACTTACCGTTGTGCATTTGATGCATAACATAAAAAAAAGATTTGGTCTGATTGCTTCACTGACGTTATTTTAATTTTTTTTTAACGGTTAAGTCTCTCCACTCAACCTGTAAAGCACCCTGGTTGCTTCTGTACACTTGGACGGAGCTAGGCCGGCAAACTTAGCCAGGACACCTACGCACAACGGAGTCCCTACTCTACTCTATCCGTTGCGGGGTTTTTTTTATGGATGGGAAATCATCAAAATGACTTCTTCCGCTCTGGGTAGACTGGACAGATGGGTTTTAGTCAGTAAGAGTCTGATACTCCCTGTATCAGACTCTTACTGACTAAAACACAGAGTCACCGTGACCCTGGAACACAAAGATCATAAGGAGAAACACAGATGGGTCTGTGTTTCTCCTTATGATCTTTGTGTTCCAGGGTCACGGTGACTCTTTCGAACAAATTCCGCAACCCTAGCACGCTCTGGCCCTAACGGGCCTCGTCTACTTAGCTGACATCTCTTGGAGGCGCGCATGGAACACAACCAGCCCCGGATCTAGGGGGGGGCAAGCCGGGGCCCACGCCCCGGGCGGCAAGTTCAAGGGGCGCCAAACTCACATGTTTGAAAAAAAACTTATTCGATGGGGGTGGTAAAATTATCGAGCTTTCTACATTCGCTCTTGAATTTCGCATTCTCTTGAATCTCTATTTTTCTGCATTTAAGTCGTAAAAGTGACTCCTAAGCAAACTTTGGAAACGTTTTCTTTTCCCCTTTCAAGGATCTAAAATCGACTGAATGTGAGAGTGATCAGAGTTATCTATATAGACCTACTTCAGTAATACAAAAGCAAAATCTTTGTACCTCTTTTTACGAAAAAAACGCAGGCACAGATTTGGAGGTAGCGGAACAGAGAGTAAAGTCCCGCAAACCTCCATTGAAAAGGGAGGATCCTCCGACCAGACGGTTGGTTTTTGTCTGGTGGGCAACTGCCCGAGAGTTGATATTCGGGCTTTGCATGTGTTCTAATCGCACGGTAAACTTTGATATCGCGATTTAGGATTTTTGTAGTTATTTGTTGTGATGTTGATTCTGCTATGTTGATTTTTGTGGCGGCATGAATGCCGCTACATCACTCCCCTCCGGAGACCGGAGGTCGATAGTGGATGAGTCGTCCATACATCTTGAGATGCTTGCCAGGCCAGTGGAAGGTTGGTTCCAGTGAGTCGGAACCGGAAGTCGCAGAGTTCTCGGTGAGTCGGAACTGTCTGCGTCGCAGAGTTCACGGTGAGTCGGAACTGTCTGCGGCGCCCCGATGCTGCTGCTGGCGTGACTGCTGGCGTCGACCAGGAGAGGTTCTTCAAGGCTCTTCATGTGACTGGCCGAAGGTGCAGTGTGCTTGCCAAGGTGGGTCGGAGCTGTGCGACGTGCTGACGTGACTGCTGGCGTCGACCAGGAGAGGTTTTTCAAGGCTCTTCATGTGACTGGCCGAAAGTGCAGTGTGCTTGCCAAGGTCGCTGATGACGTTGATGATAGAGGCTGAGGATACTGACCAGGAATGCGCGTCCGCTGCATGCTGGTGGTCAGGATACCCGTAGAAGCCGAGGGTTCTGGCTGGCTGTATGACTCGCTGCTCGAAAGCTTGGGGTCACGATGAGGAGAAGTGATGATGACGTCATGATGAGGTAACTGCACGAAGGCTGCGCTGACGTTCAATGTCGAGGGTCACCAGTTTGGAGGTAGCGGAACAGAGAGTAAAGTCCCGCAAACCTCCATTGAAAAGGGAGGATTCTCCGACCAGACGGTTGGTTTTTGTCTGGTGGGCAACTGCCCGAGAGTTGATATTCGGGCTTTGCATGTGTTCTAATCGCACGGTAAACTTTGATATCGCAATTTAGGATTTTTGTAGTTAGTTCGCAGCTGTCGAGATAGATGGCGCTGCGAGTCTCATTTGTTGTGATGTTGATTCTGCTACGTTGATTTTTGTGGCGGCATGAATGCCGCTACACAGATAAAGTCTATGGAGAATGAGTCCAGAAAGCTAATATTTTTTTAATAATGCTTAAAAAATTGATAAATTATTAAAAACGTATGGTCGAATTTCGATCACTAGTTAAAATAGTTATCGAAAGTTTCATAATAATAATGTATAAATAAGTGGATGACCCGGTGAAGATCGATTACCTACATATATTTGTGTAAAATCTACTCTACACCTAACCTACTGAATATACACACAAAATTTCATAAGAATCGGTCAAGCCGTTTCGAAGGAGTTTTGTAACAAACACTGTGACATGACACGAGAATTTTATATATTAGAAGAAGTGTGGAAGAGAGGAGGGCGCCACTATCAAGTTTTTGCCCCGGTTTGGAAAAATCGTAGATCCGGGACTGAACACAACGCTTCGTCGACCCGGACCAGTGGCGCTATATAGGGTGTATAGCTCCATCCCTCCTTCTCGCTCAAACGACTCACTCTTTTGCACGTCATGGTAGGGCCGCTGGTTGTTATTGGGCCGCGAGCCACCCAACGCTCGCCGAGAATCACCCTGCGACTCCTGACGCCCAGGGCGTCTTCTTCTGTTACGGCGGCTAAGGCGTGACTTTTGCCTCTCCTTCACGCGGCCCGCCCCTTCCTTTACTAGCATTACTGTTTCGCAAAAGGAGGTGACGGCTTCCCACGCCTCCGCGCTCTGGACCATGGAGTGAACCAGAGCCGGTAGCGAGAGGTCGCCGTCGCTGATCGCCTCGACGAGGACACGGCGGTGCTCCACCCAAGCAGGGCAGACCTTCACCGTATGCTCCGCCGTGTCCTCTGCGGGGGTTTACTTCTCTTCTGGTTGGTCTACATTTCGTTTTCCGATGTTGAAATCCTTCGTTCGTACGCTCCATGGCTCTCTGTGCAATTATCAGTCTGTACATAGCCTCCTGCGTGAACGTCCATGTAAGTAAGTAAGTCATGGTGGGAAAAGCACACTGGTTATAAAGGCGGGAATTCAGACATTGCGGAATTTTGGCAGGCTTCAGAATGTTGCCCATTTTGATAAAAGCCCATCCAAGGTGTGTTCCTCTCGATACCTCCGTTTGTTGATTTTCTTGGCCAATTGAAAGGATATAGCCAAGATAAACATATCGGTTAATCATCTCCAACAATTCATTTCCAGATTTGAATCGCTGAAGGTGTTTGCCATAACCTTCGTCTTGGTCATATTTATCCCAAGACCCAACTTAAAAGAAGCATCTTAAAGATTTTGAAGCATTTTCTGGGGGTCATCGAAGATCTCAGTGAAAACCACAAAGTCATCTGCAAATCTTAAGTGAGACAGTTGGGCAGAAAATTGATGTTAATACCGCTATAGTCCCAATCTATACCCACATTTTTAACGACATCTTCTAGGACTGCTGTGAATAGTTTCGATGAAATGAAAAAAACATTATCATTACAACGTTTCTCACGAAAAATTATTTGAACAGAAGAGGTGATACTCGACGGCGCGTTGTGTTCCACACGCGTCACAAAAAGATGTCAGCATAAAGACGAGGCCCGCTAGGGCCAGTGCCTGCCAGGATTGCGGAATTTGTTTGAAAGATTCACCGCGGCCCTGGAACGCAAAGGGCATTAGGAGGAACACAGATGGGTTTTAGTCAGTAAGAGTTTGACACTCCCTTCCATTCCGCCCAGAGCGAAAGGAGTCATTTGATGTTTTCCCATACATAAAAAAGGAGGCAAGCAATGATACGAGTAGATATTGACTGTTCGTATTAGATAGACGAACACATTGATCTTACCTAGCCGCATCATTTTACAATACATACACGCGAACGAAGTCGCGGGCAACAGCTAGTTATACATAAACGTACACGTGCACGATAAAAGCGTCCGTAGTAAAAAAAGAAACAATTCAAAGAACAAACAATGAAAATAAACTGTGGTAGTTGAGAAATGTCCAGTCCCAGCTGACGGCGCCCGATCATGAACATGACGCATGACTGTTGGATATTAATGCCAGTGGATTCCTCAGGAGTTGGAGATCTCCATCAACATTGTTTTTGCTACATATTAATGATCTGCAGTACGCGGTACCTTTGGGTATGCAGACTGTTGCTGAGAGATACTTGTCCGACGCACGAGCTGGTGGGTCGCAGATCCGATCCGACAAAATATCAGTTTGCACAGAATATTACAAAAATCGCTATTCGGATCCGTCAAAAACTAATGCAGAAGTAATATATGACTGTCCCGACCCCGAAAATATTCCATTCATATCAGGTTATGAGGTTAAAACGGTTACGAGTATGCACTACGACAAAAGTCCAGGTGAAGACGGAGTTACAACAGAATCTCTTAAACCCGGTTCTCTCTTCCCACGTTTCTCCCCTATATCACCAACTTGTTCAATAGCACTTTAAACTTTAGTGTCACATCTACACAAGTTAAAGTCATCCAAAATCCTCATTGACGGGCAACTAGACTCCCACCAACCACCTGAGCAAGCTGGATTTCGCCCAAGTATCTCCACTATGGATCATCTCCAAGCTTTAAATCAAAGGAAAAGCACATGGAATTTAGATAACCGCTGTTTTTGGCCTTTGTTGACTACACAAAAGCATTTGACAGCCTCAAACACTCAGCCATATTTTCTTCACTACAAAATCAACAGTACAAACAAACTTACATCAACATCCTCAAAATAATTTTTAATAATAGCACAGCCAATATTAAGCTTAATTTTTCCGGTCAAACTTTTCAAATACACAAAGGCGGAAATGGATAAGGGCGACCCACTCTCCCCCAAACTTTTCACTAGCACGCTCGAAGAGGTATTTAAGAACCTGGCAACCTTTTGGTCCAGTAATTGTTTAACAGTCGGTTGAAAAAACCTCACCAACCTCCGTTTCGCTGATGATATCATCCTGTTCTCACCGACTGCTGTCAAGTTGCAAAATATGCTCCAAGATCTGAGTACAGCAAGACTTGAGGTTGGACTTAGGTCAAAGACTAAAGTGATGACCAATAGCACAAATGGTAGGGTTGAGGTTGATGGGCAAGAAATCCTCTATGTTCTTGAGCATCGACGCCGAGTTGCTAGCCTGTCGGTTTTCTATTGGCTGCATTTTGGGGAGTGTGCGTCGGAATTGCATAGTTCAGTTCCGCCAAGCCTATTCCATCATCGGACCACAAGACGTACGGCGATACGCCACCGGTACCTACATGGTGGACATCCCACCCACACGCACTAAACATTTTGGGAATATATTCATCGTGCGTACAGCTAAGGAGTGAAATTCCCTGCCAGAGTCTGTGTTTCCTGATAGCTACAACCCGGAAGACTTTTAGTCAAGAGTGAATAGGTTACTTCTAGGCAAGCGTGCTCCATCTTCGGCCACATCATCGCTTACCGGTCAGATAGTGACTCAGGTGAGATAGTGGTCAAGCGCGTGCCTATTAATAATAATAAAAAAAAGAAAACGAACGTTCGACGGGTCGAGATAGCCTGGAAGAACTACTGGTCCATGAAGTCGCTGATGAAGGGTGACCTACCTTTATTGAAGCGAAAACTCATCGACATGTGCATTCTACCCATCCTAACCTACGGTGCGCACACTTGCGTACTTGCGCACACTTGCGCACACCTGACCGAGTCTCAAAAGTCCAAACTCAAGGTTTGCCAATGGGCAATGGAGCGTAGCGTTCTGGGTATTAGGCTCAGCGATCGAATTTGTAATACCACGATGAGCTCCAAGACGTGGATCGCCGATTTGGGCAACAAATCTAGCAGGCTGAAGTGGACTGGGCGGGTCATGTGTATAGGATGCATCAGGATAGATGTGCCAGAGTCGTTACGCAGTGGGAGCCAGGGGACGGCATAGGAAGCGCGGGCGTGACTTGGAGGCGTTCATGACGGATTGGTTGGAAAGAGTAACACACCGGGAAGAGTGGAAGACTATGGGGGAGACCTTTGCCCAGCAGTGGGACAATATTAGTTGACAAAAAAAAAAGTAATAAACATGATAGGAAGAGAACATCTTACTACTATTATAAATACGAAAGTTTGGATGAATGGATGTTTATCAGTCAATCATACCAGAACAGCTGACCGGATCTGGATGGGCACAGAGATAAATAACAGTCTAGAATGGCACATAAACCTTTTATCCCAAAAGTATGTTCCCTTGGGATAATTTCCGACAATCACGCGAGCGAAGCCGTTGGCAGAAGCTAGTTTGTAATAAGTACTGTACTCACATTTGTAAGACTGATCCCGGTCTCGTTATTCTGGAACTTTGGCAAGATGACAGTCGACCAGAAGGCGGCGGTGCTGTTCGCCATCGTTGCTAATGCCACTGCAACATAGTAAACAATAAAATTATATTTCAACTCTTTATTAAAAACCATTTAAATGCTGGGGCGGCTGCTGCAGGTGCAGAAAATCTCAAACAGCGTAAATATAACAACCATATTGAGGATCACATGTTTAAGATCCCCAATATGGTTTGAGGGATCACAATGAACAATGGTACTTAATATTTTGTATAAAGAATTCTTTTCACTAGTATAAAACGAATTCAATGTCACTTTTAAGCAGCAGACTAGAACTATCTGTCATAAGTTTTTATTTAGTGACTGGGCAACTAAAGGAGTCAGGAAAAGTAGAGAAAAACTACGAGCTGTATGGTCTTAAGCCTTTTATTAACAGTTTAGTATAATACATTAGCAACAAGGTTAAAATTATCAACAATGAAACGAACACGAAAAAAAACATAAAAATGATTATACACTGTAGACTTCATGTGGACTCATAAGTGACAGCAAGTAAGTCGCTGAAGAATTTGTAAATTTCTTTACTAGTATCCCTATAAAAACTACTGAATCCTTAAACTGCTCGCCCTCGCTTTCTATTGAATTCTTAAGGACGAACGTTTCAGCCTGCCCGATTGAATTTAACTTTAAGCACATAACCCCCATTGCAATAATAAAAGCATGTAAGCAAATCAAGATCAAATTGACCGAAGGTCCATGGGTATGTTTGTAAAAGTTTGTGTCTCCATTATTGATAGCCTTTATAATAAATCTGTGTGTGGATCAAGGGGTTATCCCGGACCTTATGAAATTCAGTAAGGCTATTCCTTTATTCAAATCCGGGGACAGTAAAGATACTAATAAGTAACCCGTACCTGTGTGGCCAGTTTTTAGCAAGGTGTTTGAAAAGGTAATGCTCAATCAAATGCTCAGTCAAAGTGACTAACATCTTACACGATGAAGAGTAATTTCCCGGACTGGTCCCATTTCAGTTTGGTAAAGATCTGATGAAGAACTTCGGAGATAGGATACAGAACTCTTCAAAAAATTATAGCAAATCTCCCGGGATTGCTGAAATCGCATGTCTATTTATTGTTTACACCAGTTCATAACGTTACAACACGCTACGCACGGTACCTACGCTGTGAAGGGGTACGCAGATGTGCACAAGTCAACCATGGTTTTGGGGTTTTCTATTCGGGAAATGCTTTATTGTTCATGATCCGATCTTGATGATTCTTTTTGCGTTGGGTTTAGTTATAGCTAAACCATAACTAAAAAGTGAAAAATAAAAAATTCCAAAAAAATACAACCGGCTTCGAAATAAAAAACACCACAAAGTATGAAATAACTTTAATACCGGAAGTCGGTGTCAAAAAACGAAAAACACCGACTTCGAAATAAAAGTTAGGGTTCCGTAATTCCGTTGGTTACCCTTCGGTAACGGAATCTTGCAAAGCGTTAAAGTACTTCGGTAAATATATACTTTGTTGTCATCTTTATCTTCTTCCCGACTCGTTTCATGATTAAAGTCTGTTGTTTAAGGTCAAGTTCCGTGTATCACTGCGTCAAGTGTTTTCTCAATGTTATCACACGAGTAGGTGGTCAATGTACCTATATCTAAAGAGGACACATAGTAGGTATACTGTGTGTCCTCTTTAGATATAGGTACATTGACTATTTTCTTAGTTCAGTTTATTCACATCTGCTTACCTCGAAACACGCGTCGGGCGGTAAATATATAATGTAGAAAAAATCTGAATAATATGAATTTAAAATTTATTTTTATTTTATTTAATGTAATAGATAACTTACCGGCAAACGCCGCCAGATACTGCATCCTATTATTCGGGCCCATTTTTTACACACTGACATGTAGTTGATTTACACTTATGGCAAAATAAACGATCCACAATTTATTTCTAAAAAAAACTTCTTCGATCATAAACATTCTCGATTACACTTGAATGATTTTTAGTTCTTCCATTTTTTTTATTGCAAAACAAGATTCCAACCACCTCTAATAAACGATCACAACACGTCTGTTTGGTAGGAAAACTATACGTTTAATAATTCGCAACTCAGGTATCTTGATGCGGTTATTATCAGTTAGGCAATTATTATCTAGGGTTATTAATTAAAAGAACGAAACACTTTAAATACTGATAAGTAGATTCTAAATAATTCAAATACAGACATGGGAAAAGAATTAAACTAAGCATGCCCAATTTTTTTTATTAATTTTTATGGCTACTGGCATACCTATCTTTTCTTTGTACCTATAAATATTTAAAAAAAAAATTGCAAAAACCAACCCTACTTCGCCAGGTAGAGCGTTTTTGCAATTTTACACAACGTGGTGATGGTGTTATGATGCGAGTCGCAACCAGTCCTGTGCGTCTCGCATGCATCGGCTACCCGCGACCCTCTTCAAGTCATCGGTCCACCTTACATGTGGGAGGCCTTCCAACGCTCCGTCTTTCGGTACACGGTGGGGTGACCGTGTACCGAAAGACGGAGCGTCCAGAATCAATCAACTTGCGCGCGTAGCCTCTTTTTCCAATGATGTTGAGGGCGGCTTCCCGTCTAAACGGATGCAGTATAGCACCAGTATGGAGTGACTGCTTGTCTGACCTCTAGCTTCTGACTATCTGTAACGACTGACAAAGATCAACGGCTTAATGTACTTTGTGAGGTACAGAGGAGTCTTGGTTTCTAAGGGTGTGTCCACATCTGGCGAATGCGCTGCTAGCGCGAGCTGCGTGCGTCCATTTCAAGTTTGCGCGCCGTTCTTGCATGTGTGCATTTGCCAGATGTGGAGACACAGTAATGGTTGGTTACCCATCCACGAGCCGACCTCGGCAAGCGTCGTTATACCTAGAAGTGTGATCCGTGCGGCAGTTAAGATTTAGCCATGAGCTCCTGCCATTTGATAATAAGTAAATTATTATGTAACTAGTTTCTGCCAGTAGCTACATATATGAAGTAGATAAAGCGTAGATAGTTTAGTGTTTTGGAATGTTTGTTTTATGGAAAAAAAAAGTGCCGAGCCAAGTGTGATATGAGACAAGGACAAGAAGATTATAATGATGATGTTTGTTTTATTATATTATTTTTTAAAAAACCAATATTAACTTGTATTAAATGCACTGCTATTTTTAAAGCTCCTATTGTAATTTTATATGGTGTAAAATGAAGAGTATTTTAATTTTAGTTAATAAGATAACTCAATCGCCACTTTGAATGAAATAATATTGTAATGCAGATTAAAAGTGGTGCCAGTAATGCCAACATTTATATTAGCAGAACATAAATGTTGGCATTACTGGTACTACTTTTAAAACCTTTATGTTACTAGAACATAAATGTTGGCATTGCTAGCAATGACGCATAAAACATGGGCAGCTGGCGGTGAGAAAATGGGTGGCTTTGTTGGAGCAAAATCATGTACCTAAAAGAGTTTAAAAAATAACGCAAAACCTGAACACTCACTATTATGAACAACTTTTACTACGGCATAGGACGAACGCTGAAATTGTGAAGAAAAATACCGGCCAAGTGCGAGTCGGCGAGACTATACAAAATTTGAAAAAAATCACATCAAAGTCAAAGTCAAAGTCAAAGCATTTATTTCAATTAGACCATTTACAGGTACTTCTGAATTGTCAAGGTCGGTCGGTCAAAAAGATGAAGCTATTTGCACGTTCCAAAGCGCAGGAGGCCTACCACAACCTCTTAAAACAATATTATTTTAATATTACTTTGTAATTTCTGTTGTTGCATTTTCAACTCTCGGCGCTGATCCGAGCGTTGAAAATCCAACAGAGCGGAACGCAAAGTAATATTAAAGTAATATTGTTTTAAGAGGTTGTGGTAGGCCCCCAGATCTCTATGGAGAAGAACGTACAAGAAACTCCACGGACACTCTTTTAAAAATAATATTTTGTTACAAAATTATGGTTACATCATTCATATTGAAATTATACATATATGTGAGAACGATGTTAAAGACGTGCAGGATAAAAGAGTCCGGAGTAAAAAAGAAACAATTCAAAGAAATAATTAAAATAAGCCATGGCAGTCGAGAGATGACCAGTCTCAGCTGACGGCGCCCGTTCACGAACATGACGCATACGCTAGCACCATTCGGCTCAACCATTTTTAAGGGAGCCAAATGATCCAACGCATGCGCCACCATCAGCCAGACTTTTGAGTGAGCATGACATCCCCAATCGCCAGGGTACATTCAAGTCAAAGACCTACCCAAAATGATCATTATAATTTAAAGATACACAGTACTCACACATGTGCATGAAATAATACATTGCCAAATAAGTGGAGTGACAATGAAAAATATTGCATTCTTACAATCTTCAGCCGGACCAACAATATTACCAAATGCTAACATTACTTTCGAGCCCCCTAGTAGCTACCTAGTGGCGTTGTGGAGCAGGACCAGCATTGAGCCAAGCCACGTTTGTTGTATGGGACTGTTGTATACTTTAAAAATAAATAATTAAATTAATATAAAATTAATATTTAAGGCGGGCCCTTAAATATTAATTTTACATTAATTAATTTATTTATTTTTAAAGTGAATAATATAACTCAATAGTCTGTGAATATTTCAAGCGTCTACCTGTTGCCGATATCAGTATCGAGCAGAAACGAGCAAAAAAATTACGTTTGTTGTATGGGAGCCCCCTTTAATATTTATTTTATTAGGTTTGGTAGTTTTTAGGGTTCCGTACCTCGAAAGGAAAAAACGGAACCCTTATAGGATCACTTTGTTGTCCGTCCGTCCGTCTGTCTGTCTGTCAAGACCCTTTTTCTCAGGAACCCGTAGAGGTATCAAACTGGAATTTACATCAAATAGAAATCATTCTTTCTTTTCTTTCTTTCTTTTCTTTCTTATAGCACAGATTAAGGAAAAATTGCGAAAACCGTAAATTTTTAGTTACATCATATAATAAAAATATTTTTAATAATTTTATTTAAAAATACCATAACTATGACTCGATTGTCGTGATGGGTGAACTTTTACTTATTATACCTACAGGTTTGTACGGAACCCTCGGTGCGCGAGTCCGACTCGCATCTGGCCGGTTTTTTGTTGTTATAGCGAGCGGCAACAGTAATACATCATCTGTAAAAATTTCAACTATCTAGCTATCACGATTCATGAGATACAGCCTGGTGACAAACAGACAGACTGACAGACAGACGGACAACGGAGTCTTAGTAATAGGGTCCCGTTTATACCCTTTGGGTATGGAACCCTAAAAAGAAACAAAATTAGTGTCTAATACATGTCATCTATGTCATGTCTCTTATCTTATCACAGTTCTCAAAATGTCTATCTCAATTAAAATCTACTTATATTTACTTAATTAATCTTTTACAAGAAAGTCCTTCAAATGGTTTTAGATTTATTTGTAAGTAGCTAAAATGTCTTTTCTTGACGCGAAGAAATGTAGGTAGGTACTAAGTACCTCAGTTACATAAAATACGTAAGCATGATATACTCAGATATTTAAATTTCGTTCTTCTTGTTTTTTCAACACATTATTTATGTTAAAAAATGGAGTTGAAACTGGGTGGATTACCTAATACATACCTTTATAGGTACATTTATATTATATCATAAGAAATCGACAGGTAGTAATTGTACTACCTGTCGATTTATTGACATTGTGTGGTACAATGTATTGACATTGTATAGTCCTCTTGTTAATTTCTACAGAACAGTTACCCCATGATTATTTCCTAGCATGTAATATAGCTACTAATGTAATGTGTTCAGTATTAATGTAATGCTCACTACATTATATGGTAACACCACCCATGGACTCTACGAGACAGGCTCGACCTATAGTAGATTCCAGATAAATGTGCAATAACGGTCATTGACCCACATACATTTATTGACTTTCTTAAAATCAAAAACAGAAATAAAGACTTAGAGCAGTCCTAAATCTACTTCTATCGTGATCCTTTATGTTCTCTAGTAATGTAAAATGGTTCATAATGATTGTTGAATGGTTCGGGTATCTACGAAGGGATATTAGGGAAAGGTCAATGTACTTTATTGCAAGTTCATCTGGCACAAAGTATAGTGTTCATTAGCAAATTGCTTCCATTGCGTCTTATTCTTGTTTTTTATGTATTCTACCTATTAATAATAATAATACGACAAGCGACTCACCCCGCTCTCCTTGGCAAATGAGAACTGGCGCAAACCTGCAGTGCTTGACACTAATGATCGCAGGGCGGTATGGCAGAGTAAGGAACTACACGGACGCTTTTTCCGGGCCCTACACGGGCCCGACGTGGATCAATTAGCGTCCGTAGCCTGGCTGCGTTTTGGTGATCTCTTTGGGGAAACCGAAGGTTTTGTCTGTGCAATTATGGACGAAGTTATCATGACGAAAAACTACCGGAGATTTATTGTGAAGCACGGCACGGTTGATATATATCGGGCATGTCACCGTCCGGCAGAATCAATTCGCTACATTATCTCTGGTTGTTCTCGTCTTGCTAACGGAGAGTACTTGCATAGACACAACCTTGTAGCCAGGATTATCCATCAGCAACTTGCTCTGAAATACTCTCTTGTGGAATCGGAGGTGCCGTACTACAGGTATGTGCCCGACCTAGTTCTCGATAATGGCAGTATCACATTGTACTGGAATCGGTCCATCATCACTGACAGGACTATTGTTGCAAATAAGCCTGATATAGTGGTGGTGGACCGAATCGAGAGGCGTGCAATGATTGTAGATATCACCGTTCCGCATGACGAGAACCTCGTGAAAGCCGAGAAAGATAAACAAATCAAATATCTTGACTTGGCTCACGAGGTTGTCGACATGTGGGATGTGAATTCAGCAATCATTGTACCAATAGTCGTGTCAGCCAACGGCTTAATAGCCACGAGCCTCGACCAACACCTCAGGAGGCTCTCGTTAGGCAGCTGGATCAAGGGCTTGATTCAGAAAGCAGTACTTCTGGACACGGCTCGCATTGTTAGGAGGTTCCTTTCTCTGGAGCCCTGACCGCCGGTAGCTTGGACTCTGTTCCCGATACCGGTGGGCTACTATTTTTTTAAATGTTTTTTTTAAAGCTGTATTTTTAAGAAATATTTCAAATGTTTAAAATAAGTAGCGAAAAATGAATAAACGAAATAATAATCCGTTTATTTTCAGGTTACAAAGACCCAGAGATAAATACCTTAACCTAAGTATACATATAATAACAATTGTGTTAGTAAATAAAAACTAAAAAGACCAAATATAAAAAAAAAACAAATATAATGTAGACCATAAGGAAATGTACAGCACTGATTTTTGGCAAATAAACATTAGTTTATCAACACCACGAAAGAATTAGCAGACTCATATTTCGTTACCTAGTTATTCAGGTTTCACTTACAAGTAATAGAGATCTTAAATAGCCATCCACTATGCGAAGTTATCAAGCAAAGTTCTCACAGTTCACTAACTTTTTCTTCTAAGCATATTCCTTAAGCAACATGGTCATCTTACATACCTACGACACCAATACACTTCTCAAATGAAGAAAATATGCAGTGTGTAAACGAACACACGTTGCTAAAACATTCTTCATTAGGAGATTCTTCCTTTTCCTTGGTCCTTACGTATACGGCAAAATCAATGCAATTATAAACTTATATAAAATAAGTTACACTGTAAGAAGAGAATTCAGGACTACCTACAAAGACTCTTATGATGAAACAGAAGCGATTTTAGACATACCTAAATAGATGTACATTAAGATTAGTCACAATACACCCTCATGTTTATTTATACAAGCGTCCAAATCTAGTTACAAACACACAGACACCATCACACCAATTACTCAACATTTGTTCCACATACTCATGACATGGCAATCATATTCGATTGAACTCTATATTAATGGCTACTAAAGGTCACATTCACACATCTTGTCTATGGGGATGAAATGCAATCCGAGATACAGGCTACCGCCTAGTTCGGATGAAAAAAATCCCAAACTATGTAAATTATAAAATTTTAAGCCAGTATTTAGTTGTACTTACTACATTGACAATTTTAAATTTTTGTAATATGTGTAAATTTATTCATCAAAATAATTAATTTTGATGAATAAATTTATTATTATTATTCAACAGACACATCTATACGAAACCCAACAAACGACATACAAAAGATGCCATTTAAAGATTACGATTTAAGAACATCTTCTTGAAAACTTAATGATTTAAATTAACTTATGTAAGGGCTGTTTTTTAATCGTCAGTTATCTTCTAACTGAGCAATAAAAAAGGCGTTTTGACAGATTTACTATACAAAAGCTGTCAAACCGCCAATTTAAGGCCAGGTTTTCCGGAAAAACGTCGTTTTGCATTGTGTAAAATTGTGTTTTATTCGTAAACAACACGGATTTAAATTTTGAAAAAAATATATTACATATTTCACACTTCGATCTTGCGATTTCGGCCGTGCGATACACGATTACTTGCACTTTACTGCATCCAATTAAATCGCAAAGACAAGTCAAAATCAAGATGTAATTATCATTTCATTTGAGTTATATAAGGTTTTGAGTAATAAAATTTATACCACAATAAAGGTCGTCAAAAATGTGATATAAATCGGCCGTCATAATGTGAAATATGAAAATACGTATCCCACTAATTCCAAAATCAAGTGATTTTGTCGTTTCATGAGCGCGCCCCGTGTCATTTAGTCCCGAGCGGAACGTGTTGGAGGTCGGACGTGTGCCAAATTTTTGCGATCCCGCCACCCCCGCTAAGTTCTGTTACTGGCTAAGCCTAAATTGATTACCGCTCTAGCACTGCCGGCACACCAGTGTGCCGCGAATTTAATGTTTATGTTTATTTACGTAAGATTTATTTTTTATTTTGGAATTTTCACGTGTCGAGTGGTTAAATAATAATACTTGTATACAATTTAGTGTTCAAACAGTTGTAATATAGTTAGTTTTTATTAGATGTAGCTATAATTTTGTAAAAAAAAATGGGGGAAAAAAAAGTTGTCACGGCTCTTCGTTGCAGCGGTGACTACTTTTTTTATAAACTTTGGCTGAATAAACAAAAAGGTATATAGGTATATACATAATTTACTTTACTAACTAGGTAAGTACCGACACGAAACAGATAAATTTCCACACCGCAAACATGTGTGTAAACAGTTTAATTTAAACCTTATTTCAGTACGCATAAAGACGTGCGCTTTAGTGGTTTAGTTTTCGCGCGGAATAGATTTACCAACCGCATCGAGTATGTAAAACAATTGAATTTGAACCCTATTTCAGAGTGCATAAAGCCACCTCGCGCGCACATGATACAATGATTTACTGTTTTCAAATGTCAAATAGGTAGTTCACCCCGCTACGTTAGTCTTGGTGGTTTCGGAGAGTTTGTATAAGTCTTATAATATTTGTTATTTATTAGAAATGTCCGTCTTCACTAATCTTACTCCTAAACAAATGCAAAAATAATAGCTCGTATTTCCTACATGAGAGTTGAATATCGGTGCAATAATGTTGTGGTGTTCATGTAGAGAAGAAATATAAGTGTTATACGCTAGGTGGGTACCTACTCACAGCCACTACAACACAACAAATAATAATATTTATGGTGTCTGCAACGTTTGTGTAGGTCTCGTCTATGCCAAACAATACGCGCAGCGCACTCGTGAGTCGCGTGCCATAGTGTAAAAGTGTTACAGTATGACCATTTCCTATGAAAATATTATAATAACATACTTTTGGTAACGTTTAGGCTACCGGACCAGCTCATTTATGCGCTGTACACTAGAGTCCATCCTCCTACTAATTACTAACAATGTATCAAGTTATGACAAGACATACAAAAAACTATGTGGTCAGTTTGGATAGTTTTTCCAATCCAATGCGTTACTTTATCGGTGTTTATTGGCAAGAGGAAAAATGTATAGAAATTATAAATTACACACACTAAACTGTTTTTAATTGACTATTGTATTGTATATTATTAAACGACTTCCAAAAAAGAAGAGGTTCTCAAATCGACTGTTTTTTTTTGTTGTATGTTTGCTCAGCGATATTTTCGCCAATTGTCAATCGATTTTGATGATTCTATTTTTTTTGGAAGTGTATCTTCCCGGACTGATCCCATTTCAATTTGGTGAAGATCTGATGAAGAACTTCGGAGACAGGTAACGGAACTCTTCATTCCCGTAGGAATTCCCGTTCCCGTATAGCCGTACAGCCTTCCCCATGAATGTAACTATCATAAATTCATAATCATAATACAAAAAAGAATTTCTTGCACCGCGTCGCACGCAGTCACGCAGGCTCGACGCGTTCTCGTTTGGTGGCCGCGTCTCGCGCACCGCCCGTTCGATTTAATAATATTGTTGAATTATTTTAATTTTACATTATCTCCTAAACGGTGAGTTCAAATAACATACTGTCAAAGACAAAGTTTATCTTCATAAAATTATCTTGATGATGAAGTAACTTTCGCTAGTAAGGATTAATATGCCTGCCTAATATTAATGCTGAAAAACCACCTTTAATTTTTAAATAAATTATTTGACATAAAATGCCTTAGTGTGGCATATTTATAAGAGATAGATATAGGTGTAACGTCGCGGACTTTTTTTTAGATCGAATGAAAAACAATATCTTTGTTGTACATGGTACTTACGTATAATTAGCTATTACCACAGCGCACTTAGCGCACTTCCACTTTATAATATTATTTAGTATAGATTTGAATAAAGTAGTATCTCATTATCATTATTGTAACACCATAAAATACATAAAGAAATTAAACACACACCATATTACAATTCTATCCTATTTATTTATAACGGTTTGCTATCTATGTTTCTGTGTACGTGCGTCTGTGTGCCTGTGTATCTGTCTTTGGCACTGTAGCTCCGTTATCTTTATTGAACAGGGATATTTTGTAAGTTTTTAAAATTTTACTTGTTAATTACCAACAAATCAAAATCAAAATTTGCGTTACAGGGCAATAGAGCATGCGGAAGGGCGTGACTTGTCTCCAAAATAATACTCATTTATTGGGGTTACCCCCGACGGTATAGTTGGGAACGACACCATTGTTGAAATTAAATGTCCAATAACGGCATTTAGAAAAGGGAAATGCTGCTATTGAAGAAAGTAAAATACATATATTTAAATTCGAGACAGGTGCAGGGTCAACTTCATGTAACAGAAAGGAACCAATGCATTTTTGGAATATGGTTCGGTGAAAACTAGTAGTAGAAAATATTTCAAGAGATGACGAATTTTGGCGGGTGCATATGGAGAAAAAAATTATAGATTTTTATTTGAAATGTATATTGCCAGAGATTGTGGATCCGCGCCAAAATCGCGGTATGCCAATACGAGACATAATATTGAAAGAAAACAAAGAAAATGTTAATGATAAGCCTGTGCAGCCAGGTCCAAGCAAATCCAAGGACCATATTCCGTGTCAATCTACTCAGCTAGGTCCATGCAAACCGAGACAGCTACAGTTCAACGAATTTTAGCCAGTTGCATTGGTAACTTTTATTATGTTAACTATTTGATTAAAAAATTTAAAAACGTTTTTGTTTTTTTTTAAATAGCATCTAGGCAAATTCCAAACCATTTATACTTCTAAGCATTCTTGAATTATAATATTCAAGAATTGTAACATAATTTTCCTAAAGTAAGTGTGCCTACCTACTACTTGATTTTTACGAAGGTATCGCACCAAAGCCAAATAGCGCGCGACGCGTATTTTTGTATCGTACTCGTATTCATAATTTTCGTGTCAGTCAGATTTTAAATCCACCATATACTCTAAAATAAATAAGTATTATTACTGATTTTTAATGATTAGTAATTGGATTCAAGTTTGTACAATACGTACTTAATCCATCTATAACCTTAAAAAATACTTAATAGAAAAATAAAACAAAATAAACTTATACTAATCAATTCAAGTTGATCTACTGCATTACTTTATCCTGTGACGGAACTTAGTACCTACCCGAGTCCGTGAACTCATGAGCGAGCGGTGCGCTTGGTGCGCGCGTCTCCCGCGCATCGTAACTTATTACGTATTGCTACTCCTTGCGGGGCCTGGGGTAAGCGTTAGATGCCTACGCGCTCAAGTCAGGCTCGCCTTAATACCCCAGTTAAACGTAATCAGACTATTGAAAAATCAATTCTAAGTAAAGTAATAATAACCGACTCTTTCAATATTCCACAATCTTCACAATCTTCAACCTTTCGATTACATCCCGAAACGAACGTTTAGGCAGGTCGCTACATTCTCGCTAAACGAATCCACGTTTATTGAAAGTACAACAGGTTTCTTGTTATAATATAATACCATTTAAATGACAATTTTGTATTATTCTCCCTACTCGAACCTAAGAGAACCATAACCATTCGGTTCGGGATTATTGGTTGTGCTGATGACCTAAATACCGCAACATAAAATCGATGTTTTAAAATAAGTTTTTTTAGATTATCTGATTATTTTATTAGCCTCTTTATCATAGGAACGTTCTGATAACATAATCACTAGCAGACGAAACTTGGAAGAGGTTGAAACAGTGCAATTTTTATCAATAATACTACTACTTTTAATATTAAAACGTTAGATTAAAAAAAAAAAATGAAATAGTATAGAAACTTCTTATACGACCAGGTATCACAACAAAACTATTCAAGTGTTCAAATACTATCATGTGTCGTTCATTTTCGTGACAGTTTTAACCATGGTATCGTAAATAGTTGACCGTTTTCAATGATAGTCTTTTTGAACTAAAGTGTACGTAAAATTGTGAGATGGCTGAAGGGAGACAGGCTCTATACTTGGTGACAGCTGCCGGTGAGTTCCGTATTACGTACGGTTTTATTTACAGACAATAATATAATTATGTACGTACAGACTATTTAATGAAAAAGTATTTACAAGCTAATAATAAGGGGAGGGGAAGAACTCAACACTATAAACGGAAAAAGTGCCCAAAACACTGCCAGCATTGCAACGATTAATGACATTGTCTTTGGCCGAAGAAAAGTCAAGCCCTCTTTCTTTATGAATGAGAAATCATCAAATGACCTTCCGCTCTGGGCGGAGTGGGAGGGAGTGTCAGACTCTTATTAACTAAAACCCATCCGTGTTCCTCCTAGTGCCCTTAGCTTTCCAGTGGGAAAGAGATGGAGCTATACAGGACGTATAGCTCCGTCTCTTTCCCACTGGAAGTAATATTAAAATAATACTGCTTTAAGAGTTGGTGGTTTAGGCCCAGGGCCACGGTAACTCTTTCGAACAAAATCCGCAACCCTGGCAGGCTCAGGCCCTATCGGGCCTCGTCTACTATGCTGACATCTCTTTGAGGCGCACGTGGAACACAACGCGCCGTCGACCTGGGCCTGGCTTTGATCGGACATCGAGCCACCCAACGCTCGCGGTCCGCAGGGACGGCAGGCCCGGGCCTACGGTGGCCGGGAATCGCCCTACGACTCTCGACGCCCGGGGCGTCTCCTTAAGTTGCGGCGGCTGGGGTGTGAGGGTTGTCTCTCCCTCACGCGGTCCGCCTACTTCTTCACTAGCATCACTGCTTCGCAGAGGAGGTGACGGCTTCCCATGCCTCTTCGCCTCCGGACCATGGATTATATCAGGGCCGGATGCGAGAGGTCACCGCCGCCGATCGCCTCGAGGAAACAGCGGTGCTCTACCCAAGCAGGCTTCACCGTATGCTCCACCATGTCCTCCGGACGATCCTCACAGTGAAAACACACGGACGTGTCCTCCCGCCGAATCCGAAACAGGTACCTCCCGAAACAACCGTGTCCGGTGAGTATCTGCGTCAGGCGGAAGGTGAGGATGCCGTGGCGCCTCGATCCAGCACCTTCTCAAAGAGGAGACTTACCGCCACAATAGTAGCATGCCCAAAGTCCAGCCCCCTGGACGAGTACTTGCTAATTTTACGAAATCTAGGTGTGCACTTGGAAACCATGGTCCTAGTGGTTGAGCGATTGGCCGCTGCGTGTCGTGGGTTCGATTCACGCACGGAACAAATATTTTTATGGCCTGCAGATAGTTGTTTCGGGTCTGGTTGTTTGTGTATGTGAGCTTATACTTTTGCAAATGTACTCACGATACAGGAGAAATACCCAGTGCAGGGTAGTTTAAAAAAAATACCCAAAACGGTTCAAACATAATTCCCAATAAGGTTGTTAGTTGTATTTGCTCCTTTGTTTTTTTTTTCTGCACCTGCAGCAGCCGCCTCAGCATAGCCTGCCGTGCTAAGAAGATGGGTTAACGCAAAGGTGTCGACACAGGTTGCATCCCACACCGAAGACCTACCCATCTTCCAAGGCATTATGGACTTCCCATCGGGCTTCTTCCCATTGTCGATAAATTTTTTAATATGTAATGTTAATCAAAAAGTTCAATCACAGATTTAAGGCCACAAGTTTGTGGCCTTAGATCTGTGATTGAACTTTTTGATGTGGTAACTTTGGCTGATAGAAAAGAATCATTAATCGATCGACGATCGATCGATGATTTGCTGAAACACACAGCTTACGCTTGAAGTATACTGTTGTACATACGAATTAAAATGTTGATTATGGCTCTAAACTTACCAGATTGTCCATGGTTTTATGCTCGTCTCAATCTTTCGCCAGCATGTGTTCTTTTCAATGTTATAGAGTCTTCAACTCACCAGTAACACAAAGGTAAAAAACATAATACCTGCTTTAATGGAATTTAAAACTGTCATAATTATGTGCTCTTGTGTGTTATGGCGCTGTGACAACAAAAACTCAGTCACTCTCGGAAGGACATTATAGTAGATTATGCACCCAGGGGATAAAGCAGTGTCTTGTGTCACGGGCGTCATATTGAATCTCGAACGCAATGAAGGAGTCGGGAGTTTAGAGTTTAACTCACGAGCGAAGCGAGGGAGTTAATACAAGAATCCTGAATGCAGCGAGGGATTCAAGCTAGCCCAAGGCAAAGACACCTTTATCCCCGAGGAGGATACTCTACTTTTCACACCTCCTGTGAGAAAATAAGAAGCCATAATACAAAAAACAAAGTATTTTAAATTTACAAACACTAAGTATATAGTGATTTGTATTTAGAACTATACTGTATGTATACCTACTTAAAAAAGGTTAGTTTAATACCATACGGATTTGCAATATCCGCGCCTTTTTTGCGTTCCACTCGGTATACCTACCACATAGCGGCCACGACCAACTCGATTTTCGTTTTTTTTTTTACTTTTCTGTGGGTAAGTAAATATGTGCAGGCCTATTGTTATCAACCTAATACAATTAATGTGTACACAAAGCTTTATACAGAGCTCTAAAACAGCTGGTAGAATGGGTTCGGACGCTTGGCTGTATGCAATTTGAATTTAGAACGTCATAGGAGATGCTCGAAAAAATAGTTTTTAAATTAATAAATCGACTGGGTTTTAAGTGTTATTCTTATCCTTATATCCGTACATAACCAATTATTCTTATAATAATGTCTTCAATCCTGGACCCTGGTCAATCCTTATGATTTTGTAGAAATTCGAGAATATCATCCCTAAGTGGTAAGAGTATCGAGAATATCTTTCCTCTTTCTGGAACAGAAAAAGAGAGACAGAGACAGAAGGCGTTGTAAGTACCTAATATACCACCAATTGAGCAGACAGATGAGGTTCCAAATTTAAATCACATTATTGACCAGCGGGTTATAATGAAATCCAGTACAATATTATTGCCCGGCTGTGCCACCGGCCAAAAATGACTCACTTTAGGTTAGGTTGGCATGACATATAATTTGACGTTTTCGATCAGGTGGTGTGAAAATGGTATTTACCTAATACTTTCCAAGTTGAGATTTTAAACTTTGGTCTGGTGAACTGTTGACTAACAAAGCTGCTGATATTCTGAAGTGTTGAGATTTTGAATCGTTGGTCTTACGGTGTTGATGTTTTAACTACTGATATTATGGCTGTTGATCTTAAGTATCAAACCCCTTGAAAAGCGACTTGTTTGGAACTTTTTAGTCGTTTTTAGCAGTCGGGTTTTTTGACAAAGTCAATTTTTGTTATTTCCTACATTTTAGTGACTTACATTTTTAGAATCGTCTGCTCGTGCCCTTTATTTTGATACATCACTTGATAGGTTTTGAGCAAAAACAACAAACCTATCACCCCGTAGTTTTCATTTGCGGGCGCCATTTTGAAAATTAATATAGCTTAAATATGTCAAACATTTTTTCGCGTACGTTCCCGCGATCCGTGGCGAAGGTGGAAGATGGAACACCGGGGTGCTTTTAGTCAGTAAGAGTCTGACTGACCCCTCCGCCCGCCCCAGGGCGGAGGACATCCATGAGGGTTTCCCCCCCTTAAAAAAAAGACTGCGAGTGTAGGCGGTGTTAGGGGAAGGCCTATGTCCAACATTGATAGTTTTTCAGTGACGTCATGATTCCAAGACTATTTCTACCTCTCTGTTTCAGTGTCGCTGGCTACTATGGTTGCAGGATTCTGTCTCGCTTGGAACACTCCTGTCATACCAAAGTTGCACACCAATGAGACCGGCATCAATATTACAGACGTAAGGTTATGAAATACTTATAACAGCATTCAGGCAGGCGCTTCATTTTATGCAATTTATTATCAACAGTGCTCCTTATACGGCGAAAGAAATCATTTTAAGGCAAGTGGCATATTCTAGAATGAAAATTCGAAGACTACATGATAATATTGATAATATAATATCTAGCAATCTTCACTGGGTCCGTGTCCAAGCACCCACGTATAGATATGGGCTGATTGTGCACATGGCCATCAACAACGATCGAATCAACCATATTGACGTTCGGTTCTGACCTCCAGAGTCCAGATCCAGTAACTGGGTGACACAAGACTTCTTGGCAAGCCTGGTGTCAGATTTGGCTGGCTTCTGACAATCCGTAACAACTGCCACAGATCTATAAATGTCAGACGGGACCGACGGCCTAACGTACTTTCGCTGATGAGTCGTTGGTATGTTAAATTGTTCACCCATCCACAGGACGATATCGGCCAGCGTTGCTTAACCTAGAAGATCGTCCCGTGCGGCTGTTATTATATAGCCACGATCTCCTCGATCAGGAAGAATATAACGTCAAAAATGATTACAGAGAGAAATATCATGGATGGTTGCTATATCGTCTCCTGGCTTCATGGCCGGCAGCCTGGTGACGAGGTTCATCTCAGACGGGTTCGGGAGACGATCTGTTATCCTGAGCAGCGCTTTGCCCGTCCTCATTGGAACAGTAAGTTATTCAATACAAATGATTTTCATATAGGTACAAGGTTTTCTATAAATACAATTAACAGAATAGGTACTACAGATATTTATATTTTATTTTATTTTATTTATTTATATTTTGTTTATTTTTGGTATGCGACATGCTTGGCGCAAATAAAGTCTTTTTCTTTCTTTCTTTCTTTCTTTATATCTGGATTCTGTGATAGGTACTCCTATCATTTTAGGTGCGTAATGTTTTTATTTTTTCATATAATTATGTATTTTTGAATTGCCTGAAAACAATGATGTTCTAGTAAACAGATACGATAGACACGCACAAAACAACCGAAAAGAGTGTTCCGCGCAGCAGCGGCAGCACACATAGGTACACACTTTTCATTCATTTTACATTTCACTACACGATAGAAATGGTGCAAAAGAGATTCTTCTAAACACACGATGGCATTTTTTAAATTTTGTTTTTCTTCGCCATTCGTAACACAGACTTTAAAGACTATACGACCCAATTAGGATGTATTCGAGTCTTCACTAGCGCGCGCTCATAACATAATCTATTTACTAGAATATCATTGCCTGAAAGGTATTTCTTTTTTGTTCTACTTTTAATGTTTTTTTTTTCAGATTATTAATTTAACCACTTCGACAGTGTGGTGTCTTTACATAACGCGATTTTTATGGGGTGCCGGTACTGGCATGATCTCTACTGTAAGTACTTATTACAGGGCGCGCGGCGGGCGTGCGGTGACGAAAATGTATGGAGTTTGTAAATATTGGAGTAATGCTACGTTTCTTTCCAAAAAGTCGATTTTAATATTAATTTAATTAATAATACTGGCGGGCACATATTGATAGGCAATCCGGTCAAAACATATTGCCCCTTGTATAATAATAGTATTAAAAATAATTTTGATGAATATATAATACTCCATGAACGTAATATCACTATTCTTGCAGCCAGATCTTAGGCTACAAGTATATTTCTTTCCATTGACGCCATATTTTTATCTTGTCAGCGCCCTGTCCGCACGCCCTGTCCGCACGCCCTGTCCGCTTTGTATATCACGTCCTTATTTATGAAGCATCTCAATGTTATTCAGAACCTCATACCCTTTTTTCATTTTGTCTTATTTTATGGATTAGAAATCATCAAATGACTCCTGCCGCTCTGGGTGGACCGGGAGGGAGTGTCAAACTCTTACTGACTAAAACCCATCCGTGCTCCTCGTAGTGCCTTTTGCTTTCCAGAGCCGCGGTAACTCTTTCGAACAAAATCCGCAACTCTGGCAGGCTCTGGCCCTAACGGGACCTTCTTCTATGCTGACATATCTTTGAGGCACGCGTGGAACACAACGCACCGTCGACCCAACCTCGTACCCTTAAGATGTTCATTGATGCATGAATCTGTAAATACTAAGTTCCTTGGTAAATACAGAGTAAACCTTTTCAAATAGTACTTCATGTTTTATTCTTTTAAAGGTATTTTGACTTTTCAGGTATCAGCCATGTACTTATCAGAGGTATCAGACAAAGAGGTTAGAGGTAGAGTCACATCGACAATTCGGTACATGCAAAGTTTTGGCAGTTTCCTTATCATGTCGGTTGGCCCCTTCGTTTCCTACCGCACCATCAGCTGCTTGCTTCTGGTGGTGCCCATTTGCTACTTCACCGCCTGCTGTTTTATACCAGAAAGTCCGTATTACCTCTTGAAAGAAGGAAAGGTTCATGCTGCAAGAGCTTCCCTCTTTAGGTTGAGCAGAAATAAGGATGAAAAGGTAAGAATGAATAATTATGTTGATTTAATATGCTTTCTCGTTCCTGTGAAAAATCTAATTTTATTTGATAAAAAAAACAAAACTTAAACTGGACATCTGTCTCTAAACAGTCACGGCGGTCTTTTTGGCTGTGATGATCTGGGTTTTCCTTCTTTCTCTTGCCTTTGGTAATGACTTTTAAGTCGTCTTCCTTGGTTGGTTGAGAAGCAAGAAGAGGTGGACATTTTAACACAATAGCCTTAGCAAAGTTTTGGTCGTAATTTTAAATGATCGTCGATGGGGCAAGTAGACGGCCCAAGTAGTTTTTGGACCAAGGGAATGTACACATACCAAAAAGGTTATGATTGCAGGTCATTGATAGCCGGTTATCAGCGTTGGGGGTTGACGTGAAAAAGGAGACGCATCGCTCCGGTTCGATTAAAGAGCTGTTCACTGGGAAGAAATACCGCAAAGCACTGATCATTTGCATGGGTTAGTAACTGATTGATGAGTACTTTTTTTTTTGCCATCCTTCGTCACTCCCGCGCAACTACATTCCTAGCTCCATTTGAGGGACCACTTCCTCCTTTTAGTTTACGCGATCTTCTGTTTAGTTCATCCCGCTTTCTCCTTCATGTTCCACTGCGATCCCGTTTTAGTCAGGACATCAGTTTCGAGTTAATTTGACCCACAAATCTTTACGACAACCACTTCCCGCCCAGTCACATTTAAGTTGTGCAGCTATTTGAACCATCATCAATCAGCTGACAGATATCCTGGTTTTGGAGACCAGTATACATAGTGTTTTTACTCGATTAGGTTAACTCCTAGTAATATTCTAGTATCTAGTAGTAATACCTATTAATTCGACATTTTAAATATCAGAATATTGTTCAACAGGTTTAAAGATTTCTAACATAATGTCTGGATCAATTGCTATACAACAATACTTGGGTCGAATTGTTCAAGAGAGCGAAGCGAACGTCAATGTGTCGACTGTGTTGATAATATTTGGAGCTGTCAAATTACTTGCTGGTAAGAAACCAAGTGTTTTACCAAGTTACGGTAACAGTTATATATTTACCTAAAAATATATAATTATTTGGTTTAACAGAGAATCACAGGTAGAGTTAATGTAATAAAGAAAGAATTTAAATTGACATTAAAATTCGAAAAAACATATTACATCACGCTACATCTTTAACATAGAAATGTATTATAACTAATAAATCATAGGCATCGACAAAATATTTTATCTCGCATGATCCAATAAAACACTCACATTCTTTGCAGGTATATTTGCATCAACGATAGTGGACAAGGTTGGGCGTCGTCCCCTGCTCGTCTGGTCCTTCTTCAGCTGTGGCATTTCCCTTGGCATTGTTGGAACTTATTTTTTTATACAACCGACTTCTTCTTCATACTACAGTTACATCCCTTTCGTTGTCATCATACTCACGAGCATGGTATCCATCCTTGGCTACGAAACAATAGTGTTTCTTACGATTGCAGAAATATTCCCCCTTAATGTCAAATCAGTAGCCATGACTCTCCAGAATATTTTGGGAGGGTTCCTTAACTTCCTCTCAGTCAAGGGGTATCAAGAAGTGAAGGATGTAGCAGGCCTCGCTGGAGTGTTTTGGTTCTACGCTAGTGTATCAGTCATTGGTGGTGTTTTCTCATACTTTATGGTGCTAGAAACAAAGGGCAAGAGTTTGAGGGAGATTCAGGTTGCGTTGCAAGGAGCTTTGTATGATGAAACTGATGAGAAGATAAAGCTTGACGTCGTCGTGAAGAAAGACAATGAAGTGATAGAGCTTAAAGAACTAAAACGTGATTATACTTAAGCTTAAAGGCAACGACGGGTGCGATCATAGAAATTGGTCACTTAAATAAAAGAGATTAATTATTGTAGTCTAAACCAGTTGAGTACATAACAGTACCCTTAGCACATATTGATAATGCGGCCCTAGAATCAGTAACTTAAATATTTCAAATAGAAGGTTGTGACAACAGTATCTCTATAAAATTAAGAATAAATGAGGAATTCAATATTTATTTAAAAACTAAAAGAGTTTTTAATTATTTAAGTACTTACATACTTGATGTATACAAAATTTTTTTAAGTGACAGGGATCACTGAACTTCATCGTCTAATAGATCAACGAAAGAGTTGAGCTAAACTTTGTTTAAACTCGGGCATTCAGGTTTAGAACCATAAAAATCAACAGAATAATAACAATCAAAAGACTGACAGCATTGCCATTCAACGCGGCAATGCTGCCAGTGTTCTGGGAACTTTTTCATTGACAGCGATGTGGATGAATGTTTTTATGCCCAATGCTTAGAAGGAAAGTCTCATACACGCTCCCTACTAAAAAATGAAGCAACTTTAGTACTTATGTGTGAGTGAGCAGTATGTAATTACAGCCACAGTACACGCACATAGACGTAAAAAAATGTTGCTAGGAATGAAAACTTTCCCTAAAATCGGGAAAAATGGACTAATCATAGATCAACATAAAAAAATGTTACGTACGTAACTTGTCGGTACGTCCTTATTATAATAAGCCATGGTTTCTGGGGTCGCTAAAACCGATTATAGGGTCAAAATCGAAATCCAAGATGGCGGCGACGAAATTTGCTAACTTTTCGTCATGGGTGTCATTTTTATGGTTACTGGGGTCGCTAAAATCGATAATGGGGTCAAAATCGAAATCCAAGATGGCGGTGACGAAATTTGCTAACTTTTCGTCATGGGTGTCATTTTTATGGTTTCTGGGGTCGCTAAAAGCTATTATGGGGTCAAAATCGAAATCCAAGATGGCGGCGACGAAATTTGCTAACTTTTCGTCATGGGTGTCATTTTTATGGTTTCTGGGGTAGCTAAAACCGATTAAGGAATCAAAATCGAAGTCCAAGATGGCGGTGACAAAATTTGCTAACTTTTCTTCATGGGTGTCATTTTGATGGTTTCTGGGGTCGCTAAAATCGATTATGGAGTCATATCACTTGTCTGCTTCTTTCGTGGTCTGCAGTAAGAGATAGCAAAATTGTTATTTTAGTTTAGGTGGTGAACAAAAGGATCGGCATCATTGCTATTCGCTAGAAAAACGTGTTAGATGTTTGCTTGTTCGATGAAACTAACCCGGTAAAAAAAAATGCAGTGGTACTCCGGGAGTGCGGACAGAAGTGTAAACTTGAACAATTACTTTTAAAAGCAGAGTACAGACCCCCAGAAATCACGAAAATGACACCCATGAAAGACTGGTCGGCGGTCGGCCCACCGTTAGTGCCTACTGTATTATGGGTAATTTTTCTTTACAACTGGCAACAATACATTGTGACAAATTAGGTTATGAAAATTTTTATTTGAATATTGATTTACGTAAAAATAATGGATTTAATGTAAGTACTTAGGTGTGAAACGTAGTTTCATCACATTTTTTCAGATTTCCGGTTGTGTTAGAGCATCTTTTCATACAACAAACTGTCATTTTTAAATATTTCTCGGGAGGTGCATTCAACAGAGCGTGACCTTGAGCACTGACGGCTGGCTGCGCCTAGTACTTCATATATGGAGTAGTCTGAGTCGCTTCACTTTTGATGCTCGTACTAGGATTCTAGGCGTTATTATTCTAAGGCCCAATGATTTATTTTGTTTTTATACACGTTTGTGCATAATTTGGCAATTTTTAGTCTGGTTTGTATACATATAGTGAGGTTTAGTAGATATAAATAGTTAAATTAGTTAAAGACTGATAACTGATATCCAGCCAGTCAATACAGTCAATATCTCACCGTGTAAACTTAGGTGGAATGAGCATGTAGTGGTGGAAGTTCCTTCTTGATTGTATGAATTGACAGTGTCACTTCACAGTTAGGTGGTTAGGTGCGATTCTGTAAACATTGACGCAAAATATCATACTCTTACAACGTCAGGTTTGATTCTTGGAATTTCCTATTTTAGTCCCATTCTGATTCGATCGCTTACAGAGACAGCTTTAGCGTTTAAATAAAGAACACAATTGTGTAACTACATTTGGGCACGGCATCGGAATGTTAGGCACATTTTGATGCAAGTGGGAATTTATTTAATTGGCGTTTAAGAGCCGAGACTGCAAATCAGAAGCAACGCACTGAGTGTCGGCGGTGCCTGTTTGCAGAGGCGCTTTTTGAAGAAATAATGGTCTGACCGACACTTACCACCTCACTTGTTTGATTGATTCGAAACCAAAATTAATTATACTGTAATAGCCAGTCAATCTAGATTTTTTTGTGCAGGGTTTGCTCTTGACTCTAGTCTATGCCAGAGATGACAAAGACAAAGTCTACGATGGAGCGAGCCTACCCAGAAGGAGCCTGTTCACTCTAACTTTTAAGAGATTAGGGTTGTATGCTTTTGGAATCACAGAGGCAGGCTTTATATGTGTTATATCAAGTTGGACCGTAGCCGCAGCCGCAGCCGTAGCCACTCCACGTAAAATAGTGGTATTCATCTGAATCCGGTTTGACTGGGAGCCGACCCCAATATAGTTGGGAAAAGGCTAGGCAGATGATGATATCAAGTTGGACGGCAGGGGATGTAAAATATACCAATGTGTAGGGAAAAAAACTCCTGATTATCATATCAAAATGTTTAAACTGCACGTGGATCGGAAAAAATATAATTCAGTACTTAAGTAATTAAAAACTAATGTGAAAAATTTAAAATGCACTTTAATTATTAATTACCTACCGAAAATTTCCGCTAGTTTTGGGGACAAAAAAAATCAGCTTGTAGATTCCATAATTACCTATGTTACGGAGTAAGGAATGTATGCAAAATAATGCACCGTTTATTTACAATTAAATTTTAAAGTTTTGTTCATTAATTTTTGCCAAACGATCAGCTGATCGTTTAATGGAGCCGGGGCCCAGTCACGTGATGCGCGCCATGCGCAAACTTTTCAAATCGCCGCTACAAAAACCAACTTGATATAACATATCTAAATTGACTGGACTATAAGTGCACAACCCATACGGATCAGGATTGATGACCTAATTACTTTACCGAATATTTTGATTACGATCCGTTCATAAAATGTACTAGCTCTTGTTAGCGTCTTTGCTCATGCGAAACTTGAATATTATCACAAGGGAACATATTCCCGGTAAAAGTGTCCTATGTTTTTATTCCAAGAAATGGTCAAGCTATGTGACAAACTTCATCTAAATCCGTTCAGCTGTTAAGACCGAGAAACAATCTTCGGCACCCTTCAAAGTGGTTGAGCTGAATGGTGCTAGCGCAGGCATCATATGCGTGACAGCGTGAGCGAGCGCCGTCAGCAAGGACTGGTCATCTCTCGCTACCACGGTTTATTTTAATTATATATTCTTTGAATTACTGTTTGTTTACTCCGGACGCTTGATCCTTCAAAGTCTGTCTACATCGTACTCACATAATTATGATTGAATAATTTCCACATGAATGTAACCTTATCACTGTAAAAAATATTGATTTAAAAGAGTGTCCGTGGAGTTTCTTGCACGTTCTTCCCCATAGAGATCTATGCTTTGGAACGTGCAAATAGCTCTATCTCTTTTGACTGATCGACCTTGACAATTCAAAAGTGCCTGTTAATTGAAATAAATGTTTTGAATTTTGACAAACAAATAAGTACCAGACAAACTCATTTTAGCATTTTATAATATTAGTTAGGATGGCGAGCGAGTCGACGAGTAATTTTTACGAACCCATTTATCGGATTAGGTTTTGTTGTGAGACAGATTCGATTAATGCGTATATGGGATCGAGTTTGATGTAAAGGATATTGATGATGAGGCAAGGAAGGGTTGACAGTCTTCCACACTTGATCGACAGCCTGTTAATTGCTATTTTGAATGTGAAATTATGTTTGTTTATTTGGCGAGAGAAGATATTTAAGTTTAAGTTTTGATAACATTAAAGCCAAATGTGGGTCAAATGAAGCAAAATATTAATTATTTAGTGATGTCTCCAAGTTTGGCAGTTAGTACAATTTACCTTTTTTATAGACCCTACAAACAAATAATGCCAGCTGTCTGTCCTCGAAGCACTAGTGGTGTGCCGTGTCCCACAAATATTTATCGATAGTTTAACCACGGACGTGCAGCGCTTAGCATTATTGTCACGTCCCGTCGCATCGGGAATGCTATATTGTGCAAAACAATGCTATAGTACCCAGAATTGTGTAATGGGAAGGATGAATAGTTCAATTCAGGAACGCTATTTGGGCGACACTTGGCAATTGAAATTTATCTTGTCCTACCTTTCTAATACTTTTAAAAACAAAGTCCTGTCCTAGTGACTGACTGACATATAATATACAGCCTAAACCTTACGTTGGTTTACGGGGATACTTAACAGTTTTTTACAAACATTTCTTCGGTTTTCAAATTTGGCACAAATACATTATTAAATTAATAAACAAAAATAATAAAAGTTTAAAAAACCGAACCGTAACCCGACTTTAATCGACTACAGATTTTTTTTTAAAGATCTAAAAAGTACAAAATAACAAAATATTTCTTAAGAAATCAAGCAATCAAAAAGAGAATATTTATTAATTTTCTTAAACCCTTTTGGATAGTTGAAGTTCGAAGAGGAAAGTACAAAATCTACGCGAATGACAAGTTGCGGGCTAAGTGCAATGTCGTTACAGATCTTCTGTGACTACGAGAGTTAAACCGCAGGAAAAAACTAGTCAAATAGACGAGAACCTTATCACAAAAATCTAGCAATTCAAGATAAAACGAACGAAGATGGACACCTTCCTCTGCTCTATTTCCCTCGTGTCCACTGATCTGTTTTTTCGCAACGATGGTAAATATTTTTTCCTTTTGTTGTTTTGAGAATAAATGCTCGATAGGTATCCTGATAAGGAGCTTTGACAAATCACTCTGAGCCGCCGGCGACCGAAAATGTGTGTGATCATCGAAACCGTTTACTATACATATTGTACCTATTAGAGCTCCCGCAGACACGTGTGACGCGATAGTAAGAAAACAATGTTGCGGCGTTTTTAAAATTTAAATATAGTTATTAAATTGCTCTACTGATAGAACAATTTATGAAAGCGCGTTGTCGCAATGTCATGTAACGTCTGTCTGTAAGAGCCTGTATTAGACTTTGTGACATTTTTTTTGCGTTATGGAATCACAGTTTCTGAGAAGAATGTTTTTGAATAAATATTGTGTGATTGATTGTTGGAAATAGTACAGAAAAATTTATTGACATGAGTATTACATAAATTCATCGTAAATATTTTAAGCAGGAAAATATTAAATATCTTATCTCAATATATGGCTCTAAGAGCGCTTCGAGAGTCAGTTAAATTATAGCTTTTTTGAGCTATAAGACACGAACATATTATATTGTTTTAATAAATATTGAACTTACCCTAAAATATCGCGTCAAAAAATTCATCCGCATCGCCGTCTAATGGAAGTGAGCCCAAAAGACTGGTTGCATTTCCACGTTGTATGGCAATGCTTTTCCTTTGTCCAAGGTAAAAGCCAGCCCTTGGGTCACGTAAAGTGTCAACCAAGCGTCTTGAGAGATCTTTAAATAACTTATGAGCACTCCATGATCCGAGAGTTTCAACCCCAAATGGCTCGAAAATAAAACTACCATAGTTGGTAGTTACATTTTCGAGCCGTAAAATAAAAAAAAAAATTATAACCTAGTGGTTATAATATTTCCGCCGCTTGAGATTCTCCGCAGCTGCAGCGGTAACGCCAGCACAGCACGAAGAGCTAGGGAGATGGGATGACGCAAGAGTATCGACACAAGTAGCGGCCCACACTATAGCATACGTCCATCTCCCATGGAAATAACGACATACCGTCCGGTCTCTTGCCATCGTCGCGTGCCAAGCCATTGGGTTCTAATACAGCCGGAACGCCGAAGTTAGCTACGCTTGCCGAGGTCGGTCTGGGGATGGGTTACAGACTCCTCCGAGCCTCAGAAAACACGTTAAGCCGTTGATCCTGGGCGGAAGTCTCAATATAGTTACCGATCGCCTACTGACCGAATTCGGTCCATAAGTTCTAGGCCGCCACGATCAAAATCAACGATATGATTTGTGGATCGCCTATCGACCGAATTCGTTCGATAGGCGATCGGTAACTATGTCGAGACTTCCCACCCAAGCTGCCATTTGAAGAGCTTTGACAGTCATTACGGAATACGGATAGTCAGAAACCAGAAAAACTGTTGTCAAGGGGTGCCATGATACGCAGTTACTGTGCTGTGAAGGTCAAATAGGCAGTCACTCCATGTAAAAAACACTCTGGTTAAGCTGGAAGCCTAGGAATCTGCCTTTTACCAAATATATTGGGGTCAGCTCGACAGATAAAAGTAGTCGGAAAAAAATCTCGCCTTCAATATTGAAGGCGAGATTGAAGACTGTTTTATTTATTTTCGTTTCGTTTTAATTGCTTTTATGCTGCTTCGATCGACGTCAAAACGTAAACTCCAACTCAACTCGAACTCCAACTCCATTGGAGCTTGTCATAAATTGAAGTTTTTGCATTTGTTTGCTCATGTCTCGAGTACGAAAATGTCAATGAGACAAGCTTTCATTGACATTTTCGTGCTCATGTTGGAGTTCCAGTTAAGTTGCAGTTTACGTTTTGGATAATGGGCCCAAATCTAATTAGCCCAAAATTCCGCCATATTGGTTGTAGGTAGTACCTATGTAGATTCAACGATGGCTGAGACTAAGTAAACGCAATATCTTGCCTAATTGGATTCAATCCGCGTCGCGCTGGGACTGTCAAAATAATTCGATTACCTTCTAATTTACCTAGAAATTGGCTGGTATAATGATCAGAATTTGAACTTTGGTGATTTTGTATAATTTAAAATAGATCTTGTGGATACTATAGTCAATATTCAGCCAACTTTATTTAGATTTTCTTATCAAATTCTTGCAATTGCCGAAAAAAATCAAAACAAAAGATAAACGTATCTATTCCATTCGCACTAACCCGGGCAAAAGTAACAAAAACACGATGAAGTAAAAAATGAGGAGGAAATCTTTTACGTCACTTGTACAGACTTCTCTGCCAGTATCCTAGAGTTACAAATGATATAAATCTGAGAAGTTTTAAATTCGGACCGTAATGAATTTGCGTAAATCGGATCCTTCGAGAAAGGTTCCATTCCTCAACACCGAAAGGAAAAATATACGATTTTAGCATCAAAGGATTATTCGAATTCTTCCATAATGAGGTGTTAATGAAGTTAGAAATATTTAGACTATTTTGCTAAGGAAAATAATTAGTTTAGTGTACGAAAATTAAGTGAAGAAACCAGTTTAAGTATCTGATGGTTTCTTTTGTAGTTAGTTAGTTAGGTACAGAAGTATGCAGAAAGATTTGTGATTAATTAATTTGTGAATGGCTCCTATTTAATTACGCAAGCTCTTAGAGGGAGTAATAAGAAAAGTAATTAAATTAGTGTTCTTGTACAAGTATGTATTAGGTGTTAATTAATTATTGCTGTTGCTTCTTCTTGAGTGAATCTAGTATCTAGCAGAGTTAGGTCTTGACTCTTGACATAAGTATTCTGTTGTTATTATATACCTATTAGAAATGTATGAGATCACATAAATAATAAGGTTGGCTTATTTACTGTCAAGGACTGCACGGTTGACATCAGTCGGGTAACTCGGGTATGTCACCGACCAGAGGGCTAGTTATACTAATTTTTAAGCAAATTTCTCATTCGCATGTCAGTTGTAATCTGTCAAAAATGTATGGAATGAAAAAGAAGAAAGAAAATCCGTTTATCCCGCCAGAAGTGACGCAGAAACATTAAAACAAAAATAAAAATCTAAAAGGCTTTTTTGTTAGATTGCAACTGACATGCGATTGAGAACGTTGCTTAAAAAATAGTAGAATTGTCACTCAGGAGAATCAATCCGTCACTCATTAGGAGGCTCGCGTTAGGCAGCTGGATCAAGGGCCTGAGACTCAGAATGCGGTACTTCTTGACATAGACCGTATTACCCTCCGTATTGTTACTGGAAACCTGGCCGTCGCGTCGGTAGCTTGAACCCTATTCCCAAAACCGTTGGACTGCTTCTTCTATAAATTCTTTAATAATACAACGTGTTACAGAATAAACGAAATACCTCTTTAGGGGTTATTGTACTCATCATTACGAACAACTTTTACTACGGGACCAAACACGAAATCGCGAAAAAAAAATCAGCTGTTCAGCACATTTTGTCGAGTTATGCGCACAGAAATGTATTGGAGCAGTCGACTTTTTTCGGGATTTCAGTGTTGGTCCCATAGAGGACCTCCTCCATCCTTTAAGAGGTATTGCGTTTATTCTGTTACATATTGTATAAATGCGAAAGTAGCACTTCTAAATGACTGAATCGATTTGAATGAAACTGGCACACAGGTTTTTCTTTGTTTTAGTGATGGGAAATCATCAAATGTCTTCTTCCGCTTTGGGCAGAGTGGAAGGGTTTGTTTGACTTACTGACTAAAACCCATCCGTGTTCCTCCAAATGCCCTTTGCATTCCAGGTCCTCGGGTTAAAAAACTGCAACCCTGGCAGGCACTGCCTCTAACCTGAAATAGGACATGGGATGACTTTCACCCTAGCTAAGACCTGTTTTATTTTTATTTCATAGAAATATTTAAAAAATGTAATCATTAAAAAAATGTTCTATCAACTGCCTTAATTTATAATTCATGAAATTTAAATTAAATTAAGGCAAAAAAAAATATCTCACAATACAATTAGGTAGGTATCTGTGCGATAACAATTTACGCTTAATGCCTGGTAAAAATCCTACAAAATGTAATAGTCGACACGACAAAGTAAACACAAAACCAGGTAAGAATAAAACATGAACAACATCGGATTTATAACAAAAATAAAAAGAATGGCAGAAAGTACAGTCGGCAAAGCTTTGCTAGTACTGTGCAATTGCCTATTCAAGCATTCAGAAACTTGTCCTGTGCGAACTTATTCTGTTTTTATTGTGTTCGTATGAAGTTCTGGATAGCTGGGACACGGACGACGGGATTTTGACTTCAAAGGAGGATTAGAACTTAAAAGGAGTGGAACATTTGCTGTAATTTTATTCGTTTTTAGCATACCAATAGTTACTTACCAATTTTCATGGATTCGGATCGGATTCAGTGTGTAACCGCTCTTAATTGGCTGTGACAGACGGACAGTTAAACACCGTGACCGTATAAGGGCTCAGATTTGCAAACGTGCCTTCGGAATCCTAAAAAGTGAATTATGTATGTATCTACCTATTCAAAACTCAAGTTACATAGTAAGTTACTAATACCAAAGAGAGAGAGGCATTGTACAGATAAATGTAATGCACACCAGCACCGGAAGTAAAGTTGTATAAATCGGAAACTACCAGCACCGGTGCTCGTGTGAATAAAAAAAAAAAAAATTACAGTAAATCAGCGGCAGGTGGTTGCAGTAGCACTACCTAAAAATTGGTATGTTTTTACCAACAACATTTGAAATCACACACACTCAGAAAATAATTCATAAATATAATTTACTTCCAAAATAATTTAAGCTATCAAGTACTCGTAGTTTTACGTACAACATCTACATTCATGTTCGAGTAGAGAAAATGAATTAATTACCTCGCAAATGCACTTCCCACAGTGGGGAATATAGTTTTCATCATAGACATAGAGAACAAGACTGAGCATTACTATCAAAAAATTTATAACCTGTAGAAAGAGAAGATGCGATAAGGCAGCCCATTGTATGTGTTTTAGTTTTAGGTCTCCTTTTTAGGGTTCCGTACCAAAATGGTAAAAAGGAACCTTTATGGTGCGACTCAGTCTGTCTGACCGTCTGTCACAGCTGGATATCTCAAGAACTACTAATGCTATCAACTTGAAATTTGGAATAGTTTTAGATGACGTTTGCCCAACTATTTTGCAAATAAGAAAGATTTTTTTTTGCAGCAGAGACTGAAAGGTGGTTTTAAAAATTCGAAGTGGAGCTACTAGGGCATGCGGGGTATCATATGTAAGAGCGCTATTTACACATTCTCAAACATTTTTTTCTTTTAAGGTGGCATAGTTTTAAAAAAATACAACCGACTTCCAAATAAAAACACTACAAAGTATGAAATAACTTTAATTTCGGAAGTCGCGGTGTCAAAAACGAAGAAACAAAACCAAAAACCATGACATACTTTTTACCGATTTGTATTTTTTTGTTAAAAATTTTGGTTTAAATTTGTTTATTTACTAGGTATAATGTACACCTCATATTATGCACAGGACAAAAACATTATATAAAAACTACCTATACAACGGGCGATCTCTTACGGACAACGTTGGGATAGATTGAACGAAAGAACATAGACTTAAGGATGTCAGTGTACAAACATCAATCAAATCATATTAATTAGGTATAATATTATATAAATACATATATACAATACTAAATCAAATATATAATTGAGAAAGCAGAAGTACCGATTCACTTAACAGCCTTACAGGGAACGCTCAGTCCAGTTCTCTAAATATGTGTTTGGTTTTCATCTATTTATTATTGTCATAATAACAATCCCCCACTCGACGGTGAAATGCTCTCGCTTTAATGCCATTAATTTCTTCCACAAAAGATGCGATCCTTCTTGTTGCACAGATTAATTGCTTGATACAGAGACTGTTAGTACAAAAATATTGAAGCTATGAAGTTGGAGCGCTTGATTAAACTTTGAGTGTTGAGGCGTTACCTAAAATTGATATTGTTAAAGTGATTTTTTCATTCGATTTTATTGTAAATCAACTTTTTTCTCAGAAATATGTAAGGATTTTACATCATGTACACTTGCGAATATAATATGTATTTGATTCGAAAGGATGAAAATTATTTAAGTTTTTCATTTCGTGGATACGTCATCGGCATAATCGGTCTTAATTGTTTCACACTTTCATTTATTTGAATCTACCTATTTGGTTGTTAACTATTTGTAATTCTTGGCTGTATTCAAAACAGGTTGTAATAATTTACCGCGCAAAAACCGTAGCCCGTATCTCATAGGAGATAACCAAAAACTTCTGTACAAAGCCATCCGCATAAAGTTTTAAGGTCGCTGGAATACAAGCGTACATTTTAAAATAGATGGTATATATTTTGTTGAAAAAAAAACGCAGTTAAACTGTACACGAACGGACGAATGTAATAACGATGCCTTTCACAGAGTGATTGGGAAAATAGCATTACTTGACTCGGGGAGAGCTCAAAGAGAATTCAGTCATATGCGATACTTTTCCGAGTACATGCGATGTACTGAGTAAATAACGGCGCTGCTCGAGGTCGTCTGTTTTGAATTTTGAGATTTTTATTCGCAGCTCTATTTTCGAATTGGGACTTATACTTTTGTTATGAGTGTACGATTTTGTATTTGGAAGAGTGGTGGTGGAGGGGTGATTACTAGAATTATAATACTTTTTGAGCCGTCCGGTTATTCTCTACTTTTTTAGAAATTTTAAAGGGTATTGGTATACTCAAAGCAAAACAACAACACTGATTCTCAGCGTAGCCCCTCATAGTGGGTCCTCACGATATAGACTTTTGCCTGTACATACTTTGAACTCTGAATAAAAATTTCTATCATACCGAAAGTTGTCTGCGTTGCTTTTTTGCACAAACAAAATTCTATAGAAAATGGAAGTCTGCATCGTGTGCACCATTATGCGTATTATCACAAAACAATTAAAAACACCGACTTCCGAAATTGGAGTTATTTTGTACTTTGTAGTGATTTGTTTTGGAAGTCTGTATTTTTTGTGAAAAAGTTTTTTATTTTTAAATTTTTAGTGGTACCCCACACCTAACAACATCACTGGAAAGTCACAACCGAATTGAGAACCTCCTCCTTTTTTGAAGTCGTGAACTTACATCTACATCAAACAAAGACAGTGGCCCCAAACAGCCCAACCGAATACGTAATAGGTACGCCATTGTCTTTGAGTTCCAATCCGTCACGTCACTCAGAATAAGTCTGCGGCAAAGAGTGAGTGAGTGATGTTCGCTGCACTTCGACTCGCAGAGAAAAGACGATTGTGAGCAATAAAATGCTCTGAAAATGTAAATCCAAAGAGGATTGTTCTGGTACAATGTTACAATTCATTTTCGTGAGAATTGTGAAATTGGGTCTTAGTTATTTGAGTGTGCTCTTGTAGCATTGTGACTAATCAATTATAAATGTACAGTAACTCTGTTTGTTACGTTTTCATTTCTTTGGTTTTAGCAGACAGTATTTAACATTTGCATTAAACCTACAGAGGCAATTATATTATATATGCACAATTACTCTGTTCGTTTGTTACGTTTTCATTTCTTTGGTTTAAGCAGACAGTATTTAACATTTGCATTAAACCTACAGAGGCAATTATAAATGCACAATTACTCTGTTTGTTTGTTACGTTTTCATTTCTTTGGTTTTAGCAGTCCTCTGTGCCATTTTTATCAGGATCCGTTCAGACGTTCCGGCGTGCTTGAGTATGGTAGACACCAGATAAATGTGCAATAACGGTCATTGATCCACATACATTTATTGACTTTCTTTAAATATATCAAAAACAGAAGTAAGGATATTAAAGCTGTCCTGAATCGACGTCTATCGTGATCAGACGTTCTCTAATAATAAAAAACGGTTATATTAGGTCTTTAACTATGAAATTGCCGTTCTGCAGTACTGGCCATTTCAAATCAAAATAATTTTTGTTTGGCTAAGAATTCTAATTTCAAATTAATTTTATTTTTAATTTCAATTTAATAAGCTTGACAAATGGGTGCCTCACGAACTCAATGATCGCTAGCGCGAAATACGCGTCGAGACGTGCCTTGCACTGCTCAACAGACACACAAATGAAGGAATTTTGAACCGCATTGTTACCTGCGATGAAAAATGGATTCTGTTTGATAACCGCAAGCACTCAGCAAGTTGGTTGGATCCTGGTTCAGCACCTAAACAATGCCCTTAACGAAAACTTACCCCTAGAAAAGTGATGGTCATGTTTGGTGGTCTAGCGCCGGTGTGATTCATCACAGCTTCTTACCAAACGGGGTGAGCATTACTGCAGATGTGTACTGTGAAGAACTGAACACAATGATGGAGAAGCTGGTAGATGTACCAGCTTCTCCATCATTGTGTTCAGTTCTTCACGAACACACACACAGCGGAGACGAGCGATTGACCAATGCTGGTTGGAGATGTCCAACCAGCATTGGTCAATCGCTCGTCTCCGCTGCTCCTGCACGACAACGCGCGACCTCATACTGCACAGCAGACGGTCTCCAAGTTGCAAGAACTGAGGTTGGAAGCTCTCCGTCATCCACCCTACTCACCAGACCTTGCGCCTACAGACTACTACTTTTTCCAGAATTTGGATAACTTCTTGGCGGGAAAAAAATTCAATACCCGAGAGGCAGTACAAAATGCCTTTGAAGAATTTGTTGCCTCCCGTCCAGCTGATTTCTTTAAAAAGGGCATCAATAAACTGCCACTGCGTTGGCAAAGATGCATTGATTGCATGGGTGATTACTTCGATTAATACAAATAAAAAATACATGAAAAAAATTCGTTTAAATTTTTTCATACAAAACGGCAATTTCATAGGTAAAGACCTATTATTAGGTAAAGATCAATGTACTTTATTGCAAGCTTATCTGGCGTCTGCCATAGCAAACATATATCCATACAAACTTTCGCATTTATGTAGTGAATAAGATGTAATGGACGAGGTTGATGGACGAAACTAGGCACCTACATAAAATTCTATGCCTTCTATATATGGTATACCTCGGTTTTCCCTCGAGAAGTTCTCTTGTGACCCGATACATACGTACGGTCGACCCAGGGTCTAATGTACTTAAAAGCAGAAGATTGAAACGCAAAATAATACCTTCCGCGCCATGTGTATAAAGGCTACTTTTCCATATATTGGTGGTGCCTTCTGCGTTAGGGATTTTGATTCGATTAACGTGGCGTGGCAGGCTGTATTATGTACATATATATGACATATAACGAAGTGATAATGTATTGAATAAGAGTATGAAAATATTCTTGAATACTAGATAATTATGTTAGCTGAAAGAACTCTTGATGTAAACGAACAAAAGAGCCAATTCTACTAATTGGGTTTTTTTTACAGTTTTCGACTAACATACGAAGGCGAACGTTGTTTAAAAATAAATAGAATGGCCCTTTCATCACCATCATCATATCAGCCGAAAGACGTCCACTGCTGGACATAGGCTTTCCTCGAGTGTGTCGCCACAGCAACCGGCCCTGTGCGTCAAATTGGCTCTTTGATATTTTGTTTTTCAGTTGCAAGAATGACGTCTTTACATTAATTGCAAAAACTCTTGAAACACCAATGGATTTGGATAGGATATTCATTCAGTCATATTCATTAAAACCTGTCAAGTACTGAGAACCATAAAGCAGAAATCAAATTCAAATCCAAATCAATTTTAATTCTGTCGGTCGATTCTGTAAACATGTCGAAGTGATCACGAATTGAGCTGTTACTCCATTTTGATTACGTGGATCAGCAGTGCGATTCTGTAAACATGTCGAAGTGAACACCCAGGCGGGGCGCACGACGGGTGAGTTGTAAAACCATACAAATAAGATGGAATGACAGCTCACTTATCGTTCACTCCGCCTAGGTGTGCAACGTGAGATGTCGACAGAATCGACCGGCAGTGCGATTCTGTAAACATGTCGAAGTGAACACTTGGGTGTGGTGGACGACGGGTGAGTTGTCAAACCAAACAAATAAGATGGAATGACAGCTTACTTATCGTTCACTCCGCCTAGGTGTACAACGTGAGATGTCGACAGAATCGACCGGCTGCTCGCTTCGTGATCACTTCACCCAAGCCTTCACTTCGACATGTTTATAAAATCGCACTGCGGTATCTGATCAGGACAGGTGTTCAACAGTATTTTTTTTAATCTGTACGTATCTGATTGGAAGTAGCGGTTGTTACCATAGACCACACCAAAGCAAACAGAAAGATCTCATCAAAAAATATTTAGAGACGCTATTCCCTTGCAAACGTTTTATATTTGACGTAAATCGGTCGGCAACATTAAAAATTAGATTGGTTGGCTCAGTTAATGTATCTTACTGACGTCTCTTGGCTTAATCTTGGGTTTGCGAAGCTCTGTAAACAGTAATCTTTGCCGACGCGCTTTGGATCATAGAGTTTGGAATGCACAGAATGGATGAAGACAAGGTTTGTGCATACTTAGTGTTTATATCATGTCCCTATTTTATATAACTGTCAAAAAATAGAAGTATCTATACTTTACTGTTAATTTTTTTGCAATAGGTAGGTACCCACTGTTTAATAAAGCCTAAAATGTGCGAAAGAAACTTGTCATAAAGTTTCCAGATTATCACCTGAACCCAGACAGCTGCACCGCGGTCTCCTGTCGGTTTAATTACACAGGTCTTTTTTATCGTTGTGACCAGCTCCTGGTCTCCATTTCGCCTAATTCTCAAAAACATAGAAAGCTAAGTATTAGAAGCCTATTAGGAGAAGCGTATAGTCCTCGAAAAATTTCTGCTTTGAGAAGCGTTATCATCTCGTTCAAGTGTAACGTTTGACCAATTTCACACAAACTACAAGATTAACACACAAACGAATTTCGAGAACCACGTAACGTCCTGGCAAATCCGAAGCTAACCTATTGCAGCAAACCAAAACTAGATTTCAGAACGTACCAGCTGGTTTTAGGCATGAAACGTGTCCTTAGAGCAATATCGCATCTGCCTCGTCATTTTCATCAAAGCGAATGGAACTGTATCCAAGACTTATTTCCGGGGGCGCTCGTTTGGAATAAACAAACAGGCGACCTACCGAAGATAGAAGAAGCAGAGCCTTGATTTTTTCCTTATTGAGCCTTCGCACTAATCGATGTCGTGAGCAAATATACGTGCCTATTTTGTTTATGAATAAATATTTGTGATCAGTCGATCATCTTTAGATTTGTGCTTTCTTATCTTCTGAAGTTGATTTTCTCCAATTGGTGAAACAATACAACTTGTCGTCAACGTCTGTCGTGCTAAAATCAGTATCGATTAAAGGTAGTGAGGTTTTTCCGTTATGTAAGTAATATAATTAATTTGAATACTGGTAATTGCGGCTTAGTATTAAATACAATCCAATAAACCCAACAAGGTTTTCATACTTAGTCATTATAAACTAACTTTTACCGCTACTTCATACGCGCATATCCCATTTCTTCGTACGGAACAAACATGCATAAAAAAGGACGTAAGCGATTTGAAGTCGACAAATACTACTAACAATAGCAAAATACAGACTGTATCACAGAATCTTGTGGCATTACAGGCCACCGTTGCAAACTTGTCAGATCAGCTACGTGTCAAAGAACAACAGGGAAGAATCAATAACCTTGAAATAGCTGGAATCCCAGTCACAAAAGGTGAAAATTTAATCAATATCGTACATAATATAGCTAAAAAGATTAATTTCCCCTTTATAACAACTGACATTGATTACATCCACCGAGTTCGACGCTTTAACTCGAACAATCCTAGTGTAGATATCGGTGAGTCAGCTTCCAGTGTTTCATCCATCCCAAATATCATCATCAAGTTCACCCAAAGGAAACGAAAAAATGATATGTTGGCTGCTGTCCGTGCGCGACGAGGCCTGACAACAGCTGATGCTGGATTGGACGGGCCGGCGAAACCCATTTTCATAAATGATCACCTAACACCACAAAATAAACAATTATATAAGCAGGCCCGTCTTCTTGCAAAAGAAAATGACTACAAGTATGTATGGTTGTCAGAGTGTAAAATCTTGCTACGTAAAAATGATACGTCCAAAATTTTGTGTGTGTCTAATGATTCCGATTTAGCTAAAATAAAATGACTACCCACTCAAACTCATTATATCTGCATGCTTTGTTTATTGCCTACTAGGATATTACTTGTAATACTTTACTGTAAAATACTTTGTTGTTCTAGTATTAAGGAATGTACACTCATTTATAAAACACACTACCGTTCAAAATTAACACTTAAAACCCATAAATGTATTGTTAGTGGAACTAGTTTATTCATAGCGACCATAATTATCAAAATTCGATAACAATAACTTGTCCATTTACTATCAAAACGTGAGGGGATTACGCACTAAATCACACATATTTCTTTCCGAAGTCTTGCAGAACAATTTTGACGTCATATGTATCACAGAGACCTGGCTTAATGATAATTTTAACAATAGCGAATATGTTGATAGCCGGTACGAACTATACCGCTGTGATCGTAATTACCAAGCGACCGGCAGCGATCGCGGCGGAGGTGTTATGATTGCGGTGCGTAGAGAGCTTTGTCCTTGGCAGCGTAACGACATGCACGCGTCACCGCTGTCGGACGAGGTATGGGTATCGCTGCCTCTGCACGCGAATTCGTTGGCGGGCCAAAAAAATGTTGGTCCTAACTACTTACACATGATAGCTACGTATATACCGCATGGTACTAGTCATGAATCATTGCTAGCATCCTTTTACGACAGAGTGAGTGAATTTATTTTACGTAATCATAATGATAAATTTCTTATACTTGGAGACTTTAATGTAACCCATGCTAATTGGTCTTGCAATCATGACTCAAATTCTATGGATTTAAACACTAACAGTGACAAATTAGCTAGCCTCACCGCCGATTTCATGAATTTATCTTCCTTATTACAATATAACAATCAATTTAACCATAATAATAGAATATTAGATTTAATTTTTAGTAATGAATTGTGCCTTATCTCATTGTGCAAACACCCATTTGTACCACAAGATTTGCATCATAACCCATTAGAAATTGACTTAAAATTAAACTTCTGTCCCGCACTAAAGCTCCCCTCTACAATGAAAAGACAATATTATAAAGCAAACTATGACTCAATTAAAACTGCCCTTGCGTCTGTGGATTGGGAGAATATGTTTTCTAGTGTGACCCATGTAGATTCCATGATTGATAAGTTCTATGGTGTTCTAGAAAAGATTGTCGACAAATTTGTGCCAACTTGCAATTTAAGTTCTAGACAAAAATACCCACCTTGGTATACAAAACCACTTATTAAGTTATCCAACGAAAAATGCAAATTTCACCATAAATGGAAAACATATGGTAACCTTCACGATTACCACATGTTCTCGTTATTGCGGAGTAGATTTAAAAAAATGTCTAAAGATTGTTATCAAAATTTTATTAAATATTCTGAAGATAATATAAAAAAAGATTCTAATTCATTTTGGTCATTCGTCAAATCAAAAAATGCATCTAATACCATCCCTGAAAAGATGATGTATAAAGGTAAAATACTCTCTACTGGCGAGGAGATTTGTGATGCCTTCAATCACTACTTCAACTCAGTTTTTGTTTCGGCCACGCCGCAAATTTACCCTCACAGCGACAACTCATCTTCTACCGTAGATATAGGCACAATTAACCTCACTTTTGAACAAGTATTAAATGAATTAAAAAAGGTTAATATTAAAAAAGGTGCTGGATCCGACGACCTTCATCCAATTTTCATATCCAAGTGCGCTGAGGTTCTTGCAAAACCAATAACCTTAATATTTCGTACGTCTATTGAAACTGGAGTGTTTCCTAGTAAATGGAAAAAAGCAATTATAACCCCTATACCCAAAAACAATAGAAAAGATATTGTAACCGAATACAGACCGATCTCTAAATTATGTGTGCTAGGAAAAATATTAGAAAAAATAGTAACATCTCAAATCTCATTTGCTTTTCGTAATCAAATATCACAGCACCAACATGGTTTCTTTAAACAACGTAGCGTAGATAGTAACATGTTAAATTTTTCGGAATTTCTAGTGCACGCCATGGACAAGAATCTACAGGTAGATGTTGTGTACACCGACTTTTCGAAGGCGTTCGACAAAATTAATCATGACATGCTTATTGAAAAACTAGCGAGGGCCGGTGTGCACGGCAACTTACTACGATGGATCCAATCTTATATAAAAAATCGAAGTCAGGCGGTCTGCGTCAAAGGTTACTCATCTCAATTCCTCCCTGTTCCCTCCGGAGTTCCCCAAGGTTCCCATATGGGACCCTTGCTCTTCAACCTTTACATTAATGACATAGGATCTATATTTGACCACAGTAATCACTTACTCTACGCTGATGATACGAAAATATTCAGAGTGGTTACATCTGTTGGAGATTGCTCTAAATTACAAACTGATTTAATAAATTTGCATAATTACTGTATATCTAATCAACTTTATCTCAACATAGATAAATGTTTTATAATGTCATATACGCGGAAAACTCACCCATTCAACTTCGACTATACCGTAAATGGCTTAATACTTAAAAGAGTTTTCACAATCAGAGACCTAGGTATCGTTATGGACTCCAAATTAACATTTACCCATCACATAGACCGCATAGTTAGCTCCGCATTTCGCAGCCTCGGATTTATTTTGCGAATCAGTAAACCTTTTAAAAGTGCAACGACTTTAAAAATTCTTTATTTTTCATTTGTCCGCTCTATTCTAGACTTTTGTAGCACTGTATGGAGTCCATGTTTTGACATACATATAAACAGAATAGAAAGGATACAAAAAAAGTTTTTGAAATCACTTAATTATCGCAATAATAATGACGCTGCTTATGAAGATGCATTGCGTAGGCACAAACTAGTGAGTCTTCGTAACAGACGTAAAATGTTCGACATTACTCAATTGTTCAAAATTTTAAACTCGTTGACCGATTCACCATCATTACTTAGTAAAATATCTCTAAAAGCTCACGCTCGCCTACCCGTACGCCCCTCACGTAGAAAACCACTTTTTGTTCCTCCTCGACTAAATAAAACATACACTCGTAACTCATTTTTGTACCGTTCCACTAACAATTATAATAGAGAATTTACAGATATAGATCTTTTTAACATTTCTCTTAATAGCCTGAAACTAATGCTAAAAAGTAGATTTCTCACCTAATTAAAACTTACCTTTTTTGCCACTTTGCTCTTACTTTTTAAAAATAATAGTGATGTTTCCGTGAACTCATGTTCTGATACAAAATATATAGGTTATTATACATATATGTATTTCTAACGCGTCTTTCCTATATAGGAGTTTGTTGTACTTATTTTTACCAATAAATCATATTGTCGGCACTATAGGTCTACTGTAAGGAACCAAATGTCTTAAGAATTACATTGTTTGTATATGACTGTTTGATGCCAAAATAAAAAAAAATAAAATAAAAATAAAATTTCTTCCCGTTCTCGTAGGAATTTCCCGTTCCCGCATAGCATTAAGCCTTCCTCATGAACATTCATGAGGAAGGCTACGGGATATCATATACAAAAATAATTTTCCTTATCCGACTAGTAGTTCCAGAGATTAGCGCGTTCAAACAAACCAACAAACGAACTCTTCAGCTTTATTATTATAGTATAATTATATAGATAGATATTTCCGATTTGAAGTTCATTATTTTTCACACAACTAGGGTGAAAACTTGTAATTGAATAGGTAATACGTAATTCAGAAACCGGTTCGTAGATATTGTCTCAAATTGCAGTACTTAACTGAAGAAAATGACTGAGTGTACCTACTTTACATTACAATAAACATGAATATTGTTACGCGCCAGAATTAATGCCGGGTACATAACGTTATAAGTTACTACTAGCGCCATCTAGTATCGAGTAGCAGAACTAGTAGAGTCAAGATCTTTCTAGACATTTCGATGCTAGAACATTCTAGAGTTTTCAATATGTGTTTAGTCGGGACCGGTATGTACTCGAACTTTCTAGATGTTTCTATACTAGAAGGTTCTAGAATTATCTGCCGACCTATATAAGGCCCGCATAGCCTGCGATCGGGTCAGTATTGAATTTGCGATACAAGCGACAACTTCGAGAGTGAACTTCGACTGCGAATTAAAGTGATCAGTAGTGCAATTGTGATTCATAATTAGTGAGTTTAAGTTGTAATTAGTGTTGATTAATTAAAGTGTCATTTTGGTTATTTTATCGGCTGTTTTTATTGTCACGAACCCTAAGCTCGTAACAATTGGTGTCAGAAGTGGGATATTTAAACTATGCCGATTCTACCGAAGGACGACACGGAGGGTATTCGTACCCGAAGTCAACGCCAGCAAGAGACGGACCAGAGGCGTTTTGGAGGTGCAACGCCGCAGACGTTGGAGGGCCAGTTGCCGACCATGGAGCCCGGCCCATCCACAGCAGCTCCAGCATCTGCAGCACCAGACTTTGGAGCTCTGATGATGATGCTGCAGGAACAGGCTCGGCGGCAGGAGGAACAGGCTCGGCGGCAGGAAGAACAGGCCCGAAGGTTGGAAGAACAGCTGCAGCGTGACAAGGAGGAACAGGCCCGCCGGCAGGAGGAACAGGCCCGCCGGTTGGAAGAACAGCTCCAGCATGATAAGGAGGAACAGGCCCGCCGACAGGAGGAACAGGCCCGCCGACAGGAGGAACAGGCCCGCCGACAGGAGGAACAGGCCCGTCGGTTGGAAGAACAGCTCCAGCGTGACAAGGAAGAGCAGGCGCGCCGCCAGGAAGAACAAATGGTCCTCATGAAGGATCTGCATGCCACTTTCGGCAAAGAAATAAAGGTGGTAAAAGAGAAGGTGGTTCAGCACGAGAACCGCCTGATAGAAGCTGAAACCCAGATTGCTGAAATGAAAAAAGCATTGGACAACCTTAAAGTAGGGGATGGAATTGCAACTCCCGTAGCTACTACACCTTCGCTACGCGGGTTCAAAGTGCCACCGTTTGATGGGACATTTTCCTGGTCGGCCTACAAAATACAGTTTGAGGCTGTTATGAAGGCGAACGGCTGGAATAAAAATCAGGCCATGACTGCCCTCACCTTAGGCCTGCGCGACCAGGCCTTAACTGTCCTGGAAGCTCTCGGTAAGGAAGTGACTTACGAGCAGCTCCTTGAGGCGTTGGAAGCCCGGTATGGCGACGCTCATCTGGAACACGTTTTTCGTGCGCAGCTCAAGGATCGCGTGCAACGTAGCAGTGAAAACCTGCAGCAGTGGGCCCTTGAAGTGGAAAAGCTGGTTCGAAAAGCATACCAGTCTGTACCTGCGCTCATTGAAGGGAACCTGGTGCAAGCATTCATCGACGGCATCCGCGACCTTGAGGTTAGAGCTGCTGTGAGGCTTGGGCACCACGGGACGCTTAAGGACGCCTTAGCTCATGCACTGGAGGTGGAAGCTGTGCGGCAGGATCACCGGTCCCATCGCGTCAGAGAAGTTGCAGCGGCTGCAGTTCGCGACCGTGTTAAAGGATACAGCCCTAGGTGCTATGGCTGTGGGGAAAGGGGCCACCTTCGATCCAGTTGCCCTAAGCGAACTGCAGATAGGGAAGATAACCGATCTCCAGAAGGTAGGGCGGCTAACAGCACCGCCCAGCAACAGCAGGGAAACGAGTAAAAGCCAGGACTGCGGGGCGGGTGCTGGCTGATGTTCAAAGAGCCCCAAGGATTTCGATCTCACAAACCCACGATGGGAATAGCCTAATCATCAAGGGCGAGGTCAACGGAACGCCATGTAAGCTGACGATAGACACTGGAGCCTCACGCACAGTTGTCAGTTCCCAACTTGTAAATCGGTTCCTTGCGGACTCCACATACAATCGAGAGCGCATACATTTGGTAACAGCCACCGGTCAGCGCATACCCGTCCGAGGAGAGAAAGAGATGGAGTTGAAGTTAGGCAACAGAACATACCTGCATAATGTTGTCGTGGCTGACATAATGGACGATTGCATCCTGGGCCTAGACTTTATGAGGAAAAATTGTTGTGAGATCGACGTTAAGCAAGGAGTTTTGAAATGTGGACAAGAGGAACTTTTCATGGAAGGGGCTTTACCAGGAAATGTGTACAGCTTGAAGAAGATTGTTCTTCCTCCGAGATCGGAAACGATTGTGCCGGTTAGTCTTCCTCGGAATCCTGGGCAGACTCATCGTTGTGTACTCGTGGAAAGGGTTGACAATGATCTTCCATGGAAAGTGGCACGAACTTTGGTCAGAGACACTGAAATCTCAAAGGTACGTGTGCTGAACCTTTGTGATACGGAACAGATGATAGAAAAAGGCTCGCTGATTGGTACTTGCGAGGAAGTGGATTGGTTGCGTCAATGCCAATATCAATCAACTGGGACCATTATTAGCAAGGAGGCACAAACAAAAGTGACCTCACTTTTAGAAGACTGTCGCAGTGCTCTGTCTCACAATGAAATGATCAAGGCGAAGAGGATGTTATTCAAGTACGCCGATGTTTTCTCTTCAAACGATGCTGACATCGGAAAGACTGGCTTAGTTCAACACAAAATAAACACAGGAGAAGAATTGCCTATCCGTCAGCGGCCAAGAAGATTACCGGTAGCACGTGAAAAGGAAGTGGAAACCATGATTGAGGGAATGGTGAAGGACGGTGTCATAGAACCTTCAGCAAGTCCATGGTGTTCTCCTGTAGTGCTGGTGAGAAAGAAGGACGGCAGCATGCGGTTTTGTGTTGACTATCGTCGTCTGAACGACGTGACAAAGAAGGACAGCTACCCTTTGCCAAGAATTGATGACACGCTGGACATGCTTACTGGAGTGAAGTGGTTTAGCACGCTAGACCTAAAAAGTGGCTACTGGCAAGTTGAAATCGACCCCAAGGATAAAGAGAAAACTGCATTCTCGACAGGAAAGGGTCTATGGCAATTTAAAGTTATGCCGTTTGGATTGTGTAACGCTCCGGCAACGTTTGAAAGGTTGATGGAACTTGTACTAACCGGGTTAATTGGTGATGCCTGTCTTGTCTACTTGGATGACATCATCATCGTAGGTCGTACGTTTGAAGAACATCTTCAAAACCTGGAACGTGTGCTCATGAAGATCCAGAGTGCCAACCTCAAGTTGAGTCCTAAGAAGTGTTCACTTTTCAAACGGCAAGTTAGCTTTTTGGGATACGTAGTGTCGGAAGAAGGTATCCGCACGGATCCGGAGAAAATTGCCGCTGTCAAGGATTGGCCAGTTCCAACAGACAAGACGCAGGTCAGAGCGTTTTTGGGTTTGTGCTCCTATTATCGGCGATTTGTCAAGAACTTTGCAGATATAGCCAAACCCCTGCACAAGCTAACCGAGGAGAAGCAACATTTCTGCTGGGATGAAAGTTGCGACATCGCCTTCCAGGAGCTAAAGGACCGTCTGTGCAAAACACCTATTTTGGGGTATCCTGATACGGGCAAGGAATTTATAGTTGACACAGACGCAAGTGACATAGGACTTGGCGGTGTATTATCTCAACGGAATGGCGATCAAGAGGTTGTGATAGCGTACTTCAGCAAGTCATTGTCGAAACCTGAAAGGAATTATTGTGTAACGAGACGAGAATTGCTTGCTGTAGTAAAGTCATTGCAGCATTTTAGCAAATATTTGCTGGGGCGGAAATTCCACATACGAACTGACCATGCTGCACTTAAATGGCTATTGCAGTTTAAAAATCCAGAGGGACAAGTTGCGAGATGGATTGAACTACTGCAGGAATACGACTTTGAGATTGAACATCGCAGCGGAAGAACTCATGGCAACGCAGATGCATTGTCAAGAAGACCTTGCCCTGAAGACTGCAAGCATTGTACTAGGCAAGAGGGTAAAGAACTCGTACCTGTGAGAATGTTCAAGACAGATCTCAGCAACGTGTGGAAGGAAAGCCTACAACTTGCACAGCAGGAAGATTTGGACATTAAGCCGATTCTAGAATGGATGAAGGCCAGTGCTCCTAAGCCAACGTGGAGCGACGTTTCAGCGATGAGTTCGATCACAAAAAGCTATTGGGCCCAATGGGACAGCTTAGTGATTCAGGATGGAGTCCTGTGCCGTAAATGGGAAAATGCTCGGGGAGACAGCTGTCATTTGCAAATGGTTGTCCCTAAAGCTAAAGTACCGGATGTTCTAGAGTTGTACCATAATGGTTGTTCAGGAGGCCATATGGGAGTTAAACGGACTCTACTAAAGATACGGGAACGGTTTTACTGGGTCCACTGTCGTGACGATGTCGAGGACTGGTGTCGTAAATGTACAACTTGTGCAGCTGTAAAAGGACCACAGACTCGCAGTAGAGGTGCATTGAAGTTGTACAATGTTGGTGCACCATGGGAAAGGATAGCCCTAGACGTTGCGGGACCGTTTCCGGAAAGTGAAAGTGGTAACAAGTATTTCATGGTTGTAATGGATTACTTCACTAAGTGGCCGGAAGTCTTCGCTATTCCAAACCAAGAAGCTTCAACAGTTGCAGATAAACTAGTTCATGAAGTCTTCTGTCGTTTTGGAGTACCCTTGGAGATTCACAGCGACCAAGGAAGGAATTTTGAGTCCCAAATATTCCAGGAAACTTGTCGAGTTATGGGTACTCATAAAACGAGAACAACTTCTTACCACCCACAATCGGATGGAATGGTGGAACGATTTAATCAGACATTGGAGAGATACCTGGCAAAAGTGGTGGAGAATCGGCAACGGGATTGGGACAAGCATATACAACCGTTTTTGCTGTCGTACCGAAGTGCTGTTCACGAAAGCACATCAGTGACACCAGCTTTCGCAAATTTTGGTAGAGAATTACGGCTGCCTGCAGACCTGATTACCGGAATACCACCTGATGCCCCACGCAGTATAACCGATTATGCGAATGACTTGCGGAACAAAATGAATGACATCTATGAGTACGTCAGACAATCGGGTCAGCAAAAGTCTGAAAAGATGAAAACCCGTTATGACCGCAAAATGAACAATAAAGGATTCGACAAAGGTTCACTAGTGTGGTTGCACAATCCAGTTCGCAGCAAAGGGAAATCTCCTAAGCTTCAAGCTAAATGGGACGGGCCGTACCGGATTGTGACGAAAATCAATGACGTAACCTACCGCATACAAAAAGGTACAAGAAGCGCTCCTAAGATCGTCCATGTGGATCGGCTGGCGCGTTATTATGGGGCCGATAATGCTCGGGACGAGCATGTCTTAGGAGGGGGCAGTGTTACGCGCCAGAATTAATGCCGGGTACATAACGTTATAAGTTACTACTAGCGCCATCTAGTATCGAGTAGCAGAACTAGTAGAGTCAAGATCTTTCTAGACATTTCGATGCTAGAACATTCTAGAGTTTTCAATATGTGTTTAGTCGGGACCGGTATGTACTCGAACTTTCTAGATGTTTCTATACTAGAAGGTTCTAGAATTATCTGCCGACCTATATAAGGCCCGCATAGCCTGCGATCGGGTCAGTATTGAATTTGCGATACAAGCGACAACTTCGAGAGTGAACTTCGACTGCGAATTAAAGTGATCAGTAGTGCAATTGTGATTCATAATTAGTGAGTTTAAGTTGTAATTAGTGTTGATTAATTAAAGTGTCATTTTGGTTATTTTATCGGCTGTTTTTATTGTCACGAACCCTAAGCTCGTAACAATATGTACCTACATTACAACATTATACTCGTACATACTTGTGATAGACTTTTGACCACATAAACTGCTCTAATAAACGAAACATATCATCGGGAATATTTGATCGTAGATTTCATAGAAGTGTGGTACGTGAGAAGTGTACTATGGTAACCAAACCACCTTTTTTTGGATGGGAAATCATCAAATGTCAGACTCTTACTGACTAAAACCCACCCGTGTTCCTCCAAATGCCTTTTGTACGCGGTAACTCTTTCGAACAATTTTCGAAAAAAAAACCCTGATAACCAATAAAGTTTCTAATTCTTTAATCAAAATATTAAATACTAGCACTTCGTCCGCGCGGTTTTAGTAGGTACTCCACAAACTTCAACGCCCCCCCTATACCCCCTTATAAAAGCTAGTTTTGGAAAATTAAGCACAACGATTTTCATTAATTACATTTATAACTTAGCCATTTCTCCTTATTCTATGGTCTCAGGTTCAGCGCAACTGTTCACCCCGTTCACCCCGTCAGGAGTTGATTATGCAATAATTGTTAGGTACATCTGTTTCAATAATCCCATTTTTAGTTCGTTCATAACATTCGGACGTAAATTAAAGCAAGCAATAATGTCCTCCCCTAAAAACTTGCTGCAACCCCTGCTTCACCCCTTATTATGTATGTAGTTTATTTGAGAAAAATCCAAACATTTGTTATTCTTATTGTTTTATCGAAATCATTTTCAACTTCATCGGACCAAGCATTGTTATGATTCTTTCCAGTTCGCTCAAGCCGCGACATTTTTCTTACTCCGAGCATGTTTATTACCGTCGTAACTTTTGAACGAAAGGTCCGATTTGAATAATTTAAAGTGTAATTTACACGGACATAATCAAACTTAATTATCAAACCATTTAAATGGATAAGGATTAATATCATGATACCGAAATCACCATTTTTTCACATCACCAAGGATTTGCTTGAATAATTTGAACAAAAAGCGGTCATGGTGAAGTCACCATGACCGCTTTTTACTTTTTTTTGACTATTATGGTTAAGTAACCATAATAGTTAGACATATGGTATCGCGGACTTTTTTGTAGACATTGATGACCTCTATAAAACTGTAGTACATCACTTTGCTCTATTGTCAATAGATTCCGCAGCGTACGCAATATAAGGATTTTTTCTCACACCTTGGGTTACATTATCGAAGTTTTCATACGGATCCCTAACTTTTTTGAAAATATTCTATAGCCTATGTCCATCACCTATAATGTAGGATTCTATTGGTGAAAGAATTTTTCAAATCGGTCCAGTAGTTTCGGAGCCTATTCATTTCAAACAAACAAACAAACAAACAAACAAATCTTTCCTCTTTATAATATTAGTGTAGATTGTATGAAGTACCAAACCCTAAATCTAACCTAAATGAAAAAGTCCAGGTTTTATAAAAACGCCGCCATTTTATCCGAACCAGGTCAATATCCGCATGTCATTTAGCACACAGCGCTAATCCAGGCATTCAATAAACACTATGGCTAAGCTGCAACATTGTCCGCTGAATGTGGCTAATCTTCAATTAGTTCGGATGTCAATTAAAGACAGTTTGCACAAACTATGTAATTATGTACACATTGGAGGAGATGAGATGTGACTTGACTGAAGAGATATGGGGCAAAAGAGAGTTCGAATGGATTGGTCAGAGAGTCTTACCTATCCTCGAAATCTGGAAATAAGTAGTCGACAAGTCACAAAGTCTGCTCAAGATCGGGATGGTTGGTACTCTTTAGGGGAGGCTTACGTTCAGCAGTGGACGGCTGATATGATGATGATGAAGTCACAAATTAAATGCAAGTCGAGTGAATGATGCGATTGGATGTCGATAATGCATTAACTACTAGGACATGTTAATGCCATCATTATTCCGTTTTATGAGTATGTATGGAATATTGCTATTAATTATATTTTGGGACATTGCGTTCCTGAGATTGGATGTCAGAGTCGGAACATACAGTTGTCTTATTAATGAGTATAATTATGTCGCAGCCAATTAGCTTAATCAGCCATTTAATTGGTGGCCAAGTTTTTTAATTTAAATGCGCCGATTTTTCAGCGACCTATAAGTGACAACTTTAATTCAATGTCGTTAAATGACTTGCCCATGTCACTTACGGCGCAGATTAAACGGCGCAGTTCAATGAAAAAGTTAGGCTTTTCATGAAACGGCTGATTAAGCTAGTTGGCTGCGACATATAATATATATTACAATTACAAATCTCTCGAAAGTGTGAAAAGATTCCTGACCTTTCATGATAAGTCGTTATATTCTAGAAAGGCTGACTAAAATATATTATTGATGTTCCCACTCTGTTCCCGTTAGGCATCTGGTTTTCTACTAAGATGGGAAGATTTTCTAGGTGTTTCTATTAGAAAAAAAGTTTCTACTATACTCGGAATTTTAATTCGATTCCAGATTTGACAATTTCAGTGTTGCAACGTTATGACAAGTACTAAATAGTGACGTTGCGAAATTATTCGATACGGAAATGGAATATTTCCGGATCGATTCCTCTCGTTTATAGTAGTATATTTAAACAACTACTACTTTAATAGAAACTAAGTAGGTATATCAGGAAATTAAATATTTCTGAACGGATAATTTAGTTATGAGTTCTCTTTTATTATAAGTTTTGTTTTTAATATAAAAAACAAAAATATTAACTTTTTATTTAATAAAGCAGCGGTTACTAATTAATAAATAATTATTATGAATAATTATGTATTTATTTAAATAAAAATCAATAATTTAGTCTTTAATTGGCACACCAATATTATGATTACATAAACATAAATCGCGATTATTTATCGATTTTTTGTGTTCATCACTACACTCGTATATGTGGTATCATTATTTTACAAAATGACAGTAGCTAATGTCAAATGTGGAATCGAATTATAATTCCGAGTATAGAAAAAAAGCGATATCAACTTCATAGACTGGTTTGAAAAAAAATACGAGTCTCATCGATCGGATATAGGTACTTATGTCAGTAAAAAACCTATGCCTACCTTTTAACAAAATACCAATAGATCTATACTAATCTTAATATAATAAAGCTGAAGAGTTGGTTTGAACGCGCTAATCTCTGGAACTACCAGTCGCATTTGGAAAAATATGATAGTTTTTTTTTTTATTTATGAATGGGCTAGCTCTTGACCTCGATCACGCCTGATGGAAAGCGATAGATGAGGTCCATGATGAAAGCGAGCGTGTCCAGAAGATGCCCTGAGGCACTGGTACTTCCACGCGTCGACGAAACACAGCAGGCTGCTTGACGCCGAACTCCGGTGGGAGGGTGGTCGCGAACCAGGCGGGCGTTAGCCTTACCCGTAAGGGATGGATTGGTCAGTCTTATAAGGTGTTAGGTGAGACTGTCCAGGATGCGCCGAGCGCTCGGTTCAGTTGAGTGTCTGATGGAACAAATTGCGCTACACGAGGAGGCTCCTTCATGCATCCCAATAGTTTTTAGTATATGATAGCCACATTCATGAGGAAGGCTATACGGGAAATTCCTACGGGAACGAAAAAAAAACGGTATATGCGCGTACAAAGACGCTTGGAAAAACAAGTTTATTATAAACGGTTACAGCTTCCCTGCGCCTAATGTCGGGGAGTTTTCGTAGAAATCTGTGTATTAGTTCCAGCATATCGAAATGTATTCAATCGGGATGATGTGCCAGCTGTACCGTGACGAATGTGTAAATAATAGATGGATATAATAATAATATTCGTGTCGTATATATTTTGGTGTAGGTACACAGTACAGGGTGTCTGTTTCCTTGGAATTTATATTCGGCGTTGTGTGTTTTATAGCAGAATACATGGATGATTATTCCACAAATTTTTTCCAGCTATTTGGACCAAACTACTAAACCAATTTTGATAAAATTTCAATGGGACCAATCGAGAAGTATATCCTTACACTTAAATCAAGAATATTTCAAATCGGTTCATAAATGACGGAGATATGAGGTAAAAATTACAAAAAAAAAATTGGTTGTCTGTAAAGTCAGTTTACGGACGACAGTGTAACGTGACAATGTCTCACTCAAGCCGGTCGTGCCTTTCGCTCGCTCGTGTAGCGCTCTCGCTCCGATCGTAACGTTACAATGAGCGTAACGGGACAATGAGTCATCCTTTTTCGTGCGTGCAACCGGCGTTCATCCATTTATTAGACGTTATCACGTCAAAAATAACCGAATTGAGAACCTCCTCCTTTTTTTGAAGTCGGTTAAAAATGATTTCAATGTGAACGTTAGGTTCACATTGAAATCATTTTCACATTTAGGTTCGCTTTCGTATTAAAATCACAGCCTGTACATTGGTACCAATTTCGTTTTCCGCTTGGTTACATATGTCTAACATAAGTAAGGTTTCGAAGTAGAGAGCTCTAGATTTATGAGCCATAAACTTGTTTATCACGTTACATTTATCCTAGGACATTGACATTTTTGCCTAGGACGGCGCTAAGGGACTATAACCTTAAGAATCAGTTTGGACTATCTATTCAGAGATTAGGAATTACGGCTAGGAGTAATAAGTATTGGCACGGTCCATTAATTGTTAAAAAAAAAGTAGTTCAACAGTCTGGGGCAGATTCGAGATCGAAAAATTCGAACGGTGTATTCATGTAAAGCTTAGTCACATTTGTATAAGGACATGAGTATCTTTAAATGTATTTGAGCCATCTCGGTAGTGTTAATAACTTTAAATAAGATAGTTTCAAACGTAATATGGTTCCACTATTTCTGTCTGTATATGTCACTAGCCTTTTTTCCAACTAGCTGTATCAAATCAGCCGTTTCATTAACAGCCATTTCATTGAACAGCGCCGTTTAATCAGCGACATAAGTGACCGATAAGGACCAAGCCCGGGTCGACGGCGCGTTGAGTTTCACACGCACCTCCAACAGATGTCAGCGTAATTGACGGGGCCCGGTAGGGCCAGTGCCTGCCAGGATTACGGAATTTGTTCGAAAGAGTTACCGCGGCCCTGGAGCGCAAAGGGCATTTGGAGGAACACGGATGGGTTTTAGTCAGTCAGAGTCTGAAACTTTCGCTCCGCTACGAGCGGCAGGAGTCATTTGATGATGTTGTCATACCCAGGATGCAACCAACTCCTAGAAACACATCTGTCTGATAATACACTGCCACTTACAAATGACAATCAAAATAGCTACAAAAACTCGCGAAACGAGCACTTATATAAGTAACATTTAAGCATCTTCCTGCTTTAACATAAGTTCGGAACAAAAGACGTTCGCGTAACGGAACTTGCTCTAAAAACCGCTGCGACATTTAAGAAACAGTTACGGTGGCAACTTTTGGAAGTCACCTGGCATCATAGTACATTAGGAACTTTATATTTATTATGATTCCATAGTTTTTTTGCATTCGTAGGTTAGTGACCTATAACACATATTACACCTTAACGGTCTAGGGAAAAGAAAGTGTCAAAATGTGGTATAATGACCACCTTTTATGAAAACTTAAAAATTAGCCTAAACCTATCAATGTTCCACTAACTAGGAAATGTGAGAGAGAGATAATAGTTACTAACCGTTCACCTTATTTATATAATCAAATAATACCGTTGAGCGCCAACTCTTAGCTTAACGATGAAATTAAATACGAGTGATGTCAATAATGACAGTCATAAAGTTATAACTAGTCTTAAGAGATGTCGCTAGCCGTCAAAAATTACAATTTTGCAACGTCACAGTAGTGTATCGGGGATTTTCGCGGATCCCTAGACTAAAAGCTTCGCTGCGATCAGGCACAAGGGGGCAGCATTCTTGTGGTACAATACCAACAGTCACCTGAGTGTTATTGCCAACAAACTGGATTGTCCCTTTATCTGGTACTCAAGCTAGCTCGTGCTTTAACTGACTCCCTTTTCTTTCATGTATCACACAATAAACCAAAAACAAATGTCTTGAAAATATATTTCATTGAAAGAGCTTGACGGTAATTTTAGCAGGTAATTTTTACGGTAATTTTTCCACTAAATCTCCGATCTTGTAAATTATTTGTTTTTTTACAGTGTTCTAAAAACTTCAATAATTTCCCAACTCCACTATAATTCTCTTTTGAAAAGCAATCTTTTTAATTTCGTACCATGATACAAAAATAATAAAGTAAACGGAATTTTATATCAAGTTGTATCTTGTTAACGTCTAGGGGGCGCCACTAATGAGAATTTAAATATTTCATCGAAACGCGGTGGGAGGAAAAATCCGCTAATCCTGAAAGAGAGCAATGTAATGGAAGTTGTAGAAATAATTACATTTCCTTACTCAGTCTGGGCTATCTTTGAATATCCTTTTTCCCCAAATTCTTTATAAGTATTCCTGATGTGGTTTTTGTATTGCTGCTCTCACTAAAAATATGTCTAATAAATAAATAAAATCCATTTATTTCAGGTTCCCCCATATTTAAATGACACAAATCACAAAATAAAAATAATAATAAAAACAATGTCAACAAATCAGAAATACAATGTCAACAAATCAGAAATATAATGTCAAGAAAATCAAATCAAAGTCAATGTCAAATAAAAAATTATCGGATGTTTTTTATGTAAAGAAAAAGCGCTTCAAAAATCATTGATGCGTCATAAATCTTTAAATACATAATAGTAGTTTATGCAACGACCATATAAAAAGGGTTATTAAAACACGAGTGTTGGTTTCTACTCGGCTACGCCTCGTGTGATAATAGCATCACACGAGTGTTTTAATACCTAATTATATGCCGTTGCATACACTATTTTATCTTCATTCAGTTGAAATTAAATAAGTGGAAAAATAGTTTATTCCAATATGGCGGGTATTCTCATTGCGTATTCGAATGACTGCGCAGCGCGCTAATCCATAGACAAAGATAAAAGCTGGCTCATTGACTTAAGTCAATGAGCCAGCTTTAAAAAAGAAAAAGAAAAAGTGTGCTATAAAAATTAAAAAGTTATTTTATGATGCAGTTGTTTAAAAATCGAAGGAAAATGTTGAACTGTAATGTTTTTTTTTTAATTTTACCTATCCACAAAAAAAAGTACGTGTTTATACATTCGTTTTTGAACTCATATTTGAAACATTACGTTGTGAGTGTAGATAAAGTAACATAATATACCATACCAGAGTGGAAGTGCATTGTAAGGTAGGTATTACCCACACTTTACCAGTCACTACTAAATTTCTGAATCGCGATTTTCCGAGGAAGAGATGAGCTGACCCATTTTTCACCGCTCACAATCATATTCCTTACCTAGATACTTCTTCCTTTTCTCATTTACATAACATTTTTAATAACGGCAACCTTCGAGCCAACACGGCAACGTTAACACGAACAATATGTATAAACACTTTCATTGCAGTACTGGGAGGTAACGGTATGTAACAATAACAGGCAAACATACATACGCACGTACATACCTACATACTGAAATGTTACGCGTTTTGTTAATGTAAAAGTCGCTCCAGACGATGTGATGCGGTGCCATGCCGCAGCTAAGCTTAGCCTTGAAGAGCGTTTACTCCTCACGGTTATTCAAACAAATTTTCCACTATTTGTCCTTAATCTTGGAAATAAATGGTTCCATTTTTAACCGACTTCAAAAACGGAGGAGGTTCTCAATTTTTTAGAAATCTTTTTTATGAACGAGTATGTTCCCCGATTACCTACTCGAGGGCGCCTGGACAGATATGGAAAATTATTTTTATTGTTTGAAAGGGTAGACTTCCTACTCCTGTCGGCCCCATGGTCATCAGATCAGGATCCTGGAGAAGTCGAGGAAACTCTTAAAATTTAATGGGCACCCTTGAAGCGAATTTGGTATTTTTTGGAAGAGTATTCTCTCGGAGATCAGATCTTCACCAAATTGGAATGGGATTGGATGGGTTTTGATAGGCAACAAAACTCTTCAATAAATGATAGCAAATGGACCGGGTTTGCTGAAATCGCATGTCTGGCAAAAATTAATTATTTGTAGACCTGGGTGGTCTACAAAGGATTAATTTTTGTTAAGGTTAAAAAGTTTAAAGAGAAAAAGAGCGAGCTTTCTCTTAGACTGCTGCCGCTTCTGTACCATGGCGCAATGGCTGCGCCTAACAAAAATATTGTGTTATGATATTTGTTCCTCACCAAATTTTAGTCAAGGAGGCCGTATTAATATAATAAATAGTGCTTAAGTTTTCATGCAAACCGAGGCATTTAATGCTGCCAGCTTCCGAATAACGTTCCGATTCGGAGGATTTCATGACAGAAGAACGACCAAATCTGCAGCTACATCCAACAAAGCAGTCAGGCATATTCAAATCAATAAAGATAAAATTAAAAGTTGCGGATACGTCGCAGCCCACAAAGTATCGTGTGGGCTGCCTCTAACGTTTTTGAGAATTAAGCCAAGCCACAAGGGAAAATGATGGCTATTTAAAGTCGCTCAGAAAATTCGCATAGAAGATAAGCCAGTAATTGCGGACGATCTTGTGGGAATGTCGGAAAAATTCCGCCGAGGCCGAATTTTTATCAATACCTATCTGTCTTTGAAAGTAAAATAGTGGTATTTGAATTCTTTTGGTACCGTCGAGCTGGGTCATTATGGGTTATCGTGCGAAGTCTCGGTGGAGTGGTAATGGTTATTTTCTTTGTATGTTTTAGATAACTCAGGGGTTCAAAGCGTTTTGATTACTCTTATATGACGTTCAGAGGATAATCTCTTATAATCTTTATGAGCTATTTAAATTTGTTGCATGTTTAAAACGCACGTGAATCATGCTCATAAATAAAATATCAGTATCTATTTATTATTTGTTTCGCTTCCTGACCTTCTTGTACACGTAGTGAGTCTAACTGCGTACCCCTTCGGACTTACAAGCGTAATGTTATGTCATCTGACTTTTTCTGCGTTAAACACTGGGTGGTGCGGTTCTTCCACAATATGTCTCGATAAATTCTTACCATTAGTCAACTTTGACGTCCAATTAGTGCCTTGTCATTCCCACACACTAATTACTTAATATCGATTGTACTACTGTCCACAATCCTCGGATACATCGGACATAATACTTGATATACGCTGGGAATAGGGCCGAGACAACCCTCTTATTTCTGAACTACCTTCTGCGTGCGGCTTTGCCCTTAAGGGCACATCTACGCACTCGCCGGAGTAAAATCTATCTCTATGCCAAATTTCATCCAGATCCCTTCAGCTGTTCTGGCGTGATTGAGTAACAAACATCCATCCAAACATCCACATTATTAATAATAATAGATTAAGAGTTTGAAGTTGAGTATTTATCTTCTTCTTCTTCTTCGTGTCGCAGGTACGACAGTATCTATTGATGTGAGTGGCCCAAAACATTGCAAATTCTACGGCTTCATTCGTAGCAGCGCCTAGGTCACTATGGCTGCATGTTTTAAGCCACAGAGGGCAGGATAGGAGGTGGAGCATAGTTTGTGATTCGGAGTATATTTCCAACTCTACTTTAACCTGAAGTCTGACACTTTGGTTGGCACGTTTGACACAAGTACTTAATTCAAAACCCAGCCCAATTTGAAAGTCTATCAATCATTTAATAACGATTTTTAAATCAATTTGTAACGATGTCATTGATAACAATATTGTGAAATCAAGTTTAGATAAGTGACTGACATGACCAACAAAATTGTCACATGGTCGTTCTAAAACATTTTTGACTTTTGGCAGTCGTGAACGCTGATAACAGACATGTTATCAGCGTAAAAAGTCATCACACTCACATCACATCAGGCTTTTATTTTTTTCATTGAGCCTATACTGTCCTACTGCTGGGCAGAGGCCTTTCTCAAATCCTTCTAAGTAACAGAAGTTCCCGAAGTTCGGGAATAGAAGTTCCCGAGCCACCTCGGATGAGTGTGCCAATTCTACTATTTTTTAAGGCAACGTGCCCATGCATGTTGCATGCATGTTAACATTCATAAAAACTTTTTAGCCACTCCTTCGTTGAAATACTGTTAAGAGATTCTAAATTTAATTTTGAATATGGAATCTGTGTATAGTATTTTAGTTAGGTTAGGTTAGGTTATAAGGTTTTATGAATACGTCTGTAAGACTTTTTTGACAAATTGAGATGCGAATGCAAACGTAGCTTTAAAATGAGTACAATTAGCCTTTAGGTCATGGGTCTTACTGATGATTAATACTAAGGTGTGCCACACTATACTCTATGTGTTATATATGTATGAGGCAGAGCGTCTACCGTAAAATGAGTTCAATAACACCTAAACATTGGACAAACCATTTTTGCAGAGCAGATAAAAGTTAAGTAGGTACCTAAGGGATGTTTCAGAGAAGCCACGTCCCTGCCTCATTTGAATATTTTAGAAATAAATGTTATTGTTATCTTCGTGTTTAATTCTCAATGCTGATGCTGAATGCCGTCTCCTAGCAAGACTACGGAAACCTTCGCTTTTTATGTTAAGTATAATTCTCTTGAGCATTTTATTCAATAAGAATGTTACGCACCCCTGGTAGACTTATTTGTTGCGTATTTTAAAATAAACAGAAAATCTTGCGAAAGATAATTGTAAATTGTATTTGATAGTAGTAGTCCGTGTCGAGAAATTGTGATCTGACATAAAGTGGCAACAAATCAGTGCACAGGCCTACATATTATCCGTTTTAGGTGTGATATTAAACCTGCACCATTTAAGAGACAAAACATAAGTTTTCTACAATTTATCCGTTTTGGTGTGATATTAAAATTGCAAACGTGCGCCATCTATGAGACAAAACATAAACTGTATATGGATGTATGTTCTATCAGATATTTTGGGGGTAGGCTGAATCGATAGAATGCCCCCATTCTTATATACTCCTTTAATTTCGTTTACATTCATGCAGCTGTTGATCATTCGTACTACACACCTGATCTTTCTGAAGGACATCAACCATAAGATTTTTTTTGGGACAATCCCGCCAAACTACTCCCAACCACGGCAACTCTTGTAAGCCAGAATCAACAATGGCGATCATCAAACGCCGAGTCAATGAACCTCGATGAGTCCCGGAGAAACGATTCAACTGTCTTCGATCCTGGAACGAAATTAATAAGAAGAGAACAGCAGAGGAGTAGGAAAATAAATAATTTCCACTTCCTTCCTTATCAAGCAGGAGACAGATTAGAACAGTTAGGGCCAATAGGCACCAACGGTCACATGCAACTGGTTTAGTCATTCCAATCAAACACATCTGCTTTGTAAATAACTCTTGTTAGTCGCTTTTTATTCAATCTCTCATCACAACCCAACCGTCTAAGCATACTTTTACAATTTAATGTTGTATTATTATTTGTATATGAATTCCACCAAATTGTGAAACAGAGGTGTTGGTACTACGAATTTGACATGTTACGTGTCACACCAAAATTATAATTAGTGTTGGGAAATTTCCATTCTAGGAAAATAAATTGTGTTAGCATAAAATTACTGTGGTGTGTTCTGTGATTTTGTTAATATTAATTAATACTAGCACAAACTGGATTTTCATTTTGCAAGTTATTAAAAAGCTCTATATGAAACATTTTTTTTTATATGATTTAATTTAGGTTACGAAACTGTTAACAAATGACGGAAGTTACTGTGAGTAGTGCAATAATGAAGTAAACAGATTTTTCTTTTTCGATAAGGCCGATTTATTCAATAATCACATAACTTGTAACTGTGGAATAAAAATGAAGGTTTGACAGCAGCTTTGATATAGAAAATATGTCAAAGCGCCTTATTTGTAATTGCGATAAAAGTGGTTTTGACTATTCAAAGTCAGCCCTTAGAAGCATATACATACATGCATAAGACACATCTAGTTACAAAATGTCCAGCCGTGGGCGTTTTTGGTTGAAATTATAGATATAAAATATACATCCTTGACCCTCCTATACTGGATTTTTTTTTTAAACTGATGCGGGGCGGAGATTTTATGCAATTTCATTGGTTAATATTGGCACGGCTCCGCTCCGTTCCTCTCCGCTCAAGTAGAGAGAGAGTCAGCTTAACTCTGTTACTAGCTTTTGTTTAGCTTTTGAGTGGTTTCGCTCGCGTACAAATGAAAAAATATCGGAAAAATATCTACTATTAAAATATCTACTATTAAAATATCTACTACTAAAATATCTACTATTAAAATATCTACTATTAAAATATCTACTATTAAAATATCTACTATTAAAATATCTACTATTAAAATGTCTACTATTTTTTAACAAACGTTCGCATTCGTATGTTAGTTGAAATCTGTCAAAAATATATGGAATAATTTCCGGGCTTTTTTCGTTTTATTTAGGCTTTTTTCAACTGACATGCGTATGCGAACGTTGCATAAAAATTACAAGAATTGTCCCTCTGGTCAATGTTGACACTGCCCTGACGATTTTAGGGAAGATGTCAACAAAGGAAGACGACTTTTTGCGCTTATCGCATGTAACTTGTCGTCTGCCTCTACACATGATAAAAAATAAGATTAAAATCATTATATATTATGAAAAAACCGAGAAAAAACGTATCCTATGTCCTTATCCTAAGACCGTGGTCTACCTACGCTCCCTTCCAAATCCGCTCAGCGTTGAAGCGTGATTGATTTTCAAACATACAAACTCTTCAATATATTTTTAACCGACTTCTAAAAAAGGAGGAGGTTCTCAATTCAGATGTTTGTATTTTTTTTTGTTTTTGTTTTATGGACATAACTCCGTCGCTTGCCAACCGATTTGAAAAAATCTTTTTATGTTGGAAAGGGTATACTTCCCAAATGGTCCCATTGAAATTTTATCAAAATCGGTTCAATAGTTTGGTTATTAAATCCAAATAGCTGGAAAAAATATGTGGAAAAATCATCCATGTATACGAAATTGCGTTTTTTTGCTTTCCTGTGACTTTCCAGTGGTGTTGTTAGGTGTGGAGTACCACTAAAAAGTGAAAAATAAAAAACTTTTTCGCAAATAAAAAGAAACCGAAACGAAAACTTATTTTGCACTTTGTAGTGTTTTTTGGAAGTCGGTTTCTTTTTTTTGCGAAAAACTTTTTTATATTATAACTATTATGCGAAAGATTGAATGGATAGATGTATGTTTGATACTCAATCACGCCGGAACGGCTGGACGGAACTGGATGAAATTTGGCAAAGAGATAGACTGGAATTGCAGAAAGGTTTACCTTATATCCCGGGAGTATGTTCTTTTGGGATAATTTGGCTGGCAGAAGCTTGTTAGTATCTGATCTAAATATTTCTAGATTTATGTATTTTCCGTGAGCAATACAAATAGTAGATACAATAATGAATCGAATAAGTGACAATGACCGATAAATTACAGTTCATGAAAGCCAATACAATATATTGAGCGTTATGATTGCTTTGTAAACATTTGACGCTCAGTTGGACGTCGTGTGGTCAGCAGTAATTGAATTATAATAGCATTACCTCTGTTGATATAGCTAATTGTATAATAGGTAAATAGTCTTCCCTCTTATAGTCGATACGATAAGCTGTATATTTTTGTTAGTATAACACATATTCATATACATTGTGAATTTTTAAAGTGTGCGTAGATGGCTAAATTCGAATCTATGAGGGATTTCAAAAAACAATGACTGAATTTTTGAAAAAACGGTATTTGTATGAAACAGAAAATGCTCAAAAAAATTAAAACATTATTGTCAAAAAAATATCGTGAAGAGTAAAGGCTCTTTTAAACCATCAGAAAGATGGTGCGATAGACGATCCACCTAAGACGATATTGGCCTATAATAATAATAATAATAATAATAATCATTTATTTGCATAAAATGTGGTAGGTACAGATGTAACATAGTAAATTTAGTGCATAGACACATTCCGTCATTAAGTGATGACATGCAAATATTTACAGCTATATTCATAGAAACCTTAGAACCACCACCACTCAGCCACAACAAGCTTTTATTCATAGGGCATTAGTCAATAAAAGTAAAGTTACAAAAGATTACAGTACTTATGGACAAATTAGTAACAATTTTTAGGTTAAGTAATTCGTGAGTTTTATAGACTAATAAAATAACAATATGTTATTTTGAACACACGTCACAAATATTAGAGTTGTTACGATAGGTACTAAGTGAAATAAGTTTTATGGACTTAAATATTAATTACAAAGTAAATGACTACAGTGCATTCCTAAAATGATAGGATGGACATGTTTTTTTATTGAGAAATTCGCCGCTTTGAGATATCAACCATTTTTTCAAAACCGTGCAGAATTTTTTATAAGGTAATTCCGTTATCCAGTTCGGTAATGAGTTGTAAATAAGTGGCGCCATATATACACAGCTGCGTCTAAACAGTTCTATCCTAGGTACAGGGATCCTTAATAAGTAATGGGTAACCTTCCGCTTGTTAAAATTGTTTTTTACTTCAAAAAGTGAAAAGTTAGTTTTAAAAAAAATTGCGATTTCATAAATATATATACAAGCAACGGTAAGAAGTTGGTGTGATCTAAACACTGGTCTACATGATTCAGTCCAGTCCATGTTGAAGATAGTGCGAATGCATTTTTTTTGAGCTATCATAATTCTAGAGATTTCAGAGGAATTACCCCAAACAATGATGCCATACCGAATAATGGAACATATATAGGCGTTATACACCATCATAGCAGTAGGTTTAGATGTCTCATCTTTAACTTTTTTTAAAGCAAAAACAAATCTATTAATTTTCATGCAAATATCGTCAATATGATCTTTCCAGGTAAAGTGTTCATCTAGTGTTATTCCAAGAAATTTTGTTTTATTTACTTGTTCAACTAATTGGTTTTTTATGAGCTATTTTAAGATTGAGGCATTTACTCTTTTGTGTTTTGAAGTTTATTATTTTTGTTTTTTCTACATTAACTTTTAAATTATTGTTTTCTAACCATGTGATAATTTTATTAAAAGTGTTATTTATATCTGACTCATAAGTCTCAGCGTTTTTACAATCTAGTATTACGGTTGTGTCATCAGCAAAAAGGACACAATCTTGTTCGACTGATTGGGGAAGATCATTAACATATACGAGAAATAATGGTGGCCCTAAAATGCTTCCTTGCGGTACTCCACAATGATTATATCGAGGTTGGGAATCAAAATTGGTGATACTGTTGGTTGATCCATCGAATTTAGTGATTCTCGTGATTTGATTTCTATTCGACAGATATGATCTGAACCATTCTAAGGCAGGACCTCTTATACCTATTTTATCCAATTTGCCGATGAGAGTTGGATGGTAAACAAAATCGAAAGCTTTACTTAAGTCTAGGAACAGAGCTGATGTGGTAACTTTAGCGTTAATGTTATTTATAATCGATTTGACCAGGTTAAACGCTGTATAGTATGTCCGACCGTTAAATTTTCAAAAAATATTGGTCAATATTGTAATGACGTGACGCGAGTTTTCAACGCACTGTATCTTCGTCATTTTTTGTCTTCGTGAAAAAAGAAAAAATACGTGTCCAACATTTGTTGGAAACCTATCTGACGGGCTAATTAGATTTTTTTCAGTATAATACTTTATTTATCGTACAGTAGACAAGAATTTGTGACCGTAACAATAAGCCCTTTCAATTAATATGTCACACGGCACAGTTTGAAATACTTTTTTTTATAGTAATAAAGTGACTTCATACTCACAATTTTTTCCTTGTCCATATTTTGGTATAATAGATAGTTAAATGTGGTACAAATTAATCGGTCACGTAGCTTCGGAGCAAATTGGCTGTGACAGACAGACACACGAATAATCCTAGTAGTGTCCTGTTATTTCATTTTGATCTAAGGAACCCTAAAAACGCTGACTTTAAAAAATCGAAGGCATAGTGTAGTGAAGACTACCGCGTAGCGCATAGTTCCGCTACAGTTTGTGCTACGCCGTAGCCCTGAGCGTAGCATACAGCAACTCTGTCCGATATCGGTGGCGATTTCTTACTTCAACAATTCATTCAATGTCGTATCAGTTTCTGGTACATTTTTATTAGGAAAATGATTTAAAATTTATTAAAACCTTTTGTATACGAGGAGCTTGTGGCTAAAGAACAACAGCCGCACGGGTTTGATTAGTGTAACTGTTTGTTTTTCCGAAGTAAATAAATAAATAAAACAATTCTGACGACACGGTTGGCGCAGTGGTTGAGTGATTGACTCGCGGGTTTGATTCCCGCACGGAACTAATATTTGTATGGCCTACAGATAGTTGTTCCGGGTGTGGCTGTTTGTGTATGTGAGTTTATATGTTTGTAAACGCACCCAGGATACAGGAGAAATCCCTAGTGTGGGGCAACGTTTTAAAAACATAAATAAAAATAATTATGTACAAATACCAACACAAACTCAACGAGAAGTTGCTTGCCAATATGCAAGGATGACACAGATATAACAAGAACAATCAAACCGGCTTAAACACACGACATACATCAAAGTGAGCTTAGCCCGAAATGGGAGCGTTACTTTAAAACATGATGGCTCGCCTGTAAGCCGAGGAAGATGTACGGGGGTATTATTTGTTCAGCGCACCTGCGACACAATCGGATTGTCAAGTTAGTTGCAGGTATTTCATGGTCTGCGGATCAGGTCATGCGGGGACTAGGGCTGGCATATATATCTTAAGTATTATTTTAAATGCGAATATTTTGATGGATGTTTGGTACTCTTTCACGCCCGCCGGAACGGCTGAACAGGGCCTAAACCACCAACTCTTAAAGCAGTCATCATCACCATCGTCATATCAGCTGAAAGACGTCTACTGCTGGACATAGGCCTCCCCCAAGTGTCGCCACAACAACCGGTCCTGTGCGTCCCGCATCCATCGGCTATCCGCGTCCCTCACCAGGTCATCGGTAAAGCAGTAGTACTTCAATATTACTTCCAGTGGGAAAGAGACGGAGCTATGAAGCCACTTTAATATTGAAGTAATACTACTACTTTAAGAGTTGGTGGTTAGGCCCCTGATCTGAATGAAATTTGGCACATAGATAGATTATTTTTTTGGAATGGCATGATATTTGACAGACGCAAAAGTTTTATGAATTTGAGATGATGTGTTCAGAATATTCTGGTGAATTGTCTTCTAAAATAATTTTTATGCAAATGCACACAATTTCAGTTTAAATATACAGGGAATGTAAGAAGTGCGTGTTCATAATTAGGGGTGATGTCCTGTATCTGATATATGGTTAAGAAGCAAATGACTTGGGCCAAAACACCCAAGCCCAAAAAACGACTAAAAGCTCGAAATTTGGTGGCATTTATTTTGGTTCAATCACAGATTTGATGCCCTCGACTGCATCATACTGCTTTAAAAAGTGATTTATTATGAAATTTTTGGTCATTATCTTGTGTTTGTGTTTTGTAACAAAATATTATTTTTAAAAGAGTGTCCGTGGAGTTTCTTGCACGTTCTTCTCCAAAGAGATCTACGCTTTGGAACGTGCAATTAGCTTCATCTTTTTTACCGACCGACCTTGACAATAAATTCAAAAGTACCTGTAAATGGTCCAATTGAAATAAATGCTTTGACTTTTGACTTTGACTTTGAAGGTAACTTGACATCACGCCCGTATTCTTGAAGGGTTAAAGGCAGAGTTTAACTATCTCATGTTTCGCCAGTTATGTTTTAAATCCTATATGATATGAACCGAGCCTTTTGCCATGAATCGGCGCAAATCAGGCTGCTACTGAACTAATCTAGTTATAAAACCCAATAACCCATTGACCCTCGATCTGGGAATCGAACCCTCATTGTTCAGCAGTAGCGCTTGAAATTACTAAACAGATGAGGCAGTCACACCGGATGGATTAATATAAGCGGTAGGAAGATATTGCAAAATCTTCTTGTATTCAAAAATAAAACCATATATCCAATCTTGATGCCACAAAGGATCTTTTTCAATGTGACTCAAAAATGAGAACAACTCTTGGCCATCCTTACCGTATCGGCCAGAACAGGGATGCAGAGCTTAAAGTGTCACCCCCGTTAACGCTTACACAGAAAACCTACCATGCATGGCTCACGATACGAGCGACTCAAAGCGGAGATGTAATTGTCAACTGCACTGTTCATTTAGTAAACTTCCCATAGGAATAGAGAATTTATATTTTTAACCGACTTCTAAAATAGGAGGAGGTTCTCAATTCGGATGTTTGTATTTTTTGTTTTTTGTTTTATGGACATAACTCCGTCGCTTGCCAACCGATTTGAAAAATTTTTTTTTGTTGGAAGGGGTATACTTCCCAAATGGTCCCATTGGGCCCAAATTTTATCAAAATCGGTTCAGTAGTTTGGTTTTTTCAATCCAAATAGCTGGAAAAAATATGTGGAAAAATCATCCATGTATACGAAATTGCGTATTTTTGCTTCCCTGGTATGTTGTTAGGTGTGGGGTACCACTCCACCGACCGTGTCTCCACGTTGCCGTCGTGGTGCGTGTCTCAGTGATCTTGGGGGCTTTGCCGGTAGAGCCACTCATGCCGGAAGGTCCCAAGTGAGAGACCAGACCAAGAGAGACACAAGAGGGGCGCACCGTTCGGAGACTTGAGCAGTGTTCGGGTCCTCGGACGGTGTGCGTCTCATTGGCTTGCTCGCTGCTCTCTGGTACGCGTCTGATCATCAGACGTGACTGTGAGGGCAGCGAGCAAGCAGTGAGAGAGGGAGAGAGGAGGGGAGATAGGGACCGCACCCTCAAAAAGGACCATTGTTTTCCGTTTTGAGGGTGCGGTCCCTATCTCCCCTCCTCTAGCGCCCAAAAAAAGACACTACCCCAGGGCGGTTTGGACTGCACAGCAGTCCGTGAATCCACCACGCTTTATGCGTCAAGCCCCTCGTATTCTGGGGGGGGCAACGGTGCTATCCACCATCCGATTGCCGATGGCAACAAGGGCCGAGGAGGCCCCCGATCCGAATTATCCTTCGAGGACCTGATCGGTTACGATTTCAGCTCGCCCGACAGAGTGTCGGTCGGGCGGAGCGCGGGCGGAGGCGCGCTGTATTGGGAGGAGGGCTCGCTTGAGTGTCGCGCGGGTGTAGAGTCGGAGTCCGAGTTGGACTCCGACGACCTGGCGACCGTTAGCTCGGCGAGCTCTGTACCCGAAGGGGCGGGGGCTGCTGCGGAGGACTCCAGGTCCTTCCGCAAGCGGCCCAGATCAGAGGAGGACCGGGGGTCGTCCTGCAGCGAGGAGGTTGCCTCGGCTCGCAAGATCCCCACCAGCAGGCGGGGCAAGGGCCGAGAAGGAGGCAAGGGCAGATTGCTTGCCTCCAAGGACGCTGGCCAGCGAGCCGAGGAGCTCGCCGATGCTGGACGACCCCCCGGAGACGTTGGTTGCAGGGCTCCTGGTTCGGAGTCCTCCGTTGGTGAGCCGGATGACACCGGACAGGAGCGAACTCGGAGGGCCGGGTTTGCGGAGGTAGTAGAGTCTACGATCCGCGATGTGGCCTTGAAGAGGAAACTCTCTTCAAAAAACAAGGCTATAAGCGCGGCGCTGGCCTCCATCCTGGCGGCAGCGGAGGCTACCCGAGGTGGGCCTCCGGTCCGGTGGGATTTCGGACCCCACTTCCGACGGCTGGCGCCCAAGTTATTGGGCGCGACTGGGGCGCTGTCAACGCTGCTTCCCAATCTGGGGGACCCGAGCACCGTCTGTAGGCGGTTGTACGTGGGGATCGTGCGATCGATGGCCCTGTATGGGGCCCCGATCTGGGCGGCTGACCTGACGGCCGGCACCATCTCTGTTCTGCGGAAGCCGCAGAGGGTGATGGCCGTCAGAGTCATCAGGGGTTATCGCACGATCTCCTACGAGGCGGCTTGCGCACTGGCCGGATCTCCGCCCTGGGACCTGGAGGCAAAAGTCCTCGCGTCAATGCATCGGTGGCGCGAGGACGCGCGGGCGCGCGGGGAGCGACTGACGCAGCGACATTTTGAGCTGCGTCGGTCGCAGCTGCGCGAGGTCCTGGTGGCGGAATGGCGGAACAGGCTTTCACGCCCTACCGCCGGCCTCGTCACTATCGAGGCCATCCGGCCAGTGCTCGACATGTGGCTCGGGAGAAGGCACGGCTCCCTGTCGTTTCGTGTGACACAGGTCCTCACGGGGCATGGTTGCTTCGGGAGGTTCCTGTGTCGCATAGGCAGAGAGCCGGACGCTCGGTGTCACCACTGCGTCGACTGTCGGGAGGACACGGCGCGGCATACGCTGGCAGAGTGTGCCGCCTGGGAGGAGCCGCGCCGTGCCCTCGTCTCTGTGGTAGGCAGTGACCTCTCGCTGCCGGCTGTAGTCCGTTCTATGGTCGGCGGTGAGGAGTCCTGGGATGCGGTGGTCTCCTTCTGCGAAACTGTCATCGCGCAGAAGGAGGCTGCGGAAAGGGAGAGGGAGATGTCGAGTGCTCACCCGGCCCGCAGCAGGCGCACCGGGCGTCGGAGGAGGGCATACGCTGCCCTCCTTCTGCCCCCCTCCTTCTGCCACAAGAGGGGCGCAGGGAGGACGGCCAGCCCGTGCCGCAGGAGGGCCAGGTGCTGGACCTGGTGCGGCAGGGGATGGCTGCCTTCCAGGCGCGGTTCTCCGTCCTGGAGGGCATCGTCCTGCGCCCCCCGTTAGCGGTGAGTGGGAAGGCCCTAGCCCAAAGAAAGGTGGCCTCGTACGCGGCCGCCGTGGCTGCCACACCGGGGTCGTCCGGCCAGGACAAAGGGTCTGGACCGCCGAAGCCGGTGTCGGGAAAACCGGACCCGGCCCCAGGAAGGAAGAGGAAGGGTGGGGTGGCCGCGCGGACGGCGAAGGCTCCTGCGCCAGCCATGCAGCAGCTCCCCCCGGCTTTCTCGCCTTCTGAACCTCCTCCGGCTCAAGCCGAATGGCAAGTGGCCGGGGAGAAGAAGAAGGCGGGCAAGGCAGCCAGGGCGGCAAAGAGGCGGGAGAGAAGGCGGCGGCAGAGAGCGCGAGGCGTCGCAGTCGCGGCTGCGCTCCGCGCCCCGAAGACCGCGGCTGTGGTGGTAACGCTGCAGCCGGACGCGGTGAAGAGGGGCGTGACGTATGCCAATATGCTCACCAAGGCGAAGGAGGCCGTCAACCTCGGTGAGCTTGGTATCGTCGGGGGTCTCCGGTCAGGGTCACCATGACTGGGGCCAGGATGCTGGAGATCCCTGGAGGTGATAGCGGTCCGGCCGCGGACGCTCTAGCCGAAAGGCTTAGGGCATCCTTGAGCGCGGATGACGTCCGAGTGTCCAACCCACGAAGTGCATAGACATGCGCATCTTAGGCCTGGACGATACTGTCACGGAGGAGGAGGTGTTGGCCGCCGTCGTCAGGACGGGAGGGTGCTCTGCAGAGGAGGTGAAGGCGGGCACCATCCGTCCTGACAACACGGGCATGCGAACCGTTGTGGTGAGCTGCCCCGTGTCGGCGGCCAAGAAAATTTCGGAGGGCCGAAGGCTCTTGGTGGGCTGGGTCTCCGCGCAGGTGAAACTACTGGAACCCAGACCTCTGAGGTGCTTCCGTTGCCAAGTTGGCAACCACGTCGGAGCACTCTGCACCTCGGAGGTGGACCGCAGTGACCTCTGCTTCCGCTGTGGTCAGCCCGGTCACAGGGCCGGCTCGTGCAACGCCGCGCCGCACTGCTTCGCATGTGCGGCAGCTGGCAAGCCGGCCGATCACTGGGCTGGGGGCAAAGCCTGCGGTCCACCCGCCAGGGCCGGGACGAATAACGAAGAAGCAACCAAAAACACCGACTTCCGAAATTAAAGTTATTTTGAACTTTGTAGTATTTTTTGTAAGTCGGTTTCTTTTTATATGGAAACATTTATATTAGTTTAGGGCTACATTGTTTTTACTTAGCTGCTATGTACTTATCCAATAGAGATATAATATAATCTCAAGCATTAGCATTAAACAAATTAATAAACTTTCGCATTCGCATTGCAGTCCGAATCTGTCAAAATCTCTTCTAAGGGTATGCGCGCACTACGAAAATAAATCGTTGCGAAGAAAATTCGTCAATCCGTGAACAACAGAAATGTACCACAATCCGCGCACTGCGAAAATAAATCATTTGCGATTTATTTTCGCAGATACGAAATCATACGTATATTTTGTACCCTTTGAAGCGGTACTAGCTCCGCACATTGCGGAAAAATCGCAAGCGCAGCGGTAAATTTTTTATCATATTCACGAAGATCGTTATACCGTACGTAAAAAAACCCTTCAGAATGTCTTACTGCTGTCAAAGGATGGACCCAGTAACGTTTAGTTATCTGTGTTAGGCACAGTGACTGTCTTGGCTCTGCTATTTCGAGGCGATAATAAATCGTAGTGCGCGTAGGAAGAATTTTATTTCGCACTTTTTGTTTTAAAAGTTAAGTTAAAAGTCGCAACAATTTATTTTCGTAGTGCGCGCATGGAACTTCTATACATTTTGACAAGCTTTTGACATTGTTTTCCCAGGATGTTGTGACTTCAATTTGAACGATGTATTAGTACGAGAATTAAGCTTAAGTGCCTGAATTCTACTCATTTTCAAGCAACGTTTGCATTTGCATGTCAGACGTAATTTGTCAAAAATGTTTGGAAATGGACGCTCTTTTGACAGATTGAGATACGAATGCGAACGTTTTTTATAAATTAGTAGAATTGGCACTCAGACTCTTTATTCATATGTTCTATAGACAATTTGAATTTAAAATCTGTTAAATCAGCAGAGTTAAGCTTAGAATTTTTGTCCACAATCGTTACCACTGATAGAATTTCACTTTGTCAAGAACCTCTTCTACCTACGTGGAATTTCCAACTAAATATTGTGATGTATCCCTGGAACACTGTTCATGTATCAAATAGTTTGTCAATTGTGATTTTAGTGACATTGATTTCGAAGATTCAATCACAATGTGAAGTTTGATGACAAACGGGCCGAGATAGGCTTCGGAAGAAAACCGGTACGTAGAGGTAAATAATAAAATACATACAACGTACACAAACACACAAGATACCTTACTAGCGCTTGCTATTATAACAAAGTATAATAACATTCCGAAGAATAATAATTTTCCAAGAAACTGCGTACAAGGAAACCCTAAAGAACATTTCTTTTCTAATCTTAGACTTACCGAGAAACTTGATAACAATATTACCGTCATATATTAGAAGCAGATATTAAATATTGTCTCAAGTTAAAAGTTACAAGTCTAAGTTATATGTTCCGGGCGCAGATAGTGGGGAATAAAGTAGGAATAGTGGTCGTACTATATTGCCTAGACATCCGTTAGAGTATAAGCAGAAGGTACGGTTTAGTTTTTAACTTGTCTTTACACTGAGAAATATTTTAAAAATGTTCTGCAGAAATAGTGTTATTTGTCAAAAAGAGATCAAGAATAAGTTTGAAAAAGTATTTTTATATATATGTCGGAAACACGTTAGTCGATTGAACAATCGAGACGCAAACGCCATCTAGTGGCGTTCGACGGAGTCTAGAACGTCGTGCTCGATCGAAGCTGAGTTCGCAGCGGCAGTCTACTGGTGGTGATCGAGCAGTGCACATGTCTAGGAACCGCCGCGCGTTTCGTAAGCTGGAGCTGTGTACCTATTGCGGAATTATTGAGTGAGCTAGAATATTGTTGTAGTGAGTTCGAGAGTGAATTATAATTTGATTTAAAAGCAAACAGTATTTCTATTGAGCAATAACCAACACTTTCCATAGTACGACCACTATAGTTCCAATATCATGGCTGATGTTACCTAGGGAGATGTACCATTTCCTACATCAGAAGTGGCATGTAACTCATATGGCCCACATGGAAATTCCTGACAATGCTAGTGAAATACGTGGCGGTTGCGTTTTAAAAAAAAAAAAATACAGTTGGTGACATTGAAAGTGACAATCATTGCGGGTCGTTTTTGAAATGTATGCGCTTATACATACTCTAAAAGTGCCGTGAATTTTGACTCGATAAGCCCAAGTTCGACACGCAATCAAAGTGCATCACCGCGGTGGTATGTTTGGTCGAGGATGCAGTGTTGTGCAGTGCAGCATATTTTTGACCATAAATAAGGCGACGAAGAGCTGTGCGCCTACATGCCGGTCGTACCTAGATAACCTATCTGGGTTCAACGTGGGACCAATTCAAGGAAAATTCCGAGGTCAAGATTTCTTCTTGGCGAGTTTTATGCGACTACCCTCATCAACCTGAAAAAATGAAAAACCAGTCCAGAACGGAGGCGAACAGCTTCATAACAGCTGGCCAGGTCAAGGAGAAGTGCCTGAATGTCCGTGAGGATCTTTTCGTCAATCTGGTGAGCCATTTTCGTTTTGTTATTGCTGTGAAGCAGATGTGCTTGTTGGTTAACATTTTTCTATTTTGTTTACGAGTGAACATTTTAATGCTGTGGAGACTAACTTACAAAGGGCTACGGTCTCATGAATGACGATTATCGACGTTTGATAATTGACCTGTCGCTTTAATGCTCTATACTAAAGTGAGGTTGTTATTTTCATGTTGATTGATCGCTTTACTGTAAACAGTGTAGTAGTAATTTAGGCGCAGTAGCTTTGGTGTTGCTGATTAAGCAATGGCGTTTTAAATAATGCTAATGAAGCGGTAATATTCTGCTATCGCAGGTTGAGTTATGAAGTGCAATGCCAGTTCAGAGCTATTATTGTTTGGACATAAGAGCGATATTATTTAATAGTCACAATATTACACCGTACCCACTTTATTGAAAATTAAGATAATTGCAAAAGCAATATTTTGATTTATGATCTCCAACCATAGCCAGACTTTGCCCACTGCTGGGCATAGGACTCTTTCTTGTATCAATGTTCTGATTAGTTTTAGATTTTGATTGACTTTGATAATGTGGTACTACGCTAACCTGAAACAATTATTTCCACCACAGCTTTGATTGGACTTGTACTCTCGCAGTGTTTCTCAGTTTCAGATATCGTATATCGGTGGATGAAGCCAGCAGGAGGCTAGCGGTCCGCATGCCGCTATAACTGCTGTGCAGCTGCAACTCCTCAGCAATTCTGAGCGTGGCAGGCCGAAGGTCGACAAGCAGTTTTCAGGCTGCAATAGCCGAGCATCATGTCAACATCTGTGGGGACAAAAGCGTTCAAGGCCGACTGGATTATAGAGTGAGTCTCTTCCATTTCATTTTGATAGTGACTTTCAAAGCTTGAAAGTTGTTTACATCAATTCAGTGATTGAATTGATAATGCTTGGTAATTTTTACATACTTGGTACAAAGCGAGTACCTAAAGAGTTTTACCATTGGCAGATATTGCATGGCAAGGTTGCCACAACATCATGTTCCGACTTTAGACGTTTTTAGTGAAAAATTGAACCTAGGCTTTTGTGTTAACGTGTCGGGTAAAGTTTTCCTTATTATAACAACAGTTAGTTTTGATTAAAACAATGTGAAAATAGGCACGTAAGTTAATGCGGATGAGATTAAAATAAGATTGATTGATTCAGTGCAGCATTGACCGTGATGTTAAGTTGTAATGTAGAGTAATTCGTGAACGTGGTTTATTAAAATGGGCTATTAGACGCCGGCTATTATTCCTCTTTTTGCAAGCACCGTTGTGCATACCTAACTGGTCGGTATATTTTAAAATCTCTTTTTGGGAAGATGCCCAAGGCAAAGTTCCTTGCAGTCACTTTTGAACTGTCAGAAGGCTAACTGACCGACTAGTCAGTAGAGTGAAGATGTAGAATAACTTTGTTTGGTGTTTAGAGAATTGCCGTAGAGGTTAACGATAGCAAATCGTAGCGGAACACAGTAGGTGAAGTAGACTTGTTCACGCAGGTGTGAGTTAGAGCTTTCAATACAATGCATAAAAAATTGCTTGATGTGTAGCTGTAGAGCTTTTAATTCGGGAAATTGCGAGACTGCAACCGTTATTATTTATTTATTCAACATAGGCACACCAACGACTTATTTACACATCAATGTTGGAAACAAAATTTTTGAGAAGATCCTCTGTAAACAAGTCACTTACAGGCATGCACATCATTGTCAGAGTAGGTCTAATTTAATTAAGGTAATAAGTATTTAAAATGAACAAACATGGACAAAAAAAAAAAAATCATTAATAGATGTCCTGAATTAAATTAAATTGGATTGAGATCACAATATTATTATTAAATAAAATTATTAAACAATTGAATTACATTTTTAACATTATAAAATTAATAACTAGATTAAATTACACTATTAACAATTAGTTCAATTAAATTAAATAAGTATTATTAGATTGTTAAATTACAATAGTTACTATATGATTGTAAAATACGATTTGAAAATATACATAGCAGAGAGCATAGAGCATTATTGTAGTGATACAGATGCTAAAGTAACTATTGAATTAAATGACAAGTGTGATTTACCGAAATGTGATACTGAAGGCGTTTCAGAACCTTCACCTGACATTGCTGCAGGTACTCTTGATAATCAGTTAAATTAATGTTGGTTTTGTGTCCGATGGTCACAGGGATGACTGTCTGATTGATTAGTCACAGGGATGACTGAATCATTGAGGTCACAGGGTTGACCGACTGTTAATTTGCAGTCACAGGGATGACTACCATTGAACACTTTTAGTCACAGGGATGACTTAAGTGTGTGTTTCATTTCATGGTCACAGGGATGACTGTCGTCGAATGTTTGTTATTGTCACAGGGATGACAATCTTTGTAAGATTACCCGATGGTCACAGGGATGACTGTCTGATTGATTAGTCACAGGGATGACTGAATCATTGAGGTCACAGGGTTGACCGACTGTTAATTTGGAGTCACAGGGATGACTACCATTGAACACTTGTAGTCACAGGGATGACTTAAGTGTGTGTCTCATTTCATGGTCACAGGGATGACTGTCGTCGATTGTTTGTTATTGTCACAGGGATGACAATCTTTGTAAGATTACCCGGCGGTCACAGGGATGACTGTCTGATTGATTAGTCACAGGGATGACTGAATCATTGAGCTCGCATGGTCACAGGGTTGACTGACTGATAATTTGGAGTCACAGGGATGACTACCATTGAACAATAATTGTAGTCACAGGGATGACTTTGTTACATGAGTTGTACATGAAGATCTTGCAGCAATGGTCAGTCACTTAATTTCTAATTGTTATAGAGTAGGAGTAAGTTAAGTCAAATAGTGACAGAAAACATTAAACGATGTGGAGAATAATGTTAAAGCTCGATTTAATAATAAGTTTACTACTGGCGATTACAATTAGAAAACTAATATCGTAATCAGACTTAGTAAGATGGAAGTTAAGTTGTTAACGTTGTAAGTTCTGAACTATTTTGGGTGAACTCATGGAAGGGTGAAAAAAAAATAAAGATGCCAAAGTCATGTACCAGTCAAAGTAGATGGTAAAAGTGAGATGTCACAGTGGTGACGAGCAAGCCGAGGCGGGTAACACGCGAGTAGGATTCTCTGTTGCGACAGTAGTGGTTGTGGTCCACATGTGTGTGGAGGCACGTTTTTCGAGAGCGATGGTGTGATCGCGACTCGAGGCCAATGGTGGCCATAGTGGGTGAAAACCCCACAGTGCTCCACAAACATGGAGGATGCACGTATTGGAGAGCAATGTGATTGCTGCTCGTGGTCTGTAGTGACCGTGGATCGGCTATGAGAGCCGTGGTGTAAGAGTTGTTTACTTGTGTGAGTGGTTCCCCAAGGCTTTGTTGTGATTAAGGTGATTGTTGTTGTGGATAACGATGGTACATGGCTATGGGTGACGATTTCAATGTTTTACAAGATTTTAAAGTTTTGTGTGTCGTGTTAAGTGGAACACAATATTTTGTGAAAATAATTGAATGATTGAGGATAAAGTTTCAGTTCTGAGCCTCATTGTGGTCAGGATTGACCGAGTCGAACAGGCACTGTTGTTGAGTTTTGGTTGCAGATTAACACACGAGGACGTGTGCTAGTCAGGATGGCCGTGTCGGAAACACGTTAGTCGATTGAACAATCGAGACGCAAACGCCATCTAGTGGCGTTCGACGGAGTCTAGAACGTCGTGCTCGATCGAAGCTGAGTTCGCAGCGGCAGTCTACTGGTGGCGATCGAGCAGTGCACATGTCTAGGAACCGCCGCGCGTTTCGTAAGCTGGAGCTGTGTACCTATTGCGGAATTATTGAGTGAGCTAGAATATTGTTGTAGTGAGTTCGAGAGTGAATTATAATTTGATTTAAAAGCCAACAGTATTTCTATTGAGCAATAACCAACACTTTCCATAGTACGCCCACTATAGTTCCAATATCATGGCTGATGTTACCTAGGGAGATGTACCATTTCCTACATATATTACGGCTGATAGCCAAGTGCGGCTACACCTAGTTTTAGCCGGCTACAACTAGTTGCAGTCGGCTTGTTGGCGCGAGTGCGTAAGACGACAACGACGGGCCATTGAGCACCCCGACTCGAACAGGTCAGCCGGTCGATTCTGTCGACATCTCTTCGGTGTTCACCTAGGCGGAGTGACGACAATAGAGCTGTCATTCCATCATATTTGTATGGTTTGACAACTCACCCGTCGTGCGCCCCGCCCAAATGTTCACTTCGACATGTTTACAGAATCGCACTGCAGGTTGAGCCCCGCGAAGCGTGGCTCCGACTTCGCCTTTTAGGCAAGGCCGGCTGCATTTAGTTGTAGCCGGCTAAAACTAGGTGTAGCCGCATTTCAAAAGTCGAAGTGTGGCTACACCTAGTTTAAGCCGACTGTAACATAATACATGATAGGCTCAAAAACTGAAAAATAGGTAACGAAGGGTTGTGGTGGTTTTATAATTGGCCACTATGCGAATTTCTCGTAGTGGCTCTTGAAATGCGACCACGACGCGTAGTTGCAAATACAAAAAGGCCACTTTATGGCAGTGAAGAAAAGCCATTTCGCATAAATCACACTTTTCTTTCATTTGTCATAAATTAAAACATCTTCAGGTACTGTGAAAACCCAGTGAAATATACTTTGAACTGAAACTGAAATGACCCCGCAACGCCAGTAAGACTTCAAAGCAGGTCAACGTAGAAAAATACTGCTGGCACTTAGTTTTAATTTTATTGGCAAGTTTCCAAGTGTAATATAGTCCTTACAGATTACTACAATAATAATTAATAGACTGTGCTCATTACTTGTTTAAAAATCTGTCAAGACGCTTAGTTGACACTTCGCGTGACCCTAGGGCTGGCTTTTACTTCGGACAAAGGATAAGCATTGCCATACAACGTGGCAATGCTGCCAGCCTTTTGGGTACATTACCAGTGGCCTGCGATGCGGAGGAATTTTTCGACCCCATGTTTTAGGTTACTTTTAGTTTTAGTTGAGTCTTTTTTTTAAGTGTGTGTATATAGTTATAGTTGCAATATACTTCTAAGTGTGTATAATAAAATTAACTTTATAGACTGTAAGTTAACATTATTTTACTTGCTTAGTTTTGTCTCTTTGGTCAACATTTTGTAAAAAAAATCTAGTGTGGCTTTACAAAGTCAGTCAAGATTTTCTTGTTTGCGTCTTTGTTGTAGAGATTTTTTAAAATAACTATGGACAGCATGCAGACAACCAAACAAGCAATTCTTGTATTTTATGGGGTGTTCGCATACTGTCAACACCTCTAGTTTCCCTACATTTTGACTCGTTTTTAACCAACTTCAAAAAGGAGGAGGTTCTATGTTCGACTGTATGTATTTTTTAAAATTATGCTCATCGATTTCTCCGCCAAGAGTGGAACGATTTTCAAAATTATTTTTTTACTTACATTTTTTTATTGCGATTTTAATTTAAACGCACTTGTATACTCATAAATGTAAAACATAATTAGTATGTGATGTCTCAATGGGATGTCACATTGCGTAAAACTACGAAATTCTGTAAAGTTTCCCCCGAAATTACAATTATCTCTTGCGTAAAATTGCATGCTTTCAGTTCCGGTCCTAACGGCTCTGTTTCTTGCAATGAGTTCTGAATCAATCGTCGACTGTTAACTGACAAATAGGAATAGGCTTGAACCCCCGTATTTACTTCCCTACACACCAGTCGAACGATTCAAAATGTAGGTAATGATCCCAGTTGACGTCCATCACGACTCACGACTCACGAGCGCTACTCGATCGCGTCCAAACAAATGGAGAGTGCTCGACGTCGCGTCGAAGCGCACTCTTTATCAGACCAGCCGACGCTTACGTCAGTCCAAAGGGTAATGAGTGGGCGTTTTTTATATCTCTGCTCTGCTAGCTATTGGAGCTCTTACCCTAGTTAAGTGAATTTATATTAGATGATTGAGTTTTCAGACTGAAAAGTGTTATTTGGTTTTCACAGAACGCGATTTATGACAATTTCGTTCGTCTAGTAGTTTCAAGCGCTACCACTGAGTCTGTGGGTCAACTCTCTAAGCCCGAAGTCCGTGGTTTCGGTCTTAGTGTCGGGCGTTTTCTACTCCGTATCACTTACGGACTTACGATTAGCCCCGATCCCGAACTAAGAATGAATGACAACACGATTTGACAGTTGTTATTAGTTCGGGTTCTGCCCTTTGCATTCCAGGGTTGCGGTGACTCTTTTTAGGGTTCCGTACCCTAAGGGTAAGACTCCGCTGTCCGTCCGTCTGTCACCAGGTTGTATCTCATGAACCGTGATATTTAGACAGTTGAAATTTTCACAAATGATGTATTTCTGTTGCCGCTATAACAAATACTAAAAAACAGAATAAAATAAATATTTAAGGGGCTCCCATACAACAAACGTGCTTTTTGCCGTTTTTTTTTTATAGATAATGGTGCGGAACCCTTTGTGCGCGAGTCCGACTCGCAATTGGCCGGTTTTTTTCTCTTTTGTAACAAATTCCGCAATACGACTGCGATGCGAATACAAATGCTTCTTAAAAGAATGAGAATTGATCCTCTGAGGTTAGTTATGTCAAATCCCACTAAATAATCGATTTCTCCCAATCCGGAAGATTACTATCTTCGAAGCGGCGATTAACACAATAATATAATAGTAGATATTATGCTTGTTTGCCCCATAATCACTTTGTTGCGCATATTCTGTGGTTAGGGGTGATTTTCAATTCCAATGAAGATGTTTCAGTAATCCCGTATGGATTATTAATAATAGTAAGGAGGGGTAGTTTGCGTGGTATATTGTGAATAATAATGGCTACAGGTTTAAATATTGTTTTGAACTGTGAATGGTTGAGATGTGGTTGGAACATACGCTTTCCTGCAAAAGGTTATAAGTAGGTGCCTATCAATCAATAGGATAAGAATTGAACTAATTTTATAAACCACTAATCAAATCAGGGGTCTGATTTGATTAGTGGTTTATAAAATTAGTAATCGTAAAGGAGTTAATCTTTTACGGGCCAGCTGTTTTGGAAAGGCTGTTGTTCAAATCATGTCCAAAAAAAGTAGATGTATTAAAATTTTCATTGGTAGATTTGTTTTATGGTGGCTAACGGGGTTCACGAAATCTTATTCTTAATCTTATTGTGATTCACTTCCTGTTATGATTGTCAATGTTGAAAAACTGTATTGTATTGAAGTGCCTTTAACGGTTCTTTGAAAAAAAAATATTACCTTACCACAGTTCGGGGTGGTTACCAAATAAAGTTTAAAAATAAATAAAAAATAGCTTTGAATCTTTAGTAGGTTTATAACTTTTTTAATACGATTATTAAGGTAGGTATTTATTATTGCTCTCGTAAAATATTAAAAATAAAAATCAACGTGAAACGAAATGTATTTTTCTATTACTTCCTATATAGTTCTTTGTAGTCTGTGCTTTTCATCTAGATCCAAGTGATGTTCAATTAATTACTAACGGTCACTACGTTCAGGCACTCAGTTATCTCGGTTACATAATCGATTAGTCAATCGATCGAGTTTTACTTGTAAATTTCACAAGTGTTTATGTTGATTATCTTATCTAATACCTATAAACGAGCAATTCTTGTATATACAACGTGTAACAGAATAAACGCAAAACCTCGTAAGGGGTCATTGTACTCATCATTATGAACAACATTTACTATGGGACCAACTCAGATATCACGAAAAAAAAATCTGCTGTTCAGTAGTACATTTTGTTGAGTTATTCGTACACAAATTTTTTTTTTTTTTTTTTTTTTTTTCAGTGTTTTCTCCACTTTATCCGGAAAAAGTCTACTTATGCCTAAGAGATGATGCAAGGACATGGTGCAGAGCGCAGTATTACAAATTCTACATGCTGCTTTTAAATCCGCTTTTGAAATACCAATAATTTATATTTAATCTAGAACTGAAATAATTGATTGACCTATTGTAAATAGGTATCGATTTAAGAGATTTCTCAGGCCCATCTCTATTTGGGTGTCAAATAGGGAAAATAAACGTTTGTTTTGAATTGCATGAAATTGTTATATTCTTCGATTTTTTTTGTTTATTTAAAGGACTAAGTAAGTGAATATGGCATTTTCAAAGAAAACATTTAACCCAGAAAGGTGTGGTGTAAACTGTTCTGTGAAACCAGATTTTAACAAAAACGGTCCCCGAGACGACGGCAAATGTTGTGCTCTGGTATGAACTTTTGAACGCGTGGAGTTTTTTTACGATTGTAAGCTAATAATATTACTGCCACTGTAATCTAGAGATCATAAGGAACAAATCAATATGCTGAATACTATACATACAGGCAATACGCGAAGGTACTGACCCCTAAAACAAAAAAATACTCCTGGTCATGATGAATGTTTGTATTTGTATACGAGTACCACGAGACATTAGACCGCTATATAGGTACCTATTAGGTTTTGCACAGACATAGGTAGTTTTGTTCAAAATTCTTACAAGGTTGCTTTACTGATATCAGAGGCCAGCTACCTCTTCCTCAACCACTGCACGTCACAGTATTTACTGTCGGACCTTGATCTCCCAAAGAATAAAAAAAGGGCTCATAATAACCCAAAAACATAAACCACACCTGAAATTAAGCTTGTTAAGCAATTTCTAGTTCTGCCAGCTAATGATAAGCAAAGGGAAGCATTGTGAATCTAAAACCGGTGTACATAGGACCATACAATATCTGTGTGGAGTCTTGTTCGAGTTAGGGGTGTCCCACACGATACGTTGCCTTTCGTTGCGTTGAAATAAGTTAATTTTACTTTTCTCGAGAAAACAATACTTTTTGAGCTGTGTCATGTTATTGACTATCGGCCATTGGGAACACTGGGTCAAAGGCTGATCTCCTGCTACGTCCAGCTACGTCGGAAGTGTGACGCTGCGTCGTCGCAGAGCGTGCGCTGCGTTGCGTCACCGCATTTGTAATAGTGGCACCCTATCCATCGAAATCATAGCGTTGCGACGACGGAACGGACCGGAAAAGCCCGTGTGGCATGGCTCTTATGTTAGTCAACATTTTGCGGGTGTAATGTACGTCCTAAACTAACAATCAAGTGTGCATAACTGAGGAAATGCCGCCAACGACGACAACGCGCTGTGTTTTGTTATTGTGGCCGCAATGAAGGGTACATGTTGTGTGTTTGGAAAGGCTTTCCGAACGGTACGAATTGTGTGTGATAAGTTTGCACGTTTTCGGGATCAATGTGTGTGTTAGGTTTTTTTTGTGTGATTGTTCGGTTGACTCAATGAATCGGTTTTGCGAATCATAGTTCTTTATTTTGTGTTAAATCTGAACTGAAGCAGCCAGGCGCGATTCAAAAATTGTATTTACCTTAGAAAAAAAACACTCGTCGATTTTTGTGACACACCTTTCTGTGGAATCTCTATGAATTCGGAATCAATAAAAGTTAGTGTTTAACTTTTATTGATTCAGTAAAACCACGTAGGTAACTGAAAACCAGAACCATTTATGTATAAAGAAAAGGTTGTTCATGAGCTGAGATAGGAATTAAGCTATAGCAAGTTCATATACACTTAATTAACACCGTAGCTTGATAAGTACGTATTTTATTACAAAAATAGTACTCTCACACAGAGGATTTTGTATTATCTACATAATTATGTAGAACTATACTTCTTTTCTCTACCTGTCTAATATTAACGAAAGGTCGGACTAAACCAATTATCTTCTTTACTAATTAGAATCAGACCTATTATATACATGCCCCTTGCAAAGTGGTTTCAGCCTAGATTGAGCAGTGACAGTACACGCTAGAAATTCTTTTACGACGAAAAATAAATGATGTGTGTACGCCAATCCATAAGTACGGCAGCGACGCAGGCCGCCATGACAGCAGGAAATTAATTCTAATGCTCCAGTTACTTGCTCACGCGTCGCGTCGGTTTTAACAATTTGACAGCGCGCGCTCTTTGACGTCTGCACTCGACGACAAGATGGCGCCGAAGTGTGGCCATGGAGGAAATTGGTGGTTCTCAGTTTTGGAATGTAATTTATTGTGAATGTATCTGATGCATGGCTATAATAGTGTTTTATCTGTGTAAAAATGTCTGTGCAGACAAATAAGAGTGGGTGTTATACAAAACCCATTCTATTTAACCGACTTCAAAAAAAGGAGGAGTATCGGATTTTTTATCGTTTGTTACGTAAGCTAATGTGTTTTGATGAACCGAAAACAACTGCAAAAAATGATATGCATGAAAGCTAGGCTTTTCTTGGATATCATTATATCAAATAAAGGCTTCGCAGCGATGTAACAACTCATCAACTATAGTTGAAACAATCTATGACTTTAGATTTAGGTATCCAAACTTGCGTGAAATTAAAGTTATTTCCAGTGTTCAAGTCACAGAAATAATACTTATGTCTTTTCCAAAGTTATTCATTGTTATAATTAGCTTACCAGAAACTTATCAACTATAGCGTTATAATGGGCCTTAAATTATAACTTTAGGCGAAATTAGCCGCGAATAAGTCACCTGATTAATTTAGATGGTCGTTCTGGCCAAGTTTGTGACTACATCCAAATTTAATCCAGCAGCTTGGGACCTGAGCTCATTGGATTAACGAAAATTCACTAAGAAACCGCCTCTTCCTAATTACACTTCTCTTTCAAAAAATTATTTAGAAGACGGGCAGTCTTCTGTTTTTGGAAACTTACAAATATTATCATTTGATTTTAGTCTAGGTTATCTTTAGTGAAGTGGATACTTGCAGAAAGATCTCAAAGGCCAATTCTCGTGCATAATAAGCGTTTAAATTCATGTCTCAATATCATCTTTCTTCTACTTCTTATGGAAATCTATGGTTTCAGAAAAGAATTCATAGCAAAAGCCGAAAAAAAAGTATGAGCATTTTTTCAGCTAGGCTTTAAAAGTGTGGCTGAACATTCTAGATCGCGACGTATTTTTTTTTTGTTGTTCACGATACAAAGGCGACATCAATTTAATGAAGTGAGTTTACTAAGGACGAACACGAGTAGCTCACAATTTATATTCCTATAATTAATCCATAATTACTCCCCCTCAGTGTTCGTCTTGTAACGAATCAAAAACGAAAATCATTAAGTTCGTTTGCAATTCAAATGGTTCTTTGTGAACTTAAGTTCGAGCAATCGTTAATTAAATTAGCTGAAACTCAAGAACTTCAGCCATGTTTTGGGCGAGTGACGATTATTTGTGAGAATGGCAATGTTTCGTTTTATTTATCGTTATTGCGATGTTGATGCTATTTTTCGCCTGGGTGTTTTTTTTTTGTAATGAAAATATTTTTCTATAATTCAGTGTTTACCGGAAACGCGTTATGAATGTAGGTCTGACTGGCTAAAACAAAGAGTTAATGTTGTGAGAATTATTTGTGGGAAGTATTCTCTGGAAGACTTGATTCGAATAAGAAAATTCTTTCACTTATAGAAAGCTACATGATCGCTAAGTGTGTTTTTCATCATTTTGTTTGGCTTGACCCCGCTGAGGGTAGGTTTTTAGCAAAGTAAACACTAAAAAGAACAAAACATTTTAATAACCAACTTCAAAAAGGAGCAGGTTCTATGTTCGATTGTATGTTTTTTTTTGCTTCACTATGCGTTAAGCCTCCTTGGATTTCTTTTCGTAAATTCTTCAATGACTTCGTTAGGTTGTAGATTATACCAAAAATGTCTTTTGACGGGGTCTTGGGCCCCTTAGCCCCCTGGATTCAATACTCAATACTTTATTGCATTCTATATGTATTAAATAAATGCTTCTTAAACATCCGTACACATCAACGTAAGGTTCAGTTGACAACCATCGTCAGGCAGCATTAGGTTGTCTGGCATTTTGCTGAACTGGACCTATTTGGCGCAGCCGCGGGGCACACAGTGTTATTGTCAACCGACTTATTTTTTTAAATTCAAGTTTATATCTGTTTGTACATTGTGTGTATCTGTGTGTGCCAAATAAACTAATTTTCTTTCTTTCTTTTTTCTTTCTTAAAAAAGCGCATGAGTCCTCTGGGATATTCCACAGGAGCGAAACCACAAGAAAAAACTAGTGTGCCCTATGATTTTAACCGCGACTATAGGTATGCAAATAAGGAAATACCGTGTATGCGGTATGGGCAGTATTTGCATAAAATCCAGAGAGAACAGTGTATAGACTATACTTCAAACCCGCTAACTTTGTAGAAAGGAATTTAATAGACGCAGCTCGTTTACTCTCTAAACACAGTTTAACGTTTCACATACGGCCTGTCACTACAAATGTTAACCTAGAGCGGCAAAACTTCGCAAAGGAAGTAAGGGTCAGTTCACACCAAACCGCGGTGCGATGCTTGAAGCGGCCAGTTGTATACTATTGTAGTCTTTGGGCCAGTTGTTTCGCACTGCACAATACACATCGCCGCGAAACGCCACGTGGCGCATCATGAAGCCGCAGGGCGTGGCACGGGCTTAGCGTCAAGCACGCTGCATATATACTTACACTCACAGTTTAACTCCGTCATTTATGAACTGATTTGAAAAAAACTTTTTTTATTATTATTTACTGCTACGATGTCCTCAGTCTTCGTAGATTAGTGTAAACGAGACACGTACAGCTGCGTATATGAAAGAAGGTTGTGTTTATTAAAGGATATACTTTCCGATTGGTCCCATAGACATTTCATCAAAATCAGTTCAGTAGTTAGGTTTTATCAAGGAACTTCTACTACAACCTGGAATGTGCACAGGCTGTCGATACGCGGTCCGAGGGAGATAGCTTCGCGAGAGCCCTCTGTCCCTTTCATTAGGGTGACCAACCAATATAATGTAGGTTGAGACTAATATAATAGGAAATAATATATTAACCAATAATTTGATTTCATAAGTTAATAATAATTATGCTTTAAGGATGGATTAAAGTAAAACGCATTAAACTATGTTTTATTATAATATCCTGGGGCCTGAAATGAAGACTGCAAATAACGGAATAATTTTTGATATTTGAATGACTTGGAATGACATCAAGCCATTTTTTCTCCCTGATTCTTCTCTAGGCAGTCTGAAATTACATTTTTTTAATTTATTTCAAATATACGAAGTGACACACCTAAATCAGCGATTAATATGGGAAGTTGAAACTTTTTTGCCATTTCCCTACAATGTTCCTCGGGAAATGTGAAATTTCATGATCACGTCTTTTAAGTATTCGGTACACCATTTCATATAAAGTTTTATTATGCTTACGTTGCAGACTACCTCCTATTTATATGCTGCATTGTGCAAATAATCTTATAATTTCGTTCATTATGGGCACCCTACTTCAAGAATTGCAATATACTTACTTGAAGAAAGAAACCGCATCCTGCATAGGATTCGCTTTTGCAACCGAACAGCTTTTGAATCGCACACTTTTTAACCATCTTTATTACATCCGAATAAAGAAATTGATTGTTTTACAACAAATAAATATGGCTGGTGGGTTACCAGTCTAACTTATGTAATTATTTATTCTACTAATAATCTTTTCTTTTTTAATTACATTTCAATACAGTATCTAAATTATTGCTAAAAAAATGTTCTCAGTCTAACAGATAATTTAAAAATATTAGAAATATATCAGAACGAAAGTTAATGTTTTTTTAATAAGACACGACAATATTATTTTTTCCTACCATTCCTACTAAATTCGGGAATAATCCTCCTGGCAACACTTTAGAAAGGGACACAGGGCTCTCCAAGCGCTTTCTCCCTCGGACCGGATTTCTCTTTGACCAAGTGATTGTCTGTAATAGAACTTAACTTCATAAACATAAGGTTTATTTTTATATTGGTGTCAAATTGACAATGCTCATTCCAGGTTGTAGTAAAAGTTCCTTGGGTTTTATTAAATCAAAAGAGCTGGAGACAATATGTCATCCAAGTAAGTAAACGAAATTGCATATTTTGGATAAAGTGAAAAATAAAAAACTATTTTACAAAACATTACACACAAACACTAAAAAGTACAAAATAACTAAAATACTTTGAAGTGTTTTTTTTTTGAAAGTCGGTTGTATTTTTTTGTAAAAAAGTTTTTATTGTGTAAACATTGTTCTATGTTACGTCGCTTTCATAAAAAAGTGTCCGCAGAGTCGCGTCGCGTCTCGGTACGGGCTGACCCTTACGTACTCGGTCAACTATGAATATCATGAAGCCAGTCTGTTCTGTTTAACAGTGGTTAAACTGGAGACAAAGAGACGGTTACCTTGTCGTCGTTAGCGTATGTGTTTAAGTGTTAACTAGGTGGCGGAGTTTGAGAACATTGATTGGTGCAACCCGACCATGCCAATTTACTTTGTTGTGGAGACGAAGTTTAGTATACGGTAGGAATTATGTAACCAGTTTGCAGTTGATAGCAGTCTGTTAAGTCTGTATTCTATTAATGAAATACTTCTCCAATGATAATATTATACTGTAAATAAAGAGACCAAATTGTTTGTTTGGTTGTGAAAGGTAATTCCTGTAGTACTTAATGATCCGATTGAAAATGCTGACACACTGGTGGAGACACATTAGGATTGCCATTAGCTACTTTTTATTACCGACATGTATGGTTTTTGTGGAATGTGTTTTATTAGGACCAATTGGGACAAATTCTCACTCAATTCAAACTCAGTTAGTTACAGATATGAGGTTAAATATTTCATACACAATGGCCCAAGTTTAGCAACCAACTCAGGAGTTAAAAAGATTAATCTACTTCGTGAAATCAGACTTCAAGTATTCCAATATCACCCCCTTCCACCTAGTATCGCCTAACGTATTCAAATATTAAATACAAAGCTGCTGTTTGTGTATGTGAGTTTAGTTTGTAAACACACCCACGATAAAGGTGAAACTCCTAGTGTGGGGCAACGTTTAAAAAAAAACCGGCCAAGTGCGAGTCGGACTGGCGCACGAAGGGTTCCGTAGCTATCACGGTTCATGAGATACAGTCTGGCGACAGACAGACGGACAAACAGACGGACAGCGGAGTCTGAGTAATAGGGTACCGTTTTTACCCTTTGGGTAAGTACGGAACACTAAAAACAATCTTAAATCGATTCGATACAAAGGAAGGGAATGTACATTCTCCTGATTGCCTAAAACCTATGCAATTACCAATGCAATTCAGGTTGGTGAAGATTTTTGATTCCTTTCTTCCTTTTCAGCAGTCGATGTTGACTGCCGCATCAAAGACATAACTCGCGAAGTCTAACACGATAACAAGTGAGGAACTAGTTGGCTCAGGAATGCTGCTCAACCAAGTGGAATTCTTGGTTTTATCTATTTGTTGAAGTTGGCTCGGTCGAAGTGTCAATTCTAGGCAAAATAGATTCGGTGGAAACTTGCATGTGGACTAGACGGGTTTTGCGTGTTATTTCGACTTGAGGAAAATTTTTGGAACAGGATTTTTAAGTATGTATGTACAAATTTCTTATATAGCCTTTGTATGTTTATGTTTATTACTCACTACATCATTTACACCAAAAATGTCTACTGCTGGAGATATTAGGCCTCCCCAAGAAGTGTTCCGCGGCCTTCACCAGGTCATCTACCTTGTGGAAGGTGTTTCAACGCTTCGTCTTCAACCTTTCTGCCCCATCGACAATCTGTTCTGCGAGCAATTTGCCCTTAATCATCGAATGACTTCTTCCGCTCTGACCGGAGCGTAAGGGTTTCCTAAGTTACTGACTAGGTCCATCCGTGTCCTTTGCGTTCCAGGTCCACAGTGACTCTTTTGAACAAATTTCGCAACAACAATTTGTTTTTGAACTCGGTTAAAAACGGAAAGTAAAACTCATTTTCAATTACTTTTAATAACTTTGTAGATTGTATTGAATAAATATTATGTAGCACTTTTTTTTTAAATAAATTACTTGAAATCCTCTGTATGTGACATCAAATAGTTCAGCTCGGATTATGCAAAAACAATTAACCCAATTGTTAGAAGATTGAAGCTAGTCTCTATATTAATTTAAAAATATAGTGGTAGTAGAAGCTTGCAACTCTTTGGTAATTATTTCAATTTGAGAGCTTGAATGTTGCTAAAAGAAATTTAAAAAAATAATGAAGCTACTTCTATCCTCTCCTGAGGTGGTCCCATTGTCACCAAGTCAGAATCTGAAGATGGGATCCCAGGGAAATCGAGGTCAACCCCCAAATTTTTTAGGCACATACCTACAATGTTTTTTATATAGAGTCTAACGCAAATCAGATATTTGTGCTTGGTAATTATCATCTCATGTTGTTGAGCTGATGATGGAATGTAAAAGTCAATATTTGATGATGGGATGCGAGGAAAATTGTTTATTCAGCGATATTTTCGCCAATTGTCAACAGATTTGGATGATTCTTGTTTTGTTTGGAAGAGTATTTTATTGCACTGGTTCCATTTCAATTTGGTGAAGATCTGATTAAGAACTTCAGAGGTAGGCAACGGAACTCTTCAATAAATAGTAGCAAATCTCCCGGGACTGCTGAGGTAGCAAGTCTTTTTATTGTTTACACCATTTCATAACATTCCATCACGCTCTGAAGGGGTACGCAGATCACAAGTCAAGCTGAATTTCTATTATTTTAGGGTTATGTATTTAGGCAAACTTAATTTTATCTGATACCTTCAAACGAGCGATTCTTGTATATACATATGTATATGACGGCGTGCAGCTAAATTAAAAGTTAAGACAAGATTTAAGATGAGAGACTGGTTGTGTTATTTTGTTGAACAGTAATTATTGTTGAATTCAATATTAAAATGGTGATTTATTTCGATTAGTCGAAAATATATGGTGATTTATAAAATATGAGCGGGTAACCCCAAATAGGGTAGCAAGTTTGCGTCTACGCCGTGACAGCTGGCATTCTTTTGACAGACAGCGTACGAGGTGCACGCGTGCTAACCTATTGGCTCGTAATCTAGATTCATCTTGTGTTTTACCGTATATTTTGTTTACAAATGTAATCGAATAAAACGAGTGACTGTTATGAATCACAAACGTGCTATTATTTCAACGTTTCTTCTATAACACGCCCATGATGGATGACTATCACAAAGACCGCTCTGCTGCCCATCCTGGTACTCCGTTATATATATTAATATATAATCTGAATTTCGGAAACGGCTCCAACGATTTTCATGGAATTTAATATGTAGGGGGCGATAAATCGATCTAGCTAGGTTTCATTTTTAGATAACGTCGTTTTATCCGTGTTTCTAAAAACTTTTTAACTAGCAATGACGCTACAAGCCTCCATGGCTTATGACGTTACTTCTAGGAAAAACCGGCCAAATGCGAGTCGGACTCGCGCCCTAAAGGTTCCGTACCATTATCTATAAAAAACGGCAAAAAACGGCACGTTGGCTGTATGGGATGCCTCCTTTAAATATTTGTTTTATTTTAATTTAATTATTTATTTTTAAAGTGAATACATAACTAAATATGCTGTGAATATTTCAAGCGTCTACCCTGTTGCCGTTATCGATATCGAGCAAAAACTAGCAAAAACATCGCGTTTGTTGTATGGGAGCCCCCTTAAATATTTATTTTATTCTGTTTTTTAGTATTTGCTGTTATAACGGTAACAAAAATACATCATCTGTAAAAATTTCAACTGTCTAACTATCACGGTTCATGAGATATAGCCTGGTGACAGACTGACGGGCGGACGGACGGACGGACGGACGGACGGACGGACAGCGAAGTCTTAGTAATAGGGTGCCGTTTTACCCTTTTGGGTACTGAACCCTAAAAATGATCCTTGATGCGTTCTACACCTGCCAACAAACTGCTTTGCAGTTTGGCAGAGGTAATAATTTTATTGTAAAAAATGTACTTCTGTGAATAAAAAGTTTTGCTTATTTATTTTTTTATCTTTGTGATTTTTTATTCATTGGATAAAGTTAAAAATACATTTTCAATATTCTTTATAATATAACTTACGGACCAAATAGAATAATAATTTAAATCCAGGAAACATTCCTAATGCCGTAATTAAAGAGTGAATCGAGTTCAGTTATTCGATTCATAATAACTATGAAATTTAAAAGAATCCGTGTCAAATTTACGCCCGGCCCCTGTGCCTACCTAATTAACAAACAAAACACAACTGTTTAATAGTCTATTTGCATAAAATTCACTGATTAACACTCTTATTAAATAAACACTAATTATGACAAAAATAAACATTTGTTGACTGAACTAATTACTACCTACTGCTTCGCAAACATAACACATAAGTATATGTGTATAAGGTTTATAACGGCTTAATTAATGAAACTCCTTCACGTACATCATGGAATATAATGCTAAAAGGGAATGCCATATTTACTTAGTGAGTGCTCATAGCCTTTTATTAAGTTCAAAAAGGATGGTACTGGTTTTATGTTAAAGTCCTCAAATTGTTTATGACGCTTATATTTTGACTAAAATTGGGCTTCAAACTTATGTATGAGTTAGGGAAATATCACCCGACCAATTTCAGTGTTTAAACAAAGTGTCATTTTATAAGCGATAGCAATTTATTGTCGAAATACCAAAATAAATCACATAAAATTTCGATAGTGCATGTCAGTCCTTATTATTTTTTTATTTTTTGACAATAGCTGAAATGCTAACCGACAAAGTAAGCATGGTAGCAATGTTGCTGACAAAGAAATCAAAAGTATTTATTGGATAAAAACGATACAAGTGCAACATTAAATGTGTTCGTAGGTACTTGGGCTATTACTATGTGAACGTATGTACCTATAGCTTAAGAAAGGTATGTGAAGTAAGAATGATTAAAAGACTTGCCAATTGAGCTTAGAAACTACATTGCTTCTCGCTATGTTTCTTGACCTTTTCGATTCCGTAACGCTTATTTGATAAAGTGAGCCCAGTTTGTAGCCACGTTTGTGGTTAAGTACCTAATAATCAGAGAGTAAGTAACATTTGATAATGCCTCCTCTAAAATCCCGGAGTCATAAACATGACCATTGAATCCTGGTACTTAAAAACTCGAAAATGCGTTTGTTCAAAAAAATCTTGTCAGTCGTTACGAATAGTACCTAGTTACGAAGTGACAAAATCTGATACCCCTAAGCTGTACTTTGGTAAGGGGTACTTTCGTGTTAACAGTGACCCGCACGATGATGGCGACATTTTTTTATCTATGGGAAATCATCAAATGACTTCTTCCGCTCTAGGTGGAGCGGAACGGAGTGTCTGACTTTTACTAGCTAGAACCTATCCGTGTTCCTCCTTATGCCCTTTTCGTTCAAAGGCCGTGGTGACTCGAAATTCCGCAATCCTGGCAGGATGGTGGCGACATTGAGGGCGAGCGCAGGGCGTCGGCGGTGAGGAGCAATATGCTTCCCCGTAGGTTTGCTCGCTGTGCGGCAGACGTCAAAGTGAGTTTATTTAAAGTGTTCTATCAGTCTTTCTACTCGGGCGGCCTTTGGGTATCTACCATATACGCGCCGAGCCTACAACGTCCTGCGCGTATAATACAGCGACGCTTTCAGGATGCTGTTGCGGCTACCACGGCCTTGTAGTGCATCGGGAATGTTCGCTGAAGCTCGCACGGATGGCTTTCACACCATCATGCGTAAGCGACTTCCCTACCTCAACGCTTGCGCAACACTCGTAAGGGCTCAAACACATAAACACGTTACGACGACACACATTACGTGTTTATGTGTTTGAGCCCTTACGCCCACAGATCTTGGATTTTTAACTGAGAGAAGTCGCAAGAAGTGCATGCTAGCCCGATTAATTACGCTGTTCAATTTGCCTCAATTAAAAATCCAAGATCTGTGGGCGTAAGGGCTCAAACACCTATGTATGCACGTTACGACGACGCAGCACGTTGTCGTAACGTGTTTGTGTTTGAGACAGTTTGAGTCCTTAGTTCATAACGGCAGCCTGAAAATGATTTTTGGCAGACCTGACAGCCCCATCCAAAGGCACTGAGTGGAGTTAGCTATAGGTAAATAAAACTATAAAGGAATCCTACTAATATTATAAAGGTGAATGTTTGTATGTTTGTATGTTTGTATGTTCGTATGTTTGTATGTCTGTATGTTTGTATGTTTGTATGTTTGTATGTTTGTATGTTTGTATGTTTGTATGTTTGTATGTTTGTATGTTTGTATGTTTGTGTAACAATCAGGCAAAAACGGCTGAAGGGATTTGGATGAAATTTGGCACACATGTAGTTCATAACCTGCAGTGCGATTCTGTAAGCATGTCGAAGTGAACACTTGGGCGGGGCGAACGACGGGTGAGTTGTCAATCCATACAAATAAGATGGAATGACAGCGCTCTTGTCGTTCACTCCGCCTAGGTGAACACCGTGAGATGTCAACAGAATCGACCGGCTGGAATAAAAAATAGGCTACTTTTTATCCCGGTAAGTGGCATGGATTAATGAAGACTGAGGAGGAAGTGGAAACTCAGAGCCGCTGCTGCCGTAGTACTTCAGATTCACAAGTACCAGGAGACCAGAAACATCAAGTACCAGGAGACCAGAAACACGTCATAGTATTTTTGGGCTGATATAATTATGTAGGTAGGGTAGGTGAAGGGTAGGTGTAGGGTAGGTGTTAAGGTAGGTGTAGGGTAGGTGTTAGGTAGGTGTAGGGTAGGTGTAAGGTAGGTGTAAGGTAGGTGTAGGGTAGGTGTAAGGTAGATGTAAGGTAGGTGTAAGGTAGGTTTAGGGTAGGAGTAGGGTAGGTGTAAGGTAGGTGTAGGGTAGGTGTTGGGTAGGTGTTGGGTAGGTGTAGGGTAGGTGTAAGGTAGGTGTTGGGTAGGTGTAGGGTGGGTGTTTCCTGAGTAAAAAATGTACAATACAAATCAGGAAACTGCTATTTCCGATATTAACGCGGGCGAAGCCGCAGCTGGTATAAGCTAGTAATACTAATATAGCACAATATAAAAAATTGTTACCGACTCTCTAACAATATATGGACTAGTCATGGTCTGAATTAAAGATATTTTATTCATTTATTTAAATCAAAATTTTACTCAAAAGTTGCAACGTCACCCAACTTCAGCAAAAAACAGCAGCATGATTTTCCAGTACGCATAGACCAAACAAAGTTAACCAGTTTAATAAAACGAGTATCAGCGTTCAATATTAATAAATTGTAACCAATGGACCAGGGTTTCATGAATACAAAGCGGTGCCATAGGGGACCATCCTAAGCAAACATGTACCGTCGCCAATAACGCACACAGTATTGGTTTAATGACAATTCGCTTGTTAATTAAATAGAAAATGTACCCTTTTTTATGTTGTTGGTAAAGCATTCATTGATTCTCCACGTTATGCGGGGTAATGCCCTTTTTGGGGACGGCACTTGCAAACAATGAGTGGACCAATGTTTTACATTAAATTACACGGTGTCCCTACATTTTGTATTGTGTTTTGCATACTGATTAAGTTAATCGTGGTGTTCAGAAATCAGATTTAGATTAAGGTACCTAAGGTCCTGGTCACGACCTTGAACGCTGTGACTTGCGACGTAATGGCTTAATGCGACATTCGCGCACTTCTTCATGCCATGCAACGAACCGTGAGTGGTGATGGCGGCGGCGACATACCCCGAGTCTGCTTGAGTTTTTGGGCCATGGCTAACGGGTACGAATCGTGTCATACCAACTATACAAACAAAACAAACAACCTAGTTAACGTGAATGTCTTGGAATCGCTGATGACTACCTCACACTTGCTCGCCTTACCCCGTGAACCTACAGCCCGAGCGACCGAAGGTGAACGAACGTTCGCGAACGTACACGGAACGTGTGTGGAGTTGTGAAATAGAGCGAGCGTTTTATCCGCGCTTGTTAGCTTTTGTTCGTTTAGTCTAGTATGTATGTTTTCTCGTTGTTAAGTATCGAAAAGAATGCCTTCATTAATTTTTTCTTCGAAACTATTCGATTTATATTTAATGATTGCTAAAATATGAGGAACTGTCTCCGAAGTAGGTAACCATGTATATTGATGATGGCGATAGTCGTGAAAAAGATATCGATCCATCCAATTTATAATTCCGTAGCTACCCTTTAGAAGGCCCACGTCAGGTGATAAAGTGCTTTATTCTTAGCTGGGACCGTACGACAAATAACAATTAAACTATAATTAACTTAACCCCAATTTAGCAGGGACTTTCTGTTATATAGGACTACTAGGGTATCCTGCTGAATTGGCAACTTTTATAATTGCTGCGGTTCAAGGTTGGTTTTACTAATATTATTGTCATTGATTTGGGTGAAGGATCATCTACAAAGTTATGCAACGCTCGACAAACCACCTTGACATACCGAGATTCCTCCGTGCCTCGGAAAGCTGTGGTCTCGGATGTCATATTTAGATCTTTGACAGTCATAACGGGTAGTCAGAAGCTAAAAAATCTGACACCAGTCTTGCTTAGGATTATCATGTCACCCAGTTACTTAATTATCGGTTTTGAAGGTTACATAGGCAGTCATCATCTGCCTAGCCTTTTCCCAACTATAATGAGGTCGGCTGCCAGTACAACCGGTGCATCCGGTTGTAGCGGATGCAGCTGAGTAACAGTATCTGCCTATGTAACCTCGCCGAGGTTGGTCTGTGGATGGTGACCATCTTAACGATCGGGGTACTCAGCTGGTAAAAAATAGTTCAGATCAACAGATACGAAGTAAATAGATCAGCCGTAGTTGTTACTCGTGTTGCTCGAAAGGTTAAGTTAAAAACTAGACAATTACCCAAGAAACCATGGATATAATGTGTGAAAGATTGTACCAAATTTCAACAGAATCGGTTTAGTAGGTACGAAGAAAATTGGCTGTGACAGACAGATAGACGGACACCCAAGTGATTCCATAAGGGTTCCGTTTCTTATGCAAATTCGGAACCCTAAAAAAGGGCTACATAATGGCTTAAAATCTATTAAAGCCACCACGCCTACTATACCACACGTACATACCAGTCACGTGTTTTGGGATACCTAGAGATATTAAAATGCACGTTGATATTACCTTCCCAACTGTGTAAAGTTTCAACATAATTAAATGACTAGGCATTTTTATAATTATTAAATTCATTTAAATATGATTAATAAGATGACTAATACTATTTGCAATAGGTAAATAATAGGTATTTTTATAGGGATGTGAATAGCGATATCAATAGTAATTTAGCAGATATCTTATCGATTAACTTGTCCTTGCACATTTGTTTCCATATCCTACCCCGACAGCAACGACAAATTTCGCCCTCTATCTACGCGATTTTTGAAAATATGTATTACTTAATAAGATGCTTACATAAGATGGCCAAATTCTATGTCATACAACATTGTTTCGCCACCATTTCAATTTATAGCAAAATTTTGCAGTTTTTTTTAAGAACTTTATTTAGTAAAAGACACAATTTTGTTTTGGATAGTTTTTAAGACCAAGACGTGTATTGTATTTCAGTAAGTCAATTAGAAAGTTCCCAAGCAAAAATTGTGAATCTAACAAATTTTTTTCAAAATCGAAATGAGATTTGCTAAAAAACACTGTTGAAGGGAAGAGCATCCTCTGCCAGAGTTGCGGATTTTGTTCGAAGTGGAATAAGAAAAAAGTAATTTCATCATTCTTCTTTACCGAGCCCACCGTTTTGAGTTTTTTATGACATTATAAAATTAATCTGTTGAGCTAAGAAAACTACTAGTTCTAATAAGATGGCGCCGCAAGTTATGCATTATAAATCATGATCAGTGATGCATAGGTATTGCTATTTACGGGATTTAGTGACCCTTATCTTATGCTATGCCTTCTGAATCCCGTGACCAGTAAGTAACACGGCAAACAGCAACGCACGAGACCAACTTATTTTAGAAAATGATTAGTTTGATATGTCGTCGTGCGTACTCATGGTATCTTAAACCGTTTTTTTTTCTATTAATAGGCACGCGTTTGACCACTATCTCACTTGATGGTAAGCGATGATTTGGTTGAAGATGGAGCACACTAGCCTAGAAGAAACCTATTCACTCTTGACTTAAAAACTCCCAGGTTGTAGCTATCAGGAAACACAAACTCTGGCAGGGATTTTTACTCCTTTGCTGTACGCACAATGAATGTGTGAATTAAACTATACAATTCCGTTGCTCACTGCCCAAAATGTAACCGATAGAAAAACGATAGACTAGCAACTCGGCGTCGATGCTCATAACTTTGTAGCTTCGACTCGACGAACCTATCACTGCCGATGATCCTCTTGGCTCGTTTCTCAATTGACTCAAGGGCATCAAGCTGGTATCTGGCAGATCCGTCCCAAAGATGAGAGTAGTGCTCCAACACGATCGAACTGCACTTAATAAAGTTTGAGCAGCTGTTCCGGCATGAAGTACCGCCTCACCTTTGCTAGGATCTCCAACCTTTGCCTCTATGAAAGGACTAGAATTGGGTACATGTTAATGTAACACCAAGAAGATGCAGCTGGGTGGAATTGGCTCCTTTTAGGAAAAAAGACACGCCTGGGTCTCAGCAGCATAAAACTTGATCAGATTGGCATCGCCCCATTCAGAGACAGCCAGTTGGGAGAAGTTCAAGCACTTAAACATAGCCTATGGGAGAGACCGAATCTATGACCCACCAGCTCGTGCGTTGGAAAGTATCTCTCAGCAACAGTGCTGTCGTCTGCATGTGCCGGTACTCATTGATACCGGGTTTTAGCAGATCATTCGAATGCAGCAAGAACAATGATGCCGAGAGCACCGACCCAAGAGGAACCCCGGCATATCCAACAGTCCAGACGAGGATAGATCAATCCCCCAGGAAATCTGCAAATCAATCACACAATCCGGCGGGTAGACCGAAGGAAGGAAGCTTACTAATAAGGCTATCGTGGCGTGAACGCCTTCAAGATGTCAAGGGAGTTTGCAAGTACCTCCCCGTGTTTATCGATGGCTTTACTCCAGATGTGAATGGCATACGCTAGAAGAACCCCAGTTGACCAATTTTGGCGGAACCCTTATTGTCGGTCACAAAAGATATTGTTAGCTTCTAATTATGCCAGGAGCTTACTATTCAGCACGCGTGACATACTCTTACAGAGTATGGAAAATGAAATGGGTCTATAATTTGTTGGGTCAGCTCGACTACCCTTCCCTTTATTAACTTTATTTAATCAACATTCAGAAAGAAATTAATTCGAAATTTGAAAAAAAAATGAAAAACATTCTCGGGAATCCCATTTTATTATTAGTAACATTATCATTCAAGTTCATTGAGCCATAATAGCACTACCTAAACCGATCACTGATACACAAGTGGAAGTTTGGGACGAACTTTTTCTAGGCCATTAGACTTATTGTGAATTGATGAAAAATCATTGGAGAACATGACAAAAAGATATCGATCGCATTTTTAGGCCGCAAAAAGGAGTTTGATTTGGTAGTTATTATTTGCCACACAAAATTGCAACATGGAATAATATCTGATTATTTTGCTTAAAAAAGTATCGCAATTTAAAGTTTCTGTTGACCTACTATCGGGTTTCGTCACCCGATAGTTGCTGGAACTTGCATCGAAATAAGGTCATATTGCAAATTTTTTTAATTGAAATTCAGAATGTTGTCCGGTCGTTCGATTTGATTTCTCCCAACATATCAAATAAAATAGTGCAGTATGCTTCTATATGTCACAAAACGATCCCTCTCACGCTTTAAATAGTAGTCCTTTTGACAGATTTCGGTAATTTTGAACAGGGATCAGTCGCAAGAGGCCAGTGCTTTTCCGTGCCATCCGACGGGGGAGGGGGAGAAATTTGTCAAGGTAAGTGTCAAGTCCCAATAAGACTTGCTTGTTTTTGGATGGCAAATCATCAAATGACTTTTCCCACTCTGGCCGGAGCGGGGAGAAGTGTACGTATGCCATAATCTTAAAAGGTTACATCAAAATCAATATTTGCAAAGGTATGATTCTTATGACGTGTACGTGTATTTTTAATTTTTTTAAATTTTCTAAGGTGTATACACATGTGGTTGCTTTCATATAAGATGGGAAAGAGCGAGAAAACCCTAGAAAGTGTGTACCTGGGCGTAGTTTATAAAAAATAAATAAAAAAAGAGCTCACTGCATTTTCTCGCTGATATCGACCCTTGCTCGTGTCGACATAAGACCGAAATTCATTGATGACTTTTAATATGCAAATTACATCAGAAAGTTAGTACAAGTAGCTATATAAATTGCAGAAAGTTAAACAAAAAATTAATTGGGTCTGTTAACAATGTCGTCGAGGTGAGTTTCATTTTTTCTATAATACTTTATCGCATTGCGATCGGTAGTTTTTATAAATAGAATATTTAAAAAAATACTTCTTGAATACCAACTGAATTCATGGCCTGCATTTTCACCTTCTTTTTCATTTATTTTAGCTCTACTCCTTTCTTTTCTTGTCTTACCGATCAAATGTCTGTTTATGCGTTCGTTATTAAATTGGTTATAAACCGACGTTATCTGTATTTGAAACACAATCTGAAAGGGTTGTTTTTATACTTTCAGCACAGAAGCATGTTTGTCTTCGACTCTGGGTACAGCTCAAAGCTTTGCAGCAGCGGTGCAATACTTTGCGGCGGCGCAGTGCCTTCTCTCACGTCCCATATTGCCGGAAGCTAAAGTAGCCGGTAAGCGTAAATCAATAATCAAACTCTTCCGTTTCTGGTGACTGACTGCCACAGCTGAAATTTGGCATGTAGGTTCTTCGGAGAGTGTAGGGGAACACTATTAGCATATTTCCCGAAATTCCGAAGGAAACGGGATATGCGCGTATGAATATAACTAGCTGTCCCCCGCGGCTTCGCTCCCGTCAACTGGCTACCTATCTACCTACCCTACACCTACCCTTCACTTACCCTACACCTACTCTACACCTACCCTACACCTACATGCACGCAAATAATTCTATTTTTTTGAGGTATTTCTTTCCGACTTTCTAGACAAAAGTTGTGATAGCTCGGTTAATATACATGTTATAAAAATAATTTATAGCCTATAGCACTCAGGAATAATGTAGCTTTCTACAAGTGAAAAAAATTTTAGAATTGGGTCATTAGTTCCAGAGATTACCCCCTACATACAAACTTACAAATTTTTCCTCTTTATAATATTAGTATAGATAAAGTTGAAGAGTTTGTTTGAAAGCGCTAATCTTGGAACTACCAGTCGTATTTGAAAAATTATTATTGTATATGATAGCCACGTTCAAGAGGAAGGCTATAGGTTATACAAAGAATAAAGATAATTAAAGATTTTTCTTTTCCTTTAACCCGTTGTATCAACTAGCAATAATTTGCATTTTGTTTCAGACTTTGAAAGTTTCGACTGCATAGTGGTTGGTGCAGGTTCCTCAGGGAGTGTGGTCGCTAGCCGTCTGAGTGAAGTTAAGGAACTGAAAGTACTGCTCATTGAAGCTGGACCTGATGCACCACTTGAAGCTGATGTAAGTTTTCTCCGTATGCTATACAGTTTATGAGAATTTCGCTTATTCAATTACCTAGAACAATTATTCCAAACAAATATGTGCGTTCAAGCGTCTTTCCGATAACTATTATTTAACTATACTTTTAACTTTTAAAAAGTTAAAATACTTTTAACTTTGTGATAGTGATCATTTTGTTCTTTCTTACTACTCCGCTGTTTTTTTCTGAATTATTTCACAACAACCACCTGTCAGATATAATCAAGAGTAGCTACTCGTAAATAGGAATACCCCGATGAAATTAAGATCGACGAATTCATGAGAAATCCTCTCACGGACTCGCGTCGTTCGTTGATTGGGAACAGTGGGACAAGATTGAACTAAAAAAACAAATAATTTGGTGTTAAAATTATAACTTTCAGCACAAAAAGTAATCTAAATTGTTTTATACTTTTCAGATTCCTGGTAAAGAAACTGATTTAATAGATTCAATGTATGATTGGAAATATGCAGCAGAAAACAATGGAATATCTAGTCAAGGTCTCATTAATGGTTCCGTATTTTGGCCCAGAGGTAAAATGTTTGGCGGCTGCAGTAGCAATAATGCTATGGTCTACGTTAAAGGAAGCGATCAAGACTATCAGACCTGGTACGATGCAGGCAATGAAGAATGGAGCGTTGAAGAGGTACGGAGATGTTTCAAAAAAGCTGAAAATCTTCAAAACCTAGAAATGTTGAACAATTCTACAATAAGTGATTACTATGGCCATGATGGGCCATTGTTCATTAATAAATTCAACAACACATATCAAGACTATTTAGAGCAGATAGTAAATTCATGGGATCAAATGGGTTTTAGAAGGGTTCTTGATGTAAACAAAGAAAATGTTATGACTTCCGGATTTATAACTTCAAACGCAGCGAACGGAATAAGGCAAAGTACAGACAGAGCATACTTGATACCAGTATCAAATAGACCGAATCTGAAGATATTGAAAAGCACTTTAGTAACAAAAGTTTTGATTGACGAGACTTTAACAGCTTATGGAGTTGAAGTTGAAAAAGATGGCGTGAAGAAGATATTTTATGCTTCTAAGAAAGTAATTTTAAGTGCTGGTCCAATAGGTTCTTCTCAGATTCTGATGCTGTCTGGTGTTGGTCCTGCAGCACACCTTGAGGAACATGGTATTTCAGTTATTTTAAATTCACCAATGGTAGGTCAAAACCTCAACGATCACAGTTGTTTCACAATATTTATATTCGCTGACTTGCCAGAACAGCAGCATACCGAGGCTGACTCACATCTTAATTTCATTAACTATCTTGCCCATCGTCAAGGCCCCTTATGCACTAGTGATTTTATAACACATGCTGTGGCATTTTATTCTACAGAAGAAAATCCTACTTATTCGAATTGCCAAAATCATGTAACTATCATTCCGAAAAACACAACGGTTTTCAAAAAAACTTTCACGAAAATATTCCGGTTCAATGAGACTGTTATAGATCCTATAGCCAAACTGAACAAAGATCATGCTATTATCGCTTTTCATTTTCATTTCCTACACCATCAATCAAAAGGAAACATATCTTTAAGATCTAACAATCCCAATGACGTACCTCGCATCCACTACAACTATTTCGAAGATCCAAGAGATTTAGAAAATTCTGCAATAGGAATAAAAATGGCTACAAGAATTCTGAAAACCAAGTATTTCAAATCTATTAACGCTTTCTTGCCAAGAATGAACGTTCCTGCTTGTAATGATTTGGAACTTGACTGTTTAGAGTATTGGAAGTGTATTGTTCTTAATCTAGTAACTACAGTCTTTCATCCTATAAGCACATGTCAGATGGGACGTGATATAAGTATGTCCGTAGTAGACAGCCGGCTGAGAGTACACGGAGTGAAGAATTTACGAGTAATTGACTCTGGAGTAATGCCCAGTCAAATCAGTGGTAACACTAATGCTGCATCCATCATGATTGGAGAAAGGGGATCAGAGATGGTCATTGAAGATATTCTAAATCAAATTAAATGAAAGTTGGTACTTTCATTTAATTTGAATCAGATTAGATTGTTTGATTCTCATTTTTGTTACTTGATAAAAACAAACGAAAATATACTTTGAGCAATGGCTTTATTGTCCTTATTTATTAATCTCCCCCACTTTCTCATATCTATTAATTATGGAGCCATACTGAAAAATCATCAGGATTGGTGTTACGTGGTGTTATTTATGGGTGGTGTGTCACGTGTGTTGTGTGTTATGTAGATAATGAGTATTATGAGTCTGAAGTGAGCTGTCAATCTATACAAAGAAGTACGATGACAGTTTACTCCATGCGCTCTGCACCTAAGTTCACACGGTGAGATTTTGACTGAAAAAAAACCGACTTCCAAAAAAAACACTACAAAGTACAAAATAACTTTAATTTCGGTAGTCGGTGTTTGGCTGCTTCTTAGTTATTTGACAACGACTTCCGAAATTAAAGTTATTCTGTACTTTGTAATGTTTTTTTTGGAAGTCGGTTTTTTTTTGTGAAAAAGTTTCTTTTTAGTGGTCCCACACCTCACAACACCATTGGAAAGTCACAGGAATGCAAAAATACGCAATTTCGTGTACATGGATGATTTTTTCACATATATTTTCCAGCTATTTGGATTTCAAAACCAAATTGCTTGATCGATTTTGATAAAATTTAAATGGGACCAATCGAGAAGTTATATCCTTTCAAATAAAACAAAAAAAAAATCAAATCGGTTCATAAATGACAGAGATATGAGGTAACAAACACAAAAAAATAAAAATACAGTCGAATTGAGAACCTCCTCCTTTTTGGGAAGTCGGTTAAAAAGACCGGCTGGTGGAGTGACAGTTCACTTCACGCTCATTTTACTTACGTTTTATGGGGAAAATTTTATAGACAAGACTGGCTAAGTCTTTCTCACACTGACCGCTACTTGAGTTTTCTACCATACAAAAAAAAACAACTTTACAGGCGTGAATAAAATCATTTAAAATATAAGGAATAAGGAAGTATACCAGAGACTTTCCATTTTTTTTAAATCCCTCACTTCAAGTTTTTATGAGTATGGAGCTCAGATCACCGTGCGGCGTGGCGTGGAGATTTTCCTGTGTCTTAAAATACTTTGCGTACTATTGTTTAATTGAAGTTCTTAAAACGTAACAGACAGATGTGTTGCTGGGGAGTTTACTTCTTCTTCCCAGCTAAAACACTAGGAAGTGGTGACGGGTGGGCGTTTTGGGGGACTGTCTTTATGTAAAATTTGACGTTCAAAAAGTACTGGCTCTCAGCCTAATTTGAATAAATTACATTTGATTTGATTTTGATTTTTGATTCGCGCTGTACGGAATCAAAATGTGCTATTACAGCTCTCGTCAAATAACTGTGCCCCTCTGAAATTGGCTACGAGTGGCTGCGTAGTAGTCAAAATTAAGAACAAAACTGCAACTGCGCTTGCGCAAGACACATGGGGGCGGGGATTATGGCGGCGCGATTTTATGTCTCAGTCGCTCGTTTACGTTCGATGCATGCTTGCGTCCCGCTTGCTCCCGTGTACGTGACTGCACCTGCGCGATCTTTGCAAATGGCTAACTTCAGAGGGGCAAAGTTATTTGACGATAACTGTACCTACGTTTAAAGGCTTCTTTTATGGATGGGAAATCATCAAATGTCTCTTTCCGCTCTGGGTGGAGCGGGAGGGAGTGTTAGACTCTTACTGACTAAAACCCATCCGTGCTCCTCGTAGTGCTAGGGCACTACGAGGGACTAAAAGTTACCGCTGCCCTGGAAAGCATAGGTGCTTTCCAGGGCAGCGGTAACTTTTTCGAACAAAATCCGCAAGCCTGGCAGGCTCTGGCCCTAACGGGCCCCTTCTCCTATGCTGACATCTCTTTGAGGCGCGCGTGGAACACAACGCGCCGTCGACCCGGGTCTGGCTTTGATCGAATGGCGAGCCACCCACCGCTCGCTTTGTCAATGACAAAAATACTCTTCCCCCTTTACATGTCTGGGAAATTACAAAAATAAACATAATTTATGATTTGGTAAGCGTGATCTAGATACATAGAGATATCAACATCAATAACTATGCCAAATTACATCTTCGTAGCATCAAAAGTCTTTAAGTTAATCGTAAGCGGAGTGATGGGCTTGGCGAAACTTTAAGAAGGCGCCGACCAAACGCCAACCGCGCAGTAGCGCCCTCATCGTTTGTTAATACGAATAATAGTGGCCCCACTATTTTTCGTTTTAGTGATTATAATAAAACTAAACAATGTAAAACTACCGTTTGTAGTAATATTAACGTATAATCTTGTGGAGCACAACTTAACGTTCTTATTTTCTGCATTTTCATTCTAAAATAAAAGAAATAACCAAACAAACGATGAGGGCGCCACTGCGCGGTCGGCGTTTGGTCGGCGCCCTCTTAAGTCTGCCTTGATGTTTTACTACGGAACCCAAAAAAAGGCTTTGTATTATTGCATCATCAAGATATAGGGTCTCTGAGAAAAATTCTAGGAAGTAATAAAATACGACAAATTAAAGAAAATATCACTTTACTACAGTAAGAAATGATATTTTATATTTCTGCGCAGTGAAACAAATCATTGCAGTTAAATTTTACACCTTGTTGTAATCTTCTTTTATTAGTTCTGATCCTCTTTCTCCAATCATGATGCAGGGTCCGTTGATATTGCCACTAGTTAGTGTTGGCATCACTCCAGCATCTATTACTCGTAGGTTTGCCACCCCATGTACTTTCAATCTACTATCCACTACTGACGTACTAATGTCAGATCCCATCTGACATGTCCCAACAGGATGAAATATTGAGCTTACTAAGTTTATACAAATGCATTTTCAGTAGTCTTCGCTGTCTAATTCGTATTGGTTACACGAAGGCACATCCTTTCTCCCTATGAATCCATTAATTGATTTAAAATATGGAGTGTCCACGATTTTTATATAGCCATTTTAATTCCCGCCACTAAAGTGTCTAAATCTCGACTATCGCCGAAGTAGTTAGCATGTATGAGCGGATGATCTTTAAGATTGTTTGAACTAAAAAGAATGGCTTCGAATATATAAATTGCATGGTCTTCGTTCAGAGCTACCATTGATTCAAGCACTGTGACGTTGTATCGGAATGATTTCTCTAAATTACTTCGGAGCGTGAGACTGTTCTTATTTATGACTGTAACATGATTTTGAACGTTCGGATAACTGGCATTGTCAGCTGTAGAGAAAAATGCTGCGGCGTCAGTCATCAGACTACTTTGTGCCAAAATGCCATCACGATTGAAGAGATATTCCTTAATATTGAGTAATATTTCAGCAATTGTCAGTTGTCCAGGCGTGTCACCATAAATTGTTGTTGGTACTAAAACGTGATCTTGAAGGTTTTGTCCAACTGTAGGGGAATCAACTATGCATGTGATGTCTTCTGACTGTAGATATTCTCGAGGTCCGACACCGGACAACATCAGCAGTTGTGGAGAACTGACTGAACCAGCACTTAGAATTACTTCTTTAGTTGAATAAAACGTCAGTTTCTTGCCGTCATTCTCAACTTCAACACCATATATTGTTGAGTTTTCGTTTATCAAAATCTTAGTTACTAGTGCATTTTTCAGTATTTTTAAGTTTTTTCTATTTTTTATTATTTGTAGATACGCTTTGTTTGTACTTTGTCTTACTCCTTCAGTAACTGTACCTAATAATGTTCCAGAACCCATGAAACCAGCTTCTTTTAAGTCAGGTACTCTCTTAAATCCTATTTTATCCCATGATTCAATAATCGTATCTGTGTAGTCCCGGTAAGTATTGTTGAATTTATTAATTACTAGCTGTTGCCCGCGACTTCGTTCGCGTGTATGTTGGAAAGTACAATGATGTAGCTAGGTTAGATCAATAAGATATACGAACAGTCAATGTCTAGCATTGCTTGACCTCTTTTTTATGGATGGGAAAACATTAAATGACTCCTTCCGATTGGGGCGGAGTGGAAGGGAGTGTCAGACTGTTACTGACTAAAACCCATCCGTGTTCCTCTTAATGCCCGTTGCATTCCAGAGCCGCGGTGACTCTTTCGAACAAATTCCGCAACCCTGGCAGGCACTGGCCCTAGCGGGCCCCGACTTTTATGCTGACATCTTTTTGTGGCGCGCGTGGAACACAACGCGCCGCCGTCGACCCGGGCCTGGTTCTTATCGGATGGCGAGCCACCCAACGCTTGCCATCCACAAGCCCGCGTTGCTTGACCCCTCTTAGAATTAGGAATTTGGAAGAGTGTTATGCCAGGCAATGGCTGTATCCCCCTCTTGTGTTCATGTAATTTTTCGTGAAGAAACGTTTTTTAATGATAACTCTCCTCTCATTTCATCGAAACTATTCACACTAGATATCGTGAAAAGTCGGTATGGATTGGGACTATAGCGGTATTAACGTCCATTGTGTGCCTACCTGTCGCACTTAAGATTTGCAGATGACTTTGTGGTTTTCACTGAGAACTTGGATGACCCCCAGAAAATGCTTCTTTTAAGTTGGGTCTTAGGATGAATATGGCCAAGACGTTATGGCACACACCTTCAGCGATTTAAATCCTACTGGTAAAGTTGGAAATGAATCGTTGGAGATGATTAACCGATATGTTTGGCCATATCCTTTCAATTGGCAAAGAAAATAAACAAACGGAGGTATCGAGAAGAATACAGCTTGGATGGCCCGCTTTTATCAAAATGGAAGACATTCTGAAGCCTGCCAAAATTCTGCAATGTCTGAATTCTCGCCTCTATAACCAGTGTGTTTTCCTACCATGACCTACTTACTTACATGGACGCTCACGCAGGAGGCTGTGTACAGACCGATAGTTTCACAGAGAGCCATGGAGCATTCCATACTTGGCAGAGGTACGTCTTCGAGATCCGAAGACGTACGAAGGTTTTCAACATCGGGAAACGAATTGTGGAACTAAAGTGGAGCTGGGCAGGACACTTGGCAAGGCACGGTGATGACTGATGCGTCCGAGGACTGGAAGAAAAAGTATTGGTCGGCCGGCGGCGAGATGGGCGGACGATATTGTTGCCATCTTGGGTAGAATCTGGATGAGGCTGGCACAGGAACGTGGGGATTGCCACACGAAAAGAGAGGCCTATGCTCAGCAGTGAGCGAAGTCGGGCTGTGGATGATGATGATGATGAATCACGATGTTGAAGAAAGTTGCTAAGCTTTTTAACACGCGATAGAGCTATGTAAATTGAGAAGTTATCCCCCGCAGAGGACACGGTGGAGCATACGGTGAAGGTCTGCCCTGCTTGGGCGGAGCACCGCCGTGTCCTAGTCGAGGCGATCGGCGGCGGCGACCTCTCGCTACCGGCTCTGGTTCACTCCATGGCCAGAGCGAAGAGGCAAATCTCACAAAAAATATGGGAATAAATACGATACAAAAAAAAACAAAAATAAAAACACCTTTAAGGATTCGAACCCACACCTATTATTTCGAAAGGCAGTTTTTTAATCCGAAGGTCTATGAGTTCTGTTGACATTTATTTCAAATAGCCGATCTTATTTATGTCATGATTTTTGGCTGCTGAGCTCTCCGAAAGTATAGCGTGATGATAATCATTGCATAAGTTAGACCCATAAGTATCTGCAATATTGTAATATGTTGTGGCTTCTTATAACAGTTCCTCGCTAAACTGTTTGGAAAAATGTCGAATAAAATTTTAAATGTTATTTTATGTACACAAAAACCCATTTTATTATTATTTTGACAATATTATGCAGTAAAAATACATTTCAAAATACAAAATAAATACAAAAATAATAACAGTTGCTGGGGATCGAACCATGTGACAATTGTCGTTCAAAACAGACATTTTTTAATATTGCTCATCCCCCAAAGCACATAGATTCAAGATGAAAATCATTTTGTCCAAATAAACCGTTTACATACACTTTTGAATTGTTAAGGTCAGTTAGTCAAAAATATAAAGCTACATTCCAAAGCGTAGATCTCTATGAAAAAGAACATGCAAGAAACTCCACGGCCATTCTTTTAAATCATGAGCCCTGACATGTGAAAATTCCCAATAAAAAAATAAATCTTATGTAATGTAAATAAACATTAAATTCGCGGCACAGCGGAGTGCTCGTGTGTTTAGAAAAATACTGGTTACATTCTATTCTATTCTATTTTTGTTTATGGCAAAGTCGAACCGTCCAGTTCAGCACTGTTACGACGCAAGAACCAGAATTGTTCAAGACCGACCAAGTCCGACGTCCAAGGCGACACAACTCGATTTGCGTCCGATACTTTACACGAATCACAATTGATCGCGGAGGCTTAGTTATAGGGTCCCGTCACCGTGCGTACGGTACCCTAATAATCGGTAATAGAATAGCCATTATTTGCAAATCGAACCGTTCGACCTTTCGAATTTGAATCTATCGCGCAGGCTTAGTAGTAGACTCCCGTTAGCACTTTGGTACGGAACCCTACAGGCCTGGATTCCCAGTCCAGTTCAGCACTGTAACGACGCAAGAACCAGAATTGTTCAAGACCGACCAAGTCCGACGTCCAAGGCGACAACAACAATCCGAACAAATCAGAGATTTCTTTTTACGATTTTGGACTCGAAACCCTGTCAAAGACTTGAAAGACCAAAAGGTGTTTCAAGTCTTTCGTCGTTCGTTCGTTCGACAATGCTGTTAAGAATCGTGTGGGAGTCATACTCTGACGGAAAATCTTAACACCGTTACAGAAAAACGCGTCATCAGTGCTACGCCATCTATCGACCATTTGGTAAACTGACAAAATATTTGGCCGAGTGGAGACGGTAAATAAGGAGCCCATGTATAACAATAAGTAACGTTATGGTATTAAAATGTTCACTTTTATTTTACTACTTATTAAAAGTTTCAGAAATAACTCAACAATTTGTTTTGATGTTATTTTCATGCTTACCTGCATTTTATCTTTCTCAATAGATGGCGCCTAACAGTCGGTCACCGCAACGCGCTGTATGAAGTTCCATACTAAAATTAAAAATTCAATATCTTTTGATTTTGTGGGTCGATTTTGATGAAATAAACGCTATATGTTACTCGGGTTAACACTTAATATTTTTAATAACTTAACTTTCGAAACCAATCAGTGGTTTTTGCGTAATGCTGACACAAACAATTGGACAAACAGACGAAAATTTCAAAAATGGCATTTTTGCGTTTTGTACCTTTTTCCTAACATTTCTCAGTTATTTTTATGCGAAAATATTCAATGTACAGACACGGCAAATCTATGATTTTATTATATGTATAGATTTGAACCGTCATGACCGTAATGTTGACTGATTGTTGAATTATTCAACATTTCCGCAACCTGAAGACTCTCGGCTTTCTTAAAACATCTTCGAACATGTTTTACACTCCTCTCTATGTTACCTGCATCGTTTTTGGAAGTCTTGGTCGTTTCCGGTAACATAAGCCAAAGCGTTTATGCTGCTGCTACCTCCGAGCATCCTTCCTTTTATCCAGTTTACACGACCGTCTTTGAGACCTTGGCTCGTAACTCCGTTATTGACTGTTAAATATTGCTAGTCATGTTTAGATCCATAAATAGTTGTTTGTAATCCTGGTATCTGAAATAAATAAATCGTAAGTTTCTGATGTAAAGTATATAGAAAAAAAATATTTCACAAGAAATAGAACGTAAAATAATGTTTTATTTTACTACCCTACACCTACCCTACACCTACCCTACACCTACCCTACACCTACCCTACACCTACCCTACACCTACCCTATACCTACCCTACACCTACCCTACACCTACCCTACACCTACCCCACACCTACCCTACACCTACTAAGAATCATCCAAATCGTGTGAAAATTGACGAAAATATCGCTGAACAAACATAAAAATGCTAATAGTTTAGAGACTAATGATAAAAATGTATGCGAAATATAAAATAAAAAAGGTATCTGCCAACGGCATCATCCTCGTGAAAGTTGAAACTATTTCAAGAAAACATTTATTATGATGAATGGATGTAAAGTTTCCTATCTTCTATTCCAGGAAAATGGTCTGCCGGAGTGCCATGTTTCTTTTAGTTCCTTTCGCATAGTATAGATTATTTCGAAAACCGACGGCACGATTGTTTCTGGGTAAATTTCGTGTCACGTTTTCTTGACAGCGGTGTTTCGTTAAATACCTGCAAATATTTATTTCATAATTAAATCATTTTAATTTGGACTTAATATTTATCAGGCACATGACGTCATGGTTCTACAGGTATTTTTTTCCAAAAGTGTCGTGATAATTTCGGTAATTTACAATTTTGTCTTTGCCTTCCATAAAGTAAGGGTCATTATTTTCTTTTGTACTCTGGGTACCCAGCTCCTGTTAATGGGAGCAGTAAGAAATGTGGGGTTTTAGTTGGTCAAAGTCCGATATGACGGTCCGTTCTCCCCGGATGGAGGGTCTCTAATGTTATCACAATTTAAAAAAAAAAACTGCTGTGCCGAAGCTTTACGATGTTATAAAACTTTCCGCCAAACTTCAAGGGTCTTATTATTGTTTAGTAATATTTTAGAAGCTGTGGCATTCTTGTCTACCCAGAATAATAATAATAATATATAATAATAATATCTTGGGACAATCAACACACCGCCATCTGGTCCCATATCTTGGGACAATCAACACACCGCCATCTGGTCCCAAACTAGGCAGAGCCTGTACTATGGCAACCAGACAACTGATAAACATACTTATATATATTTCTAAATACATACATATTATAGATAAATTACACACCCAGATACAGAACAAATAATCGTACTCATCGCACAAAGATTTGTCCTGTGTGGGAATCGAACCCACGACCTCCGTCCTAGCAGTCAGGGTCACTAACCACTAGACCAACAGGCCAGAATAACCGTAATGTAAGTAATATCGACTCCTGCAAATAGTAACCAAACTCTATTTACTATGAATAAATTATATAAATTGCCGAAAGTTTTACAGATGATTATACAGTTGACAACTGTTACCAATGTCATCGAGGTGAGTCGCGGTTTTTAATTAATTTTATTTTTAAATTAATCGCTTGAAATCGTAATCACTAACTGTTGCTAATAAGCTTAAACTTCTTACTTTTTAATAACTGTCATGATTTAAACAACAACTTAAAATATTTATTTATTTATATCCAAGAAATAAATAAATTTATAAAAGTGTGACAGGTAAAGAGGACTGTTTTAATCTTAGTTTCAGCGCACAAACATGCTTGTCTCCCACTTTGGGAGCAGTCTCTCAGACCTTTGCAGCAGCTCTGCAGTACTTTGCAGCGGCACAGTGTCTTCTTTCACGCCCTTTATTTCCGGAAGCTGATGTTATCGGTAAGTATACATTGCCTTCTACTACTGATATTAATTAACCATCATTCTCATTTTTGATACTTGTTTTGTATCACTCCTTGAATTATCTATCTGGTAGAAGTGTTATAGTCAATGTACGCCTTCTACAACGTTATTCAGCCGAAAACGGTTACCAGCTGCACATAGCCTTACCCAGGCGTCGTCGCAACGATTAGTCCTGTGCTTTTTAGGCTTCCGTACCTCAAAAGGAAAAAACGGAACCCTTATAGGATCACATTGTAGTTCGTCTGTCGGTCTGTCACGACCGTTTTTCTCAGGAACTCGTGGAGGTATCATGATTGAAATTAATATCAAATACGTAGGTTGATGTTACCTTTGCCAGTGGAATTTGTTCGAAAGAGTTACTGCGGCCCAGGAACGCAAAGGGCAATAGGAGGAATACGGATGGGTTTTAATCAGTAGGAGTCTGACACTCCCTTCTGCTCCGCCCAGACGGAAGTAGTCATTTGATGTTACCTTGGAGCTCTAACAAATCATGCTTCAACTACAAAGTTAAGTTTTTCCTTCAATCGTACTTATCGTTTCATCAGAGTAATGAGTGTTTTCATAGCATATAAACTTCAGTAAAATCGGGCCACGATTCCTGTAATAGACGAACTATATCTACATATGAGTTTGCACGGAATCCTCGGTGCGCGAGTCAGACTCCCACTGGTCCAGTTTTTAGATCAATAGGATTGCCATAACATTCACAGTGGTGCCTACTTGTACACGGTTCCCATATTTTCACCGATTTTAGGCGAAGACATTGGTGCTTTGCGGGCAATGTGTTTAAATAACTTTTTTTTGTTACAGATGGCGATAGTTTTGATTTCATAATAGTTGGGGCTGGTTCATCAGGAAGTGTAGTTGCTAACCGTCTAAGTGAAGTAAAAGATTGGAATGTATTGCTTATAGAAGCTGGCCTTGATGCACCACCAGAAGCTGATGTAGGTTTTTTTAATTATAATAGATTTATTCCTAAGTATTTGCAAAAAGGAGTCAAACTGTAAACACATGTTTTAAAAATCTTCCAGATTCCCGGCACCGAAGGCGCATTAATAAACACAATTTATGACTGGCAATATTTAACAGTAAACAACGGAAACACTGATCAAGGACTTATAAATGGATCTGTAGGATGGCACAGAGGTAAAATGTTTGGTGGTTGCAGTAGCATTAATGGCATGATCTACATTAAAGGAAACGACCATGACTACCAGAATTGGTACGATGCAGGAAATAAGGAATGGAGTGTTAAAGAGGTACGGAGATGTTACAAAAAAGCTGAAAGTCTTCAAAACAAAGACATGTTACATAATTCTAAAGTTAGTAAAAATTATGGACATGATGGTCCGTTATTTATAAATAAATTCAACAACACTTTTAAAAGTTTTTTGGAGAAAGTAATGGACTCATGGGATGAAATTGGTTTTAAAAGGGTTCTAGATTTAAACACAGAAAATGTCATGACTTCTGGATTTGCGCCTGTAACAGCAGTTAACGGAATAAGGCAAAGTGTAGACAGAGCCTTCTTAATGCCAATAGCAAGCAGATCAAATCTGAAAATGTTGAAAAATACGTTGGTCACAAAGGTTTTGATAGACGAGAATTTAACAGCATATGGAGTTGAAGTAGAAAAAGATGGCGTAAAAAAGTCATTTTATGTGTCTCGTGAAGTTATTTTAAGTGCTGGTCCAATAAGTTCTCCACAGCTTCTGATGTTGTCTGGTATTGGTCCTACAAAACATCTTCAGGACCATGGCATTTCATGTATTTTAGATTCACCAATGGTAGGGAAAAACCTCAAAGACCATAATTTTGTACCAATATTTACGTTTACTGATGTGCCAGAGCAACCGAGCGAAGTTGACACATATCTCAGTGTTATAAACTACCTTGCCAACCGTCAAGGTTCCTTGTCATTCAGTAATCTGTTAACAGATGCTATAGCATTATATTCCACAGAGAATAACCCTACTTACGCAAACTGTCAAAACCACATGTCAATAATTCCCAAAAACACCACCACACTGAAACAAAGTTTTATGACAGCATTCCGTTATAATGAGAGCATCATGGATTCCATAGTTGAACTGAACCAAAAACATGGCATTTTCTTTTTCCATTTCAATTTATTACATCCCGTTTCAACAGGAAATATTTCATTGAGTTCTAACAATCCTAAAGATCCTCCTCTCATATTTCCAAATTACTTTGAAGATCCAAAAGATTTAGAAACTGCTTCTAAAGGAATCAAAATGGCTACAAAAATTCTGAACACCAAGTACTTCAAATCTATTAATGCTTTCTTGGGAAGAATGAACGTACCAGCTTGTAATGAGTTTGAACTAGATAGTATAGATTATTGGAAATGTATTTGTGTTAATTTAGTTACTACAATATTTCATCCTGTGAGCACTTGCAAGATGGGACGTGAAATAAGTATGTCTGTAGTAGACAGCCGGCTGAGAGTGCACGGAGTGAAGAACTTGCGAGTGATTGACTCTGGAGTGATACCTGGAACTACCAGCGGTAACACAAACGGTCCATCCATCATGATAGGAGAAAGGGGATCCGAATTAGTGAAACAAGATTATTTAGTACCATATTAAGTATTGTTTATGCTGCAAATGCGTTACCTTGTTTTTGTTAAACGTGTTATTTCTTGGTCTTGCATGTTGTAATTTTTATGATAAATGCAAAAATATTTGATACGTTTTTTTCTCACCAAAAATAATTAAGTATATAACATACCACCTTATTTCAAATTATGAATGAATGATAATGATGTAGCACTGGGAAGACGCTATATCTTGCTTTTATGTAATTTACGTCCTGATGATGAAAGGTTTACGTATTTGGAAAATTCTGCGAACCTTTGAACCATAAAATACGTTCTATTAGAAGCGAGCGTTTCAGTGTTTGACTATGGAAATCAAGTCAGATATTCGAGTGAGTGAGTGGATGTGCAGCTTTAACATTTCGAAAACGAGAAAAGTCACCATATTTTTCTGAAAAAGGATATCACGTGTTCTTAACAGTAGTCGATTGTGTTACCCATTGTGCAAATAAGATTAATCAAACACTTTTAATTATTCATGTGTACCGACTGGATAGTTTTCAGACAATTTAAAGTACACATTCTTTGGACAATGTCGTGGTAAGTTCGTTTATTTAATTCGATACAATCATCCTCTTTTCAAATATATACATTTGGTTGTTTTTATTCCGATTCAATTTTAAAGCAGTAGTATTGTTTTTTATTTTGTTTATTTCTCTGATCTCCTGGATTACAGATTGAAAATGTAGTCAAAAACTCAACAAGAAACAAAATTTTTTTTTGTGATAAAAAGTAATATTTTGCTGAATAAGCGTCATCTTAATGTAGAAATAGGTATGTATGTCGATTGTTGGCGATTAAATACTTCTTTTTCTTTCTTATCTGCCCTTTTCCTCTTACGATTTTTTTAAAATTCTAGTTCCACCTCTTCATGCCTGACTCCATCGACAGGGGCTGCTCTCCAGACCTTTTCAGCAGCACTGCAGTTCTTTGCAGCGTCACAATGTCTCCTCAAAAATGACAAACTTCCAGAAGTTGACGTTCCAATTAGTAAGTCTACTTTGTCTTCTGCAGTGTTTCCAGTTACTATAAGGTTACACATGCATTCCTCCAAATATTTATCTTTGTTTTTCGCCTACCAATGGATAATTATTAATCACTTTACTTTACGGGTGCATTGTTATCCTTTTTTTTTCAACTACAAGTAGGGTTGGTGACTGAAAATCATAATTTAACATGAAATTACTGCCATCGTATCTCTATTATCGATAGAGCAGGCTGGAGTCGTTAGGTTTCCGTATGTTTTATGAAAGTCGGAATTGTAACAAATTTTAAATAAATACGTGGTTTAAAGACATGTTGGGGGCTAACGATGTACTGAAATATTTTTTTTTACAAAAATCAGCCAAGAGCGGAAAGTCTCGACATAGTTAACGATCTCATAACGACCGAATTCAGTCGATAATTCCTAAGGCGGCCCGTACACAGTCAATTATGGACGCGGTCGACGTATGGATCATTGATTTTGATCGTGGATCGCGTTCAAGATTGACTGTATACGGTCGGCTTACTTAACGATAAAATTCGGTCGGTAGGCGATCGGTAACTTTGTCAGGACTTCAGCTCCAGGTTGATTAAATATTGTGTGTGTGTTGTTAAATTAATTGACTTCAACTGACATTTTCAGATTTTGCGAAATTTGACTTCATAATAATAGGCGCGGGATCAGCAGGAAGCGTGATTGCCAACCGGTTGACAGAAGTTGAGGACTGGAATATACTGCTTATAGATGCAGGAGATGATCCGCCAGTAGAATCCGATGTGAGTAACAATAAACTCAAAACAATACAAATAAAGAGCCGACATTTAGTATCTTGTTAAATGTGTTATTTCTACTTAAGTAAGTATCTGAAAACTTAAAAATCTCAATTTTTATTAAAATATGGTTTACATTAAAATCATACAATTGACCGCAAATGTTTCGTATTTTATGCTTAATATGATTTAACCATTTCAGATTCCAGGATTGGTGGGAGCTTTATATAATACTAATTACGACTGGCAGTATCTAACAGTTAATGATGGAATAACAGATCAAGGCTTAATCAATGGCTCTGCCAGTTGGCCGAGAGGCAAAGTCTATGGCGGTAGCAGCAGTATTAATGTTATGCTTTACGTACAAGGAAATGACGACGACTTCAAGAATTGGTACGATGCAGGCAATAAAGAATGGAGTTTAGAGGATGTAAGAAGGTGTTTTAGGAAAGCTGAAAGTCTTCAAAATCAAGATATGTTGAACGATCCTAAGATCAGTAAACACTATGGCCAGAATGGTCCGCTTATCATAAACAAATTTAACCAAACCTACGATCCTTTGTATCGGAAAGTTATTGACTCATGGGATGAGATTGGTTTCAAGAAAGTTTCTGATTTAAACGCCGCCAATGTCATGGGCTCTGGATTCATAACCGCAACAGCAGCAGATGGAATAAGGCAAAGCACAAACAAAGCATACTTATTGCCTGTCAGAAATAGAAAGAATCTAAAAATATTAAAAAGAGCGTTAGCCAAAAATATTCTGATAAATGAAAATTCGACAGCTTACGGTGTGGAAATTGAAAGAGACGGACGGAACATGACAGTTTATGTATCTAAAGAAGTTATATTGAGTGCTGGGTCAATTGGCTCCCCACAACTACTGATGCTGTCGGGTGTGGGTCCGAAAGAACATCTTTTATCAAAAAATATCACGTGTCTTGTTGATTCCCCAATGGTAGGACAAAACCTTCAAGAGCATACGATAGTACCCATACCAATATATGGAGATGAACCTGAACAAAAATCAATTGTGGAACAATATTTTGGTGCTATAGACTACCTAGCTAAGCGTCAAGGTTATTTAACAGAGAACGCTTTTTCGTCAGGTGCTCTATCATTTTACTCCACAGTTGATAATGCTACGTTTCCAAATTGTGAAAATCAGATTTCAATATTACCAAGAAACTTCTCCAACCTAAATGATTCCTTGACCTCGATATTCCGTTACAATGAAGTATCTACTAATTCTATTATTGAACTCAACAAAAACCATGCACTATTTTTTATTTTATTCACACTTCTCCACCCTTATTCTAGGGGAAATATTTCCTTGAGTTCAAACAATCCTTACGATGCTCCTCTAATATATGCAAACTATTTTCAAGACTCAAGAGATTTGGATGTCGCTGTTAAAGGAATTAAAATGGACACAAAAGTAGTAAACACCACTTATTTCAAATCTATCAACAGCTTTCTGGGAAGAATCAACCATCCTGCTTGTGATGAATTTGAATTAGATGGTGAGGAGTATTGGAAATGTATTTGCATTAATTTTGTTACGACGGGTTATCACCCTGTTGGAACGTGTAAAATGGGGGCTGGTATAATGACGTCCGTAGTAGATAGTCGGTTAATAGTCCACGGAGTGTCGAATCTAAGAGTCATTGACGCAAGCGTTATGCCCAACACCACCAGTGGTAATAATAATGCACCAACCATCATGATTGGAGAACGAGGATCAGAACTGATTAAAGAAGATTACGGAGAAATAGATTTTACATGTAAATAACATACAAAAGTAACAACAAAACAAAAGTAAAGACGATTTTAATAACTATAACGCTTTTCTATTTTTGTTTTAATTATAAACAACATTTTATAGGTACTAACATAGTCGACCAATCTGGTGAACTGTTTTGAAGGTATATTACACAATAAACCAAAAACGACCATTTCAAAGGTTGGTTCAGGTGTGCCTCTAACTGTTTCCCTGATTTAGATTTTTTTTAACTGAATATATCTGCAAAATAATTTTCGGTTCGATGGCCAGTAAGAAATATGGACCTATTCAGATATCTTAGGACTCTTAAATGCAGTCCAAAGTGTAGTTAAACTTTGAATTCTGGAAAAAGTAATCCGCAGTCAGTAAAATGAACGACCATGCAATAAAATTTTCCCTCTCATTTATTTTCATCGATTTTATAAAAGTTAAAATTGTCTTCATAGGCATTATGAAATGCCAATTTATGGTTTTGTCAAACCATACACATTTCAAATACCTATTTAATTGGAAATAAAAATCCTAACTAAGTTAACCTTAAAATATGGCGTCAAAAAATTCACATAACATCGCTGTCGACTGGAAGTGTGCCCAAAAGACTGGCTTTTACCTTGGACAAAGGATAAGCATTGCCTTATAACGTGGCAATGCCGCCAGCGATAGCGACAGTGATATTATATGGATGAATTTTTTGAGGCCATATTTTAGGGTTAACTTAGTTAGGATTTTAAATTTTAGTGTATATAGTTATTTAAGTGTTTCAAAGTCAGGCAAAGCATTTATTTCAATTAAACCATTTACAGGCACTTTTGAATTGTCAAGGTCGGTCAGTCAGAGGTGAAGCTATTCGCACGTTCCAAAGCGTAGATCTCTATGGAGAAGAACGTGCAAGAATAAACTCCATGGAAGTGTCCATGGAGTTTATTTTTAAATCAAAAAATTGTTACAAAGTTATATTGTTTTTGTTGAAATGTTGCACGACAAAAGCGTTCGAAACAAAAAAGAAACAATTCAAAGTACTACCAATTTAAACAAACCGTGGCAGTTGAGAGATGACCAATCCCAGCTGACGGAGCCAAATGATGAATGAAACACAAACGTCACCATCAGAGACACTTTTGAGTGGGCATGACACTCCCAACAGTCAGGGTACATTCAAGTCAAAGTAATAAACCAAAAGTAATACTCTAACTTGAAGGATTAATAAATGACTCCTTTAATTGGATAAATTATTATATCAACGCTAACATCAAATATTACTGTTGCAAATCTAAACCCACAACATAGCCAAGTTTTTAGAAGGTTTGCAACAGTGATATAGCAAAATGTTTTATTTTGCTTTGAGTTTATCTCTATTGAACGACCTAGAGTTACAAAACAAACCAATTTATCTCCAAATTACCGACACAAAACAAAATATCCAGAGAATTACATATAAATAATGCAAAAACTGTACGGTTTGGCTGTAAATCCCTCTAATCGGTCCCGCAAGAGCTCTGACCCAAATTCGCGGTACCTTTGGCTATTTTCACATGATTACAGTACCGAAGATTATGTACGGCGCTGTTTCGGGTCCATAGCTGAGTCAGGAACTACTGGTCCTAAGCAAACGGGTTGGTTAGCAGTAAATATTTTAACAATAGGGAATCGCGCCCACGTTGCCTAAATCCCTGCAAACATTGAATGACAAACGTTTGTTTGGCGCAAAAGTTAATTTTTGGTTCGTTTGTACTGCGATGTGGTCCGCAGATTTGGTACAGCGGCCATTATCTATTGCGGGTCTAGTTGTTGACGAAGCTTTGTTTTGCTAACAGGTAAGCATAATAAATTAGAATTTAATAGAGCAGTGTATGTTTTGTGGTGTTGTTTTAGTAAATTAACTACTAGTTTTAACAGTGACTAGGTGTGTTTGCAACTGCCTCCACGTAGAAGTTGAAAATAATATTCAGTTATTAGGAAGGTAGGTTTATTAGGAGTTTTAATTATGGGTTACTGAAGTTCTTCGGATATAATTATGTGGTTGCAAAACATTATTTAACAGCGCGAGATGTGTCTTTTTCTATTACATGACTTCCAGCAAGATTTTTCGATTATTGAAGGCTTAAGTTTCACGGGATACTTAAGCAAGTAAACATGGTAGGACGTAGGAAAGGAGAAGGTAGGCAAAATAGCTATTTGTTTAAGTAAGGCACTAACCTACTAAACTTGGCATAGTTATTATCATAATTATTATATTATGTTATGTGGTGGCCTAAAATCCAAAAGTAACCAAAATAAGAATGCAAGGAAAAAATCCCGGCCGGTTTGCGTGATTTTATTTTAAATTGAGGAGACTGTGCCGTACGGATATCTGTTGCCTTTTCAAACGAGTACTATTTAAAAATCAAAAAGTTTGACTTCCAATCTTGCCTGAGATCGAAGGTAAACTTTCAAATTACTCAAGTTGCCCCCAGGCTAGTTGGAAAAATTTAGGATATTTTCAGCGTGAGTTGGATTTCGTTGGTTAACCTTTAAATTTTTTACAATTTACTCAAACAGAGACCCTGTTTGAGTAAATTGTAACGGTTAGGAAAAAAAAAAATGGATTTTCCATACAAAGTTATGATCGGCTGGTCAAAATGAGTTCGGGTGATACAACCTTTATTGGGAATTTGAAAAAAAAAAAAAAGTTGTTCATTGACATGGCCAGAAACCATTTCTTACGCTTACACCTTGTTTGTCAAGTAGCTGTAATTGTCCCAATGGACAAATACCTCTTTCCATACAGTAAGGGTTAGAGCATCAATCACCAGGTTTGTTCAACCCCGCGGTTCCTCACAAGGTTTCCCTTCACTGATGTCTGTATGAGGACCGATATAAGCTAAGAAAGCAGGAACAGCTTTATTATCTGGCTACAACCTTTTATAAGGTACCTACTGTATGTTTTAGTGCGTGAGAGGTACCCAGCTCATGACGCTGTCTGTACATCAATCAATCTGGGTAGCCTTTTTTCTCAGTTTTTTTTTTATGGATGGGAAATCATCAAATGACTTCTTCCGCTCTGGGTGGAGTGGAAGAGAGTTTCAGATTCTTACTAACTAAAACCCATCCGTGTTCTTCCGTGCCCTTTGCGTTTCAGGGCCGCGGTGACTTTTTCGAATCAATTCCGCTACCCTGGCAGGCTCTGGGCCTAGCGACCCATTTCGGCGGCGACTTCTATGCTGACATATCTTTGAGGCGCGCATGGAACACAACGCGCCGTCGACCCGGGCCTGGTTCTGATCGGACGGCGAGCCACCCAACGCTCGTCCGCAGACCCAAGCTTACGGTGGCCGGGAATCGGGGCGTCGGGAGTCCCTGCGACTCCCGACTCCCCGGGCGTCTTCTTCTGGAGTCGGCTTCCAACCCAACGAAATGCAGCTGTGTACATGAACTATCTGATCTGACATCGACAACCCGGTAACTGGGTAATATGATACTCGGTATGTTAAAATGGTCACCCATTCTCGTATCGACCTCGGCAAGTGATGCTTAACCTGGAGATCGAAGAATAATAGTTTCTAAAGTTTTTGTTAATTCCCCAATAGAAATTAGTAAGCTCTTGTTTGGGTTCGTGCCCCAGTTGATACCAAAATCAGGTAGAACACGCACCACTCTACTCGAGAAACTTCCGAACGAAGTAATTTACAACAAAACATGACCCCAGAATATGCTGAATAAAGTTTAGACCACAGACGCGGTCAGTCGCGACCACACGTAACGTAAGCGATACGTGGTCGGCTAAACCCTCGCGGGGTACCGCAAATCTCTGGAGCTTACATCCACTCGCGTGAATATCATATTAAATCGTGTTTAGTTTCATGTCCTACATTATATTTTCTTGTTGTTTGGGTACGTAATAAATCCTGTGTAGTAATTAAAGTCTGGTTTTATGTTCTAGATATGATGATGATGAGTTTTATCAAAACTATTTGGTAGCACATTTATTTATTTTGAAAGACACACCGTTAATTCATAGAATACGCAAATATACCTATGCTAAAATAGAAAATCATAAAACTGTTAAAACTTAAATTACAACACAAATTGAGAACCTAATTTCAAAACGCAGCCCTAATACCCCACACAAAGCCATAGAGGTTTTGCTAATATATGATAAAAATTTAAAACCAAATATCAGTACGTATCCTTCATGGCCATTCAGAGGTCATAGCTTAAGCTATGACCACTGTTGGGGTCATCGGGGACCGCAAGCAACCCAAACGATACATGATAACTATCGCACGCCTCTGGGTCACCCTTGCGGGACGCCGCAAATCTCGGAAGCTTTGGTATAAGCGTTATGATGTCAGTGATCTTTAGCTTGGTAGTTATTGTTGATATTTATTTTATTTCATTTCATTTCATTGATTTTTAAGAGAAACTATACTATAGTAAAATGATATTCGTCTAATCAGTGGAAATTGGATTAAATATGTTTCGATCTAATCGGCATGGTACTGTAAGAGCCTCTTCGCGCAGCATCTGGCTGTTCATACCTCCTTTGGAAGTGGCTAGTAAGAATTAGAATATTCGAATTCGGTAGAACGGTTTTTGTTTAAGTAGTGAGATGTTATTCGACTCTCCGAGCCACGGTGCTCCATTACATGATTAAATAGTTAATACAGGAGTTTTATTTATAATATTTGGTAAGTAGACCGCAGGCTATAGTTCTGTGGTCTACAGTACACAGTCAACGAGTTATAACACCTATAATTGTGTGAAATTAAAGCATTTTAATTATTGTATGTATAATAAAATGTTGATAGAAGCACTGCTCCTCTAGTCTAGAGAATCTGTAAGATGTCTTTTATGACCCTCACTGCTTGAGGAAGCGATATTTTTTTCCAGGATGGTACCAAAACATAACCAACACAGTTTATGGTCAGCCACACGTTCTCGACAAGGCTCAGCACACAACTTTCAATACAGCAAACTTTATTCCGGGACAAGGTTCGTGTGTCCCCATTTATCTAATCCAGATTAATCTTCGTCATTCCTCGATCTCTTAAGAATGGCGTCCACAAACTTGTTGTAAGTATCGCAGTGAGAACACACATAGCTTGTTGCCCTGTTGGTTGTAGCACGTCTCTTATTGAAACCTGGGATACGGGCTGGTTTTTATTTTTTTAGTTACTGTTAACGCTGCGGCACGAAGCAAATAGTTCCCGGAGTGTTGTTAGCACGCCGTACATTTTTTAGCTACGTAGTGTGAAAACTTTATTTAAAATAATGGTTCTATTTAAGGCAACAGGTCAGCCAAGTGTAGTGTGGTCTCAAATACTCTTGATTCATGAACTGATGTTGACGGCCGTGAATTGGTCGAACGACCTATGTCCAGCAGCGGCTATCTTTCGGCTATTTTATGCATAGAATTTGGTAATTTGGTTTGGTTGTCTGGTTTCTGTCAAAACAGACTTTAACAGTAAGTAGTGTGAAGGTAAGAGGGGTCTAAAATAAAAAAAAAACAATCACAATATTTGCACTGTTTGTGATAAGAATCCAATTATTAAACATATAATTATAGGTATATTGTGTGAGTTAAAGGACTGGAATAGATTACTAGTTATTTACATTAAACCAATCCACATGACTATGAATCTTAAAACATATCTATTAAAACATAAGTTCAATAAAACGAAATAACAAATTGTATCATGAAAGACGATGAGACGTCAACGACCAATTTATAGGTGTACTTTATCAAGACATCTAAGATCTTTTACTGTTCTGTATTCCTGCCACGTTTGCTACGATATTGACTCGGGTCTGTCTCGGTGAATTCAGTCGAGCGCCGCATGAATTATGTTTAGCATAATGAAACAGTTGATACTGATATGATATTTTGTTAAGGCATAAGAGACAATATTCTAATATTTAAGAGGTACAGGGCAGACATTAGCCCCCTTGAGTGTGAAAAGTATTTTTTTACTACCGCAATAAAGTGTTTTGAAGGACGCCGCTAAATTTATTTATGATATGTCATTATGTCGATGACTCCACTTTCTGTATTATGTTCAATCTTGCATGCAAGTAGTTTGTAATGTTGTTTAAGCTAAGGCTAGGTTATGATGGGGCTGACATGCCTTAGGTGGATAAAAGTCCCTAAAAAATAAAGCAAACAAATTAGACTACACAAGCTTGTATCTGAAATACCAATTGGAATAAGTTTCAAAGAGCATTTTGCCACCAACTTTTGGCGAGGCGAGGTATAGTTTCTTTTCTGGAATCTGTATGACAACATTATCATTATCCTCCTATTTATTTGGGGTCAGCCGTACGTAGTCAGCTTTTTTAAAACTAAGTATCAAATATATGAGCAGTTCATGTAGTACTAAAAATAACCACTTGGTAAGCTATCAAGTTCGTACAAATAACCCATTAAACACAATCAACAAATCTATAACTCCTTTTTTACGTAAAAACGGTCAGTCAACAATAAAGTCATTCATAAAAATAATAGATTGACATTATTCTTCATTACCATAGTAAACCACATAGGGGAAGTCTATAAAAATAGGGAAAAAGGAGAAAAGAAAAGGCACTGAGAAAACTTGAAATAATTCTGATCATTTATCTTTTACCCTTAGCGCCATGATGATCGAAGACAAAGCGGAAAAAAACATGGCGGATTTTCGTCGAGTTTTGCAATGGTGGGCAGGTAAATAATCCTGAGAGCTAGGTCGAATGAAAATGTTATGCTTTATGCTTGACAGTTATTGCTACTTCTTGTTGTAGGTAAGGGCTCCTAGTTTTTTTATTGTGTATTATTACTCTAGATTATAGTGCTTAAATGTGTTTATTGGTATTTATTGCATCTTCGTCATTTTAATCCGGTACTAACAAAGGCCCAGGAGAGATACCGATACAATGTTTAGCTGAAGAGCTATACTAACATATTGAAAATCATTATTAAAAAGCAGCAGAAATGGAACAGCAAAAGAAATCGTTTATCTGTGTACTAAGAGAGGTAATCAAAGCAGAAATTATCTTTAATGATGCTGAACAAACCTAAATTAGACACTGACATACCTCATATTCACGTGATGATCAAACTCTGAAAGTTCTGACACTCTAAATTGAACTCAATAATTCGAAAGCAGAGGTCCATAATTGTATCTAGAAACATAAACTACCCGACCATTATCATATAGTGTATACGTGACTGTATGTTATCTCTAGTCTATGAATAAAGTAGCAAGAAGCAACAACAACCGTAAAATTTCTAGCGAGATTAGCGATTACAGTTTCATAGGGTTCACTGACAGCTGAATGGAGGGAAAATCCCTTTGTAACTACGATTTGTGTTAAGAACCTTATGTTGGATAAACAGTTTAAATAACAGTTAACAGGAAACTGTATATGTAACAAAAATATTTACACAAGTTTTAGCAGCTTGCTACTGTTCTAATTGCAGAGAAATATCTTATCTGTATAAGTAGAGATATTTAACAGAGAAAGCACATTATTTTAAATTATATGTAATTTTAAAGATCTTTAAAATAAATTGGGCCAAAGCAAGATTAGAACTGTTGTGTGAGCATTTCCAGTTTTGTTACGAAAAAGATACAAAAAGTATGAATTAAAATTTCCTTTAAAATTCCCAAAATAAAAACGTTATTTTAAGGGTTTCTCGAACAAAGAGATGTAGTACGTACTTCATGCTTTTGTTACGAAAAATAAAACCCAGACAATAATACAACAGTAAAGTAATTTTAGCCTTTCGCTGAGAAGGTGGAAGTTAAAAATTATTCATTGTAGGCACTTCATTACCGTAACAATGTTACAGGAATTCAAAGAAAAACTTCAACAATCTTTACAAAATTTATTTTTGTACCAAAATGTTTTCCTTTTCCGAAGTACGTACATAACTGTCTGTAATTAACTCGTTTTACGAACCCTTGTTATACAGTTGGTATTCAATTTCTTTATTTTTTTTTAGTAACGGTAAATATCACTCTTATAAAATGAATTTAAAATTATGCTTTTAAACAATTAAAAGCTGTTAAAAATGACATTAAATAACTCTCAAAATCTATAGCATCTTCAAAATATCAGTTACAAATATTCCTTTTTCCAAAAATAGGCTATATTAAATATATTTTCAGAAATTGTTAAATTCTTCTTTTATGAACTCTGCCGCTCTCTCTGCTATCATAATACTTGGTGCATTTATACTACCACTGGTTATATCTGGCATGACACTTGCATCGACTACTCGTAAGTGTGACACTCCATGCACCATCAATCTGCTGTTAACAACTGATGTCTTGGGATCAGGCCCCATTTTACATGTACCTATCAAATGACTCATCGAAGTAACCATGTTAGTACTAATACAATCCCAGTAATCTTCACTATCTAAGTCACGATTGTCGCAAGCTGGCCACTTCATTCTTCCCAAAAATCCTCCCATATTCTTGAAAAATGAGGTTTCAGTAATTATCGACGCCATCTTGATTCCTTGAATTGCTGATTTTAGGTCTCTTGGGTCGTTGAAGTAATTTGTGAATATAAGCGGAGCATCTTCAGGGTTGTTTGTTCTTAAAGAGACATTGCCTGTTGAACGTGGGTGCAGAAGGCTGAAGGCAAAGAAATACAAGGAATAGTTTTTGTTCATTGTTACTATGGAGTCTATAATTAAATCTTTGTATCCATACTGTGATTTTAGGAATTGTTTCAAGTCAAATGTGTTCTTCGGTATTATTGAGAGGTACAATTGAAATTCTGGATGAGAGAAAATATTCGGGGTGGAGTAAAATGCTGTTATATCTGTGAAGAGACTACTTTCCGCCAAGCTTCCCGTACGATCAAAAATGTAGCTGACCACGTCTCGATGGCTTTCCTTTGTTGTCTTTTTCTCAGGTGTATCACCGTATACCGTTATCGGGACAACAAGGTGATCTTGTAGGTTTTGTCCTACCATTGGGGAATCAACTAAACACGAAATATTCTTTAAACGAAGATGCTCTTCAGGACCTATGCCTGACAACATTAGCAGTTGTGGAGTATTCACAGCTCCAGCACTCAAAATAACTTCATGTGTTGAGTAAAAAGTCAGAATTCTATCATCTTTTTTTACTTCTACACCAAACGCTAGTTTAGAATCGTTCGTTATCAATATCTTCCTTACGTAAGCATTTTTAAGTATTTTCAGGTTCCATTTATTTTTTATTGGCTCTAAATATCCAGTATTAGTACTTTGTCTCACTCCATCAGATGCTGTTGCCGTTACAATACTAGAACCCATAAGACCTCCCACGTTCAAATCAGGAATGTACTTGATTCCAATTTCATGCCACGCTTTTAGGACTCCGTTAGTAATATCTCTGTTAGTACAATTGAATCTATTTATAACAATTGGACCATCCTTGCCATAAAACTTGCTAATAGTAGGATCTTTCAGTAATTTCTGACTTTGAAGGCTTTCGGCTTTCTTAAAACATCGACGCACATCATCAAAACTCCAGTCCACGTTGCCTGCATCGAACCATTTTTGGAAATCCTGGTCGTGTCCCCGAATATAGTGCATTTCGTTGAGACTGCTGCTTCCTCCGAACATTTTGCCTCTCGACAGCTTTATGGAGCCGTTAACAATCGCTTGATCTATGACTCCATTGTTCGTTGATACAGATTTCCAGTTGAATTCACTGTCAGCCATCGTGTTGACTAGGCCTGGTATCTGAAATTCACGGAGATAAATAAATATTAGTTTTATAATGGTTTAGGTGTAGGCAGTGCTAATATGCTTGCTTTGATCGAAAAATGGTTTAAGGTTACGGAAATTTGACTAACTAAACCTTTAATTAGTCCGAACTTAACAGATAATACATTTTTTTTCTGAAATATATCATTATATTTATTGACAAATAAAGCTATCTTTCGTTTTTATGACATTTAAAGAATGTCTAATACCAATGTTTTTTATGAGGGCCTACAAATATCCTACGACCTATGTCCTCTACGGTACTTACATGAGACTCAACAGGCGGGTCACCCCCAGCCTCTATGAGCAATATTTTCCACCCTTTAACTTCACTAAGTCGTTTTGCGACCACGCTCCCTGCTGTTCCACCGCCGATTATTATGAAGTCGAAACTTTGGAAATCTGAAAAATAAATGTCCGTATGTATAAACTTTTACTGTATAAAAATAACGCTTATGTTCAAGATGGATTACAAGTGCAGATGAACCGGATTCGAGACTGCTAGAGTGAAAGTGGTTGTTGCAACACAAAGGAGATTGCTGATGGGAGCAAATCTTAGTGTCGCTCTCATATATTGAAACTAGAAAACAGTAAAGCTTTTTGTATCAAACATACTTAACAATAGTGATGATGATTCTTCGGGCAGTAAGAAATTGGAATGTTTGACAACCAGTCTTATCCTAGGATATTGTGTTACCCAGTAATTGGGTATGTGTGTGGTGGTGTTATATCCGACATGAATTTATAATTCGAGATAACTTTTTTAATCGCCACCAACTCAATTATTGACTTTATAGTATTGTGTATTTTTAGGTGATTTTTAAGTGACTTTTTGTATAAAATATGAGTTTCAATGGAATTTTAACTTTTTAACGTATGAAATAGAGTTTATTGTTCCAAAATTTCATTGTCTATATAAACTACTGCTTCCAGAACTTCACATGATAGAGATCTATTTAGCTAACCTTGTTAAGACATAATTTGATAAATCTTAACAGGGTTAGCTAAATAGGTCTCTCGTCGTGTGGACGGTCTATTACAGCCGACTCCAACAATGATTGGAAAAGGCTAGGCAGATGATAATAAAGACGGTGATTCTTCGACTGAGCACCATATACAGAACTTATGTATGTCAAATTAATAATGTAGATACTTACTTGGAACATCACAATCCGGTAGAGTCCCATAGTTGAGAAGGCACTGTGCTGCAGTAAAGTACTGCAGTGTAGCAGCGAATAACTGAGGACCTGCCCCTGTTGAGGGCATCAGACATGATGAATTGTTGAGGCTGAAATGCATAAACAGATTTTTTTTTAACTAGCTAACTGCAGCGATGCGATCTGATTGACGGATTCTTAATTATTATTTTTTTTAAAGAATAAAGTATCTGCTAATTAGTATTTCAACTAAGCATGTTGTAAGCCTGATATTTATAATGTCTCAGATAAAGGCAATCGTTAATACTCAAAAGTCACAGACAAATAAAACCAATCTACTTTTAAGATTTTTAGCTTTGAAGACAATTATACAAACTCCATGTTCAAATCGTTTTTTTTTAATTCTTACAGAGATAAAGCCTTGAGTCTTGATAAGGCATCGTAATGGCAAGCGACAGATTAATGACTAATGAAATGCTGCAGAGGAGTAGGAACAAACAGGTTCTAATTATAAATGAATTTTTATTTTGCCAATACCAGTTTTTAGGTAGCACAAGAGGTGATATTATTAAAGCAAAAAATATTAATAAATTACTTACCTAAACATTTTTTATATCCAGCCACACAGCACAGCCAGGTTTGTCACAACCAAGTGACTTGAAAGACGCTCGAACAATGAATGGAGCGCAATGGATTCATTGCGACCTTAAAAGACTTGGCTTACTTTTAAAATAAACATTATTTATTAAATTATCATAAATGTAAAAAACAGCACACACACACACACGACTCTAAATATATTAAATTAATTCCTTGATAAAAACAAATATTTATTCATGAAACTTTGTGAACTGTAATGTTACTGTGTGGTATACAAATTAATCCAGTTTGACTGGGAGCCGACCCCAATATAGTTGGAAAAGGCTAGGCAGATGATGAAGCGTATGACGTACTATCTCACCTAATGGCAAGCGATGATGTGGTCAATGATGGAGCACGCTTGCCTAGATATCTTCACCCTTGACTTTAGACCCCCAGGATAACTATCAGGAAATATAGACATCGGGAATTTCACTTCTTAGCAATCTGTACACACAATTTATTAAAGAGATCAGAATTTTTTATGAATAACGGTTCTGTACACTACGCCATTAGTATGTTAGAATTTTTCGGAGATTTCTTACACTCAACTGATGTATATAAATAAATTAAAAATTGCATTACCAAGTTGTTGCCCAAGTCAGTAAAAACAAAACTGGTGTTTTGTCGATGCGAAAGGATTGTTGTTCAGTTTTTGTTTGGCTCAAGTGACCTCCATTCTAAACGAGTTTTAATATTATTGTATAAATTATTATTATTGCAATCATGGAACCCTAATGATCCACGCAGACCAAATGATCACGGAGTGGAAGATCTTTGATGACTTCGAAAATTAAACTTTATGATGAAAGCTTGAAAGTGCAAAAGAAGATCAGTAGTTAAATTTACGATGTCCGTCCGTCGATGATGGTGCAACTTTGCTGATGCCTAACAATGCTCTGCGCTCCTCTCAATCTGTGGTGAACTTTATAGATTTAGGCCCATATTCCAAAACGTAAACTCCAACTCAACTCGAACTCCAACTACATCGGAGCTTGTTATAAATTGAAGTTTTTGCATTTGTTTGCTCATCTCTCGAGTTCGAAAACGTCAAGTAGACAAGCTTTTTTTTTAAGGATGGGAAATCATCAAATGACCCCTTTCGCTCTGGGTGGAGCGGGAGGGAGTGTCAGACTCTTACTCACTAAAACCCAGCCATGCTCCCCCTAGTGCCTTTTGTGTTCCAGGGCCGCGGTAACTCTTTTGAACAAAATCCGCAACCCCGGCAGGCTCTGGCCCTAACGGTCCCCTACTCCTATGCTGACATCTCTTTGAGGCGCGCGTGGAACACAACGCGCCGTCGGCCTGGGCCTGGCTTTGATCGGACGGCGAGCCACCCAACGCTCGCCGTCCGCAGACCCGCACCTACGGTGGCCGGGAATCGCCCAGCGACTCCCGAAAGTAGACAAGTTTTCATTGACATTTTCGTACTCATGTTGGATTTCGAGTTGAGTTGGAGTTTACGTTTTGGAATATGGGCCTTAGTTAAGAGCGAATATTTGTAACAATGATACTTATCAGTAAATAAAAGGACCAAAGAAGTCATAAGAGTGAGAACAATACGTACATACCTAGCCGTAGCGTTTTTTCAATTTGCCGGATGGAAATCTAACGACATTGTGAGTTACAGGTAGAATCAAAGATAATGGTGGCTCGGAACACTCCTGGAGTCACTGTGCAGTAGCAAATTAATGAAGGGTGAGGGCTGGGGCAGCGGAAATTGAAATACACAGATGTCACATGTGTCAGATGTAACATTAAGTTTGAATCATTTTGGTTAGTTTGTGAGTCAAATAGCAGAATAAAGTTTTACAGTGAGCAACGGATCTTAAATAAATATCAAAGTACCTACAACAAGGATCTACATTAATTAATCATGTCACATTATAAGTATGTAAAAAATAATATTATTAACCGCTCCAGCCCCCCGCTCCTGACATGTGAAAATTCCCAAAAAAAAAAAATCTTACGTAATAGTAAATAAACATTAATTCGCGATAAGTACGCGACACGCCGGTGTGTCGCCGGGGCTGGAGCGGAACCAAAAACATTTACTGTAAAAACAGATGTTCTTGCTTACAAACTTGGTCCACAGCACACAGTCATAAATTATTAACTTAATTAGACTAGCAGTGAGGCTTCAGCTCAATATATTTTGCAATAAATTATTGACAACCCCAAAAATATTGCAGTTTGATAGCTGATAGTTTAGGGTTAGTAAAAATGGAGTACCACTCGAGGGAGCAGCGGTTTTGTTGAACAATATTAAAAAAAAATCCTTAGTTTTGGTGGTCAAAGTAACGGAAAATCTATCGTTTAAGATTATGTGATTTAACACCATTGGCTTTAGTTTTTTGGAGTTATTTGAAATCAAAAGTCACTAGCAAACTACCACTAGTGCATTCAGAAGGAGATTCAACGCTGACTCGATGATTCAGCCACATTTATGCACTATCATAATGGACAATTTCGGTAAAATAGTGATTATGTATGCAAAGCTTTGGAGACTATTTTCCCTTTGTGTTGTTCCATACATAACCCTATCCTGTTTATTTTATGATTTAATAAAAAAAATACAATTTAAAAACTTTTTTACAAAAAAAAACAGCCGACTTCAAAACAAAAACACTACAAAGTATAAAATAACTATAATTTCGAAAGTCGGTGTCAAAAAACGAAGAAATAACAAAAAACACCGTTGTAAAAAAGTTTTTTATTTTCACTTTTTAGTGGTTAGCTTTAACTAAACCCAACGCAAAAAGAATCATCAAGATCGGTTCATAAACAATAAAGTTATTCAAGAATAGATAACCCCAAAACCATGGTTGATTTGTACACATCTGCGTACCCCTTCAAAGCGTACCGGCTTGATGATAATATGTTATGAATTGGTGTAAACAATAAACAGACATGCGATTTCAGCAATCCCGACAGGTTTGCTATCATTTATTGAAGAGTTCCGTTACCTATCTCCGAAGTTCTTCATCAAATTGAAATAAGACCAGTCCGGAAAGATACTCTTTCAAACAAAAAAAGAATCATCAAAATCGGTTAACAATTGGCGAAAATATCTGAACAAACATACAAAAAAAAAAACAGTCGAATGAGAACCTCCTCCTTTTTTGGAAGACGGTTAAAAAGAAAAACTGGGACAGTGGGTCGTCTTACTATGTCCTAGTTAAATCATATCTTGCGTTAATTTTGGGACACCTTATAAATATTCACTGTTCTGTATTTTTATTGTCTAGACTGAATTTTGGTCACGGTGACCAATTTCAACAGAAGTCGGACAAGTACGAATATATATTAAGAGCATAAAAAGGTGCGATGCGATGCTCTGTTTATTTATCCTCAAAGACCGAATGCGGAATTTGTTCGAAAGAGTCACCGCGGCCCTGGAACGCAAAGGGCATTTGGAGGATCACGACCCATCCGTGATCCTCCAAATGCCCTTTGCCCTTAAGTCAGTAAGGGAATTAATATACAAAGTGGACAGGGTGCGCGGTTAGGGCGCTGACAAGATAAAATGTATGCGTCCAAGGAACGAAATATTCTTAGCATCGCGCGTGCGGCCAGACGCCTTAATATATTTTCGTCACAGCCCGTCGCGCGCCCTGAAGGCTAATTCACGTAATTTTATGACGCGCCGATGAAGTTGTAGTGCAGTTGCAGTTAAGTTCAAGTTTGAGTGATAAACGGTATTCTTGTAAACTTTGAATTGCGCGTAAGCTGGGCGTGTATTGCACGTCAACTGCACGACAACCAAACTCTACCAAACTTACCTACGGTGTGGAAAAAATATTACTTATAATATAACGTTATTATAATATTAAAATAGTAATTGAAACGTAAAAGCTGTCATTTTGAGACGTCAAACGAATAGTAGAATACCGATCATGGTGCGTTCCGCATCGCGCACTAATGACGCGCAACAGTAGAATACCGTTTTGCGCTCGCGTGACGCACACTTGACGCGAGCGTGTCTGACAGCGGTAGAGAATACGAAAAGCGTTGTTTTGATCGAAACTTAACTGCAGTTGCACTGCAACAGCACTTCTTTAGTTACGTGAATAAGCTTAGAGCACTTTGTGTATCAAGACCCGAGTCTGACTGACACTCCCATCCACTCTTGGATAGAATGGAATAGATCAGCAGGGAACTGGGCCTAAAAATTAAAGTCAAAAGCCGAAGATATTGGTGAAACATAATGCTGACGACAGGTGCACTATCTCTCGAAAAAGTGGATAACTTTATTTACCTGGGTGCTATAATACGGCCCCATGTGAGGGTTAGTTTAGGTGGCATATCGGTATGGCCAAAATCACAATGTCCCAGCCACAGAGAACATGGAGAGACCGCAACGTATCACGCAAGACAAAGATGAAACTTGTAACATCTTTAGTATGTTGCGGAATTTGTTCGAAAGAGTCACCGCGGCCTTGGGGGTCTACTCTCTAAGCCCGAAGTCCGAAGTTTCGGCCTTAGTGTCGGGCAATTTCTACTCCGTTTTACCTACGGACTTACGATTAGTCCCGAACCCGAACTAAGGATGAATGACAACACGATTTGAAAGTTGTTCTTATTTCGGGTTCGGGACTAATCGTAAGTCCGTAGGCGATACGGAGTAGAAAACGCCCGACACTAAGACCGAAAGTACGGACTTCGGGCTTCGAGAGTAGACCCCCTGGAACGCAAAGGGCATTTGGAGGAACACGGATGGGTTTTAGTCAGTAAGAGTCGGACACTCGCTTCCGCTCCACCCAGAGCAGAAGGAGTCATTTGGTGATTTCCCATAGTTTAAAAAAAAACCAAATGCTTTCTCCAACTCCAACTTTTTAACTCCCGACTACTAATCAGAAATTCTTATTGCAAAACCACATGACTCAAAGAAAATAACTCAAGCTATGAAAAAATTTAAACCACGGTTGTTGGGCTTACTGCCCAAGGGAGATCTTTCGTCATCGGATAGGATATTGTAAGGAAATCCTGCAGGTACTTTAAAGATTTTAAGGGCAATATAAAAGTCAACTTGACTAAAAGGAAAACCAAAAATAGCTCTCAAAAATCCGTGATGAATAAGTCTCCGAAAGAACTCGACTTTAAAACCAACAAAGAAATAAATGGCAACGTTAATTAATTGTTTCCCCTTTTTCTTGGAAATGTCTTTGAAGGAATATGGAAAACGTACCAAGATTATTATATTTCAAGGAAATATTCTAACTTACATTTTATGATTACTGCACATCAATCAATTCTTCCCTCGAAAATTCATTAAGAAAAATTGTTTTGGCCATAAAGCGAGGATTATAAAGGGGTTAAAAGTTATTACGGGAAAGACAAAAGGCTGAATAATAAACGAAACAAAGGCGACGTAGGCTAGCTGTAAATATGATTATGCGAGCCCGGCCTACCTTCAGCATGGAGTATGAAGGAATGGAGTGCTCACGCAAATGTTTTTTCACAGGAAACTTTGCAACACGTTTTGCTTACTAATAATCTGCAATATTGTGTAAGTGTAGTAAAGTGAAGTCAAGTGAGGTGAAGTGAAGTGATGTGAAGTGAAGTGAAGTGAAAGTGAAGTGAAGTGAAGTGACGTGGTGTAAAGTGAAGTGAACTACCCACTTTCTGCTATAACCTTATTGTTTACCTATTTTTATTCTTGATTACTGACTAAATTATGGGGAGTTTTGCATTGACTGACAGACACAAACGGAACAAAGTTCAAGGCACAGCCAAAATGACTGGGCCTAAAACTTTGTCCTGATGGTAAAATTAATAACATTTTAAGAGATTTAAAACGGATGAAAGTTTATTAATTGGAAATACTTGTAATATTATAAAAAAATGCGGCCTCGCCCGCTTGTAGTTCGAAATTATCCCATGTGAACATATTCCCTGAATGAAATGTATCCTATGTTCTATTCCAGGTTATAGTCTATCTGAGTGCCAAGTTTTATCCAAATCCGTTCAGTCGTTACAACACGAAGACGTCATAATCATCATTATATCAGCCGAAAGACTTCTCAGCAGAAGTCTTTTGACTGCTGGACATAAGCCTTCCCCAAGTGCCGCCACAACAGCCGGTCCAATGCGTCTCGCATCCATCGATTACCCGCGACCCACACCAGCCGGTCGATTCTGTCGACATCTCACGGTGTTCACCTAGGCGGAGTGAACGACAAGAGCGCTGTCAGTCCATCTTATTTGTGTGGTTTGACAACTCACCCGTCGTGCGCCCCGCCCAAGTGTTCACTTCGACATGCTTACAGAATCGCACTGCAGGTCATCGGTCCACGAAGAGGTGCCAAACAATATGGATAAATGGGATTTCATTTCATATTTCACAACTCTGTTTTCCTGGCACTCCGTCTATTTCTACTCCAAGTTCCCTACTGATAAATAACGACCGCCCACTACCGCAGGTACAAAGGTGTTGGTAATTATTAAAGTCATTTTAAATTGTACAGCGCCATCACTTTATGGGGGTATGGTTTAACTAAGTTAGATGTAAGGACCCTTTCTATAGGCCGCCGATGTCGGTCAATTTCAGTGGCATTTGAGTAGGTATTTATGTACTTACTTACCTAGTGAAAATACCTTCATACATTCGTGTCTCGGAAAGCTTGTTATGCGGGTCAAATACGTTCAAGTAATTTGATCAAATAGGCTAGTTCAAACTGTTTTATCAAATTGTCATGAATGTCTGTGGGAAAATTTTAACAAGCATGAGTTGTCAAATGGCATGAAGTAATATGAAATTTCGTATTTCTATTTGATCAAACAGTTTGAACCAGCCTGTTTGATCGAATTGCTTGAACGTGTATGGCCCGCATTAAGCTGTCGTTAATGCATTTTTGACAGTCCTTTTGAAGTCCAAAAAATCTGTCACCAGTCTTGCCAAAAGGTATCGTATTACCCAGTCATTGGGTTAAGAAGGTCAGTGGCCTTAGTGCGTTTTCGATCCCGTTAGCGTAAACGTCAATTTGTATTGAAACTGAATAAGCGCCGTCTGGTGACAATCACGGATAACCTGTTTTTTCTATATAATTTGACATAAGCGAACGTTTCGTTAACGCGATCGAGTACGTTAAAAAACTCACACTAAGCCCTCATCGGCAATCTTTCCATGTTAAATACTGGTAGACAGACTCCAATGTAGTTGGTAAATTGACTGGATTGGTTGGCAGATTGAGAAAGACAAAACAGCTCAACGAATCTGGGCCAAGTGGCCAGCACGTTACTGAAAGTATAGAGAAAGCAATCTATTCAAAAATTAATAAAAAAACCAACGCTGAAAGTACGGCGCAAATAGTCGCTTTTATACTCTTATTTCTTACGTTTGTGACGTTTTCCACCAAATTAGCAAGCGAAGCTAAAACGAACCTCTCTTTAAAGTTTAGAAAGAAACTTCCCATTACGGGTGAAACATGTTCCAACTCAAAGGTGTTGCCATTTCAAAAACTTCTTTTGTATTTTTTGAACTAGCTTGCTCGTTCGCCATTTAGCGGGAGTCAACAAAGTAGTATATTCATAGGCGGGGTTCATTCCGTGTCTAAACGTTGTTAAAATCTATGCTTTAGCTCAGACTTTACTCAGGCAACGTAAACAGTGTAGTTCATGAAAACATGTTGAGGCGCGGCTGCATTATAGGCTGGGAGACCGGCTGCTAATTATGTAAAATCACGGCTTGGTTAAATTTTGTGTTTAGTTTTTTTAAAACTAAATCTTATCTAACATTATGTGTATATATTTAAGTATATAGGTTTACTTCAATGAAAATTTTTGTTTGTATGATTGTTGCAGGTAATCTCTGAAAATAGCGATCCGTAAATCTGATGATCCGATATTACTGAATGCATGAAAAATTCAACGTTCTTGTGGGAAAAGCCACGTGAGCAAAGCGGGAAACGTTAGTTTTGTTGGTATAAAGAGTCATTAATTTAAAAATTCTTGCTTTAAATTAATAAAAAAAACATTCGAAAATATCTGGGTTTCATCTTGCACTTGGAAAAAATAACTTAGTTAGTATCAAAGAAATACAGTCTTTGGAACATGTTGACATAACTCAAGTCAATACTAAAATAACAAAAGTGTGACGTACAAAGAAAAGCCAAAAATAGGTTGACCATGTTAAAAGGCCATTTGTATAAATACAAATACTTTCATGCCATTGTTTTATTAATAATTTTAATTAAGTCAATTTTTGTAATTATATTGAAACATTATTTATTAATTAATGACGCAAGGCAGTGTACATTTTCTTTTATGTAAAGATGTGCATCTTTCTAGAAAATAATTATGTTGATTCCAAGGTTTTTGAAATGATTGTTATTAAACATCTGTTTAAAAACAATCATTGCACTTTTCTTTAATATAGCACAGTGCTGCTTTTAATTATCATTAAAAGTCAATGTTAAAAAAGGAACATAAAAAAGAAGCTAGTCAATACGTTACATTGAGACATGTTGACTTTTCAAATGATGACCAAAACTCATCTTCCTGACTATGTATAAGGTTCCTTCTTTAGTGTAGGCCAGAGTAGCAGTTGCAGATTTTGTTCGAAAGAGTTCCCCAGGCCCTGGAAAGCAAAGGGCACTAGGAGGACCACGAATGGGTTTTAGTCAGTAAGAGTCTGACACTCCCTCCCGCTCCACCCAGAGCGGCAGGAGTCATTTTGATGATTTCCCATCCATTAAAAAGTCCACACCATACAGATTTCTATAAACTCCTACAGGATTTTGTCTGTGTAACAAAGTCTGTGCAGACAAATTCAGATTTTTTTATTTAGAGTGTAAAGTCTATTTATCGCACATTTAAATATTTTTTTCAGAAACCTACATAACATGATTTTGGACGCCAAAAATAACACAACTCATAAATAACAAATATAAGCGCCATTTAAGGAGGAGCTCGTGGCTTAATAATTACAGTTGCACGGGTCGATCTTCAAGGTTAAGCAACACTTGCCGGTGTTGGTTTGTGGATGGATGACCATCTTAACATATCAAGTTTCCTCCGTGCCTCGGAAAGCACGTTAAGCCGTTGGTCCCGGCTGTCATTTGTAGATCTTTGGCAGTCGTTACGAATTGTCAGAAGCCAGAAAAATCTGACTACAGCCTTGCCAAGAAGTGCCGTGTTACCCAGTTAATGGGTTGTGGAGGTCTGGTAGGCAGCTATGTAAAATACTGGTATTCAGCTGAATCCAGTTTGACTGAAAGCCGACCCCAATAAAGTTGGGAAAAGGCTAGGCAGATGATGAAAAGCCCCATTTACTAATTTACGAACTAACATGGCAACCAATAAAATTGTCGGTCTCCTAGCCTAAGCTCACAATTCGTTCGCGTCGCATCGCACCAAGAGGTGTGTTCCACACAGCAACCATTAGGTAATTGAATCGACTACTTACGTGATATTCAGATAGGTATTACTGTCCGATTTGCACTTTATTTCTTTAAAAATAAAGTCCGTTATGGTTACGTGCACTATGCTACCGTAAGTTAGTATGAAATTTTATTTATTTTGAAAAGAAGTTTATTTTTCTGATGATTTAAGGGTAGTCGTGAAAATTCATGGCTGCTGTTCCGAAAACACCCAAAAATCACTTTTCGAAAATAATAAAGAACGTGAAAAACCGCAGAATGTCGCAATAATAACTTGAAATAATTCAGTAAACAGATTTTTTGGTGATTTAATTTTTTTTATTGGTTGCTTCCATACAGAGAGTTGATCATATTCATGTATTATTTTCACCACATAAAAAGATTATACAGGTTTATTTGTACAACACTAATAACCTTTTAGAGAGTGAAACAATTTAGATTTATCGAATATAGTTAGGTAAATCTACTGAGATAAGTTTGTGATAAGTACAGTCTCAACTTTTATTATTTCAACTTGACCTTAGACTAGGGTACCTTTTACACCCAAGGGCGAGCTAACGATGAACTTGACATTTCGGGGTTGTATACCAAGTGAAAATATGCTAAGTTAGGTACCTATGTTTATTTACAAACATTCAAGAATGTAGGCTTAGGCTTTAATAGACTAGTGCTTAGTTTAAGGACTTAAAGTAAACGTGTAAATTATATTACCTATACTAGTTGCCGAACGCGGCTCCACCCGCGTGATTGTCGAAAATTATCCCAAGGGAACATATTCCCGGGATAAAAAGTATCCTATGTGTTATTCCAGACTATAATCTACCTCCGTGCCAAATTTCATCAAGATCCATTAAGTATTTTTTGCGTGAAAGACTAAAAACATCGATACATACAAACTCGCGTTTATAATATTAGTAAGTATTTTTAACATGTTTCATTAATTAATATTATTATGTTAAACGGGAGTAAATGAAAACACAAGTGTGAATGAAACCATAATTTTATGTTTTCTTGGAACTCTGAAACCATCTCAAGGAGATAGTGTGTCCATACTTTAGGATTTTACATAACCACACCGAAGTTTAAACAAAACACTGCAGAACCAAAGAAAGTTGTTCAAAAAACACAAATTCAAACATAAAGTTCGTTGGAAACTTGGACGTGGCTACGATGAATCTTACTTCGACATTCCTGGGAGCAACAGACTGCGATTCACCGCAGTGCAGTGGATACTGAATTCACCTGGAACTTAGTTTGTTTACCTGAGGTGGTTTCAATTTAGGCGACAGATTGCAGTGCTACTGTAGAACTGTTCTACACAGGTGATATTGTCGCACGGAACTGTCAGTTTGTATGTCAACTGTCTAATGGTGGTTGACGCAGAATAGCATGGTGGCTTCGCTAGGGCCACAGCCTGCCAGGGCCGCGGAATTCGTACGACTCACCGCGGCCCAGGAACGCAAAAGGCATTAGGTGTAACACGGATGGGTTTTAGTCACTTCTGCAAACTGTGTGAACTTCTGATTGTTGTTACACTTAGGTACATATAATCTACTTGTATATTAATCTGTGGAAACTGTTTCTGGATTGTGTTGTACTAATTGTATACTTATGTTTGTTATTGCATCTGTTTGTTTCCCAAATAAAATAAATAAATAAATAGAGTCTGACACTCCCTTCCGCTCCGGCCAGAGCGGAAGGAGTCATTTAATGATTTCCAATACTTGAAAAAAAGTCCTAGTTATTATAGTAGATGGGGTATGAATGTATGATGTCTATTGCCTCTTCATTTCACTAGAAAATTTTGTGAAACCAATATTATGAGATTTTACATAAATACCAAGTAGAAGGGCTAAACAAAAATAAAATTATTAATAAAATAAAGAGAGAAAGGTGACTGAACCGGGATCACACGCCAGTGACCGCTCGTTAGTCCATCAGATGCGATTGAAAACATTTGATGAAGAAACTTCATATAACTAACGAAATTATTACAAAGTTATTTGAGGTTTTTGCTTTAGACATTTTGGAAGATAACAACTTAATAGTAAAAGAGAAATCTTTTAATAATGTGAAGAGTGCTTTTTATGCAGCATCTTTTCTTAAAATTCGTAATTTTTGAAAATACACAAAAACCCAAAATAATAATACCTACTCATCGTATTTCTCTAGTTTTAGTGTCTGTGACATTTACCGCAATGCAGTTATTAGGGTCCTCCGAATGGATAAAACGATAGCTAAGTCTAAAGTGTCAGCAACAGATATTCTAGCGACTGTGCCGGGGAAAATATTAACGAACAAACTTGGATTTATATTTTTACACTGTCAGCTTTCCCGGGAAACAATTATTTTAAGTGAGATTTTTATGAAAAGGATTAAGCTTATATTAATTTATGGAAACCTTTTTTGTTTAGATTTGAATTAATTATTCAGATTAAGAGTCTGTTTTCTTTTCACCCTTATTCGGTGAAGTTTATACCTATCAGTGGACTGGCATAGTTCATATTATGAACTATCTTGTGACCGAGTGGGCAGGGCACATAGCACGCAGAACAGAAAGTCAATGAGTTCGAAAGGTTGTGAGTGGCGGCCGCTTACCAGCAGCACGAGCAAGCAAGACGACGCGCGACGTAACGATAAAAACTTCCCACAAGGTTGACCGATGACTTGGTGAAGGCCGCGGGAATCAGCTGGATGTTAGACGCACAGGACCTGTCAGTGTGGTGAAATACGCAGTATATCTAAGTATATCCATATGTGTACTTCTCGGCTGAAATTAAATCGATACCTGAACTATCAGTTAACGTAAGTAATATTTACCCAAAATGCCAAAATAAACCTTGCAGCGATTACTTCAAGTGGCATTTATCAAAAAATTCTTAAATTTCGCTTAAGTTAATTGATACTTCTGGTATCGAAGTGATTATCTTCATAAGGATAGTTGGTTAAATACTCCATTCATAAAATAAGATATACACGCACCTAGAAACTTTTTCATCTCCATAAATCATATAATTGATCATTCTTGAAACCTAGATACCTAAGCTTGAAAATACATATTCACGTTTTAACTAAGCGTTGAGGAAGTTGGGCTAAGTTGTAACAAACTTTACGTAACTTCGACCGCTATTTGAAACACCTTTGCAAACTGCTTGACTTTTAGTTCAAATGGTAGCTTTCAAAACAAAGTGAAAAGAATTCAAAGATACCGGTAATTAGGGTTTAAACTTGTGCGAGAAGAACACCCGCATGACATTTGTAAGCTTACTCATTAGCACTCTTGAAGTTTGAAACAGCTAATATAATTATTAACAATACTTTAAGAGAAGTGTAGGCTGCTTTCTTTGTGAGTGTAGGATGAGAAAGTTGTCAGAAAAGGCCATATTGCGTGGGTTTTCTGGATTAAAACAAATCAACGTTCGTATGAACGATTGCAGATTGACTGATGAGTAATCATCCAGTAACTCTCAATGTATTTCTTCTAGTTTTATCAAAATTCCTCATATCAATATCGTCCTTTCTTGATCAATTCGACCAGAATGGTTTGCATTTTTTGGCGGGAACTTCAGTAGGTACTTGGTGTCACGTCAAGATGACATCTGCTAGATTTGTTCTAAATTCAACCACGTTAATCTTTTCGTTTCAAGACCAATTTTTGAGAGGAGTCCACGTTTTATGTATTTGATCGAAGGATTTCATGAACTAATTTTAAATTGTAACACAACATCATCCTTATCTGCCCAAGGGTTAGGCAGAGCTGTACCATACCGCCACATTTCACTCGATATTAAGTTTTGGGCACAAATCCAGATCGCTGCTGCTGAGAAATTTATTCAGATGAAAAATTCAATGACACACTACCCGACCCGGAAACTGAACACAGGATCTTGAGTAAGTGTAGAGTAGGAACTCCGTTATCCGCACTAAGACTACCATTCTGACTAAGATAGCCAGCCTAGAAGATGGAGACCTCGTGTGATAATAACTACTTATAAAATCTTATTAAACTGGTTCAACTAGCTTCATTTCCATTCTACCATTGTCACAAACACATAAAACAAAATAACACTACAACAAAATGAACTCAGCGGTTCATTTCAATTCATAGCTTATTAAATTCAACATATAAATGGTAGTTTACGAGATGGACGCATAAAACACGGCACATTTATAATCACCTTGCACCCGAGGGATGCAAGCGCGTGTTAATTTTATCCCACCTCTCCCCTGGGACGTGGAACCTGAATTTATCATAATTATATTGAATATTTTCAACGGGAATTATTATTTACTTATATTATTTTGTGTTTGTAGCGAATGGTGACTTAATTTGACTTTGACTTTAGTTGGTCTAATGCCAATGGACAAAATAAGGTTGATGTGCTTAGTTAACTTGGTTGACTAACTACGGTGATCGTTGTTTGTTTTTCTAAGGAAAATTAACAAGATATGATTTAGGTACCTAGTTTCTGAATTGAGTGTTCCGAATTCAAAATGTAATTATGTAACTTTAATTAACACATTTTGATAGTTTTTCAGGCAAGAATATAGTTTGAAAAATACTCAATTTGAAATGCTTAATTCAGAAATCGGGGTATGTCTGGCTTGGAACAGTGACCAAAGTCTTTAATAGGTGGTCTTTATTCCCATTTCTATTTCCATCAATTAAACTAGCTTGTGTATGTTTTGTTGTATAACAGCACCATTACAGTATGATTGAAGGGGCTCAAAATAATAATATAATTTGACAGACCAACAAATAATCCAGTGGGGATATAGTAGCATAAATATAATTAAGACAACATGTAAAACTAATTATTCAAATAAGTTATTCATAACATTTGCTACAGAACGTCATAAAGCCAAAAGACGGACAATGAACTGGCCACTATGTAGTACAATATTACAGTTAACTAAGTATTTATTTTAATTATATTTTGTACCGCCACATGTGACTTAGGTGTGACATTAGAGTTCGTCGCCCTGAGCGCAGTGCGAGGCGTGCCTGGGACCTATTTAATTACTGTTTCTACTAACATGGCGAATGTTATATGGGTAAACCTGACACATAGCTTTGATGTTAAGTCTCTGTTGAGTTTCTAGTCTGGTGCATGTATGTCAGGTCCATGAGATCTAGACTAAGTGAGTGAGATTCTATATCAGCAGTAACGTTTGTGTAAAGTTCAAAATGTTTTGGATTTACCATGTGACATCATGTAAACTTACCTCATATATTTAGAACTTTTTGACAATCGTGTGTTGTCCTGTTAGAATGTCATTTTGACAGCGTTTTTCAATGCCATACATTTTTGACGATTTGACAGTCGCATTCCTACCACTGACAAAATTTCACTTGTTTATCGTCTATTGTCTAGCGATACAGATAATGTTAGTTGCAGAGTAGAGGCCACTTTTTCAAAAAACTTATTTTTTTGAAAAAGTGGCCATCAATGGAATCATTAGATTCGTCTTCAGTGCAGTTGGAAGTGACACAAACTATGAAAGAAAACAAAATGGCGGCCGCTGTTAGGTGTGGAAAGTTCATGGCTATGTCATGTGGGGATATTAATATAAAGGAGTCGAGGAGACGATTCCAAAAATGTTACTGATTAAAAGGAAGTAAAAAAAACTTGTATCAAAAAACCCTACTGCGAAAAGACAGAAAAGTTCCAAACTTGTTACTTTTCAAAGGTGTATAGCTCCATCCTTCCTTCTCGCTCGAACGACTCACGCTTTAACACGTCATGGTAGGGCCGCTGATCTTTTTCTTATTCTTTCATATTATATATATTCCTTAGGACTTATCGACCGAATTCGGTCGGTAACTATGTAGAGACTTCCCGCCCTGGACGCCTAGAGTTTCTCATGTTATACCCCATCAGTGTCATAAGCTAAATTAGAAAGTTCAAAATCCAGGCAACACGGAATAAACATAAACTTATTAGTAACAACAGTGTTTTACAATCTTAGAGGAAGATTGAGTACGTAACATTTATTTTAAAAAGTAGCCAGTACCCGAGTACAGGGTGTTAACTTTTAACTAGTTGTAGCTCCGTTTACGAGCCGGTCCCAAAGGCTACGTTTTATATCGAGATATACTTAGCACTAAAAGATTGATCAAAATGTAGAAGTAGTGTTCCGTAGTAGTAGTTTAGTACGCCTACTCTGTCTGTCTGTCTGTTAAGCTTCCACGCTTGAACTGCTGAAAGGATGAAATTTCAGCAGATATGGAGAAGGATATAGGCTACTTTTTTACGCGATAACCGACATCCACGTGGGCGGAGCTGCGGGCAAAAGCTAGTTATTAGCATAGTGGATTATTTATAATAGTTTCTTGTGGGAAAATCTGGTACAGATCTAATTGCTGCTACAACACTAGGAAGTGGTGACGGGGGCGTTTTGGGGGACTATCTTTTTGTAAACATTGACGTTCAAAAAGTGCTGGTCCCGCCTACATAATTTAAATGACTTTTTATTTGATTGATCTAAGAGATGATGATCATCATCTCAAATCATCTAAAATATGGCTGTCTGAAAAAGGGACTGTTTTGTAAAGGACTTCTATTTAAAACAAATAGATGACCATTATAAAATAGTCCCTTTTTCAGACTGCCATTTTTTCTATGGTATTAAGAAAGTGTTGTTATAACCCTTTTGCTAACTCTCCGAACAATTTTACTGAAATAAATAATTTTCTTATATCTTTTCAAGAAAGGAATCCTATCTTCTTGTAGCTATTATTAATGAATGTTAAAGAAAGTGCCGGAAGTTAGAATAGCTATATTTATTTATGGCTCTGTCATAAGGATAAAACTAAATTATCATGATGTGATTATTTTTCATAGCAGTGTTCAGGAAAATAGTGATCCAAAAGTGTAAATCATCCAAGAACACACATAGACACGTTACAGACATTCAGGAAAATCTGAAATTAGTCTGGCCAAGGGATACCACATAAGGGGTTGCAGAGGTCAGATAACAACAACAACAACAACGTGTAACAGAATAAACGCAATTCCTCTAAGGGATTATTGTACTCATCATTATGAACAAGTTTTACTATGGGACCAACACTGAAATCGCAAAAAAAAATCGACTGCTCCATACATTTTTGTGAGCATAACCTTACAGAATGTACTGAACAGCTGATTTTTTTTTCGCGATTTCTTATTAGTACAATTACCCCCTTAAGAGGTAATGCGTTTATTCTGTTACACGTTGTGTATTAATTTGCAAAATCAGATTAATTGAATCAGAACAACAAAATAATAATTTTTCAAATCGGTTAACAAGCGACGGAGTTATGCCAGAACGAACAAAAAATAAAAAATACAAACATCCGAACTGAGAACCTCCTCCTTTTTTAAAAGTCGGTTAAAAATCAACGTTTATTTTTCTAATAAAATGTATAAGTGTTGATGAGCTTAATATTGTATAAGGCAGAATGAAGTAGCCATTGCGTTACTTTTCCATATTAATTGAAAATGAAAGAAATTAATTTCTTAGTAACTTTTCTTCAAGTTTCCCTAAATCCATATTTTCGAGATTCTCACTTTAGTAACCCATGTTAGGTTGGTAGAAAAAAACTTATCAACACTTTTACGATCACCCAAATATGAATCAACGAAGCCGCATCTGTTACCCTGTTTACGGAATTTGTTCGAAACATTCACCGTGGCCCTGGAACGCAAAGGGTATTAAGAGGAACACGGATGGGTTATAGTCAGTAAGAGTCTGACACTCCCTCCCACTCCACCCAGAGCGGAAAGAGTCATTTGATGATTTCCCAATATTAAAAAAAAAACTATTACCTTACCCTGAACCAATACGTTATTTTATTCAAGAGAAGGAAAGCACCTAAGTATAAAGCACGGTAAGCGTAAAAAGCGATTTGTCACCGTCGCGCGTCGCTTCTAGAGCGCAACTTTTTGCTCGGGGATTTGGGAGAACCCCTGTGTTAACACGACTCGCGTCGGCTTATGACGATATAACTTGCTGGGTAGTTAAAATGTTATTATTTTTAGACTTATTTTTTGGGTTATATTGTTCAGAGACATATTTTTGGTCCCTCGGTAAGTTACAAAAAAACAACGCGCTGTATTTTGGTTATTTTAAAATATTTTTTTTTTTAATTATTGATTTTTACAATGCTTACGAGCTCTAGTGTTAATAGATATGAAAGGATAGTGTAGACTAGTCAATAAAGTACCCGGTAAGTACTCGTACATAACAAAAATGTGAATTTTAATAGGAACGAATCTATGAGTCTACTTCAGTTTAGCTACAGTGTTGTCACATTCACATTATAGAAAAAATGTTAGGTTAGGTTAGGTTACAAATCTGACTGTCATGTTCACAATAGATAGTACTTCTAAAAGCGGGGGTAGGGAAATGAAGCTGTGTATTTTTTTTAATATATTCACTTTTGCAGAGACCTTAGAATATATATTAATAAAATATTATAATAGAGCCATGTCATTTCGTGGCGTGAAAAACAAAAGCACAAAATGCCTTATTCATAAAAATCTTTTAGGAATTGTCCCTCTTTTATTACTTCATTGACATGGAAAAGACAAAGGTAGATTATTTTATAACTTTTATAAATGTCAAGTTTTGAGGAAAGGAGGGTAGAAATATTACAGCTTCGTCACGTTGGTATAGTCGTCCGGAAAGCAAGACTTTGACTTTTCTCGGAACCTTTGAATATCTGTCTCTATTCATTTTGTGATGGCACTGAAGACGTGGAACATGGAAAATTTTTAAATATGGAAGAGCCAAATGAGAAAAGTTACATGTTCGAGAAAAGATTAGCAGGAAAATGTATCTTTCAGTGCTTTCAAGAACCACAGGGACATAGTCTCAAGTAAAAGCAAGTAAAGATTAATTTCCGGACCGGCTGAAGTTAATCATACTGATATATCGCGACCCACTGAACACGAAACGTCTAGTTTCGCGTCAGTTTGTGAAAAAGAATTATGTCCTGAAAACTTGAAATATGACGCAGTCCAAATTACGTATGTAGGTATGTAATATTTTTTAAAGCCTGGACCGGTCGTAGCAATATGGGACCTGAAATTAGGACGAGGACATCGGTCTTCCATGTTATAATTGGATTTTTAAAACTAATATTTGTCCGAGGTTTGACGTGGTTTTTATTACTTCTACGGGAAACTGTAGATGGTTTTTTTTAAAAGTGGTGATGGGGTAATAAGTATTTTTTTCATGCTCATTAAAGCTCCCCCAAATAAGGTATCATAGAAATCGTTTTATTGTTTAGGATAGAGCAGTTTCCATAAAATTAAAGCGTCATGTTTCACCTGTCTACGGAGTCTTTTCGGTTTACAGGCATATGAGAAAGCCATTTTTAGAAACCTAATTGATGTTTAAATAGCTACTTCTGAACCTGTTAAAATAAACAGGTTTTGACACACCTAGGCATTGATTAGCCACTGCAGTCTAACGACCTCGCCTTCGACTCTATTTCACCTCGGCTGAAAAGATACTAAAGACAGAGTTTGCCCACTTGACAAAAACAATTTTGTTTTGCAACAAAGTATTTTTTATGTACTATTTAATTGAAATTTAATGTCACATGCTTGTTCAAAGAAATGTATACTTTGGTCCGACAGTAAAAGCCCAACGGCTTTCACAAGAAGTTTGCTGTCACTTGTACTTTTTATCCAACAAAAATATTATTCTTTTCTGAACTAATAGCACACAATCGATTCACCAAATCCCCAACACATGGGACTTTACCGTATTTATATGAGCAAAAAAACCCTATTATAAGTTTATACAATGTTTTGGAACACTCTTAAAGTTGCGAAAGGGGTCCAAAAGTTTCTTTCTGTTCAGCCTCAAGTCATTATTTATGAATAGTTGGACAAAAAATATGAGAGAAATGGCTGACAGGCAGGTTGCTATTATTTTGTTTTGGCTGCCAAATTACCGAATAAACTTTAATGTTACAGTATTTGTTTACACAGTTTGTTTTTCCAGAATAAACTTTTATTTAAAAGTTTGAGTTTTGGTAAGTGTATTGCCAACAAGACGTCAGTGTCAATGAGTTTCATACTTCAAATATTACTAATACTTGAAATATCGAAATGTGAAATTCATTTAATTTCTATAAATAACTGACTATTTATTCTAAATCTAACTAAGTGCATATAAAAAACCCAAAATACATATACTTAGAAGTCAAAGTACCTACTGCTTTACATCGCTGTCATCCGGAAACGTGCCGGTAGCATTTCCTCGTAGAATGGTAATGCTCATTCTTTGTGCAAAGAATGAACCAACATAATAGGCAGCTAACATCAATTATGAGTAAATAACTCCAACATAACCCAAATCTTTTCAACAAAACAGATTCAAAAAATTACACTCGGTTGCGCACAAACCGAACATCCCATAATCCGCTCAGCCCGACGTATCTAATAAATCCGCATCGTTCACTCGAATACATCGCTTAATAAGGTCAATTTCATCGGCGTCCCAATTACTGAATCATTTCGCGCTGTGCAAATAAAAAAGGCACAAAAAGGCACCCTTTTCATGCGGCATGGCTGAATAATTTGTTGTGACAAATCGTCGGGCTATTCAAAACAAGCCACCGTCAGTGGCTGATTTACGTGGCTTTTGTGAGCCTCCCGCAATTCAGAAGACATTTTTCTGCGCTTATAAGCAGATACTGGGCTTTTTGTGTTTGTTTGTAGATGGAATTGTGGGGAAATTCTTTGGCGATTTTGTGTCAGCTGCTTATAGAGATGTGTTAGTTCAGGTTGTTGATAGTCGGGTTAAAGGTGTTAATATTAAGAAAACTAATAAAGAATAGACTGTACTATAGTCGGTATGTACGTTATGTGTTCCTTATAGTGTCGGACGTAAAAGAATAGCACCATCCCATAGTATGTATGAGGTAGGCAGTAGGTAAGTAAGGATCGAAATATCAGTTCAGCGGCCACCAGCTATACACCCTATATAGCTCCATCCCTCCTTCTCGCTCGAACTACTCACGCTTTAACACGTCATGGTAGGGCCGCCATTCTTTAATTGTAACCTGTGTGTATTATAATCTTTTTAAACGTAACATAAAACTAATTGTAGATCCCACTTACACAGTTGCGTGATAGAGCAAGATTAGCTCTTGTCCAAGACTATAAAAACGCAATTTGGCATCTTAATGCTAAAACTTTAAAAAATCTAGACACGAACTCTTGACCTTTATGTCTACAGTAAGACGCTTTGACCTTTTAGCGAAGGTTAAATGGTTTCAACAGATTTTTATCAATGACAAAAAAGCCGACTTCTCAATCCAAGATTCCATTCAAATCAACTAGATTTATTGTGAAGAACAAGAAAAAGCACAGCAGAAAGATCAAATGCTTACACAGAAACTTCGTATGGAGGACCATAATTTGAAATAGCATACGAAACTGCAAAGTTTTGAGAAGCAAGCCTCTGCCAGATTGCTAATAAATTATATTGGATGCCCTCCAAAACGGCAACACGATGTATATTTCAAATTTGTTGAATGTGTCCGTGCAACGGTTCTGTGGGATCGATAAATTTGAATCAAGAGACGGGTCCCTTTTTTTTATTTGGTAGCGGTAACTGACGGTCGCCAATCTGTCTATCAACACTTATACTATTGAAAAATCTATGACAGTGTTTCAGCAGTTGATTTGATCAGAAGCGAATGGTGAAGGGAATACCTAGCGTTAGTAGTTGATAGTTTTTTTGTGGCTTAAACTGCTGTTTTAGTTTGGTGTGTTTACCTACAGACGCCAGCACATCAAGTTACCTGAAACTGTAAAATTTTGCCAGTCAATCTTGAACCTTACGCTGTAGCTATAAAGTTGAAAATCTATTCAAGAAATTTGACAGATTGTTGTAGCTTGATGTGTATGTAGAAAAGGTTACGTTGTGTTCTGTTAAGTTATACTTGGAAAGTGTGCTCCACCTTCGACAACATCACTTCCTACCATTGGTTGAGATAGTGATCAAACGCCAGCCTATGAGTAAAATAATTAAAAAAACATCATCTTCCTGCCCTTCAAAAACCGTCAAAAAACCTGAAACTGTCAATAAACCCGACCGTTAATAACGACAAAAAAGTTCCCAACAAGTCGCTTTTCAAGCAGTCTGATGCAGTTCAATCACAGATCTGAGGCCACAAACTGCATTAGACTGCTTGAAAAGCGACTTGTTTGGAACTGTTTAGTCCTTTTCAGCAGTCGGTTTTTTGACAAAGTCATTTTTTAATTTCCTACATTTTAGTGACTTTTGAAAATTTATATAGCATATGTCACTACTAGACAAATTCAACGACACCCCATATATTATATGTCAAAATCCGTCCAGCTGTTTGGGCTGTAGGGCGTGCCAAATAAATGGACATACGTACAAACATACAAAAATTCATACATTGTGAATATAAACGTATTTATGTATGTAATTAAATTTTTACCTTCCTTCTGACGCAGTCGGGTAAAAATAATAATCCGAATCAGAGAAGTCTCAGTGTAGTCGCAATACTGTGTCGTAGGTCTGTATGTGCTCCATTCCTGATTTTTGTATTTGGTACAAGATTCTATACTTGTTGTACCGATACAAAGTGTGCTATGACCTTTTCAAGACCCATCGATCAATCAGTCCATAGCCGCCTTTTGCTGAAAATAAAACCGAAAAATGAGTACAATTTTAATGAAACTAGTCTCCAACAACCTTCTATGCGGATACAACGCTCGAAAAAGACTTGCATAAGACGCAAGTCTTTGTATTTCTCCCTTTGCCAGAGACAAGACGCATTTACTAAAACCTTTGTTCCTAATGTATTCGTCTTGGATTTGTCGGCATGTTTGTGTCGAATACAAGGCGTTCTAATTGAGATGTATGTGTACTCGTGTTCTGTGTCGTAATTGCTGTATATTGCTGTGTGTTTCTGTGTACTGGGTGGTTCACATATGTGTCCTCATGTGTACTAACTTGTGTTGCAGCGACCCCTTTAGAACAACAATTATTGTTGTTGAGGTATTTGTTGTTTGAGGGTTTTAGTGTCGGGTACGGTTATGGAAGTTGTAGTTTTGAGTGTATACAGTAGTAGGATGCTCAGACAGTGCTTGTGAGTTTTAATACTTACTCGATCGCATAAAGGTAAATAATATTGTCACAAAATAGCGCTGATACAGTTTTAGGTATAATTTGCGACGTAAAAGAATAGCACCAAATCAAATCAAATCAAAACCAAAACCATTCCATCACTTCCCGTGGGTGTCGTAAGAGACGACTAAGGGACTCACCAGAGAATCGGCAGCAGCATTTTCTGTAGGTACATTGCTATAGCTACACTGCGATCGCCAACTCGCCTGCCAAGCGTGGCGGTTATGGCAAACCCCCCCATTTGGGGGAGGCCTATATGCAGTAGTGGACGTCTTTCGGTTGATATGATGACTAAGGCTATACAGGATGTTAATTAGAATGTGTCTTTAAGACATAAGCATGAATTACTCCTCTTTGACCCGTCGCATGCGATGATATTCAGTTGATCTCTCTTACGGTACTTATCACGGTACTCAATAATGATTAAAGTAATTGATTGTAATGTGATTTAACTTGTATTTGAAATCTAGCCTTGTTTCAGACACCTTAAAAGCCGTAATTAATGCATATTTCGTATACTAAATTTTTTGCTTTCATTGGCATATCTTTATCCTTCATTATTTCACTAAGAAATATCTAATATCTTCAGAAGATTCCATGACTAAAGAAATAGAACGAAGAATTACTAATACTTAGAACTGGTTGTAGTCTCTTAATTCGCCTTTTTATATTAAATTATATCTACGTTTAAATTCTCTTTTTACACTAGGCTTATTTCGTTATTAAACGCCCAAATCCTGAGTGATGTCCGTCGCTGGGCATAAAACCGTTTCATTTACGAGTTGCCTTCGTATTAAATTTTCATTTTGTCTAGAAGATGTTCAGGCTTTGCGAAATCGTAGGTATTGTTAAGATAAATGTACTTTTTCTTTCGAAGCTTTCCATTTAATTTTATCCCTGTATTGAATGATGATTTTGTTTCAAAGGTTTTTGGGCGACAACGAAACGATGACTCTTCGAAATTCTCATTACACGATAAGTTTTTAGTACTTAACAGCTTAAACTTAATTTCTTATTAAGTTTACTTTAAGTCAGTTCAAATAATTTGGTCTACCTCGGTACCTAATATACATGCGATTTTGTCGTTAGATGGGTTCCCTATCCATTTGCATAAAATTTTAAAACCTAATATAACTTAGCATAATTAAATTTTCGCATAATGTAATTACGCATAACAGCTTACGCATAATTTTTTTAAGCATAATTTCTCTAACCATAATAATGATTAAGCATAATATTCTAATGCATTAATTTATTAAGCATGAAGTTCTAATGCATAACTTTTTTAAGCATAATATCCTAAAGCATAAAATTTACGCATAATTTACATTATGCGAAAATATAATTATGACAAACAAAATTATGCTAAGTTATATTAGGTCTGAAAATTTTATGCAAATGGATAGGGAACCTATGCTAATAGTCATTAGGCCTACTAACGTTATGCGATTCAAATTTATGCCAAAACAAATTAGTCTTTAAGATGATTACCTATGCCAACATAAAATGTATGCCTAAAAAAATTATACCGAAGTATTATTATGCCAAAACAAATTGTGCCCAAATCTTTATGCCGAAGTATATTAGGCCAAAGAACATTATGCGAAAAGAAGGGATCCCCGTTAGATGGCGTAGAAGTTTCACATTCTGGGTTTTAAGTAAGCAACCACAAATATCATTAAAAAAAACATGTTAAATAAACCATGTAAATTAAAAATTGAAACGCTTCAATTTATTGTCAAAATTGCGGTTTTAAACTGACAGTTTCAATTTCCGCGAAAAAACAGACGATGTGTCACTCCTGTCTGTCACTGGTCATTAACTGTCATAACTCAAAGACATAAGGTCGTCTTTTCGTTGTCATAACAGGACGCTGGTTGTTGGTCGTTCGTCCCGTTTCACGTTATTTTGTTTCGTAATTATTGTTAAAAATCAATATTAAACAAAAAAAAAACATTAATTCTGTTTTTGCATCTTCCCTATTACACACAATAATATCTATAAACATCTACATACACTTTACCTTAAAATCTCCCCTCAAAAGACATACGAATCCACCACAACCACGATAATGAGTTTCACAGCAAAATTGCCGAAATAAATCAAACCCACTGTATATTTAGCATAAGATAAGAGCTACATTAGATGATACCATAAGATTGCATTATTGCAATAAATAATGAGACTGCTATCTAAGAAGGGAAGACTTTGCAGGCAGCCGGCAAGCTTGGGTCCAACGATAAATTTAACTTGAGGAAACTACCACGAAATATGTACCAAGTTTGTAGTTTGTTAAAGCGTTAGGTAATATTTTGGAGATTTCTTGATGATATTGTTTCATAACGAAGATATTGTCGTAGGTTCATTTAGTATATATTACTGCTTCAAGTTTCAAAGTCAAAGTCAAGTCAAAGTCAACGCATTTATTTCAATTGGACCATTTACAGGTACTTTTGATTGTCAAGGTCGGTCGGTCAAAAAGATGAAGCTATTTGCACGTTCCAATGCGTAGATCTCTATGGAGAAGAACGTACAAGAAACTCCACGGACACTCTTTCTTTCGGTTGATATTTAATAAGGAATTCTTACAGAAACTCTTCCGGCAGATTTCATTTGGTAAATAATGTAAAATAAAATACCAGAAGAAATCTTCTGCCACTAGGTACTGTTTTTAGTACAAAGATAAATATACGTTATGATGTCATGTCATTTAGATTCTGAGGAAAGTAGAAGCATGGAGAACTTTTAATAAAAAAATCTAACCACATACTTAGTACTATGATAATAATGATTAGCAGTTTCTAAATTCAAATTCTCCATAGAAAATTGAATAAAGAAAATATAAAGAAAAAGAAAATCTTAGATTCGTGAGATACCACAGGGCCAATTCTACTATTTTTTAAGCAACGTACACATTCGCATGTCAATCGTAATCTGTCAAAAAAGCCTTTATTTCCACACATTTTTGACAGCTTGCGAATGACATGCGAACGTTGCTTAAAAATTAGTAGAATTGACACTTAGGTATCAACAAAATGTCCAAATCTTTTTCAGAGGCACAGATTCACCGTGATATTTTAGCACAAACACCTTTTTAGTTTTCAGGAAACGGATCGTAAAGCATGTCTAACGACTTGCTAACGAGAGTATGAGAGAGAAAACGGAGAAAAACGGATCAACCCAGGATACAGATGAGTACAAAAGATTAAGGAAATAAATGTGATTTAACGCCCCTGACCCGAATTTAACGGTGGAAAGTTTTTACAATAGATAATTAGCGATTTATCTCGAAATATTTCTGTAGATTTTTCTTTACTGAAAAGTTTTTGTAAAAGACTTTTATTGTTAACGTAGGTTTATTTTTGTAGGACGTAAACACGATTTTGTATTTAATTTTAAACGCAATATCAACGTTGTCTCATATTTCTAAAGTAGTTTTAATCTTTGCAAAATAAAGGTCAATGTGTAGGTACCTACTTTTAAAGACGAAATAGCATAAAATTCCGGGAACTATGGGGTAAATGATGCTTTGAATAAGGAACGTCAAATTAAATTTTATGGGGATTAAATTCGTAATACCTTTTTAAGGCCCACTCTTTCAAGCTTTCGTCGAGAAGCATTTACATATTCTCGGAAATAAATGATTAACTTAAGCAATATAGGCCGGTATTATAAAAATATTCAAAGATCAAACGGATACCTATTATTTATTCTCAAATGACCTACCAAACCAACCTTTTCGAGATAACTCTGAAAACTTTCGAGACCAAAAACCTCATCTATTCAGGACCATTGTCAGCTTTCGTCAGCATCTCACAGTTGTCAGAAAGTCCAGTTATATTGAAAAAGTTCGTACCACGCCATTCTAACGGTGATATATCAACGGGTCCTCAAACTTTTTTGACAGCTCAGCAATAGCCAAATTCCTATTCATTTTATTGGATCCCCCAAGTTTCGGCAGGGAATGTCAACCTTTTATAAATCTTGTTGTTAATTCAATTAAGAAAATACCTAAATAATAATTGTCGCCGTGATGTGTCACTATGCCTAAAGTATTACAATAAAAATACAGAAAATATGTTTGGTACTTATATCGAAATTATTAATCAAAATATAGATTTCAAATTAAACGCATTACAAAACAGTATCCTCTGAAAGTTAGTGAATTATAAAAGTGAAATTAGATTTTAACATGCCCAAATTTTGCGTGCTACCATTGGCGTGCCATAGGTTCACAACCCCTGAGTTAGGGTTTTGTCAAAAATATTCTACGTAGCGGAAATGTAATAAATCTAGGGTGCGTTCATTTAGTTTATTGAGTCATTCGTGGTTTATGTGCGCAGAGGAACTCGTTTGTGTGAACCCTGAATACGAGCATTGTGGTCGGAGCCCAGATTAATACTTGAATAGTTACTGCTACTCGTGTTATAAATCAGAATGTACAATGGTAGGCTGGAACTGTGTTTACCTTAATGGGAAAATCTTATTGCCAAAAATCATTTACAGTAATCACGAGTGATTTGCTGCTATTTATTGAAGATGCTTGTATTACCTGTGGTCATTATTTTCAATCTATTCTTTTGCTCACAGAGCGGATAACTTTTTTTTTAAGTATGGGAAATCATTCAATGTTCTTCTGTTCTGGGTGGAGCAGGAGGGAGTGTCAGACTTTTACTGACTAAAACCCATCCGTAGGTATTTCTCCATATGCCCTTTGCTTTCCAGGGCCGCGGTTACTCCTTCGAACAAGTTCCGCAAACCTGGCAGGCTCTGGCCCTAGCACGCCCCGTCTACTATGCTGACACCTCTTTTAGGGTCGCGTGGAATACAACGCGCCGTGGGATGGAGCCAAAAGGTTTTGGATTGGCAAACGCGTAACTAAAGGCATAGAGCCGTCCAATAAGGTACACCGATGCCCTGGTGAAGGCCGCGGGATCCGCGAAAAGCAAAGGACCGGTCGACATGGCGAGATAAGCGTATAGGCTGAAATGACGATGATTGAAGGGATTCTAATCGTAGCAAATGTAATGAAACAACAACAACGCAACAACAACAACAACAACAACAACAACAACAACAACAACAACAACAACAACAACAACAACAACAACAACCCTCGTCAACATTCGATAAAATAATTAATTACCGTAAGTATAATCAAAGCTTGTTGCATCGTGAGAGCCGCCCCATTTAATTAAGTCGCGGCTGTGTGAAGTGCACGCTGTATATTTCAACTGAAATTAATATACATTGTGTGGATAACCCATTAAATATGCACCATAGGACATTCCCCTTTAAAAAGAGGAATTTGATAGAATATTGAATATTCTGGGAAAATGCTTTAGAAGTACATACCGATGTTATTCAAAATTTATATGCGCCGTGTAGGTATTATATTTGACCGCGCGTGATCGGATCAACTGTTTTACGTGCTTTTAAAGACATAGACACAGCCAAGTTTATTCCTCGCTCCTATGTATAAGTGAGGAAAAAAGAAAGGTCGGTTAAGCAGTAGACCATCGACGACGTGGCCACTCGCAGTTTCAGCATGCTAGGGCTGGATGAAAATGAACTGAGATTATAAAATATTTATGAAGGTATGTACTAACGTTGGACACAATGTACCAACGCAGATTTTGGAATCGGATATCGACAAACATTTTGAATTGTTTCGTTTTTTATTTTCTCTTTTTCGCTGCTCGGTAACGTAGTGTTGCCGGGCCGCAAACGCTCAGCGGTCGCAAAGCGGCCAATCCGCGGAGTGGCCAATTCGCACGATGTCCAATTCGCAGATCGTCCGTATCGGTATTTTGCGGTCGAACGTGTGCCGAAGTAGATTTGTTTTCGTTCGCAGCTGTAACTGGGCAAACTGTGCCCAATACAGCGTTGGCCATGAGCTGTGCCACAAAAATATGGCTTCAAATCAAGCATAGTAGTTGAAATGCGCATCTTCAGTTTATTACGCTGCCCTCAGATGCCAAAAAGCGGTAACTCAATGAAAGTGAGTTTCGAGAAAAAACGGATCTTGTGAAACATGATTTCCATCACCTTTATATCATATGTTAAAAACGAGCTTCTGCCCGGCGTACAAATGTTACTTGAACAAACTGAGTTACTTTCTCATTTATAATGCAAGTACGAATAGTGTTTTTTTTAATGCTCAATCAAAATTACTGGTTTTTAACTAGCTTTTTAAATGTCAAACTTTATCATCATATAATTTACCTTGCTATAGTAATAACAGAGTTTTAAAACACGTGAATCGAGTGGCACACCGGTGTGCCAGCGGCGCTTGACCGGAGTGATGCGGAAATTTTCAAGCATTCCTATGCACAAAAAACACTACTTACTTGCTTGCATTACAAATGCGAAAGTAAATTTTGAGATACCGGTTTTTTAGCTTCTGAGGGCAGTACGATAATTTCAATTGACTTATGTGGCAAGTAAAGGTACAATTCTCACTAATCATATTGTAACCAGTGATCTAGGTACAAGGGTTTATTTTTTTATTTTGGCATAGAACGCTAACATTTATTATTTCTATGCGCATTATCATGATCATCGTGCTATGAAAATTGAGCAATTGAACCAAAAGGAGTAGACTAAGTGTCCGGCCCTGGTTCAATCCATGGTCCGGAGCGAAGAGCTATGGAAAGCCGTCACCTCCTTCTGCGAAGCTGTAATGCTAGTGAAGGAGGAGGCGGCCGCGTGAGGGTGAGACAAACCTCACGCCCCAGCCGCCGCAATATAGGGAGACGCACCGGGCGTCAGGGGTCGCTGGGCGATTCCCGGCCACCGTAGTCTGTGGACGGCGAGCGTTGGGAGGCTCGCCATCCGATTAAAGCCAGGCCCGGGTCGACGGCACGTTGTGTTCCACGCGCGCCTCAAAGAGATGTCAGCATAGGAGTAAGGGCCCTAATGGGCCAGAGCCTGCCATGGTTGCGGATTCTGTTCGATAGAGTTACCGCGGTTTCCAGGGAAAGCAAATGGCACTACGAGGAGCACGGATGGGTTTTAGTCAGTAAGAGTCTGACACTCCCTCCCGCTCCTCCCTGAGCAGCAGGAGTCATTTAATGATTTTCCATCCATAAAAAAAGGAGTAGAGTAAGGACTCCGTTATTCCCACACATATTCAGTCCATTGAGCGTTGCAATTGAACCGTTACAAAAAATTAAAACTCTTGAATTCACTTTTGCGTTTCACAACCCAGTTAACCCGAAAAATCGTAACATTTCCCCATAAGGTAAATTTGGTTTTATTTTTCTTTGTGTTCCATCCAGTTTCCAAGTTTTTAATTATTTACAGAAGTCATAACAACAAACTGAGTGCGTAACCACTGAAATAAATGTCCCCAGACTATACACGGCGGAAATTAAACTTCGTGACAGCGTGACAGTTTAATTAAACTGTTTTCACGTATTATGCACATACGAAATATTATATTATGTAGGTTTACTTTTGTGCTCAAGTGCACAGGATGCTTACAGGATTTTTGAGAAGTTGCTTGATAATCTCTTGACGAAACTCTCGGTCTATGAATTCTGCCTTTCTTTATCACTGTACCCAATTAATTTATCTCTAATTTAAAAAATTTGAGAGCAATCTAAATATATAAAACAAAGTCGGTTTAGTTACCTACATCATTAATAACTCAGAAAAGACAGGAACAATGTTGTTGAAGATTTTTGGTTTTTTAGATTTGTCACTGCCTCAAATAGCAGAATAACTATTAAAACATTGGGAAACTTCACGAAGAAAAAAAACCTTTCATGCAACGCCATCTCTGATACATACATGGCAGAAACGAAACATCAAAATGAATTCTGAGACGGTACGAAGTTCACCGGGACAGCAGTATACCATAGAATACAAGGTTTATCTTTTTTATAACTGATTTAGAAGGTCGGTAATGTTAATTATAAAGTAAGAGTTCTTATACTGATGAATATTTTGGCAAGACTCGTGTCAGATATCTTACAAATACAAATACAAATACAAATATTTTATTGGAACAAGAAACAATTTTACATAATATTGTGTTCGTTAATAACTGCATTAGTATAGGGATACTGTGTCGCGGTCATTAGCGCCCACCTCCTAGAGGGGAGACGACAGCGTTCCAGGCATTTTTATTATGTATAAACAAAAAAAAAAAGAAATATAAAATGTTTTACATTTTAGAGGACAAAATCTTAAGCACTATTAATATATTATTTATGCATGTGAGTGTGTGTGTTAATGTGAATGTAGGTGTAGTGTAGTCTTGGTTTCAGACTATCCGTAACGCCTTACAAATATCTGCAACTGACAGCCGGGACCAACGGCTTAACGTGCTTACCGAGGCAGGGAGGACTCCCGGTATGTGAAAGATGGTCAGCCATCTACGGATCGACCTTGGCAAGTACTGTCAATCCGTATCGTGTGAGGGAACCAATTTCATGAAAATAAAAACAAATGAAAATAAACCGTAAAAAAACGTGGAATTTAAATTTAAATCAAGCCTGAACGTAAATTGTGTGGCCAAAATAATGATAACCACAGGTCTTCATTGACAACTGAAATGAGTACGAGTGAACCTTATAAATTTTGGACTTCTAGAAGACGTCATCGTTGGTAGAATGTCAGTTGGTCTAGTTACCACATCCCTTGAATTCGCTTCGCCTTATGAACTTATAATAATATTCGTGGAAACAGGCTTTACGTCACGCCACCGGAGATTCCATCTGCCGCATAGTTTTCAAGATTAAACCAGCCGTACAAACGCACGCGGTCAGGAACTTTGACGTCATAACTTATACAAGTCCCTACATTATAATACTATGTTGAGGGTGTTCCGTTTTCATAAACACCAGTGACGTTGGTTCCTGTTGACGTTATTTTGCTTATATTTATTTATTGAAACTTGAAGCATACTTAAAAAACGATGTACAAAGGCAGACCCAGGCATTTTCGACCAGTCGAACTTATTGTAAAGAGAAAGAACATGGAAGATGTAATTTGAAAGTAAGAAAATCAGTTAATAAAACAATGATATGCACATAATTAAATACATATATTATATTATATTATATTATAATTATATACAAAATAAATAAAAACTGTAATTGAGAAAAATTAATCAAACGCTGTGATAAATATTATTTAAAATTGTTTTATAAAGTACTTCATGAAATCATGACGTACAATAACTTCATCATTTTCCCGTGGAGTAAGCAGTTTCTAAAGAACACCATACCAGCTTGGTGAAGCGTAAACTTCCTTAAATGATAATATGTACATGATACAATAATTTTAAAGTAACATATTATTGTGTCTTTTATTTTAAGGACCGTCTTGGCAAGAAATTATTTAAATCGTTTAACCAGTTACAGTCGTTTAATCAGTGTTAAATCTAACCTATAAAGGTTAGATTTAACACTGATTAAACGATTGCATTCCGTAAAATTGGAATGATTAATCTGCCAATCAGTGTTTAAACTGACTTTTTTTAATTTATCAATGTGCTAGCTCTTGACCTCGATCACGCCTGATTGAAAACGATGGATGAGATCTATGGTGAAGCGAGTGTGCCCAGAAGCTGCCTTGAGGCACTGGTACTCCCACGCGTTGACGAAACACAGCAGGCTGCTTGACGCCAAACTCCGGTGGGAGGGCGGTCGCGAACCAGGCGGGTGTTAGCCCTACCACCGCAAGGGAAGGATTGGCCAGTCTAATAAGGTGATAGGTGAGACTGTCCAGGATGCGCCGAGCGCTCGGTTCAGTTGAGTGTCATGGAACAAATTGCGCGTACACGAGGAGGCTCCTTCATGCATCCCAAAAATTAAACTATACGGTTAGCATGTTATTAAAAAATCAGGTCCAATATCTCTGTTGTACTCCCCAGATGTACTTTTTTTCGTAAACAATGTTGATCTTGTGTAAATTAATTATGTAAGTAAATTCTGTTCGAAACTCCTATCCACAAAGCTGTGACAACTTAGAAAAATTTCTACTAATTTAATTTTATCCCTAATCCTTTGGTGGTTACTGTGGCACAACTCTCTTTCAATTTAATTAAACATTTAAAACTACGCGGCTAACTGCTGAAATAGTTTTACATGGACATATTGAAAATAGATAAGTTTGCAGTTTATTGTAAACTCTGCGAAATAATAAAAAAAATACAAAATTGTACATGATTTAGAATTTAAGAGCGTTTACGCCCGAGAGATTAGATCTAGGTCTAAATAGTTAGTAGAGACCGTTTTCGAAAAAAAATTCAGGAGGAAATATAGAGTGATTTTTCACTTTCTATAAAAAACTTAAAATGGCTCTCTCTCTCCCTCTAAACTCTTTTTTGAAAATATTCTCTAGTAACTATTTAGGCCTGAACATGTAGCGTATGCATGCTAAGTTTCATTAAAATCAGTTCGTTTAGTTCGAAAAATGAAGACTTGAAAGTTTGGGTGAAATGCCGTAGGGCGTAAACGCTCTTAAAAAGAAATTAGCTCGATAGTCATTAGCGACCTAGCCTTTCCCAGCTATGTTGGCCTTGGCTTAACGTCACACTGCAGCTGAATACCAGTATTTATACCAGTATTCCTATCCGACTTCCTCCCCTCTGTTACTGGCAGAACAGACAAGTATGAGTTTGTAAGTAATAGTTAAAAATATATAATCAGAACCTGCTTGTTGGGTAAAAAGGTGAAGGAAGATTATTAGCAAGATAGGTTCGTTTAATTTTGGAAGAGAATAATCTAATTTGACCTAATTTCATTAATATAATTCCTCAATAAAATAGCTCAATTGAGCTCATCCAGCGCTACTACACCCTACGAACTATTTTAGACAATTTGTTTTCGTCAATTAAACCACAGGCACAGGGTAAACACCGATCATCATGAGTCTTCGGTCAGTTGGACCCGCTCGCAATTGGACCCGCGGATCCACTTGACCACATCATTTCCGGTTTTTATTGGTTAACTGGACCCACATTCAAACTTAAAAAAAACATCTATTGTTTAAAGCTACCAGTGGATACAGTCGAGCGCAAAATTGGTTAGTCAAAATATAATAAAACGCAATTATGTTAAAATGTTAATTCAAAATCTAAAATCGTAAAATCAAGACAAACCGTTTTGAAAAAAAAAGGCATTTTATCACCCCGTTGCGTTGAACCAAATACATTGATGGAATTTTTGTTTTGGAATCCTTGTGAAGTTGATGGCACATTTTCATTCAATATTTCTGCTTAAAAGCAGAATTGAATGATATTCATCATCATCATCATATCAGCCGAAAGACGTCCACTGCTGAACATAGGCCTCCCCCAAGTGTCGCCACATCAACTGGTCCTGTCCGTCTCGTATCCATCGGCTACCAGCGACCCTCACCAGGTCATTGGTCCGTCTCGTGGTACGCCTTCCAACAATGCGTGTTCCGGTACGCGGTCGCCACTCCAGAACTTATCGGCCCCATCGACCATCTGTTCTGTAAAATAATATTGGTATTATTTTAAATCTTAAAAATAAAACTAAAAGATTCGGCTTTACTCCGTGACTTAGTACAGTCACGGAGTAAAGCCGAATCTTTTATAATAATGAAATTGGGCAGTGGGTCCAGTCGAACTATTCATCATGTGATTGGGTTTAGTGATCCCGCGGGTCCATTTCGAGTGGGTTCAGTTGACCAAAGACTCATGATTCCGTTGTGTAAAAAGGACGGAGCTATGCAGGACGAATAGCACTATCCTCTTTTCGTGACAGAATTATGATGGCATTGCTGATTGCTGTAGGGCGCTGAACTTTTATTCACCAACATTTAATATGGAAATAGTATGTCCATTACCTCTTTACATAAATTATTTACTAGACTTCAGAATTGCACTGAAATTGAATTAAATATCGCTCCCAGGGTGCTACTTGAAACTTTGTTTGGTGTTATTATTCATACTGGATGGTTTATGGGCGTGCTCCGTTCCATCCATCCTATTTTAAACAAACACAACTTATTTTATGAAAAATATTGAACAAGAAGCGGTTTTAATTAATTCTATTTAAAGGTACACTTAGGTAACCTACCCATATTTTTAGTATTTTTTAAACATTTCAGAGAAGTTAACAAGATAGGTACTAAATAATACTAAATTAAATCAGTGCACTAGACCAAAAATTATTCGATTTTGATAAAATAAATTTTCACATTTATGACGGAGCATCACTTGAGAACGGTTCGACCGATTTTCCATTTCTTTTGCTGCCTTCGAAATTGCTAGGACGACCGCAACGCGCGACGTTTGTATGAGGATTTTTTGGAAACTCCGTGAAAACAAAGCACACGTGCGAAGCCAGGGCAGGTGGCTTGTTTTTTTATTTTTAAATGTAAAATTTTTACAAATAGAATTTCGTGTTATTACATCTTTTGCTGGACGTTTGCAGTAAATAATTAAACCTATTTTCCTGTATCTATTGGTGATTTCACCACAAAATTACAGTATATGTCATTCCTATGACTATTATTCAGTTTCGGTCGATTTATTCAAAAATATTTGGAAAATCAAAGTGGACCAGTATAATTTATTTACAATATAAATAATGCAGACCGTATATCCATTGAGTTTAGTGCTCACGTCGACTCTTTTATCATTGAACTAACTAATTCGTCAATATTTGTGCCTAGACTAAACTAAACCAATCCAACTAATGCAGTGTAAATAGTGCAAACAAGTAACAATATTATAATTAAGTTTTGTTTAGAAATAGAGAACAAATGATGCAAATTCAGTAGGATTTTGTTTAACTTGCTATGTTGTAAGCAAAGTTCATCTATAAAGGGTTATAAGTTTGATGATCGTATTTTAACCTCAATGTTATTAGTTCGTTATAATTATTTTCGGACGATTTCAGTCCTGTGGCTTATCTCACAGATACCTTAAATTTTGCTTTGATTTCAGACAAATCACAAACAAAAAATCCATACGTAAATGTATTTCATCCATTTCTTGATTTATTGATTGCTAGCTTTATTTATACTTCATGCATCTCTGACATTATCTACCAGTCAACCAAGAGTGGTAACAAAATTACATCGTTTAAATTTATTAATACGGAATATAATTTATATTTAGATCAAATAGAAAGCGTTCCTTATTTATACTTATTTTTAGAGAAAACGTAATAACGTTTTCTCTCAAAAACTGAATCGATGCTTGACTTAATGAAGCTTCTCTCTTGGAATAATTATGTTCTTACCTGTACACCCTGCACAAAATCCAAATAAATAATCAGACACCCATCTGGTCATAATAAACTAACTAGGATGTCAACAATGCCGGGAAATTCGTTATTACTCATTGAAGAGTTTCATTGTCTATCTAAGAAGTTCTTCATCAGCTCTTCACAAAGCCTAAACGGGTAATACTCTACATTATCAAGGACCACCTCGGAATAATACTCTTTCAAACCTGATGTCTTAAAAAATTGATAATTGGTACAAACATAAAAACATACATTTAAATTGAGAACCCTCCTTTTTAGAAGTCAGTTAAAAACCCGTCAAGTTACAAGTTCAACCGATCCAATATTTCCATGAATACATTAACAAGTATTCGTAAAAGATAACAAGTGCTAAGTGTCAGTTGATTTGCATTTCATCAACATAAAACGTTTGAGCAAGATTTTATAATTTATCGAAGGTATAAGCGATCCTTCTGAAAGCCTTTGAATAATATATATAGGGATGAAGGATGAAGCGAAATTAATATTTTATATTTTGTTTAAGTATTATGTGGGTAAGCTTGGTCGGCGACAGCAAAGAGATTGAGTTTGTTATGTACGTGTTAATGGACATGGTTTTCGATTATTTGGGTCAGTGGGGCAGGCTGGTGATTAAAAGTTTATTCGAAGGTGTGGACTTTGTGGTCAATCAGTATTTGATTATAGTGTTACTTGATTACTAGAGTACAGTCATCGCCAGATATAGCTACAACGTGTAACAGAATAAATGTATATAATATACCTCTTAAAGAGTCATTGTACTCATTATTATGAAAAACTTTTACTAGTTGTTCATAATGAAGTTAAAAGTTGAAACCACGAAATCGCATAAAAAATCAGCTGTTCAGTACCTACATTTCCTTGAGCAACACGTTGTATTGCAGCAGACAAGGTGACTGAATATTGGGGTCGGCTCCCAGTCAAACCGGATTCAGCTAACTACCAGTAGGTACGTACCACCACTAGGCTGCCTACCAGAAGTCCACAACCCATAAATTGGTACTTTTTGGCAAGAGTGGTGTCAGATTTTCTACCTTCTGACAATCCGTAACGAATGCCAAAGATCTCCAAATGACAGCCGGGACCAACGGCCTAACGAGCTTTCCGAGGCACGGATGAGTCTCGTTATGTTAAGCTGGTCACCCATCCACAAACCAAACTCGGCAAGCGTTGCTTAACCTTGATGATCGGCCCGTCTTTTATGGATGGGAAATCATTAAATGACTTCTTCCGCTCTGGGTAGAGCGAAAGGGAGTGTCAGACTATTTCTGACTAAAACCCATCCGTGTTCCTCCTTATGGCCTTTGCGTTCCAGGGCCGCGGCGACTCTTTCGAACAAATTCCGCAACATGATCGGCCCGTGCAGCTGTTATAATTTAGCCACAAGCTCCTAATGATATTTTCAAACAAAAAAATTGATTCAACAATTAAGTGTTTGTTTTTTTTTTTATTGAGGAATGGGCTTGCTCTTGACCTCAATCCCGCCTGATGGAAAACAATAGATAAGGTCTATGATGGAGCGAGTCTGCCCAGAAGATGCCTGTTCACTCTTGCTTTGAAGGCAGTCGGGTTATATGTGGAAGGGAACACAGACGCTGGTAGAGAGTTCCACACTTTGGCTGTGCCCATAGTAAATGTGGAGGAAAAGCGCTGAGTACGACTGGTCGGGATATCGACCAAGTGAGGATGGTACCCAGCAGTACGTCTGGTATTCCGGTGGTAAAAGGGCGATGGTGGGATCAGGTCGTGAAGTTCCTGCGCACAATCTCCGTAGTACAATCTGTAGAAGACAGACAGGCAAGCGACACTACGCCTATGAGCCAAGGTGTGAAGCTTAGCCACCAGCAACTCGTCGCCAATAAGCCTTTTTTGCTCTGCGTTCTATCGAGTCCAATGCAGCAAGCTGATATTTTGCTGAGCCATCCCATTAGTGGCTGCAATACTCCATACAGGAACGGACTTGTGCTTTGTACAGACTAAGAAGCTGTCCAGATGTGAAGTATAAAAGATTAGTATGATTACTACCTAACAGTACAACAAACATATAGTTTTCAATGGCACAAATAGCTTCACACCCCATTGATCAGGCATGCGAATCTCAAAACTAATTAAATGTTAAATCAATCACACATAAGCTTGGATGGCAAGTTATTTATTAGACCACAACCGCACAGCTGTGATTGATACTGCTACATAAACCGAATCAAACGGTGTGCAATGAAATTAAGCGAATTGTTAATTGAATTAGTTCGTTCCACTGTTTTGATGTGTTTTTGACACTTTGTTTTAATTATGTTTGGTTGGTTGTATTGTTGTGAGTTTTAAGCTTGTTTAGCACTATTTATTTTCAACATAAAATACTTATTAGCTCTAGTAAATAAATATTAGTCATAAAATATTTTTTTAAATACATAGGTACCTTCATCAGCGATTAAGTTATAAAGATTCAAAGTTGGCAGTTAGAAAGGGAAGTTCTATACGAACTGTGACGTCAAATACCATGACACCTATACAGCTGCCATAGAAAACGGCGAATTCGCGAGAGGCACAGATATATTTGATTAAAATAGTTATATCTCGTTTGTTTTTCGATCAATTTTAAGTCTCATTTTTCACTGTCAATATTATATTTTTGTGTATTTTTAGATAAACGGCAATCGCTGGTATTGAGTTGCATCTGGCTTCACTAGAAGCCGACCCCAATATAGTTGGGAAAAGGCCAGGCGGATTGATTCACTTTATAGTCTAAAAGAGTAAGAAATTAAATGTCTATAGCGTACGATTCATCTCGTCATTCTCATGTCTTTTTATCATGGCTGCAGACTAAATTTCTACAATTTAAAAAACGTGCTGAGTTATTGTAAAGAAAAAATTACCTCCCCTGGTGATTTTTCTTTTTGTCATTTCTATTTACTTATGTAAAGAAATCGAATAGTCTCTTTACTGCTTAAATACACGATTTTCATAAGATTTGAAGTCATAGTTGTTGTAGTACTTTCTTTTAGACATTTTAACAAGCACCCAACCAATTAGTAAGTTTGAAAAAAACTTCTCAAAACAAAAACTCCATAATCTTTTGTCCATAAAAATTACTGACAAAACAAACGACGGTATCTTATTTCGGTCAGACGCCGACGTTGGGACGGGGAGCGTTTCCTCGGCAAAAAATTGTAAAGTATTCACCAAAAGACACTGATAAATTACTCCGTGTTTTACAGACACATCTGACGATTTATTACGGCACCCATACATAAATATACCACCAAACATACACGATAAATACGTAACTATACGCTCACGCACCGGCCAAGGAATCGTGGCAGCTCTTAGTGGCGCTGCTTGCCAAGAAAACTGTCAAAGGCATGTCAAATTCGATACTTTTTAATCTAGTTCCAATTTTTCCCGCGTGTCTAGTTACATTGGTCTATGTACGTAAACATACGGTTACTTCGACATGCGTGAAGGAAGGAAAGATCGATTGCGCTGTACAAGGCACGGGAAATGTTTTATTCTGCCTTATTTTATTTTCATTAGACTTGATTTTTTCGGTGACAATTTATCGGGGTCTGTATATGGAGATTGTGGGTGTAAAATAAATCAATTTCGCAAGTAAAATACTGGATTTGCAAATATTAATGACGAAAACATTACTTCAATTACTCAGAAGCTATTCCCCTTAATCTTCTCTGTGTCTTCAATGAATAAGGGATTGGTAGAATCCCATTATATCGGCAGTATTCTCTTCAACTTTCATAGTATTACTTTGCTAGCAGTAGTTCCGAAAATTATTGTATCTATCAATTTGTTTGTTCCTGAACAAAAATTGTGCTACACGTAGTAAACAAGATTATTTTCAATTGAACACTTACCTACCTCTACAAATAATCTTAAGTCAGAAAAAAGAGCAACACATTCACATTTCCACACCTGCCATATAGAAAAAGAAACATTCGTATACTCAACGAGACTAGAAAACGGCAAAAACCTGCCGCCATTTTTCTCACTCATTTTCACATTTTCGCGCGCCAACTTAGTTCGCAAACAAAATACTCTGTGGGGGGAGGGACAGAATCATCTGTCAAGGTCCAATTCACACTTAGGTCCGTACTGAACCCTTTATGTGCCGTAGTACCACAGTGTGTACACATAATAGAACGGTACAGAAGGCTGGCTTCATACAACGAGCGAAAATGCACGCACATACAGACACGCTTCATGCACAAAAAAAATACAGAAAAATGTTTTTTTGGACTCGCAGATGACTAAATATCAAAATAAAATTATTTAATAAATATCAAGTACCATAACTAAGCAATAAAAGCTAATACAAAAAATACATGTCGAGGCCAAAAAGGCTCCTGTCTCAGCATATGCTTCAAGCTGCAATATTTAAAAAAAATGCAGCGCTGCTGGTAAAAAGCAAGCGCGTCACTTGTTGCGTATGTTCGTGTCTATGTGTGTGAGGGTGTAGGTACCTGAGGGCCAATTATCAGTTCATGTCAGTCGCAAACTGTCAAAAAACTTTAATTTTCATAAATTTTTGACAGATTGCGACTGAAATGCGATTGCGAACGTTGTTTAAAAATGAGTAGGATTGGCACTTTGATCTCGCTTGTTGTATAGAGGTGACCTTCTGTACCCATGTATTTAGTGGTGAATAGTTACCGGTCCTTTATGCTTGAAAAGAAAAATAACCGAACACAAAAAGGCCTTTTCTACACCCGGATGCGTCTGAATAATTTATTAAGAAGAATTCTCTAAACAAAGGAGCTTGAAGTGTTTTATGGGCTGTTTGCATAATAGCCTTATTATGTGTGTGCGATAATAAAGTATTTGTTTGGGTAGCGTCGCAACAATGAGGGCATTGGACTGTGTTAGTGCGAGATTTTTCTCAAGTAGGCTAATTTGAGGGTTTTTATAGTGAGTGCTTTTCCGCCGTGGCAATCGAGGAAGTTAGTCAGAAAAGGTGGTTTCGATTACATAGCGTTTTGTTGCAATATTTAATGGTGGTGAAAAAGCTAAGGAAAGAGTAGTAAGCTCTTTCAATTACCATGGAAGTAATTAATGGTAGTTTAATATCAAAGTAAGTTGTTAGAAAATATTGTTTAAATGTGCTTATTAATTTGCGGGCTGATAATATAAAATCCGAAACCTCAAATTCTTCCTGCCTTCTCCTTAAAGTGAACCTTGGTTGAGTTTATAATTATAGCTATTATTTAATTGTTTCGCTGTGTATTCCAAAATATCAGGTTGTTCTTTTTTCATCAATATTATGTTTCAGAATTTGCCTGTCGGCTATTGATCAATATAATTATGTTAATACCAGACTATCTAAGCCCGATGATATTTCAGTAAACAGCAATCAAAGCACAACATAATGCCAGTAGCCAAATATGTTGATAACGCCGCATATCAATACAGGATTTAATGATCAAAATAATTAACAGCGCAGTCAGCCTGAGGCAACAATTAGATGTGGCATGCTCTATAATTAATCGATTATTAAGACGGTCTAATTAATAGTAGGTATCACTGGGCTGAAACAATTATCAGACTTTGACCCAAAAGACTCAACGCAGCGAATTACAACAATCTTAACATACCGAGACTCCCCGTTTGTTTTTTTTTAGTTTAAGAAATTCAACATCGACTAGAAAATTATGATTTCCTAGCAAAATAATCAAATCCGCGACACTTATGTCGCGTGTTCGATTATTTCACATTCATGACATTATTTAAAAAAAAAAATCTTACTTAATACCGTCTTGCATCTCTTCTGCAGCTATCACATTAACTTTTTTTCTTTTTCTTACGAGCTTGTACACCTGTCACAAACATATACTTTGAAGTTTCTAAGAAATGTCTGCGCATATAGGTTGTTCGTCGGGTAAGCCACCTTAAGTAGGGTTGAGCCACGCGATGACTTATTCATACAAGCCAACTGTCGCAAACTGACCTGCTATACGTTTAAAAGCCAGTTTAGACGCATGTTACATTGCTGTCACGTAATCGGTGACTGCCGTAAGTGTCTGGTCTTTATGGAAATCTTGACCGTGAAGGGTTTTTTTTTTGCACGTGTTCCTTTTTATCGCAGTCGGTCTATATGTTTCAGTCAAAACTCTTAACCAGTCAAAAGTACTATTGTCTAGTAAAATCAGTCAAAAGTACTTTTGACTGATTTTGCTAGTAGAGTTAAAAACGTCATTATGGTTAACACCCCGACTCAGAGTACCCCGACTCGGATAGGTTAGGTTAGAAGGCTAAGGCGGGAGCAAAGCGGAGCGGAGCGGTGAATATATCGAGTACGTGCAGTTGCTGCGGTACAGTCCGTCTGATGGCAGCCTTACTTAAAAATTCAAGTATATATGTAGTTTGCCGGGGTTGCGGAATTTGTTGGAAAGAATCACCGCGGCCCTGGAACGCAAAGGGCAATTATTATTATTTTTTGGGACAAGCCCACCATACATTCCTAAACCACTGCAACTCCCCAGAATCCAGAATCAACAGTGGCGACCACCAGAAAAACGTCGAGTCAATGAAGCTCGACGAGTCCCGGAGAAACGATTCAACTGTCTTGGATGGGTGGAGAAAAAAGACACAGCAATCGCACTGACTCAGCAAATTGTAATACATACCTAATTCGTTTCGACGGCTTGAAGTACAAAGAACTATTCAGTACAATGCTGTACTCACATACTATGCTACTCGTACGTTATCTGTCCATTCGACAGCGTTAAGTGTCCTCAACACTGCTCTGTTTGTATTCCAAATATTGTAAAACATTTATTTGAAAAGAGTAACTATGGAGTTTCTTGTCCGTTCTTCTCCATAAGAGTCTACCTTTGCGAACGGACAGTAGAGTCACTTTATATTATTTTAAATGTAAATGATAACGTTAATAAGTGCCGTTTAATGGCCTAATTGAAATAAACGTTTTGACTTTGACTTTGACTCTGCCCTGAATACTAGACTTCAAGAATTTTCTTTGATGGCGTGTGTTGTAAAACACGTAAAAGAATTTATTCATAGAAATTGTCATGGTTCAGGACAGCTTTATGTCTTTATTTCTGTTTGTGATGTTAAGAATGTAGTGGTAAGTCAATGAATGTATGTGGGTCAATGACCGTTATCGCATTTATTCAGTATCTACCATCCATATCATAGATAATAGACGTAGCCAAAACTCACCGTGCGTTACGTCGTAGCGAGTCTCCGTAGCAATATGTGTGCTACGCTCGTAGCTCATGCGTAGCACTCTTAATTTTGCACGGACTGCTGTATTGCAATCAAATCACAAAAAGTAAGTGCAAACTCGTACTTCATGAGTGCTCTCTTCTTTATTAAATGTAAGCCAACGTACTTCTGAACCACCCTGTACATAGATAAGATAGATTTTGGTAAAGTGGGGTTCTCATAAATGAAAACGTCATCTACCGGGTACTTCAAGGGGTGCTACGTTTTAATGGAAATCATTTGCGACATTTTACAATTACAGTTAGGTACCAAAAACTTAGAATCACGATCGAGTCATAAATTTAAAATAACTAACCAACCACGAAAACTATATTCCCAGTACAGTTAAGTCTTCAAAAATTAAAAAGCAATTTCGTTGCGAAACGAAACGCGACTCGAAGGACCAGTCTTTGGCGACAGCTAATCATAATAATGAGATAAGAATTTAATGGACTGCCTATCTGCCCCCGAAGCTGTGGCCTAACAATACCAGTGTAGCTTGACCTTAATGAAGTAGTAATTTTGAAGAGTTGTAAGGGTCTTTCCTCCTGGCGTGAAACAAGTTATTTAAGAAGATTACGCAGTTTCATTGGCCCTATAAAACACTAATGTCTTGTCGCCTGTTTCGCAGATACTGCGAAGTATAGTGAGGGAGAGATGGCCGCCGTTTTAATGATGGTAGATGGCGTTTTTTTGTCATAAAATATTAAATTTTTATGCTTGACGTTTAATGATTGGTAAGTATATTTCGGCGCATCGTCGACGTCATCGTCAGTCACATTTAATACTCACCAATATATTCACATAAACAGTAAATTATGCAATTATGTAACAGGAAAATGTTGAAACAGAAATACTTTACTTGAGTCCAAGGTGTTCATTTCACGAGCAGCCAAAGAATGATATTTAATTCGCATAACTGTTGAACCAGACTGAACTTTTCCAAAGGCCTAAGTTTGGCATCCGTATGTAGGACATGGCAGTATGCAAGCATTGAAGACTTTTCGTTTCCTTAAGCATTTCTTTACTTTTCATTCCTTCGCTCAACGACCAGAATCTCTTCCAAGTGTTTCTTTTTGCATGTTCTTTGTCGGTGATTCTAATTGTCCTAAATAAATGTATTCGTTTGTACATATTGTAACTACTGTTTATTAATTGTAGTAGCATTTTTTTGTGAGGAATTGCTCATTACTTTTGTCTTTGTTAATTCATTGTGAGCCCTGAATAATTGCACTTTCGTCTGATAATTGCTGTAGCATTTTTTCCAAGACTAACATTATCCTTTATTTAATAGATCCAATTCAACAGTGAAGTCAAATTAAATACAAGATAATCAAAATAAACAAAATCAAATCGTGCAAATATAGGTACCTATTATCACTTATTTATCAATTATAATCATCAAACATTGAATTGCTTGCTTAACTACCTAATAATGTATTAGTGAAGATGTCAGGTTAATTAATGGTTTACCACTTGTAACAACTATTCCCAGTTGCATCCTTAGAGTCACAGTAAAAGAGGTCAGACTGAAAACCGAACCCAACATTGTTATTTGGAAAAGGCTAGGCAGGTTGATTGATTGAAAAGAGGCACTAATTAGATAGCTGCAAAATTACATTCTGAAATTTGTATACTTGTAAAAGAATATTCAAAAGATAATCATTTCGACTCTGAGTTCCACCCCGCGACCTAGTATCAAAATTCAAAAGCCTGCGAAGTCTTGATATTTCAACTAATTACATTTAGTACAAAGCCCTCATGAGCCGGCGGTAAATCTTAGAGAGTAACTAACGGAACTCGTTTAATAGAAACGCTAAGTAATATTTAGTGGAGGGCCCTGGAGTATTGAATCAAAAGGAAAATGTTTACTTAGGCTCCTTTTATTATGAGTACAAAATATGGACGTAGGTAATTTTCGGGTGAAATGAGCAAGAAAAACGACTAATAGAATAATACCTGTACGTTTAAGACTTATTATTTTTTATTAATTAAATCTTACATATAAAATACGATACAGCATATTTTTTTAATAAATTAAACCCTTTGGCAGATACAAACATGTTTCATAAATTTGGTACTTCTGTGTGAGAATCAAACATTGGTTTTTTATTCTCAAATCCTCATAATAGCATGGGCTTTGAATTTGTGCCCTCATAATGAGAACAGGCTCGCCCGCTCTCAGGATTTTTTATTGATTAACTATGCTAGGTAACATAAGTTGGTGCACTTATATACCGAAACACATCTGCTTACCCAGTATCAGTTTACAACAACATAAGTGTAAAACCACAATGACATAGTATAACGAAATTTTCTAAAATATTGACATATTCACATTACGGCGCTGTGAGCAGCAAAAACTGAAAAGTTGCTGGTTTCCCAACGAAATTTTAGCCAAATCCGATTAGTTTCAAGCTGCAGAAAAAATATATGTTGAATTTAACTATATTTCCAAGAACCCTGTTGTTTCCGTTACATGTTTAAAAATAAAATCCTCGATAGAATTGATCGTCAAAGTAACCTCTAACTGTGACCTTTGAAAAAAAAATCCGTATTTCTACCCTAAATATGCCGGTAAAATTTATAACAAATAATGAATCGAATGTTAATGCAAAACGTTGTTGTTTTAGATTATTAATATCTCAACTTAGTTTTGAGTAAATCAATAAAATGCTTCATATTTGGCAATAAATTGCAAGCATTGTGTTGTCGCGCTTCTCTTTCTTTTCTATACAGTCCGAGAGTGACCGAGTTTTTGCTATGACAGCGCCTTATATAATTACTTTGGCTGCACCTTATTTGTACCTACAGGTCTACTTACCTCCTAGGTACGGTATGTTATGTATGTTACCGTGTTCTGGCTGCGAGGAATGTACCGTTAGTCTAATATACGGCTCTGGACGTCGTCCAGTTGGACGGTAGCTCACGGGTTCTACACTTTACGGGTTAAACTATGTATATGGCCCGGTGACACGTTTGGTTATACCAATAGCACTAGGTATGTGTACTGTGCGGGTAATAAATCACATTACTATCTGCGGTGGAAATAGATGTTCGACGGCAGCTACGGTAGTAAGTTTGATCGTGATTTCGTAAGACCTTTTAATTTTGAATCACCACTTAGCTGAAGTATTAGTGATGAGTAGTATCTGATAATGTCCTGGATCATGACAGACCTTATCCTAAAATATAAAATTCTTCCGTTACAAGTAACTGACAGACAACGGTTAGACGAAAGTTTTGGTCGTAGAAAGCTGAAATTTGGCATGTAGCTTCCCTACACTCCGTAAGGAAGCTTTCGGGAGAATTTCCCGAAATTTTACGGGAATGGGCAAAACGGGATATGCGCGTACGAAGTCGCGGGTCTCAACATCTTATTGCCACGGGGTGGACTTCAATAGCATCGAAACTTTTTGAGTAGGTATTTATTACGTGACCTATTTTATGATAGTACTAACTAGCTTTGGTCAGCGGCTTCCCCGCTTGGAAGACGAAGATTTATCGAACAAGAACGTCTGAACTACTGTGATAAAAGTATCCTTTTCCGTTGTCTTAAGGATACTTTTCGTAACCAAAAGTATCCTTAGGATACTTGCAATCTTGGTCTAGCCGTGGTCCAAATTTCATCCAAGTGCGTGCAGCTTAGAAGCGTGTTTGGTTAACAAACATCAAAACATACCATGCTGACTTTTACTTTAATTTATAAGTAGGATAGGAAAATTTTGCCTTAGTATGAATACTATCTTTGGATCCTTTGTGTTATAAACGTACCTCATCTACTACCGCATTTTATTTTTCAACCCCTACACCAAGCTGTCAGTGTAAATCTTTCATTACTTGCAGTTTTCAGTGCTCGGTTGCGTATCTTTCCTGTCTGGCGTTCGTTTAGCTTTGCCAGCCGACCGTGGTCTGCACTGACATACACTTTCAAGCACCACAGGGTATGAGTTTACGTCCACACAGTGGTTTTTATTGTTTCATTTGTTTTCTTTGTACTGTAATATTATTCCTATTCCATGTCAAGTTTTTGTATCAGATGTAGATGATGTAAAGGTAGTCGAAATCATGGTTTATATTACTTCGCCCTGGTCTGTATTAATTAATTTATTGAAGACCTACAAAATGAGTTAAAAAATATAAGTGGTAAAAGATGTTTTAACATCTTAGGAAGGACTGATTCGATTGCAAAAAATCTTATACTGAGAGAGGTTCCTCTCTATCAGAGTGTTTCATATATAATGCTCTTTTACCTCGAAGCAAAATACGGTTCCTGTGGCAAACGCCACGCAAGCGAAGCCGTTAGAAAAAAAATGTTTCAAAATTCCGTCTCTACTCTTCACGCCTGAGTTTGGTTTTTCCTTAAGAAAATTTATTTATTAAAACTTTATGTACTGTTAACTGTAACTGTGTAACTTCCTACTAAAAGGCATTCAAATTGTATCGTGACTTATGTCGATACTTAACAGTAAAAAAAACCTACAAATGCATACTTAAACCCACGAAGTCAATTACACTTTATTGTAGCCAAAATATAAAGAATAATTTTACAAAAATATGTATTGTATCATATAAAACAGGTACTCGCTGCGAAAAACTCAAAGCAGTGGGATTTATTATGACAGCGGCTGTTATTTTTGCAGTCAGCGAGCCACTAATTTACGTATGCGTTGTCGTTGTACCAAATGAGATGTTATTACCGGGTCCTGGTTGCCTGGTAGCTGGCATACTGCGCACGTTATATTGACGGACGAACTATGGAGGGTAGAGGATTAACGTGTGTGCATTAGTCATGATAATAGGAAAATTAGTAATGTTCATTGCATTTTTCTTTTGAGCGTTCGATGATAAATATACTCATCGCCATGGTTAAATGGTTTGTTTTGCCCAATTTTCAGTATTTCTGTCAATATGTCTGTAGAAAGACAGGCGGTCGATGGAGTAGACATGTGTTAGAGTTGAGACCGCGTATGGGAAAACATAGTGTGGGACGCCCTGTGGCACGATAGATCGATGATTTGAAGAAGGTGGCTGGCAGCGGATGGTTAGCGCTCTTTGGGGGAAGGCTTACGTTCAGCAGTGGATGGCAATCGGCTGATATGATGATGTCAGTTGGTCCTTACCTGTGCAGCCGACTTGTTCCTGCAGCGAAAAATGAAAGATGGCCTACCATGGTCTGTGGAAAGACGTCACGTGATCTGTAGATTAGTGTAATTCATTAATTAAAAAAACTTATTTAAAAACTAAAACAAGAAACGTTAAATTACATAATGCCCAATACGGAAATCGAAGCCAAGACCTAATGCTGAGCTTCCTACCACTATTACGCAGCATATTTGTATAGGCATATCAAAGTACTAACAAGATCTTTAGTAACATCAAACTGACGTGAATTTTCCCGCAGTAGAGACAAAGCTTAACATATAATTTGATGTGTGTCTTTCCATCCGGATACATGAGGTCCATTACGGTAATTAATAATCCATTAACGGATCCCCTCTTTGTTTTGGAGTATGAAGCCTTGCTTAAACGTTACGCTTTGATTTATCAAATAAAATATTGTGACCTACCAAACTCACGTAGGTATGTGTATTTCTAATTTACTCTTGCATGGCAGTAAATTGACTGTAGAATTTGTTCGAAAGAGTCACTGAAGAGTCTGACACTTCCTTCCACTCCACCCAGGGCGGAACGAGTCATTTGATGATTTCCCATTCTTAAAAAAAATGGCAGTTAATTAATACAGAACAATTTCTAAAAAAAACAACCTACTTTAAAATGGACATCCATAATTTAGTTTTTAGCCAGCGGCTTAGGTATTGGTTTTTAAGTAGCTTAATTCTAGTGGTACCAGTAGGTACTCATCAATAGTGTTGTTGTAGACTGTAGGTGTATCTAAGAAATATTTTTTGTAATCGTATCACTAGATTATCTGCCTAGGCAGATGACTCAAAGGAGATTCAAAAATATATTTGGCAAAAGGCTAGGAATGACAGCCGGGATCAACGGCTAAAATGGTTACCCATTCACAGACCAACCTCGGCAAGCGTTGCTTAACCTTGAAGATCGGCTCAGATCAGATCGGCCTGGCTGTTATTATTTAGCTCCTAATAATATCGTACCACTAGATACTTCCAGAAATAATCACCTCTCCAAAAAACAAACAATTTCACGACTTTTTTTATTTTTATTTAAAACTTGCATTAGCAGACTATACTAGATAAACGTCTAGAGAAAAAACTCTTTTGTATTACAATAGACGTTTTGATTGTATCTCTACTTTATTCCGTCAGAAACTGTCTACTCACTGCATGCAATGGATGTTGCATATTCGATGTTCAGTGATTCCATACAAATGAGTCTATTTAAGGATAAACTGAAAGCTAGCCAAACATATTGTGTGCACTTATCTTACTTGGAATAGCTTACAGCCACAAACTCTTTGCATAACGTGCACGTAACATAACATCACTCCTGCGTTTTTGAAAGGGGTAGGCAGAGCTCATGTAATTTTGTTTATTTTATTATGTTTGGGTGGCTTACAGCTTAATACAAGAGTAATAGTAAGATAATTCACAACAAGCCATTTACAAGCCTTAACAGATTGTAATACGTTTTATTGTTGTACTTACTTGTATGTTAGTGAATATTAACTAACATTAAATAAGTTAAACATTAAATGAACAATTAAATTCAGTACCTGCGTATGTAGAAATGCATGCGCAACCACTATTAGAAAGCATCAGAAACCATGTAGGTAGTGTTTAGATGAAACAGCAAGTACTAATGGTCGCTAAGCTACTTGCAAACAAATTTTTAAGTATAAGTAACAAGGATTGGGCACATAATTATAACGCTAAGCTAGACATGCGGACGAATAGACAAACGATTCAGTCAATCAACTCTGACCTGTGTATCTGTTTGTTGTTGGTTGTCATTTCTTCTTAACGGCTACACGGATTTGGATGAAATTTAGCCCATGGATAGAGCATCTTTAGATAAACGACGAGCGAAGAACTGCTTTTCTACCTGTGACAAACAATAAATGAATTTAAATTGATTTGAAGCCGCTAGTGTTAGTAAAATGGAGTCACATAAAAAGAAACGAAAAATAACTAAACGACTAAGTTTTTTCCTTTAAGGAAATGACCAAGAAAATTCCATTTTCTCCACCGTAAAAACACAACTATCAGATAATTTTAATTGTCCGACTCCATTGTGAAATGTTCACAAAAAGTTCAAATAGATTTCCGAGCGGGCGCGGCGGTGCCTGGCCGTTTTGCATTGTTAGATAAATTCCTCACGCCGATTCCTTAAGTTCCTTAGTTCTTCCTCGCCATTTCTTTTACTAATTATTGCTCCACAGAGGCAGTACTGCGGGAAATGGGCGTAATAAGATCTTTTGTAATCCCATTTATTAATTTTCGTCTCTCATTATTCTCTTCCTTTACAGCGGCTGCTGGTTCTAAACAAGTCGGTCGTGTTGCCCGTGTCGGTCGTGTCGGAGAACGTAATTATATTTCGAAGAGATTTCCACGTCACCCGGATACGATGTTTCGTTTTAAAGCCGTGTTGTTTGCGAGGTAACAAATTGTTATTTCTTGAGACTGGTGCAGACTATCGACCTGTGCTGTTGTTTAAATAGCGCAATGTTGTGTTATTTAGTTGTATTGGAAAAACTGTTTACTTGATCGTTCACACGTTCACACGATAGTACTTGTTCTATAAACTATTTTAGATAGACTAATCGTGACCAACCTCTTCATTATGCTATATCTACTAAACTTCATGAACCTTACCTAAGTACCAGTTTTAGTACTTACAGACATACTAAAACATCAGAACTAGTTCTCAAATCTGTCTCTAACTCTACTCAGACATCATTCGACTAAATCCAAATTCCATTACAACTAGACGTTCTGTAACTAAACTGAAACTTCGGATACAAAGCACAATCCACCGCTATCATTGTGAGCGACTAATTACAGAGTAAGTTCACCTATCTTATGTCGCCTTAATCTACAGTATTCGCTACTTAAGGATCAGGCGGTGCGGTGTTGTATGTGTGCTGAATGAACTTGATGTGATCGGTGTTTTGGAGACTGTAATTAAGTTTGTTTAGGGGAGTTTTGTTTTTGTTATCATGATTTAGCAAAATGATACCAAGCTAGAAATGTAATTATGAGAATGAAAAGTTATCAGACAGCCTATACAATCTATTTGGTCTGTAGCCTACACTTGGTAGTGACACTGTTATCAATAAAGACTGTCAAAAGTTCCATACATATGTATTTGGTTGACATGCGCTACCGAAATGTCACAAGAGGCCCTAAACAATGTGTCATTCAATTAGCGAATGTGCTTTTCGTAATGCCAAAATGTAGGAATTTGATCATGTGACATTTCGATAGCATTTGTCAATCCCATACAATTGTTGACGTTTTGACAGTCGCTTTCGCCACGCTACCGCTGACAGAATATCACTTGTCTAGAGCCTGTAGCCAAATTTGTACTTTTGAAAGACGACTTAACGATGATAGAGTGTCCGTTTGACTATAACCCCAGGCGCATCTACTAAGAGTAGATCGAGCACGCCCTGGTATAATGAATGTTCTCAGTAATTATGTAGAACACATAATTCACTCTGGTTGTGTTTTTCTAACAAACATTCTGCAAAATGATTGAAGGTACAGTCTGTATTGATAAACTCATTACAGGCTAAAGATTACACTTATATTATAAGTCTTCTTATGGGAAAGTTCCTCTACTCAACACGACTCAAAAGTGATGGCAATAAAAAAATCTTCAATTTATGACAAAAATTATCAAGCTTTTTTTTAAATAAAGTTTTTTAAGTCTTTTTTTATGAAGTTGGGAAATCATTAAATTGAATGACTCCTTCCACTCTGGGCCGAGCGGAAGGTAGTGACAGGCTCTTACTGACTGAATCCCATCCGTGTTCCTCCAAATGCCCTTTGCGTTCCAGGGCCGCGGTGACTGACTTTCGAACAAATTCCGCAATCCTGGCAGGATAACTATCAAGCTGCATATCTTTAAATTTGATAAATCGAGTACAGAAGCACCTTTGAAGGGAAGCGGAACATATAAACTCTCTCTAATTATAATCATTAAAAAACCAGACAAACCCTCTAAGGTATAACACAGCCCCGTTATTATCAAGACATCTACGTTCTACAGTAACAAGATTTAAACCAACAATTTGCGTATCATTGCCTCTCCGCCACTGGAATGAAAAGAGAATGAAAACGCCCATACATTACGGAGAGTGCCAATTAATTCATGTGAGTAAAATGTAATGTATCTAATTATCTGGATTGTCTCGCGTTGCCTTGAACTGGCGCCTTAAATACGTGTGTTATGAGATAAAATAAATAATGTGAATCTGATACACTTACATTAACAATTAGGTAATAATATGCATAGTGCTTTGGGTGGTCTTTTAGAGGTAGCGGAACAGAGAGTAAAGTCCCGCAAACCTCCATTGAAAAGGGAGGATCCTCCGACCAGACGGTTGTTTGTGTCTGGTGGGCAACTGCCCGAGAGTTGATATTCGGGCTTTGCATGTGTTCTAATCGCACGGTAAACTTTGATATCGCGATTTAGGATTTTTGTAGTTAGTTCGCAGCTGTCGAGATAGATGGCGCCGCGAGTCTCATTTGTTGTGATGTTGATTCTGCTACGTTGATTTTTGTGGCGGCATGAATGCCGCTACAGTCTACTATATCGAGTTTTGTAGAATTGAATGAATAATGATATTTATTTTTTGTAAGGTAATAGTAGTAGTTTTGTAATAGTTGTTTGTAATAGTAGTTTTGTAAAGTAATAACAGTTTTACACGGCATTCTTTTTTGTAATTTCAAACTATGAGGCCAGTGTTTCTTAACTGGTGAGAAGAAATACCAAAACAAACTCAGAGGTCAAAGTTTAAGTTGTTTTAAGTGTTTCGGTGTTTCTTCTCAGGGGTCGTGATGATTGCAACACTATTCTCCACGAATGTCGATAATTTAATACGACTACTGTTACGACACACCCTGGATTAGGGGAATGCATCCATGATTACTAGTGGTGAAAATAAATACACTTGAGTGTGACAGTATAAAAAGTGGTATGTAATAACATGAATAGCGATAAGAAATCTAGGCTTTTCGAAGTTTATATCCGATTTTAGTGTTTTTAAAAGTGGCTTATAGAACAGAACTACCCCTTGCTTGTGTACGTTTTGTTACTTATATTATTATTACTTATTTTTTTTTTTACTTTTTGTGTCTTGTGCGAGGTACAAATAAATATTTTTCTTTCGTTCTTTCTTAACTATAAGATCAATAAAAACAGCTTGCACATCGAAATGTTTCACAAACGAAATGTGCGACAGACTGAATAGATTCAATTTCTTTTTCTGTTCTATGGCCGATTGAAACGCAAGTAACAAACGCTCGAGACAAGTATAAATATTAAATCTATCAATATCAAAGAAAGTATTAAATGTTACATTCAATCAGAACATATCTTTTCAGTAAAATCACCATTTATGGTACACAAGCTAGGAATTCACTAAGTGTTCGACATTGTAGAGGTAAAATTGACTGCGTATCTATTTAAATTACATTTATTGCAACAAATGTAAGTCGATGGCCAATCCTGTATGTCTGTACCAAATCGTAACCAATTAAGAGCGGCCCAAAGACTGGTCCTTGTGGAAAACCACACAACATCCCTGAGCAAACCCATCGGTCGTGACCCAGCTAGGTGGTGCATTAAGGAACCCCTGATGACAAGGCAGACGGCACCCCTGATGATATAATCATCAAATAACCAAGACTTTTACGGTACGTAGACCCATACTGACCTGCCAGGGTTGCTGATTTTGTTCGAAAGAGTCATCACGGCCCTGGAACGCAAAAGGCACTAGGAGGAGCACGGATGGGTTTTAGTCAGTAAGAGTCTGACACTCCCTCCCGCTCCACCCAGAGCGGAAGGAGTCATTTGATGATTTACCATCCATAATAAAAAAATGACTGTCAAAAAACCCGACCGTTAAAAAAAGTTTGGACCTCAGTCCTGAACTGCATCAGACTGCTTGAAAAGCGACTTGTTTGGAACTTTTTAGTCGTTTTTAGCGGTCGGGTTTTTTGACAGTCGTTGAGTTAATTTTTTTTTCATATTATTATGCGGGCGCCATTTTGAAAATTTCTGACAAATTCAACGACACCTCATAAATATGTCAAAATCCGTCCAGCCGTTTGGGCTATAGGGCGTGCCAAAGAAATAGACATGCATACATACATACGCTCGAAAAACATTACCCTCTTGACGGAGTCGGGTTAAAAAAGAGCCATGCTGAACAAGGTGGCAAATGTTCCATCCTGTTATAAACAAAGAAGAAGATGCCTTCTCCTTAAGAGCCATTTCACGTTTTTGCGCCAATATCTAAGACTTTGGTCGCCTAATTTACCATCTTAGATAACACTCTGGAATTTTTGAATACATGTAAAAAATAGACTAGTCTTTCGTATTGATTCATAATGTAACACATTTACAAAAACTTATTTGTAAATGATGTAGTGATTAATCTCCCACAACTAGTTTACTGAAAAATCATCGCAGAGTCAATTTCGGACTCCTAAATCTATTATAAATGTTAATAAATTTAACTACAAAAAATACATAAAATTTCAGACATATACTTTTGTTGACTTTTAATGGACTAGAATATCGATAATTATTACCATTAATTAGTAAAAAAACAAAGTCTTAGGTCAACTTTTACGTTTTATATCGCAAGTTTATCGTGATTTTTTGGTCTGAATTAAGCGTAATTACATTTAAAAAAATATATAAAAATAAACCTTGTTCTTTTACCAAACTAATTCCAAAGTTTTATTAAAATCAATTCATTTAATCAGACGTAATATCATTTTTAACATCACTATATATTAGAATAAATTACAATGCAAACGCGGGCACCGATTAGTACGGCCCGAGCGGTCATCGAAGCAGGACCTGTGCCATTTTTTTCCGCGTCCCGATTTTCGAGCGTATCAATCGTAAACGCATTGTTAAACTACGACTACAACCTTTTGATCCTTTTTGTATTTTTTTTCATAAGGTAAGATTTTCGTTTACTATCAAGTAAAGTATGATTTTAGTAGTTTGTAGAATAATTATTATATTTTTGTTTTATTAGTTTTAGCAATGGGGCGTAAGGGTTGTGTATACAAACGTGTCAAAAAAAGGAAAAATCATAATTCTGCAGCCATAAAGAAAGCAACAGAAGCGAGGTAGATATTCTTTTTATTTGCAATTCATATACACAGTTATCGATGGTGGAAGCACCAGGGTAGCCCGCGAAATTCAAATTTTCTATGCCGCACCAGCCTTACCCCGTTCAATGAATATTTCTTCAAAAACTCATACAATGGTATTAAATGAGCTTGTTGTATTGATGATTTTTATAATCATTTAGTTATGATGATTGAGTAAAAATTCATTTATTTGTGGGTTCGAAATTTGACAGCTATTTTGTTTTCATTTCAGAATCATTTTCAAAATTCCACAGTACATCAGTAATAAAATTATATACCACGACCTGAAACTACCAACAGTCAAACAGGAGATCGCGAAGTACAGTACTAACTACCAGAAAAGACTTGCAAAACATAAAAATGAGCTCGCCCTCGGACTAAGCGGAGACAAAAGTCTACGCTATAAGCGTTTAAAGAAACATAGTGTTCCTACGCTACCGGATAGATTCGTCAGGGTGGAAGGAGACACCCAATGAGAAGTGACTCACCAAGCTAAATTACCCAACCAGATAAAGTGAAATCGGACAGAGAAATGGCTTATTGTTGTGAACAACAGATTGCCATGATGCAGAATATAACAAAAATAAAAAAATAAAAAAAAATTCAGAATGAGAAATCGAGTAGAGGAAGATAGTACCTTTAGAAGAGACGCCGTGCCGGGTACAAGTGAAAAGTCAGATTTGACAACAGAAATTGTATGTTTTAGTAACAATTTTATGTTTTAAACAGAAGTTTATGTAGTAGTAGGTATAGGTACTATCTTATTATTTCTTTAATTTTATAGGGAAAAGAACCTGTTGCATTAGACCCTGGCCTTGACGAATCAATGGAACTTTTAGACTCGATCGTAAATATTTTTAGACTTCCTTTAGACTACTTATTATAGACTAGGAACATTTTTATTTAGGTGCGACACCGGATGGATTGTGCAGTGAAGGATTAGTGGAAGTGAAATGTCCTAGCTCATTTTTTGGTATCGATCCTGATACCGATATACTATCAAAAAAACTAAAATGTTTTAAATTGAACAGTCATCATCAAGTTGAAATGAACCCTTATCATGACTGGTACTACCAAATACAAGGCCAGTTGCAGATAGCGAAAAAAAACGTATGTTTGTTTGCTGTATGGACCGGTCCTGATTTTCCATTGAAAGTAATAAGGGTAGTAAAAGATGACGTTTTTTGGCAGGAAAAGATGCTTCCGAAATTGATTCGATTTTATCAAGATTGTGTATTGCCAGAAATCATAGACCCTAGAAAGGCAAGATCAATGCCTTTACGACAAATATTCATTTAACGACCACTTAAATGATAGTCATTATTTCTTGAGAATAATATGTAATTGTTTCCTTGTTTGTGTTATTTCTATTATATACTTTACATAACATATATTTGTGGTTTTCATATTAGTCTAGAAAGCTTTACTAGATTACCTAATAGACTGAATAAATAAATTATCCTTCGGCATAAATCTCAAACCCAGGTGCATTACGATTATAACGCCTCAAGATTGTTTAGTCCGTCTCGACACTTGCGCTACACTGTTTGCGTTGTGTACGTGTGCGTAGTTCCGCACACATACACGATGCTGCGGTATTTTACCTAAACTCGAGCGCTTACATTTTGTGAAATGGCTCTTAAATATTGTTATTTTCAAACCAAAAACTTTCCTAGTCCAAATCGAACATTAGATTTTCTAACCTCTGAAAACTTTTACATTTCAAAGTAAACTCCGAAGTCCACTCTTTCCATTATGAAAATTGCGCAATTTGATAGAAATCAGTGTTGCGAGTAACTCAATTGTCATAATAATATATGCTCAGCAGTTGTCCGGAGCAACGTTTTAAAGTAACCTTATGTGTGCACACGGACGACATGTGAATGACAGGGTTGGCCAACGTTTGTAATTGGCAGAATATTATGCCATTTGACAGTGCAGATGGTTGTAATATTCCTTCTGATGAATATGGAAACCGTATTACTATGTGACAGAATTATTAAGTGAGGGGTTCCGGAAACGCAAACGGATTTAGATAAAGTTTGGGACGTGTTCTTAGCATTGGAAAATTAATATTCTTGTAAAGAGAATGCTAACACAAGGAATCTTTAAGCTTATGGTTCGGTGTAAGAGGAATCAAATCAAATCGTTGAATAAAACGTAAGCTGCTATTGCCAGCAACAGACGACCGACATAACTTCAAATATTTTTTCTCATAAACCAATACCTGTGCTAAAGGATGACTAATAAAATCTGCCTCCCCGCCAAGCAACAATAGAAATACAACCGCCACAATAGTAATATATTTCGCCCACCAACCCTGCATATAATCGACCGAGCGGACGGAGACGTCAATTGGGTTTGGGTTCCCCGCTCGATATGCAGATGGCCCCTCGTTAGTTGTCCGCTCTTATGTACCCACCTTTACAAAGTCGTGGCGCCTAATACATTTACTTGGAGCGAAATTGAAACATGCTGTATGTAACTGGCCTAAAAGTGACTGCGGAGTGTGGCCAGTTCTTAATTATGGAATTTGAATATGGAATGAGGATGGTGGAATTGCCATTTTGGCCTTTGTCTGGTCACTGATGTGGGGGTACTGGCTAGCTTTGAGTCCTTGACACATTCATTTTGCAGTTATTTCATTCCCCTTTCTGAGTTTCCTCTGTTTCTCTGGCTAGATTGAGCTTCAGATAATTGTAACGTTCAAATGTTTTTCAAATTGTTTCGTCCTTTAGGTTGTGACTTTATTAATGACTAGCTCATGCCAGCGGCTTCACCTAAGTGAAAGTTGAAACTACTTACGTTACTACCGAGATGTAAAGAACCCTATGTCCTACTCGGGACATGGTGATTAAGGGTCATTTTCACCAAGCCAAACTGATCGCGATCAGCGTATAAACCACGTTTATGAGCTGTCAGTGTCACTATTTTTCTATGGAAAAATTGACGCTGGCAGCTCTGGAACGCAGTTTAGATGTACTGAACGCGATCAGTTTCATTGGTGAAATCCGCTCTAAGACGTGAAAAGCTAACAGACAGACAGAGTTACTTTAATATTTATAGTATTAGTATGGATTAGTTATATAAAATAGTGGAAACCATTCTCGTTTTCAGAATGTTTGTAGAGGAAATGGTTTCATGTTGCATCAGAATTTGTCTGAGAGAAGAAATCTGCATACAAGAGTGTTCCTATTTCATTACTTAAAGATTCACTCATCGAAGAACTGACCGCGGCGTACCAAGAAGAAAAAAAAGAGAAAAAAAAAGAAACCAGTTTTCTTGCTACTTGTACCACCACCAAAAGCCTTTGTCTGAGTCAGCGTTTATTCCGTAATTTTGTTTTGTTATTGGACATAAAACAATATAGTGTTTTTAATATAATTACCTCCGCCAGCTGAGAATATCTTCACTCTAACAACTTGCTTACAATGTTATCTGCTAACTACGTTTTCTGATTATTGTTGAAATTGTTGAAGCAATTCAGTTTATTGTTTCAGAGAAGAAGGAAGTATAATTAATTTTCTTATTTAGCAATGGAAGAGTTGTGTTAATTGGCTGACGGAATGGCTTTTGAGATTTTTGTTTAGTAACAATTAGAACGATGATCAAATCATGAAAATGTAAGAACGTATACAAAGCAAAATTATACAAGGATCGTAGTAAGTGGCGTGCTGTAGTTTTTGCCCACCCTGATAGGAAGTTTATAAATACACTACCTAGCTTTTGCCCACGGCTCCACCCGGGTGGATGTTGGTTGTCGCGTCAAAAGGGCTTATATTTCAGGCTATATATCTGCCAAATTTCATTACGATCCGTTCAGCCGTCTTAGCGTGAAAGCGTAACAAACATTTGCACTTTGGCATTTTTAATATTATAAGTTAGGAAGTTAGGAGTATGTGTCTACTTCAATCATAACTGATAAAAAAAATCCTCTTGTAGCGGCACCAATACCGCCACATAAAACCAACATAGCAAGCTCTACATTGCAATAAAAAGAACCACGACGCCATCTATCCCGCCTGCTAAGAACTAACTTAACAAAATCCTGCATCGCGGTATCAGAGTTTTCCGTGCGATTTGAACATGTACCGAATATCAACTATCGTGCAGTTGCCCAACGGACACAATAACCGTCTGGCCGGAGTATCTTCCCTTTTCTATGGAGGTTTGCGGGTCTTACCTCTCTGTTCCGCTACCTTATACTCTAAATAGTATAATAGCATTACTGATTGAACCATATTACATTATTTATTAAGTAAATTATGCATTATTGATTGAACCTGAGTCTGACTTGACTGTCTTTCGATCTATGACGTATTGAACTGGTGTGTGTTGAATAAGGTCATGCACAAGCAGTAGTATACTTAAACCCTGTCTCCAACGCGAGACAGGGTTTATGTATACAGGGTTATTTGTAAAACACCAACAACCTTTCAGGGGGTGAAAATACTCATCATTATAAACAACTTTTGCTATGAGACCAACCCTGAAAAATCGAAAAAAATATCTGCTATTTCATACATTTTCATCGGGTGACTATTGCAATTTGTATGAAACAGCTGATTTAATTTTTGATATTTCAGAGTTGGTCCCATAGTAAAAGTTGTTTATACTGATGAGTACTTTCACCCCCTGAAAGGTTGCTGGTGTTTTACAAATAACCCTGTTTAATATAAAGTGATCTAAAATAAATATCAGTTAAAGATACAAGTGGGCATAGTTGGTCAAATCACTCGGGGCAGGATTGACGAACAACGATCCCTTATTACAAAATTACTTAAAAAATACAATGTCCTATAAACCTTCATTATTTACTTCTTAACCCTTCAAAAAGCTCTCGCGAGACCAGGATACCCGCGTCACACGATAAATCGGATAGTTCTGACGTGCCATCAGCTGCGAACGAAATAAGCTCCTTTGTAACGACGGACGCTTAATCCCTAACACGTAAGCGAGGTGGAATGAAAAACTAATGGCATCGATCGTGGTTATAATCTGATAGGTGATAAAGTGGTGATAAATCTTTAGTTGGTGAAAGATTTGTGAATTATTTTTTTTACTATTTTTAAGGTCGCGTTTGATCTCTATTTCACCTTTTTATTAATAAATGAATGGGCTAGCTCTAGACCCCGATCACGCCTGATGGAAAGCGATGGATCAGGTCTATGATGCAGCGAGCGTACCCAGAAGATGCCTTTAAGGCACTGGTACTCCCACGCGTCGACAAAATACAGCAGGCTGCTTGACGCCGGACTCCGGTGGGAGGGTGGTCGTGAACCAGGCGGGCGTTAGCCCTACCACCGCAAGGGAAGGATTGGCCAGTCTCATAAGGTGTTAGGTGAGACTGTCCAGGATGCACCGAGCGCTCAGTTCAGTTGAGTGCCTGATGGAACAAATTGCGCTACACGAGGAGGCTCCTTCATGCATCCCTGACCTCACCATCCTTCATCTGATGGAAAGCAATGATGTGGTCGACGATGGACCACGCAAGCCCAGAAGAATTATTTTAGAATTTGATTTAAAGGCCGCCAGGTAAAAGCTATCAAAAAACACAGACTCCGGCTGCTTAGCTTTGCCTTTGACTGTGACTTTTATGCCCCAGATATTTGATCTGCTATGACTGGTGAGAGTTTCTGCGGTACAACACTTTAGGCAAAAACCATTCAGGCATGGACTGGCGCAACTCATCAGACGTGACGTCTACTTTGCTGACGTCTCTTTGAGGCGCGCGTGGAACGGGTTTGATTTTGGTCGGAAAGCGAGTCACCCAACGCTCGCCGTCCGCAGGCCCGAGCCTACGGTAGCCGGGAATCGCACTGCGATTCCCCACGCCCGGGGCGTCTTTTGTTGCAGCGGCTGGGGCGTGAGGTTTGCCTCTCCCTCACGCAGCCTGCCGCCTCCATCAATAGCATTACTGCTTGGCAGAAGGAGGTTGCTTGCAATAATAAGTTAGAAAAAAAAAATAGAAGAAGCCTGTGTCCAGTGCCCGCTGCATAATTTAATTAGACCCTTATATTCCTAAAGCTTGCCAAACTTCACTATGTTGTTGGCACTTGTAACTAAATTGCAATCTAAACTGCTTATTGTCGTAGCGCAGTCTTATTCGAAGCCCTTGTCGACAACGCAGTGCGAACAGATTAAACATTCCTTAGTCGCATTCACATACTACGAAGTCGGTGTTCGACTCTTTGTTCTAAAAACGTCAAAGTACCTACATGGCATTTTAGTCTTATTTCGTGGGCAGTGTTTTTTTTCTGCTAATTTGAAAGAGAAAGAGATGAAGATATCCGAAGAAGAACTAAGGCTACCGACATATCCCGAAGAATCGCCAAATTTATATGGAAATGGGCAGAGCACATTGCTCGCAGAACAGATAATCGATGGGTCTAAAGCTGGAGTGGCGACCGCGTACCGGAAGACCACGTTGGAAGGTGGGCCGATGATCTGGTGATCAGCTGGACGTGAGACGCATAGGACTGATCGATGTGGAAACACTTGGGGGAGGCCTTTACCCAGCAGTGTACGTCTTTCAGCAGATAAATGAATATGGAAATTATATTTTTTTTCCGATTGCGCCGATCCGCTGTTATTTTCTGATTAATTTCGTTGCAGGATCCAAGACAGTTGAATCATTTCTCCAGGACTCGTCGAGCTTCATTGACTCGGCGTTTTTTTGGTGGTCGCCACTGTTGATTCTGGCTTTCAGGAGTTGCAGAGGTTTGGGAATGTGTGGCAGGCTTGTCCTGAAGCATCGTTGGGAGGCAAGGACTGATTCGCCGCGGGTCGATCAATAATTAGTGATCTATAATTAGTGTTGGCCCCGTAGTAAAAGTTGTTCATAATGATGAGTACAATGAGGTTTATTCTGTAACATGTTGTATAAAAGTAATCTCTTCAATCACGACTTGCAACCTCCAAGATTATCACTGCTCCTCTTAACAACATAAACTTTAAAGTAGCTAGGTAAATATGAAACTTTTTCCATAATTTACTTTTTACTACAGTTTTCCTTGTTGGTGCTGTCCTACTTTCAAATGTAACTGTGTGTGGAACATACTAAACTTAACTAGTTTTTATCACGCAAGCGTGAACTCAAATAGTAAATAAATCCACATACTTAGAGTTTTTATGGACATAGTATAGTAAACTTTTTATTTCCGTGTATGAAACTGGACCAATGGGTGTGTACTTTTGCTCTAACAGTATACCTAGAAACAAGTGAAATTACTTAGTTATTAAAAAGTCATCAATAAATCATAATGGAAGTTAAAAATTAATAGTCCAGTTTTAGATAAATGTTATGTGAAGTTGGACTGCAGGGTATAAAAAATAGGGAACTATATTTTTTGTCACCAAAATTTATATTTGTCATCAAGTTGTATCACCTAATAAATAGATCTATCGCCACGAAATATTTTCGTTCTCAGATAAACAAAGAGTGTTCCCAGGTATGAATTACCAAATTATTGTTAATATAATGTGTAAAATATGAGATGGATTACCAATAAAATTGTAGTGCATTACATGAATATAAACTTCGTTCTTATAATAATAGTTTTATTACTTAAATAATAGCTTGGTGCTCAGAATGGTAAATCTGTCACCAAATATTCGAACATAGGGCACAGGGAGCTTAGGGCACCCCGACTCGGACAGGTTAGGTTATTTTTTTTAATCCACCCAGTAATATGGTTTACTTCCCGTTTTATAATAAATCCCAACCTATTTATTTGATACTTGATAATATATCCCAAGGATTACATGTGATTTATTATGGAATTGCTTTTTACAATTATTTGGCAACTACATTTTGGTGACAGATCTGTAGCGTAGCTACTTATTTAAAATATTATTTATTTAAATTAAAAGTTATGTTTAGTAAAATAAGTCAGTATTTTATAAACAAAAACAACAAAAAGTAATATTTACACTTAATTTATACATTATATACCTATACACTATATACACTTAAATCTAATTTTATACAACTAAAAACTTAATTAAAACCTAGTATTGTATAACTTTCTGTATAGCATAAATTAAAAATTAAGACATCAGTACAAACAGATAATTTTGTTAGTAGATATTTTTTATGTCGTTTTGTGGAATGCGGACCGGTTACCTCAGCGTGCGCGAGCGCCGTGTCGTTCCATCTTTTTCACACTCGCGCAGCGCGCCGCACTCCTCAGTCGAGAAACCATATGAGACGCATGCCGTGCGCATGCGTCTCATATGCTGTCGCTCGTCGCCGCCGGTTTAGCATTCGACAATACCAAACCTTGTTAGCGTATAAACTTTTAAACAGTGCTTTAAATAGACTTGTGCTTTGACTTTCTACTTAGTGCTGAACTGTGCCTATCGCTTTCTTTCTGTCTTTCTGTGCTCTTCATTTCGCCTTCTAACTTTCTATCTGTGACTGTGTATACTGTGAACTTTAATCTTGACATTATACTTCTTTCATTCTGTAAGCTGTTGCGTTTGCTTATTTATTGCAACCCATTACCGCTTCAGATCCACTATTTTGAGGACAAACCCTATTATTAAAGAAATTCAAAACGAATAAAATTGGCGATAGCTTAAATCATACCCTAAAAAATATAATATACCATTGTGTAAGAAAAAATCTCCTGTTATTATAATTTTTTAGGTCCATGTGCAGCATTAAAAACAAAGAAAAAAATGGAAATCCATTTTAATTACTATTAATGACCGAAAAATTTCTGCAAGTTTTGGTAAAAAATTAACACTAAATTGACTGGACTTTAAAGTTAAATCAGTAAGTTCGTTTTTGAACTTTAATAATTATTTTTTTAAACTTAATATTACTTTTTTTATTAACTTGTTTTTGATTTGCCACATTAACTTTACTAACATTTTCAATCAGTAACTGTTCTTTGTAACGTGTTGCGCCGACCCCAAGTAACATGGGATAAGGGCAGAAAGATGATGAACTGGGCCTTCATAATTATCGCTGAAATACGTCCTCTGCTGGACGAAGGCCCCCTTAAGTGTCATCATATCGACTGGTTCTCTGCGCCTCGCATCCAGTGAATGGAAACTGGGCCTTAATGCCATAGAAAGTGCCTACAATTTTCTACAATGCATAAAATTGATACGATTGCGATAGTTGGCACTTTACAACGACGTAGAATAACATACACGAGATGTATAGGTACATTCATACTTATTCTGTGTTTATTTGAGTGCACTTCGTAACGTACGTAAAAAGTATGTTTGTAGATATGTACATTCGTAGGTTGTGCGGAGTGGGTGATTAAAGCATATAATTTTGTAACTTCATGGGTGGTTTACCACTATTGATGTGGGAGGAAGCAGCGGTGTGCAAGGAGGTGAGCGCTGTGAAAATGTGTGATTGTATCCACCAAACCTGTGTTTCCACGGTGCGAGGAAGTTTAGCAAAGCTGTGAAACGACATGTAGCTGAGAAAACACATCCTCTATGCATCTTTCGTTTTATGTATGTACAAATACCTCGCTCCGCTAGCCCTTTCCACAAGAGCTGCACTAAAGCCGGGTGAAAAAATTAAAGTGATCCCATTGGTGGATTTTATCCTCAGGCACCGCTCACTCTACTCAAGTGCAGATGTACGGACACCTCGGGCACTCCTACAGAAGTCACATCTCTCAGATATATTAATATTTCGAATCTATAGGTACTTATTTTATATATATGTCGCGTCATGGGTGGCCGAGACGCGAAGCTCCGGGTCTTCTTCACAATCCAATATAGTTTTGGATGTGATACTGTTGCAGGTACTCGAACGAACGATAATTTAAATTAAAATAACTTTATTCAGACCAACAGTTTAGACAGGAAACAGACAACGTGCGTGGTTGGGCATTCAGCCGAGACTGTCTGAGCGCTAGAGCGACCACCTCTAGCCGTACTCGCTGTCCCCTCTACCGACGATCGTGTCCAAGCGGTAGGCGCGCTTGCGTTTCCGATCACGTGATTATAAGGTTTCGAAACAATTTATTAGATGGCGCTGTCCGTAGTCCCACAGTAGTGCCATCATTCTACGACACGGCCATCACTGACTAGCACCCGTCCTCGGGTGTAGTACCTGTGGACGAAATATGCTCAGAGTAGCTCTCTCTCTAGCTCGGCCATGTCCAGCCCAAAATAGAAGGGTTCATTCACTAGGTACCACAATCATCTGTCCTAACTCTCATATTGTGTGAGGGTTTCGTGCACAATGCTCCCCGCACAACTTTACTCAATGGAAAAATGTCCGATCTGACAAATTTAATTTCATAAGAAAATGCGGTCAACTCATAAAACTCCCACTACAATCTGTGCACCAACACGGACCAGAATCGCACCAACGATTCCAACTATGTAGCTACAATATGTGCTACAACACATTAAGCACTGCATGCACGAGCACAAACAGAAATCGCACCAACGATTCCAACTAAGCCCATCGCTTCACGAGAAGGGGCAAATTAACACAGCAAAAATAACTGGTACAGCAATAAAAAAATTGGTTGATTGAAAACCAAACGTTACGATTTGCTCTACTAAGATTCAACAACATTCTAGGCACCAAATTCATTCATTGGAAAAGGTCCGGTCAACTACAACACGGTAATTCTAACAATTCTGTTACTTTACCATAATCCGTAAGCAATGTATACTCAACTCATTAAACTTTCTTTTTAGTCTGTGCACCAACACAGACCAGAATTGCACCAACGATTATTCACATTTCTGCCGCCACATATGCTACAACACATGAGGGGCTCTGTGCACCAACACAGACAAGAATCGCACCAACGATTTCTTGTAGACCCATCGCCACATGTTACTCATGAGGTGCGGTCAGCACTTATAGACCCATCGCCTACAGATTACTCCACCTGAGGTGCGGTCAGACCCATCGCCTACATGTTACTCTACATGAGGTGCGGTCAACACTTCCAGACCCATCGCCTGCAGGTTACTCCACCTGAGGTGCGGTCAGACCCATCGCCAACATGTTACTCTACATGAGGTGCGGTCAACACTTCCAGACCCTTCGCCTACAGGTTACTCCACCTGAGGTGCGGTCAGACCCATCGCCTACAGGTTACACTACCTGAGGTGCGGTCAAAAGTTTCGAGTATGAGTATACAAGCCATTCTTAATCAGATTTGGTTTCACTACCACTGTCATCTACCTATGACATCTAATTCTCGAGGAATCTGGTGATCGGGGGAGAGTATAGAATAAAATTGAGTTTTATCATATTCCGCACATCGTTTAAAACCCTAAATCTTACGGTCTCTCTCTTTAACTGACTTTAGCATCTACGACACTAAACATCAATAATAACGGTCTCGCAAATCCCCAAATTAAAAGCAAACTGTACTTCACCTCTTGCATCTTGCCACGATTTGCTATCGTTAATCGCTACGGCATATTGTGCCTACAAACTTTTAAACACACAACGCTATTCCATGATTTCACTTTTCCGACTAGTCGGTCATTCAATCAGCCTTTTGACGGTTCAAAAGTAACTGCAAATGGTTTACTTAAAATATGAACTTTGAGTTTGATTTGCAATTCACTAGTATTCGAGATTACCTGGTCTAAGCACCAGTAAAGGTCGTCAAACTTACATCAATTTGGATAGAAAGAAAACCAATGACCAGGTATCTTATTCACAGTCACAGCTTTCTCATAGATCAGCAACAATTACTACACTCGCACTTCCCCACGGGAATGCAGACTCAACTCTCTCGCCTGCACTACCTACTCTACCTAGAGCTACCACAACGATATCCTGATCCAAACTCTCCCGTCTATGCCATCCAGGACTTCCACTCGATTCCCAGGTACTTGGCCTTGGGCATCTTCAAACAAGGAGATTGTAAAACATACCGACCGGTAAGCTATGAACGTCGGTGCTTGCAAAACGAGGAATAAGAGCTTGCGTCCAACAACACATTTTAATGAACCTCGTTCACGAATTACTGCACGTTAATCTACGAACATCAGGGTCATTGCTGCACTATACGGTTTGAATCAATCAATCTTATTTTAATCTCATCTCATCATATTAACTCAAATACCTAGTAGGCAAAACAGAAAAATTGATTTAGAAATCGTAACAGCTCAGAATACTCTGTACTCGTAAAGCTATAAACAATGACATTAAAACCACTTAAAACCACTAACTGTTGTCGCAACATGACCTTTTCACACTGATTAAAATGTTGAAACTATTACCGCCAAAGGGAAACTCTTCAAATACTTGCTTTGTACCAAGTATGTAAAAATTCCCTAGCACTACCAATCCATCCACTGAACTGATATTATATGAACCACTTTAAAGCTTTGAAAGTCACAATCAAAATAAAACGGAAGTGACTCACTCGATATTCCAGTCGGCCTCGAACGCTCTTGTCCACACAGATGTTAACAAGATGCTCGGCTATTGCAGCCTGAAAACTGCTTGCCGACCTTCGGCCTGCCACGCTTAGAACTACTCAGGAGTTGCAGCTGCTCAGCAGTTGAAGCTGCTCAGCAGTTAAAGCAGCATGCGAACCGCTAGCCTCCAGCTGGCTTCATCCACCGATATACGATATCTGAAACTGAGAAACACTGCGAGAGTACAAGTCCAATCAAAGCTGTGGTGGAAATAATGGTTACAGGTTAGCGTAGTAACCACATTATCAAAGTCAATCAAAATCTAAAACTAATCAGAACATTGACACAAGAAAGAGGACTATGCCCACCAGTGGGCAAAGTCACGCACTATGGTTGGTGATGATAAATCAAAATATTGCTTTTGCAATTATCTTAATTTTTAATGTCCAAACAACAACAGCTCTGAACTGGCACTGCACTTTATTACTCAACCTGCGATAGCAGAATATTACCGCTTAGTTAGCATTATTTTAAAACGCCATTGCTTAACCAGCAAAACTAAAGCTATAGCGCCTAAACTACTACTATACTGTTTACAGTAAAGCGATAGTCAATATGAAAATTACAACCTCACTTTAGCATAGAGCAATAAAGCGAAAAATAATTATCCAACGTAGATAATCCATGAGAGCGTAGCTCTTAAATTTTCACTCAAAAACAAAGTAGAAAATCGATAGCTAACGAGCACCCCTGCTCCACAGTAAATACAAACTGAAAATGACTCACCAGGCTGACCTAAAGAACCTTACACACATTCACGCACTTCTTGACCTGGCCAGCTGTTATGAAGCTGCTCACCTCCGTTCTGGACTCATTTTTCATTGTTCATGTTGATGAGGGTAGTCGCATAAAACTTGACAAATAGGAGTTTGACCTTGGAATATTCCTTTATTTGGTCCCGCGTTAAACCCAGATAGGTGATCTACGACAGGCATGTTGGCACGAAGCTTTTCAGCACCTTAAGGTCGAAAATAAGCTGCACTGAACAACACTTATCCTCGAGAAAACATACCACCGTGGTGACGCACTATCATTGCGCGTCGAACTTAGCTTTATCGGATCGAATTACACAACACTTCACAACACACATCGAGTTTTTAGCGTCTGGGAGTAAGCGCACCAGTTTGTTGCATTTTAAAAATAAAGTGCGAACGGTTTTCACTATCACTTCACTGTCACGAATTTCCAAGTGAGCCATTTGAGGTATATCCCAACTTCTGATGTCGCGTCATGGGTGGCCGAGACGCGAAGCTCCGGGTCTTCTTCACAATCCAATTTAGTTTTGGATGTGATACTGTTGCAGGTACTCGAACGAACGATAATTTAAATTAAAATAACTTTATTCGGGAGTGACGTTTTGACGTTCATACTGGTGAGATCAGCGTCCGTCTTATTAAGGATAAAAAATAAAAATACGTCGATTGAGTGTTTGAAAAGTTTATAATAAAGTGTGTAGCAACATAATACACGACATAGAGTGTGGTGGAGTCCCGTGATTGCTCCTAGAGTGTGTAAATCTAGTGTGGATGAATACCATATCATCACCAAGCATATTTGAATACCCACAAGTTTTTTCATTAAATTTGAATAGATAGCTGTCAACGCCTACCTGTCAGTGTCTACTTTGACAGCGTCAATCTGTCAGCGTAGATTGTTTTGATCAAAAGTTCATTGAACCTGCATCGATCCCAACCAAAACAATGCCTGCGAAGTGTGGTGGATGTGGCAAGTTTGTGTCGGCAGCAGATACGACAAGGTGCACGAAATGTGGCGGCGTCTATCACCGTACGTGTGTCGGTCTCCCTGCGAAAGGTCCCGCAGCCACCATCGGTCAGTGCCCCGAGTGCAGGAAAAACGTCCGCAGGGATACTAAGGCCGAGACACCTGTGCGGGGGTTGGTAGCTGAGTTAGTAAATGAGGAGCAGGATGTGCCTTTATCGACGCCACCACCGATGACGACGTCGGCGCCTGTGACCCCTGCGGGCATAACACAACTGGTGCATCCGACGACGCCTCCGCCAGCTGTAGCGTCGCTAACCGAATTCCCACAGGACGTAGGCTCTGCGTTGAAATTGGTGGTGGAGGAGCTACGCACCTTGCGGTTTGAAGTTTTGGAGCTTCGGAGAGACGTGGCCGAACTGAAGGCGTCTAATGACTCGTGTCGCAATCGTATGGACGGGATAGAGTCCAGGTTGGAGGTGCTGGAAAAACGTCAGAGTGAGGCTGGCGCTCAGTCAGCGGATCCGGGAGCGATGGAGAGCGTGGTGGAGCAGCTGAAGAGGGACCTGAATGATAGGGATCAGGAGTTTATGGGGAACGACTTGGTCATCTCAAACGTGCCTGAGGCTCAAGGAGAAAATCCCACACATCTCCTCCAGCTAATTTCCACGAAGCTAGGAGTGCCTCTAGATGATCGCGATATTGTGAGCGTGGAGCGAGCGGGAGGTAGGCACATCAAAGCGACCAGTCCTACTGCGTCAACGGGGCCCCACCCTCGTCCTATCATGGTTCGCCTTGCTCGACGTGATCAGCGTGACGCTCTGTTAAATGGTGCCCGCGTGCGGCGTGGCGCTACGACGGAGAGCCTCGGTCTTGCGGGGAAGCCAGTACGCTTCTATATCAATGAGAGGCTGACCAGGCTGAACCAGCAGTTATTTCGCCAAACAAGAGCTGCTGCGGGGGTATACGGCTGGCGCTTCGTTTGGTCGAATCGTGGGCGCATCTTGGTCCGGAACAAGCCTGGAGAACCCACTCACAGGATTACATCTGAAGAAGACATTAGGAAGTTTATTGGACCATAATGATATGCAGACACATATAAATAAACCTTTATTTGGTGCTGTTAATTTTAATTTTATTCTAGTTCTTAGCTCTAACAATATAAGTCTCGAGTTTGTGCGTCGCAACTGTCATGAAAGTGAGTACTTTACTGATATAACATGCACACACACCAAATGTAATGCAATACATATTTTTATGAATTACTTACAAGCACTGAGAATACACACAAAATATATTAATATAAATTTAAGCTATGTATATTACAACTTTAACAACACAGTTATATTTCTATTTTTTGCATATAAGTACACAACTTTTACACATTACTTAAGATGACTAAGTCTAAAATATTGAAGTTTGGATTGTTTAATGCTGGCTCACTGTCAACTAATCAGGATGAGTTCCTGATTGCCATGTCACAAAACTCAGTGGATATAATGGCGATTAACGAAACTTGGCTGAGACCGGGGGAGGAAGGCCGCGCGCCTAAGGTTCCGGGATATAGGCTGAAGCACGTGCCACGCCCTGCGTCTGTGCGCGGGGGGCGGGGTGGGGGTGTAGCTTTTTATATTAAAACGGGAGTAAGGGCGCGCGTACGACCACATTCAGAACATTCTGGTGTGGAACAGATGTGGTTGAGCCTAATAGTTAATGGTAAAAAGTTATTAATAGGCACTGCATACAGGCCACCCTGGTTTGAATTGTCAAAATTTTTGGATGGGTTGACTGACAGTATTAGTGCATTGGCACCATATGACCATATGGTACTGATGGGGGATTTCAACGTTAATTTATTGGACACAAGTGGTTCAAAAACGAAGGATTTACTGGAATTTCTAAATTACACCAGTCTGTCTCAGGTAGTTCAGTCTCCAACCCATTTTGTAGGAGATAGCAGCACCCTTATAGATGTAATCTGTACTGATATAGGAGTACGAAATGTACAGGTTAATCACATCAGTGAACTTGGTCATCACTCGTTCATTGTGTGTGATACTATGGTTAAGAAAATAAAGATCAAACCTAGGCTGGTTGCATATAGACCATTAAGGGATATTTTAGAGGACTACTTTACAGCAGATTTGGAATCAATGCCATGGGTGGAGATAGGCTCACTGCCAGATGTGGATAGCATGGTGGACTGTTTCAACTTCCTTACTACCCAATTATTTGACTTGCATGCACCCGTAAAAAGTAGGATAGTTAGAGACCGTCCCACGCCTTGGATAACGGAAAATATTAAATTAATGTTTAAGTTAAGAGATGAGGCAAAAAACAACTATAACAAGAACAAACAAGACACCAAAAAAAAATATTATTTAAATTTAAAAAAACAAGCTTCGGCTGCACTGATGCAGGAGAAGAAAGTATACTTTGACGGACACATTAATAGTCAGCTAAAGAACCCAAAAAAGCTTTGGAAAAATCTCAAGTCCGATGTTCTTTCAGATCATAGAGATGGCATGCTCCCCGGACTATTTAACAACCCAGATGAGATTAACAGGGCATTTCTTAGTGTGCCTGGGCATTGCACTCTGTCCACATCGCAGCTGTTGTATTTCGAATCTAACAGACATGGGGATACACATTTCAAATTGCAAAATGTTAATGAGGAACAAATTGCAAAAATTATTAAGAGCTTGGGGTCGAATGCTAAGGGCATAGATGGCTTGAGTCTCGATATGATTATGCTTACGTTACCAACCACCCTTCAGGCCATCACCGCTATAGTAAATAAGTCAATAGACACAAACACTTTCCCCGAGTTATGGAAATGTGCTATAGTGCGTCCATTACCAAAGATCAGCAATCCAAGTACTTTTAAAGACCTACGCCCAGTAAGCATTCTGCCTTGTTTATCAAAAGTCTTAGAGAGGGTAGTTTACAATCAAATGCTGGAATATCTGGAAGCTAACAACATGCTACCTGACCTTCAGTCCGGTTTCAGGAAAGGTCGTGGGACAGCCACAGCTCTTTCGGATGTGGTAGGAAATATCCTAGAAGCACGGGATAGGGGGGAGGGAACTATCCTTGCACTCCTTGATTTTTCACGGGCCTTCGATGCAATTAACACCACTCTGCTTCTTTCCAAGTTAGCCTATTATGGTTTTACTACGGAAACAATAGAGTGGTTCGCTAGCTACTTACAAAATAGGTCACAGCTCGTGGAAGTCCAGGGAGACGATGGGTCAACTACGTCATCCTCTCCGCAACAGGTGTCACGTGGTGTGCCCCAGGGGTCAATTTTGGGGCCGCTTTTGTATATTCTTTACAGTGCGGATATTATTGAATCCTTCCATCACTGCAAGTACCATATGTATGCAGATGACATTCAGTTATATATTTCTTTTAAGCCAGCTGATGCAAAAGAGGCAGTGGATAAAATCAATGCAGATCTAGAAAGAGTGGTGGAATGGTCAGATGCCTACTCCTTAGTTTTAAACCCACTGAAGTCTAAATTCATGGTCTTAGGGAGTAGGAAAATGATCAGTGCGATACTGTCGGCCCATCCAGAAGTTTTTATCAACGGGGATAAAATAGACAGGGTAGAGGCGGCGTGTAATCTGGGTTTGACTGTGGACCCCGAGCTAAGATTTGAGAAGCACATCAGCAATGCCATGAGAAATTGTTTTTATAGGTTAAAACTTCTATATACAATAAGAGCCCATCTGAGTGTTGATCTGCGCAAGCAACTGGTAGACAGTCTAATTTTATCTCGACTGAACTACTGTGACACGGTGTATGGACCATGCCTGTTAGCAAGAACCGTAAAACTAATACAACGTATTCAAAATGCATGTGCACGGTTTTGTGTTAACATACCATATAGGAGTCATGTTACACCATATATCAATGATTATAATATCTTGAAAATGGCAGCAAGGAGAAAGTTGCATTTGGCTAGCTTACTATTTGGAGTTATTACTACACAGAAACCACATTACTTATTTGAGAAATTAAGTTGGAGACACAGCAAATATGAACCACGTTTCTCCACATACCCACTTTGTTCACCGCATCACAGGACCGCAGCTTTCAGAGGGAGTTTCAAATATGCAGCCACGCACTGTTGGAACGACCTTCCTCCACCATTCAGAGTCCTAAAGACAAAAAAGCATTTTACAAACCTTTTAAAAAAACATTTCATGCAAATTCAACAATCCACATAGCTTGTAATGTAAATCAGACAACATTGAACTCTTTTTTAGCTTACCTGTTGGGTCATGGCCTACAGGCAATGGATATAGTCTTCCCAGTGCTGGTGGTCTCTGGCTGAATCCTTCACTTCAAAATCGGTCTTCTTGACCTCAAGGTGTGATAATTGGCAGTCTTTTGTTGTGAAACATGGATGTTGAGGGTCTTTTTTGGGCGTTGTCGGGTTCCCGCATGTCTCTTTCGACTACTGTTCCGATTGACTCGCGTCCCATTCGGCCTCTAATACCATAGCATAGTAGCCCAGTTTACACGCCTCATCTCATTTTGTACATATTATATACACAATCTTATTTGATTTCTCCACTTGGTGTACAGGGATTTCGCCGGAAAAGATAGGATTTGCGGTAAAATAATGTCTGCTGTTGCCAAGCCAATATGCAAATGGCCGCCATTGCCCGCCATCATACTATGGTGTAAAGGATGGTGTATTGTCTAACATCGTTACAGAATGTTTCTGCAAAGATAAGAATTGTGGTTATTGATAGATTTTTAGATAATTTATTTTATTATATGAATACATAGTTTATTTAAACAATATTGTATTTGTGTTTGTGTAATGTTATTTACTATATTTTGTTTTTAGTTTTGGAATGTTGGTACTGATATGTATGTTTGTTTTAGTTAAGACTTGTACAAAATAGTTATTATTATCATTCGATTAATCTAAGTATTTAACTGTTAATGGTGTTTTATTAATATTAAGAACGTACCTGCTTTGTTTGCACTCGCGGGGGGACACCATAATGTCACTCAAACGGTGGTTGCTGAAAATCAGCGCCGTTGATTGTTGGACTTGTCCAGAGTCCAGAGTCGCGGCATATGCTGAGCAACCACCGATTCTTGCTAGGATGCGACGCACAACTCGAATTTATATGCTTTATATTCACGTTTATCTTTTTTTTTTTTTGTAAATTGACAATTTTTAACATGTTTGTTTTGGTATTACATATGTTGTTGTTTTGCTATTATGTTGTTTTTTGTTGTCAGTTGTCACTGTCAATCGAGATCGACAGTCGGTGCCGGACGTCATGCCATAGACAACTGTTTTGCTTCGTCTATGGCGTGACCAGAGACTCGTGGTAGTTAAGTCCGGTCCTGACATAGATTGGCAGTGAAACAGTTTTTATTGTTTTACTTAGTTAATTTTGTTTTTATTGTTTGTGCGTCATTTCTGGCGGAATAAAAGGATTTTCTTTTCTTTTCTTTTCTTTCTTCTTCTTCTTATTCAGACCAACAGTTTAGACAGGAAACAGACAACGTGCGTGGTTGGGCATTCAGCCGAGACTGTCTGAGCGCTAGAGCGACCACCTCTAGCCCCACCCGTACTCGCTGTCCCCTCTACCGACGATCGTGTCCAAGCGGTAGGCGCGCTTGCGTTTCCGATCACGTGATTATAAGGTTTCGAAACAATTTATTAGATGGCGCTGTCCGTAGTCCCACAGTAGCGCCATCATTCTACGACATATACGAAAGTTGAAGAAAGTTTGGATGTGTGTTTGTTACTCAATCACGTCAGAACGGCTGACTGGATCTTGATGAAATTTGACACAGATGTGAGTTATAGTCTGGAATAACACATGGGATAATTTTTATCCCGAGAGTATGTTCCTTTGGGATAATTTCGACGCTCACGTGGGTGGAGCCACGGGCGGCAGCTAGTTATATATAAAATACTTACCTATATTATTTTAAATTGATACATAAATGAGATGACGACTAACAGCGCAATGTGGAAGAAGAAGATAAGTTATTAACGACAAGTATAATTAACATCGTATTTATAAACAAATTAAACGTTGTTAATACGCAAAAAATAAATGTAAAAGAGGCTAATAAAACAATACGTTAAAAGCAATATTTACGCGTAATCGCATTTCAGAGGGTACGGCAGCGTGTGGAGGTCACGATACATAACGAGGATTGAGGAAGATAACGATACGTACCTATGTACGTAGGTATTTATGTACTGCTCCGTTAAATATATTAAATAAATGAACGTGTAGGTACCGAGACGCATTGTCACGGAGTACTCTAAAGGTGGGTACTGACCGGTATTACGGGGCGTAATGTGCCAATCGTACCGAGTATGTTACAATACGCCGTGTTCCGCCGGTCAGTACCCAGCTTAAAATAATGGTTTTGTTACGCCATCGCCGCATCGTCAGAAATGGTTTGAAACAGTGGGAAATTGTGACCGGACTATAGGGAAATTCCATTAATATTCTATTTTCCGTTCTCAGACGTACAGACGTAACTTTATGACTAAGCCAGTGTAACAGAATACCGTATTCTTATACCTTGGCCTATAATTACAGAAAAATATATAAAAAGGGTAAAGAATGTTCCTTTTTGTTATATTGTAACCCCTAGAGCTCCGAACGGACTTAAACCCTTGTGGATTTGAATTGTTATATTGTATGAAATACAGGCAAATAATATACTATCTCCTGTAAGTTTCGTTTTATTTATTCATTTAATATATTCATTTATATATATTTAGGTAGGTATTTAGTTAGTGTAGGAACCCTTTAACGTACAGAAGACCACAGGATATACAAAAATTTAACCACTAAGCAAAAAGTCACGATTAATGAAAACGTTGAGTTGTAGTGAAATATAACACCGTCCGTCCGTCCCTCCGTACATCGTCGTATTTAGTAATATAAAAGAGCAGTAATCAAAAATCGATCGTGTGTCTGAACCCTAACTTGCCGTGTTTACGTACACGATATGCTCAAATTAGGGCGGACAGTCGCATGATTTGTGTCCCAAGTTAACGCGGAACAATTTTCCATTTTTTTTGGTTTACTTTTACAGGCAAAATTGGGGACGCTACGCTGCGTTTCAGTCCATAATTCAGAGGGGAAGACCTTTAGCAATTTTTTATATTTCTCGTTAAAACATAAATATGGAAATGCAATGCTTTGGGTAAAGAAAATTTTTAATTCTTGCTTTTGATTGTGATAACATTATCAATACCAAGAATTAAAAGTTTTCTTCTTAGGTACCTTTTTAAAAAAAAATAATTAAACGATGCCTCACTCTAGGAATTTCTCCTGTCGTAGGTACGTTTACAACCATACAAACACATACCACACCCGGACCCGGAACAACGATCTACCTGGAGAATGGAGAGATCATATTTGGAATAATGTTGTTGTTGCTTTTCTGAATTGAGTATTTTCAGTCAAGAACAAGTCAAACTTTAATACTAAATTACATGTTTCTTTATTAGACTTTGAGAAATACTCAAACAAATGTCAATTCAGAAATCGGGGGACACTTTCAAGTAGGTAGGAATTCATTGATTTTATATGGCCGTTATTTTAATTAAGTTTTCCTAAACAACGCTTAATTATGATGCGAATCATGATTGATATCGGCTCGTGGTAATACAGTCCGGAGCGGGGCAAACCGCTAATTTGTGTGAAGTGTCCTGAGAGTGACAGCTTTGAATACTATTGACAACGGCGGATGTAATGACCATATAATTTTGCTATCCGGATAACCAGCGTCGGGCAATTTCCAGCTAGTAATGTTTTAGTTTGCTAAACATAAACCTCGATTTATCGACTTCGCTGTCCTTGTCCATTATATTTTGTATTGCCTACTGTCTTCAAGGGACTTGATATACAACGCGCTCCGGGTGCGAGGCGGGCGCGCGGTGTCGACGAGAATGTATGGAGTTTTGCCGCGGGCCCGCGACACTAAGTATATTTCGTTTCTTTGACGCCATACATTTTATCTTGTCAGCGCCCTGTCTGCGCGCCCTATCCGCGCGCCCGGTCCGCTTTGTATATCAAGTGTCACCGGACAAGATGGAGAGAGTTGGAGGAGGCCTTTGCCAAAAAGTAAACAGTCAGGGAAAAGGAAGAAGAAAGAGATACAGATAAAATTTAAAAGTTATTTTTTATCTTCTTTGTCTGAATAAAAGGCTATTTTAATATTTATTTATTATAAACCAGCTGCCAGTCCCGGCTCCGGCTGTGAGCGATAACTGTAAAGTTTCATCAAAATTCGTTCAGTAGTTTCTGTGTGAAAGGCTAACAGACAGCCATCCATCCTTTTTTTTTTTTTTTTTTTTTTTTTTTTATAGGATGGGAAATCATCAAATGAGTGAGAGGAGTGTCAGACTTTTACTGACTAAAACCCACCCTTTAGTCCTCCTAGTGCCTTTCTTCCCAGGGCCGCGGTAACTCTTTCGAACATATTCCGCAACCCTGGCAGGGCCATCCATCCTTCCTCACAAACTTTCACAATAAATAGTTCATACGGGTATTAGAAACTTTGATAGGATAGTATTATGATTTTAAACATCATGCCAATTCTTTCGTCACTATTTCGTAATAAGGATTATCGCCTAGTGGACGGACTAGTAGACTGTCTCCAATTCTAGAGTAAACTATATTTAGTTTGATAAACAGCTGCTCGATCAGATGTAAAAAAATAGAGGCCCGCATCCTATATTTGGTGTACTATAAAGAATGTTTCATTTATCTATCTAACCAGCTGCGAACCTAAAAAGATAATTTTAGATGAAAGAAAAATCATATTCATCAATACCAAATGCGAGCACGTACTTTCCGGTCATAGATAAAATATACCGGCCCCCTTCTACCACAGTCTACGAATATCTAGACAAACTGGAAGTTACCATCCCTACCTTGTTGCTATTCCATCAATTCGCACTAAGCGTTTCCAAACGTCTTTTATCACGCGCACAGCAAAGGAGTGGAACTCTTTACCTGCGTCTGTGTTTTTTGCATTCAACCTTAATCGCTTCAAAGTTAGAGTGAACAGGCTTCTTCTGGGTAAGCTCACTCCATCGTCGACTTTGTCTCTGCCACCTCTGACCTAGATTAGAGTCAAGAGCAAACACATATAAAAAAAAAAACTTTAATGTACACCAAGAAGAGTAACACCATTCTTTATTAGCCGGTTGTGTGTACACACCTCTGCATACCCGTTAGGGAAATAAGGCGTCATGATTTGCATCGTTTTATTTTTTTATTTTATTGATTGGGGCAGCGCTTGACCACTATCTCACCTGATGGTAAGCGATGATGTGGTCGAAGATGGAGCACGCTTGCCTAGAAGTAACCTATTCACACTTTACTTAAAGACTCCCAGGTTGTAGCTAGCAGGAATCACAGATAATAAATAATAGCTGTACAATATAGTCTTTACAATGCCAATAGGATATTTGACTGAATTTTCTTTTTACATATCTCAAAACCTGGAGAAAAAGCAAGACGAAATATTTTGAAATACTTACTGTGTTGTGGACGTTTAATAATCTAGCAAGCGGTTTCACTCGTATCACAATAGATTTTCACAAAAAATAGTAGTCTATAACTGTCTCCAGGGTCCCAACTATCCCTGTACCAAAATTAATCAGGAACGGTTCAGTGATTTAGACTCTAAAGTGTAACAAACAAATAAAATAACGTCTTTATATTTTCCATAGATTGTTATGCTCCAATCATACTATTATAATAACATCTTTGAAATACTTGTACCTATTCGATTATGTAGATTTTTGATGTTAGTCAAATACACTATTACTGCTGTCCTCAGGTTATTATTTAATTAAGTATAAAAATTGATATGGTTTTTGTGTTTCAATAACGCACGGAAAAATCTACAGTATGTTACGCTTTGACTAAAAGCTGTCGTTCCTTTGTGTCCAACGTATAATATTGAAATTAAATTACAAAACTTCGAAGGCCACATAGGGGACACAGAAATGTATTAAAATTAAATACCGCAAAAATTGCAGATGCGATGCAAATATAATGTTTTTTTATTAGTTTGTCACCTACCTGCTAAGTAAATGTTTTATAAAATACGAATCTTATTCTTATAGGTACGATTGTTCATATTCTTCTACGTTTTCTGTACTTGGCACATTAAAGTTGAATTTAGTCATCAACCGCTTCCAGACATGGCGATGCGCTTGGTTTTTATTTGGGCATTTATTTGTTTATTTTATAAGGAAAGACTGTTTACAAGTCAAACGTACGGAATGATAAAATTAATAAGAAAAAAACTGGATGAGTAGTAACGACCCTAATAAAACAAAAAAAAAATAAAGAGCAGATTTTCTATTGGTCTAGACAAGCCAACTGTGATACATTTCTGTATAGGTAAGTTGGACCAACAATGAATGTCGGCCGTCATAAACACTCATCCTACGAACACGAGTGGTGTTAGCACATAAAATATTAGTATACTAGCACTTCGCCCGCGACTTCGTCCGCGTGGGGATAGTAGGTACTCCACAAACTGCAACGCCCCTATACATATCCCCTTATAAAGGTTAGTTTTGGAAAATTAAGCACAACGATTCTCATTATTGGTTCAGCGCAACTGTTCACCCCGTTCAGCCCGTCAGAGGTGGATTATGCAAAAATTGTGAGGTACATGATCTGTTGCAATTATCCCACTTTTAGTTTGTTCATAGAATTCCGACGTAAATTGAAGCAAGCTATAATTTCCTCCCCTAAAAACTTATTCACCCCCGCTTCACCCCTTATTATTTATGTACCTAGTTGATTTTCGAAAAATCCAAAAATTTGATATTCTTATTGTTTTATCGAAAACATTTAAATGCCGTGGTGTTTCAACGTCATCGGACATCGATACGATTCTCCCCAGTTCGCTCAAGCCGCGACATTTTTCTTACTCCGAGCATGTTTATTACCGTCGTAACTTTTGAACGAAAGGTCCGATTTGAATGATTTAAAGTGTAATTTACACGGACATAATCAACCTTAATTATGAAACCATTTAAATGGATAAGGATTAATATCATGGTACTATAATCACCATTTTTTATTTCACCATGGGATTTGCTTGACTAATATTAACAAAAAGCGGTCATGGTGACTTATCCATAATAGTTAGACATATGGTATCGCGGACTTTTTTGTAGCTATTGATGACCTCTATAAAACTGTAGTACATCACTTTGCTCTATTGTCAATAGATTCCGCAGCGTACGCGATATAAGGATTTTTTCTCACACCTTGGGTCACATTATCGAAGTTTTCATACGGATCCCTAACTTTTTTGAAAATATTCTATAGCCTATGTCCATCTCTGATAATGTAGGATTCTATTGGTGAAAGAATTTTTCAAATCGGTCCAGTAGTTTCGGAGCCTATTCATTTCAAACAAACAAACAAACAAACAAACAAATCTTTCCTCTTTATAATATTAGTGTAGACTAATTCTCTTTTCTTTTATTTTCTTACTACATAATGTTTGGTTTTCCTACCTACTCGTATATTATACCAGTCTTAGAACAATGTAACCATTCATAAATACAATATGTTTCTAAGGCAGATGGAGGTTTAAGGCGATGAAAGATTGGGGTTTTATAAAGGCCTTTAAAGTAATGAAAATAAATTGATCAGCTTGAATTTATAACATAAATAAAGCTTCCGAATACGTGCCGAAAGAGGCGGGCCGACTCGTGCTCGTAGCCGCGTAGCATAGGGCGAGCTACGCCGTAGCATTTCTACGCGTAGCGTAGCGAGATGCGTAGTTCTTAGTATGGTTTTTGCTGATGTAACTAGAGCGCACAGGTCAAAAAGCTTTTCTTTATTTGAGCAAATACTACTGTTGTTAAAATGCCTAACTTGTTTGATCAAAATAATTTTACGACGCAGAAGACCGTCGATGACGATATCCATGTAACGTTTACCAAGGGCATATTTCAGTTTCATCATCAAACCATCGATATGACTTACCTATTTGATTTGTATTTTTTGCCATATGGGTTAAACATCTAGATGTTTTTGAAATCAATAAGTCAAGGATCGTTTGGCACAAATGAAAAATAAATAGTTTTTTTATAACTCTTTCAAAAAGACACGTTTTTCCAAGACGCAAATTTCCCACGCCTTATTGAAGCCCTGTGACTACAATATCCTGATTTTTCTTTTGTTTGTCTCAGCGGAAATTGTTAAAAGGGCTTCAGCAAATATTTTGTTGATGCTGAAACAACAGTCTTTGCCTTTTATTATGTAAATCTGTGTGTAGAGTTAAATTGCAGACAGCTTTGTGACTGAAACGTTCGATTGAAAAAAGAGCTTGTGATGTTATCTTGGTAAAAAAAACTTCAATTTTAGCGTGGTTATAGCGAACATTGACTCACCTAGATTCTTAATTTCAGAAGCGGAAACGAAGATATAAAGCCGTCTTTAAATACATCGTGAACTTCAGCATTTTTCATTTCTGGAAAGTGTAATGAACGCCACTGCCACGCTGAAACGATACAACAATGCTTATATTTGTCGCGAGGCAGCGTTGCTTCAATTATCCAGTTAGGAAAATATTGGTGACGGAATCGTTAAGACATTCAAGCTTTGTCGGTGGAACGGCAACTCTCCTACGCTCTGTGATGATCTCTCTCCCTACGGAGCTCGGGTATAGTTATCACAGGGATTGGTTGTCACAAAGGACAAAACTAATCGAACATTGAGCGGCGTCGTAGGCTAAGGCAACACCTCCCTCAGAGGTGGTCATTAGCTCAATAGGGTATTTGACAATTATCATAAATCGAGATGAATGAATACCTTGTCCAAAAGCAATCACTAAAATTGTACGATTTGTAAAAAAATTAATAAAATTGATAGCAAAATAGAGGAGTTACAAGCTTGTCTTGTCATGCAAAATGTCGTTTGTACTGGATGGCGCAAATTCTCAATGGCGATGCTAGTGAGTGACGTCACACGCAATTAGTACTGTCTCTGTTTATTACAGATTTTATAACGCTCACAACCTCGTAACGTCATTTGTTGAGATTTTTAAACAATTTTTTTTACTGCGACTTATCTGCTATTTAGATTTCGAAAAATGCAATAAAAAATCCAGTCAAATACCCTATTGCCAGGCAAATAAATAAAAGATACGAGTAAGTATTCGTATTAAAACCACTAAAGACGACGATCAGCAAGCATTCTAAAGTAGGTACTAAACATTGATGGCCTAGCCATGCTATTTAAGTACTGTAAAATAATAGTTGTAAGTAAGTTTATAACTTTAATTAGTGCGTAAAATGTACCCCGTAATAAATGTGGGAACTTTAATATTTTACTTGCGAGTTGGAACGATCATCGGGGGATTACTGTGGGTTAATGAGCAGCGGCTTTCACTTGTTCATTATTAATGTACATCAGCCAATGTTTAACTATTTGAGGTGGATTAAGGTAAAGCAATTATTTTTGCAAAATTACCAGAAATACTGGTAGTAAGCTATACAGAACTCTCCTACGATGTGATGACTCTGTGATGCCACCCTATGGGAAGATTTTTTTAATTTTTTTTTTTTATTTATGAATGAGCTAGCTCTTGACCTCGATCACGCCTGATGGAAAGCGATAGATGAGGTCCATGATGAAGCGAGCGTGCCCAGAAGATGCCTTGAGGCACTGGTACTCCCACGCGTCGACGAAACACAGCAGGCTGCTTGGCGCCGAACTCCGGTGGGAGGGTGGTCGCGAACCAGGCGGGCGTTAGCCCTACCACCGCAAGGGAAGGATTGGCCAGTCTTATAAGGTGTTAGGTGAGACTGTCCAGGATGTGCCGAGCGCTCGGTTCAGTTGAGTGTCAGATGGAACAAATTGCGCTACACGAGGAGGCTCCTTCATTCATCCCAAAAGTTCCATGTTACCCAATTAATGGGTTGTGGAGGTCTGGTAGGCAGCCGCTCCACGTACAAAACTGGTATTCAGCTGAATCCGGTTTGACTGGGAGCAGACTCCAATATGGCTAGGCAGATGATGACTGGTGGTAAGCTGTATTCGGTTAGACTGGAAAACCGGCCCCGAGATGATGATCATCATCATATCAGGCGAAAGACGTCCACTGCTGGACATATGCCTCCACCAAGTGTCGTCACAACAACCGATCCTGTGCGTCTGACATCCATCGGCTACCTGGGACCCTCACCAGGTCATCGGTCCACCTTGTGAGAGGCCTTCCTACGCTGCGACTCCTGGTACGCGGTTGGCCTTGAGATAATTTGAGCAAAAAACTAGGGACATCTATACATATAATAAAACAGTAACGAAAGAAAACTGTACATTGAGAATTTTCGAAAAAAAATAAGTGGCTTTTGTTAGAAAAACGTAACTGATGACAAAAAGTGATTTTTTAGAATTTTTGTCTGTTTGTCTGTTTGTATGTGTGTATGGTAGGGCTTCACGCCAAAACTACTGGATAGATTGAATTGAAATTCAGCAAAAATGTTCTTTGTAAACCAAGGAATACTTTAGGCTGCATATTATCACGCCGTATGTTATGGGAGGTAAGCAATATTGATTTTAAAAGGCTTCTGTTCGTAATTGAATGCACAAAATGATTGAATGCACAAAATGATATTTTAGTTAGTTACAAAACCATTTAGATAATTTTTACACATAAACCTGATAGGAATTGTAGCAATCTAGAAGAAATTAACTTATTATCTGCATAATTCAGATACCCGTAATGCCATCTGTTGACCGAAAAAAGTACTAACTATCAAAAACATGAGAATTACACCATAATATATTTTTTAGTTACTAATGGTACTTTTAAAACGTCATAAACAGTGATTCTTTTGATACAAAACTTACCGTTATGCATTTGATGTATAACATAAAAAAAAGATTTGGTCTGATTGCTCCACCGACGTTATTTTAATTATTTTTTGAACGGTTAATTCTCTCCACTCAACCTGTAAAGCACCCTGATTGCTTCTGTACACTTGGACGAAGCTAGGCCGGCAAACTTAGCCAGGACACCTACGCACAACGGAGTCCATACTCTATTCGTTGCGGGTTTTTTTTATGGATAGGAAATCATCAAAATGACTTCTTCCGCTCTGGGTAGACTGGAAGGGAGTGTCAGACTCTAACTGACTAAAACCCATCTGTGTTTCTCCTTATGATCTTTGCGTTCCAGGGTCACGGTGACTCTTTCGAACAAATTCCGCAACCCTAGCAGGCTCTGGCCCTAACGGGCCCCGTCTACTTAGCTGACATCTCTTGGAGGTGCGCATGGAACACAACGCTTCGTCGACCCGGACCAGGGGCCTAACCACCAACTCTTAAAGCAGTATTACTTCAATATTACTTCCAGTGGGATAGAGACGGAGCTGTACAAGACGTATAGCTCCGTCTCTTTCCCACTGGAAGTAATATTAAAGTAATACTGCTTTAAAAGTTGGTGGTTTAGGCCCGGTGGCGCTATATAGGGTGTATAGCTCCATCGCTCCTTCTCGCTCGAACGATTCACGCTTTAACACGTCATGGTAGGGCCGCTGGTTGTTATCGGGCCGCGAGCCACCCAACGCTCGCCGTCCGCGTCCCGTGCCTACGGTGGCCGAGAATTGCCCTGCGACTCCTGACGCCCGCGGCGTCATCTTCTGGTTCGGCGGCTAAGGCGTGACGTTTGCCTCTCCTTCACGCGGCCCGCCCCTTCCTTTACTAGCATTACTGTTTCGCAAAAGGAGGTGACGGCTTCCCACGCCTCCGCGCTCTGGACCATGGAGTGAACCAGAGCCGGTAGCGAGAGGTCGCCGTCGCTGATCGCCTCGATGAGGACACGGCAGTGCTTCGCCCAAGCAGGGCAGACCTTCATCGTATGCTCCGCCGTGTCCTCTGCGGGGGTTAACTTCTCTTCTGGTTGGTTTTCCCATGGACAACTTTATGTAGCTCTATCGCGTGTTAACAAACTTAGCAAATCATTATTCACAGTCCAACTTCGCTCACTGCTGAGCATAGGCCTCTCTTTTCGTGTGCCAATCCCCACGTTCCTGTGCCAGCCTCATCCAGGTTCTAACCACGATGGCAACAATATCGTCCACCCATCTCGCCGCCGGTCGACCAATACTTTTTCTTCCAGTCCTCGGACGCCACTCAGTCACTGCCTTACTGAACCTATCATCACTTGGGTTCTAATTCAACAAGCGATCTGTTTGCGGATGAATGGACGAAGATTTTATTGGCATGTCAGAAGTACTGTGAGAGGGATGCATGAAAGAGTTGTTAACCTTTTTATTTTTATTCTTCTCCGTTTTGATTTTATCTGAGTTTGTTTGTTTATGTATATTTGTGTTTTTCTTAGTTCTTTTTCTTATTAATAATATTTTTGTAGTTACTGTAATTGGTTTTTAACCGTTGCAATTAAATAAATAAATAAATCACCGCGCCTTGCCAAGTGTCCTGCCCAGCTCCACTTTAGTTCTATAATTCATTTTCCGATGTTGAAAACCTTCGTACGTCTTCGGATCTCGACGACGTACCTCTACTAAGCATGAAACGCTTCATGGCTCTCTGTGCAACTATCAGTCTGTAAACAGCCTCCTGCGTGAGCGTCCATATAAGTAAGTAAGTCATGGTGGGAAAAGCACACTGGTTATAAAGGCGGGAATTCAGACATTGCGGAATTTTGGTAGGCTTCAGAATGTCGTCCATTTTGATAAAAGCGGCCCATCCAAGGTGTGTTCCTCTCGATACCTCCGTTTGTTGATTTTCTTTGCCAATTGAAAGGATATGGCCAAGATAAACATATCGGTTAATCATCTCCAACAATTCATTTCCAGATTTGAATCGCTGAAGGTGTTTGCCATAACCTTCGTCTTGGTTATATTCATCCCAAGACCACAAAGTCAAACCACAAAGTCATCTGCAAATCTTAAGAGAGACAGTTGGGCAGAAAATTGACGAACCGGCAACACACCGGTGTGCGCCGAATTAATCGCGAATTTAATGTTTATTACCAACTAGCTGTTGCCCGCGACTTCGTTCGCGTGTATGTATTGTAAAATGATGTGGCTAGGTAAGATCAATGTGTTCGTATATCTAATACGAACAGTCAATGTCTATCATTGCTTGCCTCTTTTTTTATGGAAAACATCAAATGACTCCTTTCGCTCTGGGCGGAATGGAAGGGAGTGTCATACTCTTACTGACTAAATCCCATCTGTGTTCCTCCTAATGCCCTTTGCGTTCCAGGGCCGCGGTGACTCTTTCGAACAAATACCGTAACCCTGGCAGGAACTGGCCCTAGCGGGCCTCGTCTTTATGCTGACATCTTTTTGTGACGCGCGTGGAACACAACTCGCCGTTGAGTATCACCTCTTCTGTTCAAATAATTTTTCGTGAGAAACGTTGTAATGATAATGCTTCTTTCATTTCATCGAGCTTATTCACAGCAGTCCTAGAAGATGTTGTTAAAAATGTGGGTATAGATTGGGACTATAGCGGTATTAACCGCTCCAGCCATGTGAAAATTTCCAAAAAAAAATAAACCTTATGTAATTGGTAATAAACATTAAATTCGCGAAATATTCGGCGCACACCGGTGTGTTGCCGGTTCGTCAATTTTCTGCCCAACTGTCTCTCTTAAGATTTGCAGATGACTTTGTGGTTTGACTTTGTGGTCTTGGGATGAATATAACCAAGACGAAGGTTATGGCAAACACCTTCAGCGATTCAAATCTGGAAATGAATTGTTGGAGATGATTAACCGATATGTTTATCTTGGCCATATCCTTTCAATTGGCAAAGAAAATCAACAAACGGAGGTATCGAGAGGAACACACCTTGGATGGGCCGCTTTTATCAAAATGGACGACATTCTGAAGCCTACCAAAATTCCGCAATGTCTGAATTCCCGCCTTTATAACCAGTGTGCTTTTCCCACCATGACTTACTTACTTATATGGACGCTCACGCAGGAGGCTGTTTACAGACTGATAGTTGCACAGAGAGCCATGAAGCGTTTCATGCTTGGTAGAGGTACGTCGTCGAGATCCGAAGACGTACGAAGGTTTTCAACATCGGAAAATGAATTATAGAACTAAAGTGGAGCTGGGCAGGACACTTGGCAAGGCGCGGTGATTTATTTATTTATTTAATTGCAACGGTTAAAAACCAATTACAGTAACTACAAAAATATTATTAATAAGAAAAAGAACTAAGAAAAACACAAAAATACATATACAAACAAACTCAGATAAAATCAAAACAGAGAAGAATAAAAATAAAAAGGTTAACAACTCTTTCATGCATCCCTCTCACAGTACTTCTGACATGCCAATAAAATCTTCGTCTATTCATCCGCAAACAGATCGCTTGTTGGATTAGAACCCAAGTGATGATAGGTTCAGTAAGGCAGTGACTGAGTGGCGTCCGAGGACTGGAAGAAAAAGTATTGGTCGACCGGCGGCGAGATGGGCGGACGATATTGTTGCCATCGTGGGTAGAACCTGGATGAGGCTGGCACAGGAACGTGGGGATTGGCACACGAAAAGAGAGGCCTATGCTCAGCAGTGAGCGAAGTTGGACTGTGAATAATGATTTGCTAAGTTTGTTAACACGCGATAGAGCTACATAAAGTTGTCCATGGGAAAACCAACCAGAAGAGAAGTCAACCCCCGCAGAGGACACGGCGGAGCATACGATGAAGGTCTGCCCTGCTTGGGCGAAGCACTGCCGTGTCCTCATCGAGGAGATCAGAGACGGCGACCTCTCGCTACCGGCTCTGGTTCACTCCATGGTCCAGAGCGCGGAGGCGTGGGAAGCCGTCACCTCCTTTTGCGAAACAGTAATGCTAGTAAAGGAAGGGGCGGGCTGCGTGAAGGAGAGACAAACGTCACGCCTTAGTCGCCGAAACAGAAGATGACGCCGCGGGCGTTAGGAGTCGCAGGGCAATTCTCGGCCACCGTAGGCACGGGACGCGGACGGCGAGCGTTGGGTGGCTCGCGGCCCGATAAGAACCAGCGGCCCTACCATGACGTGTTAAAGCGTGAATCGTTCGAGCGAGAAGGAGGGATGGAGCTATACACCCTATATAGCGCCACTGGGCCTAAACCACCAACTTTTAAAGCAGTATTTCTTTAATATTACTTCCAGTGGGAAAGAGACGGAGCTATACGTCTTGTACAGCTCCGTCTCTATCCCACTGGAAGTAATATTGAAGTAATACTGCTTTAAGAGTTGGTGGTTAGGCCCCTGGTCCGGGTCGACGAAGCGTTGTGTTCCATGCGCACCTCCAAGAGATGTCAGCTAAGTAGACGGGGCCCGTTAGGGCCAGAGCCTGCTAGGGTTGCGGAATTTGTTCGAAAGAGTCACCGTGACCCTGGAACGCAAAGATCATAAGGAGAAACACAGATTGGTTTTAGTCAGTTAGAGTCTGACACTCCCTTCCAGTCTACCCAGAGGGGAAGAAGTCATTTTGATGATTTCCTATCCATAAAAAAAACCCGCAACGAATAGAGTAGAGTATGGACTCCGTTGTGCGTAGGTGTCCTGGCTAAGTTTGCCGGCCTAGCTTCGTCCACGTGTACAGAAGCAATCAGGGTGCTTTACAGGTTGAGTGGAGAGAATTAACCGTTCAAAAAGTAATTAAAATAACGTCGGTGGAGCAATCAGACCAAATCTTTTTTTTATGTTATACATCAAATGCATAACGGTAAGTTTTGTATCAAAAGAATCACTGTTTATGACGTTTTAAAAGTACCATTAGTAACTAAAAAATATATTTTGGTGTAATTCTCATGTTTTTGATAGTTAGTACTTTTTTCGGTCAACAGATGGCATTACGGGTATCTGAATTATGCAGATAATAAGTTAATTTCTTCTAGATTGCTACAATTCCTATCAGGTTTATGTGTAAAAATTATCTAAATGGTTTTGTAACTAACTAAAATATCATTTTGTGCATTCAATTATTTTGTGCATTCAATTACGAACAGAAGCCTTTTAAAATCAATATTGCTTACCTCCCATAACATACGGCGTGATAATATGTAGCCTAAAGTATTCCTTGGTTTACAAAGAATATTTTTGCTGAATTTCAATTCAATCTATCCAGTAGTTTTGGCGTGAAGCCCTACCATACACACATACAAACAGACAAACAGACAAAAATTCTAAAAAATCACTTTTTGTCATCAGTTACGTTTTTCTAACAAAAGCCACTTATTTTTTCTCGAAAATTCTCAATGTACAGTTTTTCTTTCGTTACTGTTTTATTATATGTATAGATTACATAAGGTTTATTTTTTTTTTGGAAATTTTCACATGGTTGGAACGGTTAATACCGCTACAGTCCCAATCTATACCCACATTTTTAACAACATCTTCTAGGACTGCTGTGAATAGTTTCGATGAAATGAAAGAAGCATTATCATTACAACGTTTCTCACGAAAAATTATATGAACAGAAGAGTCGCAAACTCGCCGTCGAGTATCACACTCGACGGCGAGTTGTGTTCCACGCGCGTCACAAAAAGATGTCAGCATAAAGACAAGGCCCGCTAGGGCCAGTGCCTGCCAGGGTTACGGTATTTGTTCGAAAGAGTCACCGCGGCCCTGGAACGCAAAGGGCATTAGGAGGAACACAGATGGGATTTAGTCAGTAGAGTATGACACTCCCTTCCATTCCGCCCAGAGCGAAAGGAGTCATTTGATGTTTTCCATAAAAAAAGAGGCAAGCAATGATAGACATTGACTGTTCGTATTAGATATAAGAACACATTGATCTTACTTAGCCACATCATTTTACAATACATACACGCGAACGAAGTCGCGGGCAACAGCTAGTTGATAATAAAATGGCCGTCAAAACGTTAAGATAAGGAGAAGTAGATGATGTTTAGAAAGTACTAACCTTCAGATAACTTAAAATAACTCTTAACAAAATACACAGTTAAGAGATTTTTTATTGTAAAAACCGTCTGTAGAAAAGTGTATTGTCCCTTTTACAATAATATATATCCCGATATAGATTCAAACAATGTTTCCTTAACGCTATTCTTATTTGGGGAAAATAAACCACGTGTCCTATACACGTTCCTTACTCTTTGTATGAATCCAAGCAGAATTTTGAACCTGAACACCCACTCATCCTATCTGAATGAGAGACTCTTGGAGTTATTCTTAGTATAGATTACTTTGCAAAGGCGTCTGTCAGCCCACGGTCTGCCAATCTTAACTTTCTTCTTCTAAATTTGGAATATTGTTTGGTTCAGGGTGTGCAAAAACTGTCTATCACTTATGTTGCAAATCAGCAGTCCTGTAAGTAGAATCACTGGGTATCCCATGTACATTCGAAACTGCGCCCGCACAGAACCTTTTCTCCACATGTTCAAGGGTTCCTTCAACTTATGATTATACACGGAATCTCCAGTTGCTAAAGCTAAAAACCCGTCGAAGAGTTTATTCATGAAAATTGATATGCAAGTTACTCTTAAGTAGGTCCTAGACAGTACCTAAGACTAGTGGCTTCGTGTTTGTAATTCTTTTACTTTTTTTTTGTATTTAACGACCGACCCAGCTAGATCTTTGTTTTTTTTTTAAACTGTGTGTTCAATGAAATCTTTCGGCTTGCATATAATTACGGATTTAATACGTTCTAATGGTTTTTGCAGTATTTGGCAGCAAATTTATCGAGTCACTCTTCTCGTCTTCCTTATTACTAACACTAGTTATTAAGTTATTTTGTTGCTACTAACACTATGGACTCATGTCTGAAATAATGAATTTGAATTCTCGGCATACTTCGCTGTAATAGTCAATACTACAATATAATTCTTAGCTCCACTTTACCTACATCACATAAGTTTCAATGATTCAACATTTATTGTCAAGAAGCATATCTTAGGACATAGAACTACGCCAATTTTACATCATAATATCCACTGTTATGCTTTTCAGTACAGTGACCAAGAAAAACCGACACCGAAAATGAAACAAAAAACCCCGAACGAGAAAAAGTTCGTTCCACCTTCTACATTTAAATGCTCGTTCATTCGACCACACATACAATTTGAACACGTTCGTTCGGTGAGTTCTAGCTTTGAATAGAAAGGCGTGAACTACTTCAAGTCTAAACTTTTTGTTTAGCCTCACTTCACTTGCATTGTTAAACCGGTTTAATAGTAAAGAGAAACTGTGTGGTGGCTTTTCTACCTTTTTAAGGTTAGAATGTAAATGAACGTGGTTTTTGTCTGGCTTGTGTACGCTTCTTGTGGTTATTTTGTTTATCAATGAGAGTTTCAGTTGAACGAACCGAATGTTCAGTAAAGGAAATGTACTTTCGCCTTATCTAATACCTGTACATGTAGTGTGTGTGTGCATGTAGGTACTTTAGAGATCCTCTTTCATAATGCCCTCGTTAGAGGTTTAGGAACTTAACTATGAAATTAAAGGCAAAAACACTAATTCAATTTTTAGCCGGCTGATAAGCGCATGTGATTTATATCTATATCTATACATATAATAAAATCGTAGATTTGCCGTGTCTGTACATTTAATATTTTCGCATAAAAATAACTGAGAAATGTTAGGAAAAAGGTATAAAACGCAAAAATGCCATTTTTGAAATTTTTGTTTGTTTGTCCATATGTTTGAGTCAGCATCACGCAAAAACCACTGATTGGATTCGAAAGCTAATTCTTAAAATTATTAAGTGTTAACCCGTGAATAACATTCTCCGAAGCGAAAGGGAGTGTGACTCTTGCTGACTCTTGGTGACTTTTTCGAACTAATTCAGCAACCCTGGCAGGACTTTATCAGTCTGCCTGATAGTTTGATGTTTTCTGTGGTTATCAACAGCGGTTTTAAAATTATTCAAAAAATTTATGTACACTGTTATTTATGTTAATTGCGTCAACACTGTTTTATCATCTCACCTATTTTATGACCGAATAGTATTGTTTTGCTTCAGTTCATTGGGTCCTGCATTGGGCAAAGCATATTTTGAGTGTTCCGTGCCTCAAGAGGAAAAAATGAACCCTTCACTCACACTTCACCTTCACTTAACCTATATTCAGAGAGAGATAAACAATCGAACTGTTTTTCTCTCTCTGTATATTGGGTAAGGTTTCACAGCACTAGTAAAAAAAAAGTCCGAAAATCGTTAGCTTGTTTTTGCCCATTTTTTTTTGTGAACATATCAACATAATCTTTCGTATCTCCTTTGCCCAGCAACCATCAGTAAAAATATTACAACAGTAACCAACCCGTTAATATTAATTTGATGAAGTCGCCCCACATAACGGGAAATGCACACAGATTGCAGTAATGCACAGCAGTAACAGTTTGTTGCGAACGGTGCCAGCACCGTGTACCCTATTTCCAGTTGATGGACGCTTAATATTTTTGTGTTGCCTAGTCAGAAGAACAGGGTTTGATTTTCTTTTTATTGGGGACGTAGGATTCTTTAAGTCAAGAGTGGTAACAAGCCCTATCGTCGACCAAATCATCGCTAACCATCAGATGAGATAGTGGTCAAAAGCGATACTAATAATATTTTAAAAGAAACCGCCCAATTGACAATCGGATTTGCGCGCAATGGGTTTGGACGAGTCATATTAATCATGAGATGGTCGATGGGGCCGAAAAGTTTTGGAGTGGCGACCGCGTACCGGAAGACGCAGCGTTGGAAGGCCTCCCACAAGGTGGACCGATGACCTGGTGAGGGTCGCGGGTAACCGATGGATGCGAGACGCACAGGGCCGGTGGTTGTGGCGACACTTGGGGGAGGCCTATGTCCAGCAGTGGACGTCTTTCGGCTGATATGATGATGATGATGATGATATTAATCATGTTACTTGAAAATCATAGACTTCTTATAGGTAGATCATAGGTGCAAAAAAAAAGTTTAGTTTATTCTGAGTAAAATGGCTGTGACAGATGGACAAACACAAGTACGGACGTTCGGACCCTAAATAAACTGAAATGGTTTTTTTTGCAATTTGGTTGCGTGTGTCACTTTAGAGTCACTTTGAACTCGATTTGATTTATTTTGAAAACTGAAATTGAATTTTATTTCAATTTCGAAATAAAAAGAAAATTATTTTGAGCCGAAATAGGTACTCGGTAGTGCCTCTCTCATCACTTTGCCTAGAAGTATACTTCTAATCTTCTATCTACATTTTAGCATACGGATTTACTTAAATAAATAAAGTAAATAATAAATGTTGTAAGCATACGAGTAGGTATGTATATGTCATGGAAAATGATACATTATATTTTAGCAGAAAAATATGTAGATGTTCAGAAATAGTCTTCTAAATTCAATTACATAGGCTTCCCTAAGGAGATAAAACGTGTTAGAACACAAGAATATTTTGTTTTCCTTTCTGTGTATTTAATCATACGTTATTATTTTGTCTTCGTCCTTGCGGAAATATAACAAATATACACCTACTTAGCTTTCTATAACCTGACATCCTCAGTGACAAAAATAAGCCTTTGACTTATTCGATGTTTTCTAGAATATAATTTTTTATCATAATGCCCACTAATATTATAAATGTGAAAGTAACTCTGTCTGTCTGTTACGCCTTCACGCAAAAACGTCTGAACGGATCGTCATGAAATTTAGCAGATATATAGTCAGGGATATGGAGAAGGACATCACCGTCACCACAACAATCAGCCCTATGCTTTTCGTAAGACGGAACGCGTGACGATGAAAGGGGTTGCACAAGGTATACTGATGACCTGGTGAAGAGCACGGTTATCCTCTGGGTGTGAGAAAATATATTTATTAACATTTTAATGCAATTTTTTTTTAGAAAATAATACTTTAAAGTAAAATATTAGGCTTCAATGGTGGCTGGATGTCTTGCGCGTCCAATATAACAATCCTTTTAGGATGTTGTTGAGACTGTCTCGTTACTGTAGCGCGTCGTAAAAATCTGCGCAAGCCCGTACCGACGGTTCCTACGCGAGAATACGCAAAAAACAGCGTCGCTACTGAGGAAAGTGAGGGACAGTCAAAACAGCATCCTGAAAACTGTAGATGAGAGCTTCGGCTCTCCGATTGTACAGCAGTTTGTGAGGAGGTTGATTGTTACTAACACTAGGCAATAAGTTTTTCTATGTTACTAACTCTATGGATTTTTGCGTCCGAATTAAAGCTATTATTATTCAATAACAATAAAGTCAATAATCGGCGAGAACGGCACGAGCCTGCCGCGATTTGTTTTTCTATGTCTTGATACATAGCCCCTCTGTCTCAATGCCTAGCTGGGGTAAGTTAAAAAGAAAATCCTGAAGGGTACAAACAACAATCTATGTCAGAAGCCTGAAACTTTGACAATCGTACTAACCTTGTTTACTGGGATCATTCAATAACTAGATTGGGGAGGCAATATGGCATTTGTTTCGTATAGAACTACCTACTAGGGCCTCATCTTTATTTAGCTTAACAACTAATGTGGCTTAACCTTTATATGATAAGATATACCTTATTATCAAACAGCAATTAGAATTTTTCTCAGTAGCAAAACAAATTTATCTAAGTAAAAACATTAACTACGTATCTAGTAAGTGACTTTGACAGTGACCTCTAACTATTTTGATATGGGTACGATATGTGGCAGTAATTATATAGTTCATAATGTGATTGAAACAGCATTTATTGATGTACAATTTAGCACTAAAATTTTAAAAGCATTATAGAATAAATATAATGGAGGGCCTATTACGAATGTTTTGTCGTATACAATATCGTTATGCGAATGAATTTTACTATTATAATACTCGTTTTGCACATATTTATTTGAATTATTATGTTTATTATAATAATATTTATTTTCATATTTATTTGATTTATTATATTTATTTAAATGGGATACTTTACTCATATGTTTTTGTATGATACAAATTGTGTATGGCGTATACAATTAAACCAAAATACAACGGGGTTGTAGTTTTTTTAATTCAAAATTCACTTAGGTACGTTACCGATACTGTAACGTTCATCATCATCAGCATATCAGCCGAAAGACGTCCACTGCTGGACATAGGCCTCCCCCAAGTGTCGCCACAACAACCGGTCCTGTGCGTCTCGCATCCATCGGTTACCCGCGACTCTCACCAGATCATCGGTCCACCTTGTGGGAGGCCTTCCAACGCTGCGTCTTCCGGTACGCGGTCGCCACTCCAAAACTTTTCGGCCCCATCGACCATCTGTTCTGCGAGCAATGTGCCCTGCCCACTGCCACTTCAATTTGGCGATCCTTCGGGCTATGTCGGTAACCTTGGTTCTCTTGCGGATATCATCATTCCTGATTCGATCACGCAAGGAAACTCCGAGCATTGCCCTCTCCATTGCCCTTTGGGTGACTTTAAGCCTTCTGATGAGGCCCATTGTGAGCGACCACGTTTCGAGTCCATAGGTCATCACTGGCAACACGCACTGGTCATAGACTTTCGTCTTGAGACACTGTGGTATGTGAGTCTGAGTGGTCTGTAACGTTACTATACGTCAAAATATTCGTGCTAGGCCCTCTGTCCTACTGAGTGCATATCCATAGGCATACTCTCTGTTCTTTTGCTATCACATTCCGATGGGAGTGCAATACGACCGGAGAGAGATCAGGCGCAGGACCAACGGCGTTGCGTGGTTTCCGAGGCTCGCAATGATAAATAACTAGCTTTTGCGTGCGGTTTCCCCCGTGTCAAATGTAAATGTATTAGGTAGCCAATGGGAACCTACTATACATAAATAGTACTGATTATATTTTGATACAGAAAATAATCTACCAGTGTTTTAAATTTCATCCAAATCTATTTAGATTTAATAAAGAAACATTAAAAAACATAGACTATCACATTCCAAATATTAATAGGATCAATTATTTGTACATAAAGACGCACTCAAGTGTGAATAAAGATAAAAAACCAAGAACCGTATCGTCTCCTTTTACCGCAACAAATAAAACATGAACGCACGGTATCTACAGGTACACGGTTCTCCATACGTACGATTGTTCCCTCTGAACCCTCCCTTTCACACAAAAGATTACGCCGTATTACGTATGTTTAGGGAGGCTCGTGTCGTTAGGGCTTCGCTCGAGCACCGGAAAGACTCGAGCATTGACTTGAGGAGCATTCAACCCTCTGAATATGATGCCTATCTGCTCAACGGGTCTCGATAAGGTAAAGGAGGAGGTTACTTAAGAATAAAAACTGTAGTAGTTTCGATATAACTGGATGTTTTTGGGAACGGAACAATATGTATAATTGATAAACAAAACGGGAAACGAAATACAGATGTACTTAGCTGTTCACTTTACATTTTTATTAGGATTTGATTGTAATATAAGTACCTAGATAATTGTATCAAGTTTACTCAATTTAATAAAAATCATTAAGCTTTATCCAAAGAAAATAAAACACACAGTTGCTCTTTATTTTTCCGTTTAATAAAGTAAAATTAAAGCCGCAAGCGTATGCTTTATTCATTACCTTTATTTACATTGCAAATAAAGATTTTCATGCCAACTGTATCAGACAAAAGGAAGCTTCGCCTGGGGCCACAAATCATACATGTAGACTTTCAATGCAGGCTTTCCATTTTCACGACTCCCTTTGCAAACACAAATTGATTCCATGGCTTATGCTATAGTTGCCTTGTCTACCTTCTGTGATGCTTGATTCAACGTGATTGGTAGCTAGACTAGATATTCATGTAAGCTTCTATACCATTGATTACTTGCTTTGATCCCTCCAAGCCTTCATATTTCTGTATAGGTTAGAATTTTGAATGGCGTTACATTCTTGTCTGCATTTTCCAAAGAGAGTAGACGTGTATATTAGTTTCCTCACGTTTATTGGTTCAAGTTCCCATACGAGGGCGCATTGGAATTAATAATAATAGATACCGAGAATTTCCTTAAAGATTACTCAATTAAATGTTACCTACCTAGGAATCACACTCAGGGTCTCACGCATAGCAACTGCGCTTGCGACTACTTTTTTAAAGTTGCCCCACATTAGGAATTTTTCCTGTATATTCTACTTGACCAAGTGATGTAATTTTTTGTTTGACCAATGGCTGGCTTTTACCTTGGACAAAGGATAAGCATTGCCATACAACGTGGCAATGCTGCCAGTCTTTTGGGCCCACTTCCAGTCGACAGCGATGTGGCTGAATTTTTTGACGTCATATTTTAGGGTTAACTTAGTTAGGATTTTTTTTTTATTTTCAGTGTTTATAGTTAGTTAGGTATTTTGTAGCCGTTTCCCCCTATTTAACATTGTAATATTTTAATTTCATTTAGCTTCATTAGTACGTTCGCGTTTGGTACAAACGTCCCTTAGTTTCCTAAAGGTAGACCGTTGAAAATTATTGCTACCCATTTTCTTCGGATCTAGTTTGGGAACTTGTGAATGACAAACATTTAAAGCAGAGCTAACGATCGGCCCAACTTTCTTGCTTTGAAAAGTTTTAGTTATTCCAATTTTGTGCGTATTGTGAGAAGTTCTTGTAATGGTGAAAAATATCTGCCTTTCACGATCAAGCTCAATTTAGACGTCTTAAATTGGAAAAATGCGGAGTTGCTACACCCCTGGGAATCTAATACATGTGACTAAAAACGAATAAATGAATTTTCTTTCTTTCTTTTTCTATATGTTGTTCGCGACTTTGTCTGCGTCAAAATCGTAAAATTATACTATATGATGGGTTTTAGTTTATTACGGGGTAACCTACAACAATATCAGTCAAGCCGTTTCGTAAATTAGCCGGAACAAACAGACTGTCAAAAGACAAAAAAAAATAGTTTTTATGTATTAGTATCTGCCTTGTAAAAATTCAAATGCATTTGGTCAAAAGCTGTTACTTCGACATTACAAACAAACGCTTCAAGTTTTTTTATTTGAATACAAAAAAGTACTAAAAATGACATGTGTAGGGTATTGATCATATACCCTTAGATTTATTATACAATCCACGGAAACGCCAACACTATTCGATATTTATTGTCCCATGAAGGTTCAACATAAGCCGTAATATCCCCATTTATGTCAGCCCAAAGGTAGAAAAATAAACAAAACTTTCCTTTTTACATTCCCAACTTATAACACAAACACAATACTGAACTTTGTCGACATTCACCGACATTTCCTTGTTAGCTATAAAATATACAGTAGGTGTATATGAAAAATATATTTTGATTTTAGCCAAGTAAATCGGGGTTTTATCGCTGGCCCCGTACAAAGTTAGAAAGGATGATTAATGAGCTGTATAACAAGTCAGGTTCATATGTAGCAGAATCGATTACCCTTTGGCGAACTGGAAAAATTGCTTATACGTGCTATATGGACGATGTTTTATTACCTAGAGATTTTTTTCATCGAATGAAAATCATTTAGTTGGGTCACTTTTAGTTCGGATACGCCGTTTTATCGCCACAGAATTGTGTTAATTTAATTGATAGGATTTTTAGTATGTTCTAGGTCAAGCACAGTGCCGAGGTTAGTCCGAGGATGGGTCAGGGATGCATGAAGGAGCTTCCTCGTGTAGCGCAATTTATTCCATCAGAAACTCAACTGAACCGAGCGCTCACACTGATAGTCTCACCTAACACCTCATAAGACTTGCCAATCCTTCCCTTGCTGCTTGGTAGGGATAACGCCTGCCTGGTTCGCGATCACCCTCCCACCCGAGTCGGCGTCCGCAGGCTGCTGTGTTTTGACGCGTGAGAGTACCAGTGCCTCAATGCTTCTTCTGGGCACGCTCGCTCCATCATAGACCTCATCCATCGCCTTCCATCAGGCGCGATCGAGGTCAAGAGCTAGCCCATTCCTCAATAAAAAAATGGGTTTTGACCATCCTAACACACCAAGATGTCCGGGAAGCACGCTGAGCTGTTGATTCCGGCTGTCATTTCTGGATTTTTGACAGTCGTTACAGGTAGTTAGGAGTCAGGAAATCTGACACAAGTCGCGCCAAAAGGTATCGTGTCATCAGCACCATCTGGCATCCACAACTCAGCGGTTGTGGATGTCAGATGAGTAGTAGCTTCATGTAAAATACTGATAAACAACATACTTTGAGAATGGAGGTTGACCCCAACGTAGTTTAGAAAATGCTAGGCATATTGGAGATCCTCATGGTCATGGATGACTAATTTTATTATTACACAATTATTTTAGAATGTTCACCAGGGAATGGACAACAGCATTCTCTGTACATTGCAACAGCTACACTGCGATTGCCAACCTGGGAAACCCCCCATTTTGAGGCCGATGTCCAGCAGTGGACGACTTTCGGTTGATATGATGATGTTGATGATTATAGTGTTAGTGAAAAGCAATCACATAGTCTCACAAACATTATTGTGTATTATATCTGTATTCTATCTTTATATCTGTTATAGTGATAGCAAAGTTATCCCTTGTCTCATGCTCCTTAAGTGCAGAAGTTCTATATTTTCAATTGTACCCTGTAAATCGTATAAGTTTGTACTACTCAGGTCTTTAGATGGGAACTTTGGACATTACGCGTCACCTGTGGCTTTATTTACGCCTTCACACTTACAGAGAGCTAGCACATAACACTTAGAAACATACTAGGTATTCTTAAAGGAATCTTTAGTTTCTTTGAAATTGAATCCTTAGTGAGATTGGCGTTTTTTTCAACGATTGAGAACATCGTTATTGTTACGAGTATCATCACATCATGATTTCAGCCGAAAGATGTCCACTGTTGCATAGTTTCCCTACCGTCGCCATTTCGCCCGGTTCTACGCAACGTGGCATCCGTGGTCCTCACCCACCAGGTCATCGGCCCACCTTTTGTAAGGATTTCCAACGCTGCGTCTGTTCTACATAAACTTAAGTTTTATTTAACTGAAATTATTTTTTTTAAGTTAGACATTAGTTCTCTTGCCTTTGTTTCAGTAAAAGACAGAAATGTTGCCGTCAGAATCGAAGAACAATAATCCGGGTGGATTAAGAGAAGTTACGTTTTTAGCTTAGATATTTAGTATTTCCCCTGTCCCCAGAAAAAGAAGATTTTTTAAAGATTACGGCCTGTGTGTAACGAATTTCCAAATCTTCTGTTAACTGTCATTATCTTTTTATAAGCAATGCATGAATTATGTCATTCACAACGCATTGACTGTTCAGTGATAATAACAACCTATAAATTATAAAACACAACTCAAAGAGAATTTATATTTTTTTTTAAATTCCGATCATCATTTAATTCAGATAATTTATTTCAATTTATTTGCTCTCTGTCCCTATCTACTTACCAACCTATTTTGTTTCCATTTTATATGCCTTCTCTATCAATCGAACCCGGGCTGTGCCTTTAAGAACTCCCCAAAGTACGCAGCGTAATGGATTTGGTAAAATAATACGTGAATTTGTGTGTACTTTTTACTCAGAAAGGGTTTGGATAAGTATCTACCTACCTATGTCTATTTTCTTAGGGTTGCTTGGTTTACAGATGTGCTGTCTGTTACAAGTTTATTGTTTTAAGTAAAGTGCTTTTAATTTTTATTTTAAAATCGATTTTTGAACCTTAATTTGTGGTATCTAGGGTAGTTAAATTATAACTCATTAATTTCTCCTTCGGTTCGCTTATTCGCCGTACGGTTCGTATAGAAAAGTTTTTGAATGAGGAGGTCGGCCCGGTAAATGAATTGTGGTTATTCGATAGTACGATGAGAATGCCTCGGTCCCTTTCAAGATATTATATGGGTTCGGCAATTATGTCATGTTCGAAATTTCCTCTATCTTGTACATACATAACAGCCGACAGTACCCAATCTACCGTGTCCAGTTGTATACAAGATGTCAATAGCAATAGTTAGCTATCTATTTGTGTTCGTGTACCAACCGACCGAATGTCCCATCATCTAACTACTTGAAATATCAAATAATATCTGTCTGCTATCAATACTGGCCACATTTGAATGAATGAATACACACGTTCGTTTTTAAAATATTTATTCTTCATAGAGTTTTCATTTGTTTCTTTTTTTTTAAAGCGTAAAGAAAAATGGAATATTATTCTAATTAGTCCAGTTCATGAATTTTAACCAAGTTTTATGTGTACACGAATGTATGTAAAAACAAACTCAAAGTCCATTTCCTTTTGTACGAATGCCCCAACATTTCCACTCGATGTGATATTATTATTTACGGCGCCTGCTCGCGTGTAAGGAATAATAATGTGCTGTTGTAATAATTTTACGGACGACACATTTATCATAACAGTATTTACTATTTAAGGTATCCAGGGCGATAATATACGTATAAATAACGGTTTGGCAAATCCTGATATCTTTTTGTTAACTAATTAGATAATTTGTGTAATTAATAGCTCCTGCTTTAATATATTTTACTCATACTACTAATATTACAACTTTGCAAGTTGTAAAATGAGTAAGTTACATTTAAAGAATTTTACCGCCATTTAAAAGCCGCCCCTGAAGTTCAATAAGGTCGATCTCATCGATAAACATTTTTAATTATAACAAGACTCTCCCTAATTTTACTCGAGGGAAAAGTAGGAAGGGTTTTCATTGAAACGTCAAGCAAAATTGATGGGCTCGCCGTGTGCCGTGACCAATAGTCGTGGGGCGTTTGTATCGTTGGGTCGCGTCAGTCGAACGTCCGGAGTCAGTGTGGCCACACGCTTGTTTACTGTGGACACGTCCTGTCACGCGGTCACCACGTGGATACCGCACGTGACACAACAACTTTTGAATTCCAAAAAATCGAAAACGTATCCGACCTTCTTGCTTCGTTTTTTTTTTTTGTTTTTGATGTGTAAAATTTTGGCGCGAATTTTTGATCTATCAAAGTGAAAATAGTGATGAAACTTTTGTCATGAGAACAATTATAATAGTGGTCGTTTTGGATTTTGTTCGTAGTTTTTGAGTAATGAACAACATGCGCGGTATTCGGTACCTCGTTCTCTGTTTCCTGGCGCTCCCGGGCCCTTCCTGCAGCAACTCTGATAATTTAGGTTGGTGTTAGATTTATTAGTAACATAATTACCGGAGCATCCGCAGCTTGTGGTTAATGGCGCTTTACTTGATACCACTCGTTGACAGCGTTTTAATGCTTATAGATATTATGTGTGTTTGTTGCGACTATTAGTGTTATTGTGTTCTGTTAATTGCCTCGTTCGACGAGCTTATTATTTGTAGAGATGTTTTTATTAGTTTAATGTGTTTGTTTTAAATTAATATTATAGTTATTGCACGCAATTAGTTGAAAATGTTTGTGCAATTATAACGTTTTATTAGTATAATTAAGATGGATATCTAATTACTTTGTATATAATTAGTATAAATGGATGCAATTATAGATTTTATTCCTTTAACGATAGAACTTATAATTGCTTGTTTAATTGTGTGTGTAAAGTTTTGTTTTATCTATGACCGAAGATATGTTGTGTTAGCGTTGTTTTGTAGTACTCATTAAGGAGGAGTGAAGACTAGTGTTAGGTAATCTAAGTGCTTATCTTAGTTCAGTTTACTTTAATGAACTAATCTGTATTATAGCTCAGATTCTAAAGACGATTAAAATCGCTTTTCTTTCTACAATTCCTGCTCCAACATCATAACTGATGAATAATTTAACTTACTTTGTGAATGTTTAAGGTATTCATTATTCGTAGCAGTAGAAATGTTATACCTTAGCGCCATGAACTTCCATTTAAACCACTCACTACAAGAGTATTTCAGGGAAAATATTTCATAGAACCTGCACAGTTTATTGTGGTCCAGAAAAAGCGAGACTACCCACTAACTAAATCAAACAAATATGTGTTTTAATTAGAACAGCTTCCATAATTCTAGCAACCCTAGCCTAACATATGCTCCGCTATTTAGCTCAGTTAACAACATCGTGTTTTGGCAACAGAAATTACGCGAACAGCCTCACTCGCGGAATTAAAACGTTTGCCAGTAATTCGCAGCAAAGCCTTTGGATAATCACAACATCATTCGCTACGAGCGTAGCGCTACGAGGCTACCAAGCTACGAATCTTTACTACGCCGTAGCGTTCAATTGGGCGGCATGCGAGTTACGATCTTGCATAATACTCAAGTTCCATTAACTCAAGTGGAGTTCAAGTTTGGAACTCAATTAAACTTTTCTTCTATTATGTTAATGAAGCACGCATACAAAAAAGTGGCCAGTTCCCTCTTCAAAGTTAATAAATTATAAGATAAGACGTTTTATTCTGTTCCAATGCTAATTGTAAGGAATATGTTGCATTTTTATGAGCAGAGGAATAATGAAAGAATACCTTTGCTTTTTAAAAAGATCCTCGAGAAATGTTCCTTTTGAAATCAATCTTGCTTTGACGTGATAATATTAAAGATAATCGAATGATTTATTCGATATTTTACTTTGAACGGTGTTATTATTCTTTTGAAGGAAGGGAGTGGTAAAAAACAATGGAGACAAGGAAAAAGTTGCTGCAGTATTTGAAGATATTGGTGATGATATTATTTTTTATCTTGATCAAACGTAGGTATACTTCGCCGTCGTTTTTCACGGTTCTCGCTTGACATTTCTAGTGCTCTAGTGTAGTAGCATTAAGGCGGGTTTTCGCAAATCAAAATTGTTACGACGAACATTTGGTCGACTGACCATATAATATTGATAATTCGACGTAATCACTAATATTTAACACATTAATTTAACGAGGTTCCTCTACAATTTACGCTCAAGTGAATAAAGCGCAGTTTCCTTTGAAATTGATGGGTTCTATAAAGTTGTGGGCAAGCTAGCCGCCAGTGTAGGCTACGACAAACAAAGCTTTGATGTTGCCGACAAAACCAACATGTGCGGTAGTTGCGAATGCTCATGAATAGCCAATTAACGTTGGAAGTCGTTCTTTTGTTTAATGAACAATTGCCTACTTGTTCAACTGAAGTGTTCAATCAATTGTTGGTAAAAACATTGAAATTTTGATAGGATTTATTGAATTGTTTTGTTTATTCCCATTGTGTGTTACTCTTGAGGTGAATGCTAATTTAAATTGGGTTTTCGTTATTTCTATCGAGGTTGGTACGAGCGCCTCTTGGAAGCTATTTGTATTGTTTAATTTCCGTTAATTTCCTGAAGTTATATTGTTCATTTAGACGAGTCAGTTTATTACTGGGCATACAGGGTTGTCGGTTAATTAAATACTTATAGTATCACCATATATGGTGAAAATCTTTTACTTAACATTTAAAAAAAAATATCTTATTTATTATGGAACCTTTACCGACCTTTAATTTTGACTTCTCAGCTGTCGTGGTAGAGTTACTGAAACATAACAATATTATCTTATATCTTCAGGGCAGGAATCGAATCCGTGACCATATGCGCAGCAAAGCAATCGTCGCTAAACCACTGCGGTATCCAAGCTATTGAATTCTACTGTCATCTGCAATGAGAATAAAGTACTGTATTCAAGTTAATATTGCAACATGTAACTATAACTGACGTTGTAAGTTCATTGTTTAGAAGCTATAAAGTTTCTTTTGGCTTTTAAAACTTTAGCGAGAAAATACACTTAAGATTTTCCTCTCATTCCAAGTTTCTGCTAACTTCAGACGTAAGCCCCAGTGGCCAGTACCATATTTTTGCATTCTACTGAGAAGTTTTTTCTTTACACACCTTATTTTTTCATACCTAAGGTAGAACGTGACCTTGTTTTTCTTTCTTTTTAACCTTTATGTTCATAATGACTGATGTCGTATAACTTGCAGAGGGGAAAGATTATTTTTATACTCCTAAACAACCTCTTTTAGACCTCAATCTTGCCTGGCGGTAAGCGATGAGATCTAATATGGAGCGAGCGAGTCTACATGATGCTTGAATTTCTATTGGTTAAATACGTTAAGAAATAATAAAATAAACCCTAACTGATGCAAGCGATTTCAGCAGTGATGTTCTACAAAAACCTCACCGTGTAAATGCAATCAAGATGTAATGACAGTTCAACTCAAGCTCACTTATCCTAAGTTTCCACATTACTTTTTAGGGTTCCTTAGCCAAAGGGTAACCAACCAGCCTTTCCGTCCGTCTGTCTGTTAGCGGGCTGTATCTCTAAAACCGTAACAGGTAGACAGTTGAATTTTTCACAGAGTGTGTATTTCTATTGCCGCTATAACAACATCATCATCTGCCTCGCCTTTTCCCAACTATATTGGGATTGGCTTCCAGTCAAACCGGATTCAGCTGAAGACCAGTATTTTTCGTGGAGCGACTGCCTACCATACTTCCACAACCCATTTCTTGCCGCTTTAACAACAAATAATAAAAATTAAATTAAAAATGAAATGGGGCTCCAACACAACGAAGGTGTTTTTATCGGTTAATGGTACGGAATCCTTAGTGTGAGAGTCCGACTCGCACTTGGCCGGTTTTTTTGCAGAATTGACAGTTCTACCTACATAAATCTGAAAACTTCCCATCCAACCATTCTCGATAAACTGGATCAAACCAGATACGTCCTAACACGGTCAAAAAGCTTTCTTTACTTCGAAATCGCTTGGCGGTAGGCGATGGATGGGATCCACGGTATTTTGAGCGAGCCCAAACGATAAAATTTTCTATAAAATGCATTTAAAAATAAATTAACTTTACCTTACCTAACTGAAAGTAATTTTAGACCAACCCAGTGTTACCTCAATCCAAAAATTCTAACATTACATCCAGCCGATTATACTCCACAAACTGGATCAAACTAGTTACGCCCTAACACTATTTGTTCAGCTAATTTCGGTGTACAATGATGAAAATGTAAATGTAAGTGCCCGCTGCACTGAAGCCACGTTAATTGATGAATTTCACATAAGCGGACAAAGGTTATGCGTGATACCCGGCCTCACCCACTCGTAAATTAATTAAAAACGTGACAACCGCGAATTTAGCCCTTTTCATGCCGTGACTGAGTGGAGTAACGAAACAATGGAAGTTATGTTCTGAGGGCGAAGTTTAGCGGGATTTAATGTTAATCATGTTCGATGGCGCAAAATGCTATGTCAAAGGTGGAATTTTTGGATTACGGTTTCGATCTGACGCGTTACACATGTAGCGCGTAAAATTGAAACCATGATCAAACAATGAGGGTGAAACATTTGATTGGTTTTTTAAAAACACCATTTAAATCATTATTAGAGTTTCGATAAAAAAAGTTCGATATTGTTTGGCCCAAAGTTTATCCAAAGATTCTCAAGTGTTCAGGTGTCAGGACGTGCAGCGCTAGATGTAGATAAGAGAGATGAAGGCTTAGATGTAGTACGTAAATATTCGTTTTTTGAAGTTTTACAAAGTGTGGTGTTCTGAGTAGGTATAAAAATTTTCACGCGTTTCGCGGACACTTAGGCCTATTTAGATTTCGATCAAACGCGCAAAAACAATGTGGGTCCAACGTTTGATTGCATATTCATAGGTCAGATACCCATCTTAATTATATACGTGCGTGCTTATTTGTGTTTGGTTTAATCCAATATCTGGATGTTTGTTTTGGACAATTTCAGTGAACACAATTTCAACATAGCCTACACTGGTATTTGTCGAGGTCAGGAATTCAGCCCGGTGATCGACATTCGATTAAGTATTTCTCAATTCACTGCGGAATATGTGGATAACGTTGTCACTGGATCTTTGTTCTGGTCTTATCAAGTGGGCCTCAATAAATATCCCAACTACAATTTCAGCGATACCATTTTTATCTATTGTCAGCATTAAAAACATCACGCCCAAAGAAGCGTACAAAACGTTTCGTTTACCTTAAAAACACGTATCACTATCGCATTTTCCTTTCATGACTAAACAGATTCGGGGAAACGACCTGAAGCAAAAACTGCGATAAATCTCATTCCATAAAGATGGTTTCGTAATGGACAGAGCGCGAATCAAACAAATATCACGTGTAAATAATGTAAACTTAGGATAAATTAGCATAACTTTAGAAGAAAATGGCTCTCAGTTATTCAAACAAAATTTATAACAACCTCATTTCTTGAAATTCTACTTTACATACTACAAAGCGAACGAAAATATAATTTGTTGAAAGAGTAAAAATACAATGTGAGAAAAAACAAACACTTATGAGGAACGTGACAATTTGATTACGAATATTGTGCTAACATTAGCTCGCTTTATACAGGGTGTGATGTTACAAAACATATTTATTTTTTATTTTACTTCAGACGAGATGTCTGAAGACGATGCTCGTCAAATCTTAGAAATATCCTCGTGTCTTTGCCAAATTTTTTATGACATACGTCGCTTCTACGATATAAGTAAAAATATTCTTGCTATTTTCAAGTTTTTGTCATTTAAAAATTTTATATTTGTGTAACTTAATTTCGTCTTGTTTGTTTAGTGTCTCGTCTAGTCTTGGTTTAATGACTTACAGTATTTTTACTTTAAATAAGATTAGAAGTGAGACTAATGTACTTACATTAAAATTTTGGTCATAACTTTGTAACTTTTATGACTAAAATAAATGGAAGAAGTTTCTAACTAAGGTGAGTAGTTAAAAATTATGATGTTGTAAACACTAATGAGCAGGTTTGAGTTATTCTTACCTATGTAGGTACGTAAGTTCTCACCCTTTAATATGTCGAGTGTAGTGAGTGTGTTTCATTTAGTAATGTGGCAGGCACACCCTGAGGGTTTGCCGCGACCTATATACTGAGTTTTATTTTGAGCAAGAATAACAATTTTTATTTCAATTTTTAGGGTTCCAAACGTCCGTATGATAAAAAGTAACTCTTAGACGCTGGAAACACAGAAAAGACGTAAGACGAGGACGGGGCGCGGACAGGGCACACGTGGGGCGCCGTCGCGACTTTTTAAAACATATAGAAAAGCCGAGGCACAGACGAGGCACGGACGTGACGCGGTTAATTGTGGTGATGTAATTGTGTGACAGCGATGCGCAAGTCCTCACCGCACCCCGCTCCTCACCCTTCCCTCGTACGCTCGCGTCCGTGCCCCGTCCTTTCTGTATGTTTTACAATAGGGCGCAGACGAGTAAGCGTCGTGTTCGCGCCTTGTCCTTCCTATATGTTTTGCATCGCGGTGCTTCTATACATTTTGTATGAAAGGGAAGCGGAAAAGATTTGTCCGCGCCACGTCCTCGTCTTACATCTTTTCTGTGTGTCCAGCGCCTTATAGGAGCGTTTGTGTCTGTCTGTCCTTTCTTGGCAATTTGCTCGGAATTTAGGTGGTGAACCGATTCTGTTGAAAGGTATGTAGGTACACATATGAACTTCAGTAACCCAAATTAAGACATTTATTTAAAACCTATGATTCGCTCGGAATCCTTCGCACGCCGTTCGATTCGCTATTAGCCTGTGTTTTTATATCACACATGGCTGTTACCGCGCTATTGAAATTTTCAAAAGCGACATCATTCATTGCTGCTTTTAAAATAAACTGTTTGTTTCTGTGAAGTATCGGTAACTTTATAAAGCAAATATAACAAAAAATATAGGTAAAACTAACACCTACTGAGCGGGAAACTCCGTCCATTTTTTACCGTCCATTGACGCTCGTTCGTATAGTAAATAAGACCTCCAACATTCATATTGGACTCTATTGCATACACAACAGAGTTAAAAATCTAAAAACAGGATACACAAGCTTATAAAGGTCGGGATTGCGGTCCCGGGATTATAATACGATCACCAATCCACTGACTAAGCGCGGTGTTAATGGCAAAAATGCATCAGAAGTGGGATCATCCTAAGACTAACATTGAAGAAAACTTTGACTTAGGAAAAACATGAAAGCTTTCTGCACTTTATGGTTCGTTTCAGAATAAAGTGGGTTGAAATTGAAACAAACATGAGGCTTTTATTTCACAAAATTCAAAACTTGTTATTTTGCACAGGTAACTCGAATTTCGTCTTCAATTTCATTTGCCGAATTTGAGGCATTTTTGAAATTCTTCCAAAAAATTATGTCCAAATACAAACGCTGCCTTCAAACAAGCTCCAATAAAAAGTGTTTGGACACTAGAAGTGACACATAGCCACTGAACTCAATGTTGGATTTAAATCCAGTATAACTGCACCATCTTTTATAAAAACAGCTATGTACTTTAAAGTAACGCAATTTTAAGTGCAAAAATATTTTATGGTTTTAATTGTTTAGCCCAGAGGGTTTAGTGCGAGGTTTTGAACGTACTCGATCGCGTTAACGTAAACGTTCGCTTATGTCAAATTGTAAATACAAATTGACGTTTACGCAAACGTGATCGAGAACGATAAACAACTCGCATTAGGGCCTCTGTTTATATGTGCATAAAACATGAAGTCCTTCGTTTAAACTACAATATTGACCGACCTACATTGCGCCGAGTGGGTTGTTAAATATAAACTATTAATAAAATAACTGTGTGACCTACATACATAAATATAACATACGAAGAGGGTTAACTAGTGAATAAGGGAGAACAGCCATTGCTATGAGCGGCTGAGAGTAATTTCTCCCTAATCCATCATATAGAATCACTTTGTGCAGTTTATGGTTATTGATAAGATATTTATTCTAAATGTTTTCTAATGAACCGTGAGCAAAACATAAACTGATTGCTTACCTACACAATATTGATCTTATGAGGGTTCCATTTTTTTATTTCGGACTAGAAGCAATCCTAAAAATAAAAGTGATTTGTTTTTGTACGTGTCATTACAATCATCATAAAAACAAACGGAGTACAGAAAACATAATGTTGATTACCATAGACTCTGTTACTGCTAATTCATTTTGTTTAATCCCATATACTCTTGAATGACACCCGGGGGAATCAGAAGAAAAACAAAACAGAGGGTGTGCCTTTCCTTGTCGGAAAACACAAACATACCTTAGATAAGTAAGTATACCTACGTGTATGTTGCTATAGATACACACGTACAGCACACGTATGTATATTTAGAGCATTTTAAAAAGAAAATTTCGCGATACGTTTGAAATGTGCCCTCAGCTCCTACCATTCCCTCTGGGACAATAAAAACCCGGCTAAAAGTAAATAGGTATTCTGTTCGGTCGGTATGTTAACATTCAGGAGCACCTTTGTATCCCGTGGGATAATACGTGAGGATAATGTCAGGTACTGTTATTATATAACAAGGATGATTCCGTTACTGACTGGCTCGCGTAAGTTTAGTGGTCGGCAAGGTAAGCGAAATGTCATCTGTAGTTTTTTCTTCGCAGACTTTTGGTGTATTATTTATTAGTGGAACGTTGTACTTTTTTGGCACCTTTTAGAGTCACGAAAGTCCAGCTGTCTGGCAATCTATGACTCATTCGGTTTTAGTTTGGGACCGATTTTTCAAAAGTCAGATATATTTTTTTATAAAACATGTCAAACAGCCATATCTATTCTACAAAATAATAGATATGGCTATTTGACATGTTTTCTATCCAGCTTAATGCACCATAATCATCCGCCTAGCCTTTTTCCAACTATATAGGGGTCAGCTCCCAGTGGAGCGGCTGCCTACCAGACCTCCACAACCCATTAACTGGGTCTGATGTCAAATTTTCTGGCTTCTGACAATCCGTAACGACTGTCTAAGATCTCGAAATGACAGTCAAGACCAACGGCTAAACGAGCTTTCCGAAGCACGGAGGAGTCTCGGTACCTATGTTAAGATGGTCACCCATTCATAGACCAACCTCGGCAAGCGTTGCTTAACCTTGAAGATCGGCCCGTGCGGCTGTTATAATTCACCACAATTATTCTTAAAAACCGATCGTTACAATTGACTTGAAAGTCAATAGGCCACAGAGAATTTGGATAGCATCCTTATTTTTTTTCTAGGTAAGTAGATTAATTTGGGAGGACACTCATTCCTAAAAATGTACTTTATCAACTTTTCGTCGTGTATAGATAAAAATACTTTACGTATATTTTTACGATCACTGCGATGAAAATGACAATATTTACGACAAGGTTTCATATTAGTAGCAAAAATCAATACACGCGCATTGACTACAAATTCCGCTTAAGACCGATGATGAGTTGAATTGGCCCTCAAAATTTATGGCTTTTCAAAAACTATAAATTAAGGTTGGTCTAACGAGGCCCTGTCGAATAATAATCTAGGGTTTTTGGAAACAAGGGTTAAGGATCCCATTATTAAGCTTTCGGAAAAAGGCATAGGTGTATTCACAACTTGTATAACTCTGAGAATACCCTTTTCTTTCACACCAAAAATTCTTCGACCCGAGCTCCGTTGACATAAGCCAGAGGTACAACAAACATTTACCTGTGTACAAACCCAAATAAACCTGCCACCTAATACCGTTCCCCAACATATATTTGCCTTCTTACGTCCTAGACCTTATTAACACTAGGAAAAGCAGCTAACATACCGCGAATAACAAACATTCTGATAAGGGCAAAACAGACCCAAATACACTGCTGTTAAAGTGTCCTTTAAACTTGGTATTCCGAGTCCTTTACCCAAATTTCACTCCAATTAACCTCTAAAAACTGTTAGTTGGCACCGAAATCCTAATTTTATTTATATTTTTTGACCTTCAAAGTTTTAGAAGCGTTCTCGTGTAAGCAAAAAGGAACTATAATGTATAGAGTAAACAAGGTACGGAAGGATTCGCTAAAGTAAACTGTAGGTATATCATGCTTATTGTGACAGTTTTAGGCGTCCTAACTAAACAATTTTATGTAAGTTAAAGTCCCTTTTGTTGTGTCAATTTGTTAAGTATCTTTGTTTGTTCGGGAACCTTGGAATCGGAGAAAAGAAAACAGTGTTTATCACCTGTTTATTGTTCCGCGCCGGTTGTAAGATTTAATGAGGACTTTGAAAAGGAAATATTATCTTTCTTAAAACAAAATAATCATTATTTTGTCTAGCTTTAGAATTGACAGCCATTATCGTATCTTTATTTATTTTATCAGCGCTAGCTTTTTTCCGTGACTTTATTTGGATTAAAAAAAAACTGAATATAAAGGTTCCTGCAGACATGCGCGACGCGACAGTGCAACAACGATGAGTTGACGCTTTTCATGCTTAGACATAAAAAAACAAAACATGAAACAGCTGTCTTAATTATAATAATATGAATGTACTACGTTGACAGCGATGTAGAGGAATTTTATTTGCCGATGCCCTGTGATATCTTCCCGTCCCCTTTTTATTCCGCTTGTACATTATTATTATTTTTTTAACATTTTATTTTATTAGGTAGGTATATACCATACTAGCTGTTGCCCGTGACTTCGTACGCCCGTGTCCCTTTTTTCCCCGCTCCCGTAGGAATTTCGGGTAATCCTCTATGCAAAATTTCAGCATTCTATGACCGGTAGTTTCGGATTCGGATATGCGTTGTGTGTCAGTCACTCAGTAACGGAAGAGTTTTATGGATATTTGTATTGAGTTTGTATGTTTCTTTATATGAAAAACAGATTATTTTGCCTTTTTAAACGTACCTATAAAGTATGTTTTAAACACAGGTTCATTTCAACCTTCCAGGTATTTATTTCCGTTTCCCTGTTCCTCTTGAGACAGGGGTCTCAAATCCGGTACGTCACGCCAGTTCCCGTCAATCATGCTTGGGTCGGAAATCAAATAGGACCTTATTTGATTGTTGGATACCTACCTGGAAACAGCTTGAAGATGAATTGAACATGGTTTTTGAACATTTTTAACGTTGTTTTATATACTTATTCATGGTGTGATTTTGTGATCTATATAATTATCTACTTATAATGTTACAAATGTTCAATAGGTAAATCTGTCTATTTGTTGCGTTGTTTTTTACGTATAACCGGTGCGGCCCCGACATGTGAAAATTCCCAAAAAAAAAAAATCTTATGTAATAGGTAAATAAACATTACATTCGCGATTAATTCGCGACACACCGGTGTGTCGCCGGGGCCGGAGCGGATAAACCGTTGAATATATTTTTATGAATTTGATATAGAGATAAATTGCACCTTGAAAAAGCTGAAAGCAGACTTTTTATCCCGAGAGTAGATACGTTTTCTTTGAAAAATATTTGACAATAATGCGGGCGAAGTCGTAAGCAGAAGTTAGTACTGTTTGACTAAATCACACACCATACTCCAGGTCTTTACTCAACGTTGTAGCATAGAGGTACATAATAGTAGATTATGCACCCAGGGGATAAAGCAGTGTCTTGTGTCACGGGCGTCATATTGAATCTCGAACGCAATGAAGGATTCGGGAGTTAACTCCCGAGCGCAACGAGGGAGTTTAGAGTTTAACTCACGAGCGAAGCGAGGGAGTTAATACAAGAATCCTGAATGCAGCGAGGGATTCAAGCTAGCCCAAGGCAAAGACACCTTTATCCCCGAGGAGGATACTCTACTTTTCACACCTCCTGTGAGAAAATATGAAGGCATAATACGAAAAACAAAATATTTTAAATTTACAAACACTAAGTAGGTAGAGATACTGTATATCTACTTAAAAAAAGTTAGTTTAATACCATACGGATTTGCAATATCCGCGCCTTTTTTGCGTTCCACTCGGTATATCTACCACATAGCGGCCACGACCAACTCGATTTTCGTTTTTTTTTTTTCTTCTCTGTGGGTAAGTAAATATGTGCAGGCCTAATGTTAGCAACCTAATACAATTTATGTGTACACAAAGCTTTATACAGAGCTTTATATCAGCTGGTAGAATGGGTTCGGACGCTTGGCTGTATGCAATTTGAATTTAGAACGTCATAGGAGATGCTCGAGAAAATAGTTTTTAAATTAATAAATCGAATATAGATGGGTTTTAAGTGTTATTCTTATCCTTTTATACAATAATCCGTACATAACCAATTATTCTTATAATATTGTCTTCAATCCTGGATCCTGGTCAATCCTTATGATTTTGTAGAAATTCGAGAATATCATCCCTAAGTAGTAAGAGTATCGAGAATATCTTTCTTCTTTCTGGAACAGAAAGAGAGAGACAGAGACAGAAGGCGTTGTAAGTACCTAATATACCGCCAATTGAGCAGACAGATGAGGTTCCAAATTTGAATCACATTATTGACCAGCGGGTTATAATGAAATCCAGTACAATATTATTGCCCGGCAGTGCCACCGGCCAAAAATGACTCACTTTAGGTTAGGTTGACATGACATATAATTTGACGTTTTCGATCAGGTGGTGTGAAAAATATTTCATGTAGGATTTTTTACATTTCAATTTTGTCATCCTCTTATTGAGTGGAAAACAGTATTTGCTCGCAGACCTAAAGCCACCTAGTGCCTCTTAGAACAAGTTTCTAACCGCGGCTTCATCCGAGTGTAAGCCGAATATTTTCCAAAGGGAAAATACTTCCGATATTAAAGTATTTAACGTAATGATGTCCTTATCAAAGGCCCAAAATGTCTTTTACAAAAATCTAAAATCATAATTATCATTTTTGTTATGAAAATGATGATGATGATTTTCAATTTTTCGCTTTTTGAAAAGACAAAGAGTCCGATCGGCGGCGGCGACCTCCCGCGTCCGGCCCTGCTTCAATCCATGGTCTGGAGTGAGGAGGTATGAGAAGCAGTCACCTCCTTCTGCGAATAATGCTAGTGAGGGAGGAAGCGGGCCGCGGGAGGGAGAGACAAACCTCATGGCCCAGCTGACGCAACAGAAGAAGACGCCCCGTCGGGAGTCGCAGGGTAATTCCCGGCCACTGTAGGCGCGGGCCTGCGGACGTGGAGTTTTGGGTGGCTCGCCGTCCGATCAGAACTAGGCCCATAGGGCGTACCACGACGTGTTAAAACGTCGGTCGTTCAGGTCAGTCAGAGGGATGGAGCTATACACCCTATATAGCTCCATCCCTTATTCTCGCTCGAAACTCGGGACTTACCGTGACGTTTAACACGTCATGGTAAGTCCCTGGGTTGACGGCATGTTGTGTTCCACGCGTGCCCCAAAATGATGTCAGCATAGAAGACGGGGCCTGGTAGGGACGGTGCGCAAAAACGCAAAGAACGCAAAGGGCATTAGGTGGAACACGGATGGGTTTTATTCAGTAAGAGTCTGACACTCCCTTTTGCCCCCCCCGCCTAGAGTGGAAGGAGTAATTAATAACTAATACATTTATAATATGGATAAACTAAACTTGTAAAAAATTAATGATCTTCACTTTCTCGTTGACCCATATTCCAAACGCAATAAAATCTAATAAATATTTACAGAGCCATTTCAATATCGTAAAAAAATATCGTCAAATATAATCGAGTTCCATTCAATTGAAAACATTAATATCCTGCCTATTATTATCAACAATTGGTATTTAATATACGGCACAATAGGTGTTAAATATCCATTTCGTTTTGTGTAGTGTTATATCGTTCATAAATTTTGGTAAAAACCCATTGAATGTGAACTAGAGCGATGTGGATTTGGAAAACTGTTTGATTCTCTTCGATATATGTTTTGATAGTATTTTATGGGTTCGGTTTTAGTCTTTATGATGGTGAAAGTCATTATGGCTTATGTGGAGCTTTTCCGAAAAGGATACTAGCTTTTCTATTGCGTTGGTGTTCAAAAATTCAAATATTTTTAGAAAGGGGTATCTGTTTTCAAACCTGCGTAGTTCCTAACTGTGTTATATTATGGTGAGGTTGTAACCAGGATTTTGAGATAACTTCTTCATCCTCTTCTTCGTGTGGGTAGTAAGGTCTAACGACCACACCCTAGTGTCAGAGTTTCTAAACCGCCTCAACGGCCTCTGACATTGTTTGACGACCGCCATTTGGCGGCCGAGACCACCGGCTTATACGTGCCTTCCGAAGCACGGAATCGTCTTTTTATCAGAAAATCAGGTGATTCAAAGCCTGCACTGTCCTAGCCAAACTGGAAACAACTTTACAAAGTATGCTTCCCGTGAGAATCGAACCCACGACCACTGGGTTACAAGGAAAACACCTAAACCGCTCGACCACAGAGGCAGTTATTAGGGATAACTAATATATAAAGAGTGTTCACAGAGGTATTTGCATGCTTCACAGAAATCTACATTTAGCTTTATGTTTTGGGTTCCGTACCCGAAGAGTAAAAACGGAACCGAATTTCTTAGACTCCGCGCTCCGGTCTGTCTGTCCGTCTATCACCAGGCTGTATCTCATGAACCGAGATAGCTAGACAGTTGACATTTTCACAGATGATGTATTTCTGTTGTCACTGTAACAATAAATACTGAAAACAGAATAAAATAAATATTTAAGTGGGGCCCCAATACAACAAATGTGATTTGTTTTGCTGTTTTTATGATTTACTGACCGACTACTTGACAATTCGAAAGTGGTTTAGTTCAATTATTGTTTTGGCGATTTGGTTATTGCATTGCTATCTTGTTCTCCCGAAAAATCGACTTTTCCAACTTTGGATAGGTTGATAAACCCACTATTTCATTTTGACCAAGAATTGCTATAGGCGTGTCGTCATTATTACAGCTATACGCGACGCAAATATTAGACAACCTTTAAACGGTCAATGAATTTGATTACCACTTATCACGGCATAAATAAACTTATGTCATCCAATTAAACGAAATTGCGTATTTTGCTTGCCTGTGACTTTCCAGTGGTGTTGTTAAGTGTGGGTGTGGTTACACTAAAAAGTGAAAATTAAAAAACTCTTTTACAAACAAATACAACCGACTTCAAAATAAAAAAACCACAAAGTAAATAACTTTAATTTCGGAAGTACGTGTTTTTGGTTGTTTCTTCGTGATTTAATACGGGATTAAATATAATGACCACCATAAAATGCTTTGATACCCTTAGTTCTTTTACCAAAAATATATATTTGACACCAGAAAAATGAAGTCTAAAATTACAATAGTACTAGCTATTTTAGTCACGACTGCACCTTAAATTGTATTCGAACACCAAATGTAGTAAATGATCACCAAATCTTAGCGAGCAAATTAATGCGCTATTTTTGCCTAAATAAACTACTGTGATTGCCATAAAATGTAGGCTTGGGGTTACAAACTGGATAAAATAGGTTAGGTTAGGTTAGAATTGTGACCAACCGCGCGCGAGCCGAGCGAGCGAAGCGATTGGTGCCGCGGCAGCGGCCGGCGAGCGCTACTTCTCGAATATTTTTTTGGAAAAAGTTATTTATTTCACACTTTTTTAACTCCAAACACCAAACAACAGCTGCCAATAAAAATGAAAGAAAGCTTACAAATTAAAATAAAGCTTTATATTTACTTAAAAGTTTTGGATTAACAATTTTTTGTTTGACATTAGTTTGCTTAACAGGATAGCAAGATGTAAAAACTTTGATTTTAATTTTACATTAAAATGCTGGTATGATTTTGGTGATCATTTACTACTTTTGGGTTAACAATGATTTATTTGGAGTCATTTTGCTTAAATAGGATAGCGAGACGTTAAAATTTTGGTTATAATTTTAAATCAAAATGCGTGTTTAATTTTCGTGATCATTTACTATTTTTGTCTCCTAAATGTTACTATATCTGGTGGTAAGTTAAACATAAGCCATTTAATACTGACTTCCGAAATTAAAGTTATTTACCTCGTAGTGTTTTTTTTATTTGGAAGTCAGTTGTATTTTGTTTGTAAAAGCGTTTTTATTCGATTACGTGACAAAATAAAAAATACGCGCCTAATATTTTTTGGTAATCTTGTTACACTAGACCGACCCCAAATTATTTGGGAAAAGGCTAGCCAGATAAATAGATTTCTTGTTAATCTAACAGACTATATTATTTTTCTAAGAATATGCTCTATAATATAAATATCTTTTAGAAACCTGTGTGAACTCTACAACTTCGAAACCTGTTTCCGAAGTCCGTATAACAGTAACTACTAACCGCTCGCTGTCATATCAGCGACCTAAATGTCTGCGTCGCTTCCGCATGGCTGTGCGCATCGCATTTGATCCCAGGGTAATGGCGGCCAAGATACAGGAATGCTAATGTTCCATGTTAATGTGAATCGTTTTCGAGTAGCTTCTTATTAAGTAAGTAATGTAGGTTAAAAGAAATTGTGTACAGTAATCAAATCACACACGTATGTACAGAAAAGAAAGGGTAGGCAGAAACTACAGAACGCCGCCTACTTTTTTTTTTAATGGATGGGAAATCATCAAATGACTTCTTCCGCTCTGGGTGGAGCGGGAGGGAGTGTCAGACTCTTACTGACTAAAACCCATCCGTGCTCCTCCTAGTGCCCTTTGCGTTCCAGGGCCGCGGTAACTCTTTTGAACAAAATCCACGATCTTTACATACTCCTTTACGTTCATAAATCTCGCACATGTATGTCCGTCGGTCAGTCTGCTTATAAATATGTATTAAATCAGTTAATATGTGATCACTGTGATCAGTTAATAATAAGCCAAACAAGTTTTGGCTTCTAAATAAACTGATTCAATGTCAAAATACAGGTGTTGATAAAAACACTGACTGGTAAGAAATTAACCAGCATTCATAATGCGTAGGTATGATACTAGGATTGTTTTTACTGCCCCATGTTCTTTCCGTATTTCAAAAACACGGGATAAAATATATAAAATAGGTAAGAGCTATTGATTACGAACTTCTGACCCCCCTACACGTAATCCTTGAGTGCAGTTGCAAAGATGATTTCAAAATAACCTCCACATCGTTTCAACAAGCCATAATTTTATTTGCGTGTTTCAAGCAGCCACTGCACATAGATCTCAATATGCCACGTTCCACAAAATGCCTCATGCCTCGGCATGGCAACGAGGCATAAATATTCCAGTATATTAAACTGAACGGGGTCGGTAGACAAGCCCCAAACAAAACACTGGCTGGTAAAGAGACGAATACCTACACTAATAAATAACAACCCTTGTATTTTTAACCTGCTTAAAATAGGTGGAGGGCTTTATGGAGATGGAGAATGGGACTTTTTTATCTCATTCATGATGGCGGAAATCATGTGATTATCACCTTGTTTTTAAAGTCTGATTTAAGCTCAATGTCAGCGACATCAGCTGTTAAACATTAAGATTTATTTATTTATTAAATACTATAATGTACACCTCGTTATAAGATCATATTTATAAAAAAATCTGTAGGTGTTTCGCAACTGGTTATGTGGCGTTTCTTTAATTTGAATGTAGTGTCTATCAATCACTAGCTAAATAGTTTATAGATTTGTATAAATTGTTATCCTAACTATAATATTATAAATGCAAAAGAGAGTTCACGCCTAAATTGATAAACCGATTTTGATGAACTTTGGTACAGACACAGATGACCCTGGAGACGGATATAGGTTAGCCGCGGGCAAAAACAAGTAAGGGTATAAATCCAGGATTGTGGAATTGGTTCAAAAGCAAAGCAAAGGGCATGAGGAGGAAAACGGGTGGGTTCTAGTCAATAAGACTCTGCCACTCCCTTCTGCTCCACCCAGAGCCGAAGAAGTGATTTGATGATTTCCCATAAGGGTATATTGGCAGGGGCTAATTACCGAGATAGACATGTGCGAAGGTCAAAAGATTACTTTAACATGTTTAACGTTACGACAGTTTGCTGAAATTCCTGGAGATCTTTCCCTAAAATTGGCTCTATTTGGATGCCAAAACACAACAACTACGGTATGAACTTTTTTAACAGACTTTTTGCAATATGTTCTTCTGAAACTATTGCAGAACATATTTTTACCATTTTTAAAAGCGTTTCACTTTGACGAGAACGTAGTAACGATTGCAATTTATCCCGCCTCAAATCTAATGGAGTATTACTTTTCAGGCTCAGTGTTCTCGTAAAAATGAACGACTTTGTTATTTTTTACTCCTAAGTCAAATAAAATAGGCACTTTGCTTGAGTACTAAGCCTCAAATTATGCCTATGAATTTAAATGTGCGTGATTCTCTTTGTCAGCCAATTTGATTTTTGGTATCTCTTGCGTTATTATGTGTTTTACATTATGTATAATAGAGACTATGGTATGGTTGTGGTAGAGGTCTGATAGGCCGTCCCTCCATGTAAAATTATAGTACTAAGCTGCATCCGGAAGCCATGCCCAACTTAGTCGGGAAAAGGCTAAATAGGAAAAAGTAGTGTAACTATTTTTATCAGACTTTAAAAAAGGAAGAGGTTATTAATTCAGATGTTTATTCACATTTTTAAATATATTTCGGGCATAACTCCGTCATATATAAACGGATTTTCTTTCTTTTTCTTTTCTTTTATTTGAAAGAGGTTTATTCTGAAATGGTCCCATTTAAATTTTGTCGGAGATAGACAATTAAATTTATATGGACTAGTTGGAATGTTTGGAATGTTGGGGGGTTGTTTTAACAAAAAAATACAACCGACTTCTAAATAAAAACCACTAAAAAGAACTAAATAACTTTAATTTTGGAAGTTGGTGCCAAAAAACAACGAAACCACACCAGGAACACTGACTTCCAAAATTAAAGTTATTTGGAAGTCGTTTGTATTTTTTTCTAAAAAAGTTTTTTGGTGTACAATAAAGTGAATATTCTATGTATCTGTATTTTATCTTTTTTTACTTCAGTTTGCCAGGCACTGAATAGGTTCATAGGTACCTATCGAAATAACGTCGGAAACTTGTTTTATAGCCACGGAAACAGCTCGCAGACGTCCTCAGATGAACTCGGAGCACCTAATTGAAATGAACGGCTGTGCAGGCGGTGCATACTCTCCATATTGCAATCATCGCTCGACCGGCTACTAGATTGGGAAAATAGAATACCTAGCTCTGTTCCATGCTGTTCCTATGACTAACATACTTTTATGGGGAAAATTACCCCTAGTCTTGGTAACCCCTTTTATACTCGTATATCAAAAAGGAGATGGGGTGGAACCGGTGAAAGTGGCATCGGTGAATGAGGCCTATATTTTCTGAAAGCTTATTGAAAGAGCATATTTTTTTGTACTGGAGACAAATAAAATGCTCCAAGGAAAAAAAAAGTTATTTAAGATTAAAAAATCAAAATGTGAACAATGATTTGAGGTATAATAGGAAGTATCGGATAGTAAAACTGATCGCATTTAAAAGCTTATTAGTAAGTGTGTTAGTTTATATTATGGACACAAAAAAATCGGTCTATGTAGAAAAAAATTAGAAGCCATAAGTGTGTTTTGCGAGAAAAGAAATCGTCGAATGCAAGAGTTACAGGGCGCGTCGGTAAATGAGACATACATCATTTTAAAGCTCGTTAAAAGTGGATGGACAAAAAAATCGGCGTTATGGAGAAAAAAAGTTACAAGCTATCGATGTGTTTTGCGAGAAAAGAAATCTTCGAATGCAAGAGTTACAAGGAGTGTCGGTGAATGAACCATACGTCTTTTAAAGCTCGTTAAAAGTATGTTATATTTTGTTTTGAACACAAAAAAATCGGTCTATGGAGAAAAAAGTTGAAGCCATAAATGTGTTTGCGGGGTATGGGATTATATTTGAGGTCGGATTCAATCTCGTCAACTCTCGTCAAAAACTTACGACTCTTTTACAGTCATAAATCGCGATGCGCACGCATGAGTTGCCACTATTATTGAATGTGTTAATCGGTCAACTAACTATGGGCTGTTGCGCACACATTATGTCTGTGATTATGGATTCTAGGCACGTCATCAAGAAGGTATAAGCCAAGTGCTTTTGCTTTTTCCTCGACTAAAATGCAAATAGATTATCGTCGAATCATCGGTTAACACCCTTTAGGTCCTGTCCTGTGGACAGCTTTGCTACAAAAATACTCTTAGGCAGCCCAAAGATGTGCGTTTTTATCGTTTTCATCTCATAAATCGAATAACGGTTACATTCGTTTTTTCTGTAACTATGGTGTACACATCTGCATACCTCTTTTAGGAATATAGTCGTAAAGGACTTGGCTTTCATCTATTAGGAACTATTGCAACCAACTGTGAACGTTATCCTACAAAAGCACATGCATGCCCTTAAGCACTATAGTCGTGATAGTTCCGTGTGACAAGAGCTTGTTGAACCCTTCGCTGTCATCTCATAAGGACTAATGCAACCAAGGTGAACTTTGACATACGACAGCATATTTCTGCTTACCCCTTAAAGGATTATAGTTGTGAAGGTTATAAGTATAGGTAGTAGTTACAACATAGGTAGTCAATTTTATTATCGTTTGCATGATCATTTTATATTTAAGGCTTTTAATGTTTTGCTTAGAATTAAGTAACAAGAAGAATTAATTTCTTTTTCTTACTTAATTATAAGCTTATAAAATTAATCGCTAAATAAGAAACGGTTTAAAAAAGCATTATTTTAACCGTTTTTTATTTAGCGATTTCCATGAGCTTTGGTATTTGAAAAGCACCATATACGGCAGTAGATTTGAGTTTAGTAGAATCTCAATAGATTCTTGGACCAGAACACATATCCCATTTTCTCCCCATCTCCTTTGTTGTTTGTTTTAGTAACTATATCTTTTTTTAATGATATTTTTTTTTTTTTTTTTCTAACAGACTGGTACTACTAATGTACATTCCACTTCTTTTGATTGACTGTTAGAGAATACCTAAGGCATTATTACAATCTGTCCTGGTCTTTTGGATGTCCACGAACTCTTAAGACAATGGCCTTAATCTCAATCTTGGTTAATTACTTTAGATTTAATGATGAGTTATCTCTAAACAAGGAAATAAAGACACAAGAACTTCCTGTTTTTTTTATTCTATTGTTTTCCCTATCTGAAAAAGGACCCCTATTCCTCCTTCAAAATATTTCTACCTCTTATAATTTGTGGGTCCTTTCATACTCAATTGTACATTCTCCCTAATATTTAATTAAAATATTTAATTGACTCATAAAAACCTATTCCCAAAACCCTAACATAGTCACCTCTTACAAATAAACATAAACAAAATAGCGTCTCTACATGCAAGTTTATAACAGTAATTTCCGTAAACATGCTACCCGTAATTATTTCCATGCCGTTTATTCAGGATGCATTAAAATGGCGACGTCGTGTTAATTTAAGCTGTATCATTGCCCTATATTTTGTTGTGGAAATAATTTTGGCTGCTAATTACTGACAGTACTCTTTAGTATTTATGTATGTATGTTAAAAGTTATTTAGAAAACGTTTGAGAGCGTTTGAAGCTTGTTTCTGTGATAAATTTGAAACAATTTGTTTTGGAAATTCGTGTGTTCATTCTGTTTTGTTGATAATATTTGTTTGAATAAAATTGAGCGTGTAACATATGTCATTTCAAAAAAATAATGTGGAGTAGTTCAATGTGGTAATATTTTGATTGTATACCATCGGTCACAAATTCTACTCTGCCGCTGTAAGCTAAGTCAACACTATTCATCATCCTCGTCCTCAGCTCTACTTTGCCCACTGCTAGTTAGACTCTTCTTTTCTGGAGGAGGTTCTCATGCTCCTATGTTACCCCATCCAAGTTCTGCCAACGATGGCAACAATGTCGTCTGCCTGACTCGCCTGACAACCTAACTTCTTCCAGCTCTTAAACGCCACTCGGTCACTGCGTTATTCCACCTGTCATCACCGCATCTTGACATTTGTCCTGGGTCTTTTTTCTTTATTCTCTTGATAGGCACGCGTTTGACCTCTACCTCACCTGATAATAAGCGATGATGTGGTCGAAGATGGAGCATGCTTACTTAGAAGTAAGCTATTCTTTTGATTTAAAGACTCCAGTTGTAGCTATCAGGACTACTACAGGCTCTAGACAAAATGCAATACATCAGCGAATGCGAATGTCTATTCTATTCTATATTTTTATATGGCAAGCAAAGCCAATGTTGACTATTCTGCCAATGTCTAAAGTGGATTGGTAAAGCAAGCGTGTGTGATATATGAACGATAGACAGAGTTTTAATTCTTCGATTGGTCGGTACAGTTGGACACTTGCTGGGTTAGTATGGGACTGAAACAAAGAAATACCAAAATATACGGGATTGCTCCCGTAACATTTGACAGCGTTTGTCAATTCGATACATTTTTACAATCGCCTTCGCCACGCCCGCAACTAACGGAATGCCACTTGTTAAGAACATGCAGAGGTTCTTAAGAGCTATGGAACTTAAAAGAGTTAAGCAGTTAACTCTTTTTAAGTTCCATGGCTCTTCTAACGATATTGACCACCTTCGTACATCTTCGGATATTGACGACCTTCGTACATCTTCGGATATTGACGACCTTCGTACATCTTCGGATATCGACGACCTTCGTACGTCATCGGATATCGACGACCTTCGTACGTTTTTGGATATCGACGACATTCGAGCGTCTTCGGATATCGCCGACCTTCGTACGTTTTTGGATATCGACGACATTTGCGCGTCTCCGGATATCGCACCTTTATACGTCTTTTAATATCGACGAGTTCGGTCAACTCCATTATTCTTAAGTGCACCAAAAATACCAATTTTATTTTCGAAAGGGTGTGAAGCCTAAATGGTAACGCTTCAGTCATTAAAAATTAAAAACTTTTCACAGTATTCTATGTTTAAATCTGAGCACTAGCTTTACAAATTAATTATTTTAATTACAGCACTCCTATTACAAGGTTTCAATGGCGTAAAAATAGATCAAAGAGAAACTGTGAAAAATAATGTTGAAACGTGAAAATAAAAGATGGAGAAACTATAGTAATTAGAATCATTTTTCTGTTGACAAGTCAAGGACTAGACTAGGTTACTTAATAAAATATTAATATTATGTATTCATATCAGAGACAGCTGTGAACTTTCACTTAGCAAAATTAAAAAAGCAAATATCAAAGAACTAGAAAATAGCATGTTTTTATTTCATACATCTTCGAGCACATACGAATATTTGAGTTGTAAATCATCTTTGATATTTTCGGTGATACTAAATAGGGCCTTTACATGAATATGCTACAGTCAAATAAGAAAATACTGGGTAAAAAGGAGGGGAATAAAAACTTTGATTGAAATAACTTTGGTTGCAGCAATAAAGAATTCCATTCTTTGAATAATTTTTTTTTGATGGATTCTTTGTGAGACATCAATAATAGGTATGGTATCAAAATGAAAATTCCCAATAAAAGTTTTGGTTTTTATTCGACCCTGCATTTCTATCTACCCCGTTTTACGGTACTTTATTTTGATACACTGTGTTTCGAGGTTAGGTACATTAAATGCGCTGCTGAGCATGGTTGTACAGGATGGCATAGTAACATTAAAAAAGTATTAAACTTATAAAAAACATCACAGGAACATAATACTGTTTCTTTCAAAAAATATGATTCTAAAAACAGAAAATCGTGATTTCTGTAAAAAAATATTTTGCTGTTTTCAAATACAATGGTTTTCATTGCTGGATGGTTTCGCTGGAAAACTGCTCAATATTAGTTACACTATGTCGTTATCATCCGTGATTGGTAATGTCGTTCAAAATCATTGCCAAAATCGCTTCAAACCGCATTAGGTACCTATTTTGGCGTGAACTCAGGATAGCTTTACTTTTACATAAAATTATAGTAACATTATTATTACCACAGTAACATAATCACTTGAAATTTTATCTAATGGCCTTCAATAAATGGCCTCATTAACATGTCTTGCCCTTAACACAATTAACTTAGGTTCGATGCAACATTTATTTTCTTTCAAACTCTTCTTTTCAGTCGTCATTTCAGTAGTCACTCCTTTTCTCGACATACCCAGCCCTATTAAGAAATAAAAAAAACTTTCTAACCCTAATTTGCGTAGTTTAAATACTGGTTAGTAGATTCTATATTCAAATCTACAGTAATTTTTTTTAAAGAAAAATCTGAATATTTATCACATAAGTCCATCCATGGCTTCTTTGCTCTTTCCCTACTCTTATAGTCATCCGCATTAATACTCAATGCTTTCGTCTGTTTTGAGTATAAAAGGGAACGGTCCACGGCTCGTATAAGTCTCGGTTTAAAAAATAACCTTATGGCTCATGAACTCATGGATATAAGTATGAGGATACGAATACGAATGATAATCAGGCCTTTTCACCACCAATCTTACACTAATTTTATTGAGCTTCAACGCAACTTAATTATGCAGGCCAGATACTACACAGGGTATAAATGACGCAGATGTGTGCGAAGTCGATCGCCGAGCGTTCGTCGATTACGGACATTTAACCCGCCGATGTCACCGTTAATCGAGGCCTGGACTTGCAACCTCGTTAGATAATTATTAATGAACCTCGATGCCCCAGGGCGTTGTGTCGTGGAGTCGGTCGATGTTAATCTTTGGTTATTAAACGGTCCGTTATTTTGGTGGTGGAGGTTTTAGGTCGTGACGTAATTTTATAATTAAGTTTGTTTATAAAAGTGTGTTATGGTATCGGGTGTTCCTTGGCAGAAATCCGTGACAGCAAGTAATGCAATTGTTAATGCCAGGGTTTCTGCTTCCAAGCATGGATGCAGTTTTAAGATTTGAAATTGAAACAAAATGAATATCTATGATTAAAGTGTAATTATGTATCGTCATCCAATGTTCGGCGTTGCGGATTCTAAGAAAATTTCCAACCTTGGCTCAAGGATTTATCAGAAGTATGATATTATATTCTAAACTGCAACTTTTAATATTTCAGCATCGTAATATCATTGAAAAGTTAAGTGTTTTTCTTTTAAAATGCAAAACAATAATTAAAACGAAGGTTAATAACATTCAACGGATCTTGAAATCTGATCTTTGAAAAATAAGTCTGTTGAAGCATAAAGGGTTTCATTTTTCTTTTAAAATCGAGATCTAAGTAATTATTGTGAGTGTTATTATTTCTTAAGCTTACAACGTCTTTGATCTCAGAGATTTTATTTTATCGCGCGATTTTAATTTTAAGTGGAGAGAGTTTTATTTTCTTTTCAGATTTTCATTCTAGTTTCCACTTATAATTTTAAATCTTAACAAAAAAGATCAACTCAATAACTAAATTCAACACGACACTTTTTTAACATTTGATGCGAATTGATCATGTCATTGTTTAAAACAAACATTTTTTTTAATTAGAGGTAGGCACGCGCTTGACCGCGCGCTGATGGTAAGCGATGATGTGGTTGATGATGGAGCAGCTGGATAGAAGTAACCTATTCACTCTTGACTTAAATACTTCCAGGTTGTAGCTATCAGGAAACACAGACACTGGCAGAGAATTCAACTCCTTAGCTGTACTCACAATGAAACATGTTTGTGTTACACTACGCCACTGCTAAAATACTACGTAATGCAAGTCAATACACTGAACCAGACTTTAATGAATATCACAGTTCTAGGTACAGCCGAAAAAGGTTCCTTAGAGATAGACTACAATGGATGATCGAGCGAAATCACTTTCGGACCAATCAATTGTTTTTGTTGTTGCCTGCGCTCATTACGCGATCCATCCAAACATACTTCTTTTGTTCATGTTATTATGTGGTACAAAAATTGAAGAATAAACAATACACCTACTACCTTAACTCTTATCTCTTGGGAGATTCGCAAGACACCTTTTATGCGTATTATTTGTAACATCTGTCCAACTATATTGTCTCGTATAATTTTGGACCAGTCGTAACGTGCGAATGTGACGGGCTGTCCTCTGTCTCTTTCAAACTTAATGAGCTTTTTCATAGTTTTAAAGGGAAATGTGTGTTTCGTATTTAAGGCTAGCACATGTCGTTATGAGCAGTGAAGTCATGTTTGTGAATAAAAGTGTAACTCTGTGGTTCGTTTGCCTTTTTTATCAAAAAGGACCAACGCATATTTATCAAGTGATTGAATGATACCACAGCAGAAATCTTGCCCAGAACCACCGTGTTACCCAGTTACTGGGTTGTGGAGGTCGGATAGGCAGTCCTTCTACGTAAAATACTGGTATTCAGCTGACCCTAATTTTTCCCATAGCTGGGAAAAAGCTAGGCAGTTGATAATGATGATAAATGATGCCACAGCTGCATAGCTCTGTTTATCTTTATACTGTAGCAAGCATTATTTGCTTGTTTGTTTGCTTTGCCAAAGTTGCAGTGATTGGGAGGGAATAGTTTGATGCGGACGTGTTGTTGTACCTACTGCAAAGACTCTGCAAACGGTTTAATTTGGTAGCACTTAAAACGCGTAGTATACGCGTTGCCCGTTATACAGGGTGAATTTTTCAAGTGGGCGTGGATGGCCAAATAGGGAAAAATATTTAAACGAGTCTCGGGCCCGATTTTGATGAAAACTAAAACAGCATCATTAGATTTTTGAAAAATATCAGTTAATGTAAGGTCGGGAAGTAACGTAAGGAAATTAAAATATATTTTTTTGATAAACAAGAACACTTTTCTTTAGTTTGCCAAATGTTATTACTTCCCAGAATTTCATTCCCATATAAGCGACACTTTCGGATAGTGTTATAGTATTTTTTAGGAAATCAATGGGTTCGACTCCTGGTGAGAGACATTATTTTTTCAAAATCCAATGATGCCATTTTAGTTCTTGTTTATCTCATAGTTAAAGGATTTGGCCACCTACGCCCACTTGAAAAATCACCCTCATAAGATCGTCATGAGGTGCGTTGGCGTTTCCATGGAAATAATCCTTACTACCAACTTCGAATCTCTTGATAGATCTAAAAATAGTGCCAACACCTTTCAAGATTTCAAAAGCTTTATAAAATCGCTCTTGTTTACGTCAGAGTAGGTAAGTATTCTGTTTTAGTCGACACCTCACGATTTTTGTTTTAAAGAAATCTTCAAATATCGTAGGAGTTGGTTGCATATTGTACCACCTGTTCAATTTTACTTAATGATAAAGAATTTACAATTTTACACAACGATTTCAAATAAGTGTAGACACGTTTAAAATATATCCTTGTTCTTTTCTGTTTTCTTCTAAAGGACCTGGCTGTGGACATTGAGACTTAGGCCAATATTTCAAAACGAACTCCAACTCAACTCAAATTCAAACTCCAACTACATCGGAGCTTGTCAAAAATTTAAATTTTTGCATTTGTTTGCTCATCTCTCGAGTACGAAAACGTCAATTAGACAAGCTTTCATTTGCGAGGAGTTCGAGTTGAGTTGTAGTTTATGTTTTGGAATATGAGAATTAGACTGCGAATGGATCATCTATTTGTAGAAGTCTCAACGACAGGAAGAAGATAAAGAAAAGATGAATGAAAATACGAAAACAAACTGTATTACAATTTGTAACTCATCTTTCAAATCAGGTAGAAATGAAGTAAAACGTAGTGCCTGAATAATACATTCAAGCTGTTGTTTGACTGAAAATTACAGAGACTTCATAACAAAGCCGAGATATAGGTCCCACCCTATCAGTATGTAAATAAGTGTGTGCATACACCAGGATGTCACCGTACGTGGATTGGTACCGTAGCACCGACCACAGTAAGCCACGCCTATTCTGCTACCATTTATTTTCAATATGGGCTTTAATCCATACTAATAAAAGCAAAAGTAACTATGTATGTTTGTTACCTCTTAACGCCTTAACGGCTGAAAGGATTTCGATGAAACTTGGTACACGGGTAGACCATATCCTGAAATAGGAGATAGAACACTTTCACCAGGAGTATATTTTCTCGAGAGATATTTTTTGACTTCCACAAAAATGAAGAAGTGTGTAAATAAATAAACATCTTTTACCGGCCCGAAATTTTATCAAACCTCTCATTACCTACAGCTTATGAAGACACATTGATGTCGGCATGTCCTATGTCCCCAATTAATAGGGTTGGCCGTAACGTCTATCACGGCCTAATGCCCAATGCCACACGTCCTAATGACGTCACAGAGAGCCCTGCGGTTTGTACTCCTGAGCCTACTCATTTTCCTAATTGTTATTGAGCGATTCGACTTTAGTACTCCACTGAGCGTTGACGTTGACGTACTCTCTCTCGCTACCCAAGTTAAGTCATATAAGGAGGTCGTTCTGTTGGTATCAAGCTCGATTGATTTTTAAGGGGGGAAGGGATTTATCGCAATCAGTTTAAATGTCTAAACTGTTAATTAAGAGATGGAGAACAGTTTACAGTGTTTTTTGCCAGAGGTAATCTCAGGAAGTACTGATCCACTTACGAAATCACTTTCACTGAGAGAAACCTACACTACCTCTAAGTGCCGTTGGCTACTATTATCCTGAATAATGCACCGATCCTGTCGGATCGGAAAAAGTTAGTAGCCTTAATCTACAGGGTGAATTTCTCAAGTGTGTGTGGATGGCCAAAACCAAAAACCGAGGATTAAAGAAAAACACTGGATAGAGTCTCGAGTCCGATTTTGATGAAAACAAAAAAACGGCATTAATTGGATTTTTTAAAATTGGTATTTCTAGCCAGGAATTGAACCGGTTGATTCTGAAAAAAAAACTGATTATTACACCATCTGAAAGTGTCGCTATTACGGATCACATTCTGGGAAGTAATAACTAGTTACCAGAGATCGGAATAGGTACAGTATATTTACCTAAGTTCGAAGAAGTAAGTAACATAGAGTTGATAATTCCTCCTCTAAAATCCCGAAATGTTACCACTTTGTGTATCTTTCAATGGGAAAAACCATGGTTATAATTGTATATGACTGAATATGTTTATTTTCAAATTAGTGTGACAATCACAGGGAATCAAAGTGCCTCTATCACGTTTGTGTATTTTTCAATAGACAAAAAACCAGCCAAGTGCGTGTCGGACTCGCGCGCGAAGGGTTCCATATTATTATCTATAAAAAGGGAAAAAAATCACGTTTTTTGTATAGGAGCCCCTCTTAAATATTTATTTTATTCTGTTGTTATATTTGTTATTATAGCGGCTATAGAAATACATCATCTGTGAAAATTTCAACTGTCTATCTATCACGGTTCATGAGATACAGCCTGGTGACAGACAGACGGACAGCGGAGTCTTAGTAATAGGGTCCCGTTTTTACCCTTTGCGTACAGAATCCTAAAAACTGCCTCTTTTCTCAAAAAGGCAATTTAGCTCAGTATTTCCTAAAATAACAGAGCAAAATTTTCAAACCTTTTATTATTAAGTATATTTTAATAATTAAGATATCAATTAGTGACTACAGTCGTGATATTTTAATAGTTATTATGTTTCATACTTTTATCCAAATATTATTTTTATTTACTGTTGTCATAAAAATATGAATGATGAGGCCTAAGTTGTTCAGTACATAATGTTTTTAAAGTTCACTTATTGTTTGACAGTAATGTGTTTGAAATTTTCAGTTTCTAGATGTTTTTGATTAATGTGTTTATTTGAAGTCGAAAAAATACACTTAGTTTTGTGTTCTTTCAGAGGCAGAACATGTTAAGCTTATTGGATAGAATTTAATAAAGAGCCAGATGTATGTTAAGATAGGCATCGTCAAAAGGGCATAGGGCCTAATTTCCCAAAGGGGCAACCGAAAGTTGTTTTGAATAGTTCTCAGTAAAGGCTTTTCTTTTTTTTTTTCTTGAATTTAGGGTATCCTTTCGTTAGATGTTTTAAAGGCAGCTCCATTACCATACCTTGATTTCGCTTTCAATTAACTAAGTTTTTCTGGAGGTTTACTTTTAAAAAGAAAAGCTTAAATTTTCATTTCGTTGTGCCATCTCGAGTGGTAGAAAATTTATCTGCAGCAGAATTGTTTTTTTTATTCGTTTTTTGTGGTCGATCTTTCGATAAAAATCTTATATTTTATGTTTTGATATTTTTTTCCTTAATGTAGATCAGCTACCCAATATCACCCTTAAATATGACCACGCACTTCTGGAACACCCTGTATCTATCTTTCTATCTGATACTTGGCACACGGGTAGACCATGTCCTGGAAAATGACACAGAACTATCATGGGAGTATATTTTAGATCGATATATAGATAGATAAAACATTTATTTGATTCAAGAAAAGAAAACACAGCACACAAACGAGTTACACAAATTATAAAACGCAATACCTACAAACTAGTGCAAACAAATACCTATTTAAAAACGCAATCAAAATAAAAAAAAACAACAAAGCACTATGTTTTGAGTAGGCATGGCAATTTGTGGTAGAAGTGCCAAACTGAGTAGTGGTTTTGCAATAACTGTTTGGTGAATTTTCTTGGTATCTATATGCCCTTGGTATCCCGAGGGAATATACTCCCTATACAGTTAGAAATAAAACTACAAAAAAAAATATCATGCGATTCTTGTCTTCTGCACTAAGCTTAGTTCTGTGCGCGATCATAGTTGATTATTGTGGCATCAACATGCATCTTGAAGTTCACTCAAAGTGAACAGGCAATGTAACTTTTGAAGACGTGTCGTACGTGGAATAAATGGCGAAGCAAATGTGGCCCGAAACGTAGGTTTAACTTACGTATGATCTTCATCTTACTGTGTTTAAACTGGTGATAGGTTGAGATTGTAAAATTGGATGACGCATAAAGTGTATATTACTGCCATTACCGTTTATTAATTACATAAAAACTTATTAGATATACAAGCTAGTAGAAAATAAGTATAAATGTACAAGCGCAGTAAAAAGGGGGAGGGGAAGACGTAACTGACGTAAATGATGTATTAAATTAGTAAAAGGATAATAATTATGAATTGGAGAAAAACTTCCGGGTAGCTAAGAAAGTGTATAATGGACTTATCTACTTAATATATTTTTTGCGATCACCGAATCTGAAATAAAATAATAAGCAAGGTATGTTGAACCTCAAGTAATAAATCGCACCATAATTATTTACGACATAAAGTTATATTTGCACAGTTATGTTTATTTTCATGCCTATACTTTATTGCACACTACATAAAATATTAAGAAAAAACATTTATAGAAGAAAAAACAAGTGTTCAATGTGTTATAGCAAAGGGCCGTCTTTACACACAACATTTTGATCAGGTCTCAAAGAAAGAAGATATTTTTTAAACAGGTTTTACTGCTTTTTATTACGTTTAAAAATGCTTTAAACTTTTTGAACAGGCACATAAAATACTTCAATTTTGAAACTCAAAGATTCGGCACTCACTCACGTCTTGAACATAATCCTCATTATCAAGTTTTAAATATTAAATTGCATCAAGACTTTTAAAAATAAAGTTACCAAAATTAATCACATGTGCAGGAGCATCTTTCATTGTTAATTATGATTCAGTGAGTATTAAAGTTTTGAGTGGGTTCACAAACTTCTGTTAGGCTTAAAGTTTAAGTTTGTTGCTTGAAGTTTCTAGAATTTTCAAGTTTCAAGTCCCTGGACGGTTCTAGTAAACTTTTAGGTTTTATTTTGTGATATTTATAGCGTAGCGTTCCATAATTTTCGAGCATTTTTCTTGTGGTGTTTGTTTTATAACATAAAAAGATTAGCAGATGAGTGTTTGAAACTATTACTTTTTTATTTGAAGATGACATTTTTTTGTGATTATCTTTTAATGACATGAAATGAAAAAAAATGAGTCTTGACCAAGCAAGGAAGTCTGTAGATAAATACATAAACAGCCTTCTTATAACTTCAAACGATTCTATTATATTTAAAACTAGCTGTTGCCCGCGACTTCGTTCGCGTGTATGTATTGTAAAATGATGTGGCTAGGTAAGATCAATGTGATCGTATATCTAATACGAACAGTCAATATTTATCATTGCTTGCCTCCTTTTTTATGTATGGGAAAACATCAAATGACTCCTTTCGCTCTGGGCGGAATGGAAGGGAGTGTCAGACTCTGACTGACTAAAACCCATCTGTGTTCCTCCTAATGCCCTTTGCGTTCCAGGGCTGCGGTGATTCTTTCGAACAAATTCCGCAGCCCTAGCAGGCCTCGTCTTTATGTTGACATCTTTTTGTGACGCGCGTGGAACACTACGCGCCGTCGAGTATCACCTCTTCTGTTCAAATAATTTTTCGTGAGAAACGTTGAAATGATAATGCTTCTTTCGTTTCATCGAAACTATTCACAGCAGTCCTAGAAGAGCTTCGATGACCCTCACTTAAGATTCGCAGATGACTACAAAGTCATCTGCAAATCTTAAGTGAGGGTCATCGAAGCTCTCAGTGAAAACCTTGTGGTTTTCACTTCGATGACCCCCAGAAAATGCTTCAAAATCTTTAAGATGCTTCTTTTGAGTTGGATCTTGGGATGAATATGACCAAGACGAAGGTTATGGCAAACACCTTCAGCGATTCAAATCTGGAAATGAATTGTTGGAGATGATTAACCGATATGTTTATCTTGGCCATATCCTTTCAATTGGCAAAGAAAATCAACAAACTGAGGTAGCGAGAGGAACACACCTTGGATGGGCCGCTTTTATCAAAATGGACGACATTCTGAAGCCTGCCAAAATTCCGCAATGTCTGAATTCCCGACTTTATAACCAGTGTGCTTTTCCCACCATGACTTACTTACTTACATGGACGCTCACGCAGGAGGCTGTGTACAGACCGATAGTTGCACAGAGAGCCATGGAGCGTTCCATACTTGGTAGAGGTACGTCGTCGAGATCCGAAGACGTACGAAGGTCTCAACATCGGAAAACGAATTGTAGAACTAATGTGGAGCTGGGCAGGACACTTGGCAAGGCGCGGTGATGATAGGTGGAGTAAGGCAGTGACTGATTGGCGTCCGAGGACTGGAAGAAAAAGTTTTGGTCGACCGGCGGCGAGATGGGCGGACGATATTGTTGCCATCGTGGGTAGAACCTGGATGAGGCTGGCACAGGAACGTGGGGATTGGCACACGAAAAGAGAGGCCTACTAAAGTTGGACTATGGATAATGATGATGATACACGATGTTGATGAAACTTGCTAAGTTTGTTAACATGCGATAGAGCTACATAAAGTTGTCCATGGGAAAACCAACCAGAAGAGAAGTCAACCCCCGCAGAGGACACGGCGGAGCATACGGTGAAGGTCTGCCCTGCTTGGGCGGAGTACCGCCATGTCCTCGTCGTGGCGATCAGCGACGGCGACCTCTCGCTACCGGCTCTGGTTCATTCCATGGTCCAGAGCGCGGAGGCGTGGAAAGCCGTCACCTCCTTTTGCGAAACAGTAATGCCAGTAAAGGAAGGGGCGGGCCGCGTGAAGGAGAGACAAACGTCACGCCTTAGACGCCATAACAGGAGTTCCAGGGTGATTCTCGGCCACCGTAGGCACGAGCCTGCGGACGGCGAGCGTTGGGTGGCTCGCCCGATAACAACCAGCGGCCCTACCATGACGTGTTAAAGCGTGAGTCGTTCGAGCGAGAAGGAGGGATGGAGCTATACACCCTATATAGTGCCACTGGTCCGGGTCGATGAAGGGTTGTGTTCCATGCGCGCCTCCAAGAGATGTCAGCTAAGCAGACGGGGCCCGTTAGGGTTAGAATTTGTTCAAAAGAGTCACCGTGACCCTGGAACGCAAAGATCATAAGTCGAAACATAGATGGGTTTTAGTCAGTAAGAGTCTGACACTCCCTTCCAGTCTACCCAGAGCGGAAGAAGTCATTTTGATGCTTTCCCATCCATAAAAAAAACCCGCAACGGATAGAGTAGAGTAGGGACTCCGTTGTGCGTAGGTGTCCTGGCTAAATTTGCCGGCCTAGCTCCGTCCAAGTGTACAGAAGAAACCAGGGTGCTTTACAAGTTGAGTGGAGAGAATTAACCGTTCAAAAAAAAATTAAAATCACGTCAGTGGAGCAATCAGACCAAATCTTTTTTTTATGTTATGCATCAAATGCATAACGGTACGTTTTGTATCAAAAGAATCACTGTTTATGACGTTTTAAAAGTACCACTAGTAACTTAAAAATAAATTTTGGTGTAATTCTCATGCTTTTGATAGTTAGTACTTTTCGGTCAACAGATGGCATTACGGGTATCTGAATTACGTAGATAATAAGTTGATTTCTCTAGATTGCTACAATTCCTATCAGGTTTATGTGTAAAAATTATCTAAATGGTTTTGTAACTAACTAACATGTCATTTTGTGCATTCAATTATTTTGTGCATTCAATTACGAACAAAAACCTCTTAAAATCAATATTGCTTACCTCCTATAACATACGGCGTGATAATATGTAGCCTAAAGTATTCCTTGGTTTACAATGAACATTTTTGCTGAATTTCAATTCAATCTATCCAGTAGTTTTGGCGTGAAGCCGTACCATACACACATACAAACAGACAAACAGACAAAAATTCTAAAAAGTCACTTTTTGTCATCAGTTACGTTTTTCTAACAAAAGCCACTTATGTTTTCTCGAAAATTCTTAATGTACAGTTTTTCTTTCGTTACTGTTTTATTATATGTACCTATAGATAACCTTAAACCTCAAACCGTACAGGAAAAACATTTTATCGTAAGCCACGTGATAATAATACCTTTAACGCTCATGGAAGTACCTAAGATCGCCGATAGGGGCGCTGCATGTCACCTGGAGCATAAACTACAGGCAACGTCGGTGGGTACATCGAGGTCTCGACACTCTATTAAATAGCTTGGTGCATGTAATGTAAGAAGAACACTATTTTACATAGGTAATCTACTGCAGTGCGATTCTGTAAACATGTTGAAGTGAATACTTGGGCGGGATGCACAATGGGTGAGTTGTCGAACCATAAAAATAAGATGGAATGACAGCTCACTTGTCGTTCACTCCGCCTAGGTGTACACCGTGAGATGTCGACAGAATCGACCGGCTGGTGTTGTTCTTGAAATTACCAAACGGGTAATTTGATGTAATCAAGCAAGCAATATTTGATTGTTTGTTCAGATGTATTTAAGTGGTACCTACTAACAGCAACATATACTTTCTGTCTATCTTACTGAAATTATCTATAATGTAAAAGTGTGTTTATAATATTATGTATGGAATGTTTTTAGATCCGAGCCTGGTTTACCTAGAACATAGAAAGCTTTTTATTTCAGTAGCAATGTAATTTCCAATTTTCACGCGGGCGAAGCGGCTGGAAGAAGTTACTGCTTTCATAAGCCAAAGTTTTTAAGATTTTCCGTGCAAATCGTACTGTAACAATAGCTTCGTTGTTATTTTAAATTGCCTTGCAATCTTCTGATTCTTCAATTTTTAATTATGACTACCGTCTTATTTAGAATTGACAATGGACTTAAAAAATAAAATCTCGCTTTCGTTTGTTCCGCTTCTCCGATTTCAAATCATTCAGTACTTAAAATTCTACCCACCCTGATCCGTAGTGATTAAAGCTAGCGCGGTGACGTCAGCATTACATTGCGGATGGATCTTTAAGCTGATAATGCCGTTGGCACTTAAGCCGCCACGCTAATCTGACTAACGCTGATGAACCATACCCATCATTTTAGCGTGGCCATTTGGATTAACGTGAATGCATTTGGCTGCAAATGTTTGTTCTGTGGCAAAGTCAATTGAGATTACAAAATAAAATTATAAAATTGGTCGACCGAGGAGAAGATGGCAGGACACCTTAGATGGCTGGTTAGCAATTTGGCGTGAAGACGCCCAACAAAGATATGAGGACAGTTCAGGCTGTCGAAAAAAAGTCGTTTGCCATTGCTACTGAGCATAAAGTCCTGGGTCAGATTCTCGGGTTGGGCAAAGGAGATCATTCAGATTGTACCCTAACACTTTACGATTTTATTAAATGGTTTTGCAATGCTCAAAATGCTGCAGATTAAAATATTTTTGAATTTTCCGACACATGTAGCAGCCAAAGGGTTTCTCGTACCTGTAGACTTTCGCTGTTATAGTAAATGATCAGGAATATTTTGTTAATTGTGTACAAAATGTTTGAAACAGCTTGATCTCGTTTGGTTCGGTTTTTCCATTAGTAATTTCTCATCCAAATGATGGCAATAGTCTCATACTTGTTACCAAATTTAAACACCGACTGGTTAGAAAGTAAACTAGAGATGCCAAAGGTTTTACGCAAAATATTATTTCGATTGAAAATACAAATCATCATTATCTATAGGTACTAGATACAGATGTTCGGTCCCAAAAACAACCTCGTTTTTGTTGAATAAAACAAATACTCCTTTTAGTAGCCAATAAATTGTGCCTAAATAAAGCATTACACTTTTCACACCTAAGAAATTTACTGTTAGGCGTCCAGTCTACCTAAATAAATGTTGGCAATACATTAACTATGTATTGGGTTCTGTCTGGTACAGTTTCAGTGTTATTCTATTTCCAGTATTTTACTTTTGGCAATCATTTTGTTACATTCTGACATGTGTTTCTATTATCATTTGACAACTTTGGGCATATTTGTGCAACTTCAATCGTCATTCGTAAAATCACAGTTTTCTAGTGGGTAAATATGATTATCATTTCGTGGTTTTTCAAATTACCCTGCTGAAAATCTTTCGCATAGTGTGTTACCTAAGTTACCTTGTTTTACGTAATACATCACAAAATCGAGTTACTTAAATCCTTTTTTATCAGGTGTGTAACCGCTTTCTTTTCATTTAGTTAAGTTAAGCACGTATAGAATTTATTTTAACTGTTTTTTCGGTATAGGAAAGTTTTTCCTTTGTTGTAGTACATAGATGACCACACAGACATTAATGGGCAGTATTTATGTAGCATCATGTATGTTAACATTGATATGCGAGGTGTGTCGTGCATATCATTTACTATTATTTTACGTACGTATATTTAATGACTATAGTAAACACGCAAGCTTTTTACGTGAAAAGTGTCATCATAGAAAGTGAACCTAATTAAATGTTGACCTAATAATGTTTTTTTTTCGTTACGGCTTCGCAAAGGGGTGGTTTTAGAGTAGGAACTAAAAATGTAGGTCAAAGATTTAGGCCTGCACCTACTTACTAACTGTAAAAAGAGACTCAGTTCTGAGTCTCGATTTGAAAGCAAATATACGCGATTTGTATGAAATCTATCAGTATTAAATTAATATAAAAAATCGCGCTGTTTTTTGAAATTCTGCCTCTACAGGCGGTACCTATTTAAGATTATGGCTACTGATTTTTCTAATTTTTATTTATAAAATGTAAAAATCTTTTGCATTTTTGTTATTGTGATTTTCACAGCTTTTCTTTTTAATTCACGCATTAAAATGCATGTAAAGTGTACGTATTTCTCGTATTTTATACATAAAACTATCAATTACACTTATATTTTCCCTATATTTTGCCAAGTTTTTCACATTAATTGTCGCTAAGATGATATTGCCACTTTAATTTGAGCGTTTTTAAACCGACTTCAAAAAAGAAGAAGGTTCTCAATTCGGTTGTTTCTTTTTAAGCACGAGATTTAGCCTTCAGAACTGATTTCTTCTAGAACAAGGTCACAAGCTACCATTAACCTTAACACTTGCCTCCTCTGAAATTGCTCTCCCGTATAATAAAACGAGCACGACAATAGCCGAGCAACTTATAAACATCAAAACTTCAACTGTGAAAGTTCCGAAGTTAATCTGAACAAAACATATGTCATTATAGCATCAACGTCTTCGCAAGTGTGACGTAATCAGCGTCTCGAAGCTCGAAGGTTTCTTATTTGTTTTCTCTTGTTTACGAACAGGATTATTATTTTTATTTCTATAGCTTACTGGATCACGTGTCTGTTTTTTCCACGTGTATCTATAAGCCGAGTCCACAGAGCACCGAGACGTTTTGTCGACCGCTGTTAGATAATAAGATTTCATGAGTGGCTTCCACCCAGACTAAACATTTATTTATTTAATAACAGCTCCAGTAGCAACAACGGCAATAGTAGTATTAACGTTAGTTATATATAGTTTGTGTTGGTACCTACATGTACAGGGTGGCCAAACCCGATGTATTCAACTTTTCGCGATTTTATTTTTTATTAAGATTGAATTTTTAGATATTTTTTCATGATTTATTAATCCAAACGTAAACTGAAATGGGGGCTAAACAAAGTCGTAAACATCCAATTTGGCCACTCTATATATAACGGCATTATAAAACTTTTCATACAATCCTAGCGAGTCAGCAAATGTCACCCTCTAGCTACCTTGACAATAACAATCTAGAAAATTCTGAATTTGGTTATAATAATAACGTAACGGATACGTGCCGAATTCATCACGAATCGTTGTGAAAAAGGGATGGAGCTATATATTTATAATGAATAGCACGATTCCTTTTCATCCTTTTATCTACAACGGATCATAGTAGTAAGCATTGACGCATCATAGTAGGGTGTCTGCGGAATTGCGGGGTTAGGAATATTATTATCAACGACAACCTTATTGTTCAACACGTTGTTCCGTTCTCTGTACCTCCTCCACAAGGTTGTATCGTACGTCTCTAATTTGTCCTGACATATATTGGAGAACACGTCTGGATTAAACCCAGTTTTGTATTGCCTAGTTTATGGAGCAAACACCTGAACTCTATTGAGATTTGTGCGAATTGCCTAGGGTTGTCAGTTCCATATAACTTTGTTAGATGTTTCCAGATAATTTTGGTATGTAACGCTCAGAGACGTGTTACGTAGGTTTCTCAGAATAATGTTTTTTCGTACTCCGATATTCTGACGCTATAAAAAGATTATATATCACTCACCTGCGTTCCGTAATGTAATATGGTTTTGAATAATTCACTGGAAAAGAAACAGTTATATTACTTTTATCGGTGCCAAAGCGGTTTTCGGTAATATTTCGCCGAATTATCTTGTTACATTTTTTTCTAAATTCCAAAATATGCAGCCTGAAATCGTGAAACAAAATCAGCTGTTCAGGAATTTATGGTCAAAAAAGTAGAAAAAAAAATTTCAGTGTTGATCACGAAGTAAATGATGTTAATAATTATAAGTAAAATAACCCTTATGCCAAAGCATGAGCTTGTATCTTCTCGACTGGACGTTTTAGAAATTATTTGTAACAAAATTTTCTCGAATTGTTACAGCACTCCTCCTGGACACTCTCAAGATTATACAGTGGTCAGTATGCAACGACGAGACGGTAGCCCTGGCATGTCCCAGAGGAACCACCATCAGCATTCAAGTGGCACAGTACGGGAAGGCAGGGGAAGAACAGGGATGTCCTGCATTGAGCAGTGAGGAGATCGAACAGAGCAAGAACTGTAGGAGACCTAATGCTTTGCAGGTTGGTAGTTTTATATGGTTTTAATTGTATTCTATGATGTAGATATTTTTAACATGTGAAAAAAAATCGGCCAAGTACATGACGAGTGGAAAAAAACACTTTCTTTTATTAGGGCCCAATTAAAGAAACATGACATTTTTCTCTTATTTTAAAGTTTATAATGTGCTGTTATAGACTGTAAAAATACAGGCTCTGTGAAAATTTCAATGGTCTATCTATTGCTGTTCATGAGATGTACTGCCTGCTGACAGCAGACCGATGGACAGCGGGGTCTTAATAATAGGGTTCCAATGCCTACATAAATGGCAAAGATATTGTCATAAACCAAAACTTGGCAGAGGGACTCCTTTTACAAACAAAATAGAAGTTGTTTCAACAAAGCTGTTCAATGATTCCATTCAGTTATCAAGTACAAACCCCATATTGAAACATTAGGATTCGATTACACTCTCCGTCCGCAATGTAGTTGGCCCACGATTCATTGGTTCGGTCATATAACGCATTCTGATTGGCTGGCGTAGCCTGCATTCTAATGAGGTAATGTATAGTGTCAGCTTGCATGCGGATTGTTTGCGGACAGCGAACAAATATGTCGTCCCCTTTATGTTTAATTGTATTTGAGTTTAAGGACGTTTAGGTTTTTTAGACAAACCTTTGATGTTTGCTTTGATCACTGTTTACTCGAGAGAGAAGAGCTTTTTGCGCGTACCTATTGTTTTTATTACCCCATATGATCAAACTCTAGTCTGTACGTTATTATAAATCCGGATTTCCCTACTAATATTATAAATGCGAAAGTAACTCTGTCTGTCTGTCTGTTACGCTTTCGCGCTGAAACGGCTGAACGGATCGTCATGAAATATGGTAGATATATAGCCTGGGATATGGAAGAACATAGGCTACTTTTTTACGCAATATGCATCCACGCGGGTGGAGCCGCGGGCAAGAGCTAGTTAGTTAATATAATAAAAATGTACAGTAGTTATTATGCTGGACTAGATAAGAATCTTAAACCTAATATTCACTGCTTCTAACGTTTATGTACTGACCCTTAGACTTACCATAAAAAACGCCTAAAAATTCGGGGCGAGTCTATTCATAAAAAAACCTTATTTGCAAAGGTGCCAAAATTGCGGATGTCTACAGACTATAACAAGCACTTAACATCAGGTGGGCCAAGGCCCGTTTGTCATCCTTTGACATAAAAAAAGAAAGATGACTTTAATAGGAAACATTAGATCCTCTTTCGCACTTAAAGCAATATTTTTCTTAGGGATACTTCCTAAAGTTGATGATGTATGTCGTTTCTGTAAGGGAAAGGATAATTTGTTTCTTTTGAATATTTTTTTGAGATTTATTGTTTATTGGGTCGATGATTCTTTACAATTTTCAAGGTTTGAAGACGTAATTTTAACGTAAATCCTAAAAGAAGATTTACGCTGGGTAACAAGTGAAATGACAAATCCATATGTTCACTGTTTCGTTTTTCAATGCTATTCAGGGTGAAATAGATGAAACGCTAACACTAAAAAGGGACCATTGTAGTCAATATTATGAACAACTTTTATTTTCGGCTCAACCCTGAAATTCCGACAACTTCCTACATTTACATTTCTTTGCATTACACGAGGAAGTAATACTGAACAGCTGATTTTTTTACAGAACAGTGACCACTTTTTACTACACCTTGGGCTCTAGACAAGTGACATTCTGTCAGCGGTAGCGTGGCGAAGGCGATTGTCAATACGTCAAAAATGTATGGGATTGACAGATGCTATCGAAATGTCACGTGATCAAATTCCTACATTTTGGCATTTCGACAGTCTCATTCGCTAATCGAATAGCACATTGTCTAGGGCCTCTTGTATAGCACTATAAACCTACCTGATCACTGGTGTAATTATAAAAATCCACTACAGTGCAAAAGCAAACATCCCGCCACACTTCGGCAAAAATTGTGAGTAGATTACCTAGACTCCACAGCGTATTCAAATTGATTAAGTAAAACCTTTTTCTTCTAGTACTCATTACTGCAGACGGTGGTGGAAGCTTGCCAAAAGAAGCCCCAGTGCAAGTTCAGTACCCTGCCGAAAGCGGGTCTCGTGGACCCCTGCCCGAGGCAGAGCAAGTACGTCGAGGTCGCGTATAAGTGCCGCCCGTGTGAGTATTGGAATTTGTTGTAATTAACAGGCTTGATCATAAAAAATATTAATCGTATGCATACTTTAAAATATGAACGAGGAATTTCTTTGTTCAATTGTGCTGTGTAGGGAGTTTAAATTTAGAATCTCCCAATCAGTTTTTAAAGGTGGGTACTGACCGGTGTTACGAGGCCTAATGTAGCAAGTTACAAAGCGAGCATTCGTGCAGTCAGGACGTGGAAACGAGCACGAACATGCGCATGTTACATGCGTATGTGTTTTGTTTTACACGGATTTTAGGACACGGCGTAACATAACATGCTCGCTGCGAATGATATGTACATTATGGCCCGTAACCCCGTTAAGTACCCAGCTTTAACTTGTTTCTTTATATAAATAAGCCTGTTTGTACGAAGGAATTCAAATGATAAGGCTACAATATGGCTAAAAGTACTCTAGTTTCACTTCATTCGAGATATAAAAGTGATCACTTCTTGAAGCTATTACCAGCTTAATACAAATCAGACTATTTTGGGTATGTTTGATAGCCATACAATTCGACTAATCTACTACAGGTTCTCGTACACAGATTTGCTTGTCTATTTATGGGAGTCTCAATCATCAAAAATGAATAAAGTTACGAATATTTTTGTGATTTACCCCTCTTACAACAATAATGAAATTGACTATCCTTGAAATGACAGTGGTACCACGACAATTGTGGAACGAATGCATTTGAACTCGCGACCTCAAGCACATCAGTCCCCCTTCCTGGGGGACTGGCTAACGTATTTTTGGCTATAATATTGCCGTTTCCAATTGGGTAATAAGTCAGGGCAAATCAGACTCAACTTCCTTTCGATTAAGAAAGGAAGTTGAATATGAAGTGAATAATGTCTCAGACAAGTGCTAAATTGCTAAAAAAAGTGCTATATCATAATTATATTGCAACAAAACATTACCTTTTCGCAGTTTATTTTGTTCAACTGGAATCTATGAATATTTCGAAAGTCAAATTGTTCGAACCTATGTAATCGGTACATAGGGTACTCTATGTACCGTTACATATTGAATCTTAATAAGATAGTGCTCAGACCAAACAAAACTTACAAAAAGTTTCTGTTTATATTTCAAAACTGAATATAAATTACTTATAATTTTATTGTTGCAGAAAATTTCTCCAGTTAAAATAAAATTATGTTCACTGAAACAGAATTGATTTAGTTTTGAAATTATTAATTGAGTTCGGGTGTTCGTTAAACGCTTAATGAATTAAAGTTTTAGCTCTGCTAATCACTCCGAGTTAGTGGAAAGAAAAATAACGGTTTAGTTTAAACTTCAATTGGTTGATGTAAACACAACAATTGAATATCTACGAGTACTTTAGTTTCAAATTCGCTGTTTCTCGTTGCTGGAACGACTTGCCCTCCCCCACCGTTTCGTGCTATAATCGGTTTATACTTTTAGTTTTCAATTCAAGCAACACCTAGTACGCATTCGAAAGAAAACCACCACATTACCCAGGGTCCGCACAGTTCGTATTGATGACATAAGCCCGATGTTTTCAGCAGCAAGTCCTCGTAAGCAGCACAACTCTTTCTTGATTATTGATCGCCTGAATAAATAATTTTATTTTGTTATTTATCCCGTGCGAGTACCAAATAAACACAAAGGTATTCTTTCTTTTTCTATTCTTATTATGTTTTTAATTATAGGTATGTCTTTTAATTGTGCTCCTGATATAAAAAAGACATCTGGTAAAATCTTTAGCGATTTGTAACACAGTGCAGACATCATACAGTATAATCATATTGTTATCAAATACGAAAAAATAACAACAAAGGGAAGAGGTACCAGTTTAAATGTAGGTACCTACAACATTTAAATTCTCGTTTCATTCTTTAGTATTCTTTACAATATCTAGTAATAAGGTTACACTTCTTGCTACGAACGTGACTGACAATCCATTTTATAAGTATTGGCTGTCTGAGCACTTGAGTCTTGAATTTCCCTCGATTTTTCCATTTCCCCTCCATCAGGGTCATAATTATTCAGTAAAGACCGCGACACATATTCTAACGACCACTTCTAAAATTAATGAGTTTGCTTTACCGGAGAGCGTCGGTTTTTTTCGATCGGTCTAGAAGAAATTAATCGGTTTAGCAAGCAATCGACTTTGATAGATTGGTGTGAAATAAAAATAAGTATTAAATAAAAAAAGCTCTGTTTTCTGTTAAACAAAAGATGAAGGATTTTTCCTAATTATTTTCACTACGCCTACACAAAGATTTAAACTTGGTTCTACTCTTCAACAAAACAAAAGAAAGTTTCTAAAAATAACCTCAAATGAACCTATCCATTACGAAAATTGGTTTTCCCACAAAAAAAGAGACATGGGGCATCCTACTGATAACATGACCCTCTAAAACAAAAAAGAGGGTAGCAGAATCACCGATCGCGTGACGTAGAGTTTTACTCCTGGAAGTGTATTGAAGTGATTTATGCCCAGTTAATAAATTCCTGGATGGGGTGAATGCCCGATGGAAGGGGCGTGTACAGGAGTGCCACCGTAGGTGTGCCCTCATGCACGTTAAAAGGTGCAGACGGGCATTACGAACGCTCATTGCTGTTTGTCGTTTCAATATTAATGGAGGCGCGTTTTTCTTTTCATTGTTTCGTAATTGGTAACTAAAAGATAAATATCAAGCTCATCCAGAAACCGGGATATTTTCTTATGACAAAGCCTCATCTAGTGCGTTCGTTTTTCAACTTTGTTTTCATGAACACAAGTTTAAGTAAATGTTTGAAATTTTTTTATAGGTGTTAAGATTTTATTGGTATTTAATAGAGACAGCACTAATAATAAAAATCAAATATCCTAACTAAGTTAACCCTAAAAGATGGCGTCAAAAAATTCATCCGCATCGCTGTCGACTGGAAGTGTGCCCAAAAGACTGGCCGCATTGCCACGTTGTATGGCAATGTTTGAATTAGTCAAAATGTACATTAACTACATTTCTATCTATACAGTTACCTATCTTTTTATCTAATTGTATGATGAGTCACCAGACACGGTTATTTCCTACACTAACTATTTCATATTGCTACAAAACCACCTCACTATACTTTTGTTACCATCTGCACTTTGTGTTAGCCATTTTTAGAAGTATTTCCAAAGAACCTAGTTGTAATGCTATTATTATTCACTGGAAAAAAGAAGTGCTGGCGGGATTCAATGACGTCATTAGCTGGTACCTCGTTATCTTGTTATTTTTTAAACTTGAGAACACTTTGTAGCGGTCTTGTTACAGAAAATACTCGTGTTTCATCTCTGATTAAATAATTATACGTAATTAGTTATGATTTGATTCTCTAAGTTTATTACGGAGCTTAACTAGGTTTGAAAATAAATTACTTATTTATGTTTATGTAGTTTGAGAAGAATTTTATAATATCACTGTTTTTGGAATTAAAAAGCGCTAAATACATATAGAAGATTTTTCAAATTCAAATATATTAATTTGTGTTACATAATCATATTGTTTTACTACCTATGTGCTGCCCTTCTGGGCATACAAATAACATAGGTCTTAAAAGTTAGTTTTATCCTATAATAAATTTACTACTAATTATTATTTTAATTTATTACTAAAAAAAAACCGGCCAAGTGCGTGTCGCGCCATGCAGCGTATCCGTAGTTACCCGTCAAAAAAATAGCAAATTTCAACAGACTTCAAAAAAGAGAAGGTTATCAGTTCGCATGTTTATATATTTTTTTTATGTATCGTTGGGCATAACTCCATAGGTCAGGGATATATCGACGGATTTGATTTATATTTCGTTAAGAGCTGATGAAAAACATCGGAAATAGACAGTTAAATACATAGATAGGGACGGGTTGGAATATTTGGGATGTAGCACTAAAAGTGAACAATCATCATCTTCCTGCCCTTATCCCAACTAAAAAGTGAACAATAAAATAGTTTTTCCCAAAAAATACAACCGACTTCCAAATAAAAACCACTACCAAGTACAAAATAACTTTAATTTTCGAAGTCGGTGTTTCTGGTGTGGTTTTTTCGTTTTTTGACACCGACTTCCAAAATTAAAGTAACTTTTGTACTTGGTGGTGGTTTTTATTTGGAAGTCGGTTGTATTTTTTGTTTCATAAATCATCCTTCAGTTTTACCTACTCCGTATAGGTATCTATGCATTGGATGCATATGGTTTCAAAGCAAAAAACTTATTTAATACCACAGCAAAATAATTACTAAGAAATATGAGAACCAAGCTTTAATCAAGACGTTTGAAGATTTTATTTTTAAACTTTATAGGCCAGAATATTTTGTCTATCATAAGAACAATTTCAGATAAAATTGTTTTAAACTCTTTGATTGAATTTAAGAACAAATTGTTAACCTAGCCTGAACCAAACTATGTTGGGATCGGCTTCTAGTCTAACCGGAATCATGTAAAGCAAAGAAAACCAAAGGATCCGCAAACTGAAGAGGCAGTGGGCAGGGCACATTGCTCGCAGAACAAATGGTCGATGGGGCCTAAAAGTTCTGCAGTGGCGACCGCAAACCGGAAGACGCAGTGTTGGAAGACGTCCCACAAGATGGACCGATGACCTGGTGAGGGTCGCTGATAGCCGATGGATACGAGACACACAAGACCAGTTGTTGTGGCGACACTTCGGGGAGGCCTATGTCCAGCAGTGGACGTCTTTCGGCTTATATGTTTTAGTTTTGAATTTGTTGAAAATCCTTTTGTAACTTACAAACTATTTATTCATCGCATAGCGAATATTTCACAAGTTACATTTCAAAACATGAATATAAAACGAGGGCCAATATTAACAACTTAAAATTCATGGCACAAACCCTTAAATCGCGAACAATGTTGCTCCTTTATTTTTTTACGAGGCCATTCCGTGCCCTTCGTATGAGGTTACTATCGTTTTACCATAATTTGGTAACATGACGTTGCATTTAAATCGGTTACGGCCACTTAGACCCAACGCTCACGGGCCGACAAGGATTTTAGGTGACGAATCATATTCATAGTAGGTACTCAATCGTACAACGAATTTCAGCAGTGATACTGAAATTATCAGCTCATGTAAATGGCATTCATGAGCTGTCAATATTATCATTAGTGTGCAGTATTGACTCTTTTAGTTTTTAAATTAATTTTATATTCTTTATTTTTTGTTATAATGGCAATAGAAATACCTACTCTGTGAAAATTCATCTGTCTACCCATTACGGTTCATGAGACACGGCTGGCAGACATATAGACGGACGGACAGTGAAGAAAGAAATTAAACGTGCTGTCTGTGTTCTTTATCTCCCAAACTGGCAAATCCGAGGAAAAAACATGATCGTCATATAAAAATCCCTTGACGTGAAGTCCGCCAGTGGACGCAAGGCCTAAGGCCTCGTTTACAGAGACGCAGGGCGTCCAGCGGTGCATTCAACGATGCGGCCCGCACTAAATTCAAACATAATAGTATGGCGTTGTATGAGAGCGTTTACGGAGAAGCGATTTTACACGAGTTTGCTTGAGATGCAGGCGTCATCCGCGACAATACGAACATACGGCGATACCCGCACCAATCACTTGAGAATTTGAGATGTCAAATTAGTCGCAGGGATTAAAAACGAATGTCCCCTCTCGCCCTCCGCTCCCAATGCCCGCCGCGTACGCCGCTGCGATGAACGCCGCATGCTAAGCTACATATTAAAGAATCCGCCGCAGGCGCAGTGGCGGGTACCGCTACTCTTCACGCCCCACACCACGCGCCGCGTCACCCTCCGCATCTTCATAAAGACATCTTACATTGCCTTATGTTTGTGTTTGCGCGTGTGATGACGCCACGCCCGCCGCACGCGACGCGCGACGTCCCGCGTCTCCGTAAACGAGGCCTTAGAAGGAAGTGACGTTCGAACCGCCCGTCTGCCCAGGTCATTAATATTAGTTATAGCTTCCTTAGCTAAGCGTAAAACACTCGGACACTTCACTAATTGATACACGAACACTTACCGAAGCTTTTATCGTATTGGCGGTTTTACGTTACAAACTAATGGATGCGAAAGGGGTGAAACTAAAAACAAAGGGTAGGTAAGTACTTATGTCGATGGCAGAGTCGTCTAGGGTTATCATCACTAATTAGACGGGAAGTGGTTCTAAATATCAATCTGTTTAGCCTTTTAAGTCGAAGGTAGGTTTCTAGTCCAACCGAACGCAGCTGGATACTAGCATTATAATATGCAGCTACTGCCTATCTGACTTTAAAAACCCAGTCATTGAATAACACGATAGATAGCTCCATGGTATTTTTTTTATTCTTAATCTTGCGAACCACGGAGCCTCGGTATGTAATGAATGGTCACCCATCCACAGACCGACCTCAGAGAGCTTTGCTTAACCTTGAATATCAGCCCTTCCAGTCCTTATTTAGCCAACACTCTTGAAGAGTCGTTATGGTCATCAGTACTAATTAGTGGTGAAAGTGATAGGTACTCAATTATCGTAATTAAAATCGGTATCGAGTCGAACGCCCTTCCCTACTTAAGTTGGAATTAATATTTGTATTTTAAAGTGGGATTTGCTGCGATAGCGTAAATGCTGGAGATAAATTATTATGTTCGGATTTGTTGATATTCGATTTTGGGATATATTACATATTTGGATTTTGGGAATATTAGTTGGCTTTATTTGTCTTGTAAGATCAGTTGTTTATCTCAGTTTGGTTTTAAGTATGAAATTCGTAACAACAAAAGAGTCATCATATCAGCCGAAAGATGTCCACTGCTGGAGATAGGCCTCCCCCAAATGGGGTTGCCATAATCGCCACGCTTGGCAGGCGGGTTGGCGATCGCAGTGTAGCTGTCGCAATGTACCTATAGAGAATGCTGCTGCCCACTACACTGCGATCGCCAACCCGCCTGCCAAGCGTGGCGATTATGGCAACCCCCCTCCCATCTGGGGGAGGCCCATGTCCAGCAGTGGACGTCTTTCGGCTAATATATCATGAATGACGACGTTAAAACGTACCGTTTAATGGCCTAATTGAAATAAACGTTTTGACTTTGATCACTGCACGCCACGGTACTGGGGACTAAATGGTATCTTATTTTAGTTAATAGTAGTTAGTCTTGACAACCATTAGGCAAGATTGTCTTACCAATCAATAAATAATCAATATAATTAAAAAAAAAAAAAAAAGTTTTTTCTCTATTCTAATTCAGTTTTTTTTTATTATTGATAGGCACGCGCTTGACGACTATCTCAGTGAAAGTACTCATGATTATAAACAATTTTTGTTATGAGACCAACCCTGAAAAATTGAAAAAAATATCTGCTGTTTCATACATTTTCATCGGGCGAATTGCATTTTGTATGAAACAGCTGATTTATTTTTTGATATTTCAGAGTTGGTCCCATAGTAAAAGTCGTAACACACTGAAAGGTTGTTAGTGATTTAAAAATAACCCTGTATAATTTTACGATGCTTAATAAATTCACATTATTTAACAATAACATGTATTCCACAGATGAGTTCCGAAGTCGAACCGGTTGCGAAGGTGAAGTGATCAAGCTCAGCTGCAACCCTCACTCAAGAATCGCCATCTTTGATGCTGAATACGGCAGAACGGCTTTTGAAGCCATCACCTGCCCACAGACGCAAGGAGTACCGGATGAAAGTAAGTATTACTTATTTGGAGCCAATTTAACCAATGAAACACTGGATCTGTGTTACAATCTCGCTGAGAAAATGTAGGTTAAGTGTGATTCACCGATGAGCTAAGGATTGACAGTTCAATGAACTGCACATCTTAGGCCTGTACAACTCGTGTGGATCGGAACTAGATACTGCCCCACAGCCCGGTCACAGCCCCGCCATCGCCGTGTGAGGCCAGTAGCGATAGCATCACTGTACTGTTTAAATTATTTTCATCGAAATCGAATAGTTCAATTTAAGTTTTATAATTCAGTATCACTTAATTTATTTAATTAACTTGAGTACCACTCAAGTTAACGAATTTTTTTTTGTGCAATGTACTTTACATAAACGTCATTCGAGCTAGGTGTCAAGCTAACTCGCACGAATAGTAGGTGGATTTGACAAGCTTACTTCACCTAGGTTATCATTATCACTGATCTATAGAGGCGTTATCCAGATACAAAGCGATCATAGCACAAATACGCGATTGTCGCATTCATATGCGCATTTTTTTTCACGTCCAACGCGATCGCGTTGTCACGCCGGCTGTCTTGCCTAAAAATGGCACCGTGATGATCCCTTTATATCAGGAAGATGCATCACGGAATAGCACTACTGAGCGCGATCAGCACATCCGATCTGCGTTCAAGAGCTGTCAGTGTTATAATTGCAGTGGAATATTAGCAGTTATATCATAGCTCCTGAGAGCCATTTAATAGTGCTATTTGTAGAGCTATATTGTAAACTAGAGTTACTTCATAATTTCATTACAAATGGGTAGGAAAGAGACTAGAACTAGAATTGCTTCATAATTTCATGTTCATTACAAATGGGTAGGAAAGAGACCATTATAATAATATTATCATTTCTAATTGTGACAGTTTTCTTTCATTTGCAACTAACTATTTTTTCTTCGAAAAAGATAACAATTCCTTTATCATGACAAGGAACAAATAGGCACTTTTCTTGACTACGTTGTTGTCATAACAAAAGAAAAGTTATGATTCCATCAATGTAGTCGGATAAAAAGGTCTTATATTTCATTGCCTTATCAAGAATAACTGGTAGAGTACTTACATAGGTACCCGTACTATCTGTTGACTAAGCTCTTGCTGTAATAATAATAGTACGACGAGATCCGCTTACACTAATAGATCGAATGATATATATGACCTCTATTTTCAATAGGTTCGCGATTGACCACTGTCTCACTGTCTGTCCGCTTGTCTATTCACTATTGGCACGATAATTGTCCAGTGTACAATATAGTGTAAACGTGGCACGGTCCTGCCAAGTTGGTGTACCATGTGCGTTGCATGAACTCACAATTAGTAGTAGTAAAATTAGTGTTACTACACTAATTTCACGAATCCGCCTGTAACGTGTTAAATATACTCTGGTAACATTGACTCACCACAGACTGGAATTAACCTTATGAATAAAACATTATTTCTGACTTAGACCTACGGTAATATTACTTTTCGTTTCGTCTCTTAGTTAGATATAGTTATTAACGTTATTTTCCACTAACTTAATTTCTCCCATCTAAAATTAGTTATTAAGTTCTCCATTTTCAATTTCGACAACCAATTTTAGTCTTCAAAGTTGTGTAGAAAATATCCGGTAACGACTACCAAGAAGTGGGAATGGGTAGTTCTTCAGAGACAAAATTTTCGATGTCTCTGGGTATATTTCTGTAACCAACTAACAAAACGGCATGTTATATTTTTTTTTATAGAAATCAGCTTTAGTTCTAACTGGGACAAATTATATTTTATTAATAATTGCTGTCTAGATGCAAAATTAAAATATTTGAAGTTTGTTCTCCTGATTCATATAGGGCGTCCGTTTGCCATTTTCCGGAACAAAATGGTTGATGTCGCATTTTCCCTTTGATTCATCAATATAAATTAAAGTTATATCGAAAGGCAATGAATTGACCGCTTACAAAAAAAATATGTATTAGTTATAACCATGTTAGTGTGTCTACAATTAAGTAAAAAAGAAGTGTCCGTCGTATAATACTGATTAATGTGGAGTAAGCTGCGCTTGACTGTAATTGGTCGAGTAATAACAATGAGAGTCTGGGATCCCGCGCGGGGGAAGCCAGTCGTGCAACCGACGAGCTGGAAGGCGGACGTGGGGCTGGTTGGCTTAGATCCCGGTGTAACGAAGGTAAATACCTGATTCATCTGTGCTTGGTTCAGGTAGCTTCCTGATTACAATGCCTACATTATAAAATTTATTTTGTTGTTTTAAAACTTCAATCTGAGTTTTGTGTGATGCTTTTGGGTTATAGATTCGTGTAGAAAAATGACAATACTGAAATCTGTATGTGTGATGAGTTATGCATGATTTTAGGCTAAATCATGATTCATCTGTGCCTGATTGATATGTTCAAAACCCCTTATGAATCAGAAAATAAATTAGTTTTTCCCTTTTCCAGCAAGAAAGGAGCACTTTTGTTGCGTAATTTTCCTTATCCATGTCAGTAGAGTGTATGTCAGTGCTTTTAACTGAGCACAAGTCAGTAGTTCTAGTCTTATTTGTTAAATAAATATAAATAAACATTTAAATTACTCAAAAATTACAGGAGTTTACTTGTTCTACATAATATTTTTGATATTTCTTAATTACAATCATTAACTAACAGTGTATTTATTACTAACAATAAAGTAGGTAATAAAATTGATCCAGTACTAAATAAATAGCAATTTTGATATTGCAGGTAACAACAATATGGCACTATCAACAGAAGAAAAGAAGAAGAAAAAGAGACTCACAGAACGAAGAAGGATGGAAAACTATTAATACACTAACGTGGTTGATAATTATAATTAACTAATAATTAAGACTGCTTAACTAAGACTGATGTTAAAAGTGCCATTATTATTATTACTTCTGTGATTTTAATAAGTAGGTTATAGTAGGTCAATAAGTATAATAAATAGGATCAGTGAGTTATAAACACGGCTACACGTCAAGCTATACAAAACCAGTTTGTTTTGGCTTCACTTTGTATGATATTTTCTCACAATGAACGGTCAGCCAATACTGGTTTTGCATAACTTGATTTGTAGCCGTGTGTACACAAAAGTAAACAGAAAGAACATTATAATATTATGATTATTTTGTTAATACAGAGCCCATTTACATTCAAAGTTTTTCATTTTTATTTCTGTTTCTGATTCATCTGTAACAAATTCTGATTCATCTGGACACAAAATATTTAAATGTCGACATCTTGAAAACTACTTTTTAAAAACGAGTCCCTCATCCAAATATATGTTACTTGGCATACCTATTTTCATATAAAAATGTGTTACTGAGCTGAAAGTGTAATTAAATTTTGGCCATATGAATCAGTCAAAGAATCAAATTTCGAAGAACTACCCGAATATTAAACTGTTTTTAGGCCCGCAAAGAAGAAAATCATTTGAAGAAAATAAGGCAAAGGAAAGTCTACCAAGTTCCTAACGATTCGGAAAACAAAAACTAAACGAGGCTCTTTTGATGAAGTGGACTAACAAACTGACGAGTAATTTAATGATTTTTTATTATTGTTAGACCTGACTATAGCGTAGAAATGGAGCATCTTATCTTTTAGAGTCCTTACTATCGGATTTGTGGCTAATGTTAGAACAATTTATGGTTACTAAGAGTAATTTCAGGCCAAATCTCTCTCGAATGTAAGGTCAATTTGAAAAATTGCTTTTAGTTTTAAATTGACTTCATTATGTTAGGTACAGCTTTTGCCCGTGGCTTCACTTGCGTTAATATAGAAAAAAGTAGCCTATGACCGTCTCCAAGGTCCCAACTATTTATGTTCCAAAATTCAACAAAATCGGTCCAGCGAAAGCTTTATAAAGCTTTACGCGTGAAAGCTTGATAAACAAAGAAACTTTCGCATTATAAGGATTCATTTTGTTTTAGATTTCTATATACTGTCCTTAAATAATATGAAAACACGTTATTAATTTTACTCGAAATAGTTCAAGTGCTAACAAAAATAAAAGTTCGAAAAAGTCAAACAACTTTCGTGGAAAATGTGGTATGTGTTCCAAAAATGTGTTAATTTCATTTGTCATCCTTAATGGCAGACAGGTGTGTCATTGTCCTATTAGTGTGTAACGCTAGCATTTGTAATTTGTTTTGACAGACTTGAAATTAGTGGAATTATTTTTTCGGTGGAAATTTAAAAAAATGTCACAGTGAACATACAACGGTATATTAGGAGGGTGGGTGTTATGTGATACGGGGAAACAAAATCAATGCTAATCACCTGCCTAGTCTGTTCCCAACATTTGAGTTCGGTTACCAGTCTAACTTAATGCTAGTCTAATTGAAAATCAGAATTTTCATAGAGCAATCGCCTGTCTACCGTCCAGTTCAGAAGCCTGAATATAGTCTGACTACCAGTACTGACTGTCAAAAATTTACAAATGACATACAGAACCTACGATTTAGGTAACGAACATTCCGTCGAGGCGATTGAGCAGAGAGGCATGGGAAGCAGTCACCTCCTTGGAGGAGGTTTTTTCGCTAGCAGGAGAAGGCGGACCGCATGAGGGAGAGGCAAATCTCACGACGCCCAGAGCGAAAGCGCACATTCCGAGGCACAGAGAGGTCTCGATATTATGTAACCCGTCCATACACTGACGTTGGCAAGAGTAGCTTAACCTCCCATCAACCGGTCACCCATCACAGACTGACGTCGACAAGCGTAGCTGAACCATCGATCGGCCCTTTCCCCTGTTTTACTTGAGAACCCCCAAAGATTCAGATTAATAAATAACGAAGAATAGTTCATAACACATGTGCGAAATACAGAGCGTTAATAATTCACGTACGAAAGTGGTTTAGGAATGTATGAACCTAATTAATTACCTCTGTAGTACGCAGCCACTTCAGGCAATAGATTCTTACCTAAGAATATAACCCGAGTAATAATCGTACCACGTTCCGGGCTCTAGGTGACTTAATATTTTTTTGTTTTTCGTTTAGAAAACCATAGAAGGCCCGATATTTGAATTGAGAAATTGAATTTGGAGGTTTATCAAGCTTTGCATACCTTTGAAAACCTGTCAAACTGTAACATTAAAGTATGGCTTGACACGTACTCAGTTCATAAATAGCGCTACTATTTTGTACTAAGAATATACCATTTTTTTCTTTTTTCTTTAACGGGGGAAACCTTCAAAAGGCGCCTAAGCTTTTGGGGTAAAGACCAGGGAGTTTGGGATTTTTACCTCACTAAAACCACCTCGGTGATCACCATCAGCACATGGAAGAGGCTCCGTTACCTCTTAAAAGACCACTCCTGACGTTTTACCAATCTGGTTTCCGAGATTGTTAGTTCAATCTTTGTAGTTCCAATACCTACTACTTAATCTATCGACTGTTTAATTAAATTTGTTCGGGAATTTAAGTTACACCGCAACAGTTTGAGCCTTAAAACTCCGGCAAATAAGCACGAAGCGACAATGCGATAACGGGTTTCCATTGAAATAGTTTTCTCAGTATCGTTAGAAGGCTCAAAAAATGGTGGTCTCATCATTCTCGCACTGTCGCTTCGCATCTAGCTTTTTCTAGAATTAGTTCACAATTGATGGAAAGGAACTGGGTGGACTGTATTAATATTTTGTAATCTATAGCCTTGTCCACAGCATGTGTGACTCCGCATGCAGTGAAGACAGTGATCCAGCTGTGTCTCGGGAAGAGGCGATGTCAGATAGCAGCCAACAATAGGACGTTTAACTCAAGCTGCAACTTTCTTTCAAGGCCATATCTTAAAGTCGTCTATGCTTGTGGTAAGCTTTCGAAATCACCTGTGCCTTCTCTTCATTCATCAAACGTGTTAGCTTTTTGAATTTAAAAATATTATTCTGTCTATTCTAATGCTATGCAATATCATTAATAATAATTAATTATATTATTTATTCTGGCTCTTGTTATGGGGACTAAACCTTTGATTTCAAAGTTTCCATAGCAAGAGTTCATAGTTTGACGACACGGTTGAGCGATTGACTGCTGCGCTGCGTGTCGCGGGTTCGATTCCCGCACGCAACAAATATTTGAATGGCTTACAGATAGTTGTTCCGGGTCTGACTGTTCGTGTAGGTGAATTTGTATGTTTGCCATTTTATAACACATTATAAAATGTATACCTATGTCTTTTACCAAAAATATTTTAAATGCTTTCAATTTATTTTTCGCATACATTCTTGTTCTGAGCACCGTTTATTCACATTTACAATGTTGACATGAAAATATTAATGACTAGCACTTCGCCCGCGACTTCGTCCGCGTGGGGATAGTAGGTACTCCACAAACTGCAACGCCCCCTATACATATCCCCTTATAAAGGTTAGTTTCAATTATCCCACTTTAAGTTTGTTCATAGAATTCCGACGTAAATTGAAGCAAGCTATAATTTCCTCCCCTAAAAACTTATTCACCCCTGCTTCACCATCTACTATGTATGTACCTAGTTGATTTTCGAAAAATCCAAACATTTGTTATTCCTATTGTTTTATCGAAAACATTTAAATGCCGTGGTGTTTCAACTTCATCGGACCAAGCATTGATACGATTCTCCCCAGTTCGCTCAAGCCGCGACATTTTTCTTACTCCGAGCATGTTTATTACCGTCGTAACTTTTGAACGAAAGGTCCGATTTGAATGATTTAAAGTGTAATTTACACGGACATAATCAGCCTTAATTATCAAACCATTTAAATGGATAAGGATTAAAATCATGGTACTAAAATAACCATTTTTTATTTCACCATGGGATTTGCTTGACTAATATTAACAAAAAGCGGTCATGGTGACTTATCCATAATAGTTAGACATATGGTATCGCGGATTTTTTTGTAGATATTGATGACCTCTATAAAACTGTAGTACATCACTTTGCTCTATTGTCAATAGATTCCGCAGCGTACGCGATATAAGGATTTTTTCTCACACCTTGGGTCACATTATCGAAGTTTTCATACGGATCCCTAACTTTTTTGAGAATATTCTATAGCCTATGTCCATCACTGATAATGTACGGTTCTACTGGTGAAAGAATTTTTTAAATCGGTCCAGTAGTTTTGGAGCCTATTCATTTCAAACAAACAAACAAACAAACAAACAAACAAACAAACAAACAAACAAACAAATCTTTCCTCTTTATAATATTAGTGTAGATGTTTTTTAACTTTATACAGAGCTTCACCTAAATACACGTTTGTATAAACAACATCGAAGTCTGGAGTCTGGTCTGGAGGACCTTTGTTAAATTGGTTAACTTTAAACTCTGTAAAGTTGTACACTAATCAGTAGACTGCTTTATCTCAACATCACCTCAATCTCGCGTAACCTCCAACTCCTGAAACGTTTCAGCCCGTAATTGCGCAACTTGTTCAACTCTTGAACTACCCTATTCTGGTGCATCTTGTAAGTTTTAACAATACAGATCTCTATTTTACCTTGCAACTTTGCTCTTTACTCCATTGTTCGGTGTGAAGTACAAGAATCTGTGGTAATTTTAGTGTCATTATCGACTTTTCTGTTTTGAGTACCTCAGTTTGCTTTTACGAAATTTTAAGTTGCTATGTTTAGGTGCCACAAGGTGGAACAATGAGTTGCTATGTAGATCCACCATTAGGTCCTGGTTTCGATTCCCGGGTCGGGCAAAGTTTTAGCATCCCGGAGTATGGATTTGCACATGGTTGTTGGCAATGGGTTCGCCCCCTATTACATGGGACTTAAACATCACTAGCGAATGTGGTTTTACTACAGGTACACTTGCAATAAAGTACATTGACCTTTCCCTAATACCCCTTCGTAGATACCCGAACTATAAATTATGAACCGTTTTTCATTACTAGAGAACGTAAAGGATCACGATAGAAGTAGATTCAGGACAGCTTTATGTCTTTGTTTCTGTTTTTGATATTAAGAAAGCCAATAAATGTATGTGGGTGCACATTTATGGTGGTGTCTGCCATAACTTTAAACTTCGCATTAGATTTTAAGTTGAATGCTCCTTAGTCTATTTTCGTCTTCATTATAGATGATATTTATCATTCAGATTTTATAAATAAACGAATTGGTTGATGGAAGTACACTAATATGCGTAAACTGATGCATTATTGTCATTTACAGTACCAGTAGGTGTCCTCTCAGAAAAGTATGAGAGCGCGCCTGAGAGAGATGAAGATTCTACCAGTTTTGACCATAACAAAGCACTTTTTGATGACTCAGGTAAAAACTATACCACCTTATACAACATAACTATCTAGCTACAATAAAATAAGACTAAAGAAGTTTTTTTTGTTAGAAGAAGCAGGCGAAAAATGGGGCGAGCCAAATGCGGATCATGCTCTGCAGCCATCATTAATTGAAGATAGTGTCCCACCAACTCGTCCAGAAGGTGAAATAACAACCGTTCTCCAAACGAAAAAGAACATTGACAGAAATGAAGGTAAATCACGATATCAAAAAGTACAAAGCATTCACTTATTCCAAATTCCCTTTCTACTTTAATATTTCATGCTCAAGCGCGATCCATAAATTTCGAGTACACCAATTAAACTCCTATCAAACGTAATACATCAATGTATTTGTGCCGAACCGCAACTAAAACGCATTAGTTAATTTCGTACCAATATTCGGTGCTGTATTACAAAATATTTGTTTGTTTCAGAACCACAACACGGTAACTCGATATTACTGTTATCCGTTAGCTTAGGACTGCTAATGTTCATCATCATAATTGGAGCATTCATTGCTGTCAGATGTTATATTAATCGCAAGAAAGATCATTCCAAAAACGGAGATATGTATACCACTGAGGCTCCCAACGTCTTCAATGACGCATTTTCTGACATCGACAATGACGCAGACATCAGTCACATTTCAGGAACATTCCATGATCCAATGCATCCAGACATGATTCTTTACAAGAATGTTCCTGGAAGCAGAGGAACTCTTAGAGCTATGAAACCGCTATGTACAATTTATCCTTCTAATGCAGAAGCCAATATGTATGGTAATGTTGACTATGTGCCTTCACACACGAGAGAAATAGCACCTAGATTTACTAGAAGCAGAAGTAATGAAGAAGAAATGGAATCAAATATTATGACTAGTCCTAGGAGTTTAGGAGCGCATTCCAATAATTATTACTACGGCTGACATCATGACGACGGAGGCAGACATGATGCCTCTAGGACATATTGCTTTTAGAGTGATTTCAACAAGTGCACAAAGGAACAGAAAGGCTTATAAAGCAAAATTGTGTAAAATTGGTGGTCAGTATGGAACTGTTAAAGACTATGGATTTGTTTGTGAGATTTTAAATTGTTACATTATATTAGTTTAAGAATCTTGATTGTTCTGTAAGTTCTCCTACTCATTATTCAACCTGTCACGCTCATTAGAGATGCACCTATGTATCTACTTTTGCATATCGTCAACTCAGCACTTTTGTATTTCAAACTATACCTCCAATCCCATCTGTGATGGTTATTACTATTATTCTCTACAAGTCTAAATATAGAAAAGATTATTTGTATAGAACTGAAGCTTCATTTATAATATTTCGCCCTTCATGTAGAACATTGTAAAAAATCCTTTTATATAATTTTTTTAAATAAAAATGCGGAAAATCTGTGTTTCATTTGGCAGCGCCAGAAAGATGTACAACAAAAATAATGGGTGAGTCATTAACCACAGTTATGCGATATTTTTTCTTGTTAAAACGCGATGTAATGGTCGCGTGGTTGATGTCATTATTCATGAAAATTAAGGGGAGATCCCGGTGGCTATCACTCAAGAAGCTAAATAGGGGAGAAGGATAATGGGAGGTCGGATAACAACTACAAAGCTATGCATATGAAAAATAAAAACAATAGATTATGAAAATTGAAATGCTGTTTGAAGTCACGCACGTGAAATTTTGGAGCGGAATGCAATTTATGATGACACGAAATATCTATCTGTTTTTGCAATCACGCAGTACAAATTAATTCTGTTTGTGCTACCACAACAATAACAATCATATTTTTACTAGCTTTTTTGGTAATTTGTTAGTACCCGTGCAATTTTTAATAAATTGCATTCGGTTGATGTAAAAATATAAAGGTCACATAATAAAATAAAAAACGAAGTTTTTTATGCTTAAACAATGTAAAAGAAAAAACGCAAGACCACTATAGGGGTCATTGTACTCAACAACTTTCACCGTGGGACCAACATCCATCCATCCCTACTTTGGTATTGTTCGTCAAATCGTTGAGCTCCTTAAAGTTATAAGTTTGAGCTACACGATAACTGACAATTAATGCTTGCACTGTCTGGACAGGTCCACTCAAATCTGTGTGGCACTTTCTTCAAAAGGCCACCTCAGACCTACATGGTTCTCTTATGATTTGACCAGTACGGATCCAGTACGTATTGTATGGACCTTAAAGAGACTTTGAACCATGAGTTTGTTTCGGTGTTTCTTCTCAGGGTATCATCTGGCTTAAAATGACCAAAAAAAAAATGTTAACGTGTAAAAGTGTTATGTTTAACATACTTACAAAATAAATATCATTTATCATTTAACACTGAAATCGCGAAAAAAAAATCGACTACTCCATACATTTTTATGCGCATAACTCGACAAAATGTACTGCACAGTTGATTTTTTTACGCGATTTCGGTCTTGGTCCCATAGTAAAAGTTGTTCTTAATGATGCATAGGTACAATGACACCTAAAGAGGTATTGCGTTTTTTCTGTTACACGTTGTATTTGGGTTTGGTTTTAATAAATTACTAAGTTAATTCATTAAAACCAAACCCTTAAATCTTCACAGTATTATAAAATCCGATCTCAAAGCGTGTAAAAATTCAATACCCAGGCAATATTGATTGTGAAGTTTCATTACCAAGTAGGTACCTCATCGACGATAAAATTTTTATTAGAGCAAGAAACCGGCTCACTGGCTCGGCTCTTGAATCCCGAGGAGGAATCTGCATAATTTTACAACTGTAATCCAAAGGTTCACAACTTTGGCTTCGTATCAATAGTTAAGAGTTAGTTTCTGTCGTAATCTGTTCAATAATTCTCGTTGATTATGCGATGGACCAGTAGGTGGGATATTGAATTGAACTTTATGATTTAGGTATTTGTTAATTACGATGGAAGCTAGTTTAGTTGGTTAGCGTATTTTTATTCTAAGTTTTATGAGCTAATTAGTTAATATAAAAACTGATTTCCAGTGGTAACAAGTAAATTAATTCATCACTGCTATATCGTATATATATCGTAAGGAAAGCGACATTACCTGTAAGTCTGTCACTAAAAATTCGAAGCTGGGACACAACTCCATTGTTTACCACTCGAGCCCAGTACGGATTTGTCGATATCACACTATCGACAAATCCGTACTGGGCTCGAGTGGTAAACAATGGAGTTGTGTCCCAGCTATGAGAACCATAAAGGCTGATTATGACCTACGTAGCTAGTGACTCGTAGGTTAGGTATACCAGAACCTAACGGACAAAAGGAGCTATAAAGTATAATGTTACACAATAATTAATCACACGAAAAAAAAATAATCACACGAAAAGAAATAAAACATGAACTACAATACTCGTCTTAGTGTAAACTAAAAAAAATCAATGGAATTTAAAATGAAGTTAATTTCAGCTACAATATGCACCTACAGATTTGTCAAAACCACTATTAAATCCCACTGCAAAAGAACTAATAGGTATTGTATATTTATATTTTTACGTTACAAAGCTATAACAATTTAAAAATATTCTCGCGATTGTTTTAAAATAAAACACGAACTATGTTGAGCTTTGACTGCGTCAAAGTTCTATACCAACATAAATCGTTTATAATAAAAACTATAAAAAGTGAGGAAAATGCGGGTAAGTTTATTTGGAGTTTCCTCAAGCGAGCTTCTATATGAGTCCGCCCGTGCGGCAAAACTTCATTATTCAGAAGCCCGGTGCGATAAGTTCACGCTGCGATAGCTAGATGGCGTTAAACATTATTTTGCATAGAACTCAAAGTTATTGTTATTATTTTGTACTGATTTTAGTTTTGAGTGAAGGTTGTTTTTGTGAATGTTGTTGAATGTTTTTTCAATGGATATTGAGAGTAATTTGAAACAGTTTTATTGGTACCTACGAAGATAGCAGATTTAGCCTTCAAAAGAACATAGTTTAAAATTTCACAATCTGCTTAAAAAATGTAGGTAATTATTATAGTTCGTTCCTGGGTTCGATTCCCAGATATGACAGTGTTATTGAGATGTTTCTTTCCTTAACAAAAGCAGTAGCAGCCTGAAATCGACCATTTTTAATAGGCTCTTTCCCTAAAGGGAATCTTTTTACAATTTGTTATAATAATAAATACAGACAATAGGTACAATTTACTTTGGTCGATCATTTTCCAACTATGGTAGACACAAGATAAATGTGCTATAAAGGTCATTGACCCACATATTGACTATCTAAAAAATAAAAAACAGAAATAAAGACATAAAGCTTCCTTCCATCCTGAATCGACTTTTATCGTGATCCTTTATGTTCTCTAGTAATGAAAAACGGTTTTTAATTATTGTTAGGGTATCTACGAAGGGATAGAAAGGTCAATGTACTTTATTGCGAGTTTATCGGTCGCTTACGATACATTGGGGTCAGATTCCAGTCAAAACGGAAGCAGCTGAATATCAGTATTTTACATGGACAAGTAAATAACTGGGCAACACGATACCCTTCGACAAGACTGGTGTTAGGTTTTTTGGCTTATTCCTGTAGTGATTGAAAACGATCTATAAACGACAGTCGGGACCAACGGCATAGCGTGCTTTCCGAAGCACGGAGGAGTCTTATTAACGCGTTGTTCAACCTTAAAGAGCAACCCGTGCATTGTTTGTCTAGTGCAATTAATTTTGTACGCCATAAATGGCAAGACCTTCATACTGTAGGTACTCATGTTTTAGAAAATAAATATATCTTATTTTATCTTATCTCAACCACACGCACCTATGGTATGGTAAGCGCTAGATAAATTTGCAATAAAGTACATCGCCTTTCCTTAATTTCTCTGCGTACGTACCCAGACAATAAATTATGAAAATAAATTATGAAAAGTTTTCTTTCATTACTAGGAAAAGTAAAGGATCACGATAGATGTTCGATTCAGGACAGCTTTATGCCATTAATTCTGTTTTCCTACCTATTTCTATAAATGTAGGTGACCGTTATTGCAAATTTATGTGGTGTCGACCTTAAGCCAATACAACCTTAGGTAGGTATCTATAGGATGAAAATATTAAAAAAGAGTCATAGCTACCTTACTTATTTAAAAGCAGTTCAAAGTCATCCACTAGGTATTTACAGCAAATACTGAACAAGTTATAACTCAATCGCAAGATATCAAGGCATCGTTCAACTTTGCCGACTGAAGACACTAATTCAATAACAGTTTGATACAAAGGAGTTGGAGCTTTGACTGAAATGTACCTACCTATAATAAGGTCAATTGTGTTTTCAGTTGACTAAAATATAAAATAAAATATGCGAATCATAGCTCTAAGTATATTGATTTACACACAGCTGGTTTGGAGAAAGCAACGGTTATAGAATTACCGGAACAAATGGTAAGCCAACAAAACCGATTAGTTTGGATTTATTATCTTAGAATTACATACAAATAAAGAAAACTAAAAAAAAAACAAAGCAATGAAAAAAACACATTAATGATGATCGTGTATGGCAGGTTACGGAGCAGCTGATTTTGTATTGAAATTAAAATGTAAGCTGGTAAGTACCTATAGTCACAAAATATAATACTGCTGTATCAATCTCTCGAAAAAGAATGAGGCTGTAGAGAACCATGACTGGAATTATAAAGGAAAAAGCTCATAATAGAACAGTCCAGGGGGCTACATAGACAACATTTATACAAAACCTCTTATTGCATAGCATAGTCTTCAGCAACATAGGTACTGTGACTATAGCGGACCTCGCGCTGGCACTACTTACTAATAAAATATGGATAATCGTCGGTTGGTGTCCTATGCCATTTGAAATGTCTACGGAGCCTCTGCGAGTTTGCTTCGGCCCCTCTTACACCTACCAAAGAACCGGGACGCCAGGGTCTCGAGATTGTAAAATACATTATAATATATAAAACACAGATTGTGATTTAACTTCGTAGTTATTTAAGGCATTATAAGAGAGAGCTAGTACATGAGTGTCATATAAAAACAATGCATATTTGTTACAACAATACAAACCGTAGCATCTTAACACCCAAGCAAAAAATCCGAACTGTGACCCAGTGAAACGTTCGCTATCTAAGCGATTCCTTCAAAACACGGTCCGTTTGTACCCCATGTCGTTACGCCGCTGATTTATTATTATAGGCCCCATTTGTTTCTTTAGTATGCATGTAAATCCCGCAAAGGATTACTTATACCAATAGAAATCGGTACGTGCGGAGATTTTGCTTTTCTTTTACTTCTGTTAGTATTTTCTTGAAAATCATCGTGGGATGCTTTTAGTGTTGCGGTTTGGGATTTTTTTGAGATGTAAGTAGGAATCCTATTTGTGAATTTATAATAATTTATCCATATGTCCAGCAGTGGACGTCTTTCGGATGATATGTTGATGATGATGAATAATTTATCAACATGTAAAGCAGCCCTTTATGTGCCTCTCTATTTTAATCTTCTGTCATCTCTTCTGGTATCCAGTTACTGAATTGTGGAGATTAAAGGCAGTCGTTGACACTCTGCTGCATCTGGTTTGACTGGAAGCTGAATCCGATATAATTGAAAAAAGGCTAGGATTTAAAGGTTTGAATGAATACATTTTTTAAATCATTCTATTGTAACGAAAACGACTCTCTAAGGAAAAAGTTAAGTTCGTCAGTTGTTGAAAGGATTCCAATCGAGTACGCGACTTGTTTAATATACTAACCAATTTTATCAATTTTAGATTGAATTGTTTGAAAGAAATCATCAAAATCTCAGCTGTGCAATATGTCTGTTCCATGTCTGTCCAAATATAATGTCTGATCGTTTAAAAATAGACACAAGCAACAAAGTGTGAAACAATAGGTTGTGTGACTGGTATAGTTCTTCTTCTAAAACTATTCTCCAGCTTCGTTATTGAAAATTTACCACATCTTTTATTCCAGAAAACGTACATAATATTCTATCAGCAAAAACAACAAAATGTTTGAGATTGGCCATTTTTCCGGTGAGAATAGGTCACCCTTTAGGACTTTTTATCATTCAGAGAATTTCATGTTGTCTTGGGTCTCCTGTACGAGTATAATACAGTTTAATTTATAATACGAGTATCCTCTATCTTGCAGTTCCAATTAATAAAAATTAAACTTCAAATGTTTCTAGTTTATACTGGTTAGAGAGCGATGAAAACCCGCTAAAAATCATTATAAACACAAAATTAATTTAAGAGAGCAACTCGAATACATTTACGAACCACTTGCCGAAGTTGAGCCCCTTTGAGGGCGCTGCAATGAACAGATTAGAGGAAAATGCAATATGTAATCATGCTCAAAATATACGAATGGGGAATTTTTAGATTAACCCATTAACGTAACGTTGTGACTGCCGTAACCGGCGAATAAGTAGGATAACTTATTCGCTATTTACAAATGAAAATGAGTTTTCATGTAAAGACAGATCTTGCTTGTCTTACTGATTGCTCTAACTAGAACTACCATGAGCATACTGCTTAGTACTAACTTCGTTTAAGATCAATTGCAATGATTGCACGTGACATCATCGTGACGTCATAGTGGGCTTCATAGCCTGTTATGTTTGTTACAACTTTTTAATTAGTATTGCAGTTTCAATCTGTCAAATGTAGGGAAATTAGGGGTATAAAGGTATGTGGTACAGAAAGTAAATTCCCACAAATCTCAATTTAAAAGGGAGGATCCTCCGACCTGTTACTCCGACCGTTATTGTGTCTGGTGGGCAACTGCCCGATAGTTGTTATTCGGGCGGTTGTACATGTTCAAATCGCACGAAAAACTCTGAAACCGCGATGCAGGCTTTCGTTCAGTTAGTTCGCAGCTGGCGAGATAGATGGCGTTGCTATTATTTTTGTTGCGACGTAGAATTTACTACTTTGGTTTTATGTGGCGGCAATGCTACTACTGCTCCCAGTGAGTCGGGATGATGCCCCAGTAAGTCGGAGTGGTGCTGCTGGCCGCACTAGGTTGGAGCGGTGCTGTGCTGTGCGATGTAGAGACGTGACTGCTGGCGTCGACCAGGAGAGATTTTTCAAGGCATCATGTGTCTGTCCGAAGGTGCAGTTTGCTTGCCAAAGTCACTGATGAGGTGAAGGGTGATGAAAATGGCTGAGAAAGGTGACCAGCAATGAGCGTCCGCAGCATGTTGGTAGTCAGGATACCCGAAGAAGCCGTGGGTACTGGCTGGCTTTTTGACTCTTGCTTGAGGTTCCGAGGAGGAAATGATGATGACGTCATGAAGAAGTAGCTGCACGAAGGCTGCGCTGACGTCCAATGTCGAGGGTTACCAGTATGAAGGTATGCGGTACAGAGAGTAGGGAGCAAGCCTCCATTGAAAAAGCAGGATCCTCTGACCAGACGGTTGTTGTGTCTGGTAGGCAACTGCCCGATAGTTGATATTCGGGTGGTTGTGCACGTTCAAATCGCACGGAAAGTTCTGAAACCGCGACGAAGGATTTCGTTCAGTTAGTTCGCAGCTGGCGAGATAGATGGCGTTGTGGTTATTTTTGTTGTGAAGTTGATTTTGCTACTTTGGTTTTTTGTGGCGACATTGATGCCGGCTACAGGGGTGTTTTTGATAGATTGCAACTGAGATGTGATTGTTCCGTTATTGGTACGAGAATTCCCATCCGAAGTTAAATTATTTAGGTCAGTGTAGTTATCTAGTCAAGCAAACAGTTCCATGGAGTTCCTTGACTACTGTTTAATTATCTGAATTTACAGTTGCAAACGTGACAACTATGTATCTCTGTTTTGTTACTACTTTAACATACCTGCACTATCCTTGTTTATAAGTTTATACATGTTTACAATAACCTTTTAGTTCTAGACAAGTGTTGAAGCTTTAGAGGCACTTATGTCAAAGCCCGTCATTCTCTATTCGAGCCACGTCTTCAGCATCGCCAACAAAGTCATAAGCCTCGTCGAAAGTTTCCCAACTCAACCGACGCGCGTCGCCAGACGACCTCGCGAAAATGGCAATCTTAGGAAAATACTATCTTCAACATCAGAATTCAGACTTAAGTCGACAACTAATTCTTTTAAACCGTTATTTTGTTAGTCGTTCAAGAAACGGTAGTTTTTATTGGCTGGTTTTAATGTGACCTTGTTTAAACATTAGTATTGTTCGTGCTTTAAACATTAGTAAGTTTTGGAGTGGCGACCGCGTACCGGAAGACGCAGCGTTGGAAGGCCTCCCACAAGGTGGACCGATGACCTGGTGAGGGTCGCGGGTAACCGATGGATGCGAGACGCACAGGACCGGTTGTTGTGGCGACACTTGGGGGAGGCCTATGTCCAGCAGTGGACGTCTTTCGGCTGATATGATGATGATGATGATGATTGTTCGTGCTTCTCATGGAAATCGTGGCTTAATAATAACAGCCGCACGGGTCGGTCTTCAAGGTCAAGCAACGCTCGGCAAGGTCAGTCCTTAGATGGGTGACCACCTTAAGATAGAAAGATTCCTGCGTGCCTCGGAAAGCACCTTAAGTTGTTGGTCCCGGCTGTCATTTGTAGATCTTTGACAGTCAGTTTGATGGTCAGAAGCAAGGAAATCTGACACCAGCCTTGTCAAGTGGTGAAGCCGTGTACCGCTGCCTAGTTACTGGGTTGTGTAGGTCAGATAGGCTGTCACTCCATGCAAAATACTGGTACTCAGCTTCAGCCAGCGAGACTGGAAGCTGACCCCAACATAGTTGGGAAAGGCTAGGCAGATTTATTTATTTGTGCTTCTTTTGTAACTTAAATGTGCCTTAAATCTTATCAAGATAAAATAAAAAGGATCCTCAAGATCTTGGGGAGATTTAATAAAAAATGTTTAATAATTTTAACAACTGTTACCGAATGATAAACTTTTTACAAAAAAATACAATCAATTTTCAAACATAACAGCTTTTATTTTTCACTTTTAGTGGTGATACTTACATAAATTGACATTATGTTCATAATGTGTGGTTGCGCTTTTTGCCGTTTAGAAGTTTCTTTGTGTGCCTTCGCAGTCCAAGTCCAGACCAGATCATGGTTAAATATCTCACTTTACTATTGAAAATTAAGTTGAAGAGGTCATTGGTTTATCTTTAAAGTTCAACGTCCAATGCAATTGCAATATAAAAATAAATAAATTTTAATAACATTTGTTTATTTCAAGTAACACGATACATAAAAAAAAACAAAGGTACATAAATGGATACAGACAGGATAACAAGCACAAACAAACACGAACACTCACAAATTTACAATATGTCTACTGCAGCATTGTCGGATGTAAGGGCAATCAAGTCTGTTAGCGACCATCGCCAGGACACACAGGCGCTGCCCCGCACTCTGCGCACCAGAGATGCGCTACGCTTGCGCATAGTCGCGTGAAAGCAGTCGGTGCGCAAAAACATGTGAGGTGAGGTAAGGGTGTACCAGGTTGACTTGGACACATCTGCATAACCCTACACAGCGTACCGGCGTAATGTTATGTCATGAACTGGTGTAAACAATAAACAGACATGCGATTTCAGCAATCTCGGGAGATTTGCTATCATTAATTGAAGAGTTCCGTTGCCTATCTCCGGAGTTCTTCATCAGATCTTCACCAAATTGAAATAAGACCAGTCCAGAAAAATACTCATCGAAACAAGAAGAATCATCTAAATCGGTTGACAATTTTATTGGAGAAAATATCGCTGAACATAATGAGAACCTCTTCCTTGTTTTTGACGGGTAAAAAGTCTTGCATAATCAAATATACCAGTTTCAAAATGTTCTATGACCACTTCTTAATATTATTGTCTAAAAGAATACAAACCATATTCAGAATACCTTAGTAAAATAACATTTTGATCAGAAAAACAGTGGCATTGAACTTACAATGAAACACAGAGAATTTATAAGAGCGTACATAACTTGTTTTTGCATAATACATTCAGATATATCCAATATGGCGAACATTTTCGATACGAGTGAAAGTTTCCAGAATGCTTTAGTCAAATCAAAAGATATTGTGTTTGTTTTACAGACGTTGCGAGTTACTAAAATGTTCTTTGTTTAAATAGTGTTTTCGAAAATTTCTCCCGATATATTTTCTTAAAGGTTTCATATTGTTAGGAACTTCTCCTAGTTCCATATTTCTTGGAATCTATAAGGTGGAGGAGAAGGTGGAGTTTTACCGAGTTTACTTAGTGGTTTTGCAATTTCAAGAACTGCCGCAAAATATTGTTGATTTTAATTAATCGTTACTATTTTTGTTAAATAAATCCTATCATTGATCTGGTCATGCATTTACTATGAAATTTCAAATAATAAGAAAGAAAGACCAAAGAAAAGATGAATAAAATATGGGATATTTCTAGTTAAAACTTAAAAAACGCATGAAAGAAGGTTTTTTAATTAGTATAGTAGTATATTTAAGAGTCTGATAGATCCCTGCGCCCACCCAGGACTGAGGACATCCGTGAGGATTACCACACGTTAAAAAAAACAAATGAAAGAAGACATGTTGCTTTTGTCTCAAACAATTTGGGATAGGCGAAACAAAAATGATGATTTACTTTTAAATGTAGTGCAGTATTTTACTAATATTTTATTGTTATTCAAGCCAGTCTGTGTGCTTTTAATGTACTTATCTAGCTAACAAATTCAAGATGTCTATTTTAGAAACTAGTTATTTCCAACCCCATCTAACCTCAGTCTGCTCCCAAATTACAGCCACCGAAAACATTTGCTTTACAAAAATAACATCGCACGAAATCGAAAGCGATTTCATGCGATCACGTACGAACGAGTCCAAATTGTACGTAAGCCTTCTTTGCTCGTGACTCGTTGGAAAGACGTGTGCTACCCTAATCGACATCTTAATGACCACCGAATGTACGCACCGTGTAATTATCTTCAATTTTCTGAGTAATTTTACTAAAGATCGGGTTGGTGCGTTCCTTCGTATATTCATTTCATTAGGGTGGAGTTTATACAACGTAGGTAAGTGACTAAACGATCGTTTCTTTTAATTGTTAGTCGCGCAGAATACGCTGCATTCCATCCTTTAAAATAATAATGTTATACAAGCTATCACGCCAGATCGCTTACCGATTTCGATGAATTTTTGCTCGTCGCCTTCAAGTTTTATTTCACTATAAAAATAAAACTTCAACGCGAACGAAGCAGGAGGCAAAAGCTAGTTTTTATTTTCAGTTTGAGTCACACGGTTCAACATGCTGGAATAATGCAGTGTACAAATATTGCGTACAACGCAAAATGAGTTACACGTTTCAGAAGAATTTAAATAACCCGTCTCAAAAAACGCGACTCACAAATCACAGAATAACATTCTGCTATGTTGGCGAACTGCAGGTCCTTTAAATGTAAACATTTGGTTACTACTTCACCAATTTAAATTATGTAATTTGAAAACTGTACCGACACGGAATTAAAAAGTAATAAAAATGAAAACATTAATCGGAAAAAATTGGTGGTTTTGCATGGCGAGCCGTATGGTGTCTGATATGAAAGAATAGCTCCATCTTTTCACTTCCCGTGGGTGTCGTAAGAGGCGACTAAGGGACTCACCAGAGAATGGGCAGCAGCATTCTCTGTAGGTACATTTCAACATCTACTCTGCGATCGCCAACCCGCCTGCCAAGCGTGGCGATTATGGCAATCGATTGTGCAGCAGTGGACGTCTTTCGGCTGGTATGATGATGATGATGGCAAGCAGCTAATAGTTCATCGAGTGAATGATCAGCAAATCCTACTAATATTATAAATGTGAATGTTTGTATGTTTGTATGTTTGTATGTTTGTATGTTTGTATGTTTGTATGTTTGTATGTTTGTATGTTTGTATGTTTGTATGTTTGTATGTTTGTATGTTTGTATGTTTGTATGTTTGTATGTTTGTATGTTTGTATGTTTGTATGTTTGTATGTTTGTATGTTTGTATGTTTGTATGTTTGTATGTTTGTATGTTTGTATGTTTGTATGTTTGTATGTTTGTATGTTTGTATGTTTGTATGTTTGTATGTTTGTATGTTTGTATGTTTAGATTTGGATGAAATTTCGAAAAAGTAGCATATGTCTCAACATATGCTACTTTTTATCCCGGTAAGTGGCATGGATCAATGAAGACTGAAGAGGAAGTGGAAATTCAGAGCCACTGCTGCCTTAGTACTACAGATTCACAAGTACCAGGAGACCAAAAACATGAAGTACCAGGAAACCAGAAACATGTGAAAGTATTGCCGGGGCTGGAAATGTGAGCACTAAGGATTCAAAAGTAGGTACCAGGAGACCAAAAACATGGCATAGTATTTTTTGGGCTGGTATAAATTATGTAGGTAGGGTAGGTGTCGGGTAGGTGTAGGGTAGGTGTAGGGTAGGTGTTTCCGAGTAAAAAATGTACGATACCAATCAGGAAACCTTCCTATTTCCGATATTCACGCGGGCGAAGCCGATGGTAGTAGCTAGTAATTACATAAATAAAGAATTATGACTAACAATTCGTTTTGCCTCTCTCTCTCTAATTAAATTCTAATATTGGACGAAAGTCTATGACCAGTGCGTGTCGCCAGCGAAGGCTTATAAACGAAACGTGGTCGCTTACAATGGGCCACATCAGAAGGCTTGACGTCACCCAAAGGGAAATGGAGAGGGCAATGCTTGAAGTTTCCTTGCGTGATCGAATCAGGAATGATGATATCCGCAAGAGAACCAAGGTCACCGACATAGCCCGAATAATCGCGAAACTAAAGTGGCAGTGGGCAGGATATTGCTCGCAGAACAGAATTCGATGGGGCCGAAAACTCTGGAATGGCGACCGCGTACCGGAAGATGCAGCGTTGGAAGGCCTCACACAAGACGGACCAATGACCTGGTGAGGTTCGTGGGAAGCCGATGGATGAGAGACCCACACGACCGGTTGTTGTGGCGACACTTAAGGAGGCCTCTATCCAGCAGTAGACGTCTTTTGGCTGATATGATGATGATGATGATTATGATTGGATGAGGTTTGTAATATAGAAGTACCAGTAAAGTGCTTCGAAAAAACGTTGCACTGCTTGCTTTTGAAAATAGGTTTTAGACTAAAATACAGACTTTGAGCTTACATTAGCACGACAAAGATGGTGTTAATAGTATGTATTTTGATTACTTTTTAGCTTTCATTAATTTAAAATCTAAGGTCGTATTTAGAGTCTAGTCAATTTCACTTTTCTGGAACAGAATACCTGATGTACTCTTTGAATGGACATAATAACTAGAATGAACATTTACTTGGTACAGTAAGCGTTTCATTCAAAACTGAACTTTATTTGATGGGTAAGTATGAAAATTACTTACATAAAGTTATGAAAACGAAAGATGCATACTTTAATTGGAAAAGTAAATTCAAAAACAACGTGCCTGTGAATCTTACCCTTATACATTGCATTTAATTTGAGATAATCCTAAGCTATATCCAACTGTCGCGACATCTAATTTAGCTATGATGCTATTGTTTTAATATTGTGTCTGATGCGTTCACAGTTGATAATAAATTGTATAGACGCAGTACACCCCCCAACATACTTTAATTACACTGTTACCTTCAATTAAATATTTATCTTAATATTTGTCTTCACTTACATAATTTAAGTACAACTATACTATCTGTAGGACATTATAGTTCATACAAATAATAAACCGAAATTTCAATAATTCTGTGACAATAAATACTTTTGCACTATTTTCTTTCACACGATTCTTTCAGTAAAATGTTAATGCACTCTGCTCTTTTAAAATGAACTGAGTAAATACATTATGAAAATGCTTTTAAATACGTCTTTCTTAGTAAGTAATGCAGATTTACTTTAGGATTGAGTTGGCTCTTTCATTTTATGTGTTAATTAATTTCTTCGTGGAATTTCTGTTTTCTCGTAATATGTTAGTAGACTATTGCGATGAAGCCTTGCGGCAAATCTAGGAATTCAGGGCATCAGAGCTAATTAAATTGATAAGCTTGAATGAAAATGGTCAGCACTTGATGAAGTTCCGTTTCTGCAATATGGTTTTCTACTAAAAAATCTAATTAGTCCGTCAGATAGATTTCTAAAAAATTGGAGACATATTTTGTCCTTTGCCACGTAAAAAAAAATTACGAAGTTACAGTGCGTTGAAAACGTCGCGTGACGTCACTTCGATTGTACAATTTTACTAGCGATGTAACGTCACCGTCTCTTGAGCCATGATGCGCTTTACCTTTATCATTTTTCATCGATTTGAAAGGGAAAAAAATCCTTGTCTAATATTTTTTAAAAATCTAACGGACGGACTAAATAGAATTATATTTTTTCTACCTTGTAGAATACCATAAAGGTGAGTAAACTTTGAGTCATGTCGTAAAAGAAAGGATGATTTGTTAAAAAACATGTGTAAAATATTCTCAGTAGACGCATACTTACAAGGGATCTACTCTTAAAAAGTACTAGACATTTTTAAAGCAGTAGAGACTGCTTACTCATTTAAATAAAGCTTCGTCTCTTAAAACAAAAATCTCAGGGATTCTCAGAAACGTTAGTCGCAAATACGCTGGCTATAAGCTAAAGCGAAACAAAGTACTAACTTATTTTACTAAAGCCTGCACACAGAGTAGACGGTTTCAGAAGCCCAGCTCCTTGCAACGAGCGTAAACAGGCGTACACACACAGAGACGCCTGTGGCCTTAGTGCGAGTTTTTTAACGTTCTCGATGGGGTTAGCGTAAACGTCAATTTGTATTGAAACTGAATGAGCGCCGTCAGGTGACACTCACGGACGACCTGTTTCTTTCTATACAATTTGACATAAGCGAACGTTTACGTTATTATGATATTTTTTTTTTTTTAATTAAAAAACTAGGTAGTTTGTTATAAATGAGCTCTTTCTTTTAGTTAGTACTTCCCAGAATTTGATCCTTATTAGCGACACTTTCGGATAGTGCAATTATACAGAAAGTTGACGCTATCGTTCACTCAGTTTTTTTTTCAAATCATCAGCCTTTTCCCAAGTAAATTGGGGTCGGCTCTCAGTCAAATCGGTTTTCTTTCAGATCATTCCTCACTGAAATCTGAAAACCCTTTTCCCTTTATGAATCGACATCCAATATTCATCATTCTATGTGTGATCATCATTATCACCATTTCAGCCTAAAGACACTGATTGGATATAGGTCTTTCCCAAGTCACTACCTCGACTGGACCTGTGCGTCTCGCATCCAGTGAATTCCTGGAACCTCCACCAGGTCATCGGTCTAACTTGTAGGCGGCCTTCCAACGCTGCGTCATCTGGTACTAAGTCCCACTCCAGAACCTTTCTTTCCAATTGACACTATATATATACGTGCCTTTTTAGACTGGTTGTATAAAGCTGACCTTCTGCACCTTTTTATTCAATGGCCTGAATCTAGTACTGAGGGATAGTGCTCCCGAGTCCCGATGTAAATGGAAGTGGTCGCTGGCGGGTAGTCTCGCAAGTTCTGTTTTAACCTACTTATTCTTTTGCTACTGTCGGTTTATATGTTTGTAAGTGTGTTCATAAAATTATATATGTTCTGTCTGTTTTTATTTTATGTTTATGAAAGTCCAGTTGAAATTCCCTTGTCCGTGGTATTCGCAGGGTAAAGAGGTACTTCTGGAATTCAGTTAGCCTGATTTAGGTACTATAAGATGTGGTGCTTCTTTCTTTGCACTTGACTGCTTTTATGGTTTTGACAACGGGTAATCCTGTAAGTTGAGACGATTTTTTATCGCTTTTGAATCGTCTTGTCATCCTAATGCCTTCGTCGCTATTAGCTACCTATATTATTCTTTTCCACGCAATGCGCTCTAAGCAAGTAAGTTGTTCTTAGTTCGGGTTCGGGACTAATCGTAAGTCAATAGGTGATACAGAGTAGAAAACGCCCGAAACTAAGGCCGAAACTACGGACTTCAGGCTTAGAGAGTGGACCCCCAATTGGGCGACGCGTCTAGCTACGCTGAAATATATCAACCAAAAGCAGAGTACCACCAAAGTCATTTTACGGAGTGTCAAATGGAAAGCCTTTCTTGATACCGTGTTGTACGATCGGAACGTGCTGGACCCTTGTATTAACAGTTTACGATCCCTACTACGTGCCTGTAGTTAAAGTCGTGGAAATATTTCGATTGCACTGTTGGCATGGAATATGTACACCTTTATTTTTCTTATCTATATTATATTCTTCGTTTCCTGCCAAGTATGGTTGCCAAGTATTGTAATATTTTAAGACTAGGTGACTCTGGTAAAGTGTTGTAAAACGAACGTAATCTGAAGTAATATCCGCTGTTCCTACGAATGTGTCAACGTTTAAAATAAATCGGTCCATTTTTGACGACTGAAACACACAGTTGACAGTTTTTTGCTAAAACTACGTTAGTAACGCGAATGAAGCCTCCGGCTTGTTTATTTAAAAACTAAAAGATAAAGGCAATCAAAATCAAAAATAGAACTCTAAAAAAAGAAAACTGTACGCGGGAAAACAAAAGTGAATTCACAAAATGGCGATCAAACGTTGGGATAGTCACCTAGCTAATCAGGAATCGAGATGAAATCGGACAAAAGTAATATAACTTTCCGTATTGAGTATATTAAGTAAAATCGGACCCGGTCATACGTATAATTAAGGAACCTCAAAGTTCGTTTAATATAATCGTCGGTTCTACCGATTGTCGGATTGGAAGCCTTGAGAAACTTGTGCGTTAGAATAATAAAGGGAAGATTTTAGGGCTTAACAGCTATGTAGGTATTGTAATAAAAGTTTCTGATTGAATTTGATTGTGCTTAGAATCTCAATCTCCTCGTATTATCTCATCTGCCTAGTCTTTTTCCTACAATATTGGGGTTGGCTTTCGGTCAAATTGGATTCAGCTGAATACCATTTACGTAAAGCGACTGCCTATCTGATCTCCACAACCCAGTAACTGGGTAACGCGGTGCTTCTTGGCAAGACTGGTGTCAGATTTTATGGTTTCTGAATCCTGTCATTTGTACATCTTTGGCAGTCACAGACCAACCTTGGCAAGCGTAGCACCTTGAAGATCGACCTGTGAGCCTGTTATTGTTCAGCCACGAGCTTGTGGTATTAATCAATCTCCTCGTATTTATGAAAATAACATTCGAACTTAAAACTGTAAATAATAGTAACGATTAGGTAGCCTATTTCAGACCTCAAAAACAAAACAACCATAAAACATGTCCTATGAAAAATAATATCCGCCATTTTGCTGCTTAAATATTAGAAAAACACTTCAACGAAAATGCCTGTAAAAAAAATAATAAATTGTCATTGAAGAGTAAACGAGAAAAATATCATAAATCATCTGTCAGTGATGTTTATATGACTTAATTTGATTTAGATGGGTATTTCAAATGGGATAATAACGGTTTTTTTTTGTCGGTATTCGTTCCTGCGATAATTTCGGAAGTAAATAAAAATGTTGGTTGAATAATGGTGAAAATTCTGTGCTTTCGTGTTTGCTGAAGGCGAGTTGGCGATGATAGATTTATCTAAATTTATATTATAAAAGAGCCGTTTGTAATCTCTGAAAATGTTCCACCAGTGACCATCACACCTCACCTCTTCACCTCTCTATCAGTGAAAGAATTTTATTAATCGATTGTATTAATCGGTTAATAAACTAGCGCTGATATTCTTTTGATCCCGAAAAATACTCGGTTCTTGTCTTACCGGGCCCAGAAGAGAACACACGGAAAAAAAAACACCAGATTTCATCAAGATCTTTTCCTTCACCGATGTCAGTGAAGTTGTTTTGGCAGTAATACAAGGTTTTATATAACTTGTCTTGTTATTAAGTATGTATCGATCATATCGCGCAACTAAATAAAATGATTATCGACAACAATTTGAGCTGAATTTTCGCAACGATGACAAGGCATGATTAGCTAAGTGAGATCATTCTAAATTCTATATCGTGAACTTCCAAAAATGACGGACCAATCTATTTCTATGCAAGCTCGTTATGAGTAAAAAACCAAAAATTTGTAAAAAGTTTTGATTTGGCTGTTTAGTTCAACCACCTGTGAGATATCCTTGCGTCTGTAATTGAACATCGTCTGTTCGAATTTCGAAGAGCTTTGCGGTCATCTCGACATCCTAACGATTTGACTGTGAAATCTGACGTCAGAATTCAAAGCTAAAATTCGACCTAAACCGAGCTAGTAGAAATCTATTGTGGATGTTTGGGTGTACTGATACACTAGCCGATTAGACTGTTTGTTACTATATCGATAACAGATCTGATTCTAAAGCATACCTCGGGGAAAATGATACTACTGTAAATTGTACTAATAAGAGGACTGATTTTAGTAATATCAATGGTAATGCTTTGTTATACCAGGGATGACCAACCCAATCCCAAATCGTGGTTATTAGTCTAGTCGATCTACTCAACTATACAACGTGTAACAGAATAAACGCAATACCTCTTAAGGGGTCATTGTACTCATCATTACGAACAACTGCTACTATGGGACCAACCCCGAAATCGCGAAAAAAAAAATCAGCTGTTCATTTTGTCCAGTTGCGCGCAAAAATGTTTGGGGAAGTCAATTATTTTTTCACAATTTCAGTGTGTGTCCATAGTGAAAGTTGTTGATAATAATGATAGAGTACAATGACCCCTCAAGAGGTATTGCGTTTATTATGTTACACGTTGTATAAATAGGTTGGGTCTAATAAAATAAAAAAATACTAAGTACCTACATAATTGTATAATGAACTACTTATACCGTTACATTTAAAATTTTAAGAATTAGATCGCACAGGATTTCTTTTCAGTAAAAGTAGATCTCGGGTCTAATCAAGTTGGCCATCCCTGCTCTATACTATACTATACTACAGTATGCTTGACATGAAGGGAAGTCGAAATTGTGTTGTGTCGAGATCCCACTATGATCACTCATGTGTCTTTTTTTTTGGAACAAGCCCGCCACATATTCCCAAACCACTGCAACTCCTAAAAGCCAGAATCAACAGTGGTGACCACCAGAAAAACGCCGAGTCAATGAAGCTCGACGAGTCCCGGAGAAACGATTCAACTGTTTTGGATGCCGCAATGAAATTAATCAGAAAATAACAGCGGAGGAGTAGGAAAAAATATAATTTCTTCTTATGCGTCTATCTGCCCATCTGTCAGAGGCAATTTGATCCAAATCTACTGGGCCAATTCAGTAGAAAGGTGACATATGAGAGCTTCTATGACCCTGAGACGGAGGCGTAAAGAAACCATATTTTTTGCGTATATTCTATTTTAATGAGACACATTTTATCGAGAAAATTAAAATAGAACTTTTCGAACTGTGCCTTGTGAAGGGAGTTATTTTACAGCAACGTTCTTCAAGTTATTCAAGATAATAGTTGACAATTGACCAACCCGGGGAAGGCTCTATTGTCAACTGTTTTCTTATCTCCGAAAAAAACTGAGTATAAAATTTAGAAAAAAAAAACTAGTTGGTTATTAACAACACAGTTCATTTAACTTCTAGGTAGGATAACCCACCAAAAACATTCTTAATTTTTTTTTATTGAGTAATGTGCTTGCTCTTGACCTCGAAGTGCTTTCATGTTAAATGTTGCCAAGACGAGACCACATGGCTCGCACTGTCAAAAAGTTATCAGATCTCATGAAGAGCCAAGCTTCTAACTCTACAAGCCCTAACTTCAATAACTCTTATACCTTAGTCAAAATATGTGGCTTGGGCGTTTCTACTAGAACTATTTATATCACAGAAAAGTAATAAACAGTGAATATTTTTTTCACCTTACGCCATATGTGTGTAAATAAACCCCTATTTAACTGTTATATTATTATGTGGGGATACTTTAGCTGTTAGAAAAAATGACATATCGTCCTTTTGATGTCACATCTCAATGAGACAAATAACTGTTTTATTTTCTTTGTAAATAATATTTCTATTTAAATGATATACTAGCATGCGTGTTTTGTGCATGTGCTAAATAAATTTTATTCTTTCTTTCTTTCTATTTTGCACAATTATTTTATAACACGCCTATGTCACTTCGTCAGATTTCACGTTAGTTTCAGGTTAACATGAGTTTGACATTTGCTTGCTCAACTCGAAACTCATCTCTTGAGCGCGAAAACGTCAACTAAACAAGCTTTCAGTGATTTACAGTGTGTTGGAGTTGGAGTACACGTTCTGGAATATGGACCATAATTTAACATTGTGCCAGATTTCATCCGAACCAGACTTGAAGAACTAACAATGACACAAACTCACAATCGCATTTATGATCAAATATTTTATACTAGTTAGGATTGGGATATTATAGAAGTATGTAAGCGTAGATTGTACTGATAAATTCCAAGCCTTCCTTGGTTGGAACAGTCCTGTGGTAGCAGTATTAAAACTCGGTGAACCATGCTTCGTCCGGCGAGCGTGCACTTTTGTATCTTACAAACATATTGTGTGCTTAATATATTACCATCTCAAGGAAAACAATGTGTAAGAAAACCACACGTTCTCTATAATATTTGACGTGTATGATACATGAAGAAGTCGGTGTATCGCCATTTATACCTGACTGAGTAGATAGCGGGGAAGAGTTATGTTTCGAAATTCTGTGGCTTTTTATCATAATTTATCTTTCTTAAGACACTAAAAATATTTTGCATGTAGCCAGGCTTGTTAACGTGGCCAGAGTATGCCCAACAACTTTTCACAAAATGCTCTCATTATTTTGTAGGCTCACGCATTAAGGAATTCTAGTTAAAAAATCTGATTTGTCCGTCAAATAGATTTCCAAAAAATATTGGACACGTCATTTTCTTTTTTCTTGTAAACAGAAAATGACGAAGATACAGTGCGTTGAAAACTCGCGTGACGTCACTACTATAGTACATTTTTTACTAGAAAAGTGACGTCACCAGCCCCCTCTCTTGAAATAATTGAAATTTCAAAAAATACGTGCCCAATATTTTTTGAAAATGTAACGGTCCGTCCGTTACATTTTCAAAAAATATTGGGCACGTATTTTTCTTAATAGAATTATATTTTTTCTACCTGGTAGATTACCCTGTGGGTCAATCTGTTAGAACTTATATCAGGGCCTGAACCACCAACTCTTAAAGCAGTATTACTTTAATATTACTTCCAGTGGGAAAGAGACGAATCTATACGTCCTGCATAGCTCCGTCTCTTTCCCACTGGAAGAAATATTGAAGTAATACTGCTTTAAGAGTTGGTGGTTAGGCCCCTGAACTGCCAATAACAAGATTATGAGTACATACAGACCGTTTAATATACGCTTACAAATCAAATTCACACAGTCAATCGCAATGCCTTTAATTTTGACATTTCAACAGTATTTTACATTGTTGAGTCGACGAACTGTTACACTGTCTGTAACAGTAACAGATATCTGGATAATCTAAAAGTAATTTAATTTAATTGTGTTCTGAGGACCTAGCAAGAATGTTTTGACGTATACTAACGTAACAGTATCGCTAATGTGAGAGTATTTTACTATTATAATACTCGTTTCATACATAATTTTCATTTGAATTTAATACTATTTTGTATTTTTGTATGATACAAATTATGTATGTTAATAAAATTAAACCAAAATACTATGAGCTTTAGGTAGTTTTTTTATTAAAAAAATACTTACGCTAACGATACTGTAACGTTACAATACGTAAAAATATTCGTGCTAGGCCCTCTGTAAGAAAATGTGTTGTAGTATTTTACGCAATTCGGGTGCAACTCCTGCGTTGTGGTCCAAATGACTGAGAAATTGGGAAAAAAATATCGGGTTGGTACAATATTTTTGCTCCTATAGCACCATAGCGTATTTTTAAGCTGCATCTCGATAACTCCATCTTTTAACTTATATCTTCTGCATCACTACCGGCCCATTTACTACCTCTGCGTACTTAAATACCTAATCGTATTCACTCCACACTATGTTAATGGTTTGAAGATCCTTAGCGCCATAAATTCAGATATAAAGCGAACGTTAGTACTATTTTATGGTCTTCATAGATGGTATCCTTCGTTCTACAGAATTTTATGGGTTGTTAGCCATCCTTGGAATTTATAACGTGTTCCAATTATGGCATTTGGGTAGTGCTTAAGAATCTGAAATATTCATGTGATTAAATTCTAAAAAGTCTGTAAGATTGCTTGTATTTATTTATGCTTTTACATTTATTTTAGATCTAATTTTTTTTCACATTCTGTAGATGAAACTAATGATCCGAGTAATTGGTGGCTAAACCGTCATAGTGATGTAACCATGACGGTGAAAAAAAAAGCCTAAAGTTTAAACTAAAGCACGTGTTGCGGATTTTGTTCGAAAGAGTTACCGCGGCTCTGGAACGTAAAAGGCACTAGGAGGAGCATGGATGGGTTATAGTCAGTAAAAGTCTGAAATCCCCGGCCGCTCCACTTAGAGCGAAAGGGGTCATTTGATGATTTCCCATCCTTAAAAAAAAGCACGTGCCTCAGTTTAAACTTTAGGCTTCTTTTTAATCATGATTGTGTTCACAAACAAACATGATTTTAAAAAAAGAAGCAAAAATGAAACCAGTATTGCTATTCTGAAAAAATTCTATCAATCCATAGCTTCAGTCGGTTGATTCTGGTGAAATGAGCTGTCATTCCAATTGATGTTAATATTTATGGTAATATAGCTTACCAGACCTAAGTTCTGATAGATAAATCTCTTCTATAATTATGGCTGTACTTACAATTAAAATATCATGCGAATGGCTAGAAAAGGAAGGAAGTCCGTCAATAGTGCGCATTCATTTGCATTATCATCTGAAAACATATTAAGCCCAGAAATCATCTTTCCGCGTTAATTACACAGTCTAAAAACATAGCTGCACCAAAACAACCATGAAAGAATATTGCCACTCTAGTTAGACGAGCAAAGTCCCAAAAATACGGAATTTTTCGGGCAGTAAATTCATAACTTCCCTTTGGAGCTTACCGTAGTCAGCCTAAATGAAATTTAATGCAACATCCAAAAGGGATTTTTGGAGGAATGTACTAATTGAAGAAAATGTTTACTTAGGATGCTTTGAGCTCTTCGTAATTAAAATTAAAGTTCTTATTTTATTATTTCTGGTAAATGGGACTGTTTTTATTTAAATCTTGCAAAAGTGTTCTGTTATGATTTAGTTTATGTTAAAAATTGTGTTTTATTTCTTTGCTTATTGAACTGTCAAAGGCCCATGTATGTGTCTTTTTGTGAGCTAGGTAACCTACCTACTATCTTCAAGTTAAGACTCATAATACTACTAGTTCGCATTCACACGTCAGTCGTAATTTAATGCGAATGTTCCTTAAAACATAGTAGAATTTGCACTTAGGTCGTAGAAAGCTGAAAACGTGATATTTATGCACGTGCGAAGTCACGGGCAAAATCTAGTAAATTATATTTATTTTGTAAATAGGTTAAAATAATACTTTTACACGTAATTTTTTTTCTTGTTAATTTTAAACTACTTGATTGCGAATTGCTTGTGACTTGCTGATGATAGTGTTCCACGTCTCAACACTAGCTTGAAAATATCGCCTCCTTCCCAGTGCTCGTACAATGTAATTTTTTTTTTGGATGGGAAATCATCAAATGACTCCATCCGCTCTGGGTGGAGCGGGAGGAAGTGTCAGACTCTTACTGACTAAAACCCATCCGTGACAGTGGTAGTTTTTGTAGGTACTTTTCTTATTTTTGATTGTTTGTGTTTGTGTTTATGTGTGTGTGTTTTTTTTTATTAGAGAGGGGTTTGCTCTTGACTCTAGTCAATGTCAGAGATGACAGAGACAAAGACTACGATGGAGCGAGTAGACCTGCGTGCCAGACCCTGTCAAAAGCCTTCGAGATATCAAGCGACACGGCAAGTGCTTCGCTGTGTCTCTCGATGGCTTTGCCCCAGCAGTGCGTGACATACACAAGAAGATCGCCAGTTGACCGTCTCCGGCGAAAGCCATATTGACGGTCACTGAGGAGATCATTGTCTTCAAGGTAGGTCAGCAGCTTACTGTTCAGAACCCTTTCCATAACCTTGCATAGGATGGAGCTAATGGATCGGACGGTAATGTGCAGGGTCAGCACGGTCTCCCTTTTTGGGCACCGGTTGCACATTCGCAAGCTTCAATGATTTCGGCACCGTTTTTTTTTCAAGAGAGAGGCGGTACAGGCGTGTTAACACAGGAGACAGTTTAGGTGCACATTGCCTCAATACTCTCGCTGGAATGCCGTCAGGTCCGCTGGCCTTATTCACGTCTAGACTGCACAATACTCTTCTGACCTTTTTAATTTGAACTGCGATCTCCGGCATCGAAGAGTCACAATGAGGTAAAGTTGGTGGTTGCTTGGAGCCAGCGTCCAGACGCGAGTCTTGCTTGCAAAGAGAGTTGCAAATAAATTTGCTTTCTCTCTTGGAGAGTGAGCCAGCGAACCATCGGGTTTCAGCATTGGAGGGAAAGTGGGTCGACAGAAATTCGTTTCAACCGCTTTCGACAGGGACCAAAACTGCTTACTACCCGGAGGGTGCGATGCTAGTTTGGCCCCGATACGTCCGACATGGTCAAAACGTGCCCTACGTAAAACCCGCTTGCAGATCTTGGCGGTAGAATTGAAGGTTCTTTTCCCTCCCCGAACCCTACGTGCTTTAGCCTTTCGGTCGCGGTGTTACTTAGTTTGTAATCTTTTTAAACTATGGACTCCGGTATGAAAAAAAAAAGTATTATTATTTTCTAGCAGCTACATTCCGGTGTCTCACATCATGCATTTTTCAGGGATAAAAGCCTAAAACTAAAACAATAATGAAGATTTTAATCAGTGACAGTAACTTCAGACATTACAAATTAAAATTCAAATTTAAAGCATTTATTTCAATTAGACCATTTACTGGCACTTCACATACCTATTTACTACAAAGTATAATGCAAAAAAAGCAATTTAACCTTCTCATAATATAAGTTCAGAAGATCACGACACAAGTACATAATAAGAGAGAAGAAACATCTACATGATAGTGATTTGGATTAGTAGCTGTACGGAGATAACTTAAACTAAACGGACAATAGCTTGCAAACCAGTACATACAAGTCTATTACAGAACCCTGTCACGTCAACTTTAAACCACCGCTTAACTTATCTTTTCACCCGTAAATTATAATTTCTGCGGTACCCAGTATCAGTCATTGACCTTTGTCATTCATCAACCCGCAAACGGAAAAGTGAAAAACGCAGATGTAAGCGTTATAATATTGTGAAGTGACATGAATATTTTAGGTTGAGCGCACTTGTAGGACACGTACGTGCCAACGATCGAGTGTGGAACCCCAGTTATCGCTTTTGGTAGGAATCATAAAATAAATGTCGGTTTTTGTTAGAGCTTTTAGGAAACTGATCTTTATGAAATAGTAGCTTTTGCCCGCGACTTCATATACGCATATCCAGTTTTCCCGTTCCCGTAGGAATTTCCCGTTCTCGTTTTAGCCTCATAAATGTGACTATCATAAAAATATCAAAAAAAGAATTTTCCAAATCCGAGTGGTAGTTCCAGAGAATAGCGCGTTCAAACAAACAAACTCCTAATAAACATTTGAAATATTTGCAAAGTGAAGCATTTTTGAAATTTATATTTTTTCAATTGATTACTTACTTTTAAAGTAATATATTTGCGAAATGAGATGTTTGTCAAATAATTAGTTTTTATAATTTAATTTTTTTTGCATTTGTCATTCTTTTTTTGTCAAACATCAGTGAACCAACAAATTCACTTTATAATATTAATAATTAAAGATGGGTTTGCGTTTGACCACTATCTCATCTGATGCAAACCCATGATGAATGACGGAGCACGCTTACTTAGAAGCAACGTAATCAGTCCTTATTAAAGAACATTGTACACCCCATGGGTATGTTACAGAGACATTATAACAAATAATTATAAGAACTGACCATACACCTGTAACAATCAATAAATGAATTTGAATTTGAATTTGAACACGAAGGAAATTCTATTTCTCAGCTGCGCCTATGAATTGACAACATTCTTGTTTATCTTTATGTTTAACAGTCAAGTCAATTACTGTTTTCCTATTGATGATCCACAACATGCTCTACATATTTTTATTTTGCGACACCTCACACCTAATCAAATTATTGGCAAACAAAATAAATAAAATATTATTCTTGCCTTTTCCAGGAATAATATCAATTCAGAGCCATCACAGCCCGTACGCCTGTCACGTTTTTTATATGAATTTAGCGCAAAGGGAGAAGAGTTTGCGTCCTCCATTTTCCTTGTCGGTAGATCTCGACATGTTGGATTTATGTATTTTGTACGTCACGAACGTTTTGAGTAGTGTAAGCAAATCTAACTTGTTTTTATTTGGGGAATTTGAATCGTAAATTATTTTTTTTGCTCTATTTTTGTATAAACCAACCATTGCCACCAACCATTTTTCATTTGTACATAATTATTATAGTAGAATCTGCTACAAGACTTTTTGTCATAACCTTTTCTTTAAAATCTCAGTTTGGCTGCATAAAATCAAATTTTCAGAGTTAGATTCACAAGAAAAACCTAAAGACAAAATTTGGGAGACACTGCTGCAGGCTTTTTGGGTATCTAGCCCTTGCCCCTTTTTTTCTATGTGAAATCATCAATGTTCCTCCAACTGCCCTTTGCGTTCCTGGGCCGCGGTGACTCTTTCAAACAAATTCCACAACCCTGATAGGATGCCTGTGCCCTGCCTCATTTTTCTGGAACAACAACGTATTCGCAGTATGAGCCTCTCCATTTCCTTAAACTATTAATTTATTATTGTAATACCTATAGATTTGCTGCCCGGTATAAAGCCTTAGCAAGCCAGTTGGACAGCCTGAATGTGTAGAAAGGGTTTACTACTGCCACTACTGCTCCATTAGTAGTCAACTAGTCCACTAGGATGAGCTACTTAACAACTTTTAACATGTCTAACTTTATTTTAGGACTTACACTAGGGCTTTGTTACAAGTCCTTTTTTTTTTTTTTTTTTTTTTTATTGGATGGGAAATCATCAAATGACCCCTCCCGCTCTGGGTGGAGCGGCAGGGAGTGTCAGACTTCTACTGACTAAAACCCACCCATGCTCCTCTTAGTGCCTTTACGTTCCAGGGCCACGGTAACTCTTTCGAACAAATCCGCAACCCTGGTAGGCTCTGGCCTTAACGGGCCCCGACCCATGCTGACGACTGCTGGCTTGGCGCGCGTAGAACACAGCGCGCCGTCAACCCGGGCCTGTTCTGATCGGACGGCGAGCTACCCATTGCTCGCCGTCCACAGGTTTGTTACAAGTCCTACGTAGTCTATTAATGCTTGAGTAACTTTGTTTTAAAAGTTAAAGCAGCCACATGGCTTTTAGACGTCCAAACTAATATAAAGGTGTCACGGTATCTTTGGCAAAAAGGCCATCATAATGAGTAGATTTTGGGGACGAGCAGTTTAAAACAAGTAACCATCTTCATGACCGATCAGTCGATCGAGTCTTTGTGACCAGTGCGTGTTGCCAGTGATGACCTATGAACTCGAAACGTGGTCGCTCACAATGGGCCTCATCAGAAGGCTTAAAGTCACCCAAATGGCAATGAAAAGGGCAATGCTCGGAGTTTTCTTGCGTGATCGAATCAGGAATGACGATATTCGCTTTAGAACCAAGGATACCGATATAGCCCGAAGGATCGCCAAATTGAAGTGGCAGTGGTCAGGACACATTGCTCGCAGAACAGATGGTTGATGGGACCGAAAAGTTCTGGAGTGGCGACCGCGTGCCAGAAGACGCAGCGTTTGAAGGCCTCCCACGAGGTAGACCGATGACCTGGTGAGGGTCGCGGGTAGCCGATGGATGCGATACGCACAGGACCGGTTGTTGTGAAGACACTTGGGGCAGGCCTATGTCCAGCAGTGGATGTCTTTGTCGTTATGATGATGATGATGACCGATCACAAATTGACTAATCAAACAACGGCTCATTCATTAACTCCCAATGTATTTTGTTACTTTTCAAGATACATCACCATATCCCGAATTAATATCATCCTTACTTGATCGATTCGACCAGCTTGTCTTTTTTACCTTTTATTGAGAATGATACTTGGTTTCACGTCAAATTGACATTCTAATTTCATTTACAAAAATCTCGTCGTTCTAAGAACAATTTTTAAGAGGCGACAACACATAATTATAAAAGGGAAACGTTAATTATTTGTTTTAAATAATAACATAAATATGTACCAAAAAACAAACTCGCTAAGTAATGATTCGATGCTGAAAATTATTTAGCTACAATACCGCTGTGTCCCATTGGTCTCCTTGCTGTTTATATGTGATAAGATTAATCAAAACTTTATATGTACTCAACTAGTAAGGAAACATTTAGCTATACACACTTACAAGCGTTATATTGTGGTTAATGGGTAGTTTTAAACGCTCTCGTTATAATTGATGGTATGTACTTATAGATTAATGATCCTTGACTAAAACTATGTCACCCTTTTTTTACATTGGCTACACCAAGCTAAAAAAATACAACAGATACATTGGAGGACCCGCTCATGCACTAATGCACAGTTAACATGCAACCTGTACTGGAGATTATCTGTCTGACCTCTAGCTGCAAAGTCACCCAAGAGTCCATCGTCCCAAAATGAAGCCTTAGTTGTTTTTTTCATTAGAAGCATTAGTTAATTTAGAGGCATTAGTTATTTTTCAAATAATTTACGTTACTTGTCCAGTTGACTAAGAGCTAATCATACGATCTATTGAAATGGACAGCTCTGTTAATAAATTATAAAACTACAGTTGAAACTGTCATTCAATTTTGTGAATTAGGAATAAATATTTATTTGGAAACTTTAATTTTTGTCTAGTCATTCTTGAAATGGAGACCTTTGCTGGACCTTAGATTGGCCGTACGTTGGCTTACTTATCTGGCGGTTGAAGTAATTTGCAAATTAAAAAAAGAAAACATCTAAAAGTAGCTCATTTACAACCTTTTTTTATGGATGGGAAATCATCGAACGACTCCTTGCGCTCTGGGTGGCGCGGGAGGAAGTGTCATACTCTTACTGACTAAAACCCATCCGTGTTCTTTGCAGTTCCAGTTCTGGTTCCGTGCGTTCCAGGGCCGCGGTGACTCCTTCGAACAAAATCCGCAACCCTGACAGGCCCCGTCTACTATGCTGACATCTCTTTGAGGCGCACGTGGAACACAACGCGCCGTCGCGTCGTCGCGTCGCCGCGCCGCGTCGACCCGTTGCATGCGTTTGCACTTTTAGGTACAAAAATTGCGAGTGTGATAGCGCCTGTCAAACAAAACAAACACGATTGTTTGTAAAAGGCAGATGCCTAGCCTTTTACATATAAAACTCGACCCGAATTTCAATATTGCTTTTCTTCACACTGCATCCGATTCGAATTCGTGATTTAGAGTCTGAAAAACTTGGACCGAATTTGGATACTGCTTGCGCACTAATCCGATCTCTGATCCAAATCCGAACTGTCCGAATTGAATCTGAGGTAATGCGAAAGCGTTCATATAAACAGTACTACGGCTATAACTTCGGTCCGTAAATATTACTTCCGGATTGGAGACTCACGGATGACGGAAGTCTGATTTAGAGCTTAAACTACCATACAAATAGTTCTATGACTATTTCACGTAATTGAATCGGATGCAGTGCGTAACCGCTCGTAGACAATCCTTTGCTGCAATAAGTCTGCCTATGTACCACTCACTACTATACATAAAGTTGAAATAAACTTCTCTCATACACTGAATACAATAGATGTATTTCCGTGCTTTCTTTAGTTGAAAATGTAAACCATGTTCAGTTTCTTAAACTGTCGCCGCTCGATACTGCGTTCTGACCCATATCATTATTTATCCTTATTGTTCCCAGTCCGCGTCCACTACTTAAATTCAGTCCAAACTCCAGATTTTGGGGTCCGTTGTTTATTTTACTTAAGCTATGGATATCTGACGTTTATTCGAAGAGGCCAGTCGAATTTCTCGCCTTATTGTGAGTAATATCGGGCCGTTATTGGCCCTATTGAGTCCGGTTGGATGATATACTGATATTACTTTCGTAAAGTTTTTGGGAGGGCCCAGCACGTTATAAGTTATGTGGATGAAGTTTTCTTTTGTAATTTAAACCGTCTTGGTGTCATTTTTAACCGACTTCTAAAAAAGGAGGTGGTTCTCAATGCGGATGTTTGTATTTTTTTTTTTATGTTTGTTCAGGGATAACTCCGTCGCTTGCCAACCGATTTGAAAAATTCTTCTGGTTCCATTGAAATTTTATCGAAATCGGTTCAGTAGTTTGGTTATTAAATCCAAATAGCTGGAATAAATATGTGGAAAAAAAATCCATGAATACGAAATTGCGTATTTTTGCTTTCCTGTGACTTTCCAGTGGTGTTGTTAGGTGTGGAGTACCACTAAAAAGTGAAAAATAAAAAACTTTTTCGCAAAAAAAAGAAACCGACTTCCAAAAACACTACAAAGTGCAAAATAACTTTAATTAAAACTCATAAAAGCGGTTGCACTGAGAATTAAAAATTAAAAATACAACGTTTTAAAGCCGAAACTTTACTTGTGGACTGAGCTTGTGGCTAAATAAATTCAGTCGCACGGGTCGATCTTCAAGGTTAAGCAACACTTGCCGGGGTCGGTCTGTGGATGGGTGACCATCTTAATATATCAAGTTTCCTCCGTGCCTCGGAAAGCACGTTAAGCCGTTGGTTCCGGCTGTCAATTGTAGATCTTTGGCAGTCGTTACGGATTGTCAGAAGCCAGAAAATCTGACTCCAGGCTTGCCAAGAAGTACCGTGTGGAGGTCTGGTAAGCAGCCACTCCACGTAAAATACTGGTATTCAAAGGCTAAGCAGATGATGAAAGCCAAAACTTTCTTCGACCGCTCCAGCCCCGACATGTGAAAATTCCAAAATAAAAAATAAATCTTATGTAATTGGTAAATAAACACTAAATTTGCGATTAATTAGGCCCACACCGGTGTGTTGCCGGTGCTTGAGCGGTGACATTTATTTAACCTGACCGATGACATTTATTTAGCCTCCAATATACTCATCAAGAAAATAAGACATAGAATGCTCAAAGGTAGTCAAGAAGCCTGGACGTTGAGCCGTAATCAATCATTAGCGCGATGATCCCACTCCGCTTGATACGCTGCATCATCAATCACACGGGAACTATCCTGGAGCTTAATTTACTAGATGAGACAGGAATTGGCATAATATTGAAGTTATGTTAATATAAGTTATGCTGTTTATTTTATATTAGGTATGCTCATTCCGTACAATGTGTAAATAAAAGCAATAAGTACCTGAAAAGGGGTCATTGTACTCATCATTATGAACAACTTTTACTATGGGACCAACCCCGAAATCGCGACAAAAAATCGGATTTTCTGTATATTATTTGGTCGAGTTATGCGCACATAAAAGTATGGGACAGTCCATTTTTTTTGCCATTTCAGTGTTTTTACCATAGTAAAATTGTTAATAATAATGAGTGCAATGACTTCTTCTTCTTAAGAAACGTTGCCCCATACTAGGAATTTTTCCTGTATCGTGGGTGCGTTTACAAACATACAAACTCACATCCACAAATAGTCAGACCCGGAACAACTATCTGTAGGCCATATAAATATTTGTTCCGTGCGGGAATCAAACCCACGACACGCAGCGCAGCAATCAGTCGCTTTTAACCCAAGGGTGAAGCGATGTAGCAACTGGATTACAATAAACCTTGTGTTTTTCCATGCTGAAACTGATTTCAATGTAACCAACTAGATATGTTTTACATTAGTTGACCACTAGCAGGAAATCCTAAACTCTGCAAATAAATAATCGAAATAGAAAATGCGTTGCCTTGTAGAAAGCCCGGAACATTCGTGACTACAAAGTTTTAGTTATTGGAGTCAACAATTAATTAAAAGTAAGATTAGTAGAAAGACATGATAAAAAACATAAGCCCATATTCCATAACGCAAACTCCGACTGAACTCGAACTCCAACTCCATCGGAGCTTGTCATAAATTTCAGTTTTTGCATTTGTTTACTCATCTCTCGAGTACAAAAACGTCAACATGTACAAGCTTTCATTGACATTTTCGTGCGCATGTTGGTGTTGTGTACGTTACCCCAACAAGAAAGTGTCTCCTAGAGTTATATGAGTAGAACGTATTATTGGTGCCTTATCTGTTGTAAATGTGCCCCCACATAAAAAATGTGTGCCCCCTGTCGTTTTGGAAAAAAACGGAAAAAACGATTCTTGCTGGGGTAACGTTTTTCTAGCAGGAAAATTCTAAACGAATGATCGGAGAGAGAAAAATTGTGCATAGCCAGAGAGCTTATATGTGTGCCAAAATGTGCCCCCAAAAATAAAATCTGTGCCCCTTCAGGTTTTCGAGATATTGCATTTCCTGCTGGAGTAACGTTTTGATGAATCGTATATCTCTAAAACCATTGCATGTGCCCCTGTAGAATAAACATACACGAGTAGCTCTTAATGTGTGCCCCTTTGTGCCCCAATTAGATTTAAGAAAATATTTATAGTTTTCAAGTTATCGCGGTTTTATGAAAACCCGAAAAAACATCGCAGCGCCTAAATGAGACAAGGCATAACTTCGCTGAAAACTGTATTCGGTTCTTCTTGACGCTAATAATAACCATACAAAGTTTCAAAACTGTTCATGCATGCGTTTTTGAATAATCATGCTAAAAGTAAAAACGATGGTGTCATAACTTTGACGGCAAAATACAAGGAACTGGCACAATCCCAGATGTGTAGGTGTAAACCAAAATCTTGTGCCTTTAGTCAAAAATATATGGTGAAAATATTGAGCTTCAAATGTTACGCATTAAGTAAATATAAACAAAAAACCATAATATGTAAACAACGGCTGGTTATCCGACCAAATCTGAATGACTACTAAAAAGCGACGGATTCATACATATCGATGACCTTCTTTACTTTACTCACTAACCGGTTCACACGTGTTGTGCCTGAGTACACTGAAGTAGAAAAGTAATATCTAATAAAATAAAGTTGTTATTGGATTATATTTTAATAGCTGTTTCTATGACCTTACACATGATTAAGTACATTTATAAGAGCCATTTTCAAATAAAATGTACATGTGACTAACATGCTCAAAATCGTGACCAAACTGTTTTGTGACATACCTGTATTATGTATTATATTTGTATTATGTATTATACTAATGTAAGTCACATTTATTGTAAAGCAGAGTTTACATGTAACTATGTCCTACTGCTCAAATTGAGCAGGGTTCGGCAGGGAGCTAAAATGCAGGTTTAATGATCAAATTCAGCATTTATTCGAAACCTCCAAATTATTATTTTAAAAAATTACACTAAAACTCTTTTATATCTATTTTCCGTAAATGTCAGATTTATTTATTAGTGAAACGTTTTGTATGGAGATAACACCGGACGCCGCCGGCATATAATTTGTTAAAATTTTCAGCCGCAGTGTAAACATGTTTTAACTTAACACGTAGATGTGAGTTACGTCATATGAGTGACGAAATGTGACTCATATGTGTAGCATTTTCGTGAGAAACAACCTCAATTAGCCACAATATCAGAATAACTTGTAATATATAGATAAAGACGATACATACATGAATTGTATTAATAGGTTAATGCTATGAAAATAATACTCGCTTCTTTATTTGGAAATGCACTGTTATTCACACGTATTTTTTTTGTACAAATTGCAGCGACGTTTCGTGACAACAAATAAACTGACACTAAATATGTTCGTACTAAATAAAGGCGTAGGAAAAAAGAAAAAACAGAAAAACTCATTCCTACATATTTATGAACTTAGAGCATTGTATTGATGATATTGATGATTATAATTTTGTATCTACATATGTCTTACAGCCGCGAATAATATTTTAATCAACATACAACCAAGCACTGGCCTGCAAATTGCAAAAAAACTTAGGAAAATTCGAATTTCGCAGGCTGGTTGGAGCATTTACCTTAATAGAAGATTCCCTTTTTTCGCCTCCCCACACCGCTACATACATCTCTGGCCCCGCGGCGTCCGCTGACGTCGTCACGCAAGGAATCGCTTTGTCTTGCTTAGAGAAAGTGAGACAGCTAGTACGCGTACGGTGTTAGTGTGACAGAGACAGTTACGTGTAACGTCGCTCTATTATGAATAATGGGTACAAAGTGTTTATTGACTAGGAAGTGCGTTTGGATTATTACTTGGTATTGGTAAACAGTTGCAGTTATGTTACGACGCCAAGGACACTGTTACGTTGAGTCACGCAGTTGCACTGATACTGTTTGTTTACTTTTTTTTAAGTTGGTTGAAAGTGGCGTATAAGCATTTTATAACAATTATGTGGTTGTAGGGGTGGTGAATTTTATGGCACGATCTGCGGTGGTAAGTATTTAATGGCATTGTTTGACTTATTTAAAAATACTTGTACCTTACAAGCACTTGGATTTTTTTTTCATTACTTTACCTATTTATTTATTTTTTAACTAATATGTTCTAAATCATGTTTGTTTTGTTTTCATCTGAAAGGATATACATACTTTCCGATTGGTCCAATAGAAATTTCGTCAAAAGCGATTCAGTAATTTGTTTACTTTTTTTGTATAATACGTATTTAATTCTCTTCTTGTGCTAGGTTGATGACATATAATCCCTTAATAACTTCTAGTTACTATGTAAAAAAATAATTCATGACAAGAATTCATGTCTCCAAAACTAAGACTCGACCACAATCCGTCAACACTCAACATGTCACAGTCACAGGGCTGTATCTTTTTAGCCGAAACAACTAAATAATTGATTTGATTTTTACTGAATGTTCTATGGCAGCCATATGTGTATATATTTTTTTATTAGCCCTCAAAACTTTTGAACGCGACTGTACGGACAACAGCTTAGGTATAATACGTCCAATAAAGAAGGTCATCGATATGTATGAATCCGTCGCTTTTTAGTAGTCATTCAGATTTGGTCGGATAACCAGCCGTTGTTTACATATTATGGTTTTTTGTTTATATTTACTTAATGCGTAACATTTGAAGCTCAATATTTTCACCATATATTTTTGACTATTGGCACAAGATTTTGGTTTACACCTACACATCTGGGATTGTGCCAGTTCCTTGTATTTTGCCGTCAAAGTTATGACACCATCGTTTTTACTTTTAGCATGATTATTCAAAAACGCATGCATGAACAGTTTTGAAACTTTGTATGGTTATTATTAGCGTCAAGAAGAACCGAATACAGTTTTCAGCGAAGTTATGCCTTCTCTCATTTAGGCGCTGCGATGTTTTTTCGGGTTTTCATAAAACCGCGATAACTTGAAAACTATAAATATTTTCTTAAATCTAATTGGGGCACAAAGGGGCACACATTAAGAGCTACTCGTGTATGTTTATTCTACAGGGGCACATGCAATGGTTTTAGAGATATACGATTCATCAAAACGTTACTCCAGCAGGAAATGCAATATCTCGAAAACCTGAAGGGGCACAGATTTTATTTTTGGGGGCACATTTTGGCACACATATAAGCTCTCTGGCTATGCACAATTTTTCTCTCTCCGATCATTCGTTTAGAATTTTCCTGCTAGAAAAACGTTACCCCAGCAAGAATCGTTTTTTCCGTTTTTTTCCAAAACGACAGGGGGCACACATTTTTTTATGTGGGGGCACATTTACAACAGATAAGGCACCAATAATACGTTCTACTCATATAACTCTAGGAGACACTTTCTTGTTGGGGTAACGTACACGTTGGTGTTGGAGTTCGAGTTAAGTTGGAGTTTATGTTTTGGAATATGGGCCCTAGACTTTGATGTACCGACGGAAATACAAAAAGAACTTAATGTAGTTCTATACCTATGTAATTCTATGAAACCCTTTTCCATGGGTAGGAACTTCTATGTCATAAATAAAAAAACATTCGGCTAGCCGAAATTACATCTCTTTTTTGAACCCAAATTATCCCGAAAAGAGATTGGCTATCCAAATTGAAACCGTACGATATAATAATCCAAAACCTTGACAAAGACCCTCGGCAATACATTCCGATCAAACAGTTCAGTGAAATAAGTGAACCAGAAACATTCTGATGTATTGAATGGTCTTCCACTTAATTAGGCAAAGGGTGCTCTATGTGGAATCAGGCGAAATTGAGGACGCTGTTGATTTTGTCAGCAACCTGTGTTTATTGAGATGCGGATTGTGCTGCTGATTTGTGGCGGTTCGAATCTATAAAGGATACAATTATTTCAGTTTCGAAGCTTTTTGTATAGCAATTAAATAAGGATAAAGGACAGATTTTTTAAACATATCCCACCATCATCTGCCGAACCTTACCCCCAAATATATTGCGGTCGGCTACCACTCAAACCGAATTCAGTTGAACACCAGTATTTTACATAGTGACTGCGTATCAGAACTCCACAACCCAGTTACTGGGTTAAACGGTACTTCTTGGCTCGACTGGTATCAGATTGTCTGGCTTCTGACAATCCGTTACTACTGCCAAAGATATACAAATATCAGCCGGAACAAACAGATTAACCTGCTTTTCGGAGCACGGAGGAGTCTCGGTATGTTGAGATAGTCACCCATCTCTAGACCAACCTCGGCAGTCGTTGCTTAAAATAATAATTATTATTTTTCAGATCAGTACAATCCAATATTGTTAGTAAGGACATAAAAAACTAACAAGCTAATGTTAGTAGATTTACCTCTGTCAATTGCTTAACCTTGTCAATCGCCCCGTGCGGCTGTCATTATTTAGTCATGAGCGTCTCTTTAGCGAAGAGCTACTCCAAACATATAGCCCACCGATACACTCAAAAAGAAAAAAATATATATGTTGAAGCCCTATCGGCTCGAAGCTTCATATTACTTCAGTCAATATAATAAACAAAATGTTCTAACCATATTTCATAATTTAAATAATAACTTATTCTTCTACCGGACACTTCCAAAGTAGGTGTGATTTGATTAGCTTGGCTGCCAGAAGTTGCAGCCAAGGAGGCTAAAGTATGGCTATGATAGTAGGATTCCCAGTCGAAGTCTGTGTTATCTGATAGCTACAAGCTGGAGGTCATAGTCAAAAGTGAATAGCTTACTTCTTGGTAAGCGTGCTCCATCGTCGACCACACCATTGTGTACCATCAGATGAGACTGTGACCAGAGGCAAGACCAAGAATATAATTTAAAAAAAAAAGTTTTTTTATCAATAGTAGCATCAGCATCATAACTTGTGAAAAAGAAGATTAATAGAAAGTTTTGATTTTCATAATTTATTTAAGCAAAAAAAATCTGTGTCAAAATAATAATAGGTATGTAGGCATTTAACAAATTTTAAATTATTTTTCAAAACAGACACTAAAAAATTAAAAATACCCAAACCACTTCCAGTAGCTCCCAATATTCGTGTAAAGGCGGTAGTGACGTACAATCAGATGATCGCAGCGTGTTCAAACTGCACGTGAAAGCAATGGTCGGCAATAGGATGGCTAATTAGCCCGTCTACCCATGTATGTGTCTTTATAGTTCCAAAGCTAGGGAATGGAAGATTGCTTCGTGGTTCTATTAGTTACAATGAGTGCGTGAGCTTTGCATTTTAAAGTTCAATTTGAATCAAACTTTTTGTGTGTTTATTTATTTATATAAGTAAATAAATGTTGTTCTATTCTATTCTATTTTTATATATGGCAAGCAAAGCCGATGTCGACTATTCTGCCAGTGTCCAAAGTAGATTGGAGAAGCAAGTGTGCATTGTTTTACTGATAGAGGAAGCAACAATTTCTGCAGAATCAAATAAGTTCTTCAAATAATACAGTTGATTACTTGTTGGGTTAGTATGGGACTGAAACAAACAAAAAAAATAAAAGTACATAATGATAATATTATAATGGTTAAAATATTTTAAATGTTATTGCATGCCACATCCATACAGACAATGATTTGGAGTTAACGGATCATAGTTTTATGTTGTTGTGGCGGATGAAAGTCATCAGCGCCACAAGCAGGTCAGGAGAGGAAAATGTTAATAGAGAAGGGAAGTATAAATGTTGTTGTTTTTAAATTTGGTGTACAATAAAGTATAATTACTTTATTGTACACCAAATTTAAAAATACATACAGGATCTTAAACTAAAAACATACAATTGGCGTCCGGTATCTTATCCATTCCAGGTTGCCTGGTGTTTTTATAGCCTGGACACAAAATGCAACACTAACGATGTCAATTTTAAATTACCATTTGAATTAAAAAGGCCCTAAAAACGTATTTGGTTCCAATGGAATTTGAACTTTGTAAGACAAAGAGTTCGTTGTACCCAACAGTTCATTAATTAATAATAACAAACAGATACATTCACTCAGAGCGTACTTCCATAGCAAATCAGAAAATTCATTATTACACAAACAAGTATCAGAAATAGATAAAAAACTCACGCCACTAAACCTCCAAAGTATTAACACGCAAATAAATGAACACATTGTAAGTACACAACAAAAAATAGCAGCATGGTCTGAAAAAGCTCTACATGGAAGACACCGAGCCTCCTTGAGCCAGTCACACGTCGATAAAACAAAGTCGAACGAATGGCTCAAACGAGGTGAATTGTTTCCAGAGACAGAGGGTTTCATGCTGGCCATACAGGATCAAATAATAGCCACTCGGAATTACAAGAAATACATCATGAAAGACCAGAATCAGCCAACTGATTTGTGCAGACATTGCAACAGTGCCTCCGAAACGATCCAACATATAACAGGAGCATGTAAATCACTGGCACAAACTGATTATAAACACCGACATGATCAAGTCGCTTCAATTATACACCAACATTTAGCGCACAAATACAAACTTGTCAGTGAAATGATACCGTACTATAAATATAAACCAGAAACAGTTTTAGAAAGTAAGAATAACAAAATTTATTGGGACCGAACAATAATAACAGACAAAACTATTCATTTCAACAGACCTGATATCACCGTTCACGACAAAATTAATAAAACTGTATATTTGATAGATATAGCAATACCTAACTCACACAATATTCAAACCACAATATCTGAAAAACTCAGCAAGTACCAAGATCTAGCCATAGAAATCAAAACCCAATGGAAAGCTCAAACAGTTCATATTGTCCCCATTGTTCTCTCGTCTACTGGCATAATACCAAAATCTCTATCACAAAGTCTGAACACTTTACAGATGCCAACTCATACACTTTACATGCTCCAAAAAGCCACCATTCTTAACACCTGTCGTATCACTCGAAAGTTCCTGACTTCCTCAACACTTTCATCCACCGTCTCAATTTAAATTTCCCCTCACATACTTGGCTCTGGCCCGTATGAAAGGTAGTATACTCTCTCGATAGAGAAGCAAAATAAAGAACTCACTAAAATAATAATAATAATAATAATTTATTTTCTCTACACAAGTTACTTAATGCTAGGGTTACAGTCGTGCACGAACATGAAATTAACTTTGTGAGAGACTGGTGCTTGAGGTAGGTTTCTAAAAAAAACCTGTATTACAAGTCACCAGGGCCCTCGCGCAGCCATTAGCCTGCCATGTACTACTTTTAGAGAAACAAAGTTTGAACAGTAGGAGTGCATGAATCCAAATTAGGTTGCATTATAACTTATAAGTATTTAAGTAGAAAAAATAGATAAAAGATTAATAAATAAACGAAATAAACATAAAATTACACATTGAATGTAAAAATTTCAGTATGTGTGTGAGTAGCTGAAGAGTGTGTATGAGAGACTGTGGTGCGAGCATGTTTAATGGAATAGTGTGGTTCGAGTAAAATGTTATTGGTGTTTGTAACAAGCAGCAGATAGGACGATTAGTTAGTAGAGATCTCCATCGTCTATCTCAGGGGGATCAACAGTTTTTCTGTTCTCTGATAGTCCAGAGTTTTTAAGTAGGTAGTGACTGAGGTTTTGCATTTATATTTTGTTAGGGGATATATATTAAGAATTTTGTTTAGTTTATTATAAAGGTATGGTCCGAGAAACATGAAGAAATTATGGGAAAGAAATTTCCTCGAATACTTGATTTAATTAAGTACAGTTTGTTCATGTCTATAATATTATTATTATGATATATCAATACGCCATTGGTTAACGTAAGATAAAATTACTTTAATTTATTAATTTTTTTAACAAAAAAAAAAAAAAAAATAACATACACACATTTAAACATACCTACATTATTACTAATTTCTGTGTTTACGTTCGTTAGCGCAATTTTGCTTTCTGTAACGTAAAATTGCGCTTCAAATGTATAATATTGTGAAAAACCTGTAATGTCTTATCTACACTAATAATATTATAAAGAGGAAAGATTTGTTTGTTTGTTTGAAATGAATAGGCTCCGAAACTACTGGACCGATTTGAAAAATTCTTTCACCAGTAGAATTGTACATTATCGATGATGGACATAGGCTATAGAATATTTTCAAAAAAGTTAGGGATCCATATGAAAACTTCGATAATGTAACCCAAGGTGTGAGAAAAAATTATTATATCGCATACGCTGCGGAATCTATTGACAATAGAGCAAAGTGATGTACTACAGTTTTATAGAGGTCATCAATGTCTACAAAAAATTCCGCGATACCTATGGTATCGCGGAATTTTCGCGATCATGGTGACTTAACCATAATAGTTAGACATATGTGTCTAACTATTATGGTTAAGTCACCATGACCGCTTTTTGTTCAAATTATTCAAGCAAATCCTTGGTGATTTGAAAAAATGGTGATTTCGGTATCATGAAATCAATCCTTATCCATTTAAATGGTTTGATAATTAAGGTTGATTATTTCCGTGTAAATTACACTTTAAATTATTCAAATCGGACCTTTCGTTCAAAAGTTACGACGGTAATAAACATGCTCGGAGTAAGAAAAATGTCGCGGCTTGAGCGAACTGGGAAGAATCATATCAATGCCAATGCTTGGTCCGATGAAGTTGAAAATGATTTCGATAAAACAATAAGAATAACAAATGTTTGGATTTTTCGCAAATAAACTACATACCTACATAATAAGGGGTGAAGCAGGGGTGATTAAGTTTTTAGGGGAGGACATTATTGCTTGCTTTAATTTACGTCGGGATGCTATGAACAAACTAAAAATGGGATTATTGAAACAGATGTATCTAACAATTTTTGCATAATCAACTCCTGACGGGGTGAACGGGGTGAACAGTTGCGCTGAACCTGATACCATAGAATAAGTAGAAATGGCTAAGTAATAAATGTAAATGAATGAAAATCGCTGTGCTTAATTTTCCAAAACTAACCTTTTGTAAGGGGGTATAGGGGGCGTTGAAGTTTGTGGAGTACCTACTAAATCCGCGCGGACGAAGTCGCGGGCGAAGTGCTAGTTCATCTATATTTTCTTTAACTTATATTAAGGTGGACATCTTAAACAGTATTCTATTCTTTTCTAATCCTAAACCCCCATAAATTCCTTTCTGGGAGAAATACATGGGGTCCCTTTTTTCGCATAATCTTTTTTTTTACACACGTCGGTACGGAGATGGTATATATGCGTTTGGGGTGAGAGGATGTTTGTGCAAACCAAAGTTGCCATTTATCTCCAAAACTACAAGTCCGATTTTGATGCGGTTTACAGGGATGAGTTCGGGTTTGATTGGTGCATGTTCTTAAATAGGTGTTCCGGTGACAACTCACCAGGAAGCGCTGCAGTAAACATTTGTTTGTGCATAACCAAAACTAGTCCGATTTTGATGCGGTTTTCAGTAATGGGTTTGTGCTTAATTAGTGAGGGTTCTTAAATAGGTGTTTTCTCACTAGGGGGCGCTGCAGTAATATATTTTATATTTATATTAAAGAAAATATGTGGGTAAATATTTCTGTGTAATAAATAAACTATATCATATATAAATTTCAACGTAAATATTTATTATGTATAGCAATAAAATGTCTCCAATTATTCACGTTACTATAAAACTGAAAAACTAGTTCATTTAATGGCAGCCCCCGACGAAAAAAAAATATGCGTAAGCTGTTATGCGTAAATTTAATTAGGTATGCCATGTTATATATTTATTATGTCTCAAAATTTATGAAAATGGATAAGGAACTGAAATACAGACCTTCTTATACATCTCATGAATACCGTTTTGATCTAGAATCTAGAGTTTCACAGTATAAATTAGGTGCAAACTAGGTTAGATATCTAGTTAAGATTTATTAACTTTATATTTTGCTGAGATTCATGCAGATGACCTGAATCTTCCCGAAGAATGTTTTTAAAACTTTGGAAAACTGGCTCTATAAAAAAAGATTGCAAGACTTCTTATTTCCATTCGAGTTGTGAATAATCCATCGGGAAACGTTGGATGGCTTCCAATACGGGTCATTATGAATGTATTTATGTATGCTTAAATAATAATGGTTGAGCTGGCGACATTAGGGAAACCGCAGGAAGGAATTGTGAGATAAAGATCGTTTGGGTTGATGAACAGAGGCAAATGCTCGAATTCCTAAATACGAATTTATGTTTAGTGATGATTGAAGCGTAGTAAATTGTGCTGGAAATATAAATACTTCAAATATGATTGACAATAATAAAATCCTTGTAAAAATTATGAATTATTAATGAACTATTTTTAAAAGACTAGTTAAGGTACTTGTCCCTATAATTCCTTTCTCGTTGTTTTTTTAATAATTGTCACATATTTTTTGCTAATATTATGTGTATATTAAATATGTATGTAGGTATCTATTTTAGTATATTGTATTGCTTAATTTTTGTTTGTTGTTTTTTTTTCTCTATGTTAACTTTATATTTTTGCACTGAGTGCAACCCCATTTCGTGTCCAGGCTATCTCTATCCATTGAAGGTTGCCTGGAAGAATCGCGGAATGCGATAAGGCCGCCAATTGTATGTTTTTTAGTTTGAGATTTCCTGTGTATTTTTAAATTTGGTCCTACAATAAAGTATACATAAATAAATAAATAAAAATTGGCAGCTAGAGGGTCAGAGATAACGTTACATCGTTTTGATTTGAACATGCAAAGGTCACAGGTGGCCCAGCGACCTTTGGGGCTAGTTTTTTGGATTGAAAAAGAAAACGACGGTCAGAAAGCACTTAAGGATGCCATAAAATCGACCTCTTATATCCCGAATAGTCGAAAATGGTGCTTTTTCGTGTGAATTTGATGTCTCGAAAAATTATGAGATTGCTTTTACATGTTTGAATGTTTTCTTAGCTGTCGATGAATAAAAATCTGAATAATGAGGATTGAAAAATAATTTTACTTACTTATTTATTTTGAAAATTTTAAAACGCTAGTAAAAATGGTTTATATTTCAGATTTGTGAAAAGACTAAATCGTTAATATCTACTTTCTCAAAAATGTTTTTTTATTTAAATTTTAATAATATGTAATTATGATGCAAATTAAATGTGACCCTTTCTCAAAACAAGTTAATATCTACTTTTTTTTATAAACATGTTCAATTGATTTCTATTAGATATCTTAAGATTACCTACATCATAAGATTTACAATTCCCTTTTGTTTTTTTTATGGATGGGAAATCATTAAATGACTCCTCCCGCTCTGGGCGGAGCGGGACGGAGTGTCAGACTCTTACTGACTAAAACCCATCCATGTTCCTCGTAGTGCCTTTTGCTTTCCAGGGCCACGGTAACTCTTTCGAACAAAATCCGCAACCCTGGCAGGCTCTGGCCTCAACGGGCCCCGTCTACGTTGCTGACATCTCTTTGAGGCGCGCGTGGAACACAAAGATTTACAAGTACCTACATTACGAATAGAAACTGAAAATCTATTAAAGTTTTGTTTAGTTTAGTTTAGTTAAGCTTAAACATACATACTTACTGTGTCGTGACTTGGCATGCCCGATATTATCTGAACCCGACAGGCCTCGAACAATATTTGGCCTAACCAACCAAGCTGAAAACTCCCTGCATGCTCTAAAATATAGATCACTGAACTGCACCGCATAAAACGGGCTTAGAAAAGTCTATCCTTTGAAATCCTGTGAGGAACACTATTGCATGAAAATGCTATTCGGTTAACCCATAAGACAGGTTAAAGCATTATTTTTTTTTAGTTTTAAGTTTGAATACCTGCAGTCTAAAACTGTTTCACTGTACTCCTAACAACTCTTGCAATACAGAGAAGGCACAAGCATTCATCACTACGCTTGAGCAGAGTGGAAGATACTAAAAAAGCTATTTACGAGTAGTCCGTCAGTTAGATTACCAAAAAATATTGAACTGGGTGTATTACCTAACACCGTACTGTATTGAAATTTTTATAACCTTTGTGATGTAATATAATCATATTTTTTGCTGTTCAGGAAACATCCCTATTCAGACAGTAAGTATGTATCCAGCCACTTATTATAATAATAATAAAGATGATTCGGAAAGAAGTACTTCTGGACACCGCTCGCATTGTTAGGAGATTCCTTTCTTTGGAGCCCTGACCGCCGCACCGGCTTGGACCCTGTTCCCGATACTGGTGGCTTACTATTTTTTTCTTTAATGTTTTTTTTGTATTTTTTAAGAAAGATTTAAAAAAATAAATTAAATAGTATGTCAGGTTAATAAAGAAATAATAATAATAATAAAGCTTTATTTATTCCATGCAACCTATAATATTTTAAATAAATACTAAGTTTATTCAGGAGCATAATACTTTTTATATAATTTGTACGGACTTCCTTCGGGTAAAAGCCTCCTCCAAGGAGTGCCAGTGAGCTTTGTCGCTGGAAGCGTATATCCAGTTTTGACCCGCCGTCTCCACCATCTTGTCTGCCCATCTAGCGTTAGGCCTGCCTCTGCTCCTAGTTCCTCGTGGGTCAGTTCATTTTACTGCTCTCGCCGTTCACCTATCATCTTTGAGCCTGGCCACGTGACCTGCCCACTTCCATTTTCTATGGAGTGAGAAGGTTAGAGCATCATTACGTTGGTTCTCTTGCGAATTTCAACATTCCTCTCCTTATCTTTTAGCTTTATTAGTGGTTGGCAGTGCTGGGCGCACTGCCAACCACTGATATACTTACTAGCTTTTGCCCGCGACTTAGTACGCGCATATCCCGTTCCGTAAGAATTTTCCGTTTCCTTATAGCCTATTATAGCCTTCCTCATGAATGTGGCTGTCATATACAAAATGAATTTTCCAAATCCGACTGGTAGTTCCAGAGATTAGCGCGTTCAAATAAACAAAATTTTCGGATTACCATAGATTTGACTATGAGCCAAATAATAACATAGTCTAACTAAACCAACTCTTATAAAATGAGCTACGTAGTAGGAAGGCTAGTCGACAGGAACTTTCATATTATACAAGCCGGGCCAACACCAGGATATTGTTCTACCGCTTAGTGTTCATAATTTTGACAGTTAATTTATTATACTGTGGACATAGGTTCTCCATTCATGTCTAAGGGGCAATGTTGGCAGTTGCTGATTTAAAGTACCTATGTAGATTTAAGGTGCTAGGCAGAATGTAAATATAGTGCTCAAGCGGAATATGAAGCTAGAATGGTTACCTATCTCATCCTTATAATAGGGAATATGCATGAAAAAAATAGTTGTTAAATACACAGTTATCTCATAATGTACAAAAATATAATACTAACAGTGAAAATAGAATCAAAATTGATTGAAAAACCAACGAGATATAACTATTAAATATTTATTTTTGTAAATAAAAATTGCATGCATTTTCCCTATTCTAGACTTAGAATTATTCACCGCGGTATATAAGCCTAAATTAAAAGAAAATAAAGATATATAAAAATATTGGTATTCTTCTCCTTAACGTTTTTCTTCCAAAATTATGTCCAAAATGTATGGTTGACGCTCTGTATACGTAGCGAATTGAATTGCAACCTTTACCGAAAACAATACAAAAAACCATCCTATCAATTATTTTTCAGTCAAGTTATCATTTAAATTGATTTGCTTCTCCACAGTCAATAATTAAAAGCTTTCTACAGAGAGAAAATTCTCAGAATACCTATTGAGTATATATTGGCGCAATATTAACGCCATATTGAGCAGCGGTTTGCGGCGAGGGTACTTGCTGGATCGTTACACATGTTAATATTGATATATCATACTTGCTCATAAGTGGTTTGCGGTTGTAATCATTTGACGGAACATCATGCCTGTACTACAAAGGGGTGGACAGAGGAGGATGTTACGCTATCGTTTTGGTACTCTTATGTCATAGGACACAAGCTTTATGTGATTATTTGGTCACATATCTAGAATTGTGCAGCAAATGAGAAATTCCAAAGGAGATCAGCCGGTAGAGTAGTAATTTTTTCAGATAGTAAAAGCGCATTACAGCATATTGCTCGATGCGCCTCTGGTTACAGAGGAACATCGATAGCATATGATATTCTTGAGAATATGATTTTATTAATTAAGAATAAAATGGAAATTAAGTTGCAATGGGTTCCAGCTCACATCGGGTTACGAGGTAATGAGGAGGCTGACCGGATATCTAGAATAGCAGCAGTAGATGGTACAGCAATTAACTATTTACCTGACTATTGGGAGTACATTTCTAAATATAAAATATGTTCTTATAACTCCTGGAAACAACACTTTGTTACTAGCTGTCAACAAAAGGGTATCTGGTATCGGACCATTCAGGACGAGCCTCCTCGTGTGCCTTGGTTCGATGGTGCTCCACTTAGTAGGAATTATATTAAATTAGTTTTAAGACTTCGCTCTGGACACTATCCATCAGCGAAGTTTGCTTTCCTTATGAAAAAAGCCGATTCGCCGAATTGCAGATTGAGGACGTGCAACATTTGCTGATGGATTGTGTCCGGAACAGGAGTGAGAGGGAGTCACTTTTGAGGGAATTAGACCTAAATAAACTTAACGTGGGATTAATACAATCTATTTTATCTCAACCTATTTCAGAAGGGGCCAAAAAGCTATGTCGATTAATCACAATCCTTCATCAGTGACTCTCATCTATAGCTATCAGAAAATGTATTTATAATATAATATTGTTTAACCAGTTAGTGTAGTAATAAGTGTTAATTTTATATATAATGTTAAAGGCACGATGGGGTTGACATGTCTGTATAGATAAAAACCTCAAAATAAATAAAGATAAAAAAAAAAAAAAAAAAAAAATCAGCCGGTCGATTCTGTCGACATCTCACGGTGTTCACCTAGGCGAAGTGAACGACAACTGAGCTGTCATTCCATCTTATTTGTATGGTTTGACAACTCACCCGTCGTGCGCCCCGCCCAAGTGTTCACTTCGACATGTTTACAGAATCGCACTGCAGGTTGCAGCGTCGGCCAGGTTTGCGAGTTCGAAACAGTTACCGCGGCCCTGGAACACAAACGAATTTTGAAGAAACACGGGTTAGGTTTTAGTTACTAAGAGTCTGACACGCTCTTGCGCTCCGCCTATAGCGGGAAGAGTCATTTGATGATTTCCCATCCACAAAAAAGAATACAACGTTGTAAACAATTGACAAAAAATTAAAGCTTAAATCAGTCTGCCTAGCCTTTTCCCAACTATTTTGGGGACGGCTTACAGTCTTAATTGAATGTAGCTGAGTATTTTAAATGAAGGAGAGTATTTTACAGGAAGCAATCGCAAATCTGATCTCAACAAACCAGAACATAACACAATACCCGGTGATGATTACTTTGGTTTGACTGAGGATTCGAATCAGTCCAATGTTGTCATGATATTATTATTTTGTTCATAATTTAATCAACATTTACCTTATATACGGATATACCTATCAGTAAAGAAGATACAATTATTGATTCAAAATAATGGGAAACCTATACTTGTATGCTAAAAATGTCCCCATTGTTCATAAGTTATATTTAGACGACACTAAACTGTTTTTTATGCCACCACAATAAAATGTTCAGTACATAAGTGCCTCATTATTTTATAAAATGTCTGAGATGTTGTCTTTGATTTTTCCATAGAGAATTTGTATATAGTATTGGCTAACGAACTGCTTAAATAAATCTCAGATTATTTTATGAATAAGGGTGAAAATATGCAACGATAACAAAAACTGGCTGGTCTAAACATGACAATGTCAAACCAACTGTGTCTAAACACATTCAATGGAACTGCTGTAGTTTGCAACTGCTGAGCGTCGAGTCGTAGTTTCTATTCCCAGGTCGGGCAAAACGTGCTTTGTGATGGGACTTTTTGTCCAATATGATACAGGTGTAAGATTTCTGATGGAATACGTGGTGATAAAAATGCACGAAGTTTGTTTTGGAACATTGATAAGTGAATTATTTTGGTCAAGTATATAATATCCGTACTATATAATATCCGTTAATGTATTATTAATGTTCTCTTCATACGTATTTCTGTCAAGGCCTTTTATCAAGGTTGTGTGAAAAAGTTCAAGGTGCATCGATAGAAATCACGTTACATGCAAACGCACCCTCCAAAAGTATTAGGTACCTACTGAACCCAGTATCGACTACGTATTCTAGCTGTAAAGATATTTATTTATGCGATTAAATTCCATATTCTGACGCGACAGGTATGTTTTATTGTCAACATTCAGGATGTATTGCATTCTTTCGAAGCAAACCCGGTCGGGTTAGCTATTTTTACATCAATATTTTCAAATAAAATTGTTTTTAAATGTGCGATCTTTCGTGAAATAGGTAATTATTTTATTTTGTGTAAAATGGAAGTTATACCTACACTGATATTTTCGAGTGATTGGTCAGTGGGTAGCCTATTGTTGAAAATCGGTGAACATACTCGTGCATAAAAGAAAATACATAGGTACTTACAGTTGAACATTATAACCTTCTCCTATTTGAAGTCGATTAAAAATGACAGGCCCTGAGCTGCATTTTTCAATAGTACCTACTAGCAAATTGAAAATTATACGCTGCTTAAAGCAGCTCATTGGCAAAATAATACTAAATTAAAATTAAAACTACAACAATTACTAAATTAAAACTACACAATGAAACAATCAAATCTTTATTAGATTACTTCATAAGTAAGGGTATAAATTGTGCAACAATAAAAAAAACTTCCTAGTCTAAACTTGACATTGATTTATTACATTTTTGGTGGATTAAACAAAATACTAGTGTCAAAATACAAAAAGCCGTACCATTGAATGTATTTATCTTTGATATAATCAAAGGTATTTATATTCGTAACAATTTGACAGCAGGGTGCAACATTGCTTTACTAGTTATTATGAAAGTGACATGACAAATCTCTTTCGCACTTAGTGGTAGAGCGATCTTCTATCCCTCTCTACTCAGCTGTCAAAATCCGTCTTCTCAGATTGTCACGTATATAGTGTTGCATACGTTGCGACTGCTGAGCGTGGTTGGGAGGTGATGGTCGTGGCTTCTGTTGCCAGGTTGGATAAAACTTGTTTTGAGTTTTTCCATTAGGAATTTCTCTGTGACAGCCCGGAGTTTGCTTATTGGTGGTCTGTCTGACACCTCCGCGCCTCACGCTAAGCCGTTGGTCCTGCACCTGATCTCTGCTACCTCTCTCTCCGGTCATGGTGTCTGGTTATCGGGTAAGCGAGTAATGAATATCCGCCAAGGCCGACATCAGTCAGGAGGAATATAATTAGGAAGTATCCATCCGTAGGAATTTCCTGTTCCCGTATAGCCTATAGCCTTCCTCATTAATGTGGCTATCATATACAAAAATAATTTTATAAATCCGGCTGGTAGTTCTAGAGAGCGTTCAAACAAACAAACTCTTCAGATTTATTAAATTACTAGCTGTCCCCCGCGGCTTCGCTCCCGTCAACTGGCTACCTACCTACCTACCCTACACCTACCCTACACCTACCCTACACCTACCCTACACCTACCCTACACCTACCCTACACCTACCCTACACCTACCCTACACCTACCCTACACCTACCCTACACCTACCCTACACCTACCCTACACCTACCCTACACCTACCCTACACCTACCCTACACCTACCCTACACCTACCCTACACCTACCCTACACCTACCCTACACCTACCCTACACCTACCCTACACCTACCCTACACCTACCCTACACCTACCCTACACCTACCCTACACCTACCCTACACCTACCCTACACCTACCCTACACCTACCCTACACCTACCCTACACCTACCCTACACCTACCCTACACCTACCCTACACCTACCCTACACCTACCCTACACCTACCCTACACCTACCCTACACCTACCCTACACCTACCCTACACCTACCCTACACCTACCCTACACCTACCCTACACCTACCCTACACCTACCCTACACCTACCCTACACCTACCCTACACCTACCCTACACCTACCCTACACCTACCCTACACCTACCCTACACCTACCCTACACCTACCCTACACCTACCCTACACCTACCCTACACCTACCCTACACCTACCCTACACCTACCCTACACCTACCCTACACCTACCCTACACCTACCCTACACCTACCCTACACCTACCCTACACCTACCCTACACCTACCCTACACCTACCCTACACCTACCCTACACCTACCCTACACCTACCCTACACCTACCCTACACCTACCCTACACCTACCCTACACCTACCCTACACCTACCCTACACCTACCCTACACCTACCCTACACCTACCCTACACCTACCCTACACCTACCCTACACCTACCCTACACCTACCCTACACCTACCCTACACCTACCCTACACCTACCCTACACCTACCCTACACCTACCCTACACCTACCCTACACCTACCCTAAGGATTCTTAAATTTTCTAATTATTTATTTTTTTTTTTTTTTCATAAGAACCTTCTCCTGACAATAACAAACACAACAAAAAAAGAATTGGCGAAATCGGTTCAGTTATTCTCGAGTTTTGCGCTTACCAACACATTTTGCGATTCATTTTTATATATATGACGGAATATCAGAATGGGCAGCGGAGCGGTCTTTGTGATAGTCATCCATCATGGGCGTGTTATAGAAGAAACGTTGAAATAATAGCACGTTTGTGATTCATAACAGTCCCTCGTTTCATTCGATTACATTTGTAAACAAAATATACGGTAAAACACAAGATGAAACTAGATTACGAGCCAATAGGTTAGCACGCGTGCACTTCTTACGCTGTCTGTCAAAAGAATGCCAGCTGTCACGGCGTAGACGCAAACTTGCTACCCTATTCGGGGTTACCCGCTCATATTTTATAAATCGCCATTTATATTCGACCAATTGAAATAAGTCACCATTTTAATTTTGAATTTAACAATTACTATTCAACCAAATAACACAATCAGTCTCTCATCTTAAATCTTGGATTTACTTTTAATTTAGTTGCGCGCCGTCACGGCCGTCCTGCATCTTCACACGTCCTCGTGTGTATTGCTCTCATCTTCACTATCGACGGTCAAACAGAAAGACACAATGATTAACATTATTCTCCACTCGGTCACCCTGACCCATGTTTAAAGCAATACTTATAAGGCACCTAAATCTGATTATTTATCATTTTCAATACAAGTGATAACCAAATATCTCAGATAACACATCGAATCTTACATAGTACTCAGTGCCACCACAGCAAGTTAGTGCCAACCAAGCTGCTCGATGTCATACAGTTTGGTTGGTGCCACACAGGCTCGTCAATACCACACAGGCTCGTCAATACCACACAGGCTAGTCAGTGCCACACAGGCTAGTCAATGCCACACAGGCTAGTCAATGCCGCACAAGCGAATCAATGCCACACAGTCTAGTCAATGCCACACAGGTCAGTCAATGCTACTCAGACTAGTCAATGCCACACAGGTCAGTCAATGCCACACAAGCGAATCAATGCCACACAGGTCAGCCAATGCTACTCAGACTTGTCAATGCCACACAGGCTAGTCAACGCCACACAGGCCAGTCAACGCCACACAGGCCAGTCAACGCCACACAGGCCAGTCAACGCTACACTGGCTATTGCCACACAGGCTGGTGCCACATATGCTATTGCCACACAGGCTAATGCCACAAAGGCTATTGCCACACAGGCTGGTACCACACAGGCTAATGCCACACAGGCTGGTGCCACACAGGCTAGTACCACACAGGCTGGTGCCACACAGGCTGGTGCCACACAGGCTGGTGCCACACAGGCTAGTACCACACAGACTTGTGCCACACAGGCTAGTGCCACACAGGTTTGCGCCACACAGGCTATTGCCACACAGGCTGATGCCACACAGCCTATTGCCACACAGGCTGATGCCACACAGCCTATTGCCACACAGGCTGGTGCCACACAGGCTAGTGCCACACAGGCTGGTGCCACACAGGCTAGTGCCACACAGGCTATTGCCACACAGGCTATCGCCACACAGGCTGGTGCCACACAGGCTAGTGCCACACAGGCTATTGCCACAGGCTAGTGCCACACAGGCTAGTGCCACACAGGCTAGTGCCACACAGGCTATCGCCACACAGGCTATCGCCACACAGGCTATCGCCACACAGGCTATCGCCACACAGGCTATCGCCACACAGGCTATCGCCACACAGGCTAGTGCCACACAGGCTATTGCCACACAGGCTCTTGCCACACAGGCTCTTGCCACACAGGCTATTGCCACACAGGCTATTGCCACACAGGCTATTGCCACACAGGCTATTGCCACACAGGCTATTGCCACACAGGCTGGTGCCACACAGGCTAGTGCCACACAGGCTATTGCCACACAGGCTATTGCCACACAGGCTATTACCACACAGGCTATTGCCACACAGGCTATTGCCACACAGGCTCTTGCCACACAGGCTCTTGCCACACAGGCTCTTGCCACACAGGCTCTTGCCACACAGGCTATTGCCACACAGGCTATTGTGACCAATGGTTAATATTAGCAAAGGCCTTCACAGTAAACAAGTAAATCCAGCTGCACAACTCACCTGCGCCGTTATCGGCACATTCTGATTCTACACTATTAGTAGGCCTTCAAACCTATGTAACTCCAATGGAACGTAGCAATCTGGCATAGATCGTATTCGATCATGTGCATACTTATAGGTTCTACTCTATTATTAGAGCCTTCAGTAAATGCCTATCGCCACGTGTTTGTTACTCATGGGGTGCGGTCAGACCTATTGGCACCACCTGAGGTGCGTTCAAGAGCTTCGAGTATGAGTAGACAAGCTATTCTTAACAAGATTTCGTTTCATTATCATTGTCTTCGACTAAGACATCTAATACTCGAGAATACTTAGTGATCGGGAATCTTCCTCAATCTTGCACAATCATGAAGAGTTAAGCGCCTTTAGTCGGTATCTATCTAGGTATATAACCCTTCGATGATCCTTCGATGATCCTTAAATGGACCGTTTAATTCAAGATTTTACGTACCTAATCTGGTTTCACTCATAATCTTCTAATAACACGAAATCGTTAACGGAAAACTTAATCTTTAGCTGCTTCTGTACAATCAAAATGAGCTTTACCTTATACCACGCATCGTTTTAAACCCTGTAATGAAATCTCAGGGTCCTCATCTAATCGACTCCAGTACCTACATAACCAAACATCAATTATGGGTCTCGCAGTTTCTTAAATCAAACGCTCTACAGATGAAGTCTAACATTTTTGACGCATTATTTGCTGTCGTTGAATTCTACGGCAATTGTCTACAAACTAGTGTTGGTCAGTCAGTTAGCCGTTTGAGAGTTCAAGAGCGGCTGTATATGACCTAATTAAAACAAACGCGGTTTGATACAAGATTCGTGATTACCAAGTCCAAAACCCGGTAAAAGTCACCAAACTCACAATAATTTGAATAAAGAAAATCAAAGACCAGGTATCTCATCACAGTTGCTATCATATCATAGCACAACACAACACAATTACTACACTCGCTCTTCCTCATGGCAATAATATCAAGTAAGTTTTATTTTGTACGACAAAGAGCTACCGCAACCCTGTTACAGACTCCTTCGTCTGTATCACTCTGGGATACTGCTACGATACTCTAGTACAGTCACTGACACACAGAACTCAGAACCTGTTCACATAAACTAAATTGCCACTAACTCATCATCTACTTCACAACGTCTATTGGTACTTTGCCTCGGGTGACTTCTTCTCCATAAAGAGATTTTAAAACATGCCGACCGATAAGCTATGCACATTGGAGCTTCCAAAAAGATACAATGTTTGCGTTAAACGTTCATGTGAAGGAGCTACGTTCACGAATTACTCTACGTTAATCTACGAACATTACGATCATAACTGCACTGTTCAATTTGCATTAATAAATCTTATTTTAATCTCACCCGTATTAACTCACATACCGGGTAGGCAAACCAGTAGTGAGAATGGAAAAATCTATTTAGAAATTTTAATAGCATGATTTCTCTATGCCTGTAAACCTTTAATCATTGTCATTAAAATCAAGTTGCTGTTCATGATGGTTTACTTATTATCGAAATAACTAACTGTTGGAAATCGTACGTAAATGTAAACTTATATAAGGGAAACTGTCGCCGACACGTTAGTACATAAGCCTGGGTCCAATTTTTCACCAAAAACGTAAGTCGGAACATAACCTTGTGCCAACCTTGCCATGCACTATCTCATTCTAAAGTTCGCACTGAACAAAATGTTGGAAACTATTACCGCCAATGGGAAAACTAAGTACTCGCTTTGTATTAAGTATGTCAAAATAACCTTGCACTATCAAACCAACCACTGAATACATATGAAGAATTTGGAAGCTTTTAAACTCACAATACAAATAAAATGGGAGCGACTCACCCAGTTCCAGACAGCTTTGAACGTTTTTACACCCCACAGATGTTGACAAGATGCTCGGCTACTGCAGTCTGCAAACTGGTTGCTGACCTTTGGTTTGTCACGCTCAGAACTGCTCAGAAGTTGCAGCTGCTCGGCAGTTATAGCCGCATGCGAACCGCTAGCCTCTTGCTAACTTCATCCACCGTAATACGATATCTGAAAACTGAGAAACACTACGAGAGTACAAGTTCTATCAAAGCTGTGGCTGAAAATGGAGCTTTCAGGTAGTAGTAGAAGTCAATAAATAAAGTCAATAAATCGAAAACTAAACAAAACATTGACACAAGAAAAGAGGCCCACGCCCAGCAGTGGGCAAAGCCCGGGCAATGGAAGGTAATGATAAATCAAAACATGGCTTTTGCGAATAACACAGTTTTCAGAAAAAGCGTTAGGTGGGTACGGTATTGAGACTATAGCGCTTTATTGTCCCATGGAGGTATTTACGCCACTATAGTCCCAACAACAGTAACACTAAACAATCAAGTCTATTACTCAAATAGCGATAGCAAAATAATATCGCTTCATGAGCATTATGTAAAGCATCGCTTAACCAGTCAACGTCAAAGCTATAGCGCTTAAACTACTACTACACTAAAGCGATAGCCAACACGACAATAACAGCCTCACTTTAGCGTAGAGCAATAAAACGACAAGTCAACTGTCAAATATCGATAGTCGTCAATCATGAGACCGTAACCCTCTGTGAGTCAGTCTCCACAGCATAAAAATGTTCACCCGTAAACAAACAGAAAAATGTTAACTAACTAGCACCACACCTCCACAGCAATAACTAAACGAAAATAGCTCACCAGATTGTCGTGAATATCCCCACACACTTCTCCTTGACCTGGCCAGTTGCTGTGAAGTTGCTTGCCTCCGTTTTAGACTGGTTTTCCATTGTTCAGGTTGATGAGGGTAGTCGCATAAAACTCGACAAAAAGAAATCTTGACCTCGTAATTTTCCTTGAATTTTTCCAACGTTGAACCCAGATAGGTTATCTACGACAGGCATGAAGGCACGAAGCTTTTCAGCGCCTTACTAATGGTCAAAAATAAGCTGCACTGCACAATACTGCATCCTCGACGCAACATACCACCGTGATACCGCACTATGATCGGGCGTCAAACTTGGGTTTAACGGATCAAATTTCAGGGCACTTCACGGCACACATTGAGTTTTTAACGTCTGGATTAGCGTACGCGTTTCACTATCACTGTCACTATTTGTTTTGCATTTCAAAACGTAACGCCTCGTATTTCACTAGTATTGTCACGAATTTTCTTGTGGGCCATGTGAGTTACATCCCACGCCTGATGACGGAATATCAGAATGGGCAGCGGAGCGGTCTTTGTGATAGTCATCCATCATGGGCGTGTTATAGAAGAAACGTTGAAATAATAGCACGTTTGTGATTCATAACAGTCCCTCGTTTCATTCGATTACATTTGTAAACAAAATATACGGTAAAACACAAGATGAAACTAGATTACGAGCCAATAGGTTAGCACGCGTGCACTTCTTACGCTGTCTGTCAAAAGAATGCCAGCTGTCACGGCGTAGACGCAAACTTGCTACCCTATTCGGGGTTACCCGCTCATATTTTATAAATCGCCATTTATATTCGACCAATTGAAATAAGTCACCATTTTAATTTTGAATTTAACAATTACTATTCAACCAAATAACACAATCAGTCTCTCATCTTAAATCTTGGATTTACTTTTAATTTAGTTGCGCGCCGTCATATAAGATATACATTGTATAGTATACACTAGCTTTTGACCGCTACTTCGTACACGCATATTCCGTTTTTTCGTTCACGTAGGAATTTCTTGTTCCCGTATAGCCTACAGCCTTCCTTATGAATGTGGCTATCATATACAAAAAAAACAAATCCGTGGATCCGTGGTAACAAACAATCTCTTCAGCTTTATTATTGGTATATACTCGTAGATTATAGTACGTATTAATAATTATAAAGCTGAAATGTTTTAGTTGTTTGTTTGGTTGTACGCAATAAGCTCGGGAATTAATGCTTTGAATAGAAAAAACATTTTGGTGTCCATTCATTCACCAATAGGAGCGGAGCAACTCACTGCACGACTGACACTCGCGGAGCGCGCGCGATAGGTACGTTACGTTCAAACACCAAAAGCAAAATGGATTAAAAAATGTGAAGCAGAAGAAGTTGCGCGGGTCAGCTAGTACCACATATATTTATATGCCAGAATAAAAAAACTACTATCAATTTTTGTTCTAATCTTGACATTTATAACATTTATAATGATTGCGAATTAAAAATTGTAAATAATATTTAAAAAAAAATCGAAAAAATGTAAAAACCTTACCATTAAAATATGTTTTAGGGTTCCTTAGACGTCGTCAGAAGTGAGAAACTAGTTTATTTACTAGGAGTCTAATTTAACGCATTTATTTCCTATTCTTACTTGACCGGCTGGACAAACTTTATCTTGCAAACTATTTGCAAAAGTGATGGATACAAGTGCAGCAAGCACCACAAAGATGACGAGATACAGCTTCATGTTGATACGAGTTCACTTGTCGCGACAATAGTCTGTGATACGTGACGGAATCCTTTTTATACTAAATAAAAATACCACATTCCACTCCTACATTAATTATCCCGAACTTGATATTTAATAGTTTCGTTTTTTGAAAAAAGTTGGAAATTACTTACTACTTATATTGGATAATTGCGTCGATATTAACAAAAACCTTCTCAATGATGATGTTAGGGTTCCATAGTTTGTAGTGAACATTAATGACAATACTTCTGTTAAATCGGCTCAAAATTTTAATTTGGAAACTGATGTAATGTGACAGTTCCTGAATTCTCTTTCTTCTCTTCTTCTTTTCGTGTTCCTAAATTATAATAAGCTAATAAAAAAATTGTTTTTTTTCTAAAATATATCGATTTTTCCTGCGCGACATCATCCGTGTGGCCCCGTTTATCTCGTCCCAGACTGGTCATTTTCCCGCCGGTTATGAATTCCCAAGAAGTATTTCCTCTTGTTTCGACTTACGAAGCTTAAAACAAGGAAAGAGTGAAAGAAACAGTTGATGTAAAATAGGATTGGGAATTCATAGGTAAGAAGCTAAGAAACGGAAATGTACTTTTCTTTTGAATTGGGAATTATACGACTGAAAGGATGCAAAAGGGTAGTTGTCACGTAACTCTTGCGTCTGCATTATATTATTTCAAGTTCAAAGCCCTACCCGGTAACGTAGGGCCGCATTACAGCAACAGGCACGTCGTACATGTACCGCCGTTCCTACGTACGCCGTTGGACTAGAATCTTCCGGGTCCACAGCAATACGCGATGCCCTATATTTTAACCAATTCTAAGGCAGAAATGCCTCTGCAATTGAGCGAGACAAGTTTCCAAAAATATTGCACGCACGCTGTAGGAATTAGCCCTTTGTATCGGCCTGTCCACTATTACTGAGAATTTACAAAATCTGGGCCTCTTAAAATACGTGTCTCGCTAAATATATTTACTTTTTTGTATCAGTGAGTGGCCTACGGGGGCTGAGTGTGATTTAACGAGACTCGCTCCTTAGCGTCCCTTAGGACGACTATCAACTCAGTTTAGGGTATTTGGTGAAGCCTACCCCCTTTCCGGGAAGTATCCTGCAGTCAGTCAATCCATAGGGACGGGTAACCACGTAACGTTTGATTGATTTCAAGCAATTACATGGTAAAAGAATCACATTGCTAAGAGAATGCAAGGAGTGTTTAAAACTGTTTTTTTTTATGATTGATATATTATTTGATTATTTCCTTAATAGCTTATCTAGCCTGCCTAGTTCAGGCAAATAAGCAACTGTGTTCTTTTAAATACAAAGATGCAAAAATTGTATTGACAACTTGCTTTTGAAAATTGATATTCATAGTTTTGTATAAAGTAGAAGCATTTTTTATTTTAAAATCCTGTAAATGTGAAACCATGGAGCCTATTATGTTAATAGATGGTTTCCTTGTTTGACATGAGTGAGCAGGGGCAGTTGAGGGTGTGTCATGCTCGCTCGAATGTCTCGCTGATTGGATCATTCGGTTCCCTTCAAAATGGTTGATCTGAATGGTGCTGATGCACGCGTCATGTTCGTGAACGGGCGCCGTCAGTGGAGACTGGTCATCTCTTAGCTGTCACTGGCTTATTTCAATATTTAATACTTATTGGATATTTAGAATTCTGTTTTTTTTTCTCTAGTAAAAGTACCTGTGAATGGTTTATTTGAAATAAATACTTTGACTTTGACTTTGACATCGATTTACGTGCACTTCGAAGCACGTTATGTTCTCTGTCTGAAGTATACTGGTCACCCATCCACAGACTGACCGTAGCAAGAAGCTTAGCCCCACGCATCCAATAATGATGCAAACACCCGTTTGTTTAAAATGACATAATCACCATAACTTTAGCCGAAAGATTACAATGAGACAAAGGCCTCTCCGAAGCATCGCCAGAATCCCGGTCCTGACGAAAATCACGTAACATGCAAACGCACTCTTCAAAGGTGTCTGGGTCGTTCTTCTTTTTTACCTATAATAGCCTGTCCTTCGTTTTATTATGGCATCTCATTAGAGTATTGATATTTTCGGTTTTATAATGTTCGAATATTCGTCCATATTTTTCTATCTATTAATGTTATGAAATCTTCCAGTTTCTCTAACCAGCATTTTTTTCAAACTCTTGTTTTTCGTAGAATGCCGTGACAGAGTGGTAAGCCAAAATGTGGTCTCCGCTGAAAAGGACCACTCTGTCACATTATTTGAAAAATACACAATTAAAAAAACACTACTGGCTGTAAAAGAAACTTTAAAAATTAGTAGTAATTAATTTTTTTTTGCCGATAGTTCAAAAACCCAAAAAAATTAAAAACTTCGATTCAGTGTAGGTAAAAAAGAAGAACGACCCACCTACTGAACCCAGTATCAACTATGTATACGAGTGTGTATACGAGTAGATACTTATACGGACACCATAAAATACCAATGCGGTAGGTGTGTTTTATTGTCAACATTCGAAAAGTATTGCATTCTTTCGAAGCAAAACCAGTTGAACTATTTTACATGCAGTCATTTTAATTGAAAAAGTTTTATAGCGTGCAATCTTCTAAGGTAGACACAAGAGTGCAATTCTACTAATTTTCAAGCAACATTCGCATCTCAAGCACAAACTGCCAAAAATGTGTGAAAATTAAGGCTTTTTTGTCAGTTTGCGATTGACATGCGCATGCGAACGTTGTTTGAAAATTGTAGAATTGGCACTCCGATAAATGTGCAAAAACGGTCATTGACCCCACATACATTTTATTGACTTTAGTAATATAAAAAAATATAAATAAAGACATAAAGCTGTCCTGAATCGACTTCTGTCGTGATCGTTTACATTCTCTGGAAATGAAAAACGGTTCATGATTTATTGTTCGGGTATCTACGAAGGAATATTAGGGAAAGGTCAATGTACTTTATTGCATGTTTATCTGGCGCTTACCTTATTAAAACATATATTTGTTTGTGTAAATTGGAAGTTTTGATAATTTTTACAATCTAGGTATTGTAAATGTAAATTATAATCACATGTCATGAGCATTTGATTGTTTTGATCAGAAGTATTGGATAGCTTGTTCGAGGTAGGTATACTCCGAAGTAGTTAAGAAAAATAAGCCACAATGATCCCGAGATCACTGTTGCTTATTTTTCTTATTGTCAATGATGGGCTATTCACAATTTAGGTAGGTATCATTTCAAACTTAGTCTAATCTAGGATTAAAACGAAACTTCTAATTCTATCCCAATAAATTAATCCAACAAAATAACTAATTAAACCAAGAACTTAATAACTCAATTAAGAAACTTTTGAATTGATAGATAATTACGGTGCTCACAAAATTAATGTTACAATTTCGGCCAGCATTCCTTCCACATAGGCACTTTGCGACAAATATTCGGAACGCTGCCTCTTAGCAATCAAGTCAGGCCGACTTGAGTAAGATTAATTAAACCAACAGAGCATCAATCATTGGCCGGATTCCCCATCGTAGTGGCAGACGTTTCAGCAGTTCAGTTCGTAGGTTACTTAGATTGTTCCTACTTTGTTTTCGACGCACTACGAGCGTTTGACGCGGAGTTGAAACACGCTTATTGACTTCTTAAACTGGTTCAGAGCCTCTACCATGAGATTTCATCGAAAAATTACTCGCTAGCGTTAAACTCGCTAGCGTACTAACGTGGATCGAACAGATTTCGATAATGCTTGCACCATGAGATTTACGGAGTCTGACGCATTCGCTAAGGTAAGCTCGATAGATCGCGTTGTCTAGCTAACTTCACTCTACTCGATATAATGCTTCACTACTTATGTTTTGTTTCTTTCTTTCTCACTAATAAGAAAAGAGAACGGCTCTTAAGCTCAAAATGTAGTTATATCGCTATGCTAAAAATGTTAAGATAGTCAATATCACAAATAAACCGACAAAATAAAAAAGTTGACGGTTAGTGGACTACTTATGGTATTTAGTGGTTTTTTAATTTTTAATCCTTATAACATATCATGTTTTGTTTGTTGGCGTTGTGTTACAGTTGTGTGTGTGTGGTTTAAAAGTTTACAACAATAGATTATAATTGGTTTTGTTTTGAGATAGCTGCATACCATACTAGGTACTACCTTTAGTTCTAATGAAACTCGTTGTGTTCAGTGTTGACGTCAAATCCGTAACATTATTCAATAGTATAAATGCACAAATCCTCAAACGCTTCTCTATAGTCTGTTAAGTTTAATAAACTATCTTTCACATATATTTTCCAATTGAGATCCAATATAAAATTTCATTTTGGCTTGAAATTAACGTTGTTCACGTCGTTGGTCTTCAAAATCAGCGGCAACTAACATATTCCACGCTAAATAAGCTCTTGCAGACATTATTTTGACTTTATTATACTCAAACACGTGTATAATTTTAATGTAACCTTATGTTTCACACGGCAAAATGCTAGTGAGCTGCGTAACTAATATCGTAAGCGTATTGTTCGATAGCTTCTGTCAAATTAGTGACTCATGGTGCCGTTTTGTATGGGGATAGCTGAAAAACGTCAGTGACCATCGAATAGATTACGTTAGGTTTTTAACCTATCGAAATCTATAGTGCTCATGGTACGAATTTTAATTCTTTCAGTGACCGCTAGGGGCGCTATACAGTATGTCATACAAATAATTTACGGAGACGCTAGCGAGTTTTGGCTGCATAAACTCATGGTAGAGGTACAGATTGTTCCTAGTTTCACAAATTATAAAAATCAAATATAGGAGCTCGTGGCTAAACTATAACAGCCGCACGGACCAATCTTCAAGGTTAAGCAACGCTTGTCGAGGTTGGTCTGTGGATGGGTGACCATATTAACATACCGAGACTCCTTCGTGCCTCGGAAAGCACGTTAAGCCGTTGCACTATGGGACCAATCGGTGTTTTCCATCTCAAAAATCGATAACTCTGTTGTTTTGTGATTTTTCTCCTTGAATTTTTTTTTGCGTATTTCTGAATATCTAGGCAATAAAAGAAATTAAACATCAACATTTTAAAAATTATATATTTTTAGTAAAAAATTACAAAGTTACAGTTATACGAAATTTCATGCAAAAAATTATACAATAACATTAAAATAGCAGTAAAAGTTACACTTTTGCTTAAAATGAGTTTAAAACTTAATTATTATTATTAAACAAACATTACATGATAAAAAAATTAAAAATTTTAGCGCTTATACTATTCATCACCTTTTATTTCTAACAATTCTTTAACTTCGTCAAACAATTCTTTGGATATTAGAAAACTTGGTTTATTCAAGCTAGATATATAAGGATCAGATGTATATAATAAAATATGCAGAACGTCTTCGTTTGTTGCTGATCTGGAACACTTCCTAGCGTGATGTAACCTATATTTCTTGTAATCTTTATTTCGGGCTTCCTGGGCATCTTCGGATAATTGTCCTATAGGCAAAACTGCATGATGCTCTATTATTTTAGCACCATGTATAAGTACTTTATGGACCGAAGATGGCATGTAGTACCAGTTATATTTGCTTACATATAATTGCGCGGTAATCAATGTATACTGGCCGAATTTTTCTGCGTTTATAGGGTATCCCGATGACATAGTTTGAAGAATTACATATAATCTCTTAATCAATTCTTCATCAATTCCGGTTATCTCTGCAGAACATTGGTAATTTTGGAAAAATCTCCTTGCCGTATTTCCGTCATTGCTGTTACCGGAACCTTGACGTGGTTTATCAATGTGCAAACCAAGCACTTCTCGGAAACGTTTTTGGACATATTTTTTCTTGTCTTCTTTAAGTTGCTTGTTTTCTGGAGTTGTTGCAGACCATTTCTCAAAACCTAAATTGTAAGAAATATGGAGGATCATTTCCATAAATCTTATCCATGCGTGTAGTGTCGACAATCCGTATTTAAACGCATTTTCATTCTCAACTCTCGTTGTAACTTTTAAAAGATCATTCATTTGTCTGGGAGCATCAAAATATAACAATTAAATATAATATTTCATAATAAAAAAGAAGAACGTAATTTTCGGAGATTTTTTTATTTTCCCCTGATTGGCATTATTGCTTCTAAATCACCCTTGCGCAAAAAACGCGCAAGTTTTTATTCAATCCTCATATTACTGAATAGGTAAGGTATCTACTAGAGTGATTAACTTGACACCGGCAGCTTTCGGCAACAATGAAAACTCCAATTGAAATAAACAAAAACGAAATTTTATTTACTTCACTAAAAAATATAAAATAAAATAAAACGAAAATATTTTTGTACAAAAACCGAACGTAGTTGGAAAGTGTACATTCTAAGCTTTCTTATGATGTATAACACTAACATACTTCCTTGGAAAACTTCCGAATAATTTTGTGTTGAACTTCCTTAACGCTAATTTAATTGGCACGAAAATATTTATACCCAATGTTTGAGGTTCAGTTTATAAACGTAAAACTAAGTTTTTTTTTTTTTTTGAGATTTATTCGTAAGTTCCATCCTTTAAGAGTATTAAACCCTAAAAAAATCTATGAATATACGACTTTCGCCAAAACCATTTTCGAGATGGAAAATACGGTTTGGTCCCATAGTGCGTTGGTCCCGGCTGTCATTTGTAGATCTTTGGCAGTTGTTACGGATTGTCAGAAGCCAGAAAATCTGACACCAGTCTTGCCAAGAAGTACCGTGTTACCCAGTTAATGGGTGGTGGAGGTCTGGTAGGCAGCCGCTCCACGTAAAATACTGGTATTCAGCTGAATCCGGTTTGACTGGGAGCCGACCCCAATTTGGTTGGGAAAAGGCTAGGCAGATGATGAAAAATCAAATTTAAATTTAAACGACTGAATCTTGTAATTGAGTCATTTTGTAATTCAGTTACTAAAGCTATAGAACCTGGTGAACTCAAGGAAGTGTGTTAGGCCCAGTTTTGACCCCGACTTTAACCTATCTTGGAGTTTAGAAATAACTCTGGCACGTGCAACTGGGTCTTAGTTATAAAAGCAATCTCAGGTCTCCAGTTGAAGACATTTACTGTACATACCGCGAGTGTGGTCGCTCACAATGGGTCTCATCAGAACGCTTAAAGTCACCCAAAAGGCAATGGATAGGGCAATGCTCGGAGTTTCCTTGCGTGATCGAATCAGGAATGATGATATCCGCAAGAGAACCAAGGTTATCGACATAGCCCGAAAGATTACCAAACTGAAGTGGCAGTAGGCAGCTGGGCACATTGCTCGCAGAACAGACGGTTAATGGGGCCGATAGGTTCTGGCGGTCGCCAGACCGCGTACTTGAAAACGCAGCGTTGGAAGGCCTCCCACAAGGTGGACTGATGACCTGGTGAGGGTTGCGGGTAGCCGATGGGTGCCAAACGCATGGGACAGGTTGTTGTGGCGGTAATTATATGCAATGAGACTGGCGTTTTCTTTCATTCAGATTTTATTAGCGGCTTTTCTTTCGCCACGTTTATCAAGGTAAGTGTATCAACTAGTTGATGGGGCGCGTATTACGTCAATCGTCTGCAACCCATGTGTAGTAGTTATTTACATATGTCCTTTTAAAGATTTGGTGAAATTAGTGCATGAGTTAAGAATATTCTGGATGCTGACCTATAGGAAGATATATGACGATGAATGGTTCGATTCAGAAATCCGTTTACGAAATATTAAGTTTAAATGTGGTGGTATTTTTTATAGAAAACGATAAGCAACTGCTATTGCCATCATCAGTTTATCGAAACTATCCAATAAGACTCTATCCATCAAAGTTTATCTAGCTCAGTACGCCAGAAAGTTCATTTACCGAAACAACCAACAAACGAATCTGACGTCTATTAATTTGATTATACGACACTTTTTATCAAATTAACAAGAATGAAAGGAAAACGTGATTTATTAGCCGGATAATAAAGCCATTGTTTGTCTAACGTCTTAATTAGATTAGAGAATTCAATAAACGGGAGTTTATTGTGCAGTCTTTCATAAGATTCTTTGTTTATTCTGTTGATTTTCAGAACCGTGACGGAGTTATTGTCAAGTCATTTAAACAGAATTAGACGCCCGACTTTGACTTATCTTATGACAACTTGCGATTCTATTGGTACTTACCGACAGCAGATTTTTTATCCTGGTTATAACCTTACTGGTGATTATCTTCCACCTTATATTTCTACACACATATTATAATTATATATTTATATTTTGTTCATTTATTTCGTTTTAATTTATAAACTGTTCCGATCGACGTCATTCTGTCGACGCCGGCTGTCGCTGAAAACCAGCGCTGTGGCTCTGTCTTGCACATGAGTTCCAGCATTATGCTGAGCGATGGCCGTTTTGCGCGAATGTGACGCATATCTTCCTAACTTACATAGCAATTGTAATTTTGTTTATTTTTGGTATGCGTCATGCTTGGCGCAAATAAAGTCTTTTTCTTTCTTTCTTTCTTTTTCTTACTGCCTATTGCTTCCGCTAGGTGGCACACTGCATTTTGAAAAAAAAACAGGGCTCACGTGTTTCTTTCCTGGTCAAGCCATTGTTTTACACATTGTCCTGTGTCTTTACAACATACTTTAATAATAGTGTTTTCTTTACTGCTTAACCAATGTGGCACCATCTTCTGGTTCATATTTGTGGAAGATAATAATAATATCTATATAATATACCCAAATAGTGGTCGGTATTTGTAGATTACTGCAAAATGTTGAAAAACGAATGTGATTTTAAGAATGGGTTGAGAAGAGAAGTTATCTCAGACTATGCAAAATGCCCGGGTTGGTTATTGAATTTTTGAATTTCTCTGTAGCTGCCCGGAATCTGATTTGTGTCCGGTTGATGGGAGTATGCTCACCCGCTATTACACAGGACCCTATTAAACAAAAGTCGAGTTGTGAGCTGGTGGTCTATCGGAGCACTTCTGTCCATCCCTCTGAGGAATACAGACGTGTATGTAGGTAAAGTAGCTTCTTATGTTAAAAGACATACCTGTTCTTAAAGGTTAAGAAAATACATGCTATTATTTTGTTCGAAATGTCCTCCGGCTTGATTTTATTGCGATGTTCGTAACTGGTTTTTAACTCAGCTAGGATATCGATATAATGAAATATAGCGTAAATATCAACCGGTCTTGACTCACAGTTCAAGACACACGATAATCTACTATTATTATTAGAAACACTGCGATCGGCACTAACCTTAGAAACGTCACCACAATGTTTACTAAAATACCATTTTGATTGTTGAGTTGAGCTTAAAATATCTTATTTATCTATTATGGTTTTCTAACAGCTTTTGCTTATAGCGTTTCTTACAAATAGCTTTAGACAAACACAGTCGCTAAATGCAGGTTAACCAGCATAAAAAACACTTCTTACCAACTTAATCACATTTCACTTTCTGCTTCATCCTTCCTGATATGTAACGTGTAACAGAATAAACGCTATACCTAAAAAGGGGCACTGTATTCATTATTTTACTAAGGGACCAACTCCGAAATCGCGAAAAATAATAAACTGTTCAGTACATTTTGTCGAGTAATGCGCATATAAATGGTTTATCCGTTTAGGAGCTGCAATGCCATACCACACGCGCCAGTCTTATATTTAAACGCCCTTCTTTTTGGTAAGGGTAAAAACAAATCAGCGGTTCTATTAATTAATTTATTTAGATGATTTTTATTATGACTTCGAGCTCTTATTAAAAGTAATTCATATTTTTGAAGGCTTTGAAAACCCCTTGAAATGCTTCCCATGAATTAAAAGTCTGTAAGTATAAATCCCAGCTTTCCGTATTTCTAGTTGGCATTAAACTAAACTTCAGAGATGCGAAGATGCTGGGATATAGTTGATCCCTAACCTTGAGTCAGTAATCCCGTTTCGGGACTAAACTAGCAAATCGTTCGGATTCCGAGTCTCAAACTACGGTGGGATCAGTTGACTAAATTAAATTAAAGATTTATAACTGATGTTTTAATTTACTATTGGTATTATTTGTATGAGACACGCAGGGGGCTGAAAGTTGCACAGAGAGCCATAGATCATACCATGCTCAGCATACGGCTAATAGACTAAGTTCCAAACGCCGAGATCTGAAGGCGTTTGGAACCGAGATCTGAAGTTTGAACTCCAAAATAAAGCCTATCAAGCCAAAACTTTTCGGTTTTATGCTGATGTTGTGTGTTACTTTTCTGTTACTTCACTTTAGGTTCGGGAGTTCTTCAGTGTTGCCCACCAGCTGGAGCGTGGGGATAGGCACAGAAAACGAGGCCTATATTCAGCAGTGGGCAAATTTGGGCAGACAGATGATGTTATTGATTAAGTTAACCGTTGTACCTTTGTCATAAATAAATAAATTAAAGTATATATAAATAAGAAAAACACCGGATGGGTTTCATTTTTTTTCTAACGCTTTTCCATAATTCAGAATGTAAAGAATTTCTTTAGAACAAAATTATTAAATCATTGAATAAAATATGTTTGCTTCCTACGGACCCGGCTTACACAGGACCCGTTTTTATCCTTCGCGCGTGAAACGCTAAAAATAAATCCATAACAAGCCTTGCATTAGAACGTAATAGAATTATAAAACAGTGTTTCAAAATAGGCAATAACAATAGCACCGAAGTCGTGTAATAAAGGCTAGTCGATCACCAAGATAGTCATTCGAGTTACAATTATCCCAGGTAACACGGTAACACTACTTTAATTTCGAAATACTTTGTAGTGTTTAGTATTTATTTCGATTTTCAATGTTTTTTAAGTTTTTTTTATTTCTCACTTTTTAGTGGTGGTTAGGTTAGGTACGGGATAAATGCGCACGAAGTCGCAGGCAAAAGCTAGTAATTTACTTTTTTCGCCGACGATAAGAGAAGGAAAATCAGTAGATTGACAGACTGTTTTGGTGGCGTTATATGTTAATGAGACGTAGAAAATGTGAAAGTGACTGCGTGATGAAGAAGGGCTGGAACAAATTATTAGGAGGCCAGAATTTTATTATGAACTAGCTGTGCCCGCAACTTCGTTCGCGTGGATGTCGGAAAAAATGTGTCGCACAGGTGTACAGTACGTACAGCCCCAATACCCCTAATAGTGTGACGGCTGATAGGACAGAATGGAAGAAAAAACGGGTTGCGCCGACCCCAACTAACATGGGATAAGGGCAGGAAGATGATGAGTCAGTCATTGTTTCATACAACGTAATCTGGCAATTACTGTACTGATTGACAAAGAACGTTAAAAGAAAACACATTTATTTATCTCGGCATTATCTAGGCCTGTATGGAAACAAAACAGGAAAAAAAAATTGATAAATGTAAGTTGTTTGTGTCGAAACTTCCAAATTTTAACACAACTTTGGGCGTAAATAAATAACTTATGTAGTACGAAAATGGAAAAATATTAACCATACAGGGCATAGATTATTTCATAAATTAAATTTAAAAAATGTATTTTAAACAGGTACATTCAGTAGGTAATTTTTCATAATATTTATCCTTACTACCAAATGTCTTTCAATAAATTTTACGAGCTCATTTTCGTTATGAATCATCTTATATGATATGTAACTGTAAATGATGTGTGTTTATTTCTTCCTGTAAATGATTTTGGATGAAATAACATGCATTTAACCGCGCCCGTCAATAAGTTCAGCCGTTCGACTAGCACTCTTAAGTTTGTCCGAGAATCCTATTCTATTTAGAATCGATATTCGGTTACCTTAAATGGATGACCTATCTACCAAGTTTGTACGGAACCCTCTATGCCCGAATTAAACTCGTTTTTGACCGGTATTTGTCCTTTTCATAACTTAAAATGCAAAAGACTTGTATTGGTTTAAAAACCAGATTAGAACAAGAATTCGTGTCTTTTGTTATTCTGGGACATTTATGTGGTATTTAAAGGAGTTCACTACGTGTCACTGTACAGTTGTGACAAGTAACTCGCATCAACATGAAGCAGTATCTAGTCTTCATTGTGATGCTTGCATCCATTGCATTGGCCTCATCCAGTACCAAGCTGGGAGATCTCTATCTAAAAGGTCACGTTGGAGTATAAAAAGCATACCATGGGTGGATTCTATTCTACAACCAAAAAATTGTGCATTCATTTTTTGTGTGAATAAATTTAAATTTACACTTTGATATTATTCTTAGCTGTGGCAAAATCCACTTTAAGTATATGGGTGTAAGTCGTAAAACATATTTTTAATTTTTATTAAAAATGTCAATTTAATAAGCATTTGTCACGTTCATCTGTGTTTTATGTATGTTTTCGACTTCAGTTGGCATTGAAAATATGGTTAGTTACTGTAAAGAATTCGCTATTTTAAAAAACTGTTTTTTTTTTTAATTTCTTTTAGATATTAGTTTCATTCATGGCACTATAAGTAAATTAAATTCAGTTAAGCGCACGATACTTATTCTTGATTCTACTTTTGTTACAGTAAACATCATCACTGTCTTCTGTTATCAATGCTTAATTTGACAAAAAAACTCGTAATATAACTTTCATTCGTTCAAATTTATGAAGTTGTAACACTACGTCATCAATGATTCGAACGGCTTCAAAGCGAAAGTGATTTTTAATTAAAAAACAGTATTCTTTGTTTATTAACCAACTTCAAAATAAAGAGAAGGTCCTCAATTCGGTTGTATTTTTTTTGTTTCTTTCACCTCATAACTCCGTGATTTATGAAACGACTTGAAAAAAAAATAGTTTTGTGAATGGATATACCTTCAGATTGATCCCCTTGATTGATTAATTGATTGATTTTAAAAGTTTTTATTACCATGAAAAACACTGCAGACAATTAGATCTTATTCTATTATATGTACAACTCAAATGTATGGATCTTAGGCTAACTTATCTTTACAAACATTAATTTGGCAGATTTGGATATAAATTTTACACATTCTTTACAAAAAGTTCATAACACTAAACATTATTTGAGTTTTACGAGAGAAAAGCCACGGGCACCCGTGGCTTTTCTTTGTGTTGCATATAAATAAGCTTCTCGTAGATTATGACGAGGACTTTGAGCAGACTGATGGGGCGAAAGCGAGTAGGAGAGGACTTGGGCTTTTCCGGTTAAGAGAAACCAATTACGGCAGCCACTTTCCACGATTGTGGGAACATGTTGTTGGACAGAGCGCTGTTGAAAATGACGGTTTTCAACATGATTAGGGAAGCGGGGAGGAATCGAAACACCTTGTTAGTGATTCCATCCGACCCAGACGCTGTTATCGGGACGCGTGAGGGGAGGCATCGTTGTAACCTCAGAGGCGCGTAATTTCCGCTGAAGCTCCCAGAATGCCTGATAGTTGGGTTCGAGGTCACCAAGCATCTTATCCAGCAACCGTCACGCAGTTCAGCGATGCGATTACTTGTTTAACGCTGCAAATAGCGTATGTGAACCTTGTTAAGGCCAGGTTTTCCGGAAAAACGTTGTTTTGCATTGTGTAAAATTGTGTTTTATTCGTAAACAACACGGATTTAAATTTTGAAAAAAATATATTACATATTTCACACTTCGATCTTGCGATTTCGGCCGTGCGATACACGATTACTTGCACTTTACTGCATCCAATTAAATCGCAAAGACAAGTCAAAATCAAGATGTAATTATAATTTCATTTGAGTTATATAAGGTTTTGAGTAATAAAACTTATACCACAATAAAGGTCGTAAAAAATGTGATATAAATCGGCCGTCATAATGTGAAATATGAAAATACGTATCCCACTAATTCCAAAATCAAGTGATTTTGTCGTTTCATGAGCGCACCCCGTGTCATTTAGTCCCGAGCGGAACGTGTTGGAGGTCGGACGTGTGCCAAATTTTTGCGATCCCGCCACCCCCGCTAAGTTCTGTTACTGGCTAAGCCTAAATTGATTACCGCTCTAGCACTGCCGGCACACCAGTGTGCCGCGAATTTAATGTTTATGTTTATTTACGTAAGATTTATTTTTTATTTTGGAATTTTCACGTGTCGAGTGGTTAAATAATAATACTTGTATACAATTTAGTGTTCAAACAGTTGCAATATAGTTAGTTTTTATTAGATGTAGCTATAATTTTGTAAAAAAAAATGGGGGAAAAAAAAGTTGTCACGGCTCTTCGTTGCAGCGGTGACTACTTTTTTTTATAAACTTTGGCTGAATAAACAAAAAGGTATATAGGTATATACATAATTTACTTTACTAACTAGGTAAGTACCGACACGAAACAGATAAATTTCCACACCGCAAACATGTGTGTAAACAGTTTAATTTAAACCTTATTTCAGTACGCATAAAGACGTGCGCTTTAGTGGTTTAGTTTTCGCGCGGAATAGATTTACCAACCGCATCGAGTATGTAAAACAATTGAATTTGAACCCTATTTCAGAGTGCATAAAGCCACCTCGCGCGCACATGATACAATGATTTACTGTTTTCAAATGTCAAATAGGTAGTTCACCCCGCTACGTTAGTCTTGATGTTTTCGGAGAGTTTGTATAAGTCTTATAATATTTGTTATTTATTAGAAATGTCCGTTTTCACTTATCTTACTCCTAAACAAATGCAAAAATAATAGCTCGTATTTCCTACATGAGAGTTGAATATCGGTGCAATAATGTTGTGGTGTTCATGTAGAGAAGAAATATAAGTGTAGTTATACGCTAGGTGGGTACCTACTCACAGCCACCACAACACAACAAATAATAATATTTATGGTGTCCGCAACGTTTGTGTAGGTCTCGTTTATGCCAAACAATACGCGCAGCGCACTCGTGAGTCGCGTGCCATAGTGTAAAAGTGTTACAGTATGACCATTTCCTATGAAAATATTATAATAACATACTTTTGGTAACGTTTAGGCTACCGGACCAGCTCATTTATGCGCTGTACACTAGAGTCCATCCTCTTACTAATTACTAACAATGTATCAAGTTATGACAAGACATACAAAAAACTATGTGGTCAGTTTGGATAGTTTTTCCAATCCAATGCGTTACTTTATCGGTGTTTATTGGCAAGAGGAAAAATGTATAGAAATTATAAATTACATACACTAAACTGTTTTTAATTGACTATTGTATTGTATATTATTAACCGACTTCCAAAAAAGAAGAGGTTCTCAAATCGACTGTTTTTTTTTGTTGTATGTTTGCTCAGCGATATTTTCGCCAATTGTCAATCGATTTTGATGATTCTATTTTTTTTGGAAGTGTATCTTCCCGGACTGATCCCATTTCAATTTGGTGAAGATCTGATGAAGAACTTCGGAGACAGGTAACGGAACTCTTCATTCCCGTAGGAATTCCCGTTCCCGTATAGCCGTACAGCCTTCCCCATGAATGTAACTATCATAAATTCATAATCATAATACAAAAAAGAATTTCTTGCACCGCGTCGCACGCAGTCACGCAGGCTCGACGCGTTCTCGTTTTGTGGCCGCGTCTCGCGCACCGCCCGTTCGATTTAATAATATTGTTGAATTATTTTAATTTTACATTATCTCCTAAACGGTGAGTTCAAATAACATGCTGTAAAAGACAAAGTTTATCTTCATAAAATTATCTTGATGATGAAGTAACTTTCGCTAGTAAGGATTAATATGCCTGCCTAATATTAATGCTGAAAAACCACCTTTAATTTTTAAATAAATTATTTGACATAAAATGCCTTAGTGTGGCATATTTATAAGAGATAAATATAGGTGTAACGTCGCGGACTTTTTTTTAGATCGAATGAAAAACAATATCTTTGTTGTACATGGTACTTACGTATAATTAGCTATTACCACAGCGCACTTAGCGCACTTCCACTTTATAATATTATTTAGTATAGATTTGAATAAAGTAGTATCTCATTATCATTATTGTAACACCATAAAATACATAAAGAAATTAAACACACCATATTACAATTCTATCCTATTTATTTATAACGGTTTGCTATCTATGTTTCTGTGTACGTGCGTCTGTGTGCCTGTGTATCTGTCTTTGGCACTGTAGCTCCGTTATCTTTATTGAACAGGGATATTTTGTAAGTTTTTAAAATTTTACTTGTTAATTACGTGCGTTACAGGGCAATAGAGCATGCGGAAGGGCGTGACTTGTCTCCAAAATAATACTCATTTATTGGGGTTACCCCCGACGGTATAGTTGGGAACGACACCATTGTTGAAATTAAATGTCCAATAACGGCATTTAGAAAAGGGAAATGCTGCTATTGAAGAAAGTAAAATACATATATTTAAATTCGATAGAATAAAACATACCAGGGTTATAAACAAAAAAAGTAATTGGTATTACCAAGTGCAGGGTCAACTTCATGAAAACTAGTAGTAGAAAATATTTCAAGAGATGACGAATTTTGGCGGGTGCATATGGAGAAAAAAATTATAGATTTTTATTTGAAATGTATATTGCCAGAGATTGTGGATCCGCGCCAAAATCGCGGTATGCCAATACGAGACATAATATTGAAAGAAAACAAAGAAAATGTTAATGATAAGCCTGTGCAGCCAGGTCCAAGCAAATCCAAGGACCATATATGGTTTAAGAACTTTATTTCTCAAAAAAGATGTATTATATATTATATTCCATATTCCGTGTCAATCTACTCAGCTAGGTCCATGCAAACCGAGACAGCTACAGTTCAACGAATTTTAGCCAGTTGCATTGGTAACTTTTATTATGTTAACTATTTGATTAAAAAATATAAAACGTTTTTGTTTTTTTTTAAATAGCATCTAGGCAAATTCCAAACCATTTATACTTCTAAGCTTTCTTGAATTATAATATTCAAGAATTGTAACATAATTTTCCTAAAGTAAGTGTGCCTACCTACTACTTGATTTTTACGAAGGTATCGCACCAAAGCCAAATAGCGCGCGACGCGTATTTTTGTATCGTACTCGTATTCATAATTTTCGTGTCAGTCAGATTTTAAATCCACCATATACTCTAAAATAAATAAGTATTATTACTGATTTTTAATGATTAGTAATTGGATTCAAGTTTGTACAATACGTACTTAATCCATCTATAACCTTAAAAAATACTTAATAGAAAAATAAAACAAAATAAACTTATACTAATCAATTCAAGGTTGATCTACTGCATTACTTTATCCTGTGACGGAACTTAGTACCTACCCGAGTCCGTGAACTCATGAGCGAGCGGTGCGCTTGGTGCGCGCGTCTCCCGCGCATCGTAACTTATTACGTATTGCTACTCCTTGCGGGGCCTGGGGTAAGCGTTAGATGCCTACGCGCTCAAGTCAGGCTCGCCTTAATGTGGCAGGGGAAGGCGCTGTGCGCACGGACAGCTGCGTTCTTCTCCGTCAAGACCTCACGCACATTGTCCACGAGTTTCCAGCGGTGATTGCTCAACGCCGGAGCCTTCCTTAAATATTTATTCGGGACGGATCACGTGCCATCCGTATCTACTTTTTATCACAGAGAAGATGAATAAGTTATATACCATCACAATTGTACGAGCAAACCCGTACATATCAATTGTTTAATTTTTATGCTGACATCGACGCGCAGCGAATGAATAAAAATCACGCGTTTGAGTAAGCGTTAGTAGTTGCATAGCATCGTTGAGAGACTCATTCGCCGCGGGTCGATCATCTATCAGTTTCGGGTGTTTAATCAATATACAAATTTAACATTACAACAGTTTATCATTTTAAATGTACCTTACCCGTACATTTTTGGTCCTTCGAGCCGGATGTCGCGTGTGTACATTACAGTGTAGCAACCAAGTACTGTAAAGTGTTTCACTAGTGACGTCTAACGAACTAGCAGTGAAGGTGTCTGTATTGCCAGCAATAGTGCAGTACATAGCAGCAGCAGCAGCAATCAGCAGGGATCAACAGGGATCCAAATTTCGTGAGCAACAAAGCTCCCACTTGGACAATCAAGTAAGATCGTTCCTTTTACTATCATTTCCATCATCAACATGTCTTCCATGGAGGACGTTCTCGCCCAACAACAGCAACTACTCAATCAGATAGAGCAAGTTTACACCAACTTCAAAAAGGATGGCTCCGATCGCAAAACCTCGGATTACATACGCCGAAGGTTAGAAAATTTAGATGCATGCTGGCAAGAGTTTCAATCAAATCATATAAAATTGTGTAGCCTCGAATATGCCAGATCGCACATTTACTTCACTTCGAAACAATTCGACACTGTGAAGGAGAGATATGAGGAAATCAGAGCAGTCATTCAGAAACATCAGCCAACAGAGGAAAGACCATCAACACCGCTTCTGAAGCCGGCTACTCCTCTAGCTACCTCAAGCACCGTACAGCAACCATCAGGTCAACCTTTCAAGTCTCAGGGATCAAACAGCAAGACCGATGAGATGATGAGGAAACAAATGAGCAATTTTAAGGCATTTGAACATACTGTTTCAAGTATCGACATGGATATTGTAACGGAGAAATGGGAATTCGACCATCTGTTGAGTATGGTAAGGTCTCGCTGGGCGAAGATTGACACTCAGCACTGGGACTTAGACAGTGAGCTGGGAGACCGAAATCAAGAGTATCATCGTATGTACCTCAAATACGAAGGTACATACAACGCTGCTATCAAAGCAATCAATAAAAGGATGTCATCCATTTCACATAGAGAACATACTACGCCAAAAATAGAAATACCTACATTCGGCGGTAATTATCATCAGTGGACATCTTTTAAGGATCTCTTCACAGAAGCAGTTCATAGCAACCCATCATTATCTGGGGCTCAGAAGATGCAGTTCCTCAAATCGAAAGTAAAAGGTGAAGCAGAACGTCTCATACAGCATCTCCTGATCAGCTCAGACAACTACATCATAAGTTGGGACATCTTAAGCCATCGTTATGACAACAAAAGGATGATATTCACATCGCATCTTAACATTTTATTAAATATGCCCATTTCACAGCAAGCGTCAATTAATCATATCAAACGAATCCATGATACTGCACTTGAAACGATGAACGCCATACAGAATCTCGGCGTAGATGTGACGTCGTGGGATCCGTTGATCGTACACATCCTGTGCCAAAAATTAGATTCGGACACATTCAGCGAATACAACGCAGCTATCAAACAACCTCGAGAATTACTCGAGTTGAATGAATTTCTAACCTTTCTAGAGGGGAAGTTCACGAGCATGGAAGCAAGTAGAAGAAAACAGGAGATCAATTATCAAAAATCCTTTTCTTCAAACACCAATAAACCATCAGAATCAAAACATTATAATTTCAAGCAGTCATATTCAAGCAACAAGGCTATTTCGCAATCACCAAGTTACAGGAAATTGCAAAACAATCGGCCAAACTGTCCAGTCTGCAATGACGCTCATGCTATATTTTATTGCAAACAATTTGCTGACTTTTCCCCGATGAAGAAAAAACAATGTGTTGCTAACTTGAATTATTGCCAAAACTGCTTATATGATCATAAAGGAAAAGAATGCTTATCAAAAAGGCGTTGCATCGAATGCAATGGATTTCACAACACATTGCTTCATGAATCGTATTCAAAGGAATTGTCAAAACAAGGAGGTAATTCGACACCTTCTACACAGCAAAACAACATCCGTTTTAATCAGGAACGTGCAAATCAAGGCAACACGCACGTGACCCAACAAAATATGATGCAAGAAACTTTACTTTCAACTGCACTTCTAAAGGTTCAGAAAGCAGATGGGACATATCTGATCCTGCGGGCTCTTATTGATCAGGGCTCACAAATGTCTCTCATCACAGAGAACGCTGCTCAACAATTAGGATTGAAGCGGTCCAGGTGTGACGGTATAATCACAGGCATAGGGCAAACAGAAAACAGTTGCAAAGGAATTATTAACCTGAACTGTATGTCTAACTCAAGAATCAAACAATACCAATTTAATATCGATGTTTACATCATGAATAACCTAACAAGATATTTACCATCATACTCATTCCCGAAAATAGTTTGCACATTTTTGGATAATTTAGAATTAGCAGACCCTGAGTACAACATCAGCCGACCCATAGACATTTTGTTGGGTGCGGACGTTTACTCTAATATTCTTTTAACTGGTATGTGCAGATTAAGCGAATCACTTCCGCTTGTCCAAGAAACTCATCTGGGTTGGATATTATGTGGAAATCTCAAAACTAAACTATCATGCAACGTCGTGCAATTTGATTTAGATAGAATTCAACAGTTCTGGGAGATGGAAGATGTTACAGACGAAAGATCACTATCATCAGAAGAACAAGAGTGCATTCAATACTACAAAGCAACAACAAATCGGTTAGATGACGGAAAATACCAAGTGAGACTTCCATTTATACCACAATTTGAAGAAAAATTGGGGCAGTCCAAAAACAAGGCTGTTGCTCAATTCATTCATTTAGAAAAGAAATTGCATAAAAACAATTCTTTATTCAACTCATATAAGTCATTCATTAACGAATACAAAACCTTAGGTCACATGAAACCTTCACCTCGCAATCAGACACCGGAATGTTTCCTACCGCATCATTGCGTACTGCGCGAAGATAGTGCAACGACTGCATTAAGAGTTGTCTACAATGCTTCGGCAAAAACATCTACAAATAAAAGTTTAAATGACTTGATGTACACGGGGCCCAATTTACAGCAAGACCTTCAGTCTCTTATCATTAAATGGAGGCAATATCAGTACGCATACACGGCTGATATAGAAAAAATGTTTAGGCAGATTTGGGTACACCCAGAAGATCAACCTTTACAAAAAATAGTGTGGAGAGATAACCCCTCGCAAAAAATACTAGACTATCAGTTGACAACTGTGACGTACGGCACAAAAGCTGCTCCATTTCTTGCAATGATGACATTGAGACAACTAGCGGCGGATGAACGAGATAAATTTCCAGAAGCCGCCAAGGTCATCGAAGAATCATTCTACATGGATGACCTGGTTCACGGAGCTTGCTCCTTATCATCAGCACAACAGTTGCAGCAAGATTTGATGAATCTACTTAAATTAGGGGGCTTCAACTTGCGAAAGTGGACATCAAACGACAGTCGTCTGCTGCAATTAAAAGACGACTATTTTAAACAAGAAAGCAAGAGTTTTAATCAAGCAGGATTAACTAAGACATTAGGGCTTCGTTGGAACCCTACAAATGATAACTTCACATTTGTTTCAAAAATTGAACCATCAAGCACTAAAATCACTAAAAGAAACATACTATCAGACATGTCTAAAATATTTGACCCATTGGGATGGATCGTGCCAGTAACAACAAAATTGAAGATTTTATTTCAAGAAATATGGTTATCCAATCTTCAGTGGGATGAACAAGTACCAGATAAAATCCGCAAGGAATGGATCAAAATCAAGCAAGAATTAGAAAGCATCAATCAATACAACATACCAAGATGGTACGGTACGGAAACAGCGAGTAGTGTAGAGTTACACGGCTTTTGTGATGCATCAACAAAAGCATATGCATGCGTCATTTACTGCAGAGTAAGAAATAGTAATCAATCAGCAATATTAGTAGCAGCTAAATCAAAATTAGTTCCTACGAAAAAACAAATATCACTACCTCGATTGGAATTATGTGGAGCACTGTTGCTAGCCAAACTCATGACCAAAGTCAAGCAATGTCTAGCAGGCCATGACCTACATATATTTGGTTGGAGTGACTCTACTGCCGTTTTGGGGTGGCTTCAAGGAAACCCAAGTCGATGGAAAACGTTCGTAGCAAATAGAACAATACAAATAACAGATAGCATTCAAACACAATCTTGGCGATATGTAAAATCAAATGAAAATCCTGCTGACTGTGGAAGCAGAGGACTCACAGTGGCTCAATTGAAGGATTGGCGTTTGTGGTGGCAAGGACCAACATGGTTACAATCTTTCGAAGCAACGAGAGAAAATCAAGCAATCTACACAACAAACGAGGAATTAAAGAAACAAGAAGACGTTCATATAGTTACAAAGCATGAATCAAGCATCATTACCGACCTGCTAAATAAATATCAATCAATCAGCAAGGTTGCACGTATTTTAGCATTAGTGATGAAGATTACGACGTACAAAAAAAAAGCAAAAAAGCATTATCTATCATTATCAGAAATCAGTCAAGCAAAGCAAAGAATTATCAAATATGTACAGCAAGAAGAGTTTACGAATGAAATAAGAGATTTAAAGCAAGAGGGAAAGCTAAATTCAAAAAGCAAATTGTTAAAATTGAACCCTTACCTGGATGAAAATGATATCTTAAGAGTCGGAGGGAGACTAAAAAAGGCACATATCAGCCATGACATGCAGCACCCTATTATTCTGCCGCACAGTGGACGTCTGACAGAATTAATAATAGAAAACGCACATCAAACCATGTTACATGCCGGAGCTCGGCTGACATTGGGTTTTATCAGACAAAAATATTGGATTCTAGGAGGAAACGTCGCTACGAAGAGGCAGCTTCGTCGGTGCGTAATATGTAAAAAACAGAATCCACACTGCCAACAGCAAATTATGGGGCAATTGCCGGAGGCTAGAAGTAATCCATCCCGTCCCTTTACACACACAGGCGTAGATTTTACCGGTCACATTTACGTCAAAGCAAGCAAAGGACGAGGTATCAAGAGCACAAAAGGATATGTGGCTGTCTTTGTGTGTATGGTCA